>LR999957.1:60427337-65867337 GCA_905220385.1 Xylota sylvarum | reverse complement strand
TATTGAAAATGGGGCTAGCTAATGATGTGTTTTATAGTTTTACTGCCTTACATGGAATTCGTATGTATGATGTAAGTGGAGACGGGATGGACAGAGACACTAGTCGTCTTCTTATTTAGATATGTACAAGCCTCTTTATAGTTTCCAGGGTTGCAGATGTCGATTGAATAGGCCTACAAAGGCAACACTTTAGGCCTACTTATAAGTTTAGGGTATATCCTCAGTTGTAGCTGTTCGACGATAAAGTGACAAATGTGGGTGTTCTCAAATCCGACCTTTCGTGAAAATTCCTGAAAAATATTATGAGATAACCCTTACTTACCCTTTGAAACATAAGAATTTAATAAGATGGTTAAAGAAACCGAGGTGAGACACGTTCTCCAAAACCTCACTTCTACTAATCTACTAAATCTAATACAAAAATTGTCCACCAAAATTAATTCCTTGTTGAATTTTACTAGGAAAATTGGTTAAGACCATAGATACATATCTCCATGATAGTCATAGTGAATAAAAAATAACTCAATACTTTAAAGCCATCATTGTGCCTGTTGTCGGGTAATGTGTATCAGAATATACCTACAGTTCATAGTGACATCACGTAGACATCTATTGTTTCTTTCGAACAAAACGAAAAAAAAGCCCCCCAGTCAACAATTGACATCTCCAACGAAGTGTATATATTCCAAACAGAGAGTACTATTGTCATCGCCCCATCGACGACACCACAATTTCCCTGCAAATAACTTGCGCGCAAAAGGAAGACTAAAAATTCAATTATATCGCCCTTATGCAGTGAAGCAATTAATTTTCCGTTCTCACCTCGTAAAGGAGAGACTCTATGTGAGGCTATATCCTTGCATTTGGCGATTCTGTCAAGAGCGAGTAAAAATTATTGTTCAGCGAAGGATGCAAGAAAAGAAGGCAAAAAAATGTCATTTTCTATTTTCCTATTTCGACGTTAGAGACACTGCCATAGCGCACAATGGATACCATCATACCCACATGTACTCCAGCCCAACATACAGAGTATTATGTATATCTCCCGAGGTCCTATCACTGGGTGTGACATCTTCGTTTAATAAATTCTGAGTGCACATTCCTTTTCATATTTCTAAGGGGATTTTTAATTACTTCCGTCGAACTGAGATTTATAATGTCTGGGAGCGCCTTCTACACACCCAATCTACCGATTTTCTAGTTTCAATGAAGAAAAAAACTCGGTGCTATTTGTTGGAGAATGACAGGAAGTGAAACAGAGTCCTGCAGTGTAAGTAAGTTGGAAATGCGAGTGCCATTCGAAACCCAGATTGTTTGTGTTAAGACACAGCCATTAGCTATAAAATCAATTTCTTGTTAAGCCTTGTGACAAATTATAAAAATCCAAGATTCAGTTACATTTTCAAAACCAAAAAAGCACAGAACTCGTATTATACTGGAAATCGGTTTTCATCCAACCCCGACAACCACATGAATCAAAATTATAGCAGTACCATACCTATCAAGAGTTCTCAGGGCAGCACGCTTTATTCGAGTAATAACAGAAAACAACACAACGAGCACTTCCAACACCACAACCACAAGCAAATCCTTCACGAAACCCAACTGACAGCTTAATTACCTAACGCTTTGTCATTCCCCGAAAGCCATGTCAGTGCATGTCAGGCAGGGAAATAAATTTCCCACCCACAGCTTCCTGCCACTCTCATTCACTTTCGTTGACATTTGCATCCAACATGCTGCCCCCATCTACCACCGCCGCCATGAAACCCATCACAGTGTGGCGCCTCACCTTTTCGCCCCCGGGTTTGGCATTGTACTTTCCAATGTCGGTCGGTTGCGCTGGTTCGAGGACAATTTATGTCACAGAGCCTGGGACAGATGGCACAACCCCTAAAAGCCATCCCTTGATCTGGCAACAACCTGATTTATTTTCCCGACTATCACAACTTTCAGTGACTTCCACCCCCTCTAAGCCCGAGTTGAAAAGGCAGACATCCCCTGAATGCACCAGTAGTAGAATAATATTTATTGGTATGTGAACGCCACACCAGACTCCACTCAAGCATCCAGAAAACAGAAATATTTCACGATGGCAAGGATATGCGCCGTCCAGAAAAGCGCTCTACATTGCTTTCTTCGACTTGGTTCCACATCTAACTTTTCTTTGGGGCATTTTGGCTCGTTCCTCGTAGTAAAGTGCGAGAACTTCCGATAAAAGTGGAAGGATGCGAAAAATAGCGCTCTGCTTGTTTGTTTGCCCTGCCAGGTTATCGTTGCTTGGGAATGGAGAGGGGAGGATGAATTGAAATGAATGTCCTTCCATGTGACCATCTCGGGGAGATCTTAAATTATGTTCTCATAAATCTTCTCTCACTTGGCGGGCGAAATTAATTCTCTCTCTTACTCTTTAAGTGAAGCTATTTTTCGTATCTTCCGCATCCTTTATCCTACGGGTTGCGGCAGTTTTTTCTTTTTATCCTTTAGACACTCGGTGTGCCCGGTAGTTTGTGTCATGTCCTTTCGTCGCCTTCGATTTTCTGTTTTTCCCGACGATTGTTAGTTATTGGTAGACAACTGATAAAGTGAATTGCTTAAGGGAGATTTATTGAGCAGACACTGGAGGCAGAGAGGTTGGGATGACCTTAGAAACAGCTGCATTTTTGTTGGATCCTGAAGGTTAGTTGAAAGGATGGAGAAAAGCGTTCTGTAACCTTTTGAATTATGCATAAACGCTACAGTGGAGATGATTATGGGTAAAAAAGATACTAAAATTCAAATAGTGAAATATTAGACTTCTTCGGTTTCAACCTTAGCTTTCTTTAAACTATTAGAGAAAGGATCTAAAATCAATCACTGACAAAGGCTTCACTTCAGGCCGCAGTTTTGGTTATTTAAAAAACATGATCGACGACAACGTTTTAAGACTGAGAATCCCAAACCGGGTTAAAGTCATGGGATTTTTCATAAAATAGCTATTACAAGTAGTGGCGTTAGAATATCTGGAGAAATTACGCTAAATCTTCCAAATAGGAATTAAATAGGATCGATGAACAAAAAACAAAAAGAGGTCTAGTCAACAGCTGAAATAAGTTATAGCTATTCATATATGTACATATGTATATACTTGGACGTAATGATTGATCGCTGAGTCATTTACAAGAACTAACTTTTAAAGGTCATATTCGGATCCGTTAAGTGATAATTTGCTAGTAAAAATGGCAAACCAAAAGCAGCTGCTTATCTAACAATGATCTAGAAGTCGAAAAGGGGCAAAGGGCAAAAAGCCCAAGGGAAATTCTGAAGACTTTTCTGTAGTTAGATATAAGAGATCTCTGAAGCATCCAAGCTCCAAAACATCCTCGCACCCACTCCCAGAATGCCTAGCTATCTTAAAAGAGCAGATGGCTCGTGGACTACTTACCTCTATTGCGGAATCTCTGGATCAATTACTGGATTCCCACTTCCCAAACAGCAGCAATTCCATTTCGGGTCCAATTGTGATCTCGGCAATGGTCAATGGTAAGCAGCGCCTCTTATCTTGTTACAAAGAGCAAAATTCTTTGGGCAATAAGCGGCTTTGAACCATTTAAGTCTCCTGGACGAGATGGTATTATACCTGTTGAACTTTAACGGAATGTGAACCTAATCCTTCCTTAGGTAACGGTAATTTTCAAAAATTGCTGCATTTCGTTCTCATTCCCAAGCCATAGACGGAGGTCAATGTGGGTTTTATAACCACATTCCCACGTTGGCACGTTAACCTCAAAGATCTTAAAGCCATAATCTTGCCATAATTTCTCCTGAAAACCATAGAGAAATTGATAGATACCCATATACGCTGCAGTGTTAATCCACATCTTCTGTCAGTCTCTCAATATGCATATAGTAAAGGGAAATCGCTTGAAACGGCCCTAGACTCATTAGTTAGCATTATTGAAAAATCTTTAGATTGCAAAGGATATACTTTGGTAGTATACAGAGGCAATTATAGGCGCACTGTCGACCATTGGAATTGAGACGTCGATTGGCACACTGGTGAACGAGTTGCTTACTAACAGGTTCATCTACTCAAAGTTGGCTGAGGTCTCAGTTCGAAAATTCCTATCTTCTTTGGAACGAAAGGGTGAATAAACTGTTTCTAATCAGGTAAGGCGAAGGGTGCAAAGTAGTTGCCTATACAGATTAGCAACGTCATCTGCTGTCTCAGGGAAACACCTCAATACGCTTAGCGATCTTCTACAGAAGCTCTCCCAATGAACTAAAAAATGCGGTCTGGGGGTAAATCCTCAGAAAACCGAGCTGGTCCTCTTCACAATTATAAAATTTCCAACTTTGTTCCAACAATACTCAACGGCTTCCCCCTGGTGCTCACAAATACGCCCAAATATTTAGGCCCAGAAAGCCAAGAAGGGCAAGAAAGCCACCACGGTTCTGTACTGCTGTAAGAAAGCTCTTGGAAGTAATTGGGGACTTCAGCCTTGAATTACATATTGGCTCTATGTATCTGTTTTCAGGGGGTTGGGGTCACAATCCCGAAAACCAAAATCCCGAAAAGCCCAAAATCACGAAAACCCAAAATACCGAAAAGCCCAAAATCTCGAAAATCCCGAAAAATTGATTTGGGTGCGAAATATAACAATGTAACCAAGCATCTAATCCTTTTCGGATCAGGGTCATAGATCCACAGGTCATAAGTCCACAATTCGATTTGTGCATAAAAAGTGGAATATGTATAGGGGGGCATGCTGCCCCCTATAACCCCTCTGCTTGGAGTCAGTGTTGGATTTGGAGTAGGTGCGAGGTTGGGTATATGCAAAATTTCTTTAAATCCATACGAAAATTTGTATTCCATTTTCGGGATTTTGTTTTTCGGGATTCTGTCCGACTCCCGTTATCAGGCCCATACTTACGTATAGCGTGATCTTCTGGTGGTCTGCGCTGGATAAAGTCATCCACTACAACTTCCTCAGTCGTGTTCAAAGAAAGGCATGTGTCTGCATTAGTGGAGCATTGGGGACCACTCCAACTGCGACGGTTCCACACGCTTCCGCAATTCTTTTGTGGACCAGTCCACGTACTGGCCACACGTCTATTCTAAATAAACTAGAATTCCTCCAAAAATACACTGAGTACACCCTCTCCCAGTTCCTTTTCAACCAAAATTTCGAAAACTACATATGTATATACCCTCCAGGACTGACTGGGAGGATGATCTAGAAGCTCGCAGTGGATCCGTTTGCCTCTATAAAGATGGCTTCAAAACGGATCCAGGTATGGGGGGAGATGTTTTCTCTCAATATCTAAACTGTAAGATCTCTTTCCGTTTTCCCAATCACTTTAGCATGTTGCAGGCGGAAATAATGGCGATCAAGGAGGCCTTGTCGTGGCTAAGGTACAATGAAATATCCCCTATGGATATCACCATTTTTACCGATAGTCAAGCCTCGATTAAATTCCTGGATTCGGTCGCCTTCAATTTCAAAGCTGCCCTTAATTGCCGGTTATCTTTCAACGAGATGGTAGAGCAATTCAAAATTCACCTACATTCCAGGCAATTGCATGGCCGCCGAACTTGCATGGCACAAGTCTGTCGATCCTACCGGAGAAGGATAATCTCAACATGCCTCTAGCTACGTGTAAACACTTAATTAAACAAAATGCGATTAACACTGCGGTTAGTAGCTGCGATGGTCGCCACACTTTGTTATGTGAAACAGCTGCAAGTCTCTTTGGCAAAGTTTTCACAAGCCCTTGGCAGAGTGTTTCTGGAATGGAGTAACAAATTTCTTGGATGGATGTTCATAAATGGTTCAAATTTCCATTTCTCTTTGCTTTCAAGGCCTTATCCACATCCTTGCACAGATTCTCGATGGGATTAAAGTTCGGACTCGGTGGTGGCCAACTTAAAACTTGAATTTTGTTATCCTGAATCCAAGCATGCACTGTTTTGGCTGTATGCTTTGATTCACTATCATGAACAAACCTCCAAGAAAGCCAAGATTTTCATATTTACATATGATTTTCCAATATGTATTCCCGCCAGATACTCTAGCTATAGGACCATCACTATGCCCCGAAAACCAAAACTGCCCAAATCAACACGTTCCCGCCACTGTGTTTGACCGTTTTCATCGGGTACTTTGGATTAATATGTATTTTGACCTTTTGGGCAACGAACGTAGGTACACTTTTCCATTAGATCAGAGTCTATTGATCTTGGAATAGTTGCTACAAAAGACATTTTTCCAAAATTGAAAAGGTTTATTTACATATGTACTCTTTAGGCGGTAGTAGCCAATATCGAATCTATGGTGTTTTTCTTACTGTCTTTTAAAGCGAACTTCCTTTTGACGACACATAATGCAAATAAAAATATGACCCATACTTAAATAATTTGCACTATCACTGAGAATAACTATTGGTAGTTTGCAGAACTTCTACGGCCCACAATTAATCTACATCTTCAATTGACCGGATGTCGTTTATTTACTCCTCAATCAAACCACAAACTATCAATTTCAACATAATAATTCCCGAGTCCATTTGCAAATCAACAACAATCGCCCGCATCGACCGATATTCCGAAATCAATTTGTCATCGTCCACACATTTCTCCCCGCTGACAGTTATGCCCACGCCACACTGACAATCTACGACGATGATGCCACGACTACACAATATCCTTCGACGTGCCGAAGACAGGAGCAACAACAATGCAATCATTGACATGAAAAATTACTCCGGCTGTATAAAATAATCGATTCCTCCATCGTAGTCGCTCGCCTCGGCAAACAGATACAATAAACAGATTGTGTGTATGTGTGTTTGCCTTTAATCAATTTCGAATAACGGCCCGATCATAAATCGTAATTATTATTGATATATTATGCACAAAAATAAAAGTTCTTTCCCGCAAGCCGAACAAACATCATCGCAGTCATTAATCAAGCAAGCGAATTTGTTTTCGGGGTTTTAGCCCATCGAACAAAAGACGGAACAATTTTACCAAAAAATAGGTATGTCGCCTTTGGCAACATCGCTGACGATGATGATTCGTGGCATAGTGACAACCGGGGTGGGCCTCTCACCGAGAATATTGATAAATGATTAACCATCAGATCGGCCTTGAGGAGTAATTAGTTAGATTAGATAGGGATAACAAAAAATATTCATTCGATTCATTTGGATGACAGCGCTCTGAAGTTGTATGTCAGTAGGGAATTTAATTCAATTTATCAAAATAAGGGTCATCAAACGTTCGCCGAAGTTTTCCCAACAGTGACTGGAGTGAAATTTATATTTTGCAGACGGTTATTCTGAGAGGATAGAAATATTAGTTACTTTTTAACGTATCTACATATGAAGGTCTTACAGTCTCTTTTGCGTCTACTCGCTATCATACGCGCTTGCTAGATATGTATATGTACATATATAGCTGATCTGCCCAACTGTTTCCTAACAACTGTAACTACTCTTCGACTATTCTGCGCCATGTGTATCTCAGTCCACCTGCTCTTTTAGTCCTGTGTTATCGAGTTCCATTTCATCGCATTACAAACAATGGACATATGCCCTTTTCTAAATGTATGACCCATCTAATGCCACCTTTCTCTTCGAATAGTAATGTCTATGAGATCCTGATCCGTTCTCTCATGGAGCTCCACGTTGGAAATGCGATTAGGCCAGCAGATTAGTAGACACAAATTAAGAATTTCTTTTTAGTGATAATGGCGAATATTTTTCAGCTGCTGCACCCATATAGCAGTACGGATTCAACATTGGATCGAAGCATCCATCCGTAGCTTGGTCTTATACTTGGTCTATGAGATCCGAATCCGTTCTCTTTGCAGAATTAAATTGCAGAATTAAAGCACACCAATACAATATTCTTATGAAGTCAGTGATTAATGCATTAAATTTTTTAGCAATCACTGAAGTTGGAGTCAGTAGTGAATTCACTTGAATTCAGTTGAAGTCAGTGAACTCAACTGCAATAACTTTAATTCACTTGATTGCAGATTAAAATGTTGTAGTAAAGATACCTTGATGTTTGAAACGTAAAGGAGATTTTGATGTCTTAACAAAACAGAAGAGGGTAAAATTGCTTAACCAAGCTAACGAGACTCAACATCGTCTAATGATTTACACAACGAAAACTATATTTTTTACGAAAAATTTCTCAAGGTTTTGAAACAGATGCATTCGTACATATAAATAAATTCCAATAATTTTAATTGAATTCACTGGCTTCAACTGATTTT
Source organism: Xylota sylvarum (assembly GCA_905220385.1). Taxonomy (NCBI): domain Eukaryota; kingdom Metazoa; phylum Arthropoda; class Insecta; order Diptera; family Syrphidae; genus Xylota; species Xylota sylvarum. The sequence goes on along the minus strand of LR999957.1, from coordinate 65,859,073 downwards.
AAGTGAATTCACTACTGCTTCAACGAAATATGTATGTGAAATCGATTGACTTCCAAAATGATTTCAATTCAGTGTTTGTCAACGTTTGGCCCTCTGAAAGTTTGAACACTCAGAATGTTGGATGCGTGCCTCACAGCTATTAGCACGGGGTAGATTTGTTTTGTGGTTCAACCATCTGGAGAGCGCCAGGTTGCTGTGTGGATTCGTAGTCTTGGAAACCTAGTGCTACTTATCACCATATTATGAGCTGCTGCCAAATCGATTAGCCGCAAACCGTTGTCTGCTGTCGTGATGTGGAGGCTGTACTTTCCGACTAATCCGCCGAAGATGTTTTCTTTACCGAATTTAGCATTCAAGTCCCCGAGTAAAATTTTGACATCATACTATGAACACGTGCCGTAGGCTCCGTCCAGGAAGTCATAAAACTTCTATCACGCAAACGTTCCGCGTCGTGATATTAAATGAGACGGTCCGTTGTTACCCGAGGCTGGTGCCTTTCTCGCAATTAGTTTTTTTTTACGTGGTAAGGAAGTTACCCCGACGGCACAACTCCCAGCCTGGAGCTGGCACTTTTCGAAACCCCTAGGAAGAGGTCCGGTTTGAGCCGATGTCAGTAGCTGGGTTTGGGGATGTGAACGCTGCTGTTGGCTTTCTTTTCTCTTTTCCAAATACATGATTTATTTTTGGAAATCTTTATCGGTATGAGCTCCGAAGTGTGTCAATGCTTCCGTTGACTTCATTGAGAGAGTTCGTCCGTTGTCGTGTATATAGTGCTGCTATTTTCTCTTGTTCAACACTCGCGCTTATAAGTTCAGCAAGTCGGGTCCGAATGGACACCAACCAGTACTATTACACTGCCTTGTGATACACCAGCTTTAATTTCTCTTAATGTTGAGTACTCTGTTTCTTATTTAATTCTGTATGTTTGACTGTATGTCACCACTTTTTGAGCCACTGGGTTCCTGGGCAAAAAATGTGTAAAAATTGAAAAACTATAAGAAAAAACAGCCAACAAAATATCAACAACTTCTTGTAAACAAACATACAAAATGAACAAAAACCTGCTTACTCTAATGAAAGTCATCACTATTTATATAAAAACTATTAAAACGTAAAAAACTGGGGAAGCAGTTGCATGATAATTGTTTTAAAGTAGCAAAACTTGTTAGTCCTTAGCATATTTATTATAATTTACTATCACTTATTAAAACTGAGACCAGTTACAGTTTAATACATACAAACTTATAACCTGTTTCGATGACAAACAGGAAGAGAAGAAGAAATTTGCAGATACCTTATTTCCAACAACTCTACATTGCTTATTAATAAATTAGTACAATCTATTTCTTATTCTAGTGTACTGAAGTTACATACATATATTATATTAAATTATTAAATATAGAATAGTGTAGAAATGTGTAATAGAATAATTACATACATATGTATATAAAAGTCCTTAAAAGCTATATCTTCAGCCTGGACTAACTATACAGATCAATCAATCAAAAACATTTTTTTTTTTCATTTCTAACCTAAACCTAACGTCATAGTAATTGGTAAGTAGATATTCTACCTTCATAAGCCAATCTATAAAAAGCAGCGAAATAAGGTTAGCTCGTCTTCATTCATTCAACAACACAGCGACTGACAATCGAGAATCATTTATATCCGCCTCTGATTATACATCCATCTATTGGTGCCAAAGTTGTTTCCTGTAATTAACGGTCGTCCACGATCCCAAGTTTTCAGGATATCCTTATCACCACACAGAAAAGAAAAGAAAAAAAACAGAAAAAAAAATAAAACTTTTTCCTTACATCACTGTCGGTTCTCCTTCTCCTTCTCCTTCACTGAACTTATCCCAAAGTCATTTGGGTCATTAATTTTCGAGGACCTCACACCCAAAAACAAAAAAAAAAAACAAAAAAAGAAAAGGCAAGCGGAAAGCCGATAGCCAAAACCAGAGGTGGAGCGGAGAACATGCAAGTCACTTCAAAATTCATTAATCATTTTCGTTCGCTTGTCGTTCACCCTTAAATGGATTCCACTCTAACTATGGAATCATAAAACTCAAATAACGTCCGTAAATGACGGGCCATCAATAACCTCTCCTTCCCAAGCACAGTTGATTTCCTTACATTTTTCCTGCTGTTGCTGTTGCTTGTACACCGGGTGAGACGGAGGCGAATGGAAGGAAGTTGAACTATCAACACATCGATCAAAGCGAAAGTCAAACAGAAACCAACACCACCACCACCATGACCCACCTCCTCTTCAGCACCAGCACCAGCACCGTCACTAAAAGTAGAATCAGGAAGACCAACCAACAAGTGAACAAGTTGCCATCCGCACTCTGTTGCCGACAATGAGGAAGAAGAAGGTGACGTGACGTCCGATTGGCACTGGGTGCAGATGGTGGGTGTATACGGGTATAACTGGGGCACGGAACTTTCCCTTATGTGCCACGACCTTTCTTGGCCTCACATTGTATCGAAGAATATTCTTGGCGTAGACAAGGAGCTCGAAGTGGAAGGGGTAGCGACTGTATTCGATGGCAGAACATTTTCCGCAACTTGTCATCTGGTGAGTGGCGGTGTCAGGAAGTGAGTAAGTTGAAGGGTGGTGGGTTTCAAGGATCGATAGCTTCTGATGCTGTGGTTCGTTATTGGTTTGACTTTTAGTTCGACTTTGTCTTCAGCAGCCCCATGACATGCTTAAGTGGCAAAAGATGATGGAGGCCAAGTGGTGAGTGGTTTAAGTGTTTGGAAATTGCGGGGAAGAATTTCAATTAAAGTAAAGAGGTACTTTTGAGAGCAAATTGTTGGTTTCCTTCATGGTAAGTGATAGTGATACTAAGTTTGAGATGTTAGACCAAAAAAACTGAAAATAACTTTTCTAGTTATCGGTTAGCCATAGGAACATGAAGTAGACCTTATTTCACGGCACCGCGTTGATCAAAAACTTGAGTTCGGGGCCATCTTTATTTTGTAATTTTTATAACCGCCTTAGGTATGCAAGTTACATAGCCAAAGGCAAACAAGAAAAGTTTTAGACAAGCGTAGCCTTGTCATGCGATTCTTTTAGAATTGTTTTTGAAAATATTGTCCAAAACTCACAGGAATGTCGTGCCTATCCCGATGGAATTCACACACATGGATGGACTTCACACAATCTAAAGCGAGCAACGTGAGTCGAACACCTTATTATCAAATTCATAATCCAAGGTGAAATGGATGCATGGCTAAGACGATTCTTAGTCGGTAGTATGCTGTCGCCGAATACGACCGGTTTCAAACTAGCCTTCCTATGGCATTCTGTGCTCTGTCATGGGCGACTTCCTTTCCCGGAATGTTGTAAGTTCAAAATTTCAAATAATAATGTAAAAAACATTGAGAACGATGTATCTCAAATCTCATCATTCTCGGGTTCTGCTGTTGAGCAGCCCGTTGTATCTCTAGATGCTGTAGAGCTCTCGACGGCCAATACTTACAATACTGACCACAACTTCTCGGTCTGCTGTCGAGATGCAGAACTCTTCTAATACTTTCTAGAGCGATGGTGTCAGAATCGAGAATGTGGAGTCAGCGACTTTTGATTCTGACAGTTCCACACTCGTTGATAACTTTAGTGTCATTATGGAGAAATCTGGATGCTTTCCATTGGAGAAATGTTAGATAGACTACAGATCCAGCAACAAAAGGTGGATTCATTAAATTGAACTCGTTGGAAAGAAGACGGTTAAAATATCCTTCATGCATAGCCAAAAGTAGAAAGAGACCTCTCCCTTTTGCCAGAGCCGCCCCTTGCGTCCCTTTCACTCCAAGCGTGTTAAATTTGAGGATCAGACAGCACCAACATCAGCTGCCTAAAAGGACCTACACCTGATGTCCCTACTTTCAGCCAAGTAACTAGTGTTGTCAAGTTAGGTTTTATCCCGATCTACCTCTCTTAACTGAGCAAATGGTATTTTTTCATGCGGCGTTTATAGACATCTCGATTGAGACCAGCAATAGCGGCGTGTGGCGCATTTTACAGCTTACATTTCAAATTGGGATGCCTAGTTTTCGTCTACTCAGACGCACTGTCTGATCTACTGCTGGGTAGATGCGCTCGAACTTTGAGATCTAAGAGTGAATTAAGCGTGACACTGGTGAAAGAGCGATCTTTTCCTAAGCTGCACAAAATCTGGAGCTCTTCTCAAAGAAGATTCTAGGCTAATTCATGGAAAGTCATACAGAGGGAGAAGGAAGATGCGCTCCTCCACCTCGTGTAGCCGATAGATGACGCTGGCTACTGCTAGGTAGATTCGCTCAAACTGTGAGACCTAAAAGTGGATTGAGCGTGACGCTGGTGAAAGAGCGATCTTTTCCTAAGCCACACATCGTTCGAAGGTTTTTTCCACAAAATCTGAAGCGCTCCTCAGAGAAGATTACGTTAGTTTATGGAAAGTCATACAGAGGAAGAAGGAAGGTGCGCTCATCCACCTCGTGTAGCCGATAGATGACGCCTCAATGAAAAGCCACAAAACCTGTAAAGAAAATATGAGCTACCGCTTCGACCAGGTTAAGCTGATCCTTAGGAGCACCGACAAGGTTTCAACGCCTGGTGGCTATACCTCTGATAAAGAACATGTCGGATCTTCACCTGATGTCGGAAATATGTCCACTATGCACGATGCACGACCAGCCTCTTCGAGCACCAGAGCCATTTCGGAACTATCTCTAGTAAACAGGTCCCACGACCAGCTCCTTTCTGCTAACTTGACCTCACACTCACCTGTCCATTTATCTCCAACTTTGTTGAAAATTGGCATGTGTCTGTTGAACCCTCGCTGTCTGACCATCAATACATCGAGTTCGACATTCTCGGCAAATTGTTACATCTGTCGAGTCCACAGGGGACCTAGGTGAAGCAGCATACTAATTGAATGAGATGTTGCTTACTTCTTATCATGACAGCTGTGTCCCTAAAACCAGACTGCGTAAACGTAAGGTTTCCTACTTTACCAAATAAAGGTTTGCTAAATAAAGTTAGAAAACTCTTCACTTCTTCTAAACGCACGAAGAGTTGGGACGAATATAGGTTCGTTCTTACAGAATACAATCTAGAATTCAGACGGTCTAAACGGGCTACATGGCGGAGACGCTGTCAAAACATTTTTGACAGTAGCAGCACGAATTCATAAGGCACTCATTAAAGATCATGTAAGTTAAGTAGATTTAGTAAAAAGACCGGTGGCACCTTCACGTTCGATCCGTATTGATACTCTTACTCGTAGAACCTTACTTTAAGTTCATGTTCGTCTACTCGTGTACTCCACACGTACCCGAACGCATCTGACCATAGGGTCTGCACTGCTATTAAAGTAAATAGTTTATCCGGTAAAATTTTTAGTCTGGATAAGGGACAAGGGTAAATGTAATCATCATCCCCAAACCTTATACCTAGATGGATAGATGCGTAGATAGTAGCAAAATATAGGTTTCAAAGTATCTGCCTCTAGCACACAATGAGTAGAAAGGATTTATCCAAATGTGGGTAAATTGAACTGAATTCTTGACACGATTACCATTTAATTTCAAATTGACGTTGCGCTTCTTGTTAACATTTTGCCCATAAACCGCATCACATTCCCCGCCACCTCAATGTCCAATTGCATACATAGATGAGTGGCAACAAAGTGAAACTCATGTCAGTGGCATTTCCATTACGGTATAGAAGAACCAAAAGCAACAAAAAATGTACATATATCTAAGACTGATGGTGGCCTGTCAAATGGAACAAGATTAATGGACTTCGATTTAATAATTTCCAAGCCAATTCCCAATCGGCGAATTGTTGTAGCAGCAACTAACTAACAATTGCGTTGTTGTCTGACGTGTGTGTGCTGCTGTGTTGCATGTTTCGCGCACTCCATTAAAGGCGGCACACCATCGCCTCTGCGGCATCGTTGCTGCACCAACTGACTTTGAACAAAAATGTTGATTGATATTGGTTACCTACCAGGTAGTGGCAGTAGCTGCACAGCGGAGCGGTAGTCTGCTGCCTCCAACCAACCATTCATCTATCCATCCATCTATCCGTCTATCGTCTGTTTCATGTGGCGTAGACTGATGGAGTGATGACTTCTAATTACAGTACGTGCGTCTGATGCGATGGTGTACCTCCGCAACAACAGTAGCTGAGCTACAGAGTCGAAGTTTGATCTCTGATAATGATGTGTGATGTCAGAGTCATGCTATGCGGCTGGAGGTAAACTGTGAAAGGTTTTCAAGTTGCTCCTACCCCCGACAACGGTGCTGGTGATGGAGGAAGGCTTATACACAGAGAATACCCAATAACAAACCTCTGCGATGTGCTATTAGTTTTGATTGACATGTTATGGCATCCGGAACGGGAATGGGAATCGAAGAAGCGAATTGAATATCGATACCGCAACGGGTGACTGAAAGACTTCTAGCTCTTTGTGGTGTGGCTTTGTTGTTGATTTTTTTGTCTTCCTTTCTGTCCGAAGATTAGACCAGCATACGGTCGCTATTGCATGCTGTGGGTAATGATGATGATGATGATGGTGCCTGAAGCTGTCAGTTAACGTTGTGGTTACTGCAAATGGCTTCCAGTGTTACGCGTAAGCTGATGTTGGTGCTGATTACAGTACAATTGTGTTCCATCATTCACACTGGTATTTCGAGGAGGTTTTACAATGTGTTCTGCAACAGTGTTGCATCACAATATTTGATTTGATTAGCTAAATAGTCTGTCTGAAAAACACGACAGCTTTGGCAGCAAGGGTCTCAGAAATCGGTACACATTGCCTGAAAAACATCAGGAAAAACGGATTTGAGAAGATTTTTCTTGATTTCTCCACAGTCAGATGTAATTCAAAAGTACAAAGTATGCGATTATTGATGGAACACTATTTGGGGCAAATGATATTAACAGTCTTATTTGCACGCTCTTTTGTTTTGAGACAACCATTGCTGTCAGTATCAGACGTTCAACATGCTCTTCAATCTCAAATAATAGTGAAGATATATAGATAGATCTAAGCTTGTTTACACAAAGCAGCAAGAGTCGACCCCCTAGCAGCCGAACAATTCGAGGTTGAAGCAATTGACTTGGTAAGAAGAATGCATTAATTCACCCCCAAAATTCGATCGTAGCATTGAAGAATGTACTTCTAAACTCCTCTTCTGACGTCGTACAAAATACCTTATCGGACATCGATCGGATTCTCGATCGTGAAGACCCCCCCCGACTCACGAGAAGAAGGTCCTTAGAACGCCAGATTTCTCCAACACGCGGTACAAGTTGGATATCTTGGGACTCAGTGAAATAAGATGGTGGTGCACAGGAGACTACCTTTCACCAAGTGTGTTGGAATTCGGTGTAGGGCTTATGTTAACATCAGTAGCATGGAAGAGCCTCTTATCGTGGAAGCTTTATAATGACAGGATATTAACGGTCATCATCAAATGCTACGCACAGACGGAATGCTCGACTAAGGATTAAAAAAGGATAGCTTCTATGATCAATTAGGTGCCACCTACAATTTTACGCCTAACGGTGACATTATAATAGTGATGGGGGACCTCAATGCCAAAGTAGAAAGCGACAACACCGCGCTTAAGCACGTAATGGGTGTTCATGGCATTGGAGACCAAAATGACAGTGGCGAGCGGTTAGTCGATGTTTCCAACCCCAACCACCTAGTTATTGGAGGCACTCTGTTGGAGCACCGGACCTGTCACAAGATCAGCTGGGTCTCATCTGATAGGCAGAGAACATCAAACCAGTTAGACCACACCGCTATTAGCCGGCGATTTAGAAATTGTCTATATGACGTTTGTAACTGGCGCGAACCCACATAGGAATAGAGCGTAACCACCACCTTATGGTAGCTAAAATACGCATCCGTGACTAGCAACCTTGACAACATGCTCACTATATCCAGGTACAATACCGACAGCCTTCGAGATCCACCACTGCTCCAATTCAGTGACCATCTCAGCTTAAGAGCGGTAACAATCAACAAATCTGACCAAACAACTGTGGATGAACACTGGAGATCTGCGAAAAATGTTTTCACAACCGGAGCTCAGAGGTTTATTGGTAAAAGGCAGATAAACTACATTACATGGTTATCAACTCCTGAAGGCGGATCGAAGAGCGTATTTCACTCAAAGTTCAGATTGCATCAGCCCCAGCAGCAGAAGAATCTGAACATAAAGCCCAGTACAGTGTGAAAAAAAAGGAAGTAAGAACCATTTACACTGTTAACAAGGAGCTTTCAGGGATTTTCTACTTATTAGCGGATGAGGATCAGCTCAGAAAATGGAGGGAGCACTTCGCGAATATACTTAACCAAATAGACGACAACGTGAGTTTCCCAAAATAAAATGAACCATTCGAAGTAGCAAACCCCCGAAATTTGTTCGGTCACCCTAGCAATACAGAGATTCCAACCGCAGTAAAGACCTGCATGAAGAACAAAGCGGTAGACATTGATGGAATTCCCTCGGAATTTTTCCAAGTTGCCCCTTATACATCGGCAGAGCTACTGAGACCTACATATCATAACTAATTCATGGGAAAATTAGCATTTACCGAAGGAGTGGAATCAGGTGATGATTGACAAGTTGCCGAAAGAGGGCAATCTAATGAATTGCGGAAATTTGCGTTCTGCCGGCAGTGGCCTAAATAATAGCGAAGATAATTCTGGACAGGATCAAAGCACATTTAAACTCAACTCTCGATGTCGCACAAACAGGCTTCGCTCTGAATCCTCCTGCATCGATCATATAAATACCTTGCGAATCATCGTAGAGCAATGCGTCGAGCTCCACCTGCTTTTAATCGATTTCGAGAAGGCTTTTGATAACGTGAACTGGCAGTTTATGTGGAAAAAAAACTTGGGGATTTCTACAAAAATCGTTACTATTATAAAGGCTACGTACGAAAGTGCAAAATGTCATGTACAATGGTAAGTTATCAGAAGCCTTTGTAGTCTCAAACGGAGTTCTGCAGGGTTGTATTTTATGGCCGCTTCTTTTCCTGGTGTTATTAAGCGATGTTATTCACGCTGCATTGTCTGAGGAAAGGAGAGGTGAATCTTACCTAAAAGATCTTGATTACGCTGACGATACATGCTTGCTTGCACACTGGGTGTCGGGTGTACACCAGATGGGTCAGAATCTGGATGCTGAAGCCTGTAGAGTGCGGCTTTTCAAATAAATGCACATAGCTAAAACTAAAGTCCTTGGCCTCTAGAGCTCTTTCTTCCAACTTAACATTGCTGGACGGGAGGCTGAGAAAGTGCAGAGCTTTCCTTATCTGGGAAGCACCATCTCGACTGCCGGCGGCACCGAACTCGATGTTAGTAGCAGAATCGGGAGGGGAAAAGCTGCTTTCGGAATGTTGTTTATGGTGTGGAAAGGTTATGTGTACAGCACTAAGACCAAGCTGCGACAGTTTCACTCCAATGTCGAGTCAGTACTGCTGTATTGGTGTATGAGTACTGTGGTCCAACCGAATCTTATACGCAGAGCTCCACTTTAGAACACGGCAGAAGCCAATCGACATTATTATAAGAAGAAAGAAATGGTTGTGGATTGGTCGCACCTTAAGGCGCGAAGACAATTCCATTGCGAATTGCATTGCTTACCCAGGACAGACATGGCGCAGAACATTTGAGGAGGAGTCGAGGACACTTGGAAAGAGTTGGAAAAAGCTCATGCACGTTGCAAAAAACCAAAGAAGATGGCGCGCCGGCGTTATTGGTGCCCTTTGCCTCCGAAGGGTCATAGGAACTAACTAGATAACTAAACTAAAACTACTTCTTGAGACAGGTGTCTCAGATAAAAGATCTACCAGGCCCAGAAATAATTAACCTATGCAAGAACTGTAGTTTCATCAATTGAGTGCAAAAATTTGCACCCCACAGCACATTGAACTGAATTCCTCGTCGGTATACAAACTACGGCAACTCCTCGCCAATTTGATGTCCCACATTTCCAGGAACCCTTCCAGCTATTTTCTTCGAATGTAGCGCAATGAAATTTTCCTTTTCTCCACTCTACACGCACATACACGCCCATAAATCAACAGTAAAACAACGAAAAAAAAAAATAGAAAAAACAACAACTAATTTATTGTAAGTTTGTGCAAATACCCATAAACATTGTTTCCATGGAATTCCATTTCCAGAGAACGTGCACCAGACTCATTGGATTGCCTATCTAATAATTATCCCCATGCAAGGCGGTTTAATAAATTTTAACACTACTGGCACACCAGACAATGCACACCCCACTCCTTCGCTTTGCAATGCAAATACACCATTAGTTAAACAATTTAATTTCCCAGAAAGCTAATTAAAAAAATCAAGCGTACACGAATTGTACCCAACACTGAGATGGTACTTGAGATCCATCCACAGTAGTCGAAGGTAAGACACTTGTCCGACGCGAACATAGGCATTGACGGAACATTCTGGAACGTCCTGGGGGTGCATGGCTTTCATAATGAATCCATCAAACGCTCCACTTGCAATACCAACGTTGATGGATAGGCAGCTCTCCTTCTTTAGCGCTTAAGAGCCACACATGGAATAGCATAATTAATTTATTGTTATGCTTGTCTTTACCCCTTCCGCCCCAGTCGCCCATGTTGCAAAAGCGCTGTCAATTATTTTAGCCAGCATTAGCATGAATTTTGTAGCGCAACTCTTCAAGCGGAAATTGCATTTGCTGTTGGCTCTGTGGAGTTTCGACTCGAACAGCGATGAGGAGCAGGAAGGTTCTTTGGTGAATCAATGGGATTTTCACTTGCATGGTTTCGGGTTCGGCAAAGGCTGCTCCTTCTCTCTCTCAAGTGCGTGCTCGATTGTGATTTGGAATTTATGCATATTGCCCGAGGAGTGATGGATACGATTAATGGCACGTTGGACGTTGAATGTGCGTTGGCTGCATCATAATTCTCTCTCGTCTTCATCCTGTTTTCAACCACCTTCTCCTCATGCATGCATGCGCTTGCCCATATATTAGCAAAATGTACTCGTATGTACGTTTGGTGCTGCAGTCTTCGGGCTGTCGTCATAATTCTACCGAAGAGAAAAATTATAAATGCATGGAGATTATCGCACGAAACAATGGGCCAATTCAATTCAGCGCTAAGAAATTTATGAATTGATAAATGTAGGAAACCTGGTCGGGGTTTGGGGGTAAACAGTTGCGTGGAAAGTCTTCGGACGAGCGAGTCGCGATGCGCTTCATATACTTTTTAATAAATTTATAGTTTTTTTAACTCCGGATATTATTATGCCGATTCGGACTGTTTACTACCAGTTGACGGCACCAGAATAATATATGTGAATATTTTGGCAGGCGTTGGAATATGAAGGATTCAGCCATGTGTTAGAGTATTATGGAATACTGATTGACCAAGATTTTCTAATGACCATAGCGATTCATCATCAAATGAAGCTTTAGAAATTGAAACATGAAATGACTAGCTCACAGAAATTTCGTTGATAAAGAGACGCATATGTACATATGTACATCAGCAGCATCGTGGATTAGAGGGTTTTTCAATAAGGACATAACAATTTTGTATTTAAATGAAACACAAAATAATTCAGATATCGGGCTGAAATTTATTCCAGGTGTAGTACACATGTGAAATTTAAGTACGAAATTCGATCTCATTCATATGACCACCGCAGGCACGTTGGCAACGATCCAATTCCAACCACGCATATCGGCTGGAAGGTTGGCAATTTCGCGTTCGATATTGTTCCTGAGCTCCTCTAACATTGTTGACTTGTTGGCATAAACCAACGACTTAACGTAACCCCATAAAACAGAAATCCAACGGCGTTAAATCGCATGAGCGATTCGGTCATTTCACCGGACCATTTCTCAAGATTACATGATTACTGAACTTCCCCTTCAATAGATCAATTGTTTAACCAGCTATGTATGTGCCATGTGGCACCATCTTGTTGGAACCACATATCACTGATGTCAAGTCCATCTAATTCTCGCCAAAAATAGTCTTTCAACATGGCACGATAGCGAACTCCATTGACCGTGACATGGCGATCATTTTCATTGTCGAAAAAATTCCTTCAAACTTTTGCAGAACCCAATGAGAGAAGTTTCGGCGCTTCAAATGATCAAGAGGCTTTAGTTCTTGAGTTAACTTGATCTTGAAATAATTCGCCATAATGTGGACTATGAGATTCCCAATTTCTGTGAACGGTGTGGAATCGACTGATTTGGCTCATTTTGAACTCAAGCTCTTGCGACTACGATATTTTCGGTACTTCGACCAGTGCGTTGTCTCACTGGAACTGAAACATTCAACAGTGAGTATGTTGCCTCGAATTTATCCACTATAGCACGCCACAGCCTGTCTGATGGGACAATTATTACGACCGAAGATTGGAGTAAGCGCTCTTAAAGTTGCGACCACTGACTCAGAAATTTGGTAGTAATTTTTAATATTTGCCAAAAGTTTCTTGTAAGTAAATTTCAACATGATGAAAATGTAAACCTTGTCTGACGTTTTGACATTGACAGATCATAAAATAAGTTTAAGGTTGCGTTTGTATTAAAAAATACAAAATTGTTATGTCCATATTGAAAAACACTCTACATAAATACATACATGAAAATCAGCAGACCTCGGTTATGATATTTCTTAAGACGAATCTGGATCTAGTGCACATTTAAAGAACAAGAAACGATGTTACCGCGGGAAAAGTTTCCACATTTGTTGAAGGGATCTTAGATCAAAGCGATTCATAATTTTTCTTTAAAATTTCAAATTTAAAAGCGCCTCAGTTTAAACCATTTGCATATGGCATACTCATGGTACGTTCATCAATATATAACAACAAGGCCGGACTCTAATAACATCTTGTTCGAAAGACATGCCTCTGAATGTCTACACGACAGATAACCAGAGATGAGATCAAAATATTTGAATTGGGCAAAGTGGACCTCCATATAAAACAACAGTTTTACGTACGTTTTCCATTACAAAATCATTTTCAGGGACGAAGCCCACCAAAATTTAATTTTTGGTGCAGGTTTTATGCTGAAGAGTTCATTGGCTCATACCAATGAATAGATAAATTGGAAGAGGATGACCTAGATGAAATGTGGTTTCAACAAGCCACACAGCTCGTTATGGCCAAATAGTCGAGTTAATGAACTCGAAGTTCGATAACAGTGTTATATTCAGATAAGAATCAGCTAATTGGCCGGCTGAACATTTTTCTTTGTAGCCAAATCAAGTCCATAGCATATGCCAATAAGCCAGAGACTCTAGACGACCTCAGGACCAACATCGAACGCCAGCACATTCACTTCTGCAGGCGTTTCCGTAAAGAACATTTGAATGGTGTTGATCGATGGTACTTTAACGCGAAATATTTTATATTTTAGTCTTTTAGTCTTTTAGTTTGTGTCAATTTTGAATAAAATTTCCAGTTGGCAACAATACAAATGCTTAAGCTGGTTCCCTTTGACCCTTTTGGGTTCTTCTTCCAACAATTCCATACCTAGGACACATATCATAATCCTAAAGAAAAACAATTTGTTCCTAACAATATTTGCATTATTAAAGAACCACTAACTGTATCCGTCTCGTTAATACCATCTGTCACATAAACAATCTCCATTTTCAAAAGAAACGAAAACTATTCACCCTCAGTGTTTCCGACTGCAACACTCTCGTTTATAGCCATCCTTTTCTCTACACTCACTAACACACACACACGAGTGGAACACACCACTTGTGCAACAGTTTGACATGTGCATAAATTTGAACTCCAGCTCAAGAGCTGATTTATCCCCCACAGACACGACAGTTAATTTGATATTTTGATTAACTGCAAACTACAGGACGATAGCAAGGAGAAGGCGTCATGGCAAGTGGGTTGTCGAGAACTGGGCAAGGGGTGGGTGCTTTAAATTGCCGGCAATTAACACACACGTCAAAACGACGCACGATTCCTATACTGCATTCTCAAGATGAGATGGATGGATGCATGGGTGAGCATTTTAGAAAAACGAGATACCTCAAGGCTGTGTGATAACACATGTATTTCTTCATTGCAGTTTAACTCCCAATGACGGATTGGACTACATCATGGAGACAATTCTTCATTAACCCTGATTTATACACAAACAATTACTTCAAGGTCTATCCGCAACAACTACAACGGAGACCACTAAATTAAGGATACGTTAATGAGAGGCCTTCAGGCGCAGGCAATCAGCGATCAAATAAAAACGTTAAATGGCGCATAATTCTTACTTACAAGACAGGCCCGGAGGAACGTATACAGCACCCAGGGTGGAACGCGACAGACAACACGAAGCAACTTCATAACCATAACCTATAAATTTTCGCCCAGCCCCCCTAAAGCAAGAAGGCGAAAAGGAAGAATTATAGCCATGGCATTCGAAAATGCACACTTTTTTCGTCCTACTCCCCTTCATTTTAGTGAACTCGCGGTGAGGGACGCTCGACGGAGCGATATTTTCCAGAACTGCCGATTATTTACGATGCAACGTAGAACACACAACTGGCGTCGCCATTCGCCATGAAATTGGTGCAAACGAATTGGGCATTGTACGCGCGAGGAGGACTGAGCTCTCTAAACGGAGAGAACAAGGAGCACACAGGGTCTGCAGCATGTAAGTCGAAGTGAAATGTCTGTAATTTGGAACATTTGATGAATGGTTATTTGCCACGAGATGGCAGAGCAGTCATTATTCTTTCACAAGGATATATTTTATAGGACCTCGCACAAATGCACGAACAATTCAGATGATGATTCAAAGGTAGTAATTCATCCTCCCTCAACAACAGCGAGAAGAAAGGAGGTAAAAGCGAAGGCGGACAAAAGGGCAAACTATCATCAAGGATCATTAATGGAATGGATTCTCTTCGCTTGCGAGGCATGCTGTGCGTGATAGATTATCCTTGGACAAAATAACTATGCTGCGCAAGGTAATTGAGATGACTTAATGGCGCAAGTGTTAATTGTAGTTTTTTTTTTTTCAAATTTCAGAGGAAGAAAAAAGAAGAGTATTGAATTTGATAGATGCGAACAGGAGGGCTTAAAAGTGACGAACAGATTGTTACTTTAAATAGTCTTTTTCGTTTCGATATTCGGAATTCCAAGTGTCGTATTTCTACTGCAGATACATATGCATGTACATATGTATACACTGGATATATGGCTACTGTAAGGGTTATTAAGGATTAGGAAAGAGTTATTTACATTGATAGTTTGTGTCACAACTGTAGCAATTAATCAGATGTACTCAGTTAAGGGTCATTACGTAAGGATCAGTAGAGGTCCTTATGAGTTGAACATATTGTATTATCATCGTACGTACCATTTATGTATGCATGTATGCCTTTGAATAAAAAAGTACTAAAGTTTTTATTTTTAACGTTTGAAGAAATTACTATTGTACGGAACATACATACCTGAATTGGATAGCAAACCGATGGCCCTTAAATTAGGCTTTAAAACGAATACACGACCATAACGAACACACAATCACAATCAAGGCAGGCGATCATAACATGGCATCAAAACCGGTTATCAGAAACGTTAGTGTGATGATCGTCCCGAAGCTATATACAAGGAACACCTTGAAAGTATGTGCGACAAAGCGGCTCGGATAAGCCGTGTCTTATCAAGAATAATGACATATATTGGAGAACCTAGACAACAAAGACTTATTCTGTCAAGTCCAGTCCATCCTTATGTATGTACTACAGACTATATGCCAAAATTCAAGGTGGAAAAAACACAGCGAAACATTGGAGAATGGTAGAGGAACTTGAACCACTTTTCAAAAAGAAGATGGACCCATCGGCTTATACCGGCTAGTGTGGCAATACGAGAAAGCCAATTGAGACGGCTTGAACAGCTTCTTTAGGAGTTTTAACTGGTCGCTATGTTTCCTCGATAGCGACGTGGATATGATCACTAATACCGTTTACTTTGGCATGAAATCCTTTATTCCTAACCGATTAAAGAGTATCAAGCCAAAGGAAAATGCATGGTATGACTCGAGCTGAGTCAAGTTCTTTAGGCAAGGCCAATCTGCTTGCAGCCCTTTTTGCTGCGAATTCCACACTCCCAGATTGTTCTATGGGACAAATCCACTTTCGCACTCGTACAGTAGCAAGAGTATTTAAAGATCTTAACCATTATTCTGAATAGGTGTTCTTCCACGCTGGCAAAACCACTGCGTAGCTTTTTGATCTATCCTACTCTTCCCGAGTAGATGAAAAACAGCATTTGTTCAGTCCGTCCCTAAAAAGGTGAATCTTCTTCTCCCTCCAGCTACCGACCCATTACACTTACGTCCCTTCTTTCCGAGGTCATGGAAACGCTGAGAAATCGTCAGCCTATGAAATATCTTAAATCACAAAAGCTCCTCAATGACCGTCAGTATGGTTTTCGTAGCAAAAGGTCCACTGTACATCACACTGAAAGTGGAACCACTCTCTGCATCATTCTGGTGAGTGTAAGATTGTTGCGCTTGATATTTCAAAGGTATTTGAGAGAGTTTGGCATCAAGCTCTTTTATCGAATATGCGTGCATTTGGCATTAATGAATCTCTTCTTCAATGGATTAGAAACTATCTTTCGGAACGTTCAATTCAAGTGGTTTTGGACGGTTTCAAGTCTGCTATCCACCATATAAATGCTGGTGTTCCCCAAGGCTCCGTTTTGTCTCCGACTCTCTTTCTTATATTCATAAATGATCTATTGTCTGCTACTTCTAATCCAATACATTCCTTCTCTGACGACAATACCCTCAGCTTCTCATATTCGTTCCCTGACTTACGTCCCTGCTCCATGGTCTTTTTGTTCCGTTTAAATTTTGAATATAGACGGTACACCCTCTTCTGGAAATTATGCTTAGTGGGTGGTCATATCCGACTGTGGTTCATATGTATCTATAAGCACCCAATTTAATGCTGTAATGTGTCCTGTTTTTCTTGCCATCGGTCCAGATATCCAGTAACTTTCGTCGGTCTACTACCTTGATTCAGTTCATCGAATATCCAGCCGAGTTAAGGATTTTTTCATTCGCCTTTCGAACAGACTTCTGCAAATTTTTTGGCACAGCGATACTTTTACAGTGGTGGGTGATATCGGTTGTCTCTTTTCCTATCATCTATTGGCATATCCACTTTTATATTTCACAATCGAATAAACCATCATAGCCATTATGTAAATTATAGATACATTTTCCAGTTTCTAAACACAAAACTAACCACTGCGGTATAATCAAAGAACTTCTGTTTTCATCTCAAAACAACAAACAGATTCACATGTCCTTGCCACGACAAAACTAGAAGGGAAATCAACACAAGCTCCTCCCCGAAATAGAAAGAAAGCACTGAACGTGACAGTGGGACATAAAGACGTCACATAACTCAACGTGATTAACGTCTACTGCTAGAGACATAGATAAAAGCACCCTCAACCACTTACACCTCCCCCACCCACCCATACAAGAGAGAAAGAGGAAGCAGCGCCATCAACAACAGGCAGCGCAGGACACAATAAGGACGCACCACCAAGCGAAACTTATTGTTCTACACTCTGGATGGTTTCCTGCACCCGGTTTCTGCAAATGCACGCGATAGCACTGCACTTTATTATGGGCGCCTAGCAGAAAGGATATGCAGCGCACTTGACAAAGGACCAAAGTATTACGTTGGGCTCGCTGTTCGAGGGCTAGGAGAGGAACAAGAAATTGTGGACCCTTGCAGTAACACACAAATTTCATACGTTCCAAGTCAGATGTCAGACCGGCGGAGGGAGATAGATGTGAACCAAGTGTCTCTGTGTCTGTGTGCTCGTGTGCTGGAGGATGCTTCCTGCGGAGTTTTGTGGCAGTTTGTTTTGGGAGGCTAATAACAAATGGTTGCACATAATAGATGGCGCTTACTAAACACACATTTTCTTTTCTGAACAAATTTAGTGCACTAGACGATGTATGGCTGTTAGGCACATGCTTGTGGGTGGTGCCAGTGACTGCTGATGTTGCTGGCAGAGCATGAATGTCACACACGAGAGAGGGATAAGATTTAGCGCGTTGCATGGTTTAAATGTTCAAGTTCGTTGACAGTATACAATGCATGCTATCTGCAGAAGCAGCACCACGTAGGTCCCAATGAATGGAATCGCTTTGTTTTCTGTGGAATGGTTGATGATGGTCTTTAAAAACGATGAGCTTCGCGATGACATATTCAGTTTTTTTGGTGCCAACAATTTTAATTGGGAAGTTTGTTACAATTGGTTGATATAAGTTATGAGAGCAGCACATTTTGGGTAGTATGGAAGTCAACGGTAACTTAGGAGGTTATAAGTAACCCTAGCGTCGAAGAAAGCTTATGGCTTCATGAGCACTGCCACTGCACAATTTAGAAGGATCGAATGGCCGTGGCCACGTATGATGTATGGAAATTGTAGACAATTTGAATATCTAAATATTTGGTCTTAATAAATTTTTTCGTTATAAAAAAGTGGGCGTGGTAGTGGACGGATTTAAAAAAATTTACACTTGTACTTCTTTCCTTCGCAAAAGCCCAGATATGATCATCCGTCTAGCTCAAAATTTAAAGCCCAAAAAGTGGTGGCATACGAACGGATGGACATGGTTCCATCGTCTTCGCTATTCGCTACAGTATGGAAGCATTCTTGCATCTGGATGCATTATGAGTAGGACTTGCAGAATATTCGTTGACTACGATGTTAGATAAAAGCTCCTAAAACTGAGTTTACAAGTGAGTAAGCACTTGTTGATAACAGAAACTCGTAAAACATTACGTTCCAGTCGTGTGTCAGAGGCAAATCTTGTCAATTGATAATGGTTTCTGATCATCATCTGCCACACATGCTGCATCAAACTTAATTTCAAACGAAGTTTGTCTATATATGTTCCCCGTTGTGCAGTAAATCGTCTTCTTCACGATTTCGGTTGATAATTTGATTGATTACCTCACATATACAACGTGGATCATCCTTGTTAGTTGCTGTAATGTTTCCGTAATCAAAATTACATCGCGCCACATCACCCAATGAACTGAAACAGACGGGGAATTATATTAACCAACATCCGTGCTGCTTTAGACGAAGTGATGATGACGATGATGATCAATCACGTCTTTTCCCATCAATTTAAGTCCGACCTCAATTTCACTTCCACATACACACAGAATCTCTGTCTCGCTCTTTG
Source organism: Xylota sylvarum (assembly GCA_905220385.1). Classification (NCBI taxonomy): domain Eukaryota; kingdom Metazoa; phylum Arthropoda; class Insecta; order Diptera; family Syrphidae; genus Xylota; species Xylota sylvarum. The sequence continues at coordinate 65,839,784 of LR999957.1, read as the reverse complement.
TGTGTCTGTTTCTAGTCCATGTGGTGTTCCAAACATCAGACAGACATCAATCAAAAATTTCAACAGTTATTATTATTCGCCGGGACCACAACGTTGCCCTTCTTCCAAAGACAACCATTCACTACTACCACGTACGTTGAATGACACTCAAGGAAGCACCACCATCACCAGAAGCAGGAGTTGAAGCTTGCTTCCAGCCTGCCTTTCAAACAAAAAGAAACCGCATTTCATGCAAAATGCCTGCGCCTCTCCTGAGTTCCTGTGTGTGTTTTGATTCATCACCGCTACAAATCTGTCAGAGATGACAGGAATCAGGTCCAGACACACTGTTCGCTCGCTCACTGGGGATAGAGATTCGGAGGCTGGGATTACAACAGTCGGGTGATTAATGAGTTTATTATTACTCTGCAAAAGGAGTGCGGCGGCGATGGTCGTGTCTCCCTTGCTCGCTCTGCTTTATGTCCATCGCGCCCTGACGTGCAATTTATCTTCCCTGGGAGAGGGGGTAGTTGGTTGGTTGGTGTTTCCCTTTTCAAAAACGCAAATCAGAAAGGAGGACAAGCGAAAGACGACGTTGATGATGATGATGGAGATGATGGAAGAAGTAAAGAAGAGGGAGCGCAGCAAACACCAGAGGAGTAGAAGAAGAATGATCATTGTTCATTTTGAATGTCTCAAATGATAGATGATTTTCCAGGTACCCCCATATTCAGGGCATAGATTAAAATGAGTTTCAAAACTCTCCGCCTGGCATAATAAGCCGGCTGAAGGACATCAGCACCACGACAGCACAACCAAAGCACAGTGTCATCGAATTTATTACAGGGAAATCCATTTAAGGCGAACTAACTAATGAGTTCACTTTTTGGCCGACAGATGGTAACACGTAGATTAATTGACAACTAGACAACAAAACAAGGGGGAGCTTGCCGCGCCATTTGGAAATTCCACTTGGAAATGAAATGACAACATCGCGCGCTTGGCCACCACCGACAGAGAGCCGTTGGCTGGTGAACGGTCTCGCGCGCTGTACACTCTAATCCGCCATTTAACAAATTATCTAATGACGTTTCGTGTCGGTGTCGACCGTGATAAGTGACTCCATCAATCATGTTGATTAGTGTCCACTGTCGCGCGGTGCAGCCGCTAGAAGGGAGCTGCAGGAAGTGAGAGAGCTTGATGGTGCCTTGACTGAGTATGAATAATGGTCTAGTGGATTGTTTTCTGTTCGTTTTGTTGTGGCTGTTTTTTTTTTTCTACTTTTTGTGTGTCAGCTTTCCACACTTCGTGGGTACTCTAGTCGTTGTACCTATGTACATATATTAAAAGCTTCGTGTTCTATCTATTTGAGTTGACGGATGAATGATCGGAGTGTAGTTGCCATTTGATTAGGGACATCCAATTCATTTGTTGGTTACCACGCTAAGCAAAATGGTTTTATGCCTGTAAGAGGGTGTGTGTTACTTTGGACAAGGAAGGGACGAAACAGCGAATGTTGAGGTACATATGTATGTACATTTAACAGTGAATGCAGAAAACAATGAAATGGTAATATTCATAGGATTGGCAATGGTAAACTTACATTTTTGTATGTCACGGATCAGCTGTCAACGTCGACCAGACGATGTTACGATGTAAATAAGCATGATCAACGAGCTTTAATTGCCGCAAATTGATGAATTGGGACTGAAGGGCATGTGGTTCCAACAGGACGGTGCAACCTCACATAAAGCTCGCGCAACAATGGACATTTCCGGGTCGCCTAATGTCTCGTTTTGCCGATTTGCAATGACCGGTAAAATCGCCCAATTTGACCACTCCAGACTTCTTTCTTTGGGATTTTTTTAAGTCACGGGTCTCTGAGAACAAGCCACAGACTCTAGAAGCTCTCAAAGAGAATATCTGACAAGAGCGCGAGAACTTATCGCCCGAAGTTCTCTAATCGTCTATCTAAATGATGGAGAATGGACTGGAAGAGTGGAATTACACGCGTGGAGCGGTCATCAATGGTTTCAGATCCAAGGGTGTGCTGATAATCTTTTGTACATATGCTGTATGCAGTCAAGCGCAGATCGCTCTGGTTGTAGTAAATTCCCAGTCAAGTTCAATCAAACCGAATATATCACATCGACATTGTGCTTTTTTTATTTGAAAAGTTGTATCACTGGTCTGTTCACTGTTTTAAAATATCATATGTATGTATATAATATAATACAGAAATAAAGCCTTTTATGTATGTATTGTAACAAATTACATAACATCTGGAAACGGACTTAATATAATATAATAAATATTTTTAGAGAGATTTCGACCAGACCACAATGTTGGATCCCTTTTCGTCGCTCTTCCACGATCCATCTTAGCTCGAGAATCTCTCTGAATTTCTCCCCAGTGCCTCTCTGGCTTTGATTCCTCGTGTCAACGTTAGCATCTATTTAACAGAAATCTGGTTCATCCTCTGCGTAGCTAACCAGTGGTTCCCCAGGACCTCCGTTCTTCTGCTATTTAGCGCCGAACATTGACACAATATATGTATGCACTGCCGTCCCGACTTCCTCCAGGCATAGTTCACAGGTGTCATCCTCCACCCATTTTCTTTAGGTGATACCCGTAATTTCCATGACCTGTAGATAACGCTACCACCCACCCGTCGCCCTAAGCTTAGAACTTCTCTATGAGTGGTGCAAATCGGCATTTTAATAGCCATTTTCGCCTGCTTGTAACCTTCCACAGTTGACCACCTTTTCTGGTGTTCCGTCAATAGCAGTTAATGGTTCCGGACAAGAGAACTCCATTGTCGACCCTTGCTTTGCTAGAGAGTTCGCCTTTTCGTTGCCCTCAGTCCTTACGTGCCCTCTCATTCAGAGCAGCGTCAACTCATTTCGAGATGAGCACTCATTGAGCTTATGAACACATTCCAATGCCAGTGATGTGTTGATATCTGTTTGCTCCATGCGTTTAATCACTGATTGATTGTCCAGTGCTATGGTAACGTTTCTATCCTCAACTTGACCCTCTTTCAGGTGATCCAACGCATGCAACAGAGCAATCATCTCGGCTTGATAGACTGAGGTATATTTCCCGAAACTAATATGACAGGCCAGTTAAAGTTCTTCTGACAAGATACTTGCCCCCGCTCTGCCATGCATCATGGACCCATTCGTAAAGATGATTATATCACCAATCTTCTTTTCCGGAAGTGTTCCATCTCCAATAAAAGTTTGGTGATACCTTTCGGTAACACGCATTCTCTTTATTCCATCCATGGGCATATTCAACTCCCTAATCTCGTTTTTCACGACATCCAGGATTTTCCTATGACCATAGATAGTACCGCGCCAGTGCCAGTTGGCATCCTGGTGCAGACGAAGTGCCGTCGAAGCCGCCACTTTCTTAATAATTAAGTCCAGCGCCAGAATACTTAGGATCACTTCCATTGCGTTCGTATTGCACCAGCGATCCCTAAACATGCCAGACATTGGACCCTATCTAACTGCTTCTTTACAGTTTTCTAGGAGGCTTTTTGCCACCATACAACTGACGCATATGTGATAATTGGTATAACTATCATCGTGTACATCCAATATGCTGACCTCGGCGAAATTCTCCACCTTACGCCACATACTCGTTTTCACTGATGAAACATCCTTTTCGCTTTTCTGATCTTCTCTTCCACATGCAAGTTCTAAGTTAGTCCAGCATCGAGGTATACACCCAGATACTTAAACTTCCTGTTCACCTGTAGTTCCGATCCGAAAAGTGTCAAGGGCTGAAATTCCAGATATCTCCTCTTCCTTGTCAAGATCATTAGATCTGTTTTTTCCGCATTAATGGAGGACTCTTGTTCCGGACACTACCGCTCCACCACTCTGAGAGCATTTCTCATGGTATCTACTGTGATGTTCATGAATTTACCTCTTGTCATTATTGCTATATCATCGGCATCTCCCACAGTATGTATGCCAGTCTTTTCAAGTCTTCTCAGGAGAAAGTCCACAGTTATATTCCACAGAGTAAGTGACAAAACTCCTCCTTGTGAGCAACCTCTGCTAAACCTTCCTCTAAGTCTTAAAGTTCCCGTCTGAATATTTATCGCCCTATTTTTCAGCATATTGTCCACCCAACCCACCACCAATGGGTTAACCCTGCATTTTTCTAAAGCTACTCTCAGATTTTCAAAGCATGTCTTATCGAAAGCACCTTCAATGTCCATTATTATGGTCATTGCGATGCCTCCAGTATTCATCTCCTCTTCCGCAACGCGGACCACCTAATGTAGCGCTGTTTCCGTAGACCTGCCAGCTCTGTATGCATGCTGTCTATTACTCAAAGGAAACGCTTTCAGCGCCGTGCTCTCCATATGGTCCATCACAATTTTCTCCATTGTTTTCAACAGAAATGATGTTATGCTGACCGGTCTGAACGACTTCGCTTCGGTGTAGTCCTTTTTTCCCGGTTTGGAAGAAACACCACATTTGTTTCTCTCCATGTTACCGGTATGTAGCCTATTGATAGGTATGTGACGTATATACCCCTAAGCCTTGGTACAATGAAAATTAAAGCTGGGAATATACCATCCGGTCCCGCGGTCTTGTAAGGAGAAAACATTTTTATCGCCCCACTGACCGCTTCTAGAAATACTATCCGTTCCGCTTCTGTCCTATCCATCCTGTTTACTCCTTGTTTTCTCAGAGTGCAGGACTGATCTGACTTCCGTCTTCCCGGAAAGTGTATTTTCATGAGGACCTCATTTGTACAATGCAGTGTCTCAACCATCTCCCCCGTTCAATCACGAATAAGTCCTACTTTGGAAACTGGGTCCCTCGAGACAATTTTCTGTAGTCTATTGACCTCAGCTGTGCTTCTCATATCTGAGCAAAATTCCTTCCACGACTTTCTTCTTTGCCTTATACTCATCCCATGATTCAGGATCATCCCTTCTCATGCATGATTAAAGGCTTTTCTCGGGTCCTTTTCATCTACCGAAGTAGGTGTACATGGCTCTTGCTATGCATTTTCAACAGCTGGTTGTAAATGCTTCAACTAGGACTCTACTACATCCCAAGTGGTTTTCGGTATTTTTGGTACCCTCCCACTCAGTTTATCCCGTAACACTTCCTGATATTTTAATGTGTCCTGTGTACTGTTTCGATCTGTCTTCCTTTTAGATCCGTATCAAACATCAAATGAGATGGCTCTGTGGTCCGACATCATTGTCTGATCCATTACCTTCCAATTTGATATTCTATCAAGCATTTTATTGCTGCACAGAGTCACGTCAATAACTCCCCTTCGTCTCGAATCCACAAAGATCGGTTCTGTTCCTCTGTTGACAATAGTTAGCACTTTGCACACTACAAACTCGAATAGAGCTTCTCCTCTGTAGTTATCGTTGGTGCTTCCCCACACTGTACAGTGCGCATTAGCATTGCAACCAATTGTTAGATCTTCACTCCTATCCCTGCAGACATTTACCAGATACTCTACCTCTTTTATTGGGGGAGACTTTAGGGAGTCATACGGCAGGTATGCTGATACCATGACAAAACTGTCTTCACTTGCTCCTACTCGCACAGCGACAAGGTCAGGGGCACATAGTTGCTGCAGCATAACCGCTTTAACTCCGTGCCTCACCAGTACACAAGATCTAACTCTTTCGCCAGACTGCACATAGTGTAAAGTGGCAATACTTATAGGTAGACTTCTAATCCTTCCTTTGAAGATACAAGGCTCCATCAGCCTTTCGACTTTCATGTGTTCTTGATTGATTAACATTCCCGGACTCAGGCTGTCCATCACCTTCTCCGCTTTCCGCCTCTATCAGCCTGGCTTTAGCTGAACTGAAGGAAAGTAATAACAAACTTGTACAGTAAACTGTGCTAAGAATACTTCTACAGACTGTATAACAGCTACGAAGACCATCATTCCGTTATCAGATAGAATGAACTATTCAACCTTCAAATCGTAGAGGATGCTAGTTGAAATTTCCCTCCACGTGATCACAAGGTTGGATTTCAAAATCCGAACTCTAATCCAACATACGCTCCTGATGGCTTATTGGACGAGTTATTCTAAGCAGATAAAATTTTTTAGACGAGTATGCCTAATGAGACTTCACGTACAAGATATAGTCCGTCGTATTGTGTTAACTCCTATCAACCGCTGTCAGACCTCAAAAATCCGCAGTTATGACATGATCTATAGGAATAATTTATAGAGAACCCTATACCAATAACCTATCTATCAATTTATCAATACAAATCGTAAAACTAACTAAGATCACAATCGTGGCTAACCCTCTAATTGGTCATCATCCAGTATCGATGCTTCAGCAACATTTTCTCATGATTTCCTTTATAGAAATTCAAATTAATGCCGCAATTTCAAATGTCACACAACTCCCCGCAACGAGTGTATCATTAATAAGCAAAAATCTGTACTCCATGCTCAGCAAAACTGTCAATCATCAAGCCTACAGCCAGCGACAAAACAGCAGCTGTCTTTTTGTTGGTTTTATTTCTTCCATCATCTCATGAATTCCTTCATCCATCTCGTTGCTCTCTCTCCTCATCTCGGTTGTATGTGTTGATTGATCGGATTTTCCGTTTTGTTTCTTTATTTTTATTTTCATCACTTGTGACATGTTAAGAACACACTATAAGCCCAGAGTCAAGGCACATTGCATGACTCAGAGAATGTGCTTGGCGCACATCAATACAAACAAAAGCAGGAACAAAACAAAAAACAACAACTTCATGACACGAGATGTAACCCTTGGTAAATGACAGACAGCAGCAACGACAGCAACACTGCTATAGCTTAAGGCTATAACTTCCAAGTCTCCGGCATACAGATTGACACTGTCGGGTACACAGAGTGACATGTATTAATGAGCAATGCCGGTCAAATATATCATTTTGTTGAAAAGATTGACAACCTGGACAAGCTGGACAGAATGACAGGCCCGTGTCATTATTGCGTGTGTTTGTAAGATAGTTTTGTGGTAAAAGCGGCCTGCTGTTTGATGACTGAATGTCTATGTTTGTCCGGTTGTCAGACTGGTTGATCGATTCTAGTTGCGTGATCACGCAAAACTATGTCGCACTACGTGCTGATTTGAATTTTTGTTGTTGAACAACGAGCAGCGCGTAGTCATTGTTGTAAAAGAAAACTTGCTGGTAACATTTTATCGGCCCATCCCCACTGTAGCTGTGGTTGGCTTAATATTCACCAGGAAACTATCGGAGGCACTAACGTGAAAAAGAAGATACCACACAATTGGTTCGGGTTGTTAAGATTGTGGAATGGGAAAAGTTATTTCGTGTAATCCTGTAAATTGGCCGCATACTCAACTATGGTACTCTATAACCAGTGATTTCGTATTGGATCCTTTTTCAGTGCTTGGTTTTGTTACCGTCGCACCTTCATGTGCTAGGATATTCAGTTTAATATTCCCAGAAATCCCATTGAAAACTGTTCTCTATCCGGTATATACTGTAAGAGCTTATATCCTGTGACCGAACCTCTGTCATCCTCGAAAATTGCTTCATGAACATGAGAAGCGGCAGCAGTGCAGGGGTTGTGCAATTCAGCAAGGTATTTGGAATATCTAATGGCATCTATTGCACAATTAAAATGCCACTGCTCCATGCCCGTAGGGTTGCCAGGCTTTCAGTACATTCGATGTACTTTTTTCCCTAATTCTGTTGCACGAATTATAGTCTTCTGATTTGTTGTTCCTTTCCTTCTTATTTATTTTATTAACAAATTAACAATTAAACAACATCACATATATATCGATGTGAACGATCAAATCCAGACTAAAGCTACTGCTGCCAAAACAACGCCATCGTAGTCTTCGGAACTCCGCCAAAACCATAAGCCAAGCCGATGCCACGGATAGTAGGCAATTGATCAAAACAAACTAGCGGGTGATAATGGGCTGGTTATCGTTACATCTCTAATTGTTTACAAACCGAGTTTGGATCACTCTTGTTGTTGACTTTGCTGTTGCTAAGCGAAGTTCTGATAGCATTCCAATTGTATTAATGTCAATGACATTATTGGGTTAAGATAGAAGTTAAGTAAAGTAGAATAATAAAATTTCAAATTCTGTGGGTGAAGTTTTATGTATGTATCTATTAATTTCATTACAGAAAATACATGAAAATATACTACGAGTTAGTTGAAAAATCGTCGTGGTTCAGAGGTTAGTGCGTCGGACTACTAAGCGCATGGTTCGGGGTTCATTCCCAGATAACACCAAATATTTTTGTTCATGGCCCCACCTCTTGCGAGCTTTTGAAAAACATCCCAAAGTACAAAAGTCAAGAAAAAATTAAAGATAAAAATTACCTTTCGGACAGGGCATCAAACAGAATGCCCCTTCCATTCGTGTGAAGAGTGAAATCTCGGTTGAGTTATTTCCCGGTTAACATCTGATGAATTTTCTTCAATTTCTCTAGCATTTCATGAGTTTCTGGGGACTGATAGTTGTTGCTGCTTAACGCAGAAAAGGGTGAAATCCTCTTAGCGAGTGAAGAGAGCTACGCACTCCAAACTTTAAAAACACCAAACACGTTTATAGGAGCCTGCCTGACAGTTGTTGGCATACCCTTAGCGAAACGGCGAAGTCGCTTGAACGGTTAAACACTGCGAAGGAAAGGGTGAAATCATGTTTACGAGCGAAGCGATCCACGCACCTCAAACTTGAAAACACCAGACTCGATTATAGGCGCCTGCCTACGGTGGCAAAACTCCCACATTTAAAAGTGGAGTAATTTTTCACAAGGAAGTGGTATTATTTCCCAGATTGAGTGAGTAAGTACTCACTCCACATTCGATAAGGGGACTAATTGCCCACAAGACGTGGAGTAAGTTCCCATGCGAAGTAAATTCCGGTGGAGTAATTTTCCTGCACAAACGAAATGGGCACTCACAACGATAAGGAAAAAGGTAGCACGACGCAAGTCCTAAGTTTGCAGTTTGGCTTTAGTTTGCTTTTGGCTTTAGTCTTGAAGGTAAATGGGAAACTGATCGCCAGAGTTAAATCCGGAAAGAAACAGACAAATAAGGCACAAGCAGGCACTCCTCGAGAGTGTAATATAGCGTGAAACTTTACAATAGGCCCTAATTGATAAAACACCTTATCGCAGTTCTACGCAAATGTACACAGATATGCAACTGCAGCTATATAGTATAGCACCATCTTAAGGGAGGTTAGTCCAGCAAACATAATGACGATGCTGAAGTGCCTTGAAGAAGGAACCTTTCCTGAAAAATGGAAAATGCAACATTTGGTCTTGCTACCAAAAGGAAAGAGGCCTCCAGGAGAACCATTGCCCAATATGCTTACTGTACACCATGGAAAAGATATTCAAAAAGATAATCTACAATAGATTACTCGTAGTAGCTGACGAGAAAGGAGCTATTTCAGAACACCAATTTGTCTTCAGAACGGTAACTGATATCGCAAAAGGTGCCATCCAAGAGAAAGATGGCTCTACGGCACAAAGGAGTACTGTGTAGTTGTAACGTTGGAGGTAAAAAACGCGTTTAATTCTGCGAACTGGTCGTTGATTAGAATATCACTTGCCAGGATGGACACGCAGTATTATCTGCGGCGTATAGTGACAAACTATTTTAACAACAGGAAGTTGAGATACAACACAGATGAAGGGGTTAAGTACTACAACGTCACTGCGGGAGTTCCACAGGGATCGGTCCTAGGACCGTTATTGTGGAACATCATGTATGACGGAGTTCTACGATTAGCGTTACCTGGGGGAGTAACTATAATTGGATTCGCCGATGACATTGCCGTCGTAACAGTAGCCAAACAGATTCGTGCAGTTAAATCAGCTACAAACAAAGCAATTGCGAGGATAAAAGATTGGCTAACAGCCGCGGGACTGGAACCAGCGACCATAAATCAGAAGCTGTCCTCATAACCAGCCGATAAACTGTAGAGTTTGCCAACTTCCAGGTTGGTATCAATCAGGTCCAAATATCTTGGAGTAATGCTAGACAACAAACTTCAGTTTAAAACACATGTAAACCACTTAACCAAGAAAGCTTCGCAAATGAAGGGAACCCTTTCGCGCATACTGCCTAATATCGGTGGACCTGGATACGCTAAACGGATCTTACTCTCGAGAGTTATCACATCAGTTCTGTTATATGCCGCCCCAGTTTGGGGGGGGGCGCATGCATTAAGAACGAAAGAAACCAAAAGGAGGCTGTCATCAACATTCAGACTCTGTGCGTTACGAACAGTCAGCGGCTTTCGAACCATCTCAGACGAGGCCGTTATAGCTGGAATGGTCCCCATCGACATCCTCGCAGATGAAATGTTGAGGGTCTATAACAGAAGAGCATGGAGCCATCACGACGCCATTAGTATCAAGAGGATTAAAATTGAAGAAAAGGCAGTGTCAGTAGCTATTTGGCAAGCTCGTTGGGATAATACAATGAACGGCACATGTACATACAAACTTATACCGACAATCCAAGCTTGGATAAGTCGCAAACATGGAGACTGCAACTACAACCTCACGCAGTTCTTGTCTGGCCACGGTGGTTACCGCAAGTATCTCTACCGATTTGAACATGACAACTCACCATCCTGCCCTGAATGCCCAAATGAAGAAGAAGATACGGAGCATGCAGTGTTCTATTGCAGACGCTTCACGGCATGGAGAATTACTCTGCCCAGACCACATGCTACAGTCAGAAACGAATTAGACGGTAACATGTGGTTTCATAACAACTCTGTAAATAAGTTACGGAGAATATAGAGGCTAAGAAAAGCAGCAAAAGTAGCAGAAGCCTCAGAAGAAGGTGACACAAGACGAATAGCTTGATATGCTAACCAACTCCGCGAAGTAATACCTAACGGCAGTCCCGCGGGGGGAATGGTTGAAGTCTGTGTGCGGGTGTGAGGTTTAGTACGTAGGCATATATCGGCTGACACTCTGTGTCAGGACCAGGTATATGAATAGTGCATGCCACTTGCGCGGGCTATTGGCATCTTTAAAAAAAAAAAACAGTGCCTTACAGATCAAATTTTGCGGGTTAAAACTCGTTAATCACATAAATCACTTTGGCGTTATAAGAGATGAATCTTATATCTGAAGAAAGATAAAATAACCTTTTGAATTCAGTGTTGTTCAACACATGAGCGAAGTCACTAAATATACGATATCAAGCCCCGGTTAGTCATCGAAATAATACACCCCAACTACTGGATCAAATTTTTCACCCATTAAGAAATTGGAAAATGTTGGCGTTTCTTATAACCGAAAAGATGTAAAAGAAATGGATTGTGGTTCGGGAGAAAGGGTTCAATATCTACTAATATGGTTTTTCGGTTATGCGTGAAGTTAGCTGGGTTCTGTTTGACATTTCAACTCGTCTATACTTGTCATTTAATGTCATTTAAAAGGACATGCTTCAACAATGTTTCCAAGTTATCCAAATTGTTTATCAAAGTCCGCGTTCGGTTGCACTTCGTCGTACTCGTCCAGATATACAAACAGTTGAAAGTCTGATAGGAAGACAAAGAAACGCAAGTAGTGCCGAGAATATTGTGGCTGCAGCCACGAGTGCAAGTTAGGTCTCAAATTTGACGATTGATATCAGGAATTCAACATCTGTGCGATCAGTTTGTGGAGAATTTTGCGGTTTCATGATGTAGGAGGTCTTTGCCTCATGCGTTTTCTTCAATGAAGATTGCTAACAGACCTGATTGCTGATTGTTTTGGCATGAATTGGAAAAAATGACTGGGAGCGTAAATATGTGGTTTTAACAAAACGGCGGGGCTACATGCCACACTGCCGTCCTAATAATCAAGTTATTGAAGTAGGAGTTCGTTGATCGTGTTGAGATAAGAAAAGAAATATTGTAAATTCTTATTGATCCAAACAAACCAAGGTTTTTTTTTCGACCGGCAGTGTGCAATACGACATGTTGAAACCAAATGTTCTGCAGACCATGTTCACGCATGTTTGGGAACAAAAACTCGTTGATCATGACCCTACATCGGGCGCCATTAAAGGCAAGATTTCGATTTTCTTTATATTTGAAGAAGTGCGCCCCGATAATGCCACCAGCCCATAACATCGCTCTAAATTCGACAATTTTGCTTATTAACAAAGCCACTGAGACAGAAGTGAGCTTCATCACTGAACAACATTTTTACTAAAAACTGATTTTGGAAATAAAAGTCCACAATTAAATGTTACTCGAGGTAAGTCTTTGTATGATGATTTGCAAATACTGAATGAAAAAATGGTGTCAGCTGTCAGATTAACTATCAGCTGTCTGAGTGTTCCTATATTGAAAAAAAATCTCCTAAAAGCACCCTTTAGCATATACCTCTTCAGTTTTCGCTGAAATAACATTGATTATGATTTAATATAAATATATTTTCCTATAACGTCTTAGAAACACAACTACCAAACTCAATATAGCAATATCGCTTGACAAATTGTACCTATTTGAAAAACGTGTTACAATCTACACGGCAACTCTACCACAAAACCGAACGAATACCGACCATCAACATTACCAGGCCGCATAGTCAATGCCATCACCATCTCGACAGTACCCTTGTATTCGTCGTAGTCGTCATCCTTGTCGTCGTTATGTTTGCCCCATAGTTCCATTGCATATCCTGCCAAAGAGATAGTTCAATTCTTTTTTTTTTTTACTGCAAATAGAAATCGCATCCTACAAGCACTTCCCGTTTTCACTCCTACCACCAACCCACATAACCATTTCGTATAAATTCCAAACTAATACTCTCAAAAAAAACTTGTTAGTCTCCATAGTAAATGGATAAAAGGGTAAAACCTGAAGGTATCCTGCTCACAAAATGGGAAAACGTGAAAACGATTTCAGGAACAACAACTGTAAAAAACAAAAACAAAAAATAGAAACTCAAAGTTATAACTGTAAATAGCTTAATGAACTGGTGAAGAACTTTTGTGTGCGAATACTGTGGTTGGTATTTGCCAATTTACGAAATCACTACACCCGCCACCCACTGCCAGACACGTGTACAAAACGAAGTATCCATGTCTGTCCTGGGTGTATAACTTCCGATGAGCAATTGGATTCGGATGGGAAGAGTCTCAAGGAACCACCACTCCGACGACGTACAACTATATCCAAAATTGCGGAATGGAAATTATCATGGATTTTCCATGAATTACAATTTTTTAGGGCAAACACCGAGATAACTCAGGAATGGAATGTGTTTTGGGTTTACTTCGATGGTCGAGGTGGAAGCCTTGCCGGATTATACCAATGAGTTATGTCAGACGGATTAGTTTGTGTGTGCGCCTGTGGCAAAGTGGTAAATGAAGTTGTAGACAGGGAGCATGATTTGAATTTGATTTGGTTTCTAAGTTCTTTTTGCAAGGGGGATAGATCTAGTGATTATAGGAATTTATCTGGTGGTAGTATAGTATATATAGGTAGTCAAAAACTACACTCATTCATATATGTATCAATAAGAATACAGAAAAAATACAATTCGTCACGAATGGGTCGTATAACACCGTAACAATTGTTAGTTGTTTAAGCATTGATTATGCTTTCAATAATTTCAAAAGCGAATCTATAATGACTACATTGAAGAGCCTACAAATTGAAAACTTTTTATTCTGCAAAAGTAAGCAAATTGATGAGAATGAAATGTAGCTTTCAAGGAAAATATAACAAGAGTCATATATGTAGAAACATTTTTCTCTTCCATATGATTGAATCAGCTCTTAATAAACTCGTCAAATGGGCGACTTAGTGAGAATTGAGATAAACACCTCCGAAAAAGAAACAGTGGTTTTATCAAGAAATACAAAGCTCCCAGTATTGTTCCACTAAAACACAGTCTTACAATTCGCTGACTACGCGCAATATTGACAGATAAAAAAGGATAACAAAAAAACTCCAATGGAACTCTAGCCAAGAAGGCCTCAGTTGTCCAATATGGTGGGTGGGTCTTCAGACCAGAAAGAGGCGAAAAACTCCTACTGCTCAATTAGAAGGTATTCTCGAGATGTTTTTAGGTGCGAAAGCATCATTCAGCCTAAGATGATTACATCAATTGGCAAGACCAAGTATCCGCCACTCGTGAATTGTAGTCAATTACACAAACAAAACGAACTATTTATGTAAGTAGTAAGATTTAGATACAAAATATGAACCTAGAATTCCAAGTAGAACTGAATGAAAATCCAATGAAATTTTCAAAAACTTCGCACCAGCGATTTATTCAGATGGATCCTATAATGACATGTGACGTGAGAGCACGAGTCTTCCACAGTTTGTGTCGCTCTGTCCCTATTGACGTACATATGTAATTACATTGAAGCAAATGCTAAATTTTAATTTTTTTCTTTCAATAGAGGAAAACCTCGTGTTAGGTGGCTGCTCAAGTAGAAGGAGACTTCAAACGACTTAGAGTATACAACTGGAGTCAGTTAGCTTAAGACCGGGCTATATATAGATATATTTTTAGAGAGATTTCAAACCAGACCACAGTGTTGGATCCTTTTTCTCCTCTCTTCTACAATCCATCTTAGATCGAGAGTCTCTCTGGACTCCTAGTGTCAACACTGGCATCTGTTTAACTAGGTATCTACCCAGGGGCTCCCCAGGACCTCCCTTCTTCTGCTAGCTAGCGCCGGACATTGACACAATATATGCACTGCCGTACCGACTTCCTCCAAGGATAGTTCACAGGTATCATCCTCCAGAAGATCCATCTTCTTTAAGTGATACCCGAAATTTTCATGACCTGTAGATAACGCTACCACCCATTTCAGTGTTCTTCGCCCTAAGCTTAGAGCTTCTCTTCGTCCATTTTCGCCTGCCTGCAACTTCCCACGGTTGACCACCTTCTCTGGTGTTCCGCCGCGGCCCAGTTTCTAATTAAGTGTTCTACCATCCCTCTGCCAATTGCAGCAAATGGTTCTGAAAAAGAAAACTGCAAGGTTGACCCTTGCTTTGCTAGAGAGTCCGCCTTTTTGTTGCCCTCAGTCCCTACGTGCCCTCTCATCCAGAGCAGCGTCAACTCATTTCGAGATGAGCATGATGTATTGATATTTGTTTGCTCCATAAGTCTTATCACTGATTGACTGTCCAATGCTATGGTAACGTTCCTACTACTACTAACTCGACTCTCTTTCAGGTGATCCAACGCATGCAACAATGCAGGAAAGCGTTGATGACCACTAGAATGCCGTAAAAAATGTTTTTGATACTGGGGCATCACCTACGTCGGTAAAAGGTAGAAAAGTCACCGCACATGGCTATAGGCAGACACCTGAAGATGGATCGAAGAGCGTACAGCAATCAAGGCTCGGATTGCAGCGGCCTCAGCAGTAGAGAGAACCGAACTAGAATCCCAATATCGCATGAAAAAGAAGGAAGTGCAGCGTAGTGTGAGACGTGACAAACGTCAATATATCGACTCACTTGCGTCAAGGTGACAGTAGGACTGTCTATAGCATCACCAAGGAGCTCATTGGTGGTCGGAACTCCAAGCAACATCCAGTGAAGAGTTTAGATGGCAACCTTCTGATTTCGGATGAGGATCAGCTCACTAGATGGAGAGAACACTTCACTACAGTCCTTAATCGCTTAGACGAGGGTGATATGATCTCGAACTCTAATGACTCTTTCGAAGCAACAATTTCCCGAATTCGCACCGGACCTCCCAGTAAAACTGAAATAATAACAGCAATCAAGTCCCTCAAGAAAAAGAAAGCGGTGGGTATCGATGGCATCCCTGCCGAACTATTTCAAGCGGCGCCAAATACATCGGCAGAACTGCTACACCCGCTCATGCGAAGAGCGTGGGTAAATGAGCAATTTCCGCAGGAGTGGAAAAGAGGGATGATCATCAGGCTTGCAAAAAAGGGAAATCTGATGGATTGTGGAACCTGGAGAGGTATATGCGTTCTCCCGGCCGTAGCCAAGATAATAGCTAGAATCATACTAGAGCGCGTTAAAGAACATTTAGATTCATCTCTCGACGTCGGGCAGGCAGGCTTTCGAGCTGGATCTTCCTGCATCGACCACATAAACACCTTGCAGATCATAATAGAGCAATGCGTCGAGTACAGGGCTCTGCTACATCTACTGTTTATCGACTTCGAGAGGGCTTTCGACAGCTTGAATCGAAATGCTATCTGGTTGGCCTTGCGCAGGAAAGGCGTCCCAGAGAAACTCCTAGCTATTATCAAGGCTACATACGAGGGTAGTAAGTGTCACGTCTTACATAATGGTAAGGTGTCGGAGGAATTTGAAGTCCATAGTGGAGTACGTCAGGGGTGCATACTGTCACCGCTTTTGTTCTTGGTGGTCATCAGCGATGTACTCCGTGCAGCACTGACGGAAGGTAATCATGGTATTCGATGGACTAACATCTCGACTACGCTGACGATGTTTGTCTACTTTCACATCGGATAATGGACCTACATCTAATGGCCCAAAATCTAGAAGCTGAGGCAAACAAAGTGGGTCTTAAAATAAACACAGCCAAAACAAAAGCCCTGAGCACTTCTGACACCCGCGCTCAACTCAACATTGCCGGACAAGTAGTCGAAAAGGTAGACAGCTTTCTATATCTAGGAAATGTGATCTCGGCTAACCGCGGTGGTACCGAACTGGATGTGTGCAGCAGAATCGGGAAGGCAAAAGCTGCGTTCGGAATGCTATCCAAAGTCTGGAGAAGCAATGTTCTCAGCACAAGAACCAAGCTGCGACTGTTCCGCTCCAACGTGGAATCAGTACTGCTATATGGGTGCAATACGTGGAAGGAGGATACCACTAATACACGCAAGACAACTCCATTGCGAAATATGCCATGCAGTGGAATTCGCTCACCCAAGCAGGCAGAACTGCGGGACTCCCTAGGCAGACGTGGCGCAGAACAGTTGAGGAGGAATCAAGATCTTTGGGAATGAGTTGGAGGCAGCTCAAACACGTTTCAGAACTCCGAACAAGATGGCGCGCAGGCGTTGTTGACGCCCTATGCCCCTCGAGGGGTGAAAGGATTTAACTAGCTAACTAACGCATGCAACAGAGAAATAATCTCGGCATGATAGACTGAGGTATATTTCCCCAGACTAATGTATGTAACAGGCTAGTTACAGTTCTTCTGAGAAGATACCTGCCGCCGCTCTGCCATCCATCATGGACTCATCCATAAAGATGATTATATCACCAATCTTCTTTTTCGGAAGTGTTCCATCCTCGATAAGAGTTTTGTGGTACCTTTCGGTAACACACATTCTCTTTATTTTATCCATGGGCATATTCAACTAACTAATCTCGTTTTTCATGAGATCCAGGATTTTGCTATGACCATAGATAGTACCGCGCCAGTGCCAGTTGGCATCCCGGTGAAAAAGAAGTGCCGTCGAAGCCGCCACTTTCTTAATAAATAGGTCCAGCGGCAGAATACCTAGGATCACTTCCATTGCGCATGTTGGTGTCATTCGTATTGCACCAGCGATCCCTAAACATGCCAGACATTGGACCCTATTTAATTGCTTCTTTACAATTTTCTGGGTGGCTTTCTGCCACCATACAACTGACGTATATGTGATAATCGGTCTAACTATCATCGTCTACATACAGTTTGCTGACCTCGGCGAGATTCCTCACCTTAGTTCACATACCCGTTTGCACTGATGAAGCACCCTTTTCGCCTTTCTGATCTTCTCTTCCACATGGAAGTTCCAAGTTAGTCCAGCATCTAGGTATACACCCAGATACTTAACCTTCCTGATCACAGTTCTGATCCAAAAAGTCTTTTCCGCATTAATGGAGAGCCCTTGTTCCTGACACCACCGCTTCACTCTGAGAGCATTTCTCATGGTATCTGATGTGATGTTCATGAATTTACCTCCTGTCATTATTGCTATATCATCGGCATATCCCCAGTGTGGATGCCAGTCTCTTCAAGTCTTCTCAGGAGAGAGTCCAAAGTTATATTCCACAGAGTAGGTGATAAAACACCTCCCTGCGGGCAACCTCTGCTAAACCTTCCTCTAAGTCTTGAAGTTCCCGTCTGAATATTTATCGTCCTATTTTCAGCATATTGTCCACCCAACCCACCACCAATGGTTTAACCCTGCGTTCCTCTAAGGCTACTCTGAGACTTTCGAAGCATATCTTATCGGTGCCTTCGATGTCCATTGTTATGGTCATTGCTATGCTTCCTGTATTCATCGCCTCTTCCGCAACGCGTATCACCTGGTGTAGCGATATTTCCGTAGACCTGCCAGCTCTGTATGCATGTTGTCTACTACACGCTTTCAGCGCCGTGCTCTCCATATGGTCCACCACAATTCTTTTCATTGTTTTCAACAGAAATTATGTTAGGCTGTAAGACCGGGCTAACTGGAGAGGCTTGTTGGTTGAGACCCGGGTTCCTTCAGAACTGTAGTGCCACCTAAGTAAGTAAGTGCGAAATACACACAAAAAAAATACAAATTTTTAGCGCGACCCAGGGCATATCTTCTCACAACCAATCGTGCTGTGCGTGTTATATTCTTTACACGAATGGAAAGGGCCTATTGTTTAATGTCGTATCCAAAGAGCAATATTTGTTTAGAGAAGCTTTTTCATGATAGTTTTACTCTCGGATGTTTGTCAGAAGCACGCTAGAGGTGGCGTCGTGAAAGAAATTTTAGGTGTTACACTCGATCCATACTCCAACCCACTAACCACTTCAGCCACGGCGCCCACGTAATACACTTAAATACACATAAAGTCCAAAAGAGGTAAAAAACGAGTTGCTGCCTAAGATTCCATCCACCCAGATCTTGGGTATTATGTTTCCAATTGTGCAGACCTAACTTCAGACATCTTCTTTGGTATAGCATTGTCGCCATTCTGTCGGTATAGCTTTTCGACATTCGCACTGTTTCGACAACGCATTATCCACTTTGGAAACAACCTTGCAATATTTCCCAACTTTGTTCAATCGTAAATCGTTCCGATTACTCATAAGAGCTCAAAAGCTATCAGTGTCAAAATAACATATGATTCTAAAACAAACCAACAGACGGCCTACCCTTTATGTAAGAGCCCTTAATGGCCAGGCTGAAGTTCTTAACATTAAACACAATGAAGCACTCCTTTAAGGAGTGTGAAAACTTTACAAACATTGATTTCCGTCATTATCAAGGTTATGCGCCCAAATAAAGTTTTTTTTTACTGCACATCCACCCTTTTTCAACAGTTGAGATGAGTAGGTTCAATAACCTTAAGTAAAAATCTTTTCCGCAAATCTAAGTTCAAATCCACTTTGACCCACTTGACATTCACATGTCAGCAAAATTATAATTATAAGAGCGCACTAAATTTCGCCCTGCTTTACGACTTCCCACACTTCCGAAACAAATATGGGCCGTTCCAAAAGTCTCTTCAAAAGCCTTGTAGTTTACTCCCTTAAATATTCATTTTGTGGGTAACTTTTATGACCAAAAACAGAAAATGTCCTCAGTACCCCGACCATCAGTAGTCGCTTGGTAACTTCAAAGGATAACAGCAAATAAAATTGCACACTTCACAGTGCGAAAATAATCCGAATTTATGCGAGGTCGTAAAGTTACATTTTATGCGGCTGCCGAAAAATTCTACCCTCTACCCGACCGACAAAAAAAAAACTAGAACCAGACCAACACGATTGCTGTGCGCACCCCATAAAGAATCCACTTAGGACCATCTCTTTCGACCCCCATCCGCCAAAACTCGCAACTTGCTACTCTGCACTTACAACGAATACAGCGGGTTGGGGGGGGGAATAAGCCAAATGCGCTCATCACTTTGCATACTTTACTATGGCGGCTGCCCTCGACATCATCACAGAGTTGGAGAAGGGCGCTCTCTCTCTCATTCGTTTGATGATGTTCATCCATAATTCCACCGTTTTGCCAGCATTCTTTTTATGGCTCGTAAAAATGCCACCACTTTAGCCACGACGACGACGACGACGACAACGACACAACGGAGGGCGCTCTGCTGCTCTTCTTTCACATGCAATACTAGTGCTGCAAAATTAATGGAAGCGGCGGCGCGGAGGAAAACGTCATAACGAGGCGTTTATTTGGCACTCATTCTGATCCAGAGGATAGAGGATGATGTCAATTGGTAATAAAACCAGAGGCCGATGATAATGCCACAAACGAAAATGACAAAGTGACTACGGCCGTAAAATAAAAAAAAAAACAAAAATCCATCCGAAGATAAGGAGGAACCCACCCACGTGAGTACGTTCATTGGTCGTAAACGAGAAATGAATGTTTGTGTTGACCATTATGGAATTGAGAACGGAATTAACTGCCAAAGCCTGTGGGTTTTGTGGGAACAAAAATGGCACACCAGCGAACCAGCAAGAGAATGAAAATTAACTTTAAGTGCACCCTACAACACACGACATCAAAACGAATGTTCCCATTTAGTCTGGTCCGTCGCAGCCACAAATCACCCAACTTTGTAGCGTTTTTCGCTGCACCCATTGTCCTTGGGCGATTTCTCATTTCCACCTGTCAAAATAAATAATTTAGCAAGCGCTTTCCTTTCTGTCGGTGACAGCCTCCCTTCTTCCCACCTCCCCAATGCAGTGCAGTGCCCAGACCGGTGAACTTATTATTGCCTTCATGTAAACGACTTCATAGTGACAGCCTCAATTAAGTCCGAGCGAAAAGTCGACATTAATTAAAATGACAAATTCCACAGAGTGTGTAGCGCGCCGAGTGACAGGCGCCCAACGAAGCAGCGCTGATTTGTGCACAAAAAACCTTGTGATAGTTTTTCCCTCCCGAATTAAGGGGGGGGGGGGGGTTTAGAGGAAAGGACGCCTGGGCCAAGTGTACATTTCCCCCCCGTCGTTGTCAGAGTGAAATTTCAAGCAATCACCCTTAGGGTAAGAGGAACAAGCATAAAACAAATTTCTTGGACCGTTTTCAATTTAAATTAAATTGTAATACTTTCCTCTTCGTTGGGCTTGCGCTTCTCATTGCGTGAGTCTCTGCCGTGTCCGTGACTCTGCTCTCATAAGCACATGTAATATGCGGTCTTTGTTGTTAATTCGGTGAACTCGGGGGGGCTTGCAAGTATATTTCACATTTTACGAAGAAGGATGCATAAATCAATTCTGCATCGTTGGTCAAAAAGTGGTATGTGGTAATTGTATGAACAGAGAAAGATGAAAGGTGAAGTGCGTTGAAATTTCGTTGAAGATACGTGGATACAAATCCAATAACCCTGTTCCAGATGTTGGTAAACGTACTGGGTTTAATTAGGAAGAGTTCCTCACTGTGTGTCAAAAAAAGGCTTTTTGGGCACTAAACCATATGAAGTAAAACTGAATTACGAATGGGAATATGAGAATTAAACTAAAGAATAAAGTGGAGGATGGAGCAGCAACAGGAGTAGGATGTACATATCTACGTAGCTGTGATAGTAGGTTATAGGTTGTATAGGGTTATGAGTTCATCATAAAATACTAGACACCATAGTGGGCTCATTGCGATCAATAGGGAACCTTCACGGTAGGAAACCTTAAACCAATTCGCCCATACATTTAATTTCCCTACAGAATCTAATTATGTCCTCAATTTTGGTCAGTAGCCAACCCTAAAAGTATTTTCCGAAGTACATATGTACTTTATTCTACTCCGAGCATTGGCTTAACATTCACATAATATATGAGTAATATCCTCTGCAACATGTAGGTCCTCACTATACCTGCATGTGTCCGTGTTTGTTAAACCTAATCTCATGGCGTGCTTTCTAAGAAGGCAATGGCCAGAGAGTATTCGTAGCCGAGATTCTTAGCCGCTATTCTTAGCTTCGATCTGCGTAGTTTTATTAATTCTCCAGATTTTTTCCGATTTAACTTAGGCCACAAGGTCTTAGAGACCTATGTATATCACAGTGTTCCAGGAACCCAACATAATCTGACTCGGTTCTGCGAATATAATGCCCTAAGCATTGTGCGGCAACTCCTGAGTAGTTCAGGTCTAATGATATAGGACTTTAGCGCTTTTAGCGCAGCCTGACTGTCAATGTAGATGGTGATATTCTTGTTGGATATAGATCCCGTCTCAAGTAGTTCCGCAGCTTTAAGTACAGGCAGAACCTCTGCCTATAACACACTGCATGTGTCCGGAAGTTTCAGAGCCACATGTAGGTCTATATCTCTCGAATATATGCCTGACCCTGAACCATCCGTAAATATTGAGATTTCGTTTTCGATCGAAACTTCTTTCCTTTGCCAATCCTCCCTCTCAGGGTACATTACTTCGTAGGGTGTATCGAAGTCAAGTGCACCAAAACTTTCTACCGTTTCGTCAGGGATGTTGGAGAATGATCCCTGAAGAATAGAGCTATGTCCGATATACATAGCTAAGAGCCCCTAGGTTAGTGAGATGAATCGCAATGTTGCCTGCCTGTAATTTTATTTGTAGATCCAGTGGTAAAAGATACACAAATGGCTCTAGTGCAGCCGTGGGTGTAGTGCGTAAAGCGCCAGTGATGGCAATGCAGGCTGTTCTTTATACCTTAGTCAATATATCCCGTGTATTCTTTTTGATCGTGGCCTTCCATCAAACAAAAGCCCCATATGTTAAAATGGGTCTGACTACCATAATGTAAGCCAGTGCATCATTATCGGTTTCAGGCCCCATGTTTTTCCTGCTGTCCTCTTGCAGATAAAGAGAACATTCTGAGCCTTACGGACCTTTCCTGAACGTTAAGTTTTCAATGTAGCTCTCTATCTAGTACCGCACCGAGATACTTTGCGCGATCCGAGAGGGAAAGCTCCACTCCAGCAAGCCTAGGTATTTTGAAGAATGGAATTTTATATTTCCTGCTAAACAGAACTAGTTATGTTTTTTTCGGATGGACTTGGAGTGCGAATTTTTCAGCCGAACTTCCAAGCCTGTTAAGCGCTGATTCCATCATATCACTCAATGTATGTATTCAAAAATTTAGCCTGAACTAAGATCGCCACATCATCCGCGTAGGCAGTGACGTTAAACCCTGCGTTGCATAGATCCTTAAGTATATCGTCTATGACAAGAACCCAGAGGAGGGGAGAAATAACTCCTCCTTTGGGGGTGCCTCTAGTTTCCGATTTCCGTATTGAACTAAGTCCGAGAGTGGAATTGATATTTCTCGTGACGATCTTGCAGAGTCAGTTGGTAATGCTATGCTCGACAATTATCCCTTCCAGAACATTTTTAATTGCCTTCCGTCTTACGTTATTGAAAGCCCCTTCAATATCTAAAAAGGCACTTAATGCAAATTCCTTATGTTCAGCTGCTTTCTATTTTGCCTACTACTACATGTAGAGCTGTTTCACTCTTTAAGTATGCGCGCTGAGCTTTTCATAAATAACCTTTGCAACACTTGCTTCTTATATGAATGTCAAGAAGACCCTCAAGTGTCTTGAGGAGAAATGATGAAAAACTAATGAGTCTATAGTCTTTCGCTAAAGTGTGGCTTGGTTTACCACCTCCAACCTAACCTTAGTCAATTTATGAAAATTTCCCTGATCCTGCTTATAACCTTCGCTGGAGCCTTCTGCATTGAACGTTGAAATGGACGTGAACAATATTAAAACCCTAGGTAGGAACGTAGATTGGGGGGTGTCTACAACGGTGGTGCAGCGTCACTCGGGTCTCAACGTATCCATTGTGTTCACCGGTGTTGGATACCTGAAATAAAGTGTACATGACTATTAGGCCAAAACTTAATCGGAATCGACTCTTCTGAACCATCCGGTTTTCAGAATAAATTTTAGGGTTAGCAGAGCGCGATGCCGTGCCTCGAGCTAAGGGAGTTTGAGTTCGTCTTTGAATCTCTTGACCAGTTTTGACTTGGTTGTGGGGGAAGTGATGGATTTGATGGCTGCTTGGCTCTTTATGTGGATGTCTATAGTATTGTTGTTATTCAGAGGGGATAGGTCCTAGTAGGCCTCGGTTATTCCATATATTTCCGCTTGGAATACACTTGCGTAGTTTAGAAGTTTTATGGACCGGGCAATTGTTGATGCCTCTGAGAATATTCCTGAGCCCGTACCTTCGTCCACTTTTGATCCATCCATGAAGATGGATATGGAGTAAAGTAGTTAAAAGGCGTGTTGACGTTTGACCACTTGGTGGATAGTGGCTGACTTTGGCCCCCATTTTTGACCGAAGATTCTGCTGCATACGTAAAAGCAATCGAGGCCTTCTTTGTATGTTCAACTTGTATGTATATTGTCTTTCCATTCAAATTTAGAAGGTCAATTGTGATACCACTATGGAAAAACCGAATTAATAGCATTGAAGAACTACATGGTCATGTCAGGTCAGGGCACTCAATTTCGGTGTAAAGCCATGCCGAAGAAATATGGTTCGCCGTTTAAGCATTAAACCAGTTTGACCCGGTGACCAAGCGTTTTATTTTGCTTAAGTCAAGTCTATCGAAATCGTTAAGATCTTCGAAGAAGTACTCGCCTAGGCTTTTCATGGACATAAAAGATGTTTAATGATTTCCTCCTCTTCCTCGTCTCTATAGTTTTTACAGAAATCGTTTAAGGGAGCATCAAGCCTTCTGTTAAGTCTGCCTACCAGACAGTGCCCTGTGAAGGCGCCAACTATCTTTCTCAGATTTCTATTCTATTAGTTTTCCTAAATCCAGCTCTGAGCAGATTTGTTTAGAATAGACATGTGGTGATATTGCTCCACCTAGTGTTTGCCATACTTATGGGTGCGGTAATTGGAATTTATCGATTTAATAAGTGCTGACGAAACGAATTATTGGCGATTTCAAGGCTTTTATCGCAGCTTGACTATCTATGTAGAAAAAAAATGCGCTGTACTCTATCGAGTTAATCGAAAACCAGGTCGCGTCTTCACGGACTGATGTGACTTCTGCTTGAAATACACTACAGTAGTCCGACAGTGGTTTGGTGATACAAATATCCAGTGCACTGGAGTAAACTCCTGTACCTGTTCCAAATACTGTTTTGGATCAGTCTGTGAAAGAAATTTTCGGTGTTGTCTGTCTCGAACGCCTCGCTCCATAGTCCAACTCACTAACCACTTGACGGAAGCGACTAAGATGGGTTTAATGGTTAATGCAGACAAAAAAGGACATACAAAACCGACGCATCGGACAGAACGTCACCCTCGACAGATATAACTTTGAGGTAGTTAAGGACTTTGTTTACCTAGGATCCGCTATAAATTCAGACAATGATATCAACGCTGATATCAAACGAAGATTAACTCTTGCCAATTACTGCTTCTTTGGGCTAAGAATGCAATTGTGTAAAAAAGCTCTCTCTCGAACAACTAAAGTAACCCTATATAAGACCCTGATTATCCCAGTCCTACTCTACGGCGCAGAGACATGAACTATGTCACAAATGGATCAGGCCGTTCTGGGTTGTTATGAGAGAAAAATACTTTAGGTGATTTTTAGTCGCGTCTCAATAGACGGAGAATGGAGAAGAAGATACAATCATGAGCTGTACGAGCTACATATATAGCGACATTGAACTAGTCACAAGACCCGAAGAGTCCTCGAACCCACCGCAGAGGGACGACGAAGTAGAGAAAGATTTCGCCTAAGTTGGGGCGTTCAAGTGGAAAGGACCCTCAACCAACTTGGTATGCGAAATTGAAGACAGTTGGCTGAAGAGGCTTTTTGGTTAAGGCTCACATCCGCCTCGGACTGTAGTGCCATCTAAATAAGTACAATAAGTAAGTATAAGAATCAGCAGCTGTACTGGCAAGTCGAGTATGACTGCGCATACAATGATCCTACATCAATATTTACGAAATTGAACTTTTACTGAATAATGAAGAAGTTTCCTTTACTGAAGAAGGAAATGTTTTCCAATCAAAAGACATTGAAACCATTTATAAGACCCCACCACGAACCACGAGGGAATATCAACTTTTTTTTTTATTGACATTAAGGCTTGGAACTCGGTGTAGGGAAGAGCATGATGTTCTTGAAACACAGCAAAAAAAAAGACTCTACAGACTATACAAAGGAATGAAGGCTGATAAATTTGAGAGAAGACCTTTGACATTAATCCTGGAAAAAGCCGATTAAAGCTGTTATATAGAGAAGCAATCCATGGTTCTACGAGGAAACTGTGGCCTCTGAATGATTATGGGTCATAATACTCTAGGGTATCTTAATCAAGGACGTACAACTTACTGTGCGGGTCTCTGTAAAGGTTGAGATAATAACTTATATTGTATGATGCCTAACAACAAATGTCTTGGAAGATGCTTCTTCCAGGATGCTAAAAATTTTTTCGGAAAACCAAAGATGGTTTATATTCAAGACGCTGGAAGAATGTATACAAGGCATACTCCTATTGGTCATCGAAATTGTTGAACGGCTATGAAATCGAAAGCGGAATACGGCATGATGTTATAAGTGGAGCCTACCTTCCGCAATTCCCATTTGAATATGCGAGTACTATAGGTGCAATAATAGGCGATAGCACTCCGTTCCAACTATGTACATCTGGATTAAGTAAGCAGCAAAACCGCACAAATATGCCATACCGGCAGTGTTCAGCCGCCGGGAGAATGGTGGAACGTGTGTGCGCTCTAAGAGTATTCACAGGCGATATGGCGGGATGTAGTGTGCATTATTGTAGGAACTGTGCCAACTGATCTACTGGCAAAGAGAAATCGAGTATTAGATTGCATTCATTTTGACTTCAACACTTTGATTGCTGAAAATAATTGCTTCAATCATGACTTCAAAATGAATGCTGATTTTTTTTTTAAGTTGAATTCATTATTGAAGTCATTGAATTGAAACAAATCCACTTGAATTATTAGTATGACTTCAAGGAATGCATTCCACAATGATTGCATTCTTTTACAGCCCTGATATACATGAATGACGAATGAATGTACAACTGCGGTCAAAACAATAGTAGTCAAACTACACCACTATTATTTTAATTTGTAGAAACATACGATTCCTTTTTTCAAGTGCATACATAATGTGATTCTTTGTTATTCAACTCGAAACTAGGTCCCAGGTTAAACAAATGCAATCAAAAACTTAATGTATCTAACTGCACCTAACTAACTAACTATTGTACTTTATGATAATTCCCCGACAGACATTTCCACCTATGAACTTGTAAGCACTTTACACTCTACCCAGCGACTAAGTAAAACTGTACAGTTTTGAAGCTAAAAATTCTTCTCTGCAACGTCTTCTTGCCTACAATTTTGCCATTTATCATCGCCACCCATAAGGATTACAATTTTAATCGAATTATTTACACATGCAGAAATTCCTACCGCCCATAAATTAGCAAACACACCGGAGCACCAGAGTGTCTAATCCCACGGGACCATGCTGCAATTGACTAGCAACACCATACCTGCAAGTTAAGTCTTCCGCAACTTTCTCGACAAGTCTCCCCCCTTATCCCAGATTGACTCGATTAATCAAAATCCATCAGACCGTCAGAGATAGAAAAAAGAGTGAGAATAACCAACCAACGATGACTCTGATAGAGATCTGCAATTTTGTTCTCACATTAAACGAAACATGTCCAAGGAAGTCAACACTTCCAGAGCGCACAGCAATTATGCGAACACATTATGAACACGTATGCTGTGCCCTGGCAACGAAACCACCAGTTCGTGCATAAGATAAATGACAAGCCCATTGCGGCTGGTACTAGATACAGCGCGCCGCTTTGACAGACGGACAAGTAGTTTCGTGTATCGCAAAAAAAAAAAATACACAAAAAAAAGCACAACGCGTCAGTAGTTGTATGCAGTCTCATGGAATAATCGGCTGAGGATGTCGAGACGAGAACTTGTCATATGTCGGATGTTCAACTGGATGAGTGCCTGACAGAGTGCTGTGCTCTGCTCCGCTCTCTTCCGGATGCAAGTGCGTGTATCGGGCCACCATCACCCATCATCACATAATCATCCCCGATCGTCATCGTCATCATCATCATCATCGTCAGCACGAACAAAACCGACATCCGTCGACATAGCCATCGTCGAGGCTCTGCCATCGGCACTTTTTGTGGTTATGTCGTCGTTGAGCACGTTTATCATCGCGACGATGGCCGTCACCATCAACATCATGGCCATCATCATCGTTCCCTGCATCATGACGAAAGATCAGCCGCTGCCGTCGCATCATCACTCGACGTCGTCGTTGTCGTTGGTTTTGCACCAGCAAGTTATCATAATTACGGTGCTGGCCGGGTCGAGCATACATTATTGCGCGATGGTTATTGGCATTTTAGAGGGAAGCGGAAGACACGCAGCCATTGTGGTCTCCTGCTGTCCGAATTTAATAAATTTCACATCGCTATCTGATTGTTCTGATGGAATTTGCGCCACCATAATTAATTTATTCATTGTTCCTTTTGTCACGGGTCGACGGTGTGTGAGTAATGGCCATAAATGGGCGGGTATGATACGGACGTCTGGTGATGGAATTCACGTAAATCATTTTGGCCGAGACACAAGGTCATGGGACGTCATGTTGATGGCAGATTTTTAATCAGATTTTTTTTTTGTATACATTGACGATACTTTGTAGCAGATATGTAAGTACTTGGCCAAGACAACCGACTTGGTAGGACTGACAACAAAAAATTAGTTTTTTTTTTCTTTAAATTGATTTTATTGGCGTACGTGATTGCAATTTTGACGGTTTTTTCTTACGAAGTAAGTTAGAAATGTAAGATTACATTTTTTTTATTTGAATTTATTGAAGTGTCAATTTGTAAGCGCAAATTTACATTGTTCTCGTAGGTAGGTGTGAACATCTTTTTTCAAAGGTGTGGTCGGGTCTAAATGAGAGATTATTATTTAGATTCCGTATTCATAGAGAGTTCGTGATTTATATATGCTTTCAATTTTAACAGTGGAATGATAGATGGACAACTACAATTTGCCGCGTGCATTGAGGTCACACTCTTTCAACAAAACGAATCTTACAAAAGAAGGTTACGTTTTAGTCGTCCAGATATGGAATCAAAAAGATATGTCCTAATAGTTTGGAGTTAATATTGTTAACTCCAATATTCTTATAATTCGTTCATTACGTGGATTGAATCCTATTTAGAAGACCGACTTTACAATGTTCTGTTTAGGTCCATGATTTCCGTTCCAATAAAAGGGTCCTCTGGAGTACCTACCTTAAGGCAGCCAACTTGGTCTCTTATTATTCATTTTGACAATAAATGATGTTGATCGTATCATTGTAAATTCACATTTATCTGTTTACGCAGATGACATAAAGATCTTCAGGCATACATATATCCTCCTCCTCTGACTGTCTTCTACTGCAGGAAGACTTGGATAGACTTTCTACTTGGTGCCTTAGCAATTTCCTTGAGCTCAATGTCAATAAATGTTAAGCAATAACATACTCCCGTAAGCGTGCTCCAACTACACCCCGCAGTTATCTGATTTTCAATGAACCTGTTCCCTTAGTAACTGAAATGCGCGACCTACATATGTCGATAACATTATATCGAAAGCCAACTCCTCTCTTGGCTTTATCAAGCGCTGGTCTAAGGAATTCTCTAATCCTTATGTCACTAAATCCCTTTACATTACCTTTGTTCGTCTTCTGCTTGAATATGCCAGCCAAGTTTGGTCGCCTTTTTACACCATCCACATTCTTCGTGTAGAAGCTGTACAGCGGAGGTTTATTTGATTCGCTTTAAGGGGACTTCCCTGGACTGATACCCTAAATTTACCCCCGTACTTAGATCGACTGAAACTTATAAACCTACAGCGTCTGTTCTTCAAGAAAGGCATTTCCCGTTGCTACCTTTAACTTTGTTAGTTTTAAGGATCCACCCTTAACCTTGTTAGTTTTAAGTTGTAAGTCTAGAATTTAAGTTTAACTTTGTTAGTTGTAAATTTGTGTTTGTATTAAGCTCTAAGCATAAGATGTCCTGCATTTCAGCTTACGCTGAAGGCTTCCCAGAAGTGAACATAAATGTTATCCAACTTAGCATCAATCATAGCGAGGCAGCTCAGAACCTACTTACACAGACGGTCCGAGAATACGATACGGATATCGCAAAACTTAGCAGCTCAATGAGGGTGTGTGGACAATGGATACTTCTGGCAAAGCAGCAATATGGATATGCGGTCAATGAGCATTCGGAGAGAAAATGACAACGCGCCACGCAGGCTTCGTGTGGGCCAAAGTAAATGTGATAAACTTTTTCAGCTGCTATGTGACCACCAGGCGATCAAGTTCCAGCTACAGCCCAGTCACCCGCAGAAAAGGGGATGGAAGCTATACAATCTGGACGTGTAGATATATCCCTTCGTGAATCAGCCGCCGAAAAGACGAATCAGCTCACAAGATGATTGACAAGAGCCTGTGATGCATCCATGCAAGAGAAAACAGCAAGCGCGCAACGATCACCAGGATACTGGTGGAACGATAAATCACCCGACTGCGCGCAGAGTGCACAGGGCGCGCCGATTGTACCAAAGCTCCTGAGAACACAGCAGCCACGAAGAACTGCACGAGAGATTCATAGTTACCCGATAAAACCTAAAAAATGCAATCAAAGACAGTAAAACGAGAAGCTTCATGGAACTGCGCAACGAAGCCGATCAATATCCATGGTGAAAACCCTATCAAGTGGTGATGATGAAGTTGGAGGGTGGCGTTTCTAGAAAACGTGGTGGCTGAACTTTGCCCACAACAACAGGGAATGGAAGAAAATACGGAGAGGGTAAATATAAAGGGAGCGTTAACAATATCACTCGTTATTGCAGAAGATGTCTTGCAAGTCTGCGTTAAAATTAAGGACCAAAAAGTGCCTGGTGTCGATGAAATCCCCAACATTGCCTTAAAAACAGCAATTAATTGGCGTCCATACATCTTCCCAGACATGTGTCTCACACTTGTCTCAAAGAAGGAGTATTCACTGCCCAGTGGAAGAAACAAACAATGGTCCTTCTACCAAAAAGTAATAAACCACCGCAGGATGCATGTTGGACACCGTGGGGAAAATACTGGAGCGCGTAATAAGTGACAGATTGGAGAGTGCAATCGATCACCAGTATGGTTTCCGTAAGACTCGCTCTACGATCGACGCCATCGAGGAAATCGTGAAGAAAGCTGTAGAAACACGTGGAGGATGTTGCAGAGTACTTGTAGTAGATAATGAGGGACTATTTTAGAAATAGAACCATGCTCTATGACACCGACAATGGAACGAGGTAGTATAACGTCACAGGCGGCGTTCCTCAAGCATCCGTATTAGGTACGCTACTGTGGGATCTAATGTATGATGACGTCCTCAGACTTGGAATCCCGAGGTCTTCGAAAATAATTGGCTTTGCTGATGACATAGCAATCGTTGTAGTGAACAAACACCTTGAGGAGTTGGAGTATGCATGCAATGAAGCTATCGGAATAGGCCAGTACTGGCTAGTACGCATGGGTCTACAACGTGCAGAAAGAATGACAGAAGTAGTGCTCATCAGCAGCAGGCGAGACATGGGGACTATGAGACCGTAGGTGATCACGTTATAGTTTCTAAACCAGAGTTGAAGTACCTTGGTATTACCTCAGGCGCAAAGCTAACCTTTAAACAACACCTGTAACATACAGCTGAAAGGCAACGGCTTCTCTGGCAAGGCTCATGCCACATATCGGTTGCGGCATCGATAAATGCTCCGAAATATGGGTTGGTGCAATGAAGACGAAATCAGTACATGAAGTAGGGAAGCTTTAACAACTGGTAAAAAGAACGTGTCAGGCTAACAAGCCCCGTACAGAAGCCCGTAGAGATGAAGAAGGAAACCTCGTAGTAGAGTCACAGTCAGTGCTGAGAATATGGAAAAACTTCTTCTGCAGACTGTATAACGGCGACGAAGACCAACATCCCGCTGTCAGGCAGAATGAACCATTCAATCTAGACGATGATAGCCATAACTTCCGTCCACCTGACCAAAACGAAGTAAGGATAGCAATATCCAAACTTAAGTCGGACAAGGCTGCTGGATCTGACGGCTTACCAGCCGAACTGTTCAAAGCAGCTGGAAATGACCTGGTAGAGAGCATACACCAACTCATTTCTAAAATTTGGTCAGATGAGTGTATGCCTGATGAATGGAATCTCAGCACCATTTGCTCGATCCACAAGAAAGGAGATCCCTCCAATTGCGTCAATTACACAGGTATCAGTCTCCTCAACATTGCGA
This sequence comes from Xylota sylvarum, assembly GCA_905220385.1. Lineage (NCBI taxonomy): Eukaryota > Metazoa > Arthropoda > Insecta > Diptera > Syrphidae > Xylota > Xylota sylvarum. The sequence goes on along the minus strand of LR999957.1, from coordinate 65,807,516 downwards.
TATCCTGGAATTCTCGCTACTCCATCAAGGTCGGTAACGATTTTACCGAGACCTTTGATGTCAAAAACGGATTTAGACAAGGTGACGCGCTGTCATGTGATTTTTTTAACATCGTTCTTGAAACAATTGTGCGAAACTCGCAAGCCAACACCGGAGGCACAATCAAGACATTATTGGAAGAACACAGCGGGCTGTCAGCGGTGCGTTCGCTAGTATTGAAACAGAAGCTGCCAAAATGGGTTTAGCGGTAAACGAGGGCAAAACCAAGTATATGCTGTCAACCAGATGGGACACGCAACATAAACGAATTGAACAGAACGTCACAATCGACAGCTATAACTTTGAGGTAGTAAGGTACTTTGTCTAACTCGACTCTGCTATCAATTCTGACAATAACACCTCGGCAGAAATAAAACGAAGAATAACTCTTGCCAATCGCTGTTTCTTTGGGCTGAGAAGGCAATTGAGTAGTAAGGCCCTATCCCGAACAACTAAGGAGACTCTATATAAGACCTTGATCATCCCAGTCCTGATTTATGGTGCTAAAGCTTGGACTTTCCAAAAGCGGATGAAGATATCCTCGGTCGTTTCGAGAGAAAAATTTTTCGTAAAATATTTGGTCCCATTTGCGTTGACGGGCTTTGGAGGAGAAGATTCAACGACGAACTATACGAGCTGTACGGCGACATCGACCTAGTCAAAAAAATGCGCATTAGTCGTTTGAGATGGCTAGGACATGTAGAGCGAATGAACACCAGTGCTCCGGCCCGAATAGTCTTCGAATCACACCCGGAGGGACAACGCAGCAGAGGAAGACCTCGCCTTAGGTGGCGCGCACAAGTTGAAGGGGACCTGAACAAGCTTGGAGTGCGCAATTGGAGGCAGTTAGCTAAGGACCGAGCTAACTGGAGAGGCTTGTTAGTTGAGGCCCAGGTTCACCCCGAACTGTAGTGCCACCTAAGGAAGGAAGGAATCTCATTTCTCAACGAGATCCAGGATTTTCCTATGACTGTAGATAGTACCGCACCAGTACCAGTTAACATTGCGGTGCAGGCGAAGTGCGGTCGATGTTGCCGCTTTCTTAGTAACTACGTCCAGCGGGAGAATACCTAGAATAACTTCCATTGCACATGTTTGTGTCGTATTGCACCGGCGATCCCTACCATGCTAGACTTTGAACCCCATCTAACTGCTTCTTTACAGTTTTCTAAGAAGCTTTTGCCACCATACAACTGACGCATATGAACATGGCCTAACTATCATCGTATGCTATAAATCCAGTATGCTCCGTATGCTCGACCGAAGTAAGAAACTACCTTCTTTTAGCAATAATTGTCATATACTTCATATATGCATGTACATGCGTACATATGTATCAATTAAAACAATCGGTTTGGAACGAATCGTAAGATACCCTATCCTTCTGGAATTGCATTTTTTTTTCTGAAATACTGCGCACCCCATTCTTACTATTGGTCCTTGTTAATATTACGTTTGGGTTTTGCAAACATAAACCCACCTGAGTCATGACAATACAAAAAAAAATCTTTCAAGCTCCTTTTTTCTAAATTAAAACCTCTTACAATCCAACCCACATCATATTTATGTACATACGCATTTACATACATATGTACATGCTAAATACACCTACAACAGGGCTTGTCAACCTCACAACTCATCCCATCAATCAATCAATCAATCAATTTTAAACGATAACCAAAAATATTTATCGAGTGACAAACGAAAAACCCATCATCGCACCACCGAAACCGTGTGTTGTGTTGTCTTTCTTGGCTCTCTTCAATTACATGTCAATTTCACTTGTCGTCTGTCTGTCTGTCCGCCTATCAATCAAGTACAAACATATTTGTACGGCCTTAGCCACCACTCAACTGATATCAGTTTCATTGAAATTGAGTAAATAGCAATGTGTTGTCAACTAAAAAAGTACAACCTACGTAAGCGGGAAAAATGCCTGGAAAATTGTTTTGTTAGGTACATACGTCGACTAAGTGCCAGCCAACACATAAGGAGAGAAACAAAAAAATAAACGATACAACACAAAAAACCGAAAATAAGTGTACAACTCAAGGAATGAACGGTAGCTGTTTACCTAATCAAATTAAAAAGCATCCTTGACAGCAAATCAAATACACGAAAACGCTATCAGTCGCTACTGTTGTTAATGTTTGACAATTGAATGCCATATCAGGCAAACATTGAACCATTGTGATATGTCAATGAGACGGGGAGGTATCGGAAATGGGTAACATGTATGCACATAGGTACTCCAAGTTACTCAGTCAAGATTGGCAATATATGTACCTACAGTGGAAAATGGTTTAAGTTTAAATATTTACAATATGTATCAGATGTTTGCTTAAGATTGACAAACTCTATCCGATAAGAAAGAACTCTCACTTCCAATGTTTGCATTGAGTTTTGAGACAAGACTCTAAAAGACTCTTGCTTAAGATTATCCAAATCAACGTACATAGCGGCAATGAATTTGCCCTGTCTTGTAGCGTTGTATTTCGAACTTACTGAAAACTATTTGCGCTTTGATGACCCAAAACGGTAGTCACCTTATGTACATGTGTCAAGAAAAAATTAAGTGTATGACTGGGACCATTGAATAATCATTCGCCGCTACCCTGTTTTTGCAGGTCGAATGACCGAAGGTTTTTGCATCGAATGTAAATATCCCAAAATAATCCCATAAAACCCCAAATTCCAACCCCCTATCTTTTGGGGTTGTTTACGATTGTTCATCATTGAGATGTTTGAATTTATTTTCGCTTGCATTTGCCGAAATTTATGTTTCAACGTTTCACTTATTGCATTGCGTTGAGAAATTTTAAGTAGCTCATTCGGTCTGATGTACTTTTTTTTGGAGATTTTAGTACTGCATCTATGGAAATTTCGTGTTCTTCGCTTTCAACATAGTTTTCGCTTCGCATTTTGCGGACCGGAGATGGTAAATTTACTTCACAAATTTGATATTCTGTTTGGGTTGCCGCTAAATCTTTAGGTCACACTTAGATCAATGTAGATCCATTGTGATGCCCCTTGGGGGTTATACCTCCCATACTATAGAACCTATGAAAAACCTATGGATCTTTAAGCCATCCCGAGGTTTTTCGAATTATGAAATTATGCAAATCTTTTAAAGACTTTTCGGAAAGTTCTTCTAAATTTTGGAAGAAATGTGGTTTGAAATGAATTGTGGAGTATCCTCATGCACCTCCTCGTCACCATAGCCTCTGCATAGGTCGTCCGTGCTGAGTCTCATCTTCTTTGTGTGATATTTCAGCATGTTGTGTCCGGTAATTATACTCACGAGAGCAGACAAGGATTTTTTACTCATTTTTAAGATTCTTTCGGTTTTTTGTTTGTTGTAGATTGGCCACATTTTCCTGTTTGTGACACAGGAGTCGAGCGTGGTCCATCTCATCTCATCTCATTTGCTGCTACAAGTATTTTGTTCCCATTCGCTTGTCTAAGGCTACAGGGTACGATTTTAACTGTAGTGTCTGCTTCGTTTAGTTCAAGTGATGTTCCTTTCCTTGCCAGTTCATTAGCTCTTTCATTTCTCGGCACACCTTTATGTCCGGTAATTCAGTAAAGTCTTACGTCATGCTGCGAAACCGTAGCTCTTCCCGATAGCGACCTACAAGCTTCGATTTTATGTCAATGGCAGAAATCGCTTTTATTGCCGCTTGGCTGTCAATGAATTTTTAATTTTAATTTTGGTGGGGGCGACGGCCCCCATTTATGTTGCTTAATAACAAGCTACAACTAACTTAAAAACTAACAATTTACTTAAAAACTAAATTAAAAGCTATGCCTTAAAGCTAAGGATGAAGAAGATTGAGTTTGAGGCTGGGAGTGTTGCGGTTAAAATCGAACTGGATCAGGCTTAAGTTAACTTTCCGCAGTATACGGGAGATTGGTTCATTGGTGCCATACATATAAGGTGTGGTGGGTCGGAAGATATAACAAACGGGGGCATTGTAAGTTACGTGGGTTAGTGTTGAAGAAAATTAAGTTGTAAAGAGATGCGCAATCGATGGGGCCTGAGAGCAGACGATGAATGAAAAGAATGTCTGCAACATCTTTACATTTCTCAAGTGAATTCAGATTGATAAGGTTAAGACGGTTTTGATAGGGAGGCAGGATAAGTGGGTCGTTCCAAGAAAGACCTCGAAGGGCAAACCGAAGAAAACGACGTTGAATGTTCTCGATTCTTGACACATGTCCTTGCTGATAGGGGACCACGCTTGACTGGCGTATTCAAGTAAAGGACGAACAAAGGCTGGGTTTCCAGCTTCCTTGGCTTATTCGAAGGGCACTACTTGCGGATGATTCTTGTACAAAGAGGTCTAGGGGTTTTAGGTAGAGTATTGTTTCCAGCTCCATTGTAGGGGTTCTTCTTCTTATTGCCCCAGTGGTGCTAATGCAGGCCATTCTTCGAATTTTTTTCATAATCTTAAAATTGGTGGCTTTTTTCGTCGCTTGCCACCAGGCCAAGTTGCCAGTATCGGTCTTACTACTACCGTGTAAAGCCACATGATGAATTTAGAGCTTGGACTTCAGGTTTTGCCGAATATCCTGTTGCAGGCATGATATGCTATCATTGCTTTCTTTGCCCTTTCCTTTATGTTGAGGCTCCAGTTTAATTTCCTATCTAGGATGACTCCCATGTATTTGACGTAGTCAGAAACTTTTAGCTGAGTCCTCTCAATTGATGGCATTTTGAATTCCGGTATTGTCCTTTTGTTTGTAAAAAGAAACAATTTTGTCTTCTGTGGATTGATGATAAGTCCGCAGTTCTTGGTCCAGATATTGACCATGGATAAAGCAGTGTCGCTAGCAGTGCTAAGTCGTCTGCATATGCTACTCCTTTAACTCCACTAAATTTTAGCTTAACTAGGACTTCGTTTATCACGAGGACCCAGAGAAGGGGTAATAATACACCAACTTGAAGATGCTGACACCGTGATTTGCGCATTTTATTAATTTTTTGTTTGGAGGTCGCTGGAAGGAAAAATCATCAAGAGACATTACAGAGGCGTATGCGCGAGGGAGCCTTCTGAGGGACTTTAACCCTCTAAAAAAACCTCCCGAAGACTGGCTAACGCCTGTCTACAAGGGATCGCACCTAGTCGTTGGACTAATCAGCAATTTATTTTTGAATCGTATTAATAATTGAAAATTTAAATGGAAAAGCCTCCGTTTGTCGGATTTCTGAACTATTTGGTTTGAAATTTAATTTCACAAGTTATTATTTTGTTTTGTTTTGTCTTATAACCTTAGCTACCTACTACAAATCAAGAGGTTTTACCCTTCTTAATCTCCTGATTATATTCTCAGTATTTAGTAGTTGTGTTACTTCTAAATTAACGTGGATGAGAAGCCTAACTCTATGTCTTTGAACAACTTTCTTAGCTTCATCTTCAACCATTTCAATAACTAGATCTCTATGTAGATCGGCGTTTCGTATGACCCATGGTGCATTAACTATGTTTCATAGTTTATGTTTATTTTGTAAAGTTTGGATTTTCTGTAAATTTGTCTGGCATGTAAATACTTAAATTCACATAGGTGCTTTTTGTCAAAGTGATTCGCACATAATATATGTATGTATATATCATCTCATGCTCTATTAATTTAGTAGAATTTTTATTCTTCCCGTCTACTGTCTTTTGGCAGGGCAAACCTAGAAATACCATGATTTTTTTTATTTTCGCAACCTATGTAATCACAAAATTTCATTTTCGACGTTAGCAAACAAAAAACAAACAAAATGAGCAATCAATGAAGTTCTTCAAAAATTAAAAAAAAATATTCCGCAACGACTAACGGTTCCTATCAATAAAAGGACCATTTAAAGGAAAAATCAAGGGTAAAAAAAATGAAAAAAAAAATATCCCGCATATTAGCAGAGCCAAACAATTTGGTGTAAACATGAAATAATTACAGTAGTACTCGTAACTGCCACTCATCCTAACGTCGCTGCATGGTCATCAGTGTCAGCTTCTATATGTAATTATTCAATGCTGAGACGTAATTACGTCCTTGCATCGTATGCTATGGTTTGGGTGGCTGTCCGAACTCAGCACGAACGCACTTAGACCATTGTAATACCATTATGGAAAACTCGGATTACCAGCACCGGAACCTGCATGGGGTTTCCCATATGGGCCAAGAGGCAGGCTAACCATGCGAAAGAAATATGATTCGCCGTTTAGGCGTTAATTCAATTTGACCCCAAGACAAATCTTTTGTTGACTTAAGTGGATTCTGGTTAGATCGTTAAGATCTTCGAAGAAGATAGGGCTTTCCTTCTCAAAGCCGAGAGGGCAGAACAGCTATACAAGAGGTGTGTTATGGTTTCTTCCTCTTCGAATTATCGCTGCTTAACTATCTACATACATATGTACAAAACCATAGGGCTGCACTTTATCATGTTAATTGAAAGTCAAGCCGGGAATTCTCGTACTCGGAGTACCATGACTTCTGCTTAATACACGACAGTGGTCCGGCAGTCATGTGGTGATGCAAATATCCAGTACCAGGCGCTGTCTTGGATCCGGTAATGTAAATCTAGATCGCAGATTCATTTTAATTTTTCGCGATTCCCAACTTCTGTTCCTTGTTTTACACTTGACGTTAAAGTCCAGATGAGGGATAATATAGTCCGAAATACTAGAATTAGTGTTATGGCCGATTAGGATACTTACGTGTCCCTTAGCCAGTTGGAAAGATTTCCTAAGCCGTAATGCTGCTTTGCCGCCATCAGCCACCAAAGATATAAACGGTAAGAAGGGAGTCATAGTTTGTAGTGCAGCTGTGGGTGTGGTTTTAAAGGGGCCCGAAATACGGACGCAGGATAGCTTTTGAACCTTCTCAAGTATTGCAATATTGCTTTTCTGTGGCTGAAGATCCTACTTTGGCCAATAGTCTTCCTACAGGCAGAGTCTTGAATATTCAGTTTCCAGCTGATTTTTTTTTTATTAAGAATTACTCCCAAATACCTCGCGTGATCTGGAAATTGCAGTGCAATGCCCTTGAGTTATGAAGGAGTTACACATGGTATTTTGAGACTAACATTATCCGTCCAATCTGCGAGTTTATTCAGACCACACCCCATCAGGTCTCTAACTGTAAGAAGGAATTTTCCTGACATCGCTATCAGAATGTCATCCGCATAGGCTATGACACTGAACCACTCTTTACCCAAGATTAGGAGTACCTCATTCCGTGATCAGTAGTGGTGATAATACTCCGCCCTTGGGGATACCCTTGTACACCGACCTATTGGTTAGACAGCACCCCAGCTCAGCACGGATAAATCTGCTATTAAGCATTTGCTGTCAACTTCTTGTTTAGCTTCTGTTTGACATTGTTCACAACTCTTTCAATATCAAGAAAGCACGCAATAGTGAAATTGTTCTCAAAAGATTTTTCACTGGTTCCTACCAACGAGTGCAGGGTAGTATCTACCGAATTTCCCTTGTATGTTGCGATACCGATAGGAAAATATCTGGTTTAAGCTGGATCAGTACAGGATTGGTTATGCTAAGGCTTACCCGGATCAGCTACATAATCTGTATCCTCAAGGAACACTGTCTGATATGCTAACATGCTAAAAGATTGGGATCTCTTATTAGTCCCTGCATAGCCAAAATAGAAAGATCCACGGTATCACAAAGGACTCCTTCTGGTTCAAGTTTGCCTGTATCTTTATACAGATATATACAGACATTTACAGGCATTTACAGACAACCTAAACTTAACCATTCAAAAAGTCTAGAAACATAACTTCCATTCTTTATTATAGCTTTATGGGCTTATTTCCCGTTTTCTCTAGATTTGTCCTCTTCTTAACATCGGTCTTAATATTATTAGTTAGTTCAACACCGAATAAAACCTTATATTCATTGAAAAATAATCGCATTCGAGCTTCGCCTGTTTAATGGAGCGGAAAGAGGTACCTATAGTGTTATGACCTATACCTTAGCGGCTGCATAACTATGCTCATCCGACATATATTTTTTTTTGATATCTAGTTTAAGAAGAAACTAAAACTTAATTTGACATCGGATGGATTAAACAGATTGGAAACATATGTTTTTTTTTTTCCTGTTGGGGGAGGAGAAATGCTTTATGCACCATAAGGAGGACTTTTTGACGTTGACCATCCCGTGCGTCCGCCTCCCCTTTGTACAAGGTGCCGTTTCCACTCCAACTTCCATCTTTTTGTCATAGACGTACCTCCTTTCTGCCGCTAGAAGGTCTATTGGGGTTAACAATGACGGCTGGTTCAGACACCGTTCGATAGGAGCTTGCCACGCGTAGAGCTCCGCGTCTTTGCACAGCTGCCATCTGCTTTCTGTACTTTTTCTGTCGAAGCGCGTCTCCCAAATCTCACATCCGTAGAGGAGAATGGCGTGCGTTGTCGACATCAGGAGCCTTCGCTTGCTGGCCGTTGGACCACCTACGTTCGCCATCACCCTACTCAGTAACGCGGTCACTTTCGACGCTCGTTCCGCCGCGTTCTTTATCTTGTGCCAGAAAGTAAGTTTAGTATTGAATGTCACACCCAAATACTTCACGGCGTCTTTGCTTCTTATTTCTTCCTGGCCGATTTGAGTCGGGATCCTTTTCTTCATTAAAAGAACTATCTCGGTTTTTTCTGTAGCCAGGCTGAGACCGTGTTTGTTCATCCAGATCGTCTTACGGGGGCATGAGTGGGCGATTACCTTTAGCACTTCTGACGGTATCCCGTCGAGTCCAGGGGCTCTTCTGTTTTGTAGGGTTTTCACTGCTAAACACAACTCTTTTTCCCTAAAGAGTGGTATTTCTCGTAGAGCTAAAAAGGTGTCGGGGGGCCTGACGGGATGAGTTGGGAAAAGCGTGTCCACAAATTCATCTTTTCTTCGTTGAGAGCAGGATTGGCCGTCTGAACTCCAAGCTTCCGCATTACAGTCCTGTAGCCTAGTCCCCAGGGATCGCTGTTGATGTCTCTGCAGAGATTCTCCCACATATGGTAGTACCCTGAAAAAAGTGAAGAAAAGAAAAGCGACCGGTTGTTGTGAAAGACAGCACCTCTAAGTAAATGTTTAGTCACAATTTAAGGTCCTGTTACGTCATCGTCAAAGAAGATAGTCATAAGTTCTTGGCTATTCTGCACTACTACAACAGTGAGTCAGAGCTCTTTTTATCATTCATGAACAATTCAATCAACAATGAAAAAAAAAAAAAAAATAGTGCTATTGACGATTTGATGTACATACATATGTATGCATGTATATAGCAAATGTGGATACCTATAAGTACGTTTACTAAATCGAATGTTGTTAGCCTTCAGCGACTGCTAATAACAATCTCAGCATTGAACTGAGGCAATACATAATGCTTTAAGGCACCTTGCTTTTGTCAGAATTTTTGGAAAAAAAAACATGCCAAAGTTGTTAATCACAAGACTGACACTTTCATTATGCAGGCGCCTGCCTGTTACCATTGATGGATTTCCCTGCTAAATGTTTTCTATTCTCGAACATTCTGTAATTAAGTAATTTTTCTTGTTGATTGATTCCATTGATTGATGAACAAAAGACACTCATCAAGCACTCATCCATTCCTGTAATTTTAAACAAAAACTTGTTTTTTCCCCATAAGTACCCTAATGATTAATAGTCCCGATGAATTCGCTTTTATTCTTGGACACCACCATCAATTTCCCTGATCAATTAGTCCTGACATCAAATTTCGACAAAAATTAATTGAAAAAAAGTTACTCGCACTGAAATAGCCATGACTGTGGCTCGTACATATTGCGTGTCTAGCCACATGTCCAAGTGACGATTTGAAAGCTAAGCGCTCAACTTGTAAACGAATCGATCATAATCACTCAAAACTTGTTATGTTTTCCCAACAATTCACAGTTTCCAGTGCATTAAGAAATCGACCACGAATGCTCAATCATGTGCCACTAAAATCCGATTGGCGCCAGAATTTGACACCTCGTCAGTGGAAAGAGAAGAAGAAGGTATATTCTTTGACAGTTAAGTTACCAAACAACGAAAATACAAAATAAACAATGCACTTCATCGGGTCGCGCCCAAGTCCCGATCGGGGGTTTATTAATCTGATTAAATGACGAGTAGAACCTTTCGCCGCCCTCCTCGTCTCGTACTCAGGCTGTCCGTTTTTATTTACTCTGTTAATTTGCCTTTATTACGGCGGGAATTAATCAGCTTACTGTCTGACGCCATACTTGTCAAAGTCAAACACAAATTGTTTCCCTACTTAATCCACCCCTTGAGAGACTGACGCGCCAGTAGTCGGGCGTATAATGAAATCAATTCAATTGGATATCGAATTCAAATCGCACCTAGCCCCGGTGAAGACGACTGGCTGAGGTGTGTAAATCAATTATATCAGACGGAAATGTCATGCAGCTGTCAAACAGTAGCTGATCACTTGATGACTCCTGGGAAACGGACGACGACGACAACGACAACGATGATGATGATGATGATGACTAATCGCCCAGACATATGGTGTGAGTAAGAATTTTTTATCAGCGGTCTCTGGTTGTGCTTTGGAGGCAGGTAGCTGAGAATGCAGTTTGGTATGGTTGTCAGAAGAAAGTGTTTTGTTGTTGCTGAAAGATTATCGGGAATTTGTGGGAACCCGATGGAGGAAAACTCAGCGGAACCGAAAGGGCAGTACATGTGGCCATGGCAATTAATCTCCATCAGCCGACTATTTGTTTTCATAATTCCCTGCGGAATGTCTTGTAGACAAATAGAAAAACATTAATTTATCACAGTATGGATGAGGGTTAAGTTCCTGAGTGTCTTGTCCATTGGAACACAGACTGATATACAGATGTAGAACTAGGTGTGTCATCAGATCATTTTTGTACCAACGGCTTATTATAAAACCAAGAACCAAAAGACGGTTTATGAGACCATAGTTCAATAGTTAAAGTTCAGTATAGGCTCTTACAGAATACAACTCAGAATTGAGACCAACTAAACGTGCCACATGAAGGACATGTTGCGAAAACATTGCTGACATGCCAGTAGCGGCACGAATCTACAAGGCATGTTAATTGTGTAGGTTGTGCAGAAGGTAATTGATCTTATACACCTATAAGTCTAACATCATTTGTTCTCAAAACAATCGAGAGACTTATTGACGTTCATATTAAAGGTCGGCTAGATTTCTCTACCCCTCTGCACTAAAGTCAATTTGTATACAGAAAAGGTAAATCAACAGAAGGTGCTCTTCACTATCTTATGAAGTAGATAGAAGGAACTTTACGTTCCAAGGAAATAGCTTTGTGTGCATTCCTTGACATTGTCGGCGCATTCGATAACACGACTCAATAGCAAAAGCAATTATTGTAGTAGCAGAGGTGTATCGAGGATTCGACCAACCCATGCTTGAAAGTCGAATTATTATTTCCTAATCTGGAGGACTGTCAGTGTCTGTGACCGCAGTTAAGAGCTGTCTGCAGGGAGGAGTCCTTTTTTCCCTTCTATGGTCACTAATCATCGAAGGTCTTCTAGTCAATTTTCAGAGTTTAGGCTCGATCGCCATTGACTTGGCGATTTTTATCAGTGGTACACACAGTACCATCATATCTGGTGTCATGCTATGTGCTTTACTACACATATTAGAATGGTGCAGCAGAGATCCTTGTAAAACCGTTCTAGTGCTTTTTACAAAAAAAGACTGGTCTATCTAGGACCTATCACCATCAAAGGCACCACCTTAATTTATTCCAGTGAGGTTAAGTACCTCGGTGTCATCCTTGATAAACGGCTTAGCTGGAATTCTCATATCAAGTCCGCCATCGAGCGCACCACTAGGGCCATGTGGTCCAATAGACGCCTATACGGCAGAACTTGGTCTATGTCCAAAAATGATACATTGGATGTATACAATGATGGTGAGGTCTATTATCACGTACGCGGCCATCGTTTGGTGGCCTAAAGTTCTTGAACGGACAACGTCAACGAAGCTTCAGAAACTTCAAAGAATTGCTTGTCTCGGTATTACAGGTGCTATGCGCACCTGCCCCAAGCTGTTGTTGGGCTCTCTCCCCTACAAATCTTCATTAGGAAGACGGCCGCCAGATGCGCTATTAAGCTGTAACTAGAATACAAGTATGTATAAATCAGGCGACCATGTGGGATACCTGAAAATTCTTGACTCAATTACCAAAAAGAACATATTTTGCACTATCCCCGACATCATGGTCAGGGAGTACTGTTTCGGTAGGCTTTTTCAGGTAGAAATATTGTCCCAGGCAAACTGGTCTAATGGTGTTCCGGCACTGGATCCTAGAGGTCTAATCTGGTACACAGAGAGATCAAAGATGGAAACTGGTTTTGGACCTGGCGTCTTTGGACCCAACAGCAAGGTCTCAATAGCTATGGGAACGCGTCCGACGGTTTTCCAGGCTGCACTCCATGCCATTGCGATCTACGCTAGGATAAACCTTGATAAAGGTATTAATCGCGTTAGAATATATATATTTTTTCAGATAGCCAGGCAGCACTTAAAGCGCTGTCGTCCGATTTAATAGACTCTATATCAGTCAAATGCTGCTACGACGCACTACAATCTCTTGCCAGACACAACAGGGTGAAACTCGGTTGGGTCCCTGGTCGTCTAGGAATTGCAGGCAACGAATCTGTGGATGAACTAGCTAGGATTGGCTTAGAATCTGCAGTCATAGGACCTGAACCCTACTGTGGTGTCAACTGGGCTACCGCCACAGCGCTGATTAATACTTGCGAACACAAACTTCGTCTGGCCCACTGGTAAAATGTCTCGGAGCTAAGACAATCCAAGCGATTAATTAAGCCTTTTTCCTACAAGGAAGTCTCTAATCTAGATAAGGAAAGTATCAAAAAGCTGGTGAGCTTTGTCACAGGTCACTGCGGCCTGCGATATCTGTGACCAGAAGTGGAATGTAGGTCCTGCTTAGAAGATGACGAATCCTCTGAACACATTCTCTGTCAATGCACAGCATTACATGGCTTAAGGAGCCGTAATTTCCACAAAGAAATATGTTCATCAGCGGAGTTAAGATACTCTGCTGCTAAGGACGTACTATGTGATGGGGACGTGATCAGCATCAATAGCGAAATCGATTGACGATGACCGTCCATCCGTATGTCACCGCTTTTTGGGCCTTACATTTTGAGCTAGGACGATGAAATTTCATATTTGGGCTTCTGAGAAAAAGATACAGTACAAGTATAAAAATTTTTGAAATCCGCCCACTGTCGCCCACTTTTTCATAACTTCACTAAATTATATGAAACCGAAAAATTTTGTTAAGACAAAATCTTTAGGCATTTAGATTCCCTACAATTCACCCATAAAAAACTTTTGGCCACGCCTAATTTTTGGGGGCGTTTTTATCAAAAAACCGATTTTGATAAAATTTTACATGTAACATCCTCAAACATTTGAGGTTAAAGCCATATTTGAGTACAAAATACAATTTGGCCACGCCCACTTTTTAGAGAGAAGGATAGGATATCATACCAGACTAGACGGGTTGTAGCTTTTCTATATGTTTGGTATACAGTCCAACCCCGAAGCCGTTTTATTCCGTACCTTCTTACATGCTGAGAATAATTCTACGAGCGTAATTGTAGGTATTGATGGACTTTAGTGAGCGCATTAACTAGCCAACTCGTTTTCCAACTATAGGGAAATAGGGTCTCAACTATCTATCGTAACAATACCGGACACGTAGGCGATTAGAAAAGGAAGCCTTTAGTCTTATTGATACAATTTTGTAAGCTTATCCACAGACGTTGCTATTAAGATGTTCACAAAGCTGCTTAAAGCAAATGCGCTTGACATACCGAACTGAGTCGGTTAATTTGGATTGCTGGTTTGATGCCGGTGGTGAATAGTATAGCATTATGATCACTATGCGTACAGTGATCACTCACGCGCCGACGCATCGCGTGTTAGGTCGGCACTTGCAAAAGTTATATCGACGATTGATCGCGATCTAGCCGTGCTAAAGGTGTTTCTAATTCCATTCTTAGTTAAGACGATATCCAAATAGGAAATAACTTCAGGTAGAACAGTCCCTCTACCTTCTTCCTTCCTTCCTTTGTCCTTCGTATATGAACTGCCCCATTCTGCGGCTCATGCATTGAAATCGCCGGCCATTATTACAGGAGTCTTGCCTGCAATGTCGGTAACTAATCTATCCTTTAGAATCGTTCGATAGTAATACTATGTGGTATATACCAACTATACTTATACATATATAAAAACCATTTATCTTAGCCCGCACAAAGAAATGTACCTCTGAGTATTGCTGAATAGACGCGTCTCCGCAAATTCAAATTGCGGTCTTATTCGTTGCGTCGGTAACCCACTTGTTTCAAGTTAGATTCCCATATTGCTCACAGAGTATCTATTTCATCTATTTTGAGTTCTCGAACAGACTGATGCAGGTTATGAGCCGCTTCACAATGGTTGAAATTAAGCTGTAAGATATTCATGTTTTTTTTTCAGAATAGCTTCTAATGCATTTTTATATTCTGGACATCTCGTGCTACCGGTTATATGTATGTCCAAATTTCGCGCTCTTGGCTAACTTTGCAATCCTTCAGTTTGTGATCATTTTCTCCGCATTTAATGCACACAACTGATCGATTCTTAGGGCTTTTACATGCTTTCGCGAATTGTTCAAACTCGAGACATCTAGAGCAGCGTTTCGGCACATTTTTTTCTCGTTTTTTTTCTTTTTTTTTTCTTGTTTTTTGAGGATATGATTTGTTTTGTTTTGAATCATGTTTTTAGACAATAATAATGTTATCTAATAAAAAACAAAATTGAAATTTTGTCTATAAATGCGGTTTTAGCACTTTTCAGGGCTGTATGTAGACTTTCGTGACTGACTGTACGTTTTTCTAACGTTAGTGCCTTAAAATTCAATATTCACTTGATCTGTTAGGGCAGCACATATCTCCTCCTCTGACGACGCTTCGTCGATATCTTTGCATTCCAGCAAGACCTCTTGTGCTAAGTGCCGTTCTTTGCCATTTTCACCCAACGCTTCCTTGATTTTGTCTTTCTATACCCAAGCTGAAGGATTCGCACAATTGCTTAGCGAAAGTAAAAGATCTCCTCACTCGTCGTTTTTTGGATCCGGTTTACGTTTGCCCGTACTTCTTTAAGTGAAGGGTCAGCTTTCAATTTTCGAAGCATGTCAGCGTACGCTAGATCACCGGTTTTCTTAATTACTATCGCATTCGGGCCCGTTGGTTTTTTATATTCGTAGCCTGCATTTTCTTGCCAACCTTGAACCATTCTAGCGACGACTTATCTTATGGATTGGGATTAGGATTCGCCGTATTCGGCTTGCCCTTTTGTTTGCGCTGATCTGAGACTAGAGCTTTCTCAGACGGCTTCTTCTGCGTAACGTAACGGGGAGGTCCGTGCACTCATTAGAGTTCGTCTCGCATTAAGATTCATTTTGGAATCATTTTAAGAGTCATGTACTCTTACAACGGCTTGACGGAAGAAATCTGTTATAGAGCACTCTGTCTAATCCAGTTTCATTTATTCATTTATTTATTCATTCATCAAACAGAGTTACATTAACATGTTCTCTAACGATTACTTGATACAAAAAGAATTCTTAGATACTTCCAACAGGGTCAATCAAAGCTATTATTAAATTATCTTTAAATGTATTTCTATTTAGCTCGAAATTAATAAGATTACAAACAGTGTTCGCTTCTCTTAAGCACCTAGACATAGGTTCGTTAAAAACGATTTCTAAGGGTTTTCGTAGGAGAATAGAACCCAGCTAGTGACAAAAGACAGGGGCAATCGATATGATCATTAACTAAGTCTCGGATAAACATAATAGAAAAATACTTCCTACGAGTGTAGAGAGGTAAGATTCCAAGTAATTTACATCTCGTTCCATAGGGAGGCATGACTTTGTTCCACCGGAGTTTGCGCGTAGCAACTCTTGTCAAACGCTTTTGGATTTTTTCAATTCTAAAAGAGTGAATCTCGTAAAATGGATTCCATACAATACTGCAGTACTCAAGAGTAGATCTCACAAATGTAAAAAACAGACATTTAAGGGTATGCGAATCAGAAAAATCTTTCGAATTTCGTAGAATGAAGCCCAGTATCGCGTTAACATTTGCAACCAAAAAATCGACGTGATCCAAGAAATTAAGTGTTTTGATTAAAAATAACACCAAGATCGTTCTTGTGGGATATAGTAGATAGTGTTATATTACCGATTTTGTAAAATTATAATGTTGGAGAAAGGTTCCGACAATAGGTAAGCTTTTGGCATTTTGAAACATTCAAATACAATAAATTGTTGCTGCACCAATATGATAGTCTTTCGAAATCTTCCTGTAGAAGAGCACAATCTTGCTCAGATTTAATGCAAAAACTTTCAAGTTATCAGCATATGTAGGTACATAAAACATTGTGAATTTGAGAATATTTCAGGAATGTCGTTTACGAAAGAGCAGAGGACCCAGATGACTACCCTGTGGAACTCCTGAAGTAACTTGAACTGGTGAGGAAAGTATTTCATTTATTCTAACGTTCTGAGTACGATAGCTTTAACACGAATTTATCCATTTTAGCATGTTAGAAAGGAAACCCAATTTAATTAATTTCATTATTAATATGTCATGGTTTACTTGATCAAATGCCTTCGAAAAATCGGTATAGATGACATCATATTGCAAACCATTGCCCACACCATTCAAAATATATCGACATATTTCGATAGATTTTCCCTTTTTTTGCAGAATACAAATTTGAGATTTAGTGACGAAATAAAATAGAATTTATCGCACCACTCAACTGCAGACCTTGTTCGCCCGCATGGGTCCGATGCAATAGATTTGACACGGCTTTGCCACAAGAGTCCTTCTGACTTTGGTTGAAGGAGACTGAATCCGAATGTTCGGTCGGACACTAGGAAATACGAAACTTGCTTACAAACATAAAGGACACACTACCCGGTCCAAAAGAGTAGATATTGAAAGAAAAAAAATTTTCAAGTTCGAGTTTATTCGCACACAAGCATGCTCAATACTATACCTACCCTATAAAATACACGCATATGTATGTACATATATAAAAAAAAATTACTTTTCTAATTTAAGACAGACATTTGACGGACACATATCCCTCCTGTGAACGCATGTTGAAGTTTACTAATTTGAAAAATATTCTTGAAATTCACTCAAAAATATCTTTTCAACGACAAAGCAAATGAGAAATTCGTTGTATACAGGAAAAAACGTACTTGAACACCTTTCCACCCATAAAATGTGACTCCATCTTTCTTTTGGGTTAAGTAGCAAAACCTTGTGAATTTTATTTTAGTCAAATCTACTATGTACGTGCTTTTTATAATCAAACGTAAGATATCCCGGTGTAATATTTCGTAAAACTTTATCATTACAATTCTGTTACACGTAAGCTTGACAGCTGTGCATTCCCCCAGATATGACAAAATAAATATAGCAATTCATCATCAAAACTGTCATCTAAGGAATTCAGCCCACATACGACGCGTAGGTAACTGACACACATAGGTATTAGCAAACTTTTATTTTTTTTTAGAAAACCCTGTCATTTTTTGTCCGCATTGTTATATCTTAGTGGTACGCCTATTCGTATAGCCGACAAGAACGATTTATCTTATCACGGAGACATTCAACCAGGGTTACGGGGAGAACTCACGTTGTCACTCATCAAACCGACCTCCGTGACAGTCAGCTATAAAGCAAAACACACATATCCATGATTATTTTTGCCACATTGCCGCTGGTTGAACGTATGCAAACAATTCGCTCTAATCCATTGACATGTCAAAAGTTCTCGAAATGCCCGATGATTGATGACAGCTGTCGTCGACGTCGTTCGTTACTGACAACAATCACTTTGAGTTTTAACCCACGGGCAAGGCAACAAATGCCCCTCATCAATCCCCACGCTTTGTGAGCAGCGCACCACTCTGACGGTGGTCAACACAACGACGGTTCTACTGTCACCCTTTGATGTTCCAAAAATAAATTCTGCCACAAATGATTCAAATAAAGAATCCGTTAGAAAGGAAACACTTTTTTTCTGTTTTAATGTATCAACATCAATTAGAGCATTGAAATGCCAACTATTTGAGCATTGTACACTTGCATAGCATCGATTCATCAATCACTCCCCGGGGAGACAGGCATACCGCTCTATTCGTTTTGGCAGTAGCACCACCTCGGCCGACAGATAGACAGAAGAAGAGTTGACATGTGAGTAGAATTTTCTGCTGCGAACTACTCTATGACGTCCGGCGTCGTTTTTGTTCTTTCGCCAGGCGTTTTCATAGGGCGATAGTGTGCAGAGTGTAGCGTGAAGGGGGAATGAAATGAATTCTGGCACCGGCAGCAGTCACATATGTCACTTGTGTGAGAACCCCCCCAATTAAGAGCTGTCAACGAAGAACATCGTGCTTTAAATATTTCAAATTTTCATTTTCATCAGACGCGGGGAAATTCGCGCTGCATATCCCCGCGAGCGAATGCCTGGTACCATCACGTTGGGTGGGGGGAAAGCGACAACAACGACGTGTATTGGGAGATGTTTTTGGGACTGCCTTGATGCGAAATGTCTTGCTGGCTGATGCAGCAGTTAGTTAGGTGGTTGTGCTGGTGTGGAATTTGAAAAAGAATTTTTCACTTTAGGTTTGGATACGGCTGTACGTGTGCATGTATGTGTTTGGTTGAAGGATGTGGCGCATTTGGAAAGGAATTTGTTGCCGTCATCGTCCTCGCCCGGCCCAAGTGATTCAATTCGCTGCCAGGGGTAAAATCACAAAATATTCATGACATTTGCTGTGACGCGCAAATAAAAGACTCACAGCAACTGGGATATTTTGATTTTCTATCCTTTACACCTCTGCTGAACCACAAGGTTATAATGTAAATAATATATGTACATACTGCAGAAATGTTAATATGTACACATAATAAGTATGCAAAGTAAGAAGCTGTCTTACTCTTAAAGCGAATAAAGGCATGCACCCATCTGAAGCTATCTCAAAATTCAAATAAAATCAGGCAAACCCATTTATTGAACATCAATATCATAATCAAAATGGATGTATTGTGAATTTCAGTGCGTCAAGTAGAAAAAAATGCAGAGCTGCTTCTTCTCTAATGTACACATATTTATGTATACTTACAGACAGTATGCTATGTACTTACTTTTGTTTTCGCCAAGATACATGTCAACATACAGAAACGATGCATCCCATCTGAAATGGAAACTGAAAACAGTTTGTTAAATATGTCATCGGGCACCGCTTCATCCACCCATACTTGGTTGATGATTTGGTGCATGCACCCTACCAAAGCATAATCAACATGTTTGAAAAGCTGCGCTACTAGACCATCAGAACCGGCGACCTTGTTGTTCTTCAGCTTTTTGATTGCTGAACCAACCTCTTCAAAACCAGGAGGGGGGGCGGCTTCATTATTGACTGGATGCGGGTTCTCTTTTTTCCCTATCACTCTCTCTACCTGATGGCCATTAAGTAGCTGCTGGAAATGCTGTTTAAATCCATCTATTATTCCTTGTGCTTCGGTGACTAGGTTTCCTTCACTGTTTCGAAGAGCCTGCGTTCTGAGCTTGAAGCCAGCTGCCAGTTGGAAGCCTACGGTGAGCTCGCCTCCTTTTTTGATGATGTCCCGATACTGGTTCTATAGATTGTTGGGGTTTATGGATGGTGGCGGAGAGTCTCTGGATCAGGCGCTCTCTTTTCCTGGATGATTTGCAGCTTCTTCTCGTTGGTCAGTCGAGCTCTAAGTTTAGCTGCAGCAAGAAAATGGTCAGAGTCGACGTTTGCCCCTCTGAAAGTTTGAACATTCAGAATGTTGGATGAGTGCACCGCATCTGTTAGCACGTGGTCGATTTAGTTGGCCGTTCGACCATCTGCAGAGCGCCAGGTTGCTGTGTGGATTCGTAGTCTTGGAAAGCTAGTGCTACTTATCACCGCATTACGAGCTACTGTAAAATCGATCAAGCGGAAGCCGTTAGCTGTCGTCGTGGTGTGGATGCTGTGCTTTCCGACTAATCCGCCGAAGATGTCATCCTAACCAATTTTGGCATTGAAGTCCCGAAGTATGATTTCGACATCACACTTCGAACAGGCTCCGTAGTCTCCGTCTAGGATAGAGTCTTGAGCTTCGCCGGTGCGTGTGCACACATTATGCTGATGTTTTGAATGTGGCCTTGATGCGGATCACAGCCAGGCGATCGTTGATGAAGAATAAGCATCCTAACATGTGCAGTCTTTTGTGACAGGTGTAATAAATGTCGCAATCCAACAACTAGTATGAAATTCATATAAAGTCGTTGGATTTTTATAGAATCGTTTGGAATGAAAATTGACTCCTACAGGAGTGTGTATTAACACATGTAGTTGTGAAGTTTGAATAAAGTTCACATACAGACGACAGATGAGACGATATAAACTAGTAAACTTATCATCGAAGCTTTTCACGAAACGTATCTATAAAAAAATCTTCACACTTTATTAAAAATGTCACTCGAAGTTTATTTAAGAGTTTTCTCTGTTTGGTCATGATAGTTTCAAATTTGCCAATTTCTAATGCTAACCATACACCACCAATATATCGCTGCAAGCTACAGCTATGAACTACAGAGTAACTAAGTTTACTTTGGTGTTTTCCATTTTTGCGTACCTACTCGTTCAATGGCCATAAATTAAACTTTAAAATCAACCCCGCCACACTGTTGCACGTTGGTCCTCTCTAACGTACCATCTCGACCAGAACCACAAGCGCAACCACCATGTTGATGTGAAATCCGGCTATCTCCATCGTTGTAATGAAATCCTGCTTGGTGTAAATTATAAAACTTTAAATGATTTCATCTTTCATCCCGAATCGAAGCTACACTGACCGTGGCAGGAGGCGAGGCGGCCGACATCGAATTTTATTATTTATTATTTCACCTGACATCGTAAACAAGACGCGGGCGAGCCAAACGCTCCAGCGTGCAAACGAGCGGCCGCAAACGTTTACGATGGCAAAACACGCCATGGACATAAATTGATTCGTCGTCGTCGTCGTCGTCGTCGTCGTCATAGTCGCAGTCGCGCGCGTCCCGCTGCCATCCCTCTGCGCCTTCTTATTGTTCATAATCAACGCATTACTCAAAGTCACTTCCTTGGGCATGCCAACAACTTCATTTGGAGCTTGAACTCAACGAGCCTTTTGTTAAATCGTACCAATGAGTACTGGTGAGGTGGAGGAGCAACGGAGCCCAATCTCACTCTGATTCCGACCTCATATCCTGTCCGTGGTCATATTTTTGTGAGCACCGATCCGAGCAACGTAGGCTGGGAGAACAGGGCTTAATGTTGTTTTATAATAAATTGCCCCTAACGATGTTACATTTCTCATGTGTCGAAGGAGGTAGAAGGAGGCGTGGTGGTGGAGCACCAATGAGATATGGGCTCCGATTCGTTCGCTGATGGTGTGGTGGCTAAGACACTGTTGTGTGTGCGTCCGCGTCCGCGTCCGTTGACGGAGTCAGATGAAAGAAATCCTTTAGCTGTGCCGCTGTTGCTGCTGATTACAAATCGTAAATTGCCGCCTTAAAATGTCGCTGCCACAGTTGGTGGTTGGTGTTTCGATGTTGGTCCCAATGGTTAAGTCTAAGGAGGCAGTGGCGGCTGGGCTCACTGGTGGTGGGTGTATGTGAATGTGGATGCATGCCATGCATCAATTGAGTTATGATTTTGTCATATTTTTTTTATTATTATTAATTTAATGCTTTCAGTTGGGTGTTTTACTAAGCCATGATATATTGATGAAAGGTGATAGGCCGGAAATGAATCTTGGAGCTTGAATTATGGTGACTAGGAATAAGAATCTGGAATGCATTTATCAAATATTGTAGAAGGACCTGCGGTCGAAGTTGGTTTGTTTAACATTTGAGGCGATGACCACCTCAGCGAAACTCATGCGAATGTACAGGATGACGATGAGGAATGCGTGCGGCTATATTAAGGTCAATAAAGACCTGACCGAGACCTTTGGTGTCAAGAAATTACATGCAACTCCTGATAAACGCTGGTTCTTTGCGCTGGGAAGACCATAGAATAGGTCAATATCTCAAACAACTGAAATGGCTATATATGGCCTAAAATGCGGCATGGAATTTGTCAAGAATGCGTGACAGTTCTTCCAGTGATGGGAATCTCAATAAACTCAGTCTGAGAAACTAAAGACAACTAGCTAATGACCAAGCTGGCCGGAAAGTCTTGTTGGTTGACGAACAGTTCGACACCGCACTGTCATCAAAAATGAAGATCCAGTTGGACAAAATTTTTTTTTTTATTTAAAATCATTTGGTTGCCTATGTACATACATATGTTCATAAGGCACTAACCACCATAGTGGTGCCCAATCCGATCCCTAGAGAACAAATTACGTAACAAACCTAAACCTAAAGGATCTCTACTATGCATTTGATCTCCCTACAAAATGTTACTACGCCTACGTCTACTACGACAATTTCAGGTCAGCCATACTGATGATCCTATCGAGAATAATCGCCTTAGTCACGCATATTGATAGCTTAACTCCTCTAACTGTATCGCTTTGCGGAAGTTCTGATCCTTTCTTGGTCAGTACAACGGCCCTTTCGTTCACCTCTACGAGTATATCGCAATGTCTAGGTAGCCAGCATATTCTGACGCAGTTCTACATACATAATCCCCCGAGCACTGTGCGCCACTTCCTGGCAAATTCAGATTTTATGATGATGGATTCTTACGCCTTAGCCTGACTATCGATGTAGATGGCGATATTCTTGTCAGATATTGATCCCATCTCTAGTAATTCCGCAGCTTTGAGCACAGCTAGAACCTCTGCTTGGATCATATTACATGTGTCCGAAAGTTTATGTCTCTGGACCTGAGCTTGTACCCTCACTGGTTTTAAAACCATCTGTGTAAACTGAAATTTCACTTTGTTAAGAGACGACTTCCTATGCCAATCCTCCTTTTCCGGGTATATTACTTTATATGGTGTATCGAAGAGGGTGCCGAGAATGTTATCCGATTCGTAAGAGATTTTGGAAAGTGATTCCCTAAGAATGGAACTATGTTTCTCATTTTTAAACTTCAACAGCCCCACGTTAGTATGCCGAAGCGCACTATTACCCGCGTGTAGTTTTATTTCTAGGTCAATTCTTCTTTATTGTGACCTTCCAACATACAAGAGCCCCATATGTAAGGATGAGTCTGACTATAATATATAGCCAGTGCATCATTGCTAGTTTCGGGCCCCATTTCTTCCCCGTTTTTCTCTTGCAAATGAAGAGAGCGTTATAAGTCTTGCGGGTTTTTTCCTGTATGTTAAGTCTCCAGTCTAGTTTCCTATCCACTACAATGCCAAGATATCTTGACCGATGCAAAAAGCACAACTCCACCCCATCCAGCTTCGACATTTTGAAGAGTAGTACCTTGTATTTTCTGCTGAACAGTACCAGATCCGTTTTGTCCGGCTTAACGTGAAATCCACAACCTCTAGCCCATTTCCCAAGACTGTTAAGAGCGGATTCCATCATTTCACACAATGTGTCCAGATATTTCCCTGAACTAAAATTACTACGTCATCCGCATACGCAGTGACACCTACTCTTGTGTTAGTTAGTGCCTTAAATATGCTATCAATGCCTAGAACACAGAGATGAGGGGATGTAACGCCTCCCTGAGGTGTTGCTATAGTAAAGAATTTCCTAATAGAACTATAACCGAGAGTGGAATTGTTGTTTCTTAAAATGAGCATTTTACCAGTTGGTAATGCTAAGCTCGACGTTCAATCTTTCCAGTGCGCTTTTAATGGCCTACCCCTTTACGTTATTGAAAGCGCCTTCTATGCCTAAGAACACAGCTAGTACGAATTCCTTGTAATGAAGGCTAGTTTTAGTCTTCCCTACAACCTCATGTAATGCAGTTTCTACAGACTTACTCTTGAGATATGCATGTGGAGCTTTGTATAAATGTGTATATCTAGAAGTCTTTCTAGTATCTTGAGAAGGAATGACGAGAGGCTAATGGGTCTGTAGTCTATCGCTTTGGTGTGACTTGATTTACCTGGTATGAAGATGACCCTCACTTCCCCCACGCTCAAACAGCTATCCTCTCCAGTTAGCCCGGTCCTTAGCTAACTGCTTCCAGTTGCGCACTCCTAATTTTGGACTAGGTCGATGTCGCTGTATAGCTCGTACAGTTCGTCTTTTAATCTCCTCCTCCAACACCCGTCAACGCAAACTGGATCGCAAATTTTTCGAAAAATTTATCTTTCGAAACAACCGAGGATATCTTCATCCGCTTTCGTTAAAGTCCGTGCTTCAGCGCCATAAATTATATAGAGTCCCCTTAGTTGTTCGGGATAGGACCAAGGTAGACAAAGTCCCTTACTACCTCAAAGTTATAGCTTTCGATTGTGACGTTGTGTCTTAATTCGTCGATGTTGCGTGTACTTTCTTGTTGACAGGATAATCTTGGGTTTGCCCTCATTTATCGCTAGACCCGTTTGAATACTAGCGAACGCACCGGCGTAATCCTGTTTTGACATCAAAGTTCTCGGTGAGATCATTGCCGACCTTGATGGAGCAGCGAGAAATCTCCATCGTCATTCTGCACAATCTGACGAGCTTGGCAGGGATGCCAAAACTAGACATGACTCTGTATAGCTTGCCTCTTTAGGGTTCCCAACTTTGAATGGAGCAAAAGGAGGACAGTGATTGTGCTAAAATTAGTTCAGTTCTTTGCATTTATTGTTTAAAATAATAGTGTAAATATTTCTATAAATAACTGGGCATTATTCACATAAAACGAAAATAACACATGAATGAATAAAGGACAAAATTCAGAAACCGTGGGACTAGAAAACAGAAGCTTGTTGCACGTTTGTTTTGATTTAAAAGTGACACTTGCTGGAAATATGGAAACGACAGCCTGATTGACCATGTTCACATAGAACTGACGGTTTAATTTTTTTTTACGTTTACTGGCAATTGAGGGTGCGGAGAGATGACATGTTACGGCAATCTGGATGATCAGTTTTTCTAAAAAATTTTCGATTTTTGTTGACGTTTGGAAATGTCAATCGGTATCTTTCGACCAAAGGGTTACAAAAAATATAAAAGATCTAAGAACTTGGGAGGCAAACAAAAGAAAAACGAAAGCAAACCAATTCAATTGTTGTGAAAAGCATTAGTTTTGTTATAGCCCCTTCGGGTAGGGGTCAGAATATACCCTAGGTAGGCATGCCTGTCGTAAGAGCCGACTGAAATCCAAACTCCGTATGTATGGACCTAACGTAATGAACAAAACGACAAGATTTAGTACCCCAGGTGGCAGTCCAGCTTTACTGGAAAGTCCATCCTCTTTGGCGGTCGGCTCTACGGATTCTGTGGAGAGCCACTTATTGCAATCCAATGACCCTTTTACAAAATGTTCAAGGGTACCTCGATCTCCTCCACCAGTATAGAATAACCCCGGGAAAAGAAAGCCACCGGGAGCGCCAGAGCACGGATATCGGGACTCAGCGAAATTTAAAAGTTTTGAGGAAGAAAATACGGTACTCCGAATCAAACTTAATAAAATGTATCTACTCTACCAAGGTCTTAAGAAAGAGGTAGACTTATTAAAAGAAGAAAATATGGTTCTAAGGGACACACATTTGCAGAAAGAACGCGAATGTACTCCACCACGGTTAGCTAGTTAGGAACACCACCCTGCCGAAGGAGAGCTAGCACGCGAAATAAATCGGGTCCCTAAGAAAAGACCTATCTAGAAACGAAGAGCCGGTTCATTGCCCGAAGCCGAGCAACTAAAAGAAGAAAAGCAAAGAACCGCAAGAAAAACAACTTTGAGCGCAATTTCGTCTATCGCAATAAACCAATAAACATCGTCGTCCTTAAAGGAACGATAACATCGAAATTTAAAGTTACATTGTTGGGGTATTCTTCATGCTCGAAAAATTAAAATTAAATTGGGAACAAAAGGAGGACATTTTTACTTAAAGGAGGACGGGAGGACAAAGTGCTGAAAAGGAGAACTGTCCTCCAAAAAGGAGGACGGTTGGGAACCCTAATAGATACTGCCATATGCGGCCTTAAAATCGATGAAAAGATGGTGGGTATCGATTTGGACTTCTGAGGTTTTTTCCACGATCTGCGGAAGTGTGAACATTTGATCGATTGTGAACTTACTAGTCTGAAACCAAACTGATAGGGCTCAATCAGGTTATTGACGAAGGATTTCAGACGTCTACACAATTTGGCAGATAAGATCTTGTACGCGATATTGAGGAGACTGATACTTCTGTAATCGGCGCGATTGAGGGGAACTCCTTTCTTGTGGATTGGGCTGAGATTCCATTCATCAGGCATATGTACATTAATCTGACCAAATTTTAAAAATGAGTTGATGTATGCTCTCTATCAAGTCATTTTCAGCTGCTTCGAACAGCTCGGCTGGTAAGATCCAACAGGCTTGTTGGAATCAAGTTTGGACTTTGCTATCCTCACTTCGTTTTGGACAGGTGAACGGAAATTTTGGCTATCATCGTCTGGATATTCCATTTTGCCTGACAGCGGGATGTTGGTCTTCGTCGCCGTTATACCGTCTGCAGAAGAAGTTTTCCCATATTCTCAGCACCGACTGTGACTCTACTACGAGGTTTCCTTCTTTATCTCTTTAAAGATTCTGTGCGGGTCTTGTTGGCCTGACACGTCCTTTTTACCTGTTGCTAAAAATTCCGTACATTATTCCTGGAGTATAGTCTCTTAATATCTTCGATCGTGCGTTTTTCATGCTCTGTTTTGTTGTTTCAGAGAAGCCGATGTTCTTCCCGTCTCTTTTACTCGCAGAGCTCGCGAGCAGCCCTTATCCTTGTGTGCAGTGTCGCTTTGTATGCCTCTTGTTTAGCTGCAGATGAAGCTGCTGATGCCAAGACCTAATAAATCGTCTACGTTATTGAAGAAGTATTCACCTTAAGTTTTCTTTCTAAGTGAGGACTATCGGATATTCTTCCTCCTCGTCTCTACAGTTTCTATACGGAATCTTGTAGCATATCTCTTTATCAAACAGGGTTCTTTTCTTTCTACTAATTGAGTTAAGTATTATATTTATATTCAGGTCCGGTCGGATTTGCCTATACGAGAGACAGGTGCTGATGTTATTCCATTTGACATTGGCAGCCAGGAGTAGTGGGAGCTACGCTACCTTCACCGAGTTCCTGACTGAAAACTTCTCTTGCTAACTCATTCGCTTTGCAATTGCACGGCGAATTACCTGGAACCCAGCAAAGGAAAAGTTCGCATCTGTCACCGATCTCGTTAAGGCGCACGCAAAATTACTTACCCAGTTTGGATCATGTTTAAATTATGATATTTAGCAATGTATTGTATTGTATTCAGGAGAAGTCAGTTAGTTGATGCGATTCTCTTAGTCTCAATACCACTTTGTGGCTAAAAGTTTTCCAAGGATATCCACAGGAAGAATATGAAGCATTGTTTCCTAAAGATATGTATGTACATGCTAACCTCTGTACTTGTTCCACAAGTTCTAAATAATAATGATTTTGCTTAGTAATTAAGTAAACCTATCATTTCGGCCATTACTTAGAATGAACTGGAACTTTGCACACAAACTGTCTACTTGATAAACTATGATGGTACACGATAAACTATGATGGTATCGACTGCCGGGAACTATTGTGAGATAAAACCTCTCTGAAACCCTGCAACATTGCCTTGATGCACCCACCTTTTCTTTGTTGTTAAGAACGAATCAAATTCATGCCTTCAAAAGAGAACGTTTCTTTAATCAAAACACGATCTATTTCGCTCTAGGTAATTGACACTCTTTAAGTTCCTTAAAGTTCTCCAAACCCTTTAGCCTGACTTTTTTTTACTTTCTAATCGGTGGATGACCCCCTGAGGAAACCATCCCAACTACAATTTATTTCTTAATCCATTCATTTGCCATTTAAGGAATATCAGCATATTTTACTTGGCACTTCCCAACCCTTTGCTAGCGGAGTCCCAACCATCTCAATGTGGCAATCTTCACAACTCAATTGAGACTTGAAGCATCTTCCCACCCACTGTACATAACTCGACCGTGCAAGTGCATCATTCCTGAGCACAAAAACGAAATACAATTTCAATGGAAAATAAAATATGAATATTAGGATCTAAGATAAGGACTCTCCGGATGGAGCTCATTTTTCTCTCACCATACCGCCGGACCATAGATTCACCGTAATCATAGTCAAAGTACCCTCTGAGCACTTAATTGCATACCTTCTCCGGAGTCTCGTGATTTCCTTCCAACTAAATCGATTGTTCTGCTGGCTGGTACAGCCCCAACAGCCTTATGGCGACTTTGCGCAAGCAGCAGGCGCGATTATTAATTGGCGGTTGTCATAAGTTCACCTGGTGTCTGTGCCGTTCAGTTGGAACTGGAACTACGAGGCTGGCCGATGGGAAATTTTAAATTGAGATATCTTCCGGACAACAATGGAACAATTGTGTAGCCGCCTTTTGCCTTAGTTTCCGTAGCTGGTGTGTCTTGTGATTGTGATGGCAGCAGGAGGAGGTTTTCGACACGATCCCAGATAAATATTTATTTTATTGTTGCATAAATTGTGCAAGCGAACAATCAAGGAACGGAGGAGTTTGTAGGAGTGGCAGTGGGTCTTAGCACGAATCTCATTTGGTTGCATTTCCATCCGGAGTGTAAGTCATCGACGATTGCATCTGTTGGAAGTGAATGGGATCAAGGATACACGATTTCCAGTGATCCGAATGTCAGTCGAATCCGTTGTGTGTTGAAGTGAAGTGAAGTGTCTTTTCAATAAAAGTGGGAAACGTTCAGAGTGATACATCAACTCTTGTCGTCTCCTAGTTGGCTTGCCACGAAAAGGCAAATTAATCACAGACAGAGAGACACTAGCACTGGCACAGTGACATCAACCAACAGCCAGCGCGGCGGTGTGTACGTGCCAGGAGGAATAAATACTATCTCCCTGTGCCACCACTGACATGTAATGTAATCTATCGTTGTGACTGAATTATTTCTCGTGTCATTCCATGGTACTGGGTGCGTAATTGCGTCATTCATTTTCATCAGGCTGACGGACGGATCCGTCGACTACAAAATACAAACCAACCAACTGAACAGCTAAACAGCCAGCCAACCGACCGACCCACTAAAGTGTCATTTGAACGACTGAACAAGTGAAGAATGTCGCAATCAATCATAACGATGACCTGGCTGGCAGTGCTAATTTTTCACTTTGTCGTTGCTTTGCGCGCTGTGTTAACGTTGGCGCGGTGGGTTATTGTGATTGTAGTTGTTATTGATTCCCTAAGGAGTGATCTGTCATTTTTTTTTTTTTTTTTGGAAAATTAATATTTCTCCATTTTCAATGGTGGTTTGCGTTAAGAATGACAGCAGTCAATATATTAACTGCTTCTTAAAAATCGTAAGCAAGGTCGCCAGTGAAAGACTTGTTGAGCATACGATGGTCTTGAACGTAGGGCCTTCCGTAAGACATTAAACTTTCCATGTGTGAAGTGTTTACAAAATGTCCATGGAATCCAGGGCCTAGCTTCTCACAATCATTCGTGTTGTGCGTGTTATATTCTTTAGACGAATGGAAGGGACGTACTGTTTAATTCCGTATCCGAAGAGCCATTTTTATTTTTGAGAAACTTTTTCATGACAGTTGTACTCTCGGATGTTTGTTAGACGCTCGCGAGAGGTGGAGCCGTGAAAGAAATTTTAGATGTTTTCTGGGGATCGCTCCTCAAGACCCTCGCTCCGTAGTCCAACGCACTAACCATCCGGAAAGACAGGATTGGCATAAGAAAGTCGTCACTCAACAAAGTGAGATTGCATGTTACACAGATGGTTGCAAAACCAGTGATGATACAGGCACAGGTATATACTCTATAAACATAAACCTGAGATTTCCCGATGCAGTGTGTTCTAAGCAGAGGTTCTAGATGTGTTCAAAGCTGCGGAATTACTAGAGATGGGATCAATATCTGACAAGAATATCGCCATCTACATTGATAGTCAGTCTGCGCTTAAGGCGTTAGAATCCATCATCATAAAATCTGAATTAGCCAGGAAGTGTCGCACAATGCTCAGCACATTATGTACGCAGAACCGGGTCAGATTATGCTGGGTACCTAGACATTGCGATATACTCACAGAGGGAAACGAAAGGGCCGATGTACTGACCAAGAAAGGATCAGAACTTCCGCAAAGCGATACAGATAGAGGAGTTAAGCTACCAATATGCGTGACTAAGGCGATTATTCTCGATAAGATCATCAGTATGGCTGACCTGAAATTTTCGAACCTAGGAGGACATAGGCTGTCTAAGGCCTTGTGGCTTATGTTGATCGATCGATTGAAAAAAAATCTGCGGAAATGATGAAATTAAGCAGGTTGGGGTTAAGAATAGCTGTAAGGATTTTCTCTGGTAATTGCCTTCTGAGGGGGCATGACATGAGATTAGGATTGTCAAATACGGATATATGCAGATACTGGAGTGACCTTCACGTTTCGGAAGATATCACATATGTAGGTCGGAGTAGACTTAAACATCTAGGAAAATACTTCTTTGACAACTTAGAGAAAGTTGGGTCTGCGAACCAAAGTTTTGAAATAGTAATATTTTGTAGGAAGAACGAATTCATAGAAGTGATGGTTGAGGCCTAGGTTTGTTACCGTAATGGTCCTCGAGGGATCGCGATGCGCCCAATAGTGTATCTAGTGCCTCATGAAAAACTTATAGCCCTACACTACCTATACTTACGTACCTACCTAAGCACAACGAAATCATTTGGACACCATCAAAACAGTAATGTAGAACGTTATGACCACGCGACCATCTATACCAACGTGCCTACTAAGCCTTTCTTTGCTTCACTTCTGCCTTCCAATGACACTGTGCATGCCTTTGTTTCGTTACAATTGGTTGCCTGCATTTCTCATCAATTCACGGCATTTCTCTTTTCGACGTTTGTAAATCAATACATCAAATGCGCACTTTGTCTGTGAAAAATTAAAGAAAATAAAGCCAAAGTAGGCTCTTGTCCATAAGGATAAGATTTTCTTAAAACCAGTAGAGCTAAAGGCCACACCAACAACATCAAAAACCCATATTCAAAAGTATGTATGTAGTTGTTCCGCATCATTAAATCGCGCGTACCCATGTGTACCAAATGTGTCAATTTGTAAAATAAACTATCTGTGTCACCTGTCACAGCAATATTAATTTTTCAATGACTCCAAGTTTCTTGTTCTCCTCTCGCAAGTTTTATCGCAGAGAACCAGAAAACCAAAGTGATTTAGTACAACACATGTCCAACGGTCATTTATAAGCGCATTACTAATAGCAGTAGAAAGTTTATGAATCTAATGACCGACTGCATGTCTAAGCCACTCTAAACCCACTTTGACATTTTAAAGAAATCGATTTACTAGTGGTGACCTTATTTGGTGGCGACACTGCTCGCTGTCCAGAAGTCAATTAATCACTGTTCAGCGGTCGACCAAAATGACTTGTCGTCAGCGTAATCGTTGTCATAGCTCGCCTAAACGAAACGTGTATGTTCATAAAAAAATGGCCGTAAAAAAGAAAATCAAATTAGTAACTGCCATCAGCAAAACACATACACAGTCATTCGGCAATAAGCCGAACATGATAAAGTTGACGGACTCGACTTATGTCAGTTGTTTACTTGGTTGATTACTCCATTTGGTGGTCGACGCTTGAAGTTCAGACTGCGCAAACACACTGATGCACACTCACACCCAATCCGTCAAACATCAATCATAATTTATTATGGAATCCTGAGCGTGCACCACTGATGGTGGAAAGGGGGCGCTGTCTGCAAACACACACTCTATGAAAGGAGGACGAGGTGGCTGTCACTTGAATCTAAAAAAAAAAAAAACCTCATTCAAGTGAGATTATGTGTGATTTGGACCTTATATCTGGTGGTGTGGTGGTGCTGGTACAAGGGACGAATCGAGCTGGTTGGGTGTCAGTATTTGTTTGACTTATGGTGACTAATGGCTCTGTGACAGCTGAAGATTAAGTGGCGAATGATGGAATAGTGTGGAGTAGTGTTTGGAAGATGATTACCACTGGCAGCGGTATAGCGAGTGCGGTTTGTCTAGAAATGAGAAATGAAGTAGTTGCATGGACAATAATTACCAAGAAGAGACAGAAGGGATTAAATTCACAACACCGTCGATATTGAGGGGGTTGAGAATGAGTAATGAGTTTGAAATGTGCTGGGATACAGTTTAATGGGATTACGTACACAGAAGTGATTTGTGAACAGGGCTCAGTAACTGAGATGGCTAAAGGGTTAATATTAGAATACAACTTTTTTTACTGAATATATGTATGTATGTATGTATGTAGGTACATATGTAGTATATGGCCAACGTCCAAATATTGTCAGCTATTTACATGCTTCTCAGGCAGAAACACTTCAGGGATCGGAAGCTCTTTAAGTAAGAATTTACAAGCTTCTTTTTTTTCGACGAGCTATATATAAATAAGATGACTTAATTTTTTTAAGTAACATAAATGACTACACATTTACCTCCAAATTTAAAGGAAGTGGTAGATAATAGGTGTAACAAAGAGAAGTAATTAAGGCTGTTTTCTAAGAAGGTCCCAACTTTTTCTACCAGCGACTTAAGACCACAAAAAATATTTTAGTGGCGTCAACTCACATGATCTTCGTGGGCAATTGACTGACTTCATTCAAGAAATGCTGTTATCGCCGAAATGCTCATTGGTGGAGCTCCATAGTTTGGTCGACAGAACGTCATGTTGCGCTATTCTGTTAAAAATACATGAATACATGAAAATACAACCATGATATGACTTAGATTGCGATAGAAAGAGTTTTGGATTCGGTAAAGTGTGCTTACTGCTCTCAATTGCTGCCGGCAATTTAGCTGTTCATTTTTCACGATCCGCTACACCGACGCCTGAAATCGTGTTCCAGTTCTTCTGTGAATATACCTGCCCCCGCCCTGCCATCCATCATGGACCCATCCATAAAGATGATTATATCACCAATCTTCTTTTCCGGAAGTGTTCCATCTACAATAAGAGTTTTGTGATACCTTTCGCTAACACGCATTTGTTTATTCCATCCATGGGCGAATTCAACTCCCTAATCTCGTTTTTCACGAGATCCAGAATTTTCCTACGACCGTAGATAGTACCGTTCCAGTGCCAGTTGGCATCCCGGTGCAGACGAAGTGCCGTCAAATCCGCCGCTTTCTTAATAAATAAGTCCAGCGGCAAAATACCTAAGATCACTTCCATTGCGCATGTTGGTGTAGTTCGTATTGCACCCACGATCCCTAAATATGCCAGACGTTGGACCCTATCTAACTGCTTCTTTACAGTATTCTAGGAAGCTTTTTGCCACCATACAACTAACGCATATGTGATAATCGGTTTAACTATCATCATAGAGATTCCGCACCTTAGTCCACATACTCGTTAGTTAGTTATTTAAATCCTTTCACCCTTCGAGGGGCATAGAGCGTCAACAACGCCTGCGCGCTATCTTGTTCGGAGTTCTGCAACGTGTTTGAGCTGCCTCCAACTCATTCCCAAAGAGCTTGATTCCTCCTCAACTGTTCTGCGCCACGTCTGCCTAGGGCGTCCCGCAGTTCTGCCTGCTTGGGTAAGCGAATTCCACTGCATGGCATATTTCGCAATGGAGTTGTCTTCACGCCGTAGTGTGTGTCCAATCCGCTGCCATTTTCTCCTTCGTATAGTAATGTCTATAGGTTCTTGGCCCGTTCTCTCATACAGTTGTTCGTTGGATATCCGATTGGGCCAACAAATTCTCAAGATAATTCTTAGACATTTATTTATGAAGGTCTGCAGCTTGCGTGTATTAGTGGTATCCACCTTCCACGTATTGCACCCATATAGCAGTACTGATTCCACGTACAGTCGCAGCTTGGTTCTTGTGCTGAGAACATTGCTTCGCCAGACTTTGGATAGCATTCCGAACGCAGCTTTTGCCTTCCCGATTCTGCTGCACACATCCAGTTCGGTGCCACCGCGGTTAGCCGAGACCACATTTCCTAGATATAGACCTTTTCGACTACTTGTCCGGCAATGTTGAGTTGAGCGCGGGTGTCAGAAGTGCTCAGGGCTTTTTTTTTGGCTGTGTTTATTTTAAACTCCACTTTGTTTGCCTCAGCTTCTAGATTTTGGGCCATTAGATGTAAGTCCATTATCCGATGTGAAAGTAGACTAACATCGTCAGCGTAGTCGAGATATTTAAGATAAAATGTCATAGTCCATCGAATCCCATGATTACCTTCCGTCAGTGCTGCACGGAGTACATCGCTGATGACCACCAAGAACAAAAGCGGTGACAGTATGCACCCCTGACGTACTCCACTATGGACTTCAAAGTCCTCCGACACCTTACCATTATGTAAGACGTGACACTTACTACCCTCGTACATATGTAGCCTTGATAATAGCTATGAGTTTCTCTGGGACGCCTCTCCTGCGCAAGGCCAACCAGATAGCATCTCGATTCAAGCTGTCGAAAGCCTTCTCGAAGTCGATTAACAGTAGATGTAGCGGAGACCTGTACTCGACGCATTGCTCTATTATCTACATACTCGTTAACACTGATGAATCACCCTTTCCGCCTTTCTGATCTTCTCTTCCACATGGAAGTTCCAAGTTAGTCCAGCATCTAGGTGTACACCCAGATACTTAACTTTCCTAGTCACCTGTAGTTCCGATTCGAAAAGTGTCAAGAACTGAAATTCCAGATCTCTCCTCTTCCTTGTGAATATGACCAAATCTGTCTTTTCCGCTTAATAGAGAGCCCGTGTTCCTGATACCACCGCTCCACCACTCTGAGAGCATTTCTCATGGTATCTACTGTGATGTTCACGAATTTACCTCTTGCCATTATTGCTATATCATCGGCATATCCCCAGTGTGGATGCCAGTCTCTTCAAGTCCTCTCAGGGAGAGAGTCCATATGTTATATTCCACAGAGTAGATGATAAAACACCTCCCTGCGGGCAACTTCTGCTAACCCTTCCTCTAAGACTTAAAGTTCCCGTCTAAATATTTATCGCCCTATTTTTCAGCATATTGTCCACCCATCTCACTACCAATGGGTTAACCTTGCATTCTTCTAAGGCTACACTCAGACTTTCGAAGCATATTTTATCGAAGGCACCTTCAATGTCCATTATTATGGTCATTGCGATGCCTTCGGTATTCATCTCCTCTTCCTCAACGCGTACCACCTGGTGTAGAGCCGTTTCCGTAGACCTGTCAGCTCTGTATGCATGTTGTCTACTACTCAAAGGACACGCTTTCAGCGCCGTGCTCTCCATATGGTCCACCACAATTCTTTCTATTGTTTTCAACAGAAATGATTTTAGGCTGACCGGTCTGAAGGACTTCTCTACGGTGTAGTCCTTTTTTCCCGGTTTTGGAAGAAACAGTATATTTGTTTCTCTCCATGTTACCTGTATAGGGGAAACGTTAGTTGGTGACCTGCTCCATCCCTGATTTATGCTCTAAGGTAAGGCTAGTAAGCTTATATGTATGTATACATATGTAGTCTTGACTAAAGTGGTCCTTTTGCTACTACATATTTATTTTATACTACTATTCTAGATCGGGGTGCCCTATTTAAAAGATCTAAATTCAAATGGTAATCACCTAACAATAATTGATATGTAATATTGTCTTAGGACCCGTTTCAGACGCACTCTCATCTCTTTCCTATTTATAAGAATATTAAACATATGTTGTATATGCTTAAAAGATACAACATTAAACCTTTACCCTTAGCTTAATGGAAAGGTTGTAGGATTTACATCGATTTTTCTATTACAACATTCCTATTAAACATGATACATATCTATACCAATTCTCAATCTTCTGCAATTATCCAAACTCCATCGCATTCGAAAAATACTTCCATTGCCAACATCATCTGGTGCGGGTACATTAAATGAACCTTCAACGGGTAGGTAATGTATTTCAACATTGTTGCATCCGTTTGCCTTAACTGTCAAATTAAAATTTAAAACCTCCAGTTTCCGTCCATGTATTTCTGTCAAAATGTTACTTTACAATGCTCAATATATCTCAATTGACATAAGTCCTTATAAGCGGTAAAATATTTCCTTTTTCCACTTAAAGGAATTAAATAAATCCCTGTATTCATCGGGAACCCTTTTTTTGGTGTTTCTTTGGAATTGCCTACTCAGCAGCATGTGTAACACGACTATTAATTTCCCTGCTTGCCGCCCTCCTCCATCGCCATGCCATGCCATATATGCGGATGCGAGCAATGTATGTTTATTGCGGCAAGTTGCGTTTTTATTACCCTTCCATTACAATACATTATAAAATTTATTTCGTGCACTCACACGCACACAGTCACAGGCCAAGAGCATATAAAAGTCATAAAACAATTTTTATTACCAACGCTTAATGCCAGGATTTGTGTGATCCAACCCCTTTATATCTCCGGTCTTCGACCCTCTGCTCAACACCCCCCGCCTTCCCATCACATCAGAGAGTAGGTAGTAGAAGAATTCGTCCAGAAACAATGAAGCATTTTTTGATGTTTTATGACAACACTGTTACGATTGTGGGCTGCTACACTGGTGGTGTTGAACGGAACCCCCCGCCTGATCACTGACATGTTTGTTTGTTGGTCTGTTTGTTTTATTAATGTAATTTTTATTATTATACACTTTAAGTGGCTCTCAGATAGCCCGAGCCTGCTAGGAGCATCATTACTGAAGGGATTTTGTTGTTGCTCGTTCGCGGCAGTATATAAAGAGGCTGATGTGACTATAAAAGTCAAAAGTTATGATCCCGAGTAATTACGAAATCGCTGATTCTGGTTAATTCGACGACGTCGGGGGTTTTGGCTTCTTTTCCAGAAAGAGCTGTTATCTGAGCGCCTTATACATACATATATATGTATGTATGGATAAGCTCGCACTAGATTCATTGCTTCAACGAAATGAGAAACACTTCTGGATGGATGTGAGCATCCTACGGGCGGGAGATGGCACTAAGCCACTTTATTGTCTACTAACTGGGGACAGCTATAACTTAAATGGGGATTAATGGGATTTTCGACGAAGTGATTTACTACCCGCCGGAGGCGCTGGTGAAGTGCTGCTGCACTCGGGTTCGGTAAACAGGCTGATCTTGATGTTAGGCGAGAAATTATACGCCAGGCAATAACATTCTTTTGAGTGCGACGCGCTTATGTTGGCACTTTAATGATGCTCTCCGGGGAGGGGGTAAATAAGTTGGAAATAATTAAATCGGAATGAGAGGAATGTCTGTGTAGGCATTACAGATGCAGTACAGATGCGAGGTATTTATGGTGCCAAACGTGGAAGACAGATTGTCCGTTTTTATACCCTATCCTAAGGGTATATTAAGTTTGACACATAGTTTGTAACATAGAGAAATAATCGAGATAGACCCTATAAAGTATATATATTCGTGATCAGCATCAATAGCGAAATCGATTGAGCGATGACCGTCCGTCCGTCCGTCCGTCCGTCCGTATGTCACCGCTTTTTGGGCCTTAAATTTTGAGCTAGGACGATGAAATTTCATATCTGGGCTTCTGAGAAAAAGATACAGTACAAGTGTAAAAATTTTTGAAATCCGCCCACTGCCACGCCCACTTTTTCATAACTTCACTAAATTATATGAAACCGAAAAATTTTGTTAAGACCAAATATTTAGGCATTCAGATTCCCTACAATCCACCCATACAAAAGTTTTGGCCACGCCCACTTTTTGGGGGCGTTTTCATCACAAAACCGATTTTTGGGCCTTAAATTTTTAACTAGGACGCTGAAATTTCATATCTGGGCTTCCAAGAAAAAGATACAGTACAAGTGTAAAAATTTTTTACATCCGCCCACTGCCACGCCTACTTTTTTATAACTTCACTAAATTATATGAAACCGAAAAATTTTGTTAAGACCAAATATTTGGGTATTTAGATTCCCTACAATTCACCCATAGAACAGTTTTGGCCACGCCCACTTTTTGGGGGCGTTATCATCAAAAAACCTATTTTGATAAAATTTTACATGTAACATACTCAAACGTTCGACATTATAGCTATATTTGAGTACAAAATGCAATTTGGCCACGCCCACTTTATAGAGAGGAGGATAGGGTATCATACGATGCGTTCCAGACGGATTGTAGCTTTTCTGTATGTTTTTATTCTGCTATACTTTCGGGATTCTTTGGCTGATAACTGATTGTGTATTTCAATAACATTCAATACAAAAGGGTTACTGGTCGTCTTCATAGGGGTAGTTACAACTGAAAGTTGACCAGTTTTAGGAACCCTACGTCTATCTTCGAACATCTCAACATGTACATATGTTTTCCTTCAGATATTTATTAATTGTATAAATTTTTATTGACCCAGTTGAGTCCGTAGCTCAGTGCGTAGTATGTTAGACAACACATAATTTTTTTTCATGGTCCCACCTTTTGGGAGAGTTTGACAAACATCTCAAAGTATGACTGTAATGAAACAGCTTCTCAAAACTTTAATCAGACTCAAAAACCTTTATCTCCTGGGAATCTCTAGGTATGATAACATCGGGGAATCCAGCTTTGGAAATAGCCCCACTAGGATTGCACCGATGTATTCAAAATCTATAGAAAGAGCACCCACACAATCGAGCGCCTTGCCCCAGTGGTTAAGACACCGGACTACTGAGCGAAGTGTTCGAGGTTCGATTCCCAGATAGCACCAAAAGTTCTTTCACTGTCCTACCTCTTGTGAGCGTCTGACAGACATCTGATAATATAACTGCAATAAAAAGTTCGAAAATATAAATTCTGAATTCAAAATTATATTGTAATCTAGGCTAAAATATGTGGTGCGATTTCATCCTTTTTTATACCTTTGTCCTTTTTCGTCAAATGGATAAATGGAAGTGTTGACCATTAAGATTGATAGACAGTTTTGAATCACATTTTCGGCCGAGTGGATGGCCATTCATTAGACTTTAAAAATATTAAAGAAGGAAAAGGTATCTTTTGAGAAAAAGATACCATACAAGTGTAAATATTTTTGAAATCCGGCTACTGCCACGCCCATTTTTTCATAACTTCGCTTATTTATATGAAACCGAAAAATTTTGTTATGACCAAATATTTAGGCATTCAAATTCTCTAGAATACCGATACGCTTGGAGCGTTTTCATCAAAAAACCGATTTTCATGAAATTTTACATGTAACATGACGATGAATCTTCTGGTCGCGTTGTTCTCCTAGCTATACACAACCGTTACAACTCTGAACTTTTTAAAACATCACATTCCGCTTATTTTGAGTTTATCTGCCCTAAAATTACCATCCTTAAGCGTACCAACCTATTCAAGGCTACCAACTTTCTTTAGTCTTAGTCTTAGGGGATTTAAATCATCCACATCTTCAATGGGTTAAATCTGAGGATGAGTCCCATTTCGTTCCTTCAAATGCTCAGAAATCAGATCAGAAATCTCAACCAACCTCAGAAATCATTTATCATACCTATTCATAAGAAATTCATATTTTCCACCACCGACTCTCGCTTTCTCCAAAATGACCTGATTTTTTATCTGATGTCGGAAAAATCATCTCACCTAATACATACTAGCAAATGCCAATACATGACATAATCCCGTAAACGCCTTCCACCACCCGATATGAATTACTTTCTCCGTAACGAACCTGTACCTTCAGTCCCATCGTTGCGCGATTTAGGTGTCATCTGCGATAGGGAGCTTAACTTCCGTTCGCATTTTGACAACATTATAAGTAGAGCCAACTCTGCGGTTGATTTTGTGAAACGTTGGTCTAAGGAATTTTCAGAATCCTACGTTACCAAATCACTCTATATCACCTTCATCAGACTCATCCTCGAATATGCTAGCCCAGCTTGGTCCCCTCACTATGCTGTCCACGTCCAACGTATTGAAACTGTCCAACGCAGGTTTATACGTTACGCCCTCCGCGGTCTTCGTTCGAACGCCTGAAACTGATCAATTTTCAGGCTCTCGAAAACCGCCGCGAAAATGCCGGCCTTCTGTTTCTACATCATTTAATAACTGGTCGCATTGATTGCCCAGGGCTTCTTGCATCGGTCTCATTTAATACCAATCCCCGTAGCCTCACCGTACCAATTATGGTTAAAATGCACCTCTGTCTAGAATGCTTTGTTTGGCTAACAATATGGAAAACTCGTTCGACTTTCACTGCAGCAGAACCACCATTCGGAACATCCTTCATCATCGCTCCAAATCCGCCTAACCACTGTCGCACATCTTCCCTCTTCTAATCCTACCCTCTCTCTTTCTTCCTTCTCTCGATGGTTTCTAAGTTTATATTTACTTTTTAAGTTTAGATTGTTTAAGTACGGTTTGTATTAAGCTTAATAAAGTGCCAGTATAGCCGGCATCCTCAAACGTTCGAAGTTATTGTTATTCAGTTCAGTACAAAATGCAACATGGCCACGTCCACTTTATAAGTGCTGCATAGGAAAGAAGATAGGGTGTCATATGATCCGTTCCAGACGGATTGTAGCTTTTCTGTATGTTTATACCCTATCCTAAGGGTATATTAAGTTTGACACATAGTTTGTAACATAGAGAAATAATCGAGATAGACCCTATAAAGTATATATATTCGTGATCAGCATCAATAGCGAAATCGATTGAGCGATGACCGTCCGTCCGTCCGTCCGTCCGTATGTCACCGCTTTTTGGGCCTTAAATTTAGAGCTAGGAGAATGAAATTTTATATCCAGGCTTCTGAGAAAAAGATACAGTACAAGTGTAAAATTTTTTTAAATCCGCCCACTGCCACGCCCACTTTTTCATAACCTTATTAAATTATATGAAACCGAAAAATTTTATTAAGACCAAATATTTAGGCATTCAGACTCCCTACAATCTACTAATACAAAAGTTTTGGTCACGCCCACTTTTTGGGGGCGTTTTCATCATAAAACCGATTTTTGGGCCTTAAATTTTTAACTAGGACGCTGAAATTTCATATCTGGGCTTCTGACGAAAAGATACAGTAGAAGTGTAATTTTTTTTTACATCCGCCCACTGCCACGCCTTCTTTTTTATAACTTCACTAAATTATATGAAACCGAAAAATTTTATTAAGACCAAATATTTAGGCATTCAGACTCCCTACAATCTACTAATACAAAAGTTTTGGCCACGCCCACTTTTTGGGGGCGTTTTCATCATAAAACCGATTTTTGAACCTTAAATTTTTAACTAGGACGCTGAAATTTCATATCTGGGCTTCTGACGAAAAGATACAGTAGAAGTGTAATTTTTTTTTACATCCGCCCACTGCCACGCCTTCTTTTTTATAACTTCACTAAATTATATGAAACCGAAAAATTTTATTAAGACCAAATATTTAGGCATTCAGACTCCCTACAATCTACTAATACAAAAGTTTTGGTCACGCCCACTTTTTGGGGGCGTTTTCATCATAAAACCGATTTTTGGGCCTTAAATTTTTAACTAGGACGCTGAAATTTCATATCTGGGCTTCTGACGAAAAGATACAGTAGAAGTGTAATTTTTTTTTACATCCGTCCACTGCCACGCCTTCTTTTTTATAACTTCACTAAATTATATGAAACCGAAAAATTTTGTTAAGTCCAAATATTTAGGTATTCAGATTCCCTACAATTCACCCATAGAACAGTTTTGGCCACGCCCACTTTTAGGGGCGTTTTCATCAAAAAACCGATTTTGATAAAATTTTACATGTAACATCCTCAAACATTCGAGGTTATAGCCATATTTGAGTACGAAATGCAATTTGGCCACGCCCACTTTATAGAGAGGAGGATAGGGTATCAGACGATCCGTTCCAGACGGATTGTAGCTTTTCTGTATGTTTTTTTTAATAATGTTCACACATTGCCGTTCGTGAACTTCACCATGATAAAAATGTAAGATAAATATTTACAAAAGGGGCATCCCCTCCGATTTTGATAAAATTTTAGTGTGTGGTAGAGGGCATGTAGGGGTCGCAAACGAATAGTTTACGTGAATATATATATCAAAATGCTCAGAAAAATGCCCTCTACCACATACTAAAATTATATCAAAATTAGGGGGGAGGCCCCTTTGTAAACATTTACCAAATGTAAACCTTAAAGTTCCATTCACAGCTCAACGACCTGCGAATGCGCGAACTGCGAACAAACCGCTTTTAGCACATTTATAAGCACACCATTCGCAATTTTACTATTCCAAAAGAACAGAGCTTAATTCATCTATCGATTAATATAAAAAAAGACGAATTTCAATTAGTTTTTGTCAAGAAATTAACAAGTCGCTGACTTTTCCGCGAATAGGGCGAATGCATTTTGCGAACTGTCAAAGATTATTCACATCCCACACAATGTAGGACGCAATCCATATTCCCGAGACCAGAACATTCGCGAGAGTTTAACCTCACAATTCTTTTGCTTTGTTCTTGGTGGTTGGTTAGTGCTCCTAAATGAGAAGTAATTTTCGCAGATTAATGCGATCAGAAAAAAAGTGGCTATGAATGAAATGTCAAAATTTGCGAATATTAGCTTATTCGCATTCGCAGGACCCTGAGTTGTGAATGGCACTTAACTGATGTTTTGACATTGACAAATTATAAAAAAGTATTAAGTCATGTTTGTATTAAAATACAAAATTGGTGTATCCCTATTGAAAAACCTTTAACTTTATAGGGTCTATCTCGATTATTTATCTTTATGTTACAAACTACATACATATGTATGTATCAAATTTAATTTACCCTTAGATAGGGTAAAAAACAACTTAAATGAATTGGAATTTCTATCATAGCTCTAATAATATACACGAAATAATCATCGCAACATCTGATTTCTTGAAGCTACATACATACATACTTATATTGCACAATTCTGGTAATGTAACAAAAATCCCAAAATAAGCACTAACCATGTATCAAGTTAGTCGAAAAGGTTTCACAGTCTTGTTATTCCTGACCTCCCCGTAGTTTCACACAGCCAGAACATAACATATACTTTACTTTTAATCAGCCCATCTTGTTACTCGCTAAGCTCGTCAGACTCGTGTAAATCTTTATTTAGAATCACACAGTAGTCAGCCATCAAACAATAGTTTATCATGCAACTCACCCCGGTGTTTGTGTTTCATAAGAAATCTCGTAAAACAGATGAAACTGTTTTTTGGACACTTGCCTCCTCACCGTGGTGTACACTGTGTTTCGATAGAGTAACAATAAAATTTACAACACGCACACAGCGCACCGTGCCTCTAATTAATTTCGTTCCTATAAAGTCCTATAAAAGCGATTTAAATTAATAAAGCCTGTCTCACACTATGGCCTAACAATAAAATGCATCACCACACCACACTGCCACGATGGACTCCATAATGTGTGCGCGGCAACAGTGAGCTGCCTGGCACACAATAAACCCGGGTGATCAACTCAATTGTACGGCGGCCGTGTGGAAGCCAGGCAGCACCCTGTATGTAATGCAGGCGGCCGTTGCCGCTGCTCTACCGGCAACGTCCGCAAACGAGGCCCCGTACTGGGG
This sequence comes from Xylota sylvarum, assembly GCA_905220385.1. NCBI lineage: Eukaryota > Metazoa > Arthropoda > Insecta > Diptera > Syrphidae > Xylota > Xylota sylvarum. Next base: position 65,763,652 of record LR999957.1, on the reverse strand, counting down.
GCCGTAAATCATTTCGAATTATTGCCCGAAAGGAGGGCTATGCAGGGGGACAGTGTATGTGCATGTGTTTGTGGACGTAGTGCACTGGAATTAAAACTAAATTACAATTTCAGATCGGCTCTTTGATTTATGTGTTAATTAAATCATTTTATGGTCGCACTTAAAGCGATATGTTGCGTTTGTGTACCGAGTGAGAGTGCTGCAGTGGTATGAGTGGGTTAGTAAGCAGGGAGGACGCTGAAAGAACAGGCTATGTGAATGCATGTGCAGAGCTGGGCGAAGTTTCAAAGGATAAACAGTGCGTTTGTGCGTTTGCTTGATTAAGTGCGCCTGGTGGTAGTTTAACAATTATCCCTACAGAGCAGTGGTGGAGCACTTGGACAAAGTACCAGGACGGAACTTTGTAGGAAAACAGGCAACCCTGTGAGTTATGTTTTCTCTTTGTGTTGTGTTAGCGATTGTGGGGTTCGGAAGGCGAAACGCAATTTATAAGTTTTTAGTTGTGGAGTGATGTTGTACTTGAGCCTTTGTTTAATTGCATCTGCTGTAAATAGAAAACTAAGTTTAATTCAGTATGTACATGCATACTAGTTATTTGAATGGCATTTTGGCCCAGATTCAGTATTCTGTAATTTTGATTTATTCGACAATCGACGGCTTGGACTCTTTGTACTTAGCCAAATTTCATGTTTTAAGCCATACTTAAGAAAGAAGAATAACCCTTTAAAGCCACAGCACTCACAAGCAATAAAGACTGATTCATTACTTTTAAATTTGTTTACCATCAAGTTTTCGGTTGGACAAAAATTCATTTATCCTAAAGTGACATATCACTTTGTCGACACAAGTTACAAAAAAAACTACAAACGAATTCGTAACGCTAGGAAAGTTCTCAAATAAAAACGAAAGTTCTCAAATATTTCGCAGAAAGCCGTGTTAGATCGTATCTCCTACTGTACCTTTATGGTTCTTAGGTCACAGATAAAGGTAGGTAGTTTAAAATAAGATACACGCTTACCAGTTCCAACTGATGTTAACCAATAAGCCCAGCAGAATAACAATTCCATGCTAGACTGATATACAGATATGTAAGCATTACAAAGAAGAACCGCATAAAGAGTAATAAGACTGGACAGTTCTAATGTCTGCTGGAGGATAATTCTATTGTTCAAATAGTAGAGTTCAAAATATGTAGAAACATGAAAAATTACGTGAAAAGTTACAGTACTTTTGGAACGCATCGTCCTATCCCTCTTCTCTTCCATCAACCCCAATAAAGAGTGCGGGGTGTGCTACAGTTTGTTAGGGACTGAAATATGCAATGATAACTTCGAACCAAATCAGTTTTTTAATGAAAATGCTATGTGCAGTTATTATTACTTACATACTTACTTAGGTAGCGCTACAGTTCGACGTAAACCTGGTCCTCCACTAACAAGCATCTCCAGTTAGCAGTGATATTCCAGGATAGTGACGAGAACACGTGAGAGCATAAATACATTAGCCACTCACTATCACTAACTACTCGTCACCTCCACCTTGGTAACTGCTGGGTGCTTATTGCCTCGGCCAAGTATTCGGTAACCAACCCCTTTGGAAGGTCGTTGGTGGCAGCAGACGAGAGATGGGGCAGGAGAGTTTCACGCTATAACACGTCCTCTTGATCCGGACGGCTGCGGACAAATTCTCTAGATGGAATCAACGGTGGCGTCCACAGTTCCAGTCAGGACGAACTGTAGCTATGAGCTGTTTCGACATATTCGAATCCCAGGTTTATCTCCAACACTGAGCTAGGGTATTGCAAAAGAGTTGGTGGCGGACGAACCCTAAATAACGCATATCCCCAAAGTGGGTTACTGACTCCGGCACATCCGGCCCCTCGTTCTATGGGTATAAGAGAGAATCGGTCCTCCAATTTGGAGGTTGTGCGTAGGGGTAACTCTCCGACCATAGAAAACAAAATGGAAACCTAAACAAGTCTCGGTTAAGAATGAATCTACTATTGACGACCCTAACAATCGAAATACGAACAACGACCTTCGAGTCTACACGTGGAATGTTCGAACCCTTAAAACACCAAATGCAGCAGAGGAATTTCAAGAGTCCCATCCAGGAAGTGCGATGGGATGGGCCGGGCATCTATTAAGGTGACTGCCTTAAAGAGCATAAACCGTGCTTATTCGGATGTGGATTTGTCATAGGCGGCAGACTATGACACTACCTTGTTGCAGCTAAGGTATGAATACGGGTATTCCAACGCGACAACGAATAAGGAATACTGTAAGAAGGTAAAACGTCGAAAAGCTGCAATCTCAAGAGACCGACAGACCCAGAACCTTCGTCGAACGTGTATCCCGACATCTATCTACGACTTCTGCCACAATCACAACGCCGCAACTGATGTGTTGGGTTTTCTCCCGACCACCACCTAGAAACCCATAGTTTGATGCAGATTGCCGGCAAGCAAATGCAGCTAAACAGGAGTCATATCAAGATGGCCGAGAGTGGTTCATGGGCACTACAAGCAAAAGAGACGGGAAAAACATCGGCTTCTCCGAAAAAAGAAAAAGGAGCAGGAGAAGCGTGCGATCGAAGATATTGATAGACTGTACTTCAGGATTAATATACGGAAGTTTTACCACCAGGCAAAAGAACGTGTCAAGCCCGTACAGAAACCATTAGAGATGATGAAGGATACCTTGTAGTAAAGTTACAGTCGGTGGTGAGAATATAAAAAAAAAAATTCTTCTGCAGACTGTACGAGAACAAAACCAACATCGTGCTATCAGGGAAAATGAACCATTCAACATAGACGACGATAGCCTTAATGTCCGTCCACCTGATCAAAGCGAAGTGAGCAATATGAAAACTTAAATCCAATAAAGCTGCTAAACCTGACGGCCTACTGGCCGAGTTGTTCAAAGCAGCTGTAGATGACTTAGTAGAGGGCATACATCAAACTCATCTCTAAAATTTAGTCAGACGACTATATGACTGATAAATGAATACTCTCGGATGTTACTCAGACGCTCGCAAGAGGTGGCACTGCGAAGAACTTTTTGTTATCTGCCTCGTAGATCGCTGTAGCATTTTTCAGGCGAAAATTATGGCGATCAATGCAGCTTTGTCGTTGAAATGTAATGCAATATTAGGTGGTTCAAACCATTTTTCGTAAACACAAAACGGCCCTGTTGAGTCTTCAACTACCTCTAAGTCGCCACAGCCTCTGCATAGGTCTGTGGTGCTGACTCTCATTCTTCTATACATAAGAGATATACACTAACGGATCTAAGGCATTGTTTTTTTTTTTTTTTTTTTCTTCGTAGGAAGGTGGGAATCTTTTAAAGACGAAACTGAACCCGTACTCAGTAACAGTGTGGGATTTCCACCCACTAAATCCACCTCCCCTTCTACCCCTGGTCCTCGCGGCACTGCCGTCAAGCATTTCATCGCGAGGGGGGACTTCAGCCTTATGTGCTCGGCTCATTCAAGTGAGCAGCCTGCTGCGCTGCGTTTCGTTGCTGCTCCTGACTTCGCTGCTCTTTTATTATTGTAGTCACAGTGTCGTTAACTGCGTCCCAAGCCTCTTCGCTGCTCGTCATCTGTCTGGTGAAGTTGTCTGGGGTTAAATCCACGTCCAATTGGTTTACCAGCAGGTGCCGTTCTACGTAGTATCGTCTGCAGTGGAACATGATATGTTCCGCATCCTCCACTTCTCCCGTGCACGTTGGACAATAGAGGTTGTCGTCGTGTCCAAATCTATGCAGGTAGGCTCTGAAGCATCCATGGCCAGTAAGCATCTGGGTTAGGTAGAAGTTTAGATCCCCATGCTTCCTATTAATCCAGGCGTCTATATTGGGTATCAATCTCTGCGTCCACCTACCTTTGTCAGAGTGACACCATCTCTCCTGCCATTCTTCCAGACTTGTACTTGGTCCTAGTCCTTCAGTATTGCTTCTAATCGTTGCTGTTGCCGTTGTCCTGCTGGCACGGTATTTCTGTTGCAAGAAGGTCTATTGGTACTATGCCAGCCACTACAAATGCCGCGTCGTAGGAAGTTGTTCGTAAGGCGCTGCATACTCTCAGTCTTCTTTCTGTATGCCTTTGTTTTCTCGGCACTAGCCCATATTTGGGAACCATAGAGCATTATTGATGCGGTAACTCTTGCTAAGAGTAATCTCTTCTTATGTTTCGGTCCCCCGATATTCGGCATTATCCTTGATAGGGCAGCCGTTGCCTTTGCTGCCTTTTCAGCTGCATTCTGCAGGTGCTGCTTATAGGTTAACCTTGCATCTAAGCTGATGCCAATACAAGGTACTTCAGCTCTGGTTTGGAAGCTACGACGTGATCGCCCACGGTTACCGTTATAGTCTCTATGACTCGCCTGCTGCTGATGAGCACTACTTCAGTCTTTTCTTCTGCAAGTTGTAGGCCCATGCGTACTAGCCAGTTCTGGACCATCCCAATAGCTTCATTGCAGTCATGCTCCAATTCGATTGCTATATCATCGGCGAAACCAATTATTTTCGAAGACCTCGGGGTTCGAAGTCTGAGGACGCCATCATACATTTCCACAGTAGCGGACCTAATACGGAGCCTTGGGGAATGCCGTCTGTGACCTTATACTGCCTCGTTCCATCGTCGGTGTCGTAAAGCAGTATTCTATTTCTAAAATAGTCCGTCAATATCTACTGCAGGTATTCTGGTACTCTCTTGGCGGTAAGTGCTCGCAAGATGTTTCTCCAGTTTGCGGTGTTGAAAGCGTTCTTTACATCCAACGTGATGATTGCGCAGTACTGTTTGCTCCCGTCCTTCCATCGTCTTACTTCTATGGCTTTTGACGCGGTATTCACGACTTCGTCGATAGCGTCGATCGTAGACCGTGTTTTACGGAAACCGTACTGGTGAGCTGCAAGGCCTCCTGCCTCATCGATTGCACTCTCCAACCTGTCACTTATGATGCGCTCCAGTATTTTGCCCATGGTGTCCAACATGCATAGAGGCCTATACGATGAGGGATTCTGTGGTAGTTTACTACCTTTTGGTAGGAGGACCAGTCTTTGTTTCTTCCACTGGTCGGGGAATACTCCTTCTTTTAGGCAAGTGTTATACATATCTGCGAAGATATGTGGGCGCGAATTGATTGCTGCTTTTAAGGCAATGTTAGGGATTCCATCGACACCAGGCGCCTTTTGGTCCTTGATTTTTGCGCAGACTTGCAGGACTTCTTCAGCGGTGACGAAGGGTATTGTTAACGCTCCCGTCGTATTTACTCTCTCCGTTTGTACTTCCATTTCTTGTTGTTCTGGGAAGAATACAGCCATTACGTTTTCGAGAAACACTGTGGATGTAGGCGCGGGTTCTCGGCCACACTTCAGCTTCATCATCACCACTTGGTAGGTTTTTCCCACGGGTTTTGGTCGGCTTCGTTGCACAGTTCGATGAAGCTTCTCTTTTTACTGTCTTTAATTGCAGTTTTTAGATTTCTCCGGGCGGTTATGAATCTCTCATGGAGTTCTCCATGGCTGCTGTGTTTTCTGGACCGCTGGTACAATCTGCGCGCAGTCTGGCGATTTCGTCGTTCCACCAGTATACTGGTGGTCGCCGCGCGCTGGCTGTTTTCTGTTGCATGGATGCATTACAGGCGCGTGTCAATCCTCTTCTGAGCTGATTCGCCTTGTCGGCGGCTGGTCCACAAAGGGATATATCCTCCATCATCAGCTGAAGTACTTCAACGTCCAGAGTATGTGGTTTCCATCCTCTTTTCCGCGGCTGCCTTCTCTGCTCTCTTCTATTTTCAATGGGGCTGGGTCGTAGCTGGAGTTTGATCGCCTGGTGGTCGCTGTGCGTATACATAGTCCGCTGTCCACACACTCTCATTAAGCTGCTTGTAGGGCTCGCTGAGTATTGCGATATCCGCATCGTACTCTCGGACCATCTGTGTAAGTAGGTCCTGAGCTGCCTCGCAATGGTTAAGGTTAAGTTGGATAACCTTCATGTTCGCTTCTAGGAAGCATTCAGCGCGAGCTGGAATGCAGGGCATCTTATGCTTCCAGTACTGTGCTTGGCGCTGTGCCCACTTCCTTTACGGAACATTCATTCCAGCTCTAAGGAGCAATCCTTTGCCTTGTGTCCCTTTCCACCGCATATGTAGCAGTGTTCGGACCGATCTTCACTCTTGCAGTCCATTGCGCGGTGGCCATACCCCAAGCACCGGTAACTTCTTTTCAGATCCGGTTTTTCTCTTAATCGGCAATTTACCCACCCGATTCTGGCTTTTCCTGCCGATAGCGGTTTGTTGGCGATGCTTGCTGGCAGGTTTACTACTGCAGTCTGCGTCCTGGCATAAGTTTTCCTCATGGACTTTATTGCAGTTTCCGGTATCGGCTTTTGCAATTCGAACTGCTCCGAGAGGGCTAGAGCGACTTCTTTCTTGGTGGTGATTTCATCAAGATCCTTCACCTCTTTTAAGACCTCATGTGTCATGGTTTTGACTTTGGCCTTTGTTTCCAAGATCTTTTCCACTTGTTGCTGGAAGTCCGAAGTTTGGGCATCTGCTGTTTTCTTCAGCTGCAGCAATAATTCTCCTTTCATGGTCTTCCGGACGTGGTCGACATTTTCTCCTAGTTCTTTTAAAGAGGGGTCGGTTTTTACCTTCCTCAGCATGTCCGCGTAGGAAAGATCTCCTGTTGCCTTTATTACAATCGCATCGGGTCGGGTTGGCTTCCTTCTCTGTCTTTCACGTCCCTTCACCTGCGTCCATTCCTGCTTCTTTGCAGGCCATTGACTCTTCGTCGTTTTTTGTTGTTGATCTAAATTTGAAGATCCTCCATCCACCTGTGTCTCCGGTTTTTGCCTTTTTGGCTCAGGCAGGTGCTGTTTTTGCGGGCTCGCTTGCCTTTTCGGCTTGGGAGTCGTGTCCCTCCTCCTTTTATTGGTGGGTGTTGCCTGCTTTCCGGAATTCTGGGCAGGACTCCGCGCGGGCCCGCTAGCGTTATCCTTTCCTCCGTTTGGGTACTTTGGGACGAGAGTTCGTTTCTGACTCCGATCGTCCTCTTGGCTATTTCATGTTTCTCCACTGTTTTATAGGGAGTCCGAATTGAACTAACCAGTCTCCTAATTTCATGATGCACGTTGTTTTTTCCCTGGATGAAATCCATCAGCTCGGTGATCTTGCTGCCGAGGATTCTCATCGCATCACTCTCCCGATTTTGTTTATTCAGGCTGGGACTTGTATCCGTCTTCATCTCCCCTTCAGTGGATTTTTCCGTGCTTTTGGAAGTGCTGGGACCAGTGGGTTCGGTACTGTACTGTTTCTCCACTGGTGTTGGCTTTTTCAGCGATCTGGAAACCAGCGAACTTCTCCTAAATGGGGGTGCTACTGCTAAAACAGTGAGCTCCCCTTGTAAATAATATTTTTTTTTGAATTTCTATTAAATTTTCTGTGTTTTTTCTGGTGTTTGATTTTTTTGTTGTATCATCTCTCTTGGGTCCCCACTCAAAGCCGCTATCTCCGTCCGAATGTGTATTCACCTCTATGATCCCATGATTATCTGTGCAGGGAGGGAGGCCATGCGAGGGTTGACACAGGACCTTATGGGTGCCTGTGCCAGAGCCAGACCGGTGCTAATCAGGAATGTTACATCTGAACATACACCACCAACTTAACGGCGACGTGACGAAGAACGTACTTTGAGGCCTGCCAAGGTTTTAACGGGACGGGGGCGGTTGCAGCGTTAGCCTGAGAGCCCTTTCAACCAGATTTCACTCTAGCTTACAAAGGGAACAGAACACTACAACCGTCAGCCCACAGCATTCAAATCCAATCGTTGTTCCGGCATACCGTAATTAAGACCTTACCGGGTCGGTCTTAATGTCTAACATGTAGATTTCAAGTGTAGTGCTTCGTTTGCCGACTTCGTCTTCGCGAGTTCCCCCGTTGCCACTTCTTGGAGTAGGGGGCACCTATTTGCGGACGGCGCCGACTCGTCCTGTCGCAAAGAATTCATAAGGTTTTTGCGACGTTTTCAGCCCCACCCTCCTTTTCTGCCGCTTTTGGTCGGGGACTGCTTATTTGTTATTCGCAGCTAACCTGACGTTACAGGCCATTCAGCGATCCGCCCCCTGCTGACCCGCACAGTAGCCTAAGCTCGGCCCTGTGCTTAGTGATCTAAAGCATAATCTGGTATAACTGCGGGAGTCTATTCCAGTACTCTAGACATCTGCAACACCACACGATTGTCCAACCACTGTAGTGTATTTCAAGCAGAAGTCAAAGCAGTCCGAGAAGTCGCAGCCTAGCTTTCAATGAACTCAGTCCAGTACAGCGCTATTGTTTTCGACAAAGACAGTCAAGCAGCGATAAAAAGCGGCATGGTTTGACAACGAAACTGGTCGCTCTGCCTCTTGTCCCATATGGAAATTTTACACGTATGTAGGTTCCAGTGCTGGTAATTCGGATATTTCCATAGTGGTATCACAATAAACCTTCTTTTGGTCTAAGTTTGTCCCTGCCGGATGGGAGCCATCTAACAACCAAAGCCAAGCAGTTGGATAACGCTGACAATTACGAAATGTCAGCTTCTCATAGTCTCCTACCGATTTAACCATTGCTGGTCAGCAAATAGATAATATCAATCAATAGCTTTCCCTATTTAAAATCCACTATGGTAGCTGATTAGATATGGACAGCAGAATCGGAAAAGAAAGAGCTACATTTGACATGTTGCTTCAGCACAAGAACTACTAAGGGTGTGGTACTTGTCTGGTGACGGCCAATGTCCCTCATGAGAAGCACATAGGCGAAATACATACATCCAAATTGCTTTTATCACAACTACGATATTAAAATGTTGTCGAAATGTCATTCTTTTCTTATACCTGTGATGTTCATTTCCAAAACAATTTCAATACTAGGACACCAGGATGTTTAAGTGTAACCATAACATATTTACGTTAATTTTATCATTCAGTCATCCTTTCCACGGCTAAGGTCTAAATTTGAGGTGCTATATTGTTTAAAAAAAAAATGCATGACAAATAGTCAAATCCTTTGATTTACAGCAGGAGTACACTTCCCGAGCTCAATTTGTTCGTTTACTAAAGATCACCGATTACGACACAAAACAAACATTTCTCAGTCTTTCCTAGTTTGTTAGCCTTCTCTGAACCACTTCTCCCCTACATGTGACCATAATCCATTTCGGTAAACATGTCTTTGCGTAACAAACTAACACAAATGTAAACAAAGTCTTATTCTTTCATAGAATTCCACAGTTCCACTGTTGGCCTAATTGTTAGCACAAAATCGCACTCAAAGGTGCCGCACACGTTGTTGGCAAACAAAATGGATGGGTGGCTCTATTCAACGTAATTAACAAGAAAAAAAAACATACTCGAGTACACAATGACAAGCAAATAAAAACACATATCTCCACCGCCAAGTGTACATCTAAGGGTTGCCGAGCGTTAGTGTAGGTAAACACACCAAAGTGCACCTCATTACGAATACCAAACAAACATTGAGAGGGAGAACCAAAAATGTTTGAAAACTTCTCTCAACCCAGGTTATACTTCTGACGATGGCCCTGAGCGACACTAATTACGTTCCTGGTGTGTCTGTCTCCTTCTCCTTTTCTATGGGGTTCACTACTGACAACCAGCCACCCAAGTGGCAATAAGGTCGCCAGCCAACCCAGCCATTTAGTGAAGCACCCAGCAGCTGGAAACAAGCGCACACTCTGGGAGAAGAACAAACACAATCCCATTCCCGAAGGTAAACACTCCCGATATTTTGAAAACCAAACAGAGGCTGCTCACCTCTGTGTACCTCCATCTGGTAACCGCTGGATGCAAATGAGTTCCATCCAGAAATCTGGTCACCAATAAATTTTCCCAAAATGAAAGGAAAACAAGAAAAAAAAAAAAAAAAAACAAAGACTGGAAGGAAAATAAATAAGGGCAACTGTCAAAATTGTTATCTACATGGGGAACACAATGGTATATCACGGCACCGGAAGTGGAAGCAACAACACCCCGGACGACGGATGTTTGAGAATTGTATTCGCGCCAAATGTCACCCGTTTTCGATTAGGGCGATTTTTGACAACTGCAAGTGGCCATTATCGGTGGTCATTTGTTATGTGAGTCATATTTCATGGTCCAAGGGAAACAGAAATGAAACTAGTTTTGCATAGCGGGTTTGTAATCTCCGTTTTCCCGCTAATAAATCGACGACTGTCAACGCTATTTTAGTACATATTTCGAATGCTTTGCTGGAATGAGTTAGGTGAAGAAATGTGTAGAAGCAGGTGATGTGTTGTAAACGGGTTTAGTGAAAGCTATACCCAGGACCGGCTGGGGGTGATAGATATACTAGCTGCGTTCTAAAAGGACATATACTACACACGACCGGTTGTCTGCAAATTTTGTACAGCAATTTACATAAGTGTTAAATTAAGAACATTAAGGATTCTCGACTATGATCAACACTTACATAAAAGTATTAAAAGATATGTATATTGCTGTTCACGTATATTTGGATATGTCTAGGCACAATTTTCCCTCCAACCGACCGTGTACAAACGAAAACTCCACAGCCATTCAAATGTAACCGATGTATGTATACCAACCTCAATACAAATTATCAAAATCCCTCTATACATATTGCCTAGTAACCAACTACACCACATTGCTGGCACACTATCACACTGCATCATCGTCACCCAACATCGGACCGCTCATAAATCCCGGTCGTATCGTGCCACTGTATCTCGAAAATAGACTCCACATTACATAAATATGCAAAATCCCGTTGTAAATATGCACACCATGACACTAAATATTTTCGATGATTTATGTGCACACAATGTGCTTGTCGAATAAATTTATAATCTCCCTCCCTACCGACCTGATTCAGCTACTAAATGGTCTCTGGTTGGACATTTATCATTGTCGCAGAGGGCGCTGTTAATGGGCGTTTGATACAGGGGCTCCGGGTGAGATGAAGATCTCCTCTTTAGGTTTCAATTTTTTTTCCCCCCTCTTTCCCACACGTTGGCCTGGCCAAGCCAGCAACAAATTTAAAATCGTTTCACTTATAAATCATCTGACGGAGAATAAATTAGCCGACAGTTGGTCATGTCAGATGGCATAAACAACTATATTTCGTATATGTAAGTAGGTGTGTGGAGAACCCTCTCCACCTCGAACGACCAAACGCTCCCGTCTCCTTGGACCGAGACTCTTAATTAATGGGTTTATCGATCTGTAGGATCGATCTCTCAATCAGCGATTATGAGGAGGTTGAGCGAACGATGCTGTGCGCCGGTATTAATTAGTCCTGTCCGGGGCCATGCGTTGCAGCAAACATGTCTAATTATAAACTCTGACATTAATCTCGAACTAAATCGAATGATCACCCTGCTCTGCAGAGCTGCCTCTAAGTATGCACAACCCTGTGGAAGATCATTAATTATGCTCGTGGTAAGGATCTCTGTACAGTGGGGGTCCATGGTGCGCCCTTTTTTCCGGGGGTAATTAAACAACATTTCAGCGTTCCTTTGCCAGCCAACAGGGAAATGATTAATCTTCGCCTCACTGGGGTGATATCTTATTTAAAAAAAAAAAAAAGGAAACCAAGATACTTCTCAGAGGCCGAGACCGACGACGACGCAGTGCAAGTTCTTCTTGTTGATTATCTGCGAATGAAAAATTGTCATGTTGACTATGTCGCCTTTCGCCCGGCGATGATGACAACCCACAGATGGTCGTAAATTCTTGTTTCGTTGTGGTGAGATACTATCGAAGTGGAATTGAAATATCTTTTCCCGAAAAATGTGCTGAGAGCAGACAGATTTAATGGGGTTTTAGGTTCCTCGGTTCTGGGAGCCACCATACTCGTTGGTCAATAATTTCGGGAAAGTGCGATAAGGATCCGTTGTTTTTATTTATGCGTATGTTTTTATTAATTTGGTCATTAATATTGGCCGCTGATATGTGGAGATGAGATGGGAGACATGATTTTCAGTGCTACTAATAAGCATGTTGCCAGAGATTGTCAGGTAAAACGGAAAAATTAATGACCTAACACGATGTGATAAATTGTTATTTTGGTGGGAAATGTTTACATATGAAATTTTTAACTTTTAATATGAGAAACATTTCTACTCTGCATATGTGAGCATCGTGTGAGCGCTGGAAGAACAATGAAGCATAAACTGTGAAATAATGTGATTTAGAAAGAAAACAATTAGTTTCAACGTACTAATATCCTGGCACAAGAAATAAAGAACAAATATAATAACAAATACCACTTAAAAAGAAGTAAAAATTATTACAAAAAGATTTACACTCTTGGGCTCGTCCGGGATTTGAACCCGGGACCTCCCGCACCCTAAGCGGAAATCATACCCCTAGACCAACGAGCCGGTTGAATAACTTTTTCCTCAAGCACAGCAAGACACATATTTTTGAATTCATAATCCACTTCAGAACCAGTTGTTTAAACAATAAGATCAAGTGATTCAAATTTGAAATTCAGTTCGCTGAGAGAGAGAAGTCTACACCTGCGTTATTGGTGGTATAAGTGTACATATGTAAGTACATATGGATATGTACAGCTGTGTTCAAAATAATAGGAGCGATATCTCATAAGGTGGAAAAGTGCGATTTTTTGTAAATTTTCTTACAAATATTTTTTTTTTTTTTTGTTAGAAAACAGAATTTGTTTAGGTCGTGGAAGTAATTATGGTACCAAAACCCTGCAAAGTACCAAGTGAAGTTACTTCATATCCTTGCTGCCGATTCTGTCTAAGCTATTTGAAAAAAATTCTTCTTAAACGGCTGCAAGACAAGACATTAATACCAAACCAACAATTTGGTTTTAGAAATAGGTATTTAACTATATGTAGATCAGGCACATCGAATAACTGATAAGGTACTACAAGCCTTAAAAAAAAAAAAATGCTCTACTATCTTTCTTGATGTTACACAGACTTTTGATAATGTGTGGCACAAAGGATTAATACATAAGCTGCAAAAACATCTGCCAAACCGATACTCATATATTTTAAAGTCTTACATAGTGCAGTGATCATTTAGAATAAAACAAGAAAATGAGTACGCCACATTAAAACACATAAAAGCTGGCGCAACTCAAGGTAGTGTGTTAGCACCCGGTTTGTTTCTTTTATGCACAAACGACCTACCGCAAAGTGAGGTAATTACTGTTGTCAGTAATGTCAGTACACATGTACTGAAGTCAGTTTTTGTTAACTTTACGAATAAAAATGTAAAACATATGTATGCCTGTGTATATAAATAACTAAGCAGTTCTTTATTCGAACACAGTTAAATACTTAGGCATGACCCTTTATGCTAAGCTGCACTGGAAGGCTCATGTGAAGAAAAAATATGATGAATTCGATATAAGAAAATGTATTGGTTCATAATGAGAGATTCGTGTATACAACAAACTACTGCTTTATAAGCAAATATTAAAGCCGATATGGACATATGGTCTCCAGCTTACAAACTTACAAATATACAATGCTTCCAGAATAAAGTACTATGCAATATTGTTAATGCGCCATGGTACATAAGGAGCTCTAACCTGCATAGAGATCTAAAAGTAGAAATGGTAGAGGATGAGGTCAGGAAGGTCGCAAACAGGCATAAAGGTAGCTGAACTACTTAATAATACCAATTTAGTTAGAAAATTTAGAAGGATAAAACTCTTCGAACTAGTTAACTAGGGATAGAGGTACAAAATACCGCATCATAGAAATAAGTGATTAAAGATACATAGTAGGTATATTCCAAAACAATGGGTAACTGACAAAAGGAAGTCCCTAAATATACATATGTATTAGGGTTCCCAGCCGTCCTCTTTTTTGGAGGACAGTTCTCCTTTTCAACATCTTGTCCTCCCGTCCTCTTTTAAGTAAATATGTCCTCATTTTACTCGTAAAGACTATTTTTATTGCACGCGCCCATTTTCGATGATTTGGCTGGTTGTACCCTTTTTCGGTAATGACTCTGTTCACACCAGATTGACAGACTGAATTTTTTTGACGTTTCCGTGTTCAGATTGATAGTTTTGTCTGAACACTTTCTTTCTGACTTTATTTCGAAAGTATACCACTGGATCTTCTCGGTATTTAACTTTTGGGAAACTGCACCGGTAGTCAGCTTTAATTTTCCACGCATAAGGAATATCCCTAACATGTAACTTTAATGTTATCGTTCCTAAGGAGGCTATGCAACTTATTATATTCCTTTATCCCGACCGACGTTTATTGGTGGCGGTAGGCGAAATTGCGCTCAAAGTTGTTTTTCTTGCTGTTCTTTTTGCTTTTCTTCTTTTACAGACTGGACTTCGGGCGAAGATCCGGCTCTTTGTTTCCTACTAGGTCTTTTCTTACCTATTCGTATTCCGTGCTAGCTTTCCTTCGTTGGTGTGGTATTTCTGACTAGCTAGCCGTGGTGGAATATATTCGTCTATCTCTTTCTTAAGATCTGGACAGAGTAGATCCATTTCATTAAGCTTGATTCGGAGTACTTTATTTTCTTCCTCAAAGCTTTTAAATTTCGCTGAATCCCGATTTTCACGTTGGATGGATTTCTTTTCCCGGGGTTATTAGATTTTGGTGGCGGAGATCGAGACACCCTTTAACTTTTTGTAAAGGGGTCATTGCAATAAGTGGCTCTCCTCAAAATCCGTATAGCCGACCTCCGAAGAGGGTACATTTTCCAGTAAAGCTAAACTGCCACCTGGAGTACTATATCTTGTCGTTTTGTTTTTTTCAAACGTATACACTCGGTATACGGAAGTTGGATTTTAATCGGCTCTTACAACAAGCATGCCTACCTCGGGTATATTCTAACCCCTACCGGAAGGAGCTACAACAAAACTACTGCTTTTCCCAACAACTGAATTGATTTGCTTTCGTTTGTCTTTTGTTTGCGTCATAATTTCTTAAAATTTCTATATTTAACGTCAAAAAAAATTTAAACCCTCAGTCTTATGTGAACATGGTCAATCATTCATCTGTCATTTCTTTTGTTTTAATCAAAGTTGGGAACCCTAAATTATGTATACCTACTCTAGAGTGTTAAAAAAATTAGAAGAAAGAAGAAACAATAAAAATGTTTTTCAAGTCACTATTCTAATTGTTCAAAATAATAGGAGTTAAGGCAGCTTAGTACTTGGTTGAAAAGCCTTTATTTTTCAAAACCAGCTCACAACGACGTGACATAGAGTTCACAAGATTCTGACAACGAGTGGGTGTTATTTGACGTCAGGCTTCCTCAACAACCCACCAAAGGTATTGGTTGTTTACTGATTTGATACTTGCAACATATTTTTGATGTCACATTACAAGTTTTCTATTGCATTCAGTCGGGAGATTGTGGTGAGCACTCCACAACCTAAATTCCTTTGACCCGAAACCACCCTTTTGCCCTTTAAATGGTATGCTTCGGGTCGTTATCCTGCTAGAATACCCATCTTAGCGACATTTCGTACTCGACATACGGGAGCATAATATTATCAAGGATTTTTACATAGACGATTTGATCCATGATGTCATTTATCAGATAAACGATAACCTTCGTATCATCATGTTTAACGGTTTTTATCGTCTACTAAGGCAAATATTTTGTATTGGGCGAACGACGGACGTATTGTCGAACACCAGTTGACTTTCGTCCATCCAAAGTATATTGCGCCTTTTTGTCGCGGCCAATCTGCATCACTTTTGACAAATTTGATGCGAACTTGTAGATGTTTTTTTGTCAGGTGTGAAACCTTGCGTGGGCTTCGGATGAAACGTTTATTTTCTAGAAACCTTCTGGGAATCGTAACATCACTGATTGGCAGTTAGAATATTATCGTACATATATGACATTGAGAGATGCCACTGGGTTGTTTTTCGAAAAACGTACTATCAGCCTGTCATCATTTTTAAAGGTTTTGCATTTCCGCACCCGGGTGTTTGACTTCTCGATATAATTTAAGGGATTTACTATTGTTGAAATACCATAATTAAGAATGTCTTTTTCCCATTTGGGTAATTTAAAAAATGTGTTCTTACTTTTATTGATTTGTATGCATTCCTCCTGTCACTACGATCAGTTTTTAAAGAAAAAGTTCTATTATTATAAAAAAAAAACACTTTTTCGTTCGCAGTCACTTCCTTGAATAAAATCTTCGAACATGCAAGTGTAGCTCTGTATATTATAACAAATTTTGCTTCTCAAATACCGTTTCAATATTTACCCAAATGTTTTCGCATCTACACAATAAAATGGAAGTACTTAAAATAATTTCAACGCAGCGCTCCTATTAATTTTAACACAACTGTATGTACGTGGGATTTAAAACTAAGAATACTCAGTTCTTTAAACGTTGTAATGCAAATTAGTTCAGTAGTTTATTTAAGCATAGCAATATAAGGTTACAGAAAATTAAAGAGTATAAACGGGTTTAAAAACATACAGAAAAACTACAATCCGTCTGGAACGGATCGTCTGATACCCTATCCTCCCCTCTATAAAGTGGGCGTGGCCAAATTGCATTTTGTAGTCAAATATAGCTATAATGTCGAACGTTTGAGGATGTTACATGTAAAATTTTATCAAAATCGGTTTTTTGATGAAAACGCCCCCAAAAAGTGGGCGTGGCCAAAACTCTTCTACGGGTGGATTGTAGGGAATCTGAATGCCTAAATATTTGGTCTTAACAAAATTTTTCGGTTTCATATAATTTAGTGAAGTTATGAAAAAGTGGGCGTGGCAGTGGGCGGATTTCAAAAATTTTTACACTTGTACTGTATCTTTTCCTTAGAAGTCCAGGTATGAAATTTCATCGTCCTAGCTCAAAATTTAAGGCCCAAAAAGCGGTGACATACGGACGGACGGACGGACGGTCATCGCTCAATCGATTTCGCTATTGATGCTGATCACGAATATATATACTTTATCGGGTCTATCTCGATTATTTCTCTATGTTACAAACTATGTGTCAAACTTAATATACCCTTAGGATAGGGTATAAAAATTGCACGTCATAGTCTCGCGCCTTTATACGTCGTTGTTCGATATCGCTTATTGATGGGTGAATTTCCAGAAACTGTTCAGTGACCTAAGTTTAACCCCACATGTGCACATTTTAGTGTTTAAAACTTGTATAGCACAAATGTTCAGCTCTAGCAAAAAATAGGATTTATGGTAGAGAGAATACTACGTACAAACTATGCAGGGTGTCCCAGTATAATCTTTTAAGAGGAGATTCCTTAAGTTCCAGCGAACAAAAAATCGTACGGCAGGGGAATTTTCACTCCATTTACCGTTATAACCTGAAGTGGGACACCTTCGATTTGGAGGTATAACCACTTCAAATGGTATAACTTCTGAACTATTATAGCTACTAGTACACTTAATTTTTTTTGCAATTTTTGTCTGACATATAATGGCTTTTTCTACAACTTCTGTTTCTTGTAGTTGTAGTCTTTCTGAAGTTCTTCAAGTCATCAAAGACTCGAAAGCTAGCTGGTAAAGCACCGGGTAATTACCGCAACCCATTTGAACTTTTAAAAAACTGCACGACCACATTCATTTCATCGCTTAGGCTCCTTTCATTCAATTCAGTTTCAGCCGAACGACAATTTGCTTTGGTGATCAAAACAACTATTAAGGCATATCCTTTTGAAATTTATCAGCCATTATATCCGGAACCTTGTTATATAAAAAAAACTCACTCAGTACAAAATTTCTTCGCGAATTTTAAGCCGTAGGTATTTAGATACATATACACAATTGATCAAATACTTAAGCAGAAGTTTCGAGGTTCGAAGGCCACACAAAACCAAAAGTTTTTTCAAAGAGCTATAGCCCTCGCCAGTATTCCTCAGGTGATCAGGACTGGGGAAAGGACTAATAAAACAATACTGCTCGGATGCAACGCAAATGCTCACCAAACAATCTGGGGCAGCAGATGCATTTTAATGGAGACTAAACTCATTACATGCAACAATGGTATTGATCCTACCTTCATTACCAGAAACAGCCAGGAAGTATCTAGATATCTATTAATTTAGTTACTAACACTCCCAATATATTGGTTGAAAAATGAAACGCATCGATACAGGATTCTTTCTCTGATCACTGTTACATTTTCTTCAGTTTAATAGTTATATAGCTTTTAAAAGTTTAACACTACTGCGTGTGCCTTAGGTATTGATCAGGTCAAGCCAAAGACAGCGCATAATTCAGAGGAGGTAGTAAGCGATCGTAAGCTTCAATGGGCAATTAATAGCTTCCTTCCATACAAATCGGCAGGACTGGATGGAATCAACCGAGCGGAAATGCAACAGTCATATGGTATTCTCTATCCCTGGTTGATAAAACTATTGCTGTCCTGGCTAGACAAAGCGTAAATACCAAAGTTCTGGAGAGAAGTGAAAGTGGTTTTAATACCAAAGACCGGGAAAACCATGCACTCCACACAAAAATACTTCAGTCCCATCAATATATGCTTTCTATTGATGACATTGGAAAGGCTGGTGGATATCTACATACATCCGTATCAACAACGTGGAAATGCTTTCGAGATCGCAGCTTATAGTAAAGGTAAATCAGTTCTAGCCGCACTACATTCCCTTGTCGGCACCATTGAAAAATCGTTGGCCAACAAAGAATTCACAATTATAGCCTTTTTTGACATAGAAGGGGCATTTAACAACATAAAACCAGAGGCCATCGTGAAGGCTCTCAGAAAATTGAAGTCACTGGATCAACCAGATGCTAGTCAACAGAACTTGGCCATTGTAAATTCAGAAAATCGTTTCAACGCGGCACACCGCAAGACCGCAAGTAGGGTTACTATCACCACAACTGTTGCTCCTTACCGTGAGCGAATTAGGTACTCCTCACCTTAGAAAAGAAAGGATTCAAAGTTATAGCTTATGCAGATGACATTGCTATAGCAGTCAGTGGGAAACACCCAGAAACACTACGTCATTTCATAAAAACAGCCCTTACAAGGCTAATCAAATGGACGGATAGCTGCGGACTGAGTGCCAATCCGATGAAAACGGAGCTATTACTTTTTACTGAAAGACATAAAATTCCAGAGATACCACCACCAAAAATGAGGGGAATTGACTTACTTATACTAGGCTGGAAACTGAGATGGAAACTGAACATGCATGAAAGTATTTAGAAAGCCACTACTATAAGCTTGCAAAAGAGCTATAGGGTGCGAATGGGGAGTCCGTCCGCAAATAATGCACTGACTTTACACAGCGGTAGCAAAATCAATATTCATGTATGGAATCCTAGTGTGGTGGACAGCGTTAAATGAAACTAGTAACTCCCTCTCATAAGTAAGATTCAACGAACGACTTGCATTTCGGTTACCAACGACTTCTTATACAACTCTAACGGCGGCGCTGGATACATATCCTTCATCCTTCATACCTTTCCTCTGGGTATTTATGGGAAAGAGGTTCCTATGAAATCGGCGCTTTGACTGAGGGAGTCATCGCTATGGTATCCCAGCAAGACAGTGCATGCCACTATCCTTAACCATGTACTTATAAAAATAAAAGCCACGGACAAGCAAATAAAAGCAACACACAATACCACTCACGAATTCCCAGCCGACAGAATTGGGCAGAGAACATGATTATCAACAATTTTATTCGCTAGACTATTGCAATGTATTCCAAGCGGAGGTTATGGCTACTCGTAAAGCCGACGACTGACTGTCGATGAGATCGGTATCGAGAGCGGACTTCGTCATTTACACCAACAGCCAGGCAGCTTGTAAAGTACTCGAATTACGAAAACATTCCTAGCTACGTCGAGGCCTAAAAGGCTTGGGTACGATTGACCTTGTGGATTATACGAATAGTTCAAATCTGCAAACTGGGGACTTATAGTGCACTGCCTTAGGTTAATTATAGTATCACAGTCTTTCATTAAAATCGTACTAAGCTATGTACTTTGAAATAATGCTTATGATAAAGTAAGTGACGTTGAAACACTTGTGAGGAATAAAGGACTTTTTGCCAGTAGCTGGGCTGCAGCTCTCAGAGTATAAAACAGAAGCAGTATGAGTGAGCAGCCGCAAAAGCGACCACTTTTTAGTTTAATTTACAACATCCAAAATTGATCGAATTTAAATCCTATAATAGCCCAACCCCATCAACCTCAAACTAACGAATGACTTTCCACATAAACTCCCGGAAGTCAATTTAAGAACACCACCACTGCTGCCGAAAGTAATTTACAATCGTTCTTTACCTCTACCGCTATTTCCAATGGAATAGAGACCTACTCTCGAATCCTTTCCCTACGAGTTTTCTCCGTCGATCGTAAATTTAAGCCAAAGAACGATTACCCTCTCTGCAGTGTGTGCGCTCCTAAATCCATTCCAAATTAAACCATAGAACAACGTCAATATTTCCGCCATTCACACCAGCAGCGAGGTGCACGACGCCACGCCATTGAAGAATAAATGGCCACGTACGCGGGGAGCAAGACGGCACAAACGAACGACCTAAGGTCTGAGCTAATTTGAGAACATTTTATTTTAAAACCGTTTATTTGAGTAACGTTCGAGCAATAAATCTGCTTTTAATGTTCCAGCGCTGGGGTAGTAGAAACCTAAAAGGATACGGCACACCACACACACTTTGTGTTTATCATTGCAAAGGAATATTATATATGTCTGTGAATGGAGTATAGGATACAACTTTTGGAGAAGTGACTCTACTTTTCCGCGGATATCAAATGCCGAAATCGAGTTAGAAGTTGTTATTCAATTGCGTGTGCCAGCAAATAATTTTCATAACCACACTGAAATGGAAAAAGGACTCTTTCGCCTCGAACCAAGAGAGGGTGAAAATGTTTATCCAAAAGCAACCCTCCAGAGACATTCGCGCCTATCAAAAGGGTAAATAGCGAGCATTACTCACCCAGTTCGTGGAGTATCTATGTGTGTGTTTTGTAGTCTGGCATATTTGTTGCACTATGCTGGTAATGGCGCTGGCGCTGGTGCTGGTGCTTGTTAGCAAAGAACAGTTAAGAGGGTAATTTACGATAGACGCTATTTTTACCATCTTTATGTCTATTCGGCTATAAAAGTGACTCTGGGTGAAATATCGCTTGGGAAGTTAATGCGTGCATGGAAATTTGTGAGTTTACTTAGATGTGAACTTTGCTTTGGTATAAATAGAGAATGTTATATTTCAGACGTTGAACGAGACGTTAAAAAAGAAGCGTCACTTGTGTTAAAACTGGAACTGCTTCCAGTAGATCCAAAATGGAAGGCAATGTCACCATCAGCTTGAATTTAAGTCAGGCTCTTAAAACTATACTAACACTAATAGTAGGCAATCTACTGTCAAAATATTGAGCGAAGCAGAGAGTATGGTACACACCACGGTAGAAGATATAAACGTGGCGGTAGATTTGGCCCGAAAGGCAATCCAAAGAAAGGTGGATTCAAGGAGTTCTATGCAATTATTTCGCCAAGAAAGCTTTTAATCCGGCAGGTTATAAACATATTCAAGAATCGTTTCGAAGCATTGAAATTTTAACGTGCATCTTGGAAATGATCAAAAACTACTTTTCCCGCAGATTGCCAATCTACGACACTGTTGACGGACAGAAGGCTTCGTTCTGGGGCTATAACTTCGGAGCAGAATATAGAATGCTATATTGCGTCGTACTCAACCTTAACCAGCCGCGTTAGAAGGATTTGCTGATGACATTTGCGTGAATAATATAGCCATAAGCCTGCTACTAGCAATCTTCTGAATAAGGATCTTCTATAAAGAGAACTTCTCGTTTCTGTATGCTTTTAAGTAGATGTATTTAGACAATGTTTTGCTGATGAACGAACTTAGGAACAATACCCAAATCGTAGTCTGACCCGCGACTTGTACTAAACAGGCTACACCAATTTGCACAGGCTGTAGTGCCAATTTGCTGAAAAAATGCTCATCAACTGCATGGACACTGATTTTACGATGTTGGATAGGTACATACATACATACGTAGTACAGTAAACATGATTTTTCAGAAAAAAACTGAGTATTGAAATCGAGTTGCTTTTCATGATGCCTCTACTCTCCGTTCGGGGGATTGTGCAAGGTCATGCCTTGTGGCTTAATTTGCTATAATAATGTCTCTGCCTAGATTGGTCATCAGTAGAAACGTGACGAAACTAACAAGAAGTTGTTTTCGGTCATGCATTGACCACCTAGTATTAGACATTTAAATAGATTTTTATGTTCCAGGTTAATTTTGATTCGTTTGGTCAGTTTACATTTAATGGTCGTAAAGGGCAAACGATAACAATTTATTATAGGACTAATACTTTAAAAACGTGTTGAAGATATTAAAACATCCTGTCTACATATTTAGGTTCCCAGACGTTTTCACCTCCTGCTAATGTGAGAAGCTAGGCTTTGAATTCTTTGTTTTTTTGTAAGAAGGTTCTTGATTCAGGTATTAATTATTTTAACATAGCATAGCACAGCATCTCCCATCGTACATATACAGCCTTATAGCATCAGATCCAATTATAGAACCACTCGGATAATGTTGAGAATTTTCGCATTTTCTTCTAGATGCTTCGCCGCTACAACTATGAGCATATTGCAATTATTCATGACATTTAACAACAGAGAACACAACATGGAGCCTTGCGAGACACCAACTGCCATCGTATACATATGTACCTCATCGTACCAAGATCTGCGTATATACCTACATATGTACATACATATATCTGAATTGATGATGTAATTTGATAATTTCATGCTTCTAGAGTTTTGAAGATATAAACTCAGTGAGCAAACTTTCCTGTCAAAATATGTAAATGCACTCACTAAACCTGCATGTAAATTTTTTTTTTTTTTTATTTTTCTTACATTTCCATAAAACTCAACACACAAGTACAGTTCCCTACCATGTGATAATAACATGAAACATGAATAACACTGCTATACGCAAACATTCATCCTCATCCCCCCAATTTCGTTTATTTCGACTCATAAATCCTCCACCTGAGCACTTATTCTCGCCGAATTCATGCGCCTGTGTGTTATGTGTGTTGGTGTTTCTGAGCAGGTTGCTATCACTGAGCTCCCCTCTGTTAGGGATCACACAGGAAGTCAACGTGCAAGGAAACACAAACCTACGGCATAACAACCAACGCACACACAAACAGGACCAAATGGAGCTCCAACGGTAATTTATATCCCATATGTGGCATGGTAATTTGTTAAGTACAGTTAAAATAATTGCTCGTATTTATAATTTACACATTCGTGTGGCAATTTATTGTACGAACAAGTGAGCGGACCCCTGAACTCAAAGAGTAGCGGTGTATAAAGCTTGCATAAGAGCAGGTAACTTTGTGGAATGAATGCTCAACTCAGCTCACTCATCGGCCACAGAGCACACAGAGAGGACCGAACAAGAGTGCAAAAGTTGTTAATATGTGTTTTTGCTACCACAATCTTAATGGGTTCAGATTGTATGGGAATTTGTACTTGGTGTGTATTTTCTAGTATTTTCCAGTGATAACAATAGGAAGTGCGAATAAGTTGTTAGGTGGTATGTATTGAACAAGGGAAAGCATCATCAGCTCACAGATGTTAAAGGAAACATATATGTACTACAGTACAGATGCATAAAACCAGTCAAATTAAATTATGTAATACAAAATACGAATATGATACCAAAGGATTCAGAAGTTAAAGAGATTAATGCAATCCATTCAACTGGGCTACTGCCACAGCGCTGATCAATATTTATGAACATAAACTTCGTCTGGCTCACTGGGAAAATGTTCCGGGGCTGAGACAGACCTTTTTCCTACAAGGAAATCCTTAATCTAGATAAGGAAAGCATTAGGAAGCTGGTGAGCTTTCTCACAGGCCACTGTAGCCTGCGTTACCACCTTAACAAAATCAATTTGTGCCCGGGAACAGAATGTAGGTTCTGTTTAGAAGATGACGAAACCTCCGAGCACATTCTCTGTTAATGCCCAGCATTACATTGGTTAAGGAGGCGTATTTTCCATAAAGAAATATGTTCTTCAGCAGAGATGAGGTACTCCACTGCTAAGGACGTACTATCCTTCATAAGGGAGGTGGAACGTCTCTTGGCTTAATATTACCCTTTGATACAATAGATCTTCTTAGGTCGCAGTGTCAGCCATATGGGCGAGGGTCTTTTAAAAAAAAAAAAATGCAATCCATGACTCCAAGGTTGACCTTTGCTTTGCTAGAGAGTTCGCCTTTTCGTTGTCCTCAGTCCCTACGTGCCCTCTCACCCAGAGCACCGTCATCTCAATTCGAGATGAGCACTCATTGAGTTTATGAGCACATTCCAATGTCAGTAATGTATTGATATCTGTTTGGTTCATGCGTCTAATCACTGATTGATTGTCCAGTGCTATGGTAACGTTTCTACCCTCAACCTGACCCTCTTTCAGGTGATCCAACGCATGCAACAGAACACTCATCTCGGCTTGATAGACTGAGGTATATTTCCCCAGACTAATATGACAGGCTAGTTCCAGTTCTTTTGAGAAGATACCTGTCCCCCTTCTGCCATCCATCATGGACCCATCCGTAAAGATGATTATATCACCAATCTTCTTTTCCGGAAGTGTTCCATCTCCAATAAGAGTTTTGTGATACCTTTCGGCAACACGCATTCTCTTTATTCCATTCATGGGCATATTCTAGTCTCGTTTTTTACGAGATCCAGGATTTTCCTATGGCCATAGATAGTACCGCGCCAGTGCCAGTTGGCATCCCGGTGCAGATGAAGTGCCGTCGAAGCCGCCACTTTCTTAATAAATAAGTCCAGCTGCAGAATACTTAGGATCACTTCCATTGCGCATGTTGGTGTCGTTCGTATTGCACCAGCGATCCATAAACATGCCAAACGTTGGAACCTATCTAATTTGCTTCTTTACACTTTTCTGGGTGGCTTTTTGCCGGCATACAACTGACTGATATGTGATAATCGGTCTAACTATCATCGTGTACATCCAATATGCTGACCTTGGCGAGATTCCTCACCTTAGTCCACATACTCGTTTACACTGATGAAGCACCCTTTTCGCCTTTCTGATCTTCTCTTCCACATGGAAGTTCCAAGTTAGCCCAGCATCTAGGTATACACCCAGATACATAAAACTTCCTGGTCACCTGCAGCTCCGATCCGAAAAGTGTCAAGGGCTGAAATTCCAGATCACTCCTCTTCGTTGTGAAAAAGATTAGATCTGTCTTTTCCGCATTAATACAAAGCCCGAGTTCCTGACACCACCGCTCCACCACTCTGAGAGCATTTCTCATGGTACCTACTGTGATGTTTATAAATTTACCTCTTGCCATTATTGCTATATCGTCGGCATATCCCACTCTGTGGATGCCAATTCCTTCAAGTCTTTTCAGAAGAGAGTCCACAGTTATATTCCATAGAGTAGGTAACAAAACTCCCCCTTGCGGGCAACCTCTGCTAACCCTTTCTTCCGTCTGAATATTTATCGCCCTATTTTTCAGCATATTGTTCACCCATCTAATCACCAATGGGTTAACTCTGCGTTCTTCTAAAGCTACTCTCAGACTTTCGAAGTATGTCTTATCGAAGGCGCCTACAATGTCCATTATTATGGTCATTGCGATGCCTCCGGTATTCATCTCCTCTTCCACAACGCGTACTGCCTGGTGTAGCGCTGTTTCCGTAGACCTGCCAGCTCTGTATGTATGTTGTCTACTACTCAAAGGACACGCTTTCAGCGCCGTGCTCTCCATATGGTCCACCACAATTCTTTCCATCGTTTTCAACAGAAATAATGTTATGCTGACCGGTCTGAAGGACTTCGCTTCGGTGTAGTCCTTTTTTCCCAGTTTTGGAAGATACACCACATTTGTTTCTCTTCATGTTACCGGTATGTAACATGCCTATCGCTAGGCATGTGGCGTACATATAAACCCCTAAGTACAATGCACCCTATTCTGCACCCCATTGAACTAAAGCTGGGAATATACCATCTGGTCCCGCGGTCTTGTAAGGAGAAAACGTTTTTATCGCTCCACTGACCGCTTTTTGAGTTACTATCCATTCCGCTTCAGTCGTATCCATCCTGTTTGCTCCTTGTTTTCTCAGAATCTGACTTCAGACTTCCCGGAAAGCGTATTTCCATGAGGACCTCATTTGTACGATCCAGTGTCTCAACAATCTCCCATTCAGTTTATCCCGTACCACTTCCTGGTATTTTACTCTGTCCGTGTTCCTGGGAATCCTAACATATTTTCGATCTTTTTTCCTTTCTCACTTTTTCAAATGAGATGGCTCTGTGGTCATGTGGACATCATTGTCTGATCCATTACCTTCCAATTTGATATTCTATCAAGCATTCTATTACTGCACAGAGTCACGTCGATAACTACCCTTCGTCTCGCATCCACAAAGGTCGGTTCTGTTCCTCTGTTGAGAACAGGTAGCTCTTTCCACACTGCAAACTCGAATAAAGCTTCTCTTCTGTAGTTATCGTTGGTGCTTCCGCACACTGAACAGTGTGCATTAGCATGGCAACCAATCGTTAGATCTTCACTCCTATCCCTGCAGAAATTCACTAGACACTCTATCTCTTTTGTTGTGGGAGTCTCTAGGTAGTCATACGGCAGGTATGCAGATGCCATGACAAAACTGTCTGCAGCTGCTCCTACGCGCACAGCGACAAGATCAGGGGCACATAGTTGCAGCAGCATAACCGCTTTAACTCCATGCTTCTCACTAGTACACAAGATCTAACTTTATCGCCAGATCGCACAAAGTGTAAAGTGGCAATACCAATCGCAATATCAATCGACTCTTCCACAAAGCATCTGATCAACATTGCTGGTGCAGCTTTGCTGTGGTGAAGATTTAATAAGTTTTTCTTGCTGCGGTTCGGGTTGACTGACCTTCTGTTTCCTGGTTTGTCGATCAGCCTTTCCACTTTCACGAGTACTTGACTCATTAACATTCCCGGACAAAGGCTGGGTTCGGCTTCCGCAACGTCGATTAACCTCTTGGCGCCTTGCAGCACCGCATTGTCCATCGACATCGACGATTGTTCAACTGAATCCTTTGCTTTCCCTCCGAACTCCATTGTCCTCACGAGCTCTACCGCTGTCGATCCCGCACCTTCTGGCACTTTGTCGACCTCTTCAGAGCCTTCCGCCTGGCCCTCTGATGACTCGTTCTCTTTTTTATAATTTTTGAAAAATGGGTACATAATGTTCCCACGATTCGGGGAGAAATCACAGACCAGGTAGGCAGAGATTCCCATTACCTACCCTACTCAACTAGTATACAACAGATTGAGCTGCCCCTGAGGAGTTACCACTAGCGGTTCAATTACCCCTGAACCCTGTATTCCAGTAGTATCACTACTTAAACACAGCTCCCTCGGCGTGGCGACTTACAACCTTGGAGTTAAGGGTTGTTGGATCTTAGTTTTCGATTCACATTCAGCTCTGCCAAAGTAGTGGTAGCTACCTGATAGTGCATCCTATTCCTCTAATCAAGCCACCCCACCGCGACAAGGTGTCCAACATCCGGGATGGTAAAAAAAAAGCCATAAGCAGTTATTCGGTCTGGAGCCTCAAACATTGCTTAGAGCTCAACATCGCCAAATGCTTTTACATTTTTATGTAAGTGTAACTTGTTCAACACTAACCTACGGAATTTATGATGCCTTCGTTCCTATATACCAACTCACCGTTCCTCTTATGGCTCCAACGAATCAATTTCCCGAATATTGGTAAAAGTTAACTCAAACGTTTCCGTTTTCGACTTCAACTGCAGCACTTCCCGCCTTAAACTCGATCTTCTTTGCCATTCTTCCTCCCTTAAATAAGTTTTAGGTCCTAGTGTATAAATTAGTTTTCAAGTCCCAAGTCAAATAATGCGCGCTTTCGCTTTCATCAATATTATCACGGAGTGATTTTGAGTTACATTCATAATGCTGGCGGGTATACATACATACATATGTATTGTTATTAATAATATAGCTTACTTAATTTGATGCTTAAGTATTGACGACCACAAAGTTACTCATAGACACATCAAGATTGCATCTAATAATACACGCTATTATCGAACGTGCTTTTGAATTGAATTCAAAGGGTAACCCCCTTAGACATAAGTAATTGTAAAAATACAAATGTACGCTTTATAAGTACTGGGATTGATAAATACCTCAAAATAGTGCGTGAACAACTGCGGAAAAGAAAAATTAAAACATACAAAAAAGCTACAATTCATTCGAAACAGATCGATCGATAGTCTATTCTCCATTCTATGCAGCCCTAATAAAGTGGAAGCGGTATACTGCATTTATTCTCGAGTGTTCACTCAGGAAGTTACATGAAAAATTTCATCAAAATCAGTTTTTTAATGAAGATGCCCTTAAAAATTGGACGTGGCTAAAGGCAAAGTATAGATGAATTGTAGAGAATCTGAATATGTATTGAAGTTATGAAAAAGTGGGCGTGGTTACACTGTTTTTATTTAAATGGCTATAAGAGCTGTTCGCTGTTTCTTTGCTCTAAGATGGCAATTGAGTAATAAGGCCTTGTCAAGAAACGCTAAGGAGACTCTATATAAGACACTCATCATCCCACTCCTGCTGTATGGCGCAGAAGTATGGACATTAACGAAGGATGAAGATATCCTTTGAACGCAAAATTCTTAGGACGATTTTCGGTCCCGTTTGCGATGACGGGATTTAAAGGAGGATAGTCTGGTTGAAGATATAAAATTGCAGTTGGAAAAAGAATGTGAGGGACTGTATGACCAACATAGTATGAGTGTCTACAACAAATACTTGATACTGCTCGAGAATTTAGTGGTTGAGGTGGGAGGTCAAGCCATTAATAGCAGGTGAAACTCCTGTCAACCTCGGTTACTTAAAAGAAACATCATAAAACATAGACGACCTCTCAACTGCAATAAGAAGAAAGTTTATAATGAAATAATACAAATCTTCAAATCAACAGATGATAACATTTTCTTGTGCACGCTCCAAGCGGACGAAAAACATTTTTCTCATTAACCTGTTGCTTGCAAAGATAAAAGCACTGAGGTCTGCAATAGCTGCAACACTTTTGGAGTGGGACTGCGCATTCAGCATTTTATGTTACTTAAAAGATTAATCGAGGTATTGGGCAGACGTTATCAGTCTTTTCAAGGGGATTTTGTGCTGGTGAGATAAGCGCCTACCTTAAATCATTCTACTTGTGGCCAAAAACGAAGCAGTTGTGTCTTAAACATACAGAAAAGCTACAATCACTGTGGAACGGATGGTATAATGCCCTATCCTGCTTCCATTGCATCAAGCCTACTAAAGTGGGCGTGGCATACATCACGATATGATATCACGTCGTCTTCATACTGACCACAAGTATATACATATATTTACTTTGTATTGTCCATATCGATTATTATTTCACTATGTTATAAACTATGTATCAAACTTAATATACACTTTGGATAGTGTATAAAAAGAATATGAAGGTGTGTACCGTGGGTTTGGGTGGTGAAGAGTTTGCGCAACTTCAAATCGAAATAGACGACGGAAATTAAGAAGAAGGAAAAGGAAAAATACAAATATAGATATCGAAGAAGTGGTGGAATATTTGCATACTCTCAGCCCCCCAGGATATTCCGTTGCGCAAAATAATATTGAAGGTGGGCACTCTTATTATGCTCTTAAGCAATTTAAATCCAAATGTGCAACGGAACCAGATTGCAGTTGAAAGTGTTCCATAAAAATGTGATAGAGGCGACAATCTATGTACATATACCAGCTGCGGCTAAGGGAAAACTGTATTTACAACTCGCATCCCTTTTATTTCATATGACTGAAATTTTCATCGAAGGTCTGTTTCATGTTGACAATAAATAAGGCAATCCTTAAAGATAGCAGGGGTTGACCTGCTGTCAAGTGTTAACCTTCATAGTTAGCTTAACTCGTAAAAAATCAACAATTCGTTTAGCAGGCCCCCTACTCTTTATATTTTACTTACACGAACGAAATGCTAACGTATATCAAAGAAAGTACTCCATTTGCCTATGCAATCGTGGTATGCCGCCCATCACTAGAAGAAGCAGCAAGTGTGATGCAATCCGAATTCAACGCTGTAGGAAGATGGTGTCATGACAATGGACTGGTGATTAACGAATCGAAGACCAAACTGTACCCAGATTTGCCCATCATCTTAAAAAGCTTTAGATGCGCCAATTCGCAAAGCTGCAAAAACATCGAGGTGGTAAACACATATAAGTATCTAGGTGTCACCATAGATTGCCATTTTCTGTGGGAGCCGCATGTAAATGACCTGCGGAACAAGCTGCGGGGATCTCTGTTCGCTCTGTCCTATTTTTTTTTTTTTTATAATTAGCTTGCGCTCTAGGGGTTATGATTACCCTTAAAGTATTAAGACACAGCGCGAGCGTACAAAAACAAGTATATTACGCTCTCATCGAATCGAGGTTGAAGTACGGCGTACTTGCTTGGGGAGGAGCGTCGCAAACACATATCGAGAAGCTACAAAATATCCAAGACAGGGCTGTCAGGTTATTCGCAGGAAAAAATGGCACCACAGAAGTAAAAGTCCTCACCATAAAACAGATATTGGAGATGAGTGCTGCGCTAGAATATATACGATCCAAACTTGCGGATGCCAATAAACCATCGATTTGAAACGCGCAGGAGAGCAGAAGGACTGTATCAGCTACCACCAATCATCAACGAGTACGGCCGAAGACTGTTGATGTATACTATTCCCAGAATTATCAACACTCTACCCATCCACTTAAGAAATATTGCAACAATCTAACGCCAGGAAAAGAAAATTAAAAAGATATTTTTTAGAGTCAATAACCTAATATCATTTAAATCTATCTTTTAGTGAAATTGTTTTTTCTTATATTTAAAATAAGCTTGAATTCTTAATACTGTTGTTTCTTTTTTCTTTTTGAGTTCCTTTTATCGATAAAATAATTGTTATAAAATATATAAAAAATGAATTTGCAAGCATATACATATTATACATTATGATGATTGAAACGAAATAATTAAACAATCTTGTAACCAACCTCCTGCAGACAAGCCACATGGCTTCGCAGGTCTGAAAAATTGTTAAAATTGTTAAATTCAATAAATTCAATCAATTCGTAGTATGCAATATGTACAGTCTATTGGAACAACAGCAAACATATTATATAAAGAGGTTCTGAAGAAATAAGGAAACCCGCAGGTCTAAAATTTTAACCCAAGCTTAGAGATACAAGCCTGCGTAAGATACAATACACAATAATAAAGTAGTCTGTTTTATAGATACGTAGTTAAAAGGTTTATAAAAATCACTTATTTATGTAATTACATATAAAACTTTATAAATTTGCCTTGATATCGATTTTTAATTAATTAATTGGGATTTCTTAGAAAATATACATACATATGTATTGTAAAGATAACAATTTGGGCTACGTACTTTCATATCTATTCATTAATACTATGAAAAACATACGAGCCAAACCAAATGGGTCGGCTAGTTCTGTAGAAGATCTTGATCATCTCAGCCCTGCTTCATGGCGCTGAAGGTTGGGCTCTATCTTAAGCGATACATCGACCCAGGGCCTAGCTTTTTACAACCATTCGTGTTGTGCGTGTTACATTCTTTACAAGAATGAAAGGGTCTTACTGTTTACTGCCGCATTCGAAGGGCAAATTTTGTTTTTGAGAAGGTTTTTCATGACAGTCTTACCCTCGAATGTTTGTCAGACGTTTGCCAGAGGTGGGGCCGTGAAATAAATTTTAGGTGTTGGGTTTGAGGTCTAGGGTTGAGGCCCAGGTTCACCCGAACTGTAGCGCCACCTAAGTAAGTAAATGTCTGGGGATCGAACCTAGCACTAGCACTAACATTTTCTCTATCGAGCGATGGATAATTTTTGAAAAAGGGGATTGAAAAGCAACTTAAAAGATAGAGAAACACATTAGAGAACGATTTTTAATAAAAAAAATAAGTAATTCAAAAACCGGATTACTTATTTAATGACCCAATATTGTACTGTCACTTGGATGACCGTTGATCACCGTTTATTGAAAACTTTGGAGAATGATGGAACGCAGTAGAAACGAGGATGGAAGTCTGCTGGCATATACGCATGCATATGTACATTTGCATACATACATATGTATTGATATACATTCTTGTTAATAACAGTCCTACTAATTTACGATTAACATACGGCACACGGATTCCGGAAGATATCCACATGACTAATTAATATTCGCCGCTTGATTGATTGCGGCATACTATCGATTACTCCTGCCATATTTGAGAGGCAACTCACTCACTGAACCATATTCTAGGGGCTTCTAGATCTCAACCACCCCATGGGGAATTTTCTGAGTAATTCATACGATTTATTGTAGTCAACAAAATTTATTGATGCCGATACTACTCCAAAGTACCTGAATGTCTTCTCCTCCCCCAATTGAAGTCCACGAACAACGAAGTACTATGTTTGTCTATCTCCCGACGGTTACATATTCAATTGAAGCGTCTGTCAGTTAGTCAATTGGTTTGTCCAAATGCTTTACCAACCTTCAATTGCACTCCGTTCCGAGCAAAATAAACACATACGCAAAGTGAAGTGAGACAGTCAAATAGTCAAACACAGTCACAAACAATATCTATTTGCCCGTCCTGGCCCGCTACCACTCAAAGTGCGAGGCTAATTCTCTCAGGTAGATACTGGAACAGTGCAACTTCGTGAATTACTGACTGAGTTTATTTATTTATGGAACATGCTGGCCGACAGGCTCTGACTGCTTTATGGATGGCCATCAATTTATCAGCGCGATGTATTGCCAGTGCTTAAGCTATCGTCAGGTTAGATTGCCGGCAGATTCTGTGTGAACGGGGCGAGTGCGGGGCTTCACATGGTTTATTGGAACCGGGATATTTGATGCGATGCTGCGATGCAATGTGATGTGATGTGATGTGAGTGACTCAGGAAAGGAGCACAGGGACTGTGCTTGTTGTTGTTGGAGTGATGGATTGGATTAAGGTAGAGATGCCCTCAGAAAGGAATGAACAGACACAGGCAAATAGACGTATGGACGGATGAATTGATGTTACACAGTGGACGATAATTGCTGCTGCATTTCATTCATTGCATGCAAGTTTGTGTGTTGATGCTCTTCGAATGATGTTTGTACACAGTCGGAGCGTTGGTGGTAATGATTGAATTAATTACCACCCCGCGTGTGGGAGGCATTGCCTTTTTTCTCAGTTGATATATCAATTTATCAAGTTACCGCCACTGCAACGGCGTTTTTCGTTTTTTGTGTCTGCCGATTCAATACGACTGTTGTGATGGATATAATTAACACATCGTTTGTATGATTTAAGGGGGCGGACTGCATGTGAGATGTATGATGGCTGCTTTATAGGAAGGGGATTGATGGATAGGATATGTTTTGACAGTATGCATATGTGTGTATGGTTTGGCTTGCTTTGGTTGAAGTGGCTCCCAGCTCAGAAACGCCAACACACTAAGAGCAGCAATAGACCCATTGTGATACCACATGGATCATAGCAGAAAGTCTTTCTCTGTCTAGTCGTTTAACCATTTTGAACTTCTGAATCGTAAGAGGCTCTCAGGTCGCTTAATTCATTATAATACAAGCATCCTAAGTGAAGCTTCCTTCTGCAGGGGAGAGCTGGGTAGAAACAAAGAAGGTCAGGAATGGTTTCAGCATTTTCTTCATCCATGCAGCTTCTACGAAAATCATTCGCAAAAAGGCAAAATGGTTAAAGTTGTTTCTAATCTGGCAAGTTCATGGGCTTTACAGTCACCCCACAAAGGTGAATATTGAACTGCTCAGCCATCTCCGTGAGAGACGATCTCCAGTCTAGAGATCGTAGAGAATTTATAGAGTTGGATTCCAAGGATTTGATAGCTGCTTGGCTGTCCGAAAAGATACGGATGTCACTAGCAGATATCACATTTTCCTCAAGCCAAGATAAGACTGCTTTGATTGCCATAATTTCCGCCTGGAACACAATACATTAATTTGGAAGACGGAAGGAGGTTATAAGATTAAGATTGGTCTGAAATCTTTCCTGTGGTGATAATGCCTTGTACAAGTCGCAGTCTAGCATGTCTCTTGTACTTTTGGCATTATTGAACAGTTTCCTACACTTAATTCTTAGAGGCTTAGAGGAAAATGTGGCTTTTTTCGCCTCAGGTTGAATCAAAGGACAGGGTGAAGTCATCGCTTTATTGAGGGCTAAGGGTAGATCCTCAACTAAGGGATCAATTTTATGGAATTTGTATGTGGGGCTAAGGTGATCGGAGAAAACTAAATTGCTTAAAGTTGCCCTATAATTGAGGGCTGATAGAATCTACGTTTTGCAAACGAACCAGACAAATCACAGTGCTACACCATCTTGTGGACACTATTCAAAGACCACTGATGGGCGTCGTGGCTCAGTATTTAGTGCGTCGGACTATTGAGCGAGAGGATCGACGTTCAATTCCTAGGCAACACCAAAAATTATTTCACGGTCCCACCTCTCGCGAGTGTCTGACAAACATATGAGAGTTTATATAAAAAGAAGTCGTGAGTTCTCTAGGGAAACTAAATAAATCTAAATACTGCGCTTTTTTCGTTGCTCATGTTACTGCACACACATATGTACATATATACATACATATTAATTGAATTTAATACAAAAATTAATATCCCATATATTCTCTAGCAAACACCAAAAAACACTTCCCAACCAGATTTTAACTGCTTCATACCATGTGAGTCACATCGAAATAATGTCGGAAGGGACAACCAAAGGACGCCAAAAAGAAATTCAACTTAGATAAACCTTCCCGGTTCTTCATTATCGCGTATCCTTCTTCGCTCCGAATAAAAGCCATAAACTCGCCCAAAATGTCCTCTCTATCAGCGTTAATGTCCTCCACACACTGATAAGAGAATTTATTGTCCCTCGTTTGGTGAATTTGACTCTTCTCTCGCGAGCCTTCCTTTTGTAACCTACCAACGCGCTGTCCCACGCCAGAGATTTCATTTTTATGGCCGGTCGCTCCTTCGTCGTTCTCAGTCCTTCCTAAATTGATTTGTGGTATTTTCATTTGCTGACATCGCTTTCCGCCATTCAGCAGCAGCAGTTGTGCCCAATCCAATTTACTATCACTTCAATTTATCACAATTTGTTTGCGGGGAGGTGGGAACGGCGCACAAGTACTCTTCTAGAGAATCTCCTCCAGTGCACTGATTGAAATTGATTTCTTAATTTCCCGACGCA
Organism: Xylota sylvarum; assembly: GCA_905220385.1. Taxonomy (NCBI): domain Eukaryota; kingdom Metazoa; phylum Arthropoda; class Insecta; order Diptera; family Syrphidae; genus Xylota; species Xylota sylvarum. Next base: position 65,728,235 of record LR999957.1, on the reverse strand, counting down.
AGTGACAAACAAAATATGTTTTCTCTCTGCCATTTGTCAATATCAAGGCTACACGCCAATTGACTCGATTTCAAGGGAATACGCGGGAAGCAGGCATTCCATGAAGTCGCATTTGAACACTGAAGACTCAATCTCACTCACAATTGATTTTTATTAATTTACAGCTGTGTCTGTCATTTTCATCACTGCGACAGTGTCAACATAAAAAAATTAAAAACAAAATTCTTTTATTTATCACCTTTTTGTTGAACACAAGAGTGTAGGTCGACAGTCGGCGCAACAGCGAAACATACACTCTGTATAATTGTCTAATTGTTGATATCATTCTGTGAATGGGGTGTGCTGGTGGCTGCTGATTGCCACTGATTAAACAAAGTTAAATTTGTGAATTTATGACATTTAGTTTGTCACCCTGAGGGTAAACAACACAATAAGACTGTGTAGTGACTGTAGACAGCCGGGAAACACACAAATTGGACGCACAACATACAATTATGGGGAATTACGGGCATGTGAACATGTTGTCGATCGTGTTCAGCGATATGTCAAAGTGAAATTGAAATCATTTCTAAGCAATCTAATAGCAATTACAATTCATTAAACTTAATGGAATACATTGTTTCGATTTTGAGACGATTTTTATTTTGTTTTGCCTTCGTTGAGGGTGCTGCTGATTTGCTGTCACTGATTTGGGGTCTTTTAGAGCTGACAAGTGGTGTTTTATTAACAACTGATGGCTATCGACGGAGGAAATCTGATAACTGTGACAGTAGTTGGCATGTTGTATGCTGGTTAGTGAGTGGTTGTTATGATTAGACCTTGCAATTTAGAAAATAGATTGATTGTGATATATTTTACCGGAGGTGGACATTAAACCCCCATAATATGATGGAGCAATCAACCTTTCATTAATAAATTGTTTGGAATTGCTTAAGTAGTTTTGTGGAACATATTCTCATTTTATCAACTTTATTAGTTTGAAAACGGAAAAGTGGCAACAGGGTTCTGCTAATCAATGCAAGGTCGTAAACCAAATGGAGATGACCGACGACAGTGTATATTCCTTAATAAAACGAATTTCGATCTGTTAACAGGGACTATTACCAACCGCAACCTACTGGTATAAAATGAGGAGGTACAAGATGCAGTTCCTCTGCAAATCCTCTGAAAATAAGCTCCAATAAAAAGTTTTAAGGTATGGGTTTTTCATCGACATAGAGGACGCTTATGATAATGCGACCATTGCATACAAACGGAAGGGGCTACTGGAGAGTTTCGAACCCTGGCCTTCTATTTGGCACTCTTTAGAATGAATGTGAAGTTCACAAAGTCATTGATGAAAAATGACGTTAACAACGGTCAAGTTTATACAAGACTAAGTCTGGGGCGCCGTGGCTCAAGTAGTTAGTGCGTTGGACTACGGAGCAAGGGGTTCCAGGTTCAATCCCCAGACAACACCTAAAATTTCTTTCACGGCCCCACCTCTCGCGAGCGACTGACAAATACCCAAAAGTAAAAACCGTCATGAAAAAGCTTCTCAAAATTGCCGTTCGGATCCGGCATTAAACAGTAGGCCCCTTCCATTCATGTGAAGAATATAACACGCACAACACGAATGGTTGTGAGGAAGCTAGGCCCTGGGTCCCATGGACCTGTTGTTGATTTAATTTATTTAAGTCTGGGGCTATATTATAGAGTCCAAAGATTAATATGTATAGTGCGAGGATGGCAAGATTAAGTAAATAAATAAAGTACTAGTATTGACTTAAATAGACAAATCTGTCAAAATTCCTCCTAAACTCAGAACGAGTCGAGGATGCGGTTCAAAACCTGACTAGTATTATCACCATATGTTTCGAACTGCCCGGTCACCAAAAAAAAATATATATACGAAGTTGATTCGCCTGTGCTTCATATAAAGTTTTTTGTGAAAAGACCGAGACTCTAGGTAGGACACTTGAAAGGAGGCCAACCAATCAAACCGGAGTCACTTAGAAAACCTGACGGTACCGAGACTGAGACGAAAGCGGAAACTTTTAGTCTTTTAACGATTGGGTTATAGGCAACTGTGCAGGTTAAGCTTGATCTAAGTCGCAAAACTTGGCGTTGCTGGTATACTGTATCAGCCGTGCCAACAGATGAGAGTATCAAATATGCTGTAGCATCTTTTGATAGCTTCAAATCGCCTGATACCGATGGAGGGTACCCAGCCTTGCCAGTTGCCAACTCTGAAGAGAATCTTCATTGCGTATCTGGCACTGACATACCTTGGCGTACGGTTGGAGTGGCTTTTATACTAAAAATTGGAAGAGATGACTACTCCCTCGCTAAGAGTTTCAGACCTATAATCTATCTTCCTTCTGAGCAGGTCTTCACTAAGAAAGTACCCTCTATCTGAGATGCAGCATGCATACCACCGTGGATAATACTGTGAGACTCGTCTTCAAAATCTAGTTGCTAGAATGAATGCGCGCTTGATAGGAAATAATACGCCATGCGCATTTTCATTGACATAGAGGGCACTGTAAACAATGCGACTTTTGATTTTGTTTGCTAGACAACACGGGGTAGATGAAACATTGGTATTGTTGAGAGTTGAGAGTTGAGAGTATTGCTGATGAATAGAATTTTGGTTGTAGACGCAGACTGTGGCCGCCATGTTGTGGCAGGTGTTAACAGAGGTAGCCTGCAAGGTGGCGTTCTGTCTCCACTTCTATGGTGGACTCTTTGTTGCATACTCTCAATAGTTCAAACGTCTACGTTCAGACATACGCGGATGATGTTGCCATACTTTCTGTCGGGTCTTGCCTACAGAATGTCTGTGCTAACGCCTTAGACATGGTCGATGAATGCTACACTAGGAATGGGCTTTCAGTCAATCCTTTGAAAACTGAGGTTGTTCCCTTTATGAGAAGGAGGATTGTAACCGGTCTGATTCAACCAGTGCTAAAAGGCGTTACTATCCAGATCCCTGATAAGGGGAAATATCTGGGAGTGATCCTGGATGTCAAGTCGACTGCCTTTTGCATGAAACTCCAAAGAATGGCCTGTCTCGGCTGCACAGCAGCTTTCCCGAGTATGCCTGGCTCTGCTCTAGATACTTTGCTTGATTTACCTCCCGTTGATACTTTCATCATGAGCTAGATTGCGAAAGCTATCTAGCGTCTTAGACGGGGTGACTTTTGGTATCATCCGCACTGAAGTCTCGATGACCTTGCGTGACACTTATCCTACGACTCTAGTTCAATGGATATGCCGTTTGATGCAATGACACCGGAACTTCGGCTGCTGTGCAAATTTAGAGCCGACTTTCCTTGCGTTCAGGACTGGCTTCCGCCAGAGTCTGAGCCTGTGCTGGGCTGTAGTCGAATCTTGACGGATGGGTCCAAAACTAATCAAGGATCCGGTGCTGGTGTCTTCGTGAAGACCTACTACTCATTAGGCAAGCATGTCTCTCTTTTCAAGTAGAGATCAATGCTATCCTAATGGCTGCCGGCTATATTGGTAAGAATATATATCTGCGTTTTGTAGCCACAGACATGCTGCGCTTGAGGCCTTGATTAACCCCTGTAACCCATTCCAAAATAGTTCGAGAATGCAAGAACTCTTGAAATTCGGTCGCAATGCTCTTGTCTCGATTCCAGGTCACACTGGGATTTCGGGAAATGAGATCTCCGATAAGATTGCTAAGCAAGGATCTGAGGGTGATTTCTCAAGACCCGAACCTGTGTTGGGTCTTCGCACGTCCTCGATTAGGACCTCCATTGACGATTGGGTTTCCAACGAACACAATTGCACGGCTCTCCAGAATGCAGGCAGACTAAACGTATGCTCCCGAATGTCTGTAAGAAATCAGCGGTATTCTTGCTGTCTCTCAGCAGAAAAGACTGTAGACAACTTATTTCTGAGCATTTCTTTATTGTTGTTCTGTCTTTGCGCGGATCAGATTTCAACTTTTCGGTGATGTTGTGGTGAGTGCTGATAGTGTAAGCTCCTCATCGCTGAAGTGTATTCTCGGCTTTCTCCGAAAGTCGAAGAAATTCCAGTAAAATGGATAATATATACTGGATTTTGTAGTGCAGTGGACTACCAGAAAGTGTTTTAGAAACCTTAAGTAGTAATATGCAAAAAAAAAAAAAAAAAACAGAAAATTAAGCCGGCAAAAACCAGCATCACGAAATGACATCAAGAAATCAGCTGCGAAAGGGAAGATGTCTTCAACCTTATTCACCTAATACGATTGCATGGTTGTCATTGAGTATACCTCCATAAAAATTAGAACCTATCTATGGAAGATGCTGAACATTAATTTTCAGCAGTTTGAAATTTAGAAGTGAGGCACCATATCTTTAATCAAAATGTTGAGGTTTATAAGATACTGCAGCATGTCAATCGATCGCCGCATATACTTTACCTTAAACGTAGTTGGAAATACCCCCCTTCAATGTCATCTCCTAACAAAGGAAAAAGAAATTATCCAAAAAACCCTTTTCTAGAGACCACCAACCAAAACACAAAGCGTCACAAAAAAAAAACATTTTATCTTCCAGAAACCTAACACTACACCATCATCAATGCCAATCTATACTTAATAGCCGTCACCATAACGAAAAACAATAAAATCATCACACACACGTATTTGTCAAATCACTGTGGACCAAGACCAAGTACATAAAGTGAATAAAGGGAAAAAAAACTGTGAACCAATTTAATATGACAAATGTGTCTACTCAACTCCACACTTCCCTTCATTCGCCAGTGTCCGCCCTCATTGAACAGCTCTGTAGAGCCCTGCTAGAGCATAAAAAAACGAACCCACAAAGAAAACGCATTCACATTGATTAAAATGTCACTTTTCTTCATTTATTTTGACATGAACTGACGAGGGCCATTATGGCATTTTACGAGTGCTATTCTCGTGTTTCGTTCGTTCTCATCGTCACACCGCAGCTCTATCTTGCTAGCCGGACAGAATAATCAAATTTATAATAATATTAACAAATGACGAGGGTCTCCCTCAATCGGCGCGCAGTCGTAAACACTGATTAAGAGATCCGTCCCTTTGGCCCGCATCATAATCATGAGCGCGCGGGGAGACACCCTGTGCAAAGTCATAAAGATCTGACAAGTTTAACCGCGGCACACTTAAGTGAGCTGATTGTCTCTTACACGACGACGACAACGACGCTGATGATGACGATGACGATCTCTTTAAGGCAACATCAACATCACAACCACTCAACAAACTTTCAAGAGTCCCATAATAGACGGCTTCATATCCAAGTTCGAAACAACACTCTGACATATTCGTCCACCAGGAGACAGTGATATGTGGAGAAGGCTTGAGCAAAGCTGTGTGTGCGGCGCGTTCGTATTCGAATGATGTACGCCTCGTTTGACGCTTGACCCGAAAAGGTTGATGATGTTTTCGCTCTCTATATCTCGCTCTCCGTCAATTGGCATCACTTTTGGCCAGATATACCCAGACAGACGTGTGTTGTTTTTGTGAATTGAGCGCACATGTCAAAAATATAGACAAGCAGAAAAAGAAGGCGAATTTGACAGCTTCATGTGCGCATTAAGTGTGTGCGCGCACACATTTAATTTGACAGGGCTAGACGTTTGAAGTTTTCCGCTGGAAATGCTGTGAGTTCAAGTTGATATAGGGGTGACGTGCAAATTTCACGATAGGCTATCATATGAAAAATAAACAAATCGGTGTGAAGGCGGTGGTTGAGAGGTGACAAAAGCTATTGTTTGAAGGGTGACATAAGTACTCATGACCGTAAAAGTGGTCCATTATATGAGAAAAGTTATAATCTACCGCGACCGGTACATATTGTGGGAATAAAACAGACTTAGCTGGTTATTTTTAAATCACGAGTACCTTATACACTGATCTACAAATGAGTACATGGGTGGTCCGTAAAAATTTCACCATACTCTGAAAAGAAAACTCATTATAGTAGTAAGTACTCGAAAAGCAATTACAGTCTTGTGGCTTACATGAGTGCAAACAAATGTGAAGTACCTTCTGTATATACTGAGTAATAATAATTATAGCATCAGGGTAATTCGAGATTACTTAATCCAAGTCAGATCTATTTAAAGCAAATAACAGAGGTCTCGTAGAAGCAGCTCCTATTTCGCAACACTATTTAACTCTGTTAGTAAGCCCCATTCGAAACGCGATTGAAGGTCGTCTGGGAATTTCATGAGAAAATGAGTACAAGAGACGGTGAATAGCGATCTCTTTATAACAAGATACTGCTTGGTTACGCAACAGCAGAGTTCGTCTTTACTATTGGAGAAAGGGATTCTATTCCAGATTTTAGAATAACTTACGAAAAATGCGAACAAAATTCTAGTAAACTGTAATTTCTCATGTTACCAGCCTCAAAAGTAATAACAACAGCTGCATATTCCCCAGCAGAGCGCGACAACGTTTTCATAATGGGAAAGAAGCACATCCAAAAAACATTTATATAACTTGAAATGAATTAAAAAACGTGTCTTCATTCAAAGCTCTGTCTATTGATACCGACACAAGTTGAGATACAAGTCCTTGCAGTTACTATTACACATTTCGAAGTTTCATTTTCATTTCATTTCAGCGAAGTACCATATTTCGAGCAGCTAAGGAGTGCAACTGGAAATCTTTTTAATAAAGCCCAAAGTAATAGCAATTACATAGTGCTAGGAGCTCCTTAGCATTCCATAGGAAACTAAGAAAATCTAAACATGAGTAGTAAAGGACCCACTGTAAAGGAGCTAAAAACTTTCAAATGGCATGTCGTCTGCAAAAAACCTTCGCCCAGGGTCATTCAATCACTAGCAGCCACAAGAAAACTTACCCATTTTCCACACTGTACTGTCTCCTGCTAAAGCGGCGGCTACACGAGTAAGTTCAGTTCTGATAAACAAGTACCTCTGAAATTTCTATTGGTATATTTGCTATGACATAGGCTGCACGCCTGATTTCAGGATTCATTTATAGATTGCCCTGTCAAATTGCATGTGTTAATAAAAAGGCTAGGCCACTAGGTAAAGGAAAACACATATATATTTATCTTTTTGGAGAGCCAGGCAACACTGAACGCTTGTGAATCCTACATGGTAGAGTCTAAGCTTATTTCAGACTGTCTCAAACTGTACAAAAATATGAAGTTTATGAAAGGATTGGCGAATAGAAGCGCCTATTAACGTTTCATTGACCCTGTTTCGAGGTACCAACTCGCCTTCGCGCCCCTTCCAAAATAAATTCATGGGAAGTTTATCAACTCGCAGGAGCAATTCAAAGCCACTATTCCGCGCAGACAAGCTTGAGAGTAAGACGTGATCCCGCACAACAAGTCCATCCATTTTTATACGGATGGCTATAAGACTACCGGAGAGTTGGGATGTAATGTTTTCTCCTCTATGATAAACATCAATATAACTTTTCGACTTCTAGACCGCGTATTTCAGCATAATTATTGGTTACCAAGTAATTTCCGTGCAGCTTCACATGAGAGTCTAGAGGTATGAAGTAATTGTGGCAGGGAATCAAACTACAAAATTTCTTGATTCGATCAAAGGTCGCTGTAGAGTCGTCGGAGTTATCGGAGGTCTATTAAAGTAATAGCTGAATAATTTACAATGCACCTATACTGGGTATCAGGGCTACCGAATATTCTAGGGAATTCTAGAGCTGACGACAAAAACTTGATGAAGAACCATCATTTCCACAGATGGTTTGATAGACATTTCCCACATTTTCTGGCTAAAGCGCATGTATGTGGAACAACAAAACAAAAAAAAAACTTTATGTACCCTTAGGATAGGGTATAAACAAATATTTAGCGCAACAGCTGCCTGTATAGGAGACATCCAGTCAATCGTGAATTAAAGACTCCAGTCAGTTAAAGTAATTTCAAAAACGGGATACAGTGAGTCAAATGATTTCATTGCAACACTTCCGTTGATACCTCAACTCAAAATTCACTCTTTCCCATATATTGAAAGTGGATGACAAAGCAGGTACCCCAGATGCCAATGGACAGTCTGGAGGCTCATCCTATTCCCAATACTATCCAACTGTTTGTTAAACATACAGAAAAGCTACAATCTGTCCTCAAATGGATGGTATAATACCCAAACTGAATCTTTTGTATCAGCCCTAATAAAGTGGGGGTAGCGTACCATGTTATTGGATTGAAGTACTATGATAACCACAAACGTACTTAAATATGTACTGTAGATGTCATTTACAAAATGTCGTCCAAATAGCATTTTTAATGAAAACGCTCCCTAATAATGGGCTAGAGACAATGTATGGCTAAATTGTTGATAAGCTGAGGTCCCTTTCTACTTGCGCGCGACAGCTAAGGCAAGGCAAGGTAAGGTGGTGGGTATCAATTTAGACTTTTTGGGTTTTCTCCAGGATATGCCAAAGTGTGATGATTTAATAGACTGTGGAGTTAACTGGTCTAAAACCACACTGATAGGTCGATCAGGGTGTTCACGAAGGGTTTCAGGCGTTCACAAATTATGGCTGATAAGATCTTGTACGCGATGTTAAGGAGAATAATACCACTGTAACTGGTGCAATTGAGAAGATCTCCTTTCTTGTGGATCGGGCAAACGGTGCTGAAATTCCATTCATCAGGCATATACTCATTTGAACAAATTGTAGAAATGAGTTGGTGTATGCTCTCTACCAGGTCATTTCCATTTCGTTTGAATACCTCGGCTGCAAGCCCATCAGTCACTTTGATAACTGAAATCGTATTATCACAAGGGTCCACGGTGAACATTGGTTAGTTGCCGGCAACATTCCAATTCGCTGAGCTTATTCAAATCAATCAAACGGATGTCCTAGCACTGAAAATTATTGTGAGAGGCAACATGTGTAACGAGCGGAGCATAGTTTATTCATCGCCAAAGAGCAGAAGGCATACCGAGGAATGAACTTAACTTGCCTTTCACACCGAGACTTAAAACAGAGAAAAAAAAAGGAATTAGTAAAGGACGTCTCGATCTTAACTTCATAAACGTCGACGATTGAAGTTGACAATTAAATATCTTTAACAGATCACTCTTTTTAAAACACGCTCCGCAAATCACACCCCGTCAGATAGAAATCATATAGAACCTGACGCATAACTCTACGAATCATCTATGACATCTGTATACATACATATCTATGTATGCACATCAAAAGTCATTTTCTAAAATTTATAATAATACGGTTCTGTCATACCACATACTATAAAGCAGCTACTCATTGCATTCAAAACAAAATCAGTTGCTAATTAGTGACAAAAATTAATTCCAATCTGTCATAGCAACGAATGCCCCATGGAATTCATTTCTGACATATAACTGATTTATTTCAACCAACCAGCAAATTAATTGTTCACATCTTTGTTGCGCCTGGTTTTCATATTCATGGATAATTTATGAGGCTGTCAAAACTGCCATCACAATTTATGAGATGCCAAACCAAAAATGGTTCGTTAAATGAGCGATCAAAGGAAATTAACAGCCAAAACGAGATACGTCGGAGTTCCACCAGCAGAGCCACAGCGTTCAGCGCTTTTTCCCATTAAAAACATAATTTACCGCCATTAGTAAAACACTCCCATGCTTAGCGAGCTCGATTGTCAACTATCGAATAAATTGTCGCTCTCCCCGCCGAACACCCACTTGAGGCATTCCCCTCAGCAAGCCAATGATGCAATAAAAAATATCTTCAGAAGAAAAAAACATAGACAACCATTAACGTTAATCTACCTCCGGAGAGCAGAGCACACACCAAGTGATACCCTCGGTCTCCTCCTGCTGTCACATACTAAGATGATTACTGGGCCTAGAGGATGGAAAAAGTGTACTACTACTAGATTGCCACTGTGGTGCTGTCGCTGGTTGCTCCTATTAACTAATGACTGTTGTCAAATAATAAATTTACCCGAATCCATTTCGTGTACACACAACGCGACAAGACAAGCAGGAAATCCACACACAGTGTCAATTTAGGACTGAGAGCCCGCTGCAGCGCATTCCCAGAGATATGGGCGTCGCGCAAATCCCCCCGCCGCGCTTGCCACTAGGCAATTTGTCTTCCCGAGAGCCAACACATTCACATTATCTTAAAATGCTGATTGCACGGCGGCATCCTTCTGCCATAAATTTCCCTTTCATTCCACATGCCACCAGAACCAGCACCACCAACACTAGCACAGCATCCTTCTTCGTTTTCTATCTGCGCATAGAGTTTTGGCCTCCTCTAGTTTGCTCCGTCTTCGCTGTGTACTATCTGTGTGCCACTTGACAACGCAGCTTCTTTCGAAATGAGAGGAAAGGAGATCTTCGTTTGATGTCGTACCGCGCGTCCAAATCTCTCCTCTATCATCTACGAGTATTTAGATTTCGCCCAAAGTGGAACAGCATGTAGAATGAGCTCATAAATTTCAAAGATACACCGAGTGATGGTGGCAGCAGCAGCAGCGCTGGCAACGGGGAGACCATGTGGAATAGTGCTGCCCTTTGATATGAGTCTCCTGCTGCTGCTGCTGCCACGGCTGCTCTCCGTCGCATTTTCACGATCGTGGGGATTATGATGGAGTCCAAAATAAATAAATTTGTTTACGCGTGATGAAAAGCATCTCGTAATCGGGGAATTTTTCTTCAGCTCACTGCTGTGCACCATTAATTTGTCAAACGAGCAGAAGATATGCTTTGCCTATGCTCTTCTCCAGCAGCAGCGGCAGCAGCACCATAAATGTGAATGATGGCCGTCGGATGGCTTACACGGTGGGTCTAAATTAAGTGCGGTGCGATTAATGACTTCGTGACGCGGATGATGATTGCGGTGATGAGTAGTCAGTGGGTTTGATGTTAAGCTAAGCAATGATCACGGATGTGTGACATAAAAAATCTTGCAGAAGTCTGTATGGCACTGAGGCAGGTAATGAGTATTTGTTCAACGAGTCTTAACAATGTCGTATGCTTAAAGAGTTCTAAAACTAGCTCGGCGTCTAGAAAAATCTGGCAAATAGAGTGTGGCAACTCATTGGTGAATGAAAAAGGCGAAAATGCATGAAAGAGAATGCATGAATAAGAGAAAACCTGCGTAAGCCAAATCCGGAGCAATTAGGCATCCTACGGTTCTTTATCTGTAAGTACTGTTATCATACGATAGATGTCGTCTCTTTGATCTATAAAGAGAGATGACTACGTATTCACTTGCCAGGAACTTCATTCCAATCAGTCTGACTTCCAGCAAGAGAAAAAGCCCCCAAGACTGCTGATATTGAAGCTACTATATTGAAGGGCGTCCTTTAAATTTGTATTAAAGTTAATGGCCTGTCTGTCTGAGCCCCTCAATACTTATTCAGTAGAATAGACACATCTTGCTTCCTTAACTGTTAATTATAGTTCTGAGAGTAGATTCTGGGTTTTCGCAGAAAGGTTCAGGATCAGGACTTATTTACAATTCCCAAGACAACTTTTTAGTACATACTCAGCAATTTTATTTCCTTCAGTACCATATGCCCAGAGATAGCTTTTGAAGCATGCAGCGAATTTTGAGTTCATCAAGTGGGAACCAAACACTTTATATGACACTTAAATGTGCGAGTGTATGTAAATACATATATGGATAGAAGTAGTCTTTATGTCGCAGACCACGTTATGCTGACACTGCAACCAGATGATTTCGTTACCTTGAAATTAGTTTCATGAATGATGGCACCAACTCCAGAATCGATTGATCGATTGATTCATCTGTTCACCGCTCATTTGAAAACGAGTTCAGAGATTCTACAAAAAAAATTATAAATATAAATATAAATATTTAGCGCGACAGGTCCATGGGACCCAGTGCCTAGTTTCTCACAACCATTCATGTTGCTATATTCTTTACACGAATGGAAGGGGCTACTGTTTAATAGCGATTACGAAAGGCAATGTCTTATTTGAACAGCTTTATCATGACAGTTATACTCTCGGAGGTTTAGCAGATGCTCGCGAGAGGTGGGGCCTTGAAACAAATTTTAGGTACTGTCTGGGGATCGAACCTCGAACCTCCTGCTCCATAGTCCAACGCACTAACCACTTAAGTCACGGCGCCCAAAAAAGAAATTTTTGGTTAGCTGGTCAATCATTTTGTTTCCTTTCACACTCACGTGATCCGGTACCGACTAGCGTTTGTGGTCTTGCATAAGTCCGAGTTCATCAAATGAGACCCAAGTATGTTATGTATCGCTCGACAGGAAGCCATTACAACTTTTCATATAATGTATTTTGCATTCTTACAAACTACGTGGCTCATATATGTACATACATGTCACAGCTCAAAGCCTCTAAAAACCATAAGCTCAAAAAAAGGTCTATAATTAATAATAATGTTAACTTAATATCCGATTTTTAGGTATATTAAATATAATCGTTAGTTAAATTAGTTCTAGAGCAAACTTTAAATTATCATATAATAATAGTAGTATAAAAGTATTGAGAACCCTTCAGGTCAGTTACTTTAAAAAATCATTATAGTTACATTAGTAGTTTAAGTTTATTTCTACAACAAAAATTGTAAAAATTCAATAGTGGTAAATAAACAGGAAAAAAAAAAAAAACCTCAATTTCTTAAAATTGAGCTTCCGAAAGACATTGATCCGAGTGTGAGTCTCTGACTTTCAATCCCAATGTCAAACTTCAATGATCAATGCCTGCCTTGATTCAAGACACTTATAAAAGACTCATAGTCGATGTGATCTTTTTAGAGTTGCAGGTTACTTCTATTTATTCGATCGAGTGGGGCCAGGCAACTTTTGTAGATTGTCGTCTCTTAAAAAATATTGACGGATAAGCACCGGTACAACTGCTCCGATAAGTAAATCTTATAGATTTTTCATGGTTTGCCAGAAAAAGGATTGAAAGCTGATAGGATTATAGCTAGTGGCCTAGTTCTTTGACCTAGTCTAGCCAATTTCAAGGTGGCCTGGAATTAGGGTAACTAATTATAATTAATAAAACTTAACTACAATGCTGTCGGATGTTTGGCAGATGTTCGTGAAAGGTCAGAAAGTTGGCTATTGCAAGCCATAGGCAGTGAGAGCTAGCTCCGATGCTTTAAGGTTACCATAAGCGTGAGTTGTAATCTCCTTTTTTTCATGAATATGCATGTGAATATAAACGTACAATTTTATGGGTCTTGTTTTAAGTAACTTGCATTTCTTGTTTGCTATTACAAATGATCACCCATTTGACACCCATAACAATTAATCACAACCACAAGTTTGCAACGTTAACGAGATCTGATTGTCATGTACCTATTTTTACCATGTCGTACTTTTCGGTACATTTAATATGAAATAGATTGAGTCATCTTTCAAAGTTTTAACCACAAAGTAGCACTCAGACCATTCGTTACGCTCATTTAAATAAAACGCGAAAGTTTAATTAGCATTTGACACGCTGCATCATGGTACCATAACGCAACAAAGTATCACACGTCACAGACATGCAACTCCGTTGTGGAATTGGACCAAAACGATTGCTCGCTGTGGCCAATTGCCCTTCTTAACGGCAGCTGCTGTTTCGCTACATGATTTTAATTTTGTCACAATGTTCCGACAATTTAGTGACACATTGCAATAACAATTTATGCATAGGTGGACCAGCTACTAATTTATGTTTGACATTAGCTTTTTGGTTGTATAAGCAGTCAACTGACAAAGATGTCAACGACAAATTGTACTTTAGCTAAAGTCAAAATCGGTAACACATGCAAATTTAAATTTTAAAAATTATGCAAAACATTTATTTTTTTCGGCTGCTGTTGTTACTGAAAACGTACAAACAGATTTTAAGCTTTCCAATTTTTGACAGCGCTGTCAAGAAGTGTCAGTGACCATTACAGATGAGTAGGGTTGTTTTTTGTTCTCTCTTTCGTCTTACTATTCCTTTGTTGTAATGAAGGGAAAATGGGTGTCTGTACATCGTTGTTATTCATTTGTGTTTTTGCAAGCATTTTTATTTGTTTTTCTCTTTGATGAGGGGGGAGTAGGAGGTAGCAGCTCATGTCATTTTGAACTGTCGAAAATTTTAGACATCTTTACCCACGTCACAAATGCAGACATGGAACATCAGGCAATTAAATTAGTATTTCTTCTGGATATGAGTCGACATAGTAATGATTTGTTATTTGTGGGGGTAAAGGCTGTTGAAAAATAGTAGAGTTGGAAGTGAATCTATAAAAGATCAAGTATTGAATCTGTCAATGAAAGGTTTGACCAACTACATTCTGAACGTTCAAATATTTAAAGTAAGTACGTTAACCTTTACCATAATTGACAACAAAATCTTTAGATAGAAAGGTTATCTAATTAGGGCCCAAGTTAAGGCTTCGGTTGATTCTCACACGTACTTACTGCACTTCTTCTTTTTGAATTGCTCTATCATCTCCACCGCAGATATGCACTGAACCTCCGATATCTCTCACCAAAACCCTAGACTTACATATCTTTGAGAAGTCGACTTATAAGATTGAAATGGTTAGTGATTTACCACTTCTCACAGATTCTGTTTTCAAACTCGAAGTAAGCAATTTTTACTGATAGTAACTCAAATGTTAAGAAAAATACAATACGTCAGGGAAATTTTTATACACTTTGTACATTGTTTTATACAGATTAGGCTACATACCTATGGCATGGAGGGAACTTCGAGTGGTATTTATACCCAAACCAGACCCACTAGGCCACACTTCACCGAAAATCTACAGAGCAGTGAAAGCTTCTCGGCATTCATGTTATAAGCAAGTGTTGCAATGGAAATTCAGGCAAGACTCAGCACGCATTTTTAAAGGGTAAATTACATTGGCGTCACCGGTGCTCTGCGCACTAAGCCCATGGCTGCATCCGAGGCGTTTATGTATCGTTTACCAATGGATCTACAATTAAAAACATATAGAAAAGCTACAATCCGCCTGAAACGGATCGTATGATACTCTATTCTCCTTCCTATGCAACCCTACTAAAGTGGGCGTGGCCGTTTTGCATTTGTTTTACTGAACTACGACGATAACTTCGAACATTTGAAGATGTTACATGTAAAATTTAATCAAAATCGATTTTTTAATTAAAATGCACCTAAAAAGTGGGCGTGGCAATATATGGGTGAATTGTAGACAATTTGAATATCTAAATATTTGGTCCTAACAAAATTTTTCGAATTCATATAAAATACTAAAGTTATGAAGGCAATGGACGGATTTAAAAATTTTTTACACTTGTTCTGCTTTTCCTTCTCAGTTTCAATCGTTTCATGATACATTTAGAGTGTTAAAATATTTCTCACGCAGTCACGGGAGCAAAAAGTTTTTAGACCGAAAAATGGGTTTTTAGGTACCTGCCTCATTTTTAGGGATTAAAGAAAAATGCTTTTTTATTGCAGTGTTTTTGTTTTTTTATTGCTTCTCAAAAACATTCTCTTTCTAATGAGTACTTTGTTGGACCTCCTCTTGCTTATATTAAGCTGCACATCGGCGAGACATTGACTCAGATAGGTTTTTCAGATAGATATCGTGTTCCAGATCCGGATAACTAAATTGTTTAGGTTTTCAATTGACTCTGGACCCTTCTTCGCAACCTCAAGTTTCATTATTGACCAGATATTCCCAATTCGATTGAGATCTGGACTGTAGGGAGGCCAACTTAATACATCGACATTATTTTCTTCGAAGTACCTTTTTAACCTAAGAAATAAAAAAAAAAAGTGCAAATATTATTTTCAGTCATATAAGTTCAAGCTTATTTAAAAGCTTGAGATTAGTCTTTCATATTAAAAAAAAAAACAAGTTCATACTTACAATTTTGGCTGTATGGCAAGAAGCATTGTCCTGTTGAAAATTGAATTTGCAAGTGTCACCAAAAAGCTCCAGCGCAGAGGGCTCTAATACATTTTCCAGAACCCGTAGGTGAACTTTTGCAGTGATTTTCGATTCTAGGAAGACAATTCTACCTTTTTCATCTCCAGAGAAGCATTCCCAGACCATCACGCCTTCAGTTTTGGGGGGCATCCGTAAGATGCATTCAGAGGTCAGTCTTTCCTTTTGTTCTCTTCGAGCAAGAATCCTCCCATCTCCAACATGCAATTTAAACTTCGATTCGCCGGAAAATATAACATTGTTCCACGTGTCTTTATTCCAATTAAAATGCTCCTGAGCCTAGAGCAATCGTCTTCTCTGACTCTTTTTGGAAAATCCGGCTTCAGTACTGGTTTGAGTGCTCTAAGTCCAATTTTCACGAGCCTTTTCCTCACTGAGCTTGACGCAATTATTTTTCTGTAGCTCGACACAGATCATTTTTAAGATCCACCGATGTCTTGAACCGATGCCGACGGCTGTACACCACCAAAATATTATCTTCCACTGGGATCGTCTTTTTTGGCCTTTTTAAATTCCATGCCACAGTTTGTTGAGCATCATTTAATCTTCTAGAAACGTGTTGTCAAATTGAGACGTGACATGCACAAAATATTAGCTTTGCACTCTGAACTGATTTTCCCCATTTTTTTTCACTAAATTACTTCGGTTTATTTCATTTTGCAAAAAAACCCCGTAGCTCTCATAAATTCCAAGAACTATGCCCGAAAAGGGTAATAAAATGATTGACCAACATTTTTCGAATTGTATTTCGGCGCTGTATGTACATATGTACATATATATGTACTTTATAGGGTCTATCTCGACTATTTCTCCATGTTACGAACTATGTATCAAACTTAATATACCCTTAGTATAGATTATAATTACAAGAAACTTTTAAAAGCAGCTACGTTGAGCCCAACTAGAAGTAGAACTCTATTATAAAGGAATCATTCCTCATCCCTGACAAAGTGGATGAAAGTCTTGATACACTACAACTCAGCAGATCAACATTAAGTATAGCGATGCCATCCGATGAAGCACGCTAGGTGATTAGATGTAACGAACATGGATACAGCCAGGTATTATGATGACCTACATACATACATTTCGCAAAGGATATTACTCATCTACTCTATAAATGTCAAGTCATTGCTCGGACTAGAATAAAGTACTTCGAAAGATACTTCTTTAGCAATTTGGAGGAGGTTGGTTCCTTGACAAATTTGAGACCATATTTACAGATATAGGCGAATTGGTTTTAGGTTTCTGATCGTGAAGGTTCCCTAGGGATGGGGCCACTATGGTGTCCAGTGCTTTATAATGAATTCCTATGAAACCCTATTTAACCTAACCTACCCAACGGCAGCCTACAATACCACAAAACTTTGAACAAACATCCTCAAGGAATAAAAAAAATACAAAAACTTCAGTAAGAGATATAGCAATTTAAATGCAGGGCTAAACACTATCGACTGTTGCCAGTACGTCCGAAACTCAAGAAAGTGTAGGATAAACGCGACTAGCAAATGAACTTGCACAAAATTCATTCCGCCCCTAGCAACGGCAGATTTACAACAAAATTTAACAAGGGTAACTCTGAAACTCATGTGGCAAGGAAAAAGAAATAAATCATGTAGTTTGGAGACGCACACTTTCATAACAAGGGAATCCGTTATCGCCAGTCTATGTTAAGAAATATTTCCAAAAGCTGTTTGACAAATGACCCTTTTAGTAGAAGAGCTTTTATCGTTATCAAGAAGTATCCCAGCTTAGGTACATATTTATGTATTTATGTAAGCTTCGGCTCATGTTCAGCCTTTTACAAACCAACATTTACTTTTCGAGCAAATTGGTAGATGCCGCAACTCTTATTAGCTCCTCCGCACCCACAATTGCTTAAACCATCACCCCTTATTAGCCAGATAGCGCGTTCTAATTAATTATGGCGACATTACGGGTACCCGCTTGCTTATGCAATTGCGTCCCTAATGGCCCTGCTGAGCCCAACATTTCCACCTTACTTTGTCCAGCTAATTGTCATGAAACCCCTACCGATCCGCACTGAACAAATTTCTCTTGTGACCATTTCTCATATCGGGAAATCCCGTGAATAATGCCCAGAAAATAAGAATAATAATTACCCCATCATCTCCGCGTCCGAACCTAAATGGGACAATATATCATTTTAATTATTACATTTGTCTCATGTACACACATCCACTCCACCGCTACTCTAGATAATCATCCATCAGAGATCTCTTGGCCCTGTCTGGCCCATGTGCACGTCGGCCCCGTATGGATGCTTGTGCACCCTTCCGCGTCCATCCAACGTCGACGACGACGACACGACGCGAGTTGTTGCTTCAATCGCCTCACTGGGTTCACGGAGGCTATGGCTTTGGTGCTCTGCAAATGAATCGCCTTAATGACCACTGACAATTGGTCATTTGTTTCTCGGTCGTTTTGAGTAATCGTCCATCGTCAAGACTGCCAGGGGGTGTGCGGCATGGGAGAAGGCTGTCTGAAACCCGATTGCAGCGCGCACTCAGACGACAGATGGGCAACAGAGCGTTACACGAATTTCCACAATGTCGGCCATTAGTCACGATCCTCGAATTATTCGAAATACAAATTCAAAATTCGAATTATTCATAACAACCGCCAAATGTCATGAGCCGTGCTATTCTGTACTGTGTGTGTGCTTGCGCCCGCGAGTGAGATTGAGTCAACAGGAGACGCGACCGTGGACGTCAGAGTGATTAAGAGAAATTGTAACAAAATGTTTACACATGCTGCTGTGTACATAATGAGAGTTTCTTTTGTTTGTTTGTGTGTTTCATGTCCGTGCGGGGGATATACACTTCTCAGAGGCGTTGTGCAAAATGATTAATTCGTGTTGTTGTAATGATTGAGCGCTTTTTGGCTTATTTGTTTGGGTTTAGGAAAACAAGTCTGACGGCTTCCGGTTGAACTGCTATTCAATTTGAAATGTCACACATGTAATGTGAAGAAACCTGACCTTTACGGTGATGGATAAACGTCATAAAAACCGAGATAATTTGTTGATTCTACAATTTATTACGTTCAGCTCTGTACCTCAGTGGACATTACGTTAATTCCTCTGCGAACTAAAAAAGTTTCGCAGGTGAGCACTGTTTTGTAAATCTTCATTATTCACTTTGGTGGACGATATCAGTTTAAATTTTGAGAAGTAAATCAGAGTTTGGAAGAAAAAATTCAAGTTCTTCACACGATGTTTGTCATGTCTTTACCGGTATGTCCGAATGACAAATTTATTTCAGAAGCATTTCGTGACAGTTATACTCTTGAGTGTTTGTCAGTCGCTCGCGAGAAGTGGGTCCCAAGTGGATACAAAAAACGTTGGTGTATTTTCGGGATCGAACCTCGAACCCCTCGCTCAGTAGTTAAACACACTTACCACCACGGTGCCTAATGCTATAACTTCAAATTAAATTATCTAGGCTAGCTATTTAGGGCCCTATAACAGGAGTAGACACCAGGAGGATTGTGACCGGTCTGACTCAAGCAGTGCCAAAGTACTTCTCAAACCGAATATTCGATGTAGCCAGATATCTAGGAGTGAACCTGGATAATTCTTTGATTAAAGGATTTCAAAATAAAACATCCAAGGCACTCATAATTTTCTGGCAGCGTAAGAGTGCTTTTAGCATGGTATGGGGCCCAAAAAGGTCTTCTAGGCATCATAAGTCGGTAGTTTGGTGGAAGAAGGATAAGAAAACATTAGCGGCATTAAGGCATGCGCACACCAGTGCGGTGAGTTGCTGGTACCCAAGCAAATGATACGATATCGTTTGTTTGGGTATCGCATACCTACCGGTGTGAGTAGCGCACCATAATGGTGTGTAGACAATGGACTACTGCGTTAAGCATTAAAAATGCTTTTAAAAAAGGTGATGATATTCGGAACAATTCCTTTTTCCCGCCTTTACTTGTAGCAAGTGGCAGAAAATCACACATTTGCACTAGTGCTACAATGGCTTATTTGAAATTAAAACAAGTTCGCATTGAACAAAGTAAAAGTAGAAGGTTGTTGTCCATTTTGTACGCTAGAGCTTACTTACTTAGGTGGGGCTACAGTTTAGGGTGAACCTGGGTATCAACCAACAAGCATCTCAATTTAGCCCGGCTCCGGGTTTGATTCGAAGACTCCTCCTCCAAAGCCCTTCAACGCAAACGGGACCGAATATTTTACGAAGAAATTGTCTCTCAAAACGATAAAGGATATCTTCATCCGCTTTCAATAAGGCCCATGCTTCAACGCCATAAAGGAGGACTGGGATAATCAAGTACGCTAGAGCTATCAATGAAGAAAGAGCAATAGTAAAACGACTCAATACGGTGCAGTAGACTGTAGCTGATTCTAACCGGCAATACCTTTTTGAGTTTCACGCTATATGTGGTTGTGCTATGCGGTTGTCATGTTAATGCGTATGTCCGTTAACAGATTGTGTAGAATCAACGGACTTTTATAGGGTAACACGAAATGTGACCTCACCGTTTGGTCGGCGTTTTATCGTAAATATCGTAAACGTTACTAAAACGTCCAAGTATATCTACTCTCTACTTATACGTCCGTTTGACAGCTGTCAGGTGTTTAATGAAATACGCGAACTATTATGTTTTTTTGTATAAATAGGGTTGCAAAAGAAAGGTAATGAGTTCTTTCGAAGAAAAGCCAGATAATAACTCTCGTCTGTAACAAGGATTTTCTATTCAACACGAAGTCTCCTGGCTAAAAGAACTTAAAAAAAACCAAACATGTGCCAACATTGCCGCAGACCTCAATAAGTCAAGTATTTTATTGATAACATACATACATTAAATTTTGTAAATTACAAGTTTAAAGACCACAAGTCAAATACCATTTAATTTTCAGTTGAAAAATTCAAACAAAGGTGGAGAAGCTTTAGGGAACGGTATGTCAGAGAAAAGAAGAAGATAGAAAATGAACAGAGCCTTCCGGTGGCGGGGAGAACGAGAAAGTGCAAATGTGGGAGTTGTACACTTCGTTGGAGTTCCTTAATGAAGCCGTAAGGCCCAGAAAATATGAAAAATGATATTTAATTCCAACATTTCAAAAACATTTTTCTTAGACAAAGTGGAAATTATGATCTGTCGCCGTTGCTCTTGTTGGATGAAAGCAACTAAACATAACAAGTTGTTCTCCAACGTACAGTAACGTTTTCAACTTTACCAAGCTTGACACACTACCAGGATATGAAAATCCTTCAAAAAGATTCCGATCAGAGGAATTCACTGCGAAAGTGTTCTTTGGCAATTTATCCCAAGCCTTCTTTCAGCGATGAAGAACTGAAGAACATGAAATGAAAATTAGAGAAATGAAGAACTTCTAAATTCAATGCAACAATAAAATACAGTGTTGAAGTTCTTAACTTTTAAATTTTATTTTGAAGAAGATAAAGGAGAAGATCTTTTAAGGAGTCTCGCATCTTGAAAGCTTTCCGTGAAGGGAAATTTGATCCAAATGCATTCACCCTTGAAAGAGGTTCAGCTTCATTTCGCCATTGGCTTTGGTAAACAATTGCATCGTTGGCATTGTAGTTATCAACATATTCTGTTGAGCAATGTGCTCTATCATTCAGTTTTACAAACTTGTATAACACGCCTTCATAATGCGTTCAGAATTCTCTGGTAAAATGTTCAACGTGTTGTCCAATATGCGCCATCTCGCCACCACAATCCAAAAGGCATTCTATAGCTGGCTTGCCTTCCCAAATGAATACTCCGAGAAAATCCCTCCATCGCCCAGGCCCCAAAGTCAATACCTGTGATGTATAATTTAACTCAAAATGAGAATTTCGGCAGTTTCTCATCGAAACAGCGCTAGAAGGGCTGCCTTTCCGGAAGACTTTGAGTGAATCATGAGGAAGATACATCTCAACTTCACTCTCTTCTCATAACAGGAATCACCGCATACTTGGAGTCAACACGACTTGTCATACACTTTGTATTCACTCTTACTCATACAATCCTCACAAAATATAACATAACATCAGTCAGAAATCAAGTCAACAAATGAAAGAAATATTTAATGGAAATTATACAGCACATCAGTGACAAGTCATCTCTAACAAAAGATATGCACGGCGAAGGACCCTCATGTATGTAACTCGCTCATTAAAAATAATCCATACAAATAAACACCCAATTTCAATGTGCCGTCAACATTTTATTAGCGTTCATAAATTCTCCCGCCAAAACGTTAATTTATCGTCCATCGCAAATGGCTGACAATCAGCTGTTAGCAACATATATCTCTTTCACTTAGTCCAACAAACTGCCCATCGCTTGAGCACACAATTTACACGGCAAAAGCCTCAGGATCGGTCAGCGAGCGACAAATCGTGCACCCAAAATACGAACACAACACAGCTACACACGATATAAATTTCTTCATAATGCGGAATAAATGTCACAAAGTTGACAGTTAGCCTGCCTGCCTGCTGCTCATTGCCAGTGTTTGTCACTGTGGCATGGGGCAGCAAAAAGGCGGCCAAGCCTGAAAATTAAAACAACTAATAAATTAGCCGTGCGATTATGGCTAACACCTCCTAGCCCCGGCGTGCGCGCATCGCTCTGCCGAGGATATGTGGTGTGGATGCAAATTGAAAGCAAAATCGCGACGCGTCCAATAAATATGCTGGTCGCAGCAACCAAGACGAGGGCCCCGGGGTTGAACTCCTTCGGAACGAACGGTGTCGCCGCCGCATTGCCTTTGCTGAAGTGAAAGCGCGACCAAATAAAACCACGACAATAATAATCGCCATGGTCGTTGGCGTCGTCATCCACATCATCGTAAAATGCAGCGAATTAATTTCAGTTCATTAAGTTTGTTAAATTATTATAATGTCATTTGTAATTTCGGATAATTTAATCTCACTCGAATGGACGCCAAAGAGCAAAACTGTCACTTAAAACGAACGATTGGGGAGATAATTTCTTGCCGCTAAGTGGTGGTATCTCATGGGAGTACAAGCAAATTGTTCAAATTGCCCAGAGTTATGGACTAAATTCGGTAACAGTGGCGTCAAAAAATTGTATACAGTACCGTGATGAAAGTAATGATACACATACTGTTATTAAAGTAAAAAACTTCACTTCATAAATGATTATCTTTTTGTTAATGAAATAATTAGATGACAATAATTTCTTTCAATGATTTTGCTTCAAAGAATATGCCTATATTCCATGTCTCACCACAATCCCATTTTGGGCTTTCGAATGAAAGGCAAATTGCGAACTCCTGTATCTTACAGGTCCGTACAGAACCCAGGTTTTAGATTCGTAGCTTTGTCAGAAGCGTGTGATCATACAAAATCTTTGATGGAAAACTGATCCACGGCATCCTGTAATTCAAGATAGGATAATTGCCAGTTGTCCAGTGGTGCAAACAGCAAACCAGAATCCAAAAACAACATACATATGTAGGTACTCCAAAATGGACAACCAAGAAATGCTTCCATTTCCTCATTTACACTTCGCCGCATCGAATTTTGTCGTTAACAAAGAACACCGTTTTAAAAAAAATTGATTAAGACCAAATATTTAGTTATTCAGACTACAATTCTGGCCACGCCCCATTTTTGGGGGCGCTTTCATCATTATGGGCGCCGTGGCTGAAGTGGTTAGTGCGTTGGACTGCGGAGCGAGAGATTCCAGATTCAATCCCCAGACACGGCGCCACCTTTCGCGAACGTCTGACAACATCCGAGAGTAAAACTGTCATGAGAAAGCTTCTCAAAACAAAAAATTGCCCTCCGGATATGGCATTAAAACAGTAGGCTCCTTCCATTTGTGTAAAGAATATAACACTCACAACATGAATGGTTGTGAAAAACTCTGAGTCCCATGGACCTGTCGCGCCAAAAAATGTAATATAACATAATTTTTCATCAAAAAATGATTTTGGACATGAGAAAACTGATGGGCGTTAGGACCGAGTGGTATGCTAGTACGTCGTTTGATTCTGATCCTTTTTTACCTAGCTCGTCGGCCATTTCATGCCCGTGGAATTCCATATGTCCCGGAACCCAGCAGAGTGTGATGCATCGAGCTAAGTGATTTAAGTTCCTCTTTGAATCCCTTAACCATTTTTGAATTGGTTGTGATGGCTTTGACGGCTGCTTGGATATCTATATAGATGTCTATAGGATTCTTACTGTTCAGAGGTTATTCCATATATTTCCGCTTGGAATTTCCGATGAAATTCCGATTGATGGTACCTCTGATTCCTGAACCAGTTACTTACTTACTTAACGTGCTCCCGACCCGTGAAGAGTCTCTGCCTGAGACACAGCAGCCTTCCACTTTCTTCGATCCCGGGCACGCTGCTTCCAGTTATCTAGACCAAGCGCTCTGGCATGCGCGATAGCTTGATCCTTAAAACGGAGGTTCGGTCTTCCTTGTCTTCTCGAACCTGGGGGCTGTGATTCGAAGATCCTCTTTCGATATGGCCGAGCTAGTGTAGTCGACGTGTTTTGGCTTTTTGGACTACATCCACATCCTGGTACAGCTCATAGAGTTCGCGGTTATATCTTCTCCTCCATTCGCCCTCCTCGCATACGGGACCGAATATCCGACGAAGAATTTTTCTTTCGAAAGTGTTCAATATCTGCTCTGCTTTCCTGCTTATCGTCCAACACTCGGCTCCATACAGCAGAACTGGCAGGATCAAAGTTTTGTAGAGCAAACATTTCGTCTTCCGAGTTAGGAGTTTTGACCCCAGTTGTTTCGCCAAATCAAAGTGACACCCATTAAGGTGTCATTCGTGGAGTTGATATTTACTCCGAGGTAGGTAAACTCCTTAACCACTTCGAAGTTACTGTTGCCAACAGTGACGTTTTGTCCTAGGCGGTGGACAGATGCTTCTTTGTTTGTTGACAACATGTACTTGGTTTTGTCGTCATTTACTTCAAGGCCAACTCGTTTCGCCTGTCCTTCAATTGCCATAAAAGCCTCTAACACGGCGCACTGGGAGCGACCGATGATGGCGATGTCGTCTGCGTATTCCAGCAGCTGGACAGATTTATTAAAGATAGTGCCTTCCGTGTTCACACATGCTCTACGCACTATCTGTTCCAGCACAAGATTGAAGAAGTCACATGATAGCGCATCCCCTTGCCGAAATCCGGTGCATGTTTGGAATAGTTCAGAGGAACTGTTGCCGAATTGCACGTTGCACCGCGTGTTATCCAGCGTCACGCGGCACAGCTGGATCAGTTTAGCCGGGATCCCGAATTCGGCCATCGCCTTGTAGAGCTCAAGACGATGAATGCTATCATATGCGGCTTTAAAGTCGATGAAGAGATGGTGAGTCTCGACTTGAAATTCGTTGGTCTTTTCCAGGATTTGCCTTAGTGTGAAAATTTGGTCGACCGTCGATCTGCCGGGCCGGAAGCCACACTGGTACTTGCCGATTAGTGTGCTGCAGAAAGGCTTCAGACGTACACACAGTACGTTGGATAGGATCTTATATGCGACATTAAGCAGGGATATGCCTCGGTAGTTCTTACAAGACATAGGATCGCCTTTCTTGAAGATGGGGCATATAGAGTGATAGTTCAGTCATTGGGTATGGCTTCATCCACCCATACTTGGTTGATGATTTGCTGGTAGACCATCAGAGCCGGCGGCCTTGTTGTTCTTCAGCTTTTTGATAGCTGAGCCGACCTCTTCAAAACTAGGAGGGGGGATAGATTCTTCATTGACTGGATGCGGATTCTCTGCTTGCCCTATCACTCTCTCTACCTGCCCATTAAGTAGCTGCTGGAAATGCTGTTTAAATACATCTACTAATTCCTGTGCTTCGGTGACTAGGTTTCCTTCACTGTTTCGAAGAGCCTGCGTTCCGGGCTTAAAGCCAGCTGCCAGTTGCTTGGCTTTCCTGAAAAACATCCGGATGTTGTTCCTATCGCGGGACTCTTTGATATCCTTGAGCTAGGAGGCTGCTTGGGCCCTTTTCTTCTTACGCAGGATCTTCTTCTCCTCCCTTCTCCTGGTTCTCGCTGCCCTTGTTTTGCGTTGCAGCGCTTGCAAGTGTGCATTTTCTGTCACCTTTTTCCGGCGTACGCATTCATCATCATACCAAGGGCTCTTTTTGGGTGGTGGCTGGTAGCCTATGGTGGTCTCTGCTACCCCTTTGATGATGTCGGGATACTGGTTCCACAGATTGTTGGCGTTTGTGGATGGTGAATGCACAGCGGCGAGTCTCTCACTCAGGCGCTCCCTGTAGGCTCTGGCTACTCCAGACGTGCTAAGGCTTCCAACGTTGAATTTCTTTTTCTTTGCGGTCTGCAGCTTCTTCTCATTGGATAGTCGAGCTCAGAACTTAGCTGCAACAAGAAAATGGTCAGAGTCGACGTTTGCCCCTCTGAACGCCTGCACATTCAGAATGCTGGATGCGTGCCTCGCATCTATTAGCACGTGGTCGATTTGGTTGGCGGTTCGACCATCTGGAGAGCGCCAGGTTGCTGTGTGGATTCGTAGTCTTGGAAACCTAGTGCTACGTATCACCGTATTACGATCTGCTGCAAAATCGATTAACCGGAAGCCGTTGTCTGTTGTCGTGTCGTGGAGGCTGTGCTTTCCAACTAATCCGCCAAAGATGTTTTCCTTACCGATTTTGGCATTAAAGTCCCCGAGTATGATTTTGACATCATACTCCGGACAGGCTCCGTAGGCTCCGTCCAGGAGGTCATAAAACTCCTCCTTGATAGAGTCTTCAGCTTCGTCGGTAGAGGCGTGTGCACATATTATGCTGATGTTTTGAAATGTAGCCTTGATGCGGATCACAGCCAGGCGATCGCTGATCGGCTTAAAGTCAATTATCATTGAGCGTAGCCGATTTCCCACGACGAATCCGCATCCTAACATGTGCAGTCTTTTGTGGCAGCTGTAATAAATGTCGCAATTTTTCCGTTTTTGCATACCTGATCCTATCCATCGTATCTCCTGGATCGCGGTAATATCTGCCTTGTACCGCGTGAGAACAGATTCAAGTTTTTGAATAGCACCAGGAGTGTACAGTGTACGTACATTCCAGGTGCATACTCTTATATCATAGTCCGTGTACGTTCCGGGTCGTGGTATTAAATGAGGGGGTCCATTATCCGAGGCTTGTGTCTCTCTCATAACTATATTTTTTTTACTTGGTAAGGAAGTTACCCCGACGGCACATCCCCCAACCTGGAGGGCCAATTCCATTTTTTGGAACCCCTATGACGAGGGGCCGGTTTTAAACCGATGTCAGTAACCCGCTTCGGGGATATGAGCGCTGCCGTTGGCCCAATAAGGGCTCATCCGCCACTATCTCTTTTCCAAAAACCTTACTTATTCTTGGAAATCTTTATCGGCCTGAGCTCCGAATATGTCGAAGTAGCCCAGATAAAGTGTTGTGCTTCCGTTTGAAGCTTTGACGCCACCGTTGACTCCATCGAGAGAGTTCGTCCGCTGTCGTATTTATAGTGCTGCAATTTTCTCTTGTTCAACACTCACGCTTATAAGTTTAGCAAGTCGGGTCCGGATGGACACCAACCAGTATCCGATGGCTACCACTAGGAGCTAAAATAAGCACAATTGATGCGCAGTAACAGTTACAACACTGGACGTCGCCAGGTTGACGCCAGTCAGTGCCTACCCTATTCCTACAGCATCCAGCCATCCCTGAACCCGTACCTTCTTCCATTTTTGACCCATCCGTGAAGATGCATACGGAGGCGGGGTTAATGATCTCACCATTCATCCAGCTCTATACAGACGGGAGTTTGAAGTTGAGGGGTAAGCTCGTCAGAATGCGCGTTGACCACTTGGTGATGGTGCTTTGTCCGATTTGGTTACTTTATCACATCAAGGTTTGTTGGAGGCATACAGGCGCTTTTTGCGAATACTTCTTTAGCGAAAGTGTCCAGTGTACAAACCCGAACATAACTTCAAAGGTGGCGGTAGGTATTGTGCTAATAGTTCTGGTGGTACCTATACACTTTAGACGTGGGATCCTTGTGAGGGTGTTCAGGTTTGCGACTCTTGCGGCATCAGCTGGTTCTGTTCCCCATTTTGGATGTCCCTTGGGTAAGTTTGGAGCAAATGTAGATGTCTAACAATCTTTCTAGGGTTCTGAGTAGAAAAGGTGGATAGACTGAGTAAACAGTCTATAAGTAAACAGATATAAAGTTTGAAGGTAACATTTTTACCTTGTATATCATATGTACATATGTATGTATGTATATAGGTATTTCAGGAGTAAATCTCCTTTAAATAGCACCAAAGCAGAAATTTTTAAAACTGTATACTCTCAGAAAGAAAAACATTTGAAAATTTGTTTTCAATACTATTATCCGGTTTTCATACAGAGCAGAAACGAGAATGATGAAAATTACACATTTCATTTGGCATCTCAGACTGTGGCCAATACAAATTCCCAAGTCGGGACACATAAAATTCACCGACAGCTTCACGCATAGGATAGACAGCTCAAGACAGCTGAAAATGCCATCGCCAAAGTGGATCGTTATTTTTATTCCTTTATTCACGGTTTATACGTTTCGTCTTGTTTCGCGCGTCTTGATCTCTGCACGCCAAATATATTGCGATACATATGCCCCTGGGTGCCGGAGCAGACATCTACAGTATTCCTCCGTCGCCGCTTCGCCGCATACATATACAAACATCCGGCACGTAAAATCGCCATTAAACACTTGCGGGCTTAATGAATTTATTTGACAATTTAAAACCACATTCGAATTTGTAAGCACATTACGGTGTGTCATTAATTTGACGTTTGTTATTTCACTTGGTTATTTTTGTCTGGCTCTGGGATTCCTTATACACAAACACAACGCATCCATATAGCCATCGTATCGTAACGCTGGCTGAAGGGGGTGGTGATGGCGGTGCTGCTCCTACTGCTGCTTCAAGGGACACAAGATTGACATGAGTGACTGCGTACAGTCATCCAAACACCAGCACATCACCTCAGAGAGTGTGTGGCAGAGCAAAGAGCGAAATGACATCTCCATTTCCACTTCAATTTGTCTGTCAACTTTTATTGAGTTTAATTTCTGCGAAATGTGAAAGGATGGTCTGAGCATCTGAAATGACACGACCGCCCGTTTTCTTTTTATTTCTTCGCCTTTGGATCGGATTTGGGTTGATGATGTTTGAAATCAGTGTAAAAAAAATAAATACTCGTACATATGTATGTATGCCTCCTTTTTCAAGTGGTGTGGAGGAATCAAATTTGTGGCCCAGACAGTTTTGTCGATTTAAATGGGAAGCGTGAAGGAAGCAACGCAACATTGATGAGTGTTTATGCTATGGGAGGTCATTGACTGACTGTGCTTAGAAGTGCTTAACAAAGTGCAACAGTCGAGTTAAGAGTTATGTATGTGATCGGTGGTTAATTAAAAGGGATTTAAACCTCGACACACACAACAATTTGTGATAATCCCGTGATAAACATGTTATATCAGTTAGACATTGAGCCACTATATTAGTGCAGTCTCAAGGAGTTCTGTTCTAGAGTCAGTGCTTCCGAACTCACAGTCGAACAGAAAAGGAGGACATCTTTAATAAGACGATTGGCAACCACAGCCTCCACGACTTCTCGTGCGGAAACGGACCTAGGCTTATTGATTTCGTTGCGCGCGAAACGTCACTATAGCAAGCATATGGTTTCTTCATCTCATTATCCACAAGGCGGTCTCCTGATCATACAGGGCATGGCTCCAGTATTCTAGATGTCCGAATCTTCCGAGCAGTTAGATGGATCACTACCTTGTTCCACCCAAGGTACGAATGCGGATATTCCAAACACCTCCAGGAATAATGTACAGAAGTTTTACCAACAGGTAAAACGAACGTGTCAAACTAACAAGACCCGTACAGAAGTGTGTAGAGATGAGGAAGGAAACTTCCTAGTAGAGTCACAGTCGGTGCTAAGAATATGGAAAAACTTCTTCTGCATACTACGGCGACGAAGAACAACATGCCGCTGTCAGGCAGAATGAACCATTCAATCTAGACGATGACAGCCAAAACTTCCGTCCACCTAACCAAAACGAAGTGAGGATAGCAATATCCAAACTTGCCAATTCATTTCTAAGATTTGGTCAGAAGAATGTATCTGGAATATCAGCACCGTTTGCCCGATCCACAAGAAAGAAAATCCCCTCAATTGCGCCAATTACAATGGTATCAGTCTCCTTAACACCGCGTAAAGATATTATCTGTCATCCTGTGTGAACGTCTGAATCCCTTCGCCAACAACCTGATTGGTCCCTATCAGTGTGGTTTCAGAACAGGAAAGTCCACAATTGATCAAATCTTCATATTTCGCTAGATACTGGAGAAAATTGAACAAGTCCACATCGATCCCCACCATCTTTTCATCGATTTTAAAACCGCATATGACAGCATCTATAGAGACGAGCTATACAGAGCTGGTGATGTGTTTGCTGATGTGTGATGTGTTTGCTGGTATTAAAACGGAAATTGCCAAAATGAATTTAGCTATGAATGACGGCAAAACCAAATATATGCTGTCAACAAAAAGGGACACATTACATCGACGAATTGGACAGAACATCACAATTAACATCTATAACTTTGGGGTAGGAATGGGGCTTTTTCTACCTCGGCTCTGCCATAAATTCTGATAATTTATGGCAGTTTCTTTGGGCTGAGAAGGCAATTGAATAGTAGAGCTCTTTTCCGAACAACTAAGGACACTCTCTATAAGACCTTGATCATCCCAGTCCTGCTTTATGGCGCTGAAGCTTGGGCTTTATCTAAAGCGGATGAAGAAATCCATAGTCGCTTCAAGAGTAAGATTCTTCGTAAAAATTTCGGTCCGGTTTGTATTGACGGGCTTTGGAGGAGGAGAATCAACGACGAGCTATACGAGCTGTAGAGCTACATCGACCTATTCAAAAAACCGTGCATTAGTCGTCTAAGAGCGTCCAGGTTTGCATTTTTTTTTTTAATTATTAAAATAAATAATAAATCGAGTAAATTAAATAATAACAAAATTAACAAATTTCAATAAACCCCTTAACTGTTTTGGTATTCTATCCAAAGCTTGCTTCTGATCCTATTTTATTATCCGCACCTGTATGTAGATAATGAAAACCAATTGCAACACCATTGTCTCAGCTAGAGCGTCACAATGGATAGCTACGATTTGAGTTTATTAATGACCTTGTTTACCGAGGCTCTGCCGCGACAATAATAAACTCCATTGAGAAGGCAATTAATAACGAAGAAGAAACCCCTTTATAAGATCCTGATCATCCTAGTCACGAAAGGCGAATGAGCAAATTCTTGATTTTCATCACATACACGAATATTCTTGTAACTCTCTGTTATTTAATATTGCAAAGAACTTTATCTGTCGATGGCGTTATAGTGATTCACTGTCTGAGTGTAATGCATCTTGTCCTAAGCAAGAAACGCAACATGACAATAACATAAGGGACGTTTTAATAGTACGACCAATCTAGTCTTTTAAGCATTTCAGGACACACTATCATCAAAGTTGTAAGAGTAACTATATACTCCCATCTACAGTAGCCAAACTAAACATAAATGCAAGTTCATCGGAAACATATGTACATACATAAATACATAAGTATGAGGCACAAAATTAAAACAAAAAAAAAAACTCACCTTGTTGTTGTTATTGTTCACTCGAAGGTCACTCACTCCAATATCCATTTCAAAAACAACATCTCATTTAATTTCATACCCGAGAACAGAAATCAAAGTTCAGTGCAGGAAGTAACCCCCTTGAAGAAAACTTGTTCCAAGGAAAACTCCTCCAAGTGGCATATGTAAGCCATCTAAGGATTCCGACAACTGACAGCTCTCAACTCACTTCCAATCTTTGTTTCCTCCCTTGTTCTCGACATCCTACCCAATTCTGGGTTCTCTGATTCACCATCTCATCGAATGAATTTCACTCGATAAATCTTTTTGGCGAAAACAATAAATCGCTTCAAGGGGTTGTACCTAGGGTCCACCCCCACACCGCCCACATTCTGCCGGTTGTTCTCAAGCGAACGGAAAAATCCCTGTAAATATCCCGCATTGTTAGAATTTATTATGCCGTCAGATTCTGTCTAATAACCGAACCGAACAATCTTCTTATCGGAAATTTCATTGCGGGTTAAGTTCTGTTGTTGTTGAGGAAATTTATAGCCCGGTGTCTGGCTCGTAGCCCACACGGCGATGGGGGTCACACGAGGGTGAGCCTGCTTTGGAAGACTTTTACGGATTTCGTTCTCCTTGTCTTCTGCACGTTTTCCACGTTAAACTGCACCAGTCAGCAAGTCATTCGAAAGCATAGTCGTCCTCGTGCTCGTCTTCCAACCCCCCCACCCCAAAAACCAAACCGGGAGAGTGAGAGATGGAAAGAAAAGTCGTTTATTATCATCAGGCGTATCTATGTAGGAGATAACAGCTTTACACCTATATAGACTCTTCAAGTTGTGCCTGCCAGTTTTGGTTGGTTCGTCCCCTTCCAAAGCCGGGAAAATTCCCTTAAGGAGCAAACAGTGTGCCGCGTCGAGAAAGTGTCTGGGAAACAAGTTAAATCGGAAAACACCTTGAAAGGTTCCTTTGATAAATTGCACTCGGGGTTAGATTTATTTTCTTGCTCTTTATCTTGACTTTTTGCACTTCTTTTTTTTCGGGGAGGGTACATGCGGCGACATCAACAACGGACGTTTTAGTGGATAGCGGTGGTGGTAGTTACTCGTTCGAGCGAATTTCTTTTCCGCCTCAGTGTTATGTTGACATGACACAGCTACGTGGTGGCAAAGTGGCAAAGTGGTGAATTTAAATCAGCACTGAATAATTGAACACTTTGACACAAGGACTTGTATTTGGTTTGAACTTTTCAACTTTGGTTGGTAAGTAAATATTTTATGCGAATCGGAATGAATTTTGCGGTAGAAATATTTGTTGTTTACTTTAGGGGATTACCATTGGAATGGGACTTTGGCGTGGTATGCAGAAGAGATTCATAGAATAAAAAGTTTGTAGTCAAAAGAAGAAGAGGAAATAGTATGAAATTCTTCCCAGCTTAATATCATTTGTAACGTGCAAAGCGTTTCTATCCGAAACCTCTCAGCGTGTTCAGAATTACTATGGGTAGGTAGGGTGTCGTGGCAGGCCGAGTGAGCAGACACACTTAAAGCTCCACATGAATCTGCAGGAACTTAATAATATAAAGCGTGTTGGAGCCTATTGTTGTGGATGTTACCCAGTTAGCCGAAATTATCGAAGAATTAGCCACCTATGTCTTTTGCGTACAAAGGAGGTGGAGTACAGTTTCTCCCTCTTCTTCGTCTATGCCGCTTGTGCAGAAGTCAGTAAAAAAAAGAGGAGGACAGCCTAATGGCGTGCCTACCGATAATGCAGTGGTGCGTAATGACACCTACAATCTACTATACTAAGATGGTGATTATCTGAGAACTAAGTAGTGAGTTGTAGTTTGGGTTTGTTTTCAACAAATTATAACTTGGTCCACGAACAGTACTTGAATTGGTATTACTGCTAGGGATCATATGGAATTTCCAACGATCTCTTACAATGACTTCGGTTTGAAGTGTGAAATTCACACAGAGACAATACACTCGATAGATATTAGCAAGGCACCTTCTAATGAATTTAAATGTTACTTACTTAAAAATTCAAGAATCAAAGTGGGGTCCGAAAAGGCTCCAATTTTTGTCCAATATTATTTCTATAAGTGATTTGCGATGTATTTTAAGGTGGTTTGTTGAAGGAGAGCGGTAGAATTCATTGTAATCGTAAGACTTACTAAAATCTGATAATCTTAAATAATTTCACCAAATAGTGGAACAAGAAATCAAAATCTGCATGAGGAAATGATCAGAAACTATTCAATGTCAAGTTGGTGTAACCGGAAGAAGACTGTAAGAATTACACTGAAGATAGGTTTACAAAAGGTATTAGAATTAAATTGTCTAGGTAGATGCTAAATAACTGAAAAAAAGTGTTAATGCAACGTATAACTTATACTTATAAAACTGTGCGAACGGTATGATCAGCAGCTAATACTGACCTAATTTTCAGTCGGTAGTACCTACATACATATGTACATACTACTGCTTCTAGCAATGTTTGTCATGAATGTTTGTAGATGAATAGGTGATAGATAATAACAGAAATAAAACAAAAATATTTAGTGGAATGGAAGTACCCACAGATAAATACGCCAATTTATTTTTGAAAAAGGTTTCTTATCAGTGTAGTTTCAGATGTTTGCCAGATGTTTTCGATAGATATTTTCTTTTGGTATTTAGTCCATACTTCACATCCCAACTTAATAGTTAGATACACTACTGACTGACCATCCATACAATTTACTGTAGTTTACTTAATACAAGTAAATCAGTTTGTAACAATTTTGATGACTTTTTTCAAATTTTTTATTACGAAAATAGAAAAATTGTTATGGCAAATTTTACAAACGTTGAAATTCTCGGTAATTCATCTGAACTGTATATAGAGCCACGCCCACTTTTCAGGGCGTTAATTATCTTAACACATTTCATTTGTTTTCCGATATGCCAACAAAACATCTGTGCATTCATCAAAATACAAATTTTGAAGCGAAATAGTGAGAAAATCAAATTGACTGAAATGCACACCTTAGGGCAGTGCATATAGATTCATCGAGTGCTCAGACGTACATAGATGAAAACACGCTCTGAGCTGTAGTGCGGAAACAGGAACCTATTACTGTCCCGCAACGCAACTAGCTATCGCTTAACCATTTGGCTTGACCAAAAGCACTTAGTTTAACCATTGCAGTGGAGAAGAATCTGTCTATTGTCTATGTGTGACTACTAAATTATCAAGTGATTAATATCGATTAGTATACGACTGGCATAATGTGAATTACATACATATGTATGTAGTTAAGAAGTTAGTTCCACAATACAAAACTCTGCATAATCAATCTACATCTTACTGTCCGAAAAAATAGCTTCCGTTGACACCATAAAACTCCATTCACCCACAATACCTCATAAAAATAGGAAAACAAAATATATACATACATACATATGTACATACACACATTAAAATGAAGACTGATATCCCTGTCTGAGGATCCAAACTAAATGTACTCCTTTCGTGTGCCATAAATAAGCATAGTTTCAGTTTCAGAGAAAGGAGTGAACTCTCAAGTTGAAGGCCATAAATAACACCCCAACGTCCTGACGTTAGATAAAAACCTCATCTGCAGATTGAATTATGGGGTGTGTATGCGCTCTGTATTGCTGGGTGTGTTGCGCTCTTGATATTTATGAGCACGTCAAAATTCTGGCCCAAGATGACTATGCAACCAATTGACATTAGGTGATTGCATCACAATTTATGGCCACCTCTATCAGCATACACATACACAAACACACCCGCTCTGATGGACAGATGCATAAATGAATTGGAAACACAGCCATTATCACTCCTTGTGTCAACACATTACCATGGCGCACACATCCATCAAGGTGTGAGAGGGCGGCAAACAAATGAAAATGTCACCATGACAATGAATGATTTCTCTTTATGTGACACCTAAGTGACACGACAGACAGTTGACAGAAATCAAATCTAATTTCGGTTCAAATAAAAGACGAAAGCAACACCAACAGCAAAAAAAAAAAAACAAAAAAAAAAAAAATTAGAAATGAAACGAAAATAAATGAGAAGCAGAAGCAAACTGTCAAAGTGACAGCACACTAACACAATCTGACACTATAGTCGGTGGATGTCTGACGCTGTCGCTGCTGCTACTGTTCGCCCCACATCATTGTATCAACGTGATGTTAACCGAAGGTGGAGCAGCACAAATTGCATTCGCTGGTCACCATCACCATCCACCGTTCGACTTGACATATAATGCACATGCATACAGCCACACACACATACCTCGCATCGGGGCTGATTGCATGCACTCATGTGGAAAAATCATGGTGTCATCTAGCTGCCACCTAACTGCGCTGCCATACACACCGTACAACGTCATTGAAAATCGGTAGCGAAAAAATGTGTTTTCCGTTGCATGGTGGAGATGGTCTCTGTATGTGTATATGTTTGCAATGCAAATTGACATTTGCATACGACGCCCTAGAGTAGACTTCAACCCTGTTGGCATGTTGACAGCAATGTCAAGTCGAAAGAAATGAATGTACCGCTGCCGTGTGTGTCGCAGGCATGGTGTATGTGTGCAAGGACACTAGTGTTCCGCTTCCACCATACTCACTCTTCGTACGATTACACTGAGGGAAATCAGTTTTTCTCTTTTTTTCTCGTTTTCATTTCTTTCTCTCAGTGTAGAAATGAACACTTTTTGAAGGCACGGCACTAGAGGGAATTGGTATGACAAGAATGGGTGGCCATGCAAATGAAATTGCTTACTTTGTACTTTGTATTGGGATTTTGTTGTCTGGCACAGAGACGACTGTCATAATGTCTGATGTCGACGTTGGCGTTGATATGTTTATACTTTGTGTGTATGCATGCATATGTGAATATAAGCGTGTGAATGGATGTAAAGTTGACAACATGACAATGGAGTTTTCTCCCAAGAATCTCATTCTCTTGCTCACAAATTTCGCCCCTTGGTAGTCCTCATTCCAACTCTCTGTCAGTCAAGTAGGATTTTCTTTTATTCTACGAAATTGGAGCAGTGAAGTACTCAGATTTGTAGCACACATACGACATAAACAGCGAGACGTCGTCGTCGTCATATACTGATATCCTGCAGAGATATTTCTAAATCAATTTCCCAAGATTTTAGTGACATTAACAGTGAAGCTGAGAGAAATAAAGGTCGAACACTATTTGTATGTAAAGGATGTGATGATAACCGGGTTTTTCAAAGTCAGTCGTACTTTATCTTTAACATTGATGACGTTCTAAGTTAGGTTGTTCATGATCATAACGATATTGTATTGGAAAGGTATTAATTTAAACGTTTTCAAGACGAGCTAGTTCAACAAACACTTGATTGTCAAAAAGCTTAATGTGTTTGACCGAATACAATAAATGAGATAATCCAAACTTAAACCTGTTAGTGATAAAAAAAAGAATAGAAGCTTTCTTTTGGCACCCGACACAAGTGAACTGGGGCGAGTGGTGTCATGGCGCTAGGGTTTCTTCATCAGTATCGGCAAATGTATCGAACAGTGTCAGGAGTATTCGAATATGTAAATTTTGGTAAAATTCTAAATAAACACTGAAGCTACCGCAGGCATGTTATACTTAGCGAAAATAATTGTCAAGCACGAGTTCGTTCGCACACAAAAACTCTATAAGAAAGAATGAGACAAAATGTACATAAATTTTAGGTGTTGTCTGTGGATCGAACCTCGAACCTCTCGCCGTATTGTATTTTCGTTTAACATACATTTTTGGAGTCATTCCACTCTTGTGATGGCATTTCCGAATTTCAAAATCTACTCGAAAAGACATCTATTTAGAGTTCAAGGTATAAGTTGTCAGTTATGAATCTGACAGCGATGTTGTGAGAAGCCTGAAACCTTCTTCCAATTACGAACTTTAGCCAACTAACTGATATGAATATCATTAAATTTTTGTTGCCGAATGAGGCGTGATTAGTTAAAATCAAGCAATCTAAGCAGACAAAGTTCGTGAAATACATACGTACGTAGCTACTGATTATTTTGTTTTTAGGAAAAAATACTTTAAGGAATCCTTAGATGATTCAATTAAAGAACACAAAATGTACGATAGGGGAATGTTTGTCTTTCCGCCTATCTGTTTGTCTGCAAGCAGGTATGCTTGGCCTCAAGCCTAAACCATTTCAAAGATTTACTTAGAGGGATCAAGGCTCAAATTGCCGACTATTATTTTCACTGCAAAGGCATGTAAGATCTCTTCCATTTTAGCTTTTCAACTATGCTGCTACCTTTTGGAATTAATCGTCCGAAGTTGTCTACAAACCTGTTAAAACTACAGCCAGAGGTTTATTTGGACAACATTTGAAAATGCTCAGAACCCATGTTATTCTACCGATATTTTAAAAACCCGTTTTTCTTCTCCAAAGGTGTACCCTATCAGATAAATGTGAATATGTTGATAACGCGCACACACGGAGAAACGGATTTCTACCTTAGTTAATTTGTAACTGGACATGGGTGCTTTCGGGCGCTGTAGCTCAGTGCTTATTGGTTTGGACTACTGAATGGAAGTTCTAGTTTTGATTCCCAAACAGCACTACTATCCAAGAGTAAAACTTTCATACAAAGCTTCCAAAAACTATCTCGCAATAAAAATACCTAATGATTGTACAGTGCCGATTCTCGGAACGTGTTCGAAATATTACAGTGCTACTAGGAACTGCCTCGCAAGGAAAGTGTGATCAGGTCACAGGATGATCACAAAAAGGCGAATCAATCAATGTGTATGCACAGACCACTTTTTCACGGATTTGCAGTTTATAACTCCTGCTAATTGTTCTACAAATCCAGTAAACCGTGACAAAATCCTAAGTCAATCCAAATATTTATATGCATATGTATGTAGGTATGTGTATTGTAATTGATATTTCTATCTTCACTGTAAAGGACACAGTAGAGTAATTTATGCATTATATCCAAAGAATCTATTTAACGACTGTATCGTACAATATCACTGAAGCTGAACTCTAAAATATTCAAGATTAAATCAGGATCAAGTGTCCTTGTTCCCATGCATCACTCGTCATTTCCTCTAGTAGTCTAATACGCCCTTAAAAATGTTAATATATTAACTCCCTTAATCTTCTTAAAAATCTCGCAATCATGGATAACCTTTCAAAGGGAAATTAAATTTTCATTTCTCCCTCCTGAATGCGCGATGTCTCAACAACCTTTTACGCAGTAATTGAAATCAGATAAAATTCCAGACAAACAAGATTTCACATGAAACATGGACAGACGACACTAGCAATATCCATTCCCCTAACTGTCGAATAGAAAAGAATATTACGAATTATCCTGTCATCGCACATATTATGACAAACGACAAACAACACCCAAACGCATATAGCACTTCGCTTATCTCCTCCTGTACAGCAACAGCATCCTGGAAGGGACCTTTAATCCGATCCAATTTCGCAATTGCAAATACATACATATGTATGTACATATATATGTATGTATATGTAAACTGACAAAAAAAGAAGGGACATGCCAACATGGGAACCTGCAAAAGCGACAACTAAGCAAGTAACCAAGGAGTACTCTTTTCATATACAATAAATCTTCAAAGGATGCTCCCAAGGATAACCGCACACGAAAGCGTTGCCAAACGAAAAAAAAGAATGTGCTGCTCTTGTTTGTTTGGACATCTCGTATGTCCTCCTCTTTACTTCCGTTTCACGTAACAACAAGAGGCGGAGAAACAGTAGATATGTATATAGAACAATCGACAAAAAGGATTTCAAGCATCATTGATAAAATATAATAATATGAAAATAGAATAGGATTGAAGTAGTAAACTGGGAGTGAAAAATGACACATGGATAAGGGGTTGGCTGCTCCGGTTCTCTTCCTTTTTCTCTGCAACAATAACATTAAATCAAATCGCAATAAACAGGATATTGCCAGGGTAACCGATCTGAGGAAGCAAGAAAAGGTCCTTCCTTTTCGGTGAGTAATGTAAATTGTGAATCGGGAAAGAAAACACAGAAATCGAGCAAAAAAAGAGCTGTAAGGACAAACACAATTGCAGCGGTAAATCACAGCGAAATAGGAATTATGACAAAGCCGAAGGACAACACACCAGCTCCCAGAACACAGTCAGTACACTCCATCCTTTGGTGTACATAGCCGCAAACTATATGTATATGTATATTTCGAAGCAATTTTAAAAGGAGCAAACACTTTTTTCCGAAATTTCTTTATCATTTTTATGTTCCACGGTAGACTGGACGGTTCTTCCGGATAATATATTTAAGTTTTTATTTCTCTAGCGAAAGTCCTTGCAGTTAATTTATTGCCAATAATGAAATATGATTAGGCAGTCGCGTATCCTTTTATTTAAATTGGATTTTTTCATGTCTTATTTATTTGCCTTTTTATCTGACTCCTTGTTGGGGGAAAGGATAAATTGGCAGTTTCCTGTTATTGTAAAGCCTTGTGTATGGGTATAGGTTGTTTGTCCTATCATTGTTTGTGTACGAAGAGTGCGGGAGAGTTTTTAGTTGTCCTTTGTCGGAAATTTATTGTTATCATAAAAAATTCTGATTCAATTGCGAGGACATAAGTCAATTTATGTGAAAGAAGTTCGTGTTATTCGTTATTCTCGTTCACAGATTCTTAGGAAATTATAATTTGGGGAATGGAAATGGTAGTCACCGTTATCTTTCCCAGATTTGTCATCAAGAACATACTTAAACAAAAAACACTTGACCATCAGCTTGAATTGTTAACTCTAATCCAGCCTTAATTCACCAATATCTCCCTAGAAGGCACCACGAATAGAAAACGTGACAAAACTTACGAATCATGTCCTAAGAATCACAGTAGGATTGGCCATTCTACCGTCAAATGAAACAAACATGGACCAAGCGAAACAAAACAAAAATACAGATGATTCACCTGAAAAGAATAAAAAAGAAAGTAAGTAACACTGAAGAAAAAGGAGTGGAGTGCGACTTTCCAACTCCGCAAAATTCATTCCGGAGGAGTTCCGTATTATTGCGATCACCAACCAGCGTGATCTCAGAGGAGTCGTCAAACTCAAAGCCACTTGGGGTAGACAACCAAAAGGGAAGGTAACGTACACCCAGTGAGGATTGAAGAAAAACGACGCACCCCGACGAAGAAAAAACTGAGAGTGATGCCATGAATATCCTCGGCAAAAGAATTGAAGACCTAATGAACTACTATAAGGGTAAAACTAATGTTCATCATGAGACACAACAACAGAGGGGTTTGGGAATAGAGTACTGTAAAGCGAAGTTGTGCAACGAGGAGCCAAAATATCTACTCTGCCAAGGCAAGTAGGTTATCGATAATAATCACTTAACGTATCTACGAGCATGGAGGAAGTTGCTGCTGAAACAATGAAATTATTACAGCTAAACCTAAAACATTGTGAGGAGGCCCAAGCCCTTTTAACACAAACAATTCGGGAACTAGATGTAGCCGTTGCGATCTTAAGTGAACCGTATCGGCATTCGCCGAAGAGGCCTTCGCCCTTATAATCGATGATGAAGCCACTGGACCGGATGGGATTCCAAATGTAGCCCTAAAAGAGGCGATTACATCTGCCTGCCTGAATGAGGTAGCTTTTTCCGATCAATGAAAGAAACAGAGGCTCATTCTACTACCCAAGGATCCAACAGCCTTCTACCCGCTCTGTATGTTGGATACGGCTGGAAAAATTTTGGAACGCTATTAAACACTATTTCCGGCAAACGTTGTGAAGGAATACGCAGTCACTGGAGGAGTCTCCCAGGGCTCAGTCCTGGGACCAGTACTATGTAACATCATGTACGATGACGTATTTCGTCTTGAAATGCCAGGCGAGTCTAGAATTGTGGGTTTTGCGGGTGACATCGCTATAATAGTAGCGCGTTCTGCACAACCTCTTACCACCTACCTTCGTCATCGCAATGGTACCCATCGATATACTCGCGGAAGAACTGCAGAAAAAGTTGCTAGACAGCAGACAGGAGGGGCGGCTAACTAAGTGAAGTGGACACAAGAGAAAAAAGCAGAAGTTTAATAGAGTGGCAGCAGCACTGGCTCATTTCATCTAAGAGTTGTTGCACTTACCGCAGACATGGTGAAGTTAACTTCTACCTCACGTAACTACTTACGGGACATTCCGGTCATATCTTCACAAATGTAAGAATGATGACTCCCACACTTGTCCATCGTGCAGTGATACCCCCGAAGACATGGAGCATGTATTCTTTCTTTGCCCACGATGCCAGCTACAAAGAGAAGCATTACGAACAGTACTGGGAGAAACACCAATTCTGGAGAATTCAGTACATCAGGTGGAATACAGTGAGCTCTTTTGCCAAAAATATTTGGCATGAGTTGAGGAGACTAGAGAAAAAATTAAGAGAGAGCGAAGAAAACTCAGGAAGCAACAGAGTAGAAGCGAGTGGGCACGCAGCTGTGTACCAAAATGTGTCTACGCAAACGCATTGACAGGCGGACATACGCCGATACATGCGCCCACTACGGCACCCAATCATGTAAGAAAAAAAGCTGAGGCTACAGCGCGGAAATGCCGTCCAACCAAAAGCTAACGCAGAAACATAATTACAATGACTCACCAAACGTGGGGAGCAGGGACTAGAAGCAGGAGGTGGTTTTAGTGGATTAAAGTCCCACAGACAGGCTTTCGATGATTTCCACCTTACCTACAAAAAAAAGGACATATGTATATATATTCTATACAGCAGCTAGAAACTATGTATTCTTTTCGTAAATATTCAATAGAAGTCCAGACGAAATTGAATGTTGCCATCAAAAAAGAATAATAAAATGAGTGATGAAAAGTAAATCATTGACAAAAATTAAATCAAGTTCACATAAAGGGAATAATACGTTACGTACAGCTAATCGTTTTCCACCGCCAAACTAAAATCTTATTTCGTAAACACGCTACTTACATACATATCTGTTTCCTCTCATCCAACAACAAAAAAGATTTAAAATACGTACACTCTATCACTCATCATATTATCGCACTCTATCTTACTCTCATAAAACGAGAATGTCACTCGAAGGAAACCTAAAATCATAAAGCACCCCCATCAGGGATGTCACATCACTGTCATCATCCAATGCATGTCACCCGCTAATTGCCAATCTAATCTCCAGCTTACGAACCAGACAATGGAAAAAAGTGGCGAATCTTTCCACGCGCACATCTTCTCATCCTTCGACCTATTCAGGAAAAAGAAAAGCCAGATGATTGATGACAACGCCGCATGTTGCTCATTTGTTTTGTCAGATCCTAATGAAAATTAAACACACTGCGGCGACCCATATTTGTTACCACACACCACACGCACACACAAATTAATTCCTAAAAGTAACCCACGCCGCAATCCATCATTTCGTTAATAGAGCACCCCTGAGCAACAATGTGATGTAGACCAACATCGACCCTCTGATTACTGTTTTCTTTTTTTTTTTTTGTTTTTGTTCTTTGTTTTCACTGTCATCCTTCATCGCAACTCACTAATTCGTTGGCCAATGTCATCATTAATTTTCATTAAAGTCACCTGGATACACTCCCGCAGTGGGGCAGACACATAGAAAGACAAAGTAAATGATTTAACGTTCCTTTGGTCAGCCCAGCTGACAATCCTTCGTCGTTGTCAACGGCAGCCCTTTTGGCCAGCAGAGATTCATCATCCACAACGAGAGACATGTCATCCATCAAAGAAGATAAATGATGGTCTAGCCATCTTTTCTAGTCTGTCCACATGCACACACATGCCAAGTGAATGCTTGTCCTTTCAACGTCAGATTGGGCGAGCGACCGCTCCCAACACCATCGACTGACTGACCAGCAGTTGGTCAACATGTTGAAGGCTGCTTCAACGTGACATGACATGCGAGACCCTACTCTTCACTTCGCATCTTCCCTAAAGTGCAATTGTAATATGTTGTCGCTAGTCCTGGCAGAGCAGAAGTGTACGACATTGATGACGTCGACCCTGAAACTAGTGAAGAACTAACAGAGGGCGGAGTAGGTGCAAGAGTAGAAGAATCTGCACTGTGCTTCTACGTACACCGATAGACGACGATAAATCAAAATGAGATGTCATAAAATTTACCATTATCATGTGGCAGAGCATGTTGCATGTCGAAGGAGCTGACCGTAGAGCAGGAAGTAACCAGGATATGAACACGAGAGCTGTCCACTGTCCATTTATGTCAGCAACATGATACTCTCTTCTCTCGATATGTACATGTGGACAAGGTGGTCACATGCACAGTCCACCACCCATCGTCGTGGGCGTACAGCAGGAGATGCTGACATCA
Organism: Xylota sylvarum; assembly: GCA_905220385.1. Classification (NCBI taxonomy): domain Eukaryota; kingdom Metazoa; phylum Arthropoda; class Insecta; order Diptera; family Syrphidae; genus Xylota; species Xylota sylvarum. The sequence continues at coordinate 65,684,213 of LR999957.1, read as the reverse complement.
CTGAAACGTACAAATGACGCCTGGAACATTGTGAAAATTGTCTCGATTTGTCCGGGTAATTTGAGATTCTGTTGTGTGCTATGAACATGCGGACACTTGAACAGAGGATGCTCGTCATGAAGGATCTTTATGTGTATGAGGATACATAAATTGTGTTCTTTTCCGTTGTAAGGATTTCCAATTAAAGGAACAAACAATAAGATTCTATACCGCGCCGTTGCTGACTGTGACGCCTAAAGCTACCTAATTCCATTGATTAACGCTAGCGCAATGCAACAGCACGATCTTACTTCGCGGTTAGAGAGTCATAAATCCTCATCACGATTCCTTGTTGCGGTGCTTGGTGTGCAGGTTCGACTTCGGGAATCCTCATATGCAATAACTCAGCAAAATCACAATACACCGAAAATTAATACCAGCGCGCCGCGCACAGATCCTTAGGATTGGTAGCTAAGGAGCAAAGGAAATGTTTTCTTTTTTTGTTTTCCTTCCACTTCGCGAAAATGATTTACAGCGACACTAAAACTATTGTGTGGCGGTTGCTTTCGGCGTCTTGGTTGGCTCGTCTTGGCTCTTTCTCATGGTAATGAGCGGCGGCGGCGGCGGCGGCAGCAGCAGAATCTTATATTGGCAAGGCACGAACAAAAGAAGAAGAAGAAGAAGCGAGTGAGAAGCGCGGCGGCAGTCGCAAACACTTTCAATACAACTGCAATAAATAACCACAAATCTGATGATTTATTGGGTGAAACAAATCATAACTATTTTCCTTCCTTTCTTTTTTTTCTTTTCTTTTTCTTGTGTTGTCTTGTTTTCTTTTTAATTCGCTCTGAGGTTTTATTGCGGTGAGTTATTGTCATGGAATGTGCAGGAAAAAATCAGGAGAAGAATGGAGTCACTAACCACACACTTAATGAGAATATTGACACTAGGATTGCTGACGAGAAATATGGGGAATGACAACTCTCAGCTCTAGAATGTTTATTCAAAGAATTTCATATTCCAATTGATATTTTCGTTTCTAGGCCGCGAATACTAGTTGAAACTGAGTTACCTCCTTGAACCTGCTTGCTGCCTTTAACAAAGTGATTCTTTCCTGTGTACTCAAGAATAGTGGTATCGAAGGCGTGGATTAACATGTAAGATAAAGATCTTATATATATAAAGCCTTGCTTCTAAGTGCAGATCCTCACAAGATCTTCGTTAAGCCTAAAGAAACTCATTTCATTTCAGAACAAAAGAAGAAGTCAAGAAACGTCTTTAAACCAATAAGCCAAGATACCTAACGAACGTTTTTACACTTACCCAGATCCATCCGTGAGTTATTTTATAATCTGAATTTCTCCCGCTAACTTATTAAATCCTTAACAATTTATAGAATAAGTCAGGTCCTTGAACGAATCAGGTGGAAAGAGGACGTGCCCGAAATGGATTACTGACATCGGTTTAAGCCAGACTTCGTCGTAGTGTTCTTTTTCAGAACAGGTCTACCAGTCGTATCAGCCTCGATAAAAGTGGACCTCTTTATTAAGATCACGACTCGGAACGTTCATTGAATTGAGCGAATGCATCTGGAACTTAGATACGTTCATACACTGTAAACCGCTGGTGCTGCTAGAAAACTTGAATCTATTCTCAATCAGTGCAGGGCTGATACGCTTAGCAGAGGCTGTTACGGCAATTAAAGAACAGGCGAAACGAGTTGGCCTTCAACGAAACGAGGACCAAACTAACTACACATAAGTATGACTTCAATAAAAAAAGAATCAGTCACATGTTCTGACACTGATACTGAGCAAAGACAGCCCAATACCAGACACTAATTTCTCAACCAATTTATCAAGAAGACAGTCGACTCAAGTACATGTTGATTGTGCTTCAGGAACCGAGAGAAGCGGATCTCATTCTATGTAAATATCTTACTTGCAAGTAGCCAAAATCTTAAGTAGGTACATGGATCGGTGCCATGAAATAAAACACAATGCAATAATGTCTAAAACTCAATTTGGATATTATTGTACTTAAGCAATTGCTGCACTTCGATGCTCCTCAACGATCGTCGTAAGAATTTGAACATCAATAAACTTTTGAAATTGGGTTTTATTTTATGGCACCCATGGCTCATATCGCCTATATTACTGAATTAATAGCGGTACCATTGTAAGGTATCGGCACATCCTCGATTTCTCGCAGTCCTCGATTGCTTTTCACGCATGCAGTAGATTCTCCGGGGGCCGATAGCAGAAACCAGCCAATGGATCCACTGGATGTACACTGCCATCATTAGACCTATCCTCACGTACTGTCTGTCTGGTCTGGTGGCCTGCGGACTAGTGTCTCTCACAGAAAGTGCAGCAGTATCATCCGCAAAAGTTGCTAAAGTGATTTGTTCACTTTTTGGTAGATCGCTAGTAAATAATAGGCATGGACCTGGGCCTAATACACCACCTTGCTCAGTACTCTCTTTCTTGTTTAATATTAAAGAATCGCTGTAATATATGTATGTACTCTAGAATTTTCGATTACTGCTGTGCCAGTTACTTTTGCAATTTATGGATCAGTTCTTTGTGCCACACTTATCGAAAACTTGTGCTATGTCAAGAAATATAGTAGAGCATATCCTTTTTTCTTCAAATTCTTTTTCGATTTTATCTCTGATTCTTGTCTACCTTGTCTCTGCTATCAATTCTGAAAACAACACCTCAGTAGAAATAAAATGAAGTATAACTCTTGCCATTCGCTGTTTCTTTGGAACCGATCAACTAAGGAGACTCTATATACTTATACCATCCCAGTCCTCCCTTATGGTGCTGAAGCATGGACTTTATCGAAAGCGGATGCCGGATCCACGGTCGTTTCGAGAGAAAAATTCGTTTGCGTTGACGACCTTTGACGGAGGAGATTCAACGGCGAACTATACGAGGTGTAGAGCGACATTGGCCTAATCAAAAATCTGCACATCAGTCGTTTGAGATGGCTAAGACATTTAGAGTGAATGGTTACTAGCGCTACGGCCCTTAGAGTCTTCGAATCAAACCCGGAGGTACAACGCAGTAGAGGAAAACCTCGCCTTAGTTGGCGCACACAAGTAGAATGGGATCTTAACCGACTTGGAGTGCGCAACAGAAGGCAGTTAGCTAAGCACCGGGGTAAATTCAGAGGCTTGTTGGTTAACGCCCAAACTGATGGTTTGGCACTAGCGATTTTTCTTAATTATTTTTTGCATACGTTTCACCAGCATCTTTTCGAATAACTTGGACAGCATTGTTAGTATCGATATTGGGCGATATGGGGTAACTTCGCTAGGTCAGTTCCCTGGTTTTGGAATCATTATTACCTCCGCGACTTTCAACATGCTCTTTTCTGTAATAATTTCAGATATTTCATGAGGGTAAGAGTTCTGCTTTATTTTATGCATATGTTGATTCCGGAGTTGCAGCCCATGCAGGTTTTGTATATTGATTGTAAATATTTGCACTGCTTCTTCTTGGGGACGCCGTGGCTCAAGTTGTTAGTGTTGATTCAATCCCCAGACAAAACCTAACATTTTTTTTTGTTATAAAAAAATCGACAAGATCAGGGGTCTTATTCAGTTGGCCAATAGTTAGGTAGTAGATATTTGCCGCCACCTTCTTTAATTGTTTCATATAATGTTCTTCGTAATGTTTTTGTATTCGTTAATCTAGATCCCCAATATTTATTCTTGGCCCGTCCTATCGCGATCAGTCTATATGCGGAAGAGGCTTTCAAAATCATTTTTCTTTATACTATCGCTATGAGAACAGTATACTGACGCAACAGATCCACTGCTCGTTTTTATACTTATGGAGATTCCTTGAATCGCATAAGATTGGAATTTGGATCCTATATTGTGCTTAATCGTACATTTTATTAAGACTGCAACCCCGCATTTTGCACAATTATAAGGATGTGGGAGTGATATAATTTATATTCTTGCAGTTTAAAGTCAGTTGTGCGTCTCGAGAGTCACATGTATCTCTTAAATACTCTTTAACGTAACCGTAGTCCGAAAAATTTTATTATTTGTCGTTTATAGAGTGGAAAAGTCGGGTAATGAATCGTCAGCCACAAATTGCGTATCCCACATGATAGACACGAAAAAGTAACATATACAGCTCAATAGGGGTACAGTTGAACGTTGCTTCGAGAACTACATACATATGTATATACATATGTAGTATTACTGGTCCCCTATTAGTAGTAACTAAGAATATATACACAAATACTTTAAGAGTGGAAGAACGATCTGATCTTAGCTCGTACCACACCCCAGTACTCTTAACACCGACACCGAAATTTAAAAGGATTACAACATCCTGAAAATAACCTAAACATTATCATAGAAAAAAGAAAAGCTATGAAGCGCTCATCAGTCGTCTAATATCACTAGGACATTTAGAGCGAATGGACATCAACGCTCCGGCCCGAATAATCTGCGAATCCAACCCAGAGGGACAATGCATTAGAGGCCTTAGGTGACTCACACAACTTGGAGTGCGCAACTGGAGAGGCTTGTTGTTTGAGGACCTAAGTAAGTATGGAAGCGCTACACAAGAGTACTTACTTTACTTAACGGGCTCCCGACCCGTGAAGAGTCTCTGCCTGAGACACAGCAGCCTTCCACTCTCTTCGATCCCGGGCACGCTGCTTCCAGTTATCTAGACCAAGCGCTCTGGCATCCGCGATAGCTTGATCCTTAAAACGGAGGTTCGGTCTTCCTTGTCTTCTCGAACCTGGGGGCTGTGATTCGAAGATCCTCTTTGCTGGAGCATTATTGTCCATTCGCTCGATGTGGCCGAGCCAGTGTAGTCGACGTGTTTTGGCTTTTTGGACTACATCCACATCCTGGTACAGCTCATAGAGTTCGCGGTTATATCTTCTCCTCCATTCGCCCTCCTCGCATACGGGACCGAATATCCGACGAAGAATTTTTCTTTCGAAAGTGTTCAGTATTTGCTCTGCTTTCCTGCTTATCGTCCAGCACTCGGCTCCATACAGCAGAACTGGCAGGATCAAAGTTTTGTAGAGCAAACATTTCGTCTTCCGAGTTAGGAGTTTTGACCCCATTTGTTTCGCCAAACCGAAGTAGCAGCGGTTTCCTAGGGTAAGTCTTCGTCGAATCTCCACTAAGTTGTCATTCGTGGAGTTGATATTTACTCCGAGGTAGGTAAACTCCTTAACCACTTCGAAGTTACTGTTGCCAACAGTGACGTTTTGTCCTAGGCGGTGGACAGATGCTTCTTTGTTTGTTGACAACATGTATTTGGTTTTGTCCTCATTCACTTCAAGGCCAACACGTTTCGCCTCTTCTTCAATTGCCGTAAAAGCCTCTAACACGGCGCGCTGTGAGCGACCGATGATGTCGATGTCGTCTGCGTATCCCAGCAACTGGACAGATTTGTTGAAGATAGTGCCTTCCGTGTTTACACCTGCCCTGCGCACTATCTGTTCCAGCACAAGATTGAAGAAGTCACATGATAGCGCATCCCCTTGCCGAAATCCGGTGCATGTTTGGAATAGTTCAGAGGAACTGTTGCCGAATTGCACGTTGCACCGCGTGTTATCCAGCGTCACGCGGCACAGCTGGATCAGTTTAGCCGGGATCCCGAATTCGGCCATCGCCTTGTAGAGCTCAAGACGATGAATGCTATCATATGCGGCTTTAAAGTCGATGAAGAGATGGTGAGTCTCGACTTGAAATTCGTTGGTCTTTTCCAGGATTTGCCTTAGTGTGAAAATTTGGTCGATCGTCGATCTGCCGGGCCGGAAGCCACACTGGTACGTGCCGATTAGTGTGCTGCAGAAAGGCTTCAGACGTTCACACAGTACGTTGGATAGGATCTTATATGCGACATTAAGCAGGGATATGCCTCGGTAGTTCTTACAAGACATAGGATCGCCTTTCTTGAAGATGGGGCATATAGAGCTGATAGTCCAGTCATCGGGCATGACTTCATCCACCCACACTTGGTTGATGACTTGGTGCATGCACCCCACCAAAGCATCACCACCATGTTTGAAAAGCTCTGCTGGTAGACCATCAGAGCCGGCGGCCTTGTTGTTCTTCAGCTTTTTGATAGCTGAGCCGACCTCTTCAAAACTAGGAGGGGGAATGGATTCTTCATTGACTGGATGCGGGTTCTCTTCTTGCCCTATCACTCTCTCTACCTGCCCATTAAGTAGCTGCTGGAAATGCTGCTTAAATACATCTACTATTCCCTGTGCTTCGGTGACTAGGTTTCCTTCACTGTTTCGAAGAGCCTGCGTTCCGGGCTTGAAGCCAGCTGCCAGTTGCTTGGCTTTCCTGAAAAACATCCGGATGTTGTTCCTATCGCGGGACTCTTCGATATCCTTGAGCTGGGAGACTGCGTGGGCCCTTTTCTTCTTACGCAGGATCTTCTTCTCCTCCCTTCTTCTGGTTCGATACTCTTCTCTCGCTGCCCTTGTTTTGCGTTGCAGCGCTTGCAAGTGTGCATTTTCTGTCACCTTTTTCCGGCGTACGCATTCATCATCATACCAAGGGCTCTTTTTGGGTGGTGGCTGGTAGCCTATGGTGGTCTCTGCTACCCCTTTGATGATGTCGCGATACTGGTTCCACAGATTGTTGGCGTTTGTGGATGGTGAATGCACAGCGGAGAGTCTCTCACTCAGGCGCTCCCTGTAGGCTCTGGCTACTCCAGACGTGCTAAGGCTTCCAACGTTGAATTTCTTTTTCTGGGCGGTCTGCAGCTTCTTCTCATTGGATAGTCGAGCTCTGAACTTAGCTGCAACAAGAAAATGGTCAGAGTCGACGTTTGCCCCTCTGAACGTTTGCACATTCAGAATGTTGGATGCGTGCCTCGCATCTATTAGCACGTGGTCGATTTGGTTGGCGGTTCGACCATCTGGAGAGCGCCAGGTTGCTGTGTGGATTCGTAGTCTTGGAAACCTAGTGCTACTTATCACCGTATTACGAGCTGCTGCAAAATCGATTAGCCGGAAGCCGTTGTCTGTTGTCGTGTCGTGGAGGCTGTGCTTTCCAACTAATCCGCCGAAGATGTTTTCCTTACCGATTTTGGCATTGAAGTCCCCGAGTATGATTTTGACATCATACTCCGGACAGGCTCCGTAGGCTCCGTCCAGGAGGTCATAAAACTCCTCCTTGATAGAGTCTTCAGCTTCGTCGGTAGGGGCGTGTGCACATATTATGCTGATGTTTTGAAATGTAGCCTTGATGCGGATCACAGCCAGGCGATCGCTGATCGGCTTAAAGTCAATTATCATTGAGCGTAGCCGATTTCCCACGACGAATCCGCATCCTAACATGTGCAGTCTTTTGTGGCAGCTGTAATAAATGTCGCAATTTTTCCGTTTTTGCATACCTGATCCTATCCATCGTATCTCCTGGATCGCGGTAATATCTGCCTTGTACCGCGTGAGGACAGATTCAAGTTTTTGAGTAGCACCAGGAGTGTACAGTGTACGTACATTCCAGGTGCATACTCTTATATCATAGTCCGTGTACGTTCCGGGTCGTGGTATTAAATGAGGGGGTCCATTATCCGAGGCTTGCGTCTCTCTCATAACTAAATTTTTTTTACGTGGTAAGGAAGTTACCCCGACGGCACAACCCCCAACCTGGAGGGCCAGTTCCATTTTTTTGAAACCCCTAGGACGTGGGGCCGGTTTTAAAACCGAAGTCAGTATCCCGCTTCGGGGATATGAGCGCTGCCGTTGGCCCAATAAGGGCTCATCCGCCACCATCTCTTTTCCAAAAACCTGACTTATTCTTGGAAATCTTTATCGGCCTGAGCTCCGAATATGTCGAAGTAGCCCAGATAAAGTGTTGTGCTTCCGTTTGAAGCTTTAACGCCACCGTTGACTCCATCGAGAGAGTTCGTCCGCTGTCGTATTTATAGTGCTGCAATTTTCTCTTGGTCAACACTCGCGCTTATAAGTTTAGCAAGTCGGGTCCGGATGGACACCAACCAGTACCCGATGGCTACCACTAGGAGGTAAAATAAGCACAATTGATGCGCAGTAACAGTTACAACACTGGACGTCGCCAGGTTGACGCCAGTCAGTGCCTACCCTATTCCTACAGCATCCAGCCATCGCTACACAAGAGTGCCGGTTTATAAAATCAGGGTCAATAAACTAAATAACAAACTTGAAAAGGAATCAAAGAGCGCAAAAGTAAGTCTTTAGAAAGGTGCCTTTAAAAACTGACAAATACAATGGAAGCAACAAAGAAAAGTGTATTCCGCCTATTTGTAATTATAAATTTAAGAAATGAAAGAAATGCATGTGTTGAAAGGTGACCCATATTTAATCTGCAACGTATAAAAAATAGCCAAAACAATAAAAGGAAGCATTTACTAAAGCAATTACTAAAGAAATTTTTATGCGATTCCCGAGCAGCTTTCTCAAATAATGCTGCATTGTTATGTAGTCAAATCAAATGCGGCATTTCGACTAAGACACGTACCACGAATGTGGAAAGTCGCTGAGGTAATCTTCGTGTCAAAGCCAGGTAAACCAGCAAGGAATTTATCGAAAGTGTTTGAAAAAATTTTGATAAAGCAAAAGCGTCGGATTATAGAAGAAAATTCTTTGATAGCAAATCATCAATTCCGATTCAGGAATAGGCACTGAACTAAGGATCAGGTCCATAGAACAACAGACCTTATAGAAAAGTCATTAAGACAATATGGCATAAAGAGATAATACGCAAGTTTAAAAGGTACCTGCCAAATCAAATCCATCAAATAATAAAATCTTGGATTGAACAAAGATTATTTAGAGTGAAAGGGGATGAGAAGTACTCAATACTTCATAAAATAAAAGCTGAAGTACGGCAAGGGGGTGTGCTCGTCCCTATTTTATCATATAATTCGATAACCTTGAACTTTGGAGAATTTTACATGCAAAATATTATCAAAATCGGTTTTTTAATGAAAAGCGCCAAAAAAGTGGGTATGCTATACATAGACTATATACATGTTCTGAAATCCGCCCACTACCACTCTCACTTTTTCATAACTTCACTAAATTACATGAAATCGAAAAAGTTTGTTAAAACCATATATGTATTCAGATTGTCTACAACTCATCCATACGTTGTTCTTAGCTACGCCCACTTTTTGGAGGCATTTTTATACTTGTACTGCTTCTCTTTCTCAAAAGCCCAAATATGAAATTTCATCCTCCTAACTCAAAATTTAAGGCCCAAAAGGTGGTGACATACAGATGGACGGACAGACATGGGTCAACCCTCTTCGCTGACACACTAATCACAAATATATGTATGTATGTTTTTTTTTTTTTTTGTTTGGAAGGGGAAATCTTCTAAAAGATACTGACGAAATACTCGGTTGGTCAGTATGCCAGATTTCTACTGACTAAAACCACCTCCCTTTTTTATACCCTTTTTCTATACCCCGCGGTACTACCTCCAGGTATTCCATCGCGGGGCAGGATTTAGCAATTCTTGCTTTCTTCAAATGTCTATGTGGCCAGTCTCTTGGACTATCCTTCTCCTTTCTTCATCTCTGCTTCTTTCTCGCTCTAGTCGTCTAAGTTCATTTGAGATGTATTTTGTGTAGGTGTCTACTGCATCCCATTTTGCTTGCGACTGTAGCATGTGGCCTACTATGTTTTCAGGTATTGGTATTTCTTCCAGTTCCCTATGTAGAGTTTCTCTCTGGAGCTGGAATCGTGGGCATTCAAAATACACATGTTCAGCGTTTTCTTGTCTTCCCTCGCAAGCCGGACAATTGGGTGTGTCGTCGAGTTTAAACTTATGTAAGTAGGCACGAAAGCATCCATGCCCGCTTAGCATTTGGGTCATGTGGAAGTTTAGCTCTCCGTGTTTACGCTCTATCCAGTCGATGATTGTCGGGATAAGTCGGTGTGTCCATCGACCTTTATTTGACGCATTCCAGAGCTGCTGCCATTTTCGTAAACTGGTAGTTCGTTCGCTTCGTTTAGGCCATTTCTTCCTGGAGTGGTGATCAAATCACCATTTTCATCGCCCATGTTGTTTTTCTTTTCATAAATTCTCCGCATTTCATCTGATAGCAGGTCAATGGGGACCATTCCTGCAATGACATATGCTGCATCGCTAGATACTGTGCGATATGCACTACATACCCTCAAGGCGCATAATTTGTATACAGGATTACCGACTTAATTACGGTAGCATACAGTCGTCTTCGGCTATACCTTGGTCCTCCGTTTTTCATTATCCTCATGAGTGCATTATTAACTCGTGAGGCTTTCTCATTTACATGCTCCAGGTGTTGTTTAAATGTTAGTTTAGTATCGACCACCACACCCATATACTTGATTGCTGGTTTAGATTTAATCTCGTGTCCACCAACGGTGATGATAATTGTCTCGCACTTTTTTCTGCTGCTGATCAGCACCACCTCTGATTTATTTTCGGCTAGATTAAGGCCTACTGAGGTAAGCCATTTCTGAACTATCCTAATAGTGTCGTTGCTGATTCGTATGATTTCCTCCAACAATTTGGTGACTACGACAATGGCGATGTCATCAGAAAATCCTACGATTTTTGCTTCCTCGGGTATGGATAATCGGAGAATGTCGTACATAATATTCCACAATAGCGGCCCTAAGACCGAGCCCTGTGGCACGCCGCCCGAGACTATGTATTCTATGTGTTATACAATAGTATCCGTTGCCTAAAATAATCCACTACTATATTTATTAAATACTGTGGGACTCTCTTGTTCCTTGGCGCAGCCAAAATATGTTCCCAGTTTGCGGAATTGAACGCATTTTTTATGTCTAACGTTATAACGGAGCAGTACTTTTTTGAGCCTCCTTTCCATCTTCGACCTTCCGTGGCTTTCTGCGCAGTATCAATTACTATCTTGATTGCGTCTATCGTGGACCTCCCCTTTCCGAAGCCATATTGGTGTTCGGATAGACCTCCTGCATTTTCAATTGCTGCTTCTAGCCTGGTACCAATAATCCGTTCCAGCACTTTTCCAGCTGTATGCAGCATACAGAGCGGTCGATAAGATGATGGATCTCCAGATGTCTTATTTCCTTTAGGTATGAGGACCAATTTTTGCATTTTCCATTGGCTCGGAAACACTCCTTCTTGCAGGCATGAATTGTATAGATCCAGAAACAATTCCGATCTGGCTTTAATTGCAGTCTTCAGTGCTATATTGGGTACAGCATCTGGTCCAGGTGCTTTTTTATCTCCAAGTCTCCTGCAGATAGAAGTTGGCTCTTCTCTTGTTACCATAGGTATCAACTGGATTGGTCCTAACTGTTCGTCACTTGTTCGCATTTCCCGTTGGCTTGGGAAGAGCCCATTAACTATCTCGAGGAGCAGGTTCGGGCATGTTGGTGGTGGTTGCTGGAATAGTTTAAGTTTTTTGAAAACTACTAGGTACGCCATTCCCCATGGATTTTGGTTCGCTTCATCACATAATTCCAAGAAGCATCTACGTTAACTATTTTGGATGGCTTGTTTTAGGTCCTTGCGCGCTCTTTTGTATCGGTTTTGCAGTTCTTCGAACGTGTCTCTTCCTCTAGACCGTTGGTACAGCCTTCTCATACGGTGGCATTCGGACCGTAGATGCGCTATATTCTCATTCCACCAGTGGACTGAAGTGGTATATTTACTTATTCCCTTCTTTCGCACCATAGAGGCATCGCAAGCATCTGTAAGTTGTCTCATTATTTGTTTCGCCTTGTCTACCGCTGAGCCTGCTAGTGTTGTGTCCTCTAGCATAATCAAAAACGCATCTTTATCAAGGATGTTGGTCTTCCATCCTAGGTTTTGTGTCGTATTTGGAACTGCAGTATTTTTGTTAATTTTGAGCTCAAACAGTATTGCCTGATGGTCACTTTGGGTGTAGTGGGTGCTTACTTTGCACGAGGTGTTATGGGCTAATGAACAGCTAACAAACGTGAGATCTATAATCGAACCCACTCCATTTCGATTAAATGTTTTTTCCTGGCCGTTGTTAACAAGGATTATATCGAGCGCAGCGAAAGCCTCTAACAGGCAAGTTCCTCTTCTATTAGTTCTGGAGCTGCCCCATTCTGTAGCCCAAGCATTAAAATCACCAGCTATGACGGTAGGGCTCCGGTCTCTGGCATCTAAAGTCAGTCTGTCAAGGAAGATTTTCAAACTCGCCTACTGTGAGGCTCGGTGGGGCGTAGCAGCTACATATATATGTGTATGCCATTAATTTTAGTTCGTACGAAGCCAGTGTTCGTACCGCTTCAGATTCCTGGATACTACCTTCGTAGATTTCCTCCTCGGTACTAACTTCGTCCAGATCTTTGATTTCAACCGGTACTTCGTGTGTTAGCGTCCTAACCTCAGCGTGTTCCACTAGCGTCTTTTCTATTTAGTTTTGAAACTGTGCGGCTTGCAAGTCCGCCGATCTCTTAAGCTCTATGAGCAAGTGCCCCTTCGCTGTCTTCCTTATATGGTTAACATTTTGTCCTATTTCCTTAAGATCAGGGTCATTCTTAACTTTTCGTAGCATATCCGCGTACGACAATTCACCTGTTGGCTTTATAACGATTGCGTCCGGTCGTACTTGTTTCCTTCGCTTTTTGGTGCTTACTTTGCTCCAATTGGTTTCTTGGTTATTTTTAGCTGAACCAGGTGTTACTGTACCCGCCGTGATGGTGTGCTCCATTGGTAAATCCACCTTATTTGGCTCTTTACCCTTTGGCTCCATCTGAGTCTTGTTTTTTTTCCTTTTAGAGACCGGTAGCACGTTGCCTCATAGATCTTGTTCTGCGTTACCATTTGGGGTTTCATCTCTTCTTCTCTTGGGCGTTGCAATTTCTCCTTCCTTGGCCAATGTTTCTACTGCTTTTATTTGTTCTGCGTTACCATTTGGGGTTTCATCTCTTCTTCTCTTGGGCGTTGCAATTTCTCCTTCCTTGGCCAATGTTTCTACTGCTTTTATTTTTTCGGCGCATGATTTAAGGTGATTTATCTGCTGCGTCTGGGTTGCCTTTTCAACTCCATCTTTCTTATTATTGTTAGCGCTGTCGACCACTGAACAATAGGCCAGACGAATGGAGCTGGTAAGTTTTTGAATTTCGGTGTGGACGTTGCTTTTGCCCTTAATAAAGTCTATCAGCTTATCAATTTTTTCTCCCAGGAGTGTAAGTGCATCACACTTTTTCTCTTCTTTGGTTGGACTGTTCTCCGCGACTGCTGCGAACAAGTTCTCCATCTCCATGACGTGGCGGATTTGTGTGCTAACCACCTCTTTTGTAGTACTTCTTGGCGGTGATAGCATTAGTATTGAAGTTCTCCTAAACGGTTCCTCAATCTGTTGAGCTCCATTAGGTGTTCCTGCTTTTTCTTTTTCATTTTGATTTTTTTTTTTTTGGTTTATGTTTTCATATATATATATTTGTGATTGGATTTTTGTTCATTTTGGATCCCACGAGTGTAGGGGAAAGTAGGTCAGCTGCATCATAGCCCCTGCTAATGTAGTTAGGCTTCATTACAACCAGAGGGCACCAGTTATCTGGAGGGCTCCGTTAGCGATGCTGTATTGGTTTTATGTCCCCAGCACCATTCAGGCCTCAACACGGGTCGCTTGACACTTTGCCTTCGGGACAGGACGCCTAGTTAAGGGCGGCATCTGTTCGGCATTTGTACTTACATACATATGTATGTATGTATGTACATATGTATGTATGTACATATGTATGTAAGTACATATGTATGTACATATATACTTTATAGGGTCTATCTCAATTATTTCTCTGTATTACAGAACTATGTATCAAACTTAATACAATCCTTAGGAAAGGGTATACAAATTATTCAACGAAATCCCTAAGATACTGTAACAAATGCTCTTCATGTCCAAATCACTGACGAAAACCACTCATAGTTAATTGAAAGGGTACACCGATGTTCGCGCACGCAGTTAATAATCATAACGATTCGCTTAGTCGATCATCATACGCTTTGACGTAACATCCGCTTTATAACTGACAGCTCCTGCTGCTAGTTAGTATGTCAAGAACATTGCTACCGTTTCTGCTACTTCATAATCAACTTCCGTCTCGTTCTACTCATTGCCGTCGTGCCGTCGTCATAGTCGTAATTTACCCAACACCAAAAAAAAAACCTCAAACAATAGAAATCGAAAAAGCGACTGACAGGTAAACGACATGAAAAGAAATCCTGTCAACAGGATGAGAATATATTCACACACAGGAGGATCTGCTCAGCCGTAGTATCTTCAGTGAAAAAATAGAAAATGAAAAAAAAGGAAGTGTCCTTATTTGCAAGAGACATGCCATCGCACAGCACTGACAGGAGAATTGACTGACTGCTTGCTGGTGCCGCGCACAGCAATAATACCGAAGACAGGCAACGCCTGCTACTGCTACCTCGTTTATACATCCATCCGTTTTGCTATCGCTCATCATCGTCGTCGTCTTCTTGAGCCCAACTACTATGATTATTATTTTCCACTTCTTCGGTCTGCTTTATTGAATTGGATTTTTCTTCGTCCTGTTTTTCCATATTTATTTTTATTTTTTTTTATTTTTTTGTTATACGAGCACATGATACACGAAGAAAGCAGCAGGAACACAGCATCGAGACAAGTAATAATAATAATAATAATGATATGTCGCGCGATAATGTACGTTTTGTTCTCTCTGACAGCTTTCAGCGGGGTAGCTGTCATTTCACTTTCCTCCATCCTTCGGGGTTTTACTTGGGTGTTTTTTTTATCTTCATTCTTTTGTGCAACTTCCGTGGAACACATATTCCCACTTTGGGAATCCTTTTTCTTTCTTCTTATATGAAAATCATCTCGCTCTCCACAACACAATCCATCTTCTTCTGTCTCCTTCGAGCGAGTTTTGGGCGGGCAAAAAAAAAGACACGAAACGAAATAACGTGTCAACTTTCAGTGTAGCTGTCGCTCATCTTGTTTTCCATGTTTCTCAGTCCATGCTCAGAAATTTTAAAATTGAGCACAAATACCACCAACACAGGAAATGGGGTTGGAAAGCATTCCCCCAGTAAAGCAGGGCGCTGTCAGAGACACCGAGAGGCGTGGATGGAGGCGTCAAAATTATTCAAGACGGGATCTCATTTCCACACAAAACCCCGAAAGCGAAGACAGGACATATCAAGAGTGCTGTCAGAGGCCTGTCACATGTGCAGAGCATATGCTGGAATAACAAAATGACGGATGGAAAACTAGGATATTTTGCGCGGGAAAATCCATCACAGTTCCGATTTGAAGCACGCAAATGCCTATCATAAAAGCCATCTCAAGCGACAGATTTATACTTATGTTTAATCATACGACGAGCCGCTTATTATTTGTATTCTCTTCACATACGATATTGCTTCTACCTGCTCAAGTGATGAGAACAATAATCATTGTGGTCTGTCTGAAGTGAGAGCGTTATCCTTTAATGTGGTACTTTATCGCCAAACAAAAGAACTTAGGTAACCCGTGCAAAATCCACTCGAGCGCATAAAAACGATGTGTTGATAGTTTAAATTAGTTTCGCTGGGACATGAAAAGGACTTGATACCACCGGGAGATTTTATCGATGCGGGAATCTTTTTGAATGCCTCCTCTGTTCTCATGAAAGGAAGTACCTACACTTCGTGTGATTGACATCACTCAACCGATGATGGATGAGATAACTGAATTGAAAAACAGCTGCTGCTGCTACTGGCTGCCGTACCATTCATGTTGTCATGTATTAGATCCTGTCAGAATGTTTCTGAACTGATTGCAGAGATAGGGTTTGTCACTTGTCATTAGACCATTGACGTGGATGTGTAATATGTGAGTGTATTGTCGCGTTATTCATCTTCAGGTTTTCTTTCATCATCACCATCATTATCTCGATGTCATGCTGCTCAAGTAGGATTTAAAAGAGCTTCTGGGAATATGAAAAGAAAAAAAAAACGGGACGGAATTTAATCCGATGACAGATAAATGACACTTCCATGTAAGGGAACCATTGGTGTGTAAAAATTTTGTTTATCCTGTTTACAACACCCGTAAATATCATTGCATTTGCGTGGGGATATATGTAATCTCTCAACGAGTTTGATACTTAAGGTCAGTTGTTGCTTAAAAAAAATAGTAAACTAATCACATGTTTCGGTAAATGCCATCTATATTTTTTTTTTTACTTTCCTCACGTTGTAAAGCATAAAGCATGACATTTAGAGTAAACGCAGGTGGTTTATCATATCACGTGTCACTATGCACGTGTTCCACATGTCAACCATAATCGTACTGGTTGCACTTATGTATGTACATACGCGACAAAGTAATACATTGCCATTTGACGATGTTAAGCTCTTAGCAGTTTTTGAGGCACCAGATTGAAAATATATCGAGGTCTTATTTATGACTAGAGGGCCATGGTAAGGAAATGACTTTGCAAAATTTGGTGTCATTTGTATAGAGGCAGAAGAAAGAATGACACTCTAGATCGTTTGTAGTTAGAATGAAAAAAGGGAACCTAGCTGGCTGTCTTGTGGAACGCCAGAGGAAAGCTTTAAAAAGCTCCATATAAAATACTTTCGAAGAGTTAATATATGCAAAAGTTTTGCAATGGAAATGTAATTACATAGTTGGTATGGAAGGCAATATGCTACATTCATCACATTGTTTCGAGGTATCAAGAGCAACTACTCTGCACTTACCGTATTAATTAATGACATGATAGTCATATACTCAATGATTTCTGATCACGATTGCAAAGACTACTGAATAAAAATGACACTAACAGTTTGCTATCTGAAAAATGTTTTGACAGATATAACTGCCTAAAATTACTACTGGGTTACAAAACAACACCCTTTACATATAACGTCATTAAGCACTGTTTTGGGATTATCAAACAGTTCTATAAGATAAATTTCATATGCTCTTCAACCATTCACATCATTGACTCCAACATTTCCCTCACGCAACGAAAAATAAAAATCATAATGTTATCTAATTTCCAATCAAAGAAATTTTAAGGCACACTCACCAGGCCTCCTTTCACTATCCACATCCTCTTCAGTTGCAACATTATGCTGTCAGGTCGCACCGCCACCCAGTTCGACTTGCCAATTACATTTTTTGACAGTTGATGCTAACAAATAATGATATTTGCCATATAATAAACTCTCTATCATGGGCACCCAGAACTAAGTGCTTTGTCTGCCAGTTACAGGTTTGCCGTATTCGTCTTTGTTGTTGGCGGCGGCGTATATGGCAACGGTGGTGGGGTGTTGTTTCCTTCTGACGAAGGAGAACCACATACAGAGACCACTGAAAATGAAAGCCGCCCGTGGTGCAAGCTCAATGACGATGAAGATGATGTTGATACCATCGCATACTGCTGTCCCACAGGAGGAGGCCATGGATACAAATGCATCGCATTTCCTAATATTTGCAGAATTTCTTTGTAATTTCTCTCTGCAAATTTCTTACCCCCGCCGCCGGCTGCTTTTAAAAAAAAGAAAACACCAACCCTTACAAAAAGAAACAAAAGACAAAAAAAAATAAAATAGAAACATCAATTGAACCCGGTACACAGCCGAGTGCACAAAGTTCAAGCTAATTCCATTTGATTAACACAACATGACATAACTGACATGACAATTTTCGATCCCTGTCCCTTACAGTTGGGATAATTCCCATTGACTTACGTTGTTTCCAGTAAGCGAGTCTCTTTCTCGGTGTCAAATTGCTCTCGAGGGCTGCAAAAGAAACGGGCGAATGGACTTCTCTCCAAGTGGATGCACTGAATAACAAACATGTGAAGATTTTTGACTAAAATTATTTTGACATCTCTTCAGAGAGGGAGAAACACAGTCGACAGACATCGATTTAAGTACCTACTCTCTCCGGGCCCAATCTGAAAACGCGTTTGTTTACACGTCTTATGTGAATGTGTATCGTTGGTTACATGTGTACATACTACATAGCTTTTCGTTGTGTTTTCTCGCTTCCTCTCCGAATTCTGGAACGACTGGAACTGGTCGGTATTTTTGACAGGACATAAATTTAATGTGAATAAATTTAATGTGACATTTTACAAAACACAAGTATTTTGTCTTGAATTAGCCTCGAATGCGATGTTAATGCGTTTCGACATATTTGTCGGAGTGTGTATGCGGGACGAAACGACACACTGAATATGAATGGTGACAGTTGTTGAAATGGAAAGCATGTTCGGCTGGGATGTCGGTACTGTGTGCATGTGGGCCGGAATGGAGAGGTCTGATAAAAATGGGCATTGAAATGCGAAATGAAAAATGTTGTGAAGTATTAATGTGACAATTAGCTGTCACAATGTGAATATGACATATTTGTGTGAGCACATTGAGTAGATGATTGCAGAAGGAGAGGAGCGAACACCGGGGGTTCTGTGATTGGTAGTGACATTTAGAGGTGTTGCTGTCGTGGACAAATACATTTTTTCTGTAGTAATTGACATTTTTATGAAGGGAAACAATAGCGGTATGGAATAGTGGTATATTCATATTTATCTTTTGGGATGTCTGAATGGTTGAATGCACAACTTAATGGACTGCAAGCAGAATTCTAGGACAAGAAGAACTGTCAGTTTCGGCTTAAGTGAAAATGAAATATGCTTGCAACCGTTCTTGCACTGAAAATTGAGTGTATCATACATACATATATATGTACCTATGTATGATGGGTATTGAATTAAATTGAAGAAAATTTTGCGAAAAAAGCGATTCACTTTCATTCAGCGGATTTAGGGCTGAAATCAAGGCGTATACTGGAATCCAAACGCACAGTTCTATGTTTGGTTGATTAGTGGATGTCCCATAGAGTAAACTGAATACAAAACTTATCAATACTTCTTCGAATGTCGCATTCACTTGGCAGATAAAAGCTTTCTGTAATATTGTCGAATAGAGGTCTGCATTTGGAAATAAATTTTCACAATAGTGTGTACTAGTAAGTTTTTCCATGCTGATTTGTTGGAGTATACTGATCACACATGTGATCTAGAAAATGATTCACAATTGACAGAAAAATACAAATATTTGACGCGATAAGTTCGAATGGGAACCAAGGTCTACTTTCTCGCAACCCTTCGTGTTGTTCCTGCTATATTCCTTTTACGAATTTTTTATTTGAGAAACTTTTTCATGACAGTTATAGTCTCGGATGTTTGTCAGATGCTCGTGCGAGGTGGGACCGAACTTTTAGTGGTGTCTGGGAATTGAACCTCAAACTCATTGATCAGAAGTAAAAAGCAGGACAGTCTAAGGAAAATTTATTAGCATCAGAGTTTTTTCAAACGCCGTGAAAGCCTTCGAAAGGATTCTCTGAAAATGTCGGATAATGCCAATAGCATCTTTATATCCCAGTAGCTCGTAGACTCTAAGGAATATAGTACCGTAGTACCGTACTTATGCTAGATACTATTTTACTTAATAACTTATGCCCTGTTTTCGCCTGTAGGTCCGTGCGTGGATCTTTACTGCGCCTACGCGTCATAGTGTACAGTTTTTGACCATGAATCTCAGCTCTTTCCAACTCCCTCTAAGCTGCTATGACTCCACCTCAAGAGCGCCTACTCCAATTTTCGGTCGTGGCTTTGTTCATAAGCAAACTATGCATTACTGGACAGTAACAAACTCACATGTGCTTCAAGAGATTCCATTGTATCCACAAAAAGTTACCATGTGGTGTTAAATTCATACCGGAGGTGTGATGGGAACGTTACGGTTACGCTCAATTGAGTTCGCTATCGTGTCATGTTGGAAGACTAATTCTGGCCAGAATTGGATTAACTAAATATCAGTGATATGTGGCTTTAAGAAGATGGTGCCACATGCCATCCAGCTGGTCAAACAATTGATCTATTGAAGGAAAAGTTCAGTAATCATGTAATCTCTAGGAATGGTCAGATCAAATGGCCACTTCGGTCATGCGATTTATTGTCGTTCGATTTCTGTTTATGGGGCCACGTTAATAAGTTGGTTTATGTCAACAAACCAACAACGTTAGACGAACTAAGGAACAAAAATCGTCGAATTTCTCCGTTTATGCCGACAAAGCAGCACAAAGCAATTCATCGCTAACCACCACAAAACCATAAATTAACAATATTAGATAGTCAACTTTCCATCCCCAACCCGATAAGACCCGCAAATGGGCGGGCCTAATCCTCTCTTTCGTTCCCATCGGTGAATACTGCACGTATTGAGAGATTTGAAGTTCAATCAGCTCATCTACAGGTCCAAAACAATAGCTCATGTAATTTTGCATTAGAGTGGAGTGAATCTATGCTGACAGTTTTCACCAAATTTCAGTAAATCGATACTTTTTTTTCCCCATTTGTTTACTTTTTAGCTCAAAAAAGAGTAAATATATTTTGGATTTTAGACAACTTTTTATATTTTTTTTTGTGCCTCTCGATTCGACTTATTGCACTGAATTCAAATCTGTACTCAGATGTTGTCGCACTTTTTCTGTTTAAGAAATATAGCACTCTGAAATTGCCGTGAAATAATGTAAACAAAGGCAGTGGGTCGCCGCGGGTGTGTTTGGAAGTGCAGTGGGGAGTTTATGATGTTAAAACAATATCTTTTTTTTTTATAAATAAATGAAATGTATCTTACACAAATAAATAAATTAGTATAATGTAACTATGAAATTGTTGCAAATGGATATTTAGATTTTTAATTATTTTATTTAAGTAATTATTATTTTGTTGTGTTATTATTTTACATTTGTATGAAATTTTGTACTGAATTGGATTGTTCTTTCGCTTATTTGCTTACTGACTTGTAGAAATGTTTGATTTAAAGTACATACATATATGTACAATATAGATACATATGTATATGTATAAATTATTCACAGGAGAATAAATTGGTAGTTCTCAAATTCAAAGTGTAGATGAAAAGGCTGGTCGAAACGTTCTGTTCTGTTAAAGAAGAGAAAGACAACAAGATATGCAGGTTATGGATAACACAACAATTTGCGTTCACCATCTCAACACATACATATGTCCTTTAATCAATGACAGTTGTGACTCCCGTTGGTGAGCAAGAGTGTATTAGTCAGTTTGCAGGCAAATTACGCATACATTCTTGCTCACCAACGGCAGAGCTTGTGGGTTCGAAAGAGAGACCCCCTTCGAAGTTGACCATCTAATATTGTTAATTTATGCACAAAACACAATATTGGTGGAAGAATGCAGCCTTGTTTTACTCCACTTACGATGTCGCATTCCTCAGAGAGACTTCATCCCCATCATACGCACGTTTTGCAATAACAAATTTAAAACGACATGCACCTACATATGTATATAAGAAAACTTCCTTAATTGTTTATTACGAGGATATGAATAATTGATACAATGTGACTGTGAAAGTAAACTGTCGTCAATCTGTGGGTCTTACTTAATTGCGGTCTTAGTTAGTTGCACAACTTTCTTGCCTCACTCATATAATGCCAGGAACCATATGCGAATATTTGTTCCCCGCTCTCTATTGTACATAATACATTGTATTTAATTTATTTTTATGTCAAACTATAAAAGTCACACTCATCCTCCCAGAGTCCTTAAACTGAAAGATTATCTAAAATCGTAAATTAAATAATGACCCGATACTAATAATCTTTTTATGTAACATCAATCAACGGATCTTAGTGCGCCATAAACATATCCAATTCATTAAGCTGCAGCTTCCTTCATTCCTCGCCATCAGTTTAAAATATGAAATTCGATTGCGCGCGACATTAAAACGCGATGCTTGCCTTTTTATTTACCTGCATGCTCCTGCCATCCCAAATCTTATTTATGACTTAATTATCAGGCCATATTTAATGTGATCAATAAACCGCTTTAAAACCAGCAACACCGGCGATCCCAGCGTAAGTGGTTCTATCCCGCCGAGTGGCTGATCAATAAAATTCCATTTAAAATGGCAGCGATTATGTATCAACAGACCATTAACGTCGTGGAGTACCGGCACAGCAGCAGCGTCCTACTATAGTTGTCTGGGAGTAGGAGATGAGCAAGGTTTTGCTAGCATAATTCTCACTGGCACTACATACATGTACATATGTATAAATGTATAGCATTCCACAAGATAACCTGTGGGACTGCTAGTGTAATCGGGTTACTAGCGAGGAACAGAAGAATACAGAACTACATATATACGTATGCTCACTTTGAGGAATTCAGGGACGCGACATGGATTTCCTACTGTCCGTCGTCATAAATTTCCCTAAAAAAACAATTAAACTCCTGGGCGCGTCATAAATTTGGTCATTATCGACCCACACACAGGGGAATTGGTTGAATGACTAGTTGCGTTGGTTGGACAACTATGGTATGCCACAGAAGGGTTTTTAGATTTTAGAATGGTTGATACAATCCTGCACACGCAAGGAGTTGGTAAATTAATGAGTTGGTCATTCTATTTATAAAAGATGTGTCTTAATTGTTGTTTCTACAATCGCATGGAATGATATTCTGTCGCAGTGATGCTGATTATAAATAAAAAAGGATTCCATATGGCTCATAAGAAACAAGAGGACATGCATACACTATTCATAATCCCAAGGAAATTTTATTGTCCACTGTGTGTCACTATTGTGACATCGCATCATCCACTCGGAGACTCTAGGATTCACTTTGAGTTGTTTATGTTTTCTTAAAGGTATGTGGGCCGTGGCTTAGTGGTTAGTATATCGTACTAATGAGCGAGGAGTTCCAAATTCGATACCCACTAACCACTGAACAATGACCCACATTGTAAAGTCCCAGCATTATTGAAATTTACAGTCACAATCAACGTGAAACCATATATATTTTATATATAGGTACACCAACCACTCATACAAAACAATACAGTACTAACTCATGTTGCATTCAGACTCAATAGCAATGACCCTATTCAAAGATATGTTGGTACTCATAAGATATCTATACACTGGCACGGATACAAAATAATAGCCGTATCTTCGTTACGAATCGCACATTTGTTGAATTCATACACATATTCGTAACCAAGTGATGTGTACGCCCCTGATGTTATTTTTTCTGTAACCTGGCATTTCTCGATTGGAATTGAAGGCATCAGTACCTCAATTTTAGCGTCGGTCGGTGTAAAGTAATCAGGCACAGTTAGATTCATGCTGTATAATTCAGCAAAGGGATAAATTCCGCCATCCCTTTTCCCCAGATCTATGCAAGATTGTGAGGAGGGGTGTTAACTTAGTGTAAAGGTAGGTATATTCTCTGTCTATAGCTAGTGTTACATTCCCACAGCAGCGGCAATGGATGTTATGGCCATATGAGCGAAACCTAGACTTAGTGGTATACAATTGCCTAATCTCACAGAATGAATTTTGCTAGTGATCCGCTACGGTGGAGTCCTTCTAGCGGCTGCTCATTCATTTCCAAACATTCGGTGGGACTTTGATAGTAGAGTGACCCTAAACTGACCACCGTAACAGCAGAGCTCCAAGCAGGAGGTAAATTGGAAGATGTAGTAGCTAGTTTTATAATAAACTTTGGGCGCGAAACGCCTTCCGAATATCCAGTAGATCCTCCCGAAAAATGGTGACAAAAACTAGAAAACTGTACAAATTTAGTACATATTCAGGATTTCCGAAAAAACACTCAACCCCGGCGTAAGAGGTGCAAGGATAGTGTCAGAGCATCAGCCAGACAATATTGAAGAACCTCCGTGGTACCTACTTATACAACCTGAAAAACGCTTCCTCAACGTCAACCACTACACTGCTTATTAGGGAACCGAGGCTTTTAACTACTTTAATCGAACTACACGTGTGTACATATTATGACATTGTGGATGTATTCAGAGTTCAGGAAAATACTTCAATACAACATTCTGTGCTTCTACGATCCTCTAATTCTACATAGGTTGGAAGGACCAACAATTGCGAGTGAAATACGCATTAATTTTTGCAAGATCTAACATACATGGAGGAGGATATGCGTGTAAAATCTTACAAAAAATAGTTGAAGACCGCATCCCATTTCCAAGTATTGTGAATCAATGTTGTGAACGAAGTGTAGATGTGTTCCTAATCTTTGTGTTATGTACATACGATCCATAGATGTTCATTGCTTAGTCATCAGAATTTCTTTATCTTGTCAACCTTGAATCTATAAATTATTCAGTAAATTCTACCAAAGCCTAAGACTGTATAATTTATATCAAGAATATACGCCTCCTTTATCTCGATTCCTTGACACGTCTCAACATTAGTGTCAAATTCACCCCTTTCGTTCACCAACATCGCCCTTCATATTTTTTCCCTTTTCATTTGGTTTTGAAGTGCCTTGTCATTCAATTTGGCATTTAAACGATGTCAGCAGATTGCATCCCTTTAAATGACACTCATGACAGCTAAATACCAGTCTTACCACAAATTATAGTCCTTTTCATTCGAATTTATCATCCACCCCATGTCAGAAAAGTAGAACGTGGAGAAAAAATAAAAAATCTGCATGTTAGTGCCTACAAACACTCCGAGTACATAGCTAGACATATAAATGTCAACGTCCTGTTATAACAGTTGACATTCACATGAAAATGAATAGGAAGGATGGATGGGAATGTGACACCTTCCTGTCAACCAGTTGAGGACAATTATACTTGAACAAAAAGGACGTAAAACCAACACAAAATACAACGCACAGCGGATGTTTGTACATAATGCGTTCGTGTGTAAATACGAGTATATCGTTGCCCCTGTATTCGTTTTTCCCCCATAATAACAAAGTCGTATGCTCATTTTGTCGAGAATCTCGTAAAAGTGGATATGGAATGTGCTTTTTTCTGCTTTATGTTTTGTGTTTTTGCCCTGTCTAGCATGACTGTGACATGAATAACAATTGACGAGTGAAGGTATGAAGGTATGTTACATATATCCCATACGTTTGATGCATCAAATCGTTTGACAAACGAAACTAAGTAGATTACTTTCTACTCACAAGAATCGAGTATTTTTTTTAAATTAGTCCTTATATCTGTGCGATTTAACCTATTAAAAGGGGCATACGTATGTATGTAAATATGTAAATCTGAAAATATAGAATGCATTCTAAAACTCTCATTTTACATATCGCACCCTCAATCAACAGCTTTTTCTGCTTGAGATATCAAAACGTATTTAGGGCTAAAGTACATCATTCCAATGTCCTCCACGAAAACGCCTGCATGACTGAATGTGCTACAACTTCAATAACTTGATTGTTTAGCTAATTGTATAACATGTACCTCAACCTCAAAGTGAAAACTTTATCATATTATATAAAGTAAATCCTGGTGTATTTAAGTACATCATCCTGATCGTTTACTATGTACTTATGTATATTAATGGCCCAACGATAGCAATTTTCAAACGTAAGATGTGAACATACATATGTATATGTATGTTGAATGGGTGATAGCTATTATTGTCAATATAAAAATGATTTAAGCATGCGTGTTTTGTATTGTAAATTTGCATCAATCAATTCCAAAAGATAACCATCCACCCTATCCTAAGGGTGTATTAAGTTTGATACATAGTTTGTAACATAGAGAAATAATCGAGATAGACCCTATAAAGCATGTACATGTGTATATTAGCGATGGAGCAATGAGTGTTCTCCATCGTCATCTTGCACAGGCGAACGAGTTTAGCAGGGATGCCAACACTACGCACGGCTCTGTGTAGCTCGTCTTTATAAATGCTGTCATATGCGGCATTGAAATCGATAAAAAGGTGGTGTGTATCAATTTCGACTTCTTGGGTTTTTTTTTCCAGGATCAACCGAAGTGTAAAGATTTGATCGAATGTGGACTTTCGTGGTTTGACACCACACTGATAGGGGCCAATCAAGTAGTTGACGAAGAGTTTCAGAAGTTCATGCAATATTTGAGATAAGATCTTGTATGTATGGGATATTGAAGATAGCTCTGTATTTATCGCAATTGAGGGGGTCTCCTCTCTTGTGGATCGGACAAACGATGTTGAGACTTAATTCATAAGGCCAACTCGTTTGACCAAATCTTAGAAATCAGTTGGTGTATGCTCTCTACCAGATCATTTCCAGCCGCTTTGAATACCTCGGCTGGTAAACCGTCAGGCCCAGCAGGCTTGTTGGACTTAAGTTTAGATATTGCTATCCTTACTTCGTTTTAGTCAGGTGGACGGAAGTTTTGGCTATCTTCGTTTAGATTGAATGCTTCACTCTGCCTGACAGCGCAATATTAGTCTTCGTCGCCGTTTTATAGTCTGTCAATACCTTCCATCGCGTTGCCATTTGATGCTAGAGCCAGAGCAGGGAGATTTTGGGATACGCGTTGGGCGAAGATTCTGGCGATCTCGTGCGATTGCAGCTATTCGAGTTTATGTCTTCTCACAGTATTTCTTCTTTGTTTTGGCGTTTGGTATATCCGCATTCCTACCTTGGCTCCAACAAGGTAGTGATCCGAGTCGATGTTGGCTGCTCGCACGATTCGGACATCCAGTATACTGGAGGCATGTTTTACATCAATCGCAATATGATTGATTTGGTTGACCGTTTGATGATCAGGAAATCGTCATGTCCTCTTGTGAATATTGAGATCGTCCCCAATCGGAATTCTAAAGCAGGTCCTCTACCTGTTTTCTTCCCTCCAATATGCCAACCTGTTTCTATACTACTTAAGAACGCCCCTGTATTATGTTCACAGTGCCAATGAGTCTTTTTCATTTTAACCTCAACTTCTTACCGTCAACATCATCAATCAACTCACACCAGCAATTTCATCCCTAATTTTGACATTACAACTGGTGCTAAGTATCCTAATTTCATTGCTTCCCTTATTATAAAACTTACATCTGATGTCTTGGTGGTCCATTACCAGTTCAGAATTAATCTTGTACTAGTTTCTAAGAAACTTATTTAAAATTTAGTTTTGTTAGTGGCATCACAAACTACATGAATAGGCAATTTGACCTCATTTTTTCAACAGATGCCATTAACTCCTCAATTTCGCTTTGTCTGCTTGTTCGTATGAACTATTGGTAACTACCACCCTCCCCTTCTTATCTGATTTTTCCACAACCCCTGATGCCAATCCTCTCCTTCCGCAGCTCTACCTTCCTTCCCTTCCTACCTTATAAACAATCTTGGGAGAGTCATTTAACACTCCCATGTCTCGATCTGATGGCACCAAATTTTTTCAAATGCATTTTTTTTACCACAAGATTAGTTTCCTTCAACAATATCTCGATAGTTTTTCGAACTAATGCCTCAAAAATTGCTTAGAGATCAACATCGTCAACTGACAATCTAGTACCTTTTCACGTAAGTGTAACCAGTCCCCTACTTTGTCTTCTCCACGGCAAATGTACATATGTCCATAATTCAATCTCTTCGCGACATTGGCGTATTGTATAACAGGTAGTTCAATTTCCGTTCCCACATTGATGAGATAATTCTTAAAGCTAACTGATTACTTAGTTTTGTCAAACAGTGGTGCAAAGAATTCTCAAACTCTTACGTGACCAAAGCTTTCTACATTGTCTTCGTTCGTCGCAGCACTTCCAGCCTTAAACTAGATCTCCTTTACCATTCTCCCCAACCCTGAAAAAGTCTCAGATCCTAGTTTGTAAGTTAATTTTTTTAGCTTTAGTTTTAGCTTGTATTAAACCGAAATAAATGAGAATGTTCGCGCCAATCAAAATTAAATTTAAAAAAAATTAGTTAAAATTGTATACGGGGATTTACGCACTAAGATTGTGGAAGGCCAGTGACCGTATTATCTTGCCAACTTGTGCTTACATTTTTTTATTTTTCTCAATGTATGATGCGAGTTAGAGTAAGTACTGCGGATGACTAATGTCGGTTTTTTTCTATCCAATTTCCAAGGTTTATTTTAGCTGATTGTGTAATTAATGATACTATGGCAGACGTCATTCGCGCTCACATTTTGTCTTCTGCATTGGATTTAAAGATAAATCCCTAAAGCTAAATAAACTCGGATTTGCCTCAAAACACCTGGTAAATCCATAAATCCACTCCGTACTTGCTGATCCCAATTTATTAAAAATTATTTACCCCAGGTTGGGTAAATTAATTTAATTTAATGCAGCAATTCCATGAGAAAACATAACACTTTACTGGGCACGGTTGTAAATTCTGTAATAAACTTTATGAGTCATTTCGCCTGAGGCTCGTTTTCCCAACACTTGAGTACCTATACGTACCTACCTATTATCGCAGTGCAAATAATAATTCGCAAAAATAATCATCAGGTAACACCCCGATGGAAGTCTTTTATAATCTGGGGGCATTACCTTTATCATGATCTGACTTTCACTACCTCCTGAGTTATGACCTGAAACGCAAAATTATGCATATACGATTAGATAGATGGATGGGCAAACATTTGTCAGCATCCCATCATAATAAACCGTCGTCATCAGTGTGCTGCGCTAGTAAAAATATTTACATACCTAACAATCCGCGATGTGGCAAAGTTAGTTATCTATTGTTTAATCTTTCAGTCAAGCTTCTGAAACGTGACACTGCGTCTGGTATAAGTGCAGTGACAATCTAACTTCAGCCGGCAGATGACATTTGATGACAAGGCATGTGACACGTGAATATCTATGAACACTATCTTGCTCATATATTTTTTTCGTTTCTGCCTCTTCTTGGTTTTGTTTTGTAATGGAGATGCAACTTTTTATTCGCAAACATCAATCGTACCGCAATGAGCTTGCGATATAACCGGTGATTACTAACTACCTTACGTTTGACTAACGATGACACATATCACAATCTGATGGCAAATGGTACTCATATATCATTCAACGTAGAGGAAGCTGGTAAGCGATTAAAAAATCATTAGAATGTTTTATTTTTGCGACTAACATAGAAATATTATTCTGAAAGATTAGTGAGCTATTGAAAGGGATATTCTTTGAGTTAAAATTAGTTTTGATCGTACACGATTTGTGTACATAGAATAATTTGTCAAATAATCAATAACGAAAGGGCAGTTTTGATACAATTGAACATTATTAACAAAAGAAGCATGAAAAACTGCGATATCTACATACTACGGCGATTGCTACCGATAACAGGGTTTGTTATTGGAGACAGATTTAGGCAAGAAGTCTTGAGTTTCAGGCATGTGAACGAGCTGAATTCACATCAATGCTGAATTCGCTAACATTAGCGTGATATGTATGCGCTCATGCCCCCACAGAGGAGAAGGATGACAATACCAAAGACAGCTTCTACGAGCTCTTAGACAAAACGTACGAGCAGTGCTCTAGCTATGATGTTTAAATTATCCTGGGTAATTTTAACGCAAAGCTAGGAATAGAGAGCATCTTTGGTAGTACTATCGGAAAGCATAGCCTGTACGACACCACCCTCGATAATGGTTTCAGGCTAATCGACTTTATGGGCAAAATGTTGAAGTAGCTAGCACGCGATTCCCACATCTCAATATTCATAAAGGAACATGGAGATTTCCGGATTAGTCAACCGTCAACCAGATTGATCACATTGCGGTCGACGCAAGGCACTCTTTCAGTATTATGGATGTCCGAACGTTCCAAGGAGCGAACATCGAACTCGACTACACCACTACCTTGTTGTAGTCAATGTACGGATACTAATATCCAGAACATCGCGAGGACAAGGAAATACTGTAAGAAAGTTTGACGTCGGAAAGTCACAATCGTAAGAGATCGCCAGAGCCTTTTCCGATCGAGTGTCCCTTAATCTCTCAAGGGGTTCTATGCCGCCAGCATCAAGTACTGAAGATTAGTGGCTACATTGCCAAAAAGCCATCAGGGATGCCGCATCTGATGTGCTGGATTTCTATCGTCGGCAAGCAGATGCAGACAAACAGTTGGCATACAAAGCAGCGCTGCATAGAAGAATCAGAGCTGCTCGTGAGCTCTAAGAGCAGAAGAGAAGGGATGAGCACCAGCTTCTCAGAAGGAAATGGCCTAACTACCGAGCTATTCAAAGTAGCAGGGAATCTCAGCATTGTTTGCCCGATCCTCAAGAAAAGGAATAAGTCTCCCCACCGCCGCGACGCGTCGCCCGCAAGATCTTATCTGCTGTTCTGTGTGAATGCTTAAAAGCTTTTGTCAGCAATCTGATTGCTCCATACCAGTGTGGTTTTAGGCCAGGAAAGTCCACCATCGACCAAATTTTTCACACTACGCAGATCTTGGAAAAAACCCGATACTCACCACCTTTCTATCGATTTTATGGCGCCTATGACAGCATCTATAGAGAAGAGTTTATAGAGCTATGTCTAGTTTTGGCATCCGTGCTAAACTAGCCGGTTGTGCAGGATAACGATTGAGAATGCACGCTGATTCATCAAGGTCGGGAAAGACCTCACCGAGACCTTTGATGTCAAAAAAGGATTCAGACAGGGCGACGCGTTGTCATGCGATTTCTTCAACATCGTTCTTAAAAGAATTGTGCAGAACTCACACGCCAACATCAGAGGCACAATCTTTCAAAAGTCCGGGCAACTGCTCGCATATGCCGATGATATTGACATAATCGGAAGAACAAAGCGTGATGTCAGTAGTACTTTTGTGAGCATTGAGACGGAAGCGGCTAAAATGAGTTTAACCGTTAATGAGGGCAAAACAAAGTATATGCTGTCAACAAAAAAGGATATACAACACCGACGCCTTGGACAGAACGTCGCCCTCGACAGATATAACTTTCAGGTAGTTAAGGACTTTGTTTACGTAGGATCCGCT
The DNA here is from genome assembly GCA_905220385.1 of Xylota sylvarum. Classification (NCBI taxonomy): domain Eukaryota; kingdom Metazoa; phylum Arthropoda; class Insecta; order Diptera; family Syrphidae; genus Xylota; species Xylota sylvarum. Next base: position 65,653,401 of record LR999957.1, on the reverse strand, counting down.
ATAAATTCAGACAATGGCATCAACGCTGAGATCAAACGAAGATTAACTCTTGCCAAACGCTGCTTCTTTGGGCTAAGAAGGCAAATGTGTAGCAAAGCCCTTTCTCGAACAACTAAAGTATCTCTATATACATATATACATAAGACCTTGATCATCCCAGTCCTGCTCTACGGCGCAGAGGCATGAACTATGTCAAGAATGGATGAGGACGCTCTCGGTTGTTATGAGAGAAAATATACTTCGGGTGATTTTTGGTCTCGTCTGCATAGACGGAGAGTGGAGAAGAAGATACGATCATAAGCTGTACGAGCTATATAGTGACATCGACCTAGTCAAAAGGGTTCGTATACAAAGACTAAGATGGTTGGGTCATGTAGAGCGGACAATAATGCTCCGGCCCGGAGAGTCTTTGAATCCATCCCAGAGGGACGACGCGCTCAAGTGGAAAGGGACCTCAACCATCTTGAACGTATAATTTTTTTTATGGCTATTGAACAAGTTCACTCGGAGAGTCACTTATTATACTTATTATTTATGCTATGTACATTAACTGGCATTGTCTCGGTGCCTGTGATTGAATGAATTTTAGCCTAGACATCTTCACATTCGCAGCTGATTAATCATAATAACCAAACCTAATTCCAAAGTGCTCATAAGAAAAGTAAAACCAGCCAGTTTCATTTGTTAGATAAATTTCTCATAAGGCGAGGTCATTGCTTATTCGCATCTTGTGATGCGTCATTCCCAACCTGTGGACTGAGGTAGAAGTCGTCTTCATACTTACCCACATGATTTCCAACCTATCAGTCTTTCCTCTTTCGTGCTGAAATCGTTGAAAAGGCTAATCGATATCCAGTTCCAATAAATGTCATGTCGATTGCTATGATCGCGCCAAGTTCGTGTCAATAGCTGTTTGGTCAATTAAGGAACTGCCACTTGTAAATAGTACTTTGAGGTTATTACCCCGCCTGATAATGAATTGCATCTTTACCATGGAAGGAAATTAATTTGGATTTGAGAGAATCCCTTATGTGGGAGACAGACAGCTGGTATTGATACCGTTGTTTAAGAATAGCACGTTCTAAACCACGTGTCTGTCACCCCTATACCACGTTAAAAGCTAGTATACCACGAAACAAACCTGGTATTCACGTCGATTATTGAATCCGGCGGATTGATTGCGGAGGGAGTAACAGTTGACTTTTACATTTTCCCCATTATTGAAAACTTCGGTTAGCAAATGAACGAATGTCGGTAAGAAAGTGGAAGAATGTAGCCCTTATTGAAAACGCAAACCATCCGCACTCCATACAAAGTCTGACGTTTTCAATTCGCATTAAAATTGCTGCGGAATTACGGTAACAACTGCTGGGATTTTTTTCTTCGGGTGTGAGCGACGAAGTTCTTGCCAGTGGTGGGAGCTTACTTTATAGTTCGTTCAAAACGTAGGCGAATGCAGATTTATTTAGTCTAAAATTTTTAATAAATCTGAACACGATTTCTGAGCGGTTCGTATGGCGAATTGATTTTGTTATGTTATTACTTACTGAGTATCGGCCAACTAACTCCAATACATCCTTCGCTTGTATCCTTATGTGCCTTCGTATACCCCTGCTATCAATTTCATTTTCAAGATTATTAAAAAATCCTATTGTATCCATGACTTTCTCAGAATTACTTAAATTTGACCTGTTGCAAGCGTATATTTATTTAGGAATATATCCATTTTACAATAAATCAGCTGTCGGCGAAGTCGTCGGTAAAGAGGTTTTGCGGATCGATAACGCGGTTCATCCGCCGGTTTCTATAATGCGATCACACAGAAAAAGTGAATCGTTGCGGATCGGATAAAATCCGCCCGCTATCAATCCGCCGGATTCAATAATCGACGTGATTGAAACTCGTAATGTTGGTGGTATACCACGTTCTTACTGACTGCAGCGCCACTTTCTCTCTGTAGGTGGTTCAAGATGATCTACTGATCATCAAAACCATGGTCATCTACCCGTCGTTGGTATGAAGGACAAACATTCTATCATTTGGTCATTGGAATCTTGTCCAACAGCAGCCACAGCAGAAATGCTTTGTCTCATACTGTTACATGTCATAGTAAAGACAGAAGTTTACTGAATGTTCTCAGGCAACCTCAGATCCTGGACGTTAAAGCCTGTGACTTAATAGGTACCTCTAAGAAAACTATAACACATATGTATGTACATTGACAGCAAACCGATTCTTAAGATACCATACTTGGGCGATTGGCGATAGCTTGAGTTTAATAAAGGTTGGGTTGTTATAGAAGACGTTGTTAATTCCTAAATCTGTTAAAGAAAATTATAAAATTGGAGATGGTGTGTATGGTCACGGATATGCATGTACAAGTCATCTGTGAGTGGGATGTACTTGGTCAGCTTATTCGCTCATTCATTTACTCTAGGGAGGTTTTACTGTATGCGGTTTGTCTCTGGCTCATAAAAGGTACATTATTATCTAACTACAAGCCATTACTTTGAAGTACATATTTCTCTTTTGTGTTCAATAACCTTAGAGCTTAAAAAACCGTACTTAGTTCTGCATGACAAGCTCAATATCAGTCGAACAAATTAATTCTAAGTCCATTTGTCACACAGTGAAATCCCTCACAACACTCCTAACGGCAAAGTATCTGTTGCGAATCAGATTTATTGTCACATTGTATTACAAAAATCAAGAGTCGTCTGCTTTGTACCCCTAATACAGCTACCGAAGTGTAGGTATGTTGTGCCAAAAGTCAGTTTTAAATTTATGACACATACGCCTTCCATTATATGCCGAGTTCTCTGCTTTGATACCACTATGTACTGAAATATCTCACACCGATGTCTATAAGTAGCTGTCACTTGTGCCTCAACGAAGCCCGGCTGTCATTTGCCGCATAACCCTGTAAGTCATCCCGATTATAATAGGTGACGCGGTTATTTTATTTTCATTCATTCCCCCATAATTCTTCGTCGTCGGCGAATTGTCAGTGGTTTTCATTCTCTGTGACTTTTAAAATTTTACCGCTGCTGTAAGTAGCCCTGAGTCATTTCCTTGCTTCGGTGCTACTTATAGTGTAATCGGTCTGCACCGCTTAAGGGGGCATTAGGGGGAGCTTTTCTTCCATAAATTTATTGCTGCTTTTAATTTCGTAATTGTGATTGATGAGTTATTTCGAATGTCGCATGTGTAGAGTTGAGGATTTCACGTTTGCTTATTTGTGCTGCGAACATAATTCGAACGAAATGAAGGCGATTTCGTTTTGACAGCAGATTGTCATATTTGTTATGGGTTGTAATCGTCAGGTATTAATGTGAAAATCTTCACTTTGCTGTCGGCTCTTTTGAAGTCGGAATCATCTATGTATGTATGTAGTTGCATCTGCACTGGAATGTGCCGAAAAATAGAAAAAGCGGTAAAAGAACCTCGAAGATAGTCGCTTGTCACTTGAGTTGTCAAGTTTTATCTGTCGGCAGATGTTGGCTTGTCAGCTTTTTGTTTATTTATGAAATTAAGGAGGTGTATTTAGCAGTGTTTATTGTTGATACAGTGATTTATGTAATTAGGAAAGACTGATTGTACGTGCGTGTGATAAATTTAAGCGCTCTACACGAGCGAGTCTTAGCCACAAAGCCCTACAAAGTAGCAGTTGGTTTAAATTGTACTAAAAATAGATTATAGGTTTTACGTTATGTCCAGTCGAAGTTTAGTCTTGCATTCCAAGAACATTATAATGCAAATAATTATTTTAATTCCGATTAAGTCTGAAGGGATCACTGTAAAGGTATTGCGAACTGTTGGTTCTTAAGATATCAGCTAGTGGTGTTTGGTATTTTCCGTAAGCGTCAAAGTACCTAGATAAAAGGATATGAATTCTGCCGGACTTATTGAAGTTCAGCGGCACCAAAGCGTCTCCAACACCTTATGTCAACATTCACAGTGGAATATTTGCGATACAGAGCTCTAGAGTTTAGGCGATGAATTTTGTAATCAGTCGATAAATAAAATATATATATGAGTCAATAGTATGAGTCAAATGTTGCTTATTTGCTACCATAAGCCACATGCAACTTATGTAGGAGCTTATGCTATATGGTACACAGTATCATCTTGTATGCAACATTGGACAGTAGATCATACAGTACCATTAAAAGTGCTGTCTATACTACAGAAACTGAAAAATCAACTTTCAAATGGCTAAATTCATTGTCTAGGACTGTATCAAACTTTGCAAAAATAGGGCTGCTAGGGTATCTGCTACTACATACATATCTACATACATAAGTTATTAAAGACCTGTTTTTAAGAGTTTTTTCCCACTTTTTGTCTATTTTTATCACATAATTGACTTATTAACCAAATGAAAAGTAAGAGCGTTGGACAAGAACAAACATTTCAACTTATCTTACTATGCTTACAATGTGTACTGTGGGTGGCATTGGAGTAGTGGTAATGTATTCGGTTATTAAGTGCTATGGTTTTGGTTCAAGTACCAACCATGCAGTTCAATTGTATGCCCCACCTCCACATAGAGTAAACAAAATACACACTCGTATACAGTAGATTTCTAACCGAATGAAAAAAATATCCTACAAATGCTCACTGGCTAGTTCAGACACCCCACATGGAGTATTAAAACATAATAACAAATGCATTTGAAACCAGTACTTACTTTACTTAAAGGGCTCCCGACCCGTGAAGAGTCTCTGCCTGAGACACGCCAGCCTTCCACTCTCTTCGATCCCGGGCACACTGCTTCCAGTTGTCTAGATCAAGCACCCGCGATAGTGGGACTCGGTCTTTCTTGTAACCTTGAACATGGGGGCTGTGAATCGAAGATCCTCTTTGCTGGAGCATTGTTCTTCTAGAATTCGCGGTTGTGTCTTCTTCTCCATTCGCCCTCCTCACATACGGAACCAAATATTCGACTCTCGAAAGTGATCAATATCTGCTCTTCTTTCCTGCTTATTGCCCAGTACTCGGCTTCATATAGAAGAACTGGCAGGATCAATATTTTGTAGAGCATGGATTTATCTGCCGAGTTGGGAGTTTTGAGTTTTTTACTTGGTTTTGTCCTAATTTACTTCAAGTCCAACTCGTTTTGCTTGTTCTTTAATTGCCGTAAAAGCCTCTAAGACAGCAGGGAGCGATCCATGATGTCAATGTCGACTGCGTATCCCAGCAGCTGGACAGATGGCGAATAGATACATGTTAGGCGAAACTGTTTCTGAATTCCACGCATCTCGAATTCGGTCATCGCCCAAGACGATGAATACTATTATATGCGACTTTGAAGTCGATGAAGAGATGGTGAGTCTCGACTTGAAATTCGTTTGTTCAGGATCTGCCTTAGTGAGAAAATTTGGTCGATCATTGATCTGCCGGAAGCTACACTGGTACGTGCCGATTAGTGTGCTGTAGACGTTCAGTCTTCAGACATTCTCTTTGGATAGGATTTTATGTATATGCGTCATAAGACAGGAATATGCCTCAATAGTTCTTACAAGACATATGTATTCTCACCTTTTCTGAAGATGGGACATACGGAGGGATAGTCCAGTCATTGGGCATCGCTTCATCCACTTGATGATTTGGTGCACGCACCCTACCAACGTATCATATTTGAAAAGCTGGTAAACTATCAGACCCGCTGGGGTTGTTGTGCTCACCTTTTTGATAGCTGAGGTAACCTCTTCAAAACAGGGAGGGGGGATGGCTTTCTCATTGACTGGATACGGGTTCTCTTCTATCACTCTCTCTACCTGATGCTCATTAAGTAGCTGATGGAAAAGCTGCGTAAACACATCTACTATTCCCTGACTACATAGGTTTCCTTCACTATTTCGAAGTTCCACATATTGTTGGCGTTTGTGGATGGTGAATGCACAGCGGAGAGTCTCTCGCTCAAGCGCTCTCTGTACGCTCTATCTACTCTAGTCGGGCTAAGGCTTCCAACGTTGAATTTATTTTTCTGGGCTGTTTGAAGCTTCTTCTCGTTGGATAGTCTAGCTCTGAAATTAGCTGCAACAAGAAAATGGTCAGAGTCGACGTTTACCCCTCTGAAAGTTTGCACATTCAGAATGTTGGATGCGTGCCTCGCATCTATTAGCACGAGGTCGATTTGGTTGGCGGTTCGACCATCTGAAGAGCGCTAGGTTGCTGTGTGGATTCGTAGTCTTGGAAACCTAGTGCTACTTTTCCCCGTATTACGAGCTGCTGCAAGAACGATTAGCCAGAAGCCGTTTTCTGTTGTTGTGTCTTGGAGGCTAATCCGCCGAAGATGTTTTCCTTACCGATTTGGGATTTGAAGTCCCGGAGTATGATTTTGCATCATAGGCTCCGTCCAGGAGGTCATAAGTCTCCTCCTTGATAGAGTCTTCGGCATCGTCGGTCTGCACATTGCTGATGTTTTGCCTTGGTGCGTTTTGCCATACGATTGCTGATCGGGTTTTTTTATAAAATTAAAAAAAATGCCCCAAAAAAGTGGGCGTGGACAAAATTTATGTATCAATGGTTGTAAACAATCTGAATATCTAATTATTTAGTCTTAACAAAACTTTCCAGTTTAATATAATTTAGTTTCATTTCAAAAATGTTTACACTTGCACTGTGAAGGCCCAAAAAGCGGTGACATATGGACGAACGGGCTTGGCTCAATCGATTTCGGTACTGATACTGATCACGAATATATGTATGTATGTACATGTATGTATGTGCTTTATAGGGTCTATCTCGATTATTTTTCTATGTTACAAACTATGTGTCAAATGAACATATATTGTCGTCGCCGAGTGGTATCTGTTAAATCTAACATTAGTTCCGCGATATAATATCTTTTGCTTCACACGCGTACAAAATTTACTTGCTAATTACTAATTCCCTTCTAAAATTCGACAGGCGACTGATTGGCCTATAATTGAAATGATCAGATGGAACCTTCTTCGGTATACTATTCGATGTTTTATAACAACTCGGGAAGTAGTTGTTTTATAAATTAATTAAAGATAGCTAAATATTGCCATTAGATCTCGGTCGGTCGATTTTTAAGGATAATGTTGGGGATGTTATCTAAACTGCTGGCTTTTTTGTTATTCAGATACCTGAGTATACCTATCAGTTCGTCTAATATTGTAAATTAATTGTGGGTCTGTTCAGATATCAGTTGGTTAGCTTTTATTCAACCCGTCAGCGAATCTCAAAATATGTACTTGGTCTGTCAGTACTGATGCATTGTGTAGCGCTCCATGTTATAGTTCTGAATCACTTTTAGGTATGTGTTGGAGAAACCGATATGAGAAATACCCAATCAATTTATAAGGGTATATATATTATACCCTATCCTAAGGGTATATTAAGTTTGACACATAGTTTGTAACATAGAGAAATAATCGAGATAGACCCTATAAAGTATATATATTCGTGATCAGCATCAATAGCGAAATCGATTGGGCGATGACCGTCCGTCCGTCCGTCCGTATGTCACCGCTTTTTGGGCCCTACATTTTGAGCTAGGACGATGAAATTTCATATCTGGGCTTCTGAGAAAAAGATGCAGTAGAAGTGTAAACATTTTTGAAATCCGCTCACTGCCACGCCCACTTTTTCATAACTTCACTAAATTATATAAAACCGAAAAATTTTGTTAAGACCAAATATTTAGGCATTCAGATTCCTTACAATCCACCCATACAAAAGTTTTGGCCACGCCCACTTTTGGGGGCGTTTTCATCACAAAACCGATTTTTGGGCCTTAAATATTTAAGTGGGACGCTGAAATTTCATATCTGGGCTTCCGAGAAAAAGATGCAATACTAGTGTACAATTTTTTTTAATCCGCCCACTGCCACGCCTACTTTTTTATAACTTCACTAAATTATATGAAACCGAAAAATTTTGTTAAGACCAAATATTTGGGCATTTAGATTTCCTACAATTCATCCAAATAACACTTTTAACCACGCCCCCTTTTTGGGACGTTTTCATAAAAAACAGATTTTCATGAAATTTTACGTTTAACATCCTCAAACGTTCGACGTCGTATTTCAGTACAAAATGCAATATCGCCTAGCCCTAGCTTTATAAGGGCTACATAGCAAGGAGGATAGGGTATCATACGATCCGTTCCAGACGGATTGTAGCTTTTCTGTATGTTTTTTCTAATCGAAACGTTGGACTACAAAGTTGACTTTGGTTTCAATAGCTTCAAAGAACGTAGATCTAAGCAGAGGAGAACAAAAGGACTATATAAGTACACATGTATGTACTTCACGATACATCAAAGATCCCTTTTTTTCAAAGTCTATAAAAGTACACTTAACATTCGCCAGCAAGGCGTCCTGTGATATATTTAAGTAAGATACTGATCACTTGAGTGTTGCTCCAAAGATTAAACAAACCGTAAAATTACAAACACTGCCTACATACATACATATACATATATTCTATTTAGACATGTCAAGCAGACTGCTATCAGCCCTCACATTTAATTTTTTTGAAAATTTATTGACAACAAATCAATCGCAACAACCATTTAGATATTTCATAAATTTTTCGGCAAGAAAATTCCCATCCACTTTCCTTGACATTTCAAAACGTAATGACTAATCCCAAGGCCACAAATAAACAATTTTCAAAACTGTCAACCCAACGTATGCCGACAAGCAACATCCGCTAATTAATAGCATTTGACACATATCAATGTGTCAAGACTATGTCTGCCTGTCATTAATAAATTCTCAAAAAAAAAAAAATAATAATAATAAATTATATAAATTTCATTCGTCTGAGGAAATTAAGTGAAATCATTGATAAGAAAATGAACTGTTTTCGTCTTTTTGAAAATTAATCGCAAAATTGTATTGATTTTTGTGTTGAGAGCGCACCCCTCTACCAACTTGAATATGTCGCTTCGGTGGGTTAGGGTCCGATTATCGGACATCGCAAGGCAATTAGTTTATTTGTTTGCAACTGGTAGGAATAATAAATCATTGCCATCGTCGATGCAGAGAGTCAAGCCACCGGGCTTCCCTTGTTCCTCTTCTTTTTTTTTTTTTTTTATTATTCACTTATCCTGGTTTTTGTTGTTGGGCATCATCGCATACGAATGTATGTATGTACATCTCTTGCTCCTCCCTGTTTGGTGTGTTGTGTTATTTATGATTTAAACATTTATGCTTTTCTTTTTTTTTGTATTCACTTTGAAAGAAATTCGCCTGTCAGCGAATGAGGAGTGCTGTTTAATGGTAGTTGCCTCTCGCTTGGTGTCGATAGAGGTGGTGCGGAGGCGGTGGTGGCAGGCGGGTGGTGTATCTTTTGTATGCGAACATGTCCAAATGTGATTTATTACACTTTGATAACCCCCCAACAATAATTACTGATATAATTTATGACTTTCAGTATTTATATTTATTATTCTACTTTAAAACGGGATGGATTTATGAGGGGAATATACTCGTACCATTACTGCGGCCGCAGTCGTCGCTCGGCCGTACATACATACATACGTGCATACATTTATGTACTTGTGGATGCATGAATGCAAATTGAAAATATTGTTCTTTCTGTGTGTGTCTCGTAAAGTAATCATCTTTCGTTTGCATCGCATATGCTGTCATTCGCTTGGCAGACAGAAGTATCAAGTCGGGTATGGTTGTGTTGAGGCTAATTACATTTACATATGTGCATTACAGCATGTGATGAGGAGTGAAATAATTGACATTGAGGGACGTTAACATTCGACTTTTGACGTGATTAGTTTTCTCATATCAGTCTTATAATAGATAGAAGTCACCTTGTTGTCTATCGGCATACTACATTTCTACTCACCGTAAAAATGTCGACCAAGAGAAAACAGCGGCCATTAATTCAACAACAGTTATTTCCGTCACATTAGTCAATGATTCCTTCCACTTATAGACCAAAGATAACACTGGCAGCTATCTTATAAGTAAGCTTTTCTTATTAATTTTTCACGATAAATCAGAATATGAATACCTACCTAAATAAATTAAAGAATCCGTTCGGTGACAGAATGATTTACGGGATCAATGATGTCATGTCGCACTGCGACGTTCGTAGACAGTTTTATATTTAACGAAGTAAACAACAAATTTTAGTCATTCACACTTGGGCTTTATCGATGCAAAAAGTACGTTGTAAAAATTGGGTGAGGGCTGTGGAGAACTGTTCTTTGAAAGTACTTTTTTAAAAATCAAAAGTATGGTGAAACATACAATGTTTGCATTTCTTAAAAAAAACTGATCAATTCATTCAGCTCAAACTCCTGAATGAAACCCAAAAATTTAGATAAGACCAAATATTTAGATATTCAGATTGTCTACAATTCATCCGTACATAAGTACACACTCTTTTTTGGAGGTGTTTTCATCAAAAAACAGATTTTGATGAAATTTTACATGTAACATCCTCAGACGTTCGTAGTTGTCGTCATATTTCAGTAAAATGCAATATGACGACGCCCACTTTATTAGGCCGCATAGGAAGGAGGATAGGTTATCATACGATCCGTTCCAGACGAATCGTATCTTTTCTGTATGAAATCCCTTCAGGTATCACGAGGAGGGCTTCAAACCAATGTTGGCTTATAGACGTGCTATGTCGCACGTTTGTTCATTCAGTATTCGTGCCCATATTAGTGCAAGTATGCTCTGTCTGTTGAAGTTAAATTTTTTATACATTTCCCTATCGATTTTGTTTTTCTAGTCTATCCTTAATTACCGCCTTGATGGTCACATGCGGACCAAGTGTTTTACATATTCCCGAATCTGTAGCTATCTCTCCACGTGTTTTATTACGTAGGAAGGTGGGAATCTTTTAAAGATGACTCAGCGCCCGTATTTAGAAACGGTGTGGGATTTACTCACTAAACTCACCTCCCGTTCTACATCTGCTCCTCGTGGCATTGCTGTCAAGCATTTCTTCAGCATTAGGTACTCGGCTGATTCGTATTGGCTTGCTGTGCTGCGTTTCGTAGTCGCTCCTATCTTCGCTGCTCTTCATAATGGTTGTTATCTACGTAATATCGTGGGCAGTGGATCATGATGTGTTCCGCGTCCTCCACTTCTTCCGTGCACGGTGTACAATAGGGGTTGTCGTCCTGTTTAAACCTATGCAGGTACGCTCTGAAGCATCCATGGCCAGTAAGCATCTGGTTTCGGTAAAAACTCAGCTCCCCATGGCTCCTATTAATTCAGGAGTCTATCTGGGTATCAATTTCTGTGTCCACCTGCCTTTATTAGATTGACACCATCTCTCCTGTCATTCTTCCAGACTTCAACACAAGGCGCGCACAAAATATATTGCAAGTACCAAGGTTCTCGAACACATAAGGAAAGAGGCAATAAAAATACAGTGTTCCAACAATACTCAATGAACTTCCTCAATCTCTCAAAACTATTACTAATCACAAAACAAGAAAAAAGAAAATTAAAAAGTACTTTATGGCATAGTTTTTTTATATCCAAATTGAAATCAAACAATTTAAAAATAACGTAAATTTTGTTTTAAAATATAATTATACTCCTTTTGTGACTATTAGTAAGGTATGATTTTCAATAATTCTTTTTTAATTTATGATTCTGAACTTAATTGGCTCTTAAGCTCACCTTTTTATGTTATGTATCTCGAAAATTAATCTTCTGCAGATAACCCATTTAGGCTTCGCAGATATGGTTAAATAAAGAAAACTAAAAAAAACAAAACTTCTTCTTGGTGTTAATTTAGTAATTCTTCGAACCATCGCTGATACCGTTGTCCTGCTGGCACGGTATTTCTGTAGTGCTTCTTTAGCAAGAAGATCTATTGGTACCATGCCAGTCACTATACATACATGCCGCGTCGTAGGAAGTTGTTCCGAATGCGCTGCATACTCTCAACGCGTTTGTTTTGCAAGCTGTCTCAGTGTTCTTTCTGTATGATTTCGTCTGCATTGCACCAACCCATATTTGGGAGCCGTAGAACATTATTGATGCGGCAACTATTGCTAGGAGTAATCTGTTCTTTTGTTTTGGTTCCCCGATATTTGGCGTAATCCTTGCCAGAGCAGCCGTAGCTTTTGCTGCCTTATCTGCTGCATGCCACAGGTGTTGCTTATAAATTAGCCTAGCATCTAGCTCTGATTTGGAAGCTACGACGTGATCGCCCTCGATTACTCTTATAGTTTCTATGACTCGCCTGTTGCTGATGAACCCCACTTCTCTCTTTTCTTCCGGAAGTTGTAGGCCCAAGCGTACTAGCCAGTCCTGGACCGATAGCTTCATTGCAGTCATATTCCAATTCCTCAAGGAGTTTATGCACTACAACGATTGCTATGTCATCGGCGAAGGCTATTATTTTCGAAGACCCAGGGATATCAAGTCTGAGGACGTCAACATACATTAAATTCCATAGTAGCGGCCCTAATATGGAGCCTTAAGGAACGCCGCCTGTGACGTTATACTGCCTCGTACCATCGTCGTACTGCTCTACGAAGTATCCTATTTCTAAAATAGTCCGCCACTATCTTCTACAGGTATTCTGGTACTCTCTTGGCGGTAAGTGGTTGCAGGATGTTTCTCCAGTTTGCAGTGTTGTAGATACCAACAATTTGGACTGGAATAAAGCCGGTATTAGGACTATCTTCTACTTTTTGATAAGGATGTTTATTTCATTTTTTGTGTACGATTACATTGCCGATAGGGTTCGCTTAATGATCTGTGATAGAAGATTTTAGAGATCTTCAGAATGGTTTAGGTTAAGTTTTAGCACTTTGGTGTTTCATCAACAGTTCTCTTCGTGCTCGTTGAACAATGAGCATGTACTATTTCCTGTTCTTCTGTGATTCTGCTATCCAAACATTCGTAAGGCATCAAACTCAATAGGTGGATTTCAGCGTTGGCGCTGGAAAAAGTATCCAAAAATGTGCCCCAGAGTAACAAAAGAGTTCACACAATTTAATATATAATATTTTTATTATTTTATTTACTATAAGTAGGTTTAGGTTTAGGTTAGAGAGACTATCTGCAGAAGAGTGCAGACACACTTAGACCAATAAATGTTCATTGTGATGCCATTTGGCTTGTTGGCCTATCAGACAGTGTCCAGTAAGAACAACGATAACGTAGCGGATCTGTGATCGTTTCAACAGGACCAACTCAGCACTACGTTTCAGATCAAGACTGGGCCAAATCTGCTTCGAAATGTTGCAAGTAGAGACATTTTCCCATATACAGTTGGTTTTGCTGAAAGCGTCAAGCTTTAGTAAGAGTTTACTAGTAGCGAGGGGCATACCCAGGTTCCGCCGCTTCGACAGAATCCTACGGGTCGTACCCTGTCTGGCGAGCTCGTCTGCCTTGCAATTCGCTGCAATGTGTCTGTGGCCTGGCACCCAGTAAAAGTGAATGTTGAACTGTTGTCATTTCCAGAAAAGAAAAACGGCAGTTTAAAGCGGCCTTTTAAATGAATGTGTCCGATTGCAGGGATTTGATTGCCGCTTGACTGTCAGTGAAAATGCTAGCATCCCTGACAGATATTGCATTACATTTCAGCCAGGTTAACGCTTCCTTGATCGCCCTGATTTCCGCCTGAAAAACGCTACTATGATCTGGGAGGCGGAAAGAGATGTTCATATTGAGCTTATCCGAAAAGACACCACAACCTACCCCCTAGGCTTGGAGCTGTTCGAGAGAGAAGTGACCCATTCACTTCGGTCAGAGATGCGCGTGCGGAAATTTCGGTCAAATAACAGGGTCAGCGGGGTGCGATCAGTGTCTTCTGGGGTAAAATTGAGGAGATCAATGATCGAAGAGTGGCCCTAATAATAGATAGACCACTGTGAGGAGGCTTTGAGTCAGATTTCCGCACTCGCAGCCAATTGCTTTTTAAGAATATCTAAGGGAAGCAGGTGGGCCATAATGTCCAGCGCCGCTGAGAAGTTCTCAGTGCACCACTGATGCTTATACATGCATATCTTTGCACTTTAGATAGGAGATTGAAGTGAACAGCCCTATTAAATGCGGGCCACCAGATGATCCCGCCATACAGTAGTATAGGCCTGATGACGGACACGTATGTACATCCAGCGTATGAATAGGGGTTGAAAACCCCAGCTTCTACCTACGGCGTTTTTACAGAAGAATAGAGTCACAATTGCTTTCTTTACGCTTTCAAATAAATTGGCTTTCCAGTTTAGCTTTCTATCCAAAATGGAACCCAAGTGTTTTGCATTATCGTTAAAAAAGAGACTGGTGCCTTTAATCATGGGAGAGTCAATAAGGGGATCTTTATATTTCCTCGTAAAGAGGACAAGTTCTGTTTTGAGGGGGTTAACCCCTGGTCGGCATTTTGAGGCTCATCTGGTAAGGACCATCTGGCGGCAATAGCAATATCATCTGCATAGGCAACCACTGACAGGGACAGAACTCCACCTTGAGGAGTTGCGTAAATAACAAGTATTCTAATCGATGCGCCGCCGCCCAGCTGCGAATTGATAAACCTGCGTTTGAGCAATTGATTGATCAGTAATCCGAGCGAAAAATCGACTTTCAGGCTTACAGGTGCATCTATGATTGACGTAGATCTGACATTGTTAAAGTCCCCGCCGATGTCCAATGGAAAATTATTTGATGCTCAGTGATTTTTTAATGACTGTAGAATGACTAAAGTGCAAGGCTGACTCGACTGATTTGCCTTTGTAGTACGCATGTTGGGACGCTGAGAGTATAGATGGGCGGATGCTCTGGCGTAGGTGGAAATCAATCAGTCTTTCAAATGTTTTTAATATAAGGACGATAGGCTGATATCGAAATCATTTGGTTCCACTTGTGAACATTTCTCTGTTTTGGGTATAAAGACAACTTCAACCTAGGTTCATAGTTTGGGAATGTAGACCAGGTTGTCAGACAACCAGACATGATGACTTTAAGCCAAGGGAGCCAAGGGAGGGTCTTCCGATTGCTGAAGCTCAGCCGGAATGATACCATCTGGTCCTGAGAACTTGTATGGTTTGAAACTGCGCATGCCCCAAAGGATCTGCTAAACGGTGTAGAAAACGTGGTTTCGGACTGAGGTACAGCAACTGAGGAGCTACCAGGTATATGCGTGTACTGTAGAAGGTCAATGGTGGCTGGGTATAGAGATTTTTGAAGAGGATTTTCCGTAGCCTTGGAGCTTCGGAGTACTTTTCTATGATTGTAGATCCCAATCAACCATCTCACGAGAACTTTTACATAGGTTCCTATACTTTCCTTTCGAAGAACACCGAGAGTAGCATTCGATCAAGGTGGTTTCTTCTTGTCTTGAGGTTTAATCAAGAGGATAAATCAACAACAAAGCATCCTTTAGTGCTGATGTAAGGACATTCACTATGCAGTCAAGCTCCTCAGTGCTAGTAGGTTCCATACGCGAAATGGGATGGATTTTCCTAAAAAGACCCCAATTATTCTTTTTTTTGTTTCTGAAAACCTTTTGTTTTGGAGATAATAGGTAGTCTTCTTTTGCATTTTCTAATTCTATATTGCAATGGGGGTTATAGGGAGATTTATATTTCTCGATTATGTAAAGATACTCTCGAAACACTCGTGTAAACTAATCACCTGATTTAACACACTATCTTGACAATCGACCCTTAGCTATTTACAACATTCCTACAATGCGGGGATAAGGGCTTTTCCTTGAATGTCGTAGTGTTCTTTCATAAATTATGGCCTTAGCAAAGAACCCTGCGGCACGACGCCGATAATCGGTATTGTATGTATATCCTGCGCTTGTAATAGTCCGTGGGAGGGCATGCTTTGAAGGCTGCTACCTTTAGATCCCTTTAAGACTATCTGATAAGCCATTACTCAAGGGTTTTGGCCAGATTTGTTGGATAGTATTGCGGTCCGCTTTCGTTTGTAAATTGGTTCATTCTGCTTATATTGTTCTTACACAACTGTGGGTTCTCCTCATTTCCTCAGAAATTTGGTTGACTGTTTCCTCTCTTTCTCATCTACCTTATTGTTTATGCAAACACGATATCAATTTACTCCACATCACGTAAGTTGCAGCATTTATAAAACTTTTAAACTGCTAAATACCCCAAAAGATTCGACGTATAGATATCCCATTCAATCAATTTGTTCGCCACTTTATCTATCCCAATATGTTAAACGATTTACCAAGCCTATACAAACAAATATGTCATTCGCCACACACTATCACTCTCGACTATCACACTAATGTCACCCGAAACGGCGGTGGCGGTGGCGCCGCCGACCGTCGTGCTTCCTCTCATTCGTCCCATTATGATATCAGTGAGTGGTATCAGTTTCCTGAAGGGCCATTAACAAATCGTAATTAATAGGGCAGATGCCCCACTTTTAAGCAAACCACTGGCATGGATACTAAATTAAATTTATTACCTCCTGCCTGAGATTCAATTTTTTTTCCTTTTCATTTTTTTCTAAGCGCTTCATAAAGTTTAGCAAACGACAACAACGAAAGGAAAAAATAATAAAATGTATATTAAGCTCAATTTACTCCCGAAAAAATGAGGCCCGATCTAACCCCGCCGGTCGCCTGGGGGATGCATGACAGAGGTCGTAAAAAAGAACACAGTTTCTGTTGGGAAATCATAAATTTTCGAAATGTCCGCGATAATAATTGGGTACTTAATAAAATTTATTATTTTCCACAATTGGCCATTCGCGCAGAATGGTAGCAGCACGAGATGGTAGATTCGAGTACCGGGGCCAGGGGGTCCAAAGGTGGTCTACCACAGCTACAAATCAATTCCGGTGCTCTGTGATAAGTTTGTTATTTTGCGACGATTTATGGCGCACTAGGTGCTCTCTCCGTGCTTTGTGAGTCAAGGCGCAAAGCTTTTTCGCGCGCGCGGTATCGGTCCAGAGCTATAAATTCGTCGTGCTTCGACTACTGTGCTGCTACTGCCGGCGACCATTGTACCTAGTTTCGGCACAACTAAGTTTTGACCATTCCTGAGTATAAATGTGTTTCTTTTTTTTTCGGCTACCGTTCGACATATGTACATATGTACGTACGACGACGACGACGAGACGACGAGGACGTGGAACTTGTATGGTTCGTCGTATGTGGCTGCCGTGGTAGTGGGTAGGACTGCGCCAGTAAAAATTCCCAAGTTGACTGTTAACGCGGCGTAGAATGATAAATTTCTTTAAAAAAAAACGTTCACTATGTATCTGCAATATAGTATGTATGTACCTACTTGGGGGCAACTTTATTTATGACTTGACAGTTGGTTAATGTCTTTTTCTTCGAACAGTGTTTTGACACACGTTTGTACGCGCTAGCTATTTAAAATGGATGTGTTTGCATGTGTGCCTACGAGGGCCTGCACACACGAGTGATTGCGACGATGAGTAATGTAATTGTAACTAAAATGAGGATTGAATTCTCACGATAAATACCCTAGTACGCAAGTAGGTCAGCTTAAACGTCTTGAGAATGGACACTGTTATAACCTACAAATCATTGGCTAAATGTATCTACTTTAATTGCCGGAGCTAATGCTCTGCATCTAACTTGCCATTTACATATAGTTGGACTATAAATCAGATGTTAAATGTTAATTCGTCAAGGCATGTAAATTATTTAATCTATTACGAAATGAGTTAATGCTGTAATGGGCGTTTGCCAGCTAAGATGTCTTGTATAAAGTTATGTGTAAATCGTAAGTCATTGTGCTGCCTCCAGCTCTATCATTTCCTGGTATTTTCTCTTTGTCTTATGTCGTTATTTCTTTACTGAGGTGGCATTTGATTTGTCACAGACTTCTTGGATTTACCATAAAATGCTTTAACTCCAAAAGCCAGTAGAGATAAAGATGTGCTTGAGTTCCAGTATCGAGAGAGCAGACAGACAAAACAAACTAAACTGCAACAAAAATCTTACATCACAAGCAAAGAAAGTAAGTAATTAGGAAAAGGATTAGATATTTCTTTCTGATCTTGTGAAAGGACATTTGACCATAATATTAATTCGCACTCCGAATTGGTTGCGCCACTCAGCAGCACAGCGATCAAAGTATTCCACTAACAAAAACAGTAAAGCTTAACGGTATTCCACTTTTAACGAAGACATGGGAAAGTGAAAGCTTTTAAGGGGTATAGAAATGCATAAACAGTGGAATATGAAACCTGAAACCTCCCTGCTTGGTCATTGTTGGATTTAGAGTTGGTGCAATGTTAGGTGTAAAAATCGGGCTTATTTCGCTTTCATAATGTGAAATGAAGCCAAATTTACTCGGCTTTATTTCACGGCACCAACATGAATTGTTCTGCAAAACTATAGTGGGTTCTAATTTTGCGCTTAGACCTGCTTGCAGAGATTCAAACACTAGCTCCACATGTAGTAAGACTCAGCAAGCCAAAAATATTCTATCTTATGTTTTTGTTCATCAACCAAATTTTACGATCATACGTGGGAGCTCGAATAAATACCCAGTTAGAGACCGAGCTTTCTTACAGTAAAGAGATCAAATAGCACTTACTAGGAAACCGTTGACGCAATTTTCGGAGAAGAGTTCAAAATTTGACCAAACAAACCTAATCGTGTATGCCATATCCAAAATCACAGAAAAGATATAGAGTAGACAGGTTGGACTTACTTCCAAGCTTTTCAAGCATCATTCTGAGATTAAACTCTTTGGTAGCGCTTCTGTCAGAATAAGAGTTTTATTACTCATACCTTCACCTAGACTAAATGGACTAGAAATGACAGCACCATTATTCAAAAGCGCCGCTAATTCCATCGAGACACAAAAGTGAGATAAGTTAGATCCCAGCTCTTTCTACAACGATTAAAATAATACTATCTTCCAGGAGAAAGCCAATCTGCTAGAAGCAATGTTCGCTCGAAGTTGCACCAGAAGCGCTCCCATGTTAACCTCTCACTGTCAACTCCTACTCTACACCTCCACTATGGTGGCTGTTGGGTGCCCTTTGTAAGGTTGTTGCTGGGCAAACGAGAGAGAGGGAGGAGTGCTTTTTCACTAAGGCACCTCCTCTTGTCCCAGGCGGCAGCGGTCGAATTGACTAGATAGAATCAACGGTAGCGTTTACCAGTTCCAGTTAGGCCGAACTATTGGTGTTTATACCTATGCTTCTTCGACATACATATGTACATACTTGAATTCCAGGTCTATAGGGATCGCCAATACTGAGTCAGGGTGTTGAAAAAGAGTTGGTGGCTCTATTCAAGGCTAAATTCCCTAACATTAGCCTGAATTGCGCGTGATTTCAACGCAAAGCTAGGAAGAAAGGGCATCTTTGGTAGTACTGTCGGAAAAAGTCTGCACGACACATCCTCCAATAACGAATTTAGACTAATCGAATTTGCAGTGGGCGAAATCTTGTAGTAGCTAGCACACGATTCCCACATCTCAATATTCACAAAGGAATATGGATAAGTCAACCGTCAACCAGATTCTAGCGGACAGCCTATTGCATCAACTGACCCAAGCAATCACAACAGCGTGCAATGTAGCGATACCCAGGAGATCAGCTAGCAGAAGGGGTGAACCTTACTACCGGTGGAAATATGAAATCAAAACGCTCAAGGCCCGACGCAGATCCCAGCGTTCAGGTTAGCGAGACGCGACGTTAAAATGGCCATCAAAGAGAACAAAGTAAAATGCTTCAAACAACTCTGCAACGAAGCAGACCTAGACCCCTTTGAGATGGCATATAGGATGGTGTGGTGATGATGAAGCTAAGGGGCAGTAGATCCCCACAAATATCCTGCCCAACAATACTGAGAACAATAGTAGAGCATCTATTTCCCCGCAGACCATTTACTCTGTGCACCATCACGAGGGAGACCAACATGAACCATATCCCGCCAATTACGCCGGATGAACTGCACGAAGCATGCGGGAAGATAGGCGACAGCAAACCGCCCGGAACCGATAGTATCCCAAATGTAACTAGCCGAAAGACTGTGAAATACGCATACCTCTAGGTTGGGAGCCAATCAATCAGGTCTCAAGAGGCGTTAAAATACTTGGGTGTAATGCTCGACAACCGGCTGAACTCCAAAACCCACTTCGAGTACAGTAATTAGTCGTCAAAAAAGCAAGCAGCGCTTTCCTGGATGCTGCCAAACATCGGAGGAGCTGGGTACGCGAGGAGGATTCTGCTCTCCAGAGTGGTAAGCTCAATACTTCTATTCGCTGCTCCGGTCTGGGAGGGAGCTCTTACAACGAAAGAGACAAAAAGAAAGCTCTCGTCTGCATACAGGCTATGCGCAATAAGAACAATATGTCCAATATGATTGGACGAAAGTATGCCTGATGCATGGAACCTCAGCATTGTTTGCCCGACCCTTAAGAAAGGAGACCCTCTAATCTGCGCCAACTATAGAGGAATAACGCTCTTCAATGTCGCCTACAAGATCTTGCCTGCTATTCTGTGTGGACGCTTAAAACTTTTTGCCAGCAATCTGATTAGTCCATATCAATGAGGTTTTAGACCAGGAAAGTTCACCATCGACCATACATATTTTTTACACTACGACCGATCTTGGAAACAAGACCAGGAATTTAAATTCGATACTCACCATGTTTTTATCGATTTCAAGGCTCTTTTGTGGGCGACAATACTCTTGACTTCGCTTATTCTTTAAGAAGTCCACGGCTTGGCTCCCTTAAGAGTGGAATCATAAAGGAAACGAATGTCTACTGGTCTACTGAGCTCAACTAGAATATTGATGAATCGAGATGCGAAATTCAAATTGATTTCAATTCGTCAAAAACCCAGTGTTGTCTTCTGTCACTGAAGCAGGATACTAGCGTAACCAAACTAAGAAGAAATGGAGCTGATATTAAGGAATCTAATGGCTTGCCAATGCTTGTCATGCATGTCACTCCAAACCTTCGTTAGAATCCTCAAATTTCTAAAGCTGCGAAAAGAGGTGGCTTGAATTCCTTTTCGTATCTTCTAAAACCTTTTTTCGGTCCCACAGTAAAATCCAGAATATCGTTCTTTAGCCAAGCAACTATTATTAAATTTGTGACTCCACTATGAAGCAAATGTTAATAGTTCACATCCGTCTGTCGTCGATTCAGAGGTTAGAAGTACCTCTGATGTGCGAGTAGAAGGTAGGTCATCTAAATCCGTGAAGAAGTCCATTCTACAATCTAATGAGAACTACACAATCTCTGCTCAGAATTAGAAGAACACAGAGAATTGAATTAACATTAAATGTTGATTCCTTTAAACTTCCTTGAAGAACGAGTCTGGCGAGAAGAACATCCAGTCATGGTCAAAATGTCATCATCATCAAACCGATGACAAAGATGATAGCATGGCGCGAAACAACAATAATTGGGTAATTTGATCCCCCATGACTTCCACTCTACCCCCACGGCGCGGTGATGGTCGTCGATGGGAAAAAGAAGAAAACATAATAATAGTCAATTTCATTGGGCTTCTTCTTCAATTCAGTGTTCGACAAATGACTAATGACCGACTGACGACAGACTGATGATGATAATTTCTAGAGGCGTGCATACCCCTTCTGTTTTCCAAAAAAAAGGAATAGAAGAAGCATTTCGTAAATGAGAATATATGACGACGCTGACCGCTGACTTTGACGCTAATAAATATTATTAAGTGCTATTGTTGGAATCGGACATTCGTTTTTGTGAGTCTCCGTCTATCGTTCTGTCGATGTCGTTTAATTTCTCGACGAATGTCGTCGTTAATAACGAGCTACCGCTTGGCCCCTGGCATGATAAGACGCGACCATCCGAACAGAATCCAAACAAAAAACCCAATCTCTCGCTTTAATGACAAACTTTTTAATCGTAATTTATATTCGTTTATTTCTTCATTAAATTTTATTTATAATATACATATTAACATATTAATTTGTTCCATGTACCTACAACAAAACGCAGACGCGAGGAGCAGCTACTGCGGGTTCGTTCTGACGACGATCACCGAAAACAACACAAAATGTCAAATTTATGGCTCGCGGTCGTTAAGATTTCCGATTTGTTTTACTTTCCTAATTTTTTATATATATTTTTTTTTTGTGTTGTGCGATGTGAACCCGGGTGGGGAGAGGCCATATAAAGTTGTTAATATATTGCAGCACTTCGACGGCGATAATCGAAATCGATTCAATTATTTTGACAGACAGCGTTTTGCGATTTTTGACGTCGACGTGGTGGTGGAGCTCTGTCAACATTTCGTTGAGATCTGTCGAATAGATAGGTGGATTACAGTCGAATAGAAATATTTGAATACAGTATTAGCATGGCTGGCAATAACAATTAAACGAGATATTTATGAGATAAACGAATCAATGTCATGTCGTTGTCGATTCGTGTCAATTTGAAGAGCGGCGCGTTCTAAAAGCAGCAGCACAGTGTGTAATTTATTCAACAGAATCAATGGTTTTCATAAAATTAAAATTCAAAATGGGAAATATTTATATTTCTTGTATTTTGTATTGGAATTACTGAGTCGTAAGATGGGGGATATCTGAAGCCTTAACTTTATGGCTTAAAGATTCCATTCTCGATGAATTTGTGCTTGGTTTTCTTTTAAAGGCGCGTGGTTATGTATGTAGGAGGATCTTATAGAGTTTGGTAGTAGGGCTAATAGAGTATGACATAAAATTGATTTGAAGAAACATATTAGTCAAGTTCCTAAACAAAGAAACAAAATAAAAATCCTGCACCTTAATTGTCAAGGTGAGTGTTTCAAGCGGTGGCTTTGGTGGAAACACGCATTCCTTGTTGTAGCACACCAACTAAGGAGGAAGTTAATATTTTTTTGTTGCAGCAGTGACAATGACCTGTTCTAATTGCCATGATGCTTGCAATGTGTGTACGAGTTCGTTTTTTTGATGTTGGTTCGGGACCCAATTGTAGTTGGGCCCCATTTGCCTTGAAATGACAAAATTTTGTGTCATCTAGTGTACATATACATATGTATAGCTGCTGTTCTTCGTAGTATATGTCAAATATCAATGAACAATGTAACCATTGCTGGTCGCAAATAATAAGGTATGACAGGAAGGGGACCGTCTCTGTCACATTGATTGTTTAAGGCAAGAATGGAGCTTTTCGGTGAATTTATTCCAGTGTTTTTCATGAAGTTTTTTTTTAGCGTTACGGGAGAAAGGGCAGTTGTCGCCCTTTCGAAGAGTGTTATCAATCCATGGTTATTTCCTACATTCACAACTTGTTCTCTCTTGTATGTAGCTGTTCCTTTGAAACAGTCTGTGATTACCTTCTACGAACCTTCTAGAAAGTAATTGGTTTGGTTTGATTTGGTTGAAGTGGCTGCCAGCTCAGATACGTCACATGGATCATACGTAGGAGAAAGTTTCTCTCTACCTACTTTTTAAACCATTTCGGACTTTTGATGAAGCGTAAGAGGCTCTTGATATCTATGTTTATCAGAAATCATTATAATAGAAGGCTCCTAAGTAAAGCTTCCTTATGCGGGAGAGAGCTCGGCAGAAACAAAGAAGGTAAGGAATAGTTTCATCCTCTTTTTCGTCCATGCAGCTTCTGCAAAAGTCGTTCGCAAAAAAGGCCCAGACTTGTCTCGGCAGCCTAGAGTTACTAGAGAATTTATAGAGATCGATTCCAAAGATTTGATAGCTGCTTAGCTGTTCGAAAAGATGCGAATATACCTAGCAGATATCACTTTTTCTATAAGCCAAGGCAAGACTTCTTTGGTCGAAATAACTTCCGCCTGGAACATGCTTTATTGGTTTGGAAGATGGAAGGCGAGCTTAAGATTAAGACTGTCGGACAAAAAACACCTCTACCAATTCTGTCTTTGTCAGTGTAGAAGTAAATTTTCTCATCTTATAAAAGTGCTTCTTCATTCCAGAGTGATCTGGAAGGGATAATGACACGACGAAGTTTTTATCAAAATACATATGTACATATATATATGGGGTGGTTTAGGCCGTGTTGTCGGGAAAGATTTTGAAATTATTCAAAATGGAGGCGTGACCAAAGTCTTTTCTTGACCACTGTAGGGTAGCTTCGAAACGAACGGCTGCACTTGCTGCCATTTACTTCCTAAATATACCCAGGGTATCAGATGAAACATAATGTACCGTTCCGCAGAGGGAGTTATGCACAGACAAGCTGTACGCTGGACCTCACTTCGATAGTCGCGGCTTATAGCTTTTTCTAAGGCTGTCAAACAATCACTCCGTTTGTAAGTATCGGTCTAATGATCGAGATGTAGAGTCAGTCAGTTATACGAGGTTGTAGACCCCATTTTGTTTTTGTAAAAGAAAAGTGATACTGTGGCTTTCTTGATTCTTTCTTGAATGTTAGGTTTCCAACTTGATTTCCTATCCAGGACAAGACCCAAATACTTTGCTTTGTAAGAGAAATTTAAGTTGATACGGGTTGACTAATGGAATTTGCCGAACTTGGTATTTTATTGAGAAGAGTACTATATATGTAGTTCAGTTTTGTGGGGGTTTACTTCCAAACCATACTAAACCGCCCAACTTTTAGAGTATTTAGGTGCTTTCCTAAGACAGCTAAAGCAACATCATCTGCATAAGCGACCCTGCCTTCCAGGATTATCAATAGTTCATTAACCACAAAATTCCAAAGAAGAGGGGATATAACATATCCGTGCAGAGTGCCTCACTAACAGATCTTCTAGTAGACGTCCCACACAGCTTTGAATTGATAATCGTAGATTGATAACAGTAGATTAATCAATACGCAAAGTGAGCTGTCGTCCTTCAGATCTTATAGCGCATCTGCTATCGCTGATGTATTGACATTGTTTAAGTAAGAAAGTATTACTGACCTCACATTTGAATGGAAAATACAGAACTTGGTGTTTAAGGTAAATCGAATGTAGCCTTAGCTTTCCCAATTCAGTACTACCCTTGACCGAAGCAATACTTCCAAATAATAGAAAATCTTTAAGCGACATGGTCCAGCAATGCTTTAAGTTCTGTATAATCTCTTGGTAGTGAATTCCAGAGTTTATGGAGATGGTGTGGGGGTTGGTCTGTGATTTCTTGCACATACTTTCTAGACCGCTTAGCCTTACTTATAGTGAACTTTTTCTGGTGAATCAGTCTTTGCAACTCTAACTTTGGACCAAAATTTGGCTTGACGCTCACAACACAAGTGGGCACCGTGGCTCAAGTGGTAAGTGCGTTGGACTACTGTGCGAGGGGTTTGAGGTTCGATCCCCAGACAACGTCTAAAATTTCTTCCACGGCCCCACCTCTCGCGAACGTCTGACAAACATCCGAGAGAATAACTGTCATGAAAAAACTTCTTAAAAAAAAAGTGCCATTCGGATACGGCATTAAACAGACCCCTTCCATTCGTGTAAAGAAATTTAACACACACAACACGAATAGTTTTCAGAAGCTAGGCCCTGGGTACCATGGATCTGTTGCTCACAATACAAAATAAAGTTAATAGACTAATATCATTTACTTATTTCTGATATCGTGTGTAATCACAGTGCCTTCTTGAAGTTGACAGAGTACACAGACTTTACTCCATCCACCCGCGTGCCTATCACTCGCCACACCTAGTTGCGCAGTCAGAGATTAGCGCCATATGAATGAATTAAATCCATCGGTAACTTTCTATAAACAAAGGCTTAAAACTCATACCGAATCTCGTTACACCAACATTTTGAGCATGTACCCCTATTGGCACATCCAATTAAAAGTCGTTGTGGCCATTGCGGATTAAAAGTCAATTCAGATATGTAATTACATGTGATAACATGGTTACATGTAAATTCCATAAGTAACTCTATAAACTGACAGGGTTAAACCTGTCCATTTTAGAAATATGAAATATCGTGTCGATTTTATTTTATTTTATGAATTTTTGTTAGGAGAGGCAAACTTTCTTACATAATGTACGTACTTATGTATACCATCCTAAAATAGTTGATGATTCTGCTCTCAAATAGTTGGGTTTTACAATCTTTTGGAAATATGCCTTCTGGGAGTAGGGACAAGTTTGCGTGGTTTCCACATCTCACTGATTTTGGTTAGCCGATTGCATATTTGCATGTAGCGATTTATAAATAAAACTCCAAGCAAGAAATAGTACGTTTTGGCTCATTAACTTAGGTTTCTACGTGTACAACATGAAACAATGTCCTGCACACACTGTAGGACATAAAAGTGTCTCCGAGATCGCCAACTACTTGCCATGGGTTTGACAATAAAACAGTTGTCACATTGGCTGCGCATACGATTCGACAAGGGCTGATATCATTTTCAGGAAGCTACTCTCGTGACTGTGTTTTGCGCACGCCTGTGACGTTGAGGATTCAACATGAAAGTTAGAAATTTAGGCACTACTTCTTTGATAATCTATAGGATGTAGATTACATGCATACCTTACTTACTTACTTAACGGACTCCCGACCCGTGAAGAGTCTCTGCCTGAAACACGGCAGCCTTCCACTCTCCGGGCACGCTGCTTCCAGTTGTCTAAATCAAGCGTTCTGGCATCCGCGATAACTTGATCCTTAAAACAGAGGTTCAGTCTTCCTTGTCGTCTCGAACCTGGTGCTATGGTTCGAAGATCCTCTTTGCTGGAGCATTATTGTCCATTCGGTCGATGTGGCCGAGCCAGTGTAGTCGACGTGTTTTGGCTTTTTGGAGTACATCCATATCTTGGTACTCCGAAAGTGTTCGATATAGTGCCTTCCGTGTTCATACCTGCCCTGCGCACTATCTGTTCTAGCACAAGATTGAAGAAAGCGTGTTTCATGTAAATAGTTCGGAGGAACTGTTTCCGAATTACACGTTGCACCTCGTGTTTTCCAGTGTCACGCGACACAGCTTTATCAGTTTAACCGGAATCGCGAATTCGGCTATCGCCTTGTAGAGCTCAAGACAATGAATACTATCATATGCGGTGTTGCAGAACGCCTAGTGAAAACATAGCTCAAGCTTATTCCATATTGTAAACGTAGCGTTATTTCCCTTCTTTCTTACTTGACGTTAATTTTCTGTTTGATTTTGTGCAGATACAGTCTAGAAAAAAAATTAAAATTTTCATTTGCTATTCGTCCGCCGCCAGCAAAGGAAGAAGGGAGTAAAACTGCGGTAAGACTTTAATTAATAGTTTAGTTCTAATAATATTTCTCTGTATCTCATAGAAATAAACGTTCAATTCAAACGACACATTTGTTTGAATAATTGTTAAATCGCATTCTTTAAAGTCGACAGCCGCGACATGCGGCTTTAAAGTCGATGAAGAAATGGTTAGTCTCGACTTGAAATTCGTTTGTCTTTTCCAGGATCCGCCTTAGTGTGAAAATTTGGTCGATCGTCAATCTGCCAGGCCGGAAGCCACACGTGCCGATTAGTGTGCTGCAGAAATTCTTCAGACATTCACATAGGGCGTTGAATAGGATCTTATATGCGACATTAAGCAGGAATATGCCTCGGTAGTTCTTGAAGATGGGGCATATAGAGTTGATAGTCCAGTCATCAGACATGACTTCATCCACCCATACTTGGTTGATAATTTGATTCATGCACTCTACCAAAGCATCACCACCATGGTTGAAATGTTCTACTGGTAGACCATCAGAGTCTTGTTGTTCTTTAGCTTTTTGATAGCTGAGCCGACATCTTCAAAACTGGGAGGGGGATGGAATCTTCATTGACTGGATGAGGGATCTCTTCTTGCCCTATCATTCTCTCTACCTGATGCCAATTAAGTAGCTGCTGGAAGTGCTGCTTAAACACATCTACTATTCCCTGTGCTTCGGTGACTAGGTTTCCTTCACTGTTTCGAAGAGTCTGGGTTCCGGGCTTGAAGCCAGCAGCCAGTTGCTTGGCTTTCCTGAAAAACATCCGGATGTTGTACCTAACGCGGGACTCTTTGATATCCTTGAGCTGGGAGACTGCGTGTGCCCTTTTCTTCTTTCGCAGGATCTTCTTGTATTCCCTTCTCTCGGTACTCTTCGCTCGCTGCCCTTGATTTGCATTGCAGCGCTTGAATGTGTGCATTTTCTGTCACCTTTTTTTCACGCACACATTTATCATCATACCAAGGGCTCTTTTTTGGGTGGTGACTGGTAGCCTATGGTGGTCTCTGCTACCTCTTTGATGATGTCGCGATACTGGTTCCACAGATTGTTGGCGTTTGTAGATGGTGAATGCACAGCGGAGAGTCTCTCGCCCAGGCGCTCTCTGTAGGCTCTGGCTACTCCATTCGTGCTAAGGCTTCCAACATTGAATTTTTTTTGGGTGGTTTGCAGTTTCTTCTCGTTGGATAGTCGAGCTCTGAATTTAGCTGCAACAAGAAAATGGTCAGAGTCGGCGTTTACCCCCCTGAAAGTTTGCAGATAGGCTCCGTAGGCTCCGTGCAGGAGGTTATAAAACTCCTCCTAGACAGAGTCTTCAGCTTCTTCGGTAGGAACGTGTGCACATATTACGCTGCTGTTTTGGAATGTTGCCTTGATGCGGATCACAGCCAGGTGATAGCTGATCGGCTTAAAGTCAATTATCATTGAGCGTTTTCCCATAACGAATCCGCATCTTAACATGTGCAGTCTTTTGTGGCAGCTGTAATAAATGTCACAGTTCGCAGTAATATCTGCCTACCCTATTCCTACAGGCTTATTAATTGCGCTATTGCACTAGTGTCCAGAGTCTCAGCAGAAGTTAGTGAGAGTAACAGATATGTGATAAGTTCTTGGAGGATATTCTTGTAGCACACTAATTCACTTTATTAGCTAGTAAAATAGCTATACATACATAGCTATAATACATAGGTTGTTTATAAAATACTTAAGCTTAAATCTTCTACACTCGTCGTAGTAATTAACTCACAGTAACATTTTCCCGTCACGTACATTTAGAAATATGTACGTATGTACATATGTACATGTATTTTCTCGCCTTTTCAGAACACCAGCAATTATTTCGATACATTTTTCGTTAAAAATAGTATTGCACTCAACTCATCTGACACGAATCTTCCATCTGTCTAAATTAAAGTGAAGAGTTGACACTCCGTCACTCTCCGCATCGCAGCTCACTAATTGCATCTCCCTGCGCCTTCGTCACCGTTGCCGTTGCCATGCTCTGCTGTGACTCATAAGTCGAAAAGAAATTCGAAAAATTAAATTACAAACTACAAGACATCAAACATGATGTAATTTTCCGTCCGTCAATTTTGAACAGTGGCAACGGAGTCCCCAGCCTAGAGGAAGACATAAATTTCTTTTGAATGATCGTCCTCTTTTTTTTTCATGCAGTCACTGTGTCAGACCCGAAGAGTGATCCCGTATTGTCAAAAATACCCGCACTAAGTGCCACATATTTATGTTGCACACTGCTGTTGTGTCATTTATGTTACGATCTCCGCCGCAACTGACAAATCGACGGAGATCACGACGCAGTGAGTTGCCATCGCCTCTGTGTTGCTGCGCTCCCCAGATAGTGCTATGCATCCATGACTGTCATCGTCAACTCTTATAATTTATAACAAAATCGTTAATTAGCTATGACATCAGCTGTTTTCAAAGAAAATTTATGGCCCAAGATAGGGATGTGCCTTTCCTCTATGTACGGTTCGTGGAAAGTCATTTTCTTGTAATTTTTCACTCGGGTGCAAGTATTTCTGGTTGTTGTAGCCTGTTGCACTTTACGCATTACACTGGGCTGATAATTAACAACAACGATGACAACGTGACTCCATGCTACATATGCGTAGGCAACATGCGTCAGTGGGGAGAGGGTTTACATTTTCTCTGTTTGACTGCGGGTGGTATTCTAAATGGTAATGAGTGTGTTGAGTGTTGCGTAGGAATTGCCTCCTGGATGGATAGATGGTTTTGGCGGCTTGAAGTGGAAGAGAAGAAATCGATTTATCCTTTCAGTATTCTGTCAGATCAGGTTTTTTGACACCTTCAATGGAAATGTCAAAAAATTTCGTTGGCGCATAATAGATTGAGCTGTCGAAGTATTTATAAATGGAGTGGCAACGTTTCAATATTGTATTTGCCGTCATCACCGTTTGTTTTGTGGGTTTCCTGTGTTTTAGCAGTTCTTCAAAGTAAAATATTCTAAACAGTTGTAGTGAACTTTGAATTTAAGCATTTTTTTGTTTAAATTTGTCTATGCAGACGGATGATATGGAATAATTATTCATGTCCTCTTATATATGTACATACATGTGTATGCAAATACATATGACCCCCTGCGTCTGGAAAAAAGTAGAACATGTTTCCAGAACATGCTGTTTTATGCGTATTGTCTAGAATTTTGCATATAATAAGTAATTTCGGCTCTATTTTAGGACTTACTAAATTTTACCCATGAAAACATCGACTAGAACCAGTGAAATTGAGAATTGACTGTAACTTCCAAGCGAGCATCCCTGCCCGCAGTGAATGGGATAATAATACCACCTTGGACAATAGTTCAGTTTACATCTACGAAGACGGCTCATAGACCGAAAGTGAGGTGGATTCTGGTGTCCTCACTGAAAAGCTCAATCTAAGGAACTTCTTCCCGCCTCCCAAATTACTGTACCGTGTTAAGACGGAAATTATGGCGATCTAGAAAGCCTTGTTGAAATGTAATGCAATATCTGTCACAGATATTAGCATTTTCTTTGACAGTTAAGCGGCAAGTGTTCCTCTTTCACGTCAAAGGCCGCTTTACACTGCCGTTTGTCTCTCTTGGAGTTGACGGATCAGTTTAACATTCATCTCTGTTGGTCATAGATACATACCGAGAAGAATGACGAACTCGCTAGAAATGGTACGAATCTAACGTAAAATATGGGTATACCCCTTGCTACATGTAAACATACGTTAATTCAGTAGGGCCGACCACAGATGGAAAAATGGCTTAGCGTTTCATAAATATGTATATCAAGGCAGATCTGTGTCGATCATATATTAGCTCATATATTAGGTACGTAATCGGTAGATGAACATTCTGTTAGGTTGGGCTTCTTTTCAAATAATTTTTACAGGAGTTGCAGGGACGAAAATAAGGAGGTAACCAATCTTCACCTCATATCCATCTGTCCGGCCTTAAAGAGGACTGCTTTATTAAGGGGAATTGTACGTATCTAGTATGAAGAATCATGCATATTATGCATATGTATGTATATGCATATCTTCCAAAGGCGTTTCTTATCTATTTATATATTGACTCTACGCGAGGGAATAGTTTTTTTTTAACTCGATGTTCACCTCTATAGAAGTGATATCCTCGAATATTTCAGAGTTACAATTAACAACAGCGATATTCTCTCCCAGGCGGTGGAAAGATAGATTTTTTTTTCGGGTAAACGCTTCTTGGTGTTTCGCAATTTCGTTAGCTGTCGTGTGAGCTCATACAGATGCACAGCTGGAAAACTTTTGAGTCATGTAGAGTTAATGCATTTTATTATAGACAGGTTTGAAGTTATTGAAAATCGGGTGTATGAGACTTGGAATTCACTGATCTTTCCCAAGATTTATGTATCTTAATGTGAAGATTTGCATAACTTATCCCCAATTTGCTGGAACGGAAGTTCCGCAGTTACTTGTTCAAAGGTTGTACAAATTATCTTGAATTCATCCGTACATCATATGTGGGCAACTTTTTGGGAACAGATTTTGATGAAATTTTGTATACGTTTCAATTTACTTTAATTCATTAGAATTTTCGGAACTTAATATTTAATAATCCAATCATTTATTTTATTTTTTTTTTTTATTTTGGTGGGGGCGAAAGCCCCCATTTATTCGGCTTAATACAAGCTAATCTTAAAACTAACTTACAGGCTAATCTTAAACTAACCTAGAACTAAGATGAAGGGGTGTAAGGAGGATGGTGAAGGAGATAGTGTTTTAGGATGGGAGTACTGCGGTTGAAGTCGAAAATGGTAATCCTTGAGTTAACCTTACGCAGCAAACGAGAGATTGGTTCATTGGAGCCATAGGAGGTGCGATGGGTCGGTAGATAGAAAAGACGACTTGTTCGTAGATTACGACGGTTGGTGTTGAAAAAGATAGAATTGAGAAGGAATGTAGAGTCAACGGAACCGGAGAGGAGTCGATGAATGAAGAGAATGTCGGCTACATCTCTACGCTCCTCAAGGGTATTCAAATTGATTAGCTTGAGGCGGTCTTGATAAGGGGGCAGGATTAAAGGGTCATTCCAGGACAGACCTCGAAGAGCAAATCGGAGGAAACGACGCTGAATGTTCTCGATCCGTGAGATATGAGTACGTTGATATGGGGACCACACTTGACTGGCATATTCAAGGAGGGGGCGGACAAAGGTAATGTAGAGGGATCTGGTCACGTATGGGTTGTTAAATTCTTTGGACCACCGCTTGACAAAGCCAAGTACTGAGTTGGCTTTAAGGATGATCTCATCTATGTGTAATCGGAAATTGAGCTCCCTATCACAAATAATGCCAAGGTCGCGAATCGACTGGACTACAGAGATGGGTTGTTCATGGAGGAGGTAAAGACGATGAGAGGATCGGATGCGTTTACGAGAGAAAGTAATGGATTGGCATTTGGAGATGTTGAGATCCAGACAATTTTTGGTGCACCATACCGAGAAGCTATCGAGGTCTTGTTGAAGAAGAATGGAGTCTTGGGTGAAGAAATCGTTTTGAAGAATTTGGTATCGTCAGCGTAGAGGGAGACGTGAGAGTGTTTAATGACCATATCGAGATCGTTTATGGTAAGGATGAAAAGAAGTGGGCCTAAGTGGCTGCCTTGTGGGACACCAGAGGTGGCCAGGAATGGACGGGAGAGGACGGATCTGAAGCGAACGCTGTAAAAGCGGTTTTCCAGGTAAGAAGATATCCATTTTAATAATATGGGTTCAAAGCCGAGGGCAGACAATTTGAAAAGTATTAATTCGTGGGAGATTTTATCGAAAGCCTTACTAAAATCGGTTGCGATAACATCAACTTCGTTGCCATTCTCTAAGGCCGAGAGGGCAAAGGACACAAATTCGACAAGGTTTGTGGTAGTTGATCTACCTTTTAGGAAACCATGTTGATTAGGGGAAATAAGTGACTTGCAGCGAAAGCTTAAGGCTTCATATAAAATGCTTTCGAAAAGTTTAGATATATGAGAGAGTTTAGCAATGGGACGATAGTTAGTTACATCAGTCTTTGTTCCTTTCTTGTGGATTGGGGTTATGAAAGAGAGTTTCCAAACCTGTGGAAATTCTCCTTGTGAAAGAGAAAGACGAAAGAGATTAGAGAGGGGAAGAGACAGGGTGGACGAACATTTTTTGAGGAATACCGCAGGTATGCCATCTGGACCGGGGTTGAATTCGTCATTAAGTAGATGTAACTTATTTTCGATAAGAGATGGGTCCAAGGTATGAGAGAGAAACGGGCCAAAGGAGAAGTTAGGTAAGTAATTGAAATAAGCGGGGTCTGGTATAAAGAAGTCGTCGGCAAAAGATTGTTTAAAAAGGTAGCAAAAAAGTTGGCTATGGTATGAGGATCGGTTGATGTTTCGTTGTTGAAAGAGAGGGAGGGAGGGTAACCGTCAG
The DNA here is from genome assembly GCA_905220385.1 of Xylota sylvarum. NCBI lineage: Eukaryota > Metazoa > Arthropoda > Insecta > Diptera > Syrphidae > Xylota > Xylota sylvarum. Next base: position 65,619,849 of record LR999957.1, on the reverse strand, counting down.
ATTCTCTTTTGTAGTTGACAAACTGGAAGAAAGATTTTGGGTCGTTTATGAGGTTAGCTTGGACATTGTTTAGGTAGCGCTGGTAGAGAGAGTTGTAAAGCTCGGTGAAATGAAGGTAAATACCGAGATAGTTAGAATAATCAGAAGAAGAGCGAGTGCGAAGGAAAACTGCCCATAACTTATTTCTTTGGTTTCGCAGAGAACGAAGCCTCTGATTATACCAAGGAGGGGATGAAGACGATGTTTTATGACGAGAAAAGGGTACATAAAGAGAGATAGAATTAAATATTTCCCTATAAAAGGTGGTGAGGGCATCCTTTATTAGAAGATTATCGAAATCAAAGGAAGATCTGCTGAGATAGATGTTAATTTTCTGGAAATTTGCTTTATGAAAATCGTAAGAAGAGAGATCAGTAGGAGGAGTTGTTTGGAGAGGAGAATTGTGAAACAATGATAGAAGGAGAGGCGGGTGGTAGTTATCAATAGTTGACAGAGAAAGAGGACAAAGCGAAACTGAGGAGTTAATGGGATCGGTTGTGAAAATGAGGTCTAACTGCCTACCCATGTAGTTTGAGACACCATTTACTTGGCAAAGACTTGAATCTGCTAGGCGATCTAGGAAGTAGCATTCCTTTACCGAGTTGGGATTAGAGGCAATAAAATAGGATTGATCATCTGATGGAGTCCACTTCAGCTGAGGAAGGTTAAAGTCACCGAAAATAAGGATATCATCATGAGAGTCAGACAGATCTATTATGTGGTCAATCGCATCGATGGCAAGTTCATAGGATTCAATAGATTGGGACGGAAGAATGTAGCAACACATAACGTAAAGGGACTTGCGGGGCATTTGTATTTTTACTGAAACAAAGTCGAGTTTAGAGGAAGAAGAAATAGCAATGAGAGATGAGTTAAGACTATTGGGGATAGCCAGTAGGACACCTCGACAAGGGGAGTCATCAATAGGGCGGTTTAAATCATCATCGCGAAAAATATTAAAGGTAGTAGGGAATAATTCCTGGTTATTTATGCTGGGCATCAGGTTGGTTTCAGTTAGAGCATAGATATCGAAGGGAAGAGCATGGGTTTGTCGCAAAACAGTTTGAGTTTTGGAGCGCAGACCTCTTACATTCTGGTAGTAAAAGGTAAGGGGGACGTTGCGACGATGAGGTGTGGGGGAGTGTGATTGAAATGTTGGAAGAAGTGGTAAGTTAGGGACGAAAAAATTTATCATGGTCAGCACGGCTACGTTGAAGATGTGAGATTCGTTTGGAGTGTACATAATGACCGAAAGCAGCAAGGTCGTTCGCCACTTTTTGGGGAGACATATTAAAAATTTCGTGGTATCTGATATAGAGGTTTTTGAGAGCGATTAGGTCGGTGGGGAGGCCTTCCTGCTGAATGGAGACTATGACGCTTGTTTTGGTTTTTCCTTCATAGCAAACAGAATCGGTCTTGTCGTGTAGATAGGCAAGGAAGAGGCGAATGTTTTCGTATATCTTTCTTTCTCTAAGCCTAGAGAGAGCATAACGATTTTCTGTGGTATCAAATGTTTGTTGCGTTAGTTTAACTGTAGGAGGCAAAAGGGGATCTAGTATAGGAGGAGTGGGCGAAGGGATGGGAGTTACAGATGTGGGGTGAGATGAGGAGTTAGGAGTGGAGTTAAGAACCGGGCCGGGTGCGGGATTTAAAATATGTGACCTAATAAAATTGGGATACTTAGCCCCTGTTGAAAGGTCGAAATTTGGGAATGAATTCCTAGGGGGAACAGGGTTTTGAGTCGAGGTGGTTGGAGTTAAATTGAAGGAGACGCGTTGGCGAGGGGGCTTCGGTGGAGCCGGAGCAATAAGGGGTTGGTTAGGGATGTGAGAGGGAGGGGCAAAACTGGGGAAAAGATTTGTTTTTAAGCTCCAGTTGGAGTCAGACTTAGGATGGGAGTCGGAGGCTGGTTTTGGAGACTTATTACTAAGGTTAGATTTAATCTTTACTTGTTTCTTAGAGCTAATAGGGTTAGACTTATTCTTTACTTGTTTCTTAGAACTAATAGGGTTAGACTTATTCGTTACTTGTTTAGAAATATGTTTTTTTGAAGACTTCTCAGACCATTTGACCATCTTCATAAGCCCAAGTTTAGAAGTATCACCCGGGTAAGTCAGGAACAACCATGAGTATTTGGAGGGAATGTTGAATTTAAAGCTGCTAAGCCTGTTAGAGTCGGTGGGAGGGATCCTCTTGCATTCGTTAATGGTAATGGCATACTTTTGTTGAAAGAATTTGCACAGCCAAGAAGCATCAGCGTGTTGAGGAGCATCTTTGATGGTAAATGTCGTCTGGTTGCCATTACTTATTTTTTCGAGCCTGTTCTTCCATTCTGATGGGGTCCATGATGTTCCAAACTGTTTAATGACTTTGCGTGGGGCGGCGACGGGATGGAATTCAGGTTCGGAAGGTGAGTTGGCTATTTGCTCTGCAGAGAGTGTGGGTCCAGTACTTGGAGCAGATCCCGAAACTGGTGTATTGACAGAAGTTTCAACCATTTCAGACAGGAGAGATGTGTTGTAGAATGCTCTTGGTCGATGTTGGAATTGGTCAGGAATGTCGTCGATCTTGCTGGAGACAATCATAATATCATCGCCAATATCATTCAAGGTAATCCGAGTTGCCTTGATATCATTGCTGACATCATTCATCTTAGTTGCCAAATCCGCAAGTAATGGATCAGGAAGACGGGGAGAAGATATAAATGCTTTCGAAGAACTTTGGAGAAACTTCACTTCAAGGTCGGAGCGAAGGGAATAGAATTCTTGATAAATTTTTTCGCACTGATCAGATTTAATAATTGATGATTTAAAATCACACATGAGTTTTTCAAAATGGGATTTGGTGAGTTCTTCGCGGGACTTTTTTTTAGTAACCAACTCAGTTAAAACGGCGAGTCGGCTATCAATAGATTTAAATTTAGTATTACAAAGGTTATTAGAACGCTCAATGTTATTATTTAGATCTTCAATGCTTTTGATAACTTCATCAAACATCGACATTTGATCTAAAACCTTTTTGAAAGAGAGTTTATTGATGGAGATCATTGAGTTCGTCGATTCAATATGGCACTTGATCGCGAGCAATACATGGGCGAGAGAGCTTTCTTTGCATTCTTCACAATAGAATACAAAATGCTTTGCATATTCTTTGAAATATGCAATAGATTTCTTGCTTAACCCGGTGCAAAGAGGATGGAAGGATTTACCACAGAGGCCGCGACAATCAACCCAGTCAGCATTGGTGCTGTCGATTACGCAATGGGAATTACCGCAGATTCTTTCCATTGTTAAAGTACTTAAAATTGGGTCACACTGACAGAGGGGAAAGACCGATTAACGTTTATTATGAAGTTCGGAAAATTCGAAATTCAGCGAAAATTTACTCGGTTGCACTAGTTTAAGGTAGGTCAGCGTCGATTTGAGGGCGCGTCAGCGAAAACAGCACGGAAGCGAAGTGGGTCACAAAAGAAAAAAAAAGGGTTCAGCGGCGAGAATTAATTTAATAAATTAAATTGCGCAGCAAAGAGAAAATGCGACTGTACACTGCGACGGTTTAAACGCTGTTTAATGACTATGTCAATATCGTTGGCGTACGCTAATATTTGCACAGACTTTTGAAAGATTGTACCATCTTGTCTAAATCCTTTTTTGACATTAAAGGTCTTGGTGAGATAGTTACCAACCTTGATGGAGGAGGAAGAGTTCTCTATCGTCATTCTGCACAATCTGACGAGTTTGGCAGGGATGCCAAAACTAGACATGGCTCCCTATAAATGACGTCGTATGGGACTTTAAAATCGATCACAAGATGGCGGGTATCCATTTGGACTTCTTGTGTTTTACCTAGGATCTGCCGAAGTGTGAAGATTATGGACTTTTTTGGTCTGAAACCACACTGATAGGGGCCAATCAGGTTATTGACGGGGTTTTATACGTTCACACAGCAAGGCCGAGGGGATCTTGTACGCGTACTATGTTGAGAAGAATGATGCCTCTGTAGGTAATTGGCGCAATTGAGGGGATGTCCCTTCTTGTGGATCGGACAAACGGTGCTGAGATTCCATTCATTACTCATCTAACCAAATTTTAGAAATGAGTTGACGTATACTCTCTACCAGGTCGTTTCCTGCTGCTTTGAATAGCTCCTCTGGTAAGCCGCCAGGTCCAGCAGAATTGTTGGATTTAAGCTCTGATATTGCTATCCTCACTTCGTTTTGGTCAGGTGGATGGAAGTTTTGGCTATCATCGTCTAGATTGAATGGTTCATTCTGCCTGACAGCGGGATGTTGGTCTTCATCGCCGTTGTACAGCCTGCAGAAGAAGTTTTTCCATATTTTCAGCACCGACTGTGACTCTACTACTAGGTTTCCTTCTTCATCTCTACAGGCTACTGTACGGATCAGAATACGCATTCGGCGAAGTTTCTAGAAACCGTGCTTTCCATTTTTTATTTTTCCAAAGGTGATCCTGGTTAATAATTAAATAATATATATTTATATATAAAGTTTACCTTTTCAGACATATTTTCTTAGTCCAAATTCAATATAATGCATATTTCCTTACTCAATTCTATGAAAATTCTATCATTCATTTGCTTGTAATAAATAATCTAGGTCGGATTCGAGCTTTCCCCCCACACAGAGACCAACAATTAAACGATCTGGCGCCTGTGCTAATTAAATCTTGTAATTAAATAAATTTCTAAATTGTCGTTTTATAATGATTTCTCGTGCTCATGGCCAACTTTCTTTATCGCTTCTCGTATATAGTGTAGGAAACGACACATTTCTCCTCCCCCAATAAATTCCGCGCCAAATTTTTTGCTTTAACCTTTTTTTTATCTAAAATTTTATTTTATTCAAAATTAATTGCCATCATCATCTTCGTCACACTCAACATTCCAGTCTATTTGGGTCTAAGAAGCTCGCGCTGCAGAGTTAACAAACAAATTATTAGGCCGTAATTCATTTCGAGTAGTTGTCGTCGTTGTCGTTGTCGTTATCGTTGTCGTTGTCGTGGTTTTCGTCGTTACTCTCGTTAAAACCACAAAACATCATCAACACACAGAGAAACTGTCTCTCTGTCTTTCGCTAGCTCTAGACATCAGAATGCTGATAAAATGAAATAAAATTGTAGTAAACTAGAAGAATAGCAGAAAATAGAAAAATAAAAAATAAAAAATAAACGAAATGAAATCCAACAACAACAGCAGCAGGAGAGGTGCAAAGGGGGTGGAGTGGAAACACAGGCAAAATGCCATAAAATAAACGGCAGGCAATAAATAAATAAAAATCTGACACAATCGCATTTCACATTTTTCTTGATTTACAACACTACGCCGAGTGTTTTGACATTTGTAGCTATTTCGAGTGTGTGTTCTGTGTTTTCGAATGCCGGCCCTGGCCCCGCCACCCCCAAAGCGATACTACACTATTAATACTATGAGTGTATAGTTTCGTTAGGTGGATTGCTTATTTGCGCAGAGCTGAAAAAATAAGCTGGAGGGCTGGCTGCCTCCAGTTGATGACAACCGTCGACGACCGTCCTCAGCAAAAGCCGTGTACATGTGATTGTGATGTGATGAAGACGAGCCGGCTGGATGATGATGTTTGATGATGGGATGATTATTATGATGACACTGCGTCTAACAGCCAAAGTGTCAACCGCTCTATAAAACAAGTGACAGAGTTTGCTGATGTTTATGTTGTTGTTGATGGGATGTAGAAGAGTTGAGACTCTTGTTTGATGGGCCATTTAATTTGTCGACTGGGTAAATATTTAGACATTTTTGCCGCAAAGAGGGATATTTTAGTAAAAATTTAGATTAATTGGGGACTTAGTTATGAACCACTTCGTAAATAGTGTACATCAAAATAGATTTTTGAAGTTTGATGTGGAGTTGGTAGACTCAATACACTCGTGAGAATATAAGAAACTAGTGTTGCACCAAAAGGTTAAGGAACCACCTTTTCGAAGAAGTAAAAATATTCAGCAGGTCATTACGAACAAAAACACAATAAATTTGTCTGACGCGATGACACCGAAACTTTATTCATATTAAAGTTGTCGACTTTCAGGACTGCCTTTGACAAGAGTCTGAATTAGAAATGGACTTTAGTCAAATTTTCAGAGATAACTTGAATATCAGTAGAAGGTCAGATGCTAGGAGGCTAGTGGAGTATCTACAACAACATAGAACTTCACTACTCGTTGGGCAGATATGCATCGGTTTTGAATTGGTAAAGTAAAGTGCTCTCGAATCCAACGTATGATAGTAAAATTAGCTTAAACACCTCCAAGTTCAATTCGAGTGTTAAGTTCGTCCTTGAAGAATACCTTTACCAGAAAATGGCTAAAGAGTTTACAGCTACACCCAATGGTAGTTTAGAGAAGAAAACCCATTCCCTAGCAAAGTACAAGATTAAGGAAAAAGGATTAAGCCGGCAGAGAATTACATACCGAAGAATATTAGAGGAAGGAACACTTAAATGGAAAGAGTTGAATACTATCGTCATCGGAATGATCATGATCTTGTATACATAGTACAAATTATTTTTTCGAGAAATGTGTTTGCTACTATACAATTGTTTGGCACCGTATTGAATTGCCTAAATCCTTTCTTAATTATAGTATCACAAAGTACCTCCTCCGGTCTAAGCGTGTCTGTATCTTGGTACAGACAGCCACCCTAACCTAAAACCTAAAACCTTCTTGGCATCAAACGTTTTGATGAGGCCTGTACTGGACTTTATGGAGCAGCTAGCTCGTTGCGTTCAATAGAAGGTGATAGGTATCGCCTTCAAATTCATGAATTTTCTCAATAATCTAGGGCAGTGTTAAAATCTTGTGGCCGACTATCCTGACCTAAAACTGAACTGACATATACCAGTCAGTTTGCTAATAAAGGGTTTTGAACGCTCACACATTCCAAAAAAAGGTCTTGTAAGCGACGTGGTGAGAAGTATTATAGTACATAGAAACAGCATTAACACAGCAAGAGCCAACAGCAACTTCAGCAGCAGAGGCAAATAAACAGATGCTGTGATGTAGAACACATTATCACAGCACACAGCGAAATTTGACATTGTGGGAATATTTGCCTAGATATTTGCCTTAAGGATACCCCAAGTAATGTCGAAGTTTTATTAGTTTAGTAAACTTTCGTCCGACCGTGTTTCAAGGATAAGTTAATGTATATTTTTTCTCCAGCCATCTCCAGCAGCTTTACCAAAACAGCAGTTAAGTCAATTTAGACTAACTACTGGTAGTAACGCTTCCGTGGTTCTGGTATTAAACAGGTCGAAAGTCAAGCCATCTAGTTTCAATAGCTTTATTGGATTTCGCTGTTTGAAAATTTCCTTTTTCTTCTTCTTGATTTGAAGTCCCCAAAAGACGTGATGCGACAGTCATTGGTTGAAACGTGCCACAAACAGGATCTCTAGTAGCGCTTGACTGCGTACCGACTTTGATTTGATTCCGAGAAAGAGAGTTTCCTCCTTTGACACGTACCTTTTAGTTCAATTTCGCCTTGAAGTAGGTTATCATAAGTCTTTTGGTATCTATTCGCTATCAACACGCGACTGGACTTCCACAGATTTGTTTTTTCTACTAATTGATATCAGTTCAAGTCCTAAATTTGTTTGTATCCCCTGTTTTATAATTTTTTGCATTTACTTTTCTCATTTTAGAGCATTTGGCATTGATGTGATTTGGAATACAACGTCATTCAAATGTCTTCGGACTCGTCTGCACGAATGAATCCGCTGTACCGAATTTGTCATAACTTTTTCGCATAAATCAGACCATATGCCCGAAACTCCGTTTTCGATGTTGGTCCTGAGATCGTCTTAAGCCTCTGGCTTATTACCATAGACTTGACATAGCTCCAAAGGAAAAAGTTCAGAAGCGTCAAATAACATGATCAATATTTCAATATTTCAATAGTTCAATATTTCGATTGTTTGGCCAGCAGTGTGTCTTGTTGAAAACACATGTGCTTTAAGTCATCTTCTTCTAATTTATCCAAAAATAGTCAGTCAAGACGGTAGCGATTTTCAATGAAGGTAACTATGCTGCTAGCATCCAATTATGCCAATGACCCTTCCAGCGTTCGAATTGGAAAACCCTTTGTTTCAAAAGTTTTGTCTTTGAAGTAAAGGAAGCATCGATTTTATTGCTTCTTTTTGAAAGTTTCTTAAATTTTTTAAAATAACCAACACTAGGGCTTTTGGCCTAAAGCCATAAGCACTTGTTGAAGAAGGGAAGATGCACATTGAAAATGACGGATAAGGCTTAATTACTATTTATGTACCTACCTATCCTAACTAATGGTTTAGTTGAATTGATTTCAAGGACTGCATATCGATGGGTTATTACAAAAGAGTCTGAATCTCTTGACATTCGATCAATCTGTACAATACTACTAGTTCATTTAAGTAGCTTCTCGTTATTTCGTTCAAGATCAATGGCTATGGTGTATTAATATCAAAATATACTCTATTCGTTCTTAGCTCGACATAGAAGCTATCCGTTTCCATGGAGACAGCGAAATGTGTACATTTCCTCTACATGTCTGATATTCAATTGATTTTTATATCTTTTCCCCGCTAAGCCATATGCAAAAACGAAATCAATGGGTATATCGCGCTAAACACGTGATCCATCAAAATACCCTCTTTGGGTTTTCCTCGAAACGAAATATTTAATCAACCTTTGGCGCCATTCAAACAAACACATGCACACTGTCAACAAATCAGATACTTGATTAGCTTATCCCCAATCACAGAGTTGCTTTTGGTAATTATTCTCCGATATTTTGATTATTCAAAAAGTAAATATTCCCGCGTATCGATAAATATCTCTGAAATATTCCCCAGATATCAGTTGTCCAGATTGAGAACACACACTGTACGCCACATCGAACTTCATAAAATAATTAACCGAATTCATCATTCGTAAGCAGCAAATATTATTTATCATTCAGCCACCAATTTATCAAACTTGTAATCGATATCGATACATCATAATCAAGAGCAAAGATACATATACTCGCAAATATGTGTCCATTTGAGTGGGCAACATATGCTGCTTTAGTTCTGTGGCAATGGTTTTGAGGATCGTTGGAACGCATTTGGCCCTCGATTGCTTATTGAAAATCAAATTCAATTCATAAACGTTAATAATATTTTGATTGATTGCCTGCGTGGATGTATGCGTACATATGTATGTGTGGGTTTATCTGTGTGAATGGTGGGAATGGCGCGTTGTGCATTAGAACCACCACCAAGTCACGTTTGTCGACGTTTGCTTTTTGAGTTAGTTCATAAATCGCATTTGCAATATAATTTTTCTTGTAATTTATAAATCAAACGAAAAGTATTCGACTCGTGCACAGTCTGTTTAGCAAGTTAGGGAATATATTTTGCAAAGGGAATACATTTTTTCAATAGTTTATAGAGAAACGTAAAATACCCTGTAATTTGTACAGTAACAAAACTACACGATTTATTACATAAAATATCAAAAACGTAAATCTTGTTACTTTTATTCACACGTAACATAGAATACCCAACCGAAGTATTTACTATCTAAATCCCATTTATTGCTACACATCAACAAATTACTGGCTGTTCTATGCAACAAATCACCGTACCTTCCTATTAAATTTTATATTTGTTATCAGACTCAGCTGATACATTCAAGGAACAGTGACAAAATACCTGTTACTATGTAACCTTTAGGGGACAACCAAATCATAATTTTGCACTTCGACGTAGGTGCCATCAAATGTTTTTAAAGTAGTAGTAACTATGAACTACATATCGCCAAACATCTCAGGTCTTGTTTTAATTACCAGTTCGAGGGACAGCTTCTTGTCTTTAAATCTGTGAAAAGTATTTGGGCGCCTCTGCTCCTTCAGGTAGCTAACCTTACCTACCTAGGCATACCCATTTCAACTCAGAAATTTATCATGACTTAACCGATTTGCCGAATACCTAGCGATTTTTGTTCATTTGAAGGTTAACTGGAAAGTAGTAAAGTCCTTAGCTGTAGTAGAGCTATTTGCTCCTTATCTTTTATGCAGCTTCTATCTCTTTTCTTCAGTGATGCTAGGTCTACAGTGGCGAAAGAAATGTTCTCGCAAAACTCTTTAAGCTTCTGTCTTAGCTCTTATAATTTAAAAGTTATTTGTAGTGAATGTTGATGTAGAGTTGTGAAAAAGAACCAAACGAGAGTAAATACTTTATTCTTGTCGACCATATTGTAAAATCGACAATTGTATATGCGCATTTATATGGCTATTGATTCTAATCAGCCGTTCGTTTAGTACAAGTAAATGATTTATTAAGGCACGATTACGATTTCCTTTTGACACTTAGCGATATTTCGCGACAGAATTTTGACAACGCTCTTTTCATTTTCGTGGACAAGCCGTCAGATGTTGGGGGTGATTAAAAAAGCAGTTATGGTTGAGTACCTCTACGCGTAATTGTGATTCTAATCGCATTTGGGCCACTCAATGCGATTACCAGCGACCCACACCCATATCTTTCACGTATAACATAACAATTATGCGATGGAAATCGTGTAAACCTCAGCCACTATCTCGCCGTATAGGCTAATCAGATTTCCATTTGTCAAATTGACTCTTTCTTCGGCTAGCTGGCTAACATTGGGACCAGCCTCTGTTGGAGACCATGGCTGTACTAAGATCCCGTTTGTATCTAAATATATGTATGTAATTTGATTAAAATAGCATGGAATCAATTTTGTTATATAGTGTAAATTGGGTTTAATTGGCTCTCTGTCAAGCTGTGCATTTAATTTTAATTAATAATCTGTTACCAGTTGAACTTGGTCAGCCAGTCAGTCAGTCGCTGGTGGTGTGTGTTTTTTTTCTTTCTTGCTTTTCTTCTATTAATTTATTGGCTCATGCTAATAAGCACAGTTTAGTCCGATGGCCAATTAATTGTGAATTCATTTTAACTGGAAATGTTGTTGCTGATGATCTGATTATGCATTATTCTGATGTTTAAGTTAATTGGCTCATGCATATGAATGCGAAAATCTTTTTGTGGTCGGGTCCTTGGATTGGCGTAGGTTTGTTTATGGAATTGGGTACTAAGACGATATTCAAATTGATTTGATGCGGCTTGTAGGCGATCAAAGAAGGTAAAATTTATTGGGCAAGTCAATACCATACAGGCACGTGTTAATTTATTTTCATTCTTTTGATAGTTGCTAATTTTAAATGGGATACATTAATCAGGGTTAAAACCACAAGAGAGTAGGGTGTTATTTATGTACTTTCTTTCAATCGATTAGTATCTTCTAATCTTTCATGCAAAGTTTTGATGTCATTTGTTGTATTGCTGTAATTGTTGCATGTCGGAGAGACCTGTGCCTCGATAAACAAGCTTTCCATGCCAGGTTGGTCCCAGTAGGATGGAAGCGAAAAGTTTTCTACTTAAAGAGCTGGTGTGGATTATGTTCCTTTATTTTTCACTCCCCATCTATACATAATGGTATCGCCTTGTCTTAAACCTTTTGTAAAATCAAATGGGTCTGTGGGTTTTGTTTATTCCCAAAACGAGGTTGGCTGAAATATTAGGCATGGCTGTACGTCTACATATCAATGCAAGGTTCTGAAACTGTTCGGCTTTTCCACGGCTCTCCGCGTGAAACACCATAATTGGATGACGATAGGTTTTAAGCGATAGCGGAGGGGATTATGGAAGTGATATGAATGCATCCGACATCTGACAGATAGATATGAAGATAGAGAGAACACTGTTCTTGGTGAGATGTGCTTAAACCTAAATATTTTGATAGTGATATGAAAGTCGTTTATTTTGGTAGCTTAGATCTGCAAAAGTCCTTGAAAAATTAATTTTCTAAAGTAGCTTTCTAATATGGAAACGAAAAATATCTACAGAGGAAGTGAATTATGGTTTCCTAATCCTCTTTGTCCTTGTAGATTCTTTAGAGGTCTTTGTCAAGCATTTAAGTATGTCTACCAAGGACACAGTGTTTGCCGGTTGTATTTGGAGATGCTTTCTTTACCTTATCTTACTAGAAATTTTGTTCTGCGGAGTTCTGGGGTTTTTCACTGAAGCCTAGTAAATTTAGAGTATTGCAGTTGTTTTATTTACATTGACTAAACAGGGGTTGTTCGTACCGAGGCGCACACTTCTCAGAGACACTGAAATGGCCTGCTACCCAGCAGTGATAGATAAATACACTGTTTAGCTCTTTTAGAGGTATCTTACAATCTTGCACTCTGGTAGATTTTAGAGTTAGGTGATGCTCAGCGATCACCTGTCAATGTAGATTTCAATTTCAGCTCATGATATTGAATTGAATAGCAATCAGTTAATTAAACTTAACTCCAGATTGTCTGGTCTGTATTATTTTAAAGACCACAGATAGGTGGTAGGTACTATGTGTAGAATTTTAACTTTGCTCGTAAAAAGGACTAATTAGGTTTTAGTAGTACAGACTTTAAGTTCGCAGTTTTCATGACTTGGTAATGCGAATTGTACAATATTAGCGAATGTCCTAACGCTATGATGATGATGTTCTTGCCAGATGCATTAATTTCACATCTGGTGTTTATTATATAGAATCCAAGATGAGAGTTTAAACATAAAATTTATCACTCTTTGGTTAAATGCTTTTTCAATGCCTACAAAAGCCAGAACTCATGATAGTTCTTAGAAGAAATGAGGTTAGTTTTATGGACCAAAGATTCCTTATTATATTTCTTATTAAGTCCTTACTAGGCTTTTCCTGAAATTGGTAAGAAAAGCAGAAACCTAGGTACCTACTACATCTGGATTAACTCGCGTAATACCTCAAAATGTTTTCTCTTCGGAAACACTAGTATTCATTAGTCAATCTTCTACGTGATTAGCAGTCAAAAATCGTTACTTTGGCTTTATGAACAATAATTTTAGACCCCACTTTTAACAAGTTTACATAAAACTGACGGTTAGTTACCAAAGTGGCCAAGGGTAGTGATGCGGAACATATGGGAACACAAGCGTTCTCGCCTTAGCCTCTCACTATCAACTCCTACTCTACACCTCCACGATGGTGGCTGCTGGGTGCCTAGTACCTCAACTGGAGATTGGGTAACCAACCCCTTTGGAAGGTTGTTGAGTGTCTTCTCACTAAGGCACCTTCTCTTGCTTCAGGCGGCGGCGGACGAATTCTGTAGATGGAATCAATGGTGGCGACAACCAGTTCCAGTTAGGCCGAACTATTAGTGTTATCCCTATATGAGCTGCTTCAACATATTCGAATCCCAGGTCTATAGGGATTTCCAATACTGAGTCAGGGTGTTGGAATAGAGTTGGTGGCGGATGAACCCTTAATGGGCCAACGGCAGCGCTCACATCCCCGAAGCGGGGTACTGACTCCGGAAAAACCTGACCTTGTCCTAGGGGTAAAAAAGGATCTGGTCCTCCAGGTTGGGGGTTGTGCGTCGGGGTAACTTCCCTACCACATAAAAAACCAGTAGTTACGAAGCAACAACGAGCCTCGGATAAGGATGATCCTACTGTTGACGACCCCAGCAAACGAAATAAGGACAACGAACTTCGGATCTGCTCGTGGAATGTTCGGACCCTTAACAGGCCGCGTGCAACCGAACAACTACCAGAGGCCCTAGATTGCTACAATGCAAATATCACCGCCATCCAGGAAGTGCGATGGGATGGCCCGGGCAAAAAGAGGATGAAAAACTGTGACGTATACTACGGTGATTGCTATAGCGAACAGAAACAGCGCTTATTTGGATATGGGTTCGTCATACGCCGCAGACTTAGACAAGAAGTCTTGAGCTTTCGACACGTGAGCGAGCGTCTTATGACAAACCGCATCAAGGCTAAATTCGCGAACATAAGCCTAATATGCGCTCATGCCCCCACAGAGGACAAGGATGACGCCACCAAAGAAAGTTTCTACGAGCTCCTCGACAAAACATATGAGCAATGTCCTAAGTATGACACACATAGCGATCGACGCAAGGCATGCCTCCAGTATTCTGGATGTCCAAACCTTCCGAACAGCCAACATGGACTCGGATCACTACCTTGTTACAGCCAAGGTACGAATGCGGATATCCCAAACACCACAACTAAGAAGAACTACTGTAAGAAGATTTGACGTCGAAAAGCTGCAATCGAAAGAGATGGCAGAAATTTCGCCAAACGCGTATCCCAAAATCTCTCAACGACTCCTATGCCGCCAGCAGACCAGTGGCAAGTCTGCCAACAAGCAATCAGATATGCCGCAACTGATGTGCTGGGTTTCACTCGACCACCACCAAGAAACCCCTGGTTTGACGATGAGTGCCGGCAAGCACATGCAGCTAAGCAGCAAGCATGCAAAGCGGCGCTGCAAAAAAGGACGAGAGCTGCTCGTGAGCTCTACGAGCAGAAGAGACGGAAAGAACATCGGCTTCTCCAAAAGAAGAAAAAAGAGCATGAGAAGCACGCGATCGAAGATATTGAGAGATTATACTCCAGGAACAATGTACGGAAGTTTTACCAACAGGTGAAACGAACGTGTCAAGCCAACAAGATCCGTACAGAAGCCTGTAGAGATGAGGAAGGAAACCTCGTAGTAGAGTCACAGTCGGTGCTGAGAATTTGGAAAAACTTCTTTTGCAGACTGTATAACGGCGACGAAGACCAACATTCCGCTGTCAAGCAGAATGACCCATTCAATCTAGACGATGATAGCCAAAACTTCCGTCCACTTGACCAAAACGAAGTAAGGATAGCAATATCCAAACTTAAGTCCAACAAGGCTGCTGCGCCTGACGGTTTACCAGCCGAGGTATTCAAAGCGGCTGGAAATGATCTGGTAGAGAGCATACACCAACTGATTTCTAAGATTTGGTCAAACGAGTTGGCCTTATGAATTAAATCTCAACATCGTTTGCCCGATCCACAAGAAAGGAGATACCCTCAATTGCGCCAATTACAGAGGTATCAGTCTCCTCAACATCGCGTACAAGATCCTATCTGCCATATTGAGTGAACGTCTGAAACCCTTCGTCAACAACCTGATTGGCCCCTATCAGTGTGGTTTCAGACCAGGAAAGTCCACAATCGATCAAATTTTAACACTTCGGCAGATCCTGGAAAAAACCCAAGAAATCCAAATCGATACCACCATCTTTTCATCGATTTTAAGGCCGCATATGACAGCATCTATAGAGACGAGTTATACAGAGCCATGTCTAGTTTTGGCATCCCTGCCAAACTCATCAGATTGTGCAGAATGACGATGGAGTATTCTCGCTGCTCCATCAAGGTCGGTAACGATCTCATCGAGACAAAAAAGGATTTAGACAAGGTGACTCTCTGTCATGTGATTTTTTTAACATCGTTCTTGAAAGGCACAATCTTTCAAAAGTCTGTGCAACTACTAGCGTACGCCGATTGACATTATTGGAAGAACACAGCGGACTGTCACCGGTGCGTTCGCTAGTATTGCAACGGAAGCTGCTAAAATGGGTTTAGCGGTAAACGAGGGAAAACCAAGTATATGCTGTCAACAAGAAGGGACACGCAACATCGACGAATTGGACAGAACGTCACAATCGACAGCTATAACTTTGAGGTAGTAAGGGACTTTGTCAACCTCGGCTCTGCTAACAATTCTGACAACAACACCTCCGCAGAAATAAACTTCTTTGAGCTGAGAAGGCAATTGAGTAGTAAGGCCCTATCCCGAACAACTAAGGAAACTCTATATAAGACCTTGATCATCCCAGTCCTACTTTATGGTGCTGAAGCTTGGACTTTATCAAAAGCGGATGAAGATATCCTTGGTCGTTTCGTGAGAAAAATTCTTCGTTAAATATTTGGTCCCGTTTGCGTTGACGGGCTTTGGAGGAGAAGATTCAACGACGAACTATACGAGCTGTACAGCGACATCGACCTAGTCAAAAAACTGCGCATTAGTCGTTTGTGATGGCTAGGACATGTAGAGCGAATGGACACCAGTGCTCCGGCCCGAATAGTCTTCGAATCACACCCGGAGGGACAACGCAGCAGAGGAAGACCTCGCCTTAGGTGGCGCGCACAAGTTGAAGCGGACCTGAACAAGCTTGGAGTGCGCAACTGGAGGCAGTTAGCTAAGGACCGAGCTAACTGGAGAGGCTTGTTAGTTGAGGCCCAGGTTCACCCCGAACTGTAGCTCCACCTAAGTAAGTAAGACGGTTAGTTACAATATTAAATTGCCAGCGCAAAATTGAATTAAAATAACGATTCCTGCAAAGCCCTCTTTCTGACGGGATGTTAGATTTGCCACCCATAAAAAGGAAAAACAGAAAGATTAACGGTATAGGTGTAACCCTGTGGCACACCTGCTGCCATTTCAAACTGCTGCACTGACTAGTGCCAAAAACTGTATGTACATTGAAATAAACTTACTGAAGACACCAAGTGGTGATAACTTCTAAATCAATACTTGTCAAACACAGTTTGAAACCGGACAAGACAAGCTTACTTATCCCTTCTTTCAGTTCATTATTGTTATGGATGACAATCAGGCAAAAGGAAATCGAAATGCAGCTTAAGAAATACTTAAACTATTGTCATCCTCTATCCACTGGACTGTAGTAGTCTATCATATAAAATTTAAGTGAACCGAAGTGCCTCTAGTTTTACGCAGGCTTTTATCTTCTTTCTTAGAAATAGAAATGAATGTTTTGTCAATACTAGTGTTTAAAAAATTGCAAAATGTTGACTTCGCAGTAGAACTTTGAAATTGAAACAATTCTCCGTACAAAATGTTTAGGACGGTCTTATCACCTCTTAACCTGTTAAGCTTTACATATGGAACAATCAAGACAATATGCGAATATACTGCCATAACCCACAATTGATGTCCTGATTTTGTTCGTAGATAGAATGGGGTTGAATACCAATCCCTAAAATTTGTATAGATCTTCCCATGTAGTTGTTGCTCTAAGACTAGTGTTTTCTTTAATAAATTTGCAAAAATGATCAGTTATTTCAAGTAAATACAATAATTCTTTTTAATTTCGATCAATATTCAAATAGAACTTGTTTGAACACTTTGCGTTAAGTAGATAAGTTTCACGATGGGTCGAATCAACTGAACCGGAAAAAATTACTTTTTTCAAGGCAGTTACAAACAAAGTACATGTCGTACGTCTGGGTCGTACGTACGTATGAATGTATGCTGAAGGTTTAAAAGTTCAAATAAAATGCAAAAAAAGTCTAGTCCGAAACGATTCATATCTTTATATTAAGAGCTTTCATTTTAAATTAGTAAAAAAGTGATTTTTTTTCGAAAAGTGTTGATGTTTTTATTTTATTATAAAGTACAGACTATTATTACATATGGAATACAATATACGATACGGCTTCTCTTGTATACGGTCATCCTTTTAAAGAAATTTTGGATGACATTTACGCACAATTGCGTCTAGATTTCGTGATTAAGAGCTCTGACACTATCTTTTAGCGCGTTTGTGGGTCCTTATCCGTATCCCCAACCTGCGTTAAATCGCACGCAAGGGCAAAACTTTTCATGACAGTTTTATTCTCGGACGTTTGTCAGACGCCCGCGAGAGGTGGGGCAGTGAAAGAAATTTTTGGTGTTGTCTGGGGATCAAACCTCGTACCCCACTGTAGTTCAACGCAATAACAACTTAAGCCATGGCGCTCCAAAAATAAGAACATTAAGTGGAAAAGTCGTATATGTATGCGAGTATTAGAAAATTTAAAGTAATATAAACTATTTATAATTAACCTAAAGGTTCTGATTAGTATTTGGTAGTGCTGCCCTTATTTTTCAACACAGCTTTGCACCTGTGTGGCATTAAACCTACTAGTTTATGGGACAGTGAGTTCCGTAATTCGTTTCCAAATTTGTTCAATTTGTTGCCACAACTTTAATTTATTTAGTGGCTTTGCAGTAGTGTTGAGAGTTTCCCTCACATGCTCCCAAAAGGTTTGAATATGATTAAGGGCTGAGAACTATGCTAGCCACTCAAAAACTATAACATTTGTATCCTGAAACCACATTTTAATTACTTGCGCAATATGTTTACAATCAGTGTCCTGTTGAAATTGCCAAAACAACGTCGCATTCTCTTTAGCAATAGAAAATGACATCAGTTTCTAAAATTTCAACATATTTTTCCTTCGTTAGACTGGCTTGTATCCAATGAATTAGCCGAAAATCATAATAAGAAAATCATCACCAGAACATTATATTGCCATATGTAATCGCTTTTATACCCTGTCCTAAGGGTATATTAAATTTGATGCATAAAAGTAGTTCGAAACATAAAGAAATAATTGAGATAGATGCTATAAAGTATATTCGTGATCATCGTCAATAGCGGAGTCGATTGAGCCATGCCCGTATGACCTTAAATTTTAAGTTAGCAGGATGATATTTCATGCCTGGGCTTTTGGGGAGGATAAAGTACAAGTGTAAATTTTTTTTAAATCCATCTACTGACCACTTTTTTATACTTTACTATTTTACATGAAATCAAACAAATTTTCTGTACCAAATATCCAGATTAGACTGTCTACAGTTAACCCATACATCAAATGTGGCCACTTTTACGGGCTGTTTTTATAAAGAAACTAATTTTGATGAAATTTTGAATGCAAAATCTTTAAAAATTCAAATTTATCCTAGTAATTCAACAGTCTGCCACGCCCACTTTAGTAGGACTGATAGAAAGGAAGCAGGATAGGGTATTATACAATCCGTTCCAATCGGATTGTAGCTTTTCTGTATGTTTACAGTGAATTTTTAATTGAATTTTCATCTGACCAAAAACGCCATTTCTCGGCTGGCTAATATAAACGAGTTGTAGCAACTCTGATTTGAGCTTTAATACTTTTAGATTTAGATTAGATAGATTCTACTTATATAGTATACAAAATCAAAACTATTGCCGTCAACCGATTGACAACTGGTATATTTGTGGGTTGATAAATTCAAATTTTCCAACAATTTTCATACTTAAATAACTACCATGTTATATAGGAAAGTGTACAATACGGTGGCATTTTATAATCAAAGAGGTCTTTGAAATTCTAATTCTTTTCTTTTCGAAGAAATGTCGTCTTGTTTCACGCAGAGTTGCATACAACACATATGATGAGAAGCCCTTTTCTATGCGGTATAAATTTTAGTTGCAGAAGTTCTCCATGCAATTTGAACATTATCGATATTTCTTCAATACTATTATCATCCCGAAAGTAGTTGCTATTTGGAAGACGCAGTCGCCTGTAAGTTTCCCTGTACAGTGAGTCTTCGGTTTCCCTTACGAAGCCCTCCCTCAGGTGTTCGTCTAAGTTAGCTATTAGTTGATAGAGAGTCCAAGCGTGATAGTATTTATTGCGATTTTCGTCTTGGTGAGCATCTCCTTGAGATGTTTTTCCATATTTCAGTTATTTGTCAAATACGCACCGAGGTACTTGTACTCATTCACGTCTTCATTTGCTCTCTAATCTGCAACCGGGAAGTTTGCCACTAGCAATATATCATCTGCAAACAATAATGATTTAATACGTGTACCGGCGAACTCAATACCTGCGGGCAAATAATCAGTGATATCATCAATAAAGAGCGAGAATAAACACGGACTCAACGTACATCCTTGCATTACTGACTTTTTGAAACCACTCCTAAAGGTTGTCGCTATTCCACACCGGTGCAAGGTGACTTCGTCATATAAAGGGGTGTACAGGGAGGCTTGGATATATGTATGTACGTACATACGTCATTTTTGGAACCGAAATAATGTGATGTAAATGGAAACAACGTATGTAAGTATATCGAAAATTAAATTATCTAAGAAATGTGCAAAAAAAGGTCTGCACGTGCATGAAATCGACGAACTGAGGATTTCGATCCGTAAATCGAGTACTTCACTGAACTTAACATTATTGAAACAGTTGTTGTCTCTAATTTTGACATCAGGAGTCAGGAGTATAATTGCTAAATAAGGAATTTATATTATCCTTAAGAGTGTAAAACGCGAAGACTTCCACCTGTGGATATAAGTGTGCTTATTATTTGGCTCTGCAGTGTACGTATTGTCCCAGCGCTGTTGTCATCCAGTCCTTGGCAGTGAAAAGAACCTCAAAAAACCTCAAAGATTTTGTCTTCACTCTAATACGATGTCAGTTTCAGACATTGATTTAGGTACTTAACCTACTGTGGCTATTCTTATTAGAAGTTTCAGTATATCGAATGATGCACCGGTGGGAGCTGAGTACTAACTCCTCCTGTTAAGCCCACTTATACAATATCGCTTCCGTATCTTTCGCACATAACATGACCGATTTGGGTGAATTCAAGAGAGGTTGACAAACTGTTGTGAGATCCTCTAATCGGTTATCTAATTGGGCCTTCGTCTTAATCTGATCTTCCTCAATATCTGTCGAAACAAAGCTAGAAAAGTAACTAAAATAGATACACAGCTCAATCAACAATCCCATCATTAGATAAAATAAATACATTATATTTTTGTAATAGTATTTCTCATTTTATTTTTATATTTTCTTTTCTCTGTTTTTTGTTTCAAATTCGAAATTCAAAGTCTTACGATCTACATAATAATATTTAATAATAGCAATTTTTTTTAATAACTACATATATTTAATCTTTTTGTTCTTATTTATCTTTTTTGTTTTATGATACAGCAACTGATACTTTAGTTATAATTATATTTGTTTTTATATTTTGTTTACACTTTATATTGATCAAGTCTTGTTATTATGTACATAATTATAAAACATTTTTTTATCTTTATTTTTTAATACAAAAAGAACTAATTATTTGCAATAATTTGTTGTGTATGTATATCCTTTGGCGGAGTTAATTAATTGAAAAAATAAAAACGATATGAAATGAACAATAACTCAAAAATATGAACAAAAGTCTGCGCACGTGTTAACACTTTTTGTTTTTTAAAACTCCTACATTATGTATGTTTTTTGTTTATCACAGGTGAAACTCCCAACTTAAAAGTCGGCAGAAGGATGCTTTATGTCTCCGTCTCATCTCTCATTTTTGGTATTCAGTTTAGAGGTGATGGTATTCGAAATCTGCTGCGGTTTTCACACATATTTCTCTTACTGGTGTACAGCGGCTGACCCAATACGCTGACCGTACATGGCATATGGTGAATAGTAGGGCCCGAGAGCTGCAGCAGCTGCAGCCGGGTTGAAGCCTGCACCACCACCGAATGGTGATCCACTCAGTGGGGAAGGTAGGGATCCTGGTTTCCCATATGGATGGTAGCGAGCGGCGGCAGCAGCAGCCGCAGCTGCAGACATGGGGCTTAGTGGCGGTGTGGGGTAACCACGTTGCAGTGCCGACGGTGGAAACAGTGAGCTGAGCAACGATTGAGTCTGGGATTGTGCTAAAGCTGCAGCAGCAGCAGCTGGATCGGAGAGGTTGCCAGTGTGGGTGCGTAGGTGAGAGAACAGCTCGTCTGAGGTGTTGAAGCGCTTACCACAGTATGAGTCGCCAGCAATCCAGCTGCAGACGTACGGTGATGAACGCATTTGGGCGGCAGAAGCGGCTGCAGCAGCAGCGGCAGCTGAGTATGGATGGCCTGGTGGTAACGATCCAGCCATTGACGCGGCCATAGCGAGACCATATTTCTGATGTTCACATTGCGTGCATCCGCTTGGGCAGGGTGCACCCATGAGCATTTGCTGGGTGTGTTGAGAGTATGGGCATCCCGGGCAGTAAGGATCCTTACACACTGGTACGATGGCTTCACCACCCGACGGAGTTTTTATGCGTTGATAGCTGATGTAGGGGTTTGGATTGCCTTGGGATGCGCCTGGGTATCCATTAGCGGCGGCAGCTGCTAGCATGGCTGCATGGTGGTGGGCAGCATATCCACCGCCGAATGGTGGACGAAAAGCGGGATTGGCGTGTTGTTCCATACCAGGAGGACAGCACAAAGCAGCTGATAGCGGGTTCATCGGTCCGTATGGTCCGGCACTTGTTTTGTATGCCGATGGATGGCCGTGAAGTACCTCCATTCCGGAACGAACAATCGGGCTAGCTCCACGTTGAGATGAACCAGATGGAGAGACAGTCTTGCGACTATCACCATTCGGTGTTGATTTACCATTGTTGTGGTGGTCGTCGGAGGTTTTTGTAACACTTATCTCGGGACTGCAGTTAGACTTGTTGCGTGATGGGACACGACCACCCGAATCGCTGGAACTAGAACTTTTTGAGCTGGGTCTCTGTTGCTGAGAGTTTGCCAATGAATGATCTTCTGACTTGGTCATGTGCTGATGGTTCAGCACATTGGCTTCGTATGGCTTGAAAGCTAGCTTTATCTCGGTGGACGCTTGCGGTGTGCTAGATTTTGGAGTTTTCACTTGTGATGGTGACTTGGATGTTGACGATGATGATGAGGATGATGAATCGGTGCTGTTTCCATTCTTTTTCTTATCCATACTAAGAATGGGTTTTACTGCATTTGAATCGGCACCGATTTGACTGCAGGTTTGGGCCAATAGTGCCAGTGGGGATTTCTTTGCATCCATCTGGAAGAAAGGAGAGAAACGATTTATTAGATTTGTTGTTATCTCTTAACTTTGATAGGTTTAAAGAGT
Organism: Xylota sylvarum; assembly: GCA_905220385.1. Lineage (NCBI taxonomy): Eukaryota > Metazoa > Arthropoda > Insecta > Diptera > Syrphidae > Xylota > Xylota sylvarum. The sequence continues at coordinate 65,597,150 of LR999957.1, read as the reverse complement.
GAAAAATGTTAATGATATGAGATTGGCGGCATTCAATTTAGGACATTTGCGCTGAACATACATCAATATTTTGTACAACTAGCTTCAAGTGAAATCTTTAAATAATATTTTCCTATTCGATGCAACTATGGACCGACGTCCGTTAGTGATTTACCGGCGGGATTTTGCTTACACCTACGCGGAAGGTGATTAAGTTTACAAATCTATTTCATTTGCAAAATGCTGTTTTTCGGTTTTTAATTTTAGAGGAGGTATACGTTTTTTCTGTTACTAAAGTTGAGAAATTAAGTATGTATATTTCTACAATCTTTTGACTTACAAATTTTGACGGAACTTTCACCGAAACCCAAGTTCTATAGTTGTAATCAAATTCGAAAACGATAAATTCTAATCCTAGTCGTTACATAGTTGACTAATCGAACTTATACAGGAATTAGAGCAACAATTTAAAACTATAGTGCCGATGTCTTTTATAATACATTCGTAGGAATTTTATGCCCTCTACCACATACTAAAATTATACCGAAATCAGGGAGGAGGCCCCTTTTGTAAACATTTACAGAATCTTGTTTTCGGGAGCGTGTTTGACATGGAACATTTTTTCTTTTACTTTCGGTATAAAACGCCCACAAAAATTTGAGCACAGTGGTCATAACTTTATTCTAGTTAGAAATCATAAATAGACCTAATCATGGCTTGAAGTTATTTGAGGAACATCATGAACAAGAGGAGAATATCCATGGTTTGCAAGTTATAGTTGAACAACTATAAAATCTTTTTTTGGTAACATTCGTACAACTATCGATATGTATTTCGAGAATCTTGGCAGAGTCACGTTTACACGTTTATAACCTCAACTAACATTCAAAAATTTTCTTAATAATTTATCAAAAAATATCTTCGGCACCCAACACGGCAAAAGTAAAGCAAACACAAAACTCTAAACAAATTTAGTCTTTACCGGAAGAAATTGTGATCAAACTAATTGTAGAAAACTAAGGATCACTGATCGTCGAGCACCGAAAATCACTTCAAAATATTTTAAATTATTTTTCTATCCAACTCCTTGATGTATAAACGTCCAGTATTGAGAGAAGACCGATGATCACTGCTAGTCTCTAGCAACTTAATTAATTCTTTTATTTAACTCGCAACAGGCCGACTAAAGTATCGCATTAATTAAATAATTTAAAATCCAAAACCTGATTTTAAATCCCCACTTCACGTTATAATTCAATAGACAATACAAAAAAGTATCTCAAAATTATCTCAAGTATCTATGCAACATAATCTTCAACTAACCGTTGTTGGCAAAGGTGATAAATAATCCGGTTGAAGATATTGATTGTTACCGATGGTAACAACACCACCGCCACCTTCTAATACAACCATGTCGCTGATAGAAAGTTATTAGGTTGAGTAGCAGTAGTAGTACCAGTTAAGTAATCCTTTTGTATCTTGTAAAGTAGGTAATCCACAGGGAGGGTAATCCTTCAATAAGGTGTCTTAAATATTTCTTTTTGTTTATATTCACTTTATCACTTGTTTAAAAAATCACTTAATTTGATTTATCTTTTATTTAACCGAACCGATTATTGATTTGTTGGTTTTTTTTTTTTTTTTTTTTTCTTTCAAAATTCAATATATTTTTTTCTTTAAAAAAATTTTTTTTTTTTTTTTTCTCACAGAATTCACACGGTTTCCAAATGATATTTTTCTTGCTTCCGAAAGTAAGTCTAAACGCAAGGAAAGTCGCACTCGAACTGATTCAAGAAATCCACTACGAACTGGTCTATAGTTCGAACGAAAAGTATCTGATGGATATTGAAAGAGGCAAGCGAACGACGAAGGTATCTTGAAAAACCGGATTGATTCTCTTTTAACACGTATACGAGTGAGATAACTTGCTCTCCGGAAAGAGAGAGAATTAGATGAAAATTTCAACATGGCGTCTTTGTATCCAATCATATGCCATGCGCCTTAGGAGGGGGCAGCAAGGTAGTATGCGCTTTCGAGAGAACTTCACGAATTTCCCTTACTGAGAGAGTTTCTCTTAATTAGTGAAGATTTACATTTAGTTAGCTCTTTTCAGAGTTGCCTCATCCCCTCCAAGTGATTAGGTATATCCACCAATCACAGTGCCAGCCGCAGTGTTGCCATTTCTTGCTCGTAGATATTTTTCGACATCCTTTGTTACTTACCTGATAATTTGCTGTAAAATAATTTTTTTGTTTAAAATTAATTTGTTTACCTTCAATTATGAAGTTGTGTTGGTTATGTGAGGGGGTTGGGTCTACAACAATTAGTGGTTTTAATTGTGGGGGTCGATATCAACGCGTATATATTTATGAAAAACATTTGATTCGAAATTGAAGTTGGAGTTCATTGTTTGATTTTGTTGTTTAGGGGGGGGAGAGCGAGAGTATTTAACTCAGTTAATTATGTGGAACGAATGCGAGGGGAATGCAATGTCGAATTAATGAGACTTTTTTTTCTTTTTTTTTGCATTTTTGTTTGGTTTTGTTGATTGGTTTCTGATGTTAATTTTTTTTTCGGTTGTGTCCGCCTGTTGGTCATGTTGTTTGTCGAGTATGGCTTTTTAACTTAATGAAATTAAAATTAAGTGGGCGAGCACAGGTGATGATACAACGATTAGTGTGTTTGCGTTTTCGTGGTTAAATTTTTTTTCTTTCTTTGTCAAAACATGGTTGAGAGAGGGGATAGCAATCGATTTTGTGGTAAAATGCAAATTAACCACTGTACTGTGGCTGTAGTGGTTGATTATGGTTTTGATGTTATTTTTGGAGGAACATGGTTGGTTGGTTTATAACATAAGTTATATGAAATACTTTAATATTTCAGTATTGAAATGGACAGAGCAACAAAATATATGGCTTGATTGTTTTAAAATAACACATTTTCGAAGTTAACCGGATTTTTTTTTTATATATGCGATGTCATGTTGAAATATGGAAATATTAACACGATTGTTTCAAGATATAGTATTTATGATTTTTCTTTATTATACAGAGAAGATAATTCAATGTCATGTCGATTTAAGACGATTTATGTAGGTAAGATAAAAATTAGAAGTTACCAATACTTTGGTCAAGGCCATCGCTCATCTTAAGTTATGGGCTTTGCGTGATGGTTCTTAAATTCAGCTGAAAACTTGTTTGCTTGGCAGTTCGGTAGAGAAAAAAATATTTAAATCCATTAAGCTTCGTTCTTCCGCTCAATAAGAGAACAAGCATGCTTGAGTTCATATCTTATTAAAAAAGAAGTTTAATAGTGTAATAAACTAAACGAACTCCAGCTCAGCTTTTAGATTGCTGGTCATTTTTGTAATATTTCGGGATCTGAATACTCGATGTTAAATTTGATACACATCCATATTAGTAGATAGACATCCGTGACTCAGTAGATTGGACTACTAAGGTGGAGGTTTGAGGTTTGATTCCCAAAGACCACTAAAAAGTTCTTTCAGTCCCATCTCTCGAGAACGTGTGACAAACATACGAGAGTATAACTATCTTGAGAAGGCTTCTTAAACAAGCTGTTTATACCCTATCCTAAGGGTATATTAAGTTTGACACATAGTTTGTAACATAGAGAGATAATCGAGATAGACCCTATAAAGTATATATATTCGTGATCAGCATCAATAGCGAAATCGATTGAGCGATGACCGTCCGTCCGTCCGTCCGTATGTCACCGCTTTTTGGGCCTTAAATTTTGAGCTAGGACGATGAAATTTCATATCTGGGCTTCTGAGAAAAATATACAGTACAAGTGTAAAAATTTTTGAAATCCGCCCACTGCCACGCCCACTTTTTCATAACTTCACTAAATTATATGAAACCGAAAAATTTTGTTAAGTTAACCCGTACAAAAGTTTTGGCCACGCCCATTTTTTGGGGGCGTTTTCATCACAAAACCGATTTGTGGGCCTTAAATTTTTAACTAGGATGCTGAAATTTCATATCTGGGCTTCCAAGAAAAAGATACAGTATAGGTGTAAAATTTTTTTTACATCCGCCCACTGCCACGCCTACTTTTTTATAACTTCACTAAATTATATGAAACCGAAAAATTTTGTTAAGACCAAATATTTGGGTATTTAGATTCGCTACAATTCATCCATAGAACAGTTTTGGCCAGGCCCACTTTTTGGGGGCGTTATCATCAAAAAACCTATTTTGATAAAATTTTACATGTAACATCCTCAAACGTTCGACATTATAGCTATATTTGAGTACAATATGCAATTTGGCCATGCCCACTTTATAGAGAGGAGGATAGGGTATAGTTCGATCCGTTCCAGACGGATTGTAGCTTTTCTGTATGTTTTTTTATCGGGTAAACTCTTGTTAAGTCCTGATTTTTTTTATGCTAAATTTGTTTGTTAATGCACCATCTGTTGGTTTCTTTTTGAATCATATGCTATTTTGACACTGAGAGCTTTTATGTGCTCAAAAAATTAACAGAAATTCAGTATTATATTTTTGCGGTACGAAATGGATGGATTTACGCTTGAACATCGTTGGAAAATATTGCAAAGTTACTTCCAAAGTGGATGCTATGTTGCCGAAACAGTGCGAATTTTGAAAAATAATGCACCAACTGGAGCTATTGTACGCAAGTTTGTGATGTAAATTCGTGGGACTTGTTTGCTGATTGATAACTGAACATATTCCCGTGTGCGTCCTGTGCGCTCAACGGACAATATTGCAGCTATTTGCAAATTTTTGGAGTGGCGGCATTATTGGCTCCAAGATGACATTGGAAGAAACGTTACAGTCAATGGAAAGCGCTACGGTGGCATGCTAACCAATTTTTTATGGCTCGAAATTAAGGATTTGATCGGGCTACGTGCCACACAAACCGTCTATCAATCGATTTATTGCACACTAAGTTCAATAATCGTATAATCAGTAATTTTGGTGATGTTACTTGACCGCCACGGAACTCCGATTTAACGCCGCTGGGCTTTTTTGTAGGGTGGAATTAAAGATCGATGCTATGCGAACCATTCAAAGGCGATTCAGGAACTCAACAACACTATTGGTCAAGCTACTCGTGTAATACAGGCTGAAACCATCGAAAATGTATTGTAAAATTGGGTTGAAAGGATGGCCTACTACCAAGCCAGGCGAGGCAGTCATTTGAATGAAATAAAGAAGGTTTATTCTTTTCAATAAAGCAACAACCGTTGAAAAATATTGAAAAGTGTTTTATTTTTATAGGTTTATTAAAAAGAACCCAACAGATAGCCCACCCTATATTATGTATGCGATCACAGATCCCTGTGATGTTTCTTTTAACAAATCAAACCATTGAATTAGCTTTGCTTGGACTATGAAGAGTTCGATCCACAGACAACATCAAAATGTTCTTTCATTGTCCATTTAACAAACATCTAATGTCATGAAAAAGCTTCTGAAATAAAAATTTGCTGATGTCGAGGATTGCCAGATGTAACAGAATGTCCAGTGTTACAGAGAGTGTCGTCCGAAAGGCGATTTAAGATGTAACAAAAGCGAAAAAAGTGTTCTTAGTGTGAACGAATCGCTAAATTCTTCGGAGTTCCGTATAACAAAACCCATCATGTTTAAAGACGAAGGTAAAGGATTCCCTTTTGGTGAATAGAATGATGATCTGATTCTAGAGATTAATGTTTATTTCATTCGAGGGCCTTGTTTAATTCAAATTCCTCATATTTGAGTGTCAGTAAAGCTGGATATGTGTAGTTACAAGGTCATAACAAAAAAATTCTTGAGGATTAGTTTTGTTTTCATTGTGGATTATCCAAGCGCTTTCAGAACGGCTTTGCTCTTAGAGACGATGGTGTTGCTTCTGCTAGTATTGTACATTTGCGTCATACAATATTTGCTGGATTTGTAATTTATCTCGTCCTCAGTTATGTATATTACCATCAAAGTAGATCCCAATTTTTTACATCTTGCCAAGAACATGAGAGCTACTCTAAAGTAATTAACATGGTATTCCACGTTTTTGTTAAAACTAAGCCAAATCTAACTCACCTGTGCTTCTGTGAAAAGAAAGGTAATAGTTGCAAATCCTAGCTCATCTCCTAACTTTACTTTTCAAGTTGCAGGCATTCTATTCTTCCAGTATTAGGCTCAGCGTAATTAGGTTCGTGTGTTGTTTCACTTTGTTGCCTACTGTGCATAATCTTAATCTCCGGCTTTACAATTTATGTTGGACATACATTTATCTTTTCAAGCAAATTACATTCCGTGCTAATCCCTCATTTAAATTGGTATCATAAAGGTTGGATTCTTTCAAACAGCAATGTGTCTGTACTGTGTAATCCCTTTCAACATGTCAGACACAATAAAGCCGCAACGCACCTAATAAACTCATATATCTCATCCACAACGAACCTAATTTTGTCTAATCCGTTCTTTGTGCTCGCATCTCCCGCCTTAAAACCGCAAAAATTCAGATAATTTCACAGATAATCCATTCAAATTCCTGCAAGCATACGCATTTATCCTAGCTCAAACGAAAGGCGTGCTGGAGGATTTTCCCCGAAGGACGACACAAGCATAATATGCTTACTACACTTGATCCTTGTCATGCGGTTAGACGAATAATATGAATATTGAGAAACAAAATAAAATTGTTAAAGCAATTGAGAGTTTTTCAAAGCGCGTCCCTAAATCTGTTCTCAGAACTAGCTGCAGGTACTCGTATATATACTTGCAAGGCAAGAGCTGAAGATTTTATTGTAGGATAACCGCGGACGACGATCGTTTTATCGCCTTTCTAAAAGCAGCAGTTCCTGTTTAGTTGTTATCTGAAGGAAAACAAACATGAGCTGACTGCTAAGTGAAGGGACATTTGTCGCAAAAGTCGTAAAACGTTGACACTTGAAAAAGGAGAAAAAACACATTTCTCCACATTTTTATTATCCTTCGGAGTTAATTTCTTCTCTTGAGGAAAGTCAATAAATCTCTCCTCGTAGAGGAACAAGGGACATTTTTGGTTTTTCTGTTTCTGTATTTTATGTTCGTGTGTGCTCACTGAGAGGGAAAACAATTATCCTCGCCTATTCAGCTAATTTCATTGTGCTTGCGGGAAAGCAAAATGTTTGATGCTGTTAAAAAAATGATTCCAATAACGCCGTTGGGTGGTTAGAGTCCTTTTTTTTTGCAATTGCACCCATAAATCTGCTCATAAAACTAACAATACGAACAATGGTTTACGAAAGGAAGGCTCAGACAAAAAAGAAGGAAGAAACGTGACGCATTTTTCTATTGTTGTTGTGATATTAGGTGCTGCTGATTCGTCTTTCATAAGTGTGTTTCTGATGATGGTAGTACTGTTGTTGCTAAATGTCCTTGGGAGATGTGTTTTTATTTTATTTTTTTTCATGCACGGCTGTTGAGAGGAGAGATGTTATCTTACCGAACAGTTGACAGTCATTAATAAAGATATTGTCAGACATTATGGTGTATATGGGTCCTTTTTGTTCTTTGTTCGAAATTTTAAGGACGAAATTTGAGCACGCATCGTAAATTATCGATGTTATTACCTTTATGAGATGTTTATGGTTGTGCTAAAGTCTTTCTCAGTCGTTTATGAACAGTTTTTTTTCTCTTTTTTCATTTTTTATGACGTAATAAAATATGATTTTATAATCTTTTTGTTTTCTTTTGAGTTAATTATTGGCGTTGTTGAGTGATCTTAAAGCAAGGAAGTTGTTATAGCTAATTCGTCTAGGAGAAGGTTGTGCCATTTGGCGATCTACTTGAAGTTGAAGATTGAACTAGAACTACAGATGGCCACAATTTGTGTCCATCCGTTGGGGCTTATTATAAGTGGATAGCAAGGGTAACAAATGCCACACTTTCTTATGAAATGCAGGCTTTACCCATGGTAGTTTGTTCGTTAAACAACAAAAAGAATCGGTAATGCTGATGACCTTGTAGCCCTATTAGAAAGACGTCACCTTACACTAAGTCTAGGTTGGGTCTTGAGCAACTAATCCGTAAAAATAGCGTTTCGATATGTCTCCCAAATTTGTCCATAGAGTTTTAATGTTAGGCTATGAAGATAAATCGCGAGGAAGCATTCGAAGTACACATTTTTAAAAGTTGTTTGAGCATACGCAAACACCGACGGCATTAGTAAAATTTAATAGCAGCAGAGTTTTCGATCATCGTTTGTGGAAAACGTCGTGGCAGTAAATATCCGTATTGCTGAGAGTCTTGGAACATTTATTCAGCGTGGTGTGCAATTAAACATTTTTCGAACCTTGGTACAGCGAAAAGTTGCAAAGATCCTCAACTCCATACATTTAAGATTTAGTAGGTAATTTCTTAACGGCCCACTGTCTGTCTGTCTTTAAACCCTCACCTTTGAGATCTGGGGAATGTGGGGAGTCTTAATCCGGTCTACAACCTTGAACTTGGCCTCTAAACGAATTGCGGAAATCATGGGCAGTGAATCGGCATGAGTAATGATGCGTTCAAAGACCCATTCCATTGAAGATGTCCATCTCTGCGATCATAAGGTTGGTCTTAATCGAAGAGGAGTTTGAAAATGTTTACATTCCTAGCTTTCTACGAAGCATAGGACAGGTGAGCTGTCTAGCTTATAATATATCCTATCTTACTTACTTACTTACATAATTAGGTGGCGGTAGAGTCTGGGTTGGACCTTGGCCTCAACCAACAAGCCGCTCCAGCCAACTCGATCTTCAGCCAACTGCCTCCAGTCTTTCCACTTGAGCGCGCCACTTTAGGCGAGGTCTTTCTCTACTGTATCGTCCCTCTGGGGTGGATTCGATAGATGACTAGATGCTATATAGCTCGTACAGCTCATGATTGTATCTCCTTCTCCACTCTCCGTCTATGCAAACGGGACCAAAAATCACCCGAAGTATTTTTCTCTCATAACAACAGAGAGCGGTCTAATCCATTCTTGACATCCATGCCTCTGCGCCGAAGAGCAGGACGGGGATTATCAGGGTGTTATATAGGCTTTAGTTGTTCGAGAGAGGGAATTCCTACACAATTGCCTACTTACTTCAAAGAAGCATCGATTGGCAAGACTTAATCTTCGTTTGATATCACCGCTCGCTGGTGTCATTATCCGAATTTATAGCAGAGCCAAGGTAGACAAAGTCCCTTACTACCTCAAAGTTATAGCTGTCGATTGTGACGTTCTGTCCAATTCGTCGATGATACACAACATCCTTTCTTGTTGGCAGCATATACCTGGTTTTGCCCTCGTTTACCGCTAAAACCATTTTGACAGTCTCCGTTGCAATACTAGCGAACGAACCGCCAACAGCCCGCTGTGATTTGCCAATAATGTCAATATCATCGACATATGTACATACGTTTGTAGTTGCATAGTCTTTTGAAAGACTGTGCTTCTGATGTTGGCGTCTGGGTTTTGCACAATTCTTTCAAGAACGATGTTGAAGAAATGCTGTCATATGCGGTCTTGAAATCGATAAAAAGATGAGTGGTATTGATTTGGACTTCTTGGGTTTTTTTCCAGGATCTGCCCAAGTGTGAAGATTGGATCTACTGCGGACTTTCCTGGTCTGAAACCACACTGCTATTACACAATATGACAGATATGATCTTGTACGCGATGTTCAGGAAAGTGATACCTCTGTAATTGACGCAATTGAAGGGATCTCCTTTCTTGTTGATCGGGCAAACGGTGCTTAGTTTCCATTCATCAGGCATATACTCATATGAACAAATTTTAGAAACGAGTTGGTGTATGTTCTCTACCAGATCATTTCCAGCTGCTTTGAACAGCTCGGCTGGTAAGATGTAAGGTCCAGCAGCCTTGTTGGACTTAAGTTTGAATATTGTTATTCTCACTTCGGTTTGGTCAGGTGGATGGAAGTTTTGGATATCTTCGTCTAGATTGAATGGTTCATTCTGCCTGACAGCCGGATGTTGGCCTTTGTCGCCGTTATACAGTCTGCAGCAGAAGTTAGTCCATATTCTCAGCACCGACTGTGACTCTACTACAAGGTTTCCTTCTTCATCTCTACAGGTTTCTGTAGGTCTTGTTGGCCTGACACGTTCTTTTTACCTATTGGTAAAACTCCCGTACATTATTCCTGAAGTATAATCTCTCAGTAACTACGATCGCACGCTTCTCATGCTCTTTTTTCTTCTTTCGGAGATGCCGATGCTGGTCCCGTCTCTTCTGCTCGTAGAGCTCACGAGCAGCCTTCGTCCTTCTTTGCAGCGCCGCTTTGTATGCCACTTCTTTAGCTGTATGTGTATGGGCTGTATTCGTCAAACCAGGGATTTCTTGGTGGTGGTCGGGTGAAACTCAGCACATCTGTTGCGGGTCGTCTGATGGAATGTTGGCAGCGTACTCATTGGTATTTGGCACTTAATGCAGGCAGCATAGGAGTCATTGAGAAATTTTGGGATAAGAATTCGGCGAAGATTCTGGGGATCGTTTGCGATTGTAGCTTTTCGACGTCAAATCTTCTCACAGTTACTCTTCTTTGTGGTGGCCTTTGGGATATACCCATTCGTACCTTGGCTTCAACAAGGTAGTGATCCGAATGGTTGTTGGCTGCTCGGAAGGTTCGGACATCCAGAATACTGGAGGCATGCCTTGCGTCGATCGCAATGTGGTCAATTTGATTGACCATTTGATGATCAGGCGATCGCCATGTCACCTTGTGGATATTAAGATGAGGAAACCGTGTGCTTGATATACTGATATTTCGCCCCGCCGCAATGTCAATAAGCCTAAGTCCGTTGCCAGACGTGGTGTCGTGTAGGCTTTGCTTATCAATCGTCCTACCAAAGATGTCCTCCTTTCCTTTCTTGGCGTTAAAATCGCCTAGAACGATTTTAACGTCATACTTAGGACATTACTCATATGTTTTGTCGAAGAGCTCGTATAAACTTTCTTTGGTGGCGTCATCCTTGTCCTCTGTGGGGGCATGAGCGCATATTAGGCTTATGTTCGCGAATTTAGCCTTGATGCGGTTTGTCATAAGACGCTCGCTCACGTGTCGAAAGCTCAAGACTTCTTGTCTAAGTCTGCGGCGCATGACGAACCCATATCCAAATAAGCGCTGTTTCTGTTCGCTATAGCAATCACCGTAGTATACGTCACAGTTTTTCATCCTCTTTTTGCCCGGGCCATCTCATCGCACTTCCTGGATGGCGGTGATATTTGCATTGTAGCAATCTAGGGCCTCTGCTAGTTGTTCGGTTGCACGCGGCCTGTTAAGGGTCCGAACATTCCACGAGCAGATCCGAAGTTCGTTGTCCTTATTTCGTTTGCTGGGGTCGTCAACAGTAGGATCATCCTTATCCGAGGCTCGTTGTTCCTTCGTAACTACTGATTTTTTACGTGGTAGGGAACTTACCCCGACGCACAACCCCCAACCTGGAGGACCAGATCCTTTTTTACCCCTAGGACAAGGTCAGGTTTTTCCGGAGTCAATACCCCGCTTCGGGGATGTGAGCGCTGCCGTTGGCCCATTAAGGGTTCATCCGCCACCAACTCTATTCCAACATCCTGACTCAGTATTGGAAATCCCTATAGACCTGAGATTCGAATATGTTGAAGCAGCTCATATAGGGATAACACTAATAGTTCGGCCTAACTGGAACTGGTTGTCGCCACCATTGATTCCATCTACAGAATTCGTCCGCCGCCGCCTGAAGCAAGAGAAGGTGCCTTAGTGAGAAGACACTAATCCTCCCTCTCTCGTTCGCTGCTACCAACAACCTTCCAAAGGGGTTGGGTACCCAATCTCCAGTTGAGGTGCTAGGCACCCAGCAGCCACCATCGTGGAGGTGTAGAGTAGGAGTTGATAGTGAGAGGCTAAGGCGAGAACGCTTGTGTTCCCATATGTTCCGCATCACTACCCTTTGGCCACTTTGGTAACTAACCGTCAGTTTTATGTAAACTTGTTAAAAGTGGGGTCTAAAAATTATTGTTCATAAAGCCAAAGTAACGATTTGTGACTGCTAATCACGCAGAAGATTGGCTAATGAATACTAGTGTTTCCGAAGAGAAAACATTTTGAGGTATTACGCGAGTTAATCCAGATGTAGTAGGTACCTAGGTTTCTGCTTTTCTTACGAATTTCAGGAAAAGCCTAATAAGGACTTAATAAGAAATATAATAAGGAATCTTTGGTCCATAAAACTAACCTCATTTCTTCTAAGAACTATCATGAGTTCTGGCTTTTGTAGGCATTCAAAAAGCATTTAACCAAAGAGTGATAAATTTTATGTTTAAACTCTCATCTTGGATTCTATATAATAAACACCAGATGTGAAATTAATGCATCTGGAAAGAATATCATCATCATAGCGTTAGGACATTCACTTATATTGTACAATTCGCATTACAAGTCACGAAAACTGCGAACTTAAAGTCTGTACTACTAAAACCTAATTAGTCATTTTTACGAGCAAAGTTAAAATTCTAAATTCATACCTTCAAAGGCTCTATCTGTGGTCTTTAAAATAATACAGACCAGACAATATGGAGTTCAGTTTAATTAACTGATTGCTATTCAATTCAATATCATGAGCTGAAATTGAAATTTACAATGACAGGTGATAGCTGAGCATCACCTAACTCTAAAATCTACCAGAGTGCAAGATTGTAAGATACCTCTTAAAGAGCTAAACAGTGTGTTTATCTATCACTGCTGGGTAGCAGGCCATTTCAATGTCTCTGAGAAGTGTGTGTCTCGGTACGAACAACTCCTGTTTAGTCAATGTAAATAAAACAACTGCAATATTCAAAATTTACTAGGCTTCAGTGAAAAACCCCAGAACTCCGCAGAACAAAATTTCTAGTAAAATAAGGTAAAAAAAGCATCTCCAAATACAACCGGCAACACTGTGTCCTTGGTAGACATACTTAAATGCTTGACAAAGACCTCTAAAGAATCTACAAGGACAAAGAGGATTAGGGGACCATAATTCACTTCCTCTGTAGATATTTTTCGTTTCCATATTAGAAAGCTTGCATTGATACGTAGATGTACAGCAATGCCTAATATTTCAGCCAACCTCAGCCAAATAAACAAAACCCACAGACCCATTTGATTTTACAAAAGGTTTAAGACAAGGCGATACCATTATGTATAGATGGGGAGTGAAAAATAAAGGAACATAATCCACACCAGCTCTTTAAATAGAAAACTTTTCGCTTCCATCCTACTGGGACCAACCTGCCGTGTAAAGCTTGTTTATCGAGGCACAGGTCTCTCCGACAAGCAACAATTACAGCAATACCACAAATGACATCAAAACTTTGCATGAAAGATTAGAAGATACGTCAATCGCAATATGATCGATTTGGTTGATCAGGAAACCGTCATGTCCTCTTGTGAATATTGAGATGAGGAAACCGTGTGCTTGCTATATTGACATTCCGTCCCGCAGCGAAGTCAATAAAAGTCAGTCCGCTCCTGGACGTGGTGTCGTATAGGCTGAGCTTGCCATTCGTCCTAACAAAGATGTTCTCATTTTCTATCTTGGCGTTAAAATCACCCAATGCGAGTATAACGTTATACTTTTGATATTGCTCGTAAGTTTTGTCCAGGAGCTCATAGAAACATTCTTTGGTGGAGTCGTCCTTGTCTTCTGGGGGGCATGAGCGCATATTAGGCTTATGTTAGCGAATTTGGCTTGATGCGAATAAGACATTCGGTCACGTGTCGAAAGCTTAAGACGTCTTGCCTAAGTCTGCCGCGTATGACAAATCCGCATTCGATCTGTTTCTGCTCCCTATAGCAAACGGCGTAATAGATGTCACAGTTTTACATCCTCTCATCTTCTCTTTCGACTTATCCCATCGCATTTCCTGGATGGCGGTAATATCTGCTTTATAGAAGTCTGGGGCATCTGCTAATTCTTCGGCTGCACGCGGTCTGTTGATGCAGCAATAAAAGCGATTTCTGCTATTGTAATAAAATCCAAGCTTCTTAAGTGCTGTCGTGAAGAGCTTAAAGTTATTGGGGCACAGCACAAGATATACTCGTAGCATTTAATGAGAAGGCCGACGAATTGGCCGGAAGAAGTTCAGAAACCACATCAGACACCGGTGTTCATTCCGTCTTGCACACTAAGCCTCGAAGCAGGGATTAAGCCCCTAAGAGAGGCTACCATCAGATGGTCCTCCCTATACAACTGCGCGATCACAAGAACTATATGGCCTTGTTTCGATAAAATTGGGACCGACAGGAAATCCCTTTCTATTCCGATAAGAGTCATCACGGGGCATAACACTCTGCGCTCCACATGAAAAAAACTAACACGAACGGAGGAAGACTTATGTATGTACATATGTATATCGTGGATGTGTAGATGAGGAAGTCAATTTCTCTCCTTTACTGTCTGGGTCTTATCTACCTTAGATTTAAATTTCTTGGGTGACACTTCTTCCGTCACTTAGAAGAATAGTCCAGCGGCCAGTCAATGACATCTTGAACTATATCAAATCAACTGGAAGGTTTGCTAGTTCATAGGAATATCTGTAGAATTAGTGTTCACCAATGGGCGAGGGACATCTGTCCCGTATGGGCATCACAATATAGGTAGGTCTGTCTGTGTGACGTTATGGATCTCTTCAACTCGCCTACCCACATACCAATTCTAACCTAATTCATCATTTGAAAAGTTAATTTCCCAAACTTGTTGAAATGACTTCATAAAACAGTAGAAATTAGAACTTCATCGCACTTCTCCAAATCATAAACCGTATGATGTACCAATCTGGCTTAAAACACTGAATTCATGTTTCCACCTCATTAATCAAAGGAAGTATTTCCAGAAGATTTATCATCAAAAAGAACTCATCTGTCCGGCGCGGTGTGTCCCGTATGAGTGCACTCTAATTCAAACGCGTCTGACTTGGCTTTCGGATGAATGTGAAGAATTTTTTCATCGGCATTTCTTTGCAACTGAATGTGGTGTAGTACACTCTCTCGTCGCACCGCAAACAAAGTCATTCACTGGCGTAATATATCTAAATTATCTATGCAGCATGTATGAAGTTAACATCCTGCCATCGCTGCTGCTGCTGTTGTTCCCTCTGCTGCTGCTGCTCCTCACACTAAGCCTGATGATGATATGGTGGAGGGGAAAAGTTATGACTCCTCATAAAACGGTGGAAAATCATATCGAGGCGGCGAGGCTATAAAAATAAGATATTATATCTATAATTTTTCTCCACTCCGTGGATGCTGGGTCTGATGTTGTTTTTCGGGATGGGTTCCTTTGTAATTTATCTACGTGCAGATGCGAGCGTAGCTAATTTCGCTGTCATAACGAACCCATAAACACATATTAAGGGGGCACATTAGGTCCGTTTTTCTCTCTTGACTTTTCTTATATTCATATCTCCGGGAGGGAATATATATAGAAGAATAAAGCGCGCACCGGAGAGAGTGAGTATATTTAATGCGTGCCATGAGGAACACAACTGTGAAGCATATTTTATGTGTCAGCCATGAGGAGTTTATGTTAGAACTGGCGGAGGAGGAGGATCGGGCCGTCTAGTGAAATTAGTTTTCCTTGCATTTCGCACAGAAATAATGGTCACAATTCATTTCATGGTCAATTGAGTGAAGATTTATTGTTGAAAGGGAACTTGTCTTGGATCGAATGTGGACATGGTGTATTGGGGTTATTTCTGATTTGTTGCAGAATCCTTTTTACTACTCAGAATGTATGTATATACACATATTCTGTACTGTATTTAAATATGTATGTAGGTACTTTGTCACTTTCATGGGTAAATGCATATACTACCTTTATGTGTAACCTCTCCTATCTGGTTTCATAGACTAAGAGTGGAGAAAATGACAATGCGGTTAAAATAAAGTTATGTTATCTCTTTTACAAACAAACCTTAAATACTAAGCGTCCAAAGACACTCAATGAATGTCATGTATGGGCATCTCGGTTGGGTTTAGAAATCATCTCTGCACTAAATATGTATGTGCATATGTATATATTTTATAAAGTCCTGTCACAACTACTAGGGCATGTAATGTGAACAACGACGTATTTGGATTTTTGTAACATATTTTATTTCTCTCTAACTTACGCTCAACACTCTTGATCTGTCTCGATCACGGGAGAGTTTACTTAACCAGCTTGATCGGAGCTTTCGTCGGAGGTTTGCCGATACATTAGGCTGTGCTTGAACAGGAATACCATTAGGTTCCATCGCTTTATTGTTGTTAAACATTCCGAAAATTTCCAAACTTACACTAGTTATTCAAAAAGCAACCTACGCGACCAACAAACCTAACGGTGGAAAAATAACACAATACGGCACTGCACCATCACCAAGTGGTCAAAAGTAGATTTGCCTTCGGACTACCTTACCCCACATATGTACATACATACATATATACGGACTTCAGCCTCAACCCCGATTCCAAATCTCTCTCTCGAGAGAGAGCTGGATAAACGGTGAGATCATAAACCCAGCTGACTTATTCACTCCGAATCGTAATTAACATATAGACATCCGCATAGACAGTCAAATAACCATCAAAGCCATTCCATCATTCACAACCAAATCAACACGGCTCGAAGGACATGTGCTATTATGAACTAAAAGCACTCGGTCCTAACGGCCATGAGCTTCCATAACCTGGCCAACCATAGATCTACATATACAGAGGTTGTGGCGACACAGAGTTAAAGGAACAATCAACACATTTCTTTTGTGAATGCCCAAGCCTCATATACAATCCTGGGAAAAGTATCTCCAGTTGGTTCAGAAAGGTCGCTTCGGCGTACGCTGATTGTAAGACTAATTGTATTGTTTATTGTTTCAGATATCCCACTGCGGGATAATAGATCCGTTGAGATCCGAGGGAGGCTGAACTCTTGTGGATACAGTCACAATATGTTAGCACTACCGCTCTCACGCTAGCCTCTCACTATCAACTCCTACTTTACATCTCCGCGTTGGTGGCTGCTGGGTACCTAGTACCTCGACTGAAGATTGGATAACCAATCCCTTCGGAAGGTTGTTTGTGGCAGCGAACGAGAGAGGGGGGAGGAGTGTCTTCTCACTAAGGTACTGTCTCTTGCTTCAGGCGGCAGCGGACCAATTCCCTAGATGGAATCAACGGTGGCGTCTACCAGTTCCAGTCAGGTCGAACTATTAGTGCTACCCCTATAGGTATGAGCTGTTTCGACATATTTGTATCGCAGGTCTATAGGGATCTATAATACTGAGCCAGGGTGTTGAAGAAGAGATGAACCCTTAATGGGCCAACGGCAGCGCTAGTATTGCCGAAGCGGGTTACTGACTCAGGAAAATCCGGCCCATTTTCCTAGGGGTAAAAAGGGAACTGGTCCTCCAGGTTGGGGGTTGTACGTCGGGGTAACTTCCCCACCACATAAAAAATCATTAGTTACGAAGCAAAAACAAGCCTCGGATAAGGATGATCCCACTGTTGACGACCCCAGCAAAAGAAATAAGGAAAACGACCTTCGGATCTGCACGTGGAATGTTCGGGCCCTTAACCGGCCGCGTGTAGCCGAACAACTAGCAGAGGCCCTGGACTGCTATAAAGCAGACATTACCGCCATCCAGGAAGTGCGAATGGATAGGCCGGGCAAAAGAGGATGAAAAACTGTGACGTATACTATGGTGATTGCTGTAGGGTCTAAGGCAAGAAGTCTTGAGCTTTCGACACGTGAGCAAACGTCTTATGACAATCCTCATCAAGGCTAAATTCGTCAACATAAGCCTAATATGCGCTCATGCCCCACAGAAGACAAGAACGACGCCACCAAAGAATGGTTCTACGAGCTCCTGGACAAAACATGTGAGCAATGTCCTAAATATGACGTTAAAATCTTACTAGGAGATTTTAACGCCAAGATAGGAAAGTAGGACATGATCGGTACGACAGTTGGATAGTATTCTGGATGTCCGAACATTCAGAGCAGCCAACAGCGACTCGGATCATAACGTTGTTGTAGCCAAGGTACGCCAAGGTACGAATGCCACCACAAAGAAGAATTACTGTGAGAAGATTTAATGTCGAAAAGCTGCAATCGCAAGAGATCGCCAGAATCTTCGCCGAACGCGTACCCCGAAATCTCTCAACAACTCCTATGCTGCCAGGATCAAGTGCCAAAGACCAATGGGAACGCTGCCAACATGAAATCAGTAGCGCCACAGATGAGCTGGGTTTCACCCGACCACCACCAAGAAATCACTGGCTTGATGAAGACTTCCAATGCACATGCAGCTAACCAAGAGGCATACAAAGCGACGCTGCAAAGAAGGACGAGGGCTGCTCGTGAGCTTTACGAGCAGAGGAGATGGGAAGAACATCAGCTTCTCCGAAAGAAGAAAAAAGAGTATGGGAAGCGCGCGATCGAATATATTGAGAGATTATACTCCAGGAACAATGTACGGATGTTTTACCAACAGGTAAAAAGAACGTGTCAGGCCAACAAGACCCGTACAGAAACCTGTAGGGATGAAGAAGGAAACCTTGTAGTAAGGTCACAGTCGGTGCTGAGAATATGGACTAACTTCTTCTGCAGACAGTATAACGGAGACGAAGACCAACATTCCGCTGTCAGGCAGAATGAACCATTCAACATAGACGATGATAGCCAAAACGAAGTGAGGATAGCAATATCCAAACTTAAGTTCAACAAGGCTGCTGGACCGGACGGCTTACAAGCTGTTGAAAGCAGCTGGAAATGACTTGGTAGAGAGTATACACCAACTCATTTCTAAAAGTTGGTCAGATGAGTGTATGCCAGATGAATGGAATCTCAGCACCGTTTGCCCGATCCGCAAGAAAGGAGACATCGTCAATTGCGCCAATTACAGAGGTATCAGTCTGCTCAACATCACGTACAAGATTCTATCTGCCATATTGTTTGAAAGTCTGAAACCCTTCGTCAACAACTTGAGTGATTTCTATCAGTGTGGTTTCAGACCAGGAAAGTCCACATTAGATCAAATCTTAACACTTCGGTAAATCCTGGAAAAAACTCAAGAAATTCAAATGATACCCACCATCTTTTCATCGATTTCCAGGCCGCATATGACAGCATTTATGGCCATGTCTAGTTTTGGCATCCATCCACCAAGGTCGGTTACAATTTTACCGAGACCTTTGATGTTAAAAAAGAATTTAGACAAGGTGACGCGCTGTCATGTGATTTTTTTTAACATCATACTTGAAGGAATTGTGCGAAACCAACAAGCTAACAACGGAGACACAATATTTCAAAAGTAATTGGGAGAACACAGCGGGCTGTCACAGGTGCGTTCGCTAGTATTGAAACGGAAGCTGTCAAAATGGGTAGCGTTAAGCGAGGGTAAAACCAAGTATATGTTGTCAACAAGAAGGGACACATAACATCGACGAATTGGCCAGAACGTCACAATCGACAGTTATAACTTTAAGGTAGTAAGGTACTTTGTCTACCTTGGCTAGCTATTAATTGGGACAATAACACCTCAACTCAAATAAAACGAAGAATAACTCTTGCCAATCGCTGTTTCTTTGGGCTGAGAAGGCAATTGAGTTGTAAGGCTTTATCCCAAACAACTAAGAAGACTCTGTATAAGACCTTGATCATTCCAGTCCTGCTTTATGGCGCTGAAGCTTGGTCTCGATCTAAAGCGGATGAAAATATCCTCGGTCGCTTCTAGAGACATGTGGAGCGGATGGATACAAATGCTCCGGTCCGTAGTCTTCGAATCTAACCCGGAGGCACAACACAGTAGAAGAAGACCTCGCCGTATGTGGCACTCGCACGTGGAAGGGGACCTCAACCGACTTGAAGTGCGCAACTGGAGGCTAAGGACCGGGCTAACTGGAGAGGCTTGTTAATGGACGCTCAGATTCACCCAGTAAAAAAAAAATCCTTCGAGTATTACAACTATGACCAATCCATATGTACATATCTGTGAATTTTTCTGCCATCATGCTTTTTCACATCAATCTCAATAATCATTCCGATATACAATTTCCTTGTGTAAAAAAAAAGACAAAGACGATCCTTCCTTTACTCTCTTGTCTGACTAGGTACGATAATAATAAACTGTTGCACGCCACTTCCCTTAACCGGTTCACAATTGAACAAAACACAAAAAGGAACGTACATACATATACATATATAATGAATCGAAAGGAAACCATTCAAGTTAACCACCATCCCCTTTCGCTGCAGTGAAAAAATTATCATTGGCATTACAATTTGTTAAGGACGATGAAAATAAATTCATATCATTATTCAAATCCTGCTGCCTCCTGTCGCCCGGTCACTGTTATCATGCTCATTATTACCATTGCTAATAAATTTTCCAATTTCATTCGCCGTAGTCTCTCCCCTGCCAGACTGTCCCTGCAAGGACTGACTACACACAAAGACGGAAATTTATTATGCGGCATGGAAATTGAAAAATATGATGACTCGCCGTCTCCTCCTCTTTTTCTTTTTTTATGAAATATAAAAAGGACGCGAGAAATATCCTAATCCGGGAAATCATAAATTTCACAGCCCGACTCTCGGAATGTGTCCTGCTGTGCTAACTCACTTACATGGTCAACGGGTGGTTGATAAGTAAATTTGTTTGGCCCCCTTAATGCTGTCGTTTGTCAATTTCAATTGAACCTTAAGGGATGACTTCGCGAGCGCGATTAATTAACGATTCATCCTGTCAGAAGAAATTCACAAACATCGGGTAGAAGTGAAATTTTCCATGTCATCAAACAAACCCTGGCCACATAGAGTGTTCAGCCGCCTTCTTCATGGCCACTTTGTAATGAAATTGTAACACAAAGTTAGCTGGACTGTGTCCGTCAGCGTTGCATGGCCATAAATTATATTTTATGGGGGATAGAAGAGAAATTATTACTCCGCCACATCGTCCGAAAACTCAGACTCATAAATTTCACCCTCCGTATCCTTCACTAGTCGAAGGCAGCGGCCAGTGCGCTGGCTGCTTATTCATCTGTCGTGTTTGAGAAATCTGCCAGAAAATTAAAAGTCTTAATAAATTGTTTTCCCCTCTTCGTGTGTGCAACATTGCTGTGCATGCAGCAGCAGCAGCGGCAGGCATGGCCCACCGGGTATCCGCTTTGGGGGGTGAAGTCTTTCACTTGGTTGCCATTTGGCATTTGCCGTCGATCATATTTGTTGGTTCAGCTAGTCATGTGTGTGGCTGTTTTTAGACTGTCGTGTGTGCTGAAGGCATCCTTAGGCGAAGTGGCGGACTTTTTCTTTCGAACTGTTAACTGGTGCGAGACAGTTTCGAAAGGAACTATTGCAATACTTTCGCAAGTCGAGAGCGATAGTGTTTTCACTGATCGTTTGGTAGCCACTAGCGATATTCTCCTAACCTATAAAGTTTCATAAGGAGGAAGTAATAAATATCATCGTAAATAAAAATGTTATACTTATTGCTTAGGTAAGTATGTAAATATATAAAAAGTGTCGACATTTTGAATTAAAATGAGTCTCACTGTAAACAGGTTGAAGGGTTGAAACTGCCACTGAAAAAAAAGGTACACTCAGGGTCAGCAAACCTAGCCATAGTTTGACATTAAGTTACTTACTATAGCGAAACTTGTCAATGTGCGAAAGTGCTATCCTCTCTGCATCTCATTCCCAAAACTCTGAACTTCTACTCAGCCATTCTATTCCATATTTACCTTAGACAAGCCACTCATCAGACTGATTAGGTAAGTCTTTTGCAGTCCATTTCTACATAAAGTAATAGTCTGAGTGCAACTTTGGCTTTTCCGATTCTGAAAGCTTTTGTCTTTTCACATTTGTTGCAGATCTATAATTTCATTCGAAAATAAACAGAGGTTCACTCCTTTCTATTTAAGACTCTAGAAAGGCTGATCGGCGTCCTTAATATAACGAGTTTAGATAGTAATCTATTATCGATATCCCAGCACGCTTATCGCAAGGCAAATTCCTTGATATTGAAGGAGCTTTCACAAAATATTAAAACGGGGGCCATATTTGTTGCTCTTCTTGACTTGAAGGTTGACAACTGTCTTTGCTATTGTATTGAACAAATGCTTAAAAGCAGGCTTATCCATGCTGAGCTGGAGTAGTGTCTAACCACAAGGTCGATGTATTGCGATAGCAATATTAGGGAACTTTCTTTTTGCAGCTAAAGGCCTGATGGAGACTGCTCTAAATAAACTTGCAAAGTGGGCGGATAGCGTCCGTCTCGGAGTTAATCCGTCCAACACTGTACTAACATTGTTCACAAGAAGGTATAAAATACCACATATAACTCTTCCAAATCTCAAGGGTATTGTACTGCAATTGGCAGATCACGTAAGATACTTCGGGGATATTCTTGATTAAAAAAAAAAAACTCTGTTACAAACTGAGTATTCAAGACCGTGCTAGGAAGACCTCGATTGCCCTCTACTCATGTAGGAAGACTACGGAGTCAAACTGGGGTCTCTTGCATCTGATTGTTCCCTGGATATGCACGGGAGTCGTCAAACCCATCCTTATGTACGGAGTACATCCAGTGGACGGTACTAGACAATAAAAACAACATTGCAATACTTCAGAAGGTTCAAAGGCTATTCTGCGTCTGTATAATTGGAGCGCTTAGAACCAGTCGTACAGCTGCCTTACAAACTATGCTCCATTTTTTTTCGTTGATATCTTTGGGAAGTTGATGGTGCCTAAAGCAGCATTACGGCTTGGGGAATTCTTGCAAATGGCTCGTGGTTCATGGCTTGTGGGCCATGCAGTCATCCTAAACGACTACAACATTATTCCTAGTAATTCCAACTATAATGTCCCCTATCTAGACTTTAACATCAAGTATTAAACCAGGATTCCTATCAGAATGTCTTGGCAGTGTACTGAATAACAATCTAGACTGAAAACTACAGGAAAGGGTTAGCAAGGCTTATAACCCTCTCTTCATTTGCAAGAGAGAGTGGGGCCTGAAACCAACAATGGTGCACTGGCTATATATAATGATAGTCAGACCCATCCTCGCACGGTTATGGGGGCTTTTCCTCGGTGGATATCCGCGATGAAAAAAAATACGTGGGATACTTTAGCCAAGGTACAAAGAACAGACTAGATTGCCACTACCAGTGCTCTGCGCAATACACCCACAGATGCACTCGGGATATTTCTGTATCTTTTACCACTTTACCTACAAATAAAACTACAGGCGGGCTTACTAACGAAGTGGACTTTTCAAGTCCAACCATGAGGGATTTAGCTCCATTCTTAGAGAATCACTTCCCGACATACCTGATCTATCGGATGACATCCTCAGTACGTTCGACTTCGATACAACGCACGAAGTAATATACCCAAAAAAGGATGATTGGCTGAGGAAATTCATCTATATACAAAATGAGATTGCAATATACACGAGATGGTTCCGAAACCCGTGACGGTATACGGTATATACACAAGGCCGTAACTAGGGGGGGTTTGATCTCCTCCCGAAATTCTTAACAAGTGCACTTTTTTTAAAACGAGAACAGAGCAATAAGTAGGTAACACGATTTTGTGCCAAGAACTTCTAGTAAAATGCAAATCCAAACAAAAATGAGCCAATTCGGCAACAGTGCAGTAATTTCCCATTTACCTAAATGCAAAAAAAAATCTAATCAAATCTAATAAATAAAGCTAGTTTTAAATTCGTTTCTAAAAATTCGAGAAAATGTTAGTTTAGAATTTAAAGTTATTTTGGAGACTACGCAAGGCCTTTTAAGTATTGTGGATGAAACTGAAACCCTGAAAATTCCACGAACAGTATCGAGGCAGCAGCATAGGGTTAATGTAAACGCGTCTGACCCTGAAAACTTTTATAGGATAGTTGTTATGATTCCCCTTTTGGACGACTTCATAACTCAGCTCGAAACGCAAGTTAAGGACCATAAGACCGTTCTATCATCATTATATATTTGGATCCCGTCAATACTTGGCAAAAGCAAAACAAAATTTAACGAAGAAAATTTTAAATTTTATAAAAGTTTTTTTGATTGGGATACATTGAAGGCTGAGTTTTTACTGTTGAAGACAAAATGTCATGAACAGCCAGAGGCACAGCGTTCAAAGAACGCCATGACAGCTTTAGGAGACTGCAGTAAAGATCTTTTTCCCAACATACATCGACCAAATATGAAATGTGAAATTTAAGATTATTTTATTTTCCTTAATCGCTTCCACCCTTAAAAATAAAAAGATATTTTTCAAAGATCATATCCCCCCCCGAAATATTTGTCTCGCTACGGCCTTGATATACATAGAGACATAAACCTGCAAGTGGACCTTAGATTTTCGGACACATGCAGTGTGTTTTTAGCAGAGGTTCTACCTGAACTCAAAGCTACGTAATTATTAGAGATATAATCAATATCTGATAAGAATATCGTCATCTACATTGCGATAGACTCCAAAATCATAATATCTGAATTAGTCAGGAATTGCCCCACAATGCTTAGGTCATTATGTACGCATAGCCCTGTCAGATTATGCTGGGTATCTGGATTCTACCATATAGAGGGGAACGAAAGGGCCGACGTACCGGCCAACAAAGAATCAGAGCTTCCACAAAACGATGCAGTTAGAGGACTAAAACCACCAATATGCATGGTGAGAGGATTTTTGATAAGATCGTCAATATGGCTGACCTAAAATGGTCCGACCCGGAAAGACAGAGGATGGCCTATGTTAGATCGGACAAAATTTGGGGTAAATAATGAAACTAAGGTGGTCGCGATTAAGAATAGTGGTAGGGATTCTCTCTGGTCTCAGAGGGCATGGCATAAGATTAGGATTATCAAATACGGATGTATGCAGGTACTGTAGTAACCTTCACGTTTCGGAGGACATCACACATCTACTTTGTGAATGCCAAGGTATAGCTAGGGGTAGAGTAGACTTAAACACCTGAGAAAGTACTCATTTGACAACTTAGCGGAAGTTCAGTCTGCGAACCATATTAATGAGATAGTAAAATTTGTGGTATTGGTTCTCTAGGGACTCCAATGGGCCCACTATGATGCCTAGTGCCTTATGATAAACTCATAAAACTACACTACCTACCTATCTACCTACATGTTCGTCAAGCGATTGTCTTGGCCACTAATTTATAACATTTTTGACTTAAACTTGGAAAGGTACATAAGTTAATCTCTTTGCAAAGCATCTAGCACTGTCTAATATGTCCTCGAAAACTAAAATAAAAATATGTCTCAGACGTGCAGAAGTTCGAAGTGATCCCGGACTACCATAGATTTTCCGATGGGTTAAAAATGCGCCAAGGCAACAGTCTAGACGTCGAAATGAGGATAAGAATTGGTACAGACGTAGGAATTTATGCATTGAACAGACTAATAGCCATTGATCTGAGAATAGATGTTACATCGATTTATTTACCCAGAAATTTTAACATCTCTTGTATTTTAAAATCAACTTCACAACTTGACACCCGTAAGCGGGTGTGGTAGCTCAAGTTCTTTTTCTAAGTTGATTGCTAGCGGAAAGACAATTAAACGGCATCATTAAAGCTTCTAAAGCGCCTGTGGAATACGAATATATTCAAGCCCCTAATGAAGACATTAGCTACGCCTTGAAATTTATGAACGGATTTCCCACCTTCACTGTCTGATGTAGGTGCCCATATTTATGGCCAATCAATTTCTATTTCTTTCCCACGCCGAATTAGACGTGCATACCCATATTTCACACCGAGTTTAATATTCAGCTCAGGATCCTCCTTTACATTTTAGTACGGCGAACCTTTAAAATGCTCCATGAGAATACATACCTACTTAGTTCATTTATCACTCACTGACCCATTCACAACACTCTGATTCCAATTGACAAATTGAATGCGTCGTCTCCTCTGAGTGGGCGTGCTACGATCAAATATAAAACGTTACGCGCTGAAAATCTCCAAAAGGAAGGGGAAGAGCCCGCTTTTGACAGAAGTCAACCGTCTTCTTCTCTGTTGGCGGCGTTGTCGTTGTCATCGTTACCTTCGGCTTTGTCATTTGGGCTACCGTACGTGCATCGCACCCATCATCATCACCATCAACATCATAGTACATATGAGTGTATGTATACCTTCCACTCGAGTTGTAACACCAAACGAATGGTGAATGTAAAAAGCAGGAACGCTGACGACCGACGACGATGTAGACATTTTCAAGTGGTCTTCTGTCTGTCCGCCCGTTAATGTCTTCCTAATCAAATTAGAACCCAATCCCAAGAAAACGCAAAACAAAAAACCCAAATAACAAATTCCTTTGGAAAAAGTGTGGAAGAGATCAAACGTTGCGCCATTAATTTAAGGTGTCTGCTTTACTACACATTCTGACATCTTTAAGTGGGAACGACGTCCCATTAATGCGGCTCCGGTTAGTAGTGGTTGTTGTTGGGCCTCCATTTAGTCGTATCTGGAACCTCCCGTAGCCTGCGGCGGCGGCGGCAGCACCGTCATTTCCATGTATGTTTGGCCGTAAAATGCGTTCCGTTTCACATTTCAAATTAGAGGTCTTCGACGTACCTCTCTGGCTCCGCTGCTACCTCCTCTTTCCGTTCCTTTGTGATGACTGTCATTTATGCACTTTGGCAGATCGTTCATTAAAATTCATCGCTTGGTGATGATGAAAAAAAAAAGAGGAGAAGCGTAAAGCAAAACAAAGGCAAACACAAGAAAACATCCATTTGAGAGTCCGTGTTGAGAGGACCTTTATTATGTCGTCTTGTGATGTGTGAGCAGGAACAAAACGAGACTAAAGCAGAATGAGGTCTCAAGTGGCATGAAGAACCGAACGACTCGACAACAGGTTCAAGAAAAAACACGACCGGTACGAGTGTGTAATCAAACCATTTGCCACTTTGGCATTTAATATCGCGACAGCTGTTGGACAGGCTAAATGGGCGGCTCTCTATCTTGCACACGGGGTTCTTCCTTTAAAGTCGAGAGCATTGTGTTGCCTGAAGAGGTTCTTGAGGACTCTTAGTGAAGATTCCATGCATGTTATTTGAGTTTCATAATTTTTTTTTTTTCTTACTTATTTTTATTTTCCATGTTCATTCTTTAATTTGTGGAGGATAGTAGGACAGGGTATTGGTAAATTGTGGCCCTTGGAGGTTGCCGTGTGTGATGACTTAATTCAAAGAGAACAGTGAGCAGCGAGTGCGTTGGATGATTGAGAGCACACTTGAGAAAATCATACAACAGGACTCGCACTGTGCGTGGTGATGCGATGCGATGGGATGCTTTGTGACAGTTCGAGAACATGATTAAAGGTTTTATGCATAAATGTCGGTTTATCTTTATATCACCCTGCACTGGGGAAATGTAGAATGCATGTCTTAGTAACATCTTATTTATGTATTTTTTGATGGTATAATATGTACATACATAACACACAAGTCATGTTAATGGAAAGTTAACGGGCCCAAGATATTCAGGCCAGCATTGTGTGCCTAACGAATTAGATGTCCTTTTTGACAACCTACTACCCTGCGCATTTCGATGATAGTTCAGTTTTGCTACGAACACGGCTCAGACTGGTTTTAAGAGCGCTATTTTTCAGAAAGACGTCTTCCAATCAATGTTTCTGACTAATCTGCCATAGATGTTTATTATTTTCCAGGACCTTTGCCTTTAGGGCTTGCGCATGGCAAGTAAGACGTCTTCCGGTCAACGTTCCTTACTAATCTGCCAAAGATGTTTATTATTTTCTAGGACCTTTGCCTTAGGGCTTGCGCATGCCAAGTGGTTGAATCTTCTGCTCCAGAATGGGACTTTTGTTTTTGTTACCTGGAGCTCTCAGACACAACTGGTTCATTGTACTACTAGGAAACGAAATCCAGTATTATCCACTTTACTGTAATTTATTCGACTTTCGGAGAATGCACTTCAGCGATTATTACAGTATAAGCACTCACCAGTCACCATATTAGAACCGAAAAAAGGCATGACAATAACAAAGGAAATGATCTGAAGTATTGTGAAGTATCCTCTCCACAAAAGTTGCAAACAGTGGTATCTCTTAAGCCTAGCACACTAAGATTCTTGGCAAAAGGAAAAAAGTATTCCGTAAGAACACCAATAAGTTGTCTACACTCGTTTCTGCTGAGAGACATCAAGAATGCCCTGACCGAGGACGCGGGAAGATCCAACGCAGGTACAGGTCCTGAGAAATCATTCTCTGAGCCTTGCAACTCTCTCTCTCTCTGAGACAAGAGGCAAAGATTTCAGCCTTCCGACCGAATTCAAAGAGTTCTTGCATTCTCGAACTATTTTGGAACTGGTTACAGTGTTGAGCAAGGCACTAAGCGGAGCTTGACTGTCGCTACAGACCCAGATACTCCGAACCCGCTACCTACATATTCTTAACAATATAGTCGGCATCCATTAGGATAGCATAGATGAGGTATTATCGAACCATAGGGAAAGTAAGCTGCTCCGCTTCACAGAATTGTCCAAGCTTGGTCACTGAGAGAAAGTTTGGTACAATTCGATAAGCTCTCGGTCTTTCAGATCGTTCGTCACCAAGTACCCACGGTTCTTGTATAGATGTTATACGAAAGTCTACTACTTAGAAGAGCGGTAATGCGTTTATTTTGGCACCCACGGTTCTTGTATAGCTGTTATACGTAAGTCTACTACTTAGAAGAGCGGTAGCAACCTTGGAATGATGCAAATATACCTGGGTAAATGCCATTCACTTAGACTCAATGTTCCGTCCTTTTTCTGCACTCATTTGGAAATAAAGCGGAAATTAATCCTTCCAAGGTGCAGCAAAGGACGCATGTCGTAAACAGATTTCATGGCATCGATAGAGCTTTTGCCCATGTCCACAATAAGAGAAGAAAATTCCTCATTTTTCCTAGTCTTACTCTTTTTGTGAGAATAGACTACCCATCCACTCGTGTCGTGTGTGCGGGAGCGCGCCAACTCTTCCGCCGTCTTCCTTAGTTCCTCCGGAATCCAGCAGAATGTACGCATTTGGAGGCATAAAGACCACAAAGAGAGCGGCCCCTATGGGTGAAATTTTCGGTACCAATTTGCCAAGCCATTTAATTGCTAGGTATTCCGTGTTTCAGTTCACAACCCTCCACTTGAATGTAAGCATCTGCTACCGCCAGCCCCTAGTTCCCACAAATGACTTTTGCATTGTTCGCACCCCGGATCGGCCATCTTGTGATGATCGCCATCTTTCCCTATACATATCGTCAGGACTAAAACAGCAGTTTCTCTTTCCTTCCCTCGGATACGACTTTTTCTTACTAGAAGTTTTATCCGCTATAGTCAAATTCCGAGCACTGGTGCCTGTATTAACCGACTTTTGGGCAGAAACAACGGTACTAGTAGCAGTTTGGTCAGAAGGGCGAGCAGTAGGTGCACCACACTTCCGCCTGCAGCGCACCTGTCAGCGACTGGTGCTAGAAACTTTAAGATTTTGTGTGCAGATAATTCCTCCCGCAGGGGAGCTCCCAACAGAAGGACGTGCATCAGTTGCTCACACGCTTACCACTATAGGCGCCTGAGACAGGGCCCGCTTCTTCCGTTTTGCTCTGTTCGAAGTTGGTTGGTTCCAGTTGGAGTATCTTCAGCCAACCTCATCGTCTTCCCCTTCGCCACGGGAAGCAGTCTACGTTCAGCGCTTGCGCCTTCAGCTGGTTGGGCATCTTTGCGCCGTGCAAACGAAACCTTCTTCCTTCTACTCTTCCTTTGGCGGAAGCCCATCGGAGTGTGCCGCTGCCGGTGTTCTTTCAGCCGAGGCTTCCGCGAATCGACCCTGCAGCGACAGCACTACGATCAGCTGCTCGGCTATGTTGGGAGAGATTAAGCATACCGGACAAAACCTTTCCCCCACATTTTTTCCCTTCCAGTTCATTCTCACGAATGATTCGGAGACTGAGACGAAGCCCTCAGTGCATATGTTGGGCCTCCAGAATTCTTTCTCTTTCGCGGGTACCACCTGGAGTAATCAAATCCATAGGTTTGTCTGGCATACCTTCTTTGTTTGACAAGTTTTACGTCATAGTCAAGAAGTGGATTTTAGTCGCCTCCTACGACAGGCATTCCTACCTCGGGTATATTCTAACCGAAGAGGTAGCATGGGACTATAGATCGCAGAAGAATTGTCTTATTAGAAAGTTGGTATATGTATGTATACGGGTAACACCTATTAATTTGGGCGTTACAAATTCAAAAAAATATACATAAATATTTGGAGCAACAGGACAATGTATGATATATAAATGTACATACATATACGTTTATCGATCCAAAAAGACGAACAAAGTTGCTCAACAGAATGCTTACATTGCGAATCAAAAATGTTCCTTACCACTGTTTAACACAGATCCTAACCGCATTCAAATTTCGCTTTTAACCACAGCAAAGCCGTCGAAATGCACCTGTCATGAGTTCACTTAAATTGAAATTCCAGTTCAGAGCACGTCCCGAATCCATTGAAAACCCTGATCGGTGGCTTTTGATCTTGTAATCAAATCTCATTTTCATCTCCTTTACGAGACGCATTATAGCACTTTCAGCTTCATCATCCTCACCTTGTTGTTTCTGCCACAGACCGGTGTGATCGGCATCCACAAGGCCATAAATTTTACGGCGATGGGAGCAAACAAAATAAAAACTAAAAAGAAAAAAAGTCCCAAGGATCAGTTTTACGATTACATTCACATCCTCAGTCTATCACTTAAGAAAGGATAATGAACAACAATCTGTCGGAGGGTTCTCAATGTGATATGAATTTAATTACAGCCAACAGGAGTCGACAAGGTGGCGGCGGCAATGGCGGTGGCGGGTTCTTTTCAACTTATATTCGTCGAACATTAGATATTCTACGTCTCAAAGCAATATGGCGTGCGTTAGTTTTTATTGCACCTTAAACAATGCCGTAAAACATCGAAGAACCTGCTGATAACGAGCATTTAGTAGATTGTTGTAATCTCCTGCGCGATATCCTTGAACAAAGAGCGAAAGCCGACAAGGACTCGCACAACAATGTGGCATGTTAATAAATCTCTGAATTGCTTATGCTTCCGCCGGTAGTAAACACAGGGAATATCCTAATTTTCTGCGCACAGAAAGTTATAACATCCATTATCCATGCTTGCTTGCTCGCGAGCAGACTTTCTCGCGCGCACACAGACATAAATTCAAATCCACGTATGGTGGTGGTAAAATGCAATAAACTATCGCCGACGAAGACAAATGCAATTTATTACACCAAATAAAAGCAACGAAAGAAGAAAAAAAAAAAACCAAAAGGACAACCGACAAGATCCCCTCCGAGATGCGGCAAGGATAAATCGTTCTTAGATACCATTATACTTTGGGCCGGCGTAGGGGGTTTTTCTGATTCTGACTACTCTCAGTCTGATGACGGTACATAGCATCCCCATACTCCATTGCGAGCGAACAGTCATCATTTTGTGTGAGTACCAGGATCAAGGAGCATACTCAGCGGCGAAGGAAGGACACAAGATAGGGGGGCAAGGAAACACAAAAAAAAGATAAATTGGGTAATTGTGAACCCCATGCCGTTTAAATGGTGTTGTATTATGATCCCAGGACGAATCTTTCTCTTTTCGTTGTGCCAACCAAACTTAGTGTGAGTGTGAGCGCGAGAGAAATTTATTGGACATTTTAAGTTGGAATAAATGGTGGTTGGTCGCTTGTCTCCCGCTGGATATCTGTACCCTGGATGTTCATAAATTTTTCCGTAGAAAGGATAAAAAAAGGCAAGAACACGAACACCGACGACGACGACGAAGAGAAGAGATATATTGCATAAATAAATTCATATCCTTGCAGACAGTTGTTGTTTCAGTTACTTTTCATTTGGTAAATTGTATTTTATTCGAACGAAGAGGTGCCGGGCCGATGCCCGTTGAAGGATTTTAGTGCGCGGCGGGCAACATATGTTGTCGTTGAGGGGATGAAATATGTAGTTTTTATATGAAATTGTGTGAAATTATTTGTAGCAGATCACAGTTACAGTACTCAGTTGGGAGGAGAGATTGAGTGTTTTTGAAATGAATGTGTGTCTGTGACAGGAAAGTATAACAAGATATTAGATGATAGGAACGTACGCTGCTTCGCGCTAAGGGTGGGGGGTTTCAATAGCTTGTAACATGCTGTGTAGCAGGGGATGATTGCAAATGAAGTACATACATATGTACTTCTGTAACTTGGAATTCGACAGAAGTCGGACGACGTAAACAAAAAGAATCAGTTGCGCTTGACTTCTTTCTCACAACCTTCTATAGCAGTCATGTACCTATCAATCCTGTGTTTGAATTTTTTGTAAACAAAAGTCCCTCGAGTGCAGTTAGAAGTTGTCTATCCTCTACTACCACTAGACAATAGCCACTCCTTGTTTGTCAGTCAAGAAGAGTAGTGCGGTGAGGCGCGATGGTATTTTGCGGCGAATTGAATCAGAACGTGCGTCAGTCGTTGAAGGCGCTGGATGTTTAGAGATTCATTTTTCAAATAAAGGGTATTTTTTTAGTGTTTTCAGTAAGCGAACTCAAGAAGGTTCTAATCTTCTTACCTTCGAAATAGCTGCGAAAGCATTGCAGAAAATAAAATTAGACCCTTAAGTCCGAGCTGAATCGGTAAGTCTGCTAATAAGGATGCCCTGGAGATCTCGTTCTTCTATAGGTCCTAGCACACCTCTGCATGATAGGGCTATAAGCTGTAACCTATTCATTGCCATTTTCTCCTCCATATGGTTATGGGCCCAGTCTTTAGGTATATTCTCATGAAAAGCCCTTCGATCGAGAAAAAGTGGCCAAAATATCCGTCAGATTATGCGGAAATAGTTTTCTTTTTTCTTTCCGCTTTCAGCTTGGATTTAATTGTGTTACATTGCTATTATTGTTAGGCTTTTCATCGGCAAAGTTGCATAGAACATATCACTGGTGACCACAAGAAACAGCAGTGGCGAAACTATGATACCATGCCGTACTCCACTTCGGCTTCAAAGTAAAAACCTGTACTCAATATATTGCTCTATGAAAATCGGCAGGACGTAAATGTGATCGAAAGCCATCTACCCATTATATGTCTCTCCATTCGGTTTTCTTGAGCGGTTGTTATTCTGATACATTTAGGAATTCGGTGTATGCCAGCAGTCTTCTCCGTTTTTTAAATTGATTCTTTTGGAGCTTCAATTTGCACCAGCAAATGGGTTCTACTTTCGAAGCTAGTGCATATCTATTCTTCAGATTTGACATGTAGAATAGGTATGTAGGTATAGTGAACCTGTCATTTGAAATCTGAAGAATTTTGAAATTATCAAAATCACCGCGCCCGAGTAACATCTTCCTGATGCAACTCCGAAATGTTTTCGAAACGATAAACTACATCGCAAAGTTGTCTAGGCCTTGTATCTATTTTATATTAGTTTCATGACTGAAGATAGCAAGCTCTCCATACCCACTTCCCAAGGATATACTAATTAGGTTCACTCTAGCTAGTTCTAGCTAGCATCGCAATGTACAAATCCGAATGTGGTTAATATATTCTTAACACTCAGTTGTATTAGAAGATTGACAAACCATAGTATGCTATCGTTATATAACTTACAACAACAATTTGCTTTAGAGGATTTAGAGTTACATACTTAGACTATAAACTAGCAACACGGACTCAATATTGGTCCTTTCTTTGGGCTACAGAGATCCTCGAAAGTCAGCCTGAAACGGAGTGTATTCGAGTAGGGCACTCGAAAGGAGAAATGTACTCGAAATGAGTAATGGAGTAATGGAGAAGTGCCAATTCTATATAAAAGGTCCATCTACCGCAAAATGAGCTTTTTAAAATCCCGAATAGGCTAGGAACTTTGTTCTGGGTTGAAAGTCCTTTAACGTGGTTGCGAAGGAACATTTCATTTACGGGATTTTTGATCAGAGTTCCGAGGAATGCATAATCAATTCCGTAAATTACTCCGATCGTTTTGCGTCAAGTTTTTATTGAGTGACTCACGCTTTTGCACCTTATGTGAGAAGGATTCCTTTCTCGCTTTCAACGGGTGAAACTTTTTTTTGCAAAGACAAGGTTTAACAAATCAATCCACATTGAGTCAAGAGTCTGGGTTATGACTTTGTATTGCAAGGCTATAGCCTTGAGCTTGAGCTCAAGTTCTTTGACAACATTTCGAACTCCGACTTCGTTTTGCTGATTCAGTTGCCTATATAAAATTAGGTTAACGGCTAAAAAACCTTTTCTTTTGTTTCAAATTTTTTGTCTTAAAGCCGTCAAAATTGCTTCAGGAAGCTAACACTATTGGCGTAGTAGTGGCGAATAAGTTTATAAGGATCCATTGGTTTGTTTGGAGATATACAAGTTTTCAAGGATACACATCTTTTGCAAGACATTTCACATGAACACTGTTTTCATCCAATGTACTGTTCGATGAGTTATTTCGAGAGAAATGTTGAGGAAGCATGCTCTTGAGTTTAAGGGATTACTTGTTTCCAAACTCGGTTAGCCCTATTACAAGGTGTGGTGAAAAACGACAACCGATACGATTGTTATGTTACATATGTCATCGTTATCACTATAACCACGACTAATGTATCCTTAAATGGCTGCAAACCAGTTGATCAGTCATTACCAGTAACTTGCTATAGTGTTCTTATTATGATTTCAAACTACAGTCAGCAAATTATGAGCACAAAACGAATCAGCACGCCTATATTACCCTAATCATGATCCACCATCCCATTAGGGCAACGAGACAACTCTTCCTAACTGAAGACAGATTTGAATCATCCTTCAAGGCAACTTCATCTATCCTTCAATTTTTTCTATCCCTCACGTATGGAAATGAAAGTCAAGTTTCAATGTTATCCTGACGTTGATTCGCTCGCTGCGCTGGAAGGTTCTCTATTACCACCCCTTTAAACCGATTCTATCCCATTCCACTGTCCGCAGTGCAGTAAAGTAAACTATAAACTTAACCTCGATATAAAAATTCCATGAAGGAGTTTTGATGTTGTTAAATGTGGTGTCTCGGTTAAACCCACTTGTCTTTGGTGATAAAAACCCTTTTGAGCTGCTGCTGCTGGTGGTAGACGCCACTAATACACCTCTAGGTGTGCACATACCCTGGCGTTCACGGGTACACGTACGCCTGCAAGGAGGGCAATATCGTGATGTTTAACGGCAGCTTCGTGTGTTGTGAAATGAAAATTAATGACGTGCAATCAATTTTGCTAGTCGACGTTATTTGTTATGTTGATGGCTCACCCTTGGAATCATTTGTCAAAACCGAGTCGACGACGAAGGGGACGCCAAGGGATGCCATGAAAATTTATCGTGCATTTCCAAGTCACATATAGATTGCCTGACGACGACTACGATGGTGGCGGTGGTAGTGGAGCCGGTGGTGGTGGTGGTAGTAGTAGTTTCAGTAGTGTGGTACTGAAAAGATGGATGACAGAAGGCCTGGCAGTGAAGCACTGAGAATCCGTGCGAGGAGAGATGAGGAACCCCGCATCTGAAAAATGAACGAAGGAGTAATAATTTTTAGCAGCAAATGGCAGGAATGAATTATGTTTGGGTCCCCA
This sequence comes from Xylota sylvarum, assembly GCA_905220385.1. NCBI lineage: Eukaryota > Metazoa > Arthropoda > Insecta > Diptera > Syrphidae > Xylota > Xylota sylvarum. Next base: position 65,561,523 of record LR999957.1, on the reverse strand, counting down.
GCAGCACTGCCCGGGGTGGTATTGTATGCTGGTTAGCTATAGAATGGGAGCTGTCACTGAATGCAGATTGTCGAAGGAAAGCAGGAGTCAAGTTTACTTGGTGGTAAATCGGTTGCATGGAGCACCACCTCGACACCGACATTGCTGTGGTGACTCTTGAGTACACAGATATATGTACATCCATACAAATGCATGTACATACATGTACATATGTGGGGGAAGTTTGCAATCAGGTGAAACTCTTTGCAGTGCCGGTGGTAACGGTGTTTTTGTTTGTGCAATGGCACATATCGAGACTGCACAACGAAAGGAAGAAGGACATTTTGATTAAGGAAATTGCTGTTTTGTACACTTCCTCTTGCTGACACTGCCGCAGGAAGATTGATTGATTTTCTTTTCTCTTCCTTTCGTCTTTTCGGGGTATGTTTGTAGGTGTCTGTGTGCGGTGGTGAAATCGTTTGCATTTTTCGTCTGCTTTTTGCTGCGCCCACGAGGGTGGAAGTGATTTTTGATCGATTTTTCTTTTCTCTCATTCGGCAGGATGACAGGATAAATTACGACAGAGGGTGTCTGAATTAATAGGCATAATTCATGACAGAAGTTGATAAATGACGTCGGGCGGACCTAGAACAGCAGGAGTGGGATGAGCTGGTGCCTTAAAAGATGGTTTTCATTTCAATCAGGGACATTTTAGTTTTTTTTTTATTTTTCCGGTGGTAGGTTGTATCTTGTGTCTGGATTGGTATGAGTGATGTGCTCAATGTCGCCTTCAGATGACAGGATTAATATTTTGAAAATTAATTGAAATTTTCCAATTCTCCTGAGAGAAATGAGGGAATGAATGTGGGGTATCTATTGATTGGAATTTGGTGATAGGATTGTGCGGTTAATATTGGTAGACTTTAGAGGGCTGGATTTCTTAGAGATGGTCAATGGGATGGAAGTGAAAGTTATGAAATTTTTTTTTTTAATTCTTGGAAAATACATACATACATACATATGTACATATTAAGCCGCTACTATACATGCAGATAGGTATTAGAAATAAAGGCAAGCATTCTTTTGTCAAATTCAGCAGTTTAATCTGAATCAGTTTCTCTAGGCTGTTTATGCCTTAGTTACCTGGAATATTCATATCGACCACAACCTCCTGGCGGCCAACCGAAGAAGTATGCGACTAGACATAGATGACCTCTAGAAAAGAAGAGAGCACTTTTCACTTCCTATGCGAATGCCCAAGCCTGTGCAGAACTAGGAAAGAGGTCCTCAGCGAATACTACTTCGAAGACCTGGTCGACCTGTCAGAAAAGCCACCATTAACCACCCTGAAATGTATAACAATATCTGGTTGGTTCCATGAGGCCGCTTAGCTATCCCAAAGCTATAGACCAATTTTTGTCTTTGTTGAGGTTACTCTACGATAGTGGTTTACAATGGATCCATTTGTGATCCGAGTGGCAACTCTTTTACCTACCTACCTACCCAAGCATCTGGAAAGATTAAGAAAAACTCGATTATTTAATGTTCTAGTAGTCTGCTCTCAATTAAGCCCTCAAATTGAGTGCCTTTCGGGAAAGCAGCATGTATTCGTTGGAATGAAGTATGTAGTAGTTTAAGTCGATTTCGATGCTCTGAAAACCCGGAATTCAAAAATACTGGAAAAGTGTTTTACGTTGAACGCAATGTAATAAACGTTATTGAGGGTTTGTTGATCAGAAGCCAACTTACTCTCTTTCTGAAAGATAAGGTATGCAAGGTTTTGTTTAACGACTAATTAAAGCTTGGCTTTGAAAAAATGTCTGAATTTAGCGAGTTTAGTTAGGAGATATCCCCCTCTATAGACCGTAGAGGGTAGGCCTGCGTGGCGATACTGAATTTCGCGATTAGTAAAGGATTTTAGCTAGTTTACTTAGTTAGGAATTAGGTTAGTGAGGTATTAGATAGTTAGGTATTAGCTAGAACCAGATTAGAGGTAATATTCTTGTATGCCTCTGATGGCAAATGCAAATAGTCACTATGAGTACTTTTGGAGCAGGCACCGTAGCAGAAGTCACGGTTCTTCATTAGTCATTTGCCCATTAACTATAGATGTACAGATGTACGTTTGCGCTGCTTTTGAGATAATGGCTACTTCGCCACCAAATTTCTTTTGCAAATCTTGATTTTAAAGATTCTTGTACATACATACATAGACTCTTATATAATACTTCTTATGTTATTCACTAGTGTTAACGTTTTCCGCCTTTTTAACTACAAGCAAGGATCATCCAAGGGAATCTTAACCCAATCTTCAGTTGGGGTATGACAGTAGTATATGTAAGGTCCGCAGATTGCTTATGGAAATACCCCGTCCTTGATCTGGATCAGGTTATGCTTCTAAGCCAAAAGTCCATTCGAAGTATTTTTGTGACTTCGAAGTTGGTAGCAGAATTCACCCTTTCTTCAACTCTTAACCCCACGAGACTTTGTTTCCACAAAAATATGTATATCTAACAAAAGACGCCAACCAAAAAAGAAAAAAAAAATTCCACCCAAAAGGCAATCAATTTACCACCATTACCGCAAGCCTAATGTAAACACTTGTGACAGGTGATGCCACATCCATTGCCACAACAGACAGACGACCGACTGGGCAAACCCCAACAACATCGCAGCAGATAAATAGACAGACAAACTGATGGACGAATGGACGGATGAATAAATATGCTAAAAGATGAATGAATAAATTTTCCTCGCAACTCGCAAATGCCAAAACAGTACAAACTTGCAAGCCCAACTCGTCCATCCATCCATCCATCCATCCATCCATCCACCCAAACCTTCCGTCGTCCGTTCGTTCGTGCGTTTGTCCGCATTGATGGACACTCGATTACCATAGGAGGAGCGCACTGCGCACGAGAAGACAGGATGGCAGTTAAGCAGGCACGCGAGATTAACGATGTAAACGAGAGTGTCCATCATCGTCTTGATCATCATCCTCATCATCATCAGTAACAGCAGCAACAGCAGCAGCAATGGAGGCAGGAGTCACTGCACCACCACCATACCAGTCTTGTGGTAGAAACATCGTTTTGGGTGTGTACTAACTGAGCGGATGACAGGCTCCAGAGAAGGCACATTATAACCACAACCACATGCACGAGGATATTGTTATACTGCAACCAATTGCATGGTGCACGCAAAGTTTATCTAAAGGATTCCATCATCGGGGCAGAACAATCCAGCACTCTCCACGTTCGTAGTGATGGCTTCAAACTGACAAAAGGTAAATGCGCACGCAATTGCAAATGGAACGCAAATTATAAATCGCATGACTTCACAAATTGGGAATTGGGTGGATAGATTGAAGGAAGGATGTCGATTTTGTTGTTCTTGTGTTGTTCCTGTTACTGACGACGAAGTTGATGATGATGATGACGATTCCCGAGTGATGCCAACGGCGATGTCCGTGTTGTAATTGTATGCTTTCAATTTGTGATGCAGCGAAAGGAACTCTTGATGAATTACTTAACTATTGAGGAGGGGTACCATTCCTTTTGTTATGCTCCGGCCTTATTCGGCAGAGGTAATAACATAGCAAGTTTGTGAACGCAGATCGATTCATAAAATGACGCAATCATGCGAAGGCTTCATATTTCATGCAACGGCACTGATGATTGGAAAATAAATTACCATTTATTTCAATCGTTTTGTAAACAAACTTTTTTTAAGAAATGAAGTGGAACAATTTGACTATTATTCCCCTGTAGGGACTCTCATTCAGCTGACAGCGAACATATTTCATTATGCCAAACAGAAAGGACATAAATTATAATTAAGTATCCTTTTCCACATTACACACTGGCGAACACATAAATACTCATTGTCGACATTAATCTTTTTTTCCATTTTCTCTCTGTGCATCGTTTTTCTTTTCGCTCTTTTAGTGTCCTTATTCCAGTTATGTATTGCTACTTTTTGAATTTTGTTGACTGTTTATCGTTTTTTTTTATTTTACCTCTCTCTCGTTGTGTCCATTTTAGTATAGAAAATACAGGACACGAATACGAAAAACTTTATCAACGGTGTGAGTGACAATAATTTATCCTCCTCTCCTGTCAGATTGGTAGTTATCCCAGTTATGCATGTATGTACGTATGTATGTAGATGTACTGTGAAGGTCATTGGAATCGTTTTCATTGAAAATTCCATACGGTGTCGCACGTTACCAGATACTCTGTAACCTAATGATTACCTCGCCTGTTGGTGGTCAAACACAAAATGATTTATCAAGTACAATCAAAGGAAGGGAATCTAAAATAACAATGGAAAATCGAAATTCACTATACCGTCTGTTTGTTTGAACAATACAAAGCAAAAAGACATCGCAAGGACTCGAGACACACATGTGAAAAGGGATATGTGACAAGAAGTATAATACACCACTTGTAAGATTTCTTCCATTTCTAATTGTCCAGCACTAATTGTCGTTTATTTACTCGTTGGACTTTGGGTCTCCACCCATATCCTGTGTTGAAATGTTTTCTTTTGTTAAGAAATGTCCTTGTACAAACACATGACAGAGAGTCTATTTCAAATAGAAATGGCAATTGTACAGACCGGAGGAGGGTATTAAATGTTTCCGGGATCCGTCTCGGATTTCATGCTTCGAGGACATCTTATCAAAACGAATGAGACTGGAGGATAATTTATTTGTTTGTTTGTTGCGAGTAAATAGGAGTAAGGAAAATACGCTCTTAATGAAAAAAAAAGTCAAGTGTCTTGACAGTTGAAGAGTTTTCTTGGATTCGTGGCAGTTTATATTAGGTTGGCTCAAGTAGGTGGCAATCATATCTGAAAAAAAGTTATGTAAGGTCTTAAAGTGGATTTAGACTTGTAATGGTCCCTGATTCAAACAAGCCATTCAGCCATTAATTCTTACAGTTTTTGATTATATCAGAGGAAGCATTCGGACGAGGTGCGGAATATAGACTGACTCCGTTGGTTTAAAAATAGACTACTCCGAACGCAGTACTAACTTAAGTCTATGAAGCTTAAAGGCTATAACTACTTTTAACACTGCTTATTGTGATACTGAATTTTTTGCATAAAGCTTAAGGTAATTTAAATGGGCTTGGAGATGAGAACAAGAACTCCCACAGGGTGAAAAGAAGGAAGTGTCTTTTGCAAAAATTCGTTTCTTAGTCAAAACCTGAGAAATGACAAAGAAAGTGGGTTGTATCCTTGGGAACTTCCTCGTTTTCGCAACCTTTACAGGGGTTTTCTTCAGTTATTCTTTGTTTTTAAATGTGACACCCCAAGAATAGAAGGTACCTTCTGTTCAATATCGTGTGCAATAGGTAACAGTTATACTCTCGGATGTTTGTCACACGGTTGCGAAAGGCTAGAAAGTGAAAAGGACTTTGATGTTACCTGGGAATTGAACTCAGAACTCCCGCTGTAATAGGTTGCATAATAGATCGCGGATCCTACTGTCGAAACTCTTCGTAAAGTAAGTTAAGATCAGGTGAGCCAGGTTGGTTATCGGTATTGACAGTTATCGGAAAGATAAATCTATACGTTCCTTGATTTGGTTGAAAATTATTCTATCTTCCGTACTTTTTGCTTTCCTTACGAATGGATCTACTATTCCCACTAAAATTTTGGCGCTTCTTGAAGGAGCTCACCTGTTGTGTCTTTAAAAAATTACTACTTTTTTCCTCTAACAGTTATTATAGTTGAGTTTGCTTGGATTTGTCAATTCTTAACCATTTAGAACTGTAATATCATCGTCCAACCGGTTCGAAATACGAATATAATCACCTAAGCCTTTTACCGGACGTTCTTGATTTCAGACCTCTTTTTTGTTTTCATGGTTGCAAGTGTCTTACAGTTTAATTTATATATATGTATATATATGTATATATATTTTAGAGAGATTTCGAACCAGACCACTGTGTTTGGTCCCTTTTCGTCCCTATTCCACGTTCCATATTAGCGCCAGAGTCTCTCTGGATTTCTCCATAGTCCCTTTCTGGCTTTGATTCCTCTTGTCAACGCTAGCATCTGTTTAACAGAAATCTGGTTCAGCCTCTGGGTATCTACCCAGTGGCTCCCAGGACTTCTCTACTTCTGCAAGCTAGCGCAGGACATTGACAAAATATGTGTGCTGCCGTCCCGACTTCCTCCAGGCATAGTTCACAGGTGTCATTCTCCGGAAGACCCATCTTCTTTAGGTGATACCTGAAATGACCTGTAGATAACGCTACCACCCATTACAGTGTTCTTCGCCCTAAGCTTAGAACCTCTTTGTGAGTGGTGTCAATCGGCACTTAAATAGCTATTTTAATAGCCTGACTGCAACCTTCCACGGTTGACCACCTTCTCTGGTGTTCCACCGCGGCCCAGTTATTAATCAGGTGTTCTACCATCCCTCTGCCAACTGCAGCAAATGGATCCGGACTAGAGAACTCCAAGGTTGACCCGCCTCATCGGGACATAAGTGAAAAATTTTTTCGCCGAAAATGGGACATAAGTCCCAAATTCTAGCAATTGGCCTTATCACACTTTGATAAAGCGACATTAGGCAAATTTTGCTTAATGTCACTTACGTATATGCATAAACAGTGGAATATCTATGGGGGGCATGCTGCCACCCTGCAACTTAGTACCGCGCGAGTGCCACTTGGCATCCCGGTGCAGAGGAAGTGCCGTCGAAGCCGCTGCTCCAGTGGCAGAATACCTAGGCTCACTTCCATTGCGCATGTTGGTATCGTTCGTATTGCACCCGCGATCCTTAAACAGTCAGTCAGCCAGACGCTGGACCCTATCTAACTATTTTTTTACAGCTTTCTGAGTGGCTTTTTGCCACTATGCAACTGACGCATATAAGATAAATTGGTCTAAGTATCATCGTATACATCCAGTATGCTGACCGCGGCGAGATTCCTCACCTTAGACCACATACCCGTTTGCACTGATGAAGCACCGTTTTCGCCTTTTTGATCTTCTCATCCAAATGGAAGTTCCAAGTTAGTCCAGCATCTAGGTATACACCCAGATACTTAATCTTCCTGGTCACATGCAGTTCCGATCCGAAAAGTGTCAAGGACTGAAATTCCAGATCTCTCCTCTTCCTTGTGAAAATGATTAGATCTGTTTTTTCCGCATTAATGAAGAGCCCTTGTTCTTGACACCACCGCTCCAACACTCTGAGAGCATTTCTCATGGCATCTGCTTGGATGTTCATGAATTTACCTCTAGCCATTATTGCTATATCATCGGCATATCCCACAGCGTGGTTGTCAGTCTCTTCAAGTCTTCTCTGGAGAGAGTCCAAAGTTATATTCCACATATTAGGTGACAAAACTCCTCCTTGCGGGCAACCTCTGCTAACCCTTCCTCTAAGTCTTGAAGTTCCCGTCTGAATATTTATCGCAATATTTTTCAGCATATTGTCCACCCATCTCACCACCATTGGGTTCACCCTGCGTTCCTCTGAGGCTACTCTCAGATTTACGAAACATGTCTTATTGAAGGCACCTTCAATGTCCATTACATATTATGGTCACTGCGATGCCTCCGGTATTCATCTCCTCCTCCGCAACGTGTACCACCTGGTGTAGCGCTGTTTTCGTAGACCTGCTAGCTCTGTAAGCATGTTGTCTACTACTAAAAGGACACGGTTTCAGCGTCGTGCTCTCCATATGGTTCACCACAATTCTTTTGTTTTCAACAGAAATGATGTTAAGCTGTCCGGTCTGAACGACTTCGTTTCGGTGTAGTCCTTTTTTCCCAGTTTTGGAAGAAACACCACATTTGTGTCCCTCCATGTTACCGGTACGTAGCCTATCGCTAGGCATGCAACATATATATCCCTAAGGCTGATCTGACTTCAAGCTTCCTGGAAAGTGTATTTCCATGGGGACCTCATTTGTACGATGCAGTATCTCAACGATCTACCCCGTTCTGTCGCGAATGAGTGCGACTTTGGAAACTGGATCCCTCGAGTCAATTTTCTGAAGTCTATTGACCTCAGCTGCGCTTCTCATATTCAAGCAAATTCCCTCCACGACTCCCTTTTACGTCGTCGCAGCTTTGCATTTAGCTCTTCTTCTTTGCCTTATACTCATCCCATGGTTCAGGATCATCCCTTCTCATAGCCTGATTAAAGGCCTTTTTAACCTCGTTCTTTAGAATTTTAAGTTCCCTACACCACCAAGGCGTGGGGTCCTTTTTATCTACCAAAGTAGGTGTACATGCCTATTGGTAAGCATTTTCAACAGCTGATTGTAGGTGCTTCAGTTGTGACTCTACATCCCAAGTGGTTTTCGATATTTTGGGTAGGTACCCTCCCATTCAGTTTATCCCGTACGTTGCCTTACAGCTTAAAATCGCGATCTTATTTTTTGTAGTTAAGGTAATACCAATAGATACTCAAGACCTTAACTCCTTTCGGTGCTATACCTGACATGTTGGCTGGTTTTGAATGCCAAAACCGTAAAAGTTGCCCTAAGTGCATTAGCGAGCCGTCATGATTGTTGCCAAAAAGTAATATTTTAAGAATATAGTACATACATATATGTATATGTACATGCATATATACATTTGTATGTAAACTAGGAACTACAAGCTGGATTAAACTATTGAATCCTTCTAATAGATGCGTCGCATATAGCAAGAATTTTTCTGCTTCTTTTCTCATAAATCCTTTACTCTCCTTGTTACCTTATCATTTGCTTTGTCTAAATCTTTCAACCTCATGAAATGGATATGCTAGTTAATTTCATAGATGCTAGTTCATAGTTACATTTACATATGAATGGAAATTCATATACATTCACACACATGTACATATGTACATAACTAGACTAAAGAGAACACGAATGTGTTATAATATGTCTGCTTACAAACTACTTTTCCTTCCAGACTAATTTAGCAAATTTTATACTTTGCACATGCCGTATAGCGACAACCAAACCATCTCACCACATGATATCGTTGTACCTATCACCTAACCCTTCCACAGCGTCAGCGGCGCCCAAAATAATAATTTGACTTGGAAAATGTGTGCGGTTGTCATGCCTGCCTGAGCTCATAAACGCTTATTAACTCTATCGCGCGCACGTTCAACATTTCATCTCATTTTCAGTTCCGCCTCAGAGCGTTCTTGCGAAAGTAATTTCCCAACTTGAAATTGGATCTGACACCGACGATGATGATGATGATGTTGAACACCTAGCTACCTCTATTCTCAATCCTCCCTGCAGTCAAGCCAAGCCAACCCAAGCTCAATTGAGCAAAGTCGCGAAAACAACTTCACGCCGCCGTTAACCTGTCAAAAGTCATTATCACCGTCAACTACCCGCAGAAGTGAAGCTTCAATCTGGCAACTGGCTGACAGTTGCTTCCTGCCACACAAAGCGCTCTCTGCTTCGCTCCGTAGATTTGCTGCACAGAAAATGGAAGTAGAAAAGTTCAGAAAAAAAAAAAAAAAGCGAGAAGCACGAACAAAACGAAAGGCTGGCTGATTGGGTGGGTGGGTTTGGGGGATGACAGACTTCTACTGTCCGTGCCAAGTTCTTTTCCTGTTTGTTCCCTTTCTCTTGGTACTGTGTTTCCTGTGTGCCATTTTCAAGTTCGTGTTGTCGCAACCTTCAACCCCCACAGCGAAAAGGAGAATGAAATTCTTTTTTGTCTTCCCCCGGTACTGTCTTCTGCACTGGCACCTATCATCCCCTGCTTAGTGCCCTACGGCACTCTACATTCGGGGGAGGAAATTATTGTGTAGTTTCTTTCGTGTTGGATCATTATTCTTTTTCTTCTCGAACTGCCACCATTGCTGCTACTGCTGTAGCTGTTTGCCTCCCTAGCAATTTCCAAGTCGACATCCTGTCATCGTTGTGTCTTGTTAGCAAATCATGTCTGTCACAGAAAATTTAGTTCTATTTTTTGTTTCGTTTTCTTTTGATTTTTTTTTTTCATTTCTTCTTGTTCTCTGTGCTTTTCGTTTTGTGCTTGATTTTTTGACAGCTCGACGGGGGAGCGTGGACGAGTAGTTGGTGGGTGTTGCAATACTGAATGTGCGCTCTTTCTGGGTCTGTCAGTGGTGGTGGTAGTGCTGCTGTTGCTGTCGTTGCGCTGCACTGTCATTTGGGTAGAAAAATTGAAAGATGACATAATGTTCTCTTCTCTGCAAAGGACATGAAAATTTCAATTCGTCCTGACAACTGTCATAAACAGGGTTTGGGATTTCAGGCTATGTCAGGCGTTTTTTTTTATACCGTTCTCCTTCTTCTCTCAGTGAGTCGGTTTGTTCTGGCATTTGTAGGGGGAGGAGATCCGTATACTGTCGTCGTTGTCAACGTTATATGAAAATTGTGACAGTTAGGCTTTAATTTCTTCGTTCGTTATTATTTTACGGTTTGGTTGACATACATGTCATAAGGATCTTAGAAATCTAAAATAGGCATGTTGGCGGTCTGTAAAAACTTAGTTGTTTGTATCTTTGTGTGTCTACAATAAGTTTCGGTACTATTCAGGAGTGAATGAGCCGTCAGCCGCATGTTTTCGAGAATTAGTTGGAAAATCCTTGACGTTTTAAAATACTTTGGGTACTGTCATGTTGTTTACGAATTTCCAATAAATTGGTGATGAATTGGAAATCGTGTCGGGGTTGTGATTGTAAACGAAATCCTAATAGGGAATGGGGAAGACAAGAGTGTAGGAGCTTATCGATTTGACACGTCTGCCACACCATAGTTTTCAGAATACAAATTATTACCAACACTTGGGATGTTATTTTTAATTCTATCGATGGTGGCGATGGATTTCTAGACATAAAGACACACTGATAACCGACAAATATTGTAACAGACGAGATTTTGTCCTCAATGTAGTGGACACTAATGCATATACAGTACGAACTCAATTTACGCAACACTCGATCTGCGCAACTCCTCGATTTTCGCAACACAAAAATCATCGCATTTGTTGACTCTATAAGTGCAACTTTCAAAAAACCTACCTCGATTAGTGCAACTTCTTGTATTTCATTGTTTCAGCATCAGTCTGTTAATTCATTTGTGTTTGTTTGCATGTTCTCCCTTTGGTTCGTTATTCCTGTCGTTATTTTACAGTTAGTTTTCTTCGATCCCGACAAATTACTTTGCATGTGTGTACACTCAAGTGATTGGGAACGAACTAGTTTATAAGTGTGTGTGTTTATTCAGACGAACTGTTCCAACATTAGTTCGGGAATTACCTTTACCATGGGTGTCGCAAAAAAAATAATAAAATTATCTATTAAAAAGAGAAGTGAAATCTTATCCGAAGTGGATAAAGGTGTGTCAGTGAACCAACTTTGGGAAAAATATAATGACCACAAATCCACAATAAGCCGAATAAAGGCAAAAAGAAGCGCTGTGAGACAATTTGTGGCGAGAGCTGAATCTGGACCAGGAAAACGCATCACACTTAAGGCTTCTGAATACACAGATGGAAAAGGCTTTGTATGGGTGGTTTCAAAGGCAAAGAGCTAAAAATATTCCAATTTCTAATGACATTATTCAAAGGCAGTCCAATTGCACAGCAAAGTAAGGGAAAAACCATCATTTAACGCCAGCTAACAAAATTTAAAAAACGACATGGTATTCGGATGTTAAACATTTGTGGTGAAAAGCTATCGATTAAATGTGAACGTTTGTCGCACCGTTTATTAAACAATTCCGTCAAAAAATAAAGGAACTTAATTTGACTGCAGACCAAATCTATAATGCTGACGAATCTGGGTTGTTCTACAGGATGTTGCCAAACAAAACACTTGTTGCTTTTAATGAATCGTCAGCGCCAGATCGAAAAGTAAGCAAGGAGAGGGTAACATTCTTTGCATGTACAAATGCATCTGGGATGCACAATGTGAAGCTGTTTGTTATTGGAAAAGCAGCCAATCCAAGAGCATTCAAAAATTTTGAGAACATATGTACTTGTTACTTACAAAGCAAATAAAAATGCGTGGATGATCTTTCTTTTATTCGAGCAATGTGTTTGTTCCTAATGTAAAATAAAAATAAAAAAACTGTAGGGTTTGTATTGATAAGTTTTTCTTTTTAGGTCAGAACTTTTCTCGAATCAAAGGAACTTGAAAAGAAGGCACTGTTGCTTTTGGACAACGCTCCGTGTCATTCGAAAGAAAATGAGTTACAAAGCGATGATGGGATGATAAAGGTGATGATGTTTCCTGCAAATTATACTGCGATTCTACAGCCTATGGACCAAAATGTGATCAACATTACAAAGCTGTACTACAAAAAAAAGTTTATTGGCGCACTTAGTTACCAAAGAGGGCTCGGATTTGGAAACGAAAATAAAAGCATTCAACTTAAGGGATGGAATCTGTTTACTTGCATGGGATAAACTAGACCCTTTTACAATAAAGAAATGTTGGAGTATTTTAATGTCTACCAAGAGTAAATGGGATGAGGAGGACGAGTTACCATTATCTACACTATCTGCAAATATCCGAAGGGAAAAGGAATTGATTTCATCCGTTGAGAATTTGATCGACGAAATTGTTCCCAACATAAACATATCAAATGAATAAATCAATGATTAGATTCACGAAAACCTGGAGGCACCTTTTAATTGTGAGGACCCGGCTGAAATTGAGAGCTCAAACGAAAGTGAAGAAGAAGTTGTACTTATTTACCAAAAGTTAAAACGGAAGTTGCAGTTTGATCCTTCAGCATGTGTCTACAATGGGCGGAAGAAAATAATATTCAAGTAGAGGACATTTTAATTCTACAAAAAATAAAAGAGATCGCAGTTTTAAAAAATATAGAGTCCATTAAAACTCAGTGTAAAATATCAATTTTTTTTTTTTAAAAAGACGCATAATTTTGACTGCGAGCATGTTAATTTTTGTAATGGTCTAGCCTTTCTTTTTCTGAATAAATTTTTTTTACAACAACGGCGTCTGCTTTTGGTTTCCAAAATGTTTAATTATTAAATTGTTATTTTCTATGCAGAAGAACTGCTATTTTGACTACACATTTTTATTAGTTGCGTAAATCGAGTTCGTACTTCGGATTTCGTAATTTCTTATTTCTTGTAAGCATTTCCGTAATCCAAACATACTCTTTTGTCTGTTTCCTAAAAATATGTAGTATTTATACCATTAGCTTTGATGTCATTATCATTGTCATTCCCGGCACATACTCTACTTTCTACATACATAATTAACTTCCAGCTCAGTATTTGCCACATTCACATTCAAATCACTTTCCAAAACTATAATTTCGAACAATAGCAACCGCTTGGCCATTTCCAATTTGCAAAGGACTTCACTCATCCATAAGCAAATACATATTCCATTGTGATTCGATTATTACCAACCGAAACCGCCACCGACAATTCACACAATGGATGACATTTCGCTGGTAATACTCGTATTACCATGGCATACCCACCCTATCCATCCGGGAGACCGTTGTAATTAGCATATGACAGAAAGGTGATGAATTACCAGTAATAATGGCAACAATTACAATTTCAAGCCATTCAAAGAGAAATGCTGCTTCTCCGAGTATAGGGTGCCACCGCATATATAATTTTTTGAACAACCATAATTTATGAAACTGTATTACGGTTGAGTTGCTTCTGGGGTTGTTTCTGTTAGCTGATTGTGATACTATACAAAACTACTTGAATGATTGGGTTCTTTAATCCTTATAGAAATGAGGTCAGCACCTAATGCCAGATAATAATTTTTGCCGGCTGTCACTTTTGTTAGATTTTCTACGTTTTTGATTACCACTATAAATTTTCGAGTGTTTAACTGCAAACAAAAGGGTGAAATGAAACCACCGCTGTCCCATATACCCATGAAATTGTTGAGTTGCACATTATTGTTGTCGAAATTATAAAATTGAAATTATGTGGAGAAACTATAATTTATGATCGTACCAGGGAATTTTCTTTTTATTCTTTTTGCTTTTATACAAACAAATGTATCTATTTCTAAAAAAGTATATATGTACATACTTAGTTCCTTTTCGACAGCTAATTCTAAAACATAGTGAGTTTATGAGTTATAGGTTGTATATGGTTATGAGTTTATCATAAAACACTAGGCACCATAATGGGCCCATCGCGATTACTACGGAAAATTCACGGTAGGAAACCTTAAACCAATTCGCCCATATATTTAATTTCCCTACAGAATCTAATTATGTCCTCAACTTCGGTCAGTTAACCAACTTCATCCAGATTGTTGAAAAAGTATCTTCCGAGGTACTTTACTCTAGTACTACCAATGGCTTGACATTTACATAATATATGAGTAATGTCCTCCGTACACTGCATGTGTCCGGAAGTTTCAGAGCCTGTAATTTTATCTGTAGATACATAAAAGCCTCGGGTGCAGCCGTGGGCGTGGTCAACATATCCCGTGTACTCGTAGCCTTCCACCAAACAAGAGCCCCATATATTAGAATGGGTCTGACTACAATAATGTATAGCCATTGCATCATTGTCGATTTCAGGTCCCACTTTTTTCCAGCTGTCCTCTTGCAGATGAAGAGAGAATTCTGAGCCTTACGGACTCTTTCCTAAACGTTAAGTTGCCAATTTAGATTTCTATCGAGTACCGTACTAAGAGATTTTGCGCGATCCGAGAGGAAAGCTCCACTCCAGCAAGCCTAGGCAGGTTAAAGGGTGAATTTTTATATTTTTGCTAAAGGTACTAAGTACTACGCACTTTTTAGCTCATCTTCCAAGACTGTTAATGGCTGGTTCCATCATATCACTCAATGTATTTAAGAATTTACCCTGAACTAAGACCACCACATCATCCACGTAGGCAGTGACGTTAAACCTTGCGTTGCATCCGAAAAATGGTCAGCCAACATGGTCTGGTAGTGATCTCTATTAACTGTGACTTTGTTGCCAGCTTAATTGAAAAAGAAGTTTTGGCCAATCATCCCTCCAGCATAAAAGCCAGACCAACTTTTGGGTATAATAGCATGTTGTGAATGGCTTCGGTTGTAAACGAAGTCGTTAAGCCAGAAATATGTAGGCTTAATCGCTGATAATGATTTTACGAGGAAAATCGAGATCGTTTTCGTTCTTGTTTAAGGTCCAATTACTGAAGTTGCGTCGCAGCTGATGGTTGTTTGGCTTCAGTTCTTGGCTTAAAGTGAAATTATTGGAATGCAGACGCAGAATTCGTCACAAACTGGTCAAAGAGATGCACATTCCTGCGATCAAGGTGGGACCTCACTATCGGGACTCTATGCGTTTGCATTTGCATAGCATTTGAATTTTTATCATAAGGAAGTGCATAAGGTTCATGTGCTCGTTTATATGGATGAGTACGGTGACTAAAAATTGGAGTTAGCTCACGTAAAGTTCTTATAACCGAACACGTATTTTGATAAAAAAAAATTTGGATATTGTGAACCACCGAAGTAGGTTATAACCCTAAAGGATAGTTTCAATCTGGTTTTTATTAAAAGGAAGACCGAAACAGTGAATATAGTATCTACCTACTTCTAGGGAATGAAAGCCTGTTAACGTCAACAATTTGCAAGGGACTTTGATTTGCATCCAAAAGCTAGTAGATGTGATGTTATACCTTGTCCCAACACATTTGAATAGTTCCTGTTTCGGATGTTGTAATGTATGTACATATGTATGTACATACGTATATTAAATCTCATAACTGAGCAAACAAAAGTACATATGGGATTTACCGTTTTGTTGTTTTTCAATATTGGTTCTGATCATGTACCATTTATCGTTCCAACGTGCCCTTTGAATTTTTTCCAGCAAACATAGCCTTAAACCAAGCAAATTCGCAGAAATTCTAAAATATAAATTATAGTCCGGTCGATTGACCTTCCGGAAATTTTTTTTAATTTTTTTTGCACAAAATAACACAATTAGCTAGGATCCACACATATCCTGTCCATTGTTGGTTGCCTGACTTTCCCTTGGCTTCTATCTGTGTCGGTAGCTTAATTTCAAAAATGAAAAACGGGACAGTTTCTGTGAAAATTACCTTCTTACCTGGTGATGTCAAAGTGCCGCATTAATTATCCTGCTTTCAAACAAGGATAAAGTGTTTTGTTATGGGTCCTTTGGGCGACACACCTCCCTCGCTGCTACTTTCTTTTCTCATTTTCACATTTATTTCCTCATTTCACAGTCGGTCGACGAGTCCATTGAGAATTTACACGTCGCCCTTACGGCACTCTTTCTCGCCAGGCCATTGTTCGTCCTTTCTCTCCTCATTTGTCATTGTCCTCTGCTGGCTGGTTTGCGTGTGAGTGCACGTGTATTTATGTGAAAGGTGAAATGTTCGAACCGTTAGAGAAAATTGTTTTATTGTCCGAAGGTGTCGAGAATTTGTCGGCTTCTCTTTGGTCGGGATTCTGTGAAAACATTTCCTCTTCCTTGATTTTTTTGATAGAAATTTTGAAAGGATATGCCGAAACTGAATTTGCAAAAATTCGCCTTCGAACAATGAGAGATGTTTTCCTTCAGTTTTCGTTTTTTTTTTGGTTCGCCTTCTGTCGTCAATAGAAAGTTGGTGGCGTTGAAATTAATGTCCTCCTGTCAAAATACACAATTGGACAATTTCTCTGGTCTACACCCTCCCGCACTCACACATGGTTTTGAATGATCTCTTCGGAGAAGTATCCAAATGGGCTTCATAAATCACCGAATTGTTCATTAAAAGCTTGTGAGGGTAATAAATCTTCGGATAGTGTGTGTTCTCTCTATGATAGTAGGACACCAAAAGAGAGAGGAGTCTCGGGCAACGGTTTGACAGGTAGTTCTACTTCTCTGTCAACTTAAGGCCACAAATCAGTGATAGAGTGGTGGTATCGGATGAATGTCGTGGTTTAATTGATTTTGAATGAGGTGGCCATTGGAGCGGGGACTGTAGTGTGTGTTTCCCGGCTGCTGAGGCTAAACGAGTCAAAACAAATAAATTACTTAATCGATAATGGACATTTGTTGTGGGTCATAAATATCCAAATTGAAAATCAGGGTCGTTGTTTGCCCAAAGTAGACTTTATTTTAATGTGCTTGTGAGGCTACATAAATTGTCACCAGCGGAGGATATTGAAATAGTTTGTATAACTTATTCAATGGCAAACGTAATGGCTGATAGGTTCACAGCTTAAACATTGAATTATTGCCGAGATAGACGCTGTATAGTGTCTATGTTTCTATTAGAGACACGAGGAGTTTTTTTGTTTTTATAGACTGATCAAATCGGAATTCTTGCCTTTCACTTTGTGGCAAAGAAGCACTTTTCAATTAGTATGTATTTCAATAAATCTGGGAAAACGACGGATAACTGCCGTCATCAGATCATCAAAGAAAGTTGAAATTGAATAGTAAGGCACGATCCCGAAGAACTAAGAAAACTCTATATAAGACCTTGATCATCCCAGTCCTCTTTAATGGCGCTGAAGCATGGACTCTATCGAAAGCGGATGAAGATATCTGCGGTCGTTTCGAGAGAAATTTTCCGTAAAATATTCGGTCCCGTTTGAGTTGACGGGTTTTTGAGGAGAAGATCCAACGACTAACTATACGAGCTGTACAGCGACATCGACCTAGTCAAAAAACTGGTCATTAGTCGGTTGATATGGCTTCGACATGTAGAGCGAATAGGCACCAGCTCCGGCCCGCAGACTCTTCGAATCAGACCCTTAAAACGCAGTAGAGGATCACCTCGCCTTAGGTGGCGCGAAGATCAGAAAAGAAAAAAATAATCCCCAACCATGCTTTGACTTAAGGTAGGTAGGTAGCAGTGGTTATGTCAGCAAGGCGCGCTAACAACATAATTAGCGCAAAGAGCGCCGTTTTAATACCACAACTCAAGTGACCTAATGGATGTAAGAAAAAAGGGTGTTAGCGATTAGAGGTAGCGGAAAGAGGGAGGATTATTCAAATCCACCGGGTTACATTGAGGAAATTGATAATATCCCCAATGCTAATCTCCGCCAACTCTAATAGGTTGTCGAAAAAGGGTTTACCTATTGTGCGCTGCCTCGCCCTGCTTAGAGCTGGACACTTGCAAAGAAAATGTAAGATTGTTTCTGTCTCGTTAGCAGTATTGCAGCTGCGACAATGTGCATTAAATGGAATGCCTATTCTGGCCGCATGAACCCCGATGGGCCAGTGGCCAGTACTAATTGCCAGAACTCTTGCTATATCTGCACGGTTTCTACCTAAAAGTTCTTGTGTTCTACTCCAGCAGTAATTCGGTCACATATGCCTAGATATGACGCAGTTCCTCACCCCCTGCCATCTGCAGTCAGCTTTTGATAGATAGTACGCCAAGATACTACCCTTGAGGGCCGGTAAGATTTGGAAGTACTGAGAGGAGCAGAGAATATCCCCGCCCCTACCCTACAGTCCATTTTAGAACCGTCGGTGAAAATTGTTGTATCGAACCCATTTGTAACTTCGCCGACTTTTCACTCCATCCTGGTTGGGAATCTGACCGTGACGACTTTTCCGAAGTTCACTCTGGGAGTTATATAGTCGGTTGTATTGGCTACCAGGTCCCGTGGTAGCAGATTCAGGATGCTGTTGTGGCCATAAGGTTTGCTACACCAGCATCTCTTAATCTGACCGCACTGCATGAAGATAAAAGCATGATATGAAGGTCGATTGGTAGAAGATGCAATATTACGTTTAAGGCTTCCGATAGACTAGTTCTCATGGCTCCCATTGCGCCCAGAGCCGCAGTTCTTCGAAGTTTTTTGTTAGTTTGATGTTGTAATTTTTCCTTAAGGCAGACCACCAGACTAGCGATCCATAGGAAAGTATAGGACGCACCACAGCTGTGTACATCCATATGACCATCTTCGGGGGAAGACGCCACTTCTTGCCGAAGGTTTTGCTGCAAGCATAGAAAGCCACGCAGGCTTTCTTTACCCGCTGTTCAATGTTGAGCTTCCAACTTAATTTGGGATCAAGTACCACGCCCAGGTACTTCGCACTGGAGGATAAGGAGAGTCATTGGTTGTTTAGCCGTGGAGGCGTGAAGGTCGGTATTTTGGTTTTTGTGGTAAAGAGCAACAGTTCAGTTTTGCTTGTGTTGACGCTGAGTCCACATCCAGTGGCCCAGTTGCTAATCTTGTCCACAGCACCTTCCATAATTTCACTAATTACCGAAATAAACATCCCTGATACCAGTATTACCACATCATCCGCATACGCAACGACTTTGACTCCATCTCTGTCTAACCTACACAGGATTTTGTTGATTACCATAAGCCAAAGAAGAGGAGATATTACCCCACCCTGTGGTGTTCCTCTTACGACGAATATGGTGGAACTGCTGTTACCGAAAGTTGAATGAATGATTCTGGTTTTTAGCATAGTCACTATCCATTTGCTAATAAACTCTTCCATACCCAGTTGGAGTAGGGCTTCGTGAATCGATTCAGTGCTGACGTTGTTGAAGGCACCTTCAACATATAAGAAGGTAGCTAGGGTATATTGTTTGTAGGGAATTGTCTTTTCTATCGTTCGCACAACTTCGTTCGAAGGGATTGATCTAGGGTATTTCGTATGTGTGTGTGTGTGAGGATAAGCTGATGGGTCTGAAATCCTTTGCGGATTCATGTCCCAGCTTTCGGAATAAACACAACCCGAACACGTCTCCAGCTCAGAGGAACATGATTTAAAAGAATACAGCCTCTATAAAGAGGTATTAGCCATCTGGCCACCTGGTCCAAATTTTTCTGCAGCATAACCGGAATTATGCTGTCAGGGCCAGCCGACTTATAGGGAGAGAAGCTGTTAACAGCCCAGGAAGTGTTAACTGCTGTAATTGTTGTTTTAATGTCATTTCAAGATGAGGATTGCGGGACGTGAAGGTCGGGTGCAAAAGATATTCCATTTTCGCATCCTGGAAAGTGAGTTTGCAAAAGTTCAAGAGACTCTTTTCCAAGTCCCATCCGGCCTTTTAATAAAAGACGGGCTGGAGTGTTCCTTGGACAGAATTTTACTCAATCTGGCCGAGTCCATTGAAAAATGGACTAGCAGTAGTCCATCCAAGCCAGAGATTTGGCCCTTTTAATGGATTTTTTGTATTCTTTGAGGCAGTCCTTATATGGTTGTATAACTTGTGATTAAAGCAGATATTGAAGATATCTTTAGTAATCTTCCTAAGATTAGATAGATCTTCGTTCCACCAAGGAGGGAATATTTTCTTACTAGGGACAGGAAACCTTAAAAGCCGTACCCATGGCCATTTCTATGGTTCTGATTTTGGCGTCCAGTTCCTCGACTGATTCAATTTTCAAGTCGGGAATACTGCAAAGTTTTGATTTGATCACCTGACCAAATTTCTTCCAGTCAATTCTCTTAGGGTTTCTAAATGGCTTAGGAGCCTTAACCTCGAGACACACATTGTATAAGATCATCTATGGTCAGAAAAATACAGACAATCGGATACCCGCCAGTTTTCTACCCTAAGGGTATCTGTTGGTTTTTAAAGTGATATCCAAAGCTTCCTCCCACCCTCTTAAATTGTCCTTGCTCGGAAAAATAAAAGTTGGAGTGTTACCCGCGTTACAAACAGAAAGGTTCTACATCACTCGAAAATCAAACAATGACTCACCACGTTCATTAATTTCGGAGCTGCCCCATAGTGTGTGACTGGCATTCGCGTCGCAGCTTTGAGTTAAAGTCAAAAAGGAAGTTTTTTATAAGAATGTCCTTTGATTCTTCGAGCACCCTAATACTTTCTGCAAGGTATTTGGGTATATCGCTGCCGCATTTAGTAGATAATATTTATCGCGAGTAGCTATGTAGCTATGCATATATGGTATTTATTAGATATTTAAGAACAGTGAATATTCGTGCTCACATTTCTCTTGCAAAATCATGTTTTATAAGTTCGCGTTTATTACACTTTGCAATGGGCTGTAAAGAAACAAAATTCAAATATTTTCCTAACTAAGAGAACAACACCACTGGATTATATTAGTCAAACTGAATCGTTTTATTTTAGATGTAAATAAAGCCATTTGTAAGCTCGAGCTCCGAAGGGGTAAAAAGGTCAAAGAAATTTTACTAAAACTCTATCAAATCCTTAGGTCCCCTTAAACTCGTTCTGTAAGTATAATAAAAATAATTTTTTTTTATTGTAGTTGAGTTTCAAAATCATGATTGAAGGCAATTCAACTACAAATCTTACACATTTAACAACTAACACCAAACAAACTCAAACCCGAAAACCCTAACTCCTCACCCAAACCACACTTACAGGAAAAAGAAAAGAATTGTATCCTTTGTTGTTGCCACATAATAACTTAATACCTAGCACCCACTAACGGTTTTCTACACGCCAACGAAATACTTCAATTAGCAAAAATAAATTCACACCCTTTTCTGGGAAACAACCATCCACCACCACCCTATAATTTTATACGACGCGTTGGTAACACTAAATGTGAAATCCTAACGACTCTAGAACGCCTACGGAATGCGAAGTGCGCGTTAATCCCTTAATCACATTTGCGACATTTAATTCTGTTTTCTCTGTGGTTGAGCAAAAGAGCTTCCATGAGAGCTTGTTTGCGGTGTCCCTGAGTTTGCAGTTTTTTGCTATTTTCTTTTCTCGTTCGTTTTTCCTACTTACCACTCTTTGGTTGTCGACGTCGAGATTAAATGAACTTCTAGTGAAAACAGCTAAGAGGTGGTAGTAGACCAACGAAGCAAAAAGGTCTCCTATGGTTTTCTTAATCTGTTGGGCGTCTGAAGCTGGAACTTTTCGAGCACCTGTTTCTATGGAAATGGTAATTTGTCCTTTGGCTCATTGGGGGTTGTGGAATTTGTTTAGTTTTTTTATTTTTTTTTTATTCGTTTTATGGAGTAGAATTTGTTTAAAAAGGAAATCGAGACAGAACTGGAACAAGAAGAAAAGTGTGCAAATTGTTTGTGCTGTCACAAGCTGTCAAGTGTCATGAAGTCGATAAAGTTCAGAGGTGGGAGAAGAAGGATAACGAAAATGTCAAGTGTTTTCCAAGGAAAAATTTGCTATGTCATGAAATTTACTGGTTTGGCAACGTTAGACTTAAAAAGGGGGTTGGGTTCTTGAGTGAATGATAGTTAGTGAACTAATGTCTTGAACGTCTTTAAAGTGGTCAAATGGGGGTTAGGTAATGGTTGAAGCTGAGAAAGGAAAGCAAAGCAAACATATTTGATTGAAGAGCAGGAGGAGTAAAACATATTTTTACTTAAATAGAGAAACCAGTATTAAGAAAACTAAACAAGAATTGCGACATGGTCCAAGGTACAGGGCGGACAACTTATAGTCTCCGTAAATGCAATATGCCTAAATTGGTCGTATACATTGATACTAAATACATTGCATTTGGAGACATATGTATGTATCCATCTATTAAAAGCCATATTACTTTTGAACTTGAGACTCCCGTTTGAGTTCTGTTATAAATTCAGATGATACATCAAATGCTTTTGTTATAAAACGCATAAATTCTGGAATGAACTACCCGGAGACATTATTTCCAAAACCTTCCAAACTCCAGCAATTCAACAACATCACGGGGTGCAATCCAAGCGTTATAAGGTCTCTAGAAAAAAAATATACATACATATCTATGTACTTAAAAAAAAACAATTTTTTGACCAATTTATAGCAAGGTAGTGGCTTATTTACACTCAAATAATTTGGACATTTTACCTGCTTAAGCCCCATATTCTGCGAGACTAAGACCAACTATTTTTGAGTTGATAACTTCTACTTGAAACAGTGTGCATCTGTCTTGCGGAACTCTAGGTCTAATGGTGTAGTTCTAGTTGAAGTCGAGGTATGAGCTCATTAGATGGCAGTAACACTATGTTACCATAAAAATTATAACGGTAGGACTAAATATAAAGCTGATCAAAAGTACGACTTTCAACCAATCCTATTTTATGCTCAAATTTTGTATGGTCAAATAAAGACAGGCACAGAAAACGAGGTCAAGTGTCTAGGTACAATACCATAATTCATTTAAAGCCATAATAGCCAGCTAAACCCCGGGAAAGCAACCCACCTACTTACAGTATAATGGATGTACTTGACTTGCTATCATATACGAAGCATCAACATAGGCCTAAAGCATAAACATTAGCTACATGAGTAGTGAGAACTTATCCCACAGCTTAATTTGATCCTGTTATCCACATTATTTATTTATAGTGTATTTATACTGCAATTTCAAACGAGACACTTTCAAATATATGTATAATATAAGTACGTTTTTAGTACGACCTCTACTGGTCCAGCGCCAAGAGTGTAGCACGTACACTAATAACCACATACCACATAATGAGATACTTTCAGGGGTCATTGCTTGCAAAGAAAGTAATAATGGAACTTACTTAGGTATACAAATGGATATTTCAATCATCTTTGAATCAATCTTTGTAACGTCTTTCCGGGAAAAGAAACTATCCCGTGATAGCTACGCTAGGAGACATGCTTTCTGCAACCTTACGGAACCTATTGGGTGATTCCTTGCTGCGGAAATTAATAGGTTAGGATACCCCACTTTCGTACACTAATGATGAGTGTATCATCGTCAACGGAATTAGTGCTTCACTAGTCGGCAATGGATGCCATCAGCTGGTATTATCCGTCCATATATCCAAAACGCAAGAGGACTCTTCTGATAGACAAATCGGTATCAAAACCCAATTAACTATAATGATTGGTTTTAACATTGAAGGCTATCGTTAAGATAACTCAGCTAGGTGAATGTAAATCTGATGCTGGCTTGGATATGCTTTCAGTGTTTAACAATATTCTCACAAGCACTTGCTATAGCCCTACCCTATAAGTTTTTCTTGTTATAAGGCACACGTAGGAGTTGTGTATTTTTACTTGCACCTACACCTATAGGGCAAGTATTGGTTTCGTGAAAAAATTTCGAACTCGAGATTTTAATCAAACTTGACATTACTGTGATGGAGAAGTCCAAAAAAGTGGGTCCGCCAATTCCGTCTGTCTGTCTGTCTGTCTGTCTGTCTGTCTGTCTGTCTGTCTGTCTGTCTGTCTGTCTGTCTGTCCGTCTGTCTGTCTGTCTGTCTGTCTATCTGTCTGTCTGTATATTCGACTGGAGCCTAAACGGGTGGAGGGATTTGCTTCAAACTTCATATCTGGGGTCTGTGGGGTGATCTCTAGAGGCAAAATTGGAATTTTCATTCTAACCTCAAAATTAAGGGTACTTTACTTAGGGCCGATTTCACTAAAAATGGATTTTCTCGAAAACGGCTCTAACGATTTTGATAAAATTTCATATGTGCGTTAGTTTGGGCATATGCTAGTACATGGCATACCACGTTTTGCGCGAAAAATGCGTATAACGGTAATTTTACGAATTGGGTGTATATCGGCCATTTCTTCAGCAATTGGGCTTAAAATTAATATTTGAGGTGGGTATGACAAATGCAAGGACATAACGTACCAAGTTTTGAAACTACCACGCCCACTTTCCAAAAATTTTACTCTTTAAAATTTTTTACTAGAAATCAAAAAAAATTGTTAAAACGTAGTTCATAGGCTTTGAAAATCTCTACAATTCACCTTAACATCATATATGGCCACGCCCACTTTAGGATGGCGTTTTTACAAAAAATACGATTTATATACGATTATAAACTTATAGCATTAAGGTGCAAGTACGTACCACCCAGTCGTGCACTTTTTATACCCTATCCTAAGGGTATATTAAGTTTGACACATAGTTTGTAACATAGAGAAATAATCGAGATAGACCCTATAAAGTATATATATTCGTGATCAGCATCAATAGCGAAATCGATTGAGCGATGACCGTCCGTCCGTCCGTCCGTCCGTCCGTATGTCACCGCTTTTTGGGCCTTAAATTTTGAGCTAGGACGATGAAATTTCATATCTGGGCTTCTGAGAAAAAGATACAGTACAAGTGTTTTTTTTTTTTACATCCGCCCACTGCCACGCCTACTTTTTTATAACTTCACTAAATTATATGAAACCGAAAAATTTTGTTAAGACCAAATATTTAGGTATACAGATTCCCTACAATTCACCCATACAACAGTTTTAGTCACGCCCACTTTTTGGGGGCGTTTTCATAAAAAAACCGATTTTGGTAAAATTTTACATGTAACATCCTCAAACGTTCGACATTATAGCTATATTTGAGTACAAAATGCAATTTGGCCACGCCCACTTTATAGAGAGGAGGATAGGGTATCATACGATCCGTTCCAGATGGATTGTAGCTTTTCTGTATGTTTTTTTTCTTGCGTCGGAAGGTGGGAATTTTTTGAATACGACACTGAGCCAGTACCACTTAAGCCACCTCCATTGCTACATCCGTTCCCCCCGGCACTGACTTCAAGCATTTTATTGCAAGGAAAGACTTCAGAATAACGTATTCGGCTTATTCCTATTGACGGTCTGCAGCTTTGCGTTTCGTTGTCACTCCTGTTGTCGCTGCTTCGTAATGTGTATTACAGTGTCGCTAACTGCTTCCGAAGCCTTTTGCCTGCTCATCATCTGTCTTTTGATGATGTCTGGGGTTATGTTCTCACCCAGTTTATTCACCAGTGCCGTGCTTTATGATATTGTGGACAATGGAACATAATGTGTTCTGTATTTTCGACTGCTTCCGTGTACTTTGGGTAATAGGGTTTGTTGTCATGTCCAAACCTCTATGGCCAGGCCAGTAAGAATCTGTTTCAGGTAGAAATTCAGCTCTCTATACTTTCTGTTAATCCAAATGTCTATATTGGGTCCGGGTCCACTGGCGTTTTTTAAAGTGATGCCATCTCTCCTGTTATTCTTCCAGGCTTGTCGTGGATGGTACATCAGAATCACTTCGATTTGTCCTGCTGTCCTGCTATTGGCACCATGTCAGTCACTAAACATGTCGCGTCATAGGAAGTTGTTCAGAATGCGCTGCTATAAGCTGCCTCAGTCTTCTCCCTGCATGATTTTGTTTTCATGGCACATATTTGGGAGTAGTAGAGCTTTATCGATGTAGCAACTCTGGTTAAGATCAGTCTCTTCGTGTATTTGGATCCGTTTGGCAAGATCCTTGTAAGGGCAGCTATTCTGATGCTGATTTTCGAAGACTTCCGTACCCATAAATCTGAGGTCCTTATCATATATTAGATTCCACAGTAGCAGATCTAGTACGGAGCCTTGAGCGAAGCCGCCTGTGACATTATACTTCCCCGTTCCATTATTAGTGTCGTAGAGCAGTATACTATTTCTAAAATAGTCTGTCATTATCTTCGGAAAATATTGTGGTACGCTATTGGTGGCAAGTGTTCGTGAGTCATCTATTTCTCTACTCATATATACCGGAGAGTAGATACTCGCACCTTAACAACCAGCACTTCTCAATAGATTTCACTTTTTAAATGTAAACTCCTAGTCACTATGTCACTAGGTGACGATATATTTTATGTGCACACAAATTATGATTCCTTTACCAGATCCTGTCTCCCATATTTAACGACCCTAATACTGAAAGGCAACTCTGTAGACACTTAAACCGTCACAATCGTAAACTTCGTAACCTGTCATCAAATAGTAAGTTTCCGTTCAGTCGCATGTCATCCGCTAATGGTAAACCCAGTCATGGAAGTTTAGTTTCATACATAGTATTAATATTTTACACTCTGCTCGATTTCGAAAGCATGATATAAAATTTGTCACCAAATGACAGCTATACGATCCGCGTCCGAGTTCTCCACGCCTCGGAATGGTGTGTCTGACTATTTATGAGCTCGTTGATTGGCTCAATTCTAAAATTGGTCACACTAATACATACAGCCTCTGGGCCGCGCTCCAATCTGACTTGGTAATTGCTACTGGATTGGAAATTTATTCTTCGAGTAGGAGGTTGTGATCCAGACCGGAGCGTGTTTCGGTTTCAGTTTATCGCTGTTTTAGACTCTCCTCAGGTGTGGCACAGGTAAATGGATTATATTTTCAGGCTTTATGTGAGCTTCGTTGTATAAGAGCGCTGTTGGTGGACCGAAATGAGTAATTTGCAACACCACTTAATGTTAATTCTTCAGGTTTTTCGGGGTCTCCGACGGAGTTGACTGTTTGGCGAAGAGATTTATTTCCATCGTAAAGTGGTGTAATTTATTTAAAAACACATTTAGTGTATTTTACATTTTGTGTGCTTTGTTGTAGAGGGATTTTTGGAATGTTAATTGCATTTCGTGGAGCAGAATTTATAGAGCGCTATAAATTTCTGAAAATGGAGAAACGAGTAAAGCTTTCACTTGAACAAGATTGAATGACATTTGAGCCATTTTTATACCAAAAATGTGATTAATAAGTGGTAGTGGTACTTCTCAAAAAAATTCGTTTGGTTCATTTCCCACAACTCCTCACTAGTAGAGACACAACAAGAATTTCAGTCATTTTACTGTACTGTACTGAAGTGTTCCGTTTAATAATACCATCGTGCGTTGTCGTGCCCGTTTTCGTCATGAAGGGACTTATTTAACCATGGAAGACCTGCGTCCAGACTTTCCCCCAACAATATAAATCGTGTTGGCGTTGGAATCTTTTGACAAACACCCTTCGATCGTTCCAACTAAACATCCCACGGACGACCTTGTAGAGCATGGTAAGAAAGGATTTGCATTATTTTCCATATAAAATTTAATTTACTGAGCAATTGCTTGCCAGAGACCATACAAGTCGGTTATTATTATATCGTGCATGACTTGAAAAACAAAATCAAGATCAATATTTTTAAGGAGAAATTAATTATGTCAGACGAATGCCCTTTCCACCTCAAAGTCTTCTTCAGTAAATAACATTTCCGTTTCTGGTGTAATTCAAACCTTTTGAGTCACGGTTTGGTTACTCAACTGAAAAGGTCAAGATTTCCTAAATCTGTAAAAACGCAAATTAAAATCCTAAACCTATCCAGTGTCCGTATGTGGTTTTAACAAGAAACATCTTGAAGAAATGTTCCCAGACCGAATAATCTTAAAATATGGAGTAAATATGGATAGCTGTCGATTGTGACGTTCTGTCCAATTCGTCGATGTTGCGTGTCCCTTCTGGTTGACTTGGTTTTGCCCTCGTTTACCGCTAAACCCATTTTGAGAGCTCTGTTTCAATACTAGCAAACTCACCGGTGACAACGTGTTAAGTTCTACCAATTATATCAATATCGTCGGCGTACGCTAGTAATTTCACAGACTTTTGAAAAATTGTGCCTCCGGTGTTGGCTTGTGAGTTTCGCACAATTCTTTCAAGTATTATGTTAAAAAAGTCACCTGATAGCGCGTCACCTTGTCTAGATCCTTTTTGACATCAAATGGCTTGGTGAGATCGTTACCAACCTTGACGAAGCAGCGAAAATTCTGCATCATCATTATGTAGAATCTGACAAGTTTGTAGGGATGCCAAAACCAGACTTGGCTCTGTATAGTTCGTCTCTGTAAATGCTGTCATATGTGGCCTTGAAATCTGTGAAAGATGGTCGATATCGATTTGGACTTCTTGGCTTTTTTTCAGGGTCTGCCGAAGTGTGAAGATTTGATCGATTGTGGACTTTGCTGGTCCAAAATAACACTGATAGGGGCCAAACAGCTTGTTGACGAAGGGTTTCAGACGTTCACACAATATGGCAAGTAAGATGTTGTACGCGATGTTGAGGAGACTGATACCTCTACAATTGGCGCAATTTAGGGGGTCTCCTTTATTGTGGATCGGGAAAATTTAAAAATTAGGCTTTATTTCACATTATGAAAGCGAAATTAAGCCGAATTTTGAAATTTGAGCCGAACATTGTTTGTGAAATAAGGCCGAAGCAAATACTTTCACTTTGATAAAGCGACGTTAGGCCAATTTGGCTTTATGGTACTTACATATATGCATAAACAGTGGAATATGTTGGGTGTTTCGCATAAATTCAAAGAATCTTCGCATATATCCAACCTCGCACCTTTCCCAAATCCAACTGTGATCCCAAGCAGGAGGTTTGCCCATGCATATTCCACTGTTTATGAATTTTGAAATTTGGCCTTATTTTACACGGCTTTATTTGAAGACACCCTCCTGAAGTATAATCTCTCAATATCTTCGATCACACGCTCCTCGTCTTCTTTTTTCTTCTTTGGGATATCCCCATTCATACCCTGGTTGCAATAAGGTAGTGATCCGAGTCGATATTGGCTGCTGAAGGTTCGGACATCCAGTATACTGGAGGCATGTCTTACGTACATCGCAATATGATCAATTTGGTTGACCGTTTGATGATCAGGAGACCGCCATGTCCCCTTGTGGGTATATACAGTCAGTCACGAAAGTCTACATACAGCCTTGAAAAGTGCTAAATCCTCATTTATAAAAAAAATTTCAATTTTGTTTTTTATTAGATAACATTATTATTGTTTAAGAGGTGAGTCAATTTTCGAATTTATTCTCTCTTCAAACCTTATCTTATGCAACAAAGGAAACACACCAACGTTTTATAACCGGGTTAGGGAAGAAGTGATCGATTTGACTCTAGTGACAGATACCAAAACCAATGTTGTTGAGGAATGGAGAGTCTCCAATGCCTGCTCTTTCTCAGATCACAACCGAATTCTTTTCACCCTCAACTTGACTAAAGATAAGCCCAAACCCTTCAGAAATCCCCAAAAAGTCAACTTTGAAAAATTTTCAAACCTAGTCGCAACGAAGCGAGCCCCGCCGCCAGCCACAGCTACTTCAAGTACGACTAACATTGAGAATGCGGTAGACAACTTGGTACATACTCTGAAAGAATCGTTCAATAGTTCGTGTCCTATCAGTCGACCTCGAAGGAAAACCAACACGGTTTGGTGGACATCAGAGCTTCGACAACTTAGAGTAAAAACTAGAAAACTTTTCAATAGGGCCAAAACGAGTAAGAATAGCGAAGATTGGAACCTATACAGATCCAGTTTTAACGAATATAAATATGGTATTAGAGCAGCTAAACTAAGATCATGGCAAAAATTCTGTGAATCCATAGAGGACGAAAACGAGGCCGCGAGGCTCCGAAAGAATTTATCCAAAGACCCCTGCGTCCCCGGATATATCCAGAGGTCTGACGGTACATGGGCAGAATCCAGCCAGGAATCTTTAGAACTGCTAATGGATACTCACTTTCCCGGCTGCAAAGAAATTGAAACTGCCACCCCTTGCAGGACTGCAGTTCCTCTAGAATACGGAGAAGAGGAAGTGATATCCAACATTATAAATGAAGACAAAGTGGCATGGGCTATAAATTCGTTCAAACCCTTCAAATCTGCAGGACCTGACGAAATTAGACCAGCTACGCTGCAACAGTCTCTGAGCAAGGTAGTACCCCACCTCGTTTACATATTCTCAAGCTGTATGCGCACGGGATATATACCTAGCAAATGGAGAGAGATAAGGGTAGTTTTCATTCCTAAAGCAGGAAAATCTAACCACTCTACCGCTAAAGACTATAGGAAAATTAGTCTCTCATCGTTTTTGCAAAAAACCCTAGAGCGACTCATTGACCTTTATATCAGAGGATTAATCAACTCCCAAAACCTATGTGAAACACAGCACGCCTACCTCAAAGGTAGATCGGTGGATAGCGCTCTCCATAGCGTGGTCAGGGAAATTGAGCATTCTCTGGATGCGAAAGAATACACTATGGCAGCGTTCCTGGATATTGATTTCAATAATGTAAAAACGAACTCAATAGTGCAAGCCCTGGAAGATTTGACAGTAAACAGGCTCGTCGTAAACTGGGTTGAAAACATGCTTAACTGCAGGATCATCAACTCAGCCATCGGGCCTAGTTCTGTAAGAAAGATGACAACAAGGGGCACGCCACAAGGAGGAGTCCTTTCTCCACTGCTTTGGCTCCTTACCGTCAACAAAATCCTTAGAATCTTCACAGAGAAGAGAATCCAAATCGTAGCATATGCAGATGACTTAGTAATTCTGATTAAAGGCAAATTCTTGCCAACAATCAGTGAACTAAAGGAATCTGCTCTCAAAGTGCTCTCTACGTGGGCAAAACAGAACGGTTTGGGGGTCAATCCTCAGAAAACTGAACTTGTCTTGTTCACTAGGAGAAGAAAGATACCCGACTTCACATTACCAAAGCTAGATGGCACAACTATAATCCTCTCATCTGAGGCGAAATATCTTGGCGTCATTCTAGATTCCAAGTTATCCTTGAAAAGAAATGTTGAAGAAAGGACAAAGAAATGTCCTTACAAGCTCTATATGCTTGTAAGAGGGCCTTTGGGAGAAGGTGGGGATTGCAACCGCACATCATTTCTCTGGATGTACAAAGCAATTATCAGGCCCATCATCTCATATGGGTCCTTAGTCTGGTGGACAGCTACGAGTACAAAGAGCTATATGAAGGAACTCTACAAAGTGTAAAGGCTTGCAGCACTCTGCACTACTGGAGTTGTGAGAAGCGCGCCGCAAGCAGGTTTGGATATTATTCTTCATATTCTTACCTTAGACTTGTTCATCAAAGGCTCTGCCACGAAAGGAGCTCTCAGACTGAAAGAATCCAACCTGTGGAAAGAGACCACCTATGAACATACGGTAATACTAAACGCTACAAAGACAATGGGCAGGAAATACAACTCCGAATGCTTCACAGCCACATCGGATTATATAGTCCCCTACAACGACTTCAATTTTGATATCCCAGTCCTATTCCCAAGCCGAGCAGAGTGGGAGTCCAATAGTATAGACAACGATCTAGGGATCACAGTCTACACAGATGGCTCAAAAATGGAGATAGGTACGGGTGCAGGATTTTACTCGGAAACATTGCAAAAACAGGAATCATTCAGACTACCAGAAGCATGCAGTGTATTCCAAGCTGAAATCCTGGCAATAGAAAAAGCTGTTAAATGCATAGAAGATAGTCACCTCCCCCCGTCGGATATAACCATCTTCGTTGACAGTCAAGCAGCTCTAAAATCGATTAAATCTAATACAATTAAATCAAAGGCAGTTAGGAACTGTCGTGATGCACTGATCACGATTAGACATCATTCGGTCAAACTCTGTTGGGTTCCCGGACAATAGCAATATTGAAGGTAACGAGAAGGCAGACGCTTTGGCAAGAATGGGGTCGGAAATGAACATCAGTAAAGCGGACACATCCATATTGCCACCGATTGGAAAATTGTATAGTATAATTGACGGCATAATAGAGAAAGAGGCCAACTCGTCCTGGATATCTAGGGAGGAGTGTGCCACCTCTCACACGTTATGGCCGAAATTAGATAAAAAGAAAACAAAGAGCCTTCTGGCACTTAATCGATCCTCTATCCGCATCCTTACTGGTATAATCACAGGACACTGCGCCATCGAAGTCATGCTCCGTAAATGGGGAGTGGACGACCTATGTAGAAGCTGGGGAGATGAGGAAGAGGTGGAGTCTATCCAACATCTGCTTTGCTACTGCCCCGCTCTGCAAGAACGACGCCTTCGCACTTTAGGTTCTAGGTTCTTCGCAAGCACCGCAGAGGTAGCAGGCTTCCAGATATCGGATCTTCTCCATTTTATCAAAAGTACCAACTGGTTCCCATCCCAACCAGTGACGCGATAGGTTTCTGTATTTTGTTGTTCCCACTCCATCGATATAAATAGGGGATTCACAATGGACCTTTAGGTCTCCGAGTGGACGTGATGAGTTTTTAACCGTCACACACCCCTTCTTAACCTAACCTAACCTTATTATTGTTTGAAAACATGATTCAAAACAAAAACAAATCATATCCTCACAATAATTCAAAGAAAACAAGAGAAACCGTGTGCTTGCTATAGTGATATATCACCCTGCAGTGAAGTCAATAAGCCTAAGTCCCTTTCGTGACGTGGTGCCGTGAAGGCTGTGCTTACCAATCGTCCTACCAAAGATGTCCTCCTTTCCTATCTTGGCATTAAAATCACTAAGTGCAATTTTAACGTCATATTTAGGACATTGCTTGTAAGTTTTGTCGAGGGGCTCGTAGAAACATTCAGATGTACTGCTTTTCATTCTCAAACTCCCAGTGTTTAGAGAACTATTTACTGAGTTGCGTGGATCATTTCAAGGTTGATTGATGTTCTAGTATTAGTCGAAGATAGCTGCGATACCCTGTAGAATTAGTAGTAACCAAAACTACTTACCTTTATTTCTTTGATCTACTGACATACATTTATGAATTTGTTGCAAAACTGTCTCACATAGTAAGCCTTCAGCACGGTGTCGATGATATCTTTTTGAAATCATTTACTAACAGCTATTCGTTCGTTGGTTAGCAAAATAAAACTAAATTTAATATGAATATGAGAAATCTCTTGACTAAGACCAGTGAACGTAACTGCTCACGTCCGATTTAGCAAATAAATTATTTTGATTTATAGCTGCCACCGTAATACATACTTTTTCTCAGTTAAAACAGCACTGAAAAAAAATCCATAATTTCATCGGTCATTAACATATTCTTTATGGCAAATAAATTACAGCTTGACTTGACCATCAAGCAAGCGCGTTCCTCAAATCAAATCTGAGAACAGCACGCTCTGATTACCAATTCATCACCAAACCGTCATAAACAATACAATTTTTAATCATTTTCCTCAATCAGAATTCCAAATAATAAACATTGCGAAACAACCATAGTATAAAACAATGAAAAAGTTACTAACGTTTTTTTTTATGCCGACCAAAAAACGTATCTGCATTATTTACTCATAAAAATTTCAGCTTTTAACGAGTGCGAGGCGATTAAACCCATAAAAACTTATAGGAGGGGCAATCTGGAAAGTCCAATGGTCGGTGGTCGCCACACCAATTACCGTCGCCGACATCTCGACGTATGTATGGTTTTTTTGTTATATTTTTATGCAAATTAGGGTAAAACAATCAATTCGGCAAAGGAAGTACCTTCACACCGTTCAAAGACAAGTGAAAGATGCGGCTGTAAACAAAGCGCTATAAAAACACTGTTTAACAATCTGCCTTTTATGGTATCTTAATTGATGTAGCAGGATCATAAAACACAACAAAGAAAAGTGTTTAACAGTCGAAGATTCTCCGATATGTACATATCCATATGTATGAACTTCCTCAGGGGTGTCTTTTAGGTACAAGATTTGAAATTCATTCAGAAATTTCATTGGCAGGTCTAAAAATGTTTTTTTTTTCTCTGAGTTTGCACGCAGTAATAAAACACTAAATTGCTGTTGCTTTAGGACGGTCTTCTAGGAATCTTATAAATTGGATAATTGTTTCTGGGCTTGGCCATAATTTACACTTGCGCGAATGCACCATCAGACCAGACAGAGAAGATACATGCATAATTTCTTTTTGTTTCTGTTTTTCGGCACTTAATTGTAATTTTACTACACTTTTTATTGCGGTTAGTCTCTGTACAAAGGGACGATTGCAATTCATAAAGGCCGGCAACTGGCTCGGCCATTTGTCAGCACTCTTGCATACAATAAAGTGTTGTAGGCACTATTGCTTCTTCAAGCCCGTTGTGTTTTTGTCCTTCCCAAAGTTGGTGTCATAAAAATCAGTTTTTCTTTCGAGTTCTTTGCTTTTGTTTCCTTGCAGGACTTAAATTAATGATAGGCACACTTTGTGAATATTGCAGTTTTATTGTGTTTTATGACGGTGACAATTCGTGCAGAAAGTGGTATCGACATATGTATGTACATATCTTTGCTCTTATTGTATAGACTGACATCCTCATAAACATGCCACTGAACGCATGTACTTGTACTTGTATTTAAAGAATATTCTGATTCACAACGTGGGAGGTTTCGACAACAATTCTTGGTATTACGAAATTTTCGGAAAGATATTATTTTGATAAATATACTCGTGTATGTATTTTCTAACGCTTGTTAACTCCGAATTTGCGTGTCGAAAGTGATTCCAATATGAGTAGTGATAGTAGATTCCACACCTTTTGAAAATTTCTCCGCTTTCTAGATTTGAATGTGCGAATTTACTTTTATAATAAATGAATGCTGTATCAAGTGCTTACAAGTTCAATAAAAATAATGTTAATGTTAATTCCTTGATAAGTTCTACTTTATCATTTGTTTCTAATCTCGTATCTGGCTGGTTGAAATAGGATTGATACAGCTTTAAGTCGGGTTGCTGAAGCTTTTATATGTTCCTCTAGAAATGCTATTAGAGGATCTACTGTTTGCATCATGTCCAGTAACCCCGGTTAGGGCATAGATCGCCAACAAATCAATTGTTATATCACAGGAAAAAAATGTCTCTCTACCTTCTCGTTAAACCATTGTGAGCTTCTGATAAATCTTCGAAATGAGAGTTTCTAGGCATATAATACCACGGATATAGCATTGGATTCGAAGAATCTCAACTTAATGCGTAAGGAGACTTGACTGAATTTCTAAATTAGAAAGCAAGTAGCGAAGTTCAGATCTATACTTCCAAGGTAATGAAACTGTTCGATTTCTTCAATTGGCGTCTTCTGTAGAATAATACTTTGAAGTCTGGAGCAACCTGTTTAGATATTATTTTTGTCGACGCTCCTTTTTAGTGATTGATACGTTCCGTTAAGACGACTCATGGTACGTGCTAGGAGACCTATATTAGCGGCATAGTATAAATGGCTAAGCTTTTCAAATGATTTCCACTGAATGCCTTACCTTTCTCCTGTACCAACGGTGACAGCAGCACATCATCTATCATCAGCAGAAAGTAGATTGGCGATGGAACATCCCGTTCTCTCCATGTCTGGAAAGAGTCAGAGACATGTGCATTGCGCAAAACAAAACACGTTGTGTTGTTGTAGGACTCCTTTATAACAGCACCTAAGAATTTCTCTCCCAAGAAGTGATCTCCATATGTATGTATTCTCGGTTAAATCGGTCAAATGGTTTTTAAAAATTCAAGAACATGAGGTAAGATCAAGTTCTTTGGGGTTGCAGGGGGATAAGTAAATTACTTAAAGTTGCCCTATAATTGAACCAATCAGTTTTATGATAATTTTTGAAAACTTGCGAGCTAACAGAACCTACATACAATAGGAAATACCTGTGATCGAAGAAGGAGTTGCAATTCTTGATGCGTTGAACGATGTTATCGGAGGCAAGGGTGATGTCCAGCACTTTTTGCCTATTTCTGGTGACAAAAGTAGGCTCGTTACCAATGTTGCACAGAATGATGTTTGTACTTAGAATGAAGTCAAAAAGTAGTAGTAGTTGATACCAGAGCTTCTCCATACAGTACGGCGAGCGTTAGCGTCACAGCCTACAGTATGTGGCCATTGAATTATGACCGATGAGAAATATATGCGTTTTTTCGCTTTGAACGCAAATAAAGACAAAATTAATTTGATTATTTAAAATCTTGTTGCACATATTTATTGTTACATGGCATATGATGATAAAGTGATTATAAAGTAAAAAAAAAATTATTAAATCTTAATACTTAGTACTACCGCCCTTTTTTTCGTACCTCCTTTATTCGTGTGGGCATGCTTTCAATGCATTTCGCCCGTTTCGGGCTCGTTTTTCCAGATATCTTCAATGTTCTGCTTGAGCTCTTGTATGGTATTGTTTCATCCACTATAAAGGCGAGATCTTAGGTAGGCTAAGCAGTTTTTAATCGAGTTCAAATTCGGAGAATTACCAAGCCATGGTAAGACTTCCAAGTTCATGGAACTCAAGCATTTCATGCTTGTTTTGGATGTGTTGCATGGAGCTCCATCTTGCCTAAAGACGTATTCTTCTCTGGGAGAGTCTAATGTGTTCAAATACGGCCGAAGAAATTTCCTCAGGACAGGAATATACTGATTGGGGTCTATTGTTCCATTAACGTAATAAATTGACCCCGTACTTTCGCATATTATGCAACTTCAAATCATCACTGAGGGTGGGTGTTTGACCGTCTGAAATACGCAATGCTCTGAATATCTGTCATTGGACCTTCTGCAGACGAATTTGGCCGTCTCCGTCACCACTTCTAAGCGACACTTATCGCTAAAGACAACCTAAAATAAAATCGTGATTACGGGAAAATTGCTAAAACTGTTTCATCGTTTATTGTGAAAAGAAATTTGAAGAATAAATTAACTTGCTTTGTTCCAATAACCACTCTCGCAGTCTATGTGAAGTTGTGCCCAATATAATGTCCATTTTCACATGACATTCGCTTGTCTCCAATCGACGCCGCAGAGTTCTCACCGATATGTCGATTCCAGCTTCGTTCAAAACCTTCAAAATGCAGTGAGCTGGTGGTTTACGTTCCTGTAGAGCTTTATGAATAATTTTCCGGTCAGTCCACGGTGTTATTTTTCTTTTTTTGCCACAGTATTGCCGATTATTTGGAGTAATCAAGGTTGAACCGCCTGGTACGTCCACGTGTTTTGCTATGTTGACTACTGAAGACTTTGCCATTCCAACAATCTTGGCTATTTAAGCATAGCTGGACTTCTTCTCAGTCGGCTTATTTACCAATATTGATAAAAATCAATTAAAATAAGGTTTCCGACTTTCTATGAGGTATATATATTAATTTTCTAACAAATATGTAATGCTACTAACTGCAACTTATTTAATTTAAGTCCCAAATTAATTTTCCACTTATTAAAATACTTATTTACAACAGCACTATTGCCAATTGCGAGCTTAATGAAAATGATAAGTAAACCACGTTAAAACCTATTTATGTGTTGCTGCACACTTATCGTACGCACGTAGGCAAGTCCTTTGGTACCTGCTTTTGAAATTAAAGAAAGTATAGAGAATTAAAGAACACATCAAAAAGAAAAAAAATCGTTGAAACCACCATCGGTCATAATTCATTGGCCACATACTGTACAATAAGGCCAGTCTTCTGCCTCCATGCATCTGCGACCAGGTTATTCCTAAAAAGAGAGTCCATGTTATCATGCCGATACCACGTAGTAGGAGCCACCAGGTATTTTTATTCTTGCCCCAGTTGCATCTCGATCGCTGTAATTAAGGAGTAAGGTTACTTTTAGCTTACTATACACGATCTGGGTTTACCTTCGTATTTCGTAAGTATTTCGAAGTCTTGAGACCACATCCCAAGCTGTTAGCAGCCCAAGGTTCTTGAACCAAGACGATGTCTTTCCTGTCCTTTGACAGACGGAGAAGAAGGCCAGCGGATGCCGTAATGAAGTGGTGGAGATTAATCTAGACAAACTGCAGCATTGAGACTACAGTTAGGCAAGGAAACCTCCACCACAGGGGAATTAAGATCTTCCGAGTCTAAGGACGATTGCAGTTCGTCCACTCTCAAAAAAGGGCTGTAATTTGTCGAAATAATCATACGTCTCCATGTCCGACAATTCGTCTTTATCGACTAGAGGCGCTAGGGAGTCATCGCTCTCGAAATATGGAAAAGATTTTGATGGCTCGGGGTCATTAGATGCAGGAGTCGCAATAAGTGCGCATCCAAGCTAATCCAGCTTAGCGACTTTCCAGTTGTGTGTCGAAAGTTGGGGATTGCTGGTTTTCAGGGTCGTTAACATCGTATCCGTGTCGGACGGTTTGGCTGCTTGTCCCACTTTGTCATCACTGGCAATCTTTTTACCCCATACTACTTGGGTGATCACCTTTTCGGTTATTTTACACTCCGGTATATTACCAAAGTGCTTGCTTCAGAATTCGACTAGCAGTGCGTCGATTTGTGTACCCGATTTGTGTTTTGAGAGAGCAAGGATACACCTTGTATAGTGCGGCAACATATAATTATGCTGGTGAATATTTATGCCATTTTGATCTTAATGTCGAATAAGTTCATCACAGCTCTGAACCAAAGGGTGAAATGGCTGAAAGGCTCTCGTTACGTCGATCTTTGAACCATAAAGTCCACCAACAAAGTCTTAAGTGTGCGACGAGTGATATGAAGTCACTCTACGTTGCTATTACTTTTACAGCTGTAATACTTACTATCTCCTCAGGAAAGAAAAACCCCTGTAACAATATTATTTATACATCACTGCATGCATGTTAAGATGATAGTATTGCATAGCCTTTCCTATAAAGGTTATCCTTTCATAAACCAAACTGGATTGGAATCAAACAGTCAGATTCCACACCTACGCACTTCTCACGTCAATCCACCTACGACTCATCAAACAACATAACTAATGTCATAATCAAAATTAATGGTCGCTTCTAATCCTGAATTACTTTGTCGGCAGCTACTGTCCTTCTAAATTTGTTTTCTTTCTGTGTGCATGAATCACCGCAGGGACCAAATGAAACGCACAACGATCATTTATATTTTTACCTTCTTGACTTTTGACAACACCAACAAAACCCGAAAAAAAACTAACTGTCAATAAACATCAGATTCGTTCCTCTTTGCCTTGCCTGGTTGACCGGACCGAGCCAGGTAATTTATCCATCCATAGATATCATCCAAACGAAACATCCCTGCGTGTTTTCGAATGAATTCCAGTGATTAGGACATATGAACAAACAGCCCGAAAAAATTTCCAACATACATAAATATAACAGAACAACACAATATCTCCCAAAGGAGGTGAAGGCGAGGTGTTCCCTGGAGTTGTAGCTGTTTGGTCGGTTCCACAACACCGAATTCCAAATGGCATGACTCTGCCTTTTAAATGAATCAATGGAAACAAAACAACGAAAAGAAGAAACTGGTGTCTGGCGGGTCTGTCGCTGCCGGCCTTTGATCTTTTAACCAAACATGG
Organism: Xylota sylvarum; assembly: GCA_905220385.1. Classification (NCBI taxonomy): domain Eukaryota; kingdom Metazoa; phylum Arthropoda; class Insecta; order Diptera; family Syrphidae; genus Xylota; species Xylota sylvarum. The sequence continues at coordinate 65,521,782 of LR999957.1, read as the reverse complement.
GATTTAATTTGTGGACTTTTTTAAAAGACTTTATTTATAAATCGTTTCACTTGTACATACGTAGCACAGATTCAGTGCTGCATGGTGGATGGGGAGAGGTGGCAGCAGGACCCGTCAAACTATCGATACCTAAATAAATCCTTTTTTTTTGGGGATTCAATGTCGTCGATTGTCATCCTAGTCAGCTTTTCAAAATTTATCAAATTGTTTTTTGGGTTCCCCCCCCGGAATTTTTTTTTGTTGAAGGCCCTGTTTAAGTGACTAAATATAGCGTGCGGGGTTGGATGCGTGTTCGGCGAAATAGAAAGCCCGCTCTCGGATGAAATGGAAAGGTAAACATTTCAGGCGACATCCATCAGCAGAGATGAAGGATGAGCGGTTGAAGTTGAAGTGGAACTGGAAATGGGATATCAAAGGATGCCGCTAAATGGGAATTGGAATTGGGAGGACGGACGATGGACAGGGTGAAGAATGACATGATGACAAAAACTGCTACTGGGGTTCCATATTTTGTTTTAAATTTCGCCTGAGGTTCGTGTTGTCATTGCGGTGAGTTGTTGGTGCTATCGAGGGATTGTTGATTGGAGTTGGCTTTTTCTTTTAGGTTTTTTGGTTGAAAATTGATGTGTGGAGACCTAAAACAGTAGTTAGATTGATGGGTTTTGTGGTTTTTGCATTCCTTGAATGGTCTTTCGAGGAATGGCGGATAACATTTTCGGCAGAGTTTTATGTTGAAATATTTGGCTTTGGAATTTGGTAGAATAGTTGGGGTATGTGCATATAAGTTTGGGCTGGTAAGCCCAGCTTTAAAAAATTCTTCAGAGGGTACAATTAGTAAGATCCGCACATTTTTACCTCTAAAGAAATTTGCAAAGGTTTTGGATATATATATGTATCTACATATGTAGTTGGAATCTAGGTCAGTGGAATGCTAGTGAAAAGCTTGCAGAGCAAACTGCATGAGCAGGATGCAGAACAAATCGAAGACATTTCCCTACTATTTAGCTGTACTTATGTAGGTTCGGGGTGAACCTGTGCGTAAACCAACAAGCGTCTCCAGTTAGCCCAGACCTTAGCTAACTGCTCCCAGTTGCGTTAACAATTCTGCAGTTGCCATACCTACCCCAGATATTAATTATAAGCTAAATCGCTGAATAGCCCAGAAACAGTCAATTTGTACAATTACCGTTATACATATTTTTGCCCAAATAAAATTTAAGGAGTTCAAGAGACTTAAAGATCGACATCGTCCTGGTAGCCCGAAAAGATTATCCGAAGTTGAAATACGGTCTATTGTCAGGGAAATGCGAAAAAAATTGCGGACGACATAAACCAAACTTCTGAAATTCCCGTTAGCGTAAGTCCTGGTCATCGGTTACATGACAAAGTTCCTCGAAATAAACTTGATATTTTCGAAATGATTTGCTTTCGATTTAAGATTTGCTGTTATGGAAAAATATCCTTTTTTGTGATGAGAGCAAGTTTGCAATATTTGGACCGAAGAAATCGCATAAAAATAGAGAAAGGCAAAAAAAAAATTTTTAAAAACAAAAAAAAAAATATAAAATAAATGCGGATACGGTTGGTCTAGCGTGTATGGTAGCATCGGGCGTTGGAAATCTAATCTTTATTGACGATCCAATGAACAAAACCGATGACTTCAACATTTTCAGGCAAAACCGTCAAGTCTTTCAAAATTGGGATTCGGTCACTTATGGTTCTTTCACCAAGACACCGATTACAAGCCTACGAGCAAATTAGTACGGGCTTAAGCTTACGGACAAAGGATTGGTTACTTTATCGGACACCTAGGCAGTTAGATCATAGGTGTATCTAGGGAGGCGTACGAAATACCCAAAAAAAATTACGTTGGACAAAATCTCTAAAAATTTTAATCTATTATCTCTGGAGAGAAAATATTTTTGGACAAAATCTCCACGAAATCTCCAAATCCCCAAGAGTCCATGTGGTGACGTGACATAATGTCAAGTGACATTAGTCACTCGAATTAAAATCTCAAAATTTGATTCGAGAACGTATCATAACCTTCAAAAACGTGTTAAAGTCGGATTTCTTATAATAATGACAAAAATTTTAACAGAGTTCAACTAGAAGTTGGTTGTGTCAATGCCAAGAAGATTAGAAGCTGTTTTGAAATATTGTACTGTACACTTTTTTGACCCAAAAAATTTTTTTTTTTTTGTTTTTTACTATCTTTTTATTGTTACTTTGTTTGACAATTTCTTTTCCAAGTTATTGAGAATAAAGTCCTTAAAAAATGTAATATCCATATTTCACAAAAGTATACACAATATTCGTCGAAATAAAATGTCAAAAATGCAACGTGGAGGTGTACACTTTATTTCGACGCTCACAGTAAGTATATTAGTTTTGCTTTGTACGGATTTGCATGACACTTTCCAAGCCATAGCTTTCCTCTTATTGAATTTGAGGTTAGGTGGTCACTTTTTCCAATTGACTCGTAATGAGAAATTTTCTGTACGTCGACAAATTTTTTATTCAAAGTTGAAGTCAGCAGGAATGCGTAAAGAGAGATTAATGTTAAAATACATATAAAGATTAGCTGGGGGAATTTGAATATTTTGAAGTAGAAATTAATAATTCAGATGACGGAAATATTATGGATGAAAATCCAGAAAGTCATTGTGGTCCTGGAAGACCAAAAAATTTTGAGAACTGTGAAGAACACACTAAGTGCGCCAAAGTGACCACCTTCTAGAAGAAAAGTCTCATCCTGAGTTACTTTATGCAGCACAGTTGGTAACCCGAATGAGTGGTAATCGTATAGGTGCAGAGGTGATTAAAAGTGTAACGACACTCATTTCAAAGTCTCCTGAAGCAGCAAAAGAATTTAAAAATTCACAGGAGAATTAGGTCATACAGTGCTAAGGATCTGCTTATTCTATTCATCTATTTATATGTAGATTAGGTAAGGCTATGAAAGAGTATTTTCCCCCGTAAAGTGCAATGAATGAATTGAGACCGGTACATCAATTAATGTGAAAGATGCTGTAAGCCACACAACTCGACGTCTTGTAAGAGTTCAATATGTTTCTAATGGCAGCATACTTACTCTAGTCTCCAAATGGAGTGGTGATGGAAGTTAAGGTCATACAGCGTTGCCACTTCAAAAAAAGAGGAGCGCAGTAGATCATTAGTAGATTGGATCTTTCCTCAGTAGATTTTTTTTTATTAAGATACATAAAACTTAATCTTAAAAGTCTTTAATCACTTTAATGGTTTTTTATAAACTTTCCATCAATAAAAGAAAAATTTTGAAAATACTCTAAAAGCCCAGGAGATTGTGAGGGTGTCCAGCAACCGTTGCTGACATTATTCATTTCCTTACAAAAAATTACATTTTCAAGAGTATTTATGTTAAGTTTGTTTCGTGGTTTATTTTTTGCTTGGCTGACAATCGAAAACTTTTGCTCTGCAGCAGCACTACTATGGGCAAGTGAACACAAAATCGACATATACTCGCAAAGTTCGACATATATTTTTCCCCACGGAGCGTTTTTTGTATCGAGTAAATTAAACCAAAATATTGAACAATCTAAAGCATCATAGTATTTACATAAAAGATCTTGCTTCCCCAGTAAAGACCTCCACTGACTATTTAAATTTTCTTTATTGCAATCGGTAAAGGGAAAGGAATCTAAAATAGGCAACATTGATGGCATCATCGACCACTAATTTAGTATCTATGTATTTCAGCAGTCTAAGTTTTGTATCATTGAAATCAAAACGTTTTTTTATTTGCTCAAAAATGTCTACATAAAAATATTTTTTAAACTTTATTCCGGAATACATATTTGAAAGAGACTGATGAAGGGAAAAAACGATTAAATCAATGTTCACATTAATTGCATCAAGATTTATAAAATTCTTAAGAAGATCCATGTAAAGATTGAAAATGTGTTGTTCAAGAAGATGTATTTGCGTGTACTCTGATTGGAATATTTTATTTTTTTTTATTTATTAAATTTAAAACATAAGAAAGAAAGAGAATATAAAGTTTATTTAAAATATTAGTTAAAAAAGTAGTGACTTCTTTTACAGAATCTAAATTTTCAAAACTTAAAAGAGTGCAATAATGTTGTAATGGTTGCTATTGCTCTAGGAGACGGTTAACAACACTCTCTCACGAAATCCACCTAGTGTACCAATTGTTTAAGATCTTATGTTTTTTATATTAAAATATTCTTGAAATTCTTGAAAAGCTTCACATCTCTTAGGGCTATAGGAAAAATGATTGTAAATATCTTTAATTCTCTTTTCAATAAAGTTAGGTAGTTTTTTAGTAGCTGCTGAAGCACATAAATGCAATGAGTGGCACGTACATCCAAGATAAAACAAATTCTTATTTACATTTTGTATTTTTGCCTTAAGCCCATTTATGTTGCCGCTCATTACAGATGCATTATTATGTTTGTTATTAATATGTATAGAATCTGACGACGAAAGTTCTATAAGACCAAAAAAACTATCTCGAATCTTCTTGTTCTGTTCATCGAAACAACGCGTATGTATGTAACTATAACTAAACATTTTCTAGTTGAAAAAATCTGTTGTTTCGTCTATTATAATAGAAAATTTTTGAGTTCTCAAAACGTTACTTATTTGTCCTTAAAGCCCCATTCTTCTATTATTTAGTAAATAAAAAAAAGAAATTAAAAACTAAACTAAAACAAAACACTTACGGGCACGATTAGTGCTGCCGTTTTGGAATTGGAGAAAAACAGGAGATTTCCTGTCCAAGAAGCAAAAATAACAGGAGATCCCAAGCATAAAAAAAAATTTATAACCGTCCTTCCTCATTGTTATATAATTTAGTGAACTTATGAAAGTGAAAGGCGTGGCAGTGGGTGGATTTTGAAAATGTTTACACTTGTACTGTATCTTTTTCTGAAAAGCCTAATTATGAAATTTCATCCTCCTAGCTCAAAATTTATGGCCCAAAAAGCGGTGACATACGGACTAACGGTCACAGTTCAATCGATTTCGGTATTGACGTTGATCACGAATATATATATACATATGTATGTATATGCTTTATGTGTTTCTCTCTCAATTATTTCTTTAAGTTACAAACTACATACATACATATGTGTCAAACTTAATATACCCTCAGGATAGGGTATAATAACCAAGATGAAATGACAACTTACTAACAAAGAAATATCAGCTGCGAACTGCAATAGGGATGAACTTGAATAGTGATGTTACATGGTTGATCGTCAATGGTGTGTTAAAGGATTACTAATAATTTATGTAGATACATACACAAAAGTACTTATAATAGGAAGTTATTAATATGGATGAATAAAATAATTTCAATCTAAATTGTTTTTTTTTTTTAAGCAACAGAATTGGGAAAATATGTTGTTGTAACAGTACAGAGTAGATTGAGCTTTTTTCGATCGAAATAACAGTAGTCTCTTGTAATGACAGGAGAAACGGCAGCACTGGGCATGATATTTGCATTTGGCTAGAGCCAGCAAGTGATTCTCCGGCAGACTGAGTTTCGTTCTCATTTTCTTGTAGGTATTGTTCTATTTTAACACTTGAACAGATGTCTGTCAGAACAATTTTACTTTTCTTTTGGGGTTTTCAATAAATATTGATCCATGTATTTTTTGATAATTTAATTCTTGTAAAACATGGGTTTTCCACACGATACACGAAATACGTTACACGAATTCAAATAAGCTCTCAGAATCCCGTTAGTTTAGCAGAAAACGAGAACACAACAGAAACATAGACAGAGACAGAGATTTGTTTCATGAATGAAAGCACCCAACTCATTTCATATGTCAAAAGAGAATGTGGCCAAGTTCACAATAAGTTGGCTTTGTTCAGACGTTCTTTACAGCGGTTATTTTTATGCATGGCTTTTGTACAGCTGTCCAAGAGAAGGTTTATCAAACAAAAAAGTGCAGTAGATTGGATTTAGTGGCAGCAGATGAATATCTATTTGTCATTACATATGTGCCAATACAGCTAACATTAATAGATAAACTAAAAAAAGTGCTTTGGCAAAACTCTCATCCATTCTCAACTCGGATGTGTCGTACTTTTAATGTCAGTAGTTGAATTAGAAAAAATCCACAGTAAAATAAACAATCTTTAAGAACTTGAAGTTTCTATTGGATCCAAAACTATAAAAGTAATATATCAGTTCCTACTAACTTGATTACAAATCATCTCATTTACAACAAATCTACCCAGACCTTCTATATTTGTGGAGCTAAGCCCAGTAACATGAATAAAATAATAAGTAACAAATAACAAAAAGAATATGAGTATGGTCTTTCTACCTTACATGCCTGGATAATGCTTTACATGGCTGGGCTATAAAATTATTGAAACGCGAGAGAAACATATGCAGCACGATTCAAGTCTAAAATGCGATCGATTTTTGATAAACCAAAACTTGGTTTCGGAAAGACAAACTGTGTGCAAAAAGTGCACAAATAACTGGAATAGATGAGAATCTGATAAAGAGATTTCATATAAAATAAACTTTTCCAGTTTTGAAATATGTATATCTGTATGTTGTTGAAACAAAAACCCTGTAAAAAACCATTCACAAAATATTATGCCATTCTGATGACGTTGTGAAGTACTTTATTGTTTCCATAGTTCAATTACTGGAAGAAGACCAAGATGTCCGAAATAAGGACTGTAGACGTTTTCACGTTTCTGATGGTAACTAAAACAAAAAAAATACCTACAGACAATGAAATAAATCCCTACTTCTCCCTACACTCTCGTAAAATTTCACCCACAAAACCCCCACCGTGAATTTTTCAAGGAAATTAAACACAGCTGTATCCATTAAATACATTAACCTTGATCATCCCAGTCCTGCTTTATGGCGCTGAAGCTTGGACTTTATCAAAAGCGGATGAAGATATCCTCGGTCGTTTCGAGAGAAAAATTCTTCGTAAAATATTCGGCCCCGTTTGCGTTGACGGGCTTTGGAGGAAAAAATTCAACGCCGAACTATACGAACATCGAGCTAGTCAAAAAACTGCGCATTAGTCGTTCGAGATGGCTAGGACATGTAGAGCGAATGGACACCAGTTCTCCGGCCCGAAGAGTCTTCGAATCACACCCGGAGGGACAACGCAGCAGAGGAAGACCTCGCCTTAGGTGTCGCGCACAAGTTAAAGGGGACGTGTACAAGCTTGGAGTGCGCAACTGAAGGCAGTTAGCTAAGGACAGAGCTAACTGGAGAGGCTTCTTAGTTGAGGCCCAGGTTCACCCTGAACTGTAGCGCCACCTAAGTAAGTAAGTAAGTATCCATTAAATGAAAGGGAATAAATTCTTTAAATTTATTTCATTTATTTGTTTTATAAATAAAAAAAACATAAAACCAAGATAATAAAGAACCAAAACAAATAATGATTTAAAACATACAGAAAAGCTACAATCCGTCTGGAACGGATCGTCTGATACCCTATCCTCCTCTCTATAAAGTGGGCGTGGCCAAATTGCATTTTGTACTCAAATATAGCAGCTATAATGTCGAACGTTTGAGGATGTTACATGTAAAATTTTATCAAAATAGGTTTTTTGATGATAACGCCCCCAAAAAGTGGGCGTGGCCAAAACTGTTCTATGGGTGAATTGTAGGGAATCTAAATACCCAAATATTTGGTCTTAACAAAATTTTTCCGTTTCATATAATTTAGTGAAATTATAAAAAAGTAGGCGTGGCAGTGGGCGGATGTAAAAAAATTTTACACTTGTAATGTATCTTTTTCTTGGAAGCCCAGATATGAAATTTCAGCGTCCTAGTTAAAAATTTAAGGCCCTAAAATCGGTTTTGTGATGAAAACGCCCCCAAAAAGTGGGCGTGACCAAAACTTTTGTATGGGTGGATTGTAGGGAATCTGAATGCCTAAATATTTGGTTTTAACAAAATTTTTCGGTTTCATATAATTTAGTGAAGTTATGAAAAAGTGGGCGTGGCAGTGGGCGGATTTCAAAAATTTTTACACTTGTACTGTATCTTTTTCTCAGAAGCCCAGATATGAAATTTCATCGTCCTAGCTCAAAATTTAAGGCCCAAAAAGCGGTGACATACGGACGTACGGACGGACGGCCGGACGGTCATCGCTCAATCGATTTCGCTATTGATGCTGATCACGAATATATATAGTTTATAGGGTCTATCTCGATTATTTCTCTATGTTACAAACTATGTGTCAAACTTAATATACCCTTAGGATAGGGTATAAAAACAAATGGAGTGGAATTCATATTGCACTAATAATGCTTAAACAAATGATTAAACGGGTCTTATCAATAATTTAAACTTTAAATCTGGTTGATGGTAGAGCCCTAGTTTAAAAAAAAAATTAAAAATAATTAATAATATACTGCTTTATATGTATTTACGAAATATGATCAGAAAGTTATTTTGTTTTCATTTTATTAAAATGATTTTTATCACACTTAAAAGAAACGCAATTCAAACTTGCATCCTGTAAGTATGATCGAATAATGCAAATCGAACTGAGATTTTCATGACTAAGTTTGTTTCTTTTTTTTGTTCGAACATCTGTTACTACAGAAAAGATTCTTTCTGCGTCAGCATTTGCGTGACGAAGACTTAGAATATATTTAGCGAGACGAGATAAAATGGAAACATAAGATCATCACTAAAATTCCGGATATTACTTATTTTATACAAAACATCTAATTCAATTTAACTGCTTTTTGCTTTGTCTATAGAATTGTATTCTACTGATCTCCACTCTTGTGAAAAATCATTTAAATTCAAAGAAAGTTTTTGTACAAGAAGTTCGAAAGCTTAGGGTTTAAAAAAAGAATCTCTTTAAAAATTTATTAATTTTTTAGGGGTAATATTTGTTAAATCTCTTCTAAAGCGATAACATAAAAGTTTAGGCAATTAATTCTTATGTTATCTGCTGCATCTTTTGGGATACTTTTTATTATCTCACGGTATTCTGGTCCAAGGTATATTTCCCCCACTTGCAAGCATACATGAGGTGATCTAACATTTGAATTTAATTTAAGCTAAGATTTTTTTAATAAAATGTTGTTCCAATTTAAAAAAAGGTTTTCACTGACTCACTAAACAGTTCATGAATTAAAGTTTTTTTTTTACTGAAAAAGTGTATTTAAATAACAAATAAGCTTTATTACATTGATTTGTTAGCTCTGTTCAAATTAATTCTGCGGATTTCAACTTGTCTGAGGTAACAGCCTGTCTAAGATAATCTAAAAGGACATTCTAATTCTCCAAAATTCGCTCAATATATTTTTGGTGTGATAGCCATCTTGTTGCGGATGTTCTCAAAATCTTCCTTTTCTTTTCATCTAACAAAACCTAGAACTCTTCCACGTGCAGACATCTTTTCGAAATCCCAGAAAAGTAATAGCGAATTTGTCGAAGTAATTCTTCTGTCTTCTGGCTAGGTAAAGCCATGCAAGCTTTATTTGCAATAATGACAGCTGAATGACAAATGCATTTTATTACAATCGCTTCTGGAGTGCTGGATTGTCAATGATTAATCTTGATGCAAATAAATTATGTTGTCCAACCATGACGCTCGCCGTAGCACAACACATGCCTTAATCATAATAAATTAAATAGAGTTATTCGAGTTGTTAAAGGGGATTCCATTGATTATTATAAATTCCTTTAAATTCTTGTACAAAGTTTCAGCAGAACAGTCAGATCTAATTTTGAGGAAATCTAGCAATCTAACAACTCTACCATTTTCGTCATCAACAAATTTAAGCCACACAAGACTTGTTCAACCCGATATCAGTGCTCTTATCTCTCATTGCTGAAAAACTATTTCTCTTTAGTTTTTGAATAAGATCTTCCGTCTCATGCCTGGTCAAAACATTTTTGATAATGCTGGTACAGCGTCGAATTTTGTATGATTTTTGAATCCGCTACAATGTCCTTAAGAAGTGGAAGCAAGTGTTCCACAATTTGTAGAGCAAAATTATGCTCCGCGAAAAACATACCTTGGTGTCAGCATGTTTCATGAGCTCCGATTTTTTACAGTTTAATATTTTATCACATGCTTCGCACTTGCATTTGAACAAATCATCCTCCAATTTGGTCAACCATCCTTTGAAACAATTCACATCCAACCAACCATTGTTGAATTTTTGTTCGTGATATTTTTTTCCGCTTTTAGAAATTGCTTTTTTTTTACTACCGGCGGAATTTGATTCTGACGTGGAGCTCATTTCGGTTCTAAAAAGCTATCACCGTTAAATGAAAAACAATATTTTGTAATGTCTTCGTTACCTAATTATTTCTACAAAACTTTGAAAGTTTCTTTGAAAACCAAACTAAGCAACAACTTTATAAAAAGGGTGAACATTTTAATAATAAAAGAGTCATCTTTGCAATACATATTTATATTGAACTAAAAAACGGACCGATCGAATATAAAGAAGTTTATTTTCAATTTGACAGGAATGACTGGCATTTACAGAAAACTACCAACCAACGTGAAGTTGATGATGCGAAAATAATTAAAAAGGAACTACAATGGTATAAGTCATGAGGGTAAGATGACACTAAGTCATTCATGGAATCATGAAATTAAAATTCTGGAAAAAGTTCAAATATGAAAATAAAAATTAACCAGGTTTGTTTTACCAATAAAGCCTGTGAAGTACTTACGTTTTCGGCATACATATTTTAAAAATCTATCCTTTTTTCCCTACGCGATCATTTTTGAGTTGAAAATACCTACATACATATAGGGATTTTCCCCTACAGTTACCATCACTGCGTACGAATAGGAATTTTGCTTAATATTCTGCTAATAACTTCAAACCCGTTGATAAATTCATTTAAAAAAAACCGGTAAAAACCATTAAAAATTTTAAAAGTATGTCTTCTTAACATGTCTGCATTTTTATTTGAACCTGAAAATAGCCCTACAAAATCAGAACTACCAACGGTCAATGAAGATTCGTTAGAGCCTCGCACTGACAGTGTCGAAGAACACGACGGCTCAGAAAGCTCCGATTAATTTTTAGTTTACCTTTGCTCCGTTATCCGTTTATAATATAATTTTCTAAGCTGTTTTACAGTATCATTAAACATTGAAATAATTGCAAACAATTTTTTTTAATTTAATTTTTCATTTTTGACCGTAAATAATGGCAGAGTTCCAAAATGTAAAAAAAAATAGTTTCGATGCAGTAGTAGGTAGGTACTACTGTTTTGATTCGCATCTGCAACTTTGATAATTTGTATACATTTTGCACTGCACAAGTTTGATGTTTTGGAACGTAGTTTATACAAAGCAGGAAATTGCTGAATTAAAAATAAATTTAAATGAGTGATTTGAATGTCAAATGAAAGCATCAAAAAAATGATCGGTGCATAGTTTGCTCAGTTGATGCGCATCTATAACTTATGACTTTACATCTATGACGCATCTGATACATTTTGAGACTCACCCAATATTTTAAAACGAGATTTGAATTTTTCATTTCATTTTCAAATATATGGAATCGGTTCACTGTGCGTCGCGTCGTGCCATTTAATTTGCTGAATATACTGACCGACAGACAGACATCCACACAGATAGACCGACGAAATTGACGAACCCACTTTTTTGGACTTCTCCATAATAATGCAAAGTTTGATTAAAATCTAAAGTTTGAAATTTTTAAAGAAAACAATACTTGCCTATAGGAATACATATGTATGTATGTAGGTGCAAGTAAAAATGGAACATTCCAATTGAAAACCCTTTGCTTTTACACTACCTGCTTTTTCCTTCCATTACTGGCATTTCGTTTATCGTACTTTGTGTCGGACTCAAGACAGGTTTTGACTTTTCGAACTGTTTGCAAGAGTAACAGCGCAACGTGCAAACTGTTGTTCATAGATTGTGAGACTTGGCGATTAGTATCCAACTTTCTTTGTTATAGTAATCCAAATACACATAGGTATTTAAAATTTTTATTGAGCCTTACAAATTTACCACTTCCTTCATTAGATTTTTCAGTAACATTTCATTGCATGTATGTTTGTACATATATATGCATGTAAATATTTTGTACCACATACATATATTCTCTACATTCACTTTTTAACACTTTTCTAACCCCATTAGCGGTCGTGCCGTGACCCGCCCATAACTCGACCATTTGACGGCCATTAAGAGACTAATTCAATTTTCTAATCCCTAAGCAATAATTTGTCGGCCAACACATTGAGCAGTTTCAGGCCACCGTTGCGCTGCGTCTAATCCGTATTTTACAGTGTCATTACTTTAAGGATTTAACTGCCGACAACAACACCCAGGGCACCCGCATACCTTCTGAGTAGAAAACTTCCCGAAAAGCAACCCCCCTCTAACTAACTTTTGTAAATCCGAATGTAATTTCCTCTCATTTCCATTCCAGGCTTTTTACGATACCCACTTGAGATTTTGACCACCGACAAACATGGAGACACTCCGACAGCGACAAATCCAGTCGGATCGGACCCCGGCGTGCCACGAAAAGGAGAAATAACGAAAATGAATGTTTAAATAATGATGTTGTGTTTAATAAAACCATAAAATTGTTAACAAAGTTGTTTATTTATGGCGGATTAGCCAGGCTATACTGGTGTCCGCTCCCAGAGGGTCCTCGCCGAAGCGATGGCTAGGGGGTCACCCCATTCAGTCGGTGGAGGCAGTGGAAATATACGACTGTGGACGCATTTAAAAATGGACATTTATTGGAACAGTAGTGGCGTATATTTTAAAGTTGGTGACCAATGCGACCACATGCCGTGCACACGTTGCCCTGGTGAATGTATTACCGGCGCACGCGGAGTTGAGTGTGGGGGACCGACCGTAGACCGATGCGACTAAGGTGGCTTAGGTGGTGGGACTACTGGAAGCTTGACAGTCATTATAATTGAAATTTATGTCCGGTTGGCCTGACAGACATACGATGCAAGGAACGATCGGATTTTATTGGGATTTGATTAACAAAGAGACGATTTAATATTACTGCAGGGGGTAATATGGTGACGTAAGTCTAAGTTATTTTCCTGTGGATGACACTTTGTTACTTCGTGGAATGAGTGCATTGTCTACGTCTTTATTGTCGTGACAAAAGAGAAAGTTATTGTTTCTGAATCTAGGGTATTAAGAGACATTCGCATCAAAATGTTATACGGTAGGATTATGATTGAGTCTAGTGAATAGAGCGAATATCCTTAATTATGACTTAATTATTTTAATTTCAATAGATAGATGTGGGTCTTGTGATTTGATGTAGTTCAAGATGTCGTTCATTGATCTATTGAATAATTCTGCTAGGTCCTGGAAGAAGTGTCTTAAACTTAAATTAGACCTGGACAGTGACGGAGAAAGTGTTTGTATCTTCGTTAACTTCCTCATCTCCACATCCAAACCATGTGTTTTCTTCTGTTAGTTTAATTTTTTTCACTCTGGTACCGCAGAGTGTTATGCCCGTGATGACTACTATCAGGGTTGAAAGGAGTAGTTTTGCGTAATCCTGTCGATCCTTTTCTTATCAAAACTAGGCCATATTCTTCTTGTGATAATACAAGTATCTAGGGCTGACCTTCGAGCTGCATTGTGCAAGGGGGGATGTTTACCGAGGTGTCAACTTGTTTTGATGTAGTGTCCCAAACTCTCCTAACCAATTCATGTCCAGGGACTCAGCAGAGCGTAACATTGTGCTGTTTTCCAAGAACCTTAAGCTCTTCTTGACAGCACTTTACAAACATGAATTTTATTTCTATAGAATTTTATTTATTGCTGGCTGGCTTTCAATAAAAAGGTGATATTTTCTTGTAATACTGCCTTCAAGGCAGTGTTACGAGAGGTTATTGTCACTGCTAAAACCTCCACTTGGAAAACATTGTTTTGGTTCTGATTTGAAAATGCCCAGCGGTTCAGAAATGATTCCATAGCTTGCACCTATATATATCCATCTTTGATCAATCTGTGAAGATTGATTTGCGTATTAATTGTCTGACCGGTTTTCTATTCTTCTCTGCTCGGAAATGTGCTTCTGAAGGGTCTCTTGAAATCTAGGTACGTTGTCAGGTCAGTGGTACGCACAGCTCCTAGATATTTTTTCAGGAACATAGTATGACGCGTTGTATTCTGTCTCTAGCTATCTGACTGATTTATTCTTAGGGCCTTAATTGCTGCCAAAATTATATTATACAGTCTGCGGAAGAAGTTTTTCCACATTCTCAGCACAAACTTGCGATTGCAGTAATTCTTCTTTATTGTGGCGTTAGGGATATCCATATTCGTACCTTGGCTACAACAAAGTAGTGATTCAAGTTAATGTTAGCTGCTCGGAACGTTCGTACATCCAAAATACTGGAGACATGCCTTGCGTCGATTACAATGTGATCAATTGACTGTTCAATGATCAAAAGACTGCCTACTTTCGGCCCACAGAATAGCTTAGAACCCAGCTGCGATTAACTTATGCAAAAGCGATAACAGAAAAACAAATAATTGTTAGGAAACCCTTATGTTGTTAATGCATACAGCAGTTTCTAATAAGTGATTTCCAAACGATTGGACATTTAACCACTTCTGCCTATTATAATACGTAGTTGATAGAATGGAAAGTATGTACCCTAAGAGATTTACTCCTTTACTTAAAAATTCCCTCTTCCATTCGTCCTTTGTCCTTTCCCATAAGAAACGAAAAAGAAAACTTCTTCAAATCATACCTCGCTAACAAGACCACATTATTACTTCTTAAAAGCCACAAAATTATGGGTAGGCATTTATGTCATCATCACTATGTCGTACTCATCATCCCCGACCAAGTCGGCGACCCTATCGCACAAAGAACATGAAATCGACGTCATTCTCTTTTGATGGCTGAAAATTCAGTTCACACCAATTTTCTACGTAAGTCACACAAGGTGCACGGCGACAACAACAGACTTCACTCGGTGCATTGAACCATCACGCGTAGCGATCTAAATAAGCCTTGTTCATTGCATGCGCTACGGGATGGGAACAAACCCTCGTCCTGTGATTCTGTTGAAGAGGTGACACACAATTAAAATGATTTCACAATGCGACATTTAAATAATTCTGCTGTGCCACACAAAAGACTAGACGCTTGATATTGTTGCCATCTAGTGCATGTCCCTGTTTCGCTCGAATGCCCTTGCGACAAATCCCCTTATCAGTATATCCCTCCATCGTTTGCAATGGCACGTCACGTCACTTCACGTCAATCATCATCTCGTTCGACAATTGTTTTTGGCTTTAGGTATTTTTTTTTGTTATACTTTTGCCTATTGCCAACTGTTGTTGGTTTATTTTTAATTTAAAATTTTGTTTTGAGATTTCACGAAAAACAAAAATGGGTAAGGGTTATTGTCGTTTCAAGTCCTCAAGGGTTGTGGCAGAGTCCTTGTCACCCCTATATTGAGTGTCAGAAGCGCCGAGAAAATGAAACAATAACAATTTTGGGGTAGCTAACTGGTAGGATAACACAACAGAAAGAAACAACATATCAAGTTCCTGACTTGGGTAACTGGGAAAAGTACACATTCACCATAGAAACGCTGACGAGTGCCGAGGGATAGAAAGGACTTTGAAAGGATTTTAAAAACATAACCAAGGACTTTTTAGTGAAATATGAAATTATTCAAGTAGTTAAGAGGTAAATAATACCCTAAACGGGTTGGGATTTTTTAAGTGTAGTGAGAGGTTTTTAATGCAGGATATAGTTATTATATTGTCCTTGAGAATAGCACCTAACGAGGTAAACAAAAAAAATATTTTTAATTATTGAAATTCTTGTTAGTTCTGGTGAAAGATGCCTAGGAGGCAGGTAATGAGAATCGAAATTGAAAAGTGAAAATAAGCCTTTTGATGTTTTTGTTCTCATCTGTGGATCTCTTTTTAACACAAGTTGTGGAACAGAAGCTTATCTCCATTTCGGAAAAATATCGGCGTTTGAAGATTGCTGCCTTTACACTTCTGACTAGAGGACTGTGAATCTTTCATAATTGACTGGACTCTAACACTGACGCTTTTCGCAGTACCAGCAAACATAGGAATAATAGAAACATCTTCAAGTAACTTACTCAATGACTTCAATTTGGCAGATCTTATCTATATACATTTTATTTGGGCTTACACCTTTAGCCACTGGCTTTGAAGATCAGATCTGAGTTGCACAATCGTACCCATTTTCTCACACAACTCTCTTGATGGTCTCTTCTTCTGGGACAATCCTTTAATTATATCCTTCAATTACAGTTAAATTTACTCGTTTCTTCCTAGTTATATCCGGGTGACTCAGGTCAGCTGTCGGGGATGAAGGGCTTTTTAAACAATTTTTTCTCCATGACTTTGAACTAAAAACTAAATATGTAATAGAAAATATAGGCCAATAGGTCAGACGTGGTCCATTCAGAGTTGCATCTTTTAATCAAAAAGTGGATCTTAAGGATTCTCTTTTCCTCTTCCAGAAGTTGAATAAATCTCCCTGAAGTTTTGGCTGCACAGCAATTTCGGATGCTACCACAGTGTTGTAACGGAATAGAAACCAATCAGATCGGGTTGCTTTATCTGATATTGCGGAGGCTTCTTCTCTGCGGATCAGTAAGTAAAATTACCGACTTCGACCCCTATCATCTGTGATAAGCTGTTCTGGGAAACCATCATAACTGTTTTAAATTAATACACTGTTCATCCTTGATTCTAGTAAAGTAAATACAAGGTATCTCTTCTGTCTCTTGTGAAGGAAGCTTGCTGAAAGTCCAAAGTTGCTTTACTATATTTGGTGTCTATATTTCATGCGCTTATTTCTTAGTCCCTATAAGCTTCACTTATTTAAAGTATAAATATTGGACGGCGTAGACTTTACACGAAAGATCTGTGGTAGCTTATTGACTGATTGTAAATGGAATCTAGTCCTAGTGACGCTTGTGAGCCCAAAACTTATGCAGCAAAGAAAGTACTCTACCGGAGTTCAGAAACTCAGGAACTATCAGCTAACAAATTCTTTTCATTGAATAATGGGACTTTCTTTTGTTGCTTGGAAAGACGTCCTCTTTTCGGGCGTGTATATATACGCCAGTTCCCTAGTGGAACCCAGAACTGCAGAGACTAAGAAAGGAAGCCAGAAAACTTCTGAATCGGTCACTCAAGTTAAATTTAGATGGAGACTAGAACCTTTTCCGATCCAAAAAAAGAATATAAGAAGTTAATTCTTTCTTTCTTAAGCTTTCTATAAAGATTTTTGTGAAAAAATCGAGACTCTAGGTAAAACCTGTAGCTTGGTTAAAGTTCTCCAAAGAGGCAAACCGGAGTCACTTAAAAAACTGACAGTACCTACACTGAGACGAAAGCGGAGACTTTTAGTCTTCTGCTGGAAGCTCACTTTTCGGGTAACCAGATAACGATTAGCCCGCTTAGCCAGCCTGTGCAGGTTGAGCTTGATCTAAGTCGCAAAACACGGTCTAGCTTGTATACTGATGAGGCAACTGATGAGGCTATCAAAATATGCTGTTCCATCTTTTATAGCTTCAAATTACCTGGTAGATGGAGTGTACCCAACCTTGCGGCAACTGGGTATATACCAGTTTCTGAAAACTCTGAAGGGATTCTTCATTACCTATCTGGCATTGGGTTATATTTCAATAGCGTGGCGTACGGTTCGAGTGGCTTTTATACCAAAAAGTGGTTAGGATGACTACCTCGCTAAGAGTTTCAAACCTATAAGTCTGTCTCCTTCTTGGTGAAAAGCTTGGAGAGACTAGTAGAGATTCAGGTGCGCAGGTGTGCACTGAGGATGGACTCTCTATCTGAGATGCAACATCTAATTGCTAAAACTGAATGCGCGCTCGATAGGAAGGAATACGTCATTGGCATTTTCATTGACATAGAGGGCGCGACTTTTGATTGCATTGCATTCATGACTCTGCTAGATTGATATCTGGTATTGTGGATCAGGGCAATGCTAATAATTAGAACTTTTGTTGTAGATGCGGACTGCGCCCGCCAAGTTATGGCAGATTTTTCTCCACTTCTATGTTACATTGTAGTTGACTCTATGTTGCATACTGTCAATAGTTCAAATGTCTACGATCAGGCATGCGAGGATGATACTGACATACACTAGACTTCACTACTATTTAGTCAATCATTCCTCTGCTTTTCGAACGGAGATCTATGATATCCTTTTTTTTTTTTTTACCATAAACAAAAAAAATATACAAAAGCAAATGATGATCAAAAGTAAATAAAATCTTAATAGATACTTATGTATATAAATTGTTATAAATTGTTGTGGGGTTATTACAAGCAAATTGTACTTAAGGTACATTAAAAGGAACTAATAAGGAACAAATATGAAGAGTATAAAAGAAAATATATGTAAAATTAAAATTTAAACTGTAGGATTAATAATACCATCAATTTGAGAATGGGCAAACAAAAATAGCCATCTTTTTATTTTTCTTAAAAATATCGATTCAGGTCTCTCGCATCTGCAATCCTCAGGTAATTTATTAAACAGCCGAGGTGCAACTATTGTATAAAATTGACAAAACTGTGATTTAAACATTCTAGGAACCCTAACAAAATGTCTGGTGTTAACTCTTAAGCCATAGTTTTGATGTACTCTGATAGAAGTATAACCCGTGCTCCTAAAAAATTATTTTAAAACATTAAAAAAGTACAGATGTTTGACTGGAAGGATACCAGGTCTAAAAAACAGATCAAAGCTGGGTGTTCTTCGGTTTGCTTTACAAATTATGCAAATCGCATGCTTCTGTTTAATAAGCAGCTGTCCAATTTTATAGGAATGTGTTCCACCCCAACAGCAAATTGCATACTGAAGTTTCGATTTCATTAAGCCATTGTAAACTAGGATTAAAATTGAAGGAGGACAGTATAAACTAAGATGGTAAATCTGTCGGACTACATTATTGAGATACTGTTTTAAATTAGATGTATGAGTTATCCAACTAAGTTTGCTATCTATTGTTATTCCTAAGTACTTAAAATTATCAACGCGTTCGATTTTAAAACAGCTATCGCTACAATGTGAGTTGGAGTTGAACATATTTGGGCAAAGTTGATAACTAGTACAGTCAGGGGCATGGTACACCAAAAACAAGCTCTCAGGAATTACACCCATAGGATTAAAAAACATGAATTTCGTCTTGCTACTGATGACAAGTCTATGCACCCTAAACCAACGACGAAGAATTTCTAAGTCGTGATTCATATTCACAAAAACTTCAAAATAGTTCTTATTTGAGTAAGAAAGAGCAGTGTCGTCTGCAAAAGCTGTTAAGTTGCCTTTAAAAGGCTGACAAAATTAACGAAAATTAAAAATAAAATGGGACCCAAAACAGAGCCTTGAGGGATACCCATTTTTAAGTAACTAACGGAACTTAGATTATATTTAATCCTAGTTCTTTGCTTACAGTTTTTTAAGTAGGAGCAGAACCAGTGATAAACAAAACCTCTAAATCCCGCTTTAAATAGTTTATCCAACAACAAGTCATGGTCAACCATATCAAAAGCTTTAGTTATGTCTATGAACAAAGATGCTGGGATTTCTGATTTATTTAAGGATTCATAAATTTCGCTGCAAAATTTGAATAGCGCAGCTTCTGTTGACTTTCCTTTTCTGAAGCCAAACTGCAGGTTACTGAAAAAGTCAGTTCTATTTAAAAATGACATAATTCTGGCTTTCATACCCTTTTCAAGAACTTTGGAGAAGACTGATAATAAAGATATAGGCCTGTAATTATTTAGATTCATTGGATCTCCTTTTTTATGCAGTGGTATTACAATTGCAGTTTTTAGTTTGTCAAGAAAGATACCCTTTCTTATACTAAGATTAAAAATATGGCATAGTACATCAGATATCAAAAAATAAATATTTCTCAGAATTTTGCTCGAAATAAAATCATGAGAAGTCGAATTCGTAGATTTTAGGGAAGAAATCAATTTTTCAATTTCAAGAAGGGTAAAATCATGAAAGAAGAAACTTTGCGAATTAAAATTATCTTCTTGAATTACATTATCATTAAAATTGGAGTTATTGTTAGTGATATCTTGGAATATATCAGTAATTTTCGAAAAATAGTCATTAAAAAGGTTCGCTATATCTTTGGAACTCGAAATAACAGTATTTTGTACTTTGATTTTAATATCTACATCTGACTTATTTTGATTTAAGATTTCATTTACAACCTTCCATTCTTTTTTATTGTTTCCTACGTTTTCAGCCAATCTACGAATATAGTAATCATCTCTGCATCTGGGTATATCAGCTTTTAGTTCACGACATAATTGCAGATAATAGTTTTTAAGTCTTATATTATTAGGATGTTTTTTTAAAGAAGCACGGAGACGATTTTTCTTTCTGATTTTATTTAACAGCGGCAAAGATAACCATGGTTTAATACATTTAAATTTATTCGTTTTTTTACGGATAATTTCACTACAGTTTGCAATATGAAACTGCAACTTTTTGACAAATAAATCAAGGGCAGTGGATTGATTACTTGATTCGTAAATTTCGTCCCAGAATTCAAATGTTAAAGCTGATCTGAGTGCAGTAAAATCAATATTTTTAAATTCACTTAAAACAAAAGCATTTGGCCTAGAAACTTTGTGATCCAGCTGAATACTAATAAGATAATGGTCAGTCAAATTTAAATCTTGTACAGCTGTCTTGTAATTAACTGTGTTGTTTCTATGCAAACGTAAATAAATATGATCTAGACATGAACCTGATCTTTCAGTTTCACGCGTAGGATCAATCAACAAAGAACTGAAACCGAAGGACGAAAAAATAGAAACAAAATTGCCTACTGCAGATGTATTCGATAAAAGATTTATATTAAAATCACCTATTAGTATCATATTTTTACATGTTTTGTTTTTTAGAAATTCAGAAAATTCATCCAGAAATACAGATACACAGTATTTATGCAATCTATAAACACCAACAAAACAGTAGTGTAAACCACAAATTTCAAAATCAACAGTTATTAAATCAGCACTTTTTAGTGTAATATTATTTACTTTACAATCCAAATCTGTTCGATAAAACACTGCAATTCCGCCGGCGGAGTATGAATTGTTGCAATTTGCTTCAAAAGTATAATCTGGAATACAAGTATTAAAATATGATTTTTCAGAATCGTAAATCCAGATTTCGGATAGAAATATTATATCCGGTAGATGGTCAAGAGAAACCAGATGGGAGTAAAATGAGTCGAAATTTCTCCTCATACTTTTAATATTTTGGTGTATAACAGAGAGACCATTGCAATGAGATATAGAGGGATTTATACATAAGCAGTTGAATTCATTTGAATCGGAAGAAGAAAAAGTGTTATTTATCAAACTGTGAGGAAGATCTAAGTTATTAGATACCATACCAAAAAAATAAAAAAAAAAAATAGAAAATTTAGATTTTTGCAAGATCATCACAGTTTTTAATTGTTAACACTTTTTCTCCTTCTTTAATTCTCACAAGTACTGTTGAGTTACGTATCCAAACATATTTACATTTGTTACTATTTTTAAGAATATTTGCCTTTCTAAACAGCGAACGAGTGAAACCTGTGAGACTGTCATTTACGAATATTCTGCCGTTGAAGTTGTTGTTAGACTGCATCCCAAATATATTTGCAGATAATTTGACATTGTTTGCATTCATTTTGCCCATAACTCGTTGCTTTGTTGCGAATGAGGAGAATTTGACGCAGACAATATTCACGACAACTTTTATTTGGATAACTGGTCGTTGAGCCATTGAGTTGTTAATACCTCAACCTCTGCATCTTGTAAAAAGTTATACTTCCTTTCGTTGCAATAAATGCCCAATCATCTAGCCCCCGTGTCACACATCCTCAATGTTGAATTATTTTTCAACCAGAATATACCCGAAACCATACCGAATCTACAATACTATTCCGCACTTCATATGTATTATTAAACCTAACATCACAAACCTAACATCATTCAAAAACCACTACACCACAAAATAACAAAAAAAAAAAAAAACTTCCGCTCGCGCTGTGTCTTAACACTTTAAGACAAGCAAGCTAGTTATAAAAAAAAAAAAATTAAAGAATACATAACTCACATAATTTCCGATTTCCCTCAATGCTCTTCGAATGACTCAATCGGTTGAGTTTTCCATTCATACCCACCGGACCGGACGGCCGGCATGTCGTGTAGCACCCCACGTATGTATATGTACGTATCCGCACGACTACTTGAATTTTATACATTTCCCGGCACATATTTCGCTCGTTCATTGCTGTCGCCGCCTATAAAATCACGTCATCTTGTCATTACTCTTATCAAATCAACATGTCATTCCATTTGCTGTATTTCGTTGTGTAAATAGTCTCTTGTCGCACTGCCTATCTGTCTGTCTGCCGAGGTTTGTGAGACTATTTATCTGCTGAGTCAGGGCTCACTGAGAAGAAAACGCGCCGCAGAGCCACGCACCTCCGCCACTCCTTGTGTATCGGCCATTTGCTGCTGCACACGCATACGGCAACCAGGCGGCAAAACATCAAAGGCTGCCATCATTTGGCACATAAACTCAACCTTTCGAAACATTAAACGCTGCCGGCTGTCAGCTCTGTTGTTACTGCTGCCGCCGTCGCCGCTTGCTTCTTGTCGAAATGTAACAAGCAACTAGGCGATCTTGTAGTGAATACTCGACTGGCATCCGCTCTATGTGTCTGCCTTTGCGGTGGAGACCCCATTTAACATGTGGATCTGACCAAAAAGCTACGCCCAAATGTCGATGCCACGTGGTGACACATTTCCAAATTTGCAACAAGCCACCTTTGTCGGTGCATGACACCGAATGACTACATGCCCCAGCAACTTACTCTGTGAATGGACCACCAAGAGGTCGGTGGTCTGTTTGTGTAACGTCAGATGCAGACTCCAACGCCACATTAACGTGCTGTAGCGGGCAACTGTAAGGCAAATAATGAACGACTCAATTAAGTGCATTCAGTGGAGGAACACAATTAGGTGGCAAGTCAGGCGGCAGCGGCCCAGGTAAAGTGAAGAAGGTACACTCATGGTACATGGCACATTCGTTGCACAACATCGTGTGGGAGTGTGCAACTAAAGGAAATGTCTTCATTTACCTTGCGCCGGCCATCGTTTTGTTGGATGTTACTCTGGGGAGGGTGGCAGTAACTGGATGCCTTGTGTGTAGGTTGTACCCAACTGGGGGTTTGATGGGCATTCAACTCTGCAATTGTTGTCCAAAAGTGTTGCAATGTGAAACCCGGTTTATTGTTTAGTGTGGCACAGCAAGACATTTCGTTTCGTTTGCTTCTGCTTCCGGCA
Organism: Xylota sylvarum; assembly: GCA_905220385.1. NCBI lineage: Eukaryota > Metazoa > Arthropoda > Insecta > Diptera > Syrphidae > Xylota > Xylota sylvarum. The sequence continues at coordinate 65,498,377 of LR999957.1, read as the reverse complement.
CTATGTGGGATCTCATTTGTTAGAAGCCAAGCGTGAGGTAAGGTATCAATGACAGAGAGTACAGTTGGTAAAGAGGGAGGGTTCACAAGAGCTGTAGGTTAAGAATTATACGTAGAAGTTCAATATTCGATTCGAAATATATCTTTGGACCAATCGACCCATGGAGGGCCTAAGGCCGTTTTTCTCTTCTCCTACAAATGGAAGGACTTACTGACTTATGCTATTTTATAGTACATACATAGTTAAAATTTGGGATGTTTCTCAGACTTTCGCAGAAGGTACATAGGTCTTAGGAAACTTGATTGTATTTTTAAGATTCAGAAATGGGACGCCCTTGATCAAAAATATTTGGCGCGATAGGTCCATGACAGGGCCTAGCTTCTCACAAACATTCGTGTTGCGCGTGTTATAGTCTTTTACATGAATGGCTAAGGCGTACTGTTTAACGCCGCGGAGAGCGAATTGTTATTGGAGAAGCTTTTTCATGATAGTTTTACTCTCGGATGTTCGTCAGACGCTCGTGAGAGGTGAGCCGTGGAAGAAATTTTAGGTGGGCAATCAGGATTGTCGTCGTGTCCAATCCTGTGAAGATATGCCCTAAAGAATCCGTGTCCTGTGAAAATTTGCGTCAGATAGAAGGTCAAATCTCCATGCTTTCTGTTGATCCACACTTCAATGTTGGATATAATTTTATGCGTCCTGTTAGAACAGTTCCATCTCTGTTGCGATATCTTTAAGTTTTCCGCTCTTGATGGAGTCTGGCTGTCGATTCGCGTTGTCGTTAATGCGTCCGCTGCTCTTCTGGTGAGGTACTTCACTTGCGCTTTTTGTGCTAGATTGGCATTATACAGACACAACAGTCACTGCACCATAAAACGTCGTTCGATAGGCTGCCTCCATTATTCTTCTATATATATATATACCTACATATACCTATAGGGCAAGTATTGGTTTCGTGAAAAATTTCGAACTCGAGATTTTAATTATTACTATGATGGAGAAGTCCAAAAAAGTGAGTCCGCCAATTCCGTCTGTCTGTCTGTTGGAATTTTCATTCTAACCTCAAAATTAAGGGTACTTTACTTAAGGCCCATTTCACTAAAAATGGATTTTCTCGCAAATGGCTCTAACGATTTTGATAAAATTTCATATGTGAGTTAGTTTTGTTTAGTTTTGCGCGAAAAATGCGTATAACGGTAATTTTTAAAATTGGCTGTTTATCGGCTATTTCTTCAGCGATTGAGCTTAAAATTAATATCTGAGGTGGGTATAGTAAAGGCCAAGATGTGACGTACCAAGTTTTAGAACTGCCACGCCCACTTTTAAAAAATTAACCTTTTTTCCAAAATTTTTACTAGAAATTAAAAAAATTGTTAAAACGAAATTAATAGTCCTTGAAGTTTTCTATAATTCAGTTGAACACCATACATAAACTTTGAATTTCAGTGCCTATAATATAAAGTGCAAGTACGTACGACCCAGTCGTGCACTTTATTTCCATAGCATTGGTCCACAATTAAGACCCATACAGGATTATTGATGACACATCTTTTCTTATATCGTAGCCCACCAATATTTGGCACCATCCTTGCTAAAGCAGCGGTTGCCTTGGCTGCCTTGTCGGCTGCGTACTGTAGGTGTTGGTTAAAGATAAGCCGTGCATCTATGACTAAGCCAAGGTACTTCAATTCTGGGTTAGAAGTCACGACATGGGCGCCGACGGTTACGTCTATAGTCTCTATCACTTTTATGCTGCTACTAGTACTACTTTCGCCTTTTTTTGCGCGAGGCCCATGCTTGTTAGGAAGTCTTGGGCGGTCCTTATGGCCTCATTGCAGTCTTTCACTTCTTCTAGAAGTTTTGCCGATACGACGATGGCTATTTTGTCAGCAAAGCCAATTATTTTTGATAATATTGAGATTCACTGTCGAAGGACATCATCGTCATCATCATCATCGTTCCAAAGTGGTGCCACAATACCACAATTTAGAGGGACACCACCTGTCAGTATGTACATAACTGCACTACTGTTGCGGAAGTACTCAATCAGAATCTTTTAAAGGTATTCCGGTACTCTTTTGGAGGTGAGTGACTGCACTATATTCCTCCAGTTCGCAGTGCTAAACTCATTTTTAATATCTAGTGTGATGATAGAGCAGTATTTTGTACTTCCGCGCTTCCATCGTGCTTCTTGAATAGATTTTCTCTCCGTGCAGTTTCATTAATAGTGTCTATTGCAGAGGATCACTTTCGAATCATATCTACATCTCCTCCTTCCATAAATCCCATTACCCGTTGGTGTTGTTGGAACAGAACTTCGATCACATTTTCCAAGAAAGCGGCAGACGTGGGCGGGGATTTTCGGGTACCCTTCAATTTCCGCACTATGGAAATGGTATTCTTAAAACATTGCCTCGAAGTTGCAAACACTCGCGGAGTTCCTCGTAGTTACTACTTTCCCTGGAAGGCTGATAGAGTCGCCTCGGTCGGTGGCACTCTGCACACAGTGTGGCTATTTCCTCATTCCACCAATACACTGGTGGCCGGTTCACCTTTGCCAGTTTTTCGCTGCATGCACGCTCTTTGAAGTCCATCTATGACCTGTTTTGCCTTCTCCGCAACCTGTTCCGCGCGAAGATACAACATCCATCATCAGCTGTAGTACGTCAACTTCTACTGTTTGTGGCTTTCGGCCCATTTGCTGCGATTGTCTGTTTGGTGGTCGACGTTTTCCACCATAGCTTGTCTGTACCTCATATTTAATTGCCTTACGGTCACTGTGGGTGTACTAGGAGCATATTTTCCACGTCAGTGCTAGAGATGGGCTTGTCGACAATGGATCCTCTCCCGTTCTTGTTGAAGGTTAACTTGCTTATAGAATTCGCGAGCACGATATTCAGCGTTGAAGTCACCCGCAATGACGAGCGGACTTTACTCTCTAGCAGAACTTGGGACATTGTCGACTAGGGTTTCATATTCTTCTTCAGTAATACTTGGAGGCGCGTAGCAACTGAAGAAGTATACGCCGTTTATCTTGAACCATACGAAGCCTGCTTGGCGAGCCTCCTAATTTTTACAGCAGAGCGTCGATCACGTATCCAGATCGCAGTTTTGCCCATAGTGTCCGATCTCCATACGCTTTCGCCCAGTTGTTAGTAGGGCTCGCTGACAATCGCGACTTCTACCCCATAGCCCCGGGCCATGTAAGAAGTGTAAGAAGATCTTGGGCTACTTCGCAGTGGTTGAGGTGTAGTTAGATGATCCTCATATTCATTTTTTCGTTCTTTGCAGCTCGAGCTGGAAAGCAGAACATATAGTACTTTCAGTGCTATGTTCGGTGTTATTTCCACTTCCTTTGCAGAACATGCATTCCGGCTCTGAGAAGCAATTTAAGGCGACGTGCCTTTTTCATCACATCTGAAACAGCGTTCGGATCTCTGGAGAGATGACCGTATTCCAGACATCGTCAACATCTTTCCAACTTTGTTTTTCCTCTCATTCGATAGTTTACCCATTCTCTCCTAACTCTTCCATCGCTGGCGCTTTATTGGCGATGTTTGTTGCAAGAATTACCACTGGTATCTGGATTACGGCATAGGATTTCTCAGGGTCTTAATTGCTGTTGCTGGTATAAACTTCCCGAGCTGTTCCAAAAAGGCTAGGTTTAACTCCTTCTTGGCGGTATTTTCGCCTAAATCGTTTACCTAGATCAGTATCTTGTGTGTCACGACTTTGACATCTCCTCCTGTATCAATTTTTCTATCGGATACTAATGCTTTTTTCAGCTCCTTTCACCGTTTGTCTGGCGTATTTGACGCTGTCTCCTAGTTACTTTAGACTCGGGTCCGTTTTAACTTTCCGCAGCATGTCTTCCTTTCATATGAGGGCTATAATAAGATCTATTGCAGATCTTATTATGATAAGAGCCTTGTTCGTCTCTCTCTCTCTCTTGTGAGTGACTGACTACACATCTTCGTGGAACGGAGGTGGATATATCTTACTCATTAAGCAGAAGATGCAGATATTCTGAAATGCCTCAAAGAGCCAGTGTACTGAATTGGATGTCCGTACAAGCTGACATTCTTTTTTGTAAATTTGATCTATTTGAGCTATAAAATTGTGTGTAATACACATGAAATACGTTAATTAAAAATAATAATGAATAAAAATAAAAATAGTATGCATGTATATTTATATTAAATTCAATAACTTGAACGACGTCAAAGACTACAATGACTACGATGACTTCAAGTGAATGCAATGAATGCTAGTGACTTCAAGGTGACTTCAATGAATACGGAGTATTCAAAATGATTGCATTCATTTTGACTTCAAAATTATGATTGAAGAAAATGATTGCTAAATCATGACTTCAGAATGAATGCTGATTTAGTTTTTCTAAGTTGAAGTCATTAATGAAGACATTGAATTGAAACAAATCCACGTGAATTCTTAGTATGACTTCCGCAATGATTGCATTCTTTACACACTGTGTATTCCTTTTTCCACAAGGAGAACTTTTTGCTACTGACTGTTGGCATTCAAGTTTTGAGATTTCAGTTTTAAGCTTTAATAATTTATGCGAGGCTTAACCTATTCACCTAAGTCTATGGCGATAACAAAAACACGCATTTGCACTTAGCAAACTTGTTCATAAAGAATTCTGAATGTATGACTGGTATATCCTGTCTTCGGTCCTAAATCTAATTCACTTCATAAGAAAGTTTGGTGGAAGATACGTTAAATTGCTTATAGTCAAGGATATTATGCACACAAACTTTTATGTGCAGTAGTACCTCATAATTTTAAATACCATATCGGCATAGTTAAAAACCATGTTACACCGATAACTGCCACAAACTTACAATAAAACAAAAGACTTGTGCGTTCGAAAATATCTATATACTCCTTGTTCAGTGATAACCTTTCGCAAATGATATACTCTTTCGAGATGTAAATTCATTTACTCTACCTCACATGCAATTCGATACCAACTGAAACAGCATGCTGTCAGTACACGAGAGCTTACATGTGACTGCAGGCTTCTTTCTCATCCATTGAGTTGTGTGACTACACAACCAACAGGAGGAAGTGGTTTTTGTGGTAAGTAACGCAACATGACGATGATTATGTACCCCCATGGTACCATTGCCTCAGATATACATGTTTTGTTGGGTGTAATGGCAATGTCAGCACCCATCACAAGCAGATGACATTTTCCGTATGCGAAGGAAAATTTCGTCAGCCAGTCAGTTTTCTCATTTTCAATATTCTCTCTAGTAGCAGACAAGGCTATACCCACGCTCAGTTGGAACAGTAGGAGTACCATGAGGGAGGTACGAGTACAAAAAGTCTACAAATGACATTTTTGACAGCGGCATGAAAATCAATTTGCAATACGTCAATCGTGTTCTTTCCCTCTGTCAGTGTTTTTGGGAAGAAAAATAACATGACAGCTCGATGTGACATGTTCTGTGCGATGTTGTGTGGTATACATGTATACTTGTGATGCTGTGGCGGTGCTTTCCTCACATTGCCTGACACATCCCGGCCCGCCCCTATTTATGGATTTTTCTACGACGGTAGAAGCTATATTTCGTTTCATCGTCAGAAGTTGTTATGACATCGGAATGATGATGGATTGGAAATCGGGTGGGTGTGGAAGGTATACATTTTGAAGCATTTCTATAAAATAAGACGAGAGTTCTCAGAAAATTTTAGTTTCAATAATAATCTGTAAATACATACATATATATGTACCTACTTAGTACGATTTGAATTTTTCCATTTCTGGTATGTATAGGACACTAATGGTGGTTTTTAGTTGCAGAATTTTGAGAATGCTGCACCGACACTAATGCTCTGCTCTGTTAACAAATTTGTTACATTGTCGTCTTTATTGTTTTCTTCGTTAATGCCTTGGGTATCTGACACGCATAGCCGAGAAACCCTTTTGGAAATATTGAGCATCCCAATTGAAAACCCCTTTACAAGACTTTGATTGATGATAAAATATTCGGTTTGGAATTGCCTTTGGCGCATTAAGGTGTGACCAATCCGCATCCATTTCCATCTTCTTATAGTGATGTCGATTGGCTCCTGCCCTGTTCTTAAATGGAGCTCTGCGTTTGGGATTCGGTTGGGCCAAAATACTATCAAAATGATAACGCAAAGATCTGTTAACTGATTACTGTGGACACCTTCCAAGTACCGCACCCATATAGCAGTACTGACTCGCCATAAAAAGCGACATAAATAGCTTTTCCACATCTTAAAGAGCATTCCGAAAACAGCTTTTGCTTTTCAAATAAGGAAATGTCTGCACTTTCTCGACCAACTGTCCAGCAATGTTAAGTTGGGAGAAAGACCCAAAGATTTTGGTTTTAGTTGCATTTATTTGAAGACTCACACTACTGGCTTTAAGATGTCATTGTCCGTTGAACACCTCTGCTTTCATAGTTCTGCGCGAATAACATCGCTTACAACCCTGCCGAAATCCGCTTTGGTTCCGCTTCAGATTAAGAAATTTTTTCATGATTGCAGGTGACTGGGCCACGGATCAACCAGCACTTGTCCTGTTTTGTGGCCCAGGGGACTCGCCATTTGTCCTCTCGTAAAAATCGCAATCTTCAAAGAGACTCCATCGTATTTTCTGGATCGCAGCTGCGCAAGGTCCGTTTGCATATTTTGCCCTGGCTCTTGGTGAGCACAACATCTTCATATACCGGATGTACATATACTCTTGTCCATGTACGTTTCGGGTTATATTGAGCCTTGACTCTCGGTCTCTCTCATAACTCTTATGTTTTTTTTTGTAATTCACTCTAATGGCCCAACCCCCAACCTATATGACGAGAAGCTGATTAAACCATTGTCAATAACCCACTTCCTTCCTGTTTGCGTTGGGCGACACACCACGATCTCTTAAGTGTTTCCAACGTACTAGGTATCAGATGATCACTGTTTTGTCCATTTCAGAGAAGAAGATGATGATAGAGGCTTTGTGAAGAGGCTTGTGGCTTGATTTATTGCCCCTGTCTACCTTTTGATCACCTGAGTCACATTTTAAAAGTCAATATACATATGTGATAATTTAACCTGAAGTGGAGGCACATCTGAGCATCGACGATGTAGAATTTTACTCTTCATTACTAGACTACTTAGTAATAAGTTATATTAGTTCCCAAGCACCCACCTTTTTGAGGTAAACCCAAAACAGATTCGTTAGAGGTTTAGAAGAAATGCGTCAAACTGAAAGTCATTTCGCAAGGAAGGATCTCCTTAAATAATTCCTACGCCATGTAGTAAACTCAATTGAATATTTGACAGGTCCCCTCTATTCTCTAGTCCCATCTCATTTGTAAAAATGACTAATTGTCCGGTGTCAAGCAGCGTCTTTCACTGTCAGTCGTTGGGTCTACGGTAATGGCACACAAAAGCGATGAAACCTTCGTCTTATCCAAATGGCCCGGCAGCAGCAACAACAACCAAACAATTCGCAATGAATAATGAACCCTATTCCGCACAGCACAACCATTTCAACCGTTTTACAACAGGGGATGATTAATCGCCCCCATCTGTCAAAAGTATTATTCACTGCCATTTCACATGCCATTATTTCGTCAAAAAACTGGAGAAGAACACGTAAACACTCCGTCCAGGGTTAGGGTGTTCCATGTACCACCGCAGGAAAAACTAAGAATTACCAACCTTTTGAGCACAAGATTTATTATTTAATTTGTTAACGTTGCGCGCTGTAGAAAGCCTCCAAACAAGATGAAGACGAAGACGAAGACGCAGAAGTTGACTGATAGAGTGCGGGCAGGTACAAGCGTACCGTATGAGCAGACGTCATTCAAAGCCACTTCGCAAATTCGTTACACTGTCTTCCTCGTTCGGTGCTGCCGTACTTATTACCCCTCCCGCCTTCAGACTGTGTTGCCAATTTCATTGGAGTCGACAGTGTTTGTTGACTATTGTCTTTGATGAGAAGGACCGGTTGTTGTTCTTGTTAATACTGTCTTCTCCAGAACTGGCATGTTGAAGGAGGAGGATTTATGTGTGTTTTTCATTCATTTTTTTATTTTTTTTTTTTTGTGGGTCGGGGGATGTTTTATGTTCCATGGCGGCAGATACAAATTTTCTGGTTATTCATTTTCATTTCAGCCATTCTTCAAGGTTTTCGGTTGGCGCGTTTGATGTTGATTATGTTCGTTTGGCTGTTTTTTTATGTTTCTGGCGGGAAGGTGATTTGGATAACACGCTCGTGGGTAATTTGTTGTGCTGCGGTGCAGAAAGTGAAAGATGGGAATGTGAAATCAGTTCAAAGGGAAACTCGGAAATACTCTTTCTCAGATGTCAGGAAGTGAAATTGAGCGATTTTCCAAAAAAAACCGTTTGACGTATGTATGTATGTACTACATATGTATGTTTGTATGTGTGTATGTTCATTTGTAAGATTTTGTTTTTTGTGTTTCTTGTCGAAAATAATGGAGATGAATCGATTCAGGGTAACAAGCGGTTGTTTATTATTATGGTTGATTTATTAATTGCCTTTAATTAAAGTGATACAAGACTAATGCGTATGGGAATGCTGTGCTTATAGGGCAATTCAAGATAACTTAGTTATGACTATATCGGGTCTAAGATTGATTTGCTGCATGCTTGGTATGGTACTTGAAGGTCTTTAGATATCTAATCCATTAGCAATGGAAAGCCTCCATGTTTGATTCCATTCTTAACTGAAGCTATTCTTAATTACAGCCTATCAGTGTACCAAGAACTGCATCCATTGTCTGTGAACATTAGGAGTAGATAGAAACTTAGCCGCTCATGCTTCCTGTTGAACCAAACCTCTACATTGAGGCTCGCACACAGATGTGCTCATCTGCCTTTATCGGTGCAAAGTACCTTGGTCGCGACTAGGTATTACATTAGGACGCTAATTGTTGACGATCTGCTGGCGAGGTACATCTATGGCATTTTCTTCCAAAAAGTTAAATTGACTTTTGACTTGAGACCCGTAGAGTATTTCTTCTACTATAATTTCGTTCTCCTATGTACATATGTACATGCATACATACGATACATACGAGTACAAAGAAGGTAAGGAATAGTTTCATCCTCTTCTTATTCCATGCAGCTTCTGCTAAAGTCGTTCGCAAAAAGACCCAGCCTTGTATCATGCTCGCCTATAAGATAGTGTCCAGTAATGACACCTAGTGTAGTGCCGATATGCAGCCTGTGGAGAGAATTCAAATGCTTAGAGCGTTTTAAATCCAGCTTTGTCCAAATTTGTTTTGTCGCTACACATGTTGGTCCACTTGTCCTCCTAAGATTTGTACTCTCTACAGCATCCAACTTGAATATTAGTTTGCAAGCAGCGATTGGTATAGCGAAGGGGCATTTGCTCGAAAAAAATGTGTTAAGTTGTTCCTATTCTGGCGAGTTCTGGAATATCATGGGTGTTCCGGCACCCAACAAAGGTGAATGTGGAACTGTTCAGCCATCTCTGTGAGAGACGATCGGCAGTCTAGATGTACTAAAGAATTTATAGAGATCGATTCCAGGGATTCCATAGCTGCTTGCAGATATCACGTTTTCCTTAAGCCATGATAAAACTGCTTTGATCGCCATAATTTCCGCCTGGAGCACACTAAAATCATTTGAAAGACGGAAGAAGAGTTTAAGATTAAGACTGTTGACTCTTGGAGAAAACCCCTACCAATTCCATCTTTGGTATTTTAACCGTCAGTGCATCGACTCATTTTGTAGAAGTGTTTCTTCATTCCAGAGTGATCTGGAAGGAATGGTGACGACGAAGTTCTTATCACAATTTAGACGTGGGGTGGTATAGTCCTTGTTTTCGGGAAAGATTTTGAAATTATTCAAAATGGAGGCGTGGTCAAGTTCTTTTCTGGACCACTTCCAGGTAACTTTGAGACGAACGGCTGAACTTGTTGCCATTTGCTTACAAAATATATACAGGCCGGTCTCCAGAGATAGTTGTACGTATGCACAAACAAGCTGTTCGCTGACCTTAATTAGATGGACGTGGTTTACAGCTTTTTCTAAGGCTGTCCACTAAATAACTCCACGTGTGTGAGTGCGGTCACCGTACGGACTGAGATGCAGAGTCAATGAGTTATTCGAGGTTAAAGACTCCGTCTATTTCTTGCTTTTTTGCAAGAGAAAGTGCTATTCTTGCTTTCTTGACTATTTCTTGAATGTTAGGTTTTCCGCTTAGCTTCCTATCCAGGATAAGATCCAAATATTTTGCTTGTCAGAGAAAGTAAAACTGATGCCATTGAGAGAGAATTATGTAGAATTTGATATTTTTTTGGAGGGGGTTTATACCCAGTATTTTGTAGAAGTTCTTTGAGAGCATTTAGGCGGTTTCCTAAGACAACTAAAGCAACAACAGTGATCGCTGTGCATCACTCGTCTTCCAGGATTATCAATAGTTCATTAAGCACCACAATCCAAAGAAAAGGAGACAGAACATCTCTTTGCGGAGTGCGTCTACTGACAGATCTTCTAGTAGACGTCCCACCCAGCTTGGAATTGTTAGTCCGACTAGATTAATCAATGCGCAAAGTGAGCTGTCGACCTTTAAATCTGATAGTGCATCTGCTATCGCTGATTGTTAAAGACGCCTTCTATATCTATGTACTCTGTATGAAACAGAATATACGATATTACGCACTAGTGAGTGTAATGCCGTTTCCACTGACTTGCTTAGTACGCATGTTGGACCGCTGACAGTAAATTCTTATCAATACTGTTGCGTAAGTGGATATCAATCACTCGTTCTAAGGTTTTTAAGAGGAATGATACTAATAGACTAATTGGTCTGAAGTCTTTTGGATCTGAGTGAGAACATTTCCTCCTCAACTTCAACTTCTCTGCATACCTGTGGAATACATACATATGTATATATATTTACAGTGGTATGTTTCCCATTATCCTTCTCACAGCATTTATGCCTTTGTTGCCTTGTCAACTGTATGCTGCATGCGTTGTTAAAAAGTCCGCCTGGCGTCTATAATGATGCAAAGGTACATGTGCTTTGAAATCACGAGAAAATTGACAAAGTTTATTGTTAAAATTATCGTCTAAAGCGTATTTGAGACTTCTGTGGACCAGCGTTTTACATAACTTACTGTTGCATGTGACACCCAAATCACGCAGAAAAATGAGAGTGGAAACGAACAGAACGGAATAAGAAAGAGATTGGCATTTTTTACCATATATGTATGTAACTCTGTTAACTTTATTGAGCCTTTGATTTCGAATGGCTACATATGTATACATTTACTTCCTTGGCGTACTACAATGCACTCAGACTGCTGGCTATGAATTCAGTCAGGTTTTCGGTTGTTGACCTTCCCTTTAAGAAATCGTGTTTAGGTATGCAAAAAAGTTTAGAAATTAGAAATTTATTTTTTTGTACCTTTCCTATGCTCTGTGCATGAGACATTTGGAATTTGGAAGCCGTAAAAGATAGAGCCAAAGAGTTTATACATTTTTTTAAAACTACGGCGGGTATAGCGTTTGGGCCAGCAGAATATTCGCCTTTAAGTCTTTTGATCTTGTCTGTCACGAGTGTCACTGTTTTATCGACAGTCGTTAATAAGGGTTTGGTCAGAATCACTCATGTAGAAGAAATGAGAATGGCCTGATTCTGACGTGTGTTTGTAGAACGATGAATTAAGTTTCCTATTCGAGGTTTTCAAGTAGCTTTTTCTTCAAAAGTATTAAACCGTATCTGTAATATATTTCGTATTTGTAAGATGTTTTTGTATTCTAAGGATCAATTCATTGCAATGTTTTTTGGCAAGCTTGGTCACGGCATATGTATATAATAATCCAAAATCTTTCTACTATGATTTGTTGCAATAGAAGATCCGAAAGTGTTGGTTGCCACTCCTACTTACTCGGTTTAATTTTTTAAAATTTTCTCTTCTTCTGTCGAAAGCCCAAAGTTCGGGATTTCGCTGGTTTTCTTTAGTTGCAGCGGGAAGGTCAATTTTGCCGTCTTCCTAACTTCCGATTTTGCAAAATTTTACGCATGTCCCTAGCAAGTCTTTAAAGACCCTTCCTAAGTGTATTTCCCTTTATTTCCCAAATGTAAGAGAAGTGAGTCTTCACTACCATTCGACATGTTTGCCCTTTTTGAGAACAATCTTTAGTCTAATATGAAAATGACTCCAACACAGTCTCCTTCTCAGACCACCGCATAATTAAATTCACGATTGATGGAAAGACTGTACAACGTAACCAAAAACACTAAAAATCCCAATGCTTGGGACCGCTACAAAGAAAACAAAGGGAGATTCAAAAATAGAACAACATACGTAAAGAGAGCAGCCTGGAAAACCTTCTGCAGTGATATTGAATCCACAAAAGACGTTGCCAGACTCAGAAAAGGTCTGTCAAAGGTTCAAACAGTTCCGGGATTCCTCAAAAAACCAGACGGCTCCTGGACGGACTCTGTTCTGACACCTTAAAAGAACTCATCTATACCCATTTCCCGGGCTGCTCCTTCACCAACTTACACCCCACAGAGAGGGTCAGCAGTTTAGAAAAACATTCGACCGGGTTCTTCCCATGATGCCACAAAGCTCAAAGGCATTTTCCGGTACATGGTTCACAAAGATTTTCACAGGTTACTTTAGCTGCACCTATGTATGTACTCAAATCATGGAGAGAAGTCAACGTGATTTTTATACTTAAAACCCTAGAAAGAATATTAGACATATACTTACATTCGCTCCAAAATTAACCGAAGGGACATCTGACCTGCCCAGCATATGAAGGGCCGATCAGTTGAGACAGCGCTACATGAGGTGGTTACTAAAATCGAGAATTCACTCAACCAAAAAGAATATACATTAGCAGCTTTCGTGGACATTGAAGGAGCCTTTAACAATGTAAACTTGAAATCAGTCAGTTCAGCACTAGACCAGATGTACGTGAATCCTACCTTATCAGGTTGGATTGAATGTATGCTCAATGCACGAAACATCAAATCTGAACTGGGTAGTAGCCAAGCTCATGTTGTGGCCTCGCGCGGTACCCCCAAGGTGGCGTCTTATCACCACTACTCTGAAACCTAGTAATCAACGAAATACTAATTAGATTAGACCAAAACGGAGTTAGGGCCGTCGACTATGCTGATGATGTTGTCATATTAGCAACTGGTAAATTCCAGCCCACAATCGTTAACCTGCTACAAACAGCGTTGAACGCCCTAAACAACTGGGCCCAACACTGTGGTCTAAGTCTAACAAAAACCGAACTAGTTTTCTTCACAAATAAGAGAAATATACCCGCATTTGAGCCACCTAGATTGAATGGGGTTCAACCGCAAATATTAGACAAGGCTAGATACCAAGGGTGCATACTAGATCGTAGATCGCAAATTGAACTGGAAAGAAAATATACTCGAACGTAGAAGGCCACGATTGCTGTTTACACATGTAGTAGAATCTTCGGGAAAAAATGAGAGCCAAAACCAGCCACAATCCACTGGATGTACAAACACCCTCACAAGGATTCAACGTCTAGCATGTGTGGGTATCACAAGCGGAAATAGCAGAAAAAAACGCTCTCCGCCTCACACAAACCCGGATGTGGAAAGACAATCAATTCGGTACACAGAACCATTACCAAATGCTTAAATGTCAACTTACCTTCCGATTACATTTCTTCCCACACGGACTTCAGCCTCAACCTCAACTCCAAATTTCCCTCTAGAGAAAGCTGGACAAATGGGAATGTCATTAATCCCTCCTCCTTATCCATCTTCATGGATGGGTCAAAAATGGAGGAAGATATGGGCTCAGGCATTTTTTCAGAGGCAGCACCAATTGCCCGGTCCTTGAAACTCCCCAACCTCTTTAGTGTGTTTCACGCGGAAGTATATGGTGTAACCAAGGCCTCCCGGGACCTATCCACTCTGAATAAAATGAACATATCGATTTCTATATCGACAGTCAAGCAGCCATCAAAGGCATCACCTCCATCTCAACCAACTCTAAATTGATCAGGATATGCAAGGAGGAAGGCCGATGAGCTAGCGAGAAAAGGATCAGAATCAAAAGACCTGGCAGTTCTAACGCCCATTAGCCTCCGTATATCCAAAATCATCCTGGACTTTCTCAACATGGCCAATATAAGGTGGAAACACTCTCCTCATACCGAGTCTCGAGAAGGCCTTGGGGCCAATACAACAGAAGAAGGACCAAAGAACTTCTATCGCTGAATACACCACAGTCTCCACTGAGTCTGAGTCTATAGGTATTGTCAAAGAAAAGAATTCAATGGCAGCCCACCTCAGAAGTATGAGAATCAGAAGTAGAGAAAGACACGGCACATTTCCTCTGCTAATGCCCAACCCTCAACAGAACAAGATACTCGGCGATGGGAAAGGTATCTTTCAACGAACTAGCTAACACGCCACCTAAAACCATCATAAAATTCATCACGAAAACTGGATGGTTTAGGATGGCCGCTTCTGACATGGGAATAACAGTCTTTTTTTTAATTCCAGTGAGGCTGCACACTTTATCAGTGCAGTCACCCCCTCAACCTACCTACCTAATATAAAAATTATGAATTATTGACTAAAAACTTTACATTTTACATTTTGTGCAGATCATTTACATCGTTTACTCGCGGAGTCCTTGACTCTTTTTTCCCAAAGATTTCCAATATGGATTTCTAAATGGTTGGTCTACAACCACTAACTTAACCGAATTCATGTCCAGTACTTTGTGTTCACAAGAATGTGGAAATAAAGTCGTTGTGATCATCACGGGAGCCTTCGACAAAATCTCGTACAAAAGTGTTCTTATTAAATTAAAGGCTCTTGGGTTCCAGCCAATGTTTATTATGTGGATACAAACATATTTAGAAGATCGAGTTTACAGTGTTCTGTTTGCGTCCACGGTTTCGGAACCAATAACAGCCTCTTCTAGAGTACCTCAAGCTATCCATTTTGACGCCTCATTATTCATTGTGATAATAATTAACAATGTTCATCGTATCATTAAAAATTCATATACATACATAAATACATACTATACATACATATATATACATATTTATTTGCTTACTTAGATGATAGAAAATCCTCATGCAGAATGTATCTTCCTCCTCGGACTTTATTCTATTGCAGGAAGACTTGGATAGACTTTCTAAATAATTTCCTTGAGCTCAATTACTTTCAAGCAATATCATTTACGCGTAGTTATCACCTTGTGACTTGAAGACACTTGATACTTTAAGAACCAAATACAATAGTCATTCGCCATCAATTAACATATCCAAGTACCTACCTACATAGGTCTGTGCTCTTCGATCACATGAACGGATTTTGCCAACGAAACTCAATTATTGAACTCCATCCGATTTTAAAAACGTTGAATTCTTTCTTGACCGCATTTGACTGGATTTGTCTGCGATCACAGTATCAGTGCGGTTTTTCGTGACAAACGTTACGCATCCATTTGGGCTCACACTCCTGTCTAGGCACATAACAGAACCAGATAGACACCAAAGAATCATCATCAATCCATTCACCATCACCATCTCCAAATATCATCAACATCAACTTTTCCAATTACATCATTCATCAAGAAGACAGCACCAGGACATCACACTCTGTTCCTTTGCCGGCAAACATCCTTTTTGACTTCCCGCCATTTCGCCCGTCAGCAGCTAAATGTAAGCCAATACCCCCATTGCAAGACCATCTTTCTTTTACCCATAGCACAATGATAAATCACTCTCATTAGCAGATATCAATCACAAGGATAAATCAATAAGAAAACGACTCCTTGTGTTTAATTTATTATTTTTGCTTCAATTTTTCTTCTCCACCATTGAATTTTTGCACCCTCAGACAATAGAGCAGCAATTTTCGTGATCCTTCCTCACGTCCTGTGGCAATATTTTCTTCCTTCTAAATACACGTATATATCTTCGGTCATGGTAAAGCAAAAACAACAACGACTCTGAATGAAGTTGGGAAAAAGTGAAAACGTCAGAACAGGAGCAGAGAAAAATGTATGGAGATTTCTTTTCAACGACCCATAACGACAGGATGATGGATGCCGCAAAAGCCCAAGATTCCAAGAAAAGGATCTGTTCCTGTCAGTCGTCTTGACATACATTTTTTGTGTGCGTGTGTATGCTAGGTTGTCCGTTCGAGAGTGACTGAATAAGTGAGTGGTAGAGAGATCTGAGAATAAAAAAAAAAAAAAACTTGCTGAAGATGAATGGTTAGGGACCAAGTGAATGAATGTGAGACTTGGACGAAGGGAGGTAGAGAGTGCCAAGGATAAGAACTCTTTTAATAACATTCAACTTTGACAGATGTTTTCTAATTTTTTTTCGTCTTTTCCGCAAAATCGTTTTACAGTGGACGAAAGAAAAGTTTTCTAGAAAAAAAGAAAAAAAAAAAAAAAATTACTGTGTATATTGTGAATGAATTCGGGATTGATTTTGGTGTGTTAGTAATTGGATTGTGGGTAGTTGTTTCAGATGAAAAAAGCTCAGGATTGGTGTGGATTTACCAGTTTTTTGCTTTGCAATCCTCTGACCATCTTTTATACTTCGCAATCTTTTTAGAAAGTTCGAACTCAAACGCTTAAAAGTGCGCAAATACGAGTAGAGGGAGATAGAAATTCAAGTAATGCTCACAGATTACTCAAGGAATTTCTGACATTCCGAAAGGGTAAATATCCTGTATCACAGCGCATTTTCGTTAAATCATTTCAAAGAGCGTATGAATTAATCATACTTTCTTGCAGTTGATTCACAAAGATGGTGGGTGAGCCCTTAATTGGCCAACGACAGCACTTACATCCCCGGAGCGGTCTACTGACATCGGTTTGAAACCGGCTCGTCATCCTAAGGGTTTCAAAAAATTAAACTGACCCATGCGGTACAAGGCAGATATTACCGCGATCCAGGAGATATGATGGATAGGAAGGCAAATCCGGAAAAATACCAACGAATTTCAAGTCGAGACTCACCATTTCTTCATCGACTTCAAAGAGGCATATGATAGTGTTCATCGCCTTGAGCTCTACAATGCGATGGCCGAATTCGAGATCCCTGCTAAACTGGACGTGACGCTGGAAAAAACGCGGTGAAACGTGAAATGCCCCAAAAAGATGCACTATCATGTGACTTCTTCAATCTCGTCACTATCAAAGGTTCTATCTTTCATCGGTTGCTCCCAGCGTGCCGTCTTAGAAGCTTTAACGGCTACTGCAGAATAGGCGAAACGAGTTGGCTTTGAAGTGAATGAGGACAAAACCAAGTATATGTTGTCAGCAAATAAAGAAACATGTTATGACAAAATGTCACTGTTAGCAACAGTAACTTCGAAGTGGTTAAGGAGTTTGCGAAACGATCGTTTCACTTAAATTATTAAATCATACCAATAGTCAATTGCGTGAACCATTTGCGTTATTATTCGCTCTCCTAGCCTACACATGGAACTTCCTTTCTTCTCCAAACTAGTTAAATCAAATATTTACACCGATTAAAACACACTGCGTATAGGGAACAATCAATTACCTCGTCTAGTGACCCAAAAGTGAATAAAATGGAAGTATCATCGGACCCCTATGAGCAAAAATTATTCCAAAAAGCCAAAACACGTTGACTACGCTGGTTCGGCCACATTGAGCGAACGGACAATAATGCTTCAGCAAAGAGGATCTTCGAATCACAGCCTCCAGGTTCGAAACGGAAAGCGAGGGCGAACCTCCGTTTTAAGGAGGAGGCGGATGCCAGAGCGCTTGGTCTAGGCAACTAGAAGCAGCCTGCTTGGGCAGAAGAGCGTGGAAGGCTGCCTTGTCCCAGGCAGAAACTCTTCACGGGTCGGGAGCTAGTTAAGTAAGCAAGCATTTTCCACAAGGAAGACCATGTAGACTGAAACGAAAAAGTGGACCCTGTACAGCTTCGATCCCACTAGAATGGGTACCATGATAGGGTGACCAAAGGAGGGGTCTGACAAATATAATTCTGTTACTGATTTAGTGAGACATGGATTCGAAAACTATTAAGACCAGGCACGAAATCGGGCGCCTTCTCATTATTTAATACTACAACGTACCTTGCCACCAAGTTTCGTACAACTGATTTTATGGAAGCTGATATATTGATACATAGGTACTATGAGTGATTTTGGTTTGTATGCTAAAAGCAAGTCTTGCTTGAGGAAGTGTTTTTCAAGTTAAGTCGGGACAATATCCTCTTTGGTTCCGAGTGGTTACTTGTTCCCTTACAATGACTGTTCTCGATGTATTTTCCTTTCCCTATGCCCTAGTTTATGATCGCCTTGATTGTTCGTGATGACTTAAGGTATATATAGTATAATAAGATTTTCCAGGAAGCTCACCTGAGAGTATACATACATACATACATATAATGTATATAAATTGGTGGGGTTCAAACACGTGGCTTACAACCTCCAGCAGAGAAAATCTCACCAAACACGTGGCATCAGCCAAGTATATATATGAGCACATTTTGTTCGTTCTGCCTCATTAAGTATTACAGCTGTAATATGTATGTATGTACGTAGGAAAGTTCATTCTTATAGTATGTACAATTGGTGTTTCAATATTATAAAATACCTGTCAAGTCGACCTAATTGGCGATGAATTTCGTTGAAAAACAAACCAGAAGAAAACTAACAAAATCGAGTTTAAAAATTAAAACCCTTATTGGTCACAAAGTTTCCCAAACAACAGCTAATTGAGTTTCATCCTTCGTTCGATGCCAGACATCAGACACCATTAAACGAAACGAAGAAAAAGGCTCTATAGCATACATATTTCAAAATATAAAATCAGATAAGCAGGTGAAAAGGACAAAGACAAATTGAATTTCCAATCCACCATGTTCTTGTCCTTGTACAGTTTACGGCAGCTTATCTTGATCAAAGTCTGTTTATTTATTCCTTGCAAGGAGCCGTAAATTCAATGACCTAATGGTACAACGAATTTAAATGAATAAACTACAAGGATACCAGCCACATGTTGTCGGTCGACAAACACCTTTTCTTGTCACAAATGTATGTATATCTGTCAAATATCCTTGTCAATTGCGTTACTATTTGCCATTATTTCTAATTTATCCTAGTTGGTGCTCCCCTACTTATTGGAAGCCTAAAGAATAAGCATTTCTCTCACTCCTTGTCACCCAAAAGTGCCATGCCCATTAACCCATTCGTCTTTTTGTAACGTTATCCGACATGAATTATGAGGGTTCGTCCTTTGATTGATTTGATACAATTTTTCTCCAAAAAAAAAACTGACGTTACAAACGCAATGCAAACACAAACAACATAAAAAAAAACACAAAAAATCCAAACGAATCGAAAGGGGTTGGCTGTCGTTGTTGTCGTCGGTGGTATATCCTTTTGCGAATCAACACCCCTTCAGGCGTTGTTTGCACACGAAAATGTGCGCCGATTGTCAGGATAATGAAGACAAATATTATTGCTGCAACTTTGTTTCTACTTTCACGCACGCAACTCGGACGAGTGAGTGCTTCAGGGTGGGAATAACTATTCTACGAGACATATGCGAGTCCTGCACAGTTTGCGGTTGCCAGGAGCTACGAAATTAGGGGAAAACGACGTATCAAATATCAAAAAACTTTCGCTCGACAAAAATTAATCGCAACACTAGAAAGGATGGAGGGAATTACACACATGAGTACGGGTTGTATAGCCGGAGAGCAGTCAGCTCTCGATTGCGCTACGCTGCCAGCAGCAATAAATCAGACTAATTTCCCAAGGATTTTCCGCCCCGGGCATGAGCATGTTGAATGTGTAATTTATTGGCATTTATTGTGACCACATATGTGATGTTAGTGTTTGGCTCAGGGCTGTCAGGGACGCCGGAGAGACGTCGAACGGAGTTTGATTGATGCTGGAAGTTTGTCATGCAAATTGATGGAAAAATTAAGGATATTCCCAGTTTTTTTGTGTGTGTGTGTGTGTGCGATGCAATGATGATGATGTGGGTTTTAGGGGTAGCCACCCAAGGCTTTTTGTCTTGCGTTAGAAATTGATGGTAATTTATGACAGCAGAATTGGATCGGATTTCGGGATGAATAGTGGCATAGTGACAAATGTTCCTTATGTGACATATTCATCTATCATTTTGGATGAATGTGATTTAGCTAGGGCGAGAGGGCAATGATTGTGGTGATATTTCAAGTGGGAGAGATGGTTTGGAATTTTTTTTTTTATTTTTTTCTATGCAATGTTATGGAGAATTACGTACATAGATTTTGATTTAGATTTGTCGATAATTTAATTATTTGTTTATAGTCGGTGAAAGGTTCATACTGCTAAGGCATTGTACGGTGGACTCATCAGAGGTGATATTGAATGCCCATCCAATGGACAGAAGGGTTAAATGTTCTTTCTGTTGATAAAACCTAATTAATAAAGTGTTGTCTTAGTATCCTTACCTAGCTGATATGCATTTTGGGACTTAGACAGTGGGAAGGCAAATATAGATCTTTTTCTCTTGGGATCCAAATTCGTACAAGGATTGCAGATTTATTCTGCAACTAGAATTGTTGAAATTACGTTTGGTTGCTTAAAGGACGATTTCGGAGATTGCTCCAATTCCCTGAGCAGACAAATCTACATACATATGTAGGTATGTAATTGCAAATCTCATGGTGAGTGCTTGTGTTTTGGATAACATTTGCATTTCATGCGAGGATTCGTATTCCATTAACTTATCTCATCATAATGAATGAATTGCTTAAATAGAGTAGGCGCTGTATCAGCTCCTTGTTGGAGAACCATAATCTTTTTTATAGATTGTGGTTTGATTGAGAGAGCATTAAATATCAGTGCGAGAAAGTGAGTATGATCGAAGAATTTCAAGGTTTCTTCTCTGATCTGAACATCTCAGCAGAAATTAAACGGAGAATAATTTTTTCCAATCGCTGTTTCTTTGGATTGAGAGGGCAATTGAGTAGTAGAGCCATATTCCGAAGAACTAACGAGACTCTATATAAGACCTTGATCATCGCAGTCCTGCTTTATGGTGCTGAAGCTTGGATTCTATCTAAAGCGGATGGAGATATCCTCAGTCAGTGCGAGAGAAAAATTGTTCGTAAAATTTTCGGTCCCGAAACGAACGACGAACTATACGAGCTGTACAGCGACATCGACCTAATAAAAAAACTGCACATTAGCTGTTTGAGATGGCTGGCACATGTAGAGCTAATAGACCCCAGTGCTCGGGCCCGTAGAGTCTTCAAATCCAACTCGGAGGGACAACGCAGCAGAGGAAGACCTCATGTTAGTTGACATGCATAAGTAGAATGGGACCTCAACCGGAGGAGGAGATCGAGATATCCTTGAACTTTTTGTAAAAAGGTCATTGGATTGCAATAAGCGGCCCTCAGAATCCGTAGAGCCGACCTCCAAAGAGGGTGGATTTTCCAGTAAAGCTGAACTGCCACCTGGGGTCGTTTTGTTCATTCCATGTTTAGTTGGAAAACATAAAGTTTCAACAGGATAGCATACATCTAATTTGCTACCACAATCGAATTAAAGAATGATGCTAAGGTATCAGTTCTCTAATTTCGAAACATTTGCAATATCGCAAAGACGATAAGAACGTTCGGATATTGTTCTTAATAGTCCGCCATATTCTAAGAACGCCTAAATTAATTAACCTAAATTTAGTTGGACATCCAGAACTTGGATTGAATTGGGAAACATCAACACAAAACAAGTATTTTCTGAAAGTTAAGTACGGATGTAAATAATGTTTGGATCTGGTGTTTGATGAAATCAAGCATGTCAAGGTTTTATACACGCTGAATCAACAAATACATGAAATCTGAACGAGAATATTAACTTACATAAGACAAACAGTTATGTGCTTACACAATTGGGTGAAACAAGTCACTTCCTTAACTTGCAATTTACTATAAAATTCGAGAACTTACTCTTATCTAGTCAGTCGATGTACAAGTTTTGTAAAATCTCAATCAGCAATGGCATCAAAAATTACATTGGAATTAATCCTTTTTTCTGTGTTGGTATTAGCAAGTGTTAGTAATGGTCAGCTCAAAAAGCCATCAGTAGATTCCGCTAATGGAGAGCGTGCTCCTACAACGACTTCACTAACAACGACTTCACCAACAACGACTTCACCAGCAACGGCTCCACCAACAACGACTTCACCAACAACAACTTCACCAACAACGACTTCACCAACAACTACAAGTCCATAGTTTTCTTCTAGCAGCAGTTCTTCACTTTCAACACGTACACGATAACTTAAATTAGGCTTCCATAAGCCAAATGTTATTGAAAACCTTTTTAATTAAATGTTAACTAAATTCATACGCAAAAATATACACAGATAGGTATAATAAGAATTGAAATGTTTCTGTCTCTGTCTTTCACAGACAGAGTTTATTCCTGACGATGAAAATACAGAGTCTTACAGACTACTGAATCCGATCCACAACTGTAAGTATCCATCTATTTACAGCATTCAGTCATTGTTATTATCATGGGGCAAGTTAGGCAGCTAATATAATTATATGTACATACATACATATGTAAATATGTAGTCGACGCCATGGCTCAAGAGGTTAGTGCGTTGGACTATGGAGCAAGGGGTTCAATCACCAGAAAAGACCTAAAATGTCTTTCGCAGTCCCAGCTCTCGCGAGCGTCTAACAAACGTGCGAGAGTATAAATGTTATGAAAAATAAAACATTGCCCTTCGGAAACGGCATTAAACAGTAGGACTCTTCTATTCGTGTAAAGAATATAACACCCCCAACACGAATGGTTGTGAGAAGCTAGGCCCTGGTTCCCATGGACCTGTTTCGCCAAATAGTTGTACATATTTGTATGTAAATACATGTGTGGATGTATCTGCTACAAAATCTATTGTGCCATACTGTGGAGAAAATCTCTTAACTATTCAATTTTCTTTCGCGAAAGAACTCTAATTCTTAACAAGTAATTATTCTAGGTCTTGAGATTCCCCATAGGCCTAATAGCTTAAATTTTTTCGAAAAAAACCCTGGAGAGATCTTCGCTATCCCAATTTGACAACGATATTGCAGAATCTGTACCTAACGTCTTTCATCTGGACTCTATGATAAATTCGTTCCTAGCTTGTATGTTGAGGGAGCTTTCGCTTGAGTATGGAACCGCCTTTTGTACCAATGTTCAAATATAATTAGATGTGCGGCTGGGTTTGTCCTAGATGTACTGCTGGATCTACTGCCTCCTTGATACAGAAATCATGGGTTCTCCAAAACTGAGCGGCTCAACCCTTAATGGGCTCACCGTCAATGGCCAACTGACTCCGATAGATCTGGCCCCCGTCCTAGGGGTATGATAAGGAAATGATTCTCCAGGATAAGGGTTATGCATCGAGGTAGCTTCCCTATCTGGTCAAACAAAATAGTGACGAATCAACAACCAGCCTCGGATATGGAGGACCCTACTGTTGACGACCTCACCAAACGAACGTGGAATGTTCATACCCTATTAGCAGACGCCCTAGACTGCTATAATGCAGACATCACCGCCATTCAGGAAGTACGATGCGATGGGTCTATCAGGGTGATTAAGGTGATTGCTATAAGGAGCATTTGTCAAATGCAGCAGACTTAGACAAGAAGTCTTGAGCTTTCGACACGTGAGGAGCGTTTTATGACAATGCGCATGAAGGCGTCCAACATAAGGCTAATATCCGTCCATGCCCCCACAAAGGACAAGGAAGACGCCACCAAAGAATACTCCTCGACAAAACATATATAAGTCCATACGACAAAACAAGAAATGTCCAAAGTATGACGTTAAAATCGTGTTAGACGATTGTAAGGCTTAAATAGGAAAGGTGGACATCTTTGGTAGGACAGTTGGTGAGAATAGCCTACACGACACCATGACTGTTAACTAACTTAGGCTTATTGTCTTTGCGGCGGGACGTAACGTCACCAGGACATGATTTCCTCATCTCAGAATACGCAAGGGGATATGGCGGTCTCCAGATCAGTAAACGATCAATCAACTTCATCATATTGTGATCGTTGTCATGTAATTTTTTCAACATCACTCTTCAAAGGATTCTGTGAAACTCTCTTGTCAACAACGAAAGGCATAATCTTTTGAAAGTCTGTGGAACTATTAGCGTGCGCAGCCGATATTGCGGTCTTTTAAGACCTCAAGCTTCCATGTGATTATTTCGTGCAACCTTATTTCGTTTGCTCGGATCATCACTAGTGGGCTGTTTTATCCGAGGCTTGTGTTGTTTCTTAACTGGTAGAGTGGTTTTCCGTGGTAGGATAGTTGTTCCAGAAGGCAGAGCAGTCCTTGTCGTGGTAAATTTAAACGATACAATTTGACATATCGGTTTTATAAATCATTTTCATTTTACCTGGGCCCTCGCGTACGACGACAATCGTCTGACGATATCGTTTTGACGATAGTTTTGCTTCACGTAACATTAAAAATCACTATCGTTTGGGCGATATCGTTTTGACGATTCAACTTTTGCTTCATGTAACCCCAAGAACTGTCAAACACTATCGTCAAGACGATATCGTTTGCACGGTAGCTAAAGAGGTATCGTTTTTCATATGTTTTTGGTGTTTTGTCTTTGTGAAAGGCTTTTAATTAAAAATATATCATTAAAAAAATGTTCCATCACACTGTGATGTTTTTTTTTGGAAAACGAAAATGAAAATGAAAAGAAATTGGAATTGTTACACACGCCAGAAAAAACTTAGAGATGTGTCGGATCCCTTATCTCTTCCAACAAATAAGAAGGCGCATTGTAAATAGAATATTTACATAATTTATTTGTTATTGTACAAGTGTCGAATAATTTCATAAAATTCAGTTCACAAAAGTCATTTCATGAAGGCAAATATGGCTTACAGTAGCTTTCAAACTGTGGAAAACGTGAACGATAGACGACACGATAGTGATGGAGTTACATGAAGCAAACTACAGACGAAAGCGTTCGTTGCTATCGTTCAAACGATGATGGTCTGAAAAGTTACGTGATGAGCACCCTGGTCTTGGGGTATGGTTATTCGTTCGATCATTCCATTTATGCACTCTTCAATGTACATGTTTCAGTTTAGTGTTCTCCCAAATATTGAGAACATCATTTCATTTATGTATACTGTAGCCAAGTATTGTCATTTGGCAGTTGGATCTATATCCCACTGTTTTTCTTTGCTTGACTGCTAGTATCTATGCATGTATGAATATTGTTAAAAGAGGTCACTACATACTGCAGGATACTTTGTCAACCACTAATTAAATAAGAAACCACAAATCTGCTTTGGCTTCCTCAATGTCAATCAATCTTAACTTACTATAGCCCTCGCATTAAATTCCCATGCCCGAAACATATTCAGCAAATTGCAAATCCGTCAACAAATCCACAGGCTAAGCCCACAAAGAACACGTTTTATTTTTCTCGTTTTACCTGTATGCGGATTCCTAGGGCTACTGAGGTGAGAATAAATACGAGGTATTAGGAAGAAGCACCTCATGTTGCCAGGTCAGTTGTTGCTGGTGGTAGTCACTGACTCACTCACTAATTACTCTTTATCCTTATGTGCTTACGCCGGTCTAATGCCATTGCCGTACATTGGTTAATCGGATAATTGTGGAATCCTCTTAGTGAGTGGAATTCCATCGCTACGGTGTAGTGTCATCAACACCATAGAAGAGAGAAATTCCTTTTGGGTTTAGGGTAGGTAAAAAAAAAAACTAGGTGGCACTCTGTCGTCTTTTATTTGCCCTTCTTCCTCTGCTTTGCGGAAAGCTTCTTGAGTATAATTGTCGTGGAGTGCAATTAGATGTTCCGACACGAAAGGCTATGTGATGGCTGTGAACGCATCAGTTGGTAGGTCATGTTGAATCGATTTTTAATTACACTGCGGCGGTTAATACCGTTTGATTGTTGCAGTGTGGTATCGTATAACGATCGTATAACTTTTGATGATGCTGTCGCTTCTAAGAACCCGGGAACACCTCAGCCACCTAAACTTCATCTGCATGTAGTTCCCACTATTTTTCAATTTCAGGCCATCGTACTAATTGAATAGCCCCGATTATTATCATCCTCATAACTTAGTCAACGTGGCTTTGTCTCCGCCAGCTAGAGATTGCAGCCACTGACAATATCCCAATTAATTTAAACAACAATTTAGTGAAATATCACTGCGGGATTTAATGATACTGGAGATATTAACATAAAGACAATCGGCCCAACCGACACACAGCAGCAAACAGATGAAGCCTCTGATCTCCTTCTTTGACGTCGTTTCGTGTATTGCGGGCTAAGAATGTCGCCTTTGTCATTTAAAATAGAAAATTATCTTTGAGATCAGATCAGCAGCGTGTGGTGGAGCTCAGAGTTGTAACATCATCTACTTCATTAGTGATATCTTAATCGGAACACATGGAGAGAGAGAGCAGTCTCATGGTCATTAGACTATTTCTTTTGACTGGGAAACGATTTTGATCGATGGCTGGATGGAATCTGAGAATGGAAATTAAGTGAGAACCTTGCAGGCGTGTTGGGTGCCAGGTTGGTAGATGAAATCTGTTGATAAGATTCGAGCAAAACACTACGAGATGTAATGCGTCTTTTCTTTGGGTCACAAAGAGCTACCCACGTCGGAACAACGGGGTGCTATTGTTTACGTATTTCTCTCTGTTTTCTGGTGTAGGATCATATTTTTCTTTTCCGAATGAAATTAACTCAAGAAGAAGAACAATTTATACCGTTAGATCCATTTTGAACAGGGTGTCCGAGATCGCATTGCTAAGACAAACTCTGATTTGGGTTGGGATGGTATCAGTTGCATCTGTAAGCTCAGTGCATTGATAGATATTTGAAAAATGTTTATGGTAATTTTCAGAGTTGGTGTAGTGTATTAAAAATCCGTTATAAAGTATTGTCAGCGGCTATTATAAGTATAAACTTTAACACAGGAACTGCTGTCTTAAATTGAATAGTTTAGATGAGAGGTGTGACTTAACTTTGAATGACTGCATAAGAGCTACAAAATACATGGAGATCTCAGCAGTGTGATGTATGGTTGGATAGATCGATTGGAATAGTTACTAAATATTCCACTTTATGTTAATCACACAAACCATATCACTGTGATCAACTCAGAGTTAGCACTATTTTTTGTTTTTGCTTAAGAAAACTTTTGAAATTCATTCTGATTGTAAATAACACCTGAACCCAGAAGCAGTCAGCAGTCAGAATTAAAGCGGTCAGGTAAAGCTACTAATCCCAGAATGTATGAAAAATGTATGAATGAAAATACTAATCTCACTCACTGTGTTATTTGACACCCCCAGCCTCACCTTGTCACCTAACCCTTTTGTGATCCATATTCCTTAATAAGTTGAATATATGTACGTATATTCGATTGATTTGGGGAATATACATAGTCCTAACAAGCAAACTAGATTCTTATGCCATCGAAACAGCTTTGCAATTGAATAAAATATATTTTTTTTCAGTAAAGTTATAGTGGATGGATTGTGTAGAACACACGCACGTAAAAGTTATCTGCAATGCTACAGGGATCCATTTTATCGCCTTTCCTCTATCTTAGCCATATTTATAATATGCTAAAGTTAATTAGAAACAAGGTTTGAGGCCTCTTCAAACAGAGCGCGTTTTAAGGCTGCATTGAATTCACCGTGGCGTGGTCAACGACCAATGGCAACGCTACCAACATTCCATTAGAAGTGCCGCAACTGATGTGCTGGATTTCTTCCGACCACCGCCAAGAAACCCCTGGTTTGACGAAAAAATGCCGGCAAATGTGCAGTTAAACAAGAAGCGTACAAGGTGGCGCTGCAAAAAAGGAAGAGGGCTGCTCGTGAGCGGAAGACACGGGAAGAACATCGGCTTCTCCGAAAGAAGAAAAAACAGCACGAGAAGCTCTATCAGAAGTAAACAGGTAAAAATAATGTGGCAAGCCAACAAGAGCCGTACATAAAGCTGTGGAAATGAAGAAGGAAACTTTGTAGTAGAGTTACAGTCGGTACTGAGAATATGGGAAACTTCTTCTACAGAATGTATAACCGCGACGAAGAGCAACATCCCACTGTAAGGCAGAATGAACCATTCAATCTAGACGATGATAGCCAAAACTTCCGTCCACTTGACCAAAACTTAATTCCAGCAAGGCTGCTGGACCTGACGGCTTACCAGCCGAGCTGTTCAAAGCAGCTGGAAATGACTTGGTCGAGAGCATACATCAACTAATTTCTAAAATTTGGTCACATAAGTGTATGCATGATGATTGGAATCTCAGCACCGTTTGCCCGATCCACAAGAAAGGAGATCCCCTCAATTGCGCAAATTGCAGAGGTATCAGTCTCTTCAACAGCGCGTACAAGATCCTATCTGTCATATTGGGTGAATATCTGAAATCCTTCGTCAACACCGAGATTGGGCCCTATCAGTGTGGTGTCAGACCAGGAAAGGCCACAATCGATCAAAGAAATTTTAGATGTTGTCTGGAGATTAAACTTGAGACCCGTCGCTCCGTAGTCCAATACACTAACCACTTGAGCCACGGCACTCACGAAGCTTTCGATTGAAGACATAAAAAGAAGAAGCCAATGCAAGATTGTCTTATGTAAACAAAAAAAAAAAAACAGTCGGTACATAGGTATGTCAAAAATATCCAAGCATCTGTAACGAAAGGTCATCTTCCAATGACTAATGTCAACTTTCTTTACTCCACTTTCCATATATGCACCCTTCTACTTTCAGTACTCAAATACCAGACCAAATACATAACTTCCTGTTGGCCTTTATTACATCCCAACGATTTGTCAACTATAATTTGTCCTTCGATTCACAGATAACTCAAAATGAATCCCATTTCATTAATTGATTTAGATGAAAAATTACCGATAAATCAATGTAACGGCAAAATGAACATTAATCCCTAACATTCGCACATCAAGACAGACGGTCGAATGAGTAGGAAAAAGAAAGAAAACAAACTACATTCAACCGAAGGACATTCGTGTCCCCTGTCATCGTATGTCACGCCACGCACCCGAGATATTTATGTGTCCTTTTTCAAACAAATCTCTCGTTTTGATAACGCACCACCATCATTGGGTTTGTAGCTTGTTAGCACTCTTGGGGTCCATAAAGTCGTAAGGACACCACGGCGACAAGGACGACTCAATAAATCACCCAAAAGTGAAACACAAAGAGCAAAAAAAAAAGAAACACATAGAGAACACAAGGATACATTTATAATACATTTAATGTGTGTTTGCAACGTAACGTGTGCCTATTTATTATCCTTGGAGGGATCACAATTGATGTCCATAGATATACAATACAGAGCACACACAGTTACTCTTGGTGTCTCATTTTTCATTTCATATCCCTAAATGTGTATGAGTTTAAATGTGCTACGATCCTTTTTCTTTAACAATAGAAATGGGAAATACGGAAAAACAAAATATCCTGGGGTTTTGTCTGACATTAAGTGTCGATGTCCTTTTCGATAATGATTTCATGGTGGTCAGAAACTAATAAATTTTTACGATAGTATTTATTGTTTTTGTTCTCTATTCGCCAAGATGTGATTTAAACTTTTACGGGACAATTAGAGAAGACAGCAAGAATAAGGACAAGAAAACATCTGCGAAACCTTGACATGAGCTACGAATGTCACACCGATTCTTGTGTTAACCTGACGTGTAAAAAAAAGAATAACTTAAGGCTACCTCAGTCCAATGTGGCAAAATGATTAATCGACGAAACAAAAAGAGAGGGTGTCCTTTCAAAGTATGTCACTTTAATGATGTCCCTTCAGACAATTGGGGTGTTCCCTATCGAAAAAGATAGTCAGTCATCAGCGTTGCGACAGAGATTTATTTTTATTAATTTTTCTAATACAGTTATTTGAAGGACATCAGGCGACAGAAAGTGATTTATGACCATTGAATGATAGCAGATGGGAACTGCTCTCTGCTGAAAAAGGTGCGATGAATTTCCTTCGTGACTTGGATAACTTTTGTGTGGAGATGTTTAAGAAACAGGATATTCTTTCATTTTGCTGTCATTAATAATCAGAAGTGCATTCAGGAATATTCCGCTGGGGCGATTCAAAATTAAACGACTTTTAGAAGTCAGGATTGACGAGATTTGTGCAATGTCATTGTGAGGTTATTTGTCAATTGCAGCGAAGGTTGGAGAATTGAATTGAAAGTGAGATTTCTTTTTCAGTTTACTTTCGAACTTGATTATGGTTTAAATGTACGCCTAATGGACTTTATCGAAATTAGGTTGATGTTAATATTAATGCAACATTTATCTTCTCGAGTGGGTGCAGGAAATGTGCATCAATTAATAAATGACACGACATTCCCTAAGTAAGGAGATGCATATTATATAAGAGCATGCTTTTCAAGGTAATTATGTAGATACAGCAGAACATTAAGTGTATTGTCAGGTGTACTCGAAAATGCCCTCAGCCCATAGCCCAGGGCTTTATGCTCGTTGCATTCTTCACACGAATAGAAGGGGCATTCTGTTTAATGCCTTGCAAAGCTTTTTCATGACAAATATACTCTCGAATGTTTGCCAGACGATCGCGAGCAGGGGGTTCGTAAATGGTCTTGTCTAGGATTCTAAGCTCGAACCCATACAACACCGCAGGCAGAGAAGTTTCTTATCCAGTACTAGCAGCAGCTGCGTAAGATCGGTCATAATCCTCCTTTTCGCAAAGTAATCAACCTTAGTTTGGAGATGATTGATCGAAAGCCCACTTTCACAGGGCCAATCATCGATGATGTCTAGGGTCATCTATGCGTTAACACGGCACGAGCCGAAATCTAAAAGTCTCCCACTTTATCCACTGAGCGTTTCAATGAGCTTCTTTGGATAGAACTTTTTTGAAAAGCGATTTAGCCTATTATAATTACTTCGCTTCGATGCAATTCCAGTTTCTACGTAGGAATTGGCAATTTCCAGAACTTTTTGTAAAAGAACAGATCAGTTCCGCACCTTTTAGACAAATTTGTTTTACTCTTCCCTAAAGGACGTTGATTTTTCGAATATACTTACTCTCAAGTAAAGTTATAACTTCGAATTTGATTGAAAATGCTAAATATCAAAAAGAGGACGAAACTGCTTGATACATACTACGTGAAAGTGTACTATACTAGAAGATATCTTACCAAGATAGACTTTAGAACTCTACTTAACACAAGATCTTTCTGGTCGCAATGTGCTCACGTCTTCGTAACCGTTTCGCGTTTTATGAAACTGAGATTATTATGTTAAATACATTCACCCGTCAAACACAAGTTTAACAAGAGTCTAAAGATTCAAAAACAAAAAAAAAAGCTCATTTCCTTTCTCCTTTAACAATCTGCTAAATTACAATCTGCAGACATTTCAGAAACTCAAGCACACAAGCATAATGAGCAGCACAAGGATCAAATAAAAAACCATGAACCGCACTCTTATTAAGTGGGCGGCTATAATGGACGGTTAATTGTATAACTACACCCGATATCATACAACAGAATTCTGTTTCAACTTATCCCCACGTGACGGGTTGGCCACTAAGTACACCTTTCGTCCTTAACTGCATACTTTGTATATTTACTCCCAAAAAGAACGAGAAAGGAGCACTCAGGAAAAATGACTCCCGGTTTGCTGTTTCCTGAAACACGTTGGGTTAACTTTATTTTATTGTTATTCTGAGGAAGAAGTAGGCAAAGGAATGGGAAATCGGATGTCATGAGGCCAAAAGTAGAATACACTCAAAGGGCTTCCTCTTTCAACCTACAAAAACAGAGTCGTTTACTTTCCATTCTGGAGAGTGGCGAAAATATGTCCTGCTACCTGTGTACAGCGTTGTAGTTAAAATTTACGAGAGTACTTACTTGCTGAAATGTGGCACTTGCAAATTGCATTCACCGCCTTCTTGTACAAAGGGCGAAAAAAAATCTCCTGTTTGAAGTGAACATTAAATCGAGGGAAGGAAGGAAACCAAGTAAAGTATATGCATGAGTTTGTTTTAGGGGTAATTATTGTTATGCGCGCTAGGATCATTATTCTCTAAAGTTTTAAGCGGTGTTTAAGTTTTAAGCAAAGTTTCGACAGGTAGCACAGGATGTTACGATGTGCAGTGGCGGAATCGCTAATGGCAATCAAAGGCTTTTATTGAACGAGAATTGATATGTACACATGGTGCACGAATCTTTAACCCGTCGAGGAACTAATGGAGATGTAATTTCTAGATCTACTTACGATGAATCGGAGACACTGGGTATAACCTCTATCTAAATCCCGGAAACAGGAACAGTGCCTATGTTGAACCTTGGCACAGAAGATAACTCATATAGTGATCGGTGATGACATTAACGCCAAGGCTTTAAAGTGGAGAATTAATACACAACATAATTAATAAGAAAGGATTCTAGACATTCTTCTGAAACCAATCCAGTGGAAAAATACGTGTTCTACATTTCTTACATACAACTGGTACAATTTCAGTAAAAGGAACTATAGTTGTCTCTGTAGTTCCCGATTTTTGAACATTCCGACTTTCGTTGAACGATTCTCAATCCGTTTGTCTGTACCAACATGGTGGTGGTAAATAAGGGAAATGATAAAACATCTATTATTGATATTCTCCAAGAGGTACTTGATCTCACTTTGACAAGCCCTTTTATCGACAACATCATCAATAACTGGCACATACCTCAAGTTACGCTGAGAAGACCCTAGTCTAATGTCACTCCAACTACCTAAATTCCTTAAAAACCAAACGGTGGAATCACCATCAGCCTGTCAACCACTACCCGACACCTACTTCCCAAGCTGTATTTCCGATAGCTAAGTCTTATTGGATCCATTGAAGAACTGCGTTCTCAATCCTTCCACCCTTAGACTTATGTTTGGATCTTATATTAATTGAGTTCTATCTACCTCTAGCCCAACCAAATCATCATGAACGGATGGCATACTTCCCTGCTTCTAGCATATACATTATACGGATCCTTAGATCCAGCATTACACTAGACTATATAACTAATAGCTGGAAAGAGGTTAGGATGGTTTTCATATCAAAACCGAGAAATCATATGTATGTAACTATCGCCTAAATGCTAGTTCCCTATTAGCCCAAGTACCTTTCTCCTCAAAGCAATGGAAAAAAATGTCGATCACCACATAAGGGATACATTCTTTACTCGTGCTTCTCTACAGACAAACCAATGTGCTTATCCACCTAGAAAGTGTACTTAGACTCACAATCACAGCTTAATGCTACAAATGAACCAATTAACACATCAATGGCTGTGAAATAAATTCCTCTGCGAATTTATCGATGTACATGGAGACTTTGACAACACTTCCTACAAGGGTATCAAGCAGGCTCTGATCATGAACTGGGTACATAACATAAAGAAAACCAAAAGAATATATTTAGAAAGTGAAGGATCGCTTAATACAATTATAGCCACTAGAGGCTGCTTGCAAGGGGGTGAGGTCTCCCCCACTGCTCAGGACTTTCGTCATAAAAGCTGGTCACAGAATACAAGGTTATGCAGACGCTGGTGTCATCAACTTTAGGGGCTAAATTGATGACACCATATTTAAACTGATGCAAAATGCCCTTAACTTAACTTCGGGGTGGTGCAAACTTGTACCCTCTTCCAGGAAACCAAAGCAGAATTGATCTGTTTGGAGAAGCGAAGTACTATAGAGTCATCTTAGCCAAAACCCTTTCTTGGAATTTGTATCCAAATAAGTTTACCAATAAGGCGAATAAGCGCTAAAATCTTGGTCGGAGAACAATGATAACATATGCGTCATTAGTATGGTGACCAAAAATGCTTCAAAGTAAAGCGCAGGAGTAACTAAATAAAGTATATCATCTAGCCTGCGTGGGTATTCGGCAGCTATAGTAGCAATGCTTATCCTTACACCGCTACTTCTAGTGGTCCAGAAATAAGCAATGCTAAAATTTTTGACCTTGAAGCCGATGATTTTACAGGTCATCTGAGAGTACTAAAATACATTCATCGTGACCCAATGCTTAAGATACCATACTCAAGAGATTAATTCTTCAGAAGTTTAAAAGTTTTTGTAGGCGACCGCCGAGAATAGAAAAATGAAGATCTCATACCTTTACCTAATTCGCAATTCTGGTATTCATGTGGTTTAAAATTCGAACATGGAAACACTGGCGCGGTGGTATACAACCTTCAGTTTTCAACGTGGGTCAATTCCTGAAAAATCATCAACAATATTTTAAACAGAAGTACATACTATTGAATTACATATGTAATTAATTGAGGATGTTACATGTAAAATTTTATCAAAATCGGTTTTTTTTATGAAAACGCCCCCAAAAAGTGGGCGTGACCAAAACTGTTCTATGGGTGAATTGTAAGGAATCTGTATACCTAAATATTTGGTCTTAACAAAATTTTTCGGTTTCATATAATTTAGTGAAGTTATGAAACAGTGGGCGTGGCAGTGGGCGGATTTCAAAAATTTTTACACTTATACTGTATCTTTTTCTCAGAAGCCCAGATATGAAATTTCAGCGTCCTAGCTCAAAATTTAAGGCCCAAAAAGCGGTGACATACGGACGGACGGACGGACGGACGGACGGTCATCGCTCAATCGATTTCGCTATTAATGCTGATCACGAATATATATACTTTATAGGGTCTATCTCGATTATTTCTCTATGTTACAAACTATGTGTCAAACTTAATATACCCTTAGGATAGGGTATAAAAAGAGATTCAACCCCAACAAAGATTTTACTCGATCTCAACAAAGATTTGCTTCAGAAGTATTGCTCAAAGGCGCAAGAAGCGTTAGTTCTCGTTGAACAATTAGGTTTTCCTAATAGTGTTTAGTTTACTATAAAACACTAACGTATTACTACTCCCTCAGTAGTAGATAGAGCCGATCAATATTGCGTGAAAAAGAAGGAAGTGCAGCATAGTGTGAGACGTGACAAACGTTATTATTTCGACTTATTTGTCTTAAGGACTGAAAAAGCAGGTGTGGTAGTAGTACTGTCTACATATAACATCCAAAGAAGATCATTGGTGGTGAAGAATTTAGATAGTAACTTTCTGAATTCTCCTTAAGAAAAGCCTAGGGAAAATCAACTCCGCAAGAATGGAAAAGAAGGATTATCGTGAAGCTTCCAAAAAATGGAAATCTGATGGTTTGTGGAAACTAGAGAGGTATATGCGTGTTCTCGGTCGAAGCTAAGATAATATATAGCTAGAATTATATGAACATACTCAACTTTCGACCTCGAACAGGCAGGCTGTCAGAGTGCATCCTGCTACATAAATACCTTAGTGTAAAAACAGAGTGGAGCGGAGAGCTAGCAAGAGCAAAGAGTAAAGAGCAAAGCGATGAAATCAAACACGTGTAGTGAAAGGGTAGCGCACAGAGTGCAGCGTCGTTCTACACATGTGTAATGTCATCGCTTTGCTCTTTACTCTTTGCTCTTGCTCGCTCTCCGCTCCACTTTGTTTGTACACTTACGCATCGGAATAGAGCAATGCATCGAGCACAAGTCTCTATTATGTACATTTACTGTTTATCGACCTCGAGAATGGTTTCGACATCTTGAATAGAGGCAGGTCGGACTTCATGGCTACATAGACAAAGATGAAAGTGAGTGTCACGTTTTACACAATGGTTAGATATCAGATATTAAGCAGTCCAAAGCGGAGTACTTACTTACTTACTTAGGTGGCGCTACAGTTCGGGGTGAACCTGGGCCTCAACTAACAAGCCTCTCCAGTTAGCTCGGTCCTTAGCTAACTGCCTCCAGACGGATTGTAGCTTTTCTGTATGTTTATACCCTATCCTAAGGGTATATTAAGTTTGACACATAGTTTGTAACATAGAGAAATAATCGAGATAGACCCTATAAAGTATATATATTCGTGATCAGCATCAATAGCGAAATCGATTGAGCGATGACCGTCCGTCCGTCCGTATGTCACCGCTTTTTGGGCCTTAAATTTTGAGCTAGGACGATGAAATTTCATATCTGGGCTTCTGAGAAAAAGATACAGTACAAGTGTAAAAATTTTTGAAATAACTGCACTAAATTATATGAAACCGAAAAATTTTGTTAATACAAAATATTTAGGCATTTAGATTTCCTACAATTCACCCACACAAAAGTTATGACTACGCCTACTTTTTGGGGGCGTTTTCATCAAAAAACCGATTTTCATGAAATTTTACATGTAACATCCTCAAACGTTCGATGTTATAGCCATATTTGAGTACAAAATACAATTTGGCCATG
Organism: Xylota sylvarum; assembly: GCA_905220385.1. Lineage (NCBI taxonomy): Eukaryota > Metazoa > Arthropoda > Insecta > Diptera > Syrphidae > Xylota > Xylota sylvarum. The sequence goes on along the minus strand of LR999957.1, from coordinate 65,461,957 downwards.
AGCACTTTATAGAAACGAGGATAGGGTATCATACGATCCGTTCCAGACGGATTGTAGCTTTTCTGTATGTTTTCTTCTAATAATGTCGATATCGTCGGCATACGCTAGTAGTTGCACAGACTTTTGAAAGATTGTGCCTCCGGTGTTGGCTTGTGAGTTTCGCACAATTCTTTCAAGAACGATGTTAAAAAAATCACATCACAGCGCGTCACCTTGTCTAAATCCTTTTTTGACATCAAAGGTCTCGATGAGGTCGATACCGACCTTGATGGAGCAGCGAGAATTCTCCAACGTCATTCTGCACAATCTGACGAGTTTGGCAGGGATGCCAAAACTAGACATGGCTCTGTATAACTCGTCTCTATAAATGCTGTCTTATGCGCCTTGAAATCGATAAAAAGATGGTGGGTATCGATTTGGACTACATCAGGGGTAAATACAGTCACCGGTGTTGTTTTTGGTGGTCATCAGTTATGTGTGTAGCGTTGAATGCGGTGTCACCGGACTGAAAAAGGCACTGGAAAGGCAAAAGCTGCATTCGGAATATTATCCAAAGTCTTGGGAAGCAATGTTCTCAGCACAGGAACTAACCAGCGACTTTTCGCCCAAACCTAGAATCAGTACTGCTATATGGGTGCAGTACTTGGAAAGTGGGTACCACTAACGCACGCAAGTTGCACTCCTTCATAAAAAGAAGTCTAAGAATCACCCTAAACGATTTTTGGCTGTATCGTATGTCCAACGAACAACTTTACCATTACTATGCGAAGGACGAAGTGGTAGTGGATTGAACACACTGTACGGCGTGAAAGCAACTCCTTTGGGAAATATATGTACCATGCAGTGGAATTCGAACTGAACTGCGAAGTCCCCAAAACACAAGTTTTTCAAGACAGTCGTAATTTCCGCATTAGTGAAACGTGTTACGTATTTTTTTTGATTATTTCAACTAATTCTAATATTTATATTATACATAGGTATACCAATTAAGAAAATTATAATAATATAAAACAAAACTAAGAACGTGATTTATCACTTTGAGACTCTCACAAACAGTACACCTTTGTACCAGTTCTACTCAGGTGCTAGCAGAGTCCTTCTGACCATAATCGTTAAAAAAGGAAATTTCTCATAACTTTCTTCACAATATGAATACTGACGTTCCACTGCTTATGATTTATATTTTACAAGTTATGATTTATGACTCCTTATGAAAACATTCTCCTTAATTCTCCAGATTTTTGTATTTTCAAATTTTCGCGTGAGAAATAAACAACTCATTCTTCCCGTTGCGTCTATAGAAAATTAAGACATTATTTTCCTCAAACTGAATCGAAGTCATTAAAAAACGTCCTCCCAGCATATATTATTCCGATTGAAGGTACCGAAAAATTATGAGCCCTTCAAAACCGACGCTAGACTCCATCAATTACCGAATCTTTCAACTTGACTGACTGATGTCAAACAAATGTGCAAGTCATCAAGGCAGTATCGCATCGCTATACCCAACACACCAAGGATCATTCAGAATTAATTAGATTCTGGATGTGTTTTCTAATGATGGGGTCATGACACGGAACATGTGTAACATATGCCGTCACCATTACCATCAGCAACAAAATCATCATCATCAGCTCCCAACTTTCTTCCGACTCATGCTCGATTCATTTCTCACTCATCCGTGTCGTAGGTAAATAATTCTTCTAAGCGTTTGACAGCCAACATCCTCCAGAGAGAGATGAAGACAGCTCCTTTAAATAGAATTTCAGTTCGTTTCTCGAGAATCTCCTACAGAATGAATAAAAATTTTTAATTTATCTCTGCCGTACGTGTCCAATCGAAGTTTCACTCGCTTAAATGGAATCCTTCCTTAGGGAGCAGAGTCACTTTCTTCTTTAGTCGCGCGCAGCGTGCATGCGGTTCTAGGACCATAAAGATGACAAAACAGACGATGCTAAAAAAGTCTTAAAAAAAATCTTTGGGTAATTTATTACTTGCTATTGACTTTGGCTTTCAATGGATAATTGTTGTACCAGACAGAGAATTGGGTGTTGCGTTCCGCTATGTACGAACGGAGGCCGAGCATAACTAATTAGTACATTGACAATTTAGTCTGAGTAATGCATTCAGCAAGAGGAAGGAAGTGGCATTCCTTTGTCGAGCATATTCCATTTGTGATTGTTTTGGAGTTTATTCAAACGCGCACAGAGGTAGGCGTTGTAAAGCAATAAATACAAGGATAAAAGATTTGTACGATGTGTCACCATAAAGTTTTTGACTTTTCCAAATCGATTTGTGAAAATGACTTTAGAAAATTGTTCTTTTGGAAGTGTAATTGTTAATGACCCGTTGTAATTGGTAAATTATGGTATGCAGTCTATTTTTATTTGTTTTAAAATGTGAGAAGAATTGACGAAATCTGAAAATCTGGTAAAACATACGGTTCCTACATCAACAGGCAGGCCAACATTGACCCGGACAACTGCTTAATTTCAAAACAGCACGAAACCAATAGAATACTATTAAAAATGTTGACAGCATTGGCAAGATATATCCTTTCGATCGATTCAAATATTTCCTTGTGTGTTCTGTGGCTCAATAGTTAATCAGACTTGGAGTTTGAAGTTCGATTTCCAGACAGCGTCAACAATTCTTTCACGGTCCCACATCTCGCGAGCATCTGACAAACATCCGAGCATAGATATGTGTACATAAGTAGTTATCATCAAAAAACTGCTGCAAGCACTTGCAATATAAAGTGGAGTTTAATAGACGGAAATATTTGCAAGGTGTATAAACAGAAGAAGGAATTGTTCATGAGTCTTGAAGAAACACTTGCCATTGTGGATGAAATTTCGGAAGAAATGTTCTAAGCTTTAATTTACAATGATTGATTGCCAATATGGCCTTCCAGATCTCTGTCAGACTAGTTAAAATTGCTGGAAACACAACCAACCAGTTCACAATGTTGTAGGAAGAAATCTTACATTGACTTACTTACTCAGGTGCCATAGAATGACCTAACATTGACCAAAAATCATAAAATCTTTTAAACTTTCCTAGCGACACACAGTGACCAGACATTTAAATAATTTTACCACTTATTTCATTCCTCGGTATTCACATATGTATGATAGAAAAAATGTGTAGATGTACAACTGTCATAATTCAAAATAACCGCGAATAACGAATAGCCTGTTCCATCGTGTATTTTTAAGTGTGGGTAAAATCGTCTCCGCACGGCAAGAAAACATTGTGCAATTGTGGAAAAAAATTATTAGGTATGAGGTTTCATAAAGTTTTAGTGATATATAAAAAAAGCGTGCCTTATTAGTTGATTATTATGTGAAATTAATCGGAAATAAAAAGAGTTTCATAAATTCTTAACCGTCATCCTTACTTTGACCGTTGGATTCCTAACTTTGACTGGTTGGTAAATTTTAGGAGCTAGTATACATACATGGGTTCGCAACATTGACCACCGACCAGTATTTTTAATTTTTTTTTTTTTAAATTTCCTGAGTTCTATTTCTTAGGGTTCGTTTTCACTGCATTTTATAGTATCTGCATATATTAAAAAAAATGTTAGTTGTATTTTAATTTCTATATAACATTATGCCTCCTAAAGAACCAAATAAACCACGTTGGCGATACAAGAGTATTTCGGAAGACGTCATACGCGAAGCTATTGCAAAAATTTAACGAAAAAAAATTGTCTATTACAAAAGCTTCGAGTCAATTTAATGTAGCAAAGGGAACATTGATAAACAGATTTAAAAAATTGCATCTAAAAATTTCGGCTCTCCAACTCTTTTTAGCCTAACAGAGGAGAAAAGCTTGGTTGAAGCTCTGCTCATTGTAAGCAAGTGGGGATTTCCATTTACAGGAGCTAATGTGAGGAATCTATCAAAAAATTATTTAGATAATATGGGCAAAAATGTTACTTCGTTTGGAGATTTTAATTTACCGGTAAGAAATGGCTTCAGGAGTTCTTACAACGAAACAAAGCCACGCTTACTTAGCGAGCTTGGCAAAATTTAAAAACTTCGAAGGCCAAACTTAGTAGAGATGATATGAAGAACTATTTCAAAAAATTGCAACCTACTCTGTTAGACAAAAACAATGACTTTATATTTGGCAATCGAATTTTCAACTACTATTAAACTAACTTGTCAGATGATCCAGGTAATATTAAGTGTGTTTTTAAAATGGATGTGAAATATCCTGAGCGTATTAGAGATAGTCCAAAATCGAGTACATCAATTATGTTCTGTGGTTCTGCTTCAGGCTTAATGATACCGCCATATGTGGTTTATAAATCAGAACACCTTTGGGAAACATGGATGCAAGGAGGTCCACCGAACACTCGGTATAACAGGAGTTGATGGAACAATATTTACAAACCACTTTATTACATTTACCGGACGATTTGAGGGAGAAAAGGTAATTTTAGGAGATAACCTGGGTAATCCCTTATCTCCTCAAGTAATTGAAGCTGCAGTAAAAAATACCGTTCAATTTGCGTGCTTTTTACCAAACTCGACTCATATTTGCCAGCCTTTAGATGTTGCTTTTTACGGTCCGCTAAAAAAGGTATGGAGATGATGAATGGAAGCAAACTAGAGGTAAGAGATCAAAAAACCTGTTGAAAGAAGCATTTCTCTCCCTGTTACAAAAACTAGTGACTGAATGGATCAAAATGGTCGCTCACTGAATTTAGTTACTGGTTTTAAGAAGTGCGGAGTTTTTCCTTTCAACCCAGAGGCAGTTCTGTCCAGAATGCCTACTGAAGAGGTTGAAGATTCAGAGTCAGATAATATCGCAATGAATGTTTCTTCCGGTGTTATTTCAATGTTGAAAGAAATGCGTTACGGGAAGGTAACCTGTCCACCTAGAAAAAAACGAACGAAAGTTAACGAGGAACCAGGGAAGCGCATAACGATGGTCGACTTTGGTGTATATATCTTCAGTAAGCGAGACACAAGTGATGCCTCAAGTTTAAATTGAATCCGAAGGTTCTTCAGAGGATTGTATTGAAGAAATTTATCAGTAGATATTATTAGAAAACGATGCCAAATTGATAACGATTGTCTTTCGCAGAATTCTGATCGATCTATTGAAGACATTTTTCAATTAGTTTTGCAATCAAAGTAAACAAATTCTGTAAAATCTGTGTAATAACTTTTGATTATTCTTTTGGAAACATCTGCTTCCTTTATTTTAATACTTATTTTAATGTTATTATTTTTTATTCAGCCTACATATAAATTTCCTTCTTTTTAAAAAAAAAACATGAATTAATCTTTGTTTGTATATATTTTATATCCGTATATAGTAAGTTTAACGTTTCATTTTATGTACATACATATAAGCATTATAGTATGTACGTGAAGAAGTATTTATTATTTTGAAGCGTAACTACTTGTGTTCCTATTTATTTTTCAAATAATGATAATAATAAAATTGTAAAATTATATTGCTATTGCTTTTATCACCTGAAAATAACGTAAAATTGTATGTGGTCAATGTTAGGGCTACCGAAGCCTAACATTGACCATTTACTATTTTTACCATAACCGAAATATGTTTATTTTTAAAAATGTAGATGTAATTAAAGAACTCGTTAGAACAAACCATTATATATTTATAACGTTTCAAAACTCAAAAGTTGTCAATGTTAGGTCATTCTACGGTGCCTTTAAAGATTGGGCCTCCACTAACAAGCCTCTCCAGTTTGCCGCAAATTATTAAAACGTTTCGCGATATATGCGGTAAGGGTCAATCTCGTGATATTTTCTCGTCGTCATCTTCCTCTTTGCTTAGCTAACTGCACCCAGTTGCGCACTTCAAGTCGGTTAAGGTCCCCTTTTACTTGTGCGCGCCACCTAAGGCGAGGTCTTCCTCTACTGCGTTGTCCCTCCGGTTTAGATTCGAAGACTCTACGACTAATGCGTAGTTTTTTGACTACATAGGTCGATGTCGCTGTACAGCTCGTATAGTTCGTCGTTGAATCTTCTCCTCCAAAGCCCGTCAACGCAAACGGGACCGAATATTTTGCGAAGAATTTTTCTCTCGAAACGACCGAGGATATCTTCATCCGCTTTTGATAAAGTCCAAGCTTCAGCGCCATAAAGCAGGACTGGGATGATCAAGGTTTTATATAGAGTCTCCTTAGTTGTTCGGGATAGGGCCTTACTACTCAATTGCCTTCTGAGCCCAAAGAAACAGCGATTGGCAAGAGTTATTCTTCGTTTTATTTCTGCTGAGGTGTTATTTTCAGAATTGATAGCAGAGCCGAGGTAGACAAAGTCCCTTACTACCTCAAAGTTATAGCTGTCGATTGTGACGTTCTGTCCAATTCGTCGATGTTGTGTGTCCCTTCTGGTTGACAGCATATACTTGGTTTTGCCCTCGTTTACCGTTAAACCCATTTTGGCCGCTTCTGTTTCAATACTAGCGAACGCACCGGTGACAGCCCGCTGTGTTCTTCCAATAATATCGATATCGTCAGCATACGCTAGTAGTTGCACAGACTTTTGAAAGATTGTGCCTCCGGTGTTGGCTTGTGAGTTTCGCACAATTCTCTCAAGAACGATGTTAAAAAAATCACATGACAGCGTGTCACCTTGTCTAAATCCTTTTTTGATATCAAAGGTCTCGGTGAGATCGTTACCGACCTTGATGGAGCAGCGAGAATTCTCCATCGTCATTCTGCACAATCTGACGAGTTTGGCAGGGATGCCAAAACTAGACATGGCTCTGTATAGCTCGTCTCTATAAATGCTGTCATATGCGGCCTTGAAATCGATAAAAAGATGGTGGGTATCGATTTGGACTTCTTGGGTTTTTTCCAGGATCTGCCGAAGTGTGAAGATTTGATCGATTGTGGACTTTCCTGGCCTGAAACCACACTGATAGGGCCCAATCAGGTTGTTGACGAAGGTTTTCAGACGTTCACACAATATGGCAGATAGGATCTTATACGCGATGTTGAGGAGACTGATACCTCTGTAATTGGCGCAATTGAGGGGATCTCCTTTCTTGTGGATTGGGCAAACGGTGCTGAGATTCCATTCATCAGGCATACACTCATCTGACCAAATTTTAGAAATGAGTTGGTGTATGCTCTCTACCAGGTAAAACATAATTCATAGGCTTTTTTTTTTTTTTTTGTAAAAGTGGCTATATATGATGTTAAGGTAAATTATAGAGATTTTCAAAGCCTATAAAACATAATTCATAGGCTTTGAAAATCTCTATAACTTACCTTAACATCATATATAGCCACTTTTACAAAAAAAAAACTTGAATTTCAGTGCTTATACGATTATAAACTAATAGCATTAAGGTGCAAGTACGTACGACCCAGTCGTGCACTTCATTGCACCCGTGATACCGTAACGCAGGACAGTCTTTGCAACTTTGGGAGGGCAGAGAGGGTGAAGTCTTGATTAGCCTTTATCCATTATACGAGCGATGCGTAGGTTAGGAATAATGACGAAGATGACATAAGTGATAGTAAATTATAGTGCAAATAGCGCAAGTTTTATTGTGTTACATGAAAACATAAATAAAAAGATCTTATAACAAAACTAATTTGGAGGTTCGACCATTTCCTATCTGTTATCCACATCTGACCTAGTTCGCTACCAGTGAAATGAGATGCATAAAGCAGCAATGCCTCCAGGACCCAAATTTATGCCTCAGCCACTCTGAGATTCATGTCGCCTATTACCGATTCTACCTTATATTCTACCTTATGTACACAATTATATAAAACACCATAGATGCAAAAATGCATCGTTGCATCAAACCGTCTTTTCGTTTCAATAAACCCGCTACATCATTTGCCATAGTAAAAATTCCAAATTAAAACTCTGAAATCACCAATTTCCGGAGACTTATCCACTCGTAAATCAGTCATAATTCTAAGCAATTAAAACAAAAAAAAACCAAAAGTGAGCAATAAATTTCAACCAAACATACAAACACCATGTTATGGGCTTCAACAAAAAGTTATGACAGAAGCAATTAGCGCTGAGTTTTGAAGGAATCCAACATTTTTCATGGCAAGTCCTTTCGTGGAAACCTATTGACCCTCGACGGTAGCAAATGAGAATAATTTTCATCTCAGAAATACTTATTTTACGATTTCGTGGAAGTTTACATCGACCCTTCTGTTGAATCGATAATGGAGCCAAGTCCGAAGCCCAAGTCCGGTCGTAAACAGATGGAAATGTTATTTCATGAAATTATGTTTTATTGTCCGCACTTTCGACAAGCTATCCGCCTACCGGTACATAGCTACTGCCTTCATATGCTGCTCCACACCGTAGTGGGTGTTCCGCTTGGTCCGTTCAAATCGTCTGGCACCAGGACCGCGTGAACAGCGAATTGAATTTCCAATTCCCAAGTGAAATCCAGTGAATACCACGAATTCGTGTAAATATGAAATTTTACGACTTGTTAGATACTTAGATACAAATTTTCGGTTGATTACATTAAGCGGTTGGTCGGAACTGCGCTATGCATACTAAGTGAATTGGCCACATGGGAGCTGTAGGAGATCCCAAACAACGAGTGTACATTGAGTAATTTTATTATTACCATTAGCCAGGCATTTGTGTTTAACCCTTGTGCGTGATGGGCCTTTGCATTCTCGAGTCTGGTTTTCGGTGGTTCTGGGAAGAGAGTGCAGGCCGCACTCAATGCTTAGGTATTCTTTGTGCAGCAGTCGCATAGGTGCAGGGCATAGGGCTGGCTGGTTATAGGTGATTATGTATGCAGAATGGAAATGCATTTGTGGCGCCATTGGGTGGAGGTATTGAGCTGAGTTTTATTTCGTTTTTGGGTCGGGATATATTAATTAATTAGGTAGGCGAACGGGTAATTCAGCTGGAGCTGTACATGTTGGTTATTAATTTAGTCTTATGGGTGTAAGGTCTTTGTGTAGGCGCGTGTGTAACTACTGTCCATTGTATAATTATCACTGACTTCTAAGAATTTATCGAAGCACTGGATAAGATAGTAATCGATGAGTGCTACCAGAAGTAGATATAGACATAGACATGGGTCTGATGCACTCTGAGAGTCCACTCAATTCTGTACTAAAGCTTAGCGATAGTTATAAATCTAACTGTCTGTTACAACAACAGTACGATCCTTAGCCGGTTGTATCCGTATTCCCAATATGGTTAAGGTCATCTTTCAGCTGCGTACACCATCAGAGATGGTGGTACGGTGCTCCCTCTAGGAATTGGATTCAAATACTTCGGATTCAAGGATTAGCGTTCATCCACTTTACCTCCATGAAGCGTAAGGGTACATAGAAATACATATGTACATATATGTATACATACATAGGTATATCGTTTCCTTGGCACTTTTCTATTTAATATTCAATTGTCATTTCGAATTGAAACACAGCAATTTGTGAGTATGAGCCCGGTATCGAAGAGACTGGGAGGCTGCCGTGTCTCAGGCAAATACTCTTCACGGTTCGGGAGTCCGTTAAGTAAGGAAGTAATATCCCTATACTTTATGTCTTAGGAGTTGTACTGGTTTATGGACAATTTTGTCTGATGTGTTCATATGGTAATTCCCCACAATTTTCTCGAGTATAAGTTGAAAACCATACTCTGTATGGTATTGATATTGATGGTCTCGGTACAGCAATAGTCCATTTTTACTTGCACCTATACCTATAGGGCAAGTATTGGTTTCGTGAAAAATTTCGAACTCGAGATTTCAATCAAACTTGACATTACTATGATGGAGAAGTCCAAAAAAGTGGGTCCGCCAATTCCGTCTGTCTGTCTGTCTGTCTGTATATTCGACTGCAGCCTAAACGGCTGGTCAGATTTGCTTCAAACTTCATATCTGGTGTCTGTGGGATGATACCTAGAGGTGAAATTGGAATTTTCATTCTAACCTCAAAATTAAGGGTAGTTTACTTAAGGCCGATTTCACTAAAAATGAATTTTCTCGAAAACGGCTCTAACGATTTTGATAAAATTTCATATATGACTTAGTTTGGACATTTGCTATACCACGTTTTGCGCGAAAAATGCGTATAACGGTAATTTTACAAATTGACTGTTTCTCGTCTATTTCTACAGCGATTGGGCTTAAAATCAATATCTGAGGTGGATAAGCTAAATGCAAAATTATAATATACCAAGTTTTGGAACAAAAGTAAAAATTTTTACTTTTTCAAAATTTTTACTAGAAATCGAAAAAATTGTTAATCTCTTTAATTTACCTTAACATCATATATAGCCACGCCCACTTTTTGATGGCGTTTTTTACAAAAAAAAAACTTGAATTTCAGTGCTTATACGATTATAAACTAATAGCATTAAGGTGCAAGTACGTACGACCCAGTCGTGCACTTTATTTTGTTTTCCTTGAAGACTAATTTTGGGAAGTGAAACCCTCGGAAACCTTACTTAAGTACCGCTACAGTTTGGGGTGAAAATGGGCCTCAACTAACTGGCGTCTATGTTTAGCTCGGTCCTTAGCCCCCCATTTGCACACTCTAAGTCTGTGGACGTCTCATTCTATTTGCTCTACCACGTTGTTCCTTGGCATTAGATCTGAAGGTTCAGGGGGTTGGAGCATTGTGGTTCATTTGCAAGAGGAACGAAATATTTTACTTAAATCATTTAAGTTTCCATATCAGGTTTCACGGGTTCACACAATATTTCAAATAAGATCGCGATGTTAAGCAGACTAATGCCTCTGTAATTGGTGCTGTTTCTTGTGGAGCGGGCGAACGGTGCTTAAATTCCATTCAGCAGGCATACACTCATTTGACTAATTTTTTGTAGTGATTTGGTGTGTGATACATCTGTTTTGAAAAACGTACTCGGAAATTGTGGCTATGATCAACTAGGTTGAATGGTTCATTCTGTCTGTCTGCAGCGCCACAGAATTGTGTATAGGTTTTGTTACATTGATAAGTTATTCTTACATCAACTCAACATTTTCGACCGTGCGCTTCTCGTATTCTTTATTATGCTTACAATCGGTCGATGTTCTTCTCTGCAAACGCTTGTCAAACCAGGGTTTTAAAACGCACATCAGTTGCGACAGTTCTGATAGTAAATATTTTTTTTCCAGCTAATTTGAAGCTGGCGAGCTAAAATTTTGGCGCTCTCTTTCCATTGCAGCCTTTCAACGTTTAATTTCGTCAAGATATCTAGACTTAGTGGTTAATTGTCAAGTTCGATATGTCGCAGAATACCAGGCAGGTAGGGTTCCTGCTGGAGATACAGCGTCGATCCCAGACTCGTTGCCTTCACGTTGTTAGACCAATGCTCATTCATTCGCGATGACCTGGGATATATACCGAAGGTCTAATCTTCTATGTCGTCTCGAACCTTGACTTTGAGACAATAAACACGTTGAATGCATTTGTGAAAAGACATACGATCGTCTTTTTTGGAGGTGCGAGGCTAATAAAGCTGATACTCCCCTCAATCGTGAATTTTTTCGTCCTTCAAGATTTGGTCGATGATTTCGTACATGCATGAATTTCGTACACCCTCCGTATCGGAAGAGATTCAAAGGTAAGTCATTAAAGCCATTTGTGTTGTGCGCGTTCGCATGAATTAAAGGGACCTACAGGTTAATGTCATTTAACCAAAGAGTTTCTTATTTTTTTTTGGTAAAGTTTCTCAAGACTATTATGCGCTTGAATGTTTGTCAGACGTTCGAGAGAAATAAGACCATGAACAATTTTTTTTATTTCGAACTCCTCGTTCAGTAAACTGGCCATCATTCGTTTATAGTCTATTTAATAACCATAAGATTGTACATTTCGCTATTGCTTGTTCCTACTTAATCACATAAAAAAAATCTCTTTTAATCAACATCCCATCCTTCTTCAGCAGTTGCGCTACCTACGCCCACACTACCTACTTGAGAAATTCCGCTCTTGCAAACACGAACCATAAATTTATCTGAGCAATATCTCAATTCCATCCTTCTCGTCCGAATGATTAACGTTAACCTCTCAATCATCGCCTTTCTGTCGGGCCGCTTTCCTAAATTATTTCCCTTCGATATTGCTGCACCATAAGTAACAATGAAATATGATCGACCATCAATTAAAAATCTCACCGGGGTGGTGTAATAATTTCTACGAAGAGCACGAACCGTGCACACCACATGCGGAACACATCGACAATTTATGCGGCCCATATACCGAGCCGCACTACAGCCGAGAGCAGTAACTATCAAATTAAAATGTAATTTTCAACAGGGCGGCCTAGTCCCGCAGAGTGCGATGCTGCGCGTTCTTCAGAGGAGCGCTCAGCTCACCAGGCCCCATAGCCGCAATAAAACCTATGACCAAACGGTGGAAAAACTCTTTGATCTCAGCCATCAACTATCAAATGGACCTGTTCACAACCGTGTCTGTGATCTTTCATAACTTATCAAACAGAAAAAAAAGTTGAGGTTTTCCCCCTGCGCCGCCTTCGCTTTACTCATGTGTGGTGTTGCTGCGCCTATGTGCTCTTTCCTTCGAATAGTTGTTCCGATTCGTTTCGGTTTTCACTTGTCGCGCCGCCATCTTCAAAGATGTCTTCCATCAGCGCCAGCCATCAGAATGTATACAAACAACGACGAGATCAAAAGCGGTGAGCGGCGCAGCGCATTGGAGCTCTGAATGCCGTCACCGCCACCCGCTTACGGACGCGGTAGACGCGGCGGGTATCGATGGCACTAATGGCAGCCCATAATGCGATCGATACTAATTATTTGTTGATTGAAGCTGTGAGGTGAGATTTGCTTCGAAATATTTTTGATGTTCGGATCCTTTGTGCGTGGGTGCTGTAGGTGGTGGTGGGGAGTTTTACGTACGTGCGATAGTGAATGTCGGTGGTAGTCATCATCATTATCATCATCGTCATCGTCAGACAACAGTGTGTAACATTGTAATGTTATATTTGGGTTTGATGAGAGCAATGAAAACATTAACAGAGGTAGGCGATTAGTTCCCAGGATATACGATGTTGCCAGATTTATTTATTGGCGGCAATTTAGATTTTGTTGACAGACTGAAGACTAGTGGCAAGCACGCTGGAATCTGTGCTTGTACCACAAATTCAGTCAGTGAAGTAGGGTTTCACCTAACACAGTTCCTGACAGGTCATGGATATTTTCGCTCATACCTACATATATGTACATACATATTCAAACATGATAACAACGCTTACTGCCCAGAATGTGGACTGCATTGAAAATGCCGAACGTACATATGTTTTTCCAATGCCAATGGTTTCAAGACGAGACGAAAAAATTGAGATGAAAACTAGGCGTTGGTGAAATGCTTAAAAGCCAAGAAGCTTGAGAAGCAGTGGTTGAAAATAGTGGTTAGAGCGTTCGACTACGGAGCGAGGGGTTCGAGGTTCAATTCGCAGACAACACCTAAAATTTCTTACACGGCCCAACCTTTCGCGAGCGTCTGACAAACAGCCGAGAGTATAACTGTCATGAAAAAGCCTCTCAAATAAAATATTGCTCTTCGGAAACGGCATTAAACAGTAGGTCCCTTCTATCCGTGTAAAGAGTATAATACTCACAGCATGAATGGTTGCAAGAAGCTAGGCTGTGTAGGCCCCATAGACGTGTCCCGTCAAATATATAGTGATGTGAAAAATAATAGGAACACTTCTACGAAAATGTTTCAAAAGCGTCCAATTCCAGTGATGGTTGATCGAAACAAAGAAAATAAATGGGGTCATAAGCTTTACTGTTTGCAAGACAAAGTATAGTTGTCTACACCCAAATATTCTTTCTGCCTTCCAAATTATGTCATAAGTTTGCGCAGAGCGGTTTGTTTCGGCTGTGCAAAATAATAAGCCACCTCTTATATCTCCTCTGTAAATCAAGCAATTTTTATTAAAAAATATAAAATTTTTAATATTGCGCTATGTAAGAAATTAACCTTTTGCTTCATCCTGCGCATAGTAAAAGGAATTTAACCTGGACGTCGACACTTCTACCATACGGAAGATTCTTATAACCAACAATTTAAAAGCAAATAGAGCAAGAAAGGTACCGCTCCTGTCGAAAAAGAATGTAGCCAAAAGGTTTATTTTTGCAGAAAAACATTGCAGCTGGACTGAATCGCGATGGCTCAATATCCTTTGGTCTTATGAGACTTAAGTAAATTTATTTAATTCTAATCGCTGCAGCTCACTAGTGTGGCACTAATGGCAGCCACAGGTGCTGGTGGTCCAACAGGATAATGATACTAAACACTCATCGAAGCGTGCAAAAGAGTGGTTCTCGGACAACGATGTCAACGTCTTAAGCTGTCCTTCTCAATCGCCTGACTTAAATCCCATTGAGAACCTGTGGCGAGAGGTCAAAGTAGCGTTAAGGGATGTGAAACCATCACATGTGGACATCTGTGAAGGCTGCGTGGGAGGCTATTCCACATAGTACTTGCCGAAAACTAGTGGATTCGAAGCCGCGACGTTGCTTGGCCGTTATCAAGAATAAGAACTATTCAACGAAACACTAAAGTACATGTTTATGTTTATTTTAACATTCATTTTTTGTTGTTAAAGTTTGCGGTTGAAGTCATTTCATGAAGAATTACTAGCTGTCCTTATTTTTTTTCACAGGCCATTTAGAAGAAAATCACAGTATCACAGTAATCAATTAATACTGATTTAAAGTTTATCATAAATATCACGAGGTTCTTAGCTTTTTCCTTTTTTTGCAAATATGGTAAAGGCTGTCCTTATTATTTCGCACATCACTTTTCAACTTCTCAAAGGATACCCAAGGGTTTCAAAGGGTTCTCGTGTTATTCTTTCCTTTCGATGTCCACACTCTTAAACTATATGTGCGCTAGTCCTTTTGCTTCTTTGCTAGCAAGCAGAAATCAGGGCCTTTTTTATCTTCAATAAATAAACGGATAGGCCAGCTAGAAAGGGCACCAAATGCAATAATGGAGTCAAAACTACCAGAGCTAACCACCTTTTGGATAGAACATTGTTCACAAATATAATTTTTGAACTATATGGATCTGGATATCAGTTAAACACATAGCGAACCAGATAGATATATGTATTATTAGTGCTTGTTCCCTTACCGCCTTTTCTTGTTCGATATTATTCAGGACAACGACAGCTTTACTCTGCATCTGTAGATAGATGAGAGCGTTACAGTTCTCTGAGAACGTTGATATAAAAAACGCGTTCAATACAGCATATTGGTGTTATATTATGGATGCGCTGATAAATATGAATTCGCTACTACACGGCATTGTTATGGGGACAAAGATGCCGTTCCTACCTTTACGTTAAAATAGTCTACAGATTAAGCTTTGGAGTTCATATCAAAGAAAGCATCACATGTATACTCTCTTTAGAATTACCAGAAAATTACTCATGTCTTGAGTAGTGAACTCAACAATGCTCTACGCATCTCCAGTTTGGTCGAAAGGATTAAAAGTTAAACAAAATCGGCTGCGGACAAACAGTGTTTATAGACTTATCGTGCTACTATATCGGCTTATAGGATAATTTCGGATGAGACGGCGTACGTTATCGGGGGTTTGATGCCAAGAGATATACTGGCTGATGAAAGTAAAACAATTGGAGACGGGAGGACGGATTACTAAGAAGATAGAAAGGACAATATCACTAAGAATGCGTCAGCAAAGATGGGGTACCTCACATAACGGAGAGTGGATACTCAAACTAATCTCTCTCAGGTTACCAACAAAAGTTCCCTGTGAACAGTAGTTAGTTTTATTTTGTCTTAGACTTGCAAGTCTCTTAGTTTTCTTACAATCCAGATTTGTTTAGATGCTGAGACTATGCAGATGCTATGCCACCTAATGTTTGCCATTCTACTAGTTGCAGCATCCAAGTTAATTTTTATCGATTTAATAGCGGCTGCTGGTAGCCCACGCTATTGGCAGGAAGCTAACAGTTTACATCTCCTTAATCAGCTAGTACGCTTTGCAATGGTGCGGCAATCCTGTAGTGATACAAATGTCCGGTGCGATGGAGTACCATTTGTACCAACCGTTGTCGTGCATCCTCTACAAAAATTCATAACCATTTCTACTTATACCTGGTTAAAATCCAAATAAGGGACAATATAGTCCGAATTACTAGGAAAAGTGTTAGGGCCGTTTAGGATATTTGTCCAGTGATCCACAGTGATGTCCATTAGACTAGTACTCTGTACATGAGAATGTTTGTATATATGTGTGTACATATATGTATGTATCCAATGGAAAATTCGGTTTAAAACCCTAATTCGGGGAAAAAGCCTTCCTTTTTTTCGAGAATAACCTCCAAATATTTGGCGTAATCTGTAAATTGCAGATCAGTATCACTGAATGTGTTATACATGGTACTTCTTACCTTCTTTTGAACAACATTAATTTGGTTTTGAACAGATTAAGCCCAAGAACAACATTATTCGTTCACTTTACAACTTTATTACAGGGATCAAAAATACCGGGTATTTTTATTTTTTTCTGCAAAAAAGGCTAGTAGAAGTTGAGGTTTTAAATTAAAAGGAATTGCATATGGGTGATGCTCATGAAGCTGATTTTTGTTATGCATTTAAGAAATTAACCCATTTTGAAAACGGGCCAAATCAACTGGGTACATATAATAAGTGGCCAAATGTACCAGTTATTTCCATCTTTTATCTTTATTGGGCTGATGAAAACTGGTTGAGTTAGCCATTTATTTTTCTGGGCGAAACAAAAAAAATCATTTGACCCAATATTATTATTTGAAAAAATAAATCGATTTACTAGACCCAATATTTTTTTGGGCCATCGAAAATGGGTAAAAGAGGCTTTAAATTTTTTCTGGGTAAAATATTAGGTCCCTTGTAATATTTTCATAGTGTTTGAAGCTACGTCAAACACAATTTGATAGTAACCCAGCAGGAAAAATAGTAAGCACTTCGAGCTTATTTGTATGTGCTTACCCTTCTGAACCGTTTTTTTTTCCGCTGGGAAGTTGTAATGGTAAAAATTAAAAACAATGATATACATACATATGTACATACATATTTGATGTACATTTTTAAGAGTTATTTTTTTTTATTTTATCACTTGCATTCTTTTTTTCTTTTGCATTTCTCGATTTATTTACATAGATGGAATAGGTTAGGAAACGAAAAAGCTGATTAAGAGAAATTGTGAATGTATGTACATGTGTACATACATTTGCTCTTACATACATAAACATATGTACGGATACTACATAAAAACTAGTAGTGCAGGCTATTCCGCCTACGTCCTAGCATCTGGCATAAACTCGAAAGCCCTATATTTAGCACAAAAAAAAAATATTGTGTTGATTTGAACCAATATTTTAGACCAGAAAAATTATTGGGTTAAACTAACCCATTTGCTTCGCCCAAAAAAATATAAATATATATTTTGCTAGGCTTCATTGGCCCAAAAAAAATTGGGTTGAATGAACCCATTTACTTTGGACAAAAAAAATAGATAGCTACGGAAAATAGTTACTTTGTGCCACTTATAAAATTGGGCAACAAATACCTATTTTAACAGCCGTTAAAAAAAAATATGTCAATTGGGTACGGTCCCTGCTTTATTAAGAACGGACTTCCTACTAAGAACAGACTACCCACTCTCTATAGCAATGTAATCCACATAGTCCACGACACTACAGCCCTCTTTATCAAAGTTATAAGTATCTCTTTCACTATCATGCGGCAGAGGAGTAGTGACAGTACTCCACCCTCGGGGATATATTGTACAACGACCTTTTTGTTAGACAGCACCCCAGTTCAGCATATATTAACCTGCTTTTAAACATTTGCTCAATCCAATATCAAAGATAGTTGTTAAACTTCAGGTTAAGAAGTGCAGCAATAAAGCATCTATTTGAACTTTGTTGAAAGTTTCCTGAATATCAAGGAAGGTCGCCATAGTGAAATTGTTCTCAAAAGATTTCTCAAAGACTGGTGCTTTACGGAACGCATGTTGGAATAGGGGAGGTTACTATTCAAATGTGTTCAATAGGGACGTCAATCAACCTTTCTAAAGTCTTTAACAGAAAGGAGGATAAGCAGCATAGTTGAACGTGCCAAGAAATCCCTTGGTGCTCTATTTATATGCAAGACTTCAACTTGGGTCCTACAACCAAAATTAGGTACTGGCTAAACTCTTTGGTAATCAAACTAATCCTCATGTATGGAATACTGGTTTGGTGGGCCGCCCTGGAGAAAAATCCGGAAAAACTTGAATCTAACTACAATGAAAAAAAACTCAAGGAATTGCTTGTCTCAGTATTACTGGTGTTCGGAGAAATTTTCTCCCTGTACGGCTACAAACTATGCTCTACTTACGCCCAATTGAAATGGTGGGCAAACAACTGGCTGCCTTCTCAGAAATAAGACTGAGAAGCTTCAAACAATGGAAGGAGTAACACACTGGACATGCCTAAATACTATCGATGCATTGTCATCTTCCACAGGTCACCGACCACCTGCCCACTGAACACAACTTCAATATGGGCTACAAACTCTCAATATCAAACAGAACTGAATGGACACAACGGGATGTCCTGTACCACGAATCCTAGTTAATTTTTACGGACTGGTCCAAGTCACTGCCATTCGGCAAGCAGCTGACTTGCAAATTTGGCATTATTTCACAGCACCTGATTCTATTCATAAGACTTTTATAAATCTTTCTGCTGAAGTCATATTGTCGATTTCTGGTATAACTGTCCTGAGCCTTCTTCAGCAACTAGAAGTTTTGTAGTTTCAATAGAGATAAACGTGGATATCTTATGTTGTTAATACCGCTCCATGAATTGCTTATCTCAGATTTGTGTTCGCTTGTGCATCGCTCGTATATTTGAACTGTCAGCTACAACATATTTCGTCATTGTGCGCAGGAATGGTTTGCCTTTTAAACCACAAAACTTCTGATTCTTCCTAAGTCTTATAAAAATTTAGGAACTCTCTAATCTTCTCGTTTGAGCAGATGTTTAGGTTACTAACTACATTTCACATTTTGTCGTCGTTGAAAACATTTTTAAATCCTCAAAATACTTATGATCACATATACCATGTGGTAACCAAATGACATTGAAGTCACCGACAAAACGAATAAGAATACCGGCGTATGCCTAGAGCTTGCATGCAGTTATTGTCAAGGTAAATCAATAAAGATTCTACATCTGGTTGAAAACCTTAGCTTACACAACCAAACCAAATTGTTAATCAGTTACTTACACAACTGGTTCAAAAATGGACTTCCTGAATCCCAAACTTGGCATAAAAGCCTCGAATAAATTCTCGTTTATTCATTTTTAGTTCGAGTTTTGTAAAATTTATAATCAACAATGGTATTCAAAATAACATTAAATTTAATTGTATTTTCGTTGTTAGTAATAGCAAGTGCTATTAATAATAAGCATCGGACCATCCTTGGAAGTCAACGAAGTTCCACTCCAGTGACTAAGCGAGCTTTAGAAACTACCAGTCCATACGAATATACTAGTACCGGCTATTGGCCTACACCTGCCTCTATCAAGCTCTAGTAGATCGTTTAGTTAAATTCATATAAGTTTTCATATCTCAATGGTTACGTAGACCTACATACATATGTAGATGCAAAAATAAATAAATAAAAATTAAAATGGGCTGCATTTCGTTGTCATTCTTGTTATTACTGTTTACTTGGTTGATCAATTGATTTAAAGTTCTTCGATCCACCACAGCTACATATGTATCTCTAATTTATTTGTAGTACCTCATTTGGAGGTGGTTGTCCTGTGCTTTAGAAGATCTAGGTCTGTAGTAATAAAATGATTCAGATGTCTACACGTGCCCCTGAGCTCGAATAAGAACATCTCTTGGATGAACCTCAAAATTAAGAGTACTTTAGATATGATCCCAAGTCCACGGACTGGAATCTGTATCGAGGACTTTTCCTCTCAAAATGAGATATGCTTGTTACATCTATCGAGTCCACAGGGGACCTAGATGAAGCAGCTTGCCAAATGAATGATGCGTTGCTTGCTTCCTATCACGACAGCTGTATTCATACAACCAGTCTGTGTAAACGAAAGGTTCCCTGGTGGAATGACCAGCTTGCCAAACTTAGAAAGAAAGTTAGAAAACTTTTCAACGTAGCTAAACGCACGCAGAGTTGGTACGAATCGCTCTTACAGAATACAACTCAGAACCGCAACGATCTACACGAGTCACATGGAGGAAATGCTGCGAAAACATTGCTGACATGCCAGAAGCGGCACGAATCCACAGGGTGGTACCTACACGACGGACCGTATGGATAGTATTAGAACATTACTTTAGGTTCACTTTCCAGGTTCGTCTATTCGTGTACTTCACACGTATCTGGTAGTTTATCTGGTATAATTTTTAGTCCGGATAAGGTCAACTGGGCTGTAGGGTCCTTCAAACCAATTAAGGGCCCCGGCGGTGACGGTATATTCCCGGCGCTTTTACAGAAGGTAAGTTGATCTCATCCTGCCCGGTTTGATTGCTTTTTTTAGAGCTACAATTGGAGTTACATCCCGATTACCTGGAGACAGGTAAATGTAATCTTTATCCCCAAACCAGGCAATAGGCCTAGTGAGCTGCATAAATCTTATAGACCTATAAGACTGATATCATTTTTGTTCGTAAAACCATGGAGAAACTCATTGGCGTTCATATTAGAGGTTGGCTAGATTTGTGTACCCCTCTGCACTCAAGTCAATTTGCATACAGAAAAGGAAAATCAACAAAAGGTGCTCTTCATTATCTTGTGAAGAAGATAGAAGGAACTATACGTTCCAAGGAAATAGCTCTGTGTGCCTTTCTTGACATTGAGAGCGCATTCGATAACACTGGCTACGACTCAATAGCCAGAGCAAATAGTAGCAGAGGTATCGAGGATTCGACCAACCAATGGATACGGGCCATGCTGTAGTGTCTGTGACTGCAGTTAAGGGCTGACCCAGGGAGGAGTCGTTTCTCCGCTTCCATGGTTACTAGTCATCGACAATCTCCTAGTCGATCTTCAGAGATTAGACTACATCGCCATTGGTTGTGCAGATGACTTGGCGATTTTTATCAGTGGTAAACTCAGTACGACCATTTCTACTGTCATGCAATGTGCTTTACTATACGTGTTAGAATGGTGCAGCACAGAAGGACTATCCATCAATTCTTGCAAAACGTTCTAGTGCCTTTTACAAAAAGAAGACTGTGATAGAAGACTATCACGATCTAAGGCTCCACTTTAGTCTATTCCAGGGAGGTTGAATATCTCGGTGTCATCCTTGATAAACGGCTTAGCTGGAATTCTCATATCAAGTGGGCCAGTAGACGCCTATACGGCAGAACTTGGTGTCTAAGTCAAAAAATGATACAATGATGGTGGAGCCCGTTATCACGTACGCGGCCATTGTTTGGTGGCCGAAAGTTCTTGAACTGACAACGGGAATGCAGCTTCAGAAGCTTCAAAGAATTGCATGTCTCGGCATTACGGGTGCTATGCGCACCTGCCCCACAGCAGCTTTAGAAGCGGTTGTTGGGCTCTCTCCCCTACAAAACTTCATTAGAAAGACGGCTGCTAGATGCGCTATTAAGCTGCAACTAGAATACAAGTATAAATCAGGCGACCATGTGGGATACCTGAAAATTCCCGAAAAGGACATGCTCTGTACTATCCTCGAAATCATGGTCAGGGGAACTGCTTCGGTAGGTTAATTGAGGTACAAATATTGGACCGTGCAAACTGGTCTAATGGTGTTGCGACACTGGACCCTAGAGGTCTGATGTGGTACACAGACGGATCAAAGATGGAAACTGGATTTAGAGCTGGCATCTTTGGACCCAACACCAAAGACTCGATACCTATGGGAATGTGTCCCACGGTTTTCCAGACTGAACTACATGCCATTGAGATCTGCGCTAAGATAAACCTTGATAAAGGTATTAAGGGCGCTAGAATATATGTACATATATCTTTTCAGATAGCCAGGTAGCATTTAAAGCGCTGTCGTCCAATTTAATGGACTCTATATCAGTCAAATGCTGCTACGATGCACTACAATCTCTTGCCAGACACAATAGGCTGAAACTTGATTGGGTCCCTGGTGATCAAGGAATTGCAGGCAACGAATTTGCAGATGAACTAGCTAGGGCTGGCTCAGAATGTGCGTTCATAGGACCTGAATCCTACTGTGGTGTCAACTGCACTGTACCCAGTTGTGCATATTAATTCTTTCTTTGTAGAATCTGCATTCATCGTCCTCTTTATGTACCCAAATTCCTTAAATATCAGTATTAACTACTCCGACTCATCGTTCATCCTAGCTCTTGTTCACAACAGTCAAAATATCACTGACTTCCAAAAGAAAGCCAATCTGCTAGCTGCTATGTTTGCTGCAAATTCCGCCTTGACAGATACTTTTCTGCCACCACCATTACTCAACCCAATTCAATATACCTCAGGACAAATATTTTTCCGCACCCTGACCGGGTCCCTCGAGTCCTAAAAGAAGTTAATAGTAACAAATCTTCGGGTCCAGATGGGTCCGTTCCCTTCTTTTGAAGAGGTGTTCTTCACTAAACCTAAACTAAACTAAACTAAACCTTTACGTAAGTAAAGGCTAAACCTTTACGTAAGCTCATCCACCTGTCATACTATACAGGCATCTCTCCAGATAAGTCGAAACTCGCACACGTCCAGCCAGTTCCCTAAAAAGGGCCATAAAACCTCTTCTTAAAACTATCTACCCATAGTCCCAACCAGTGCTCCCTAAGGTCATGGAAAAAAATTTACAAATTTTTACGAATGGAAGGGGCCTATTGTTTAATGCCGGATCCGAACGACAGTTTTTTGTTTTTGAGAAGCTTTTTATTCTCGGATGTTTGTCAGAAGCTCGCGGTCATGGAAAGCATTGAAAATTTCCATCTTATGGGATATCTTGAAAGAAACCGTCTTCTAAATGACAGTCAGTGCGATTTCTGTCAAAAACGTTCCACAGGGGACCTTATGGAGTACGAAAAATGGAATCAAAGTATTCACCATCGCGGTGAATGCCGCGTAGTTGCTCTGGACAAGTCTAAAGCTTTCGAAAGAGTGTGCCACACAGATAAACTAAAAATGAATGGAACTCATATTGAGGAATCTAATGGCTTGATAATGTTCGGCATTCAAGTTACCACAGACCTTCGCTGAAATCACCAGATTTTCGAAACTGTGAAAAGTGGCACTAGGTGCCTCGGATTCTAAAGCGGTGTAAACTTTTTTTTTTAGTCCTGCATACTTGGCTACTATCTATAAAGCTTGCATTCGTCCAAAACTCGAATACAACTCAAATGTTTGGGCGGGAGCTGCCATAACTTGTTTTAGTTTATTAGATCGTGTCCAGTGTCAGGCATGTAGATTGATCGGTGACCTTTCGATTTACGACCAAATCTCTTTATTAGAGCATCGTCGGAATGTTGGATGGTTGTCGATCCCGTACCGATACTTCCACCACAGTTATTCGGATGAAATCTATACTTGTCATGTTGTGTGTTGGTGAGTTTAATCGTACTACACGAACGGCCTCTTCCGCACACCCTTCATCTTTTAAAAACCACACAGTGAAATACAGAAGCTCGTTCTTTATCCAATCAACACGAACCCTCCTCAATATTTGCTAAAAATTATGATTTACGAAGATTAAAAGTCAACGCGCATCGTTACCTTTTTTTGGAACCTTGTATGGTTCGGAAATACGGTTTGGCTTTCTGCTCTTCGACAGTTTTTGGGAGGAGATCTTCGGCTATACCTAGGTATGTTGAAAGAGCTTGGTTCGTCAGACTTTCACATTCAAAGAGTGGGGTTACACAGTGACTTGGTACATAGCTGGTAATATTGTACTGCGTAGTCAGTACGGTAGCGTCAATCTTGCGCTGAACTGGTAGACGCTTAGTAAAGTACGATTCGATCGAAAGAGGCGTACTAGTTACTTCAAACCAAATTCAATCACTTGGTCTACATAATATGTAAATTAGCAAAAGCAAACTCATGCATTAAAACGTGCTTTGTTCATGTAACAAACTAACATTTGTTGCCTTCTACCTGGTAACACTACGTTCAATGCATAAACTATGCCAACTAACCCGCGGTATATTCTTTTAATCTAGTTTTTCTCTCAATTTTTTTTCTCCATTCTTCTTTTTGTTTTGAAGGAAAAACATCAAAAAATTCCTCCAATAAACAATAGGAAAATTCATTTGAAGATTCCTTACTTCTTCCAGGAAATGACTTCTTTACGTTTGCGTATGTCCGCCCATCCATCCATTCATCTCGGTGGATCGATCCATCCGCCCCACCAAGCACCGTCAAGATTCATATGTCTACTCATTTTACGACCTCAGATAGACCAAAGGAGTGGGTGGCTGATGCTGGTAGTGGTGGTGCTTACAAGTGTGTTCGTGGTCTGGAAATACTACTGAACCAAGTCAAGCGGCAAACGATATGAACCTGAGGAGCGCGCATAAAATCTATGAAATGTAATGACAGCTTTGATCATCATTCGCGCTCCTTTGATGGCCTGGTTAACAACTGTGTTGGTCATAAATTCATGTTTTAATTGAAGCAATAGGTTTGCGCGTTGTGCCCCACCCCTTTTTCTACTTGTGTGAGTTTTTTTTTTCGTTTTGTATTTGGAAAATGTTTTTTTTTTTTTTGGAATTCCTCCTCTGCACTAGCAGTTCCGTGCACATTTTTTATGATCTTTTGAAGATTCTTTGGCTCGTCGACCATCACCGGCAAACGTCAAACAAAGTGTCAGGAAGTTGGGTGGATGATTTTGCAAGATTGTGGAGTGTGGGCATGGGGAGGGAGTCTTCTCATTGAACTGCCGCACTTGTAGAATGTTTTTGGGGGCAGTTTACACGAAATGCTAAAATTGACAGTTCTCGATTTACGAAAGTCAATCAAAGTTTGTTTGCATGGTGATAGGACTTTTTGACTTGGAGGAATCAATCAGTTGTAGTTAAAACATTGCAGTGGCATGTTTGCATTTTGTTGTCTCGTGTTAATCAATCAAAGGCTGTGGTTAGATAAGCATTCGCGGGCAGTTGTTGATGTTAAAATGTCAAGATATCGGAGGAATTTTGGCAGATTGGCCCAGAATGCCGCATTGTAAGGGTGATTTTGTGGGGAAAGTATTACGAAGCACAATGCACCAGGCACTGAAGATGTTTGGACAATTGATGTAGCAGAGTGGATGTGAGAGCGTTTCGGTTATGCGGGTGTTTTAATTCGAGTTTTCATTCAACGATTTTTCTCACTTTTTTGCCGAAATTATACCGTTCAAATATTATACCGTTATATCGCATCGCATTTTGCGAACCGGAGCATTTTTATTGATGAACATGCAAAACAAAATTGGTCCCAAAATCGATCCTTGCGGAACACCCTGCGTAATATTTTTCAGAGCGGAGGAACTTTCTGAATGAAAACTTCTTAAGAGTTTTACCGCTCTCTCCCCGAAACCAAAAAGATGTTCTAGTTTCCAACAAAGGACTTTGTGATCAACCTTGTCGAATGCTTTTGAGAAATCAAGCAAACAAAAAAGCGTTACATAGCCTTTACCATAAACTTGTCTGATGTCTTCTAACACATTGACCATGGCCGTAGAGCATCTGTGATGTAGAGACAAGTGCTTCAGTATTTGCTTAGCTATGAGTTTCTCAGAAACTTTAGATAAGCACGGTAGATGCTAATGTGCCTGTAGTCACTAGCAGATATCGCGTTAGTTTTTTTAGCTATAGGTAAAACTCTAGCGACTTTCCAGGACTGAGGAAAATTTGAGGTCATAATGCAGAAGTTAATTATATGGGTTAAGTGACTGACCGTTTAGAATTAGTATCAGCTTTATGAAGGGAATTGGTATCCCATCCTCCCAAGTGGAATTAGATTTGATGGCTGCAATACAGTAAATGACATCACTTTCCGTAACCACTTCAAAATCAGGCAATCTAGGTACAGATAGCCCCTGACTTACAGTAAGATTAAAATTATTTACTTCTGCTGAGATACCCAGAAAATATGTATTGAGTTCACTTAGATACAGTTTATATATGATCTGCTTCAACATATTTAAGTCCCAGGTCTATAGGGATCTCCAATACTGAGCCAGGGTATTGGAAAAGAGTTGGTGGCGGATGAACCCTTAATGAGGAAAATGGAAGCGCGCCTATCGCGAAGCGGGTTACTGACTCCGGAGAATCCGGCCCTTTGTCCTAATTCTATAAAAGGGAACTAGCCCTCCAGGTGGGTGATTGTGCGTAGGGGTAACTTACCGACCACAAAAAAATAACATTAGTTCCGAAACACACACAAACCTCGAATAAGGATGACTCTACTGTTGACGATCCTAGCAATCGAAACACGAACAACGACCTTTGGATCTGCACGTGGTATGTTCAATCTCTTAACAGACCGCGTGTAGCCGTAGAATTGGCAGAGGCCTTAGTGTACAAACAGAGTGGAGCAGAGAGTGAGCAAGAGCAAAAAGTAAAGAGCTTTGTTGGCTGAGGCCCAGATTCACCCGGAACTGTAGCGATACCTAAGTAAGTAGGGATGAATCGATTGTGGTCTATGTTGCTATTTGATAAAAAGTTGGCATCATCAGGGTCGCCACAAACGCTTACAAAGTACGATCTATATCTACTTTAACAAGTGCATAAGCAAAGCGATCCCCACCTTTCGGGGGGTCATTGTGGCGTGAGATATCTATCTATAATATAGACAAACTAAATCTGTCAACATAACGCAAGAGATCATCCCCTGTTTAAATGAATGAGTGAGCTCTCGAATACACTTGTTGACAGTGTCAGGCTCTTAAGTACTTGTTTAAGTCGGCGTATCCTGGACAGAAGATGGTTGCGCTGTAAAGCGCCTCTGATAGGTAGGTCGATACTTTAGATTCTTTTGTACAAGATCAGTATAAAGTTATGTTCTGCACCCAGAGCTATATCTTTTGATTGCTGACGCTGACGAATTTAAGGTTCAGTGGTTAGTTCATTAAAAGTCAAAGAATACCAATAAGTTTTCTAATGGTCCCACCTCTCGCAAACGTCTCAGTATAAAGTATAATCGTAATGGAAGAACTTCTACGAATGGTTTTTAGAAGTTAGGCACGTGCGCTTATTTTTTTTTAGCTCTGAACATTCTTTAACAGATCGTGCAGTTCTGGTTTTATTACGAAAATTCACTCTGCTAAGTACAAATCGTTATATCTTCTGCAAAAGTCTAAAATTTGGATTCCATTGGATAACACTTTAGTACGATCCCCGAGAAATCCTACCGATTTATCAGATATTATAGCACTTCTTCTAAGGCGTTTTCCAGATGCCCTCTCTTCCTGAAGGTCTGCTTAGTTCCATAGTTCTCGCTACAATTGGGGTTGAAGCAGTGCCTCAACTAAGAAACTTCCTCATTTAGTATAGTCCTTACGGGTCGTAGTACTTATTCAG
The DNA here is from genome assembly GCA_905220385.1 of Xylota sylvarum. NCBI lineage: Eukaryota > Metazoa > Arthropoda > Insecta > Diptera > Syrphidae > Xylota > Xylota sylvarum. The sequence goes on along the minus strand of LR999957.1, from coordinate 65,434,432 downwards.
GCTATAGTAGGATATAGCCTGGTATTTAGCCAACTGCCTTCAAAGTGCCAACTGCTACCTTCAAATTGATTAAGGTGAGAAGGTCCCTTCTTCGTATGCATGCTATCTAGTCCAGGAGACTTATTGTTTCTACTTTTGCTACAAGTATCTGTTTAACATTATTGTTCTTGTAGGTTCACCGAGAGGTATTGATGCTAAGAAAGTCTTTCAATATTGCCATTAAAACTGTGCACAGTCTTCTCGAACTTTCAATTTAAATAAATCTCTGCATTTAGTTACGTTTCGTTCCGTATGGCTTGTTTGCTCGTCTTCCAAAAAAAGGAAAGGCTGTACAGCAAAAGGTTTGTAAGCTATATTTTATGTTTGCCTTTTCATTGTCCTTCCAAGTCGGTTTGTTTACTAGATGATGGGATAAATTTTAACGTCTTCTGGAAAACAAGAAAATACCTTTTAAGTTAATTCGTTGGTATGTATATGACTTCATCTACTGTGTACAATTGTAGTAGTACATGTACTACCCACGAGAATAAAGGGTCAGTCCCTTGGTCCCGACCGCATGAAAAAGCATTTGTTACCTTGAACTCTCCGTCATCACTCAACACATTCATAGTACATTTCATTAGGGATTAGGTACTGTGTTATATGTAGTTTTATCCTATTGGAAGTGGGGAAGAAACAGTACTTGTACAAAAGCGGTTTGTTTGCAGTTGAAAAAAAAAAAGTGACTCAACTAACCTAACAACCATCGTCCACCAGTTGTCTCATATAACCGACAATATCGCCTAGAAATCAACCCTCACTTGAAACGTGCAACGATTGCGTTAAGAATTTGTAACAATTTAATCCCCCATCATCGAAACAGGGGCAAGGAAACAAAATCCTCTTAAACTATTGTACTTTGCCGACAACACTAAACCGTAAACTAAACACAACGAACCTTTCCACCTTTGGCACTGTTAAGTTTTCCCGCCCTTAATTCCCTGCGATAGTAGAAACGTACATCCTTCCAATTAACGTTTGCAACATTTGTCTGTCTGCACCAACAAGCACACACTACACAGTTGCTAATTCAATGACACACAAACAGCAACATTTTTCGAATCCTAATTTAATCCCTTGCAATCCGAGATAGAGAAAGAGGATCCTGTCATCCTGATTTACCGGCTTCAATTCTGTTTTCCCATTATCCCGATTCGAAGAGAAATAAACACAAAACCACTGATCCTTGAGGACGTATGACATTCAATATGCAAAAAATAGAAAGAAAAGAAGACCAACCGCCTTTAGCTACTGACGTGAGTCTGAGAATGAGTACTGACATGGTCTCTCAGAAATATTCAATAAGGATTATGGTTGGATTTGACATTCTTGTAACGACCAAGAGAGCGCACTAAGTCACAGGAAAACAAAAAATACCTAGATTCCATCACTCAGCTGGTATTTGGACAAGGAGCCATCAAAATGTCATAAATTCCCGATTATCCTGACAGGATTTCACGATTGAGAAAACATCATCAGCCCATCTTAGATGTCAGCTTGGCAATCAGGTTTAGCAATGTCATCGGCACTTTTTTTTGTAATTTCCACACGCACGCACATATCCGTACCCAAACAATGCCCACCTTGTTGACAATCGACAACAAGAAGCGAAACCAATTTAAGGATATTCAGACAGTTTAAAAAAATAGAATTGAAATAACCTGAAAAAATACTAAAAAGGACCTAAGCAAATGTTTATCTAGTCCGAATTCCACGTTGGGCAGGAAGTGCCAAAGGTGACAATCGTTTTCGATTCCCTTGCAACGCTTTATCCTTGTTTTCATTTCATCCTTGTTTTGTTGGTTTTTCATTTAAAAAATAAAAATAAATGTGTATTGTGGTGTGGTCCTTGTTGATGCCGGTATGTGGAAGAGTGTGTTGAAAAGGATGAGTGCTTTGTGTCAGGGTTTTTAAAATGACAGGATAATTACTTAGGGGTGCACCGCTAATGCTAATTTCTCTCCTTGTGTGTGAACGTAGTTAAATGGAGTTAAATTGGAAGGAGATTGTGTTTTGGCTATGCATGGGCAAGTTTTAAAGAGCAGTAGCACAGCTGCTACTGCTGCTTTTATTTTGTTTGCCATTGTGAGGATTGTATGCTGATTTTGTTGTTCTTTTTGTGTTTTCTTTTGAAATTGAAAGTAAAATAAACGCTCAAGCTGACACTAACGCGCATTTCATTATTATAATTCTTAGGGTGACAGAACTGATAACCAAAATGTGGTTTGGGTAGGATCTCAGCTAAACGAGTCATTTCTCTAAACAAGAAATAATACATAAGACCTCATGTACAATCGGTTACTAAAGCTGCACACAGAAACCCCTTTAGCTGAAGTTTTGTGAGATTGAAAGCTGTCCATTACCATTATTAGGATTGGGAACTACTCCTGTACCCAGGAGTATAGAGTGATTGATAATTGGGGTCTGTGCGCATTCATTCTGTGCCCCCATCTTTCTTAGACGTTATATCTGCTTGGTTGTACATTCTGAAATGATAGCCACCATCGACCATTTTCTACTATAGTATTGGTAGATGATTTTTGTTTGTTTACCATGTGGAGGGACACTACTTCCTGAAGCAAATATTTTGGGACATACTTGGACCGTAAGCTGACTTAGAAAGAAAACGCGTTAGAAAGGAAGCAGCAAAATCTTTGCAGAAAAATCGGGGCCCAAGCTCGCGGTCATCCACTGGATGTCTAGTATATTGACCCTCAGAAGATAGGTCACGTATCTTTGGGCATTGGACAGGATTCAAATTTTAGCATGTGTTGGGACTACCAGCGCGAGCTGCATCAGAACCACGCCAACTGCAACCCTTGAAACCATACTACCACTGATTGCATTAGATCTACACCTACAGAAAACAACTGTAAAGAGTACCCTACTTTTAAAAAAATTAACCTCTTGAAAGAGGGCAAGCCGGGCCACCGCACTATTGCGAGATGGGTACACTTGGGTACCGAAACAAACTATACATACATATATCATCATCCCACGAGTTCACCCTAAACGTTAAAATTATCTTCCCCTTAAGAGAGGATTGGATAAGCAGTACAACCGGTCAAAAAATGACGAAGTTATAGGCTCATTTGAATTCAAAATTGGTCACTCTATTAGACTTTCAAACCTGATAGGTTTCAAGCGGAAGTATGAGCGACCGCAGAAGCAGCACGAGAAGATCGACAGTCAAACTGCCATGAAGGCGGTAGTTAACACACAGTAGTTAAACCCAAACTTGTAAAAGGATGCCGTCAATAGTTCACAGCACTCACAACAAACCCCGAAGTTACACTCTTTTGGCTTCCAGGATCGCCGGTATTCTGGGGAACGAACTGATGAACGAATTAGCAACGACTTTGTTCGTCCTTGAGGTCCCTGAGAACTTCTCAGAAAAGCACCATCTTAAAATATATAACAATTTGAGATTGGTTCAGGGAGGGCGCTTAGCTATACCAACGCCGCAATTTCATTTCATTTCATTTCATTTTATTTATTGTAACTGAATACTACAAGATTTTATATCTTATTTTAAGTATCTATAGGCAAATTTACAAATGTAGATTTTAACACATGAATATTACAAAGAAAAAAAAATTAACATTTATTTCGGCAGGACTTGATTTTTGTATTTAAACTTAGCAAGAAGGAAGACAAAGATAAAAAATAATAGTAACAATTTAAATTTTTGGAGTATTTAATTATGTTTGTTTTGATATATGCAAAATTAAATTCTTTTGAAAAGTGGTTGATGAAATTGTTCGCTGCAACTCGGCTGGTTAACTGTTCCATAGTCGTATCGCTGAGATAAAAAAGGATCGCTCTGCAACTGTGTGTGTGAATCGCGGTAAAATTAAACGCAAACCTCTACTTGATTGAGCAAAATCAATCATTTCATTCAAATACTGAGGACTATCTTTGTGTATTATTTTATGGAGCTGTAATAGGTTTTTCATTTTACGGTAATCATCGAAGTGCATTTCAAATAAGCTGGATTTAAATTGTGCAACGCTACTATATCTAGGCACATTGTATATATAACGAAGACAGTCATTAAAGGCTACATTTATTTTACGGTTACATTCAAAATCTAGACAAGGATACACACAACAATTAAAAGTAAAAAATGGCATAATAAGGCTGTTAACCAGTCGTTTCTTTATATCGGGAAGTAGTAGATGAGCTGAGTATCTCAAGCTACGTAACCCACAGTAGATTCTTTTAATGGTGTCTGAGATAGCGTCACAGCGTGTTAGGGATTTATTTATTGTGAAACCAAGATATTTAACTTTATCCACGTAAGATATAGTATCAGCACTTAAACTTTTGTCTTCTTTTAAATTATTCCACGACATGGGTTCGCAATGCATCCATTGTGAACCGGGTGTTAGCTGCATATGCAGTCGCGCCTTTTAGGAGTACCTCCTAACCTGTGCTCTTGATCTTGTTCCTCTAAAATGGTAATATTGGTTTAGCGTTTAGTCTTTGAAGGACTACACTTTTGTGTTCTTGTTAGTGGCTAATACATTTAAGCATTTCGTATGCCCATTAGGCATAATCTTCTTCGACTACTTACCTCACCGCGGTGGAGATTCTCAGTACGACCTTATGATTCCAGAGAGCGATTGCAGTAAGGTCATCCATGCTGTAAGGTCTCTGGAGAAGGGTCCAAGCTAAAGAGTAATCAACCTGATTCCAGTGGTGGTGTGAGCGCATAGCAAACCGTGCCCAAGGATGCAAAACAAGGGTTAAATCAGTCCAGTCTCTAACGAACTACTTCAAAAACTTTGGCAGCGCTTGTCGTCATAGTACCTTTTAACCAATAAAACCAGCTTTTCTGAGGATGGGCCAACTCTTACCGGCTTACTCGTAGGACCAACATGAAACCTTCAAAAACAAATGAAAACAAAACAAGATAACCCAACAAATTTCGAGGCTAGCCCTCAACTGAATACAAAACGACGACGACTTTGACGTCAGCGACGGAACGAACCAGGCGTATAGGCGGAGTATTGACGATAATACTGTCGGCCCCATCCTCCTCACTAACACGGATTTCGCTTAGGTGGCGATTTCTGTTTCGGAAGTTGCAATCGTAATCTCGTCTGCCAACAGGCGACCTGCGATAGCGGGACGTCCTACGGCTAATAAAAGCACAATCCCAGGTAAAGTATGTCCTAACGCGTTTCCTGAATAAGGGACAAGCTAACTGGACAAGATCATTTCTTGACGACATGACTAGTCAACCTGTTTCTGGAGAGCATTCTTGTGAGAGCTCGGCTCAGCGTTCCACTCCTTCCAGGCCACTGTTCCACGGGTTGCCAAAAGGAAGAAAAAGGAAGACCCCTTGTTGGTGTTAAGGGAAGTCAGCTCGGGAAGGTACCCAATTCATATGAAGCATAGGAGTCAACTCGAATCGGAAGGCCAAGCACTAGTTCTGAAGTCAGATGGAATCCGGCATCCAAGAGACCCAGGACACAAGAGGATCTTTCTAAGAAGGCTAAAAAAAAACATCCCGGTTTCTAGGCCCTTCAATGAGGTTGCGAAGGATCATCTGATCCTTAGTGTTATTGACCAGGGCGGCATCGAAGAACTTTGGAGGCTTTTGAAGACACAAGCGTCTTCAGGCATCCTCTTCCACTGCCTGGCTAACCCCACGTTAGCATCGCCGACCTTTAAGGATGGCCGTTGGCATCAGACTGGTGCCAAATTATTGGTTTGTAGTGACGAGTTGGGGCCGTGGCGCCGTGGCGCCGTGGCTCAAGTGGTTACCAGACATATTTTTTTTTATTGGACATACATATTCCAAGCGGTTTCATTCTCCAAGAATTTAAGAACAGGAGCAATAGACATTTGTTTTCTATCAGATATCTACATTTCTGTCGATTGACTGTTAATAAACTAGAATTCACTTTCCATTCAAACTTTATAAATTCCAGATTCGAGTATTTGACTTAATGAACACATGAACTTTTGTTCCTTTGGCTTGAGGATCATAATTAGTTTTCTATGGATACATGTACGAATGGCACAATATTGGTACCATGACCATCTCTTGGCGGCCTAATATCCGGTCTTCTATATACTGGCAACTCCATTGTCATCTGAGCAACTCGCTTCATATGTAGGCGTTGTCGAATTCGCAACGAAACTTTTGACAGCTCATTAAATCTGCTTTGTATTTCTTCGTTATCTCGTTCATACATCACTTCATAACAATACTTCCCTTCTTTGTAGATTAGCTCGTAAGATTAACAAATGTATACGTGCACACAGAATGCCTCAATCCCAGGCCCCCATCCACGAAATTGAATTACAATAAACAAAACGACAGCGTAATTCATCGCACATGGGCGCCATCAGCTGTCTCGTCAACATCAATCCACAGTGAATGATTGAATAATAAATAAATAAAAAGAAGGAATAATTAAAGTCAGTCACAGAGCTCCCAGCTGCATTTGCATTTCACTCGGGAGCAATGCCACACACGTTACTCACCCAGTCAAAGGGTCTTTTGTGTGATGTCACACATCACATGTGGTCACTGACGGCGACGACGACAGCCGTAATTAAATATTCCCGACCACACTGCGACAATAAAATGGATCCAATGAATATTAAAAATCCATAACAATCCGATAAATGAATGAATGGCTGTACGCAGGGGGAGCCAGACGACACTGTCCAACTCGAAGAGCTTGACACTGCCGTGTCAGTCATTTCCTGAGAAACAATGCTGCTGCTGCTACTAGCTGGATGGCTTCTACTTGCGAATGCATTCCATGTATCTAAGTTTTCCTTGACTGGATAGTAAAATAAAATCATTTAATCAATCTCCAATCAAATGAACATTTCAAACTAACTGCGAAAACCCCACCCACCCACTTGGCAGTTGGGATCGGGTAGCGATCGAACGCATTCGGATTCGATTCTGATCGCGTATTAGAATGCAATGTCTGGGATGTCTGTTGTTGGCTGAAGCCATCCGCTGGGCCAGAGATCGTGACCGATGCTTTCCGTTTGGTTGGAGGGTAAGCGCCGCTGGTGGTATCCACTGGACATCTGAGTGAAATTTCCCTCGCAGTGTGTTTTTTCGAGAATAGACATGTGGAGAAACCCGATGAGTCGCGTCTGCCGTCAGCCGAGTTGACAGCAGGTCAACGTGATGTTTCTCATTTGCATTCAGCTGCTGGGTGGCAATTAAATGCGGCGCATTAAGCTAATTTTTTGTTGTTGTTGAATACTTACGTTTAGATATGGGCATGTATCTCTTGCATATTGCGTGAAGGTAATGATAATTGAATAATCGATTCCGAGTTTGTTTTAGACGGCAGATGGTATTTGATTTTGTATATGGATCGATGTAGTTAACACTTCCGTATTGCTAGAAGTCATGTATCTACTCATGACCATTTGAAGAAAGAGTGGTCGATTCGGGTGCCGTTGACGTTTCCTCCTCCCTGCTATAATAAACGCTGCATAAACCTTTGTAAGATTCATCAAGCGAGCTACTGCGGAATGCAAAGCATTCTCTCAATGTACATACATTTACATACATATGAGAACTGATTCGCATTGCCTCAGATGCTAGATGAAACTACTCCGACCAAAATTGGTCTTTCTCTATGCGTCCTTCGGCCCGCAGGATCAGGTACATACCGTGAAACGTGTGCAATAAAATACTGTGTGCTCCGTATCTTTATCTTCGTTTGGACATTCCGGGCAGGATGGAGAGCTGTCATGTCCAAATCGGTGGAGATACTTGCGGTAACCGCCGTGACCAGACGGGAACAGCGTAAGATGGCAGTTGCAGTCCCCATGCTTTCGACTTATCCAGTCTTTGCTTGTCGGCATCAGTTTGTAGGTGCATCTGCCCAACGAGCTTGCCACATAGCTACTGGTGCTGCCTTTTCCTGCCATTGGTGTCGTGGTGCCTCAGGGTTCTTTTATTGTATATCCTCAGTATCCTCAGCATCTGCAAGGATATCGGTGGGAACCACTCCAGCTATAACAAAGACGGCTTGCAGAGATGGTTCGAAGGCCGCTGATTGTCCGCAGCGCGCAGAATCTGTATGTTGACGATAGTCACCTTTTAGTTTCATTCGTCCTTAGTGCATGCGCCCAGACTGTGCGCCATATAACAAACCTGAGGTCATAACTCTTGAGAGTAGAACCATTTTGGCATATTTAGGTCCACCGAAATTAGGCAGTATGCTTACGAGAGATTCCTGTATTTGCCGTGCTTTTTTGGCTTTTTTGGTTTTGAACTGCAATTTATTGCCCAGCATTACTCCAAAATATTAAACGGCTTTCTTTGACCTGATGGTTTATCGTTACTCCGCCGATTAGTTTTATTCACGGGACCTTCGCAGTGACATTGAAGTACTTACTTACTTAGGTGGCGCTACAGTTCAGGGTGAACCTGGGCCTCAACTAACAAGCCTCTCCAGTTAGCTCGGTCCTTAGCTAACTGCCTCCAGTTGCGCACTCCAAGCTTGTTCAGGTCCCCTTCAACTTGTGCGCGCCACCTAAGGCGAGGTCTTCCTCTGCTGCGTTGTCCTTCCGGGTGTGATTCGAAGACTCTTCGGGCCGGAGCACTGGTGTCCATTCGCTCAGAATTGATAGCAGAGCCGAGGTAGACAAAGTCCCTTACTACCTCAAAGTTATAGCTGTCGATTGTGACGTTCTGTCCAATTCGTTGATGTTGCGTATCCCTTCTGGTTGACAGCATATACTTGGTTTTGCCCTCGTTTACCGCTAAACCCATTTTGGCAGCTTCTGTTTCAATACTAGCGAACGCACCGGTGACAGCCCGCTGTGTTCTTCCAATAATGTCGATGTCGTCGGCGTACGCTAGTAGTTGCACAGACTTTTGAAAGATTGTGCCTCCGGTGTTGGCTTGTGAGTTTCGCACAATTCTTTCAAGAACGATGTTAAAAAAAATCACATGACAGCGAGTCACCTTGTCTAAATCCTTTTTTGACATCAAAGGTCTCGGTGAGATCGTTACCGACCTTGATGGAGCAGCGAAAATTCTCCAACGTCATTCTGCACAATCTGACGAGTTTGGCAGGGATGCCAAAACTAGACATGGCGCTGCATAGCTCGTCTCTATAGATGCTGTTATATGCGGCCTTGAAATCGATGAAAATATGAGTTGGTGTATGCTCTCTACCAGGTCATTTCCAGCTGCCTTGAACAGCTCGGCTGGTAAGCCGTCAGGTCCAGCAGCCTTGTTGGATTTAAGTTTGGATATTGCTATCCTCACTTCGTTTTGGTCAGGTGGACAGAAGTTTTGGCTATCATCGTCTATGTTGAATGGTTCATTCTGCCTGACAGCGTAATGTTGGTCGGACATAACACTATTACTAGTAATTCGGACTACATTGTACCCTATCTGGAGTTTAACGTCAAGTATAAAACCAGGGTTCCTACCAGAAGTGCTTGGGAAACGGGAGACATTTTAAACGATCACAATAGACCTTCTATTTAGTCTAAGTGTGTCCCTGGTGAGCGGGGTTTTGTTCTGGTCGGGACATTTATAAAGCTCGCTGATCATGACGACGTTCGCTCTTTCGTTTTTGGGCGTTCGTGCTAAGATGTATTGAGCTAATCTACAATGATTAAGATTAATCTGTAGTATCTTCATGGTCCTTGGCTTGTTACAGCTCTCCGGAAGACTGGACATTCGCTACTTCCAGTTACTTGCTTTTAAACTTCTCGATGGTCTTTCTTACAGAAATTTTCTTTCCACAAAAAATCATTGAAATTATCAGTGAACTTGATTTTAGATAGTCTGCACGACCATGCATAGCATCACCCTAAGGGTTAGTGCGAAAGATCTCGCATATGGATCTTCGAGAGACTGAACCTACTTTATTACGCGCTGCATATACTTTGCAGATTACGTAAGTGTTCTGCTGCTCCCTGAACTAACTTTTTATGTAAACTGTCTTTCCATACAACATACATACATAGATGGAGAACATCCTTAGGCTAAATTCAAAAATATTTAGTGAGCTCGAAACTTCATTAATCCTCATTTAGCACTTCAATATATAACAACCCAAAAACACCCTCCTGTGACTAACCATCCTTAGCTATAAATCACTTATAGAAAAAAAAAAAAAAAAATCATTCCCATTTGTTTTTGCCCTAAAATCCATGACCGAATTCTCTTGTACTTTTATTAATCACCACCAAGCAGTGGTGGTATCCGACGGCACAACATGCTGTCACATGCCTCTTTCCGGCCCCCCTCTGCGTAACACAATTCCGCCTTTAACCATGGAAAATTGTTTCTTTTCCTATTTATTGGACATTTTTATGGGTCACAATGGTTGGAACGCTTTTGGTTTTAGTCGCCTGCAATGTCCCAAACGGACATTTTAGCTACGCATGGAACTTTCACACAAATGACAATCTTTCTCCTCGGAAGGGTGCCATAAAAACGTGTGTATTGGGTTTGTCCCCTTCTACACTTAATGAATTGTCTTCACTTGGAAATCCTTTGCTGAATGCTGTAACGACATCATTTCCAGGATCAGTGTCATATGTTACATGTGTACCTCCATTGAGTTGTTACGATGGAAAACAAAGAAGGAACAGAACAAATTTTATGGGTCATTGAGAGCAAACGGTCCAAGGGATGCAGCGGACACAATTTGATTAGAGAATTAATACGGAGGCGTTGGGTATATATATGTATTTATTTTCGGTAATTTCATGGAGACACATTTATATTTCGTGAACAGGACGTGACATCTATGTGAAACGTAACTCTTGTAAGTTAATTGGCAACAGGGAAAGTAATTGATACGTTTTTCCTTGTAATCCCCTACCGCACTACGCAGTTCAAAGGAAAATATCACTGACTGTGAATGTATCTACTTCGGGGATTAGAACGGTCTATTCTTATCAACAACAAGTTACGCATTTTGATGAACTTCTTGGTGTCCATAAAAATCCCGATCCCTGGAACATGATATCGTTCAAGAATGCCCTCAAATTACACGGGAATTATATACGAGGTGCACATTATAACGCACCTGCCATGCCCGTATGCATTAGTTTCGGTTGTCATCTTCATCACCCCAGTAGAGTGTCCTTTTTTATGGGCTTTGCTTTGAGAAGGCATTTGGTAGAACAATATGTGACCAGAACAATGAAGGTCTATAAATTTTGATTTATATCCATATCCCATACGAAAGTATTTGTTCAGAGCAAGGCGGCGTGAAATTTACGACATCCTGCACCCGGAGAAGGAGGCAACAAACTCGAGCACACAATGAATAGGACAATATTGGTTACTCAAAAAGAAACATGCATGCATAAAGGACATTATTTGAGATTTTTACAATGCGATAATTGCACCACATAGCGCAACGAAGGATATGTCCTTATGCCATACCGTATACTTATGTTTGTACGTGCATCCTTCTTAAGTTACTTTCTCCGGGAATTTATTACTGTCCTCCTGCTTCCCTACCGAGAAGCAGAGCTGTGAAAAATTATCTATTCTTGTGGTAGTCCTCGATCGTAAATTAAAAGAAAAGAACAGAACAGAGCAAAGAGATGTATCACCCTCGATTGGGTTTCAATGACAGCTTGCATGCCGATGATAGTATTGTAGGTACAGGGTGATCTGAATTACGTTTGTATTTTCCTTGTACTCCCCAGGTACCACATCTCTCGCCTCTAAAAGAGCTGCCCAATGTGAATAATGAAAATTATTTTGAGACGCCCTGTTGCCTTGATGATTTACGTGACCCATATCCTTCTGATTGAGAATCAGTAACCGGCGCCAAATTGATGTTGGCCTTCATCAAATCTGCTTTGGCATCTTTTGTACCCTTTTGTGTGTGGGTTTTTAATGGGAGCTCTTTTGAATCCTTCCGCAGGCGCCTGATGGTAGCGTTCTCTTTAATTACTCTAGTCAAAATTACAGTGAGAATGATTTTGATAAACGATTTAGACTACTTAATTATAGTACAGTCAGATAGATGGGTTCCGCTTTGATTTGGTTGTTCCCAGAAACATGTGGAGTAGCGAGTTCTGAGTGATGGGCGTGTTTCGAACAATTTGCACTAATATTTGGGGAAACATCCTTTCGCCAGAGTTGATAATGTGTAGTCTTTTAAAGAGAACAAATAAATCGACTTCGGGGAAACGCCGCCGCTGGTTGTAATAATAGTATTTTGGATGCAATTATGGGTTGAAACAATAATTATCAGTGATTATGATCCTAAGCACTGATAGTTTCAAAGGAAGTATTTTTAAATTGAATACAAATTTATGTCATGCTGCAGGAAATAAGAACATGTTTTGAAATGGTTGTGGTTGTGACTTAGCTGACCTTCGATCTTAGATGAGGAAAGTGAAATTATAAAATTATTGGAAATCGTTTAGTAGATTTCAGACTTTGGTCGGAGAATGTTTTTTTTTTATTTATTAAGTTCTCCATAGCTAATAAGTTCCTTTGCTGTACTGTACTCTGGCCAGTTTTCGTTTTGACAATTAGTCTCATGAACATAACGGCGTTCGTCGACTCTAATTAATTGAACATTTTGGTTGTGCAACTTGGAGATAATATTTTTTTTTGGTTGCGCCTGGAGGTGAGGAATTTTCAAAAGATACCAATGGTCCGTACCATTGGTGATGCCCGATTCATATAGCTGACCTGTCAATGTCATTAGTGTCAGTCAGTATATGCCTACGGGCTAAACCTCACCCCTCAGAGAGGCACTATGAGTCGCGCGTGCTCATAGTAGTACAGCTTCAATCCTCTCATTTCTTCATTGTTTGATGACTACGACTAAGTTCCCTTAACAAGTAGTTTGCGCTTCTGTAGTGTTAATCTCGTTAGGTAGGTAGTCTTCCAGCGAAGGCACCTACTAATACCGTCATTAAATGCGGTTTTTCCTTACGGCGCTAGATCCAATGGTCTTGTTCTTTGTAGTCGGCGCTCGATGTTTCTCACGTCCATAGTACGGATTATTTCATTATTGCAATGAGCATAAAGACGAGTACGAAGTTTGCGGGCAAAGTTCATTACTTCGTCATTCACAGTAGCAATTCCTAGATCTCTGTGAATATCACTATTCCTTATATACCATGGAGCATTTACGATTGCTCGTAGGGCTTTGTTTTGGAATGTTTGCAACATAGCCATATTGCTTGGTTTCGTACAACCCCAAAGTTGTATTCCATATGTCCAAGACGGTTTTAGCACTTGCTTATACAGAAGCAGTTTGTTATATACGCTTAGCTTCGAGTATCTTCCGAGTAGCCAATGCATTTCTCTTAGTCGGATTTCTAGCTCGTCGCGCTTTTTTTTAACGTGTGACTTCCACTTAAGTTTTGCGTCCAGGGTCATTCCTAGATATTTTGCCTCATTTGCGTATGGTATTTGTACCGAGTTAATGGAAATAGGTAAGTGGTTTACCTTTTTGTACGTAAAATTGACATGCGCTGACTTGGTCTCGTTAAGGACGATTCGCCAGGTCTTTGTCCATTCGCATACTTTGTTTAGAGCCCGTTGTAGTTTACCCGTTGATGCTTCGACTGACTCGTCCGTTGCGAGGATAGCCGTATCACCTGCGAACGTTGCTACGACGGTCCCTTCATCTTTTGGCATATCTCTTGTGTAGACCAGGAACAGCATTGGACCGAGTACACTTCCTTGCGGAACGCCGGCATGGATTTCCTTGAATTGTGAGTATTCGGTCCCGTGTCTAACACGAAAGAGCCTGTTTTCAAGGTAAGATCCCAGTATTCTACACACAATTTTGTCGGTAGAATTAGCCTTAGCTTATACCTTAGACCTTCGTGCCATACCTTATCGAAGGCTTGCGATACGTCGAGGAAAGCGCTAGAACATATCTTTTTCGCTTCTAGAGCTTCTTCAATTTCATTCGTTATACGATACACCTGATCGATTGAGGAATGTTTGACCCGAAAGCCGAACTGATGATCCGGGATCAAGTGCCTTTCTTCAATTACTGGTTGTAATCGTTTAATCAAAAGTTTCTCGAAGACCTTAGATGTTATCGGCAGAAGCGAAATGGTTTCTGAACCATAATGACTTCGGCGACTTTCCATTACCTTGGGACATATAAAAGTCTCAAAGAAGCGTTTATAATGTAGAGCAGCTTAACTAACGCCTTTGTTGGTAGCTCCTTCAAAATTTCGCCAGTGATTAAATCATATCCTGGAGCCTTGTTATTTTTCAACCTTCCTATTGTCATTCGAAGTTCGGACAAGGATACGGTTTTTACTTTAAAGTTGTCGGGTGCCGTGTTAACATTCGGGTCTTCGATCAATGGTTGTCCATCGAACGGCTTGAACGTTTCTTCTAAATGCTCGGCAAATAATTCCGCTTTGTCCTTGTCTTCTTTTGTCCATTCGCCGTTAACTTTCCTTATTGGTGGCGAGTGCATTACGGGTTTCCTTACGGACTTCAAAGCTTTCCATAGTGAATAGTTTGAGCTCTTTTCAGCAGTCAAGCCCTCGAGGTAAGTAGAAGTCTCGCGATTTCTTAAATCATGCAGCACATTTTTCAATTTGTTGCAAAGATAGTTCAGATAAGTTTTATCTTGGGGCGCGCGGGATTGTTGCCATCTCTTGCGCGCTCTCCTCTTTTCTCGTATGAGGTCTTCAATTTCGGGTTGGAATTTAACTTTATTGTTCCGTGTTACTGTCTTCCGGAAAGGAGTGTTTTTCCACGCTGCACTCTGAATGGCTTCCACAAGTTTGTCAATATCGTCTTCTATTTCGATCGGTGTCTTTAGCGGCACATTTAAAGCAACATTTTCCGTGCAGTCTTTTCTAAAGCCGTCCCAGTTAGTTTTGTTACTAGTTAACCTGGGCGGTCCTTCTTTCGTATCTAGATTTCCACCTATTTTTAAAGTGACTGCTGAGTGATCTGAGCATAGATCATAGCATTCTTCGACTTTCGTCAGATTAGCTAGCCCTTTTGCGATAAAGAAGTCGACGAGGTCAGGGATTTTATTTTTGTCAGTTGGCCAATACGTTGGCTTTCCCGTCGAAAAAAATTTCACACCACGCTTCATGCTGACTTTGTACAATAGCCTGCCTTTCGTTGAATTACATCTTGAACCCCAGAAGGTGTGTTTCGCGTTAAAGTCACCACCGATGATAAAATTAGGTCCGAGTGATTCAAAGAGGCGAACGAGGTCGTCGTCTACTAACCTATATCCCGGAGGAAAGTAACTAGATCCAATGTGGTAGTCTAAGTGGTTTATTTTTACGGGTTTCTGATATCAGGCATATATCAATACTGTTTTCCGTAGAAATACTTCTAGTTCGTCGATTTTTTTCAGAAGGCCGTTTGCGTTCCATGTTAGTATCTTGAGCAACTGTTTCATATTCATGTTTTGTCGTTTGTCTTGCGAGGTTTGGTCTCGAGCTTGCTCAATTTGTCAAATATGACTTGATTAATCTTGGTTTGCTCCTCAAGTTTTTCCAATATCACGGATAATAGTTGACGTACCGGATCTATTGTGGCTGATCTTGAATTGGGTTCGTGTGACGCGACTTGCGCGTACGATCTCGCGCCAATCTTTGGCAATTTTTATATTGTCCTTTATCGGTCTCGTCTTTTTGACTGGCTTAACAATCTTAGGCTTATCGGTTTTGGGATATGTTAGGCTAGTATTCGGGTGTACCGGTTTCCTGAGAGTATTGCGTCTTTTTTGAAGTTCTTTGGCGACTTCACAACCTCGATAATTCGCTGGGTGGTTTCTCTTGCAATTGGCGCAAACCGCTGGGACCTGTTTATTTTCTTTGCACTCTCCCGAGAGACTACGGTATCTTTGTCTCCTTCTGTAAGTTGCTTTTCCTTCTTAAGAATATTCACGGCGTCAAGAATTTTGAGCCCTTGGGTTTGCACGTCTTCGATAATATCTTCTTTTGAGCATGTCGGGTGGAGTCCCCTAACAAAAACTCTCAGCGGTTTTTCATACTTGTTTTCATATGTGTACCATTGGATATTCTCCGTGTTTAATTTTTGAGACAGTGCTCGGTAGGAATCGGCGTCATCTACATTGATTTTCCACTCGTTGTTTCGGCGTGAGGTTATATTATGCTTTGTCCTCAGCGTATTTACAAGAAGATTACGAAGTTTTCCGTAGTCCGCTATCCCGACGACATTTATTGCGGGTGGTGGGCGAGGTTTCGCTTGGTTTTTTGCCTGCTTTGATATAGCGGGGTTATCATTCTTTTGTGAGACTTCGGGTGAAGTAACGGCCTTACGCTTTTTGCTAGGCCTTTTTTTAGAGCCCGGATTGGTTTCGCGGGCAAGCTCTTCCTCGTCCGTAAAATATTGAATTGCTGGACGGTTTGGCGTTGTCTCGGAATCTTTCGGTACACGAGAGTTCTTGAGTTTCTCGTTTTCTTTTCGCAGAGAAACAACTTCCTTTTTCAGCTCTTGGAAGAGTCGCTCCATTTCAGCGATTTTAGCACGTAGCTCGTTGTGCTCTTTAACGTAGCATTTCGTTATCACTGAGTCCTGATTAACCGGCGGACTTCTTTTCCCGGAGACATTCGATCTAGGTGGTGGAGATCGACATATCTTTGGCCTTTTTTCAAAGGGATTTTTGTGCAATAAAAGGCTCTCCCCAGAATCCATAGAGCCTACCTCCGAAGAGGGTGGATTTTCCAGCATAGCTGGGCTGCCACCTGGGGTAGTTAACTGTTTGTTTTTTCCATTGCATGTTTTGTATACTCTATACACTCGGTATACGGAGATTGGATTTTAGTCGCCTCTTACGACAGGCATGCCTACCTCGGGTATATTCTAGCCCCTACCCGAAGGGCGATAACTTGGACCTAATATAGAAACCTTGTGGAAAAATGTTTGGTAAAGTTATATACCAAAGGATTCAATCCTTCTGCTTCAAAAGAATATTGAATAGAAGGGTAGTTAAACATAATGGCATAGGTCTGCTACCTTCATAATCGATGGGTAGAGACCACAGTTGAAAAGAATTAAATCTTTTGGGAAGTTAATTCTAATATTGAATTCATCTAGAAATTTGGGATTTGAAAAAATATAATTCACCATTCTTTTGAAGTCAGTGATTAATGCATTCAATTTGTAGTAACAATTCAGTAATTGTTATAAATTGAATGCATTACTTACTGACTTCAAAATAACGGTGAAGTAGTGAAGCTTTTTTAAATCACAGTCTTTTTTTAACTTGATTTCTACAATCAAAATTAGAATTTTTTTTATGAATTCTGTGAATGTATTCCTAAAAGAATGCATTCTTTTACAACTCTGGTGGAGACCACTTCGTGTAAATTCAAATCAGGACCGGTCACGAAGTAAGGTGGATCACAATGATCTCATATGACGCCCTGTCAGTTTTTCAAGAGACCGCCTTTAAGCATTGTATAAATTCGCTGAGAGACGGTAACAATTATCTACTTCTATAACCATCACAATGGACTTATTGCTGGTCTAAGTGTGTTGGCGTTTCTGAGCTGGCATCTATTTAAACCAATAACCGTTTATGAACTTTTATCCTGAAATGTTTACCATGCAATGTGGATCCGTGGTATTTTGAAATATTAAGCGCTCCGGTTTCGAAGAGCGTACGCAGTGAATCCTTTTGCTTATATCCTAATGTATTTTCAACAACAAGACGTAAACACTTTTCAATCATAAACCGATACCGCCCAGTAATCGTGACTGCACTTTCAAATTCATTTTTAAAAGAGTGCAGCAAATAATAATCTCAAATGGAATGTCACACCGTACCGTACCGTGAATGGATGTAGATCTGGTAAATGGATTTTGCTTGTTGTATATATGTATATTTACATATATGTATGCATGTACATATATAATTTGAATGTTTGAAATAAATCGAAAGAGATGTGTCCCGGCTGCATAGTGGAACTTGTTCAAGTGCTATTTTTTAGGGTCTAGTATTAGTATCTCTAGATCTCATCTTGTAGGGCTCAAGCCGATAAAAGTTTTAATACCCGGCTTTCGACTCAATCTTATATCAATTGTATATTGTAAAACGGAAATGTGGTTTTCTCTAGTGATACCTAAGGTCTATGACTAAATGGATAACATGTCTATCTTTGTTATATCATTCTTAAACGTTTAGTAGAACAACACCAAACAGTAAATCTGATCGATATCCTACCTTATAAAAACCGGCTTTACAAACAACCAAAAATCACAGAAGACAAAATAGCACTTCTTTTGGGAGAAGTTGTTTCAGACACTGGCACCTCCTTAGATGAATAAATAATTCTCCGACTTTCTAGCTTGTGCGCTTAATGACTCTGCAACTTATTATTGAAATCGATTTCCTAAGAGGGGTCGTCCATACGTTTCGCGAGATAGAAAATCCGCTGAGTACCTCGACTGAAGATTGAGTTCGGAAAAGGATGATCTTACTATTGATGACCCCGGCAAACGAAAAAAGGACAACGACTTTGGGATATAAACGTGACCTTTAACAGGCCGCGTGCAGCCGAACAACTTGCAGAGACCCCAAACTGCTATAATGCAGATATCACTGCCATCCACAAGGAGGATGAAAAACCGTGAAATTTACTACTGTGATTGCTATAGAGAACAGAAGGAGCGCTTATTCGGATGCGGATTTGTCATACGCGGCAGACTTAGGCAAGAAGTCTTGAGCTTTAGACACGTGATCGAGCGTCTTATGACAATCCGCATGAAGGCTAAATTCGTCAACATAAGTTTACTATGCGCTCATGCCCCCACAGAGGACAAGGACGACTCCTCCAAAGATTGATTCCACGAGCTGATCGACAAGACGTATGAGCCTATGTATGACGTCAAAATCATTTTAGGCGACACCACGGCTGACAACGGACTTAGGCTAATCGACTTCATTGTGGGCCGAAACGTCACTATAGCAAGCACACAGTTTCCTCATCTCAATATCCACGTCGAAAAGTTATAAACGCAAGAGATCGCTAGGATCTTCGCTGAACGCGTATCCCAAAATCTCTCAACGACATCAAGCAGCAAGTACCGATCACCTGTGCCAACGCTGCCAATGTGCCAACATAAGTGCCGCAACTGACGTACTGCATTTCACCCGACTGAAGACTTAAGACTTTGATCCCCCCAGTCTTACTTTAAGGTGCTAAAGCATGGATTTTATCGAAAGCGAATGAAGATATCTTCATAAAATATTCGGTCCCGGTTAACAGGCTTTGGAGGATAAGATTTAACGACGAACTATACGAGCTGTACAGTGACATCGACCTAGTCAAAAAATTGCGCATCAGTCGTTTGAGTTAGCTAGGACATTTAGAACGAATGGACACCAGCCAGTACCCGGCTTTTAGCTCTTTGCTATAACTTCCGAATATGCTGAATACTCTTTCCCGACAAATAACTTCGCATTCTCAAAAAATATCGAAGTAAAACCTTTATTATGAATGTAACGGACAATCCTATTCTATTGCAAGGCATTGAAATTGGTATTAATTGATGTATGAGTTTCATCGCCATTCTTCAGGTATGTAAGGATAATCTGTTTAAATCCTTGATTCAGTCCCTCAAATTCGAACTGACTTAGACTTTGTCATAGTAGTGTTCACTTAAGTAATAGCTTGATGATAACTGGACCTGTATACGCTAGTATAGATACTATCTGGAGAAACCTTCTTAATTCGAGGAGAAGTGCTTTAATAAACACACTATTTCTGCCTTTCTCCTTTGTCACGATTCGTCAAAGAGCTTAGAATCCTAAACTCCAGTCGCGATTGGGAGTTCGTCCACCAGATGCAGTGATTGGTCTAGATATATATTCCTATTAAACATACGTTCCTAATACTATTCCCTAAGTTATTCTGTTATTCAGCAAACAAGCTTCCTGACTTCCAGAGGCACTTCCTGACCTTACTCTTCGTTATATGCCAGGGGTGATATCCATACTTTCAGCAAAAACTCAAAACACCGTGATACGTAATCACAACAAACATACATATATATATTTGACGCCTCAGTCAAACACCACCAGTAGACATGCAAATTTTTGAAAATCTACCAATCACTGGAAACAATTAGAATTTTTGTCCTTTTATTGGATTCAATGCTCGTCCCCTCGTTGTAGTCTTTAATTTATATTCCCTCATCTGCATACAAAATAGGCAAAAGCAAAGAGGAGTCTCTGACTACGCCAAAAGAACAAATGAAATCATGTCCATTTTGTTATTCAATTGGCCTCAGGTTGTAGTTCACTCTGGTACCTGTCGCAAACCCATCCTTGCCTTTGCCTGTTCTAACAAAATACCTTCTGTCAGCTTTGACTAATTTATCACCTACCTTTCAGTACAACTAATCACGGCCGTTTTCCATTTGACTAGCCTTTACTGTTGTCGTGCCTGTGCGAGACGTGACGAAAATTACCGCCCTGAGGCGCCGCCAGCCGACGTTTGCTGCCATTGCCATTCAATTGTATTGAACACCTCTGCACTAGGCTTATCTATTGGAGCCGTGGTTGGACCTTTAATTGAGCATTGCCGCCGCACCATGTAATTTTTCCAACACACCATCATAGAAGTTAAAAGAGGCTTTCCCCTTTTTCCACTTCGACTTTACAATCATTCAGCGATTTGGAGAAACTCATTTAATTTCGTGCGACGTGCAGACACAGGGAATTCAACGCTGAGGATAAATATTCTCAACTGTTGACATAGCAATCTTTTTGGACTTAGTTAAGCCCTTTTTGTGTGTACAACGAGGTTGGGGTGAATTTTAGACATCACAGGCCTTGCGGCGGCGGAAGGTTGTTCTCTCGGTTGTACATCGTTTAAATGCGACCGCAATCAACGAAAGCAATTTGTCCTCCGGCCACCGTGGACATAATTACTCATTCTAAGGGTGTTCGACGGTCTAGTCGAATGTGGTGAGCACTAACGAGACAGACGGTATTTACCGCCCTTTTCGTCGGGGAAATGTTGACTTTTCAAATGGAAAGTGAACGAATGGGAATTACAATGCAGGGGTGCGGTGTCTTTTTTTTAGGATAGTCCTTCAAAGGAAATTATCCTTCAAATCTCTGAATTTATTTGTAAGTTGGAATTTCAAACTTGTCTTTTGAAATTATTCTTGTAAATTAATCTTAATGATTCAATAAGGTTTGGTTGATTACTTAACATTAACTGAATGTTTCAGTGATATTCCCACCTTGTTTCGAGATATTTGTCACTGATAAATGAATTGTATGCGATAGTCAACTTAAAGGACAAAGACTCCATATGAGTTTATGAGTGATTTAAACATCTGGCAAGTTGCAGATCAACTAATCTTTGCGACACACGAGGTTTTCAAGTATTTCGGGTAACAAGTCCGTTTGAGGCCCAGGTCCAAGCTTCTCTCTCACAAACATTCGTGTTGGTATATTCTTCACACAAATGTTTAAAAAAATTTTTACTTTCGGATGTTTGTCAGACGATCGTGAGAGAAATGAGGCCATGAAAAAATTACACCTTGTTGTCTGGAAATCGAATCTCGAACCTCCTGCTCCGTAGTCCGATCCACTAACCACTGAGACACGGCGTCCATTGTATAGAAAAACATACAGAAAAGCTACAATCCGTCTGGAACGGATCGTCTGATACCCTATCCTCCTCTCTATAAAGTGGGCGTGGCCAAATTGCATTTTGTACTCAAATATAGCTATAATGTCGAACGTTTGAGGATGTTACATGTAAAATTTTATCAAAATCGGTTTTTGATGAAAACGCCCCCAAAAAGTGGGCGTGACCAAAACTGTTCTATGGGTGAATTGTAGGGAATCTGTATACCTAAATATTTGGTCTTAACAAAATTTTTCGGTTTCATATAATTTAGTGAAGTTATAAAAAAGTAGGCGTGGCAGTGGGCGGATGTAAAAAAATTTTACACTTGTACTGTATCTTTTTCTTGGAAGCCCAGATATGAAATTTCAGCGTCCTAGTTAATAATTGAAGGCCCAAAACTCGGTTTTGTGATGAAAACGCCCCCAAAAAGTGGGCGTGGCCAAAACTTTTGTATGGGTGGATTGTAGGGAATCTGAATGCCTAAATATTTGGTCTTAACAAAATTTTTCGGTTTCATATAATTTAGTGAAGTTATGAAAAAGTGGGCGTGGCAGTGGGCGGATTTAAAAAATTTTTACACTTGTACTGTATCTTTTTCTCAGAAGCCCAGATATGAAATTTCATCGTCCTAGCTCAAAAGTTAAGGCCCAAAAAGCGGTGACATACGGACGGACGGACGGACGGTCATCGCTCAATCGATTTCGCTATTGATGCTGATCACGAATATATATACTTTATAGGGTCTATCTCGATTATTTCTCTATGTTACAAACTATGTGTCAAACTTAATATACCCTTAGGATAGGGTATAATAAAAAAAATAATAAAATCTCTTCTTGATCAAGCTTTCAAGTCGCCAGGACGTTATGACTGCTGCAATTCAGTCATAATACCCTAATTCAGGGTACATGCTCAAACTTCGAGAGGATCGCAGCCAAGAGCGGACTGAGCCTGATGCTGGTGGAAGAGAGATCTTTCCCTAAGCCACAAATCGTCCGTGGGTTCTTACCAAAAAGTCTGGAGATCTCCTCGAAGAAGATTTTAGTCACAATTTCTATACAAAATGCAGACTTGCAGGGTAATTCATGGACAGTAATACAGAAGGAAGCCTAAAAGAAATGGGTTAACACCTGTAAGGAAAAATTAGCTACGTTGGGTCTGGTTAAGCACCGACAAGATTTCAGCGTCTGGTCGTGGTAAAGAAGAACTCGGACCTCCAAATGATGCGGTCCAAATGATGTATGTTCGTTTTGCAGGATCCATGACTGGGGATGTTAGTCCTGGCGTTTCCGGAACAATCCCCGCTAAACAGAGTATACGACCAGCCTCTTCGACCAACAGCAGAATTTGATTGATTACAGCGGTTTCGGAACTAATTCTGGTAAGCAGGTTCCATGATTAGCTCCTGAGCAGTTTTGGCAACAGAACCCTTAGCATGTGGTTCGCCGATGATAACATAACATTTGGTCCAAGAACATTGGTTTACCTCCGAACAAATTAAAGATATACGGAATAAGGCAAGCAAATTAATTTTTAAATGCGGGAAGCCAGTGCCAAGGGCGTTCTTTCAACTCTAGAATTCATGACGAAAGACCTAGTGGCCCTACTGGTAGAGATTCCGAACGAAAGATATGGTTGTTATATCTTTAAAGTCAACAGGGCACCTAGATGAAGCAACATACCAATTAAATGATGTGTTGCTTACTTCTTATCAGAACAGTTGTTTTCATAAAACCAGTCTGTGTAAACGTAAGGTTGCCTGGTGGAATGAAGAGTTGGAACGAATATAGGTTCACTCTTACAGAATACAGAATTGAAACGATTCAAACGTGATGACATGTCAGTAGACACACGAATCCACAAGGCGCTCGTTAAAGAAAATGTAAAATGTGTGGGGTTTACTAAAAAAAAACATACAGAAAAGCTACAATCCGTCTGGAACGGATCGTATGATACCCTATCCTCCTCTCTATAAAGTGGGCGTGGCCAAATTGCATTTTGTACTCAAATATAGCTATAATGTCGAACGTTTGAGGATGTTACATGTAAAATTTCATGAAAATCGGTTTTTTGATGAAAACGCCCCCAAAAAGTGGGCGTGACCAAAACTGTTCTATGGGTGAATTGTAGGGAATCTGTATACCTAAATATTTGGTCTTAACAAAATTTTTCGGTTTCATATAATTTAGTGAAGTTATAAAAAAGTAGGCGTGGCAGTGGGCGGATGTAAAAAAATTTTACACTTGTACTGTATCTTTTTCTTGGAAGCCCAGATATGAAATTTCAGCGTCCTAGTTAAAAATTTAAGGCCCAAAAATCGGTTTTGTGATGAAAACGCCCCCAAAAAGTGGGCGTGGCCAAAACTTTTGTATGGGTGGATTGTAGGGAATCTGAATGCCTAAATATTTGGTCTTAACAAAATTTTTCGGTTTCATATAATTTAGTGAAGTTATGAAAAAGTGGGCGTGGCAGTGGGCGGATTTAAAAAATTTTTACACTTGTACTGTATCTTTTTCTCAGAAGCCCAGATATAAAATTTCATCATCCTAGCTCAAAATTTAAGGCCCAAAAAGCGGTGACATACGGACGGACGGACGGACGGACGGTCATCGCTCAATCGATTTCGCTATTGATGCTGATCACGAATATATATACTTTATAGGGTCTATCTCGATTATTTCTCTATGTTACAAACTATGTGTCAAACTTAATATACCCTTAGGATAGGGTATAAAAAGACGGATGGCTCCTACACATCGGACCGCAGGGATACTCTTAGAATCTGACTTTAGATTCTTTTCTCAGCTTCGTCTACTCGTGTACTCCACACGTACCCGAACACATCTGACCATAGCGTCTGCATTGCTAGTAGAGTAATTGCTAGTAGTATCCGGTAATATTTTCAGTTCGGATAAGGTCAAGTGGGCTGTAGGCTCCTTCAAACCAATTAAAATCTCCAGCGGTGTTGGTATATGTATTTCCAGCGCGTTTACAGAAGGTAATTTATCTCATACTGCTGGGTGTGATTGCTTTATTTAGGGTCAGTTACAATTGGGGTTACATCCCGACAACCTGGAGGTTGTTACAGGTAAATGTAATCTTTATCCCCAAACCAGGCAATAGGCCTAGTGAGCTGCCTAAATCTTATAGACCTATAAGTCTAACATCATTTGTTCTCAAAACTATGGAGAGACTCATTGACGTTCATATTAGAGGTCGGCTAGATTTGTTACGTGCATTAGATCCAATTATACATTGGATGATGAATATACAATGATGATGAGTCCCATACACGGCCATCGTTTGGTGGCCGAAAGTTCTTGAACGGCATCTAAGCTTCAGAAGAATTGCTTGTCTCTGTCTTACGGGTGCCATGTGTACCTGACCTATGGCAGGATTAGAAGGTGTTGCGGGGTTTTCTCTTCTACAAATTTGCATCAGGAAGATGGACGCTAGATGCGCTTTTAAGCTGCAGCTAGAATACGAGTACAAACTAGGTAATCATGAGGAACATCTGAAAATTCTTGTCTCAAATACCATAAAGGACATACATTCTTTGCACTATCCCCATGAGTGAGTAATCACGCATAGGTCTGTCCCTACTCGGGCTATTATCGGGCTATTGTGCGTTAGGTATATAACCAAAAGCAAAAAATAGGCAGATGCACTCTTTGATTACGTTTACCTACATACTGTACTCCTACATACATACGTTCTCATTAACGTAAAATACTTCCTTCACATGCAATAACGGCAACAATGTATTGTTCAAATTTAATCATATGTTAGAACACTTTCGTCGGGAAGCATCATTAAACCACTCTCCCTGGGCAGTCTTAATTGATCCCCATGTCAGAGCTGTCAAAGAGTCCCGACCAAACCGTTTCTCACCCTCACTCACTTAAGTGCTGATAGCCAAGAAAGATCTCTGGCGTCATCATCACTTTCATCGTCACCCTCCGCACGGAAATGGATAATTTCCCTGCACTTAGTGCGATGTAATTATGAGATTCCCTACAGCCGTCACCATCCAGCGTCGGTCGGCCGGGAGGAGAAACTTGTAAGCACTCATTTCAAATCAAATGCCATGCCCCCCGCTCTCTAGCTGTCCATCCCATCTATCCATCCATCCACTTACCCAAGTCATTTGATATCCTTGGTGTAGGGGGCTTGCTACTGCAGCAAGCCCAGTGTGTTGGTTAATTTGTCGACACTTTTCATGTTCGATTACTCCATTCGGCTTTTTGTTGGCTTCTCATTTTATGTTTCGGTGTTAATTGGTCCTGACTACCATGCCACGCCATATGTCGGGTGCGGGCTTCACTGCACCGGCTGTCACCTGACACCCGGCTTAGGTTAGGAACATAAGCAGAAGCAGTTGCACACACCCCTCGTATAATCTCTGTTTTGTTTTCTGAGTTGGTCTGTGGTGTTCTCGTGGTGTTTGCGGTGCACAATTCGAGTGTTAGAAGTAAGTTGATATGCTGCCTGGGTGTGTGCAATGATTTCAATCATCTGACCACATGACGACCCTTTTGTTGTGAGCCTTTTTCGCATGGGTTCGCGCGAAAGATTTCTTAATTGCTCCTCGAGTGTCAGTGTTTGGATCGTGTAACCGATCCGCAGTAGCAGATTGCAGTAAGGAATCAGTGTCAACTTTTGGTTTAGCTTGTGTCTGTCAGGACGTTGATTGATTTTGGAACATGTGGTGACACTTTGAGATGTTTTTTTTCTCTCATTTGGCAGTGCATGAGACAGGGCGCTGATAGGTGATATAGCTTGAGTTAAACTCGTGGTTTGATTCGGGATACAAGCAGATGGCTGGGGTTAGAGTGAAATTTTAGAGTTTTCTGAGTTCAGTCATGCAATCGAATTGAATGGTTGTCAAGAGTAACTTGAACTGAAAGGATTAGGCGAATCTATGTATGTATGATCACGCATATGTGAGCTGACTGAATGGTTTTCCAAGTGAGTGGTTTGTTCTACGAATGGGGAAATTCGCCAAACTGTTCGTTTTAGAATCACTTAAAAGGGTAGTCGGGTTACGTGGATCGGGTTAGTTTTGGATGACTTGGGAGTAATGTGCGAAATGGCGAATATGACGATCTGTATAGGGAGAGAGTCAATATAGATTCGCACCACTATCTAGTTACGCCACAACAACGAAAAAATACTGTGAGGAAATTTAACGTTGAACAGCTGCAATTGCAGCAAACCGTCAGAATCTTTGCCGATCCCATATCCCTCAACATCTCGAGAAGTCATATGCAGCCAACATCAAGCGCTGAAGACCATTGGCATCGTTGCCAAGGAGTCATCAGACACGCCGCAACTGATGTGCTGGGTTTCACCCGACCACCCCCACGAAATACCTGGTGTGATGAAGAATGCCGGCAAACACATGCAGCAAAACATTTCGCCTACAAAGCGGCGCTGCACAGGAAGACGATAGCGGCTCGCGAGCTCTATGAACGTAAGAGGAGGGAAGAAATTAGGTTTCTCCGGAGGTCAAGAAGGACTATGTGAAGTGCGGAATCGAGGAATTAGAGGGGTTCTACTACAGAAACAATGTTCGGAAGTTTTACCAAAAGGTAAAAAGAATTTAGCAAGGCAACAGAGACATGTAGAGATGAAGAAGGAAACCTTGTAGTTGAGTCACACCCGGTGCTAAGGATATGGGAAAACCACTTCCACAGACTGTTAAACGGCAAAGATGACCCAAATTCCGCTGTCAGGCAGAACGCACCATTCAATCTGAACGATTAGAACCAAAACTTCGGTCCAACCGATCAAAATGAAGTGAGGATAGCAATATCCAAATTCAAGTCCAATAAGGCTGTTGGACCGGACTGTCTAACAGCCGAGCTATTTACCAAAATACATCTACTCATTTCCAAGATTTGATCGGAGGAATGCCTGATGAATGGAACCTCAGCATCGTTTGATTGCTCCACAAGAAAGACTCTCTAAACTACGTCAACTATATAGGCATCAGTGTCCTTAACATTGCGTACAAGATCCTGTCGGCCATATTGTGTCAGCACCTGAAACCATTTGTTAACGAGCTGATCTTGCATTTTAGGCGCATAAGTCCACAACCGACCAAATATTCACACTACGGCAGATCCTGGAGAAAACCCAAGAAGTCCAGATTGATAATTACCATCTTTTTATCTATTTTAAGGCCGCATATGACAGCATTTACAGAGACGAGCTCAGTGGCGTGGCGTGGAAAATTTTAAATGGTAAGTCGGAAAAAATATGCACCTGCAAACGCTTTCTGAAATTATATTGTGTATTGCAAATCGCATATAAGTAAAGCAATTCAAGCCTAAAGTATAATAAAAGTGGTTTCGAAAGAAACCTCTAAAACACTCAAACTTACTTTAAGTTACGTATCGCAGTGTGCTTTATAACTAAATTTTTCAAACAGAAATAATCTAAAAAAAATTCATACAAAATTCGCCTAATAAGTCGAAGAAAAGTGGGTTATTTTTTTTGCATAAGAAAGCGTGTGTTAAACAGAGAGGACTCAAACACAGTGAACGATAAAGGGAAAACCAGGAAAGAAAACCAATCCGACTTTTTTCGGGTTATTATGCTTTGTTTGGCTATCGTTGGAGAATAGGCATGTAATGATGTATGTATGTGTGTGCGTACTGCGTAGAGCAGTAGAATGATATGAAAGCGGATGACTAGCAGGTTGTGGGCTTGTGGGTTCGTAGAATTTGTCGCTTGCGTGTGCAGGTGTAGGAAACACATAAATATTATGTTTATATGCACATATTAAGATTCATGTTGCTTGTTATATTGATACATTGTTGAAAAGTAGAATTTTAAAAGGTAACTCGGTAGGAATCGAGTTATATGGACGCCTCGCCACTGCGAGCTATAAAGACCATCCCTGCCAAACACAAGTCTGTGCCATTACTTGCATATGGTAATAAAATTGACATCATTGGCAGAATACAACGAGCTGTCACTGGTGAGTTTGAAAGTATTGGAACAGAAGCGGCACAAATGGGTTAAGTTGAATGAGGACAAAACCAAGTGTATGCTGTGCAACAAGAATCGGACAGAAAGTCACAATAGATAGCTATAACTTTGAGGTACATACATAGGGACTTGTTAGCATTGAGGCCCAGGTCCACCCCCGATTGTAGTACCACCCAAGTAAGTAAGGAAGATAACATTAGTGGTTAGTTAAAGGGAAGTGGTTGGTTATTAGAACCAAACAATTAAAATTTGAGTAACCTGTAATTTTCACCGCAGTAAGGGAGAAAAAGGTCCTTGCATGTAAGCGGCTTCTTTTAAAATTGAAAAGTAACCCTATTACCAGATTTTTATTCAACAGTTAGCAGATTTTTGGATAAGACTTTCTTTCGGAAATCATTCTCGCTCTTGTAGGCAGGAATTAACACTCAGATTTGCATTCTGACCAATCATATATTCAAAGTCATTTCCGGTACTCAAAAGTACAAAAGCATTTCCGCACCGCATTGATAATGCATAACAAATTTCACAGCACAACTATTATCTTTCACGAGAATATGCGTAATGTGCTTTGGAATGAGAAACTGTGTCCTTATTATACAAACGATATACACCTAACGAGCCATATCCCATAATGTGTCACTCGTTCCCGAGTAAAAAAAGCAGAAATTATCAGAAATTTACGAACCATGGCCAACCATTAAATGTGAAAAGAACAGCAATGAAATTATTCGAATACTTTATGCGAGAAACACACAAACGCTCGAATTACCATAAAACCATAATTTATATCAACGATATCCATAACAATCGGCAACCGCCACAGTCATATCTGACGCTCATAAAATTATTCAACTAATTTTACGCATTTCTTATAGAAAAAAAAAATTCAAAATATTTCCCATAATCGCGCCGCATCTGCGCAATGAAAACTTAGATATCCATGGATCATAAATTATCGAGCAACCTCATGCGCGCTTAAGCTGCTCCTGGAATTCGGAATTCACTTAAGTGCCTTATTTATGGGGCATAAAAATTGCACTTTATTGATTTATTTGTGCTTGTGCGCTAGTAGTTTCCCCTCTTACTCTAATAAATAAAGAGATTTTCAGTGGCATTGTTCGAGAAATCATGAAAGTATCTGGTCTGGAGTGCGAGAGAGTAGTTCATAATGACATTTCTAATCCAATTGGTCATGCCAATGTGCGGCTTGGCAAATTGCAATCATTCACTTAAAAGAAAACATCTCCGAACAATAGGAAAGGAAGACAGGACAAACCGGGCTGCAGTGATTCTAAGACGCATTCTGAAGATCGCTTAGGTGAAAATGTTGTTTGCCGAGTTTTTGTCATATGGCAAATGTTTGCGTATTTGTCGGCTAAGCGATGTGTGTGTTGATAAAAATAAGGATCAGCATGTCTGACAAAGGATCTTTTGTGTTGTTGGGTGAGCGTAACGTTGTTGGTGGCATGATTATCGCCTTTTGTCCGGAAATTCTGATTTATATCTTGATGTTTAGTGTGGCAGAAGACGACTGATGATGTGAAAGGAGCTCATCCTTTGAGATAAAGGTCTCTGTGAAATATGAATCCTGGTTTGTTGTTGCGGACGAAGGGAGTTTTGTTGAATTTTAATTACAGTTTTTGGGAAACCTATACAGATCTGGCTAATGCGCTTGTAATCTGAGTATAAGTATCCGGAGGGTGGGTCGTGATCTTTAGTAATATTGCAGAGTTTTGTGTAATTTGATGAAGCATAAGGTTTAGGTTTATTATTTTTTTATTTTTCTGCTTTATTTACATCTGAGTGGGAAAATTCTAAGCTATGCTGGCACGTTATGTATTATGTGTTGGATAGTAAGTGACTCAATTTTTTTTTGACGTGCTGGAGGGGTGAAATCATTTATAGATTCTCATTTCTAGATACTCCAGGGTTTTCTCCCTCTTGGACTCTTGAGGTTTGGTTTTCCACCCGTAGTTCCTGCATTATGCTTGCAATAATTCTGTTCGCGGTGTCCCGTGCTTCTCTCGTTGATATCATGAACGATATTAATCTCCTTGAGGTTAATGCATTGCCTATCCTTCGTTCTAAAGCATGTCTGGCTGCTTAAAATTTTCTGGATTCTAGCAATATGTGCTCCGCGTTCTGGGCTTTATCTTTACAGTGGCGGCAGAATGAGTCATCTGCGATGTCGTATTTGTTGTGGCATTCATGGAAACGTCCATGTCCCGTTAGGAATTGGGTAAGATAGAAGTTCTGCCATGCTAGCACTCGG
Source organism: Xylota sylvarum (assembly GCA_905220385.1). Classification (NCBI taxonomy): domain Eukaryota; kingdom Metazoa; phylum Arthropoda; class Insecta; order Diptera; family Syrphidae; genus Xylota; species Xylota sylvarum. Next base: position 65,403,522 of record LR999957.1, on the reverse strand, counting down.
TGGGCATAACAGCTGACGAAATGAATGCCCTTGATTCTGGCGTAGGCAACGCCTTGCGCTCTAATGCGTAGTTTCCGCATGTCCATATTGCTGCTTTTTTGGTGGAGTCATCTACCCATCTTGCATTGGCGTGAGGGGTTTTATACTGCTCGCATATAAGGGCTAGGTCTGCTTTTTCCTCTTTTACTGTCTGTGCGGCTTCGCAGTGGTTGAGATTTATTTGGATGCATTGTCAGTTCTCGCATCGCATTTTTGTATGAGACGCATCTGAAACTTCCAAATGGCGTCGTTGTTTCCTCTCTTACATGCCGGGTCGCATATTGCACATTTTGGATCTGCTGTGCAGTTTTTGATAGTGTGTCCCTTGTATTCGCATCCGGTTTATGTTCCGTCCCTTGTCATTCTTATGATCTTAATAGCATCTTTTGTGATGCTTGCTACTGCTGGGATCTGATCCGCTATGGCCAGCGGATGCAGATCTCCTCAATGGTTGTCGCTTCATCTAGGACACGGATTTCCAACGTTACTCGTTGACACAACATTTTCACATTTCTTTCGTTGTCGAAGATGCATGTGAATGTTTCCGCGTCGAAAGAGTCTTCCAATCTTTTCTCTGAGTTGTCGTTGCTTGTGGTTTTTCGCTTCTTGGTTTGGATATATTTTCCGCTTGTTCTTTCTACTAAGCAGCTTCCTGCAACACGTGTGTTTATTTCCGCAGTATCAGCAGTATCATGAAAAGGGCTGTCAAATCTTTTGGCAGGGTTCCTTCGCATCTGTTCGTTTCTTAGCAGTTCCATTCAGCGGCTCATGCATCAAAGTCTCCGGCAATAATCACAGATTATTGACCTAAGGCAACAAGTAAATGTGTACGAGTTGCTTTCTTTCTCAGTATGCCTTCATCATAAGGATACGGTTATCCTTACAGCGTTAACTAGATATCACTGCCATAAGTCAAAAGAATAGGATCGAATAGATTTCAGATTGATAAACACTTTATTCTGGTTAACATACTTCATGGATGACACGCCATTCTGTTAACTTTCGCCTCTGTTCCGCTTATAATATCTATTCGTCTAATGAATTTTTACCATTGATCGCGTTATCTATATAAAAAATCGTATACAACCTCTTAACACAACTTCAAGTTCCCATCACACCCAGCGGGCCATAATCGTATCTGACTGTGTTTCACCAGCCAGTCCCACCAGGCACACAGTTCTTCACATAATGGCATACAATTTAATTTCAATTAATTCATTCAATGACTTGGCGAAGCTGTCACTGCTAACAATGACGACTCAATAATCATCTCACGAGGGCGCTCCTTCATCCGGGGCCCTCCTCTCTGGATCAAGCATTTTTCGTCTTCTTTCATTGAAACCGACTTATAATTCACAGTCCCATTCAACGGATGAAATTAATATCGACTCCCATCATCATCATCAACTTCAACGGAGTGCCGGAGCCGGAGAAGAAAGGGAAAGGAGCATTTGCTGGTATTGTCAGTTGATGAGGATCCCAAAACACGATGCGGCTTACCGTGGATTTCCTTTCTGTCAGTGCGGTGATGGTGATGATAAATCCTTGATATTTTGAAAGACAACATAAGGTTTCCGAAAACGCAGAGTAGAGGTTTTGTTTGCCCCTCCTCTCGTTTTGTTTTTCAATTTGAATGATGGCGACCGGGAAATTGAGACTACTAAAACCACGATGACGACGCCGCGGAGAAGGAGAGATAGAAATTAAATCATCTTCGCCAAGACATGGGTGCCACTGACACAAGAGCCACTTGAAATTAATTGCTTGTCATTATTCTCTTATGTCGCCCGAGCAGATTGTGTGTTGTTGTGCGGAGGCTCTGGAACTGGAGCTGTGCTCGAATGATATTGAGAGACGAAGAGGCGTTCGACGGGTGTCGGGTGGTGGTGAAACGCGTGAAAGCGCACTTTCTTTGTTGAACGGGTTTTTAATGAAATTTCCATTTTCCTCTAACCTTGTTTTTGGTTTTTTTGGTTTTTGCTCTGCGGCGGTCCTTTTTTACAGAGAGAGTGGGAGCCAAGTCTGGTCTGACAGTACCAATGAGAAATGAGAACTTCTTCACGAGCAATTGAAAAACTCATCAAGTCATCCGCAATTGGGATGGAATATTTGTTGTCGGCTGCGATGTATGAGAGGATTTATGTTGGTAGTTAGTGTTGGGTGATGTGGTTTTGTGGTTTTCTTGTCACTGTTTACAGGACTCGCTGAAGATGTTTTTCAAAGTATGCACTTATTAGACGAAGGTTTTACAATGTCGCTGGGGATTGAAAACTTTTAGAAATATGTTTGAAAGAGGGTTTGGTGGATAGACCTTTGCGCGATTGGTACTTGAACATGTAGTTATGTATGTGCCCCGACAACCCGTTGGATAGGCAAATATTCCATTCCTATGAATCATACCATTCAGTTTTGTGAAACATCTGCGATAGTATTTAGTATCTGTAGTATGAATATGAGGCATCTACTCCTCAGCGCCTTGTTTGAAGCCCTTTTGCTTGAAGTGTCGCCTGACTATCTGAGCAGTAAACTCCTGTCGCTATATGGCACACAAAAAATACAGACTATGTATTACATCCAAACATGTACGGACGAACTCCGCAATTCACCAACTCTGACTTCCAGGGTCCAATGATCAAAGACCAACAAAAACTTCTAGCACCGATAATGACATAATCCTTTGCCAGAACTTTTCTAATATTTACACGGTTTCTGTTTAATAGTTCTTGTGTTCAATTCAAGTAATATCTGGGCCACATCTGCCTGGATATGACACAGTTCCGAACCCCCTGCCATCTACTATCAGCTTTTAATAGATAGTAGATGACACTTAAAGGCAATTCCCTTAATGTTATTGTGACCCGGCTCCCAAAGGAGACTGATCCTGTTTGTAGTCTTCTACTAGCTTCGAGGATGTAGAGGTAGATACAATAGTTTGGATAGCGGGCTGGCTGTCTTTGATTATATCTATGGTGCTAAGGGGTATGGACGTATGGTGGATTACTTGAGTAGGCGGCAAACCTCACGTACAGCAAGAACTTCCGCTTGGAAGTCGCAGCACGAGTCAGGAAGCCGGTATGACATGAAAATATTGAGGGAATCAGAGAACACTACCCCACAGTCCAGTTTTGAACCGTTCGGTGAAAATTTTAGTGTTTCGAACTCATTTGTCACTACTCCTGTTTCCCACTTAGCCCTAGTTGACAATCTGACCGTGACATCATTTCTGAAGTTCACTTTAGGAGTTATATAGGTAAGTTAGATTAGCTAGATTTCGTGATAACAGATTCAGGATGCTGTTGAGACAATAAGGTTTGGTACACCAGCAACCTGTTTCTCTTAATCTGACAGCAATACATGATGATAAAAACTTAAAATGAAGGTCGAGTTTTAAAGGTGCAAAAACACGTTTTTAAAGAACTTTGCCACGCTTCGATTTTGAATAATTTCGAAACCGCTTCGACTACAAGTTAATTTTTGAAAAAAAATCTTTTAAATAACTATACCTTTCAGGACATTCTGGGAGAAAGAGGTTTTTGTTGAAGACAAGTCGATTCACTTTTAGACCGATCGTGATGAATCAAAAGGTGGAGGTATTTTCCTTGTAATCCTAATCTTTGTCTCTTCCTCCGTCTTCCAAATCATTGTAGCATGCTCCGAGCGGAGCTAATGACGATTACAAAAGTCGTATCTTGGTTCAAGAAAAACGTGATATCCACTAAAAATATCCGCATCTTTACAGATAGCCAAGCAGCAATCGAATCATTGGAATCTTTCTCTAATTAATTCGAAAGTAAAAAATAAAAAATCAAAAAATTGCATTGAGCTGAGATTGACAAAACAAATCGAAGAACTGAAAAGACTAGTTGTGGATGAAAACATTAAACTGACGTTTTAACGTAGATAAGATTGAGGAAGATAACTGGAAGCAGCGTGCCCGGGATCGAAGAGAGTGGAAGGCTGCTGTGTCTCAGGCAGAGACTCTTCACGGGTCGGGAGCCCGTTAAGTAAGTAAGTAAGATTGAGGAAGATTTCAAGCAACGGTTTGCAGAAGTCAACAAAGTTGTTGCCGACCTATCACTACCAGTTCAACAACTTGAAGCGAGCCCTGTTCCCCCTGTTGCTGCCACAGAATCTGACACAATCGTACTGGCCCAACGTATAGATGAACTCGAGCGGGAAAAAATGTCTGCGGATGCTATAATTCATGGAATACCCAAGGTGGAAAATGAAAACCTTACCGACATATTCGCCAAACTCTGCCACTCTGATGCATGCGATCCAGCACCTGTTCCTCACAATATTTTCCGCGCACGAGGTAAACAATTATCCACCGACACTGCCATTATAGTGAAGCTCAAAACTCCTGGAGATAAAAACACTTTACTAAAATCTATTCATCAGCGGTGGAAAACAAATAAAACTAGTTTTCTTTGCCTTCGTGACGTTGGGATGGATTCTGACAGCCGCATTCACGTCAATGAAAGTTTAACATCGCACAACAATAACATTCCTCGGAAAGCTCTTGTGCTTAAGCGACGTAAGAAGCTCTCGAGTGTTTTTACCAGAGGTGGAAGAGTCTATGTTCGAGTCACTGCAGCTGATAAAACACTTTTAATTAACTCACTTGATAGCTTAAACTCAATTGTCAATGCCGATGGAGATGATCATGATGGTGTATTGTAAGCTTTGTTTATCTTTGTGTATATTTCATATAGTTGTAAACTTTCTATTCTTTGCTTTCTTCTTTTCTATGTTTAGCTCTTTGTACTTTGGTCAAATATCTGTTTTATTTTTATTTCCTTTTGGGGTTTTGCTTTTCTCATGTCCTACGGTGAAAGATATGTTCTTCTTCTTCTTTGAAAATGATTAGTGATTGCAATGTCTCTATAACAGACAGCATAAACAATAATTTGCATACAATGATTGAGATTCTATGCAACCAGTGTAAAGGGTTTCAGGTATGTCACATTAATGCACAAAGCCTCTATCCCAAAATCGACGAATTTCGTGACGTGTTTGTAGGGTCAAAAGTTGATGTACTGTGTGTATCTGAAACTTGGTTTCAACCCGATATTCTCAACGTAGTGTATGACATAAATGGTTACAAATTGTATCGAGCTGATAGGAAAAACCGTGTCGGCGGAGGAGTAGCAATGTACATCCGAGATTGTATAAGTGTTAAGTTTGTCACCAAATCGGAAGCTACCTCTTTAGTTGACTACTATTTTGTCGAGATAACCAATGATGGGTCAAGCAAATTTTTGTTTGGAGTAGCTTATCGGCCTAATAAAAGTGTGGATCTAACCGAACTTTACTCAGTCCTAGAAGGTTTGTGTTCTCTTTACACCGACGTCATCTTATGTGGAGACTTTAATTGCGACTGCTTGAAAACACTTCGCAGTTATTTACAAACAAAATTAGTACTCTTGGCCTAAGATCTGTCAACACTTCTAATCCAACGCATTTCACAAGTACCTCAACGACGCTGTTGGACCTTTTTCTTACAAGTAACATTGAAAACATCCTTCTATATACGCAGTTGTAAGCGTCGGCATTCTCGAAACACGACTTGATCTTTGCTACTTTTAAACACCCACTGCCGCAAACAACACCGTCTGTGTATAGGTATAGGGATTTCAGGGGAATCAATTTAAACCAGTTGGAAGAGGATGTTTTTCAGGTGAATTGGCAAGATGTGTATGTCATGACTTCTGCCAGTGATCAAATTGATTTTCTGCAAAATGCCATACGTCGTCTCTATAACTCGCACGTCCCGATAAAAACAAAATATTTGCGAACAAGTACGATCACGTGGTTTACACCTACAAGAAGAAATAAAACAACGAAACCTGGCTTACAAACGATGGAAACGTTTTAGACTCCCTGAACTTCATGCAGTTTTTCGGGCTTTAAGAAACAGTGTTTCCATGAAAATAAGAGAAGAAAAGAAGCGGGTGTACTCAAAGCGACTTAACAAAATTCTACCCCCGAGAACTTTGTGGAAAAATATCCGAGAGCTTGGAGTTGGTCGGCAAAAGTTGACAGTACCTGAAAATATAAACCCTGATTTCTTAAATTCTGAATTCGCCAAAGTTCAAAGTACTATGCCTGACGGTGGGGAAACCAGTATGGTTGATTCTCTCGTTAATCTTGAAAATAATGATTGCTTCCATTTCACCAGGGTAGATGAAGACGACATTTTAAGTGCCCTTCTGCAAATAAAGTCTAAGGCTATGAGCTTTGATGAAATACATCCACACTTTATTAAAATAATTTTGCCCCACATTCTTCCCACCCTTACACATATTTTTAACACAATTATAATGACATCTGCTTTTCCTCCTTCATGGAAGGTTGCTAAGGTTATACCGACAGTTAAAAAGCCAGCTACCCGTTTGTCACCACCCGAATTTCGACCTATTTCTATTCTTCCATTTTTATCCAAAGTCTTTGAGAAACTTCTTCATAAGCAAATGACACTTTTCGTTAAAACTAATAAGCTTTTAAATATCCAACAGTCAGGTTTCAGGGAAAACCATAGTTGTGTCTCTGCTATTTTAAAAGTAACAGATGATTTGAGACATGCGATGGATCACGACCTAATATCTTTTCTTGGGCTCCTAGACTTCTCAAAAGCCTTTGACACCGTCAATCACGGAATACTTTTTTCAAAATTGAGAGAGAATTTCCGTTTTAGTAACTCTGCAGCTAAGTTGATTCTCTCATATTTAAGTGGAAGAAGTCAAGCCGTATCGTTCGGAGAACAGACCTCACGGTACTTGCAGCTAATGTCAGGAGTACCACAGGGATCGATTTTTGGGCCACTACTATTTGTAATGTTTATTAATGATCTCCCGCAAGTAGTCCAACATTCATCAATACATTTATATGCTGACGATGTGCAGATTCATTTGAGTTGCAAGGCGGGAATGTTGGAAGATGGGGTAGAGAGACTTAATTACGACCTTAACCAAATCTCGCACTGGTTTGAAAGAAATCACCTACAACTAAACCCGGCGAAGTCAAAATGTCTAGTAGTTTATAAAACCAAACTTGATAGTAGCTATTTCCCCGCTTTATATTTAGGTAACACTGTTCTGGAATATGTTGATAGTGCCAAAAATCTAGGTATCTGGTTCAATGCTATACTTACATGGGATCAACACATCCGAATAGTTATTGGAAAAATATACGGATGTTTATGTGCGCTCTCATTGACTCTCATCGACATTTTATACCTCAGCATATAAGGCTTAGCTTAGCAAAAACCTTAATTTTACCAATCGCTACCTACGGATGTCAAATTTTTTGTTGCCATAATTCAGAAACACGAAGAAATCTTACAGTGGCCTTCAACAATATTACGCTATACGTCTACAATCTGAAACGCTTTGATTATGTTTCTGGATACACTAAGAGGATCTTGGGATGCGACCTACACACATATTTAAAATTTAGCGCTCTTAAAATGCTTAACATTATATTCAGTAACAAAGAGCCCCAGTACCTGTACGAGAAACTTCATTTTCCAACTTCCTCTCGTTCGTTAGTGTTTATTCAACCTAGGTTTACGTGCAGAAACTCTGAAAACCAATATTTTGTTTATGTTGTCAGAGAATGGAACGCTTTACCCATGGACATTAGAAGGCTTCGTGGAACCAAGTCTTTTGATAAAGTTTTATTTAAGTATTTGACCGAAGGTGCTTAGATAAATTTAATTTTGTAATAAGAGAGTTTATTATTATTATTATTTTCTTTTTATACCCTATCCTAAGGGTATATTAAGTTTGACACATAGTTTGTAACATAGAGAAATAATCGAGATAGACCCTATAAAGTATATATATTCGTGATCAGCATCAATAGCGAAATCGATTGAGCGATGACCGTCCGTCCGTCCGTCCGTCCGTATGTCACCGCTTTTTGGGCCTTAAATTTTGAGCTAGGACGATGAAATTTCATATCTGGGCTTATGACGAAAAGATACAGTACAAGTGTACAAATTTTTGAAATCCGCCCACTGCCACGCCCACTTTTTCATAACTTCACTAAATTATATGAAACTGAAAAATTTTGTTAAGACCAAATATTTAGGCATTCAGATTCCCTACAATCAACCCATACAAAAGTGTTGGCCACGCCCACTTTTTGGGGGCGTTTTCATCACAAAACCGAGTTTTGGGCCTTAAATTATTAACTAGGACGCTGAAATTTCATATCTGGGCTTAGGACGAAAAGATACAGTACAAGTGTAAACATTTTTGAAATCCGCCCACTGCCACGCCCACTTTTTTATAACTTCACTAAATTATATGAAACCGAAAAATTTTGTTAAGACCAAATATTTAGGTATACAGATTCCCTACAATTCACCCATAGAACAGGTTTGGTCACGCCCACTTTTTGGGGGCGTTTTCATCAAAAAACCGATTTTCATGAAATTTTACATGTAACATCCTCAAACGTTCGACATTATAGCTATATTTGAGTACAAAATGCAATTTGGCCACGCCCACTTTATAGAGAGGAGGATAGGGTATCACACGATTCGTTCCAGACGGATTGTAGCTTTTCTGTATGTTTTATGTTATTTTCGAACACCATTTTCTCCAGTGTTAACATACCTAGTTATTCCAATTTGAATTTTTAATTAACAAATCTGCAAAATGAATTGTTTATATCTAAATATATTAACTTTTACTTTTATAGACTTTAACTTATAAGTCCAATGTAAAAGATTCTGTAAAATAAATGAAATGAAATGAAATGAAAATGAAAATGAAAGTATGTAGCTCTAGACTGCCGTTCGTCTCTCTTAGAGATGGTAGAGCAGTTTAATATTCAGTTTTGTTCGATAAAGATGAAGAGGAGAAAGAAACTATTCTTCATCTGCTCTACACCTGCGCTGCTATCTCTTAGAAAAGAGAACTTCACTTGGTGATCTTATAAAGCTGAATCTACTACGCTCCATTAGAAGTTTCAATTGGTTTCACGAGTAGGTATAAAGAATTATATGATCTAGTTGGTATAGAAATGAAGTTTTTACTGGTCTAAGTGTGCTGGCGACAGCTGGTAGTCAGTTTAACCTAAAGTTACTTAATATTCGTTCATTGTCGTATCTTCTCTTCCTTACGTAGGAGGACGAGGGAGTAATTTTCTTTCAAAAACGCGTAGAACTCGGCGTAATATGTTAAATTACCAAAGCAAATGTCATGGTTTCAATTCATCAGGAAGGACTTCCCACTAATCCTAATGAGCTGCGCCAGTTTTTCGATCGGTTCCATGAGAATCTCCACATTACTCCTGCTGATGTTGCTAATAATGTTTCCTCATCCGCTTTTCACGTAATTAGCCCACTACAATATCTTACACCTGCCCCTTGCAACCTCCCTAAGTGTCTTTCCCTTTACTACCAAAGTGTAAGAGGATTGCGTACTAAGACCTTTGCTGTATATCTTAACTCCCAAATTCTGCCTTATGACATTTTTGCCCTTACTGAGACCAATCTTAAGTCTAATATAAAAAATGTTGAATTATTCACCAAAGACTTTGACTTACATCGTGACGATGGCCTGGATAAAGAGGATGACTTGCTTGGCCCCGGAGTCCTTTTGGCTATACACTCTCGTTTCGATTCTAGGCTCTTTAAAAAATCATCCACAGCATACTTCGAATTTGTTTGTGCTAGAGTCCCTATTTCTAAAAGTAGTCTTTACATTTATTGCTGTTACATCCGTCCTTCTCAACCAATCCATGCAACCTCGGAAAAGGAATTCCTTTTCATAGACTGTCGTACCGACTCTGGTCTTTATCAACTAAGTGGCATCACCAATAGCATTGGGAGACAGCTTGATCATATTTTCTCCACTGATTCAGATAACTGCATTGCTTCAGCAAGCAATCATCTTCTATCGAAATTAGACAATTACCACCCTTCTTTTTCTCTCACTCTTTCGTATGACAATGGTCTTAAAACTACTCCCTATGAGCACTCCTACAGCTTTAATTTCCATAGTGCAGACTTCATTAAACTCAACAACCTGCTTAGCAACGCGTCCTATACGACAACCCACATGTCTCAATTAAGAGGCCTCCACCCAAAAGTTCGAACTCAGAGTCGAACATACAATGGGTTAAAATATAAACTAGACAATTTTTTTTTTCGAAATTAAAATGTTTGAAAATATTCTATTCAAATATATTTTTCAGTATTTGCCTTGGTGGCAAACTGACTGGTTATAGGAGGGTGTAGTTCTAAGTTTAATTTTTGTTTATATTTGCGTTGCTGGGCAACAATATGACTGAAGTAGTATTTCCTTGCTAGTATTAGGGCGAGCTTTAATTGTGTATGGGATTTTAATTTTGCCTCACAGCAAAACATGAAAAATTTAATTTTCCTATTTTATGAATAATTTCATATTCACTTTCTGTTGTTTGACTGTCCTATAGTCGGTCTTTCTATAATTTGGCGATTTGACTGATTTTCTTTTAATTTGTCTACCATGTAATTTTTTTTAATAATTCCGTCGGAAGTCATGTTTGGCCCAACATCTTTTAAGGTATTAGCCCAATTTAATCTAAAAAAAATTCTGCCCTTTCGTTATATTTTCAAAATTGTTCTTCTTTTTGTTAATAAGTTATTCTTTTTTAACCACCTCAATTATTCGTAAAAGTTTTCTCTATGCAACCTTGGACTATATGCATCTATTGTCCAGGAATAATCACAAAATATTGTAATGAAAGAATTGTGTATTATAAGAGTACATAGTACGAGTAAGTAAAATGACACTCTGTTCTGTTTGAATATTCATTACTAAGAGTTGATACGTTTCCTTTCAAAAAGTTTGGCATAATTCAATCGTTAATTATGTTGTATTCATAACGACTCTTCTAGTACGTCAAATAATTAACTCATAAATGCCGTCATTTTTCATAATTGAAATTATAAAATTCATTTTCATAATTGAAATATAAAAATAAGCCCTGAGCCCTGTTTTGCAGCCATTAGTCACAGCTTCCAATTTGTTACGAAAATTTAGCATCAACTGATTGCAGCACTCAATTTTTGCTATCAGTCGTCCGTCATATGGATTGTTTTTAACCATTTTTTGTAAGAGCTGCTATCTCCAGCATTGTCAGGTACTAAAGTCCATTTTCTTTGACAATCATTTTGAAACTCTCAAGAAGCAAATCGGACTCCATTTATGTTGAAGGTCCGCTGTATTTTATGTTACATATGTATGTACATATGTTATCTGAGCATATGTAACACAGTATTTCTTTCGAAGGTCCAAGGAAATCACTTTCCCCGTACGCAAACTTTGACGATGCTGAAACTGTCTATTTACCAGTTTCGGAGTTAGGTACTTACAGTACAGATAGAATGATTATGACTGCCAAAACTACTTGAAAGGTTTTAGAACTGATTTGCAATCTACGTACATAAACATATTAACTAATATTTAGAATATCAGAAATCATTTAGGTATTGCGTTTCAAGTTAACTTTAACTTTGTCAACTCTCGCAAAGAAGGATAAATACATTAAGTCATTAATCATTAGAAATATTGTTTAAAATTTATATCCAATATTCATATGAAAAAACACATGAGTTCAAAAATAGTTTTCAATGAATATATGTAGACACATAATACATACTTACGCAACAAACGACGAAGTATAGGAACCTCAAATACATTCACATCATGGCACACCGACACCGTACTCATATTTTGCACAATCAACTAAGCCCTAATAAAATATTTTCGAAATCGAAACTAATATTTTTCTGAAATAAATGCTTTAACGACAAAAATTTGAATTAAAAACTGAATTGTACTCGCTAAAAATGGAATTTGTCTTAAAATGGAGTCGTATGAAATGCATTGGTTCTCAGTAACTATGGGATGAAGGTTATTTATTTTTCCTTTAGCGGCTACATGGAATGTCCCTTTACCATTTTACCGAAAATTTAGTTTGAAAATATTGAAAATATTACTTGAAAATCATTGTTTAATTTGACTAAATTTATCAATTTTCAAACACTAATATCTCGGAAAAGAAGAAAAATTTCAAAATTCTGGTCGATCATATTGGAGATCTATTCATTACCTTTCCAAAGAGCCCAATATCATATTATGCCAATAACGTTTTCTTATCGTAAAACTGTAAACCGATTTACAATTTTATGCAAAAAAGCGAAAGTTGTGTCCGGAATTTTCAAAAATTACAGCAACAAAAACGTTTTTCAAAAATCTGGTCGATCACATTGCAGACTGAACTCTATTCTTTAATTTGTGATAACTACCATTTAAATCGGTTACTGATTCGCTGAATGGCATTGTAAACCGATTGCTCATTTTTCGCTTTTTTCGTATTTTTTGGGTGGAGGCCTCGCTCATGAATACTTTTATACCGAAGTCTTCAAATGTCTCTCACAATCCGTGCCATTTTTACCCAAAAAGAACCTCTCATCCTCCCCGCCTTGCTATAATAAAGAGCAACGATCACTTCGTAACAAAAGAAACAAGCTCTGGCACACTCACGTTCTAACAATGATTTTCTAACCTATCAGCTTGCCTACACTCAGCTTTGTCAGCTTTGTCAGTCTCTCTATCTTAACTATTTAAACCGGATGCATTGCAGCCTCATTTCCGATCCTAAACGATTCTTTCAATTCATTAATACCAAAAGAAAATCGGATAACTACCCACCTTCTCTCAAACTTTCTAATACCTCCTCAGACGATCCCCAAACGATTGCAAATCTATTTGCAAATTTCTTCAGCCTGTCGTTCGCCAATCACGTCCAAGAGCGTGATCAACACTATTTTTCTTATTTAAACAACTGTCCACAAACATCATTAGAATCGGTGAATATAACCTTGAAACAAGTTAAAGACAAAATAAGTAACCTTAATGATGAATACTCCGATGGCCCCGATGGCCTACCCGCCATTCTCTTAAAAAAATGTACGGATTACTTAGTTCAACCCCTCACAGCTCTCTTTCAGCTCTCCATCTCACAGGGAATTTTACCCACAACCTGGACGAACTCTTACATATGTAATTCACAACAAAAAAAAAGTCGTAAAGATGATATCTCTAACTATCGATCCATAGCTAAGCTCTCCTGTATACCGAAGCACTTTGAGAGCATCATTTACGTATCAATGTTCTTCCACTGCAAATCCATTTTCTCTCAAAACCAACATAGATTTCTAAAAAGTAGATCCACAACGACCAACTTAACTGAATAGGTGTCGAGTACTTTGTGTGCACTCGAATGTGGAAAAGAAGTCGATGTGATAGCCACGGATTTCAGCAAAGCCTTCCACAAAATCTCACACAAAATTATCCTTATTAAATTAAAGGCTCTTGGCTTTCAGCCGAGGTTCATTACGTGGATCGAATCCTATTTGGAAGACCGACTTTACAATGTTCTGTTTAGGTCCATGATTTCCGTCCCAATAAAAGCCTCCTCTGGAGTACCTCAAGGCAGCCATCTTGGTCCCTTATTATTCATTTTGACAATTAATGATATTGATCGTATTGTTGTAAATTCACATTTATCTATTTACACAGATGACATGAAGATCGTCAGGAATATATCGTCCTCCCCTGACTGCCTTCTACCGCAGGAAGACTTGGATAGATTTTCTAATTGGTGCCTTAGCAATTTCTTTGAGCTCAATGTCAATAAGTGTTAAGCAATAACATACTCCCCTAAGCGTGCTCCAACTACACCCCGCAGTTAACTGATTTTCAATGAACCTGTTCCCTTAGTAACTGAAATGCGCGACCTAGGTGATAGAGAACTCAGTTTCCGTTCACATATGGATAACATTATATCCAAAGCCTACTCTTCTCTTGGCTTTATCAAGCGCTGGTCTAAGGAATTTTCTGATCCTTATGTCACTAAATCCCATTACATTACCTTTGTTCGTCCTCTCCTTGAATATGCCAGCCAAGTTTGGTCGCCTTTTTACACTATCCACATTCTTCGTGTAGAAGCTGTACATCGGAGGTTTATTCGATTCGCTTTAAGGGAACTTCCCTGGACTGATACCCTAAACTTACCTCCGTACTTAGATCGACTGAAACTTATAAACCTATAGCCTCTCTTTGTTCGCCGTAAGGTTTCCGACATACTTTTTGTTCATCAAATTCTAGTTGGTAACATTGATTGCCCCTCTCTACTTCAGCTTATCTCGCTTAACACTAACCCGCGTAATCTCAGATCTATAACCCTTTACTCACCGAACAAATTACGGGTACCAGGAGCCAATGTCTAGAATGCTAAGTGAACTCAACAATGTCTAGAATGCTACGTGAAGTCAACAATGTCCACCTTCTCTTTGACTTTCACCTTAACAAACTATACCTCAAGAAAGCCATTTCCCGTTGCTCCCATCCTTGACTTTGTTAGTTTTATGGAACTTTGTTTGTTGTAAGTCTAGAATTTAAGTTTAACTTTGTTAGTTGTAAGTTTGTACTTGTATTAAGCTCTAATAAATGTCCGGGGTTGACCCGGGCCTCAAATCAAATCAAATCGTTGTGCTCTAGGTTAGGTCAGATACTTGGGTAGTCGAGTTAAAAGTGATCCACGGCGCCAAAATTAGGTCAATACGGGCCCATTGCGATACCCAAAGCGGGAAGTATCCCTTGCCCATTGGTTAACCTTTCTTCTACAGATATGGTTCTTACTCTGGTAAACTAGAATTGTCATTAGCGCCCGAGAAATTTAAATCTAATTATATACCATTTCAATGAATTTGAAACACATACATACATATGTATGTATTTAAAAGAATGTCCCAAGTATATTTGCAGCGAAGAACAGCGTCTTGAGTTATGATCGTGATCTTCAAGAAGCTCTCTGACATCATCCCGATCATAAATCACAATCCAATGCTATTCGAAAATGTTGAAACCCATAATAAGGTAATCAACCATTCCCATGATATATTGTCGGCGGCATCGGCTATCAAAATCAAAGAGTTGCACAGAAACGTAAAAATATTGATTATTCGGGCTCCGCTTATTACGTTATTCAAATATTCCTCCACCACACGGAACCAGGGGTCATCGATATCCAAAATATAATTAATGACCACCGATAATTCTTCTCAGTAACAACAGCAGCAGCAGCCGCACCAGCAGCATCAGCAGCACCAGCTCCAGCTTCAGTCACAGTAGTCAGACAAAATGACAAATGATCCGACAGCTTTCTTCTCTTCTTCAGTAAAAAAAAAAAATCCAATGATTTACCGAGGAACTTCACAAAAAAAAAGATTCCACATAGCGCGGCGGCAAATGCTTATTACAATGACTTCAGGTAATTTTCAGGTGTCATTATTACCACATACTCGCCTCGCCGAGATATTCAAATCGCCTTGTCATCTGACAACCAACACAAAGCCTCCGACGACTGTCCGAGGAGGCGTGTAATTTCCCCCATCGATCATGATTAGTGAGAATTGTACTGTGGATGTCTCGGTCGGTTGATTTAAGGGATCTCCCCGGTGTCCGATTGTCAAAAATTTCACTCCATGTCAGATGTTAATTCGATACGAAACCCACTGTAAGTGGAGGGACAAGCGGACAGCAGCAACAACCAGGAGCTTTGCTTGTTTCATTTATCATTAATTTTTGAGGTATTTTCTGACAGCCAGAGAGTGAGATATGTGAGGCGGGAAACTCGAGAAGAACCCCTACTCGCTTGAGTGCACACCGTCGCGTCCGCCTGGTCAGGCAAGCGGGAAAATCGAAAAATCCAACAATGCTACCGAAAAATAGTGACCGGCCATTCCCCCTCACTTCCTGTGTCATTTGTCTGGCCACTGTTCCCTGAGGAACACCGACGCATTGATTGATGATCCCGGTGACCAGTGACAGGCAATTTTTCATGCAACCAAAGAGGTTTTCCAGACCTTATCGCGATTAGACGTGGAAAGGGTGTGTGCGTGTGCAGTGTGGAGAATGCTTACGAGCTCTGGATGCATTTTTGATGAGCGAAAGTCAACACAGTTCCGAATTCAAATTGTCTAACAAATAACAAACAAATGGGCTTAATGAGTTGGTTAATTTGTGTCTGCGTGCCTGGGCCGGTTTGCGGTCACCCGCATAGGTTTTTCGTTGTCGTCATTGTGCCGTTTTGTACGCAGTTTTGTTCGACAATTTAGAGTTGGTCATTCCAATTTGGTACGCACTGGCGCGTATAGCGATTCGGAATGTGGAACAAATGGAAACACATTTTGTTTAATTATGTGGCGACCGGGTCAATTAGAGTCTGCTCTATAAGGCACCTGTGGATTGTCAGGATGGTTGCCATTAGAAAGGGTAAATTTTAATGACTGCACATTTTCTCTTTTTTTTTAATAAGTTTGGTTTTACAGATTAAACGCCATTGTGGTCAGGATGGCGAAGGTGTGGGAACGTGTAATTAATTGGATGACATAAAGTCAAGTTTGCTGTCAAGACGAGTACACGTTTGAACTTGATTAGATGTTGTCACTTATTTTTGTTTTGCATCAATTTTCTCTATGGCCGCCGTGGCTCAAGTTGGACTATGGAGCGAAGGGTCTGATTTCGTATTTAAGGAAGGGGAAGTATGTTATGACCTCTAGCGAAAAGATTGTTATATCATGCGCTGTTTGAAATGACTGGCTCTTCTTTTTGCACTACTCTTAGTCAATCACCCATGTTAACACGGAGAATAACTGCAAAAAGCTATAAAGGTATTCGAAGACTGGTTGAAAAGCCTATTACATAGTTTAGTCTACTACTACCTTTTCTCAACACCTTCAACGTATAGTTGACAAAATAGCATGCCAAATCAAATTAAAATATAGGAGGAGACTGCTCTTCTCGACACTGGTCTACGAGTCACAAATGTTGGCTGGTGTCAGGTGAATAAAATTAAAAACATACGAAAAACCTACGAACGAATCTAGAACGGATCGTATCCTTCATGTGCATCAGACACGACTGATATTCTGTCATACCTTCGAAGCCCATGAATATACCTTATGGCGTCATTAAATGTTACCTGAAGTTTACACGGGCGACGCTAGGGGGAAAAGACGAGACCAATTACAAGGTTAACGTGGTCACAACATAATCGGCTACGATTTAAGACAAATCTTAGGCTATTAGCGTACTTGTTACGTACATATGTTACGCACTACGTTGAGGTCAAATGCTTTTTAGATATGGGGATAACCATGGATTTGGTGGGGTTTAAAACTAGTCCATTAGTCTGCTATGAGTGAACACATACCGAAGGAAGGTCAATTATAAAAATGCAGAACAGAAAAGGCCCCAAGACTGACCCTTTAGGTACACCTTGTTTGATAGGTTTAATTGTGGAATATCTTTCGTCAAAAACTACACTACTATCGATGAAACAGAACAAGTGCTTTAGTTTTGGGGAAAGAATATCATGATTAACTTTGTCAAGGGCCTTTGAGAAATCGCGCAAGCAAAGTGAAGTCATAAGACCCTTGTAAAATTCTTGTCTGTTTGGCATTGCTATGGCCGGCTCTAAAGTCTGATTGATATGGGTTAAGTAAAGTAAAATCAGCTTGTTTACCAAAACCTGCACTAAAGGTGAAGACACTAGTTACTGAGCCATTTTCCAAAATGTAGTCATTGAGATCTTCGGGGTCTAATGCGTAGTCGTTAATGGACCTACTGCTAATACCAATTTGACGAAGGTTCCTCTATAGAACTTTGAAGATTGCGTGGTACTCTAAAAGAATCCCAGTTGGAAGATGATTTAGGTAATTACCCCCAATTACTCATGTACATTAGATACTATTCATACTTTTTTATGAATCGACAATGAGACTGACACTGGGAATCAAATCCAATACAGATTAAAAAATTTGTTCTTCAATCCCCACAGTCTGTATCATACTACGTTCGTTGCGTGGTTCGAAGGATATTCACTGTTTGCACAATTTTTTCATTTGTCAACTTTTTCTTACTTTCGATTTTAACTTTTAACTGCTACTGTCCTCAATTCACAAAATGGTGGCACAAACTGACATCTGTCAATCAATGTCAGACTATTTACTGTCCAGCATATCAGCCTGGTTGCCGCACCCAGTCCAATGCGAATCACATTAATCTCTGTGCTTATCTGATTGCAATGATCCTCGTCAGTGCCAATGCCAAATCTCCAGAAAGTTTGGATTAACTGCTTGAGTGCTGTTTTTCTTTTTCTTTTTTAATTTCGTCTTTTGGCGGCAGATTGTAACTGCTACTGGAATGCAACATATTTGGATTACTGCTGGACAGTGGTATTGGAAATTCACCTCTACCTTCTTTGACTGACATTGATCTCGTTGAAGTTTTTTGGGGATAAACTTGGTTGGAACAGTTTTTTTATTTATTAATCAAAGAGCCTTTGTGGAATTAATGAATATTTACTTTTGAACAGACCGAAATCCGAAGACGACAGTTGATGATTGTCTGACTTAAATAATTGCTTAAACTGCTTCAAGTGTCGTATAAATCGATGTGGATGTAGTCTTACGAGTTAGCATCAAACGACTACATTAACGATCCTAGCTTTCGACAGAAGTGTGAATATTTGGGTCACATGCGCTCCTCGCGTTGAGATCATTTCCCACATTTATTAGATCTGATTGTGGAAAAATTACTCCAAACTCTTAGGAAATGAATTTTACCCGAATGGGTAGTGCTGTGATCGTTTGTCAGATGTTGAACACTGTCAAATATATTTCGAATTATGGGTACATACATATCAATGTGTAGGAAAGTCAAATAATAACTTAATTGTCCGTAGAAGTGTGCCTGTAAAGGTCCACTCACAGCTCAGCGACCTGCGAATGCTAATGAGCGAATATTCGCAAATTTTGACATTTCATTCACAGCCACTTTTTTCCGGTCGCAGCAATCTGTGAATTTTACTTGTCATTTACAAGCTCTGGCCGACCACCAAGAACAAAACAACAGAATTGTGAGGTTAAACTCTCACGCGGGAAAGTGGATTGCGTCCTATGTATATTATGTGGGATGTGAAATCAACTTTGACAGTTAGCAAAAGCATTCGCATTTTCACGGAAAAATCAACGAATTGTCAATATCAATCGATACATAAATTAAGTTCTGTTCTTTTGGAATAGTAAAATTGCCAATGGCGTGCTTATAAAAATGTGCTAAAAACAGTTTGTTCGTAGTTCGCCCATTCGAAGGTCGCTGAGCTGTGAATGGACCTTAAAGGGCCACAAGCCAGCGACCTGCGAAAGCGAATAGGCGAATATTCGCAAATTTTGACATTTTTTTTACCTGGTCGTAGCAATCTGCCAATTTCAGTTGTCATTTACGAGCACTAACCAACCAGCAAGAACAAAGTAAAAGAATTGTAAGGTTAAACTCTCGAATGTTTTGGTCGCGGGAAAGTGGATTGCGTCCTATGTATATTATGTGGGATGTGAAATCAACTTTGACAGTTAGCAAAAGCATTCGCATTTTCACGGAAAAATCAACGAATTGTCATTATCAATCGATACATAAATTAAGTTCTGTTCTTTTGGAATAGTAAAATTGCCAATGGCGTGCTTATAAAAATGTGCTAAAAACAGTTTGTTCGTAGTTCGCCCATTCGAAGGTCGCTGAGCTGTGAATAGACCTTAAAGGGCCACAAGCCAGCGACCTGCGAAAGCGAATAGGCGAATATTCGCAAATTTTGACATTTCTTTTACCTGGTCGTAGCAATCTGCCAATTTCAGTTGTCATTTACGAGCACTAACCAACCAGCAAGAACAAAGTAAAAGAATTGTAAGGTTAAACTCTCGAATGTTTTGGTCGCGGGAATGTGGATTGCGTCCTACATTGTGTGGAATGTGAATAAACTTTGACAGTTGGCAAAAAGCATTCGCCTATTCGCGAATTGTTAATTTCTTCACAAAAACTAATTCAAATTCAACTTTTTTTAGATCAATCGATAGATAAATTAATTATTGTTCTTTTGGAATAGTAAAATTGACAATGGCGGGCTTATAAATAAGCTAAAAACGCTTTGTTCGCAGTTCGCG
The DNA here is from genome assembly GCA_905220385.1 of Xylota sylvarum. Taxonomy (NCBI): domain Eukaryota; kingdom Metazoa; phylum Arthropoda; class Insecta; order Diptera; family Syrphidae; genus Xylota; species Xylota sylvarum. The sequence goes on along the minus strand of LR999957.1, from coordinate 65,383,418 downwards.
TATTCGCAGTTCGCTGAGCTGTGAATGGGCCTCAAATGCAGTTAAAAGCCGCCCTAACAAGAAGTTCTGTTTCCTGTTTTGTGGTCGTTAGTCATCGACAATCTCTTAATCCGTCGGCACAGACTAGGATACATCGCCATTGGTTACGCTAATGGCTTAGCATTTGTTATTATTAGCAAGATTGCATGACCATCTCCAGCGTACTGTAGAACGCCTTGCTACATGTGTAAGAAGTCACTGAACCGGTTTCTTTTATGAAATGAAAAATCTCAGACTGATTTAGATGACCCTACATTATGTATATTAGGGTGGCTGTGAGAAATATATAAGGATGCATTGCGCTTTTGCTGTCATTGTTCAGACCTTTGCCACTTCAAACAATGGCAAGGAAAATAATTTGCCTCGAATTTACGTACACCAGATATCACAGTCACCAGATATCAATACCATAGAGAATTTGTGGGACGAGTTGGACCGAAGAATAAAAACATTCAATATAATGAACACAAGCGATCTCAAAGAAAGGCGAATTGAAAAATGGACGAAAAGTACCCCTGAATTTACGGAAAAATTAGTCAGATCCATGCCAAACCGTCTTAAATAGGTCCTAGGTAACAAAGGATATGCTACAAAATTATAGTTGCATAGTATAATTTGAACAAATTAACTTAATATCCATGTGTACGAATACGAAATTGACCATATTTTTGTTGCTTTTATGTTTATTATGAAGAATTTAAAATACTTTATTTGAAATGTTTGAATTAATTGAAGTTTTTTTGTTTGTCTTATGTATTCTTACTGATAAAGAGGCAATTCAAGGTTGAGAGGGAATAAATCTGAGTTTAGTGTGTGTCTATCTTTTCGTTATCAAAACCAAACTTATTTAATTAACGACTAATCAATCAATAAATGTTACTTACAATAGATGGAAAATGAGCTAGTTGAAGCTAGATCGCTAGGTTTCATAGACAATAGACACGATATCATTTTAGATGCTCCCAGATCCCGATCGACTTTCGAGGCATTAGAAAAATCCAGCAAAAATCCAATTTCTTTGGAAACTTCATCTTTCATAACACTGTGAGCAAATTTGTGTTCTTTGGCGAACTACATACATACATACATATCTACATAAAGTTTCAGTCACAATAGTGGCTGCATGAATACTTAACCTAGAATGTATCTTTGTACAATGCAGGAGTATGCGTCCTGCCCGACATATAAGGGGACATTATTGACATTACTTGTAGTGCTATCTACTAAAGTAGTAGCTTTCAATAATTTAAAGCTAAAGTCTTTGCACCTGGCCCAATGCATGTAATTCAGCAGTTGCAGCCTTTGAGTGAACCATGAGTGGAAAATAATCTGGTGTTTTAGAAAAATTTTTCATCAGTTTAATTTATCAATCCGCTTCAAAGACCAGGCTTATTAGTTTCCAATTTTTTCCAGAAACCCTTACCAATTACATCACTCCGAGTATCATCCTCACAAACACCAGCAACAAAAGGACACCCATCCAAGAGAATCAACAGAGTTTCATGTCAAAGCCATTGTCATCTGTCCATCAATTCTACTACTGAACAAGCCAGTCGACCCGACGGCAGACGGACACATGAAGAGACTTGAGTGATTTAAAAGGAACTCCTGTCAAATAAACAAACCGAGTAAACGAAAGAAGCGCACCACAGGGCAATAATAGCGCAGCAACGACCATCGACGCTTGATTAAAGCCTGCTGCTGCACAAACGAGGTACTGCCTCCCTCTGACCCCCACGGGTTCAGACGAGATGGCTGATGGCTCGATGGTGACTGGAATGGAATTGCATATGCAATGAGAGCACAGCTTATGCTTTGCCAATAAATTTATGCAATTGAAAGGAGGAACGTCCCTGCTCTGGTTGATTGATAACTACCATGCAGCAGGCATCTCCATCCTCGCACAGTCAAAGATCTTAACAAGGTTATTCCGACTGTACGGGTTTGTGTGTAAGTTGCGATGCACGCAAACCATGTTCCCTTGCGGCAGTCAAAGCAAAAAGGGTAACAGAATTACAAACAAAAAAGAAACGGAAAGAATTTGTTGGTTTAATAAAAGCCGGGAATCGGGAGCTGGGAGTCCACGTTGATTACACTCTTGTGTTGCAGCTGACACGCACAAATTAATTAAGTTTGTGACAGAAACGTCAACGCACCAGCACACGGGTCTCACATTGCGTTGATGTGTGATCGCCAACGGCTATATTCACATCTCCTCCCTTTCATCAGTGCTGGTGGTGATGGTGGTGTATGCGGAGCAGGAGCAGCATGATTATATTTGGTTTCCATTTTCTTCTTGGCACATGAAGGGAGAGATACGTAATTACAATTTGTGTGCATTTTTATGCTGCCCGCCACAGAGACAATTTCAAGGGACGACTTAAAGTGTTGGCATAAATTTATTTGTGAAGTTGTTTGGTTTACTCTTGTCAAGTTAATTAGTCCAGACAGCTGAATTATAAATATGTGTAAATGATTGTTTTGCTCTCAATAAATGTGTTGGTTAAGTGCCTTACTCAAACACTTTGTTGAAAATGTAAATTTTGTTGGTGACTTTCTGGAATTCATTCAGTTCATTCTACATTCAAAAATAAGGGAGATTTATTGAATCTTCTTCGTTTGAAAATGGTTGAGCAATAGATTGGTTTGGGATTGAACAGGTTTATAGGGTATAAACCAGAAAGCTACCAATAAACTGAGCTTTAACTCTGCCATATATACGTGTACACATCATAAATTAACTATACTTTTGTATTGTATTGTTAATTTATGGTACACATGTACGTACATACGTATTAACTGATTTGACCGTACAATATCATACTGCAGGCAGTGATGCAGACGGGTGCTCCGAAGATAACACCGTGATTAGGGAAGGCCTAGAGACAGATGGGACTTGATAGTATACCCAAAAGATTTGCTTTCTTCTTTCCCATCTGTCGCATGTTTTTTTTTGCTTAGATCTTTAATACATTGGGGAGATGACAGTGCGTCTGCGTTTGTGTGCTTTTTTTTCTGAACCTGTCCTCAATGTGAAATCGAAATTCTTGCAACTGGTCTATCCAACGTCCTTCGACTTTCAAACCAAACAACAACCGAAGGTATGCATGGTCTGTATAGATAGGTAACTTAAGGCCAATGGGTTCTGGGTGAAAAACAACAGCTGATACCTATCCTAGTAGTACAATAATTGCGTTCTGGTTTTGACATCGTATTTCTATGCTACTCAATGACCAAAACTTGCGATACTTGCGTCAATGTCGAAAATAAAGTGTCAACTGTCAACAAGAAGTGTAACATGACTTTTTCGCTCTTTAATTGCATTTTCAGATCTAGTCCAGAAATGTACTAGATATATAATATTTTTGCTTTATCGGGTCACACAGAAACACTTTTGCCCGAATTAACCCGCTTCACCGACAATAAACCCCAAAATTTGACGTGTGTTTGGTCCAGAGAGGCATCAATGCAATAACTTCAATCAAAATGCAAACAAATATGTATCATACATATATGACGTAACAGGTCCGTAAGGGGTCCTAACTTTTCACAACTATTCATGGTGTGCGTGTTATTAAACTCTTCACACGAATGGAAAGTGACTTGCTTCTCCGAAGAGCAATGTTAGTTTGAGAAGCATTTTGGCGACAGTTGTACTCAGGCGCACGCGATAGATGGCGCAATAATGCTATCGATCCAAAGCAAAGCAGGGACTCTAAGACAATCCTCCCAATATTAACTCAATCTGACGTTAAAATGTCGCAGCTCCGTTTGACAATACGAAATGTATGAATAAATAAACTCACAGACGCGATTTCCCTATCGGCCTCATGTAGCTGTACCTACAAGTACCCCACTAGTCATGTAACCTCCAAAACAACTTCGATTTGGAAAGAATTTCATATGCCCTATCACCATACGATAGCGGGCATAAGTTTTTCCTCATAACCTCGCTGAGATAACAAGGATCCAGACAAAACCGAATAAATCAGTCGAATTTCATTACTTAAACGGTAGCAGATATTCTTAGACACAGATTGGCGATTAAAGTATCATTAGTCCTCCAGGGCTTACATAATGAAGTCTATGGTAAACGCATTTAAAACTACTCACCTGGCCATGAGCCATGCGTACTATATTGAATCTCTTCCACGATTCATCTTAGCCCGAGAGTTTCTCTGGATTTCTCCACAGTTCTTCTCTGGCTTTGATTCCTCGTGTCAACGCTAGCATCTGTTCAACACAAATTTGGTTCATCCTCTGGATTTCAACCCAGTGGCTCCCTATATGTGCTACCGTCCCGACTTCCTCCAGGCATAGTTCACAGGTGTCGTCCTCCAGAAGACCCATCTTCTTTAGGTGATACCCGAAATTTCCATGACCTGTAGATAACGATACTACCCACTTCAGTGTTCTTCGCCCCAAGCTTAGAACTTCTCTATGAGTGATGCCAATCGGCATTTTAATAGGCATTTTCGTCTGCCCGCGGCCCAGTTGCTAATTAGGTGCTCTACCATCCCTCTGCAAATTGCACCAAATGGTTTCGGACCAGAAAGCTCCGTGGTTGACCCTTTCTTTGCTAGAGAGTCCGTCTTTTCTTTGCCCTCAGACCCTACGTGCCCTCTCACTCAGAGCAGCGTCATCTCATTTCGAGATTAGAACTCATAGAGCTTATGAACACATTCCAATGCCAGTGATGTATTGTTCCGTGCGTCTAATCATTCATTGATTGTCCAGTGCCAAAATAATATTTTTTACCCGCAACCTGACCTACTTTCAGGTGAACCAACGCACCCAACACAGAAATCACCTCGGCTTGATAGACTGAGCTTTATTTCCGAAGACTAATATGATAGGCTAGTTCTAATTCTTCTGGAAAGATAACTGCCATCCATTATGGACCCATCCGTAAAGATGATTATATCACCAATCTTCTTTTCCGGAAGTATTCTATCCTCGATAAGAGTTTTGTGATACCTATCGGTAACGCGCATTCTCCTTATTCCATCCATGAGCATATTCAACTCCCTAATCTCGTTTTTTACGAAATCCAGGATATTCCTATGACCATTAATAGTTCAGAATACTTAGGATCACTTCCATTGCGCATGTTGGTGTCGTTCGTATTGCACCGGAGATCCCTAAATATGCCAGACGTTGGACCTTATCGAGCTGTTTCTTTACAGTTTCTTACTTGCACAGTGACAAGATCATAAGCACTCCGTGCCTCATCAGTACACAATATCTAACTCTTTCACCTGGTGATCCTTGGAAATTCAAGAGAGCTACTTTTAGCCCGCAGTTGAGTTTCCACGTGCTTGCCTAACCCGTTTCGGTTCTTCCCTCGGATTGTCACTTTGGTACCGCCTATCGCTACATCGCCATACCATTCTGTTAAACTGACCTTTCAATTGGAAGTGTCCATCACACATTCATTCTGGCCAGGATGATCTCTTTGCACGTGGTTTCCTCCGGGACAAAGACGATCAGCCTCTCCACATCCTTGAGGATGCAACGTCGATCTACTTTCAGGTTGATTTTCTTCCAAAAGTTGGTCATCTTCCCTACAGTTTCAGTAAACCATATCTTGGATTTTTGATTAAAGCATTTTACTGCGATAAATCCTTGCTCCATGGTTACTTCCCTTACATATGTCTCCGGCATTGAAAGGAAGAGAGTCAAGTGCCGCTAAAAGAGCACCTCTGAAGATACTCAAGTGAGCAGCTTCCAGTTCCCCCTCTCTTCCCATATCGGCAACACCCATTAGAAGGTCGCTTGACGTCGCCTGACTATAGGTTTTCTTCCCTTTGTTGACTTTAACATGTTCGTTCCTAGCGTAAGGTTTCTTTCCCTCTAGTCGGGTTTCTCTTTTCCCTGAAACTTATGCTTTCGCATAATCTTGCTCGGTCCAACTCGCTCCGCTTTTGAGGATGTTTGCGGTTCGGGTTTACTGACCTTCTGGTTTCTGGTTTGTTCATATGAAATTAGCAATCATATTAGTCAATTTATTGACTATTGACTATTGCCCGAGACAAATTTTGCCAATTTCTGACTCCTTCTTGCCCTTTTCTTTTTGAGTTGCTTTCGCATTCTCCGCTCAGAATCAGGGTCTGGAACGTCATCTTTGGGTTCGGCCTGCACAACGTCGATTAACCTCTTGGCGCTTTGCTGCACCTGATTGTCTATCGGCGTCCATTGTCCTCACGATCTCTTCCGCTGTCGATACCGCACCTCCGGGACTTTCTCTACTTCTTCGGAGCCTTCCGCCTTGCCCTCTGATGGTTATGCATAATGGATTTCTAGAGGAACTCGAAACCTCGGTAGAGTAGATATGTATGTACATAGTATGTGATGTGCATACCCCTAAATCTATGTACTAATATTGATTTTTGGTTGGCCAGTTATCCAATTATTTACAGTGTGCCATTCGACTTAATAAGTTGACAATTGCCATCTGAAAATAAATACAATATACCAGAAATGTCAACACATTTCTGTCATTATTTGATGCAGCAGTCCTTGACATTCCGTCAAAATTGCGGGTTCATTTAATACCCCTCTCGTCATTTCGTCATGTATTACGAATGATAAATACCTACAAACATTTCATCGCCGACATTCTTCCATTCAGTAAACCGAAAATCGTTTTATTTAAGCTAAATTGTTTGTAAAATTGCATTGCAACAGAAGACGTCACCACGAGCTCAAGTGTGATCGTGATGTCATTTAATATCTTACTTTAAAATATTTTCGATTTTAAACTCAGAAAGGATGTTGGAAACTTTTTATCAAAAATTCCTGGAATAGTGTTTCAAAAAAACAAAAACTTGAAAGAATTTTATTTCGACAAAAGTGTCCTCGAAACATTTCGCAGAAGTGAGGTTTCAGGTAGGCATACTTTAGCCAAATTCAGTCGTTTTTCTGTTCTGCCAAAAATCTTTGTTTGTCGGTTGTTATCCCTGGGGACATTGTTCCATGTACATAGCGGTACACCTTAGGGACTAAATGGTATAATACAAACGAAAAAATAAAACTTTAAAATCCGAAACAACAAAGAGCTACTAAGTCTGCCGATGGGAAATACCTGAACACGGCGCTCCATCACATAAAAAGGGAGAAGAAAAATGCAACTGCTCGGAGGAGGTCATGACAACAGGGCAGCTCGCACAAATAAACATGACGTGTCATAAATCAATATGTTTCGGCTCATAAATTCATGTTGGGGTCCGTGACAAACGATCCGCTTCAAGCATAAAGAACTCACATTCATTCATTCGGCCGCTTGATTACCCCTCGGAGCAGTTTATGCTTAATGAATATGAATTCACGTTGTTGCCACTGTTCAGTCGGGCCTTCACATATGTAATGTATGTATGTTTGTATGTATGTCCTACCATAGCATCTCACTCTATGTGGTTTTTTTCTAATCGTAAATTATTCGATCCTTTGCAGTTGCCTTGTGTTTGTGTGTTGGGTGATTTGATAGCGTAGTCACTTGTTAACTTGACTTTGAGCGAACACATTCGATTAATATTTGTCGGTACGGCAAGCGTGTGAACTCTTCTTATGGTTTCCGCTTAATCTTAATCCTCCTAAAGTCTTTACGATTGTCGGTAGCCGTGTGCTGTTCACGGGTTCTTCTGACTGGTTTCGATTAACATTCAGCAAAGACTGCCTCGAAATAAAAACATGTCGCACCGCTTCTACTTTATTTGACAACACTTTCTACTAATGTTTGACCATAGCCATCCTCAACATTGGTCATATTTTCATGGGCAGGGTCACTTCGGTCTCTATTTTGACTGTTTTTTGGCGGTAGATGCACCAGTGATAAGCACACCAAGCACGCTACCTTCCACTATGACTTGATTTTGGGACATTAATCGCGTAGTATATCGGTGTTTTTTTTGCAGTTGTCTCGGTCTTCCCGACCCATTGGTACCCACATACTGGTCTTCCAGTCCTATCTCACCTCTTTAACTAGCGCATGAGTAGTGTTCCTTGCCAAAGACCTTCTATCAGTATTTTGCTCACCATCCACATCCAACACGAGCTCCAATGGAATCTCTCCTATAGTACCCCATAATAAGCACTATAGTAATAAGCACTTCATCCCCAACCTTTACTATCAGTTTTACTAGGTTTCATCGATGGTTTGTTCCTCCAAACGGACTTATGAATTATTCACAGTCCCACAATATATGCGACTCTCTTCAGAATTACTAGCAATCTAACACCCAATAATAAAAATACACCCTTATTCACTCTTAGTAAGTCAAGCATAAAGCCATTCACGTGCGTCCGGAACAACATCCTCCCACATAGAAGAATAGTACGAAATACGTAATCGGGTAACCTTTGTATAAAAATAGATTTAATAATAAAAGCAAAAGCTTCTACAAAATTTTACACTGAGATTCTACTCTAACAAAGTCCTTTCGACACACGAGCAGCAACGAAAAGCTGCAGGTTGTGTCGCAGCGAAAGTTTCGGCCAAATCAATAATTTTTTTTGTTTTTCCAATGGCCGCAACTTTTTAATTAACTGTTTACACGTTAAAACGTTAAAACTGCGAAACCAGTTTTCCATGCTATTGACACATTGCAACTATCTGTCAACGCAGCCATAAAAGTAGCGATGTATGGACGTAGTTTAATCCCTCGCATCAAAGAAGCAATCTAGTAGCTCCTCTTCTAAATCGGGTTTGTCCAGACCTCCTCTTCACACTGCGTCATTTAGCTATTCCCTCGTTCAAGAGCTTTATTTGGCTTCGAGTGCTTGACCAGTGTCGTCAGCTCCACTAAATTGTACTTGGCATTCGTCTTTATTGTGAGCGTTATCCAAAGAAATTCGGTAGTATTAAAAGCTGTGTTCAATGAGGTTGTTCTTGACTGTTCGGAACAGAAAAGTACAACTTTTGGTGTTCAATGAGGAATTTTCTCTTCCTAACAAATCTGATTCTTGTTCAACGAGATTGTTCTAGAACAGTTTAGAACACGATTTTCTGTGTGGTGGCTTTCAATGTCCCAATAGATACTTAAGTAGTGAGTGTCTCGATCAAAGCCAGCTCTGGCAAGCCAGGCGGTGTTATTTTATTTCAATCGCCCTAGAGTCTATTTTCATCCCCAGTACTCTAAAAGAAATGTTTATGGATAGTCGAGTATGTTCCGTGCTTTATATCATAAACTTTCTTTGACAGTTTCTGGGAGATCTATCTGCAGCACTGTCCTTAAAAACTCTAGACACATGCTTTATAGCGATAAGATTGTTGGCAGTCTTGAATAAGAACATCATGCCATGCCATACGTTCTCACGCGGAGCTCCTCGGAATGACTCATATTAACTATTTTAGGAGCTGTTTGGCAGCTGCCCTAATTTCGAAAACTTATGTAGTTTTAATTTCTATCTGGATCTCAGGAAACGGCTTTTCTTTCCGGGATATTTCCAAAATAATAATGTTGGTCTACAACAGTAAGTTATTTACCATAGGGCGACGAGTTTCTTATTTACCTGTTCTCAAAGTCATACAGATAGTGTTTCAAGTTTATCATTGGACTGTAGGTACTCGTATTTTAATTTATATTTGTATACAAGTCAGTCTTAGCAAATTGGCAACACCATAATTTTTAGTTCACTATAAAGAGACGTGATATCTGTACTTTTTTATGGAAACAAACTTGAAATAATTGGTAAACACCAATTGAACAGCTTTTTTTTAAAATTGATTGCGGATGTAAATGCGCTTTCGACCTGGTTTAAACATCGGTAGGCATTGCCAAAGTTCCACACCCCCAGATTGATTCAATATTTGCAATCTAATCGAGATCGTTAGTACACAAACATGCTTGTCAATTATTTACTCACACAACTGGGTTAAACAAATTCCTACCTAAATACAGAATGTACTATAAAAGTCATAAACTGATTGTTTTTTACTCATTCTTAGTACAAGTTTTGTGTAGTCAGCAATGGCATCGAAAATTAAGATGGAATTAATCATTATGTCTCTTTTATTGTTATTAAGTGCTATTAATGCTCTATTTTTAACACCACCAGGAGCTAATAATAATAATAATAATTCTACTTGCTCTCCTTCAACGACCACATCAACAACCAGTACCAGTCCAAGTACTTCCACTACCTCCACTACGTCACCTTGGACCTCAACTTTCATAAATTTTCCATGGTAATAAATAATGCTTATATTGCCTTCAGTTAAAGGAGGGTATTATAACTTTATATCATTTATTTTAAGTTAGGTTTACTTAATAGATTAAGTTGCTTATATAATAATAAAAGTTAAATGGGATTGCTTTCTTAGTCATTCGTAAGCGAAAGCGTTTTAAGTGACTTGAGTGACTTACTCAATACCCAAACAATGCAACCTTGGTGCAGGAATGTAAAGATTGCAGTTTTAGTTTCTTCTTCATGAGCCAATGATCCTAAGAATTGTTGTACTCTTCTACTTATCGGCTCTTCTGAAAAAATTGTAGGTCACACCGACATTTTGTACAATCCATATCGTACCACCCACCGAAGTAGCAGTGGCATTTCCAACATCAGAAAAAAACATACAGAAAAGCTACAATCCGTCTGGAACGGATCGTATGATACCCTATCCTCCTCTCTATAAAGTGGGCGTGGCCAAATTGCATTTTGTACTCAAATATAGCTATAATGTCGAACGTTTGAGGATGTTACATGTAAAATTTTATCAAAATAGGTTTTTTTATGATAACGCCCCCAAAAAGTGGGCGTGGCCAAAACTGTTCTATGGGTGAATTGTAGGGAATCTAAATACCCAAATATTTGGTCTTAACAAAATTTTTCGGTTTCATATAATTTAGTGAAGTTATAAAAAAGTAGGCGTGGCAGTGGGCGGAAGTTAAAAAAAATTTACTCTTGTACTGTATCTTTTTCTTGGAAGCCCAGATATGAAATTTCAGCGTCCTAGTTAAAAATTTAAGGCCCAAAACTCGGTTTTGTGATGAAAACGTCCCCAAAAAGTGGGCGTGGACAAAACTTTTGTATGGGTAGATTGTAGGGAATCTAAATGCCTAAATATTTGGTCTTAACAAAATTTTTCGGTTTCATATAATTTAGTGAAGTTATGAAAAAGTGGGCGTGGCAGTGGGCGGATTTCAAAAATTTTTACACTTGTACTGTATCTTTTTCTCAGAAGCCCAGATATGAAATTTCATCGTTCTAGCTCAAAATTTAAGGCCCAAAAAGCGGTGACATACGGACGGACGGACGGACGGACGGACGGACGGTCATCGCTCAATCGATTTCGCTATTGATGCTGATCACGAATATATATACTTTATAGGGTCTATCTCTATTATTTCTCTATGTTACAAACTATGTGTTAAACTTAATATACCCTTAGGATAGGGTATAATTACATTCTATTTCAAAGACATTGTCTTAAGCACTAAAACTTCGGAACAAATGAAAACATACAGAAAAGCTACAATCCGTTTGGAACGGATCATTTGAATTGAGCGTGGCAGTGCTCCAAATCCTTCATCCTTCTAGCTCAAAATGTAAGGCCCAAAAAGTGGTTACTTACTGACGGCTAAATCGTCTTCGCTATTGATGCTGATCACAAAAATGTATACTTTATAAGGTTTATTTGAATTATTTCTCTGTTTTACAAAATGTTACAAACTATGTGTCAAAATTAATAGACCCTTAGGATAAGGTATACATATGCAGATATCTCAAAATATAGGGAAAATGTTTTTGAAACGTTTCGGAAACATTTACAAAATGTTTTGAAAACTGTAATAAATGGTTTCAAAACAATGTTTTACGAAAGTTTTCAAAATGTTTGTTTGGTGTGAACAAGTCTTTAAAAGTATTCTATGCTTTAACTGCAGTAATGGGGTAATAATAATAATAATACTATGGTAACAATAAGTCACTTAATACATCATTAATTCGTTTATAATGACTTCACCCCTGCCTCTGTCCTGGAAAACTGCAAAAATGATACCCGTTGCTAATAAACTGAAAGTTTATACTGCCAAAAATTGCAGGTCCATCACCATCTTACTGTCCGTCCAAGGTCTTTAAGAAGGTTTCAGCAAAGCAAATTCAAAATCACTGTGACTGTAAATTTCCTGCCGATCCCGTATCAATCAGGCTTCAGATCGGGCCATAGTTGTTCAACTGCTATGGTTAATATTTCGGATGATATAAAACAGGAATTCGATAAGCAATTTACTTTAACTTTCTTTAACTTTACAAGTTAAATCATGATATTCTGTGCTGGAAACTGCCGAACTAATTTGGTTTTAGCGACAGGGCCACTAAACTTATAGGTAGCTTCCTGAGAGAGGTAGGTGGCATATACTCTGCTCTTAAGTGCCTTACGCAAGGTGTACCTCAAGGATCAGTTTAAGGACCCAGTTTGTTCTTCAGTGTCCAAACATGTGTCTATTCACTTCTACGCCGATGATGTTCAGCTCTCCTAATCGCGCCCAATTTGTCAGTTTAGTGAGCTCGCCTTGCTCTTAAACTTTGGACGATTTATGTCCAATCAATAATTGGTCGGGAACAATGGATTAGTTCTGAAGAACAAAATTTACAGCTACATCGAGCGAGTGGACAATAATGCTTGAGCAAAGAGAATCTTCAAATCACAGCCCCCAAGTTTCGGACGACAAGGAAGACCGAACCTGCGCTTTAAGGATCAAGCTTTCGTAGATGCTAGAGCGCTTGGTCTAGACAACTGGAAGCTACATGCCCGAGATCAAAGAGAGTGGAAGGCTGCCGCCTCTTAGGCACTGGTCGGGAGCCCGTATAATATTGTCTAATTGAAATTTTTGATATTATACTCTCAGTACTATAAAAGATTTTTTTTTTATGCAAAGTTTATTTAACTTCAAAAAATTACATAATGTGAAAAATTATACAAAATAATAAACAAAATTTAGACTAAAAATTAACAAACAAAAATGGCAACAAAGGCATTCAAATGTTAAAAAAATCCTAATACTTCTATTATCTCTTTTTAATTTAATATATATATATATATTATAATAATTGATTTGTGAAATCAAAATAGATATAATGGAATGTCAATCGACTTCAATATTTTTATATATAAGAAAAAGAACTAATTTTTACAAACATTTTTATATACATATATACATTGACTTAAAACCAATAACTTAATCTATATAAATCTATATAAGCAACAAGTGATATAATATACATAAACGAAAACATAATTCTTAAAAACACAAAGCTAGATAATCTGGCTCTTCTTATATTATAACTAATACATATGTACAAATTTTATAATAATAATTAGAAATGCAGATGCGGACTATCTGCTGAAGCCCATTTTATGTTAGGATGGTTGAAATCACCAAATATGTATATTTTATCCGAGACAGTAAGAAGACTTTCAATGAAGCGAAAGGCATCCAAATACCTAGTCAATACAGATGACTGGAATTTCGGTGGGATGTAGACGCATACAACATATAACTTTGAAGACGCTGTACGGTTAATACTGCTACAGTATATTTCACTATCGAAGAAATTAGTCAATTCGATTTCTTTTGGCATTAGGACATCTTTCAAAACGATAATTTCACCACCAAGACGATCTTTGGTGCTATTATTCACGGAACGATAACAGCGATTAACAAAAAAATTTGATGGAAAAACGACGTCATTATGAAATCTTTCATCTAATCCACTTTCAGTAATAATAACTATATCAGAAGAACAGCTGTACATGCTTATCAAAAATTGTGTGCATTCTTAGTTCTTAGTCCTCTCACGTTTTGATAGAAGAAGGTGATTTCCGTATGTTTTTTGAGGAGGAAACTCTTAAATTGGGCCTGTTAATGAACTCCTTTACTAACATATTACTTGGCCTAAAATCTGGATTTACAAGTATTTTACCAGTAGACATTGGTGCAAGTACTTTAAATGACGCCGACATGCGACCTTGTAAGTTGTCTGCTGTTAGACTTAGGCATCTGATACTTGATGTATCGATATTTTTTATACCCTATCCTAAGGGTATATTAAGTTTGACACATAGTTTGTAACATAGAGAAATAATCGAGATAGACCCTATAAAGTATATATATTCGTGATCAGCATCAATAGCGAAATCGATTGAGCGATGACCGTCCGTCCGTCCGTCCGTCCGTATGTCACCGCTTTTTGGGCCTTAAATTTTGAGCTAGGACGATGAAATTTCATATCTGGGCTTCTGAGAAAAAGATACAGTAGAAGTGTAAAAATTTTTGAAATCCGCCCACTGCCACGCCCACTTTTTCATAACTTCACTAAATTATATGAAACCGAAAAATTTTGTTAAGACCAAATATTTAGGCATTGAGATTCCCTACAATCCATCCATACAAAATTTTTGGCCACGCCCACTTTTTGGGGGCGTTTTCATCATAAAACCGATTTTTGGGCCTTACATTTTTAACTAGGACGCTGAAATTTCATATCTAGGCTTCTGACGAAAAGATACAGTAGAAGTGTAAATTTTGTTTACATCCGCCCACTGCCACGCCTACTTTTTTATAACTTCACTAAATTATATGAAACCGAAAAATTTTGTTAAGACCAAATATTTGGGTATTTAGGTTCCCTACAATTCACCCATAGAACAGTTTTGGCCACGCCCACTTTTTGGGGGCGTTATCATCAAAAAACCTATTTTGATAAAACTTTACATGTAACATCCTCAAACGTTCGACATTATAGCTATATTTGAGTACAAAATGCAATTTGGTCACGCCCACTTTATAGAGAGGAGGATAGGGTATCATACGATCCGTTCCAGACGGATTGTAGCTTTTCTGTATGTTTTGATTAATAATCAATAATATCGGATGGTTTAGTGCCATATTCCAAACGAGACAAAAATATAACAAATGGGGGTGGTACTACCATGAAGGTACAAGTTCCAGCGGTGAGCGTTATTATCGGATCTAAAGTTACCTGACGAAGAACGTGTCTCAGTGTTAATAAATGGTGAAAGAATGGACGAAGTGGTGTCAATATGCGAATTATCAATTGATACGTCAATAGAGGGAAGTTCCCTAAGTAAATGCGAGTTGGAGCGTTTAGTTTCTTCATTTCTTCTTATTTATACATCAAAGCTAAATTTTATTGAAATCGTTAAAACCGCTTTGGATAATTTGGTTTTTATTTTCTTTTTTTTTTTTTGTTGAAATCAGTTTTAAGTAAAGTACTCTTACATTTGAATGTAAGAATGAAACATCCAAAACATCCATCTTTGAGTGTGACCCTACGGATAGGTACCAGTGACCTATTTTACCAACCTACAAATTTGTATTTACAAGCATTTTTTAACAAAATTTGTGATTTTTATAATTTATTTCGTTTCACCAAACTTTGCGTATTACAAATTTGTATTTATACTCGTATTACTTTAATTATCAAAGTCGAACTTACGCAGATGTGTTTACAGAGTTTTTACAACAATTGTTATTTTCTGTATGAAAATGTGGTATGTTGGCCTAATTTTTTATATTATTTTTTTTTTGCCGAGAGCAGGTGAAAATCTTCTAAAGACAACATAAGGCCCGACCACGCGTACTTATGGTAGTATGAGATTTTTACTCACTAAAAACACTTCTCTTCAAAATAAGTAGGTACTACAACTAAGCCGACGCTTATCTAGCAGTTTTATTAATTTAATTTCTTCTACTGCCAAGTGAAAAACAATTTTTTTTAAGCAGAAGTACAGTGGCGTTGTTTTTTTTTTGCAGAAAAACTTTTATTTTATGTGTTAACTTAAATATTGTTAACATATGTACATACATATGTATCTTTCGTATTAGGCGTGGCATGTATTTACGGATGTATAGACGGGACATTAATAAACATTATAATAAACAGAAATTTCCATGCGTAAAACACTTAAGATTGCAACTCATAAAAGCAATCAATGTTATAAATGTTGCGTTCCACCAGTGAAGAGGATGAAAACTTAGAGTAACCAAATGAAAATATTGATAATTTGAATGCCCAAGCTACTTTACAATATTTTTTTAGTATATAATACATACATATGTTAATACTTACCACGGTTCCCCGCTTTAAATTTTGCCACGCAACATCTCGAAGGTATTTCCAGTCTTTGTTGTTTAAAATGCAATGAGACGTTAGGGAGTTTAAAATGTTCTTCCACTCGTTCATTTTCGTTTCGTGGGTTAAAGTATTTGAAAACTTTCCAAACAACATATTTTTTCATCTCTAATTAAAGCCGTAAAAAAAAAATCTTGTTTTGGTTGTTCATTGTCACAAGTTTTTCGCCACGATTTCAACAAATTTGTAAGAAAAAACTTGTAGATTACATATCAATCACTAATCCGGTGCAACGGGAATTCTGAACGCATGTGATCAACAATTTTTTTCCACAATTTTTCTTGCATTCTAATCACAAATTTGTGGATTATATATTTGTAATTTGTGAAACAAAAAACTAGATTACAAATTTGCAGTTGTAAATCACAAGTACAAATTTTAGTTGTAATTTGTAGTTTGGTGGGTAATTTTTTTTTAAAAAGATTTCTCGTGATAATTCTAATCTGAGATGTTTGTCAAATGTTTGCGAGCGATAGCAAAATATTAATGTTGTCTTGGAAAAAGCTAATCACAATGGGTCTTTTAACTTTTAGCTGGTTATGCCATTGAGCTCGAAATCATCGGAAAAACAAATCAACAACAACGTGGCGGTTAAATACAGATATAAACGATTGTTAGATTTAGTGTTTATACTCTGAAACATCTGTTGGCATTTTCAAGCTGAATTGATAAATAACTGAAATTAACTTTACATAAAGCAAAAAAAACAGATCACTTTTTGAGGGTAAGATTTACTATAAAAGTCAGAAAATTACTTTTATCTTTTCATTCAAAGTATCATACAGGTTCTGTAAGATCTTAAGTAATATGGCGTCAAAAATTACATTCGAATTCATTCTTCTTTCTATGCTGATATTGACAATTGCTGCTAATATTCATCCAGTAAGTTCTGCTAATGCTGAGCGAGTAATACCAGCAGAAAGTGATACTTCTCCTACTACTTTTCCGCCAACGACTACATCTGTACCCGAACCAACTTCTACTTCTACCACACCTTGGACTTATTATTATTCCACTTAGATAAATTCAATATGCCAACAAATATTACCGACACTAAAAGCAGTCCGTCTCCAGTGGATGAAGTTGTATTTTTAGATCTATTATTTTAAACGAAGTTTAACTAATTAATAGATGATTCGCAAATAAAAGTGTTCTTGTATCACATTATGTTAAGATTATATTCAATTGCAAACAAGCATGCGTAAGAAGTACTACACCATAAATAATTTCCTCCATACGAGGCGCAGCCTCTTAGAGCACAGTCGGTGTCTGCTTCCTGGTCGCTTATAAAATGAGACAACAGCTTGTTGGGAACCACAGGTGAAACGCTGTCATTTGACAGAGATCAGCATAGTCTAGATATTAAGTAAAATGTAAGCGTTCATCTAATACCTTCGTTTTCTTACAAACCTGAGTGAAGAACATCGCTAGTCATCAACAAAACAATATTGGCGATACGATGCAACCTTGCCTGACTCCACTTTGGATCTTGAACTCTTCTAAGGAGAACATGTCACTTAGATCCATCATAGGTCGCATTGACAATAGCTATTAGTTTATCATGCCTCTCCTATGCAAGGCTAGCCAAATCAAATTTCTGTAGACCCTACCGAAGTCAATGAATAGTAGGTGAGGTGGCATTCGATATTTAACGCATTGCGTAATTATGGATGGCACAGGAGAATCCCGAGCGGAAAGCCTCTTAATAGTAAGAGGTGAGTCTTTGATACGTTTCTTCATTCATTCTAGTACTATTTTATATATTCCTTTAGCAACTGCAGTAAATCTGCAAACACTTCCAATTTTAGCATTGCATTCTTTTAGCATCAGGAAAGCTCTATCCACAAGTAGATCCAACTGATATTGTTGGCAAGGTTTGTAAGACACACGGCTTATGAGTTGAGAGGTTTTTAATACGTATTTCGGTGCGTATTCGATGAGTTGTTCTCTTCTTCCACTGGTAAGCTGGTCTACATTATTAATAAGGAAGCATCCGTCATGACCTGTCTCCAGATCCTTTTGACCGAGGGATAACGAAACAAAGCTCAGTAAGCAGATGCAGCCCTGTTTAACCATCAACGTCCGGGCCAGTTACCCTCAACCACCAACAAGAGGCATGGTTCTCACCTTCAAAATTGTTGTCCAATACGACATCCAATGGGAAATCCCAGTGGCAGTGTTAACCAATTTTTGCCAACAAATCTTTGAAAACTACAAAAAGAAAGACAAAACAAAATCATCCATCAAAAAGCGAACAAAAAGAAGAAATAAACAATTAACTTCGCGTCGCATATAACCTGACCAGTGCACAGCCTATATATGCGTACTATCATGTGTCTGTGTTTGTAACGTCTTCCTTCAACTTTTCGGCCATAAATAACCCGAATGATTGACAGTGCTGACAGTTTTGATCGATGGTCATCAGCCAACGGCAGAAATATGTTCGAAATAAATATCATTGTGTTGTTGGCAAAGCCTCCAACTTTGCGACAGCCCGCCGAGCAGCAGTGCAGCGAAAATCTCGTAGAAACAATGCCAACAATGTGTGTGCATGTTGGCCTCCACGGACACTGTACGATGGACGGATAGACGGGTGATTGGTCATGTCAAAGGGTGGCGGGGAGTCGACAATGGTGAGAATTCGCATGCGGACAGCTCCAACTGTACTGATGGAATTTTTCGGCGGCTATTCGGCTGCATTTGATGGACGACAATGACTACGCAACGGCAAAGAGTTGAAGTCATCATCGTCATTTGGAGGATTTATGTCATGCTGCCGGGGCTACTGGTTCTAGAGCTGTAATAGTGGTGGTTACAGTGAAGGGCATACAGTCTCTCAAAGCGGCCTTTAATGGGGCAAAGGACCTAAATTGCACAACCAACAGCATGGTCCAATTTACATACAATGGGGAGATTCAGTTGGAGATGCACACCAAAAATGCATACAATCAAGTTAAAAGGACAGACATCCAGATTGACAGTGACAGTACAGAAGTCGATTGATGGAATGTTCTTTTCTTGTGATTGGCGGAGTTATCAGTATCCCTTGGTGATGGGGACTTTTTAATAGGCTTCTCCGAGCAGCAGTTGCTACTGAAGAAGGATAGAGTATACAATGAAAGTGCTAGTTACATCTCAAAAGTTTATTTTGATTGTGTTTGAAACTTAGCGAAATGCTTGCAATAATAATTTCGAACAGCTAACAAGTGTCAGTAGTTGTTTGGCAAATATTTCGAAACACATTTCGTGATTCGTTTCGATTTTCTTCTCAAGCAGTATTTGTAACTTGTGATATTGTAGCATACAGAATCGTTTGTGTTTAATAGTTGGGATCCTTCAGTCAGTTATAATGCACCAGCTATACATCATGTTCGTTAGAGTCATACTCACATGAGGCGACATTAAGACTACTGTATGCTTTAAGTGTATTCTTAGGGCTACAACTACCTAATTTAGGAAAACAGAAGCCCAATTGAATAAACCTGGAAACGAAGCATTCGATAAAATGTGCCTACTAGAAGAGGATTATTATTTATACAAAACGTCATCATATCGTAGAAAAACACAAGCTCTTCGATACTTTAATGATACCTTCGCTATTCAAAAATAGTCTAAGGATAAAGGAAAGAATAGAACTTAAGTACCTAGCATCCATTGGAATACACTTACTAACTTAGGTGGCGCTACAGTTCGGGGCGAATCTCGGCCGCAACCAACAAGCCTCTTCAATTACTCCTGTTCTTAGCTAATCCAGTTACGCGCTCCAAGTCGGTTGAGGTTCCCTTTTACTTGTGTGCGCCAACTAAGGCGAGGTCTTCCTCTGCTGCGTTATCCCTCCAATAAAATCCATGATTGAGCGCCATAAAATAGGACTGGGATGATCTAGGTATCCTATAGAAACTCCTTAGTTGTACGGAATAGGAACTTACTACTCAATTCCATTCTCAACTCAATGAAACAGCTATGTATGGGTAAAAGTTATTCCTCGTTTTATATTTGCTGAAGTGTTGTTGTCCGAATTAATAGCACCTTATCCTTATTATTAAAACAACCCTTATCCTGGAGGATCAGTTTTCTATTATACCGCTAAGACGTTAGCCCATTAAGGATTCATCCGCTCAGTGTTGGAGAACCCATGATTTACGTATCAAGGAGGCAGTAGATCCAGCAGTGCACCTAGGACAAAACCAGCCGCACATCTAAGTAATTGTATTTGAAAATTGGTACAAAAGACGGTCACATATTCATGCGTAAGCTCCCTGAACATACAAGCTATGAACGACTTTATCATAGAGTCCAGATTAAAGACATTGCAGATTCTGCAATATTCTTGTTAAACTGGGATAGCGTGGATCTCTCCAGAGTTTTTCAAATGCGTTTAAGCCATTAGGCCTATGGAATCATGTCCACGCTTTTTAGCTTTCGGGGAATCTCAAGACCTAGAATAATTTCTTGTTAAGAATTAGAGTATCTTTGTGAAAAAAATTTAATAGTTAAGAGATTTTCTCCATAGTATGGTACAATAGATTTTGTAGCAGATACATACACATATGTATGTATTTATATACAATTACAAATATTTGGCGCAACAGGTCCATGCGATCCAGGTCGGATGTAAAAAAAATGTACATTTCTACTGTATCTTTTCGTCAGAAGCCCAGATATGAAATTTCAGCGTCCTAGTTAAAAATTTAAGGTCCAAAAATCGGTTTTATGATGAAAACGCCCCCAAAAAGTGGGCGTGGCCAGAACTTTTGTATCAGTGGATTGTTGGGATTCTGAATACCTAAATATTTGGTCTTAACAAAATTTTTCGGTTTCATATAATTTAGTGAAGTTATAAAAAAGTAGGCGTGGCAGTGGGCGAATTTCAAAAAATTTTACTCTTGTACTGTATCTTTTTCTCAGAAGCCCAGATATGAAATTTCATCGTCCTAGCTCAAAATCACGAATATATATACTTTATAGGGTCTATCTCGATTATTTCTCTGTTACAAACTATGTGTCAAACTTAATATACCCTTAGGATAGGGTATACAAATACAAATTTTTGGCGCAACACGTCCATGGGACCCAGGGCCTAGCTTCTCACAACCATTCGTGTTGTGCGTGTTATATTCTTCACATGAATGGAAGAGGCCTACTGTTTAATGCCGGATCCGAACGGCAATTTTGAGAAGATTTTTCATGACAGTTTTACTCTCGGATGTTTGTCAGACGCTCGCGAGAGGTGGGGCCGTGAAAGAAATTTTAGGTGTTGTCTGGGGATTGAACCTGGAACCCCTTGCTCCGTAGTCCAACGCACTAACCACTTGAGGATAGGGTATAAAAAGGGAAATTTGTCTTCTCGCGTATTCTCACTGCAATAGTCAGTAATGAATTCATCCTATAACTTTAAAGTGGTAATTTAACGGATCACATATTTGGTGATTGTATGCGTAACCATCTACTATTGTTTTATGACAATTACTAATGTATGTAAGTGAATGCCGAACTAAAAGTTTTATGCACACACGGTATACAATACCATATGATCTCATTTTGAGAGTTTACTGTCAATCTTCTAACAATACCGAACGAGTAGTTAACATATTTGTGATTCTCCTCATAACATTGGGCACGTTCCGTATTCTAGACACTAGGTAGATAAACTTTTCTGGTTGGTCGATAGATCCAGATTTGACAGAAAAGGAAGGCAATCTTTTGAAGTAGTGGACCAGATTAGTAGGTTACAAAATTCTCCTTACAATTTAAGTTAGTTTGCCGTTTCATATGTTAGACCTTCCCTCAAAAAGTAGGTCTAGACTACAAAACACGCTCATTATACATAGTACATATATTTGATACACAATAAATTTAACCCGGTTTTTGTGAAATCAACAATATAGCGTACTGATTATACCCTATCCTAAGGGTATATTAAGTTTGACACATAGTTTGTAACATAGAGAAATAATCGAGATAGACCCTATAAAGTATATATATTCGTGATCAGCATCAATAGCGAAATCGATTGAGCGATGACCGTCCGTCCGTCCGTCCGCCCGTATGTCACCGCTTTTTGGGCCTTAAATTTTTATCTAGGACGCTGAAATTTCATATCTGGGCTTCCAAGAAAAAGATACAGTACAGATGTAAAATTTTTTTACATCCGCCCACTGCCACGCCTACTTTTTTATAACTTCACTAAATTATATGAAACCGAAAAATTTTGTTAAGACCAAATATTTTTGTATTTAGATTCCCTACAATTCACCCATAGAACAGTTTTGGCCACGCCCACTTTTGGGGGCGTTATCATCAAAAAACCTATTTTGATAAAATTTTACATGTAACATCCTCAAACGTTCGACATTATAGCTATATTTGAGAACAAAATGCAATTTGGCCACGCGCACTTTATAGAGAGGAGGATAGGGTATCATACGATCCGTTCCAGACGGATTGTAGCTTTTCTGTTTTTTTTTTTACAAGATATGTCAAGAGGAACTGAAGACAACAAGACGAAACGATTCCAATCGAGCTGGTTAAAAATTGCGGCGTTTAAGTGTTGACTGATGTGCTGTGGTTTGTTTCGTTAGTTTTGTGGTTTTAATTTCATTCTGTTTCGTGTTTTTTGTGGTACTCTATTGACTTTGAAAGTCACTTCTACTTGTGTGGGAAATTTTTGGTGGGAATGGTAAATTTTCATCCATCATGTGGTATTTTTTTTGTAAAATGTCTGGCAGCATTGGGTGGGACCGGGAAAGAAATTTTAGGTATTTTCTGGGGATTGAACCTCTGTAGTACAACGCACTATCCACTTGAGCGCCCACGGCGCCCACTACATACATATTTACATATGTATACATATTTACATAAGTATGTACATATAATATTCGTTGCATACGTTGCGTACGTGGATACTTACAGTTGTGGATCGGATGCAGTAGACTTTTTATTTTCATCGTCAGGAATGAACTTTGTCTGCGACAAACACAAAGACAGAATCATTTCAATTCTTACTATACCTATCTGTGTATATTTTTGCGTATGAATTTAGTTAACATTTAATTAACAAGTTTTCAATAACATTTGGCTTATGGAAGCCTAATTTAAGTTACCGTGTACGTGTTGAAGGTGAAGAACTGCTGCTAGAAGAAGACTATGGACTTGTAGTTGTAGGTGAAGTCGTTGTTATTGGAATCGTTGTTGGCGTAGTCGTTGGCGTAGTCGTTGGTGAAGTCGTTGGTGCAGTCGTTGGTGCAGTCGTTGGTGCAGTCGTTGGAGGAGCACTAGATGTTACACGCTCTCCATAAGGGGAATATCCTGATGGCGCTTTGAGCTGACCATTAGTAACACTTGCTAATACTAACACAGAAAGAAGGGTTAATTCCAATGTAATTTTTGATGCCATTACTGATTGAGATTTTACAGAACTTGTACATCGACTGATTAGATAAGAGTAAGTTCTCGAATTTTATAGTAAATTGCAAGTGAAGAAGTGAAGTTGTTTCACCCAATTGTGTAAGCACATAACTGTTTGTCTTATGCAAGTTAATATTCTCGTTCAGATTTCATGTATTTGTTGATTCAGCGTGTATGAAACCTTGACAGTTGTGACTTCCTTAAAAACCAGATCCAAACATTATTTACATTCGTGTTAATAATGTTTCTTAGTTCAATAGGCATCAAGTTCTGGGTGTCCAACTAAATTTAAGTTAAGGTAGGGTATCTCAAGTAGCTTTCGTATGGAAAATTGTTAAATGTAGTTCAACTATAACACGGCGTAATAATAAAACATTTAACAGTCATTCCATAAAAACAGGAGAATATACAAACCATGACAGTTGACTTTATGGATGGCCTTTCACTCATTTGTAATGCGTTTTCTAATTCGTAATTTTTGAAAGCCCTTCTTCCTAAGAAGCAGAGCTAGTAGGACCTTTATAGAAAGTCTGCATAAAGGCAAGGGATACCCTTTCTAAATATCCGATGGGATTGGTTGTAATATACATACATACATACATATGTACGTATATTTAACGAAGTGCAAAGTATATAACTAAATTTAAACTAACTTTGACTTGTCTCATTTTGCCAGATTGTACTATACCAAAAATTTGGAAACAAAATTAACAGCTTAAACACTAAGCTACTTTAACCGAAGAAGGTATAAGTTGGCAGGAGTGCTCATCGAGGTGATATAGTAGTTATGGTAAACTTTGGACAGCACTGGCTTATTTCGTAAGGACTTAAACATGATCGTACTCAGGAGTGGCAGATGCACTAGGTTAGATTAGGTTAGGTTGAATACGGTTATGTGTTCATCTTAAACCATTAGCACTGTAGTGGGACGGTCACCTTAAGAAACCTAAACCAATTCGCCAATACCCTTATTTCTCCTAAAGAGCCTAAAAATGGCCTGAATTTTGTTCAAGGAGCCAAACTCCTATAACTTGTTGAAAAAGTATCTTCCGAGGTACGTCATTCTACTCGCTTGATTTACTCGCAATGGCTTGACATTCAACATTGATCTGCTGACTTTTTTTATTCTCCAGATATTTTCCGATCTAATTCAGGCCACAAAGCCTTTGAAACCCTGTGTCCTACGTAGATCGATCTGCCTTCGATACTATCGTATCCTTGTACCCAAGAAAGAAAGTCTGTTGAATGTAGCAAGCTGCTTCACGCAGTCCTACCTGTATACTAGCAGTAACATATGAAGCACACTGACTTTTTAAAAACTGACCTAACTATTCAAAACTGACTAACCATTGACTTGGTTCTTGCGAAGTATCGAAATTTGTCCAAATATATACGCAGTTTAGGACCAATATACCCACACCTATACCACATTCCATTTTGAAACCTTGTTGATTGCAAGAGGAACGAGATATGGAAACGCTGATCTATGTAGATAGATGTTTCTTGACATGAAGTCTCTTATATTGTCGGCGTTATTCAGCAGCATCAGAATCCGTAAGTGCCCAATTAGGACTTCTCGGAAGAGAATGTTGAATTTATATTATTTAATTTTAAACTTTTATTTAAGAGGAAATGGGAAATCAAATTCATTCAAATTCATACATGTATTTTTGTAGATACTATATATGTACGTCTCCTTAACAATTAACAAATCTTTACTTAAAATGATTGACCTTAAAATTTAAGGAGCACCGTCAATTGGGACGGAGTTCTTCCAAGTTCCAGTTGTATAAGTCCAAGGCGTTGAAATGTAATTCGTCGAAGAAGATGGACTGCAAACTCTGGATGTTGGTGTACTTACTGAAGGAGAACTAGGTGCAAATTCACTAATAGCTCCTGAAGGTGTTACAAACTGAGTATTAGTAGCACTTGCTATTATTAACACTAAAAGAAGTATAAATTCCAATTTAATTTGGAATGCCATTGCTGGTTATGATTCTACAAAACTTGAGGCTATAATAAACAAAAGGGAATTTATTTTAGGCTTTTATAATTTACATCAGGAAGTAAATTTTAAACCAGCTGTGTGTGTAATTTTTGCTTGTTTTTTTTTTAAAGTTAAGACTATTGAGTCAAACTTTAATTTTTACTGCTTCAACATACATATACATATGTATGTATGTACATATGTATGTACATACTTAAGGTAAGGAATATCTTCCGACATAAATTCATACATATGTACATCTGATTCAGTGAACAAGCATAGTGCATTGAAATTGAAACCCCGTATGGTTTCGGTTCTATAGCAGTAAGATCGCAATTTAACTACATACATAGTACTAGATTCATTGTGTGGACCTTCTGCAGACAGGAGATTCGGTAGACACGCTGGCTGGTCAATATCAACTAAGGAGTATCGCAATGAAATATTTGAATTATAATTTAAATATGTATGATTCAAGTCATATTTTTCCAATTTCTTACACAAATAGCGAGTCAACATGGTACCGATCTTCTTTTACTGTGTTGCCAGGATCATTGAATAAGGCCCCATGAATGACCCCTTCAGCACAAAACCCGAACCAATGAATTTTTATGGATGTGAAGGCATTTCGTGAATGGCTTTGGTAACACGCGACAATTTTGCAGATGAATAAAGCCGGGGAGCTAGCAATGGACTTCATCCCTAAGAATGATATTGCGATGGAAATCATATGGAAAGTTGTCGCAACCGAACGTGAAGTTTTTTAAAAATGTAAACAATTTCCAAACTATTGAAGGGTGTAATTTTCCATGCAGCTAGCTTCACGCATAGCCGAGAAAACGGTTTGGAAAAATGGGGCGTCCCAATTGAAAAACACTTTAAAGAATCCATTGAAGGTAGAACTTTACTCGTTGTTTATAGGCTCACTTCATTTTCTTCTACCTCAATGGCCTGATACGCAATAGAGAGTGATTTTATTCCTTTGGTTTAGTCTTGACTTCCTTATTTAAATATGTGAGAGAGAATACCTTGATGGTTGGCTTGATTATTTCTTATTCTCTATCGATTTTGATCTCCAGTTTCCGATCGCATGAAGCTCTGCTTAGTTGATACAGAGAAAACTTCATAGGTCTTCTGAAGACTTAGTTGTGGGCCGCTTCAATTCTGTGAATGTGTTGCATCTATCTGTTGCTTACGTATGTTACATTCGTCGTTCCAGCTGTGTTATTGTTCTTCTGCGAGTTATAGCTAGTAATAGAAGCTGTGTCACTTCACATCATCTTCGAACCTATCTTGAAGGGTTACTGCTTCAGAGAAGATGTCAGAATATAATTTCTTTCGAGAGCAACGCTTAATTAGATTTCCTTCACTCCACGAGAAACTTAAAACTGCATCTGAAAATGCTGCTATTTTGTCAAAGAGAAACTCGATTCCGAATGGCAATGTAGTTTTTTTTTATAATACGGAGTGTATTATAAAAAAAAGTACAAGAATACTACCTACAGTGTTGAATACTACCTTTATAATATTAAAAATGAACGTTCCAAATATTTGTTTAATAAAATTCCCCTTTAACGGTTCTTTCTCTGTGTCAGGTGCAACTACGGCGTCTTAACACTAAATAGCGCTGTAACCATAATTCTCTCCTCTTGAATAATGACTTTATCAAATGTAGAGTCTTAGATGCATGATATTTGAAAATTATTATGGAGTCGACATTACGCAAGGCTTGAGGCTAGCTCAATTAGCTTTTTTAGCTAATCTTAAAGCTTTTTAAGCCTAATTAGAAAATTAGGAAGGGGTTCATCATCCGCATTCTTCATCGTTAAACCTCTTAGTGATGTTAGCCTCTCATCTCTTTAGACTCTCGTACGGAGTTTCAGCCTTATACATTTGCAATTAGTACTCACAATATGCGGATAGACAGTGCCTATGTAAGTGAAATTTAAAAGAATTAAAATGAGTAAAAATCTTATGCCCACTCACAATAAAGGGTATATACATATGTACATACATACATAGAGTATCTAAATAGAGTTTATTAAAAATAAAACAAAACTTTTTTTAGACGAGACAAATATTTAAAACGTAGCTTTGCTTCTGCCTCCCATTGTCATTTATCACTTCATTTGTACCACTGCATATGATGCAGGATAAAACTCCATTTCATAGCAATCTCGTTTTCGCCAGAAATTTATTGCCCGTTGTCTGCTCTGTGACCTCGTACACCACTTCACATACGCCTTCCTCCACATAATCTAGCGAAAGTTCAAACGGACAATCCTGCGCAACAGCAGAACAATATTGGACGGAACACCATCATCTAATATATTAGCCAGCAACTGCCACCAACTGTAAAGCTCTTACTCCATCGCCACGCTGCCTCTCTGACACACTCCAACTATGCTGCGATCGTAGATCTCCTCCTGTGGACTACGCCAGTCGTAAATCATATTTTCGCGAAAGTTTTCAAGTCCGTCCCAGCCAGAAAAGGCAAAAAAAAAAATTAAATAAAGACAACCAACGGACTCCCATTTCACCGGTGCGTGTTAGCCATGCATGGTTGCTCATAAATAATCAACTAACCCACTCCCCAGTCCGCCGGAGGTCTTCGAGCCATGTGCAACTCATAAAATTCCCGCACAATGTACATTTGCGGATATTATGCAAATGACACAGTGGCGTACACGGGTCGACGGGGTCGAGAGGCGCTCGCAAGGTGTGCAATACATTATCGCACGGGTGAGAGATGAGGACTCATAGATTTATGCGTATGGGTACTCGGGTGTATCTGAAAAATTTACTAATATTTAATAAACCCGCCGATGATGAGGAGAAATTTATTATTCATGACGAACGTGCATATGTGTGTCCTCAGAGGCACGCGGGGTCCTTTTGCAAAATTGATTGTGTAACGATAATCTCTAACACCGGAGCAAACTCCGTGGTGAACGGATTGCATGTGCAGTGTGTGCTCGTAGTTGAATAAACACGCACGATTGCACGAATCCGTTGTACTTGGGAATTTATGAGATTGAATTCCGTTTGGAATAAATCAGAATTGTTTGAAGGATGAATGTGATTAGTGAGCGCAAATAGTCTAACAATGATTCCCTTGAAAATATTATTGCAGGCGGTTGTTTGTGGTTTCCACGAGGTTGAATATTCAAAATAAGATTAGAACTTGCCGAAGGATAAAAATATTTTAGGTCTTTCAAGATGAGTGTATATGTATGACATTGCTCCGGTTGTTATGTGGTGATTTATGAATATTGAAGTGGAACAAGTCGTCAGTGCGTTGGACTACGGAGCGCAGGGTTCGAGGTGAAGGTTCTTTCACGGTACCACCTCTCGCGAGCGCCTGACGAACATCCGAGAGTGTAACTATCATGAAAAGGCCCCTCGGAGATGGCATTAAACAGTAGGCTA
The DNA here is from genome assembly GCA_905220385.1 of Xylota sylvarum. Classification (NCBI taxonomy): domain Eukaryota; kingdom Metazoa; phylum Arthropoda; class Insecta; order Diptera; family Syrphidae; genus Xylota; species Xylota sylvarum. The sequence goes on along the minus strand of LR999957.1, from coordinate 65,354,401 downwards.
CATTCATTTACATATGTACAGAATATAACACACGCATGACTGGTAGTGAGAAGTTAGACCCTGAGTCCCATATAGACCTGTTGCGCCAAAGGTCCATTTTGGAGCAATGTAGAGTTCGTCTATCTAGTTCGGCCCCAACGTTTGGCGCCTTAAGATAGTACCTAAATTATTAACGCATTACGGGTTCCCAAAACCTTTCAATATATGTATATCTGAGTGTTGTGAGCATATTCAGTCGATTGCTACTCTTGTATGCACTGGTCCTGCACTATAGTTACTGTCACGAACCCTTGACCCCAGTCTTATTTCGGACGTTTGACGGGGTCTTTTGGTGTTTAATTGTGAGCGGTATCTTATAGTATCTTTAGTCATTAGTCGGTACACAACAATGGATGACGATGAATTTGCTTTTCATGCCCTGGATATCATGAGTATCAATTCACTGTGAAGTTTCCAGTTTATGTGATGCTTTGAAATGTTTTCATAACTATCACTACGCCGTACTACGGAATGCAATAAATTGGTTTTATGCTGTCAGGTAAAACAATAATTTTAGTGATAAGGTGTCAGCCTACTTCCAATTAAAGCTAGGGTTTTGAAAAGAAATAAAACAAAGTTCTTTAATCCACCCTTCGGAGTTCGAAAAGGTTTTTATTAGTTCTTTTATTCTCTACTCTGAAATTTTATTGATTATCGAAAAAGATTTACCGAATGTTCATCCCTATATCTGCGATAAAGTGCATACTTAAATAGTCTGACCACATTCTTACTGACCTTAACTTATTCAGTATTTATTGAAACTGTTCACCTAGTTAGACTTTGTTAAAAACTTTTAAATCTTGTTAAGATTCCAGATCCTATTTTGTAGAATCCAAAATGTTATTGGGACCGAAGCATCTAGCATATCATCACCGAGATACTTTCAGATGAATTACAAAGTACATATTTTTGCACAACAATTTTTACGGACTATGTATTTCAAGAATTATATTGTACCAGTGGATCAGTTTTCTCGATATTTAGCACGGTTCGGCTGTAGTAGATAAGTATCTACTATTATACAAATGAGCAACATAAATTGCTATATTCTTTTTAACTTTGCGGACGACAATAAAATCATCGGCAATCCACATCAGGAAACAACATTGGGCTTCCGCTACTACCTACATATGTTTATAACCAGAACCAGAAATACATACCTAATGCTTGGTAGTTAAATCGCTTGTAAATACTGTCAATGGTATGTATCTACTGTATCAATAAACTGAAATATCGTTCAGAATTTTAGATTACATAAGCAAACCAAAATGTTTACTTGAACAACTGGTGGAATTCATTTCCTAGATATACATATGTATAAAATTAACTATAAAAGTCGATACCTTTTCCACTTCTAATCATTCTAAGTACAAGTTTTGTAAAATCTCAATCAGCAATGGCATCAAAAATTACATTAGAGTTAATCCTTCTTTCTTTGTTGGTATTAGCAAGTGTTACTAATGGTCAGCTGAAAACACCGTCAGGTGATTCTGCTAATGCTGAGCGTGCAACACCAATAACTCCAACTGAACCTAGGGCTCCTCCAACAACGACTTCACCAACAACTACAAGTCCAACATCTTATTACAGCAGCAGTTTTTCACCTTCGGCACGTACGCAATAAATTAACTCACAAAATCAAAAAATGCACTAATCTGATATGATCCAGCTTCCATAAGCTTAATTTTATTTAAGGAATGTTAAAAAAAATTATACGCAAGAATATACATATGTATGTACAATATACAGGTATAATACGACTTCAAATGACTTTTTTATCCTGGCCATTTAAAGGCGAAAGTAGATTGCTTGAAAGCTACTAGTCGGTCACTCAATACGTGGTTATTGTTCGGTAATCAGTTAGTTTGTGGTTTATTTCTTTTACTGAAGGATCGTAGGGATATATGTATTATACATATATTTATGTACTATTATATATAAAGTAATGAGGGTTTCTCTGTCACTGACCAAGTTTATTCCTGAAGATAAAAGTAAAGAGTCTTGCCGACGCACGACTGAATGGTATCAAAACTACAGGTACCTGTGTACAGTGTTAGACTTCTTCAAGTTAGTAAGATAATGAATATCCTAGTTCTAAATGAATCTGTTTCAAAATATGGATATACTTTTTTGGTGGCTGGTCTTGTCCACGTAGAGATGTATTGCCAGCTGGCGAGGCGGGAAACCTCAGTTGATAGATATCTTGCAGAAAGTCTGGGTTCCGATGGGTGCTGACAATGGACGAATAAAAACATACAGAAAAGCTACAATCCGTCTGGAACGGATCGTCTAATACCCTATCCTCCTCTCTATAAAGTGGGCGTGGCCAAATTGCATTTCGTACTCAAATATGGCTATAACCTCGAACGTTTGAGGATGTTACATGTAAAATTTTATCAAAATCTGTTTTTTGATGAAAACGCCCCCAAAAAGTGGGCGTGGCCAAAACTGTTCTATGGGTGAATTGTAGGGAATCTATATACCTAAATATTTGGTCTTAACAACATTTTTCGGTTTCATATAATTTAGTGAAGTTATAAAAAAGTAGGCGTGGCAGTGGGCGGATGTAAAAAAATTTTACACTTCTACTGTATCTTTTCGTCAGAAGCCCAGATATGAAATTTCAGCGTCCTAGTTAAAAATTTAAGGCTCAAAAATCGGTTTTATGATGCAAACGCCCCCAAAAAGTGGGCGTGCCCAAAAATTTTGTATGAGTGAATTGTAGGGAATCTGAATGCCTAAATATTTGGTCTTAACAAAATTTTTCGGTTTCATATAATTTAGTGAAGTTATGAAAAAGTGGGCGTGGCAGTGGGCGGATTTCAAAAATTTTTACACTTCTACTGTATCTTTTTCTCAGAAGCCCAGATATGAAATTTCATCGTCCTAGCTCAAAATTTAAGGCCCAAAAAGCGGTGACATACGGACGGACGGACGGACGGACGGTCATCGCTCAATCGATTTCGCTATTGATGCTGATCACGAATATATATACTTTATAGGGTCTATCTCGATTATTTCTCTATGTTACAAACTATGTGTCAAACTTAATATACCCTTAGGATAGGGTATAAAAAAGTACTTTCAACCAAAGGCTAACAACAGGTGCCACAACAGCTGGACTAAGGAGCTATAACAAGAAAACAGGGCTCCATTATTGGTAAAGTTAGATGTCGCATATTAAGTAAAGGAAGATCATCTAAGAACCTGACTCCCAAAAGCCCAAACTGGATACCAACTAATCCCGCTGTAACATCCACTTCCGTAGACGTTCCATGTTTTCCTATTAATAATAGGACTAAATATCACATGTTTTACTCTATCCTCAAACATTGACACTTCGTACAACTCACAAAAGAACTTGGTCAGCGAAATGACACGAGATCCCCATTTTCGTGAATATTTTCTCAAGATGGGCAGTAAAGTAAGTCAATGCACTTAATGCTAATCCATTTCTTTGTAAGAGACGAGACATTCCAGACGTTGCACACTCTGGCAGAGCTGAATGTGAACCGAAAACTAAGATCCAACAACCTTTAACTCCAAGGTGGTAGTCGCCACCCAGAGTGAGCTATGTTTAGGTAATGATATCTACTACTGGAAAACATGGTTCAGGGGTAATTGAACCGCTAGTGGTAACTCCTCAGGGGCAGTTCAATCCTCTGTTGTATGTTAGTTGAGTTGAGTAATATCTCTCCGACTCGTGGGATCATTATGCATCCATTTTTTACTAATAAAAACAAAGATAACGAGTCACCAGATGGCAGGCCGGAAGGCTCCGATCGAGAATGTAACGTAAGATGCGGGATCGACAGTGTAAGAGTTCGTGAAGATCATGGAGTTCGGAAGGAAACCAAAGGATTCAGCTAAACAATCGTCGACGCCGAGAGACAATGCGGTACTACAAGGCGCCAATAGGTTAATCGACATTGTGGAAGCTGAACCCAAAGATGACGGTGCAGACCCTGATTTAGAAAGCAGCTTAAGCCAAAGATAAAAAGGGCGATAAGGAGACAGAAATTGTCATTGGCAAAATCTGTCTCGGGCAATAGCGACATATCAGTCAATGAATTGACTGATAGGCTTGCTAGTTTAACATGGGCCGAAACCACCTCAGAAGAGGCAGGACCTAGGAAAGGGTTCAAAATAGATACCGAGACCTTGAGTTTAGCTAAAGCCAGGGTGATGGAGACGGAGAACAGAAAAGATGATGGACAGCCTGTGTCCGGGAATGTTAATCAACCAAGACCACATGAAAGTGGAAAGTGGAAAGGCTGATGGACAAACAAGAAAACAGAAGGTCAGTCAACTGCAAACATCCTCGAAGAGAGCAACGCGATTAGAGGAAAAAACCTTATGCGAGCATCTCAAAGTCGACAAGGGTATGAAAACCTATAGCTTGGCGGCGACAAGCGACCTTCTAATGGGTGTTACCGACATGGAAAGGGAGGGGAGACTGGATGCTGCTCACTTGAGTATCTTTAGAGGTGTTCTTTTAGCAGCACTTGACTCTGTTCCTTTCAATGTCGGAGACATACATAGGTGTAAGGGAAGTAACCTTGGAGCAAGGATTTATCGCAGTAAAATGCGTTAATCAAAAATGCAAGGCATGGTTTTGTGAAACTTTAGGGAAGATGACCACCCTTTGGGCGGAAATCAACCTTAAAGTGGATCGACTTTGAACTAGAAGGTCATCCTGGCCAGGCAGTGTCGCCAGAATGAACACTTCCAATTGGAAGGTCAGTTTAACAGAAAGGTATGGCGGTACCAAAGCGACGATCTGGTGTCCGAGGGAATAAGCGAGACAGGTTAGGCAAACAGGGGGAAAACTCAACTGCCGGTTGGAAGTCGCTCTCGTAAAATTCCAAGGACCAGCAACAAAGACTCTGCTTGGTAGGCCATCCGGTAGGGCGACAAAGTGGATATGAGGTCAACACTAGTCGGGCGGGTGGAGGGCCCGTAACCGGGGAACACTTAGAGTGATTCAATTGCACCTTCACCACAGCAAAGCTGCATGCAGATAAGCCTTTAATCAAGCTATGAGAAGGGATGATTCTGAATCATAGGATGAGTATAAGGCAAAGAAGAATGAGCTAAAAGCAACGCTGCGGCGACGAAAAACGGAGTCGTAGAGGGAATTTCGAATATGAGAAGCACAGCTGAGGTCAATAGACTCCCGTTTTTGGGAGAAGAACATTGAAATGGGTGATAGCATTATCTACAGGTCATAGAAATTTCGGGTATCACCTAAAGAAGATGGGTCTTCAGGAGGATGACACCAGGAGAAAGTCGGGACGGCAACACATATTTTGTGTCAATGTCCTGCGCCAGCTAGCAGAAGAAGGGAGGTATTGGGGAGTCACTGGAAACCCAGAGGATTAACCAGATTTCTGTTTTACAGATGCTAGCGTTGCTAGCTAGCTGCTAGCTGTGGAGAAATTCAGAAAAACTCTCGGGCTAAGATGGACCGTGAAAGAGAGACGAAAAGGGACCCTACACTGGTCTGAAGCGTAATCTCTCTATTTATATATACATACATACATGTATATTGCTTTATATTTGTCTGGGCAATATATGGTGTGCTAAATTAGTCAATGTACTAAATGGAAGCTCATATTTTATGCAGACGAGACCTTTCAATCAGTGGAGGTAACGACGCACAGTTTTAAATCGTGCGACAGAGTGCGAGTGAAAAGAATATGGTACGACTTCTTGCTTTGTATTCTATGGAACAAGGAGAACTTGTCTTTCTTGTAGGAGTCCTAATACTAAAATAACACAGTTCGACTATACATATATGGACACAGAATCTGTAGTATGGAATTCTTTTCTGAGTGGTATCCAACGACAATTGGTGTGACACAGGGGTGTATTTTTAGCACACTTTTATTCAATTTGTTCTAAAATGATCTGAACGATGTGCTTTGTGGTGGTGTTTTATGGTACGACATAGTCATGATTTCTTACTATCCTCAAGAAAACGGAATCTTTTTTTTTTTTTTTTATTTATTTCATATACATACATATTTCATAGTTTTTAGTACAATAGGTAATCTTGTTTATTCATAGCTTAATCTTAATAATTATGCTTATTGCAATAGATATATTTCACCGAATAAATATCAATAAGTTACTAAAAGTATTTTCCATAGATAGATACGATTTGTATTAGAAATAAATACATAGATACATTCTTTAGCTTAGCAAACTAGTGTTGAATGTATCGAGTCATAAATGAATATAAAAAAAATACAAAAGGTTGTAATGCGAGTAGTGGGGTGGTAGTACGCAAGGTGTATATTATTAAAATATTAATATTATGCTGCAAACAATAAAAAGATAAATATTTAAAAACCGATTTCAACTTATCACTCTTGTTAAATGATTTATTTCTTTCAAGTCAAAATTAAACAGCCATTTTTTAATTTCTTTATTGAATGCAGAGGATTTCCTAATACTCCGAAATTCTAACGGTAATATATTAAATAATCTAGGTACGACTGAGGTGTAAAAGTTACGAAACTTATGAGTGCTGTAGTGTGGAACAGTAACCAAATTCTTGTCATTACTGCGAAGTGTATATGCAGTTGAATTCTGATTTATTAGATATCCACTTCTTATGAAAAATATTTTTAAAACTTTGTAAAAGTAGAGATGCTTCAAAGGAAGAATTTTTGAATTGCAGAAGAGTAAAAAACTATGCTCACGTCGTCTTTTTTTCCAAATAATTCTCAGAAGATGTTTTTAGGTTATGATCAGTGGCTGTAGCTTATTGTCATGGGTACCTCCCCAACAAGCCAGTCCATATTGTAACTTCGATTGGACTAATCCGTAATACACCGTTTCTAAAAGGCTACGAGAGCAGAAAAGCCTTAGATGGTATAATATGTGCGTTGTAGTTAAGAGATACTTTTTTAGTAAGGAAGTATGTAAGCTCCAGTTCATTTTATTGTCAAAGAGTAAACCTAGGTACCTAAAATCAAGGACCCCTTCAATGACAAAGCATTTAGATGAACAACTTGTATCATCATTAAAAGTTGTTGGGCAGTTTGACATAACACAAATATCAGCATTAACACAAAAACGGGTACAATCTATACTATGAAATATCAAATCATTAAAGTGCAGATCAACATAATCTTTGTTTTATCGCTTATAACTAGCTTGTGCATACCAAACCAATGCCTTAAAACTTCCAAATCATGATTAATATCTGCAACCAAATCTAAGACGGAAAGATTCGAATAAGTACATGCTATATCGTCTGCAAACCCAGTTTGTTTACTTTTCAAATTTTGACTAAAGATGGAGTTAATGAAGATTAGGAACAGGATTGGGCCAAGCACTGATCCCTGTGGGACACCAACATGTATATCAAGGCATTTACTAATATTTTTTCCTATCTTAACTACTTGTTTTCTATCTTTAAGATACGATGCAAACCAATTCAGCATAAACCCTCTAAAACCTGCTTCTTCTAACTTTAATAGTAAAAGTTTATGGTCAACGGTATCAAAAGCTTTGGTAATATCTATAAAAAGTGAAGCAGTAACTTTTTTGTTATCTAGACTACTGTAAATATGGCTCTAAAACCGTACTGATTATTGCTAAAGAATGAATTCTTCTCAAGGTAGGCAATAATTCTTTTTTTGATCACTTTCTCGAAGATCTTAGAAAAACAGAGAGAAGAGAGATTGGACGGAAATTATTGAGTTTGGATTTATCTCCTTTTTTGAAAATTGGTATAACTTCAGCAATTTTTAAAGTATTCGGAAAGACACCATTGAATATACTTTCATTATATATGTGTGCCAGAACATCAACAATATTAAAAGCAATCTTCTTAATAAACCAATTTGCATAACTTTTACGAGAAGATGAACTGGATTTGTCTAGCATCATAATGACTTTAAACACTTCAAAAGACGAAAAAGGTTCAAAGAAAAAACTATTTTCAAGTCTTCTTTCTGAATCAAAACATCTTTGTCCACACAAATTTTGAGTATTGTTGAAACCGGTTTCTGCTAAGGTATTAGTAGAATCTAACTTACGAAAATCTGTGAATTTATATATGTAAGTTTAAGGTTGTGGTATGGCTAATGAAACCTGGAACTTTGCTATGAGGAAATCAAAATCGTGAAGGAATACGACTTTTACGACGAAGTCAAGGGAACGTCAGAATCTGCGAGAGTAAGGAAAATTCTGTTCAGGCAAAGGACGACTATAAGGTCACTCAAAAATCCCGACGGTAATTGGACTGAATCTTGTTCAGACTCACTAAAATTACGGATAAGTACGCACTTCCCAGGAAGTATAACTCAATCTGTCGATAGCACCAGAGTTATTACAAACACGGAATATGAACTACTAGCGGACTTGATCTCAGAGGAGAGAATTGAGTGGGCAATTAGATCGTTCTCCCCTTACAAATAGCTGGGTCTGATTATTCCGGTGCTCAAGGAGCTATTTACGAGTAGGCTCATACTCTCGAACTTGGAGAGAGGTCAAGGTGGTGTTTATACCCAAGGCTGGTAAGACAAGTCATTCCACCGCAAAATACTTCAGGCCAATCAGCCTCACCTCCTTTATACTCAAGTCTTTTGAAAAACTAGCTGACATTCACATTCGCAGTAAGCTACGCCCCGAGGATATATTCACAGCCCAACATGCCTACACCAAAGGTAAAAGTGTTGAGACAGCTCTGCACTGTGTGGTTAGCTCAATCGAGAAATAAAGGATAAGGAATACACTTTAGCTGCATTCTTAGACATTGAAGGATTATTTAACACTCAATTGGAATGTGGAATTCCTCGAGAAAAGACATATCATAACGGAGCACGATGATACGAAGTTGGAAGCTTATGCCTCTATAGGTACCCCTCAAGGCGGAATAATCTCCCCAATACTATGGGTCACTGAACTAAATGAAGAACTCAGAGATCTCAGGTATAACTGAACTGAACTGGAGACCTAATATTGATGAAAGAATCAAGAAAGCCACTATTACTTTCTACACATGCAGCAGAATGTTTGGGAAAACCTGGGGACCTAAACCTATTTTGTCTTATAGCTGTCTTGTATGGCTCTTACGAAAATACAGAGATTGGCTTGTATTGGCACCACAGGCTCCATGAGAACCACACCTACTGCAGGACTGGGGGCTATCCTCAATCTATTTCCGCTGTATATATTCGTTAAAGCCTCGACAGCTATAAGCGCACTGAAAATAAGGCAGTCAAAATACAACGGGTCATTCAATAATCCTGAATAAATATCTAGGAAATGTTCCTAACACGAATTATCTGACTTCGTACCTAGATTTTAAGAGACCCTTCACAAGCTTGCTCCCGAGCAAAGAAGAATGGAAAAGCGGTCCGCCTACCAACACACGTTCTATCTCTGTCTTCACTGATGGATCAAAGATGGATGCAGGCGTAGGCTCAGGTATCTTTTCTGACCCACTGAGAATATCCAGATCAGTCCGTCTCCCGAACCATAGCAGTGTTTTTCAAGCGGAAGTCCTAGCAGTGACAATAGCCGTCCGTGAGACAGTGTTGAGGCTCAGAATATACATCAGAACAGGCCGACACTTGAAGCTCGAAGCAGGGATTAGGGCCCGGAGGGAGGCTAACATTAAATGGTCCTCCCTAGACACTTGTGTCGTCACAAGAAGTATATGGCCCTGCTTTGATAAGAGTAAGACCGACAGAATTTTGCAAAAGGATAGGAAATCCCTTTCTACCCTGATAGAAGTTATCACGGGTCATAACACTCTGCGGTATCACATGAAAAAACTAAGACTAACAAAAGAGAAGACATATGTCGTGGATGTGGTGATGAGAAAGTTAATGAGGATACAACCGACTTTCTCTGTCACTGTCCAGGTCTTATCCACCTTAGATTTAAATTTCTCGGGCGACACTTCTTCCGTGATCTAGAAGAATTATCCAGTAGACCAGTCAATGACATTTTGAACTACATCAAATCAACTGGATAATTCGTCAGTTCATAGGAACCATATTCGTATTACTAGGGTTAACCAATGGGTATCACAATGGGTCTGTATTGACCTGAGTGTAGCGTTGTGGATTCCTCCACTCGCCGACCCACGTAGCTAACCTAACCTAAAGCTTACGATTTGTGTTTCGAAGTAATCCATCGCATTACAGTGTATACCTAACATTTTCATTTCATGAAAACGTTGATATTGTTCAATAGTAACAAAATTGAAATTTTCAGTTCAATACGTATCTGCGGAGGTGCTTAAACTGCTGCTAATTAAATTCGGATTATTAAATAAGCCTTTAACAATCTTTTTTTTTTGTTTTCTTTCACGGCCAACTAAATAAAATCCAACAAAATTAAAAAGGTAATTGATTGTATAAAATAGTCCATAAATTTATTCTTTAAAAAATGTTTATTCAGTTTATTCATCAGTAGTTTTTAGTAATGAATACCTTCATGTCACCATCAAAATATTTATTTATTACCATGAAACAAATTACCAAATCGGCGTATATACTTATTTTCTCTTCTTATGGTCTCTTAAAAAAAAAATTAAATGCTATAAAAATCTTGTTTTCATAATCCATGCATTTGTGGCTATAATGACTGTAATCTCATGGCCACCCAGAGAGAGGTGTGTTTCTATAAGCCGTCTCATACTTCAGAGTAATAGTCTATTTATAGCTTCTTAAGTAGCACCGGTCAGGGTAATAAAAATCGCATTATTTGAATTTTCAAGAGGTTGCCTATTATACGAACACTCCCTTAGACTATCTGGTTAATAACGTTTCCATTGTTGTTACCTGATAATGCATAATACAAAATCAAATTCCAGTGTTAATTTTGGACAGAACTCAAGATGAAAAATTTTCATTATGGGAGGCAACCAATTTAATTAACATCATAATTGATTACTTTTTTTCATGATATCATGACTTAGAATATTATTCGACGCATAAAGCGACTCGTCGGGAAACTTGTTTCCCCCTGTACAAACTAGAATTAAAAAGTAAATTTGTTGATATGTCATTCAAAATTGGAATCGGACCACCGAACTATGACAGTTTGCAAAATTGTATCTTAATTTGACTGGTCTTCATAGTTGTTTTAAATACACAATTGCCATCATTACTATTCTACTCTACTCATAGTGCCTCAAGATGCTTGCAGATTCCTTCTGAGCTTTCACTCCTATAGCGCAGTTTCTTGAAATATGACTAATGAGCAGAGTTGTTAACGCTGCAGTCATTTGAAGACTGCAGTTAATTGACTAAAATACTTCTTTTATAAGCCTTTTGACTTACTCAATGACTTTAACTTTACAACTAGTCCAATCATTTTGAATGTCCTTACTGGGCAGTTACCTGAAGCAGTCAATTGAATGTGAGTTAAATGACTGCAGTACTTCAGTGACTGTTTCCAGTCTTTTAGTCAGTTATAAGTCTTTTCAAATTGTTAGTAATGTTTGCAGTCAGTCTTTTGAATGCAGTCAATTAACTTACAGTCAAATTTTTTTTTCATTTAATTGTAAGTTAATTGACTGCTTTTTAGTACTTTGACTGCTTTAAGTCTTTGTACTAAAATATTTCAGTTTTCTATAGGATTGGAGTACTTTAATCATCATTATCGATATGAAATCAAGATTCAGGATAGGATTTGGAATCAATTGACCAACGGTGCTGTCTACGACTAATCATTGCATTCGACCATAGAAATATTTTAATCAAAAGACTTAAAGCAATCAAAGTACTAAACATACAGAAAAGCTACAATCCGTCTGGAACGGATCGTATGATACCCTATCCTCCTCTCTATAAAGTGCGAGTGACCAAATTGCATTTTGTACTCAAATATGGCTATAACCTCGAACGTTTGAGGATGTGACATGTAAAATTTTATCAAAATCGTTTTTTTGATGAAAACGCCCCCAAAAAGTGGGCGTGACCAAAACTCTTCTATGGGTGAATTGTAGGGAATCTGTATACCTAAATATTTGGTCTTAACAAAATTTTTCGGTTTCATATAATTTAGTGAAGTTATAAAAAAGTAGGCGTGGCAGTGGGCGGATGTAAAAAAAATTTACACTTGTACTGTATCTTTTTCTTGGAAGCCCAGATATGAAATTTCAGCGTCCTAGTTAATAATTGAAGGCCCAAAACTCGGTTTTGTGATGAAAACGCCCCCAAAAAGTGGGCGTGGCCAAAACTTTTGTATGGGTGGATTGTAGGGAATCTGAATGCCTAAATATTTGGTCTTAACAAAATTTTTCGGTTTCATATAATTTAGTGAAGTTATGAAAAAGTGGGCGTGGCAGTGGGCGGATTTCAAAAATTTTTACACTTGTACTGTATCTTTTTCTCAGAAGCCCAGATATGAAATTTCATCGTCCTAGCTCAAAATTTAAGGCCCAAAAAGCGGTGACATACGGACGGACGGACGGACGGACGGACGGACGGACGGACGGACGGACGGACGGACGGACGGACGGACGGACGGACGGACGGACGGACGGACGGACGGTCATCGCTCAATCGATTTCGCTATTAATGCTGATCACGAATATATATACTTTATAGGGTCTATCTCGATTATTTCTCTATGTTACAAACTATGTGTCAAACTTAATATACCCTTAGGATAGGGTATAAAAAGCAGTCAATTAACTTACAGTTAAAGTTTAATTGTAATTGTAGGCTACTGAACTAGAAATGCCAAAGCAAAAGCTGACATTTTCGCAGATCACCTACAAGAAACTTTTTAACTGTTTCCTAGACAAAGTGCAGAAGAAAACTTATTTCTACTACCCATAAATCACTACTGAAACATACAGGATGTAACATTATAAAAATTAAAGGATGAAATTAAAAGAAATATGAAAACCAAAAATGCGTCGGGCTATGATGTCATAATAAGTCATTTACTTAAAGAGTTTCCGGATAAAGATGTACGTAAACTTAATTACTTACTTCACGGGCTCCCGACCCGTGAAGAGTCTCTGCCTGAGACACGGCAGCCCTCTACTTTCGTCGATCCCACGCACTCTGCTTCCAGTTATTTAGACCAAGCGCTCTGGCATCCGCGAAAGCTTGATCCTTAAAACGGAGGTTCGGTTCTCCTTGTCGTCTCGAACCTGGGTTCTGTGATGCGAAGATCCTCTTTGCTGGAGCATTATTGTCCATTCGCTCTATATGGCCGAGTCAGTGCCAAATCGAAGTATCAGCGGTTTTTCTAATGTAAGTCTTCGTCGAATTTCCACAAAGGTGCCATTGGTGGAGTTGATATTTACTCCGAGGTAGGTAAACTCCGTAACCACTTCGAATTTACGGTTTGTCAATAGTATCGTTTTCTCCTAGACGTGGTATAGTGGACAGATGCTTCTTTGTTTGTTGACAACATGTACTTGGTTTTGCCGTCATTCACTTCAAGGCCAACTAGTTTCGTCTGTTTTTCAATTGCCGTGAAAACCTCTAAAACGGCGCACTGGGAGCGACCGATGATGTCGATGTCGTTAACATATCCCAGCAGCTAGACAGATTTGCTAAAGATAGTGCCTTACGTGTTCACGCCTGCGCTGCGCACTCTCTATTCTAGCACAGATTGAAGAAGTTACATGATAGCGCATCTCCTTGCCGAAATCCGCCGCGTGTTTGGAACAGTTCGAAGGAACTGTTTCCAAATTTCACGTTGCACCGCGTGTTCTCCAGCATCACGCGGCACAGCTGAATCAGTTTAGCCGGGATCCCGAATTAGTTCATCGCCTTGTAGAGCTCAAAATAATGAATGCTATCATATGCGGCTTTGAAGTCAATGAAGAGATGGTGAGTCTCGACTTGAAATTAGTTGGTCTTTTCCAGGATCTGTCTTAGTGTGACCTACCGGGCCGGAAGCCACATTGGTACGTGCCGATTTGTGTGCTACAGAATGACTTCATACAGTACGTTGGATAGGATCTTATTGCGACATTAAGCAGAGATATGCCTCAGTAGTTATTACAAGACATAGGATCGCCTTTCTTGAAGATGGGGCATATAGAGCTGATAGTCCAGTCATTGGGCATAACTTTATCCAACCATACTTGGTTGGAAAGCATCACCACCATGTTTGAAGTAGATCATCAGAGTCGGCGGGATTGTTGTTCTTCAGCTTTTTGATAGCTGAGCCGAGGGGGGAGGGGTTTCTCTTTTTGTCCTATCACTCTCTCTACCTGATGCCCATTAAGTATCTGCTGGAAGTGCTGCTTAAACACATCTACTATTCCCTGTGCTTCGGTAGCTAGGTTTCCTTCACTGTTTCGAAGAGCCTGCATTCCGGGCTTGAAGCCCTCTGTCAGTTGCTTAGCTTTCATAGAAAACATTCGGATGTTGTTCATATCGCGGGACTCTTCGATATCCTTGAGCTGGGAGACTGCGTGGGCTCTTTTCTTCTTATGCAAAACCTTCTTCTCTTCCCTTCTTCTGGCTCTACACTCTTTTCTCGCTGCCCTTATTTTGCACTGCAGCGCTTGCATGTGTGCATTTTCTATCACCTTTTTCCGATGCTCGCATTCATCATCATACCAAGGGTTCATTTTGGGTGGTGGCTGGTGGTGGTCTCTCCTACCCCTTTGATAATGTCACGATACTGGTTCCACATATAGTTGGCGTTTGTGGATGGTGAATACACAGCGGAGAATCCCGAGAGACAGGCGCTCTCTATAGGCACTGCCTTCTCCAGTCGTGCTTAGGGTTCCAACGTTGAATTTCTTTTTCTGGGCGGCTTGCAGCTTCTTTTTGTTGTGCTCGACTACTCTGGATTTAGCTGCAACAAGAAAATGGTGAGACTCGACGTTTGCCCCTCTGAAAGTTTGAACATTCAGAATGTTGGGTGCGTGCCTCGTATCTACATATACACACATCTGGAGAGCGCCAGGTTGCTGTGTGGCTTCGTAGTTTTGGAAACTTATTGCTACTTGTCACCGTATTACGAACTGCCACCTTAACCTCTCTTTATATAAATACAAGGAGTATCCCTTCTTACGAGACTGCTTGTATATACTAAATTCCTTAAGTACGGGAATAATCGTCTTTTCCGTCGGGTCCTGGCGATTTGTAAGGATATAACGATATAATACACCACTCAATTCTCTCTGTGATTAATCTGCTGGTGGCTCAAATTCCATTAGTTCTAGTGCTCTCAGTAAATTGGATCCTAATCCCCGGGAAGTGCATGCTAAGCAATAGCTTCAATGAATCCGAACAAGAGTCAGTCCAGCTATCTTCGGGGTGTTCGAGTGTACTTTCCACTACGTATTTTCGTAGAAAACTTTAGTATATATAATTGACTTGTAAAAGGTTCCTCTTTGCCTCATTGACATCCTGATTAAAGGTATATTCAAAGCCATGTCATGATCTATGAAAAAGAGATGAAACAAAAACGTTCAGATAAATTTTCAACGAAGAATCGCTTTCGAAAGTCCTCTACAAAAATATTCGAAAGATTTAAGTCTAGAAAACCCCTTTGTCCATTCCTCACTTTTAAACTGTAAAACGCATGTGACAAATATTCTTCCCGGACCTGCGTTTTCTTGTTTTATTTTTCGTTGTGTAATCCTTCCCTCAGTCTCACATAAATATCCTCAGCTCGAATGGCAAATGGAAACCCCTTTGACAGCCAATTATTTCGTGTCGTCAACAACATCGTTCAATTTGGAAAACAACCCTCTGCAGTACAACGACGAGGATGACAGCACTCTAGCAGTGCTCTTCCCAGCAAACGTTCATCTTAATAATGCAGACGTACCATCAAACAATTCCACTTTCGGCTATCGAGCTTTTTGATATGCAAATTTCCCATTGAAGAGCCTTCGCGCTCTGTGCAGCCCTTAACTCCATCGCAGTGTACCGCACTCATATGCAAATGTCAAGCTAAAGGTATTTGCTACGTTTCGGGGTCCCTGAAAGAAAAATTATGCATTCTCGTTTATTTGCGAATGTAAATTTGCACAGTCCGCAGATCCTTTTTAGCCATCAACTTCAGACAAAAGCCGTCTTTCTGTCTGTCATTCAGTCAGCGACAGCGATTAAGTGACGAGTTGTCGAGGTCATATCACCGCATCATCAGCACACAGCGCAACGGCAGCAAACCTCCTTAATCTCAATTCCATTTTAAGAGAGTGAAGTACTCAGGTCGTGAGACAAAGCGGCGAACAGGATGATCATCATCGTCATTGACGACGAAATGATGAGACGATGACAATGACAACGACGAGGCTGTCAGTGTGCTGCAGGTCAGCATCAGCATCGAATTAAATGCGACAGCTTATCGGCATCTTCGTCTCTCGCATGTGATTATCCCAAAAAAGGGAAAATTCGTCAACTAGCTGTGCAGGACATTGAGGAAAATCGGATCCCGGCCGCAAAACTCCCGCAGATTGTTGGGCTGTCACATAAAGAAGTCACTCGATTGGCAGTGATCTCTCTGTGTCTGCGACTGCTGTCAGTGTCCGTCGGTGGTTGTCCATCACGATGTCGGTTGTACATCAATTGGATGCAAATGTCGCAGACAATTTATATCCGAATGCTGAAATGACAGTTAATCATTGCGTATCGTTTGGTTGCGTCTCGTTGCAATTTTAGACCTTAAAACACCCCCACACTCCACCATTCCGTCGCGTCGGCATTGGATGCAGCTTTGAAGAATCAGCGACAGCGACGGGACAAGCTTTGGTGGTGTGCAAGATAAGTTGTAAGTAGGGTTGTCCACATCTCCTTAAAATGCACCGATTTGTGGACGTTTGATTGTCTTCCATTTGGCATTGATGCAAGATGAAGGATCTTGATGTGCCATTGCTGTTGCCTTGTGGTAGAAAGAGGAAAGTTACACTGAGACAAATTTTTGTTTAACAGTTTGGCACGATCTTTAGATTTGCTCGATCTATTTGGGGATATTTGGTATAAGTAAGTATATTTTGAAAACTTGACAATTCTGTTTCATTTCATAAATGCTCTTATCAACCTTGTTTCTTCATGTTGATCGCCGCAGTATCGCTTACTGCTTTCCAACCATCCATGTTCATCATCTGGTTTGTAATACTGTATGGGGATAGGTCCTCACTTTGTTTTTCCCTTTGCGGAAGTTGGGCCCAAAAATGCAACGAAAGCCTTAAAATTGGTCAGCTACCTATGGCTCCTTGCATCTATGTATATTGGTTGCAGGGACATAAGTCCCAAACTTTTTTTTTCCCGCTTAACTGGGACATAAGACCCAAATCGAACTATGGACTTATGTCTCATGGCATCAGGACATAAGTTCCATCAAAAAATGTTAAACGGTGGAATATCTACGGGGAGACCCCCCCTGCCCCCCCTGCAACCCTCTTGCTTGAGGTCACTGTTGGATTTAGGGTAGGTGCGAGTTGGAGTATATGCAAAGTTTCTTTAAATCCATATGAAACATACGAAACATAGATATAAAGAAACTCTTCATATACTCAACCTCGTACGTACTCCAAATACAACAGCGACCCTAAGCAGGGAGGTTTCACTGTTTATGTATACAAGTGACATAAAGCAAAATTTACCTAATGTAGCTTTATCAAAGTGTCATAAGACTAAATGCTGGAATTTGGGACTTACATATATCCCATTTTCTGCAAAAAAATTTTGGACTTAGGTCCTGATGGGGTAAGACATAAGTCCCTAATTCGATTTGGGACTTACTGTATCCCGATGGAGTGGGACGTAAGTTCCGAAAAAAAAATTGGTACTGACATATGTCCCTGCGCCGTTTTACTCTTGGTGCTGATTGAGTATCGATTTATTCCGTCGTGGTTGCTATTTCTCTTCTATTGGCAAACGCTGCTGCTGGTTTTAAGTTGTTCTAAAGGCATGGAATAGGTACTCTCAACGCTTTACTTCTTTACGTTGCCTTCGTGTTTCTTATCTACCATTTCAAAACTCTTGTTAAGAACAGTCTGTTTTATTTTGATCCATCGATACTCATCATGATCCTTGCCAGTGAAATAGTTGCCTTTTGCCTCTAGGAAAGTGTTTCCTTAGTGTTTGTGCGGCTTGAACTTCATCCTACCATCCACGCAGACTCGGAGTTTTCCTTTCATAATGAAAGTGATTTTATCCACGAGTTTTAAGAATTCTCTGTGCGTGAGGCTTGAAGGGTCATAGCAGCTACAGAAGTATGCGTCTTTTATTATGACCCGAACTTGGAGCATTTCCATTTCTCTTTATATCCCGCATATAGTGGCTTATACTCGTATGTATTGGCACATAGTGGATGACCATCATATTTTTGGGATTCTTTTAGCTCAAACTGTGCTGTCCTTGGCGTTGTGTACAGACCACGCATTCCGTCTCCGAGGAGAAATAAAGCAATGCTCAGATCGCTTTGTAGTCTTTTGCGAGGTGACCATAACAAAGGCATCTTCTCAGGATGATCATTTCTCTTAGTCGGCAGTTGACGGAATACGAAGTTTACGCCAGCTCTTTATTGGATAGTTTGTACCGTATGGGGGCGCCAACTATCTTTCTCTGTTTTATCCCATTGACGGAAATAAGTCTGCTTGTTTTCCTACAGCTGGATTGTAGTAAAACCAGCTGGCCAGATTTGTTTAGCAGAGAGAGATATGTGCTGATATTGTTCCACCTACTGATTTAATAGGTGCTCCCGATTCCGCCTATTATGAAGGAGGTTCCGGTCTGCAGCCTTTATAGCTAACTCGTCCGCTTTGCAATTGCCTGAAATATCCCTATGGTTTGGAACTCAGCACATGGATACGTCGCACCAGACAGTTTTCTCGTTAAGAGATTCGCGGCATCGCTTTACCAACGTGGATCGAATTATTGGCGATTCCAAGGCTTTCATCGCAGCTTGACTGTCTATGTAGAAAACAATAGAGCTGCATTCTATCGAGTTAATTGAAAACCAGGTAGCGGCTTCACGGACTGTTGTGACTTATGCTTGAAGTACAGACGCTGTCTTCGTTTAAGATTTCTCCCGATTCCAAAGCATTTCTGGCAGGAATTCTGGTTTTATACGTCCAGATAAGGGACAATATAGTCCGAATTACTAGGTATAGTGTTATGGTAGTTTATGATGCTTGCGTAGCCCATATTTCCACGAACCAGTTGCAAGGATTCCCTAAGCCATAATGCTGCTTTAGCTTCCATCAGCTTTCCAAGGAAATCAACAGGAAGAAGATGGAGCATAGTTTCTATTGCACGCGTAGAACGGGTTCTAAAGACGAAGGATAACCGTTGATCCTTCTCAAGTATTGCAATGTTGCTTTTCCTGTATAGTGCCGTCCACCAGACTAGTAGTCCGTAAATAAGGACGATCCGGGGCTTTTTTTTTTAATGCGCTGGAGGAGTGAAATCGTTTATGAATACTCGGTAGCCCGTGTTACGAGTTAAGCCAGACTCCTCTCAGAGTGGTGTAGTGGTTGTGTCAGGAACAAGGGTCCTGCATTTATGCGGAAAAGACGGAGTCATCTTTCCAATTTTAAATATCAGCTCTTGAGACTTTTCGGATTGGAACTACATATGACCAGGAAGACTAAGTATCTGGGTGTATACCTAGATGCTGAACTAACTTGGAACTTCCATGTGTAACTTGGAATATTAGAAAGGCGAAAAGGGTGCTTCAGCAGTGCAAAAAAGTATTGGAAAAAGGTCAACGTACTCGATATATACGAATGATAGTTAGACCGATTTATCATACATATATGCGTCAGTTGTATGGTGGCAAAAAGCCTCCCAGAAAACTGTAAAGAAGCAGTTAGATAGTATCCAACGTCTGGCATATTTAGGAATCGCCGGTGCAATATGAATGACTCCAACATGCGTAACGGATGTGATCCTAGGTATTCTGCCGCTGGACATATTTATTAAGAAAGCGGCGGCAACGCCGGGTATCACATAAAGAAGATGGGTCTTCTAGAGGATGACACCTGTGACCTATGTCTGGAGATAATTGGGAAGGTAGCACTTATATTGTGTCAGTGTCCGCCTCTAGCTAGTAGAAGAAGGGAGGTCTTGGGGAGCCTCTGGGTTGAAATTCAGAACATGAACCAGATTTCTGTTAAACAGATGCTAGCGTAGATACGAGGAATCAAAGCAAGAGAAATACAGAAAGTCTCTCGGGCTAAGATGGATCATAGAAGAGAGACGAAAAGGGACCCAATGCTGTGGTCTGTTTCGCAATTTCTCGAATAATATTGTACATAAATACATATATATATAGTTCTCTTTAAAAATGTCCACTTTACTAGGCTTCATGGGTAAGAAAGTTAGTAGATGGAAGTTCATACCTATCGCTATATACTATTGATTTTAACTATTTTACTTCAATCAGGCTTGAGTAATTCACAAACGTTTAGTATACAATTTATCATCTTTGACTGTAGAGACACCGCTTACTGCTATGCTCATGCTAGCTGTACATGAGGAGAGTCGATGCATCTTTTAGAGATGTGCAGTATCCTCGCGGTATGATACTTAAGGCTTTGATAAGGATTACCGATCTTGGCGTTTGGAGAAGTAAAAATGAGTCAGGAGAGGTTAGAGTTTGAAAACTATGGTATCTTTTATTAATCGAGTTACTTGACGTTGACGTAGACAATGTTCAGTCGCTGAGCTCCAGACATAGAATAGTACCCAAATTCAGGTCTAACTTGTATTGTCTTCAGAGGAGGAATCTACTCCAATTTTGAGTAGTGCTTTATACTCAACCGGAATGGGTTTTGCAGTGAGAAATACATATGTGGTCTATGCGATGGACAAGTTTGGAATTGAGGAGTAGGTAACAAGTTTTCCCTTGTTTTAAGTTGACACGTATGTTATGTACAATATAAACGTACAGTTGGAAAATATTATTTCAATACAATATTTTTTTTGCAGTGCATTCATCGATATTCCCCTACTACCATGGGGGATGATACAACCAAATCGACTTGCAAACCCACCTACAGTAATTTTCTTCGATTTCACTACTATCAATCGTTTCGATGTAACTTTTCGTGCTCCTTGCGCACTACCGCACTGTGTGTTGATAGCTGATTGACAGCTGTTTATTTGCTGCTGTCATTGGAGTATTTTGCGTAAACAACCGTCAAGCGCATGGTAGCACGCTGGCACACAACATCGCCAGTGAAACTGTCGATTCCAGAGATTCCGCGCATATGCACAAAGGCGACTTTGGCTATCGTTTGGTTGTCGTTGTCTTCGTTGTTGTTGTCATCATCGTAGTCCGTGGACGCTCGACAGACCAAGCGAACGCATTTATCGATCCTTGTTAATGCCGATTCGTTCCTTTTGACATTTACCAAAGTGATGTTTTGCCGTCAGTCATCCTGAAGTACAATCCGATCCGATCCCGATCCTATTACCATTATACTACCGCCCGCTGCTGCATTGGCTACTGCTGTGTGACAGGGCTTCATATGTTCAACCAGTACGGCGGCGGTGACGGGTACTAAATTAAGTGGTAATTTATAACCCAGCAGTATTTTTCATTTTATTTTTGCTTTTTTTTTTTTGAAATTTTGAGAAAATTGGCATTGAGGTCCTCATTCAGCACCGAGTGAAACAACTGGGGGCATCGCGTCAAACAGCAAAAGCAACAGATATAATTAATGGCAGAATGACACGCCGGACGACGTCGTTGTTCAACTGTAATGGGCCTGTATCTCGAGCTGAACTCCAAAACGAGCACATGGTTATGACGTTAGGACGTAGAAACGGATGGCAAAAATTTTGATTTATGTATATTAATCGCCATTTAAATTAATTATACTGCTGTCACAACTTTATTAATATTTATTGTAATATCTGGATATACTTTTTTTAAGTTTAATAAATGTATATTTTTATATTTTATTTGGTTAGTTGCGTATAGATTGAGGGTAAATTATGTAGTTCGCGCGAAAATTCCAGTTGCAGAAGACGGTTAAGGGATGAATAGGCCGTCATGATGCTGTTGTTGTGAGCCCGGTTAGGTTTTAGTGCCTACATGTGCCCTTAGCACAGACACATTTTCACCAGTGTCTATGCATTTTGATACCACGAGACCCTATAAATCTATTCTTAGTACTAGTTGATGTAGTGGGAGTTCCTGGTATTTACATAGGCACGGCCGGTCCACTTCAAAAAATAGTGTGCCTTCTAACAAACTGAACTAAACAAACAAACAAAATTTCTCTCTTCCACACGGCTAAAGTTCATTTAAAAAGATGTCAAGCCTTTTTGGCGATGAGAACACTCACTCAGATATTGGACAGATATTATATTGCACTTCCACTGACACCGATTCTCCTCGATCGCTTTTAATTTTGCCTTGAATATACTCTAGTGATCTTTAAGGCAAAAAGAGCTGCTGTCATTTAGATTGTCAGAAAAAGCACCCACCACCTTAATCCAGCGGTCTTAGAGCCATACATGCAGAACTATACCTGTATACCTCGCTGAGTAAAATCACAGTTGAAGGGTTTCTCACTCCAATAACCATTGAACTTCTTTAAATAATTAGGGTCTCGAAGGGCTCTTCAATTTATCCTTACGAGAGTATAAAGAATTTTCGTTTGGGGCTTGATTGATTAGATCGAGTTTGTATATCTTAAAAGTCTCTTTATAAAAGTCTAAATCTAGAGCGTTTCTTATATGAAACCTTCATAGGTCCTGAACCATTTTGCGGAATACCGAATCATATCGTCAAAGAATAATTCAGCAAACTGGAGAGGGAAACAGGTTAAGAACCTCGAATAACGTTCAGGGCATGAGGCAAGCCAAGAAACATCTAGGGCAACATAACCGAACAAATTTCGAAGTACGTATGTATGTATCAGCATGAGCACGAATAATCTTCGTATTCTGCCATTTCTGCGATGAGTTCAGTCAAATCTCAGAACATGTGTCTTATAGGGGACTGACCCATAAAAGACTGAGCCAACTCCCATTCTTAGTGTCTAAAAATAAACTGGATTAGAGAGAGTACTCTAGGACAGGTTTCTTTCGCCGAAGCATAGTAAGAGTACATGACCCTCAAAATACTTTTGAACCTCTAATGAAGGCTCGTACCTCTCGAATGTGTTAGTTGAAGGCAAAATAGAAAAAGGGTCGCAGTAAAACATAATATAGATATATGATTGACTTAATTCTTCTTATACTTAGCGCAGATATCCTTTAGTTCCCCGCCCCAAAAAGGTTGTTGTTGTTGGAACAAATTATAAGTATAAAAGGGTCAAGTTTAAAAGTCCAAATGCCGTAGCACTTGCTCTGTAAGGGTCAATGTCAACTGACCTTGTTGTAAAATTGGTTGTTGTTTAGATTGGTCTTATTTCAAAATCGCAAAATAGTCCTTCAACTGGGTGATTCATGAACCTCCTTAAGCTAGGCGAATGTTTGTATTCTTTCCTAAAATGATATACTTAAGAAAACTGTAATATTCGAGGCGGTGTTTTCTCTCGTAACCTTCAGATTTTTCCACTGCAAGGTAGATACTTGAGGCGCAATACCCAATCTAGAGTGCCATATTCTTTGTTGCTTCACGCTGGACAAATTTTTCTACTTAACAGACACCCGCCCTATGAAGAGTGAACTGAATTTTTATTCAATAAGAGTTCATAAACGAAATAATTCAAATGTGTAATGTCTTTTAATAAATGTTACAAAGGTTGCAATACTATAAGTAGTTAATAGACGATGTTACTAGTGCGACGGTCAAACAGCAAAGAGAACGATTGGGATTACAAATATGATCACTTAGTTGAGCAAGTGGAGCTTAGTCCGTTATGAATATAATGCAAAAAATTAAATAGAAAGATAAGATATAAAATAGGGTGATGTATGTATGTTCGGCTGACTGCAACGCATTACAGAACATTCAGCCCCCCCTGGAAGACTCCGGTCTTTCAGCAGTAGGAAGTGGGGAAATCTT
Source organism: Xylota sylvarum (assembly GCA_905220385.1). Taxonomy (NCBI): domain Eukaryota; kingdom Metazoa; phylum Arthropoda; class Insecta; order Diptera; family Syrphidae; genus Xylota; species Xylota sylvarum. Next base: position 65,330,434 of record LR999957.1, on the reverse strand, counting down.
AGTGATGGGACGAGTATAGTTGCCAAACTTGGTGCGGATTGTGACTACTCTGATGTTGTTGTCCTTTCCAGGGTGTATTTGTACGATACGTCCAAGAATCCATTTAGCTGGTGGCAAGTTGGGTTCCTTGAGAAGAACGACGTCGTCCACTTGTAGGTTGGGTTGAGTACGCTGCCATTTTGGTCGATACTGTAGTGAGGTCAGGTACTCCTGATGCCATCGTTTCCAGAACCCTTGAAGAAGTATCTGTAATGTATACCAATTAGATTTAATTGAACAATTCAGATCAGGTATGTGTGGTTGAGGAACTGCAATATACTGTTCCCCGATCATGAAATGTGCTGGAGTTAGGGCACATGGTTCTCCATCCGATATCTGCCACATTGGACGCGAATTTAACAACCCTTCGATCCTTGCTAGGAGGGTGTACATCTCTTCATAGGTCAGTTTGTTATCACCGATTACTCGTTTGAGATGAGTTTTAACAGACTTTATACCTGCCTCCCACAGACCTCCAAAGTGAGGAGCGGAAGGTGGTATGAATCTCCAATTAATATTGTCCTTTGAGAGATGATCTGATACGACGGTGTTGTGGTGCTGACTACGAAGGAGATCAAACATTTCACCTAGAATACGCTTTGCACCGTGAAAGTTCGTGCCGTTGTCACTCCAGATTTCCAGAGGCTTCCCGCGTCGCGCCACGAACCGGTCTAAAGCCAATAAAAAAGCATTCGATGAAAGGTCTCCAACCAATTCGAGGTGGATTCCCTTTGTCACGAAACAGACAAATAAAGCTATATATGCCTTAACAAATTTGGGGTTCCGACCGCGAGATAGCAGTAAGGTAATGGGCCCAGCGTAATCACACCCGACTTTGCTAAAGGGTCGCGAGTATCGAATTCGTTCAGAAGGGAGATTGCCCATTAATTGTTTCGAGGTATTTAGACGTTGACGAAAGCACACAATACAATCATGAACCGTTTTTCGAATGATATTTCTACAACCCAGAATGTAGAAATTTTGTTTTGTTAACGAGAAAGTTAATGTCACGCCGGCGTGCAAATGTTTCACATGGATATATTTCACTATGAGTTTTGAGACAGCGTGTGATTTGCACAATATTATAGGATGTTTTTCATCGTAACTGAGGGTTGACTCCTGTATCCGACCGCCTACGCGAAGCACTCCAAACGAATCGAGAAATGGACTAAGTGATGCAAGCTTGTTTCTTTTCGATAAGTACTGATTTTTCTTAATTAACTGGATTTCAGATGAGAACAACGACCACTGCGCGGTTTTTAATAGTAAAGTTTTTGAGTCTGAGAGTTCTTGAGTAGTCAAGGCTTGTAGCTTGCCAAGTCTAGAACCGGACTGACAATTTGACACAAAACGACGAATATATGCCACGACGCGGATACATTTCAACCAACTGGAAGAATTATGTATAAGTGTTTCTAGAATGTTGTTCGATTCTAAATTAGATAACAATGCAATTGTTTTAGATGTGGTTCTCTCTTCCAACAAATCCACAGGAATTATATCAGGAACTACGCTTGAAACAGGCCACTGATTTTTCTCCAACCAGAGCCAAGGAGGACCCTTCCACCATATCTCGTTTAAAGGTAAATGAGATGGTAGAATGCCACGAGAAGCGATATCAGCTGGATTACTAGCTGAACGGACGTGGTTCCACAATTTGCGAGGTATCGATGAAAGTATCTCGGAAGTTCGGTTGCTGATGAAAACTGACCATCTTTTAGGAGGAGATGACAGCCAATGAAGAACTATCGTTGAATCCGTCCAAGCAAAAATTGTGGCTTCTTTCACCTGTAAAGAAATCTTAATTTTGTTAATTAGACGGGTTAGAAGGACTGCGCCACAGAGTTCTAGCCTAGGTAACGAGAGAACCTTGATTGGAGCAACCTTACTTTTTGCTGCTACTATAGACACGGATATGGTATTATCGAAGTTGATACTTCTGCAGTAAACCACAGCTGCATAGGCGTCCAAAGATGCATCACAAAACGCGTGTAGTTCCCACCTTTCTTTATTTGACCATAGTATTCTGGGAATTCGAAGAGATTCGAGATGGTGCAGCTCTTGATGAATGGAATTCCAACGATTGGTAAGTTCTTCTGGAATTCGCTCGTCCCAATTAAGTTTCTCCTTCCAAAGTTCCTGCAATATGATTTTAACTCCTACGATGACAGGAGCCAGAAATTCGATTGGGTCAAATATTCGAGATGCTTCTGAAAGTATTCGACGCTTGGTTACAACGATTGTTGACTCGACACGAACTCGGTATGAGAAGCAATCGTTAGAAGGGCACCATATTAGCCCCAGAATTTTGACAGAGTTTGATTCTTCGAACTCAATAGGGGAAATTTCTCGTTGATCGTCTGGTAAGGACAAAAGCAAAGGCCAGCAGTTGGTTGTCCATTTTCTCAATAGAAAACCTGCAGAATTAAGTAGGTCAACAACTTCAGTTTGCAGTTTCATCAACTCATCAATGGTGTCTGCGCCTGTCGCTAGGTCATCAACGTAAAAATCGTCCTGAACTATTTGAGATGCTATGGGATGAGTAAGAGTCGAGTCAAGAGCTAACTGTTTAAGCGTTCGAATTGCCGAAAAAGGTGCTGATGAAGTGCCATAGGTGACTGTCAGAAGACGATAGTGTTTAAGAGGACTTGTAGGGCTTTCACGCCAAACTATTCTTTGAAAATCCGTATGACTGGGGGAGATCCAAATCTGTCGATACATTTTTTCGATGTCCCCTGAAAGTGTGTATATATATCGACGAAACCGTAGACTAGTCGAAAAAATATCGCGCTGGATTGTGGGGCCAACGAGAAGACATTCATTCAAAGATTTTGTCGTAGAAGTCCTAGCAGAGCCATCGAAAACTACTCTGATTTTTGTTGTGCTACTATCACTCTTAAAAACAGCGTGATGTGGGAGATAATAGCATTTTGTGGTCGCCTGCATGATTTCATTTGAAGGTATCTCTTCCATATGCCCTAGCGTTAGATACTCCTTTATGAACTGGGAGTATTGAAGTTGAAACTCAGAATTCCATGCAAATCTTCTCTCCATAGATTGCATTCGGTTAAGTGCGATTGTGAATGAGTTTCCGAAGTTTAGACGTTCATTTTTTTTAAATGGCAATTCCACCATGAATCTTCCATCAGAGCAACGAGTGTGAGTTTTTACAAAATGATCTTCAGCCTGCTGCTCTTCAATAGACAAAACGGGATGATTAGTTACTTCTTCTAAACGCCAAAATTTTTCTAAATCGAAATCCTGAGTATAATCTAACTGCGTACAGAACGTATGAAGTCCTGTGCTATTGTAACGTGGACTTTGAGAAAATTGTCCAGCCATCACCCAGCCAACAATCGTTTTAATAGACTCTGGTTTTCCATTTTTTGATAACTTTGCAGGACCTGTTATAACGCTGAACACTTTGTCGGAGCCTATCAAAATTTCGATAGAACTCGGTTTGTTGAAATGAGGATCGGCTAACTCGATTGAAAGTAATTTCGTTGTGTTTAAACTGGCGATAGAAGCCGTAGGCAGCAATGATGTTAGTTTTGAAATGACATGGCAGTCAACTTCAATAAAATCATCACTAAAACGGGAGTGAAGTTTGAGGGTAACCAATCCATTGGTTACACCTGCCGAGGTTGAAGCTATTCCAGAGATTGGAATACGAGACCGTTTTCGAAATAGGCCCAAGCGTTGAACGGCATTCTCCGTAATGAACGATACCTGGGACCCTGTATCAAGCAACAAACGAATATTTTGAAATGACCCTTGTTTATCTTGAGTCTGAACAATTGCTGTTGGCAGAATGGTTTGAAGGAGATGAGAACTATCCAATGAGTGGTTAGACAAGATTTGAGGGTCAGACAACGAGTGCGAAATGGAATTAGTAGAGTGCGAAGACGAATGCTCAGATGCTTGAGTATGTGTAGAATGCACTAAAGAATGGTGACGAGCGTTGCACATTCTACACCGAAAGTTTGACCGACATTTGGTAGCGTTATGACCCTGACGAAGACAATTGAAACACAGCGAGTGTTGTTTTACAAAGTTGCGACGCGACTCGATATCCAAGCCGATGAAATGTTTGCATTGCGATAGAGTATGATCATCATGGCACTTCGGGCAACCTTGCTTTGATTCCACTAAGTGCGACCGAACAGGACCTTGAACCTTGCTGCGAGATTGAGATGTACGAGCGACAGAATAGCAAGATTCCAAAGAATTGCACCGAGCTTGTAAAAAGTCCAGAAGTTCGTCAATGGATACATTTACCCTAGATCCTATTTCTTCTGCCCACGCATGCTTGGTATCCTGATCAAGCTTTTGCACTAAAAGATGTATGAGCCATGGATCAAGATTGTTAGACTCCAAGGCGTTGAGTCCGCGAATAACCTCATCAGCTCCATCAGTGATTTTACGAAGTGTATGGATATTTCCCGAAACCGATGTAGGCAGCGAAAGGTATGATTGAATGAATGATCGAACGATTAAGTGCGTTTTGTCGAAGCGTGCTTCTAATCGTTCCCAAGCATCAATGTAGTTGTTTTCCGTACAGGTCATGTGTTTTATTAAGTTAGCTGCATCGCGGCGAAGAAAATATTTAAGGTATTGCAATTTCTTAGAACCGGACAACGACTTATTGCAATCAATTGATGCTGTGAAAAGATCTTTAAACGCTGGCCAATCCTTATATTCCCCAGAAAAAATAGGAATGGTGGCCTTTGGTAGATTGATAGACGATGAAGTGAAGGAGGAAGTAAGGGCTTGAAGAAATGACTCCTGTTGACTTGCTAACTTATCGGGTATCGAAGAGTCATTAAATGTATTGCCATTTGCTGATTTCTCTGTGGAGTCTTGAAGAGGTTCAGCCGATGTGCGTTTGCGAATCGCATCTGTGAGAAGGGAATGTGCCAGAAAGTATTTTGTTTCGTATTCCCCGAACTCAGGCTCGGGATCGATGAAATCATCCTCATCACAAAACTCGCACAATTCATTGTGCAGGACCTCAAAATGTGACCACGTTTCATTAAGTTTACTTAAACGATTTTCGAGTAATGAAAGAGATATGCTGTCATCGACTGACTCTGCGAAAGCTGCAGCACGTGTTAAAATGCCTTTCGCATGGCCCCGTTTTACCTTGATAGAATTCATATCAAAACCGAAAAATTATACCGAATCACAGAAAAAAATGTTCTAAGAGTTTGTGTGAATGTTTTATCGCGAAACAAAGAAATAAGACCACACGATGATTCAATTTTTTTTTTATTTCTACGACGCACGTATTATATTACACCGGTCTATATGTATATCCACATGTACCTAAGCTCTAATGATTTTCACTTATTTTTCCTCTTTTATCACGATTTTGATTCTAATTATAAGTCACTTCCCATCATCCAAACATATGTACGTAGGTATCGCCATCAATTGCCATATGCAAAACATAAGCGCACCAGAAATAAAGTTTTTTTTTTTTATGTTTTTTAATATTTACCACACTTTGTATCGAAAATGTCAATAATATAATATCACCGAAAAATTCCAATAAATCCGACAACGAAGGACCATTAAATGAACTGAATTTTTATTCAATAAGAGTTCATAAACGAAATAATTCAAATGTGTAATGTCTTTTAATAAATGTTACAAAGGTTGCAATACTATAAGTAGTTAATAGACGATGTTACTAGTGCGACGGTCAAACAGCAAAGAGAACGATTGGGATTACAAATATGATCACTTAGTGGAGCAAGTGGAGCTTAGTCCGTTATGAATATAATGCAAAAAATTAAATAGAAAGATAAGATATAAAATAGGGTGATGTATGTATGTTCGGCTGACTGCAACGCATTACAGAACAAAGAGTTTATGTCTAAAAAACCGAAGCTTACCCTATCTCAAACCAATACCTAGTCATCCGACATCAGTGATCATCTGGTATATTCACTGGAGTTTTGGTTTTCATTGCCGTCTTAACATACTGGAAATTACAAATGAACATTGCTATCCAAGGGCGCTAAGTTTGAACTTGCAATTCGTTGGTCTTTCCCAGGATTTTGCGCAGTTTGATAACTTGCTCTACGATGGATGATTAGAGTGTTGCGCAGGTTTTAAAATATAGATCGATACGATACACACTCGCACAAAACGGTGAAAATATCGCTTTTTGTCATCATCAAGCACCTTCTCCTCGCACAGCTATAGTGAATTTAATCGATAACTTTGAACGTCTCGGGCAGGTTAGTGCTGTAAAGAGTCCAACGCGTGTTCCTCCAGGAATGTCAACAGAAAATATCGCTGCCGCACCTGCGAGTGTGACTGAAGTGTGCTTATTTCGAAATGTTCCCAGGAATTGGACCTATCCGCAACCACTTTGCATCCCATTTTGCACTAAAATCTTGGATTACATGATTAAAAGGACCAGTTGGCATAAGATTTGACGCCAGAAGACAACGCACAAACCCGTACTTTCGCTGACTGGGTGTTGAAAATGAATAATCAAGATAATGATTTCTTAAACAGAATTATTATTAGTGAAGAGACTTATTTCATATTTTTTTCAAAAATCATGCTGTTGCGATCGTTTTAGAGAATTAATTGCGTAAAATTAATGATATGGGTGTGGATAACGTTTATTTTCAGCGCGCCACATACCACACAACTGGTGAAACAATGGCTCTATTGCATGACAAAATTCCTGAACGTGTGATTTTTTGAGATCATGCGATTTAACGTGATTCAACTTCTTCCTTTGGAACTACGTTAAAGATAAAGTATACGGCAATGCTCCACCAACAATTCACGAACTAAAAGAGAATGTCAGAAATATTACTCGCATATACTTACTTGCTTAACGGGCTCCCAACCCGTGATGAGTCACTGCCTAATATACGGCAGTCTTCCACTCGCTTTGATCCCGGGCACGGTGCTTCCAGTTGTCAAGACCAAGCGCACTGGCATCCGCGATAGCTTGATCTTTAAAACGGAGGTTCGGTCTTCCTTGTCGTCTCGAACATGAGGGCTGTGATTCGAAGATCCTCTTTGCTGGAGCATTATTATTCATTTGCTCGATGTTGTCGAGTCAGTGTAGTCGACGTGTTTTGGCTTTTTGGACTACATCAACATCTTCTCCTCCATTCGCCTTTCTCGCATACGGGACCGAATATCTGACAAAGAATTTTTCACTTCAAAGTATTTAGAATCTGCTCTGTTTTCCTGCTTATCGTCCAACACTCGGCTCCATTCATAAAACTGACAGGATCAGAGTTTTGTAAAGTATGCATTTTGTCTTCCGAGTTAGGAGTTTTGACCCCATTTGTTTCACCAGACCGAGGTAGCACCGGTTTTATAGGGTAAGTCTTCGTCGAATCTCCACTAAAGTGTCACTTATGGACACGGTATTTATTCCGCGGTAGGTAAACTCCTTAACCATTTCGAAGATACTCTTGCAAACAGTGACGTTTTGTCCTAGGTGGTGGACATATGCTTCTTTATTTGTTGACAACATGTACTTGGTTTGTCCTCATTAACTTTAAGGCCAACTCGCTTCGCCTGTTTTTCAATTGTCGTAAAAGCCTCTAAAACGACGCGCTGGGAGGGACCGATGATGTCGATGTCGTCTGCGTATCCCAGCAGCTGGACAGATTTGTCCGTCTGGAACGGATCATATGATACCCTATCCTACTTTCTATCGAGCCCATATAAAGTGGGCGTGGCCGTATTGCACTTTCTTTACTGAATTACGATGATAACTTCGACCGTTTGAGTATGTTACATGTAAAATTTCATCAAAATCGGTTTTTTGATGAAAACGCCCCGAAAAGGTGGGCGTGGCCAAAATTGATGTATGAGCGAATTGTTAACAATCTCATATAATTTAGTGAGGTTATGAAAAAGTAGGCGTGGCAGTGGGCGGATTTGAAAAATTTTTACACTTGCACAGCTTCGCTTTCTCAAAAGCCCAGATATATAGTTTCATCCTCCTAGCTCAAAATTTAAGGCCCAACAAGTGGTGACATACAGACAGACGGATGGACGGACATGGCTCAATCGTCTTCGCTATTGGTACTGATCACGAATATATATACTTTATAGTCTATCTCGATTATTTCAATATGTTACAAACTATGTGTCAAACTTAACCTTCTGTCCGCACACCTATTTTTATACCCTATCCTAAGGGTATATTAAGTTTGACACATAGTTTGTAACATAAAGAAATAATCGAGATAGACCCTATAAAGTATATACATATATTCGTGATCAGCATCAATAGCGAAATCGATTGAGCGATGACCGTCCGTCCGTCCGTATGCCACCGCTTTTCGGGCCTTAAATTTTGAGTTAGGATGATGAAATTTCATAAATTTCAAATCCGCCCACTGCCACGCCCACTTTTCGATAACTTCACTAAATTATATGATACCGAAAATTTTTGTTAAGACCAAATATTTAGGTATTCAGATTCCCTACAATTCACCCATACAACAGTTTTGGCCACGCCCACTTTTTGGGGCGTTTTCGTAAAAAAAACTGATTTTGATAAAATTTTATGTGTAACATCCCCAAACGTTTGACGGAATAGCCATATTTGAGTACAAAATGCAATTTGGCCATTCCCACTTTATAGAGAGGAGGATAGGGTATCATACGATCCGTTCCAGACGGATTGTAGCTTTTCTGTATGTTTATACCCTATCCTAAGGGTATATTAAGTTTGACACATAGTTTGTAGCATAGAGAAATAATCGAGATAGACCCTATAAAGTATATATATTCGTGATCAGCATCAATAGCGAAATCGATTGAGCGATGACCGTCCGTCCGTCCGTCCGTATGTCATCGCTTTTTGGGCCTTAAATTTTGAGCTAGGACGATGAAATTTCATATCTGGGCTTCTGAGAAAAAAATACAGTCCACGCCCACTTTTTCATAACTTCACTAAATTATATGAAACCGAAAAATTTTGTTAAGACCAAATATTTAGGCATTCAGACTCCCTACAATCCACTCATACAAAAGTTTTGGCCACGCCCACTTTTTGTTGGCGTTTTCATCATAAAACCGAGTTTTGGGCCTTAAATTTTTAACTAGGATGCTGAAATTTCATATCTGGGCTTCTGACGAAAGGATACAGTAGAAGTGTAAATTTATTTTACATCCGCCCACTGCCACGCCTACTTTTTTATAACTTCACTAAATTATATGAAACCGAAAAATTTTGTTAAGCCCAAATATTTAGGTATTCAGATTTCCTACAATTCACCCATAGAACAATTTTGGCCACGCCCACTTTTTGGGGGCGTTTTTATCAAAAAACCGATTTTGATAAAATTTTACATGTAAAATCCTCAAACTTTCGAGATTATACCAAGACACATACATATGTAAGCACTGCCTCACTGTAATGACTCAAAATCTATTGACAAACTTGTCGTCACAATTCAACACAAAACGTTTTGTCTGCAACGAGACCGCGGAATCTTACTTTAACTACTTCCACCACTCACACTCGTCGTCTTCATTACTTAATCACGAATTTGATTGCAATAAATTTCCGTGTCGACAATTCTATTAGTCATTGTGTACGGGGTCCCGTTCGGTAGCCACATGCATGTCCATTACAGCACGATATCAGCATTTACTCATACACGCTCACGCAATGCAAAATATGCACGCGAAAGGTGCCACATCAGTCAAAAGAGCAGCTCTACGGCCACTGCTGGCTCTAAGTAGCAGTTCTTCTCGGGGATGAGCAGTGAAGCGAGAGCGACGAGCGTTTGAATGAGCCACTGAGCAGGCCATAAATCAAACCCTGAAAAAAAGGCGAATTGTAATTTTTGAATAACAACAGTGAGCGCTACAGCAAAAATGTGAAAGATACATGTGTGCCGGTGTGTGTGTGTATAAATTATGAATTATGGCCGCTGGAAGACATTAATCATGGTTTATTGATGATGACGAGGTTGCGTTGCTCCGCGATTGTTGTTGTTTTGTTTGAAATGTTTTGTTGAGCCAGAGAGAGAGCGAGTATTTCGCTATTAATCATGTCGTTTGGATTGTCTGCAGAGGGCTGGGAAAGGGTTTCTTCCTTTCTTACTTTTGCATATAATCACATGTCCACTTAGTAAGTTCTTCTGAATGCTACTTCCACGTTGATTGAAGGGAACAGCTAGAGAACATAATTCATTTGCATTCTGATTTGTAATGAGTTGTAAAATCTTCGACGAGTAGGTTTAGAAAATGGTCATGAACATTTTATGAGAGATGGGTAAGAGTGGCGCTTTTAACTTGGCGTTAAAATAAAGTTTTCACAAGGAATGTAGGCTACCTGTTGGTTGCTTTTTGAATCATATGTTATTTTGACACTGACAGCTCTTATACGCTTAAAAATTGACAGGAATATTGGAGAATATTGCAGACTGGTTTTTGTGGTTTTTTGAGTGGGGGCGTTATTGGCCAATTTGTCTTCCAAGACGACAATAAAGGAATCGTTACAGACAATGGAAAACGCCAACGAGGCATTATAACTGATTTTTTATGGCCAGACTTGGGCGTGATATGGCTCCATTATTTATTTTACATTATTTGCACACTAAGTTCAATAATCGTGTCATCAATCGTTTTGGTAATGTTGCATGTGGCACCATCTTATTGGAACCACATATCACTATCCATCCAGTTATCCAGCACGATAGCGTAACATGGCGGTCATTTTCATCGACGAAAAAATACGGTCCAATCACACCTCCGGGGTGAAATCCACATTACACGGCAACTTTTAGAGAGTGAAATGAAGTCTGTTGAAGCACATGTGGGTTTGTTGCTGTCCAATAACGCAAATTTTGCTTATTAACAAAGCCATTAAGCCAAAACTGAGCTTCATCGCTGAAGATGATTTCTCGATGAATTTCAGGATTTGCTTCCAACTTTTGCAGAGCCCAATTGAAGAAGTTTCGGTGCTTCAAATGACCAAGAGGCTTCAGTTCTTAAGTTAATTTGATCTTATAAGAGTGTAGACCAAGATCTTTATGCAAAATTCGCCACAATGTAGACTGAGAGATTTCCTGTGAAAGCCGTGGAATTGACTGATTTGCACTTACGGCTGCGATATTTCTTACTGGCACAGAAACATTCAATAGTGAATATGCTGACACGAATTTATTCACTATAGCACGTAAAGCCTGTCTATTGGTACGATTATTACGATCGAAAATTAAAGTACGCGCTCTTAAAGTTGCGACGACCTACTCAGAATTTTGGATTTTTTCGAATTTTGACTTACTCTAGGAAACCGCTTGGCGAAACAAATGGGTTCAACCTCCCAACTCGGAAAACTTTGATCCTGCCAGTCAGGGCAGATATTGAAAACTTTCGAGAGCAAAATTATTCGTCGAATATTCGGTCCCGTATGCGAGGAGGGCGAATGGAGGAGAAAATACAACCGCGAACTCTATGAGCTGTACCAAGATGTCGATGTAGTCCAAAAAGCCAAAACAAGTCGACTACACTGGCTCGGCCACATCGGGCGAATGGACAATAAAGCTCCAGCAAGGAGGATCTTCGAATCGCAGTCCCCAGGTTCAAGACGATAAGGAAAATTTCCGTTTTAAGGATCAAGCTATCGTGGATGCCAAAACACTTGGTCTAGACAAATGTCTAGTGGCCGGGATCGAAGAGAGTGGAAGGTTGCCGTGTCTCAGGCAGAACATCTTTACGCTTCGGGAGCCTGTTAAGTAGAGTAAAGAAAGTACTCAAAATCTCAGTAGTAATTTTTAATAATTTTCATTCGTTGCACGTTCATGAACTTCACCATGATAAAAATGTAAACCTTGACTGACGTTTTGACATTGACAGATCATAAAAAAGTATAAGATTACGTTCGCATACAAAATTGTTATGTCCCTATTGAGAAATCCCCTGTATTTCCTCCGACTGCTGGGAGGTACATGATCTAGCTATGTAGGTGTGGTTACCGTCCAATAGAACTATAGAACTTTGTGATACAGTAGAGTTGAACTCAGAATTTGTGTTTTGCGTCAGTTCCTATTCATATAATAGTATCTTATTCTCTTTAAGAAAAATTGAAAGCTCTGACTTAGAATGAGCTATTTGGCCTAGATTATCATTATTGTCCATAGATGCATATACACACATCCATATGTTTATTGTCTTTTCTAGTGTGGTGGGTAAAGACCGGCCAAGCCTCGGCCTAGGGTTAGGTTAATGGGTTGACGGGACAAGAGGAACTTGCACCCATCACACTTAGATCAACGTAGATCCATTGTGATGCCCTAGAGGTTATACTTCCTATACTATAGAACCTATGAAAAGCCTATGGATCTTCAAACGATCCCGAGGTTGCCCGGGAACCACCACGAGGAGGTAAAGTAAGCACTACATTACGAATTTAATCGTTGCGCTACTGGCGCAATGCATGTTTTAGGCGATAATCAATCGTCATGCAGATTCCCAATTTGTTACGGAGATGCGCTAGGACTCTTTCCACCAGCATTTAGAGTAAGTGTGAAGTTTAAGTCTGCGGGATCGGGCGGTATTTTTCCGTTGAATTCTCCGACAGCTTTTAGAATCGTTTAACATACTCTTACCTGCATTCCGAAAATACCTGAATCAAGGTGAATGTGGTCTCTCAGATTATCCGCCAGGATTTTTGACCAATAAACTTAACGTGTTTATATATAAAAAAAACTTGAGAAGATTAAAGATTTGCATATCAAAGACGCTAGTACATACATTGCTGTACATGTACAGACAAATGCTTTGAGTCAGTGGTACGCGCAATTAAATATAGCTGTCGTCCGGTGTGCCCATTGAAGATTATCAGCGTCTTATAGTGTCTCAACCTCTGACAATTAATTTGCTCCATAATAAGAGAGCAGAATAATAAATGCTTCCTTTAGAAGTAGCAACAGACATCAGAAATACCCCTATTCAGGGGTAGTCCTCACGTCTCTGGCGAGAATTAATTTCAGGTAGCTTCACAAAAAAGTTAATTCTTGTAAACTTTAATAATTCCTTATTTTATTATTAAAAACCATAAACAATGTGTTAGTTGCGTCCTTATTTTCAAAAGTTCATCTTGACCCCGATTAACTTATATTTAACCTTACGTCATATTTAAGGTACACAGAGATGGTAACCAACCCCAGTTCCAAGCAGCTATAGCTATGCTCGTAATTATGCCCCTTACCTGACTAGTTGTTAAAAGCACCTTTTCACTGCACTCTAATTTCTTTTTCGTATTCTCTATTATCGAGGACATGGGCGAACGCCCAAGCATGGCGACAAAAATAGCTCAGCAAAACACAAAAACAAAACAAACACGCCGGATGGGAAATTATTATTTTATGCGCATTTCCCATGTCAGTGAAATATTAACAGACGACTCCCAGGTCATAAATTACGAAAGCAAACAGTTCCAAGAAAGCGTTCCTCGGGCAGGAGGATTGCGGGAATTGAATTTGCGCCCCTGGTCGTTAATTCTTTGCTATTAGTTGAGTTTTTTTTTTTTGTTCTCTCTTTGGGGTCACAGTATTTCCTTGTTTGCTAGAATTACCCACTTTGGGCTGAATTATGGGCGGTATGATGATAGCGTTGAAATCCTTTACAGGCTGGGTAGTTGAAAGGTGGTTTATATATTTACACGAAAGGGGGTTAAGCTGATAAGAGTGTACGTATACAAATAACTGTTATATGTCATGAATATTTAAGGAGCAAATTATAATGTCACGTAGCTCGATTGCAAAGTGGGTATTATTCCCTGTAAAGTGAATGATGTATCCGCAAAGTGGTCATGTGGCATATTTTACTTATTTATAAAAACTAAAATGCAAGTGCTAGTCAATGTAATTACATTGTTGTAAATGGTTGCAGCTGGCTTATGCGATATACAGCCATATGTACATACATACATACATATGTAAACTCGTATGTCTAAATTAAGTCCTATCTAAGTACATACCTACTAATTTGAAGCACAACAGCTGGTCGGTTATAATGAATTGACCCACTTATGATATTATCGATGCTTTCAAGTTCATATACTCGGTAAGTCTTTACAAATAAAGTATGCGACTATATACTTGTACCTTTATGCAAGTTTTATAAGTTTACAAACTTCTGTTAACTGCTTCTTAACCTGGGCCTATGCAAATGACATTGCTATTGTTGTCTCCGGGAAACACCTCAAGCTCTCTAAATGGACTAAAAAATGCGGACTGGGGGTTAATCTTCAGAAACAGAACTGGTCCTCTTCACACGTAAGTATAAAATTCCCAACTTTGTTCCACCGAAAGCAAATAGCACACACCCCACCCTTACCCCTTTGGTTCTTACAAATACGTCAAGGTACTTAGGCCTTATCCTAGACAGTAAATTAAGCTGGATTCCCATTCTGGAGCGAGTTAACAAAGCCACTATGGACCTGTACTGCTGTTAGAAAACTCCTAAAAGTAAGTGGGACTTCAGCCTTGAATTACATATTGGCCTTATGTACCCGTTTTAAATAAACTAGAATGGATCGCAAAAGACACCCTCCCACAGTTCCTGTTAAAAAAAAATTTCGAAACCTATATACCCTCCAGTATTGACTGGGAAGGTGATATAGGATCTCGTAGTGGATCCATTTGCTACACAGTTGATGAACTCGTCAGGCATGGCACAACTTTTTCAATTCTAGCGGAAAAGGGGAATCTCAACATGAAACTCTTAATTGACCAAATTAGGTGATCGTGCTCTATTGAGAAACAGATTTGACCCAACCTAGATCTCAAGCGTTCCAATTGTCTAATAAGACTAAAGAGATTCTTCATCAGCGCAATAGTAGGCGTCGTTATGGGACACTGCATCATTGTGAAACAAGCCCTCAGGCTCACGTATTCCGGCAAACAATTTTTGCAGAAGCTGCATGGATAAGGATTCATCTTATATGCACCTGCCAAGCTCCCTCAACTAGAAGAAAACTATATCTAGGAGAATACTTTCTCGACAACTTTGGCGAACTACCCAATATAAGCATTAGCCACCTCCAGCGCTTTATAATAAGCTCATGTTGGTTCAACGGGTAGATTGAGGATCCTGTGGTATCACAATGGGCCTATTCTGGCCCACGTGTGGTCGCACTTGCGGCAGCCTGCCAATCGAACCTAACCTAACCTAAGAATCTTGGCTTAATATTGTCTCAAGGTTTTTGTTTATCGGCGGTTAAACAAGAGTCTTACTAACAAGATTTCCTAATGGGGCTCACCCAAAATGTATGGGATGAAACGAAATACTTGATGAACTTGCCAAGAACGGCTCTGAAATGGATTTAATACTGGCTGACAGACCTGTACTACTATCGTCGTCGTTAAAAGTGTTTGCGTTATTATCTCTATATGCACTACCTCGACATATTTGAAAAGAATTGTGACCCCTTAATGGGTCAACACCAGCGTTCGTATGCCCGAAGCAGGTTACTGACTACGGAAAATACGGCCACTTGTCCTAGGGATATAAAAAGGGAACTGGCCCTCCAGGTTGGGGGTTTTGCGTCGGGATAACTTTCTTACCACGGAAAAATCCAATAGTAACAAAGCAACAGCGAGCCTCGGCTAAGAATGACCATACCTCAGCAAACGAAACAAGGACAACGACTTTCGGATCTGCACGTGGAATGTTCGGACCCTTAATAGACCGCGTGCCGGGCAAAAGGAGATTCAAACATACAGAAAAGCTACAATCCGTCTGGAACGGATCGCCTGATACCCTATCCTCCTCTCTATAAAATGGGCTTGGCCAAATTGCATTTTGTACTCAAATATAGCTATAATGTCGAACGTTTGAGGATGTTACATGTAAAATTTTATCAAAATAGGTTTTTTGATGATAACGCCCCCAAAAAGTGGGCATGGCCAAAACTGTTCTATGGGTGAATTGTAGGGAATCTAAATACCCAAATATTTGGTCTTAGCAAAATTTTTCGGTTTTATATAATTTAGTGAAGTTATAAAAAAGTAGGCGTGGCAGTGGGCGGATGTAAAAAAATTTTACACTAGTATTGTATCTTTTTCTCGGAAGCCCAGATATGAAATTTCAGCGTCCTAGTTAAAAATTTAAGGCCCAAAAATCGGTTTTGTGATGAAAACGCCCCCAAAAAGTGGGCGTACTTTTGTATGGGTGGATTGTAGGGAATCTGAATGCCTAAATATTTGGTCTTAACAAAATTTTTCGGTTTCATATAATTTAGTGAAGTTATGAAAAAGTGGGCGTGGCAGTGGGCGGATTTCAAAAATGTTTACACTTGTACTGTATCTTTTTCTCAGAAGCCCAGATATGAAATTTCATCGTCCTAGCTCAAAATGTAAGGCCCAAAAAGCGGTGACATACGGACGGACGGACGGACGGTTATCGCTCAATCGATTTCGCTATTGATGCTGATCACGAATATATATACTTTATAGGGTCTATCTCGATTATTTCTCTATGTTACAAACTATGTGTCAAACTTAATATACCCTTAGGATAGGGTATAAAAACGGTGACGTATATTAGCAGAGCAGAAGCAGCGCTTGGCAAGAAGTCTTGAGCTCTTGACACGTGAGCGAACCTCTTATGATAATCCGCATCAAAACCAATTTTGCGAACGTAAGCCTAAAATGCGCTCGTGTCTCATAGAGGACAAGGACGACCGACGCCACTTCTACGAGTTCCTCGACAAAACATACGAGCAATGTCCTAAGTATGACGTGAAAATCGCGCTAGGCGATTTTAACGCCAAGATAGGAAAGGAGGACATCTTTGGTAGGACAGTTGGCAAGCATGGCCTTCCCGACATCACGTCTAGAAATAGATTTAGGCTTATTGCGGCGGGGCGTTACGTTACTCTAGCAAGCAAACGGTTTCCTCATCTCAATACCCACAAGGAGACATGGAGGTCTCCTGATCATGAAACGGTCAGCCAAATTGACCACATTGCATGCCTCCACTATTCTGGATGTCCGAACCTTCCAAGCACCTAACATCGACTCGGATCACCGCCTTATTGCAGCAATGGTGGTGGTGGCCAGAAAATTCTAGAATCGATCAAATCTTCACACTCAAAATACCCAATAAGTCTAAATCAATAACCACCATCTTTTCATAGATTTCAAGGTCCCATATGACAGCATTTATAGAGAGGAGCTATTCAGAGCCATGTCTAGTTTTGGCATCGCTGCCAAACTCGTTCGCCTGTGCAGAATGACGATGGTGAATTCTCGCTGCTCCATCAAGGTTGGTACTGATCTCACCGAGACCTTTGATGTCAAAATCTTTTTTTGACATAGACTAGGAGACTCGCTGTCATGTAATTTTTTCAACATCATACTTGAAAGGATTATACGAAAATCAGAAGCCAACACCGGAGGTAAAATTTTTCAAAAGTCTGTACAACTACCAGCATACACCGATGATATTGGCATTTTTGGCAGAGCACAGCGGGCTGTCACCGGAGCGTTCGCTAATATTACAATGGAAGCTACCAAAATGGATTTAGCGGTAAATGAGGGCAAAACCAAGTACATGCTGTCCACAAACAGAGACGCCCAACATTCGACAGAACGTCACAATCGACAGTTATGACTTTGAGGTAGTAAGAGACTTTGTCTACTCTGATAACATATCGCTATTTCTGAGAAGGCATTTGAGTAGTAGCGCCCTATCCCGAAGAACTAAGGAGACTGGAGAGGCTTATTGGTAGCGTCACCTAAGTCAATAAGTAAGTTATCTGAAACACTGCTAATTCAGAGAGAGAGATAATCGTTGCACCTTTCTTATTTTTGGGCGTCTAAGTAACAAAAAGACGTTGTGTTTTCGGTGGAAGCTATCACCAAGTTAGCCTATGTCTTCGAACCAATGGAATTTTGGTATAAGTCCATTGCAAGTATCTGAAAGTATAAATCGTAAAATCTAAAAATAGTTGTGTTAATATTTTCTAACACAACCAGCCAGAGATGACTAATTAACAAGTTCCGTTGCGAAACACGGAAATGATTAATCGCTTCCCGGGAAAACTGCGAATTGGTGCGTACAAAACGACTCTTCCATCAAAGGGAACTCCTTCCGCTGAGCTGCATCCATGGGGGCATACAAAAACGATTTCCGCGCACCATGAATAATGAGTAACTAAATTTCGCAAAGCAGTCCTATCTTCCTCACATCCATCCATTTATGGTGTCTTTTCGAATGACTGGAGAATGTCAGCCCGCCTGACAGATGGCTATGTCGAAACCATCGCCATGTGAACACAAAAAGCATTCACACTTTGTCATTTAGACATTCAAGATTAATTGAAAGACAATGAAATGGTCGACCGAAGTAGAAACAAATCCATCATCCAAAAGTAACACTACGGTTGTGTGCTGGTGCTGGTGGTGACGACAAGAAATCTACGCGTCGTCGGTCGGTCGTTTGGCCATCATTATGGATGGGTCGCGCACAGAAGAGATATTAATTTTGTCTTACGTAATGCGGTAAGTACGTACAAACGCGCCCTTGAGTGGCACAATTTGGAACAAAAGTCTCATTAGTTTTGGCAGAGCGAGTGACAGGCGACAGGATGATGACTGTGGCGCGTTGCGAGCACGTCGCTGTAGTCCCCCGCCCCAGAAAGACAAATTTCAATTTCAAGCGCAGAGTGATAAATTAGTTAATTAATTTAGAATAATTAGTGCGATGTTTCTTTTTCGGTGACGGAAAATTCTTGTATTGTGAGACGAAGGCTGTATGCGCGCATTGTGACTCTAAAGACGGCAGTACAATGATGAATGACTGGGCTGTGTGTAATGGGGCCAAGGGTTGTTTCCATTACAACACTCGATTTTTTTTCTGTTTCTTGGCGTAATGCGGTGGGATAATTATGTCAACGGGTGTATGCAAGTTCATTAGGAGATGACATTATAATTAACCTCAGAAATGGTTTTGTTCGGCGAAATAGTACCATATGAGGAAAGGCTATTAAGCATTTAAGTCATTAATTCGGTTGAAATATAACTAGGGGTGCAGTTAAGATGGTTAAAAATCCCTTGAGATAGAAAAACATGATATGTTGGGACTATCCACTATTACACAACATCATTAGCCCTTGAGTTTATATCTAGACCCCATTCTCATTAAACTATGGGTAAAATAATACTATTACCTGCTTCGCAATATCTTGGTATCGTATTAGATAGAAATTGAAACTGGAAACTTGAAGTTTAGGAACTACTTCGGACGTGAGACACCTTGTCGTGGTGGGGTGGGGTTAATTAGAGGAACTACAACAACCTTTAACTTCAACCTTTAACTTCAATGTGGTAGTCGCCATGCCGAGGGAGCTGTGTTGGTGCCGTGAAATAAGGCCGAATTTCAAAAGAGCCACTGGGTATATACCCAGAGGATGATGTTAAACCGAAGCTAGCGTTGACACGAGGAATCAAAGCCAAAGAAAAACTGTGGAGAAATCTAGTGAGACTCTCGGGCTAAGATGGATCGTGGAAGAGAGATGAAAAGGGACCCAACATAATCGTAGTCTCTCGAATAATATATATGTATATAACGTTTTAGGAAAGGGTCCGTAAGGCTCTCTTCATTTGCAAGACGACAGCGGGAAAGTTGTATACATACATACATTACTTGGGCATTATGTTAGCAAAACCGAGTCAGATTATGTTGGGTTCCTGGACACTGTGATATAGAGGGTAACGAAAGTGCCGACGTACTGGCCGAAAAAGGATCAGAGTTCTCGGTAAATGATATAATTGAAGGCATTAGACCATCATTCTTAATAAAATCATCAATTAGTCTGACCTAACATGATCCAACTTAGAAGAGCACAGGGTATCTAAAGCCTTGTGGCCTGAGTTAGATCGGAAAAAATCTGGTGAATTAATAGAACTCAGCAGATCAAAGTTAAGAATAGCGATAGGGATACTCTCTGAGCATTGCCTTTTGCGGAACCACTTCTTGACATTAGCTTTAAGTTAAGTACCTCGGAAGACACGTTTTCCACAATTTGGAGGAGGTTGGTTCACTGAACAAAATTGGGAATATATTTAGGTTATGTAGGAAAAATTACTGTATGAGCGAATTGGTTTAGGTTTCTGACCGTGAAGGTTCGCTAGGGATCGCGATGGGCCCGCTATGGTGCCTAATGCTTATGACGAACTCATGTTCTACACATATGCGTTTCGCCAAGGTGTCAAGATTGATATCGTTATCGACATTAGAGAGAGAACTGCACAGTGTACTCTCAGCTGTGTACGTGGTCACGTAAAGAAGTATGCAATTAGCAAGGTGACCATGACTTCAATCTTGTGCTGGAACAGATAGTGCGCAGGGTAGGTGTTAACATGGAAGGCATTATCTTAACAAATCTGTCCAGCTGCTCGGATACGCAGACGATATCGACATCGTCGGTCGCTCACAGCGCGCCGTTTTAGAGCCTTTTACGGCAAATGAACAACAGACAAAACGAGTTGGCCTTGAAGTGAATGAGAACAAATCCAAGTACACAAAGAAGCATCTGTCCAATGCCTAGGACAAGAAGTCGCTGTTGGCATCAGTATCTTCGAAATGGGTAAGGAGTTTACCTCCCTCGGAGTAAATATCAACTCCACAAATGACACCTTTGTGGAGATTCTGCGAAGACTTACCCTAGGAAACGGTCTGAGGCCGGATCCACTTATGCCAGTGTAGATCCACTGTGACATCAGAGGATCTTGGAAATTCCCATACTTATCTTAGAACCACTTGGAGTTTCCAATCTATATTCTTATACGATTTTCGAACCAGGGAAGTACAAAGAGGTCCGGCGTACGGAGGTCAGAGCCAACCTCAATCTTGTCAATTGGAATGCTTTCTAGTTTGCTTCATTCCTTAACTGGAAACTGGAACATCTACCAGACGTTTACGCCAAAAATAAATGTAGGTCAAACTACTGAGGAGTGCCGTGGATGTCTAGAATGTCACATTAAATTATATTATATTCCAATATTCTAGGAAAATTACATGACCTTCTATATTTTTGACTAGATTTTGAAAAGCACCTTCCATGGAGTTGCCATTCTTTGCAATCCAATCAAACCAGGTGCAGAAGTGTAGATAATTATAGCCGACAAATAATATAATTTATCGGTTTCAGAATCAAGGATATTAGAGGTTTGTTAGACAGCTTTCTAGGCCGTTTTTACCTGTCAATACGTCAATGGCAGTCTGTCAGATAAACTACGTATTTGCTCTCCTAACAACTTCAAACCACTAGAGCGAAGGTAATCTGAAACCAAACTGTGCTTAATTTAGAAATTAATCTATACTATGTACAAGCCACGTTTATCCGCGTAACAATTTAGTCAACATAAATTCCTTTTTATTTTAAAACAATAACTGTTTTCATAATTTCACTTTAGCTTTACGTACTCATTTCCATTAGAAAAAGCCCCGCTCGCATGTCAAATGGAAATTTGGAAATCGTTAAACCATTTCCATCCAACTCACGAGACATAAAATATGACATTCGAACGTATCTCGATTGATTTATTTTTTCGCTTGTTTCCGACGAAAATTGATTGTCATTCGTTATTTCGTCATAGCCTGTCAACGGATATCGTGTTATTGATCGATTCGAAATCGAACATGACATGATGTACATTTCATCAATGCCAACGGCTACGGCTAGCTACCATAGCTATATCAGGCGGAGAGTTGGTTGAATTCCTCACAGAAATATGCGCTGACTTTTTGTGAAAGTGGATGAATATTGACGGGGGCTATGATAGTAGTGACAGGCTTCCGTTTCGATGAATGATTGCAAACGATGAAAATGTTTCATCGTTGCTTTTGTAGAATCATGCCCTTTGTGTTGCGGCATTTGTATTGTACATATTCTTCATACAATATTCTGAAATGGTTTTTGTATTATTTTCGATTTAATATTTTTTCTTAATTGGCATGATAGTTCGCAGTTGAATTTGGTTGACCTCAAACGTTTATCTAAAATTCTATTTTCCTTTTAATTAAGTTTCACGATAAAAGATAGCAAGTTAGGAATCCTTGTCAGTCTTGTAACCTAACAGCAGTCGATTGATGAAAGTATTCCAGTGCTGTGAATGGATTTTTTAAAGTACAAATATTTTAATTTTTTTCCTGCAACGACAGGACCTCCATATTTTATCAACTGATACCATATTTTATAATGTTAAAATTATCCGTAGGACTGCCTAGTATCTAAATACATATTCAATCGACCATTGTTTCTATACCGGTCGCTTTACCTAAATTAAAGGCAAGGGCAGGATCAAACTTTTATAGAGCATGCAATTCGTCTTTCGAGTTAGGAATTTTGAACCCATTTGTTTCGCCAAACCGAAGTAGCAGCGGTTTCTTAGGGAAAGTCTTCGCCAAATGTCCACTAAGGTGTCATTCGTTGAGTTGATATTTACTCTGAGGTAGGTAAAATCCTGAACCACCTGGAAGTTACTGATGTCAATAGTGACGTTTTGTTCTAGGCGGTGGGCATATGCTTCTTTATTTGTTGGCAACATGTACTTGGTTTTGTCCTCATTCACTTCAAGGCCAACTCGTTTTGCCTGTTGTTCATTTGCCGTAAAAGGCTCTAAAACGGCGCGCTGTGAGCGACCGATGATGTCGATATCGTCTGCGTATCCGAGCAGCTGGACAAATTTGTTAAGACAATGCCTTCCATGTTAACACCTACCCTGCGCACTATCTGTTCCAGCACGAAATTGAAGAAGTCACATGATAGCGCATCTCCTTGCTTAAATCCTGTACATGTTTGGAATAGTTCGGAGGAACTGTTTTCGAATTGAACATTGAACCGCTTGTTTTCCAGCATCACGCGGCACAGCTGGGTCAGTTTAGTTGGGATCCCGACTGCCATCGCTTGTAGAGCTCAAGACGATGAATGCTATCATATGCGGCTTTGAAGTGGATGAAGATATGGTGAGTCTGGACTTGAAATTCGTTGTTCTTTTCCAGGATTTCCCTTATCGTGAAAATTTGGTCGACCGTCAATCTGCCGGGCTGGAAGCCACACTGGTACATGGTGAATAGTGTGCTGCAGAAAGGCTTTAGACCTTCACTTAGTACGTTGAATAGGATCATATATGCGACATGATATAGGATCGCCTTTCTTTACGATGGGCATACAGAACTGATAGTCTAGTCATCGGGAATGGCTTCATCAACTCATACTTGATTTGAACTTGACCACCATGTTCTTTTCTTCAGCTTTTTGATAGCTAAGCCAACATCTTCAAAACTGGGAAC
Source organism: Xylota sylvarum (assembly GCA_905220385.1). NCBI lineage: Eukaryota > Metazoa > Arthropoda > Insecta > Diptera > Syrphidae > Xylota > Xylota sylvarum. The sequence continues at coordinate 65,307,085 of LR999957.1, read as the reverse complement.
TCTTCATTGGGTGGATGCGGGTTCTCTTCTTGTCCTATTCTTCTCTCTACCTGATGCTGCTGGAAATACTTCTTAAACACATCTACTATTCCCTGTGCTTCGTTTGCTTCATTGGTTTGAAGAGCCTGCATTCCGGGCTTGAAGCCAGATACCAGTTGTTTGGTTTTTCCAAAAAACATTCGGATGTTAGCTGAAAGACTGCGTGGGCCCTTTTCTTTTTGCGCAGGATCTTCTTCTGCTCCCTTCTTCTGGCTCGATACTCTTATCTCGCTGTCCTTGTTTTGCGCTGCAAAACTTGCATGTGTGCATTTTCTGTCATCAAAGGCTCTTTCTGGTGGCTGGTAGCCTATGGTGATCTCGGCTACCCCTTTCATGATGTCGCAGTACTGGTTAAACAGATTGTTGGCGTTTGTGCCTTGTGGATGGTGACTGCACAGCGCAGTGTTTCTCGCTCAGGCGCTCTCTGTAGGCTCTGGCTACTCCAGTCGTGCTAAGGCTTCCAACGTTGAAATTCTTTTTCTTGGCTTTTTGCAGCTTCTTCTCCTTGGATAGTCGAGCTATGAATTTGGTTGCAATAAGAAAATGATCAGAATATTGGATGCATGTCTCCCATCTATTATTTCGTGGTCAATTTTTCTGGCGGTTCGATCATCTGGAGAGCGCCTGATCGCCGTGCGCCTGTGCTTTGCGACTAATCCGCCGAAGATGTAATTTTTCCATTTTTGTATATCTGATGCTATCTCCTGGATCGCGGTAATATTTGCCTTGTACCACGTGAGGACAGATTCAAGTTTTTGAGTAACACCAGGAGCACAGTGTAAGCTCCACGAAGTTTGTCAGACAGCTCCTGGATGTAGGACCGCGAAAATTGAAAAAAAAAAACGACGCACTAACCAGCAGCGTTTCAATCATTTTTTATGTATCCAACTAATAAGGAGTTTGGTCCTATATGTTTTAACTTTCGCCGAAATAGTCACTAATCCTATATGAAATATAGGATTAGTCTTCGTTGAATCCTCACTAGGGCGTTATTAATAGAGTCTATATTTACTTATATTTTCAGGTATATTAGTGAAGTCCTCAGCCAACTCGAAGTTTTGTTCAAAACAGAAGCCTCTTTAAAAAAGCTTCGCTTTACAGTCATGCTGGGCTTAACGAAGAATACGATAAGCTTTCTTTTGGTTCAATATACGGTTATAGGAATACAAAAAAGTCCATAACCTTGAGACATAGTATGATAGTTACATCGACACACTATCCTACATGTCAAGCTTACGAAACGACAACACCCTTTGCTAGGCCACAACCATGAAAACCATGAAAAACTGCCAGAAATTAAGTAAAACTTCGGCTTGGTTATTTGAGCCCTCAATGCTTCTGTTGCCTAATCAGTAGTTTCTTTTGCAAACACACCATTTGGAATGGTTTTAAAGGCATTTCAATCTACCTAGCTATTGAAACAAGCTCATTCCTAACTTTCGACAAATGTCCTTTGATTACAAACGGAATGCATCAATTCAATCCTACAGCGCCTTCCTTTATCATTTAGTCTAAGCCTTTCATTCGACTTAAAATTCAATTCACATAGCAGCACTGGCGGCTGTTGATGTTGCCGAGATAAAACGTCAATTGACGACATATTTATTGTTCGGTGCCCATCATCGAACATCAACCGCTGGCTTGACATGAATGACAAGTAAATTGATGGCATTGTGAGTTAAATAAATTCCATTCCGTAACCATATCAAGGCTGGACATCATTCGGTCCACAAGCACCAGCAGCAGGGGTTTTCAGCTGCAGCACAGTGTATCCGGAACTCGCGAATGTGGTTTTTGTAGGACTTTACCTTTGAATCTCCCTAATTATCGCTGATGGACGACTCGCTGATGCGAAGATGAATGCATTTCGTTCTTGTACGTTGCAGCGTTGAGGTTGAGGTTGGCCTGCAAGGATCCAACGTCAATTGCAATGCAGTGGTGATGGTGATCACCCAACAACGACACCATGTGGCTAAAGGAATGCACAAATGGCGTGGAAAATTGCCAGCAAAGTAGTTGCCGAGTGGCATTGTAATTGCGGGTTCCATAGGGTGAGTTATTACCCACCCGACTGTAATATGGGGAATTTAGTCAACGTCGCACTGTTGTGGTTGCTGTCGTCGTCGTAGTCGCGTCACTATCGTCGCCAGAACGTTTGTAAAAACTAACTTCTTTTCCTTGTTTTTTTTTTGCAACTGCATGCGCCCAATTGGGCCATTGTGTTGGCTTGCCACTACGGAATCCATGATCTTTTTATTGAATACTAATTGCGCCGCGAAGCGAAATCATAATTTAGTGGGTAATTGTTTGAAGGTGTTTTGTACCAGACTCAGGGTTAGGTGGTGATGGTAGAATGCGCATCGTGACTCCTGCTATGATGATGGGGTCAGGCTATTGGAAACCTTTTTCTCATGAGGATTGCTGCCACTTCATTTCAGGCGGAGAATTTATTGTTGTGGCTGTTTAGTGAAAATGCGAATTTAATGAGGCGTGCACGTTGTGCAATCTGTGGGGGAAGTTTTTTTTTCCTTGTTTCGAACGATTTACCGCCATGTAATTTCATTTCCACTGCGTGTGGACTTAAGTGAGAAGAGTGTGTGTAATGAGCTTTCTATGATAACACACATTAGATTGTTTTTGTCACAAGTTTTTATATGAAGTACAGGTTTGACTTTGTAATCAGTTCAAGTTACAAGTTGTAAGCTCAGTTTAACCTGAGATCACGATTTGGTAAATTGGTCTTTGGGTGCAGATTACTTGGTTCATATGTTTGGCCCATTGTGCCCAGGAATATGATTAGAGTTCAAATGCTTATGCCCACGGGACCAATCTCTAACATATTATTTTTAAGAGCTCTGCTAGGTAAGGATAGTCCATTGTGCTGGATTTGTTTAAATAACTCCTGGGAAACTTAAATTTCAACATTTAATTAAACGTCTGAATCTTTCAGCTTAATGTTAATGGGTGCTGCTAAAAGACTCATTTTAAAGGCTAGTGCAGGACGGTCATTCAGTAGGTGTAAGTGTATTTTTTCTTTGTCATTATCCAGACAAAATACTAGGCTACGGTTAGAATCTCAATACTACTAAACTTTATTGGATTGATAGATTCAGTGCTTATTATAAATTTTTTCGGTGGATTCTAAGTTTAGTTTTGTGTACAGAGTGCTAAGCAGTGTACTAGCCTTGGTTAGGAAATTCTAAAAAGATCATTCCATCCAGCATCTGTTTTTTTATTTCCGGATTTAGTGTTTCTTTAGGAAAGATTTCCCCTCCGGCTACATCAGATATACTTATGTACATAAGACATAGTTCGAAAAAAAACTTTATTGGCTTAAGGCCTGCCGAAAATAACAGTATTAGGTGGTCAGATGCAACGATAAACGAGGTTGTTTGGAAAGAATTCGCTATGAAAACTCTCGAAATGGTTTGAAATGCCCAACTTTAACAAGACTTGCAGAACACGCAAATAAACTCGCACGATGTATGTAAAAAAAAACTCAAATACTCAAAAGCCTTTCCTTTGCCTTGAGCAAGAAGTACAATATCGATAAACTTAAAAAAGTACAGAGATCAGCATGTGTAGGCATTACAGCAACTTTGAGGTCCTGTCCACCAGATGCTTTATTTATGATCCTGCACCTGATCTCTATCGAACTTAACCCGTATGAACACTGTAATTAAATTTTACGAAATTTTACAAAAATGGGAGCTTTATCAGCGAATATGGTACAGGTATAAACACGAACGGTTCGGAGATGAAATCGACGCAGGCATCTTCTTTGGCCAACTAAACATATCGAAGTTTTTTCGTCTCCCAGATTTTGCTAGTGTTTTCCAAGCATATCTTGCGATTAGGGAAGCCTGCCGTTTGCTAAACGATCTCCCTACATTCAGTCATAATATTGCTATATTTTCAGACAACCAAGCTGCTACCAAAGCTATTGCGGTCACCACATCCTACCGGTTCGAAATTAATCACATAAGTCCTATTGAATGGAATAATTCCGTTAAATATCTTGGCGTTATCATAGATAAAGAGTCACTTTTGGTCCGCATATACAACATATAGAATTGAAAAAATAAATAAAACAATTAAAATCTAGGTACCCTTTATAAACCGAAAGTCAAATTTAAGTAATGAGAATAAAATCATTTTGTACAAAGTCGTTTTTCAAACTATAATTAGACAGCTCCAGTTTGGGGTAATTCTGCAAAGAGTGCAAAACAAAGTATTGAAAATGATCCTTAATCTGCCATGGTATTTTCCTACCAGCCTACTCCATGACATAGCAAATATAGAAGTTATTTCTAATCGCATTGATAAATTAAAAGATAACTTAAAAAAAAATTATAGAAAATGCGAATTTTCAGACGATTAACTTATTTATAATCATTATTGTTAATATCTTTTTATAAACTTTAGTCTAATTATTTATGCATATGTACCTATACATATTTGTTAATTTATTATTATGTTGTTCCGTTTCATATATTGCCTTACATATTTATTAAAAGTATGTGATAACTTTTGTATGTTAATCATGTAACACTCAACCACTGTGATATTTGTAATAAAGGTTTTTTCTTAGTAGCTTTTCCTTCAACTATTTATCTATTTATATTTATGTATCTTGCATTCATATTATATTTCTTTCATTAGAAAAGTAAATAATACTGTATCTTTGTGCACTAATCTTAAGAACAATGTCCATGTAAACTCTTGCTACCAATAAACAACTATAATAATCACATAAGTGATTACAATTGAATCAGTTACATCAATTACAATTAAAGTATTACACTCATCTGGGTCCCATGGCATAGTAATTTTTAATTTGGCCAAGCGAGGATCGCCCCTTAACGGCTCAATAGCGTAAGGAGCCGCATTGAGGGCAATATATAACCTCACTTCCTCCAGCTTGCCAATCACGGATGGAAAAGCTTAACTAGTTGTGTTATATAAAAAAAGACATGGCCTGATTACAACAAACCTAAGTCAAAGCTACTTGGTAAATCAAGAAATTGCCAGAACTGTTGCCATTATCACAGGCCACTGGCCAATCTGCCATCATTCGGCCAAGCTTGGTATCGCTCACAACACCTTTTTACAGAAGCTGCAAGGATACTAATGAGGAAGAATCTCTACATCGCCAGGAAAACAATTCTTCGTGCACTTCGGCGAGATAGCTGAAAAAAGGATTAGACTCCTAATTTAATTCATTTAGGTTTTAATTTACATCATTTCGGTTTTGCACAAGTTTTGTTGTAACAAAAAGGTGCACCCTAGCTCTAATTAAGTTCGTTCTCCAAAACACCGACACTCTACCTACCTACCAAAAGCCTTTACTTATTTTAAAAACGCAGTAGACAAGAAAGCTATATCATTGATTTTTAAGGCACGCGCAGGATAAATTGGACTAAAAATGTCCTATTTTAAAAATCCATCCGGTAAAGGACCCTCGTAAGTCAAGTTATACATACAAGAGGGTGAAATCATCCATTTGATCAATGGCTGACTTGATAACACTTAAAAAAAATCCTGATTAACTTAAGACAGGAAGTCTGATCGAGCTGTGTAAGTTTAGTTCCTCGGAGAATATACCGGCGGGGGCCCGTTCCTTTACCCGGCGTTAATTCGTCTGGGTAGATATATAGATATATATAGAGTAGTCTTTTGTCTCTAAATTGGTTCCTTGGTGTCCATTTTTCTTCAATTGAAAAGTGCAGAAGAACTGTTTTTCAAAGTCGAGATATGGCGACGTTTAGTCGCGGGTTACTTCTTCATCTAAGAGGTTCCTCCTGCAGACTCCATGTACAGGTCTAAGGGTAGTATGTCAAAGATCCGTTGTACCGTGTTTGGAAGCAAGTCGACAAACCCACTCACAGAGTGTAAAGAAAAGTGAGGCTCTATTTTGATATTTAAATAATAAATATAAATAATTTCATATGTATGCATTGGTTTATCTGTTACTTTATTTAATTTTTGCTCTTTCCGTTCTTTTTGTCAAATTATTGTTCACTAGGAGTTTCTATGGATTTTTCGACGTTCAACAGTTTTCTAACAATACCCCACTTCGAATGCTCATCAGTTTACTCTCAAATCTACGTCCGTACTGAACTGTGAAGTTAAAGAGTTCTTTTCGGAACCGCCACCACACGAATGCGGGATGATATACCCAGATCTATTTTTAAAATGTGGAAAAACCTGCCTTAGGATCACTACTGCCACCAGTACTCCCATTTAAATACTTAACCATTCTTTAAGAATACCAGAAGCTGATACAGTCTTAGTGTAATTCTACTCTCCAATCGGCTACTGTGCATTATAAAAACCTGTACCAAGGTGACTTTCAATTCTTTTCGATCTCTTCTACTCTGCATCGACGGTGTGTAATTTTCACCTTTCAATCACTCAATTAATCACTTTTTCCTCACGCACCGTTGCCTATTGCACACCCAGTTCAGCTCTCTCTACACCTCTCGCTACACCTCATTGTCAGTTCAAAAGCTCCCTCGACCTACTGTCTCTCTCTCTACTCAACCAGTGTGTTGTAATAACGTTATCTGTATGATAAATAACATGACATGTAATATAATCCATTGCATACACGATAGACTACCACAAAAATGTGACATGACACGACATTATCTCCGACTTACGTTACACCGACCACGACAACAAAACCAAATTAACTATACTCCAACCACAACCACCAGCTCCAGCACCAGCACTGGTGCGCCAACTGGCATTCGTTGCCAGTGATGGTGCTCGTCATTTGCGCCAACGTCAATTCGTTGCGCGTCGTATACGTATCCAGTTAACAAAAGACAGCAATAGTTTGCAGCAACACGCGTGTGTAACGCAGCCGCAACAGCAGCAGAGTATCTTTTACATTTTGCTTAATCTGCGGATGGTATTCGTATCCGTTGCTCCCTCCTGTCACCTTATCAACCAACGGAGGAAGCTTGACAGCTATCATAAATTTGCTGTCAGAGAGCTGTCCATTTAACCGCAAATCGGGTAATCTGAGTCTCAGGCGGCGTGTCAGCAGCATCCAGAGTCCGTAGCAGTACCAGCTCCAGCTGCAACCTGGGTGCGCGCACATACAACGCACGTCAAAATGTTGCATCGCCTTCGCACAATGGTAGTTTCGATGCATAGTGCTTTCTTTCTCCAATGTAGTCTTGAAGCTGCTAACAGCAATGAGAATTCCCAAAAAGGTAATCACAATTGGGATGCGGATTGATGTGTGTGCGTGTGCCAGTCATTATCAAATGTCGGTTGGAAGTCAAGTATGTATGTACGTATTATTAGCCGGCGCTAATTAGGCTCTATATAACTCCGAAATAGGGGGCAATTCGTAATGGACAGGTGGACTGGAGTGGGCTCTGCGCCCGAAAATTTTCCAAACCAACATCAAGTCAGAGCAAATCTATCAGGATGATGGCTGGCATCAGACATTGCTTTTGTACGATGTCAACGAGGAAAATCTGCTTCCCATGGGATGTGTGGGTACTTGTGAATAGCAATTGCATACGTTTGTATGTGCATACAACTATATGCATATCCCCGGAACATCTGAAACGAATGTCACTCCATTTGCATCTGCAGGACATTGATGGTTTTTCATTAGACGAAGTCCAGCACGAGCTATCAATTTGCAGCAGAGAATGGATGAATGTGAAAATGTGCTAGTCGAGTCATGGGAATGGCGAAAGGATGTCGATTTGGGTAACTAATGAGTTTCATCACCAAAGTGGAATTAAAAATATCAAAAGTGAGTTGATTATTTTGCATTTGCATATCCGTTGAATTACTGACAGTTTATCGCAATCCAATGTGTGCAGTAGGATGATCATCTCAGTTTGATACACAAAAGATTTGGTCTCCAAATTTAATTGGAAGACTTGACATCACTCATCCACACTCAAACTCGGCTATTCATCATAATCCGTGAAAATATTTAGTTCTCCTATCTTCCTTTATATACTATGCTCTATTACATTCAGATGACTAATCTCCTTTTTATACCCTATTGAATATTAAGTTTGACACATAGTTTGTGTCTACAAATTATTATTCTATTATACAAATTGCTGGCAACATTTTTAGATCGCTCCACACTCGAAAAGTGAATTAATTTCCCACTAGAGATTGAATTAGTTCCCATGTGGAACGAATTAGAGTTATTTCTCTGTGTGGTGGAAAAGCAAAGGACATTAGATCCAACAGTTGGGAGAAAGTATAACCTAATAAGATAAAGTAAAACGCGGCAGGACCCAACTGTGATATTGCAGAGTTCAATAGTGTGATTAGACTTATAGGTGTTAAGGGTGAGGATGTAAAGCATGTGTCCATTGTCAGCAGCAAAACATACAGGAAAGATACAATCCATATGGAACGGATCGTATGATACCCCATACTCCTTTCTATAAAGTGGGCGTGGTCAAATTGTACTAAAAATTTGCTATAACGTCGAAAGTTTGAGGATGTAAAATTTTATCAAAATCGGTTTTCTTATGAAAACGCCCCCAAAAAGTTTTCGGTTTCATATAATTTAGTGAAGTTATAAAAAAGTAGGCGTGGCAGTGGGGGGATGTAAAAAAATCTTACACTTGTACTGTATCTTTTTCTTGGAAGCCCAGACATGAAATTTCAGCGTCCTAGATAAAAATTTAAGGCCCAAAAATCGGTTTTGTGATGAAAACGCCCCCAAAAAGTGGCCGTGGCCAAAACTGTTCTATGTGTGAATTGTAGTGAATCTGAATACCTAAACATTTGGTCTTAACAAAATTTTTCGGTTTCATATAATTTAGTGAAGTTTATGAAAAAGTGGGCGTGGCAGTGGGCAGATTTAAACATTTTTCACACTTGTACTGTATCTTTTTCTCAGAAGCCCAGATATGAAATTTCATCGTCCTAGCTCAAAATGTAAGGCCCAAAAAGCGGTGACATACGGACGGACGGACGGACGGACGGACGGTCATCGCTCAATCGATTTCGCTATTGATGCTGATCATGAATATATGTATATACTTTTTAGGGTCTATCTCGATTATTTCTCTATGTTACAAACAATGTGTCAAACTTAATATACCCTTAGGATAGGGTATAAAAAGTAGTATAGACCGTAAAAAAACTTTTTACCACCACTGCTAAAAATTTTATAAGAAAACAGCAGCATAGATGGCGTCGCTCTGACAAAAGCAAGTAAACACACTGAGCGATAACCCAATATAAGACGCTTAAGTCAGAAGGAAGCATTGGAATCTGAATTCCCATCCGAAAGGGTTTATCTCCTCAAGTTTGGACTATACAACAACAATAATGAACCGAAGATAGTTGTTGATAGATACTTCATTATCTTGCATTCTTCTACTTTTCAAATGGAAAAGAAGACTCCTATCAACCAGGAACATGTCTTCTATAATGATATTTTTTTAAGGCCTATCCCTATGATAACTGTGTGCATAATTTTACTTACTTGTTTACTTAGGTGGGTTTATAGTCCGGAGTGAACCCGGGCATTGAATAGCAAGTCTCTTCAACCAGTTGTTTCCAGTTTTACCTACAAACTGGTTAAGGTCCTTTTGTACTTCAGTGCGATGTCTTTCTCTATTATTCCGCCGTTCTTATGGGGTGGATGTGAAGAAAATTGATGTTCATCTGCTCTACATGATCTAGTCCAGTCGTATTTGTTCGTACTTGAAAACACCTATAATTATACCCTATCCTAAGGGTATATTAAGTTTGACCCATAGTTTGTAACATAGAGAAATAATCGAGATAGACCCTATAAAGTATATATATTCGTGATCAGCATCAATAGCGAAATCGATTGAGCGATGACCGTCCGTCCGTCCGTCCGTATGTCACCGCTTTATGGGCCTTAAATTTTGAGCTAGGACGATGAAATTTCATATCTGGGCTTCTGAGAAAAAGATACAGTACAAGTGTAAAAATTTTTTAAATCCGCCCACTGCCACGCCCACTTTTTCATAACTTCACTAAATTATATGAAACCGAAAAATTTTGTTAAGACCAAATATTTAGGCATTCAGATTCCCTACAATCCACCCATACAAAAGTTTTGCCCACGCCCATTTTTTGGGCCTTAAATTTTTATCTAGGACGCTGAAATTTCATGTCTGGGCTTCCAAGAAAAAGATACAGTACAAGTGTAAGATTTTTTTACATCCCCCCACTGCCACGCCTACTTTTTTATAACTTCACTAAATTATATGAAACCGAAAAATTTTGTTAAGACCAAATATTTGGGTATTTAGATTCCCTACAATTCAGCCGTAGAACAGTTTTGGCCACGCCCACTTTTTGGGGGCGTTATCATCAAAAAACCTATTTTGATAAAATTTTACATGTAACATCCTCAAACGTTCGACATTATAGCTATATTTGAGAAAAAAATGCAATTTGGCCACGCCCACTTTATAGAGAGGAGGATAGGGTATCATACGATCCGTTCCAGACGGATTGTAGCTTTTCTGTATGTTTGATCTTATTTTGCAAATCGTAGTGAATATACAATTATAGTCCACCGAATTTTCGATTCTAAGAAGGAGGTGATGCATTGATTTTAAGTAGCATTACTCGAAATGTGCAGAACATGGCTTTCGTTAATCTTTCTCTCTGACCCTATGACCTGTTCTAAGTCGAACAAGACAATCTGCTTCAGCAATATTGTTCATTATTAATATGTGTAAGGAATAAACTCTTTTTACTTAACGTATCTCCGCAAAATGATCTGACCTAATTAGATGATCTTCTCCATTCTTCTGGAGCCTTAGCTAGCCGGCTATAAGTTGGGAGACATAAGTGATTTGTTTTGTATAGGGCTCTGAATCGAGGAGCAAGTAGAAATAACTAAAGTCGAAATATTGAGTAAATCTTGTCACTAGACTTGCTACCTGGCGGTATTCCAGTGAATAATCTAAAATAAACATACAGAAAAGCTACAATCCGTCTGGAACGGATCGTATGATACCCTATCCTCCTCTCTATAAAGTAGGCGTGGCCAAATTGCATTTTGTACTCAAATATAGCTATAATGTCGAACGTTTGAGGATGTTACATATAAAATTTTATCAAAATAGGTTTTTTGATGATAACGCCCCCAAAAAGTGGGCGTGGCCAAAACTGTTGTATGGGTGAATTGTAGGGAATCTAAATACCCAAATATTTGGTCTTAACAAAATTTTTCGGTTTCATATAATTTAGTGAAGTTATAAAAAAGTAGGCGTGGCAGTGGGCGGATGTAAAAAAAATTTACACTTGTACTGTACCTTTTTCTTGGAAGCCCAGATATGAAATTTCAGCGTCCTAATTAAAAATTTAAGGCCCAAAAATGGGTTTTGTGATGAAAACGCCCCCAAAAAATGGGCGTGGCCAAAACTTTTGTATGGGTGGATTGTAGGGAATCTGAATGCCTAAATATTTGGTCTTAACAAAATTTTTTCGGTTTCATATAATTTAGTGAAGTTATGAAAAAGTGGGCGTGGCAGTGGGCGGATTTAAAAAATTTTTACACTTGTACTGTATCTTTTTCTCAGAAGCCCAGATATGAAATTTCATCGTCCTAGCTCAAAATTTAAGGCCCAAAAAGCGGTGACATACGGACGGACGGACGGACGGACGGACGGTCATCGCTCAATCGATTTCGCTATTGATGCTGATCACGAATATATATACTTTATAGGGTCTATCTCGATTATTTCTCTATGTTACAAACTATGTGTCAAACTTAATATACCCTTAGGATAGGGTATAAAAACAACTCAATGTTATATAAAGAAGCATACATATGTATCTACTTACTCTGCGATTGAATGACCCATCTATAGAGAGTGCAACGACTAATACGTAAAGTCACATTACTTATAAATATTTTATTTGAAACTTTATGTACATCTATGAATGCCTATAACCTTTACGTAGAATTCATGGATTTACCAATCTGCTGACGGAATTATTGATTGAGTTGAGGATGGCCTGGTTCAAGGGCTTGTAAGAACTCCCTTCATTTGCTTCTATTGGCGTTTTGCTATGAGCGTTACCTGCGCTTAAAATAAACAACCAACAAATAAGAATTAAATTCAATGTAACGTGTGAAACCATAATTGATGATATTTTCACAAAACGCGTACTTCGAATGAGAGAAAATATTTTATGGCCAAGTTTGCTCGTGTATCGTAAGGTAATTTTTTTTTTTTTTACCAATTGTGTAAATAAAATTTTTGAAATGTTTTTCGTAGCGTTTTACTTTTTTGTTTGTCCAATTCTTAGCTGTTGCCCTCATTCTTTCATTTCAGTATTGTGTTTATACCCTATCCTAAGGGTATATTAAGTTTGACACATAGTTTGTAACATAGAGAAATAATCGAGATAGACCCTATAAAGTATATATATTCGTGATCAGCATTAATAGCGAAATCGATTGAGCGATGACCGTCCGTCCGTCCGTCCGTCCGTCCGTCCGTCCGTCCGTCCGTCCGTATGTCACCGCTTTCTGGGCCTTAAATTTTGAGCTAGGACGATGAAATTTCATATCTGGGCTTCTGAGAAAAAGATACAGTACAAGTGTAAAAATTTTTGAAATCCGCCCACTGCCACGCCCACTTTTTCATAACTTCACTAAATTATATGAAACCGAAAAATTTTGTTAAGACCAAATATTTAGGCATTCAGATTCCCTACAATCCACCCATACAAAAGTTTTGGCCACGCCCACTTTTTGGGGGCGTTTTCATCACAAAACCGAGTTTTGGGCCTTCAATTATTAACTAGGACGCTGAAATTTCATATCTGGGCTTCCAAGAAAAAGATACAGTACAAGTGTAAATTTTTTTTACATCCGCCCACTGCCACGCCTACTTTTTTATAACTTCACTAAATTATATGAAACCGAAAAATTTTGTTAAGACCAAATATTTAGGTATACAGATTCCCTACAATTCACCCATAGAAGAGTTTTGGTCACGCCCACTTTTTGGGGGCGTTTTCATCAAAAAAACGATTTTGATAAAATTTTACATGTCACATCCTCAAACGTTCGAGGTTATAGCCATATTTGAGTACAAAATGCAATTTGGTCACGCGCACTTTATAGAGAGGAGGATAGGGTATCATACGATCCGTTCCAGACGGATTGTAGCTTTTCTGTATGTTTTTTAAGTTATAGGGAAGACAATTAATCTATAAAATGTGGCATATAAATTATAAAATCTTCAGGAACGATCGAGTTACTGATACTACGTGTGGCGGGGTGGAAATTTATTGCAAATCAAATATAAAATGTGACATTATTACTAGGTCTAGTGGAAGTGGAATTGAATACATTCTATTTGAATTACCCCACTGTAATACCAAATGTATTGTTGCATGCGCTTATAGTAATAATAGAGGTTGCTCTTTTATGCCAATCTTTTCATCTATTTCTGAATATTGTGCACTCTACGAACACTTAATCATTTGTGATGATTTTAATGCCAATTTATTATACCCTATCCTAAGGGTATATTAAGTTTGACACATAGTTTGTAACATAGAGAAATAATCGAGATAGACCCTATAAAGTATATATATTCGTGATCAGCATCAATAGCGAAATCGATTGAGCGATAACCGTCCGTCCGTCCGTCCGTATGTCACCGCTTTTTGGGCCTTAAATTTTGAGCTAGGACGCTGAAATTTCATATCTGGGCTTCTGAGGAAAAGATACAGTACAAGTGTAAAAATTTTTGAAATCCGCCCACTGCCACGCCCACTTTTTCATAACTTCACTAAATTATATGAAACCGAAAAATTTTGTTAAGACCAAATATTTAGGCATTCAGATTCCCTACAATCCACCCATACAAAAGTACGCCCACTTTTTGGGGGCGTTTTCATCACAAAACCGATTTTTGGGCCTTAAATTTTTAACTAGGACGCTGAAATTTCATATCTGGGCTTCCGAGAAAAAGATACAATACTAGTGTAAAATTTTTTTACATCCGCCCACTGCCACGCCTACTTTTTTATAACTTCACTAAATTATATAAAACCGAAAAATTTTGCTAAGACCAAATATTTGGGTATTTAGATTCCCTACAATTCACCCATAGAACAGTTTTGGCCATGCCCACTTTTTGGGGGCGTTATCATCAAAAAACCTATTTTGATAAAATTTTACATGTAACATCCTCAAACGTTCGACATTATAGCTATATTTGAGTACAAAATGCAATTTGGCCAAGCCCATTTTATAGAGAGGAGGATAGGGTATCATACGATCCGTTCCAGACGGATTGTAGCTTTTCTGTATGTTTGAAAAATGATTTGCCAGCCTTTCAGCTAAAGGATTCAGTTTCTTCATTTGGAATGGAAATAGTAAATATTACCTACCCTACTCGTTTTGCGATAATAATTTACCTAGTCCGCTAGATCTCACCATTGTTTCATGTCCATCGCTAGTTCTTTTGTTTGATCAACTCTCGTTTTATGTTTTAAATCACGATCTACTTTTCTGTACTTATGACATCAATTTGTCGACAACTGCCGTAACAGACACTTACATTTAAAGATTTCAATTCAATTGATGCTAATGTTCTTTAAAGCGCAATTTCTTTGGCTCCCTGGAAGCAATGTCGCTTTACAGTTGATCCAAAAGAAAATTAAAGACTGTACTAATCAATTTTAGTGCAATTGTATGATGAATGTGTACCTACTAAAACGATTAAAATTCAAAACAAAGCATGTCCTTGGTCTACGTCTGAGGTAGTGAGTTCTATAAAAGTCAGAAAAAAATTATGCAGCAAATGGAAGCGAAGATCATCTGATGTTAATTGATCTGTATACAAAGCGGCGTGTAATTACTCAACCACCATTTTGCGTATATCAAAGAAAAACTTTTATGTTTCTAAATTAAATACTTTCCTCCCTGCGAAAAAACTTTGGAATAACTTACGAAAAATGGAAACATTGACTCTAAGTGTGTTCTTGATCCTGATGTACTAAACAATTTTTTTCTGGATGATGATCCTACTGCTAGTTGCTCTGCCTTTAATCAGACAGTAAGCTCTGTACCAACACTTAAGGATTTTGTAGTAGCCACAGTAGTCAATGCGTAGCAGCTATAAAGTCCAATTCCATAGGTGAGGATGGGCTTCCAATACGTTTCATCAAACTTATTTTATCTCAAATTATCTCCCATCTCATGCTCAACAATCCGGTCTTAGAGCTAATCACAGCAGTTCTAAAGCTATGGTTAATTTACTAAAAGAAATAAGGAAAGACTATGACAGGGGTTATGTTTCATTGCTTTGTTTGCTAGATTTCTCAAAGGCCTTTGATAAGGTAAATCATGAAATCTAGTGTCGGAAGCTTAAGTATAACTTTGGTTTCAGCGAAAGGGCAATGAAATTATTAAAACGTTTTCTTTCTGGCCCATCGCAAAGGGTAATTTGCGATGAACGTTTTTCATTATTAGAAGAAAATAAGCAGGAATTACCCCAAGGCACTGTATTAGGACCGATACTGCATGTTCATAAATGACCTTCCATCAATTTGTAGATATGCATCGGTACACATATATGCGGATGATGTCCAACTACACTTAGCGAAACCCTTCAGCAACCTTAATGAACTAGTTACTCTTATCAACGAGGATTTAAAACATATTTACACTTGCTCAGTAGCTAATGGCTTACTACTAAAACCATCTAGATCCCAAGTAATTCCCATTTCAAAAAGAAATTTTAATTTGTGTCACTTACCTGACGTGAATATGAATAACAATAAAATTAAAGCTGTTAAGTCAGTCACTAGTCTTGGCTACACAATAAACTGAAATTTGTCTGGCTACAATCACACCAACGCGAACGTAGTCAAATGGTGGATCAGTGCTTATTTTACTCCACAAGAAACACGACGGAAATTGGTATTGACCTTAATTTTACCTCTCATAGTCATAACTTATGCTGAGATGGTCTACAGCAGTTTTGACTGTTTATTCCAACGTAAACTGCAAGTTGCGTTTAACGACGCAGTGCACTATATTTGCGGCATTCCTAGATACACCCATATTTCTATGTTCACCACGGGTTTAATTGATTGCACTTTGCATGAATATATGTATATATCAACACCAGAAATTGTATATTATTACATAAAATTATGAATACTCAATGCCCATCTTATTCGTATAACAGACTTAATTTCACTCGCTCCTCAAGAACCATAAACCTTATTCCCTATCGTTGTAATTATCTTAACTCATCTCGTTTATTTTTTATCCATACCGTTAGACTTTGGAACTCATTACCCTCGAATCAAAAATATTTCTAATCCTTCCTATTTTAAAAGTGCAACCTTTCAAAAATTTTCCAAGCTATTCCTTCAAATCTGAACCTTTATTATCGCCTCCCTTCGATCTCAGTTTTCCCCCATCTCTTAGATTAAGATACTTACTGTAATTAGCTTCTGAAGTAAAAATACTAAGTACTATAAAAGATCATATCTTAATGTATAAACCTATAAAATGAAATGAAATGTTCTAGCATCTAAATTCCAGCCTCACGTGCGAAGCGAAGCTCCTAAGTCAAAGGAGTACCTTCCTTTACTTTGCGCGTGAGTCTATGAAGGGCCTTCGTGTGAATTTTCCGACATTTCCGGTGTCGTTATTTGCTTCCAGACAACGCAGTGATAACGTCGTTCTTATTCCGTGAATTCTGTTTTCCTTTTCTCAGTAAAAAAAGATGGCGTTAAACATAAAGACTGGCGCTATAAAATTACGTTCTAAGGCGCTCCTAACGTATTTATCCTGTCAGTGGTTGATGGGTAATAGGAACCGATACATTATTTCGCACTTGCGAATGACTGTAAGAAAAACACCAACTCCCATTGCATTCTAAAGATTCCCAGACCGTATTGTCACTCAACGCCTATTTTTCCAGTTAAATCCATCTAAGTACTAATTACTTTGGTCGGTGACATGTTCACCATTATTCAAATGACGCACAGACACATATTTCCATCACAATAGACGGAGTCGTACAGGAAAACTAATGTCACACAAGTGACAGGAACATTAATTCCTAAAAGAACCCTTCAAGTTCCCATTCCTTGGTCTCTACACATCGCCACCAATCATGGCTGCATGCACACCACCAAGCGATATGGCCAAAATGATAAATTTCCCATTGTGGCTTCAATTCTCTTCATGATTGGTTTAGTACCAGGAATCGCGATCACAATGTGTGCATTCGTGCCTCCTGCGCTCAGCACGAAATGCTAATCGACGGCCAATTCATAATGTGTCCCGCATATAAACTCGTCGTGGACATTTTATGGAATCACATCCTCATCTTGTGTTGTCATCGGCTCTTTCACAAACACCAGCACGGTGGCTGGTTGGTGGATAGGACAACGACACAGGAACCTCCACTGATCATATTACATTAATCAACTTAACTACTGTCCAATAAACCAGTTGTAGCTATCGAACATACATGTATGTATGTATGTATCTTCTGGCTGGTTCGAGGAATCGCAGGCGAAAGCATTGAAACCCAATTCCAAGACCAGGTGCTGATTGGGTTCGCTTCTGGTGAGCTGGTGCCCTCTACGCTTGTACGCTGTTCCTGTTACCTTGATGACTACGACGACGAAGATGGGGATTGTGATGATTTCATGGAAGAGTCCGACGGCTAGTGTGCTTACCCATGTGCATGATGATGAATCTTGTTCTCCTCAGTTTTTCTTCGTCTTCCTTGTAACCAAGTGTCATTATTGTTGTTCGGTCGAGCGAAGCGCAAAAGGCAGCCACAAGAGAGAGGCCGTGTTGCAGAAGAAACCAGAACAACTCAATTAGGAATTCATTTCATGTTGGATTAAGTTGAACACCGCCATAGAGCTGCCATGAACGAGGGATACCACTACGACACGAATTGTCAAATCTATTCCATGTGTAAGTGTTAATCGCTAGGCGGGGATTGAGAGACGGTCATGTTGACACTGGCGACACTGTCACCGGTCGTCGGTTATGATTTATCCAGCTGAGATCGGTGCGTCTAGATAGGCCATCACGCCTAATCGCCTGAATAGGGAAGAGTGCACGCTTGCGTGCATGTTCTTCAAGTCTGGCGGTGGGAGGGGTTGTTGATGTTTTGCATATCAGTGCCTGGTATCGGCTGTGTAGAGTGAGCTCATATGCGTTGACTTTATGGCTCGGAGATGTGTATGCGCTGATATGGATTAATTTATGATCATTGACTTGATTGCATTTTAAGTAGCTAGCACGCAGTTTTTGGAGGATGCTTACAGGAGTGGCGTCCGACAAATTTGATGGATGATTTTGTGAGAGTTAACACTTTATGAGATGGGGTGTCATTTCTCGCTGTCAGGAGAAACTTCGAAGGGAATTTATTTTCATTTATTTATAACCATTCATATTATTTGGTATCTTGCTTTGGCAAGAGACTTTGTTGCCGGATTGTTGTACGTTGTTGGAACTCGAAGAACTGTTTGTTTTTTTAGGCTGGGATGGGCTTAATTCTGATATTGTGCAGCCAGAAAGAAAGTAAACCAATTTTTTTTGGATACAAATCGGATTTAGATTAAATTGGCAACCATTTCATTGCATTTTGGTTTGTTGGGGTGGTCTTTCGTATAACACAATTTATTGGTTGAGAAAACTGATAAAACTAAATGTAGTATGTATGTATGTCGTGAACTTTAAGACAAGTAATAACTTTACAAAATTGTATGTAAATATCTACTGGAGTTCATCAAAGAGGCCTTTACGGGGAAGTATTGTAGACGTATTTTGTTTGATTATATTGTCTCCTATGTATGCCTTCTACACTGGCAAGGTTTACGAGTGTTCTAATTAGAATTTGATAATTGTATCGCAGTTTCTAGTGTGTAGCTATGTATAAGTTTGCCTATTTGAAAAACAAATTGTGTGCATATTTCCATGAATAGCTTTTACGGGATTATAGACTTTCTCCGATAATACATTATTAAAAAAGTTGGGTTTTATGTGGTACTAAAACCGGGTGACACTCCCAGTTGAGTTGAATTTGGGATCGCTCACCTCATTCAGTTCGAGATCACCTTACCAATCCATTTGGTATCATTTTCAGAACTTTACACCGCCACTCCTGTCTTGTAAGATATGGAAGATATTACATGGCATTAATTTACGTGGGTAATGTATCGCACATGATATTTAGGGAACGTCTTATACCTCCTTAAGCCACCTTTATGGACACGTACCAGTGTGGCTGTCAGCTAATCTACGGTACATGATATGGACAAATATAGATTATAATATAGATACATATATGAAAATATAGATTAAAACCGATATTGATGTGGCTAAAAAGAAGGTATAATCAGGAACTTTATTCGTTATCATAAGATGTGGATGCAGTCTGAAAAGCTAATTTATGTCTAATTTATGTTCTCTCGGCCACCTCGAGAGAACAGACAACAGCGCTGAAATCAGGCGGATCTATAACTCAAAACTGTCAGGTTTTTGTGGGTTAAGAAGACCGAATCCCCGATTCAAAGATTCGTGCTTAACCTATTAAACTGAAATCAATTAGTACGGGATCTTGGACTGTGTAAGGCTGCGATGTCTCAGGTACAGACTGTACACGCATCGGTGTTGGAATCCCGTTAAACAATCTTTTTGGTTGCATAAGTTGCTTATTCATGTGTTGCTCGAAACTTCCGATCGTCTTGAGATAGTCATAACTATTAAATCACAGAGTGGGTATAAGCCTCTTCCTATAATTTTGACAAGATTTTGACGAACTCTTCAAAGATTTTTTTTATATACACATTTAAGTGGTTCTCATCTTAATGACATTATCGTGGTAAACTAGTATAAAAAATTTACTAGGTTCTGCACTAGATACATACCACGACTTAAGATAATAAAAATGTAATCCGTACACTCAAATAAGTTTGACTTCATTGTATTTGCCCAGAGGTTGAAGGTTAATAGAAGAAGGACTATCTGAAAATAAGACTATCTTTTTGGTGCCTTTAAGGCCAAATCAAGGACTATTCTGCCATAGATGGCATGGTTTCCAGACCGGAAAACTCAGGGAGAAAGGTATAGACGCTAACACAAGCTCTTACTGTGGGTTCAAGTATTGAGACGTCAGTAAACCATACGATACATATTGTGTCAAAGGAATGTCCACCATCAGGAAAATATCTAACACAATTTTCCCTCATTACCATGTTTTTCTAGGACAGATCCAAGATATTTGGTATTGAAAGAAAAGTTTTACCCTTGTCGTTGTCTATGATCAAATGCCGGAGTAAAGAAGTCTCAATTTCTAGTTGCAGACAATTCTCCAGAAGTGTCGTCTTTGTAACATGAAATGCGAAGGTTCGGATGGTAGTTCTTTTCATCTTTTTTTAGACGATAACGTCAAACGTTTGAGGATGTCATAACAACAACATCCACATTTTCAATTTTTAAATTTATAGCAGATTGAAAGATTTGAAATCTATTGGTCAAAATGCCAAACGCGTTCTACACAATGCGTCGAGCTCTTGATAATCTATAGTTAAATACCATACGATCATAATTCAACTGCTTTTTATTGAATGGCTTCAAGAAGTTGCGTCTTAGTGCAAATGCTTCATCTCCCACAAAAGCGTATGGAAGCTTGTTGCTACTTGAGGTTGGGCTCTCATCCGAAGGCAATTTTAAATCATCGTTAATGAGTTTCTCGTAAAATTTAGTTTTGCTTATTACTCCACCATCTGAGATGCTCCCATTTGTACCGACATCGCACATAGTGAATTCGTAATTCGAATTTACAATAGCCATAAGAACAATGCTTTTAAATTTTTTATAATTCCAAAATAGTGACCCACTTTTTTTGGTGGTATAATTCTGACGTGTTTCCCATCAACAGTTCCGGGACAGTTTGGAAATTGCCATCTGTCTTGGAAACTTTTTTCCATTCAATCTCATTTGTTGGCATCTGCAAAAGTTATCGCTTAATTCAATTAACTATAACAACACATACAATTTTTTAATTATTTTTGGTTAATTAGTTTTGGTTGAATTTTCTTTTTTTCTAGGAGCGATCAATATCCTTCGTGTAAAACGATGAAGTATTTATGCAGGAACTAGAAACAGGAAGTCGGTCGGTTCCGAGCGACCAACTAGGTCCTTCTACTTCAAGGACTAGGATGAAAAGCAAACCAGTCGCAATAATGCTTCCAATAAACAAGTTTTACAGTTGGTGGCTGATCGATTAAAAAATAGTGACCAGGGAAAGCACGTGGCATTTGGAAAACATATGTGGAAGAGTTAAATAATATGTCATTTGAAGGTCACCTCAAGTCTTTAAATAGGACGTCAAAAGTTGTGACACAACAAAACGAAAGTCGATTTGTGACAATTCCAAGGGCGTCACCAACCACGCAATTCATAATAGACCTTTTCGCCTGCTTGTCAAAATTGTGACGTTTAAAGCTTAATTGATAAAAAATAATTTTTTGTATATTTTTCTAGGTGAGAATGGAAATATCCCGATGTGTTGGCTGTGACTTGGTACTCATTATGAGGTATATATAATTATCATTTATCCGAGTACACTATCAAGATACAGCCATAACATATTAATAATAATAAATACTATTTGTGCATATGTATACTAAAAAAAATTTTACTTTAAGTACTTTATTCGCAGAGTCTAAATTCCCCCTGCTTAAAAGTTTGGATTGTAGTGGATGGCGAGGGGTTTATTAAGATCGCCCATTGCACTTGCGTGACAGGATTGGGGGAATGTTGCAGGCACATCGGAGCGACATAGTTTGCTCTGGAAGCAGTGAACAAAAAGCGCCAGGAGTCAAACACAGTGAGTTTGTTTTTAATGTTGTGAATGCAAAGTATTATATTTTAAATATATATCCCTATCCGTCACAGATGTTGCAGCTTATTGGCGAGTACCATCATGCAAAAATAAGTTGCAAGTGGTATCAGAGGAGATACTTTTTAAAGGCAAAGCACGAAGAAGTATTAAAAACGCAAAAGAAACCAGACCACCAGCCGAAGACGAAGTGACGGATTTGTTTGACAGGCTAAGGAAGAAGGGCGTTGAAGCTGTCGGTGCGACTTCCATCGGTGCTTTAGTACCGAATACTATATGTATGGATGGTGATATAGAATTAGATTTTTTAGTGCATATTTATTTCGCTAATTTATATCAAAGTATTTATTGTAAGTTAGATAGAATAAGTTTAAGAACTGTAGCTATGCAGATCGATTTTGAGATGTCCACACAGTGCTGTGAAATTAATAGAAAGTCTGAGTATTGGCATAAGCTTCGACTGGGAAGGATTACGGCATTAATTTTTAACCCGGCGAGAGTGTGGTGACAAAATGTAAGATTGAGTATGTGGCTGGGTATGACATACCCACATACAAAATTAGATGTAAATATTGTTATAATAAATATTAACATTTAATAAATGGTGTTTTATTATAAACGGTATATAATAATTAGTTGCAAATGAAAAAATACAGTTATGTAAATAACATTGTGAGTGTGTCATACCCTGCCACACTCTCGCCGGGTTAAAAAAGCATCCAGGACAAATTTGAGTTCAGTATCAATGAGTTTACTGAACCAAATTTGTTATCCTCGAACCGCAGATGCGATAAACCACATTCTGTCAGAGAGTATGGTAGACACAAGCAATTACGAATAAAAAAGTGTGGACTTTTTATTAATAGTAAAAAGTCCTACTATGCTTGTTCTCCTGATGGATTGTGGATATATGAGTGCTGTGGGTCCTTCCCCGTTGAGGTGAAATGTCCATTTTGTTTAAGAGACGGTGATATATCGGCATTCATCTCAAAATCGAACTGCCCATTACTTAAATAAGACGGAAAGTGGGTTTTAAATAAGAACCACGAATATTACTGGCAAGTCCAAATGCAGTGTGGTATTTTGAAATCCCCTTTCTGTTACTTTTGTATATATGTATTCTCATAAATTTAAAGTTGTACTTAAAGTAGATTTTGATTTTAATTTTTATAATAATGAAATTGTAAAGACTTATATGTATGTATTTTAATCAAGTCGTAATTTATGAATTGTTAGCGCGTTATTTCTCAAACAGTCTGAGTTAAATGTGATATTTATTTTCTTTTTATTATAATATTAATGTTCCTTTTTAATATTACTAACTTTTATAGTATTGCATGATATCGTTTATTACTTTGTTTTTTTATTTTGTTATACGAATTCGTTTATTTTACTTTGTTTTGTTAATTTGTTATATGAATTCGTTTATTTACTTTGTTTTGTTATTTTTGTATGTGAATTTGTTTATTTATGTATTTATTTATCTTTTGTTTTTTTTTAATGAATAAAATACTTACATACATCTATACGTGTGACCTGAAAGCCAAAAAAATAAAATAAAAAAAATATCTATTTATTTACAAAAAAAAAAGTGTTTTTATTTGGTTAATCCATGTTTATCACTGAGGGGCAAACATACTCCAAATACAAAAGTGACCCCATGCCTTTGGTAACCCCACTACCAAGTACGTCCAACAACCGCAAGACGTATAGAAACGCATCCTTTGTGAGGCAAAATTTTTTTAAAAATCTGAATTGAAAAAATAAAAGACATTTGACGACACAAAAAATATCAATTTGCTTTGCTTCCAAAATATTTGAGTTATTTCTCAAATTAGTCCGAAGTAGTCTTATACTAGAATTACCATCTTCTTCACTCGGCACTTGCATTAATAATAACACTTTTTCACTAATAATCTTAATAAACAGAACGGCTCTGTACGTAAGTGACACCTAAATATGTACATACATAGGTGTCACACAAAAACGATCACAAAAATGTGATGATCGGTGCAGGGACATAAGTCCCCGGGACATAAGTCCCATTTTTTTCTTTTGGGACCTATGTCCCACTTAACTGGGACATAAGACCCAAATTGAATTAGGGACTTACGTCCCACCTCATCGGGACATAAGTCCAAAATTTTTTCGCCGAAAATGGGACATAAGTCCCAAATTCTAGCAATTGGCCTTCTCACACTTTGATAAGGCGACATTAGGTAAATTTTGCTTTATGTCACTTATGTATATGCATAAACAGTGGAATATCTATGGGGGGCATGCTGCCCCCCTACTTGGGGTCACTGTTGGATTTGGGGTAAGTGCGAGGTTGGGTATATGCAAACTTTCTTTATATCCATATTTCGCATGGATCCTCAACCTCGCACTTACCCCAAATCCAACAGTGACCCCAAGCAGGGGGGTTGCAAATGGGCAGCATGCCCCCCCATAGATATTCCACTTATTATTAAATATCTAAGCTTATTTAAAAACAAATATGTTAGGTGGGACATAAGAAACAACATTTTTTGATGGGACTTATGTCCCGATGCGGTGGGACATAAGTCCCTAATTCGATTTGGGACCTATGTCCCGATGGAGTGGGACATAAGTCCCGAATAAAGAGTTTGGGACTTATGTCCCTGTGCTGATGGTCACCTTAGAGAGAGCAAAAGTGATAATTGTGATCGTCCACAATCAACTATCACATTAGAGGATTCCACCCCTGTTTGAAAATGTACAAACAAATATGATAGATATATTTTGAATATTCGCAATATTAGCTTTTAATTTAATTTATAATGTATGTATATATCTATTTATTACTATCATTTTTAATAAAAGAGAAGAGACTTGTTGTTGTAACTAATTTTTTTTTTTACTTTTTCCAAAGTAATTAAAATGGAAACAAATGAATTATAAAATCATTTGTCCTCTCTCTTCTCTTTATGTTTCTTTTGTCAACAATAGCTTTTTCCTCGGACTGTGTGCTCCTAAATTTGCCTCCAGAAGTCTTCTCCATCCAGTCATATCTTGTTTAGACAATCGCACGATACTTCTATCATCATGATGCGTTGTCTTCCGTTTTCCACCCCTTGTTTCTGTTTTTTGTACATACATACCTATATACAAACTTTATAGCGTTTGAAAACATTTTGAACGAACAACAACAAATACGCTGTATTTCCCTGTATGACTTGCCTTCCCTTCGCAGCGCTAAGATCAATTTTCTTTGTTCGTCGGTGCAATGCTTACCACCACTCACTTTTGCACAGAAAAAGAAAAAAAATATGTGTATTAGCATTGCATCATTGTATATAAATCTAATAGTATTATCACTCGACGAAATTTTTTCTTAGTTACCTCGTTCTACAGAGGGCGCAAAGCAAAGTGGTTTCTCTTACACACAGAAAGAGAGTTTTGAGCGAACAAATGGATAAACTAGAGAACAAAAGGAAAAACGGCAAGGAATATAAACATACAGAAAAGCTACAATCCGTCTGGAACGGATCGTATGATACCCTATCATCCTCTCTATAAAGTGGGCGTGGCCAAATTGCATTTTGTACTCAAATATAGCTATAATGTCGAACGTTTGAGGATGTTACATGTAAAATTTTATCAAAATAGGTTTTTTGATGATAACGCCCCCAAAAAGTGGGCGTGGCCAAAACTCTTCTACGGGTGAATTGTAGGGAATCTAAATACCCAAATATTTGGTCTTAACAAAATTTTTCGGTTTCATATAACTTAGTGAAGTTATGAAAAAGTGGGCGTGGCAGTGGGCGGATTTCAAAAATTTTTACACTTGTACTGTATCTTTTTCTCAGAAGCCCAGATATGAAATTTCAGCGTCCTAGTTAAAAATTTAAGGCCCAAAAATCGGTTTTGTGATGGAAACGCCCCCAAAAAGTGGGCGTGACCAAAACTTTTGTATGAGTGGATTGTAGGGAATCTGAATGCCTAAATATTTAGTCTTAACAAAATTTTTCGGTTTCATATAATTTAGTGAAGTTATGAAAAAGTGGGCGTGGCAGTGGGCGGATTTCAAAAATTTTTACACTTGTACTGTATCTTTTCCTCAGAAGCCCAGATATGAAATTTCATCGTCCTAGCTCAAAATTTAAGGCCCAAAAAGCGGTGACATACGGACGGACGGACGGACGGTCATCGTTCAATCGATTTCGCTATTGATGCTGATCACGAATATATATACTTTATAGGGACTATCTCGATTATTTCTCTATGTTACAAACTATGTGTCAAACTTAATATACCCTTAGGATAGGGTATAAAAATGACAAAGAAAACGATTTCTTAACGTTATTGCAATCTGTGTATGAACATCGGGTAGCCATACTTATAAAACCTTTGCTTATTTATTTACATATAGAATTTAAAAGGAACATATATGTATATAATGTACCTACATATGTATGTATATAATGTACCTACATATGTATGTATATATGTACATACATATGTGTATAAAAATAAAAAATATACTACATGTGTACAAAACACATGCAAATACCAAAATAAAGTAAATCAATAAATTATACTTATCGACAAAAGCACAGCAAATAAGCACAACCATATATAAAGATATATTGTATATAAATCTAATAGTAGTATCACTTGAGGATATCGACACTAGCGCCTCTAACAAGCAAGGAAACTTTTTTCTCATTCTCTCCCAACTATCCATTTGCTCTTACAGTGGCAGATAACAAGTGAGAAGAGAAGAAAGAGAACAAAGAGAAAACATACAGAAAAGCTACAATCCGTCTGGAACGGATCGTATGATACCCTATCCTCCTCTCTATAAAGTAGGCGTGGCCAAATTGCATTTTGTACTCAAATATAACTATAATGTCGAACGTTTGAGGATGTTACATGTAAAATTTTATCAAAATAGGTTTTTTGATGATAACGCCCCCAAAAAGTGGGCGTGGCCAAAACTGTTCTATGGGTGAATTGTAGGGAATCTAAATACCCAAATATTTGGTCTTAACAAAATTTTTCGGTTTCATATAATTTAGTGAAGTTATGAAAAAGTAGGCGTGGCAGTGGGCGGATGTAAAAAAAATTTACACTTGTACTGTATCTTTTTCTTAGAAGCCTAGATATGAAATTTCAGCGTCCTAGTTAAAAATTTAAAGCCCAAAAATCGGTTTTGTGATGAAAACGCCCCCAAAAAGTGGGCGTGGCCAAAACTTTTGTATGGGTGGATTGTAGGGAATCTGAATGCCTAAATATTTGGTCTTAACAACATTTTTCGGTTTCATATAATTTAGTGAAGTTATGAAAAAGTGGGCGGATTTCAAAAATTTTTACACTTGTACTGTATCTTTTTCTCAGAAGCCCAGATATGAAATTTCATCGTCCTAGCTCAAAATTTAAGGCCCAAAAAGCGGTGACATACGGACGGACGGACGGACGGTCATCGCTCAATCGATTTCGCTATTGATGCTGATCACGAATATATATACTTTATAGGGTCTATCTCGATTATTTCTCTATGTTTCAAACTATGTGTCAAACTTAATATACCCTTAGGATAGGGTATAAAAAGTTGTCTAAAATCAAAAATATATTTGCTCTTTTTTGAGCTAAAAAGTAAACAAATGGGGTAAATGGAAAATCACCTCCATTTATGACAGCCACGTGTTTAGCCGATACAAAAAAAAGTATCGATTTACTGAAATTTGGTGAAAGCTGTCAGCATAGATTCACTCCACTCTAATGCAAAATTACATGAGCTATTGTTTTGGACCTGTAGATGAGCTGATTAAACTTCAAATCTCTCATTACACGTATTCACCGATGGAAACGAAAGAGAGGATTAGGCTCCGCCCATTTGCGGGTTTTAGCGGGTTGGGGATGGAAAGTTGACTATCTAATATTGTTAATTTATGGTGGTGTCTAGTGCGGTGCGTTGAAAAAAACGCATCTAGTATTTTACCCCACTGGGTGATGTGTATGTACATACATATGTAAATACTTACATATGGAACTACATTTCTAGGTATAAATAGTCACATATGTACATATCTACATATAGTGAGGGACAATAAAAAATATTAAGCATAATCCGTATTGGTAACCGTAATTTACTCCAAAAAGAAAAAAAAAGGTTGTTTTCATCAATTTGTGCTTTCAATCCAATGTTTGTAATTAAATAAAATTAATCTGTTGTTGTGGTACAAAACATTAAAATACGTATTAAATATTTACATTCCTTTCCTTGCCGTTTTTCCTTTTGTTCTCTCGTTTATCCATTTGTTCGCTCAAAACTCTCTTTTTGTGTGTAAGAGAAACCACTTTGCTTTGCGCCCTCTGTAGAACGAGGTAAGTAAGAAAAAATTTCGTCAAGTGATAATACTATTAGATTTATATACAATGGTATTAGTTAATTTGTTTTTAGAATTTTTTTTATTATACAGCTGATTTCCTTTCCCTTCATTTTGCAAACAAATCTCGATTTTTCAAACAGAAATCACAAATTAAACACAGCACTGCTGTTTTAATGTTAACTTCAAATTCGATCCTCAACATCAAAACCTACCGTTATCTTAGTTCAGGCATATTTTGTATATAGTTTTCTCTTTCCTTCCATTCTACTAGTTTTGGTATTGCACTGAATGCATTTATTTTTTAATGTGCGAGTTCAGAACGAAAAGCATTTTGAATGATTTACAGAATGTATTCGCAAGAGTCTATACTATGCTACGTTTATTGATGATTATTCTCGGATGGTGTTTGTATACTTCGTGAAAAGGAATAGTAAATACTTAGATGTTTTCAAAAATTTTAAGAAGCTTATTGAAAACGAACCCACCAAAAGAATAAAAACTCTTCGAAGTGACAATGCATGTGAATTAATTTTTTTTTTCTTTGTTAGTTCAGAACAGAGTTCTGAACATGTCGAGCGCGCTCTGTACGGAGCACGCTCTAAACGCTCTGATTTATTTAAGAAATACGATTGAGCAGTACCTATCATATGACTGCAAAATTAATCGAAGATTCATGTTTTTTGATCTCTTAAACACTGAAATAGCATTTATACACAAATAAAGTATTTATTTAATTATTAATTGCGAATAATTAATTAAAAACAAAGCTTTCAACTCCATTTCAATTGTTTTCGATTTTGTTTTCTCATTGTTTTGCCCCCTGTTAAACGTCAAATTCACAGTGCTCGGGTTTTGCTCAGGATGCGCAATCAATTCATGCTGAGCTGATAGAGCGCGCTCTGAGCACGCTTTAAACGAAAAAAGAAACACGAATTGAGTGCTCTGAGCGCTCTGAACTAGAAAAGAAACACATACATTTTTTTTGACAACTCAGGCTCTGCTCTGAACTAAAAAAGAAAAACGACTATTAAGTGACGAGTTTTTAAGATTTTTAGCTGATCAAGGAATAAAACGTCAGTTATCTGTCGAATATTCCCCACAGCAAAATGGTATTGCTGAAGGCAGGAATCGTACATTGATGAGCAAATCTAGACCTGACGAATACCAATTGTTGACCACCTTCGCCAAGTCGGGCCATAATTAAAAGCCGCGATGTGCGTTTCATTGAGCATTTGATGGAATGGAAAAGGAGACTTCTCGTGCCCATTCATTTTTGGGCCTTTGGTGCCTTCTACAGCTTTCCAGAGTGAATAATTGAATTTTTTGACTGCTAAACTTTCAAAGTAAAAACCTATCGCACGATTCTTAAAATCCTTAATAGTCTTTGTCAACAAATTACACCAAAAATTCAAATATGTTTTGTAATTGGTCAACCAGATAACCTTGATTTGAATACCTACAAATCAGTTTAGGTATTATTCCTACTTCATCTCAATATTTAATTTTTCTTTTCCGCCTCAACTGATTCCATTAGTTCCCGTACACATCGTCGACATGACACAAATGACATTTGCTCAATTTGTCCAAAGTGTCCACTTTCTCCTCACTCCAGCTGCCATCCCACATCATGAAATGTGTCGCGTCCGATCAAATCACAACATATGTTCAAATTTATTACCATCCACCATGGTCCAACAATAAATTATTACCATTTATTGAATAGACAAGCGACTCTCCATTTATCTTGTACTCAGCTACCAGGAAAAATTCCACAGAGACAACCCACAAACGAAAAGGTCATCATCAGGAAGAGAAATAAAAATTAGGAGTAAATTAAAAACGACATCCATTTAGTTGGCCGCAATGGAAACGTATCTATTTCCCTCGAGTCCAAATGAAAAATAAGGCGGACAACTGCCACAACACCAGCACTACAAATCCCTCTCACTCTGCCAGTTGGCCGTCCAACAACCTCAGGGGGAATAATAAATCGTTTCCTGGGCGCTGCCTGTACCACGAACCCATATTCACAGAAGAAAATCCCGAACCCAGACCCAAGATGCTTATCTTGACCACTGTCTCCCTGAATCACAATCACAATGATGATGATGTGCTACTCGTATTTTCACTTTTTCCTGTATGTCTCTGTGTTAGGGTCGTGCCTTATCTGGGTACCCAGATTTCAAGAAAAAAAAAACAGAAAACACAATTGCGGTCATCCTCAACTTCCCCGGGTTTATTATCCAACCGAGATATTTTTGTGGTGATTAAGTGATTTACCTTGCCAGGAACACGTACATTCCAAGAAAGGTTTCTTCCGCAGATTGTGCTCAGGAAACATAAAGTCAATTGATCTAACTAGAGCATTAGACAAATGCAAAAAATGGACGACCTAGTCTTCAAGTGCTCTCGATCCTTCACACATGTGCGTCCAGTACTTCAGTTCGATCAGATTAAACCGCCTGTCCGTCTAATAACGCCGCACGCTGTCAAACGATTAATGACTCTCTCACTGCTGCTGCCCAGTCACAAGAGTGTTGCTGTGGCCTGGTATTCGACTTCACCAAAGTATCAGCGGCTGACGGAGCAACTCTCTGGAAGAAACTCAACATCGAGGTTAACGTGACATGAACTGACAGTTTGTACAAAAGTATTAACTTCAATCATTGAATATTATTACCGAAGCTGTCGGATTAGCTGACAGCACGAAACGTTGCTATGTAACATGAGTTGACAGATATAATGTGCGGTCAACAGTGTCTTGAGTCTGGTTTTGTAAATTGATTTCAGTTTCTTTTTGTTTTTTGCACATAGCCAGAGCATAGAGTAGGTTTGAGGCCCACGCATTTGCTTACAGAAGAGAGATCGCTTGTCAACGGGTACGGCAAGCGCAGCATGAAAGTGACATCTCGTAATTTGCGCGTAGAACCGAGCTGGGAATTTAGATCAATTCGAATTGTGCCGCTGCTGGGCTGTCAAGGGAGTACCTACTTGACTCGTTCGCTTTTGGTCTTGGACGCATGTCAATGGCAGTGACAATTGATAGTCATAAAATATTTGCTTCTCAACTCGTTCCATATGTTGCAACCAAGTGGAAACCTTTCTTCTGTCTCTCCTGAGACGTGTCTTGATATGAAAGTGAAAATTGCGGAAACCCATTTTTATAAGATATTAACAGTCATGTTAAAATTTTGCGGTGAACTGCATCATTACGTATATAAAGCGAAAGTGCGTTTTTTGACAAACGCGGTATATAAAATGTCCTACCAACTGAAAAGAGATTACAGTTCAATTTTGCATATAACCAAATGTACAACTTTTTCTTACAGATTTCCGAAATATTATTCAAGGTGGGAATGAAAGCAATCTCTCGGCAAACTATCATATCAAAATGGAATTCTTAGACTACCTCTTTCATTACACTCCTGACACTGACTCCTGCAATTGAGTACCAACAACAAGTGACACCAGCTGATCATCCGTTGGTCTTATGTCATCAAGGACAGGCTCACAGTACCTCATTTGCACACTCCATCAGTAGAGTGTAGACGATCAAAACACTGTTGACACAAAGGAGGCTAGAAATGGGGATCGTGCCGATGGACAATATGATTTGATCCATTCTAATGGATAAGAGGACTGTGCAATATGTAGCAGACAGAGATATTGGTTTCCAAGTGACGGTCCATCGAATTCAGACTCCGGTGGAGCAACAACACGTAGCTTATGTACAAGCTCCCTTGACTGGTGAACTAACATACGAACACGGACAATGGCAACAGCACATGTTGGAACATGATCACAAGCAATATACGAATTAGATCTTAGTTGTTATTAATTTCTGATATCGGATATTTAGTGTACCTATTGACTATTGTCTAGGATGAGTTATTGCCTCTCAGTTAGTGCAATCTTTGGCTAACTGCCACCAGTTGCGCACTCCAAGTTCGTTAAGGTCATCTTCCACTTGTGCACGCCATCTAAGGTATTCCTTTAAAAATTTACTTACTGTAATCTTAATACTATTGCTTGCTTACAGACAAATGATTGGTTTGATGTCATGAATGGATGGAAGGATGAAATGCTGCTTACGGACTTGAAGAATCGGTTCAAGCTTGATTATTTATTAGCATACTGTCTTAACTAAGACGTATTAGAAAACTTTTTCGGCGTTATATGTATGTGCCGAAGAAAGTAATTCGATCAGGAATTACTCAGGAATTCATATACATATAGCTTGTATATTTGGATATAACCAAGCCGCCCTATCAGACAGCGCTAATGTGGCAGTGGATGATACATCCAATCTAGAAGGATTGGATTATACCCTAACAGGTTATTATACCCTATCCTAAGGGTATATTAAGTTTGACACATAGTTTGTAACATAGAGAAATAATCGAGATAGACCCTATAAAGTATATATATTCGTGATCAGCATTAATAGCGAAATCGATTGAGCGATGACCGTCCGTCCGTCCGTCCGTCCGTCCGTCCGTCCGTCCGTATGTCACCGCTTTTTGGGCCTTAAATTTTGAGCTAGGACGATGAAATTTCATATCTGGGCTTCTGAGAAAAAGATACAGTACAAGTGTAAAAATTTTTGAAATCCGCCCACTGCCACGCCCACTTTTTCATAACTTCACTAAATTATACGAAACCGAAAAATTTTGTTAAGACCAAATATTTAGGCATTCAGATTCCCTACAATCCACCCATACAAAAGTTTTGGCCACGCCCACTTTTTGGGGGCGTTTTCATCACAAAACCGAGTTTTGGGCCTTCAATTATTAACTAGGACGCTGAAATTTCATATCTGGGCTTCCAAGAAAAAGATACAGTACAAGTGTAAATTTTTTTTACATCCGCCCACTGCCACGCCTACTTTTTTATAACTTCACTAAATTATATGAAACCGAAAAATTTTGTTAAGACCAAATATTTAGGTATACAGATTCCCTACAATTCACCCATAGAAGAGTTTTGGTCACGCCCACTTTTTGGGGGCGTTTTCATCAAAAAAACGATTTTGATAAAATTTTACATGTCACATCCTCAAACGTTCGAGGTTATAGCCATATTTGAGTACAAAATGCAATTTGGTCACGCGCACTTTATAGAGAGGAGGATAGGGTATCATACGATCCGTTCCAGACGGATTGTAGCTTTTCTGTATGTTTTTTCTTTGGTTGGTCTTAATGATGTTCTATTAATTGGAATGCATATACTAGAATGCTAGTTTTCGTTGAAGATGAGGAAGCGTTTCTAACCTGACAGTGGAATCTAGTCTAAAATTCGATCTAAACGTTATTATCTATCAATGTCACCTTATTCTAATGTATCTATAATAGATTCGAATGTCAAATCGGAAAGTATCAACCCTTTTGTTTGACTTTGATTTGTATTAATGCAGGATGTGTTCTTTGTATAAATTTCACGCTGACTTCTTTCTCTCCACTTATTTTATTCTTCTACAAGTAGGATTGTATTTCAAGAGAAATATGATGAAATGTTATCCTTGAAGTGTTTTAAGGCTTTTCTTAGTCAGATGCCACCCCTCTAAGACCATTCAATCCCTTTCTGCAAGATTTCTGAAATATTTAAAAATCACAGATAAAGTTCAGATATGTATTTTCAACTTTTCGACAAAGACAGTCAAATTTCTCACATTGATTTTGTTACGTGCAATAGATTAATGATGGACTCAGACGGTGAATTTGCTCTAGAATTTATGATGAGTCATTTGCATCCAAAACTAGCTTTATCTTATCTGACAGTCAAGCCGTTTTAAAAACTTAAAACTAACATGCGAAGACATCGAATCTAGGTTATGGAGGCAGTCAAAATGTTTTTAAAAACATACAGAAAAGCTACAATCCGTCTGGAACGGATCGTCTGTTTACCCTACCCTCCTCTCTATAAAGTGGGCGTAGCCAAATTGCATTTCGTACTCAAATATGGCTATAAACTCGAGCGTTTGAGGATGTTACATGTAAAATTTTATCAAAATCGGTTTTTTGATGAAAACGCCCCCAAAAAGTGGGCGTGGTCAAAACTGTTCTATGGGTGAATTGTAGGGAATCTGCATACCTAAATATTTGGACTTAACAAAATTTTTCGGTTTTATATAATTTAGTGAAGTTATAAAAAAGTAGGCGTGGCAGTGGGCGGATTTCAAAAATTTTTACACTTGTACTGTATCTTTTTCTCAGAAGCCCAGATATGAAATTTCATCGTCCTAGCTCAAAATTTAAGGCCCAAAAAGCGGTGACATACGGACGGACGGTCATCGCTCAATCGATTTCGCTATTGATGCTGATCACGAATATATATACTTTATAGGGTCTATCTCGATTATTTCTCTATGTTACAAACTATGTGTCAAACTTAATATACCCTTATAAACAGAAAAGATAACAAAAATTCGCAAAAAAAACTGCATTGCCAATGACTTAGGTGTCAGGTCATTGATCAGGCGGATGAGTTATTTGCAATGAAGTAGACACACACACACCCCAAGAACTTCACAGCATATAGAAAACATTGTGTATGGGCACAATACGCAAAAAGGAACGTGCTATGTGTGTGTGTGTATTTTTTATTTTTTTGAGCATATTCCTTTCGCTCCTTTGTCATTATCGCTCAGATTTACATGCCCGAGGAAAGTACACCTACCAAGGCATCGGGCAGTCTAGCACTGCGTTGGGTTGGTCGACGAGTTAATTTATATTGCAAAGATCTATCTTACTCGACACAGCATGATGTTGGCCCCTGAGCCTCTCTATGGTGTAAGCAAAATCACTGATATACATACATACATACATATGTACATACTCACCTGCGTTCGTGCCTAAAAGTGTTCTTAGCAATCGAGATGAATTTTAGTTAATCTTTAGTCTTTGACAGTTTGATTTCCATTCCTTGTGTTAGAAATACATAGAATACAACTCAGTATCTACTGTGTCATTGTGCCTATCTCCGTTCGTTGATCAATTTGAATACTTAACATTTTCCAATATCAAATTGTTCATATATAAATATCATGATCAACATAACCCGCGTCGTATATTGCCAATCAAAGCTGTGTATTATCACCGACTCCATAATTTATATGCGACGACTATGAGCTTTCAATCATCGAACACTGATCAAAGCTCACCGCCATCCAAACGGTGAGGCAATAATCGTTAATCATGTCAATTATCCTTTCAACAAATCTCCTAATTCCACGAACTCTTCCCGCAAACATAAAAAATGGATTTTATTCCCCAAAATCCTCACACAACAAAAAGTTTCCCCTCGGGAATTCCCGGGAGTAAAAATTCTTTGTTTTGTTTTCACTTCGATTGCCGCCGACCGGCAATTTGGGGAAGAAAACAAATCAAAATCAAATCAACTCCCGATTCCGAGTGAAACCCGAAATGGAAAATTACGATTCCAGCCCTTTGATGATGATGATGATGATGATGACAAAAAATAGAATCCAGCAGGCTAGAGTTCCCTTTGCGGTGGATTCTTGTTATTGTTGTTGGGGAAACAACGAATCGACGGTTCCTTTTTAGTTTGCCGACACCGACCATGCCTCTGGGATTTCTGAAAGCATTCTCTTTAAATCCACACACGCACATGCAAGATCAGATCAATTGAACGGTAGTTTGCTCCTTGTCCAAAGGTTGAAGGGTGATGTGGTGGGGGGGGGGGGGGGGGGGGGGGGGAGGGGGGGGGGGGGTGCTTTTAGCCACAAACTGTCAATTGAATGGGTGAAAATGTATGAAGCGCAGCCCAAAAATTGTATGCCCGAGCGCGCTGGAAGGGAGTTTCACCGGGCTGCCGTATTGTGGAAAGTGAAACGTCAAATCAGGGAGTGAGTTGCCTTTGATGTTTCTGGCTATTTCACCCCCAATCCGCGGACCGGCACACGATGTCTCGACTTCCAGTCGATAAATCAAAGTGGAAATGTTATTGTTTTGAAGTCTGTCGAAGGATCTTTTTTTTTTCTTTTTTTTTCAGTCTAAAAGTTTATTTACTTGACTTCAGAGAATGTTTGCATTTCACTGATGGAAAATTTCCTGGAAAAGCCATCGAAAGCATCCATCAACTTGGATATGCAATCAATCATGAATGGAGGCAACTGAAGAAGTTTTTATTGGGTGAGAATTTCTTTGAGGAATTTTGGTGATTTGTGCAATCAATGAAATGGAATGCGTTTTGAAATCATTTATGGGAATTTTGTTCGTTCTAAAGAAGTTGACTACAGATACTTCGAGCCTAGCATACATACATATATACATATGTGTGTAGAAGGTCTACACCACTGAATAAGATCGTAGGACGGAACAACGTTGGTGATAAAATTGAATAGTATGTAGTCTGTGGTGAAGTTGACTTACTTTTTTTTAAACATCCGTGGTCCAGGCAAACAATTTCGAAGAATACCTGATTTTACTCAGAGTAACATCGAGCCTAAAAGGCCTGGTATCAAGATTTGAATCTTCAATTTTTCGGGATAAGTGATGGATAGAGATAGAGAACATTTAGTAACCTTGGTTTCAAATCACTGCACTTCATACCAGTTTCTCGATTTCCAAGAAAAACCTTTGGGAGTTAGTTAGAACTTTGAACAAATAATTTTTTTCACATTATCATTAGAAAATCTAGCTTTTCGATAAGTCCGACTACCTTACTGTAGATGCTTACGCAGTACTTTTCTTGATAAAATTTTTTGTTAATTTTTGCCCATTTGTCCTTTACATACCTTTAAATTATTGCTTAAACTCTAGTAGTGTGAGGGAAAACTTTTCCAGTGCAGATAAGTTTGAAATAGTGTCGACGCTCTATCTGTCGATAAGTTTGCGGTAAAAGACAACGTACAACGAGGTTTTCCTTTATTGTGTTGTTCTTTTGGGTGAGATTCGAAGACTCTATGAGCTGAAATGTTGGCGTCCATTTCTTCCTCTATAAAGCTGATCACGTAAATGCCTTACCAAGAATCCGTCTCTCGACTAAGTGTTTCTCCATTCGCTTCCGATAGTGTCCATTCTACAGCGCAATAGACTAGTATCATACGAATAATTAAGGTCTTATCTTGAGTTTGGTTAGTCGTTCGGGATAGGGCTTTATTACTCAATTGGCTCCTCTGCCGATGGAAACAGTGATCAAGTAAGAGATAGCAGTTCCAAGATAGACAAGGTAAGTAGACTTACTGAATATTTAGCTTTGCTTTCAGTTATGTGATAGCGGTAATAACTGCTTCCTTATTAGGAGTTGCGGCGAGTATTTATCTACTACTTTCTTACTTTCCGGAATATTGGAAATTGCGAAAGTAGATACCGTTTACTAAGGCAGAGTAGTTTATTAAAAACCCAAAAGTTATCGACCTATAAGTTCATTTAGTTGTCGGATTAAGAACGGTTACAAAATGGTATTGTGCACAAAATGAGTTGTTCGTTTTGTGGGGTTGGCAAGAAGCACCCCATCTGACGAGGTGAGACGAGCAACCACGATCCCGTTGCCCTGCTCACCTGCACCGAAGATGCCTCCGTGACTCAAACCTGATTCATTACAAATTTATTACCTTACCATTTCCGAAATTGAAACTCTGCTTAAATTTTATTACCCTGAATCGACAGAAATACAAATTGTAAAAGAAGGCTATAGAGATTTGATAGAGCTCTCAGTCATATTTTTAGACGGAATTGCAGGTGTCATGCACCCAAGCTTGATGGATGGCGAGAGCGATCTATTCGCTGAAAATAGTATTACTAGTTTCTCAATTCAAAGTAACCAGTAAAGATAAGGTAGCTTTGGTAGAGTCTGCTTGTTTATTGTGACATTGACATGGATATTGAACAAAATGGAACAAAAATCGTAACAAAAGTATTTCGAAACGGTTCTACAGAAGTTTTGCCAGCACTTATAGTATTTAATTGGTGAAAAAGCTATCACCAATTCATTCCCAAAAGAATGTATTCTTTTACAACTCTGGTAGGTAGCTTTTCACGGAAGGCCATGTGAGACCACTAAAGCTTCATTGTGGTACCACATGGATTTCAATAGCCTACCAATGGAGGCAGCAGAACCTTAATATAAAGCATTATACTTACTTACTTACTTAGGTGGCGCTACAGTTCGGGGTGAACCTGGGCCTCAACTAACAAGCCTCTCCAGTTAGCTCGGTCCTTAGCTAACTGCCTTCAGTTGCGCACTCCAAGCTTGTTCAAGTCCCCTTCAACTTGTGTGCGCCACCTAAAGCGAGGTCTTCCTCTGCTGCGTTGTCCCTCCGGGTGTGATTCGAAGACTCTTCGGGCCGGAGCACTGGTGTCCATTCGCTCTACATGTCCTAGCCATCACAAACGACTAATGCGCAATTTTTTTGACTAGGTCGATGTCGCTGTACAGCTCGTATAGTTCGTCGTTGAATCTTCTCCTCCAAAGCCCGTCAACGCAAACGGGACCGAATATATTACGAAGAATTTTTCTCTCGAAACGACCAAGGATATCTTCATCCGCTTTTGATAAAGTCCAAGCTTCAGTGCCATAAAGCAGAACTGGGATGATCAAGGTCTAATATAGAGTCTCCTTAGTTGTTTGGGATAGGGCCTTACTACTCAATTGCCTTCTCAGCCCAAAGAAACAGCGATTAGCAAGAGTTTTATTTCTGCAGAGGTGTTGTTGTCAGAATTGATAGCAGAGCCGAGGTAGACAAATTCCCTTACTACCTCAAAGTTATAGCTGTCGATTGTGACGTTCTGTCCTATTCGTCGATGTTGCGTGTCCCTTCTGGTTGACAGCATATACTTGGTTTTCCCTCGTTTACCGCTAAACCCATTTTGGCAGCTTCCGTTGCAATACTAGCGAACGCACCGGTGACAATAATGTCGATATCGTCGGCGTACGCTAGTAGTTCCACAGACTTTTGAAAGATTGTGCCTTTCAAGAACGATGTTAAAAACATACAGAAAAGCTACAATCCGTCTGGAACGGATCGTATGATACCCTATCCTCCTCCCTATAAAGTGGGCGTGGCCAAATTGCATTTTGTACTCAAATATAGCTATAATGCCGAACGTTTGAGGATGTTACATGTAAAATTTTATCAAAATAGGTTTTTTGATGATAACGCCCCCAAAAAGTGGGCGTGGCCAAAACTGTTCTACGGGTGAATTGTAGGGAATCTAATTACCCAAATATTTGGTTTTAACAACATTTTTCGGTTTCATATAATTTAGTGAAGTTATAAAAAAGTAGGCGTGGCAGTGGGCGGATGTAAGAAAATTTTACACTTGTACTGTATCTTTTCGTCAGAAGCCCAGATATGAATTTTCAGCAACCTAGTTAAATATTTAAGGCCCAAAAATCGGTTTTGTGATGAAAACGCCCCCAAAAAGTGGGCGTGGCCAAAACTTTTGTATAAGTGGATTGTAGGGAATCTGAATGCCTAAATATTTGGTCTTAACAAAATTTTTCGGTTTCATATGATTTAGTGAAGTTATGAAAAAGTGGGCGTGGCAGTGGGCGGATTTCAAAATTTTTTACACTTGTACTGTATCTTTTTCTCAGAAGCCCGGATATGAAATTTCATCGTCCTAGCTCAAAATTTAAGGCCCAAAAAGCGGTGACATACGGACGGACGGACGGACGGACGGACGGACGGACGGTCATCGCTCAATCGATTTCGCTATTGATGCTGATCACGAATATATATACTTTATAGGGTCTATCTCGATTATTTCTCTATGTTACAAACTATGTGTCAAACTTAATATACCCTTAGGATAGGGTATAAAAATCACATGACAGCGAGTCACCTTGTCTAAATCCTTTTTTGACATCAAAGGTCTCGGTGAGATCTTTACCGACCTTGATGGAGCAGCGAAAATTCTCCAACGTCATTCTGCACAATCTGACGAGTTTGGCAGGGATGCCAAAACTAGACATGGCGCTGTATAGCTCGTCTCTATAGATGCTGTCATATGCGGCCTTAAAATCGATGAAAAGATGGTGGGTATCGATTTGGACTTCTTGAGTTTTTTCCAGGATCTGCCGAAGTGTGAAGATTTGATCGATTGTGATCTTTCCTGGTCTGAAACCACACTGATAGGGCCCAATCAGGTTGTTGACGAAGGGTTTCAGACGTTCACACAATATGGCAGATATGATCTTGTACGTGATGTTGAGGATACTGATACCTCTGTAATTGGCGCAATTGAGGGGATCTCCTTTCTTGTGGATCGGGCAAACGGTATTGAGATTCCATTCATCAAGCATACACTCATCTGACCAAATTTTAGAAATGAGTTGGTGTATGCTCCCTACCAGGTCATTTCCAGCTGCCTTGAACAGCTCGGCTGGTAAGCCGTCAGGTCCAGCAGCCTTGTTGGATTTAAGTTTGGATATTGCTATCCTCACTTCGTTTTGGTCAGTCAGCTGGACGGAAGTTTAGGCTATCATCGTCTATGTTGAATGGTTCATTCTGCCTGACAACGGAATGTTGGTCTTCGTCACCGTTATACAGTCTGCAGAAGAAATTTTTCCATATTCTCAGCACCGACTGCGACTCTACTACGACGTTTCCTTCTTCATCTCTACAGGCTTCTGTACGGGTCTTGTTGGCCCGATACGTTCTTTTTACCAGTTGGTAAAACTTCCGTACATTATTCCTGGAGTATAATCTCTCAATATCGTGCTCTTTTTTCTTCTTTCGGAGAAGCCGATGTTCTTCCCGTCTCTTTTGCTCGTAGAGCTCACGAGCCGCTCTCGTCCTTTTTTGCAGCGCCGCTTTGTATGCCTCTTGTTTAGCTGCATTTGCTTGCCGGCATTCTTCGTCAAATCATGGGTTTCTTTGTGGTGGTCGAGCGAAACCCAGTACATCAGTTGCGGCACTTCTGATGGCATGTTGGCAGTGTTGCCATTGGTCCTCGGCATTTGATGCTGGCGGCATAGGAGTTGTAGCGAGATTTCGGGATACGCGTTCGGCAAAGGTTCTGGCGATCTCTTGCGATTGCAGCTTTTCAAAGTTATATCTTCTCACAGTATTTCTTCTTTGTTGTGACGTTAGGGATATCCGCATTCGTACCGTGGCTGCAACAAGGTAATGATCCGAGTCGATGTTGGCTGCTCGGAAGGTTCGGACATCCAGAATACTGGAGGCATGCCTTACGTCGATCGCAATGTGATCAATTTGGTTGACCGTTTGATGATCAGGAGACCGCCATGTCCCGCTTGTGGATATTGAGATGAGGAAACCGTGTGCTTGCTATGGTGACGTTTCGCCCCACAGCGAAGTCAATAAGCCTAGGTCCGTTTCCGGACGTGGTGTCACAACATGTACTTGGTTTTGTCCTCATTCACTTCAAGGAAAACTCGTTTCGCCTCTTCTTCAATTGCCGTAAAAGCCTCTAACACGGCGCGCTGGGAGCGACCGATGATGTCGATGTCGTCTGCGTATCCCAGCAACTGGACAGATTTGTTGAAGATAGTGCCTTCCGTGTTCACACCTGCCCTGCGCACTATCTGTTCTAGCACAAGATTAAAGAAGTCACATGATAGCGCATCTCCTTGACGAAATCCGGTGCATGTTTGGAATAGTTCGGACTAACTGTTTCCGAATTGCACGTTGCACCGCGTGTTTTCCAGCGTCACGCGTCACGGGATCCCGAATTCGGCCATCGCCTTGTAGAGCTCAAGACGATGAATGCTATCATATGCGGCTTTAAAGTAGATGAAGAGATGGTGAGTCTCGACTTGAAATTCGTTGGTCTTTTCCAGGATTTGCCTTAGTGTGAAAATTTGGTCGATCGTCGATCTGCCGGGCCGGAAGCCACACTGGTACGTGCCGTTTAGTGTGCTGCAGAAAGGCTTCAGACGTTCACACAGTACGTTGGATAGGATCTTAAGACGCTAGGCCTGGAAGACGCTACAGTAGTTACTAATCATAAATGAATCTCCTACTTCCGATTCTATTTTTAAACCGTCCCGTGTTTTGTAGCCACAAATCCTCTTGAGGGTATACTTGTTTCAAAGTCCTTATCGAACAGACGTACGCAGTCGGTGTCTTGCGGAAGGTATTACAGTTTGTCAAGAATAGAGGAGTCTCCAGTACTTACACTACAGTATATAGCCTTCAAACGAGTAGCTGCACAAGTTACCACTTGTTTACATATCTAAAATAGCAAGTGAAAGGGAATATCCAGAGCCGCTGTAGGGGTGCTCCTTAATGCTTCACTGATGCAAAGCTGAGTTTTGCACCCGACTAAGATGAGCTGGGTTGCAGGCATTCTCAAATGCCGTTCACCAGACGATCACGACATACGATAGTATATGCCTGTAGTTCCTGTAGTTGTAGTTCCTATTTATTTTCTATAGCTTTCTTACAGCAGTACAGGGGTGCAGTGGCTTTTTTACACGTTCAAGGATAATTGGTTTTCACCTCAGTTTCTTATTAAGTATAGATGGCAAGTGCTTAACTATTGCCACAATAGTGTTGGAGAGTCAAAGGGTTGAATTTTGTATTTCCTAGGCCATAAAGAGCCTAGAGAGAGAGCATTTTACAAAATACACTGCCGCTCATCTGAATAGGTTCAATTTTGTTTTCACCTTGCCGTTAGCCTCCCTTCATATATATTGCAATGACACATATTTGTTATATATGTAATGAAAGAGCATCATTAGACGCTTAGTTTGAGAGAAAAAATTTTGTCTTGGAACTTGCCGTTATTGTCACACACTAGCTTGAGCAAATGCATTCATAAAAACAAACACATTTTTTGGCTCATCTGAATAGGTTCAACAGCAAAAACTTTAGTTTACGTGTAGTTACGTCGGTCAATTTTACTAAAATTTTTTCTACTA
The DNA here is from genome assembly GCA_905220385.1 of Xylota sylvarum. NCBI lineage: Eukaryota > Metazoa > Arthropoda > Insecta > Diptera > Syrphidae > Xylota > Xylota sylvarum. The sequence continues at coordinate 65,263,938 of LR999957.1, read as the reverse complement.
ATAAACCTTATTGTGTTTACCTGTTAACGACGAAAATGGGTCGCGGAAAATCTTTAAGCGAGGAAGAAAAGGGCAAAATAAAAGCATTTCGAGAATTAGGCCTAAGCCAACGATGCATCGCGAAAAAAATTAACAGAAGTCAAAATGTAGTAAGTGGTTATTTGCGAAATGTCGAACAGTATGGAAAAAATATGAAAGGTGGAAGTTATAGGGCCACATCAAAAGCCGATAGACGTGCAATCATCAGAGCAGCTTCAAATTCTCATGATTCCGCGTCAAAAATAAAGATAAAAACAGGTGTCAAACTTAATATACCCTTAGGATAGGGTATAAAAAGGCGGCAATACTCATTATTAATTATTGTTCTTACAATCCTACCTATACAAAAGTGCAAAATAAATCATTAAATTAAAATTACTATTCTTGTTATACCCTATCCTAAGGGTATATTAAGTTTGACACATAGTTTGTAACAGAGAAATAATCGAGATAGACCCTATAAAGTATATATATTCGTGATCAGCATCAATAGCGAAATCGATTGAGCGATGACCGTCCGTCCGTCCGTCCGTCCGTCCGTATGTCACCGCTTTTTGGGCCTTAAATTTTGAGCTAGGACGATGAAATTTCATATCTGGGCTTCTGAGAAAAAGATACAGTACAAGTGTAAAAATTTTTGAAATCCGCCCACTGCGGATTGCGGATGAAACCGAAAAATTTTGTTAAGACCAAATATTTAGGCATTTAGATTCCCTACAATCCACCCATACAAAAGTTTTGGCCACGCCCACTTTTTGGGGGCGTTTTCATCACAAAACCGAGTTTTGGGCCTTCAATTATTAACTAGGACGCTGAAATTTCATATCTGGGCTTCCAAGAAAAAGATACAGTACAAGTGTAAATTTTTTTTACATCCGCCCACTGCCACGCCTACTTTTTTATAACTTCACTAAATTATATGAAACCGAAAAATTTTGTAAAGACCAAATATTTAGGTATACAGATTCCCTACAATTCACCCATAGAACAGTTTTGGTCACGCCCACTTTTTGGGGGCGTTTTCATCAAAAAACCGATTTTGATAAAATTTTACATGTCACATCCTCAAACGTTCGAGGTTATAGCCATATTTGAGTACAAAATGCAATTTGGTCACGCGCACTTTATAGAGAGGAGGATAGGGTATCATACGATCCGTTCCAGACGGATTGTAGCTTTTCTGTATGTTTTTATTCCATTTCATTCGTTGAACCTATTCAGATGAGCCAAAAAATGTGTTTGTTTTTATGAATGCATTTGCTCAAGCTAGTGTGTGACAATAACGGCAAGTTCCAAGACAAAATTTTTTCTCTCAAACTAAGCGTCTAATGATGCTCTTTCATTACATATATAACAAATATGTGTCATTGCAATATATATGAAGAGAGGCTAACGGCAAGGTGAAAACAAAATTGAACCTATTCAGATGAGCGGCAGGTATATATGTAGGTGTTAACCCGAAAAAGCTATAGCAACGTAGTTCTCATAAGCACTTACATTTCAGTCTTCATCTCTCAGGATTAAATGCAGTTCATTCACCGCTAGGTTCCAGAGAAGAGTAGAGAGCACCCTGCCTTGTTAAGTGTCCCTTTTTACGAACCTTCGAACTAGGGCGTCACACAGCTTTGAATTGATAACCGTGTCTACCGATTTCCTTTTTTTTATAATTCACACGCACTCAGTGGTTTATTGCTACCCTCTTAATGTTAAGACACAGCGCGGGCGTTAGGGAAATTAGGAAGAGAAGATAGGAGATACCGATGAATGTTGGTTTTAAATGTTTGTGGATTATAATGTGAGGGAAAAATATAGCTTGGTAAAGCATTCCACATTCGTGTTGTACGGTTTGACGTTACGTCCGAAAATATGTTTGAGGGTATACTGATGAGCATTCAAAGCGTAACGGGTATTGCGAGAAAGTTGTTAAAGTTCACTGTTTGTGAAAAAAGCGATCAAATAAGGAAAGTCAAGAGACATTTCTGCGTCGTTGGAGTGAGTCAATAGACTTCGCTATGCTTCTGTTCCCTATTAGTTTCATCGCTCGATTACCCCTTCGGGTAGGGACAGAATAGACCCGAGGTAGGCATGCCTGTTGTAAGAGGCGACTAAAATCCACCCTTCGTATACCAGGGATAAAATGTATACATAATATGCAATGAACAAAACAAATAGATATAGTACCCCAGGTGGCAGTCCAGGCTCACTGGAAAATCCATCCTCTTCGGAGGTAGGCTCTACGGATTCTGGGGAGAGCCAATTATTGCATCTAATAAATATCCCTTTGTGAGAAATTCAAGGGTAACTCGATCTCCACCATCAAGACCGAATGCCTCCGGAAAAAGAAGTCCGCCGGAAGAGCAAGCTGGACTCAGGGATATGTAAAAGCTTTGAGGAGGAGAACAATGAACTCCGTATTAAGCTTAATAAAATGGATCTACTCTACCAAGAGCTCAAGAGAGAGGTAGATTCACTAAAAGAAGAAAACCCGGCTCTACGTCCTCCGCCTGTAATAAACGTAGTCGGCATTACAGAGTAAAATAAACTGCATCGCCTCCGCAAAGGAACTGTGAAGTCGGAGTTTAAGGTAACGTCATTCCGAAACAATGTTTGAAAAATTAGCGTAGTTGACTCCGAAGGCTACCGAGCAATATCCTAGAAATTAAACGCGGAAAATATCCAATGGTACACTTATGAAAATAAGTCAGAAAGACCACTACGTGTTGTAGCAAGGGGTCTCCACACTTCATGCACTAAAGATGACATTATAACTGATCTTAAAGCGAAAGGTTTGAAAATTATTGACGCAGTTAATATACTAAAAAAACAAATCAGAAAACGGAACACGGCCAGGGAATCTTGGCCAAGCATGGACTTCCGCTCTTTATGCTCACTTTTGATAGGAGTGAAAATGTAAACGATATTTACAATATTAAAACAATTTTAAATATAGTCGTTAAAATTAAACCAATGCGTACGAACACACTATCGATACCGCAGTGCAAACGCTCTCAAGCTTTCAACCACACTCAAGCATATTGCCAAAAAGAGACAAGATGTATAAAATGCGCTGGTAACCACCTATCAGAAAGGTGTGACCTTAATAGGCAGGCCCCGGCGACCTGCATAAACTGCAAAGGCAACCACTCAGCAAACTAGAGGTTGTGAAGTTGCTAAGGAGCTCCAAAAAAGACGCGATACACTTAAGAATACTTTAGTCAAAAACGCTCAGCTGATTAAAGAAAGACGTGTAACCATTAAAGGAAAGGTTACGAACGAAATTAAACCCGCTAAGGTTAAAACGAAAGGGGACCAAACCAAAGTTTCTCTAACAAAAAATAATGAAAAGCCGAAGTTTTCAGGAGCGCAATCATATGCTCAAACCGTATCACAAGCAAACAAACAGCCTAGTGATACGGCAGACCCAATTTTGCAAGTCTTCTCTATTATTCTCGCGAAACTTGAGGAGAAACCAAGATTAACAACACCATATTCGACAAATTGAGAAAGCTCAAGTTTAAACCTCGTACAAAAGAAACCCCTACATGAACATGAAACATGACATATGCTTAATAACTGAAACGCATTTGACAAAAGAATCTGAAGTAAAAATAAGAGGATTTCGTGCGTATCACGCTTACGATCCTTCCGGGAGAGCCAGAGGCGGATCCTCCCTATTCTTCAAAGACTGCATCAAGCGCTCCACGAATTCAACGATTGAACTGTGTGTTAAAAACAAGAACTCATACTTCATCATCGCGTCCATTTATTGTCCTCCACGATGCACGTGTAAAAGTAACGACTTTGTAGATCTCTTCAACTCGCTTGTAACGAATTTCATTATTGGTGGTAACTTTAATGCAAAACACACCTTTTGGGGTTCAAGATATAATTCGATAAAAGGCAGACTTCTATACGAAGTCGGTATGCAATTCGGGGTTGACTTCTATTCGACAGGGAAACCGACATATTGGCCCTCCGATGCAGCAAAAATACCTGACTTGATAAACTTTTTCATAACAAAAGGAGTATCTCCAAGTTTTGCAAAAGTAAAAAAGAAAATTTTAACAATAAGTGCCCAACTCATGAAAGTAGAAGGCGTGCCTAGATTAACTAACAACAAAACTAACTGGGACGGCTTTAAAAATGATTGCGAAGAAAATATTATTTTAAACGTGTCGCTAAAAACACCTCTCGAAATAGAAGAAGAATTTTGTAAATTTATTGAATCTATTCAGTATGCCGCATGGAAAAATACTCCCTTAAGGAGAAAAGCAGTCAAACGCAGCGAAGTTAATTATCCGCCCGATATAAAAGAACTCATTCGCGAACACAAGAGACAGCGCGTACACGGACAAGAGAAGAGCACGTAAAGTATGGCAACAAACCCGTGCCCCCCAACATAACACATACGCAAATTACTTAAGTAATAAACTTAAAAAAGAGATTCAGGATTTAAAAAATAGCGAGACCACTGCTTATCTTGAAGGCTTAACAGCCGAAAAGAGCACAAACTATTCGCTTTGGAAAGCTATGAAAAGCGTAAAAAAACCAAAAATGTAATCAACACCAATCAGAAAAGAGAATGGCGAGTGGCCAAAAGATGACAAAGAAAAGGCCGACCTTTTTGCCAAACATCTGGAGGAAACGTTTAAACCAATTGATAGTCAAACATTAATAGATGCTCATAGAAGTATGACAACGACATCTGGCAACTTTAGAATAAAAAGTGTGTCGCTAACCGAACTTTGCAACATAATAAAAAAAACTGAAAAATAACAAAGCCCCTTGTGATTTAATAACCGGACAAATCCTTAAGCAATTGCCACGAAAAGAACTAATTTAACTCCTACATTTATTAAACGCTTCGCTTAGATTGCTACACGTCCCAGATGCGTGGAATGTAGCAGAAGTAAACCGGGTAAATCTCCTAACGACAAAAAATCGTACAGACCAATATCGCTCCTTCCAATAATATCAAAAGTTTTTGAAAGGCTCCTATTGAAACGCATCAAACCGGTTATTGTAGAAAGACGACTTATACCTGATCATCAATTCAGGTTTAAAATCAAGCATTCCACAATTGACCAGGTTTACAAAATAACCGATGAAATTGACAAAGCCCAAGAAGAAAAAAAGATTTGCTCTAGCGCTTTTATTGACGTCTCCCAGGCCTTCGACAAGGTTCGGCACGATGGCTTGAAATACAAGCTAAGACAGGACCTGCCGGAACACTTAAATAAGATCTTAGAATCCTACCTTCAAAATAGATTATTTCGTGTTAAACACTGAACTGAATACTCCGAGTTCAAGGAAATCGCCGCCGGAGTTCCGCAAGGAAGTGTTCTTGGTCCACTTTTATTTTTGCTGTACACTCGGGACATACCCGAAACTGAAGGCACCGTAGTAGCTACGTTCGCGGACGATACGGCTATTTTAGCAACGGATAGTTCAATTGAGACAGCAACTGAAAAACTCCAACAAGCTTTGGATAAAATCTGTGACTAGACAAAACATTGGCGCATTGTCCTCAACGAAACCAAATCGACGCATGTTAACTTCACATACAAGAAAATAAACAATCTACCCGTTTTTATTAATTCGGTACAAATACCACATCCAAATGCAGCTAAATATCTAGGGATGACACTAGACGCAAAGCTGATTTTGCTGAAAATCTATCTGCCCAACGCGAATATTATTGAAGCTTAAACCACTTGTTAAGGACACTTAGTTGTAGTAAACAAAACAAAAAGAGAAGGGACGTGAGTCTGGGAACGAATATGAGAAGCTGAGGGTACTGTCGTCAGCGAAAGAATGTATTGGATTAGAAGTAGCAGACAAGAGATCATTTATGAATATAAGAAAAAGAGTCGGAGACTGAGCTGGTGGATACCAGCCTTGAAACCGTCCAGAACCACTTAAATTGAACGTTCCGAAAGGTAGTTTCTAATCCATTGAAGAAGAGATTCATCGATGTCAAATGCACGCATTTTCGACAAAAGTGCTTGATGCCAAACTCTGTCAAATGCCTTTGAAACATCAAGCTTAACAATCTTACATTCATCAGAATGATGCAGAGTGGTTCCACTTTTCGGTGAGATATACCATCAAATCACCAGTGAACCTTTTGCTACGAAAACCATATTGCTGGTCATTGAGGAGCTTTCGTGATTCAAGATATTTCATAAGCTGACGATTTATCAGCGTTTCCATGACCTTGGAAAGAAGGGACGTAAGTGCAATGGGTCGATAGTTGGAAGGAGAAGAAGATTCGCCTTTTTTAGGGACCGGCTGGACAAATGCTATTTTCCATCCTCTCGCGATGAGTCCAGAAGAGTAGGATAGATGAAAAAGCTTACGCAGTTTGCCAGCGTGGAAGTACACCTCTTCAGAATAATGGGTGAGATACCATCTGGACCAGCGGATTTGTTTATTTTAAGATCTTTAAGTACTCTTGCCACTGTGCGAGTGCGAAAGTGGATTTGTCCCATAGAATATTCACACGCTCAAGTACAGGGGGAGGCAAGGCACAATCTGGGAGTGCGGAGTTCGCAGCGAAAAGGGCTGCTAGCAGATTGGCCTTGTCCAAAGAGCTGACAGCTGGAATGTTATTGTGAACAAGCGTTGGGATGGAAGATGAGGCACAATTTTGATAAACGACCAAAAATTTCTGCTACCTTTGGGACAATGTAGAATCTTTTGCCTTAATTTTTGGTCGAAGGAGAATTTTACACGGCGAATTTAAATATTTAAATATTTATTTATTTTTCGGTTTTCCTCTGTTGGGTCGGCCTTAAAAGACCGAAATCTTAACGCCCTCAACCTGATAGCCTCTTTGCAGCTCGAGTCGTACCACTGATTTTCCTTTGGCTTGATAATCTTCATTCTGTGAGGAATAAAGGATTTTATGCCGAGGAGAATAGTGTTCGTAATCGTATCGGCGGCGGCGTCCACGTCGTTATCGAGGAAGCATAACGACCAGTTAAAACTCCTAAAGAAGCTGTTCATGCCGTCCCAGTTGACTTTCTCGTACTGCCAAACTAATCTTTTGGGAGTTAAGGCACGAAAAATTAGCCGATACTACACAGTGGTCTGACGATCCTAAAGGCGGTAGTACATTTATGGTGTATTTATTGAGGTGGGAGCTAAGGAACAACAGGATGATCTCAGTATGAGGGCAATGGGAAACAACTCTTAAGATGGAGTCAGACAGCGCATCAAACTCATTACAAGTAGAATTGTTAACAAAGTTGGGGCTTCTACGAGTATAAATACAGTAGTGGATAATTTGTCTACGGACACTAATTTTTAGAGTCCCAACACAAATGACGAAAAGCAAATAACAGAAATCTCTTTGTTTAAGCTAATGGCATTGGTTCTTCATATTTTGGACAGCATTTTAAGGTCTTATTATACCCTATACCCTTATATTAAGTTTGACACATAGTTTGTAACATAGAGAAATAATCGAGATAGACCCTATAAAGTATATATATTCGTGATCAGCATCAATAGCGAAATCGATTGAGCGATGACCGTCCGTCCGTCCGTCCGTCCGTATGTCACCACTTTTCGGGCCTTAAATTTTAAGCTAGGACGATGAAATTTCATATCTGGGCTTCTGAGAAAAAGATACAGTACAAGTGTAAAAATTTTTAAATTCCGCCCACTGCCACGCCCACTTTTTCATAACTTCACTAAATTATATGAGACCGAAAAATTTTGTTAAGACCAAATATTTAGGCATTCAGATTCCCTACAATCCACCCATACAAAAGTTTTGGCCACGCCCACTTTTTGGGGGCGTTTTCATCACAAAACCGATTTTTGGGCCTTAAATTTTTAACTAGGACGCTGAAATTTCATATCTGGGCTTCCGAGAAAAAGATACAATACTAGGTAAAATTTTTTTACATCCGCCCACTACCACGCCTACTTTTTTATAACTTTACTAAATTATATGAAACCGAAAAATTTTGTTAAGACCAAATATTTGGGTATTTAGATTCCCTACAATTCACCCATAGAACAGTTTTGGCCACGCCTACTTTTTGGGGGCGTTATCATCAAAAAAACCTATTTTGATAAAATTTTACATGTAACATCCTCAAACGTTCGACATTATAGCTATATTTGAGTACAATATGCAATTTGGCCATGCCCACATTATAGAGAGGAGGATAGGGTATCATACGATCCGTTCCAGACGGATTGTAGCTTTTCTGTATGTTTTTATTTTAGCGATTCGTTTTGCGACATCTTCCTCGGTTTCTCCATTGGCTGAGATAATACTGTAATCGATGTCTAGAGGTATATGCCCTATTTTGTGGGATTATTTTAAAGGCTATCCCAAGCCGATGGTGGATTTGGCTAAAGAGCCGAAATGAAAGATAAAATGATATTATACTTCTCTTGAAGCTTGATCAAATTTGACTTCGATTTATTCTAATTTTCTTATCCTATTTATACAAATTTTCTTACATGCTAACTTATGCCTAACTTACAATACATCATATTTTGCTGAGTGAGCATGTAGAGTTCATGCTCTTTGCCCGATTGGCTGAGTTAGCTGAAATGGCATATTTGCCGTGCACGAGCCGAAGGAAATCCGAGACATTGGGCATTCAACAAGAATTCAATCAAATCAGATACATTGTATTAGCCAATGAACTGACTTGAACTTGGACTCCAACTTAATGTTTATGGTACCATGCTATGTCGTATGCGTATGGAGTGGTTTCTTATTACTTCATTATGAATGCACTGAAACTGTCGTGCATACTTTGTATTTTTGTCATTTTGTTTATCAAGTGGTTTTTTTTGTTACTTTATTATGAATGAACTGTATTGTTGTGCATACTTTGTTTTTATGAATGAAAAGATGTTGTGTGTCTTACTATGTCTGTGCATAACTATGATGTGCATACATTGTTATTGTAGTGTGGCACTACAATACTTCCAATTCCAAGGTTTTGCAAATTCTCCACTCTTTCAAGTAAGATAAAAGCATCCATCGTATTCCTTCATTTCCCGACGATAGAGCAACCTTGCCATACTCCAGTCTGAATTTCGAACTCTTCTGTCAACTTTCCACTGTGTGACATATACTTAAGTATCGTGTAGTCTATGTTTACATTTCCAGAGTAGTAGTTTATGAAGAAATGATTTTGATCAAGAATATTCATGATTTCATTGAACAACAAAAGTCATGAAAATTATGAAGAATATTGATAATTGGCAACGTTGGACTATTTTGGTTTCATATGCTACCAATGCTTTTCCTCCAACAATATTATTTCGAGGCGTGTGAACAAATCAATTCCAAAGTTAAATCGAATTTGTTAACCGTTTTGAAATCCCATAAATTGTAGTGTAATATTTTACACCCATGGAATATTTTTTTTTTTTTCTAAATCTATGTAGTAAATTATTTTCACTTTCTATGTAACGCTTTTCTTTTGTAACATAACAAGAAACCCATGTCAACACAATTCACCGGCACAACCTGCACACAATCAGCATTAATTAAACAAGGCCCCAAGATTAGTTTCGCCGTCATAACAATCCCCAAAAATTATGGTGCGATGCACTTCTGAATTAAAAACCATAAAATAAAAATGCAAATCACATCGAATAAACAAAAAGCAATGCCTCATAAAAAACCATTCCGTTCGGTCTAATGGGTAAACTTAAGATAAGCAGCTTGGGCCAGAAGAAAAACGCACCAAAAATATAAATACAGTCCTGCTTATCTAAATGTACACAAAAAATCCATTAAAAACAATGAATTACTGATTGTAGGTAGTAAATTGTGAAATTAGCAAATTGTTTTTAAAATAGAAAGAAATTTATCGATGCGCCGCCGCATATAAAATTTATATGCAAATTCCGTTTTTGGAACTTTTGTAATGGAAATTTTATGTGACGGTGTCGTGCGGCTAATGGACTGCTGTGTGTCTTGTTTTTGTGTTTTATTCTTTTAACAAAAGAAATGAGCGAATAAGATTTATAATTGAGTTATAATTTTGTATAAAATTCGAAAAGTTTAAACATAATAATTTTATGTGAATTTATTGTGCAGTGTAAGTGGATGGTTTTTTTCCATGAATGGCGGCAACCCGCTGATTGTGATGGGTAGATAGCTTTTGGCGGGTTCTGGGTTTTGTATTAATACTTTGTTTATTAGTAGCTTTCATTATATGAATAAAAATGCTAAGTTATTTTTTATGTCAAGATTTTTATCATAGAAAGTCGGTTCGGTGTTTGTTTAAACAGGCGTGTGTTAGACGAGCTATAGTCTAAGCATTTTAAACAAAAACAGGATCGTTGTTCTAACCAATATATTAAACAATTGTTGGAAAACAATAAATATAATGCTGTGTATTGTGAGTTAAAATTAAATGCCAGTGCTCGTTAGGACAATCACCTTGTATTTGTTATTTGTACATACATACATATGTACATGCAGTAGTAATTAAAAGAAAGTTCATGATATACGCTCTGCTAGAGTGTTAGAGGTTTTGAGCGATTTGGCACCGCTGCGAACATGTCATCAGAAACGCCGCAACTGATGTGCGGTTTCGCTCGACCACCACCAAGAAACCCATCGTTTGACGAAAAATACCGGCAAGCAATAGGTATACAAAACGGCTCTGCAAAGAAAGACAAAAGCGGCTCGCGAGCTCTACGAGCAAAAGAGACGAGAAGAACATCGGCTTCTCCGAAAGAAGAAAAAAGAACATAAGAACAGCGCAATCGAAGATATTCAGAGATTATATTCCAGGAATAATGTACGGAAGTTTTACCAACAGGTAAAAAGAACGTTGTCAGGCCAACAAGACCCGTACAGAAACCGGTAGAGATGAAGAAGGAAACCTCGTAGTAGAGTCGCAGTCAGTACTGAGAATCTGCAGACTGTGTAACGGCGACGAAGACCAACATTCCGCTGTCAGGCAGAATGAACCATTCAATCTAAACGAAGATAGCCAAAATGTCTGTCCACCTGACTAAAACGAAGTGAGAATAGCACTATCCAAACTTAAGTCCAACAAGGCTGCTGGTCAATACGGCTAAGAAGCTGCAAATGACTTGGTAGAGAGCATACACCTACTCACTTCCAAGATTTAATAAGATGAGTGTATGACTGATGAATGGCATCTCAGCACAGTTTGCCCGATCCACAAGAAAGGAGACTTCCTCGAATGTGCCAATTACAGAAGTATCAGTGTCCTCAACATTGCGTCCAAGATTTTGTGTGAACGTCTGATTGACTCCTATCAGTGTGGTTTCAGACCAGGAAAGTCCACAGTCGATCAAATCTTCACACTTCGGCAGATCCTGGAAAAAAAAATCCAAGAAGTCCAAATCGATACCCATCATCTTTTTATCGATTTCAAGGACGCATATGACAGCGTTTATAGAGACGAGCTATATAGAGCCATGTCTAGTTTTAGCGTCTCTGTCAAACTTGTTCGCCCGTGCAGGACGACGACGGAGAACGTTCGCTGCTCCATTAAGTTTAGTAACGATCTCACCGAGCCCTTTGATGTCAAAAAAGGATTTAAACAAGGTGACGCGCTTTCATGTGACTTCTTTAACATCATACTTCGCACATCAAAAAATTGTGCGAAACTCACAAGCCAACGCCGGAGGTACAATCTTTCAAAAGACTGTGCAACTACTAGCATATGCTGACGATATTGACATTATTGGCAGAACACAGCCGGCTGTCACTGGTGCGGTCGCTAGTATTGCAACGGAGGCTGGCAAAATGGGTTTAGCGGTGGAAGGCAAAACCAAGTATATGCTGTCAACAGGAAGGTACACACAACATCGACGAATTGGATAGAACGTCACAATCGACAGTTATAACTTTGAGGTAGTAAGGGACTTTGTCTACCTTGGCTCTGCTATTAATTCTGACAACAATATCTCAGAAGAAATTAGACGAAGAATAACGCTTGCCAATCGCTGTTTTTTTGGGCTGAGAAGGCAATTGAGTAATTAGCTTCTATCCTGAACAATTAAGATGACTCTATATAAGACCTTGATTATTCCAGATATACTTTATGCCGCTGAAGCATGGACTTTATCGAAAGCGAGCTGTACAACGACTTCGACCTAGTCAAAAGCTGTGCATCAGTCGTTAGAGATGGCTAGGACATGTAGAGCACAAAATATGGAAAGGCATAAGGATTTGAATAAAAGAACATACAGAAAAGCTACAATCCATCTGGAACGGATCGTATGATACCCTATCCTCCTTTCTATGTAGCCCCTATAAAGTGGACGTGGCCATATTGCATTTTGTACTGAAATACGACGATAATGTCGAACGTTTGAGGATGTTACATATGTATAAAATATCATTTGGGCATATAAAACAGTTTGGGCGTGGCCAAAACTGTTGTATGAGTGAAAAGTAGGGAATCTGAATGCCTAAATATTTGGTCTAAACAAAATTTTTCGGTTTCATATAATTTAGTGAAGTTATGAAAAAGTGGGCGTGGCAGTGGGCGGATTTGAAACATTTTTACACTTGCACTGCTTCTCCTTCTCTAAAGCCCAGATATGTAGTTTCATCCTCCTAGCTCAAAATTTAAGGCCAAAAAAGTGGTGACATACAGACAGACGGACGGACGGACGGACATGGCTAAATCGTCTTCGCTATTGTTACTGATCATGAATATACATATATACTTTATAGGGTCTTTCTCGATTATTTCTCTATGTTACAAACTATGTGTCAAACTTGATACACCCTTAGGGTAGGGTATAAATATAAATTCAACTATAAAACACGATAAGTGTTCGGTTGCGGTTTTAACGTAAAATCTAGTCTGAACAAAACCGATAACCTGAACATTTTCAGGGAAAACTTACCATCAAAAGTTGCTAAATTGGGGTTATATCAATTATGGGTCTTCCTGCAGTGCAACGATTTCAAGCTTACGGGCAATGGATTGGTTAGTTTATCTGATACCTAGGCAACTAGATCATCCTCCGCAATGCTCAGACGTTAACCTGATATCGCACTTGTGGGAGTATCTCGATTGGTAGATTCGAAAACGTTTCATAACCAGTAAAGACTCGTTAAAGTCGGTTTTATTGGAAGAATGACATGAAATTCCAACATCAATGCCAAGAAGATTAGAAACTGTTTTGAAATCGAAAGTAAAGCAGACAAAATAAAGTTTTTACCTTCGTTTGTGGACTGTATACTTTTTTTAACGCGAAAAAATTAAGTGTTTTTGTTATATTTTTATTGTCATTTAATTATTACTTTTTGTGAATTTTTTTTGCCAAGTTATTGAGAATCAACTCTTTAAAAAATTTACATCAATATTTCACAAATGGATACACGTTTTATATAGGTAGATATAAAATGTTAAAAATACAACGTTACTTCATTGTGTCGTAAATGAAGAGTCACAAATACAATTCAAACCGTACATTTCGGAGTGTATAAACCCTATTTCTGTTTTATTCACTTACTAACGTCATAACCCTAGTCGGGATGGTGAACATTCCAAGCAAAACGTATCTACTATCTATGTATCAGGCTCACTGCATGTAATCCGCAAGTCATGCATGCTAATATCAAGCACCACCCATGGTAAACGTTTTTCCCTACCATAGTCTGCGATTGAGATTCCCCACTCAAGCGCACACAGACCAAATATAAAGCCATAATTTTCCTTATGTTCGCTATCTGCACATCCCGCTATCAACTGTCAATAATCGGAAATCCGGACAAACATATCGGCATTCAAAAAACGAAACATCAACATCCGAGATATAGCCACTAAATCCTTGAGTACATTATCAATTTTCCACTCCATCAAATATGAAAGATCTTCCTGAATGTTTCACCGAATTTGAGGGTGCGTCCGCACTCTCACCCATCCCTCTGCGGTATACATGGAAAAAATAAAACGAACAAACAGAAAAAAACCCCAAGGAAACAATCGGAAACCAAAAAAAACCACCACCCACGAATACCATTGAATCGAGGTCACATTCGTTAGATTTATTGCGAATATCTTGTCGACAGCTACCACCACCAGCCAGCGGCAGCATCCATCCACCACCCTTCCGCCTTCTCGGGGATTGATTATTCTGTTACATGTGCCGTCGGCGGCACCGGGATTAAAAGCCGAGAGAACCGAACAATCTCACTTCATTCGCTTCGCCATGCCGCCAGGACACATGGCGGGTAACATATTTTCTGCATAAATGTTTTCAATTCCATCAAACACGCACACACACTCACATGAGCAGGCAGTGTGAGAAAAAATGGGAGTATCTGTGTGTGTCTGAAGGAGTGTGTAGGAGTGGAGTTGTTCCAGCGTTAAGCACATGCCATTAAATGAGCTGTCGGCAGCTTAATGTGGGGGAAGTAATAACGTCTTGATTTATTTTCAGCCAGTTCACCTACGTTGCGCCCCGGTCCGGAGCAACTATCTCAACCCCCTCGGGAACACATGCATGAAGGATATCGAATGTTCAATGTAATTGGTAAATGGTACAAAAAGATAAATTACCGCTTTATGGAGAAGTAATCTTTTGTTATCGCGTAAATTGATAAAATTTACGGCCCTCTATGTCGACAATGTCGACGACGACGACGGTGCTAGCGGTGGCAATGGTAACAACGATGGTTTGATATCTGGTGGCAATGACTTTATGTGCTGAACATGGTGATGGGTAAATTCATGGCAGCGATTTGGTCGATCTTTTCACATAAAGTTACTGTGAGGTTTCAATGAGTGTCGAATGGAGTGACTCGAGGGTAACAAAAAGATGTATGGCGCATAAATAAATTCTGAGATAGTGTAATGCTCATTTCAATAGACGGCGAAATGCAATGATTTTTTTTTTGGAAAGGAAGAGTACATACATATGTACCTATGTGAACAAGTTTAAATATATTTACATACATATGTATGTAGGTATAACAAGTAGCATGACTTTGCAAGGTTTTAATTGACACAAGAAAGTAATGTCGAATGACTCATCGTAAAACTCTTAGAAGACAAATCTATTTGCTAACATCATAGGGTCATATTTGTCAACTTTTCAGCGCAAAATGTTACACAGTTCAGAATGTTGAAACTTAAATACTTTATTGAATAAATTTTATGTTCGAGATGGCGTTCAATACAACCTTGTACAAGGTTGGTCTGAAAAGTTCCCGACCTAACAAAGGTACAAGACATTTCTGCAAATTTATTTTTATTTTCCTACATAGCGTAAGTCTACACACTTTTCCCAGTGATGTGCCCATCTCTTTAATCCGTCCAAATAGTACACTAGCGGCGTCTTTCTCTGCAAATTGTTTACGAAGGTGACGACGATCTCTGTCCTCCGACCGCAATTTTAGCTTAGGGAACAAAACAAGTCGGTTGAGGCCAGATCTGGTGATAAAGGATGGTGGTCAGCAGTTTAAACCGCAATTCGTGGACTTTCGCCATGGCAACCGCTGAGCTGACCACGCGGTACCCAACGAGGGAGGTTACTGCACCTTCAACGGAGGTGCAGCATCACTCGGATCTCAGCGGATTCATTGTGTTCCCTGGTGTGGGATACTGGAAAAGCGTGAAAAGACAATTACTCCAATACTTAACCCGTGACGGAAGCGGCCGTCCAGAGCCAACCCGTTTTCATAATTTAAGGGTAGATTTAGGTAGCGTGTTTGCTAGTTCGCTGAAGTCGTTGAAAAATAGTTTTCCCAAAGATTGAGTATCTGGTTTTGTTGAGGCTTGGGTATTCGCAGAGGAAATGTGTTGTGTCATCCACCACCCCTGTATCGCCACAGCCTCTGTATAGGTCTCATTCGACAGACAAAGTAATGGCTTTGATGGCTGCTTGGCTGTCTATGTTGAAATCTATAGGATTTTTGCTGTTCAGAATGGATCGGAAGCTATCAGGCTTCGGTTATTCCATATATTTCCGCTTGGAGCACACCTCTGAAACTGTTTCGTCCATCCGTGAAGATATTATGGAGGCGGGGATAATGATCTCAGCATTAGTCCAGTTCTTTATAGAGGGAAAATTGGATTCAAGGTTAGTTCTGTAGGCTGCCTCAGTCTTATTTCTGTAATGCCAAGGTACTTCAGCTCTGGTCTGGCGAAGCATGACTCGCCTGCTGCTGATGAGCGCTACTTCAGTCTTTTCTTCTGCAAGTTATAGGCCCATGCGTACTAGCCAGTCCTGGACCATCCCGATGGCTTCATTGCAGTCATGCTCCAACTCCTCAAGGTGTTTGTTCCTCGACCTCGGGGTTCCAAGTCTGAAGACGTCATCACACATTACGTTCCACAGTAGCGGACCTAATACGGAGCCTTAAAGAACGCCACCTGTGATGTTATACTGCCTCGTTCTATCGAGTCCGTCATTATCTTCTGCAGGTATTCTGGTCCTCTCTTGGCGGTAAGTGATCGCAGGATGTTTCTCCAGTTTGCGGTGTTGAAGGCGTTCTTGACATCCAGCATGATGATTGTATAGTACTGTTTGCTCCCGCTGTTCCATCGTCTTCCTTCTATGGCTTTTTTCACGGTATTCACGACTTCGTTGATAGCGTCGATCGTAGACCGTGTCTTACGGAAACCATACTGGTGAGCTGCAAGGCCTCCCGCCTCATTGATTGCACTCTCCAATCTGTCACTTATGATACGCTCCAGTATTTTCCCCACGGTGTCCAACATGCATAGAGGCCTATACGATGTGGGATCCTGTGGTAGTTTACTACCTTTTGGTAGGAGGACCAGTCTTTGTTTCTTCCACTGGTCGGGGAATACTCCTTTCAGGCACGTGTTATAAATATCTGCGGAGATGTGTGAGGAGCCAATTGATTGCTGCTCTTAAGGCTATGATAGGGATTCCATAGACACCAGGCGCCTTTTGGTCCTTTTTGCGCAGACTTGCAGGACTTCTTCTGCGGTGACGAGTGGTATTTGTAACGCCCCCATCTTATTTGCTGTCTCCGGTTGTACATCCATTTCTTGTTGTTGTGGAAAAAGTACAGCCGCGTTTTCGAGAAACACTGTGGACGTAGGCGCGGGTTTTCGGCTTCGCTTCAGCTTCATCATCACCACTTGGTAGGCTTTTCCCCATGGGTTTTGGTCGGTTTTGTTGCGCAGTTTGAAGAAGCTTCTCTTTATACTGTCTTTAATTGCCATTATTAGATTTCTCCGAGCAGCTATGAATCACTCATGGAGTTCTTCATGGCTGCTGTGTTCTCTGGACCGCTGGTACAATCTGCGCGCCCTGTAGCACTCTGCACGCAGTCAGAAAGTCACAGTGATTTCGTCGTTCCACCAGTATACTGGTGGCCGCCACGCGTTTGCTATTTTCTGTTGCATCACAGACGCGTGTCAATCCTCTTCTAAGCTGATTCGCCTTGTCGGAGGCTGGTCTACAAAGCCTTCTTCCATCATGAGCAGAAGTACTTCGACGTACAAAGTGTGTGGTTTCCATCGCCCATCCCGCGGCTGCCTTCTCTGCTCTCTTCTATTTTCAATGGGTCTGGGTCGTAGCTGGAACATGTTCGCCTTGTGGTCATTGTGCGTATGCATGATGCATACTTTCCACGCAGCAATTCTTGCCAAACACGTGCTCATAAAGGTGATGTCTATTATCGAACCTTTTCCGTCGAGGTTGAGTTTGAAGTCCATGTGGGGGATAACGTCGCCAAAAGGCGAGTTCACGTTTGACCACTTAGTGATGGTTCTGTGTCCGATTTGGTTACTTTTCCACATCGAGGTTTGTCAGAGGGGCGCTTTTTCCCGCTGCTTCTTTAGCGAAGAGGTCCAGTGAGCAATGACTTTATGGGAGCATGACTTTAAGGCGGCGATACCGGTAGCGCTTGTGGTACCTATATACGCTAGACGTTGGATCCTTGTGACAGCCGTATGCGACGATAGGTCGAACGATGGCGGTGTACATCCAGTGAATAGTGGTTTCAATGGGATGGAGTGGATCATTGGTCTTTCAACAAAGCCTATTTTAGCTCAAAAGGAATAAATTTATGAGATTGGCCTTCCATGTCACCGGATCTCAATCCCATGGAGCAGTTATGGGATGAAATTGACAGAAAAATACCAACAACTTGTAGAAAAAGAAAAGCAGTTTTTGTTGCAGAAGTTGGTGAAATCAATGCTGAAAAGCATTGAGGTTGTTTTGCAAAATGGAGGCGGTCGTACGAAATATTGCATTTTCAAAAAGCTGCAAAATTTAGCAAGAAGCACCAATTGTACATTACTTTCAACTGACTTTTGGAGAGTCACCTTATGGACTTTCAAGAGATTTTTTTATTATTTAAATCCAATGAATTTTATTTTATTTTATTTCTTCTATAGCTACTATTACACGGTCAATGAAATCAGTCAATGCGTTGACTCTCTGACGTCAAAATGACGTAAAAAATTTGTCCTAAATCGGTCACTTCGTGTGATCGTCAACGTAAAACGCCGTCAATGCGTTGACGGTTGCGTTGACTGCCACATTGACTCAAATTTTTGGGTCATCGCGTTGACTATTTTCGTTGACCGTGTAATCACCCGTCAACGTCGTTGAGACTCGTTGACATATTTTTTTCGGATTGCTCATCAACGCGTTGACTGCCTGCGTTGACTCATTTTCAGATGTGTGTTTTGCATGAACGAGACGTCATATTTTGTTCGAATGAACGTTTTTCAAGAAAAAATTCAAGTGCACGACTGGGTTGTACATACTTGCGTCTTTATAAAGAAGGTTTATAAATTATTAAGGACAGAAGGTTAAGTGAAATAGAGAAATTCAATAGTCTGAAACGATAAGTATGAAGTTCCATCCATTTTCTTATGCATGAGGCCTGGTAAAGTGAACGCGGCATACTGCCTTTTTGAGGGCACTACCGCGATAACTTTTAATGGATATAAGCGTACATATGCATGTGTTTATATAATGCAACTGCTTTCATTTGATCTATGAAATATTGCTGGACCATATTTTGGTATTAGTATAGCCCCCTCACTAAGCCTTGTGAACTAAAATAGACAACATCCTGACATTCAAAATATAACATGGATGGTTCTGCGGGCGCATATAACCACGTACACTTACACGCACACACACTATGGCAAAGTTAGCCACTCCAGCACGACTGCTGACTGCGGTTTTCACTAATGGAAAATTTTGGCGATGATTCGGGAGGGAGTTGGGTATCTGTTGTTACCTAGTTCTCCACATAATTGAGACATGCTTGTAAGTCTTGGCTGACACTAATCTAGCGAACTATGATCAGTCATTTCCAGCAGGCGCCCACGAGGAGGACTAGAGAATAGGATTTTTGCCCCTAAGTAAAGTACCCTTAATTTTCAGATTAGGATGAACATTCTAACTTCCACTCGGGTTGTGACCTCATGGATTCCAGATCTGAAGTTTGAAGCAAATGCGCCCGCCAATCCGCACAGACAGATAGAATTGGCGGATACACTTTTTTAAACTTCTTCATCATAGTAATACTAAGTTGGATTCGTCGTTATCAGGCAATTGAGCAGCTTATTTCTCTGTCATGGAATAATTTCGGTTCTTGACCAACGATTGAACACACCACCATTCGAGAATATCTTAGGCTTTCGTGATACCCTTGAACTGTCGCGAAGGTCTTCGTCGTCCTATGTATGTAAGTGCTAATATCCAACAGATACGTTGCTAAATTTGCCACGATCAAATATCTTTTAAAAATTGAAGAATATTTATTTTTAAATTGAAACAAATGCAACGAAAACCGCATGACTTGATTATTTTTTTCACTGCGATTTAATTTATTTTGTTTTGTTTGAGAGAAAAAAATCACGTTAACTCAACCTCTCAACGTCGTGTAATCGTCAACGTGAAAAATGACCGATTTTCGATTCTGTTATTGTGACTTCAACTCACCGTCAACGTATTCCAAAGTCGTCAACTAGTGTGATCGTCAACGTTTTGCGTGTCAACGCATTGACACTGAAGGGAAAAAATCGCGTCGACACACATTACGCGTCAACGTATTTTGGGACAACATTGACTGTCTCTCGTCATTCGTGTGATCGTCAACGTTTCATGCGTTGACACGTTGACCGTTGACGGTACGTTGACGAATTTTTGTGTGACGTCAGATAGTCAATTCGTTGACTCATTTCGTTGACCGTGTAATAGTAGCTTATGTATTGTTCTGCTATCGAAAGCATATAAATTGTATTAAAAGCAGGTTCACTAGGGATTCGGTAGGGGGTGGCGAAGGACTGTCAAATGGAAGGTACACCGCCGCTATGATGAGTGGTTTGTTGTTGGTCCTCTCTAGTTTAAATGTCGTCTGGTCATTATTTCTCTAGAAAGGGATAAGAAAGAGGTTACGTGGAATAGGTTGTATTAAGAAATGATTATACATTGTATTCAACAGTATCGGACCTGGCATCAACCCTTGTGGAACTCCGCCGAAGATGCACGTTTGTTGACTCCTAAGTCAACACCAAATTTTAGCACCAGCTTAAGCAATGTACCTGTTGTAGTTATAACAAAACACGCATCGATTAAATTACTTGTTTAAACAATTAATTGTGATGACTGTGCGTACATTAAATACTATAAAATATATTCCAAACCCATCCGCCCACTTCTGCTTTATTATGCCTAGCACATTGAAAGCTCATAAGCAACATTAATGGCACGTGGCAATTAGCGTTGGTGCTACAAGCAACCAATTTGTTTCACTTTTTATCTTTTTGATTGATGGTCCATAAAACATTGTCTAAATAAAAAAAAAATCTTGTTACACGTTTTCAATTATCTCCACGGCAAAATCGAACTCCGATGAACATCATCAAATTAATACAATTTCCGTCACCTTAATGGACCCACTTATTGACTCGCAAGTGAAAGTCAATAAATTCTACCGCCCAGCGGCAATACGAGTAGCAGCTGAGGAGCAACTCTTTGCTTTTGCATTTTCAATTGGACAGTAGCACCACCATTAAGCCCAACCCACCTATATCAGCCATCTCCGCAATCAATTAATTACATTTTCTCCTTAATCAGTGAGTTGAACCGAAATGGGCATTCAAGTGCACCACCACCATCAACTAGCCAGCCAGACCGCCATCGGCATGAACGACCGACATCAGCAGCCGCATAACTCAATTGTCTTGGACTTCCATTCGCCGCTGGCCGATGTATTTGTATGTGCAACGCATACCGACGACAGTGTCGCCGGCAGATCGTAATCGCGTCCATGTCAATTTCCGCGGCCGACACATCGATCAACGTGGTCAGAAAATTTGTAGACATTATGAGCACATATCAATCAAGTGTCGTCGTCAGCGTCGTCGTTGTCGGAGTCATTTAGATTGGAATCGCACGAAACGCGCAACAGCGCACTTGGCACAGATAATCACCCAACCACCCCTCTGGCTCCTGGGGGCCCAGACTAACATCCAACACATACATATAAAAAGGAGTTCATTAATCACTCTTAATGGTCGCAGTTGTATTATGGAGTGAGTGCGCTTAATTAGGTGCCCCCAAGAGCATGTATCCATCCGGCGAACATACAGAGTAATCGATGGTTGCCTGTGAGTGCAGATGAGTATCTGAGGGTACTTACATGTAGTTCGCATTTGCATTTCACTGTAATGGCCGCGTCATATGGAAAACGGATGTTGTAAAAAAGTTACATTAATTGGGATGGGACAGGTGACATGGGAAATGGTAATGGAAATTTGAATGAGGGTTGTGTCTGTTCCTTCAAATATTAGCATTTCCTGTGAGTTATTTACGTATTTGAGAAATTGGCATGGGGAATGTACATATATTCGGCGTATAATACTATGTATAATAATGTAATGATGACGATGGTGGATTGGGGTTGGAACGGCCACTTAACGGATTTGAAATACATAGCTCTTCATATGGGAAATATTTAGATGAAGCGAATGGGTATGGCTTTACTAGATCTCAACGTCATATGGAAGCTCTTATTCAAGGCCTTCCAACCTTCCTTGATTCCCATGGTTCCGCCGTTTAGCATTTCTTCATGAAGAGGAATGCAACCCATTCACCATCAATGTTGTTCCTTGCATTTTCTTCTTTCTGTTTTCTTTCTTACTAATGAAACCACATTAATTGCGGAATCAGTTAGCTAATCACTGTGTGAGGAACATGATTAGGGTTATCACGCCTATTTGAAATAGTATTGACCTGTAATTTTCTGGAGTTAAATCCAACCCGTTCAACAGTGACCAGGAATATGTTTCAGTGTTGGGGAACTTTCCCCAACAACAACTCTTTGTGTGAATACAGGAAGGCTTTATATTTGACTTATTGAATTGATTTTATTGGTGATTTTTGGCATTTTTTCCGAGAAGTGAAACCACTTCTTGCGCTTGATGTTTCAAAGCCATTTGACAGAGTTTCGCATCAAATTCTTTTTGTTGGCATCGATAAATCTCTACTTCATCAGATAAGAAGCAACCTTTTACCTTGTTTTAAACGGTGTCAAGTCTACAATTCACCATATAAATTCTGGAGTCCCCTCAGGTTCCTTTTTGTTCGCGACTCTCTTTCTTATTTTCATAAATGATCTTTTCTCTCCTACTTCTAATACAATACATTCATTTCTTGAGGACAGAACTCTCAGCTTCTTATATTTGTTCCCAGATTCATATCACTGCTCTTCATCCGTTGGACTAGAAGGACAGCATATATTAATCGTATTAAATTCTGACTTTAACAGTACTATAATAAAAACATACAGAAAAGCTACAATCCATCTGAAACGGATCGTATGATACCATATCCTCATTCCTATGTAGCCTTTATAAAGTAGGCGTGGACATATGCATTTTGTACTGAAATACGGCGATAACTTTGAACGTTAGAGGATCTTACATGTAAATCGGTTTTTTTATGAAAACCCCCCCAAAAAGTAGGCGTGGCCAAAATTGTTGTGTTGGTAAATTGTAGGCAATCCGAGTATCGATTTTAACAAAAGCGGATTTTAAAAATTTTTACACGTTTACTCCATCTTTTTCTCAAAAGCACAGATATGATATTTCATGCTGCTGAAGTATTTATGAAGCATAGAACTTTAAATTTTGGGTGACTGCGTTTCCTCTAAAAATAAAGTGCACAACTGGGTCGTACGTACTTGCATCTTAATGCTTACAATCTTATAACCACTAACATTCAAATCTTATTCTTCTTACACATAAGACCTAATAAAGTGGTGGTGGGATTCTTCATTTTTGATGGAATTGATAACATTGAACTGATGCTATTCTTTTTTTTATTTTGTACAAACGCCTTTAAAAAATGGCCGTGACCATATTTGGTATTCAGGTGAATTATAGAGAACTGCAAGGCCTATCAAGCTTGTCTAGCCAACACGTTTAAACTAAATCTGCAATTTCGGCCATAAGAAAAAATAAGGACAGAATCTTTTAAGGTGTGACCTTCGTATGGAACGAGTGTTAGATAAATTGGTTTTAAAGCAGCCAGCGTGGCAAAAATCTACCTATTAGTGGTGATATTCTGAAAGACAACGCAGGACTATTTCATGAACAATTTCAAAAAAAAAGAAGACTTTTATGTAGTTATGGTTGGCTAAGTGGATTTAAATTAGGTTATCCTGTTCGGTTTCTAAAAATACATAATGTGGAGAAAAACTTTCTTGGCCTGAAGATAATATGTACTATGGACATATGGACATATGGATGTATGTATTTGTAAAAATCAAAAACTTAAAAAAACTGTGCAGAAATCATTGCAAAATAAAAAAAAATAAAAAAATAAGAAAAGTAGAATAAAATAAATACATACATATCTCTTATTATTAACGTGAACAGCCTTTGCAATAATTAGTTCACGCTTTCCAGACTGCACGGTATTTCATATTTTTGGGGCTTTCTTCAATTTCAGTTTGGGGTGATTTTTTATTATGAAAAAACATCCTAATTTTGGGTCATTTTTCATTTTTCTAATTCATGCAAAGATGATAGGTGTCAAGACATGACAAAAGAAACCATTGTCCTTTCAAACTTTTTGAAACGAAATAAAGTCAATTTGGCCTTATATCCTTCAACGGTTTTTGTGTTTTTTTTTTTCGTTTGGGAATAGCGTCCAAATTCTTACGAGGATCGTAAAAGAACAGCGAAGCGGGTGATCGGTAGAGTAATTTTGGACTTTTGGAATTTTTCATTTCTGTTTGCTGGAATTAACCCCCAAATTTGGGAAGTAATTTCACTGTGAAATTATTTCCAGAATCGAAGATGAAATAAGTCGACAAAAAGGTGTGAAATAAGTCCCCGATTTTTTGAGTATTTTCATGTTCTCGATTTCAAGGTTTCTGGGGCTTGTTTACTTTTGCTATGCTAGACTTTTACATCGCACTTCTTCTTTTGCTTTTGTATCTGAGAAATAAAAAGTTTAAAAATGGTTCAAAATTATCAACAGAGAATTTCAAGGATTAATTGAATGAACTATTGAATCCACCTTTGCTATCATCACCCTTCCAATATGGAAGAAAATGGAAATGCGATTCAGATCTGGGCGCAGAATTCACAGCACAGGATATAAGAAAAGTTTTGAAGAAGGTAAAGTTAAATAAAGCACCAGGCGCTGATAGAATTCCTTATGAAATGTTCATAAATGCTCCAGAAAACTCTCTAAAACTACTAGCAACAGCGCACTCCAAAATGTTAGCAAATGAAACAAACGAGAACAGCTTTCTCCAAATGATTATATTTCCTATTCATAAGCAAAATGATCCGAATGAGGCGTAGAATTGTCATGGTGTATCTATCCTTTGTTGTAAAAACTTTAGCGGAAAAGAAAACTTAAAGTTCTCAACGAATTTCAAGCAGGATTTCAAAAAGGGTACTCATCTACATACAACTTGATGAATATAATAAAAATCAAGAACTCTGCAAAAACAGAAAGTATATGGTTTATTCGTAGATTTTAAAGCAGCATTCGATTGCATTGACAGGCAGTCTCTATTCTACAAGCTAAGAATGTAACATGGGTATGTGCTAACAAACATGTAGACTAGGACTAAGGCGACAGTGTTGGACGGGAAAGTAATATTAGATTATTTTGAAATCAGCATGGGTGTAAAACAAGGATGTCTAATCAGTCCATTGCTATTCGCCCTTATACTAAATGATAATCAGGTTAGAAAGGTACTGCTATCTTTGGAACTTTAAGATTAACTTGGACTAAACCAAAATAATGATATTTAAAAAAAAACCTGCGAAGGGGGCTAGTGCAGAAAAATGACAACTTGGCGGTGATGATAATGAAGTGGTTACCAAATACAAATACCTAGGGATTATAATGATACCTGTACTATCTATTACAGCACACTTGAAAGAAAGAGAAGAATTTGCCAAATCAATATTAAATATTACGTGGAAATACTTTATGATAAAAGAGTATTAAAACTCTCGGCAAAATTTAATATTTTCATAGTTGTGATACAAGCAGCATGAAAGCTTTAGTTTTCATGAAAACGATTTCGGATAATATGAATACGGTGCTTAGTTTTCTTTCAAAAATGTGTATTATGACTCACGAATCAACTGCAAATTGTAATTCATTTTTCACACAAAAAACACCCATCTGTTATAAGAAACAAAAATACATACATAGGTACTACACATAAATATTTCATTACGTGATGACAAAGCTTGTATAATATTAGAACGAAAACTAAATCAAATTAATTTTATTAGCCATAGAGGGTGAAAAAAAAACACAACAAATCAACTGCATCCTTGCACCCCTCTCCGAAAAAACAATTTATTGCACAACGCATATTTCAAGAATAATAACGTTTCAATGTGCGCACAGAAGGAATACAGCAATCGCCGTCCATTATGCGAATATACACGACGAATGTTAATTTATGACCCAGTTACATCCCCGGAGGTGTACATTCGCTTCAGATTCAAACCTCTAGAGGTTCTACAACTGTTCTGTGTACCTATTCTGATACTCGTTATCCTTCTCCCTTCGGTGAGGACCGTCTCCTTTTTTTGGTAATAAATTGCCATGCAATAACATTTTTTTCACTTACGTATTATTTTTATCCGGGAGATCCATAAATTTACGTGTTCACGCAAACACACACACACAGAAACATTGAGAAAACAGCAATAACAACTGTGGCAGGATTAAAAAATATTGCTCCTTTGGCAACCCCTGGTGGATAATAAAAACACAATGAGCAGTGTGAAACTGTATACGAAAAGGATATCTACTCGGTGCGGAGAGCCGACGAATGGATGCGAAAGTGAGTGATGGCGCAATAAATAATCCAACATAAAAAGGACACTTAAGTTGGAAATTACTTCAGCTGGGTTTTTAATGAGATCACCAGGGACTGCTGCTGTTGCCGATTCTGAGCCCATTCGCCTTCCTCCCGATGGGATGCAAGTTATGCTTTCACAGATATTAGTTTGAGTTTTCGCTGTTGCAAGGGAATCTCTCTGTGTGACACATGAACTAGGTGACAGGAGTCACTTATCAGGATGACAGAAGGAATTACAAATACAGAGAATGTGGGATGCAACATTCGTGTCCTATTTTTTGTACGTTTTATTTTTATTACCTTTTTATTGGGTGAGATACGGCGTTAGTAGCTATGGGAAATTAGCTCTGTCAATTCAGGCTTTGTTATGAATGGCTCAGTTAGTAAGACTAAGGGCGGAAATTGATGACCACAGGTATAATAGTTGGAAATGGGAAATGCTTTGTTAGCTTTATTGCGTAATTTAGCTCGAAGGGGAAGTGTGATTTGAGGGCTGCAGTTGGTGTTGTGTCTTAACGGATATTAGTTGGAAATTACTTCCTAGAAACCGGAAAGGAGCTGCAATTGGCATGTAATTATCTGAAATTGGTGACATATTGTTATCAATACACATCAGATCAAGTGAAGCATAGAAAAGCGATTAATAATTCAATACTTCATGACGTGGATTGTTTGCCAGCTGCCTTTAAGTCTAGACACCACTTCGTGATTAAGCTGAAGTAGATTTGAAAGATTTCCGAACTGGAGCGACAGTGTTCATTCACTCTGGATGGACTTGTTATCTTAGTTCTTGTGTTTGACCTCTTGACTAGGTCGAAGTTGTTGTATATATGTATGTATGTATCTAGACTATGACTGCGGTCCACAGACCACGACTTGGACGACCAGAACCTTATTTAAACACTTTAGTTTTTTAAGAGATTCCTTTGATACTCAGCTGCTCAAAGAAACGTAGATTAACAAGACTTTTTTTTTTCGTTTGCTCCCACACAACTAACAGCGTGCTAGCAGTCAGATTCAGTCGCTTTATGTCATTTCAGTTTTGATATTACTACATTCACATCATACGTGCTGAATGATTTATTCTGCTTGATGGAATATTGTAAGACTTTGAAGCCTTCTAATAAAGAGTCTATAGAGTTGTTACTACGAGGTTCTCTTCCTTGTGTTACCGTTGTTAAAAAAATCTTGTAGTAGCTAGCACGCGATTCCCACATCTCAATATTCACAAAGGAACATGGAAATCTCCGAAACAGTCAACCGTCAACCAGATTGATCACATTGCGATCGACGCAAGGCATTCTTCCAGTAAGATGGATGTCCGAACGTTCCGAGAAGCAAACATTAAATCTTACTACTACCTTGTTGTAGCCAAGGTACGGATGCGGATATCCAGAACATCGCGAAGACAAAGAAATACAGTGAGAAAGTTTGACATCGGAAAACTACAATCGCAAGAGATCGCCAGAACCTTTTCGAATCGGGTGTTCCGTAACCTTTCAAGGCGTCCTATGGTCCTATTTCTCTCGGCTACCACAACGAAACCCCTGGTTCGACGAAGAATGCCGGCAAGCAAATTCAGAAAAACAGATGGAATAAAAAGCGGCGTTGCATAGACGAACCAGGGTTGCTCGTGAGCTCTACGAGCAGAAGATTGAGGGATAAACACCGACTGCTCAGAAGGAAAAACAAAGGGCAAGGGAACCGCGCGATTGAGGAAATAAAGAGATTCTATTGCAGAAATGAGGTTCGGAAATTTGACCAGAATGTAAAAAGAAAACGTCAAGGCTACAAAAGCAGAACCGAAGACTGCAGGGACGAACAAAGACACCTAGTAGTAGAATCGCAGTCTATGTTGAGGATATGGAAAGATCACTTCTGCAGTCTGTATAACGGCAACGATGACTAAAATTCTGCTGTCAGGCACAATGAATCATTCAATCTCGACGATGATAACCAACATTTCCGTTCACCCGACCTGGATGAAGTTAAGACAGAGATGTATAAGCTAAGATCCAATAAAACTACTGGAGCTGATGGCCTGACTGCCGAGCTATTTAAAATAGCAGGAGATGACTTGGTAAGGAGCATGAACAAACTTGCAAAATATGAATGGAACCTCAGCATTATTTGCCCGATCCTCCATAAAAGAAACTCTTTAATTTACACCAGCTATAGAGAAATAAGTCTCCTCAACGTCGCCTACAAAATCTTATCTGCTATTCTGTGTGAATGCTTAAAACCTTTTGTTAGCGATCTGATTGGTCCATATCATATCATTTTAGGCCAGGAAAGTCCTCCATTTACCAAATTTCCATACTACGGCAGATCTTGGTAAGAAACCAGGAATTTCAAATAGATACTCACCATCTTTTATCGATTTTAAGGCCATCTATGACAGCATCTATAGAGAACTATGTCTAGTTTTGGGATCCCTGCCAAACTCGCACCAAGAATGCACGCTGCTCCTCACCGAGACCTTTGATGTCAAAAAAGGATTCAGACAGTGCGACACGCTGTCATGCGATTTCATCATTTTAGATCGTACTCAGTCAAGTTTAGAGGCATGTTATCGAACTCTTTTACAGCCCGTTCTGGTGTTCGACAGAGAAGTCACTTAGGGCCAATTTTCTTTATACTCGCCATCAATGATGTCTCAGATGTATTAAAAACTAAAATGATAGGAACATTCTTCAATCCGTGCCTAGTCTGATGGCACGCAGCTGATAAGACCATGTACCTCAGAGAACTAACTAGGATACAAATATTAGAGACTCCCAGTGTCATCGGAACTACAACGGCTTCAGCCTAATCTTTTCCTCAAGAGAGGATTGGATTAACGGTAGGGCCATCAATCCGAAGAATATCTCAATTTTCACGGGCCGGTCAAAAACTGACGAAGGAGTAGGCTCTGGTATATACTCATTGGAACCCGAAAGTGATCGCTCTCTGAGACTTCCGAACCACGGCAGTGTGTTCGATTGTGTATTAGCTAGCAATCACTGAAGCGACACGAGTATTAACCACGAAACTGCACTCAAGAAAGAGGATCGATATATGCATTCACAGTCAAGCCACTATGAAGGCGATCTCATCCACAGTCGTCAAATCCAAACTTGTGAAACGATCCAATATAGAGCAAGCCTTTGCGAGACTAGTTAATGAGAGATGGAGCTCACTCTCATCTTGTCGTGTCTCCAGAAATCTGTGGGCAAAACATGAGAATGCTAACACCAAGTAAATTTTAGCGCTTAACAGACCCAAATTAACGCTCTTCACGGAGATTATTACAACCTCCTGGCGCCCCCATAACAGCCGTTAACAATGGATTCATTGTAGATCCAAGTACTGGCTGCTTGTGCAGCCACCCCTTCTACTTACCTCCCTACCTACATGAAGAAATTCAAAAAAGTGGATTCGCTAATTCTGTTTGTTTATTTGCGAGTTCGACTGCAGCCCTAAATGGCTGGGCGGATTTGCTGCATACTTGATATCTGAGATCTGAGGTCAAGTCCCGGGGCTAAATTGGAATTTTCATTCTTTTTAGGTTTTAATTTTGAGCTAGGAGTATGAAATATCATAAATGTATTTTTTTTTTCCAATCTGCCCACTGCAACGCGATGAAACCACTATGAAAAGTTGTTTCATAAGTTATATGAAAGCCAAAAATTGTATGGAGATAGAGATAGATAGAGATATTTTATTTAGATATTCAGATTGTTTACATGTTCACCCATATATACATTTTCAACACGCCCCTTCGATGGAGCGCACTTTCTTCTTGCCGTGTTCCCAGACTAGGGTTGCCACTGAAAAATTTCAAAGTCGCCCAGAGTATAAAAGTGTCCCCACTGAATTATTTGCAGAAATAAAGCACACCAATACAATGTTATAATCATGAAAATATCGTTTTAACTCATATTACTTACTTACTTACTTAACGGGCTCCGGACCCGTGAAGAGTCTCTGCCTGAGACACAGCAGCCTTCCACTCTCTTTGATCCCGGGCACGCTGCTTCCAGTTGTCTAGAGCAAGCGCTCTGGCATTCACATCTTGATACAGCTCATAGAGTTCGAGGTTGTATCTTCTTCTCCATTCGCCCTCCTCGCATACGGGACCGAAAATCCGAATTTAAATCATATTAACAGCAGCAATTAAGGATTAAAATAATACAAACTATAAGATATAGAATACACGCAGAACTTACTTACTTAAGATGTGTGACGTTTAAAATCGGGAAATGTTTAAGCCTTGTAAAATTTTATTAAATGTGGTTAAAAACTAACGGTTTTTGCACACTCCACTCTGCATTCAATTTGGATTACTGTGAGGAATATCAATTTTGTGTAAGTAGCGCGGTTATAAACATGCGGAGTGAAGAAGAAAAGCAACGAATTGCAATTTTGCACGAATACTGGAAAAATCCAGAAGTTCCACCATATAAAGTAGCAAAAAAAATAAAAATCGCGAGTTCAACTGTTTACGCGGTTATAAAACGATATAAGAGTACTCTCACAGTTAAGAGAAAGAAAGGTTCGGGTCGGAAGCCAGCACCTTTGGACCCCACCCTTCAGAAGGACATCGAAAGGACTTTTAAGCGCTCTCCCAACATTTCTGTCCGAGCTGCAGCAAAATATTCGACAAGCACAGCTACAATACAGCGAGCTAAAGCTCGAGCCGGGCTGTCTTCCTACAAAGTAAAAACAGTTCCAGATCGGGATGACGCGAAGCAAGAACTCGCGAGGAAGCGAGCCAGGCGTCTTTACGAACAATTTTTGACAAAATTTGATTGCTGCGTTATGGATGACGAAACTTACTGCGTCGCAGATTTTGGACAAATTCCAGGGAACGAGTATTACGTCGCACCATTTGTGGGTGGTGTTGAAGCCAAATTTAGAACCCGACGCGCATCCAAGTTCCCCAAAAAATTCCTCGTTTGGCAGGCTATCTGCTCGTGTGGGGGAAAAGCGAGGAGTTCATAGCACGGGACAATAAACGCCGATGTGTACATTACAGAGTGCTTACAAAAGTGACTTCTTAAGTTTATACAAGCCCACGAAGAGGCGGTATTGTTTTGGCCTGATTTGGCAACATCTCATTACGCAAAAAGGACAATGGAATTCTTTAAATGGCTTCAGTTATAATGGTTTTGTTTCTATAGTCTGATGGCTATTCGACATTTAATTTTAGTTCATAAGAAAGAAATACCTTAGTTTCCTATAACATCTTACTACTTACTTACTTAATTTTAGTTCATAAGAAAGAAATACCTTAGTTTCCTATAACATCTTACTACTTACTTACTTACTTACTTAGGTGGCGCTACAGTTCGGGGTGAACCTGGGCCTTAATTAATAAGCCTCTCCAGTTAGCTCGGTCCTTAGCTAAGGCGAGGTCTTCCTCTGCTGCGTTGTCCCTCCGGGTGTGATGCGAAGACTCTTCGGGCTCGAGCACTGGTGTCCATTCGCTCTAAATGTCCTAGCCATCTCAAACGACTAATGCGCAGTTTTTTGACTAGGTCGATGTCGCTGTACAGCTCGTATAGTCCGTCGTTGAAAGTTCTCCTCCAAAGCCCGTCAACGCAAACGGGACCGAATATTTTTCGAAAATTTTTTCTCTCGAAACGACCGAGGATATCTTCATCCGCTTTTGATAAAGTCCAAGCTTCAGCGCCATAAAGCAGGACTGGGATGATCAAGGTCTTATATAGAGTCTCCTAAGTTGTTCGGGATAGGGCCTTACTACTCAATTGCCTTCTCAGCCCAAAGAAACAGCGATTGGCAAGAGTTATTCTTCGTTTTATTTCTGCCGAGGTGTTATTGTCAGAATTGATACCAGAGCCGAGGTAGACAAAATCTCTTACTACCTCAAAGTTATAGCTGACGATTGTGACGTTCCGTCTAATTCGTCAATGTTGCGTATCCCTTCTGGTTGACAGCATATAGTTCGTTTTGCCCTCGTTTACCGCTAAACCCATTTTGGCAGCTTCTGTTTCAATACTGGCGAACGCACCGGTGACAGCCCGCTGTGTTCTTCCAATAATGTCGATTTCGTCGGCGTACGCTAGTAGTTGCACAGACTTTTGAAAGATTGTGCCTCCGGTGTTGGCTTGTCAGTTTCGCACAATTCTTTCAAGAACGATGTTAAAAAATCACATGACAGCGCTTCACCTTGTCTAAATCCTTTTTGACATCAAAGGTCTCGGTGAGATCGTTACCGACCTTGATGGAGCAGCGAGAATTCTCCATCGTCATTCTGCACAATCTGACGAGTTTGGCAAGGATGCCAAAACTAGACATGGCTCTGTATAACTCGTCTCTATAAATGCTGTCATATGCGGCCTTGAAATCGATAAAAAGATGGTGGGTATCGATTTGGACTTCTTGAGTTTTTTCCAGGATCTGCTGAAGTGTGAAGATTTGATCGATTGTGATCTTTCCTGGTCTGAAACCACACTGATAGGGCCCAATCAGGTTGTTGACGAAGGGTTTCAGACGTTCACACAATATGGCAGATATGATCTTGTACGCAATGTTGAGGATACTGATACCTCTGTAATTGACGCAATTGAGGGGATCTCCTTTCTTGTGGATCGGGCAAACGGTATTGAGATTCCATTCATCAGGCATACACTTATCTGACCAAATTTTAGAAATGAGTTGGTGTATGCTCCGTACCAGGTCATTTCCAGCTGCTTTAAACAGCTCGGCTGGGAAGCCGTCAGGTCCAGCAGCCTTGTTGGACTTAAGTTTGGATATTGCTTTCCTTACTTCGTTTTGGTCATGTGGATGGAAGTTTTGGCTATCGTAGTCTGTGTCGAATGGTTCATTCTGCCTGACAGCGAGGTGTTGGTCTTCGTCGCCGATATACAGTCTGCAGAAGAAGTTTTTCCATATTCTCAGCACTGACTGCGACTCTACTACGAGGTTTCCTTCTTCATCTCTACAGGCTTCTGTACGGGTCTTGTTGGCCTGACACGTTTTTTTTACCTGTTGGTAAAACTTTCGTACATTATTCCTGGAGTATAATTTCTCAATATCTTCGATCGCGCGCTTCCTCTGCTCTTTTTTCTTCTTTCGGAGAAGCCGATGTTCTTCCCGTCTCTTCTGCTCGTAGAGCTCACGAGCAACTCTCGTCCTTTTTTGCAGCGCCGCTTTGTATGCTTGCTGTTTAGTAAATACTGAATTGCATGTGATTGCCGGCAGTCATCGTCAAACCATGGGTTTCTTGGTGGTGTCGGGTGAAACCCAGCACATCAGTTGAGGAACTTTTGATGGCTTGTTAGCAGCGTTGCCAATGGTCTTCGGCGCTTGATGCTGGCGGCATAGGAGTCGTTGAGAGATTTCGGGATACGCGTTCGGGGAAGGTTCTGGCGATCTCTTGCGATTGCAGCTTTTCGACGTCAAATCTTTTCACAGTTATTCTTCTTTGTGGTGGCCTTTGGGATATCCGCATTCGTACCTTGGCTGCAACAAGGTTCGATCCGAGTCCATGTTGGCTGCTCGGAAGGTTCGGACATCCAAAATACTGGAGGCATGCGTTGCGTCGATCGCAATGTGGTCAATTTGATTGACCGTTTGATGATCAGGAGATCGCCATGTCCCCTTGTGAATATTGTTATGTTCGCGAATTTAGCCTTGATGCGGATTGTCATAAGACGCTCGCTCACGTGTCGAAAGCTCAAGACTTCTTTCCTAAGTCTGCCGCGTATGACGAACCCACATCCAAATAAGCGCTGTTGCTGTTCCCTATAGCAATCACCGTAGTATACGTCACAGTTTTTCATCCTCTTCCTGGATGGCCCAGATATCACTGGATTGTAGCAGTCTAGGACCTCTGCTAGTTGTTCGGCTGCACGCGGTCTGTTAAGGGTCCGAACATTCCACGTTCAGATCCGAAGATCGTTGTCCTTATTTCGTTTGCTGGGGTCGTCAACAGTAGGATCATCCTTATCCGAGGTTTGTTGTTGTATCGTAACTACTGGTTTTTTACCTGATAGGGAAGTTACCCCGACGCACAACCCCCAACCTGGAGGACCAGTTCCTTTTTTACCCCTAGGACAAGGGGCCGGATATTCCGGAGTCAGCATCCCGCTTCGGGGATGTGAGCGCTGCCGTTGGCCCATTAAGGGTTCATCCGCCACCAACTCTATTCCAACACTCTGACTCAGTATTGAAAATCCCTATAGACCTGGAATTCGAATATGTCGAAGCAGCTCATATAGGGATGACACTAATAGTTTGGCCTAACTGGAACTGGTTGACGCCACCGTTGATTCCATCTAGAGAATTCGTCCGCCGCCGCCTGAAGCAAGAGAAGGTGCCTTAGTGAGAAGACACTCCTCCCCTCTCTCTCGTTCGCTGCCACCAACAACCTTCCAAAGGGGTTGGTTACCCAATCTCCAGTTGAGGTACTAGGCACCCAGCAGCCACCATCGTGGAGGTGTAGAGTAGGAGTTGATAGTGAGAGGCTAAGACGAGAACGCTATGTGTTCCCATATGTTCCGCATCACTACCCTTTGACCATCACACGCAGAACTACCAGTATTTATTTTTTTTTTTTTGTAATTACTGATATCAAACAGATTTTTTATCGGTCACGCGAGTAAGTTCTGGCAAAAGAAATTCCGCTTTCCCGTCAAATGCTATGGAATTTTCCAAACCAGTAGCAGAGTCATAAAAGAATGCATTCTTTGGAAATGCATTCACAGAATTCACAAAAATAATTCAAATTTTGAATTGGAGCAATCAAGTTCAAAACATACAGAAAAGCTACAATCCGTCTGGAACGGATCGTATGATACCCTATCCTCCTCTCTATAAAGTGGGCGTGGCCAAATTGCATTTTGTACTCAAATATAGCTATAATGTCGAACGTTTGAGGATGTTACATGTAAAATTATATCAAAATAGGTTTTTTGATGATAACGCCCCCAAAAAGTGGGCGTGGCCAAAACTGTTCTATGGGTGAATTGTAGGGAATCTAAATACCCAAATATTTGGTCTTAACAACATTTTTCGGTTTCATATAATTTAGTGAAGTTATAAAAAAGCAGGCGTGGCAGTGGGCGGATGTAAAAAAATATTACAGTTGTACTGTTTTTTCTTCTTGGAAGCCCAGATATGAAATTTCAGCGTCCTAGTTAAAGATTTAAGGACCAAAAATCGGTTTTGTGATGAAAACGCCCCCAAAAAGTGGGCGTGGCCAAAACTATGGGTGGATTGTAGGGAATCTAAATGCCTAAATATTTGGTCTTAACAAAATTTTTCGGTTTCATATAATTTAGTGAAGTTATGAAAAAGTGGGCGTGGCAGTGGGCGGATTTCAAAAAGTTTTACATTTGTGCTGTATCTTTTTCTCAGAAGCCCAGAATTGAAATTTCATCGTCCTAGCTCAAAATTTAAGGCCCAAAAAGCAGTGACATACGGACGGACGGACGGTCATCGCTCAATCGATTTCGCTATTGATGCTGATCAACTATTTAAAAAGAAAAAAAACTTCAACGAAATATGTGAATTCAGTACTGACTTCAACTTCAATGATTTCAATTCAGTATTTACTAAATATTAAATGCATTAATCACTGACTTCAAAAGATTGGCGAATTACATTTTTTATATCCCAATTTTTTTTTAGAAAAAAGACTTCAAATCATTTCTAAATGAATTCAATAGACTTAACCTCCGAAAAGGTTTAATTCTTTTGCAACTCTGGCCCAGTAGCCAAGCAAGTAATTTGGCAGCACAATTTATAAATGAATCCTGAGAAAAGTGTCTCAAAAGTCTTCAAGATTTTGAAAAAAGTGTCGATCCATGGAATTTCTATCGTGCTGTCATTGGTTTATCATTAAAAAACACCCGTACGACACCTACATACTTATGTATACATATGTGTGTATGTTACAGCAGCACATTATACTCGTATTTTACTTACATGAGAAATCACTTTAAACTTTCATTATATTATATGCACATCGTGCTACAAAAGTAAAGGAAAAATTAAAAAAACATCGTTACAATAAATTATTTGCAACATTTTTTGTCTTTCGCTCTCGAAAGGCTTTCAGGTAAAACAGAGTATCCACCGAAAAAAGAAAACCATTAAACTAATTACTTCGACTAACTATTGCTTCTGCAGCTCTAAAGCAGACCAAACATTACATAAAAAGTCTGCAACAATTTCCAAAACCTTAAAACAGATAAATTCTTAATTTATAAGCGGTATTCCGCTGAATTTGATACGAAATTGTGTGGAATATTCCGCTGATGTCTTATTAACGTTTCGTAATGGAGCAACAGTGGGGTTGGTTGGGATTAAAACTTTTCAGTCTGTCAGTTTGTTTTACAGAATAACTTTCGATGTGCGGTTGGATAAGCTGACAGATTGTGGCCGACAGGTAAGTGATAATTGCGGTCTACGTTAAGCCTTAATTTTTTTTCTTTGCATTAAGACTTTGATTGAAAGCGCTTTCACGGTAGATAAGATTAAGGGGATAAGTGTCATTAGAGTTCAGTTGAGGCCTTTAAAAATGTTCGTCATCGGGCCATTAGTTAAAGTTTAAATTTTAGTGAATGTTAAGAAAAATGTTTGTATTTTCCAGAGTCCATTACAAATATTAATTTTTGTATACATTCCAAATAAATGCTTTAGGTACACCTTTCCATTCATATTGTATATCTCAAAGGCAATTCGTCAATCCCCTAAGCAGAAAGCACTGCACCCAACTCCCTTTACACAGTTGTATGATGGACATCAATTACATCTTGTGTCTTGCTTATGTCCACAATTCACAAGGTAAAAATCTGATATTCCTAATGGCCCTGTGTCAGGACATGACGAATCCTTGTAGATGAATAAATAACAATTTCATTATTCACTTGGAATTTGTGTACCTAACCAATGGGTCTGGCATGTGACACACTACACTTCCCATGCCTGTCTCGGTTCAAAGGACATCACCGATTATCAACTTCCTACTGGGCAAAGGCAATTCAAAAGACGATGAAGACGGTGGTGGTGCAGGAGCATGAGGAGTTGGAGACAGCTCCAAGAACAAGACAGCCTTCGGGGGTTTCCCTTTCTTTCACTTCACAATGAGATGACAATTTGTTCGGCAACATGAAAAGACTAATGTCCTTTGGATTTCACAAGACACGAGATCTGCCCTCTTCCTTCCGCTCTGACATCTTTTCTTCTGCTCTCTCTAACTACTTCATCTCAAGTAAGATAAATATTATCCTTGATAGGATGGGAGGGTGAGGATAGAAGGTGGGGGGCTCAAATCAGAAACTCCTGTCACATGAATATACAAGGGTTGGACAGGATCTCATAAATCATTCAATGCTTCCAAGTCTTTTCCGACCAAAACAAATGTGCCAAATGTGTTTTGTCCAACACATACACAGAGGAGAGAAGACAGTCAGGCCAGTCCTCTGTGCCCTCGATTCGTCCTCTTTGTCGAACTGTGAAAAGGACACAACATGTTTTTGTATATATCCATTATTAAAGAATGAGGACCGGTCCGAAGAAGACAAAGTGACCTTTTATTGATCCTGATTTATTGGGCGTTCGGAAAATGTGTTCCCTTCGTGGGGTATTGATTATGACTAAAGAGCGAACGGAACTCTAGCAGAAAACGTGCTTGAAATATATATCAAGAGAAATTACCCTTATGGAGTCCTTGTGAGGACCGCGTTTGCAATACGCACAGTGCTGGCCGAACCGCAATCGTACATCACACATTATGGGTTCATAAATTCGTCGATATATCATTTTTCTCGGCGCCCACACTTGCCCAGCAGGGTTGTTACATGTGCCCAGTAGTATGCCCAAGGGAGGTGGTTGTTTGTTATTTGTTGCGGGTGACTGGCTAGAAATGGCCCTCGCAACAGAAGAGAAATTATATACAGTTTTATTTTTGACGGCGATTTCGAAAGGATGGATTATCGTGTGGGATTTATGAGGTCAGCCGGATGTGGGTGCGTAGTTAGTGTTGGATTCGGGGCGGGTTGGAATTAATGACTTTCGGGTCACATTGATATCCATGGACCATAGGGTGGACATATAAGTTATTGCGGTCATTAAATTGCGGTTGAGATAACTGAATTGAAATTATTTGGCACTTAGGAGGGGAAGTAAAAGTTTTATCGAAATGATTTACACAGAGTTCTCTTGTACCATATGTTTAGGGTGTAAATGAGGTAACCTAATGTTTGGAAGTAAATTGTATCCGTTAAATGATCTTCCAAGACGTTGAAGCTATTTGGAGGTGTAGAGCTAGTGATTGAGCATACAAAATCATTGGCCTAGGGGTAAATAATCTCGATGTCTTGGGCCATCATTTTAGTTGGGTACTTCCATTTATTCTGAGTGCTATGTTTTTTCGATTATGTTATAGAAACAAAGCTATGTACACCTTATGCTACTCTTGTGATCAATGTCTTAAAGTATCTATGCAATGGGTGGATTAGCCTAGGTTAGGTGGTGTAGTGTTATAAGTTTATCATAAGACACTAAGCGCTATAGTGGGACCATCGCGTTCTTTAGAGAGCCTTGAGATGACAAACCTAAACTCCAATGCATTTGATATCCCTACATAATTTTAGTATCTTACTGATTTGGTTCGAAGATCCAACGCCCCTAGGTTATCAAGGAAGTATTTTTCAAGGTGTTTCCTTGGAATTCATAAAATAGATGTGTAATGTCCTACACGTCCTCCGAGACGTGTAGGTCGCTGCAGTTTCTACATACATCCGCCTTTGATAATCCTAATCTGAGCGTGCTTCCTCAGATGGCACGATGACAATGATATCCATCGCTATTCTTAACCGTGACCTACTTAATTTTATACTGTCCCCAAATTAGATTTTTCCGATCGATTTTTTCCATCGAGAATAATCCTTTTGCATTTGTGTTTTACAGAGCTCTGATCCCTTTCTTGGCCAGCATGTCCACCCTTTCATTGCCCTCTATATGGCAGTGTCTAGGTACCTAGCATAATCTGACATAATGCATTGCTTAAGGTTGCGCGCTCCAGTGGAAAGTGACCTCAAACAATTTATTGCGCGAAACTGGAGGCAGCTGGCTTAAGATCGAACCGGCTGGGTAGGCCCGTTGGTTTAATATATATTACAGTCTCATTTTGTAGAGAGACAACCTTCCTTTGCCAATCCTCCCTATCAGGGTACATTATTTCATATGATGTATCGAAGTCAAGGGTACCAAGGATTTCATCGTCAGGGATATCGGGAAAGGCTTCCGTAAGAATGGACATATGTCCAATATTGCTGGCTTTAAACTGTTCGTGACTACTATGACAATATCATCTGTGTAACTCCCATTTTGTTGTCCCCTTAGCTATTGGAAGTCATAAGACGCCATCATACTTTATCGTCACAGCAGTGGTTTCATCCTGGATTTTTCTGATACGTCTTTACTTTGTATTCTTTAAGATTACAATTAAT
This sequence comes from Xylota sylvarum, assembly GCA_905220385.1. Lineage (NCBI taxonomy): Eukaryota > Metazoa > Arthropoda > Insecta > Diptera > Syrphidae > Xylota > Xylota sylvarum. The sequence continues at coordinate 65,224,107 of LR999957.1, read as the reverse complement.
GTTATACTGTAGGAAGGAATTGGTTCCTGTTGGCACTTTTGAATATATTTTAATGTGTGTAGTAGTATCTAACGACGTCTCGCACTATTTATATCCTGGACAAGTTCCTTATGTCGATCGCAATGTAGTCAATTTACTTACTTGACCAGACACCAGATCTATGTACATGTGTGAACGTTTAGGATGTAGATTGTAGGAACCGCGATCAAATTTAAAGAAGTGTGGGTTAGGGAAAATGCTCCTCTCACTTTTTTTTTTCATTAACATTATTCTTATCATAACAAATTATTATTTGGTTAAGCTATGTATATATCATAACAAAATTATAATATTATAATAAAGAATAATTAGTGGCATTTGTATTTAGCAATTCAAATACACTCATACCTCGCTTTACGGCCGCTCTTCATACGGCCTTTCGTTATAACGGCCTTTTTATACCCTATCCTAAGGGTATATTAAGTTTGACACATAGTTTGTAACATAGAGAAATAATCGAGATAGACCCTATAAAGTATATATATTCGTGATCAGCATCAATAGCGAAATCGATTGAGCGATGACCGTCCGTCCGTCCGTCCGTCCGTATGTCACCGCTTTTTGGGCCTTAAATTTTGAGCTAGGACGATGAAATTTCATATCTGGGCTTCTGAGGAAAAGATACAGTACAAGTGTAAAAATTTTTGAAATCCGCCCACTGCCACGCCCACTTTTTCATAACTTCACTAAATATATGAAACCGAAAAATTTTGTTAAGACCAAATATTTAGGCATTCAGATTCCCTACAATCCACTCATACAAAATTTTTGGCCACGCCCACTTTTTGGGGGCGTTTTCATCATAAAACCGATTTTTGGGCCTTACATTTTTAACTAGGACGCTGAAATTTCATATCTGGCCTTCTGACGGAAAGATACAGTAGAAGTGTAAATTTTTTATACATCCGCCCACTGCCACGCCTACTTTTTTATAACTTCACTAAATTATATGAAACCGAAAAATTTTGTTAAGACCAAATATTTGGGTATTTAGATTCCCTACAATTCACCCATAGAACAGTTTTGGCCACGCCCACTTTTTGGGGGCGTTATCATCAAAAAACCTATTTTGATAAAATTTTACATGTAACATCCTCAAACGTTCGACATTATAGCTATATTTGAGTACAAAATGCAATTTGGCCACGCTCACTTTATAGAGAGGAGGATAGGGTATCATACGATCCGTTCCAGACGGATTGTAGCTTTTTTGTATGTTTTTTATTACTTTGTTTCCGTTTTACGGCCAATATTTTTATCATTCTTTTAAATGTTCTTACAATGCAGGAATATGTATACATTATGTACCTTTCCTACTTTGTTTACTTTACGCTGCGAATTTTTTCTTCCTTGTTGTTTTCTTGAATTTCGATCTTTGTGCTCCCCATTCCAAAAAAGTATGTGAGTACATACATATATGTATGTACATATCTCCAATTTATATAACGCATAATGCACAACAAAGTCGATATCGGCATCGCTAAGTTTGAATTTCTTAGGCACGGGTTTTCCCCTTTTTGGTTTGAGAAATAGTTTTTAAGTCAGAAGATGTGTTGACTCTCTTACATGTGTATATATGTATATATGGACGTATATGTGAGAGTTTTATTCTCAGCTTTCATCTTACAATTATTTTTGGTATGTACATACATTTTAAATGTTGCAAAATTCTTAAATTAAAATCCTTAAATATTTTCTAAGATTAATGTTTTGATACGATTTGGCAGATAAGAACATAGACATTTACACACAAAATGCCACCAGAACGAATAGAGAGCGAAAAAAATTAACGTTTTATCAATTTTTTGGTTATTTTTTTAAGATTTGAAACCAATCTAATTGATTTAGATATTGTATGGGTTTGTATGAACAAAAAATGACTCGTTATACGGCATTTCGCTTTATTTTGTGGAACGTATCTAGGCCGCTAACCGAGGAATGAGTGTAGTGTTAAATGCCACTTCATAAATAAAAATTCAAGAATTATGTGGGATATACAATATTTAGCTGAATTTCATTAAATCAAACTATTACATAAGAACAAAAAAAGAAAAAGATACAAAATTACTTTGAGAAACAAACAGCAGGTAGGCAATTTAGCAAATTATGTAATTCAAAAAACTAAGCAATGTAGATCAGCAAAACTTCAATTTGATTGTGATTGTAATCCAGAAGCCATGTTTTAACTTTCCTTAAAAATATAGATAAAGTCCTAATGCAGCGGATAGATATAGGAAACTTATTAAAAAGCTTGCAAGATACAACGGAGTAGAAGTTTCTAAAGTGGGTGATACGAAAAGTGGGAACGAATACATAACTGTCTAGATTGCTTCGCCAAGTCCATACATATGTATTCGTATATATGTAATCTTGGTAATATTATAATTGTTGTTTATACATTCTTCTGTGAAACAAATACATATGATTTTTGATTCTCACTTTGTGCGATAGTCTTGGTCCTTTTCAGGGAGTCACAGATAACAAATTTAAGCCTTTGAAATGAATGCTACCCTAAAGCACGCACATACATACATATGTATTTATTACACTGAATTCAGCTCCAACAACGTTAGTATGTAGATACCAGTTGTCACAACCAATTTGCCTATTAGACTGAATTAACTATATATGAACAAAAATTAATGCAATAAAAAGTCAGCACAAATAAATTGTTCCTCTAAAGGACAATTTCACTGATGCCCAAAGGGGGTAGTAAAAGAAAATTGATGAGCCCCACAAATTGTGTCTATAATTCTCATCTTCCTTATCTCCGACGTAGGTGGCTACGAGGTTGGGGTAGTATATTTCGAAACTAGTATGTGCCAGCCAATAAATTCTAATGTCGCATTAAGCCCACACCATGTACATGGCTGAGGGTGTATGTGTATGTTGCAACATCCTTGCTAGTGTAACGCACCCAGAAAAAAGAAAAAGAAAAAAAAAAACTACAAAAAGAAGCAAAGGCACGCGAAAGGACCCAACTTACATGTGATATTAGCATCACCACTGCAGAGGGTGGACATGGCGTCGACTAGAAGGGGGTACGGCGCAGTAAATTATGTTTTATATGCAATAAAGTCGACCATAAAAATGTTGCAATAAATTAAATTAACTGCTGGAATTGCTGATTTTATTATTACCGGCTTCGTTCGTTGCCCTAAACTACTATGTGGTTCCCCTTTCGTTGGGTGATGGGGAAATTTGTATGGTCAACCGATCGCTTAAGGGTGCTTTACACTACGTTTCATATAAATTATATCGAGTTATTTGTATTTCTTGAATTTTACAATGTCATTCTCAACCTGCCAAACGTGCATGTCCCTTTGTACAGAAATATCAGTCCTACATACATACATACTGACTTCCTGCTTCGTGGAGAGATTAACTTTCTTTAGCCAGATCGTACGTTTTGCCATAGTCGAGAATATCCTTGTGACATGGCAGGCAATCGTGTGATAAATCTAATGATCGGTGTACTGGAGAAGACTCCCGTACGTGTACCAAGCACTGTATAATGTAATGTAATGTACTATCTGGGTATAATGTCCATGGCAATCTTCGATTTAGAATTCTCCTAAGCAATTCTGTTCGAAATTTTGACCTTAGCATTCTGCTGTTCACTGGATTGAACCCGAGGCTGAAGGAACTATTTCAGATCCAAGGCCTATTTACATGAAAATAGGGCAATCGAGGGACTTTTGCCACTGTCTATTCAGCTTCCTGTGTCCTTGAGTTTTTTGAGTATGAAACATTGAACTACTATGATTCAAGGCTAGTGCGCTCCATCCCTTGAACACTACTTGATTGTTGACTTGAATAGCTATCTTTTACCTCTGTGTTTAGTTTCTTTGTGTGCATAGCCCGTGCTGCTTTTTCAATGGCGAGAAAGATGAAAGATGCTGCAGTCTTCTGGGAATTTGTATAAGTCTTAGATATTGAGTGTCAGTGTAGAGCTGGACGTCCTGTGCGTTGGATTCTCATTCCTGTCGGAAAAACAACGGAGTAGTTCTTGTGAAAATATATGTAAGGTACTACATATCCATATCTTTGAAGTATAGATCCGTGTCTATATAAGCTTTGCTTCCTTGCGCTTAAATGTCCGTGCTTCGAATGAACTCGTCCAGGGCAAAAAGATTAAGAATCATTTCCAACCCTGCATGCGGCGTTGATCTCTGTGCTCCCGTTATGCTAACACATGCTAAACTTTGTAGTTGCATGAGATTAACAAGATAGCTACCTTTGTCTCTTGCATTCCAGCATACAATTGTACAGTCGGTTAGTATGGGTCTTATGATCGCAGAAGGTTTTCTTGCATATTCCTGTTCCATGTGAGCACATCAAGGGTGGTTCCTAGATTCTTGACTTCTGGAGAGAGGTTAGATTCCGTTCGACTTCGAAAAGTCGAATTTTTCTATTTTCCTGATTTTCGTGAATAGAACTAATTCAGTTTAAGTTGGGTTTAGACTCTTCAGCTCCGCCCAAGAACATAGTTCGGTCGTATGCGTATGCAAGTGTTTTAATTCTTTTGGATTTGAAAGTCATTACAATGATTGCAATAGCGGGAGTGCTGTCTCATTCGGATCTCAACGTATCCATTATGTTTCCCGGTGTGAGATACCTGAATTGATCTTTGGTGGGTGAGGTACTCCTAAACCAACCTGTTTTCATGATGAATTTCATAGTGGTTTTAGGTGACGTGTTTGCTAGTTCGCTAAGGTGATTAAAAATTAAAAGATACTTTTCCGCTAAGGTTGTGTATTTAGTTCTGTGTAGGCTTGGGAATTTGCATTGGAGTCTACCACTATGTCGACACAGCCACTGTGGTGCTGATTCTCATTCTTCTAAGGCGGGCTGCCATTGAGTTGTGGCCTGTGAAGATACCTATGAGAAGGTTCAGCTGTGGTCTATTTAGTGATAGAAGTTCTCTAATCCTCTTTTTTTGTTGTATTGGGCCCAAAGTTTTCTAGGTGTGTGTTCTCCACCTCCAACAGGGCCAACTGTTGTGAAAGTCCGAGGTAATTTTGGAAATGAGAAGACTGATAAGCGTTAGGTCCGAGTGGTCTGCTAGCAGGTCGTTTAATTCTGAGCCTTCTGTAGATAGCTCAAGGGCCATTTTATTCCCGTGGAAGTCCATATGTTCCGGAATCCAGCAGAGTGCGCTACTGTGCCTCTGGCTGATGGCTTTGATGGCGCTGCTGGGCTGTCTGTGTAGATGTCTATATGATTATTGCTATTCAGAGTGGATAAGTCCCGGCATGACTCGGTGATTCCATATATTTCTGCATTAACGTTTGACCACTTGGTGATGGTGCTGTGTCCGATTTGGTTACTTTTCTACATCCAGGTTTGTGGGAGACGTAGTGCGCTTTTTGTCGCTACTTCTTTAATAAAGAGGTCTGGTATACAGAGCCGGGCATGGCTTCAAGGCAGTAGGTGTTGTTCTAATAGTTCTGGTGTTACCTATACACGCTAATTGTTGGATCCTAGTGAGAGTGTTCAGGTTTGTGGCTTTTGCGGCATCAGGCCAGTAAACCAGACAACCATATGTGAGTATAGGTCTAACGATGGCCGTGTCCATCCACTGGATAGTGGCTAGCGTATGCACATGCGTATGCGTATGCACAGCCAACCTGTACGCTGGACCTTACTTAGATAGTCGAGGTTTATAGATTTCTAAGGCTGTTCACCAAATAATTACACTGTATGCGAGTACCGGTCTAATGAACTAGATATAGAGCCAGTCTATTATTCAAGTTTGTAGATCACATCTATCTTTTTTTTTGCAAAAGAAAAGTGCTACTGTGGCTTTCTTTACTCGTTGTTGAATGTTAGGTTTTCAGCTTAGCTTCCTACCTAGGATAAGACCCAAATATTGTGCTTTGTCAGAGAAAATTAAACTGATACCATTAAGAGAGGGAGGGTTGACTAACGAAATTATACATATATATTCCGGAGAAGATTACTAGTTCAGTTTTGTAAGGGTTACACCCAAACCACACCAAACCGCTCAACTGGCTAGCTTATTTAAAGCGTTGTGTAGAAGTTCTTTTAGAGCATTTAGGTGATTTCTTGAGACAGCTAGAGCATAGTCATCATCATCTGCATAGTAGACATCCCACCCAGCTTTAACCATTTAGCAGTAGATTAATAAATTCGCAAAGTGAGCTGTCGACCTTGAGATCTGATAGTGCATCTGCTATTGCTGATATATTGACATTGTTAAAGGCACCTTCTATATCCATCAACCATCGTGTACTTATTATCAAACATGGAATATTCGACATTGGGCGCAGTACTCCTAATAAATATACGTACATATATATGTATGTAAAAATGCTCAGTTTAATCCAATATGTATGATATTTCCATATGCTTTTAAACCAATGGCAAAATATACCTAAAACCGTCTCTCAAGAGTCAGCCTACTAAATTCAATCTGCACTACGCCCATGTGCATTACATCTCCAACTATCTAAACAATCCCTCACCCCACCATTCTCTGATTTGTCCTAATAATGTTAGCAATTACCGCAACTGCAATGCGGTGCTGGGAAATCCCCCTAGCAGAATAGTTTATTGTCGCAATTAGAAAGCCTTTGGCTTTTATCAATTTTTCTGTCAAAGGAATTACCCCACACCGGAGATTCGAGCTCACCTCTATTACGTTAGAGAGAATTCACCGAACAGAGACATAGACGCTCCTCGCTTTATCGGTAAAATGTGATTGTCGAGACTTTATTTTTATTACCTTCTGACTTGTCCGCCATAGCAAGGAGTACGCAGGACCGGCGAGCGGCGGCGTTCGAGTGATTTCTTTATGACGCCGTCGGAGGTCGTAAAAGCCACCACCACATGACCAACATCATATAAAATACGTTTTACAATGCGGAATGACCAAACTGATAGTTCATCTGACAGGTTGACCCATTTGGTATGGACGAACGTAAAGGAAGATTTCTCCAAGTGTCACATCTGTTACAGGCGAATTGACATTTCGGCACTTAGTTGGGTGATGGTCGGTATTTTGTTAAGCGCCATCTTTCATGTGACTTTAGAATAATCTTGTACCTTCCATTGGGCAATTATTGTTGTGATTACGTGTCTTTGTGGTTATGGAAACCCGTCAAGAAGCTGTTGCGGAGCAGTTGCTTGGTAATTCTGATTGAGGATGCAATTACAGATAGATGGAGATAATTTGTTGCATTTAATGACGTCGCCTGTAATAGACTCTGATAATTTATTGAAGCGGGAAGTCGATATTGATACATAAGTGGTCAATAGCACATACGATGTTATAGGCGTAGATAAAGAGGAATGAATTGGGAGGATATGTACATCTAAGGAAAGAGCTTGGAAATAATTACTCAGAATATTGAAAGATACATAATGACGATAGAATTATTAGACAATAATAAATGTTCCGGTTGGGGAGGTATACATACGTGTGCATTTTTATACCCTATCCTAAGGCATATTAAGTTTGACACATAGTTTGTAACATAGAGAAATAATCGAGATAGACCCTATAAAGTATATACATATATTCGTGATCAGCATCAATAGCGAAATCGATTGAGCGATGACTGTCCGTCCGTCCGTCCGTATGTTACCGCTTTTTGGGCCTTAAATTTTGAGCTAGGACGATGAAATTTCATATCTGGGCTTCTGACGAAAAGATACAGTAGAAGTGTAAATTTTTTTTAAATCCGCCCACTGCCACGCCTACTTTTTTATAACTTCACTAAATTATATGAAACCGAAAAATTTTGTTAAGTCCAAATATTTAGGTATTCAGATTCTCTACAATTCACCCGTAGAACAGTTTAGGCCACGCCCACTTTTTGGGGGCGTTTTCATCAAAAAACCGATTTTGATAAAATTTTACATGTAACATCCTCAAACGTTCGAGGTTATAGATATATTTGAGTATAAAATGCAATTTGGCCACGCCCACTTCACTGTTATTAGAAACACTCAATTTTTAGAAATGTAAAGGAATTCGAAATTATTTATATTTCCTCACGTTTAAGAACGCATGTTTTTGAATACCCGAGAGGAGAGGAGGGAAGATGCGGAGTGGTTCCAAGCAAGATCAGGCAAGGGTGCACGTTGAGTTTGCTGTTATTTGCACTATTTATAGAAGACTGAGTGAATTCTCTGCCAGGAGGCGCTAAATTTGTAGGTGTACTCATCAAGGCGTTGCTTTTTCCAAATGATATATTTAGCCATGCTTGCCTATTAACTAGAAACTCTATTGTTGATGATTAATCGGCCACAGAATTACTCCAGTTTATGGGGTCCTTTAGTCTACTAAGAGCAGCCGGGTAGAAAGTGACAATTTTCAAGAAAGGGGGAAACAGCATTTGCATTAACGAAAAGTAGGCCTATAATGGTGAAAATGTTGAAGTAGTTAGTGGCAAGTAAAGAGTAATCGAAGCTGTCTCCGAAACTATTTTGCGGTACGCTGCGCAAGTACATATAAGTTATTTCATAGTTATTTATTAATATCAACATCATTTACAATAGACTAGTTTAATCTTTATGTTATAAATGAAGATGCAACGCGGAAAAGAGAGTGAAACAATAATGTAATTTAATTTAATTTACCTGTGTAGTGATAACTTAGATGTAAAATTCACGACAAATAATTGAAAAACACAATTCGTTTTTTATTTAAATTAAATTTACTATTTTAAAATCAATTCAATTACTTATTTAATTAAGCGCCATATGCCTGAAGAGAGTCTGATCAAAGGAATTTGCATAACAAGATCTTCTTATGCTGAGAGGAAGTCCATTCCAAATGCGAATGGCATAAACGAAAAATTGACCCTCGGTGCAAAGATAGTAACAGCGCGGAAAAACTAAAGTGCAAAAATTAGTTTATGGAACAGATATGAAGGTTGTTTGGAGGTTATAATCCTGTGAAGACATTTAACAGTACAAAATTTCAGATACTGGTCTAATGAGCATCCGAGAATACTTTTGGTGTAAGCAGAAACGTGATCATAGCGTTTTAAGGCATAGACATATCGAACAATGTTATTGAACGCAACATTAAGTCTTCTCTTGGTAATTGATTGGACGCAGCAGCAGATTTCACAACCATAAGCTATGATGGGCACGATAAGAGATTTTGCTAACATAAGTCTAGTTTTTAGTGGTGTGTAACCTTGGGATACCGATAAATTTTTATTTTTTTTATAGTAACATGATCATCCCAGCTTAGCTTGGAATTGAACCAGATGCCGAGGTTTTTAGCCTTGCCAACATACTCAATTGGATTATCTCCAAGGCATATAGCAGGAAAATGGCTTAAATTTGATTCGGTTCTGCTAACGACCATGCATTTTGATTTAATGGGATTCAGTTTCAAAAAGTTTTCTTAAGAGCAATTTAAAATCCTACGAAGTTCCTCATTTAGCTTGAGTATAGCTTCCGCAGTTAACCCGGGCTTACAGCTTATGTACAATTGGACATCATCTGCATACATATGTGATAATGAATATTTAATTTCTGTAGGAAGATCATTAACGAAAAGCATGAACAGAAGAGGGCCAAGAACTGAGCCTTGTGGAACGCCTGTTGGTATTTCAATGAATTCGGAAAAATTGTTGTTGTAGAAGACTGCTTGCTTTCTTTTCAGAAAAACCACATAGCATCTTCAGTTTATTAATTAATATGGTGTGATTGACTGTGTCAAAGGCCTTGGAAAAATCAAGTAGCGTTAGAAAAGTTATTAGGTTTTCGTCTAAAGCTGTTCGCAAATCATCAGTAACTTTGAGTAGCGGTTGTAGAACTGTGTTTTTTTCTGAAACCAGATTGATTGGCGCAGAGGATCTTATTCCATTGGACAAAAATTTAAACCTGATTGTGTATAAGTTTCTCCAGGACCTTTGACAAATAAGGAAGGATAGTAACTGGTCCGTACTCAGTCATAGAGTTAGCTGACGCCTTCTGTTTCAGAATTGGAATAATTTTTGCTAATTTCCATGCGGACGGGAACGTGGAAGTCGTTATTATACTATTAAAAATGTAAGTCACAACCGGAAGTATGAAGGGAAGTATTATTTTGATGAACTAAGGGTGAATACCATCAACACCAACCGCTTTCGACTTGATTTGGAGCATCGCTTTGACAATATCAGTTTGCTCAACTCTGTGAAATTCAAAGGAGCTGTTCGAGGCGGTACTGCTAGGTTGATTCGACAAAGACGATGCTGCTTGTATATATGCAAACTGCCTATTGAGCTGGTTGGGGTCAAGGTCCTCTTCCTCCCGGACACTACTGCGCTCAACACAAGTTTTTCCAGAGGGTTTTGGAGGGAAGATTTTCATCAAAATGTTTTTTGTAGTATTTCCATTTAAAAAAATCTATGAAACTGTGGTACGATATTATATCAAAATATCATTTCATCTTCCTCCTAACACTCCTAACTAATGATCATGTTGGTCTGCCCCTACTCCTCATTACTTACTTACTTACTTACTTATCACTTAACTTAATTTTTACTTGCACCTGTACCTCTAAGGCAAGTATTGGTTTCGTGAAAAATTTCGATCTCGAGATTTTAATCAAACGGGACATTACTATGATGGAAAAGTCCAAAAAAGTGGCTCCGCCAATTCCGTCCGTCTGTCTGTCTGTCTGTCGGTCTGTCTGTCTGTATATTCAACTGCAGCCTAAACGGCTGGACGGATTTACTCCAAACTTCATATCTGGGGTCTGTGGGATGATCCCTAGAGGCGAAATTGGAACTTTCATTCTAACCTCAAAATTAAGGGTACTTTCCTTAAGGCCGATTTCACTAAAAATGGATTTTCTCGAAAACGGCTATAAAGATTTTGTTAAAATTTCATATGTGAGTTAGATTGGGCATATGCTATTAGATGGCATGCAACGATTTGCATAATTTTAGATATTGGTTGTTTCTCGTCTATTTCTTCAGCGATTGGGCTTAAAATCAATATCTGAGGTGGGTATGATAAATGCAAAAATATTATATACCAAGTTTTAGAAGTGCCACGCATACTTTTAAAAAAAATTTACTTTTTAAAAATTTTCACTAGAAATCGAAAAAAATTGTTAAACCATAATTCATAGGCTTTGAAAATCTCTATAATTCACCTTAACATCAAACAAACTGGAATTTCAGTGCATACCCGATAGCATTAAGGTGCAAGTACGTACGACCCAGTCGTGCACTTTATTTCTTTTGTTTACCATAATTGATTCAATAAAATAAATACTTGAATTTCGGGATTGATTTGAATACTCGGCCGGAGCTTTGTGTTCATCCGCTCTACATATTTTTGTAACATTACTTGCTACACTAACATATGTATACATGACAAGCAAACAGTCACATACGTAATTAACAGTATTTTCTAAACATTGTGAACACACTGTATTATAATAAAAACATACAGAAAAGCTACAAACCGTCTGGAACGGATCGTCTGATACCCTATCCTCCTCTCTATAAAGTGGGCGTGGCCAAATTGCATTTCGTACTCAAATATGGCTATAAACTCGAACGTTTGAGGATGTTACATGTAAAATTTTATCAAAATCGGCTTTTTTGATGAAAACGCCCCCAAAAAGTGGGCGTGGCCAAAACTGTTCTATGGGTGAATTGTAGGGAATCAGAATACCTAAATATTTGGTCTTAACAAAATTTTTCGGTTTCATATAATTTAATGAAGTTATGAAAAAGTAGGCGTGGCAGTGGGCGGATGTAAAAATTTTTACACTTGTACTGTATCTTTTTCTCAGAAGCCCAGATATGAAATTTCATCATCCTAGCTCAAAATTTAAGGCCCAAAAAGCGGTGACATACGGACGGACGGACGGACAGTCATCGCTCAATCGATTTCGCTATTGCTGATCACGAATATATATACTTTATAGGGTCTATCTCGATTATTTCTCTATGTTAAAAACTATGTGTCAAACTTAATATATCCTTAGGATATGGTATAAACATACAGAAAAGCTACAATCCGTCTGGAACGGATCGTCTGACACCCTATCCTCCTCTCTATAAAGTGGGCGTGGCCAAATTGCATTTCGTACTCAAATATGGCTATAACCTCGAACGTTTGAGGATGTTACATGTAAAATTTTATCAAAATCGGTTTTATGATGAAAACGCTCCCAAAAAGTAGGAGTGGACAAAACTTTTGTATGAGTGGATTGTAGGGAGTCTGAATGCCTAAATATTTGGTCTTAACAAAATTTTTCGGTTTCATATAATGTAATGAAGTTATGAAAAAGTGGGCGTGGCAGTGGGCGGATTAAAAAAATTTTTACACTTGTACTGTATCTTTCTCTCAGAAGCCCAGATATGAAATTTCATCGTCCTAGCTCAAAATTTAAGGCCCAAAAAGCGGTGACATACGGACGGACGGACGGACAGTCATCGCTCAATCGATTTCGCTATTGCTGATCACGAATATATATACTTTATAGGGTCTATCTCGATTATTTCTCTATGTTACAAACTATGTGTCAAACTTAATATACCCTTAGGGTAGGGTATAAACATACAGAAAAGCTACAATCCGTCTGAAACGGATCGTCTGATACCCTATCCTCCTCTCTATAAAGTGGGTGTGGCCAAATTGCATTTTTGTACTCAAATATATCTATAACCTCGAACGTTTGAGGATGTTACATGTAAAATTTTATCAAAATCGGTTGTTTGATGAAAACGCCCCCAAAAAGTGGGCGTAGCCAAAACTGTTCTACGGGTGAATTGTAGGGAATCTGAATACCTAAATATTTGGACTTACAAAATTTTTCGGTTTCATATATTTTATTGAAGTTGTAAAAAAGTAAGCGTGGCAGTGGATTGATTTAAAAAAAATTTTCACTTCTACTGTATCTTTTCGTCAGAAGCCCAGATATGAAATTTCAGCGTCCTAGTTAAAATTTCAGGCTCAAAAATCGGTTTTATGATGAAAACGCCCCCAAAAAGTGGGCGTGGCCAAAACCATTGTATGAGTGGATTGTAGGGAGTCTGAATGCCTAAATATTTGGTCTTAACAAAATTTTTCGGTTTCATATAATTTAATGAAGTTATGAAAAAGTCGGCGTGGCAGTGGGCGGATTTAAAAAATGTTTACACTTCTACTGTATCTTTTCGTCAGAAGCCCAGATATGAAATTTCATCGTCCTAGCTCAAAATTTAAGGCCCAAAAAGCGGTGACATACGGACGGACGGACGGACGGACGGACATCGCTCAGCATGCTGATCAGCATCAATAGCGAAATCGATTGAGCGATGTCCGTTTTTTTTTTGAAATCCGCCCACTGCCACGCCCACTTTTTCATAACTTCATTATACCCTATCCTAAGGGTATATTAAGTTTGACACATAGTTTGTAACATAGAGAAATAATCGAGATAGACCCTATAAAGTATATATATTCGTGATCAGCATCAATAGCGAAATCGATTGAGCGATGACCGTCCGTCTGTCCGTCCGTCCGTCCGTCCGTCCGTCCGTCCTTATGTCACCGCTTTTTGGGCCTTAAATTTTGAGCTAGGACGATGAAATTTCATATCTGTTCTTCTGAGAAAAAGATACAGTACAAGTGTAAACATTTTTGAAATCCGCCCACTGCCACGCCCACTTTTTCATAACTTCATTAAATTATATGAAACCGAAAAATTTTGTTAAGACCAAATATTTAGGCATTCAGATTCCCTACAATCCACCCATACAAAAGTTTTGGCCACGCCCACTTTTTGGGGGCGTTTTTATCATAAAACCGATTTTTGGGCCTTAAATTTTTAACTAGGACGCTGAAATTTCATATCTGGGCTTCTGACGAAAAGGTACAGTAGAAGTGTAAATTTTTTTTACATCCGCCCACTGCCACGCCTACTTTTTCATAACTTCATTAAATTATATGAAACCGAAAAATTTTGTTAAGACCAAATATTTAGGTATTCAGATTCCCTACAATTCACCCATAGAACAGTTTTGGCCACGCCCACTTTTTGGGGGCGTTTTCATCAAAAAAGCCGATTTTGATAAAATTTTACATGTAACATCCTCAAACGTTCGAGTTTATAGCCATATTTGAGTACGAAATGCAATTTGGCCACGCCCACTTTATAGAGAGGAGGATAGGGTATCAGACGATCCGTTCCAGACGGATTGTAGCTTTTCTGTATGTTTAAATTATATGAAACCGAAAAATTTTGTTAAGACCTAATATTTAGGCATTGAGACTCCCTACAATCTACTCATACAAAAGTTTTGTCCACGCCCACTTTTTGGGGGCGTTTTCATCATAAAACCGATTTTTGGGCTTTAAATTTTTAACTAGGACGCTGAAATTTCATATCTGGGCTTCTGACGAAAAGATACAGTAGAAATGTAAATTTTTTTTAGATCCGCACTCTGCCACGCCCACTTTTTTATAACTTCATTAAATTATATGAAACCGAAAAATTTTGTTAAGTTCAAATATTTAGGTATTCAGATTCCCTACAATTCACCCATAGAACAGTTTTGGCCACGCCCACTTTTTGGGCGCGTTTTCATCAAAAAACCGATTTTGATAAAATTTTACATGTTGTTGAAAATCTGTACAGAAAGAGGAACGGTTTTTTAATTAATCAGTACTGAGACGCAAAATATTTATTGAATAAATAGTTGGTTGCTGACGAAGAGTATTGGGAATCTGCATTGAGTTTAATTTCAACTGTAAGTTTTTTTTTCCATGAACTTTGCATGATAAACGGTTTTTGCTGTGCTCAATTGCCTCATTATGTCGACAGAAAATGAGTTTAAAGTAGAAAAATTGATTAACGAAGATCAATGGAATATTTGGAAATTCCAAATTAAGATTATTTTATGCTCCTCAGATCTCCTGAAGTATGTGAAAGGGGAAGAAGAATTGCAAAAAAAGCGTTTATGGGAAATCGCTGATAGTAAGGCTCAGAGGGTGATTGCCACTTCCATTTACCCTCAACCACTTTTGCATATTATAAGTTGCAAAACTTCCAAAGAAATGTGGGATAAGTTAGAAAGCATTTATGAAAAAAAGTCTAAAGCTAGCATTCATTTACTTCAGCAGCAGTTACAGTTTCACAAAAGACCCGCAAGATGACATCCCGTTACATATTTTTAAGTTGCAGGCTATTGTTCAGCAGCTGGCAGATGTTGAAGAGAGTGTTTCGGATTCCATGGTCATCACGAAAATCTTAATGACCTTGCCCGCATCATATGGTCATTTTTATAGTGCATGAGAATCGACATCGGCAGATAAACAGACTCTAGACAACTTGGCAACTAGATTAGTAATGGAGGAAGCACGCATGACTTCTCAAAACAGGCACGGAGAATATGAAACAAGTAATGCTTTGTTTGCATACAAGAAATCTGGGCAGAGAGTTAAGCAAGCAGTAAAGCCAGGAAAATGTTTTTTTTGTAAAAATAGTGGGCATTGGAAAAAGGACTGTCCCAAGCGCAGAGAGAAAGAAGAGGGTGCTCATCCCAATGGGAAGCGAGGGAATGCGTTTGTGTGTGAGGTGTTACTGGCTGATGGTGATGGCAGATCTGAAGAGTGGTTCCTAGACTCTGGTGCAAGCGACAACATGACAAGCCATAAAGAGTGGTTCATAAATTATAAAGAGTTTGATGAACCAATTGCAGTGCGGTTAGGTGATGGGAACACAATCAGTTCATCTGGCAGAGGAGACATCAATGTCTTGTCATAAAATAATGTCAGCTGGGAAGAAAATCATTTGGCTGATGTCATCTATGTGCCAGACATACGTCTTAACTTATTTTTCCTTAACTGTGCATTGGACAAAGGTCTCAAATTGTGCTCAGATAGTTCGAGATGTGAGTTATTTAAAGGCAGTACTGTGTTAGTAGTGGGAGAACGACAAGCAAAGTTGTTCAAGTTGCTGATGAAGGTCATAAAGCCATCGGAAGTCATCATTTATACGAACTTGGCTGAGGGAAAGAAGGAGACATTGCATTGTAAGTGGCATGAAAGGCTTGGACATCAAATATTCGTGGGCTAAGAGGCAACTTCTTTGCTGTTGCAACCCATATCTTCACGCACAAACCAGCGGTAATGGCACTAAGTGAAACCCAGCTTAACAATGACACTGATCCCAGTGAATTCGCAATAGCAGGATATACACTGGTGCCGTTATTTATGCCACGTAGAGGTATCGGGCTCTACGTAAAAAAAGAAGTGAGCTTCCAACTGCAGTCCCAATTCGGTAGCTCAGATGATCCACTTTTTCAGTTTTTCTGGATCAAATTTTCCATCGGGAAGCATTCAATTCACTTCTGTCTTCTTTGTCGAAGCCCCGGTTCAGGAAAAGAATTGACATTTCAACACCTCGGTATGATTTCTGAATCAATAACTAGTATTCTATCCCGCTATCCCAAAACTGAAATAGTTATTGCGGGTGATTTCAACGTCCATAATACTAGTTGGCTTCGCCACTCTGGACCAACAACACCTAAAGGTCGTTACACAGAGATCTTCGCTGAGTTTAGCCACCTTACTCAGCTTGTGGACAAGGCCACGCACATTCCCGATGTTGACGGTCACGGCCTAAACACTCTAGACCTGTTTTTAACCTCTCTTCCCGACAAATTTTCAATCGCAGTTTCTGCTCCCCTGGGGAGATCGGATTATTGTCTGGTGTCAGCAAAATTCTCGCACTCCCATTAGCATTCAGTTAACAGAAGATACCCTAGAAGAACAATCTGGCAATACGAGAATGCTGATTGGAGCGATCTTAATTCGTTCTTCAGGGCTTTTAACTGGTCTCTATGCATCCTCGATAGAGATGTAAATGCCGCTACTGACATGATCACAGACCTGGTTATACCCTATCCTAAGGGTATATTAAGTTTGACACATAGTTTGTAACATAGAGAAATAATCGAGATAGACCCTATAAAGTATATATATTCGTGATCAGCATCAATAGCGAAATCGATTGAGCGATGACCGTCCGTCCGTCCGTCCGTCCGTCCGTCCGTATGTCACCGCTTTTTGGGCCTTAAATTTTGAGCTAGAACGATGAAATTTCATACAGTACAAGTGTAAAAAATTTTGAATTCCGCCCACTGCCACGCCCACTTTTTCATAACTTCACTAAATTATATGAAACCGAAAAATTTTGTTAAGACCAAATATTTAGGCATTCAAATTCAATACAATCCACCCATACAAAAGTTTTGGCCACGCCCACTTTTTGGGGGCGTTTTCATCACAAAACCGATTTTAGGGCCTTAAATTTTTAACTAGAACGCTGAAATTTCATCTGGGCTTCCAAGAAAAAGATACAGTACAAGTGTAAAATTTTTTTAACATCCGCCCACTGCCACGCCTACTTTTTTATAACTTCACTAAATTATATGAAACCGAAAAAATTTGTTGAGACCAAATATTTGGGTATTTAGATTCCCTACAATTCACCCATAGAACAGTTTTGGTCACGCCCACTTTTTGGGGGCGTTATCATCTAAGAACCTATTTTGATAAAATTTTACATGTAACATCCTCAAACGTTCGACATTATAGCTATATTTGAGTACAAAATGCAATTTGGCCACGCCCACTTTATAGAGAGGATGATAGGGTATCATACGATCCGTTCCAGACGGATTGTAGCTTTTCGGTATGTTTTTACTTGGAATGCGCTCCTTCATCCCAAGTAAAACTGTTAGTATCAAACCTAAACAAGAACTCTGGTTCAATCCGACCTGTGCGATTGCCGTTCGGAAGAAGGAAGAGGCTTTTGCGTTATGGAGCCAAACACCTTCTGAGGAAAACCGTAGTCTCTATAAACGGGTTAGAAATGACTGCAACTCAATTTTAAAGCGTGCGAAATTTCTACGAGACCAAAAAGTGAGGCGAAAAATACTGCAATGTCCTAAAGGCAGTAAATCTTTTTGGTCTTTCGTTAAAACAATTAAAGGCTCCGCCTCATCATCTATCCCAGCTCTTGTCCACAATGATCAAAGTATCACTGACTCCCAAGAGAAAGCTAATCTGCTAGCAGCTATGTTCGCTGCAAATTCCACCTTGCCAGATACTTCTCTTCCACCAGCATTACTGAATCCGGTTCAATATTCACTAGGACAAATATTTTTCCGAACCCGCTCAGTAGCTCGAGTCCTCAAAGATCTTAAAAGTAACAAATCTTCAGGTCCAGATGGGATCCCTCCCCTTGTTTTGAAGAGGTGTTCTTCTTCCATGGCTAAACCTCTACGTAAGCTCTTCCACTTGTCATATTCTACAGGCATCTTTCCGGATAGGTGGAAACTCGGGTACGTCCAGCCGATCCCTAAAAAGGGCGATAAAACCTCCCCTTCGAACTACCGACCCAGTGCCCTAACATCAGTGCTCTCCAAGGTCATGGAAAGCATTGTTAACTTCCATCTCATGAGAACCGTCTTCTCAATGACCGTCAGTACGGTTTCCGTCAACAACGTTCTACAGGTGACCTTATGGTGTACCTAACAGAAAAATGGAACCAAAGTATTCACCATCACGATGAATGCCGAGTAGATGCCCTTGATATCTCTAAAGTTTTCGATAGAGTCTGTCACAGTGCCCTCTTAAGCAAAATCCTAGCTTATGGTGTCGGCAGCATCTTCTCTTCATGGATTGCAAGTTTTTTGAGTAATCGGTCAATACAAGTTGTATTGGACGGATATACTTCTACCCCATTCTCAACCAATGCTGGTGTACCCCAGGGCTCAGTCCTCTCTCCGACCCTGTTTATACCCTATCCTAAGGGTATATTAAGTTTGACACATAGTTTGTAACATAGAGAAATAATCGAGATAGACCCTATAAAGTATATATATTCGTGATCAGCATCAATAGCGAAATCGATTCAGCGATGACCGTCCGTCCGTCCGTCCGTATGTCACCGCTTTTTGGGCCTTAAATTTTGAGCTAGGACGATGAAATTTCATATCTGGGCTTCTGACGAAAAGTTACAGTACAAGTGTAAACATTTTTGAAATCCGCCCACTGCCACGCCCACTTTTTCATAACTTCACTAAATTATATGAAACCGAAAAATTTTGTTAAGACCAAATATTTAGGCATTCAGATTCCCAACAATCCACCCATACAAAATTTTTGGCCACGCCCACTTTTTGGGGGGCGTTTTCATCATAAAACCGATTTTTGAGCCTAAAATGTTTAACTAGGACGCTGAAATTTCATATCTTTGCTTCTGACGAAAAGATACAGTAGACGTGTACATTTTTGTTACATCCGCCCACTGCCACGCCTACTTTTTTATAACTTCACTAAATTATATCAAACCGAAAAATTTTGTTAAGTCCAAATATTTAGGTATTCAGATTCCCTACAATTCACCCGTAGAAGAGTTTTGGCCACGCCCACTTTTTGGGGGCGTTTTCATCAAAAAACCGATTTTGATAAAATTTTACATGTAACATGTAACAGATGATCCGTTCCAGACGGATTGTAGCTTTTCTGTATGTTTTTAATATTTATTAATGACCTTCTCTCTGTTACTCGCAATCCAATCCATTCCTTTGCGGATTACAGTACTCTGGACTTCACTTACTCTTTGGCGACTCCACGGCTGAGACCCCAAGCTGTAGAGTCTCACCGGCAGCGAATGTCAACCGAGCTCAACTCCGATATTGATGCAATCATCAATTGGGGTGCTAAAAACCGAGTCGAGTTCAATTCGTCAAAAATCCAGTGCTGTCTCCTGTTTCTGAAGCGGGATATCAATGTAGCCAAACTAAAAATTAATGGAGCTGATATTGAGGATTCTAATGGCTTGTCAATGCTTGGCATGCATGTTACCCCAGACCTTCGCTGGAATCATCAGATTTCCGAAACTGCGAAAAATGGCGCTAGATGCCTCGGCTACTTGCAGACTTGGCTACTATTTATAAAGCGTACATTCGTCCAAAACTCGAATACAACTCACACGTTTGAGCGGGAGCTCCCGTAACATGTCTGAGTTTATTAGATCGTGTCCAGCGTCAGGCATGTAGATTGATCGGTCACCTATCAATTTGCAACCAAATCCCTTCGCTAGAACATCGTCGGAATGTTGGATGTTTATCGGTCCTGTACCGATATTTCCATCATAGCTGTTCGGACGAAATCTATAATTGTGTCCCGCCTGTCCGTCATCTTTTGAATCCTATTTTCGGTCGCACAGTCAAATTCAGAAGCACGTTCTTTAGCCATTCAACACGTATGTGGAATGACTTGCCGTCCTCAATATTTCCATCAAATTATGATTTACAAAGATTTAAAGTCAACGCGCATCGTCACCTAACTCTCTTTCCTTTTCCTACCAACTTCTAACTTTCCTATACCTTTTCCTTTCAACTCCATCACTGGGTTTATAACTTTAAAGGGCTTTAGTCCTAAGTGATGCAGAACATTTAAAAAAAAAAAATCAAAATATCGTTCATGTCAGAAATATTCTAAGATCCAGAAATATTCCTTTCGACGACATTGATAACTTCTTTTGTGAAGCATGCGCGTATGGGAAGCAACATCGTGCAGCATTTCAACAGAGTAAGAACAAAGCGAGTTGTTTGATTTGATGATGATTTTTCGCACTTTAGAAAAGTCTTCTTTTCTTAAGGTGAAGATTCCTCGTACCGATAACGGTTTGGAATACACTAATCAGGTGGTAAGAAATATTTTATCACAATATCGATTTCTTCACCAAAAGACGGTGCCGTACACACCAGAATGGTTGTGCAAAGCGGGAGATGAGAGCCATTGTGGAAGCAGCACGAACAATGACTCATGCGCAAGGTGTTGACCTTAATTTGTGGGCTGAGGCCGTAAATACTGCGGTTTTTCTTCTTAATTGTACTGGAACCAGTCCGGACAAAGGGAAAAGTCCATATGAAATGTGGTTTGTACATGCGGCAGACATCAGTAGTTTTCACGTTTTTGACAGTAACATATTTGTTCATGTTTCCACATTGTAGGATATAGAGCATATATTCCAGAGAATAATAAAATTGAAATCTGTCCAGACATTATTTTCCGTGAAGATGAGGAAATTCTAAAACCTAATTGTGAAGAAGTTTTTGTACCCATTAATGCAAACAGCAAAGATTCTCAAAGGGATTTTCCTGTGGATGATGGAAAGAATGTTAAGGCAACCGATGAAAATGGTCCTGCAGTTGACGAAACTAGTGGTGGAAGCCATAGTGAAACAGATGATTCCGAGGATGTTTTTGAGGAAGTTGTTAGTGATGGTGATGAAGAAGAGGTGAAGCAAGAAAGTGAAAATATTAAAAATCGCTTAAGGAGTAGAAGAAAGAATTTTGAAATCAAAGTTTTTCCGGCAAAACATTTTTTGGGTTTGGAGATACGAAGACTACCTGATGGCTCAATTCACTTGAATCAGTCACTGTACATCAAGCGGTTGATCAACAAATTTAATATGCAAGATGCAGCTCTTGTTTCAACGCCTGCTGATTCGTTTATTAATCAAAACAGTGCCAGCAATCCAGGGTATTCAACAGAGAAGATATTCTTCCCTTTCGGCAAGCGGTAGGAAGTCTAATGTACTTGATGGTGTCTACTCGACCGGATATAGCCTTTGCAGTATGCTGGGGACGTGGTCACGTGCATCACTTGGGCTTCGCAACGTCAAACATGCGTAGCTTTATCGACCACTGAGGCTGAGTTTGTGGCTGCATGTCAAAAAGAGCTCGTGTGGATTCAGCAACTGTTGCACGATTTGTTGGAAAACCGAAGTGTGAAACCAATCTTATACGTAAATAACCAGTGGGCCATTCATCTTATAAGAAATCCAGAGTTTCATTAAAGGACAAAACATATTGATGTACGGTTTAATTTCATCCGTGAGAAGTTTGAAGAGAAGCTCTTTGAGTTGGAGTATGTCCCAACACATAACCAGATTGGTGATATCTTCACGAGTGCCTTCGATAAATTTATACGATTTCGTTCCATGATGGGAATTATCGCTTTGAATTAATTTTTTTTTTTTTTTTACTACAACTAGGTTTCAGTAGTTTTGGTTACCATTATATGTACGCGTGAGGCAGGTAGATTTTCGGTAAAGTCACCCACTAGAACCACTAAGAGTGGTTGGTACTCATTGCGCTAAATCGAACGGTTTCGTTCGTTGGAGTCGACGCACGAGGTTTCTCATATCCAATGTTTGGAGTATGGCATGGTTGCAATGACCAACAAGTCGAGTTCGTAACTTCCTAGCAAATTTTATTATTTCTTCGTCCACGGTTGGAATCAATAGATCTCTCTGTATATCATTATTTCGGAGATACCAGGGAGCATTCACAATAGCCCTAATGACTTTGTTTTGAAATGATTGTATGGGTTCTCTGTTACTTGCTTTAGTGCAGCCCCAGAGTTGTATGCCGTAAGTCCATATAGGTTTTAACACTTGTTTATATAAAAGCAGTTTGTGTTTAACTTGGAATGTCGTCCGAGTAGCCAGTACATTTCTCGGTACCGGTTCTCAAGTTCGTCGCGTTTTTTTTTTATATGCGCCTTCCACTTGAGCTTAGCATCTAACGTCATCCCGAGATATTTGGCTTCATTTGCGTACGGTATTTGTACCGAATTAATGAAGACGGATATATTGTTTATGTTTCTATATGTAAAATTAGTATGCGTGGATTTGGTCTCATTGAGAGCAATACGCCAAAGTTTTGTCCAATCGCAAATTTTATTTAAAGCACATTGAAGTTTTTCAGTAGCGGACACGACTGTGATTTCTATATCGTCCGCGAAGGTAGCTACTATTGTACCCTCAGTTTGCGGAATGTCACGAGTGTATAACAGGAACAGAGTAGGACCAAGGACACTCCCTTGCGGAACCCCGGCGGCAATATCCTTAAACCCTGAGTAGTCCGTTCCGTGCTTAACTCTAAATATATTATTTTTGAGGTAGGATTCTAAAATGCTGTATAACTTTTTCGGAAAGATCCTACTGAGTTTATATTTTAGGCCATCGTGCCAAACCTTGTCAAAGGTCTGGGACACGTCAAGTAAAACGCTAGAGCAAACCTGTTTGCCCTCTAGTGCTTTTTCGAATTCGTTAGTTATTCTAAATACCTGGTCAATTGTGGAGTGATTCTTTCTGAAACCAAATTGGTGATCAGGTATAAGGCGTCTTTCTTCTATAATTGGTTGGATTCGTTTCAATAAAAGTTTCTCGAATAGCTTCGATGTTATAGGTAACAGTGATATCGGTCTATACGATTTTTTGTCGTTTGGCGGTTTACCCGGTTTCGGGATCATTATCACTTCTGCGACTTTCCACGAATTTGGAACGTGCAACAACCTAAACGAAGCGTTTATTATGTGTTGGAGCTTAATTAACGCCTTTTTTGGTAATTCCTTGAGAATTTTTCCCGTTAATTAAGTCATAGCCAGGTGCTTTGTTATTTTTCAAATGTTTAATTGCCTGACAGAGTTCAGTTAACGACACACGTTTTATTCTAAAATTGTCAGATGTCGGAGGCATATCACTTTGATCACCTATCAACATTTGTCCATCAAAAGGTTTAAACGTTTGTTCGAGATGTTCAGCAAATACGTCTGCCTTTTCTTTGTCACTCTTTCACCATTATTTTTTCGGATTGGTGCCGAATGCATCTGAGGCTTCTTTATATTTTTC
This sequence comes from Xylota sylvarum, assembly GCA_905220385.1. Lineage (NCBI taxonomy): Eukaryota > Metazoa > Arthropoda > Insecta > Diptera > Syrphidae > Xylota > Xylota sylvarum. Next base: position 65,200,379 of record LR999957.1, on the reverse strand, counting down.
ACTGCTTTCCAGAGTGAGTAATTTGAAGTTTTTTCGTTTGTTAAGCCTTCGAGATAGACCGATGTCTCGTGATTTTTTAAGTTTTGAATTGTTTTTTTAAGTTTATTGCATAACAAGTTAAGGTATGTTTTATGTTGGGGGAAGCGAGATTGTTGCCATACCCTGCGCGCTTTCCTCTTTTTGCGAATAAGTTCTCTTATTTCTGGCGGGTAATTTGTCCGCTCTTCTTTGGCTATTTTCTTTCTTCGAGTGTTTTTCCATGCGGCGTTCTGAATAGTCGAAATAAAATTTTCGAGTTCTATCTCTACCTCAAGTGGTGTTTTTAGTGACACATTCAACGTAATTTTTGTTTCGCAGTCGTGCCTGAAACCATCCCAGTTAGTCCTATTATTTGTTAGCCTCGGTACTCCTTCTACTTTCATTAGCCTATCACTTATTGTTAAAACTATCGGTGCGTGGTCAGAGGAGAGGTCAAAACTTTCCTCTATTTTCGTGATATTGGTAGATACTCCTTTTGTAACGAAAAAGTCTACCAGGTCAGGTATTTTCGCTACGTCGGAGGGCCAGTAAGTCGGTTTTCCTGTCGAATGGAAGTCTACTCCGAAGTCCATACCGACTTTGTACAACAGTCTATCTCTGGTTGAGTTTTTTCTCGAACCCCAGAACGTGTGCTTGGCATTAAAGTCGCCGCCAACAATAACATTCGTTCCAAGTGAGTCGAAGAGGTCTACAAGCTCGATACTTGTAAGCTTATAACGCGGAGGAAAATAAATAGATGATATATTAATATCCATTGTCTTGTTCTTTACCCGAACGGAAATTGCTTGTATTGTGTCAAGTTCTGTCATGGAATTTAAAGAATGCTTGATGCAGTATTTGATAAATAAAGAAGAACCCCCTCTGGGTCTTCCCGAGGGATGGTATGCGTGGTATGCACAAAATCCTCTTATTTTTAATTCATGTTCCCTTGTTAAATGAGTTTCCGAGATCAAGCACACGTCAATGTTGACGTTTCTCAAGAATATCTCTAGTTCTGTGATTTTTTCTTTGAGACCATTTGCATTCCATGTTAAAATTTTAATTGATTTGTTCATATTCATTTAGTTTTATGTTTTGTACGAGGCTTTATCTCAAGCTTGCTTAGTTTGTCAAATATTATATTATTAACTTTAGTTTGTTCCTCCAGTTTGGCAAGGACTATAGAGAATACTTGCGAAACTGGATCCGTCGAAGAAACTCTTTCTTTGTTTGTCTGATTGGCTTTTACGGCTTGGGCATACGATTTGGTACCTGAAGGTTTCGGGGTTACCTTTATTTCGGACAACGATACCGTACTATTTCCCTCCTTGGGTGTTTCTTTGTTCGTAGTTACTTTTTTCTTTGCGGTTTCTCGCTTCTCTTTAGTCGGCATAACGTTTTGATGTAAAGTATCGCGCCTTTTTTGCAGTTCCTTTGCAACTTCACAACCACGGATGCTTACCTTTGCAATTTGCACAAGTAGCCGGGGCTTCTTTTTTTAGATCGCATTTTTCGGATAAATGGCTTCCAGCACATTTTACACATTTCGGTTCCTTTTGACAGTACGATTGTGTATGATTAAAGCCTTGGCAACGTTTGCACTGCGGTATCGATCTCGAATTTGTGCGCATAGGTTCAATTTTTACTCCATATTCAGAATATTCTTTATTTTGTAGATATCGTCTATATTTTCGTTTCTCTCGAAAGTGAGCATAAACAACGGAAGTCCATGCTTGACTAAGATTTCATGCCCATCTTCGGTTTGTTGTTTTGTCTTCTTCAAGATATTTACGGCGTCAATAATTTCCAAGTCTTTTGATTTAACGTCACTTATAACGTCGTCTTTCGTGCACGATGGATGTATACCCCTTGCTATGACGCGGAGAGGTCTTTCGAACTTATTTGCGTAAGTATACCACTGTATCTTTTCCGCATTTAGTTTTTTAGATATAGCGCGGTAACTGTCGGAGTCATCTACTTTGACTTTCCATGCGTTATTCCGAATTAACGTGACTTTAAAATCTGAACTAGCAGTTTCTTTAAGCAGACGATGCAATTTAATATAGTCCGTAATTCCGACGATATTTATAGCCGGCGGAGGACGTGGTTTTCCTTGAGACGGTTTTTGGTTTGGTTGATTTAGAGTTTCGATTTCCGGCGATGATCCAGCTTTTCGTTTCTTGCTGGGTCTTTTCTTTGACGCCCGGTTAGTTTCAACCTCGAGTTCTTCTTCATCCGTATGATATTTAGGACTAACTGCACATGGAGTTGCTTCGCGTTTTTCATGCGATTTTAAGCTCTTTAAAGCTAAATTTTCATTTTTTAAAAATTCTACTTCTTTTTTCAGTTCTTGATAAAGAAGATCCATTTCATTTAGTTTTAGACGGAGTTTTTTGTTTTCTTCCGTCATTTGTTTAAATTTCTCTGAGTCACTTTTGTCTTGAGCTTGCTCCTCCGGCGGACTTCTTTTCCGGAGACACACGTCCTTGATGGTGGGGACCGTGATACCCTTGATTTGTTCACAAAGGGATTTATAAGATGCAATAATTGGCTCTCCCCAGAATCCGTAGAGCCGACCTCCGAAGAGGGTGGATTTTCCACTGAATCTGGACTGCCACCTGGGGTATTATATCTTATTGTTTTATCCATTGCATTTGTGTGTATTATTATTATCCCGCGTATACGGTGGGTGGATTTTAGTCGCCTCTTACGACAGGCATGCCTACCTCGGGTATATTCTAACCCCTAACCCGAAGGGGTTAATTAATAACTTACGCATTTCTTTTGTTTTGATTTTGATTTGTTTTTCTAATTTGCATTAATTTGTTTTTTTGTTATTAATCAAAATACATTTTAAACATACAGAAAAGCTACAATCCGTCTGGAACGGATCGTATGATACCCTATCCTCCTCTCTATAAAGTGGGCGTGGCCAAATTGCATTTTGTACTCAAATATAGCTATAATGTCGAACGTTTGAGGATGTTACATGTAAAATTTTATCAAAATCGGTTTTTTGATGAAAACGCCCCCAAAAAGTGGGCGTGGCCAAAACTGTTCTATGGGTGAATTGTAGGGAATCTAAATACCCAAATATTTGGACTTAACAACATTTTTCGGTTTCATATAATTTAGTGAAGTTATAAAAAAGTAGGCGTGGCAGTGGGCGGATGTAAAAAAAATTTAGACTTGTACTGTATTTTTTTCTCAGAAGCACAGGTATGAAATTTCATCGTCCTAGCTCAAAATTTAAGGCCCAAAAATCGGTTTTGTGATGAAAACGCCCCCAAAAAGTGGGCGTGGCCAAAACTTTTGTATGGGTGGATTGTAGGGAATCTGAATGCCTAAATATTTGGTCTTAACAAAATTTTTCGGTTTCATATAATTTAGTGAAGTTATGAAAAAGTGGGCGTGGCAGTGGGCGGATTTCAAAAATTTTTACACTTGTACTGTATCTTTTTCTCAGAAGCCCAGATATGAAATTTCATCGTTCTAGCTCAAAATTTAAGGCCCAAAAAGCGGTGACATACGGACGGACGGACGGACGGACGGTCATCGCTCAATCGATTTCGCTATTGATGCTGATCACGAATATATATACTTTATAGGGTCTATCTCGATTATTTCTCTATGTTACAAACTATGTGTCAAACTTAATATACCCTTAGGATAGGGTATAAAAAGTGGGAGTGTTGAAAATATATTTAGTTTATATTATGTTTTAAAATAACAATGAAACACCCTGTTGGATAAATTTTTTTATAACATTACTTGCTACACTAACATATGTATACATCACAAGCAAACAGTCACATACGTAATTAACAGTATTTTCTAAACATTGTCAACACACTGTATTATAATCAAATTAGTTCAGTTCCTCTGAAACTGACTAATTACTGACAAATTATCCAGTTGATTTCAAAATGTCATTGATTGATCTACTTTATAATTCTTCTAGATCACAGAAGAAGTGTCGCCCGAGAAATTTAAATTTAAGGTGGATAAGACCTGGACAGTGACAGAGAAAGTGTGTTTTATCCTCATTAATTTCCTATCCTTTTGTACATTTCTGTCTTACTTTGATATCTTACTCTTATCAAAGCACGGAAACATACTTCTTGTGATGACACAAGTGTCTAGGGAGGACCGTCTAATGTTAGCCACCCTCTGGGCCTTAATCCCAGCTTCGAGCTTCAGTGAGTAAGGCTGTTCTGCTGTAGATTCTGAACCCCTTCTTGCCAGTTCGTCGGTCTTCTCATTACCCGGTATTTTTTCATGTCCAGGGACCCTGCAGAATGCAACCTTGTTCCAAGAACCTTAAGCTCTTCACGACAGTACTTCACAAGCTGTGATTTTATTTCAGTAGCAGAAATCGCTTTTATTGCTGCCTGGCTGTCGATAAAAAATGTGATACCTTCCGGTGGTATTGCCTTCAACACAGTCTCACGGGTGGCTATTGTCACTGCTAGGACCTTCGCTTTGAAAACACTGCTATGGTTTGGGACAGTGATGCCGTTTTGATCGAATTGCGCTCAAATCTGACCAAAATCTTTTTACTTTGACCGGAGAAAAATTCAAAATCCAGTCAAACCGAATTTTGATCGAAACCAAAAAATTATTTAACCGAAAACTTGTTTTTTAACCGAAAAAGTATATTGTGCCTACGAAGAAATATTTCCTTCAATTGAAGGAAATTAAATCATACTTAACGATCATGCCCTGCAAAGGTTGGAACCAAAACCAATTCTGGTATGCAAATTCATTAAAAAACTACAGTTCAGTCCATAGGCTCACAGACAGTAACAGCAGACCATGCAAAAAAACCATTTAGACGAAATTATTAATTAAAATTCTGGCATTAAGAACGTAGATATCCTATCCTGCTACCTATACAGCCCTTATAAAGTGGGCGTGGTCGTATAAGCCCGACGATAACTTCGATTGTTTAAAGATGTTACATGTCAAAATCGTTTTTTTGATAACGCCCCTAAAAAGTGAGCGTGAGCAAAAGTGACGTATGGATGAATTGTAGCTAATCTGAATTTCTAAATATGTATTTGGTCTTAAAAAGTTTTTCGATTACATGTAAAATATTGAAGTTATAAAAAGTGGGCGGGCTTTAAAAATGTTTACACTTGTACTGTTTCTCTTTTTCAAAAGTCGAGATATCAAATTGCTTCCTTCTGGCTCAATATTTAAGGCCCAAAAAGTAGTGGCATACAGACGAACATGACTCAATCGATTTCACTAATGATACTGATTAGAAACATTTATATGTACATACATACATATCTACATACATATGTATATGCATTATACGGTCTATCTTGATTATTTCTTTATTGTACAAACTATGTACATTTGTGTCAAACTGAATACATACTATATACCCTTAGGATTGGGTATGAAAATGGTTATCCAAGCGATTCAGAGACCGATGAAGATAATGATCCTATTCTTTATTTATTTCTGGATGCATGTTGAAATCGTCGCTTGGTTGTCGTGGTAACAAAGATGAGCTAGGGATGAATTTGTTTGAATAAAACAAATTCATCCCTCTTTTTATACCCTATCCTAAGGGTATATTAAGTTTGACACATAGTTTGTAACATAGAGAAATAATCGAGATAGACCCTATAAAGTATATATATTCGTGATCAGCATCAATAGCGAAATCGATTGAGCGATGACCGTCCGTCCGTCCGTCCGTCCGTATGTCACCGCTTTTTGGGCCTTAAATTTTGGGCTAGGACGATGAAATTTCATATCTGGGCTTATGAGAAAAAGATACAGTACAAGTGTAAAAATTTTTTAAATCCGCCCACTGCCACGCCCACTTTTTCATAACTTCATTAAATTATATGAAACCGAAAAATTTTGTTAAGACCAAATATTTAGGTATTCAGATTCCCTACAATCCACCCATACAAAAGTTTTGGCCACGCCCACTTTTGGGGGGCGTTTTCATCACAAAACCGATTTTTGGCCCTTAAATTTTTAACTAGGACGCTGAAATTTCATATCTGGGCTTCCAAGAAAAAGATACAGTACAAGTGTAAAATTTTTTTACATCCGCCCACTGCCACGCCTACTTTTTTATAACTTCACTAAATTATATGAAACCGAAAAATTTTGTTAAGACCAAATATTTAGGCATTCAGATTCCCTACAATCCACCCATACAAAAGTTTTGGCCACGCCCATTTTTTGGGGGCGTTATCATCAAAAAACCTATTTTGATAAAATTTTACATGTAACATCCTCAAACGTTCGACATTATAGCTTAATTTGAGTACAAAATGCAATTTGGCCACGCCCACTTTATAGAGAGGAGGATAGGGTATCATACGATCCGTTCCAGACGGATTGTAGCTTTTCTGTATGTTTATACCCTATCCTAAGGGTATATTAAGTTTGACACATAGTTTGTAACATAGAGAAATAATCGAGATAGTCCCTATAAAGTATATATATTCGTGATCAGCATCAATAGCGAAATCGATTGAGCGATGACCGTCCGTCCGTCCGTCCGTATGTCACCGCTTTTTGGGCCTTAAATTTTGAGCTAGGAGGATGAAATTTCATATCTGGGCTTATGAGAAAAAGATACAGTACAAGTGTAAAAATTTTTTAAATCCGCCCACTGCCACGCCCACTTTTTCATAACTTCACTAAATTATATGAAACCGAAAAATTTTGTTAAGACTAAATATTTAGGCATTCAGATTCCCTACAATCCACTCATACAAAAGTTTTGGTCACGTCCACTTTTTGGGGGCGTTTCCATCACAAAACCGATTTTTGGGCCTTAAATTTTTAACTAGGACGCTGAAATTTCATATCTGGGCTTCTGAGAAAAAGATACAGTACAAGTGTAAAAATTTTTGAAATCCGCCCACTGCCACGCCCACTTTTTCATAACTTCACTAAATTATATGAAACCGAAAAATTTTGTTAAGACCAAATATTTGGGTATTTAGATTCCCTACAATTCACCCGTAGAAGAGTTTTGGCCACGCCCACTTTTTGGGGGCGTTATCATCAAAAAACCTATTTTGATAAAATTTTACATGTAACATCCTCAAACGTTCGACATTATAGCTATATTTGAGTACAAAATGCAATTTGGCCACGCCCACTTTATAGAGAGGATGATAGGGTATCATACGATCCGTTCCAGACGGATTGTAGCTTTTCTGTATGTTTTAATACTAATTCGATTCAAGAATATTTTGAATGACTAAAATTAATTAATTTCTTAAAAGAAATAACTTTGCACTACAAAGCTGAGCTGAGTTTATTAAAATAAAATTGTTGTTTTTTTTTTATTAGATTTAACCGGATTTTTCGACTGAAGTTAAATAATAAATTCCTTTGACCGGATTTTTTGACAGAATTTAAAAAAAAAACATACAGAAAAGCTACAATCCGTCTGGAACGGATCGCCTGATACCCTTGGGAGACGGATTGTTCTGGATATGCCCAGTGGTTCAGAAAAGATACCTGAGCCTACGCCAACATCCAAATTCTTTGATCCATCAGTGAAAACAGAGATGAAGCGTGTGTTGGTAGGCTGACCACTTTTCCATTCTTCTCTGGTTGGGAACAAACTTGTAAAGAGTCTCTTGAAATCTAGGTACGGAGTCAGATAATCCGTGTTGGGAACATTTCCGATATATTTATTCAGGATCATAGAATGGCCCGTTGTATTTTGTCTCCAGCTGTTTGACTGCCTTATTCTCAGGGCGCTTATAACTGACGAGGCTTGAACGAAGATATCCAGCGGAAGCAGATTGAGGATAGCCTCCAGTCCTGCAGTAGCTGTGGTTCTCAAGGCGCTTGTGGTGCCAATACAAGCTAATCTCTGTATCTTCGTAAGATCCACTAAGTTGGTAGTCTTGCTAGCGGACTGCTACCATGCAAGACAGCCGTAAGTCAGAATTGGTCTTACTATAGCCGTATACATCCACAGTATAATTTTGGGTTTAGGTCCCCATTTTTTTCCAAACATTCTGCTGCATATAACGTAATAGTGGCTTTCTTGATTCTTTCATCAATATTAGGTCTCCAGTTCAGTTTCTTGCCAAGTATGAGGCCTAAGTATCTGGCGCTGTCCGAGATTCTAAGGGGAGTGCCCTCTATGGAAGGTAATGCAAACTCAGGAATTTTCCTTTTGTTAGTAAATAATACCAGGTCGGTTTTCTGTGGATTGACTGTTAATCCACATTTCTTCGTAAAGGTGTGTAGAGTCCTCAGCGCATCTTCCAATTGTTCACTAAGGGTAGGGAGGAATTTGCCCGTAGCCATCAATATGACGTCGTCCGCATAAGCGAAGGTCTTGACCCCACTATACCTGAGTTCTCTGAGTACTTTATTTAATACAATGACCCATAGTAGTGGGGAGATTACTCTGCCTTGAGGGGTACCTCTAGAAGCATAAGCTTCCAACTTCGTACCCTCGTGCTCCGTTACAATATGTCTTTCCTCAAGAAATTCCACAATTCAATTGATCAGGGTATTCTGGATATTGAGGTTTGTGAGTGTTCTACGCCCCGCGTCCGTTCGGACATTGTGAAATACTCCTTCAATGTCTAAGAATGCAGCTAAAGTGTATCCCTTAAAGGCTTAAAAAGGATTTAATGTTCTTCAAGACCTCTTTAACATTTGGTTTTCAAGAAAGACAATGTCTAAAGTGATGCCAAGGTAAACCTTAATTGAGAGGCTACTTTCAAGTCTCATTCGCCTTCCTTTCGTCAGTCTTACTATATCACAGTCGCTACACAAAATTTATTGAAAAATCTGGACACTGTTCTTTCTACTCCAAAAAGAGAGAGGTAACAGAAGTGAATGTGTATCTACTCCCATCTATCGAAGATATACAAACTAAATACTGCCATCTGAATCCTTTCATCGCTACAGCACCCACTTGAAAGGATCCACCCCATACCAATTTGAAATAATTGCATAGAAATAATCCAAATAAGCAACAAACAAGAGTGCGAGAAATATGCAATTCATTTCGAATTACAACGTTCGCAACAAATTTTCACATTTTACAACAATGCGATAATTTCATTCCCATCTGCTTGGCGATCTGCTCCGTGCCACGTTTACATTCCATAATTTGATGTAAAACTAAATAACTCGGGAGCCGATAAAATCAACTATGTGTTCCGCATCCCAGCTCCTGCTAGTGCCCTCGTCCTAATGCTGGCCCCACTTAATTGAGCACAGCAAAATCACGTAAATTATCTCTGTATGAACGAGCTGCCTGCCTGACTGCCGCATTGCTGCTGCTACAACAGTGCAACCACATACCACCACACCTGATATTCGGGATGGGATGGCAGCTAATTGAACGAAACCACTCGCAACGCGATGCCTGTTCGGATAGTAAACTACGATAAACATTTTAATTCGAATTCAATGTGCCAGATACTTCTAGTCACCCGCCACCGTCCTCCCCATCTGCCCTGTGGTCTCCGGTTGATAATGTGCCATTGCACCGCTACGAAATAGCTACTACGTAGACCACTAACTATTATGGCCGTAATTCCGTTTAATAAATATTATTAGTTTTAATTTGAAGTAATTGTGAAGTTATTAGTTCAATCTGATCGGAATGGCTGAGTGGAGACTGAAATGTGTATGTGAGTTGTGGCTGAGGCGGTGTTCAACAACGGCTCTGCTAATTGGCAGTGTAGCTGGTCTTCAGCCAGTTCCTGCCACTGCCAAGTTGTATGGGCCAGTAGTGTAGCGAAGTAGGTTTGCAATTGAACAACTAAGTTATTTAGGAATGCGCATAATGAAGAAATTTTACATCGAAAATTACCGTAATTCCGAAATGAGATAGAATTGATTATCCGCACCAAGGGACGGTGGCAAGTGAAATGCACATACATATGTACATACATATGTAACTATGTAGTTAAGTGTATAGTTTATTGGGAAGTTTCACACATGCTAACCATTGGTAGTAAATTTGATTGGCCACCATTTAATTGGATAAATGTTACGCGGTTGAAAAGCAATAGCTGAGTTCTAAAACTTTTAGATTTTTCTATATTGCTTTCGAATATACCTAATGTGAATGATTTATTTCTTAACTCATCTATTACTTTGTCTGATATTCCATAAATCTACTTGCGTAGTATTTTTAATTCTGAAAAGTTTTTCAAAATACTTAGATGCACTAATAATAAAAGTTCCTCTAAGTTACACAGTTACAAGTGGTCCTCGATGGGATGCATTTACAGCAACATAAGATACATTGTGATACAACAGAGAGTGCTAGGCTTTCAAGCCTCATCGATTTTATTTTTAAATAGAATGAATAAATACTCCTTTTCCTCGTTTCAGCAGCTCTGGAGACTCTAGCTTAAACCTTTGCCCAGTGAACTTGCTCGTCCTTGCCATCCTTATTGCATTCCAATCTAGTCTGCATTTTGTCTTGAGGGACTAGAATATTTTTAGTATTCTAATAAATCTTTATTGACAGTTCAAACCCCCTTATTTCGACATATCAGGGGTTCAATGTTCAAAAACATATTAAAAGTGCATTCCATCAATATTGCCATTTTTTAAGCCATGCTGTTCTCTCTTGTTTTCTAAGTACTACTGCTGCGTTATTGTCGTTAATTTGATTTTCATTTCGTTGTGCTTCATACGCTAGAATGTGTTTGGGATCCTGCATGCTATGATCTACGGTGCTTCGCTTACTATGGTTCTATAGCCACATACATTCATATGTCTATGTAACTCTATCGTGGGCCTCCAACATTTGAAAAAACTATCGAATGCCTTTTCCGTTTCCCGATATGTATTTCATTAGTCTGTCGGCTATTATATCGCAGAGATAGTTGACGTTCCGTTTTGAATGGTTTCTTTGATTTTGCGGCTACACTGCTTCAGTCTTATTTTCTGTCAGCGACAAGCTCTTAGATTTTAGTTATTGTTCAAAATATGGGATGGTCTCGTTTGCAATGAACTTCGGTTCAATTGGACAATTAATTGTCACCACTATCGCACTGATTTGCGACCAATCGGTGATCATTGGCAATCTCATAATAAATTAAATTATCTATGATGAGTATGAGAGTAGAACCCTGTGGTATGTCACCAGTTTTAGGTGGATAGTAGGATTCTCGGGTGGAGATAGTTATAAATAATTCTCAAAATAAATACGAGGAAATTCATATTTCTCCCTAGATTCATTACTGAAAGCTTTCCTAACATCGTGTGTAAATACTCCGCAATACTCGGCAACTCATATGCCGTGCTTTGCTAAATCTGTATTGTTGGTTTGAGCTAGCATCTTCTGAGTCAGTCAACGGGAGAAATCTACTGAACGTTTAGGTTTCTTTCTCACTGTACCAAGGCGGCAGCTCGGGTGAATGAACTACAAGATCTTTTCCTGCTTGTAATGCTAGAACTAGCCTTTACCTTCTTTCATGTTGAGCAGAAAGTACCGTGCTCGAATCATAATTGCATTGGTCCTACCAATATTGCAGAATTACTCCTTATTGTCCTTTTCAGGTCTTTGTTAGGCTCTCATTCCGAAGTCTGCTGATTCTTTACGGTTGAGGTGATCCCTTTGTAGTGTAGCAGAGTTGTGAAAGAATGCAATCATTTTGGATTGCATTTATTGAAATCATAAGAAGAACTTCTTCGCATTGACTTGAATCATATGAATTCAATATCATAATTCAATTTTAAAATCTGAAATCACCATTCATTTTGAAGTCACTGGTTGGGAGTTTATTTCAGTGAAGTCAAAGATTGCATTTAGTTGAATGCAATCTTCTGTGATTTTTGTGAAGTCATTGAAATCTTTTTGAAGTCATTGAACTCATTTTGGAGTCACGAAATTATTGAAGTCATTTTGAAGTCATTGAAGTCACTGCAGTAATTTTGAAGACTAGCAACTGATACATGGAGGTCTACAGAAAGTGATTAGTCTTGATTTTTTCAACTCTATGACCACATTCAGATTTTAAGCGAATATATGTAGAAGTTATTGTCTGTAGCGAGGTCGCTCACATCCTTTATTGTCAAGAAAAGTTTATTGGTACCAGTGTAGAAAGCACAAATGGCAGTTTTTTTCTAGTCGAAGATGATATTTCTCGCCCTTTTAAGAAAATTGTTTGCTATGTGACACTCTGGTGGGTAAAAATCCTCGTCTTTGATCCTCCCCGTGGGCACCCGCCGGAAATGGCTACTTACCCTTCAGGTGTTTAGTGTCAGCCAAGGACTTACACGCATGTACTCCATCGTGCGCTGTGGTTCATTAAGACGTAGGTGGGGAATAAACTCTTAAAATCTCACTCAAGCCAAGGTGTAAAGGCACTCGTGCCGAGGGCTGCATGGCCAGCGGGTGAAAAAACAGTGCTGGTCGCGAACGGTCAGCAGAACATTTCATGTTCCCACACTTTATAGAGCCATCCAGTGCCATGCACCTAGTCGGCATATGACACGCTCACCTCATCCACTCACTGTCGGCATATGATGCCTTTACTGCATCCACTCACCGTCGGCATTTGACACCTGATCAAAACACCGCATTCTTTCACGTCGGCTATGCTCCACTATAGAATAAGTTAGGGTTAAGTCATTGAATGTATTTAGTTTTTAGTTAGTTGTAAAATACTGATCAAAGAAAAAAGAGGCTTACCCAACGAAAAAATATTTTTTTCAATTTTTAAAGACATAAAAATTTAAGTGGCGCCCGAGCAGGGACCCGGTACGTGGACAGTTACGCCGCGAAGTTGAATCGATTTTAAGTAATCAAGTAAATCGTGGTAAAGTTACGCGCTTAAGTCGGCCTAAAATAGCTCGCCGCGTCGTACGGAAGTGACTAAGCTAGTGCGTTCACAAAATAAGGTCCAGTGCATAAGTCGACCTAAAATAGCTCGCCGTGAGTGAAAAAAGAAGTGAATTAAAAACATACAGAAAAGCTACAATCCGTCTGGAACGGATCGTATGATACCCTATCCTCCTCTCTATAAAGTGGGCGTGGCCAAATTGCATTTTGTACTCAAATATAGCTATAATGTCGAACGTTTGAGGATGTTACATGTAAAATTTTATCAAAATATTTTTTTTGATGATAACGCCCCCAAAAAGTGGGCGTGGCCAGAACTGTTCTATGGGTGAATTGTAGGGAATCTAAATACCCAAATATTTGGTCTTAACAAAATTCTTCGGTTTCATATAATTTAGTGAAGTTATAAAAAAGTAGGCGTGGCAGTGGGCAGATGTAAAAAAATTTTACACTTGTACTGTATCTTTTTCTCAGAAGAACAGATATGAAATTTCAACGTCCTAGTTAAAAATTTAAGGCCCAAAAATCGGTTTTGTGATGAAAACGCCCCCAAAAAGTGGGCGTATCCAAAACTTTTGTATGGGTGCATTGTAGGGAATCTGAATGCCTAAATATTTGGTCTTAACAAAATTTTTCGGTTTCATATAATTTAGTGAAGTTATGAAAAAGTGGGCGTGGCAGTGGGCGGATTTCAAAAATTTTTACACTTGTACTGTATCTTTTCTCAGAAGCCCAGATATGAAATTTCATCGTTCTAGCTCAAAATTTAAGGCCCAAAAAGCGGTGACATACGGACGGACGGACGGACGGACGGACGGACGGACGGACGGACGGACGGACAGACGGACGGACGGACGGACGGACGGTCATCGCTCAATCGATTTCGTTATTGATGCTGATCACGAATATATATACTTTATAGGGTCTATCTCGATTATTTCTCTATGTTACAAACTATGTGTCAAACTTAATATACCCTTAGGATAGGGTATAAAAAACATTAGTGCTCCTTGTACTGGGTCCAGAGGTGACATCACCGGAAGTCTCTAGACCAAAGGAACTGCGCAAATAAGTGTGAGTGAGATACCTTAGTAGCAACAGCAAAACGGAAGCATATCAAACTAACCAGTTCGCCGCATTAGTTTTGTAAGCATAAATGTTAAGTTACGTATAATAATTAAAATTAAAAATTAAATGAAATATATCGCCTACTACTAATACCTAGATTAAGGAATAATTAAAGCAAGTGAATCATAATAACTGTATTTTAAGCCAGTCGTGTTAAGTTTACTCTCGTCTCAAATTTCCTCAAACTCTAAATATCCCGAAATGTCCGACCTACGTTCAGGCGCGTCCACATCAGGTGTAGCCACTAATCCCATTGTCGGAAGTTTCTTTGAACCAAATCCGATAATTCCCCCCAGCAGAAATGTCCAATCAATTGACAACCCCCTGAGGAATTCTCTGGGCGACCAGAATCAGAATAACTCATTCCAATCCACAACATCTCACACTGATGTAAATCGGGATGACGTATCAACTCCTGCTCTGGACACCCTCATTGCATAGACCAAGCAATCGCTCGTGAGCACAGAAATCGATTGGATGATATGGACAGAATTCCAGATGTAGTCCGTTGCCTTAGGCAATTTTCCGGCGACCCAGGAGAATTTAGCTCTTGGAAACAGAGTGTCGAGCGCATCCTGGATATGAACGAAAGGTACACCGAAGTACTACGGGATTCTAAGTGTGATACGTAACAAAATTGTCGGTAACGCGGACATAACGCTGGAGTCGTATAATACTCCACTTGACTGGAAGTCAATATCAAGGTGCTTAGCAATGCACTACGCTGACAAAAGGGACATAACCACTCTATAATACCAAATGACATCTCTCATACAAGGGAATAAATCCGTACAAGATTTTTACCAGATGGTTTACACCCATCTCCCCCTAATCCTCAATAGAATATCCTGCATGGAGGCGACTCCCGACGCCATACGGCTTTTGACCCAAACATATAGGGACAAGGCATTGGATACATTCATCCGTGGACTAAGAGGCGATCTACCACGTTTACTTGCTATGAGAGAGCCGCTGGACTTGCCACACGCACTAAACCTGTGTCTCAAGCTAGAGAACCAAAGTTATAGGACCAACCATGCCTATAATAATCAAGTAGCTCCTAAAAGATCCCAACCACAATTGCCCCGTGTACAACCACCGCGTAATCCGTACTACAACCAACCTAATACCGTGTTTCGTAGTCAACCCTTCGTACCACAATTTAAGAATCAAGGTTACACACCTTTCGGATCAAGGCACCCATCCATGCCATCAACAAATATGACCCCTAAATTGGAACCAGTCGACCAGGGTCAGAGTTTCCAGACCAGGTATCAGCCAAGCTAATTTGTACCAAGGGGAGCGACAACAGTACCCCAGCAGCATGCACCCCAACATCATGCACCAAAGTCACAACAGGTCAACAGGTTTGCACCAAGGGGACAGACACCCATGCCCCAACAAAAAGCATCATGGTCAAATCAATTTCATCAGAATAAGTGGCAGACGAATTTCCACATAGATACAGATCTCTATCGCGACCACAATCAGACCCCAGAATCCGAAACAAACGAGTACGAGCAATCTCTGGAAGAATACGTTCAGCCCTTAGAACAAGTTGATGATATCAGTAACACTGAGACTAGCTTGATCGAAGACTTTACTGACCTGCATTTTTTAGTCTAACCGACTCGTCGTTACCCTATTTCGAAGGGAAAACGATGAGTGGCAAAATTATGAAAATCCTAATAGACACTGGCTCAAATCGAAATTACATCCAACCGTCTCTCGTCGAGAATCCCATCCCCAACAACGAACCTTTTAACGCAAACTCAATAGGTGGAAGTACCAGAATTACCCACTATGTTGAAACAAGTCTTTTTGGACTTAAAGAACCTAAAATCAAATTCTTCCTTCTTCCCACCTTAAGGTCCTTTCATGCGATTTTAGGTAATGACAGCCTGAAAGAGTTGTCAGCAGTCATTTACGCAAAGGAAAGTTACATGTCCATTCTCGATGGACCTAAAATTAGAATTGAACAAATGAAAATGCAGTCTATCAATTCACTAAGCTCAAAAATCAAGTCTATATCCGACGCTCAACAAATAATTGTTGAATCGCTTGTCAAAGATTGTCCCAACCTATTCTCCGAGCCTGATGAAAAGCTAACTTTCACCACAAAGGTGAAAGGGGAGATCAGTACAAACACAGATTCCCCTGTTTTCTCGAAATTTTATCCTTACCCCATGTCACTCAAGGACGAAGTAGAGAAGCAAATCTCCAAGCTTCTTGAGGATGGCATAATAAGACCGTCGCGATCACCCTATAATTCCCCTATTTGGATAGTATCCAAGAAACCCGACTCCATGGGAAATAAACAATATCGACTAGTGATCGACTATAGAAAACTTAATTCGGTAACTATTGCGGATCGATATCCGATCCCGGAAATAAACGAAGTATTATCCCAACTGGGTAAGAATGCATACTTCACAGTACTTGACCTCAAAAGCGGATTCCATCAGATCCCCTTAAAGGATTCTGATATCGAAAAGACGGCGTTCTCCATAAATAATGGAAAGTTTGAGTTTACACGACTACCCTTCGGTCTTAAAAACGCGCCGTCAATTTTCCAACGAGCTCTTGACGATATTCTCCACGAGCATATCGGGAAGATATGCTACGTATATATCGATGACATTATTATATTCAGTAAAACCGAATCGGAGCATACCGAGCATCTAAGGCAAATCTTTCATACCCTCAGGGAAGCCAATATGAAGGTCCAATTGGACACATGCGGCTTCTTCCAAAGCGAGGTGGAGTTCCTAGGATTTATTATATCCCGAGATGGTATTAAATCCAACCCAGAGAAAGTAAGAGCAATAGTTGATTTTCCGCAACCCAAGACGTTGAAGAATCTTCGCTCCTTCCTCGGACTTTCGGGTTATTATCGTCGATTCATTAGAGATTACGCAAAAATTGCAAAGCCTTTATGATCCTTCCTCCGAGGAGAAGAAGGTCGAATCTCCAAAAACCTTTCTAGTAAAAAGTCAATTCACTTGAACTTCGAGGCTGTCGAGGCCTTTAATAAAATTAAAAGCTCACTAGCTTCACAGGACACTACGCTCGTATATCCTGATTTCAACAAAGACTTCGAGCTCACCACTGACGCATCCAATTTCGCTATTGGCGCAGTCTTGTCACAAGACGGCCGACCAATAACATTCATATCCAGGACCTTGAGCAAAGCAGAGGAGAATTATGCCACAAACGAAAGGGAAATGTTGGCAATAATTTGGGCCCTCAATTCGCTAAGAAATTACCTGTACGGTTCTGCTCACGTCAATATCTTCACGGATCACCAACCGCTTACGTTTGCTCTTAGCAATAAGAACAACAACAGTAAGATGAAAAGGTGGAAAGCGATCCTGGAAGAATATGACTATACCCTCCAGTATAAACCTGGTGGATGCAATGTAGTCGCAGATGCTCTGTCACGACCGCCACGGCAAGAGCCTCAAATAAACTCACTGACTCCGACACAGCATAGCAGCGAAAGCTCGTCGCAAACCTTGATTCCCTCTATTGAAGCACCAATAAACGTCTTTCGGAATCAGATAATCCTCAAATTAAGTGATGCGAGGCGAAAACAAATGCAAGTCCCATTTAAAAACTTCCGAAGGCATGTAATTGAAGACCCTGATTATACTAAAGAGAAAATCATATCCATCTTTAAACGATTCTTAGACCCGAGTGTAATAAATGGACTGTCAGCCCCAGAGCGAGTTATGGGCGTAGTTCAGGAACTATACCCTTTGTATTTCTCGAGTTATAAAATAAGGTATACTCAATCATTTGTTGAAGACCTTTCCTCCACGGACAGACAAGAAGAAGTAATCCTCGAAACCCACAACAGAGCTCATCGTGGTCCAGACGAAAACAAAAACCAAATTATGGAAAAATATTATTTTCCTGGAATGGCTAAGAAAATCAAACAATTCACCAAACTCTGTTCAACTTGCAAGAAGAATAAGTATGATCGTCACCCGAACAATCCCGTACTTGGCGAAACCCCCATACCAAACTATCCAGGCCACACTGTACACTTGGATATTTTCTCCACCGAGAAACATTTAGTTCTCACTGCAATAGATAAGTTCACCAAATTGCTAAAACAATTAAGTCAAAAGCGATTGAGGATGTCAGACGACCTCTTCGGGAAATCATTTTCCAATTCGGTGTTCCTCAATGTATAGTATTCGACAACGAAAAGTCTTTTAACTCAGCGTCAATTCTTTTCATGTTGAAAGACGAACTCAAAATCACTGTCTTCACGACACCCCCATATAAGAGCGAAATAAATCGCCAAGTGAAACGGTTCCATTCCACTCTATCAGAGATAATGAGATGTCTTAAAAAGGACGGCATTAACAGAAATTTTGACGAATTACTCGAAAGAGCAGTCTGCGAATATAACCATTCCTTCCATACCACCATTCAAAAGAGACCGGTAGATTTATTTTTCGGAAGAACGATCAATGCAGGACCCGAAGAATACGAGAAAACGCGACTAAATAATATGGCAAAATTAATGCAGAAACAACAAAAGGATCTGAAATACCATAATAAGAGAAGAACTGAGATTAAAGAATATAATCCTGGAGACGTAGTCTATGTAAAACAAAATAAAAGACTAGGTTCTAAACTAACGCAACGATATGCGAAAGAAATAGTTGAGGAAAACCTTAGGACCACAATTAAAACAAGATCAGGAAAAGTAATCCATAAGAGCCATATACGAAATTAGAACAAAGAAACCTTCCATTAACCAAACATAGGTTAAATTATTCCTATTTTTTCCTCCTCTTCTAGGCTGTACGCCGTAGGCTGCTTAGCAGATGTCCAGATCTTGGACTATACTAACTCCCAATCAGTCTCCATCAAAGTTGGGATGGCCAAGGTACAAACCGGAAATATCAAATTAAACCACGATATTGATTTAGGAGCGTATCAAAAATTGGTCGACAATATTGCGCAAACGGTACACAACACATAAGCAACACCTATTCAATTTACTCTTTCCTATCCCAGCTCCAAACCCTACTCCAAAACCTCACCCCGAGACGAACTAAAAGATCCTTGAATTTTATTGGAAACACGTGGAAATGGATTGCAGGAAATCCAGACCACGACGACTTCGAAATTATTCAGAGAAAGATAAACAATGTACTAAGAAATAATAACCAACAAGTGTTAATTAATAAGCAATCAATAGAGAGAATAAATAAAATAAGCAATGTAACTAACGAAATATTCAAAAGATTAAAAAACAGTAATTCAATTAAAGATAATTTAGCATTAAGTATACAATATAATATAAGACTACTTAAGGAAGAATTAATGAATATAGAGTACGCCATGCATTGGGCAAAAAGGGTATAATACATTCTTACATTCTGTCTATGATTGAAATTAATAAAATTGAATCTATACTAAAAAATGAAAATGTCGAATATAAAAACCTAGAAGAAGCATTAGACTTTGCAGAACTTAAGATTGCGATAAACGCAGATACAATTATTTATATCATAAGTATACCTAATACAACTAAGGAAATATGTAACAGTATACTAATTAAACCAATTAAAAAAGTAAATGTAACGGTTAAAATAGAATATAAATAAATCCTAGAATGTTTAAATAACATCTATGGTATAAGGTATGGTATGTAAGGATTATAATAGTTTAAGGATATGTAACAATAATAATTTAGTGGACATTAGCGAAAATACGTGCATACCGAACCTACTAAGGAGTCTTCCATCAGATTGCACCCTAGTCAATAGCCACCACTTACCTACGGTTGAGGAAATCTCATCAGGAATCATATTTCTAAATCAATACAACGGATCGGTGACCATCAACAACGAGACTACCCACCTAACGGGCACATTCATACTGAAGTTCGAAAACGCCACTGTGAACATTGGAAACAGAACCTACGCATGCAGCACGGATTCCAGATATAAACCACTACCGGCGGTAGCACAACCGTCATCTGCTGCGAAGAATATTAAGGAGTTCCTTTCGTTAGAAATGTTGAAAGAGTTAAAATTCTAGAACATCAAAACTATCGAGTTATTGGAGGATACGAACCAGCCATACATAATTACCTGTTTTGGACTATCGGGAATAATAACGATCTCTATCATAATCATGATCCTGCGATTCTGTCTGACCAAACCAACACCTGGAGTTAGCACCATCATAACACATGTCGAAAGAGCTGAAGAAGTGGCATCACCAACACCGCCAATAGAACCATGTGAAGAAGAACCAGGAAAAACCGAACAAGGAAAATCAGCGTTTAAACCTAGAAGGATAAGCGAGATACCACTCTTTTGAGGTCAAACGGGGACGTTTGAAATTCAGCAGGGGGGAGTTAACACGGCACACGTAAATTCCCCAAATCATCAGACACCCCATGCGCATCCGGTCAGCAGAACATTTCATGTTCCCACACTTTATAGAGCCATCCAGTGCCATGCACCTAGTCGGCATATGACACCCTCACCTCATCCACTCACTGTCGGCATATGATGCCTTTACTGCATCTACTCACCGTCGGCATTTGACACCTGATCAGAACACCGCATTCTTTCACGTCGGCTATGCTCCACTATAGAATAAGTTAGGGTTAAGTCATTGAATGTATTTAGTTTTTAGTTAGTTGTAAAATACTGATCAAAGAATAAAGAGGCTTGCCCTCCGAAAAAATATTTTTTTCAATTTTAAAACAAAAATTTAAGTTATATAAATCTAATAGTATTATCACTTGACGAAATTTTTTCTTAACTACCTCTTTCGAGAGAGGGCGCAAAGCAAAGTGATTTCTCTTACACACAGAAAGAGAGTTTTGAGCGAACAAATGGATAAACGAGCGAACAAAAGGAAAAATGGCAAGGAATATAAAAAAAAAACTGATTCTCTTCTTGATCATGTACATACATCCAAATATGTACATGTTCGTGTGGTTTAATACCATCGTGATGGACGAGACGGGAGGATTATGTTTTCCTTTCGTGTTTTGTTTTTGTATTTTTTGGTGTTTACCTTAATTATGAATGAAGTTATTTTTCTGCACTACAGAATTGCACTACTGAAACGTTTCCACATTTTATTATTTCTATGCGGCAATTAGCGACGTTGTAATATTGTAGATTTCAATGTTAATGCAAATGCTTTTCTTTTTGTTAATACATATGTATGTGCATGTATTAATACTTGTAAATATTTAATACGTATTCTAATGTTTTGTACCACAACAACAGATTTATTTTATTTAATTAACATACAGAAAAGCTACAATCCGTCTGGAACGGATCGTATGATACCCTATCCTCCTCTCTATAAAGTGGGCGTGACCAAATTGCATTTTGTACTCAAATATAGCTATAATGTCGAACGTTTGAGGATGTTACATGTAAAACTTTATCAAAATCGATTTTTTGATGATAACGCCCCCAAAAAGTAGGCGTGGCCAAAACTGTTCTATGGGTGAATTGTAGGGAACCTAAATACCCAAATATTTGGTCTTAACAAAATTTTTCGGTTTCATATAATTTAGTGAAGTTATAAAACAGTAGGCGTGGCAGTGGGCGGATGTAAACAAAATTTACACTTCTACTGTATCTTTTCGTCAGAAGCCCAGATATGCGTCCTAGTTAAAAATGTAAGGCCCAAAAAGCGGTGACATACGGACGGACGGACGGACGGACGGACGGTCATCGCTCAATCGATTTCGCTATTGATGCTGATCACGAATATATATACTTTATAGGGTCTATCTCGATTATTTCTCTATGTTACAAACTATGTGTCAAACTTAATATACCCTTAGGATAGGGTATAATAATAAGGATGCAGTGGGGATGCCCGACATTGGCTCCTCATCGGAAGACGAGCTATTGGCCTCCAGTCAGGAGTCTTTAGCTCTCCCCTTAGCCGCAGCAAGTACAGGTAGTACTCCCTCTGGCGCACAGAGGGCGGCTCACCAGTCGACAACAGCCTTTACAAAAACGCCAACCAAAGGCACTAAGGTTAGTGACAATGGTTCGTCAGATTTAAACAAAACCGCGGCCGCTATCATGAGGAAAAAATACAAGTTAACTCGTTTCGTTCTTGACAAGGTTGCCAAAAACGAAGCAGCTGGTACCGTTCATGAGAAGGACGCTGAGGACAAAATCAAGTACCAAGCTGTAGTCGATCGCACACCTTGAAAACCAACAACAAAAACAGAAGGAAAAGGGCTCTAAGGCGTATAAGCGGAATAGGTCTTCGGATGAGACCAACCGCGAGTCTAAGAAGTCAAAATTCGCCAAGACACCCACAACATCAATATCAGCACAACAACAATCGACCTGCACTTCACAGACAACGCGACACTTTTCCGAGGTGTCAAGGGACCATTTGCAAGTCGCCCTGGTGAATGAGCGCTCTTCCGATGGCAAGACGGTCAGTGAAGCGTGGTGGAGCATCGAGGCCAGACTGTCGGAGATGGTCATGGACTACCTGCTCGGAAATCCTGGGGGACCTCTGCCATGTTTAGACTCCGCCGAGTTGGTCAGGGGTTATCGGGTAATCAGGTGCGAGGACAAGTTCTCCAAGGACTTCACTAAGGCTAGTGACGCCTGGGAGGGCTTTAAGCTTAAGCTTATCCCAGCTAAGGATAACCCCAGGAGACCTAGGGCCCGCATCTGGCTTCCCAATATGAAGATTGATGGAGGAAGGCTTCTCCAATGTCTGAAACTGCACAATCCGGCGGTCCGATGGATGACTGAGCAGTCATCAGGGCAGAGAAACCTCAGAAAAATAGCTCCTCATTCCTGCTGATGATCAACGAGGCTAGCCTGGTGGCTCTCGAAAAGGCTGATCACAAGCTGCGCTTCGGCATTAGGAATGCCAAACTTAAAATATTCCGCCCCTCTGGTCCTGAAGAAGATTTAGGAGAAATCGAAGATCCCGACAAGATGTCGGAGGACATGGGGGTTGACATCAACTCCACCATCACCAATGCTGAAAATCATTCAGATTAATCTGCACCACTCGAAGAGTGCGTCAGATAATCTGCGTGTCTTCCTCGGGGAGGAGGACATTGACATCGGCATTGTGCAGTAACCTTGGGTGAAAGGCTCATCCATAAAAGGGCTCAACGACAACCGCTACAACATCTTATACAAGACCACCAACCAGGTTAGTAATAGACCTAGGACTTGCATCCTAGCTAAAAAACACTTGAATGTATTTCTATGTCCCGTTTTTAGCTCGGCCGATTTAACGGTAGTTAAATTGGAGATTGCAAATAACACCCTTTATATTTCTCATAAAATCCATGTACAGATCACGACAGACCAGCACCACCTGTGGAAGTACATCAGTTAATAACAGCGATTTTAGCCAAAAAGAATAATTTGCTTCTGGGTTGCGACGCGAATGCCAGGCACACCCTATGGGGCAGCTCCGAAATAAATGAATGCGGTGAGTCATTGTTTGATTTTCTAGTGATGTCCAACCTCTCTGTTTGTAACGTGGGTAACACTCCAACTTTTATTTTTCCGAGTACGGACAATTTCACAGGGTGGGAGGAAGTTTTGGATATCACTTTAAAAACCAACAACGATACCCTTAGGGTAGAAAACTGGCGGGTATCCGATCGTCTGTCTTTTTCTGACCATAGATGGATCTTATACAATGTGTGTCTCGAGGTCGAGGCTCCTAAGCCATTTAGAAACCCTAAGAGAATTGACTGGAAGAAATTTGGTTAGGTGATCAAATCAAAACTTCGCAGTATTCCCAACTTGAAAATTAAATCAGTCGAGGAACTGGACGCCAAAATCAGGACCCTAAAAATGGCCATGGCTACGGCTTTTAAGGTTTCCTGTCCTATTAAACATAGTAAGAAAATATTCCCTTATTGGTGGAACAAAGATCTATCTAATCTCAGGAAGATTACTAGAGATATCTTCAATATCTGTTGTAAACATAAGTTCTGGCAACCATATAAGGACTGCTTCAAAGAATAAAACAAAAAATCCATTAAAAAGGCCAAATCTCTGGCTTGGATGGACTAGTGTCAATCCATTGAAACCATAAAGGACACGGCCAGATTGAGTAAAATTCTGTCCAAAGAACACTCCAGCCCGTCTTTTATTAAAAGGCCGGTTGGGATTTGGACGGACTCCTCAAAAAAGTCTCTTGAACTTTCAATGCAAACTCACTTTCCAGGATGCACAAAAAGAATTGCTCTTTCACCGGACCTTCACGTCCCGCAATCCTCATCTTGGAATGACATTAAGACAACAATTACAGCAGTTAACACTTCCTGGCCTATTAACAGCTTCTCTTCCTATAAGTCGGCTGGCCCTGACGGCATAATGCCGGTTATGCTGCAGAAAACTTTGGACCAGGTGGTTCCATGGCTAGTACCTATCTACAGAGTCTGTATTCTTTTAAGCCACGTTCCTCTGAGCTGGAGACGTGTTCGGGTTGTGTTTATTCTGAAAGCTGGGAAGCGGGGACATGAATCCGCAAAAGATTTTAGACCCATCAGCTTATCCTCTTTCCTTCTAAAGACGTTGGAACGTATTTTAGACACACACATACGAAATACCCTAGAACAATCCCTTCTATCAAAATCTCAGCACGCATATATTAAGGGGCGTTCGACTGAGACGGCACTCCACGAAGTTGTGCGAAAGATTGAAAAGACAATTCACTATAAACAATATACCCTAGCTACCTTCTTAGATGTTGAAGGAGCTTTCAACAACGTCAGAACTGAATCGATTCAGGAAGCCCTACTCCAACTGGGTATGGAAGAGTTTATTAGCAAATGGATAGTGACTATGCTAAAAACCAGAATAATTCATTCGACTCTCGGTAACAGCAGTTCCACCATATCCGTCGTAAGAGGAACACCACAGGGTGGGGTCATATCTCCTCTTCTTTGGCTTATGGTAATCAACAAAATCCTGGGTAGGTTCGACAGAGATGGAGTCAAGGTCGTCGCGTATGCGGATGATGTGGTAATACTGGTATCAGGGATGTTTCCTTCAGTAATTAGTGAGATTATGGAAGCTGCCTTGGACAAGATTAGCAAATGGGCCACTGGATGTGGACTCAGCGTCAACCCAAGCAAAACTGAACTGTTGCTCTTTACCACAAAAACCAAAATACCGACCTTCACGCCTCCACGGCTAAACAACCTATTACTCTCCTTATCTTCCTAGTATCTAGGTGTGGTACTTGATCCCAAATTAAGTTGGAAGCTCAACATTGAACAGCGGGTAAAGAAAGCCTGTGTGGCTTTCTATGCTTGCAGCAAAACCTTCGGCAAGAAGTGGGGTCGTCCCCCTAAGATGGTCATATGGATGTACACAGCCGTGGTGCGTCCTATACTTTCCTATGGTTCGCTAGTCTGGTGGCCTGCGTTAAGGAAAAATTACAACATCAAACTTATCAACAAAGTACAAAGAATATTGCATTTTCTACCAATCGACCTTCATATCATGTTTTTATCTTCATGCAGTGTGGTCAGATTAAGAGAGACGGGATGCTGGTGTAGCAAACCTTATGGCCACAACAGCATCCTGAATCTGCTACCACGGGACCTGGTAGCCAATACAACCGACTATATAACTCCCAGAGTGAACTTCGGAAAAGTCGTCACGGTCAGATTCCCAACCAGGTTGGAGTGGGAAATCAGTGAAACTACAAATGGGTTCGATACAACAATTTTCACCGACGGCTCTAAAATGGACTGTGGGGTAGGGGCGGTGATATTCTCTGCTCCTCTCAGTATTTCCAAATCGTACCGGCTCCCTGACTCGTGCAGCGTCTTCCAGGCGGAAGTTCTTGCTGTACGAGAGGCTTGCCGCCTACTCAAACAAACCACCACACCCCTTAGCTCTATAGCCACCCTCATTGATAGCCAGGCCGCTATCAAGACTATTTCATCTGCCACTTCATCTTCGAAGCTCGTAAAACAGTGCAAAGAGGAACTTGCCTCTCTGGGTCATCGGTTCAGGATTAATCTTCTTTGGGTGCCGGGGCATAGTGGCATTGAGGGTAATGAGCGAGCTGATGAACTTGCAAGGCAGGGTTCTGCCCTTGATGGTTCCCTCGCGAAGGAGGTGAATGTCCCGCTGCGGGCCCTTAAGGGTAGTATCTTGGCGCACTATCTATCGAAGGCTGACTGCAGATGGCAGGGGGTGAGGAACTTCGTCATATCTAGACAGATGTGGCCGAATTACCGCTGGAGTAGAACACAAGAACTTTTGAGTAGAAACCGTGCAGATATAGCAAGAGTTCTGGCAATTAGTACTGGCCACTGGCTCATCGGGGTTCATGCGGCCAGAATAGGCATTCCATTTAATGCACATTGTCGCAGTTGTAATACTGCTAACGAGACAGAAACAATCTTACATTTTATTTGCAAGTGTCCAGCTCTAGGCAGGGCTAGGCAGCGCACACTAGGTAAACCCTTTTCCGACAACCTATTAGAGTTGGCGGAGATTAGCATTGGGGATCTTATTAGTTTCCTCAATGTAACGGGATGGATTTGAATAATCCTCCCTCTTTTCCGCTACCTCTAATCGCTAACACCCTTTTTTATACCCTATCCTAAGGGTATATTAAGTTTGACACATAGTTTGTAACATAGAGAAATAATCGAGATAGACCCTATAAAGTATATATATTCGTGATCAGCATCAATAGCGAAATCGATTGAGCGATGACCGTCCGTCCGTCCGTCCGTCCGTCCGTCCGTCCGTCCGTATGTCACCGCTTTTTGGGCCTTCAATTATTAACTAGGACGCTGAAATTTCATATCTGGGCTTCCAAGAAAAAGATACAGTACAAGTGTAAATTTTTTTTACATCCGCCCACTGCCACGCCTACTTTTTTATAACTTCACTAAATTATATGAAACCGAAAAATTTTGTTAAGACCAAATATTTAGGTATACAGATTCCCTACAATTCACCCATAGAACAGTTTTGGTCACGCCCACTTTTTGGGGGCGTTTTCATCAAAAAACCGATTTTGATAAAATTGTACATGTAACATCCTCAAACGTTCGAGGTTATAGCCATATTTGAGTACAAAATGCAATTTGGTCACGCGCACTTTATAGAGAGGAGGATAGGGTATCATACGATCCGTTCCAGACGGATTGTAGCTTTTCTGTATGTTTCTTACATCCATTAGGTCACTTGAGTTGTGGTATTAAAACGGCGCTCTTTGCGCTAATTATGTTGTCAGCGCGGCTTGCTGACACAACCACTGCTACCTACCTACCTATGTGACACTCTAATTCAGTATAGTATACAACTTGTGCATAATGAAATTCGATTCTTAGCGTCGAGAAAAATATATGTGTTAGCTGATGTCAAGGGTCCTGACCCAGTAAAATGTCTTATAGCTGCCTTTCTAACTATTCCCGTTTACAATCTTTTTGGAAATTTTAACTACTATGTTTATTGCATTTGTTTTTATACGAATCCCTTCCGAAAGCTTTATTAACGTATCGGGAGTCTTTCAGTGTCTTCGCTTGCGTTCTAAGATATTTCCTTCCACAGAGTAGTTGCAGTAATCCATAGAAAACTAGCTGAATAATGCGAAAGCTTTTGGGATGTCTAAGGCTAAAATATAAATTTGCGTACGTTACATGACTCTTCCTTCTTGTTTATAATGCAGCTCGATACTATGTATTTCTAGTTACTACTAATTGAAAATTGACCTTGGAGCTTATGAATTTTCATCTCTTATGGTATACAGTTTTGCACCAGACTGCAGGTAGGTATTAACTTACGTTCTTTGCAG
This sequence comes from Xylota sylvarum, assembly GCA_905220385.1. NCBI lineage: Eukaryota > Metazoa > Arthropoda > Insecta > Diptera > Syrphidae > Xylota > Xylota sylvarum. The sequence goes on along the minus strand of LR999957.1, from coordinate 65,172,583 downwards.
GAGATCCGTGATTGTTTCTTCGAATTGGGCTCAGACTAATATCGTTACTTAGGGTCATCCTTTCGGAGCTGTGACAATTAATTTTGTGTGTATATGATCCGTATTGTAAAACGCACATAGCACCCATATTGAGGAATGATTTAGTTACTAAGATAGTGCTATAGTTCGGACACCTCTGCAGTTAATCTGGGACTAAGCTAACTGCCTTAAGCTCCGCACGCCAAATCACTTGAGGTCTCCTTCTGCTCATACCAAAAATTTGGTTTACCGTCAAACATGTCAGAGTCACCTGCAGAGTTAGGCTTATATTTGTTATTCGACCACATTCAGGTGCTTTTGTTTCCAGAATTAATGACATAGTCTGATTAATTTCTATCTATCCTAAGGAACAGAAAGTAAGGCAAGAGTTTTGCCCCATTAAATATTTTAAATATTTGCATGATGATTTTATATGCCACATCTCCAGTGTTGTGATCAGCCTCTTTTCATACAAAAATACAAATATTTTGCGCGATAGGTCCATGGAGTCCAGGGCCTAGCTTTTCACAACCATTCATACTGTGCGTGGTAAATTCTTTACACGAATGCGAAGGGCATGTTTTTATTTAAGTAGACGCTTTTGAGAGATTGAGTCGTGAAATAAATTTTAGGTATTGCCTAGGGATCGAACCTCTAACCCCTTGCTCCGTAGTCTAACGTGGTTCCTGTAAAAACCCAAGAAGTCCGAATCGATACCCACCATATTTTTATCGATTTCAAAGCCACATATGACAGCATGTATAGAGATGAGCTATATAGAGACATGTCTAGTTTTGGCATCCCTGTCAAACTCGTACGCCTGTGCAGAATAACGATGGAGAACGCTCGCTGCTCCATCAAGGTAAGTAACCGAGACCTTTTACGTCAAAAAATGATTTAAACAAGGTGACGCGCTGTCATGTGATTTTATTACCATCATACTTGAAAGCATTGTACGAAACTCAGAAGCCAACACCGTAGGGACAATCCTTCAAAAGTATGTGCAACAATTAGCTTACGCCGACGACTTTCACATAATTGGTAGCACATAGCGGGCTGTCAGCAGTGTGTTCGCTAGTATTGCAACGGAGGCTGTTCAAATGGGTCTAGCGGTACCCTTCGACAAAACCAAGTATATGCTGTCAACAACATCGACAAATTGGACAGAACGTCACAATCGACAGCTATAACTTTGAGGTAGTAAGGAACTTTGTCTACTTCGGCTCTGCTATAAACTCTGACAACAAAACCTTAGCAGAAATTAAACGAAGAATAACTCCTGCCAATTGCTGTTTCCTTGAGCTGAGAAGGTAATTGAGTAGTAGAGCCCTATCCCGAACAACTAAGGTGATTCTGCATAAGAAACTGGGCACCCTAGTCCTCCTTTACGGCGTTGAAGCTTGGACTCTATCTAAAACGGATGAAGATATCATCGGTTGCTTCTAGAATAAAATTCTTCGAAAAATTGTCAGTACCTTTTGTGTTGACGGGCTTTGGAGGAGGAGATTGAACGACGAACTATACGAGCTGTACAGCGACATCGACCTAGTCAAAAAATTGCGCATCAATCGTTTAAGATGGCTAGGAACTGTAGAGCGGATGTTCACAAATGCTCCGACTCGTAGAGTTTGCGAACTTAACCCTGAGTGACAATGCAGTAGAGGAAGACCTCGCCTTAGGTGGCGCGCACAAGTATATAAAAGAGGACCTCATCCGACTTGGAGTGCACAGCTGGAGGCAGTTAGCTTAGGACCGGGATAACTGAAGAGGCTTGTTAGTTGTGGCCCAGGTTCACTTCGTACACATTATGTACATATGTACATATGTACCTATTCAGTTGTTAACTTTTGCACTGGACAGAACGTAGTTCAGCAGAAAGTATGCATATAAATATGGGCAGTAGCTTACTCAGGATGTAAAAGTACATATAATGTGTAGGAAAATTAAACATGTCATGGGTACGTAGATTTTTCAGAATTTGCGTCAGAAATAACTTAATTGTCAAACCTTATGACAATAGTATATGATATTTAATTACATAATTCGTTCTTTGAAACTAAATGCAGGAAGAAACTAATTTCTGGCCAGAATCTCTTCTATTCAATCTCCAGGGAACTTTTACGCATTTTCCTAATTGAAGACCATTTAAGTTTTTCTGTATTCTTGTTCACAACTCATCATTGGCCTGCAGCAGGAATAAAGGTATTCATTAGCGACTACCTGAAATTAGAGCACCATTTCTCTTTCCCATAAAAACACTCGCTGTTAGGTTTGCAAAAGATAATGAAATCTAGATTAAATTTCCTGTGAGTGCACACGCAAATTAATTAAATGAATTTGGAATCATCGCACAGGCGTCATTACGTGATGTTCGATTAAGTGCGCGCTGGTGAACTTTCCCTCTAAATTACGAGCAGTTGCGCACACGCACATACAACAATCTTAACGCACTCGTCACACGAAGCCCATTCATACCCACTTCGCTGCAATTTCAAGTGCGTTGCAGGTAATGAGCCATGCTTCTTCCACCCTCTCCTGTACAGGCAACAGGAATAAAACGAAACCTCGAGTGCACTCGCGCGAAATAGAGTCACGCACTTTTTAATGTCATGTTCGCAACATGATATTAAGAAAATTATACACACACATTAAATCGATGTACACGATGCATGTACATAGCTGCGTTCTTTACACCACTCCGCTTAATTATATCCATACGCCGATGCAGGAGTAGCAGCGGTTTGAACGTGATAATCATGTTTTTTTTTTTGTTCTTGTAGTATCTGCACCAGCATCACCTCCATTGGAGACCAGAAAGGGAAAAGAAAAAAAAAAGTTGAACGAACCCTTATCTGCTGAATTAAGTGGCGTACATTCAGGCACTACTGCAGCCACCCATATTTAAGTTGGTTTAAACATATTTTTAAAAGTACGCACAGCGACTTACATTGTATCCCCCAGTCACGGTCCATAATTTTATGAAATTTAAATTCATTGTTTATGCCACAGCTCACAGGCTGTTATTACTCAGTTCACTTTATAAAGTAATTTAGAGGACGCAACAGAACAGAATGATTGAGAGCCCGTCTCGTCCACTAATGTCGATGTTAGGGTGATGAGAGTGTCTGCTTAATGGTGGCAACTTTGTTGAAAAGACAGGTTATGGCCTTCCGATTTGGCAAATAATTGCAGTCATCTGAGCAGATGATCCAATGCTTTAGCATTGTTCCTTAGACGAGACCGTAAAGGAATTTGAATATTAATTTTCTTCCGAGGCAGGTGTCCCTTTTAATGGTGGACCATCAAATTGGAACATGCGATATTCTTTTTTAAAACAGGTATTAAGATGATTTTGTATGGTGTTCAACACTTTCCGTGCAATTGTGAAGAATTTTAATGTACTTACATCGCTAAGCTATGTAAGCTTTTGATCTGTCCTTAACAAGACCTTGCTTGTAGGCCTTGATAATTACTAAAATAATCAACATTGCCCTTGATTTGAGTAACTCAAGTTTACTCAACCTTTAAGTGGCTAGAGTAACACATTTCAGTTTCTTCTATTTAACTTTTCCGAGACGCATGAATTCCTTGCACTGGAGAAAAGGATATTTCCCCATCAAAAATTGGGTAGTGTTCTCGGTTGCTGAGGTCGCCTTTTGTTACCAAATCTTAGAACCAATAGAAAACAATATTTCTGACGAACTCCAGGATTTTTCCGAAACTGTAACGTCTAAGATAATTCACCCCGGGTAGGACATCTCGTTCGAGGAGCTTGTATCTTTGCACCTCTAATGCAGGGCATTGGCAGAGGAAGTGCTCGAGGCTTTCTTCATCTTCTTCACGTCCGGGGCAAGTGCTAGATGTCACCACTCCCAGTCTGTATGCGTGTTTCTTCAAGTTGATGTGCCCGGTCTATACACCGACCATCTGTCTTAATTATCTCCTGCCTAGATCGAGCGCACTCTTTGGCTGACGATGGCAAGGGCGCTCAGTCACGTCTTTGACAGCTCTGCGAGTTGGAGACCTTTTCCCAAGTTTTTGTGGTGTGTTGCGAACGAGCTGCTATATGCGGTTTTAACAACCTTTAAGGCTAATCCTAAGTTTTCCTAATAGTATTTCTGACAAAAGTCAAATGTCTCCCCTGACAGATGGAAACAAAATCTACCGAAGGCGAACTCATTCACTCTTGACAAAGTTCATGACTCTGCGTCATTAAGTGAACCGTGAAATAATCACGGTCTTATATAGAGTCGCTTTAGTTGTGACTTTATTGCACAACTTCATACTAACCGAAAGAAGCCCTTATTGGAAAGAGTCTTTCTACGGTTGTGTTATTAATCATGCCAAAGTATCGTGAGGCAGACCGCCTGGAGACACATCTTGAGGATATTCAAGACCTCGCAAGCGACTGCACTAAGGGATTAATTAAATCTCCCATCAACATCGACTGCTAACTAATTTAAAATTAACATTACTTTATAAACCTACTTAACGGGCTCCCGAACCGTAAAGAGTCTCTGCCTGCGACACGGCAGCCTTCCACTCTCTTCGATCCCGGGCACTCTGCTTCCAGTTGTCTAGACCAAGCGCTCTGGCATCCGCGATAGCTTGGTCCTTAAAACGGAGGTTAGGTCTTCCTTGTCGTCTCGAACCTGGGGGCTGTGATTCGAAGATCCTCTGTGCTGGAGCATTATTGTCCATTCGCTCGATGTGGCCGAGCCAGTGTAGTCGACGTGTTTTGGCTTTTTGGACTACATCCACATCTTGGTACAGCTCATAGAGTTCGCGGTTGTATCTTCTCCTCCATTCGCCCTCCTCGCATACGGGACCGAATATCCGACGAAGAATTTTTCTTTCGAAAGTGTTCAGTATTTGCTCCGCTTTCCTGCTTATCGTCCAGCACTCGGCTCCAGCACTTTATAAACCACATCTCCCAAAACGGACCTAGAACTTATTTTGTAAGGGATATCTCCCAATTCCATGGATATGCTTTTTGCTCTTAATGTTTGCACGATGGTTTAATCTATAACCAGCTTCCGCGTTATACGAGTACTTATCCTTTCACTCTGGGCCATTTAATTAGTCTTCATTTCGTTTTATAGCTAGCCCTGGTAAAGAGAGTGAATGCGAACCCAAGCAGTGAACAGAACTAGGCAAGAGTGAGAACTTGAAGCAGTGAGAAAGGAAGCTGTCAAAACTCTGGATGTGACTATATTCAGGTTTGCCATTGAAAAGTTTCAGAAAGTCGCCAAAAAAGTGAAAATATACAAACTTTTCTACCTGCCCGTCAACTGCTATGGGATGTCCCAAGCCAGTAGCAGACAATGCATTCTTTTAGAAATGCATTCGCAGAATTCACAAAAAGAATTCAAATTTTGAATTGGAGCAATTAAGTTAAAAAAAAAACTACGAAAAAAAAACTTTAATTCACTATTCTTTTGAAGTCAGTGATTAATGCATTCAATTTTTAGAAATTACTGAAGTTGAAGTCAGTAGTGAATTAACATATTTCGTTGAAGTCAGTTGTGAATTCAGTTGAAGTCAGTGAATTCAACTGCAATAATTTTAATTCACTTTTCCAGGTGATGGGTCATATTGATGTTGATGTCTGATTATAAGATATTTGTGGACGAAACTCAAATTTTGAGGTAGTAAAGATACCATGGTGTTTGGAACGTGAAGGAAATTTTGATGTCTTAACAAAACAGAAGAGGGTAAAATTGCTTAATCAAACTGACGAGACTCAACATCGTCTAATGATTTAAATAACGAAAACTTTATTTTTTGCAAAAAAATTTCTAAGTTTTTGAAACAGATAAACTCGTACATATAAATCAATTCCAATAATTTCAATTGAATTCACTGACTTCAACTGGTTTCAAGTGAATTCACTACTGACTTCAACGAAATATATGAATTCGATTGACATCCAAAATGATTTCAATTCAGTGTTTGTTAAATATTAAATGCCTTAATCACTGACTTCAAAAGAATGGTGAATTACGTTTTTTTAAATTCCAATATTTTAAAAAAAAAAAAGACTTCGAATTATTTCTAGATGAATTTAATAGAATTAACCTTTCAAAAGATTTAATTTTTTTACAACTCTGGCCCAGTAGCCAAGCAAGTAATTTGGTAGCACAATTTACATATAAATGAATCCTGAGAAAAGTGTCCCAAAAGTCTCCAAGATTTTGAAAAAAAGTGTCGAATTTCGGCATTTTTCAAAAAAGTAGTCGCCTAGTGTCCCGGACGCTAAATAGTCGCCAAATGGGGACTTTAGTTGCCTAAACGGCATGGGTTAACAGTGACTTACATCTAGGTTCCTGGTGCTGGCAATCCGGTTTTTTTTTGTAGTTTTACCAGACATGCAATGAAAGAATACAATAGCTTAAACTCTACGAAAAACTACTCCAAAACTAATTTATCTACTCAGGATGTCGTAAATCAGAACCTCATTCCTATGGAAAAGAAAACAACAAGCACCGTTTTTCCTAATACTTTGTCATTAGCAGAAAACAAGAAATCAGACACAAGAAACGAGTACAACAACCAACCAGTAAAGCAACAAAACAAATTATTCACAAAATGGTAATTTTTCATTTTTAATGTGCAATAATGCTATACCAGCTTGGTTAAATCCACAGACAAGCGGCACAAGGGGAGGCATAACAGTCAAACAATAAATAAAATTTAATAAGCACTTGGGTGAGTGCGTTTATGATTAAATGTTACCTTTTGACAAATGATATTCGACGATGATGGCTCATTATAATAATGAGCACGTCATCGTCCGGTTGTACAGTGAATGTGCCTATTCGTGCGCATATCTGCTCATTTATGGTCATATGAAGACATTCGTGGAAGTTGTCAATTTCAGAGAGGGGCTGACAACACTGATGTCGTCTATTTACATCAAAACGACACGCGGAAATTGCGTTATAGTATTTGAATCAAGGTGTGAGAGCTTGTTTAAAATACGAAGATTTTTGGAAATGGTTGATAAGATTGAATGAATGTCTTTTCATTCTCGGAATTGTTATGCGATACTTTAATACGGTCTTGAACGTGCGAAAGTTAGAATTTGAATAGAATGGGTATGCAAGTTAATAGCTGAGAGTGTGTCAACCATTGGTTATTTTCATAACATATTTAACTATTATACCTATATGTACATAGTATACACCATATAACATATTTTTCGAAATGAATAATTCCATGGACACTCCGAGCTACATACTTAAGCCCATTGACTTCAGTCAATATATGTCTCTAATGACATATAATTGGTCAATTGCTATATTTACTCCATCTTATTATACCCTATCCTGATGGTATATTAAGTTTGTAACATAGAGAAAAGAAGATAGACGATATAAAGTATGTATATAATATTCGTGATCAGCATCAATAGCGAAATCGATTGAACAATGACCGTCCGTCCGTTCGTATGTCACCGCTTTTTGGGCTTTAAATTTTGAGCTAGGAGTATGAAATTTAATATCTGAGCTTTTGAGAAAAAGAAACAGTACAAGTGTAAGATTTTTGAAATCCGCCCACTGCTATTTAGGTTTGTTTCAGTTAGGTTTAAAGAAGCTAACGAGCCCGAAATGTAAGATTCCGTCCGAGTATTGTCTTGACCTCCGATATCTGTCTTTGATGGACAGTTTTATTGGTATGTCCCATAATGTATCGTATCTAACGTATATAAGCTTTTAGGCTAAAATTTTGGTTAGGTTAGGCTGTTTATACCAAGATACAAACGCATTTAGATTAGATGAAGTCCTTTGTGCTGTCATTGACCTTTTCACTTTGCTTTAGAAGAAGCTTCGGTTAGTTGTATTAGTCCCTGGGTAGACCAATACAAATAACCTGAGCTTCTTCTAAAGCAACCCTGAGGTCTATGAAGAAAATAGTGGAGCAGTCTTATTTGGGACGGGGCGGACAGGTCTATAGTAGGTGAGGTGTAATTTCGTCCTCCTCTCTGTTTCTGGAGCTCCTACAGAAGTAATTTGTAGAAAGCCCAGCATTTTTACATGTTGTCTTATCAGACTATGTTCCTTGATTTATTGCTTGAGCATAACCAACCCTGCACTAACTTTCTGATTCACCTTAAGTCACATCTGTCTTAATGGTTTTGCCATTTACCCTTTCAGGCAAGCTCGTTAACCTTGCAGTTTTCCGGAATGTGTCTATGGCCTGGACTTAATAAAGATTAATATTGATCTGGTCCGTCATCTCACAAGATTTGTCATGGAAGAACACGATTCCAAGGTCTTGATTGGCGCTTGACTTGACATTGAAAGGATAAGGCTCACTTGATCGCCATGATTTCCGCCTGAAAAACGCTACAGTGATGTGATGGGAGAAAAGAGATGCTCAGATTGAGCTTTTCAGGGAAGAAACCACAACCCAGCACATTTCAGTCTTTGAGCCGTCTCTATAGAACTGAGCTAAACTATCATACAAAGCAGCGTTGTTGTTCCATTCACTCTGGGTGGAGATGCTCGTTCAGAAGTTACAGTCAAATCTCAGTTTTGGTGGGGTTTAGTCCATGTTTTACTGGGAAAAGTTTAATAGATCGAAGAGCGAAGTGTGGTTATCGTGATAATTTTTGCGCCTTTGCGAGGAACTTCGAAACAGTTGGTCGCGTTGACAGCCAACTGTTTGCCGGATATATCTAGCAGATGAAGCATTATATCTAATGCTGCAGAAGGAGTAGTTCTTACTGCACCGTCTAGTCTATGGCACTTAAAGACCTTAAAACTTCCGTGTTAACGCCTATGCTTCGTGGATTACTCCAATTGCTTCACTTATTTAAGGTTACAAAACTCCGATTTAATTTTTCATTTTTACAAAAGTCGATTGAAACCTAATCCCAATTCTGTCTTCAATTATCAAAAATTCCTATTTTTGGTTCGAAACTGTAATACAACATTCTTCACAATTGCAAACAGAAATTCACCAGATCGAACAAGGATATCTGTTCATGTCGGTTGTTATCATGTTATTCTGCCATGCATGCATCATACTCTCTGTGCTCCACTGCAGCGTGTGTATGTCTTCTTGTTAACCAGCTCCCACGCTGTAGTTTGTAAAATGATCCAGTAGCACTATAAAGTGCATCTCTTCTCTACAGCATGTACACGCCCAGTCCCATAAGGATTGATGTCCTGGAATATTGATACCGTAATGCATCAGTCGCAGATCCTCTCATTCACAGGGGACATCTCTCCCTATTTCAATTGCTATGAGATGTTGACTTGAGAGTTATGAGTTGGAAAGTTGAAAATTACTCAAATTTCTGTCAGTGCATCTATCTATCTGTCGGATAGTATGCAGTATACGTCCTCGTATTTTCCCTTTACTACATACTTTACCCCCTCACACAAGCACACACATCACATCACATTTGTTATTCGATATTTGCCGATGACAGACGTTGGTTATTGCGAAAATTCACAACTGCTGTCAGAATTGGAGTTTTAGCAAAATAAATAGACTTTACTCCCGGAAGACAGGGAAGATGTTGCATGCATTTCGTGTGTACATCCATATGTAAGTACATATGCATGTGGTTTCGATCCCCTCAAGGTAGAGTAAATATTTTCATTTTAAACCCAAAATCCAATTGAAATGAGGAATTTTTGTTTTTCTTAGTAATTTTGTCGCCTCGAGCTATGTATGCATGGATAAATCTTTTGCATTGGGATCATACATTTTGCTTAGTTTCTATAGAGAAAATAAATTGAATTGAATACGGGTCTGAAGATACACAAAATGTTTAAGATAACACTTTATGAGGGTTTGATGATGTTGTTTACTTTATAGAACTACGTTGAGTTGTTCATACATATGTATGTACATGCATATGTATATACATGTATAAGGAACGCTGACGGCTCATACGTACTCTTTAAATTCTTATTTAATAATCTGTTCATAAATTGTTAATAATCTTTTTCTCTGAGGAGAACTGAAGCTACTACACATTGGCAAGGACCGAAATGTTTACAGTTGTTTTTATATTCTGCTCTTAAATGTGGTATTCCATCAACATATTGTTAGTAAAAGAAATTATGTAGGTGAGTCAAAGCGGTTGATTTTTGAACTTTTCAAAATATACATATGTTTGCTTAGTCAATTTAAGATTTATAAATTTTTCGTCCGATTGATCTTAAACCACTTATTGTTCGTGGTACAGGAACTGCTGGGTCAGCACTATTTGTATCTGCACCGATAACCGACGTTATTGAGCACCGGTACTCTTGCCCATTGTCTCGATAAATCTTCACCCATAACGTCGGTCGAGTTTAGGCCCCCATTCGATGTGCCAGAGATCATTTGATTCAAATGTCTCTGAATTCTTCTATGTCTCTGAACCTGGGCCTCCACTAACAAGCCTCTCCAGTTAGCCCGGTCCTTAGCTAACTGCCTCCACTTGCGCACTCCAAATCGGTTAAGGACTATTTCTACTAACTTGTGAGCTCCACCAGGCGAGGCCTTCCTCTACTGCATATTGTTGACAGCATATACTTGGTTTTGCCCTCGTTTATCGCTAAATTCATATTGGCAGCATCCGTTTCAATACTAGCGAACAGCCCGCTGTGTTCTCCCAATAATGTCGATATCGTCTGTGTACGCTAGTAGTTGCACACACTTTTGAAAGATTGTCCCTTCGGTGTTGGCTTGTGAGTTTCGCAAAATCCTTTCAAGTATGTTGTTAAAGAAGTCACATGAAAGCGCGTCACCTTGTCTAAATCCTTTTTTCACACAGTATCGGTGAAATCGTTACCAACCTTAATGGAGAAGCGAGCGTTCTCCAACGTCATCCTGTACAGGCGAACGATTATGACAGGGATTCCAAAACTAGACATGGCTCTATAGAGCTCGTCTCTATAAATCCATATGCGGCCTTGCAATCGATGACGAGATGGTGGGTATCGACGTTGGACGTCTTGAGTTTTTTCCAGGATCTGCCGAAGTGTGCAGATTTGATCGACTGTGGCCAGGATGGCAAATATTATCTTTTACGCGATGTTGAGGAGACTGATACCTCTGTAATTGGCGCAATTAAGGGGTCTCCTTTGTTGTCGATCGGGCAAACGGTGCTGAGGTTCAATTCATCAGGCATACACTCATCTGACCAAATTTTTTAAATGAGTTGGTGTATGCTCTCTACTAGGTCATTTCCAGCTGCTTTGAACAGCTCGGCTGGTAAGCCGTCAGGTTCAGCAGCCTTGTTGGTCTTAAGTTTGGATGTTGCTATCCTCACTTCGTTTTGGTCAGGTGGATGGAAATTTGGCTATCTTCGTCTAGATAGAATTGTTCATTCTGTCTGACAACGGGATGTTGGTCCTTGTCGCCGTTATACAGTCTGCACAAGAAGTTTTTCCAAATTCTCATCACGGACTGTGACTTCCTCATCTCTACAGGCTTCTGTACTGATCTTGTTGGCTTGACACGTCCGTTTTACCTGTTGGTAAAAGCTCCGCACATTGTTCCTGGAGTATAATCTCCCAATATCTTCGATAGCGCGCTTCTCATGCTCTTTTGTCTTCTTTTGGAGAAGCCGATGTTCTTCCCATCTCTTCTGCTCGTAGAGCTCGCGAGGAGCTCGAAGAAACATTTTTTGGTGGCGTCGTCCTCGTCCCCTGGGGGGTCATGAGCACATATTATTCCTACTTACTTGCTTAGGTGGCGCTACAGTTCGGGGTGAACCTGGGCCTCCGCATATTATTTCTAGGTTTGATGCGGAATGTCATAAGATGCTGGTTTACGTGTCGAAAGCTCAAGACTTCTTGCCTAAGTATAATAATATTCGAATAAGCGCTGTTTATTTCCCTATAGCAATCACCGTAATATACGTCACAGTTTTTCATCCTCTTTTTGCCCGGGCCATCCCATCTTACTTTCTGGATAGCGGTGACATTTGCATTGTCTAGGGCCTCTGCTAGTTGTTCGGCTGCACGTGGCCTGTTAAGGGTCTGAACATTCCAATAGTGGGATCATCCTTATCCAAGGCTCGTCGTAGTTTCGTAACTACTGGTTTTTTACGTGGTACGGAAGTTAACCCGACGCACAACCCCCACCCTGGAGGACCAGTTGCTTTTCTTACCCCTAGGACAAAGGGCAGGTTTTTCCGGAATCAGTATTCCGCTTCGGGGATATGAGCGCTGTCGTTGGCCCATTAAGGGTTCATCCGCCAGCAACTCTATTCCAACACCCTGACTCAGTATTGGAGATCCCTATAGATCTGGGAATCGAATATGTCGAGCCAGCTCACATACATATATAGGTATAACACTAGTAATTGGGCCTAATTGGAACTGGTAGACGCCGCCGTTGATTCCAGCTAGAGAATTCATCCGCCGTCGCCTGAAGCAAAAGAAATTGCCTTAGTGAGAAGACACTCCTCATTAGCTTGGTTCATTGAATTGTAGATCTTCCGTTTCTAACGTTTTTATGGCTACATCAGGTGTCCTTTACTTTAATCTTCATCCTTACCACCAACGATGGCGAGTGCATTATCAAAATCTGTTATCTCTCCGTGTATGCCAATGACATGAAAATCTATAAATTCATATCTTCTACCACCGACTCTCGTTTTCTACAAGATGACCTTAACAAATTTTTTATCTGATGTCAGAAAAATCATCTCGAACTTTATACCAGCAAATGTCAACCATCACACACTCATAAATGACTTCCACCTCCCCATAGGTACTATTTACTTTCTCTCCAACGAACCTGTCCCTTTAGTTTAATCGTTGCGCGATTTACGTGTAATCTGCAATAGGTAGCTTAACTTCCGTTCGTATATTGACAACATTATATGTGAGTAGAGGTAATTCTGCGCTTGGCCTTGTGAAGCTTGGTCTATTGAATTTTCAGACTCTTACGTTACTGAATTACTCTGTATCACCTTTGTTATGCCTATCCTCAAATACGCTGTGCAAGCTTGGTATTGAAGTCGTCCAACGCTGGGTTAATAGTTTTAATTTGCCTCCCTACTCTTAACGAATGAAACTGATCAATCTGCAGTCCCTCGAAAATGAAATTGTTCGTCCAGCACTAACATGTAACGGAGACACAAACCGTTCTTTACGACACGGCGAGGTAGCGAGTTAGGATTCCATACATCAGAATTCATCCGACAGATATGTCATTTGTCTGCGCAATGGCTTTTTACCATAGCGGCCTTCTTAATACGTTCATGTACGTTCAATCAGTTTCCATGTCAGTTTCCTGTCTCATAAAAAACTTAAGTATTTGGCATGTTCGGGGAAACTTAGGTGAATTCCCCTTATTTCTGGTGGTGTTAGATCTTAGTAGTTTAAATCCTCCCTCTAAAATCTCTAATATTAGACAACTGCTTACCAAAACTTACCATTGACATAAAGTCTGAATAGTCATTGTCTCTAGCACTAGCTCTCTAGTTCTATAGACTTAAAATTATTCTTTGGATCGTACAAGACTACCTTCCTAATCAATGACATTCCATATATGTATGTAGCTGCCCCAGCGAGATGCACTGTGCTCATACTTATTACACTCAGCTGCCAGCCACAAGACACGTAGATAAATCCTTAATCTTACTTACTTACTTAACGGGCTCCCGACCCGTGAAGAGTCTCTGCCTGAGACACAGCAGCCTTCCACTCTCTTCGATCCCGGGCACGCTGCTTCCAGTTATCTAGACCAAGCGCTCTGGCATCCGCGATAGCTTGATCCTTAAAACGGAGGTTCGGTCTTCCTTGTCTTCTCGAACCTGGGGGCTGTGATTCGAAGATCCTCTTTGCTGGAGCATTATTGTCCATTCGCTCGATGTGGCCGAGCCAGTGTAGTCGACGTGTTTTGGCTTTTTGGACTACATCCACATCCTGGTACAGCTCATAGAGTTCGCGGTTATATCTTCTCCTCCATTCGCCCTCCTCGCATACGGGACCGAATATCCGACGAAGAATTTTTCTTTCGAAAGTGAATCCTTAATCAATCTCCTGAAATATCCCCCCAATTGCTAAAGCCATTAGCAACACTTCATCCTTTCATCCAAACCACGATAATAGAATCAAACGACATGCGAATGAATAACCAGAACTCTTACGTCGTTTCCTCGGTCCGGATGATTTGATGCTGATGATGGGTGATGAGGATGTAGTAAACGCGCATCATCCAGCACTATTATTATGCGCGTCCAAAACCCATTAGCGTATGATCAACTCTCTTTCATTATTTGGGAGGATCCAACTATCAGTCCTCTCGTTGTGGTAACCCCATAACAGTCGCCATCATCTGTCTGCTCGACCACTAACTATCGTGTTCCGACGAGGTCCCGACCTCCTTTTTTCGTGTTTCCTGCTTCTTCTCATCCGCGCCTTCTTGTGTTCGGCTTCGCAAAAAAGGGGTGTAGCTGTACCTCCAAAAAGTAATCATCTTAATAACAGCCCTCGGCACACATACACACAATTTTGATTGCAGGTTTTCGCCATTCTGTCTCCGGCCAGGAGTACATCTTTCTACTCCTTCGACCGATGGCTGTGGCGACGGCGCAACAGTTGATGGACGCGCTAGCTGATGTGAGATGTGAATGACGATGACGAAGACGAAGAGGACGACAACGACGACGATGATGACGGGAATGATGATGATGATGATGGGTGGTGGTGAATGCGGTAAATGGTGTTTTAGGCTGATTCGATGGTGCCACAGTGATGATGATCGTCGGGTTTAGTCCACAAGCAGAGAACAAAGCAATCTTCACCTTGAATCCTTTGGCCAACGCCTCCGGTGGGTGATTCTGTTCGTTTAAATGAAGAATGATAGGTGATGGTAATAAAATTGATGAGTGTACACACATAAATTAGTGCCAGTGGAAACGGCTTTGATGCACATTTAATGCGGTTGCGGTATTGGCGGCCGCCAACGTTATTTAATGATGATTGACGGTCTCTCGGAGAAAATTGCAGGCATTGGTACCGACGAGAGGAGTTTTTTTGGTGTATTTTCTTGGCTCGTTGGGTGATTTGAAAGGAATCGTCATTGAATGAAGGTTGTTCACAGGTATTACGTTTGTATTGTTTTATTTTTTTTTTTCTTAAGTTAAAGAGGTGTGGTGCCCGCCTTGGGTGGTTGCATTCCTTTCAGTACTGATTTTTGATGGGTGATAAATTAATACCATCATACGAATATGATGCTTTCCGTAATTTTGGAAGGTATTGTTTGAAATTCACTATGAGATTGCATATTTATTTTGATTGACTATGACCCCAATCTGGTGACTTCAGCTCCGGATTGTTCATTGGATATACACGATCGTCAGAGCCATTCTTATGTACGGAGCACTAGTCTGGTGGACAGCACTGAACAATAAAAGTAACATTGCAATGCGTGAGAAGGTTCAAAAAGTATCCTGCGTATGCATAAAGGGCTCCCTTAAAACCATTCCTACAGCTGCACTAGAAGCTGTACTCCACCATCTTCTCGTTGATATTGTTGGAAAACTGATGACGCTCAAAACAGCATATCGGCTACACAAGAATCCTCAATAGCCATAACACTATTTCTAGTAACTCGAACTATATTGTCCCCTATCTGAACATTACCGTCAAATATAAAACCAGGATTCCAGAAATGCTTGAGATTCAGGAGAAATTTCAAAGAATTCTGCGACAGAGATTTACACAGATGGATCCAAAAACAGCGTCTGGAACAGTCTGGAAGTGGATATTTGTATAACCATACTGACTGTTTGTGTATTTCAAGCAAAAATTACAACAGTCCGAAAAGCCACGGCCAGGGTTTCAATTAACTGAGTATAGTGCAGCGCTATTGTTTTCTACATAACAGTTAAAAAGTGATAAAAGCCTTGGAATCCCCATTAATACGATCCAAATAAGTAAAGCAATGCCGATCGCTGTCAAGTGCGACGTACCCTGTACTGGGTTTCAGTCCAAAGTGATATTCCAGGCAATTACAAAGCGAACGAAATAGCTAAGTATGGTGAAGACAGGAATCTCCCTGACAATAGGGGAAAACTGTCAGTTCCTATCAAGTCGATAAAATTTCAACTAGATACCGCAGCCATTAGAATGGCACACAGAATGTGGATCAGCACATTCATCTCTTCTAAACAAATCTGACCAGAACTGGATTGTAAAAAAACGAGAAGACTTATTTACGTCAATAGGACAAATCAAAGAAAGATAGTTGGACCTCACAGGGTACTGTCTGGTAGGCAGACATGCCAGTAGACTTGGTGCTCACTCCAATGGTTTCTGTAGAACCTGTAGAGATGAGAAAAAGGAAGAAACCATGACATATCTTGTGTGTACCTGTCCTGCCCTATCGGTTTTGAGAAGGAAACCCTTAGGCGAGTACTTCTTCGAAGATCTTAACAATCTAGATAGACTTGACTTAAGCAAAATAAAAAAGTTCGTCACCGGGTGAAATTGATTTAATGCCTAAACGGCGAACCATACTTCTTTGGCATGGGTTGACACCGAATCTGATTGTCATGCCTCCTGTTCCATTTGGGAAGTTTCTATGTAGGTCTACGGTGCTGGTAATCCGGTTTTTCCATAGGTATCGCAATGGACCTTCTGTTCCTGCCGAGCGGGGACAACCACCCAACCCAATCCAACTCAACAACCCACAGGGGAAACCGATTTCAGTAAGACTTTTGATAAGATATCTCATTATTTCATCCTTTTAAAATTGTCTGTCCGCGACGTTATTCTTAAAATGGATATATTCTTGACTGGAACCCGTTTTTATAGTATTCACTTCAGGTCCGCCAACTGTAACTGAATAAGTCCCCTAAATATAAAAAAAATAAAAATAATTCTCCAAATCCAATGCAATGCACACCATCTATTTAACGATTTAAAAATCGTTTATAACAGTGTGTCTACCAACGACCTGGCTACGTATGTCTAGTTGCTTGTACCTTAGAAGAATGACAGTGAACATCGCCTGCTGTTCCGTTCAGGTCATCAGGATCACACCGAGACCAACACAGGGACACCAGATTTTCTTCTGTCTCGATCATCTGCCTGGTAATACTTTCCAGGATTGAAGAATCCGGGAGTGTTACCTTTTATAGTACAGCTGTTGGCTTAGCTGTCTCGTCAAGACACCGAGGTACCTTTTCTCGTATTTGGATACCGCGGCATAATTAGGTGCCTTTGGTTACTGATATAGACCCCTACCAATTATGTTAGCCATTATCGATCCTAACCTCATCCTAACTACCGTGCTACTAGCTACTAGATAGTTTCGAAAACTTCTTCATTGCGTTAGTTACATACACCTATGTATATAGGTATGTAAATATTTCAGGCATCCTATGCAAGCGAACGAATTTTAAACTATATTGGCGAATCATGTCATAGAATTATTCTTGTAAGTCGATTCTACTTTTTTGGATTAAAATTCAAATGAGTAGACTTGGCCCACACTTCTACAAAACAGTACCAGATCATGCGGCCAGAAGCAATTACAATTTAACTGAAAAATAACAAATTCTCATCAGCAAATTTCGTCGGCTTGCCGATTGCACGACACAATTTGTTGTTTTCTCAATATTACCACAAACACTGAGATTTGTTCTCCATTACTCTCCTTCAAACTTGTCAATTTCTGACAAGTTACTCGGCCTAAGGATAAAATTTGAAGTTTCTAGGTTTTTTTTGTTTTACTCTCGTAAATTTGCACCCCTAAAAATGTTTCATGTACGATGAGTGGATTTATACGTGTCGCCTTAGGCATTTCCACTTCCACATCCACATCGGCCTAAGTAGTCAACTGACAAGCAGGATGATGAAATTGGTAAAATCCTTACTTGTTACTCTGTGACAGATACACAAATTGAGTAGATGATGTTGTTGATGCCGTCATCGTCGCTGCCACACGTCAACATCGATATGGAGTGACGTTAAGACCACTGAATTTCGTATGGCAAACTCGCTGGGGAATTGAGTATGCCTTTAGGCGCTTGTCTGCTCAGCACCAATTGACATGAGGACGACGTACAGTAAATAAGAGAAAACCCTTTTTTGGAGAAATTCAATTTCACGGTATTACCATAGAAGGATTCAATTTTATTACAACGAACAAATTCAATTATCTGGTGAAGTCACCGCACTTGTAGCACTTGCAGTCGGTTGGCTCACGCAGGCGAATGTCCATGGTGGCTGTTTCAGGACCACTAAGCCGAGTGCCATCGGGGTCATAGCAATGGGTGAGGGTGATGAGTTTTTCCTTCAAATAGCTTTCGCGACAGCAATAGCATTCCTAATGAAAAAAATAAATCGATTACACCCCCAAGTTTCGTTGCTAAATTACACTGAATTACCTTCAGAAAACCCGTAGGCGTAATAACGGATGGCTGCACTTGACTGTTACACAATCCTTCGCACTTGTTCACCATAATATCTGCGTTGCAGGTCCGCTGCATTCGACCTAGCTCATCGAACTCTTCTTTGATTATATGAATCTCCGACTGCAAAGTCTCACAGTTCTCGTCGCCGTTTCCCTGAGCTGAGTACCGCAAACTGCGTCCCAATTGGAGAAGCGTTAAAAAAAATATGGCTAAGTTCCGGACAAAGAACGAAGTTTTAGCCATTTTTTTTTTCTTTGTTTTTTTTTACTGTTTTACCGGAAGAATGACCACAAGCAGACGGGATGCTTGCTAACGGTGACTTCCAGAAAGTTACTGTAGAAGCTCTCTACGAACGCTTCGACTTTTATAGTTGGCATTTTGCAATTACTTCCTTGTGGTGAGGTCCATTTAAGTGGGTGTAAACAGCATGATTTCAATTGCATTTCAAACAGTCGGGGGTGCTCGATTAAAATTGGGTTTCTGTGTTCAACAGGGCGAGAATGAGTTGGGTGGAAACCCATTTTCATTGAGATTTATTGAGAACACTTTCGATTTTGACGCCAATGGAACTGTTCCAAATCTGCTTATACGGGTCGTGAACTTGAATTGAATGTCATGCTTTGATTTGGGGTTACTGGTTTTGCAATATCATAACATAAAGTGTGTTAACGAACTTTTTTTTTCACCAACATTAAATTGTCGCGTCACTTAAATCGTGATTTAAATTTTGCTATAAATACATACATACTTACATGAGAAACACCATTATTACAATACTAAGCTGTCATTGTCATTGGGTTCTCCTTCCCAAGCATAAAGCGTCGGTAAAATATAGGCCATCTGTTGGTTTCTTTTTGAAAAGGTTATAAAAAAACACTGTTCAATGTTTTTGAACGATTGTTCCTTTATTCAAAAGAGTAATCCTTCCGATTAATTATAGTTCTGTTCAAGCGTAAATCGATCCATTTGATACCCCGAAAATATAATACCGAGTGACTGTCAATTTTTTGAGCGCTGTCAGTGTCAAAATAACACATGATTCAAAAAGAAACCAACCCACTCTATGCTTTAACCTTGTACCACAACGTCCCAGATTCTACCACTTTTTACTAGCACCCATACATATACATATATGTATGTATATACATATGTATGAATGACAAGTATTGGTTTGGAATCAGAGTTTTTAATTAAAGTCATAAAATTCTTCGGCGATTGGCCTAAAAATTAATATATTAGAAATGGAGGACATACATATATACGCATGGATATGGTGTACTACGTTTTCAAAGTGCCATGATCACTTAATGCAATAAAATATGTGTTATACATGCATACTTAGGTGCAAGTACATACGACCCAGTTGTGCACTTTATTTCTCCCGGCTTCGCTTTCTTTTGGCCAGCCACTTCTATTCTGTATCATTCTATTATATAGCTTCTAGGTAAGTGTCACCGACTTTGCGGCGGGGCGTAACGTCATTATCATTGCGATCGACGCAAGGCATGCCTCCAGTACTCTGGATGTACGAGTTCCGAGCAGCTAACATCTACTCGGATCACTACCTTGCTGGAGCTGGACTAGTATGCCGCCAGCATCAAATGCCGAAGACCAGTGGCAACGATGCCAACATGACATCAAAAGTGTCGCAACTGATGTGCTGGGTTTCACCCGACCACCACCAAGTAACCACTGGTTTGACGATGAATGCCGACAAGCACATGCAGCTAAACCAGAGGCATACAAAGCGGCGCAGCAAAGGAGGACGAGGGCTGCTCGTGAGCTCTACGAGCAGAAGAGGCGGGAAGAACATCGGCTTCTCCAAAAGAAGACAAAAGAGCATGAGAAGCGCGCTATCGAAGATATTGGGAGATTATACTCCAGGAACAATGTGCGGAGCTTTTACCAACAGGTAAAACGGACGTGTCAAGCCAACAAGATCAGTACAGAAGCCTGTAGAGATGAGGAAGTCACAGTCCGTGATGAGAATTTGGAAAAACTTCTTGTGCAGACTGTATAACGGCGACAAGGACCAACATCCCGTTGTCAGACAGAATGAACAATTCTATCTAGACGAAGATAGCCAAATTTCCATCCACCTGACCAAAACGAGGTGAGGATAGCAATATCCAAACTTAAGACCAACAATGCTGCTGAACCTGACGGCTTACCAGCCGAGCGGTTCAAAGCAGCTGGAAATGATCTAATAGAGAGCATACACCAACTCATTTAAAAAATTTGGTCAGATGAGTGTATGCCTGATGAATTGAACCTCAGCACCGTTTGATCGATCCACAAGAAAGGAGACACCTTAATTGTGCCAATTACAGAGGTATCAGTCGTCTCAACATCGCGTATAAGATCTTATCTACCATCCTGTGTGAACATCAACATCTATCAGTGCGAACAAATCTTCACGCCGATCCTGGAGAAAACTCAAGAAGTCCAAATCGATACCCAACATCTATTCATCGATTTTAAGGCCGCATAGACAGCATCTATAGAGACGAGCTATACACAGAGCCATGTTTTAACTCAGATTGTGTAGAATGAATATGGAGAATTCTCGCTAAAACATCCCGCTCAGTAGTCTGACGCACTAGCAACTGAGTCAAAGCGCCCATTTTCCTTTCTATACGACAGCATATTTTCAGTCTTTGCATTGTTTACCGCCAGACGTTAAAACGATCTTCCTATCAAGAAAGGATTGGGCAAACGGCAAGGCCATTAACGTGAATAGAATCTCGATCGTTCACGGAAAGGCAAAAAACCGATGAGGGAGTGGGCTCTTGTATCTATTTGCACGCTCCCTAAGACTTCCAAGTGTGTGGCTGCAGTCTTGGCAGTCGTCGAAGTGACACGAGAATTATCCAAGAAACTACATAATCTAGTTGGTGGGTTACAGGATACACTGGCATCCAAGGTTCTACCTCCAGCATAGCACAAGACTTCCTAAGACAAGCCAATGAGAAATGGAGTGCACACTCATCTTGTCGTGTTTCCAAAAAAAACTCTGAACAAAACACGACATACCTAAAACCAGGCAAATCTAAGAACGCAGTTATGACTCTTCATAAGGACAATAAGCCAACATTAACCATCCTTAAAATTTATAACTATCTCGGGATTGTTCAGGGAGGGTGACTGTGCGCCCTCAGAAGTACTAATAAATTTGTGTTATTTTTCCCATTTCGGTTTCGCGACGATAGGGATCGTGGGATGGATCCATTGGAGGTTTAAGTGTTAGCTGCGTTTGTAGATCGATGCGCTGTATCAGGATGTAGTCAGCCTCATTTTCAAGTTCATTAATTGCGTATGGTTATTAAACCCTTTTTTAAACAAGTTCACAAAGTTTATCTTTAGGTTCCAAATTTGAAGGATTATCACACATATGTATGTACAGACAACCTCGCACATATGTACATACATATATGTATATACATACAAATATTCGTTCAAAATTAATTTCTTCCCAAAAAAATGGCGAGTCTCGAAAACACTTATAAGTCGAATACTGTAGCAAACGCGATATTGTTCCGACAACATGCGCTCTTCGTTTTGTCGGTGCCTATATTGTGATTATATGCATAGTTAAGTCCCATTATCCTTAAAATAAATGCAGCCGTGCGCTTAAAGTCAGAACTTCATCGTAAATTGCGCTAAGGATTGATTTAACCAAGTTTCCAGTTAAAGAATTGCTAAATAAGAGTTCGTCCATCACCCAAACTATACATACATATGTACATACATCATCAATTTTTTATGTTTCTCAGTTCTAGCACCAGAACAGCATAGAAGTTTCATAAAAAAAAATCGTCCCCCAAAATGTGCCGCAACTGAAACGACATTCACATGGCAAAGACAAACCTACATCAGAACAAAGGAAGGCCCAAAAAAAAAAACTGTCCAACGCGCCCTCCACCAGCACCATATTCCCCCACCCATCACACTTGACCCAACAAGACAAAGCCAAACATAAAAAAAAACACACCAACGTAAAAAAGATTGCTAACATTCAGACACTAATTCGATCCGATAATAATCCCGCCAAAGGGCATGAATTGTAATTTCCTTTTCGCGGAATTAACTGTCGGCTGTTGTGTTCGGATTTGTTTTATGAGCCCACAATCAAAGAAACAGGAAACAAGCCGCCAGGACGAGCCGTTCCTTCCCCTTGCACTCACTTCAATCCTCACCAAACAGCCAGACCTTTGTACGCTTTGTTTGCTGTTCGTTTCGGTTTTGGATTTGGTTCTACCTATGGCCCAGTGAGCAAAAGGAAAAAAAAAAAAACACTCTCTTTGGGCCGACACGATACGGGTGGAAGGAAGTGTGCTGGAAGTCTATTAGAATTTCAGTGTCGTCCTTTATTTCCACTCTGCCGCATTGCTGCTGGCTGGCAAACATAGTCTTCTCAGACCTTTTCTGCTGGTAGTAGCCATGGATAGGGCACAGCATACTTTCAAAAGTTCGTTGCTTTGCATAAATTGTCCTTTTCAGTGTTCTGCCCCCACATTCATACTCTGTTATGACGCTGAAACCCGAGGGCAGGTACTCTGCACAAACACACCATTCTACATCGGAAATTTCTGAAGCATGATGATTTCAATAATATAGAGCAAAGGAGCCATAAATGGCTACGGGGCATACAACATATCCGACTCATGCACAGCACACTCATATAGATGGTTTAGTGCCACCCTTAACAGGACATTCCTATCAGCAGAGGATAATTTTTGGAGAATGAATTGGCTGGAAAATGTTGAAGAGGAATGTCGTAACAGGGCAAAACGTAAATCCTGTCAGAGGTTGTTTTGCAATATGCCACTTAACAGGATATGCCCGCACGCACACATCATGTGCGCCAGAGTGAATTGAAAATTTTTGGCAGCGGAAAATTGCTTTTCACATTTCTTGTGGGGTTTTGTTATACGATGATGAGTTTAGATACGTTTTTTAGGTTGTCAATTGTCCGAACATTGAAGGTGTTACGGTTTATGTGTGTCAGTACCTACTTATCCCTCTTCAGTGTTGATTTTCAGAATTTCTATTGTCCACGACTCTCAGTAGAATAATCTCAAAATACTAATGTCCACTCTACTACCAGACGGCTGTGGATGCTGTGGCTTAGCGTCACATTGCTGAGCGTCACTATGTTAAACATCCAAAATTATAGGTCATGGAAAGATTCTCTAAAAGAAATAATACTGATTCTCGGTAACAGCTTTTAATAACAACATGAATAGGTGTGTGAAGCTTTGGGTAAAAAGGGTAGGGTACTCCCTTTCGGTTGCTAGAAAGTTGGAGACTATCTCTCCTAACGCGCAGGCCATGGACGTGATCGAATATTGTTATGGAAATGGTTGAGAAATTCGTTTGGTCACAGCATGTCAAATTGAAGACACTATCAGTATGGACATTTTTCGGTTTTATAATCGTCCTTAGAATATATCCGGCTATATAATGCGTCGCTAGTTTGGGAAAGGACGTTTTGGAGTATATTAGAGCCCCATGACGTACTTCGAATTCAAGAATTATGCGTGTTTAGCTAATATTTCTGAAATATCCTCCTTCAAGACCAGTAAAGAATCAAAAAAAAAAAATGTACCGGATATTGGCGCAAGCTCTAACGCGCTATCAGCATTTTTGTGCCGTGAAATAAGTTCGTTGGTAACAAAGTCGATTCGTCTTAATTGCGATAAAATCCGAAATAATGTCCAATATGGAATTTTTCCAATTTTCAACACTATATTTCCATATGAAAGAGTAGTTATATCGAAAACTAGAAAGGCGACAGAGGCGGCCAAAGGGTAGTGATACGAATATTTGAAAACACAAACGTTCTCAGTTAGCCTCTCATCATGAAGTCTTGAGCTCTAGACACCTTATATGGCACCTCATAAGGCACTCCTCCACTATCCTAGATGCCAGAACATTCCGAGCGGCTAACATAAACTCGGACTACTAATTTGTTGTAGCCAAGGTAGGTACGTCTACGGGTATCTCCAACGCCACAACAACGGAAAAATACTGTTAGATTTAACGTTGAAAAAAAAGAAGCATTCCACCAAAACTTCTTAAAATAAAAAAAAGGCCACTGCAATCGCAAAAAACCGCCAAAATGTTTGCCGATCGTGTATCCTTCAACCTCTCGAGAAGTCCTATGCAGTCAATATCAAGTGCCGAAGACCAATGGCATCGTTGCCAAGAAGCCATCAGAAACGCCGCAACTGATGTGCTGGGTTTCACCTGAGCACCCCACGAAAACCTTGGTTTGATGAAGAATGCCGGCAAGCACTTGCAGCAAAACAACTTGCCTGCGAAGCGGCGCTGCACACGAGGACGAGAGCGGCTCGTGAGCTCTATGAACAAAGGAAGAGGGAAGAACTTCGGCTTCTCCGGAGGAAAAAGATAGCGCATGAGAAGCGCGTGATCGAAGAATTAGAGACGTTCTACTCCAGGAGCAATGTGCAGAATTTAATATTTACACTACCGCAGATCCTGGAGACCCAAGACCTAAGAAGTCCAGATCGATACTCACCATCTTTTTATCGATTTTAAGGCCGTATATAATAGCATTTATAGAGACGAGCTATATACCTAGAGTCATGTCCAGTTTTGGCATCCCTGCCAAACTCCTCATATTGTGCAGAATGATGATGAAGAACGCTTGCTGCTTCATAGAGGTCGGAAACAATCACACCGAGACCTTCGTTGTCAATAAAGGATTCAGACAATCATACTTGAGAAAATTGTACAAAACTTGCAAGCCAACATCAGAATCACAATTTTCCAAAAGTCTGTATAATTACTTGGATAGTCTTTTGAGAAGTAGTTTCTTGAACATTGTTGACAATATTGGCAAAAGTGAGATTGGCCGATATGAATTCACTTCAGATAGTGGCTTAGGTTTAGGTATAACAATTATCTCTGCTATCTTCCAATGATGTGGAACATATCTTAGTCTAAAACAGGCAGTAATTATATATTTTAGTTTTACGAGTGCAATGCATGGCAATTCTTTCGTGATCTGAGCAGTAATAACGTCATAGACCGGTGATTTTCTATTCGATAGTTTTTGTACGCAGGTGATGATCTCGCTTAGCGAAATATAATTTATATTTGTTTCTTTATATTTTGCCAACAAATTCAATGTTGCCATTTGTCATTGTAGGTGCAAAAGGTTTGAAAGCATTTTACAGGTGCTCAGCAAAGAGCCTACCCTTTCGTTTTGGATCTCCGATCCATATCTCATCAGATGTTTTGAATGGGGGATTGGGGGTATTTTTAAGTGTTTAGCAGCCTTTCAAAGCGAGTAGTCAGAGGATTTACCAGCCGTTATGTTGCGAAGATATTTAAGTATTTAGAGAATCATTTTTAATCTCACTAATGTTGAGCCTATTATTTAGCTTATTAAACATAGTTTATCGCAATTGAAACAATTGTTTTATTATTTTTAAAAGTCAAACTAAATTCGACCACTGTGAAGTTGCGGCACGTGGACAGCTCAACGAAACTACCCAGGTAAACTGGACGATTCAGGACCCTTTTCTGCCGTAACGTCAAAAGAAGCGTAGCACTGTTTACAATTCGGATCTCCGAATGAGAGGAAAAGATGATTCTTTTTTTGTGGTTCATGAAGTTTCAGGCAAAACAGCTGCCCTAAATCAGGGAGATACTGTCAAGTTATCGGTCGTAACCGATAACAGAAATGGAAAATCGTCGGCATGGAATGTAGTACAGATCAAAGACTAGATCGACTCATATCTTGCTTGAAGCGCAACAGCACATGATTCGTGGATGCGCCTAAGTATGACTGGTGCCAAAATTCTGGTTTGTGCATTTGGGACGACAAATCTTAATATTACAAGCATTGCAAGAATAAGGAGTTAAAATAAATTTTTAAGTTACTTTGTTTATGGAATATGAAACACGAGTTCGAATATTGACGTATAATAACTTTGGTGCAAATATATTTTTTTTCTTTTTACAGTTGTTAAAACATTTTATTTTGACGATAATTCGGGCGCAAATAATTGAACAACAATTTGAAAACGTAATATACATATATAAAAATGTGATCACAGCTTAGCTAAAACGCGAAGTCATTTGAAATGTATTTGAAAGCCCATTCTTTTTTTTTATTTGTTTATTCCATGTGCTTATACGTACATATGTTTCAGTTGATTATACAAAATAAATGTAAATAAATTTGGTTTTCAAAATCGGTAAACAATTTATATAAATTAATGTAAGGACTCAAACTTTCTTCTTTAATCGTGTTTGGAATTCTGCAACTATCCACCTTAATTCTTCAATTCTTTCTTAACCGTTGTACACCACGCTTGCAAAGGACGACTTACTCTTCTGCCTTATCGAGCAAATAGATTCTATATCGCATTTATATCCTCTTTAAGCGTTGGATTGTGTGTTCAGTACTTAGTTTTCTGCTTAATTCTTATAAAAAATTATTCGTTTAAGAGAGGTGAAAGAAAAGTTAAGTATCAACGGCTTATCAATTGCAGATTAGTCTTGCAGCCTTGATGGCTTTCCAGACACAGCTTCCACTATAGAGATTATGTAATTCCGAAACAATAATCGCTAAGAAAAGAAAACTGTCAATTTCTTCGCTCTGCGAATACTGTTAAGCCTTGTTGACGTGATTAAATGAATTTTTAAGACTGAGTGCTTTTATCTTGACTGCATTAATATTCAATCCCACTTTATCTAGATCGATTTCCAGCTCATAAACCATCTGATACAGATCCATTCTTCTATTCGAAAGCACATAATCGTAACCGAAAATGAAATGCTTAATGTAAGTTGCAATTGTCGATTGTTTTCCGCTGATATGTAAATTTAGGGCTGTAGGAGCAACATCACTGATTACAGTTAACAATGCGAGTGATTGCTTAAGACTTTAAGCTTACCATTGTGCAAGACTTGACAATTAGTACCCACATAGGTAGCCTTAATAATAGCTCAAGATAGCCTCACTTGCGTAAGTAGCACCCGACTCAATCACTGCCGACATTCGATGATTTGTATCTTTAGGTGTCAATTCTGCTGTTAAAGCATAGTTACTATCAACCGGGTTGCTAACATTCTATTTTAATAAACTAGCGTACCCTCTTTCTTTGTTGAGTGTATATTTTAAATCTTTGAAAATTATTTTGTATCGAAGTACATATATGAAGTTGCGTACACAAATATTCGTGTGGTAAGGGGCAATTTCTTTGCTGTTGCTACCCACATCTTCAAGGCTAAATTCGTTCTTTAGGGCCTTTAACTGGTTTCTATCCGGAAGAAGGAAAAGGCTTTTGCGTTATGGCGCCAAACGCCTTTTTGCGGAAAACCAAAGTCTCTGAAAACAAGTTAGAAATAACTGCGACTCAGTTATAAGACCTAAAATGTCCTATGCAGTAAATCCTTTTATTCTTTCGTCAAAAAAATTAAAGGTTCCGCCTCATCGTCCATTCCTGCTCTTATCCACAACGATTAAAATACCACTGACTCCCAAGAGAAAGCCAATCTGTTAGCAACTATGTTCGCTTGAAGTTCCACCTTGCCAGATACTTCGTTACCACCATTACTGAATCCGGTTCAAAATACCTTAGGACAAATATTTTTCCGAACCCGTTCAGTAGCTCGAGTCCTAAAAGATCTTATAAGCAACAAATCTTAAGGTTCAGATGGGATCCCTCCCTTATTTAAAGAGGTGTCAGATAGGTGGAAACTCGCGCAGGTCCAGCCGATTCCTAAACAGGGCTATAAAACCTTCCCTTCAAAAGATTTTTAGATTCAGTGCTCTCTAAGGTCATGGAAAGCATTGTAAAAAGTAACCGTCTTCTAAATGACCATCAGTATGGTTTCCATCAACAACGTTCCACAGGGAACCGTATCGTGTGCCTACCTAAATCGAAAATGGAACCACCGTAGTTGCCCTAGATATATCGAATGCTCTCGATAGAGTGCTAAAGTTAGTAGAGCTTACGGTGTCGGTAGTATCTTCTCATCATTAATTGAATGTGTTTTAAGTAATCGGATATTCGACGGATATATTTCTACCTCATTTTCAACCAATGCTGGTGTACCCCAGGGCTCAGTTCTCTCTCCGACCCTGTTTGCAATGTTTATTGACAACCTTCTCTCTCACTCTCTCGCAGTCCAATCAATTCCTTTTCGTATGACAGTACTCTTGACTACCCTTATTCTTTAACGACTCCATGGCTAAGACCCCAAGCTGTGGAGTATCACCAGAAGCGAATGTCTACCGAGCGCAATTCCGATATTGGTGCAATCATCCATTCGGGTGCGAAGAACTTAGTTGAGTTCAATTCGTCAAAACCCTGTACTGTTTCCTGTCTCTGAAGCGGGATACTAATGTAGCCAAACTAAAAATGAATGGCGCTGATATTGAGATTCCCCAATGGCTTAGCATGCAGGTTACCTCAGACCTTCGCTGGAATCACCAGATTTCCGAAGCTGCGAAAAGTGGCGGATTCCTCAAGAGGTGTAAACGTTTTTTCAGTCCTGCAGGCTTGGCTACTATCTATAAGGCTTATATTCGTCCGAAACTGAAATACAACTCACATGTTTGGGCGGGAGCTCCCGTAACTTGTTTGAGCTTATTAGATAGTGTCCAGTGTCAGGCCAGGCCAGGCATGTAGATAGATCGGTAACCTTTCAATTTGCGACCAAATCTCTTAGCATCATCGGAATGTTGAATGCTTAACGGTCCTGTACCGATATTTCCACCACAGTTGTTCGGATGAAATCTATAGTTGTGTCCCGCCTGTCCGTCAGTTTAATCGTACTACATGAGCGGCCTTTTCTGTACAACCTTATCTTTTGAAACCTAAAGTAGCATCGTCTAAACAATTAAAACAAAAAACAGTGAAATGCTCCTTATACCTCATGAGATGATCCTCATTTAGGGTCAGGAAGGAATCGTTCGTGAAACCAATGAAACCATGTGGGCTGTGAAACCAATATGCCCCCACGCTTGTTGTTTAAATATAAAAATTTGGTTGCCGAACTAAATTACATTTATTTATTGATCTCATTATTTATTAAAAATCTTGTGTACATAATGCATTACTTTCCAGCTTGTACAGGCCAAGCCGTAGTTGTAGATGTAGTAGTAGGTGCGCCCAATCCTTGTTTATTATTAATATACTGCACAAATCTAAAATTGAAACCATTTCTCTGAGCGTTTAAGATGCCGCGACCTTCACCTTCTCCACTGTCATCATTCCGAACACTTTGTTTGGCATTTACTGATCGAGCAATTGCCAAAAAAGCCAAAAGGACAAAAATTAAAGTGAATTTCAAAGCCATTTAAGTATACTATCCCGAGAAGCTTAACTTTGAATGCGTAACTTTCGGTAAGCTCTCCATTTTATACTAAATTTTGTGTTTACGATTTCGATCTTTATATCAAACAATTGTTCAAACATTTTACATGGTTTCCACTTGGGTATTATATGTTTGAATAATGGCTCCAATATTTATATAAAAGTTCTAACAAAAATGCTCTTATCTATTTGCGTCACATAATTTGATCAACGTTTAACCGTCGTAAAGATCCACTGTTATTTAATGTGATGTCAAGCACTTCTATGGTTATTTTGTTTACAGAGATTGGAATGCAGCTCTCGTTTAAGGTTAATATATTTGCTGTATTTAAATATTTGGCTATACACGCTCCACTTTTACTGGAGTTCGTTCTCATCTAGTGCAAGCAGTGGGTTATACTGGCCATTATATCCCCATCCCCACATACTCACAAGGATTTTTTTCCCATTTGTAAGATTCTCTCGGTTTTTTGTTTGTTGTAGAGTGGCCACATTTTCCTAGTTGCGACACAGGAGTCGAGCTTGCTCCATTTCTCATTTGCTGCTACAAGTGTTTTGTTCCCAATTGCTTGTCTAAGATTACAGGGATTTTTACTGTAGTGTCTGCCTGTTTCCTATCTAGAATGACTCCCAGGTATTTGACGGTAGTCAGAAACTTTTAGCTGAGTCCTCTCAATTGATAGCATTTTGAATTCAGGTATTGTCCTTTTGTTTTTTAAAAGAATCAATTCTGTCTTCTGTGGATTGACTATAAGTCCGCAGTTTTTGGTCCAGGTGTTGACCATGGATAAAGCATTTTCTATTTGATCACTAAGAGTGGACAGAAATTTTCCTGTCGCTTTCCGTCTTAAGTTGTATGCATATGCTACTGCTTTAACTCCACTACATTTTAGCTTAACTATGACTTCGTTTATCATTATTAGATGCTGACACCGTGATTTGCGCACCACCTAGTTCTGAACTGATTGTCTGTTTTTGAACATGCACATAATCCAGTTGATAGTGGTGTTGTTCACATTAAGGTTTACTGAAACTCTTCTTATTGCATCGGTTTGGACATTATTGAAGGCCCCTTCGATATCTAACAAAGCGGCTAGAGTATATACTTTGTCCTTCAGAGTTTTCTCCACGATACTGACGACACTGTGGAGTGCTGTTTCTACACTTTTCCCTTTGGTATAAGCATGTTGAGCCGGAGATATAACTTCCGGCGCTTGAGTTTGCTTCGAATGTAAATGTCAATTAGCCTTTCGAATGTTTTCAGAACGAATGAGGTTAGGCTGATAGGTCTAATATCCTTTGGGGTTGTGTGACTTGGTTTACCAGCTGTGGGTATAAATACCACTTTAACTTTCCGCCATGATTTTGGTATACTCGTATATCCCCAAGTTAGGCTGCTTAGAAAGATGTTTTTAAGATGTGGGGTTATAAGTTCTTCACATTTTTATAGCATCATAGGGAAGATGCCATCTATTTCAGGAGATTTATACGGCGAGAAGGAGTTAATAGCCCATCTTATCCTTTTTGCCGTTATTATTTCCTCTGGTAGTATGTGTTCTATATAGTACTCATTTCGGTCGGTAATTCCATTGGCGGTGATCCCCGGAAAGTGAGTGTTCATTAAGAGCTCAAGCCTTTCATTGCAAGATTCTGTATAGTAGCCGTGTGAGTCTTTAAGAGAGCCCAGTGCAATTGATTCCTTGACAAGGACTTTTCTAAGCCTAGCGGATTCAGTAGTGCTCTCTATCACATTACAGAAGGTTCTCCATGAACAACGTTTTGCTCGTTGAGTCTCTGTTTTGAATTTTCGTTGACTGGATTTGTATTGCTCCCAGTCCCTATCCGTTTTTGAACATTTTGCAACATTGAAAAGTCTTCTGGTTTCTTTCCTAATGTTGTATAGTTCCTTTCC
Source organism: Xylota sylvarum (assembly GCA_905220385.1). Classification (NCBI taxonomy): domain Eukaryota; kingdom Metazoa; phylum Arthropoda; class Insecta; order Diptera; family Syrphidae; genus Xylota; species Xylota sylvarum. The sequence goes on along the minus strand of LR999957.1, from coordinate 65,140,914 downwards.
TGTCCACCATGGACGAGACTTGCTTTTCCTCGACTTTCTTAGTGGACATGCCTTTTCAAGAGCCTTTTCGAGAATTTTAGCGATATTATCGGTTGTCATCTCCACTATAAAACCCGTTTGTTGGAAACTGATATAGTAAATTAGTTGATTGCTGTTGTGGTGACCTATAGGGGAGATAGCATGAAGCCACGATAAAGGCTCTAAACTTGTTATTTTTACTGTCTGCCATCAGCGATGTACTATGTACTATGATGAAGTTTAACCGGATTTACCTTCATTAATTCTTTCTGGGAAACAAAGCGGTTGCAATGTTTAAGGACCTGAGCTTCTTAACCGGCTGAAAGTATATTTGTTGTAGCGAATATAAAGTCAGATTCTGTAAGCATAAGTGCAGAAATTTTGTTTTAGGTGGAATCTCCTGGTTATATTGGAAATAGGACATGAAAGCTTTCGTTGATGACTTTCATCATAGGCGAGCATAAGGATAGTCGATTGTAATTGAAGGAATATGTAGTGATCTAACTTAACATTACTATATGCGGGTGCAGCATCGACAGTGGAAGAGCTCGTAAGGACAATGGAGTCCGGTGACAAAGATGAAGGTGCAGACGCTGAGCGGAGACTGCGAAAGCAGCTTAGAAGATCAAAGGGGCACGAAATTACCCCAAAAGAAGTAGGACCTAGGGAAATGTTCAAAAATGATACTTTCAGTTCAGATAAAGCCAGGGTTATGAAGGCGGAAAGCGGAAAAGGTGATGGACAGCCTGTATCCGGGAATGTTAATCTATCATATGAAAGTGGAAAGGCTGATGGACAAACAGAAAGGAAACAGAAAGTCAGTCAACCCGAACTGCAGCAGGAAAATCTTAGGGTGATTCAATTGTATCTTCACCATAGCAAAGCTGCATCAGCAATGTTGAACATATGCTTTGTGGAGGAGTCGATTGATATTGCCTTGCTGCAGGGAGGTATTTTATCACCTACTCTGTGGAATATAACTGTGGACTCTCTCCTGAGAAGACTTGAAGGGACTGGCATGCACACTGTGAGATATGCCGATGATATGGCGATAATGGCAAGAGGTAAATTCATAGACATCACAGCAGATACCATGAGACATGTGACCAGGAAGGTTAAGTATCTGGGTGATGGACTAACTTGGAACTTCCATGTGGAAGAGAAGATCAGAATGGCGAAAAGGGTGCTTCATCAGTGCAAACGGATGTATGGAGCAAAGTGGGAAATCTCGCCGAGGTCAGCATACTGGATGTATACGATGATAGTTAGACCTATTTTGACATATGCGTCAGTTGCATGGTGGCAAAGAGCCACCCAGAAAACAGTAAAAAAGGAATTAGATACGGTCCAACGTCTGGCATATTTAGGGATCGCGGGTGCAATACGGACCACACGAACATGCGCAATGGAAGTGATCTTAGGTATTCTGCCGCTGGACTTATTTATTAAGATAGCGGGGGCTTCGATGGCACTTCGTCTGCACCGGGAAAGTGGGTCAAGTCGAGGGTAGAAATATTACCATAGCACTGGACAATCAATCAGTGATTAGACGCTTGGACCAAACAGATATCAATACATCACTGGCATTGGAATGTGTTCATATACTCAATGAGTGCTTATCTCGAAATGAGATGATGCTGCTCTAAGTGAGAGGGCACGTAGGGACTGAGGATAACGAAAAGGCGAACTCTATAGCAAAGCGAGAGTCAACCTTGGAGTTCTCTGGTCCGGAACCATTCGGTGCAATTATTATCAGAAGAATGGTAGAACGCCTAATTAGCAACTGTGCTACGGCGGAACACCAGAGAAGGTGGTCGACCGTAGAAGGTTGCAGACAGACGAAAATGGCTATTAAAATGCCGGGTGGCACCGTTCACAGAGAGGTTCTAAGCTTAGGGTGAAGAACACTGAAATGGGTGGTAGCGTTATCTACAGGTCATGGGAATTTAGGGTATCACCTAAAGAAGATGGGTCTTCTGGAGGATGACACCTGTGAACCATGGTTGGATGAAGTCGGAACGGTATCACATATATTGTGTCAACGTCCACCACTAGCTAGCAGAAGAAGGGAGGTCCTGGGGAGGCACTGAATAGATACGCAGAGGATGAACCAGATTTCTGTTAAACAGATACTAGCGTTGATACGGGGAGTCAAAGCCAGAGAGAAACTGTGGAGAAATCCAGAGAGACTCTCGGGCTAAGATGGATCGTTGAAGAGAGACGAAAAGGGACCCAACACTGTGGTCTGTTTCGAAATCTCTCTAAAATATATTTATATATACATATATATAACATTACTATGATGGAAAAGTTGAAAAAAAGTGGTCCCGCCAATTCTGTCTGTATGTCGGTCTGGCTATGACTGTGACTGCAGTCCAAATAGCTGTACACATTTGCTTCAAGCTTCATATCTGTGGTTTGTGGGCAGACAAGGGAAGGGAATGCCGTGAATAAAAATAGAGTGAAACGACGCTAATGTTTAACATTCATTTAAGCTTTTAAAAATAAACAATCCTAAGTGACGCAAAAAGCTGTGACTGGCCATCTTTGTTCATACCAACTTTATACAAATATTGAATCAATTATTCAAATATTGTTTCCGAAATGTAAAACATGTAACGTGTTTGAACAATTGTTTAAAATAATGTTTCAAAATGTAGATACAAAATTTTGTATAAAAATGAGAACTCGTTGAAAGTTATTCACTCCAAGTATAAGCTCAACAGAAGATGGCTTTGAAATTTACTTTAGTTCTCGTCCTTGTTGCTTTCTTAGCAATAGCTGGATCAGTAGAATCCAAGCAAAACGATCGGGATGGCGTCCATATAGAAAGTGGTGATCCTAACAGCTTTGAAGTTCAGGGAAAGGGCTTCAATTTTAAATTTGTGCAATATATAACCAATAAACAACGACTTGCAGAGCCTAGTTCTACCACTACATATTGGCCAGCCGGAAAGTAATATAAAATGTATTCAAAAATTTACAATAAATAATTGTGATTTAGTTTTGCATAGTAGATGTGTTTAAGATACGTTGTATGATTTTACTGGGTCCCTGCGCTTTCCACATACTGATGATATACCCTATAACATTTTGCCTCTCCATAGCATGCTTTGATTTTAGCACACCTAGCAGGAAAAAATCGACGATCACTAGAACTTGTACGATTTTCCGGAGACTTTTACCCATACATTGGCGCATGTACATATATCATCAAATAATCAGTAGAATCTGCTATCGATTTTCGTCCATCTCGTAATGGTACGATACATGGAAGCGACATATACATACATATGTACATATCATGAGTTATGGGCAAAGTCAGCTCTTTTCTAGTACTTTGTAGCTTAAGGGCAGAAAAGCAGAACCCACTCTAGGTTGACTATCTGTATTGTTTTATCTGTGCCTCTGATAATACTAAAGTGATGGTGCTCTCTCATTTGCGTCCCCTCCTTAGGATACGTAAGTTATTTTTGTTGAGGTTGATTCATGCTTTGAATATTTTTTGGTTATAATTTGCAAGGAGTTTCTTAACTCTTGCATGAGACATTGAAGATATTTCCAGGTTTTTGTCCTTTTTTATACCCTATCCTAAGGGTATATTAAGTTTGACACATAGTTTGTAACATAGAGAAATAATCGAGATAGACCCTATAAAGTATATATATTCGTGATCAGCATCAATAGCGAAATCGATTGAGCGATGACCGTCCGTCCGTCCGTCCGTATGTCACCGCTTTTTGGGCCTTAAATTTTGAGCTAGGACGATGAAATTTCATATCTGGGCTTCTGAGAAAAAGATACAGTACAAGTGTAAAAATTTTTGAAATCCGCCCACTGCCACGCCCACTTTTTCATAACTTCACTAAATTATATGAAACCGAAAAATTTTGTTAAGACCAAATATTTAGGCATTCAGATTCCCTACAATCCACCCATACAAAAGTTTTGGCCACGCCCACTTTTTGGGGGCGTTTTCATCACAAAACCGATTTTTAGGCCTTAAATTTTTATCTAGGACTTCCAAGATCTGGGCTTCCAAGAAAAAGATACAGTACAAGTGTAAAATTTTTTTACATCCGCCCTCTGCCACGCCTACTTTTTTATAACTTCACTAAATTATATGAAACCGAAAAATTTTGTTAAGACCAAATATTTGGGTATTTAGATTCCCTACAATTCACCCATAGAACAGTTTTGGCCACGCCCACTTTTTGGGGGCGTTATCATCAAAAAACCTATTTTGATAAAATTTTACATGTAACATCCTCAAACGTTCGACATTATAGCTATATTTGAGTACAAAATGCAATTTGGCCACGCCCATTTTATAGAGAGGAGGATAGGGTATCATACGATCCGTTCCAGACGGATTGTAGCTTTTTTGTATGTTTTTTTTTACCTTACTTCTTCTTTTAGGGTGTATTCCATTTTTCTACAGAATGGTTTAGGACCTAATCAGGTAGCCTATGTTTCGTTACCCTCTATTCCTATGGAAAATAAAGAATCACTTCGTTATTCAAACTAAGTTGCTGACTTGTATATACAAAATACAAATATTTAGAGAATTTACCTCGTCTCTTTATCGAACGGTCGGGAATATGTTTTTGGTTTCATGAAGAAAGTCATAGTCGTTCCATGATTTCCTGTGGTAACTATGACTATGTCATTTGATTATCCATAGGTGATGAGACCATACATATATTGTGAGCTCATGTAGTTTGTTTTTTCCAAACAAAGGTCGGTGACTTACTTACTTACAGTTCGGGGTGAACCTGGGCCTCAACTAACAAGCCTCTCCACTTAGCTGGGTCTCCTTAGTTGTTTGGGATACGGCCTTACTACTCAATTGCCTTCTCAGGCCAAAGAAACAGCGATTGACAACAGTTAATCTTCGTTTTATTTCTGCCGAGGTGTTATTGTCAGAATTGATAGCAGAGCCAAGGTAGACAAAGTCCCTTACTACCTCAAAGTTAATTTCGTCGATGTTGCGTGTCCCTTCTGATTGACAGCATATACTTGGTTTTGCCCTCGTTTACCACTAAACCCATTTTCGCAGCTGGTCGGTGACAGAGCAGATAAAAACTCAATAGGTTACAGCCTTAATAAAACCTGATGTGTGTTTACCCGTATGATGTTTTTGTTGAACACCATTAAATCTGCTCCTATGGTCGTTTGGTGAAGGACATAGTGGTAGCTTCTCGAAGAATTATGTTAAAATAGTTAATCAGCCTGATTGATCTGTTGGAGTTGTAGTTGTAGTTTGGTGGGACCTTTTCCTCGTTTGACCGATTATAGTGATATGAGAATCTGTGTGTAGCAGCAAGTTGAAACTATGTACTTAAATATTCTTAAATACACCAAAGCTCGATAACATGTTTCAGTTTTATAGTTTCAGTTTCAATGAAAAAATAAATATAAACAAAACAAAACAAGTGTTGCAAAATTAAATATTCCCTTTACATATTTATTGAATATTATATTTACTTAAATTATTTTATATTGTTTTACTTTCCACTTGGAGGCATAGCGGTAGTAGTTGTAGAACTATGCCCACCCAAACCTTGTTTATTAGTAATATGCTGCACAAGTCTAAAACTGAAGCCCTTTCCCTGAACGTTTAAGTTACCAGGACCACTATTTTCTTCATGGACTTCATTTTGCTTGGCATCTACTGATCCAGTTATTGCCCATAAGGCAATAAGGACAAGAATTAGTTTGAATTTTAAACCCATGTCAGTATACGAATATTATTTCGTAGGGGTTGTACTTGGAATGACAATATTTGGAAAATATATTAATTTTTATACAAAATTTTGTATTTACAATTTTTGTTTTTTTTTTATTTAACCAATTGTTCAAACACTTTACATAACTTACATTTCGGAAGTAATTGTCAAATAATCATTATGTGCGTCACTTGATCACCAGTGGTTTCTTACATTTTAATGTGTAATGTGTAACATTTGCGTCATTTAAATCGAAAGAAAGAAGGTCACTCCGCTTGCATAGTGATGGTGCTTATTAGAGACAAAACCCTCTTTATGGTTTCGAATAATTATGTACTGGTCAACGAACTACTCAAACTCTGCGGTCTGTTTGTTCTGTATTCTATGTATCTATAGAGTACATTTGTTCCGGGCAAATTATTATCCAAAGTATACTGAGACGTGTACATATATTCCACAATATGTCTTGAGTATTTTTTGTGGATTCGTTTTACATATTTTGGGAGTTTTCACTACCACCTCCGATAACGGTTTTTGGACAAAATCTTGTAGTAGGACGCGATTCCAACATCTCAATAGGCACAAAGAACATGGAGATCTCCGGATCAGTCAACTGTCAACCAGACTGATCACATTGCGATGGACGCAAGGCACTCTTCCAGGATGATGGATGTCCGAACGTTCCGAGGAGCGAATATCGACTCGGAACACTACCTTGTTGTAGCCAAGGTACAGATGCGGATATCCAGAACATCTCGAAGACAAGGAAAATTGTTGCGTCATGTAGAACGGATGGACACCAGTGCTCCGGCCCGAAGAGTCTTCGAATTCAACCCAGGGTCGACGCAGCAGAGGAAGACCTCGCCTAAGGTGGCGCTCTCTAGTGGAAAGTGACCTCAACCAATTTGGTTGTGCGAAACTGGAGGCAGCTGGCTAAAGTTGCAGCTGGCTAGAGAGTCTTGTTGGTTGAGTCCCAGGTCCACTCTGGACTGTAGCGCCACCTAAGTAAATAAGTAAAACAGGCTCTGCGTGCTTTAGTAGATAAATTCGAGACTATTAACAAAATAAGTTAAATCAGTCGGTTCACAGCAGTTCAGACGAATTGGGAATCTTTCACTCCATATTGTGGAGAATTTTGCGCAAAGATCTTGCCAACACCCTTACAAGATAAAAGGTAAGGAGTTTGTAGCCAGGACTCACGTGAAATGACGAAGATGACGAAAGCTACAGTACGGCGAATGATAGCCATCAACGAATACTCATACTGTATGTTGTTCCAAGTTTACAGTAGCAGCTCAAGTTTACAGTAGCAGCTCACTGCTTTACGGTCGCTTTCCACAATATCAACGAACTCCACACGCCGTTACCGACTGTAGAAAGCTATATTCTCCTAGAACTCTCCCTCTCAAGCATGCAACTGGAGAAACTCAAGCATAATCCAGGTGAATAATGAACATATTTTCATCAATCAGAGGTATTACGCACGTGTTCCAGAAGGTTTTCGTCGAAGAACTCGATCGAATGCTTACGCGCGGAATACTCCAGCAGGGTTGATGAGAAAATCCGGCAAAAACAAATTGTGCCTGGACTTGCGAAAACACATTCCGTAACAAAGAAAGGTGCCTACTTGATTTACCATATCTAAGGTCTACTGAGTAGACTAGAGAAAAGACGACCTTAACAGCCCCTGGAAGGCCTGTATCCGTTTACTGTGATCCCGTTCAGATTGTGGAGTACCTCTCAGAAAATATGTAGGTTGATGGATAAACTACTCTTTTCTGTTCAACTGCCGATCACGTACAATCAATACTTCGAAACGCATTTCTAATAATTTTTGACATAAATGTACATATAGATAGATACTAGGTACAATGAAATTGCTTGCTTTTTAAATTTTTTTTTCACGTTTTATTAACTTTTAAACATTTTGTAATGAAATATCCTCTTCGCTTGAACTTTCGCTGGAACTGAAGGAGCTACTAGAACTAGAGCTGGTGTCCCCTTCAATATTATCAATGTATTGCACAAACTCAATGTTGATTTTAGCGCTGTTATTACCAAGCTGACCGTAACCGCTACCTTCATTTCGTTCAGATAATGATTTTTCAGCGTCAACAAATGTGGCTATTGCCAACAAGGCAGCAATAACAAGGATCAAAGAAAATTTCGAAACCATTTTAGTTTGTTACTGTAAAAAGCTGTAAGTATTTGGAATGATAAACGATGGATAAGTTACCGGTTTTATATGATTTTTTGTGTTTGCTATTTTCAATTATTTTTAAATCATTTGTGTAAACAATTTAAATGAGTTTAGAGTCTTGCTTAAATATTTGAATTAAAATTTTCCCCTCGGTTATTGTTATTTGATTGTTTTGGTGTGTCTGTGTGACACAAGCACGTGACTAGGGTGTAACAGATAAACTCGAACTAGGTGTAGGATATACATGCAAATATGTACATCGTGTAAAGGACACTTATATTTTATCTAAAATCTTAAATGTTGCCATTGAGAGTAAAGATTTTAGATTGTAATATGAATGGCGATTGGCAACTCTGCATCCATCTGTGCGTCAACACGGTATATTTTCTACACGAATTGAAGAGGCATACTGTTAATGCGGTGTACATACAAAGACTAATTTTCGTTTGATAAGTTTTCTAATAACTCGCGAAAGTCAAGATCTCTCACTATCAACTCCTAATCTACACCTCTACGTCGGTGGCTGCTAGGTGCCTAGTACCTCGACTGGAAATTGGATAATCAACCTCTTTAGAAAGTCGTTAGTGGTAGCATTTTCTTACTAAGGCATTTCCTCTTGATACTGGCAGCAGCGGACGAGTTCCCTAGATGGAATTAACTGTGACTTCTACCATTTCCAGTCAGGTCAAACTATTAGTGTTATCGCTATATGAGCTTCTTCGACATATTTGAATCCTAAGTCTATATAGATCTCCAATACTGAGCCAGGGTGTTGGAAAAAAGTTGGTGGCGGGTGACCCTTAATGGGCCAACGGCAGTGCTCGTATCCACGAAGCGTAGTACTGACCCTTGCCCTAGGGGTATAAAAGGGAACTGGTCCTCCAGGTTCGGGGTTGTGGGTAGCGGTAACTTCCCGACCACAAAAAAAATATTAGTTCCAAGACCAAAACAAATCTCGGATGGATGAGTTCACTATTGACAACCCTAGCAATCAAAACACGGACAATGTTCTTCGGATCTACACCTGGACTGTTCGAACCCTTAATAGATAGCGTGCAGCCAAAGAATTAGCAGAGGCCCTAGGCTGCTATAAAGCAGATATCACACCTATCCAGGGGGGATATGCCGGGCAAAAAGAGTATGAAAAACCAACATTCGTTGGTCTGCAGACTGTATAACAGCGACGAAGACCAACATCGCGCTTCCAGCAGAATTAACCATTCAGCAGTGACAATGATAGCCAAAATTAGCGCTGACCTGATCCAGGATAGCTAAGGATATCCAAACCTAAGTCCAAAAAGTCTACCGGATCTGATGGCCTACAGGCCGAGTTGTTCAAAATAGCTAAAGATGACTTCATAGAGCGCATACACCAACTCATCTCTGAAATTTTGTCAGAGAAGAGTATGCCTGATGAATGGATTCTCAGCACCATTTGGCCGATCCACAAGAAAGGAAATGTCCTGAATTTAGCCAAGTACAGAGGTATTAGTCTCTTACGGCGTTTAGCGGTAAACGATTGCGAAACCAAGTATATGCTGTCAACACGAAGGGACACACAACAGAACGGGGAATTGGACAGAACGTCACAGTCGACAGGTATAACTTTGAGGTAGTAAGGGACTTTGTCTATCTTGGCTTTGCTATTAAGTCTGACAACAACACGCGAAAAAACAGAAATAAAAGAAATAAGAAGAAGATTAACTTGTCAATCGCTGTTTCTTTGGCCTGAGAAGGCAACTGGGTAGTAAGGCCCTATCCCGAACACCTAAGGAATTTCTGTGCAAGATCTTGATCATCCCAGTTCTACTTTATGGCGCTGAAGCATGGACTTTATCAAAAGTGGATAAAGATATCTTTGGTTGTGTCGAGAGAAAAATTCTTCGTAAAGTATTCGGTCCCGTTCGCGTTGACGGGCTTTTGGAGAAGAAAATTCAACGATGATGTATATGAGCTGCATAGTTCATACGGCTTTTAGTAGTTTAGGCATTTTCATTTTCATTTGAAGGAAGACGAACATGATTGTAGTCTAGGTGTTGTTGTCATTGTCCACTGCATTCTTTCTCTGTCTAAACTACATTAAGTATATCACAGATGGCCATTGCGAACAGTAGCGGTGAAAGTATACAATCTTGGTTTATTTCATTTCAAAATTCTTTGACGAATTCCATTTTATGTTCTAACGGATAGAAACGATTTTGGCCAAGAACGTCTCAAATACTACATACATAATTGCGAAATTTTTCAAACATAGCTTTGGTTCTACTTTTTGGTAAGTTCGTCAGTTATACTACATATTTTTCACATTCATCCAAATCTATGTATGTATGTATGTATATTATAACATAACATAACGCCTTTCTAAGTCCCAAATCTCTTTTTCCAAAAGGGAACACAATTTCATCAAAACAAAGTTACTTTCATACCAATGACTGGACTCCCCTGTATATCTGAATCTACATTTCATTACTCCCTTCTCCTTTTGTCTGTGAATAAATAATTCAAATAAATACACCCGAGATCCTTTTTCAATTTGAGAAACCCTCAAAATCACCCGAAAGTTAAAGAAACATGAGTTAACATAATCACTTACTTTTTAATTGTCATTCACAGCTGCTGCGTTTAATTCGGGATGTACCTTTGGGCTGATGAAAACTTAACAATCTTCCATCCCCAAATGAAACCTTAAATTTAATATACATATCCCAACCATTTTTATTTTTGTAGCTACGCATGTCAAAATGAAAGTTACACTAAAGGTCGGAGCCCTCCTTTAGCAGTTCATTTGTGGCCAAATCCCCTAAGAAGATGGAGAATGAAATCCAACCTCAAAACTTTCAAATGGCATCCGGAGACTGTTAAAACAATCTCAGTGTTACACAGTTAAAATTAATTGCAAAGTCGAATTTCGGATTCGGATTCTGATGTCGGAATGTAGGCGTTGGAATTTTCTGACACATTATTTTAAACATATCGGCAGGTGTCTCAGCTAATTTGTGATTAAGTGATCGCTGGTAGCGATAACGAATAGGTGTGTAGAATTCTTTTGGGGAGGATAACAAAGAGTTATTCATGAGGTATATAATAACCAATATGTAATCTGTAAACTAATTAATAATATTAAATTAATTTCTCTTTAACTCGTTGGTGAATGTTGTCACCACCAGTATATTTGCATAAATCAGTAATTCATCGCGACGGTGAAGGGTAAATGCATAATTGGACCCACGGGGCACGCTGCTGATTCAGATGGATAAATTATATTCCAAAAGAAAAAAACATCTTTGCAAGCAACCTAGGTTAAGTTTAGTTGTTGTAGGGTTTCGAAAAAGTCAGCAGGCGATCTTCCAAGACTATTGAATAACTACTCATAATCAAATATCTAGTTGTGGGTTGTTATTTATCACCATTAGTAATTTTTGTAGTTATTGAAATACACTAATTCTAGTGCGTAGGACTGCTGACATCTTCTCAGAGGTTTGGAACATTTTTGTTTAATGTTGTTATCCCTCAAATTGTAAGACGAGAGAATCCAGTTGCAGTGGAATGTGGATCTCAAAATATTCAATCTGTACTTGTGCTCGCTGTCTTGGTAGAATGTTTAAATTTCAGTAAATTTTACGACTTGGTTTATTTAATAGTCTGATAAGGTTATAATCGTCATGCGAAAACTTCTTAAGCGGTCTTCAGACCTCCTCCTCCTCCCAGTTGTGTGGAAACATAGCACGGATGGTAAGTAAGAAAGATTATGAACTTTTGTTGTACGCTAATGAGATATTATCATTTTATCAGAAACTTCAGCGATGATTAAAATTATGATCAACAAGTGGTAAGTGCTACTACTGAGCTGTAGATCTATTCCCAGGCAACATCAGCGTTCTATCCAACTGACGTGATCGTCTAACAAACATCCGTGAGTATAACTGTCATGGAAAAAGCTTCTCAAACATAAATTGCTCTTCGGGCACGGCAAAAGAGAGTAGGCCCTCTCCATTTGTGTGAGGAATATAGCACACACAATACGAATGGTTGTGAGAAGCTAGGCTCTCGGTACCATACGGACCTGTCGCTCTAAATATTTGTACTAAATTACAATGAACTGCATTTTATGGAAATTTAAAGATTAAAGCAAAGCTAGCTCCTTCTCCTCGATCGGGTTTTCTCCCAGACAAGGTACTCTGCTGACTGTGATTACCCCACACTACCTTACAATGTAATCCAGAGTCCCTTTTCCAAACTTAGTTGTCTAGATTTGCTGTCTTAGTTCTGGGAGTTCCCTAAAGAATATAACTATTTCTATTATTTCCTCTTTTAAAATACTTCCCACTTTCCCAGATGACGCCCACCTTAATAGAAAGGAATTATGAAATGTTTTAGAAAGGTTCTTTCTTTTGGGGCTAGGTGGAAATCTTCGTAAGGCGCTCATAAGATTGAAGGCTTCGTACTTAGTAAAACGCCTCCCGTCACTACTTCGTATTACAAATTAAACTGTGTTGAGCAATTTTTACGCCAAGATGGGAAAGTATGACATCTTTGTTATGACAGTTGGTAGGCGGACACTACTAATGTAGTAGAAAGAATATCGGCTTTTTAAAAAAAAAAAAACGTGCAAGCGAGGAGATTAGAAATCAGGAATTTGAAGAGTGTAGCGGAGTTAACGTCAGTGCTGAAAACTAGTTCTGCTGATTGTATAACGATGACGAAGACTAACATTCCTATGTCAGCAGGAGGAAAAGGAAGTGCATGAAAGATGAATGAATAAAAATGTACGAGCATAAACTTTTTAAGCTGTATGAATGTACATAGTTCGAAAAAACACTGCGTGGTCTCGGCCATGTCGAGACATATGCAAATTCTAGCTCCCTGTTTCGAAACGATTTGAAAGAATCCTCTGGCATAAGAATCAATTGATCGCTAATACCAAAGATCTAGAAATGTGAGAAGTGCCCTGTACTCAAGATGATTAAAGTCTGGTGTATCCATGCAGCCCGTTATGGTAATATTTTGTAAATTTTATGTATGTGGTTCTTCCAATTTACCCATTTGGTGCAGATTCGTTTGTGTTATTTTTGTGTCATTGCATCAGACGGCATATCCATGTCATCGAAACTCCAGTGCGGATAATACCAAAAGTTGCGCCGTCTAAGACAGTAGATTGTTTGGATAGTACAGCCTATGATGAAAGTATCAAAGGGAGGTAAATCAAGCAGAGCATCTAGACCCTTGGATGTCTTCAACTTGACATGCTTTGCCCAAAGAAGTTTTTTTTTATCCAGGATCACTCCCAGACATTTCGCTTCATTCGAGATCTGGATAGTGACGCCTTTAAGCACTGGCTGAGTCAGACCAGTCACAATCCTCGTTCGCGTGAAAAGAACAACCTCAGTTTTCAAAGTATTGACAGAAAGCCCGTTCCTAGTGCACCATTCATCGATCATGTCTAAGAATATCTGCGCGTTAGCACAGACAATCTTTAGGCATGACCCGACAAAAGTATGGCAACATCGTACGCTTATGGTTGAGCGTAGATGCTTGATCTTTTGAGAGTAGCAATAGAGAGTCAACTTCCATGCACCTTATTAGCTGTTAACATAACATGGCGGCCACAGTCCGCATCTACAACTAAAGTTCTATTCATCAGCATTGCCCTGATCAACAATACCAATGTCTCAACTACCCCGTGCTGTCTAGCAGAGTCACACATGCAATCAAAAGTCGCATTGTCGAAAGCGCCCTCTATGTCGATGGAAATGTCAATGACGTATTCCTTCCTATCGAGCACGCATTCAATTCTAGCAATTAGATGTTGCATCTCAGATAGAGGGTCTATCCTCATTGCAGACCTGCGCACCTGAATCTTGACTAGTCTCTCCAAGCTTTTCACCAAGAAGGAAGAAAGACTTATAGGTCTGAAACTCTTAGCGAGGTAGTCCTTTCAACCAATTTTTGGTATAAAAGCCACTCGAACCGTACGTCACGGTATAAAAATATATCCAAGATGCAGCACAGCATATTTTGATAGCCTCATCTGTTGCCACGATCCATTCAGTATAAGAGATTCACCGAGTTTTGCGGCTCCGATCAAGCTCAACCTGTACAGGCGGGCCAAGCGGGCTAATCGTTATCTGATAACCCAAAAAGTGAGTTTACAGCAGAAGACTAAAAGTCTCCGGTTTCGTTTCAGTATAGGTACCGTCAGGTTTTGTAAGTGACTCCGGTTTGATTGGTTTGCTTCTTTTGAGAACTTTAACCAACTTACTGTTTTTACCTAAAGTCTCGATCTTTTCAGAAAAATCTATTAGGAAGCACTTTTCGACAGGCGAATTAACTTCTTATATGCTATTTGTTTGGATCGGAAAAGGTTCCAGTCTCCATCTAAATTTGTCTTAGTATCTGCACTTCTGGGTTCCACCAGGGAATGGCGAGCTACAGGAGGTTTACATAACCGGCCACGTTAGTTTGAAACATCTGGCGATGATACTAGTCAGGTTTTGAGCAGCATCCTCGACCTTCCGTCGAGTACAGGAGTTTTGACAGATTTTTTTAGCTCTTTTCTAAATCGGATCTAGTTAGTTTTTCACGGATTCTTCCTCTTCTGCAAAGTAATAGCTTCGCATTTGATTTGAAAGGTGATGTACCTATGGTCCAATAATAAACAATAAGAGCAAAACCTTCCACATTTTCCCTATTCTTACTAGTTTTGTGGGAATAGACTTCCCACCCACTCGTGTCGATGCCAAGTTTCTGCTTTAAGTGGTTCAGCAACAGCATTTGGGCGCAGACAACGCTACCAGTAACAGTTTTGTCAGAAGAGCGTGCAATAGGTGCACAAACGGGATGAATTCCTCAATGCAGTACTGCCGAATTACTGCAAAGTCAAGCGTTTATTAAAACAACATTACTATGGTGATATAATGTATAACGTTTCAAATCGCAGTGCAAACGCATATACTGCGCAAATAAAGGCAACATAAACAGATCTGATGCAGATAGATTGCGATGAACTATTTTTTTTCCTATTTGCAATTTGTTTGTAAACATTTCCATTATATGAACCGTAATTATTGAGTAGTGTTAACATTATTGTTCTGCCAATGTTTTGCGATTTGTATGCAAATAAAAGTTCAGCCACACAGCTGAGAAAAATATACAGAAATAGCGTTTCAAAACGTCAAAAATTTCAATACAACATTGATGTATTGCAGTAAAATAGTAGTGTTGATATGAATAAAAAAGCATCAGTAACCTACGATGCGCATTTTTTTTTTTTTTTTTGACATTCAGCAACGCTTCCGCCAGGAGCTCACCTGCCAGCGGCTTTGTCTGCTTCAGACAATGTCTGTCTACTGTTGCCAGAAACTTTAGGGGTCACCGCACCGGCTACATTCAGATTTTGTGCGCAGATAATTCCGCCCGCTTTTAACAAAAGGGCGACCATCAGTTGCGCACACGCTTCCTGCATTAGGTATTTGACACAGGGCCCGTTTTCGTTTTGCCCTGATCGAGTTTAAGGAATAGGAGGCAGCGTCGGGTGCCTTCCGCCTACCTCATCCTCGTCCCATTAGTCACCGGAAGTGGACTACGTTCAGCGCTTGCGCCTTCAGCATCTTTGCGCTGCGAAAGCAGAGCCATCTTCCTTGTCCCTTTCCTTTGACTCTTAGTCGGAAGCCCATCGGAAGCAGGCAGCATCAGAAACAAGGACTGTGCCCGAATGCAGTCGAAAGACCACAGGGGAATTTTCGCTTTCGTGGATACCACCTGGAGTATTTACATCCTTTGGTTTAACCGAAATACTTTTTTTTTTTAAGTCTTACGTGGTAGTCAAGACTTGGATTTTAGTCGTAGCTTGCAACAGGCATGTCTCGGGTATATTCTAACCCCTACCCAAAGGGGGTAGATACTATTTCCTTGTTTCTTCGAACTAAATTATGTATCTGCATGCAAATTAAATGTAAATACATACATATCTTGATTTTTAAAAATCATTCTAAGATTGCTGACAATAAGTAAAATAAATACTTTAGCTACATTGTATGTAGGCTAAGGGGACTAGAACGATTAGCTCAGTAGTCAGACGAACTTAGTTTATTTATTTAACCGATTTTCTAAAATTTTTCTGTCGGCTTTGGAAAAAGAAATGACTTGGTACTTTGTCAGCAGTAGTTATAAATGCATGCTAGTTAAAACCATACGAGTGTACATATATAGGGGTAAAACACTCAGTCAAACAAACACAATCTCTTTTAGTTCGATATAATCCTTAATTCAGATGTATATACTTAATTGTACATATGGACTTACATATTTATTTATTTGTTTACGTATAACTTTAGATAAAAAAAAAACGTCTTATTAAATGTAATACACTTATAGTATCTTTTATATATAACTACTGTCCTATGTGGTATAAGTCCAATAAGTTCCAGGTGAAGAACTGGAGTATGAAAATGGGCCGGTCGTCGCGACTGTGGGATAACTTTGTTCGTCATCACTGATATCTTTAGGTGGTGTCCGCAGGTAAGCGGGTGTGACACTTAGCATTATTATTAACAAGGATAAAAGCACTAGTTCCAAAAGAGTTTGTGATACCATTATTGGTTATTAATTATCTAACTTTCGATTTAATTGATGGGAAAAATGCGTAATTGAATGCTTTTATAGTACACGAGTAGATCGTGCCTAAAAATTTCATTTTGTACCAATTGTGTAAATAAAGGATAGACAAACGAATTCGTTTTTGTATTCATATATAAGCCACATTTATGCACTAGATATTAAATGTTTATTGATTTTGCAAAGCGTAACCTTCACTATAGATACAGATAACGTTTGATCAAGTTTGCATTTTTTTTTTTGGCTACCATACCAGAAAAGGCGAATGATTGCTTTACTGAAGTTATTTGAAGATATACATATGTTTTGATGTTATTTCAATGTCGCCAATAATATTATACGATTATACAGTACTGTCCACTCAAAGTGATCGCAAAGTTAATCGTAAAGTTAAATGTTTATTTTTATAAACGTTCATGCTATCTTTAGTTGAACTAATGCTTCCTATGTAAAGAAAATTCCCTATTTCCGCGAGCTACTATAGTTAATATTAAGTTGGTGGATTTAATTGGTTTAATGTTAATTTTAATACCATTTCATTTCTTTCAGCTGAGGAATTGTTGGTACAAGCCCAGTTTTCTTTGCAAGATCAGGCAAATACTCTTAATCTGCACTGTATTTCAAGTTTTCTCATAGTCAACTCGTCACGAAGCTAACGACCTGCAACTCTGTGTTTAACTACCTGAAAGCCTATTTTCAGTTAAAATGTTAATTCAAGATGTCAAAATCATTCTCCTAATCGATGATAAGTGGACTACTCAAAGTGTTACTCAGTGAAGATCATAAGGTTTACGCCCAATAAATGATAAGAGCTATCCCGCTCAGTTACCAAGTAGCGAAATTACCAATACTTCAGGAAATCCAGTACTTTCGTCAAGATTTTTACAACTTTCATCCAAGGAAATAAATCGGTGGTAGATTTTAAAAGTAAATATAATTTTAAAATGAAGCTATCGGTACACTAAATTAATGGCGTAAATGAGATTCTCATGATGATGATGACACCTATCCACAGGCGGTGCGGACAGTAGTTTCACATAAGTCTAGGCTATTCTTTACAGTGTACTCCATGGCCAATAGAACAGGATAGGTCTCCGCTTAAAAAAGACACGCATATTTGTGTAACGAGTTTTATATTTTGACTTTCTACGTCTATAGTACAAACTCTGGCCGAAGTCAGTCCTGAAGGCAAGGAAAGAGGTCTTTTATTTTCCTGTAGTCGAAGATTTACTTAGACGTAATATCCATGAGACCAGGGTATGTAAGGTTTGGTTATCAAAACTACTATGCGGCTAATACCAAAAACCGCCCTGTCCAAAACAATAGATTGTTTCAATAGTACAGATCATGTTATATGTAAGTATCAAAGGGCAACAGATCTAGCAAACCATGTATGGATATATGCAGAGCCAGCGCCAGTAATAATCGGACAAGTTTCCATGCATCAGAGGCCGGCTATTCTTTTAAGTTTATTGCATAAGGCCTTCTACCAATCAACCAAGGCGTAAGCTATTAATGATCTTATTACAGCCGTATAGATCTCTATAATATGTATGTCAGTTATACTCTGGGATGTTTGTCAAATGGAAGATGTAGGAGCATGAACGAACTTTGCCCACTATCACTGTGTGAAAATTGAATCTAGAAACTCCCGGTCTACAGTCCGACTGACTAACCACTTAACTACGGTGCCCACTATCACTGTGGTAACTATCCTGAAAAAACAATGCCAGACCGCGTTGCAAGAGGCTGTAAATCACACTCGAGAAAATCACGGATAGATCTTCCTTCTCACGATTACCACCTGAGTTCAAGGGATACAACTAAGTAAAGTAACCCTCATGCAAACTTAGAGAAGGCAAATATAATATGTACCTATATTTACTATGGAAAAGTCCTTGTGGTAAGTCTTCGAAAGTGACGAATCAGAGGTACATATGTATCGCTCTTGCCGTCTGGTGGACCATGTGTTTCTATTGCAGAATACTGAAGGTGTAAGGGCTGTAATCTGTAAGTAATAATGTAATCGGCCAGTGGTTGGGGAAACAATAGAATGGACGAGGCAGGGAGTGTTTCATAGTGTTAACTATGAAGTGCTTGAGACTTAAATTCTTTAAATGGCTTCAATCAACTGAATAAATTGTTGTTGTTTGATGGCTGGATGCTGTAGCAATAGGGTAGACACTGCTTGGTGTCAACCTGGCCAGTGTTGTAACTGTTAATGCGAATCAATTGTGCTTATTTTACCTCCTACTGGTAGCAATCGGGTACTGCTTGGTGTCCATCCGAACCTGACTTGCTGAACTATATCCGAACCTGCCGGATGAACAAGTGAACATAGCACCACCATAAAAACGACAGCACACGAACTCTCTCGATGGTGGCGTCACAGCTTCAAACGGAAGCATAAGCACACTCTATCTGGGCTACATCGACATATTCGGAGCACAGGCTGATAAAGATATCCAAGAATAAGTCAGGTTTTTTTTAAATGAGATGGTGGCGGATGAGCCCTTATTGAGCCAGCGGCAGCGTTAGATGCGGATTCGTCGTGCGAAATCGACTACGCTCAATGATAACTGACTTTAAGCCAATCACCGATCTCCTGGCTATAATCAGGGGCGATTCCTCTCAGTTAGCTAGTTTAGCGGCGCTAAACCAAGAATTTAAATAAATAAATTCTTTGAAATACATTTTATAAGAAGATTAATAATTGCAATAATCAATGACATACTAAATAACAATGCTACCTACTTACAAATCATATTTTCCTACACACAACACAATACTCCCATACAATAAGTTTCCCTTGATATATTCTTTAGCGTTAAAATTTGCGACACCAAATTCTCTGCCTGCACACACACAATCCGAAACTCCAATAAAAAAGTCTCCTGCTTGTAGCATTTTAGCGTAAAAAATTGCGCTTCCATATTCCCTAAAATCGATATACATACATATGTATGTAAGAGTGTTTGACTACTAGTCGTAAGCAAAGCCCAGTTAAATAAACGGAAGCGTTAGCGCACACAAATGCGATAAAACTTGAAAGTGGAGTGTAATGTGTAAGCAAGCAGGTACATTTTGTCTCGAACTCGAGATTTTAATTAAGCTTGACATTACTATAATGGAGAAGTCCAAAAAAATGGGTCCGCCAACTCCGTCTGTCTGTCTGTTTGTCTGTCTGTCTGTGTATTCGACTGCAGCCTAAACGGCTGGACGGATTTACTTCAAACTTTATATCTGAGGTCTGTGGGATGATCCCTAGAGGCGAAATTGGAATTTTCATTCTAACCTCAAAATTAAGGGTACTTTACTTAAGGCGGATTTTACTAAAAATGGATTATTAGATGGCATACCACGTTTTGCGCGGAAAATGCGTATAACGGACAAATGCAAAGATAAGACGTGCCAAAATTTTAAAACTGCTTACTAGATTGTTACTAGAAATCGAAAAAAATTGTTAAAACAAATTAATAGGCCTTGATAATTCACCTATACGCCACATACGGCGATGACTGGACTATCAACTCTATATGCCTCGTCTTCAACAAAATCTCGTAGAACTATCAAGGCATAGTCTTGCTTAATGCCACATATAAGATTCTATCCAACATGCTATGTGAGCATCTGAAGCCACGTGAGAGAGTGACTTCCGGCCCGGCAGATCGACGATCGACCAAATTTTCACACTAAAGCAGATCCTGAAAAATACGAATTTCAAGTCAAGACAGCTCTACAAGACGATAGACGAATTCCGGATCCCGGCTAAACTGATACAGCAGCGCAGCGTGACGCTGACAAACAAACGGTGCTACGTGCAATTCGAAAACAGTTCCTCCGAATTATTCCAAACATGTACCGGCTTTCAGCAAAGAGATGCGGTATCATGTGACTTCTTCAATCTCGTGCTGAAACAGATAGTGCGCAGGGCAGGTGTGAATACAAAAGGTACTGTCTTTAACAAATCTGTTCAGGCTGATGGGAAACGCAGATGACATCGACATTATCGGTCGCTCCCAGCACGCCACTTCAAAGGCCTTTACGGCAATTGAAGAACAAGTGAAACGAGTCGGCCTTAAAGTGAATGACGACAAAACCAATTACATGTTGTCAACAAACATAGGAGCATATGGCCACCTCCTAGGACAAAACGTCACTTTTGGCAACACTAACTTCGAAGTGGTTAAGGAGTTTTCCTACATCGGAGAAAATATTAACTCCACGAATGACTTTTTAGTGAAGATTCGACGAAAACACCCCTGCTACTTCGGTTATGTGAAACAATTGGGTTCAAAACTCCTTAGGCTGAAAACACACCGGATCAGACATGGGGCATGTCCCCTTTATAGCGGAATTTTCATTGTATTTTCCCATTACCTTCTATAAATATGTTTGAAGTTATCATTTCATGTCAGTCCAAAAATATAATTAGTACTACACACCCACTTTAGTAAAACTAATATAAACATACAGAAAAGCTACAATCCGTCTGGAACGGATCGTATGATACCCTATCCTCCTCTCTATAAAGTGGGCGTGGCCAAATTGCATTTTATACTCAAATATAGCTATAATGTCGAACATTTGAGGATGTTACATGTAAAATTTTATCAAAATAGGTTTTTTGATGATAACGCCCCCAAAAAGTGGGCGTGGCCAAAACTGTTCTATGGGTGAATTGTAGGGAATCTGAATACCCAAATGTTCGGTCTTAACAAAATTTTTCGGTTTCATATAATTTAGTGAAGTTATAAAAAAGTAGGCGTGGCAGTGGGCGGATGTAAAAAAATTTTACACTAGTATTGTATCTTTTTCTCGGAAGCCCAGATATGAAATTTCAGCGTCCTAGTTAAAAATTTAAGGCCCAAAAATCGGTTTTGTGATGAAAACGCCCCCAAAAAGTGGGCGTGGCCAAAACTTTTGTATGGGTGGATTGTAGGGAATCTGAATGCCTAAATATTTGGTCTTAACAAAATTTTTCGGTTTCATATAATTTAGTGAAGTTATGAAAAAGTGGGCGTGGCAGTGGGCGGATTTCAAAAATTTTTACACTTGTACTGTATCTTTTTCTCAGAAGCCCAGATATGAAATTTCATCGTCCTAGCTCAAAATTTAAGGCCCAAAAAGCGGTGACATACGGACGGACGGACGGACGGACGGACGGACGGACGGACGGACGGACGGACGGACGGACGGACGGACGGACGGACGGACGGACGGACGGACGGACGGACGGACGGTCATCGCTCAATCGATTTCGCTATTGATGCTGATCACGAATATATATACTTTATAGGGTCTATCTCGATTATTTCTCTATGTTACAAACTATGTGTCAAACTTAATATACCCTTAGGATAGGGTATAAAAAGAGAAAGGATTGAGTATTAAACCATCCAATCGTGGCTCTTGGTAGTGAATGAGATACTCCTAATCTTGGGTAAAGAGGGGTTTAGTGTCATAGCCTATGCGGACGACATAAGGGTAGTTCCTTCTTATAGTTACAGACCTGATGGAGTCTGCTCTAAATAAATTCGCAAAGTGGACAAATAATGTCGTTTTCGGAGTTAATCCGTTCACGAGATTCCCCATCTTAGTCTACATACCCGTTTGCACTGATGAAGCACCCTTTTTGCCTTTCTGATCTTCTCTTCTACATGGAAGTTCCAAAAAGATCATTTCTCATGGTATCTGCTGTGATGTTCATGAATTTACCTCTTGTCGTTATTGGTATGTCATCGGCATATCTCACAATGTGGATGTTAGTTTCTTCAAGACTTCTCAGGAGAGACTCCATAGTTATTCATGTATAAATAGTTCAACAGAGTAGGTGCGGCCAACCTCTGCTCACCCTTCCTCTAAGTCTTGAAGTTCCCGTCTGAATATTTATCGCCCTAATGTTTAGCATGTTTAGTGTGCGCAGTGGCTGAAGTGGTTAGTGCGTTGGACTACGGAGCGAAAGGTTCCAGGTTCAATCCTAATCCAGGTTCAACACCTAAAATTTCTTTCCCGGCACCACCTCTCGCGAGTGTCGTAACAAATATCCGAGAGTAAAACTGTCATGAAAAAGCTTCTCAAAAACAAAACTGCCGTTCGGATCCGTCATTAAAACAGTAGGCCCTTTCCATTCGTGTAAAGAATATAACACGCACAGCACGAGTGGTTGTGAGAAGCTAGGCCCTGGGTCCCATGGACCTGTCGCGCCAAAAATTTGTATTTGTAATGTTTAGCATGTGGGCGCCGTGGCTCAAGTGGTTAGTGCGTTGGACTACGGAGCAAGGGGTTCCAGGTTCAATCCCCAGACAACACCTAAAATTTCTTTCACGGCCCCACCTCTCGCGAGCGTCTGACAAACATCCGAGAGTAAAACTGTCATGAAAAATCTTCTCAAAATTGCCGTTCGGATCCGGCATTAAAGAGTAGGCCCCTTCCATTCATGTGAAGAATATAACACGCACAACACGAATGGTTGTGAGAAGCTAGGCCCTGGGTCCCATGGACCTGTTGCGCCAAAAATTTGTAATGTTTAGCATATTGTCCACCCATCTCACCACCAATGGGTTAACCCTGCGTTCTTCCTAGGGCTACTTTCAGATTTTCGAATCATATCTGGGCTACTAACTTTGTTACAAAATGTATTTCAATGTTAATAGATTTGAAATTCACATATGAAATTCACTCTAAATCTTTGTCACTTTTTTCAGAAATAAATACTTTTTAAATTAATGTTTGTTGTTTTTAGCTTTGCACAAATAAGATAATAAATAAAATTTAATATTTAATCAAGTGAACCGTGTGGGTGTTTACGCATTTGGTACATACGTTAGAAACATCCAATCTTCTATAAAAGGAACGGATTGCGAATTTTTGGCACAAGTTTCGAATTACTCTGAATCAAAATGGAAGTCGCTTTACTTTGGATTTTTGTAGTCTTCTTAGTGATTGCTACCATTAGTGCAAGTATAGACAATGATGGTGGGGACGTGATCTGGGGAAGTGATAACGAAGACTTTGAAAACGGACTTCGGCAATTTTTACGAGACAATCTTCGATTTACCTTTAAAAAAGATGGCAACTTTGGTTGGGATTATTCTTCTGCTACGACTTCTCCTCAATCTTAGGAAACATTGTTATAAATTGCGATTTGAATGAATAAAATGTTGTCGATGATGTACCCTCGCTGTTTTAATTTAGGTTTAACTTCAGTAAAACAGTGTATTACAAAGGGAAGTTATACATGCACATATATGTATTTATGAGGTGACAACACTTCGTCTTATCGATTCTGTAGGCGTTTTTTCATTATGGTTGCTACATTGCCACTATGTTTATACCCTATCCTAAGGGTATATTAAGTTTGACACATAGTTTGTAACATAGAGAAATAATCGAGATAGACCCTATAAAGTATATATATTCGTGATCAGCATCAATAGCGAAATCGATTGAGCGATGACCGTCCGTCCGTCCGTCCGTATGTCACCGCTTTTTGGGCCTTAAATTTTGAGCTAGAACGATGAAATATCATATCTGGGCTTCTGAGAAAAAGATACAGTACAGTGTAAAAATTTTTGAAATCCGCCCACTGCCACGCCCACTTTTTCATAACTTCACAAAATTATATGAAACCGAAAAATTTTGTTAAGACCAAATATTTGGGTATTTAGATTCCCTACAATTCACCCATAGAAGAGTTTTGGCCACGCCCACTTTTTGGGGGCGTTATCATCAAAAAACCTATTTTGATAAAATTTTACATGTAACATCCTCAAACGTTCGACATTATAGCTATATTTGAGTACAAAATGCAATTTGGCCACGCCCACTTTATAGAGAGGAGGATAGGGTATCATACGATCCGTTCCAGACGGATTGTAGCTTTTCTGTATGTTTTTTGATAAAAATGCAACAAATACAGCAGCCATTGGAACGGCAAACAGTAGGTCGAACAATGTACATAAGCACATGTCTCTCTTTTAAATAAATCCGGTAAGAGCTCGATTGTAGAGAAAACCAGTAGATAAGGATAGTTGGCTCCCTCACTGTCTGGTAAGCAAACATGCCAGAAAGCTTGGTGCTCCCTTCAACGAATAGCACCTGAGAAAGAGGCGTAAACCACGACATATCTTTTGTGTACCTGTCCTGCCTTATCGGATTGGAGAAGGAAAGGCTAGGTGAGTACTTCTTCTAAGATCTTAACGCTAGAAGTCAGTTGAAGTCTTTGAAGTCACTGAATGGAATCAATTTTTAATTGCACATATGCCTACATACATATGTACATATAGGGAAGGAATTGGCTTCGTGAAAAATTTCGAACTCGAGATTTTAATCAAAGTTGACATTACTATAATGGAAAGTCCAAAAAAGTGGGGTCCGCCAATTCCGTCTGTCTGTCTCTCTAGAGGTCTGTCTATCCGTATATTCGAGTGCAGCCTAAACGGCTAGACGGATTTGCTTCACGCTTCATATCTGGGATCTGTGGGATGATCCCGAGAAGCGGAATTGCAATTTTCATTCCAACCTCAAAATTAAGGGTGCGTTACCAATTTCACTTAAAATGGATTTTCTCGAAAATCGCTCTAATTTAATAAAATTTCCTATGTAAGTTAGTTGGGGAATATGTATACCACGTTTTGCGCGAAAAATACATTTAACCTGCATCTCGTCTTCAAAAACTTACGTTGTCTACCCTCGTGTGTAGATTTCTACACATATGGAATTTTAGTGTGTTTCAAGTTTCCACCCTGACACCACGACTGATGCAATAATATCTTATGTTTCTTTAAAGCTTAAAGTTGCACCTCACTGCCTTTCCTGCTTTAAGCTAACTAAGTTAAATGACAGTCAGAAACCTCTGAAATTTGTGAATTTCAAGATTGGAGTACCAATTCAATGCGCTAACTCTGTTTATGATGGAAGTTTTTGGCCGAGTGGAGTGAAGATTCGGTATTTTATTCACAACCCTACAAAAAACTAAGACCTGTTATTGCTAATGAAGGTGATACTGACCTAAAACACCTGAATATATATTACCATAACGCTAGTGGTTGCAGAACTAAAACATCTGATTTGTTTATTGCGTCTAGTCATAAGGATTATGACGTAATTATAATTACTGAAACCTGGCTCTACAAGGATATCCTTTCAACTGAAATTTTCGCCATGACCGTTGTAAATCGGCTGAGGATCGTGGTGGTGGGGTACTTGCCGCTATCCAATCAACGTTTTCCTGCAAGCCGATTATTTTGCCGAATCTAGATGCTGACCAAATCTGCTTTTCAGTTGATGTCGGGAGTACGAGATTTATATTTATTGTATCTTATATACCATCAGGTAGTAGGTTAGACATTTATGAAAAATATATTGAGAATTTTGAATTTGTTAGCCAATATTTTTCTGAAGCAAATATCGTATGTGCTCTTGGTGATTTCAACATTGGTGATGTTAATTGGTCTTGGTCTGAAGATGACAAAATGTTAATCCCATATAACATTAAAAAAGATTATGAAGCAGCTCTTATTGATTGTATGTTTTGCATGGATTTATGTCAAATCTGTCCGATTGTAAATTCATTAAATAGATTATTAGATCTTGTGTTTTTAAATGACAACGAAGTTAAGACAAATGTCTCTGAAGCGCCATTTCCACTTTTGAATAACTCGATTCATCATAAACAAATCATGATAGAAATTGATCTATATTCTTATACAAGAACAAATTTAGAAACAAGTTCGGCTACCTCTTTTAATTTTCTAAAATGTAACTTTTTAGGTTTAGGAGAGTATCTTAACTCTTTTAATTGGGATTCGGAATTTGAAAGTCTATGTCTCCATGATATGTATAATCATTTTATCTCTATACTTAAGGACGGTTTTTCCATGTTTGTTCCCTGCTCAGTGAGTAAATGCAGATCCAAGCCACCGTGGTATAACAGACGGCTCTTGCATTTAAAAAATGTAAAACGCAAAGCTTATAAGCAATTCAAAAAATCGGGTAAAGATGTCGATAAGAAAATTTTTTGTAAATTGCGTAAAGATTTCACAATCTTAAGTAAATTTCTATACAGCATTTATATTACTAGTATTGAGAATAAGCTTAAATGTAACTCCAAATCTTTTTGGTCTTTTATTAATCAAAAGAGATGTAGGTTTCCTATGCAAATGAATTATAAAAATTTGGTATCCAATGATGTTAAAAATTCTGTCGAATTATATGCTCAATTTTTTCAATCTGTTTTTTCTCCGACTGCAATACCATCCCTGCTTGAATCTTACTCGATTCCCAAAATTAATTTTAGCCAGTTAGTTCTAGAGGCTCACGATATCG
This sequence comes from Xylota sylvarum, assembly GCA_905220385.1. Taxonomy (NCBI): domain Eukaryota; kingdom Metazoa; phylum Arthropoda; class Insecta; order Diptera; family Syrphidae; genus Xylota; species Xylota sylvarum. The sequence continues at coordinate 65,114,025 of LR999957.1, read as the reverse complement.
AGTCTGCTATATGCGGCCTCAAGCCGAATTCTAAACCGGGTGCTGATGGTATCCCTGCAATAATATTAAAAAACTGTTGCAAATCATTCTGCAAACCTTTAACTTTGATTTTCAATTTATCGCTGGCATCTGGTTTATTCCTTGATACTTGGAAGGTCTCGTTCCTGGAGCCTATTTTTAAATCTGGATCCAAGAACGATGTTGAAAACTACAGAGGTATATGCAAGCTTTCCGCTATACCAAAGCTTTTTGAAGGCATTGTAAAAAATAAATTAGAATTTCACATTAAAGAGTATATGTCTGAGTTTCAACATGGTTTTGTTTCCGGTCGTTCGACAACATCTAACCTAGTACATTTTACATCTTTTGTAATTAATGCAATAGAAAGGGGATGTCAGGTCGATGCTATCTGCACGGACTTTAGCAAAGCCTTTGATTCCGTGAACCACGCTTTGCTAATAAAAAAACTGGAAAGATTCGGATTTCACTCTGCAATGTTAAAATGGATTTCATCATTTTTAGTTGGGAGGTCTATGAAAATCTGTATTGATAAAAATTATTCAAGATTAATATCTTGCACCTCAGGAGTTCCGCAAGGTAGTCATCTAGGACCACTCCTTTTCATTATTTTTATAGACGATATTGTACAATAGATTAAATATTGCCACTATCTTTTGTACGCGGATGATCTCAAAATATTTTTAAATGTTGAAAACCCTGACGACTGCTTAAGGATCCAGATGGATCTCAACAATTTATCCACTTGGTGCACTAATAACTGTTTGCAATTAAATATCAGAAAGCGTATGGCTATCTCTTTCACAAGGTCCCACGAGCAACACTCTTTTGACTATTGTATTGAGTCCATGCCATTAATAAGAGTAAACAGAATTAAGGACCTAGGTGTGTTAATTGATTCCAAATTAACTTTTGTGCCTCATGTCGAATACATAGTTGCAAAAGCTAATTCTCTTGCTGGCTTTATTAAAAGAAACTCTAAAGATTTCTCTGATCCCCATACTTTTTTGTCACTTTTTACTGCTCTTGTCAGGTCGATACTTGAATATGCTGATGTTGTTTGGAACCCAAACTATCTAGCACACTCGGATCGTATTGAAGGAGTGCAGAAGCGCTTCACAAAATATATTTTTTACAAAATGCATTGGGATTTTGTGCCTTCTTATAATGCTAGATGTCAACTATTAGGCATAATGACACACAGTGCAAGAAGACGTGGACATGATATTATGTTTGCGAGAGACATTCTATGTTCTCGTATAAATTCTCCCTCACTTTTATCCATGCTACCAATTTATGCTCCTGAGAGACGGTTAAGAGATCGCCACATGTTTTACCAAATTGGGCATAGAACAAACTTTGGTCAGAATGAGCCGATTTCTAGATTTCTAAAATCATTTAATGAAATAAATGGACATATAGATTTTCATATTTCGAGAGAGCGCTTCAAAGCCATTTTATTCAGATTGCTTGCTAATTAAAGTACATAGCTATTTAGTTCTTTTTTTATTCATTTTTAATTTCATTTATATTCCTTAATTTATAATATCTATCTACTTTTATAGCATTTATTATTATTATTATTATTATTATTATTTAAATTCTGTAATCTGTTAAGCTTAAGCTAGTTGATGAAATAAATAAATAAATAAATAAATTTTCCACGAATTTGATGTTTTTTTTTTAATTAAAATGAACAAAAAAACTGGTTTTATAATTTTATTCTAAAGTAATAAGTGAAACTAAATTCAAAATAGTTTTTCTTGAAAGCATTTTACAAAAACATTTACACTATGTCGGTTTTTACAAGCAGCTTTTGTGCAAAAACAACAAATTGTCTCATTTACGTATACATATGTGTAATATATTAGTTTTCGTGGCAAACGTACTCTGCCTTTTTATACCCTATCCTAAGGGTATATTAAGTTTGACACATAGTTTGTAACATAGAGAAATAATCGAGATAGACCCTATAAAGTATATATATTCGTGATCAGCATCAATAGCGAAATCGATTGAGCGATGACCGTCCGTCCGTCCGTCCGTCCGTCCGTATGTCACCGCTTTTTGGGCCTTAAATTTTGAGCTAGGACGATGAAATTTCATATCTGGGCTTCTGAGAAAAAGATACAGTACAAGTGTAAAAATTTTTTGAAATCCGCCCACTGCCACGCCCACTTTTTCATAACTTCACTAAATTATATGAAACCGAAAAATTTTGTTAAAACCAAATATTTAGGCATTCAGATTCCTTACAATCCACCCATACAAAAGTTTTGGCCACGCCCACTTTTTGGGGGCGTTTTCATTACAAAACCGAGTTTTGGGCCTTAAATTTTTAACTAGGACGCTGAAATTTCATATCTGGGCTTCCAAGAAAAAGATACAGTACAAGTGTAAATTTTTTTTACATCCGCCCACTGCCACGCCTACTTTTTTAGAACTTCACTAAATTATATGAAACCGAAAAATTTTGTTAAGACCAAATATTTGGGTATTTAGATTCCCTACAATTCAGCCATAGAACAGTTTTGGCCACGCCCACTTTTTGGGGGCGTTATCATAAAAAAACCTATTTTGATAAAATTTTACATGTAACATCCTCAAATGTTCGACATTATAGCTATATTTGAGTACAAAATACAATTTGGCCACGCCCACTTAATAGAGAGGAGGATAGGGTATCATACGATCCGTTCCAGACGGATTGTAGCTTTTCTGTATGTTTTTTATAGTGGAACGCTTCTTGATCGTATAACTGGATTTGATAAGTGAATGCAGATATATGTATTCTCTAAAGATTGGTGTGGTGAACTGTCTCCTGACACAAAGTTGCTGATGATACCGATCTTGGTTTACCATTTCCAGCTGTCATCTATGCTTTTGCAAATGAAAATCCACGTAGAAAATTCGTAATTTTGTTTTTTGTATTGTTTGCCGATTCGGATTCACTTCTTTGAAAAAAATTAATGAATTTCAATTCAGTTGTAGCAATAAAATCATTTTCTCAACTGTATCTACAACGCCTATATCGAATGAACCATCCCGGGAGTTTGGACACCTTGTCGCGGTGGCGTGGCTTAATTAAAGGAACAGGATGCACTACCACGTAGTTAACCATTTTCTGGCAGAGCTGAATGTGAATCGAAAACTAATATGCAACGGCCTTTAACTCCAAGGTTGTAAGTCGCCACGCCGAGGGAGCTGTGTTTAAGTAGTGATATTACTGGAATACAGGGTTCAGGGGTAATTGAACAGCTAGTGGTAACTCCTCAGGGATAGCACAATCCTCTGTGTTATACTAGTTGAGTAGGGTAGGTAATGGGGATCTCTGCCTACCTGGTCTGTGATTTCTCCCCGCCTCGTGGGACCATTATGTACCCATTTTTCAAAATTTAGAAAAAAGAGAACGAGTTATCAGAGGGCAAGGCGGAAGGCTCCGAACAGAGCGAGAAAGTGCCGGAAGGTGCGCGATCGACAGCGGAAAAGCTCGTGCGGACAATGGAGTCCGGAGGGAAACCAAAGGATTCAGTTGAACAATCGTCTATGTCGATGGTCAATGCGGTGCTGCAAGGCGCCAAGAGGTTAATCGACGTTGTGGAAGCCGAACCCAAAGATGAGGTGCCGACACTGATTCTGAGCGAAGGCTGCGAAAGCAGCTTAAGCAAAAAATGGAAAAAAGAGAACGAGTTATCAGAGGGCAAGGCGGAAGGCTCCGAACAGAGCGAGAAAGTGCCGGAAGGTGCGCGATCGACAGCGGAAGAGCTCGTGTGGACAATGGAGTCCGGAGGGAAACCAAAGGATTCAGTTGAACAATCGTCTATGTCGATGGTCAATGCGGTGCTGCAAGGCGCCAAGAGGTTAATCGACGTTGTGGAAGCCGAACCCAAAGATGAGGTGCAGACACTGATTCTGAGCGAAGGCTGCGAAAGCAGCTTAAGCAAAAAATGGTTACCACTGGCAGGATCTGCTTCGAGAAAAAGTAACATATCAGGCAATGAATTAACTGATATGATTGCTAATATAGTCGAAACCACCCCAGAAGAGGCAGGACCTAGGCACGGTTCAAAACTGATACCGGGTCCTTCAGTTCAGCTAAAACCAGGGTGGTGGAGGCGGAAAGCGGAGAAGGTAATGGACAGCCTATGTCAAACCAGGAAACAGAATGTCAGTCAACCCGAACCGCACCAGGAAAAACTTATGGTGATTCAATTGAATCTTCACCACAGCAAAGCTGCATCAGCAGTGTTTATCAGATGCTTTGAGGGAAGAGCCGATTGATATTGCCTTGCTGCAGGAGCCTTGGATCTTCAAAGGAAGGATTAGAGGTCTACCTGAAAGTATTGCCACTTTACACTACGTGCGATCTGGCGAAAGAGTTAGATCTTGTGTACTGGTGAGGCACGGAGTTGCAGCGGTTATGCCGCCGCAACAATGTGCAAATGCCCTTGTGGCTGTGCGAGTAGGAGCAGGTGCAGACAGTTTTGTCATGGCATCTGCATACCCGCCGTGTGACTCCCTAGAGCCTCCCCCAACAAAAGAGTAGAGTCTCTAGTGAATGTCTGCAGGGATAGGAGTGAAGATCTAACTATTGGTTGCGATGCTAATGCACACTGTACAGTGTGGGGAAGCACCAACGATAACTATAAAGGAGAAGCTTTATTCGAGTTTGTAGTGTGCAAAGAGCTAACTATTGTCAACAGAGGAACAGAACCGACCTTTGTGGATGCGCGACGAAGGGAAGTTATTGACGTGACTCTGTGCAGTAACAGAATGCTTAATAGAATATCAAATTGGAAAGTAATGGATCAGACAATGATATCGGACCACAGAGCCATCTCATTTGATGTTCGATACGGATCTAGAAGGAATACGGATATAGTGAAATACCAGGAAACTGAATGGGAGGGTACCCAAAATACAGAAAACCATTTGGGATGTAGAGTCACAGCTGAAGCACTTGCAGTCTGCTGTTGAAAATGCTTACCAAGAGGCGTGTACACCTACTTTGGTAGATGAAAAGGACCCCACGTCTTGGTGGTGTAGGGAACTTGAAAATCTATAGAAGGAGGTGAGAAAGCCTTTAATCATGCCATGAGAAGGGATGATCCTGAATCATGGGAAGAGTATAAGGCAAAGAAGAAAGAGCTAAATGCAACTCTGCGACGACGTGAAAGGGAATCGTGGAGGGAATTTTGCTCGAATATGAGAAGCACAGCTGAGGTCAATAGACTTCAGAAAATATTCTCGAGGGATCCAGTTTCCAAAGACAGACTCATTCGCGATAGAACGGGGGAGATTGTTGAGACACTGGATCATACATGGAAATGCACTTTCCGGAAAGCCTAAAGTCAGATCAGCCCCGGGCTCTGAGGAAACAAGGAGCAAACAGGATGGATAGGAAAGATGCGTAATGGATAGTAACTCCTCATAAAGTTCGCGGTTGTATCCTCTTCTCCATTCGCCCTCCCCGAACACGGGACCGAATATCCGACGAAAAATTTTTCTTTCGAAAGTGTTCAATATCTGCTCTGCTTTCCTGCTTATCGTCCAACACTCGGCTCCATACAGCAGAACTGGCAGGATCAAAGTTTTGTAGAGCAAACATTTCGTCTTCCGTTTGTTTCGCCAAACCGAAGTTGCAGCGGTTTCCTAGGGTAAGTCTTCGTCGAATCTCCACTAAGGTGTCATTCGTGGAGTTGATGTTTACTCCGAGGTAGGTAAACTCCTTAACCACTTCGAAGTTACTGTTGCCAACAGTGACGATTTGTCCTAGGCAGTGTACAGGTGCTTCTTTGTTTGTTGACAACATGTACTTGGTTTTGTCCTCATTCACCTCAAGGCCAACTGCCGTAAAAGCCTCTAACACGTCGCGCTGGGAGCGACCGATAATGTCGATGTCATCTGTGTATCCCAGCAGCTGGACAGATTTGTTAAAGATAGTGCCTTTCGTATTCACACATGCCCTGCGCACTATCTGTTCTAGCACAAGATTGAAGAAGTCACATGATAGCGCATCTCCTTGCCGAAATCCGGTACATGTTTGGAATAGTTCAGAGGAACTGTTTCCGAATTGCACACTGCACCGCGTGTTTTCCAGCGTCACGCGTCACGGGATCCCGAATTCGGCCATCGCCTTGTAGAGCTCAAGACGATGAATGCCATCCTATGCGGCTTTAAAGTCGATGAACAGATGGTGAATCTCGACTTGAAATTCTTTGGTCTTTTCCAGGATTTGCCTTAGTGTGAAAATTTGGTCGATCGTCGATCTGCCGGGCCGGAAGCCACACTGGTACGTGCCGATTAGTGTGCTGCAGAAAGGCTTCAGACGTTCACACAGTACGTTGGATAGGATCTTATATGCGACATTAAGCATGGATATGTCTCGGTAGTTCTTACAAGACATAGGATCGCCTTTCTTGAAGATGGGGGATATAGAGCTGATAGTTCAGTCATCGGGCAAAACTTCATCCACCCATACTTGGTTGATGATTTGGTGCATGCACCCTACCAAAGCATCACTACAATGTTTGAAAAGCTCTGCTGGTAAACCATCAGAGCCGGCGGCCTTGTTGTTCTTTAGCTTTTTGATAGCTGCGCCGACCTTTTCAAAGCTGGGCGGGGGAATGGCTTCTTCATTGACTGGATACGGGTTCTCTTCTTGCCCTGTCACTCTCTCTACTTGATGCCCATTAAGTAGCTGCTGGAAGTGCTGCTTAAACACATCTACTATTCCCTGTGCTTCGGTGACTAGGTTTCCTTCACTGTTTCAAAGAGCCTGCGTTCCGGGTTTGAAGCCAGCTGCCAGTTGCTTGGCTTTCCTAGAAAACATCCGGATGTTGTTCCTATCGCGGGACTCTTCAATATCCTTGAGCTGGGAGACTGCGTTGGCCCTTTTCTTCTTACGCAGGATCTTCTTCTCCTTCCTTCTTCTGGTTCGATACTCTTCTCTCGCTGCCCTTGTTTTGTGCTGCAGAGCTTGCATGTGTGCATTTTCTGTCACTTTTTTGCGACGCACGCTTTCATCATCATACCAAGGGCTTTTTTTAGGTGGTGGCTGGTAGTCTATGGTGGTCTCTGCTACCCCTTTGATGATGTCGCGATACTGCTTCCACAGATCAGATTGTTGGCGTTTGTGGATGGTGAATGCACAGCGGAGAGTCTCTCGCTCTCTGTATGCTCTGGCTACTCCAGCCGTGCTAAGGCTTCCAACGTTGAATTTCTTTTTCTGGGTGGCCTGCAGCTTCTTCTCGTTGGATAGTCAAGCTCTGAATTTAGCTGCAACAAGAAAATGGTCAGAGTCGACGTTTGCCCCTCTGAAAGTTTGCACATTCATGCGTTGGATGCGTGTATCGCATCTATTAGCACGTGGTTGATTTGGTTGGCGGTTCGACCATCTGGAGAGCGCCAGGTTGCTGTGTGGATTCGTAGTCTTGGAAACCTAGTACTACTTATCACCGTATTACGAGCTTTTGCAAAATCGATTAGCCGGAAGCCGTTGTCTGTTTTCGTTTCGTGGAGGCTGTGCTTTCCAACTAATCCGCCGAAGATCTTTTCCTTACCGATTTTGGCATTGAAGTCCCCGAGTATGATTTTGACATCATACTCCGGACAGGCTCCGTAGGCTCCGTAGCGTTGACACGTGGAATCAAAGCCCGAGAGAAACTGTGGAGAAATCCAGAGAGACTCTCGGCCTAAGATTATTATTAGATTTTATTTATATAAAGCCCTTATGGAGTCTGCTCTAAATAAACTAGCGAAGTGGAAGATAGTGTCGGTTTCGGAGTTAATCCGTCCAAGAGATTCCCCACCTTAGCACACATACCCGTTTGCACTGATGGTGCACCCTTCTCATATTTCTGATCTTCTCTTCCACATGGAAGTTCCAAGTTAGTCCAGCATCTAGGTATACACCCAGATACTTAACCTTCCTGATCACATGCAGCTCCGATCCAAAAAGTATCAAGGGTTTAGTAATCTTTGTTACAAAATGCATTTTTATATTAATATACCCTAGGAAATTCACTCTAAATCTTTGTCACTTCTTGTTTATCAGAAATAAATACGTTTCAGAGTACATAATGTTTGTAGGTTTTAGTTTTGCACTAATAAAATAATCAATAAAATTTAATATTGAATTAAGTGATCCGTGTGGGTGTTTACACATTTGCTACAGATGTCAGAAACAGATCCAATCTTCTATAAAAGGAACGGATTGCGAATTTTTGGCACAAATTTCGAATTACTCTGAATCAAAATGAAAGTCGCTTTACTTTGGATTTTTGTAGTTTTCTCAGTGATTGCTACCATTGGTGCAAGTCGCATCAATTATAGTCGTGGAAGTGATAACGAAGACTTAAAAAATTTACTTCAGCAGTTTCTACAAAACTACGGGAAAGATAGTTCTTTTGAAGTGACGACCTCTCCTCAATCTTAGGAAACATGGTTATAAATTGCGATTTTAATAAAATGTTGTCGATGATGTACTCTCGGTGTTTTAATTTAGGTTTAACTTCAGTAAAACAGTGTATTACAGGGGAAGTTATACTTACACATATATTTATGAGGTAACGACACTTCGTCTTATCGATTCTGTAGGCGTTTTTTCATGATGGTTGCTACATTGCCACTTACTGCGTTCCATCTATCGCCTGCGTTTATAATTTTCTTCATTATTCTAACTTGCATTTTGGTCAAATAGAAGTCGCTGTTGATGCCGTGGTCCTGGTGGTGATGTAGTAAGATCGATTGAAACAAATACTACACGCCTCGTCACGTAAAGTTATTCAAACTTGTTTGCTGTTTCATACTCGAGCTCGAACTTGCGCAGTACGGACCACAAACAAACACACTTCGAAATCGGTCATCACCAACTTTTAATTATTATTAAGGTCCACACAACTTTCCTGTATTAATGTACTTCTAAGAATCCTGATGACTTCATTTCAATCATTTTTTGTATCCCGCAGAAGTTTGTTTACTACAATGACCATTATATCGTCAGCGAAGCCAACTATTTTTAATGATCTCGGGATTTTCAATCAAGTTATGTCCACATTTGTATATATACCTACGACATTCTAGGAAGCGTACCTAGTACGGAGCCTTTGCGAACGCCGCCTGTGATATCACGTTTATATATCATATAGCACTACCTATTCCCGAAATACTTGGTCATAATCTTTGGCAAATAACCTGGCACTCTTTTCGTGGTGATAAATTCGATATTGACGTATGTTCTTATTCCTGTTTTCCATCGTTTTCCTTCGCCGTACTAATGACCTTCGACGGTGGCGATTTATTAAGAATTCGTGATCTGCGAACTCAATTTCGGCTTTGAACTCATATTGTTAAAATGGATATCATCTTACCTGGAAAACCGTTTTTATGGTATCCGCTTCAGTTCCGTTTTCTCGGTTCCTTTTTTGGCTAGCTCTTGTGTCCCAAAAGGCAGCCACCTGAGTCATCTTTTTTCATCCTAGCTATAAATGATCTTAAGAGAGAGTATGCCACGTTTATCTCTACGTTGATGACACCAAATTCTTCACAACAAGACCTCGGTTGTTTTTCAACCTGGTGCCTACAAAAATTGCTTATTACGTTTTCACGTAAATATAACCAGTCACCCTCTCAACTTTATTTTCACCACGGCCAACCTATATCCGTAGTTCAATCTCTTCGCGACCTTGGCATATTGTGTGACAGGGAGCTCAATTTCTTTCCTGCATTGATAAGATAATTCTTAAAGCTAAGTCATTACATGGTTTTGTCAAACGGTTGTCCAAAGAATTCTCCAACCCTTACGTGACCAAAGCCTTCTTTATTGCTTTCGTTCGCCGAAACCTCGAAAGCCGTTCCCACCAATTTGAAATCATTTCAAATGTGAATACATGTCAATCTAAAGTCATTTCAAATGTCAATTGTGAAATGACTTACAAAACAATTGTCAACCATTTCCGTTTTTTATATTTTTTCATTTTCGTTTGCGGTAAAAAATTATTTTATTTTTTAAAAATATTAACTTTGTCTAATTTAAAATGAAAATAAAAACGAAAAATTGTGACATCTACAATTGACAATATTAATGAACCCCAAAATAAACCAAAGTTCACGCTATAGGTTTGTTCGATTTCACAACCACTCATTATTTTCGAAACGCCGAAAATATATGGGAAAACCTTACAGATTTTGAATTTGCTGAAACCTCGTGATTTTGTTCGGTGGGTGCGTAGTATTATTTAAATACAAAATTGTTACGTTACGTATTGAAAAACCTTTAGTATCTGAGAGGTCCAAATTCGTTAAGAATGGGTGTGTCGATTATCCTTTTGGTTATTGCGTCCGCTACTAATGGATTCGAAATGTATGTTACCTCATTAGAGTTCCCCTCGCATTAGGATTGGTTTTGGAATCATTTTGAGAGTCTTGTACTCTTACCACGCCTTGGTGGAAGAAATCTGCCCTAAAGCCCTCTGTCTAATCCGGGAACATAGATTTTCGAGAATGAGATCTTAGATAGTGGACTAATTGTTACCTATAACATGGCCTTACAAACCGCTTTACAAAATAGATGTATCGCCAATAACCGTACGTACATACATATATGTATGTAAGTGAAACTTCAACAGGAATTCACAAATTGCATCGCAAGGGTTGTGCATCACCTCAGGCCTATCTGCCATTTCTACACATTATTTCTACACATTTTTTTTTATAATTCACATAATGGCTCCATTAAAATGACGTATTTATAACAAAGACCCCAACTGTTCAGGTTTCATCATTTAATGAATCATTGCCAAATATGCTGGCAAAATTATATATGACGATCATTTGTCACCTCGAAGTTTCCCCTCAATTTCCCTTGGCAGCGCTTTCAACACAATCCAAACAAAAGAAAGATTAATCCGTTCCCAATAATAAATCGAACAATAAATCAAACTCAAATCAAAGGAAATTATTGCGACATTCGACATTTTTTATTCAACAGATTAATCATTCACCCATTCGGCGATAGGGAGTCGAATCAACAAAAGTCAAAGCGACAGCAGCAGCATCAACGGCCAAAAACAAAAGAGACTGAACTCTACATACACCTCTATTCCGAGTAAGCCGCTGCTGGCTGTCGATATGCAAAGATTTCTTCTCAAGGCGGTCGGTCGGTCGGACGGATGAACGACGACGATTATGATAAATGTCAGCGTTCGATTAATTAAGTGGATTGCTGTATGTTTCTCTTAATTAAGCGAAAATTATTGAACGAAATTTATCAATGTCATCGCCGGTCAAATTACATCGATTAATTTTCGATTTCATTTCGGGGTTTTTGATTTTTCTTGAATATCTATCGCTTGCGGTTTTTTCCGTTCGCTACGAGAGGTTGTATTTTTTTATTTTTTATCTCAAGGAAATGAATTAGATATTAATTGCAATTGGCTATGCCCTAAGCGGGGCAAGCGAAATCGTGTGGACGGAAATAGATTTTTAATTAATTTCTCGTAGGGGAGAGCAATGGCTGAGTCGTCGTTGTCATCGCGCTATGTCAACGCGTCGGACGGAAATTTACTATTTGACATGTGAAAACAGTTGTCCGGATGTGTACAGATGACATGTCGAGGAAATGACAGTAAATTATATGTCATGTTTCTAGTGACAACGATTTATAGGTTTAGGTGAGACATATATAGTAAGCAATTGAAATGATATAAGTTGATTCACTTGGTGGTATCTGTCGTCATAGAAACATAAAATGATAGCAATAGCGGTATATTTCAATGAGAAGGATTGACTGTATCGGTATGTATAAGTAAGTGCTCTTTACAGCATACTTTTAAATAACTATGCAGATATGTACATTTTGGCTTCTCTTTCGAAAGAAATAGCTTTCTGGTTACAACCAAACTGCCAATAGTGGTTTATTAAGAAACAATGTGCAATCATTATGGTAATGTATAATAGTTCTGTACATTCTCTCTATTTTGGAATTACCTGGCTTCTTAAGCTACCATTAGACGGCAATTATTCTCTGCCATTGAAATAGCAGTGTGACGTTGCAAAAAGTGGTGCGCACAGTGGTGTATTGCTGTATTTTTCTCGGCGATGTTTTGACTTATTTTATCTCGGAGCAGTACACAAATGCTGGAAAACCAGTTGAAGGCGCAAGCGACGGGGAAAAGAATCAGGTCGGTAGAAGGCAGGATCAAAGATGGATATATGTATGTATGCATTGGCTCTGGCATCTTTTCTGCACCTCTGGGCAAATCAATTCGCCTCTATAACCATAGCAGTGTTTTCCATATGGAGGTCTTAGCTCCGTGAGACTACGTTGAAGGCAATACCACAGAAAGGTATCACCTTTTTTACCGACAGCCAGGCAGCAATAAAAGAGATTTCTGCTATCCAAATCAAATCCAAGATTGGTAAGTGCTGTCTTGAAGAGCTTAATGTTCTGGAAACACGGCACAAGGTTGCGCTCTGTTGAGTTCCTGGACACGAAAATATACCGGAATCCACATCAGAACAAGCCGACACTTCGGTGTTTATCCTGTCTTGCACACTGACATCCCTGAGGGAGATTACTTTATATGAGCCTCCCAAGACACTTGTGTGATCACAAGAAAATAGGAAATCCCTTTCCGCCCTGATGGAGGTCATCAAGGGTCATAACACTCTTCGGTGCATCAAAAAACAAAAATTAACGAAAGAAGACTGCAGTGGATGTGGGGATGCGAAAGTCAATGAGAATACAACCCACTTCCTCTGTCACTGTTCAGCTCTTATCGACCTCAGAATTATTTCTCGGACGGTACTTCTTCCGTGACCTAGAAGAATTATCTAGCAGACCAGTCAATGAGATCTAGAACAACATCAAATCAAGTGGGTGGTTTGCTAGTTCATAGAAACCATATCTGTAGAACTAGGGTTAACAAATGGCAAAGGGACATTTCTCCCCTATGGGTATCACAAAGGGTTTGTATAGACCTGAGTGTGGGGATGTGGATTTCTTCCACTCGCCTACCCACGTAGCTCACCTAACTTAACCGCTGCCTCTTCTTCTCGAACAGACTAAGATGAACGAATCAGTCCTTCTGCTAAGAAATTCCATATCGGTGGAGTTGTCCGCGTTCAAAAGCGGATACAGTAACCTTAGATAGTTTCAGCAATAGTGGAAAGAAATTACTTGACACAGGAAAAACCACAGGCAAGAGCATACCTCTCAGCGTGTGCAAAAAATGAGCGCCCTTCTGTTTCTTGCCTAAATTTAATTCGAATTCCTCCACAACTCTAAGGCAGCTACTGCTCTTCTATATAGTAGACTGTACGTGGTGCGTGTTAAACCTTACCTAACAGCTATCCAGAACCATGGAATAACAAATAAAATAATAGCGGAATAAATGCATTTGTGGCTTAGGAGGTGATCGGGGTATTACGGTACTCTGTGACTACCGATCTAAAAGACCAAAAGCTTGTCTAATTGTACGAGCGTTTCGCTCAGTAACTTAGCTTGGAAAAATTAGTGGGCAGGATATGATTGCTGCAGCTATTAGCTACAAAACGAACGGAGAATGGAAAACATTCGTGGTTCCGTCAGCTTACTTTCCCTATGATTCGTTAATGCCTACGCCACCCAATGCCGTGGTCGAACTCATAGAGCATTGTGACTCTCAGGTAATGGGACTATTACTAACTATGTTGTGATGCTAATGCTCAGAATATAGTCTGATGCAGCAGCACATGCAATGTACGAGAAAACTATCTCTCAGATTTATTACTATCGTCTGACAGGAAGAAGAAAGGAAGTGATTGATTGGACATTATCTAAACGGTGCTTCAAGTAAATTACAAACTGGATAGTTCTGGCGGAAGTGTTCCTGTCAGAACATATGTAGGTACATCGCCTTCTAAATCAAATGCGAATCCATTACTTTGCAGGAGAGGAGCAATCCAAGAAAAACTAGCTGGACGCGCTTACCCTCAAGTCTGCTAGACAAGATTGCACTTAGGTGCATACTTCTTCCATAATTTAGGCGACCTGGCTAACGCTAACATCAATAGCCTTCAACGCTTTATATTAAGCTCCTGTTGGTTTCAAGGGTAGTCTTATAAGCATTTCAGATCTACATATGTATGTACATACATATGTGGTATCACAATTGACCTTTACTTATCTAAGTGTGGCTGATCACGCGGCCTAGCTATCTAGCATGTATGTATGTACATATGTACATACCTTAATTATGCAAAAACAGGAGGTAGAACAGTACACAAGAACTAAATTTAATTTGATAAAAGTTGATCACGTTAACAAGTGATAGGGTCTAAAGGTGAGCATGTTTGAATCATGTGTTTATTAATGATCCAATTACCACCTAATGTCAGCTGAATCATGTTGAATTTGAATGTAAATTAATGTGTCTAGAAAGACGACAAACAAGACGTAAAGTAAAAGACAAAAATAAAAATTCAAATTCGCAAACCTGCTGAGAGAAGCTCCCACCAAATCCAATCTTCTATCGTAAGACATCCCCCCGACATCTTGACAAGGTTACCAGTTCACCAAAACCAGAAACACCTGACCCCCAGTGTCATGTCAAGCAAAATAAATGTCCACCCACCGTGTCAGACCCCAAATGGTGTATTAAATGATATGATCTGTTGCTTCATGTTGGCCTCTTTTCATCCACCGCCATCGCAGACACCAAAACCAGCACCGAAGTCCCACCCCACTCGTTCAGTGTGTCTCGCAGAGCATAGCAGACAAGGCATTTCACTGGACAACTTTGAACTCACCCTGTTGGGTGAGGGTGGGCGTCCAGATACAGTTATACTTTCCTTCTTAAATTAAAAATGGCGGATGCCAATCGGAGAGAACGAAGAACGAACTTATACTTCACACATATGCACAGTGCTCTTTGAACACACAGATACGCCAAGTGAACGGAATCCAAAGAGAGATTTAGAGAGAACGAAAATACATAACAGCTGACGACGGAAGAGAAACCAGTTTTTATAGGATGGTATTTTGTAAACATGAACGGTTCATTGTTCATATGCGATTGAACAGCTGATTTAGTTGTACCGGTATGTGTGCAAAATAGAGAAAAAAAATCAAGTTGAATTGTGAGAGAGCACACAAAACCACTTAACAAGTTGTTTTGGTTTGTATTACTCGGTCAGTGTTGCATTTGTACTGATAGTACTTTATTGATTCTAGTACCTACCTACCTTTCTGATGAAAACCCGAATTATAGCATTAGAGTTTGTTATTATAATTGTTGGACCCGACTTGTATCTGCCTGAGTCCGTATTCCTGTGTATTGTATGTATTTAGTTAGCCAAATAGTGAAACTGACATTAGGCAAGAATCCTTGCGATGTACCTACTAGTTTTCAACTTGGACTACACTCCTATCCTATTCCAACGGCGATGTTCTATACTAAGAGACCAAAACCAAATATGGAGCAAGTGTCGAAGTCATCTCCGATTACAAAAATATATACATATGTATGTACATACCTCGCCTTTAATCTTCCGATTAACTGCAGAAAGCTGATGGTTAATACATCATAAGCACCAAATTATTCGGATTGAAATTCTGTGCCTTATTACGTCTACGAAGAAATGTCAATAAGATACCTTACTGTAATAATTTGTCATGTCATAACTGTGCGTATGACACGAATGAAAAGAGTTTACTATTTAATGCTGCGACAACTGGGACTGAAAAGAGTATGAGTTTTTTGGGGATAGCAATCGGCGTAAGAGCTTCTAGGTAATTTGAAAATAGTTTAGACTCTATAATTAATGAATTAAACAATTTTAAAGATGTTTAGCTATCCAAGAAAATATTTTTGTTTGCATTCTCTCGCGCATCAGTGTAACAATGGATGTAAAACGTCCGTTGTTGGAGGAATACCTTAACAGGAGCGGTTCAGAATGACGCTATGTATTGTAGGGACAGTTCAAGTTGATCTTATTGAACGTGAATTAAGAATTTTTAGATGTTCGATGAAATAAGAAGTTTTGATGGTTTAAAGAAAATGACCGTTGTTTTCATAATTTTTACGTTGAAATGGACAAAGATTGATTAATTTAATCCAAGCAATAAAGTAATCGAAACGATAAAAAGGTAATAAATAATAAAATAATTGAAAGTAAAATTCTTTAAAATATTTCAATTGTTTGTTTAATAGTAAAAATAGATTTCTGAATGTGTTACAAACAATATAAGTTATATAAGTATTTGCAGCTTGTACAGCTTGTCTGATTTTGTCTTCAGTTCCCAAACTAACTTCAAAACACTATTAGATAGGTCTCTGAGTTGACTTATAGTAGGGAAACCCCTCTTTACCTCACTCAGGTCAGTTGAGATCAATTTTATTGTCCATTTTTGGGAAAATGGGTATCCCTTAACTCGCGGATCATTTCCTAACCAATAATAGCGTTTGATGGAATATGTGCTACTTACTGTGTCTGGTATACAAACCATGTTGTCGTTCATCCGTTAATCGAACAATTCTTCGATGTCCTGGAAGAAGTATCCTTGCAGGAATTTCTTTCTTAGCTCTTTCAGCACCGTATAACACATTTGGCGGGTAATTTTTTTCTCATATTTATATTTGCTTTGCACTGTATTCTATTATTTACGAACGTTTTTTAGTGCGAATTGCATCATTTGTGTGGTTTTAGATACTAGGTTTCCTACTTTAGTTTTGTTTTTCAGATATTTTTCAACAATATACTATAAACTACTAATATTTCAAATTTAACCAAAATTGAAATTATCAATCATAGGTGCTGAAAGGGTTAGGTGGCAGATTCTTGGCCAAAGACGCAGGAAGTGGGTAGTATCTGTTTGGATATCCTTATCACCGCATCTTCTACAAAGAGCTTCATTGGATAATCGTATTTTTTTTTGTTGTAAGAAAAGCGGAAAGCATTGAAAGCCTGTGTGGGACCTTAATCCACTAAAACCACCTCCTACTTCTGGTCCCTGATCCCTACGGCACCCATTCTTACATTTGTACAGATATGCTTGGTAGAAGTTAACTTCACCATGTCTGCGGTTTATACAAGTCTCAATACTCGGGATAAGGCGGTAAGTCTAACGGAGCTTAGTTGAAAGGCTCCAGCGCTGCTGCCACTCTATTAAACTTCTGCTTCAATTTCTTGTGTCCGCTTCACTGAACCTTAGCCGACCCTCCTATCTGCTCTCTAGGAACTTCGAACGAGCGGAGCGCGCTACTTAGTCTTAATGCACTTTAGCTGAAAGTCTACGGCTGTATCTTGGCCCTACTATATTCGGTATAATCCGCGCAATGGAGGCACCTACACGAGAGGATTTGCTGCTTACGTACACCAGATATTCTTTATATGTAAGCCTTGAGTCAATCATGATGCCAAGGTATTTAATAGCTGGTTTGAATACTATCTCATGCCCACCTACTGTGAGCGTGATCGTTTTTTATTGCTTTCTATTGGTAATGAGGACTGCTCCCGTTTTATTTTCAGCAAGCGTAAGGCCGACTGATGCCAGCCACCGTCGAACAATCAAATAGTTCCATTACTAATTTTAACAACTTCTTCCAGTGGTTTTGCACTTACAACAATAGCGATGTCGTCCGCAAAACCCACAATTTTAGCCTCACCGATTATTTCAAGACGAAAGATGACTGCGTATTCCTTCACACCATCATCTGTTTCATAGAGCAACACTCTTTGCCGGAAATAGTCTTTCAACTCCGCTAATGCAAGTTGGTAGTCTCATATATCAAAGCGCTTCAAGGATATGTTTCCAGCTCACCGTATTGAACGCCTTCTTAACGTCTAGTGTTATGACGCAACAGTATTGCTTTGCGCCTCTTCTCCATCGTCTTCCTCCTACGGCCCAATTCGCTGTGTCAACCACTACTGGCATCAACAGTCGAGCGTGCTTTACGAAATCCATACTGATGTGGTGATAGTCCACCTTCTTCTTCAATCGCAGCTTCCAAACTGCGCTTCAGATTTTTCCACGCCGTGTCCAACATACAGAGCGGGCGGCAGCCTGATGGATCTCCCGCGGGTTTACCTCACTTGGGTAGTAGAACTAGCCTCTGTTTCTTCCATTGACCTGAAAAACTCCCTCATTCAGGCAGGCGTTATACATTTGGAATCCCATTTGGTCCGGGCGCTTTTTTGCATGCTTCAAGAATCTCTTGCGCAGTTATAGAAGAAATTTGTTGGGTTACTATAGATGACTCCTCCTGCAGTAGAATTTCCGGTTGCCTTGTGAATAGATCTTCGACTATTTGTTCCAATACATCTGTGCATGTTGGGGGTGGGTCTCGAGAATCTTTAAATTTTTTCATCACCATTTGGTATGCTTTCTCCCAGAGGTTTTCATCTGCTCCATTGCATAGCTCGATGAAGCTCCGACGTTTGCTGGTGTTTATCACCCTTTTCAGCTCTTTTACGCTACTTTGTACCGATGGTGAAATTGTCTCTTCCTCAACTGCGTTGGCACTTCCTCCTTTCGCGGTGACATTTAGCGCGTACCAGTGAAATATATTAATTCCTTCAGTAAACTGATGGGCAGAGTGTATTTGTCGTTCTTCTTACCATAGATGCATCGCACGCCGTTGTGATGTAGGTAATGAGTTGCACGAGAAGTCTCGTTGACCGAACCTGACAACGTAGCATCTGCAATCATAAGGGCGAAAGCCTTTTCGTCGAATGTATTTATCTTCCACCCTAATCTGTTGACCGTTCTTCTTCATGTAATTTGGCGCCTAATTTCTTCGGTTATCGTTTTACACAGTATAGCTTGGTGGTCGCTGGTGGGGGCTGATATTCCATGTTGTTCTCCGAGCAAGGCAGTTGCTTACAAAAATAAGATCGATTATCGATTCCGCCCCATTCCTGCTAAATATGTGTTCTTTATCGCTGTTTAAGTGAATTATGTCAAGGACCATTACAATTTGCTTCCCCACCTGTTTGCACTTGAGCAGCACTATTCTGTGGCCCATGCGTAAAAATCTCCGGCTATGAAAGACGGACTTCAACCTCTAGCATCTGTTGCCAACCTATCTAGGAAGCTATTAAATTCCTCGATTGTAAGACTCGGTGGATTATAGCCATCAATTTTGGCCCAAACGAAGAATGTATCAGGGTTCACCTCTATTTCTTGAAAGGGTCGTTTACCGCAAATCCATATTACGGCTTTGCCTGTTGCGTCTGCTGTCCATACAGTGTTATTATATTGCCGGTACGGTTCGCAACGTCTATATTTACTTCACGAATTGTTTGAGTCAAAAGGACTTGGACCGCCTCACAGTGGTTTAGGTTAAGCTGCAATAATTTCATTGTTTCAGCAGCAGCTCCCTCCATGCTCGTTGGAACGATGGGCATCTACGGCTTCCCGTAAAGTGGTTATTATCGATACCCTCCTTGCCTTGGCAGAATATACATTCTACCTCCTCGTTACATAACTTCGCTATATGCCCACTTTACTACACCGTAAACAATGTTTGGACCAGTCGTTTGAGCTATATGCCGGAATTCCATACATTAGTATTCTCGCGTATTCGGGACACGTTATTGGTTAATCGTAGTTTCCTCATGTGGTATCGCAGAGTTTTGTGCCCCGTTATCATTCCTAGGTAGGGAATTCCTTTCTTTTTGTATCAGTTTGTCGGTTCTTCCTTTTTCAAATAAAGGCCACTTTTTTCACTGTTGCACATGTGCTAAGAGAACTCTATCTATTATTTCATTTCATTACAGCTTTATTTCGCACTTCCTGCCTAAATGTGGAAATCACCGTGCAGTCAAAACACTAATAGAAACCACATAGAAAAACTCTCGGCTTTCGGCCGCATTAGATATGTTTGGTTAACCTGATTTGCCTTTTTTCGCATCTACATACATATGTATATATGTACCTGCAAACTTAGCATAGGTTATGTTGTTGTACTCAAACGTTGAACGCATTCTCCTTGAATCCTGTTAGAAATGTTTACGGTGCTCAATTAAATGCAAGGATGCCTTTTGTTCTTTTTCTTTTTCCAGAAAATGACACGACTCGTCAGTCTGCTTTTGAAAGTCTTGTATTATCTATCTATCTACATATATAGGATCTATCTATTTTAGGAGCTGGGAAAGAGAATGAAGGGATCGACCATTGATATACTTCTGAATTGTTTCTTGTTAGTTCATTCATCATATCGAAACCCTTTTCGACCGTATGTTCTGCAACCAACCAGAGCGATGTATGCATGTACATATGTATGTATGTATTGAAAGTATTAATAGCTTCAAATGCATTCAAATGGCAAGCAGAAGGCTGTTAATGGAAAGACAGTGGAAACACTTCTTTCGAAGTCTTCTATGTTCTCGAATTTCTATGTTTTCAGACTGAAACACATATAGAGTTTAGTTGTTCTATCAAATTTTAGATCAAAATAAAAGCTTTTTAAAATTTACCATTTTATTATAAGTCTTCTGTGGAACAAGTCTCTAAAACTCGTTTAGATGTTTACCTGTGTTTCATTTGACCGTCACATTGTACGCGGCATACGCATATTCTGTTCTGTCGCCTTACAAATTGCTTCATGGCAGAAATAGACTCCTTTGTTTGATTATCTTCCCAAAAATTGTGGACTTATGTCCCATTTATGACAATTTTTTTTTTAATTACATACATATGTATGTATATCTCGATACTTATATACAGTGTTGGCCAAAACTAAAGCTTTAATTTACAACTAACGATATTACTATTATTCGTAACTTAATTAAAAAACAGTAAAATAAATCAGAGATCATCAAAAAATAAGTGGACAAAACTAAAGCACATTTTCGAATTCATAAATAAAAAAAATAAAATACATTTTGTATAGCTAATATTTAGTGGCGTAGCCATTATTTTGGATTACTGCAGCACATCGTCGAGGCATGGAGTCAATAAGATGCCAATTATATGCGTGGGGATGTTATTCCAGGCAATTTGAGTCTGTTGAAGCATGGAGTCGAAATTAGGGCACTTCGAGCGATCAATTCTCTGATCTACAATTTCCCATAGGTTTTCTATGGGGTTGAGATCAGGCAATTGTGCTGGCCTCTTCATAAAAGCAATATTGTTAAACCAATCCTTTACAATTTTAGCGGTATGTTTGGGATCGTTGTCATGTTGGAAGATCCATCGCAACGGCATATTCTCCTCAGCATGAGGAAGCAAAACATTTTGAAGAATCTCCCGGTACATGAAACGATTCATTATTGCATCAATCTCGTGAATTGCTCCGACTCCTTGACTGGAAAAACATCCCCAGACAATAATATTGCCTTCACCGTGCTTAATTGTAGTCCTTGTGAAACGGGGATTTAATCGTTCGCCATTTGGCCTCCGTACCGTCCAAAATCCGTCAGATCTCTTTACATTAAATTTTTACTTATCAGAGAAGAGCACCATTTTCCATTTCTTCACAGTCCAGTTTACATGTGTCATTGCAAACTCGAGTCTTGCACGTCGATTTTTTGGAGAAATGAATGGCTTTTTATACCCTATCCTAAGGGTATATTAAGTTTGACACATAGTTTGTAACATAGAGAAATAATCGAGATAGACCCTATAAAGTATATATATTCGTGATCAGCATCAATAGCGAAATCGATTGAGCGATGACCGTCCGTCCGTATGTCACCGCTTTTTGGGCCTTAAATTTTGAGCTAGGACGATGAAATTTCATATCTGGGCTTCTGAGAAAAAGATACAGTACAAGTGTAAAAATTTTTGAAATCCGCCCACTGCCACGCCCACTTTTTCATAACTTCACTAAATTATATGAAACCGAAAAATTTTGTTAAGACCAAATATTTAGGCATTCAGATTCCCTACAATTCACCCATAGAACAGTTTTGGTCACGCCCACTTTTTGGGGGCGTTTTCATCAAAAAACCGATTTTGATAAGATTTTACATGTAACATCCTCAAACGTTCGATATTATAGCTATATTTGAGTACAAAATGCAATTTGGCCACGCCCACTTTATAGAGAAGAGGATAGGGTATCAGACGATCCGTTCCAGACGGATTGTAGCTTTTCTGTATGTTTTATTACTCGATATGATGACAAGCCACTATCAACCGCTCTTCGCCGGATCGTCCTGCTTGAAATCTCTAAGCTTAGTTCATTTTTAATGCATCTCGATAAGGAGGTCCTTTTTAATTAGTCTGATGATTCTTTTATCTTCGCGACTGATTTTTTTGGGGTCTACCGCCACTATAAACCGTTTGGACATTTCCCTGGGCATGGAACCGAGTAATTATGCGGGAAATCACGGTATGGCTTA
The DNA here is from genome assembly GCA_905220385.1 of Xylota sylvarum. Lineage (NCBI taxonomy): Eukaryota > Metazoa > Arthropoda > Insecta > Diptera > Syrphidae > Xylota > Xylota sylvarum. The sequence goes on along the minus strand of LR999957.1, from coordinate 65,091,678 downwards.
TGACTAACTTTTTGGCAATAAATGTTACTGATACGCCGTTACTAAAATCAGACACTATTTTTTCTTTTAGATGGTTGCAATACTTATTGCGCACCATTTTATCACTTTTCCTAATTTTAATTCTAATGTTCGATCTGCAATGCCGATGACACACAACTAATTGCTTTTCCCATTGATAATATCATGATGCTTGAGAAAAAGCAACGGTAAAATTGTAGGACATTGGAAGTAAACAGTAAAATTGACTAAATACGGGCGAGTTGTTCGTAATATAGGGTGTATGTGCTATAGTTTTGTCCACTTATTTTTTGATGATCTCTGCTTTTTTTTACTGTTTTTTTAATTAAGTTAAGAATAATAGTAACATCGGTAGTTGTAAATTAAAGATTAATATAATTCAATTAGAAAAAAATAAAAATTAGAAAATTATCATGCGTTTTTTTAATTTTCTTAAGTAATTTCCAAATCGAGATAATTTCGTGCTTTAGTTTTGGCCAACACTGTACATATGTATGTATGTACATATATCTCGATGGGGTGGGCTGTAAGTCCCACTTAAGAGGCACATAAGCCCCAAATGAAAAAAATGGGACTTTTGTATGTATTTATGTATGTACATACATATATGCTTGCACCTTTGAATCTTTTTTGAGCCTAACTGTCTGTAACTCAAAAGCCTATATAAAAAAACCGTTTTTTACATTTCCCTATTATTGTAAATGCCTTTGAATCAAAGCATGCCTCTATTAAAGGTACAAGTTGATTCTATTAATTTCTCCAGTGATTCACAATTAAATAGGGTCGGTAAGAAAACCAACTTTAATTTTTAGACTTAGTTTACTCTACATTATACAGAATTAAAGTATAAATAGAAAATATCAAAACATTTTTGTATTTTTGTATGAGAAATTAAATTCATGATCCAAGCATAAGCTTTATGCTTACCAATGCCATTCACTCCACTACTCTTTTTACTCACACAGCAACACTGCGGTCCATCTAGCAGGAATTCAACCTGATTTCGTAAACCAAAAGCGAAATTCCCTCTTAATAAACCTGTAGTCAGTAGGAAAAAAAACTTAACAAACGATAAAGAGAACATCAATTGCTCGACCGCAAACACAAACAAGCGCAACACATAAGAGAAACCGCACCGTACACACCACCACGAAGAAAACAATCCGAACTTTCGTTCAATACTTTTTAGTCGCATTCAGATACTCTTTGTCGATAGAACGCGCGTCGTCCGTGTACATCAATTTATACGCCAACCACCCTCGCGTTTCACTCCGGCCCGATTCCGATGAATAGATACGCCGGGTATTGAACCAAACAATAACAACACTACACACGTAAAAAATTAATATTCTCGAGAATGAGTTCAAGGTGGGATTAGGGAAACAATTAACTGTTGTGCGGCCATTGTCTCTTTTCGGATGTCAATTACCAGGTGTATCAGCTGCACTATCGTAGATCGCATCGGTTCGCCGCTGATGATGATGTATCTAGCTACGAATTAATTAAAAATGATATATTGCCATTTCGCATGTGAGATCGAAGCAATATAAGATATTTCATTTGCAGAACTTTACTGTTGTTTTTTAAAATTAATCGCGCGTTACTTTCCGTTCATGCCATCACCAAAGCAGTTTCTTTTTTGTTTTTCTCTCTATGTGCCATGAGCAATGATTTATGAATGGTTTCAATCTCCATTGTAATTTTAATCAAAAAAAAAAATAATACTTTATTTGAAACAGTGTATAGGGTGTGAATTGTTTTGAAAAACCTAGCGTGGAATATCTAATTGGTTTAATTATTTTTTTTTCTTCGACGAAAGTGGTGATCGATTTCCGGTACAGAAATCGCACAATATAAGCAACCAATGCTAGTGACCGCGCGTATTTATTGGATTAATCAACGCAATCTTGAGGATTACTTTTTATAACCAAGCACTCACCAACCAGAGGATACCTCTAACTAACAGCCAAAGTGGATTTATCAAATTATAATAAAATGCTGACATCCAGCAATCAGTATCTGCGGCCGGATTATCTCACACCGACAACGGTAAGTTGTTTTATGTATATATTTTATGCTATGAGTAGATAAATGGTGTCCTTAGGGTTTCCGCACCATCTTTGGGGATGATTTCGTACGAGAAATGTGTTGAAAGTTGCCAATGGGGATTTTGAGTGAATTGAAATAGATAAGGGTTATTTGGCAAGCGTAGGAATGGAATTGCATACATTTCTGGTAGGTATTTGCATTGTTGTCACAAATTATTGTGAAGGTTTATGATACTAAAAATTAAAGAGGCTTTGGGCAAATGATGTATACTTCTGTCTCTATACTAAACTAAATTTGGGTATGTGCATACATATATAGTACATATGACACCGCATGGAACGTTTTACTTCGCCAATTTTGAATCCTTCAAGAGTCTGAGAGTACGTGTACGTTTTAAATAATCCAATTCCCTTAACATATTGATATCTTCCTAACATGCGGTGTCAAGATGCGAGTTTACATATGTATATTTGAATTAATTTGTTTAATCAACTGATATGCGATTTGATGACATCTTTTAGACGTATTTAATCCAGAATACTATAAATCAAATTGCAGATAAAGTGCAATATTTATCGTGAGTCCTTCAGTTCGTTGGACTACTCTCTCGTTGGACTACTGACTTAAAGGTTCGATGTTCGAATTCCAGACACCACCAACAATATTTCACGGAACCACCTCTCGCGAGCGTCTGACAAACATCCGAGAGTAAAATTGTTATGAAAAGACTTCTCAGAATAAAATCTACTCTTCGGGATTACACAGTAAGGCTCCTTCAATTCGTGTGAAGAATATAGCATGCACAATGCGAATGGTTGTAAGAAGCCAGGCCCTGGGTCCCATGAACCTGTCATGTATATATGTATTTGTATGTATATGTATCTAAAGAACTTATATAAATTTAGTAAGGAAATTACTTTAGGTAAGTGAGTCACTATGGTATTTAACTAATGACGGACTAAGTTGGTGCTTGTTTTTAGTTTCTAAGTAACTAATCCAAATCTTTAAGAAGTTACTCGATTTTTAGATAGTTTTCGAGTGTATGTATGTATATTGCTTAGATATGAAAAGAAGCGTCTACGCCTATTTTTAATACACTATGCCCAAACACAATTTTCAGTATGTGCGTCTGCACTATTTCGTCAATTAAATGATACACTTGTCGGCACTTGTCTTTGGAGAAAAGTCTTTTTTTTCTAAGAGTCACCTTTATACTTTCGTTACATAATCCTTGATAAGATGGTGGATGTAGGCCTTACCTTAATCTGCCTTTACTGGAAACTTATTCCAACAATGCCTTTCAATTCGTGTACATTGGTGAGGACATCAGTAATCAGCAAATATTGATTCGGTACCAAGTTAGGTAATTGTAGCTAGGGCTAAATTCAGGTTTGGTGGAGATTTAGTTTTTTTGCCGCTACATTTCGGGCCTCAACCAATAAGCCTCTCCAGTTAGCCCGGTCTTTATCTACTGCCTCCAGTTGCGCACTCCACAAAGTTTGTCAATTCGTTGATCTTCTGCTTGACAGCATATATGTACATACTTTATTTTGTCCACGTTTACTGTTTAACCCATTTTGGCAGCTTTTGTTGCAATAACGAACGCACTAGTATTCGCATAATTCTCCCAATTATGCGAATACAGTCGGCGTACACTAGTAGTTGCACAGATTTTTGAAAGATTGTGCCTCTGGTGTTGGCTTGTAAGTTTAGAACAATTCTTTCGAGTATGATGTTAAAGAAGTCAGAACATAGCGCGTCACCTTGTCTAAGTCCTTTTTAGTCGTCACAGGTCCTGATAAGGTCGTCACCGACCGTCGTCATTCGCACAAATCGAAGAATTTGGCAGGGATGCCTAAACTAGACATGTCTCCGTATTGCTCGTGTCTATAAATGCTGTCATATGCGGCTTTAAAATCGATGAAAAGATAGTAGGTGTCGATTTGGACTTCTTAAGTTTTCTTCAGGATATGTCGAAGTGCTAAAATTTTATCGATTGTGGACTTTCCTGGCCTGAAACCACACCGATAGGACCCAATCAGTTTATTGTCGAAGGGTTTCAGACTATCATATAATATGTTAAATAAGATCTTGCACGCCATGTTGAGGAGACTGATGATGCAATGGAGAGAGGGTCTTCTTTCTTGGTTTAGATTTATCTACAAAAAATACGGGAAAGCTACAATAGAAACTTCGGTACATGTTGTGTAGCAGTATTTCGAGACGAAAAGAGCTAAGCAGTGCTTGTGAGAAAAATCGAAAAAAAAACATTAAGGCCAAATGTTTAGATATTAAAATGATCTACAAATAACCCGTACATTACATATAGCCAAGCCCACTTTTTGGAGGCGCTTTCGCTAAAATTTTTAGCTTTTTTATATGTTTTCGTTTTTCCTTTTTTAATAGAAAAACGACTATTGCAGGAAGCTACTGTATATCGTTTTCTTTATGATATTGGTTGCCCTTGCAAAAAATGGGTCTTATTCGTCTGGATGTTAACTGATTATTTTCATGTAAAGTTATGTATACCCAATTGTAAATGAATGACTCCATATGTTTGTCCTTCAAGGACAAGAAACAAAGTACGTACTAGGTATCTAGTCAAAGCAAAATCCATATGAATAAATATCTTTGACATTTACGTTATAGACGTCGAGTGTTAAGCAAATTTTTTTGCCGTCGGTATTTGCGAACCATTCTTAAGTGAACCGAAAATGGTTGCCCTGCCTTCTGTGTCATCTGGAAAGTTTCAATGTAGCTTTTCGGTGCTGGTATCCGGTTCTCCATAGTGGTAGCAAAATGAACCTCCCTTTTGGTCTCAGTGCGTCACTGCTAAGTGGGGACAACCACCCAACCCAACCCAACCCAAGTGAATGTATGAACACAGAATAGTTCCAATTCGTCTGAAACGAATTGTATAACACCCTATTTCTTTTTTTGAGCTGCGTATCGTAATTCGTTGAAACCCACGTTTCGAGAAGCGGGTGTAGTCTTTTGTGTATAAACTTTTGTTATCTAGTAACTACATACTTAAATGCATTATGAGATATGGGCTTGTCAGTTGCTAGACAAACGAACTCTTTATGCTGGTAGAGAGGTAATTTTTTGAAATTTTAGATAGCTTATGTACGTACTAAATTTAATTTTTCTTGGTCATATTTTCAAGGCCAAAAAGTAGTAGTTTATACTTCGATTGATGGACAAACATATGTACATACATATATATGTTTGTAGCATAACTGACTTTTGTTACTAACTTTGATTATATCTCTTATTCCAAACTTTGAACACATTTGATGCTTGCTGACCTCTTGAACTTAAGAACAATTGATTTACCTTTTATCATGCTTAGATCGAACGAAGACACAAATTACAATCCATCTAGGACTGATCGTATCCTTAGTCTGCAAATCTACACTTGAATAAGTGGGCGCGGCATTTCAACTTTGTTGATTGCAATGTGGTAGCTAACTTACTTACTTAGGTGGCGCTCCAGTCCGAGGTGGATCTCGCCTCACCCTACAATCCTCTCCCTATAGACCGATCTTTGGCTAACTGACTCCAGTTGCGCACTCCAAGTTAGTTAAGGTCCTCTTCCACTTGTGTGGGGCACGTAAGGCTAGGTCTAGGTCTCTTCTGCGATGAAGACTCTTCGGGTACATGTCCTAGCCATCTTAGACGGCTGATGCTGACCAGGTTGATGTCGTTGTATAGCTCGTAAAGTTCGCTGACCTCCTCCAAATCCCATTAACGCAAACGGGACCGAAAATCGTTATTGTTAACGTTTGTGCCTCTGCGCCATACAGCAGGACTGGGATGATGATGGTCTAATATAGAGTCTCCTTACTGTTTCTTAACAAGGCTGTTACTTTAGCCTTCTAAGACCAAAGAAACAACGATTGGCAAGTGTAACTCTTCGTTTGATTTCTGATGTGATATTGTTGTCAGAGTCTATAACGGAGCCGATGTAGACAAAGTCCCTAACTACCTCAAAGTTATAGCTATCTATTGTGACGTTGTGTCCATATACGTAATTTTACCCTCATTCACAACTAAACCCATTTTTACCACTTCTGTTCCAATACGTGCAAACACACCAGGACAGCTCGCTGTGTATGCAAGTGCATAATTGCACAGACTTTTGGAAAATTGTGCCTCTGCTGTTGGCTTGCGAGTTTCGTATTTTTTTTTCAAGTATGATGAGTATGGTGTTGAAAAAGCCACATGACAGCGGATCATCTTGTGTCAATTCTTTTTTTTTTACATCAAAGGTCTCGGTGAAATTGTTTCCGACCTTTATAGAGCAGCGAGCGTTCTACATCGTCATTCTGCACAAACTGACGCGTTTGGCAGGAATCTCAAAACTAGACATGGCTCTGTGTAGCTCGTCCAATTAATGCTATCACATGCGGGCCTAAAATCGATAAAAAGATGATAGTATTGATCTGGACTTCTTGGGTTTTCTTGGTCGATTGTGAACTAAGCGTACTTTCTGTATTCTTACCATATATTTCACTTTTAAGACAAACTTGTTACAACATAATTTAATATCGACTGATTTTTCATACCAAAAGCGACAAAGACTGTCACAGCCTGTAACCTTCCCAAACAAGAGTGAAAGCTACCAAACGCTGTAAGATCATAAATCTTTTCTTCCGTCAGTATGAATATGCATATCATATGGCGAAGTTAACTTGTGTTTCGTAATTAATGCGCGAATTAAATACATATTTAATATTCACTGTTCACTGATTGCCCATGAACTTATTTATATCCCAATTACACAAAAACATAAAGTTTTAATTTATGCATCCAATTACTTCATTAACCGCTTTAAATGTCTCTGCTTAGCATCAATAAAAAAGATAATTAACTCGAATCAGTTCGTATTAACAAGCATTTGCATAACTAATTAGTACAAACTTAATAACAATATATTATAGGTTAGGATAGGTTCCGCCTTAAATTGATTGCTGCTGTGCGGTTTTTGTTTTCACATACTCGAAAATCCCATGACCAAGAATGAGGTTACACGATTTCCCATTATCCGAAAGACCTTCCCTCCAAAATGTCAAATACCTGTCAGCAACAGAAATGACCGGCTCTGTTGACATGCCACTCTTTTTTCAAGTTTTTCCCTCCCTAACAGGCAAAATGTCATCATAGCCGTATCCACACTCGGTCCCGAGGAGCTGTAGAACTTCCCACCGTTCGTATACAACAACGTGTCGAGAGAAAATAGCAATTTTATATTATAGATCAAAAGATAATATATATCCAACGTCCGCTTATGATCGGTTGACTATAATTAACAAAATGACAGGCTCGCTGACAATTAAGGCACGAAGTGTCTATTAGCGCAGTGCATGTTGTCGTCGAAGTGTCGTTGTCATGAAATTAAATGTTACGAGTAAATGTTTAAAATGAAATTAACACACTATGACTTGTTTCAAGGGTTGTGTTTCATGATTTCCAGTAATAATAAGTAAAGTGCTTGTTAGTGTGCGACTGGAGCGTGGAAACGAAAGTGGATCTTTGATTAGCTTTCATTACTTGTTGTCGTAACATATGCATATATCTGAGAGTCATGGCATGTTTACAGCAATTTTCAGCAGGGATTTGTATCTTCATTTGAATATTTTCATTGAAATTCACTGAAGTATGATGAATTATAAAGCTTTTGCATGACAAATTAATGAATTTTTTGAACTGTGAGTCATGGAACTTAATTAATCTACCACTACCAAACTGTTCCAATTGTCAGCAATTACAAATGTGTCAAACTAGGTACATATATACTTGTATATGTATGTACATAATTTTAGGATTTAATCACAAGGATAACATCACTTAATTATGAACAGCCAATCACAGCAAAAGAATTTTCAAAAAAATGTTAAAAAGATCCTTGTAACTGTGAATGTGGTTACGTAAAATTCGAAAGACGCCGGGGCACCAGGTGACTACTTTTTTGAAAAATGCCGAAATTAGACACTTTTTCAAAATCTTGGAGACTTTTAGGACACTTTTCTCAGGATTAATTTATAAATTGGGCTGCTAAATTACTTGCTTTGCTACTGGGTCAGAGTTGTAAAAGAATTAGATCTTTTGGGAGGATAAGTCTATTGAATTCATCTAGATTTTTTTCTAAAAAAAGATTGGGATTAGGAAACCTAATTCGCCATTCTTGTGAAGTCAGTGATTAATGTATTCAATATTTAACAAACACTGAATTGAAATCATTTTGGATGTCAATCGAATTCACATATTTCGTTGAAGTCAGTAGTGAATTTATTTGAAATCAGTAAATTCAATTAAAATTATTGGAATTGATTTATATGTACGAATGTATCTGTTTCAAAAACTTGAAAAATTTTTCGCAAAAAAAAAGTTTTCGTTATTTAAATCAATTCGACGATTTAAATCATTGAGTCTCGTCAGTTTGGTTAAGTAATTTTACCCTCTTCTGTGTTGTTAAGACATCAAAATCTCCTTCACGTTTCAAGCAGTATCTTTACTACCTCAAACTTTGAATCTCGTCCACAAATATCTTATAATCAGACATCAACATCAATATCCACCACCTGGAATGAAGTAAATTAACATTATTGCAGTTGAATTCACTGGCTTCAACTGAATTCACTACTGACTTCAACGAAATATGTTAATTCACTTCTGAATTCAATTTCAGTGATTTCTAAAAATTGAATGCATTAATCACTGACTTCAAAAGAATGGTGAATTAAAGTTTTTTTTTTTTTTAAATCGTAGTCTTTTTTGAGCTTGATTGCTCCAATTCAAACTTTGAATTCTTTTTGTGAATTCTGCGAATGCATTTCCAAAAAAATGTATTCTTTTGCAACTCTGCTACTGACTTTGGGACATTCCATAGCATTTGACGGGCAAGTAGCATATGTATGTCCGCAGAAAAGTGCTAGTGTATTGAAATGTATTTGCTTTGCCAGAATTTGCTCGTGTGGCGCCGGGTACAAAATTTCTTTCATATCAGTAATTACTTAAGAAAAGGATAAATACTTGCAGTGTTACCTGTGTACCTATCTTATAGTTTGTATTGTTTTAATCCTTAATTGCTTCTGTTAATATGATTTAAAACGATATAATCAAAGTTATATTGTATTGGTGTGCTTTACTTCTGTAAATAATTCAGCGGGGACACTTTTTATGCTCTGGGCAACTTTTCAGCGGCAACCCTGTCTGCTGCACGGTTACTGTACGTTCCTAATACATTCATTACTGCTACGCGCTATCACTCGTTTTTGATTTGTGAGTGTCAGACTAGTAGTAAGTACTTGCGCGTGCTTCAGTAGTTCTTACTTAGATTACATACCAAAGTCTGTGGTCCGAATCGAAACTCAGGGATTGGTTTGGTTTTGCAGCTTTTTGAAAACACTTGGTGGCTACTTCTAAACTAGATCAAACGGACTTAATTTTCCTTGGTCACATTTTTGCCCACTCCGCCAATTTCTGTACGTTGCGTGTCTACTTAAAATTCATTAACCACATGCTAGCTTAATATTTTTTGTGGTCAAGATCGGTACACGGGAGGCAGCCACTTGGAACCTGCATATATATACATAGATATCCTTTGTACTAAACCTTTGGGAGTTGCTATGCATGGGAATTTTTTTTTTTTTGCATATATCGGAAAATATTCAATTCTCGGACAAACACAGGTTGGATATTCGTACAAAATATGTTCAACAGCTTCGGTGTGTTCAGGACATAATCTAAAGATATGGAATTGAAATATGCCATTTACCTATACACATCTGATTTTTAAGCAGAAGAGGTAGAGTAGATTGTGTCTATGACTATAATTATCCTTATGCCACATATGTATATTGGAGCAGCCTTGTCGCTGCTTCGTCAAGCATTAGTCCTAAATGTTCGGCTGTACATTATGTTTAAGATCCGTAGCTCCGACTGTCATCACCTTAATTGTATTTAATCTGGTAAATAATATTCGTTTTACTTTTTGTTCCGCGCAGTCTGGTCCAACAACACCAATACAAGAGCAATATTCGGATTCTTTCTGTGCTTTCAAGATCTTCTAGATTTGTATGGAATCCAAAAAGAAACTTACCTACAAACCTCTCGCGAAACCTTGAGCGAGGTCTTCGTCTACTGTTGACCCTCGGCGATAGATTCTAATACTCTGTGGGCAAGATCGTCTGTAGGAGACCTTACGTGATCATTAATAATGTCATTACTTCAAAATAATAACATTAATAATGATCATGTAAGGTCAATAGTGATGGACGGTAATGACGAAAATCCGGAATTCCTGACTTGTATTTATAATGATCATGTAAGGTGTGTCCGTTAGTACTCCGTCATAACTCATTCAGTTTGGTGCTGTCAGTGTAGTTACAAGTGCATTATCATGGAAGCTGATAAGAAAGTGAAGACATTTAGTAAGTCCGTCGTGCCTTCATTAAAATTCCTGAAGTCCATCAGAAATTCCTTAAGGACATTATAGGGTGGACCACCTGTTAGTTTCTTTTTGAGTCATATGTTATTTTGACAATGACAGCTCTTATGTGCTAAAAATTTACAGAAACTCAGTATTATATTTTCTTGGTACGAAATGGATCAATTTATGCTTGAACAACTTTGGGAAATATTGCAAAGTTACTTCCAAAGTGGATGCTGTGTTGCCGAAACAGTGCGAATATTCAAAAGAAATTTCGGTCAAAATAATGCACCAATTGCAGCTAGTGTACCCAAGTTTGTGATCAAAGTTCTTGAGACTGGTTGCTGATTGATAACCGAACATATTCCCGTATTCGTCCTGTACGCTCAACGGAGAATATTGCAGCTTTTCGTAGGTTTTTAGAGTGGCGGCATTATTGGCCCATTTTGTTTTCCAAGGCGACAATGGAAGAAACGTTACAGTCAATAGAGAGCGCTGTCGAGGCATGATAACCGATTTTTTATAGCCTGAAATTGAGGATTTGGATATCGGCGAGCTATGGTTCCAGCAAGATGGGGCTACGTGATACACAAGTCGTTCAACAATTGATTTATTGCATACAAAGTTCGATAATGTGTAATCAGTTATTTTGGTGATGTTGCTAGGCCGGTAAAGAACTGCGATTTGACGCAGTGGGAGTTTTTTTGTGGAACAATTCAGAGACGATTTAGCACTCAAGAACAATATTGGTCAAGCTATTCGTGAAATATGGTTCGAAACCAACGAAAACGTATTGACAAATTGGATTTACAGGATGACCCCAAGCCAGCCGAGGCTTTAAAGGTTTACTCTTTTGAGTAAAGCAATAATTGTTGAAAATATTGTAGTATTGTTTTATAGTCCTTTTAAAAGACCAACCAACAGATGGCTCACCCTATAGGTCGCATGGTTAAACCTTTAACTCGATTCGACTTCCACACAAACGGAATCTTATGTATATCGGTAGAAGTTCAAAAGAGTCGGTGACACTGGCTGCTGAATTCAATGGGTAGTGCATCGGGCCCCTTGGCCTGGTTAGTGCCTGACATGTTTCAACTTTGACACAAATTATCAAGGCTGGGCACATAAATATGTATGTTGCAACGGAAATCATGAGATCTTCAAAGCTTCTCCCAATAGCTCAATATGTAGGTACTGTCAACCTCTTATGCAGTGATAAACTTTCCCTCATGATAGTATATTTCCTGGTTAGAACGAATGCCACCAATCGCAGCAGGGTGTTGAATATGTTTTTTCTTTTTATTTATTCGGAAGTATGTAGTTACTTCTTTTACTACCATGACACTTATTTCGTTTAGTAAAACTTAGTCTGAATATTTTTTACGGTTTTTAGCCAATTTTTTACTCATCGTCTTTGATTAATAGGTTTTTTTATTATGAAAAATTTAAAACTATAGCAATGCATGTTTTTTATGCGAATCCATGGCCAAATTTGATGAGAAATCATACATATGTACATACACCTTCCGTTAATAACATTTTATCCCACATTTCCAATTACCATAAAAGGACTTTGAACTTTGAAACGAGTATTTAGTGTTAACTAGGGCGCTTCCTGTAAGAAATCACTTGAGTTCAATTTAACCCATGACTGTACTATGCCTGATTCACTGCCATCGAGTCTGTCAATTTAGTTGTAAGCTAACAAAATACCTTCCGAAACGTTCGTGCTCATTTATTAAACAACAAAACTGACAGGCATTTCAATGAAGCTTAAAATTAGTATGTCGCATGTCTGCATCAATAACAGTGTCAACAGAATGACAACACCAAACAAGGGTCAAAAGCCACTGTCGCAGCAGTCTAGGATGACATGTGTTCCCAATATTCTACTGTCAAAAGAATATATCTATAACACACACGCATACACACACACACGCACACACACACACACACGCACACACACACACACACACACACACACACAACTCAAATACTTCCACTTAATGGCGAAACAAATTCAATTTGTCAACCAATGTTTCGTGTCAGTATTATGTTATTCCTTTTTCGCTCTTTCTCTTCGGTTTTATTTATTTACCTGTCGTCGTGTGCTTTATTATTAATTTTCCTTGCTCTTTCATCTTTTTAACGAGAAAATATTTTGCTCTGTCACAGAAATTAGAAACGCGCGACACAATTTCCACAAATGTTTGTCTAAATATAAAACATGTCATTCTATCCGATTGAGGATGTGCCAACACAGTCGTTACAATTTTTCATTAAAAATCTGACATCTGCACTTAAGATTCTGTCAAGGAAATGCATTCACAAACAATCTCATCGTGCGCTGTTCGCATCTCCGGCTATGATCGGAGGAGGGAATGTTTTTCCGAATAAATTAGACGAGAGCACAGGAAAGATTTTGACGCAAATTTGACAGTGGGCGATAAGTAACGATCGTGCTGTCAAATAAATTTGCGCCCCATTAACACTACATTGCTGCACAGTAATGCGTTGCTGCATGAGCAAGCCCCATGCTGATTTTTGGCATTGCACTAAAAACAGAACCACCACTCCTCCGTCGATGATGATGATGACGACGACGTTCGCAAAGACTTAATTCAGTTAAATTATGTGCATCGCTCCAAATCTTCGGAATCAATAGGATAGGAATATTTGCATTAATTTTTAATCTGAGAGATGGGGGTGTACGTTTTATTCGATAGAAGGGTGCTGGGAAGACGTTGCATGGAATAGTCGGAGAGTATTACCAACAAGAATGCATACAGGCTTATTAAAAATAAGCAATTGGTGCTGCGCATGAAATTGGTGATAATATGTATGTATTTATGAAAATTAAATTGAACCTCGAATCTGTCGCTCCGTGATTGACGATTAAATGCGTTAATAAATTTGGAAGTCTTAAATTCAATTTACTTACTTACTTACTTACTTAGGCGGCGCTACAGTTCTGGGTGAACTTGAGCCTCAACCAACAAGCCTCTCCAGTTAGCCCGGTTTTTAGCTAACTGCATCCAGTTACGCACTCCAAATCGGTTAAGGACCGCTTCTACTAACTCGTGAGCGCCACCTAAGGCGAGGCCTTCCTCTACTAGGTTGTCCCTCCTGGTTTGGTGTCCTAGCCATCTCAAACGACTAATGCAAAGTGATTCACATACGTCGATGTTGTGTGTCCCTTCTGGTTGACAGCATATACCTGGTTTTGCCCTCGTTTACCGCTAATCCCATTTTGGCAGCTTCCGTTACAATACTAGTGAACACACCGATGACAGTCCACTGAGTTCTTCCAATCATGTCGAAATCGTTGGCGTACGCTAGTAGTTGCACAGATTTTTGAAAGATCGTGCCTCCGGTGTTGGCTTGTGAGTTTCGTACAATTCTTTCAAGTATGATGTTAAAGAAGTCACATGACAGCGCGTCACCTTGTCTAAATCCTTGTTTGCCATCAAAGGTATCGCTGGGATCGTTGACGTCCTTGATGGAGCAGCGAGCGATGTCCATCGTCATCCTGCACAAGCGAACGAGTTTGACAGGGATGTCAAAACTAGTCATGGCTTCATATAGCTCGTCTCTATGAATACCGTCATATGCGGCTTTGAAATTTCCGCATAGGACATTGCTCATATATTTTGTCGATTAGCTCGTAGAAACATTCTTTTGTGGCGTTGCCCTTGTCCTCTGAATTGGCATGAACGCATATTAAGCTTATGTCAACGAATTTAGCTTCGATGCGGTTATTATAAGTCGATCGCTCACGAGTCTAAAGCTCAAGACTTCTTGCCTAAGTCCGCGTATGACTAAATCATCTTTATCCGAGGCTTTAGTGGTCTTCGGAACTACGTATTTTTTTCGTTGTCGGGAAGTTATCCCTACGTACAACCGCAGTCCGTTAATGGTTCATTTGCCACCAAGTCCATTCCACCACCCTGGCTCAGTAATGGAGATCCCCATAGACCTGGAATTCGAATATGTCGAAGCAGCTCATATAATGATGAAACTAGATAGCTCGGCCTAATTGGAGTTAGAGTGGCAGTTGATAGTGAGAGGCTAAGGTGAGAACACTTGTGCTCTCATACATATGTATATTCGCATCACTACCCTGTGACCACTGGAATATTAATAGCACACGAGGTAAATACGAGAAGAAGAGTACAAAAATCTGCGGAAAATTCATACTTTCTACCAACAACTATCCTAGAAAATTTTTTTAATATCCATGAAATCAGCTTTATTTGACAGATAATTTTAGAAGAAAAAGACAGAAAACTGGTCAGAGTGTTGCCAATTTTGGAAAATGTATCTACTGTTGAATGGTACGGATCCAATCCATTTTTTTTTCAGTAATGCACTAACCATTACATATGTATTTTGATGGAATATTCTTCAACTTTTAACTTTAAACACTGTTTGGAAATTTTCTGTTTAGTTTCTTGAATCTTATAAAACCGAACCGGAAGTGCAGCATTTCTAATCTCTGTGTCAATAAGTTGGCAAATAAAATTAAATATTTAAGTTCTCTAACTTGTTAGACAGATTTTTGTTTTTGCTATCTCCCAGCCGAAAGTACATAGATACATGTAGCATATGTATGTATGTATACATAATTTCCACACACTACATATTAATTAGTGCGCTACTCACGCCGGGATGGATGCAAAAATAAGCGCGGCCGCGCGCGAAAACTTCGCATTCATTTTGTTAATAATAAAACGTATCGCTGCGATAATTTACGATCACTGACGAACACAACGCTTGTAAAAAGTGCACAGCGATTTTATTATTTTTTCCGTGTGCCATAAATTAAAGCGTTCTTCTCAGGCCCCCGCCTTTAACCCCGGCCATCGTATATTAAAGCAGCGAATAAACTTTGATCTGTTTCACTTTCCATTTGGCGAGCGGTGGCTATGATGATGACTCTGATGGCGGTGTGTCTCCCCTCGGCCGCGAGCGACCTCTTTTAATTGCCTTCGCTCATCCTACTTCGTGTAGTCATCGGCGGCGAATTGAGTGGAGTGTCGAGGGGAGCAAGAATTATGAATAATTCACATTTGGCGGATGGAGAATTTACGAGCGCATAGTAAATCATAAACAAAACAAAGGCGAACACAATTTATGTCCGCTTTTGGCGAATGCAGCAACAACAAAAATAAAAAGGCGGGGCTGTTCGGGTGGGCAGATGGTGGAGCAGCGTGGAAATGAGCACAAAGGTGCCGCCGACGCTGTAAATTCTCTCAACGATGTGTGCTTAAGCTCATTCGGACACATTTATACCTCCACTGTCAGAGTACCGAGTGCCTTTTGATATAAAAGCGCAAAACCTTGTTATCTACGGACGGGTACTATAAGACGAATTACACGAACCAGTTCATATGTATAAGTGGGGCAGCAATATACATACATACATACATGTATGTATGCCTAAGTGAGTCAGAAGCATCAGTATGGCTCATCAAAGAGTTGTCGTTGATCGTCGGGTGTTTTGATCGATTGGTGTGTTTTTAATTTAAAAAAAAAAACAAATTCTTTAACTAACCTTTGAGCAACTGTCAGTCGATCGAGTTGATTAGATAAATACTGATTAAGTTGGATACCTAGTATATGAATTTCCGATAAATTGAATTTTTTTTTTTTTTTTGTAAAATCAAAAATATTTGCATTCTGACAGCTTTGAAGTTGACAGGGTGAAAAATTCTAGTGCTACTTGTGCCGACGGCGATCAATCAAATTTAGCATAGGTACAATCTTAGCCCGTCATGACAAAAAGGTTTGATTCAGTTTTTGTCGCTGAATAACTGAAAGGGGTTCATAAGTTATAATCAATCACGAAAGTGTTATCCACCCTTCAAAGTGATTTATAAATCAAGTTTACGCACTATTCCTTGTAGATTTAAAGGACTACAATATGTTAAAACGCCGAAATGTCTGCTACTCAGTTGGTTTTAAAGATTATGGTCAGTAAAGCTGTACCTCTGACAGGCTCAGAAGTAGTCGGCTCCATCAAAGCAAAATTACTAAAACATGAAGGGATGAAGTGATAACAAAACTAATGTGGAACATGTACAGCTATAATTTAAAGAATTAAATTTTTTTTTAATAAGAAGTTCATTTGCATTTACAATACTGCCTAATCCTAGTCCAGTATCTTTTCAAATTATATACATATATACATATGGACATTTGTGTTGTTAGTGGATCCGATCGCATCTATAGGTACATACATGCCTTCCTATAGCCATGTCGAGACTGCGCTGATATTCACATTAAAGGAGGCTCAGACTGAACAGACATCACTTGAAAACATTAAAGAGTCATGTTACTGGTTTCAGATTTATAAACCATTAGGTCAAGTTAGTGCTTGTATATGTTTTTGATGTGAATGTATCAGCTTTACATTTGATCTATGGATGACTTGCCTTCTGCATTAGGATGCCTACATTAGGATAATTTTGCATCGCGACGGTGAGTTTATTTAAGTCATACCTTCACAACTCTCCTTCTTGAAGTCTACTAGCAGGTTAAAAGATCTTTGTTTGCTGCAAAATCGCTGACAAGTAAAGATCGGACAACCATTATACTCTCAGGGAAATCTTCTAATGCCAAATCGCTAAAACGGGAGATTACGCGACCAGGAAATGCTTCCTTCACAATATCCATTGTGGCTCGTGCTGTGTGTGCGGTTGCACCATCTTGTTGAAACCACATGTTCTCCAAGCCCCGCTCATCCAATTCCGGCAGCAAGAAGTCGTTTATCATTGTCCTGTAGTGTTCGCCAGTAACAGTGACCGAATTGCCGAACGACCAGTCCAGTGGCGGCCACGCTCTGCATGGTCTGTTGGTGGTTCCAGTCTGTTCGAGTGGAGTAGCTAATCGCCGGAATGTTTGGGTTGTGGTATTTTCTCCGATAAGCTCAATAAGCAATATCTGTCAGTGATATTAGCATTTTCACTGACAGTCAAGCGGCAATCAAATCCCTGTAATTGTGCTCTTTCACTTCAAAGGTAACTTTAAACTGCCGTTCAGCATTCACCTTTGCTGGGTGCCAGGCCACAGCGACAATGCAGGGAATATCAAGGCTGACGAGCTTGCCAGACAAAGTACGACCAATAAGATCCCGCCGAAGTGGCGGAACCTGGGTATGCCCCTCGCTACTTGTAAACTCTTTCTAAAGCTGAACGCTTTCAGCAAAACCAACTGTGGATGGGAAAATCTCTCTACTTGCAGCATTTGGAGACAGATCTGGCACAGGCTTGATCTGAAACGTAGTACTGAGTTCGTCCTGTTGAAGCGATCACAAATCTGATAGTCTAAGATGCCTAAAGCCTGGTTTTTTAACACGACTTCTGCAGAAGCTTTAGGGACGAGAAAGCGGAAGAAACCATTCTCCATCTCCTATGTACGTGGCCAGCTCTATCCCAAAAAAGAATACTTCATCTAGAAGCCCACGTCTTTGACAAGTTTATCGCCTTTAGACTTTTGATGAATAGACCGATGTACGTAACATTGTTAATTTCAATTCTGTACTTCCGCCCAATAATGTGTCATATTATCAACATTGTCCAAAAGACAAAATTTTCGACCACTTTTTCAAGCATTTGCCGCCGATGTCCTTAATAACTCGAATAATCGAGTCTATTGTTGTTGGTTTGTCAGAGCAGACTAGCGACTTTACGTATCCCCAAAGGAAATAATCAAATAATCCTCCTGGAACCACATCTCTTCCACATTCATGCCATTCACTCGGGGAACGAAACAGTCATTAATCATGGCTCTATAGCGAATACCGTAGACCCTACCAAACTGTGCATTTTTCGAAATGTAAATTAATGTAAATTTTCGAAACTGTGCATTATCTTTGCTCCAAATGCGACAATTTTGCATATTGATCTATTAAGCCAAGAATGAGCCTCTTCACTGAACACAATTTTTTCGATAAAACAGCGGATTCAATGCTAGAGTCAGACTCGTTCCCCGAAATTTCAGCGCAAATGATGGTCATTCGGTTTCAATTCTTGCAATTAAATTAAAAAATGGAAAATTTGTGTAAAAAAAACTGTCAATAATACGGCGAATAGCGTTCTGAGGTCGATTATAACGGGTATAATATGGTGCAAGAGCTCTATAAGTTTGGCGCACAGAACCATAATTTTGGAACCAAATTTCTAAAATATAAAGTTTTTTAAGCGTGTACATATGTCATCACGATAAAAAAAACAACACTGACAGTGCAATCTGACAATTAGTTTGACAGATATAACTGCCTGAAGTTAGTACTGGGTAAAAAAAAAACAAGTAAATCAGACTTAGTTGAATCAATTAAATTAAGAGCAGTCTCATACTAAGTAGGTAGGTTATAGTGATCAACTCAGAAAAGACCACGTAAGATAAAGCGGGAATTTCGTAAAAGTGACCAAAGTTTTCTAGCGTACTCAATGAGGGCCCTACAACTACCTTGACGCTCTTGCAATTTTTGACAGTTGTAATCTCGGATGCTTGTTTGACGATAGGTGGAACCGTCAATAAACTTTGATGTCATCTGGGAAACCGAACCTCCTGCTCATTATTTCTACGTACTAACCACTGAATTACTATGTCATGTAAGTTGGTTTATGGACATAATGCTTATGACCAAGAAGATTTTCTCTTAATTAATAATGGTTATAATGCTGTCCAATGACATGGGTTTCTGGCAGTTGGAACTATCTTGTTCGTATATGCTATCATTCCAACAGTTGATAGTCATTAAGAGTTCCTGAGTTTTTGTGACAGAACGGATTGTTATATTCTTCGGACAAAATTTTACTAAGCATTAGGAGTTCCTTGAGAGTTCCGGTAGCTTTTATATGACCTTTTAAGATTGTAGCATAGAGTGTTCTTTATTCGACTACCAAAACAAAAAAAACTACTTCCAAACGGGGGCACTAACATTGATCGAACTTGCGTTCATCTGTCACAACCTATTTTACCAATTACTTCGAGTTGCGATTGTGCTTAAGACTACTACAGTGTAGGTAGACAGATCGTCCTGAATGAGGCTGTTGGATGCCACATGGAACCTTATACGAATTTATTGGTATAAGTGTGCTCGCTATTGATCATCCACATATGTACGTAGACTGAAATGCAATCAAGGTATTACGCCTAAAAAACCCTATTTTCACCACATGTCTGGATATCTTTTATGTACTAACTTATTTACGAGTAAACTATTCAAGGAGAACAAATGGCACTAAACCTTGAATACAGACTCTAACCAGTGACGTTATGCTGTATTCCGGAAATGATAAATCGAATTTACTGCTGTTTATGGAACGCCCTTGGGAAAACAGATTTAATCACATTTTAGCATCTGGTCATTTTAATATTATTCATTAACTAAATCCCCCTCCACTAATGGCATCACTTTATGCAGCACGTGTAAATAGATAGCATTTGTCACAAAACAAATCCACACAATAAAAACAACCTTAAAATGGTTCATCTTAGGAGCAATCAAAAATGTTTATCATGCACAAGTATCTATGAACTATAGAGACAGCTCATTTAAGCCTTTCCAAATGAAGCAAATTAGATCGTAAATTAAAAACTTAATCGATTAATTAAGGCAGTATTCGCTTATCGCTTTTTCTTTATGACCAGAGACGACTTTTTTATTCGATGCGCTGCTTTTTTGTGAAAGTGTCTCTTTCACGATCACTTAAGCGGCGCACATATTGAAATTTTATTTTGTATATCGATTTAGCGATCGCATAAAATGGTTCTTATTTAATTTATAGATCGTAAATTTTAAAATTTAGTTTTAAGCTATTTAACGTTATTAACAGGGCTATCTGATCTGAAACGGCACTCGATCGATTAAAATAAAAATCTGAAATGAGAAAAAAAAAAAGCAAAGCATCTGACACCAAGAAGACCTTAAATTTGAAAAGAAAAAAATATATTTTTTGTGTTTCTTTTTGTTTTATTTTTTTATTTTAAAAAAAGAGTGGCGCGACGCTTTAAGTAAATTACTTTGAATTTAAGTGAAAATTTACGACATATTGACGCCCACCCTACCGATATTTATTCCTTAAGTCTTTTTTATTTTAATGAAGAAGAAACATTTTAATGCAAATGAATGTACAACTGGTTTTTATTAGCTCAAGTGAGTTGAAGAGTATTTTTTTTTATTGGCCACCTCGTTAATAATGACACATAATACTTTGAATGTGCTGACACTGCTATTAGTTTGATTTTTTTTTTCGTATTTTATTTAATGGTTTTTTAAGTGACATCCTCTTAATTTTCATTGCTTTTGGTATTTTATTAAATTGACAATAAATTGAAGGGGCGCTTTAAATTGACTTTGGATACGTGATAATGTCCTTGAGGACTTTTGAATAAATTTAACGAGCTGAACTAAAACTATATACAACTTACAAATGCGAATGACTTCCGTAGCGAAAGTTCTAAGATTATCATCGAAAATAAGAGGATATATTGTTTTGAATGTGAATTAGGAAGTTTTTAACTCTTGCTTATGAAATAACAATCTATGTGTTTGAATTTAAACGGAGATATGTAAATTTTATTTTGATTTTTTAATTCTATAAAGAACAGCATAACTATTCATATTGTCTCTACTACACAAAGCAAAAAAGCAAAAGAACAAAGCAACACAATTTTGTTTTTTTTTTCTAAGTCAGGGCTAGGTTTGAAGCCATAATAATGAGTAGTACCTTTGCTTACCACATTCTAACAACAAAGTCATCGGCGATCTCGGTGACCAACTGTTTATCTCGAAACTTTTTGTATACTTTCGTAAATTATTTTTTTCTACTTCATTTCATTTTTTTAAAATACAGGTACCTTTTGAACCTTTCCCTTATGTTGCCGTATAAATGTTGTATACTTATAGTTCGTGTATTTTGTTAAATTCATTTCAGCGGAACAGTAATCATATAATGCCCATTAACAATAACTATATGATGTCAGGGCATTGCGTTACTGGATCGTTTCCAATGGATGAATTGGGAACAAATGTTGTGGTGAGTTAATATTTTTTTATTTATTTACTCATACTCATTAATATCTTCCATTGAGACAATAGGAAGGTAATTCATTTGAGGTTCAGACATCTATCAATCTTACACTTTGAATAAATAAAAGTTTAAGATTCTTAAAACTACTAACAAAGCCTTCCCTGATAAAAATTTGACATTAACTCGTACAAGTCTTTAAGTCTGCACATTTTGACAGCGAGCATATGCACATATGTATGTATGTAGGTTAAGGCACCGCGCTGTTATTTTTTCCGCTTATGTGGAAATGATGACCTATACTAGATACTAGAATCTTAAATGTTTCGTCCTTTAAGTTTTAGTTCATATAGTTTTTAGTTATATAGTTTGAAAAGCTAAAAGACTAAAAGCGAAGACTTGTCTTACGTTCTTTAGTCCTATTGCCGCTGGATGATAGAGTCAAAGACGAGTACAACATCTCGATCTTCAGAACTGCTTAAGAAATGGTTGATTGATTGAGTTATGGCCTACAGTCTATAATCTGGGCTGAGCTTTTCTTAACACAACCCCGGTGGAATATATTAATTTTTTCCAAGCAGCTATCAAAACCATCTCATTCACTACAATAATTCCAAACCTAGTAAGACGTTACTGCGACGAGATAAGACTATTCTCCTTGGCTACGAAGCAGGGTTCGGAACGCAGATAGATAGAAAAGCCTCTGAGACAGACCAATAACGAGAAACACAGTGCACTATCGTCCTAGCGCATTTAAAAACATACAGAAAAGCTACAATCCGTCTGGAACGGATCGTTATCGTTATGATACATTATCCTCCTCTCTATTAAGTGGGCGTGGCCAAATTGCATTTTGTACTCAAATATAGCTATAATGTCGAACGTTTGAGGATGTTACATGTAAAATTTTATCAAAATAGATTTTTTGATGATAACGCCCCCAAAAAGTGGGCGTGACCAAAACTGTTCTATGGGTGAATTGTAGGGAATCTAAATACCCAAATATTTGGTCTTAACAAAATTTTTCGGTTTCATATAATTTAGCGGAGTTCTAAAAAAGTAGGCGTGGCAGTGGGCGGATGTGAAAAAATTTACACTTCTACTGTATCTTTTCGTCAGAAGCCCAGATATGAAATTTCAGCGTCCTAGTTAAAAATTTAAGTCCCGGAAATCGGTTTTGTGATGAAAACGCCCCCAAAAAGTGGGCGTGGCCAAAACTTTTGTATGGGTGGATTGTAGGGAATCTGAATGCCTAAATATTTGGTCTTAATAAAATTGTTCGGTTTCATATAATTTAGTGAAGTTATGAAAAAGTGGGCGGGGCAGTGGGCTGATTTCAAAAATGTTTACACTTGTACTGTATCTTTTTCTCCGAAGCACCATTTCATCGTTCGAGCTCAAAATTTAAGGCCCAAAAAGCGGTGACATACGGACGGACGGACGGTCATCGCTCAATCGATTTCGCTATTGATGCTGATCACGAATATATATACTTTATAGGGTCTATCTCGATTATTTCTCTATGTTACAAACTATGTGTCAAACTTAATATACCCTTAGGATAGGGTATAAAAAAGGAGAACAACGTCTAAGACATTCCCATCTATGTGAATACCCAAGCCAACATATGGGTATAACATAATATGGGGTTCAACAACTGATCCATTTTTATTCGAACAGAGCTTTACATAAAAAAGCAACCTCGTCGACCTACTCTAGTCCTAATTACTAATTTACATGAATCAAGACCTATTGTATTAGGAAAATCCTCCGTACATACATATGTAAATGACATTAAAATTTGATTAAAAATAGCAGTAATATATTTAGGCAGATATTCTTTTGGCTAAACTACACTGACGAGATATGAGTTACACGAATTACGAGGACTCTTTCCACTGTAAAAAATACCAATTCAAATATATTTGACCAATGAAATTAATGTTTCAATATGATTTCTCAGGAATGTCGGGCTCTAACACCTTTCAGCATTAGTTGCGTCAGTCCCATGAACTTTCTCCTTTTCTTGCAAAGAAAAGCTTTCTTTGTACCGAAAAGTTGTGGTGTTGAAAACCAAATCCTTAATGTAATGGAAAAATATAAGCTATGCTATTTTTAAACATAGGTTCATTCCCTCTAACCTCTTCTACTGTACACACTGTACACTCATCCCACCAAAAGACCAAAACACACAAATCTCAACAAAAAAAAAATAATACTCATACGCCCCCGTATTTTAAAACAGCTTGATTTATTTAGCCATAAATTAAATACACTTTACATGTTCGCCACAAAATAAAAATGTTAAATAAAATTAATATCTAATCCGCAATCTATTCGCGAGTTGTAAATTATGAAATTCAAAAAATAGATGACATTAAAACACGAACACCTATTGAGAAAGAAAAGTTTCCCCCCATTATCATTTAAAAAACCATGCAAACATTTACTTTAAAGTCTTACAACTTAACAACAAAAAAGAGACTACTGTAATAAATTTTCTAAAATATGTTATACGATTAATTAATAAAAATCAACAACAGCATAAGCAACGTCAATAAAACAAAGTGGAATGAAAGCCAACCACTGCCATTAGTATTAATTAATTCGAAAGACCGCATGTTTAGTATGTTTATTTAATTTTTTCATATTTTTTTTCGCTTAGTTAACTCTTCTGAACTGTCAGCCATGTCATTTAAAAACAAATTCAAATGCTATTCCATAAAATCTGACACTATCCCATAATTTTTCACTGGCATAATATTTATTTAATTTTTTTTTTTTTTTTGATTTTATTTATAAATTTCATTGCGTGTCCATTTCGATGCGAATATCAAAGTGAAATATGTTGAAATTCGGTGCCGTCGACAAAGATGACAGTTTTTAATAAACATTCGATGGGCGATCTTGACCAAGCAGCCTGAAATGTGATCATAAATTATAAATCTCCAAAGTATCCGGAGATAACTAAAAACACGCATGCAGAAAACAAAAATCTAAATAAATAAATAAATTTAAAAACTTTACAATACATTAATATTTTTTCTGTTGCTTCTTGTCGAAAACACGTCCGGAAGGGGGAGCAAAAAGAAACAACAAAATTACCGACCGAACTACAAATGAAAATGTTAATGTCAAGCTTTAATCGTAAACATGACAATCATAATGAAATAAACTTTCTCCACGAAATGACCGACGAAATTCGAAACAAAACTTAATTTTCGAAATTTTATTGTTTCTATTTTTGAACTTGGATTGTTCAGTATCATCGACGACGAGGTTACGGAAGTGTAGGTTAAAAATGTTCTTTATTTTAGAAGAGGAAATAACAGCGCTAAAGATTGATTAAATCTTTAAAAAAGGGTTAACCCAGCTGTGTCGGTTCGGTAGTGAAGAAGTTCTGGAAAAAATTCTAATTTTAAACGATTTCGCAGTCATTTTAGAATACTTTCAGTTAACAATTCGGTACATGAATATACTTTATTTTAGAATGTTACATTACGGTGTACATTACTATGTAGGATCATTGTACAATAGTTGTAAATATGTTCATTAAAGATATTGTAGTCGACTACTTCGTCACAATAAACACTTAATTTTTTTCACAAAATGATTAAATCAATTTCTAATACACATTTCTTTTACTGATTCGTATCAGGGCCTTTGAAAAGCATATATAAATAATTTTGTGGAAGTACACCTTTTTCGCTTTTAGGATCCAATGGTAACATCAGTGAGACAAAAGTCTTTTCGTTTTTAATTTATTGCGTTTGGTGTGCTAGTTTATGAATAGTTTTTTATACTTCAGCATAACCGCCTTCTCGCTATTTGTTAGGGTTTGTGCACTAAGCCTAGATTTCTGAACCTACACGTAGCTTTCTCAAAGCGAAGGGCTGAAGAGCTCGTCATTTCGAATGACGTTTTTACTAAGGTATCCATCCATCCATAATGCTAGACATTCACAGACAAAATGTAAAACTATTCACTTGAATCAAGGCAAGACATAAACTCTTAAGCCATATCTGTTCAATTATTTAATCCTGGTCTATTTTGGTTCGTCTATTAACTTCATTGCATTCTATCCCGATACTTAAGGTGAGTTGATGCTGTAGGGTTATGAGTTTATCATAAGGCACTAGGCACCATAGTGGGCGCATCGTGATCCCTAGAGAACCATTACGGTAACAAACCTAAACCTAAATCATCTCTTCCATGCATTTGATCTCCCTATAAAATGTTATTATCAAATTCCTCTAGGTTGTCAAAGAAGTACTTTCCTAGATGTTTAAGTCTTCTCCGAGCTATGCCTTGTCATTCACAGAGTAGATGTTTGATATCCTCCGAAACGTGAAGGTCACTGTAGTATCTGCATATATCTGTATTTGACAATCCTTATGACCAGCGAGAATCCCTACTGCAATTCTTAACCGCAACTTGCTTAGTTTCATTATATTCGCAGATTTTTTTCGATCAAACGTAGGCCACAAGATCTTAGCTCCCTATGCCCTCCTAGGTTCGACCATTTCAGGTCAACCATATTGATGATTATATCAAGAATAATCTTCTTAGTCATGCATATTGTTGGTTTTTCTCCTCTAACTATCGCTTTGTGGAAGTTCTGTTCCTTTCTTGGCCTTTTGTTCCTCTCTATATCGAATGGTTTTGCGTACTTAATGCCTTGAGCATTGTGCGGCAATTCCTGGCTAATTTAGGTTTTATGATGTTGGATTCTAACGCCTTAAGCACGGTTTGACTATGAATGAAGATGTCGATATTCTTGTCAGATATTGATCCCATATCTAGTAATTCCGCAGCTTTGAGTCCAGCTAGAACCTTTGCTTGGAATACGCTGCATGTGCCTGAAAGTTTCAGAGCCACTTACAGTTTTATGTCTCTGGAGTATATACCTGAGCCTGTACTCTCACTGATTTTGGAACCATCTGTGTTTCAAACCTATTTTTTCGGTTATATTAGTTAGTACGGTGTATCGATGTCGGGTGAAATCAGTTGAATGTATTTGATTGAATCTTTTGTTTAAGTCAGACTTAAGACAAACATCAGTAAAAGTAAGTCTGTTAAAATAACAAGGAGGAAATTTATGTATTTCGTGCAAGAAGCTTATTCCTAACCGCTACAGTAAATTAAACTCTACAATAGCATCCAGCTATTTATATTAAGCTCCTAATTGAGGATTTCAGATCCTTCTGGTAGCACAATAGACTTTTACTGGTATGCCCGTGCATTCAACCTACCAGTACAATCTATACCTATACATATATATAAAGTGATATTTTCTCCCCAAAGCTAGTCACTCTACCAAAACTGGTCAAGGTGCTTGTATTTCCTGATCACCTAGTACTATCGGCTGAAAGTCTTTGTACTCTTCATTATAAATGCTCCTTTGCTTAACATCCTCATCAAAACTCAAATTTCCGGTTAGTAACACCTCAAGGTATTTGGATTTGTGCACAACTACGTTCGCTTCTAAGACACCAGTTTTTATTAGCTAAACTCACACGCTGTCGACTATCAAATAACATGGCCTTAGTTTTATCAGCATTCATTTTCAAAGTTTACAGTTTGTTTATTTATAAATGAAGAGTACAAAGACTTTCAGCCGATAGTACTAGGTGATCAGGAAATACAAGCACCTTGCTTCAAGCATGGTGCTCTTGAAGAAATGACACATGTTTTAGCATAAAGGCATACCGTGGGGTGTGCTGCTGTGAGTAGATTATATTGAGATTTTGTAAGATTATGTAAGACAATTCAAATCTGATAGATTAAATTTTTGGTCATCTTGTCTTCATTTAGGTCTAGTCCTAAAAGGTCTTTGATGAAATCCGTCTACAACAAACTTGGATTATGTACATAAAAACTGCATGACCACGTTTTTGGTCCACACTTGAAGTTTGATTGGCTTTCACTTTTACGATTATTTAAAACCAATGAAGCACAGGCAGATGATTTTGAAATTTATACATGCTCCGTGTCAAATCTAGCCTCCAAGTCTACATCCCTTATTCAAAGAAACACCCATTAATCTAATCTGCGTGAAAGCTCGTTTTCATCACCACCCCACATAACAAGGTCATTCATAATTCATGTCCATAATAAGTACATCCTTTAAGGATTCTCTCCCATAGATCTGTCAAAATGCTGAATATCGTCCATCTCTTACTTGATATTCTTACTTGAATATATAAATTCCTTTCCTTTTCTTTATCTAGTAGCACATTCAAGCAAGAAAGTCCCCCAAAGTTTGAAACGAAAATTGTTTGATCTGTCAATCAATCTGATCATTTCTTCTCATCTAAACCGGCCCCCAATGTATGTATGGCTTGTGTCTCTTTTTTCATTCCATTGTCATGTGCCCCTGTTTCCATCAATCCATCCATTCATCCACCGTCTCTCTAACCCATTCGTCAAAACATTTTGCAACCTTGACGCTGTCCAAACTGCTTTTGACTGATGAGCGAAATAATAGGACATGGCAAAACATGAAATGACAGCGAAATATGAGAAAACTGTCATGACATGGCGAAATGAATTTTTCGTCTGAATGTGTTGTGGGTATGTAATATGTATCTGACGGATTTTTTTTTATTCTGCTGCTCATAATTCTCTTGTTTCTTTTTTGAGAATCGGAATGGAATGACGACGGTGGTGGCGGTGGTGGTGGTGGCAGCACAAAATGGAGCAGCACCATCAGAAGCAGCAGCAGCAACATAACAGCACGAACAACACTTTTCACATTCATCATCATCATCTGGAAAGTGGAGAGACAAAGATATTTTGATAGATGGTTATCATCAATTATGGTACGAAATGACATTTTGTTATGTGCTGTCGCAATTAATATTGGCTTTGGCGCCCATACACTGTTCCCAACGTGTGTGTGCGATACACACGTTGAAGTCTTCGCTTTGTTTCTTTTATTAATATTATATTATTTTCGAATGGAAAAGAACACAAGAAACGTTCAATCATTTTGTCATGCGATTTGATTTGGTTTGATTGTGGAATTTCAAGTGGAATTCGAAATAAATTTCTTCTATAAAATTTAGAGCAGGAAATTTTATATCTTTTTCCTTGGTTTCGTAAACAATTTCGAACTTGAGATTTTAATCAAACCTATCATTATAATGATGCAGAAGTTAAAAAAAGTGCGTCCACCAATTCTGTGCAACTGCATTTCTATCCGTCTGGATGTCTGTACGTTAGATTGAAGCTGAAACGTCTGTACAGATCTGTTTCAAACTTTATATCTGAGGTGTGTGAGGTATTAATTTGAGGTAAAATCGGAATTTTCATTAATCTTTTCAATAAAGGCAACAATCGTTGGAAAATATTGAACAGTGTTTTTTTATAGCCTTTTTAACAGATGGCCCACCCTTTATTAACTCTTGTCTTAGCTGTGGAAACCAAGTCCTTAGGATACAAAAAACTTGCAGAATTGGAATGCATCCCATGCACTTTTTTTAAGCTTTTTATCACAGTTCCCACCTATGCAGTTCATGTTGGAACAGGACTCCCGCAAATCTTTAATTTTATAAATCAATTCATTTTAATACGTATTTTTAGAAGAAGTTTACAAAATATGTTCGTAAATATTTTGTAACTATAAATTAGTATAATGCAGTTTTAAGAATAGAAAACTGGACTAGGTGGATATAGAGTAATTTAAAGAATGTTCGATAGGTTAAGGTAAGTTTTCTGATTAATTTTGGTTTAATAAGGTTCCTTCTGAGATGCTCAACTGCTGGTAACCAAAAGAGAACGAGCTTCGTATTGTTTGAACCCCACATCAATTTGAAAAATCTTAAGGAAACCCAAGGTTAACAATGTTAAAAAAAATTTATGAAAATTGTGTTTGAGTAATGAAAATGAGGATGTTTATAATTTCTTAACAGTGTGAATATGAATAAAAGATTCTCCCGTCTAGTGTATTTCTCCCAAAACTGTTTCAAACTTAAAGAAGCGAAGAAGCTTTAACGAGTTTGTAATAGTCGAAGACGGCTATCATTTTTCTTTACTCATGCTTAATGGACGTGGACTACGACGATAACTATTCAGTCTATTAACAAAAATTTGTTATATACTGCACAATTTCATCAAGGTAGCGTAGAATTGATTCCTTTGATGATACAAAGACTTTTTTTTTTAAAAACCAAACCACTGTTTCAAAATTCTAAACCCATTCAGCTCTAAATAAAAAAAAAAGACAAACCTTCAACTTGGTAACTACCATAATATGATCTGTTAAATCCGTTAAATAAATCCACAGATAATGTTAACGTAGTATTTTGCCTCTCTAAAAGAATAATTCGTTTATTTCCAAAGATCGTAGGCATTATTTGACCGCTTTCATTATTTATTTGTTTCGCACTGAATGTCTCCATAACCTTTTTGATATGACTTTTTTTCCATTTCCAATTCAAATTCCAGAAGCTCTCACTCAGTCACCAATATGGATTCATTATATAACTAGGTTGGAGATTTTAATCGTTTCTCTCATAAGTATGGTTTTCTGCCCGTGTTTTGCTGTTCCCCGACCTACATACTATTCACTACACTATTACTACATGATTCAATTAAAAACCAAACGTATACTATCCTTCACTATTCTAAGTCAAGTTAAACCCATCATTCACAGATTAACAATTTGATAGATCCAGTAAATTAATGTTTAACATGGGCTTTAACAAAAATTAAAAAAAAACAAACGCTGCTTATTTCAAGGTCTATGTAAAATCTCATATAAATTGTGAATCCATATCAATCATGCAATCAATTATTAATTAATTTAGTTTCAACTGATCGCACCTCGTTCGCGTAACACCGTCATTTATTTTTCCTACTTACAAAATCCCAACTACATATGACTGGCCCAAGCATCAGTCATGCCAACGCCATCAATCACTCGAACCTCATTTCTTACAAAATCGATTTTTAATTAGCCACAAAAATCACCTCATATTAATCATTCGCATGTCAAAACTGAAGAAAAGCTTCGAATGTAGTCATTAGACTTCAACTTCAAACCCCGGTCTGGCCAGTCCTACACACATTCGTACATAAAGTAATTTTGCAATTTTTGACAATAAATCATGTTCCCCGTCGTTTGGTATTACTACACCTAGTTCTCGTCCTCGCCCGCCCCTGGGTCACATTCCCGCGCTCTAATCACACTACCTAAACACGTTTAATTTATTCTCCATAATTTATTTGCAATAAATTGTGAATGTGTTTGTGTATGGGGTCTGACAGTCGACGTCGATAAATTAAGTTCATGAAGCTATAATGCTGCTGTTGCATTCCGCCAGTGTCACTCTGTAATGGCTTGCCACTGGGATATTTCAATTTTTGAAATAATATACAAATTGCCCACCCACATGTTAGTAATTTAACTCATATAATTTAAAATGCAATTTATATTTGGAGTATCGCCGTTTCGATCCGCTGCGATCGAGCTTATACAAATAATTCGATATCTAGTGCTCCGGGGAGAGATACATAGTCGAGTGGCACACACATTGGACTTGACATCGATTTATGGCAACGCGGGCTACTCCGAGAATAAAAATCATTGGAAAATCACTTAAAAATGTCAAACGATTGCGATAACTGTCAGTTAATATGACCGATTTTTGTTCTCAGTTCATGCATAATGCATGAGGATAAATGTGCTCGATCAGTGCTGACGATGAACTTCGCATACTGACAGCAGGGATCACGTCGTTGTAATCGCTGGAAAGAGATGTTAATTAATTAAATATTTATCGACATCTCAGTATGGTGATGTTATTTTAATGTAGTCGCATGAAAATTAATAATGTTACCGTGGTGCAATCGAACAAAATGCATTTTGACAGATGACAAATGACAAATGTCAGTTTCCCCATAAGTGAATTGTGTGCATTTAAGCGAAAATTTATGAAGAAGCTCATTTAATATGAAAAAATGAGATGTTTGTTATGTGTAGAAAGGCAATAAATACTAGACTTTAAGGCTTAATGTATGTATTTTAGCATTCATTACGAAGACAAATATAAAGATTAAGTATAGATAACTAGATATTTTGTAATTAAGAACGAAAGGCTTTGAACACTTTATTGTTAAATGTTAAAGTTTGTTGCTTGACAGGCGATAGATTTTCTGACAGTAATTGCAGTCATACTTTTTTTCAAAATTATATATTGTTGTACTTCCGTGATACATATGTATACATATTCTGTACATCGGACTAAAGAATCAAAATAATACAATTTATCGCATAAGTTATTGTATCGAAATTATTATCGATGTCGCCTATGCATCACCATTTCAAAGAAAATCTTGTATTAGGATAAATCTCTAAACTTCTGATGTTCACTGAAAATATACCTTTTATAAACTTTAACTTGACAAACTGTCAAGCGGATGTAAGGGTCAAAATTTCAAAATTACCTAAATCAATAGTTTAGATAAAGAGAAAGCCGTTGAACAGTGCTGACTTTGATCTAAACGAATGCAACTAGATGTAAATATACATATCTACGTATGTATGTACATCTAGTTTCTCACCACTTGTCTTTCAATTAACTCAGTAGAATTCAGTGCTATTCTTTATATCGGCAGTCCAACAGCAATATATGCACATACATATATAGGCCTTGGAATCGCCAATAATATAATCCAAGTTGATTAAGCAATGCCGCGAATCTTTTTTGGTTGCTGTATAGTCCTATTTTACCTTGAGTGCTATCACAGAACGCATCATTTCTTATTTGCTAGGGATATTGCGAAATTTAGAGATTATTGACGTCGCATAATTCGCTCCGATTTTGGGGCATATCATAAACAACAGCGTTCTTCATGATTGTCAAAAGAACTGTATTCCCAGTTGATCCTTATTTGAAACTAGCAAGGTAAGGTTTAATCTCTTCAGTGTATGTGGTACATGGTCTTTTTTTCTTTCCTACTTCATAGTGTTCAGTCAGGATATTGATTTGCAATCTAATTCTCTCTTTACGTAGGCCTCTCTCTTTTTTCATTCAAACTTAATATTGGTATGGCATCTGACATATTGTCACCATCTCCATAAGTGTCTCATATGTTGGTGTCACTTAAAACATCACATTGAAGATCTTAGAAAACTGAATAGGTGCTTTTTCTTGCAGTTTCATAACCTATCGGAACTACCACAAGGAGTAACACAGACAAATACTTAGGTATACACTTGGTTGTAACGTTACCATCATGCAACATATTTTAGACTGTCAGCAGTAAATTGTAATTGAGCCTATAAAAGGTTGTGAGTAAGACAACTATGCTTTCATTGATTCGTTATAAATTTCCAAAAATTTGCGGTATTTAATAAAAACCAGCCCAAAAATAAGTTGCCCCGTCAGAATCTTTTAAATTCATAAAAGTCAATTCAAACTTGTCAAGTGTCATATCAAGCGGTTAAACGAGAAATTTTGCTGATTGTTTCTCAACCATGCTAACGTCATTCTCGTTTCTGTTGTATATCACTTAAACTGACAGCTGAATGTCACTGATGAAGAGGAAACTGAAAATACTCGCGCGCTTCCATTTCGCATTTCGTAACCCCATTAATCCCTTTCAGTCTTAATCAAGGAGAAGGCAGACACACACATAAAAAAAACCAGCAAAGAGAATCGACAACTAAATATATTTTTTTGTGGATTATTTAACAATTAATCATAAATCAATTAGCAATAAATTATAATTAACATTAATCATTCCCTCCATCAATGGCTTGAGGCACGCCAAAGCCCGTCGCTCGTGAGAGCAACAAAAAGGTGCCTCGGCTACTAAGAACTACAAACATCCAGTCCTATTTCTTTTCCAAATGTAAATGCAAAAAACAACCTGAAGCTGGAGGAAGCACACTAAACGCCTCCACACCTCATCGCGCCTGGGTTCTGTGGAAATAGCAGCACGCTACGCTTCACCGCACTCACACACACTGAACCGTCAAAAAATAGTACCCAACGAAGACTGATGAGCTTAAGTCGCCATCTGTTATGAGGATTGATTACCATTTTTCTTTTCAGAACCCGACGTTTTTGGCATTTCAAACAAAAGTTACATAGTTCTTCCGTCAGCTTCATTGTGTGTGTGTTAGCTGTACTAGAGCGCCTCCGGTGGACGTTCCGGGGGAGAGTGCTAGACTGCGCGATTCGCCGAGTCGAAATGTTGACAGTGATTGATGGAAAATCATGAGTTATTATTCGTATTGACAGGAATACTTAATTATACCGGAGTACGGTGTGTACGTATGTAGGTACTGCTGCTATGTGAGCTTCTCCGGTGTGACTTTGAAAAAAAGGTTAAATGACTGTACTTTATTTTCGTGTCAGAGTGTCTGTATTTCACTTTCGAAACTTAAGTTACAACGCACGCAATTTAAGAAAACAAATAAATGGGATCAAACACGCGTAAACACAACGAGTGAGTGTTGCGGCAGCCTGAAGGTAGATTAATTTCACTGCTTTACTGTAGGTCCACTTGCGTGTGTGTTAAGAGTGACAGCTATGAAACAATGTTGAGAGCAAAAAGACAGATTTTAAGAGCTGGTCGTGCCCTCTAGCCATTGTGTTTGTTAACGCGACGCGGCTCTCAGATAAAGGAATAAAAGCGGATAAACAATCTGCTGACA
The DNA here is from genome assembly GCA_905220385.1 of Xylota sylvarum. Classification (NCBI taxonomy): domain Eukaryota; kingdom Metazoa; phylum Arthropoda; class Insecta; order Diptera; family Syrphidae; genus Xylota; species Xylota sylvarum. The sequence continues at coordinate 65,057,474 of LR999957.1, read as the reverse complement.
GAGGGTTTGTTCTCTGTAAGAGATTAATTGTTTTGACATGGACGTACATAGATACGTGGTGCGGGAGGAGGAAAATTTGACAGGTACATGACTTCTGTGAATGAAGAGAGATCCTTTGGAAGAGACGTGCTTATTTTATAGATTTGGTCACCTGCAACCAAAGGAAAGATTAATTTGTCCAGATCGTGAGCCTTATTTGAATTGTTGCTGCCAGTTGTACCTTTTGTTGGTAGGCATTTAAAATGTTTTGCAACATTTCATTTAAAATTCGAAATCAGGTAAAAAATCGGGTTTGTTTGCCTTCTGCAGTACCTACCTACAAAAATTCTTAAGACAAAACCGTGTTGTTCTTTCGAATGGTATGAACCTTATAACCTATAATTCTATTAGATTCCTGTTAAGTCCATAACATCCAATGACAGAATCTACTGTTCAATATATCATACCTCTGCTAACCGTGATGGAACAGCGAGCTACATATGTACATATTTCCTTCACCATTCTGCACAGCTTGGTTCTATACGTAACCACTCCGAGAAAAACAAACAAAAAAATGATGGAGCCTCGAAGTCCCATTCAGTAGTCCGACGCACTAACTACTGAGCCACGGTTTAATAAACCGTAAACGGTTTAATCCTTCATTCTGTGTTTCAATCAATGATACGATTTTCTTCTGGTCGTATCCAGAACCTCCTTTCATCTCGGCTGGTAGGGTGGTTTCTTGGGAGTACAGCCAAGAAGCAGATTCACCATAGTATACAAATGTATGCATGTTACAGTTTTTCATCCTCCTTTTGACCATCCCATTACACTTCCTTGATTGCGGTTATATCTGCCTAATAAAAGTCTGAAAGTCTGCACGTGGATTGCAGATCTAAAAACCGTTGTCCTTACTTCGATTGTTGAGGGACATTAAAAATAGTGTCATTACTATTTTAAGCTTTAGGTTTCTTATATGAGAAAGTCTGAGTGTTTTTCCTTCGCATGAGAATTATTGACACGTACAAGCTGCCAACCTATCGGGTCAGATCCTCTAACCGATGCAACAATCCGCCACATGTATCGCTGCCGATGATCCATTAAGGACTGCTGTGCAACCATATCTCCTTCGAAAACGCTAACACAGGCTGCAAGGTCCTTATTGCCTTCAACTCTAAACACGTCTAATTAACCCATGTAAGGTATTTTTTGTTGGTTATTGCCTTCGTCTCAGACATGTTAGCTGCATAATATCACAACTTGCTAGTTGAAAAATCGCTGCGCAATCCTATCTTTTGGTTTTTTAAGGCAGTAGTACCAGTTAGGGAATTCCTGCGCTTCAATAATTTGTCCGAGCATTTGAAGTACCTTTCCTACCTGAATTGTGAGTATAATGTAGTGGACAGAGAGGAAGTGTTTGTACTTTCAAGGAGTACGTACATAGTATACTTAAAACATTGGATTAGTATCTCAAAAATAGTGTGCTAAGTTATGGCTTTTCAAAGCTTAGGTCTAAAATTTAATTTACCCTACACTTTACATAGTCATTCTATATATGCACATATTATGTACATACATATATTTGTATGCATGTTATTCATATAAATATCAAGGACTTTCTAGAACGTGAATACTTACCTAGACACCAACATTTTCTGGTATGATCGCTAATTCTCATTCATTCTCATATGAAAATATCTTATAAACAAATTGACCTACATACTCGTATATGCAAACGTTTCCAATGTCTTGCACATCGAAATTCGAAAACCCATCAGTCGCCAAATACAAACATTCATCTACATACATTGTTTCGTTCGTCTCCTCAAACAGTTGTTAAATCAATTAATTTATTATTGTTCTTCTCGCTGACATGAAAAAATCTGCATCAATTAGCGCAAAAAAATACCACATGTCATGTTACATTCAGAAAGTGTTATTTTTCCTCTCCCATTAGACAGACAGTAGCAAAATGTAAAAAATAAAAACGAGATACACAAATGAATGAAATACGTTTGACATTTTTCTTTCGACATTCGCAAATGAACACATATCCCACTTGTCAACATTTTCATAATTAAATGTAATTAACGCAAATGCTGATTTCTCTCATAAAACACAAACTTGACGACTATGGCGCTGTTGTGGAGAGGTGAATACATAGTGAAGAGGACGAGCGGCACTAACTACAGCATTGCGCGCAAAATGCCATCACTCGAATGCAGAAAACAAGCTTAAGATGGGATGTGTATCTGAAGTGTGTATCTTGCGGCGCAAAACGTGTGTAAGATGATGTGTATAATGAACAGCTTAATGCATAAGCATGAGAGATTTGTTGAGATACATTAAATGATGATGGTGTCCTCTTGTTGTGGTAAAGCGTGCAAAAATATGTATGAAAAGTGTAATGTGAACATCGTGTATGCCTCTGACAGGCGGGAGGAGATGAATAAATTGGAGTGTGCTGTAGTGGATCGGACTCGTTTCAAAATGGTCAGGTACAGTGGAGCTTCAAATTAACGGCAGTTTATTAAAAAAATTTTGAGCACCTTAAGACAATGTTTGGTTTTTCAATGAAAAATGCATTTGTAGTCAGTAGACTATCTGATAACATCTATGTATACATGTGTATGCCAATGTGACCCTCAGTGCTCAGTAAAAAAAAACGTTTATGAAAAGTTTTAATCTATTCTTGATTTTTCTATATATGTAGGTACATACATATGTATGTACGTACATACATACATATGCACATTCATATGATAAAAGAATACTTTAGATGCAATATATTCACTCACCAAAGCGTTTCTAAAATATTCAGGGTTAGTGTAAAACAAGCCTTTCATAATTTCAGTAACACGCTTTTTTTTTACCACAATGCTTACTTATCAGATATGACGATTATGTCAATTTTGTGCCATATTGCTAAAAGATTGACACATAAACACATGAACTATAAACCAAACGACTTAGCTGATGGCAACTGGCAAGGAGCTTAGTTAAAATAAATATTGGTGACTCGGTTAAATTACTATAGGCACTTGTATGACATTATTGAAATCCGATAATTTGGTTTAGCTAAAACCAAATGTCTAGCTTTATGTAACGTCTTCACGGGACATAGTTTATGTCATGTTATCACAGAGAAAAATAAAAAAACTAACGAGATGTAGGAAGATTAATCTATTTTCGGAACAACTTCGGCAATCGGCGTATACAATATTAAGTTCTTATCAAACTAGATTTTGCACGCAAGGACCCTAAATTTTCAAGTATGATACTAACTCGACGTTTTATTAAAATAAAAATATTGATCAAAGGTTGAGTATTTCGTTTTAAACTTTTTATATGTCAAGAAGAATTGGTAGGTACTTTATTAATTGTCTACCCGCAGCATCTAATAGGCATAATGAAAATGAGTTCAAAAGTCAATTACACTAAATAATTGTGTACTACCTATGAAAAAAGAATCTTGGGTTACGTCTTCGGTTTTAAATTTTCTTCATCAACAAAAAGCCTTCTAACTAATAAAACCAACCAAGTTTTCCTTTCTATCCTTCCTATCATATCGTTAAAACAATTCGCGTTAAAAAAAAAACCATTACAAAACTTTTTGACCACACTGTAATACATCAACCCCGAATACAAATTTACATCATAAAATTCGTCGGAGGTTTCTTGTTTTTCCTACTTTTTCATGTTAATCTTGTTTCATTTATTTTTTTTGCATCTTGTCGATGTAGCGGAATGAAAAAGATCTCCTCCAAGATAATTTAGAGGCGTTCAAGCACCATGCACTGACACCACTTTCGAGTGAATGGATGACTGCAGAATGTGTCCGCCACTCATTTCACGAATGTATTACAAGAAAAATTAAATCAGAGGGAAAATGAAAAAAAAAGTGAAAACCTCTTTTGCTGGTTCCCCTTATGGCTGGCTTTCCCGTTTTTAGGTGATGCAGTGGTGTTATTTCCACTCTTCTGGGGGCTACTGTAAACGCGATTTGGCTTCCCCTGTACTCTTACTGAAAGCAATGGGATTATAAATCGCGTGACAGTAATCTATTCATTAATGTCTCATCACATTTGCGTTTTTCATTTATTTTGCACGAGTGCTTCCTCCCCCCCGTGTACTGTATAGAAAGAGCAAAAAAAGGCGACAAAAATTCGCTGTGAAATGTGTGCAACTTTTCCATTTGCATTTACTTCTGCTCCTCTGCCTACAACCCATTTTCATGGCATTTCCAACCGTCAGTGTTTGGTGATGTTGCGTTATAAGGACTCGGGGTAGAAAATGGGAGCATTCATCGTCGTGTCTGTGCGAATTGCACCTTTGACTTGAATGCAACTCTTCCGACAGACAAGTGTCAGGGTCTGTGTTATCTAATTTTGCCATTTTGCTTTCATGTCGTGTCATCGTGTCGTTGTTGACGGTTGTGCCTTGTATTTGACTTTGACATGATGTTTGGAAGTCAACAAAAGAGAAAATAACAGCAAAGTGGAAATGGAAAGAATGACAGGGCAATGCAAGACAAGTCAGGACTTTTCAGTCGTCGCGTCGGTAGATGGGGTAAAATTTAAACTGACAGGACATTTAGGGTGTGATTTTAGGGGTTCCGACGAGACGTGCAATAAATCCGGATTTAAAAAGGTGTATAAAGTTGCACGACATTCATTTGGAAAATTGAAATTGGAAGTTTGTGTTGAATCTTGGGCGTACCTCGCCGATGTGTCACGAGAAAATAGAGAGTGAGATATAAAATTTCTAAGCCTGACGATGAAAAAAGCTGACTCAACTTAGACGTGCTAATATCGAGATGTTCTTTTTCGTCTGCAGATCAGAACTTTATATACATATTTGGTATAACAAGAAGATGTAACCATTGTTATATATTTTCTGTTTTAAAAGCATTTACTATCAATTAAAATCAAATTTGTATGTACGTCACCGAAATGAGACATCTTGACCTACAAAACTGGCAATTTCCAAAAAATCATTTGAGTTTTACATACGAGTACATGTATGTACATATTATAACAAAGGATCTGATAGGCAGGGTGCAATTGAGTAGAGAGTTAGAGTACTCTCTACATATTAAAATATATTACACAGTACGTTGTGTAGGTATGTAAGTCATTAAAACTCTAAACAAATAATTCATTTTATGCAGAAGAGGCATTAGATCTATAGTAATAATTAATGTCATGTCAAAATCATGAAAGGCTATTAAGTCTTCAGTAAAAACGGAAAACATCTTTATGTATAATAATAATGTAATAAAAATAACAACTTTAAAATAAATTTCATCGAAACTTTTTCTTATCTTTTCAGGTAAGGCCCAATAATTATGAGCATTATTTTTATAACACACTTAAATACGTAAGTTAAATGTTAATAATAAGACTGCAGCATATTAGATCTTACTAGCTGCTATGAATATCTATTCAGGGCTGTAGTATCGTAAGGAAAGGATTTACATACATACATAAATTGTAAACGATTTAAACCCAGTCGATTTAAATATTGTAAAACTTCCACTTGAGAATATCTTCTAGATGTGAAGACGGGTCAAATTAAAACCAATAACAAAGACTCTGCACCAATGGGAATTTGTCCCAGAGTGTTCCATCACCCCTATCGTGGAACCCATCGGGGGGAATCACTCAATAAAAATTAAAAATTTGGATCGTGTAATCCGCTAAAGTGAACGAATCGCACGTCGGCAATGTGAATGAGATTCACTGTATCATGGAAAAGGCCCGGATCGAATCTCGCCATGCATTTGACATTCGCACTATTTCATTGCGGATTTGGTTGTTCTGTTGTAGTTTTCTGAAGGATTACCCATAAAACAAAGAAAACTTTACAAAATCTACGGAGGAAAGTCGAGAATGTAGGGAGAATCTAGAAAAAATATAGTACGTTGTTTTCTTGTAGTTCTAGTAAGATTTATTGGTCTAAATAATTTTTAGCTTAAACACTGAATTTTCCCACTACACACTAGAACACTGATTTAAGCAGCTCATAGGATTAGAAATCCTACAGGTAGATCCTCAAAGCACATGAATTTGGACTGAAGAAAGCCGAAAGGAAATGGTCCAATGAGGAGTGCCTTTCACAGCTTTTGGATACGCTATTTCCCAGTTGTTGCAAAATTGCACTTTATCTATCAATCACCACAAGCACATCACTAACAAAGAGTTTCATATCAGAGACGACAATCCTTTAGATTATATGTATGTACATACATATGTAGATTCAAACTACCTGATGAGATCATTCCTTTAGAAATTCAGAAGTGCTCGGACATTCTTAACTCGCTAACAGCGATCTTCAAGTGAAATTCGGATTTAGGGAAGTGAAAGTGTCTTCATTCTCATTGCATGAAGAGAAGAGAGAAGTAATTTTGCCTTATCTAATTATTCAGTATTATTTATTTATTTATTCCTTCTTACAGTCATAAAAAATTTAATTCTTAAATTGTCACCACAGTTATCTAACCACAAATTCCTTTTAAGCAAGCTGTCAAACAAGCACTTCCTAATCAACAATACTCGTCGGTAAGAAAGCGCATTCGACGGGTTCCACGATAGCTATGAGCGATTCACGTGAATCGAATGGTTGAAAGGAATCTCAGATACGTCGGGTTCCACGATAGGGGTGCAGATTGCAGTTGTGTCACGACAAATATTTATATTTTTTATTTGTAGATAGATAGGCAATCTGACGAAAGCAAATCATTATATGCAATGAATGCTTCGCCATTCCAAAAGAACAATCAAGCATTACACCTAGAAAGAAATTCATTACACCAAGTTAAGTTGTTCTTATTATTTTGGGCATCGTGAGTCCTAGATCTAATTTTGTATGATTGATTTGGTCTTCAATAACGAATTTTACGTGCAACCTCACCAGACGTACATATAAACGAATAATTGCCGTATTCATAGTGGTATCGTCGATTACTAGGTATCAGGAGACGAAAACTTGCATAGATCTTACTCTCCCAATCCTTTATTTATCAAAGAAGAAGTAGTACGTGTTATAGTTGATCTATGACGTACGGGAAATTTCGAACAAAGTATTTTAGCAGAACTTAACCCTAAACTTGTTCTAGTTGATTACAGTCATCGAGCGTACAATAATTGTTTCAGAGCTAGAAGGTGGTATTTTGGGACCCCACTAAAAACCTCTAAATGTATCTAAGAATTTTTTAGATTGAACCTGAAGATCACAGATTAAGCAGGTAGTCTACTTCTCATCCCTGCCCACTAAAACTCTCAAATGGACGCAGTCTAAATCCTATCCCATGATTCTTTATCCTGTGAATGCATGTGAATAATCACGTCGATTATAGAATCCGCCGGATGCACTGCGGAGATCTACACCGATTTTGAATTGTAAGCTATTATTGAAAACGTCGATACACAGTGAATAAATGTCGGTAGAATATTGCCATTATTGAAAACGCAGCCCATCAAAAATTTATTCAGAAATAATAAAAAAAAAAACAATTCTTTCTATTTGACAGTAAACGGCTTATTTCGATAATATAGACTGCGGAGGGATAATACAGTTCATCCGTCCAATTCTATAATGAATTCAGACTCATAAAGTGAATCGCTGCGGATCGGATGGATTCCCTCCGCAGTGCATCCCTTCTTGTTTTGTTCCGTGAAATTTACCCCAAGAGCTAAAAATTAATTCAGCTCTATTGTTGTTTATTACAATTGATTGATATTACACTGAATTCAATGCTGCAATTAGATATTGTCATACCCCTTTCGTTTAATACTTACATATAGCACTCTCAAATAGCAATTGTGAATATGTAACAACAAATAACAACAAAATAAAATTACCTGGTGGTCAATTTTTGACACCAAGATGGTGGCGCCCATGCGTTCTCCGTCGCTCAAATAATGTGTGCCCCAGCTCCCATTTGATTTCCGCACTGGTCATATCTATAAAGGTTTTTTTTCATGTTCTTCATAACTTAGAACTTAAGTGATTTATAGTTATAAACCCAGTGATAGGAACGCTATAGAAATTATAAGAAAAAGGAATAAGAGCTTAAAGACAAAGGGCGTCAACTTTTAATATCTGCAATTCTTCAACTTGAATTCTGCTTAGGAGAGCGCTGTGCCATACTCTATCGAAAGCTTTATAGATATCAAAGGGGACTACTCGGCATTCAATCAATAATATTTATTTGAAATATACTATGTATATACACACTTGGTTATGTTCATATGCACATCGATTGTGTTAGCGCTATATATTGTTCCTTATTTGGTATAGATTCAAAGTTCATTGTCCTTATTTCCTGTCCTGTTTTCGGTGCTAGATTTTCTCTGCCTTTACATATGTACATATATATATGTATATATGTATGTATCAATGTAGATACTACTTACATACACTAATTTGAATAAAGTTAAAAGTAAAAAAGGAGTGGTGTGGTATTGATGCCTATTGGGAAGGACAAATACAGTGCGTGAACAAATTCAACATACCTACGTACGCTTAGTCTAATGAAAGAGCCATCTATTCCACTTTTGTACTCCTTAATTTACCTACAAACCTTCATTCTGTAGTAGTCCTCCCAACTCTTCAATTATCCCAACAGAAAATGCTACTTCCGTGCCTCTCTCAACCAAGTCTTTCTGAATTAACACAAGTTCACAGTCGAATGAATACAAACTATTCCTACCAAATAAACTCCCTAAAACCAGACGTCTTCTTCCACTAAGTCTTCTTGTTTCACCTCTTCATCTGCAAACAGTGGCCGCATTACAAATGTAATCCCACAAACGAAACATTCACACCAAACAATGTCTTCACGCCACAATGGGGTTTAATTCGTTCCATTCTTCTGCTCGGTCCATAATCGTCGTGACCATCATCATCACCATCATCATCACGGCTATCATCATCGTGCATGTCCATAAGGTGTTGAAACGCTTCTTCATCCGGCCACATTCGATTTGTCATCCATGCGAGGCGAAACAAAACGCGCGACGTCAATAGACCACTGCAAATGGAAAGACTTATGATTAGCGTGGTCATAATAAAATGGGTGCTAATGATCTTTCTGTTCGAGAGGGCAGCTCAGATCGAAATTATCGTGTCCACGACTGTTATTATCATCGGCCAGCGTGCCATGAAGATGGAAAAAAACAACACCACCACCTCTAAACACGTAGGCCATTATATGCATTTAATTATACCTACACCCATACACACGTACCATAGGCCTGTAATGGCACACAGCTTACGAGGTGCGCATTGTAAATTAGCTTTAATAGGATTTCGAAATTGCTGTTAATTATTGGTAACACAACTAAAGTGTTTGGTGTTTCTATTTGGTCAGGACGGACAGCCGGCGGGTGGGGAAGAATCATTTCACTTCAATTAGCATCAACTATTGGCCATATTGGTCGCGTTTACTTTGGAGATTAGCAGTTCTGGGCAGTTGTTGGAATCTTGTGTTTGGTTTTCTTTTATGGTAAATATTTGTTAATTAGCTGGTTTAGCAGTTTTTATCTCCGCTGGACGGTTTATTTGTTTAGGGCTCTGCCGGGCGGCGACCGCGACGTACATATCTTTGCAGCCATATCACTACAACACAGCAGGTGATATTGATGGTTCGGAGCGCGAGATATTTATGGTGTTGTGTGACTATATCGTTCGTTGAATTAACATGAGTTTTTGAGATTCAAAGTCGTGAAATGCTTAATGGTCGACGCTGAGTCGTTTTGTTATGGACGATTATGATGAGCTGCGACAGAATAGGACATAAAAATGTCGAGTGGATTTTAGTGATCATAAATGCGCTTGCGTATGCGCATTTTAACGACGACGTTTTTGGTGTTTATTTTAGCATTTAGTGGAGTGTTTTCTCGTTTTGGTAAATGATTGCCTCCGCTCTTGTTGGGTGTTAATTGTTTAGGAAATGTAGTTTTTTTTTGTTGAGTGGTGAAGTCATTTAGAGTCATTTTTGCATCTACATTTATCGAATGATGTTGGAAAACACCAAAAAGGAAAACGTAAGGTGTTTTTTTTTAAATAATTTTTATAAGCCCATGGACGTGATCGATATGGATCTTAAGTTTATAATTATGGCCTTCCGATTACATACTGTGTCTTAAATGGAAGTTGCTCTTGTTGTTATTTAAATGAATGGATAATCGAACTATTCCAGTCACGTCATAGAGGAGGACCAAAACTATACTTCTATGCCCATGGAAATGACGCTAAAAAGTATCGTCCCAGTTAGACTTGTTGTTGCAGATGAGGCAACAATGATTATGTTCCCCTTTGTTTGGATTCGGTTAAGGTTGTTGCTCAGATATTAAGGCATGCAAAGCAAAGAAAGTCCACTCTTAAACCCAAATTAAGAAAGCAACAAAGATATGTAAATGTCGCCAGTTGCTGAGTAAATTGAATCCGCAGTAAATTGAATCCGCTACCAAATCCATCTAAGCCTCAACTTTCACGTTGTTCAGTTTCAGACCTCTAATATTATATTTGCTTTTATAGTACGCCCGTAACGGAATCACAACTTCATGGAGCCTTTGGCAAAATGAGGTGGTACCTCATTATACGATAAGGATTTGATCTCAGTCTATTCGTTGTAGTAACTCAAATTTTATTTTTGGATTGAAGAGAACCTGGATTCGTTCGTATCTGGGTATATTCAGTAAGATTGTCATTTAAAATTAGGAACAGATAACGCACTCCATTATTCGAACATGCTGTGCTGCGCAATACATAATTTATTAAGGTAAGCTTTCAGAAGATACTCCAAAACATTTCACTGCAATGACGCAAATAGTCGGTTTTCCATTGTCGTCGAAGCCTAAATCATATCCCATAATTGCCTATATATGCAAGCACCTAAGGAGCCATGGGGATCAGCATTCTGGTGCCTTTCAGCTTGATGGTAAAAAGAGAAACCTCCTCTAGGTTCACTATCTATATTGTTTTGTCTGTGGTCCTCGATTTTTATGCGGTTAACTTGCTCATATGGCTGATCTGTGTTTTACTTTCGAACTAACATCAATTTTCTTTCGCCCTGTTCCCAATTTTCTTTCTTTATTAATAAGATTGATTATATATCGGAGCTATGGGCGCTTCCACAATTTCTTTAATATATGTATTTGTCTCATGTTTTGACCTTCAATTGTTTTTGCGTAACTTAGGCAAAGCTTTTTGCTGTTATGTTCGAGCCTGTGTCGATAAGCCTGTGTTAAAAAGAATTATTTCCATATTTTTTCCCGATATTGGACACAACTCAGATCTTTTATCGGACAGAATTCTAGTCCTCTATCTGCTTTTGTCATACAGACACCTTATTTCTTGTCATTCATCTAGGCTTGGTACTCTTGAAATTGACTGAATATCGCAAGGATGGTCATGTTATCCTCTTGCCAACGACACTGGTGCTTTCTCTGCTAGAATTTGTGTTGGCACTATGCCATTTATGTACATACATATATTGGACACGTTGTTTGAAAGTCGCTACTTATTGTATATTGTGTATTGATACGTAATACCACAACCTAGATGTTTTTATAGGATTCAGGTGTCAAAGAGGTAGGTATCTATGTACTTATGTATGTTGAGACGAGTAAATGAATTCGAAATCGAAATCGAGAACCCTATTGCCATCACTCTTTCGTTCGCCCGGTGCGAACGTTCGACCACCATAAGTTCTAAACTATAAATGCTATATGCATCATATTTGCACCGATTATGCAAAATATTAATTCGTTTACAAAGATGGTATCCATTATATTAAAGAGCGAATTTAACAGAAATATATTTGTTTGATAAACATACTTATCGTATATCGTTGAATATATCTTATTCTATAAACCCCACATCACTCTAAATTTTATTAGAATAATTCGACTCTGATAGAATGCAGAAGCATATTTTCTCATAAATTTTAGAAATTCTAGAGAGATTGATAAATAATTTGAGGCTCGCGTCATTTGCACATTTATCAAAGCTTAATACAAGCACAAACTGAAATTCGACTCTTATAACTAACAAAGTTCCTTAAAACTAACAACGTTCGTTAAAAATATGATAATGAACTAAGAGTGGGAGCAATGGGACGAGAGGTGTAGGTGACTTAAGGAAGAGTTTGTTAAGGAGAGTTAGTTAAGGTGAAAGTCAGTGGGTATTAAATCGAAGGATATTTGAGATTAACTAACCCGTTAGTGTTAAGAGAGATAAGCTGAAGTTGAGAGGGTCTATCAATGTCACCCACCTTTTCACCAGGTCAGTGATCGCATTCATTCATGTTAAACTTCTTTAAAGCTCGACATGAACTCTATTTGAACAAAAAAATCTTTGCATTCAGCTTGTCCAGGTGTACAAACCATTCTTCATTCTAAAACCCGCCCTAACTTGGCGAATCAGCTCATTCTTTCATTGAAAAAATGTCTACCCCTCGCCCAAGAAATCATGACCATTTTTTGTTTTTTTATATTTAACCAGCAAAGAAGAAAGAAGTGTTTTTTAATGTGCAATTTAAAACAGAATTACTATAAATTTTCACATAATCTTAGAAATTTATATTCTTTGCTTCGGGGTGGTGCCTTCTTCGTTGGTGGTTGGTTGGTGCTGTGCAGGACACTGCCTGCCGTGTTAGGTGAACAGAAGAATGCAGAAAAACAAACCACCATCAAAGCCAAAAGAAAAGGACCACGTTATTATAATAGAAGAAGGATATACTCTCCCGAAATGGGAAAAAATGATAAACGTCGTTAAATTTCCATAAATGAGGTGAAGTCATCGTTCTTGTCCGCCGCTGCCGTTGCCGCCGCCACACCACTTTTTCTTTTTATCCTGCAATTTATTCATTTTTTCCCTCGTTGCTGTATCTGCATCATCCTTTGCACTGAATTCATTTAAGATAAATTTTATTACATGCCATGAATGCGGTGTTAATACAGATGTGCACATAAAGCGTGTTTTTATTATATTAACAGCAAAATACACGTCGGACGTCGTACATACATATATCTTCAATAAGGATTTTAATTTGGTCCTGCTCTTGCCATTTCTTGCAGGGCAATGAGCTCAAGATAAAGTATGTTTATGGAGGTTTTAAACTTTGAAAAAACGAAAAGGAAACGACTCTTTGTGGACATGCTATCACAATCCTTGAAAAGAGCCTTTAATAGTATCCTTTCGAAAATCGTTACTTCCTTATCAGCTCCTTAGGCAGAATCAGAATATTAGACAAAGGGTGTGCATTCTTTAAAAAAAAAAAAACCGTGATATACAAAAAAAGAACAACAAACAGAACACATCAGGGATACTATATTCACTGGTTGTGGAAGTATCTGTAACAACTTGGAGGCATAATTTTATGTATCTGGATCTGTATGTAGTGCCTTAGCTCGTTTTCGGAGCTTTTTATTGCGCCCAGATAGCAATTTATGATTCTGCTAATGTGTTTTTATGATTTTTATGTGTGGCATTGTGGCGCGGACGCAGGATGAATGGAATGATAAGGCTGCTCCCTCCTGCCGCTGCTATTTTGTTTTATGGCGGCGGTTTCAGAGTGTTTGTAATTTATGAAGCCATAATTTTTTCGCAAAACGAATTTGTAGGTTTTATTGTATACAGAGCAGGGGCTCAGTCAACGCCTGTATGTGTGTGGGGATAAAATCGTAAATTGCTGTTCTATGGAACTGACTGGGGATGGTGAATAAGAGGATTTAAATTGTCGTAAAATGTTTGCGACATGCCTTCTAGAAATTGTTTCTGCATATTTTGTGTTGTGATTTCGAATCTTTTGTGGAGATTATGTATGAGTGTATTTGGGAAGTTTGTTTTTTTGTTTTTTTTTTTTGTTTTTAATGCCGGACATGAAGTTAATTGGCGCTGCTAATGACTACGACTCCAGTATACTGAGTTTTATTGACGTTTTTAGTTGTTGATATGGAATTGATTAGTCAGCACTGTTTGGCAAACGCGCACAGGTCGTTAAGTATATAAAATTTTATCAGGATAATGGTATAATGCAGTAATATTTTTGAATGCTAATTGTTTTTACCGTGTAAGGGTGTAATTTAAGTTGGAATAAGAGCAATAGGCACGAACAAAGATAAATATCCAAATTGTATTTTGATGAGTGTATAGCGCCTTTATAAATAAAATACACATTAATTTAGCTAAAATACCAGATGATAATTTTTTTCTTTTAGACAGATCATCCTCAGGAAGAGGTGCAAATATCGTCTGTTGCGTTACGTGTTATTTTTGCTTCCCGGAGCGGGAGCTTTAAATTAAAAACGCACTTTGCAACTTTGCTTACTTATTTTAAATATATGACGTAACATGGGATTTTGAACCAAAGGCTTAGTTCACGTAACAAGTTTGCTTGCAATATGCCTGTACCAATGTTGCCAATTATATTGATTATTTATATTAATTATAAGTTATTGTTTTATTACCCTGGAAATTCAAACAGAAGTTGCACCATGTTTACATTCTATCCTATTATATTTAGCGTCAGTACAATATTGGATTTCTTGGGTACTAAGGCAAGTGGACGCCTACTTGCCTTAATGGTTTATTTTCTGGTCAAAGTTAATATTTGTATGGTTTTGAGTAGGTGTGATAATAATTTTTTTTTTTTTCAAAATACATACTCAAAGGTACGATTTCTGTAATTCCTTTAATATCTCAAGTTTTGAGATTGACCATCACACCACACGTTAGTATTTCACTTAATCAAAAAGGTCCAAAAATTTGAAACCATGATTTTTCATTAAAAATCATGACAAAGAACTATGTTTTTTTTCCTTGAGTGGTAACACTGTCCTACAATTTAATACCGTATCTGCAGCGAATTTTGAGGAGCTTTCAAGTGTTCACTCGGATTTCAGACGTTTGCGAAAGGTGGGGTTCAGGTATTTGACCCTTGAACAGAACGTATTAAATACTGCATCCCTGGGTCAATCTGTTCTTAATTGATAAGGTGATCGGTGATGAACAATTGTTCTCATCACTGCATACTATTTCAACTTCTTGCTTCTCGTTTTGATGTAATAGTAACTCTCTCAACAGTAAGTTCTGCACTAAAAATAACTGCATCCTTCCGATTTTACAAACCTAGCAGTTTGCTTTCAGTGCATCGTTAACATACGTCCGTATCTCGAGTTAGAGTCATAGTTAGTTTTCATAAACTAAACAATAATTTGGGGGCGATAGGTCAATGGGTTCCAGGGCCTAGCTTCTCACAACCATTTGTATTGTGCGTGTTATACCATAGATCCGACCTGTATTATTGGTTCGCGGATCACTACTATTATAACAACAATAGTCAAAAGGACTCTCTCGTCTCTACATAATTCGACACAACACATACATAAGAGAACGTTATTAATTGTTTGATCTTTGTCGCTTACATACTTTATTTTCTTCTTAAACAATAGCATAGAGTGAAAAATAATACCTTCATCTTCATCAGCGATCTTGAATGAAAATGTATGTCCTTCTATCGGAAAGGTGATTATTTCAGTTTTCCTGCTACTGATCAGCTTCTCACTCTTTGCAATTACCCTTGTCACAGCCTCAAGTCTGCGTCGAATAATCCCATTATTATTAATCCAATTAACAGACGTTCGTGAGAATTGTGGCGGGATAAAACTTGCTAGTGTTGTCTCGGATTCGAATCTTGAACCCATGCTCAGTAGTCAAATACGACACTGATGACTAATTTTAATATACAAACTATAAATTTGTTTATTATATATACATACATAGATACTTTTAAAAAACAAAATTTAGTCAAATTTAAATAACCCTTATTCCATTTTCTTTTTTGCAGGTAAGGACATATAACTATGAACAAGGTTCTAATTCATCTTTGTATGTAAGTTCAGTTGGTAGTTGTATATGTTTATTATTCTTCAGTAAATTATGTAAATACGAAACTATGATATTCATTCACTGACAAAACGTAATCAAGTACTTGGCCTGAGTTGAGTTATCTAGATTGATATGACTTTAAGCACCTATTCTACGCCTTTGATTACCGCCACTTGAAAACCCGGTCATTTTTACTTGCACCTATACCTATAGGGCAAGTATTGGTTTTTATACCCTATCCTAAGGGTATATTAAGTTTGACACATAGTTTGTAACATAGAGAAATAATCGAGATAGACCCTATAAAGTATATATATTCGTGATCAGCATCAATAGCGAAATCGATTGAGCGATGACCGTCCGTCCATCCGTCCGTATGTCACCGCTTTTTGGGCCTTAAATTTTGAGCTAGGACGATGAAATTTCATATCTGGGCTTCTGAGAAAAAGATACAGTACAAGTGTAAACATTTTTGAAATCCGCCCACTGCCACGCCCACTTTTTCATAACTTCACTAAATTATATGAAACCGAAAAATTTTGTTAAGACCAAATATTTAGGCATTTAGATTCCCTACAATCCACCCATACAAAAGTTTTGGCCACGCCCACTTTTTGGGGGCGTTATCATCAAAAAACCTATTTTGATAAAATTTTACATGTAACATCCTCAAACGTTCGACATTATAGCTATATTTGAGTACAAAATGCAATTTGGCCACGCCCACTTTATAGAGAGGAGGATAGGGTATCAGACGATCCGTTCCAGACGGATTGTAGCTTTTCTGTATGTTTTTAAATGTTGTTCACCACTTAGGACGAAATCCTTTAAAGTTAAAAACCCAGTGGATGGAATGAAAGGAAAGGGTATAAAGAAGTTAAAAGTCGGTAGGAAAAAGGGAGACAGTTAGGTGAAGATGCGCGTTGACTTTAAATCTTTGTAAATCATAATTTTTTGGAAATATCTGAATTTCACTGTGCCACCGAAAATAGGTTTCAAAAGATCAGGGTGTGCAGAAGAGTCCGCTTGTGTAGTACGATTAAACTGACGGAGAGGCGGGATACAACTAACGATTTCATCCGCACAAATGTGGTGGAAATATCGGTACAGGAGCTATAAGCATCCAAAATTCCGAAGATGCTCTAGCGAAGAAACGTTGGAACGCTGTTAACGGAAACCGTACTGACGGTCATTTAAAAGACGGTTTCTTTCAAAATATCTCATGAGATGGAAACTTACAATGCTTTCCATGACTTTGGGGAGCACTGAATCTAAGAAATTCGGTAGTTTGAAGGAGAGGTTTTATTGCACTTTTTAGGAATCGGCTGGATGTGCGCGTTTCCACCTTTCTGGAAAGATGCGTGTAGAGTATGACAAGTGGATGAGCTTACGTGACGGAGGTGGAACATGGAGCGAACATAGTTGCTAGCAAATTCGCTTTCTCTTAGGAGTTAGTGATATTTTGATCGGTTTGGACAAGAGCTGGGATATACGATGAAGCGGAGTATTTGATTCATTGGACGATAGACCGACAAGATTTACTGCATTTAGGACATTGCAGTATTTTTTGCCTCACTTTTTGGTTTCGTAGAAATTTCGCATGCTCATAAATACATAAATAAATAAATAAATAGACAAAGTTATAGGGGTTCGAGTCCATCATATACACGTTCATTCCATACCATTTCTTTCTGAAGGTCATCCAGCTGATTTGCAGGCCTTAAAACATGTTTAGAACAAGATTACTCCTTTCCTCGTACCTAATGGTACGTGCAACCATATTTGCTTTTCTAAACTTGACCGCCATTTACGATGTTTAGTAATTGTTTACTTGAGGTTGAAGTTTCTCACCATTCTTCTTCAGACAACAGAAGTTGGATGGAATGGTCCAAGTGTTGTACACTCGTTTAGTTTCTATACACATTCTGAACTTGCCAGATGCACAAGGACTTAAAAGTCCGATCAGTTATCTTCATAAGCGGACGACATTGAAATAATAAATAAGTAAATAAATAATTGTGGGCGCCGTGGCTCAAGTGGTTAGTGCGTTGGACTACGGAGCGAGGGGTTCCAGGTTCAATCCCCAGACAACACCTAAAATTTATTTTACGGCCCCACCTCTCGCGAGCGTCTGACAAACATCCGAGAGTAAAACTGTAGGCCCCTTCCATTCATGTGAAGAATATAACACGCACAACACGAATGGTTGTGAGAAGCTAGGCCCTGGGTCCCATGGACCTGTCGCGCAAAAAATTTGTAATTTTTTTATTTATTTGTAAATAAATAATTGAAAGAACGCAGTGTGATTTGTAGTGCTTTTGAGGAGGCAAAAGGAGCAAGGATAGATTTAAGAGTCAACAAAATTGTTACCGTCGATAGATACAACGTTTTTTTTACCTAGGCATTCTTTTGAGTTTAAGCAAACAAATAGCTCTTACCAGTCGTTGTTTCTTTGCACTAAGACGGCCTCCGTAACATAAATATTTAATGATTTCTTACAAAACGCTTATTATCTCAGTCCTGCTCTACGGCGTAGAGGTATTGGCATTGTCAAGAGTTCAATGAGGTTGACCTGGGTTGCTTGAGAAAATGTCAAATATTAAGTCCTGTCTGGATGAAAGGTGAACAATATACAAACGAAGAGAGTCTTCAAACATAAAGCTGAGGAACGGCCCAGTAGGGGTAGATTTCACCATATGTAGCTCCCTCAAGTAGAAATGAAGCACATCCAACTTGTTGAACAAATCTGTCGACTCGCAGCTAACTATCAATCCTGAGATTCCATTCATTCTCAATACTCAATATTCTCAATACTCATACTTAATATTCATTGAGTATTTTGTCCCCAGAGTATTTATTTCCTCCATGTAGTTACACGTTCTAGCGCTACACTCTGATCCTGATATAGCGTGTGTTTTTAACTTGTGACTTGTTAAAGTCTTTTTTATAGAAACCTAGTGAGTTTTGCGTGTCCAAATCGGGAATTTAAACTATTCTACAGGGGTTACACATAGCAAAGACGGATCGAAAGGGATCATGAAATATTCTGGAGCCTGAAAAGCCAACAACCTGATAGGCAAATTCTAATTCTTTTTATTGCATTGTGACTGTTAGTCCGTTTTATTTTTGTCACCTCAAGTGAATCGAATCAATAAAATAAAACCTAGTGCTTGGTTATTGAACTGTATCAGTTGGATTAGAATGGCCTTCAAAGTTTAAATCCAACAGATTGGTATTGAAACTGATCGATTAATGACTGACATTTTTATTTGCGAATTTCTTATTGATTTGTCCATTCGTTAGCACCCTGGTACACAGAAGGAGTTCATTTCGAATTCCTCAACATATGCATCCGTTTAATAGAAACCTGATATAAAAATTTATAAGCACATTAAGCAACCAAAAACAAGTCGCACCACGTTTCAAATCACTAAATCAGGCCTGCTTAAACATGCCAAGTCCCCGTAATGCGAATTCTTTAATTGCCAATATAAAAATGTTACCCCATAAGTATTCCTCTCGAACGACTCCCCCAAACCAATGTCAAGATCAAATCCAGCAGCGTTTCGACAGACATTTCCATAATTTCTTCATCAAGACTGGCAATAAAATAAAGAAAAAGGCATACAACATCGGAACGCCTAATGATAGCTAATGACCGACGATAAATTTTGGACAACTTTCGTATTCAAAGCCGGCGGTCGGCGTCGTTCGCCGCTGTCTCCTCCCTTTTGGACATTTTAATTTACAATTTAAAGACTTCGATGTGAAACGACTTACAAGTGTATGTATCACTATATCAGGTCGCAATCGTCAGCACCCCATGAAGTATCCGAATCCTTGTATATCAACACTTTGTTGTTATCTCTGTCGTCGTTGGAAGAAGCTCAACTGCGCGCAATGTGATTACATAAATTTTGCAATTTGTTTCTTAAAAAAAGAGTAGAACAACATAAAGGAAAACCCGAATTGATGAAAATAAAAGGATCGTAATATAAAACCAAAACCACCCGACACGAGGACGCAATGGTTTATTTATTCTCACATCCTGACCCATAATTTATTGATAATGGCACATTAATGTGACAGCTTTAACGACAGTAGGATATGACCACACCGAGGGTGACAACAAACTCCACAGAGAGAAGATGTAATAAAATGTTTAACTAGTACAATAACGCAGAATGGCGAGAGACAGAAAATGGCACAATAAAGGGAGTGAAATAGTTAACTTTTTTTTTATAGTCGTATAAAAACAAATAGATCGTTTTGTTTAAGTTAAACTTGCATTAAGCGAGAGAGCTGTAAAAGAGGTTCAGTAGGGGTAGAGTCTTGTTACTGGGCTTGTAGAAATAAAACCAGAACAACGTTTTTGTCATGAATTCGAAAGTAAATGGTTTTTTATTGAGTTTGAACATATTGTATTCGAGAATCATTTCTTAGGAACGAATGTTAATATTATCTGTTTCTATTATTTGCTTCGGTATATAATAATATAATACTAAAAAGTTGCAAGAGATAACGTGTCTTCAGTTAAACTTTAAAGGACGGCTTGAGTAATAAATATTCTGACATGGATTCCCGAAAAAAATCTTTTTTTTTTCGTTGAAAACGGTGTTTTTAGGTTCACAATGAGGGACTTTTAACACATTCCGCAAATGAAACGATAATGCACTCTCCTTTGATGCAATTTTGTGAATCAAGGCACGAAAGTCTGAGTTCGTAACGAGTAGAGAATAGAGGTTAAAGATATTTTTTGTAGGAGTGCTTTGAAACTCAGTTGTCGTAATGTTTCATTATGTAAAACATGGGTATTACTCGTACTAAGATAATTTACTTTCGACTATTTTTCCCAGTACGGGAAAGTGGAGTGCGAGACATCCTTGCATATAAGTAAATATTGAATAGGGATGTATGTATTAGACTACGACCCGAAACTCTCTATTCAACAATGCAATAAGACTTTCATAAAATCGTGCTGGATTCTTCTGACACAGACTGTTTTAGTTTCCTGAGCAGTGTTGTCAAGTCAGCAGTTATTAAAATATGTTAGGAGTGTTAAGTATACATAAACTGAAAATAAAATTTTCTCGGTTGTGTGTTTCTGAAAAGTTCATAATTTTTTCGGCTTTTGGTAATATATAAATACATAATTTCATTTGTTGCTCATTGCTATCATAGAGACGAAGTATAAGTTAAGTAAATGACTAAACACGTCGAAGGGTTTCCATGATTAAAAGTATATTTATGACCACAAGCTTTCGCAGCTATTTAAAAACTGTAAAATCTAGTAAAGGCTTTACATTCGACGGTATGCTACTACTTTATCAAACATTTGAGAAGTAATCGCTGCGTTATTATATAGACTTTGTATAGAATGAATCTCGTTATTGGCGGAGGCCTTTCTAAGCCACTAAATGAATCTATACGCATACACTTCGACTATATACGCCTGAGTAATCGCTTGGATTGTCTCAGTCCGAAACATTTTCCTAGTGGGCCAAATGAAGTATGTATTCCCAATCGTTAATCAGCGCTGTGGCGGGAGCCCAGTTGACATCAAAGTCGGGTTCAGGTGCTATGAACGCAGATTCTGAACCAGCCCTAGCTAGTTTATCTGCAGTTCCTTGATAACCAGTAACCCAACCGAGCTTTACCCTGTTATATCGGGCAAAAGATTGAAGTACATCGTAGCAGCATTTAACTGATATAGAGTCCATTAAATTGGACGACAGCGCTTACATCCTAGCTTCCTTAATATGGTATGGAGTTCAGCCTGGAAAACCATGGGACACATTCAAGGTATCGAGGCTTTGGCGTTGGGTCCAAAAACACCAGCTCCAACTCCAGTTTCCATCTTTGATCTGTCTGTGAACCAGATCAGATCACTAGGATTCCGGTCCACGGTCCAATATTTCTACCTTAAATAACCTACCGAATCAGTATCCGTGACCATGATGTCGGCGATAGTGCAAAGTATGCCTTTTCTGGGAATTTTTTTATACTTGTATTCTAGCTGCGGCTTAATAGCGCATCTAACGGCCGTCTTTCTAATGAAGATTTGTAGAGGAGAAAGCCCAACAACAGGGCAAGTACGCATTGCAAACGTAATACCGAAACAGGCAATTGTCTGGAGCTTCTAAAGCCCTCTGAACTTTCGGCCATCAAACGATGCTAATGGTACGTGATAATGGGCCTCACCATCATTGTACACATATATTCAATGTATAATTTTTGGATTTAGACCCCAAGTTCTGCTGTAAAGGTGTCTACTAGCCCGCATGGCTCTAGTCGTACGCTCGATAGCGATCTTGATATGAGAATTCCAGCTAAGTCGTTTGACCAGGATGACGCCAAGATATTTAACCTCACTGGAATAAACTAAAGTTCTGCCTTAGTGATGGGTCCTAGGACAGTCTCTTTTTTGTAAAGCGGTGAATACTATCATATGTGTTTTTGAAGTCTAAGTTAGATGGTTTGGACTTGAAATTGGTCTTCAAGTCTTGTCTTAGTTTTAAAATTTTGTCCGCTGTCAATCTATCGGGTCAGGGGTCAGTCAGATTGGTATTTTCCGATTAGTTTTTCAGAAAGGTTTTAGGAGTTCTCTTAGTTAGTAAAGATATACCTTGGTAGTTAACGTAGGTTTAGCCAGTCAGCAATACATAAATACAGCTTCTACTATTAAAAAACTTGTCTTATGTCAAAAGGTACTTAAAATCCTGGTCTCAGAGTGTTAGATGAATCAGAATGGATTGATCAAGCCTGGCATACTGCAAGTGTACAAAAACTGGTGGTTCAGCAAAATGTTCCCTTCAGAGTAAATACATAATCTCAAGTTGAAGTCGATTGTGTGTTCTCTGATGCATTTGCTGTCAATGCTGTAGTGCCTAGAGAATCTTTAGGGTCTTTATAGCAATCACATGCTGAAACTGACAAATAAAGCAAGACTTATAGTAACGTCTGACGCCTAGATCATCAATTGCAATGTCCCCATCAATGTACAAAACTTCACAATGCTCAGAAATGCAAGAAAAATAATATAGAGAGAAGAAAGTCCCAATCGTCGAAGTCTGTCATTAAGGTAAGCTTGGCATGTGGGAGGAACAAATCCTCTTATTACACAGGGTTATCCTCTTGTTAGACCGAGATTGGAACATGCTCTCAAGTTTGAAGTTTGGCTCCATAACATTCTCTACATCGATTCGAATAATCGATAGAATAAAAATAGACGCTTAGTAAGGGGTTTCATACTAATATCCAATCTTAAATCTTTGGGCTTGTGGATCATTTGCAGAAAATCTGCATAAAGACAATAACAGCAAAGGAATCAAAATGGATTCGTCTCATAAATGTCCCACCTGATAATCTCTCGAACATTTTTCTATCAAAATTATATTCTCCATTAAAGCTTACAAACTCCAGCTATGTATAATCACGAGCATCTGCTGGTGGTACCTGTTTTATGTTCTGATTTTGAAACAAAGGTTTTGAGTCATTTTCACTATCATTTCTCTCTATTTGGGTTCGAATAATAGTTTTTGGACATTTTACATTAGTTACTTGTGAATGCACTTCAATAATTCCACGAACAAGTCCAACTTGAAATTAATCACACTAATGTTGGGAATTATGTTTTAATTCGAGGTCAGGGTACACTGAAAATACAATTGGTGCCTTCCAAATCACACGGTGCTGTGATTTAACAGAAAATTAATTACAGTCAATTACAAACCACGAGTACACACTATCTAAAAGTTTACTATTTTATTACTAGCTAATTGCTCCATAAAAGTCCATCACTGCCATTTTACGATTGCACTTAGAAAAATACTCGTATCTTTACGACAAAATCAAACAAAATTCCAATCAAAGCGTCTGTCAGCGTCAATAGACGATCCACACATACAACCCGGGAAAATCGTTAACTTTTAAGTTGATATCAAGTCTTCGACAACTTTACCATCTTCAACAACAACATCAACTCATTACAAATTGAAAGGCCCGCAACTTGTAGTGCCAATAAATTTTCATTGCCCTCAATGACAGTTCGAAACTACGCCAACTTGCCGCTGTCATCATCATCAACATCGTTTTCGCCGTCGTCGTAGTTGTCGAAGTCGTCATGAAATACGTTCCACAGTTTCACCGTCGAATTGAATATTAGCAACCGACCGCGCAGCAATCAAGTCGCAATCGTGTTTCTAGAATACGCCATAAATAAAACCGATTATGACACTCAATTACTCATCGAAGTGCAGAGATAGTACATTCGGACAAACAAAAGTGAGGTGAATACTAGTTAATTCCACCACACTATTATTTATAGCTCCAGCCAATGGCGGAATAATTTATGGAAACATTCTCGTTCGAGTCAACGGGAGGGGACTCCCCGACTGTAATGACGTCTTTTTCTTCTCGTTAACGGAATGACGACCATAAATCGCGTATTGAATTAAGTCATAATGGAAATATACCGTTGTTACTTGCAAGTTACTGGTTTTATTTGCAGAGAGGTAACTTTGCGAAGGCATTTATCATAAATGCGCAAAAACAGTTGAGGATAAACGACCAAGTTCCGGTGCACTTGCAGCACCTAACCGGAAACTACCATTAGAAGTAGGTACTACAACTATGCAGTGAACTCCGTTTCTAGCAGCATGTCAGGTCATATTCGATGACATAAAGTGTACACATTGCTTTTGGGGACGTTGCCGGTTGTTTGTTGAGAGAACGGAGCTTGAAAATTAATGTCGAACAATTTTCATTTTGCAAGTGTTTCCGCACCGACAATGCAGGAATCGTTTATCACAAAACTTAATAGACTTCCTTTCTTGCCTGTTGGTTTTATTGAATTGTGGGTTGGATGGGTCTACCAGAGAAGTCTTTTGTCGCAACGCGAGACCTATGGGGGTAAAAGTTGCGACATTTCTTGGCATTCAATGCCAGCAATGGGCAGAGGCGTTGAGACTACGACCTAGTTTTGAGTATTTAATTTAGTTGGCCGAGGAATTTGTTTGCTTGACTTATGAATTTTTTGGAGAAGTGAAAAGGAATCATTTAATTATTGAATATTGTGCAAATTTGTTGCATTGTTTGTCTTATTTTTTGAGAAAAAAAAACAGAGGATATTATTGAACATTGTGCATGAACATGTTGCTTTCTTGTTAAATCAGTTGGTCAATTTTGATGAGGTGTCATAGATTTAAGAACAAATCAGGATTCGTTGCACGTATTTTCTGACGATGAATGTTGACTATGGATATACATAAGTAAGTAAGTTTAAGTTCAAATAACGATGGGCTGACATAACGAGCATAGCTAGGTAACAAATCATTGTTCTGCACCTTGAATTTTGTCAGAACATGAAGCATAGGTATTTTACGCTGTCAGACTTCCAAGATTTTTTCTTTACGTAACCTTTCTCCATTTTGAAGAAATTTGACGCCCAAAATCTTACAGCACGGTTTACGAACAACAAATTCTTGTTTCAATTGACAAACCTAAGTAATTTTGTGGACGAAAAACCAGACAGATAGGTTGATTAGTTTATTTCTGTTGGAAGGCAGGTATTCCTTTCCTGTATTCGGGATGGTTAAATACGCTCAACTATTTAACAAGACTCATAATCTCCTAGCTGTGGTTTTCAGATGCCCTGCAATGAAATTCGTTCCCGAAAGCTTACTCCTATTTATTATTGAATCCGTTGAATTCATGCTATAGTACGCATGATTGACAAGTAAAGCGTTTAAATTCAGTATCTTCTTTCCTAAGTAAATTGCAGAAAATCCAAAAAAGTTTTCATATGCTGCAGTACGACATTGTATTTTTAGGGAACCGATGTTCTAAACAGGATTTATGTACTGAAACTTTTTTATGTACCTAAAACTTGTCCTGGACATTTAGCGTCGTTTCAAAATGGAACTTGCACTTCCGTGGTACAAGGTGCTTGTTACAAGCTGTGATGTGTATAGTTCGCCAAATAAATACATACTTCTATAGGCATTCCATAAGGTTTTATTATGTCTTCAACTCTCTCTACTTTTTGAGAGTCTTTGGATTGTCTTTGCTTATAAGAAGAAGTATTAAGGCAATGGCGGTAGTAGTACAAGTAAACAAGATCGCTGTTCAAAAAATATTTCCAATTTAAATGATATTATTTTTTTTTATTAAATAAGTTTTTAAACTCTAAGAGGCGTCCTAATAAATTAATTTCTCATCAGCAGCATGCAACTCTGATGGGTCTTTAGCTTAAAGATTTGCCAGTAGACCCACACCACAAGGTGGTGTTCTATTTTCTCCCGTTTGGTGATGTTCTCGTTTGGAATCTAGTAGTAAACTAGCTTTTGCATACCCTGGAGAGAAAAGACTGCAGAGTAAATGTCGAAAGACGAAAACGACTTTGCTTTTTCATGAAAGCAAGCAAGCTATTTTTAAGCTCTTGAACTGGCCTGGTAAAAAAACGACCAAAAAATCGACTTGGTCCTTCGATATTTATCAAGAAATACAAGGTTCCTCACATAGACCCTCCAAAACTGTCTCCTTTTTGCAGGCTTCCGAGTCTAATTTTGGCTAAAAGACTGAGCTTTAGGTGAGGTGTGCACTCCAATCTTTTTCTAGACTAAAGAACAACATGTATAGAGCTCAAGCCTTTCTACCATCGTAAAATATTCGGCTTTCTAAAAGAAACTTGGAAGGGATAGGCTAAATAAAAGTCCTCATCTAGAACCAAAAGAATAATTCCTAGTTTTGTATGTTTTTTGAACTGAACTCTATGAGCTGGTACTGAGAAGGTACACACAACTTTTTCTTCTCTTCTCCCAGTTATAGTCAACACTAAGGAAAGGCGGACTACCTTCAAACCGTCCTAGCCTGATTTAGTGCCAAATCAATTGTGCTGATGATTGTGTAAGTCCATCCTTATTTATTATCTCATACTACACGACTTATATGTATGTACATATGCATGTACATAGATATTAAGCTCTTTTATTTGTCAAAGGATTCTGTGTAGAATTTTTGTTAAAGAAAGCATGCGTGAAACGTCTTATTTTTTATCAACTATCCAAAATAGTTGACTAATATTCATGTGACTACAGGTCTCTTGCATCTGAATATAAACCTTATCTCATGGAATTTCTGAACCTTTCATATTGAAATACACTTTAAAGGTCTTTTATTCTATAGTGGGAGTACAGATAACCGCTCATGTACACAATGTGATAACTCAACTATGACAGTATCCACAATAGTCCTTTAAACAAAACCCATTACATCGACATTCATATAACCTAACGATCTTAAACAGAGCTCGAATCAGTTCTAAACCTAGAAAAGAGTCTTTGTTCAATCCAATAGAAATGACTACGCATACTCACTATTTGTGTTGTTTACACACTTTGTGAGTTTCATAGAAAATCATAACGCACACAATGATTAAGTACGTTCTATAGGTTTCTCAAGAACAATTCATGGTTATGGCATAAGTAGCTCTTGGACACCTAATTTCTTGAATCACGGTATTTTTTTTTATTATTACAGTCTCCCTTCAAGCTACTCTTCATTGAAATGTTTCTGAACTTTTGCCCCTTCAAATTCAAGCACATGTCTATCAATAAAATTCTAGCTGCTGTGAAGCGTAGGCAATATCTCAATGATCATTCAAAAAAGATAAATGAGCACTTTAAAAGTGCTCATTGAAATCCGACAACAGAGTCATTATTTTCATCTAAAAATTTCTGGGATTCATGTTTTTTATTTCTATTTTTTTTTTTTTTTCATTTTTACTCTATTTTCGAATTTACTTTGAAGTGTGAAATTTGTGCTTTAAGCATATGGCACTTAACACCTCGAATAGATACTCGGACATGCTCATATGCGTCTCAAGTGCTTGTGTATGTATGAGTGTATGAAATACTGGAGAGAATCTTGAAAGTGTCATTTGAAGAGTGTGAGCACATTTGCCCAGTGCAAAGTAGTATCTAACAAAAAGAGATGATGTATCTGAAATATGAAACTGACAGTAAAAATTATTTTTCTTTTATCCAACCATCCATCATCTGTCTCGAAAAGAAAGATACGCATATACTTGTATATTTGCCAGAAAAAAAAAAAAATACAACACATTAAATCGTTCATCATCGGGTTGCTGATGATGATGATGATTGATTGAGACCATCCACATGACTTGTCACACTTCACTGGAAAACATCTTTTGTCATGCCATTGCCGCGCTGTGTGAGTATATTCTGATTTACGAGCACAGAGTGAATGTATATGATATTCCTAAATGAGTCATGGTAATTATAATTAATA
The DNA here is from genome assembly GCA_905220385.1 of Xylota sylvarum. Lineage (NCBI taxonomy): Eukaryota > Metazoa > Arthropoda > Insecta > Diptera > Syrphidae > Xylota > Xylota sylvarum. The sequence goes on along the minus strand of LR999957.1, from coordinate 65,029,286 downwards.
GAAATAATGTAACAACACGGATAATTGAAGATATCAAGCTGTCAGCAGCGCCATAAGTGAATCGAGTGTGAATTCGTCGCGACATCACATGCAATTAGCATAAATTAACTTGAATGTGTCTGACGCTAAATGGAGGGTAACGTCACGTCTGTGGGGTGAGTAGGTCTCTTTGTATGAGAGGATGTAAAGATGGCATTGTCACCGAATCAAATGAGATTTTAGTTAAAATAAGTTCTCGTGCGAAATACTAAGTCTGTAAAACGACTTAGATTGCGTGCACCAAAACCAAAAGTAATTCTTGACGTTTTACTAGATGTAAGCTCAACCAAGACAATAGAAAATTATATATAATATAATTAGAATGATGCCGATACTGATGAAAGTTAAAATTTTGCTTGAATTTTGGTAGAATGACAGAGATTGAGGCAATGGGGGATGATAATGTGTGGGAAAGTTTCGTCATTCGGCAGGTACCTAGAGTGGATTGTCATTTTATAGGAAAGTCATTTTATAAATGAGGTAGCTTAGCGTACTTAAGAGACAGCGGTCAGCAAAGTAATTTCTTCGGTTACCTCTTTATCTTAAAGCTCAAGTTGATTTGTCTCTTAGCAATACCAGGTTGACAAAAGCTTTAAAAATAAAGTAGCTTTTCAGTGCCGTGTTATTAATGATATCTGTCAATGTGAACAGTGATAGGATAGTGATCGGAGTCAGTTGTTAAATAGAACGATAGCGTTGTGCGATTGCAATAAAACAATATTACTTCTAAAACGCTCAGGCGGCGGATGATGTTCCTTTCGGTCAATGTCAAATGTGGTAAGCAACAACTTCTGCTTTTCTTCCTTCCCACCCTAAATGAAATCCGGCTGGTTATTAAGCACAACACCCCCAAAGAAATAGCCAATTTTTTTGCAAACATATTTATAGGCTACTCAACTCTAGATCTCGCGCAATTAGACCCACCGACTATACCAACAATGTGTACACAAACGGTTTTTCAATAAAGACATAACAATAATTAGTATTAGTATTTATTCACAACAAATATTTCACATTAAGATTACAATCTCATTATTTGTGAAGGCTTAAATGTAATACCGGAGTGCTTCGAAATACGTATATTAAGCTTAGAAAATACAATTTGTTTTCGGTTTAATAATGTAAATAGATCGAAATAATACAATATGTAACAAAGTGTTTCAATACATTATTTATTATATTTTACGATTGTATGTATCACTGGTCAAGTGTTTAAATAGATTATATTTGAATGTGTTTGTGTTTTTGATTCTCCTAAGTGCCACTGGTAATAAGTTCCAAAAGAGTGGTCTGGACGAAAAATGAACGGTCGGATTGTAGGCAGTTGAATCTAGGTACAATCAGGACTGCGGATCTTTGCGAACAGTCAAAAGCTAGTCTGTTATGTAGGTACTCAGGTTGACAGTTGAATAATAGACACAGAATAATTGAGATATCGGGCTAAAGTTTATTCCAGGTACAGTACACATGTTAATTTAAGTATGGAATTCTATCACTTCATATGACCACCGCGAACACTTTTGCAGTGATCGATTCTTTTGAGCCAATTTTACACCACTCTTACACACATATCGGCCGGAACGTTGGCAATTTCGCTTTCGATATTGTTCCTGAGCGTTGGTTTGTTTGTATAAATCAACGCCTTAACGTAACCCCATAAAAATAATTTCAACGGCGCGGCGTTAAGTCGCACGAACGAGCTGGCCATTCGACCGGACCATTTCTCGAGATTTCACGATTACCAAACTTCCCCTTCAATAGATCAATTGTTTGACCAGCTGTGTGGTATGTGGCACCATCTTGTTGGAACCACATATCATTGATGTCAAGTCCATCCAATTCTGGCCAAAAATAGTGGCACGATAGCGTACTTGACCGTAGCATGGCGGTCATTTTCATCGATGAAAAAATACGGTCTAATCAAACCCCGGGCATAAAATCCACACCACACGGCCACTTTTTGTACAGTCTTTTGAAGCACATGTGGGTGGATTGAGAACAATAACGCATATTTTACTTATTGACAAAGTCATTAAGTCAAAATTGTGCTTCATCGCTGAAGATGATTCTTCAAAGCCCAATTGGAAAAATTTTGGGTATGTCAGTTTCAAATGGATAACCAATAATTAAACGTAAAGAAATCCATGCTTCTTAGGGTATCATCGTCATATATAATATAAAGTCAAATTGCAAAATCAGGGTCCGGAAAGTAAAGCTACAAGCTTAGAGCAGTGACAAGCTTCACATCAACACAGATTCTTCTCTTATACAAAGCGCAATTAAGACCGGGTTTTGAGATTGCCCTCAAATTACAAGCTCGTCCCCAAATAGATATACATACATAAATAGACAGATTAGACTGATAGAGCATCACTAACACTTAAATTTAGCCTCTATCCATCTTTACTAAGTCTGTCTTTGATGACAAATTTATGCATGAAATAAATGCCAGTTATGTTAACGGTAGAGGCATATAAACTACTCTTCCATTTTAAGGTGGCGCTACAGTCCGGAGTGGACCTGAGCCTCAACCAACAAACTGCTCTTTCTCCCTTCTCTAATTGTACAGTCTACAATTGAGTCCTTCTGAAGATATCTTCTGCTGCACTTGTGCAAGGAATGTGGAGTAAATATAAGACGGATCTTGCATCAAGCTAAATGTGAAAGGCTTACTTCATATCTGGAACGAAACAGTAGAGTAAAAACGTATACATATGTATATCATGTTGCATCAAGGCAAGGGAATTTAATGTGCATTGTACATTGTGTAGTATTCCCGTGCTTTATTGTTTTCAGGGTGACCCTTGAATAGCTTATCAGATATTCTATCCACTATGTAGAATGATTATGAGACTCTTATGCCATGGATGAAGTGGAAACTAAATAACTCTATTTCTATCTGTATAGTCAAAGAAATCCTAGATTGGAATGAAATAATACAACACTCATTCCTGACCCCAGTGGAACTGATAGTACGTAGATAGATTACCCGTGTTCCCATAATCTAAATACCTACAGATTTTTCATAAGGAGTGTATCATTTTTAAAATAAAACACAGTGTTTGAATGAAGTGATACGCAGCCGAGTTCCCAAAAGGAAGTGACAATGTTTATTAATTTTAATTCATTTGACAGTTGAATGATTGTACTTGACTTTTAGTAACTTATTATTAGCAAAGCTTAAACTAAGTACTAGATTAATACATTATTGAGATATAAAAAATGTATTTCGGGTTATGTACATTTTTGGGGATATAATGGCATTTCGTGAATTGCTTCGGGTTGTTGAATGAAGCCGTTGAGCCGAAAATAGGCTTCATCACTAAGAATGATTTTGCGATCAAAATCGAATGTACCTACATGTCGCAATCGAATCTGTATTTTGATTTAAAATTAGAATAATTTGCAAATATTGCTGAGGGGTGTACTTTTTCATGATTAAAACATACAGAAAAGCTACAATCCGTCTGGAACGGATCGTCTGATACCCTATCCTCCTCTCTATAAAGTGGGCGTGGCCAAATTGCATTTCGTACTCAAATATGGCTATAAACTCGAACGTTTGAGGATGTTACATGTAAAATTTTATCAAAATCGGTTTTTTGATGAAAACGCCCGCAAAAAATGGGCGTGACCAAAACTGTTCTATGGGTGAATTGTAGGGAATCTGTATACCTAAATATTTGGTCTTAACAAAATTTTTCGGTTTCATATAATTTAGTGAAGTTATAAAAAAGTAGGCGTGGCAGTGGGCGGATGTAAAAAAAATTTACACTTCTACTGTATCTTTTCGTCATAAGCCCAGGTATGAAATTTCAGCGCCATTGTTACTAATTTAAGGCCCAAAACTCGGTTTTGTGATGAAAACGCCCCCAAAAAGTGGGCGTGGCCAAAACTTTTGTATGGGTGGATTGTAGGGAATCTGAATGCCTAAATATTTGGTCTTAACAAAATTTTTCGGTTTCATATAATTTAGTGAAGTTATGAAAAAGTGGGCGTGGCAGTGGGCGGATTTAAAAAATTTTTACACTTGTACTGTATCTTTTTCTCAGAAGCCCAGATATGAAATTTCATCGTCCTAGCTCAAAATTTAAGGCCCAAAAAGCGGTGACATACGGACGGACGGACGGACGGACGGACGGTCATCGCTCAATCGATTTCGCTATTGATGCTGATCACGAATATATATACTTTATAGGGTCTATCTCAATTATTTCTCTATGTTACAAACTATGTGTCAAACTTAATATACCCTTAGGATAGGGTATAATAACGAGTTGAAAAAACGTCAAAACAAACCACAGATAACTTCACAGAACTCCTATTGATAAGTGGGGTACACAAATTGAAATACAGTTCACAAGAAATTGGTTCAATTTTGAAGTGAAACGTGCAAATTTACTCCCTTTTATCTCCAATAGGGTGGAAAGATAAATCCAGCCAGTGACTTTGTTTGCAAGAAGAATCAGTTGAAAGTCACCCAAGTTGGTGACTTAATAGAAGAATTCATTAAGAGCATGCTAACTAATTTCTGCCTTCCAAAGTTTTCTAACTTTAAAAAATGCGCAATGTACGCTTTTTCTTCAATTCTAAGCAATTCCGAGCGCTAATACTCGCCATTTGCTTCAATCATACGCTAGCTGAATCCCTCCTCTATGTATTTAGGACCGCCCATCACACCACCCACCTACCAACATGTGTATGCTATATAATTGTAAAAACAAAAATTCAAAACTCTGCCCCATCACCACTTGAAACACTTCAATACTTCGCCAGCCATCTAAATTCGCCGTCAAAGAATTTCATTCGCAAATTTTCCAATCACTCTCCTTCGGCTGCTGGATGGATCTCTGGAACACTTAACATAGGAAATAACCCAGAACACACAGCACAACTGACAGCCGCAACATCTAGCATGTTACGGCCGCTTTGATCCTCCTGCCAAAGTGTCTTAATAGCGGCTGCCCGATGACAGCGTGTCTGCCATTAAACTGAATTCTTCGTCGAGCGTTGCCGCACTTCAAAAGACCGCAAAGGCGGCGGATCTTTTTTGATGACGACGACGGTTCCGCCGCGCAACAGATGTTTGTTCGCCCAGCAACACTCCGACACTTACAGGCTGCGTTGCCTGCCCCCCTCTTCCTTCCAGCTGTGTGAAATAATTCAAAGGCTTTAGTGTAGTTTGGTATTTGGTTTGCGCCGTTATGGATGTTTCCGTCGGACATTCTTCTTCTTTTTTTTTCATTTGCCATAACCGCAATTTTTTTCCTCTTTTTATGATTTGTTTACAGACGATTTAACATTTCATTTTGTTTCTTGTTTCAGCTGGATACGAAGAACAGTCCATTGGCATTGCTCGCTCAGACGTGTAGTGCCATCGGAGCGGACACGCCCAATCCCAAACTACTGGCGAACATCGAGAAGTCGACAAAGTCGCACAAGTCTGCGGATTCACGGGAAAAGGCGTCGCCAGTAGGCAGTCAGTCGTCGTCGGTGTCAACAGGCTCGAATGAGCATCAACAAGTCAAATCCAGCTTTAAGCCATATGAGTCGAACAACAATCGTTATGACCTAATGGACAACAGCAATGGCGGGGGCGGTGGTAATCAATCTAGTGTAAGAGTAAGGACGCCAAAAAGTAACACAGCAACAGCAACGCGATGCGATTCAAACCAAAGTGCCACATCACAAAGAGACTCACCTGCAACGACCGCGACGGCTGGAGTGACGTCAAACACAGCTGCGCGCAAGACTCCGTCAACGTTGTCATCAACATCGTCGACATCCTCGTCTTCGGCGAGTATACACCAGAATGCTGATCAACCAAATCCTAGTCCACATCGTGCCTCGTCCAAGGAGTCCGGCGGCGGTAGCAACAGTGCCCCATCGGCCCAAAGCAGTCCCGTGTCAAAAATGCCGACATCAGTGTCGGAGGCCCAATACATGAAAGCATTGCATGCCGCCTCAATGCAGCCACAAGTATCCACTGCAGGTGGACAGGCTTATTACACGGGCTACCCACCGGGGTTGGGATACCCTATGGATTTGATGACGGCCAGTGCCCTCATGTCCCCCCATCATCCCATGTTCAAGGCCGCTGCGATGAACCCTTATTTGAACTACGCCCGACTTAAGGGTATCGATCCCTCTTCAATGATGCCTCCAGTGTGTCGAGATCCATACTGCACGGGATGTCCATCGAGTCCACATTTCCTTAACAAAGCAGCTGGACAGCCATGTCCGGCGGGATGTCCTCATTGCGAATCTCCGTCCGCGTCAAAGTCCGCGGCGGCGGCTGCATACGCTCATGCCCAGCTTGCTGCTCTCGCTGCCGCATCACAACTCCCGTATGTATGCAGTTGGATTGCTGGTGATGCTGCTTACTGTGGTAAACGATTTGGCACCTCCGACGAGTTGTTTCAACACCTACGAACCCATACAGCCACCATGCCCGAGTCAATGTTAGCCGCAGCTGCAGCCGGTGGTCTGCCGCCTAATCATCCACTCTTTCAGAGAACATACCCAACACCGCCTCTAAGTCCATTGTCGGCGACAGGTCGATATCATCCGTACAGCAAACCGTCCATGCTACCTCCGTCTGCTTTGGGGCCACCACCGTCTTTGGCTGGCCTACCTATGCCACCGCATCCATCACTGGCGCAGTACTTCTCACCTTACTCACTATATGGAGGCCCACGGCTGGGCTCGTCACATCCATAGTAGTTACTGCAGAAGTCTACCCCACGCTCGTAGTGCCCTGTCACTCCGAATTGACACCACGACGCTTGTTGCATTGACAATCGATCTAAACGATTGTTAATTGTCTTAAGAATTCAATTCTTTTGTTTATACATACATACATACTTTTTTTTTTTTTAACAGATACAAAGAAGTAAATTTTAATTGTATTTTAATTTAATGTTTTATTTTTGTTTTTAATTTGAAATAAATGTACGTTGTAAACTTCATGAATGCTAGTGATACAAACAAAATGAAAGAAAACTTTAAAATAAACGATAATTTATATAAAAACAGAAACAAACACACTTGTAAAATTGTAAATTATAAATATTAAAAAAAAAAACAAAACTCAAACAATTACAAAGGTAATAAATTAAACTTAAACTTAATGATAGCTTGGTTTCATTGACAATTTAAAGAGCAATCTAGCCAAAGCACTTGATAATAGTGACAACAGCGCACTACAATCTTTCGACTGGTGCCATGAACAAATCTCTTTCTAAGTCTTTCCCCATTAGTAGATGTAAAAATGATAATAATACACCACCTTACAGAGAAAGAGCAGTAGTACGCTCTTCAATCGGGATAAAATGTCGAAGGAGCCATCGGATTGGAACAATTATAAGAGGAGTCTTAATGACCTTCGAACAAAGATCAGAAAGGCGATAAGAAGTACCTGACAAATGAAGCCAGTAGAGTTAGGAGGATCCTGTGTAAGGCACCTATTGTACCCGGTTATATCAAAAGACCTGACGGAACAATGGCAATGTCTAGTCGAGAATCTTAAGATTTGCTCCTAGATGCAGACTTTACAGGAAACACTGCTGCGTGCATGACCCTGCATAACTCAAAGGAGGTAGTAAGCGTTCGTAAGCTTCAATGAACAATTAATAGCTTCCTTCCATACAAATCGGCAAATGCAATCATCGCAGCGGAAGTGCAGCAGCCATATGGCATTCTCCATAATTGATTGATAAAACTTTTCTGATCCATGCCTAGGCAATGCCTATATACCAAAGCTTTGGAGAGAAGTGAAAGTGATATTTTTACCGAAGACCGGGAAAGCCACGCACTTACTTACTTACTTAGGTGGGGCTACAGTTCGGGGTGAACCTGGGCCTCAACTAACAAGCCTCTTCAGTTAGCTCGGTCCTTAGCTAACTGCCTCCAGTTGCACACTCCAAGCTTGTTCAGGTCCCCTTCAACTTGTGCGCGCCACCTAAGGCGAGGTCTTCCTCTGCTGCGTTGTCCCTCCGGGTGTGATTCGAAGACTCTTCGGGCCGGAGCACTGGTGTCCATTCGCTCTACATGTCCTAGCCATCTCAAACGACTAATGCGCAGTTTTTTGACTAGGTCGATGTCGCTGTACAGCCCGTATAGTTCGTCGTTGAATCTTCTCCTCCAAAGCCCGTCAACGCAAACGGGACCGAATATTTTGCGAAGAATTTTTCTCTCGAAACGACCGAGGATATCTTCATCCGCTTTTGATAAAGTCCAAGCTTCAGCGCCGTAAGGGAGAACTGGGATGATCAAGGTCTTATATAGAGTCTCCTTAGCTGTTCGGGATAGGGCCTTACTACTCAATTGCCTTCTCAGCCCAAAGAAACAGCGATTGGCAAGAGTTATTCTTCGTTTTATTTCTGCGGATGTGTTGCCAGAATTGATAGCAGAGCCGAGGTAGACAAAGTCCCTTACTACCTCTAAGTTATAGCTGTCGATTGTGACGTTCTGTCCAATTCGTCGATGTTGCGTGTCCCTTTTGGTTGACAGCATATACTTGGTTTTGCCCTCGTTTACCGTTAAACCCATTTTGGCCGCTTCTGTTTCAATACTAGCGAACGCACCGGTGACTGCCGCTGTGTTCTTCCAATAATGTCGATATTGTCGGCATATGCTAGTAGTTGCACAGACTTTCGTTCTTTCAAGAACGATGTTAAAAAAATCACATGACAGCACATCACCTTGTCTAAATCCTTTTTTGACATCAAAGGTCTCGGTGAGATCGTTACCGACCTTGATGGAGCAGCGAGAATTCTCCATCGTCATTCTGCACAATCTGACGAGTTTGGCAGGGATGCCAAAACTAGACATGGCTCTGTATAACTCGTCTCTATAAATGCTGTCATATGCGGCCTTGAAATCGATAAAAAGATGGTGGGTATCGATTTGGACTTCTTGGGTTTTTTCCAGGATCTGCCGAAGTGTGAAGATTTGATCGATTGTGGACTTTCCTGGTCTGAAACCACACTGATAGGGCCCAATCAGGTTGTTGACGAAGGGTTTCAGACGTTCACACAATATGGCAGATAGGATCTTATACGCGATGTTGAGGAGACTGATACCTCTGTAATTGGCGCAATTGAGGGGATCTCCTTTCTTGTGGATCGGGCAAACGGTGCTGAGATTCCATTCATCAGGCATACACTCATCTGACCAAATTTTAGAAATGAGTTGGTGCATGCTCTCTACCAGGTCATTTCCAGCTGCTTTGAACAGCTCGGCTGGTAAGCCGTCAGGTCCAGCAGCCTTGTTGGACTTAAGTTTGGATATTGCTATCCTTACTTCGTTTTGGTCAGGTGGACGAAAGTTTTGACTATCATCGTCTATGTTGAATGGTTCATTCTGCCTGACAGCGGGATGATGGTCTTCGTCGCCGTTATACAGTCTGCAGAAGAAGTTTTTCCATATTCTCAGCACCGACTGTGACTCTACTACGAGGTTTCCTTCTTCATCTCTACAGGCTTCTGTACGGGTCTTGTTGGTCTGACACGTTTTTTTTTACCTGTTGGTAAAACTTCCGTACATTATTCCTGGAGTATAATCTCTCAATATCTTCGATCGCGCGCTTCTCGTGCTCTTTTTTCTTTTTTCGGAGAAGCCACGCACACCACACCAAAAGACTTCAGACCCATCAGTCTATCCTCCTTTCTATAGAAGACATTGAAGACATCAGTAATAATATTAACTTAATTATGCTTTCGAAATCGTAGCATGCTTATAGTAAAGGTAAATCAGTTGAAACCGCACTACATTCCCTTGTCGGCACCATTGAAAAATCGCTGGCCAGCAAAAAATTCACAATGGTAGCCTTCTTTGACATAGAAGGGACATTCAACAACATAAAACTACGGACCACCGTGAAAGCTCTCAGAAAATTGAGGATCAGTTCTAGGATAAGTCACTGGATCAACCAGATACTAGTCAACAGAACAGTCAATTTCAACAGAGTGGTCAATTCAGAACTTGGCCATTGTAACTCCAGAAGATGATTTCAGTGCGGAACACCACAAGGAGGGGTACTATTACTACTACTGTGGCTCCTTACTGTGAACGCATTACTTCTCATCTTTTTTTTTGTTTTTTTTTTTTCAATTGAATCATAAGGATTCAATAGCTTATGCAAATGACATTGCTATAGCAGTCAGTGGTTAACACCCATAAATACTAAGGGATCTCGTATAAACAGCCCATACAAGACTGGTGAAGTAAACAAATACGGACTTAGTGCAATCCGACGAAAACCGAGCTCATTCTTTTCACTAAAAGACATCAAATTCCAAAGTTAACACCACCAAAAATGAGGGGAATTCAACCAAGTTTCTCCGAAGCTACGTACTCCAACGCACTAACCACTTAAACCACCGCGCCCATCATGATCCGGTCTGCCAAATTGAGCAAGCTCGAGTCCAAACCTAGCAAGAGAAACAACAAATCATAAATATGAAACAGCTGCTTAAGATACTAACGCGGAACGCAAGCGGCCTTCTGACAAAAATAGACGAATCAGAAGTTTTTCTACAGAAAAACAATATTGATATATGACCTGGACCCAAAATAAAAGGTTACAGTGACTATCACACGCATCATCCTTCGGAAAAGGTGAGAGGTGGGTCCTCTTTTTACATCAAAGACATAAAAACAGAACTCGATGAACAAATAAGTTCAGTCTCCGTAAAAATATACCACTTAGACTACCTCGTCGGATCTAGATACTTCCCTCCAAGATATAGGGATGGTCGACAACGATCTCGTTAGCCTCTTTTACTCACTCGGGTCTAGTTTTCTCATCGGTGGTGACTGTAACGCGAAACACACTTTCTGGGGTGCAAGATGTAATTTAACTACATAAAGGCACGGGAAAATCAAAGTATTGGACGACTGACACAAATAGAATACTTAATCTCTTACACTTCTTTATCACAAAAGAGCTAACTAAAAATCTGACAAACATCGAAGAATGCTATGATCTATGCTCACGCAGGCACTCTGAAAATGGGTGGAAGTCTAGCATGAAAAGAAGGACCGTCTAGGTTAACTTGTAACAAAACTAACTGATATGTTTTCAGAAAAAACTGCAAAGAAAATGTTGCTTTGAATACTGCTCGAAATAAATGGCGAAATCGACAAACTCATCAAGCGCTTCTCTTGATGTATCGCAAGCTTTCGCAAGGGACGGCACGAAGACTTAAGGTATAAGCTAAGGGTAAATTTACCGGAAAAAATGTACAGACTGGCTGCTTTCCTAGATTCAACCAAATTGTGCATTGTGACTGCACATCGCATCCGCATACTTTCAGTATGCGATGCGCATGCTGTTGCGTTGTGAATTATGACGTTTAGGAATGTTATGCCATGCGCACAATTTATTTTTTGGAAGTCTGAAACAATGTGTAATAAATTAATTGCGCTGGTGCTGGTGACAACCGAGTATTCACGAAATATATTTTAAAGCTAATCCAAAAAGGGTAGCAATAACAAATACCATTTGCATCGTGTTGCATCGTGTTAGATGCGCTGTTTGCTTTTGTTTGCACAGTGTATTCATTCACAATGCATTAAGGAACGTAATGCGTTGTGTCATATTTTGAGTTTGCAGTTAGGAATGGTTGCTGATGCACAAAGCAGGCAGTGCTGCATTTAGGAAAGCAGCCACTATTGGAATCTTAACTTGATAACAGACTCTTTAGTGTTAGAAACCGGACTGAATACTCGAAATTCAAAGAAATCTACGGCACAAGGAAGCATTCTAGGCCCAATACTGTTCCTGCTCTACAGAAGAGATATACCACAAGATAAAGGTACCGTCGGTCGTAGCGACATTCGCAGACGACACAGCTATCCTCGCAACGGATGTGTCAGTCGAATCATCAACGGGGAAACTCTAAACAAAGAATGCTAATGGCCAAAGACCTAGCGAATACGTAGGAATGACCCTAGAGCCTTCAACAAATTAACTATTTTTGTGTCTCCGGATAAAAAAAAGCCGCAGTATGCAGTCATATAGTATATTCCAAAGCAGCGGGCTGAGTAAAGAACTTTTTTGTACTCCGCCGTAGTATACTGTAGCTTATAATGACTCCTTTCCATAATATGCACTGTGTACTGCCTTGTGAAACCTTTAAAACTTTAATTTTGTACCGAAAACGCTCACGACTGACTGATGCGCTGATAATCCTTCGGTGTTTTTTTTTTTTATCGATGATGCTCCAAGCACGAAATGTATGTATAACGTGCGTTTCAAAGTAAGATTTTTAAAAATAAGTACATATTTCTAGTTAGATTGGCAATGCGGGAAGGTAGACCCTTCACTGATGTATCTACTGTGAAAATTTTATGACATTTGAACGAACAGAAACGGAGTTATTGCGTCTGAAGTGACAGTATGTTTGTGTCATCGGTATAAAAATGAGCATGAACGATGCTTTGCTGTCTTTCATTTTATTTCATATCTCAAGTAACTTCTTTGTGGTTACCACTTCGTCCAATGAGAGTTTCCGTTGACTAATAATGTTTTGTTGAATCTCTGACCAAGTGAAAATGGAGGACCACCATTTATTATTCTTCTTCATGCCAACATGATAGGGCTGTACCATTAGGAATTCGATTTAATTTCATTATTTAATTTTTGATAAAACATTTTCTCTAGCAAACGTCGTTCTGGAAGCAGCTGTGACATGACAGGCGACATAGAAATACATACATATGTATGTATTCTGGTCCTAAGAACGCGGAAGTTGAACCGGCCGTAGTTATGTAGTTCGTCATCAAATTATTTGTCTTGTTTCGTCTAACAAGTGATTGTAAAGCATCAGAGTAGTACTGAGTGCAACTTTAGGTAAAACGTACACATTTCTGAATTATAATGTGTTCAATACCGTTTTCAAGATTTGTCCTATCCCAAATCTTAATGATATGGATTTCAGCTTGTAACTGGGCCACATCCTAAGTTGTAACGAGAGTTCGGTGCTGGGTGCAAAAACATTAGCTGATGTAGGACAAGTGAGAATAACAACAGTGTTACCAAAGCATAAAGCTAATGGTACGTTTATAAATAGTCATTGATGATAGCAAAACCAAAATATGATAAGAAAATTGGTTGAAGATGTTCTAATAACCCTAAACGGGAAGAGATTCTTGCAGTCACAAACACCAACCAACATGATCTTATCAATAGGTCGATTTCCTTAGTATAAAATGTCTTTTCTACCTTTTAACAACATGGTGCTTAAAAAAAATTTTTAATGATCAGCTTTATTATCATACGCTTCCTAGCTTTACGGGGTATTGGTGCTTTTTCATGACCTCAACATGGAACAATGTTGTTCAACAATATAACGATCAAATAGCCCGTCATAAACCACTTCAAGTATCAATGCCTCCTTGACCTAATATTTCCCAATAAACTCTTAAATATCGTTAATTAATGTCATGTGCTCTCGTACGCTGTGAGGAAAAAATTGAAGAAAAAAAAAAACTAACAAAACCAACCGGAAAGCGTTCTTTCCGTAAAGCTAAATAACCTCCTCATGTTAGGCGATAAATTCATTTTTGGAAAATATATTTGCTGCAGCAATTCTGTCAACCGACTAAAAAATATGTGAGCCTACTAGTCCCCCACTAACCGGTAACAGCAGCGGCTTCTGGAATTGCCTATCACCACTGTTGGATGGTGTTATGGTTTATCCCAAGGTATAAAGCCGGCTACTCTCTTCCTCTCTTCTGTGTGGACACAGAAAAGGACTAGGAATGAAAAAAAAAAAAAAAAACTATAAATTGAGGGTGGCAAAGCCGTTATTCTCCTTTGCAGTTGGCACTAAATCAAATTTTATTTCCCTAAATATCAGGAATTCCACTGCCCCCGCTCCACCACACACATACGTTCGCATTCGTGTTACCCGACTTGGCTTGCACATGGTGTCGATAAATTTAATTTATGTTCCTCATTCCAGAACCGGCAGCCATAGCTCTATGGCATGGTCATACTCCGCTCTGACGTTTATGTCCTATGGCTGCCGGCATACAGTTTCTGGGGGCAGTAAATCGCTACTCGCTTGTATGGGGGTGCGATTGCGATTCAGTGGTTCGGGATATCTACCCACACACACGTGAGAGGAGATTTGAAAATCTAAGTTTTTTTTCTATTGAAGAACGGGTGACTGTGAGTGACACCTGACCATGTCGCTGGGCACCGCTCCTCGTTTTGCTACACCTTCGCACATATGTTCCAGGTCACAGCCGACACTGAGGTGTAGCCGGACATTTTTTACGATTAGAGAGGAAAAATCCTCGATTGCAATTTTTCATTCGCACTGATGGCGATGGCAGCGGCAGTAGGTGGTGGTTGGACATGGCAACCATTGCAGTCTAATACGTTAATTTATCATTTTAAATCGCGCGTCACAATGGTCAAGGATTTATGGTTTAGAAGGTTTGTTCCATGTTCCAGGAAATTGGCGATATTCATAGAATGAATAGGAGCGACTGAAGTGATGATGGCTGTGGATATTATGAGTCACGTTTAACCTAGTTTGTGTTTGTATCGGATATCGTTGTTGCAGTTTTTCTTTGTTTTTAGTACATACATATGTAAATATTTAAGCAAAACTAAAAACTCTCATCTGTAGGCAATGATTTGCGATTAAAACACCTAACTGGGTAAGAATATATTCTAATTGGGTAACTTTCTCTATTTTCATTATAGTAGGTAATAAAAGAATACAAAAATCTGCTGCAAACAGTGCTCTTCGGCTTAGTGCTTAAACTGGAAGTTGGTAAACGAATATTATGACGGCGGAAGTGCAGATTCTATAAAAGTTTGAATGCAATGTATGCATAGACTATACAATCAGATCATTCGATACTTCCTTTCCTAATAGGGAAGAACGGCAAGAAAATCAACTACCAGTCAACGAATCAACGGTACACATTTACACGGATGGTTCCAAGATGGAGATTGATGTTGGCGCGGGATTCTACTCTGAAATTTGCGGACGACCGACATACCATTTCAATTGTTTCGTTACAGTGAAGTACAACTTCTTCAATTGTTTTTGCTACAACCATCAAGGCGATGTCATCGTCAAAACCTATGATTGACGCTTCTCTTCGAATTGGTAGGCGTAGAATTTGGTCGCAGGGGACCTAAGACCGAGCCTTGTGGACCACCGCCAGTTAAGTCGTAGGTCGTCATTCCCTGCTGTTTGGGCTCTCGATATATCGCGTATACCGCGTATCGTCACTTACAAAAACCGTTTTGGTGCTCTGATAGGTCTCTCTGATAGGTCTAGACTTATTCGTCGCATCGGTGAAGCACTTATTATCAGATAAGTTTTTGTATTGCTTACAGAGTATCGCTACATCAATTTTTAGTTCTTAAACAGTTTGTTGTAAAAGGTCATGAGTCGCTTCACAATAGTTAAGATTAAGCTGTAAGATATTCATATTTTGTTCAAAATAGCTACCGGTTATATGCCCAGTTTCAACGCTTTTAAGCAGTTCTGTCTGCATTTACAGTCCTTCAATTTGTGCCCGTTTTCTTTGCACTTAATGCACAAGAACGATTGCTCGTAAGGATTTCTGCATGCTTTCGCGAAGTGTAAGAGACGTCTGAAGCAGCGTTTCGGCACAATTGTTAGATCCAGTTGATTCGCACTTTTCCGATTTTTAAAAACTTGTTCCAAATTTCCGCTGAAAGGTTTATTTTAGCAATTTACGTTCCACCATAGGTTGTTCTAACACTTTTGATCATAGCAGTTTTGAATTTGAAACTTGGTAAGGGCGGAACAGATTTACTCTTTCGATGTCACATCGTCAATATCCTTGCTTTTTAGTAAGACCTCTTGCGTTAAGCACCAAATGCTACCGGTTTCTCTCAGCGCTTCTTTGATTTTGTCTTTATAGACCGCAGTTGTAGTATTCCAAATTTGCTAAGCGTGAGTATGAGTTCTCCACTTGCAGTTTTTCGGATTCGACTAACATTCGTCCCTACTTCTTTGAGTGAGGGATCAACCTTTATTTCCGAAGCCTGTCAACGTACGATAGATCTCCGGTCTTCTTATTCACTATTGCACCCGGTCGCGGTTTTTTGCCATTCATGGCCCGCATGTTCTTTTCAGACTTAATCCACTTTTGTGCTGACTTGCCCCTGACTTGTCAATACCAGCTATTAGAACATTGTCTATACAAGTGTATATACTAGTCTAAGCAAAGACATCAAGATAACTTCTACAAGAGACAAAACAAATTTCCAATTGAAAACGGGGAAAAAATAACTGAGGAGAATCTCTGCATCCTACATTCCTCGATTGTCATCATCAGTGTCACCATCATCATCGTCATCCGCGATCAGCACACCACCTAGTAGCTACCGACTTCTTGGTTGGTCTGCATGTCACTTTGGTGCTGTCGACATCGTTTTGTTTCCAGGCGCTGCCCTTCTTGGCAATGCTCATGTATCTTTCACCACCACCGCCACCACCGTCGACAACTTCCGTTCGTGTGTGGTGTGCTTCTCTTCGTAGTAGTCTTCGCGTCGTGCATCGTGTAAAATTATCTGGCATCTTATGAATATGTGCAAAGCGATGAACAGCCCGTACACCGTGCCACTTGGGATGCATGGTTTCTTGGTGGTAGCAATGGCGATGGTGGCTGCGGCGATGCATGACCGCAGATGAGTCAAGTGATATACAACGAGTACTTAGGAGCTAACTGCCTCTTTATGTTCCTTAGTGCTTGGGAGGTTTTTGTTTTTTTTGCGAAGCATTTCGCTTCTTCACCCAACAGCAGCGTAAGATAAAGGCATGAAATGTGCATCGTGATAACAAAGGTGAGATTGGAACGACGACAACTCTTCGAATCCCCCCCACACACACAATGCGACAACCAAAGGTCTATGTGGCGAGAAATTCTTTTGTTCAAAATCCTGGTAGGTTTGTGGTATAATGAAAACGCTTCCGTTCAGTAATGTTGAGAAGGGAAATTCCTTGGCAGATTAATTTTATGTTGAAGTAGTGTGATTCGATGGTTGAAGCTAATGAAATGCAATAGGAGGTCATTTCTGTTAACAACTTCAAGGTGAACTTTGAAAATGTGAGAAGTTCGGTGTAAGAATCTGTTGTTATATGCATACCAGTTGTTTGCCATGACTAATGACTGAGGCGATAATTGATTGTGATTACCTTCCATATACCCAATTGGAATTTATAAAATACCATCAACAACGTCCTCTAGAGTTGGACACCTTGCGCGAATAGTGTTTATTCCAAAAGCTAGAAAGCGCAGACATGAATCCGCAAAATATTTCAGCCACTTTAGCTTAACACCCTTCATATTTAGGCATATACAAGGTTGGAAACATTCAAAAGCCTAAAAGACTTTCTTTAACCAAATTTCAAAATTTGGTCTTTATTTTTTTTTTAAATATTAGGAGTTTATAAGTAATAAACTAATTAAAAAAGTTATTTTTCTTTTTTAAACCGATAAAGTTTTTAAAAAAATTAATATTGTGTTACACCTCCTCTGGCGGATATAACAGCCTTAACCCTTTGTGGCATACTTTTTTTTTTAAGCAGTTGTTTTGCATTGTTTTACTTCTATGCTACACTTTTATTAGGCGTTCTATTAAAGCCCGCTTATTAGTGATTTTTTCCTTCCCTATTTCCCTCTACATAAGCTCCCAAAGATTTTCTATGGGATTCAGGTCTGGAGAGCCCCCTGGCCATTGAAATACCTCTACACCATTTTTCTCCAAAAAAGCAGTCATTTTTTTGACTTTAAGACATGGTGCAGAGACGTGCATAAACACAAAATTGCCGTTTGGGTACCATTCCGTACCATTCCGTAGTTTATGGCAACATTTTTGTTGGTGGCCGTAATAATTTGATCACCCACTGTAAGTACCTTCTTAGACAATAAAGCAGCTTTACTAAATCCATTCAAGAACTAGGGCAAGAAGGCGCTGTGGAATATATAAGTCCACAATCGATCTATGGACTTCTGGGACACTGGTAGAATATATATGTATATGTATGTACTAGTACTCGGAAAGGTACTTACCTTTATTAGAGTTCCACTTGCATTAACATTACTTTCGGAATCATTTTGAGGGTGATGTACTCTTACTATGCCTTTGCGGAAGAAATCTGTTCAAGAGCACTCTCTTTAATCCAGTTTCCTTTAAGAACCCAAGGATGAGAGTTGGCTCTAGTGACCGTATATCCTCATCAGACAATTGGTACTTGTCCAAGTATTTCAGTCTTTTGTGGGTCAGCGCCTCACAAGATCCCAGTACATGTTCAGCGATTTCACTAAACTCATCGCAGAATATGCAGAAACTTTCTTCAGATATACATACCTAGTTTCCTTAGGTGCTCTTTGAGTCTACAATGCCCTGTTGGGAAGCCCGTTAGGATATGAAGGTTATTCTTTTTCATACTGATGCATGTTTCGAATCTTTTTCGCGTATGTTGTCCTAGAAGCTTTATGGCTTGTGCCCTTAACGCTCTCTAGTTTCCTGAATTCTTCTTTAAGGGTATGATCCTCTATTCCGCAGAATGGTTCAGGACCTATGAAGGATTCTGATACTACATTTCTTGCTATGGAGTCAGCAATTTCATTACCCTCTCTTCATGGCCAGGTATCAACCAGAAGCTCACCTTGTTCATTAAGTTTTTCCCGACATTCCCCCACAAGTTAGCAGCTTGCCTATCTACAGTCTGCATTCATGGATTCAAAGTATTTGGTTCTAGCCCCGAATATGCTCCACTCTCTTCATCAGTTCTTGGCCCATCTGTGTACCACTTTGTTGTAGATTGTGGATTCATTGCTCTAACTCTTTTGTTGCTGGGCTTGGTAGTAAAGTTTTTTTGAATTTTGAACCGTCTAATAATATTGTCTCAAGTAAAGGCCGAGACTGGCAGTTTTTTGACTAGTGCATCGAAGTTCTTCGATGTAATGCACTTATCTCCTTCTATTTCTTCTTTGGCCATTCTTAGAACCGTTTTACTTGCACATTCCTCTATTTTGAGGCATGTTTCCCTCTGTTCGCAGATACAAGATCATCCACGACTTATCGCTCAAGCCGTTGTTTTGCACTTCGAGGAGTGCCAGTGTGGTTTAGTGCTCCTTCGTGGGAAGTAAATTGTTATTGAATGGGCACGTGGTATCACCTTCCCACACTTCGCAGTAAGACTCACTCCGTTCCAATTTCGAAGACTGGGTGCTACCACTTTCAGCCATTCCACAGTCTTCGGAGTCTCGTAGTCGACCAATAGCATTCCAAACTCGAAATGTATGCCCTGGGATTTGAGCTTATACTCCCATTCTAAGGCAATTTCATCCACTAGAGCATTTTCTAGGTCCTTGAGGTCATAGGGACATAGCCTCTTTCTAGAATAATCACAAGGGAAAACTGCCACCTGCTGGGTTGCTGCTGCAATGACACGCCTTCCACTAGAGACTGCTGCTTTTGCAGCCGTATCGTGCTTTACCCTTGACCCCTCCGACTTCTCAACCAACCTTGGCTTCTTCTGCACGTTCGATACAGGAGGTGAAATAGAGCTACTGCTCCTTTTCGCCGCAGGTGTCAGTTCAAAACCAGGCTTCTTCTGCCTTCTTCCTTGCTTCCTCAGGTGCAAGGCCCTTTTCAAGGTAGCGAAAGTACCATGTGCTGACAGCCGCAGCTGCGGAGGATTGAGGAGTCACATTTTTACGATCTTAGCTCGTTGCTGTCTCCGTACATCACACTACAGTCTTGGCCAAATGTCGAGCGGCAAGATAGAGGGGATAGATTTGGTTTGGTAAATTTCTATTCTGGAGTTTATGAGAAACTCTCCAGTTCATATGGTTACTACCAGTCTGAATTACTAGCAATTCAAGAGGTTTGTGGGACACGAAAATGCAGCCCGAACCTTACGTAACATAGTCGTCTTCAAAGCGGTCTTCTACGACTTGTAGAAAAAAAAGGTAGTTCAGGGTTAGTCTTTATGGGCGCTAGGTCAAACGGGCTGATGAAGCGAGCAGATTGATAAAATGGTGAGGTGCAGTCTAGAACACTACATATGTTTGCGCCCGCTCATACATTATACAGAGCCACGCCCATTTTTGGTGGAGTTTTATTAAAAAAAAGCTTCTTTCAATGAAACTACGCAGATAACATCCGTTGAAATTTATCGGAGTAGTGCCCTCAAAACTGCAAAATGCCACATCCACTTTTCTAGACCTCACGGATAAGAAAATGCCTAGAATTCCATACCTACTGTTTCAGACTATTGACATTAACTATTTTTCTTAAACATCAATTTTCAATAACTTAAAAACCTTCAGGATAAAGGTGCAAGTACGCTCGACCCAGTTGTGCACTTTATTTTCAAATGGCTTGTGGTTAATCCCAATGACACCCTTTTTCCACAAATTCAGCTCCTTGTAACACAAATACTTAAATGTCATGTACAACCAAACCCCAGATCGTACTGAATGTAAAACATGAACATCAAAAACGTGCATTATCTAAAGACGTTGCATTCTAATTTCCCCATATTAACTAGCCTCGCACAAAAAAGAAAAAAGAAACAGAGTTCAAAATTTTCCCAAGAGGGAGAGGAAGGAACTATTTTAAAAAAATATATTAACCCTACATCACCCAATAAACCGCATCAAATGGGCCTTGACAAATCCCCCACACACGCAGCAAAAAAAAGCTACTGACTGTGTACATCCGTGCTGGCACACAGCACACATCGTGGCACAGCAATCATCCAGAAAGGATGTGACACGCCATAGCCACACCTGTCACCGATGCGTCTTCTTTAATGTCAGACATTTATTTAAGCAGCAAATTGAAAAATACGAAAATAAAGGAAACTTTCGCCCCTTCCCACGTGTCGACCAACAACGGGCCAACCGAGCGACTTAATTCTTGAGTAATGCCCGAGGCGAAATATTTGCTGTTAAGTGCTAAAAATCTCGGAGGGTAATAAATTTCCCTGCACTAGGAGGGTGGGGAGGAAATAGTTTTCCACTCGTTGAGCCAGTCGATTGGGGCAGCCGGGGGGGGATAGCCTTTCTTGTGCACGCAAATTGCCAACCCTTGCTCCTACTCCGGCATTTCGTATATAGGATTAACGACAGCAATCCGAATGCTTGCATGATGCATGATGGTGGCACATAAATTACAAATCCGAGGTTAGATGCTGCGTGCAGGCGTGCGTGAGCACGAGTAGGCACTGTCGCACTGGTTTGGACACCGTCGGAGTTCCAATTCAACTATTAATTGGACCACAAAAGTCACAGCGCCCCACTGTTCTCAGGTACACCTTATACTGAGGTGAACCCCTGCTCATCCCGATGATAGTACCGGCGGTGGTAGTGGTGGGCTTGTGGTTTTATACGAATTTAATGGGAACAAAAACAGCATGGAATCTGATCCATTGCTCTTCTGTATGTTTGTTCGAAAATAAAACATCATCATCATCCAAAGGAGGAGATACTACTAAAATGCTTCATCATAATGGCCCGTGTGACTACCGCATCGTATGCCATCAGCCGCTGCTAGCTTGAGTTAGACAATCGATACGAAAACAGGGAAGCACAACGTGTTACAAGAAGAATCACATAAAAACCGTTTTTTATCCATTTATTTTTCATTCTTTTAATCAGATATCATTTACAGTAATAAATTTTCATAAATTACCCCATAACTCTTGGGCCGTGCGGGATGAATAAAGTGGAAGTTGAGGTTTCAGCATTGTGGCGCGATGGTTGCGACCGGCGAGGCGGCGGCTGTGGTGGGGGCGTCGGTACTGGCTTTTGGGGCTATCGCATGGCGGGCATCTTCGTGATTTCCCACCGCTTCGGAGGAATTATTGTTATGAAAACAACTCATTAAGACATCACAAAGGCTGCTAATGAGGTTAATTTTTCCTGGTTTCGCGGAGGGCGGCCCGGTTTGGCATGGTTAGGAATGGAAAATAGTTATAGTGGTTATAGAGTTGCGTCGGTCGTGCCATTTAGAGGGGTAATTGTGTGGTTTCTGTTAAACGGGCCGGAATGATTAAGTGGCACAGTGTAGTATTGTTGTTTAACACGAGAGTTATGATTATGATATTCTGGTGGATTTCGCTATTTTTTCTACTCAAAAATCTCGGAGGGGAAGTGTCATGTTTCTCCAAAAACTTGAGTAAGATAATGGGTGTATTATAAGTTTTTGTTGCCTGCCTCTCTAAGGAGGAGGTTAGTTTAGTATTAGTATTTAGTATTAGTATTCACTGAATACTTTGAAACCAGGACTCTCTTCTGTTTCTTGCATCCAAAATTGGTAAGTTTTGAAAATTTGTTGACAGAGCAAGAACTGCTTTATACAAACATATCTACATACATAGCTGTCCTACACCATAGTGTGATCTACATGACGATTGATCGGGAAACTGCCTAAAATATGGATTGGGCCAGTAGCACAATAATCAAGTTCGTAATGTAGTGCTTGGTTTATCTCCTTGCTGGACAACTGCATGTATAAATCCTTCTGCATGTATAAATCCTTATACATGCAGGCAAAAATTGCAAGTGCGGGGTTGTCTAGAGCCATAAATCTAGACTAGGTAACTTGGGCTAGCATTCCGCGTTACCGAAATCAAAGGTGCTACCGAAACCGACACAACGCCTCGGATAAGGAATGACAACACGTTGGCAATTTTTGGCTATCTACCGGACAAAGATTGGTTTCTGGATTGTGAAGATGGTCCACGACGCACAGAGTGAAGGTCCTCAAAACGTCAGATTCCTTCAATTGGAACATGAGTTGCTTCATGTTTAGATGCGGGTGAGTACTGGTCCCCAACGCCTAACACTGTACTACTCTACTCCGGACAACTATCCGGAAGCCCCCGTGAATATGGAGTTGGACTGTTGCTAACACGCACAGTACGCAGAAGCCTGATTTTCTGGCAGCCTCTCGGTGATAGCATTTTAACGACCATATTCCGGACTAGAATACGTCACGTCACTATTATACAGTGTTACGCCCCAACGGATGGTTCGTGTGAGGAAGAAAATGAGATATCTATAACCAGTTTGGCGCCGTTTTTAGTGCAATGCTTAACGACGGCATTGTCATTGTGATGGCGGACCTGAATGCCAAGGTAGGCTGAATGCCAATTTAGGTAGGGAAGGCATGGCATAGGCAACCGCAGCGACAACGATGAAATGATTTGTGGAATGCAAATCGCCTTGTAATAGGTGGCACTGCCATAAAATTATCACCGTGTCAACTGACAGACAGGCGACCTCCAACCAAATTGATCACTGCCATCAGTCGCCGTTTTAGAAGTAGTCTCCTAGACGTCCGAAACAGGTGTGGAGCCGACATGGGGTTTGTACGCGATCACCATCTTATGATAGTGACTGCAATTACGGACTGCTGTCGGCCACCATACAAGACCATTGGTATGTTGTGAAAACGGTTCTCACATCAGGTGCAAAAAGAACTGTCGCGCGTGGCTTTCCCAGGTTACCTGAAGAAAGATCGACAAACGAAAACAACTTAGAGTTCGAATTGCAGCAACTCCAGCAACAGGGAGGACCGAGCTAGAGCCCCTATTTTGCATGAAGATGACTGAAGTCCAGCGTAAAGTGCAATTACATCAATGCGTTGCCTACTCAAGCAGAAGAAGCAGCAAGCAAGTGAGGCAGCAGAATCGTTTACGTAATCATCAAATAGTTATTAGGTGGGCGTAGCTCTCTACCCAACACCCAGTGAAAGGCTTAGACGGTTCTTTGCTTATGTATGAGGATCAACTGAATAGATGGAACGAGTTTTTGCTACGGTTTTAAATCGTGTATTCGCTGGCAATATGCACCAAAGTCAAGTGTCCGAGGCAAGAAATACCCGAACCCGCATCACAAAAACAACAAGGCGGTATGACTTGACGGTATACCACTGGAGCTGTTTCGAGAAGTGCCAACTGCATCGGCCGATCTACTACAGCCACTTGTTGGGAGAGCCTGGGAGGCCAAAAGTTTGCTGAATGACTGGAAAAAGGAAATGATCGTCAAGATCCCTAAAAAGGCAACCTAATGTAGTGTGAAAACTGGCGAGGTATCTGCTTACTGCCTGCTGTTGCTAAAATAATAGTTAAAATCATCCTTGGGCAAATCAAAGAACAGCTCAAAGATACAATAGATGCCGAACAAGCAGGTTTCCGTTTTGGATCCTCCTGTGTCGACCACATCAACACGCTTCGGATCATTATCGAGCAGTGAGTTGAATATTGTTCACCGTTTCACCTGCTATTCATCGATTTTGAAATGCTGTGAAACCGGGAATTAATTATAGGTATGCCCAAGCACCCTGAAAAGTATTCCAGATAAACTAATAACAATTATTGAGGCTACATACGATGGGTCTACATGTCACGCACAGAGAAAGGCTGCCTGAGGAGTTCGAAGTTTAAAGTGGGGTTCAGTAAGCCTTATCCTCTCACCAATATTGTTTTTATTGGTGATTAGCTATGTGCTAAATGCTGCTTTGTAAATGGCAAACGTAGGAATTCGATGAACTTTTACATCCGAACTCAAACACCTCGACTACGCTGACGATGTATGCCTACCCTATAGGTAGAATAATGGACCTTCACCAAATAATAGCGGATGTTGAGAGGGAAGCTGATGACGTTGGGCTGAAAATTAATTCGGTAAAAACAAAAATGATCAGCCTGGGATCGAACTCATCAGCGCATATCTGCATTGGTGGACAAACGGTTGAGAGAGTAGAGTATTTCCAATATCTTGGGAGTATTGTCTAAACCGATGGCGGAACCGAACTGGATATAGCCAGTCGAGTCGGCAAAGCAAAGTCTGCTTTAGGGACAAAAATTTGGCGAAGTATTCCTTTAGCTTAAACATCAAGCCACGACTGTTCCGTTCCAACGTTGAGTCCGTGTTGCTATATGAATGTGGTACTTGGAGAGTAACCGGTCACGAGAAAGCTGCAAACGATCTTTAATAGGTGCCTACGCAATATAACGAATAGCTGTATCGGAGAACGGGCCATGAACCAATAGGCATAACTTTGTATAAAACGACGGAAGTGACAGTGGATTGGACACACTTTCCAAAAAGATGGCAGATGCATAGCCATCTGGAATTCTCGAAAAAATCATCAATACGGCCGACCTAAGATGGTCAAACTCAGAAGGGCACAGGGTCTCTAAGGCTTAATGGCCTAAGTTCAATCCGAAAAAATCTGGA
Organism: Xylota sylvarum; assembly: GCA_905220385.1. NCBI lineage: Eukaryota > Metazoa > Arthropoda > Insecta > Diptera > Syrphidae > Xylota > Xylota sylvarum. The sequence goes on along the minus strand of LR999957.1, from coordinate 65,003,984 downwards.
GAATTGATAAAACTAAGCAGGTCAAAGCTAAGAACAGTGATAGGGATACTCTCTGACCATTACCTTCTGAGGAAGCACGCCATGAGATTAGGTTTAACAAACACGGACACATGCAGGTATTGTGATGACCTACATGTAGCAAAGGACATTACTCATATGCTATGTGAATGTCAAGTCATTGCTAGGAGTACAGTAAAGTACCTCGAAAGATACTTTTTCAGCAATCTGGATGAGGTTGGTTCACTGACTAAAATTGAGGACATAATTAGATTCTTTAGGGAAATTAAATGTATGGGCGAATTGGTGTAAGGTTTCCTACCGTGAAGGTTCTCTAGGCATCGCGATGGACCCACTATGGTGCCTAGTGTTTTATGATGAACTCATAACCCTATACAACCTATAACCTATATAACCTAGGGCCTTACTACTCAATTGTTTTCTCAGCCCAAAGAAAAAGCTATTGACAAGAGTTATGCTTTGTTTTATCTCTGCAGAGGTGTTATTGTCAGAATTGATAGCAGAGCCGAGGTAGACAAAGTCCCTTACTACCTCAAAGACATTCACAAGTACTAAGCTGATTAGAAAAAGTCTTGCGTACATACAAGAGTTTTGTAGTTTTCGTGTTTTGGACACAATAATCTAGAGCAAAGAGTTCTTTTTTACTGATCTTCCAGCATGGAGGATAATGTAATTTGTTTTTTTTTTTTTTCAAAGATGACAGCAACGTGAATCACCTTACAGTTGGGGATTTACACAGAGAGAGAGTTTTTTTTTGTAACTTTCTCCATCCCATAATGAGTTAGTTTAGTTTATTAAAGACTTTTATTTAATTTCAAAGATTTACATAAAAAAAAGGTTCTTAGTCTACTTAGGTTTGGCATTACGCCATGTACCAGATTAACAACTTTAGTTTATAATTAAAGAATATACGCCTCTTTCTAGCACATTTACACGACAAATCTGACTCGGTTTATTTTGAGGACAAAACTAAAACCAGCGTTATGGTTTCCATCCAGCAGGAAGGCCTTCCTACCGACCCTACCAGAATGAAGGAACCTATGTATATACCCGGTACCACGAGATATTCAATTTGTCTCCCCATAAAGTAGCCGATGACCTTGGTAACTTTGTCCACTCCAAAAGAGTCTCACACCTTCAACGTACCAGGGTTGACCACGAAAAGTTTTTTCGTTCATAACCGGTGCCAATGTCAGTTCATCAACCCCTCTCCTCTCCTCGAAGCAACATTCCACTTATATCTTCTTCCGAATGCTTGTCCATCTATTACCAAAACGTTCGAGGCCTACGAACTAAAACGGTCTCTTTGTTTCTTAACTCCCAAAAGCTCCCCTACGATGTTTTTGTTCTAAACGAAACCAATCTGTCTTCCGATTATAATAGCAACGAACTATTTACCTCCGACTTCACTATTTTTTCTTCACAGACGATGGTCTTGAGAAAAGTGACAATTCCTCTGGTCGTGGTGTTCTTTATTTGCACATTACTTCAGCCACTCGTTAAGCAACCACATGATTGAAGTTGACCTCAATTACTTCTCCTACATGAGAAACTGTGCCCAAACCTCACTTAATTCTATTGATATATCCGCGGCTCTCGTCGAAGAAAAGATAAAAGATGTCAAATGTGAATACTCTCCTGGTCCTGATGGTTTACCCTCTATAGTTCTCAAAAATTGTGTAGACTATTTGGCCCAACCCCTCTCATCTCTGTTTCAAATTCTATCCCTCAAGGAGTGTTTCCTATGATCTGGAAGAGCTCCTTCATAATTCCCCTCCATAAAAAACGTCCTAAGAATGAAGTTTCCAACTACCGTCCGATCGCTAAACTCTCCTGCATACCAACGCTCTATGAAAGTATTGTTTATGATACAATGTTTTTCCATTGCAAACCTATCTTTTCCCCTTACCAACACGGATTTCTTAAAGGAAGATCAACAACTACTAACCTAATTCGTATCTAACTGTGTGCGTTAGAGGATGGTAAAGTAAGTCGACGTTATTGTCACCGATTTTAGCAAAGCCTTCGACAAAATCTCGAACAGAATCATTCTCTTCAAACTTGAAGCTCTTGGTTTTCAGCCGGGTATAATTGCATGGATCAATTCCTACCTTAAAGATCGTCAATATAAAGTCCTCTTTAGATCTCCTATATTCGACACCATTATAGCCACTCCGGAGTCCCTCAAGGTAGCCATCTTGGTCCTCTGATTTTCATCCTGTCTATTAATGATGTTGACCGTGTCATTGAAAACTTTCATTTATCTGTTTATGCCGATGACATGAAATTCTTCAGGCACATTTCAGCCCCCGCAGACTCACGTCTACTACAAGCTGACTTCAACAACTTTTCTAGCCGGTGCCAAAAAAATTTCCTTGTGCTCAATGTTACCAAATGCCAAGCCATTACCTATTCCCGTAAACGTATATCACCAGTCCTTATCTTATTTGTGGCGAACCTGTCCCCTCCGTATCTTTATTGCGTGATTTGGGTATTATTTGTGACAGAGAACTTAATTTTTGCTGTCATATTGATAACATGATTAGCAGAGTCAATTCTGCGCTTGGTTTTGTGAAACGCTGGTCTAAGGAATTCTCGAACCCTTATGTCACGAGATGTCTTTTTTTCAGATTTGTTAGGCCTATCCTCGAAGATGCTAGCCAAGTCTGGTCGCCCTATCACGATACCTATTCCCTTCGTATCGAAGCTGCCCAACGCAGATTCATACGTTTTGCTTTACGCGGTCTCCCTTGGGTTGATAGATATAACCTACCCCCCTACGAGGATCGTTTGAAATTAATTAACGTACAATCGCTTGCAAAACGCCGTGAAGTCGCCGACATCCTCTTTATTTATTTATTTATTTATTTATTTGTTATCATCATCAAAGTTCAAGACTTTCTTAGACAAAGCTAATATACAAGCACAGTGAATATTATATAAATTACAATAAGAAAAAAAAAAAACAAGAAATTTAACAATTAAGCAGCAAAATAAATTGATAAAGAAAAAAAAAAAAACCAAAAAACCAAATTAAAGACATAAGAAATATGACTGGGAAATAGCTTCAAGCAATTTCTTTTTTATAACATCAACCGACGAGTTAAAATCAATTAAATGGGCATTTGCATTATAAATTGTCATGTAACCGTTTATAGAAGATGAATGGCCGTAATTGGTTCGTGAGTGAGATATTTTGAAAAATCTTTGATTTCGTAAACCACTAGTTGGAATATTAATATTTAGTAGACTTAGGATTTCAGGGGAATCAATCTCTCCAATAAGTAACCTATGAAGGAAAATAGCTCTGGCCACCGTTCTTCTAACTTCAAGAGATTCTAAGCTCATCAGTTTAAGTCTGGATTGGTAAGCGGGTAAGCTGTTGGCGTCAACCCAAGGAAGTCCTCTAAGGGTAAATCTCAAAAACCTCTTTTGGATGGCTTCAATTTTGGAAATATGAATTGCGTAGTAGGGATACCAGACAATTGACGCATATTCCAAAATAGATCTAACAAAAGATACATATAGCATTTTTATGACATATGGATCAGAAAATTCACAGGCATAACGCCTTATGATTCCCCATGCCCTATTAGCCCTATTCGAAATATATTCAATGTGGCTAATATATGACAGGCAAATCTTTTATTGTAGAAACACGAGGAATGACGTTATTATCAAGGACATAATTGTATATAAGAATTGATTTGCGACGTGAGAAGGATATGACAGAGCATTTATTAACATTTAAACACAAGTAGTTTTTTAAACACCATAGACAAAGTTTTTGCATATTTGTATTAAGCATTTTAAAGCTTTGAATGTCTTTGCCAGATGCAAATATTTTAAAGTCATCCGCAAACATTAAAATATTACAATTAGGTAGAAATTTAACAATATCGTTAACAAACAAAATAAACAGGAAAGGACCAATGTAACTTCCTTGCGGAACGCCAGAAGTTACATTAATTTTATTTGAAAATGTATTTCTAAAATTTACAAATTGGTATCTATTACACAGATAAGAAGATAACCAATATAAAAAGGGAGCTGGAAAATCTAATCGCTTAAGCTTGAATAGTAATAAGCTATGATTTACACGGTCAAATGCTTTACTAAAATCTGTGTAGATGGCATCAACTTGATTACCTTTACTTATTTCCGAATGAAATTAATGAAAAGTAAGTAGGTTTGTTACAGTCGAACACTGTTTCACAAAACCATGCTGATTGTAATAAATTAGGGAATTACAAAAAAAGCTTAATCGTTCAGTGACCAATTTCCATATTGATGGAAATGTTGACGTTTTTAACTATAAATTAAAAATGTAACATACATAGAATTTTGTGTAATGGACGAGCACATTTTTTAGAAAGGCTGTGGGCAAACCTTCCGGAAATTCTCATCAATGTTAGAATCACTGTTTGAATATACAGATTGGAAAAAACTACGAAAGGTTTTTGAGGAATCTGAGGAATGACCATTGTAGGAAAGTGTGGATGGGTAACCATCACATTTATTTTTTGTGTTAATGAAGTTCCAGAATTGTTTTTGATATATATAAGGTAAGCATGATACAGAGCTAATTTAAATTCTGATTTAAGTTTTATGTACGACGTGTAGTCCTCATATAATAAACTATTACGCCATCTTCTATAAGCTCTATTCTTTTGGGTTTTTAAGAAACAAATAATTTCATTATTCCAGGGACAAGAGTTGACCGAAGAGTTACGTACGCGGACTACAGGAACATATTTAAAGATTTTTTAATTTCCTTGATAACCCGATAAAATTCGGAGCATAAAGCATTAATTTCTAGCGAATAAAAGTGTTGCCAGTCATAGTTCTCAAGTTGATCACAAATATAAGCATAATCAGCTTTTTTAAAATTAAATTTAAAAGAATCATGAAGGTAAGGCTTATTAGTATACAAATTTGAAAATAAATATAAAGATGAATGATACATACCTTCCGAGACTATTGGTGTAAGACTTCTAGAGACGAAGCTATCGTTACTGTTGTTTATAAAAATGAGGTCTAAGGTACGATTTCGATGATATGATTAATTTGAAGTAGACCCAAAGATTGTAGCGTGTCCACAATATCAGCTCCGGATCCTGATAAAGAATTACTTGGGCTTAGAAATGTGCAGTCCGCATCTCCTGTAGCCCATTTTATTTTAGGATGGTTGAAATCACCAAATATGTATATTTTATCCGAGACAGTAAGAAGGCTTTCAATGAAATGAAAGACATCCAAATACCTAGTCACCACAGATGACTGGGATCTCGGTGGAATGTAGACGCATACAACATATAACTTTGAAGAGGTTGTAAGGTTAATTCTGCTACAGCATATTTCAATATCGGAGAAATTAGTCAATTCGATTTCTTTTGGCAAGTCGATCTTTGGTGCTGACCAAGTCGATCTTTGGTGCTATTATTCACGGAACGGTCACGACGATTAACAGAAAAATTTGGTGGAAAACGACGTCATTATGAAAGCTGTCATCTAATCCACTTTCAGAGGAACAGCTGTACATGCTTATCAAAAATTGAGTGCATTTAGTTCTTAGTCCTCTCACGTTTTGATAGAAGAAGGCGATTTCCGTTTGTTTTTTGAGGAGGAAGCTCTTAAATTGGGCCTGTTAATGAACTCCTTAACTAGCATATTACTTGGCCAAAAGTCTGGATTAACAAGTATTTTACCAGTAGACAGTGGTGCAAGTACTTTGAATGACGCGGACATGCGACCTTGTAAGTTATCTGCTGTTAGGCTCTGGCATCTGATACTTGATGTATCGATATTTTTTTGATTAATATAATCAATAATATCAGATGGTTTAGTGCCGTATTCCAAACGAGACAAAAATATAACAAATGGGGGTGGTACTACCCTTAAGGTACAAGTTCCAGCGGTAGATATATTGTTCGATCCAAAGTTACCTGACGTAGAACGTGTCTCAATGTTGATAAATGGTGAAAGTATAGACGAAGTAGTATCAATATTCGAATTATCAATTGATACGTCAATAGAGGGCAGTTCCCCAAGTAAATGCGAATTGGAGCGTAAAACTCTCTTTTCAGGAGGTTCCAATTGTATCAATGGAAGAGGAATTGCACTATTCGTAGAGTCATCGTCATGCTGCATAGCGGTTGTAGTGGTTGACTCCACAATAGTTATTGAAGAAGTATGTAGCTGTTGCTGAATACGTGTTTGATCAGTTTTTTCCTGTTTAGGTTGTGGAGGCTTTGTTTTTTGTTGTCTGTGCTGATTCTGAAATGTTTGTTTTTGTTCCTGTTGTGGGTGTTCTTGTTGCTGAGGCTCATGTAAGTTTTTGTTGTGGACGTTCTTTTTGAGGTTGATTATATTGTTGCTGTTGTTGTTCAACTAATTGTTGTTGGATGCGGTGTAGTTGCGATTGCTGATCTTTTAATTGATTCTGCTGTGTTAGTACAAGCTGTTGGGGCTCGCTGATAGGCTGATGCTGTTGCAGCGGGCTATCAATGTTATTAAAACCCTCCAGCATTTTTCGTTTGTTTGAGGCGTTAAAAACGAATATCTCTTGAATTTCCGAGAAAATGGCAGATAAATTGTTAAACGTTTTTTGCAGCTTGATAATCTTCCAGTGCAAAACATCCGTCGATATACTGCGATGTTTTTCACAGTGGAAGGAGAGGCCAGGCATAGAGACAATTTTATCAATGTCTTTCCCTTTGATGTTTATGCATTTAGCATGTACATTTGCAAGGCATATTGCACAAGCAAGTTTAACATCATTCGATGTTTTTTTTGCATATGTAACATTCAGAGTCTCCCATGATTAATGGTTTGAAATATTTAAATATTACAAACAGGAAAAGATGTTTGTTTCCGTCTTAAATTATACTGGTTACAGTTGAATGACAATGGTTGCAGTATTAGAAAAATTGTGGTTCCAGTATTTGATTGATGATTGCTCGAAATTGGAACATGCAAAACAAAACAGAGAAAAAAAATTCGATTGAGTAGAATTCACTATGCTGACGGCAGAACATGCACTGAATATGTACTCACACGTGTGGGGGAGTGAGATCACTAACGTTTCTCAGAGTTGTTGGTCTATAGTTGACAGGAGAATTCAGTAATTTCCTTTATTAAGGAAAGGAGAAGAGAATGAGTCGAAAAACGAATTTATACACCAACTATTAACAGGAAACATTAATAGCCCTGCACTCCTACAAACGATATCCCTTAACGCCAACCCAGGCAACTTGAGATCTTTTTTTTTATTTTTTCCGCATTAATTATTATCATCGCACCAATTACGGCTGTAACGAACCAATGTCTAGAATGTTACGTTTGGCCTTCTTTCCTCTCCTTCCCTTCTGTAGTTTTAAGTTGTGATATCTAGATTTAAGTTAGTAGCTAAATACAAAAAAAAAATAGCTTTAAGGTTAGAGTTAAGTTGCTTGTACTAAGTATAAGTAAATAAATAAATAAATAAATAAATAAATAAATTAATTAATTTAAGGTAAGCAAAATAGGTGGACACAGAGTTAAAAATACGCCTTCTGTAACGAAAAGCATTTACAGTATACGAGTATAAACAATCCCAGTCTTGTTGCCCGTTCAAGATATTAACTGCTTCGTCTACATCCAGGACCTCTGATCTGAAGTATTTTCTTGCGAAACTCCTTTAAAATCCCATCCCATAATGATATACATACTGTGTCTCTATATAGTCGTTATGTTGCAAATGTAGATAACGTTAAGCGCTGATCAAAAATTAAAAAAAATTTAAAAAGAACAGATAGTAAAGTTAAAGATAAAGTTGCAACTGATTATGCACTAAATTTACAGTTGTATTTTCTGTTAAATTAAGAACTATAATATATCTAAAATTGGGGGACTTCCGTTCTAAAATCATTTTTTTTTAAACCAAAACACGAACATGTCATGTTTGTTCGTCGAAACGCCTTTTTACTTCACAGGGTCGCATTGCAAAGACATTAGAGATGTCGTTCTGGACCGTCACCCTCGAAATGGTTTCAATTTAATTCCCTTAATTTCTTTAAAATCACGATTTTGAAATTTGTTTCTGTACGCCCACCATTTGTCCTGTCGGATTGTATCAACTTGTCTATCTGTCCATATGAGAGGGGGAAAGCACGCTTGACAGCGGAATCCATTACCCTTAATTAGCATTCAACAAATTAGTAACTGCACTCTCACATATCAATTTGATTAATCCCCAGTAGGGGTGTAAATCACACTTCTGACACATAAATTGCATTCTAATTGCGGCAAACATTTGTCTGTATGTTCCGCCAGCTCGAAAAGCACAAAGAGCAGTGAGTTAACTTCCTGCTGTCACAGGCATTACCACAGTAAGAGGTCTTCGTCTTCGTACAGCGTAAAGTGAAATGAGTCCGTGGTTGTTATCAGCCCGCTCATCAGAAGGAGCCGGAGCTAAGACAGCAGTTAGTTTGATGATGCTGAGTCCTATAAATCATGTCAGCCAACCGAGTGACTGAGTGTCGGCATGAATTAGCTTCCACTCAAAGTAAACATGCATCGCGCCTATCATTCGTTCATGGTCCTCAGCTAATTTTCTTTAACGCTTCACAAGAAGCCGCCGCTGAATGAGGCATAAGCATCCATCCATCCGTCCACATCCATCTATCCATGCATAGTGTCTGTGCTGTATTTGGAGGCCTGTGACTGTGATCATGTTCTTGTGATGCTGCTGGAGTTGGAGCAAGAATCACCCTCTGTCAAAATGTTTATGTATTCATTTAATCTCGCGGATGCAGTACAAACGGAAAACACTAAAATAAATGGAAATTAAGTAGCTGCGTGTCATGGGGCGACGAAATGCTTATTCAGTCATTTCTTCTCGGTATGCATTTGGAAAGTTGGGTGCAGTTGGATGAGTATGGTAGATGCAGGAAGATGTCAAGAGGCACGATTACATAGGTCAATTGCGATTATTTAGTGAAAGATACTCGTAAAAATGTCATAGAAATAGGAGAAGTAGAGGCAAAGATATTGAAATTGTTAACGGTGCAGAATGTAATAATAAAGTGCTGTTGGTGAACAAAATTGGTTTCTCGAAAGTAATAGATATCTGCTTTCAACTAATTGATAATTATAATAGTCAATCGCGCAAAAAACGAAACGGCTACTAGTGGTGTTGTCTGCGCCCCAAAAAGCAGGTTAACACAGTTGCTAAATCCCTTGAAGGACCCAGCACCAGTGGTCGGAATTTGGCTGTAGCAGATAAAACTACGCGTATCCGAGGGAAGGAAAGACTTCCTACAAAAAAGCTGCTGTTTCAGCTAGCGGCGGCAGCAGATTCTGCATTCAATTGGAGGGCTATGAGCTAAAGCACGGAATTTATATAGTGAAGTGCGCCTCGCAGCTAACCATTGAATGGCTTGGCAAATTGGTGCCTTTGTGGCCTTTATGCCTAGAAAGGACGGGTGCCTTCTGCTGGATTCCGGTGGAACTATGGAAGAAGGCGGAAGTGTTGGCGCGTCTCCGTACTCGACACGAGTGGATGGATAAGATTGGGGAAAATAGGTAAGGTTCTTCTCTCATCTTCTTCAAAAGAAGAGGCTCTGTCCATGATGTCTTGAAATCTGTTTAAGACATCCTTCCTTTCCTGCAACTGGGAAGGATTAAGTTACGCTTTATTTCCAAATGAGTGCAAAAAACGGATGGAACCTTGAGTCTGTGTCAATGAAATTTATACAGATAAATTTGCATCAATTCAAGGCTGCTACCGTTCTTGTAAGTAGCAGAGTTTCCGTGGTGCGTCCAAAACCCCATATAAAAGCAAGAACCGTGGGTGCGAATTAAACAAATTTGTGGTTTTGGGGTTGTTCGGGGTATCATGGTATTCTGTGATAAACGATCTGAAAGACCGAGAGCTTGTCTTATTATAGCAAACTTTCTCTCAGTGATCAAGCTAGGACAAGTCTGTAGATTTGGTGGGTGCAGCTATAAGCTACAAAGCGAACGGAGAGTGGAAAACCTTCATCCTTGAACTCCGCCCCGAAGATTGTTATAGAATAGGAGTATTGTGATTCTCCTGGAAGTGGGATTACTCATATGCGCGGATGATAATGCTCAGAATACAGTCTGAGGCAATAGCAAATGTACAAGAAAATCATCTCCTAGACTTTCTACCATCGCCTGACATGATTATTAACAATGTTGGTTCTCAGCCAACCTTTGTTACGGCAATAAGAAAGGAGGTGACTGAATGTTAACTAACTGGTACTTCATGTCATATTACAAACTGCAGAGCTTTGCCGGAACTGTCCCTGTCGGATTATAGGTACATCGCCTTCCAAATCAAATAAGAAGCCATTATTTTGCAGGAGAGGAAGAATCCGCGAATAACTATCTAGATACGTTTTAGAGAACAGCTAGACAAGTCTGTCAAAACTCTTAGAATGACGAGCCCGGTTATGAAAACCTACTGGAAATCGCCAGTTCCCTAGTGGAACCTAGAACTGCATAGACTAAGAAAGGAAGACAGAAAACTTCTTAATTTGTCACTCAAGATAAATTTAAATGGAGACTGGAACCTTTTCCGATCCAAACAAAAAGAATATACGAAGTTGATTCACCTATCGAAAAGTGTTTCATATAAAGATTTTTGTGAAAGGATCGAGTTTCTAGGTGAAACCAGTAGTCACTTAAAAAATCTGACAGTACTTATACTAAGATGAAACCGGAGACTTTTAGTCTTCTATTGGAAACTCACTTTCCGGGTAACCAGATAACGATTAGGTCAAAGCTTAGCCCGCCTGTGGAGGTTGAGTTTGATCTAAGTTGCAAAACTCGCCGTAGCCGGTATACTGCATCAGCCATGGCAACAGATGAGGTTATCAAATATGCTCTAGCATCTTTTGATAACTTTAAATCGCCTGGTATCGATAGAGCGTACACAGCTTTGCTACAACAGAGTTTAAACCAGTTGCTGCCATCTCTGCAGAGAATCTTCATTTGGGTATTTGGCACTGGCATATATTCCTATTCGAGTGGCATTTACACCGAAAGTTGGTAGAGATGACTACTCTCTCGCGAAGAGTTTCAGACCTGTATGTCTGTCTACCTTCTTGCTTAAAAACTTTGGAAAGACTAGTCGAGACACACGTGCTCAGGTCTGCACTGAGGATGGACCCTCTATCTGAGATGCAACATGCATATCAGCCTGGAAAATCCTGTAAGACTGCGCTTTAAAATCTTGTGCTAGAATTGAATGCGCGCTGTATAAGAAAGAATACGCCATGCGCATTTTCATCGACATAGAGGGCACTTTCGACAATGTGACTGTGATTGCATGTGTGACTCTGCTAGATAACATGGGGTAGATGAGACATCGGTATTGTGGATCAGCGCAATGCTGATGAATAGAACTTTAGTTTTCCTGCCATGTTAGGGCAGGTGTTAACAGAGCTTGCCCGCAAGTTGGAGTACTATCTCCACTTCAAGATACCGAAAAAGTGCAATCTGTTGGATTGCGTTCTGCCCGCAAAATAATAGCGAAGATAATTCTAAACAGGACCAAATCACATTTAGACGCAACTCCCGATGTCGCTCTGGATCGAGCTTTATCTGCTTATTATCGATTTCGAGAAGGCTTTTGATAGCGTGAACAGGGAGTTTATATGGAAAGCCTTGCGCAGGAGGGGTATTCCTGCTAAAATCGTTGCTATTATAAAGGCTGCGTACGAAGTGCAAAATGTTGTGTTCTACACAACTGTAAATAATCAGAGGTCTTTGAAGTCCAAAGAGCAGTTCGGCAGGGTTGTATTTTATCGTCGCTTTTTTTCCTGGTGAAAATAAGAAATGTTATTCGCGCACCACTATCGGTGGAAGTAGAGGTGTTTCATAGACAAATCATCTTACCTGAAACATCTTGATTACATTGCCGACATCTGCTTGTTTGCACAAAGGGTATTGGATCTACATCAAATGAATTAGAATTATAAATGCAGTTAAAACCTGTTGAGATAATAAAATTGTTAATATTACTTGTTTAATAAATACTTGTTTAGTTCTGTTTATAATTCATGTAGACTTTGACTTCCAGAAATTACATTTATAATTTTAATAAATAGTTTTCTTCACTTCCGTATAAGGATTCTGTTTAAATGAATTTACACTTTGTATCTATTTGCTTTTTTTTTGTTTTTCTCTTTGTTGCGAGTAGTCACCTTACTTTGGGTAGGGGGATAACTACTCGTTTAAATAAAACTTCGATCTTTGGATATTCAATAAGATCTCAATTTATTGGCCCAAAAGCCCTACTATTTATATAAATATTATTGCCTATACATCGAAGTAATATTGGGCAATATTCCATTAAAGTTGCTTATGCTAAACAATTGCAAATTTGGGTTATCGTCCGCGCTGCAGTTCAATTGACGTTTTTAGCTGAGGCGGCAAACGGCACCGGTGTTGTATGAGGGGTTTGTTTATTTTGTTGATTTATTTTTCTTTTCGGCGGAAGCGTTTGTTTTAAGTGACGTAATTATCATAAACAAAACTCCCGCCGAAAAAGGTGACTAAGGTGCAATATTGGAGTAGCGATGAACGGGTTAAACTGTTTCCGTGGTTTTGAGCGATATTGAATCGCAATTGGTGACATGTGCCCGGATCCAGCTTCCAAGTATCTTATCTTCCTCGCTGAGGTAGCTAACGTTGGTACTTGGAGATACTATGGAGATATTTACGGATGAGAATGGTTGAAATGAGGGTGGTAAGAGTAATGGTACATAATGCTCCTCCTAAATACCAGTACTGATGTTCCTGTGGGATCCAGTCGTTGTGGTCAATTTCACTTGAAAGTTGAGCCTTGAGGAGGGCGATGCTGCTTTGGGTCAGTTGGCTGCTTTGTGTTTATCTCAATGTTAGGTGGGGACATGCTATCTCTCATTGCGAATGCCTTGATCTCTGTGTTTATTTTGTCGACTTCTTTGATTGGAGAAATTGCTTTAAACAATTTGCTGGAAATTATGCAGCCTGGGAATTTTACCAGGATTACGCTTGTTAGGAGTGGTGTAAGGTAGTCGTTACACACCAAATTAACCTCATTGGCACTTGTTTTAAAGATGACTGCAAGGTCACTCTGAATGTTATAAATCCTATCAAATTCCGTATTGACCGTGGTTAAGTTGCAGGTGCTCAAAAGTGAATCGGATGCAGAGGTTTGAAGCAGTTCCTTACAGCAGTCATTCAAACGCTTTTCTTCAACCTTATCGTAGATCTCGTCGCCCAGGTCTATGGCTTGAGATGGCTTAAAGAATGTCTCATTGTCTGAACTAACCACCATTTGTTGTACGAAGTCGTCATTGTCTAGCAGAATAGCATGGGATTCGATGATTGGGACGCTGATAAAGACATATTTGGAAAAGATCTTTGGTTCAACTAGGGGGATGCTAAACGTCACAACAACCATTTCTTGATGGATTGACTTCGTTATTTTGCTGACAGTAAGTAATGAGGATACATCGGGTACAGATGGCAATTTACAAAAGTCCAAGCCCTCGTTTATTCGGTTAACATGTTCCTTTAGCACTTTAATAGGGCGAATGCTGATGATGTTTTGGTGATTTGTTTGAATAGAACTGATAAGTAACTGGATGCTGAGTAGGAATTTATCTGTTCTTGAATGCGTAGTTGCTGTTGATGTTCTATCAGTTCATCAAGTTGCAGATCCACAGCTTTGAATTCTAAGTCAGCTGGACGATTTGCTGCTCCAGATTGTTATTCTCCACGGCTTGATAGGCTATGCCAGCCGTCATTAGCACTTGGGGACCGTATTTAATAATTCCTTTTGCTAATATTGTTTAGCTTGCTATATTTGTTGTTCTAATACTGGTTGCAAAATCCATTGAAGTCTTGGAGAAGGGTGTCAATAGCAAGTAGATCAGAGGTGATATTCAGAGAAGTTTTGACTGAAAACTCTAGGTTGAAGAGTTTAATCGAAACATCTCCTAACCGTTGAATGTGGATGCCTGGGGAAAGTGATTGAATAGTTAAGGCATTGGATGATGGGTAAGTGAGAGAAAGCCAACATAAAATAATTCGAGTTAGCAGAGCGGTGGTGTGACTTTGCTTTCGATTACTTCTGCGTAACGCCGGCTCTTCATGGGCATCATCTGGGAAAAGTGGTACCAAACGATTTGCACGACATCCCGCTTTGTTGTCTTCACATCGACTCTGCGAACATTTCCCTTATCATCAGGATAACATTCAATGATTCGACCCATTTTCCAATCTGCAGGAGTAATGCTCGGTTCTTGAAGCAATACTAAATCTCCGATACCCAGCGTTCGGGTGGGGAACTTCCATTTATTTCTTTTCTGTAGATGGTGGAGATACTCCTGGTGGAACCGTGTCCAAAATTGTTGTTGAAGTTGTTGTACCTGCAACCAGGGTTTTGTAATTGGGACGGCAACTGGTGGACCAGCATCGATTGCAGAGTTCTTGAAGCTGCGTTGGGTGATGAAATGAAATGGAGTAAGAGCAGGTGCATCTTCTGCGTCTGCCGACTCCGGATGTAAGGGTCTGCTATTTAGTATACCTTCAATGCGACACAATAGGGTGTTAAATTCCTCATAGGTTAGGTTAGTGGCACCGGACCTTTCCTTCAAAAAATGTTTCATGGACTTGACGGCAGCTTCCCATAATCCACCGAAGTTGGGGCTGTAGGGCGGGTTAAACTTCCAAACTATTTCTTGGATCGTCAATCGTTCTTTGCTGGTTTTGGTGATTTTGTTCCATTCTTCGTTGATCTTTCTTTTAGCTCCAATGAAATTTGTACCGTTGTCAGAGAGGACAAGAGAAGGCCAGCACCGTCTATTTGCAAAGCGTGTGAATGCTACTAGGAACATATCTGTGCTCAGATCCGAACAGATTTCTAAATGTACAGCTTTGGTTACTAAACAAACAAAGACTGCCACCCAAACTTTGATGATTTTCTCGAACCTGATTGAGCTAGCTTTAATATGAAATGGACCGCACAAATCGACTCCAATTTTGTTGAATGCGGGTGCTGGAGTGATGCGTTCCGGTGGCAGATCGCCCATGATCGGCTGGATAGTTTTGGCCTTCCATCTAATACATACTGGATAGCTCCGGATACATTTCTTCACTTACGATCTCACGACAGGAATCCAGAATTCTTCCCTCATCAGATGATCAGTAAAGGAGTTTCCAAGTGACATGGTGTAAGTCCGCATGAAGCAGGATCTGCCGGATTTTCAGCAGATTTGATGAAATGGAGATCCACCGGACTGATGATTTTCCGAATTTTATTGACTCTTGTTTTGACAAATTTGTTGTTGATTTCTTTATAGCTTCGCACCCAGTCAAGGCAAATTCACTGCCGATATACGCGATCATGGTGATATTAGTAGAGTGATGTTTAGCTGACTGTATAGTTCCGTGAGGAGCACAATTCCTTCAAGATCCATCTTGGGGATCGTGCATAATTTGCTTTCCCTGTTTGCTCTTGTCTTAAGTGGAGTGACGCGACCTCTGGCGGCCAGTAGGCGTATGGTGTAGGTTGGTCCGTTTCTATTTTCAACTCCCAATTTTACTCGGCTGTAAATTACTGCTGCGTATCCATCTCCGGACGCATCACAAAATCCAATAAGCTGGATAGGCGTGTTTTTATTTCCCCCGATCCAACGCGGAATTTTAATGTCACTCAGTTGAGAAAGAGTTCCTAATATTTTGCTGAACCCATAGGATCGTAGAGCTACAGATTACAACCCTCTTTTGGCGAATTTGATTTTGTTTTGATTGGTAGTTTGGAAAAAGTAAACGTCCTCTACTGGATTGTAATTAATTCCCAAAACTTTCATTGTTGGATCGGAGTCTGCTTTGTAGGCGCTGAGTTTTTTTGTATCTTCCATGTTATTAAGAACTTCTTGGTTATTTGACGACCATTTCGACAAAGACATCTTTCCGGCGTCCAAGGTAGTGGCTATCTTAGCGATTTGCTCTTGGCATTGTTTAACGCTATCGGCCCCATGAACCAAATCATCCATGTAAATAGAGTTCTTGATAATGTCTATGGTTTCCAAATCTGGAGTGTTATCTTCAGCAATCTGGTGGACCGTCCGTATGGCTTGCCATGGAGCACAGTCAACCCCGTATGTCACAGTGTTCAAGAAATATTCACCTAAAGGCTCACTTTTGTTTGGAAGCCAGATGATTCTGAATTTTTCACTGTCTGACTCAGGGATGAGAAACTGGCGGAACATCTGCTTCATATCGTTAGTATATACGACTTCGTATTGTCGATTTTGATGAACTACATATATCGAATATGTGGAATTGCAATTTGGGTCCTGGGTGGATGAGCTGACTTAGAGAGACACCGTTACTTGAAGGTACGCTGGCGTTAAAAACATTTCTTAACTTGGTTGTAACAGCCTCCTTGCAAATAATACTCATATAAGGAATGTAGTAAGCGTTTCCGGTTTCGTCTCGCTGTCGCATAACAGGAATTGGGGACATATGATGAGAAACTAGATAGTCTTCCATAAAGTCATTTGACATCTTATGGGTTTCATCTTTCTCCCAGCGCCTTTCTTGACCCATGTAGTTTACAGCCATCCTGAACGAGTTTCCTAGTGCAGGAACGTCAACTTTCCAAGGGATGGGGACGATGTAACGACCATCTTTGGTTTGGGAGTGTTTCTCGACAAATAGTTTTTCACAATACAAACTATCGTCATCATCCATGTTCTCTTTGTTGGCTGGCATATCCCAGAAATCTATTAAATTTGCCTCGAACTCTGAGAGTGTCGTGTACACTGAAGTTTGTCCTCCAATACCGCTTCCCGGGTCTCCAGATACAATCCGCCCACCAAGATAGGTATTTTGTAGTAACAGGCCGTATTTATTTTCTAGTCCAGGTCGTAACACTGTTGAGTATACCGGTCCACCTAGTAGTAAGGGTATGTGTGCTGGTTTATTAAAATGTGGATCTGCAAGCGGCTTGTCATATGAGGACTTCCAAGGGATGTGAAAGGGCATACTGGGAAGTGATCCAGTAACACGTTTGACCATGAGTGCTTTTACATTTATGAATGCCAATTTTGGATGTTCAAGTTTTAGTTTGATGTTTGCAATGGAACGGACTGTTCCTATCTCTCCTCCTACTCCGATGACTTTGACGAGTGTTAGTTTTTTTTGGCAAACGTAATTTCTGCACTAAATCTTCGGATATGTAATTGGCTTGGCTGCTCTGATCTGGTAAGCAGGGAATAGGAACGGCTTCTTTGTTTACTAAGAGTGTCGCAATAGCTGTAGGTAGGATCACATTAGAAGATGCTTTAGACTCATTTTGACACAGGTAAGTGCCGCTTGTTGCTTGTGGTTCGGCCAAAATCGAAATTGATTGAGGATGCATTTCCGTAATGTGAGATTCTCGACAGATTTCACATTCACAGAACTGCCTTGATCTGCAAGGAGAGTAATAGTTGAAACGATGTCTTGCGCAATATATGCAGATTTTATGGTGGCTTCCCGATTTTGGCAACTCAGGAATTTTGGACAATCCATAACTTGATGTTGCTCAGTACAGATAAAATACTTCTTCGCTTGTCGTGTTTGGACGGTGGCATGTACTTTGGTGTGCGGGATACAGGAATCCTTCCTGGGCGTCTTTTGAAATGGATGAATAAATTTACGGCTATCGGCTTGGTCTAGATGGTGTTGGTATTCCTTGAACATAAAGTCTTCTATTTCTTCCATTGTAGGGAGTCTAGTTTTGGAGTTGACATAATCTTCTAGCCTTCCACGGGTGATGGGGTTAAACATTATCTTACTGTGGAGTACACTCCACAACAAAATGGAATAGCTGAAAGGATGAATCGAAACTTAGTAGAAATGGCATGCTGCCTTATGATAGAAGGAAACTCACCGAAGTTTCTTTGGGCGGAATTAATTCATACCGCAGCTTATTTAAGAAATAGATGTCGTACTGCACTTAATCGCAATATGACCACAGAACAAATTTGGACTGGCCGAAAGCCAATAGTCAAACATTTTAGATGAATCGGATGCAGAGCTTTTGCTTTAAATAACAAGCCAATAAAATCGAAATGGGAACCATGTAGCGAAGAATATGTACTCATTGGTTATTATCGTTTATGGAAAAGAGGCGAACGAGAAGAACCACATGGAAATTTTTATCAATTCGAAATTAATAATACATAAGAACAATTTAAAGACAAAGTATTTGACAAGAAAAATGATATTGATTATCATATATATTCCGATGCAATTCATGATGATACTCTTACTCAACCAGATAATGAAACGTTAAATGTTCCTGAGGTAACGTCTATTAAGTATGGTCAACATAGCTGTTTGTGAGCATGATCCAAAAGATTTTTCAGAGGTAAAGAAATTCAAATTTTACAAAGAATGGCATAGTGCTATGAAAGAAGAGTATAATGCTTTAATAAAAAATGGAACTTGGATACTAAGCGACCTACCACCTGGACTGAATGTTATCGGATGTAAATGGGTACATAAAACCAAATATAAATCAGATGGAAATATAGAGCGAAGAAAGGCTCGACTAGTTGCCAAAGGTTTTACACAAAAATATGAAATTGATTACACTAAAACATATGCACTAGTTGTTCGGTAAATTTCTCTTCTTTTAATTTATGCTCTTGCCGTGGAACATGATTTGGAATTACAATAGCTGGATTTTTCTACAGCATTTTTAAACGGCGACCTTGAGGAAGAAATATTTATGTCACAACCCGAAGGTTTTAGTTGTAACGATAAAAGCAATGTTTGTTTATTAAAGAAAGCTGTATATTGTTTAAAACAATCAAGTAGACAATGGTACAAAATTTTGAATGCAACATTAAAAAAATTAGAATTTCTGCAATCTAATTACGACAAATGCATTTATTATGACAGGAAAGATAAGGAAATTACGATTATTGCAGTTTATGTCGATGATATAATAATTGCATCAAATAACCGGAAAAGTTAATTTAGTTATTGAAAACCTGATAACTAAATTAGAAAGTATATTCGAATTACGAAATTTAGGGAAGCCGTCTCTATGTATAGGATTAGAAATACAACGTCAGGATGGTAATATATCTATATCACAAACAGCATATATCAACCATTTGTCAATAAAATACAATATGAACGATTCAAAAAAGGCGAAAATTCCAATGCAAGCTAAGATGAAATTAGAAAAGAAACCAAGCGTCCAAGGAGAATGTCTTAAAATCGATAGAACCAAATATCAGGAATTAATCGGTTCTTTATTGCATCTCTCCGTATTTAGTCGACCGGATATTGCTTGTAGTGTAAGTATGATTTCTCAGTTTTGTCAAGATCCTCGAAAGCAACATTGGAACGCCGCTTGTCAATTATTAAGATATCTAAATTCAATAAAAGATGCTAAACTTATTTATAAAAAAACAAGAATATCACTATTTTGCTTTGTAGATGCGAGTTGGGCTGAAGATTTAAATGACAGAAAGTCTCAAACTGGATTTTGTTTTATACTTGCAGGTGCAGCAATTAGTTGGGAGTCGAGGAAGCAATGTGTAATCGCCACATCAAGCTCCGAAGCTGAATATATAGTCTTAACGTCCGCAAAAGAAGCGTACTATCTGCAATATCTACGTGTGAATTGGGCTACGGATGTGATAACCCAATTTTGACCTTCTGTGATTCTCAGAGCGCCAATTATCTTGCGAAAGGTGGAAGTTATTATTCCAGGACCAAACCAAAATATCCATTATAAGCATCACTTTATCAGAGAAGCCATTGAAAAGAAAATTGTTCAAATAAAATTCTTGCAAAGTGATCAGATGCCTGCTGATGCACTTATTAAACCTGTCGCCGGTACGAAGCACTTTGATTGTTTAAGCAAATTAGGATTACAGTTGCACTGATTCTAATATTGCGGAGGAGTGGTGAGATAATCACATTGTTAATATTACGTGATTAATAATTACTTGTTTAGTTCAGTTTATAATTCATATATTCTCCAAATTACATTTATAATTTTAATAAATTGTTTTCTTCACTTCCGTATAAGGATTCAAATAGAAAGGACAAGCATTTTCATTTCTAATAAAACCAAAGTCCTTGGCCTTTCGAACTATTTCTCCAAACTTAAAGTGTAGAGCTTTTCTTATCTGGGAAGCACCATTTCGACTGCCGGCTGCATTGAACTCGATGTTAGTAGCAGAATCGGGAAAACAAAAGCTGCTTTCGGAATGTTGATTAAGGTGTGGAACAGCAACGTACACAGCACTGAGACCAAGCTGAGGCAGTTTCGCTCCAATGTTGAGTCAGTACAGTAGTAGTTGTGAATTGGTCACACCTTTAGGCGCCACCCCTGGTTAATGATTTAAAACATAATTTTCGGCTGGACTTCACAGGGCATTGCTGTTGTGCTCGAAAACACAGTGTCGCATTTGTCTAGAAAAGGAAGTATCATCCGAACACATTCTCTGTGAATGTCCGATACTATATTGGTTAAGAACTTACACTTGTGGCTATGAAATAGGACAGAGATTTATTAAAATCAAAACATAAAATATGTACGAGAATTTTGGATCCTAACTGCAATGTAAATTATCTATGGTGATATGTTACCGTAGTCTACAAGGGCGCGGTCTGATGGAATCAATATACATGTACACAAAGGAAGTACATTTTAAAACCAGATATTCACTAGTTTTTGTATTATACAATTTTTCATTTCCCATGTCAGTGACCTCAAACGTCCGCTCCTTCGAACTACTTTTATTTCCATTAATTTCACTATTTTACCACCTCTAACCCATGTTTAAAGTTGATACTTTTCGCCAATCTTACATCGTATCATTACTCAGAAAAAAAACAGGGGTGGGCCTTCTAACATCATTTGTTTGATCCTCTCTGTGTGTGCCTCCTTTTTCAATCGCGCTCAGTGTTAAACACATTGCAACTGCCGCATTATCGTCATCTATGGAGCTGCCGGGCAGCCGCTGCTTTTTAAACCCGTCCCGAAGTGAAATGACTCTAATCTTTCAGATGAAATTGCTTTTGGTCTGCTTAGTGTGACACCTCCCTGAGATGTAATTTATGATTTTAATTGCAGCGTACGTCGGTTCGTACATCCACTTAAGTGGCAACGGTGTGGAAACCCCATTGTTCCGGTTTTCGAGCAGCCGCTTGACTGCTGTGGTGTTCGTCGCCTCAGCCTCTCCAGTGTTTCTGGAAGTTATTAATTTTTTTTCCTCGACTATTTTCCCTGTCAGGTTAGTGAAACAAATTACTTCATTGTTATCACCATCGGTCTGATTTATGGACAGACACAATTCCTATGCGGCTTGGTGGACGGTTTTCATGATGCGTTGTATCTCGGCTATGGTCAGAGTGCTGGGAAATTAGCAGTGATTAATAATTTTAAATTGTCTGTCTATTAAAACATTTCCGGTTATTAATTATGGTAATAAATCTTTAGGGAGAACACTTGGTCGGGTCGCTATTTAACTTGCTGATGCATGTGTATGAATAATGTGACAAGCCTTTGAGGGGTGTGTCTGTGAAATGGGAATTATGTGAATGCACTAGTTCACAGACTGAGGTGACATAACTTTGAGAAATAGTTTAAGTGGCAACTTCTTTACATCGGAGTAATATACATTTCAAAATGCAAGAAGTGGAAAACGAATGAGATATTCAGCTGAAATAAAATCCATTAATCAATAGACCAGTCCTGCAAACAACGCTTTATTTGTACCTTCAATTAGTAGGTACTTCAAGGATTAATAGATGATTTCATTTAGAAAGTATGCATACAAATGTCAAAGGTGGAACTTCAAAGAACGAAATACAATAGCAATTGGTAATGCATCGAGCCACAGCAAGTAGGTGGGAGTCAATTTTACGGCCCCGACTCTGACGAACATGTGGTAAACATCCGAGAGTATAAACCCTTTGGAATAATTTACTTACTTACTTAAACCCTTTCACCCCCAAAAAGCATAGGGCATCCACAACGCCTGCACACTCTCCTTGTGCATAAGGGTGTGTTTATTTTAATCCCCCTTTGCTCGCCTCAGCTTCTAGATTTTGTGCCATCAGATGAAGTTCTATTATCCGATGTGAAGGCAAACATTGTCAGAATAGTCGAGGTCTTTAAGGTAAAATGTCATAATTCATCGAATTCTCCGAGTACTTTCGGTTGGTTCTACACGGAGTTCATCGCCAAAAATAAACAATGATGACTGTATCACACTGCTTCCTTTATACTTCAAAATCCTCCGATATCTTACTATTATGAGTTTGTATACCTGTGCAAGGCCTTCTCGATAAACAGCAGCAGAGACCGGTACTTGACGCAGTGTTCTATTATAACCCGTAAGGTGTTATCCGTTCTACTACATTCTTCTAGTCACAATCCATCAGATTTCCCTTTATCATATGTTTGATTATGATCCCTCTTTACCATTCCTGCGAAAATTGCTGATTTTCTTACGCTCTCCGTATGAGCGGGTGTAGCAGTTGTGTCAATACATTGAGCACCGCTTAAAATACATACATAGCTCGGCAGGGATGCTATCTATACCCACCGCTGTGTTTCACTTGAAGGGTTTGATTGTTATTAAAAATTTGGTTTTGTTCAAATGCCCATTACGAACTTGAGAATTTATTGCTTTGGAAGAACTTTAATCTTAAAACCCCTATATTGCAGCTCTTAAGTTCCTGCTGGAAGTCCTCTCAAATTCTGCAACGGGGCTGATAAATCCGAGCCCTTGTTTGACTCGCACCAAATTTATCCTTTTTATATGAAATAATCAAATCCGTCAATGAACCATATAAGGTACATAGATGATGATACGTACAACTTCCGTTTATCTGACCAAAACGAAGTGAGAACATTGAAATTGTAATCTAACTATTCGCATGGCTTATCAAGCTATTTAAAGAAGCTGAACATTACTTGATACAGAGCATACATTCCCTCATTTGCAAGATTTGGTCAAACGATTGTATGCCTGATGAATGTAATCTCAGCATCTTTTCGAGAACCAAGTGGAGACCTCTTTAAATTTGCCTTAACATTACGTACAAGATCTTATTAGCCATGCTTTGTGAACGCTTGAAGCCCATTTATGACAAGAAAGTTCACAATTGATCAAGTTTTCACTTGTGCAAACCCTAGAGCAACCCTAAGAAGTTCAAATCGATACTGACCACCTTTTTTTGAAATTGAATGCAAGTACACATATCTATATAGTTTTGTCATCATAGTTCAACTCGTCTTCCTGTGGAGTGACTTCTACGGTAAGGACTTCACTGAAACCTTCGATGCCAATAACCAATTGAGACAGTGTAATGCGCTGTGATGTGACTTTTATATTCTACATATATACATATATGTATGTATTTAAAGCGAAACTTAAAAGTTAAGAGCCTTCAGTCACAATTTTTCAAAAGTCTGTTTACTTATGTTTGGCAAAATTGGACTCAACTACGACCGAGGCGTAGCACAGAGTGATGAGGAGCGTCTCCGATTCAGTAGGTCGGTGTCGGGTGCGATGTTAAAGATATAGAAAGAGGGCACCAAAAATTCTGGTGATTTTTAAAACGAGATGGAACTCCCTTGTCGATCCCTCTGAATGCTGGCTAGCCCTTGTAGGGCATGCTGGCCATTTTATTTATTTTTTATATATTTAGTCTGGCCGCCTTACATAGTTCTAAGTCCATGTTTAAGTGTGGTCTTCTGTTGTTGTCCTTAGCTGTAAGCTATTTACAAAAAATAAAAATTAAAACAAAAAAAAAACCATTGCACCTTTATGCTGATGACTTGTAAATTATTTAGGATTGACTTACTTACTTACTTAAGGCGCTCCCGACCCGTGAAGAGTCTCTGCCTGAGACACGGCAGCCTTCCCTCTCTTCGATCCCGGGTACGCTGCTTCCAGTTGTCTAGACCAAGCGCTCTGGCATCCGCGATAGCTTGATCCTTAAAACGGAGGTTCGGTCTTCCTTGTCTTCTCGAACCTGGGGGCTGTGATTCGAAGATCCTCTTTGCTGGAGCATTATTGTCCATTCGCTCGATGTGGCCGAGCCAGTTTAGTCGACGTGTTTTGGCTTTTGGACTACATCCACATCTTGGTACAGCTCATAGAGTTCTCCTCCATTCGCCCTCCTCGCATACGGGACCTTATATTTGACGAAGAATTTTTCTTTCGAAAGTGTTCAATATCTGCTCTGCTTTTCTGCTTATCCTCCAACATTCGACTTCATACAGCAGAACTGTTAGGATCAAAGTTTTGTAGAGCATACATTTCGTCTTCCGAGTTAGGAGTTTTGACCCCATTTATTTCGCCAAACCGAAGTGACATTCATTCGTGGAGTTGATATTTACTCCGAGGTAGGTAAACTCCTTAACCACTTCGAAGTTACTGTTTCCAACAGTGACGTTCTGTCCTAGGCGGTGGACAGATGCTTCTTTGTTTGTTGACAGCTTGTACTTGGTTTTGTCGTCATTTACTTCAAGGCCAACTCGTTTCGCCTGTCCTTCAATTGCCATAAAAGCCTCTAACACGGCGCACTGGGAGCGACCGATGATGTCGATGTCGTCTGCGTATTCCAGCAGCTGGACAGATTTATTAAAGATAGTGCCTTCCGTGTTCACACATGCTCTACGCACTATCTGTTCCAGCACAAGATTGAAGAAGTTACATGATAGCGCATCTCCTTGCCGAAACCCGGTGCATGTTTCGAATAGTTCTTAAGAACTGTTTCCGAATTGAACGTTGCACCGCGTGTTTTCCACCGTCACGCGGCACAGCTGGATCAGTCTAGCCGGGATCCCGAATTTGGCCATCGCCTTGTAGACCTCGAGACGATGAATTCTATCATATACGGCTTTGAAATCGATGAAGAGATGGCGGCTCTCGACTTGAAATTCGTTGGTCTTTTCTAGGATCTGCCTTAGTGGGAAAATTTGGTCGATCGTCTGTTGTGTTAAAATTTCGCACAAACTTCCTTGTCCACTCCATCCTTCCCAGTCTTACCCATCCACCATTTTTGCCTTGCCTTTTCTCTTTTTATCCGTTGTTCTCTGAGAGCTGTGGGTTAACTGAGCATTCCTAGGTTGTTCTACAACCCAGTGCTCACTCTTTCCCATATGCTCGAAGGGGATGACAAAGCAGGTACCCAAGGGCCAGACGGACGGTCTGAAGCAGGAAGAGCCAGGCAAATCGCCTGGAGACTCATCCTGATCCTTTTTCATCAAAGGGGTTAACAAGGTCCACCAACGGTCCAAATGATCTCCATGTTGTGAGAGATTCATCGAAGGGGTTAACGAGGTCCCCCAACAATCTATACAAATCTTCATCAAAGATTTAACGAGGTCCCCCAACATTCTAAAATCATCTGCTGCCAAATTCAAAAGGCCGTGAGCCCACCCTATATTTCATTGTTTATTCTTTGCGTGATGACACCAAGAATTTTTATAAACACATCTCCCAAAAAGGGACCAAAACCTTATTTTGTAAAGGATAGCTCCCGATTCCCTGGGTACCCTTTTTGTCCCTTAATGTCTGCACGATGGTTTACTCGATAGGTAGTTTTCGCGATAAACTTATCCTTTCACTTTGGGTTAATGTCTAGTCTCCATTTAGTTTTATAATTAGCCCTGGTCAGGAGGGTGAATGTGAACCCAAGCAGTCACTCAAAACGAACAGAACTACGAGAGAGTGAAATCTTGAAGCCGTGAGAGAGGAAGCTGTCAGAGCTCTGGATGTGACTCCCTTTGCTCTGGCAGCTAAATCAACTGCAGCGGAGAGAACAAGGCGAACTCAGCCACCACCAATACCACCATACAGTTCCCCGCCAGAGAGACAGGCGTCAGGAACTATTTCTCTGAAATTCGAGATCATTGGAGACGGCTGAATTCGTCTTGAGAGTGAGTGTGAGAATGTGTGAGTGCGTGCATGTACCTATAAGAACATGAACATGTCTCGACACGTCGCCTTTTTTGGTTTGCGATTGAAGACCTACGAGAGGTTCTTTTTTCAAGAGAGAGAGATTCTTAAGAGAGTTGCTAAAGCTAAGAAAAAAGGATAGAGAAGATATCGACACAACAAAAATAAACATACCATACGAGACCAGAACACGAATACCAAAACCCGAGAACGAAACCAGAAGACGAGACCAGGATACAACGAGTGACTGTGGCGGAGAAAATCCAACCTCCCCCAACCAGGAAGATAAGTAGAAGTTTAGGAGCATGCCCAAACCCCATAGTGTAAGGATTAGAGTTAAGTATAGTGTTTTTTTTTCAATATTAGATTTGTGATTAGTTTTAAAAGTCGTGTAGGATATTTGTTATATATATATTTCGCGTAAGCCATCGTCCTTTTGTTTCTGAGTCACCGAAGATTTCATTCCGGTGTTTAAAACTGTTCGCGACCCTTTCTTTCTTTTGTTAAATTCTGTATCGTGTGGGAATCGCGAGCTACCCTCTGTGGCCATTTCTTTAATTGCTTTACTTCTACCCCAATACATTGTTTTGGGAGTTTCGTTTCTCTTTCATTTAAATTGCGGCCTCTATTGTTCATTCCACCACCGAATATATATACCAAAATATATATAAACCAACTTCTGTTCGCCTACACCACGTCTTTTTATACCCTATCCTAAGGGTATATTAAGTTTGACACATAGTTTGTAACATAGAGAAATAGTCGAGATAGACCCTATAAAGTATATATATTCGTGATCAGCATCAATAGCGAAATCGATTGAGCGATGACAGTCCGTCCGTCCGTATGACACCGCTTTTTGGGCCTTAAATTTTGAGCTAGGACGCTGAAATTTCATATCTGGGCTTCTGAGAAAAAGATACAGTACAAGTGTAAAAAATTTTTAAATCTGCCCACTGCCACGCCCACTTTTTCATAACTTCATTAAATTACATGAAACCGAAAAATTTTGTTAAGACCAAATATTTAGGCATTCAGATTCCCTACAATCCACTCATACAAAAGTTTTGGCCACGCCCACTTTTGTGGGTGTTTTCAACATAAAACCGATTTTAAAGCCTTAAATTTTTTACTAGGACGCTGAAATTTCATATCTGGACTTCTGACGAAAAGATACAGTAGAAGTGTATATTTTTTTTAAATCCGCTCACTGCCACGCCTACTTTTTTATAACTTCACTAAATTATATGAAACCGAAAAATTTTGTTAATTTATATAACCCGTAGAACAGTTTTGGCCACGCCCACTTTTTGGGGGCGTTTTCATCAAAAAACCGATGTTGATAAAATTTTACATGTAACATCCTCAAACGTTCGAGGTTATAGCCATATTTGAGTACAAAATGCAATTTGGCCACGCCCACTTTATAGAGAGGAGGATAGGGTATCAGACGATCCGTTCCAGACGGATTGTAGCTTTTCTCTATGTTTTGTATGGAAATCGGAAAATATTACCTTTAGCGCTCCAACGCTTGCATGTGTGCATTTTCTGTCACCTTTTTCCGACGCACGCATTCATCATCATACCAAGCGCTTTTTTTTTGGTGGTGGCTGATAGCCTATGGTGGTCTCTGCTAACCCTTTGATGATGTCGGGATACTGGTTCCACAGATTGTTGGCGTTTGTGGATGGTGAATGCACAGCGGAGAGCCTCTCGCTCTGACGCTCTTTGTAGGATCTAGCTACTCCAGTCGTGCTAAATCTTCCAACGTTGAACTTCTTTTTCTGGGCGGTTTCTTCTTTCTTCTTCTCCTTAAATAGTCGAGCTCTAAATTTAGCTGCAACAAGAAAATGGTCAGAGTCGACGTTTGCCCCCCTGAAAGTTTGCGCATTCAGAATGTTGGATGCATGCTTCGCATTTATTAGCACGTGGTCGATTTGCTTGGCGGTTCGACTATGTGGAGGATTAGGATTGACGTTCAAGTAAAATTGTTAAAGCCAGTAGTCTGAAACGATTGGTATGAATTTTCGCCCATTTTGTTATATATGAGATTTAGAAAAGTAAGCGTGGCATACCACATTTTTGAGGGAATTACCGCGATAACTTTTAACGGATTTCGTTTGAGAAATTTCATTGAATTTTTTTTCCCAAAACGCATGGCTCTATATAATGTATGATTGAATTATAGAGAATTGTATTGCCTATCAATACAATCAATCAATAAAGTAAGTAACCGTGGCTGTTTCGAGATTTGGTACGTCATATATTTGCATATATGTACCTTTTGTTAGTCATATACTTATCTTAGATATGAAGTTTGAAGCAAATCCGCCCAGCAATTTATTCTGCAGTTCCAGTCACAGACAGTGAGATAGATTGACAAACAGAAATAATTGATGGACCCACTTTTTGAACTTCTTTATCAAAATAATGTCAAGTTTGATTAAAATTTTCGAGTTGGGAATTTTTAAGGAAACCAATATGCACTGTAGGTATATGTAGGTAGATACTGCAGGGCTATGAGTTTTTCATAAGGCACTAGAGAAGCATTAAGGTAACAAATCTAAACCTAGACCATCTCTTTCATGCATTGGATCTCCCTAAAAAATTTTACTATTTCAAAAACTTGGTTAGACGACCCAGCTTCCTATAAGTTGTCAAAGAAGTACTTTCCTAGGTGTTTAAGTCTACTCTGTGTGATGTCCTCCGAAAAGTGAAGGTCATCTGCATACATCCGTATTTGACAATCCTAATTTCATAGCATGCCTCCTCAGAGAATGACCAGAAATAATCCCTACCACTATTCCTAATCGCGAACTGCCTAGTTTTATTATTTCCGTAGTTTGTTTTCTAATTAACATAGGCCACAAGGCCTTAGACCCCCTATGTCCTTCTAGGTTCATCTGAGGTAAGAGATATAGAAACATGCAGAATGCAGCCATGGGCATATTGTGTAGAGCACCGCTAACGCAGGCTGTTTTTGTACCTTAGCCAATGTATCCCGTAAATTCTTCTTTATTTTGGCTTTCTACTATACAAGAGCCGCATATGTAATGGGTTTGACTATTATAATATATACCCAGTGAATCATTTCTTGTTTCAAGTCCCACTTCCCCTCTGTTCTCTAGCAGGTGAAGAAAGTGTTATAAGCCTTGCGGGTTCTTTCATGTATGCTAAGTTTCCAGTCTAGTGTCCTATCCAGTACAATGCCAAGATATTTTGAGAGATTCGAAAGGAACAACTCCACCCTATTCAGCTTCGGCATTTTGAAGGGTGATATCTTGTATTTTCTGCTGAACAGTAAAAGATCTGTTTTGTCCGGTTTGGCGTGAAGTCCGCAATCTCTGGCCTATTTCCCAAAACTCTTAAGAGCTAATTCCATTATTTCACTTAATGTGGCCCCACGTTGGGCGCCAAAATGTTGGGTTCCTCCTCCTTGAGCAATTATTATTATTTATCCCGATTAAAGGGGTAATTAACGCGCGACTTTATGAGGGGGAATTATACAATATATATTTTTTTTTCCACCGCCCGAATAAACAACAAAAAAGAACGATAAAAGCAACGGCCGCGCACGCGTTTGCAAAAAAGTCGAATGCTCAGGAAAACCCAACAACGACGAAATGTCAAAATTTCGCCGTGTTTTCCCAGCTGCTCACGAGGGGTGGGTTCAGGGATCGCTTTTCCGGGAATATTATAATGGGGTGATTACACTGCTGTAAAATATTTTAAATAGGTAAAAATAAAATATAATACCGAGTTGGACGCCAGGTAATCTTTTATTAGGAAAATTACCAAACCTTCGAGGGAAAACGCTAAAATCGAGGGTGAAAGTACAGATTCCGTATTTTTATCGTTGGCAGAGTTTACTTCGTCTCAGCGGGATGGGACTTACCTATTCCGGTGTAACAACGCACCAAGGAATTAGGCTCTGATGTGGCTCGGACCCGGTTCCAGCCTTGGATAAAATTTGGAGATATTTTATACGCGGAAAGTAAAGTAAAAGAAAAAGAATAAAGTGAGACCAATGGGGTAGCTCCGGATTCACTTACGACTCCGTGAACTACGGTTTAAGTAACGGGAGAAACGGGTCGCGAAAAAGAAGAAACAACTATGGACTCGTAGCGACGGCTACGGTAAAAGATACGGGTACGAAGGCTGACTCGAAAACAATTTCAACGCCACAAAATAAAAACGATTTCCTAATTTAAATACACAATACTTAGCTTTTTTTTTCTCGCTGTCCCTCCAACAGGGTCCTATTTATCCTCCTTACTACCGGTTATCCTGCGTATAGGTCTGGGGAAAAGGTATGTCTCCGCCACAATCACTATTTATTTCTCTTTTTCTTCCTTGTTTCCACTTCACTATGTGTATGTCCTTTTTTTTTTCTTTTCTTTTTCACTCAAAACTAACTCCTCACTATAGCAATTTTCCTGTGCTTTTTTATATTTTTTTTTTTTAACGAACTTCCTTTTTTTTAAATTTCCACTATCGTGTCCGGCTCTGGATTCGGTCAACCAAGAAGTGAAGTCGCCGGGTCGTCGGCTCCACCTCTCTCACACTCACACACGCACACGCACACTCAGCTGAGGCGAATTCAGCCATTTATCGACGTCCATTCTGACGAAAGTTATGTTTACAAAAATCGGGTTTATGCACACATATTTGGCAATTACTGAATTATGAATTTTAAAATGTTTTGTACGCGGTTTTGAATAAAAATAACACCTTTCTGTCGCACTGTCTTTTTTTGGCGGGAAAGGGTTTCTGTGTATTGGTGTAACTGATTTCGCCTCGTTGTAGTCGATTCAGCTACCGGAGCGAAGGGAATCACATCCAGCGCTCCAGTAGCCTCCCTCGTTGCTTCTCTCATTCGATCCTCGAACCACGGTAGTGGGGAAATTTCTCGGAACTGTTTGTTTGTGTTTTCAAGTGATTGCTTGGGTTCGTACCTAGCCCAACCTTACTCTAAGGATCTTGTTCCACTTAAAATTCCCTCTAATGACCTATTAGTTGGAGGGAAAGCTTGTCAACTATAACGCGAACTCTACCTATCGAGTAAACCTTCGTAAGAAGAGGGTAAACAAAATGGAAGGAACCCAGGGAATCAGAAACTACCCCTCACATATTATTTTTTTTTTGGACCTCTTTGTGAGTAATAGAATCGAATTGTTAATTTTAATTTCTTACGCTGATCAGGATGAGTCTCCAGGCGGTCCACCTGGCTCTTTCCTGCTTCAGACAGTTGTCTGGCGCCGGGATACCTGCTTTTGTCATCCCCCTTGAAATTTAAACGCAAGTGCGAGCACTAGTTGGGACCCAACCAGTAATGCTCAACGTTCGCAAAGTTCGCAGGGGACAACGGGTAAAAGAGAAAAGGAAGGGGCAAAGGGTGGATGGGTATGATTGGGAGGGATGGAGCGGATAAGGAAGTTAGAGCAATATTTGCACTCAACACACTTAATGTGGCTAAGAATTTTCCCTTCACGTAGTGACGCCTACTTCTGTGTTAGTTAGTTCCTTAAGTATAATGACGTAGAAACTTTTCAGGGTATTCTCTATTCGACGGCCTCCCACTTTCCGTTATTGAAAGCGCCTTTATTTTTAAGAAAGCAGCTAGTGCGAATTTCTTGTAATGAGGGCTAGTTTCAATCTACCCTACAACCTCATGTAATGCATGTCCTACTGATTTACTCTTGAGATACATATGCATATTGAGCTTTGCATAAACTGCCGATGTGACACTTGCCGCTGATGTGTATATCTAGAAGCCTCTCTAGTGTCTTGAGAAGGAATGACGAGGAACTAATAGATCTGTTCGCTTGGGTGTGACTTGATTTACCTGCTTTAGGTAGGAACATAACTTTCACTTCCATACATGCTGCTGGTATGTAGCCTGACCTTAAACATTGTTTAAAGATTTCCCTAAGCCTGTACCTGACTTTTGCTGGGACCTTCAGTAGCATAGCTGGCAGAATGCCGTCAAGGCCTGGAGACTTGAAAGGTTCGAATGACGTAATAGCCATTTCCATGTAACGAGATTCAATACCTCTTCCCCTACCCACAAACTAATGTTATCTCAGTACCCATTTGACTCCCTGGAAAGTGAGTTTCGACTATCGTTTCCAATATTTCCTCGGTGCTTTCCGCCCACAAACCATCATATTTCTTGATGTAGCTAGGAACTGCCGCATCTTTTGCCAGCATTTTGTGGAGCCTGGAAGACTGACAAGTATCTGCAATCGACTCGCAAGCATTTTTGTATAACAGCCTCTTGCAGATATAATATACATATGTATGTACATAAGTCTATGACTTTGGAGGAAAACAAAACACTGTCCTAATTATTGATGAAATAAAAAAGAAAAAGTTGGTTTATTAAAAGTTACATACAGAGACATGAAATGCTTAAAATTTATTTTCATCTATTCCAGTCCAAGGGTATGGCCACTTAAAGTGAACCTATCCTAAAACCTATGTCAGTTCTGCTTCAGAAGCATTTTTTGATTGAAAGAGTAGGTGGGCGAGTGACCATAACCTGAATCTCTTTTCGTAAATTTTCGTGCAATGATATGATACATATCTCCTTTGAACTACATGTTCAACTTCCAAATCAACTTTTTCCAGCGTGTCTTATGCCCCCTAAACATCAGTTCCCATTATTTGTATACTAAAACAGCAGCATACTACAACACAACCACTACTCATCGAACGCTTGACTTATTACGGAAATGTCAAATCTAATGAAGATACTCATCTAGTACAGATTGGGAGGTCCAGATGACGGAATCCGTTCCACCAGCATCGTTGACGCTTTAATAAGACACCTCTGAAGTTCACATAGTGGGTGTTCGTTACACTCAACCACCGCGCCAGCTATCATTCGCGCGATGATCAATCGTCGTATTCCCGGTAGAGAAGTGAATTAATTCTTGTCACGACACTACGAACTTGTATGTCGTTTCACGCCAAATTTATTCCCTGCGCATTCGGGATTTTATGCAAAGCAACTCTGCCAAACTATTCAAGGAGGATATGGCCCAAGAAGCCGAGCCCGGAGATACACCGAAGGCGGAACATGTCTGTTCCCGAGCTAAGAGACAGACAAATGATCTTGTTATACTGATCGTAATCTCCAGTGTCTGCAGTTTGCCTCTCTCACACTGCGGTAGCACTTTGCTAGTAATTCGTTGAGGACGACATGAAATGTATCCCATAAATTTGCGCTCCTTGACTGCGGAAAATGTGACAACATAACGAGCAAAGTGGATATTGTGTGTGCTTTGTGGCAGCAGGTCGACAGTGCTCTTCAACCAGTCAGCGTGCTGATCAGCTGGTGGAACCAACTGATGGACTCTCGGTGTTGTGAGATTGGAGCAATGGTAGCATGTTTCTTCGCCCGTTCATTGGAATAGATTTGTATGCAAATGCGAAGCAAATGTTTGTGGTGTATTTGGTTGGTGGTCGTGGTGGATGGAATTTGTGTTTTTTTTTTCTTTTCGTGGATCGGTACAACGGTAAAAAGGTGCTAGGGCTAAGCTTGGGTTAAGTGAGTTAACACAATTATTTCTGAATTCAATCAAGTTATTGGTTCAAAACTCTTTAGTTACGAAGATATGGTTTTTTGCAACATGTACATATAGTATATGTCTAACATTTCAGACGAAACGGCGATCAGTTAAACACAAGATTCGTTGTCTATGAAATTATTAACATCTCTGAATCCATTAATTTTTTTTCGGTAATAGAAGGTAGTCGCCTTGAAAGTATCTCTGTCTATAACGTTGAGATATGTATGTGCGCTTAGAATGCAGACATTGTACGACATGGAATTGAAAGAGTCACGCAAATGATGTATGTAGACCTAGGTAGATACGTTTTTGAATTTAGAGAAAATAATTCCAACAACTTGATTCCTGCTTGGCTGTGATGCGGATATCTGCAGCAGATATCACGTCTTTCTTTAGCCATGATAAGAATTTTTTATTCACCATTAATTGGTCCTGGAAGACGCTGCAATGAATGGAATTACGGAAAGACAGCATAAGATAAAGCCTCTTACCTCGACTTACCTCATTGGTAGCTTTTAAACTGCGTCAGTGTAAATATGGATTAGATTCACCTTCTGGGACTACATCTTCCTCCCAAAATGCTCTGGAAGAGATGGTAACATAGAAGTTGGGTCTTACATTTTGAGCTAGGGGGATGAAATTTCACTTTTTTAGAACTATAACTAAACTATATGAAACTGAAAATTTTTGTTAAGACCAAATATTTAAGCATTCAGATTCTCTACTCTTCACCCATACATCAGTTTTGACCACACCCACTTTTTGGGGGCATTTTCATCAAAAAAACGATTTTGATGATATTTTCCATGCAACATCCTCAAACGTTTGAATTTATCGATGTAATTCGAGAGAAAAATGCAGTATGCGACGCCCACTTTATTAGGGTTGCACGGAAAGGAGGATAGGGTTCCAAACGGATAGCAGCTTTTCCGTATGTTTTTCCATTGTCAAAATGATTTGCGAAAATGATCCATCGTTTCTCAAATTAATCGGTCTGTTGGACGGTTATGAGCACCATAAAATGCACGTAATGCTCCATCAGTTTCTCGAATTCAACCATATGTTTCAAAATAAATTTGAACAGTTTGCAAACGTTGCGCCGGCGTTAATCTATTCATAATGAATTGCCATACTGACCTCAAAACAACCGAGAACTGTCAAATCGGCTGTCACAGAAAAAAGTGTTGCCAATTTAAACTTCGCCGCCTCTAAGAAAAACACCCTTTACTTTACACTTTAGTGAGTGCTTCAAGATACACAGCTTTTTTACTTTCTTGCAGATGTTCTTAATATTTATTCCACCATGGAGTAGAGCGGTTGCCTGATTTTTCTTTCTGTGGGCAAGCCTGATAAAAGCAGATTTATTTGCAGCATTAAGATTTTCGCAGCAAAGTTCTAGACTAACAGTGTCTCTGATGCTCTTAGATAGCGATTGGTCGTGGATTAAATGAGTTCTAGGCTATATGTGTCCCAATCTGTTGATCATGGCTGCCAATAAGATTCGGAAATTTCCGAGCCGATAGGATGTCAAAACTAAATTGACGATGATCACACATTGATGTTTCAGTTGAAACATGCCAGTTCTAATGAAGTTTTTTATTTTGATTTAACATAGTACAAGCTCTAGGCCTTACTTTATTTACAGAATCGAAGAGTAACTCACCTGAGAAGCACTTTATACGGCTCCTTGATAATGACTACATCTAGGTGATCCTTATTAAATCCACAACTTCATACCTTGCATGCTATAGATTAACTTGGATGCACCTAAATCCCACAGTAAAAACTATTGTAGTGGTATGTTGGCAAGACTGCCAACGTTTTTATCTTTCCCAGTGATCTGCCTATCTTCTGAGGTCTTGGATGTTGAGGACTAGTCTTTTCACGCCTTCGACTTTTGCCGCTGAGCTGGTAGCTCCAGATATGATGGGTTCCGCTGTCTGATGATTTTTTTGGGCCTTAACAGTTCCAAGTGTATTCCCCTACCTCGCGTTGAGCAGTCATTGTGGAGCAACAAACTTTGGATGAGCTGGCGTCTGTCGTTAGTTTAGGCTTCAGATTCTTTACTCTGGACTGATCTCGATAATCCTTTTATTAGTAACAGGACCTGCGAGAAGTTTACAACCTTGGCTTAGGAGGCAATCCTTAGAAACTCCATCCAGTGCAAATGTGATCGTTTTACCTCCGCGCTTCTCCTTAGGGATCCTAAGGGCTCGCCAGCTCTTGGTAGATATGCCGGTGTTTTGTTTGGCGATCCGGGCTAGAAAAACGTTATTGGTGAGGTTGACTGCTTCTGTTGAAGACAATGCAAATGAATAACTTGTGAAGCTCATGTGCCTCAGTTATAAGCAAATTTACGGTTTTCCGTGGCTAGATTTTACCTACCACATACACGAGCCTATTTTTGGTTGCTGTGTCATGGCAGGTGATCGAAAACCATCCGTCTCTAGTTAAGGTGGCTACAAATCTCAGAATGCGAGAGTTTTTGTCAGTTTTATCCACCTCTTCCAGTATGGAAGTGTCTTTACGTGACTCTATATGTGGTCTATGTTTCTTTGTCCTTTCTGCCGTAGGAGAAACACCTGCAACATTTGCTGGTGGTGGTTCTACTTGGTGGTAGCATGGAATCCCTAACTTATTAAACCACGCGTCTTTGTCGAAGGAGCAAGAGATTCTTTATTGATCACACTTAGTACGCATCTACTTAAAAATACTTCTTTGCTTGTCCAGTTTAGCGACTATAGTGTTGTGAATTGAAAGGGTTGCTGGCCTAAATAAATTGCAGTATTTCGAGGATTTTTCCAAATGATCCACAAGAATACTATTGCCAGTTTTGCTTGAACCATTTTCTACTTATCAGGAGCGGTACCTCTTTTGTCGATTACTGAAGGCAGGAACGTATATTTAAGGATACCCCTGTAGAACTAGAAAGGCTTAAGAAAGGTGCTTTTTACCGTATAGCTTTTGGATTCCTCCAATGATCGTTGCCGCTTTGACATTCAGTTGATGATTGCTCTTCCCAAATGTTCCACGGATAGTACTTCCAAGTACTGAAGAATGTGGCTTTCTGTGCTATGAGGGGCAGTAGTATCGTAAGCTTCCGCTACGAATGGTCCTCGAAGAGTCTTGTTCAAACCGAGTGTGGTTTTGACACTTTGGTTTCCACACGGCTATTAACAGTATGAGCCCACAGTTCGTTTATTGGCCAGCAGTTCAGGTTCGGAACCAGAAAACTTTTTTTTTTGCTCTTATTACTTTTTTGTTTTTCACTGTGATAAGACTACAATGTCCTGACAATTCGTGGGGTCAAGGCACAAAAACTGTTGCAAGATAACACCATCTGAGTACACATAAGGATGGATAAATATTGCGTTGCATATTGAAATGGTGTAGTAGTTCTACACCATTCATCAAAAGGTAAGTTTTATAATGATCCAAAGCACTCACAGGTGATTACAATGAAATCATGAGAAGTTCAACTAGGTGCTAATTAATGTAAATAGTTAAATGCATTACATACAGATATGATAGAAAGTTTCCTAGCCCCGCAAATCGCGACGTTCGGAATTAGTAGAGGTCGTACACTTATTTAGCTGACATTTACAAGTTTGTACTCATATTGCTGATCAAGATTGTATTGCAATAAGTCGATAGTCGAATTAGACTATATGTATCCGAAAAGATACTCTAAGATAGTGGATAGAGGTCCTAACTAAGAACTGATTCTGTTCTTTTAGTTTTAGACATCATAATTGTATACAGTAATAAATATTTGAGTAAAAATTTATTAAATCTTCTAAAACAGAACAAAACGCTTTCCTTTGAGTTTTGGTATAAAAATTATTACTTGTATTTAATTATCAAATTTTCTTTTAATTTCAAGTAAATAAAATAAAGATTCCTCTCATATTTATTACTGACATTCAGTCGAAATTAAGTCTTCAAGAAAAAAATGTCACCATTAAAATCAAACGCTTAGCACATAATAATTCCATTTGAATTATGCATAATTTAATTCATCACAAGAATTATTTTTATTGCTAGGAAAAAATGAATTCCAACTCAACACCCCTTTGTTGAAGTTGACAGATCATTTGGCGATCACGTTGGCGTGTTCAAAACAGAAGTGGGTGGGTTTGGAAATGAGCCATTCATGAAACATTCATTTGCCATCCATCCGCTACTGAATAATAAGCCCCCTGGCGATCGTAAATTCCCCAACATATGTACATACATTGACATAACATATTTGACAATAAATCGTCGTACTAAGACTACAGAGAGTGACAACGAAATTACTAAGCCCCCTTGAAGAATTAATTAAAGATATGCCATGCCAGGCAAATCTCGAAGCACCGTGAAATTAGCTGTCGCTCCCGCACCATCTGAGTGATGACATTTGGTTGTCTGGTTTTTTTTTTAAATTAATTTCATTTTAGAATTCCGATGGCATGTATCTACCAGCAAATAATAAATAAGGATTACGAGACAGCCCGGTTGAGAGGCAATTCTTTGTTGTCGAGCATCTCGAAACGCATCAGCGGAATCATTGAATTAAGTTGTTATTTTGTCACCGAGAGTTGGGGAATATTTATTCATTCTTAGGGGGTAAATGGGGGAGAAAATTGAATTCCGCCTTGTGAATGAAGTGGATAGTAATTATCGCGGCTACTGAATTTTAATTGTTACTAATTGTTTTGTTAATGATCCTTTTTGTATTGTATAAAAATTAAAGAAAGAGGCATTTAAATGTACCTACTTGTGATTGAAATTTGTACATGACGCTGCTCGTTGTTCCGTATTCATAAGGTACGTCGTAGTTATTTATTAAAATGTAGGAGAAACAATTGTTTTAACAAACAATTTATTTCTCCCTTCAATCTTCGTCGTTTTTTCTATGCCACGGGTCCTCTTCAGACCAGGAGATAAACAACATTCTGGAAGGTCATCATGGCCAAAGCGATGGACATATTGGCAATAGCCGCCATGGCCGATCGGAAATTGGATAAATTGATAATTTGATTCTCTTTGCCGTGACTCAAATGGTTAGTGCGTTGGACTATGGAGTGAGGGATTCGCGGTTCAATCCCCAGACAACACATACAATTTCTTTTACGGCCATTCCTCTCGTGAGTATCTGACAAACACCCGAGAGTATAACTGTCATGAAAAATTGCTCTAGCGAATAGATTTTGTCTCAAATAGAAAATTCACGGAAGAATCTATATACCTGACGCTGGACACGATCTAATAAACTCAAACAAGTTGCGGGAGCTCACGCCAAAACATGTAAATTGTATTCGAGTCTTGGACGAGTATAAGCTTTATAGATAGTAGTCAAGTCTGCAGGACTGATACAACGTTTACACCTCTTGAGGAATCCGAGTTATCTTGTGAGTAGAGGCATTTACATCTCTATCGAGGAAGCATAGAAGGCCAATTAAAAGCCATGAAGATCGAATTAAGGCCGCTTCAATCGGCATTCTCGTATTGCCAAATCGTTCTTCTAGGATATATTTTGTTAACTGAGTATTGATTTTAGCACGAGAATTTAGCTGACACCAGACAATGATCTCCCCAGGGGAGCGGACACTGCGATTGAATACTTGTCTGGAAGAGAGGTTAAAAACAGGTCTAGAGTATGTTGGCCGCATGTACATATGTATGTAGTTCGGTAGTGCTAAGTGTTTACGTTAATTGATACACCGACTGGCGTATTCAAGGCAATTATCTTGCGAGCACTCATGACTAGAATATGTACAAAAAATAGTCAGCAGAACAAAACAGGCAGCGACGTTGGCTTTGTTCATGATGTAGCATACGAACATCTCACTACAACAAGCGCTGCACTCAGCGAACGCACCATTGAGCCCACAGCATTTAAACGCGACACAGCTGTCAACCGCCAATGACTCTTTGGTTTAGGATTCCGTTTCTCCTTCTCTTTGGTGACTGGATTTGGTGGGAGCAGACGTTTTAGCAGCAGGTTGCAGTTTGCAAATTTATATCAATTTAGTAGATTAAGGAGTGTAATAATTCAAGTTTATATTTTGATTGATATTAATAAAATGTACTTTCGTTGACGTAAGATTGGTAACGTTACAATGACATTGCCCTCACAGTAGTTGCCAAGTAGGTATCAAGAGGGTATAGTATCAAGAGGGTATTAGTATGACACTAATTATAATTACCCTATTGTCATTTGATAGCGTGTACTGTAACTTCAATATTGAACCTATTGTACACACCTTGGATACCGTGGCTCAGTATTTAGTGTCTCGGTTTGCTTACCAGTTGTTCAATGTTTGGTTAACAAACAACACCAATGTTTATGTAAGCAGTTCAACTTTTCGCGAAAGTCAGGCAGACATCCAAGAGCATGACTTTCATAAAGAAAAAAATCGAAAAACATACGCCACAGAACAGAACAGATGTCACTTGAGAACCTTAGTGGGATTTGTTACTGGTTTCAGTTCCGTAAACGAGCTTTGTAAATCCATAGAAGAATATAAGAATTCGAATGAATGATTGTAATTCTTATGTCGTTTTCCATTGGTTTCACTCAAGGAATTACTCCTTTTGGATTCCGAAGGAACATACGGAAATCATTTTGCCCAGTCAAATGACAGATTTTTTGATAATTTTTTTTTCAAAGCAAAAAAAAAAAAAATTAAAAAGTTGGAGAAGAAATAAACAATTATAACGTTTTTCACTGAGAAAATGGGGAAATTATTGTAACTGTCGAGTTCTCTGAACTAAGAAAATTAATTAAACAAAATAATGTGACTTCTACTTGAATTTGACACGCAGTCCTATGTAGTAGTTTATACGTGTAAGTGGTATTGGAGTGCACTCCGAAATGAAATCCGGAATAGAAAAACACCCCCAAAAGCTTACTCCGAACAGCCAATGGAACGTATTTGGGAGTGTTTTTTCCTGTTCGGAGTGCACTCCAAGCACTCTTTTTGTCCAATGGAAAACGGCATTATAGACCTAACATCTCTAAAACTATATATATCTTTACAAAATCCCAAAACATCTAGTTCTTTGTTCAAGCATTTCATGTGTTTTCACATTCTCTTTCATCTCCTTGTCGAATAAAACATTTTGTCTTGCTTATATTTTCTGATGACCTAATAATAAACCACCAGACTTAGTGGTGTTATTAAGTGTTAATCATTTCCATCATCAACGATCATAATCAAAAGACCACAACATCCTGCTCTCTGCCACTTAATTAATTGCTCATGTTAAAGACTCAATTGAAAGTTTTATAGTTTCGCGCAGAGAACCAATTTCCTTCAAAAAACATAAAAACGAGGGCGTGTGTCCTTCGACACAGTCATTTGCACCCACCCACAGCTACTAGCACCATTGGCGATTACTCATAACAGCCATCACTTACACACATGTTATTGAAGCAACATGAAATGAAAACGATATCA
The DNA here is from genome assembly GCA_905220385.1 of Xylota sylvarum. Taxonomy (NCBI): domain Eukaryota; kingdom Metazoa; phylum Arthropoda; class Insecta; order Diptera; family Syrphidae; genus Xylota; species Xylota sylvarum. The sequence goes on along the minus strand of LR999957.1, from coordinate 64,962,956 downwards.
GAAAGAAAAAGAAAAATAAATAATCCAAAAGGAAAAACGAACAACAACAAGAAGAACAACAACAATCAAATCAAAGGCACCCCCGACGACGACGGAATGAAAATGTTTTGATTAAATAATTAATTACGACATATTTATACATTTTTATAGCGTTGCGTGCTGACAGATTTATTGCGAATAAAATTAACTGAAAATATTCTCTCGAAAACACCATAAATTCCAATGGAAAGCCAAATAAACTCGGCGAATAATGAATTTCAAAAAACAAAAAGAAAAAAAGCGAACGAAATATTATGCCACCGTATAAACTAAAAGAATAAGACGCCGCCGCGATAAAATGCGAGGTGAACTAATAAAAATGGAACTCACATTATACCTCCCACTCTGGCAGGCAGCCGCCCCCACGCAATAATGCTGAACATACTCTGCGACGCTACTGTGCGATCCGCTCTCTCAGGCGCAGCGTAAATTATGCGACTGTTTTCGAGAATTTATCGCGCAACGATTATGGGACGATATTGTGTCGTCGGACATAAATCAGGCATCGTGTTGAAAATGCAAGTGGAGTGGATTCCTCCATAAATCCACGAATCCACGAATCCCAGGGTGGAATGCTTTATTTATACTCGCGCTGAGTTCTGCGTAGAGTGCTAAATCTCGGCACTTTGGGGCGCGTTCGACCTCAAATTGAGTCCTATAACGTGAAGTTCCATAGTTTGGCGTATTTTTAGTGAAATTTATTACACAAAGCCAGTTCGTCGTCGTTGTTAATATTTCATGTTCTTCGCGGAGAATACGTCAATTATGTTCACATTTTATGTCGTTGTTGGTAGTGGCAGCCTGATCGGATCTCTGTTGCCTCGGGGGGAATAAGTTATGGGGAACAAAGTGTTTGGGAGCAATTGAGTGGGCGAACAGGTGCAATGTCAAACTTTTCATAGGATAGGATAGGATGATGATATTTGTTTTCTGTTAGAATATTGTTTAAAGTGGAACGAGAATGGTTTTTTAAAGCTGTCGAAACTCGACTATATTATAGACTGTGGTCCATAAGTACAGTTCATAAGATAATCTTGAATTTGTAAGACAATTGTTTTCTTTATTATTTTCAAAATACATCTGGTTTCAAACACACTATCGAATTCAATGAATCCATTGGAAATTCTACCTACTCTACTTTGAAATTTAGGTTGACAGCCAGATGGCTGCATCCAAAAGTTATATGCAAGATGTGGTATACAAAAGCTAGGTGGCGTTACTTCAATCTATTACAAATTGAAGTAATTAAGACCCATACATACCTATGTAGAGTATACAATTTACAGGACTAGCAATCAACTACAATTGTCATAGCTACAATTGTAAAAGCTATTGAAATCACTGCCACACGTACTTTTCCAAAATTTCATATTTTTACTAGAAATCGAAAAAAATCATTAAAACCAAATAGTTAGGAATTTGAACTGTCCACAATTCACGCGTACATTACCTGTGTTCAATGAGGTTGTTCTGCGCTGTTCGGAACAGAAAATGAGGAATTTTGATCTGAGGAATTTTGATCTGATTCTTGTTCAATGAGGTTGTTCTAGAACAGTTTAGAACAGGATTTTCCGAACTTACGTTTTAGTTAGAACAGATTTGTGAAAATAAGTTTTTTTTTATTTTAGATAAGTTTTTATTTATTTTAATTGATACGGTATATGTATGTTATACCGATAGAGTGTTTTTAATTTATTGCTTTGCAAAATTTTAAAATATTTAAATTTTTTCGATGTAAACAAACAAAAAGTTAATCACAATTTGACAATTTCATTTCACGTATGACTGTCTGTTCTAACTTGTCTGACGTTTTTCACTAAACTGCTCTGTTCTATCCTGCTCTACTCTATTCTAAAATTCATTGAACAAAGCTGTTATAAAGTGTAGGCCGTCTATTGGTTTCTTTTTGAATCAAATGTTATTTTGACATTGGCAGCTCTTATGCGCTCAAGAAATTTACAGAAATTGAGTATTATATTTTCGCGGTACGAAATGGATCGATTTATGCTTGAACAATGTTGAGAAATATTGCAAAATAGATGCTGTGTTGCTGAAACAGTGCGAATTTTTCGGTCGAAATAATGCACCAACTGCAGCTGACTTACGCAAGTTTGTGATGAAAGTTCATGAGACTGGTTTGCTGATTGATTGATCCTGTGCACTCAATGGACAATATTGCAGCGTTTTGCAGGTTTTTGGAGTGTCGGCATTATTGGCCCATTTTTATTCCAGGACGACAACGGAAGAGACGTTACAATCAATGGAGAGCATGATAACCGATTTTTATGACCAGAAACTGATGATTTGGAGTTGGACGAGCTATGGTTCCAGCAAGATACCATACATAGATACTTTGTCGGCACTGAGCTGCGATTTGAAGCCGTTTGACTGTTATTTTGTCCGGTTCCATTAAAGATCTATGCTATGCGAACAAACCAGAGACGAATCAGACTCTCAGGAAAAATATTGGTAAAGCTATTCGTGAAGTAGGGGCCGACACCATCAAACTGTATTGAAATATTGGGTTGACAGGATGGCCTACAGCCAAGCCAGACAAGGCAGTCATTTGAATTAAATAATATAACCTAAATAATGGGAAGGTTTACTCTTTTCAATAAAGCAACAATCGTTGAAAAATATTAAAGTGTTTTTTTTATAGTCTTTTTAAAAGGAACCAACAGATAGCCACCCTATATATGGCCACGGCTACTTTTTGGGCGTTTTCATTAAGAAAAAACGTATTTTCATGATATATTGAATCAAACGAACATTTGCAGTCATGATTGTACCTGAAACCAAAAATATAGTAGGCCGCGCTCACTTTAGTAGGAATGATGCAAAGGAAGAAGGATAGGGTGTCATACGATAAGAATTTTCAAAGACGAGCCTACCCTGTTGGCGTTTTTGATGGAATTGATAACATTGAACTGATGCTATCTGGGAGATTTCACAAATTCTTTTTTTTTTTATAAGCGCCCCAAAAAGTGGAAACGTTAAACGAAACATTAAGTTTTTGGAAAGTGGGCGTGGCAGTTTCAAAATTTGGTACGTCATATTTTTGCAGTTGTCATACTCACCTCAGATATTAATTTTAAGCCCAAATCGCCGAAGAAACAACCGTGTAACTCACTTTTTTGAACTTCTCCATAATAGTAATGTCAAGTTTGATTAAAATCTCAAGTTCGAAATTTTTCACGAAACCTATGTACATATGTATATTGGCCCTGTATGTAGGTATGTATATGTAGGTGCAAGTAAAAATAACGGTATGCGGGAAATTGCTGAAATAACACCCAAAATGTGACGAAATGCTATATTGTGCTCTCCCCGGGGAGCATATGTATGTACTTACATATATAAGACAAACATTTTAAATAACGTGTTTCATCTCATAGTTATTAAAATAAAAAAAACCATTGCCTGGAACATGAAAACATGCTGTTTTACTCAAATATGCTTTTACGTGCATGGGTCCAAATTGGGCCCGGACATATTCTTACTTCTTTTACCTGCGTGATTGTGCTAAAATCTAATTAACACATGTCGATATAACAGTGGTATAAGTGACGAGATACTTTACTTTACTTTAGGTGGCACTACAGTCCGGGGTGGACCTGGGCCTCTCCAGCCAGATCGATCTTTAGCTAGCTGCCTCCAGTTTCGCACACCAAGTTGGTTGAGGTCCCTTTCCACTTGAGCGCGCCACCTAAGGCGAGGTCTTCCTCTACTGCGTCGTCCCTCTGGGGTGGATTCGAAGACTCTGAGGGCCGGAGCATTGTTGTCCATTCGCTCTACATGACCCAACCATCTTAGTCGTTGTATTCGAACTCTACTGACTAGGTCGATATCGCTATATAGCTCGTACAGCTCCTGATTATAGCTTCTTCTCCTCTCTCCGTCTATGCAGACGGGACCAAAAATCACACGAAGTATTTTTCTCTCACAAAAACCGAGAGCGTCCTCATCCATTTTTGACATAGTCCATGCTTCTGCGCAGGACTGGGATGATCAAGGTCTTATATAGGGATACTTTAGTTGTTCGAGAGAGGGCTACACAATTGCCTTCTTAGCCCAAAGAAGCAGCGATTGGCAAGAGTTAATCTTCGTTTGATCTCAGCGCTGGTGTCATTGTCTGAATTTATAGCGGATCCTAGGTAAACAAAGTCCTTAACTACCTCAAAGTTATATCTGTCGAGGGTGACGTTCTGTCCGAGGCGTCGGTGTTGTGTGTCCTTTTTTGTTGACAGGATATACTTTGTTTTGCCCTCATTAACCGTTAAACCCATCTTAGCCGCTTCCGTCTAAATGCTCACAAAAGCACTACTGACATCACGCTTTGTTCTTCCGATTATGTCAATATCATCGGCATATGTGAGCAGTTGTACGGACTTTTGAAAAATTGTGCCTCTGATGTTGGCGTGTGAGTTCTGCACAATTCTTTCAAGAACGATGTTGAAGAAATTGCAGGCGCGTCGCCCTGTCTATATCCTTTTTTGACATCAAAGGTCTCGGTGAGGTCTTTCCCGACCTTGATGGAGCAGCGTGCATTCTCCATCGTCATCCTGCACAATCGGACGAGTTTGGCAGGGATGTCAAAACTAGACATAGCTCTATATAACTCTTCTCTATAGATGCTGTCATAGGCGGCCTTAAAATCGATAAAAAGGTGGTGAGTATCGATTTGAAATTCCTGGGTTTTTTCCAAGATCTGCCGTAGTGTGAAAATTTGGTCGATAGTGGACTTTCCTGGCCTAAAACCACACTGATATGGACCAATCAGATTGCTAACAAAAGGTTTGTAGGCGACGTTGAGGAGACTTATTCCTCTATAGTTGGCGCAGTTTAGAGGGTCTCCTTTCTTGAGGATCGGGCAAACAATGCTGAGGTTCTATTCATCGGGCATGCTTTCGTCCGACCATATTTTGCAAATGAGTTGGTGCATGCTCCTTACCAAGTCATCCCCCGCTGCTTTAAATAGCTCGGCTGTTAGGTCATCAGCTTCAGCAGGTTTATTGGATTTCAGCTTAGATATTGCTATCTTAACTTCATCCAGGTCGGGTGACCGGAAATGTTGATTATCATCGTCCAGATTGAATGGTTCATTCTGCCTGACAGCGGAATTTTGGTCCTCGTCGCCGTTATACAGTCTGCAGAAGTGATCTTTCCATATCCTCAACATTGACTGCGATTCTACTATTAGGTTTCCTTGTTCGTCCCTGCAGGCTTCGGTTCTGGGTTTGTAGGCTTGACATATTCGTTTTACCTTCTGGTAAAACTTCCGAGCTCACGAGCAGCTCTGGTCCTTCTGTGCAGAGCCGCTTTGTATGCCATCTGTTTTTCTGCATTTGCTTGCCGACATTCTTCATCGAACCAGGGGTTTCGTTGTGGTGGTCGAGAGAAACCCAGCACATCAGGTGCGGCATCCTTGATGGCTTTTTGGCAATGTAGCCACTGGTCTTCAGTATTTGATGCTGGCGGCATAGGACCTCTTGAGAGATTAAGGGATACTCGATCGGAAAAGGCTCTGGCGATCTCTTGCGATTGTAGCTTTCCAACGTCAAACTTTCCGCATATATCCTTATATCCGCATCCGTACCTTGGCTACAACAAGGTAGTGGTCCCAGTCGATGTTCGCTCCTCGGAACGTTCGGACATCCATCATACTGGAAGAGTGCCTTGCGTCGATCGCAATGTGATCAATCTGGTTGACGGTTGACTGATCCGGAGATCTCCATGTTCCTTTATGCATATTGAGATGTGGGAATCGCGTGCTAGCTACTACAAGATTTTGCCCCACTGCAAAGTCGATTTGCCTGAAACCGTTATCGGAGGTGGTGTCGTGCAGGCTATGCTTTCCGACAGTACTACCAAAGATGCTCTCTCTTCCTAGCTTTGCGTTAAAATCACTCAGGACAATTTTAACATCATAGCTAGGGCACTGCTCGTATGTTTTGTCTAAGAGCTCGTAGAAGCTGTCTTTGGTATCGTCATCTTTCCCCTCAGGGGGGCCAGAGCGCATATCAGGCTAATGTTAGCGAATTTAGCCTTGATGCGAATTGTTACGAGACGTTCGTTCACATGCCTGAAACTCAAGACTTCTTGTTTAAGTCTGTCTCCAATAACAAACCCGCATCCAAATAGGCGCTGCTTCTGTTCTCGGTAGCATTCGCCGTAGTAGATATCGCAGTTTTTCATCCTTCTTTTGCCCGGCTCGTTCCATCGCACTTCTTGGATGGCGGTAATGTCTGCTTTACAGCAGTCCAGCGCATCCGCTAATTGTTCGGCCGCACGTGGTCTGTTAAGGGACCTAACATTCCACGTGCAGAACCGAAAGTCGTTGCCCTTATCACGTTTGCTTGGGTCGTCAACAGTTGAATCATCCTTATCCGAGGCGGTTGGTGTTTTCGTAACTATAATTTTTTGCATGGTGGGGAAGTTACCCCCACGCACAACCCCCAACCTGGAGGACCAGTTCCTTTTTATACCCCTAGGACGAGAGGCCGGGTTCTCCCGGGATCAGTAACCCACTTCGGGGATATGAGTGCTGCCGTTGGCCCATTAAGGGTTCATCCGCCACCAACTCTTTTCCAACACCCTGATTCAGTATTGGAGATCCCTATAGACCTGTGATTCAAGCATGTCGAAGGAGCTCATATATGGATAAACACTAATAGTTCGGCCTAACTGAAACTGGTAGACGCCACCGTTGATTCCATCTAGAGAATTCGTCCGCTGCCGCCTGGAACAAGAGGAGGTGCCTTAGTGAGAAAGCACTCCTCCCCCCTCTCTCGTTTGCTGCCACCAACAACCTTTCAAAGGGGTTGGTTACCCAATCTCCAGTCGAGGTACTAGGCACCCAGCAGCCACCATCGTGGAGGTGTAGAGTAGGAGTTGATAGTGAGAGGCTAGCGTGAGAGCGCATCATCGCATCACTACCTTTAGCCACCATAAGTGACGAGATAGAAGGACTTAAATGCGAATACTCTGCTGGCCCAGACCTACCTACCCTAGTCTTTAAAAAATGCATAAACTCTTTCGCTTTACACTTTATTATTTTTACTTCATTCCAACTCTCTCTTTCATAGAGCGTCTTCTTTGGAAAGGCTCTTTTATTATTGCCCTTCATAAAACAAAACTTTTAGTTTTCTTTTGCAACAACGACTTCAAGCTATTCAAAAAACAAAAACCTTTAAAAGCAATGCCTTTACAATCAACCCTGAATGTTCAAGAGACAGCATTTTTGTAGGTTGTTCCACTTTGAGTGTGAGTGACTGTAGCTTCTTTAAGGGAAGGTTAACAACCACAAATCTGACCAAATAGGTACACAGCACCCTGTGTGCTACCGATTTTAGCAAAGTTTTTGATAAAATTTCTCAAGCAAATGTAGCTATTTTTAAAACTCAAAGCTCTAGGTTTTCCATCATTGCACGGATCAAGAAAATGATGATGAAGTACTTTTTTTACCATCTGATCCCTTTAAAGCCCCCTCAGTAGTGCCCCATGGTAGTCATTTTGGTCCCCTTATTATATACAATTCGTACATCAGCTATTTGAAGGTAACATTGATTGTCCTGAGCTCCTTTAAACCATATCACTAAATAACAATCCGCGTACTTTGAAGTCAGTACCTCTCTTACCGCCCGATTGAGCAGTGAGCGTTTGCCATCGTCATCCGGCACAGGCGAACGAGTTTGGCAGGAATGCCAAACCTAGACATGACTCTGTAGAGCTCGTCTCTATAAATGCTGTCATATGCGGCCTTGAAATCGATAAAAAGATAGTGGGTATTGGGACTTCTTGGCTTTTTTCCAGGATCTGTCAAATTTGATCGACTGTAGACTTTCCTGGCCTGGAACTACATTGATAGGGGCCGATCAGGATATTCACCAAGGGTTTCAGATGTACATAAGTAGTATAGCATTCAAATACCCTTCATTCCTCGAATATGAAATAAATAAAACACGGAGAAAACCGCTGTCCTTGACAAGAGTCAAACGAAAACGCTGGAGTTTTTAGGCAAGATTTCAACGATTTCAACGTAGTTTTATGGACCGATGAATCCAAGTTCGAGGTATTTGGCACGAAAAGAGTGTTACCATCGAAATTTTATCAAAATCGGTATTTTAATGAACTGTCCCCAAAAAGTGGCGGCAGCCTTATAGAATTTATGGATGAACTTAAAATAATTTGAGTATCTATGTAAATATTTGAACTTAATGACTATTTTCAATATCTAGTAAAAACATAAAGTTTTCGAAAAGTAGGCGTGACAGTAAGCGGGTCAGGTCAAACTCAACACAATTATTTAAAATTTAATCCCAATCGATTCCCCTTTTTTAGCAAAACAAAAAATCTAGGCAAAGTGAACAACATTAAGCTCCCCTCCGGCCTCCAATGCATTAAACTTTCCCGCCAAAGTGTGAAAGCTAACCTACCCTTATTTCCGTGCCGACACGAACTGATGACACATGTAAAAGTAACAATTCCCACTTCTACCACCATCGCAGACAAAATTGCAGCACATTTTCCAAAAAAAAAAAACAAACCGAAAAACAGGGGGAGAAAAACCTCGGTCGCAATGTCAGCTCTTCGATCCAAATGACATTCTCGAGGGAGAGGGAAGTTCAAAATGGTTTCCAGAACATGCACGTACCTTAGAGAACCATTTGTGAACATACCACCAAACCTAGGGGCAACCACATCCGAAAAAATGCAAGTTCAAACAGCAAAAGCATTTTATAGCTTTTTACTTAAGGCTACTGCTGTTCACAGCCCACAACCACCCAGGGTATCATTTTCCTATTAAGGACGAGTTCCAAGGAAAGGACTTAGGAAAGTGCAAACTAGAAAATGAGTGCGCCCACCGTACCACATTACCCTTCGGAACCATTCTGACAAAGTATCAAATCGTTCTTTCACTTTTTTCCTTGTTCTTCTTCTTCTTCGATTTTTTTCGTTTTTCTCGAAAATCATGTAAGATTTTCCGTTTTACAACCTCCCCGATGCAGGATGTCATAAAATTCCTTTTAAGCGCCCATTACCACAGCTATATACGATGTTCGTACAATCTCCTCGTTGATGTCCTTTCCTTGTGCCAATCTCGAAGGAAAACCGTATATGAGTGCGCTTTGTATGGGAGTTGCTGCTTTGTGGTGTCGTCGGTGGTCTTAGAACATTGCGACAAACGATAAGAAGCCCGTTACGACACGGCATTAACACACACTGTTAACGGGGGCAGGAGTGATAGGACGCCTAAGAGTAGCGGCAGTAAATGGATCCGGCATTTCTTTTTTTCCGCATGTGTCTGGGAGTAATTTTGAGTGAATGGAGCAAAGTGTCAAAATCATTGGTTGTCAACATGATTCTTGACTTTTGCCTTTGTCCTTTCTGACTTTCTGGGCGAAATGCCATGTCGAAATGTAGGGGATGATGGTGGCAGCAAATGGGATGATATTAAGAGTGAGAGGTCGTATCGAATTTTCTTATTAAAAGTGCCTGGGACGGGAATACTGCTTATCTTTAAATTGCTCCTGCAGTGATTTTTGAACATTCGGGTAATCTTGTGCGGAAAACGGACATGGATAAACGTTTGTCCAGCTCATAACATTTAAATAAACAGTCCTTCGGAAGGGTACTTTTGAATAAATTGTTACCTATACAGAGTCATTGAAGATTTTATCGGAAGTTAATTTAGTTGAAAGTTGAAACTATTATATTGTTTGTATTAAAAAAAAAGACTTAGATTATAAAGCTATTTGGGAACATTTGTTTTTATTTTAGCAATAATATGAGAACGGAGGATCCACAAACCCGATGTACTTTCGAATAACATTCTTGGAACTGTCATACGGAGAGGTTATCTAGAAACAATTTGATTGTGAAAAGAAGTCTCCTCGAAGAAGCAGTAACCACCTACAGAATTGGAAAGGTCCGTTTCTCTGAACTATAGAGTTGAAGCTTCAGTAAAGGTCTATGTTAACTTTTAGGAGTCATCCGTAGTGACTTTCACTAAATTAGGAAATCTGAATCTCCACATTTGGCCCTTCTTAGACAGTGCAACCAATAAATCAATTCCAATCCAATAGTCACGGGATCATTTTGTCCAAATTGTCCTAGTATATACATATTTCTTGAACTTACCATGGAGCCAATCGAACACACTACATATATATTCCGACGCATATGAGGCAGGACTACGTCCAAAAATAAAGCTTCGAATGTATGTATACTCTAGTTGTTGCACCAAAAAAAACGCAAAAAACTGTCATGAAAAGCTTCTCAAAACAAAAATTGCCCTACGGATACGGAATAAGTAGGCCCCTTCCATTCATGTAAAGATTACAACACGCACAACACGACTAGTTGAGGGAGAAGCTAGTCTCTGGGTCCCATGGACCTGTCGCGCCAAAAAAATTGTATTTGTATTTTTGTACTTAACTAAATCTCCTTGACATGTTTACTTGTACCACAACACACACATCCACATCAAAGATATGTACTTTATGGTTTGCCCTCTAGTGAGCGCAAGCTTTAATTTCATTCCTCTGAGATCCTGCAGTGGTATCAGATCCTCGTTCTTTATCAAAAGCTTTTGTCATTCGAAGACAACATGCCTCAATCGGCGGAGTTCAAAGCGTTTCTTATGTCTAGATCTGCCACCATTGAGATCTTTCCTGAGTAGTGGTGGGTATTGTGAAAGGTTCCAAATCTTCCAAATCTATAATGCATAGAGCAGATGGACATAAATGCTCTGGACCTTATAGTCTTCCAATCTAGCCAGAAGGAACAACGCAGTAGAGGCAGACCTCACTTTAGGTAGCGCACGGCAATCTAAAAATAAATTTTTGGAAGCTATTCCGTGAATCGATTGCAGACACTAATGAAGCTTCTAGGCTCAGCAAAATGATGCCGTACGTTCCTTGCTTCATTAGAAAATCTGACGTATCGTGGGCAGAAAGTAGTGAGAAAGTTTTAGAAGCATTTCGATTTGTTTCTAACAAATGTATTACAATGTGAAAGATATGATTGCATATACATATGTATTTGAATTTTTTTCGATATCGTTGTTTCAATCATTCATGTTATAGTACTTATAAGGTGTCTCTATAATTCGGGTTCATACTATGTATACACTTTCGATTCTTACTTTTTCGATTGACTTGATCTAAATGTAAGAACAGTAGCTACTACCCATCAGTGCAGAGATCTAGACCTAGGGGTTATACCTCCCATACTATAGGACCTATGAAAAACCTATGGATCTTCAAGCCATCCCGAGACGATTATAGGTTTATGCAAATCTTTTAAAGACTTGCCGGAAAGGTTATCCAGGAACAACGTTTGGCTCGTTGAGTCTCTGTCTTGAATTGTCTTTGACTGGATTTGTATCGCTCCCAGTCCCTATCCATTTTTGAATATTTTGCAACATTGAAAAGTCATCTGGTTGCTTTCCTAGTGTTGTACAGTTCATTTGTCCACCATGGAGGAGTCTTCTTGCTTTTCCTCGACTTTCTTAGTGGACATGCCTTTTCAAGAGTGTTTTCGAGAACGTTGGCGATATTATCGGTTGTCATATCTATACTTTCAGGTTCATTCATAGTATTCGTCTGGAGTGTTCCTGTCTTAATCTCCACTTCCATATTGAAAATATCCCAGTTAGTTTTCCTATGATTTCTGTATGGTTATGCGAGAGAATTGCTGTCTGGTTCAGAAATTCGATGATTTTGTGATCGGAGAATAATTCATCTTTCAGAACCTTGCACTGATCAATTTCGATTGTAATTGAGTTACTTACTAGAGTAACATAACGTCTTGCATTGTTTTTTATTACAAAAGTTGGTTCTGTGCCTCTATTCAAAGAGCGACTCACCTCTTGTATTAATATTAGTATTATACTACCCCATTGTATATGATGGGAGTTAGCATCACATCCAATCACCAGGTCTCATTTTTCCCGGTTAGCACGTTAGGTAAGCAGTTGGATTAGTTCCGTTGGTGGTACTTCCGTTGCATCAAAGGACATGTTAAAATCAGCGGTGTGAGTCCGTCGCTTTCGAATTGAACCGTCGTGTGGTCTATATCACTGTAGGCAGATAGAAGAAAGGGGTAAATCTGGTTCCCAGCTACTATACAGGTTCTGTTCTTACTATTTGTATGTATGTACCTATGCTGTTTTGTACAGTACAAGTCCCTTAGAGTTTATTCCCCTTATTTTGCCTCCTGCTATCCAGGGTTCTTGAATTAGGGCTAAGTCAATTTGTTTGGCCTCCATGAGGTATATCAGGTTTGCGCTGGCCGCTTTACTGTGATGTAGATTTATTTGCACTATCTTCATCACAGTTTTTACTCGTTCGTCCCCTGCTTGTTATCTCTCTTTGCCGAATTGGCAATAAGCATTAGCTTACATAGTTTTATACCGACGCGATTTTTGAAGTAACTCATCATAAAGAGGCAAATTTTCTCCAGCCATAAAATCATAACGCAAACGTTTTTAGGAAAAGATACTTAAATTAGACAGAAACTTTTCTTTATTTAGTTATTATACTTTCAAATGTCGTAAGTATTATCATGACCCAACCTCTGATTTATTAACTGAATTTGTCTAAATTCCAAATACATACATATGTATCTATAAAAAAAAATATGGCCAGCCGTTACGTTTCGTGATTCACAATCTAAAGATCTCTGACAGCACCTCTCGCAAACAAATATCTTCATCAGTGGTATTGAAAGCATCTGCCACTTGTATCCAATTAATAACAAGACAGCTTCCAACTACCCACACATGTTGCGGCGATTTCCTGCTCCCAATCGTCGAGATTCTTCTCCCAAATCCCCATTCAAATTCGAAATTGACGCGCTCTCGGTTATTTATTCACGCCAGCACACTTTGTCTTTCTTAATTAGAGCTCAGCTCTTGATTTATGCACAATTAAGTTGTCTTTAATTAAGTTCAGCTCTGTGAAAACCACACTTTGTTCAGAGCTTCTCTTCTTCCTCTAGGCCACAACGGGCCACTGAGAGACCTAATTCCATTGAAAAGAAGTGCCGCCAGCAGTTGAAAGTGCTAATAGAGCGCCTGTTCACGGTCTTTTCAATGCTATGCTGTATTTCATAAATTGAATTTTTTTTTCTTATTTTTTATGGTGAAACAGCCGCCCGCGTTCTAGCAACAGCAACAACAACAGAAACACAAATCCGACATTTTAATAGCCAACATAAATTGTAATATTAAATCCAAACGAGCGAACGGACGGACGGGCGGTTTTTGGATTGTCATGTCTGTGGGGATCGTTGAATTGAATGGGATAGGATGATTCGCATCTCCTGGTTTAAAAAAAAAGAAAAAGACAAAGCAGCAACAAAATGCCGCTAACGAAACAAAAGAAACAGAAACTAATAAATAAATTTTATCGAAAGAATAAGAAGACAGACGAAGGAGAGCTTACCAAGGAGCGCTCAATAGAGAGAGAGACAGAGACCCTGAGCACATGGCCATAAATAATATCTGGATATTTGCCGTAATATATTGCCTTATTAATAATGTTATATTGTGGCAGCACCATGATGACGATGAACACGGTTGCCTACCGAACGGTAGGTTTTCGGAGGGTATCCGTGGGATGGCCATTGCATACAGTGCATGAGATACATTGCGAATATATTTTCCGAAAAGCACTCGTAGGTGGGTGGGTTCGACGTCTGGGGTAAGGAATGGAGCGTTGATTTTGTGAATGATTAATGAGATAATTTCTGTTGAGCACCCAATGAAAAAGACTTCTTCGGGCGGAAATGCTGATCAATTTCTTTGATATATGCCATTGCGGTTTGATTGTTTGATTTATGCGATTCGGGATAATAGATTACTGGATGAATAAATAATTAAGCGGAACAGAAAATGCCTTCAAGGATATGTATCCCTTACAAAATGCTAATTAGAATATCTGCGGAAATCTTCTTCGGTATTGTGCATACAAACATACATACATACATATGTATTTCGGTATTTATTTGGAGTTTGACGTTGAATGTTACCCAATTGATTTTGGTCTGTTAAAATTTTCTAAGAACCATTTCCTCCCACTTTTATTAATGTCATTATAAAGCTCATGTGGCGTTGCTGAAGATGGCTCTTACTCTAAACAGCGTCCTTACTTCAACAACAGAGGCACAATTTTTCAAAAGTCTGTGCAACTATGTACTAGCTTACGCCGCCGATATTGACATTATTGGTAGAAAACAGCGGGCTGTCACCTGTGCATTCGCTAGTATTGAAACGGAAGCTGACAAAATGGGTTTTAGCTGTAAACGAGGCAAAACCAAATATATGGGTTTTAGCTGTAAACGAGGCGAAACCAAATATATGCTGTCAACAAGAAGGGACACACAATATCGTCGAATTGGACAGAACGTCACAATCGACAGCTATTACTCTGAGGTAGTAAGGGACTTTGTTTACCTTTGCTCTGCTATAAATTCTGAAAACTACACCTCAGCAGAGATAAAACGAAGAATAACTCCTGCCAATGGCTGTGTCTTTGGGCTGCGATGCAATTGAATAGTAAGCATATCCCGAACAACTAAGGACGATCTATATAAGACCTTGATCATCCCATTCCTCCTTTATGGCGCTGAAGCATGGACTTCATCGAAATCGGATAAAGATATCCTCGGTCGTTTCGAGAGAAAAATTCTTCGTAAAATAATCAGTCCCGTTTGCGTTCACGGGCTTTGGAGGAGGAGATTCAACGACGAACTATACAAGCTGTACAGCGATATCGACCTAGTCAAAAAACTGCGCATCAATCGTTTGAGATGGCTAGGACATGTAAAGCGAGTGGACGCCAGCACTCCGGCCCGTAGAGTCTTCCAATCGTTATTCGTGAGATAACTTCTAGGTAAAATATACACTACCATTTGCGTTGACCGGGTTTTTAGGTTAGAGATTTAGCAATGAACTATGTAATGTGTGCTGAAATGGTTTTAAATGATTAGATGTTGCAGATCGAATATATATCAACGCTCTGAATGCAGAGTCTTCGAAACAATGTCGTCCTAGATATTTATAAGACCACAAGTAGATGTGCACTCGTATAAGAACCTCTCAGTCAACTATGAGTCTACTAACTGAGGAACTGAATTAACAAAAGTGAAACTCTTCGAGCCTAGTTGAAGAACAACAACAACTTAATTGCACCCTTCTTATTTCGCACCTTTTTATTGAATTTAGAATACAAAATCTACTCAGTTTAGTAGTTTATTGTTCTGACATTTTCATCACTTAAAGCTAGTCACAGTGGGACCTTTACAAAACACTTCAAGCAAATTAAAATATCACATAAAGCTAAAAGATAAACAATTCATTATTGGTATTGTATCGATAATGTAAAGAAAATAACTACATATTGCTTTCAACAATTAATGTCAAACAAGAAGTGTAAGTCGTAAAAACCAATTAATGCCGCCCCGATATTAGCATATTTATCACTTCGTTTCATTAAACAAAAAGAAACCAGATTAAGATGCCAACACCGATATCGCTAAACGCCCACTTTCGCGTCAGCGTAAAACAAAATTTAAACCCCCATAAATAATAAACCTCGGGACTTGTATTGCAAATAAAAATTAACATTGACATGCAATATCTCTGTATAACTTATACTAACTGTCTGCTTAGAAATTGCTTATTATCGATATCTGGATGAAATATACATTTGCATTTAAGTTGGAAATTTATTGCAGTACGATGATCGCCGCAGTTGCTGCCGCCACCGATCGGATCAACGCTCAACGCCATACCATCTCGCCAGTCGCCATACCGCGAAATGCTTGCGGTGTTTTTTTGAAAATGATACTTTATTTTCGGTTTGGAATTTCCAAAGTTATTAAAGGCATAAATTATAATAAGGCACGTGGGTTGCTGTGATCATCGTGGAATATGATCGAGAGATCTCTACTTAGATATCCGGATTTAGAAAAAAAAAAATGGTAAAACTTTCGAAAGTTTTCTTATTTATTGACGATGGAATTGAAAAGTGTAATTTGAAGCCGGCCGCTGAGAGAGGATTTGGAATGACAACATGTCGAGCGGAATATTCATATTTTCATCTCAACATTTCGAAAGTGACAAAATATGGGAATGGCTATTCATAAATTTCCTCAGGTTTGTTAATAGTTTTTTAATGAAGGACAAATTTGAAGATACCATAGTTAGAGTTAGGTTAGGTTAGGTGTATGGGTGGATTGCGTCTCAACGATTCATTTTGACCACATAGAGACCATATAGAGGCCACGTCGATCAGGTTGTAGCACATGGATTTAATCGACACCAACTTTTATTATCTTTCTCGAGAAACTCTAAATCAACATAAAATTCGCGCCTAAAGAAGCAAGCCCATGATCTCAAAGGTCGCGACAGGATAACACTTCCACTTCCTACACCCAAAAGAAGAGAGTGGGCGCCGAAGAACAAAGCTCAAACAGTACCACGAAACAGTCAACTTCCTACACTCAAAAGGAAAAAAGCTTCTGCACAGAAACTAGAAAAGCCAAAGAAGCCAGTCCAAGCAAACCAGTGACTGGACAAAACGAAAAAAACCACTACCTTCCAATACATTGATTTTTAGATCAACTGGGTAATTAAAGTACGCGGATATGCTTCGAAATGTCAAAAACGATTCTTAACACAAAGAAGTAGGCCAGAATGTCAACAACACAACGAAAACTGCCAAAGGGAACCTCCTAATTGATTTGCGGACATGTAGACCTCCTAATTCCAGAACCAAGTTGAAAAAGTCTTGAGGCAGCAAGTAGAGGTAAAGTCACTTATACATGAAATACAGCTCGAAGTTAAAGACCTTAATGAGGTGACGGTCAAAGAAGAAATCTGTGAAGCACTCGCTGCCCAACTGGAAAATTTGTACTGAATAGCCTACGGTGGTACACAGACGGCAACGGTGAGCGTACCGGCAATAAACAATAAACAAACTCATCACAATAAGCAAAATTTCGGGTGGTAACGCCACTAAAAAGCTACAAGTATTCGGACTTTGTGCATATAGCTTCATGTGTAAAAGCACTTTTAATTGGTCCGAGTACTCCATAAGATGCGGGCAGGAAGGCCGCATGGTAAAGACGTGTTTCCACGATCACCAATGCATACTCTGCAGTAACAAGGAGAATGTGGACAGAAATCACTGTACAAAAAGGTGATGGATGTGCTACAGGTTAACCTAAACCACTGTCAAACTGTACAAGAACTACTATCAGAATCCATACCTGATCAAGGAATTGAGTTAGCGATACTGAGTGAATCGTATAGGAAACTTAGCGAAATATTGTATATGGATAACGGACTCAACAGGTAAAGTAGCGATTTAGACTTGTGGTAAGCGCCCTTTTCAACAAATACATAGATGAGAGGCACACAAACTTTGTAAGAGCTAGAATAGATTGTATCCACTTCCCGCCGAGCTTCTATGTCGAAGACTTTGAGCTCGTTCTGGACAGACTTACCACCGACGGCCGAGGAAAAAGTCCAAAGAACAAACAGAAGAGAATTTAGCAATCCTGGATATAGTGTTAGTTAATAGTGCGGACGAGAATACTTTCAATAGCAACGGTGTGGGTTCGAAAACTTCATGGAAAATAAGTCCGCATTAAACGCATAGCAACCACCAAGCGATAGTTTCCGTAATCAAAAATCATTATTCAAGTCGTGAAAGACACCACCACGGAAACACAATCCAATGGAATGTTTGGAAGTCGAGAACTTTTGACGAAGACTTGTTCGGACTTATGTACATATGCTGATAGACATTCCGCTATCGGGCTCAGCAATCAACAAAGCTAAACAGATGATGAGAGTAATTACAAGTGCATGTGATGCTTCAATTTCACGAAGGAAACCCAACTGTGGTTATAGTAAGGAAATAGCTCAGCTGCGGTCTGAATGTCATTGGGCAAGAAAACTGTATCAACGCTCCAGGGGAAGAGATAACTTCACTGAAATCCAAAGTCGATACGTAAACCGCACTAAATCGCAATCCAAACAATCAAACGCAGAAGTTTTAATGAACTGTGTAACTAGGCCGAACAAAACCTTCGGGGTTTGGCGTACAAGGTGGTAATGAAGAAACTAACGAGCTACTGTTCAATAGCTCCCAGCTTGTGAAGGTTGCTGGCAAACATAGTCAATGAGCTGTTCCCAAGACAACGCGATAGTCCAGTTGAAAATCAGCCACTGGAACTAGCACAGCCAATCCCTACGGTGGCAGCGGAAGAAGTATTAACAACAAGCAGCAGAAACCGCAATTACAATTCATGCTTGAACGAAGCAATGTTCCCAGATCGATGGAAAAGTTAAATCTAGGGCTACTCCCCAAAGGAAACAAAGCTCCCGATGGCCGTTCGTCGTATCGCTCACTCTGTATGTTGGTCACTGCTGGTAAAGTCCTCGAAAGTATCATTTGCAACTGGTTGGAAGCAGCCATTGAAGATGTAGGAGGGTTAGCCGAACATCAATTCGGCTTTCGGAAATCGCGATCAACAACGGACGCACTACGGTGGTTGTTGTCTCAGAGAAATAAGCCATAGAAGGCAGAAAATGGAGAGGTGTTACGAAACAATACTGTTCGGTCACCACGCTGGATGTCCAAAACGCATTTAACTCGGCTAATTGGATGCACATTCTGAATGTTGGAAGGGGGTGCCAATGTACATACATGCATAATTAAGATAGTGTGGGACTATTTCAGAAGAAAAACCTATAACACGGACAATGTCAAGGGAGGGGTACCCCAAGTTTCGCTCTTGGGCCCGCAGCTTTGGAACAATATGTATGATGGCATTCTCCGGCTTCCCATACCAGAAGAACCCAAGATCGTAGATTTTGTTGAGCAAAGCAAATCAACAACGATACCATCGCAATGGCCCAATGATGGCTCGAGTCCATGGGTTTAAAATTAGCTGAACATAAAATGGAAGTGGTCCTAGTCAGTAGCAGCAAATTAAAGGAAACAATCACTCTAATGATTGGAGAACACAAATCATGAAGGTGGCTTTTAGCAAGTCAGGAATGCTCTATGGATCACCAATATGTAATATAAGGAGTCAACAAACTCACTTAGACGCAGTGATGGCTATTTAGAAAGAGCTTATAGTACGGAAATATGATAAAAGGGAAGGAATACTTTAAGTAAGGGACGATGGATATTGCGCCTTAATCCGCATGGATGTTTCCGCGTATGTCTTTATAGATTTAAATGCAATAACTCACTCTACCATCCATCTTGTGGAGGAAATGAAGAAGAAGTTCAACATGTGTTCTTCCAATGCCCACGTTTTGAATCGCAAAGAGAAACACTGCGAAGTGTAGTTGGTCAAACTCCAACTCCAGATACTGTAGTCGAACACATGATCCAATCACAGGAGAAGTGGAATGCAGTAAGTCATTTTATAAAGCAAATACTTACGGAACTAAGATGGCTGGAAAAAGAAAGGAGAATGATGGAGGAAATCTTAGAAATAATATAGCGAAGAGCTGATGCTGATCTCTTCCCCACGATGTAATACCAAAACGACTCCGGTTCCGTGGGGCATAAGGACAAGGAAGGGGAGATGGGTTTAGTGGATGGAAATTCCACACTGTTACTGAGTACGGGCTCAACTTCGTTCTTATAAGATTCCAATCTCCCAGCGTAAAAAAACTACCCTTTCACCCCACCTTGTTTACTATTTATATCTCAATAAATTTTAGTTTACACTGTTTTACGAGCTTGGAATTTACCGATGTTGATTGCAATGCATTTATGGCTGCTTGGCTGTCAACATATGTACATAGCTGCTGATTATTATCCCTAAAGTTTTATTTATCTTTAATCTAAAAGAGCCCTTTGTATTGCGAGAGTCAGAGTAGATGCCAGCTTCCCAACCGCTATCCATTTTAGATCCGTCAGTATAGATATCTAGTTTCGTTTGTGAGAGTGGGATGATTTAAATAGTCCATTTGCGTTCGGAGTTTCGAGATATTCCACCGATTAAGAATAGAGTAGTGGCCATAGGGACTCATTGTAAAGAGATCGGAAGCCTTTGGTCTAAATCCAGTCTAAGTTGCCGAGCTTCCGCGGTTTAAGACTAGTGTAGAAAGAAATAACATCGTTTTCAGAGATACCATTGGTGTTGATCTCATCGACCCCTCCACTCCCAGGCAGCCTGTCCTCTGGATCTTTGTAACGCATTCAAGCTTGAATTTCTACCAGAACATACATATGTTATAATATGCCCTGCCATCGCAGTATGTAGCCAGTATACCAATTTTGGTTTAAGTCCGTAGGTTTTTTACTCCTTTTTATTTCATCGTCTATACCTATATTATTCTATTACGCTCGGCGCCGAGGCCCAAATGGTTAGTGCGTTGGATTACGGAGCGAGGGGTTCAAGGTTCGACCAGCAGTCTCAAGGAAACTCATTAGGTCAGAAGCCGAGAATTTCTTCTTTGCCAAAATCCATGCCGATTACTGTCAGCTTTCAATCATGTTTCTGTGTTTTCAGTTGGTGATGAGATCTTCTTTTAAACCGAGAAGTTTAACCGAGAACAGCTCCCTCGAGCCTCTGCGCACTATCGTAAATGCCTTTTTCTTCTTCATCCCACGCTCGTTTTAACATTTTGGACTGTCTCATCTTCATCCATTATAAAGGCTTTAGATGACTTTTCGTTAGCATCGATTGCGTCTGCCACCGAACCAAGAGAATGTTCATTCTCTTCTTTCTTTTGGGTTTCCTAGTTCTGTTGAGAAAATTTATTCCCGTACGGTTGGAAATAAGTGTCCTCTCCGACAGAGCCGCTGCGTATCGGAGTAAGGCTGGCTGGTTATAGGTGAACCCTGTGTACATATGATAGCTCATTAGCGGTTGGTTTATCCTTAAACCTTTCTTCCTTGCGCATGGTTTTTTATGCTGATACGACAGCTAGAATTATCGTGACTATTTCTTGGTTTTCGGCGTGGAAGCTACTCGAAGTGGAAGCACGTTCAAAAATCATAGAAAGCCCGTTCATAGAAAACCGAGTAGGCCCTTCATTGGTCCTAATTCAAGTAAAGCCAGGACAACCACAAAGAAAATTGTCCGGGAGCGTTCGTTAAGTCTGCGTGCAGTCTGAAGTGTTGTGACGCACATAATCATTTTCGTATGAAATGTAATCGTCAATAAAGGTTTTTCTTTTTTTGTTTGGAGGTCGCAGGAAGGAAAAATCATCAAAAGACATTACAGGGTCGTATACGCGAGTGAGCCTTCTTCAATAGTGAGGGACTTTAACCATCTAAAAAATCTCCCGAAGACTGGCTAACGCCTGTCTACAAGGGATCGCACCTAGTCGTTGGACTAATCAACAATTTATTCTTGAATCGTATTAATAATTGAAAATTTAAAGAGAAAAGCCGCCGTTTGTCGGATTTCAGAACTTTTTGGTTTGAAAGTGTTAATTTCTTAAATTATTATTTAGTTTTGTTTGGTAACCCTAGCTACCTACTATAAATCAAGAGGTTTTACCCTTCTTAATCTCCTGATTACATTTTCAGTATTTAGTAGTTGTGTTACTTCTAAATTAACGTGGTTGAGAAGCCTAACTCTATGTTTGTGAGCAACTTTTTAACTTCATCTTCAACCATTTCAACAACTAGATCTCTATGTAGATCGACGTTTCGTATGTACCATGGTGCATTAACTATGTGAATAAAGGTTCTAATGGAAAACACGGGAAGACCCAACGCAGATTCAGATCTGATTAGTTCTCAGTCCCGAAATACCAACCCAAACAACAGTCAAAAAGATATTTCGTTTCGGTGCACTTTTTGGCTATTATCGTCTATGTCAAGTGGTCCATTCTGACTGAAAGCAGGATGTTGGACTTCGTCACCCTTGTATAATCTTCATAAGAAGTTTATGTATATTGCCATCACTGACTAGGTTTTAGTTACTTGGTTTTTACCATACATTGTTTTTGGAGTTAAATCTTTTTTCTTCTCCTTTTGGAAAAACGTATGTTTGTCTCTTTCTTTGAATGTAGATTTCATGAGTAGCCAATGTTCATTTTGGAATTCCATTGTGATTGCAATCTTTTGACGTTATATCTGACAGTAATTTGTGTACTGTTATTTGGTGGCCAAAGAATGGTGACGCAAAATATATGGGAACACAAGCGTTCTCACCTTAGCCTCTCACTATCAACTCCTACTCTACACCTCCGCGTGGGTGACTGCTGGGTGCCTAGTACCTCGGCTGGAGATTGGGTAACCAACCCCTTTGGAAGGTCGTTGGTGGTAGTAAACGAGAGAGGGGGGAGGAGTGTTTTCTCACTAAGACACTTCCTCTTAATCTGGACGCCAGCGGATGAATTCTCCAGGTGGAATCAACGGTGGCGTCCACAGTTCCAGTCAGGCCGAACTTTCTAGTGAAATCCCTTTATGAGCTGCACTGACTTATTCGGATCCCAGGTCTATAGGGATCTCCAACACTGAGTCAGGGTGTTGGAAAAGAGTTGATGGCGGATGAGCCCTTAATGGGCCAACAGCAGCACTCATATCCCCGAAGTGGGTTAATGGCCCCGGAAATTCCGACCTCTAGTTCTATGGATATAAAAGCGAACTGGTCCTCCAGATTGGGGGTTGTGCGTAGGGTTAACTTCCCGACCACGAAAAAACCACTTAGTTCCGAAACAAATACAAGAATCGGATATGGATGGACTCACTGTTGACGACCCCAGCAATCGAAATAAGGACAACGACCTTCGGATCTGCACGTGGAATGTTCGGACCCTTAACAGACCGCGTGCAGCCGAAGAAATAGCAGAGGATCTAGTCTGCTATTGACTTTGCGGCGGGGCGAAATGTCAGTATAGCAAGCACACGGTTTCCTCATCTCAATATCCATAAGGGGACATGGCGGTCTCCTGATCATCAAACGGTCAACCAAATTGATCACATTGCGATCGACATAAGGCATGCCTCCAGTATTCTGGATGCCCGAACCTTCCGAGCAGCCAACATCGACTGTGAGAAGATATAACGTTGAAAAGCTGCAATTGCATGAGACCGCCAGAGCCTTTGCCGAACCCGTACCCCGAAATCTCGCTATGACTCCTATGCCGCCAGCATCAAATGCCGAGAACCAATGGCAACGCTGCCAACATGCCATCAGAAGTGCCGCAACTGATGTGCTGGGTTTCGCTCGACCACCACAAAGAAACCCATGGTTTGACGAAGAGTGCCGGCAAGCAAACGCAGCTGAACAAAAGGCATGCAAAGCGGCGATGCAAAGAAGGACGAGAGCGGCTCGTGAGCTTTACGAGCAAAAGAGACGGGAAGAACATCGCCTTCTCCGAAAGAAGAAAAAAGAGCACAAGAAGCGCGCGATCGAAGATATTGAGAGATTATACTCCAGGAACAATGCACGGAAGTTTTACCAACAGGTAAAAACAACGTGTCAGGCCAACAAGACCCGTACTGTAGAGATGAAGAAGGAAACCTCGTAGTAAAGTCACAGTCGGTGCTGAGAATATGGAAAAATTTCTTCTGCAGACTGTATAACGGTGACGAAGACCAACATTCCGCTGTCAGGCAGAATGAACCATTCAACATAAACGATGATAGCCAAAACTTCCGTCCACCTGACTAAAACGAAGTGAGGATAGCAATATCCAAACCGAGCTATTCAAGGCAGCTGGAAATGACCTGGTAGAGAGCATACACCAGCTCATTTCTAAAATTTGGTCAGATGAATGTATGCCTGATGAATGGAATCTGAGCACCGTTTGCCCGATCCACAAGAAAGGAGACCCCCTCAATTGCGAGAATTACAGAGGTATCACTCTCCTCAACATCGCGTAGAAGATCCTATCTGCCATATTGTGTGAACGTCTGAAACCCTTCGTCAACAACCTGATTGGGACCTATTAGTGTGGTTTCAGACCAGGAAAGTCCACAATCGATCAAATCTTCACATTTCCGCAGATCCTGGAAAAAACTCAAGACGTCCAAATCGATACCCACCATCTATTTATCGATTCTGAGGACGCATATAACAGCATCTATAGAGACGAGCTATACAGAGGCATGTCTAGTTTTGGCATCCCTGCCAAACTCGTTCGCCTGTGCAGGATGACGTTGGAAAATTCTCGCTGCTCCATCAAGGTCGGTAACGATCTCACCGAGACCTTTGATGTCAAAAAAGGATTTAGACTAGGTGACGCGCTGTCATGTGACTTCTTTAACATCGTACTTGAAAGAGGCACAATCTTTCAAAAGTCTGTGTAACTATTAGCGGTCCCCGACGACATTGACATTATTGGAAGAACACAGCGGCAGTCACCAGTGCGTTCGCTAGTATTGCAACGGAAGCTGCCAAAATTGGTTTAGCGGTAAAGGAGAGCAAAACCAAATATATGCTGTCAACAAAAAGGGACACTCAACATCGACGAATTGGGCAGAACGCCACAATCGACAGCTATAACTTTGAGGTAGTAAGGGACTTTGTCTACCTCGGCTCTGGTATTAATTCTGACAATAACTATCGGCAGAATTAAAACGAAGAATAACTCTTGCCAATCGCTGTTTCTTTGGGCTGAGAAGGCAATTGAGTAGTAAGGCCCTATCCCGAACAACTAAGGAGACTCTATATAAGACCTTGATCATCCCAGTCCTCCCTTACGGCGCTGAAGAATGGACTTTATCGAAAGCAGATGAAGATATCCTTGGTCGTTTCGAAAGAAAAATCCTTCGTAAAATATTCGGTCCCGTTTGCGTTGACGGGTTTTGGAGGAGAAGATTCAACAACGAACTATACGAGCTGTACAGAGACATCGACCTAGTCAAAAAACTGTGCATCAGTCGGTTGAGATGGCTAGGACATGTACAGCGAATGGACACCAGTGCTCCGGGCTGCAGAGTCTTCGAATCAAACTCGGAGGGACAGTGCAGTAGAGGAATACCTCGCCGTAGGTGGCGCGCACAAGTTGAAGGGGACCTGAACAAGCTTGGAGTGCGCACTTAGCTAAGGACCGAGCTAACTGGAGAGGCTTGTTAGTTGATGCCCAGGTTCACCCCAAACTGTAGCACCGCCTAAGTAAGTAAGTAAGTAATTTGTATACGGTACTTGGGATACTCATGTGCGTGCCTTTACTTGAGGGTACTTACATTTTCATTCATCAGACGTTATTTTATTGTAGTTGTGTCAGTATTGGTGTTACGTGCACATACATACTTACTCTGCGGACTAGAAAAATACTCAACTGTATAAAGTTTCATGGTATTTAGAATACCTTTTTAGCAAGCATTAGAAGAGGGTAAGCCCAGCACACCGTGTGTAAGAATTAACTTACAAATAGAGTCAAAAACAAAGTATGTACATCTCATTAACCATTCCTATAATACAACCTCTTGTCTAGGGTGACCGAAATATTTCACTCAAAATTCAAGACAGATCGGTCTACTTATTATTCTATGCATAATTATTTTCATTTTCGAAAGTCTACAGAGCAAAGAAGTTCAAACAAGGCCACACATTTCTCCAAAGACAAAAAAAATTGGCCCCCAGTTATAATTGTCACCCACTAGTAGTTGCTTGTACAAACTTTTGACAACAGTACAAAGAAAAAGAAACATTATTCTACATAAATTATATGAACAAGAATACATAAAACAAAAGTCATAAATATTGTCAATCACAATGCCAATTTGGTGGAGGAGCGTTTATGGCCGTACTTGTCTGCGCTTGTGGCAGTGTAGGGTCATCAAATAACCATCAAATGTTAAATAATAAACGAAACAATGGCAGTTCCATGAATTTCGGTACGTGTTTGCGTTTTTTATACTCCTCTGCGAGCACAAGTGACGAACAAGCCACTTGTCGCCGATTAAAACTCAAAAAGGCTTGGAGAACGGAAATCGAGAGTCGCGTCCTCATGATATGTCACACCGCTGGGACATGCCGCAACTAATTGATTACAAATTGATCAATTTGAATAAAACACACAAATATTCACGAATTTAAATGTACAGCGTTATGACAGGTCGTTTGACGTATGTATCTCTTTCCCATATCGCATGCATAAGTAATGCGGGCTTGGCGGGGGGTGGTGGTACGGGTCCGATTTCGTCGAAATGGGGGAGTTATTGGTTCTGATCACACTCAGGAATATTGTTTCGTTTTTATTGGAGTTCGCATTCATATTTTATTACTTTTGGGGATTTGGACGATAGATTCATGTGTGCTTGCGTTTGTATTGCTTGATGACGTATGGTTTCTCTGATGATGATGATGATGATAATGATGATGATGGTGGGTATCGGTTGATTTCTTGCACTCGATGCTTGTCATCGGAATGATGATGATGGCTTCGATGATTGCCGTAATGGATATGGTGGAAGTGGTGGAGTTTCTAGTCTGTGGTTTGGTGGCAATTATCCTAATAGCATGAACGTGATGTAAAGTTTCAAACACTTTGGTTTCAATAATGACTTTGTGCGGTGGTGGTGGTGTTTCATGCATCCCTGGGGGTTATTTTCAGTGAAATTTTTGTGAGCTATGGTATACACAATTGTGTGGCTTGTGATGGTAATCAACAGCGCGTGCTCTCAGTTATTCGTTTATCCTAACATACGTTCCAGGGAATTGCTATGGGCCCATGTTCCAATTACGCCCGCATTGTTTATATTAAAAAATTCTTCTGTTACAGAATAGAAGGCTCAATTTAAAACCTTTATGAATTAACTTAGGGAACCTGGAACCCAGAATGTGAACTCGTCGTTCTTGCAAAGTGAGCAGTAGCAACGCAGATGTTGCGTTGACTCCACCTCTTCCTTGTCTCCGCAGCTTCTGGATAAGTCCTATATCCTATGATTACACCAATTAGGATACAGATAAAGGATCGATTAAGTACCAGAAGGCTCTTTGTGATCATTTTATCAAACGTGAGAGAGGTGGCACAGGCTTTTCTAGATAACCAAGACTAGTTGGCATCTTTCTCTATTATGCTATACAAATTTCCAATCAGTGGCCGTATGAATGTCTCCATTTGACTGATGTTCATTTCTGACCCCATTCTTGCCAGAGCATCCGCCTTATCGTTACCTTCAATATTGCTTTGTCCGAGAAGCCATCAGAGTTTGACCGAATGGTGCCCAATCGTTATCAGTGCGTCACGTCATTTCAATATGATTTTATCCGACGGGGGTAGGTGACTGTCTTCTAGGCATCTAGCACTTTTTATTTCTATTGGATTTCAGCTTAGAATGTAGTACATGCTTGTGGTAATCTAAAGGATTCCTATTTTTGCAGTGCTTCCGAATAAAATCCTGCTTCCTTGCTTATTTATATATCTGAGCCATCCGTGTAGTGTGATTCCTAGATCGTTGTTTATGCTGTTGGACTCTCACTCTGCTCGGCTTGGGAATAGGATTGCGATATCAAAGTTGAAGTGGTTGTAGGAGGCTATATAATCCAATGTGGCAGTGAAGCATTCGGAGGTATGTATATTTCTTACCCATTGTCGTTATTGACTTTAATATTACCGTATCATCACAGGTTGGATTCTCTTATGAGAGCTCCTTTCGTGGCAGAATTTTTGATAGCAAGTCCAGGGGAAAGATATAAAGAATCATATCCAAACCTGCTTGGCTTTGCACGTTGTAGATTTCTTTAATATTGCTCTTTATACCCATTGCTGTCCACCAGACTAAGGACCCATAGGAGATGATGGATCTGATAATTGCTTTGTATATCCAGTGAATAATGCGCAGTTGCAATCGCCGCCTTCTCCCAAATACCCTCTTATAGTCATAGAGCAGATTCTATTAGTTCACTGATTGTTGGTAAAAATGTCTAATCATGTAAAAATCTTTAATCAGTAGTACTAAATCACCTGCATAAACTATAATTTTGATTTTCTTCTCTGTGAAGATTCTTAGGATTTTGTTGACGGTAAAGAGCCAAAGCATTATAGAGAGGACTCCTACTTGTGACGTGTCTCTTGTTTTCATTTTCTTTGCAGAACTAGGCTAGAGCTAGAGTTGATTAAGGTAATTAAAAAGAAAAATCATCATATTCCGGCATTTAAAGTGGGAAATGATTTAATTGTATCTAATGTCGAAAAGGCAAGTGCTCTCGCTCATGCATTTTTGGTAAATCACACAATTACCGGCAGTAATCACGTGGAATTTGATGACTGGATGCTGTAGGAATAGGGTAGGCACTGACTGGCGTCAACCTGGCGACGTCCAGTGTTGTAACTGTTACTGCGCATCAATTGTGTTTATTTTACCTCCTAGTGGCAGCCATCGGGTACTGGTTGGTGTACATCCGGACCCGACTTGCTAAACTTATAAGCGCGAGTGTTGAACAAGAGAAAATTGCAGCACTATAAATACGACAGCGGACGAACTCTGTCGATGGAGTCAACGGTGGCGTTAAAGCTTCAAACGGAACCACAACACTTTATCTGGGCTACTTTGACATATTCGGAGCTCAGGCCGATAAAGATTTCCAAGAATAAGTCAGGTTTTTGGAAAAGAGATGGTGGCGGATGAGCCCTTATTGGGCCAACGGCAGCGCTCATATCCCCGAAGCGGGTTACTGACATCGGTTTAAAACCGGCCCCTCGTCCTAGGGGTTTCAAAAAAATGGAACTGGCCCTTTAGGTTGGGGGTTGTGCCGTCGGGGTAACTTCCTTACCACGTAAAAAAATATAGTTATGAGAGATACACAAGCCTCGGATAATGGACCCCCTCATTTAATACCACGACCCGGAACGTACACGGACTATGATATAAGAGTATGTACCTGGAATGTACGTACACTGGTGCTATTCAAAAACTTGAATCTGTCCTCACGCGGTACAAGGCAGATATTACCGCGATCCAGGAGATACGATGGATAGGATCAGGTATGCAAAAACGGAAAATTGCGACATTTATTACAGCTGTCACAAAAGACTGCACATGTTAGGCTGCGGATTCGTCGTGGGAAATCGGCTACGCTCAATGATAATTGACTTTAAGCCGATCAGCGACCGCCTGGCTGTGATCCGCATCAAGGCTACATTTCAAAACATCAGCATAATATGTGCACACGCCCCTACCGACGAAGCTGAAGACTCTATCAAGGAGGAGTTTTATGACCTCCTGGACGGAACCTACGGAGCCTGTACGGAGTATGATGTCAAAATCATACTCGGGGACTTCAATGCCAAAATCGGTAAGGAAAACATCTTCGGCGGATTAGTTGGAAAGCATAGCCTCCACGACACGACAACAGACAACGGCTTCCGGCTAATCGATTTTGCAGCAGCTCGTAATACGGTGATAAGTAGCACTAGGTTTCCAAGACTACGAATCCACACAGCAACCTGGCGCTCTCCAGATGGTCGAACCGCCAACCAAATCGACCACGTGCTAATAGATGCGAGGCACGCATCCAACATTCTGAATGTGTAAACGTTCAGAGGGGCAAACGTCGACTCTGACCATTTTCTTGTTGCAGCTAAGTTCAGAGCTCGACTATCCAATGAGAAGAAGCTGCAGACCGCCCAGAAAAAGAAATTCAACGTTGGAAGCCTAAGCACGGCTGGAGTAGCCAGAGCCTACAGGGAGCGATTGAGTGAGACACTCTCCGCTGTGCATTCACCATCCACAAACGCCAACAATCTGTGGAAGCAGTATCGCGACATCATCAAAGGGGTAGCAGAGACCACCATAGGCTACCAGCCACCACCCAAAAAAGAGCCCTTGGTATGATGATGAATGCGTACGCCGGAA
This sequence comes from Xylota sylvarum, assembly GCA_905220385.1. Taxonomy (NCBI): domain Eukaryota; kingdom Metazoa; phylum Arthropoda; class Insecta; order Diptera; family Syrphidae; genus Xylota; species Xylota sylvarum. The sequence continues at coordinate 64,933,113 of LR999957.1, read as the reverse complement.
AAAGGTGACAGAAAATGCACACTTGCAAGCGCTGCAACGCAAAACAAGGGCAGCGAGAGAAGAGTATCGAACCAGAAGAAGGGAGGAGAAGAAGATCCTGCGTAAGAAGAAAAGGGCCCACGCAGCCTCCCAGCTCAAGGATATCGAAGAGTCCCGCGATAGGAACAACATCCGGATGTTTTTCAGGAAAGCCAAGCAACTGGCAGCTGGCTTCAAGCCCGGAACGCAGGCTCTTCGAAACAGTGAAGGAAACCTAGTCACCGAAGCACAGGAATTAGTAGATGTATTTAAGCAGCATTTCCAGCAGCTACTTAATGGGCAGGTAGAGAGAGTGATAGGGCAAGAAGAGAACCCGCATCCAGTCAATGAAGAATCCATTCCCCCTCCTAGTTTTGAAGAGGTCGGCTCAGCTATCAAAAAGCTGAAGAACAACAAGGCCGCCGGCTCTGATGGTCTACCAGCAGAGCTTTTCAAACATGGTGGTGATGCTTTGGTAGGGTGCATGCACCAAGTCATCAACCAAGTATGGGTGGATGAAGTCATGCCCGATGACTGGACTATCAGCTCTATATGCCCCATCTTCAAGAAAGGCGATCCTATGTCTTGTAAGAACTACCGAGGCATATCCCTGCTTAATGTCGCAAATAAGATCCTAACCAAAGTACTGTGGGAACGTCTGAAGCCCTTCGGCAGCACACTAATCGGCACGTACCAGTGTGGCTTCCGGCCCGGCAGATCGACGATCGACCAAATTTTCACACTAAGGCAAATCCTGGAAAAGACCAACGAATTTCAAGTCGAGACTCACCATCTCTTCATCGACTTTAAAGCCGCATATGATAGCATTCATCGTCTTGAGCTCTACAAGGCGATGGCCGAATTCGGGATCCCGGCTAAACTGATCCAGCTGTGCCGCGTGACGCTGGATAACACGCGGTGCAACGTGCAATTCGGCAACAGTTCCTCTGAACTATTCCAAACATGCACCGGATTTCGGCAACGGGATGCGCTATCATGTGACTTCTTCAATCTTGTGCTGGAACACATAGTGCGCAGGGCAGGTGTGAACACGGAAGGCACTATCTTCAACAAATCTGTCCAGTTGCTGGGATACGCAGACGACATCGACATCATCGGTCGCTCACAGCGCGCCGTGTTAGAGGCTTTTATGGCAATTGAAGAAGAGGCGAAACGAGTTGGCCTTGAAGTGAATGAGGACAAAACCAAGTACATGTTGTCAACAAACAAAGAAGCATCTGTCCACCGCCTAGGACAAAACGTCACTGTTGGCAACAGTAACTTCGTAGTGGTTAAGGAGTTTACCTACCTCGGAGTAAATATCAACTCCACCAATGACAACTTAGTGGAGATTCGACGAAGACTTACCCTAGGAAACCGCTGCTACTTCGGTTTGGCGAAACAAATGGGGTCAAAACTCCTAACTCGGAAGACGAAATGCATGCTCTACAAAACTTTGATCCTGCCAGTTCTGCTGTATGGAGCCGAGTGTTGGACGATAAGCAGGAAAGGAGAGCAGATTTTGAACACTTTCGAAAGAAAAATTCTTCGTCGGATATTCGGTCCCGTATGCGAGGAGGGCGAATGGAGGAGAAGATATAACCGCGAACTCTATGAGCTGTACCAAGATGTGGATGTAGTCCAAAAAGCCAAAACACGTCGACTACACTGGCTCGGCCACATCGAGCGAATGGACAATAATGCTCCAGCAAAGAGGATCTTCGAATCACAGCCCCCAGGTTCGAGAAGACAAGGAAGACCGAACCTCCGTTTTAAGGATCAAGCTATCGCGGATGCCAGAGCGTTTGGTCTAGATAACTGGAAGTAGCGTGCCCGGGATCGAAGAGAGTGGAAGGCTGCCGTGTCTCAGGTAGAGACTCTTCACGGGTCGGGAGCCCGTTAAGTAAGTAAGTAAAGTAAGTAATCACGTGGAATTTGTTGTTGATAAATCGTTTAATATCCTTAGTTGTAGTACTTATCCCTTTGATATTCGTAGAAATCCCATCTCGTATACTGATGTACAATCGATCTTACTGGCTTTAAAAACATTCAAGTCTGCAGGTCTCGATGAAATCAGGAATATGTATCTAAAAAATCTACCTATGGCGGGAATTAAATTCCTTTAATATTCAATGGTTGTCTAAGGATACTTTCCGAAGGATTGGAGACTAGCAAAAGTCATAGGCATTCTAAAACCGGGCAAGAATGCTTACATACCCTGCAATTATAGACCGATAAGTTTACTAAGTTCTCTTAGCAAATATTTAGAAAAAATAATTAAGGACAAATTGGTTGTTCATTTGGACGAGAATAATATTTTACCACCTCAACAGTTTGGATTTAGATCTCACCACCGTACCGTGCTTGGTGCACGTATAGTAGTAGCTCGTTAGTAGCACAGGATTGGATTTATTTGATGTGGAAAAAGCATTCCACACCGTATGGCACAATGGCTTGCTTCACAAGCTTTTAGGTTTCAACTTCCCTATATACCTAATCAAAATCATTGGGGATCTACATGGCGATTGATCGGGAAACTACTGACTGCCCAAAGCATAGATTGGGCCAGTAGCGCAACAATCAAGTTCGTAATGTAGTGCTTGCTTTACCTCCTCGTGGTGGTCCCCAGGCAACTACATGTATAAATCCTTATACATGCAGGCCAAAATTGCAAGTGCGAGATTGTCTAGAGTCTTAAGTCTAGACTAGGTAACCTGGGCCAGCAACCCGCGTTACCGAAACCCGCCCTCTACGGAAACCGACACAACGCCTCGGATAACGACTGATAACACGTTGACGACCTTTGGCTATTGTACCCGGACTAAGATTGGTTTCTGGAATGTGAAGACGCTCCTTGACTCCCAGAGTGAAGGACCTCAGAACGCCAGATTCCTTCAACTGGAACATGAGTTCATTCGATATAGGCTGGACATATTGGGAGTAAGCGAGATAAGGTGGTTAGATGCGGGTGAGTACCAATCCCCAACGCGTAACACTGTATTACTCTACTCCGGAAGACCATCGGGAAGTCCCCGTGGATATGGAGTTGGACTGCTGTTAACACCCACAGCACGCAGAGGCCTAATTTCCTGGCAGCCACACGGTGATAGGATTTTAGCGGCCAGATTCCGGACGAGAGTACGTCGCGTCACCATTATACAGTGTTACGCGCCCACGGATGGTTCGCCTGAGGAAGAAAAGGAGACCTTCTACAACCAGTTGGGAGCTGTGTATAATACAACACCCAATGGCGACATTGTCATAGTGATGGGGGACCTGAATGCCAAGGTAGGCAGCGACAACGAAGGGCTCAAACATGTTATGGGACGACATGGATTAGGCCACCGCAATGACAACGGCGAAAGATTCGTTGACTTTTGCAACGCAAATCGCCTTGTCATAGGTGGCACCATGTTTGAGCACAAAGCCTGCCATAAAATCAGTTGGGTGTCAACTGACAGGCAAGCAACCTCCAACCAAATTGACCATTTTGCCATCAGTCGCCGTTTTAGAAGTAGTCTTCTAGACGTCCGAAACAGACGAGGAGCGGACATGGGGTTGGCACGAGATCACCATCTTATGATAGCTACTGTCCAATTACGCACTGCCGCCGTTCGAAGATCCAACTGCATGAGAACGCCCAGGTTCAACATTGACCGACTGAGAGATCCCACAATACGCCAAGAACTAAGGGACCATCTTTCACGTGGAGTGGAAACAGTCAGCAGCTCACTGCCCGCCACCATCCAAGACCATTGGTATGCTGTGAAAACTGTTTTTACATCAGGTGCAGAAAGGATTGTCGGTCGATCGCAAAGAAGTCATAGAGCGTGGCTTTCTGAGGATACCTGGAGAAGGATCGTCGAACGAAAACAGCTAAGAGCTCAAATTGCAGCAACTCCAGCAGCAGGGAGGATCGAGCTAGAGTCTTTATATCGTATGAAGATGAGAGAAGTGCAGCGTAGCGTGCGACGTGACAAGCGCAATTACATCAATGAGCTGGCTACGGAAGCAGAAGAAGCAGCAGCGAGGTGCGATAGCAGAACCGTTTATAGAATCACCAAAGAGCTGATAGGTGGCCGAAGCTCTACTCAACACCCAGTGAAAGGCTTAGACGGTTCGTTGCTAATAACGGATGAGGATCAACTCAAGAGATGGAAGGAGCATTTTGCTTCTGTTTTAAACAGAGTATTCGCCAGCAATATGCAACCAAGTCAGACTGAAGTATCCGTGGTAAGAAATTCCCGAATTCGCACCTCAACCCCCAGTAAAGAAGAGATCATTACCGCGATCAAAGCACTGAAAACCAATAAGGCGGTAGAACTTGATGGCATACCCGCGGAGCTTTTTCGGGCGGCGCCAACTGCATCGGCTGAGCTTCTTTTTCCACTTGTTGGGAGAACATGGGAAGCCGAGAGTTTTCCGGATGAGTGGAAGAGGGGAATGATCGTCAAGCTCCCTAAAAAAGGCAACCTAATGCAGTGCGAAAACTGGAGAGGTATCTGCGTGCTACCTGCTGTGGCCAAAGTAATAGCTAGAATTATCGTGGAGCGAATCAAAGAACACCTCGAACACACACTCGACGCTGAACAAGCAGGTTTCCGCTCTGGATCCTCCTGTATCGACCACATCAACACCCTGTGGATCATCATCGAGCAATGCGTTGAATATCGATCACCACTACACCTGCTGTTCATCGATTTCGAAAAGGCGTTTGATAGTGTCAATCGGGAATGTATTTGGCTTGCCTTGCGCAGGAGAGGCATTCCTGATAAATTAATAGCTATTATCAAGGCTACTTACGATGGATCCACATGCCACGTTTTGCACAGAGGAAGGCTGTCTGAGGAATTCGAAGTCCAAAGTGGGGTTCGGCAAGGTTGCTTTCTTTCACCAATAAACGGGAAATGGAGGAATTCGATGGACTCTTACATCTGAACTCAAACACCTCGACTACGCCGACGATGTATGCCTACTGTCCCACAGAATAATGGACCTTCACCAAATGACAGCAAATGTGGAGAGAGAAGCTAACATCGTTGGGCTGAAAATTCAGCCTAGGACCGAACTCATCAACTCAAATATGCATTGCTGGACAAACGGTTGAGAGAGTAGAGAGTTTCCAATACCTTGGGAGTATTGTCTCAACTGATGGCGGAACCGAACTGGATATAGCCAGCCGAATAGGGAAAGCAAAATCTGCGTTTGGGATGCTATCCACAATTTGGCGTAGTAATGCAATTAGCTTAAACACCAAGCTACGACTGTTCCGTTCCAACGTTGAATCCGTGCTGCTATATGGATGTGGTACCTGGAGAGTGACCGCTACTATCACGAGGAAGCTGCAAACGTTTGTTAATAGGTGCCTACGCAACATCTTAAGGATTTTCTGGCCAAACCGTATCTCTAACGAACAGCTGTATCAGAGAACGGGTCATGAACCTATAGGAACAACCACACAACGACGAAAGTGGCAGTGGATTGGTCACACTCTCCGAAAAGGTGACAGGTCCATAGCTAACCACGCGATGCAATGGAACCCGCTTACTCAGGATGGCAGAATACGCGGCGGTCCCAGAAGTACATGGCGCGTAGGCGTTGTAGAGGCCCTAGGACCCACAAGGGGATACAGGACATAAGTAAGTAATCAAAATCATTCAGTGCTTTTTATCAGGTAGAATGTTCAAGGTGTCTGTTAACAACTATTTTTCTAACGTTATCTCTTTTTATTCAGGGGTACCTCAAGGATCAGTGCTTGGCCCAATCCTCTTTAATATCTATACGTCTGACTTTCCGTGATTTGGCTATCTTTGCAGATGATACATGTATTTATTCATCAGATGCATTGGCTTCTACTATTGAAACTAATTTGCAATGGAAGATAAGAATTAATGCTTCGAAGACTCAGGATGTCTTTTTTACAAGAAAAAGAAAGGCCTGTTTCTTATCTAGTACTAGACTCGCAGTAAATGGTGTTCAAACCGAATGAATATCCAGCGCAAAATATATTGGGGTACACCTGGATTAAAACTTAACTTTTAATTTACATATTCAGGAAATCATAAACAAAGTGAATATCACGATAAATATACTCTATCCTTTTATCAATCGGAATTTGAAACTAAGCAATGAAAATAAATTAATAATTTTCAAAGCAATCTTTCAAGTCATAATGTTTTATGGGTCACCAGTATGGGGTAAATGTGCCAAAAGTCATCTTCGCAACCTAAAGTAGAAAAAGTAGTTTTTGGAATTTCTAAACTTTGTGTAAGCTATAACTTGTTGTGCACTTCATCTGATAATTACTTGATCTGCGATTTAGGTGTTTAGTTGAACCATGCATATGTATTTATGTATGCATGTATGTCTTAATATTTTTCATTGTTACTTAAAGTGTTTACTTATTATTTATTTATTTATTCATATGCATATTTATTTATTTATTTTTTTATTATTTATTTATTTATTTATTTATTTATTTATTTATTTATAATTATTTATTTATTATTCATATACATATTTATTTATTTAGTTATTTATTTACTTATTTATTTATTTATTTATTTATTTATGTATATATAAATTATTTATTTACTTGTTAAATTATGTTTTTGATTACATTCATTTAAATTATTGTCAAGTATTATTTACATGTAAATATATCTTTTAATATGTACATAAGTAAGTATCACAGTAATCTGGATCAAGTATAAACTGGTTTTAGTCTTCCACTGCCTTCACTTCTCTTTAGCTCTATGATAAATATCTAATCCAAAAATGTAAGAAGGTTTTTCAAGTAGTTCTCCCTTCAAAATTATTGAATTGTATCTGATATATGTATATGTAATTATTTTAAAATTTTTCAGTAGTAAGGTAATATATCCATCACGATGATTACCCACCTTGTCGCGGTGTGATGGCTTAGCAAGAGCTCAAGGCGCTTGGAATCGACATCGGGAATGCATCACATTCGTACGTGCGGCATCGAGAATGTATCACATTCCCTTGGTACCGTCGTGACGATGAACGATTCTGGGCTGGATCAAGGTGTCAACCGTGCCGTGCCGATGATCAACTTGGCTGAGGGCCCAGGTACATCAAAAATAGCTCAGTCGCGAACGGTGTATCCAGAGAATCTGGCACACTCTGGATCAGCCTGCCTTATCTAGATAACGCGGGGCTCTGTGCGGACTGACCACTCTTTCCCTAGCTACTCGTGGGAACAAAATTAAAAATGTCACAAAACAAAAACATAACAACTTCTGAGGCCGGACCTCAAAAAAATCCGGATAAAACTGCCATCGTCAGCTGCTCTGAAAACACTTCACGTGTGAAGGAGTACCTGCAAAGCCTGTGCATCGAAGATGCTGCGAGTGTATGTTCGCTAATGTCGGACGAATTCGCAAGCGCGACACCGTCGTGCAGCTCAGCCCCACCCACCCCTTCCGAGGTGATCGGCACGACACCATCGTGCTGCTCAACTCCCCCAACCATTCCCAAGCTCTCTGGCCAAGAGAAAAAGTCGCTGAGTCGCGAGACTGCATTGGCTTTTCGCATCTTTGAACGACTAGGCAAAAAGTCGGAAAAGGAATGGAGTCAGGAAGAGCGGGAATCCCACATCTGGGCAACCAGCATTGCAAGGCAGTTCAATGAGCTGATGAGGCTACAGCTTCTACGGCATTTCAAAACACAACGCACTGCTACACGCGGTGCGCGCCAACCAACCACCACTCGTGGTACTAGCCAACACCCCAAACCACCCTACTAGCCACCCTACCATCCATGGAGAGAATCCCTCTCGCCGGAAGAACAGCCCCCAAGCTAAGGACTCATCAAGTCGACCTGGTTTAACAGACCAAGCTGGGAGCCAATCCGTTGTAGCAAAAGAAACTGGGCCCAAAAGGCGCAGATCGGCACACGAGGAGTCCAACGTCTCGAAGAAGACTAAAACCCTTTCCGAGACGGTTAAGGGTAGCCTCGTCGTCGCTATTGTGGATTTATCTGACGATGAAGGGAGGATCTCCTACGATAAATGGAGGCTTATTGAAGGCAGAGTGATGAACTGCCTTTACGAGCGAATCACTACCTATCCTAACTCTCCACCCACCTTTAAAGATGCTGGCGGGCACCAAGGCTATGTCAAACTACTAGCCTGCAAAGATCAAATTTCGGTCGATTTCATTACCGCCGCCATCAATAGCGTCGGTGAAATCTGGCCAGGTGCCAGGCTTAAGGCAGTGGACCGGAGTCAGATCCCCCACAGGCCAAAAGCTAGAATTTGGGTTCCACTCGAACCCCGCGAACCAGCCAAATTGCAAAGTTTACTTTGCTATCAGAATCCGGACCTTCCAGTCAAAGACTGGAAGTTTATCGAAGAGACACCGAGCTCCAAGAAACCGGAAGAAGCAAAGAAGACCGGCCGCTCGCTGGTACTCTCCCTTACCACCGACTCTCTCCCTCTACTTAAAGGCAAGGACTTCAAGATCAAGTGTGGTCTAAAGGAAGTAGAGGTGAAGCTTTTCACAGCAGACCGTACCAACATTGTCGGTCCCTCCGTACCGGAGACACCTGCCTCACTCCGCATCTCGGCTTCAGATGATGACCCATCATCCCCCGAAAACCTAGACGCTACCGTCGTGGAGAGGTCTGTACCAGTGAACGATGAAGCTCAAACTGGTACAGATTAACCTCCATCACTCCACTTTAGCATCTGCGACGCTGAAACTCCGCCTCAATGAAAGAGGCTTTGACATCGCCCTCACCCAGGAACCCTGGATAAGAGATGACACCGTTATGGGACTGAGGGCTCCTGGCTACACACTATACCATGCAAGAAACACAGGTAACATCCGTACTTGTATTCTTGCTAAATCTGCACTTAACCTAACCTTCCTCATCGCAGCACAAATGACCTGGCAGTAACACTGCTCAAATCAGCGGAGAATACCATCTGGCTAGCTTCAGGATACCTACCGCACCATCAAGGGAGGTTAAAGTAGTGGTAGAACAAGCAAGGGGAAGAAGAGAAGGAATCGTGCTAGGGTGCGATACCAACGCGCATCACGAGATATGGAGCAGCACCGACACCAATACCCGAGGTGAGTCACTCTTTGAGTACTTAGTAGGCACCGACCTAGTAGTGTGCAATTTAGAAAATAGTCCCACCTTTATTACAAAAACCCGGCAGGAGGTTTTAGATTGTCACCTTCGCTTCCATAAATATATACAATGCGATCTCTAGGTGGACTGTATCCGACAGTCACTCTTTTTCAGATCACCGCTATCTGGAATATGAACTAGAAACAAGCGGCAGCCCCCCACCATCAATTTTCCGCAATCCACGGAGAACTGACTGGCCAAAACACAATAACATTCTTTCAGCTGAAATATCCAACAGTGTGCACACGACACCAACCACACAAATGGAACTAGATAGACTCAACACCGTTCTCACCTCCGCCCTAAATTTAGCACTAAATAAGGCCTGTCCCATTACGACAAGAAAGGTCGGCAACCGTCCGCCATGGTGGAATGCAGAACTCAGCAACCTTCGCTGCGCAAGCAGGAAAAAATTTAACAAAGCCAAATCAACAAGGCTACTCACGGACTGGGATATATACAAACAAAGTCCGAAGAAGTTCAAAGCTGAAGTTCGGAAGGCCCAACGTAAATCCTGGCGTAATTTCTGCCAGAGTATTGACAATACGTCTCAAGCCTCCAGACAGCGCAAAGTCCTCTCCAAAACACCAACCGTACCGAGTGTCCTCATGAACCCAAATGGATCATGGGCGGAATCTGATGAAGCATCGCTTAGCCTGCTTATGGATACTCATTTCCCCGGCTGCACGGCTATCCCTAGCAATGCTCCTGCTCTGATAAATATCGCACGTCCGCCGCTACCTCCTGAACTTATAAGTGAAGAGAAACTGAAATGGGCGGTGGCCAGTTTCGAGCCCTTCAAGTCTCCGGGGCCGGACGGCATCTTCCCGGCACAAATCCAGACGGCATTCATTATTATTATGAAAGGCTGCCTGGAGCTATCAACAATGCCGGCCGCCTGGACCGAGGTAAAAGTGATATTTATACCTAAAGCAGGCAAAACATCGCATACCCTTCCGAAAGACCTTAGACCAATTAGCCTAACGACTTTCCTTCTTAAGATCCTTGAAAGAATTCTAGATCATCACATCAAGGCCACAATTGATAGCACCCTACTATCCATTTCGCAACATGCCTATCAAAAAGGTAAATCTGTGGAAACGGCCCTTCACTCAATCATCCAACCCATCGAAAAATCCCTCTCAATTAAAGAATTCATACTGGTGTCTTTCCTAGACATTGAGGGAGCTTTCAACAACGTAGAAACATATTCGATAACCAATGCCCTACGTAGGCTCAACATCTGCGAAACAGTCTGCCGCTATATAGAACATATGCTTAAAAGCAGGGTAATCACCGCGTCCTTCGGAAGTAGCCATGTCAAACGACAAGCACATCGTGGTACCCCCAAGGGGGAGTTTTATCTCCATTACTATGGAATTTAGTGCTTAACGAAGCCCTTCTGAATATAGAAAAAACTGGATGCAAAGTCATGGCCTATGCGGACGACGTCGCTATAATCGTTACTGGAAAATACCCCCAGACACTGGCCGATGTCATGCAGTCTGCTCTCAATAAACTGACATGCTGGACTGATAGCTGTGGTCTTTCCGTTAATCCGACGAAGACTGAGCTGGTCCTTTTTACAAGAAAACATAAAATACCTGACTTTAATCTCCCAAAGTTAAGAGGCACCCCTCTTACCCTCTCAAATAGCGCCACCTATTTAGGCCTAAAGCTTGACCGCAAGCTGCTTTGGAGAGAAAACATAGTCGAACGGGCCAGGAAATCCCTGGCTGCCCTATATATATGCAAAAAGGCAGTAGGCTCCACTTGGGGTCTACAACCAAACACCATGCACTGGCTTTACACTACGGTAATAAAACCAATCATAATGTATGGAGTATTGATCTGGTGGCCCGCCCTGGAGAAGAAGTCCAATCTAATAATATTTGAAAAAGATCCAACGAGTCGCATGTATCAGTATCACTGGTGCACTGAGAACCTCTCCTACCGCAGCGCTTTAGACCATGCTCCACTTACTCCCCATCGACATCGTCAGCAGACAACTAGCTGCCTGCTCAGCAATAAGGCTGAGAAGCTCTAAACTATGGAAGCAGCAACACAATGGACATGCTAGAATATTACTGATGCTTCGCCATCTTCCACAAGTCACCGACCACCTGCCCACTGAACACAACTTCAACTTGGGCTACAATTTCTCAATACCAGACAGAACAGCACCACAATTCGCTGTCAATTTTCACGTATGGGTCCAAAACCAAGGACGGAGTCGGTGCTGAAGTCTTCTCCGAAGACCTGGACATTCACCTCTCCTTTGACCTTCCAAACCATTGCAGCGTTTTTCAAGCCGAAGTTATAGCCATTCGTCAAGCAGCTGACTGGCTGGCGGTTAATGCAGTATCAGTCCCTTGCATCCAGCACTACGAGGTCCAAGGCAGTGAAGGATTGCCGCGCATCTCTTAACGAGATATCTGGACAGTTTCACCTCACCCTTTGCTGGGTACCAGGTCACTGTGACATACCAGGGAACTGTGAGGCTGACGAACTAGCCAGACGAGGCTCCTCTGGTCTTAATAGCATAAGAATCAGCGACATTAAGGCGCCCACATCTTATGTTAAACACCTCATTAACGCTGACGAGGAGAAAGAAGCTGGCCATCGTTGGCAACAACTTGACCAATGTCACACCGCTAAGCTACTGTGGCCAACTTTAAATAAAACCAGGTCCATTGGACTCCTAAAACATAAGAGAGGAACCCTCTCCAAGATAGTAAACACCCTCACCGGACACTGTGCTATAGGAAGACATGCCCAAAGATTGGGCGTCACCTACAACGACTTTTGTAGAAGTTGTTGGGATGAAGAGGAAGAGGAGACCGTCAGTCACCTCCTGTGCACGTGCCCTGCGCTCGCCAACACTGGGAGAACTACACTAGGCGAGTACTTTTTCAATGATCTAAACGATCTCAACAACGCCTGCACGGCTAAGTTTAGCTCCTTCATTCGAAGGAGCGGATGGTTCCCAGAGTAAGAGGGTGACCCACCCACCTTACACATCGGCAGCACAAAGGACCTGCTCTGGTCTAAGTGCATTTTCCCACCGAGGGCCGATCTAAACCAACCAACCAACCAACCAAGGTAACATATATACCACATCTCTGTAAATTGTGCAATTTAGTTCTCAAAATGTATTATTTCTGTTGTAATAAAGATCAATTCAATTAAAAAATTCAATTACCAATATTTTGACCGGACGAAATCCACAACTTTCATTAATAAGTAAATAATAAAAAACAGTCAAAACAGAATAAAAACATTTTATAAATTTTGTTTTAACTCTCACTACTATTATTTTGACCGCAACTGTACATATGTATATGAAGATACTAGATGTACATATGTATAGTTGCTAAACATGCAGCCCCGTGTTTTCTGAAATGTTTGTATTTTAGGACTTTGGCGAAAATTTCAGATTTTTGTAGGCGTCATTCATGAAAATCTTTGGACACAGGATAAGGTCTACTGTGGAATCCCAGGCGCTATTAACATCGCCTTCATCGGTCATTCATACTGTAGGACAACAGGAATGTTCTTTTGACCTTGATGGCTTATTGCATACTGCACATAGTAATTCCTTGGCTAACAGTGAATTTAAGAATATGCATCCTCTTAAACCACTGCCCCAAGCCAGGAGACATATTCCAGCAGTTTTCTCCTGAAAGTGAACGAAATAAAAAAGAGCATGAGTCCGTGAAAGATAATACGCAATTTACAAAAGCAAAAACAAATTATTGAATGACCCAACAGATACATACATATGAGACTCACGCCTAGCTTCCCGGCCTTCTTTCCAAGCCTTGCCTTATATTAGAAACTGGGACTATGCAACACAACTGTCATTTCCCAATTTTTGTTGGCAGATTTAAGATGTTTTTCTTTACAAATTACGTATTTTTGGAACAAAAGTTATGACGTGCTACTTCATTCGAAACGACTTTAAAAATGAGGTACGAAGTATTCTACGACTCGCTATGCAGATGTAAATAGAAATGGAATAAGTGTTCAACTCAGACATTTAACTAATTAGTCAAATACAATAATTAACAAGAAGAACCCCCATCAAATAAATCATCTGTTATTTGCAATTTAACGTTCCAAGCCACTGCTTATGGTGTACGACTTGTCTAACCAACAAAATATAAAACAAATTCCAAATAAAACTAAACATCTTATCTTACGAAACTTTCAGAGAAAAATTATCCCAAATAGTGTCGTAAAAAATAATAAACTACTGGGTTATGTTTCCTCCACTCACTCCCTTCGAAGAAATTAATTCTTTATCACCCCATTAAACTATTTTATCATCGTCAAACATCAACCGAAATAACCTCGTCGTCGTAATAATTATGATACTACAGCGATGAATCAACCGCGAACGAAAGTGGCCCCAGGAATAACCTCATCTACATCACCAATCTCTCTATAACGAGGCCTAATAGCGTGCCATTAATTTACGAAAATAGCCTTTTTTTATGATTCCTCCCACCATTACTGCGCCGTCCTCGTGAATTTATTTCATATAAATCTTTCAGCAAAGTGAATTATCGCACTAAGCCCTGTGCGTTCAGAGTTCCAAAACACGCAGACGATTTTCAAAACAAGAATCATTTGCCAAAGACTACTAGCACGACATTGGACATTTAACGCAAAAGAAATATTTAAAAACAAAAAAATTAAATAAATATAATTTTTCTTCTGTTTTTTTTTTTTTTTCAAAACGAGGAGGAGTGACAAAAAAGAATGTCCAATTAAATTTCTTAAGACAGAAAAAACAGAAAAATTCCACGACAACTCTCAGGGATGTGTAATCGCCTCTATAAAGTCTAATTTATTGGCAGACGATTAATTCAGCTATCTCGCGTTTGAATCAAAATTTAGGACCCCCGCCTTCGCCACCCGCACACACTCCATGACTGTTTGTAAACGATGACATCGACCATTGTCTGTTTCGTTCGAAAAAAAAAACAAAAACCGCTTAGAAAGGAAAAACTAAATCTCTCTGTCCGTCTGTTGTCGGCTGTCACTTGCCATAATGTTATGGCAGTCTTGGGTGACAGGTGGACGCGCATTGTGTAAATGTAGCCTCCATAGTGCGGCGGCAATAAATTCTCCCCCGTGAACAATCGACGCTGTGACAGGTTTCGTATATTTTAATATGCGCGCCATTATTTAATGATGTTGTTAGGTTAATTTTATGTTCCACCTAAAATGTACGGAAAGTGGGTTTTTAATGGGCATGGCGTGATTTAAATGGCGTTAGCAGAAAATTGTGGAGAGATATTAGTTAAGTGGTGATTTGACATTATTTGGCGTCTCTAATTGATTGCTCGGCTCAAGGTTTCCTCGTATGGGTGTTATAAATTAGAAACTGAAGCGGAGTTGTAAAACGCGCTGAATACAAATTACACAACTATGACACTGACAATGGTGACTCAGGTGGTGCACAGCTGTAAATGCCAAAGTAAATGGCAATGAGAGGTTGCTGACAGCAGCGCAATGCTGTTGTTGTTATTAGATGAACTTTCGAAATAGATTTTTATTACTTGGTAATTTTCCCAACAAATTCTGAAGAAAATTAGATTATTAGCCATACAACTTTGAGACCAAAGGTGAACTTACATAGTTGTGTTTAAAATTATCTATAATTTGATCTGTCTGCTCGTTATCTGAACTCTTATTCATTGTGCAAGGTATTTATGTATGTAAAGTCAAACAATTGGTCTTAAAACTGGTTCCAATAAGAAAATTCTTAGATTCGATTGACTGTAAGGATACATATGTACATACATATGTATGTATGTAAGCGGTTTAAATAATTTAAAGCTTAACATTTTTGAGAAATCTGGATTGCGATAGAATGGGAAACTACTTGCTCCAAAATTGATTTGATGCAGTAGCGCAATTAAGTGGTTTGCTTACCATTTTCTAGTGGTTTTATAAATACATAAGTAAATGTACATACATATATTAAAAATTGAAAGCATGGGTCTGGGTTCCGCAGCCTTACTCGTACCAAGAGATATTGCTTGGTCTCATCCATATGCAGAATAGGGAACTGAAAGCTAACCCATGGAGAGTTTTAAGAACAGGGCCCAAAAATCAGTTTGGTCAACACTTTTTCTTGGCCTTAAATAGAAAAACGCTACCATTCCTTAAAAAGATCAAAGGAATGGTGCTATATAGTATGGCGAAGGACATTGTAAAACTCGTGGCCAAGGTCGTGGAGGAGGAAAAGCCCAAGGATGATGGAAGTGATGCAGATAAAACTGCATTACAGTAAGACTGCAACGATATACTTGGTCAACTATGTAATCAAGCATGACGTTTCATCTGTACTGGTACAAGAGCACTGGATTAATAACAACAGCCGTATCCAGGGGCTCAAAATGAGGGATTACACGTTATTCTACAAGGATGAAGGTTAATTCAGGACATGCATATTACATAAAAACAACATGAGGGCTTTTGTTTTTAATAATTTCAGTGATGGAGACTTGGTAGCAGTATCCTGTGAAATAGAGGAAAGGAACCGCTATGTCTGGTGTCAGCCTATCTTCCATATGAGATGTCAGAGATCCCATCTGACAAGATGAAAGGACTGATGGCCAGCGACAAGTGGATTGCAAATGCACACTTCCACCCCATGGCCACTAACATCCTCTGGAACCCTAGGAGAATAGACTGGGTTAGATACAAAGAAATAGTAAGGTAACATCTTAGAGATAAGGCAATCTGCAACGGCAATCCCCGAAATATAGATAAGGCATTAGACAACATTTGTAAGGCAACGCACATGACATACGAGTATGAGAAGGTATGCGCAGTCAGAAGCGGGTCCAACAGGGAAAAAGTTATGCACTTTTACAATGGGACAAAATTAGTAGGGGATGGCATTACGTGGGATGAATACATAGAAAGTAAGAAAGAGTTTAAATACTTAATCAGGCAATCTAAAAGAAAATCCTGGAAACAATTTTGCGAGTCGATCACAGATACTAACGAGTCTTCCAGGCTCCGCAAGATGCTGGCCAAAGATCCGGCAGTTCCCAGCTATATCAAGAAATCTGATGGTTCGTGGGCGGAAAGCACCGAGGAAGTATTTGAACCGTTAGTCGAAACTCATTTTCCAGGGAGTAGTACACAAGTGGTTTCCATATCAAATGGGTACTGAGATAACATTAATTTGTCGGTAGAGGAAGAGGTATTTAATCTCGTTACATGGAAGGGGCTCTTACGTCATTCGAACATTTCAAATCGTCAAGCCCTGACGGCGGGCAGAACGCTTCAGAAGTCTCCAACAAAAGTCAGGTACAGGCATCTTTAAACAATGTTTAAGGTCAGGCTACATACTAGCAGCGTGTAGGGAAGTAAGGGTCATCTTCATACCTAAAGCAGGTAAATCAAGTCACACCCAAGCGAAAGACTACAGACCCATTAGTTTCCCGTCATTCCTTCTCAAGACACTAGAAAGGCTTCTAGATACACACATCAGAGGCAAGTAGCGAATCGGAAGTTTATGCAAAGCTCAACATGCATATCTCAAAGGTATGTCAGTGGAAACTGTATTACATGAGGTTGAAGGGAAGATTGAAACTAGCCTTCATTACAAGGAATTCGCACTAACTGCATTCTGAGACATATAAGACGTTTTCAATAACGTCATTAAAAACACCATGACAAGTTTCAACGTCGAGCATAGCATTAACTACTGGATTTCATAAATGCTCACCTCAAGAAACATCAATTCCACTCTCGGTTAGAGGCAGGACCTAGGAAACAGTTCAAATATGATATCGAAACCTTAAGTTCAGCTAAAGCCAATATTATGGAGGCGGAAAAGTTTATGGACAGCTTATGTCCGGGAATGTTTATCAATCGAGACCACATGAAAATGGAAAGGCTGATGGACAAACCAGGATATAAAACGTCAGTCAACCCGAACCCCACCGGGAAAAACTTAGGATGATTGTATTGAACCTTCACCATAGTAAATCTGCATCAGCAATGTTGATCCGATGCTTTGCGGAGCATTGGATCTTCAAAGGAAGAATTAGAGGTCTACCTTAAACTATTGCCACTTTACACGATGTGCAATCTGGCAGAAGGGTTAGATCTTGTTCACTGGTAAGGCACGGAGTTAAAGCGGTTATGCTGCTGCAACTATGTGCATCTGACCTTGTCGCTGTGCGAGTAGGAGCAGGTGCAGGTAGTTTTGTCATGGCATCTGCATACCTACCGTATGACACCCTACAGACTCCCACAACAAAAGAAGTAGAATTTCTGGTGAATGTCTGCAGGAAAAGGAATGAAGATCTAGTGATTGGTTGCGATGCTAATGCACACAGTATAGCGTGGGAAAGCACCAACGATAACTACAGACGAGAAGCTTTATTCGAGTTTGTATTGTCAACAGAGGTAGAGAACCGAGCTTTGTGGATGCAAGACGAAGGGAAATTATTGACTTGACTCTGTAGTAATAGAATGTCAAATTGGAAGGTAATGGATCAGACAATGATGTTGGATCACAGAGCCATCTCATTTGATGTTCGATACGGATCTAAAAGGAAGACAGATCGAAAATATGTCAGGATTCCCAGGAACATGGATATAGTAAAATAACAGGAAGTGTTACGGGATAAACTGATTTGGAGGGTACCCAAAATACCGAAAACCAGTTGGGATTTAAAGTCGCAGCTGAAGCATTTACAATCAGCTATTGAAAATGGGTACCAAGAGGCGTGTGCACCTACTTTGGTAGATAAAAAGAATCCCACGCCTTGGTAGGGATCCTGAAATTCTAAAGAAGGCAATGAGAAAACTCATGGGATGAGTATAAGGTAAAGAAGAAAGACCTAAAACTCAGAAACAGCGCTACACCAGGTGGTACGCGTTGCGGAAGAGGAGATATAATACATACCGGAGGCAACGCAATGACTACAATAATGGACATTGAAGGTGACTTCGATAAGATATCTTTCGAAAATCTGAGAGTAGCCTTAGAAGAACGCAGGGTTAACTTATTGGTTAAGTATCTGGGTGTATACCTAGATGCTGGACTAACTTGGAACTTCCATGTGGAAGAGAAGATCAGAAAAGCGAAAGGTGTGCTTCATCAGTGCAACCGGGTATGTGGACAAAGGTGGGGAATCTCGACGAGGTCAGCATACTGGAAGTATATGATGATAGTTAGATCGATTATCACATATGCGTCAGTTGTATGGAGGCAAAAGCTTTCCAGAGTACTGTAAAGAATCAGTTAGGGTTCAACGTCTTGCATGTTTAGACATCGCCGATGCAATACGAACGACATCAACATGCGCAATGGAAGTGATCCTAGGTATTCTGGCGTTCGACTTATTTATTCAGGAAGCGGTGGCATCGACGCTACTTCGTCTGCACCGAGAGGCCAACTGGCACTGGCGTGGTACTATCTATGGTCATAGGAAAATCCTGGATCTCGTGAAAAATGAAATTAGGGAATTGAATATGACCATGGATGGAATAAAGAAAATGCGTGTTACCAAAAGGTATCACGAAATACTTATCGAGGATGGAACACTTCCGGAAAAGAAGATTGGTGATATAATCATCTTTACGGATGGGTCCATGATGGATGCCAGAGCGAGGGCAGGTATCTTCTCAGAAGAACTTAAACTAGCCTGTCATATTAGTCTGGGGAAATATACCTCAGTCTATTAAGCCGAGATGATTGCTTTCTTGCATGCGTTGGATGAATTTCCGGTGGGTGTGTAGAGCGCTCCACGCGGATAATGACAATTTTTTTGGGTGTAGATCCATTTTGTGGTTTATTTTTTGATGTTAGGGTTATTTTTGGACGTTATTTCCTGGTGCTGGCAGTTTCATCCAGATGCATTGTCCGATCTTACCTTTCAAAGTTAGGATCACACTGTAACAATCAATAGACAGCGTTACTTAAAGATGCTGATAGAATTTTTCAAATCAATTCATTCGCACAATAAATGAGAGAATTTTCGTTAAGAAATGATACACATTAAAGATTTGAAGCCCCTTTTAAATCAATTACTTCTAAGAGCAACATGTAATTAAATTATATATTAAATGATTAACAGTCGCAGTAGTTAATGAGTACTGAGCGAGGGTTGGAGGTTCGATCCCCACATAACACCACAAGTTCTTTCACGGCCCTAACTCTCGCGAACGTTTGACAAACATCCGAGAATATAACTGTCATGAAAAAGCTTCTAAAATAAAAAATTGTCCTTCCCATATGGCATTAAACAGTAGGCTTCTTCCATTCGTGTCAAAAATATAACACCTACAACACGAATGGTTGTAAGAAGCTAGCCCCTGTATCCCACATGGACCTATCGCGCAAAATATTTGTATTTATATTTGTAACTAACTAGAAGTTTATTTGAGATTCCTAGACAAAATGTTTAGCCTCTTAGCACTGGAGGTAGATAAAAACGTACGCCTAAGAGTATGCACATTTTTGTTGCATGACGTAGGTTAGAAATGAGGAGAATATCTAGATTGTGGTGTGGTGGTTTGAATCTTGGGTATTTTACACTATGAGTAAAGTTTGAACAAGTCAAGGAGATTTCGTATCAAATTTTTGTATTCAATTTAGTTTTTAGTACTTAATTAAAATTTATGCGATCACTCTAGGTGAAGACGGAATGTGACATTAATTTGAATCTCAGAAAAATTGAGTGTATAGCGGGAAATATCTACATTTTCTTTTTACAAAAATGCCAGTTTCCATTTGCTTTTCTGTGAATAAAGTTAGGATTATTGATCGATACGTAAATTCTTTACGTCAGAGGTTTTGAACACAGATAAAATTGCCTTAACCTCAAGTCTCTGTTAAGATATGTATGTACATATGTACATATGCGTACCCGCTTAAAATTATCTGCTGGAGCCTCTTACAAAGTCGAGTCGGGGCCAGTAAATCATGTTCCCTCAAATCTTGCGAAAGTTGAGAAAAATAATTAATGGAAAAGTACTTCCACGATAAAAGGATCAGTAGTATTCCATTAAAAATTACTGCAGTGACTATGAATTCCCTTATTTAGACACGAACCAAGAAATTGCATACTAAACTCCTTCTCATTGTGTAAACACACTCTGAATTTATTTTTCGACCATAGAAGCAATAAACAAACAACAATATATAAATCCATGCCTCTGCACAAAAAATTAACAAAATACGGTCACGGAAATCGCGAATTTTACTTTTAAATGCAATTTCGTAAGCACGAGGCAAAAACCTCACAAAAAGTCAAATAAAACCAAGGAAGACCGCACAAAGAACAACGAGAAAAAAAACATCATCAGCAATAAACGTTAATATCGTGGGCATTAAATATCGCCATATTTTGTCTGGTTACGTGAAACGACACAAGAGAGAGCGAGGACAAACACCGCAAAATGAAGAAGGAAACACAACCCACCCGCCAGAGAAGGAGTATAATAAAAGACGACATGAATGAAAATTGCATCTTCTCCGATAAGGATCAGGATCCGTACGTGTGCGCATATGTATGTGGTAATATGTGCACCGCCGAAGACGGGTATTGTTTTGCCTTTCGGGATTTTATTTATTAATGCGATCCTGATAAGAAACACAAAGAAGCATGAGTTGTCCGCGCCACGATCAGCGTGAACTTGAACCGAAGCGCACGACATTACACTCATATCTGTCGGTTAGTATCTATGGTGGCCAACTGGAACCACCACAAACCAAAGAACTTGTATGTAGAGTATGATAAAAAAAATAAATCGCGAATTGGAGTAAATGCAAAGGCAGTTCCTTAGTGACACTGATGCACATTATAGATTTATTGCAAATGAAACTGGAGGCAATGTCCTGCTACTGATATATGCAGTTCCAATGAATGAAATTCATTCATAGAAGTTTGAAAAAAATCACGGTGTTAGTTATTAATTTTTAACTAATAAAATGGTTAGAACCATCCCCGCTATAAAATAAGATAACACAACAGCACACAGCCACACCCAAAATTTCACTTTTTAATTATCGAAGTTAGTTTTAATATCTGATTCAAAAAAAGCGATAGTAAACCGTACCCAAGGACACAAATCGGAAGGTCAAGTCTCAAACCTTAACAGATAGATCCGTTCTATTAAATGAGTTTAGTGGGAATAATTGGTTCAGACTAGAACGAGTCAAATTGGTACGATGAGTATGTTACAAAAAATCACAAGATCGTGTGTACATACATATGTACATATGTATCTAGTATGTATGCATGCGTATTATATTGAATATTGAAACATTCAAACAATATTATTAGGTATAGTCTTAAGTGTCTTTTAGACAATCAGTTTAGTTTCAGTTAAATTGTCAGTTGTCAGTTGAACTGATGTGCCACAACCGTGCACAGTACGCACTGTAACCCGAATAACCTTTCGCAGTATTTATATATGTATGTAACAACGCCACTTACGCTACTCTAAAGGTAATAAATTTTCTTGTCAAGAACAGATAGAAGGAATAAAGTTTCTGGGTCTTAAGTGGCAATCAGACTTCGCTTGAGCTATGTTCCTGTTAGATTTAAGGTTAAATAAAAAGGCAACCACGATGTAATATGTAATGTGCACTCAATGGCGGTTTATTCAAGAATGAAGAAAAAATATAATATGAAGAATAATGGGTTAAGACATAACATGTCTATGTGTGTGTGGCTAAGTGAAATGTTAAAGGTACGATGATATTATATTCAACAGTTCCATTCTTCAACCACTTCTAAATAGTTTCATGAGAAGTATCAGTAGTTCGACTGGTGTAGGAAAAAAACATAATAATTTTAGAGTCAACTCCTTAAACACGAGTCTTATACACATTAGGTACTGCAGCACTAAGGTCGCTGCAAACAAAGTTTGATGTAACGTTAGTTAAACAAAATCAACTAGTCGCTTGTCTCAGTATTACTTGTGCACTGAGAACTGCTCCCGCTGCAGCCCTATAAACCATACTCCACTTACTTCCAATTGACATCGTCAGCAAGCAACTGACTGCTCAGCAATAAGTCTGAGAGGCTCCAAACAATGGAAGGAGCAACACACTGGATAAGCCAGAATACTATCGATGCATCGACATCTTCCACAGGTCACCGGCCACCAGCCCACTGAACACAACTTCAATATGGGCTACAAATTCTCAATTCCAAACAGAACTGAATGGACTCACCGGGATGTCCTATACCAACAATCGATGTCAATTTTTACGACTGGGTCAAAAACCGAGAATGGAGTCGGTGCTGGAGTTTTCTCAGAAGACCTGCATATCCACCTCTCCTTTAACCCTTCAAATTGCAGAGTTTTTCAAGCCGAAGTCAGTGGCATTCGTCAAGTAGCTGACTGGCTGGCGGTTAATGCAGTATCAAAATCGAATATTGTCATATACATCGACAGTTAGGTAGCCATCAGATTCCTTGCATCCACCGCAACGAGATCCAAAGCAGTGAAAGACTGCCACGTATCTCTCAAAGAGATAGTTGGACACTACGACCTCACCCTTTGCTGGGTACCAGGTTACTGTAACATACCAGTGAATTCTGAGGCTGACGAGGCTCCTCCGATAAATAGTATAAGTTTTACCGACATCGAGGGGCCAATGTCTTATGCTAAATACCTTATTAACGTCTTCGCGGTGAGGCCAATCATCAATGGCATCAACTCGACCAATGCAACATCGCTAGGCTGCTCTGGCCGACTCTAAATAATTCCATGTCCATGTCGGACTCTAAAACATAAGAGAGGAACTCTCTCGAAGATGTTTAATACTCTCATCGGACACTGTGTAATTGGAACACATGTTCGGAGATTGGACTTCCCTACAACGACTTCTGTAAAAGCTGTAGGGACAAAGAGGCAAAGGAGGCCATTAGTCACTTCTTACGTACGTGCCTTCCACTCGAGTTACATTAGGTGAATACCTCTTCAATGGTCTAAATGATCTCAGCATCGCCTGCTCGGTTAAAATTAACTCATTCATACAAAGAAGCAAATATTTCCCAGAGTAAGAACCAATAAATTATAAATAATAAATAAATAACATTAGATTACAAATAAATTATTAAATAACATACATATGTATCTGCAATCATTGGAGGACAGAGTTTTATTGCTGTTTTTAAAGGTACTCCCTCAAGGCTACCACTTGAAAAGCTTCGCTTTACTGTTACCCTTGTTGCTAAAGTCCTTGCTTTTCATCTCGTACGGACGACATACATATGTACATATGACATATATGTAGGACTTTAATTCAATATGTTATTATTCACATCTTGGTGTACTTGATGAATGCAAAAGAATTCTCCCTAGAGTCCCTATCTTCCACCAATATTGCCAGCCGGTAAATACCCAGCATTTTTTCACAAGACTCCACCTTACGCCACACCATTTGATGTAGTCGATTCCCGACCGATTGGTTCTCCCGTTTACCAGGAAATACATCCCATAAAAATCTCCATCGGCACACATTAGTGAAACTGCGCACCAGATATCCCACACACAAAAAATGTTTCGCAGTTCCTGGAAGATGTTGCACCGCTCCATACCGTCCACTCTACTCGGTGTTATATCGGCAAATTCACGATCGTCTTCGATGCGTATTCGTATTTTAGAAGCCATTTCGTAAAATAAAATTTATTCCCTCTCGTGTAACGACTAAGACAACAGCAACAACACAATGGTCAAGTTGTCCTTTTGTCTTGTGATTTCTTCTCACGAAGGATAATTTATCGTTTATTGTATCCATCGTGACATTAAGACCGAGATACTAATCTACAATCGTAACATAATCCAACCCCAATACACGGTCAAATATCCGCGAGCGTGTATTTTATGGGCAACATTGTTCGGAGGAACACACTGGCTTGTGATCCCCGACCAAACTCGCATTGCAAATGTAATTTATTTCAATGGTACTTGTGCAATCCAAGTGACATCCGGGAGGAGGCAAGGGATCAATTAACTTGTCATAAAGAGACTCATGAAAAAGATATTCATCTTATTTGGGTTGACAACTCCTCAGCACTTTGCATGAGACAAGAGTGTACACGAGCGGTTTTCCCATGTTGCAGTTGGCCGTGTTGGTGTGATTAATCAAATTCCGAGATGAATTTTAAAATGACTCGAGTCGACCCCTTTCTCTTTCTCGGTTCTGCGCAACAAACTCGTCGGTGAGATGGATAGACAGCAACGACGACAACGACAACTACGAAGAAGACGACTCTGTTAGCTGTACGCAATATCCTGAGAACGCAAATCTGTCATAATTTAATTTGATATCTGGCATTTCTGCATTTTCATTTCCTGCTCATGACAGCACAGTGTCGTAAATAAGGAAGGAGGATGTTTAGATGTTACGCTGCTGTTTCTAGTATGCTTTGGTTCAGTTGTTTTCGAGTTGGGATTACGTTGTGTGGTGAATTGGTTACTTCGCCATTGGAATGAAGATCTACTAACGTCTACATACAAATGTGTAGGAAGTGACAAAACAAAGTTGTAGATACGATAAGGCTATTTAACACGCCGCGCAGTATGTAAGTCCTTGGAAAGAACGCGTATAAATTTGACGACTGGCAGTCTAGAACATATGTGTTTTGGGTTTTTGTGCAATACTGGGTTATGGACGAAGGTTGTTTAGTTTATACAAGTAAGAATATTCGGGACTAAGTAAAATAAGATGACTAGAAATAGCCAAGGCCTTAGTTGCTCTGGATATCCAGCTAACTTATAATTTTAATTATAAGTTAGTTTCTGAAATAAATAAATAAATAAATAAATAAATAAATAAATAAATAAATAAAGATAACTAGAAACGGCTGTGAACGAATCTGCTATCTGTAGTTCTTTTTGTTCTTCAGCTCTAGACCTTAAAACCAAGATGGATTGCAGCAATTGGATATTAATTCCAAATAATTCGTTTTTAAGTCTGGGAGACTAGGACAAGTTATGTGCACTCCTGAAACCAAGATATTTTCTCCTCTTCTTTGGAACATAGTGGTGAATGAACTACGGTTGTAACGTAATTGCTTATGCGGACGACGTTGCTATAGCGGATTCTGGTAACCTCTGCTCACGACCTTCTGCAAAATGCTCTTTCTAAGCTCTGTAAATAGACTAACGGATGCGGACTCAGTGCCAATCTTCAAAAAACCAAATTTGTCCTCTTCACTAGTAAGACCAAAATTCTGCATTTCGACGCTCTAAAATTTGGAAAAATCCTGTCACCTTATTTATCTTAGCTGGATATAAAGTTCGGCTTGCCTGCAATAAGAACAACCCCAAGAGCGGCTCTGGATATTTTCGTCCACTTGCTACCTTTAAATGCAGCTTAACATTGCTACCTAGACAAGTGGCAGCTTGTGTGACTACTCGTTTGGAGGCTATATCTCAGTCCTCTAGTCTTACACTCCTCCTTCTGAGTTGGTTCTGCAAGACACCGACTACGTACTCCACCAACTTTTGTTCGACAAGAACTTCGAAACGCATATCCCCTCAAGAGAGGATTGGGAGAAGGCTCTATCGTCGACATCATCGACATCGCGCTCATCCAAGAACCTTGGATAAGAAATGACAACGTCATGGGACTGAGTGATCCAAGCTTCACACTGTACCATGCAAGAAACGCAGGTAACATTCGAGTTTGCATTCTTGCTAAATCCACACTAAACCCAACTTTTCTTCTTCATCGCAGTACGAAAGACCTGGCTGTAACACTGCTAAAATCAGCGAACCGGTATACTGGTGGACTGATGAAATTGCTGCACTCAGAAGAATGTGTCTACACTTGAGACGCCAGGTCACCAGGGGAAGGAGAAGACAGGCGGAAACCTCAGAAGACGTCTTAGCCCAATACAGAAGCACGAAGTCAGCGCTCAAGAAGGCCATCAATACGAGCAATAAAATGAAGTGGAAAGAACTGTCAACAACGCCCGCTGGAGATTAGGCTATAAGTTAGTTATGCGTAAGCTGGGCACGCAAGCAACAAGCCCAGTAATGACTCCAGAAAAGATGAGGCACATAGTGGACACATTGTTTCCGACACATCCTGTCAGACCCCCTGACACCACTTCGGTCCAACGGGAAGACGTCCCTATGATTAAGACAGTCCAAACCGCTCAACAGGGCAATCACTACTCGAGAAAAATGGTACTACTGGCAGCCCTAGACGTGAGGAATGCCTTCAACTCAGCCCGGTGGGAAGATATGCTAGGCTCTCTGGAAAATACCTTCAAGATGCCGCAATATCTCTTACGAATAATAAGGGACTACTCTCGAAACCGGACACTGACACCACAGAGGGATCTCTAAGAAAAGACATCACAGCAGGAGCAGCGCAGGGTTCAATTTTAGGACCTGACCTGTGGAACGTCTCCTACGATGAAATCCTTCGTATGGAGATGCCAGAAGATACATTCTTCGTAGGGTATGCAGATGACATCGGCGCGGTGATAACTGCAAGAACCACGGAGGACGCAGAGAGAAGACTTAACCAAGTCATGAGACGGGTGCTTACCTGGATGACAGACCACGGACTGAGTCTAGCAACGGAGAAGACGGAAATCGTGCTCCTGACCCGGAAGCGAATTCCAACACAATTAGAGTTTCATGTTGGGCCAGATATGATCACCAGTAAGCATGCAGTAAAATACCTGGGAATGATCCTGGACTGCAAACTTACCTTCTGGCAGCAGATTAAGTCAGCAACCGATCGAGCCGCTAAGATCACAACGTCTCTTAGTAGGATCATGGCAAACTATGAGTAAACGAAGACTCCTTATGTCGATCACGCACGCCATCTTCCTGTATGGCTGTGAGATCTGGGCCGACGCACTTAACCAGGAAAGATACAGAAAGCAGATGGCCGCAGTGTAAAGGCGAGGAGCCCTTCGTGTCGCAAGCTCCTACCGCACAGTGTCTGAACCAGCCGTTCTCGTAATAGCCGGAGTGACCCCCATTGATCTCCTGGCAGCGGAAAGGAAGTACGTACACGACAAGAAGACGGAAGTTGAAGCAGAAACGGCAATTGCAGAGGCAATCGTCGCAAACGACGGAGAACTGAGTGGCTCAAACACGACAATCTAGTGGCCACACGATACCAACTACATAATTGAAATTAGATAAGCTGCTAACTTCCGCTCGAATCTCAGCATCCAATGAGTCGTGTCCCATCACAACAAGAAGGGTAAGCAATATTCCGACATGGTGGAATGCAGAACTCAGCAACCTACGCTGCGTAAGCAAGAAGAATTTTAACAAAGCCAAATCAACAAGGCTACGCACAGACTGGGAAATCTATAAAGAAAGCCTGAAAAACTTCATAACAAAAGTTCGGAAAGCCAAACGTAGATCCTGTCGCAGTTTTTGTCAGAGTCTCAATCTTCTAGACTACGCGAAATCATTTCCAAATCATCAATCGTGCCGAGAGTCCTCATGAATCCCATTGGATCTTGGTCCCCAGAACTTATCAGCTAGGATAAGCTTAAATAGGCGGTAACCAGTTTCGAGCCTTTTAAGTCGACGGGACCGATGCCATTTTTCCGGCACAAATCCAGGAGGCCTGCCCATTATTCTGAAGGTTTGCCCAAAGCAAGCAAAACATCGCATATCCTCCCGAAAAACATTAGACCACAGCCTAACGTATTTTCTTCCCACGATTCTGGAAAGATTTCTAGATCTTCATATCAAGGACACTATTGATAGCACTCTACTATCCAGGTCACAGCATGCTTCAACGAATTCACATTAGGGTCTTTCCTAGATATGAGACAGCTCTTAACAAAGTTGAAACCAATTCGATAACCAATATTATACGAAAGCTCAACATCTGTGAAACAATCTGCTGCGTTGTAGAGCATACATATGCTTTAAAGTAGGGTAATCACTTCGGAAGCACTTCACACTGTTAAACGACGGGCACTCTGAGGCACTCCCCAAGGGGAGTATTATCTCGACTACTATGTATGTAATCTAGTGCTCAACGAAGTCCTTCTGAAAAGTTATCGCCTATGCAGATGACATCGCTACACTAGTAACTGGAAAATACCTACCGACACAGGCCCGTGTCATGAAGTCTGCTCTCAATAATTTAATAAGCTGGACTGAAAACTGTGACTTCTCCGTTAACCCGACGAAGACTGAGCTGGTCATGTTTACAAGAAAACACAAACTCCCTGGGCCTTACTAACAACCATATTTAGTATACGGCTTAAGTATAATCTCCACGTTTTCCAAAATGTGTGTACCAATAACAATTTTAATAGTCGGCTTTAGTGCTAGTATGGAGCTAAATTTTAATGTACAGAAAGCCATGTTTAATTTTACAAATATGTCATTAAGGACCAGAGTAATGCCAATGTACTAATTTAATAGCACGAAAAATATTAAAAAGGATTAGATTTGGTATCTAGAATACTAAAATTGTGCGTAAAATGGTAATTGAATTTAGCTGAAGCTGTATAAGCGTTATTCGATTTTCATGAATTTTAAAAATTCCTTTATCTTCATTACTATTTACTGAAATACTTTAAAAATGTGTTTTTATGAATGTTTCATTCAAACAATTAATTACTACATATTTCGTTATACAAAGTTCTTGTTTGATGAAAACAATATTGTATTAGAGTTTTAAAAAGAATTGTTATGCAATCCAGTTTCCATTCAGGAGGGAAAAGGGAACCAACAAAGAGTATTAACTTCAGTGCATTGGTATCACCGCTTTATACGAATAAACAAGCGAAGAAAACAATCTCAACTGATTTTGTTTATTTCGACTTTCGAATGCCAAGTGTGTATGCATCTCCTGATATTGATATGTAAAACAAACAGTCAGTTCAATTTTAAATTATAACCACTGTCCTTATAGCACCATGGAAGAAAATAAAAATTCAAATTCAAGTGCAAATATGAAACGTCAAACCAATGTTATGTAGTTGATTCAATGAAAATGTAGTAAATTCTTTGAAAGAGCCAAGTTTAAGTAAAAGCCGACTATTAAAACATTATTAGTACACTTTAGAATTAAGTGTGTATTAATATTTAAGTCGACACCTTTTTTAAGTCACGACTAATGATTCGTTGTTAGTAAGGCCCCCTGACTTTAATCTCCCAAATAGTGCTAATGCTCTGAAATAGTGCCAGCAAGTTTCTTTGGAGAGAAAACATAGTCGAATGGGCCATTAAATCACAGAATTTTTCTGTCGATACGACCCGGGATATCTTCATCCGCTTTCGATAGAGTCCAAACTTCAGCGCCATAAAGTAGGAATGGGATGATCAAGGTCTTATTGCCTTCTATTCCAAAGAAACAGTGATTGGCTATTCTTCGTTTTATTTCTGCTGAGGTGTTGTTTTCAGAATTTATAGCAGAGCAGCGAGCGTTCTCCATCACAATCTGCACAATCTGACGAGTTTGGCAGGGATGCCAAAACTAGACATGATTCTGTATAGCTTCTATATGTAGATGCCGTCATATGCGGCCCTAAAATCAATGAAAAGATTGTAAATATCGATTTGGACTTCTTGCGATTTCTCCAAGGTCTGCCGTAGTGTGAATATTTGGTCGGTGTTGACTTTTGGGCTTAAAACCGCACTGATAGAGGCCAATCACCGCGTTGCCAATTGGTTTTAGGGGCTCATGGAGACTGATGCCTCTATAGTTGGCACAGTTTAGATGGTTTCTTTTCTTATGGATCGGGAAGTCGATGCCGAGGTTCTATTTATTAGGCATACTTGGAAATGAGTGGGTGCATGCTCTCCACCAAGTCATCCCTCGCTGCCTTAAATAGCTCGGCTTGTAGGCCGTCCTGTCCAGCAGGCTTATTGGACTTGAGTTTGGATATTGCTATCCTTACTTCATTCTGGTCGGGTGGACGAAAGTCTTGGTATCGAATTTGGGTGCCGTTTAACAGTCTGCAGAATTCATTGATTTTCGAAATTTAAATGAAAATTAAATATAATGTCTACAGATTTGGGATCACTAATTAAATGTAAAAATTAAACATTTGCTCCAAATTAATTCCCATCGGTCTGAGTGGAAGTTAAGATACATCTTTATGCCTCGTTATTGTCAGATATTTTACACATATGAGTATGTGTGCGCAATAAACTTCATTGTACCCTAATTCATTGTATCTTAAGTTCAATACGTAGTTTGTACCTTAGCGAATAATTGAGATTTCTTTTGTTCGTCGGGTTAGGAAACACTCAGACGCAAAATCCAGTACTACCCATTTTACTGGACTTTCAGAGAAAACGTAGAATCCACTTCAGCAATGAGGAGCTTATAGTATCAGCACTCACATCATCAGCACCGAAGATCTACCACCTGATCGAAACAAAGGCAGGACAATAACAAAGGAAATGATCCGAAGTATCGTCGCCCTCTCCACAAGCGTCGAAGACAGTGGAGTCTCTCAAACCTATCAAACTAAACTGCTTAGCAAAAGAAAAGTGTCTGGTAAGAACGTCAATAAATTTTCTACAGTCTGTTATACTGAGGGACAGAAAAAATTCCGCTGATTTCTTATAGACTTGCAGGAGCATAGTCTGGTTGCATCTTGGAGAGCCATGCCACAAACAATTGTGTTCATAGGAAACCCAATCGTCAATAGAGGCCCTAAACGAGGACAAAAACATACAGAAAAGCTACAATCCGTCTGGAACGGATCGTCTGATACCCTATCCTCCTCTCTATAAAGTGGGCGTGGCCAAATTGCATTTCGTACTCAAATATGACTATAAACTCGAACGTTTGAGGATGTTACATGTAAAATTTTATCAAAATCGGTTTTTTGATGAAAACGCCCCCAAAAAGTGGGAGTGGCCAAAACTGTTCCATGGGTGAATTGTAGGGAATCTAAATACCCAAATATTTGGTCTTAACAAAATTTTTCGGTTTCATATAATTTAGTGAAGTTATAAAAAAGTAGGCGTGGCAGTGGGCGGATGTAAAAAAATTTACAATTGTACTGTATTTTTTTCTCAGAAGCCCAGGTATGAAATTTCATCGTCCTAGCTCAAAATTTAAGGCCCAAAAATCGGTTTTGTGATGAAAACGCCCCCAAAAAGTGGGCGTGGCCAAAACTTTTATATGGGTGGATTGTAGGGAATCTGAATGCCTACATATTTGGTTTTAACAAAATTTTTCGGTTTCATATAATTTAGTGAAGTTATGAAAAAGTGGGCGTGGCAGTGGGCGGATTTCAAAAATTTTTACACTTGTACTGTAGCTTTTTCTCAGAAGCCCAGATATGAAATTTCATCGTCCTAGCTCAAAATTTAAGGCCCAAAAAGCGGTGACATACGGACGGACGGACGGACGGTCATCGCTCAATCGATTTCGCTATTGATGCTGATCATGAATATATATACTTTATAGGGTCTATCTCGATTATTTCTCTATGTTACAAACTATGTGTCAAACTTAATATACCCTTAGAATAGGGTATAAAAAGTTGAATTTCAATTAGTTTTTGTGAAGAAATTAACAATTGCATGCTCTTAGCGAACTGTCAAACTTTATTAACATTCCACACAATGTAGGACGCAATTCACATTCCCGCGACCAAAACACTCGCAAGAGTTTAATCTCACAATTCTGTGGTTTTGTTCTTGGTAGTCGGTCAGAACTCGTGAATAATAAGTAAAATTCTCAGATTGCTGCGACCAGAAAAAAAGTGGCTGTGAATGGAATGTCAAAATTTGCCAATATTGGCTCATTCGCATTCGCATTCGCAGGTCGCTGAGCTGTGAATGGCCCTTTGCTGGTCCAGACGATGGAAGAATTCGAGTGACTCAGAATATTCAACAGAATATTCTGGTACTCACTCTATTTACACTTTTAGACCCGTTGATGTTCCATTCAGATTGGTGCGCTATCTAAAAGATTTGATTATTTTCGGAAAAGGAGCGGATTTTAGGACGTTGTTTGTACTGCTGGTTTACTTAGGCATTAAAGTTTATTCTCGTACGATCTTGTGATATCCAACTTAATCAGGGGTAAGTTAGAGGACCCTAACAGCCGTAATATTCATAATTTATATGTGCAGAGGTAATAGGTACAAAAGGGTTTTTAGCGCTGCAATTGAACCAAACAGGAGGTTCGTAACAGCTTTTGGAGGGCATGGGCTTGACTAGATTTTTCCCCGATCCAATGAGTCATTAGTAACAATATTGAGATGTGGTAAGTGAATTATTTTGGCATCAGTCGCCATTGTTTACCTTTTCGGTGATTCTGTTTAGGTGGAGTTTTCAGGTAAACTTTTTATCTAGGATTCCCTCGAGGTATCTATGTAAGTAGCTTCCTTTGGGAAGTTTGTTTTAGTTTAGTAATAGCGTTTGTATTTTTTATTTTAGTGAACCAATCATTCACCTTGTTTAAGTCATTTTGCATTCTTTCGACAAAGTTGGATTCCTTCAGAAGTTTAGTCAATACAGTCGACCATAGTGGAGGGGACAGAATTCCCCCTTGAGGAGAACTTATGGAAGTCATAGTTAACTGGTTAAGCCTATGTGTTGTTGAGGTTAGGTCTTGGCGTCGATGGCTTTGGTGTCGGTAACTATTTTCGTGGATTGTTTCGAGATGCTCCGGAAATGTCTAGGAAGGTACATAACATATTTGGAATATTTTTCCGATAGTGACTTTTCAATCTTGTTCACAAGAGGCTTTGGTTGGTGATTTACCTGGTTAGTATGCGAATTGGATGTTATTTGGAGTGTCTTATTAAGGAAGTGTTTTCAATATGAAGATCGATTATTTTTTTCTCATTGCCTTTAAAACATTGAAAGGAATCTTTTCAGTCTGAAAGATTTTGGATCTAAAGATGATCTGCAGCTTTAGGGATGAAAAGTACATTGACCTTTGTCCATACTGTTATTACATTCTAACAGTTCAAAACTAAATCTGAATGAGAATATCGATTCCGTTTTGTATCAGAGCAGAAAAAATTTTATCCCCCACGGGATGCTTCGTAGGGATTTTTAGTAGGAATTCAAAAAAAGAACCTACATATGTGTAGATCAGGAAAGTTAAGAAAGAAAGAGCCCCCATCATACCGTCTTAATATATAAAATGGATTAAGACTATATATTCCCCTTCTTTTGTCAGAGTAAGGACAAGGGCGCCAGAAAGCGTTTTCTGTGTTAGTTCCTGGATTGAAGCTACACTAAGGGTAGATATCACTATAATGAAAAACTTGAAAATCCTGTTTACATTTTAGTCCTCTCAAATAGAATTCAAATATATTTCCTACGTAGATTTCAAAACTATTGAGCTGTGTAAATTATGATAGTACACAGTTCATGATGAGATAAAATGTACGAATTTAGAAGTAATAAACTTAAAAAGTTCTCATGGTTACCTTTTGCAAGAACTAATGAAAACTGCATCGATCTGAAGAGGTTTGTTAGGCATATCATCTATGCATCCTGGTAGGTGTACCTGTGTTATTATTGATAGAACTTACTCCTTTCGAAAATTAATTAAAAACTCTCTACGGGTTGTCTAAGGCATCCAGTACATTGTTTTGGTTTTCATGCACTCGTATACTACATTCTTCTTTAACAACTTCCTTTTGTTAAAAGGAAGCCTATCCACAGGCTCTTTTATCAAGACTTACCGGTCGATTCTCTTTGAAAATTTGCAATAAAATAAACATCTCTCCCTGACCATACTCATGGTCACAACCAATTGCACACTATCATACTACTACGGGTAGTATGCGGTGAATGGCATCCCACATAGAGGGGTATCTATCCACTCTCACTACAATGCCCTAGTGGCATGATATTTCATATGTGGCAGAGCTGCAACAGTGCATACCTTCGAACTATTCATAACTCTCTATGAAATATGCAACAGCAGGAGCTGCTACAGTTCTGCTGCGTCCTTCTCCTTCTACTACCTTCATATATGTACCACCACCATCAGCAGATGATTCAATGCTGTGCCCTGATTTATGACCGCATCTTGTGTGCATCTATCTCGTTCATAATTTAAATAAAACTCCTGTTGTAATGGTTGACTTAGACTCTCGCAGACATTTCATTTGTTATTTATGAGTGAATTCCCATTTGCTGTGAGTTGGTTCGCAATGAGGCTGGCGGAGAAGCGGCGTGTTGGGGCTGCCACATTCGGAACATGATCCTCCGCCGCTTTTGTGTTACTACTTCCTCTAGCATACAATGTTGTCTATCTTTTCTACAGAGCGATGCCAGTCATGTGCACATTTATTTTGTGTCCAATTCAGGTTCACCAGTAGAAGTATACATCGCATGACTGGCATCATTGCTGGAAATGTTAGATGGGAGATGGATGATTCTTGTGGGACTGTAGCGGGAGTCCTGATGATGATGATGATGATATGCTGGCGGTGGTTTTCTTGTACACTGTGTGTGTTTGTTTTGCGAAAATTGGGGCCGCTTAGATCTATTGAAGGGAGATGGAAGGATAAATCACATCCAGAGGATTGTATGTCATTCACAGTGTGAACGAAGAACAGAGTTAGGAAGAAGTATTTCATTTGTCATTGGATGAGGTTAGATCTGACATGGGAATATAGTTATGCGTTTTGGCTAGGTACACTGAAGAAAATTTTGTTCAAATATTTGGTCAACATAAAAATAGGAGTACATAGGTTTAGGTTTATGTTAGAGAGAAGGAAGAGAAAGATACCACAACCCATCCCCTCGTCTGTCATGGAGCCGTCCGTGTAGAAGTGGATTCAACTGTCATCAGGAGTGAGAGTAGTGACCCATTCACTTCATTCAGGGATACTCGTGCGGAAGATTCGGTCAAATAGCAGCGGGGTTTAGTCGGTGTCTTCCGGTGTAAAATTGAGGAGATCAATTATCGAGGAGTGGCCCTTATGATAGCTACACCACTGTGAGGAGGCTTAGAATCTAATAGCCGCACTCGCAGCCAATTGCTTGCCAAGAATATCTAAGAGGAGCAGGTGGAGCTGACCGAAAAGTTGTCAGTGCACCTCTGATACACATATTTACATGCAGACCTTTCCACCTTAGATAGGAGATTAAGGTGAGTAGCCTTATAAAGAGCCGCTGCTACCTATGGCGTTTTTACAGGAGTATAGAGCCGCAGTTGCTTTCTTTACGCGTTCAATTAGGTTGGCTTTCCAGTTTCGCTTCCTATCCAAAATGAGACCCAAGTATTTTTCATTATCTTTAAAGGAGAGACAGGTGCCATTAATCGTGGAAGGGTAAGTAAGGAGAATTTTATATTTCTTTGTAAAGAGAACAAGTTCTGTTGTGAGGGGGTTAACCCCTACTCCGCATTTTGAAGCCCATCTGAAAAGCCGAAGGAGAGCAAATTGGAGGATTTCCCTGGGAGTATCAGGCGGAGGCGGCGATAGCAGTTTTATCCGATTAGGCAACCAATCTGCATCCAGTCCTTTTTAGTGCCCGTTGACAACTAAATTCCACAGAAGGGGGTACAAAATACTACTCTCAGGAGTTCTGTAACTAACAAGTCTTCTAGCCGATGCCCCGCCCAGCAGCGAATTGATAATCCTGCATGTGAGCAATTGATAAATCAATACCCCAAGCAAACAATTGACTCTCAGGCTTGCAAGTGCATCTATGATTGACGTAGATCTAACATTGTTAAAGGCTCCCTGAATGTCCCGGAACGCGACCATCTTAAATTAATTGATGCTCAGTGATTTTTTAATGATGCGCACTAATGAATGCAACGCTGTCTCGACTGATTGCCTTTGTAGTACATATGTTGGAAGGCAGATAGCATAGATGGACGGCTCTGGTGTAGGTGGATATCAATCAATCTTTCCAGTGTTTTCAATAGAAATGACGATAGGCTGATAGGTCGAAGATCCTTTGGTTCCACGTGGGAGCATTTTTAGGTTTTGGGTATAAAAACAACTTCAACATCGGTCCATAGTTTGGGAATGTATACCCAATTTTGACAACCAGATATGATTGCTTTAGACCAAGGGATCACTACGTCTTCTGATTGTTGAAGCTCAGCCAGAATGATACCTTCTATTTTCGTGGAGTTTGTAGCGTGCACCTTAAAACTAAAACATTAAAAAAATTAACTTTCGTTAAATTTTAAATGTAACTGATGCTTCCCATACTCTTGACTTAAACCGGACATCGATCTAACATTCCCGGAATCCCACTACCGATCAGCTGCTCTGTCTACTGAACTGAATCGCGTTCCAATTAGAAACCACCCACGTTAGCACAAACAAGTGGTTTGGTCGTTTTTTTCTTGTGATACAGTGAAGGTGTTAGGTTGTGCAAAACTCTAACCTAACACCAACCAATCAATCACATAGACCATAGAAAGCTGATTTCAGAGGTAAGCACATTCGTGTTGTTTTATACCAATTTTATTCACATAAGATCAATACTGACGTTTGCGATATTTTTATATATCAGAATGATATTGGTATCAGAATAATTTTTTTTTTTAATCTTGATTTTCTAACAGTGTGAATTTTAATTAATTCAATGTGGTGTCCACAGATAATTGCGGACGCCCATTGCATAAATCGCTCAATAAAGTGCACAAAAGATGCAGCTAGAGCAGTGCTTCCGCAATTCCCATTTTTATGTTGTTCTTCATCACATAAATCTTTAAGCACAAGTGTTTTCGGCAATACCCCTGTCCGTAAGCCCTCCGTACTTACAAACATCACAAAACATCCAAAACACGTGCTTACACGTACATACATATAACCCAAGAAGCATGCTGAAAAACGGAGCACCGCATCTCCAACATACGCCAACACCCTCATCATAGAGACCCCTTCAATAAAGTCATGCAAAATCAAAAAAAAAAAAATATATAACATCAAGTATCATACACACAATCATGCAAAAAAGTAAATAAAAGTGCTAAAACTAACCTATTAAAGTATTAAAACAATCGTAGTCTGATTACCAATCTAAAAGCTATCTAGAGTGTTTAAAAATTAAGTAAATTTGTTTAAAATATTATATCAATGCCCAAGAAATGTATTTGCCTTATACATACATGTGATTCATCGATTAGGAAAATCGTAAGTACACATTGTACCTTATAAAACATTTATTTGGCAAATAATAATTTTTTCCTATTTTATACATATTATTTCTATCTGAATTATTAAAGCTATATATCTTACTGAAACTTAAATCTAATACCTACCATTTGAAATACTTTGAGTATGAATTTTGGTTATGTATTTATTTCGTTCATCTTTGAAGAAAAATCTCATGAATTAATACACTTTCACTAGTTTATAAAACACGTGTTTTTATTAAGCAGCCCTTAGGACAGTGATCAGGTAAACCCGTGCAGGGAGGTTTCTTTAGGGGCTACCCTGAAAATATAATGTGGACACAGGATAGTCAAGGTGCCTAATGTCTTTCGACATAAGCATAGGGGAGGGAGCGTCCTACATTTTTCAACAACACCTTAATCCTCTTTACCCTAATCTCCTTTACTCTTCCTTCCGTTCTCCTTCTTCCTCCAACCCCTTTTTTTCAAAACATAAAACAAGGCACGAGAATTATGTGTGCATAGGAAGGCAGCAAGATCCCACCCCACCGACGAGCTAACGCCTTGTGATCGCAAGCGTGCCTGCTGCTGCCATCAAAGTTAGGTCAAACAATACCTTCTATAACTACCTTAACTATCTACCTATGTTTGTCCGAGTGGTATCAAAACCCCACCCACTTTTTACATTTTATTATTACAAGTTCTTGCACGGTGTAAAGAATGTGGTTTCGAATTGAGGTACAGAAACTGAGAAGCGACCAGGAAAATGTGTGTCCAATGGAAAATCGATGGGCTTCTTACAAGAAGTGGACGGTGCAGGGATTGTGAATGGCTTGTCCCGTAGGACTTGTAGTAAGTTGATGACCAGCTTATTCTCCACCTTCCTCCACTTGTCCGCAGTAATGCTGCCATCTGTTTCGTTGTGGTCAGTAATAGCAATTTCCAAGTGTTTCTTAAGTAGGTACTTGGTTAAAGGGCTAGGTAGTAATAAAGGCTGGATATTAGGATTTAAAATAGTTTAAAGTATTTAACTTTAAAATAGTAGAGTAGTCTTTCTTATGCTATCTAAGATTATCTAAGGTCTACAATCTATCAAAAGGGCGATCGTTTGAGATTGATTGACACTGTTATATAATTTTTAATAGAGATCCTACCTAAACAGAGGGATCAGAATTCTAGCAACTTTTTCTCTAAGTGCATCGAATGTTAATCCTATGTACGCCTCAGTGAAATATCATTTCTAAATTCCGACATATGCACAGAACTCACACAACCCCAGAATGTTGTTTGTAAGCAGATGAAAATGTCATAATTCTTAACTGCCAACGAGCATAATAAAGAGGTGGTGGGCGGTTGGCCAATATGCAGCCAGGAAGACAAACAGACAGAAAGACACACGAAGAGAAGCAGCCGCACATTGGGGAGGTCTCCTTCTGCTGTCATCTGCATATCCATCCATCCCT
This sequence comes from Xylota sylvarum, assembly GCA_905220385.1. NCBI lineage: Eukaryota > Metazoa > Arthropoda > Insecta > Diptera > Syrphidae > Xylota > Xylota sylvarum. The sequence goes on along the minus strand of LR999957.1, from coordinate 64,894,407 downwards.
GGTCAGCAAAAAAACAAAAACAAATTGTACTATGATACATACAGAAAACGTTGCAAGGGCATAGAAACTGGGACTAATGACAGCTTCAATATGCATGCGAATGCATGGTGTCCCCCCTACGTTACATAGGCATCCATCCTTCTCTGTCACTGAATGCCACTTCTCTGTACACTGTGCGAGTCCCTGCTGCGTTCTGCATTCAGAATGAATATGAAAATATTCACAGCAATTAACCCGTGTGACAGCTGCTGTTGCTGCCCATTCGTGGAAGCGCCTCGAAATTGATTTTCACCCCAGTACCGCACCTTGGCACAAGACTGTTACTGCTTTTTTCTCTGTGACCTATCATCAGGTACACCGCGCCACTGACATTTTCATGGAAAATTAATTTATCGTCGGACTCATCAGCCGAGGAGAAAAGTTGTGATGGATCTCCTGAAGGCGAATCACGAAAAGAAAAACAGGCCGATGCGAATTCACCGCCGACAGACAGTCAAACAACAACTATGGTCGACAAACAGACAGGCCAACAGACATGCAGACAGAAAAGGAAATCGCTGACAGAAGTTATGCCGATGACAAATGGCAACCTCGTCTGTCATATTGCTGGGTTTCGGTGAAAAACCGTGATGGAACTTATACACCAATGACAGTCTGATAGGAAAGTAAGGACATGAAATATAAATTATTCCGCTCTACTCGAACAGATATGCGAAAACTTGATACAGAACTTTAGCTGCAAGATCATTCTTTGACGAAGTTTGAGATAGAGACACCAGAGCATGAAATTCGGACAAAGACAAATACTTAAAGCAGACTCCATCAGGTTTCTAACCGTAAGAAGGAACGTCTCTGATATCTTTACTGGAGTATCCCATCTATTACCATGAGCCACAAAAGTGGTGATAATACTCCGTTTCTATGAGTCTCCACCCATTTTCCCTTAGGATATGCGTGTTGGGATACCGATAGGAGATTACTATCTAATTTTGTTCTAATGTGGACATCGATCAGCCTTTCCAAAGTATTTAATAGAAAGGAGGATAGACTGATCGGACGAAAGTCTTACCGGCTTTCGGTATAAAGACTACTTTAGCCCTCCTCCAGGATCTAGGGGTGTAGCCAAAGATTAAAAAACTCCTAAAGATTATGTCAAGCCAAGGACTTACAGTATCTAAACCTTGCTGTAGTTCCACTGGTAAGATACCATCGAGAACAGGGAATTTGAACCGGAGGAAGCTGTACACTGCCCACCCCACTGTATTTTTCTGGGGGTGACAACGTCCTCTGGCACTGTAAATTGGCCTCTCTTATGGTTTTCTATAGAACCTACTGTTTCTGTTTTACTACCAGGAAAATAGGTGTCCATAGCTCTAAGGTTGCCTAAGGTTGCGTTCCTACACATAGTCCAGTTACAATTTAGTTTTTTTTTCTAATCCGAGATGAGTCACTAGTCTTTTCTATTTTTTCTTTAAAAAATGCAATGAGGAGCTTTGTAATTTCCTAACCTCTAGCTCAAATTTTCTAAGACTGCTCTCTTTCTCCACATCAGATGATGAATGCGGTTAGACTAAAACAAAACTGTGGAGATGACTTTTCAACTTCGTATTATAAATATCCTTATCTTAAAAACATTTCCTAGGAGAGTACCAAAGTCAACATCGAACTGTATCAAGTGGTGGTCAGAGAACGACACATCATAGATACAGTTCAGTGACGCTAATCTTAAGGGAATTTTTGCCAAAGGTCACATCAATGACTTCCTCCCTATTGTTAGTGGGATTTGATCCCTTATTACAAATAACAAGGTTATTCCTTTACGTAATCAAATATTAAATAATATAAATAATAGCATTAGTATCGCTGCTGCCCCATGCAACATGAATGAACGGCTTATCTTCGGCTGCACGCGGTCTATTAAGAGTTCGAACGAAGGTCGTTGTCCATGTTTCGGTTGCTAGGGTCGTCAACAGTGAGTCCATCCATATCCGAGGCTTGTTTTTGTTTCAGAACAATTTTTTCTTTTTCCATGATAGGGAAGTTACCCCTACGTACAGCTCCCAACCTGGAGGAACAGTTTCCTTCGTTACCACTAGGGAAAGGGGTTGGATTTACCTGAGTCAGTAACCGGCTTCGAGGATATGAGCCCTGCCCTTAGGCCATTAAGGTTTCATCCACCACCAACACTTTTTCAACACTCTGATTCAGTGTTGGAGATCCCTATAGACCTGGGATTCGAATATGTGTAAGTTGATCACAGCTATGTAAGTAGCCCAGCAGCCACCATCGTGGAGGTGTAGTGTAGGAGTTGAGAGGGTAGCGTGAAAGCGCTTGTGCTGACATATTATATTCGGATCACTATCCTTCGGTCACTACCTGTAAGCATTTAGTTCTCTTTATAATAATCCAATGATAAGGGCTTTTCTGATCAAAATTGAAGAAAATAGTGGTCAATAGCTGCCTGTAAAGGCTGTAAAGGGTATAGAGTCCTATTATTGCCCCTTCCTGAGCATTACATATTGGTACAGGCATTGAGTTGAGCAGTGAGGAATGAATACTTAGTTAACCCATTTGACTTCATCTTCCACCGGTAAATAGAGTAGTTCTGGAATAATTGCTTGGCGAAATGCAGAACGAAAAACAAATCCAGTTCACCTAAACCTTAGCTGCAGATGATTGCGGATTCTAAGAACTCTAGACTTATTCGGTCTCACTTCCTCAACAGGATTGTTCAAAGGATTTGACTTCAAGTTTTTCAGTTTTTAAAGTTTGCTTGTCATACTGTATTCTCCATACATTATATATGGTATGCATGTATGTATGTTTGTTTGTGCAATACTGCAGGTACGATATGACAGTAGAGGTTGTTGTAGAATTGGACTTTCTCCCATCGTAGGAACACACCGTCTACTACCTCTCACTGGAGGCTATCGTTTTAATATTCTCAAAGCGATTAATTACTTGGCATTTCCGCTCCTTTGGGAGCCCTCATAACCCTCATACTCATCACCAGCGTCGCATTCATAATCATCATCATCTGCATACATATACGCATTGCATAGCCTATGCTAAGGTAAAAAGGGGTAGGCATGAGGGTAACCTCCTCTCAGTGGGATTATCTATACTTGCTTGCAACGAACTACTACGACGAAGACCGACGTGGAAAAAGGATTTATTAATTTTGCATAAAATATGATGGCGCTGCAATTTAAATGTTTTAATGGCATACCAAGCCATTGGGTAGAGTCGAGCCGCTCTGATGTATTATTCACAAGTGCTTATTTAAATTTTTCACCAACTGACGTTGTTTGGTGGGGGGTCTGTGATTGCATAGCACCCTGAAATATGGAACTGTTAGCGGAGAGCGACAGAGCGAGACGTATGAGCACTTTGCAAGTTGAGTCCTTGTGCGATGGGAATAATTGAATTTTAGATTTGTTGCTGTCGTAACTGTTGATGGATGTTGTGATATGCTTCATGATGAGTGTCTGTTATGAATGGATTCATATAGAACAGACATTTAAGCATAGTGCTCTCGTGAACTCTCATTTTGTCGACTTACTAATAATGAGCATGATTAATTAAATTGGAATTTATCATTGTAAACTCATGTAGTAAAGGATTCAATTAAGTTATTAAGACATGTCCAACAAAATGAAATTAATGTATACATCATTATCGACAAAAAGGCATTTAAAACAAGCATCGTCGAAAGCAAAAGACGTGATGACTTTCCTATTGATCTTTAAATACGACACCTGTAATCATCTACATATTTTTAAAAGTTTCACAAATATCCAGTTTTTTTTTTTGATTGCTAAACAAAACCATTCTCAGCAATCTTATTCCTATTACTAAGGCAATTTCTGATACTTCTACAAATCTCGTTGCTTCCTATATCTTGAGATGAGAGTATAGTTCGTCTAAAACGATATCATCAGTGCTCTATTCCATTGGTTTAAAAATAACATTATGAAAATAATAAGAAGGTCCTCGAAGCGCTAACAAAGTATTATATTTTTGGATTGCCCAGATATGAAACTTTTCCTAGTCGATTATTTCTCTATGTTACAAACTGTAAAAACGCCCCCAAGAAGTGGGTGTGTACATACATATGTATGAATTGTTTACAATTCGAATACCTAAATATTTAGTTTTAATGGTTTTTTTTTTAATTTTAAGTAAAAATAAGAATCTTTGAAATAGTAGATAGATACATATAAATTCAAATTCAAGAATTAATTCTAGTTTACTCGTACATTAGATAATTTAAGAAATAATAAAGTGATACTTATTATTTTCATATACAAATAATACAGTGTTAAATGCCACCGAGGTGGGGCGACCCTTAAAAAAAACAATATACAATCGCAAACATTAAAAAATAATAAAAATTTACATTTACAAAATAGGAATTCAAAATTAAACTTTAAAAAGAATATCAGAAAAAATGGATTCTAAAGTAGCACAAACAAAAGCTAAAAGCCAATTCCGTACACATTTTGCAAACCTTGCAGAAAAATTTAATGAATTGAAAGGTTATTAAATAGGTGACAACATGATTTACGAAAAGCAGTAGTGCGATACATCGGTACAGATACAATATTCGAAATGTTTCTTTGAATATTGCAATCAGAAATTAATCTGAAATTAAAACTAAACTTACCTGATCATGAACAGTTTTTAGAATTTAAAACAATACAAGTGACGGACAGAAAAAATGTTCATATCGCGAAACAATGTATAACTTGTATGTATGTCTACTATGTTTTCGCTATATTTTTTTCAAAACACACAATACCATATTGAAGCTTTGAATGAAAAATATCATAATAAATAGTGTTTATTAGTACAGTTCAATAAGCATAGTGGAAATAGTTCCATAAATATTCCGTGTGGTTTGTAAAGCTTATTCTAGAATGAATAGTGAGCCCAACACACTTTTTGAGATTTTTTGTTTCTCGATTGAGAAACACTACTATCGCTGCAATTAAGAGTGCCACAATAAGGTGATAAAGCGGAAACACATGTGCAACCTGCCTGGTATTAGTATGGGAAGGACGGATTGAAAAAACAATTTTTGTTTTAGGGCCAATGCTTAATCTATGTTTGGCGAATCACATTTTTAATAAAAATAGATCCCAGTTTGTATCAGATACCATATTCAAAACACTATTAGATTCATAAAAGCAGACAACATCATCTGCGAAAGCAGTAAGTATACCTTGAAAATTTAATACAAACCATGAATTAATATATGTAGATAAGAAACACAATGGGTCCCATTCTGGTTGCCCCAAATCTTAACTTTCTGAGATCTGTTGGACCGGTAAGACCTAAACTAATCGAGCATAAATCCTCAAAATCCAGCATGGTTAAACATGATAAAGTCTTTTGTCTTTTTTGTTATCTACAATTAAGCCAGGAGTGAAATTTTCGCATCAAGCTTAGCGAACAAGGGAAAACAAAAATGTAGATGGGCATCTTCCGTAGATTTTCCCTGCTGAAAACCAAACTTCACCGGGTTGATAAATTTCGACTTAATTAAAAAACATACCATTCCCGCCTTAAGAAATTGTTTATATCCTCTGCTGAACCTTTTTTAAATAATGGAACTTCGTCCGTGCATTTAAGAGTTTCAGGGAAAACTCCTTAAAATATGATACGGTTAAAAACAGTCAGTACTACATCAACTACGAAGCATGCCCATTAGCCTCCTTATGTCCAAAATCACCCTGGACTTTCTCAACATGGCCAACATAAGGTGGAAAACACTCTCTTCATGCAGTGTCTCAACTAGCTAACACGCCACCTAAAACCACCCTGAAATTCATCACGAAAACCAGATGGTATAGGAGTGCCGCTTTTGACATAGGTTAAGTTTTGGGAATAATAGTCATAGTTTTTATTTCAGGTATTTCACACCTGGAAACACAATAGATCCGTTGAGATCCGAGTGAGGCTACACACTTTATCAGTGCAGTCACCCCCTCAACCTACCTAACTACGAAACTTCCGATATTTTTTAAAATTACATTATAACGCCATCAAAACCACAAGTATTTGAATTTATTAAAAAACCGATTGCCTTTAAGATTTCAAAAGCAGTTATAGGCTTGGAGGCAAAACTATTTCTTTGCAACGGTACGCCACAGTTACCAAAAATTGAACATAAATAGCAACTCAGTTGCGCTTTTAGCTATTAAGGTGAAATAATAGTTTAAAACTTAGCAATATCGAGTTTGTCAGATAATTCGAAGTTATTTACAGGAATTACAGTAGGTTTTTTTTTACTAAAGTGAGCTCAGAATACTACTTGCCATGCATTTTTCAAATAAATTGATTTCGATAATAATTATCGCGGCAAATAAGAATTTTTGTTTTAAGTTAAGAGCATATTTTTTAAACATATTTCTCTGCTGCCTGAGCTTGTTTGGATGCTTACAACACTTCATTCTTAGTTTATTCTTAATAGTAACTTTGACCCTTGTAATTCAGGGTTTAAGTCTTTGTGCATGGTTTTTCAAAAGCACTGTGGAGGTACAATTTGTAATATGTTTAGAAAGATTCAGAAGCATCACTTTTTGAATAAACATTACTCCAACACCCATCGCAAAAGTTGTTTTTTAGCTAAACGAAATCAATTTTTGACACTTGGTAATTTTAAAATCAAATCAAACTTCTCACAGGAGTTTAAGGAGAAATTGGCAAACCGTCCATAAATGTGATCCAAACATCTACCCGGCACCATCCTAGTATGTTCGTTTATGAAGTAGGCTATATCATGCGAAGTCAAAAGGGCCAAATAATTGGAAACAATATTACTATTATCTAGTGAATTAAAGTTAGTAACCCCCAAGATGTTTAAATGTTTTGACGCCTAGACAATGGGCGGATTTCATATAAACATCATTGTGTCAGGCGTGTTAACCCCAGTATAACCGTTGGATGCGTAGTTACATATGTACATAACACAATCGTCTCTAAATCATAGCGTTTTTAAGCAAAACGATTTTTCTAGGGGCGTTGAATTTTATTTTTTCATTTACGAAGTAGAAACAAGTAGATTGTACCTTAACAAGCTTTAGTAAGGCATTTGATGAGCTTTCTCACTGAATGAGAAAGTTAGGATTTAATGATAATTTTTTTTTGTTAGCTTAAGCCTTATTTGTTAAATGTATGTTATTATATCCTATATAATGTTCTGTCCTCGAATACTTTTACTGTTAACTCTTTAACTACTGAAATACCCCAGATTAGCCATTTATAATCGATTTCCTTTATTATATTATAGACTGTGGACCATCTATTGACACAATCAAGGGTAGATTACGCAAAGCAGGACTCTTCGACAGGACTCTTCGACTCTTGTTGACTGAGCGACAGCGTAAAAGACGTTTGGAATTCGCCCATAAGTATAAGCGTTGGACTGTCGCTCAGTGGAAAACTGTTCTGTTATCCGATGAAACCAAGATAAACAGGATTTCATCCGATGGAAAAACATGTGTTCGCCGTCCGCGATCTAAGGAGTTCAATCCGAGGTACACACGACCCACAGTGAAACACGGGAGTGGCAGCATTATGATATGGGGGGCTATGTCCTGGTGCAGCGTTGGTCCAATTCACAAAATTGAGGGACATATGGACCGGTTTCAATATCGTGGTATTCTTCAGAATGTAATGCTGCCATACGCAGATGAACACCTGCCAGTAATTTGGATGTTCCAACAGGATAACGATTCGAAACACACGATGGCTCCCACAAAAAATGGTTTGAAGATAATAGGAGAACTTTATTGGACAGGCCATCGTGTAGTCCGGATCTAAATCCTATTGAGAACCTATGTCAGTACTGTAAAGGGAAGATGAGCTTCAAAAAAGTTGGAAATCTTCACAGTCTTTATGAAGAGACTCAGGGGATATGGCAGTCATTTATTTGACTCTATGTCCCGCAGATTACAAGCTGTGATTGATACTCATGGGTATTCAACGAAACTAATAATAAAAAATTAAAAAAAGTTGAATAAATACCACATTTAACAAAAAATCAATGAGTGTTTCTAATTACATGCACGACATCTTTTATGTGTCTTTCCCCAAATTAATCTAACATAAGAAAGAATCGAAATAATTTGATGATGTATATCTCACTATCGTACTAACTTTTTCCCTTTATACATACATACATATATAAGTATTTATAATATTCAAACGTAAGCAACCGAAATATTAATACCTCAAGTACTTCATTCAAGTTAAAACTATACTTGAAATATTGTACTATATATACGCTAAGCAGTTAGCATGATCTAATAAATAAATAGATAAGTGTAAACTCTGAATCTTGATGATTCACAGAAGTCCCTATACATCGGAGGAGCCTTCAAACCTCACTGAAGGGATAGCGCAATCAAAGAAGACCTCGCCTTATATGGTGTGCTCAATGGGAAAGCGAAAGACATCTCAATCAACTTACCAACTTGGTGTATGAAATTGACGACGGTCAATTTGTTGGCTAAAGCCAAAAGGACCCAGACTGTAGGGCCACCTAAATATGTATGTTAGTAGTACAGCTAAATTCGACAACATAAGCCTTATATGCGCTCACGCTCCCACCGAAGACAAGGACGACGCCACCAAAGAATGTTTCTACGAGCTCCTCGACAAAACCTACGAGCAATGCCCTAAATATGACGTTCAAATCGTTCTAGGCGATTTTAACGCCAAGATAGGAAAGGAGGAAATCGCTGTTTCTTTGGGCTGAGAAGGCAATTGAGTAGTAAGGCCCTATCCCGAACAACTAAGAAGACTCTATATAAGACCTTGATCATCCCAGTCCTCCCTTACGGCGCTGAAGCTTGGACTTTATCAAAAGCGGATGAAGATATCCTCGGTCGTTTCGAGAGAAAAATTCTTCATAAAATATTCGGTCCCGTTTGCGTAGACAGGCTTTGGAGGAGAAGATTCAACGACGAGCTATACGAGCTGTACAGCGACATCGACCTAGTCAAAAAACTGCGCATTAGTCGTTTGAGATGGCTAGGACATGTAGAGCGAATGGACATCAGTGCTCCGGCATGAAGAGTCAGCAGAGGAAGACCTCGCCTTAGGTGGCGCGCACAAGTTGAAGGGGACCTGAACAAGCTTGGAGTGCGCAACTCGAGGCAGTTAGCTAAGGACCGAGCTAACTGGAGAGGCTTGTTAGTTGAGGCCCAGGTTCACCCCGAACTGTAGCGCCACCTAAGTAAGTAAGTAAGTAAGTAGTAAGATGTTATAGGAAACTAAGGTATTTCTTTCTTATGAATTAAAATTAAATGTCGAATAGCCATCAGACTATAGAAACAAAACCATTATAAGTGAAGCCATTTAAACTCCATTGCAAACTTAAATGCTTTTCATATTAGGAAACCAAAACCACGCAGTCTTCATTAGAAGTTAATTGCAAAAGTGTGCAGCCCGTAAAATTTTACGATATTCCCACTTTTTCAGCATACACACGCACGCAATCCGACCACTCTTCTCCCATCCAAATGACTTAATTGACTGAAATTTCCTCTCCCAGTTGATATTCCCATCATCATCTGAGCTCGAGTCCCATGTCCTTCGCCATTCTATCATAAACATCTAGAATTGCAACGACTTCCTCGATAAGCAAAATAACAGAGAAAAAAAATCACATTAACCGCTCTTAAAACAAGAAATATCACCTTAATGAAAATCTCATGTTGTCGTGGCCGTCACAGAACCACTCAACTCATTCAATCGTAATAATTTACGACCAATCACTGTTCACAAACAGTCAAAACTCATTAGTGGCAAATAATTTATGTTAATTGCGTGAAAAAGTGTCAGCGTCTCTGCGCTCTACCTCACCGCCGACCGCAACGCCGAGTGGCAACCCACCTGCCTGGCCTAATCTGATATTTTATTGCCCAACCCGCAGTGTTGCTCACTGCAATGGGAATGCCATTCCGAGACAGAGAGATATTAATTATTATTGTCTACCGCCACATGTTTTCGGGATAAATTTCCTTTATTTATCGCAGAAATTAAATTCCAAAAGAAATTAATTCCATAATCTCGATAAGAATCAGTTAAAACGATAAAACGATAAAAACGAAACGAAATTAACAATTCACAGAGCACTGAAATTAAAACATTCCAATTTGTCACTGGGGGCATTGTTACCCGCAGTGTCTTGTATTTAAATTAATAAGCCTGGCCGAGATATCGATCTCGAATGCGAGTCACAGGGGAAACCAAAAAATAGCTGCAGAATTATAAATATTCATAAACTTGATGATATTGTTATTAAAACAAGCCAAAAACAATTCTTTTTCTGATTTTATTTATGTACTGTTTGTATGGAAACAAACAGGGCTGTCACATAGTAGCGCTCTTGCTTACAACTTCCAGTGAATGCAATCAAATGGATTATTATACCCTATCCTAAGGGTATATTAAGTTTGACACATAGTTTGTAACATAGAGAAATAATCGAGATAGACCCTATAAAGTATATATATTCGTGATCAGCATCAATAGCGAAATCGATTGAGCGATGACCGTCCGTCCGTCCGTCCGTCCGTCCGTCCGTCCGTCCGTCCGTCCGTCCGTCCGTATGTCACCGCTTTTTGGGCCTTAAATTTTGAGCTAGGACGATGAAATTTCATATCTGGGCTTCTGAGAAAAAGATACAGTACAAGTGTAAAAATTTTTGAAATCCGCCCACTGCCACGCCCACTTTTTCATAACTTCACTAAATTATATGAAACCGAAAAATTTTGTTAAGACCAAATATTTAGGCATTTAGATTCCCTACAATCCACCCATACAAAAGTTTTGGCCACGCCCACTTTTTGGGGGCGTTTTCATCACAAAACCGAGTTTTGGGCCTTCAATTATTAACTAGGACGCTGAAATTTCATATTTGGGCTTCCAAGAAAAAGATACAGTACAAGTGTAAATTTTTTTCACATCCGCCCACTGCCACGCCTACTTTTTTATAACTTCACTAAATTATATGAAACCGAAAAATTTTGTTAAGACCAAATATTTGGGTATACAGATTCCCTACAATTCACCCATAGAACAGTTTTGGTCACGCCCACTTTTTGGGGACGTTTTCATCAAAAAACCGATTTTGATAAAATTTTACATGTCACATCCTCAAACGTTCGAGGTTATAGCCATATTTGAGTACAAAATGCAATTTGGTCACGCGCACTTTATAGAGAGGAGGATAGGGTATCATACGATCCGTTCCAGACGGATTGTAGCTTTTCTGTATGTTTATTTAATGCGAAAGTGGCTTATTTATTGAGAGTTCATACCCCAGGAATAATGTACGGAAATTTTATCAACAAGTAAAAAAAAACGTGTCAGGTCAACAAGATCCGTATAGAAACCCGTAGAGATGGACAAGAAAACCTCGTAGTAGAGTCACAGTCGGTGATGAGTATACGGAAAAATTTCTTCTGGAGACTGTTTAACGGCGACGAAAACCAACATCGCGCTGTGAGGCATAATGAACCATTCAATAAAGACGATGGGGGCCCAAAAGATCGTCCACCTGGTCAAAACGAAGTTAAGATAGCAATATCCAAGCTTAAGTTCAACAAGGCTGCTGAATCTGACGGCTTACTAGCCGAGGTATTGAAAGCAGCTAGAAATGATCTGGTAGAGAGTGTGGTTTCAAAATACAAAAATACAAATTTTTGGCGCGACAGGTCCATGGGACCCAGGGCCTAGCTTCTCACAACCATTCGTGTTGTGCGTGTTATATTCTTTACACGAATGGAAGGGGCCTACTGTTTAATGCCGGATCCGAACGGCAATTTTTTTGTTTTTGAGAAGCTTTTTCATGACAGTTTCTACTCTCGGATGTTTGTCAGACGCTCGCGAGAGTGTGGTTTCAGACCAGGAAAATCCACAACCGATCAAATTACAAATTCACACTTCGGCAGATCCTGGAAAAAACTCAAAATGTCCAAATCGATACCCACCATCTTTTAATCGATCTTAAGGCCGCATATGACAGCATCTGCAGAAACGAGTTATACAGATCCATGTCTAGTTTTGTCATCCCTTCCTCGTCAGATTATGCAGAATGACGATGGATAACTCTCTCTGCTCCATCAAGTTCGGTAACGATCTCACCGAGAACTTTGATGTCAAAAAAGGATAAAAGGTGACATGTCATATGATTTTTTCAACATTATCTGTTGGTTTCTTTTTAAAAAGGGTATAAGAATAACACTGTTTAACTATTTTTCAACGACTGTTACTTTATTGGAAAGAGTAAACCTCGTTCAAGTAACTCCCTCGACTGACTTGGCAGTAGGCCATCCTGTCAAATCAATTTTTCAATACATTTTCGATGGTTTCAGCCCCTATTTTACCAATATCTTGATCAATATTGTTTTTGAGTGCCCGAATCGTATCTGGATTGTTCGCATAGCATCGATCTTTAATGGTACCCCACAAAAAAAAGTACAACGGTGTCAAATCCCAGCTCCGTGTTGGTCAAAAAACATCACGACTGATTACATGATTATTGAAATTAGTATGCAATAAGTGGATTGTTGGACGGCTTGTGTGGCACGTAGCCCATTCTTGCTGGAACCACAGCTTAACCAAGTCTAAAGCCTCAATTTCTGGCGATAAAAAAAATCGGTTGTCATGCCTCGGTAGCGCTCCCCATTGACTGTAACGCTTCTTCCATAATCGTCTTGGAAGAAAAATGGACCAATAATGGCACCAATCCAAAAGCAAAAAGCTGCACTATTGTCCATTGAAGACATAGGACGAACACGGGAATATGTTCGGTTATCAATCAGCAAAACAGTCTCACGAACTGTCATCACACACTCGAGTACACTAACTGCAGTTGGTGCAATATTTTGACCGAAATTTCTTTTCGAAATTCGCACTGTTTCGGCAACACAGCATCCACTTTTGAAGTAACTTTGCAATAATTCCCAACATTGCATTAGGCGATCCATTTCGTACCACGAAAATATACTACAGTTTTTATACCCTATCCTAAGGGTATATTAAGTTTGACACATAGTTTGTAACATAGAGAAATAATCGAGATAGACCCTATAAAGTATATATATTCGTGATCAGCATCAATAGCAAAATCGATTGAGCGATGACCGTCCGTCCGTATGTCACCGCTTTTTGGGCCTTAAATTTTGAGCTAGGACGATGAAATTTCATATCTGGGCTTCTGAGGAAAAGATACAGTACAAGTGTAAAAATTTTTGAAATCCGCCCACTGCCACGCCCACTTTTTCATAACTTCACTAAATTATATGAAACCGAAAAATTTTGTTAAGACCAAATATTTAGGCATTCAGATTCCCTACAATCCACCCATACAAAATTTTTGGCCACGCCCACTTTTTGGGGGCGTTTTCATCATAAAACCGATTTTTAAGCCTAAAATGTTTAACTAGGACGCTGAAATTTCATATATGGGCTTCTGACGAAAAGATACAGTAAAAGTGTACATTTTTTTTAAATCCGCCCACTGCCACGCCTACTTTTTTATAACTTCACTAAATTATATGAAACCGAAAAATTTTGTTAAGTCCAAATATTTAGGTATTCAGATTCCCTACAATTCACCCGTAGAAGAGTTTTGGCCACGCCCACTTTTTGGGGGCGTTTTCATCGAAAACATCGATTTGATAAAATTTTACATGTAACATCCTCAAACGTTCGAGGTTATAGCCATATTTGAGTACAAAATGCAATTTGGCCACGTCCACTTTATAGAGAGGAGGATAGGGTATCAGACGATCCGTTCCAGATGGATTGTAGCTTTTCTGTATGTTTTTTTAAATTTTTTAAGCATATAAGAGTTGTCAGTGTCAAAAGAAAATATGATTCACAAAGAAAAACAGATGGCCCACCCTTTACTTGAAAGGATTGTGGAAAACTGACAAATCAACACCGGAGCCACAATCTTTCAAAACTTTGTACAACTACGAGCGTACGCCGACGATATTGACATTATTGACAGAACACAGCGGGTTGTCACTGCCGGTGCGTTCTCTAGTATAGAAACGAAAGCTGCCAAAATGGGTTTAGCGGTAAACGAGGGCAAAACCAAGTACATATATGCTGTCAACACGGAGGATCATATAACATCGACGAATTGGACAGAACGTCTCAATCGAAAGTGTACCTAGGCCTTAAGTAGAAGGAGAACTCAACTGACTTAGATTGCGCAACTGGAGGTAGTTAGTTAAGGACCGAGACTAGCTGGAGAGGCTTATTAGTTCATCTCGAATTGTAAAGCCACCTACGTAAGTAAGTGGGCTTATTGTGTATCCGATTAAAAAGGTTGATAAGGTATAGTTTTGAAAATCTAGTCTTATGAGATATTTAGCTTTCCTATTCCTTAATGGTTTGAATTACTTTTAAAATATTTTAAAATATGTTACATATTTTAATTATTGTCTTTGTATGTCAGTTATCTATATAATTGATCGAGAGGTTTAGTAGAATGCCTGAATCGGGTACCTGGTAGACTGTCTCACTAGTAGATTCGAATTGTAATCTTCAAAATACGTTACTGAACCTGCATTTAGCAATCCTATCTTGATCTGTGCAGTACAGCATTAAGGCTTTTGTTTATTGGAGGACTTAGATTCCATCTTCTTACTTACTTGTCTGCAGTTCTCTCCTTATTATTTCTCCTCCTCCGGTGATTCGTGAAAAATTGGAAATCAGTATGTATTTCGAAAGCATTTGTATAGTTTACCTGCTTTTGCCACTTAAAATTCTGTTCATAAGAAACCCAGTTAACGTAGCTCTGAACGTAGACGCAGGAAGACCTAGCACTCGGTTCACCCCTTTAACCCTACTTTATCAATTTAGTCAGATACCTCATTACCCGTAATCGAAGCATGATCTGAAACCCAAAGAAGAATCAAAGAATTCAGTCTTGCAATCGAAATCAAGTTCTGACGAATCGACTAAGGCTCTAAGCGCCGCCTGGCCATAGACACATATATTCAATTCCTTCCATCGACCGTAGTCAGATTTGTACGCGTGAAAAGGCTTTAGATTTCAGAAACAACATTTTGTCATTGATACAGACCGGAGTAGTAGGACAAGTATCGTGCAAAACCAGCAAAACTTCAATGATAAAAGACACCATATAAATAATAAAGCTCATGATAAATACATATATAAAAGGAAAGGTAAATCTAGAAGAGTATCGCCAGAACTATCATCGAAACTTTTTTAAGCAATTAAATCCTTCTGCCAAAATTTCCTTTGTAGTGCAATAAAACTAAGAGACTTTTGAGTATTTTCTATTTGACATGTTTTTACAAATAACGTTAGAAATCTTCCTGATGCCCTTTAGCATTGGCGGAGTAAGAACGGTCACGATCCTAGTTCTCGTAAAGAAAATAGGTAAGTTTAGTTTTGGGATGATTAACAGAAATCTCATTTATAGCTATCTAGTCATCGATGATATCTGAGGTCACTTGCGCGACGCTAAGAATAATTATTAAGATTATGCAACAGAGGGTTAACCACCCTGCACCAGAGTAGTGAAGAGAGAAGGTACGCCAGCTTTCATACAGCCTCTATCCACTGCCTATTGGTGTAAAAGCTACTCTAACCAAGGTGTAGATAAAGAGTCTCTTCAAGATTGGTAACAACAGGTTCATATTTTATTTTAACAAGATTGGGTATATTCCAACGGTACCACTAGATTTAAAGCGGCTTTTGCAATATAACAAATAAGATAAAGTCGTTATTATAAAATAATAACCGCAGACACAATTGTAAATTTTATTTAAGAATAATAATTTATTTCAATTAGAATAAGAGCTCCCCTTTCTTCGAAGGCAATATTTTTCTTGGACTAAAGCGAAGCAATCGTGATTTGTATTAACCAAGTTTCGATAGTAATTTTTTTAAAGGCAACCCAGTAATGCATCGAATCCGGTCACAAAATTTTCTGCGATCGAATTGAGTTTTTGCATGTAAACGCGGATCGAAAGATTGAGTTTGACAGATCGAGCATGCACAATTCCGCACACAGGAGCAGAAGTGTCAAACTCAATCCTCTTTCAATTCGATTCTAACTCGATCCCTCAATTCAGTTACAGCTAAAACCTGGATTGAATCTCAATCTCAATCCGATTTCTCAATCCGGTCATATAATCGTAGTATATGTATGTGTACGTGTCTGTCGGTATAAAACGGATACTGGTCTAGATAAGGCTCTCTTAATTTTGAAAGTGGTTCAGAAAACTAAGCTTATACGACTACAGTATACAAAGTAGGTATTTGAATGAACAGAAAATTATATTGACTTCATTTGGTGACTTTATATTAAGAAATCATTCTTAAAAATGTAATATTCTATAACGTCATTTCATGCAAAAACCCTATTCCCTCTCAATAATTACGGACCCGGTCAATAATTAAGCATGTCCCATTTAAAAATCAGATACCCCTCTAACGTACCAGAAAACATGTAAATCAGGTTTTGATTTCAATCAGTAGGCAGCAACTACCAACTTCACACTTACGCAAGTAGTTTCATGTCGCCCGCAGGGTAAGCATCTACATATGTGCAATTTTCAAATCCATTCAGCATCCAGATCCAGGTGCCAAAAGTAACAGCCAGGAAAATGAAATATTTTCACCTCCAGGCATCAGACGACAGAGCCAAGTCCAACCGATCCAAACGCGATACACCGCAATTTTCTATATTTAACGTGACAACGACCACTAAAGCACATGCCACATTGATGCCTGTCTGCCTGTCGTAATAGATCATTGTTCTTGGCCTGTTGTTGACTTTAAATTGACAGGGAATGTTCCCGCGTCGAGAGTACATCAAGCGTCGTTAATCATTTGTATGAAAATGTTTTCCAGATTTCTTGTCCCACTTCCCCACTCTTTGGTAGATCAATCAAGCTTTAGAAGTTGGATTGGTCTGTTCAGACATCATTCTCCGTGTCCATTCCGTATCTGTCTGTCTCAATAACCGGCTACACAATCGTTAAGCGTCAAATGATTAATTCATTCGCTCGATCAACATGAGATGCAGTTGTTGTTGTTGTTTTTGTTATTGCACACTTGGATTTGTTGCAACGCGAGGCTTCGCGTGTTGTCGTCGTGAGCGACAACAACGATGGCCATCGATCGACTGCGCAGCCCGTTTAGGCAACCAATGGCAAACGAAATGGTAATGGTAATAATGACAACAACCACAGAGCATGTGTCACCTTATGTTCTCAACGACCATAATTAAATGCGCCAACGGCCAAACGGACAAGTTGTAATAGACTGGCGGTAATTTATAGAGCGGTTTCGTGTACTTTTGCAGAATATTAAACGAGAACACTGAAAAAAATGTTAAGGTTTTAATAAATGTGGCTTAAACAGTGCCTGTTAGAGGTACGGCTTTTTAATTGCACCTACATATGTACATATGTATGTATATCTATAGGTTTCCAGAAAAATCTAAGTTTTAATTAAATTTGACATTACTATGATGAAAAAGTCGAACAAAGTGTGTCATCCAAGTCTGTTTAGAATTAAAGGCATCCACTTTCTCAGTTGTTATGCCATATAGAGCGTGAGCAGGGCAGAATACCAACAGAAGTTGGATGTACTTGTGGCTGACATACGATTAAAATCACCAGCAATTGTGCCGATGACTTTAATGCATGAGCAGTCGAACAGGGTAGTTTGAGGACCAACCACAGAACCGAGGCATTGCTAGATGCATTTACAAGCCTTGACTTTGTACTGCTAAACCAAGGAAACAAAGAAACCTTCAATAACGGCAGATTTGGCTCCATCATAGACCTAACCTTCGCCAGTAGATGCATATCAAGGAAAACAAAATGACATGTCTCCGATCTCTATATGTACCTACAAAAAGTGGTCGTCGGGCCATCATATATGAAACAACAGAGCCAAGACGGTACCAGTACCAAAAAGCCAACAAAAGTTGAACTGATAAAGTAACAATCTTGATAAAGAGATGCTTGAGTATTATCTGAGTAACATGGAAATTCCCAGTGGCACAGCTGAAGAACAGGACAAATAAGTGACAACTTGCAAGGGCAATGGGAACGTGGAACGATCAGCGACCAAAACATACCAAACAGAAGATTCCGTAGAAATACGAGAAGAATTCTTGAGAAAAAGAAAGAAACTTCAGAAGCTCATTAAAAAGAGTAAAACCGAATTTTTCCAATCGCTAAGAGAAAACCTCCAACGTAACCCGTGGGGAAGTGCCTATAAGATAGTTATGGACAAACATAAAAGTGGCACGGCAGCTGCACCGACATGCCCGACCATGATCAATATTATAGACAGCGGGCTATTCCCAAGGTGTACCAGTGTGCATCTTCCCCGCATAATAACAAAGGATACGGAACCAATACAACCCGTCACAACTGCAGAAGTCCTGGAAGCAGCGGGCTCAATAAAAAGCGATAATGGCTCCGGGAATAGACGGGATCCTAAACTTCGTCCTTAAGGAAGCCATTAAAACCCAAGCATGGGACATCGCCAACAGTATCATTGCAAGCTCATGCAGGAACTACGGTGTGAATATCAAACACTGAGAATCCAAGAGGAAGAAAACCCTGAATCATAAGAAGTAGAAGACATGATGTCAAAACATCTTCCTATGAAGGATTGCCTTGACCGGCGGTATCGTAGGGGGAACCACGATAGGATTACGGGAGTATTTTGGCCACGTAAACATGTAGAAGCATGGAGTCATTATGTATAGATAACCAGTCCGTGTTATATTCTGCAGACGGATTCATCTATAACCGATGGACACTCCAGTTTCAAGAGCAGGTGAAGCATTTACACATGTACGTTTGTATGTATGTATAACAATAAAAGTATCTACGTATGGTTATCCATAAACTTTCATTGAAATGAAAAAAATGTCGACCTACAACTTAAAAAAAAAACTATGAACTCAAAGGGACCAACAATTTTCAACAATGCTATAAAAAATCGAAAAGATCTTATAATAGCTTTTCAAAAAATGCAATTCTCAAAATTTAACCGCTGAACTAGTATTTTATTAAAACTACTCGTTACTGCTCTAAATCTTTAGAGATGGGTCCAAAAACAAAACAGAGTCCGATTCTTTTCAAATGACTTAGATGCTAACTCTTATTTAATCTACCAAGTCACTGCAGGGTTTAATAAGTCACTAACTGTACCGAATACTTGCACTTTTGCTGACTCTTTGACTTCCTAGAGAATTACCAAGTATTAGATGAACTAGCTCGACGATCCTCCCATGTTATTGAAGCACTAAGATCCATCGCTATATTTAAAAATATGTGTGTATATGAGACCTAGAAACAGAAAAAAATAAAGTGCACGACTGGGTCGTACGTACTTGCACCTTAATGCTATTAGTTTATAATCGTATAAGCACTGAAATTCAAGTTTTTTTTTGTAAAAGTGGGCGTGGCTATATATGATATTAAGGTAAATTATAGAGATTTTCAAAGCCTATGAATTATGTTTTAACAATTTTTTTCGATTTCTAGTAAAAAATTTTTAAAAGTAGGCGTGGCAGTTCCAAAACTTGGTATATTATAATTTTGCATTTAGCATATCCACCTCAGATATTGATTTTAAGCCCAATCGCTGTAGAAATAGACGAGAAACAGTCAATTTGTAAAATTACCGTTATACGCATTTTTCGCGCAAAACGTGGTATGCCATCTAATAGCAAATGCCCAAACTAACTCACATATGAAATTTTATCAAAATCGTTAGAGCCGTTTTCGAGAAAATCAATTTTTAGTGAAATCGGCCTTAAGTGAACTACCCTTAATTTTGAGGTTAGAATGAAAATTCCAATTTCGCCTCTAGGGATCATCCCACAGACCCCAGATATGAAGTTTGAAGCTAATCCGTCCAGCCGTTTGGGCTGCAGTTGAATATACAGACAGACAGACAGACCGACAGACCGACAGACGGACAGACGGACAGACAGACAGACAGACCGACAGACGGAATTGTCGGACCCACTTTTTTGGACTTCTCCATCATAGTAATGTCAAGTTTGATTAAAATCTCGAGTTCGAAATTTTTCACGAAACCAATACTTGCCCTATAGGTATAGGTGCAAGTAAAAAGAACGCTGTCTAGATTAACCAACATCATCCCTGAACACTGTCCAAAACGTAGATATTGTTCATAATGACTTCTGTTGTAGGATCTGCAGAAATATTGATACACCTGCACAATCTATCCTACACCAGCTTATCATTAGAATTAAATAGTTCCAAGAGAAGGTGATGTCAAAATGTTCCTAGTATAAATGATTCATTTCAAGAAGATGCAAAACTTGTGCTACCACAGACGTTTCAAAACCGACCTCATCGGTAATTATAAGAAGTCATACAACGCCGATATTCGACAACATCCTGGACTCCACTCCAACAACTTAGAATTCACACCTTATTTTATAATCTCCTTAATTATTCAATAATCTTCTCGATCGGTATTTTATCTTTCTGTATCTCTAAGTCCTCCACAGATCGTAGGTATTCCTTACGAAATCGAACGCATCACTTGAGAATCGCAGGATCACCAGTAACCAGTATTTTATGAAACCCTGATGATCTAAAAATCCTCTGAAAATACTGCACAACCGGCTCTATAGTAATCCCAAATTTGACTGACTAAAAATAGTTTGTACTGTGAAACCACCTACATAGATAGAATAAATACTGATGATTGCAGAATAAATGCGTAATAGTCCAAACGTCTAGTGAAGTTTTTTTTTCAAGGCGAAAGTGCTTAATCAGACAACTGATTTCGGTATAAGTCTATCTTCGAACTTATGCTTATACTGCTGCAGTCATTGAATTAATCTTTAATTATGGTACTCTAATATCAAACTAATAAAATTGAGTTTGTCTAAAGCCTTGATATCATAATACAGGAATTTTTCATAAACCACGCAAAATAATTTTCCCAGTGTAGCCATTCCTTAAACAGGTTTGCCATGGAGATACTCTAAGCGCGCTCAAACTGAGGCTTAGTACGCACAAGATGAATTCGACCGTCCAAACACGTCCATTGACTGATTTATTGACATAACATGATTTTTAATTAGTTGTCACTTTTTTCCTCGAAGCAATCCCGCGGCGCTCACGAATTAAACGTTTTACGCAACACGACCGCTATTAACCTAGGTACGATGGTGGCGGCGGCGACCGCGGCGTCGAAGCCCGACCTCACAATGCCCCTACATCTCTGCGAAACACCATTAAGATATTGTTTGTGGAAATTATAAATAATTTATCATCGATGCTAATAATATTATTAACGATCCACGTTTGTGGTGGCGTAGGCTGGTAGCTGAGGAAGGTTGTTATTGACTGGCAGGCAACGTAGCATAGACGAGATGCGTTTTAACATCGACAGGTTTCTCCTCCACTTTATGGATTCAGTGATGAATCGAGCAGCACAAACATGAAGAATCGAATAAAAATATGTGCGGGTCCACAGAGGACAGACGGACAGACCGAACACGCCAATTCCTAATCACAGTATCCAAAGGTGATTTATAATAATTTCCCCCCAAGTTCACCCCGGCTCCGTCGCGGGTGAGCCAAGACATGTGGCAGAGTTTTGTAATATCTCGCGGATTAATAATTTAAGTAGGTAAGTTAGTCAGGCTAGATAGAGGTGGGCTGGTGGTTCTCTGCTGATTGTGGCATCCATCATAGTCGCCGTTGTCGATATTTTTGCCGTGTTTAGTGTCGGCAGATAGATTTATTATCGCTTTTTCGGCCTGTTATGCGCCGACACCGGCTCTTTCACTATGTGCGCCGAAACGATGTCGTTAATTCATTCATAAATTGCCAGTTGTCCCTCATTAATATTGGTTAAGCTGTCAGATTTACTTTATTCATGGTGTCATGTTAATTCTTAATTATGTCGTAGTATCGCTTTTTCTTAATCCACCATCCTGCCGGGCTGCTCCAGTCCAAGTACGCTCGAGAGAGAAATGGCTGTCGATTTAGTTCACATGGAGATTTATTGCAAATTTAAAGGCCAGCTAATTGTTTACATTATTCAGGCTGTTGACTGCTGGGCAATATAATTTATTGTTTAGTTCAGAATGTGGTTTTTAATTGGTATCTTTCCACGAAATAAATATAAAGATTAGAAGTGATTTTCTTAATTTATATGCTAATTCATGTGGTTATTGTATGTGTGATGTAATTTAGGGTTTGGCGAGATGAGTTATGGCGTTGTTAACTATGGAACTCTGACAGGCGAGATATAATTCTCGTCTTGTTCCAATTCCCGCTAAATATTGCTAATTATATACGGCTTTTAATAGTTTCTTGTTTTTTGCCATAAATTACTTGAATGTTTCGTTTCATTAGGCAAATTAGGATTCGAATTGGTTGTTACGGGGCGTAAAGGAGTTGATACAAACACATATGCATAATATCTGATTTTTTTAACAGCCAATAAATAGTTCGATTAAAATATATTTTATTAATGGACGTGTGTTTCTTGGAGTCGATTGGAAAAACCTGTGTTCATAGTGGGATTAGTTTTAATTAATGGAGATGTCGTTAATAATTTGATATTGGAAACATGATGACTTTCTTGAAAGTCAAAAAAAGAGTCACACTGAGAATACCCAACTCTACTGAAACTGAACGTACTTCTCTTAATAATAGAATATGGAAATAAAAGTCTGATTTTGTAAAAAAAATCGCAGATATGTGATCCGAAACGAAACTTATTGTTTAGTTTCGTTACGAAACTAAATTCACTTATATTTACAAGAATAGTTTCGTATTTCCTGATATAATATAGTGCCATGACATAAGGACCCGGTGACATCCCGCTGTGTTCTACCAATGATGTCAATATCGTCGGCATATTATGGTAGTAGATGTACAAACTTTTGAAAGACCGTAGCTTTGTGTGTTGACTTGTCAGTTTCCCATAATCCTTTCAAGTATGATGTTAAAAAAATCCCATAAAAGCGCGTCTTCTTGTCTAAATCCCTTTTTGAGATCAAAGGTCTCGGTGAGATCGTTTGCCGATAGTGTTAGAGCAGCGAGCATTCTCAATCGTCAATTGGCAGGGATACCAGAATTAGACATGGCTTTGTGTAGCTCGTCTCTATAAATGCTGTCGTATGCAGCCTTGCAATCTATAGAAAGATGGTCGGTATCGATTTGGACTTCTTGGGTTTTCTCCAGAATCTGCTGAAGTGTGAAGTTTTGATCGACTATGGACTTTCCTGGTCTGAAGCCACACTGATAGGGGCCGATCAGGGTGTTCACTAATGGGCAGATAGGATCGTATAAGCGATGTTGAGGAGACTGATACCTCGGCAGTTGTCGCAATTCAAGGGGTATCCTTTCCTGTTGATCGGGCAAACGATACTGAGATTCCAGTCATCCGGCATACACTCGTCTGACTAAATCTAAGAAATGTTTGGATCGATCAGTATAAACTTTTGTAATTTCTGGGCTTGGTATTTCTCTGTTTTTCCATTTCTCTCTACTTGGATAGAAGATTGTAAAGTCAAGACAAGGCGTCATGTAGTCTGTTGTTCTTACATTCCCTACATACCCCTGGAGGATCTTAGCGTGGCCTGATGCGTTCGGCCTCCAGCTGTCCGATTGCCTTATCCTTATTTGGACTCTATCAACAAACTTGGAGTGCGCAATTGAAATTAGTTAGCTAAGGACGGTCTTACTGGAGATGCTTGTTAGTGGAGGCCCAGGTTCGCCCCGAACTGTAGCGCCACCTAAGTAAGTAAGTAAGTAAGTAAGTAAGTAAAGTAAGTAAGTAAGTAAGTAAGTAAGTAAGTAAGTAAGTAAGTAAGTAAGTAAGTAAGTAAGTAAGTAAGTAAGTAAGTAAGTAAGTAAGTAAGTAAGTAAGTAAGTAAGTAAGTAAGTAAGTAAGTAAGTAAGTAAGTAAGTAAGTAAGTAAGTAAGTAAGTAAGTAAGTAAGTAAGTAAGTAAGTAAGTAAGTAAGTAAGTAAGTAAGTAAGTAAGTAAGTAAGTAAGTAAGTAAGTAAGTAAGTAAGTAAGTAAGTAAGTAAGTAAGTAAGTAAGTAAGTAAGTAAGTAAGTAAGTAAGTAAGTAAGTAAGTAAGTAAGTAAGTAAGTAAGTAAGTAAGTAAGTAAGTAAGTAAGTAAGTAAGTAAGTAAGTAAGTAAGTAAGTAAGTAAGTAAGTAAGTAAAAGTAAGTAAGTAAGTAAGTAAGTAAGTAAGTAAGTAAGTAAGTAAGTAAGTAAGTAAGTAAGTAAGTAAGTAAGTAAGTAAGTAAGTAAGTAAGTAAGTAAGTAAGTAAGTAAGTAAGTAAGTAAGTAAGTAAGTAAGTAAGTAAGTAAGTAAGTAAGTAAGTAAGTAAGTAAGTAAGTAAGTAAGTAAGTAAGTAAGTAAGTAAGTAAGTAAGTAAGTAAGTAAGTAAGTAAGTAAGTAAGTAAGTAAGTAAGTAAGTAAGTAAGTAAGTAAGTAAGTAAGTAAGTAAGTAAGTAAGTAAGTAAGTAAGTAAGTAAGTAAGTAAGTAAGTAAGTAAGTAAGTAAGTAAGTAAGTAAGTAAGTAAGTAAGTAAGTAAGTAAGTAAGTAAGTAAGTAAGTAAGTAAGTAAGTAAGTAAGTAAGTAAGTAAGTAAGTAAGTAAGTAAGTAAGTAAGTAAGTAAGTAAGTAAGTAAGTAAGTAAGTAAGTAAGTAAGTAAGTAAGTAAGTAAGTAAGTAAGTAAGTAAGTAAGTAAGTAAGTAAGTAAGTAAGTAAGTAAGTAAGTAAGTAAGTAAGTAAGTAAGTTAAGTAAGTAAGTAAGTAAGTAAGTAAGTAAGTAAGTAAGTAAGTAAGTAAGTAAGTAAGTAAGTAAGTAAGTAAGTAAGTAAGTAAGTAAGTAAGTAAGTAAGTAAGTAAGTAAGTAAGTAAGTAAGTAAGTAAGTAAGTAAGTAAGTAAGTAAGTAAGTAAGTAAGTAAGTAAGTAAGTAAGTAAGTAAGTAAGTAAGTAAGTAAGTAAGTAAGTAAGTAAGTAAGTAAGTAAGTAAGTAAGTAAGTAAGTAAGTAAGTAAGTAAGTAAGTAAGTAAGTAAGTAAGTAAGTAAGTAAGTAAGTAAGTAGTAAGTAAGTAAGTAAGTAAGTAAGTAAGTAAGTAAGTAAGTAAGTAAGTAAGTAAGTAAGTAAGTAAGTAAGTAAGTAAGTAAGTAAGTAAGTAAGTAAGTAAGTAAGTAAGTAAGTAAGTAAGTAAGTAAGTAAGTAAGTAAGTAAGTAAAGTAAGTAATAGTAAGTAAGTAAGTAGTAAGTAAGTAAGTAAGTAAGTAAGTAAGTAAGTAAGTAAGTAAGTAAGTAAGTAAGTAAGTAAGTAAGTAAGTAAGTAAGTAAGTAAGTAAGTAAGTAAGTAAGTAAGTAAGTAAAAGTAAGTAAGTAAGTAAGTAAGTAAGTAAGTAAGTAAGTAAGTAAGTAAGTAAGTAAGTAAGTAAGTAAGTAGTAAGTAAGTAAGTAAGTAAGTAAGTAAGTAAGTAAGTAAGTAAGTAAGTAAGTAAGTAAGTAAGTAAGTAAGTAAGTAAGTAAGTAAGTAAGTAAGTAGTAAGTAAGTAAGTAAGTAAGTAAGTAAGTAAGTAAGTAAGTAAGTAAGTAAGTAGTAAGTAAGTAAGTAAGTAAGTAAGTAAGTAAGTAAGTAAGTAAGTAAGTAAGTAAGTAAGTAAGTAAGTAAGTAAGTAAGTAAGTAAGTAAGTAAGTAAGTAAGTAAGTAAGTAAGTAAGTAAGTAAGTAAGTAAGTAGTAAGTAAGTAAGTAAGTAAGTAAGTAAGTAAGTAAGTAAGTAAGTAAGTAAGTAAGTAAGTAAGTAAGTAAGTAAGTAAGTAAGTAAGTAAGTAAGTAAGTAAGTAAGTAAGTAAGTAAGTAAGTAAGTAAGTAAGTAAGTAAGTAAGTAAGTAAGTAAGTAAGTAAGTAAGTAAGTAAGTAAGTAGTAAGTAAGTAAGTAAGTAAGTAAGTAAGTAAGTAAGTAAGTAAGTAAGTAAGTAAGTAAGTAAGTAAGTAAGTAAGTAGTAAGTAAGTAAGTAAGTAAGTAAGTAAGTAAGTAAGTAAGTAAGTAAGTAAGTAAGTAAGTAAGTAAGTAAGTAAGTAAGTAAGTAAGTAAGTAAGTAAGTAAGTAAGTAAGTAAGTAAGTAAGTAAGTAAGTAAGTAAGTAAGTAAGTAAGTAAGTAAGTAAGTAAGTAAGTAAGTAAGTAGTAAGTAAGTAAGTAAGTAAGTAAGTAAGTAAGTAAGTAAGTAAGTAAGTAAGT
Source organism: Xylota sylvarum (assembly GCA_905220385.1). Lineage (NCBI taxonomy): Eukaryota > Metazoa > Arthropoda > Insecta > Diptera > Syrphidae > Xylota > Xylota sylvarum. Next base: position 64,868,089 of record LR999957.1, on the reverse strand, counting down.
AAGTAAGTAAGTAAGTAAGTAAGTAAGTAAGTAAGTAAGTAAGTAAGTAAGTAAGTAAGTAAGTAAGTAAGTAAGTAAGTAAGTAAGTAAGTAAGTAAGTAAGTAAGTAAGTAAAAGTAAGTAAGTAAGTAAGTAAGTAAGTAAGTAAGTAAAGTAAGTAAGTAAGTAAGTAAGTAAGTAAAGTAAGTAAGTAAGTAAGTAAGTAAGTAAGTAAGTAAGTAAGTAAGTAAGTAAAGTAAGTAAGTAGTAAGTAAGTAAGTAAGTAAGTAAGTAAGTAAGTAAGTAAGTAAGTAAGTAAGTAAGTAAGTAAGTAAGTAAGTAAGTAAGTAAGTAAGTAAGTAAGTAAGTAAGTAAGTAAGTAAGTAAGTAAGTAAGTAAGTAAGTAGTAAGTAAGTAAGTAAGTAAGTAAGTAAGTAAGTAAGTAAGTAAGTAAGTAAGTAAGTAAGTAAGTAAGTAAGTAAGTAAGTAAGTAAGTAAGTAAGTAAGTAAGTAAGTAAGTAAGTAAGTAAGTAAGTAAGTAAGTAAGTAAGTAAGTAAGTAAGTAAGTAAGTAAGTAAGTAAGTAAGTAAGTAAGTAAGTAAGTAAGTAAGTAAGTAAGTAAGTAAGTAAGTAAGTAAGTAAGTAAGTAAGTAAGTAAGTAAGTAAGTAAGTAAGTAAGTAAGTAAGTAAGTAAGTAAGTAAGTAAGTAAGTAAGTAAGTAAGTAAGTAAGTAAGTAAGTAAGTAAGTAAGTAAGTAAGTAAGTAAGTAAGTAAGTAAGTAAGTAAGTAAGTAAGTAAGTAGAAGGCTATCGTATTCAGTTTCCAATTTAGTTTTTTGTCGTGCACTAGTCTCAGGTATTTGGCGCTGTCAGAAATTCTAAGGGAAATTCATCTAACAGAAAGAGTTTTAAACTGGCCTAATTAAGTAAGTAAGTAAGTAAGTAGAAGGCTATCGTATTCAGTTTCCAATTTAGTTTTTTGTCGTGCACTAGTCTCAGGTATTTGGCGCTGTCAGAAATTCTAAGGGAAATTCATCTAACAGAAAGAGTTTTAAACTGGCCTAATTTCCTCGTGTTTGAGAACAGTACCAAGGCCACATATGACAGCACTTATAGAGCTATATAGAGCCATGTTTAATTTTGGCATCCCTGTCAAACTCGTCAGATTGTGCAGAATGACGATATTCCCCTTCGTCGCTGCTCCATAAAGGTCGACAACAATCTCACCGAGACCTTTAGTGTCAAAATGGATTTAGACAAGATGATGCGCTGTCGTGTAACTTTTTCAACATCATGCTTGAGAAAATTGTGCAAAAACTCGCAAGCTAAAACAAGAGGCACAATTTTCAAAAAGTCTGTGCAACTACTTGCATAAGCTGATGACATTAACACCATCGGCAGAACACAGCGAGCTATCACTGATGCGCTTGCAAGTATTGGAACAGAAGTGAGTTTAGTTGTGAATGAGGGCAAAACCAAGTCTCGAACTTTTTGACAATTAAGTTTTTTTCTTGCCTGCATATATGTTTGTATGTATGTATGTATTTGTACAATGCCGACTTCATATATTAAATTCTATTAACTGCTCTTCAATTTTTTCAAAACACAAATACCTACTCGTATAAATAAATAACAAAACTTCAAAATGCGGGTGATACAAATCTCCTATAACTGTGCGTTTTGCAGCAAATTTAGAAATAGAGATGCATATGTTGCAGTGCTGCGGTGCATGCAGCTTTCACATGGAACTTTCTTCTGCATATGTGTTTTAAGCATTTATCACATTCATTTTTGTTTAGATAGACACGGTTTGGTGCGACAGCCAAGGGCGAACATTTTATAGTATCAAGTAAAAATTATTATACTATTGACTGACTACCTAACAAACATTTACAGAAGTAACATTTGCTGACATAGCATGTAGGTACATTGTGGCAATAAAAAAGATTCGTGATTCACTGAGCCGGAACGAAATTAAACTTTATGGCATTAGTTTCGCACCAATTAATTTCGTACAGAACAATATCATCATCATTTTAATTTCCGATTCAGATCAGAGTTGTTCTGATTTCTGAATCAGAATTCAGATCAAATTTCTGGATGAAGTACAACCATCAGATGTGAATAAAAAGAAGAATTCATCGATTACAACAAATTTGGCAGAAAAGCAGAACGATGTATGAATGCTATTGCTGTCTGGGTCTCTTTTTTAGTGCAGACACATCAGAGCTTAGAATTTGTATTTAGTTTTTCATTCAGAGCACGATCTTTCTCGACAGAGACCATTATAGTAGAGTATCACATTCGTCCTTTGAATTAAGTGTTTCAAACCCAGTTGTTTCATTAAACCCAAGTAACAACGGTTAGCAGAGGTTGTTGTTCCTAAATGTTGTTGTGGTTGAATCTCCACCGAAGTGTTATTTATGAAGCATATATTTTCTCTGAGTAAGAATTTGAGTGACTTTTTGTCCTTATTGATGAGCAAATACTTACCGACAGTATTTACATAGAGTGGATCTGGACCTGGAACCAGATTATTCACGTTATCCAATATTTACTTATCTATAAATACAATAAATTCATTTGGACAATAGTATAGTTAATATTAATAGACGTTTTGTTTCTTCGCTTTTCTTATTTAGTTGAAAATAATCCTACTAATCTGTTTCTTTATATTTTTCAATACTTTCTGCACAGTTTTTCACGAATTTTTTTAACAAGTATATCTGAATAGTCCTTAGTATTAGCAGTCCGTGCAAGATTTTCTCCATACATTTTTAGAAACTGGACACCATAACGTAATTTTAATATCCACTAAGCCAACTATAAGTGGCATGAAAGTCGCCTTCTCTCTCTTGAAGTTGTTCATGCAATAGTCTTGGCTTCTCTTTCAGCATATCACCATCAATTGTTAGATTTTTGACACGTTGCTCTGTTTCAAAAACCATTTGTATGTATAACGCTCGCTTCATACGAGAATACTCGACCCGTTTTAAAATTTTCCTTTGAACGAACTAATTTGGCTAATGGTCACGATTTTGAAGATTCTGTTCTTATTTTAGTAAGCGCCATGACTCCACTACTTACTGCTTTGGACTACGGAGCGAGGAGTTCGAGGTTCGATCCCCAAACAACATCAAAAGTTCTTCCACAGCCACACCTCACGCGAGAGTCTGACAGACATTCGAGAAAATTACTGTCATGAAAACGCTTCTCAAAAAAAAATCTTTCCCTTTGGACACGGCATAAAACAGCAGATCACTTCCATTCGTGTAAAGAATATAATACGCACAAGCTTTTCAGAAGGCTAGTAGGCTACGAAATACATACATACCTATATATTGTACTTCGTTTTACACGATTATAGATCAACCTTGTTATGAAATCCAAACATAGGGCCCAAAGTTTCGTCCCCAATTAAATACAGGGTGTTTTTTAAAGAGCACCGTATATTGTGAACCTCGAAAATGCGAATTATCCAAAAATTGCATTGTATACACTAAAATGTGAACTCAAAACCAATTGTTCGTACTCGAATATGTGAACTTTTTTTTCTTCACAAGAAAAATTAGGTGCCGTGAAATAACGCCGAGCGAAATAACGCCGAATTCCAGAATTCGGCGTTATTTCACTTTCATAAAGTGAAATAATGCCGAATTTTAGAATTCGGCATAATTTCACATTGACAAAGTGAAATAACGCCGAACATTGCTTGTGAAATAAAGCCGAAGCAAATGTTTCCACAATTCGGCATTATTTCACTTTCTTAAAGCGAAACAATGCCGAATTCAGAGAAAAGGCAAAAGAATCAGTAAAGCCAACTGTACTTGTTAGAAAAACAAGTGAACTTTACCGTAATCAATGTTTGTTGATTGTAACTCGATGTGCAGTCATCTCATTAGTTGATGAACTTTGAGTGATACACATCGTTTAAATGGCAAATTTGGGTGAATCAGTATTTGTATATGAAATCTGTGAAGGTTTTAGAAAGGGAAGCGAACTTTTGTACATACCCGAAACAAAGCAACTTTATAAAATTAAATCAAAGTCTAGATTGTGTAAGAGATATACGTGTTATAAGAGTGAGTGTAATGCAAGTGCAGTTGTTGAGTTTAACAATGAAAATTTAGTTAGAGTTCCAAAGGTAAGTGCACCGCACAACCATTCGACGCAAGAAGACCTTCGCGGTAAATTGAAATTATTAAGCGAAATAAAAAATGAATGTGCAAATGTTTCGCTCAAAAGAAGTGGTATTCGCGAAGTTTTTGACGAAGTTTGTGGAAGAGGTGAAACTAGTGCGTCTGTTCAGTTTGGCAAAGTTCGGCGACAACTTATAAACATCCGAAACAGTTCGTTTCCTAAAGCCCCCACATCTGCTTCAGAGATATGTGCAATTTTTAAGAATCGAAGTGTGATGCATGATTTCGGTATGTCTCGGTACAAACGTAGTGAGCCATTCTACAGGAGCACTGTTGTTGAACCGGGATTTTCTTACACTATATTTATGTCTCCGACAATTTCTGAGGAAATTCGGAAGTTATTTTTTTCAAATTTTAAATGCTGAAATAAATAGAATGGCCGAGAATTTTAGAATTTGAAAAAAATAATAGATAGTTCATAATTCGCGCGAATTTCGAACTATTATTTTTTTCAAATTTTAAATGCTGAAATAAATAGAACGGCGGAGAATTTTTATTTATAATCGTTAAAATACTATTTATATTTCTGGAAGTTGAAAATATAGTAAAAGTTCTCGGCCATCCTATTTACTATTTTCCAATTGGTAAAAATATACCTTTTATATTAAAAATATTGATGAGACTTTAACCGTAACATCAAATGAATTTCTTAATTGAATGCAAACTTATATATAAGTATATATGTGTATGTTTAGGAAACTCCTTCAGCTGTATCCGTGTTCAGGTCTCATATGAGAACAACAAGCGCTGTTGAAGGGTACAATAGTCGACTAAGCCGGAAGTTGGCGAAATTTGGAAATTTTTTCAAGTTCGTAGACTGTCTTCTGGATGAAGATGTTATAAAATCTAAGGAATTTATAATGTCAATTGATGGCACATTCCAAATCTTTGAACCACCAAAGAAAAAATTCAAAGACAGGGGACAGCAAATTGAAGCGGCTTTAATTAAACTGGAAAAAAAACGTATATCAATCCAAGACTTTCTTAACCAAATGACAAATGAAAGTAATAATTTGCTTTCTGAAGACTCGTTAATTGAAAGTGTAAGCAGCGAAGATGAAGACGATTTGAATCCAGATGATGTAGAACCGGATTATTTTAATGTTGATGATGTGTCTCTATTGTGCATTATATGTTGTAAAAATGCTCGAACTATCCTTCTACAACCTTGTAATCACTTCAAACTGTGTTTGAACTGTTATACAGGATTGTCAGACAAATATTTAAAGCTTAATAATCCAATTCTTTGTCCAATTTGCAGGCAAATTGTTCAAAGTACCACCAAAATATATTGTTAAACTCCGATATTCTTAGCTATTGTTTCCTAGATTTTCTTTTGTTTATTAGTATTGACACATTTAAGTTACTGGATAGGTATCTTAAAATCAAAATAAATAGTTTAAACTTCGTTAAATAAATAAAATGAAAACAGGATGTTGAATGGGTTTGAGTACGTGTGAATACATTCACACGGTTAATTTTCAGGGGTGGAAATCTGAAAAAAGGTAGGAATCTTTATCTGAATGTATTTATAAATGCAAAGCGAAATAAGGCCGACTCGGCTTTATTTCACTTTAGCAAAGTGAAATAAGACCGAACATTAAAATTCGGTTTTATTTCGCTTTCACAAAGTGAAGTAACGCCGAATTCTGGAATTCGGCTTTATTTCGCTCGGCGTTATTTCACGGCACCGAAAAATTAGTCCCATATGGTTTAACAAAACGTCCCGTTTGAGAAGTTCTTCATTTATGCATTTCGCAGTGTGCGTACCCTCTTATGTATCTATTAATGGTTCTGCATCATAATAATGTCGAATTTAAATGTCAGTTCGAAATTTTTCACAAGTTCAATACTTGCCTTACAGTTATAGGTATAGGATATATGAGGAAATTCTGTGCATTAGACCGAATATATTGCGTATTCGTCAGAATGAATGATTCTATGTACAACATTTCATTTATTCAAATAAGTTGTGAATATGACATATTAAATGTTTGTTTTGTTTTACGTGGCAATAGGCGGATTTCAAAAATGATTACAAGTGCATTGGATCTTTTTGTCAGACGCCCAAATATGGTCTTATTCTAGCTCAAAATTTTAGGCCCAAAAACTAGTGAAGTACGGACGAACGAATGGGCGGATATGACTCATTCGTCTGTTCTGCTGATACTGGTCATGAATATACGTATGTACATACATATGTATACATACTTCAATGAGTATATGTCGATTATTGCACTATGTAACACAATATATACATATGTATGTACATACATATATGTCAAACTTAATATACCCTTAGGAAAGGGTATACATGGAAGTAGTAAGCATCTTACATTGTTAGCTATAAGGTGTACTCATAAGTAGTCGAATATTTTTAAATAAAATTCAAACTCAAACTAACAACAGTTGCAACATACTAAATACAGTGAGCTGCGCTTTATACAGATAAGCAAATCTTTAAATAGGTACCACTAGAAAGTAATTCATGAAAGACGTCTCAGACAGTATACCACCCTCGATAGATATAACTTGGAGGTAGTAAAGGACTTTGTTCACCTAGAATCCGTTATTAATTAGAGATACCAACAAAGCTCTCTCTCTCTCGAGGCTGCATTAACATCAACCCTTCGACTTGGAGAGTTTTCAAACCCACCCCGGAGAGACCCCGCAATAGAAAACCTTGAATTATTTGACACGCCCAAGTGATAAAAGATCTCAGTCAACTTGATGTGTGTAATTGGACACAGTTACCTAGGTTAAACTCGGACTACATCACCACCTAAATAAGTAAGTAAGTTATTTTAGCGTTAACTATTCTACCATTCTTATTTAAAAGATGTCTGCTTACATTCTTCGATATTGTTAATCAAAACATCTTAATATCACTGTAATGCTTGTACATCAATCAAAGGCAACCAATGACTGCAGGAGTAATTTGGGTAAAATATCACAGTGGCAATATAACGTCTCTACGTTGGTTTAAAATACCTGATTGATAGTTACTCGAAGTTCACTAACCGCACTAAAAGCTTTGAGACTAGAATTATATCTATCATCAACCACTCTATAATATATATGTACATGCATAGATGTATACAGATATTAATGTACATATGTAAGTGACTACATTATGTGTAACCGTAATGCAATATAAGGATGAGTACTATTATGTATAGGTGCCCTTAAAGTCTTTGGACAATCCAATATTATGTAAGTTAATTCAAAATATCTCACAGCTGTGCTAGCATTCCCATTATATTTGTTTACAAATCAATTAAAACCCCTACCAAGTTAAAAGGCGTCAGCTAAATGTCACCTGTCAACATATTCGATATGCAAAAACTGAGAATACGGCAGAAACTTACCGCTTTACATACCACGAGCTCAACAACTGTCAACTGTCAGTTGAGGTAATTTTCCTCCACTACAATCCAAGGTACCAGCATGCGCACAAATACATACACACGCAGATAATAGTGAGCAAATTAATTCCAACAATTGTGTCATGGTTCGGCTTGCCCAAAAAGCCGTATACTACGTACACGGCTGTCATCCGCCAAGCCGAAAGTTGAACGCCGAAAGCCATTTTGATTAGGTTATTCGCAATTTTCAATTCGAAATCAATGACATTTCGATTACTCTCGGAAATACATTTGTTCAGCGTTCGCCCGATCGTCGTTGTCCCAGTCGGTTGGTCCGCTAGCGTATTAATGGAGTCTCTCGTGTTTATTACCATAAATAATCGTGCGCCCCCATCCTTGTGACACGCTGCAGGAGTCGAGGGACTCCTTCGTTGCATGCATCCACTACCACCATCGTCCGTTGTCGCACACTCTCGTCGTCGTTCGCCATTATTTATCTGCGGAGCTACACGAAATAGCGCCTTCGGACAAACAACCATAAAATGTTGACATAAATTCAATTTGATTTATGATTGCATTTAAAACGCAATCAATGAGATAAAAGTCCTCAAGAATGCAAATGAATAATGTGTCTCTGGGTCTCTGTCTCTCCTGTGCTGCACGCTGCTGTATTGGTATTGCAGCTCGGTCAGGCAGGCAGCCAGCATGCCCACGTCCGTCCGGCAAAAGATAAAAATGTTCAACTTGAGAAAGTAGTCACAGAGAAGTGACTTGTGCGACGATGTGGTATGGTGTAGCAAGCGGCAACGGCAGCGGTCGATTTAGTTAGCGCACATGATGGTGGACCGAACTGAGTTTGCGCATGCAGACCGGATTTCGTATCAAGGGAAAATGGAGTGAACCGAACAGTATGACAGGCTAAAAGGATCATGCATTGCTAAGAGGTCTTTGTTTACTTCGGCATTGCATGCTGTTGACATGGGGGTCCAACTGATTGAACCTTGGGATCTGTTTACATACATCAATTGGCTACCGCTGCAAGGCGAGTGTTCGAGTATGTTTATTTAGATTTCAACAAGATAATCATTTGATAAATTATTGCAAAGTTGATGGCGTTTGGATCATACAAATTGAATGTTTATTATTGTATTGGGATGCTTAAATAATACTACAAGCGACAAACGTTTTCAGTATCACAGTATCCCTTAAATTTGTCTTGTAGGCAAGTTGACCAAGGAAGGACTATAATACGAACTAATAACCACAGCGTTGAGAGAAATGCTTTGGCGGAGAAACGGAGGAGAATGTTTTCATTAAGGTACTCTTCCTTTCATCTAGACACAGCGAAATATTTCTTCAGATGGAATCAGCGGTATTATCTGTACTTCCAGTCAGGTTGAACTACATCATGCATACCTTATACGGACTACTTCAATGCGCAATTTTTTGACTAGGTCGATGTCGCTGTACAGTTCGTATATGTAGCTCTTCGTTGAACTTCCTTTTCTAAACTTCCCTCCTCCGTTACCGCAAACGGGAACGAAGATTTTACGAAGAATAATTCTCTCGAAGCGACCAAGAATATCTTCATCCGCTTTAAATAGAGTACTACAACAATTGCCTTCCCAGCACAAAGAAACAGCTATTGGCAACAGATATTCTTCGCTAAGATGTTACTATCAGCATTTATAATAGAACCGACAAAGTCAAAGTTATAGCTGTCGGTTGTGATGTTCTGTTCAATTCGTCGACGTTTTGTGTCCCTTCTTATTGACAGCATACATTTATCGCTAGACCCATTACGGCAGCTTCTGTTTGGATACTAGCGAATGCACTCATAACTAATGACAGCCAATATTCTGCCAATAATGTCAATATAGTCGGCATACGCTAGTATTTGCACAGACTTTTAAAAGATTGTCGCTCAGGTGTTGACTTGTCAGTTTCGCACAATCTTTTCAAGTATGATGTTGAAAAAATCACATGACACCGCATCACCTTGTCTAAATCCTTTTTTGACATCAAAGGTCTCGGTGAGATCGTTACCGACCTTCATAGAACCGCGAGCGTTCTCCATCGTCACTCTGTACAAACGGACAAGTTTGGCAGAGATGTCAAACCTAGACATGATTCTGTACAACTCGTCTGTAGACCGTCACATGTGGCCTTTTTTTTGCCTTGGAAGGTGGGAATCTCGTAAAGACGAAACTGACCCCGTACTCAATAACAGTGTGAGATTGCCACCCACTAATGGTACCATGCGAGGCACTATACATGCCGTGTCGTAGGAGGTTGTTCAGAAGACGCAACATACTTCTCTAAGAGCAATCTTTTCCTGTGGTTTGGTCCGCTAATATTAACAAAAAACTCTGGCATTCTTAAAGTAGTCTTTTTTTCTGCAAGTTATAGACCCATGCGTACTAACCAGTCCTGAACCATTCCGATAGCTTCATTGCAGTCATGAATCGATGCAACCTAAGAATCGCTGAAAAGATGGTGGGTATTGATATAAATTTGATAGATTGTAGACTTTCCTCGCCTGAAACGCTGATAGCGACCAATTAGGTTGTTGAAGAAGGGTGTGAGACGTTCAATTGCGGATCTCATTCCTTTCCTTTCTTTCTGCATAGCTATTAGACGAAATAGTTTAACTGGCAGAATCTTTAACCCAAATTTTAACTCTTTTAGAAAAATTGATCGTTTTATTTAGAGTAATATCAAACTGGAGATATGTCTTAGTGGAAGGATTAATCTTCATTCCTATGCAAATTAATTTAATTTTAAAGACCCATTGGTGTAACTATAGAAAGACTTAAGGATATTCATATTTCAGGCCTATTGTCTACCGCTTCCTCTCTCTGTACGATCTACCTTTGGAGGATCTTGTGCTGGACAAGTTTTAAAATGGGACATTTCCTTGCAAAATGTCCAACATCTTCTTTCTCCATCAAGTTGCATAAAGTGCAATCTCTACGAACACATTACCGATTTCCATTAAGTCCGAGCAATCCTACACTTGTTTTATAACTCCATTTCCTCTCTACTCCAACATTGATATAGTAAGATCGACTACCACTATCAGTAGTTGAAAAGGATTCTATTAATTAATGTATAAGGTTTATAATATAAATGACATATAGACAGCTGTACTAGACGATATAGAAGGGTGTACCAGAGAAGGATTTTTCATCAATCCTTGGGAGACTGTTCTAGACCCAGAAGACTGGTAATGAACCTTGAGAGACCTGCCATAAATCTGCAGCTAGAAACAAATACCAGGCTGAAAAATTTGACACGCTGTACTGTTTCCGAGGGTTATTTGACTGGTCTAACGCAGAACCGATACTGAATTCAAGAAGTCTGGAATCGTTTATCGACAGATCAAAAATGGAATCTGAAGTTTTAGTGTCCTTGCACCCAACTGATATCTGCGAAAAATATAAAGCACACGTGTTCACGTAAATCAAATGTGTGAAGGGGATCTTGTATCCTACGGATTTCACAATAGGGGTGAGCACAATCTTAAATATTGCAATTAAGATGACAAAGAATAAACGCTTCGAAAATTAACAATAGAGTCCTGCATTTATACATGACAAAGCATGTATGTATTAAAATTTTATCGACAATGAATACATTAGAAGCAAATACAAATAATGTCACATCTACTTCATCACTCCAACAATAGCAATTGGAAAATACTATCCACCCACCAGAATAAGTGTAAACTTTGTCACCTCTTCATCTGTTTCTATCTCGAGATTGAACACCCCCAACTGCACACCCACCTACACCCACCGGTGTACATATTGTACCTCTATTGACATCTCTATGATGGATGACATTCACACAGAATTGACAACTTGTGCTTATGTGTCATAGACACGTAAATAATGGGCGTCTAGGCACGGTCCGACGACGACACCAGGCAATGCGGTGTTGTGTTGTGCTTTGCCATTATTCGCATTCGTCAACAATGCATTGTTTAGTTTGGTGTAGCCCCTCAGGGCGGGGCAGTGCGAGGTGTTGTGCACTTTAGTTTCTCACTGTTTCACGTGGCCTGATTGTGTCTGCAGGCGTTTTCGTGTGATTGAAAGGTGTTATGTAGCACGCACATGTATGCAGAGAGAGGTTGACTTTTCCATGCGAACAAGGTGACATTCTGTTTTCAACGAAACGAACACCTAGAATTTATGACAGCCGATGTGTCATACTGTCATGTCGTTTGGCCGACAGCGAGCAAAATATATCTGACACATTTTCAGGGGTAAGTGTGTGTCAACTGCAAAATGAAATTTATTATGAGACGTCGTTTTGATGTGACTTCTGATGGAGGAATTGTGGAGTATACAATACCTACATACATATGTACGAGAACATACATACATACATCTGTATGAGACTATTGTTTTTTTTTTTTGGGGAAAATATTTTCTTGAAGCAAACACTTGCACGTATTCATCGTTAAGGATAGATTAAAGCTATGTAGCTTTTACCTTGGTATAAGGCTGCGTTGAATGAAGCGTGGTACAAGGATTTTTTTTTCAAAATGGCGGAAATGTCAAATAGTCAAATAGTGTTCCAATCCAGAAGAAGAGAGCATTAAAAACCCAGATTTCTTCAGCTTATGCAAAAACCGATGCCCGCAAGGAGAAGTTTTGTCACCTACTCTGTGAAATATGACTGTGGACTCTCTCCTGAACAGACTTGAAGAGATTGGCATCCACACTGTGGGATATGCCGATGATATAGCAATAATGGCAAGAGGTAAATTCATGAACATCACAGCAGATACAATGAGAAATGCTCTTAGAGTGGTGGAGCGGTGGTGTCAGGAACAAGGACTCTCCATTAATGCAGAAAAGACAGATCTGATCATCTTCACAAGGAGGAGGAGAGATCTGGAATTTCAACCCTTGACACTTTTCGGATCGGAGCTACAGGTGACCTGGTAGGTTAATTATCTGGGTATATACATAGATGCTGGACTAACTTGGAAGTTTGGAATTTCCATGTGGAAGAGAAGATTAGAAAGGCGAAAAGGGTGCTTCATCAGTGCAAACGAGTATGTGGACTAAGGTGGGGAATCTCGCCGAGGTCAGCATACTGGATGTACACGATGATAGTTTAGACCGATTATCACATATGCGTCAGTTATATGGTGGCAGAAAGCCAACCAGAAAACTGTAAAAAAGCAATTAGATAGGGTCCAGCGACTGGCATGTTTAGGGATCGTGGGTGCAATACGAACGACACCGACATGCGCAATGGAAGTGATCCTAGGTATTCTGCCGCTCGACTTATGTGTTAAGAAAGTGGCGGCCTCGACGGCACTTCCTTTGCACCGGGATGCCAACTGGCACTGGCGTGGTACTATCTATGGGCATAGGAATACCCTGGATATCGTGAAAAACGAGATTAGGGAGTTGAATATACCCATGGATGGAATAAAAAGAATGCGTGTTACCGAAAGGTATCACAAAACTCTTATTGGAGATGGAACACTTCCGGAAAAGAAGATTGGTGATATAATCATCTTTACGGATGGGTCCATGATGGATGGCAGAGCGGGGGCAGGTATCTTCTCAGAAGAACTGGAACTAGCCTCTCATAATAGTCTGGGGAAATATACCTCAGTCTATCAAGCCGAGATGATTTCTCTCTTGCATGCGTTGGATCACCTGAAAGAGGGTCAGGTCGAGTTACCATAGCACTGGAAAATTAATCAGTGATTAGACGCATGGAGCTTGAAATGAGATGACGCTGCTCTGGGTGAGAGGGCACGTAGGGACTGAGGGGAACGGAAAGGCGGACTCTCTGGCAAAGCAAGGGTCAACCTCGGAGCTCTCTAGTCCGGAACCATTCGTTGCAATTGGCAGAGGAATGGTAGAACACCTGATTAGCAACTGGGTAACGGCGGAACTACCGAGAAGGTGAAAATGGCTATTAAAATGCCGATTGGCACCACTCACAGAGAGGTTCTAAGCTTAGGGCGAAGGACACTGAAATGGGTGGTATCGTTATTTACAGGTCATGGGAATTTTGGGTATCACCTACAGCGGATGGGTCTTCTGGAGAATGACACCTGTGAACTATGCCTGGAGGAAGTCGGGACGGCAGCACGTATATTGCGTCAATGTTGGGCGTTATCTAGCAGAAAACATACAGAAAAGCTACAATCCGTCTGGAACGGATCGTATGATACCCTATCCTCCTCTCTATAAAATGGGCTTGGCCAAATTGCATTTTGTACTCAAATATAACTATAATGTCGAACGTTTGAGGTTGTTCATGTAAAATTTTATCAAAATAGGTTTTTTGATGATAACGCCCCCAAAAAGTGGGCGTGGCCAAAACTGTTCTATGGGTGAATTGTAGGGAATCTAAATACCCAAATATTTGGTCTTAACAAAATTTTTCGGTTTCATATAATTTAGTGAAGTTATAAAAAAGTAGGCGTGGCAGTGGGCGGATGTAAAAAAATTTTACACTAGTATTGTATCTTTTTCTCGGAAGCCCAGATATGAAATTTCAGCGTCCTAGTTAAAAATTTAAGGCCCAAAAATCGGTTTTGTGATGAAAACGCCCCCAAAAAGTGGGCGTGGCCAAAACTTTTGTATGGGTGGATTGTAGGGAATCTGAATGCCTAAATATTTGGTCTTAACAAAATTTTTCGGTTTCATATAATTTAGTGAAGTTATGAAAAAGTGGGCGTGGCAGTGGGCGGATTTCAAAAATTTTTACACTTGTACTGTATCTTTTTCTCAGAAGCCCAGATATGAAATTTCATCGTCCTAGCTCAAAATTTAAGGCCCAAAAAGCGGTGACATACGGACGGACGGACGGACGGACGGACGGACGGTCATCGCTCAATCGATTTCGCTATTGATGCTGATCACGAATATATATACTTTATAGGGTCTATCTCGATTATTTCTCTATGTTACAAACTATGTGTCAAACTTAATATACCCTTAGGATAGGGTATAAAAAGGCGAGCCACTGGGTAGAAACCCAGAGGATGAACCAGATTTCTGTTAAACAGATGCTAGCGTTGACACGAGGAATCAAAGCCAGAGAGGAACTGTGGAGAAATCCAGAGAAACTCTCCGGCTAAGATGGATCATGGAAGAGAGACGAAAGGGACCCAATACAGTGGTCTGGTTCGTAATCTCTCGAACAATATATACATATATACATATATCTAAGTTGAACATTCTGAGATTAAAACATACAGAAAAGCTACAATCCGTCTGGAACGGATCGTCTGATACCCTATCCTCCTCCCTATAAAGTGGGCGTGGCCCACTTTTGCATTTTGTACTCAAATATGGCTATAACCTCGAACGTTTGAGGATGTTACATGTAAAATTTTATCAAAATAGGTTTTTTGATGATAACGCCCCCAAAAAGTGGGCGTGGCCAAAACTGTTCTATGGGTGAATTGTAGGGAATATAAATACCCAAATATTTGGTCTTAACAAAATTTTTCGGTTTCATATAATTTAGTGAAGTTATAAAAAAGTAGGCGTGGCAGTGGGCGGATGTAAAAAAATTTTACACTTGTACTGTATCTTTTCGTCAGAAGCCCAGATATGAAATTTCAGCGTCCTAGTTAAAAATTTAAGGCCCAAAAATCGGTTTTGTGATGAAAACGCCCCCAAAAAGTGGGCGTGGCCAAAACTTTTGTATGGGTGGATTGTAGGGAATCTGAATGCCTAAATATTTGGTCTTAACAAAATTTTTGGGTTTCATATAATTTAGTGAAGTTATGAAAAAGTGGGCGTGGCAGTGGGCGGATTTCAAAAATTTTTACACTTGTACTGTATCTTTTTCTCAGAAGCCCAGATATGAAATTTCATCGTCCTAGCTCAAAATTTAAGGCCCAAAAAGCGGTGACATACGGACGGACGAACGGACGGACGGACGGACGGACGGGCGGACGGTCATCGCTCAATCGATTTCGCTATTGATGCTGATCACGAATATATACATATACTTTATAGGGTCTATCTCGATTATTTCTCTATGTTACAAACTATGTGTCAAACTTAATATACCCTTAGGATAGGGTATAAAGAGTGAGATTTTTAAACAAAGGTGTACCTTCATACTACCATTAGTGTACCATTATCCTACTGCATTTCAAAGAACTTTCCGGAAGTTGCAGGATTCTGGGTCATATTGCTGATAATTTTGAAGGCCAAAACCTTCCAGTTCAGGTTTTTACGTGCAGTGTTATGTTTCCAAGGACTTTTGTCTAATGGTGCATAGAAGACCTTCTACAACTCTAAACGAATACATTATTATAATAACCAAACTGACAATTACGCAATCGCCTTACAAGCAAAGAGTAAATACGTTAATAGTATACCCGGTATACCCACAGAACTTTATCAGCAACACCAACGCAGAACTTCTGCACTCGGTAGAAAAGTGGGTTTGAAACTATGTGACATTTCCTGATGAGTGGAGCAAGCAAATAATTCAGTTGCTGACTGTAGTAGCTAAGAAAGCAACTAAAATAATCCTGGAGCTAATAAAAGAACACTTTGAAGACATACTGAAAAATCAATGTCGAATAAGCTGTTTTCCGTTCTCACGACTACATCAATCAGCATCACCATTTTGGCGGCTTCCGTTGCAATACTAGCGAACGTACCCGCAACGTAGCTCGCTAAGTACCAACTACGTTGTACTAATACCGTGCACAGACTGAAGATTGTGCCTCCGGTGTTGGCTTGTGAGTTTCGCACAATTCTTTCAAGTATGATGTAAGAGAAGTCACATAACAGCGCGTCATCTTGTCTAAATCCTTTTTTGACATCAAAGGTCTCGGTGAAATCGTTCCGACCTTTACCGTCAACCTGCACTGGCGACCGAATTCGACAGGGATGCTAAAACTAGACATGGCTCTTTATAACTCGTCTCTACAAATGCTGTCATACGCGGCCTTAAAATCGTTAAAAAGATTGTTGTAATCGATTTGAACTTCTTGAGTTTTTTCCAGGATCTTTCGAACTGTGAAAATTTGTTCGATTATGGACTTTCCTGATTTGAAGCAACACAGATAAGGGCCAATCAGGTTGTTGACGAGGGGTTTCAGACGTGCACACAGGATGACAGATAAGATTTTGTACACGCCGTTAGAGAGACTGAGACCTCTGTAATTGGCGCAATTGAAGGGATCACCTTTCTTGTGGAACGGTGCTGAGATTTCATACATGAGCCTTACATTCATCTGAACAAATTTTAGAAATGAGTTGGTGTATACTCTCCACCAGGTCATTTCAAGCTGTTTTGAACAGCTCGGCTGGTAAGCCGCCAGATCCAGCCATTTTGGATATAAGCTTGAATATTGCTGTCCTCACTCCGTTTTGATCTGGTGGACGAAAGTTTCTATTATCATTGTCTAGATTAAATGGTTCATTCTGCCTGATAGTTGGATGTTGATCTTCTTCGCCGTTATACATATACTGCTGAAGAAGTTTTTCCATAACCCAGTGACTCTACTAACAGGTTTCCTTCTATATTTCCACAGGCATCGGGTCTTGTTGGCTTGACACGTTCTTTTTACCTGATGGTGAAACTTCTGTACATTATTCCTGGAGTATAATCTCTTTATATCTTCGATCGCGCGCTTCACTCGCGCCTTTTCTTTCCGAGAAGCCGATGATACTCCCATCTCTTTTGGTCGTAGAGCTCGCTAGCTTGTATGCCTCTTATTTAGCTGAATGTGCTTGCCGGCATTCTTTGTCAAACCAGATATTTCTTATTGGTGTTCCGGGGTGGTAAAACCCAGCACATCAGTTGCATCGTTGCCACTGTTCTTCGGCACTTGATGCTGGCGGCATAAGAGTCGTTGAGAGATTTCGGGATACGCGTTCGGTCAAGATTCTGGCGATCGTTTGCGATTGCAGCTTTTCGACGTTAAATCTTCTCACAGTATAGAAGAAAAGAGCTCATAGAAACATTGTATGGTTTCGTCTTTCTTGTACTCTGTGGTGGCATGAACGCATAGTAGGATTGTCATAAGACGGTCGCTCACGTGTCGAAAGGTCAAGACTTCTTGCCTAAGTCTACCACGTATGACGAATCCATACCCCAATAAGCGCTGCTTCTGCTCCCTATAGCAATCACATATACGTCATATATTTTTATCCTCCTTTTGCCCAGCCCATCACATCACACTTCCTGGATGGCGGTGATGCCTGCATTATGGTCGTCAAGGGCCTCTGCTAATTGTTCGGCTGCACGCAGTCTATTGAGGGTCCGAACATTCCACGTGCAGATCCGAAGGTCGTTCGCCTTATTTCGTTTGCTGGGGTCGTCAACAGTATGATCATCCTTATCCGAAGTTCGTTGATGCATCGTTACTAGATGGTTTTTCCATGGCAGAGAAGTTATCCCGATGCTCAACCCCTAACCTGGAGGACCAGTTCGTCCTCTGCCCCCTAGATCAAGAGGAAGTGCTTTAGTTAGAAAATAATTCTACCCCCTCTATCGTCCGCTACCACCAACGACCTTCCAAAGCGGTTGGTTACGCAATCTTTAGTCGAAGTGCTAGGCACCAAGCATAGAAGTACTAGGCACCAAGTTGATAGTGAGAGGTTAAGGTGAAAACCTTTGTGCTCTGATATATTCCCATCACTACCCTTAGCCTTTTTGAAAAAAGGAGGCGACTAAATTCGCCATTTTGTAAGACTTGCTTCATTCATTTTATTTGACAAAATGTCTACAATCTGAATTATGAGAATGAGTCTTAAATCAATTTTGATTCAGATCTAAAATTATGAATTTTAATCCAGGTGTAATCTAATTTATACTACCAAACCCTCGTTATATGATTATATCGGGAAAAATATTTTAAAATTCTTCTCGACCAGCATACCACGTCGAGTATTCAAGAATCGAATTCATATGTCCAAGCGGCTCCAGTAATTAATATATCATTAAGCGCAATGCAATTCATTTGGTATCCATGAACATACCTTAAGACCACACTACCTCGAGATGTCAACAACGTCGACAGCGCACAACGCTATATCCATTTTAAACGCCTATCAACGCCATCTGTGCAACAACAGTCTGTTAAGAGGCGACGTAAAGAGCTCCGACGCGATACTGAAACGATAAGTGTGCAATCGATACAATTTAAAATTGCAGAACATATGCGACTGCCACAGAACGCAATTTGTATCGTTTCCCACCATCGCCATCGCCAACACCACCATGCCAAGGGGGCATGACCAACTACAGCAGTAGCAACACCGCGCCGCGCTGCCGACACCGACAACGACGTCGACTGTGATAAATGTCCACCGCCTGCGACTGGAGGCAAATTTCGTGAACTCGCTGCTCCGTTGAAACTTATTAATTAATCTTTGCAGGACCACAAGCGCAAAGTATCAATGTTTAACACGCTTGCCGTTTGCCTCCTCCTCAGAGTGCTACGGTAGAAGGAAAAAAACAAACTCAATCGAATCGAGGCAGATCGAACGAATCTAAGCCAGGCAAACGAAATAGTCCACGAAAGAGTGGGAGAGAGACACCACAACGGGACGTGGCAAGAGCGACAAAAATTATGGCCAACATTTAATTTACGCCAGTGACGGGTCATAAATTAATCGACCAACAAGTGGCCGACAGGAACGCATTACGTAAAAAATACGACTGACAGCCGGATTCGCAGTTGCCTCTGAGGGGGTGGTGTAGGAATGCAGCGGGCAGACTAGACCACGACAGCCATCTCCCGTCGTTAAGTGCCGCCATTTACAAGCTGCAATTCAATACCAAGCTGCGAATAACTTTGTTAGATTGTTCCGTGCACGTAGGGAGGCTTAGAAAAATATGTACATAGCAACATTCGCCTCCACAACTCCAATGTGCTAGCGGAGTAGAAGGCTTGCGCCTACCCTTTGTGTGAAGCGAGACGCAGGCATTGGGCTAAACTTTGGCACTTAGCGTAATAAATCCTACTCAGAAATGTGTGAATGGCGATTTGGAGTGCAGACCGGAACCTATAAACTTGCATGAGCATTGATTCGTCGAAATACAGATTTTGGATACTCTATTTCTCAGTTGTTCCAAAGTTGCACTTTATCTATCAATCAACACAAACACACAACTTTCTAAAAGTCTCATATCAGATACTAAAATCCTTTAGATTAAATGTACATTTAAATTGCCTGATGAGATAATTCATTTAGAAATTCAGAAGTCTTTGGACATTATTCTTAACTCGTTAACAGCTTTATTTAAAGGGAAGTGTGGGCTTAGGAAAGTGAAGATGTCTTCATTCTCATTTCATGAAAAGAAGAGAGAAGTAATTTTGCCCTATCTATTTGTTAAGTAATATTTATTTTCTTATTTATTACCGTCTGAATTCTTAAATTATCTCCGCAAATTATCAAATACGTACCTACAAATACCTTTCAAACAAGCTATCAAACGGGCACTTCTCAATCAACAATACCCGTCGGTAAGGAAACTTATCCGACGGGTTCAACGATAACTATGTAGGTGTGATTGAAGTGAATCGAAAGGGGGAAGTGAATCTCAGATCCACTGAGTTCCACGATAGGGGTAATAGTTGGATAAAGCTGATATATTGATTTGTGGAAACCCATTTCTGCGAGTTCTGTTATTTATTTTAGATTTTAATAAAATATCAATGAAAATGATAGGAATGAATGTAGAGTTTCAAGTTTCAAGCTCTCAAAAGCTTGTAAGACTGTTTTATAAGGAACTTCGAAAAAAAAGATGCTTGTTTCTAAGTGATCATGCATTGATCACTTTCATGTCAAATAATGTTTAGTATACAAACCCCCCTGCGCCCTGTCAAACCGAGATAAGGTAACCAGGTAAATGAACCTGCTTCGCTTCGTCGAATCTATGTATCTCCTAAGACCGTCCATATGTGGTGAAGAACCACTGCCTCCACGAGGTATTGCTGCTGTGTACTTAATATGGCGGATCTAAAGAGAAAAACTTGATCAAATCAGGAATCGCAGGCTTAGGATTAACTGGCTTTCAATTATTGTCTTTAAATAAAATCATTGTATATAAAACTATATATTTCATATACAATGATTAAATCTATAGTAGACAATGCAATAAAAGCAGCATGGATTAAGATTTTTATTTCACATAAATCTTTACAATCTGCAAATATTTATGGGCATGTCTTCACAAGCACTACGAAAACTCTTATTCTTTCCCAAAAGCATTGGAAGATGAAGAGCAGGTCGTGATCGCAGTACGATAATTATTGTTGATTCATTTGAGACTTGAGTTTTGGAGTCTTGGAGAAACTGTATAGATGCAGTCCGTACTAGGCTAATGATGAGCATGGAGGTTGACTGGACAACATTTAATAACTTTGTGGTAACCAACATGAAGAAATAATACGAATGGGAGCGAAAAAGAAACGCATGGATGTTATAACAAATGACATGTGAACAGGTCTATTATCGTGCTGAAAGTGTACACTAAGTCGGATAAGTTACCAACAAGTAAAAAGGACGTTTAAAGACAACACGACCAGTGCATAAGCCTGTAAAGATGAGAAAGAAAACCTCGTAGTAGAGTCACAGTCGGTACTGAGAATATGAAAAAACTTCTTCTGCAGACTATATGACGGCGACGAAGACCAACATCGCGCTGTCCGGAAGAATGAACCATTCAACCTAGACGATTATAACTAAACCTTCCGTCCACCTGAATAAAACGAAGGGAGGATGCAATATCCAAGCTTAAATCCAACAAGGCTGCGAGACCTGACAATTTATTCAAAGCAGCTGGAAATGACCTGGTGAAGAGCATAAAACAACTCATTTCTAAAATTCGATCAGATGAGTGCATGTCTGAAAAATGGAATGTCAGAACCGTTTGTCCGATCCGCAAAAAAGGAGCCCCCCTCAATTTCGCCAACTATAGAGGTATCAGTCTCCTCAAGATCTTATATGGCATATAACACAGATTTATGTAAACGACTGAAAACCTTCATCAACAACCTGATTGGCCCTTATCTATGTAGTTTCAGACCAGGATCAAATCTTCACACTTTGACAGATTCTGGAAAAAACACAAGAAGACCAAATCGATACTCACAATCTTTTCATCGATTTTAAGGCCACATACGATAGCACTTATGGAGCCATGTCTAGTTTTGACATCCCTGCCAAACGCGTTCACCTGTGCATGATGACGATGGAGAACGCCCGCTACTCTATTAAAGTCGGTAGCGATCTCACCGAGACCTTTGATATCAAAAGGATTTAGACAAGCTGATGCGCTGTCATGTGACTTCTTTAACATCATACTCGAAGGAATTGAGCGAAACTGACCTGAGGGCACAATCACTCAACAGTCTGTGCAGCTACTAGTGTACGCCGACGATATTGACATTATTGGCAGAACTCAGCGGGCTGTCACCGGTGCGTTGGAAAGTATTACAACAGAGGCTGCCAGGGGGCACATTTTGTTGGAATGTTGCCTTTTATTGCCTTTTGTTTTTGATCATCAGTATTCTGCGCATCTAACGCCAACTGACATTATTCATTCCTAGTTTCTCCTTCAAGATGCGCAATACCCTTTCAGTTAAGATATCTAGCATATCTGTGTATTGATTTGAACCTATTGTTCTGAATAAGAAACTCTTCAAATTTTGAATTCATCATCAGTCGCCTTGACCGGGCGTCTACTTCGGGGACAGTCTTCCAGTGACTATTAGCCGAACCCAGTATTTTACAGTTCAAAACGAAGTGCATTACTCTGCAAGCGTTTATTGATTTTGGTTGGAATTTTTTCTTCTTCAATCTGCGAATTTGACGTGTTTTCCTGTTTATTCAAAACAATAACATTCCATTCCATTATCCCGCCTTCTGTGTCAAGTCAAAAAGTGTTCTACTTCCCTACGTAACAAAAAACATGAAAATGTAATCAAAAACCAAATCAGTCAGATTTAAGGCTATTCTCCATTTCTAAACTGAAAACATGTTTTATTCCTTAACTATCATGAACTTATGCATTAAAGTATGATTCTTTTTTTTTTCTTTTAAATAAGAGGAAGAATCAATCCCTCTTCATTCCAATACAAAGTCATGAGAAAAACAAGTGTTGTGATTAATGGCAGGACATTACAAGGACATCCGTTCTTTTTGAACATTTTCCAACGGAAAAAACACCAACGAACAAGATGTGAATTGATTGTTTCGTGTCAAAGATTTCCGTTCGTCCGTTTGGCTTCGGATCCTTCTTTTCATCCCTCCACAGTACTCAACCCTGTTTCCGTTCGTTCGCGCCCAGCCATGTCCTTGCAATTTTTCTTCGTCCTACTGCCAACCAGCCAGCAGAAGCAGCGAAATAACAAATGAGCGAAATATAGCAACGACATTGTAATGAAAATGGCTAAGATGGATATCAATAACATGGGAAACAAACAATACATCTGGCAATGGGTTCTTTCCAGTGAAAAATGACACCGTTCCCTGGCTGGGACTGGGACTTCTGGTATAGAGCTAGACAACAACCGAGCTAGATAGGCAGCAAGAGAAAGTTGCTCCTTAAGACGAGGACGAACGTGCATGTTTTACTCCGGGTATACATACAGCAACACCGATGCCCTCCGTTTGGCAAACTATCTGGGCGATATAAATTCGAAGCAATTTGTTTGTTTGAGAGCAGGATATTTGTATCCTTTTGTTGGCATTTCAGCACAGTACAGTGCTAGTTGTCAGGGGGAACATAACTCTTTTTCTTCCTCTCTGTCAGAGACGTCTCGGTCGGAAGAGAGAGGGGGAGAAGTGTAACAAAGAGGTCCTATTTCTTTTCTTGATTTGTAGCTAACACTTGACAACTTTAACGATGGGCGATGATGGGAGTGTTTATTTTTCCATGACTTTTCCATTTGTTTTTTGTCTTTTTTTTTTCTCCGCAAACAGAGAGGTTATTTGCTGAAGGGTGGATGATCATCCCTTTTCTTTGCTTGTTTTTGTGTCCTGTTTCAGAGTGGCAATTATAAGGATATCCTTTTCCTTCTGCCAGAGAGGTGGCTTGGATTAGTGATTGTTTGTCGTTTCAGAGTGACAAATTCGAGTCATCTTTGTGGATATTAAGGGAATCAATGGACGCTCCAAAGACTTTTGGGGTGAGAAGTGGATTTGCTTTGACAGATTGTCCTGTTTGCCTGCTGTTACGAAATCTTGGAATTGATAAGAAGCTGTATTCTGTGAAGCTGATCTAATATTGGGGTAATCACTAATGTTTGTACCAGACTTTAGGCTAATATATGTAGTCTTTTTAGTAAGATTGTTGGGCTTTAGTAGGGCTGCGCAATTGTTTTACTGGTATGTTGACTGGGCAAAATTAATTTAGGACTTTGCTGCACTTTTAAAAGTGTAGCAATTACCAAATTTTTACGAAATAATTTTGGACGTTCATTTGGGTAAAAGTATAATAATGTACAAATAAAGATCCATGGAGGTTTGGCCACTATTGCATTGGACTTTATTTCTTGGCACCGACAGAATAGTCAAAGCATAAGGCGATCTGCAGATTCCTGCACAAAGTTTGGAGAACGTATGTAGCTTAAAGCTTTGATTATAGTTACCTCAGCAATGAATAAGAAGAACTTGAGTTTCAGTACGTGAAAAATTAAGCTACAAAACGCAGTAACCTCTAAAGCAGTAGAGCCACAGACAGCTGTAATACCAGACCCATGTATCTTCGCACGAAGGACATGGGAGGTGGTCAAAGTTGTAAACAACACATTGTGAATCTGGATCGTTATTTGCTGGCATATGTACGTACATCGGGAGAGGATCAACTAAGATGGTGCCGAATGTGCACCAGATTTCACAGAAACGCAAATAAGCACAACGGCATTCAGGGTAATGAAGAAATCAAAGCGGTTGGGATTCCTACCAAACTCTTGCAAGTATGCATTTAATATTATTACTGCATTGTTTTACCCTCTCACAAGTATGTAACTATACACAGGGCATGGGAAACATGGTGTCTATCGTTTCTGCAGAACGAAAACCACTGCCAAGGCTTCCAAACAGCAACTCTCCTGCTCTTGGAAAGCTTCAACCTACTGTCCATGCATTGGAATCAGCGACAATAACAGCAGAGATGCGTCTCCTAGCATCCATGGTCAGGCTGTTTTCAGGCTTTTTTAGTCGTTTTCACAATGATACGATTGGCATCTACTATTTTCTGTAGAGTGGTTACAGGTTGTGCACTCCTATAACTGCCACATGCATTATATTTATGTATACAATTATGCAAATGTTGACTCATCTACATATGTGGTGTCATTTCCACTACAAACATGACAAAATTTGTTTGTATTGTAGATAATATAAACTACTTACTTACTCATCGGGCACCCAGTCCGTAAACTGCTTGACACTTTGTGGCCTTCCATCCACTTCGGTCCTTTGCACGCTACTGTTAGTTCGTCAAACCAAGCATCATGGCATTTGCGCTTGCTTGATCATTAAAACGAAGGTTCTGCCTTCTCTGTCGTCATGAATTGGAAGGTTGGAATTCAAAAATTTTTTGGTTAGCGCTATATCGTCCATTCACTTGATGTGGCCGAGCCAATCCACAAGTCCACCTCAATCCTGAATTTATTTTAGTTAGTGCTGTTCGAAGTACATCGCTGACTACCAGCGGTAAAAGTATACAGTCCTGACATACTCCACTATGGACTTCTAAGTCATCTGAAACCTTGCCATTGTGCAGAACGTGAACTTATCACGCTCGTAAGTAGCCTTAATAATAGCTATAAGTTTTTCAGGGATACCTCTCCTGCCCAAGGCTATCCAAATCTCTGTTCAAACTGTCAAAAGCCTTTTCAAAGGCAACGAACATTAAATGTAGCTGAGATCTGAACGCGACGATTGTTTAATAACGATTCGAGAGGTGGTGATGTAATCTACGCAAGAGTATCCGCCCCGAAATCCCGTCTGTTCGCCATCGAGTGTTAAGCCTAGATGCTTTCTTATCCGCTCTAGAACTATCTTTGGAAGTTTGATGATCATTCCTCTTTTCCACTCCTATGGGAACCGCTCATTTTCCCACGCTCTAGAAATGAACGGTTGGAATAACTCTGCCGATGTATCATAGTTAGCTCCGCTTGAAAAAGCTCGGCAAGGATACCATCAATGCTTACCGCTTTATTTCTCTTGAGTGATCTTATAGCGGCTACTATCTCTGAGTGGTTGTGAGGTCTGTTTCGAATTCAGGAATTTGTTGGTGCGGCACGCTCGTTGGAAGTTGGGACTATGACGCTGTTGCCTGAATTATTCAGCACTAACGTGAAATGTTTCCTCTCTTGAGCTGATCTTCATCTGAAATCAGCAGACTTCCATCTAAACCTTGTATTGGATGTTATTTAGAACTCCACCACCAGTAAGTACTTTAGTGATGCTGTAGACGGTACTGCTGTTACACCTGCTAAGCCTTCGATGCCAGTGCTTTGATGTATGAACACTTGTCACGTCTCACACTACGCTGGACTTCCTTTCGGAGCTTTAAGTGAAATACGCTCATCGATCAGTCTTCAGGTATCTGCTGATAACCATGACTTTTCTGTCTTATACGATGCCTACATCGCCCAGATACAAAAACATTTTTGACAACATTCCAATGGTCATCCATGTCTTCATGCACTAAGCTGTTACTGCTTCTGTGGAGAGATGGAATTTTTAGCACACTAGGATAGCCCGAAGTCTGTCGGTATTGTAGCCGGTAACTCAAAGGAAGTTTAAGCGGTTGCTGGTAACGGATGCAATACGAAGGCGTATACTGGCTAATATAAAATGATGGTCGCGCAACTTTCTGATATCGGCTCCACCTTTGTTTCGGATGTCTAGGACGCAATTCCTGAAACGTCGACTTATCGCAAAATTGTCAATTTGGTTTGACGTTCGCTCCCTGTCAGATTTCAGATGACAAATCGTTCCCCATTATCATTGCAGTCTCTGAGGCCGTGAACCCCCTTCACATGTTCAAGCGCTGTGTTGTCGTTGCCAACCTCAGCGTTGAGATCTCCCATTACTTCTACTATGACCTCATTACGCGTTAAGTTGTGGGCGGCGCAACTGTTGTTTAGTTGACTGTAAAAATTGTCCTTTTCGCCCTCAGTCAATATAGTAAATAAGGGTTCTAGAGGAGTCATCCCTATCGGATCACAGGTGGATTCGCTTTCAACTATGTTTCCAATTTAGGGCTAAAAACACCTACAGAAACCCCACGAGAGCAGACTGAGGTAGGATAAAATTAATAGTTAGGCAATATCTAAAAGACGCATCTCGCATTGCAGGTCCCGCAGATATAGACAAGGCAGTTAATAATCTGGGCAAAATAATGAACACGGTTTACAAAAAAGTTTGTCCGGTCATGGAGACGGCAAAAAGATATCAACCTCCGTGATGGAACAAGGAGATGAACTTGACGAGAAAGCAAGTCCGACATTTTGATAACAGGGGTCAAGAGAGGGGTTATCTCTCCCCTTCTCGGGGTTCTTGTCATAGACGATATACTTAAGAATCTATGCAAAGCAGGGTCTAATGTCACTGCTTATGCGGATGACGTGGTGATTTTAAAAACAAATTTTTGGCACAAGTCCATGGGACCCAGGGCCTATCTTCTCATAACCATTCGTGCTATGCATGTTATATTCTTTACACGAATGGATGTTTAATGCCGTTTCAGAAGGGCAATGTTTTTTTTTTGAGAAGCTTTTTTATGGCAGTTTGTCAGACGCTCGCGACAGGTGAGCCGTGAAAGAAGTTTTAGGTGTTGTCTGGCGACCGAACCGCGAACTCTTCACACCGTAGTCCAACGCACTAACCACTTAAGCCACGGCGCTCACAATTTTAGATTTTCAGGGAAAATTTTTATACTCTTTAGTAGAAAATACTTGCTGTAGTGGGCATAGCTCTGTTCTTAAAGGTTCATTCCCCAACATCCCTGACCCCAACATTAGACAACAATGGCCGTGGCTAAAAGCATTACACAGGGTTTCTAAGGCCTTGTATCCTAAGTTAGATTGGAACAAATCTGGAGAATTAATAAAACTCAGCAGAACAAAGCTAAGAATAGCGATAGGGATATTCTCTGGCCATTGCCTTCTGAGGGAGCATGCCATGAGATTAGGTTTAACGAACACGGACACCTGCAGGCATTGCGATGACCTACATGTTGCAAAGAATATTACTCATCTACTGTTTGAATGTGAAGCCATTGCTTGGAGTAGAGTAAAGTACCTTGGAAGATACTATTTCAACAATTTAGTTCATTGCACAAAATCGAGGACTTATTTAGATTCTGTAGGGAAAGTAAATATATGGGCAAATTGGTTTTCGGTTTCTGGTGTCTAGTGTTTTATGACGAACTCATAACCCTTTACAACCCATAACATATCCGGTTTTGCGGCGCAGGAAGCTTGCTATTTATCCACTCCACTTCGCAATTTCCGAAGAAATTCATAGATGGCGCCACAAGGAGGTGTAGAGTAAGGCTACAACAAGACTCGTAGTTCTGTTAGTTTATCTCGTTATTTGGCGAACCAGCATCTTTTGAAGATGCTACTTCTACGAGGTCTAATGTTACCCGTTGCCGTATTTTTCTTTCGGAGCCCAAGATCTACTCCGCTCTCCTGGTCATCATCAAAAACTCGGCCCCATATGTATAATACACATTTACAATACCCTAGTCCAAACACATTTACGATATTTACATTCATCGATATTTAGTAATATCCAGGTATAAAAGGGCATTTTGCAACTCCTCATAATTAGATTACGTCTATGAGGCCTGAGTTGGTTACGAATTCAGCTATTTCTATGGTAGTCTATAGTGTTTATTTCGATGTATTAACTCCCTAAATAACGCGGCAAAGCTTCCACTATGAGTTTGTTATCCTGTGACTATACGATTTTTTAGTATTGCGTTGAAATTCCTTATAATTCTTCCGACTGAGGTAAATCATAACCTTCAAATTATAGCACACAACATCGTATCATTCGTTGGCAAAATGTATTAAACCTCTATGTGTTGTGTCCCTTTTCATCCACGACAAAATGTAACCGGTTCAATGAACTTCAATCCCTTTTGTCCTACCTGAGATAGGTACACGATAATAAGGACAAACACTGTACGACCTATAATACACTCTCGTACATTATTTACGAGCGAAACAATTTGGTTATCATTTCTGATTCAATTCCATGTTTGTATGTGGCAACAACAATTGATTCTGTATCTATGGTTTCTCTGCCAAGTAGAGCGGAATCTAACCCAAGATAGCACAGGAAACCACCGCAAATCTAATGAATCCGATTAACTGATGGTACTCGGAACGTATGTTCCACACGTGAGATATGTGCAAAAGGTTCTGGGCTCTCTGGGGTGAGTTTGACCCGAAAATCTTCTCAAATAAATTAAATGACTATAATGTCTTCACGTTTCATTTGTGTGTCGTACGGTGTGGTGTGCAGCAGGATTGTGACGATATCGTAGAGGAAGTAGCTCCATGGTTTCGTTGGTTTCCTTTGCACAGCCCTTGATTATAGTAGCCCTTGGGTTTCAGTACATTAACACAAAATTTATGTTATCCTGCAATAATATTTCATTTGGTATTGTGTGCACTTTCTTGAGAATTCTATTGGGCGGTGAAAGTACTGCGCAAAATAGGTCGTAGAGTTATTGCTTTTGTAAATGAGTATGGGCCAAGATAACGTATTATGGTGGCGTGTAAATCTTTATAAATTGTGTCAATTAATCGATATAATCGTTTTTGGACTCATCTATACTTAAATACGTAGATTTTATAGATACTTTATGTATTAATATTTTATTCGATGAAGAAAAGTTGCGAAAATAGGTCATATTGTTAGAAAGTTTAAACTCATTGAAGTTACGAGGTGTTATAGAAACCCAGAAATTAACCGAACAAAGCTACCTGAATTTAAGAAAATATATCTATATACGCTAAACTTTTTTTACGATGTTAGTAGGTGCAGAACAAATGGAAATAACAAACTTACTCTTCGGGAGTTTTGACGATAGCACAACACTGCGGATACAATAAAGAACATCAAACTATTATAGCGTGTCAAAGACGATGAATACAGTTTGGAAACCATTATGTCCTGAGTGTGTAGAAAACACTGCGGGCCCCACTCCTTAATGCAGTGGAGAAAACTTGCCTTTACTTGGAAGATGGATTGGGGTTGACAGATTTCAAGACCTGGAGTTAAGTTATGTTAATAAGATCATAGAAGCGCACGATGGACTGATAGACCTGGGAGGGCAGCGCCACATCTGGTGAAATTGATGTCGAAAATCAATAAAGACACTGATAGTCTTAAAATAAAATCTTTATTATTAAATATTCTGTTTTTGGAACGCATCCCTAAATTTGGATACATTTTCTAGTCTCGACATACTCCAATTCTACATACGCGGCGTTTTTTTGGAACACATCCTTCATTTAGCGTACAAAAAATTATATGGATTCCTCAAGAAAATGGTTGGAAAATTGATTGAAGGAGATCGTGGTTGAAGGAGAATTGGTTTGAAGGAGATCAGTTGGCGATGCCTGTTAGTGATGGGGTGGACAACCGTCCTGGCAAACGACAATGATACTCTTTCAGATACCAATCCATACCTACCTTGTCACGGGTTCGACGAAGATGACGAGTGATTTACTATGTTACTATCAGAATTTATAGCAGAGCCGAGGTAGACAAAGTCCTTTACTACCTCAAAGTTATAACTGTCGATTGTGACGTTCTGTCGATTGTGACGTTCTGTCGAATTCGTCTATGTTCTGTGTCCCTTCTTGTTGACAAGTTCTTGGTTTTGAATTCCCTTATCGCTAGACCCATTTTGGCAGCGTCCGTTTGAATACTAGCGAACGCACAATAATGTCAATATCGGCAGGATACGCTAGTAGTTGCACCTTGTCTAAATCCTTTCTTGACATCAAAGGTCAGTGAAATCGTTACCGAATTTGATGGAGCAGCGAACGTCCTCCATCGTTATCCTGTAGACATAGCTCAGTATAGCTCGTCTCTATAGATGCTATCATATGCGGCCTTAAAATCGATTAAAATATGGTGAGTAACGATTTGGATTTTTTCCAGTATCTACCGAAGTGTGAAGATTTGATCGTAACCACTCTGATAGGGGCCCATCAGGTTGTTGCCTAAGGGTTTCAGACATTCACACAATATGGCAAACAGGATCTTGTACGCGATTTTAAGGAAACTGGTACCTCTGTAACTGGCTTTATGGATCGGGCAACCGGTTCTGAGATTCCATTGATCAGGTATACACTCATCTGACGAAATTTTAGAAATATCTTGGCGTTAAAATCACCCAATATAATTTTAACGTTATACTTAGGACATTGCTCGTCGAGGTTTGTCCAAGAGCTAGTAGAAACATTCTTTGTGGGCGTAATCCATGTCTTCTGTGGGGTCATGAGCGCATATTACGCTTATGTCGGCGAATTTAGCCTTGATGCGTATTTAAATAAGACGCTCGCTCGCTAAGTCTGCCGCGTATGACACATTCGCATCCGAATAAGCGCTGTTTCTGCTCTCTATAGCAATCATCGTAATAGATGTCACAGTTTTTCATTCTCCTTTTGACCGACCCATCCCATCGCATTTCCTTGATGATATTTTTATCTGTTTTATAGCAGTCTAGAACCTCTGCTAATTCTTAGGCTGCACGCGTTCTGGTAAGACTCCGAACATTCAAAGTGCAGATCTGAAGGTCGTTGTCCATGTTTCGATTGCTAGGGTCGTCAACAGTGAATTCATCCAAATCCGAGGCTTGTTTTGTTTTCTAATATTATTTTTCTGTATTCGGGAAGTTACTCCTACGCATAACTGGAATATTAGCAGCATTTGTTTGATCCACAAGATAGAAAACACTTCAATTGCACCAATTACAAAAGAATCAATATCTTCAATGTCTCAAACCTATTGTCAACAACCGGATTGGCACCTATCAGTGGGGTTTCAGGTCACGGAAATCTACTAACGATCAAATCTTTTCATTTTACATTTTGACAGAAAACTTCAGAATTCCAAACCCATACTCTTGTTTATATATGGATTGTAAGAAAGCATTCAATGGCATTTGTAGCATTATACTTTAAACTCGTCTGTCTGGCGATTAAACACCGATGAATTTAACACAATGTCACACTATCTTGAGTCTAGTAGTAGCTTTGACAAAAACACTTGAGCTGAATTCATTTGATGAATAGCTCTTGCCAATTGCTATCATAAATAACAAAGAAGATGAAATGAAAACTTGGACTCTGACAGTCAACCCACGATCAAATCTCTGGAATCTGTCATCTGTCACCATCTGTCGTCGCCTTTACAAAATGCGTACTGAGCATGTGCTTTTTTCTCGTTGAATGGTTTTACCTATTGACTTCTGGACCATTCCATGGTACGTTTCGTAGATAATTGTATTACTGAGACAGAAAGTCCTTATGATGAACGTTTGGAGCTTTGTCTTGAAAATAGTGGACATTTAAGAAGTGCTTCGAATATGTACATATATAACAACACGAATGTACTCAAAAACTGTGATTGCGTCAATGATTGGAGCAATATCGGAGTTTAACTCAACTGTTTAATTCTTCTAATAAAACATTGGTGAACGCAATGGATTTATAGTTAGAACTTTGGCTTAAAGTGAGGAAGGGTAAAATGTGAATTCAGACGCTAGTAAGTAGGTGAGGAATGGAGCATTGTCAATCACATGCGTTGGTGCTAGAACGTGAAGATCGACCGATTCTCGTTTGAATACCAGTATATTAAGAAAATAGAATAGAGCTCTCCAGTCCGCAAGGCCCATGCATAAATTCCGGTTTTATCAATAACAAACGCCACTAATCCGAGTGGATCAACACAAATGTCTTCATTACAATCGACAAAAGGCAAGAGTATATTTCCAATAAACCAGCTTAAAAACGCATTCAACACCACCCACATCCACCACTTTGTAGATACATGAAACCATTTCCTATTGCGAGTCGTGTGGTGGTAGGAAATCCCAAGTATCCCTCCCATAAAGACATAAGTTACCCATAGATAAAATTGCCATTACTTAGGACAGATGAACGACCGACCAACCGTCTGACGACAAAAAGTCCCAACCAACTATCAACAAGAACATAAACACACAGGATAATCACAGCCAGAAAGCGAAGGAAAGTCTGTGCTCTGCTCAGAGTACTTACAGATACGTGCTGGGTCTAATTTAACGGATGTCTGCAATAAAAGGATTTCTCTCCCAGGATCTTTACGATTATACACCCTAACTTTGGCCCCACATGGAATTGGATGAGAGTACGGCGAAAGACAGGAAATGGAAGATGTAACGTTAAACGCTTGCCCAGCGGATCATGCATGAGGATGAGTCTGTGGACCACCACCATATGCAATTTATCCATTTCAATGAAAACATATAGGGGACACATACTCGGTACGAGTAAATATATTTCACTTGAAGCAGAGGAGCACTGAGCAAACGTGCAATAGTTTCAACCACTCCCATTCACTTGTATGGTAGGTAAAATGTCATTTGTGGGTTGGAGAACGTTTGAAGAAGGACATGAACACGCAGAGGAGGACATGTGGTTGAAATAACTAAACACTCACACACCACAAGAGTGGCACTGTGTTAAATGGGTCGGGGTTAATATTTTCTTATTTCGTCCTTATTGCCATCGGACATAACCGACTTTATCTGTTCTACAACTCTTTGTGTCATGTGTGGTTTATTTGTGAACTTATATGAACTTTTCCATGAACAGAAGGTGTTGGGTGTGGACAAAACCTGGACAAAGCCACTAAAGAGGCCATGAATTTGTAGATCACATTTGCAATGTTGGCAAGGATAACCTTTAGTGTTGATGCAATTAAATGAAGATATATTCGGCACCTGCACAATTGGATGAAAGGATGAGCCAGATGCGTATGTGTGAGCATTATGATTTTCATAGAAAGGTAGAAAAGAGAAGCTGCTGAGGAAGTTTTTTTTAGAAAAACCTTCCTTATATGTATTTTTTACAGTTATAATTTGGATGCCGTGACTCAGTTGTTATTGTATCGGACAACTAAGGGGGAGTCTGAAACCCGATTCTCAGACAACACCAAAGTTTTTTGTAACCCAACCTCTCGGAAATGTTTGACAAACATCCGAGAGTAATAGATAGTTGCGTCGATCGGCAAACACTTAGTGCTTACTTACAGCAGTGTATAAGAAGTAGTTTTGGTTGTGAACTGAAAGAACTATTCGCTTGCTGCACTGCGTTAAGTATCCGTTTAAAGGACTTGCCAATCACATCTCTCTTTACAAGTAAAAGCAAATGATCAGCTGATATTTATAGATCCTTTAGCCTACCAATATTATCGGGCTCCCGACATACAATGAAGAGTGTCTGCCCAATCCTTCGGACCCGGGGGGCTAAATAACTCATTAGACGAAGAACTGGAAGGATTATAGGCGTCAAAGAAATACAAGTAAGTTATAAAAATATGAAAGACCAGGAGGATTAACAAATGAAGCGACACTAGATTCACAATACTTACAAACCCCACAATCTTCACTAAAATATATAATAGTAGATATGGGTGATTTAAAGACTCTCGCTGCTTTCATATAGTAAGTATGAAATCCCACGAGTGAACCATGATATTATGGTCCAATCTGTCTTCTACTTCTGCGGTAGTCTTTCGAACTAACGATATGGATTACGTAAAGCATCCACTGCGGAAACCTACTAACTCATCATCGAGTATGCCTTCAAGGTGTTCCTTTACCTCTCCAGTTCTCGCAGTGCATTAAATTTCCTTTATTAAGAAGCTTGACGATTATTCCTTTCTTCCACTTTTCGGAAAACCCTGCGAATCTCTCTTCACAAGTGGGTGCAATAGCTCACCCTGTGTTGTTGGCGGCCTGCCTGTATGAGCTCTGCAAGAATTCAGTGTGGGTGTTATTGTACGTATTCGGGAATTTTGTGTTTCGGTCAACTCAATCATCATAACGTCAGGGAGTGCACAGTTCAATACTGTAGCAAAATTTTTCTTTCTCGTTTGAGCTGATACTCATGCCAAATAGGAAACCGTATAAGCCCTTCACCGGATGTTCAATCGAACGGTGTCTGCCTGCTAGCTCTTCGGTGATTCTATAGACAGCCGTACCTGTCTTACTGCTCATTCCTCTTCTTTCACCAAAACGGTTCGCTTGTCACTTCACGCTGTACTTTATACTTCTCTTGTTTTTAGCTGCAATACGAACTTTTAGCTGTTAACGCACGTCAATCCGCATCCAGATACATATCTTAAGTAAGCCAAGCACATTATCTTACCTGCGCTCTAGTGACAATGCTTTTTGCTCCGAAAGAGCAAACAATTTTCACAGTACACCAATGGTCCTAAATCTTCATGGAAAGAGCTGCTGATTGTTTCCATCCCTTGCGCAAGTTGGTCCCGTAGATGTTGACAGATTGGGGGATCATTTGCCTGTCGATGTTAAATCTGCGGATTTTGATGTTTAAGCGTAGTCTTTGAACGGATGCAGTGCATAAGTTAGGTTAGGTATGTGAGAAGGCGAGTGGAAGATCCACAACGCCGCACTCAGGTCACTACAGACCTATTGTGATATCCACAGGGGAGAGATGTCATTTGCCCATTGGTTAACCCTAGTTCTGCAAATATGGTTCCTATGAACTAGCAAACCATCCAATTGATTTAATGTAATTCAAGATGTCATTGACTGGTCTGCTGGATAGTTCTTCTATGTCACGGAAGAAGTGTCGCCCGAGATATTTAAATGTAAAGTGGATAAGACCTGGACAATGACAGAAAAAGTGGGTTGTATCCTCATTTTCCACATCTATGACACAGTTCTTCTTCCATTAGTCTTAGTTTTATTCATGTGGTACATGAATGACTCCCATAAGTGTAGAAAGGGATTTCCTATCCTTTTGTTTAATTCTGTCGGTCCTTCTTCTACTCTTATCGAAACAAGGCCATATTTGTTCATTCAATCTACCATAAACTTACTGTTGATGAAGCCGTATCTATAATTCAGTTAGATAATAATTCAAAATTATTTTTATTTCTCATTCTTTATTTAAATTTAAGAAATAATATTGTAACTTCTTTTTAAAGAAAAAACATGTTTAATAAAAATACAATATGTATAATTTTATTTAAAAAAAAATTCTTTCACGGCCCCACCTCTCGGCCCCACCTCTCGCGAGCGTCTGACAATCATCCGAGAGTAAAACTGTCATGAAAAAGCTTCTCAAAATTGCCGTTCGGATCCGGCATTAAACAGTAGGCCCCTTCCATTCATGTGAAGAATATAACACGCACAACACGAATGGTTGTGAGAAGCTAGGCCCTGGGTCCCGTGGACCTGTTGCACCAAAAAATTGTATTTGTATTTGTAAATCATCGGATACCGAATATAAGCCTAACGGGAATAAGAAACCATTTTCTCCTTCTAGTGAACTAGCGAGTGTTTCAATTAAAATACCACCTTTTTGGATAAATTCGCCAATCTCGTGTTTTATTCAAATACAGGCACTTTTTGCCGTTTCAAGAATAACGAGAGATATTCTAAAATATCAACATGTTTTATCAGCGCTTACCCAAGATGTTATTGAATCCGTTTTCGATGTCGTTCAGAAAGCCCCGAGGTAAATGCGTACGAAAAACTAAAAGAAACCCTCATTCAACGTCACTCTATGAGTGAAGAACGAAGAATACAAAAACTTATTTCTAATGAAGAATTAGGAGACCGCAAGCCATCAGAATTCCTTAGGTCCTTGCAGCATTTGGCAGGTGCATCTAGCGTGATAGGAGCAAATTTCATTAAAAAACGGTGGCTTCAAAGATTACCACAAGTAATCAATATTGCTTTAATTGCTCAAACTGAAAAGGGTGACGGAGAGTTGGCTGTATTGGCAGACAAGATGTGTGAAGCTACGAAAAAACCAGCATCTATATATGCCATTAGTGGCAATAGTTCACAATCTGACGGTAATAATTACTGACACAATTCGGTAACTGAAATAGACCAGTTAAAGGGTGAAATCAACGAACTTAAAGCCATGATAAAAACCATGTCTTTTAGAAACGAGCGGGGAAGTAGTAGATCCGTTAACCATGCTAGATCTCTTTCAAGGGGTAGGTCATTTACTAAAAATGGAAAATTCTGTTACTACCACTTTAGATTTGGTAATAATGCGGAAAAGTGCCAGCGACCTTCCCAGCTCCAGCAGCTCTTCCGAGAAAGCAATGGTTGCAACCCAACAAAAAAACTAAGCACTCTCACTGCACTAGCGGTTGTAAGTGAGATTAATGTGTCTTCATGCCGCTTATTCATTCATGACAAAAACAATAACCTCACATTTTTAGTAGACACCGGAGCTGATTTGTCAGTAATTCCTAATTCTATTTCGAACTACGCTAAAAAAGAACCTTCTTTTACTTTATCTGCTGCTAATGGTTCTGTAATAGAAACATATGGCACAAAACTCTTAAAATTAAATCTAGGTCTGAGAAGAGATTTCGTACATCAGTTTACACTGGCTTCTGTTAGAAAACCAATATTAGGGGCTGATTTTTTTAACAAATTCGGTTTAACAATTGATATGAAGAAATATTATTGATCCTAAAACAAGCATGTCCATACATGCGCTTCTAACAAGAATCAAACAAGCCTCATTGGTACATTAGCCAATCGAATTTGAGTTTGCTTCCAGTATGAGGGAGTTTCCTGCTCTTTTGAAAACTCCCGATTTTAGCTTCACATTAAAGCACAACGTGCAGCATCACATTCTAACTAAGGGGCAACTACCATTCGCCAAACCTCGAAGGCTAGACGCCTCGAAATACAATGCTGCAAAAATGGAATTCGAACACATGGTTCAACTAGGAGTTTGTAGACCATCGTCTTCACCTGCTTCATCATCATTGCAGATGGTTAAAAAGAAAAGTACCGGGGAAACCGACTGGCGTCCATGCGGCGATTATCGTCGTCTCAACGCAATAACGACGCCAGACCTTACCCAATGCCGCACATCCAATCTTTTTCTATGCAACTAGATGGGTGTAAAATATTTTCAAAAATAGATCTGTTCAGAGCGTTTCATAAAATTCCAGTGACGCAGGGGATATTCACAAAACTGCAATAACAACACCATTCGGACTCTTTGAGTTCACGAGAATGCCGTTCGGTCTTCGAAATGCTTGACAGACTTTTCAACGTTTTATGAACGAGGTGACTACGGATCTAGATTTCAGATTTACTTATATAGATGACATACTAGTGGCTAGTAGAACAGTAGAGCAACATAAACAGCACCTTCGATTACTATTTAAGCGCTTAAGCGAGTACGGCCTTACGGTCAAACCTTCGAAGTGTATTTTAGGAGTTTCACGCTTACAATTTTTAAGACATGAGGTGTCTGAACACGGTATCGCTCCAGCAGAAGAGAAGATTCAAGCAATCGAAAAACTGGAACCACCAGATTCAATTCAGAAAATCCAGAAACTAATAGGTATGGTAAATTATTATCACCGATTTATACCTAAATTAGCTGAGTTGTTGACACACATTTATCCTCACTTAACTGCCTTGCAGAAGCAGAAGAAACAAAAATTATCTAAAAGTTGCAAAGTTCCCTGGCCTGAAGAGTGTGATTTTGCGTTTCAGAAAGTCAAATCCGCCCTTATAGAATGTACGATGTTGACTCATACTAAACCTGACGCTACGCTTAGAATAACAACACATGCATCGGACAAAGCAGTAGGAGCAGTCTTGCAGCAATATGGTGAGAATAGGTGGCAACCTCTAAGTTTCTTTTCAAAAAACTCTCTACCGCGGAGACTATATACATATATATATATATTGTTCAGGAGATTACGAACCAGACCAAAGTATTGGGTCCCTTTTCGTCTCTCTTCCACGATCCATCTTAGCCGGAGAGTCCCTCTGGATTTCTCCACAGTTCCTCTCTGGCTTTGATTCCTCGTGTCAACGCTAGCATCTGTTTAACAGAAATCTGGTTCATCCTCTGGGTTTCCACCCAGTGGCTCCCCAGGACCTCCCTTCATCTGCTAGCTAACGCCCAACATTGACACAATATATGTGCTGCCGTCCCGACTTCCCCCAGGCATAGTTCACAGGTGTCGGCCTCCAGAAGAACCATCTTCTTGGTGCCATTTTCGCCTATCTGCAACCTTCTACGGTTGACCACCTTCTGTGGTGTTCTGGCGCTGCCCAGTTGCTAATCAGGTGTTGTACCATCCCTCTACCAATTGCAGCGAATGGTTCCGGACCGGAGAGCTCCGAGGTTGACCCCTGCTTTGCCAGAGAGTCCGCCTTTTCGTTCCCCTCAGTCCCTACGTGCCCTCTCACCCAGAGCAGCGTCATCTCATTTCGAGATGAGCACACATTGAGCTTATGAGCACATTCCAATGCCAGTTATGTATTGATATCTGTTTGATCCATGCATCTAATCACTGATTGATTGTCCAGTGCAATGGTAACGTTTTTACCTTCAACCTGACCCTCTTTCAGGTGATCCAATGCATGCAACAGAGCAATCATCTCGGCTTGATAGACTGAGGTATATTTCCCCAGACTAATATGACAGGCTAGTTCCAGTTCTTCTGAGAAGATACCTGCCCCCGCTCTGCCATCCATCATGGACCCATCCGTAAAGATGATTATATCACCAATCTTCTTTTCCGGAAGTGTTCCATCTCCAATAAGAGTTTTGTGATACCTTTCGGTAACACGCATTCTTTTTATTCCATCCATGGGCATATTCAACTCCCTTATCTCGTTTTTCACGATATCCAGGATATTCCTATGTCCATAGATAGTACCACGCCAGTGCCAGTTGGCATCCCGGTGCAAACGAAGTGCCGTCGAGGCCGCCACTTTCTTAACACATAAGTCGAGCGGCAGAATACCTAGGATCACTTCCATTGCGCATGTTGGTGCCGTTCGTTGGACCCTATCTAATTGCTTCTTTACAGTTTTCTGGTTGGCTTTCTGCCACCATACAACTGAAGCATATGTGATAATCGGTCCAACTATCATCGTGTACATCCAGTATGCTGACCTCGGCGAGATTCCCCACCTTAGTCCACATACCCGTTTGCACTGATGAAGTACCCTTTTCGCCTTTCTAATCTTTTCTTCCACATGGAAGTTCCAAGTTAGTCCAGCATCTAGATATACACCCAGATACATAACCTTCTTGGTCACCTGCAGCTCCGATCCGAAAAGTGTCAAGGGTTGAAATTCCAGATCTCTCCTCTTCCTTGTGAAGATGATCAGATCTGTCTTTTCTGCATTAATGGAGAGTCCTTGTTCCTGACACCACCGCTCCACCACTCTGAGAACATTTCTCATGGTATCTGCTGTGATGTTCATGAATTTACCTCTTGCCATTATTGCTATATCATCGGCATATCCCACAGTGTGGATGCCAGTCTCTTCAAGGAGAGAGTCCACAGTTATATTCCATAAAGTAGGTGTTAAAACACCTCCCTGCGGGCAACCTCTGCTAATCCTTCCCCTAAGTCTTGAAGTTCCCGTCTGAATATTTATCGCCCTATTTTTCAGCATATTGTCCACCCATCTCACCACCAATGCGTTAACCTCTCAGACTTCAGAAGCATATCTTATCGAAGGCTCCTTCAATATCCATTATTATGGTCATTGCGATGCCTCCGGTATTCATCTCCTCTTCCGCAACGCGTACCACCTGGTGTAGTGCTGTTTCCGTACACCTGCCAGCTCTGTATGCATGTTGTCTACTACTCAAAGGATACGCTTTCAGCGCCGTGCTCTCCATATGGTCCACCACAATTCTCTCCATTGTTTTCAACAGAAATGATGTTAGGCTGACCGGTCTGAAGGACTTCGCTTCGGTGTAGTCCTTTTTTCCTGGTTTTGGAAGAAACACCACATTTGTTTCTCTCCATGTTACCGGTATGTAGCCTATAGCTAGGCATGTAACGTATATACGCCTAAGCCTTGGTACAATGAGATCTGCACCCCACTGAATTAAGGCTGGAAATATACCATCTGGTCCCGCGGTCTTGTAAGGAGAAAATGTTTTTATCGCCCCACTGATCGCTTCTGGAGTTACTATCCGTTCCGCTTCAGTCCTATCCATCCTGTTTGCTCCTTGTTTCCTCAGATCCCAGGGCTGATCTGACTTCAGACTTCCCAGAAAGTGTGTTTCCAACAGGACCTCATTTGTACGATCCCGTGTGTCAACAATCTCCCCCTTTTTATCGCGAATGACAATTTTCTGAAGTCTACTGACCTCAGCTGTGCTTCGCAAAATTCCCTCCACGACTCCCTTTTACGTCGTCGCAGAGTTGCTTTTAGCTCTTTCTTCTTTGCCTTATACTCATCCCCTGATTCAGGATCATCCTCCTTCTTTAGATTTTCAAGTTCCCTCCACCACCAAGGCGTGGGGTCCTTTTCATCTACCAAACTAGGTGTACACGCCTCTTTGTATGCATTTTCAACAGCTGATTGTAAGTGCTTCAGCTGTGACTCTACATCCCAAGTGCTTTTCGGTATTTTGGGTACCCTCCCATCCAGTTTCTCCCGTAACACTTCCTGGTAGACCGCGGAGACTAAGTACTCAGCCTTTGATCGTGAGCTTCTAGCAATATATCTTGCCATCAAGCACTTTAGACATATGATAGAAGGTAGAAACTTCATCATATTTACTGACCACAAGCCACTTACCTTTGCAATAAATTCCAAAACCGAGCGAAGTCCACGTCAAAGTCGACATTTAGATTTCATCTCCCAATTCTCGTCAGATATTAGACACATCTCAGGAAAATCAAATGTTGTAGCTGACGTTCTGTCAAGTTTAGAGTTGTTAGAAGCTAAACAAGAAGATTTATCTATTAACGTAACTAATCTAAAGAGATTACAAACGAACGATTCGGAGCTAAAGAAACTTTTAGTTTCCAAGACCAGTGACTCAAAGTTGAAACTAGAGCAAGTCACAGACCCCGTCTCGCAACAACAAATATTGCGAAACAAGCACGGGTAAAAGCAGACCATTTGTACCATTCTCACTACGAAAAATTGTGTTTAATCATTTGCACAATCTCAATCACCCTGGCATTAAAGCCACCAGAAAACTGATAACAGACAGATATTTTTGGCCCAAGATTAACAAAGACTGCAAAGAGTGGTGAAGGACTTGTGTCCCTTGTCAAAAATTGAAAACGCAGAAACATACGAAAACTGAGATAGGTACTCTTGAACCCCCTAAAGGAAGGTTTCAGCATATTCACATCGATCTTGTAGGACCACTTCCACCCTCCGATGGCTGTATACATATTTTAACAGTTATTGATAGATTTACCCGCTGGCCAGAGGCGTATCCACTCAAATCACAGCGGAGACAGTGGCTAAAACACTAGTCACGCAATATGTTTGCCGCTTTGGCGTACCAACAGAAATCACTTCAGACCGTGGACCTCAGTTTGAGGCAAAATTGTTTTCGAGCCTTACGCATTTATTAGGTGTACGACATATTAAGACCACAGCCTATCATCCTCAGGCCAATGGTATAATTGAACGATTTCATAGACATATGAAGTCGGCACTAATGGCTAGGGATGATACTCATGATTGGTCTATTCAACTACCGTTTGTCCTGTTAGGTATCCGCGCTTCTGTCAAAGAAGATCTTATATGTAGTCCGGCTGATCTTGTATACGGTGAGACGTTAAGGCTTCCAGGAGAAATATTTGCACCAACCTCGAATTCGAATTTTCAACACAGTCTGGTTCAAAAATTCAAAGAAGCAATGAGCAAAATTACACCTATTAGTCCTAGGAATTACTCAGGACCACATAAAGTTATTCGTCGATTAAGAAAACATTATGTTATACAGATTAATGGTAAAAATCAATCCGTGTCAATAGATAGGCCTGCAGATATATCGTAATGGATATCAAACGCGTGTTCACCGAGAAGGGAGTGTTGTAGCGGCACAGCTCCTCAGAATCTCTTATACCTACACTCTTATACATACTCTATATTCTTAAATTTAGTTTACCTAGTTACTCCTTCCTTTTCTACGATACCGGTACGTTTTGGGTAACGCTGTCGTAGAAAAGAAGTAATTTTGATTACGCAGTCAGTCAGTGTGGCGCGTACAGTAAACAACACAATATGTGCATAAAATTATAATTTCAATAAACCGAAATGAAATCGAACTTAAATATTGTACTTATTTCAACTTCGCGCCCACAGCTTTACCTACCTTGGGTATAAATACCACCTTGAACTCTCTTCAAGTTCGTGGGATATGTATGTCTTCGTATGAAACTACTAGTAAATAGTTCCTTATGGCGATTTGTAAGGGAAGAACGATCTAATTGCCCACTCAATTCAACACTCAGAGATCAAATCCGCTGGTAATTCATATTCCGTGTTCGTACTAACTCTGGTGCTATCGACAGATTGGGTTACATTTCCAGGGAAGTACGTATGTACTTATCAGTAACTTCAGTGAATCTGAGCTAGATTCAGACCAATTTCCGTTGGAATCTTTAAGCTGGAGAGCATTTTCCTTATGCTGAAAACACACCGGATCAGACAAAACGTCTTTTGACTCATAGTCAAGTAAACCTGTTTTATTTCAACACACATGTTTTTCTGTTTCGTCTGCTTGTTGTGTGCTAGGTCATAAGAATCAATGCTGTCAATCAATGTTGTCTCATAAGTTACAATAAGACGTTTTATCTGATTCGGTGTGTTTTCAGCCTTAGTCTCGCAGAATCCGTTTTTCCCTTAATGTCGTCGCAAAAATACTGCCATGAGCGCTGATAAGCTCTTCTCAGTCTCATTTTTGACCTTTCTCTGACTGGCCTTATAGTACTGATCCCAGTCTGTGTCTGATTTGGTCCTCTTGGCCATATTAAGGAGGTTCCTGGCTACTTTCCTAGTGTGTGCCAGCTTTTTACTCCACCATAGAGGTGATTTTTAATTCTTCCTTTTGGTCTCCGGACATGCAATGCACTGCATAACAACGTACGATAGCGGCATCCGCCCGTCTGTTTCGGACGTCCAAGAGGCTTACCTGTCGGTTGGTAACGAACTTAATTTGTGGCAG
This sequence comes from Xylota sylvarum, assembly GCA_905220385.1. Classification (NCBI taxonomy): domain Eukaryota; kingdom Metazoa; phylum Arthropoda; class Insecta; order Diptera; family Syrphidae; genus Xylota; species Xylota sylvarum. The sequence continues at coordinate 64,824,312 of LR999957.1, read as the reverse complement.
GTTTTATTTTCAAAAATGGTGCATTCAATTTATTATCGTACCGCGTCGTACTCTAGTCCAGAACCGGTCTGTAAAAATCCTTTTTCCATCCACCTGCCATGATATGTATATTCGCACTTCTTGCGATAGCATAAGACCGACACCGTAATCTTGGTTTGTTGCGGGAGACTTACCCGAATAGACTAGCACAGTGTTACACGCTAGGGATAGGAACTCTTTCGCATCTAATTATCTTATTTCGCTTAATCCCATTATCCAAAATATTCAAATTATATCACATGAATTCTCTCTTAAAATGGAGGAATCCGGCGTTCTTAGGTTCATTACTCTGCGAGTCACACTTCAGAAACCAATCTTAGTCTTAGTCAACGAGTGATCATTAATTATTTTTCAGTTTAGAACCGCTAGACCAGTCGGTTTAGACTACTAAATTTTAGCCGTATGTAAGGGGACTTAAACATTTAGTTACTTTTGTTGCTATGCTGTATTTAGTCGAGCCGAAGCCAAAGTAGTCGTTTATAGACAAAGATAAATAATAAAACATCGTCTGTGTCTACATACGTAACTACTATTTCAGCCAATATTATAATAGCTGTACAAAAGGTACATATGTATTTTTCTTTTTTGGGGTTCGTCCTTCATTCTTATCACGTATGCTACATTTCGGATTAGAAAATTTGCCACATCCTTTTAATTTTCTGCTAAAGTATTCAAATACTATTCCTCAACTTTATGGTCCAGGTCCAATGAGCAAAGATTAGTTCCTTGCCAGAATGATTCTATGAAGTACAAACCTAAAACTATTTTCATTTTAATCAACACAAACGATACGTTGTTTTTCTTCACGGCTCAAACATGCAATTTGTAAAATTGCATTTGGCATAAAACTTATAACCAACCTTCGGATACCCTACATGAAGCAAGTTAGTCAAACCTACCTGTACGCCAGAGCTCGACGGAATTGAAAACACGTATGCGTGATAAATTCCAATATTTAACACTTGCCATGGAAGTTCCATCCTCCATTGCCGCAAACACAAACCATTGCTTCTACTAACACTACACAACCACCATCAACATCATCACTGCTAACCGACTGCGCATATCAGCTTAATGGGATAATTTCAAGCTGCAGGAATGCCCATTAAATTCTTCATCAGAAGGTGGACACATCTCCTCTCCAATCGAAGCAGAGACAAGGAGTCCAAGAGTCGACTATGAAATTATGATTAAATTGATATGTTCCTCCAAATTGGCACCGCTGATGGACATGGTTGGCTGATTAGTGTTGCCACTCGATGCAGGTACCTTCTCCCTGCTCGTTTTCTCCTGTACTGTGAACTCACGCGAATTGAGAGAGGCTTAAACAGATTGCGTGCGTGCATCGGGAATAGCCACTAAGCATTGCATTGGTGTTGTCATCCACGTCTAATGGACCAAGCTGTTTAATCCGCCGCGTCCCCATTTATTATTTCTATTAACGCCACAATTTATAGCTATCCGTTCCTTTGACAGCTACTTTCGAGTGGGCTGCCGATCGGATAAGAGGCGACTACAGACCGAGAGGACTGTGAGTAATTTGACGCGCGTATCATAGATGCAAACCACTGATTCAAATAAAATTTTAACACGAACTGCTTAACCGCAGCAAATGATAAAAATATTAATCGACGATATAATTGACATGTCGGTTAACGGAAACGCTAAGCGACACCTATCTGCGTGTATTTGGTATGGCAGCGATGCTGTCGTTGTCATCGTTGGCATCGACATCGACATCATTGGCGTATTTGTAATTGGAGATCCTGATTCTTCCTCGAAGATGGTGGAATGTTGGTCACTGTTGGTGTGCTGTAGCGGGGATGTTGCGTTACCACCGCGTATGGTAATTCTCGCAGAGCAGCGGAAAGAATGCAGTATGTGTGCAACACGCTATATTTGATTTGACATTCGAATGGGGGCACACGCAACGCATTTCTGGGGCTTCATGAGAGATTGAGATTGGAATCTTGTTGTGCTGAACATGAGTAATGAGATTGTAATTTTTTTTACTTGTGGGATGTACATACATACATACATATCTGTTGATTCGGAGGAAGGGATATACAAACGTTTTTCGAATTTAAATTTTCTTGCGCCCCATAGTTATGTCAGGCCTCTGGCCTCTGTTAAGTTAAACCAATTTACACCCCTAATAGCTAAAGACTGCTGTCGAAATCTTACTCAAACCCAAGTAAAATAGTGAAGTCCAAAATAGTGGAGTCTCGAGTAGATCAATTTTGAACTATAGAGATTACCGTATCGCACACTCGTAACAAGTTTCAAGTTAGAACTCACCACTGCGCAATCAACTGCAAAGCTATATGAGATAGGACTCATTAAATTGAGCTCAAGGGTATAGCTGAATTCGGAACCTCATAAAATCTTATTCAGATTTGTCGCCGACGGAAAACAAGCAGCGCGGTTTGAAAGCAGCTTACCTGATTTATTTCAAATATGCGAATGATTTTGGCACTATTACAAGCTCCTTTTTCAAGCTCACAAGTGATATTATAGATAATACGTACGGTAAGTATAAATGTTAACGTTAAACACATTACTTTTGACATATGTATGTAGCTGTATTCATCGTTGTCGCTACAGAAGCAGTCATTCCGACCGCATCATCTGTTCTTAGCTACATATACAGTCGACAGCCATGAGGATAATATGGATCTCCGCTTGAAAAACAGAGGCATGTTTTCCTAACTATTAGTGAAGTGTATTGTTGACATAGCGTAACCAAGAAGGGACACATATTAACAAAACGTCACAGTGGACAACTATAAATTCGAGATTGTAAGAGACTTTGTCTAATTTGCCTCTGAAAGTAAGGCAGAAGTAATCAAACAAAGAATAACTCTAAATAACCGTTATTTCTTTGAGCTGAAAAGACAATTGAATAATATGGTCTCATCCCGAAGATACATATAAATCAATTTTTTTACGACCTAAGTCATTACAGTCCTTTTTGACGGCACTATATTAAAAGCATCCCCGAAGGACTTTCGGCCCTGTTTGCGTTTATGATCTATGTATAGAGTAAGAGAAGCAAAAAATTACTATATGAGCTAATCAAAAAAAAAAAATGTTATATTCTTTAAGATGGTTTAAAACGGTCTGCCCTACAACGTATTCGAATCTAATACAGAGGGACAACACAGTAGAGGGTAACCTCGGCTTAGATATCGCTCATAAGTAAAAGGTGACTTAAGCCAACTTGAAGGACATATTGTTGCGATATTCCCGATCGAAGGGATTAATTACTCGCGCGCAATCTAAGAATGGGTATCAATTAAAAATAATTCACAAAGAAAAGAAAAAAAAAAACTGCAGATCAACAAAAACACGACCGCCCACGCGAAATGTAAAGGGTCGAATGAGGGAGGGAATATCCCAGCTGACTTCCGACCGCTCAGCAGGGATGGGTCCGGGATGTATTGGGGGATGTTCCTTGGGGTCGGAACACACTGGGCGCCAGGTAATCTTTAAAGTTAAAATTACCAAAACTATTAGAATAAAAAAAGACGTGGTGTAAAGTGGTAAATGAAGGGTCGGTATATTTTGAAAGGGAGTCACATCCAGAGCTCTGACAGCTTCCTCTCTTACGGCTTCAAGTTCTCACTCTCTCGTAGCACTGTTCGTTTTGAGTGACTGCTTGGGCTCGCATTCACCCTCCTGACCAGGGCTAATTATAAAACTAAATGGCGACTAGACATTAACCCAAAGTGAAAGGATAAGTTTATCGCGAAAACTACCTATCGAGTAAACCATAGTGCAGACATTAAGGGACAAAAAGGGTACCCAGGGAATCGGGAGCTATTTACAAAACAAAATAAGGTTTTGGTCCCTTTTTGGGAGATTTGGTTTATAAAAATTGTTATCATTAGGCAAGATCAAACAGTAAAATATAGGGTGGGCTCTCGGCCTTGTGAATTTGGCAGCAGATGATTTTGGATTGGTGGGAGACCTTGTTAACTCCTTTGATAAAGATTTGTATAGATTGTTGGGGGACCTCGTTAACCCCTTCGATGAATATCCCACAACATGGAGATCATTTGGACCGTTGGAGGACCTTGTTAACCCCTTTGATGAATTTATCGAATTGATGAAAAAGGATCAGGATGAGTCTCCAGGCGGTTTGCCTGGCTCTTCCTGCTTCAGACCGTCCGTCTGGCCCTTGGGTACCTGCTTTGTCATCATGTTCGAGCATATGGGAAAGAGTGAGCACTGGGTTGTAGAACAACCTAGGAACGCTCAGTTAACCCACAGCTCTCAGAGAACAGCGGATAAAAAGAGTAAAAGGCAAGGCAAAAATGGTGGATGGGTAAGACTGGGAAGGATGGAGTGGACAAGGAATTTTGTGCGTAATTTGAACGCAACAATATGTAAATGAAGACAGGCTAAGGTCAGGGCTAACTAGAGAGGTTATTCGATTGATGTGAACCTGGACACCTGTGCACAGTAAAGCTACCAAAATAATATAAAAACGGCACAATGTTGTGCATCGCTCTTCGTATTTTTGGAACTCTTATTTGTAATTTCATTAAACTTGTTTTACATCATGTATTCATAATTTTCTTAGCACTACCATGTTTGGATAATAAAAATAAATTGTGCTTGTTACCCTGCTTGACATGCCAAGCAGGTCAGCCGCTGATTTATTCGTTTTCAAACGACCACCAAGGCACACAGAATACTTAATTACAGCAACAGTGTTGCAAAATCCTACGTGATCTCATTTTCATCCTACAAACCGTCAAACTGCTTAACATTGTGTGTTCATCTTTTGAAGCGAAAAGCAATAATTATTGTAATAAGAAGGGTCTCTGCGCTCATCCAAAATGAAATACTCTGTCCACCACTCTAGGGTATGTAATTCAGGTCAATTAATTATGTGTGCAAACAAACTATACATACAAGCACTTTCAATTTCACAAAAATACGCTGCGTCACGAAATTCAAGAATTAAATTAAATGTCCCTTCGACATGCCATAATTTGAAGCGAGTGCATCTTATCATTGTCCAATAATTCCAACATTATAATTTCCATCCCCTCCCCTTTCATACGAATTCAACATGAAAATAACTCATTTCAGGACTCGTCACAACAGTAATTCCAGTCCCTTAGAGGGCGAAGCGAAAAAATAAAAAAGAAAACAATTTGTACACAGAGGACTTTAGGAACGCTCGTCCATCCGTCCAGCCAAAGCGTAGCCCCTATATTCACCTGCCTCAATCATGGTCATTAATTTCAATGAATGCCCCAGCTGGGCTCTCTTCGAGCTCTCCGCAATCATTATAATGTAAATGTTGAGCGATAACGAAATTATGAAGCCATTAATTCCACTAATTGAATGGTAGCGTAGCGAGGCAGAAGCAGAGGTCGTTCGTGTCTGTCCAGCGGTCGGTTGGTCCATCCATGGTGACCGCATAGTAAGACAAAGTTGGAGTATTATTCGCGTTCTTTTGCGCGGGACAGGTATAAAAATTAATTTAATAATTATATGCAGCAGCAGAGGACAGCGGAATGAGATCGAATGTAATCGAATGGATGTTTCGATTGCGATGCGACCATGGTGCTTTTGCCCGCAAGGATGCGCCGCCGCCGCCTCACGCCATTCTGTTGGATGGAGTATGTGGTTATAAATTAATTTATGGTGAGCACCTCTTAAATAAAATTATTGAAGTGCTCGTTGGCCAGCGTTAAGATGAGCACCTATCTGCAACGCAGCCACAGCTAACAGAAGCAATGTTGCACATTCATACATGGTAATCGATGACAATGATTCCAATGGTAATTTCCTTTTCCGGAAAAAATTAAGGGAAACTACAGCACAGAGAAGGTTTGGTGTAATTACAATGTCGAAAGCAGGGTATTTTCAGGGCTAGAATTATTGGGTGATTGGAATGAATGCAGGGGGCTTAGAGTGCCAAATCCCTTGCAAAATGTCGACATATCAAAATGTTTGTAGAAATCTTTAATTTATCTATGACCAAAAGTTTTAGAACGTATATGAAGGAGAAGGAGATACTTCAATTCTAAAATCTATGCTCTTCCCGTATTCATAGACATTGAGGAAGCATTTGCGAATCTCACCCTGACCAACTCATTTAAAGTGAATAGGATCCTAGAGCAAACAAATCAAGGCTACAGTTGGTAGCTACGCCAAGATTATCTTTTGACAGCAAAAGACTCACTGTCATTGAATACGCCGACGATGAATATATTATTGTCAGCAGGAGTAACTTTCCATTTCTATGTGAGAGTGCTTAGCAGGCATTATCCGTCAACCCACCTAAGACTAAGATAAAGTTTTTTTTACGACAAAAAGAAAGTTACTACAAGTGAGGTCACCTGTATTCTTATGACTAATCAACAAAGGACACCTTTACCTCTAATCTTGTCCGGCAACCCAATAGGATATTCAGCAGAATAGTGGGACTAAGCCCTCGATCAAGGCCTATACGGCTGTAATGCTTACCTGAAAAATTGTTGAAGAGACTATCGTTAAGCTATACTGACTAGGGCGATGTAATGCTGCGGTGTGTGTCTGAGCTCCTGGATACACAGGACACTCCACGACGCACTTCCCATGGACTACAGCTCATCAATTCACAAAAGTAAAAGAAAGAGCTGCTACTTCTCCCACACTGCGTACATTCGCATGGACTGAGCTCATGTTGACATGTCGAAGAGGGTGATTGAAGGAAGAAAAACAGGCAAGATCTGCTCGGACTGAACATATGTATATGTACGTGGCTTGAAAACATTAGTAGGTTTCGTAACGGGTTTCAGCTCTCTAATCGAGAGTGCTGAAACTATTGCAATAAGAAACTTGTTCCTTTCGAGCCATTTCATCGGTGAATGTTCTGTCAAACTGATTAATTTCAACTTCGCCGCATAATGTTTAGGCGGCTATATGCTTCTCGTCTTTAGATCACCCCCGATAAATACAATTGACTTTATTCATTTTAACAGTACCCATCACAAAATGAAAACATACAGAAAAGCTACAATCCGTCTGGAACGGATCGTCTGATACCCTATCCTCCTCTCTAGAAATTGCATTCCGTACTCAAATATGGCTATAACCTCGAACGTTTGAGGATGTTACATGTAAAATTTTATCAAAAACGGTTTTTTGATGAAAACGCCCCCAAAAAGTGGGCTTGGCCAAAACTGTTGTTTGGGTGAATTGTAGGGAATCTGAATATCTAAATATTTGGACTTAACAAAATTTTTCGGTTTCATATAATTTAGTGAAGTTATAAAAAAGTAGGCGTGGCAGTGGGCGGATGTAAAAAAAAATTTACATTTCTACTGTATCTTTTAGTCAGAAGCCCAAATATGAAATTTCAGCGTCCTAGTTAAAAATTTAAGGCCCAAAAATCGGTTTTATGATGAAAACACCCCAAAAAGTGGGCGTGACTAAAACTTTTGTAGGGAGTCTGAATGCCTAAATATTTGGTCTTAACAAAATTTTTCGGTTTCATATAATTTAATGAAGTTATGAAAAAGCGGGCGTGGCAGTGGGCGGATTTAAAAAATGTTTACACTTGTACTGTATCTTTTTCTCAGAAGCCCAGATATGAAATTTCAGCGTCCTAGCTCAAAATTTAAGGCCCAAAAAGTGGTGACATACGGACGGACGGACGGACGGTCATCGCTCAATCGAGTAGTATTAATCCAGTAGTATCACTACTTAAACACAGCTCCCTCGGCGTGGCGACTTACAACTTTGGATTAAGCGTTGTTGGATCTTAGTTTTCGATTCACATTCAGCTCTGCCAAAGTAGTGGTAGCTACCTGGTAGTGCATCCTGTTCCTCTAATTAAGCCACCCCATCGCGACAAGGTGTCCAACATCCTGGATGGAGTGTTTGCCTTAGGTAGGCATCATAATTTGAGCATTCAAATATAAATCCTTCTTTTCTTTTTATACCCTATCCTAAGGGTATATTAAGTTTGACACATAGTTTGTAACATAGAGAAATAATCGAGATAGACCCTATAAAGTATATATATTCGTGATCAGCATCAATAGCGAAATCGATTGAGCGATGACCGTCCGTCCGTCCGTCCGTCCGTCCGTCCGTCCGTCCGTCCGTCCGTCCGTCCGTATGTCACCGCTTTTTGGGCCTTAAATTTTGAGCTAGGACGATGAAATTTCATATCTGGGCTTCTGAGAAAAAGATACAGTACAAGTGTAAAAATTTTTGAAATCCGCCCACTGCCACGCCCACTTTTTCATAACTTCACTAAATTATATGAAACCGAAAAATTTTGTTAAGACCAAATATTTAGGCATTCAGATTCCCTACAATCCACCCATACAAAAGTTTTGGCCACGCCCACTTTTTGGGGGCGTTTTCATCACAAAACCGATTTATGGGCCTTAAATTTTTAACTAGGACGCTGAAATTTCATATCTGGGCTTCCAAGAAAAAGATACAGTAGAAGTGTAAAATTTTTTTACATCCGCCCACTGCCACGCCTACTTTTTTATAACTTCACTAAATTATATGAAACCGAAAAATTTTGTTAAGACCAAATATTTGGGTATTTAGATTCCCTACAATTCACCCATACAAAAGTTTTGGCCACGCCCACTTTTTGGGGCGTTATCATCACAAAACCTATTTTGATAAAATTTTACATGTCAAACATCCTCAAACGTTCGACATTATAGCTATATTTGAGTATAAAATGCAATTTGGCCACGCCCACTTTATAGAGAGGAGGATAGGGTATCAGACGATGCGTTCCAGACGGATTGTAGCTTTTCTGTATGTTTTTAGGATGTCATGTTATTTTTTCAACATCATACTTGAAAGGATTCTGCAAAACTCACAACCCAACAACAGAGGCACAATCTTTCAAAAGTCTGTGCAACTACTATGTAGCTTACGCCGACGACATTGACATAATTGGTAGACAATAGCGGGCTGTCACCAGGGCGTTTGCTAGTATTGCAACGGAGGCTGTCAAAATGGGTTTAGCGGTAAACGAGGGCAAAACCAAGTACTGTCAACCAGAAGGAACAAACAACATCAACGAATAGGACAGAACGTCACAATCGACAGCTATAACTTTGAGGTAATAAGGAATTTGTCTATCTCGGCTCTGCTATGAACTCTGACAACAACATTTCAGCAGAAATTAAATGAAGAATAAGTCTTGCCAAAGCTGTTTGTGTAGCCCCTCTCAAATAGCGAATCATAGAGTAACAATACGAGGATGCAAAGATCGTTGATGTATCCATTAACGTTTTTCAGTGCCACAATAGCCGCATATTTTGTTTATTAACAAGGCTAGGTAACTAAACATTACGGAAATATATTTGCGTGCCAGATTTGAACGATTTTTTAGATAACATGTTTTTATACCCTATCCTAAGGGTATATTAAGTTTGACACATAGTTTGTAACATAGAGAAATAATCGAGATAGACCCTATAAAGTATATATATTCGTGATCAGCATCAATAGCGAAATCGATTGAGCGATGACCGTCCGTCCGTCCGTCCGTCCGTCCGTCCGTCCGTATGTCACCGCTTTTTGGGCCTTAAATTTTGAGCTAGGACGATGAAATTTCATATCTGGGCTTCTGAGAAAAAGATACAGTACAAGTGTAAAAATTTTTTAAATCCGCCCACTGCCACGCCCACTTTTTCATAACTTCACTAAATTATATGAAACCGAAAAATTTTGTTAAGACCAAATATTTAGGCATTCAGATTCCCTACAATCCACCCTTACAAAAGTTTTGGCCACGCCCACTTTTTGGGGGCGTTTTTATCACAAAACCGATTTTTGGGCCTTAAATTTTTAACTAGGACGCTGAAATTTCATATCTGGGCTTCCAAGAAAAATATTCAATGCAAGTGTAAATTTTTTTTACATCCGCCCACTGCCACGCCTACTTTTTTATAACTTCACTAAATTATATGAAACCGAAAAATTTTGTTAAGACCAAATATTTGGGTATTCAGATTCCCTACAATTCACCTATAGAACAGTTTTGGCCACGCCCACTTTTTGGGGGCGTTTTCATCGAAAAACCGATTTTCATACAATTTTACATGTAACATCCTCAAACGTTCGACATTATAGCTATATTTGAGTACAAAATGCAATTTGGCCACGCCCAGAGAGAGGAGGATAGGGTATCATACGATCCGTTCCAGACGGATTGTAGCTTTTCTGTATGTTTAGCTTAATATTTAAACTTAAAATTAAAAATAAAAATCTAAGAAAATCTAAATAAATTATTCCACTTCTCTAGTAGATATTTTATGCAAAGTGTGATACTGACCCTATTTTCTTATCCGTAACTGTACAGTCGAGATAAATATGTAATGACTAAGCTCACAAATCATGCGAAAGTACAGGAACACTCTAGTTCTCCTAGTAGATGTCATTTGAATATCTATCTAAAGGAAAGCAAAAGATGACCCATTCAAAATTCATTAATCTCAAGGAGTATCACATTACCAAATTCGCAAACCAATTTCAAATGTAATTTACTGTCTGTTACTTTCAATAAATCGAAATTTCAACACAAACAATAAACAACTAACAAGTATCAGTATCTATACATAACACTCGTACTTCAAAGCAAAAGAACAAGCAAACAAAAACATAAAACTCGCCAAAACAAGATACCATCGACAGAAAACGAAGAAAAAAAAACCTTTCCGACAAATTAAATTTGACAGCCGGCAAAATATTTCGAATGTAAGCTGTAAAACTCCGACAGCAACCACTAGATAATCCGCCTGTCAATCCAAAACGACTTTGTTATTAACTTTTTGTTAGGACTGTGTATGGTGGTTGCGTGGTGTGCAGTAATACTCCAATCGACTGTGTTATATGGAGGAGATTCACTGATGCTCCTAATCTCTGATCATCCTTCCTTTCACCGTGGAGAATCGAACATTCGGCTACCTGGATCCCACACAACCATGCGTGGTTAAGTCGAATCCTTTTAGTGAAAACTTCAGACTTTACTGCTACGCAAAAATCGATGAAGCGCGAAATTGCGGTACGGAATTAGTGTCGGCTTTTGTGTTGATACACAAAACCTGCCGGTCCGATGGTGGTCTTCTCTAATTATGTGATGCGATGCTGGTGCTAGAACTAAATGAAATGAAATATCCTTAATCGGTTCCCAATTTTCGGCTCGTTCGTTTGAAACAAGAGCATTTTGTAGTGGTGGTAGCAATAGGAATTTCAGAGAAAACAAGCTGAAGGCAATAATTTCGAATTGGCAGTCCTTGTGATTCGTAAACAAGATTTCACACAGATCATTACGGTCCAATAAACTTAGTTGAATGCGTCTGTCACAGATATACGTAAGTCTGATTATCCCGGAGTACTGATGGGTGTTAGAAGAGCATGACAAAGTTTGAGAAAGGTTGGAAACGGAGGAAAATTTCAGTGTCAAAAGAAATGCCATTGTCTTCTTAGTAAGATTATTTGTTCATACTTGATTCCTATGTTCCTCAACTACATCTAAATTTTATTGAGATGTCTATGTATCCATCCTCAACAAACAAGCCACAAACCTCCACAAACTCCTGGCTGCTAATAAAAAGAGTGTTAATCATGCCGACTGGTCCTGAAGATTCTGTAATTATATTTAATTCTAAAGAAAGTGATGATTCATTCAGCTTCTAATATGACTCCAGATCCTGTACCAAACTAAATCTTCAAATAATGAATATAAGAGGCCAATCCTAATTATTATTAGTGCTTATCTGTTTTCTGCAATCAAAATGGTGTACACCGTCACGTACATTAAATCTCTGAAATACTTAGGACCTAGTCAATTCTGGTAGATAGGGACCCGCTCGCTTTGTACCCGGTGAGACTCTTTGTTGGACAAAAGACTGGCCGTCTTTGTTTATTCGCTAGAACTGTTTTAGCTTGTTAGAAGAAGGACACAGTGGATGCTCACTATCTGACCATCAACACCTCAGTTTCGATATTACCGGCAAATTGTCACATGCTTCTCCTAGATATGAGCCCAAGTTGAATGACTAGAATCTGTATTGGAGACTTGTACTCCCCGGGGAGGTGTCCTTTCTTCCGTTCTATGGTCTTTAGTTATCGACAATCTTCAAGTCGATCTGCATAGATCAGGCTACATATTCATTGGTTATGTGGATGACTTGGCGATTTTTATTATAGTGTCATACAAGGTGCTTTACTACACGTATTAGAATGGCGCAGCAGAGAAGGACTATCCATCAATCCTTGCAAAACCGTTCTAGTGCCTTTCACAAAAAGAAGATTGGTTAATCTAACACATATCGCCATTAAAGGCTCCACTTTAGTTTATTCCAGTTAGGTTAAATATCTCCGCATCATCCTTGACAAACGGTTTAACTGGAATTCTCATATCAAGACCGCCATCGAGTGCGCCATTTGGGCAATGTGGGCCAGTGGCCGCCTTTACGGCAGAACTTGGAGTCTAAATCAAAAAATGATACATTGGATGAATACAAGGATCGTGAGGCTCATTATCACGTACACGGTCATCGTTTGGTGGCCGAAAGTTCTTTAACGGTCTAAGCTTCAGAAGCTCCAGAGAATTGCCTGTCTCGGTATTACGGGTTCCATGCGTACCTGCCCTATGGCAGCATTAGAAGCTGTTGTCGCACTTTTCTCTCCTACAAATCTTCATTAGGAAGACGGCCGCTAGATGCGCTATTAAGCTGCAGCTAGAATACTAGTATAAACCAGGTGACATGTGGGACACCCAGGAAATTATTGAGCCGAAAAGGACTTGTTTTGTACTATCCCCGACAGTATGGTCAGGGAGTATTGTTTCGGTAGGTTATTTGAAGTAGAAATATTGGACCGTGCAAATTAGTCTAATGGTGTTCCGGCACTGGATCCTAGAGGTCTGGTCTGATTCACAGACGGATCGAAGCTGGAAAGTTAGCTAGAGCTGGTTTGGAATCTGCGCCCTACTGTGGCGTCAATTGAGTTGCCGAGCGGCTGATACAATTCAAGTGATTAATTATTCCTTATTCCTACAAGGAAATTTTTCATCTAGACAAAGATAGTATTAGAAAGCTGGTGAGCTTTCTCACAGGTCACTGTAGACCGCGGTATCATCTTAACAAGCTCAATCTGAGCTCATAAACGGAATGTACGTTCTGCTAAGAAGATGACGAATCCTCTGAGCAAATACTCTGTGAATGAATGAACGTACTATCCTTCATTAGGAAAGTGGTACGACTCTTGGTTTAATCACACCCTAATTGATACAATAGATATTTGTTGGTCGCAGTGTCAGCTACATATATGGGCATGGGTCTAAAAAAAATGTATGTGCTTGAAATTTCTGAAAATCGCTCAAAAAGTCGGATAGTGTGAACCGAGAATTGACATTGTAAATAAACCACAGCATTTTTTACTTAATTGTTGCTTACCTCTAAAGTAACAGATGACCGGTCCGAAAACATGGTCAGTAAATGTTTTCGTTCAAGAACAATAGAAACCTACGTTGATTTTCTCTTCCCCAAATGCTACCCTCTTGCTTGTTGAAGATGATTTTGTTTTGAAATACATTTTATTGCCGGATTACCATTGGTACAAATAGAGTGTATTGTGCTTGACAGTTGGATAATAGTAAACAATTTCAGTTTTCAGCTCTTAATGGGATACACTTCATTTCTTTAATTTATCATTTCTGTACTTAGGTGGAGCTGCAGTTCGGGGTGAACCTGTGTCTCAACCAACAAGTCCTCCAGCTCCAGTTGGCTCGGTCCTTGGCTAACTGCCTCCAGTTGCGGACTCCAAGTCGGTTAAGGTCCCCTTCTACTTTTGCGCGCCACCTCAGGAGAGGTCTTCCTCTACTGTGTTGTCCCTCCTATTTTAGTTAATTTGATTAATTCAATTTATTAATTATTTGTGTAGGTACATATGTATTTTATTAAATTTATCTACTCCCTATTTCTAGAGATACTTAAATACGTACCTCTAGAAATTAAGAACCTCCAAACCTAAACATGTGTTTCCCCACTAAAAACATATTTTTATCAATCATAAATCACAGTAGATTAAATAGTTAATTTTTCTTATTGTCCATAGATTTAACACTATCTAGAGCCATCTTTGGAATAGTCAGTAATCCATTAGAAGAACTAACCTTCGGAGCTTTGTTCCAATTTACTCCAAGCGTGCATTCGTTAAACGGAGCATAGAACACAAAACATTGGATATTTATAAAAATACATGTTCGAGATATGGAAAAGTTGTAATAAATTGTTTCCTGTTCAACATACGGTCTCCAGTCTGCACTCCCTACATACAAACACACATTCATTCGAAAACACATAAACTACACACGACGAACCACGATACCGCCCTCTGTGGATAATAAATAATATTTTTTCGCATAAAATATGTTATCCGATTTTCATGGCATGCCGAATAGCTGTAATATTTCATTTTTTATTACCTTTGCCACCTAGCTACCATACATATGTACGTGTATGAGTTTCGGTCTGATAGGGTTGAAGAGTGGCTCCTCTAACTAACCCCCCTTAAATCCATAAAAAAACGAAACCATAGATATGTTAACTTTCTCTGTTATGAAGTTATCCATCCCTTGACGGTGGTATTTCGTTCTCACACCCTCCGCACCGCCTCTCAAGGCAACACACATAAATAAAAGGTAACAAATCATTTTGACTTCCCTGTCGTGTCCTGGAACGATACGGAACGGTTGAGTTCGTTTTCCACCGAATGAGTTTCTCTCTTTTGGCAGCTGAACTGTGTCTTTTCAGGTGCTGATCACAATTGACACTTGAATCGCTTTTAATTTGTGCCGTCGTCGACGAAAATCCCTTCTAATCCTGGTTGAAAGTGTCCAACCTCATTTTTGGCGCAGGAAAGGATGTGTGGTTGCGTTTTTTTTTCTCTCTACTCGGCTTTGCTTTGTCGGTGGTATTTTTTGGGATGTTTTCTTCGCCGTCTTTCCATTTGAAGAGAACGGAAGGGAATTCATGAGAAAGGTCCTTAATCTGGTGAAGGGTGTCAGTTTACATTAAACCTGCTACCGTTTGATTTAGTTCGCTGCTCGTTGCGGTTGGAGCAACTAAATTAATGTTGTTGAAATGGATTTTCCATTCCTGTTGGTTGATTCATCTTGACGTTCGTTTCTGGCCGCTTCATGTGTACTATCATCTTCTTTCTCTCCAGGGGCTATTGGACTCATGTTTCAACCACTTTACCTTCGGCACGATGTAGGAACTGAACTCAACTCACCTGGATGCCGGATTTTATCGGGTTGAACGAAGCGAAAGGGATGTGTGTCAGTTCGGAAGGGATAGTAAAATGTTGGCTTTTTTTAAGGACTTTTGGCGGACAATACATACATACATGGCTTCTTAATTTATGGAAAATATATTTCATTGCAGTAAGTAATTTGATTTCACTTGATACATAAATTTGCAAAGCTAATGGCTAATAATAATCTTTTTATTTATTTTAATAAGGACATAATGTATAGAATAAATTGTTTGAAAATACACAATAATTCATTAATTCGCTGTTGCTTTTGAGTAACCAACTTCAAAGAGAGATACGTGTATGAAACGAATGGACACACTTCATTATTATTAATTCAATATTTTTGTTACTGTTACATTTTTAATAGACACACTGTTGCCAGCTGGTGAGAAATCTTACTTTTGAAAATTTCCGTTTTCAGTTTCAAAGTGAGCCAATAAAAAAGAGGAATTTGTGTTCCTTACAGAACAACGAAAAGGGAAATTATGTTGTCTAAACGTTTAAATAACGTTTCGATACATTCCTATTAGTTTCGTGATTTCATGGTTAAATTAGAAAACGCCAGTACTTAGGCTCTTTTGGAGCCATCCAGTTTACACAAACTGGACCTTATGTCAAACTTTCAGTCAATGCAGAAAGACTTGAGTATAAAGCCTGCATGCCTGCTTTCTTGTTGTTTTTTCTCTGACCATTCGTCCATCAAGCTATTTAACCGTTCTTCCTTGGAGATAGACCACCTCTCTTAAAGAATATAGTAGTCTGAGACTCCGCTGTCTTTGATCTCTTATCTATCCCGTATACCAAAGCCAGAGACGATCTGTGGAGAAATCCACGGTAGACACTGACTGGCGTCAACCAGTGTTGTAACTATGTATTACTGTGCATCAACTGTGCTTATTTTACCTCCTCGTAGTAGCCAACAATCTGTGGTACCAGTACCGCGACATCATCAAAGGGGTAGCAGAGACCACCATAAGCTACCTGCCACTACCCAAAAAGAGCCCTTGGTATGATTATGAATGAGTGCGCCGGTAAAATGTGATATAAAACGCACACATGCAAACGTTGCAGCGCAAAACAAGTGCAGTGAAAGAAGAGTATCGAGCCAGAAGAAGGGAGGAGAAGAAGATCATGCATAGAAAGAAAAGGGCTCACGCAGTCTCCCAGCTCAAGGATATCGAAGAGTCCCGCGATAGGAATAACATCTGCATGTTTTTTAAAAAAGCCAAGCTTACTTCAAGCCCGGAACGCTGGCTTTTCGAAACAGTGAAAGAAACCTAGTCACCGAAGTATAGCGAATAGTAGATGTGTTTAAGTTTAATGGTGGAGAGAGTGAGTGAGTGGGCAAGAAGAGAACCCACATCCAGGCAATAAAGAAGGCATCCCCCTCCTAGTTTTGAAGAGGTTGGCTAAGCTATCAAAAAGCTGAAGAACTATAAGGCCGCCGGCTCTGATGGTGTATTAGCAGGGCTTCTCAAACATGATGGTGATGCTTTGGTTAGGTGCATACACCAAATCATCAACCAAGTATGGGTGGACGAAGCCATGCCCGATGACTGGACTATCAGCTCTACATGCCCCATCTTCAAGAAAAGCGATCCTATGTCTTGTAAGCCTTTCTGCAATAGATACAATAATCGTCACGTGCCAGTGTGGCTACCTGCCCAACAGATCGACGATTAACCAAAGCCGGATATGATACCATTCATCGCCTGGAGCTCTGCAAGACGATGGCTGAATTCGGGATCTCGGCTATACCTACTAATCTAGCTGTGACGCGTGACGCTGGAAAACACGCGGTGGAACGTGCAATTCGGCAACAGTTCTTCCGAACTATTTCAAATATGTACCGGATTTCGGCATGGAGATGCGCTGTCATGTGACTTCTTCAATCTTGTGCTGGAATAGATAGTGGGCAGGCCAGGTGTTAACACGGAAAGCACTATCTTTAACAAAACTGTCCAGCTGCTGCAATACGCAGACGACATCGACATCATCGATCGCTCCCAGCGTGACGTCTTAGTGGCTTTTGCGGCAATTGAAGGACAGGCAAACGATTTGCTCTACATAACTTTGATTTTGATCCTGCCAGCTGAACGATAACCAGGAAACCAGAACAGATATTGAATACTTTCGAGAGAAAAATTCTTCGTCGAATATTCGGTCCCGTATGCGAGGAGTGCGAATGGAGGAGAAGATACAACCGCTGGAACATAAAAAGCACCTTGTACATGTTCAAATGGATTCGGACTCGTCTGTCTTTTTAATTTTTGTCGAAACAAACAATTTGCTCAATTTTCAATCCTGAGCAGTTTGTAAACGTGTAGCATAAAGGTGCAAATACGTAAGACCCAGTCGTGCACTTTATTTTGTATATCTTAGGCCTATTTCAGAATTCCAGCAATTTATCTGTATTTTTAATTGACTAGTGGAAAGGTCACCAAATGGTAAAGGGCATTTGAAATGAGATCGCCTTCATTAACAGAATTCTTTTATTGCAAAACTAAATCGAAATTAGGTGCACTATAAATGTCCATAGAAACACAAGGACAAGGGGAATCATCAAAAAAAGTGGAGTGATCCCATTGGGAACATAGGTAATCTACTGAGGCATAGTTGCGGATGGATTTAAATATTTGAAAATAAAAAACAAAATTAATAAACTTGAGTTCTGTGCAAATAAAAATAAATGTACATAGCGACTCCTATGCTTACAAAAATACATTGCTTTATACCAGCATGAACTCCCCACTTAGAATTCCGTGATAACAAACTCAAGCATTATTACAACTCCACTAAAACAAATATCCCATGACTCTATAAAACCTTGCGTTCGAGATAAAACCTGCACCCATTTATCACTGAACCAAGTGCCGCGAAAACTTTCACATACCACTTCAATGCGGCAAATTAAACGCCGCCGCCACTATATCTCTACTTCATCTAATTAATAAAATTGTTTATCAACATCGTCGTCGTGGCTCGTTGTTGCTGGAATGCGATTATACCCGGAGACACTTAGGACCACATTGACGTCCTATTAATTCCAGCCAGTTACCTCCTCACACTTCGCCATAATGCAAAACTACAATTTAACCTCAAACAACTTTGCATTAATAATCCTGCACATTTCTCACCATCAGTCTGCTGACCAACCGCCACAACAACGCGGCAACCATTCGAATCCTAGAAACGCCATAAATTAACAACATTTCCGTTCGCGCAAACGCAGTCATCTCAGGGGCCTTTGCTGGCCGTAGAGTTGGCACGGCGCTGCTGCTGTTACTGCTGCCGTGGCTTGTTCAACGCCACTCTTATGTTCTACGCTTTTTTGTAAATTTATCTACCATTCAATCTTAAATCTCTTAATAATGAGATCTCACTAGAGATACAAAGCTCTGACTGTTTGTGCACACCACAGCGATAGTTCAGACAGACAAAATCTAGTTTCTATGAGTGAGCGCTGGAGCGCGTGACTCCATGTTATCCACATAAGAAAACCCCCGGCAAACATTGTCTGTCAGTCCGACAAGGTGCAGGCGGTTTAAGGCTGCTGCAACTACTGACAGTAAGACAGTGGGACAGTGCATTTAACTGTCGTTGCCAGGTTAAGAGAAGGCGCGCCCGCTCCTGCTACTTTTCAAATCTCTCTCTATCGTCGAATCTACATCACAACACACAACACTCTCTGACAGCTCGCGTTGGACATGTAACAAGCGATCAAAATTTATGGCAACTAATGATCGTAATTAATATGTCAAAATTGCCAAACACGACCCCAGTAATTCGCAATACGATTGCGGTGAATTGCGATACGAAGTTTTTTTTCCTGGTAAGTGAATGGGTGTTTAGTCAACCAATTTACAGCAATGCAGAGAAAACAAGTGCAGAGAAGTCATGCCTAGTTTACACATTCTTATAATTTACCCTATGTTAGACGTGGGAAACATGCTCTTAATTCCGGCCAACCTTAAGAAGTGATTACTTTCCTTACTTACGGTCGTATCTAAGAAGTCTCAAAAATCGATTCAAAAATCACGTGCCGAATAAAAAGACAGTCGTCGAAAACGACAATCAAAATTGGGATAAGAACCGATACCAATTAAGCATCCAGTATTCCGACATTGACAAGATATTAGATTCCTCAATATCACCCTTATTTTATGTATTGTATGAGGGCTTCACACCCTTGTTAAGCAACTCGATTTATCCAGAACAGTACAGTTTTAGGCTAGTAAATAATATCTTTTAAAAACCCAGTATACTCTTTACCTTTTACCTCGATTGCTGTACAGTCCCCTATGGAAGTAGTTATGGAGACTAATTATGTATATATATTTACAGAACCGTGATTGGTTTGGTTGCCAGCCGCAAGTGGTTACTGTGTTGAAGTACGGAGTTCGGGGTTTGATCTCCAGACAACACCTTAAAATTCTTTCACAGCCCCACCTCTCGCGAGCGTCAAACATGCGAGAGTATAACTTTCATGAAAAAGCTTCTCAAATAAATCATTGCCCTTCGGAAACGGCATTAAACAGCAGGTTCCTTTCATTCGTCTAAAGATTATAACACGTACAACAAGAAGGGTTTGTGAGAAGCTAGGCCCTGGACCTGTCGCTCCAAATATTTATATTTATATATATGTATATATGTATGTACATACATATATATTTTTTGTGTTTGGTTTTGATACACTGTAAAACGTCCGATTGTCAAAAATTACAGGGTTCTACACAAGGTCGATAACGACCTCACCGAGAACATTGATGTCAAGAAAGGACTTAGGGTTCTCATTTACCCCTGTTTACATTTACCCGGTATAACCCTAAACAAGTTGACGCGCTGCCATTTTACTAGTATTGCATCCTTCAGCGCAAATAGTCAAGACATACATATATTCAAGTTTCATTTCGAATAGTTCAGTACTCCATCAGTTCATAACCTGCAAATCATATGGACTGATTGCTCCTTTGTTCACAAAAACCAATAAAGTCGGCCAGAGTACAACAAATTTACCATAAATTGCAAAACTTCTTAGAAAGCCACATAATTTCCATCAAAGTACTGCAAAAACCACATAATACCCTACTAACTCCAAGCCGCAAACCGCAACAATTAAAATGACGCGCAGAGAAAAAAAACGTTCTGTCCAACAACCGGTTACATAAATTCACTTAACTGCTGCCATGGTGTACACATTTATGATTGATGGCAGTTTATGTGCCGCACGTCATAAACGCAAACCCCAGCTCACGGCACGGCGCGATAGAGTGGGCAATGTGCAGTTGTCAACCATGTTTCCCCATCTCACTCATATCACCGCCACCATCCTTCCGTCAGTTCACCACCACTGCAGCCATCCAACTCGAGTGAGTGGACGACAATAATGGCGATAACGTGGCCAACCATATTGCCATTATGTGATTTTCATAAACTTTTCAAGCCAACTGGGTAATTTATTGGCCTGTCAGTGGGTTTCGCGTTGTGCGTTCATTTGCAATTGATTGCCGCTGCAAGCGCACAATCCATGTGTTAGGACCGCTGGCTAACTGCCTGACTGGCCGCATGCAAGGAAGGGGTTCTGCGGAGCGACATGTCAACTTGACATAAAGAAATGAAATTCAGTTAATATACATGATTTTGACAGAGTTGTCGCTGGTAGCAAGGCTCTGTGTATCATGCGACTGACACATTATTAATGGTCAATATTTAATTACAACAATGCGCGGGCGGTTGTTAACTTTGTGCTTGTTAATCGTTATTAGTCCACTTTCAAGAGAGTGCCATTAATAATCATTGAAGGAGTAGGTTGTACACTTTGTGGTCGTAGGAAGACTCCAACTGTTTTGAATACTGACACACGTTGACAATTTAATTGATTATAGAGTTTAACCTGATTTGAAGTAATTGATCTGGCATTGACATACTTAATTCATCAACTACTTACATAATTAAGTGGAAACACTGAAGGACTTTCATCTTTTGGATGCATGCTTGCATGTTTAAGTTAACTACTTCATAACAATTAGATATCATATTTAGGTTAAATTGCTATTCGAAATCCACACCTTGTGCCAAAACGCACCGAGATCAAAAAAGTTTTCAAAAGTTGTGTAAATGGCTGGTCACTTGATGGTAAAGCTATTGTCTTTGTGAAACTATACAAGCAAAATCGAACACCTGTCCGTGGTTCTATGCATATATAATGTCCCTGTCTACAGAGCTATAATGGCTACAACACGTGCTTTAAATTTTTGGCATTTGAGATGGTTGACATATTTATGTACATACAATACTTGAAGAAGTCGCAATATTGCAATAGAATATGAACTACAAACAAAACTTGATTTCCAACAAATAACTCCAACACGATGTCATCAGTTGAATGCAAAATGTCCTTAAAAATTGTAACTGACACACAAGGAGTCTTTACAAATGTTACTTGATTTTGTAAAAGCAATGGGAAATTAACGGAAATAGGCTTGCTCACAAAAGACTGAGATCCTTTTCCCAATAACTTTTTCAAATACTGGAAGAACGAAGAAGAGGAGGAAACAATGCTCAATTCTCCTCGCATCTGTCCAACCCTATTCAAAAGAAGATGACTTCGCCGAACTGTTGACTATGGCAGTCAAGGCTACGCAGATGATGACATAATAGTAAGGGCCAAAGAGGTATCCTGTATTACTGGTCAAATGCAAAATGTAAATGACTGATGTTAACATAATTAAAACTGAAACCTCCAGACGCTAACAGTAAATGGTGAACAACTCGATTACTCAAAGGAAATAAAATATTTCGGGGTAACTCCAGACCGCAAATTCAATTGGAAACCTCATCTAGATAGAACCACTGCACAGGCAACTAAATTCTTCTGGACTTGCTGGAAAAAAATCAAAGAAAGGTATTACGGGTGCAATGCGAACCTGTCCGATTACTGCACTGGAAGTCCTTCTAGACCTTCCACCCTTACATAAAAGTATTATAAAGGCTGCGGCACTAAGGCTTCACCTCCTATGCAACAACAAATCCACTAACCTAGTCGGACATTATGCAGATGCACCTCGAAATTCATCCCAAAACGAATCAATCTCTATCGCTCCTTCAAAGTTGCCATTCCTCAACCAACAAGCATCTCCACACCAAGTTGGTTGAGGTCCTCTTCCTCTACTTCGTCGTCCCTCTGGGGCGGATTCGAAAACTCTACGAGCCGGAGCATTGTTGTCCATCCACTCTGCATAACCCAACCATCTTAGTCGTTGTATTTGAACTCTTCTGACTAGATCGATATCGCTATATAGCTCGTACTGCTCATTAATGTATCTTCTTCTCCGCTCTCCGACAATGCTCAACTACTAAGGTAGTTAACTTAAATTTACATCTGTCGAGAGTGACATTCTGTCAGAGGCGTCGGTGTTATATGTCCTTTTTTATTGATAACATATACTTTGTTTTGCCTTTATTAACCGTTAAACCGATTTTAGCCGCTCACCTTGTCTGAATCCTTTTTTGACATCAAAGGTCTCGGTGAGGTCTTTTCAGACCTTGATAGAGTTTGGTATGGATACCAAAAGTAGACTATAGCTCTATTAAGTTCTTCTCTATAGATGGTGTCATACAAATACAAATATTAATATAATACAGGTCTATGGGACTCAGCTTCTCACAACCATTCATGCTGTGCGTGTTATATTCTTTACACGAATAGTAGGGAACTACTGTTTAATACCGTTTCTAAAGGGCAATTGGAGAACCTTTTTTATGACAATTATACTCTCGGATGTTTGTCAGACGCTCGCAAGAGATGGAATCGTGAAAGAAATTTTAGGTGTTGTCTGGAGATTGAACCTTGAGCCGTTGGTTTAAAATCGATAAAAGTATCGATTTGAAATTGCTGGGTTTTTTCCAAGAAAAAAATTTGGTCTTTCATATCCTAAAACCACACTGATATTGACCAATCAGATTGCTTACAAAAGCTTTTAACCGCGACGTTGTGGACACTTATTCCTCTGTAGTCGGCGCAGGTTTCCTTGTTCGTTCCTGCAGGCTTTGGTTCTAGCTTAAGATGTTCTTTTTACCTTTTGGTACAACTTTTGAACCTCATTTCTGTAATAGCATCTCTGTATTTCTTTAATCACGTGCTTCTCATGCTCCTTCTTTTTCCTTTTGAGAATCCGGTGTTCATCCCTTCTCTTCTGCCGATCTTTTGCGATTGTAGTCTTCCGACGTTTAATTTCTTCACAGAGTTTCCTTGTCTTCGTGTCCGCATCCGTAACTTTGCAACAACTATTCTACACACTACCGCCATGAAAGTTCTACTCTGCCTCCCACTCTAACCTCTTATCTCCGTATTAATAGTACAATAAGAAATGCTATACCGCGTAAATGCAGAACTTGGACAGTGGATTAATATCCGCAAGGATTCAGGCATAGAAACCGACGCATTTTCTCGGACTGAACAGACGTAACTTAAGAACATTAGTGGCTTTCAGCTCCTTAATCCAGCATTTCAAAACCAGGTGCTATAGCGCGCATTACCGCACACCTCTCACCGCAATAGCACAAAAAAGTCTACAATATTTAAGCTTTTCTGATTTTCCAGGACCTACTCATGGATCCAAGAAATGCTCATGCTTTTGAAATACATATATTTAAAATTAAGATGGTTGGTTTTATAGACGACCGCTAGCCTGCAACCGGATTTAACATAAACACGATTACATGATTAAATAAAATTCATTATTTCGAATATCTATCTGAAAATCAAAATTGGACTGGACTATGAGGAATGCATAACAAACTGACAGTAATCGAATTGAAAACAGACATTTTCATGCAAAGAACACGCTACCAAGCTTGCAAAAGAGCTCTTCAACGCAATACTAATGTGATTTAATAAGACTCTTCGAAAGTTCAACAAACGTTGTCCTTTACTGACTTCAAATGGTAAAACCTAACTAGCACACCTGAAACTCATAATTACCATCCACGACAAGATACCACCTGCGCTCCACCACACTAACTCAACATCCATAGCAAGAAACAATTAATTCTCTGTTTACCATTCTTGCCACCATTGAAGAACCATGAGCCTCCACGCATCTGGAAGCGTTCTAATTAAAAGTTTCAGTTTTGCAGTCTAATTACCAAACATGGCACTTGCACAATTCGTGTGTGTGCCCACATGCTCCGCTCATCGCACAATCTCGAACAAGTGTTAATCACTCAATAAGGCTAACATCATAAATCGACAGCAGATGGATGTCGATCGGTAGACGTGCCAATAGATCAATAAGCCAACTACAAGCCATGATCTACTCGACAACGATGAATGCTCGTGAGTGTGGGGATACCCCCCCCCCCCCCCCCCCCACGACTATCCGCCGACGTTCCATGTCACCACTTTCGTGTGCATTAGCACGAACAGCATGCGCAGCCGGTTGCAATTTACAAAATGCATCATTAATACCGTTTCGCAAAGGGTTCGTCTCGTCTTTGGCCATTGGCATCTGGCAATCGAATGCAGAAATAGATTCTTTCGCAGTTCAACTCCGCCGACCAAGCACCTCACTTGGCTGTGCGGTCTAGCCAATACACAGTCGCGTCGTCGCCCCTACTTTGTCGAGAAAAATCGGTAGCTGTTAAGTATGTTGTATGTTGTGCACTTAAGGTGAAATTAAATGCTGCTGCAGCAGCAGCAGGCAACATTATGGCATTATCGCTACCATGCAACTTGGTCTATGCTGTGCTTCGAGTAGTCGATAGATAGGTAGGTAGCATACGCTTTGGCAATGCTGAGTTTAATTGAACAATTTGCTGGATGCGTGTATTATCGATGGACGTGCGCGGGCATTTGTTGGGGTAATTTATTAATCTAAACACTTGAGTATATGATGGCAATGTGCAATTAGCTCTTGCAATTGAGATATTAGAGGTTCATGGATCAATGGACATAGATCTTTAACAGGACTTGTTGTTTAATTTATGCTTAAAGTTTAAGATACTGAATGGAATACGGTCGAAATCAACTTGTTTTATATATCATTTTAGTAGGGGTTTGTTCTTGTGGACAGCAAGTATACACGCTTTAGATTATTATCGATTATTCTTCGTAATTAAGACACATTCTATGCATCCACGTATACGAAAGCTCAGGTATTATGCACAAAGGCTTTTGAAATGATTGTTTAGAGTAGTGATTGGTTAGACTGGTTTTCTTAAATTGGTATTTATAAAAGGCTTAGTACCTAAGCTACACATAACTATCTCTTAGGACTTATTAGTTGACTTAATGTTATCTAAAAACTTCCTTATCTTTAAACTTTTAATATCACCTCTATGCGGTAATCTGTGAGTGCTAAACCTAGTACCACAATTGGAGATTGGCTTCCGAACAAGAAGAGAGGTGTGGTTAGGTAATTAGCGGAGTGATTGTTCAGATTGTACATTGATGGTCAAATTACATACTCATTGGGCTACTTCGGCATTCTTGAATCATAGATCTTTCTATGTAGGTATGTACATATGTACGTAGGTATGTACATAAATATGCGAGCTTACAGACCAAGTAAGTTTCGAATGCAAAAATCCTTACGACCGATCGGTCTTATGTAGTGTGGAGAAAACGGGCACAGATTGAAGGACTGTAAAGGCAGACCGAATTGCTTACTCTGCAAAGCTAATATCATTGATTCTGGCCATATAACCGGTAGCATTAGATCTCCAGAATACAAACATGCATTAGAAGCTTTTTGAAAATATGAATATCTTACAGCTTAATCGTAACCATTGTTAAGTGGCTCATGACATTTTAAAACAAACTGTTCGAGAACTAAAAATTGATGTAGCGAAACTCCGTGAGCAATACAAAAACTTATCTGACCATAAGTGGTTTACCGAGAATATCCGATTTCAATACTTGGGCCACAGAATGACGCAGTTCATACATGAATCGTAGAGGGACTGTGCTACTTGAAGCCTTTTCATATTTGAAAACTGATCTAGCTAACCACGGAAGGACAAACGACTTTCGTACAGTCAGATCGGGATCTATCGTCAACATCACGTTTACAAGGAGTGGCCTGATACAAGATACTAACTGGCGCGTGGGCGATCATTATACACATAGTGATCACAATGCAATTCTAATTACTGCCGGGTAAGGGCCACCAATCTGAATTAATCGGACAATACTCAACAGAACTAAATGGAACGGAAATACTCTTGATGAGACCTTATAAGCTTCATCATTAGTGACGCGATAATTACAGCCAGAACTGCAGAGGAATACTAGTATATAACGCAGATATCACGGGTATTAGTCAATGCGTCGATGTCTAGGCTGGGAACAGGAAAACATCGCCCCCAGTATATTGGTGAAACCCAGAAATCGCAGCGAGCGCGCAGAATTTATCAGCGATGCCGGACCCGGACCGCTGATGAATAACAACTCGAATCCACTCAAAATACGAAAAGCGAGAACCCTGCTAAAAGAAGCGATTAAGTGTAGCAAGCAGCTTTAGCTTCAGCTTTAAGCTGTGATCCACTTAATAACGAGGTATAGTATTATATCAATGAGGCTATTAAGCCCCCGTTTGCAGTCACCAACGTATCCTGTATTGCTCCGAAAAATAGTTGAGACCCTATTTCCTCGTCAAGAAAGTAGGGAGGAGACTAGTCAAAGCGTTCACGATAGTCCGTCCATGCCTATGATAACACACGACGAATTATTCCAAACTTGTAAGAAGGTAAGCGATAGAAAGGCTACGGGATCAGATGGAATCCCAAATAGAGCCCTAAAAGTCACTATTAAAACTCGACCCGACTTATGCGCTGAAATGTTTAACATCTGTCTTTATGAGGAAGTTTTCCTGAACCTTGGACGCGCCAACGACTAGTCTTACCCCAAAAAGAAAGGGGAGCCCAAACAAGCCGTCGCGTCGTCCTATCGTCCTCTTTGTTTGCTCGACACGGTCGGAAAAATCCTTGAGCAAATAATTCGGCTATTGCAAACTATTGAAACACTAGGAGGCGTCCCTAATAGACGCGATAAAGGTGGTATTATCGGCAGACATTGGAAAGGTAGTACTAAGGTGGTGGTAAGAAATTCTGCGCTATTATAACCCTGGATATGAACGCTTCGCTTTTAACTCGGCGAACTGATCTAAATACCGCATTATCTAAGTAAATAATAAGGAGCTATTTTACAAACAGAGTCCTCCTCTATGACTCTGACAAGGGAATTAAGACCTACGAAGTAACTGGTGACGTTCCACAAGACGCGGTCCTAGGCCGCCTTCTACCGATTCCAAGAGAAGCGTCAATCATCAGTTGTGCGGAAGACATTGCCATGGTGGTCTTAGCAAAAACAATTGAAGAAATTGTACTCCAATTTAACGAGACAATTGAAATGGCTACTTGGGTAGCTGACACCGGCAACTTGCACATCACAAAACTGAAGCGGTGCTCATTACAGGCAGGAAAGTTCTTGAAAAGATATCGTTTAGAGTCGGACGGCACGAAGTAGTTTCACAATAATTTATTAAGTACCTAGGAGTGATTACCAAATGACTTCTAAAAATTTAATGCATTCACTGACTTCAAAGACTTCAAAGAATTCAAATGATTTCAATGGATTGAATGCATTCAGTGACTGCAAATGACTTCAATGGATTGAATGCATTCAGTGAATGATAGTGACTGCGCTAAATGCAGAGCAATCAAAAGGAGAGCATTCAGTTTGACTTCAACACTTTGATTGCTGAAATTATTGCTCCAATCATGACTTTAAACTGAATGGTGAATTATTGTTTTTAAGTTGAAGTTATAATTGAAGTCATTGAATTGAAACAAATACTTGAATCCTTAGTATGACTTTAAGGAATGAATTCCACAATGGTTGAATTCTTTTACAGTCCTGATATAGGAGGCCCAAAACAAAATAAAAGACTTCGTATTGCAAGAGCTGCCAGTTCAATAAACATGTGCACAGCCGAAATATGAGCAAGTGCCTTAAAAGTTAAGTCTTACATGCGCGGAGTTAAATCTGTCCACCGTCTCAGGGTCGCCAGTGCATTTCGAACGGTTTCGAGCAATACTAATCTAGTCGCATCTTCAATTCTTCAATGGTACCCATTGACTTATGTGCTGAAGAAATGAAAAGACTTCGGAGTGAGCGAGTTCGAAACGTTTGCGTAAATGAGGAAAAAGAAAATGCGAAAGGAATCGCAGTATCGCAACTTGGCAACAACAGTGAAACGTATCCTTAAAGGGAAGATGAACGGATCATCGTATACTAGTAATCGATGTATGGATAAAACAGTATCACGGTGAAACTTTTTATCTAACTCAGTTTCTGACGGGACACTGTTGTTTCAGAGAATATCTCTTCCAGCGCATATACGAAAATGTACCACTGTCCATATTGTGAATATGTTTCGGCATTGCATTGCATGCCGAACTTTGAACTGATGCCAGATAACATTGAACTGATGCCAGATAACAGAGATTTCAAAAATTCTTTTTTCTTTTGTAAAAATTCCCTCAAAAAGTGGTCGTGGCCATATATGGTGTTCAGGTGAACTATATAGAGAACTACAAGACCTTTTAATTTTGAAAAAGTAAAATTTTTGAAAAGTGGGCATGGCAGTTCAAAAACTTGGTACGTAATACCATTTGCATTTGCCATATCCACCTCAGATATTAATTATAAGGCCAATCGCTGAAGAAATAGCCGAGAAACAGCCGATTTATGAAATTACTGTTATATGTATTTTTCGCCCAAAACGTGATATACCATTTAATAGCATATATGCAAACTAACTCACATATGAAAAACCGTTAGAGCCGGTATCGAGAAAATCTAGTTTTATTGAAATTGGCTTTAAGTAAGTTACTCTTACGAGATTGCACACTTCGTCGTGGTGTAAGGGCCAAGCAGAGGTAAAATACTCTCATTCTTATACTCATTCCCTAGATGAGATTCAAAACTAAGATGTTGTCAATCCCAATCCTTCCTTTTCCCTTTCCCCCAGTTGGGCTGGATCAAAGTGTAATACGAGCCTGGCTGGGGTCCCGTTCCATAAATAGCTCGATCGTGAACCGAGTCTCCGGATATCTGGCGACCTCCGGATACCTGGCGACCTCTTAATTATCTAGCCTCTTCTGTGTAATGCGGATCTCTGCACAGACTGACCTTCCTTTCTCCGCTATTCCTGGGACCTATATAATGAAAAAAAATTAAATTAATAAAACAACAAATAATCTTTTCAAACCGGGGGGTAGTACGGTGCTCAAGCTGTCTTGCTCAAGTTAATAGGAGTTTTGTGACTTCACATATATCTTAAAAACGCTTTAAATAAATTAGCCAAATGGGCGGTTCTGTGTGGTTTGGGTGTAAACCCCCATAAAACTGATCTAGCACTCTTCTTCGTAAAATATCAAAATCCGTTAGTCAACCTTAACTTTCTTAATGAGTTTAACTTTTTCTGACAAAGCAAAATATTTGGGTCTTATCCTGGGTAGGAAGCTAAGCTGGAAACCTAACATTCAAGAAAGAGTTAAGAAAGCTACAGTAGCGCTTTTCTCTTGCAAAAAAAACTATTGGAAATAGATGGGGTCTACAACCTCGTATAACCCGCTGGCTCTACATTTCGTTCATTAGACCGATACTGAAATGCGGGGTGATTGTTTGGTGCACAGCCTTAGAAAAAGATATAAAGAGCGACTATCTAAGTAAAGTCCTGCATACAGCTTGTCTGTCTATAAGCGGACGCATACCCTCCTCTGCGGCACTGAAGATTATGTTTCACCTGATACCACTGGATATATTTAGCAAGCAAATAACAGTAAGTGCAGCCGTTCGCCTCGAAGCTACCCTACAATGGTCAAGCGAACTACACCACCCCAAGTCTAAATTTTGATAAGAACTTAGTCGTCACCATCCCTTCCAAACCAATTTGGAATGAAGAAGTACTCCCTCAATGTTCGGGAACGCTACTATATGTATTCTTTACAATTTAAAGATTTTTCAATAATGCAGGGCCGTTTCAACCGATTTCTCTTTAATATATGCATGTTGAGAGGCTGACAGAAGATTTGGATTAACACTGCAGCGTATATGGGTATA
The DNA here is from genome assembly GCA_905220385.1 of Xylota sylvarum. NCBI lineage: Eukaryota > Metazoa > Arthropoda > Insecta > Diptera > Syrphidae > Xylota > Xylota sylvarum. The sequence continues at coordinate 64,793,837 of LR999957.1, read as the reverse complement.
CATCAATTTCTCCAGGGTTTTCAGGGTTTGACAAGCTTATGGGTCTAAGATCTTTGGGGTTAGCGTGAGAACTTTTACCCGCCTTGGGTATAAAAACCACATTGACTTCCGTCCATTGCTTGGGAATGTGAACCAAATCCAGGCAGCTTTTTAAAATAACAGTTAACCAATAAAGAATCCAGTAATAGGTCCAGAGATTCTGCAGGATGTGGTCCACGAGCCATTTGCTCTTTTGAGATAGCTAGGCATTCTGGAAGTGGCTGATAGGATCTTTCGGAGCCTGGATGTCCCAGAGATCTGGGCTTTTCTGATGTTTTTTATAAGACTTGAGGACCTCTTTATACGAAATCCAGTCGGTTGCCTCACGAGAACGCTTGGCCTGGTTGAAGAGTTACCTGCACGTTTTGTGGAGAAAAAGTATCTCGTGATAACACCAAGGTAATCTAGGCTTGCTCTTTGTTAGATCCTCTACCATCGCGTCTAATTTGTGAGTGTTATTTGGGGGGACAGGGGTACTGTTATTTACAGAATACTCCTCACTGTTCCTATATTTGGACCAGTCCGTCTTCTTGAAATTCCTTAAGACGGGATGGGCTTGAGGGAGGTAGTTTATACCAAATGAAATATATCTATGATCTGAGAAGGAGTATTCGCTGCAAACTTTCCAATCTTTGACAACATGATGAATGCTCTCAGAGACCAGTGTGATATCTAGTACTTCTTGTCTATCATGTACAAGTGATAAAAGTGGACTCACAACCAATATTACATAGGACTACTTTAGTACTAATTAGGTAATCGAAAAGGTGCTCACCTCTTTCGTTGCTATCGGTGCTTTCACACGCTGTGTGATGCACATTTGCTTCACATCCCAGGATAAGTACAGCTTTGTGCCTCTCCACGTCAGTAATTGTCCTCCCCAGTAGAGCCACAGGGAGGGGTAGGTCGTGAGCCAGGTACGCCGAAGTCAACCAAATTCTCCTCAGCTTCAAGGCTAACTATCACGGTGACAAGATCGCTGTAATTAGAGAGTTGAAAAACATTTAGTGTGATCTTCGCGGGGATGCAGGCTCTTGGCGTACCTTCGTTTCTCACGTAGAAAAGTTTGTAGTGAGTTCTGAGTCCATGCACCAGGTCATTAGTGACCCAAGGTTCTTTGATCAGGACAATGTCTTCCGCGTTTGTAGATAGCCGCCAAAAAAAAGGAGGCCGAAGCCATTGTGGAGTGATGTAAGTTAATCTGAAATAATTGCAGCATCATCGCCACAATTGACTGCAGACACCTCCGCCACAGTTATATTCGCCTCATCCCTATCCGATTCAAAGAATGCGTCAGATGCAGATGAACTGTCTAGTCTGCCAGATAGATCTAGGTCCGACAGTGCTAGGTTGTCCATGTTCAAATCTACCCTTGAGACAGAGGATCGAATTTCAGGGGGCTGGGTTTACGGGGGATGAGGGGCCTCAGCGGGATTCCAATCCTCCACAGCCGCATTTTCTACTGAGTTGGTCGGTATATTACTAACCGCTTCAGTATTAGCAGAAGCAAAGGATTGAGCTCCCTCCTTGACCAGGTCTTTCTCATCTTTCTTGTAGACACGGAGAGTTATGGATCCAAAGCCATAGATGATCTGCCCTTCCATTGCTGCAAAGGTACCAGGGATTCCGCGTTGACCACGATAACAGCGCATCTTCTATCCCCTTTAGGCTCCTCCGGCTTGGCAACTTCCCAGTTGCTAGTAGAGAGATAAGGGGTTGCTAACCCAAATAGTTTTTCCTTATCGTTGAAGGATCGGAAGGTTCAACAGGGATCCAGGAGCAAGTTCTTGGTCTGCTAGAAATTTCTTCCTTGCTTACTAAATCAAGCTGAGCTTTTTCCCACACTTCGACGGACGACGAAACACCAACTCTAAAGATGTCTTTAGTCAACCTTTAGTCAGCCCATGCGATGAGCTTCATATGGTTTTAATGCCATCCGCCATCGCGACAGGAAGGTGGAGGACCTGAATGGTCGTCCAAGATACGGAGGAAGTTTATTGCCAGTTGAACTTCCACCTTTCTCCACTTATCAGGGGTGATGTTGTCATCTATGTCGCTCCTGTCTATTACAAGGTGGTCTTTGAACACTTCGCTCAAAGGCTAATTATGTCTAACGGAGAGGGAGGTACTGCTACAGTTAACCTTCGCTCTTTCTGGGTCCACGGAGGATTCCTCGACCGTGGAATTATCAGGAATCTACTGGATAACTTTCGTCGCCCAGGAGAGGGCACTTCTCTTTTTGTCGGATAGCTGATATTTGGGGACGTTCCCATATGCGGCTATTGGCGAGGTTAGGACCAGGTTTGGTGTCCAAAGTGCTAGCTGCCAGCACTTCAGGAGCTCGCTTACTGGAAGCGGGCACAGAGGCAGTACTTCCAGCCGGTGTTGGATGGGATTTTGGGAGAGGAAATGACTACCTTATGGCTTCGGTGTCCTCTGAGGAGTTTTAGTCCCGAGAGTCTTTGACTATACAAAGCTCCTATACCGCGACAAGGTAGATAGTCTCGTAGAGGATATGCGTACTTATAAGCATAATTATTTAAGGTTTCTTTAATTTTAATTTTTTTTTTTAAATGCTTAAAGCGTTTTAAAATTATTATAATTGAATAGAATGTGAAGTAAAACACCCCTTTCCTTGTGTACGTAACTCAAATATAACCTCATTTGCATGGTACGCGGACTACTTTAATTGATAATGATAGTTTCCTCACCAAATGACATTCATATTTGTGCTGATTGTGCTATTAGAATTTTGCTTCCTTTCATTTTTTGAATTAGAACAGTTAAGGAAACTAATTAGCAGTAGCTATACCTATTCATTTGTGACAGAACTATTTTTTTCGACACATAGATGTCGCCCTCGTCACTAGAGAACTTGTCCATGCAAATGTCAAATTAGGCGACACTAAGATGTCAACAAATCCAAAACAAAACCAGACAAGACTATTGAAACTCTTTCATTTCACAACGATATTTAAACAAACAATTTTCATTGGTTAAAAGGATTTTATTTGATTTTATACCCAAATGGCTGCAAATAAAGTAAGTTTTGTCTAAAATATTTTACAAACCTTAATAATAAAGTCGCTTTACAGGAATCAGTTGTATTTATCGTTGATGTTGGTATTGACGCCGATGAGCTCACTAAGAAAGCCGCGGAATGTTCCCTAAAAGTGATCCAGCATAAGGTTCTTTTAAAGCAATTTATACCTATAAGTTGTTGTATGGAGTTTTTCTTTTAGATTTTTAATCACAAACTCGATATGCTGTCGTTTTTGCTCTTACGCACAGAACACACTGAAAACGGAGCCAACAATGAAGAACCAGAACAATATCTAAATATTTGCCAGGTTCTACCTGGTTCACAAATACCAACTTGGTATATGGCCAAGGAGTTTTTAAATGGGTTGAAAAGGCAAAAGAGCAAGAATGGCGATTGGGTAGATGCATTGATTGTAGCTATAGGAATTATAACTGAAGACGCTGCGTAAGTCTAATTGTATTTTACCATGAGCTGTTTTTATTTACATATTTATTTTTTATAGACTTCATAAGGCACGTCTCTCGAAAATCGTGCTATTTCATAATTTTGATTCAATTCCGTCGTCCTTAGATGAGGCTATAGTTGCCAAACTTAATGAAATGGACCTAAAATTGATCATTGTGTAAGTACGCACGTATTCTTATTTATAAATCGTTATTTACATTTTATGCCGCCAATTTCAGGTCCAATAACATTCATTATGTTCCCGATTCTGATGGCAACCTAAGTCCCCAGTTCAAAGATGTCATCGGCAAAAGTCCTTCACAAGCAAAGAACGAAGGGTTGGCAATGAAATTGGTCAAAGTGTATTCCTCAACGACTTTGTGCAACTTTACAGACGCACTTCCCATCATTCTTCGTAAGGAACTGACACGACCCTGGACTTGGAATACAACTCTGGCTATCGGTTCACGCATTGTGATCCAAATTTCTGGCGTAATTGCAATTAAGGAAGAAGTGAAAGTTCCGAAATTCCAGAAGAAATCTAAAGACCCAAACGAAATCATTAGTAGGGAGAAAAAGTACTTCTCTGGTGTTGATGAACTCGGTGATCATACGAATATGGATCGAATAACCGGATACATGTTGGGCGACACTCCAACGCCATGTGACCCCAGTTTAGGTCAAGCAAAGCAGATTGACACGAAGAAAGGCATCCATTTCATCGGCTTTGTTCCGTCGCAAAATATACCACAAGAGCATTTCTCGGGTGAATCGACGTATGTGGTGTTTCCGCAAAAGGGCAAGCGAGTATCCGCGAAGATGATGGACTCGCTGGTAAGGGTCATGCTGGCGAATGACTTATGCATCCTAGCGTGGAAAGTTTACAACAGTGGACATAATCCAAAGCTAGCAATATTACTACCAACTTTGGAATATGAGGTGGCTGGTTTGTGTTTGATCGAGTTATCATATCACTCACAACACCGCTTCTGGGATTTTCCCAAATTAGATACAAAAAAAAATCAACCAACACCAGATCAATTGGCTGCGGTGGATGAACTCATGGCTTCCATGAATCTTTCACCAAAACAAGAGCTCAATGAAAATCAAAAACCTTTTGATTCAATCAGCCGCGATCAACTGCCCTTTGAATTTCTTCCCAATATTCGTCAGCAGCATCTGATTGATTTCTTATCCAATTCTATATTAAAGGAATCAAGCTGTGCGCCTTCAACAGATTTGTTCAAAGTGCAAAATATTTTCCAGCCAAACGCTTCAAATGCTGCTGAAAAAATTAAATTGCTCTTTACCCTGGAAAAAACTGAAGCCCCGACCAAGGAAAAACTAAAAAAACTCTTCTACAACGGCAATGATCAAGCGGGTCAAGCACCTGGTGATGCTCCAACAAGCACTGCGGCTCTCGAGCTGGATTTTAAGTTGACCCACGTGGGAACTGTAACACCTGCCGAGGACTTTACAACTCTCATCTCGCACGTAATAAATCGAATGCCAAACGGATCTGAACGTGCTGCCAAATTCCACCAGTACGCTTGTCAGATGCGTTCGGTCATATCGGATTTGTTGTTTAAATCGATGACAAAGCAGAATGAAAAAATCGAGAAAGCGTTAGTGGCCTATCGAAAGCTTACAATAGCTGCAAACAGTCCCTATGACTACAACGATTGGATGAGGGAAACCCGCCTAAAGGTGATCGAACGAAAAATGTATGACTTTTGGGAGGAAGTGATTGTCAGACAGAAACTTGGGCTTTGTTTGGAAGACGACCCACAAACGGAGGAGGATTTTTACAATATTTCAAGGGAAGTCGTCGCATCTACAAATGTGGACGCAAATATGGAGGACGACGAGTCAGTCGAGGATCTTTTCGGTAATATGTAAAGGAAGGTAGTTTGTTAAGTTTTGTATTCGAGTGTTCTTTTAAGTTTGTATCTTTGTAAGCACAGTAAATGTTGGCTGTTTTATAAAAAAATTTCCAATCATTATTCAGTCTCATGGACAAAAAGAAACGTGGCGATATTTGTTAAATCGGCGGTAAGGGGAAAAGCTTTGAAAACGTTACCACGAAATGATACTAGTAAACATAATTTTTTTATTTAGATTTTGAACTGTCCCAATTGTTAGATGTAGGAATATGCCGGCCAAAAAATACCTTCAAAAATAATGTCAAATTAAACAAAACAAAACAATTTTTCTGAAACATTTCTCATTTTTTGAAGCGCAGAGCTTTGAAATCTTCCACTTGGTACTAGTTGGCCGCAACTCCGTAAACTGCAATTCAATGAGCAAAGAAGAGTAAAGAAAACAAATGTGTGCAGCACCTGATCGATTTCGTATGCAGCTCTGCTCTTTAGTAAACAAAAAAAAATAAAAATAAAAAAGAACTTCCCATACCGGGAATCGAACCCGGGCCTCCTGGGTGAGAGCCAGGTATCCTAACCACTAGACAATATGGGATATAATAAAATGCATTGCAAAGTGCAATTGGTTTGCACAAAACAAACCATGTATCTACACAAAATGATGAGGTTCACACTTAACAAAAGACGATAAAAAGGCTTATTTGGAAAATGTCCTGGCGTATTAAACACAATCTACCTCAAATTTGTAGAATGCACTGTTCTGGCAGCTTTTCTTTCCTGCACTACTTTTCGTGTACTGCACCTACATATGTACATACATGTACATACATACATAACTACAACTCAAATTCAGGAACTTGAATTTGTACAATCAGTGAGATGTTTAGCTCGCGTCGGTGTGCCTTCCATTTGACAGTCCTTCGCCACCACCTACCGAATCCATAGTGTACCTGGTTACGTGCACGGCCAAGAAAGGACTTGTTGATCGGATGTGACGCGAATTTTCAATGGGGCAGCAGTAACAACACAAGGGGTGAGTCTTTACTAGAGTTCATTATTACGTACAATCTGTGTGTAGTAAATAGAAGGCCCGAAACCACTTCTGGTACTAATATTTCATTGACATCACCAAATCCAACTTTTCGTGATATTACTAACTGGGAAGTCTACAATACGGTCTCCTACTCCAACCACCAAACGCCACACCCCAAACCCCCTGTTACTGCCATTGAAATAGAATTTGAAATAAAGCGGCTCACAACAACCTTCCAGAACGCTTTCGTAAAATTGTGCCCGTTATCAAAAGGGATCTGGTGGTCCAGCGAACTGGCGTCTCTACGCAAAGAAGCCAGAAGGTTGTACAACGTAATTAAAAACACAATAAATCCCAATAACTGGGACCGCCACAAAGAAAGCAACGCGAGATTAAAAACAACGACAGCAAACAAAGAGCAGCCTGGAAAAACTTCTCCAAACCGCCAAAGACGCTGTCAGACTTAGAAAAGTCTTGTCAAAGGTTCAAAAGTTCAGTTTCAGGGTTGACTGACTCCTGTTCTGACACCTTGAAAGAACTTATCTACATTCACTTCCCTGGCTGCTCCTTCACCAAAAGGAATTTACATCAGTGTTAATATTAGCATTCCTGGACATTGAATGGGCCTTCAGAAACGTAAGCTTGAAATCAGTCAGCACTAGACCAGACGCACGTAAATCCTAACCTATCAGATTGGATAGAATGAATGCTCAATATTCGAAACATTAAGTCTGAACTGGGTAGTAGCCAAGCACATGCTGTGGTCTCGCGTGAAACCCCTCCAGGAGGAGTCTTATCACCATTACTCTGGAACGTAGTGATCAATGAAATACGTATAAGATTTGACCAAAACAGGGTCAGAGCCATCGCTTATGCCGATGATGTCATATTCATATTGTCGAACTTTAGCCTAAACCTCAACTCCAATTTTCCATCTGGAAAGAGCTGGACAAATGGTGAGGTCGTTAACCCCGCCTCCATATCTATCTTCACGGATGGGTCAAAAATGGATGAAGGTACGGGCTCAGAAATATTCTCATAGATACCATCAATTGCCCGGTTCATAAAAGTTCCCAACCACGCAACTGTGTTCCAAGCGGAAATATATGGAATAACCGAGGACTGCCGGGACATATCCAATCTGAACAGCAACAATCCTACAGACATCTACATATGTATATAATATAGCCAATCAGCAATCACTTCCATCACAACCAATTCAAGAGATGTAAAGAGAAACTCAAATCTCTTAGCTCGAGGCACATCACTATGCAGAGGATTATCCGTCATGGATTAAGTATTGGAATAATTATCTTGTTCACAATTGTCAGGCATCCCACACCTGGGAACACAATGGATCCGTTGAGATCCGTGCAAAGCTTTACCTCCGTTGAAGTTGCAGTCACCCCCCTAACCTACCTACCTACCTTAGCTACCTTAACATTTTCTAATTGATAGGCTGTGATAATTTTAACAACAACCAAACACGCTTCTCCTACCGTCATTTTATTTTTGGAACTCAAATCAACTTACGATTTGCTCAAATTCCAGTCATCAGATGTAATCCTAAGATTTATAAACTTTTGAGTAAGCGGTTTCGACCCCATTCATCGCGCTAAACCTGAACTTTTTCCTGAACATGTATTTTCTCACATTTTTGGTTCAACATTAAGAATACTATTGCATCATATCACAAAGATGCTACTTTCCGATAATTTTGATGTACTATGTGTATCAAAATTATCACTACAATTGGGGAATTTATTTGCTTATCGAAAGCCCTTGGTTGGTTATTCCAATTATACAATATGGACTTTAGCTTTCAGGCCGTTGAACAATAAGTCGATTGCAGTTCTTGTTGTGTCTTCAACTGAAAGATATAGTCCTACAAAATGCAGTCACCAAACTAGCAGATTTGGAAAAATTCCGTCTTCCAACTTTGCTAAACATTTAGGACTGTTTGCTGATAGCTATTATTTATAAATTTGCGTCAGCTAAATATACTTATGTATATGCGGTTTAATTTATATGCATGCATGTATCTTAAGCGACACTTATCAAATCAAAACTCTCCAAGCGTTTCCCAAAAAATGTGATTCCCACTGCTTTTAAAAGAAGATTAAAATGGTTATAAAATAAAGAAAAAAACAAATCCACAAATTTCAAATTAAAAATAAATAACTGCACATATTTTATTAATCTCAGAAGGAAACCGAAACAAAATGTAGGTAACTTTATTTCTTCCATACAACGTTCGGATCCGTATCCTTTATTTTGTAGAATTGTGCTGGCTCCGGATCATCCATGTCATCAAAGTAATCTGAATCTCGTGCCCATATCAATCCCAGTTCCTTTGGTACGAATTCTTTTTGCCAAAAATCCGACATTCCCCGTTTGATAATCTCATCTTTCACGGTGCGTATCCAATCATTGTATGCAAACGGATTCAGAAATGCCGCATCGGGACGTTCAACCATAAGCAATGCAATAGCTCTAGCTTGTGTCTCTTCGTTTGCTCCTGGTCCAAATAGTAAGTTCCAAACGTGTTTATAAAATTTATTGTAAACTTTATCCCTCTCATCGCGGTTTTCCAACTCGCACAGTCGGTCTGCCCATGTTTTTTCGTATTCATCGGCCGTGAAGTCGGGAGTGAGTACGAAGTCCTCACTTACCATTTCGGGGGCAGAATCGTCGTCAGACATTTTATTTAATTCACTTTAAAATGTAGCAATAAGTTGACAACAAATTCCTTGAACAAAGTGATGTTAACCAAATTGGACCGGTATTTTGGAGGAATGCAATTTAATTTGTTGTTAAATGATGAGAGGTCAGCTGTATTCTTTTAGTTGTATATAGAGTCATCTGCATTTCAGAGAAGTAAGCGATTGCTTTGGCTTAATAATTCTAGGTCGATTGCCCAATAGTTGGCGCTGTGTTAACCGTTACAGTTGATAAATTTGAATCGACAGATATAGTACAGATACAATCTTTCAATCTAACACTGAAGTCTGCTATGTACATATGTGATAGTCAGACACGACTGGTTGATAGTCTTTAAAATGTCAATGCTCTAGGGGATTCAGTCGCTATGGAGCGTTTCTCGGGCTGTGCGTTATGCGTGCAAGAGTTTTACAAAAAGTAGAAGATTCTGCAATATTCGAGGTTTTCGTCACTTCAATGATACGCCAAGCATACCTCTCATTCGAAAATGGGTTAAAAAGTTTGAAGAGACCGGTATAACACTAAAAAACCCAAGATCATCAAGAAAAAACGTGGGGAGTGTTAGTTAGTCTGTTCATGACGATCACGTAGTCTGCCGAGACGTCCTGAAAATTTTACTGTTGAACTAAATGACTGCCGTGAACGCGAAATTGTGTAAGTAATAAACATAACCTTTCTTTTGATACACTTTGTATTTTTAGAGAAATTATCAGAAGAACAAGAGCTGCAGTTCATACACTCTGCGTCACTTAAATGCGAACGCACGTTATTCTCACGATAAGAGCTTATGAAGCTGGTTTTTTTCTATTCATTTTTCTAAAAGGTAAATCAATAGAGAAGAATAAAGAAATCTACGAGAAAAACATGAAAAGAAGACAAGAAAGAGACACATAAGCAGTAGATAGAGTCGCTCAAATTCTAAGCTAATCTATTGTGAATTCTACTACTACTGCTGTGGCGCTTTCTTCTCTTTCTGTAGATCCAGTCTTTAAAAATGACCACACAACTTTAGCATTTCTTCCAATTGTATGGAGTGAGATGGCATTTTTAGTGTAATAACGTGTTATAGTAAAAATAACGCGCGTTTCTATTCAAATGACACGGACTGTACTTCTCTTTTATCCATACATGTGCAAGGTACCCAAATACAATCGCCTAGATTTCAATTTTGTTCCAATTAATGAAAGTGATATATGTATATTCCACAGTTTTCAATTTTTGCGAGGGTGTTAATGCTTCACTCGTATTTCTGTATTTATTTCGGAATCCACAACAGCGCCATCTTTCCCTTAATTGTATGTGACAAAAAGCTTTCTTACTAGATTTCACAGCACAACACTAAAATCACTAACATATCTGTATTTTGCACACCCGTTACCAATCAGCTGAGCAAAATGACATAGAAACGTCAAGCGCACAACGATTACCGCAATCCCACCAACAAGCAGGAAAGGGCATTAGAAATTCTTCAGTTTTGTGAACGATTATAGGGGTGAGAGAAAAATCGCTCCGCAAACCGCAAAAAACCGCAGCGCTGCAACCCCTAAAGTAAGTGTAACAAAACGCGAAAATTCAATTAACCCGTATTCGTGCCTCAATGTCAAACGTTGTCCAACCTCTAACGTTCGCGGTTGACATGAATTTTCGATCCAAAACACTCGTCGCTGTGTCCAGTACGACGATTCCGGAGAAGTCATTCAGCTCTAGTCACTAGTCTAGTTTAATTTAATTCTACCCCGTGTGATAATGAACAACCAAAGTGAATTAGTAAATTTCTTAGATAATTTTAAGTAAAAATATCATCCTAAGGCAAGCAAAAGTTCAAGGAGCATAGTGCATTCGAACAAAATCTTTTTTTATTAAAAGCTTTCCGCTCGTATTATCCTGCTCTCGCCTTGCTTGCCTGCGCGTTTTCGCACCACTCAATCAACTCAACAATTAAGAAAAAGATATTCTGAAAAAATGCTTAATATTCCGCGTTTGCGAAACGTCCTCAAGAAGCTCGAAACCAGCAGCGATCTTGCCAAGTTTCTAATACAACGAGCGACCGCTTTTGCAGGTACCATCAACAAAGAGTATGGTGCCGCTGCTACTGCAATAGAAAAGCCCCCCTATCTGACATCATCGTCGTCTACAATTGTGACGTCACTGTCGAAATCTTTGCCCCCTCCAACTACTACAGCAACACATACATTCACAAAAAGCAGCACCGAATCCGAACTCATGTACGTTGAACAGGAGAAGCAGCAGAAAACAATCACAGCGGCGATAGCTACTGTCAGTCTATTTTCGAGTACAGAGAGTAACGGTGGTTGTGCTAAAGTAGCAGCAGGTGGTAGTAATTTACGGGAACAAAGTGTATTTCAGATACACCAAGGTATTCAAGCAGTAGCAAAAGAAAATCAAACGAGTTACAAAATGTCTGACGCGAAGGTAAAGGAAGTGACACAACAACAAGCTGGCGAAGCAGTTCCACAACAGCAGCAGCTAGATGAGAAGAACACATGCAATGGTACATCTTGTGGATCTGGAGTCGACACACAGCAGCATAATAATAACACTAAGGAGAAACCATGCTTCACAAGCAGCCTAGCAGATATACTTCGATTTATGGAGCTTGTTGGTAATCTAAAGGTAAGTGTCATATACATTATATCGTTCTGGACTGAAATTTCCATATTTTCCCTATTGATTTTCCATCCTTGAAGTGATTTTTTTTCTCTGCCCCGAAGAAAGAATGTATTCTCTCATTTGTTGGTTCATGTGATTATTTTCATATATGGCTTACATAAGCTTTTCTGGTTTATTTTCATTTTTTTAATCGTTCTGTACACGTGAAATGTGCATATAAATAATTAGTTTATCAGTAAGTGGTTTATGGCTTGTGATTGCGATGGACGGTGAACTACAAAGAAGTGTTTCCTTCACTATATTACTCATCATAATGCTATGTATGTATTCATTTAGTCCTCATTGAATCTGATTGTTCATTGAAATCCCAAGGTCAAGATCTGGGCCGTGAGAAGCACAAAGCAAAATTCAAAATAAATTATGAAACACAAAAGAAAAAAACGAAAATTTCGAAATATGTATGTACATATGTATGTATGTGTGTATAAACGAACTGAATTTTTTTGTGCTAATTCACTAACTTCTCAACTGTTCCATTCATCGAACGACAGTTACAGTGTTTATAATTCGTACGCTTTATAAATAATGTATTCGAAAGTTTCTTTTTGGAACTATAGATACATACGTGCATATTCGATTATACTTGATACTAAATATTTAACGATAGTAAGTTATGATCCCTTTAATATCTTAATATTTTCGAGATTGAAGAGTGATACGAGTAGAGAATATAAATGCTTGCTGTAGGTTAGGTACTGCACAAGACGTCACATTAGTTTTTAATTTGTTTTACAAAATATTTTGATAAAAAGTGTTATCGGTGTCTGCGCTCAGGAATACCCTATCTATGTCTTATACATAAGTACAAATGTGCATATGTATGTACATGTCGCCATGACCATGCCTTGTGCCTCGGTTAGTGCTTATTAATTTGCACTCGTACACGATTCTAAAAGTATATACATATGTACATATGTACATACATACATACATAGGTATTCAACTGTCCTCTCTATTGCTTTTAGACGAATTTATGACCAGAACTGATTAAGGTCAGAGTTTCTGGTGACAACAAACATATGGCTTGACGTTGTGGCGCCGATATCGGGAATTCTTTTTCTTGATCGTGTGAGTGTATAGTGGCCCTGGTCCATTCCTAACAACAGCCGGTACAAATAATTTTGAAGTACAACTTGTAAGCTATCACACGCGGTTTTTCTAATCACTTTAAATCAAGCCTATGTATGGAAAAATCAGAAAATCTTAATTGGATACCCTTAGCAGACTGAATTTATTTTGATGTCGAATCGCTGGTTGAGTAAAATTACAACTATCACTTTTGAAAAAAAATTAGTACATATGCACATACATACATATATCTCAGAGTTCAGAGCTACCTACCTTAAGTTGTGCGCCTTGCATAAGATCAGTATAGCATTAAAAAAAATATAACTTAATAAATATTGTGTCAACATTAAAGTGGAATGCTCACAACGTGGTTTCCTATATTGACGATATCTTTGACTGTAATGAATTACAAGAAAATGTGTAAGTCCACATGTATTCCCTTTTTGTCTACATTATGGTTTGTTTATTTCTAAACTCATTTAAACTCTTCAGTGGCAGTTGCATACTATTTGTACAACCCGTAAATATTTTAATTTTTTTGAGATAAAGAAGTCTGCTTCATCATGCTCTTATCTAACGCACTAATTTTATTGATCGGATAAATACCCACTATCTTTATAATAAGTGATGCTTTCTATATTAATTAGTCATAAACAAAGAATTGCAAATAACCAGAAGTAGGTTGGTTTATTACGTGATTTTTTATCACATCGAGAGTTCAATATCGTTTATTACTGATATATTATGGAGGGTCCAAGGGTATAGAATGTGTTGCTATTAGATTTTGGCACTACAAACCTACTATGTGGTAATATACATACATATATATATACATGGCTACATATGTATGTACATATTATGAAATCAAAAACTTGACTTCCCTATTTGCAAACACACACCAATTTCATTGAATCAAATTAAATCAATCAAATCTAAATAAGAATAGTTTGCCCACCAGACAGAGATTACTAGACATTCTGTATCATACTTATGGATGAATTTGTACCCCATTTAATGCGTTTAAATACGTTCTACGAGTATATTTTTCGACCCGGAAATCTGATCGAGTTTAATTTCCTTTATTTTCAAAATACCTACGGCCATATTATTCACTTCGGGTGTAAATCACGTTTAAGTTAAACTTACACCCGACTATTTAACCCGCATTTTTTAAACCCGACAATTTAAACCTACATCCATAATATTCACTCAAAAATATTCATTAAACCCGCTGGGTTAAAGATACATTTAACCCGGATTAAACCGATTTTAACCCATTTTTTTTTTTTTTTGTCACATTTTAATTGAAAATTGATTTGATTTGTTGTGTGCCTATAAAGTTTTGTGTAATTTATTGAAATAAATTGAGATGGAACGAAAAATCAAAGGTGGCTACTTTTTATATTTTATTTCAAACTCCTCCTCCTGCGAGCGAGTAAAAGTCAAAAATGTGACTGAATATTATGAAATTGAGTTTTAACTCGAGTTAAAGAACTTAAATTGCTCTCCGGCAGGCAGTTTAAATTCAATCGGATTAAACGCCGTCAAGTTTAAAAAAGTGGTTTTATGTTCGGGTTTAATGAGTGAATATTATGAACTTGTGTTTATTTTTTTTATTAAACTCATTTTTAATCCGGGTGTAACTTTTAAATCGGTTAAAGTGAGTGAATAATATGGCCGCTAATCTTCAAAATTTCAACACCAAGGAAACATTTTGTAATTGACTCTGACTACGCGTAACATCGATATGATGGTACTTCTTACTTGTTCATGTGTTCGAATAATTTAATGAACGACTGTAAATACATATTTATTTGATTTATTTTTGACACTCGTTCAAAGTTTTTTTTCCCGCTAAACACTGGATTCTAGTGTTAGATAGTTATTTAGGTAGGTACATCTACACACCAAACGAAATGATTATTTTTGTTGGCAAATAAAAAAAAATTACAAAAAAATTACAAAAACAAAAACCATACAAGAAATAAAAATAAACTAAAACTCACGTGAATGCCTGTCGTCATTTCGTTTATTTCATTTTAAAATGTTCCCTTTGTTTTGAAGCACCTATTATTCTTTTGCATAATTAGTTTGCAAAATGGACACCTCTATAATTGACAACATTTGATTGATCATCATTAAAATAATAGCACCACAGCAAGCTTCAAAATCGATTCCGAAACCATCCAATCAGCGGGTGTTTGGCTAATCTTTACTATTTTTCCTAATTACATTTCTTTATCAATATTGCTGTTAATATGTACATCACATTTGCCTCACTTCTGTTTTATTACTTGGTATCAATATTACGAAGATTGCTTAAATTAATGAATCAGACATCGTAAAGTGACAGTAGATTGATGGAAACAGCACGAACATGCTCGTTTTAGAGTAGACGTTGGGAATAGTTAAGCTTAGAAACAGATATGTTCATAGTTGAAAACGCGTGGTCTATTTTTTGGCAGTCTTAGGTGAGTGTATAGGCGGGCGATTTAATAACGAAACTAATTGATATTTAGATATACATACTTCCGTCTTTTGGATTTAACATTGTATTCGTTAAGAGATATTTGGGTCAAACAGGTCGTATGGCGTTTGTTTTAATTGAATATCCCACTTTGGTATGTACTTTGTGAAAAAGTGGTTTGTCTTACCTTATTCAGAATTGACATAGTGGATAAAATAGGTCAACATTATATCACGTAAGTGATTAAAGTAACATTAGAGAACCAATGAAATTTTGGTGCTTTTGAGTGATACAAAAAACTGTATAACATTAGTTTTCAATTAAGAATAATGCCAAAGGAAACTTTCTAAACACTTTTTTATGTTGCAACATAAAGGAAACTACTACTAAGTTGGGTTTAGAGATAATAATTTCCATAGGGCATGCAATGTCTACTAAATACCGTTTGGGTTGGAAATAAAATGAAACTAAGCGAGTTTAATATGATCACTGAACACAATTTTGCGATAAAACATCAGGTCCGTTTGCCACTGCTCTAGACTCTAAACAGGGCCATGCAAATGCCATGAATTTATACGTAGTGAACAGTGGAGGGTTCCTTTGACGTGTTAGTGTTATGCATCATGTAAAGAGTTGTATGTGGTTCGAAATCAGCTCGACGCATGGCTTGCTCAGATGGACATTTTTATGTACGTGCATATGTGTTCCACAAAATAGGGTGCGTCATCTGTTGGTTTCTTTTTGAATCAATTGTTATTCTGACACTTACAGCTCTTATGCGGTCAAATTAACAGAAACTCAGTATTATATTTTCGCGGTACGCAATGGATCGATTTACGCTCGAATAACGTTGCAAAGTTACTTCCAAAGTGGATGCTGTGTTGCCGAAACAGTGCAAATTTTGAAAAGAAGTTTTGGTCGAAATAATGCACCAACTGCAGCTGGTGTATACAAGTTTATGATGAAAGTACGTGAGACTGGTTTACTGATTGATAACCAAACATATTCCCGTGTTCGTCTTACGCTCAACGGAGAATATTAAAGCTTTTGCAAGTTTTTGGAATGGCGGCATTATTGGCCCTATCTTCTTCGAAGACGACCATTGAAGAAAAGTTTCAAAATTATACAATAGGCCCCTTCCATTCGTGTAAAGAATATAACACGCACAATACGAATGGCTGTGAGAAGCTAGACCCTTGTTTTTTTGTTTTTTTATAGCTTTTTTTAAAAGGCTAACAAACAAATATAAATACTTCTTTAATATCGTTTCAACAGGTCGCGTGAAGAGTTCGTTCTATTTGGGTATTCTGCTAAGCCTTTCTAAGTTTTATTCTGTAAAAAATTGAATACGGCATACTTCAACTCTACTCTTAACACTGACCAGACATCATGTAACATGATTTGAAATTGTTGCGTCTTTGCGAATGACCTAATCAATTACTTAATTATGTGCATTCTCTACCTACGGTTAAATATATTACCAACCTTTCCAGTACATCATTCATTATCATACGAGGCTAATAATTGTGTACTTTGTTTTCATAGCTTCCAGTTTCGTCATTTCTGCTATTATCTAACGGTTTATTAGGCGCATGTTCAATGTATGTACTGTATTTACGTCATTCTAATATATCGCGGAAAGCCAGAGTGTTATGTGTTCCACGCATCACGAGTATCTCACAGAGTGTTACTCTTTGATTAATGTATTTGTCTGGCGTTTGGCCTCATTATGACATTTACAACTTAATAAGTTTAGACCAGAGATAATCAATATACAGTATACCTATACATGAGTTTTAAGCCAAATTCCTGCTCTCTAAGTAAAGAAAAATTGCTGAAATCTCGTCGAGGTTGTGAGTTGAGATAAGCTGGGTTTTGAATATTGCTGTTCTCAATTCGACGTATTATTTATCATTTATCCATAATCCATATCATGTTTTCTTACATAATATGCGATGTACTAGAAACAACTTTATTTTTTTAAGTTCATTATATCTTATCGTGCAAATGCAGCTCATGAGATATATTTGCTCTATCGTATAACCAGGTTGAACAGTCAATGGAACGGCGGCTTTGGATTGTCAGTCTTCGGCGTATTTTGGTTTACTAACACGTTGATGATGTTGACACCTATGCGCTGTTTTGAGTAATCGATAATTATGTATTTTGGTTATCGACAGCCTTGTCCTACCGAACATTTCTTTCTACTTTCACTTATTGTGGGGATAACCTAACCTTATAAACTTCTTTTTAATACTGCTCAAAATCGATGTACACGAATGTCTGCCCTTGTTCATGTCTCTGTGTTACTGTGACAGTTTAGCGAACGTTTAAACACATTATTAGATCATAACAAATTAATTATTATTTTGCCAGTCATCTGCTCAGCAGACGACTAATATACATAGTACATTATGCATGTATTTACACATACTGGTAGTGACAAGATTGTCCAACTTTAGTCTGCTTAAAAGACATTGTGCTCAAGTCGTGTTACAGTCTAGAAAATTGCACTTTGTAATCAGTATTGAGTCTGTTCGGTAACTTAAAAAGAATATTAGTGCAAACACATATGTAAATATTATTCTGATCGTATCTCACAGTATGTTATGTCTGGCTCTTGTTCGATTAGTTAGTTGGCTTGTATGATCATTAATCGAAATCAAACATTACACACTGTTCGAACTAGTTTTGCAAGCTTCATGGAGTGGAGACTTTTTAGTAACGCATTGTCAATAACAATATATATTTTTTTTCTGGTAAATAAATAACAATATTTCTAATAAAGGGGTATAGGAGATATATACGTTTATCATAAGCAACTTTCGCAAGGCTTGAGAATTTATAAAATGTTAACAGCTGACACATCTACTGTTTCGCTATAACGTTTTAGGAAAAGAGTAGAACTGTAGTGGTGGTAAGTTCCAACTGCATTTAAATTGTCACATCCTAACATAATCGTTTGCTTTAGCAAATTGGTGGTAAGTGTAGAATGAGGAAGTATCCTGTGTCGTTATTAACTATAACTTATGTACGACTCAACCTCATTAGTACAGGTGGATTTGTTGATGAGGATTAATTCAGTAGATGGCATGAGCATTTGTTTTCATTAAGAGAATATCTGCGTTAACCGAAATATAAATATTCGACGTTTCTACCCAATTATATGTACATAGATAGTAAATGTGTTATGTATATGTACATACAGTGTTGGAAAAAAAAAAATAAATACACCTGTAACCATTCAATGATTTGTTTTATTTCAGCTATCTTACACATGCTATTAAAGAAACTGATTTAGCAAAATACTTCTACAAACATTAGCCAAATATCCACATATGTAAGTAGTTCGGTTATGTCCTCATTTTAGAAAAATTGTTAAAACTTCTTTAAAAATCAAGTTTTAACCTGGACAAAAAAATAAATACACTTCAATGTTCCTTTAGTAAATTTACTAGTGTTGGTAAAAATGGTAAGAAAAACGACTCTTTTTTATCTTAATACTTAGTAAGTACTTTATTGTATGACCTTTATTTTTGATAATTTGGCTTATTCGTTTAGGCATGAAATTAACTAGCCGCTGAAGATACTGACTCCCACGCCATTCGCACGGACTGCCACAATTCTTTTTTTATTTTCGGGATTTGTGCTACAAACAACGTGTTTAACCTGTGTTCATAGATTCTGTATGAAATTTGGGTCCGGCGACTGAGAAGGCTACTCTAGGAAAGTAATTTCATTATTATGCGGAAGTATCATCTTTAGTCAATGAGTCTTTTTGTATTGTAAAGTTAATGTAGACTTAATGTAGTATACCATTCTTTTTTAAAACGCCGTTGACAATCTCTCTACACTTACATATATTATATTAAACCTTACAAAAATGTTTGCCGCAATACAAAAATACATATACCGGACCCAATACCATGTATGTATGTACCTCTAATTTGAATCCAACCAGAATTTTGCCTGGAACTATAATGCATGCATATGAACAATTTTGACCTGATAACTGCATCTATCGGTAGGGGTGCAGGCTTGAAAAGATGGTGTAACAAAATTCAATGTATTTGTTCAGTTTGGAATCAAGGTACTAAGTCCGTCCTTCCGTGAGGGTCGAGCTTGGTGTGGGGTAATACGTGATCAACAGAGAAGTAGATCGAATTTAAAAGTTATCACTTACTGATAATGAGAGGCAAAGCAGACACAATATAGTATTTGTCATTATCTGCATGTGGGTCCCGTTGCTCAGTGGTTCGTGCGTCGGACTACTGAATCGGAGGTTCGAGGTTCGATTCCAAAATAATACCATTAATTGATTGTCGCAAACTCCACATCCACAGTGTCAGTCACCTCTTGAGTTCCAGCCAGCTGGGTGTGTTTTAAAAGTCTGACGGTGACGTTGTCAGCCCCTTAGAACGTCATATCCTGTACCAACTGTGCCGGCAGCTCATTCATAAGGGCGCTGAACCCTTTGGTACTATTTTCGGGTTTCCTCCAGCTCTTCACATCAGTTCAAGGGTCTAGAGCTTTTATGAAGATCCGGTGCGCATAGCCTTCTTTTGGGAGTTTGTTTGGTATCTTCTCCGGAGGTACCTCTCGTAGTGCAACGATAAGTCATACAATAAGAAGTGGTTGCCGTCCAATATGACGACTTCACGTTGTTAAATCGCTCTGCCGAAAGTGAAAACAGTTGAGCCGGCATTCCATCGAATCCGTTCAGCGATCGACCTGGCCAGAGCAACAAAGTCATTCTTGTTCAGTGGACCGTGTTTGTAGGAATACTTACCGCTGCCGTTTATTCCTAGTTGTAGTGCATGCAACCTTTTCGGAGTATTCTTTGAATCATTGATGATCTTTTATTTGGCATCTGTTACCTTTCGTTCCGATTCAGCTTTCCTTAAGCTTGCAGGCTGTTCGCCACTCGAACCAGTCTTAGCGGCAATTACCTTAGCCAATCAATTGCCCTACGACTATACAAACCGCTCAAATCAATTGCTCCTTAATAAAAACAAAACGTACAGTAATAAAAAAATAAATTCAATAGATTAGTGAATTTTACAAAGAACATCTTGTGAAAAATTTCGCAACGTGTATTTCTTCGTGTTATCTTTACTACATCATAGGAGAGCTACACCCAATATCACAATACAAATATTTCAATATGATTAACAAATTAGTCCCGACGCGTCTGATAATAATAATCACTGTTCACGACTTTTTCGCCATCATCATAGTGAGATGTTTACCCACAAACAAATACTAAAATCACATCGAAAATTCGACAACCTTGTCGATCCCTATTATACTATTACGACTAATACCATATATGCAGTTTATTTGTCGGCGAAATAACAACGTCATTACAATCAAACTTAGAGACACAATTGTTATACAATAGCCTTTTTTTCTGCGAAAACAAAACAAAAGGTTGGAATGTTTGTGGTTGATATAAAATGTTACTGCGAAAGTGACTCTGAGTTTTACGCGATACAGTATCACGTAGTTAGTTTCATTTGCTATTTGTCGAGCAATGTCTTACAGGGTATTGAAATAGTTGCACGTAAAGCGATGATATATGATTGCTTATTTGGATTTATTAAAGCGGACATAACCAAGCGCATTTGGCAAAAAAAATTAAATAAAATAGTTACTGTGACCATACACCATACAATTGCGTTTTTAAAAATTCACTGAAGTGGCTACGGTTTTTAATTGCGTATTTTATCCCTTTGAAGTTTTATTTTCGAATCATCCAACCGATTATACAACCGATATTAAAAGACTATGTATTGTAGCGAATACCATTCACTTGGAGTGTACAAATATTTAATGAATAATTTCTTCGAAGCTTTTATTTACATTGATGATTTATTATTTACACATATACCTACATACATACATACGGATACAAAAATACAAATATTTGGCCCGACAGGTCCATGGGTCCCAGGGCCTAGCTTGGAAGACGAATAAAAGTGGCCTACTGTTAATGCCGTGTCCGAGGGATTGTTATTTGAGAAACTTTTTCATGACAGTTTTACTTTCGGATGCCTGTTAGACGCTCGTAAGAGGTACAGCGTGAAAAAAGTTTTAGGCGTTGTCTGGATATCGAACCTTAAAGCTCTCGTTTCGTAGTTCAACGTACTACTTGAGCTACGGCGCCCGCATACATATAAATATACACATACATAGGTAAAGTATTGGATTCCAACTCGAGATTTTAATCAATTGGGTTTTTTTGGCCAATTCTGTCTGTGTGTCTGTACGCTCGACTGCAGCTTGAACGGCTGAACAGATTTGCTTCAACTTTATACCTGTAGTCTGTAGGGGCAAGTCCAGCAAGATGGAGCTACGTGCCACACAAGCTGTCCAACAATCGATTTATTGCTCACTAAGTTCAATAATCGTGTAATCAGTCATTTTTGTGATGTTGCGTGGCCGGCACGGAGCTGTGATTTGACGCCATTGGACTGCTTACTTGCACCTATATATATACATATACATACATATGTACCTATAGAGCAAGTATTGGTTTCGTGAAAAATTTCGAAGTTGAGATTTTAAGCAAACTTGACATTGCTTATTCAAATTTTTTACTAGAAATCGAAAAAATTGTTAAAACATTATTAATAGGTCTTAAAGTTCTCTATATTTCACCTGGCCATGCCCACTTTTTGAGGGCGTTTTTACAAAAAGAAAATAATTTTTATAATATCCCAGATAGCATGGTCATCAATTCCATCCAAAATGCAGAATCCGTAATATTATTATTTTATTATCATTAATATTTCCAATATTCCATAATTAATCAAAAGGTTTTCTCTTTTCAATAAAAGAAGAATCGTTTAAAAATAAAGGGCAGTGTTTTTTTTACAACCTTTTTAGAAAGCCAACCAACAGATGGCCCACTCTATATGCATGTACATACATACATATGTATATATTTGTGATCAGAATCAAATCAATGATTAAGCCATGTCCATCCGTCCGTATGTCACCACTTTTTGGGCCTTAAATTTTGAGCTACTATAAGAATGAAATTTTATATGAGCTTTTTAGAAGTGAAGTGTAAAAAAATTTTAATTGCCACTTCACTAATTTACACGAAACCGAAAAATTTTATAAAGACCAAAGACAATCAAATTGTTTACAATTTACAGATACATTATATTTGGCCACGCGGACTTTTTGAGGGCGTTTTTGTTAAAAAACTTGTTTTGTTTTGCATTTTGTATCAAAATTTAATTAAAATCGGTTTTTTTTTATGAAAATGCCCCCAAAAAGTAGGCGTGGCCAAAACTTTTGTGTGGGTAAATTGTAGACAATCTGAATATCTAAAAATTTGGTCTTAACAAAAATTTTCGGTTTCAATAATTTAGTGAAGTTATGAAAAAGTAAGTAAAGTAAGCTCAAAATTTAAGGTCTTAAAAGCGGTGAGATACGGAGGGACGGACGGTTATGGCCAATTGATTTCGCTATTGATACTGATCACGATGAGTATAGGGTCTATCCCGATTATTTCTCTATGTTACAAACTATGACTTACATATTTTACCTTATACAAACCAATTTCAAATTCAAAAGTATTGCAATTTAATTTGCATTTATTATATGCACCTGCTTTGCTATTACATAATTATTATGTAAATACTACGATCATTCATAATAATCTGCAATAAATATGATTAGTTTATATGAACTAAAACCAACAACGTGACATCTAATTAATAGCCTTCAGTATTTAATGACTTCCCAAAGTGAAACTAAAATTATATTGTCGGTTTTGTTTGGGTTGTTCAGTAAAGGCTATAATCCAAAGTAATGCGTTGACAAATAAAAATATAAACCCTGACTATATGCCTTAGTGTCAAACAGCACTTTTCTTCTTGCCGAAATTCCTACTCTACTGTATTGCACATAGTAGTGGTACACTCTAAAAAGTGCTTACAAGAAAACTTTTTGATCCATTGTGATTTTTATTTATTCGAGGAGTCACAGATCAAGAGTTTGATAGTTTCCATTCTTCTTATTCAGTTCTTTCAGTATGGTTCTTATTCTGGTGGCCATTTAATTGATATCGCTATATCCTTTTGTACTTACTTACAGGGTTTGGTGTTGGAGAAAAAAAAAATAAAGACACTTCTATTTGAATTTTTTTCCTCCGAAATATTTTTTGTTCCCGCGAAATAATTACTAATGTCGTAGATTTCCATCAGAATTCATTAAAATAAATCTACGTTACAAGATTCATCTTTTGAAAAATACACTTTGTTCTCTTTTTTTCATGTTTTGCTAAATCGCATGTACTAGTTTCAGTACATCAAGATTCACTAGCGACCATTGACTTTTTAACGGTCAAGAGGTGTAGATTGGGACGTTGAAAAAAAAATCCAACTTGTCCTATTCATTTCCACCACGTTGTTTTTTTTTTGCTTCTACTTCTATTTCAGACCGTAAGAAATAAGAGATTTTGTTGATGCCGATCGTAAAATCAAACCACTAAGCGATTCAGATCATATGTACATATGTACGTCCCTGATTATTTTGAGCTATAAATCATATCTCTGCGTTGTCCTGAACCTGGAGACCACAGCCAGCAGTCATGCCGTAGTTGCTGGCTAACATTACCATAGTGGGTGTGTATGTGGGGTAATACGCGCTCAGTAACAGGCTGTGTAAAGTTAGCCCCAGGAATAAGGCCTCAAAATAACACAATACAATAATAAGAAATAATTACATATATTTGGGGTCTAATTTAATTTTTTAATCAATAAAAATCAATAAAAATTTGATACAAAATTGAGTAAAAACCCAATTGGCGCTAGGGTTCATCATTTCGTTGCAACAAACTCGGGCAACCTGGAATATTAGAGAGTGCAATGATTGTAAAAATAATCCAATTTAATCCAGCCCTTAAAATTTATATACAGGATCAGTTCTCTAATCCTATATTTTGCTATTTCTCTGAGATCTCCGAGGAAGGGTTTGCTTAAAGTCAGTAGTCTGGTCCCCGCTAGAACCGGACATCTGCAGAGGAAATGGCATAGAAATTCTTTCTCGTTAGAGTGATGACAGCTTCTACGGAAGATGTTGTAGGAGATACAAAGTTTCGCCTCTTGATCTCCAACTGCTCAGTGGCTAGTGATAATAACTACAATTCTTGGAATATCTTGTCTTGATTTGCCGAGTAACTTATTGGACTCTGTTGTAATAGGCCATGTCTTTCGTGAAACGGCACAACTAGTAAGACTGTTCTAACCGCGATATGCTGGCTGTAGGAAGATTTTTAATCCTCTTAACCGTTCCTAATGGAATACCGACTGTTTCCCCTATACCTACTAGCTCGTCCCGCTCGTTTCCCTCATAATTGCTGTTCTTCAGCTAGCGGCGGGCTTGCTTATTCGCGAGAAGCTCCGCCTTGAAAAAATTACCAGCGTCTGGGAGAAGGAAGACCTCGAAATATTTAGTTGGTCAAAGAAGATGCCTGAGTCGATTTCGCAGGGGAAATTTGCTGATTCGTCATATAACAAGGATTATGTAAATTTAAAAAAAGAGAAAAGGTTACCCTCTTTTCCTTGTGAAACAAATACCACTTAAAGTTGTTTTAAGTAAGAAATCTAAACGAAACATTACATGTACATTAAATCTTCAAAGTTGGAAAACTAACTTCTAACTATTTCAATGCACATGTGTTTGTGTTTGAATGTCCTTGCTTTGGCAGAATGTTGTACATGTGCATTGACGTTATAAGTCCTTCGTTGTAAGGCCTCTTTAATTGAATTCAACAATAAAACAGTACATTGTTTTTTTTTTGTAGTTTCGCTCAGAGTAATTACGTGGAGCTATCATAAATGTTACTTACCTTCCGCAAAATTTTTCTTCAAATACGCCCTTGAAATAATATTCCACACCTCCGCTCGAGAGGCCAACAAAATATTTGATCAATAAAAGAAGAATAGGTTCCCCTATTGCTAATATTTTTGTTATTCAACACAACCCTAAAATAATCAACAAGAAGATGGTGATGCCGGTACAGTGCGTGTTTGCCACAGTGGTGTGGGCGCTGCCTGGAATAATAAAAATAGGATTCGCCACGCGATTTCATTGTTTACGCACATTGTACGCTAATTGTTTTGGTTAAGTTAACATCCGACCTCCACTGGAAAAGGAAGTTTTCACTAATACAATCTTGCTTTGGCAATAAAAAGAGTGTACGACGTCGTTTGTCAATTGCATATTCAAATAAATATTGATTTGTAATAAATTCTAGGAAATTATATTTGCTGCACGGTGTTAAACCCAAGAAGCAATAAACAAATCAAGACAATTAGCTCTCATAACGAAATTCAGCTTTGAAAAGTCTGTGCAGCAATGCAATCTGCTAATTCCAATCACTTTTATGTCCACCTGCTTTATGATACCCTTTCTTCTTTTGTAGCTCTAACGAAGTGGGCGAGGCTCACTGAATTTTTTAATATACCCTTAGGATAGGGTATAAATACTAGCTATCATAATAAGTCCATCATGTGTAACTTTTGCGAAAGACAGGAAGAGAAACCTAAACATTTTCCTCTAAGAATTAATTTAGCCATAAAATTTTAATATACTGACTCAACATTTCTCTTTTAAGTCATTGAAGATGTATTTGCCTGAGTATTTCGTTCGATTCTGAGCAATGCTTCAACATTTGAATAGTAAATAAGTTATATCATCAGTCTGTCTATCTGACAATCGTAGTTTCTTGGAACGCTTTTTCAGAAGGCCGTGGGTTAAGAAGACATTTATCTGGCATCCGCGCTATGTAAACTCCTTGACCACTTCGAAGTCCTAGATGGTGGACAGATGCTTATTTTTTTATTGAGAACATGTTCTTGGTTTTGTCCTCATTTACTTCAAAGCCAACTCGTTTAGCCTCTATGACGACGCGCTGGGAGCGACCAATGATGTCGATGTCGTTTGCTTATCCCGTCAGATTTATTGAAGATAGTGCCTTTTGTGTCAGACGTTCCTGTCTGAAATTCATTAAAAATAAAGCGGTGTTTCACACTGTTATTCCTGCAGAATCCTAGGTTAGTGGGCCATAGCGCAGTGTTTCTAGCGCCGTATGGCATGCGACGTATTGTCTTGCATATTTAATTATTCAATTATGTAAGCATCCTCTATAATCTGTGTAAATTGCTTCTTGCAATTGCACCCACTTCTAATTAAAAATCACGTCTATATTGTATTCTTCTCCTTAACTATCCACTTTACCTCTAATTTTATCAATTTCCCAATTCCAAACTATTCACTTTGGATTCTCCGAATCCATTAAATATTTAAATCTCTAACAATTGTTCTATTTTTGTATCCTCCCTCATTAGCACACAAAACGAACCGGCTGGGTGCTACGCGATATCAACGACTGTGAATCAATTTCTGGTCACATGTACCGCATGAGCATGATGACATTCCTACTCGATGGCAGCGAAGGTCTAAATCAAATTCGTTGCATGGAATTGGCGTTGGTGCACGATTTAGCTGAAAGTCTTGTTGGTGATCTCACTCCGTTCTGTGGCGTTGCCAAGGAAGATAAAAAAGCTATGGAACTCAAAGCTATGGAAGACATATGCAAACTAATTGAACCACGAGGTAAACGCATAATGGAATTGTTTGAGGTAAATTTGAGAAACAATGTTTGTAGACGTTTCGTAATATTGCAGCTTTCTTTCTTCTTCTTTTAGGAATACGAAGGAGCCGAAAGTGCCGAATCAAAATTCGTTAAAGATCTCGATCGTCTAGATATGGTCATGCAGGCGTTTGAATATGAGAAACGTGATAACTGTCTGATGAAACATCAGGAATTCTTCGATTCAACGGAGGGTAAATTCCAACATCCGTTCGTACAAAAACTGGTCAAGGAGATTTACGATCAGCGGAAAGCGCTCGCTGAGGCCAAAATAGTTAGCAATGGCAATTTGAAGCTGAAGACTGTCACACCCAATTGTCCGCCGTGCTTAGAGCACAAGAACGAAAGGAGCTGATGAGGAGGGCAGAAGCAAGGCGTTTAAAATCACCCTCATCGTGCATATACACCCACCGACTAACGGCGGACATAATAAACAAAAAAAAAGTTTTATTTCATTCATTTTCTAAATAATTATTAACAATTGCAAATAGCGTAAACAATTTATTGAAGAATAGAAAAGATGTACAAGTTGTGAAAGCTAGAAGACACGTCGAAGAAGGGCTTTCATTTTTTTTTGTAACTTATTCAACACGTAGATACACAAACACTAACAAGAGACACTTAGCTATTATTACGCACCTTCGTGTGTATGTATTTTTTTTTTGTAATCCTTACCCTACCTCAAGTTAAATGCGGCTGTGTTTTTATTTTTATTAGTTTTCATGTACAAGAGTCGTCCAAAACAAGGTGTGGGTAGATTATTGCGGGGATAATAATTCGATTCACTAGATAGTTTTTAGATTTTTCTCTCTTTTTCATTCTATTTGCTGTAATTGAATTGGATTTTACACCTATAATTAAGCATCAATGTGAAAGCTCAGCAATAGTAGCTGTTTTGTTTTATATACGAAAAGCTTATTCGAACACGTCGTGATTCGAAAAAAAAACAAACAAACCAGAAGAAAATCCTAAAACAATTGTAGCTACATAATTCTATTTATAAATAAATTGAAAATGACAGAATGTTAACACACATGTGCACATGTGTGTCGAAGGATGTACGAACGTATATGTTATTGAATAGAAGAAACATTTATTTATTTTTATTTTTAATTCCAATAGAACACACATACACCAAATAAAATAAAAATTATAAACCAAGAAACTAAAGCGTGGTATGTGTTGTTTATTTTTATTTCTACAGGATTGAATACAAAATGATACAAATTTATAAATCAATTGGGGTGAGGTTTTGCGATATAGATGGGTGAATTGATTTATCGGTGCAACTTTAAAAATATCAACTTTTGCTTAAAAACTAATGCATTATGTATTTAATTTCTCCAAACACAAGACTGGATTAAGTAGATGATAACATAGAAACGAGGACTCTGGGGAACAGTTCCTAGTACCACTTCTCTCATCCGTATGGACTAAATCAAAACTACACAAGCGTATAAAAAATTGAAGGCGTGCGCACTATTTCGTTCCGAATTACACGTAATTACATTCTGGGTTGACTAAAAAGTCTTCGTGCAACTACAGACTTTATGAAACAGAGATAGAATGAAACTCATTTTGTTTAATCTTCTTTCACAGAATTTTTGGTTCATCTAATAATGAAAACTGTTCAACGAGTCAAAGTGGAAAGTTTAGCAACAAATTTAATTTAGCCAATTGCAACAATTCGTGAAGAAATTTCTCACGATCTCGTATAAAAAGTGGATTGGTACTTGCCTTGATTTTGAATTAATTCTCTCTCGATCTCTGAAATTTGATGTTTTTCATTTCTCTTTCGAATCCGAAGCCGTGTATTTTCTTTTACATACATGTACATATATTTCGAGTATTACCATTGCCTGGTAAATTTAAGAAATTTTCATTCATTCATTTAACATGCATATGCACATATACATACTATGTATATCTATCAAGTACTTCATAATTTAAAAAAAGGAAAAGGCGAAGCAAAAATTTCTGTGGAAAGCGAGTGGAATTGGTGGCGCAATAGATACCAGCCCCTGATTTCGCTGCTTTGTATGTTCGACCCATCTGTCCAAACTGTTGTTGCTGTCGTTCTTTCGCTCGTCCAAGGTTCTCTTGTTGGGAAAGTAATTTGAAAATTATTGACAAAGACGTACGAATTATCAAAGTGCCAAAGTACGTCGAACTTATAAGCGAGGGGTTCAAAGTTCGCGTCCTAGAAAACATGCAAAGGGCTGTGGTCCATGATCCCACTTTAAAACCAATGGATCCGCAGTTCAATAATATGTACAGAGTCTTAAGACAAGGCGCTCGTTGAAGTTCATTTGCATGTATTGCATATGTATCAAAATTTGAATTATGATACCTAGTTCTTTAAGCGAGTTCCAACTTTATGTTCGTTTATGTTTAATGTAATGAATAAGTATTGGTTGATATGTTTATAATTATGAGAACCCACTGAGATTTCTGGTCATAAAAGAAAAGTGTACTAGTATTCATTACATATTCAATTACTTATTCAGCACTTCGATTCGGATATTTGCTGCTATAACAATTAACTTAGTCATGTTAGGCTACATCAAAAGGTTTGAAAACAGGTATACTATTCAGTTAAAGTATTCTCACTGAAATATACTCTTTAGGATCCTCTTAGAAATATCTCTTCTAATTGATTTACACTGATTCTGAATTAAACAGACATCATAACCTAAATACATGATACATTTTCATTTGTGTACAGTTGCCAGAAACTGATTGTAAACTAGTCATAAAAATTAAAACCATTACTTTATAAATAGGATAAACAAATTACAAGTCATCACCATTTCTGGGAAAACTCTGAGATAAATTTAGTTACCATATGCCGACTAAAATTCAGTTTACAACCCTTCTCCCCACCTAGCGTCTGACAGTCACTAAGCATTGCAATCGCATTCATTGCCAACACGAATGTCATAACAAAAAGTGCAAAAAAGCAACAACAACAAAAAAAGTTCAACTGCTGTGCAACTGTGCCTGCAACAAATTAGAATAGACGAAGAGAACGTAAAGATACAGATACACAAAATGTATAGTAAACGGAAGTCCTTGAACTTGCCACTGCGCCATTAACCCCTTTGCCACACGATACTGTCGCATCTAACCTTCGGGGAACGAGTGTTGGTGGTGCTGCACCCCAAAGTGTTTCCGCGTTTGGTATCTTACCAGTCTTTTATGACGATTCATTGTTACATCGTTATTCGGTTATAACAACTAAGTCCATTGATTTGCTTTTCTATTAATAGTCCTAATTGAAGTGCATTGGTTGGCCTGAGCTTTCACGATGACCATACTACGAGTGCAGTGATGGGCAATATTTTGGTCACGGGTTCTGTTTACAATTTGATTTTTCGTGGTAGAATAAGAATTCATTTGGGTCTCTGCCAGAAAATTTCGTTTATACGCATTTTTGAATAGCAGGCAGTGATATACATATATGTATGTACATACATACATATATAGATTGTTTATTTATGTCATTGAAGAACATACATCTGTACATACATATAGGTAGTATAGGTAGACAATGTTTGGCCAAATGGTGTTTGTAAATTGTTTGCATTGTTTATCTATCGTGCCTGTCTGGTTTGAGTTGTAATGCAATGTGAATAGCTTTTAGTTATAAGCCATTTGATTGTATTCGGATTGATACGATTTCCAAGGCTTTTGCACTGAACACAATGTTACGTATTCGCCATACGACTTTTGAGTAATTTCGTTCGCTCGGTGAACTTGTAGTTTTATTGGAAGAATACAATTCAATGATTCATAAGTCAGTTTTCGCATCTTTAATCTAGTAGCCTAAAGCCCAACCTTTGAATTGGAATATAATTTATCAGGGTCGAATTCTCCTCCCATAAATTTGATTTCTTATCGCCGCTTTCGTGGACAATGCTGACGCTTGTCTTTGAACGCAAGTAGTTTGAAGGTATCTAGTGATATACAATATATAAATAGAAATACAAAATTAAGTTCTATGTCAACTTAATCTCTGGTCGAATAAAATTCAATGAATTGAAAATGAGACTTTTAAGATAAATCGTCTTAAGTTGTAAAACAATGGAATTGAAGAAGAAAGCACAAATTATCTTACATATTCTTGTCACATTACAGTATCATTGGTAGATTATATCCAGACATTCCAATCA
The DNA here is from genome assembly GCA_905220385.1 of Xylota sylvarum. NCBI lineage: Eukaryota > Metazoa > Arthropoda > Insecta > Diptera > Syrphidae > Xylota > Xylota sylvarum. Next base: position 64,762,608 of record LR999957.1, on the reverse strand, counting down.
AGGAATGCGATTCACATAACTGAAGACAGTTCCGTTTGCATAAAGGTGAGTTTTCCACTTTTAATGTTATTTCTTTGAAACACAAATTGATAAACAATGATTGTTGAATAGAAGCCTTTTACTTACCCATTGATTGTACTAACCTAAAGCCATGTATCCCCTACATAGGAGAAACAAAATTGTTGGTATTTATTTTTCATATTCTTTTCTCTCACTTCATGATGTAATTTTAATAGCAATAGTAATTTTAATCGTAATAGTACAATAAATTATGGACGCAGTCAAATACGTTCATGGAGTAGGCTTGCGTGGCTGCCTATGTCTTGAGGGTAGATGTACTTAGACCAGTGTATGTTAATTATAATAATTCGTATCAATATAAAAAAAAACACTTTATATCACATAGCACAACCCTTTAGTGCTGCTAATTGTATTAGACTCTTACAGATTCTATTCCCACGAATTATTAGCTAATTATTAGCTAACACTTTCTGCAACAATCGATTAAACCAATCGATAACATTGGTCAGAAACCCACAGCTGTCGAGCTTAAAATATTTTTAAGTCAATTATGCAAACCTGTTAACGCGTATGTACATACATACGTTTGATTCGACGATTGTCTCTTTTATTTTATTCGCAAATTTATGTTATTTGTTACACAAAAATAATTTCATTATGAATATTTTCTTTTCTCAATGGTTTAAGAAAGCATGGTGCACAGCTGTTTGAGATATCACTGGTTGGCATTTTACAAAGTTAAGATAAAATTATAGTACTTCTTACTATACTAGAAACCAACAATGCGGCCTAACGGACTATTTACATAATACATAGTATAAGGTCTGTTTGCGCGAAATTTCACGAATTTCTACGAAAATTCACTAAATCTTGTTCGAATACGTAAAAATTTTGTAGCTTTTCGTAAAAGAGTGCTCATGAGAGAGTAAGAAATTTCCACATGCTACGAATCGTGTCAAATCGCTGTACGTAAATTTTTGTTACGCTTGTTTTGTTTTTGTGTACGTTTGCCATTTGACGTGGCCAACAGTGTGCAAATTTCATTAATTCCGCGTTCGTTTACTTTTTCGTAATATTATCTCTCACTGAAAGAATTTTAGCCCCACTCCTTGAAATTTTACAATCTACGAATTTTTTGAATTTCATGTGGATCGAGCAAACGGTGCTGAGATTCCTTTCATCAAGCATACACTCATTTGACCAAAGTTTAGAAATTAGTTGGTGTATGCTCTCTACTGCTTTAAACAGCTCGGCTAATAAGCCATTAAGTCCAACAGCCTTGTTGGAATATTGTGAATATTGAGATGCGCAAACCGTATGCTTGCTATAGTGACGTTTCGCGCCGCAGCGAAGTCAATAAGCCTTAGTCCATTTTCGGACGTGGTGTCGTGAAGGATGTGCTTTCCAGTCGGCCTACCAAAGATGTACTCCTGTCCAATCTTGTTGTTAAAATCACCCAATATGATTTCAATGTCATATTTAGGAAATTTCTCGTAGAAACATTCTTTGGTGGCATCGTCCTTGTCCTCAATGGGGGCAAGAGCGCATATTAGGCGTATGTTCCCGAAGTTAGCCTTGATGCTAATTGTCATAAGATGATCGCTCATGTGTTGAACGCTCAAGACTTCTTGTCTAAGTCTGGTGCGTATGACGAATTCATATCCGAATAAGAGCTGCTTCTGCTCCCTATAACAATCACCATAGTATACGATACAGTTTTCCAACCTCCTTTTGCCGGGCCCATCCCATCGCACTTCCTGGATGATGGTGATGATTGCATTATAGCATTCTATGGCTTCTTTAAATTCTTCGGCTACACGTGGCCTTTTAAAGGTCCGAACATTCCACGTGCGAAAGTCGTTGCTGCTTCGTTTGCTGGGGTCGCCAACAGTAGGGACATCGTTATCCGAGGCTTGTTATTGCTTCGCAACTATTGTTTTTTTCCGAAGCAGCTCATTTAGGGATAATACTAATAGTTCAAACCTAACTGAATTGTCCACTACCGCCTGGATCAGAAGGAAGTGATTTAGTGAGCTACCACCTACCGTACGTATCTATGTATGTACATAATATGTTGAGTGTGAGCAGCATTATCCTATCTCATTGCCCAATACAATTTAAATATGTATCACAAACTTTTTTTGTAACGATTTATTCATCTAAATAATTAATGCAATGTATCACTAAAATAAATAAAACTGTTTTGTAGTTATGGTGCCTAAGTACTGGGACACCTTTACTTGATAAAATGTCTGAAAAAGTATTGAATTAAGCCTCTTGTTAAATGTTAACATATTTAGAACTAACCTTCTATAAGAACGAGTTCATTTTCCATTATACTGGTGCGTTGAAGTTGATGAGAATCCTTTTTTGATTTATCTGTAAGAGAAAAATTACTCTCATGGGAGTTTATCCTTAAATCGCTCGTTAACCTTACGGTAAATATTAATTGTCCTTTCTGTCTCTCCCAACAAGTTTTTTGCAATACATTTGTATTCCCCAAAATCTTTGGGCTTTACTGGGCGCACTGTGAGACGCATTACGATTTTAAACACATTGTCCAAAGTGAGAGATTCATAAGTACCACCCTGAATAAACTCTTTATCCTTGAGCCAAAAATTGATCGACGTAGGATGAGATTCAGACACACATTCTAGGGTAACTTTTTGACCGATTCCAGCATAGATTGTATCATACCGAGACCAAAGAGTTGGAGCAACTAAATAAAAGTTATTTCTTAAAATGTAGAACCACTTTGAAACTTAGGTGTAAACTTACAGTTGACAATAAGTAAAACCCTTTTACTGACTGTTGGTGGCACTCCATTTGACGCGATGCACAAATATGCACCCATATGGTAACGATTTACATGGTATAAAGTAAGATTTGGACCTTCAACGCTATAGACTTCCCTACTGCCAGAAGATATTAAAGGAGCATCTTTCTCTCGCCGCCACGTAATGACCGGCGATGGAAGTCCTGATGCTGTGCACGTAAGACTCACATTGTGACCTTCCTGTACAGCTGTATCATGACTTGTTTGATAGTCAATTATGTCAGGTGGTACGACGACATCTAGATAACCAACTTGACTTTTCATTGGGTCCGTATTGATTTGGCACATATACCATCCACGATCCAACTCACGTACTTCACGAATACGCAGCTGCCATATTCTATGTTCTGTATGACTTATACCGATGCGATGGTTCTTTGTAATAACGTGGTTTTGAATGCTGAGGATTGTTTGTGTGTCGACTCGAAGCCACGCAACCTAAAAAATATTAATTCAAAAAATGCACTGGTTAATAAAACAGAGTTAGGTATACAATAGAAAGCATATCATAACATATGACCATAATATTAGAGACTCTAATGAAAATGTTAATGTTGATTGGTAAGTAAAATATAATAAAGTGCACGACTGGGTCGTACGTACTTGCACCTTGATGCTATAAGTTTATAATCGTATAAGCACTGAAATTCAAGTTTTTTTTTGTAAAAATGCTATCGTAAAGTGGGCGTGGCCATATAAGATGTTAAGGTGAATTATAGAGCTTTTCAAAGCCTATGAATTATGTTTTAACAATTTTCTTCGATTTCTAGTAAGAATTTTGGAAAAGTATTTTTTTTTAAAGTAGGCGTGACAGTTCCAAAACTTGGTATAACATAATTTATGACTTTATCATATCCACCTCAGATAATGATTTTAAGGCCAATCGATGAAGAAATAGACGACAAACAGCCAATTTGTAAAATTACCGTTATACGCATTTTTCACGCAAAACGTTGTATGCCATCTAATAGCATATGCCCAAACTAACTCACATATGAAATTTCATCAAAATCGTTAGAGCCGTTTTCGAAAAAATCCATTTTTAGTGAAATCAGCCTTAAGTAAAGTACCCTTAATTTTAAGGTTAGAATGAAAATTGAAATTTCGCCTCTAGGGATCATCGCACAGACCCCAGATATGAAGCAAATCCGTTTGAAGCAAATCCGTCCAGCCGTTTAGGCTACAGTTGAATATACAAACAGACAGACCGACAGACAGACGGAATTGGCGTACCCATTTTTTAGTTCGAAATTTTTCACGAAACCAATACTTCCCTATATGTACATAGGTATAGGTGCAAGTAAAAATATCTAGGAATAGGTACGAATTTTTATTTGCACATAGGGCAATTATTGGATTCGTGCTGCCAATGCCGTTTGTCTGCCTGTATGTGCATGAGACTACAGAGGGGGGTTCAATTCTCTTTAATTCATTCATACATAAGATTGGGCTCCGCCCACTTTTTGGGGGCGTTTTAAAAAAACATATTTTTCAAAGAAATTTTGCAGTGGCCTGCATGCGGAAGATCACGCCCACTGAACTGAGACTCATGTGTAAGAGAATGGGTGGATTTTCGTACCTATCGTTTGAGCCTATTGACTTTAACTATTTTACTTGAACTTCAGTCCTGAATAAATTATAATCGTTCAGCATAAAGGTACAAGTACGTTAGATCCAGTGCACTTAATTTTTCAGACTATTAAGGATTTTAAGAATCATGCGGTAGGATTTTTTACCTTGAAAGTTTAACAGCAATAAATACTCCAATACTCCATACTTTAAATGGCGCCGCCATTTAATTGAATCAAAATGAATGGAAAACACGTCTCGAGCCAATGGAAAGTTGCGGAAGTCATAATGGTTTTAAAACTGGGAAAACCGCCAAATGAAGTAAAATCGTATAGACCAATTTCGCTTCTTTCAGTTATATTCAAAATCTTCCAAAGGATATTACTAAGGCATCTACACCCGGTTATGGAAGTTAATAATCCTGTCCTTCACCACCACGCTTCAAGAAATTGTCCATGCAATGTAATATACTAGAAATGACGACATCCACAGCGATCTCGACATTCTTGCAATCGAAGCTGAAACTAGAAGCTTCGCGCGAAAGCATAGAAACCGACTAATCGGACATATCAACAATACAGTCATGCACATTTTGGATGAGAGCAATTTATTGCGCCGACTGCAAGCAACGAAATCTTTTGACTTGGCGAGGATTAACCGCATTTAAATTGCGTAACATGCAGGATCTTTCATTGGAAAGTAACCTGCCAAAAATTTTTATTTACAATTTATATCGAAGGGTGGTGGTTTTAGTCAATAAAAATCTGACACTACACGCAGAAGACGTGTCATGGTTTCATCCTCTTCCCCGTCTTCACAGCTTCTACAAAAAAAGTTGAAGGGAGCACCAAGCTTTTTGGCATGTCTGCCTACCAGCCAGTGAGGGCGCCAACTATATTTCTTAGATTTGTCCTATTGACGGCAACAAGTCTACTGGTTTTTCTACAATCCAGCTCTGGCGGGATTTATTTAGAAGAGAGACATGGACTGATATTGTTCACCTACTATTTCCCGTTCTAATGGCTGGGGTATTTAATTGCAATTTTATCGATTTAATGGGTGCTGACAGTTGCCCCTATTGTTCCGCTCTGAATCCTCTTTTGGTAGCTCGTCCGCTTTGGAATTGCCTGGAATATTCCTGTGGCCTGAAACCCAGCACTGGGATACTTCACAGCTTATAGCGATCTTGTTAAGAAGCATTGCTGTCTCAATTTGTATCGAATTATTGGAGATTCCAAGGTTTTTATCGCTGCTTGCCCATCTACATATGTATATAGAAAACAATAGCGCTGCACTATATCCAGGTAATTGTAAACCAAGCGGCAGCTTCTCGGACTGCTGTGACTTCTGCTTGAAATATACTACAGTGGTCCGGCAGTCGTGTGGTGATAAACACTGGAGAGAACTCCTGCAACTGTACCAAATGCTGTCTTGGGTGCGTCTGGGTAAATCTCTGTCGTAGATTCGTTTAAAATTTCTCTCGATTCCGATTCCCAAGCACTTCTGTTAGCAGTCCTGGTTTTACACTTGACGTTAAAGTCCAGATAAGGGACAATATATTGCGAAATACTAGAAATAGTGTTATGCCCGTTAGAGATGCTTGCGTGGCACATATTTCTAAGACCCAGTTGCAAGGATTCCCTAAGCTGTAATGCTGCTTTAGCCTCCATCAGCTTCCTACAGTTTCTAGTGCAGCTGAAGGAGTTGTTCTAAGACTTTTCTTGTCTGGTGTTGTCCAACAGACTAATACTCCGTATATAGGGATGGGTCTAACACGGCAGTCGTTAAATCTAAGTATATATATGTATTTGCAGAACTTAATTTAACATCATCTATTACAATTAGATTTAGACTTAGGCTTCGCAGATAAATGGATAACTATGTAAACTAATCTTGGATAAATACAACTAATTTGAAATTTAAAAAAACTGAATTACAAAATCGGGCTACCTATCACCACAGCTTGAAGTTAAGGATCCTAACACTATTTTGGAAACCTTAAAAAAATAGTTTTGCTCTCCCTTTGATTGATACGGTCAATACCAATGATATGTACTATAAACGAAACTTTGCAGTTACGCATTAATTCTAACTCGATGGAGTATCTCGAAACTCCAGAGACAGATGGACTATCAAAATCATAAAAATGTTTAAAAATAAACTGAATGAACTATTAATTCATGAATATGTATATCTAGAAGACAGCAGAAAATCCTGGATCTCGTGAAAAACAAGATTAGGGAGTTGAATACGAGTATGCCCATGGATGGAATAAAGAGAATGCGTGTTACCGAAAGGTATCACAAAACTCTTACTGGAGATGGAACACTTCCGGAAAAGAAGATTAGTGATATAATCATTTTTACGAATGGGTCCAAGATGGATGGCAGAGTGGGGGCAGTTATCTTCTCGGAAGAACTGGAACTAGCCTGTCATATTAGAAACGTTACAATAGCATTGGACAATCATTCAGTGATTAGACGCATGGAGCATACAGATATCAATACATCACTGGCATTGGAATGTGTTCATAAACTCAATGAGTGCTCATCTCGAAATGAGACGACGCTACTCTGGGTGAGAGGGCACGTAGGGACTGAGGGGAACGAAAAGGCCAGAGAGTCCGGCAAAGCAAGGGTCAACCTCGGAGCTCTTTAATCCGGAACCATTCGCTGCAATTGGCAATGGGATGGTAGAACACCTGATTAGCAAGTGGACCGCGGTTGCAGGCAGGCGAAAATGGCTATTAAAATGCCGAATGGCATCACTCACAGAGAGATTCAAAGCTTAGGGCGAAGAACACTGAAATGGGTGGTAGCGTTATCTACAGGTCATGGAAATTTCAGGTATCACCTAAAGAAGATGGGTCCTCTAGAGGACGATACCTTTGAACTATGCCTGGAGGAAGTCGGGACGGCAGCACATATATTGTGTGAATGTCCGGCGTTAGCTAGCAGAAGAAGGGAGGTCCTGGGGAGCCACTGGGTAGAAACCCAGAGGATGAACCAGATTTCTATTAAACAGATGCTAGTCTCATAGACAGGCGTAGAAAAATCCAGAGAGACTCTCCGGCTGAGATGGATCGTGGAAGACAGACGAAAAGGGACCCAATACAGTGATCTGTTTCGTAATCTCTCGAACAATATACATACATATATATGTATATAGAAGACAGCAGATAAATCGCCAAACACATTATTTGGGGAAGTAGACAACACGGATTACTACAAAAGATAACAAATGTTGGTGCCTCTTTGATACACGTACTACAGAATAGATCAATTATCTAATCTATTGAAGCTTAGTTTTAATGAAATTTGATCTTCCAGTCGCACGGAGTTTACTCTTATATTACTCTTATCTTAATGAGCACTGCTGAAGTTCTAGGTACCTACAAAGAAGAAATAGAATCATTCCCCACCTACTCTCAATCAAACATCTGCGGTTCATACATTGATCTGGGTGCATTAGTTACTTGCTTTTTATGTGGGGCTACAGTTCGAGATTAACCTTGGTTTAGCCAATAAGCCTCTTCAGCCAACTTACTCTTAATCAACTGACTCTAGTTTTGCACATATTTTCTCATATTTTACTCTACTGCGCTCTCCCTCCGGATGGATTTAAAATATCTCCGGAACGAAGCATGGATGCTCATTCAATGTACATATATGACGCAGTTTTTTTAGTCGGACGAACTAAACACTCTCCAAAACATTAAACACTGACACGACACCAGTCATGCAGATGAAAAGGAATGTTACTCGAAGTATTTTGTTAACAGGTCATAAAAATAAACTAAGGTTCCCACGTGATCTAAGTGATCCGTTGTTATCTCTGTCAATACGGGCATCTAGGTACATACATACCTTACCTAACTTAAATAAGTAGGTACTCGCAATTTGGGTTCTGTATGATCCGATGACATTCTTTAACAATGTTTTTTCTTTATTTTCAAAGGCAATATATACTAGTGCATGTTTTATGTAGAATCACACTAAACATACAAGTTAACTTACCTTATAGGACACTAAGTCATGTACCAGACAAGTAAGAATTGCATCCCTTCCTACTGGCACGGTCACGTTCGTAATCGGAGCGCTAAATTTAGGATCAGCTGGAAGTAGACAAACAAATTGGGAGCTGTTAACAATTTGCCAGAAATGTGCGGAAAAAATAAACTCAAAAAACATTAGATACAAGACATTTGTCCCATTACTGCGTTAAATTATCCGAGAAAACCCAAAACAATCACAAAAAACAACCCTCTTTGGCCCACATCATCCCCAGTTTGCCACATAATTTGCAAACTTTGAGTCTCATTATTCGCGTGTGTGAGCGTGTGCCACGTGTCCGCAGGGAATCACAACCCTCAAATGCTACGGCGTGACATTCAAATCGAAGGTGGAAGTTTTATGTGGCGAAAAGTCGTACGGTTTCGATCCAACTTGTCTTGTTGCCACTGGAATTCTGTTGGGGTCCAATTTGCCGCGTCTACCTTTAGAACGGACCCAATTAGCAAATGATTACACTACTCCGAGTATGAGTCAATCACTAACACTATTCCGCCAACTAAGTAATAAGCAGACGGCATGTATTCTTTTGTCCTAACCGATACAGTAACTTCCTTGCTTCTCTGTAAACGCTGTATAACACGTCAGGATGTTGTAGGTAATATGTAAAAACAACCTGCTTCCTGGAAAATATCCTCCAACCGAGAGCGGCACATTGAATTCAATGTCTGTCCGCTATTTAAAAATGCAATTTTCATCCCAGACATAGTTTCGTACAGAGTGGGGAAGTAAAGGATAATAAAATATATTTGCAGACATTGCGTGTTTTTGGTAGATTCCAAAGAAAAATCGACAGGACTTCGCAGCCCACACTACTCCAAAAAGTCTTCGCACGCCAATGTCAGACTATGAAGTGAGTGCCGCTACAAATCAAATTTCACCGGAAATCATATTAATTTTTGGGAAGAGCCAGGCTCTTCCTTTCTGGTGTCTATTTGCTGTATTTTTTTTTTATTTTCTTGGCTGACTTTTGCCGGGACACTTGTGTTCATTTTGCCGCTTTTCCGCTTATGGCGCCACCGCTAACCGCCCGGTGATTTCAGCCTAACTGCAGGCTACCAACGTGAAACAAACAGAATTCTAAATCTGTGGGTACGTGGGAGAACCGAGGGGCAAACGGTACCTAACGTCAGGCTATTATTTGGGATCATGTAATTTATTTATTGCATGATGGAGGTAAATTGAAAACTTCTGGCTTTTTGATGAGAATATGTGGGATTTGGCCTTTGTATCTTTGCGGATAGGTGCTTTCTTGTTTAGATTTCGTAATTGAAGGCATTCGTTTTTTTAGATAATATTATTAGTCATGGGATCTGTTTATTTCTCATTATGTACATCATAAGTAAATATCAAACCATTAAATGGAGAAGTGTCATGAGATATGAGTCAGTGGCGTCAGTCAGGAAAGTCTATTTCTTATTACATTTGTACTTTCCGATTAGACATGCTTATTCATTTTTGCTATGGGTATGGACTTTAGGTGTTACATATAAACTCTATTCCCTTTGTAAGTCATCAGTACAAAAAAAGGTCAGTAACTTCAGATACTTTCGTTTAGAATAATTTACTATATATTGAAAAACAAACTCTTAGGGTGTAGGCATAGAACCCATCCAAAGAGTGGACCTTAATAGCTGCCATATAGAAAGCTTTACGCTGAGAATTTGGGACAGTCCATTGGGGAACTGAATGGCGATTGATCGAGAAGTTTACTGATTGCGTAAAACTTGAATTGGGCCAGTAGCGCAACAATCAAGTTCGTAATGTAGTGCTTCCTTTACCTCCTCGTGGTGGTCGCTGGGCAACTGCATGTGTAAATCTTTATACACACACAGGAAAAAATTGCAAGTGCAGGGTTGTTAGAATTACGCATTACCGAAATAAAAGGCGCTACCGAAAACACAATGCCTCGGATAAGGAATGACAACACGTTGAGATCCCCAGCGCAACCGTTTATAGGTCAGCAAGTTCTCAGTTGAATATCTACAAAACCGTACTGCTGTTCGCTTATTAATTTACATGGCTCTATGCATATATTGCGTTAATTACTTTTCCCATGACTTTAGAAACATGGCCAGCATAAAAAATGTATTTCTGTGGTATTTAAGGTACCTTCTTCTTTCCTTTTTGGCAAAGTTACCTTAAGTTAAATAGCTCGGACAAACAGATTTTCGTAACGATACCTGGTATTTCGTCTGCTCTAGTAGCCTTGCTACAATCTAGATTTTTAAGAAAGCCCCGAATCACCCAAAACCTTAACTGCACCCAAATGCAGTTCCTTCCCAATAACCTTACCGACTGCCAAGCTTCTAACAATACAAAAATCCGTTACTGACATTTTTTTAATCGCCACAGTTAGTTTATTTCTACATTCGTGTGTTTGGTGCAAACTAATTGTTGACTATTGTAGTCCTTTACCTTCAACCTAGGAGCTTATATTTACATCATGTTGTTTTGTCAAATCCTAGTTCGTCCGCTCTAGTTGGTAAGCTCCGCAATGTATTATACTCGAGACTAATTTTCGGAGTGTTGCGGATCAAAAAATGGTTGGTAAGCTCCGCAATGTATTGTACTCGAGACTAATTTTCGGAGTGTTGCGGATCAAAAAATGGAGGCTGGCCTCATTAGCAGCCGCAATAAAGTTTAGCGCCGGCCATACAAGTAGGAGAACACAGCATCGACTCGAAGCCCTTCATAAAGTACCTCGGGATTTTGATTGATCATAGGCTCAGCTTTAAAGAGCACATAATCCACAAAAACGGGAGGCCAATTGGGCGGTTGCCGTAATATTCAGGCTAATGTCAAATATTGGAGAGCCCAGACAGCCAATAAGAAATCGACTTGCAACAGTGAGCAAGTCAATCCTCATGTTCGCAGTCACTACATGGGCACCGGCAACAACAATAAATCCGTTCATGAGAAGGATAAACTCTGTGCACAGAAGAGTATCCCTCAGCGTATGCTGCGCTTATAGAACGATATCGGGGGATGCAATAAATGTAATAGCGGCACGATGTTTTTGTTTTTAAGAATTGAATTTAAGCTTTGCAATATGTCTATCCAAAATGTTTCTGATCTATAGACTAGATAAGAAAAGCATTTAATTCTCTGTATAGTGTCTATACCTTGCACACGAATCTAGGACACAGTATCATAACCAAATTCGGCCATAGATGAACACCCAAAGGCTGTGTTAACTCACCTTTACTATGGCTAATAGTCATGAATAAAATCTTTTTATGTTTAGACAGAGAAAGAATTAAAGTACATAGTCGAGTATGCAGACGACATGGTAATATTAGTGTTCGCCTGGGCCAAAAAGTGCTAACTCGAGTCAACCCGAACAAAACTGAACTGAGGCTCTCCACCACCAAGACCAAAATATCTGAATTCAGAATTCCTCGACTAAACGGGCAGTTACTCTCCCTACCATCCAGTGTTAAGTACGTAGAAGTCATCCTAGTTCCTAAACTTAATTGGAAACGTAACATAGACCAGCGAGTAAAGAAAGCATGCATAGCCTTCCATACGTGCAACAGAACCTTCGGAAAAGATGGGGCCTGCAATCAATATTGGCCCTATGGATGTATACAGCTATAGTACGTGCAATTCTCACCTATGGGTCGATAGTATGGTGGCCAGCCATATCCAAACTGAGTAAGGCACAAAGAGTAGCGTCCATATTCACAACAGGCGCTTTATGGTCTATCCCGTCAGACAGTCTAACAGTCTTGCCATACCTTTTACAGTCTTGCAATTAGATCCAGAGAGTCTAAGTGCTGGACTGCGAAGCTCTATGAACATAGTAATAGTATCGAATTACTCGCTATCTTCGATGCCTGTCGCTAAAGCCAGTTACACATAAATATACTACTAAGACAAAAAATCGCTATTTTCATTGATGATAACCAGGCAGCTATCAAAGTCATTGCCTCGGTAATCATATCATCCAAACTAGTACGTGAAGCCCAAAAGAGAAAGCCTTGATAGATGGTCGATTTATGGTAACCCTGGTGTGGGTTCCAGGTCGTAGCTACATTGTTGGCAACACGCTGATAAACTGGCCAGACGAGGCTCTACTGCTCACTTGCGGAACTAGTTCACATGCCGCAGCTCGGAGGAATTTAGGCAAACATCTCCTTAATATTTCTTAGAGAGGCCAACCTTAAAATGGTTGGCCAACTGGGTCTTATGCAGAAAGATGAGGCCTAGCTATAATAAGATTAATACAACCGCTCTATTAAATAGACTGCAATAACCACGAACACTGACCGATATTAGATCACAAAATGATTTTTGGATGAAATTCAGGATTTTCTTCAAACTTTTACAGAGCCCACTTTTACAGATCGGAGAAGTTTCGGCGCTTCAAATGATCAACCGGTTTCTCGCGTTAATTTGATAGCGTAAGGGCGTAGGTCGAGATGTTTACGTAAAATTCGCCACAATCTGAATTGAGAGTTTTCCAATATCTACGAAAAGCGTGGAGTCGACTGATTTGGCTCATTTTGAATTCAAGCAATTACGGGTGCGATATTTTCGGTATTACGACCGGTGCGTTATCTCATTGGCACAGAAACATTCAATAGTGAATATGTTAACTCGAATTTATCCACTATAGCACGCACACCCTGTCTGGTGATACGATTATTACGACCGATTGGAGTAAATGCTCTTAAAGTTTGCTCATTCGTGATCTTTACTATGATAAGAATATTAACCTTGGCTTGACGTTTAGGCATTGCCAGATCATAAAAAAGGTTTAAGGGTGCGTTTGCATTAAAATACAAAATTGTGATGTCCCTATTGAAAAACCCTTTCATACACACTGTCGTAGTTCCAATATCACAACCGAAAAAGAAACCATCATCCACTGCATTTGCACTTATTCAGCATTAGGCAGGGCTAGACAACAAACATTAGACAAATCCTTCCTTAGTTCACTTGAAGAGACCTCGGGTAAGAACATTAGTGAACGAATCTTCTTTTTAAACTGCAAAGATTGGCTCTAGATTCTCCTCACCAACACACTTCAATATCCAGGTCACATGAATCATTTTTGCAAAACTATTGTTCAAGATATTACGACATGCACATATCTACTAAATATTAAATGAAAGCAATAGAAATTAATAATTATTATCAGTAAAATATAAAACTCAGAGGCTATGGCCAGCATTATACTTGTTTAGAATAACCATCTACACTTTAATTCAATTAGAATTGAAACATTTTATTAATTAAATTCTGAAATTTCACAAAGACATCTTTGTGGCTGCAATCATGCAACCGGAACGTTTTATGATGCTAAACAACAGTATCTAACCCCGTAATTATTTAGAGAATTATCATAAAAAGGAGGCGAGATGGCAGATAAACGCCTAATCTTGAAGAAGTGTTTTTTTTCGTTAAATACGAATATTTTTTCCGTGAATTTCTAGTAAACGTAATTTAAAAAATAAAAAAAAATCATTTACTATTAACATCTGGTGGATGTTTTAGGCTGATATTGACTCAGTGTAATAAAATGAGATTAAGCAGACCTTCGAGTAGCGTAAAAATAATTGAGGGATGAAATTATTTAATTTTTGCTTATCCAATGCGTTATAAATATATATGTATATATATTTCATGGTATACGTGGCAAAAAGCAAATATTGCACTGAGAAGGAAATGGTTTTTTTTGAAATGCGTTTCCTTAAAGTAAGGAAGTATCGACAAATGAATATCCATGGAAAATGCTGTAGAAGTATATTTAAACGATTACAGGATTAAAATCTCACGATTATTTTTATTAATATGTATCAGCTTCAGTCCTTTAAAAATGGTCCGCCTTGCTTCAAGAAGTCACTACAGTAAAAACAAAGAATGTCGTTTCTTATTAATACACCTTTATCGATGAAGCTAAGCCATCTTTAAATGAGTAATCACCCCATTAGAGTAATAAGTAGATTTTACCATAAGGTAAATTCGTAGAGGAGTGGTTAAGTCGAGAACTAGAGTTGTCTTACGAATGGACAATTTTCTATAAAACGCTATCTGTCGAATCTATGATGGTTCCCAGTATAGTGATGTCGTTCTAAAGATAAATACATTTTTTTGAAAAAGTAACTGTGTGAAAAAGTTTCTCCATATTAATCTTTTTCTATCTTCTCATACACCCTTCTTAGGGTGAGGAGTCCAGGGCACCTGTTTATAACAGAAAGATGCCTCGGTTACAGGTCTCGGATATAAACGGACTAGCAATATAGCGTATGACTAGCAATATACGATTAGAAATGTTGAAGAGTAAAATGACAAATTTAATCCACTCCAACATATACATACATTATGCACTTGTACAGTATGCACATATTGGATAAGACCCTAAGCCTATAAGTCATCATCTTTTTTCCACATCAGTCTTCAAAGCTTAAATTTAATAAGAAATTAAGACAGAAACATACAGAAAAGCTACAATCCGTCTGGAACGGATCGTATGATACCCTATCCTCCTCTCTATAAAGTGGGCGTGGCCAAATTGCATTTTGTACTCAAATATAGCTATAATGTCGAACGTTTGAGGATGTTACATGTAAAATTTTATCAAAATAGGTTTTTTGATGATAACGCCCCCAAAAAGTGGGCGTGGCCAAAACTGTTCTATGGGTGAATTGTAGGGAATTAAAATACCCAAATATTTGGTCTTAACAAAATTTTTCGGTTTCATATAATTTAGTGAAGTTATAAAAAAGTAGGCGTGGCAGTGGGCGGATGTAAAAAATGTTTACACTTGTACTGCATCTTTTTCTCGGAAGCCCAGATATGAAATTTCTGCGTCCTAGTTAAAAATTTAAGGCCCAAAAATAGGTTTTATGATGAAAACGCCCCCAAAAAGTGGGCGTGGCCAAAACTTTTGTATGGGTGGATTGTAGGGAATCTGAATGCCTAAATATTTGGTCTTAACAAAATTTTTCAGTTTCATATAATTTAATGAAGTTATAAAAAAGTGGGCGTGGCAGTGGGCGGATTTAAAAAAATTTTACACTTGTACTGTATCTTTTTCTCAGAAGCCCAGATATGAAATTGCATCGTTCTAGCTCAAAATTTAAGGCCCAAAAAGCAGTGACATACGGACGGACGAACGGACGGACGGTCATCGCTCAATCGATTTCACTATTGATGCTGATCACGAATATATATACTTTATAGGGTCTATCTCGATTATTTCTCTATGTTACAAACTATGTGTCAAACTTAATATACCCTTAGGATAGGGTATAAAAACGGCTCGCATAGGTTTTTCCTAATTTTTCGCTTTGTTTTGTACGTGTTATATTCCTTGCACAAATGGAGGATTCGAAATACAATTTATTATTTTTTTAATTTTCTGAGAATTTTATTATACTCTTGGATGTTTCTTAGATATTTGCGAAAGGAGCGACCGTCTAGAATCAACCAAATTTGCACACTCTTGTGGTAACATTTAGATGAGCGACACAAGTTCATGTTTAGTTTTACATTCGTGCCAAAGTCATTCTTCTGCACAGTACAAAACATTGGAGTGAACAGTTATAATTTGAAAGTAAAGGGTTTCAATAGGAACACATTTTGTATTTTAATACAAAACACCCTTAAACTATTTTTATGATCTGTCAATGCCAAAACGTCAGCCAAGGTTTATATTCTTATCATAGTCAACGCCACGAACAAGCAACTTTTATGTTTTCTGAGTCGGTGGTCGCACCTTTAAGAGTACTTATTCCAATTTTCGGTAATAATCATCGTCCCAACAGGCAGGCTGTGCGTATTATAGTGGATAAATTCGAGTCAACATATTCACTATTGAATGTTCCGTTGTCAGTGAGACGACGCACCGGTCGAAATACCGAAATATGGCACCCGTAAGTGCTTCAGTTCACTTACAATGAGCCAAATCAGTCGATTCCACGCCGTTCATAGGGATCGGGAATCTCTCAGTTCACATTGTGGCCAATTTTGCGTAATATTTGGCCTACGCCCTTTCAAGATCAAATTAACACAAGAACTGAAGTCTCTTGATCATTTGAAGAGCCGAAACTTGTCCGATTGGGCTCTGCAAAAATTTGAACAAAATGCTGATAAATCATCTTCAGCGATGAAGCTCCTTAATGTCTTTATCAAAAAGTAAAATATGCATTATTGTATATTGCACAAGAAGGTACCACATGCCACACAGCTGGTCAAACAATTGATCTATTGAAGGGAAAGTTCGGTAATCGTGTACTCTCGAAATATGGTTCGGTCGAATGGCCACCTCGCTCATGCGATTTAACGCCAGAGTTTGCTGGAGTTTTTATGGAGTACGACAATATTACTCATTACACAAGTATGCATCTGTATTATAAACAGCAACTTATTCTATCAAAATAGAAGTGAACGAATCTAAAGAATAGGTGGAGGAATTGGAGTATTTGTGGCTGGAACGAAAGTTAGTCAAAAGTTTTGTCTTGGTTAACTCTTGATCCAGTTTCAAAATATGGTGAGAATGTAAGAACTCTATGAATTCGGTCTCAAAACTGAACTCTCTATCATTTTTCTGGATCTCAACTCACACTAAAACAACTAAAGATGATATCCCCTATAAGACTGCTAGACAGACTCAGAGGTCTTTCATGACCTTAACCTACGTTCGGTTTCTTACGAACACAATTGTGTGCGGCACGATGCTAAATATTGTTCTCATATTTGAAGTTTGGCCTTAAATAATTAATTAAATCTACTCGACAGTATCCATATACTGATAGAATATCCTACACATATGTACGTACATACATCGAACCTTTAACCACTGAAAGAACTCAATGAAATAAATCCTATTAATGGAATATTTGGACAGGCCACCAGGATTTTCTCCGAAAAGCGAAACAATTCTAGTAGAATTGATAAAACTGTACAATAGACCATTTGCGTGTAAGTGGACCAGTGGAGTATTTTCAATCTCGAGCGATGACGTTTAAAGGAATTATACAAGCAGTATGGATACATACATATGTATGTATATCAACCTAGTCAAAAAATTATGAGTTAAACGTATGAGATGGACGCGATAGAATGATCGAATGTGTTCAACTGGAGGCAGATAGCTAAGGGTATATATTGTCTCAAGCTGAGTGTACCTAAAGCATGAAGCTTATAAATGTACATAGATAATATAAAATTCAGACATTGCCCTGGAATTATCACTTCTGTCAAAACTTCAAGGCTAAATTCATAAACCCCCATAACTAACAAATTTAACATTTGCTAATGATTCTCATGTATGGTACACAGAAGGATCAAAAACAGATGAAGGAGTCGGGGCTGGAGTATACGGGGTTAATACAAAAACATTCATCTTCACAAGCATGGACAAATATAACTCCATATTTCAAACGGAAGTCGTTACTTAATCACAATGCCTCACAGAAAATATAAACAGATGTGTAACAAATAAGAACATTTATATTCTCTCCGACAATAAAGTTGCACTTCTAGTAATCAAGGCCAATGAAATAACATCGAAACTCACGTGATTAGACAGCACAAACAAAGTTCATCTTATTTTTGTGGGCTAGAAATCAAATTCGAATAGTGGCTTGATTTCTTACTAGACATTGTCGAGTAAAAAGACACCTCATGTTTATGGAATAGTCCAAAATATTGCTCTCTAAACTACCACCTCAAGAAAATTGGTATTAGCCAATCAGACATGTGCCGACTATGCCTTGAAAAGACTGAAACTGCCGAAAAAGTTTTATGTGAATGCTCGGACTAGGTTTAAATATTTCCATAAAGGGTTTACTTCGCCTACTGACGTCACTTCCTCTTTATTTCAAACAATTTTAAGCTATATTCATGAGCTTAATTTCAGCTAGTAACCAAAACCATACAAAGGGTTAGCACAAAAGATCTCTATGAGGTCGTAGTATTTCTGAAAGCAATTTCAATACCCATCACCCGTTGATCTTTAGAAAAATCGTTAGAAAAAGAACTGTTAAATCAGAGAGCCTCATCGTTAAGCTAGGGTCACACATAAGTAGCTATTTTTGCTGCGCTACTTTTCGGATTGCAATTGCAAAAATTGTCAATCTCTTCAGAAATAGCTGCTGTATTTCGTGAAAACATTGCGAGAGTATTCACTTATAACTCATTGTTCTTGCACCTCGCTACCTCAGATGTGTATTTTATTATATCATTGTTCAGTCCTATTGCAAAACTGCAAAAGGCTGTAGTAATACCTATGTCTTTAAATGACCCAGAAGTAGCTGTGGGCTTGTTTAGCTATTTTATAGAGTAGAAAAACTAAAAACCGAAGATACGAAGGTAGCTGCTGGGTAATAACATGGAGTGCAAATAAAGAACACTATGGTGCCGTGAAATGCTTATTATGTGAAATACGGTCAGTTGATGATTATTTTATAAATTGAACATTGCATAGGTTCATAGTCCATTGATTAATAAAAAAGATTTCTGGACCGATAGAGAGAAGGCAAAGAGTTTCTCAAATCCAAGGGAATTTTTATCACCTATGTTATTGTGGACATATATTTATTTTTCTGTATGCATCTGTGCAATATTTTTACATTTGCCTTCAATATTTCGATTTACGTATAATAGGCTAGCTTAAAAATCCAATTGCATAGGACAATTTTGTGAATCAATTTATAGTAAATAAAGTAGTAGTAGGCAAAAAGAAAAGTTGCAATCCTACCGCTGTAAAAGTTTCAACTCCATCAATATTGTTTGCAGCGATCGCAACTCCTTGTTTAGTTGTTCACATATCGCTACTTTGGATATTGTAGGTTTTTTTTTTGTTTTTTTATTTTGTTTTTGTTTTTTATAAGAAGGTGGAAAGCATCGAAAGCCTGAGTATGGGACTTTGCAGGTTGCAAGAGCTATAGGCACAATTTTCGTGGTTCACACATTGCAACCCTCTGTTAACGATGACCTTTTCTACTTTATAGATAACATAGGCAGCATACCTAATTGGAAATAAGCTGAAGAATAGATGGATCATATGGGTTAGAGTCTTAGTTGGGTAAAATTGTTTACTTTGTCGAGAAACGGCGTCTAGTAACAATTAAATATATATAATAACAATAACCCATTTCAATTTCTAAAGGTTAAGAGCTTTTCAAGATGAGGGCAGTACTGGACTACGACAATGACTCCCGTTTACAACAATCGATCAAAATACTAGAAGACGATCGTAAACATTTCTCGAAATACCTGAAGTATTTCACAATTATGCACGAAGACAATTAGCCCATAGTATTTCAACTTTGATAAACTCACTAACCGCCAACCAATATAGCTAATTTTAAAAAAACACCAAAAAGATTTAAAGAATATTTCCTTAACTCAAATGTCATTTTGTAACGAATTAAAATTTTAACATATAATCTTAATCTCTTTTAACTGGAATTTTTGTATTTCTTCCAAACATTAAAAATATATGAAACACAATCACTTGCAGATAACTTGTACCGTTTTTAAAGAAACAATAAAGATCTACAATTCAAAAAAAAGTAATGAACAATATTGCTAATCTACGACTCACTGAGATGAGCTAAATAACCTTGCATTTCTCTTTGATTTACTCGTATTCACGATAACCGACGGTAAAAATGTTTTTAAAAAAATTCAAATAAAAAGTATTTGTTTATTTACTCAATTTATATAAATGAAAATAATATTGTTTTTCATTATCCACAAATAAAAGCAATAAGATTAATATGCAAGAAAAATTTAACAAATATTTCAAAAATTTGTCAAACTTGTTTTTATTTTTAGTGTTTGGGATAAAACTTTAACCCACAAATAGTACCTTAATGTAACTAAGCTCACTTTTAACTTAAAACCATGAACATTCGTATATTTGTTTATTACACTCACAATTATTCAATTCCGATGTACTGGAGGATGACTGTTGCACAAAAACCAAAAGGCTTGTAATTAAACTGACCCAACTATCCATTGTATCATATCTTTATTAAAACACTGATAATATGGTCAACTGAATTTAATCCGATATTTTTTGAGATTTGAACTACTCAAACGCGATTCTTCGTAACGACTGAATGTTTAAAATATATATTCCCACCGGTCGCCCTCTTCAACAAACAGGATAAGTATTTAAATCCAAACATTTCCCGGCACTTGAGTTACATTGCGCATGCTGATCTGACCGTGGACTCCCTCATTCATAACAATCGCGGAACAATTTCTATATGGCAATTCTCACTAGAAGAAGGTGGTAAAAGTGGTTACCATTTCTTTACCCATACTCTCCAAATAAGACACCGCAGAGTTGATGTAAGTAAGTTCCCGTGGGAATTCATGAAATCAATTGGAAGTAAATTCAGTATTTTCGCTGATGCGTTTGTTTTGGGCAAACTTCTTAGCAAGTGTGCTAATTAGATGCGAACATTTTGGTATATGCTACATATGCAAAGAAATTCCGTGAAGCGTTTCGCTTACCTTTCAAAATTCACACATGGTAATTAAGCTGATTTATTGTCTTTTTAGAAAAATATTCTTTAGGCATGATAGAAGGGGTGTACCTAAGTGTTCTTTTTGTATTCCGCACCAATCTAAAATCTACAAGTTCTGAATCAGAATTTTGAAAGATATCCTACCCTACAAAAAAAAAAAAAAAAGCAATTTTCTCTTTACCTCAGGGAACCACATAGTGATTAACACAAGTGACAGTTCATAATGATGTTATATAAAGGCAGAGGCTAGGTTGACAAATTTTCTAAACTATCTTGAAGTTATCTACATTCTTAGGTGGCGGTACAGTTCGGGGTGAACCTAGACGTCTCCAGTTAGCCCGGTCCTTAGCTAAGTGCCTCCAGTTGCGCACTCTAAGTTTTTCTCTACTTATATATATACGTATATATTATTCGAGAGATCTCGAACCAGACCACAGTGTTGGATCCCTTTTCGACTCTCTTCCACGATCCATCTTAGCCCGAGATACTCTCTGAATTTCTATACAATTCATCTCTGGCTTTGATTCCCTGTATCTACGCTAGCATCTGTTTAACAGACATCTAGTTCATCCTCTGGGTTTCTACCCAGTGGCTCCCCAAAACCTCCTTTCTTCTGATAGCTAGTGCCAGATATAGGCACAATATAATATGTGCTGCCGTCCCAATTTCTTCCAAAGTTACAGGTGTCATCTTCCAGAAGATCCATCTTGTCTAGGTGATACCCGAAATTTTCATGACCTGTAGATAACGCCATCACCCATTTCAGTGTTCTTCGCTCCAAGCTTAGAACATCTCTATGAGTGGTGCCAATCAGCATTTTAACAGGCATTTTTGTCTGCCTGCCATCAATCTTCTTTTCCGGAAGAGTTCCATTCTCGATAAAAATTTTGTGATAGCTTTCGGTAACATGCATTTTCTTTATTCCATCCATGAGCATATTCAACTCCCTAACCTCGTTTTTCGCGAGATCCAGGATTTTCCTATTACCATAAATAGTTGGCATACCGGTGCAGACGAAGTGCCGTCGATGCCACCGCTTTCTAAATAAATAAATTCCGGAACAATACCTAGGATCACTTCAATTGCGCACGTTGGTCTTGTGCGTATTGCACCACCGATCCCTGAATATGGCAAGCATTGGACCTTATCTAGTTCCTTCTTCCTCCACCCACATATGCCTCCCATATGCATATGTGTGAATCGGTCTAACTATAATCGTATACATCCAATAGGCTGACTTTTGTCCACATACCCGTTTGCACTGCTGAAGCACCCTTTTCGCCTTGCTGATCTTCACTTCCTCAGGCAACTTTCAAGTTAGTGCAGCAACTAGGTATACAACCAGATACTTAACATTCCTGGTCACCTATAACTCGGATCCGAAAAGTGTCAAGGGCTACAATTCCAGATCTCTCTTCTTCCTTGTAAAGATGATTAGATCTGTCTTTCCGCATTAATAGAGAGCCCTTATTCCTGAAAGGAGCGAGAGCATTTTTCATGGTATCTGCTGTGATGTTCATGAATTTACCTCTTGCCATTATTGCTATACCATTGACTTATCCCACAATTTGAATGCCAATCTCTTCATGTCTTCTCAGGAGAGAATCCAGTTATATTCCACAGTAGGTGATAAAACTCCTCCCTGCGGCCAACCTCTGCTAAACCTTCCTCTTCGCTTGGGTGTAGTATATATTTTTTTTTTACGTAGGATGGTGAGAATCTTTTAAAGACGAAACTGAGTCCGTAACAGTGTGGGATTTCCACCCACTAAACCCACCTCCCCTTCTACCCCTGGTCCTCGCGGCACTGCCGTCAAGCATTTCATCGCGAGGGTCGACTTCAGCCTTATGTAACGGCTCATTCAAGTTGGCAGTCTGCTGCGCTGCGTTTCGTTATTGCTTCTGTCTTCGCTGCTCTTTCATAATTGTGGTCACAGTGTCGCTAACTGCGTCCCAAACCTCTTCCCTGCTCATCATCTGTCTGGTGAAGTTGTCTGAGGTTAAATCCTCGCCCAATTGGTTTACCAGGATGTGCCGTTCTAGGTAATATCGTGGGCAGTGGAACATGATGTGTTCCGCATCCTACATCTTCATCTGACAAGTATGTGTCCTTCATACCATGTAATAATGAAAAAGAAAAAACCTTTTTACATAATCGCTTCCAAGCGCAATTTTTTTTTTGGGTATGTATGGGACAATAAATATTGGTCAGCCCACAATACCGGTATTGCCGTAATCACCAAATCTCAACTTTGCTGGCATAGTTCTGAAGGGGGTTGATCATACGAAAGGGAGAAAAGAGTCATCGCTTTGTATGCACCTCTGTGGCTTAGGTTCAGCATAATTACTTATAAATGATACATAAATACCGCTTGTCAACTCTCGTGCGATTCTAACACAGCAGCGGAATAATTAGCGACCCAAGTTTCCGAAGTGAAATCATCTATCAAGTCAGGGAGTGAACATTTGCCACCAGAGGTGGAAGTCGATCGCGGGATCCTAGAAGTCGAGTCAGCGGACGCGAATTTTTCTATTGTTCCTTTTTTTATTATTTTTTGAATAAAGTCTTTAATGCAAAAGAAGTTCAAAAGAGCGTCTTAAAGGACACAAAACCAAAGAAAAGAAAAACGAAAACGAGTGCTTTCCTCCGGACTTCAATCACTTGGCACCCTTTTGCTTTTCTTGCCAACCGTTCTTCCTCTCTTATCACTCAAAAAGCAAAAAAAAATATATATATACTAAACCGAACACCAAACTGATCCTGTGTTAAAAAGTGCAGTTGCAAACGCAGTGCAAATCAAAAATCTTAATCGTGCAAATCAGTGACTATTTTGTCTGATCCACGTGATATCTCCCCGCCAAGCCGTATAACAGATACCACCCCGACGCAAAGAGGAATAGGTGCGGGTGCTGACCGTCATATAATCGCAATTTCCACGGCCCGAACTTTTACAATCACCAGAAAGATTGTCGCTTCAGTATTTCTACCATCCCACGGTTCAAGAAACCCATATATTGGAACATCAACGGCAGCGAAGCATCCAGTCCTCCCCTCCCCAAAATTCGATCAGTCCATTCCAGCCTTACATAATTTTGAATATGTACACCTAGTACTTCCCCTTCTGGGAGTAATTCTAACTTTTTTTTTAGTGTACAATATTTTGTACCTTAAATAATAATTTAGAATAATAATAATTTGGTAAGATGTGTGAATGCGCTCTAGAGTGGGTGGAAGTTTTTTTTGCGCTTCCCACCCCCGTATATCGTTCTATCGGTATTTCCTTTTTTTTATCTTTCAATAGGTATCCACATCGGCAGGCCTGACGACGAGTGGTCCAGGTAAGCGGTATTTCGCATAGTTTTTTTTTCATAATTTTTTTGCAATGAAAGTGTTCATGCGCTACGCATACACCCTACGATCATACTTTTACCGTACGTTTTTTTTTCTAATTTGATTTTTTTTTATCTTAATTTTCTTTTGGTGAAAAATTTATTTAATTTTCGTTTGATTTCATCCTGATCAAATAATTTAATAACTTAATAATTATTTTAATAAATACGTAATTTAACTGAGTTAATGACTCATGAAAATGAATTTTTTTGTTTTTTTTTTTTTTATATTATAATTTGGAGTAATAATTAATGAGTAAATAAAAACTATGTCTTAAGTAATCGCAATTACATGGTCTTCCTTCAATGGTGGAGTTAAGTGGTCTTTGGTAAGGAAAGCATAGCACTTTCGTATGGTGCAAGTTTTAGTTTTTAGCGGCAACTAGCACATTGCAAGGTGGGTGAAGACCCGCTGGGAGGACGACCATCTGTTCCTCCGTAGTACTGGTAGGCTCTATTTCCGGTTTTTTTCTTATTTAATATTATGTACGCATGCATTTTTTGGTTTATATAGCGGTGTTAGTTTGGTGACACGGATGCAAGAACCCTCCCAATCCGACGAGCTTAGCCGAAAGAAAAAGCAAGGCAAGCACCCCGCATTCACGCAACCGAACATATCCTTTTCCCTCCTTTCCCTTATCCAATCCATTTGCCCTATTCTACCCCTCTAACAGTTTATTCCTGTCCTTGACAAATTATCCTCCCCTTCTAAACACACCATAAAAACCTCCATTACACGTTGGACAATAGGGGTTGTCATCGTGTCCAAATCTATGCAGGCTCTGAAGCATCCATGGCCAATAAGCATCTGGGTCAGGTAGAAATTCTGCTCCCCATGCTTCCTATTAACTTCCTGCTCACACGGTATTTCTGTTGCGCTTCCTTGGCAAGAAGGTCTATTGGTATCATGCCCGCCACTACACATGCCGCGTCGTAGAAAGTTGTTCGGAAGGCGCTGCATACTCTCAACGCGTTGATTCTGTAGGCTGCCTCAGTTTTTTTCTGTATGATTTTGTTTCATGGCACCCGCCCATATTTGGGAGCCGTATAACATTATTGATGCGGCAACTCATGCTAAGTGTAATCTCTTCTTATGTTTCGGTCCGCCGATATTCGGCATTATCCTTGATAGGGCAGCCGTTGCCTTTGCTACCTTTTCAGCTACTTGTTGCAGGTGTTACTTATAAGTTAGCCTTGCATCTAAGGTAGTGCCATGGTACTTCAGCTCTTGTTTGGAAGCTACGACGTGATCGCCCACGGTTACTCTTATAGTCTCCATGCCGCGCCTGCTGCTGATGAGCACTACTTCAGTCTTTTCTTCTGCAAGTTGTAGGCCCATGCGTACTAGCCAGTTCTGGACCATCCTGATAGCTTCATTGCAGTCATGCTCCAACTACTCAAGGTGTTTGTTCACTACAACGATTGCTATGTCATCGGCAAAGCCAATTATTTTCGGAGACCTCGGGGTTCCAAGTCTGAAAACATCATCATACATTAGGTTCCACAGTAGCGGAACTAATATGGAGCCTTAAAGAACGCCGCCTGTGACGTTGTACTGCCTCATTCCATCGTCGGTGTCGTAGAGCAGTATTCTATTTCTAAAATAGTCCGTCAATATCTTCTGCATGTATTCTGGTACTCTCTTGGCGGTAAGTGCTCGCAAGATGTTTCTCCAGTTGGCGGTGTTGAAGGCGTTCTTGATATTCAGCGTGATGACCGTGTCTTACGGAAACCATACTGGTGAGCTGCAAGGCCTCCCGCCTCATTGATTGCACTCTCCAACCTGTCACTTATGATGCGCTCCAGTATTTTCCCCATGGTTTCCGACAAGGATAGAGGCCTATACGATGAGGGATGCTGTAGTAGTTTACTACCTTTTGGTAGGAGGACCTGTCTTTGTTTCTTCCACTGGTCGGAGAATACTCCTTCTTTGAGGCGAGTGTTATCTATATCTGCGAAGATGTGTGTAAGGCAATGTTAGGGATTCCATCGACACCATGCGCCTTTTGGTCCTTGATTTTTGTGCAGACTTGCTGGACTTCTTCTGCGGTGACGAGGGGTATTGGTAACGCCCCCGTCGTATTTATTCTCTCCGTTTGTACCTCCATTTCTTGTTGTTGTGGGAAGAGTACAGCCACCACGTTTTGGAAAAACACTGTGGACGTAGGCGCCGGTTTTCGGCCACCCTTCAGCTTCATCATCTCCACTTGGTAGGCTTTTCCCCACGGGTTTTGGTCGACTTCATTGCACAGTTCTCTTTTTACTGTCCTCAATTTCAGTTTTTAAATCTCTCCGGGCCGTTATGAATTTCTCATGATGTTCTCCATGGCTGCTATGTTCTCTAGACCGCTGGTACAATCTTCTTCGTATTCCGGAATTCCCAAGAATCATGTCCAACGATGCGAATGCCTCCAGGAGTGTTCTTCCTCTGGCATTTGTTGTACATGAACTCCGTTCTACCGCCCACGCATTGAAATCGCTTGCAATGACGACGCGGTTTCTTCCTCTTGCGGTGGTTGCGATGTTGTTAACTATTCGCTCGAATTGTTCTTGTGTGATGCTGCAAGGAGCGTAGCAGCTAAAGAAGTATATGCCATAGTAAGTCCGAATTGCTGCCGAGGATTTTCATCGCATCACTCTCCCGATTTTGTTTAGTCAGGCTGGGACTTGTGTCCGTCTTCATCTCCGCTTCAGTGGGTTTTTCCGTGCTTTTGGAAGTGATGGGACTAGTGGGTTCGGTACTATACTGTTTTTCCACTGGTTTTGGATTTTCCTTCGATCTGGAAACCAGCGAACTTCTCCTAAATGGGGGTGCTACTGCTAAAACAGTGAGCTCCCCTTCTCCTTGTAAATAATTTTTTTTTTGATTATTATTTAAATTTTCTATATTTTTTTGTGTTTTTTCTGGTGTTTGATTATTTTGGTGTATCATCTCTCTTGGGTCGCCACTCAAAGCCGCTATCTCCTTCCGGATGTATATTCACCTCTATGATCCCATGGTTGTCTATGCAGGCAGGGAGGCCATGCGTGGGTTGACACAGGTCCTCATGGGTGCCTGTGCCAGAGCCAGATCGATGCTAATCGGGAATGTTACATCTGAACATACACCACCAACTGAACGTCGACTTGACGGAGAACATACTTTGAAGCCTGCCAAGGTTTTAACGGGACGGAGACGGTTGCAGCATTAGCCTGAGAGCCGTTTCAACCAGATTTCACTCTAGTTTACTAAGGTAACAGAATACTTAGTTTGCAGACTTCGTCTTCGCGAGTTCCCCCGTTGCCACTCCTCGGAGTAGGGGGCACCTATTTGCGGACGGCACCGACTCGTCCTATCACAAAGAGTTCATAGGATTTCTGAGACGTTTTCAGCTTCACCCTCCTTCTCTGCCGCTTTTGATCGGGGACTGTTTATTTGTTATTCGCAGCTAACCTTATGTTACAGGCCATTCAGCGATTCGCCACCTGCTGACCCCCTCAGTACCCTAAGCTCAGCAATGTGAGGCATGCAACATATATAGCCCTAAGCCTTTGTACAATGAGGTCTCACACTCCATTGCTTCTGCCCTATCCATCCTGATCTGACTTAAGGCTTGTGAGAACCTAGACCCTGGGTCCCATGGATCTGTCGCGGCAAAAATATACATTTTTTGTTTTGACCTCAGCTGTGCTTCTCATATTCGAGTAAAATTCCCTTCACAACTACCCTCTATTACTACACAGAGTCACGTCAATAACTTCCCTTTGTCTTGCATCCACAAAGGTCGGTTCTGTTCCTCTGTTAGCTCTTTGCACACTACAAACTCGAGTAAAGCTTCTCCTCTGTAGTTATCGTTGGTGTTTCTCCACACTGTACTGTATCCATTAGCATCACAACCAATCATTCGATCTTCGCTCCTATCCTTGCAGACATACATCAGAGACTCTACCTCTTTTGTTGGGGCAGGCTCTAGGGAATCATATGGCAGGTATGCAGATGCAATGACAAAACTGTCTGCACCTGCTCATACTCGCACAGCGACAAAGTCAGGGGTACATAGTTGGGGCAGCATAACCGCCTTAACTCCGTGCCTCACTAGTACACAAGATCTAACTCTTTCGCCAGATCACACATAGTGTAATGTGGCAATACTTTCAGGTAGACCTCTAATCCTTCCTTTGAAGATCCAAGCCTATTACAGCAAGTCAATACCAATCGACTCCTCCACAAAACATCTCGTCAACATTGCTGACGCAGCTTTGCAATGGTGAAAGTTGAATTGAATCACCCTAAGTTTTTCCCATTGCGGTTCGGGTTGACTGACCTTATGTTTCCTGGTTTGTCTTTTAACCCTTCTACTTGCATGTGTTCTTTATTGATTAACATTCCCGGACATAGGCTATCCATCACCTTTTCCGCTTTCCGCCTCCATCACCCTGGCTTTAGCTGAACTCAAGGTCTCGGTACCATTTTTGAACCGTTCCCTCTCCGTCCCGCATCTTCTGGGGTGGTTTCAGCCAATGCCAAATTAGCAATCATATCAGTCAATTCATTGACCGATATGTTACTATGGCCCGACATAGATCCTGCCAATGACAGCCACTGTCTCCCTCTTGCCCTTTTCATCTTTTGCTTAAACTGGTTCGCAGCCTCCGCTCAGAATCAGGGTCTGCCCCGTCATCTTTGAGTTCGGCTTCCACAACGTCGATTAACCTCTTGGTGCCTTGCAGCATCGCATTGTCCTGAATCCTTTGGTTTTCCTCCGGACTCCACGGACCTCCACGAGCCCTTCCGCTGTCGATCCCATAACTTCTGGCATTGAATAATTACATATTATGATTAGTCAATGGTATTGTAGAATGATCTGAGTCAAGATCTGACCCCTCTTCTGACGAGATATTCTTTGTTACGAAAAAGTCGACAAGATCCGGAATTTTATTCTTATCTGTTGGCCAATAGGTGGGTTTTCCCGTCGAGTGATATTTGCCGCCAATTTCTCTTATTGTTTCATATATAATAGCTTTCTTCCTCTCGTATTTATCAATCGTTTTTGGCATTAAAATCTCCTCCTGTGATAAATCTATTGCAGAATATGCGAAAGAGCTTTTAAAATCATTTTTCTTAAGTTTACAGCTGGGAGAACAAAAATGGATGCAACTGATATTTGTCCGCTTTTCGTTCTTATATTTATTGATATTCCTTGAATCACATACGATTGGAATTTAGCTTCTATATGGTAATCGCCTTTTTGATTATAACTGCAGCTCCTCCTTTTGTACCCATGTACCCATGCAGTTTGAAGTTTGTTTCAAATTTAAAGTGCGTCTCTAACACAAGATATATGTACATATTCCTTGTCGGTTTTTGACTTGGCACATTGGAATTGATTTTTACGTGGTTTATCGGACCTGTAATATGGCATTCAGTTCTGATTTCAATAAAATAAACATTTGTTATTAATTGCGTAATTTATTTATCATTGTAAACTGTTATACATTGAATAAAATATTATTTATCATTTCCCAACATAACGGTAAGCTTGGAATTTCTCACTGTAAATACTATAAACTTCACACAGCCGGTTCTAATTCTGGCTTTTGAATATTCGATCCTACATCTGCGGTAGCTGTTGTAGACACACTTCGCTCTGATGTTGATTGTTTCGGTGTTGATACACTAGTGTCAGCACCTAACGAGACATCTTCATAGTTAGCTTCATCGTCTGTTGCAGGCAATGGTGGTGGTGTAGTTGATACCGCTGCAGCAGCTACTACTACATCACTAGATTCAAAGAGATTGGCCGCAACAGGAGCGGCAGTTGTAGTTGTTGCAGTTGCGTCATTTGGAACCTCGGTACCAGAAGCAGCACCATCAGCGGTACCTCGTAACATATCAGCGGGCTCGTTGCCAGGGAGTTGTGCATATTCTAAAGAAAATATTTTTTTATAAGTTAAATTTTATATTAGAGCGCACAAAATGTACCTTGTTGTGGACTCTCCCTTGTAAAGAGACCCATTTTGGGATCAATTGCTGGGCGATACTCGGAATCAGGTTCACGGTCTGATGTAGATGAAGCACTTAAGCCACTCATATCATTTCTACCGCCCACCAGATGAGTCGGTGCTCGTGGATTACTCGTCTGAAGTTGCTGATTGTGGGATGATTTACGGGTTTTGTCTGCTTTGCGCCAAAGAATTATTTCCTATGAAAGAGACCATTCACCAAAAACGAACTCACAGGAAGGACAAAATGAGGACAGTGGAAACATACGAAGCAGTCAGATTTAATGGCAATGAATGAAGCTGTACGAAAAGTGAACTAGATACACAGTGGATCTCACTTAATACGACAGAGGTTACAGAATCTCGCTGGAGAAAAGGATTGGAATGAGGGTTACTGGAAACAACCTTTCTGGCCAAAAACGAGAATCGTCAAGCTAAGAAACCTTCCAGTGTGCCAGGTGGACATGACACCTTTCGTGTTTTACTGCAAAAATTGTTCGCACCACATAAAAATAATAAGAAGCAAATTCATCAATTTTTTTTAACACGACTTCATTCATACTAAACCCGATGCATAAAGTAGTGCTGCAACAAAAAAATCCTTGGATTCTGAAATTTAAACCTTAAATATCAGTAGTCCGACGCACTAACCATTGAGCCTTAACCGTAAGTTAATTGAATTCAGTTACAGAAATGACCCAAAATTACGAAATGCTTCACTTCAGTAGGTCGGTCAACACATTTTCAATGTTTGTGATGAATTGATTGCTAAAATATAGAACACAAATGGGGAAAGCAAGTGCGATAGTATTAGAAGGGTTAGGAAAACTCTAACAAACAGTTGGAAGCTGTTTGAAGAAACCATATGAGCTGACAAGCTGACAGCCCACATATGATATGGGCTGTCAGTTTCAGCGATCTTTCAAGAAATTCACCTTCCTGTGCTATACACATGTGAGAACTTCTATTGGAACTTTTTTCTACCTTAAGGAGAATTTGAATTGCGCCTGGAACCAATAAGAGTTGTACATAATACTACTCAAACAGAACCGGAGCTTGTGCAAACGAATCAGAATAGACAAAATTCTTAAAGACGCTCAACTTAAAGCGATAGTGGTGGTAGCAAGTCTATTGATAAAAGTAAAGGAGTATTTAGCCTCGGAATCAAATACTCATAAATCTGAAGAGTACTTCACCGTTCATTCAAAATATCGCGTATTTCCATAGCTTGACAGGAAGACCTCGAAAGGAAATGAAAAACTGTACTTAAAAACTTTACTTGATGCTCATTGTAACTTCCACGAGAGAAAAAATGTCTCTTTCGAGTAAGTTCTACCCACCTGTTGTTTGAAATAACGGCGATCCTCCGTGTCCATCAGAACCAGATTTAAGAAATATTTAACAGAAAATTTCTTGCTGATATCCTTCATTGTGGGTGTTAAACTATAACCACCCAAAAATACACGTATTGGTATACTTTCGCCTGCAACAAAACGAAAATAAAGCGTTCACAATATTCCACTAGAACCCACACTTACCCTTAACCGGAGCACCATCCATAATCTCATATTTTGCAATATTTTCGTTCTCCGTAAAAATGTTTGGACCTGAACCCGTCGACTCCCTCTTGATAATAGTAATCTCCATGTGTTTGATTTTAATCCGCACGAGCAAGAAGTAGATTTTACCAACAATCACATCCTTCAAATGATACCTACGTCCAATAATAATCTTATTAGCCTCCATTTACATATACATAATTGAAAACCTACTTGGATTTATTATACTCGAACTCAATGTGCAGACAATCTTCAATACCAACTTCCATTTTAATTGGAATATTAGTATCAGGATAAGTACACAACGTGTGAACAGCTATATCAACTTCCTTAGCTATGTCACTTAATCTTCGAACGATGGTGGCTCGAAGAAAATACCGCAGACGGACATTGGAACCCATGTACACCTCGAAGGGTTTTTCGACATTTGGAAACTCGAATGGATAACTGGTGTTTTGTATGAGATCACCTGGGCGTGCTAGCTCCTTTACAATCGTCTTGAATTCATGATGATTACCACGATCGTAGAACAATTCAATTTGTCCAATGAATTCGATTTTAATACCTTGGTGTTCCAAACGACTGCCGGGTTTCTTTAAAGTAACATTCACCTAAGCAAATAATTGAAACAATTCAGTATGGATTAGATAAGAGAAAATTGCAAACAAACTTTTCCAGAAACAGGCTCTCCATCGTAGTATAGCAGACACTTTTCCTTTTTGCCTTCTTCCGTTTTTATTTCAACAGTTTTGCGGTTCTCTGCTCCATCGAAGACAATATCAAGTTCGGCTGACTGACCGAAACCAAGGAAATGCATGCTTTTAATGTGATATTTCTTCTATATCGATCTTTGACTCCAAAGAATCTAAAAGTAGAACCTGAAAAGTGAACACATCATAATTTATCATTTTCCAATGAGATTAATTTTCTCTCTTTTAGTTACAGCTGATGATTAAAAACACAGTACATTTATTTGGACCGACCGCGACAAGTCCATACGGGACCCAGAACCTAGCTTCTCACAATGAAAGGGGGCTACTGTTTAATGTCCTGTTCGAAGGACAGGTGCCGATTTTATAAGCTATATATTTATGTATAAAAGAGTTTTGGAATTGCCAACGCACTAACGCACAGCCCATGATGATCCAAAAGCCATAAATTTGAATGAGCATAATGGACAAGATTTAACTTTACTTTTTTTGTTTTTAATAAAACGCAAAACTTGAAATTCGGAAGCGCCCAACATCGGAGTTGATTTAAGCTGTTGCCACTTTTATAACTTTGTTTTACCTCTCTTGTGGGGGTTTTACACTTGTATCGATTTAATATACTAAAGCATATTCTCTTTTGTGGTGCAATATTTGAAGAAACTAAAATTTTTGTCGTTTTTTCATTCGTCGGGTGCTGTACTCAGCCTACAAACAAACACAATACCCACTAAGAAGAAGAAACATATGGTGCGCCTGAAAATGCCCTTGTCTTCGATCATACATGAATTTGGTGAGCTAAATATAATCAGTTGAGCTAAGAATTTAAACTAGATGTAAGATCTCTTGTCCAGCTGAATGGTTGTTAGGTATGTGACGTGAAGTAGAAAAATTGTATTAAGGTATACCTTCGGCAGAAGTACTTCGACGTCCAAGACGGGATTTTGCAAAATAGTGCTGGATGAACCCTTAATGTACCAATGGCAATTCTTTCATTCGCTATAAGGGATACTTCTTCAAAAGAAAACGGAAGAGCGATCGAATGAATACCGAGATATATTTACTCCAGGAAGATTGTACGGAAGCAGAAAACCTTATTATATATGAAAAAACTACTTCTCCAGTCCGTGTGACGGCGACGAAATCCAATATTCCTCTATCAGGCAAAATGAACCATTCAGTAAATGGAGGACTTACTGTACTTACTTTTTCTGCCATATAGTGTGAATCCCTGTTTTGGTATATCTGCCTATATCGTACTGCTGTGCAAAAGGTAAATGAAGAATGGTCGCTGTTCCACTAAAGTCGGCAACGATCTAGCCGAGACCTTTGATATCAAAAAAGGGTTTAGACAAGTTAACGTACTTTCAGTAATGAGATTTTTTTACAACGTACTTGTCAGGATTGTATGAAACTTAAAAGCCTACATTGGAGGCATAATATTTTAAAAGTCTGTGGAACTAGCGTTCTCCGATAATACTGACATGATTGGCAGAACTCAAAGGGATATCAACTCAGTATTGTCGAATTTTAAAACATAAACAGACAAATTTGGTTTACCGGCGAAGGAACAAAGTTAGAACATGTGGAGCAAAGGGATACCAACGATCCACTAACCTGATTTCCGCAATTGAAGCCAGTTAGCTAACTGGGCGCTATATTTATTGTAGTTAAAGGTCAGGTTGACCCCGAACAGCAGCGAGACCAATGTACATAAGTAGATAAGTAAATTCTATTCAAAAATCGACTGTCCATCAAATAGCTGCAAAAAAACTTGAAACCACATTCACAACGAAGACGGATAGTCGACCGGATTTCTGAACTACGATATATCTGAGAAAATTTCAACGAATCTCAAGTTATCTATGGATCGAATTCAAAGCTACATAGGGTATCACACATCTTTAGAGAATATCCGCAAAGCATTCCACATTTACGTTGCATCTGTTGAATCTCTGTTTTTCATAGGGTGACCGAAAATAGGCTTCAGAGTAAACTGACGAGCATTCAAAACGAAACTGTTAAAGAGCGAAATACAATTGGCTATTCCGCCGAATTATTGATTAGAAGAAAAAAAACAGTGCAGAGATAGGAAACATTTTATCGTTTTTCGAACTAGTTAATTTGATCCACTATTTCTTTGTCCCTCATTAGCTTTAACTCACAATTTTGACGACGCCAGCAGACGAAATATCAGCGTTTTACTCGAGCTTAGGGCGAATGTATGTTTGTACATATGTATATGAATATGTATTATATTGCGCAGATTAGAAGTATTTTTTGGATTGTCCAGACACTTTGCGCCGTTCTTGGCGAGCATAAGACCAAATTCAAGTCATGTTTTCAAAGTAAAGTAGAGTTAGTAATTCAGCAAATAGGCTGGATACGACAGTCATTCACACTGCAAAACAATCACAACACTCCTTTGCTTCGCGAGCAATAAATTTACATTACATTTTAAGGTAAGGGTCATGTCTGCAGCTTACAGTTCTTTTGATTAAAGCTTGACATATACCCCAATCTATATACCTAATATGACGAATACGTCTATTTACCGCCGAAATATTTTAACAGAGACGATACTCTTTTCGTTGATAGATGTGCATGGCCGAGAACACTGGTAGCCTTCTTCTAGGGTATACGATCTATTCAACTTGTGTATACTGTACTGTACTGTACGGACTTACGTTGATAAATATATACAGTGTTGGCCAAAACTAAAGCACGAAATTATTTCGATTTGGAAATTACTTAAGAAAATTCAAAAAACGCATGATAATTTTCTAATTTTTATTTTTTTCTAATCGAATTATATTAGTTTAATTTACAACTAACGATGTTACTATTATTCTTAACTTAATTAAAAAAACAGTAAAAAAAGCAGAGATCATCAAAAAATAAGTGGACAAAACTAAAGCACATACACCCTATATTACGAACAACTCGCCCGTATTTAGTCAATTTTACCGTTTACTTCCAATATCCTACAATTTTACCGTTGCTTTTTCTCAAGCATGATATTATCAATGGGAAAAGCAATTAGTTGTGTGTCATCGTCATTGCAGATCGAACATTAGAATTAAAATAAGAAAAAGTGATAAAATGGTGCGCAATAAGTATTGCAACCATCTAAAAGAAAAAATAGTGTCTGATTTTAATAACGGCGAATCAGTAACATTTATTGCCAAAAAGTTTGTCATAAGCCATACGGTTCATAGTGGCGCTAGACCCCAAAAAACCACCAGTCGCGAAGATAAAAGAATCATCAGACTAATTAAAAAGGACCTCTTCATATCATCGAGATGCATTAAAAATGAACTAAGCTTAGAGATTTCAAGCAGGACGATCCGGCGAAGAGCGGTTGATAGTGGCTTGTCATCATATCGAGTAATAAAAAAGCCATTAATTTCTCCAAAAAATCGACGTCCAAGACTCGTGTTTGCAATGACACATGTAAACTGGACTGTGACGAAATGGAAAATGGTGCTCTTTTCTGATGAGTCCAAATTTAATTTAAACAGATCTGACGAATTTTGGACGGTACGGAGGCCAAATGGCGAACGATTAAATCCCCGTTTCACAAGGACTACAATTAAGCACGGTGGGGGCAATATTATTGCCTGGGGATGTTTTTCCAGTCAAGGAGTCGAACCAATTCACGGGATTGATTCAAAAATGAATCGTTTCATGTACCGGGAGATTCTTCAAAATGTGTTGCTTCCTCATGCTGAGGAGAATATGCCGTTGCGATGGATCTTTCAACATGACAACGATCCCAAACATACCGCTAAAATTGTAAAGGATTGGTTTGACGAAAACAATATTGCTGTTATGAAGAGACCAGCACAATTGCCTAATCTCAATCCCATAGAGAACCTACGGGAAATTATAGATCAGAGAATTGATCGCTCGAAGTGCCCTAATTTCGACTCCATGCTTCAACAGACTCAAATTGCCTGGCATAACATCCCCACGCATATAATTGACAATCTTATTGACTCCATGCCTCGACGATGTGCTGCAGTAATGCAAAATAATGGCTACGCCACTAAATATAAGCTATACAACATGTATTTTATTTTTTTTATTTATGAATTCGAAAATGTGCTTTAGTTTTGTCCACTTATTTTTTGATGATCTCTAATTTATTTTACTGTTTTTTAATTAAGTTAAGAATAATAGTACCATCGTTAGTTGTAAATTAAAGACTAATATAATTCGATTAGAAAAAAATAAAAATTAGAAAATTACCATGCGTTTTTTGAATTTTCTTAAGTAATCGAGATAATTTCGTGCTTTAGTTTTGGCCAACACTGTATGTATGCTTAAATGAGATAGTGATTCCCTTAACATTGTAAATACATACCACCTCCTGCTTACATATGTACGTATTGTCACTAAATAATGAGACATATCAACGGCCACTGATGATAACTTAAACTTCGGTTAACTTCAGAAGTTAACCTGAACTAAGGGCAAAGCTACTTTTGTTTTGCCAACGGACTTGGGATCAAAGACAAACGTAGTGCTCTGAAGAAAATTGGCACAACTAGTCTCACTTTACCACCCCGAATGCTGAACTATGAACACTATACATAAATACATAGCTGTTAGCATTTCTCTTCATATATCGAATGCAAAAAAAAAAACACTTTGTATCTTCCGCGAATAACCTTAACCTACATTTAAGTTATCCACTGAAGACTGAGTAGATCTGCAACATAGAATTTTTACATTAAGCGACGCCCCAAACTAAAACTTGTATACCCAACGTGATTGCTGACAGTCTACAAATTGGAAAATTTGTTCAACAAATACATCAGCAGTCTGTAAATTAACAGAATATTATCACTTTTCTCGTAAAGCAAATTGCATTGACATCATCAAACTGTGTCACTTGTCTCACTTTTGTCATACAATTAGGTGCACTGCCCTAAGAGTTGATTACGACTTAATGATATGGCTATAGATCCATATTTCAATTGCGATGTAATTTAGTTGTAATAATAAATCTTTTCTTTATGATCGGAACATGAGCAGTTACTTATTTACTTCTTCTTGGGTAAATTTTGTCAGGTCTCATCGATCCAAAAGTGCACTGGAACCACTTAAAAATACATACCTGAATTGAAATAAACTCTTCAGCTATAAGGTGGTGCACTTTAATGTTACTTTCAACTTCTCCTTTAATTGGAAAATGTTAAAATTTATAAACCTCGCCGGAAGAGAAAACTTATCAAAACAAAAAAATCTGATAAATTTTTGTGGGTGTTTCTGTCAGCTGAAGTTAGAATTTCGTTGGTGAGATAAAAAGAGATGCATATATATGTTTACGCAAGTACATGTCACACATTTAAATGTCATTTGGAGTGATGCCAAATTGTTGACATTTTAATAGTTTGAAAATATGTACATACTCACTTATTAAATTGGTCTTTCGGCATAGACTTTCAATTCTTGTCGGTTTTTAATTATACCCTATCCTAAGGGTATATAAAGTTTGACATATAGTTTGTAACATAGAAAAATAATCGAGCGAGACCCTATAAAGTTCATACTTACATATGTATATTCGTCATTACTAGCGAAATCGATTGAGCCATGTCCGTCCATCCGTATGTTACCGCTTTTGAGCCTTAAAGTTTGAGCTGAAAAAGAAGTGGCACACTTGTAATTTTTTTTAAAATCCACTCACTGCTACGCCCACTTTTTTATAACTTCACTAATTTACTTCAAATCGACAATTTTTAAGAACTAAATATTTAGATATTTATATTGTCTTTAATTCGCCACTACAGAAGCCGTCAAAAATCAAAGACAAAACTGAGATACAGCAAATATCATCGAAACTGATAAACGCAAGAGAGACACAGGATATAGGAAAGACCAGCTCCCTAAGGCGGCAAGCACCAGTTGCAAAAATGAAAAAAAAAGTACCCTTCCGAAGGTTGATCAAACTACATATGCAGGGAATACCTACACAAACTATAGTCGTTTTTCTTTTTTACTTCAGAGCAGAGCCTGAGTTGTGAAAAAAAATGTTTGTGTTTCTTTTTTAGTTCAGAGCGCTTAGAGCACTCGATTCGTGTTTCTTTTTTCGTTTAGAGCGTGCTCAGAGCGCGCTCTATCAGCTCAGCGTGAATTGATTGAGCATCCTGAGCAAAACCCGAGCACAGTGGATTTGACGTTTAGCAGAGGGTAAAGCAATGAGAAAACGAAATCGAGAACAATTGAAATGGAGTTCGAGGCTTTGTTTTTAATTAATTATTAGTAGTTAATAGTTAAATGAAAACTTTATTTGTGTATAAACGCTCTTTCAGTGTTTAAGAAGACAAAAAGCATGAATGTTCGATTAATTTTGCAGTCATATGACAGGTACTGCTCAATCGTATTTCTTAAATAAATCAGAGCAATTCTATTCGACATTGACACAGAAAAAAGTTTAAGTAGACGACTTATAAAGCCAACACAAGAACGGGGATGGAAGGCAAGTACTTTCGATAGGGATTGGTAAAATAACGCATGCTTGTGATACCACCATGATTAAAAAAAAGGGAATAGCCACCGTGTTCCAGTTTACTGGAAGAGCGAGGAAATAGGCGAAGTGTGTGGCAAATGTCATCGAGCGAGGAGGTTATACACTAACTCTGGAACAACGCCAGCCTTAAGCAGCTTACATGAGCAATACAAGGCAGCAGGTAAAGGGCTTAAAATGACAATCCAACAAAGAAAAAAATAAGGTTTGCTGGAGTTATGCGACGAAGCATATAACAACTATAAAATAAGTCACTGGAACTTGAAGCACCGGAAGCAGCGATAGAAACAGTAAGCGGCCTATCGGAATATCAATGTATGTAGTTTCCCAAAGACTCTTAACAGTAGATGCAAACCGCTTAGTAGTTAAAAGAAATACCGTTCAGTGATATCCGTGGATATTGGAAATGCATTCAACACTGCAAATTGGAACCATATCCTACAAGCACTCAGAGATTTATAAGTTCCAGGAGTTCTCATTGAAATCGTGACGATCTACTTCAGGCGTAGAATCTTAAACTACACCACAGACAATGGACCCAAAGAATATAAGATCACCGGCGGAGTACCACATGGTTCAGGGCTAGGTCCTCTACTCTGCAATGTCATGTATGGCGGGGGTTTTTACGTCTTTCAATACCTGAGGAGACAAAAATTATCGACGACATTGCAATCGTCTTGACAGGCAAATTACTGGAAGAGGTGGTACAGTTAAGCAAGTCCACAATAAGGACCGTACGGAACTGGTTGAGTTCTCACCCTTGTGAAACACTTTGCATATGCCCAACCTCGCACCTACTTCAAATCCAACAGTGACTCCAAGCAGGGGCGTTGCAGGAGGGCAGCATGCCCCCATACATATTCCACTGTTTATGCATATACGTGATATAAAGCCAAATTGACCTAATACCACTTTCACAAAGCGATGCAAGCTGCTCAAACCGGCTAAACCCAGCAGATTCCACTAAGGATGAATAGTATAGGAGAGTGGGTAGCTGAGCGCATGTGCGTGTACCATAAATTCAACCATGGATTGAGAGCATGGTGAAGTAGGGTTTCATTTAACACAGTTCCTGACAGGTCATGGCCGTTTCAAACATGATGACAGCGCTTACTGCCTAGAATGTGGTGACTGTAGGTATTAAAACAGTTTCAAGATGAGAGGGAAATATTGAGGGAAAAACTAGGCGTGGCACCAACCCTCGAAAACATAGTTGGTGAAATGCTGAAAAGCCAAAGCTTGGGATGCAGTGCTGGAAAATACAAAGACTATCATGAACAAACTAAGAATAAGACTAACACGAATCCAGATGACAACTAATTGCTGGCTCTTGAACCGAAGAGGTACCGAATTTTTTGAGTTGTTAATGGATTCTGACTTACCTAGCTGCGGCAATGATATTCTGAGTCCTACAATAACCCTTGGAGTATCAGTGTCATGCAGCTCAACTAATCTTATTACCGAGAGCAAAATTTTTTTACACAATACGTAGCCTCAAACAGTATAACTGGACAAGACTGGACGAAACCTGAGACTCGATGAAATCTGAGAAATCTGAGGACCTTCCCTTCCCTGGCTACAGAAATTGCATAAATGTGTTTCACATCCCTACATCTTGAACGAAATGTGATTTCCGAAAGCAAGTATGTATAAGCTCGCATGTCAATTCCAGAGATCCTAGATCCATGTCTATCGTCATTTCTTCTGTATATCCTGGAGAAGCGGATAAACGTCCATATTTGCTGCAACATCAATCCAAACTTGCTGCCAGCCTCTCAGCATACGTACATACAGCAAAACCATTCGTTAAAAATGGCTCTGGTGCACGTCATTGTAAAATCTTTCGATTGCAAAGAATACACTCAGTGGCATTTCTCTTTAGAATTGCGGCTCCGATTCGCGTCTTAATTAACCAGGTGTTGACAAATAGGGTTATCAACTCTAAGCTGGGCCGCAGTTTGGAGGTTCCTAAGTAGGGACAGTTCACAGATCGAGGTGCTCTTCCCCCACTTTTTGAAACCTAGCCGTGAACAAACTGCTTATAATACTTAAAGGAGAAAGCTGTAATCGCCTATACAGATAACGTTGAAATAGCAGTCTCAGGTAAACACTTTAATAGGCTCAGAGATCTTTTGTAGATGGCTCCCTCTAAGTCCTCTAAAGACTATGAACTGTAGATTAACCTTCAAAATACGTAACTAGTTCTTTTCTCAAGGAAATACATAAAACCCAATTTCGAACCGGCAAAACTACATGGCACTAGTCTGGCACTTGTTGATAAAGTCCGATATTTAGGTCATTCTTGTTAAAAAACTTAGCTGGAAACCAAAAATCCTAGAAAGTAAAAAAAAGCCACAAAAGCTCTATAAATCTGTAAGAAAGCAATAGGAAGTATAGAGGAACTACAACCGCGAATTACATACTGCCTCTATGTATCCGTTTTCAGTCCTATAATAATGTATGGTCTGATCGCACGGTGGACATCTTTGGAGAAAGCTTTGCCTGGAAAAGCAGCTACTCGCATTAAGACCATATCTCACTGGTTCAGTCTATGTAGATGCCAGACACTCTTCTATTCTTAATGTGTATGTATGCAACTACTATCACTTTATCTTAAAAAATGTAAACAACACTATTTCAATAAGGAAATAAACAAACAAAAATAAAAAATAAAAAAATAACGACTATGAATTCCGCCTGCGTCCTTCCACAACTTCTGTTCTATAAACTTTGAAGATCTTGGGTTACAAGAAGGATCCTAATGTTTTTACACAGATGAATCTAAAACAGACTCAAGAATGGGTGGGTTGACTTCTCTAAAGATCTAAACATATAAACATATCCTTCCTCCTACCAATCAGTGTAGCATCTTGCATGGCGATAAAGGTAACCTTTTCGTGGCTAAAGTGAAATGTACCAATATTAATTAAACGGGATATCACCATTCTTATTTTTAAATTGTCACCTGTCTCTTAACGAGATGGCTAAACAGCTCAACATTCATCTTTTCCGGGTGCTGAGCCACAGAGAGATTCCATTGAGTTGAAAAATCAACGATCACGACATCCATTTTTTTCTCCGGACAAGGTGAATCTTGATATGCCCCTCACCACTGATAAACTGCTCAATGTGATCAACTTGACCAACCGCAGATAATCATATGGTACAGAACGGAAGCTGGATTAGAAATGATCCAACTATCTTATCAAACTGAAAAGGTTGATCATTACGAATATAATAGGTTTTATTACAGATCACTGCATTTTCGACAGGCTAAGCTTCCTTGCCGTATGGACTAAGAATACACTTATGAGCCTACTTCACTATGAAATAAACTCTGGCTGGTTCTACATGTATGTAGTTTCTTTTTAGGGATCTTAGATCCCTGTACTATCACATCTACTGAAAAAAAATACAATACGTTTAGCTTGCAGTCAGTATGAAGCTCAATTAAATACATAGTGGACAAAAAGGTTTTTTGTTCTTCATTTTATTGTGATATTTTATTTTATTGTATCGATTTAATATTTTCTGTTCGTTAATGATTTGCAATCAAAAGAGATTGCGTTCTT
Organism: Xylota sylvarum; assembly: GCA_905220385.1. Taxonomy (NCBI): domain Eukaryota; kingdom Metazoa; phylum Arthropoda; class Insecta; order Diptera; family Syrphidae; genus Xylota; species Xylota sylvarum. Next base: position 64,719,874 of record LR999957.1, on the reverse strand, counting down.
TAAACTTTTCATTTTAAAAAAAATACATGGTTTTCAAAAATTAAATAATAGTAATATACACGTGTATGCACTCGTGTGTTTCTTTTTGTCACAAGAGCTGTGAATTCAATGCTCAAGAATATCATAAGTATTGTTATCCAAACTTCGACTTCTTCCCTGGAATAACGAGCATCCTGAAAAACGAAATATTAAAATTTAAGAATAGTGAATCAATCAATAATTGGAAGCAGTGAAAAAACTTACCTTATAACTTATTACAAGAGATGTCTAGTTACAGAATCAATCGTAGCGCTTTTATATGGTTGAACCGTCTACAGTTTCTTTAAGGATGCTAAATCGGTGATGTCGAAAAATCAAGTGATGAGATGTCCAAAAATAGATTTTGATAAATTTCACAGGCGAAAATCTCACTCGTTTTCGATGACCTCCTATTAGTTTGGATTCTAATTAAGCAAATTTCAAAGAGAAATCAGTTGTACTTACTACATACTCTTAGTATTTTTGATAATAAGTTGATAAAAGGAAAAATAATATTATATAATACTACATTCACTTAAATATGTAAGTAGTTTCCGTTAGAAATGATCATTGTATGTAGCTATATTTTAAACAATTATGAATAACGTTCAGTCGACCAATTTATCTTAAAATTTTTAAACCCTTGAACGAATTTTTATTATATTTTCTTCTTGATTAGGGCTAGCAAAATATATATTCTGTTTCTTTAGTTTGTACGGAATGCATTTTAAAAAAGTTGTAGAGGGTCATAAAAACGACTTTTGAAGTTACAAACAGTACGAAAAGCTAGGCTTTGGTTTACAATCTTCTTTAATACGGGGAAGGAAAAACTATTTCCAAATGCTGCTGTGGTGCTTCATTGTTTAGGTGCCCTAAATATCACTCTTTAGTTAATCCCAAGACTTCGTACGTTGTTTCCGTCTATAAATTAAAAGCAGATTTTTTTTGTACATTTGTACAATACACACATATATGTATATGTACATATCTACTGGAGTATATGGTATGTATTGGTTTCATGAAAATTTTGAACTTGAGATTTTAATCAAAATAGGCATTACTATGATGGAGAAGTCCAAACATGTCTGCACTATCGACTGCAGACATAATATCTTTAGTCTATAGGGTCACAATTCGAGGTGAAATCGAAATTATTATTCTAAGATGACAATTAAGGGTAGTTTATTCAAGAGCGACCTTACTAAAAATCGTTTTTCTCGGGCTACTGAATGTAATATCCTTCGCTTGTCTTCATTGCAGGTTAACTTTTAAATGTAAGTTGGAAAATATATGTACATACATACTTATCGCATATGTGATAGGTGCCTTGCTCCATTCTTGTCATAGTACTTCATCAAATTCTGTAACCCCATTTGCCTTTAACGACTATGGTTATTAATTCTAAAAAAAAAAAAAAAATTTAACAAAATTTAGATTATACGTAAGCTATACCGTGTATGTTAAATTACCTTCGCATTTTTACTCCATAGTAATCCTAGATTAACACGAGCCCAAGTTTTTCTTGGTAAATATTATGGCAAATGTTAAACGTAAAATGTTTACCTGGACTCATTTTTGCATACTTTATTGATTATTTTTAGTCTTTACCAGAGAAGGGGAAGCTCCTCCATCTCTCGCAATAGCTCTTCCTCCTCCTCCTCCGTTAGCATACTTCCACCCACATTGTTGGAAAGTGAAGAGGGTGTAACCTCCACTAAAGAGGTAGTATCTACCTTCGTCTCCTGTTTTATCTGCGGATCAGTAGTGGCAAAAGAAGGAAGAGAGTGCTTGCCAATGTCCACGGAAGAGTGACGCTGGGTGACATGTAGTTCTTTTATGTTCGCAGTCGGCCTGTTAAGCATATTAACCGGAATCTTCCCAAGTCTATAGTGGATGGTTCCGTTCTCCTTTTCTATACCTTGCAGTGATTGCTCGTCTATGTTTACAGTCAATATCTGATCATGACCCTGCTCCTTGCAGTTTAAGATTTTCCAGACGTAAGTGTTAAGCCTCACGTTTTGTGCCCCTATCAGTGATATAGATTTTTTACTGTCTTGTCCAGCACTGTTAGGTAGGAATATGTTAATAATGTGCGAGGGGGGGCTGTCCTCTTCCAAGCATGCCATCAACTCGACTCCTTTCCATGCACTTAGCTTTGGTGTTACAGTTTTAAGCCAATCGGCTGACTCTAAGGTAGCACAAACAACAAGTAGCATTCCCGGTTTAAACTGGATGCCTTCAAATTGTAGCTTGTGCTCCCAACCGAGGGCCACTTCGTCTATAATGGCTTCCTGGAGCATTGTGAGTTCCTCCGAATGAAGCATTATTTTTGGAAACTCCTTAGGTAGCAATACAATTTTTATATGCTTTGCTTCTGCCAAATTCTTTGCTTCTTCCGGTTCAATGCCCTGCTCGAGGAAGCGAAGATACTGTATGGTGCCAGCCCCACTTAGGCCCTTCCTAAGTGGGTCATCTAGACCACCATGTTGACTCAAAGCTGGTAAGTCAGGAAGGTCGTGTTGTTTTTTACAAATTCCCGTTTGAAGAGTTGTCTGTCCCCAATCCTCGTGTTCTCTAAATTTTTCCTCACCGAGTTTTATTTGGGAAGACGCCTGCATTGCAATAACAATACTGGTCCCCGTTTCTATTGTCATCCCACCTCTCTCTATCTCTTCACTCTCAGGAGGGAGGATGTTCTCTTTCGCCATCCATCTCGCTTTGTCCCGTTCAATACCCTGATTGAGAAAGCGAAGATACCGCTTAAAGCCAGCCCCACTAAGGCCCTTCCTACGTTGATCGTCGAAACCACCAGGTTGACCTAAAGATGGTAAGGTAGGGAAGACGTCTTTTTTTCTCAGGGTTACAGTTTCAAGAATTTTTTGACCCGAATCTTCGGGTAGTATAAATTCTTTCTCACCGAGTTCTATTTGGGGAACCTCCTGCATTGGGTTACGTATAGTTACATTCATTCTACTATGCCCCGCTTTCATTGTCATACTTTCTTCTACCTTTGCATCCCCATAAGGAAGGATGTTCTTGAGATCACAGTTGCGCTGCAGAGATTCCTGTACACTGGAAACACCTGGGTATTTTATCTTCTCTCTAGCCATCCTTCTAGCTTCGTCCGGCTCAATGCCCTGACTGAGAAAACGTAGGTATCTCCTAACACCAGACCCACTAAGACCCCTCCTACGAGGGTCGCGGAGGCAACCTGGCCTTAAAGGTTCTTTAAGGGTTCCTGCTTTAAAAAATTTTTTTTCCGAAAACTCGCGTTCATTTGCAACGAGTTTTATTTGGAGAGAATTCTGCATGGCCACCCTGACAATCCTAGATTTCGACTAGGTTCGGGTATAGGTACATTCACAGTTCTAGGCGGCGCCTCCATTATCATTCTACATCCATTCAACTCATCATTCTTAAGGTCTCTCTTTTTCTGCAGAAATGCTGGAACGTTGGAAGCACCAGGGTTGTTACTCTTCTTTTCTGCCATCCTCCTAGCTTCGTCTGGTTCAATGCCTTGATCCAGAAAATGAAGGTACCTGTTAATAGCAGATATACTAAGGCCCTGCCTACGAGGATCGCTAACACAACCAGGTAATTCTATGTTTTCAGAAGTATAAATGGGTTGGTAGTTCCTTTTTCTCTTCAAACGCGCGTGCAATGTGGTAGGCTCTGACTTTGTCCTTTTCTCTCCCGCCAACTTCCTTGCTTCGACTGGTTCAAAACCCTGATCGAGAAAGCGTATATACCAACGAACACCCGCCCCACTAAGGCCTACTCTACGTCTATCATCGAGACCACCCGGTTCCCCAAGACGAGGTGTGGAGGAAAGACGCTTTCTTTTTCTTTTGTGTGAAAATCCTTCTGTACGACATCTAGGTGGTCCGCTGCTGTAGCCTGCACTATATCCCACTCTTTGTTCTGTGCAATAGTTGTCATCCTCCATACGATTTGCGTATCTTACTGCCGTTGTATTATGTGAAATATTATATTGTTTTAAATTTGTATTGTTTTGGTTTTGCATGTTGTTCCCACGAGTAGCTAGGGAAACATCGGTCCACCATGCAAGAGCCCCGCATTACATGGTAAGGCATCAATTACTCCCTGGTGCGGCCTGGTTCCAGAGAGGCTCCGTTAAAATACAGCCGGTATATCCCCTGGCTGCAAACCATTCAATAGGCACGGTCTCGCTTAACACCTTGAATTAGGGGAAGTAGGCAGTTCTTAGTTCGTAACTCGTCAACAATCTATCTGACAAGGGTGATCCCCTGTGGAAAGTTAATATCACTGGTCAGGACAGTCTGTTGAGTCATTGAAACTTAAGCCCTCGCACCAACGTCAAGGTGACTGCCACGCGAGGGTTATGATGTAAGATAATCTTAATAATCTTAGGTTGCAGCTGTAAAATGTTATGCATTCTGTTTTTTTTATTCAAGATATATATACCTACAACGATACCACAAAATGAACCATGGATTTATTAAGAATAAAGACAATCGTATGCACCGAAACGAAAGACGTACGTGCCGACACTGTATAAGGACGAGGATTATTCATTACGAACATAGACTCCTCTATACGAGCGAATCGATAGGAAGGTGCAACTGCTAGAGAGGTGACACTTGAAAGTTTTGCTATGCCAAGCTCAAACAGAAGCGTATAGAGATGCCTCTTAGTAGAGTAGCAGTTGGTACTGAAAATCTGAAAGGAATAGACTGTTAGACAAGCGTGATGACCAACAACTGGATAACGATGTTCACCACTTCCGTTTCATCCGAACAATCTGGACTAAGAATGGCGACTCAAAAACGTAATATTAGTAACCCTAGTTCCGTAGTAAGTCCTCCATCAAAATAGCAAAAAAACAGCTTTGCCATTCTGTTCGGATTTCGACGTCAACTTAAGCCAGGCAAATTTTGCACGAATCCATTCCATTCTTGAACAAAGGCGGTCATATTTATTTGCTCACTGAGAAACAACTAACATGAATTACTTGTAGAGTAATTTGGGGCTGATTCTGAATTTGCAATCCATTTTGCTTTATCACGTTTTCGAGATACTCTGAAAGGGTGTGAGATCGGAACTATAATGCTTTTATTTATAAACAAGAAAAAGAGCTCAAACAAACAGTTTTTTAAAATTAATTTATTTCCACAAATTTTCAAATTATTTTAGCTCCACAACATATGAATAACAGAAACAAAATATAAGTATGTATTAAATTAATTTTCGAGCAAGGAGAATAGTTTCTGTTTTTTGGTGATTTTCGCAAACTTGTAATTAAGGAATCACAATTTAATAGAACTCGATGGAATAAATCTGTGTTTGCAAACTTTTCGCGACATTTTTCTTGCATGATCCTGACGAAAAAGCTTAAAGTTTTTATTTATTGCTTCGGCAGCCTCTTCAGATAATTGTGTTATTGATAACAGAGCATGATCAATTATACTCGAACCATGTATCAACACTATGTGAACTGAAATAGGGAGATTATACCACAAACCTTATTTAACAATCAGTATCGCTATTTCCAATGGGATTTTTTTTTTAAATTGTTCGCTATTAGGACATTAGTAGGAGACATGAATAAAATATTCAAAGAAACGAATCCATGAATAAAGTGGGGACACTTTTCAATGTTATTTGTTTCTTTTGCTGAGGCACCAAGTACATACATACATACATATGTATGCACAATAATATACCTTTCCATCTACCATAGTAAGTTGCAAGGAATGTTTCTTCTTCTTTAAAAATATATGGCTTCAAGTTGATAATTTTATTTTTGAAGTAAGCTTCTTCTTGCAAACAAAGGCCTTTTGCAAATTGGAACCGTATCGGCCTTCAATATCGAGTGAAAGAGAGATTTTAAAAAAAAAATGATTTCATTATTTACACATTAACCGTAAAGGAATAAAGGACGTCACGAACAAGGTAATGCAATCGTCAACATTTGAATCAGAAAAACTTTGCTTATACTCACTTTGTTCTGTACTACCATCGACTCATTTTCCAACTAAAATCCAATTAGAAAAATTTAGAATTCATATTCGGACTTTCACTGAAAAATTTGAGAAGTTCATCTAATATGAAACAGAACTTGTTCCCTTCACTTCCAGAAGCAGATAGTGAATGATTAAGCACATAATTCTAGTAACAGAGCATTTTGTGATAGCACCTGAAATAAAAATGATAAAAGGTATGGACGCTTAGAGCTCAATCAAAAGTGAATCCACAAGTTTCCGCAGCTGATCATACATGCATCAAAAAGTACGGAAATAAACCTTTCAGGATATACATAAGTTGTCAGGAGGACGTGGGGGTAACACGGGAACAGAGATTTTATTTGAATTTTTTCGGCCCACTTTCACAAAACCACTAGTTTTACATTTACATATACATTTTTATGACTCAAAACAAAAAATACATAACGAAACTCTTAAAAGAAAGCAGTGACGCTAATTTTCAGTGTACTAATAGGTGACGGCCGTCGTTTCTAGGAAAAAAACTACTTTAATAGAATCATAACAGCTGATGATGGTTCTATAAGTATGCACTCGAAACAAAACCAATCCGATTTACTTCACACAGAATTACTACTTGTTGGAATACTTAATACTAAAAATTAGTTAGCAAACCTGCAAAAAAAAACATACTAATGCTCCATACATACATCACGCGAAGAAGTGCACTTACCAGTCAAGAAGTATAAAGACTTTGTTTTCTGTGCGAAACAAAAACATTGGACCACTTAAAAATCCAAAAGTAGGTAATATGTATTTCTAGAGTAAATAGTACATTAATCCAAATGTAAGAGTGAAAGAAACTGGTTAACAATAAAGCCGGCTAGAAAAGCTGGATTATTAAAGTCTTCCACAGTCGTTGGGACTACCTAACCTACTTGAATTCACAACGAATAAAAAGAAAGCATTGCTCGTTTTCTGTCATAAATAATATTTCATAATATATAATTTTTTTATTTGTTTTGATTCTTTTTTTGTGTAAAATTTAAAAATACAATAAATAATTTCATATATTCATATATAATATATGTGTTGTTACAATTTCGCTTCTTATCTCTTTCTCTCTTTTTCCCATAAAATAATTATTTTAGTCCTACATTCGTCTTCTCGACTTTATATTTTTTTTTTCTTATTAAAAACGTTTTAATTTTTTTCGTTATATTTTTTTTTTGAAATGCGGAATAATGTTCTAAGCGCTGTTTATATAGTTTTATATAGGTTATTGATTTAAGAGAAAGAAAAAGAAAAATTGTAATTACTAAGAAATAGATTTGTAAATACCGTACATGTTATCAACAATTATTCGCAACAAATGCGTTCTCTATTTAATTTTTATATTTCTTTGATTTATAGTTTAAATATTTATTTCGTTTTTTTTTTTACATAGATTTGATAGATGATGTTGCTGATATTGATATTATATTTCTTAAAATAGAAATGCAGCAGTTTTTCCGAAGAAGAGAAAATTATAAATTGTTGATGTGTGTTATTGTTTTTATCAGATATTTTTTTACTTTAACAGATCTCGTTGTCTTTTCTTTTGCTGGTTTTTTGATAGAAATGCATTATATTTGTTGATATTGGAAGAAATTTAAGACTTATGTTTATAAACAATCGCCTTCAAGAATTCACAGAACAGTTATTATTGGCTTTAGGAAGCGATTTTTATATGTATATATATATTAAGAGTTTGTAATGAATGTATTTTTGTAAGCATTTACAGGCTTTATATTTTTAAGTTCGCAGCAAAACTTAAAAAAAATACAATCAACTTGTAAGCAACTTAAGCTCAAATGTTGAATTCTTGAACGCGCTCAGGGTACTTTCGCCTTCCAATGATTTACTTTAAAATAAACTAATTGATAGAAGTATGTATGTGTATATAAGAGAGGAAAAAAAGCAAAGAAATAAAGTACATCAAATAAGACTACGAAACACAACTACTTACTAATCGATATGAATACATTTAAAACTAATAAATAATATTACAAATAAAAAAAACAAAATAATTTTACAAAATTTTCAGACCTTAGGTGTAGTGGATTTAATTTGATTTACTTTTAATATTTGTATTGTGTACCCCATAGTTCAATTAGTCAATGCTTTAACAAAAACATATATCTCAGAGTTCTGTGTACATGTAATAATACATACATCGCTGAGCAAGCTATTGGTATTTTCATGCCACCGAAAATGCTACTCAAAATCAAAAGCCTTAGAAGTTCTTAGAGTTCTTTAATATTTATTTATTTTTTTTCGATACTCTACAAGTAGGATATATTTAGTGTGCCACATACATGAAGCCTGACTTGTACGCCAAAAAGTTGTAAACCTCCTGCTTGTAACGGAGTTGTGCTAATATTGTGGAACAACAAGGTACAGATTAGCCACAATCATAATTTCAAGATTTTGAAAAGCGCAGCGACTGGAATCTGTTAAGCACAAGCACAGTATTTCTTAAAACCGGTGACTTTAATATATCTACATATAATCAAACAGGTGGGAGTTGTACCCTCCTTATTTCCATTGTTATTATTACTCACGTCAAACTCTTTGATGGCCAACGAGTGCAGAAGAACTTCCTCAAGTCTCCAAATGCTCCAAATGGACGTACGGTTTCGTGCAAGAGTCCTACGGTATTGAAACGGTGTTGTCGAATGGTGATCAAAGCTGCGCCAGTATTTGATAAAATACATAGATTGAGGTATAGGTTCAAAAAAAGCCCAATTCACCTCTGGGCCTTATAATCTGCCCCAAAAGAAAATAAAAACTAAACCTTTTACACTTTTTGACATACCCAAGTTATAAATTTTTATCTTTAAAGTAAAAAAGTGCTGTCAAACGTTGTTGAGTTAAGCACATACTTTAGTTTCCTTTGATATTCGATAATCAAAACAGAAAATTTGTATAGTCGAAGAAACATGTCGACGATTAGAAGTCACAGGCTCGTGGTGAGACAAATAGTCAGGCGTCTGACCGAAACACAAATGCTCCATTCCTTGCAAAAGAACAGATTAAGCATAATCTTCTTCCTAGCTTACATTACCGAGGTGGCAGACGCTTCTTTATTTATTCGTGTCTATTAATTTAGTCGCTCAAGGTGACAAAATTATCCCATTTTTTAGAAATCGAGGAACTGAAATGAACGATGAAATGGCAATTAACCAACAATCCAAGGTGTCTATTATAGTCATCTTTTGAGTGGTACTTTTATAATAACATTCATGTTGAGGAACAAAAAAAAATATTTTTAATGAAAAACGAAAGATAGTTCGAATGGTCTTAAGTCTGACTAAAGCATTGCAATTAAAATTGAATTCACCACGCCCGAGTTCTTGCTATATTTATTTTTCTTCCACTACACCCGCATACTCTAGAAATAAGATTAACGACGGAATATTTTTTCCACAATCTTAATTATAAAATTAAAATAAAAAATAAAAACCTTTTCAACATAAAAAACAAGTTATCTAAATTTAGATTAAAAGCGTTTTTTTTTTCGAAGCGAATTTGGTGTACTTTCTAGGGTCACAAAAGAAATAATATCTCGATACAAAAATTTTATTTATTTAAACAAATAAAAGAAAATTAAAATAGAGCAATAATTAAGGGGAAATTAGGAAATTTAATTAAATTAAATTAGTATTAATCTGTATTTTAGTTTATGTGTATATAGTGAAGTGAATTGTGGAGGCATTCATCTGTAATCGAAACACTCTCCAAGAGTCCAATAGTGGTCAAGTATGTCCTCACTGGTGAATCTTACATCGGGATCGGATTGAAGCATATTGGCAATCAAGTCACGTACTCCTTCACCAATATCTGACCAATACGGTTCGGGGAATTCATAAACACCTGAGATGATTGCATCAAAAAGAGGCTCCTGCTGGTTGTCAGGTGACACGAATGGTGGAAAACCACACAACAGAATGTAAAGAATAATGCCAGCCGCCCAGACATCGATCTGTTGATGATGAAAGTGGAACGGGTTTTGGAAAAGAAGAGATTTAAGTTTAAGATGTATGATTTACCTTTAATCCGTAGCCGGTTTCCATAAGAATCTCTGGTGCTACATAGGTCGGTGTACCACAAACGGCGAATAGAGGTTCTGTTACTTCACAGGCTAAACCGAAGTCAGCTAGTTTAAGCTCGACAACGTTGCCCTTGTCATCCAGTTCAACCTGAAGAGATATTAAAAAAAAAGAGGAATATTTAAAAGCGAAGGAATAGTTTTCAATGGACATTTAATAAAAAAGTGAAAAGCCAAAACGGTGTCGATTGAAACGTAGCCTAAACAAGTGAGACAGCAGTTATTGTAGTTAAGAAAAAACTGCCAATGACGCATTAACTATCTTCTTTAGGTATATTGGAGCAACACATGATAGTTCATTTCTGTTCTCCCCTAAGTAACTTTTGACAGAGATCCTGGTTCAAAACTGGATAAAGGGGTTCGATGCACTAATTTTGGACAGAGAATAGGTCCGTTAGGTAAGCTTGTTTCATGATGAAGAAGACGGTTTTTATGTATAGAGAGATTGAATGGCTTTATCTGTGGCGATACGAAAATTGAAAATAGATAGAAATGATAGAAAGAAATTGAATGCGATTACAGGAAGTTATCACAAGATATAAGGATACCTGCCTTCAAAGATGGTTCTATAACGAAAGACATGACCTGTTCAGGTATCTTAGTGGAAGAATTTGCTTTCCCATCTAAACTGAGCCTACTTATATCAAGCCTCAGTCCATCAAGCCGCTATTATGTAATAACTCTGTGGCGTATACAGATTTACTCCAAAAGGGTCACATAGTGGACAAAAATATTCTAACAGCAGATGAATGTAACAGAAAAGAACACAGTACTGGCGATGAAATACAATACATTTATGAACGAAGGCGAGAAATGGCAAGTGTGCTACTAATTAATATGTATCGTAGAAGACAGACGAAAAGGGCATTTTCTTATGATTATAGTTAGCTGCGCTATGCCACCGGAAGACCGTCTCTACTCCTAGGAATACACTACTCCACTGCAGCTCGATTTTACGTTTAAAGCTCTCGAGTTAGAGCAAGATAACTTAGTACTAGCATAGCATTAACTGATGGGACGAATGTTGAAGTGAAACTTTTTACTCTTGCTTGAGAGTCTATGCATATTCGGATTTTTTTCGACTCGTTTCAATGGACCTGACTGATGATTATGTACACAAATGACATCGTAGAACACCTACTTGGGACCTAAATATTTGATTATAACAATCAATTAAGATTAAGTTCTACATGCGGAATTACAAGAAACATAGAAAAATACAACTTACCAGCAGATTCTCTGGTTTGATGTCTCTGTGTACTATGCTCATGGAATGTAAATAAGCCATTGCCGCTGCCAAATGCTTAATCATAACTCTCGATTGATCTTCCGAGAACCGTGTTACCCGTGTTATTGCATCAAACAGATCACCGCCTATATGAATAAAAGAAAACAAAATCCATTTCAATTCCACTTAATCTTAATGATTCCCTTATTATTGTCAATTAATAGATTCTCATTTAACTTACCGCTAACATACTCCAACACCAAGTACATATTGCTCGGCTGATCGACGTCCAATATCAATGAGATTATATGCGGGTGATTCAACTTCTTCATGACTCTCACCTCGGCATCGATGTAGTGCTCCTTTCCCTTGCATTTGCTCTTATCAATAACCTTGAGGGCATATGTCTTAGCCGATTGTCGGTCTTTGACTTTCAGTACAATCGCAAAGTTACCATCGCCGATTATATTGCCCAGAGCATAACGTTCTCGGATTTCTGTGGGGAGATCTTGTGCTTCAATGCCACTATCGTTAAGCGTCTCTTCGATGCAGTCGTATGTAGCATTGTGAATATTTTTACTTTTGACTGGCATCTTTGGCTTGGGGCCCTTGCACGCCGCGCCATTACGAAGGGCCTTACGTGTTTGATTTATGGCTTTATTTTCGTCGGCCTCCAATTTGAAGTCATCTTGGCTAACACGTTCTGTTCCGTAGGCAAAGAATACTTCTTCTTGTGCAAAGAAGTCAGCCAACTGAAGAACAGGAGTGCCAGACACGGTGAAAACTTTTCGGACACAGCCAGTGTCTAGTTTTACAACTTGTGTAATGGCTGTCAGGACGTGATCGTAACTGGGACTATTGCGTTTGTTCAACAAAAGCCTCATTATCTGTAACAATAAGAAAAATTTACAGAGCTGATCTCATTGTATAAAAGTATTAACCATACTTTTCGGGGCTTCGTTCCATTGCGAATGAGGGTAACAATACGTGGATGGACCACCATATCACGTTCGCTGACTTTCAGCACAGGACTACCGTTCGTACCATTTTTCAGTGGTGACGACGGCCGATACACTTTCGATAGGCGATTGTTCGTTTTATTTTGAACATTATTGCCACTGTTTTGGGAATTGTATTCGACCTTCTTAAAATTTTCATTATTGCAGGAACACACATAACTTTGGCCATCTTCAAGTTCGTCAAGGTTAGAAATCTGCAAGACAAAAAAAATATATGTATTTACAATTGAATTAGGAAAGCATCGAAATGCGATATTTAGTAATTTTTTATGCAGTCTAGCGCGCACTCATTATTTACGCTCTATGAACCCGAGGAATGACAAAACTTAGCCGAAGACCACGAACAAAAGTCAATGTCAACGTAAAACCTTCTTTGAGCCAGAGCACCTTACTTGCACCTATACCTACATAAATATATAGCAAGTATTGATTTCGTCAAAAAATCGACCTTGGAAGGTGGCATACCACGTTTATCGTATCGATAATGCGGTAGCAAAGGGATATTTAAAAACAGAACGACATACGCCAAGAGAGAAGCGTGGAAAAACTTCTGCAGCGACATTGAAACCACCAAAGACGCTTAGAAAACCCCTGTCAAAAGTTCAAACAGTTCCGGAGTTCCCTAGAAAACAGAGCGGCACCTGGACTGACTCTATCTGGACTGACTGTCTCTGGCAGCTCATTCACCAACTCTCACCCTACAAAGGGTCAGCAGCTTAATTACACCAAATAGAACACAATCGGCCGCTCAAATTATTGACGAAAAGAATGTAGCATGGGCCATTGACCCCTTCTCCTCCAACAAATCGCCGGGACCCGACGACATTATTCACATGATGTTGCAAAGCGCAAAGGTATATTCCGTTTTATGGCTCACACGGATTTTCACAGGCTGCTTAAGCTACACCTACGTACCCCAATCATTTAGAAAAGTCAACGTCATTTATACTAGACATCTACATTCGCTCCAAACTAAACCCAAGGCACGTCTCACCTGCCCAATATGCCTATATTAAAGGCCGATCAGTAGAGAAAACGCTACATGAGGTGGTTACAATCATCGAGAAATCGCTCCACCAAAAAAAATTTGCACTACCAGCTTTCCTGGAAATTGAAGGGGCTCTCACTCGGTCCTAATGCCCATCAGGCTTTTCATCTCCAAAATCACCTCGAACTTTCACAACATGGGCAACGTAAGGTGTAGTACACTCTACTCATGCCGCGTTTATAAAAAACTTTGGACAAAATACGACAAAAAAGGACTAGAGAACTTCTATCGCTAAATAGACCACAGCTGACTCCCCTCATAGGTATCCTCACAGGCTACAATTCAATGGCAGCTTGACATAGAGGAAGACACAACACATTTCCTCTGCGAATGCCCAAGCCTCAACAGAGCCAGATACTCAACCCTTGGCATCGTTCAACCACTTCAGCGAACTAGCAAACACGCCACCTAAAACCACCTTAAAATTCATTATGAAAATGAAATGGTTCAGGACGGCCGCTTGCGTCATGGATTAAGTATTGAACTAATTGTCTTGTTCACCATGTTCAGGAATCCCTCACCGGGGAACACAATGGATCTGGTGAAATCCTAATGAGGCTGTACCTCCGTTGAAGTTGAAGTTGCAGTCACCCCCATACGGTGGACTTGTCCAAACGCAAAGAAAATTAAAAATCTATTATATATGTATAAATTTAACAAAGATACGAATATCCACTTACTTTCTTTCCACCCAATGTATAAATAGTTCGTACTGCTCCAGGAATTTTGACATTATCTTCTAAAAGTCTTGTTAAGTCTTCTGCTAGGCTTTCAAATGATCTGCAATCAAGACAAATTGTTATATAACACAACTTTAGGACACACTTTTAGTTTTGTTTACCTGTATCGTTCATTTGACACTGGAATGGTTATGCCAGGATAAAAACGGTCGCCATTACGATAGAATTTTATTCGTCGTGCTTTTCTAGTCGGTGTACGACTGCTAGAGATACGTTTCTTAACTCCCATCACACTAGAGATAGTGCTATTCGCTGTACTACCACCACTTGAGGTACCATTACTCTTGTTACTTGCAATACCTGAACTGTTTAAGTCTAAATCTTGAAGCTCCTTTTCTATTTCTGAATTGGAGCTGGCCGGACTGTTACTGCGACTAAGGGATGTGATACTGGAATTGTTATTCTGCTGTTGTTGCTGCTGTATTATAGAGGTGTTGTGGAGGTGATTACTGCTGCTGACTTCCATTCTGCAAAAGATTAAGAAATTAGTTTTCCTTTCACTTAATCGGTAAAATAAAAATCAAAAATTCACCAATTAGTGTAGCTTAAATCTATTTAAACAATTGGCAAAGTGTTCTACTTTCACATCGCCAGAAAAAAAAGTGCAAAGAAAGTGATGTTTCTCAATTTTATGCAAACTTCTCAACGAAACTAAAATTTCTCCAGAATGTCAAAGCATATGAACAATAAATCATCTCACTTTGCAATCAATTAAGAATCGTTTCCAACGCTAACTTTGAAAGATTTACTGCATTTTAAAATCTTCATTTCAACGAATGATTTAATCATAAGCCATCATCTGGAGCCACCACTTGTTGGGAGCGACTAGAATTGTATTAATGAATCTTGGGATTTTCCCCACAACAATTCAGCAAATGGATGTATCTATCAGATGTATGTAGGTAGTCGGCAATGACTTCTCTCAGTTGGTGGTTCCCACTGGAGCGTATCGTCCACGCGCAAGTGGTAAACAGCATTAAGATGATGATAAAGCATAAAACGCAGAAAATGAAAATATTATGTATACATATGTACTTCCCTCGACCCTCACTTGGGGCCAACATCATGAAGTAATTACTTTTCCACTAAGTATACTATATTCCTAGAATCACAGTTGGGCTTATTAATTCCAGTTGCTGGTGCATGCCACCTAGGGCAATTACAACACTGAGAGTTTAAATTTCGTCAATTTCACATTTGATACTACACCACGACTGCCAGCGCTAAACCACGATGAGGTGGTTTAGTGTTAGGTAAAATCAAGTTTCTAGCAGATGAGATAGCTGAGAGAGTAGGTCACGTAACGTAGCCAATAGCACAGAGCCAGTGGCAAACAGTTGAGGATCATGACTCATGAAATTATTTTTTCTTTCTTCGTTTTTTTTTTTTTTATAAAAGCCGTTGATCTTCTAGAAACAAAAAAAAATATAATTAACAAAATATGGGGAATACGACTGTGATATTTAATGGGGGAATGTAAGCAGCGCGGGGTAGAATCTTGTTGTTCGCCAAATGAGCGTGGTGGTGATGGGTGCGCAATTTATGGCACTGGATATTGTCGTACAATGACATGAACCCATCCCATAATAAAGCACTCGCAATCAATTGAAAGCAAATATGTATAATAAAACAATCATAAGCAACGTAAAAAGTTTAAATAAATTTGTCAGACTCAGTATTAACTATGGGAAGCTTTGTTGTCGTGCGGAACACCAAGGTAGATTATGAATTTTATATGTATTCTTTATTGCATTAATTATATCATATGCTAGTAGTGTATCCGGCGGAAATACATTAAGTTTCGTCAAGTGGTACTCATATTTCACATATGAGGCATATTTTGGGTACTGAAATTGAACTGAACTGAATTATTGGAACTCAAAGCCGCAAAGCCTGACATTCATTCATTTTTCAAACTATGGTGAGCAGTGATTCATTTCCAAATTCAACCGTACACTCTCAGCTGGAACAACATTGACAGTACCACACTTCTTCGTGCGGTTGGTTATACTTTAGCAGTGGTATTATCTCGAAAAACCACTTTCGCATAACAAATAAAAAACTAGAAAACCAAGCTGACACTTTCGCAAATATGTTTTGAGGCTGTTTGACCTTCTCACATATGAATGTAGAATTTCGTCCTTGAATATTTTGGGTGCAGAATTGTGTGTAACTGCATCTGATATAATAAAAATAATATTTCACTTATGTCCAAGGTAGGAACCAGAACAAACAAACTATTTTTGAACCTGTCTACCAAGCTGGTTCATAAAAAAATAATCATAACTGCCAAAAGAATCGAATGTATGTATGTATATAACAAACAAATTGGACGATATACCTATATGTACATATAAGAAAACGTGTTAAATTTTGTAACTATTTCATGTAGTGGTAAATTCTGTCTCTCGATATATTTGTTGTAATAACTGGAGTATATCAGCAATCCTTTCTTGCACCAACTTTTTTCTATATGTGATTTTTAGTTTCGCCGATGATAGTACCCTTATCTTGTTCAAACAACGTCCCAAAGGAAGCAATTCACTTAACAAAAGATCCTGCACTAATATTCAATCTCCAGATATTGATACATCGATGGCTGGTCCTTCACATACTACTTTGACAGGTATGACATGTCTAAATCGGCAACCCATTCCTCCACTTGACAGCAATACGAACCTTTCTCTCTGACAAATTATTTCCTGTTTAATAGAAACTTAACTGTGGTGTACTCACAGATTTTTGAAAAAGGCATTTCAAGAATCCAATAGTATGAACGAGTTAAACGTGAAAGCATTTATTTATCCTAATACTGGGAAGATGGTGAGCGACGAATCTACCTGTCCAACCAACAATGTATAATATCAATATTAGGGTCATATTTCAATGCTCACGCGAGGCATTTATTACGGCAAGATACGCCAGTTCGATGAAGGTACAGAATTTGCATAGTGGCTTGTTTTAGACCTCAATGGAGATTCAGATCTATGTACATATGTATATATGTATGTGCTCGTATATCCATCTGGTTGTAAGCCAGTGATGATGAATACTGCTAATCACATAAGATTCACCCCAATTTTTCAACTCGTATACGACACTCGAATTCGACTACAGTCGTATTTAGCTATTACAAAGTCGAACTTTACGAGCCAACTCGTATGTACACGAACACACGTTTGCATACCTGCAATCATACACCTTATTTCTTCTAAAATGTCGTATGCATCGAATACAAACCGAAGAATAGGAATTCAATTTTGATGCGATTCTAAATACGAGAGAAAATACGACTGGGCATTCGACTTGAAGAATTGGGGTGATTGTATGTACCAGCAGTTTTTATGTGTCACTTTCATTTAAAAATCATTAAACTTAATCTGATGACAAGGCACAAACGGGCCTACTAATCACTGTTTACCTACTTTTGAACTTGACCGTCACGTTTGGCAAACTCCCTACAACAGACTCTCCAAATCGTGAATGTAATTAATTTTATAATAATCTCCCAATCATTACAACGTGAGCTTTTCCAATTTTTAAACTTTATGTCAATCACAATAATATAAAATGATATCTGCTCTACCATGTCATGCAATTTCGTATTCATTACCTTTAACTGACTCATACGTGAATATCATTCACAATTAAGTAATAATCCGATTCATTTATCAACACTATTATGCTTTCTCTTCTCAGAAACAAACAATATGAGTTGTAATCAAGACGAGTTGGGAAAGTTTCTTCTCTCCACTCGAGCAGAGACCTTGTCAAACGTTATTTATCGAATGGCCGTCAATCAAAGCCGTTTGCGGTTAGTTATGGAAACTATTCTGAATCTATACTTAACAAGAGGTAAAAATAACAAATTGCATTTTGCTCGAGTTGACAGAAATATAACTGACTGTTCATAGCAGCGAGAAAAAATGCACGTTCCAATTGATTGAAGTAGATGCAATCATCGGTGACAGATGTAATCATTGACATTATTCGAATAAATATTCTATTCGAATGACAATGGCCAGTGAAACTGATATTTTCCCCATATTATTCTAAACTTGAAGCTATTTTTATACACGATCAAAAAAACAATATACATACATATGTATGTATGTATGTATGTACAACACGCGGATTGAATAAAAACAATAATGCGAAATTCGTATATAATTTATTGTATAGTAAAACATGTGTAGATCATTCCCGCTAGCAGTAAACAATTGTAAAACTAGAAAAACTTTAAATTTTGTTTAGGCAATCAAGTTTTGACAGTTCACTCCCATATTTCATTCGGAACACACTGATGAAATCCTTTTAAAGTTTAGAAGGTGCTGACGGAAATATGGCGCCAGTTTTTACTAAAATGGTTAATCCATTTTTTTGTTATTTTGGAACGCGACCTGTTTCGCATCAAGAAATCTGCAAACAACGCATGTACAAATGCGCATAATTACATTTTAGGTAGTATCACTGCGGCTTTCGATTGCATACTTAATAAGACGCACTCATCTTCTTCTTGACACTTACATATTTATTTTATTATAGAAATTCGAACCGAAAATGGGTTTGCTAAATGGTGTCTATGTGGATTTTCGAAATTGTGTTTGCCACCCGTCATATTACTTTTTTAAATGGTAACACATATGTGGATATGTATTTATGAGTAAGCCTGTTAAGAGCACAAATTAAGGCAAAATTAAGTTAATGTCCTGTGGATAGTAAGAACGTTTAGTTATGCGCCAACACGATAGATCGTCTCTTCCTCTCCTATCCTTTCATCACATTTCGTGGACTACGTTTTGGGGCTCCAGGTTTATTTGAGAACACATTTTCGCAATACTGCAGTCGCCGAAGTAGTTCACACATCGTTCTAAAGAGTTGTTCTTCCACGATGGAGAAATCTCTGAGAAATCTTCTTATACATATATTTATCAAAAAAAAAAAAAAAAAGGACAAAAATTTGGCGCGACAGGTCCAGGGCCAAGTTTTTCACAAACCCTTTGGATTTTTTATATTCTATATTTTTACACGAATGGAAGGAACCTACTGTTTAATACCGTTTCCGTAGATCAATTTTTGTTTGAGAAACCTTTTCATAACATTTATACTATTGGATGTTTGCCAAACGCTCGCGAGAAATGGGACTCTGGTAATTCTCTGACTCTGGGAATCGAACCTTGAAGCTCCCGCTCAGTAATCCCATTTTTGGTACTTCTTTTTTAATACTTGTAAACGCACCATTGACAGCTCTCGCTGCTATGAACAGGCAGCAATGTCATCAGCATACGCAAGTATGTACATAATAGTACACACTTTTAGAAATTGGTACCTCTGGTATTGGCTTGCGAGTTGCACACTATTTTCTCAAGTATGATGTTAAAAAAGACAAATGACAGCGAATCACCTTGTCTGGATCAAAGGTCTCGGTGAAATTATTTCCGACCTTTATGGAGCAGCGAGCGTTCTCCATCGTCATTCTGCACACTGACGAGTTTCGCAGTTAGACATGGCTCTGTACAGCTCGTCTCTATAAGTGCATATGACAACGGCCTTCAAATCGATAAAAAGATGGTAAGTATCGATTTGGACTTCTTGGTTTTTCTCCAAGATGGAGAACTTACCAGGCATAGACACGGTCTTTTTACCTTTTGCTAAAACTTCAATACATTGCTCCTGGAGTAGAACCTCTCTAATTCCTCGATCGCGCGCTTCTCGTGCTCTTTCATTTTCCTCCGGGGAAGCCGATGTTCTTCCCTCCTCTTTTGTTCATAGAGCTTATGAGCCGCTCTCGTCCTCCGGTGCAGCTTGCATTTCGCTGCATGTGCTTGTCGGCATTCTTTATCAAACCAGGGGTTTCGTGGGGGTGGTCGGGTGAAATCCAGCACATCGGTTGCGGCGTTTCTGATGACTTCTTGGCAACGATGCCACTGGTCTTGCACTTGTTGCTGGCTGCATAGGACTTCTCGAGAGGTTGAGAGATACGCGATCGGCAAAGATTCTGGCGGTTTGTTGCGATTGTAGCCGTTCAACGCTAAATCTCCTCACAGTACTTTCCCGTTGGTGTGGCATTTAAGATATATGTTGGCCGCTCGGAATGTTCGGACATCTAGGATACTGGAGGATCGCAACATGACCGATTTGGTTAACGGTTTGATGATCTAGTGACCGCCATGTTCCTTTATGAATGTTGATGTGAGAAAACCACATGCTAGCTATAGTAACAGTATGTCCCGCAGCAAAATCAATTAGCCTATGTCCGTTTCCAGACGTGGCATCGGGTAGGCTCTGCTTTACAATTGTGCTACCGAAGATGTCCTCTTTTCCTATTAAATCACCTAGGACGATTTTAATGTCATACTTAGGAGCTCGTAGACACACTTTTTGGTAGCATCATCTCTTTCCTCGGTGGGGGCTTTGCGAATCCAGGCTGTTATCAACCGATTGTACAGTATTGTGCGAATTAATGTGAACACAAGTGTTAATTTGAAAAAAGCAACATTTATTAGTTATAGACGTAGAAAAAAGAAAAAAGAATACGATTTAAATTGTTTTAATAGGAAATATGTCCTCCCTTGGCTTTACTTCTAACTTCTAACTTCTTCAATACGTTTTGGCATAGAATCAATAAGTTTTTTACAGTTTTCTGATATTTGCTGGACTCGAAACCATATCTGGATTACAGCCTCAATCAGTTTTGTTTTTGTTGTGCAATCTATTTTGCGAAGTCTAGCTTTTACAATAGCCCACAGATTTTCAATAGGATTAAGATATGGTGAATTTCCTGGCCATTCAAGGCATGATATCTTTTTGTCGTTGAAATATTTCATCATGGCCTTGAACACGTGACACGGAGCCGAATCTTGTTGAAAAACTGCTTCTAATCTCTGTTCTAGCAAGTCTCTATATTTTTGAGAGTTCATCATGCCTTCGATCGGCATAAGGGATCCGGTACCTTTATACGAAAAACAGCCCCAGAACATCTTCTTTAAAATTGTGATAATTATGATGTGTTCACATTAATTCGCACAGTACTGTACAGCTTAAGGTAAGATTTAGCCCATAGACTATGCAACTACGGACAATCTCAGAATGCAATCGTTGCACAACAAGACATCAAAACGTGTATTCATGTCAAAATATGAAATTAAAAAAACAGCGTAGTCGGCAGCCCTCAAAGCCGACAATCTGCAAAAAATCCGTTTTATCTTTTCAATTTGGGTGTTTGCATGTTCCCCCTCAGTTAATGATAATGACCATAAATCCATCTAACAATTCTTCACACACTTAAATGGTTTTCTATCCATTGTATTAAACAAAACAACATTCCACTTCATGAAAAAGTCTGTGGTCATCCCATTTTCTGCCGCACTCTTGTCACCTACTTCACTTGTTGTCTGAATGCCCACGCAATTTATTCAAAACGAAAGAGAACAGATTTTAATCGAAACTCTTAGAACATTTTATGTGTTGCATCTACCTCTGCTGACCCCTGCATTTTGGGGTCTTCTCCAATGTGGGCTGTAATAGCAAACCCTTCATACTCTGACCTCTTTTTATTACCTCCGGTATCTACCTACATGAAAAACTACTTCGTAGCAGGTACGCTCTAAATACACAGATTGTGCTTCTCATTGTTTGTTCTCTGTTGTGGTGTTTAGAGTTTATGACCTAACAACGTTAGGTGAATAACTTATTTTTCATTTCAACGACATAAAGAAAAATAACGAAATGTCCCCTAACATAAAACTTAAGGCAAATTAGGTCTGTCAAATGTCATTTCCCTTTTATAGCGACCCCACAAAGCCAGTAATAGCTTCCAAATTTGATTTCTTGTTTAATATTCCCAATATTCAACTCTTTCATTTTACGTTCTCCTACATCCCTTTAATTACTTTTATTTTCTTGTTATAACCTCGCCCAACGTTAATAACCTCAGGCTTGAACCAAAAGGACACTCCCTTATGCATGGTCGTTAGCATTTTCACTCCCTAATGGTTGCTTAAGTAATTTCTTAAAAGTCGCAACTTGATATGTTCAAACAAGGAAAAGGAGAGAAATTTCCTAGGATACACTACTGCAAATGAAAATAAAAAAAAATATCCACTTGGGATTTTAAATAGTCATGCGAATTGCTACTGACGAAACGAAGAAAGTCGATTTAAGGGATTGGCTACCCTTAGTAACCCAATTTTGGATTTCCTATCAAACAAATCCAGAAACTCACTTTCAGTTAAATAGTCGACGGGCACAAACTACAGCAATTTTGTTTATTACACATAAACACGATTTTTTTTGTTTACGTAACAATGTTTCTGCTGCCTATACCCTTTCCCTTCCTCTTCTCTATTTGGGTCATGAATTTAATTGTTTTGCTTAGGTTTTTTTTTAGTTTATAAATAAAAATCACGACTAGAGGAAAAAAAAAACAAAATTTGCGATTCTAATGCGATTTTTTTTTTGAGGTTAGAACGGAGGATAGCTTATCCAAATGACGGAAAGCGAAATGGTAAATGATTCATTGGGCTACCTGCGAGCCCGCGCGGCACTTCCTATACAATGTAATGAAGTTGTTTTTCATCGATTTAGATTGGACTTTCTCTTTCTTTCGAAATGGTGGAGGAGCAAAGCGGGACGCGGCGTTAATAATTCATAAATAAGTCCGCTGTTAGTACTTCTTTTCACTGTGCTTTTAATGAGATTTTCATTTCAAAAGGCTAACGTGTGACTTACAATCAACGGTCATAGCGACACGATTATTATGAACTTTTCGACATTTAATATTGTTGTTCCGGGCCAGTGAAATTGATACGGTCTGGGGTTTACTTGGTTTCATTTTATTGGCTTACAAGAAGACACACAATCGAAAGAAAAACAATCGCAGAAAGAGTATCTCATAAACGGCTCATTTGGTTTTGATAAAAATCACGCCGAAGTCGGAGAAGTTTATGGATTTTTGTTGGAAATTTTACGCAACTCTTGAGCGATTTTTCAACGGAAATGATTCTACAGTCTTTATTTATTTTTCCGTATCGAATTAAATAATCAAACGTGATGATCTAGAGAATTATGTACGAACGATTGAATTTAAATTATTTGTTTACTGATAGTAGGAAATTATTATCTCTGGAATTTTCTAATGTTATTTTAAAATGGAAGAGGTTGGGTTCGTCAGAAATTGTTTTACCATGGTAATGTCGTATTTCATACCAAGTAATTGTGGTTATGTGGGCAGGGAAGAAGGGAGCACAGGCTAATGATATGGTCAACTGACCTGTAGAAATAATTATAAAGTTTTAATAACAAAGGCCCTTAATATAGCTAATGGCTATCAAAGACTAATTACAAGAAGCACCTCCCGATAGATGTTGGTTCACTAAATAACTAGTAGGGGCCACTGCAGCCGAAAGTTCCGCAACTCTGTTAATAAAGGTGAATGGCGAGTTTCCGTTTATTGATTGGTATGTGTTTTAGAACGTGAAGACTCTCTTCGACAAAAAAAAGTCCTTTAATTTGAATAGGAATTTCAGGCGGCATAAAATCGACATCTTGTGATTTAACAAAATAAGGACATTGAATGCGGCTGAGTACCAATCGCAGACAAATAATACTGTCTTACCCTACTCTAGAATAACAGCTGGAAGCAATCGGAAAGCCAGGTCACTACGAAGTAATAAAGTGGTAACGTTTATAGCCAGGTAAACGCTGTACATGGTGGCCAATGGGTGATACGGAATATATGGGAACACAAGCGTCTCACTTTAGCCTCTCACTATCAACTCCTACTCTACACCTCTACGTTGGTGGCTACTGGGTGCCTAGTATCTCGGCTGGAGATTGGGTAACCAACCCCTTTGGAAGGTCGTTGGTGGTAGCAAACGAGAGAGTGGAGAGGAGTATTTTCACACAAAGGTACTTCCTTTTGATCTGGACGGCAGCGGACGAATTCTCCAGATGGAATGAACGGTGGCGTCCACAGTTCCAGTTAGGCCGAACTATCTAGTGCAATCCCTATACCAGCTGCTTTGACTTATTTGAATTCCAGGTCTATATGGATCTCCAGCACTGAGCCAGGGTGTTGAAAAAGAGTTGGTGGCGGATGAACCCTTAATGGACTAACGGCAGCACTGTTACTGACTCCGGAAAATCCGGCCCTTCGTCCTAAGGGTATACCATAAAACAGGTCCTCCAGGTAGGGGGTTGTGCGTAGGAGTAACTTGCCGACCACGGAAAAACAAAATTAGTTACGAAAAACAAACAAGCATCGGATATGGATGGACTCACTGTTGACGACCCCAGCAATCGAAATAAGGACAACAACCTTCGGATCTGCATGTGGAATGTTCGGATCGTTAACAGACCGCGTGCAGCCGAACAACTAGCAGAGGCCCTAGACTGCTACAATGCATATATCACCGCCATCCCGGTGAAAGAGAGGATGAAAAACTGTGACGTATACTACGGTGATTACTATAGGGAACAGAAACAGCGCTTATTCGGATGTGGATTCGTCATACGTGGCAGGGTTAGGCAAGAAGTCTTGAGCTTTCGACACGTGAGCGAGCCAATCCGCATCAAGGCTAAATTCGCGAACATAAGCCTAATATGCGCTCATGCCCCCACAGAGGACAATGACGACGCCACCAAAGAATGCCTCCAGTATTCTGGATGTCCGAACCTTCCGAGCAGCCAACATCGTCTTCGATCACTACCTTCTTGCAGCCAAGGTACGAATGCGAATATCCCAAACGCCACAACTAGCTGTTCAAAGCAGCTGGAAATGACCTGGTAGAGAGTATACATCAACTCATTTCTAAAATTTGGTCAGATGAGTGTATGCATGATAAATTGAATCTCAGCACCTTTTGCAAGATCCACAAGAAAGGTGATCCCCTCAATTGCGCCAATTATAGAGGTATCAGTCCTTAACATCGTACAAGATCCTATCTGCCATATTGTGTGAACGTCAGAAACCCTTCGTCAACTACCTGATCGGCCCTTATTTGTGGCTTCACACTTCGGCAGATACTGGAAAAAACCCAAGAAGTCCAAATCGAATCAAACAAGGAAGGACAACGCAGCAGAGGAAGACCTCGTCTTAGGTGACGCACACAAGTTGAAAAAGATCTGAACAAGCTTGGAGTGCGCAACTGGAGGCAGCTAGCTACGGACCGAGCTAACTGGAGAGGCTTGTTAGTTGAGGCCCATGTTCACCCCGAACTGTAGCGCCAACTAAGTAAGTAAGTGTGTTTTATATAAAAACGTAACTTTAAACTGCTTTCCTTTGTTTCCCCAATCTAAACAAATGGGGAACAGACTATTTCAATGATTCAAGAGCTCGAAGTTACAGTAACCGTATTTTTTAAAACTGCTATAAGGGCTTTAAAGCTTGTTTGGACAGGTGGTTATACCGGAAACCGCCACTCATGCACTACAAACTGAAACCGCACGGATGAAACCTGTTTCTATGACATGCATAGAGACCATTTGAAGTTACAGTAAATGCATCTTTTAGTTTAAAGGCTTTAGAGACTATATATGATGTATTTCATTCACTTTGGCACTTGATTAGGGTATCAAATACTACATTATATTAAAAAATTTTATGACAGTCTTTACATATTCTGTAATATATCGTTATGATATCGTTATGAATTGTAAAAAGTCCACGGGTTAATCCTTACAGTAAAAGTGTGCTGCAAAATCATTATCAATCAAATATTTCTTACGAAAATGCAGACCACCAACCTTCCAAGACAAATACTAAATAACATGCATTCGAAAAGACGCAGTAGTTATTAAGACGCCACATAATAGAATGTTTTTGCGTCAAAGACTGAAAAAAATACTATCACGCACTGTCCTGACGGAAACTATTGACTTTTCTATTTCTAGGTTCAAAAGCTTGCATGTTTAATTTTACTTACAGTCATGCATTTTTCAAATGAAAATTACATATACATACATAGACGCTGTTCAACCAAAGTGGTATTTCTTAGGCCAAGGGTGGAAAAAAACAGAATCACATATTTCTCCCTCTGAAATTGTTTTAAGTACACAAAAGCTTTTATACAAGTCAAATTCCTTTCATTCACAACATGAAAATTCGATGAACTAAAAGTAGCCATCACGAAAGTGTTGCAGTGACGTTAATCTATTACATTCCTATAGAAATGAATTACAAACAAATCCTGAGAGTGACAAAAAGGATTAAATCGACTCCACCATTAACTTCCTTTTCATCAGTACAATAGAAGCACACATCCTCTTTCCCAAAATAAACCCAAAAAGAAAAAAAAAATTCCTGCAATTTTCTTTGGAGATTCAAAAACACGCCCAAGGATGCCTCAAGTCTTCATTGTTCATCTTTTTTTTGCCTGTGATGTATGAGTATACGTGATGCACTTCAAAGCATGCAAAACACTGTTGGCACACATAGTATCTGTAATGAAAATCGCATCCTGCCTACATACACCACACATCGCCCTCACAGACTGTACATTCTTTTTGTTTGGGCACTGCGCTGACAAAAAGAATCCACTTACCAAGTGACATTGCGACAAGCAGCTCCTTAAACATGTCCTTCATCAAAAACGCTAAGAAAAAAAAAGAAACCAAATGAAACCAGAAAGCCATTCAGTGCATGAATATTGCTGAATTGGTTGAATTTACATTGCGATATACAACACAAGTTCATTGTCGTCGTTCACACAACGCTTAACTTTGTACATATACCATTAAAAGTCCGTAATCTCTCTGACGTATCTGGCGGATAGGCGCAAACAGCAATGCAACTTTGAGTTTAATTTGCGATTATTCATCTCGTACCTACACAAGTAAAGTTAATACTGGAAATGGAAAGAGGTTGGTTCAAAAGCCAGAGCGTACCGTTCTCAGAAGTAAACTGAATAATTACTCTATTTGCGAAGCACAGATGAAGGAAGTTCTACCCATTGCAGATACATGCTGCACTTCTAAGTCAGTCATGTGCAGCAACACAATTTGTATTGAGATACATTTCTTTGTGTTCCGGAAATTTACACTGATGGGTTGAAGAGGAAACATTTTCTGCTCCGCGGAAGCCAACTTCATCAGCTCCGTAAGGCTTCAGCACCCTTTCATGGGGGCGATAAACGAAACTAACCAACAACCCGGAGTACACCTTTCACGTTCTTTACGAGTAGTAGTTCATCGCGTGTGTAAACTTTTTGTTCACTTCTCGTAATTAAATTCGATTTGAAGTGGGAAAACTCCTCTCGTTCGTTGGTCGAGGAGTAGATGTAGATATATTTAAACATTTTATTTTTAAATTGGCACAGAAATGTTTTCGCTATCTATCTGCACTTACTTCGTCGCTCTATTCGTATACTTGACGGAGTGTTACAGACAAAATGTGGAACAGAGTAACCTCTGCACTTTGCTGTTTGTACGTCACTGGCGTAAAGAAATGCAGAAAATAAAAAAAAAGAAGAAAATATAACAGAGTTCAGATTAATTTATTCAATTTAATTCAAGTAAGAGGACAGGGATGCAAAACGAAATAGTTGGAAAAAACTGACGATGGAGAGGAATAATACTCGTATCTAGGGAATTCTATTTAAAGATTACAGTTTGCAGCTTAGTAAAAGGCACACAACTGTGCTCTTGTGTAGTTCCATCTTGGGTGCATTGTGATAATCAGAATAGAGTTTCTTGCCTTAATAGATAACCCATTGTGGATTTGTGGATGTAAATTTCTTTTACAGAAATACAATAAGATGCACAGTGTACAAAACAAGATAAAAGAGTCCAAAGAATAAATCTTTTGTTTGCTTTGGAAATTTGCAAATGTTTTCTTTGCAGAAATTAGTATTTACAGTTTAACGCCAAATGAGAAGACAAATTGTCTTTTAAGTCCGAACTCGATCTCATTTATTACCTGCTGGAGAAAAAAAAACTGTTGACATGCAAAATGAAATAGTGGCTGCATAAGATTGAATACACAAAACCAATAGAGAATAGTTATGAAGATACAATCGACATACATGTATACATGTATATATACATATCACCTCGACAAATTTTCGCTACAACAAGAGGCCTAGACCAAATGAATGTTTGAAGGCATTAATAAGATATTTTTCCAGCTCAGGTCCGATGCACTAACCACTGAGCCAGTGTATAATATATTATCGTGCTACAGATACATACATTGGTGTATGAAAGTTTTCTCTTTGTATAAAGTATCGTGAAGTACGTCGTAGAAGTACAATACGAACACAAAATGATATCTGGTTCAGTTATCGGACCGTATTTTAAAAGAATATTTCACTAATCGAATAAAGAAATTGCAGAGCCGCGAGCTAAGAAGGAAAGTTGAGGTGTTTTCTGGTGAATGAACCTGGAACCCTGGAACCCGTAGTCCAACGCATTAACCTCTTGAGCCACGGCGGCGCCCACACGGCGAATGAATCTCACAATCGAATAAATCGACATTTGCTAAAAAGTTAATTAGATTGTCAATTTATTCGGTCTCAGGAAAAAAAAATCGAAGCGACGCGAATGGAATCGAACCGAATGTAATCGAATCAAGGCGAATAGAATCGAATTCAAGATAATGTTTCATTATTACAATCGCGAGAATGGTCAATTGTAGAAATGTTTTTCTAAATTTATACATCTGTATAATGTGTTTAGTGTGTTTGTTGAATTTTCTTCCCTCAAGAAAATTACTACTCTTTGTTATTGTTATCTTTTGGATTTTTCCTATTTCCATAATCTTTGCCATTGTTGGTTGACGGTCTTTTTATTCAACTTCAAAAGTTAATAATACAACCGCTAATAATCCAACAATCGCGCTAAAACAACCGGCAAATACATATAAGTATACCAAATCGCATCCACACAAGCAAAGAAAAAATTCGCATAAAACAATCCCAATATGGTAGTAATGTGTTTTACTAATACACATCCATGTAAATGCAGAGTGGAACAAATCTCTTGAAAAATCGGCGAATACGCACAATTGTTGTCGATTGTATTGCTTGCAATTGTCAGTGTTTGAGGATGATTAACAATCCCGGGTCAACAATCGACGAGAAACAATCGACGAATAACAATCGACAAATAAAAATCGACCCGATTTTAATTCGAATCGAGAGAACAATTATTCGATTGTTTTTATTTGTAATTGTCCATCGCTAATTTACCACAAAATTTCACACCAAACTAAATTTTCACATTTCATCATATCCAAATCCAAATCCAATATCCAAATTATATTTAGCGTTTTTTTTTTTTTTAATTAACTCAAGATGACCGTAAGTGCCCTACAGATGATCAACTTGGTTGTCAACACGTTGTCAACGTATAGACACTCCATCCAAGTTGTCAACCCTATTGTCAACATTATTTCATTTCACAGAAATTACACTTTTTTTCTTAACTGCACACTAATGTTGTCAACACTGCTACATATGAACTTGCAAGCTGCAACTTAATTGACAAACTGAAGCTACGCCCACAAAATATCAAACATCTTTGATTTCACTTCAACCGTTGGACCAACTTAGAATTATGTTGACAACCTATGTATCTACAAACGTCCTGCATTGAAACCAACATGGCATGTTGACAAGTTGGTTGCAAACCGAGTTGATCGTCTGTAGGCTGCTTTATTTATAATAAATACATAGTAACGAGTTATGCAGAGCCATGCCTAGTTTTATCTTCTCAGCCAAACTCGTCCGTCTGCGCTGGATGACGATAGAAGCTAGTTTTTGCTACATCAGCATCGGTAAAGACATCATGCTGTCCGTTAAGATCATTTTCTGTTTGAGAAGCTTTTAAATAACATTTATACTCTTTGATATAAGTATATCAAACGCGGACCTTGGAGGAAAAAATTCAACGATGAACTGTACAGCAACATCGACCTTGTCAAAAAAAATGCCCATTGGTCGCTTGGGATGGTTAAAGTATGTATGTAGAGCGAATGGACAATAACACACCGGCTCACAGGGTCTTCTAATCAAAACCGAAGTTACAACGCAGTAAAGGTAGCACTTGGTGACGCGCAAATTAGAAGGCGACCTCAACAAATTTAGAATGCGAAAATTAAAATTCTAGCGGTTGTGTGTCTGCATTAATTAGAATACAAATTCATTCTAATAGTTTCGGATACTAATAACCAGTTTAAAGTTTTAAAACATCACACTAACACACTATTCCACAATGGAAACAATAGTTTCGCGATGTAGTCAATCTACTCTTCTCCGCAAATTAAATTCTAAATACATATTCGTCGGGTATTTCCAGTGAAAACAGTTACATGTTGCAAAACTGAAATATTTAGTCACACAATTCATTTCGAAAACTTCTATTGTATTAGCAACTTAACTATATAACAAGTATTGTCAAAATATGAATACAGGGTGATGCAAGCTATTGTTATTTCGAACAAAATGATTGTGTCTCATTAAAAAATACTTTCAAATGCAAATATATTTTTTTCTAAAGTGGAGTATGCTAATGTTCGACGATCACAATTTTTTCTCCAATTGATTAATCGATTTACTTATAAATTCATCGACCGTTAAGAGTGAAAGTATATTATGCTCCGTATATACTCTCACGCAAGACGTACCGTAATAACTCACGGATGTTATGTATACAGCTTGCAAAAAAAAAAGTAAAAAGAAATCTGCACACTAGGTATTTATTATTAATTCTTTTTTAACACACAGCGAGAGTAGTAATACTTACATATATATTTTCACATGCTTAACCAGCAGTACATTCACACGACTGGGTATTCTAAAAGTAGCCATGGATTCATGAAGAAACAAAGGTTTGAACAAAACTTCTGAATACAATTTTCAATATTATTAGTATAGCCTAAGGAACTTTCTAATTTCTGGATTTAAAATACTCTAGATTACATAATTTACGGTCATTATAAAAAGTATCTGTGAATATAAGACAACTAAAGTTTGTAATGTCATTAATAGTCCACAAGGTACAGTCACAGCACCGCTCCTATTTAGTGTCTACATATATCTCTGAAATGCTTAGGGACATGGGTATTTTTTAAGCTTTTGCTGACGATGTCACTATGTATACAAGTAGTTCGAGAATCCAAGACATGCAGACTGAACTAAGTACTTAACTACTATGTGAAATTATACTTCTCTATACGTCTCAGACTTGAGACGAAACTGGAATAATTTGCAAATAAAGAGTTCTAATGGTCTTCCCATCAAGTCAAAGACAGTTGTAAACTATCTAGGAGTCCAATTGGACTAGTTTTTGTACTATCATGAACAATATTCACTTGAAAAAGGCAAGACCGGCATTAATGTAAGTATGTCTCTCAAACGTTTATTCTTCCCCAACTATCTCAGACGAACAATACCGACAGGTTTAATTGTGAAAAATATTGGTGGCTCGATTGGATTGTAACTAACGACAAGGTTAAGTTAGATTAGGGTCTACAATATGACTTTTGATCCGGCGATGATTTTGTTGATAATAATTTGACTTAAACATCAACGGACTAAAGATCACATGTCAGGGCCTACTTCTAGGATAGGTTAGTTGAAGTTAGTATTAGGTTTTTTTTTTTTAATTTTTATTGATTTTTAGGTGTAATTGTTTTTTATTCTGGTATAAAAAAAAAATATATGGAAATGTAATACAAAAAAAATACTAACGTAATATACGATACTTGGGTATATTAAATATAATTGTTAGTTAAACTAGTTCTAGAGTACACGTTAAGTTATCATATAATAAGTATTGAGAACTTTTCAAGTCAGTTACTTTAAAAATTAATTATAGTTGCTTTATTAGTTTCGTTTTTATTTAAAAAAAAAAGTGGTAAACATTCAACAGAAAAGAAATACTACATATTAGTATCGCCAAGGACCTTTTTCTGGACTTAAAAAAATCTAGATCATTATAATAACCATGAATTATTTGATAGTAACAGATGTTATTTATAATTAAATCTTAAAGTATCCACATAACAAATAAATTTGTCCTCGTTGGCTCCAATGGACTGATACCATCCTTTTATTTAAGTTTTCAACTGCATTTACATACACGGAGCTCTTTCTCACCAATTATTCATACGAGTATAATTTCGGCCTTAAGGTGTGAAATAATCTGAAGAATAGTGGTGTAGATTGATAACAGCAACTTGAAAGATAATGATCATGAATTAAAGATCTCGAACCATAGTTTAGCACCACTGGGACAAAGAAATGAAAAGACAAAGGTTACGAAGAAATAAAACTTAGAGAACTCCAGTTGTTTCCGAAGCCATCTCTCTCCTCTTTGGTAATTACATATGTACATATGTACATAGTTCCATAGATTGTCTAACAATAAAAAAAAACATACAGAAAAGCTACAATCCGTCTGGAACGGATTGTCTGATACCCCATCCTCCTCTCTATAAAGTGGGCGTGGACAAATTGCATTTCGTACTCAAATATGGCTATAACCTCGAACGTTTGAGGATGTTACATGTAAAATTTTATCAAAATCGGGTTTTTGATGAAAACGCCCCAAAAAGTGGGCGTGGCCAAAACTGTTCTATGGGTGAATTGTAGGGAATCTGAATGCCTAAATATTTGGTCTTAACAAAATTTTTCGGTTTCATATAATTTAGTGAAGTTATAAAAAAGTAGGCGTGGCAATGGGCGGATGTAAAAAAATTTTACACATGTACTGTATTTTTTTCTTGGAAGCCCAGATATGAAATTTCAGCGTCCTAGTTTAAAATTTAAGGCCCAAAAATCGGTTTTATGATGAAAACGCCCCCAAAACGTGGGCGTGGCCAATACTTTTGTATGAGTGGATTGTAGGGAGTCTGAATGCCTAAATATTTGGTCTTAACAAAATTTTTCGGTTTCATATAATTTAATGAAGTTATGAAAAAAGTGGGCGTGGCAGTAGGCGGATTTAAAAAATTTTTACACTTGTACTGTATCTTTTTCTCAGAAGCCCAGATATGAAATTTCATCGTCCTAGCTCAAAATTTAAGGCCCAAAAAGCGGTGACATACGGACGGACGGACGGTCATCGCTCAATCGATTTCGCTATTGATGCTGATCACGAATATATATACTTTATAGGGTCTATCTCGATTATTTCTCTATGTTACAAGCTATGTGTCAAACTTAATATACCCTTAGGATAGGGTATAAAAACAAAAAACAAATGATGGACCCATCATTCATTGCATATAGTTATACAAACCAAAACTGCCTTAATTCTCAAAGCTTAAAAAAAATGCACCTTACTTCTCCCAGATTAAGACACACATTCTTCAAATCAATGATCTCAACTAAATATTAAGGATTAAAGCTTGACTGCAGATTCCACATGGGGTCTATACTCTACAATCAAATATAATGCACTGGCTTCAGTTGTACACAGCGGTTAGGTTGGTGTCCATTTATGATATAATAGTATGATGAAAACTAAGGGAAACCGACTAAAATAAGCTAAAAGCCCACTACCACTCGGTCCCTTTAGATGAAAACAGTGGTCAAAGGGTAGTGATGCGGAACATATGGGAACACAAGCGTTCTCGCTTTAGCCTCTCACTATCAACTCCTACTCTACACCTCCACGATGGTGGCTGCTGGGTGCCTAGTACCTCAACTGGAGATTGGGTAACCAACCCCTTTGGAAGGTTGTTGGTGGCAGCGAACGAGAGAGGGGGGAGGAGTGTCTTCTCACTAAGGCACCTTCTCTTGCTTCAGGCGGCGGCGGACGAATTCCCTAGATGGAATCAACGGTGGCGTCAACCAGTTCCAGTTAGGTCGAACTATTAGTGTTATCCCTATATGAGCTGCTTCGACATATTCGAATTCCAGGTCTATAGGGATTTTCAATACTGAGTCAGGGTGTTGGAATAGAGTTGGTGGCGGATGAACCTTTAATGGGCCAACGGCAGCGCTCATATCCCCGAAGCCCGGGCAAAAAGAGGATGAAAAACTGTGACGTATACTACGGTGATTGCTATAGGGAACAGAAACAGCGCTTATTTGGATGTGGGTTCGTCATACGCGGCAGACTTAGGCAAGAAGTCTTGAGCTTTCGACACGTGAGCGAGCGTCTTATGACAATCCGCATCAAGGCTAAATTCGCGAACATAAGCCTAATATGCGCTCATGCCCCCACAGAGGACAAGGATGACGCCACCAAAGAAAGTTTCTACGAGCTCCTCGACAAAACATATGAGCAATGTCCTAAGTATGACGTTAAAATCGTCCTAGGCGATTTTAACGCCAAGATAGGAAAGGAGGACATCTTTGGTAGGACGATTGGAAAGCACAGCCTACACGACACCACGTCTGGCAACGGACTTAGGCTTATTGACTTTGCGGCGGGGCGAAATGTCAGTATAGCAAGCACACGGTTTCCTCATCTCAATATCCACAAGGGGACATGGCGATCTCCTGATCATCAAACGGTCAATCAAATTGACCACATTGCGATCGACGCAAGGCATGCCTCCAGTATTCTGGATGTCCGAACCTTCCGAGCAGCCAACATGGACTCGGATCATTTCCTTGTTGCAGCCAAGGTACGAATGCGGATATCCCAAACGCCACAACTAAGAAGAACTACTGTGAGAAGATTTGACGTCGAAAAGCTGCAATCGCAAGAGATCGCCAGAACCTTCACCGAACGCGTATCCCGAAACCTCTCAACTACTCCTATGCCGCCAGCATCAAGCGCCGAAGACCAGTGGCAACGCTGCCAACAAGCCATCAGAAGTGCCGCAACTGATGTGCTGGGTTTCACCCGACCATCACCTAGAAACCCCTGGTTTGACGATGAGTGCCGGCAAGCACATGCAGCTAAACAGCAAGCATACAAAGCGGCGCTGTAAAAAAGGACGAGAGCTGCTCGTGAGCTCTACGAGCAGAAGAGACGGGAAGAACATCGGCTTCTCCGAAAGAAGAAAAAAGAGCACGAGAAGCGCGCGATCGAAGATATTGAGAGATTATACTCCAGGAATAATGTACGGAAGTTTTACCAACAGGTAAAAAGAACGTGTCAGGCCAACAAGACCCGTACAGAAGCCTGTAGAGATGAAGAAGGAAACCTCGTAGTAGAGTCACAGTCGGTGCTGAGAATATGGAAAAACTTCTTCTGCAGACTGTATAACGGCGACGAAGACCAACATCCCGCTGTCAGGCAGAATGAACCATTCAACATAGACGATGATAGCCAAAATTTCCGTCCACCTGACCAAAACGAAGTAAGGATAGCAATATCCAAACTTAAGTCCAACAAGGCTGCTGGACCTGACGGCTTACCAGCCGAGCTATTCAAAGCAGCTGGAAATGACCTGGTAGAGAGCATACACCAACTCATTTCTAAAATTTGGTCAGATGAGTGTATGCCTGATGAATGGAATCTCAGCACCGTTTGCCCAATCCACAAGAAAGGAGATCCCCTCAATTGCGCCAATTACAGAGGTATCAGTCTCCTCAACATCGCGTATAAGATCCTATCTGCCATATTGTGTGAACGTCTGAAACCCTTCGTCAACAACCTGATTGGGCCCTATCAGTGTGGTTTCAGACCAGGAAAGTCCACAATCGATCAAATCTTCACACTTCGACAGATCCTGGAAAAAACCCAAGAAGTCCAAATCGATACCCACCATCTTTTTATCGATTTCAAGGCCGCATATGACAGCATTTATAGAGACGAGTTATACAGAGCCATGTCTAGTTTTGGCATCCCTGCCAAACTCGTCAGATTGTGCAGAATGACGATGGAGAATTCTCGCTGCTCCATCAAGGTCGGTAACGATCTCACCGAGACCTTTGATGTCAAAAATGGTTTTAGACAAGGTGATGCGCTGTCATGTGATTTTTTTAACATCGTTCTTGAAAGAATTGTGCGAAACTCACAAGCCAACACCGGAGGCACAATCTTTCAAAAGTCTGTGCAACTACTAGCGTATGCCGACGATATTGACATTATTGGAAGAACACAGCGGGCTGTCACCGGTGCGTTCGCTAGTATTGAAACAGAAGCGGCCAAAATGGGTTTAACGGTAAACGAGGGCAAAACCAAGTATATGCTGTCAACCAAAAGGGACACGCAACATCGACGAATTGGACAGAACGTCACAATCGACAGCTATAACTTTGAGGTAGTAAGGGACTTTGTCTACCTCGGCTCTGCTATCAATTCTGAAAATAACACCTCAGCAGAAATAAAACGAAGAATAACTCTTGCCAATCGCTGTTTCTTTGGGCTGAGAAGGCAATTGAGTAGTAAGGCCCTATCCCGAACAACTAAGGAGACTCTATATAAGACCTTGATCATCCCAGTCCTGCTTTATGGCGCTGAAGCTTGGACTTTATCAAAAGCGGATGAAGATATCCTCGGTCGTTTCGAGAGAAAAATTCTTCGCAAAATATTCGGTCCCGTTTGCGTTGACGGGCTTTGGAGGAGAAGATTCAACGACGAACTATACGAGCTGTACAGCGACATCGACCTAGTCAAAAAACTGCGCATTAGTCGTTTGAGATGGCTAGGACATGTAGAGCGAATGGACACCAGTGCTCCGGCCCGAAGAGTCTTCGAATCACACCCGGAGGGACAACGCAGCAGAGGAAGACCTCGCCTTAGGTGGCGCGCACAAGTTGAAGGGGACCTGAACAAGCTTGGAGTGCGCAACTGGAGGCAGTTAGCTAAGGACCGAGCTAACTGGAGAGGCTTGTTAGTTGAGGCCCAGGTTCACCCCGAACTGTAGCGCCACCTAAGTAAGTAAGTAAGTAAGTATGATGAAAACCTTTGGAGAACGTTGGCAATTTCACGTTCGATGTGGAGGCTCTTCAAACACATGTGGGTTTGTTGCTGTTCAATAACGTATACTTTGCTTATTGACAAAGCCATTAAACCAAAAATGAGTGTTTTCTTCACACTTTTCCAGAGCCCTATCGGAGAAGTTTCGGCGCTTCAAATGATCAAGAGGCTTCAGTTCTTAAGTTAATTTCATCTTGCAACGGTGTAGGCCAAGTTCTTTAGGCGAAATTCCGTGGAATCGACTAATTTGGCTCTATTTTCGGTACAGCTTGTATGAACTCAAAAAATTGATAGAATCTCAATATTACATTTTCGCGGTACGAAATGGATCGATTTACGTTTACTTCCAAAGTGGATGCTGTGTTGCCGAAACAGTGCAAATTTTGAAAACAAATTTAGGTCGAAATAATGCACCAACTGCAGCTGGTGTACACAAGTTTGTGAAGAAAGTTCGTAAGACTGATTTGCTAATTGATAACCGAACATATTCTCATGTTCGCCCTAGGCACTCAACGGAGGATATTGCAGCTTCAGCAGGCTTTTGGAGTAGCGGTATTATTGGCACATTTTTCTTCCAAGACAACAAAGGAAGATAAATTAATCAGAAAGTTTTTTTTTTTTTCAATAAAGCAACAATCGTTGAAGAATATTGAAGTGTTTTTTATAGCCTTTTTAAAAAGCCAACCAACAAATTTTCCACCCTATATTATTTTAATTTATATACATATTTCGCAATTCAGTCTGGAGAAAGTAATAGGTGTGTTCAGGAAGGCCTGAAATAAAACAAAATTTTCATTTAAATATTAAGCTCTTTACCAATTATTTATAATCCTACACATTAGTAGTCAGTGTAGTCACCATTTTGCTTTAGTAGAGCCTGAATCCTTCTAAATATAGAAATCTTCTGACACGTCTCGGCCATAATTGGTTTTTCTTTGTTGATATACGCGTTGATAGACGTGTCTTTAACTCACCCTATGAATTCTCAATGGAGTTGAGATCGGGTTAAAGTGGCGACATTGCGATACCTAAGCCAAGCACTCACCAGTTTCGATGGGTGCTTTGGATCATTATTTTGTTGGAATCGCCAAATATAAACGGCATAGAATATTCCGCACAGTGCAGTATCACAATTTCCAAAATATATTTGTACTGAAATTTTGTTATGGTGTCCTCTATTCGAAATATAGTAGTTCCGACACCATTACAGGGAAAACATTCTCATGCCATAATGTTTCTCCCATCATGCAACTGTTTTTCTCGTCTAGTTTAAATGGTACTCTTAACCCTTTGGTCGACATTTCCTCCCGAATCATTGGAGAACAAATTGAATTTATCGCACTTGTATAACGGAAAGGATTGGAGAAATATATATTAGAATATGCAAGTAACTAGGTGCAGATGGCATATTCTGTTTCACTGTTTCGTCACTCCAAAAAAAAATTTTATTTTCTTGCTCGTTTTTAGCGGAGGAATATTACGCGCTACTTTGCAAGGTAGCTTAGCATCTACCAATCGACGACGAACCGTGTGGGAAGTAAGATGCCCATTTCTGCCGCAATAATCCTTGAGCACTTAAATGTGTAGCTCCGCTAAATAGCACGCACGCACTCGACCAGAAAACAGAATCTGGGCTCCAGCCACTGGGCTTCTTCTCCATGAAGCTTTCCGAACGTGAAACGAAATATAAAGTGTACGATCGTTAACTGCTTGCCATTTTTCGAGCCGTACGACACTTCAAGCGCATCATCGAAGGTCGAAGACTGGTCATACTTACTGACTACAAAACTCGTATTTACGCTTTTTCGCAAGAGGCAAACCATGCCAGTGATCGTGTCGCTCTTCAACTTGAGAAGATAAGCCACTAGTCTACACAAATTATCCACATATCGGGTGAGGATAATATAGTGGCGGACACCTTGTCTCGCATTCAAAAAATCGACTTCCCAGTAGCCATCAGTTAAACCAACTACTTCAATCAGCCGAAACTTCTTCATTAAAAGAACTTCTTAAAGAACTTCGCACCGATGGGGCTGACACTGTAGTCTAATGTGATGTGGCAAACAACAATATCTGTCCATGTGCCCCCAGATCGCTGTGCAAACGGATATTCGACAACGCCCACAATCTATCTCACCCCAGTGGTCGCGCCACTAAGAAGACTATTCCCAATAGAAGCTTCGTCTGGCCAAGGATGAACAGTGACATCCTAGGCATATCAACGGAATAAAGTTAGCCGCCACGTTAAAAATACACTACAGCATATCGCCATGCCGAGTGAACGATGTCATGTGCATATCGACTTCGTCGTCATGCTGTCATCGAATGGTTACTGTTATTTACTAACGATGATCGACCGTCCATTTTTTCCACCTGCCACGATTACATCAGACCGAAGTATGCAGTTCGAGAGCCAACGCCCGAGTGCACTACGTTAAGCAGCCCTGTGAACAACCTTACCATTTGAAGTCATCCAACATATCACAGATCTCGTCTTCAAGATAAACTTGAAGCCAGCATTCTTCGAAAGACCCGAGTCGTCTTCAACATAAGCCACTTCTTCTACGTTACAAGGGATTAGAACCTACCCTGGACCCAAGAAGAAAGTCAGTTTCACATCTCTTCCATGTTCGAAACACTCGGAGGGGAGTGGTGTCAGTCAGTTGGCCTTTAAAAAACGAATATTCGAGTTCTGATTTTTGCCTCGAACGGACACGGCATTCTTAAATAATTTCCTTGTAACTTTCTCTTGTTTTCAAATAAAGTTCACACTCAGTTGTAAATAAAAATAGAAGTAGGCCTTTAATTATCATTCCTTTAATTCGTTTCCCTACAAATGCATCCTTTTAAGGCAATATGGTAATCTGCTGATCGTTGATGTAGTTCTTCCTCGCGTTTCAGGACTTTGCGGTATTTTAGGACATTTGTGACAAGATCTGATTTCTCAGATGCTGCACTAAAATTCAGTTTACACCTATTTTATGTCTAACTGAAATTTGCTCATATTCTACATAGATGGTTACTCCCCATTCACAACCGTAGAACGCAATATATGTACATATACATACTAAAATTTGACTGAAAAATTCTTTCACAAATATTCAAAAGTCACATGCACAACGATTAATATGATGAAAAATAAAAGTAGGGGCCATTGACCCATACTTCTTTTTCAATGATGCTGGTAACACAGTCACAGTCAATGGAGATCACTACTGGACAAAGTTGACTAACTATTTTTGAGATTGCAAGGCATAGATGGTTTCACCAAGATGGTACCACAAGATGCCCTGCTCTCTAATGCGAGAACACCGGGTGTAAAATTATAGCATACGCAGTCGATGTCGCTATCTTGGTGTCAAACACCTGATGTATGGAATATGCACTCAACTTTGTTGAGTCAAAATTGTTTATGATGTGTCAAAACATCAGTCAAGGTTTACATTTTTATCATGTGAAGTTGACGGATGAGCAATGTTTGGAAATTATAAAGCCACATCCGCGTGGCAGTGGGCGGATGTAAAAAAAATTGTACACTTCTACTGTATATTTTCGTCAGAAGCCAAGATATGAAATTTCAGTGTCCTAGTTAAAAATTTAAGGCCCAAAAATCGGTTTTATGATGAAAACGCCCCCAAAAAGTGGGCGTGGCCAAAACTTTTGTATGAGTGGATTATTGGGATTCTGAATACCTAAATATTTCGTCTTAAAAAAATTTTTCGGTTTCATATAATTTAGTGAAGTTATAAAAAAGTAGGCGTGGCAGTGGGCGGATTTAAAAAATGTTTACACTTGTACTGTATCTTTTCAGAAGCCCAGATATGAAATTTCATCGTCCTAGCTCAAAATTTAAGGCCCAAAAAGCAGTGACATACGGACGGACGGACGGACGGACAGACTGTCATCGCTCAATCGATTTCGCTATTGATGCTGATCATGAATATATATACTTTATAGGGTCTATCTCGATTATTTCTCTATGTTACAAACTATGTGTCAAACTTAATATACCCTTAGGATAGGGTATAAATAGTACCGAAATTCTGAGTGGAGTTCGCCATCGTGCCATGTTGGAAGACTATTTTTGGACAGAATTGGATGGATTGGATATCAGTGATATGTGGTTCCAACAACCCAACAACGTTAGAGGAGCGAAATTGCCAACGTTCCGATCGATATGTGTGGAAGTGTTATGGAAAATTGGCTCCAAAGAATCGATCGCTGCAAACGTGCTCACTGTGGTCATATGAACGAGATCGAATTCGACACTTACATTTAACATGTCGCTCATTTACTTGAAGACTGTCATAACTCAAAAGTTAATAAAAATGTAAGTAAATATAACCCATAAAAAGTTAGGTATTACAAAATGTGGTAAAGGATTTCTTTTAATTTTCTACTTCGCTGTTTTTATGCTAAACCATTATTTTATTACATAAATCCATACAATTATAAAAAACAAAAATGGGATGATAATTTTATGAATTTTTTTTTTCTCTACTCGTTTATATTTTTAGGTCATTGTCATCTTTCATAAAACAAAAGTTCTAGATTAAGGCACTTTTATACAATCCCAACATTCTATGGATTTAAAACGAGAATGTTATCTATCTAAAAAGTTTTATACTCATCCCTTAGTTGGGACGTTTTCTGAATATTAAACATCTCATCTGTGTTGCCGGAAAACTTTTATTTTTCTCCTCACTTTTCCTAACGAAGGTTTGTGTCCTTATGCATGTCTGGCAGCTGGGCTTTATGAATTCTATATTTAGTAGATGGTACGGTACATAAATTGTTTTTGGGGGAATGTTTTGACACAAATGAACTTAATACGTGAGGACGTACGTCCAAAGTAGTACGAAAATGCAATTTGACCATTTCGAAAAGGAGATATATGTTCATTTTTTATGGAAGGTTCAAGATTCGAATCCCACATAACAACAAAAAGTTTTTTCACGGTTTGGTAACGGCATTGAACAGTAGACCGCGAATGGTTAGAAGAAGCTAGGTCCTCCAAAAATATTGTATTTAAATATGTATGTAAAACTAAGATATGATTCTCGAGAGACTTCATATGAAAAATGAAAGCAACTTACGAATGATATATAGGTACACTATTAGGAAAAGAAAAAAAATAAAGTGCACGGCAGGGTTGTACGAACTTGCACCTTATTGCAATAAGTTTGCAATCTTATACGAACTGAAATTCAAGTCTTGTTTTGCTTACACATGAAGTCTAATAAAGTGCGCGTGACATTTTGCATTTTCGATAGAATTGATAATATTGAACTGATGCTACGTATCTAGCATATTTCACAAAATTGTTCTTTTGTACAAATGCTCTCAAAAAGTGGGCCTGGCCGTATATAGTGTTCACGTGAATTATAGAGAACTTCAAAGCCTATTAATTTTGTTTTAACAAATTTTTTCGATTTCTAGTAAAAATTTTAAAAAAAGTAAAATTTTTGAAAAATGGGCGTGGCGGTTTTTGTATTTTGCTACGTCATATCTTTGCATTTGTCATACCAACCTCAGATATTAATTTTAAGCCCAATCACTGAAGAAATAGCCGAAAAACAGTCAATTTCTAAAATTACCGTTATACGCATTTTTCGCACAAAGCGTGGTATGCCATCTAATAGGATATGCCCAAACTAACTCGCATATGAA
This sequence comes from Xylota sylvarum, assembly GCA_905220385.1. Lineage (NCBI taxonomy): Eukaryota > Metazoa > Arthropoda > Insecta > Diptera > Syrphidae > Xylota > Xylota sylvarum. The sequence continues at coordinate 64,677,217 of LR999957.1, read as the reverse complement.
ATTTTATCAAAATCGTTAGAGCCGTTTTCGAGACTCTATGGATCATCCCACAGACCTCAGATATAAAGTTTGAAGTAAATCCGTCCAGCCGTTTAGCCTGCAGTCGAATGTACAGGCAGACAGACAGACAGACGGAATTGGCGGACCCACTTCTTTGGACTTCTCCATCATAGTAATGTCAAGTTTGATTAAAATCTCGAGTTCGAAATTTTTCACGAAATCAATACTTCCGCTATAGGTATAGGTACAAGTAAAAAGATATGCTTATCATAGGACTGCGCAAGTTTTGAAGGTTTAATTACAAAGTCCTGAATGTTCAGGGAAATATTGAAAAAATTACGAAGATAATACATTAAGTCGCGTCTAAAATTCCTGCAGCCTCTGAAGCTACGATTAGGTTATATGTCACACGCCATACGTAAGAGTCTATCCAAGCTGGGACTAGGCTTATTTTACGAAACTGCATTCATCCAAATTGCTAAATGACAGTTCAGTCAGAAACTAATACTAATAATTTTTACACAATTACATTTTTTAGCCAAAATGCCATATATTAGTTGGGACCAATCACTGACAGATGTGGATGTGCCAGTCGTTTGACACAATAAATTTGGCGATTACACTGTTTGTGTCAAATCGCATAGACATGAAAGAGTTGGGAGGACTTAATATCATTGATTATAATTGAACGAATCAGTTTGTATTCATAACTATACATAAGACCGACTGAGGTCTTAAACATACAGAAAAGCTACAATCCGTCTGGAACGGATCGTATGATACCCTATCCTCCTCTCTATAAAGTGGGCGTGGCCAAATTGCATTTTGTACTCAAATATAACTATAATGTCGAACGTTTGAGGATGTTACATGTACAATTTTATCAAAATAGGTTTTTTGATGATAACGCCCCCAAAAAGTGGGCGTGGCCAAAACTTTTGTATGGGTGAATTGTAGGAAATCTAAATACCCAAATATTTGGTCTTAACAAAATTTTTCGGTTTCATATAATTTAGTGAAGTTATAAAAAAGTAGGCGTGGCAGTGGGCGGATGTAAAAAAATTTTACACTTGTACTGTATCTTTTTCTTGGAAGCCCAGATATGAAATTTCAGCGTCCTAGTTAAAAATTTAAGGACCAAAAATCGGTTTTAGAAAATTTTTCGGTTTCATATAATTTAGTGAAGTTATGAAAAAGTGGGCGTGGCAGTGGGCGGATTTCAAAAATTTTTACACTTGTACTGTATCTTTTTCTCAGAAGCCCAAATATGAAATTTCATCGTCCTAGCTCGTCCGACATACGGACGGACGGACGGTCATCGCTCAATCGATTTCGCTATTGATGCTGATCACGAATATATATACTTTATAGGGTCTATCTCGATTATTTCTCTATGTTACAAACTATGTGTCAAACTTAATATACCCTTAGGATAGGGTATAAAAAACACTATAGACTGCGTAATAGAAAATAATTCTGGATTCAAGGATGCTCGCACAAGAGGATAGCCCATCCAGGCTCTAGCCACTGTGTTGAGAACTCATTTCAAGGTTGGCAAGTCAATGACACTTCTAATAGTTCGATGCTGGCTAAGGAAAGGACTTTATTTTGTTGGTCAACACCCTGAACGAGTCATTTAGTTTATTTCGACTTACGATTTTCTTTATTACATAGAATATTTGTGACTAATTTGTCAACAAAGCAAACTAAAGTACCGCCATGTTTGCTTTTTGCATGGAAAAAACAGAAAATGACGGCTGAGACAGTATTCCTGCGTAGTAACGTGGCGTACGCATCCTTCCATCGCTGAATTTCATCAATGCAATTGAAGTTCATTTTCAAATTTCCAATCAAATACCATTCTTCCTTAAAACATGCCGCGATCCATGTCAGAGAACAAAACTAATAATGGAGAAATCAAAAAGAATAAATAATTTGTCAACAAAAAGTTTTATTCATTAAGAAGCAGGGCAAGAGTACGATAACTTTGGTGCCAAAAATTGATAACGGTTTTTTGTAGAGGGGTCAAAAACAAATATTTTTTACTATGGGAGGGGGGGGTCTATCTCGCCCCGTTTAGGAGGTAGGGGGAATTTTAGAAAAAAATTAAATAAAATGAAAAAAAATTATTAAAAAACAACGGCAACACTTACAATGAAGTATGTTTTTGGCGGTTCCGTGAATTTCAATATTCGGCTTTATTTCAATTTATAGAAGCGAAATAAGACCGAATTTCACAAGTGAAATAAAGCCGACATTATTTGTGAAATAAGACCAAAGCAAATGTTTCCACTTTGATAAAGCGACATTAGACCAATTTGGATTTATGTATGTCACTTATATGCATAAACAGCGCAATATGTATGCTGCAACCCCCCTGCTTGGAGTTACTGTAGGATTTGGGGTAGGTGCAAAGATGGTATATGCAAAGTTACATGGATATAAACAAACTGTGCATACAGCCAACCTCGTACCTACTCTAAATCCAACAGTGATCCCAAGCAGGGGGTTGCAGTTGCATATTGCACTGTTTATGCATATACATATGTAAGTCACATAAAGCCAAATTGGTCTAATGTCGCTTTATATGGGACGCCCGAAAACTTTTACTATGAGGAGTTTGAGAAAATAATAGTTAGAAATGTGATATTCACAAACTGAATGACAAGTCTACCTCCTCATGGTACATTATGTGTAACGCTAAATGATTTGCTGTACTTTACTTACAAAGATAAACCTATCATCATTAATCCTCAAAGTGATATCACCGTAAATACCAAAAAACAAAAATCTCATAAGAAAATAGTTTTAGTAATTTTCAATTTTCTCAAAAGCTAGAAGACATAAAACCATTCGGTCTTTTGTGTTCGATTCAGAATTGATATAAGCATTGACCTCAAAAAGCCAATTTAGCACTTCATTTCACAATTTTGAAAAAAATTGGTGTAAACTTTTTTTTTAAATTTTTTTTTCAAAATGTTTTCGAATTTTTCAAAAACTATTGACATAAATAATTTACTTTAAATTTAGGATTAAAGAACAGGTTTTTGGCTTTCAAAACCGGTATAGTACTTCATTGTAAGTGTTGCCGTTGTTTTTTAATAATTTTTTTTTCATTTTAAGTCATTTTTTCTAAAATTCCCCTACCTCCTAAACGGGGCTAGAAAGACCCCCCCCCTCACGTAGTAAAAAATGCTTGTTTTTGACCCCTCTACAAAAAACCGTTATCAATTTTTGGCGCCAAAGTTATCGTACTCCCCCAGAAGCAGTTTTACTTTATCCATATAACAACGCTTCCGCGAATTATGCACTTTATTCAACAACGAATTTCCTTTCTATTCACCAAAAACTAGGTTATCCCTAGGATACTGACTTAACAAGCATTAAATGAGCATCCTGAATATTTTTAGAAATGCTACAGGATACCATGTTCCACAGGATAGGCATTAGGCAACCATAACTCACTCAAATCTATGCAACTTTTGTATTTGATGCAATTTTCTGCAGAGAAGAAAATTGTTCTCCTTCATTTCCTCGCAAGTTCTATGTTTGTGAAGGAAGACCCTCTCTAAAAGCGCGTAATCAACTCCTCACCACAAATATAATTAATTTGAATACCATGTTGCACCGGATGGTTTTCCTGCAGACTAAACAATTTGTGCCCATGAATTGTGTACACCGAAGAATGGGAAATCACAATATAAGTGCAGAGGGAAACGAGGAAATGTTTTGACCCAATTCTTGAAGCAGCATACAGCATAGCTCATGGCATGCACTCACAGTTTGCAGGCTTTAGAAGTGCTGCTGAGGAAGAGAGTTTTTCTTTTTTTTATCGCACGAAATAGATTAAAGTGGGCAATTTGAATGCATGCGGCGGCATAAGTATTTAAAAAAAAAAAAAAAAACAAGAATAAGAGCAGATACCGAGGTCTACTCCATACTCTGAGTATTTTAATTGGCATTGTAGAGTTATCTTCTTGGGAGGCGAATAGGAAAAACTTGGAAGAAGGCTTCTGTTAATTTAAGAATATGCAATTATACTAAGTGAAGTTTTGGGATCAATGAATTAATTTTGGATATCCATAAAATTAATCAAGTCCATGACGATAAGAGGAAGTTCACAGTTGAAAGAATTTCCTCTGTATCTGTTGTTCGTACTTACATAACTTGACTCTAGTTAATATGTAAATGGATGTTTTTTTGCTTTTTATTAAATGACTAAAAACAGTCATTGGCTTCCCTTCGAAACATTCTGTAAAAGCAGGCGGCATTGAGAAGAGAAAGTCAAATACTATAGGCATTCATACATACATGTACGTGAAAAATAGAACAACTATGTAACTCAAGCTGGATGATACTAATGATATTGTGTTATTAGCCGAAACTCAAAGCATAACTGCGAAAATGCGAAGTCTAAAAAGTTTAACTGAAACTGATTCTTAAACTTATGGAATTTCCAGCAGTTTTCAATTCCGCCTGCAGTTAAACTGATGTGTAAATAAGTTTCACTTCAGTTCTCATTTCCGACTAGGTACAGTTGGCTGTACAAATCACTGTATTTGAATTTCTGCGGTTTTTTCAGGAGCCCACGAAGATCGGTAAACAATATGATAATGGTTTTTGTCTTAACTAAGGCAGGTTTTACGGGTAGAATGCGTACCTGTCGGTAGCTTAACAAGCTGTTGTTGGGGTTTCTCCCCTACAAATCTTCATTGGGAAGACGGCCGCTAGATGCGTTATTAAGCTGCAGCTAGAATACAAATATAAACCAGGTGAACGTGTGAGACACCTGAAAATTCTTGACTCTATAACCAAAAAGGACATGTTTTGCACTATTTCCGACGTCATGGTCCAGGAATACTGTTTCGACTGATTATTTGAGGTAGAAATATTGGACTGGTATAATGGTTTTTCCGGCACTGGATCCTAGAGGTCTTGTTTGGTTCACAGACGGATCGAAGATGGAGTTGGAGCAGGCGCCTTTGGAGCCAATACCAAAGTCTCGATACGCGCGAAGATAAACCTTAGTAGAGATATTATGGGCGCTAAGATACATATCTTTTCAGATAGCCAGGCAGCGCTGTCGACCAATTTATTGCTTCTACGATGCACTACAATCTTTTGCCAGACAGAACAGGGTGAAACTCGGTGAGTCCGTGATCGCCAAGGAATTCCAGGCAACGAATCTGCAGATGAACTAGCTAGGGATGACTCAGAATCTGTATTTATAGGACCTGAAGACTACTGTCAACTGGGCTGCACACAAACTTCGTCTGGCCCGCTGGCTCAATGTCTCGGGGCTGAGACAATCTAAGCGATTAATCAGGCTTTATTCTTACAAGGAAAATCTTAATCTAAACAAGGATAGTATTATAAGCTTGTGAGTTTCTCACAAATCACTGAGGCTTGCGGTATCACCTTAGCAAGCTCAAACTGTGACCAGAAACGAAATGTAGGTTCTGCTCTGGAAGGTGACGAATCTTCTGAGCACATTCTCTGTGAATGTCAAATATGTGACATTGGTTAAGGAAGCGTATTTCCCATTAAGAAATATATTTGTCAGCGTAGTTATCCTTAATTAGGGAGGTGGTACAAATCTTACTTTAAACAAACCATAATTGATACAATAGATCTCTTTAGGTCGCAGTGTGAGCCAGGGTCGGGGCCTACACAAAAAAAGGCTGGTTTTACTCCTTTTCCCCGTTGTATTATCTTTGGCATTTCTATATCCACCCAAAGTTTGGCTTAGTTGAAGGAGGTTTGCTTGCTTTTTGTCAGCTGCTTCATATCTTCCTATTCCTACGTGTCCTAATACCCAGTAAAGAGTGTCTGTTGATCTTGGTTAGGCGCCCATGAACCACCCTGAGTCTGATGAACTAAGCGGCTTGATTGTGGCCTAACGCAAGACCTAGTTTTGCCTATTTTACTGGAATTTTCTCGACTCTCGAGGCGGAGAAGGCGCCTTAGTGATGACTCATTACTACCGAAGATCTACCATCTGATGCGATTAAATGCAAGCCAATCGCAATAGAATGCCAATAAGTCTTTTCTTCTGACGGACCGCAAGAATCTCGCTAATTTCTTATAGACGTCCGGAAACATTCATTTAATGTGCCTACACTTTGAAAAGCTGGGCCATACTCAATTGAGTTCGTAAGAAAACCAATCGCCCATGGAGGTCCTGACCGATGACGAGGGAAAACCCAACGCATTTTCAGATTTAGAGAAATTATCTTCTGATTCTTGTTTAGCAATTTCATCGGTGATCATGAAGGGTGAATAAATTCAGACTTGTAATTTAGAGATTTCTTAGATTTTCGAACTATTCTGGAATGGGGTTAAGGCTTGAGCAAGATCTTAAGCGTAGCCTGGCTATCGCTATAGAAGCAGATACTCCACCTATTTCTTAGAATACATTCCATGGCAAAAAGACATGTGTCCGCTTGGAGAACAGAGGCATGCTTGGCTAACGATGATAATGAAGTCTTGTATTGTCTTTCTTAACGAAGATATCAGCACAGGACTAGTTTTGAAGATAAAGAGTATGAGACCAAGCCTAGATCCTTGTAGAACCATGTAGCAATCCATATTCACTGCTATATGTATCTCTGCGAAGCACAAAAACATATAACAACTGCTGCAAGACTGACATCATATCGGTCCTTGAACCACTTTAATATCGTCAGGGCTAAGCTAATTAAAAATGCAAAACTGAAGACAGAACTTAGCTCTGAAAAAAAATTTATGCAGATTAAAATAAAAGAAGCAGAATGCCTAAACAGTCATGGCTTCTAGTCATAGTCTGCGACATATCACCAATATTATTATGAATGTTAGCCACATCAATTACAAAGAAAGGAAACCGATTACCTGCACGATCTATCACGGCTATTCCTTCCTCCAAAATGTAGCATAGCATACAAAACCTTATAAAGCAGCTAGAATGAGCTATCATATGGCAACATATTTCAGAAAAGGAACATTTAATTTTCAAGTCGATGGTTACCATGCATCCATCCACGTCTAGAGCTCTAAAACACGTCTAGTTTCGAGACCTAAGAAAACTGATCATATTGTTTCAAATAACAATCGCATATATGTACAAGGTTTAGAGAACATTTTTGAAGCAGTTATTCGTAGTTATCCCAAGCATGCATCAGATTTCGCAAGAAGATACGGAGATTCAGATATCTAGCAACAAGAGAGTTATGCAGCCATATCTCAGTAAATACATTGACTTTTGGAAATGAAAAACAGAGAATTTTATAACGTACATAGGTAGGTTTAATACAGCTAGAAAGATCGAACATGCTTTTTGGAAACAAGCAACTGCCGTCCAGACAATTAAGGTCAAAATTCCAATGGGATTGACAAGTTATAAACTCTTCACCGGTCTCTTGACAATTTTAGCACTTTGGAAAATAAACAAAATGTTATACATATACAAACAACTTAAAACAAAAGGAAATAGTACACTTGGTCCAAGTTCTAAGGCTCACAAACAGTGATTACTTAGCTTAATCCCCGACGATTCTTAGGCCTTTTATATAATTATCAGAAACAACATTGACGTTTCCTCTGTTATAACTTGTCTACATCCAATGTCAAACTACACACATGAGTTCCAATTATTGAAGTGAAAACTTATGGAGCATATGATTCTCAACCCCAAACGAATCCGTTGAACAATACAATCCATTCAACAACGCGCCAACGCCATTCACTTCTCAACTCAGTTGTCATAATCGCTTAACGTAACACTAGCCAACCGAGCTGCAGAACAACAGAATAAAAAAAGCCCCGAAGGTCCTCGCTCTGTTCCCATTGTATCTACTTCACTCACATTTCAATTTTAATGATTTATGGATTCCGTCATTTTTCCACATTTACATGGTTGAATAATCAAGCAAAGGTTGCTGTGGGAGGACATCCGTCCTATTGTCACACATTTTTCCTTCACAAAGCATGCGTAGGTAGTACTGATGGCTCTTAGCTCCGCAACAACGTAAGTACACGTCGATGAATTAGATATGAAAAGTTCAAGGATGACTTTTCCTCAGTAAAAAAAAGGTGTCATCATCATCAAACTGTGCTAAATAACCATGACGATGACATGTGTATAAGGACAAGAGCGGAACATCGCGCACATCCCCTCCTCCTGTTACAAGCTGGTATTCCGCAAGTAATTCCAACTACAACCAACCAATGAATTTTCCTGACTTTTGTCGATTGTCCTGTCTTTACTTTTATTTCTCTTCAGTGAGCTCTGAACAATTGATTGTCGTCATTGTCACGGTGGGATGGGTTGAACGTAGGAATACTTAATTAGAACATTCTGTCGGGAGGCACCTTCGCAACCACCACTACCATCAGCGCTTCCAAGTTCTTAACCTTGTCGAAGGAATTGCTCCCACAAGCACCAACAATTAATTACACTGACGTAAGAACGTAAGTGTAAACAAGATGTTAAGGTCACCAGAGAGGAAATACGTAAGAGCGCGTCCCAACGCAATTGCATCACGTCCTCAGACGGAAAGGAAAAGTGTCGTGTCGTCGGAAAGTTCCGTCCAATTAATTTTTATTGTTCGACTTATTTACTCAAAGCATAGGTGCGAAGTGAATAGAAATCACCGCTCTATGTGGAATTGGATTTAAGGTTACTTATTGTATATGTACATATGTATATACATATGTGCGTCCAATTGATGCGGCGAAAATACCGCATAGAGTATTGCTTTTTTTTTACTTGCACCTATACCTATAAGGCAAGTATTGGTTTCGTGAAAAATTTCGAACTCGAGATTTTAATCAAACTTGACATTACTATGATGGAGAAGTCCAAAAAAGTGAGTCCGCCAATTCCGTCTGTCTGTCTGTCTGGATGTCTGTCTGTCTGTCTGTCTGTCTGTCTGTTTGTCTGTCTGTCTGTCTATTCGACTGCAGCCTAAACGGCTGGACAGATTTGCTTCAAACTTCATATCTGGGGTCTGTGGGATGATCCCTAGAGGCGGAATTGGAATTTTCATTCTAACCTCAAAATTAAGGGTAGTTTACTTAAGGCCGATTTCACTAAAAATGGATTTTCTCGAAAACGGCTCTAACGATTTTGATAAAATTTCATATATGAGTTAGTTTGGACATTTGCATACCACGTTTTACGCGAAAAATGCGTATAACGGTAATTTTACAAATTGACTGTTTCTCGTCTATTTCTACAGCGATTGGGCTTAAAATCAATATCTGAGGTGGATATGCTAAATGCAAAATTATAATATACCAAGTTTTGGAACTGCCACGCCTACTTTTAAAAAATTTTACTTTTTCAAAATTTTTACTAGAAATCGAAAAAAATTGTTAAAACATAATTCATAGGCTTTGAAAATCTCTATAATTTACCTTAACATCATATATAGCCACGCCCACTTTTTGAAGGCGTTTTTACAAAAAAAACTTGAATTTCAGTGCTTATACGTTTATAAACTAATAGCATTAAGGTGCAAGTACGTACGACCCAGTCGTGCACTTTATTTTTTTTAAAGTTCGTATCTTATCGCAGGCGATAGCGGAATTGATTTTTCGCATTAACAGATACTGAGTCAACTGTCTATTTCTTGGGGATTTCTGTTGCTTCGACGTGTTAGTTCAACGTATCAATGCTTTCTAATTATTATTATTATTTTTTTTTGTTTTTTTTTTGTTGCGATATTTTTAGCCATTTTTTCTGCAACTAACCGAACGAAACCTGTTGAGCTAAATAGAATCGACAAATATTTGCAAATCGTGTATGGGATACTTTGATTGATATTATGTGCGGATTCTTCGCAGCACGTATGCACAGAGAAAATAAGTTTGATCTCATTACTTTACGACCGTATAGAGAGTTCAATCTGTTTCTCAAGGCAATCGTACTGATGAGAGTTGAAGATCTTTCTGGCGATTCTTTCATACATAACTTATTATTGAACCTACGTGGTTCTATTCGATGAAGGAACCCCTCCAAAGTTGATGGTTTGAAAATAAATTATTTTTAGACTTCGGTCCCCACAAAAACCTCTCTCTCTTATATTCTATTTCAAAATGCTACTGCAGTTATAAAGGACATTGTAGTTATTCCTTGTGAATTCCTGCTGGCTTATCGGCCAATCTTTTTCATACAGCTAGAGATACCCTGTAGTACTCATACGCAACTGATCCATTTTACTACAAAAGCGAAATGCAGTATTACCCATTTTACTGAAATACGATATAGATATATGATATCAATACTCACCACAGCACCACCACCACCGAAACTGCAAACCTGATCGGACCAAACGCAGGACAATAATAAAGGAATGATCCGAATGATCCGGAATTGCCAACTCCAAAAGCATCGCATACTCTCTTAAGCCTAGCACACTAAAATGATTAACAATAGGAAAGTGTCCCGTAAGACCGCCAATAAGTTTTCTTTAGTCACAGCAAGAATGCTACTGATTTCTTACAGGCGTTCGGAAGCATACGTTTAGTCTGCCTGCATCCTTGAGAGCCGTGCCATACACAATTGTATTCATAGGAAACTCTATCGTCAATGGAAGCCCTGATCGCGGACGCGGGAAGGCCCAATGCAGGATCAGGTACTGAGAAATCATCGTTCGAGCCTTGCTTAGCAATCTCATCGGAGATCTCATCTCCCGTAATCACAGTGTGACCTGGAACCCAGGCAAGAGTTAAAGTATTTAGCCTTGCAACCGAATTTAATGAATTTTGCGTTCTCCAACAATTTTGGACAACTTAACTGTCGCTACAGACGCAGATACTCAGACCCCGCCACCTATTCTTAACTACATAGTAGGCAGCTATTAAGATAGCATAGATCAGGCACGCTTGCCTAATGAATAGTAAAGTCTAGTGTTGTCGGTCTCCACGAAGACACCAGCACCGTACCCTTGATTTGTTTTGGAGCCATCCCTGAAGATTCGACTCAGCCCAGTGCTGGCTCAGACTTTGGGCGAAGCCAGTCCTGGGGCCCTACTCTTTATTGCGTTCCGAAAGTAAAATTTTCCAACTATTAATTTCAGGACTATTAATTTCATTTTACCAAATTTTTCGATTTCTAGTAAACATTTTGCAAAAAGCTACATATTTGAAAAGTGGGCGTGGCAGTTCCAAAACTTGTCATATCTTTGCCTTTGTCATACCCACCTCAGATATTAATTTTAAGCTCAATCGCTGAAGAAATAGCCGAGAAACAGTCAATTTCTAAAATTACCGTTATACGCATTATACGTTATACGTATGCCACCTTATAGCATATATGTACCTAAACTAACTCACATATGAAATTTTATCAAAATCGTTAGAGCCGTTTTCGAGAAAATCCATTTTTAGTGAAATCGGCCTTAAGTAAAGTACCCTTAATTTTGAGGTTAGAATGAAAATTCCAATTTCGCCTCTAGGGATTAACCCACAGACCCCAGATATGAAGTTTGAAGCAAATCCGCTTAGCCGTTTAGGCTGCAGTCGAATAGACAGACAGACCGACAGACAGACAGACAGACAGACAGACAGACAGACAGACGGAATTGGCGGACCCACTTTTTTGGACTTCTCCATCATAGTAACGTCAAGTTTGATTAAAATCTCGAGTTCGAAATTTTTCACGAAACCAATACTTGCCCTATACATAGGTATAGGTGCAAGTAAAAACAATTTGAGATTTTGGTAAAATTCATGTGTGCACATCCAAATCTGGCCAAAGGACAAATATTTTTTTTCCTGCTTATTTACCACTATTGAATTTTTACAATTTTTTTGCAGAGATAAACTTAAACTACTAATGTAACTATAATGATTTTTTAAAGTAACTGACCTGAAGGGAACTAGTTTAACTAACAATTATATTTAATATACCTAAAAATCGGATATTTAGTTAACATTATTTTTATTTTGTATTATAGGAAAATGTGGGAAAAAACCCATTACAAATATTATCTATTTTTTAAACAAGAACAAAAAACACCTAGTAAAGAAAAAGCTTAATACTAACTTAACCTAACCTATCCTAGAACTAGGCTCTGACATGTGATTTCCAATCCGTCAATGCTTAAATCCAATTAACAACAGAATCATCGGCGCATCAGAGATCACATGTCAGGGCCTAATCCAACTTAACCTAATCGTTAGCCACAACCCAGTCGAGCCACCAGTATTTTTCATGATTATACCTGTCAGCATTCCTTGAGTCCCTTTCTGGTATGCTTACGCAGTATCTCAGATCAGCATTTCCATATCTTAAGTCGATTGGCTCATAGATGATACGTTTATTTGTCGCTCTTCTAGCAATACGATAAATAATTGACACGTTCGTTGAATCTGATAAGTATCCATGTGTATCCAGATGCAAGAATGCCTCAGGTGGAATATAACCACTCACCAAAGAGTTTCTGAAATACTCAGGGTTTGGGTAAAACAAGCCCGATACTAGTTCGTTCTCTGTAACGTTAGCTGACCGCGCGAAATGATTCCTCACAAGATCCAGGATGACATTGTCAATTCTGGATACACCGGAAGCATCCAATAGTCTCTTATTAGAGACGTAATGCCGAAAGTCGGACTGTGCGCTTCTATACATTCGCATACAGGCTCGAAGACACTTTCTCTCAATTAATCGCAGTTTTTCCATGTAAGATGGACTTATGTTCCACAATACTGGACTCGCATAAGTCAGAATAGGACGCACGAAGGCTTGGTAACATATGACCTTCACATCGGATCTTAGATAGCTAGAGAAGAATAGACGTTTGAGAGACATAAATGCCGCTCTTGCCTTTTTCAACTGAATATTTACGTGCTCATTATAGTATAGTATAGAACTTGTCTAAATGCACACCTAGATATTTCACAACGGTCTTTGACTCGATGCGAAGACCTTTAGCACTCTTTTTGCAATTTCTTCCAGATGCGTCTCAAGTCTGAATTACCACGTCGTATTGGGGTGTGGAACAGTATAGTTTCACATTTTTCTTCGTTTATTTTGAGCTTCCACTTTGAGCAGAAAGTCTGAATTTTATCAAAACTATTTTGTAGTTCAGTCTGTATGTCTTCTATTTTTGAACTACTTGCATACAAAGTAACATCGTCAGCAAACGCTAACGAATTACCAATGTCCCTAAGCATTTCAGAAATGTTAATAATAAGTAGGAGCGGAGCCGTGACTGTGCCTTGTGGAAGACCATTAATGATATTAAAAACTTTAGTTGTCGTGTATTGTCTATCAGTTACAACAAATTTCTTCTCATATACCATAGACGCTATCATCTTTACAAGATGAAACGGAAATCCATATCGCAAAAGTTTATAAATTAACCCGTAGATCCAAACCATGTCGAAGGCTTTTTCGATATCCACTAGGCAGGCACCTGTACATCGTTTGGCATTGAGATTCCAACAAACGTCTGTAATCAGTTTTGTAATAGCATGCACCACCGAATGGTTTCTTCTAAACCCAAATTGGTTTCGCGGTATAATCTCCTTTCTATCGCAAACGATCAAAATAGACTTACTGTTGCTGTTTGTTGTGCCATACTAATGTAGTAATCATGTCCTATTTGGTGCTGATAGCCTCCTTGTGCTAAAAACTTTAGAGTAACAGCTACTTTTAACATTGCAGGAACTGCAGTTGATCTCAAAGGAGCAACAAGTTCAACTCGTATGCAATTTAAAACATACAAAAAAGCATCCTTCGACAGGCGAAAGTTCTGAACAAAACTAAAATAAATAATAGTCAACGGTGATATGAATCCTTGCTACCAATCGAGTTTTACCTTTTGTCACTTATTTCCATAATATTTGATTTGTCCCGTATAATTTTCCGCTCAAACCGTTCTTCACTAGTTTCTTCTTCCATCCAAAGTGCAACATCCATTTTCTTTTTTTATAAAGAAAAAATCTTAAAAATCACAATTCTTCCTTTTTCAACTTTCACCTACCTATATTTGTATTTGTTTTGGTTTGTTTATTTGACAGATCTCAAAATAAATAAATCGAGACTCGATAAAAAAAATCCATAAGTGGAAAAAGTGTTTAGTAATATTTTTTACATTTCATAAGTGTTACAGAGTACCAATTCAAAAGCGAATAGGATTCGAATAGGATTGACTTTCGGAACGAAATACAGAGTAGGGCCCCTGAACGCAGGGAATGTCGACTCTAAATTTGCACAGCAGCCGAAGTTCCGGTGTCATTGATCAGACGGCATATCCATGGAATCCGGGTGGTAGGATAAGTGTCGCGCAAGGTCGTAGATCCTCCAGTGCGGATAATACCAAAATCCTCCCCGTCTAAGACGCTAGATTGCTTAGATAGTACAGCCCATGTTGAAAGTTTAAATCAAGCAGAGCAGAGTCATTTCCATGACTTGGTAAAAAGCATACACCAAATCTCTGTGTGATGAATGGAATCCCATCATTGTTTGCTAAATTCATAAGAAAGGAGAGGCCTTCAACTGCGTTAGTTTTAGAAGCATCAATCTCCTCATCATAGCGTGAATAATCTTATGTGAACGCGTAAAACCCTTGTAGCGCCACCTAAGAAAAACCCTTCATCAACAACCTGATTGACTGCAGTTTAGGCCTGCAAAGACCACTCAATGAGTTCAAATCGATACTCTCTTTATCGATTTTAAGGCGGCTTATGACAACGGTTATAGAGTCGAGCTATACAAAGCCATATCCAATTTTGACATCCCTACCAAACTCATCCGCCAAGCTGGTGGATTATGCCAAGAAAACAATCAAGTTATTTAACAAAAATATCCCGGAATACAACTCACACTTTCTTTATCCAAGGGTACAATTGTCAAGAAAATAGCTTCTGATGCTCCGATACACTGAGGCACAAGGCCTGACATTCAATTAAATTGATCATCAAAAAGGAACATATGTACAAATTTCAACCAACAAATTTTTAACATTCCCGTCTAAAAAATATTCCCAACACTCTCGAAATCATTTAAATGGATCAATTTAACTTTCAAGATGGCATGCAAAGATGCATTCCACTTAACAAGTCATCGTAATCCCTCATAAAAAAAGCAACAAATCTCATCGTCCATTACTCGAATAAACAATTTCGACACTTGTCAGATGACAAAAATAACAAAAGGAAAAGAATTTCTATAAAACATCAGTGGTTTGACTATATTATGTCTCTCAAGGTATATTGACTCTGTCTATCTGCCCGGTCTCACTCTCCTCCGTGTCTGTTTACTTAATGTCTATCTGACTGTCTGCTTGCCTGCCCGTTTGATTATCAGTGTTGTTCACTTTAGGTTTGGGACTGAAAAAAAAAACACAGCTCCAGAGGAATTCAATTGCATTCCAGCGGATTCCATTAGCCACACTCTATACATTTGTCTCACAATACGGAGAAGAAGTAAATTCAAATTCCTTTCGAGTAACACTCGTTTTGAATCTCTAATTGACTCTGTTCCAATCTAGCTGTGGGGTTATACAATGTTGTATTCGCTTACTCGACTCGACTGTAGTAGGGGCACACTCACTGCAGCTCGTTACGGGCTTCAAGTTGTTGGTTCGTGTGTAGTTGGAATTCCCTACTTATGAATCGAAATAAGATATGTACACCGGCATTAAAACTATTGCCGAATCAATTTACGAGACCGGAGAGAGAATTCCAATCACATAACCTCGTAAATATGTTATAAACTTTTGTGGTGTGTTCCTGACTTGGGCGTTGGGTATATAATTTATACAAACTGTGGTTAGGGTTCGGGAAGAAAGCTTACAATCAGGTTTAGCTTCCAATGTGTGTGTAAGGTACAGCTGGAATTACTTTCGATTAATATTTTAATTGGATTCATGCGAAGAGTTAGTGACTCAGATTGTGCCGACATTGTAAGATCGAAACGATTCACTTATAAGCGGAACAAATGACTGAAGTTAAAGAAAATGCTGGCAAATATGATCACTAACAATGTTGGCAACAAAATAAGAAATATTACCAAAAGATAATTTAAACAAACACAAGCTCACAAACTAGTACCCGCGGGACTTGCTGGAACACATGACGAGGGAAAAATTAGTACATAACATGTACACATGTACAAACTCTTGGATGGTTGTAGGTGGACAGACGAAAACTCAAAAAAGGTAGCGATGTAGACCTGTGGAAACCACGCACAGCGGTGCGGCCGACTATTTTGTAACCGCTAAGATAAATTACGTCTACTGCTACAGTTGCAACGATTTCAACGCATGTACTACAGAATGGGGACGTAGGACTATGGATACAAAGGGACGAGCCCTCCTCGAAGCATTCGCATCACTTAACATACATAAGTCTGGCGAACAATTGTGAAATGGACACGTTCAATAATACAGTCAACCTTTATAAGTAGGCAACGCCTTTTACAAATTTATTCGAGCCAGACAGGAGAGAATTCGAAGTAAAAAGTAGTAAAGTAGTCATAACAAGCATTATCTTCTTCGATTCGTACGAAATTGTTAAAAATAGATAAAATGAACTTCTGTACGTCAGTATATTTACCGCTGAACATAGCCTGTTTGACATACCTGAAAAAAAAATATGTTATCAATATTTTTAATATTCGAAATTAAATCTATTTAAATCTAAATACAATCTATAAATATTTTTGTTTTATTAGCCGTGTTTTTTTGGTATTCTATATAGGCTTAAAAAAGAACGTATTAAAAATTAAGTTAACTAAGAAATTAAATTAATTAAGAAATTTCATCATCGCAATTCGGCAGCACTCTGCGTAATGACATTTCTCGCGTAATTTTTTTTCTGTATTTGTAAAAAAACAATCGGTTGGGTTTCTTATTTTTTTTAGTGAAATTTTGAACATCAGTTTTAGACACAAAAATAGTTTACTTCGCAAACATGACGACTGCAGTGTCATTTTAGATATTTTTAGTTGTCTTTATCTGAAAAAGACAAGAGCAGCTTTTAACGAAAGCTAACAACACATCCTAGTTTTGTTTAATTCTGACTAATACGAGCTGCCACATAAGTTAGGTTAGATTAATGGGTTGACCGGAGAAGAGAGACTTGCAACCGTCACACTTACATCAATGTAGATCCATTGTGACGCCCCTTGTGGGTTATACCTCTCATACTATAGAACCTATGAAAAACCTATGGATCTTCAAGCCATCCCGAGGCGATTATGAATTTATGCAAATCTTTTAAAGACTTGTCGGAAAGTTCTTCTAAATCTTGGAAGAAATGTCTTCCCAGCATTTTGTTTCTGATTTGACAGAGTGCTGGGCAGTGACAGAGGAAGTATGGTATCCTCAATATCCTCATGCAACTCCTCGATACTACAGCCTCTGCATAGGTCGTCCGTGCTAAATTTCATCTTCTTTGTGTTATATTTCACCATGTTATGTCCGGTAATTGCACTCACTAGCGAAGAGAAAGATTTTTTACTCATTTGTAAGATTTTCTCGGTTTTTTGTTTGTTGTAGAGTGGCCACATTTTCCTAGTTGTAATACAGGTAAAAAGTGTTTTTTTTCCAATCGCTTGTCTAATGCGGCGTACACACTCTCGAGCAAATCTGCGATCAAGTGCGTGCGAGCAAGTCCGTAAGTGCGCGCGTAAGTGCGTTGCCCTTTTCTTCATTCAAAAGCCAAGCCAAAATGCCATCCAGACATACGCCGCTTAAGATTACAGGGTGGGATTTTTACCAGTAAAGTCTTACATTGTGCTGCGCGCCAAGAACCCGTAGCTCTTCGCGATAGCGACCTACAAGCTTCGATTTTATTTCAATGGCCGAAATCGCTTTTATTGCCGCTTGGCTGTCAATGAAAAAAATGCCCTCATTGCAACCTGTTTAGCAGCTGTTGTCACTGCCAGGACCTCAGCTTGAAAAACACTGCTATGTCAGGGAGTCTGAACGAACTGGACATTTCGAGAACTTCGGAAAACAAACCTGCACCAACGCCGGTGTCCATCTTGGAACCATCCGTGTAGATGGGTATCGTTGATCCATTTACTGGTGGTTGTTTTTCTTGCCATAAGTGACGAATGGATTTGTGAATTCAAGACGGGGGGTTATGTAGTATGTGCTTACAATAGTGCCCGTATATTTCTGTAGAATCTGTGGGTGGCCTATCAGACTGGGTTTCCAGCTTCCAGTTTGGCTTATTCGACGAGCACTACTTGCGGCGGATTTATGTACAATAAGGTCTAGAGGTTTTAGGTTGAGTATTGTTTGTGATAATGCAGGCCATTCTTTGAATACGTCAGTATCGGTCTTACTACCGCCGTGTAAAGACACATGATGATTTTAGAGCTTGGATCCCAGGTTTTGCCGAATACTGAACTGATTTCTCTGTTTCATATCTGGGCTTCTGAGAAAAAGATACAGTACAAGTGTAAAAAATTTTTAAATCCGCCCACTGCCACGCCCACTTTTCATAACTTCACTAAATTATACGAAACCGAAAAATTTTGCTAAGACCAAATATTTAGGCAACCATTCAAAGGTTTTGGCCAAACCCACTTTTGGGGGTGTTTTCATTAAAAAAACGATTTTTGGGCCTTAAATTTTTAACTAGGACGCTGAAATTTCATATCTGGGCTTCTGAGAAAAAGATACAGTACGAGAGTAAATTTTTTTTAAATCCGCCCACTGCCACGCCTACTTTCTTATAACTATACTAAATTATATGAAACCGAAAAATTTTGTTAAGACCAAATATTTAGGTATTCAGATTCCCTACAATTCACCCATTCAACAGTTTTGGCCACGCCCACTTTTTAAGGACGTTTTCATAAAAAAAAACCGATTTTGATAAAATTTTAATTGCATCGGTTTGGACATTATTGAAAGCCCCTTCGATATCTAAGAAAGCAGCTAATAGTCGTTTTTCTTTTTTAGTTCAGAGCAGAGCCTGAGTTGTCAAAAAAAATGTTTATGTTTCTTTTTTAGTTCAGAGCGCTTAGAGCACTCAATTCATGTTTCCTTTTTCGTTTAGAGCGTGCTCAGAGCGCGCTCTATCAGCTCAGCATGAATTGATTGAGCATCCTGAGCAAAACCCGAGCACAGTGAATTTGACGTTTAACAGGAGGTAAAGCAATGAGTAAACGAAATCGAAAACAATTGAAATGGAGTTCGAGGCTTTGTTTTTAATTAATTATTAGCAGTTAATAATTAATTAAAACTTTATTTGTGTATAAACGCTATTTCAGTGTTTAAGAAGACAAAAAACATGAATCTTCAATCAACTTTGCAGTCATATGACAGGTACTGCTCAATCGTGTTTCTTAAATAAATCAGAGCGTTCGCTCGACATGTTCAGGCTCTGTTCAGAGCTCTGTTCTGAACTAAAAAAGAAAAACGCCTATAGTATGTTCTTTGTCCTTCAGTGTTTTCTCCACGATACTGACGACACTGTGAGTGCTGTTTCCAAACTTTTCCCTTTAGTATAAGCATGTTGAGCTTTAGATATAACTTCCGGTTTGAGTTTGCTTCGAATGTAAATGTCAATTAGCCTTTCGAATGTTTTCAGAACGAATGAGGTTAGGCTGATAGGTCTAAAATTCTTTGCGGTAGTGTGACAGGGTTTACCGGCTTTGGGTACAAATACCACTTTAAGTTTCCACCATGTTTTTGGTATATATCCTCAAGTTAGGCTGTTTAGAAAAATGTTTTTTTAAGATGTGGGGTTATAAGTTCTTCACATTTTTGTAGCATCATAGGGAAGATGCCATCTGTTCCAGGAGATTTATACGGTGAGAAGGAGTTAATAGGCCATCTTATTCTTTCTTCTGTTATCATTTCCGCTGGAGGTGTGTGTTCTATATACTCGTAGTACTCATTTCGGTCGGTAATTCCATTGGAGGTGCTTCCCGGAAAGTTAGTGTTCATTAAGAGCTAAAGCATTTCGTTGCAGGATTCTGTCCAGTGGCCGTTTGAGTCTTTAAGTGAGCCTAGTGCGATTGATTCCTTGGCAAGGATATTTCTAAGCCTAGCCGATTCAGTAGTGCTCTCTACCTCATTACAGAAGGTTCTCCATGAACAACGTTTTGCTCGTTAAGTATCTGTTTTGAATTTTCTTTTACTGGATTTGTATTGCTCCCAGTCCCTATCCGTTTTTGAATATATTGCAACATTGAAAAGTCTTCTGGTTTGTTTCCTAATGTTGTATAGTTCCTTTGTCCACCATGTAGGAGACTTCTTGCTTTTCTTCTCGACTTTCTTAGTGAACATGCCTTTTCACGAGCCTTTACGAGAATTTTAGAGCTGCCACATAAGTATAGTATATAAGTTCAATCCACACATTTCCATTTCACACCTCTAATAAGAGATTAATGGATGGGTTTCGCTATCTTGTTAACAATCATTTGGTAGTAAAAATTACTTTGTTGACATACTTGCAACTACATATATAGAGATACTGATGGATACTTATCATAAGATAAGAAAAGGAAACAAAGCACCCGAAGACCCTTAATCGTATATACTGCTTTGTATGCTAGATACGAAGGGATAAACTTTGGAACGTATTCTAAGTGACTGACTCAAAACCACAATCGAGGACACAGGTTAACTTGTAGGGTACCAATATACATACATACATACTTAGCTGCAGAAAAGTTCGCTGAACTATTGGAGCTATTGAATAAGTGATATAAGATGGACATCAAGAACGCCTTGAATACAGCAAGCAAAATATATATTTTTGTGAAAAAAATACCAATTCGCTGATTCTTCAGCAAATAGGCGAATGCCTATTTCTTTTTTTTATTTCAAGAATTGTAAAATTTTATTTACATTCCACACATGTCGGACGCAATCCACATTCGCGAAAGTTGAACCTCATAATTCTTTTGTGACGTAACAATTTTTTAAAACCACAAAACGAATGACAAGTACAATTTACAGAAATTTGCTGTGAATGAAATGTTAAAATTGGCGAATATTCTCTCGTTCGCATTCGCAGGTCGCTGAGTTGTGAACGGACCTTTAGGGTCGATATTCTACCCTTGCATGATGCCTAATAAAGTGGGTGTGACATTCTACAACTACAACTAGGTATAACATTAAACTGAAGTTATTTCCGAGATTTCATAAACATATCAAACAGATCTGTTTTTCTTCCAAAATGCTCAAAAAAGTAGGCGTCAACAGAAATAAGAGCCATCGACGAGCTGAATCTGATGCGAAACTGGATAAAAAAAGGCGATTGTCAATTGTAAGTGAACCAACTATACTGTATGGAGAAGGCGATGCAGGCCATCTATCTTGCCAGAATGAATGCAAGGTACCAGAAAAGTTATTATTATAGAAAACTCGAAAACTAATAGGAAAAGGAAGTCAAGCGCACTCGAGCTGACCCATTTCGACTACATACATACATACATGCATATATATGTACATACATACACATCACTTATACTGTACTGGGCCATTGATGTACACTGCGAGCTATAAGATCTTTTAGACTGGGCCATATGATTTCACCAGAAGAAATACTGAGGCTTTTAATCAGTATAATTACAGGTTCCAGCTTCTGAATTTCCACTGAACTGACAGCGTCCCGCTTCAAGTGAAGTAATCTCTTCCTTGTGGATCCTGAATCCTGAAAAGAATATGTTTTGCCGTTTTTGCTTTACACAAGTCCGGCAAATATCAGTATGACAGTTTTATTCTGTTCAGATAATACCTAAGTGAACAATGACACGTTAAGGTTCTTAAATGGTCTTTGTTTTGGCCTTATATCGGTTGGAATTGATAAACTTTTTCGCTTGTCTCAAACCCTGAAGGTTGGCCCAGTAGTGAGCGTGTCTGTGTCTCACATTCTGTTATCTTGGAGTGGGTTATACGCCGAAACTGAGCTGAAGTCAACGAGTGAGCTAGCAGCGCCTCTTCTTGCCAGGCGTATAGGACTTTTTACTACCCCTTTAATGTTAATACGCAGCGCAGGCATTAGGGAAATTAGGAAGAGAAGGGAGGAGATACCGATGAACGTTGGTTTTAAATGTTTGTGAATTATAATATGAGGGAAAAATAGAGCTTGATAGAGCATTCCACATTCGTGTTGTACGGTTTATGAAAGAATCTCTATACTTTTGAAACTGTCACTATTTACCTCCAGCACCAGTGCCGCCATTTCCCAATTTGAAACCATGGGTACACCAGATTTGGGAATTGGATAGTGTTGTGAGACCTTCTCGGCGGTCAACTATGGAAACAACTTCGAAACTCCTGGAGAATCGAGATCGCTAAAGGTTTGTATCTGGTATCTTAAGAATTCACAATGAATGTATTCTTATATTCTCAGATGACCTGTAAAGCCACCGGTTAGCTGCTGTATGACACAGTATAGCTGCTCCTGCAGTTTAACTTGAAGTGTTTTTGGGGGCGTCATTAGTACGAGGGATAGGTTATCATTGGTTTGAAAATGACATTGTACGACTAAATGAAGCAGCTAATGTTTTTAGTCTCCATGTTTGTAAAGGCGTTAGCACATGAAGATTGCCCCAGTCGCCTTGTTAATAATCTTATTCAGGTATAAGTTCCAGGTAAGCGTTTTAAAAAGGTACCTCCCTTCGACAGACATGTCAATGGAAAATGGAGATGTTTTCCAGTGACACTTGTCTGAAATTTAGTTTTCGTTTTCTTGAAAGGTTAAGGGCATTTCGAACCAGTTTAGTTTATGATAACATCGTCTGCATAGACTTAGATTCGTACGAGACTCTAGCTTCTCACAACCATTATTCTTATGCGTGTTATATTTTCACATGAATAAAAAGGACCTACTATTTAATGCTTTTTCATGACAGTTATACTCTCGAATGTTTGTCAGATGCTTGCGATAGGTGGGACAGTGGAAATTTTACAAAACACTGACCACTGAGTCACGGCGCCAACGAATTCGATTTAGCCACCGTATAATAGTAGGTAGTGCAATAAGTGCCTTTTAAGTAGCCAGGTTTTTGGTTATTACCTTATTTTATTATTCAGATGTTTCCCGGTAGTACTCTGAAACACCACCGTACGTGGTTTTAGCGTAATTTGATGAATCTTCTTTTTTATTGCAGTGTTACTGGGTGTTTCCCAAGCTAGACTTTCCAATATAACGTGACTTCCCCTTAATAACTTATAGCATAGTGATTGACATTGAAAATAAAATCCCACTCGTTTTCAGGTGCGAAACGACATGAATACACCTACTTTCATTGCGTGTTAAGAAACTAAACAAACAGTGCGAGTGTACAACTAATTGGCTCATGTATCCTATTAATCACTGGTTAGAAATATTTCGTAAATAATGTTCCGAACACAGCTTATTTCATTCGAAATTGGATGTTAATGCGACAGAATGCCACTGCCTTAGGTTAAATGTATCGATTTTCTCAGTACTTCCAGACATGTCTCGTGTGTCTGACACTAGGATAACCCCAATAGATTTTTTTTTTCTTTACCGAGACAAAAGAATAAAAGCGCCACTAGGGTGATTCCTACCCTCTGTCACAATAAAATTCAGATGTCGCCGGCGACACAAGTCGCACGCACTTATGCAAAACAAAACAAAAACAAAAAGGGGAGTTATAGAACAGAAGAAAGTCCCACTCGGCAATGATGCTGTATGCTGTGCGATGTCGTATGATTTTTTTTTGCGTCTGGCACCCTCGCAGATATTCGCGGAAATGACGCCTCATTGTCGTAGCGGCATATTTGAGCTACTTGTCCTCCAAATACAGAACGAACAAAAAAATATCACAATGGCATCAACGACATACGACGAATAACATTTCTGTACATTCAGGTGGAAACGATGAGGAAGACATAAACGTAATGCCCAGCGATGAACGAACGACCACCCACCCATCCAATTCAGTGCACTCCGAGTTATTAACTAAGAATGTCCTCTGCCGTTCTCCACTCGACTGAATAATGTCGCGCAATCTTACTTTCATGGATTTTGCACATGGACGAGGACTCGAACAAAAAAAAAAACAGTACCTTCCGGGGGTTGGCAGTATGCTGATCTGCTTTCGTGGTGCGGAACCACAGATACGTTACGCACAAGGCGTTCGTTATTTTAATCACGAGCGTGGGCTTTGATTTCAGCTTAAGATATAAAGCGGCAAATGCAAAGGAACACGGGAACAGAATCATAGATTTTGAATTATGACCTGGGGCATGAAATTATTGAGTGGAGCTGGTCGCGGCACTGGAGCATAGAGTTGTAGTTACTATGAATGTGCCATTGGATGGGTTAACGCGCGGGCGGAGATTTTGAGTTGTGCATTGGCATGAATATAAAAAATTAACGGTTTAGGTTTTGATCTAGATTTGCATGGATACGGCTCAGCGAATAAATTTGTTAGGCAAAGGTTTAAGTGTGAAACAGCAACAGTCTTCCCTTTAATGTAACGTGTCACTACCTTCACAAAAGAGTTTATCTGTCCTTAGGAAAGAGGGTCCGATGGTAGCCTAACAAGTACGTAGAAGCTTAGCTTGGAACTAAATTCAAGTTTTGATTTTTTATAATACAATTTCTTCTCGAGAGAGGCGAGCATAATACAGCTGGGACAGCACCCCGAATTGTTCTTGAATCCCTGAAGATTGAAACTTTGTAGTGAATTCTCGTGGTAGTGAATTCCAACGCTTCCTCGTTCTGTTACAAAATGAAATTTTGATGTTGTCTAGCGTAGAGCGTCCACATATATGCCATGGAAAAACCACCTAGTTACGATGCAACAACAAGCCTCGGATAAGGATGACCCTACTGTTGACGACCCCTACAAACGAAATAAGGACAACGACCTTCGAATGACCACATGGAATGTTCGGACCCTTAACAGGCCGTGTACAGTCGAACAATTAGCAGAGGCCCTAGACTGCTATAATCCAGACAGCAACGCCATGCAGGAAGTGTGATGGGATGTGTCCGGCAAAAAGAGGATGAAGAACTGTGACGATTTAGGCAAGAAGTCTTGAGCTTTGGACACGTGGGCGAGCGTCGTATGATAATCAAGGCTAAATTCGTCAACATAATCTTAATATGCGCTCATGCCCCCACAGAGGACAAGGACGACGACACCAAAGAATGTTTATACGAGCTCCTCGACAAGACGTATGAGTAATGTCTTACGTATGACGTCAAACCGTGTTAGGCGATTTTAACGCCTAGGAGGACATCTTTGGTAGGACAGTTGGCAAGCATAGTTTACACGACACCACGTCTGGCAACGGACATAGGCTTATTGACTTTGCGGCGGGGCGTAACGTCACTATGGCAAGCATATAGTTTCCTCATCTCAATATTCACGAAGGGACATGGCGGTCTACTGAACATGAAACGGTCAACCAAATCGATCATATTGCGATCGACGCAAGGCATGTCTCCAGTATTCTGGATGTCCGAACCTTCCGACAGCTAACATCGACTCGGATCACTACCTTGTTGCAGCCAAGGTACGAATGCCACAACAAAGAAGAATTACTGTGTGAAGATTTAACGTCGAAAAGCTGCAATCGCAAAAGATCACCAATATCTTCGCCGTACGCGTATCCCGAAATCTCTCAATGACTCCTATGCCGCCAACATCAAGTGCCGAAGACCGGAGGCAACGCTGCCAACATGCCAGCAGAAGTGCTGATGTGCTGGGTTTCACCCGATCACCACCAAGAAACCTTTGTTTTGACAAAGAATGCCAACAAGCACATGCAGCTAAACAAGATGCATTCAAAGCGGCGCTGCAAAGAAGGACTAGGGCTGCTGAGCTCTACGAGCAGTAGAAACGGGAAAAACATCGGCTTCTCCAAACGAAGAAAAAAGTGCACGAGGAGCGCGCGATCGAATATTGAGAATAATGGATGGAATAATGTACGGAAGTTTTACCAACATGCAAAAAAAAACTTGTCAGGCCAACAAGACCCGTAAAAAAGCCTGTAGAGATGAAGAAGAAAACCTTGTAGTAGAGTTACAATCGGTGCTATGAATATGGAAAAACTTTTTCTGTACACTGTATATCAGCGACGAAGACGAACATCCCCCTGTGAGGCACAATGAACTAATTCAAAATAGACGATGACATGTCATGTATTTTACACATGACCAAAATGAAAAGAGGATAGCAATATCCAAGCTTAAATCCAACAAGGCTGCTGGACCTGACGACCTACCAGCCCAGTTATTCAAAGCAGCCGGAAATACCTGCTAGAGAGCATACAACAACTCATTTCTAAGATTTGGTCATATGAATGGAATCTCAGCACTATTTGCCTGATCCACAAGTAAGAAGACCCCCCTCAATTGCACCGATTACAGAGGTATTAGTCTCCTCAACGTCACGTACAAGCTCCTATCTGCCATGTTGTGTGAACGTCTGAAACCTCTCGTCAACAACCTGATTGGCCCCTATCAGTGTGGTTACAGACCAGAAATGTTCACAATCGATCAAATCTTCACACTTCGGCAGATCCTGAAAAAAAACTCGACCCAAATCAATACCCACCATCTTTTATAGATTTCAGAACGAGAGCAAAACTAAGTATGTATATGCTGTCAACGAGAAGGGACATACAACATAGACGAATTGGACAGAACGTCACAATACACAGCACACACTTGCCAATCGCTGTCTCCTTGGGCTGCGAAGGTAATTGAGTATTAAAACCCTATCCCGAACAAATAAGGAGACTCTAAGTAAGACCTTGATCATCCCAGTCCTACTTTATAGCGCTGAAGCATGGACTTTATGGAAAGTCAATGAAGATATCGTGGCTCAAGTGGTTAGTGCATTGGACTACGGAGCGAGGGGTTCCAGGTTCAATACCCAAACAACACCTCGCCCCACCTCTTGCGAGCATCTGATAAACATCCGAGAGTAAAACTGTCATGAAAAAGCTTCTCAAAAAAACAAAAAACTGCCGCTCGGATCCGGCATTACACAGTAGGCTCCTTCCATTCGTGTGAAGTATATAACACGCACAGCACGCGGGGTTGTAAGAAGCTAGGCCCTGGGTCCCATGGACCTGTCGCGCCAAAAATTTGTTTTTGTAATGAAGATATCCTCGACTGTTTGCAGAGAAAAATTGGTCATAAGATATTCGCTCCCGTTTGTGTAGACGGGCTTTGGAGAAGGAGATTCAACAACGAACTATGCGAGCTGTACAGCGCCATCGACCTAGTCAAAAAATTGCGCCTTAGTCGTTTGAAATGGCTAGGACATGTATAGCGAATGGACACCAGTGGTCCGGCCTGTAGTCTTCGAATCAAACCTGGAGGGACAACGCAGTAGATGTCTTGCACAAGTAGAAAGGAACTTCAACCGACTTGGAATGAACAACTGGAGGCATTTAGCTAACGACCGGGTTAACTGAAGACTTGTTTTATGAGGCCCACGTTTACCCCTAACTGTAGCGCCACCTAAGTGAGTAAGTTAGTACGTAGTTGCTTGTATACCTTATATTTAAAATTGACGATGAGCAGTTGCCAGTCGTTAAATCTTCAAGGCCTAATTGAATTTAAATGCCATCAACATGATTCCAGGAACAAAACACTTCATCTGTACTAGAATAGTTAGACTGTCACAAACTTAACTAATGCTTCCTGTACTGTCTTCTTGTAAAGACGTATTTATTCCTTAACTTCCTTCCCATAAGGATGAGCTCTGAACTAAATGTGTACATATCTACATATGTATGTACATAAAAACGTATCATGACCGCCTAATTAGAAAAATACTTTTAACAAGCCTGTGTGGTAAGAATAAATTGAACACAACAATCCAAGCTAGACAAAAAGCACATTAACCTCATTCCTCAAAATGTGTTGCAATCGATAAGCTTAAGGGCTTAAGCTACTAACTGGAGTTAAGACAACATTTATCAGAAAAAAAATTTGGACAGTTCACAGTCTGAAATGAATAATACCCCTCCGTGGACCTTTCAAAGCGCAAATCGTACAGCAAACACCATCTAAAAACTTTGCGAAACGAAAAACTTCTCCAATCATTCATCTTCTTGAGATAAATCGTGCAAAATGAAAAGCAACTCACCCTGGAGCGAGTTCGAAAACTTTCTCTCACACCATACTGTTCAGCTCTCATACTTTCTTTTGCACTTCCTTAAATGTCATATGCTGCACCCCAGCCAGCCACGACAGCTGTACCACGCAAGTAACCTCTTTTCAATTTATCACCACGACTGTAGCGTCTATCGCAGCCAAAGGTGACATATGTTCGGTTTGTAATTGAAATGCCAATGTGTCTGCCCGGCTACACATCGCCGAGAGAGAGAGATGCAACTCGTTAATGACACACACAGATACTAGCCACAGATACGGTCG
The DNA here is from genome assembly GCA_905220385.1 of Xylota sylvarum. NCBI lineage: Eukaryota > Metazoa > Arthropoda > Insecta > Diptera > Syrphidae > Xylota > Xylota sylvarum. Next base: position 64,648,885 of record LR999957.1, on the reverse strand, counting down.
TTGTAATCGAATAGTGCATATTTATTCGCCATGCCCGTATAGGGTTACCCTGCCTACGTTAACCGGTTCCCGAGAGCGTTCGTGCAAACATTTGCTCATTTAGTTGCTGTTATTATAACTTTGGTATTTTTTGTATCTTTTTTTTTTTAAAGCGACTAAATAACGCAAAGCACTTTCGCGTGCGATAAGTTTACGCCGGGTGGTGGTGGGTAAGAGAGTTCAACCGGCTTGGCGGCAGCAGCAAACCACTTGAGTTGTGTGCATTTGTGTGCGGCGTGGTGAATTAATCTTGGGCCTATTCATGCAGTATGGGTTGCCGGCCACTCGGCCATAATTGATGAGTAATAAGGCAGCAAATTGTGTGTCGATGATCATGAAACCTCAGGTGGAATGAAAATTTTAAAATAATAAACAACTTCAATGACAGTTGTGCGGTTTGAAATTAATTTATTAGCTCTTTTCGTCAACAAGACCACTGGCAATGGAATCTTACGCTGTGGGTGGAGGGAACAATATTTTTGACAAGGTGCTGCGGACGGGCAGGTTTAAGATGTTACTCCGATTTTAAGTGGCAAATGAGATACATACATAGAACTGGCATTCCAAAGAGAACCGAAACTGGTTTTTGTTTTGTTTTTATGAATAAACTTAACTGCTTGTGTGAAGGTCATATTTTTAAATTATAAATGTTTAAAAAACTGTATACATATGTATGTACATATATTTTTTTGTTGATTAAGTTTACATAATATAAATACTAATCAGGAGTATGTGCAAACGACACAGTTAAGAAAAAAATTTGGCCAAGCCTCCATTCTAAATAAGTAATTTCAAAATTTTTCTCGAAAATGTCTAAATTTTGATAAGAACTTCGTCGTCACCATCCCTTCCAGATCACTTTAGAAGAAATACTTTTAGAAGATGTATCGATCCACTCTTACACTGACGACTCAAAAACCAAAGATGGAGTTGAGGGAGGTGTTTTCTCAATCTTAATCTTAAGTTCTCCTTTCGGTCAAAGAAGTGTTATCTTAACTTAAGGAAAGCCGTGATGTCTGCTAAGGATATCAACATCTTTTCGGGCAGTCAAGCAGCTATCAAATTTTTGGAATCGATCTCTATTAATTCTTTAGTAGCTCTAAACTGCCGATCGTCTCTCACGGAGGTGCCTCAGCAGTTCAATATTCATCTTTGTTGGGTGCCGGGGCATAGTAAGATATTTGATTTTTGAAAGATTTTACATTTAAAATTTTAGTTTAGTTTAAACAGTTTAGAATTTACGGTTTCTTCTTTTACAATTTATCATTGATTTAATTTCGTAAGTAGTTCTGCTATAAACTGATCAAATTCACTTCGATAGGCACTTCTAAGTTTACTTCTACTTAGCCTTATCAAATTATACATATGTATGTACATACCAGCTAAGCTGATTATCGAACGAAGTATAATCTAGAACTGTTTCGTGCGGGCGATACTATCAAGTACCTCATTTCCGGTTCACATATCACTTTTCGCTTGCATTTAAAATGTCAACATATTAACGTTCTAGATGCATACATATATATTTTAATTCCATCAATATCCGCTGACCATAAAATGTTTCTTTTGTCAATCTAAACGCATTAATTAATGCCACCCTTATTAGCCCACAATTTTCTTTCAAACATTGCTATTAAATCTTTGAAAATCTAAATTTTTAAATTTTCAAATAAAGAAATAAAAAACAAGCCCTCTTAAGATACTCAAAAATACACTCATTATTATTAATAAAATTCCATTGAATGAGTCGTCTTATTAATACACATTTACTGTCCATAAAAGAAATATTCAATAAACAAAAGACGAATAAATTATCCAGACTCCCACTCGTGGGGAATCCTCTTTTTGATCTTTTTCTTTTTAAAAAATAAAGTATCTCAACGTATGAGAATGTGCTCCAATTTCGGACGTACATCTGTGAGATGCTTGTACGAAAGTGTTGGTAATATAAAGAAACAATTAACCGAAGGAAAGTTGACAACGAATTTAATTTTAATTTCGTGGTCTAGTAATAATTGAATGATGGTGATCGTCATCATAATAAATCATGATAAGCGGGGAGTAATAAACTTTTATTGCATGAAATTATGCAGATTATGAAAATTATAATTTTATGTGGAGTTTACTACTATTTAGTTTATTTCCGAAACTACATTGGGAAATTTGTGTTTCGAATATCAGTTTGATTACGTCCACACCGTAATCACTAATCGGTAAACCATTTAAAACCCTTTGGCTTTCAATAGACAGGCCATGACGCAGCACAATCACGAAATACGTAAATAAAAAGTCAATTTGGGTTCTCAATGCTATTCAAATTCGAATTCCTTGCAGCACATGTGGTTGAAAACCCAAATTGTCCCTCATTAATAAATACACATCAAACTTAAATCAGAAACGACTTTTGCATATTGAATTAGGAAATACTTCCACACCTTCCTTATTTTGAATAATAACAAAGAGAGCAGTAAACATGGTGATTCAATTTGTGGCTCTATTTGCAATGAATATCATTAATAGTAGATAATGGGACATTCTTGGAAATAACACATGGGTTCTAGAACTTCTTCGAATCGGAATTTCTAAAGAATTGTGTTCTAGTTTAGTACTGGTATATAAATATTCTTATCTTTAAAAAAATATGTTTAGATGTGAATAAACTATAACTCTGTAAGCCTCTGTAAGCCGGAACCGAGAGTAAGATGATTTCAAGATAGGTGAGGACTACCCTGCACTCGTTGGTAGCAATCACTGAGAAATCTTTTGAGAACATGTATTTCATCACTATGGTGTCCTTTCTTGATATTGAAGGAACTTTCGACAATGTCAAACCAGAAGCTATATCTGCTGCACTCCTTGACTTGAAGGTTGGCAACTATCTTTCCTATTCTGTCTGTGCTGTCTAACCCGAAGGTCAGTGTATAGGGGTATGTATGTATCCCCAGGACGGAGCATTAACTATTACGGTTCATTGTAGTGAATGAGATACTCCTAATCTTAAGTAAAAAGGGGTCAGTGTCATAACCTCCGGGAGGTCTCTTCTTACAATTAGAGAGCTGGTGGAGTCTGCTCTAAATAAATCTTGTAAAATGCACGACTAGTATTGTTCACAAGAAGGTATTAAATACCATATATAATTGCAATTTGTAGATCATGCCAGATATTTGGGAGTTATTCTTGATCAACTGGAAATTGAATATCCAAAACCTTGCTAGGAAGACCTCGATTGTCCTGCATGCAAGAAGACTGATGGCGGCTAAAGCTGCATTACGGCGAGTCCTTACAACGGACTCGTGGAAATATAGTTCACGCAAGCATTCTAAACGGCTATAACACTTTTCCTAGTAATTCAGACTATATTGGCCCTCAGGATTCCGTCAGCACCTATTAAATCGATAACATTCCAAATTTATACCGCAGCCATTAGAATGGCAAACAGTAGATGATAACATGTCTCTCTTCGAAACAGATCTGGCCAGAGTTGGACACCGAAACTGATTGCCCTGCCTCCTGCTCCATTTAGGAAGATTCCATGTAGGTCTCCGATACCGGTAATCTGGTTTTCCATAGTGGTATCACAATGAACCTTCTTTTGGTCTAAGTGTGTCTTTGCTGAGCGGGGTCAACCACCCAACCCAACCTACCGCAGTGTTTCCGTGCATTGAGTTAGTGCGATGAAATACTAAGCGGGAGGTTTGAGGTTTGATTCCTAGATAATACCAATGTTTTTCAAGGTTCCACGTCTCGGAAGCATCTGACAAACAAATCGATTGTAACTGTCAAGAAAACACACAGAAAAGCTACAATCTGTCTGGAACGGATCGTATAATATCCTGTCCTTCCTATGCAACCCTTATAAAGTGGGCGTGGCCGTATTCCATATTTGTACTGAACTACGACGATAACTTCGAACGTTTGAGGATGTTACATGTAAATTTTCATCAAAATCTGTTTTTTGATAAAAAGGCCCCCAACAAGTAGGGCGTCGCTGTGTATGACTTTTAGTAGATCGTGACCACTGATTACCCCTATCAGTAAGTACAGTGATTCCCTGATTCCGTTTCTCGTTGTAGAACTTTGTCGGTCCTGCTTTTATCGTATTTTGGACAGTCTTTCAGATATTTCACAGGTTGGAAGTTGTTCCCATCCCTTTGAGGTTCAACTTGTTCAACCCAGCACAGTTTTACTGTGTGCTGCGAGCCAAGAAAGGGGTTATTAGTTATGGGTTAAGTTCTATTACCCTACGATTCTATAAATACGACGAAAAGAAACAGGAGAAAGTTATCTCCAAATCAATCGTTGACAACGCTGAGAGGGTTTCAAGTAACCTTCGTCCAAACTACCTATATTACAAACTTATATAAGAAAGGAATGTAAACCGAGATCCAGTAAGTAACATCATAATACATCTTAATCTGTCAACACGGATTTAAGTAGAAAAAATTACTGGCTGATATCGTTTTATTTGGGTCACGATTAAGTGGACCAGTAGTGGTTCAGCTATCTCAATGGCCACTCCACGGTCATCGATCTCTTAAACTTTACCTATGAAAACGACTACACTTCGCAGAAATTGAGATTTAACTGTAAGATAGTGCTAACTCTTTGGATAGTAGTTCAGTTCACTTCTACATAGACGGGTCCAAGACCGGTTGGGTTGTGGTCTTTTCTCTGAAAAGCTCAATCTGAACATCTTTCCGCCTCTCAGATCACTGTAGTGTTTTTCAGGCGGAAATCATAAAGATCAAGCAAGCCTTGTTCAAACGACAATCGATTCCATAGAGCATTACTCTTTCACACTTTAAAGATCGCTTCAAGCTGCCGTTTTTTCCCATGGAAATGACAGAGCAGTGCTATATTCAGCTATGCCAGGTGCCAGACCATAGAGATATTCCCGGTAACGATAAGGCTGACGAACTCGCCAGAAAGAGTACGACTCAAAACGAAGACGAATGGATTCTACCCAAATTGCAAGACCTGTGCTGAACGCTTTTCGTAGCACAGACCACAGATGGGAAAACGTTTCGACGTGTCATATATCGAGACAGATCTGTCCTCGATCAGAAACGTAGTGCCGGATTGGTTATGCTAAAACGATCACAGATCAACTGCGTAATCGATGCCCTCACTGAACACTGTCTGATAGGCAAACATACTAACAGTTGGTCTGCCCGGCGCTATCCCATAGAAGACTGTTTCATCTAAAGACTCCTTTCTTGAACATATTACGCGAACTGGCGTTCTTAGACGTCATGAACATTCTTCGCTTCATAAAAGTTCTGGTTGGTTTTAATCAGTACAAGCGTAGCCTAAACGAAATAATTCATGATATCACAAAGGGAAATGATATAGACCATATAAGCACCTTAATAGTTATACATAAGTGAGGAGAAATCAAATCTACTCTTTAATATGAAAGTGGGCACACAATTGAAAAAAAACAACAGCTCAACTTAAGATGGAAAAAGAGATCATGACCACTATGGGCAAGAGTTGTAGCTTAAAGGCATCCCAAAAACCGTACACGGTGGCGCGTAAGCAACCTCAAAATCCTAGGGAATGGGAAAAAGACTTCATTGTAGCTTATAATCTATATCCATTTTTATACTGTTTCCATCGCTAATTAGCTACGAATTCTCATGTAAACAAAAGTAATAAATGATGACCTTTACAATTACCACCAACAGCATACCTATCCTACAATACGCACCCCGCCGGCTGTTATTTTTAATTAAATACAAAATAAACCTTTTATCTGTACGCAAGTACCGTGTGTATTCTCACAGTGATAAAATAAAAACAACAATTCAGCTTTCTACCCCTAAAGTAGTAGCTCTTATCTTATACGCTCAAAATATCACACCAACACATTCCTGATTGTTGATAACATTTGTGCAGGTAAACGATAAGGTAAATTTATTTGCACATGCATCTGTACAAAACTTTATAATCTGCAAAAAAAAACAGAAATTATAAAATATTTATACATTATATCAAAACATGAAATTGCGAAAGTATATGAATGACGAGATTTATTCTTCGGAATGTAATTCAACCGATCATGCGTCAGATAGAACATTGAATTGATTATTTCTTAGAAGTATGTACATACATACATGTTATATACATTGCCGTCCATAAGTTTCCGGACAAACCATTTTCTCTACAATTATACGTTTATTTATCTATTTAGGACTTAAAATCGTTTTACTCAGAGCTGGCCTTTATTTAGAGACCTGCATATTCTACCAATGAGACACCTTTACGTTTTCAAAGTACTAAGAGAATTCTTTAAGAAAAGTGGTAATATTGTAATATTCCTAGTAGAAACTCACAGTTCTATAGTCTTCGTATAAACAGCATGCATCTTGTCAATGTTCCAATCGCGTACAAAACCCATTTTTCTCGGTTCTACACCGTTACAGCCCCTCTAATGTTCAATAAGTTACCTTATTCTGTTCGGACTGCCATACATTTTAATTCGTTTTTAAAAAAGGTTAAAGACTGGTTGTTCACTATCAATTATGAAGTCCTTGAATCGTTACTTAAAAGTGATTTGCTATCCTAATCATCAGCACAAGTCAATGTCTAAGTTTAATGTCATTTTATTAATTAATTTTTAATTTTTGAATTATATTTTTATCGTTTTTTAATTTCTCTTTTCATTTCATTGAATTTGTATATGAATATTTTATAAAGTCCAAGAACATTTATTTTGTAAAAACAAAAAAAAACCGATGTCTCCCCCACTTCAAATTTATATATATTTTGTTAATTAAATCGCTGTGTCATTCCACACCAACTTTTAAGTTACGGATTGATCACTATTATTTTCCGCTATATTATGAAATAAATTGTATATTAGCTTTAAATTACAAGGAAATAAATAATAATAAATAAATAAATAAATAAATAAAAGACATTATTACATCTCAATGCAATTAAAGAGTTTTAAGAAAAAGGAGCGGAATCAAAAACCGATGTAGAATAATAAAACTTCAAACGACATTACAAATACAATTACAAATATTTGGCGCGACAGGTGTCAGATCTGATGTCCATTTTTCAGGTAAAGCTTTTCTTACAAAGTATCATATTATTTTGTGATGATTTTTTTAACACTAAAACGTTTAAGGGTTAAAAATGCAGTCAACTTTCTATATACATACATACATATGTACCTTTCAGTCGTTCGATGAACCATTGTTTATGTTATTTATTTTTGCTTATAAGACTCATACTACATATGTATAGTACATGAACGTTAGTTGGTTATTGCCCATGTGAATCATTTAGAAATACTACATTACTAAGAATAATGAATGAATGAACCATAGCATAGCACAGTGGTTCACGTTGTATGGAAAGGCGGTCATAAATCTATAAAATCTGTACTACTGTACCGAATTGAATGAAATTTGGAGATTTATTTAGTAATATTAGTAATATTATAAATCCTAATGCTAAATTTCAAGTTAATCGAATAAACAGAAATGCAAAAAATTAATTTTTAAAAATTTTGTTTTTTTATACTTTTGTCCATATATTGTTTTTACTTTGCTCTAACTCAAAAACTAATCAACCGATTGTGATAAAATTTTCACCAATTTATTTCTTGAGATCTTTCCTTTCTCATCAACAAAAACTTTAAACGCTTAATAGTTCCAATATACTCTCTGGCCATTGCCTTCTGAGAAAGCACGCCATGAGATTAGGCTTAATAAACATAGGCATGCAGGTATTGTGAGGACCTATGTATGGACATGTCGCAGAGGACATCACTCACATATTATGTGAATGTCAAGCGATTGCTATGTAGCAGAGCAAAGTCATCTTTTCTTAGACCTATGATTTGAGCTGATATCGTTGAGTTGAAAAAAATGTTCTGGCCGTGTTACTATCGTTCGTCGTGCCACTTCCGCCACTTATCCACTACCAAACCTAGGTTTTCTCTAAACTGAGCGGGAATATATTATTATTATTTATACGATTTTCTAAATTTTTAAGGTCCATATTTTCCCCATCAAGTAAATCTTTCATTAACACTTCTAAAACTTGGCGGCTTCTTACCGTATTATTTCCACGGTTGGATTGCCAAATGTCAAACACCTGTAACAATACAATCCACATCGCATTAGAAGAGTGGAAGCGGCTAGAAGCAAACGAATTTTTGTACCTCTGAATCTTCGAAGATTGGGCAATACAGGCGTATAAGTCATATGTATTGCAAATGATTGCAAAGTGATTAAAAGTTTACGTAAAGTTAATATACAAAAAAAAACTGTGCACAAAATGGGCTGTCTTTACGAGACTACATCTTTAAGAATACGAAGTTTTTTTTATTTTAAGACATATAACGAAATGATAAGCATACCTAGTTCTTATGCATCCATTGCGAAAGAACAACAACAGAACACCAAATCTCGGGTAATGCACTAAGAACTCGAAAGTTTCACGTGCAATCCTACGGCGAACGATAACTCCACTTGTTACATGTGCTCACATCCGTTGCACTAAACTAAATGATAATGTAAAGGAATCGGGCATATTGTGTTGTGTTTTGGAGTAATTTGTTTATTGGCTAATGTAAATATGCAATACATTTTTTTTTTTGAGAATATTACTATTTTTGAATTTTGGCCTACGGGTGAACCTCTGTGCATAGGTGACGTCGAATAAGCATATGTGTGTACGTTATTTTGGCACCATTTGTTGATGAAGCTAAAGTGTACAACTTTAAGACCAGAGGTAGAACGTAATAATTGTTATACATATAAAACAAATTTAAGAATATTTATAAAAGTAATTATGATAAATATAACTGCAACTACAAAATAGTTTGTTACTTGCATATACATATATGTACATACTACGAGTATATATAGCTATAACCAAAATAATAGCTTCTTCTTCTTTTTAAATGGAAGTTAAAAGGGAATTTAACAATTTTGTATTTTAATACAAACGAACTCTTAAACTTTTATGATAATGTCAATGTCAAAACGTCATTCAAACGAGCAACGTTTGGAAATTATTTAAAATTACTTTAATTACTTTAAGAGCGCTTACTCCAATTTTCGATCGTAATAATCGTCATACCAGACAGGCTTTGCGTGCTATAGTGAATAGATTCGAGTTAACATATTCACTATTGAATGTTCCTGTGCCAGTAAGACAACGCACCGGTCGAAGTACCGAAAATAAGTGCTTCAGTTCAAAATAAGCCAAATCAGTCGATTCTTCGGCGTTCAGAGGAATTGGGAATCTCTTACTGCCTCTGTAATTAGCTGGACAAAATAATAGCAACATACAACGTAACATTAGAAAAGAAAAAAATCAAAGCAAAAGACTGCTAAAATATTGGTATGTTGTGTACATTGGGCACGGTCCTAATATATTAAATACTATTTGGTTTTATTATTCCATGCTTAGCAAGTAATAAAATGGACAGAATAAAACACTACCCAGAAGCTTAAAGAGGAATCATTTAGGCATTGAGTTGTCGACGTGAATAGATTGTTAAGAATGACAGATTCAGTTGGATATTCGTCATGAATGGTGTTCAGTGATCTTCACTCCAAAAAACTTCCTTAAACCAGAAGGCTTCCACGTAAAGTATTTGCAAAAGAAAGTGCGAGCTCAATAAGGAAAGCTTAGATCAATCCACTCGTGTCTTTAAAAGATCTTAAGCACGAGATAGAACTTGAAATCAGTGCCAGTATAATCCGCCGTGTTTTGGTGAATGCCGAACTATACGCTCGACCACCAAAAAAATTCCCCCTCCTAAAATAGGTACATATGTACATCTTCATTAATATTTGACACGATAAGTAACCATTCGCGTTATGCGTGTTATAGTCTACACGCGAATCGAAGGCCTACTGTTTAATGCCGTGTCTGAAGAGTAATCTCTGTTTTAAAAAGCATTTTCATGGCAGTTTTACTCCCGGATGCAGTGAACGAACGTCGTGTCTAGGGATCTAACGTCGAACACCTTGTTCTGTAGTCCAACGCACTAACCACTTGAGCCACGGTGCCCACATACCTCTATTATAAACCAGATAAGTGGTAAACGATAAATCCGGTAAATAAGCCTTTATTTCAGAAGATTTACCTCAAACTCCGTGCTGGTAAAATTCTAGTTTACACAAAAAATTTGAGACTTTATTCTCCGTTCTTAAAATATTGACCCGATTTCCCTGTAACGAGAGTTTCAAATTTCACTAACAAATCTACAACTTATGCGAGTTTCTCAATAAATATTTACTTCTGCTTACTTACTTACTTCTGCGTCCTGCTCAAAAACTCCGTTCCAACCTACTCTTTTTTTCAATATTTGTTTGTAACAGAAACTTAATGGCTCCAACTTCATGACAAGGTTTTAAAAATTTTGTTCATTTCCAGCAACGTCTCGAATAAGATTGGCAGTCATTACAATGGCACTGCGCTTAGTAAATCTGAAGGAAGTGTGTTAAAGTCACACAGTATGAAACTCAAGTGTCAGGCAACGATTCTAGTTCATTTTCATCAATTAACTGTTCTGCGTTTTCAATAAATCTTCTCCACGGTAGATGTGGGCAAGAGTTTCGAAAATTTATTTCGTTTGCATTGACATCTCGTACATGTATAGCGAGTAAAACGACGTAATTGAGTACAAGATGCAATAGCAGTTGACTCAAAGTAGAGTTGAATATCAATTCTAAACATTTTGTCAACCAATAGCATGTCCCTTAAACCATACGTGGTAGACCTAAATGTTTGACCCGCCGACGAAGCTTTTAATATATGTAGGCTAAGTCAAGACTAGCTAAATCGTTAAGATCTTCGAAGAAGTATTCGCCTAGGGTTTTCCTTCTCAAAACCCATACCGAACCCGTTTCCTCCTTTTCCTCGTCTTTACAACTTCTACAGAAATCATTGAATGGGGCACCAAGCCTTCTGGCATGTCTCCCTACCAGACAGTTCCAGATCGATGTTGTTTGGGCAACATTTTGGTTCGGTTAGCTTTTGTCAGTCTGCATATGACGGTCGTTAAAAACAGGTGATAATAATAATTTATTGTAGATCATATAACGCCTCAACAACGTGTTGAAGGTAATAAAACATTGTACCTAAATACCTGTTCATTTGTGAAAAGAAGAAGAAATTGGAGTAATTTGGAATTATCTGGCTTTGTAAATAATAAATTGGCTATTGGGACACTCCGGCATCTTAACATATGTATGTATGTTAATATAATGATATGTACATATATACATCTTTAATAATAATTTATACATTAGTTGTTGTAAAAACAGACACTAGATAGTTTTTTGGTCTTATTCTCATAATTAACACTCACCTGAAACAAAAAACAAAACATGTTAAATACAAAAAAATGGTATTACATACTTTATTATAATACATAATGTGTTTTTTCGTTATTTGTTTTTAAGAATACGGCTAGCTACGGGTTGTCTCTATACTTTCTTTAATTTTAAAAGCAGATACCGAAGGACTTGCCTACGTGCGTACGATAAGGGTGCAGCAACACATAAATACGTTTTAACGTAGTTTTCTTATTATTTTCTTTATGCCTCCTTCGGGTAGGTGATAGAATATACCCGAGGTAGGCATGCCTGTCGTAAGAGCCGACTAAAATCCACCCTTCGTATACCAGGGATAAAATGTATATATAATATGCAATGAACAAAACAAATAGATATAGTACCCCAGGTGGCAGTCCAGGTTCACTGGAAAATCCACCCTCTTCGGAGGTAGGCTCTACGGATTCTGGGGAGAGCCAATTATTGCATCTAATAAATTCCTTTGTGAGAAATTCAAGGGTAACTCGGTCTCCACCATCAAGACCGAATGTCTCCGGAAAAAGAAGTCCGCCGGAAGCGCAAGCGCAAGGATAAAGGGACTCAGTGATATGTAAAAGCTTTGAGGAGGAGAACAAAGAACTCCGTATTAAGCTTAATAAAATGGATCTACTCTACCAAGAGCTCAAGAGAGAGGTAGATTCACTAAAAGAAGAAAACCAGGCTCTAAAGACTTCACTCTCGCACAAAGAACGCGAAGTTACTCTGTCTCATGCAGCTAGTCCCAATTATCACACGGACGAAGAAGAGCTAACACGCGAAACAAATTGGGTATAAAAGAAAAGACCTAGTAAAAAGCGAAGAGCCGGTTCTTCACCGAAATCGAGCCACGGAAACAAGGCAAAGAAAATGAGCCGAAGAAGAAACAAGTTGAGGATAAAGTACGTCCTCCGCCTGCAATAAACGTAGTGGGCATTACAGAGTACAATAAACTGCATCGCCTCCTCAAAGGAACTGTGACGTCGGAGTTTAAGTTAACGTCATTCCGAAACAATACTTGGAAAATTAATGTAGTTGACTCCGAAGGCTACCGAGCAATATCCAAGAAATTAAACGTGGAAAATATCCAATGGTACACTTATGAAAATAAGTCAGAAAGACCACTATGTGTTGTAGCAAGGGGTCTCCACCCTTCTTGCACTAAAGATGACATTATAACTGATCTTAAGGCGAAAGGTTTGAAAATTATTGACGCAGTTAATATACTAAAAAAACAAAGCAGAAAACAAGGCCAGGGAATCTTGGCCAAGCATGGACTTCCGCTCTTTATGCTCACTTTTAATAGGAGTGAAAATGTAGACGATATTTACAATATTAAAACAATTTTAAATATCATAGTTAAAATTGAACCAATGCGTACGAACATACGATCGATACCGCAGTGCTAACGCTGTCAAGCTTTCAATCACACCCAAGCATATTGCCAAAAAGAGCCAAAATATGTAAAATGTGCTGGTAACCACCTATCAGAAAGGTGTGACCTTAATAGGCAGACCCCGGCGACCTGCATAAACTGCAAAGGCAACCACCCAGCAAACTATAGAGGTTGTGAAGTTGCTAAGGAGCTCCAAAAAAGACGCGATACACTTAAGAATACTTTAGTCAAAAACGCTCAGCTAATTAAAGAAAGACGTGTAACCATTAAGGGAAAGGTTACGAACGAAATTAATCCCGCTAAGGTTAAGACGAAAGGGGACCAAACCAAAGTTCCTCTAACAAAAAATAATGAAAAGTCGAAATTTTCAGGAGCGCAATCATATGCTCAAACCGTATCACAAGCAAACAAACAGCCTAGTGTTACGGCAGACCCAATAATAAAATAAATAAATAAAAAAAAAAAAAAAAAATGGCCTCCTACATAAAATCACCGAACTAGAGGTATTCTTACGAAACGACAATATTGACATATGCTTGATATCTGAAACGAATTTCATTATTAGTGGTGACTTTAATGCAAAACACACCTTTTGGGGTTCAAGATATAATTCGCCAAAAGGCAGACTTCTATACGAAGTAGGTATGCAATTCGGGGTTGACTTCTATTCGACAAGGAAACGGACATATTGGCCCTCCGATGCAGCAAAAACACCTGACTTGATAGACTTTTTCATAACAAAAGGAGTATCTCCAAGTTTTGCAAAAGTAGAGGAAAGTTTTGATCTTTCCTCAGATCACTCACCGGTAATTTTAACAATAAGTGACCAACTCATGAAACTAGAAGGCGTGCCTAGATTAACTAACAACAAAACTAACTGGGACGACTTTAAAAATGATTGCGAAGAAAATATTATTTTAAACGTGTCGCTAAAAACACCTCTCGAAATAGAAGAAGAACTCGCTCCTTCCAATAATATCAAAGATATTTCAAAGGCTCCTATTGAAACGCATCCAACCGGTTATTGTAGAAAGACGACTTATACCTGATCATCAATTCGGGTTTAGAATCAAGCATTCCACAATTGACCAGGTTTACAGAATAACCGATGAAATTGAAAAAGCCTTAGAAGAAAAAATGGTATGTTCTAGCGCTTTTCTTGACGTCACCCAGGCCTTCGACAAAGTTTGGCACGATGGCTTGAAAAACAAGCTAAGACAGGCCCTGCCGGAACACTTAAATAAGATCTTAGAACCCTACCTTCAAAATAGATTATTTCGTGTTAAACACGGAACTGAATACTCCGAGTTCAAGGAAATCGCCGCCGGAGTTCCGCAAGGAAGTGTCCTTGGTTCAATTTTGTTTTTGCTGTACACTCGGGACATACCCCAAACTGAAGGCACCGTAGTAGCTACGTTCGCGGACGATACGGCTATTTTAGCAACGAATAGTTCAATTGAGTCAGCAACTGAAAAACTCCAACAAGCTTTGGATAAAATCTGTGACTGGACAAAAAAAAAATTGGGGCATTGTCCTCAACGATACCAAATCGACGCATGTTAACTTCGCATACAAGAAAATAAACAATCTACCTGTTTTTATTAATTCGGTACAAATACCACATGCAAATGAAGCTAAATATCTAGGGATAACACTAGACGCAAAGCTCAAGTGGAAAACGCACGTTAAAAAGAAACGCGATGAACTTGAAAACCGCTTTAGAGAAATGTATTGGCTTTTTGGAAGATATTCCAAGCTAAGTATACATAACAAACTGCTTATATATATGCAAGTGCTTAAGCCTATATGGACCTCAGCGCTGACTATCTACCTTGTCGCGGTGCTGGGGCTTAAGTAAGGTGGAGGATACCGCAGGATTTGACGGCGCAGTAAAAAAACTAAGAGATAGTCGAACCCCAACTCTAGTGGTGGAGTGAGCAGTTTTTCAACTTTAAAACCGTGCCGAAGGATGAAAGGTTGGAGGGCTTTAAATAAACCAACCACTAACGAGCTCCCACAGATGCCCTGGCGAGGTCTGTGGTATAAACGCCTTACCCCGGCATGGCGGCTCTGGAGGGGTGGACCGCCTTTCTTTCAAAACAAATAACGAAACAAACAAACTAACAATGACAACAACAATTAACGACACTACCGGTTCTGATGCTGACATGCTATCCGTGGGAGCACCAGAACTGATGTCTGAGGAGATCTCTCTGGAGATGAAGGAGCAGCTTCTTGCAGATCCATTAGGGAGTCCCCGGAAAACGGAGAAGAGGAGGAAGGTCTCTCCAGGCATCATTCGACGGCGGTTGTTTAAAAGAGCGACGCACGTCAAAAAGATTTTAGATGCGAAGGACCCCTCTTCACTCTCCGAAAAAGAGACGAATTCCCTGGAGAAGCAGCTAGATCTGGCCCTAATCCAGGAACCGTGGATTGGATTAGGGTCAAAAGACTATAATATATACTATAGGAATAACGCTGGCAAGGTTAGGACTTGTATCTTGGCTAAAAAGAGTATTCATGTACTAATGCGGTCTAATTTCAGCTCCGGCGACTTGACAGTGGTGGATGTGAGAGGGGTGAACGAAAACTGCACGGTGGCGTCTGCATACCTACCCTACGATGACGGCATCAACGTCCCCTCGGTGGAACTGAGGTCGCTCATATCAGCGTCTCCAAAAGGTAAGAAAAACTTAGTCTTGGGATGTGATGCCAACGCCCACCATACTTTGTGGGGTAGCACTGACATCAATGCTAGAGGCGAAGTTTTGTTTAATTTTATCTTAGAATCCAATCTTCTTATTTGTAATAGAGGCAATGACCCCACCTTTGTAACGTCTGCAAGAAAGGAAGTCTTAGATGTAACTGTCGTATCTGAACAGAGATCTGTTGAAGTTGTTGAATGGAGAGTCTCCAACAAAGCGTCACTATCTGATCATTGTTGGATACTCTTCAAACTACAACTATCTACTCGTGGGAAGGGGACTTTTAGAAATCCGCGTGGGGCTAACTGGTCAAAATTCATTAGAGAACTGAGGAAATCAGTGAATCATTCCACTGAGGACCTCAACTATATAGAAGCAGTTGACAATGCAGTCGATGCACTGACCAGTTCCCTTACGCAATCCTTTGAAAAATCCTGCCCGGTCAGTAGACATAGCGGTAAAAAACGTCCACCATGGTGAATTGATAAAATAGCGGAACTCATTCGCCTTTCAAGAGTAGGATGGAACCTCGCTAAAGACGGGGTCGTCGAGTGGTCCACCTATAAAGAAAGCGTAAAGCTCCTCAAGAAAGAGATTAGGTTCGCAAAGAGGAATTCTTGGAGATCCTTTTGCGCATCTATAAATTCAACAAACGAAGCGTCCCGCCTAAGGAAGATCTTGGCCAAGACACCAACACCGGCATCCAATATCAGGAAAAGTGATGGTACTTGGGCAGAGTCACATGAGGAAACGCTGGATATACTTCTGAGCACCCACTTTCCTGGATGTACATCAGTCTCCGGAGATGATCTACCCATTCCACAGACGACATCGGGAATAAGCGCGGAAGAGGTAAGTAATATAGTGGACGAAGATAAGATAGCTTGGGCAATTAAGTCATTTGCTCCTTGTAAGGCTCCAGGAATGGATAACATTCGACCTGTGATGTTGCAACAATCAGTGGATATTGCTATTCTATGGTTCAAGCGCATCTTCACGGGATGCCTTAAGCTAGGATATGTTCCTAAAGCATGGCGGGTTGTGCGTATTGTTTTTATTCCCAAAGCGGGAAAAGCAAGCCACACAAATGCTAAAGACTTGAGACCTATCAGTCTGTCGTCTTTTATGCTAAAAACACTGGAACGTTTAATAGATGTATACATAAGAAGTGTGATTGACTATAACTATCTATCTGAATCACAACATGCATACATCCGCGGTAGATCGGTAGATACAGCCCTCCACAGGGTCGTATCAAACATAGAAAGTTCCCTCCACTTCAAGGAATTCACTCTTGGGGCGTTCCTAGACATTGAAGGGGCGTTTAACAACGTAAGCACCGATGCGATCCTGGGCAGTTTACACAGAGCTGGGCTGAGTATCGGTCTCTCCAATTAGATTGCTCAGATGCTTCAATCGAGAGTTATATCCTCATCGTAAGGAGATGTAACAATCAGGAGAAGCGTCTGCAGAGGAACCCCCCAAGGAGGAGTCTTATCACCTCTAATATGGCGCCTTGTAGTGGACGAGATCTTGGTAATACTAAAGGAAAACGGCTTCAACGTGACAGCCTATGCCGATGACGTGGTTATCCTGGTCTCGGGGAAATTCCCTTCAGTCCTAAGCGAAAGACCCAATCTCGCACTACAACTAGTGGAGAATTGGGTTAGCAGCAAAGGGCTAGGAGTGAACCCTTCAAAGGCGGAGGTAGTTCTCTTCACCAGGAGGAGATCAATTCCTGCCTTCAGACCCCCAAGCATCAGTGCTACTGAACTAAGTATATCAGGTTCAGCCCGATACCTGGGTGTAATTCTAAATTCCAAACTAAATTGGAAGGATAACACTGCTGAACGCGTCAGGAAAGCAAGCGTAGCTTTCTACTCTTGCAAAAAGGCATTTAGTAATACGTGGGGTTTTATTGGAGTCGTGGGATCAATGAAGACAACACCAACAGCGGCAATGGAAACCATGCTCAGTTTCATTTCGCTTGACATGTACTGTGACAGTCTGGCGGCTAAAACCGCTGTAAGACTGAGAGAAGGCCGAATGTGGTTATCGAGCCTGTACGGCCATGCCTCAATTTTGTCCCGATGGGAATCCACCAACTGTTTGTCAGAAACTGATCACATGACCCCCACGCTAGTTTTTGAAAGGAGATTCGCTATAAGAATTCCTGACAGAATGTGAAATGCGCCGAAGAACCATGAAGAAGAAGGAGTTGGCGTTCTATACCGACGGTTCTATGATGGACGTTGGCACAGGAGTCGGAGTTTATTGTGAGGCCCTAGGAATAAACAACTCCTTTAGAATAAATGATGATTGCAGCGTCTTTCAGGCAGAAGTCACAGCCATCATACAGGCTGTAAAGATTATTGGCGAGAGCAATATCGTTGGCAGAACGATTACTGTGTATGTAGACAGCCAGGCAGCCGATAAGCTCTGGACTCCGCTATAATCAGATCAAGGATTGTGAAGATCTGCAAATCAGTCTTGAATGAGATATCTAGAGCTAATGCGGTGACCATCTGCCAGGGCTGACGAACTTGCTAGGAAAGGGTCGGCGCTGCACCTATCGCGGGCTCTCCCTTTTGCAGTAACCCCAATCAGTTCCTTACAGAAGAAAATAGAGGATGAAGCCATCGGTCGAGCAAATAGTCGCTGGGTTCATCTGGAAACATGCGCAACAGCCAGGGCCCTATGGCCGGGTATCAGCAAGAAGAGATCAACTTCTCTGGTGAAACTGAGTCGTTATAAAACACGGGTCGTTTCAGGGATAATTACTGGTCATTGTGCCATTGGTGTCCACGCGGAGCGACTCGGTGTACTACATAATGACATCTGTAGAAGTTGCAGGGACGAAGAAGAAATGGAATCAGTTCGTCACCTGCTGTGTGACTATCCTGCCCTATCCGTCAGAAGAATGAGCACTCTTGGTAGTTACTTCTTCTCAGATTTGGAGGACTTGGGTAACGTAGAGCTGACGGACCTCCTGAGATTCATATCATTATCTGTGTGGTTCCAATAGCGGAATTTGTAGGTTTCCGGGGTTAAATGATTGGGCACAATGGACCCGAACTGTGGTCTAAGTGAGCAGTGACACTGTCACAAGGCACCCATCTACCTAACCTAACCTAAGCCTATATGGACATATGGCATACAACTATGGGGTTGTACTAAAGCAAGTAATAAAGAGTTTATTCAATCTTTCCCTGGTATATTAGAAACAATGATATACAAAGAGACTTATTGATCGTAACTGTAAATGAAGAAATAACAAACTTCGCAAACTTCGCCTTCATAGTCACTGCAACCATGCCATACTCCGAACATTGGACGTGAGGAATCTTGTGCGCCGACTTCAAAGAACGAAACCGTTCGATCTAGCGTAATAAGAAACAACCGCATTTAATGACGGTATTAGCAGGTGATTTTGCTGAAAATCTACCTGCCTCACGCGAATATAATTGAAGCTTAAACCACTTGTTAAGGAAACTTAGTTGTAGTAAACAAAACAAAAATAAAGTGCACGACTGGGTCGTACGAACTTGCACCTTATTGCAATAAGTTTACAATCTTATAAGAACTGAAATTTAAGTCTTAGGGCGTGGCATTTTGCATTTTCGATGGAATTGATAATATTGAACTGATGCTACGTATCTTGGATATTTCACAAAATTGTTCTTTTGTACAAATGCTCTCAAAAAGTGGGCCTGGCCGTATATAGTGTTTAGGTGAATTATAGAGAACTTCAAAGCCTATTAATTTTGTTTTAACAATTTTTTTCGATTTCTAGTAAGAATTTTAAAAAAGTTACATTTTTTAAAAGTGGGGGTGGCAGTCTTAACATTTTGGTACGTCATATCTTTGCATTTATTATACCAACATCAAATATTAATTTTAAGCCCAATCACTGAAGAAATAGCCGAGAAACAGTCAATTTCTAAAATTACCGTTATACGCATTTTTTGTCAAAACGTGGTATGCCATCTAATAGGATATGCCCAAACTACCTCGCATATGAAATTTTATCAGAATCGTTAGAGCCGTTTTCGAGAAAATCCATTTTTAGTAAAATCGGCCTTAAGTAAAGTACCCTTAATTTTGAGGTTAGAATGAAAATTCCAATTTCGCCCCTAGGGATCATCCCACAGACCTCAGATATAAAGTTTGAAGTAAATCCCTCCAGCCGTTTAGCCTGCAGTCGAATATACAGACAGACAGACAGACAGACAGACAGACATCCAGACAGACAGACAGACGGAATTGGCGGACCCACTTTTTTGGACTTCTCGATCATAGTAATGTCAAGTTTAATTAAAATCTCAAGTTCGAAATTTTTCACGAAACCAATACTTGCCCTATAGGTATAGGTGGAAGTAAAAAGGGAAGGGTGTGTTCAGGCAATAAAAATCTGACACTACTATGAGTACACGGTGTCTCATAGTGTCTTTTGAAGATTCTCACCAACCCACGGAAAAAAAAAATTTTTCTTTAAGCTCGCAGTTGGCAATAGTGCGGTTGTAAAAAAGTATTTTAATAAGTGGAAAAATAATTTGGGACTTATATTAAATAAGTTGCAGTTAGGGGCATTACATATTTGTTTGAAAATTAATATACATACATATATATGTACCTCATAGAAAGTCGGAAACCTTATTTTAATTGATTTTTATCAATATGGGTAAATAAGCCGACATTTCTGTCGAAAAAACTCACAAGTTGCTGCTTTGTTGACTGAGAAGAAGTCCACCTATGCTCAAATAGCCAAGATTCTTGGAATTGCAAAGTCTTCAGTAGTCAACATAGTAATCAAAACCCGTGGACGTACCAGGCGGTTCAACCTTGGTTACTCCAAATAATCGGCAAAACTGTGGCCAAAAAAGAAAAATAATACCATGGACTGACCGGAAAATTATTCATAAAGCTCTACAGGGACGTAATCCATCAGCTCACTGCATTTTGAAGGTTTTGAACGAATCTGAAATCGACATATCGTTGAGAACTCTGCGGTGTCGATTAAGGAGACAAGCGAAGGAGGCAAGCAAAGAAGCCCAAATTGACCAATGTCATTGAAAATGGCGATTATATTGGGCACAACTTCACATAGACTGCGATAGTGGCTATCGGAACAAAGCAAGTTAATTTGTTCTTCAAATTTCTTTTCACAATAAAAAATTAAACAGTTTTAGCGATTTTTCCGTAATCATGATTTTATTTTAGGTTGTGTTTAGCGATGAGCGTGACAGTGATGGCCAAATTCGTCTGCAGAAAGTCCAATGAAAGATATTCAAAGCATTGCGTAGTTCAGGCGGTCAAACACCTACCCTCTGTGATTTTTTGGAGTTGCATAATATGCGAAAGTACTGGGTCAATTTATTACGTTGATGGAACAATAGACTCCAATCAGTATATTCCTGTCCTGAGGAAAGTCTTCGGCCGTATTTGAACACATTAGACTCTCACAGAGAAGAATACGTCTTTAGGCAAGATGGAGCTCCATGCCACACATTCAAAGCAAGCATGAAGTGCTTGGGTTCCATGGACTTGGAAGTCTTACCATGGCCTGGTAATTTTCCGGATTTGAACCCAATTAAAAACTGCTTGGCCTACCTAAAATCTCGGGTTTATAGTGGAAGATACAATACCATACAAGAGCTCAAGCAGAACATTGAAGATTCTGGAAAAACGAGTCCACTATGAAACAAATGCATTGAAAGCATGCCCTAACGAATAAAGGAGGTACGAACAAAAGGGCGGTAGTACTAAGTATCAGGATTTAATAATTTTTTTTTACTTTGTAATCACTGATATGCCATGTAACAATAAATATGTGCAACAAGATTTTAAATAATCAAATTAATTTTGTCTTTATTTGCGGTCAAAGTGAAAAATCGCATATATTTCTCATCGGTCATAATTCATTGGCCACATACTGCACATGTCTATCACGTCTAAAGTAATAAAAAAAACCTAGAATCATAGTGGGACGTAAATGGAAAGTAAATGAGTGGCAGGCATCGCTTTTTACATTTTTAGATTTCAGCTTTCGATAGTACGAATATACGCAAAGAAAACATTCGAAATACATTCGAACCCGAATACAACGAATTTAGATGCAAAATCTTGCATAAAGGCCACCTTTCAAAAAACTCAATGTTAAAGAAGCTCTTATAGAATTGAAATGTCAGGTAGTCATAAATTACATATGACGCAATCTGTCGTTGCAACTGTCAACTTCTAATCTTGGATAGAAAGAAAGAAATCAAAAAATAATGTTCTAAAAAAAGTGCTAACAGTGGAGCTTTAACATAAATTAAAAAGTAGGGGTCGACATACTCATAAAGTAGACATGCCAACGACCAATAATGTTGTTGGCATATTTATACTTAGGTGAAGAGATCACTTTAGTTTTATTGCTCAAGTTTATTGTTTAGTATTTAAAAATTTTATACAAAAATATTTTTTTAAATCTGGTACAATTCTGCATACATTTACAAGGAAACTCGTTAAATATATGTCAAAACTACGAATCTGTATTTTTGAATATTCCAATATTTTGTCGTTATTATTTTTCACTTA
The DNA here is from genome assembly GCA_905220385.1 of Xylota sylvarum. NCBI lineage: Eukaryota > Metazoa > Arthropoda > Insecta > Diptera > Syrphidae > Xylota > Xylota sylvarum. Next base: position 64,626,824 of record LR999957.1, on the reverse strand, counting down.
ATACTCAGTACATCGGGTATAAAATTGAGTTATACTCAACTATCTCAATACTAGTCCCCTAAAAGAAACTAGGACTCATGATGCGGACAAATAATGTTTGGATTAATAGAAACAATTTGAATAGCAATAGTGTTCAAGGTTTCTCCCTGATCCTCGTAAAACTTAAGGAACAAAACCAAGAAAACAGTCTCATTATGGAAAATTTTTGAGAAGTTCCAAAACAAACAAACTTTAGTATGAAAATAAAGCACTCGATTAAAATACTCGAAGTGTTACGATTAATTCCTGCGGAAAAATTAGATTGACAAGTCAAGTCCAAAAGACGATTCGCCGTTTAAGTTCATATTACTAACTCTGGAAGTCCATAAAGGGCGTTGAAAAAGACAAATAGAAGCATAACCAATCAGAAGACGCAGATTCTGCGACAGCTATAGCTATTTCATTTGCAAATTCTTTGTTTGCAATTCCTTGGCGGCCAGGGACCCATCCGAGTTTCACTCTGTTATATCTGGCAAGAGACTGTAGTGCATCGTAGCAGCATTTAACTGATATAGAATCCATTAAATTGGACGACAGCGCTTTGAGTGCTGCCTGGCTATCTGAAAAGATATAGATATATCCTAGGTTTAAGGTTGACCCTAAGGCAGATCTCAATGGTATGGAGTTCAGCCTGGAAAACCTAGAAAACCTGGGACAGATTCCCATAGGTATCGAGACTTTGATGTGGGGTTCAAAGACGCCGGGTTCAACTCCAGTTTCCATCTTCAATACATTTTTGAACCAGACCAGACCTCTAGGATCCAGTGCCGAAACACCATTAGTCATCGAAATATTTAACCTCACGGGAATAAGCTCAAGTGGTGCCTTTGATGGCGATAGATGTTAGATTGACCAGTCTTCTTTTTTGCACGGATTGAAGGAAAGTCCTTCTCTGCTGCGCCATTCAAGTACGTTTAGTAAAGCACCTTGAATGACACTAGAAATGGTCGTGCTGTGTTTACCATTAATAAAAATCGCTAAGTCATCCGCATAACCAATGGCGATATAGCATGATCTCTATAGATCGACTAGAAGATTTTTGATGACTAGTGACCACAGAAGAATAGAAAGGACTCTCCCCTGTGGACAACCCTTAACTACGATCACAGACACTCCATTGGTTGGTCGAATCCTCGAGACCTCTGCTACTAATTGCTCTTGTTATTGAGTCGTAGCCAGTGTTATCATATGCGCCCACAATGTCAAAGTATGCACTCAGAGCTATTTCCTTGGAACAAAAAGTTCCGTCTATCTTCTTCACAAGAAAATCCACCTTCTATGGATTCACCTGTCCTGTATGCAAACTGACTTGAGTGCAGAGGGGTAGACAAATCTAGCCGGCCCCTAATATTACCGTCAATGAGTCTCTTCATGGTTTTGACAACAAATTATGTTAGACTTAAAGGTCTATAAGATACCTGGTTTGGAAATGAAGATTACATTTACCTGTCTCCAGGTAGTCAGTAACCCCACTTGTTGCTGGCTCTAAATAAAGCAATCATACCCGGAAGGATAAAGTCAATTACTGAATGATTACATGAATGGGCTTTGAATGGAGTGAAAGAGCCTATAGCCCGTTTAACCTTATCCGGACTAAAAGTCGACGAACCTGAGAAATGAACCTGAAGTAAGGTTCTAAGAGTATGCATACAGTCCGTCGTGTAGTTGTCATCGGTCTTTAAAGGGACAATGCATATTTTAAAGAGACAACCTGTTACTTTGATATTCTGTTCCTGGTGGACTTAGTGAACGCCTGTCAACGACCATACCACACTGAGAGTATCGGTTCTCGTCCGATCACCGAAATCCACCAGCGTCGGGCGCGGTTAGTATCATCTTCTAAAAATATACAAATGCATACATACATATATAGTAAACGCGAGCGTCTGACAAAGATCCGAAAGTTTAACTATCATGAAAAACCTTCTCAAAACAAAAATTGCCCTTCGGTCACGGTATTAAACATTAGTCCTGACGTGTCCCATATATTTGCGTCCTTTTTAACTTTTTTTTTGTTCTGGTCAGCCTACATTCCATAAAGTTGATATACTTTGCGTTTTACAAAAATTACTCAGTTCCTCATTAACGTATAGTTATTGCAAAATTACAATTAAGTGAGTAACTGCATCTAAACTAAAAACTTTAACTTATTCTTTTTCAGTACTATCCCAAAGCATGTTTTTTCTTTACGAAATTTCTTAGAAACCAACTTTATTATTCGATTAAAACTTTCCAAATACCGTAAACTGTTTTTAACGATTTTTTCATGACTTTAATGGAAAATAAAAACATATGAATAAATCCGGTTCAACACAAAACCTATTCTAAGCCTTCTAGTTCAACGGGCTTTAGTTCAAAGTGCAAAATAAGTAGAAAAACGAAGATCAACACAAGCAAAACTACAATACGAACACATTGCAATGCGATATGAGGTGAGCACACGCTAACAAGCGGTAAGCCATTTATGACACGCACTGCTCATTCCCCCACGTACTTCCTGGATTCATTTTGTTCTTCACATTACAATGAACCCAAAGTTTCATAATATTTCCTATTAAAATCCAAATACTGTATGGCACTGGCAGAACCAAGCACATGAAAGCCTTTGAAGTTTACAGCGCACCGGTTACAAAACACTAAAACTGCTACTACTCTGTCCAATATGGACGACATGTATGGATGGATTCAGAGTACATTGTTCCAGTTTCTTTCCTTTCTTACCCTGTTGATGATGAATAGAGAGTGAAGTAGAAAAGCAACACCATGAGCACTTTCCGCGCGCACTAACACTTGGCTGAAAGAAAAGTGCTTACGGGTGATATTTTTCTGCCATTAGCCACTTTTTGTTTTTCTTCTCTTTTTTTTTTTTTTTGTAGTCAACCGCTTTTGGATATCAACCGATTCGGATATATGCATGTACATATATCCCGCCTAACTTAGACCGTAGTGAGTTTCCGTATTACGGAAGGATTTTGTGAGCATTATTGGTCTACGCTTCCTGTTTCCTTATATCCACTTTCCGCTTATTGTCACTAGGTATGCCTGGAGCGTATACCTGCTGATAATAAAATTCCACCAATCCACCACCAATCTTTCATTTGATCACGTTCGCAGTGGATATAGAACTGATTGCAGTGGAAAAAGTAAGTGCATAGCTGCAGCGACATTTCGGCATTATTTTCCTTGTTGCACGTGTTTACTGGTTTACCCCCTCCCACTCGTAGCCTTGACGGAAATTGAACAACTCTTGAACATGTACAATAAAAACCTTGTGAGAGCAATCACTATGGCGTATACGTAACATTTACAGAAATCCTGCAAATTGCAAACTTTACGTGAAGGTTGTCACAAATGATTTTGATACGCACACACAAGGGTAAGCAGAAAACTTGTTCATTTAATTCAAAAGTTTCTAAACTAATTTATTCTTGTTTCAAGTGTGACGATTAATGTTGAAAAACTTTCATGAATGCAACCTTGAAGTCAAGTTTAGCTCATTAATTGTTCTTGACCTACACCTACTCATTAGTTTTGAGAATTCGCATACCTCGACATACTCAGAGTTTTTTGTTTTTTTTTAAGAGCGGAGGTCAGACCGATAAAGATTTTTAAGAATAAGTCAGATTTTTGGAAAAAAGTTGGTGGCGGATGAGCCCTTATTGGGAAAATGGCAGCACTCACATCCCGAAGCGCGTTAAACCTGTCTCTCATCCCAGAAGTTTCTAAAAATGGAGCTGTTCCTCCAGGTTTGGCGTTATGCCGTCGGGGTAACTTCCTTACCACGCAAAAAAAATCTAATTATGAGAGAGACACCAGCATCGGATATACACTCCTGGTGCTGCTCAAATCTGTCCTCACGCGCTACACGTCATATAGCCGCGATCCAAGAGATACGATGGATAGGATTAAGTATACAAAAAGGGAAAAATTGCACATTTATTACAGTTGTCACAAAAGACTGCACATGTTAGGATACGGATTCGTCGTGGAAAATCAGCTACGCTCAATGATAATTGACTTTCAGCCGATCAGCGATCGCCTGGCTTTGATCCGCATCGAGGCAACACTCCAAAACATCAGCATAATACGTGCACACGCCCCTACCGACGCAGTTTAATGACGAAACCTGTCCGGAGTATGATGTCAAAATCATACTCGGGGACTTCAACGCCAAAATCGGTAAGGAAAATATATTCGGCGGATTAGTCGGAAAGAACACCTTCCCCGACATGATAACGACATCCAAGCTGGTCAATTTTGTAGCAGCTTGTAATACGGTGATAAGTAGCACTAGGTTTCCAAAACTACGAAATCACACAGCAACCTGGCGCTTTCTAGATGGTCAAACCGCCAAACCGATTACTGTTATATCAGCTATATATTCCCAATCCTCAAGAAAGGCGAGACTCACCATCTCTTCATCGACTTCAAAGCCGCATACGAGAGCAACATCGAAATCATCAGCCGCTGCCAACGCGTCGTCTTAAGAGGCCTCCACTCAAAAGTTCGCTGTTATGAAAGTAGACTCATGCAGGGTATTAGTTTGGTTTTACTTTTTTTTCTTACATCAAATTATCTTTATATAGGTAATATTAATAGGTAATATTAATATAGTAATTATTTGAAATTTGATAATAAAGTAAACAATAAATATGTACATATAAGTCTTTACGTAAGGAAAAGCAGATTAAGTGTATACAATTTTGAAATCCATTCACTCCCACACATTTTTTCAAACCTTTACTATTCTACTTGAAAATTTTATTAAAGCAAACTATTTCGATACTTGTGTTGTCTCCAATTCACCCATACATTACTTGTGGCTTTTTTGGGGCGTTTTTATCTAAAACTGAATTCAATGAAATGTTGCATGTAACATCCTTAAATTTTCGACATTATCGTAAGAAGTCATGTTTGGCTGATTGGAACCCTACATCTTTTCTGGTATTAGCCCAATTTAATCTAAAACAAATCTGCCCTTTCGGTATATTTTCAAAATTGTTCTTCCTTTTGTTAATAAGTTATTATTTTTTAACCGCCTCAATTATTCGTAAAAGTTTTCTCTATGCAACCTTGGACTATATGCATCTGTTGTCCAGGAATAATCACCAAATATTGTTTACATAATACCAATCATACACATATTGTAATGAAATAATTGTGTATTATAAGAGTACATAGTACGAGTAAGTAAAATGACAATATTTGTTTGAATATCCATTACTAAGAGTTGATACGTTTCCTTCCAAAAAGTTTGTTTAATTATGATGTTCAGCCAGGTTGTTTGCCTAACCATCAAAAGACATCTTGTATTCATAACGACTCTTATAGTAGGTACAAATAATTAACTCATAAATGCTGACATTTTTCATAATTGGAATTAAATTGATATCTCTCTTGTTACACAGAATGGACAGCTATCATGGTCGCCAAAAATATGATTGATGACATAGTACATATCTTCTTTAATCGCCTTTATGGCTTTAGCTTCTAATAGACGTTCTTATCTTCTGAACTCAATAGCGCTTAAGACATCGTTCCTAACCCTTTCTAATTTTGCATTCAAAGTGCCTCTGAGCCTTGTTATGCAGCCATTAGTCAAAGCTTCCAATTTGTTACGAAAATTTAGCATCAACTGATTGCAGCACTCAATTTTTGCTATTAGTCGTCCGTCATATGGATTATTTTTAACCATTTTTGATAAGAGCTGCTATCTCCAGCATTGTCAGGTAATAAAGTCCATTTTCATTGACAATCATTTCGAAACCGTCAAGAAGCAAATCGGACTACATTTATGTTGAAGGTCCGCTGTAGTTTATGTTACATATGTTATCTGTTACACAGTATTTGTTTTGAAGGTCCAAGGAAATCACTTTCCCCGTACGCAAACTTTGACCATGCTGAAACTGTCTATTTACCAGTTTCGGAGTTAGGTACTTACAGTATAGATAGAATGATTATGACTGCCAAGACTATTTGAAAGGGTTTAGTACTGATTTGCAATCTACACATAAACATATTAATTAATATTTAGAATATCAGAAATCAATGTCTTTATTAGGTATTGGGTTTCTGATTGTGTCCACTTTAGAGGAAATACACTTCTCACCAAGTTAACTTTAACTTTGTCAACTCTCGCAAAGAAGGATAAATACATTAAGTCACTTTCATATTGTAATCAATTCATTAGAAATCTTGTATCAAATTTATATCCAATATTCATATGAAAAAACACATTTCTTTAAGAGTTCAAAAACAATTTTCAATGAATATATGTAAACACATAATACATACTTTCGCAACAAACAACGAAGTATAGGAATCTCAAATTCATTTACATCATGGCACACCGACACCGTACTCATATTTTGCACAATCAACCAAACCCTAATAAAATATTTTCGAAATCGAAACTAATATTTTTCTGAAATAAACGCTTTAGCGACAAAAAGTTGAATTAAAAACTGAATTGTACTCGCTAAAAATGGAATTTGTCGTAAAATGGAGTCATAAGAAATGCAGTGATTCTCAATAACTATGGGATGAAGGTTATTTATTTTTTCTTTAGCGGCTACATGGAATGTCCCTTTACCATTTTACCGAAAATTTAGTTTGAAAATATTGAAAATATTACATGAAAATCATTCTTTAATTTGACTAATTTTATAAATTTTCAAACATTAATATCTCGGAAAAGAAGGGAAATTTCAAAATTCTGGTCGATCACATTGGAGATCTATTCATTACCTTTCCAAAGATCCCAATATCATATTATGCCAATAACGTTTTCTTATCGTAAAACTGTAAACCGATTTACAATTTTATGCAAAAAAGCGAAAGTTCTGTCCGGAATTTTCAAATATTACAGCAACAAAAACGTTTTTCAAAAATCTGGTGGACCACATTGCAGATTGAACTCTATTCTTTAATATGTGATAACTACCATTTAAATCGGTTACCGATTCGCTGAATGGCATTGTAAGCCGATTACTCATTTTTCGCTTTTTTCTTATTTTTCGGGTGGAGGCCTCTTAAGAGTATTTTACGACAATTGAAAAACATGGGAAACAAGTCGGCCTTGAAGTAAATGAGGACAAAACCAAGTATATGTTGTTAATAAATAAAGTAGCATCTTCCCACCGTCTAGGGCAAAACGTCACTGTTGGCAACAGTTGTTTCAGTGTAGAGCTACTAAAGAATTAATAGAGATCGATTCCAAGAATTTGATAGCTGCTTGGCTGTCCGAAAAATGTGGATATCCTTAGCATGGATATCCTATGTGACGTATTCCTTAAACCAAGATAAGTCTTCTTTAGAAGACGGAAGGTGCCGATAGCGGCGATAAAGACCATTCTCAGTCTTATTCCACTGGATTTGTGCTGCAGCAGTTTGGCGACCAAAACTGCTGTAAGACTGAATCATGGTCATCGAACCCTCATGGCCACGACTCGATACTTTGTCGATGGGTAACTAAACTACCAACGGATCGACGGTAACTGAACACATGAACCCGATGCGTGTATTTGAAAAGACGATACGAATTCCGGACAGAGCCTACTGGAAGCACCATAGAACCGACAATAAAAAGGGACACCGACGATTCTAAGATGGACATTGGCACAGAGGCTGGGGACTATTGCGAAATTCTAAAAATAGACCGTTCCTTAAGAGTTAATTACGATTGTAGTGTCCTTCAAGCTAAAATCGCGGCCGTTACTCAGGCTGCCGAAATTATACGTAAGAGCAGTATTGTTGGCATAGTGACAACTGTCTATACTGTCTATATAGACAGCCAAGCAGCTGTTAAGGCTCTGGACTCTATGGTAATTAAATTGAGGCTTGTGATCATCAATAAGGTGGCCCTCTGCTAGGTACCAGGGCATATGGATATCTTAGGAAACGAAAGGGCTGATAAGCTTGCATGCTCTCCCCTTTGTTGCAATCCCAATATGCTCCTTAAAGAAAAAAAATAGAAGATGAAGCCACTGGTGGACCCAATCGGCGATAGACTCATGACACGTGCAACGGCCACGAACCTTTGGTGGACCCTAAATAAGAAAAGGGTGGTGAAGCTCATTCGTCACAATACACGGGTCCTCTCTGGCACAATTACTGGGCACTGTGCCATTCGTATTCATGCGGACACCTGCTATGTGACTGTCCTGCCCTATCTTCTCCCAGTAGTTACTTCTTCACTGATTTGGAGGAAGTGGATAATGACGATGGACCTCCTGCGATTCATATCACTATCGTGGTGGCTCTAATACAGCGGTTTTTTTCAGCGTTTACTGGGTTAAATAATTGAGCACAATCTTCCCAATCCTATTGGTCAAAGTGAACAGCGACCTCCACTCATCGCAAGGCACCCATAAACCTAACCTAATCTTGGTTTCCAGCTTAGCTTCCTATCCAGGATAAGACCCAAATATTTTGATTCAGAGAGGTTCAGAGAGTGGGGGTAGCTTATTTAAAGAGTTTTGTATAAGTTCTTTTGAAGTTTTTAGGTGATTTCCTGAGACAGCTAAAGCAACATCATCAATAGTTCATTAACCACTAAATTCCAAACAAAAGGGGATAGAACACCTCCTTGCGGAGTGTCTCTACTGACCGATCTTGTAGTAGACGTCCCACCCAGCTTGGAATTGATAATCCGACCATTTAGCAGTAGGTTAATCAATTTGCAAAGTGATAATCAGGTTTGAGGGGATGGTTATACGTGCAGGTGGACTATAAAAAACAATGTTTCTAACCACATGGGATCTACCTGGGTTATAAGTGTCAAGCAGTAAATTTAGCGAGTCATCGCTGGAAGTCGTCCAAAACCCATCAGCTTTCTTAAGGCAGCTGGGTGTTATTGGATTTGAAGAGGGAATTTCCCTTAGCTTTACACAAAATAGGAGACATTCCTCGATTTTTTATCAGTTTATCCTAAAGCTGCAAGCCTTTTTCAAACAAAAACAATTTTTAAGTATGATACTGTCCCAGTATTGACTTCACTACCACCTGCTCTGGTTTTCAAACATGGCAAGGGTAGAAAAAATTTCTCGACTGTCATGATTTAAAAAAAAAAAAAACTTGGATTTGGTCGGAAAAGTTTAACCAATCCCATATGGATATTTAAAAGGTCACACAACATGAACATATCTAACTACCAATATATGAGACAAGAGGACTACAAAAATCTTGGATAGATTGACGAAACACTCTCAACTTTCCATTATGTAGCTACTGCCCGCGTAAATGGACAATCGTACAGAAATATAGTAAATGAGTGACGGTTCTTTCCTCTTTGGCGCCCCAAAGCGACATAATTTATTAGCTGAAATGCCTTAAAAGCTACTTGGCCTTGGTCTATATTTTACATTTCAAATCTGCATCTGAAAACTTCACGTGGGATGGGGTTTCTTTCTTCAGACCAAAGTTCATTGTCCGATTAATATCTGTCTGTTCGGTGTCATTCGACATTGAGTGGGAATTTACGAACAGATGTACATTTGAATGTGGCACCATTAAGACTTAAAAAACCGACGATTTTTTTTTAGACTAAATTTGATGGATACCTTGTTTTATAGCCAGAGATATTATATCTGCATAAGTATGGCACTCAGAACAATACCAGCCAACTTTCAGGGTCACTTGTACAAAGTAAGGCCATTAAATTACCATTGAATGTTTAAAGGTCGATAGGAAAAGAGTATAAACTACTTTAAAACCAAACATGTTAATCCAAACACACCTGTGCTACTCCATGCAAAGCGTGTTTTCAATTAGCAAACCAGTCAAAGAGGTGACTCGATTCAAATACCACAAAGTACACTTCAATCTAAAAATAAATACCGCAAATGTCAGCTTTCACGTTAGGTATTATTTAAAAAGAAGACACTCGCCTTATCAGTTTTCGAAAGCTTGCATGTTAATCTGTATAAATTTCATTTGCGATAAGCAAATAATTTTTGCCAGGTATAGATTTAAATTAGAAACAGTGAAAAGTATTTTTTTCTTTGTTTTTTAAATAATAAACAATTCTTCCACAGCAACGCCCATTTACTGGCAATTCAAAAGACATCGACTGTCTGAAAGCATCGCAATAGCCAACCTTTAGTCATTTCAAAGTTTAAAAATGTTAGGTAATCCATCTCAGACAAACTAAACACGTTCTCTTTCTTTCCGAAAGTGTATGTGTGTTCATTTCCATTTGTTTAACTGAAATCAAAAACCGGACGACAAAATTCCATCGATGCTACTAAGCACAGCCAACGATATACAACGAACGATGACGAAGACAGCAACAGCCATGATGATTCATCCAGCCGAGTAGATACTACTGGGCTGGAGTCATTGGAATTGTGGTGGCGTCAACAGAAAATGAAACAAAAGAGACACAGCTTGTATGCGCGTATAGCTTTCGTCAACATTATTTGAATTTTTGTAGTTTGGGGGCTTTTATGTAATCTATCGGCGGCGGTTTTTTCTGTTACATTTTAAATTTCGATAACCCCCGCTCTCCCGGTGCAGTGGTGTTTAAAAAGGTCAGTGCACTACAACTTCAATCCAGTTCTCTTCGCCTCAGTGCATCGGTGGTAGACACCTGGGAATGTCAATTGACTTTCTATTTTGCTCGAGAGGGGAAAAATCAAATGATGCCAAAAAACAAATACAAAACAAATGCCGACGAATCTTTAATGAATGCTCAGGCGAAAGTAAAATCGATAAATGTTTCAGAGTAAGGTTCAATGGAACACAGCAACAGAGAATAGATAAAAAACAGTTTTTCTTTTTTTGTTATTTTCTGGATGGGCGAGGTGGCTGCTTGGTACAAAAGAGAAGAAGGGTTGCAAACGGTTGGTGATGTTAGAGGTATTACCAGCTTTGGTGATGGAACATTTTATACTCGTTTTATTATTTTATTATAAATTAGGAAACGGTACTACAGTTCATGTACCTTAATGTGATGATGTACGAACGCGAATTTGGGGAATTCTGGGCAGGAAAAGTTTCAGTTTACTAGCGGCCGGCAAACTGCGCCTATAACACAATATAAAAGTTTCTAAGCATTAAACTTCAAAGTGTGAGTGAAGTCAGGTAACGCCCTTTAATAAAATAAACTTTGACTAGATTGTCAAATATCCAAACTGTTTTGAACTAGCTCAGTAGATAGAAAGTGTTCTACTGAATCGGTGGCACAGGACCGCTTAATTAAATCAATACACCACTAATAACTTTATTCTAAAGCTTTAAGATCCAGCGATGGAGTGAAAGGAAAGTATGGATAAAATGAAGATTGTGACTTATGCACCCGTACTGAAGCAGAGGATTCTATTATTCCGTAGTTGAAGTACAGTTATGTTCGTTGTCTAAAACTAAAATTTCTTTTAGAAAGTCAATCTACCACCAAATACTACAGATCAATAAGGTTTTCTTCATAGCTACTGAAGGTCTTGGAGCGGTTAATAGATATAAGTATATATAATGCATACAAAAAGAGCAAAGCAGTAGGCACTACTCTTCATAACGTAGTCTTTACGATAGAAAAAAAAAGTTTAACAACGTTAGCACTGGCTGGGTAGACCTCATATAAATCACGGAATATACAAATCCTTTGTACTGGCATAATTAATTCGAGACACTCAACAAGAAATAGTCCTACTCATATAAGTCCTGGTAGTCCACTAACTAGTAGAACACTTAGCAGCAAATGACCCGCACTCAGCGAGCGTCTAAGTTATAAATTGTGGAGCATACGACAAAAAAAAAATAAAATTACATCAACAGAATCCAAAATACATAATGGTTTTCAGAATATCTGTATGTCGGTTGTATGTTTATCTGTATGTTTATTTCAACAGGCGTCATGAAAACACTATTGGACGAAATTGTACATCAATATCGTGATCTGCCATCTAGAAGTTGAGATCTTTTTAACTAGACTGCGCTTTTAAAGCAGTTTCAACTTATAGTGGTTTTTCCTTCGCCCGTATAGCAAATGCAGTTTCACATATGATCACATTTATTGCAACGTTATGAAAACCTTAAAGCTACTATTGTAGATGACGCTAGAACAAAATAATTGTAGTTATCAATGAGTTGACCACATAAATAAATCAGTGGATCTCTCAGCTTTTGAAGAAGTTAAGGTAATGTAACTGCAGTAGATTTTTAATGATGCGTGTATGAACGATATCGCGGACACAGTTAGTTACTTAAATTAAACGAAGATTCAATCTAAAAGGGCAAGCATATGGCGTTACAAAAAATGTTTAAAATATGCATCTTGCAATCAAGAGATTATTTCTCTCTGTAAAACATGCAGGCAGCTCTTCAGCCATGCCAAGTGTTTCCGTGAGGCCACCAACTGGATTTCGTATAAAGAGGTCATCAAGTCTTAAAAAACGAACATCAGAAAACCCCAAAGGAAATCCTGGAGACTCTTCTGTGGTAAAATAGAAGATATCTCTGAGACATCCAGGCTCCAAAAGATCCTCGCAGCCACTCCCAGAATGCCTAGCTGTCTCAAAAGAGCAGATGGCTCGAAGTCTACTTCTGGAGCGGAATCCCTAGATCTATTACTGGATTCGCACTTTCCGAAAAGCTACAATGCCATTTCGGGCCCAATTGTAACCTCGGCAAAGTCAATGTTAAGTACCACCTCTTATTTTGCTACAAAAGCAAAATTCTATGGGTAATAAGCGGCCTTAAGCCATTCAAGTCTCCTGGACCATATCGTATTATATGTACCAGCCAAACTTTAGTGGAATTTGGACCTAATCCTTCCTCGAATATCTGGAATTGTCAAAAGTTGTGTGAATTTGGTTCACATTCCCAAGTCAACGTGTTTTGTATACCCAAGGCAGGTAAAAGTTCGTTCATAAATCTTAGCTCCATAACCTCAAAGCTGACCTAGGTCTCAGTTCGGAGGTTCAGTAAGGGTACACCACAAGGAGGTGCGATCTCCCCTCTTCTTTGGAACCTAGTGGTTCTAATCCTGGAAGAGGAAAGGTGCAAGGTAGTTGCCTATGAAGATGACGTTGCTATTGCTGTTCTCAGGAAAACAACTCAATACGCTTACGAATCTTCTACAGAACGCCCTCTCTAAACTCTCCTAATGAACTAAAAAATGCGAGAGGGTAAATCCTCAAAAAACCGAAAGTATAAAATTTCCAACTTCTTTGAAGTTGTATCCGTTATCAAGCCCATGCTTACGTATGGTGTGATTGTCTGGTGGACTGCGCTGGATAAAGCCATCCACTACAACCTGCAGAGAACGGCATGTTTCTGCATTAGTGTAGACACACTGTTCCACATGATTTCTCTCGATATCTATTGCAAACAATAGAGAACAAGTGGCTGCAAATGCGGCTATTCGCATGAAAACAATTTTATTGTGCACCAGTCTGCGTACTGGCCACTCGTCTATTCTAAACTAGAATTCATACACTGCTTATACTCTCCCCCAGCTCCTTTTCAACAAAAATTTCAAAACCTAAATACATACATATGTACATATGTATGCATATACCCTCCAGGACTGACAGGGTCTCCCAACTGATCCGTTTGCCACTATACAGACGGTTCCAAGACGGGCCTCCCAAGATCTATTCTGTAAGATCTCGTTCTGCCTTCCCAATCACTATAGCGTATTCCCAGCGGACATAATAGCGATCAAGGAGTCCTTGTCATGGCTAAGGTACAATGTAATATCCGCGAGGGATATCACTATTTTTATCAATAGTCAAGCCGCGATTAAATCCCTGAATTCATTCACCTTCAATTCCAAAGCTGCCCTTAATTGCCGCTTATCTCTTAACGAGATGACACAACAATTCAAAAGTCACCTAATTTGTGTGCCGGGCCATAGGGACATTCCAGGAAATTGCATGGCCGACAAACTCGCCAGACATGGTACAACTCTGTCGATTCTACTAGAGATGGAGAATCTCAACATGCCTCTCGCTACATGTAAACTCTTAATTAAGCAAAATCCGATACACTACTAACCGCAGGTGGTCGAACTGCACCACGTGCTCTATCACGTCATTACGGGACACTGCGTCATTGGGTGGCATACCCTCAGGCTCGGTCTCCCGGCAACGATTTTTGCAGAAGCTGCATGGATGATGAAGAGGAAGAGACTATTCTTCACCTTCTATGCCTACCAAGCTCTCTCAACTCGACTCAACTGCTAAGCTCTCTCATCTTAAAGAAAACTATATATAAAAGAGTACTTCTTCGGCAACCTTGGAGAACTAGCTAACATAAGCATTAGCCGCCGCCAGAGATTTATAATTAGCTCATGTTGGTTCAACGGGTAAATTGAGGACACTACATCCTGTGATATCACAATGGACCTATTCTGGCATAAGTGTGGCTGCACTTGCTGCAGCCTGCTACTCGAACCTAACCTAATTTGAGCTAGAAAACTAGTTAATCCACCTAAAAAGAGAGAAGATCCAAAAGTTCTAAACAATATTGGAAGAGATGCCGGCGATTTTCTACAGGATAGGTATAATCTTATATTACATAAATTAAAAACATGAACTCATGTGCTAATTAAACGGTCTACACATAGTCAACCATTTCTGGTGCAACTCTATATCATTAAAACAAACTCAAAACATTACATACATACTTACTTACTTACTTACTTACTTATTTAGGTGGCGCTACACTTCGGGGTGAACCTGGGCCTCCACTAACAAGCTTCTTCAGTTAGCCCGGTCCTTAGCTAGCTGCCTCCAGTTGCGCACTCCAAGTTTGTTGAGGTTCCCTTCTACTTGTGGGCGCCACAAGGCGAGGTCTTTCTCTACTGCGTTGTCTCTCCGTGTTCGTTTCGAAGACTCTACGGGTCGGAGCATTTGTGTCCATCCGCTCTACATGTCCTGGCCATCTTAAACGTCAACACAAACGGGACCGTAGATTTTACGAAGAATCTTTCTTTCGAAACGACCGTGGATATCTTCTTCCGCTTTAGACAGAGTCCAAGCTTCAGCGACATAAAGCAGGACTGATATGATCAAGGTCTTATACAGAATCTCCTTAGTTGTTCGGGATAGGGTTCTACAACTCAATTGCCTTCTCAGCCCAAAGAAACAAAGAAACAGCGATTGCCAAGAGTTATTCTTCTTTTTATTACTGCTGAGTTGTTATTGTCAGAATTGATAGCAGAGCCAAGGTAGACAAAGTCCCTTACTACCTCAAAGTTATAGCTGTTCATTGTGACGTTCTGTCCAATTCGTCGATGTTTTGTCCCTTCTTGTTGACAGTATATACTTGGTTTTGCCCTCGTTTACCGGTAAACCCATTTTGGCAGCTTGCCCTGCAATGCTAGAAACCTCACTGGTAACAGTCCGCACAGCAAAACATTACATGTACATCGTAAATCCCCGTATTCGGAGCTAGCCATAGATATTAACAACGCCATTACTACAAATAGCCGCCGTGGCTCAAGTGGTTGGTGCCTACAAACGAGGGGTGCGAGGTTTGATATCCAGACAACACCTAAAATTTCTTTCACGGCCCCATCTCTTGCGAGCGTCTGACAAACATCCGAGACTGTCATAAAAAAGGTTCTCAAATAAAAAAAAAGCGCTTAGGAAACGGCATTGAACAGTAGGCCTCTTACATTCGTGTAAAGAATATAACACGCACTACACGAATGGTTGTGAGAATCTAGCCCCTGGATCCCATGGGTCTGTCACGCCAAATATTTGTATTTGTATTATTACAAGTGTTGGTAAATTATGTATTCTAAGGTTAACGTTTAAAAGGAAATACAAGTGAAAATACCATTGTTTAGATCTTAAGAATAGCCCACCTATTAAATGTAATATTATTAAATGTTAAACTAGTAACAAACCTTATATTCATTTGAAGATCATGTGCGATATATGTACATATGTATGTACATAAGTGGGTGTATCTCTGGTATTAAGCAAATTTGAGTATGACCTCTTGATCTACGGTTACTGCCAACGTATCAACGATAAATTTCTTGAAATCGATTTATCATAAAGCGACCAGTAAGTTCGTAAATATGCGTTCTCCTTTTCTAGCCCAGAATAGAGCCCGAGCATTTCACACGATTGACTAATTACATGATGGTTCATGCATTCAGAACGTATCTTATTTAAAATATCTCTGGTGGTCAGCCACGCAAAACTATTCATCAAATGGATCGAAAAATCAATAATATGCACTATTACAGCACTATCGTAGGCTTGCGAAGGAAGCCAACTTATGATCTTACAGGGATGTAAAAAAAAGGCCATGCTCACTTTGCGACATTGTCAAAAAATCTGAAATCATATTTTAGACGGGATTTTACTCATAAATACGCAAATCCGTCTCTTCAGCAATAGAAGACTGTATTATTTGAAGAATAGAGCAAATTTAATGTTCTATCATCGGACGGTATTGTCTACGTACGACGAGAACCAGGTACGATACAATCGTCATCACGTTCGGGTAAATATAAAGCATGGAGGAAATACTATTGTCTAGGACCGCCGTTCCGGTCATGATGCTGCCCTCTGCATCAAATCAATAGTATCATGGATCGTTTTGTGTGTAGGACTATATTAGAAACAGTTATGCTTCCTTGTGCTAAGGAGGAAACCCCATTGTTCTGTAGGTTTCAACATGACAGTTATACAAAGCATGCTTCAAAGTATATTAAGAAATTCCTATCATCCAAGGAAATAAAGATTTTGGAGTGGACTCCACAACATCCAAACTTAAACAACATAGAAAATCGGGTAAGACAGTGATATTAGTAATTACATTACATTACATATTATTACATTACATTACATATTAGTAATTACAGATGTATTGGTAAGCTTTCATGTATTCCCAAATTATTTGAAAATATTGTTTGCAAACACATGGAATTTTCCTGCAGGTCTATAATATCTGATTATCAAGATGGCTTTGTTAGACAAAAATCAGTCTCAACTAATTTACTAGAGTTCTCAAATTATGTAATACCGCAAACTGACAAGTTCTTGCAGACAGATGTGGTCTATCTTGATTTCTGTAAAGCCTTCGATTAAGTTAAACACAACATTCTTTATCGGAAACTGTCTCTACTAGGTTTCCCACCGTGGTTGGCCTATTGGTTGGACTCATATCTTACCGAAAGAACACAATTCGTTGCTTTTCAAAGAATCACGTCTAAACCTATTTCAGTCCACTCGGGTATTCTCCAAGGAAGCCACATCTCTTGGGTCTCTTTTATTTATTTTATATGTCAATGATCTAGTAAATGTCTTCGCCCATTCTAAAATTCTGTTATATACAGACGACGCCAAAATATTCCTTCCAATTCAAGACCCTAGCCACAATACCTTCTAAAAAATGACTTAAACAAAGTCTGCACATGGTACACACATAACAATATGTGCTTAAATGTTAAGAAATGTAAAGTTATGTCTTACCACAGAAAACCTTGCCCGTCTATTCTCACTTATTTTTTAGACAATGTTTGCCTTGATCTAGTACATTCTATCTGAGACCTTGGAGTGGTTTTTAACCCAAAATAGAATTTTAAAGACCACATTGATGTCATAATTAATAAAGCCAGAAGCCGCTTAGGCTTTATTCATAGGTGGTCGTATGACTTTTTTACATAAAAAAATCCCTATATTGCTCACTCGTAAGCGCAATCCTAGACTATTGCAGTTGCCTATGTTCTCCTAACTGTTCTGTCCACATCGATCATATGCCGATCTCTCTGCCAATAAGGCCAGTTTGAAATTATAAATTAATTTTGTTGCCCAAATAAATAAATAAATAATTGCAGAAGTAATTAAAAACAAAGGCTATTAGACAGCCTGAATTAGCATAACAAGAACAATTGCAAATGTTTTGTACAGTCCATTCTAGGATCAATTCTTAACAATAAGTGAATGTTTTTTATGAAAATCGTTTGTAATAAAGTAATCTATGTATTAAAATAGACAAATTTTAAATTTTATTTACTTTTGAATTTGAAACTATTTTTTATTCAAAAGTAAACGGCAATAAATTACAAATGTTTTCCACATGTTAGGTGTAGGTTACGATGGCTGTGACTACGATGATACAAAAGTGCTATGTAGGAACTACAAAACTTTCCAAGTTCTAGTTGCACCAACTAAAACATTTTACGAAGTGGAGGTTACTCCTTATCTTTAAAGTCGGCGCTGAAGTCGTCGAAGAGAAGACCTCCGATGTGGAGCGACCCTCTACGGTACAGCCAGTCAGCTGTTTTTACTAGATTGGGGATCATTTCTGATTCCTCTTCTTCCTTGCAGCTCCAGAAGAAGTCATTCCAGTCCAGTGAGGACACATACATTTGAGCTGATCTACGATCGCTTTTACATCACGTGAGATCTCTATCAATGCAAGGTGAAAGCGTTTTGTTTGATCTACATACATATTACAACTCCATAGTTTTTTCACTTGTCCTGAAATCATTTCCCCGATCACATTTAACAACTGGCAACACTGCTTATTGGCTTAAGAGACAAAAGCTAACCCCCGCAAAAATGCAAGCAGAATATTCTTTTTTGTCGACGTCTCTTCTTCGCCTTGAAACCGGGTTAGGCGAAAAAAAAACCGTCAACCCAACAAAATAGCAAAATAAAAAAAGAGGGGGAGAACTAATCAACTCACCTCATTGATTACACAAAATATATTCAACGGCGCTTGTACAAAAATCGGAATGAATTTAGCAGTGAGGAAGAATAGGTAATCCCGCTGCAATGATGTTTGCTTCGATTTTTCTTGTATTCTCCAGCAACACGTCACGCGAATTAGATTCTCTCTATGGATTAACTCCTTCGCCGGGCCGAAGGAAGCAATTTATTTCTTTTTTCTTTTTAATTCGCACGATACACCGCACGGCACACAAAACACAATTATTACAAAATATATTAGAAAAACGAAACACGAATACCAATTGCACTCAATAGAATATTATATTTTAGAAATTAAAAACAAAAACACATTAAAATTTTTGCCTTTCGGAAAACGGAAAAAAACGACAGCAGCGGCGACAGTGACGACGATTATCGATGTTTTTTTTTTGCACTTGTATTTTTTCCTTTCTGTTATCTCTTGCTCATCAATTTAAAAAATACTCTCGTTAGCGACGATTGAGTGGGACTGGACTGCACAATATTTATGCATTATTGCGGGTAATTTTGTTTTTCGTCGATTTTGGAACAAACACAAATTTAAAATGATAAACACAACAAATGCACGCAAGGGGTTTCACGAAATACGCCCTATCCGTACCATAACCTCGATAAATGTGCCGATTTCGAATTTTTCGCTGTTTTCTTCGACGACTCTTCGCCTTGCCGCCGTTGTTGAGTGCATCTACGGCAAATTCGAGTTCGAAATTGGAATGGTGCTGTCAGCTGTTCATGCGGTTACTGATAAGGTAGTTCGGAAAGAAATAAGAGATGGCAGGGCAGTTTGAATTACACTTGCTGCTTATGCTTAACTTTATATAAAAATGTTACTAATTCGAATAAAAAAGAATTTAAGTTTCTTATTGAAATACTTCAATGATATTTATTTTATTTTTATTTATTTCATCATTATCCTCATTTTACAATTTACGAAAAGATTTCTTAAGAATATATTGCAGTTAAGATACGAGTATAGTTCATTTTGTATTAATTTACAATAATAGGGGCAAATGTCACTTCATAACAAATTATTAATTGTGGGGTGAGCAATTTAAAAAGGGAAACAAAAGAAAATATAAAAAAAGTTAGAATAATTGTGATTTAGATGCAAAAAGGAAAGCATTCCATAAATCCAAATTCATTACATGTACATACATACATACATACATAAATTAAAAGGTAGCAGCAAAATTTCGATTTCATTGTGATCGAAACTAAAAAGCCATTGTTTCACTTTTTTCATGAAGGTAAACAAATTACTTATGATTCGCATATCTACAGGAAGACTATTAAATAATTTGCAGGATAGAATCGAATATGAGTTTCTATAGCATGTGGTACGAAAAGCAGGAATAGTAAAAGCTGTAAGCGTCAGAGATCGGACTCTGCATATAACCTCCTCGGATGAGAAATACTTTTAGGACCCTATAAAAGAATAGATGTCTGACTGGTAGAATTTTTATGTGTCTAAATGATTCCAGACGGTAAGAACTGCAGATCTTCAGTATGACTTCTGTAAAGTAAGCAATGGCTGAATTTTATTCATGTATGCACTTCCCCAACAGCTCCTACCGTACTGTAATTTCGAATGAAATATCCCATACTATATTAAAAGGACAAAATTTCTTTAGACGGTAGAAGGAATAGTAGAAAGCAGATTTTGTTATAAACTTAAAATGTGCTTAGACCAACTCAAATTGCAGTCAATTATAACACCTACATACATAGGTATTTCAAATGGCTTACATCTTCGATTTTAAAGCAACAGTCATGACAGGGAACATTCACGTCGAAAACACTTTAGGATATTGAACAGAAGATGAACTATGATGTATGCTATACCTTGTACATTTAGAAGTATGAAATATGACCTCGATATCTGGAGACTCATGGTTGGTAAGGCTGGAGAACATAAGTTTAGTCTTAACGCAAACCACTAGGTTATGTGAACCAAATTCTTAATAACTCAACGTCATTGTTTATATCAGCTACCAGATTTAGGGGACTGACAGAATTGTATGCAATCCGAAGATCATCTGCAAAAGCCCTGACTTTTCCTACGAATGGCTGGGTAAACAAGGAGTTGACATATAAAAGAAATAATATAGGTCCGAGCACCGAGCCTTGGAGAACACCAAGATTGATAACCATAGTGTTACTTAGGCTAGAGTCGATTTTCTCTTTTTGTTTTCTATCTTTTAAATAAGACATAAACCAACTATGTATCCAACCACGAAAACCTACATTATACAGCTTGTGTAAAATAATGTTATGATCAACTATATCAAATGCTTTTGTTATATCAACAAATAGCCCAGCTAAAAAAAAAAAAAATACAAATTTTTGGCGCGACAGGTCCATGGGACCCAGGGCCTAGCTTCTCACAACCATTCGTGTTGTGCGTGTTATATTCTTCACACGAATGGAAGGGGCCTACTGTTTAATGCCGGATCCGAACGGCAATTTTGAGAAGCTTTTTCATGACAGTTTTACTCTCGGATGTTTGTCAGACGCTCGCGAGAGGTGGGGCCGTGAAAGAAATTTTAGGTATTGTCTGGGGATTCAACCTGGAACCCCTCGCTCCGTAGTCCAACGCACTAACCACTTGAGCCACGACGCCCACGGAGCCCAGCTAAAGATCTTTTTTCATCCAAAGCCTTTCTGTATAATGGAGCAAAAATCTAAAAGGGCGTCTTCAGTAGATAGCCCAGCTCTAAATCCAAATTGCATTGGACTGAAGAACTTTATTTTATTCAGATACTCCAAAACTCTTTTCTTAACACATTTCTCGAAAACTTATAGATAGGTCTATAACTCCATTTTCCATTTCAAATTGAAAAGATGCCTTAAGATATCTACAATGAAGAAGAAAATGTTTTTTAGCATTACATTTGAAATACCATCGCTACCACAGGAGTTAGAGCCATTTAAGGAGTGAATAGTCTTCAAAATCTCAACCCCAGATATTGTTTCGAAAAAGAACCTATTCCTTTCGAAACGAGTATGTGGGAGCAAGCGATCACTCAAACAACAATTACAAATGTTTGTATTATTTGTTTGAAAAGACTGTTGCTCAATTGACGCAAAGTATTTATTAAATTCGTTTGCTATTTCCGTGGGTTCCGTAATAACATCATTTCCATTTTTTAAGAAAAAAGAATTATGTTGCTTTATATTATTATTCCGATTTATAATGTTATTGATCACTTTCCATTCTTTCTTCAGATTCCCTTGCGCAGCCCTTATCTGATTATGGTAATAATCATGAAATGTAACACTTGTATATGTAATCAGCTAATGTCTATCGTATTGTAATGAAAGGAGATAGGAAACTTTCTGTTGTACCAATAAAAGTAAAAGGTTACATATTTTCTTCAAAAGTAAAAAAAATAGTTCAATTTCATACCCACAAATGAAGTCCTCTATCTCAAAATACTTTTCCGTCAAATCTTTTGACCAATCAGAAACGTTTACCCTTGTTGAGACAAGTGCACAGATTTTTTACTTGCACCTATACCTAT
The DNA here is from genome assembly GCA_905220385.1 of Xylota sylvarum. NCBI lineage: Eukaryota > Metazoa > Arthropoda > Insecta > Diptera > Syrphidae > Xylota > Xylota sylvarum. The sequence goes on along the minus strand of LR999957.1, from coordinate 64,604,590 downwards.
AGGGCAAGTATTGGTTTCGTGAAAAATTTCGAACTTGAGATTTCAATTAAACTTGACATTACTATGATGGAGAAGTCCAAAAAGTGGGTCCGTCAATTCCGTCTGTCTGTCTGTCTGGATGTCTGTATATTCGACTGCAGGCTAAACGGCTGGAGGGATTTACTTCAAACTTTATATCTGTGGTCTGTGGGATGATCCCTAGAGGCGAAATTGGAATTTTCATTCTAACCTCAAAATTAAGGGTACTTTACTTAAGGCCGATTTTACTAAAAATGGATTTTCTCGAAAACGGCTCTAACGATTCTGATAAAATTTCATATGCGAGTTAGTTTGGGCATATCCTATTAGGCATACCACGTTTTAGCAAAAAATGCGTATAACGGTAATTTTAGAAATTGACTGTTTCTCGGCTATTTCTTCAGTGATTGGGCTTAAAATTAATACTTGATGTTGGTATAATAAATGCAAAAATAGGACGTACCAAAATGTTAAAACTGCCACGCCCACTTTTAAAAAATTTAACTTTTTTAAAATTCTTACTAGAAATCGAAAAAAAATGTTAAAACAAAATTAATAGGCTTTGAAGTTCTCTATAATTCACCTGAACACTATATACGGCCGGCCGACTTTTTGAGAGCATTTTTACAAAAGAACAATTTTGTGAAATATCTAAGATACGTAGCATCAGTTCAATATTATCAATTCCATCGAAAATGCAAAATGCCACGCCCTAAGACTTAAATTTCAGTTCTTATAAGATTGTAAACTTATTGCAATAAGGTGCATGTTCGCACTTTATTTTTTTTTGTTTGGAGGTTACTGTATACGTGAAGGAGCCTTGTGCAATAGTGAGGAACTTTAACCCTCTAAAAAAAACTCCCAAAGACAGCCTTCAAGAAATCGCACTTAGTCTTTGGACTAATCAGGAATTTATTTTTGATTTAAATTAATAAATTTGTAGAGTTAAAAGGAAAAGCCGGCGTTTAAAATAAAGTCGTACTCTTCTTAATTTTCTGATTATATTCTCATTACTTAGCCGTTGTATCATTTTTAAATTAACGTGATTGAAAAACCTAACTGTGTCTGTGAACAACTTTTTAACTCAATAACTAGATCTCTATATAGATCAGCGTTTTATATGTACCAAGACGCATTAACTATGTTTCAAAGTTCTTTATAGGTATATTGGTTTGGATTTTTTCGTAAATTTGCCTGGTTTTAGAACCTGCTTATATAGCAATAATTTATGGTAGTTGGACAGGGATGAGTATCTCCCAATAAGCTAATACATTTGACTGTAGCGTATGTTCAATTCATCTCTCTTTTTCTTTAAATACGCTTTCCAGCGCAACTTTAGCGTCTAGCGTCATGTCTAGGTATTTGGCTGTATTTGAATATTCCACTACATTACAATTTTTGTATACTGGAATGTGTGGAACATTTTTATACGTAAAATTAATATGGACTGAATTTATGCCATTTAATCTAATCTCCCATTTTTTAGTCCATTCTGAGATATTATTTACTGCCTTTTGAAGCTTTTTTGTTGCTACGTCAATAGTTTCTCCCACAGTACAGCAGTATCATCTGCAAATGTGCTATAGTGGTTTCTTCACTTTGTGGTAAATCGGTAGTAAATAAAAAGTTTAGTACTGGAACTAGTACACCGGCTTTAATTTCTCTTAATGTTGAGTACGCTGTTTTTTGTTTAATTCTACATACATATGTACCTTAACGGGAATGCAGCATTTATAATCTGCGCTAGTTTTTAAAACATTTTTTTTTTTTTGGAAATAGTTTTAGATTTCACCCCGTAATTAGATCAAACCCTAGGGTCTTTTTTATATTCATGTCTTCTTTTATTTGTTTGGCAAGTTCTTTAACTGTGACCGGCCGAATAGGTCTGTCTTCTTGGAAAAAGTTGGTAGACGCCTTTACGGTACTCAGGAAAAATGTTTGCTTTTTCTCGGCTGGTGTTACCTTCTCTAATTTTTTCTGGCGGAATGTGAGCTATTGGCCTGTTCATTTCTTGTGTTGCCTTCCAGAGCGATTAGACAGTACTAGCAGCATTTGTAAGATTGGTAAGAAATCTTACCGATTTTCTAAGCTTATTATTTAGATTGGTTAGTAGATAAGTATATAATCTGAGCTGCATATATACGGGGTAAATGAACGAGAGCACCGTTATCCACACGTACGCACCAGTACTACCAGATCGTGGTAAATTTACCTTTTCGTGGTAAATTTCAACTTCAATTTTCAAGTTATGGTAAAAAGGTAATATTTTTCGATTTCCATACAAAAAAGGGAAATTCTATTGACTCGCTTATTTTCACTGCAATAGTGAATTCATCCCATAACTTGAAAGGGTTAATTTCGGCGATCTCACATATTTGGTGATTGTACTTATGCGTAGCGATCTATACTATTGTTTTGTGGCAATTACTATTCTAGGCACTGAGCACTTTTCGTATTCTAGGCACAAGGTAAATAAACGTTTAAGTCAAAGGGAACTGAAGACAACAAGAGCAAATGATTCCAATCGTGCTGGTTGGAAGTTGCGTAGTTTTGTGATGTATTAATGTGTTGTGGTTGTTTCGTTAAATTTGTGGTTTTAATTTCCATTTCATGCTTTTTGTGGTACTCTATTGACTTTGAAAGTCATTTGTACTTGTGTGGGAAATTTTTGGTGGGAATGGTAAATTTTCATCCAGCATGTGGTATTTTTCTTGAAAAATGTCTGGCAGCACTGGTATGCACAAGAAAACCGTCGAGAAATCGGTTTTGCTTTATCCTTTTTTTATCATTCGCAATCGAGCATTGTAGCCACAGATTAATACAGATAGTCGTCTTGTCATCCCCTGCCCGCTAAAACCCTCAAATGGGCGGGGCCTAAATCCTCTCCCATGATTCTCTATCCATGAATGCATGTGAATAATATATTACAGCCATCAGCTGATTAAATTTCCTTTAGTGTGAACTAAGTTTTGCATGTGTTGGAAAATTGAGAGATAAATTTCCTTTTTGTTTTGTTCCGAGAAATTCACCAGAATAGCTATAAATTAATTTAGCACTACAGTATTGTTGTGTATGTGAATTGATTCATCTTATTGCACTGAATTCAATGCTGTAATTAGATATTGTCATACTCCTTTCGTTTAAAAGTTATAGCACTTTCAAATTGCACTTTCAAATAATAACGAATAGGAACAAAAAAAATTCCCTGGTGGTAAATTTTTGACACCAAGATGGCTGCGCCCATGGGTTCCCCATCGCTCAAAGAATGTGTGCGTGAGGTCCCATTTGATTTGCATTGAAGCACCTATACACCTAAAGAGCGATGGGGAAAAATAGCTGTTTTTTGGTGCGTTTTAGCTTGAGGGCCAAAAGAGAGGCGCTCTGACATGACTGTCTGCATAAGTATATAATCTGAGATTGAGTCGTCTGCGCAGCTACAATCTCAGATTATATACTTATACAGATAGTCATCTCAGATGACTATATATGATAATATCTAATTGCAGCATTGAATTCAGTGCAATAAGATGAATCAATTGACATACACAACAATACTGTAGTGCTGAATTAATTTATAGCTATTCTGGTGAATTTCTCGGAACAAAACAAAAAGGAAATTTATCTCTCAATTTTCCAACACATGCAAAACTTAGTTCACACTAAAGGAAATTTAATCAGCTGATGGCTGTAATATATTATTCACATGCATTCACGGATACAGAATCATGGGAGAGGATTTAGGCTCCGCCCATTTGAGGGTTTTAGCGGGCAGGGGATGACAGGTCGACTATCTGTATTAATCTGTGGACTCAATGCCTTGGTGCAACAAATAAAAATTCTGTGCAAGAACGAGCATTATTACAGTCCACAATAAATTAATTCTTGATTGTTAATTGATTTTTTTCTTTTATTTTAACTGAGTTCTCGAATAAGGCTAAGAGTTCTGTTTTATCTTGTTTGTTGATTTGGGAATTGTATCCACTCCAGCTTTTTGTATATATTTGGACTGCTTCTTCTAGTTAATCTTCTGTTTGTATAGCTGATGATAATGGAACACTTTCTTCCAACTTGTGTCTGAAATAATTCCAGTTAACTAGTTTTGGGTTATTTGATTGTAAATCTGACCCTTTTGTGTTATAAAAATAACCGACAAGATCAAGGGTATTATTTCCATCAGTTGTCCAGTAGGTAGGTTTTCCCGTTTGCGATTCTCGATCCCATTAGCATTCTATTCAAGGATTTTTATTTTCTTGCTGTTCTGTCTCTCAAGGAAAGATATTTATTTTAAAATTGTGTTATTGCACTTTCCATGGAATCCATTCTGCTTAGAATTTGAATTACGGTTTCCATTGCAGTGTTGGTTTTTTTGTTGATTTTGCTTTTTTAGGCTTTTCCAGCTGGTTTTTTTGTTGTTTTCGATGCTGCCTCAGCATGTTATTTTTGTCCTGCGGCTGTCTTTGGTCCTGAGCCCTTTTTCATAATCTCTTGGACTTTGGGTTTTTCTTTTTGTGTCCTCTCTGGTGGCCTTTTAGGACTTTAGGTGCATCCTTTTTTAAGCTTATTTGTGGTTTCTTTTGCAAGTTGAATTTCTTTTGCAACTAAACATCCTTTATAATTAACCGAATGGTTTTCATTGCATTTGCACATTTAGGTGATTCGGATGAAACAATAGGCGTTTTTCTTTTTTAGTTCAGAACAGAGCTCTGAACAGAGCCTGAACATGTCGAGCGCGCTGTGAACGGAGCACGCTCTAAACGCTCTGATATATTTAAGAAACACGATTGAGCAGTACCTGTCATATGACTGCAAAATCAATCGACCATTCATGCTTTTTGTCTTCTTAAACACTAAAATAGCGTTTATACACAAATAAAGTTTTCATTTAATTATTAACTACTAATAATTAATTAAAAACAAAGCCTCGAACTCCATTTCAATTGTTTTCGATTTCGTTTTCTTATTGCTTTACCCCTTGTCAAACGTCAAATTCACTGTGCTCGGGTTTTGCTCAGGATGCTCAATCAATAGGCGTTTTTCTTTTTTAGTTCAGAACAGAGCTCTGAACAGAGCCTGAACATGTCGAGCGCGCTGTGAACGGAGCACGCTCTAAACGCTCTGATATATTTAAGAAACACGATTGAGCAGTACCTGTCATATGACTGCAAAATTAATCGACCATTCATGCTTTTTGTCTTCTTAAACACTAAAATAGCGTTTATACACAAATAAAGTTTTCATTTAATTATTAACTACTAATAATTAATTAAAAACAAAGCCTCGAACTCCATTTCAATTGTTTTCGATTTCGTTTTCTTATTGCTTTACCCCTTGTCAAACGTCAAATTCACTGTGCTCGGGTTTTGCTCAGGATGCTCAATCAATTCATGCTGAGCTGATAGAGCGCGCTCGGAGCGCGCTCTAAACGAAAAAAGAAACACGAATCGAGTGCTCTAAGCGTTCTGAACTAAAAAAGAAACACAAACATTTTTTTTGACAACTCAAGCTCTGCTCTGAACTAAAAAAGAAAAACGACTAATACAGGTAGTCAACATAGAGTGGGTCTCCCTTAGACCCTTACTTCCCTAACTAATTCATTGCTATTTGAAATAGCAGTTTGAAAGTGATATAACTCTTAAATGAATAGTGTATGATAATATCATTGTATATAAATCTAATAGTAGTATCACTTGAGGATATCGACACTAGCGCCTCTAACGAGCGAGGAAACTTTTTTCTCATTCGCTCCCAACTATCCATTTGCTCTTACAGTCGCAGATATCAAATGAGAAGAGAAGAAAGAGAACAAAGAGAACCAAACAAACACACAAAAAAAGGTGGAAAGAGAGAATACAGAAAAAGAAATAGATGATCGTTATGTGTCCTGTGAAGTTTCTGCCGAGGTGGGCTGCGTTCAACTTTGTTTGTTCATATACATACATACATATATACTTATAAGGTATGCTTTTCTTTATCATGATTCTGGCGGTTAAGGGTTGGTCAGAAAGATCATTTCTTCTTTCACATTCTTACATATGTATGTATGTGCAGCTTTAACCTGTAATCTGTTTCCGTGTCAGATTTTTGGTGGATTTAAACTCCTTAAGAGCATAACAGGTGCGCCTTCAATATTTGTTTGTGTGAAGGAATACCTGGGGGTAATGTACGACTTCTTCCATATCTGTATAGAGTTGTTGCGTAATGTGTGTCCTGAAGTTTTCTGCCATATGATGTGTATACATACTGTGCACAGTTTTGACTTACTCTGGACATATGTATGTATATACATATGTACATATGTATATGTATGTATGTATGGATGTACATTTATAATTTTCCTTTTCTTGGTTTTGGCGGTTAAGGATTGGTCACAGCATTGCCTAACATAAAATCAAAAAATAATTTGCCAGAAGAGAAATAAAAAACATATAGAATTGCTTGACTGGCAATTACCAAATTGTACGTTGTAAGAAAGTTAATTTTTAATTAAATATTCAGAGCAGTGAATAGAACAATAGTGGTGTCTAGTGCGGTGCGTTACAAAAAAAACGCATCTAGTATTTTACCCCACTGGGTGATGTGGAAAGAATACAAAAATATATGTACGTACATACATACATATGTAAATACAGTCGACTCCCTCTAAGTCGAATTTTCACGGGATATCAAAATTAGTTCGAGTTAGAGGGATTTTTGGAAAAATTCGAGTTACAGGGATTAATATTTTTTTTTGTTTAAAAACCTTTATTTTGTTCAAAAATATATATATATATACATATATATATACATAAGTTTTAAATATATAAAATTAGTTAAAGAAACTTGTAATTTTAGATTGAGTCATTATAGTTCGAGTGTGCACCCGTTTAAAAAACGAATCTATCTTAAAAAGGCAGTGTTGAACCTCATCCGGTACATCATCTGTCATTTCAATTGCAGATTGCAATATTTCAATTGCGTTTTCAATGTTATACTTTCCCGGGAGTTCAATATTATTTTTTTCGTCTTCAGCTTGTTCTTCATCATCTCCACTCCCGTCATCGTTAGCATCAGCAGCGTGTGCTATTGCTTCCAAAATTGAATTGCTATTAGGTACTTCTGTGGCTACGATACCGTCATCGACTTCAACATAATCCTTCCAACTCACGCCTTCAACATTGTAATTAGATTCTGCAAGCCTGTTCCAGATTACCTCGATTTCATTAGTATTCTCGTTTAAACATCTAAGTAAGTTAAGTGGAATATCATCTTCATCGTCCCATGTCTCGGGCTTAAATCCGGCCTTTTGAAAACAATTCTTAATTGTCAACGGAGTTACATCATCCATCCATGCCTTTGAAATTTCTCATACACAGTCGAGCAGTGATACCTTATAGTCCTCTTTTTTGGTTTCCCAGGTCTTTAAGATTTTGCCAAGTAACGGCGCTTATAGTGCACTTTCAAATTTTGTATAATACCTAAGTCCATCGACTGAAATATTGAGGTCATATTAGGAGGGAAATACTCAAGCTTTATGAAGTTTAATTTAGCCTTTACTTGCGTTGGCTGAGCTGGGCAATTATCGATTATAAACAATACCTTGCACTTTGATAAAAACAAAGAAGTCCTTCAAAAGTTAAGTTTTTTGTTAAAAAAATGTTCTTGTCCAACCTAACGTACGTATAGCACAGCCTGAAAGCAATACAGTTTAAATAAAGTTAACAAAATTCCTGAATAATACGCACGTCCGCAAATGTTTACAATTGGAATCTCACTGGTAGACGTCTGTATGTTACTCTTTTTAAAGTAGACTTCCAAAACACACACTAAATGGCAAGAAAACATCTGAGATACTTAACTGTTTTCAAATTAAAAGCAGATTGTTTGGAGCCCAACCAACAACACAAGGAATAAGCAGCGCGTTACAGGGACGCACGGTTGTGGCGCGATGCGACTGAGAGAGTCAGAGGATGCGAGTGTCTGTGCTTGATGTTATACAAGTTGCAAGAGGACATTTTTTTTTTTCTTTTTTCCGTAAAAAAAAATTCGACTTAGAGGGATTGAAAATAGACCAAGAGTCGAAAGAATGTGTTCGAGTTAGAGGGATTTCGACTTAGAGGGAGTTCGACTTAGAGGATGGTTGTTTGTATGGAAAATTGAGGGGAATGTCAAAATATGGCGAAAAAATTCGAGTTAGAGGGAAATTCGACTTAGAGGAAGTTCGACTTAGAGAGAGTCGACTGTACTTACATATGGAACTACATTTCTAGGTATAAATAGTCACATATGTATCTACATATAGTTAGGGACAATAAAAAAATATTAAGCATAATCCGTATTGGTAACCGCAATTTACTCCAAAAAGGAAAAAAAAGGTTGTTTTCATCAATCTGTCCTTTCAATCCAATGTTTGCAATTAAATAAAATAAATCTGTTGTTGTGGTACAAAACATTAGAATACATATTAAATATTTACATGTATTAATACATACACAAAAGCATTTGCATTTGCATGAACATTGAAATTTACAAAATTGCAACGTCGCTAATTCCCGCATAGAAATAATAAAATGTGGTAACGTTTGAGTGTGTGTGCAATTGTGTATATTGCAGAAAAATAACTTCATTCATAATTAAGGTAAACACCAAAAAATACAAAAACAAAACACGAAAGCAAAACATAATCCTCCCGTCTCGTCGATCACGATGGTATTAAACCACACGAACATGTACATATTTGGATGTATGAACATGATCAAGAAGAGAGTCATTTTTATACCCTATCCTAAGGGTATATTAAGTTTGACACATAGTTTGTAACATAGAGAAATAATCGAGATAGACCCTATAAAGTATATATATTCGTGATCAGCATCAATACCGAAATCGATTGAGCGATGAAAGGCCGTCCGTCCGTATGTACATATGTCACCGCTTTTTGGGCATTCAATTTTGAGCTAGGACGATGAAATTTCATATCTGGGCTTCTGAGAAAAAGATACAGTATAAGTGAAAAATTTTTTTAAATCCGCCCACTGCCACGCCCACTTTTTCATAACTTCATTAAATTACATGAAAACATAATTCATAGGCTTTGAAAATCTCTATAATTTACCTTAACATCATATATAGCCACGCCCACTTTTACAAAAAAAACTTGAATTTCAGTGCTTATACGAATATAAACTAATAGCATTAAGGTGCAAGCACGACCCAGTCGTGCACTTTATTTCTTTTGTTCGCTCGTTTATTCATTTCTTCGCTCAAAACTCTGTGTGTAAGAGAAATCACTTTGCTTTGCGCCCTCTGTCGACCGAGGTAGCTAAGAAAAAATTTCGTCAAGTGATAATACTATTAGATTTATATACAATGATAATATCTAATTGCAGATTTGAATTCAATGCAGTAAGATGAATCAATTGACATGATCAAAAATAGTGTAGAACTGAATTAGTTTTTGGCATTCTTGGGGTAAATTTTACGGAAAAAAAAAACAATAATTAAATTCATTTCTCAATTCTTCAACACTTGCTAATCTTATTTTACATTAATAGAAATTCAATCAGATGATGACTGAAATATATTGTTCACATCCATTCAGGGAGAGGGAAATAAAGGAGGGCTTTAAGCTCTGTCCATTTGCGGATTTTGGAGGACCTGGGATGGAAAGTGTACTATCTGGCAAATGCTACTGTCGGCAAGTGCCACTGGACTACCCATTTATCAAAATTTGCAACTACAAAGAAAAAAAATTCAACCTCGAGATTGTGAATTTTTGTTAAATTCAATATTTGCATATCTCTATTACAATAGAAGATGACCCATCCTTATTATTATTATATGTAATGGGTCTATTGTGCCCTGCCCAATGTATCTCGGTGAAGTTTGTTCCCTCAGTTGAGTTTCGCTCATCCTTAAATTCTCCAGTAATTGTGCTCGATACTCTTGCTTATCCTTACCAAGGATACTGCACGCTAAAACATTTTCACGAATCTGGTTTCTCCGTGGAATTTGATAATGATAAGCGGGTCTATGGTCGTCGTATCCCTGTCTGATAACTGGTACTTCCCCAGATATTTCAGTCCACATATTCCAGTATGTGTTACGAAGTCTCACCAGACTCATTACAGAATCTGCAAAGCCCATCGTCAGATATATCTAGTTTCCTCAGGTTTCCTCGAGCTCACAATGCCCAATTAGGAAATTTGTTAGGATGTGTAGGTTATTTTTATTGAGGTTAATGCATGCTTTGAATTTATTTATTTTATAATTCCAAAGAAGTTTCAAAGCTTTACTAACCCCTTGTTGATTTTTCTAGGTTCTTGAATTGAAAGTCAAACAAGTGTTTCATATTGTTAGTTTAACGAAGCATTCTAGACAAAGTTACGTTATAACCATAATTAGTGCGGTGAGTACTGAGACGGAAAAGGGGAAAGAACCTAAGGGGATTGTTGTTAAATGAGACCAAAGCAAGAAGCGCAAGGCAATCAATATCGCTAGTTATTAAATGATGCAGAAAGCGGAGGCCGGCCTTTTCGCGATCATTTTTGAGAGACTGAAGGTTGATCAATTTTAAACGCTTAGAGTAGGGAGGCAAATTGAAACCATCAACCCAAGGAAGACCGCGATGGCAAAATATATAAACATGCTTCGGGCGGCTTCAACACATTGGACGTGGACTGCCTTCTGAGAGGAGCAAGCTTAACTAGCGTATTCGAAGGTGGGTCTGACGACGGTGATCTCTATACGTAACGCGGGGGTCTGCGTTATGGATAAACATAAGTGTTACTCTTTCAGATCCATTTGTCTGAAACTCTAATTCAATCACACTTTCTATCTATGAATCTACCCACCAACCTTCTATTAAATACACTAAAAGTTCCTCAAGAAGGATATTCTTGAGTCAACACGGAATTTATGTCCCAATTTTTTAAAGATGTAGTTACGAACCCATGTACACCGTGGCTCAAGTGGTTAGTGCGTAGGACTACGGAGCGAGGGTTTCCAAGTTCAATCCCCAAACAACACCTAAAATTTCTTTCACGGCCCCACCTCTCGCGAGCGTCTGACAAACATCCGAGAGTAAAACTGTCATGAAAAAGCTTCTCTGCCGTTCGGATCCGGCATTAAACTGTAGGCCCCTTCCATTCGTGTGAAAAATATAACACGCACAGCACGAGTGGTTGTGAGAAGCAAGGCCCAGGGTCCCATGGACCTGTCGCGCCAAAAATTTGTATTTTTTTTTAGTTACGAACTAAACTACATTACCTTTGCATGAATAAACGTTAAACCACATCACATCAGTGTTTCTAACAGTAATGGAGAAGTTTATTGGGCTTCACATCCACATTCAATACTGTCGAAATACACCCCCTCAATTAAAATGATTTCAACCACTGTCAAACAAACACATGGCCCTATGCACCAACATAGGTTCCAACCTATTGAAACATCCCCCATTGTGGTAAATCAGCACGCAGACAACCTAAACAATGACGGATTTGTATCTCAGGGGTTCGCGGATGACTTAGTTATATTATAGTAAATCAGAGGCAATCAAGAATACTTTATCATCAGACGAATAAAAAATGCTTTAATTAAATTAATGCCTGGTGTCAATCGAAAGAGTTGGAAGTAAATCCACGGAAAACGATCATCACTCCATTCACTAGGAGAAGCAACTTAAATCTTCAAACTTTAACTTCAAATGCATTCCATCAGCTTCTCCAATGAAGTTAAATAATCACCTTCAATCAAAAAGTTACCTGGAAACTTCATCTAGTTAGCTTGAGGCCTACAACCAAACATTGAGCACTGGCTATATGCCTCGGTAATAAAACCGATGTTCATGTATTCAGTACTGGTTAGGGCCTGGAAACGAATTCCAACCTAACTACAATGGTACACTCAGTATTACTAGTGCACTAAGAACCCCTACCACTGCAGAGCTATAAACCATGCTCCACTTACTTCCAATTGACATCGTGTTCAGTGGGCAGGTGGTCGGTGACCACATACCAAACAGAATGAATGGAATCACCGGGATGTCCTGTACCAAGAACCATTTACGGATGGGTCCAAAACCAAGGACGGAGCCGGTTCTGAACTCTTCTCTGAAAACTTGGATATCCACCTCTTCTTTAACCTTCCAAACTATCGCAGCGTTTTTCAAGCCGAAGTCACTGCCATTCGTCAAGCAGCTGACTGGCTGGCGGTTAATGCAGTATCAGCATCGGATATTGTCATATACATCGGCAGTCAGGCAGCCATTAAATCCCTTGCATCCAGCACAACGAAATCCAAGGTAGTGAAAGACTGCTCCGTATCTCTTAACAAGATAGTTGGACGAGACAACCTTACCCTTTCCTGGGTCACTGTAACATACCAGGAAATTGTGAGGCTGACGAACTGGCTAGACGAGACTCCTGTGGTTTAAATAGTATAAGTGACACCGACATCGAGGCGCTAATGTCTTATGCTGAATGCCTTATCAACGCCGACGCGGTGAGTGAGGTGAGACCTTTTCATGTCAAAAAGGATTTAGGCAAGGAGACGCGCTATCATGTGATCCTTTTGATATATACCACATTAAAATAAAGTGCACGACTGGTTTGTACGTAATCGCACTTTAATGCTATATGTAAGTTTACAATCCTAAGCACTGAAATTCAAATTTTGTTCTTCTTACACGTGAGGCCTAATAAAATGGGCGTGGCATTCTGCAATTTTGATGGAATTGCTAACATTCAACTGATGCTATATGGGAGATTTCACAATTTTTTTTGTTTTTGTAAAAACGCCCTTAAAACTCAAGGAAAACTTCAAGGCCTATTAATTTTGTTTTAATTTAAATGTTTTCAATTTCTAGTAAAAATTTTTAAAAGTTGGTGTGGCAGTTCCAAAACTTACGTACGTCATATTTTTGCATTTGTCGATATTAATTTTAAGCCCAATCGCTGAAGAAATAGCCAATTTGCGAATATTACCGTTATACGCATTTTTCGCGCAAAAGGTGGTACGCCATCTAATAGAATCTGCTCAAACTAACTCACATATAAAATTTTATCAAAATCGTTAGAGCCTTTTCGAGAAAATTAATTTTTTTGTGAAATCGGCCTTAAGTACCCTTAATTTTGAGGTTAGAATGAAAATTTTTACCTCTAAGGATCATTCCAGGTATGAAATTTGAAGCAAATTCGTCCAACCGTTTAGGCTGCAATCGAATAGACAGACAGACAGACAGTCAGACATCATAGTAATGTCAAGTTTGATTAAAATCTCAAGTTCGAAATTGCTTATGAAACCAATACTTACCCTATAGAGGTACATACAGGGTGAAAGTTAAGACAGAGGAGATGCCTAAAGTTCCGGCGAACAAAAAATCGTATGGCAAGGGGGTCTATTTTCACTCTATTTACCGTTATAGCCCGTTGAAGTGGGATACCTCCGATTTGAAGGTATAATCACTTTAAATGGTATAACTTCTGAACTATTATCGCTATAAAAACGGTTTTGTACATTTTGGAGACAATTCAGTAGTAATTTATTAAACATTTTGAAAACTTTGTGTAATTTTATGCAGCCACAAAAAAGTTATGGTTCCTTAAACTCAAAATTATGAAAGTTTGTTACAATATTTTACTTAAAATGCATTTTTCTCAAAACTTTTACTTAAAATTTTTTTTTCATTAAACTTTTATCTTTGACAAATTTTCTACAAATAATGTATGTTAAACAACTTTTTCACATACGATTAACAGAAGTTGTAGAAAAGGCCATTTTTTGTCAGACAAAAATGGTAATACCTATAAATGATAAAAAATTAAGTGTACCGAATTAGCTACCCAAATCTAAGAATGCTATGCAGGCGGGCGTTCGCTGATATTCATCAGCACCTTGTTAACACCGAGTCGGCTGTACCGAATAAAAGGGAAAGACGTCCCGACGCAGCGGCGGCACAAATGGAGAGTTGGAACTTGTGCGGAAGTGGAACTTCAACCTTTAGTCAACGTCCGCAGACTAGGTATACAGTTGCAATTTCCTAGAACAAAGGTTCATAGAAATCTGCAAAATAATAGATTATACCCTTTCGGTAAATAGAGTGAAAATAGACCCCCCTGCCATACGATTTTTTGTTTGCCGGAACTTCAGGAATCTTCCCTCAAAGGATTATACCTCTTAACTGTGACACCCTATTTATACATAGCTATTCGGCTTTTATAGATTTTTCGCATTTTTATTATAGTTTTTTGTCGAAAAATTAATAAAACTACATATTTGGTTTGTTTTTAATATAATTTATTTTTATTTTGAATAAAGACAAAAATAATAATGAAATTATATCAACTGTAATCATAATTAATTGGATCAAATGATTTCATCTAAACTGATTTTTTGTTTTCTTCTTTTTTTTGTAATTCTCAACAAATATTTTTCGTCTCTTTTTTAGAAAGAGGAGTCTGCTATGTACATGTACATCACTTTAATCTAGTGTGTTTATGTGTGGGTTTCTCTATGTATGTATATTTTATGGTGTGCTTCCATTTATGTATATATTTATTTCTATTTCAATATTTTTTTTTATTTGAATAACAAATACAAAAAAAAAATTAACTACTGACAAATACTTAATTCATAATAAAATTTTATATAAAAATTAAAACAACTAAAAAACGAGAAACGAAAAAAGAAAAAAAACAATAAATTAAAGGTACACTTTTTCTTCGATAATTTGTTTGCTATTTTAACGATTGATTGTAGCAAATTCCAATGGATTGTTTCTATATAATTAAATGTTTTTACTTAGAAACAAAACAAAGCGAGAGCTAAATGGGATGTGTCCATTCAAATCAGCTCAGTGAATACGTGCGAAATGTTTTGCTTACAAAAAAAAAGTTTAAATATATTAATTTTCTCTTTCTTTTCTTTAATTATGGTTAGATTACATTTAATAAATATTTTGTTTCCTTTTAGTCCTCTTGAAAAAGGGGGGTTTTGTTTCGTGTTCTTTTGTTTCTTTGTCCATCGAGCGCAGGATTAATTTTACATTACATAAATAATACGTTCGTATAAATGCACATAACACATTTAAACAGTTTATAAACAGGTTTTAAGATAATCCATTTTTTTTTCTATCCAATTGATTTATTGCCTAAAAATTTCTCTTTGTATAAACTTCAGCTGCTACTTAATTACAAAGTCGAGTTTTCTATGCGATATAATCTCGTAAATCTCGTAAATCTTATTCGCGCGCGCGAATCTTCTTTCTTTAGAATTTACCCACAAAAACGAAAAAACCTAGAAAACATAAGAAATGTCTCATCAAGTTCGCATAATATGCGTAATATGTATATATAAATTGAATAATATTAATTAGGTAATAAGAAGAATATATTTCATATATAAATTGATAAATGGGTGGTTTCGTGTAGAAAAAAGGTTCTGTTTGTGTGGCTTCTGTGTGTGTGGTTTTGAATTTACTTAAAAGTACGAAAATATAAAATATACAATAAGAGCGACAAATACAACGCCATAGGTGAGGGATTTTTTCAGAATAGCGTTGTAGAAATCGTCCGCCTTGAGCTTGAGTTCGGCTACTTCGCGCTTCAGCTTTAGGTTCTCCGCTTGTGTCTGACCGAATCTCTCTTTGTAGAGAATCAATTCTTCTTCGTGTATTACGGCAGCACTGTTCATGGCAACTATGTCATCCTCGATGAGTTTGTCAAATGTTTCTGTGGAACTGTTTGAGTAAGAAACGTGCACTTGTTCCTGCTCTCCAGTTTCGATTATGGATTTCGCACTGTTCGATTTGTTTTCGGCGATTACCTTCTCTAGGGCGTCTTTTTCATCGCGCAGACTGTCGATATCTTTCGTTAGATCAGAGATTTTGTCTTTGAGAGACGCACATTCTGTGTGAAGAATGTCCAATGTAAGTGCAGTTGTGGACTCCTTATCTTCCAATTGTACCTGCAGTTTTCGAATTTCGGTTTGATAGTCAGCTATAGTTTGGGCTTGTAGGCTGAGCTCTTCTTCGTATTTATCATCCTTGATGAGAGTATCCTGCGCATGTAGTTGAGGCGGAGTGGATAGTACTGCCGATGATGATTTAATTTGCTGTTTGGATATTTCGTTAAAGGATTCTCGCAGTAGAGCTACACTATACTGGACCAGCTGATGTGATTCGTTTTCAAGCTGCTGATTGCCATTTTCAATGCCAGTGGTGGTAACATTGCCGTTTGCTAATTCGGCTTCGAGTAGAGCAAGATTCCTAGCAACGAGCTGAAGTTTGTTGGTTAACCTCACCGATGATATTGATGACGATGCTGTGGTGGTAGTGCATTTCTCTTCGGGATCGTTATTGTCACTATCATCGCTGGAATCGGACTCATTGCAGATGGCTTTCATTATGTCGATCGACCCTTCTTTTTGATTTAAATCCGAATTCTCAAGCCATTTCATTATGGTGGATTTTTTTGCTGCAAGATTGGTACTATTATCCTCAGGATTGTTTCTGTCATTATCGCCGTCGTTGTTGTCGTCGGGATCGATACCGTCCGCTAAAGTTGTGGTAGTGCTGCTGCTGCTGTTGGTTGTGTTAGTGGCGGCAATGGAATTGGTCGTACTGATGGCATCCACTACACTTTCGTCGGTATATTTTTCCTAGAAGTGAACAATAATTAAACATAAAATATGTGGATACATACGTAGATACTTGATTAGGACAAAATATCACTAAGTAGTTGGCTAAATTTTGTCACCAGCATCGAACTTAAATGTAAAACTGACAATTTAAAAGTCAAAATTCGCTAAGTAGGTTAGTTCCGGAGCTGATAGGTGAACACGGAACACTGAAAACTGCAGGAGATAAAATGTATGTAAGACATACATATATTTTTGGTTGACCTAAAAAGGTGATTGACATTACCAAAGCTTTTGCGCACAAGACAACAATTGCGTTTTCAACTATAAATACAGAATGCAATAAATCTCCGTCGACTAATACAATGAAAGCGATTAATAAACTGTTCTGACGAATTTTCTTAGACCATGTGCACCCATTGTTGATTTACCGAATGGGATGGTTGATTGGACGAATGTCGTGTCCGAGGGCAATTTTTGTTTGAAACACTTTTTCATGACAGTTATACGCTCGGATGTGTCTCAGATGATCGCGAGACCATGAAATTTCCATCCATTTGTCTGGGAATCGGGCCTCGAACCTCCCGCTCACTCGTCCGACGCACTAACCACTGAGCCACGGCGCCCACCAAATGAACCTTCGGATCTAAGGTTAATCAGGATCTTTTAAAACAGAGGAAGTGTCTGGAAAAAGCGATGGTGACGCAGGCACCTTTATTGGCCCAACTACAGCGCTCGCATCTCCAAAGAGGTTTACTGGCATCAGTATATCCGACCCCTTGCCCTATCTACTACAGCGATTACTATCGATAACATAAGCACTGTCTATTTACATGCACATTTGTTATTGGACATAGACTTTACGCAAAAAGTTTTGAGTTTCAGATACATATGTCAAAGAACGCCTTAGCCCTCCGGGTTGGGGGTTGTGCGTCGCGGTAACTTCGCTATCACGTAAAAGAACAATAGTTACGAAGCAACCAATAGCCTCGGATAAGAATGATCCAACTGTTGAAGACCCCAGCAAAGGAAATAAGAACAACGACTTTCAAATCTGCACGTGGAATGTTCGGACCCTTAACAGGCCGCGTGCAGCCGAACAATTAGCAGAGGCCAGACTGCTATAATGCAGACATCACCGCCATCCAGTAAGTGCGATAAACTGTGAAGTATACTAAGGTGATTGCTATAGGAAGCAGAAGCAGCGCTTATTCGAATATGAATTCGTCAAACGTGCCAGACTTAGGCAATAAGTCTTGAGCTTTCGACACGTAACACGTAAATTCGCAAACATAAGCCTAATATGAACTCATGCCCCACAGAGGACAAGGACGACGGCTCCAATGGATGTCCGAAACTTCCGAGCAGCTAACAACAACTCGGGTCACTAGATATCCCAAACGCCACAACAAAGAAGAAATACTGTGAGAAGATTTAACGTCGGAAAGCTGCAATCGCAAGAGATCGCGAATCTTCTCCGAACGCGTATCTCGAAATCTCTCAATGACTCCTATACCGCCAGCATCAAGAGCCGAAGTCCAGCGGCAATGCTGCCAAAACGGGTTTCACCCGACCACCATCAAAGACGGGAAGAAGATCGATTTCTCCGAAAGAACAAAATAGAACACAGGAAGCGCGCGATCGAAGATATTGAAAGATTATACACCAGGAATAATGTACGGAAGTTTTACCAACAGGTAAAACGAACGTGTCAAGCCAACAAGACCCGTACAGAAACCTGTAGAGATGAAGAAGCAAACCTCATAGTAGTGCTGAGAATATGAAAACACTTCCTCTGGAGGCTGTATCACGGCGACGAAGACCAACATCCCGCTGTCAGGCAGAATGAACCATTCAATCTATAGTTTCGAGTATCATTCGAGCTATAGTTTTGGCATCCATGACAACGCTCGCTGCTCCATCAAGGTCGGTAACGACCTCACCGAAACCTTTGATGTCAGGAGACGCGCGTCTCCTTGTCTAAATCCTTATTTAACAACACACTTGAAAGAATTTTGCGAAACTAACAAGCCAATACAGAGGGGGACAATCTTTCAAAAATCTGTGCAACTACTAGTGTACGCCGACGATATTAACATAATTAGAACCCAGGGGGCTGGCCAGGAAGCTCTCAAAATGGGTTAGCGGGGCAAAACCAAGTACATGCTGTCAAGAAGAAGTATATGCTGTCAACAAGAAGAGACACGCAACATCGACGAATTGGACAGAACGTCACAATACACAGCTATAACTTTGAGGTAATAATGGACTTTGTCTACAGTCCTCCTTTATGGCTTTAAAGTATGGACTTTAACAAAAGTGGATGAGGATATCCTGGGTCGTTTCGAGAGAAAAATTCTTCGTAAAATATGATTCAACGACTTATTATACGAGCTGTACAACGACATCGATCTAGTCAAAAAGCTACGCATCAGTCGTTTGAGATGGCTAGGACATGTAGAGCGAATGAACACCAGCGCTCCGGAGGGACAACGCAGTAGAGGAAGACCCCGACTTAGGTGGGGCGCACATGTAGAAGAAGACCTCAACCGACTTGGAGTGCGCAACTGGAGGCAGTTAGCTAAGGACCAGACTTAATGGAGGGGCTTGTTGGTATAGGACCAGGTTTACACCGATCTGTAGCGCCATCTAAGTAAGTAAGTAAGAACGAACGCCTTATAACCTGTTTAACCTGATTTCGCTCAAAATCACACAGAAGAGAAAGATGATGATACCGAAGACAGACGAACTCCTAGAAAAAACGTACGAGCAGTGCCCTAGCTATGATATTAAAGTTATCCTAGGCGATTTTAACGCAAATCTAGGAAGGAAGGTAACCTTTAGTAGGAGGAAGGGCATCTTTGGTAGTATTATCGTAACCATGCAATCTAATAGTAGAATCGCAGTCAATGTTGAAAATATGGAAAGACTTCTTTTACAGACTATATAAGGGCAAAGATGATTCCCTGTCAGACAGAATAAACCATAAGTGGGGTGCACGAGCTCTTCTGCAAAATATGATCGCACGAAGGTATGCCCGATAAAAGGAACCTCAGCATTGTTTTTCCGATCCTAAAGAAAGTAGATTACCTAAACGTCAACAACTTTAAAGAAATAGGTCTCTTTTAACCGCTTTGTTGAGAACCTGAGTGGTACGTATTAGTGCGGTTTTAGGCCAGGAAAGTTCATCTACTAAATTTTGACACTACGACAGAAAAAACCCAGGAATTTCCAATCGACACCCACCATCTTTTATCGATCTTAAGGCCCCCTATGACAGTATTCATAGAGACGAGCGTACAGAGCCATGTTTAGTTTTGATATACCTACCAAACTAGTCCGATGGCGAATTCATCAATTTCGGAAAGAACCTCCTCGAAACATTTACTGTCAAAAAAAAAAGATTTAGACAAGTCAACGCTTTGTCATGCGATTTCTTTAACATCATTGTTGAAAGAATTGTGCAGAACCCACTTGCCAACGTCAGACACACAAGCATTGCGAGAGTAGTTACTAAGATGGTTTTAACGGGTAGTGAGCACAAAACAAAATCTATGCTATCAACAAAAAAAGGAATACAACACGGACGTCTTGGACACATCACCACCAACTTTGAGGTGGTTAAGGACTTTGTACATATATCTAGGATCCGCTTTAAAATCAGACATCACCAGCGTTGTGTTCGAACGAGGATTAACTCTTGCAAATCGTTGCTTCGTAAATAACAAAACCCTCTCTCGAAAAACTTAACTGACCCTGTATAAAACCCTTATCATCCCAGTCTTGCTCTACCCAGAGGCAGAAGGCATTATCGGTTGAGTGGAGACGAAGATACAACCATGCGCTGTACGGGTTATAAAGCGACATCGACCTAGTTAGAAGAGTTTAAATAGAACGACGGGTGAACAACAATGTGTCGGCATGTAGTCTTCAAATCCACTGTATATGGATGGCGAACGCAGTAGAGGAAGACTTCGCTTAAGCTGCCTGTGGAGACTTGTTGGTTGAAGCCCAGGTTCATCCTACACTGTAACGCTAGCTAGGTACGTAATTTACTTTATTAAAATTCGGAGTCTGAGTGGTCTGGGATTTTCATTTACAATATAACAAAAGTTTTGCAGGCGATAATGTCATCGTAGTTACGGCCAAACTGCTGAAAGATAATGGTAATGAAGAAGCAGGAAAATGTAAATCTATGCGACTAGACATATGACTTATACACCTCTCGCCATAAAATGCTATCAAGGCAGTACCACGGAGAATTAGGTAGCTGAGAGATATGGTTTTAGTCGATAAAAATCTGGGATGGTATTAAAATAGTCCTTCAGTATCTGGGAGAGGGTATACCGAAAAACGTTAATGCATTAAGAGAGAGTGTTGGTAAACAATTATTGGTTATCCCTTTCGTCTTAAATTGTAATACTTCTTGGTGCCAAAAACTTATTCAAAAGTTGTATTGCAATATCACAAAAATTTAAAGAAAAAATTGTGTCAAAAAATAAGACAAAAAAGGGAAATCATCTACTGTATCGTTAACTATTAACACGGCAATATCAATAAATACTACCAAGTCGAGATGGAGCTCTACACGATCGCCTAAAAATGAATCACTCATTAAGTTACATAATTGGAGCTAACTAAATGTTCCTACATACTTACGTAAATTTATCTAAGTGGAATAATAATAAAGGGTTTTGCACGGTGCAGGATGCTACTAACTAAACTTCAAAAGAAAATAGTCAAATTAGCACTAATAATGGAGATAGTTCTCTTTAGGGATGGATACAAAAATATACAGGGTATTATGTGGGTCTGTAAGGACCAAGCATGTATTGGGATCAAATATATGTAAATGTGGCGCTGCACCGTTGCGCCGAAAGTAAACTGTCATGAAAACGCTTCTCAAATACACTTCTCGGCATTAAACGGTAGGCCCCTTCCCTGTACGTAAAGAATATAACAACCACAACACGAATGGTTGTAAGATTCTAGGCCCAAGGTCCCACATGCACCTGTATGTATTTATATATTTTTTTTTTTTTATATTAACCCGAGGTGAAAGACCTAAGTCATAGCAGGCACACTGGATTATTATCGCTAAGAGTGTAATAAGTGTACTCGGAATACTCAGCTCAAGATATCACCAATGTTCCTCTATATATTGATCCATTGTAGTGTTCGTTTGACCTGCTCTTCATAGAAGGCGTTGGCAGAATGATCTAAATATGAAATCATAAAACAATGAACAGAATATACTAGCCGTTAGGACGCCAAAAAAGATGTTAGTCTAATATGATATCAAAAGCATGATAGTTTATTAACCGTTTGCTAGTTTCCATTTTCTGTCTACATAAATGCAGATCTAAGAGGTTCAAATTAGGAATTATTACATAATTACTGCGTCTATACAATTTCATAATTCTTGTTGATATATGGAATCATTGATATGCGATCGATGAATGTCGCAGAAAACAACGGAAACCTAAAAATGCACCATTAACTGCACATAACGATTTGCTGGCACATTGCCAGAAATGTTTTGCTCGGAACCAGTAGCACGTGCATGGAATTTTGCCAACTCACAGTACATCTGTTCTGATTCTTTGCTTAAACTTTTAACCACCTACTCAAATGTTCTTCTGAACTCGAAAAATAAAATATTTAAGGCCACAAATGCAGCGTGGGACGGCTAAAAGCGTAAGGGTTAAATTAATGTGCTGAATCAACGGATGCTCTTGCGTTACATCAACTAGCAAAGAAATGATTTGCTTTAATTGAACTTTCCAACAACAGTAACAAGTGCCCAACAAGTAGACAACAAAAGCAAGTTTCACTTATCTCGCACTTTCAATTGATTGTGTATGGCGGTGGCCTCATGACGCAATGGGGTCAATTGCTCAAATTTACTCTCACATCGGACATACCAAGTTACATGAACATTTTTCGCTCACCTTTCTACTCTCCTCGTCTATATCCAACTGCTCCGCACGGGACAGCAACAACTCCCCAATTTTCTTTTTGTACTCCTCGCATTCGGTTTCTCTCTCTTTGAGCTTGTCAGCCAAATCGGCAGCCGCTGCGTCGAAATTGCTCTGCTCTTCGTTTGTCTCTCGCTTGCACTTCTCCATCTGTTCTTTATATTCACTGTATTCCGTCTCAAGACGTAACAACCGGCTATTTACATCCTGCAAGTTCTGCCTCGTGTACCGAATCTGGTCCCGGAGCACCGAACACTCATTCTCACTGCAAGTGTAGTCGCGCTCCATTTTGGACAGCTTCTGCATTGCATCCATGCGTTCCTGGTAGACTTTCCGTAAGGCTTCTTTGGCTGAGTTCTGGTAAAGAAACTTCTCGTCCTGCAACTTGAGGATCTCCTCCTTCAGCTGGTCCGAGGGCGAGTTCTTCTGAAGGAATTGCAGCTTGTTCTCCAGCAAGTCGATGCGATTCAGTAAGCGATCTTCATCGATCATCGACTGCCAGCAAATGGTCGAGTTTTTCCGGGTAGCATCAAGGATGTTCTGTATATTCTGCAGCTTCGCCTTCAGCAGCTTTTCTCGCTGCGATGTCTCTTGCATGTATAAATTCAAACGATGCAGTTCCTCGAACGAGATGCGGCTATCCCCGCGGAAGGATGATTGACTCAACTGACTGATTGATATCGCCTCCCGCCCATCAGGTAAATATGGTTTGACCGATGCAATTATGCATCCGTGGACCTCCTTGCGCGAGTTTTCCAACACTTCGACGCCAAACTTGACCACATCACCAAAGTTGAGGTCAACAGCCTCCGAGGCGGGAATTTTGCGCTCGTTTATAAACGTTCCATTGGAACTTTTCGTGTCCTTCACATAGAACTTACCATCGCTAGAGTACCAAAGGACGGCATGGTTGCGAGAGAGTACCTTGCAATCGAAGATTGCGTTATTGTCGGACGCCTTGCTTTTGGCAATCGAACGTCCGACTTTGCATTCTATATTTGGCGCAAGGAGAATCGTTCGGGTTTGGAAAGGATGTGAGTCTGGCTGGCAGATGAGTACGATACGAGCCAGCGAGTCACATGCGAGCGATTCACATTCGGCGGAATCAGAGTTAAGAATCGTGGTCGTGCCATTGTTGCCCACTGTTAATGCATTTATTGTTGCGTTGGGAGCTCCTACTACTACTCCTGCTGCTGCTGCTGCTGCTGCGGAAACGGTCGATGGTGGTACAGGGGAAGGTGCAGCCATCATAAGAACGTTCGTTTCAATCATTTGCGATTGCTTTTGATCATCATCATAATTCATCCATTCGTTGCTAGCAATTACCATAACTGCAAATGAAAATAAATTTTTACATCACGGGAGTTTTGCTTGATTTTTTGGGCGGAATTTACCTTAATAAGAATTAGCACGAATTATTGGAATTCTCTGATTTTTTTTCGTACAAAGAAAATCATTAAAATAAAACGTCAAGCGAATTACTACATTTTCATTAATAGTCGGCAGGGTAGTGTGCGAACTGGTGTTTTAATTCTCTTCGGCGAGGGGAAATTTTTTGTTTTTGCCTATTCCTTTCTCAGCGCCATTGCTGTTGAGTTGCCAATAAGAATAAGACACCAACGGGATGAAAAATATACAATTTTAAATTAAAGAAATTAATTTTTTAAATTAAAAAAAAAATATTTTTAAACTTTGCTAAATAATCTGACGCACAAGAAAATGGATTATGCCTAAAAATCGAATTCATTCTAAATGGGTAAACACAATTTTTGTTAAAATTTGTAATTATTTATGTAGACTGATATAATAGGTGTGCTTGAAAACATCCGGATTCATGACAACTAAGATTAAACGCTCTACTGAATTCACTTGGCCCTCCTAACTAAATTTGATTTCCCTCTTTTAGCCAATCAGAAAATCGAACTTGAGATCGATTGTTGTCTTAAGTGTAGAACGAAATATACTGTCACTGTTCGGATATGAGTAAGTATACATTAGTAGCAGACAGTAAGAAAGCTGCTCTATGGAATTGCGGAAATCGTGTTTTCTAAGAGAGGAATAAAACCGCTAAATTTAGCTTCATATGAATAAACGGAATGTACACAAACATAGCTGCTATGCACTGCCAAGTTTAAAGCATGGAAGGACTCTGCTGAAGGCCTGAACGCACAGGCTCAGTCATTAATATGGGTATCAACCGCAACTGTTTGGTACAAAGAATACGTTGGAGCGTTGGCGAGATTCTGCTAGAAATGACAAGACATAAGGCCGTCAATAAGGTGTAGAAAAAAGCTTAGAGAAGCAGACCATTCAATTAAGAGCTCTTCCCTTCTGTTTCCTAAAAAGATGCATGCTGGTAGGACCCACGGGCGCTAAGGCCACACAAGCCTTAAATGAATGACTAGGGCTTGCGGAGCTGGAACAAGGAAATCCCACAACTTTTTGCCAAGTGCCAAGGAAGTGCTTACGAAAGAAAAAGTCTTCTTGGAAAAATCATGTATAGTAGCATACCGAAGCTAAAATAGTGGGACTTGCTGGTGAAAACGCCATTGTCGTTACCGTTTAACTGTTGCAGGAACTGAAATAATTATATGTAATGCGATAAGTAACGTTGGTCTCAGGAATATGAAAAGAGTCATAGGACGCGTCCGAGAAAGGTAAATGGACATACCGGTTCATTTCTAATATCCAGCCATGGTTAATTGAATTTCCACTTAACCCAGTTCCTTATAGGTCTTGGATGATAGCCTTTATTGCCCGCTATGCACAGATTGCAAAATGAGACGAGGGAAATTCACCAACTCCTGAAAATATCGTTGACGAAATGTTTCGACATCGACGGTTGCGGGCGGTCATCATTTGTTCTATGCGGTTCCTCAATAGTCGCGTTTTTTTTTTTTTGCAAGCCCGTACGCGCTTGGACGATAAAAACGACATCGGGGCTTAGCAACGTCATCACAAAAACTTGGCAGTACTGTGTATGGACTGACACCCCAATCTTCAGCTGTAAGATTAACAAACAAAATAAAAGTAATCAACACAAGCCACAATAAATATAAAGTAGTAGCCACAATAAAAGGAAAAACTAGTAAATTCAATTGGATATCTACGTTTTTTTTTGTAACACAAAGATAATAATTGTCGATAACACTCCTGCTAATGATGGCAGATATATCCCTTCGTGAATCAGCCGCCGACAATGCTAATCAGTTCACAAGAGGATTGACTGTGATGCATCCATGCAAAGGAAAATAGCAAACGAGCAACGGGCTCCAGTATATTGGTGGAACAATGAGATCGCCAGACTACGCGTAGATGCCACATGCCACAGGGCGCACCGATTTTACCAGCGCTCCAGAGAATACAGCAGCCACGGAAAACTCCACGAAAGATTCATAACCGCCCGGGCAAACCTAGAAACTGCAATTAAAGGCATCGAACCCGATTTAAATCCGTGGGGAAAGCCTATCAAGTGGTGATGATTAAGTTGAAGGATGGCTGAGAACCCTCGCCTATATCCACAGCGTTTCTAGAAAACGTGATGGCTGTACTTTTCCGACAACAACAGGGAATGGAAAAACACCACGCGGAGAGGGTAGAGGGGCGTTACCAATACCCCTCGTCACCGCAGAAGATGTCGATGTTTACGCAAGTCTGCGTAAAACTCAAGGACAGAAAAAGCGCCTGGAGTCGATGCCTTAAAAACAGCAATAAATTGGCCAATATATTCAACACTTGTCTCAAGAAGGAGTATTCCCCGCCCAGTGGAAGAAAAGACGCCGTCAAAGAAAAGCGATGGAAGAGCGGGAGTCAACAGTACTACGCAATTATCACGCTGGATGTCAAGAACGCCTCCAACACCGCAAATCATTCGAGAAACATCGTCAGAGCTTGGAGAGTACCAGAGTACCTTCAGAAGATAATGTCGGACTATTTTAGAAATAGTATACTACCGATAAGACACCAAAGATGGAACGAAGCAGTATAACATCACTGTCGGCGTTCCTCAAGATTCTGTACTAGGTCCGCTACTGGTCCGGGACTGGCTCGTACGCATGGGGCTACATCTTGCAGAAGAAAAGACTGAAGAAGTGCTAATCAGCAGTAGGCGAGTCATCGAAACTATAAGAGTAATCGTGGGCTATCACGTTATAGTTTTCAAACCAGAGTTGAAGTACCCTGGCATTACTTTAGATGCAAGGCTAACCTTTAAGCAACACCTGTAGCATACAGCTGCAAAGGCAGCAAAGACAACGGCTGCTCTGGCAAGGAACATGCCAAATATCGCCGGACCAAACCACAAGAAGAGAGGGTTAGAGAGGAGGTGGGCTTATTAGGTGGAAATTCCACACTGTTACTGAGTACTCAGTTCAGTCTCAGCTCAGGTTCGTCCTTAAAAGATTTCCACCTTCCAACGAAAAAAAAGTGGTTGGTTGATATGTTATAGGTACCACTGTAATTCGGAATAAAATGTATTTTTAAATTTGGCAGAGTGTACATTCACAAACTTCCCAGACCCCGACATGATGGGTAACGCGATTGAATTGATATGACAGTTTCGTAACAACCGCATTTGCATTGAATTCGCCGTAAGTTAAGAGAGCTGCCATGTTTTTTTTATTTCTAACTACACATGTAATTACAAGATAATCTAGTAATTAGATTGCACAAACGAAATGATATAAACGTGTGACAAAAAATAATTAATACGTTCTAAGCTGTGTAGCTCAGTATGGAGAGACTAACTATTTCAGCTCCAACTGAACACAAAAACAAAATCAGCTGTTTGGTGTTTACAATTTCCCTGTATATGTAGCCGAAGAATTCCGAACCGAACAATGTTACGAAACAGGATCTGCCCAATATATTTTGTAAGCACTTAAAATTCCAATTTAAACTAGTGTTTAATCTGTTGACATTCCCTTTAAGCGTGCTTTTGCTTCCAAGCCCACACCGCATCAGGAGGCCTTAATGGCCAGAGGTCTACCGAAGAGATCTCCAATACCAGGAGTGGATCACGTAGTAGTCGTCGCATCTGGCAAAGGTGGCGTAGGAAAGTCAACAATCGCAGGTAAACGAAGTGCTTTGGTTTCTAAAACCATCTATTATGCGAATCCTTTCAGTTAACCTCGCTGTTAGCCTTGCTGCATTGGGGAAACGTGTTGGACTTCTGGATGGAGATATTTTTGGACCATCAATTCCACTCATGATGAATTTAAACGAAGAACCATTGGTCAACGATCAAAATCTTATGATACCTCCGATAAATTACGGAGTCAAATGTTTGTCAATGGGATTACTCTCACAATCTGGGGCAATGATATGGAGGGGTCCTTTGGTTATGTCCGCCCTGCAAAGACTGTTAAAAGGGGCTGCTTGGGGTCCATTAGATGCATTGATAGTAGACACTCCTCCTGGAACTGGGGATGTGCATCTATCTTTGGCGCAAAATATTCCTATTTCTGGGGTTCTTTTGGTCAGTACTCCACAGACTGCTGCACTGGAAGTAACGGCTCGTGGAGCAGAAATGTATAAAACACTTAAAATTCCAATATTTGGTTTGGCAGAGAATATGGGATACGCAATATGTCCGAATTGTGACAGTCGGATGGACATATTCACAAATGTTACCAAAAAATTTGCAGAAAAAATGGGAACAGGTGTGGTTGCCACCATACCCCTGGATGCGAAAATAACCCACTGTTGCGATAGCGGTGTTCCTATGGTAGCAAAATACCCGAATTCGGTATATGCAGAGAGTTTTCGCCAATTGGCTAAAGGTATACTAGAGAATTTAAAGACGGAAAGTGAAATAAAAACGAAGTTGCACTAGGAAAATCGATATTTTTTTTTTACGGATGACTAAAGTGACTCGGATTAGCGAGTTAGTGAGAACGAAATCAATGCGATTATAGCTTTAAAAAAAGAATACAAAAAACAGGATTAAGATGGTTAGGACATGTAAAGCGGATGGACATCAGCGAATTCACCCCACAGTGGCACAGTGCCAAACAATCTATTTTTGTAATCTCAGAAAAGACCAATCTATTGCGCTTAGGTGATTCCAGACACTGGTTGATTTCGTTCTCGAATTGTTTATCATTGAAAGTACCGGAATAATTGTCTCCTGGAAGAGTGTTTTAAAGATCCTAATATAATTTGTTAGGGACAGTCGTGCAGTTTACAGGTGATCTGGTCTAAATAATAGGTCTTGACGGATAATTCCGCTGATTATTTCCCAACATCTGCGGTGGTTTCTAATGCTAACCTTCACGGTTGGATGTAATATGGTAGGGCAGAATTGTGTTCCCCGAGATGAGATACCTGAAAATAATGAACAAAACAATTAGTTTACGGAAGGAGCGACTTTCCAGAAGCAATCTGTTAGGGTGGTTTTAGGTGGCGTGTTAACTAGTTCGCTAAGGATTGTGTATCTGGTTCTGTTGAGGTTTTTGGGCGTTCGCAGAGAAAATGTGTTGAGTCCTCCTCTACCTCTGTGTCGCCACAGCCTCTGTATAGGTCTGTGGTGCTGGTTCTCATTCTTCTATGAGAAGAGTCAGATGTGATCTTTTTAACGATAAAAGTTCTCTAGTATTTTATGTATTTGTTGTATCGGCCCCAAAGTTTTCTAGAGATGCGACATGATGTGAGTATACTCCACCTTAGGTTGACCATGTTGTGTTTGGAAAGTCCAAAGTAATCTGTGTGGTAAATGTATGTACATAGGGTAAATGACGATCTTCTTCGCTGTTCTTGGCAGCAATAAGTTGCTCACAATCCCCATTGAACCAAGGAAGGTAATTGCTTAGTGATGATCAAACCTATGTATAGCTTCATTTCAAGAAGATCTTTGACGTCTGCGATGAAAAGTTCTTCAAACTCATCGTCTTGCTCCCAAATCGATTTAAGAGTTCCTGTAAAATTTGGACGAAGTTGTCTAGATCGGAGTAAAAACAGATCTAGAACCATGGGCTTCCGTTTGTCTTTCTGTGTCATCAATTCTATCGGAGCATCTTAACCAGTTTAAGATGTAGACGTTAAAGTTAATGATGATGGGCTTGTATTCATAGATCTTGTCAGATATATGCTAACATAATCTAATTCACTAGTTATTGTTTAGAGAACAATACATGTCGCACACATTTGGTAAAACCATATGATGAACCCATTGGGTTGCTAAAAATAAACCCATTTGCTATTGTTCTTACTTTTTAGCAAAAACCAAGTCAGATCTAACGCAATGAAGAAACAAACTTACTTACTTAATGGGCTGCCGACCTATGAGGAATCTCTACGTGAAACACGACAGCCTTCCACTCTCCAGTCGCATTAATTAGCTGGTAGTAGTGATAGATTCGTGGTATCACAATGCGTGGTATCTGATTCCAGTGTGCAAACCCACAAAGTACTACTTTTTCATGGCAGTTATATACTCGCGGAAATATATCAACCCCAGGAACTAAGAATAAATTATTCCAGTCTGCACATTATAAACGCATTGGACATTATGAGTTGCATAGAGTTGTAAGGCATATTAAGGTTTCAATCAGGCACAAGAAGTAGAGTGGAGGTGTTTAAAGAGGCTATCATACCTCCTATACCGTGCCATAAGAATTAATAAAAAATTCACAACTTTGTGCTTACTTCGAAAATTTATTTGTCTTTCTTTAACTTTTTCATCTTCTTCATGGCTTTTTTATGCGCGTATTTGTCATTTCGATCGGTGACCTCTTTGAATTTCCTCTTCGTGTATTTCTGAAACTCGGCATCGGCTAACAGCTCGTCAACCAAAGTTTTCTTCTTATTTCTTCGTGTATTACGCTCTTTGTAGTAATCCAAGGGAGAGTGCTGAACTGTTCCAACCTTAAAAAGACAAAAAAGAACAGTTATGCGGCACTGCCAATATCAGAGGTTTCGACGACTACCTGGAAGTACTTGGGCAGCACTTTCAAATCATTTTTCTTGTAGAAATGCTTTGGATTCAAAACGGATCGCATTTGGAGAATCTTCAGATCGTTACGAACTTCCTCCGTCACTTCTGTGGCGGGCATATTGAACCATCCTTCACCCTTATCCTTTTCTCGCTCGATCTAGGGAGATACAAATTATTAGCGGGATGTTATTTACAGCGGAGCTTCGAGTGATACAATAACGATCATCAGATTACTAAAGAAGACATCAATGCGGACCAGAAACTCATCTCAGAGGCTACACCCTAATTAAACCGAAAGCTGTTGTAGTGTTTCATTATTGATATGATGTAAACAAAATATTAAATTGCAGGGAGAAACTCGCGTCTCTGCAACAGCCTATAAATTTTGATGAATCCTGTCCCGTTGGCCTTACAGGAACTGCTAGAGGCTTTTCAGCAGCTCCTAAGATTACAACGGGCGAAACTATAACCTTCGGTTTGAGTCTAGGCGGGTGTTGTGCCTCCTCAAGCAACAAGTTCCTGCCACTATACTTGCCGCAGCAAGCTTCAGTTGTCGAATATTTCATCATATGGAGAAAAAACAGTGCATAAACTGTAAACCAACTTACCCTCCTAAGATCCCTAAGTTTTTTATCACGCAACTGTGGCAAGCCTTTCTTTTGCTCCAACCCGTGATTGTTCGATTTTTTCATCTCCTTAGCCACATTCGTCTCACATAAACTGTCGCTAAATTTTCCAGTTTTTACATCAAACTCTGGAAACACCAGGTCCTTGTTGGGGCGGTTTTTGTATCGAAAATCTTTCGACTTGTTTTTGGCTCTCGTTTCTTCCGCTTCCTTTACCATTTCCAGCGCCAAGTCCATTTCCTCCTCTACCTTAGTCTTTGGCAGTGGTTTTCGTTGGGCCAAGCATTCCTTGAGGATGTGTGATATGTCATGACTGGGTGGTGGAAGACCTATTAAGAATCATGTATAAATAATAAAATGTTTGAGTTGTTAAGCCGCGTACGTTACCTCCATAGTCTCCATCGTCCTCTTCTTCGGATCCTATATCTTCGTCTACGGCAATCCATGGTTTTGGGAGCAATGGGCCTTTTCCACTAAAACTCGTGGTTGGCTCTTCTTCCTCCACTTCCTCAACATTCAGCAAATCCTGGTTTCCCGCTGTATCAAACACAAAAAGCGACATTTTGATGTACTCGGATTTATAGAAAAACAGCTACACAGTTGCCATGTGGATGTTGACAGCAGAAACAACTAAGAAATCAGCTGTTGCATCTCTATTGAGCGCAGACCCATCTATGGTGTCATGTCATAAATGTATAAGTTACAAGTACAGTACTGAGCGACAGTACACTATTATTATTATTTGAGAATGGGGCATGTTGCACTGCAACCTGAATGGTTCAGGACTTATGAAGGATTCTGATGCTCCTTTTCTTGCTAGGGAGTCGGCCATTTCATTACCCTCTATTCCCACATGACCAGGTATCCAACAGAGGGTTACTTTGTTTCTACTGCCTAGTTCATTAAGTTTTTGCAGGCATTCCCACACAAGTTTGGACTTAATGATGTAGGAGTCAAGTGCCATGATAGCAGCTTGGCTATCTGACAATATAGTTATATCACAGTTGACATGGTTTCTATCAAGATTGATTTGGACACATCTATCAATGGCATAGATTTCAGCCTGAAAGATACTGGTACTTTTGCCCATGGATTCAGAGTATTTGGTTCTGGGCCCAAATACCCCTGCTCCAGTTCCTTCATCAGTTCTTGATCCATCTGTGTACCACTTTGTTGTATGATTGCTCAGTTTGTAGGTAGTGGATACATTGCTCCAACTTTTTTTGTTACTGAGCTTGACAACAAAGTTCTTTTGGAAGTTAAACCTTCTAATGATATCATCCCTAGGAAAGGCTAGAAGTGGTAGTTTTTTGAGCAGCGCATCGAATTGCTTCGATGTAATGCACTTGTCTCTTCCTATTCCTTCCTTAGCCATCCTTGAATCGTTTTACTTGCACATTCCTCAACCACAAGGTACAAAGGAGTTAATTCCAATAGTACCTCCATGGTCGCAGTTGGACAAGTTCTCATGGCCCCTGTGATACAGAGGCATGCCAGTCTTTGCACCTTGGTGAGTGTCTTCCTCGTGGTGACCAGATTGGTTCTTTCGCTCCATATGTGATCATTGGTCTCACAATAGCAATATACATCCACCTAAGGATGGTAGGGCTACATCCCCAAGATTTGCCCGCCAGGCTTCGACAGATCATCAGAGCCCGCGTTGCTTTCCTGGTTATCTCTTCTGTATGTTTTTTCCAGATGAGTTTACTGCCTAGGTTTAGTCCCAGATATTTAACTTCTTTGACCGGTGTCAGTATTGTACCCGACAGCCTTATTGGCCTCAGTCTTTCAAGTTTTATTTTCCTCGTGAAAGGTACTATTGTAGTTTATGCCGGATTAAGGCTTAGCCCAGCCGTCAAACACCATTCGCGAGTTATATTAAGTCCCCGTTGTACTATACCGCATAGGGTTTCCTCAAGTTTGCCTCTGGCAATAATAACTATGTCATCAGCATATGCCTGGCAGTTGATGCCATAGTTTGTGAGATCCTCAAGTAGCTCATCCACGACAAGGCTCCACATTAAGGGAGAGAGGACTCCTCCTTGTGGGCAGCCTTTTGCTGTGCTGACCTTGATGATGCCTTCTGATGTATGAGTCTCTGCTGATCTTGTGCTCAGAAATTCATACATCCACTTAGATACTGTGTTATTTACCCCTTTTCGTTCTAGAGCTCGCACAATTGCTTCATGAGATGTGTTATCGAATGCTCCTTCAATGTCCAAAAAGGCACACAGTACTATCTCTTTTGCTTCAAGAGCGCTTTGGATAGTTTCAGTAAGCTGGTACAGAGCAGTCTCTGTAGATCTGCCCGCTCTGTAGGCATGCTGACGGTGATGAAGAGGAGATGTACGTAGTACTTCCTCTCTTAAATAGTTGTCCACAACCTTTTCCATCGTTTTGAGAAGGAACGATGTTAGGCTTATCGGTCTGTAGGACTTCGGTATACTTGGGTCTTTCTTCCCCATTTTTGGAATGAACACTACCTTCGCCCGTCTCCACTGGTTCGGTATATAGCCCAGTGCCATACTACTTTTTAGTATCCTTGCCAGATGTGGGTAATTTACCCTGACCCTTTTGTAATAGGATTGGTGTAATTCCATCCACCACTGGTGACTTATAAGACTGAAAGGAGCCAATTGCCCATTCTAAGCGCCCTCTGGAAAAAATTCTTGCCGCTATTTTCCAATCCTCTTTCCGAGGTCTCGGTATGTTGGTACTGCTCCTATTGTCTGTACTTGGAAGACTGCCAGGAAAATGAGTTTCTAATAGAAGTCGTGCCCTCTGTCCCTAATTTTCGGTGAAGCTGCCATCCGGTTTTCTTAGAGACGTTGGTATTCCTCCCATTTTTGCCAGTGCCTTGTGCAATCTGGCCGCAGCAGGAGTACTAGTAATTGTCTCACAGAATTTCCTAAAGTTTTCTCATTTAGCTTTCCTTATTTCCTTGTTGTAAGAGGTCAGTGCCATTTTGTAGCTCTGCCAGTCTCCATTACGCTTCGCTGTATTAAACAGTTTACGCGTTTTTAATCGGAGGTTTGACAGATTATTGCTCCACCATGGGACCTTATTCCCTCTTACATTTCTGCCTACTGGGCAGCTGGTTTCAAATGCAGATGTGATGGCTCTTGTTATGCCCTCTATTCTAATAAAGACTCACACCTGATATTGGTGACGGTACTTCCCCAGATAGTGTTGTGTGCATTGGCATCACATCCGATCAGCAGCGGCAGTTGGAGCTTGTTGCAGTGCTCCACAAGGCGTTGCAGAACCATAGATACTGCTGGTTCGTCTCCAGCACAATACGCCGATGCGATGATGATGGTGCGGTATACTCCATTAAGCTCCAGAGATACCTGCAGAGGCACCAAGTCTCGCGTTGCGTATTCTGAAAGTAGAACAAAACTAAATTTTTTGTTAATAAGAATGCAAGCTCTTGGATGAAGTGTTCGGGTATCCCAAATTACCTTCGCATTCTGGCACGCCAGTCCCTTGACTACTCCTCTCAGGATCCATGGCTCCTGAATTGAGTTGTGAACATCCGTGCTATAACAGCAGAAGCCGCTATAGCGTGATGAATGTTCACCTGGGCCATTCGTATTCTTCTGGAAGGGTTCATCGAGCTAATGCTCGTGTGGGGCTGGTGCCCCTCCGTCATCCTGAAGTAACAGGTCCTCTTCCATTTCGATGACCGTCGTGTCATGTTCCTCATCCGAGAGCGAGCTCTCCAAGAGGGACATGTACTCCTCTTCTTTCGCTGCCTCAGTTACCTGTTCGACAGAGGAAGCAAGTGTTTCAACCCGTTGCAGATCTGATTGCTCCGATGTGGGTTCTGGTCTCTCAACGGTTGGATTCGAGGAACTCTCCTCTGACCTTTTGAGTCCAGACACCGCGACCTTGCCGAACCTGTAGCTAAGGAAATTGTTTTGAGCCCTTATAGCTTCATAAGACTGCTGGTCGATTCCGAGGGCCAGTACTTGCCCGGTGCCCTCTTTTCGTACATGCAGAAGTACTGCCACCTGCTCAGCTATCGCTGTCATGACACGGCTTCCGCTAGCGACAGCTGCTTTCGCAACCGCTGCATAGCTTCTGCCATGTGCGACAGTAGCATGCTTAGCAGGCTTTGCCCGCGACTTTTCTGGTTTCTCAACCACCCTTGGCTTCTTCTGTACATTAGGTACAGGAGGTGAAATAGTGCTACTGCTCCTTTTCGCCGCAGGTGACGGTTTAGAATCAGGCTAAGCCTTGTGTTCTCCCGCCTTCTTCCTTGCTTCCTCAGGTACAAAGCCCTTTTCGAGGTAGCGAAGGTACCATCTAGTGCCAGCACCGCTGAGCCCCTTCCGAAGAGGGTCGTCCTTGCCTCCGGGCTGGCCCGGGGGTGGCATCGGTGGGCAGTAGTGCCCTTTCTTTTTAGCCGCAACTGCTGAGGATCTCAACGAGCCCGGTGTACGAGCTTGGCTCGTTGCCATCGCCGTGCTTTCCTTTGCAGCTTTGGCCAAAGGTTGAGAGGCTAAAGCTTGGCTCCCGCTTCCCAGTCTGGCAGCTTCCAGGCGTTTAGCCAACATTTGCGTTGGCACAGGAACTTTGGAGGTACTAGTGACTTCTTGACTAGTGCTAGGTTGCACCTGTCGGAAGTTACTCCCTCGGCTTGTTCCCGTCCGATTAGCAAAAGCATCCGCACAGAGTCTTTGCTCTGCGCGGCTCACTAGACCAGATGCGGTGTCACCCCGCAATCTGTCCAGCTCACTCCTTATCATCCTTTGTATTTTTTTGTTTTGTTTTTTTGAGGTAGACATATCCCACGAGTAGCGCAGGAAATGGTCGTCCGCCACGTCAGAGCCCCGCAGTAACGTAGTAAGGCCATGGTTACTCTCCAAGGTGGCCCTGTATCAGAGAGGCTCCGTTAGAATACAGTCGGTATACCCCCTGACTGCAAACCATCCAGTGGGCACGGGTCGCTTAACACCCTGGATTAGGGGGGCATAGGCTTGGTTCACTGATCTCATCAGCCTTTTGACTGGGACAGTTCTGCCAGGGGGCATTGCCAGTGCACCAGCACCTAGCAGTGCTGGCCTTCCAACAGGCTTCGTGAGTCAGTTTAAACCTTCGCACCACGCCAAGGTGCCTATCCATGCGAAGGGAAAGCTCCTTCAATATCAAGGAAGGAAAAGCACAAATACAAATTTTTGGGTCGATAGGTCCAAGGGACCGGGGGCATAGCTTCTCACAACCATTCGTATTCTGCGTGTTATATTCTTCATTTTTCAGACAGTTTTACTCTCGGAAGTTTGACAGACGCTCGCGAGAGGTGGGACCGTGAAAGAAATTTTAGGTGTTGGCTGTGGATCGAACCTCGAACTCCTTGCTCCATAGTCCAACGCACTAACCACTTAAGCCTCGACGCCCATTGTAGTGTACCATGAGTCAGTGACGCAACAGCGTAAACAAACAGTCAAGCGATTGCTCACCTGGTGTTGTATGACGACGAAGCGATGAACGATTTATAGGTCACTCGGTGGTCGTCACCCGATCCCTATTTGAGTGAATCGAATTGACTTGTTTTGCTTACCTTTGCGAAACACTGCGATGAGTAATTAAGTACTATAGGGCATTAGAATAAAAATTATAAGTATAAATAGCGTTCCGATGGTGTAATAAAATTAGACTTGATTTGACCTTCAACGGATATATCATTTCTCAGTTCGGCTCTTTAGCCATCAGAAACTATCGGCTCTGGACAGCCTTAACTAGTCCAAACCAATAAGGAATCCCCTTTGACTTTACCCCATGATCAAGTAAGGACACCATAGGGCAATTCTTGTTCTCAAAAGATTTATCAATGATTCCTACCAACGATTGTAGGGCATTTTCCACCGATTTTCCCTTGCGATACACGGATTGGGATACCGATAGGAGATTACTATCTAATTTTGTTCTAATGCGGACGTCGATCAGCCTTTCTAAATTCTTTAGTAGAAAGGAGAATAGGCTAAATCTCAGAAATATATCTTATTTGGATACGTCTCTCCCGCTCTCTCCCTAACCTATGAGGGTTTAAAGCGGGATGCGTCCGTATACATACATCCATTCAAACATTCTTTCTGAACCGCCGGGTATAGCCAACTCAGTTGAATAGTCGCCAGTTTAATCGACAGCCAGGGAGCAATAAAAGCCATTTCTGCTATCGAAATAAAATCCAAGCTCGTGAAGTGCTGTCATGAAGAGCTTAAGGTTCTTGGAACACAGCATAAGGTTGCGCTCAGGTAACAAGAATGCCGACGAATTGGCTAGAAGATATTCCAAGCTTGTGAACTGCTGTCGTGAAGAGGTTAAGGTTCATGGAACACAGCATAAGGTTGCGCTCTGTTGGGTCCCTGGTCATAAAGATATACCAGGCATTAATGTCTCTCAAACGTCTATTCTTCTCCAGCTATCTAAGATCCGATCCAGTATGGTGGAACATAAGTCCATCTTACATGGAAAAACTGCGATTATTTGAGAGAAAATGTCTTCGAGCCTGTATGCGAATGTATAGAAGCGCACATTCCGACTTTCGGCATTACGTCTCTAATAAGAGACTATTGGATGATTCCGGTGTATCCAGAATTGACAATGTCATCCTGGATCTTGTGAGGAATCATTTCGCGCGGTCAGCTAACGTTACAGAGAACGAACTAGTATCGGGCTTGTTTTACTCTAACCCTGAGTATTTGATAAAACTCTTTGGTGAGTGGTTATATTCCACCTGAGGCATTCTTGGATCTGGATGCACATGGATACTTATCAGATTCAACGAACGTGCCAATTATTTATCATATTGCTAGAAAAGCGACAGATAAACGTATCATCTATGAGCCAATCGACTTAAGAGATGGAAATGCTGATCTGAGATACTGCGTAAGCATACCAAAAAGGGACTCAGGCAATGCTGACAGGTATAATCGTGAAAAATACTGGTGGCTCGTCTGGGTTGTGGCTAACGATTAGGTTAAATTGGATTAGGCCCTGGCATGTGATCTCTGATGCGCCGATGATTCTGTTGTTAATTTGACTTAAGCATTGACAGATTGGAAATCACATGTCAGGGCCTAGTCCTAGGATAGGTTAGGTTAAGTTAGTATTAGGCTTTTTCTTTACTAGGTGTTTTTTGTTCTTGTTTAAAAAATAGATAATATTTGTAATTGGTTTTTTCCCACATTTTCCTATAATACAAAATAAAAATAATGTTAACTTAATATTCGATTTTTAGGTATATTAAATATAATTGTTAGTTAAACTAGTTCTAGAGCAAACTTTAAGTTATCATATAATAATATAATAAGTATTGAGAACCCTTCGGGTCAATTACTTTACAAAATCATTATAGTTACATTAATAGTTTAAGTTTATTTCTGCAAAAAAAATTGTAAAAATTCAATAGTGGTAAATAAACAGGAAAAAAAAAAAGAAAAAAATATACCAGGTAACGAGAATGCCGACGAATTGGCCAACAGATATACGTTCGGAATCCGCATTAGAAAACCTCGGTATTCGTCCCGCCTTGCACATTGAGCCTAGAAGAAGGGATTAAAATCATAAGGGAAGTTAACATCAGATGACCTCTCTAGACCGTTCTGTGATTACAAGAAGAAAATTGGATTTTTCGATAATAGTATGACCGACAGGATTATGCGAAAGGATAGAAAATCCTTTCTACTCTTATAGAAGTCATCACAGAGTATAATACTCTTCGGAGGATGTAGAGTTGCAAAGTCAAAGAGGATGCAACACAATTACTCTGTCAGACCTGGATCCTCATATATAAATTTCTCAGGGGTCACTTCATATACAGTGGACCAATGAACAATATCCTAAATTATGTATGTATATAAAATCAACTATGTTTTGAAAGTTCATCGCGATAACCAATGGGGACGGCCCAACTCCACTATTTGTATTACAATTGTGTGGCATTGTGGAACGTTCTCACTTCGCCTACCCTCATATACATATAACCCAACTCTTTCCCGTTCGCAAATTCCGAAGAATTTGCCGAATGTTGTCGGGAATGTCTTATCGAAGACATTTACCCTTATTTCCGACATCGTTTACGACTCAAAGGCTAGGCGCGCACATGCTATTTCCATTGCGCGACTACTTTAGTCGTAAAAAATTAAACACGTTTTCCAATATGATTGCGCGCACAGAGCACCTCAAAATCACGATGTGTTCTGTGTGCGATCACATTGAAAAGCGTGTTTTTTGCGACTAAGAGCACTTTTACACGATGACTTTTTGAGTCAGGGGTTTTTTCATATTCTCTTTTGGAGACGCGCCGTACTTTTACACGATGACTTTTGGAGTCAGCGACTTTTTATATTTCTTTCTCCCTTCTTTTGCATTTTGCTCTGCTCCGACACACGGTGTCTGTGACACGAACTCCACTCTGAGAATACAAGAATAAAGCAACTGAAGAAAAACTACAAACAAGATAAAAGAGAACAAGAAAAAGTCACACAATTCCTCTACCCGTGCGGCTTGGCCTACCCCCGGCACTTTTCACTTCCCTTTTCTACACATTCGAGAGTCGCTGACTCAAAAAGTCATCGTGTAAAAGCGCACTAAGTAGTCACGCAACTATCTAGAGATTCTGCGACATGTACTCATCGCAGAAAAATTTTCCGATTTTTCGTGGTGTAAATACATGTATACGCGTTGGAAAGTTGCAATCAGAATTTTATTACAATTCGGAAAGGATAACATAACAGGGCCTCACTCCGTATTGCTACTCTAATGCCAAATATTTGCGAAACTGATTTGGAAATCTTTTAATCTCAACAACTAGGTTGTTACTCTGTTAGTGGCTGGCCAAATTAGCCTTTCAACGAACTTCATTCACATGAACGCTGTGGCTACACACACAAAACTTTATAGGATTCAAACCAATTTTGACTAATGGGGAACGCTGACATCTAGAACATAAGATAGGTTGACACGGATAACATATTTCGATATTTTCCCTTTTCTAGGACAATGTATCTCTTTTGGTTTTGCCATTTGCAATTAGATTTTATGTGGTTTTTCTCAAAGTAATTAGCAGTTTGCATAAATATTCAAGTGGATCATATTTGTGTTTCGATCTTTTATGAGTTGTCTTTTATTTTAATAACTTTCATGGCCGTTATTAGAAAATTACGATGTATGTACATACGTATGTATTTTTGCATCAACCGCTAAACCGTCGTGCAAAGTATTCCGATGATCCGAGTTACATTCGGTCATAAAATCATTATTTGATTTCCTCAACAGACATACCGAAAAATGCCTATAAACTCTGAAGTTTTGATAGAAATAGAATTGCATACATAATTTCAGAAAAAAGTAATTAAATTCTTTGCTAACAGTGACTGGATTGCAAAAATGACATGGTATTCATAAATTCAATCAGATTCTTTTCTATAAAAAAAAATCATACATTTCATTTATATATATAAGATGAAGCTTTTCCTTCAATCTCGCTCCCTCCCATTATACTTTACCACTTCCGCACCATATTCAGCCTCCGACGATCAGCATAAAAAGAAGAAAATGTATGGAGGGAAACGCTTTGAAAACAGAACACTCATAGCTCAACAGAGAATTATATTTTTGAGTCTTCCGTACGATGTAAGCCCTCCAAAGGTTTGAAAAAAATTAAAATATTTGTCAGAAATGAAACGCTTTGAGAACAGAACATTAATTCTTCCGCCGAGTTATATTTTGAAGTGGACTTTCGGTGGATTTTCGATGGAATCAGCCTCTCTCTTTCTGACTCACATAAAATATACCCGTCTCGCGCTACACGACTTTCATTTCCATGATAAAGTAACCAGGCACATATGGACGAATTGAGAGATCAGGTTGAAAATGGATTGAAATTCAATCCATGTCTTTGCTGTAACCGGATTAAGGAATCGAGTTGTAATCGAAAGAGGATTGAGTTTGACACTTCTTTTGCTGTGCGTGGAGTTGTGTATACCAAACAACCTTATCTTGTTTCTCCATTTGTCAAACTCAGTCTTTCGATTCGCGTTTATATGCAAAAACTCAACTCGATCGCGAAAATTTTTGTAATCGGATCGAGTCAATCCAGTTTCATTCCAATCTGCGTTTACATGAAACTCAACCTGAATTGAATTCGGAGTCAATCCGTCATATAAACGTGATAAATGTAGCCAGGCACTAAAATTGAATCGAATGCAACTGTTGCCAACTAGGGCTACGCAATTTGCGAATCTTGTTTCGAGTATCGAAAGCTGAAATATCTTTTTAAAAAGTTTTGTTTCAAGAAATTTTGTATTTTAATGATTTCTGGTATTTTATTTCTATTTGGAGGGGAAAAGTGAACTATATTTTATACAAATTGAATTTGCGAATTAGAGGCAGGTTAAATATAATGAATCTATATATAAGTAAACAAATGTAGACCAATATTGCAGCATTATAAACTGTTAAATCTTTTCTATTTCATTAAATCTTCCTTCCCATGTTTAGACTTTCAAAGGAAGCGTTTCTGTATCCCCCTAATACTGTTAGTTCAGAAATAAAGGTTCCTTGTAGGCGAAGAGCTGTATTAATCATTGGATTCACAGTATACAGGTAGAGCTGGAACTATAAAAAAATACTCCCTAGTCGATGGTTTGTTCAAACTGAAACTGGGAATGATAGTCATTCCATCCAATGCTACGTTAAAATCCAGAAAATCTATAATTTTTTCCTCGAGAGCGGTTGGTATGCGCGACCAATAGTATTTGCAAGTATCAGAAATAAAAACAATTTATCCCGAGTTGATAATTTTATGGCTAGATTTTACTTTACCGGAACATCTTCATATATTTTTTTTATTATTTTATTCAGTTAGATTAGCTTAGTCATCACAAAACTGAACAAAATTTTGGCGCTCGCTTTCCTGGGAGGCGTAACCCGCCATTTAGATGAAACCTTTTTTATTAATTGAAGCATTTTTCTAGGAACATAACACTAAAATTAAGTGATTCAGTTTTGACATTTTAAAGATTTTGATACCATTTTATGTTTTTTGAAACTTTGGGGTGGGTTACGCCTCCTAGTAAAGCGAGGGCCAACATTTTTTTTAATACGATTGTTTATTGTCCTTAAGTATCTTAAATTGTGCTGCTATTGTATTTTGAGTTTTAGTGGAATTTTGTCAAATTATTTGATTAATGATTATGTAGCATGTTTTAATCAAATAATTTAAGAAAAGTATCTTATGAACCGCATAAACATATGAATACAAAAACAGCAATTGCACAAAATGATGCGAATTCGAATAAGTTTAACATTTCATTTAGAAATACTGAGTGCCGAATTTAAAATAGTTAGATTTTAGCAAATATGGATGTTCTACTAGAATTCTGGAATGGGAATTTCTTCAGGGATTTGAGTTTAGAGTAGCGATACAGAGTGAGGGTTCTGACTAGGTGAAAGTACTCGACAGTACTAGTAGCTCTTGTTATTTAGCAACCCAATGTACATATGCTTGTTAAACTGTCAATCATTTATGTACCATTATTGCCTGTGGTGGATTTCAAACATTTTCAGTGCTGCTTCCTACACAAACATTTACCCTCGATTGAAGAGAATACCACATCTGTATAATTTAATTGTTTATTTTATACTTGTTTATATATATATATTTGTATAAGTGAAATTTCTTTACAAATTACTAAAATATTAAAGTTCTTTGAAAGGAAGTTACATTCGTTTCTACTGATGGTTGCTTTTCCGTTACTCGTATTTGCGTATTCCCCCTTTATAGAAAACGGGTGCTTAAACTTAGTTCGTATATTCATACAGTACTTCTACATGTTATAGTTTATTTATATAATAATATTTACAGTGCTATTGTTGCTATGAAAAAATATGTTTTTCTCGTGAAACAAAAGAACACAACTTAAACAAAGAAAAAAAAGAAAGAAAATATAGTGATTATGCCACAGGATACTGTTCCTGCCGTTTTCCTGATTTGTTGGTACCTAACGAGTGCAATATAAGTCCAAATTTAACGAATCACAATTCTTAAGTTAAAAAATTTTTCCCTCCAGGGTGTGTGTGTTAATAAGAAGAAAACTTTAAGAATTCATTTTGATTCATTGAATTTTATAATCCCGCTATGATGACTTCATGCTGAGCTTCGTCCTCCATTTCGGGCATTTCCTGCTTGTGGATGACCACTGTCTGGCCCATTTGCATTTGATCGTCATGGTTCTGCGATTGAGACGATTGCCGTGGTGCAGTTTGACCTGAAATTGGGATCTATATTAAATCTTTGCTATGGTTTTGTGTTCGGCGTAGATTTTACCATATTTTTCGTGAATTCCTCTATGGCGTTTCAACGCGAATCTATCAGCGAACGCTGCAGAGCAAATATCACATTTGAATGGCTTCTCCCCGGAATGGACCTTGGCATGGTTCTTTAGATGAGCTGCTTGACTGAATGCTGATCCACAAATTTCACATTTGTAGGGTTTCTCTCCGGTATGGATCCGACGGTGATTCCATAAAGTAGCGTGACGAGCAAATCCCTTGTCACAGACCTCACATACATACGGTTTCTCACCGCTGTGCGTTCGTTCGTGATTCTTTAGGTGGGGCGATTGTGAAAATTGCATACCACATGTCTGGCATCTGATAAGGGTTAAACGAAATGATGGATTTATTTTATATTTTTATTATATATTAAAATAATGGAGGCCCAGGTTCACCCCGAACTGTAGCGCCACCTAAGTAAGTAAGTATATTAAAATAATAAAAATGCGTGGGCAAGTACATATGCACGTTCTTCCTATATACCTTACTCCGAGTCGGTTGAAAAATTCAATAAACTTTAATTATTCCACAGAAAAATTGTTTGATGAACGTATTCATTTCACCGCTGGTAAGTCAGCACCATATACTTGTTATGGAACCAAAGAGGATTCGGAAAATCCCTACAGTGAAAATCAAATGGTACAATCTACAAATGCAAATAATTGCCGCAACAGGTCCGGACGAGACATATTACTGTAATTTTCATACGAATGGAAAGGGGGCTTACTAATTAAGTCCTTTGGTGGTGTCCTGGACTCGAATCTCGATTCTTCCAAATGGTCTAATCTAAACAAAGAATATGGTAAGCGCTTTATAAACCAAACTAACCAATATTGCTATATATGCGTAATTGCGCAGATTGATTCAGTCCACAGCAAATGTAGAACAACTTACACGAGCTATACATGGAAAAGCTACATACATAGTTTTTTTCGGAATCTCAAAAGGGCAGTACCATATTGATAAAAAAATTTAGTGGTGGAATAATGAAACCAAAAAGCTGTGTTCTAAAAGAAATATGGGCAATGTTCGTATCAGAAAAGGCTCGCCTTAGTATCGACTACGATCAATGAAGTAATCTCCCAAAGAAAGTCGTGACTGTATACACCGGCAGCAGATAGGCTTTACCGAAGCTTGGAACAAATATCTTTACAATGTGCTGCATTTTTTGGTG
Source organism: Xylota sylvarum (assembly GCA_905220385.1). NCBI lineage: Eukaryota > Metazoa > Arthropoda > Insecta > Diptera > Syrphidae > Xylota > Xylota sylvarum. The sequence goes on along the minus strand of LR999957.1, from coordinate 64,559,905 downwards.
GTCGAGAACATAAAGCAGGAAAAGGCAGTAGGAATTCTGAAAAAAAAATGGACGCCTACAGGTGTGTGATTCACAAAGCTGCTCAATATTATGCGGAGAGGTCAACCGATTATTCCATTTTATAAATATTAAGAGGATAGTCTCTAATGCCGGAAGATCACCGAAAGAACACAGCACCTGCGCACGTCATTAGCATCTTGGCGCATCAGACACTTTCCCTGATAATCTTGTTTAGGTCAGATCTCTCCCGAAACCTCGAGTGTGGTTGGTCTTTAATTTTATTTACATGCAGTGAGGGGCATATCCAGAACTTGCGATTTCAACAGAATCTTTAGAGTAGAACGAGGATTGTCCGATAAATTAGAATGTGGTAGCACTGATTCTTTTGACGTTTCCAAATATTGGGCTAGGTACAATATTCTAGGGCTAGCATATTAGGCCTAGAATTCTAAACGCAAAACTTGGTGGGAACGGCTTTCGAGGTTTCGGTAAAAATTCATCGAAACCTCGAGGTTTCGGTTTGGTGGGAACGTAGCATAACATGTTAGTTGACAGTTCCATTCGAAATTCTATTTTCTGTTTTCACCTTAGATTTCTTGTGTATTGTAATAGTTTCTAGAACTCGGAAATAAAATATCTTATTTTAATAAAAAGTGTTAAATTCGTTCATTTGTGTGTCTTAATGAAATGAAAAATGTAATTTCACTCACGAAATTGGAAAACAAGTGTTAGACGAAATTCATTGTCAGATGAACAGTAGCGATAAGCGATGATCTATGTGTCAAATGTGTCTATTTTAATCTATGTGTCAAAACTTCCTTCTAAAACCAAATTCAAATATACTTACTTATAAGGTTTTTCACCGGTATGAATCCTGGCATGATTCTTCAGATACACTGCTTTTGCAAATGCCAAACCACAGATGGTACATTTATAATTCTTCTCTCCACTGTGCAACTTCTTGTGCGACCACAAACTTGAGTAACGTGAAAACGTTCCTCCGCAAATGTTGCAGGTGAAAGGCTTAGGGGTTCTGCAAAGGCATAGCCTTAAAAAATTTACCCAGTATATTATAAGAACATATCACACTTACTCTGACTTGATTTGTCGCTGACTACCGCCAACAAATATCACTCCAGATCCGTTACACTTCTGGCACTTGGTGACCGTGGCAAGGTTCCTCTTCTTCACTGGATGGTGACCTGCAATGGTTTCATTACATCCACCATTTTGAATCATTCCCTGTTGATGATGATTTTTCCTACCACCACTATTTGTGTTTCCGCCATTTCCCTGCTGCATTGGAATGATGTTCTGGGCATTCAGCGAGTCCATCGATGATTCACTAGTACCGCTCGGAAGTTCATTCATCTCAAACTTGATCTCTCCATCGGGCGCCACAAAGATTTGGGTTGGTGTTGATTGCGTCGTTTGCGTTTGCATATTGCCATTGGAGTTGTCATTGTTCGCACAGTTGTCACATCGAATGATCTTCGGACCTTTTCGCTTTGTCGGCTGAAGGATTTGTCCGCCGCATGATATGCATTTGGATTTCTCTAGGGTAAGGGTTTTTGCTGTGGTCACTGTTACTTCATTTGCCGTCTGTTGCATGGCATGTGAAGTAGCAGGCTCCAATGATTCTGTTGCAACTATTTGTATTTGTCCCAATGGTTGACCGTTCTCCGTGATAATGTTTTGGGTTTGCACAAGGCCCTGTGCGTTTACTACTGCAATTGCATCCTGGTTCCCATCGCTTCCCTCCTGTGCATGAATACGTTTGTGATGATTGAGCAGAGTCAGGTGGGAGAACATAAGACCACACACATCGCATTTGAAGCTAATATTAGATATTGTGTTCTATAAAAGAAGGAACGTTTGTTTTTCTCGTTAATTGAAGTGTTTTATATAACTTACCGTTGCGATAGGCTTATTAATTACTTGCAATCGTCCCTGATTATCAACAGTAGCAATACCGACCGTTCCTCCTTGGTTTAGTTGCATTTGATTTACCAGTGCATAGTTGTAACCACCAATCGGTTGCGCTATGTAACATGTTTTGTTATCGTCTGTGGTTAGTTGAGCCAAATTAACTGTCGTCGCGTTACCCTAAATACAATAAAATAATGAAATAAGTACTTAGATGAGTAGTAAATGGAATTCGTAATTGACAAAAGCTATCAACTTGAAAAAGGTTCATGAGTTACAGCTCACCAAATCAAGCTATATCACAAAGTCAGACAAACCAATGATGCCAGTAGCATCTCAAAAAAAAGACTAACGGAATATCGAAGTAGTGGAATAGTGTACAACTATGCATTTCTCTTTATCGCACGTAATTTATATAAAGTTGTCCCTGGCTTCTTCACTACCGACTTTTGACTGCAACAATTAAGTACCAAGTTATTTTCTAATTATGAACGCATGACCCACTTCTTTTAATAAATTGTGAAATTATGAACATGTGACGGGTCGACTACGATATCCCGATTTTTATAATACTTTTTTCAAAACCCAGAAAAAAAATTTTAAATCCCGCCTTTCTCTTTCAATAATGTCGATCGGTTTGATTATCATTTTAATCTCGAATTTAAGAGCAGAGAAGCGGTGCAACAGTATACAATTATACATTTCATTAAACACTTACCGCGGGATTACAAAAAGCGGGGAATGCGGGATATATGTAGTAGTCGACGGCTTATGACCAACCTATAAGGGTAATATGTATGGTAATATGTATACTTGTGGTCTACCCGCATGAGTCAGATTTCGCTCTTTCCATGACATTAGTCTTCACATAGTGAAGACTACAACAATCGCCTTAAAATCCGCTTAACGATCACTTAATAAGCATACAATTGAGATGATTTTCTTTAGATGAATAAAGAAAAGTGATGTCCACAAATGATTCTATTTTAAAGTGGTTACTTCTTTTTTAGCTCCAAGTCCCATGAAAAATTCGCGAATACTGAGTGAGGAAATATCACTATCAGGTCATACGTACTTTATTGGATGCATGTATGTATGTATTTAAACGCCTCCCAAAGCTAACAAGTTTAACGAATCATCATTTCTAAATAAAATAACTACTGATGCAAATGTCTGCTGTTGTTATTATTTTCAGGGTAGTGAAGTGATACTGAAATCCAGATAGCATTTCAATTGAATGGAATTTAGTATCACCAAATTCCAGTTCTCAATACTTTGGTGAGTCAGTTTATCTACCACGTTTCTTACGTTTGTTTTTCTTATTGTTTATATGTATCTAATCAAAGTGCTTTGATAATATAGACGATAGTACCAATTGCTAATTCTATATCGATCGACTTTGCAATTTTGATGGTTAAGGGTGTTGATCGAATCAATGTTCGTCTGATTATGTTCTCACTAGACACAGGTCAATTAAGATTCACAAGTATAGGCAATGCGGTAGCATACAAAAATCCTTTGGATTTATTCTGAAACCTTTTTTTGCATTACTATAATTTTGTTAACATATTTCAGGTATAATATTCTTTCATTGTCAAGGTAACAAATAACCAAAAGGTTCTTTAATTAGATTTCAGTCATGACCCATATTAATAAGCAATTTAATATTCGTTTTCAGGAAAGTTTACGATCCAAATGCTAATTCAGACTGGCTTGAACTTGTCTCCTACTCGTATAATACGTCAGTACCGACATTAATAAGTAATATGTAACTATTTTTATCACTTAATTGTCCAATTAAATTGTTGGATTAGGCACATCGTGCGAATAAGGGGAATAAAATTTAACTTTCTATACTTACATTTGTTGTTGTGTAACAAAATGTGGGATAATCTGGCTGATTTTTCTGGCCTTCTATTTTTGGTTGCTTTAAAATTGTTCCATCCGCTGTTTGGTATTGGATTGTGGGCTGACCATTTTGTATTGTATTTGTTGTGAACATTATGGTTTTGGTAATATCTTCCATTGCACTACAATAAATAAGAGAAAAGACAGAAAATATATTATTTAAACAAGTACATTCAATTTAAAAGTTTGTTGAATCATTCAGTTTGGAAACTATCTAGGTCATTATCGTAACCATTGCCGGAAAAGATAATAATAATGTAGGCGGTGTATTGGTGGGAATTGGGTTATTTGGCATGTGAAAAGCCTCTGATTAGATAAGATAGAAGTATACACAATTTGAGGAAAGAATTTGTATAGTACTAACAAGGGTCCCGTCTAATAATTAAATAGTTTGATCAGACTATTCCTAATAACAGATTTTAACAGATGTTTCAGCAGATTTGATATAGGGCTCATCTGTGTATTTAATAAAGTTGTAAACAGATTTTGTACTCTTTTAAATGCATCAGTATTTTTAGACTATGAATTCGAATTCGAAGCATATCGCGTGAGTATTAGCATCACATAGTAATCACATACATATAGTTACATATAGTAACCGAAGGTAACAGACAAGCCAAAATGTTCATGCCAAACATTTCCCTTACAAGAACGAAACAACTTCTAGGTCTAACTAGTAGTCAGATTCGTATAATCACAGGATTCCTTACTGGACACTGTCAAGTCAAAAAACACCTTATGACTATGGGAATAACTCAAGACAGCACTTGCAGAATGTGCAACGAGGACAAAGAATCAGCAGAACACGTCATCGTCACTTAGGGAAATTCTACCTAGAAGCAGAAGACATATCTGCTAGCTCACTGAAAGATATTCTAGGATTCATTACTAACTCAGGTATCATGAGTGAGCTCTAATAGGAGGAAATCACAATAGGCCCATTTGTGGCCGCAGTGATATGGTGACTGGATCCCACCTCAATATCTAATCTAAATCTAATCTAAATCTATAGTAATTTATTGCATCCATTCGTTGAGCGAGCTTGGAAGGTCGAGAAGTTCACCTTCAAAGTGGTCAACACTTTAATAGTCTCTTATTATTATTTACAAAGTCTTGGGGCAAGACACAAACATATTCTCTGTTTCGGCAATGCCAAATATAAATACATTCAGATCTAATAAACCAATGTCATTAGCTTATAGACCCCAAAGTTCCGCTTGGAAGAAAGGTATTAAGCCATACAGTGGAACGTGCTAATTCATGATTTGACTAGGAAGAACGATAAGACAAAACAAAAATGGAAGAGGTATCATGAAAACGGAGGAAAGTTAGAGACAAGTTTATTTGAAATCTATAAACTGTATTAGATGGACACTAGGTGGTGTTGTGAAGGATCGAATACATACAATGGAAAACTGATTTGTATCGGATTTATTGTAATCAAATGAAGGATTCTAAAACATTTTCATAGCCAAAAATGTTCAGTATATATACATACATAAATAATATGTAAGATGAATAAATATTATCTTCTGGAGGTGGCGGTATATTAGGTGCCTTTATGTCGAGGTGTTGCACTTCTATTTGCTTTTATCTGACCTATATTTATGTATGCACTATACATTGTATGTACATATGTACATACATAAGTACATATATGTAATACTATGATAATATATAATTTATTATTTCCTAGGCACTTCTTAGATTCCTTGGCAATTTCGAATGGTGTATTCATTTCAAGTAAATCTACATTTCTCATATCGCTTACCATTAGATGAGAGTGAAAATTAATTGAAAGAGGTTTAAGACATATTAGTTTAATTATACAGCTGGTAATTATTTGTACAGAAATTCGGTAAACTTGTCTGGAAAGGTCTGAATGTTCTGCGTTTACCAATTTTATGTCTTGCATTTAAAATTACCTGATTTGGTAATTTTCGACCCTCATTAAAGTGGATGCTGGATTGTATGCTTTATTTTAAAATTATTATGAGTGATCTCCTGTAACGATAAAAATGAAAATCTTATTATGAATTCAACAGAAATTCTATACAGAGATGGTAGGAGTAGTATTAAAAAAGAAGACCAAAGCACCGATTAGGAAGCTTAAATAATCTGTAATTTCTGAAAGAAAAAAAATCACAAATTTAAGAGATGACAATTTGTGTAGTTAATAAAGGTATGAAGTTAGGACGATTGAAGTGGGGGAATTTAAGTATTAATATTTCTTTACTGTTATTACACCAAGTGTTTGTGTACCAACATGATATACATACATACATACCTATATTTCTATGTAAATATTGTATATAAAGTTAGTGATAGTTTTTGAATATCTGCCAATATGGCTTTACTTGTATTACTAAAGAGAATATGATAATTTATTATGTTCAGTAACTTGAAGTAAATACATAAGTATGTATGTACATATTGAAAAAAGATGGGTTTTATGAAGAAAGGATTTTAGTGTAGCTAAAAAAAGAAAGAAAGCATATTCTAAAAGTATGAGATGTCTACTCGACTAATCAACCGTTCAAAATGCATCTTGGGATCGAATCCACACCATGCACAATGTAATATGAACAAACTTTCGTGGACAGAAATGTACCTTATGCTCACTTTACTTTTAGAAAATAAATCTAAGGTTTATGAGAATTCGAGGTCAAACAACGTAATTAGTGGTCTGTACTATTTGAGACGATACATCTACAGCCTCAACTTACAGTCGATTATTCACCTTTGCTTCAATATACCCCTAGAAGCTAATAAAATTTTTAATTGCCTCTAGAAAAAAAAATATGTATATTAGAGAAAAAAATGTGTGCTACAGTGCTAGGTTTACTACTTCCCAATTATTATAATAATAACTGAACGTTCTTGTCTTTATTAACTAAAAGTCAAGACTCCGACTAAGACTAAGTGGATGGTAAAGAGCAACTACGACAGGAAAACATTCTTCGAACACCCATTCTTTACCAACGGTTAGAGCGATACATCCTTAAATATTTGGTTTTAGAAATGTGTGACTAAAAATCTATTCTTTCTACATCATCATTGTCATTCATACTATTACTTTTCCCTTAGATCACCGATTTTCTAAACATTGAAATAATTGTATTGTACTACATATTTATTAAATATCAAGCGTACATATGCATGTATCTATGCAGGTAAACCGCAATATCAATTGTGTATATTTCGCAACCACTTATTCTTTAATGATTCCAAAGATAATCAACATTACTCTTAAACATAAAATTATTATGTTATTCTCGTGAAGTTGTAGTTCTAGGCTTCGTACTAGAGGGCTTGTAATCGAAGATATAGACGGGAGGTTCGAGGTTCGATTCAAAGACAACACCAAAGTTCATTTACGGTCCCACCACTCACGAGCGTCTGAAAAATATCCGAGAGTATAAATGTCATAAAATTGGCCTTTCGGACACGGCATTAAACAGTAGGTCCCTTCCATTTGTGTGAACAATATAACATGCAGAACACGAATGACTGTGATAAGCTAGCGCTGTGTCGCACCAAATATTTGTACTTTTTTTTTTTTACTATTCTTCAAATTGTTAAAAATAAGACCACAAAATACAGTCATTCAAATTGTATTGTGACTGGGATTTCTGAAGAAGAAAAAATAGGATAGGATTAATAAGAATAAACGATTTTAAAAAAGCTACTGGATACCATGTTGTAAAAACCAAGCATTTTTTAGTTTTAGTCGTAAAACTAAGTCCAGTGAAATCTATTAATAACCGACAGCCTGTTTACCGGACAAAACACAGTAGCCCTCTTTCTTCTTTCCTCTCTTCTAAGGTTGAAAAGAAAATCCGACAATGATAGATCTTTGAGTGTGAAATTACTGCATATACATACATTTGACCAGACAAAATTAATGGGAAAACACATTTTAAGAGGTTCTTAGAAATCTAATCATCAAAATGGATCATGTTTCCAATGTAAAAGAACTTTCATTCGCAATAAATGTGTTGGATGCTATTATATGTCCTGCTTCAGCCTGGAATAAAGTTATAGAGCGAACTATTGAAAACTGTTTTCATAAATTGCGGGTTTATAAGGACTGAAACCATTTTAGATGACGACTTTGACTAGAGGACGTTATACCCTTGGCTTTGTTAAGCAATTTTTTTTGCTTATCAAACAAATATCCTTCAAAATACAAATATTCGGCGCAACAGGTTCATAGGACTCAGTGTCCAACTTCTCACAACCACATTCGTGTTGTGCGTGCTTTTCTGGAGTGGTGGTCAATAAAGGAGCAATCGTATGTGCATATGTAGGTTATCCATAATATTTTACAGAAATTAATGTATGAGAATGAATATAAAACAGATAAAACTATTTCAATTGAACTTAAACATAATGTACATACATACATATGTACATACATATGTACTGTATATAGTTTATTAAATTATGAAAACTTTTAATTCATAATGAAAAAAGTAATCTTAAAGTCAATTAAGATATATGTAAATATAACAGAAATCCTGGTCAATGACATAGAGTCAGTTTAAAATTCTGACCATAGAAAGGCTTTCATTATCTTCGGTACGGGTGGTGTGACAACTTATTCTGAAAGACAAATTGCAAAGAATTTATAGAATAGAAAAAGTTTTCAAATCATTTTGCTAATCAAAGATTAAAATTCACTAATGTCTCTATTACTCTGATTAGCAAAGTCGTGCCTTCTACTTCAGAATTCATTTATTTAAAAAGTTGAAGGACTTTCCGATGATACAGTATGTGGCCAATAAATTATGACCGATCGTGGTTTCAACGATTTTTTTTCTTTTTTTTTTGTGTGTGTTCTGTAAAATGAGTTTTTTCGTTATTTGTTTTTTAGAATACGGCTAGCTACGGGTTTTCTCTATACTTTCTTTAATTTCAAAAGCAGTCACCGAAGGTCTTGGCTACGTACGTACATTAAGTGTGCAGCAACACATAAATAGGTTTTAACGTGGTTTTCTTATCATTTTCTTTAAGCTCGCAGTTGGCAATAGTGCGGTTGTAAAAAAGTATTTTAATAAGTGGAAAATTTGTGACTTAAATTAAATAAGTTGCAGTTAGTGGCATTACATATTTGTTTGAAAATTAATATATATGTATACCTCATAGAAAGTAGGAAACCTTATTTTAATTGATTTTTATCAATATGGGTAAATAAGCCGACATTTCTGTCGAAAAAAAAATCACAAGTTGCTGCTTTGTTGACTGAAAAGAAGTCCTGCTATGCTCAAATAGTCAAGATTGTTGGAATTGCAAAGTCTTCAGTAGTCAACGTAGGAAAACACGTGGACGTACCAGGCGATTCAACCTTGGTTACTCCAAATAATCGGTAAAACTGTGGCCAAAAAAGAAAAATAACACCATGGACTGACCGGAAAATTATTCATAAAGCTCTACAGGGACGTAATCCACCAGCTCACAAAACATTTTGAAGGTTTTGAACGAATCTGGAATCGACATATCGTTGAGAACTCTGCGGCGTCGATTAAGGAGACAAGCGAAGGAGGCAAGCAAGAAGCCCAAATTGACAAATGTCATGTAAAAATGGCTATTTTATTGGGCACAACTTCACATAGACTGCGAGAGTGGCTATTGGAACAAAGCAAGTTAATTTGTTCTTCAATATTCTTTTCCACAATAAAAGATGAAACAGTTTTAGCAATTTTCCCGTAACCACGATTTTATTTTAGGTTGTCTTTAGGTGGTCTTTAGCGATGTCGTGACTGAGATGGCCAAATTCGTCTGAAGAAGGTTCAATGAAAGATATTCAGAGCATTGAGTAGTTCGGACGGTCATACACCCACCCTCTGTGATGATTTGGAGTTGCATAATATGCGAAAGTACGGGGTCAATTTATTACGTTGATGGAACAATAGACTCCAATCAGTATATTCCTGTCCTAAGGAAAGTTCTTCGGCCGTATTTGAACACATTAGACTCTCCCAGAGAAGAATAAGTCTTTAGGCAAGATGGAGCTCCATGCCACACATCCAAAGCAAGCATGAAATGCTTGGGTTCCATGGACTTGGAAGTCTTACCATGGCCTGGTAATTTTCCGGATTTGAACCCGATTAAAAACTGCTTGGCCTACCTAAAATCTCGCGTTTATAGTGGAAGAAACAATACCATACAAGAGCTCAAGCAGAACATTGAATATATCTGGAAAAACGAGCCCACTATAAAACAAATGGTCGCGAAATGCATTGAAAGCATGCTCAAATGAATAAAGGAGGTACTAACAAAAGGGCGGTAGTACTAAGTATTAAGATTTAATAATTTTTTTACTTTGTAATTACTGTTATGCCATGTAACAATAAATATGTGCAACAAGATTTTAAATAATCAAATTAATTTTGTCTTTATTTGCGGTCAAAGCGAAAAATCGCATATATTTCTCATTGGTCATAATTCATTGCCCACATACTGTAGTTTCCTTTTCTGATCGACTTCTAAAAAATTCTATGTCATAGAAAATGGAAAAACCTCAAAACAACTATCAATGCAAGTATATGTCGGAGAAATGTTACAAATGTTGTTCTATATCGGTTCTGCAGCCAAAACAATTTGATTTCCTAATCTTCGAATGGTATCATAATTTAGTACAGTTCCATATGAACATATACCTTGAAATCAAATTTAAAGTTCAAACCATATTTCATATGCGTAAGTTACATAGAACTTTTTCGCATATAAATTCAATTGTCATTTTAACATTGAATCATTACACATTATCCTTAATATGTACATACATGTGTATATTACATTGTTATCAAAGATGTCCAATGTGTTCAGAACATAGAACTTTTGAACGTAAATGTAGCATATCTGACTGAAGTCGATAAACCATTACAATTGCATCTTGCCGAACATGGAACCTAGAGCATTAAAATTTGCAATTAAAGGTTCTAAGTCAAAATAAAAAGTGGCTGTAAAATATCATTCACTAAAAGAAAGAATAATGTAATAACTGTTTTATTGTCCGTGGTATATCTACTTGCTGTTCCGATACAGGTATTAGCTTAATGATATTTTAATACCAAATCAGATATTCAAAACTTTGCACACGATTTTCTCAGAAAATAGTGCTTCAAAATAGGGTCTTTAAGTACTAAGCCACCGAAATTGTCTATCGACTCTCTTTGCTATATGGCAACTTAATAAGGTAAGAAAATTTTCTAAGTAGCTTAGATAAGACTCTTTTTTAATCACTACCACTGTACATTAAATAAAATCGGAGTTTTTGTAAAACCGGAAAAAATTTCGAGCACCCACAAGCATGTTAGATATACCATACCATATGTATGTTTTTTGTGTGGGCGCTTGCAGTCGTGGCCCTAGGTATTTACCACGGTTACCTATGGAGTAATACCCCAATGATACTATCCCACGAAATAATGAAATGTAATATGCACATATTAATGTATTACACGCACACATATTAGGATACAAACCCAAATATGCATTCGCATGTAACAACCAACATTTGTAGGTACAAGTTACAAGTATACATATCTACGTATGCATGGATCTAAATACATTATGTACATATTTGCAATGCTGTAATTAGAGAGATTAAATAGTAATTAGAACTGGGTTGGTTTTAATTTGAAGTACCTACTCATCAATAATTCGCTGATTCAGTGATACATTGAAAATTATCGATTTTTATTTTCTCATTAACGTTTGCTAGTGTTCACATTTTGTGAAAATATTATATTACACACATACACATGTACATATACACAAACATCTGTATTTACTTTATTGTTGAGAGGGTAAACCACATTTGGTATTCATTTACATAAAGGCAAGTAAAATGATTTTAAATGATAGGCTCATTAAAGTTAACAGAATAATGTGATTAGCGAGTAGGTACTCATGATTTTGTGTTGTAATGGACATGAAAGGCTTACGTGAAGTGTGAACACACCCCAAGATTGTGGCACTGACAATTAAGCACCTGCAGGCGAGAATTCAAGGGCAAGGACCTCTGGCCTTAAGCACGTTGTTGTCTCTCAATTTATCCACTTTTTTTGTTTTTGTTTTATTATCAGACAAAGACAATTTTATGCCCAAGATAAGGATGCAACCAAAACAAACATTTTTGTTTCATCCAACGTAAATTGTAATAAAAGAGAGAAGAAACCATAAGACGCACCACCAGTCGGTGTGTCTCTTTGAGAAAAATCATCCGAAGAACGACGCTAGCAAGAGCAAGAAACCCAAACGCGGACCGAAACTTAAAAAGAGAAACCTGCAACGAATAAAGTGACGCAACATCATTGCCCCAGCGATATGATGAAATGAGAAGGGGGATACGCCAACGAAAGGTATGTACTTTTAACAGCGAAACATAACTTCATCATCGAAAAAGCAGTCATGTCAAGGTTTGTTGACAAAGTTTGGAGTCCAAGGTTTGAACAGTGAAAGTCGGATGAAATCGAATTGGTACCCCAATTAATTCTAAATTCAAGCAGATGGATATTTTCAGTGAATTTCGGAATACAAATACGTTAAATAAGGTACATATATAACCATCCCCTTTTCACTGTAGTTGCACGGTAACATAATGTGCATTTTTCCACCACTGGAATTTGGCTATAACAGCGCGGCGGAGAAGGCTATGCGCCATCTTCTCTTCCTCTCTGCCCTTTGTGTATGATCGGTATGCCTTGTGTAACCGACCCTCCTTCACACACCAGTGAAAAACGCCATTGTGTCGTTGCCCAGAGACGACGACAACGACGAATCTCTGTGGAAAGAGAATGACGAAAAAGTCCCGACGACAAAACTTATATACGTGTTCTTTTTCGCACACAAAAATTTCTTGGTTTTATTTTTTTCCTTTTCATTCGAAAAGATATTTTCCATTTCACACCCACCCATCGTCCCAGAATTGTCAACAAAAACACCCGTCAAGACCCCGGATTTTTCGAAGAAATTGTGTTTCGACAGGAAACGCACGAAAAAATGTTCCCAAACTGGTGATATAACGAGTGGCAGTGGAAAATTTCTTGATGACGCCATCGCGAGTCACGCAAAACTTTATACATTTTCACTAGCGAGTATAGGAAATATTAATTTTTTTACCTTTGGCTCAGTTCTCAAATTAGTTGATTTTTTTTTATTGTTTTGAAAATTAACAAAAACAAAAAAAGAAACGAAAAACTTCACTTTTTTGGATAGAAAATTCACTTGGAAATCTTTTGTCTCATTTTTCACAATATGGCGGTCGTCTGTAGGCAAATGCGTTGCGCTATCTTTCTTCTCTTCGGCGGATGAGAAAAGGTGATTTTTTTATTCTTTTCGACGTCTGGCGGCGGTGTTGAGTATACCGTACTCCTCTTCGGCGAGCGTTTGCGAAAGAACTAACGGGCGACGGTAATAGCGAGAAAGGGATGTGCTACGAATTTCTCGCTCGTTTATTACGTTCTTCGCTTGGCTGGTACGTCGTCTGTCTTCTTTTGATGATGGTGGTGATTGAGGTGTTTATTTTTTCTGTCGCTTTGCTTTTTTCCACCATGGTGATGGTAGTGGCATCTGTGGACTGAGTGCGTAAACTTAAATTACTCATTACAGGGATGTTGTGTGCAGCAATTTATATCATGAAGAAAGTGGGTCAAATTGTGTATGTAGTAAAAATAATCCGAGAAATAAGACTAGAATATCTTTAGTCTTTTCAATAAAAAAAAAAAAACAAAATAAAAAATAAACAGAATTGTTAAATTTGCCAACGAGTTAGCCTCACGGGATGAAAGTTGAAAATGAAAATTGAAAAAGAGCCGGGCCTCACGAGGCTGCGTGTGATAGCGCCCATCTCACGGGATGAGAGATTAAAAAAGGAATTAAAAAAGAGCTAAGCCTCACGAGGACCAAATACGGAGATACAGATTGTCTACAATTCACCCATACGTTAGGCGTGTTTAATTGGTATTTTATATAGGCTTAGAAAATATTTTCCATATTAAATACACAATCGGGATAACTATCCAGGCTTATGTCCTTAGCCCCGATAAAAACTGTGCTCCCAAACTATTTTTTCTGCATTGTTATCGAATATATCTAAAATTACACCGCAAGCGTCATATTTGCGAAGTAAACTATTTTTGTGTCTGATGTCCAAAACTTCACCAAAAAATTAACAAACCAATTAAAACCCATATTTTAATATAGCCGTGCATTTTTCGCGTCTCATTTTCGTTACCGAAAAGCGGACCGATTTTTTTTACAAATAAAGAAACAAAAAAAAAAGACATGAAATGTAATTATGCAGAGAGCTGCCAAATTGCGGTGAAGAAATTTCTTAGCCCCTATAAGTGTTGTTTTTTTATACGTACTTTTTTAAGCCTACATAGAATACCAAAAAAAACACGCCTATTGTCTTTAGCCACGCCCACTTGGGGGTGTTTTCATCAAAAAACGGATATTGAATACATTTTTCGTGTTACATTCTCAGGCGTTCGAAGTTATCACTGTAATTCGAAAAGTATGGGGTTGTACAAAAAACTTGCATGTTAAATACAACAACAACAATCCCATATGGGCCTAGCTAAGACTAAATAAATTTGGTGGTTAAACTCTTAGTCCCAATAAAAACAGTGATACTAGACTTGAATTTTCCTCTTGTTATCGATAATTTGTACTAGATTTTACTAGTTTTCCCTTTTATTTGTTGCAGTTATTATTCAGAATAATGTGCTGTGTTGCTTTAATTTTTATTATGGCTGATGATTAAAATTTTTATTTTGTTTGTTTACCTTACAGCTGAAGAGTTGCAATGTCATTCTACTGACAAGTTTTTGTGATGACGTTACTAAGCCCCGAGGTCGTTTTTTTCGTCTAAGCAAAAAAACGCTGCTAGTGTAAAATGTGTAAAATTGAAGTTGTTCGCTATACCAATTCCATGGACATTTTTGAGTTACAGAATCATTGAAAAGGCTGATTTACTTTACATACTATTATTCTATTTAGTTATATTCCAACTAGTGTTGTGCAATTTGATTACTTTTGAGTAACGAATGATTACTGATTACTTCAAATTTAGTATTCGGTATTTTGTATTCGATACTGATTACTGAAGAATTTAAGTATATTGTGCAGAAAAGTAATCAAATTAGAAAAGAACTGAACAGAACAGTTGGTATTCGATACTAAGGAGTTTAAGTATGTTGACCAGAAAAATAATCAAATTGAAACAGAACACATGAAGTCAGACGTTTGGATAGGACGGGTCCTGACGGCATTTTGCCAGCTATGCTTTAGAAGGGCTGTGGAAAAATCTTTAAACAATGTCTATGGTTAGGCTACATACCAGCAGCGTGGAGGGAAGTGAGGGTAATCTTCATACCTAAATCAGGTAAATCAAGTCACACTCAAGCGAAAGATTCCAACCATTAATCTCTTGTCATTCCTTCTCATATCTCAACAGTAAGTCTGTAGAAACTGCATTACATGAGGTTGTAGGGAAGATTGAAACTAAACTAACTAACTAACTAACTAAAGGGAGATTAGTGGGACCATCCATCCATCCCCCATCAATATGGCTGATATGAAATGGTCGAACCTAAGTCGAACCTAGGAGGTGTCTAAGGCCTATGTAATTAAAAGAAATTAAAATAAAGTGCACGACTGGGTCGTACGTACTTGCACTTTAATGCTATAAGTTTACACCCCTATTAGGGTTAGCGAATCGAACGAAAAAGTAGTCGAATTAAATTTTTTAATAATAGCGTTAGCGAATTACAAAAATTTCATTCGCCTCAACCGTCAAAATTTAGGCGAATTATCACTTCACTTTATTACGGTTAGCGAACGTTCGACCAGAACTTCGTTTTTTTTTTGTCAAAATCACTCGAATAAAATTTATGTGTAACAACGGTAGCGATAGACATGAGTGGAGCAAGAAAAAAGTAAATTAATACAAAAATATATATATTAGCAGTAAAATAAGGTTTCTCAAGCTTTAAGAAAACCAATCGTCGCCAATTTGAAAATCTGGTCGAGTTAATGGATGCAAACCCAGACATTTCAAAGGGATTGGGATAATTTAGCTCATCAAAGAAATGCCAAAAAATACTGATTATAAAAAAATACGGCGAGAGAGGATAACCAGAGTCACCTAGTGTGCAAAATTTAGAAATGTTAATTAAACAAGTGTTTACGTACCAAGATATAATGAACTATATTTTATTTCGTTTAAGAGGACCACAAACGCTGCTTTATTTAATCGAAAGTACATGATAAACCTATAAAGAAAAGTATAGCATATGTGTTACAATCTTATAAGCACTAAAATTCAAGTCTTGTTCTTCTTACACATGAGGCCTAATAGAGTGGGGTGCCATTCTCTATATTTTAGGGCTCTACCATGATAACTTTTAACGGTTGTTATCTGCAAAATTTCATTGAATAATCTTTTTTTTTTTAATAAAGAGGCATGGCCCTATATTAGGTATAAGTGAATTGAAGGGAATTGTATTGTGTATAAGCTAAGTCTTCATAATTTTTTTTTAAATTTTTAATCAAAATCTGAAAAT
This sequence comes from Xylota sylvarum, assembly GCA_905220385.1. NCBI lineage: Eukaryota > Metazoa > Arthropoda > Insecta > Diptera > Syrphidae > Xylota > Xylota sylvarum. The sequence continues at coordinate 64,543,496 of LR999957.1, read as the reverse complement.
ATTGGAAAGTTTAAAAGTGAGCTTGGCCGTTTTAAAATTTGGTACGCCATATCTGTGCATATGCCCTATTTTCCTCAGTTGATAATTTTAAACCCGATCGCTGAAGAACTAGCTGAGAAACAGCCAATTTCTAAAATTACCGTTATTCGCATTTTTCGCGCAAAACGTATGGTATGGTATGCCACCTAATAGCATATGGCCAAACTAACTCACATATGAAATTTTATCAAAATCGTTAGACACGTTTTCGAAAAAATCCATTTTTAGTGAAATCGGGCTTAAGTAAAGTACCCTTAATTATGAGTTTAGAATGAAAATTCCAATTTCGCCTCTAGGGATTATCCGACAAACCCCAGATATGAACTTTGAAGGCCGACAGACAGACAGACATACATACAGACAGAATTGGCGGACCCACTTTTTTGGACTTCTCCATCATAGGTAATGTCAAGTTTGATCAAAATTTCGAGTTAGAAATTTTTCACGAAACCAATACTTGCCCTATAGGTATAAGTAAGTAAAAAGACGATTCCTTACTTAAGATAATATTTTCAAGTACTTTGAAGGAATTGCAAGTACCAGTACAAGTCCTTCAACTAAGGATTGACATCGGTGTATAGGAATAGAGTTCCATACATCTCTAGCAGATTTTCAGAGTTCCACTAAATTCTTGGATTTCTTTAATCCAATTTAGGACTTCACATAGTTACACAGATTCTCAATTGGATTATGGTCGGGACTCTGTGATCGCCGAGTCGTGTGTTTAGGATCATTATCATGCATGAAAGTCTAGTTTAAAGGCAAATTTTCGTCAGGGAACGGCTCCATATTTTTCCAATATACTCTTATATTGGTGCTGATCCATTGTAGCGTCTATTTTTATAATTGGACCAATACCATGCCATGAAAACGCAGCCCACATCATAATGTAACCACTACCATTCTTCACAGTTTTTACAGTATAGCGTGGGTTAAGGTCTTGCTTTGGATTACGACATACATGTCGCCATACATGTCGCTTCCCATCAGAACCGAATCGATTGAATTTGGATTCGTAACTCCATAAAACGTTTTTCCAAAATGACAAAGGCTTCTTCGCAAAAGTCTTAGCAAATTGGAGTCTCCCTCTACTCTTTCTCCTTTTTTTTTATATTGTTTTTGAAACTAATGACTTTTCTATGCATTGAAAAATTTGGAATGCAAAAATCTCGACAAATCAAACAAAAAATAATCTCGAATGACAAAGTGAGACAGGGACATAATTGACAATGGTAACAATTCAAGCGCAGGGACATAAGTCCACAAATGAGTTAAGGAATTATGCCCCACCCCATTGGGACATAATATGTAAGTCCGAAGATGGGACATAAGTCCACAATTTTTGGGAAGGTAAAGAAGCAAAATTACTACACCGCTCCGCTTCGCTGCTCCTTAACGATCATCATAGCAATTTGGTAGGCAGGCGCCTATGTATGTGTATATTGGTTAGGTGGGAAATAAGATCACACATTTGTGTGTGTTTTGTTTTTGCTATGAAAATATGTTAAACCTTTATTATTATTATTATAACTTTATCAATGTATAAATAAAATACAAAATTAATAAGAGCTTAGACTAGAGTTAGCTGCCAGGGCTTTCTACAAGATGGGTTAATAGAAACAAATTTAAAAAAATGTGTTGGTTAAACAGAGTTTTCAAGATTAAAGCAGGTATAATGTTAAATACTAGTATAACGTTATTAATATTGATGTTTGAGAGGAGATAGGTGAGACTTTTTAAAAATTTTGAATATGTGTGATAATTTATCCAAGCGTTTTTCCTTTTGTATTTCCAGTTCTCGAAGATAAGGCTTTTAATGTCTTATTTGTTATATTGGTAGAGGTTTTTTTTATCACTGACCTGGCTGCTGTATCTACTGCCTCGTTGTCTCTAATACCGGTGTACCCAGGAATCCAAACAATTTTTTATTGTTTCACTGTTAGATATCAGGAGGTCTCGTATTGTTTCAATAATTCCAACGGAGTTTCAGATGTTTTCACAGCAGATATTGTGGAATATAAAATTCTTTCTTTTCTTCGAGTATTTTATTACTTTATACATACATATATAGCAAATGCTTTTGCAGTGAATATGGATGAGAATATTTGCAGTAGACCTTTGGAAAGAGCTGAACCATTTCCATGTCGACAACTGCAAATAATGTGTAGCAATCTGTTTTAGAGGCATCAGTAAAAATAAGGTTCCAACCGGTTGGTTTGTATTTGTCTGTGATGCTATGGTATAAAGTCTTGTAGACATCGTTATTGGTTGTAGATTTACTATAGTTACAAAGGTCTGTATTTATCACGTAGCTTTAAAGATTCCAGGGGGATTGGCTGTTTCTTTTATTATTTTGAATAGAAAGAGTAGAGCTCTCATACTTGTTCTGTCGGCAGCATGATAAGGTGTTATGATGGTTATAACAAAGATTTGGAGCATTTTCCGTAGATTGGTAGACCATAGTTAATTTTCAATAATATAATAGATTTGGTTACATTTATAAGAGTATTCGAACAGCTGTTTTTTGAGGCTAAAAATTTAATCAGTAAGGCTTTTATTAATGTAAGTACATACAATGATTTTTAAAAGTAAACTTAGAACCAAATATATGACCAAGCATTTTGATAAAGTTAACAGTTTTTACGAGAATGTTGTTTAAATTTACTACAGTAGTTTTATTACATATATGTTTTTTACAAATATTAAATATTTCAGATTTTGACCATGATATGGTAGACCTGAGTATTGACTACAGCTTACCAGAGCTTAGGTAATGCGGGAGAAAGTATCTCCTAATGTATTTAGGTCCTTGAATTTGAAGAAAAAAGTTATGTATGCGATTGTAATTCGCGCAATTGAGGGGACTCCTTTCTTGTGGATCGGGCAAACTGTGCTGAGATTCCGTTCATCAGGCATACACTCATCTGACCAAATTTCAGAACTGAGTTGGTGTATGCTCTCTACCAGGTCATTTTCAGCTACTTTGAACAGCTCGGCTGGTAAGCCGTCAGGTTCAGCAGGTTTGTTGGATTTAAGTTTGGATATTGCTATCCTTATTTCGCTTAGGTCAGGTGGACGAAGGTATTGGCTATCATCGTCTATGTTGAATGGTTCATTCTGCCTGACAGCGGCATGTTGCTCCTCGTTGTCGTTATACAGTCTGAAAAAAAATTGTTACATATTCTCAGCACCGACTGTGACTTTACTACGTGGTTTCCTTTTTCATCTATACAGGCTTCTGTATGGGTCTTGTTGGCTTGGCAAGTTCATTTGACCTGGTGGTAATTCCGTGCATTATTCCTGGATTATAATCTCTCAATATCATTGATCGCGCGCTTCTAGTGCTTTTTTTTCTTCTTTCAGAAAAGCCGATGTTCTTCCCGTCTCTTCTGGTCGTAGGGCTTACGAGCAGCCCTTATCCTTCTTTGCAGCGCCGCTTTGTATGCCCCTTGTTTACCCGCATTTCCTCCATTGCTGTTTTAACCCCTTTTGAGTTGGAAAAATGTCTACAAATGTATCTTCTCTTTAGGCAAAGAATTTTGTTCCTCCTTTATTATGGTGTTATTGTTATTGATAACTAAAAGCAGATTGATATAATCCTGATACCACAGTTGAATGATGACCCACTCAACATTCCGAACAATACATCTTATTACGTCATTTGTACTTCACTTATTTTAACAAGATACTAATAATTTTCTCATCAACTTCACCGATTGATAGTTATCAATTGTCAAATTAAGGTTATGTTCCCATACTCCACTTGATGTTGTTGAAAACATCCGTCTCAATTTCCACTTAAGACCCCTTCCAACCGATTTTCTACGCATTAACATTTTTAGGTTAAACTCTGATAAAAGAATATCGCGAATACATGTGCGTAAAAAATAACAAACAACATAGCTAAAAAAAGATCAACAAACAATTGACAAGTAAAAAATGTCGAACAATTACTGACTAAGAAGAGTTAAACCACGGAACGTCAAAGAATATTACCGGTCCACTAGTAGCTTTTTCCATTATACTCGCCGACATTTGCTTTCAAATCTCAAATGAAATCAGCAATTATGTTCTACTTAGAAATCGATTTCTTGTGGCACCAAGATATGATGCCACTTGGCCGAATACCTGGAGTCATATTATCTTCATTTGAACAGTAACCCGTATCGAAGAGATTCTTGTTACGCGTGCGTACGCAATAATTATTCTCTGAGTTTGATGACGTTACTATAGAATATTCCGCGTATTAGCGCATGCCCGCCACTGGGCATTTAGGGACATTTAGGCATTGGTTGCAACTGAGTTGGCCAATTTCAATGGAAAGTAATTAATTGTTCTTAAAGGGTTTCGCGCGATGGGAAAACGTCTGGTTAGGTGGATATGTTCCTGGGTGTCAGTGAACAAGTTGTCATGATATGGTAGCTGAAGTGATGTTTTCTTCTCCTCTTTATTGTGGCCGGTAAACATGATTACAAATACTAATGGCATACTTAGTTATGTATGTCCGTGCACTGATTGCTTCTTTTATAGCAATTTTTCTTATTAGCCGATGGTTAATTAGGGGTGATTAAATTGATAAGGTTAGTGGCTAGTTTAAAGATTCTCTTTGGATAATTAAATATTTCCTAAGACAGAATTTCTGCACTGAACTACTAGCAAAAATGGTAAGAGTGAAACTAGGGCGGTATATGGCTAAATGTGTTCCTTGTGCCCTACTATCCATGTGGACTAGAACACAAATGTAGTTCTTAAACATACAGAAAAGCTACAATCCGTCTGGAACGGATCGTATGATACCCTATCCTCCTCTCTATAAAGTGGGCGTGGCTAAATTGCATTTTGTACTCAAATATAGCTATAATGTCGAACGTTTGAGGATGTTACATGTAAAATACAAACTTTTGTATGGGTGGATTGTAGGGAATCTAAATACCCACATATTTGGTCTTAACAAAATTTTTCGGTTTTATATAATTTAGTGAAGTTATAAAAAAGTAGGCGTGGCAGTGGGCGAATGTAAAAAAATTTTACACTTGTACTGTATCTTTTTCTTGAAAGCCCAGATATGAAATTTCAGCGTCCCAGTTAAAAATTTAAGGCCTAAAATCGGTTTTGTGATGAAAACGCCCCCAAAAAGTGGGCGTGGCCAAAACTTTTGTTTGGGTGGATTGTAGGGAATCTGAATGCCTAAATATTTGGTCTTAACAAAATTTTTCGGTTTCGTATAATTTAGTGAAGTTATGAAAAAGTGGGCGTGGCAGTGGGCGGATTTTAAAAATATTTACACTTGTACTGTATCTTTTTCTTAGAAGCCCAGATATGAAATTTTATCATCATAGCTCAAAATTTAAGGCCCAAAAAGCGGTGACATACGGACGGACGGACGGACGGACGGACGGATGGTCATCGCTCAATCGATTTCGCTATTGATGCTGATCACGAATATATATACTTTATAGGGTCTATCTCGATTATTTCTCTATGTTACAAAATATGTGTCAAACTTAATATATCCTTAGGATAGGGTATAAAAAGACTGGGCACTTAATGTTCTCGATGATGAACTTAGATCTAGTAGCGCAATGCAGCTGGGCTAACGTGGTTTCTAAGTTATAGGAGGCCTGTTCCTTTAGATTTCGTGAGTTCACACTTTCGAGTAGGTGTAAATAAAAATTGCTTAGAAGATCTGAAAGTGCGTGCCGCTGTGCAGTAGAAACTCTAGCAGTATGACATTCGGTCCGAAAGCTTCGCGAATTTTACCTTTAAAAGTGTGGCTTCCTCGAAACTAAAAAGTCTTAAAGATTTGTGTCACCCTTTATAATGACCAAAGTTGATTAGTTTTGGGATTGACACTTGTCGCGAAGTTATTGTAGAAACGATAGTTTCTTTCTGACCATCCAGGGATGTACAGATTTCGTAAATCTCTCCAACGTTAGGCTTGGCCGTGGAGAGTCTATATTTTTGCGCTTTCGGTGGAAAGTAATGGGAAGTATAGATCAGTGTTTACTGAGTGGGAAGTTCGAAGACGAGGTGCAAATGGTTGATGTAGATCAATCGGATAGTTTAAGGCATGTGAGAAACCTATAGGAGGGAGGGCGCAGCCATTTTGGTGTCAAAAATTTACTACCAGGGAATTTTTTTGTTGTTATTATTCGAAAATGCAATTTGAAAGTGTTTTAAATCTTAAATGAAAGAAGTATGTATGTCAATATCTAATTGCAGCATTGAATTTAGTGCAATAAGATGAATCAATTGATATGAACAACAATAGTGTAGAACTGAATTAGATTTCCAATTATTGCGGTAAATTTTGCCGAAGGAGAAAAATGGAAACTCATTTTTCAATTGTTCAACACATACAAAACTTAGTTTAAACTAAAGGAAATTCAATCAGTTGATTACTGTAAAATATTATTATTATGCATTCACGGATAGAGAATCATGGGAGGGGATTTAGGCTCCTCTCATTTGAGGGTTTTAGCGGGCAGAGGATGATTATCTGTTTAATCTGTGTTGGGGATAGGGCCTTTCTACCCAATTGGGAAGAGTTATTCTTCGCTGTACCTTTGTATTAAGTTTAAAAGCCATTTTGTGTTAAAGTTACTGCTGACTGCAAGTACATATGTACATATGTACCTATATTATATTCTTGTCTAAGATATCATAAAAAGGGTTATTTCTACAACAGTTTTGAAGCCTAGTTCTAATCATTTAGCGTTATTCATGATGCACCACTTGGAAGCGATCTATCCTTGTGCCCAATGTCCAATGTTCTTTGTGGATTATATTGTCGTCAGAAGCTGTCAGATCAAGAAATTGTGGTATGTATAAGGGATTAATAAGTGATAAAAGTGATAAGGGGGAAAAAATAGGCGCGGGAATTCCACTGTAAAGGCGAAAGTATTTGACACTATTCGCTTGCTTGGTGTTTGGGACAGATTAGCCACAGAGTGTCTCAGTTATATCAACTAGCCCTTCGTTTAAAATGGAGCAAATCTGAACACCTTGTTTCGCAGACGTTCCAATGTTCTTGGTGTTTGCGCGCCTGCTTTGGAATTTTTTATGGAATTCACTTACTCCTCGTTCGGAAGCTTACGTCTCCGGTCGGTGGACTCGGAACAGGATAGGTGAACACTTCTGGATACCATACCTCTGACTGTCAGTTGATTAATGAACTTGGTTTATGAACTGGCTTATTGAATTTATCGAATGTGCAAATTCTGTCTGATCGATCCAACGTTCGAACGACTTACATATAGTACATGTTTGGTGTTCGATATAGAGCTGCGGGTATGTCGTCTCCTGCGTTTTTTGGATCTGATTACGACGTTGACGTGTCATCATCGCATTTCGATAAGTATGCACTGCAAATGTGTCCTCGTCGCCGCCAAGTGTGGCAAACGGAGTCAAGATGCTAACCTTGAAATGGTCATTGGATGTACTTGAGGATCTCCTGTAATTTATTTGGTTAAGTTGGTTTACATCTGAGTACACTGGTGGTATGGAAGTACTACTCCCTTTAAAAATGCTCGACGCTAATTGCATCGACTCATATGCAATTGCCAGTTCCTCGTTCTTTTTTATGTCGGTGCCCACCCGAACTGAGTCATGTTGGGTGTAGAAGGTGATTATATCTCGATCATGGTGTCCGCGTACGACGTTCTGCATCCCTCCTTTCCGCATATGAAACTCCAATCTCTGGCGAGATCTTTTAGTATTGCAATCCATTCGGCGTATTACTGGTTCGGAAGCATTGTTTGCTTAAAAAATTTCCATCTCGAAGCCAGCACATGGATTGGATTGGATTGAATATTTTTGGTCAAAATCGCAGAAAAGTCTTTAAAAGTGTACGTACTTACAATGTTCAGTGCCGAACAGCTTCCTGAAGTTTATTGATGTGATTTCCACACGTTGGCAGAAAATGCGCGTTATTCAAGTTATCGTCTCCGACTGAACTTGCCAAAAAATGCTGCAACTGAAACAGATACTTCTTCCATGATTCCTTTTCCACGTCGAATGGTCGATATTGTGGTACTGTAGCAGACTGATAGCCATGGATAGGTTAAGATGAGCGAATATAGCAGCACATAATATAAATGTTACGCTTCGAGATAGTGATATTGTTTCTTCGAATGTATTTCGGATTAAAGATCTCAATCATCGGCGTACCCTTCGACTTCGTATCTAATCTCGCGATATGTATGTATATGTATGTATGTACGTAATTTTATTACTCCAAAAGATGTGTGGGCCTCGTTTTTGGCATAACTCAATTGTCACATAAAGCAATAGTAATGTAAACTATTCGCTTGAGAATGCAGTGCAATCACCAGCAAACGCATATTTCACGTTAATAGTGAGCCAACTATGGTGTTACATGTAAGATAATCAAGACTTTGAAATTCCACACGAAGTATTATTACTGCATATAGCATATACGGGTATACGAAATTCAACTCCCACAATAAAAGACAATTTCGCAAAATTAATAAACCCAAGCAGAATGCATAAATATGTAACAAGATCTGCTATTGTCTTCACCGCCACTTCGTCCATCTTTAATTTAGTGCGACAACGCAAGGTGTCTAACAAATTAATATAAAAAAAAAATTTCAAAAAAACCACTTACAAAACAAATTTTATGCTCAAACCCAGAGGCTGTAAACCAAACGCCGAGAAATTATCTTTTGATTAATTGCTGATACATATTCAGTCATCGGATAAGAAAAAAAAAACGAACGAAGGCAACAGAGAAACTATCTACGAGTAAAATTTGATGGCTTCTCGTGTCAGATCGAAAAGAAATACTTCAAAAATATTCGCATACAATGGCATTCGCATTCCAATGACTGAAGTTGTATGGGGTGAGCTTATGGTTACAATTCCCATAGTTAACTTTTTATTAATCGAAAATCAATTTATGTATTAGATTTGGAAAGTTGAGCATTGTTTTGATTTGGGTGAGCAAAGAACTGCGGAAGTTACGTACATACATACATATGCACATACATATACATATGTATGTATAGATACATTAGAGTACATCATGATTTATGGTATTTAGTTAACTTTAGTGTAAGTCCACATAATTTAATTTGCGTATCTTCGCATTATAATGAAATTTCTTCATCTACTACATATGTAACTTTTTTGTTGTTCGTTTTGTTGGGTTACGAAACACTTAGGAAACCCTTTACTGGGCACAGTCGTTACTGGTACATTTTAAACGGTTTTTCATTAAAAAACCTATTGTGTTTTTTTTTTTTTTTTTAATAAAAAAGCTTCTGTTTAAAGTATCAAAACAAAAAAATATTATTTCGGGTTAAAGCACCATCGATGACAATAATTATGGAACACAACATCATTCAAATGTCCTCACAGAAATACCTAACCAAGGACCTCCACAACGCCTACACGCCAACGTGTGCAGTTTCTGGCAATGTCATCAGTCATCAGGTATCCCCAGCTCTTTGTCAGTTGCCGTGCTTCCTTCTCTACTGTTCTGGGACATGTTCATCTAGGACCGCTGCGTATCCTGCCATTCGGATTTAGCGAACTCTATTGCATCGCCTGGTTAAATATGGAACGATTACCTTTTATTAAAGTGCGGCCAATCCACTGCCATTGCCGTTATTGTATAGTTTTGCTTATTGGTTTATGGCCCGTTCTCCGAAAAAGCTGTTCGTTAGAGATATGGTTTAGACAGAAAATCCCCAAGATATTGCGTAGCGTAGACATCTATTAACGAACGTTTGCAGTTTTTTCGTGAGGTAGCGGTTATTCTCCAAGTATCATATCCAACACGAATTCAACGTTGAAACGGAAGAGTCGTTTGATGTTTAAGCTAATAGCATTACTTCGCCAAATTTTGGTTAGCATCCCAAACTCAGACTTTGCTTTGCCGATTCGGCTGGCTATATCCATCTCGGTACCACCATCGGTTGAGACAATACTCCCAAGGTATTGGAAACTCTCTACTATCTCAACCGTTTGTCCACCAATGCATATATAAGCTAATGAGTTCGATCCCAGGCTGATCATTTTGTTTTTACCGAACTATTTTTTAGCCCAACGACATCTGATTCCCACTCAACATTCGCTATCAGTTGGTTAAGGTCTATTATTCTGTGAGAGAGTAGTCATACCTACACCGTCAGCGTAGTAGAGGTGTTTGAGTTCGAATGTAAGAGTCCATTGAATTCCTCCATTTCCCGTTGACAAAGCAGCATTTAGCACATCGCTTACTTACTTACTTAGGTGGCGCTACAGTTCGGGGTGAACCTGGGCCTCAACTAACAAGCTTCTCCAGTTAGCACATCGCTAATCACCAATAAAAACAATATTGATGAAAGAATAGTCTTGCCCAACCCCTATTTGAACTTTGAACTCTTCAGACAGTCTTCCTCTATGCAAAACGAGACATATAGACTCATTTTGCATATAGTATGTAGCCTTGATAATTGCTATTAGTTTATCTGGAATACCTCTCCTGCGCAAGGTACTCGAAAATCGATGAATAGCAGGTAAAGTGGTGAACGATATTCTACGCACTGATAACTCGCCAGTTTTCGCACTGCATTAGGTTACTTTTTTATGGAGCTTGACGATCATTCTCTTTTTCCAGTCATCCAGGAAGCTCTCGGCTCCCAACAAGTGGGTGTAGTAGAAGGGCTAATGCAGTTGGGGCTGATTGAAATAGCTTCGCGGGTATGCCGTCAAGTCCTACCGCCATGATGATTTTCAGTGTTTTGATCGCGGTAATGATCTCATCCTTACTGGGCGATATGGTTCGAATTCGAGTATTTCTTGCTTTGGACACCTCAGTTTGACTTGGGTGCATATTGCTAGTGAACACACGGTTTAAAACCAAATAAACAAAAGTTCTCCCTTTTTTTGACTTATTGACTCTCAGGCGGATGAATTCTCACAGATGGGGATAAAATCAAAAGGATTTTAACTAGGTCTTGTTAAAATCAGAAGATTTTTAAAGCTTGAAAATTTATTGGAAAACCTCGGAGATTTGGAAAAATTTGCTGAAACGTCGGGTATTCGGTATTCAGCTTTATTGACGGTATTCTTAAAATTGATAAATAGTATTAAAAAGAAGAAGCAGTTACATATTTGACAAATATTTAATATTAGCCTTACATTATGTAGGCAATAAGTGTACAAGCATCTGAGCTCTTCGCCAATGTAATGCTGTTTTTGCCGGCAGCCTTAAACACCAACAAAGAGGAGAGGGTCCATTTCGTGGCCGCGATAACACAAATTTCTCCTTGATGCACAATTTTAATTAATTCTGTTACACTGGTCTTATTAAGGCTTAGGAAATAGCCAATATATCATTTAACTAATCACCTGCAAGACAGAGGATAATTTCTCAATGGAAACGAAACTTTCATTTCTTTGATTGATCACCCAACATGTTCTTTAGCGTGCCTATTCATGTTCAATTGCACTTAATTAATTGCTGCATTAATTACATTCAGCCCACAAGGAGTGAAACATTAAACAATAAACTGCACCGAAAGGCCGACACCGATTTCCTAACCGTATAGCTTGCAGCAACAACTCTATTTCCACTGCAATGGATTTCGTTTACTTAATTAATTGGTTAAAAATGTTTGAAATTGAAACAGCCGGCAATAAATCCAATAGCAACTGACTTCTACAGTAGCACTGTAGCCATATACGGAATTAATTACTCCGTCTACTGTTTCAATTTCTCCCTCCTGAAGCAAATTCGACGTAAAAAAGCTCAATGTAAGGTGTTTATATATACATACTTCACGAGTAGTCGAACCGAAAAATTCAAAAACAAACTTTACACCCAAATCTGACGAAACCAGAGCAACAGCAACGACTGCGAGCCTGAAACATAGAAAACCCCTGAGTAGGGTTTTGCAATCTGTGAGGTGCTTGCATGCAAAACCGAAACCGCAAAAATAAAAGTTCAATGAGTGTTATTGTTGTTACGCTCAGCAAACAACACGGAATGAATTGTTTTACCTGATCTTTTCGCAACTTTGAAGTGTAACAACTTCGAGCACACACACATACTTGCTGTCGATGGGCGTTATTGTTCGAAGCTCGTAACCATGATTAATGGAGTAGCCTAAGGTAATACCGTCCGTGACTTTGGCAAGTTTATAAGAGTTGAGTTAAGAAATAAAATAAAAAGTCGTGGAGATTTCAAATCAAGGAAAGCACTTGCGAAACTAAAAGCAAATAATTTGCATTCTATATCGATAATCCATTTTTAGTGCATGGATACAAAAAAAAATTCAATTTTAGTGTTTGATATTGCAATTGGCTTGAGGTTGTTATGTCATATCGATATGTATGTATATATGTAAATAGGCATTTTCAAAAACATTCAACTTACAGTTGAAACACTAAAGATTTGAGTACCAGCATCTTTTTCGACTACTTACCTTGCCGCGATGGAGATGCTCGTAAGGTCACTGTAGGAGGGTCCAAGCCAAAGAGTATTCAATCTGATTCCAGTGGTGGTGTGTGTACATAACAAACCGAGTGGGTTAAATCAGTCTCTAACGAGCTCCTTCAATTGCTTTGGCAGGGCTTATCGTAATAGTGCATATCCCAGTAAAACCGGCAATGGTGACGATGTACCATTTCATTTACTCGTGGGATCAACACGAAACCTTCAAAAACAAACCAAATAGAACAAGAGTATTGACGATAATACTGTATTGACTCTCTCGTCCTATCCTCTTCATTGACACGAATTCCAATTCGTAGACGACTTTTGTTTCGGAATTTCGTCTGCCAACAGGCGACCTACTGTAACAGGAGGGCATACGGCTAGTAAAAAGCACAATCCTAGTGCTTTACATATCGGTAAAGTACATCCTAAAGCGTCACCTGAAGAAGGAAGAAGCTAGCGGAAGCTAGCGGAAGGTTGGCAGTTGGGCGAGAGCTTTTCTTAACGACATGAGTAGGCAACCTGTGTCGAGAGGGCACTCTTGTGGGAGTTCGGCCCGGCATTCCACTCCTTCGAATATATCCGTGAATGCATGTGAATAATATATTACAGGCATCAGCTGATTAAATTTCCTTTAGAGTGAACTAAGTTTTGCATGAGTTGGAAAATTGAGAGAAAAATTTCCTTTTTGATTTGTTCGGAGAAATTCACCCGAATAGCTATAAATTAATTCAGCTCTACAGTATTGTTGATTATGTCAATTGATTCATCTTATTGCACTGAATTCAATGCTGCAATTAGATATTGTCATACACCGTTCGTTTAATAGTTATAGCAATTTCAAATAATAACGAATAGGAAAATGGGGGTACATTTTTGACACCAAGATGGCTGCGCTCAAAGAATGTGTGCGTGAGGTCCCATTTGATTTGCATTGAAACACCTATACACCTAAAGAGCGATGGGGAAAAACAGCTGCGTTTTAGCTTGAGGGCCGAAATAGAGAGCCGCTCTGAGTTGACTATCTGTATAAGAATACATATAATCTGAGGTTATCAAATTTAGATCACACAAGTATGTCTTCACCGCGGACGTAACGAAAATGTACCGTCAGATCGCTCTCAATAAAAATGATCGAACATTTCACCAAATTTTGTGGAGAGATAGCCCAGAGGAAGAGATAAAGATCTATCGTCTTTGCCCAGTGACTTATGGCACGGCCTCAGCGTCTTTCCTTGCCACCAAAGCCCTTTTGTATTTATCAGTGAAAAAGATTTCGATTCCCTATAGGAGCAGAAGCGCTTAAAACGGAATTTTACGTCGATGACGTTCTTACTGATGCTAACTCATTGGAAGAGCTTGAATGTTTCAAGGGAGAGTTAATAGGTATATTGGAAAGCGGCGGCTTAGAACTTAAAAAGTGGTGTTCCAATGATGACCGCATATTACATAACATTCCGCTGGAGGAGAGAGAACCTTGTTTTCAACTTAAAAATAATGATGTTGTCAAAACACTCGGTATAGTCTGGAATGTTGATACATTCTTCTACAAGGTCGATGCTGTCGAAAATATGAGAATTACTAAGCGCACTGTGTTAGCAGATATTGCGCGCCTTTACGATCCACTCGGGCTTATAAATCCTGTGGTTGTCTTGGCAAAAATATTCCTGCAGAAACTTTGGAAACAAGATTTCGATTGGGATGAAGCCCTACCCCAATCATATTTTCAAACATGGTCAAATTTTCGAAATGAATTAGTAGAATTGGACAAAATATCGATAGGAAGGCAGGTTATGTGGGGTAAGCAAAATAAGGTACAATTACATGCCTTTTCTGACAGCTCCGAGAAGGCATACGGAGCATGTATTTATATGCGTTCTACTGTACCGAATGGGAAAATTGCCGTGCGACTTTTGTGTGCTAAATCGAAAATAGCACCCGTGAAAAACGTTTGCCTGCCGCGACTCCAGCTATGCGCTGCACATCTGATGGTACAATTAGTAAAAAGGGTTCGTAATATTTTCGGAGACTAATTCGAAAATATATACTACTGGACGGGTTCTAGTATCGTCATTGCATGGTTGTCTTCGAAGTCGCATCACTGGCAAACCTTTGTTGCAAATCATGTAGCAACAATACAAAACCTTTCATCCAGAAAACAATGGCGTCATGTTGGCACAAAAAATAACCCTGCAGATATTGTTTCTAGGGGTGCTTCTCCTAGTGAATTGATTAACTCAAGGTTATGGTTTTACGGACCTGATTTTTTATACCTTTCCCGCGAGGATTGGCCGATCTTTAAATCTGTCGAGAAAATGGTCGCAAGTCCACAAAACATGTTTTTTCTACTCAAGAAGATAACGATTTTTTGAATAATATAAAATACAATAACGATTACCGAAAAGTGCTGAGAATATCTGCTTACATACTTAGATTTCATACCAACGCTTTATCAAAATATAGATGTGAATCGAAAGTTATTCGAGCATTAACGATAATGGAAATGGAAAAGGCACTTTACTGCGTTATAAAAATGATTCAAAGATCCAAATTCCCAAAAGACATCGCGCTTTTGGAACAGAACAGGCCAATTTCTCCAAGATCACATATTTGCTCTTTGAGTCCATTTCTCGATGAGAAAGGAATACTGAGGGTTGGTGGCCGTATAAACAACGCAAATGTCGGATACGAATATAAACATCCAGCGCTTCTTCCGAAAAATCACGTTTTCACCATCGCTTTAATAAAGGACAGACACGAAAGATATCACCACGTAGGAGTTCAAGGATTGTTTTCAAAAATTCGCGAGCAGTTTTGGCCTGTCCATGCTAAACCGCTCATTCGACGAGTTGTCAGCCGCTGTATTCTGTGCGCTAGAGCACGTCCTTATTTTGAACATCCGGAAATGGGGAATATTTCAGATTATCGAGTACTTCCATCTCGCCCATTTACTACTGTGGGAACTGACTTCTGTGGGCCTTTTATGGTGCACTCCCGATGTCGTGGGAGTGCATATGCCGTCAAAGCATATGTAGCGGTATTTATATGTCTCAGCACCAAGGCCGTTCATCTTGAATTAGTTGGAGACCTTACTACATCGGCCTTTTTGGGAGCTTTGCGACATTTTATTAGTCGGAGAGGTCGTTGTCGTACAATTTATAGCGACAATGCTACGAATTACATTGGGGCACGTAACGAGTTGAGGGTACTGTACGATATGTTTCACAATTAACAGTCTGCTTCCGAAATCAGGAAAGCTTGCTTAAACGATGGCATCGAGTGGAAGAATATACCTCCTAGATCTTCACATTTTGGTGGCATATGGGAGGCAGCCTTTAAATCTGCAAAACATCATAAGAAACGCTTTTTACACCTCGCAGCTTTGACATATGAGGAATTCAACACACTAATTGTCCAGATAGAGTGTATACTTAATTCCCGCCCTCTTTCTCCTCTCTCTGAAGATCCCAATGATCTTAAACCTTTAACCCCAGGTCACTTCTTAACAGGTACTTCACTTGTCGCGCTCCCAGAACCAGACTTGTGTGACAAGAATATTTCTTATCTAAACCGATGGCAGAATTCAATGGCTCATGCAACAATTTTGGCACCGTTGGAAAAACGAATATTTACATACCTTACAGCAGCGAAATAAATGGCGAAGGGACGGCCGTGGTCTTTAATTAAATTATATTGTCATCATCAAGGATATTTCTCCACTCAAATGGAAGTTTGGCAGAGTAATCGACGTACATCCTGGTGCAGATGAGATTGTTCGAGTGGTTACCTTAAAAACTGCTCGTGGAACTATAAAACGAGCGACTGCTAATCTTTGCCGACAACCAGTGGTTGAAACACCTTTAGTGCTTCAAGAGGGGGAGAATGTTCGTCCTATCTTACAAAATTGTATATAAATCTATTATTTTTCTTTGTAAAATATTTATACTGATTTGAATTTAACTGAGTTTGTGAAGTATTTCCTTTAAATATGGTTGTATCCACTATACGAATACTATCGATTATCTATTTATCGAAAATAACAAGTGTCATCTCTACAACCACATTAAGAATACATTTTTACTTGCACCTATACCTATAGGGCAAGTATTGGTTTCGTGAAAAATTTCGAACTCCAGATTTTAATCAAACTTGACATTACTATGATGGAGAAGTTCAAAAAAGTGGGTCGGCCAATTTCGTCTGTCTGTATACTTAACTGCAGGCTAAACGGCTGAAAGAATTAGCTTCGAACTTCATATCTGGGATCTGTGGGACGATTCCTAGACGATAAATTGGAATTTTCATTCTAACCTCAAAATTAAGGGTACTTTATTTACATACGTAAGACCGATTTCACTAAAAATGGATTTTCTCGAAAACGCCTGTAACGATTTTGATAAAATTTCATATGTGAGTTAGTTTGGATATATGCTAATAGGTGGCATACCACGTTTTGCGCGAAAAATGCGTATAACGGTAATTTTACAAATTAGCTGTTTCTCGTCTATTTCTTCATCGATTCGGCTTAAAATCAAAATCTGATGTGAGTATGATAAATGCAAAAATATAATATACCAAGTTTTGGAAGTGTCACGCCTACTTTTAAAAAAAATTAATTTTTCAAAATTTTTACTAGAAATCGAAAAAAATTGTTACAACATAATTCATAGGCTTTGAAAATCTCTACAATTCACCTTAACATCATGGCCACGTTCACTTTGGGTTGGCGATTTTACAAAAAAGTCGTGCACTTTGTTTTTCTTTCTTCCTTTTTTCATAACTTGTACTCCAAAGAGGTTAGAGCTAATTTCGTGCTCTCATTATAAAATAGTTAAATATAAGTTGAATTGAATTAATAAAATAAATTAATCAAAAAAGCTTGATTAAATTGAAATTTCAGTCCTTAACGCCTCTGATTCGGAGGATTGCAACACCACAGTTATAGAGGTGTCTGTACCAACTAGCACTAATGCTCCGGTTAATACAGATTAATCTCCACCACTCAAAAGCAACCTTTGCTAATTTTTTGCTCCGCCTACAAGAAGGTGGAGAAGACATTGCCCCATCCAGGAACCGTGTGTCCTAATGGACAGCAGCTGAATTAAGGGCAAAGAACTACACGGTTTTCTCTGCTAAGGAAATAGGTAAACTCAGAGTATGTATTCTTGTCAACAACAACCTTAATCTGTTTCTTCTATCTAATTTCAGCGATCCTGATTTCGTTTGCCTTAGTTTGGAACGCGGCAAGGAGAAACCAGTCTGGATCACTTCTGCGTATATGCCCTATGATGAAACGGGTCCTTGACCTGCAGACAATATACGTAGAGTGATCAGTCAGGCAGGTAGTGACGCTAACGCCCTTCATGTTGCATAGGGCAGCAGCGATACTAATGTCCGCGGTAAGTATCTATTTGATTACTTAATGGATCAATGGTAATGGATTACAAGCATCTCTATAAGAAGGAAGGCTTCGATTGCGCTCTATTCATGTAGGAAGGCATTAGGTCCAAACTGGGGTCTGTAGCCCCAGATTGTTCACTGGATATAGACAGTAGTTGTCAGTCCTATCCTTATGTACGAAATACTAGCTTGGTGGACGGCACTGCTCAAGAATAGCAAGATAGCAATATTTGAGGAAGATCAAAGGTTATCCTGTGTCTGTATAGCGGGCGTCTTGAGAACCACTCCTACAGCTGAATTAGAAATTATGCTCCATCTTCTTCCTGTTGATATCTTTGGGAAGCTGGTGGCGGCTAAAGCAGCATTACGGATAAGGGAATTCTTGCAATGGCCGTAATAGCATTCCTAGTAATTCGGACTACATTGTTCGCTATCTGGACTTTAACGTCAAGTATAAAACCTGTATTCCTAGCCGAAGTGCTTGGGAATCGGGAGAAATTTTAGTAAAGCAATGCCGCTTTTTTAACAAGATCGCTGTTAGGTGCGACGTATGCATGTACTGGGTTCCAGGCCACAGGGATCTTCCAGATAACTGGAAAGCGGACTGGCTAGCTAGGAAGGGTGCAGACCGGAACCTCCCTGATAATATTTGGAACTGACAGCACCTATTAACTCATTAAAAATCCAATTAGATACCGCAGCCATAAGAAGGGGAGGGGGGAGGGAAACAATAGGTGGAACAATATCAGCACATGTGTCTCTTCTAAACAAATCTGGCCAGAGCTGGAATTTAGGACAACCAGCAGAATTACTATATTTCCGTCAATAGGATAAATCAAGATAGTTGACGCCCTTACTAGCCACTGTCTGGTAGCAGACTTACCTGAAAAATTGGTGTTTCCTTCAACGATTTCTGTAGAAGCTGTAAAGATGATGAGGAGGAGGAAACGATGACACATCTTCTGTGTACCTGTTCTGCTTTATCGGTCTTGAGAAGAAAAACCCTAGGCGAGTATTTCCTCGAGGATTTTAATGATGTAGCTAGAATAGCTAGACAAAGCGAAATACAAAGCTTTGTTACCCGGTTGAACTGGTTTAATGATGTAAGCGGCGAACCATAATTCTTCGGCGTGGGTTTACACCGAAACTGGTTGCTCTGTTTTTTGTCCCGTTGGGAAGTCTCCATGTAGGTCTCCGTTGCTGGTAATCAGTTCACAATGGACCTTCTTTTTGGTCTAAGTATGTTCCACTTGAGAAACTGAGGATAACGTAAATGAAAACGGAATCTGAGCAGTGCATGTCATGGTAAACGTGCCTTAATCTATGTATTATGCTATTGGAGATGAGAAAAGAGCTTAGACTTCAGTATACGAAGAGATTATTTCGAAAATGCTAAATTATTCAGACGATTGGATCCAATTCCGAATCCCAATAAGCCCTCTTAAACAACGAATTCTCCTAGCACAACATGAAAGATAATCACTAATTAATCTATTAAGAAAAAAACTGTAAGGATTGACAGCATCCCTTCCAAGTTCGTTCAAGTACCTCCTTCTTAATTCCTCTTCACTAAATATGCAGATCGATCTAATTGTTTCGCTACTCATGCGGAAAAATTTAAAAATTCCCGAAGGAGTGAAAAGATTGGTTATTTATATTGGTTAGTCCAGATCAACCGCATTACTGGAAAGCCGCCAGCGCCAATCTTATCTATCTTATGAGAATTAGGAAAGTAGACAACGCCCTGAAACCGTGGGTATCCAATAGCAAGATCAGGGGACTCAGTCACAACTACCTTACGCTATATAGAACAGAACCGCTGATCGTAAGTTTTGTCGAGGAGCTCGTAAAAACATTCTTTGGTGGCATCGTCCTTGTCTTCTGTGGGAGCATGATCACATATAAGGCTTATCTTGGCGAATTTAGCCTTGATGTGATTTGTTCTATGGCGCTCGCTCACGTGTTGAAAGTTTAAGACTTCTAGCCTATGTCTGCCGCGTATGACAAATCCCCATCCGAAAAAGCGCTGCTTCTGCTCTCTAGTACAGCATTTACTGTAATGGATGTCACAGTTTTTCATTATCTTTTTGACCGGCCTGTCCGATAGCATTTCCCGGATGGCGGTGATATCTGCTTTATAGTAGTCTAGACTTTTGCTAATTCTTTGGTTGCACGCGGTCTTTTAGTGGTGGAACATTTTACGTGCAGATCCGACGGTCTTTGTCCGTGTTTCGATTGCTACGGTCGTCAACAGTGAAGTCATCCATATACGAGGCTTGTTTTGGTTTCGGCACTAATATTTTTTTCCGTGATCGGGAAGTTACCCCCACGTACAACCTCCAACCTGGAGAACTAGTATCCTTCGTTACCCCTAGGCCGGATATTTCGAAATCAGTAACCCGCTTCGTGGATATGAGCGCTGCCCATTAAGGGTTCGTCCGCCACCAACTCTTTTCCAATACCCTGGCTCGGTATTGGAGATCCCTTTAGATCTGGTATTCGAATACATATGTCGAAGTGGTTCATGTAAGGATAGCACTAATAAATTGACCTGACTGGAACTGGAAGACGCCATCGTTGATTTCATCTTAGGAGCTCTTTCACTGCCGCCTATAACAAAAGGAGGTGCGTTCATAAAAAAGCGGTCCTCCCCCTTTCTCGTCTGCTGTCACCAACAACCTTCCAAAGGGGTAAATGATGCATCGATGTACAAAAATTATTATTTTGATTTATTTTTTTTAAGTAATAGAACGCCCGAAAATTTCTGCTAAGTAAAACCTTGGGGTTGCCCCCCCAAAGATATGCATATAAGTGAAGTAAAGCAAAATTTGCCTAATGTCGCTCTATCAAAGTGTTGTAAGGCCAATTGCTAGAATTTGGGACTTATGTCCCATTTTCGGCAAAATGGACTTATGTCCCGATGAGGTGGGACATAAGTGCCTAATTCAATTTGGGTCTTATGTCCCAGTTAAGTGGTACATAGGTCCCAAAAGAAAAAAATGTGACTTATGTCCCTGCGCCTTCAAAGATATGATATTTGAGTTAAACCTATTGTAGGACTAAAACTTTCGAAAAAGTAACAACTTTTTACGAAACCGCTGCAATCCTCACAGTCTCTAGGAATAATGAAAGTACAACATATTAGCACAAATATGGAAATATTCAAAATTCATGAAATCGTCTCCAAATTAGTAGCATTGCTATGTGAAGGTGGTTATGTACTAATTCCAATTCTTCATCAATGTACATAGTTTTTCGTTATGTTTATTGAATATGATTACCTACAGTAATGAATTCAATGAAGACAAAGTTCAATAATGTACAGTTTGAACCTGTATCTGTACACAGATGCAATGCAACAGTAGAAAAAACTGGAAATCCTTCTACTCCCGAACTGAACTGGAAGCACTCAGAACAAGGTGCAACCAATTTGGTAAATGCGTTTACCTTTATATATAAATATATACATAAATATGTATTTATATTATTCTTTAGATGAAGACAATACAAAATTAAAACAAAATCTGACTGATATTTCAAATAATTGGACTGGACCAACTATGTATATGCTTTGCCGAAATATGGTAATTGTGGAAAAAAATTGCCGGAAATATATTTTTGAAAAAGTCAAGCATTGACATATTTCCTCTTAAAAGCACTGAGGACTTAAAATGTGTCGAAGAAAAAATTAAAACGCTTGAAGAGGTAGAATTGGTAAAAAAAATTCAGTTTTATGTTTTTACTTTATTATTTAATTTTCTCTTTGTTTTAATTTTTCTTTTAATTCAATAATTGTTGGTCTTTTGTATTTTAGAATACGTACATTAAGTAAATTATTGGAACATGGGTCAACATCAAATGTATAAATTTGTTTTTAACAGAAGTATTTGTTCTCGAAATAAACTGGGAAAGAAGCCAAAAAAAAAATCTTCCATTAAAAGGGTCAACTTAATTTGATAAGTTAGGACTCCTTTTTACGTTCAATCATAATAATTATTAAAACTATTCTGGGGCAGTCAAAAATTAAAAAAAGAAGCCAAAAAAAAATCTTCCATTAAAAGGGTCAACTTAATTTGATAAGTTAGGACTCTTTTTTTCGTCCAACCATAATTATTATTAAAACTATTCTGGGGCAGTCAAAAATTAAAACTTTGGCTAAAAGGACTTTGAGAAGGCAATGAAGTCCGGTATTCGAAAATACAAAAACCATAAACATATTATGCGATGCGCATTCTGTTGCGTTGTGAATTATGACGCTTAGGAATGTTATGTGATGCGCACAATTTATTTTTTGGAAAATCTGAAACAATGTGTAATAAATTAATTGCAACTCAGATAATTAATCATTTCCTAAACCATTGTGGTGCTGGTGACAACCGAATATTCACGAAATATATTTTAAAGCTAATCCAAAAAGGTTAGAATAAGAAATACCATTTCCTTTTGTTTGCGCAGTGTATTCATTCACAATGCATTAAGGAATGTAATGCGTTGTGTCATATTTCGAGTTTGCATTTAGGAATGGTTGCTGATGCACAAAGCAGGCAGTGCTGCATTTAGGAAAGCAGCCACTATTGGAATTTTAACTTGATAACAGACTCTTTAGTGTTAGACAACGGACTGAATACTCGGAATTCAAAGAAATCTACGCCAGTGTTCGAAAAATGTAGAAATTTACATGAAAAATTATTGATTTTAAATTTTAATTACATAAGAATGTTTAATTTTTTCTGTTCTTTTGGAAAAAAGATTTTTTTTATTACATACAAGTATATTTTCTTAAAAGCAACGAATGCAATATTCCTTTAAAAAACTGGTTTTTAACTGTATATGCATAAGTACCTATTTTAACTAAATATACATATGTATGTATATTTATAAATGCAATAAATGAAATATTTCTATTGTTTCTTTTAAAAAAGTTTTTTTTCAACTACTACATATATATTTTTAAATGTAAAGAATGGAATATTTTGCTTCTTCTGAAGACTGTTGTTTTTGACTTTAACTATTATATATATTAGGCATTCTGTTTTCTTTAACTGTACTTTCACGCAATCGTAGTTAGCATTTTCCTTTGCCTTCTGTTGAAGTGCTTTTTAAATTTACTACAACTAAGTTTCCTTATCAAGTAATTAAAGTTTCAAAGAATATTCGCGTGAAGTAGGTAGATTTTCGGCAAATCAAATCCTCCTTATACAGTCATTATATGCGGTTACTTGTTATTACGCTAGATCGAACGGTTTTGTTTTTTGAAGTTGGTGGACATGATTACAATGATCATGAAGGCGAATATGGAGATTAGGAGCGAAGTTTGTTATTTCGTCGCCCACGGTTGCGATCCCTATATATGTATCTCTTTATATGTATGTATATCATTATTTCTAATATACCAGGGAGCATTCACGATAAAGCTCTTATAACTTTATTTTAGAATGATTGTATAAAATTGCTTGCTTTGGTACAATCCCAGAGTTGTATACCTTAGTCCATACAAGTTTAAACAGTTGCTTATATATGCATAAGTAGTTTATTATACATATGTCCTTAGCTGGGAATATCTTTCAAGTAGCCAATACAATTCTCTAAAACACTTCCTTGCGTAACTACGGTAGCGATTTCCTTCAACTCGGAGTATATAGTTCCGTCTTTAACACGAAATAATCTGCTTTCAAAGTAGGATTTTAAGATCTAATATGTGTTTCGGCAGAACCCGTCTTAGCTTGTACTTCAAGTCATCGTTCCAAACCTTGTCAAAGGCCTAAGAGACGTGAAGAAAAGCGCTAGAGCAAATCTTTTTTCCCTCTACGGCTTTTTCAATTTCATCAGTTATTCTATAAACCTAGTCAATTGTGGAATGTTTGATTCTAAACCCGAATCTTCCATGAGCGGTTAGATGCATTTTAATA
Organism: Xylota sylvarum; assembly: GCA_905220385.1. NCBI lineage: Eukaryota > Metazoa > Arthropoda > Insecta > Diptera > Syrphidae > Xylota > Xylota sylvarum. The sequence goes on along the minus strand of LR999957.1, from coordinate 64,519,703 downwards.
GGAGTCTTTCAAATACCATTGATATTTGTAGAAGCGATATCGGTCTGTATGATTTTTTGTCGTTAAGAGAACGAACCATTATCAGTTCTGCCACTTTCCACGCATCTGGAACGTATAACAGTCTAAGCGAGGCGTTTATTAGATATAAAAATTTAATTAGTGCTTTTTATGGCAATTGCTTAAGGATTTGGTAAATGTTAACAAAAGAAAACATATATGTATATGTAGGGGTCGCAGACATATAGTTTACGAGATATATTTAAATATAAGTATATGGGGGGCATGGTGGCCCCTGCAACCAGTGCTTGGGCTCACTGTTGGATTTGGAGTAGGTGCGAGGTTGGGTGTATGCAAAATCCTTTATATCTATATATGTTTACCATATTTCGCATGGATTTAAAGAAACTTTGCACATACCCAACGTCGCATCTACTCCAAATCCAACAGTGATCCCAAGCAAGTGGAATCTCGTAAACTATTAGTTTGCAACCCCTACATACACATACATATGTATATCGAATATCAAAATGCTCAGAAAAATGCCCTTTAGCACATACTAAAATTTTATCAAAATTTTAAAGGTCTGTTAATACACTTTTTATTCTAAAGCTGACAGGTATTGTTGCCATACCTGTAAGATAATCTATCAATATTTGTCCACAAAATGGCTTAAACGTTTCTTTTAGGTATTTAGCAAAAAGAACCGCCTTTTCTTTGTCACCATTTGCCTATTCACCAATGTTTTTTCTGATTGCATTTGATCAAGAAACCGATTTTGATGAAATTTTACATGTAATATCCTCAAACGCACGAAGTTACCGTCGTAGTTCAGTACAAAATGCAATATGGCCACGCCCACTTTATAAGGGCTACATAGGAAGAAGGATAGGGTATCATTCGATTCGTTTCAGACGGATTGTAGCTTTTCTGTATGTTTTTATTACTCACTATCAAAACAATAAAATTGCCCTTCGGAAACGGCGATAAACTGTAGGAACTTTCCATTGATGTGAAGAATATAGCTAGGCCCAAATATCTGTATTTAAATTTTTTGTTTGCTAAGGTGACTTCTTGAAGAGTAAACTCACAAGCTTAAACCGGAGGCACAGAGACGTCCCGAGGACGCTGTCGATACCGGGCGCTTACAGTTTAATGATCAATACTGTATCGGAGAAAGATATCATTATCTATATTCACAGTCAGGTAGTCAGAAAGTCATCAAATATCTCGTATCTAAAGTTAAGATACGAGTCTCCCCGTATCTTAACTTTACAGGATAGGCTGACTGTATAATCCTTTGTTGGTTACTGTGCATGAGGTTTTGATGTATTTAGTCTAGATATACATAGCAGTCTACTCTGCCTAGTTATTAGTGGATTAAAGGGACTAACGGATCTCAAACCACATTACTAACTAAAGTTATTACTATGCTATGGATATACTTGTTCAAAGGTTTGGCTTGCGGTATTTCTGAACCTGCAGGGACGAGGGGTAAATGATGGTTAAATGCACTACAATGTGCGGGACAATGTACCAGAGTGGATCCTTGCTTCTAATGAAATGACGATGAATTATTTTGAATCTAAAAGTGTTGGTATGATCCAAGAAACACCTGCCATTACAAATATTACATTTGCTGACTAACTAGTCTCGAATAGGTACCAATTAGCTCTAATGATGACTCAGCTCTGTCTAATTTTTCTAACAGTAAATTACAGCGTGTGTGGTATGTCTTTAATAGCATAATAAAATACCACCTCGTTAAAATTGCCTACCTTCTCTAATGATAACTAAGAACAGTATTCTATTTCCCACACTAACAGCCGATCGGCGCGGTGTGGCTCTGGCTATATCCTGAAAAGAAAATTGCTCGGTCATTTGTTACACATCCACAACGAACGAGAAAACAACTCAACTCGAGAGCAGCAATTTGCAAATAAAAGCGAAAAAAGATTTCTCTTTCGAATCTTAACGTGTAATTCTATTTTAATTAGCACTCTCGTCGTCGTCTTCGATGATCTTTTAGCCAGAAACCAGAAAATCAAGAAAATCGCCATCTCCAGAAGAAGATGCGAGACACCTAACGTCACCTCTAACATTGGCACTAATCTTATAAACGCCAAATTGATGGCACTAGATGCGCGCAAAAGCAAAAGAAGAATCTTTCCAACTTTCTAAAGCGCACGCTTGGCGCACAAAATGACTCTTTATCACCCATCGGAACGCGGAGTAACCATCCCGCTTCGTACCCACATTCGATGGGAAACCGATCGATGCTGCTAATAATTAAATATACATACGTGCACACCATCGTGCGATATATACTCGTGTGCTATCGAACTATCCTCTATGTAGCGCTGTTCGAGATTTCAATCGAAGATCGCTTTCTAAACTTTTCCGTGTGTCCTAAAACCAAATCGCAGGCAGATTATATACCGTAAGAGGCACAGCCGCAGCGGATAAAGAATAATGGCACGGGGGGTAGTACGAGCATAGACGTCTCTCAGAGAGGAAAAGTGAGAAAATCAAAAGTTTTCCTCGTTTTACATGTGATTTTGGATGAAATCGACACCCGGGCAACGACAACATTCACTCCTCCAGGAATTCGCAACCTTCATCGCGGTGTGCGTGTATTGCAGTGGGTTGGTGATACATATGTAGATACCTCGAGCATGATGCAGTGACAGGCAAATCGGAGAAACTGGTTAAAATTGGGTGCTATGGATGCTCGGTGCTGTCTCAGTCTGTGGGATACGTGTGAAAGCTGTTCCCTGGATGTGTCATGGTCTGCATGTGGATTCACGGTCGGCGAGGCTACAATCGAATATTCTGGAAAAGCGTGGATCTGGACTAACAATCAGGCTGTATAATGATGGGGTTCAGTGTAAAAAGACGATTGGACCACGTCCAGAATCTTGATCTTGATGGGCAACTAACATGCTATACCAGCATTTCCCATATTGTGTGGTCAGCTGTAATCGGTGGGGGTTCGAGAATAATTTGTGTACTGGGAACTGTTGAAGATGGAAATAGAAAGAACTTTCGTTTTTGACAAAACGATGTGAGAATACTTTTGATACCACCATAGGAACTTGTTTGAGTAGTCTGGCCGTTAAATATGAATATGGTGTCAATGTCGGCAATAGAAAGTATTGCTTGGGTGGAATTTCGTCAAGCGATATTCTCGTCGGTGTGTTGTTAGAAGAAACCAAAAGTCCTAAGGACTTATTCAGTTCAATCGTGGATTTACTGTAAGCTCTAGGTACTAATTTCTTTTCATATGGTCATTGTATTGGCCTTAAGACGAAGCTTGGTGGTACTTAGCTTGTGTACTCGAACTATAGATTAACGTGGTATGAAATTGATTTTTTAGTCGTATTCTACGTATTTATTCATTCCTACAACTTCAAGGTTAGAGTCGGAAGATTGTCAGAATTATGGACAAATTTAAATATCAGGAAATGTAACAGATCAATTGGTCTCCAACCCGCCGGTCCATTTAGGGATGCATCATTTTTTTTGCCTCCATTTGATTCGATTTGCCTCTTCGGTTTCGATTCAGTTCCTAATGAGGCGGTAATGTGACGTTTTTGGCGTTTGTGAAGCACTTGTACTTCCGCTGAGGCTTGCTTGCATCGGTTTTTGCTTCTACCTTGATCTTGTCCGAGATTTCAGATGGGGGCTTGTAGCGATTTTTAGAGATGAGAGGATCGTCTCTTCTGTCTCCATATCTGATAAGGCAATTGGGTTGAAATTCCACGTCTGACTCCGCTATCATTTTTGATATAGTTGTTGCTTTGTTATCATATCTGTTATTGTTGTTTTCCATGAAGGTTTCACGAGTATGGTGAGGATGAAAAGTCCACACCTGCAGATGAGATGTTCCCCGGTATCTCATAGGGACATGACGTTGACGATCCAATTTTCCAGTTCTCTGCACCATTCAGTCCTCGGGACGTATCCACAGCACCTAGACTTGTATTATGTGACCACATATTATGTGACTTTAAGCAAGGAGACATCATCGGTCGTTTGTTCATCTTTTTAGAAGAAGCATGGCATAGATACATAGCATTATGGGCCAATAAACTTTTCCCTTATAGAATCATCGTTAAGTGACACCATTGACATGACACTACGGCTTAAGCTCCTATGCGAGATTCATGTAAAAGGAACTGATTCCAATGGATCTGCATTGCATCTGCCAAGAAAATATGTTCTAAGGAATATATTCTATACTCCCACTCGTCAAATCAGTATTTATGTATATGTGTTACTGGTGTTTTAAAATATTTACCAACTCATCGATGCACTTTACTTGTGAAATGATAATCTTTTTCCTTCCATCTTAATTACTGCGGTAAACTTCGTTTCAAAGAATGAATATCGTGTTATGTTAACTCCAATCCCATCCATTCACCCGACATAAATTAAGCAAACCGCAACAGTGCAAACTATCTACACAAACTCAAGTCCGACAAATTACACTAGATATGCAAACCGAAGCAGAAAGAACTTGAATTATTTATACGGAGTGTTAAATTTGTTTAATGCGCTGTTGGTCGTATTGTTATTATTTATCTTAAGCTGCGAATTCACAAGCTGTACGGTTGGCTGGATTTTCGGTTCATCCAAGCCGAGAGGCTTAAGCTATGCGCGCGCTACTTCTAATTGACTGAACCTGTTGGGGGATCTACTAAGCAAACGTAAAAGTGTAAGTGAGTGCGTTTCAGTGAATTAGAATAATAAACAAGAAAAAAAAAGTTGTACCTTCCTTTCGCTAAAATACTAAAGACTTTAATTTGCTAACAGAGTAACAATAATGTTTGGGCTTAGTCTACTAAAGCTACGCTCGGTTGGCTCAAGACCTGCCGTCGTCTATTAGAGCAAACAGAGCTTGATGGTAGACCGTTAAAGTAATTGTATTGTGTATATGTTTGTTTAGCATTTTTCCTCTGCTCATACTTTCATCTTCGTGGAAGTTGTTTTGTTTTGGTCCGCATTCTTCTGGCTTGTAGCTTTTGCTTTCGAGATAGATACAATGGAATTGCTGGGATTTCTTTTTAAATGACCTCGAGGAATTCAGGATAATTTGATGGCGTCTCAGCATGAAGCATAACAGAGTGGTTCTTCAGATACCTTTATGTAAATAACGTAATAGGTGTAGCTTTTACATTTTTGTTTCTACGAGGAAGTTGAACTTGTTTGCACGTCCTCTTGGAATTAATTTTTTGTTGTGTTACTAGGGCATTGAAGTATTGTTTCATTAATGATATTATTTTAATCTCATTTACAAATACTTGGCGGAACAGGTTCATGGGGCAAGCTTACCTCTTGTTTTTGTTTGGTGGGGTCTCTTGTCTTTGTGTGGTGACAAACATATTCAGTGGCAACATATCGTACATATGGCATATCTGGCATATTGTCAGGACTTCCTATAATATCACTTTCGGTCGCCCATCTTGACCAGATTGTCGATAGTGAAATTCACAATAGTCTTGGATGCAAAAGTAGAAAAAGCCCTAACAAAGCCAAGCCGACTACAATTGGATCAAAGATCAAAGATCTACAACGGCATCCTAAAAACTTTTAAAACTGAAGTTCGCATAGCCCGACGTAAATATTATCGCAGTTTCTGTCAGAGCATTGGTAACACGCTACGATAATCTAGACTGCTTAAAGATGCAAATGATCCCAAAGAATCCTATTTAGAATCTGAAGAAGAAGGTGGTTACCTTTTGATCCGAACAGTATAGAGAAACTAAGGCAAGCTGTGAAAGCCTTTTAAATTTCCGGGAAAGTTTCGGAAATTGGGGGTATAGTACTCGGAACCATATCATAGCTGTCATTCTGTACATATCAACAAAAGTATGTCTTCTTTAATCTTCTTCCTTCTTGTAAAATCGGAATTGCTTTGTAACTCTTACAAAAAGTGGTGAACAATACAATTTCATCATTTGTTAGGTACCATGAACACTTTGACTTCTAAGGTATCTGCAAATCAAACAAATTGGCTGGACAAATCATCCACATCCATCAAAGGCGTCACATAGATGAATGCAACAACGCTAAGTTATGAAAGCCTATACTGAGTGAGGTAAGACCTACAGGACTTCTGAAAGATATAAGGGAAGCTTTTCAATACTTACCTACATCATTGCCGGTCAATCTTCTATATGCATTCCGTACGAGGTACATATACGTACATAGTGGAATGACCCAAAATGTATCTTCTAATAGCGAAGGAAAGCAGTGACAACGAAGTATCCAAACTTGTTTTGGAGAGGAGAATTGCAGCCGATTTCAACTTCAACTGTCCTTCAGTCGAGTCGAATTTTCTTTCTTGGAAAGTCGAATAATTATGGTAAAACTGGAACCTACTTCCTGTTGGACATCCGAAATAAGCGGAATAATCATTAATTTGACTTAATACTGTATCCGTTTTAGTACCAGATATCAACAGGACAAAGAAAGAGGTGGTAACAATCAGCAGCTCAGACTTAGGCTAATTGACTTTGCGTTGCAAAGACCCGTTAAATGGTTTTCTCATCATAATATTCAAATTGCAGTTAGTCAAGTTCAGCATTTTTGGGGGAAGGTACACCTGTAATAATCTAGATGTTCAAAGCTTCCGTACACCTGAAGCCTTTCGTCAACACACCATTGACCAAATTTTCACGATTGGGCAAATCCTGTGCAAAACATTCAGAAAAGGCACCATCTGTCTTGAACGGATGGTATAATACCGATCATTATTCCTTTGTATCAGACTTAATAAAATGACAAATGGCAAGGCAAGGTCGCTAAGTGTTGTCTGCCTTCCTTAGGGCCTTAATCCCTGCTTTGAGTTTCAATGTTCAAAGCGGGATGTTCACCAAGGTGTTGACTCGTTTTGATCTACATTCCGATCCTCTTCTATTTAATTCGTCGGCCTTCTGATTATCTGGTAGGTTGCACGTTGAGGGTGCGACTACAACTACAAGAGTGTTCTTCGGTGTGGGATACCTGAAAATAATGAACAATACATTTAGTCTTACAATCAGTTTATGGCTGGAACGGCCCACCTGAACCAACACGTTTTAGTGATGAATTTCAGTGTGGTTTTAAGTAGCGTGCTTTCTAATCAGCTAAGGTCATTGAAAAAAAAACCTTTTCCAAGGATTGAGTATCTGATTTTGTTGAAGTTTGGGCATTCACAAAGGAAATTTGTTGAGTCTTCCTCTACGTCTGTGTCGCCACAGCCTCTGCATAGGTCTGTGCTAATTCTGATTTTTCTGAGATGCGTTGCCATTGAGTTGTGGCCTTGAGGATACCAATGAGGAGAGTCAACTCTGGTCTGTTTACCGACAGAAGTTTTCTAGTCCTTTTTTTGTTGTATTGGACCCATAGTTTTTTAGAGATGCGACAGGGGTGAGTGGACGCCACGTTACGTGGAACATGCGAAGACTAATGAGCGTTAGGACTGAGTGGTTTGCTTGTAATTTGATTTGTTTGATTTGGAGCCTTTTGTAGGTAGCTCATCTTTCAATTCATACCCGTGGCCATATGTCCCGGAATCCAGCATAGCGAGATGATGTACCTCGAGCTTAGGGATTTGAGTTCACCTTTGCATATCTTTATCAGTTTTGATTTGTTTGTGATGGAAGTGATGGGTGGTTGGGAAGCTTTATGGACCGGGCAATTAATGGTTCTTTTGAAAATATTCCGGAGCCAGATGGAAGGGGGGTTTATGACCTCACCATTTATGCAGCTCTCTCTATAGGGAAATTTGGAGTCGGGGTTGAGGCTGAAGTCCGTATGGGGTGTAAGGTAGTTCTAAGACTCATCAACGTTTGATTACTTGGTGATGGAGTAGTGTCCGATTTGATATGGTGTAGGGCGTTTTTGGATGCTACTTCTTTAGTGAAGTTGTCAATTGGACATAGCCCGAGCATGACGGCGGTCGGTGTTGTTTTACTAACTCTGCTCGTACTTTTACACGCTATACGTTGGATCCTTGTGAGGGTGTTCAGGTTTGTAGCTTTGCGGCAGCAGGCCACTAGACTAGATATCCGTATGTGAGGATGGGTCTAACGATGACGTTATCGCTTACCTGGTATGTCTTCATGTACAGGAATCCAGCAGAGCGTAACCTTGCACTGTGTTCCAATTATCTTTAACTCTTCTCTACAGCTATTCACAAAGCTAGGAGAAGATAGCATATTCGGGCGGGCGGACTTCCATTTGCAGTGAGATATTTTTGAAACTCTTCGGTTTGGTGGTTTGTATTTTTACGTCCACTGCTTATACATTGGCACAATATCGCCCTCCTCTGCATACTTGGAGCAGTTCTGTTCAACATAGTTCACAATATTTCAACATTTCCGTGAGAATGACGCATATGTACTACACTTCGTCAAACCGACTTACCTAACCTAGCCTAACACGAAAGGCGAAAATCATTCGAAGTCTTATGGCTGCTTTGTGTAAAATATTTATGTGAGTCATGGGATGACATGCCTTCGACACGACCCAACGGTTTACAAGTAGTCACAGTAATATTTTTTAACATGTCAAATGCAGCTAATAGCAGGCATGCTTCGAATCATCAGAGTTTCGCCACATAATGCACAAAGAAATTGTCAGCAAATTTTAAAACGACTTTATTTTATGATCAACGAACAGCACATAACATATTCTCATACGTCACACTATATCACGCCCAATCAATCAATCCACACAACGACCATCATCGTCGCTGTTTACCTTCAAGGCGAAAACCTCTTGAACCTTAAACTTGACTGACTGACGTGACGACCGTAAAGAAGAAAGTTGTCAGGTTTCTTCCACACAATACATTTACTCGTATTCGGGCGTTTAATAAACAATCTTAAATTGTGCGACAATAAACACAAACAGCTTTAAGACATGGTCGGTCAACCAACCGCAAGCAGAGATTCGTCAAAAAGTGGCCCACCAATACTTGATGAACTCGCTCTGCAAAGAGGAACAGAACTTCTGTAGGGCATGGAAACTAGGTCTTCTGTGGTCAAGGAACCTTCGCCGCTATCGGTGCTCCAAACAGATGCAACACAATTTTCAGTTAATTTGTTCCAAAATCCACAAAAGAAAGTCCAACAATTGGTTCGGTGCACCGAAGCGTGCTCAAAGCCAATCACCTCGAATATGAACAAGAACTTATTGCGGCGCACCAGCTACGCGTGCGCGGCAAGTAGTTCATCTTAATTGAAGCGAAGTGAAATGCATTCGAAGTCGGTGTGCTGTGCTCATGTGGCACTCGATTGCCTCTGGCCATTTGGGCCTTGATTTTCGTTTTCTTTTCAGACGTTGCCATCACGGTCATCAAAAGATTCAGTAAATGATGCCGGTCGATGGTGATGGTGTGGTCTCGTGAGTCTTGTTCTCCTAACCGCGATCGTTACTTCTTCTGGATTTTGTTTTTTTTCTTCTATTTTTTCTATATGCCTTCCTACTCCAATAAACTTGTGGTCATGATCGTGAAGCTGTGGTTACATGCCGTAGAATGGGGTTTTCTTTGAGAAGTCAGTGTAACCAGATTCTATAGATGCTATTGCTGTACCTTAGCTTAGCTTGTCAGGTTTGTCAGAGGGGTACGAAGTACTTTGCTCTGTCAGCACGAGGTGGGCAGACTTTATCGGTTAACCCGTCTGAGTTACAAGAGCATGTAAGCTGTTGCAGTTGTTCGATGCTGTTGCAGTTGGTTTGGGTCAGAAATAGTTATGTGTGGGGGTTAATTTAGCGGCCGTAGTAGACGAGGACTTAGACTAGTTCTGGTTAGGAAAGTAATCATTGGTAAAACATGATGGTACATTTTTTATTTTTTTTGCAGTTGTTGATAAGGCTGAATGATATGGTGTAGGACGTGTCGTTGTAGGACGTTGAAGGACAATCTTGATTGGTTGTTTTTGAGACACTCAAAAACGACATGTAGTAAATGTATTACGTTGTTCAAACATGAAAAAGTAAAAAAAAAATACATTTTGAGATCATTAGACTACTTTTGGCCCAATTATAAAGTTCATATGCATATGTACATCGTATCGATATTCGCATAGTCTGTATAGGCTTGCAAGTCACTGATAACGAAGGGGTGGCTAAAAAGCTTAGTACTGAGATTAATGAGGGCAAAATTGAATGCAAATACCAAGGCCGCCTAGTGCTTGCTTGTTAATAGATTTCAAACCATGTTTTTGTTAAACAGGCGAATATTATTTTTGCCGAATTTTTTACATAAACTTTTCATTTATAAATATATTCTTACAATTATAATATATGTACTAATTCTATCATTATTAATTTATTTTAATATTAAAATAAATATTTTAATAAAAAATTCAAAATATAACAAATAATTTTAAAAAAAACTAATGTACAAGAAATTTAATAAAAATTGATACTTCTAAACATATAGTATTTAACTAGAAATACATATAATATTTAACTAAACATATAATTTAACTATGACTAATACTACTTAAACAAAACAATTTTTATTTTAAATAATAAGGCTCCTATCTATCGCAAGAAGGTCCGACAGCAGAACTGTTTACAGAATCACCAAAGAGCTAGGTAGGTGGTCGCAGCTCGTTCTTTAATAGGTGCCTACGCAATATCTTAGGGATTTTCTGGCCAAACCGTATCCCTAACGAACAGCTTTATCGGCAAATGGGCCCTGAACCCATAGCTATAGCTATACAACAACGGAAGTGGCAGTGCATTGGATACACTTTCCGAAAACGTGACAGGTGCCGCTAACTCAAGATGGCAGGATACGCGGCGGTCCTAGATGAACATGACCCAGGACAGTAGAGAAAGATGCACGTCAACTGGGAAAGGGCTGGGGATAGTGGAGACACATTGCCAGAAACCGCACATGATGGCACGTAGGCATTGTGGAGGCTCTAGGACCCACAAGCGAATACAGGACATAAATAAGTAAGTAAACAAAACTACGGGAACTATATAAAGACACCGAGAACTTTAAACCCTCGATTCCTCAAAATTTTCGATTTAAATTTTTGGTGCGACAGATCCGTACCAGACTCAGTGCTTAGCTTCTTATAACCAGTTGTGTTGTATGAGTCATACTTTTTGTACGAATAGAAGAATCTACTGTTTAATGTTGTTTCCGAAGGGCAATAATTTTATATTTCAGAAGCTTTTTCCTGAGAATTATAGAAAGGTGGGACTGTGAAACAACGTTTGGTGTTGTCTGGAAATTGATCTTCGAACACCTCGGTCAGTAGTCCGACGCATTAACCACTGAGCTTCAACCCACTCGATTCCTCAAAGCATTTTAATTCCCTGCTGAGTTTTAATAGTTTATTGTAGTGGATATAACTTATCTCATCCAAGTTATTAACGAAATCGTTTCCTAAGTATTTTATATGCATTGGAGCTGTACGAGTATGTATAATGTACATATATCCGCGCATTGACATCTAAGTCGCAGCCCATTACAAAGCTCATATAGCTCAGTTCCGATGAAGTATCCGGATACCTGGCGACCTCCGCACTAACCTGTGTAATGTGGATCTCTTCACTGACGGACATCTCTTCTCCACTACTCGTCGGTCTTAAGGAAAAAAAAACTATTTAAACTACCGGCTGGAAGTACTGCCTCTGTGTTCACTTCCAGTAATCGAGCTCCTGAAGTGCTAGTAGTTAGGACTTTGGTCCTAGCCCCGCCAATAGCGGCATGGAGTGCTTTACGTACCCAGTGTGTACATGTTTCCAACGCTTGCCCAGCTCGGCCCAGTTTGTGCTTACATGCCGTACTGCTACTGGAGCGATATGGGAACATCCTCAAGACTAGCTCTCCGCCACAAAGAAAAATCCCATCTCCTGGGTGACGATAGTTGTCCACATCTGTAGAAAAGGCGGCTTAAAGGATTGCAATCCCACTAAGGCCCCTCACCCCCGTGTAACTCAACCTACTGTCTCATGGATAGATTTGGATATGGAAAGCTTAGCACTGTCGGACCTGGAGCTATTTAGTGGACTCGACAGATCAGGTTATTTCAGATTAACCTCCATCACTCCATAACGGCTTCGCTGCTATGTAAAAACGCGGAGTAGATTGTCCTGATCAGGTCGTTAATGATCTGGTAGACGGACTCAGGACTCCTAACTGTAAAGTTATTTATGTGGGTCATGAAGGTACGCCAAGAGCTTGCAGCATCGAGAAAAGCCCAGTAAATGTTTTTCTACTCTCTAATTACAGCGATCGTGACACTATGACAGTTAGCCTTGAAGTTGGACTAAGAAAAATTTTCTTGACTTCGGCGTACTTGACTCACGGCTCCCTTCCCTGCGGCTCTACCTGCCCAAAGGGTAGGGTATTATAAAACCAATATTAGAGAAGCCCAACATAAATCCTGGAGACTTTTCCGTGGTAAGATAAAAGAGATCTTCGAGGCATCCAGGTTCCGAAAGACCCTTGCAGCCACTTCCAGAATGTCTAACTATCTTAAAAGAGCAGATGACTCGTAGGTCACCTCTAGTGCGGAATCCCTGGATCTATTACTGGATTCACACTTCCCAAACAGCTGCAAAGTCTTTTCGGGTCCAATTGTGATTTCGGCAAGGTCAATGTGGAGGGGTTTCTATAAAAATTATTGAAAGCAAAAATCTAGAAAAAAATATCACAAACAAAAATCTCAAAAAAAAAAAAAACAATCGCGAAACCAAAATCTAGAAAAAAATTTAGAATGACAAAAATCTACAATTGGTATCAGTTTTTGAGACAATGGTAAAAATTCGGCGGCAGGGACATATTCATTGGGACATAAGTCCACAATTGAGTTATAGACTTCCATATGTCCAACCCCATCGGGAAGCAGTCCCTCTTATCTTGTTACAAAGAACAAAATTTTTTGGGCAATACGCGTCTTTAAGCCATTCAAGTCTCCTGGATCAGATGGTATTATACCTGCCGAACTTCAGCGGCATATAGTAAAGGGAAATCAGTTGGAATGGCCCTATACTCATTGGTTAGCATTATTGAATAATCTTTAGATTGTAGGAAATTTACTTCGGTAGGGTTCTAACGTTAAGGGAACACCTCAATACCACCGAAACTAAACGGCACCCCTCTGGTGCTCACAAATGCGCCCAAGTATGATACTTAGGACTCATCCTTGACAATAAATTAAGCTGGAAACTGAACATTTTGGAGTGAGTTAAGAAAGCCACCATGGCTCTGTACTGCTGTAAGAAAGCTTTTGGAAGTAAGTGGGGACTTCAGCATCATATCATATATTGGCTATATGCATTCGTTATCAGGCACATACTTATGTAGATACGTATGGCGTGATCATCTGGTAGACAGAATAATTCAAAATTGACTTAATTTTGTTTCGGGTCATAAGGACATTCCAGGAAATTGCAGGAGAATCTCAACATGTCTCTCGCTTATAAACGCTACAGATGGTCAAACTGCACCACATTCCAGATCACGAAACAGATCTGGCCCTCAGGCTGGGTCTCCCGGCAAACGATTTTTACAGAAATTGAATAGATGAGGAGGAGGAAGAGACTCTTCTTCACCTCCTATGAACCTGACAAGCTCTCTCAACTCTTATAAAACTACATCCAGGAGAGTACTTCTTCGACAACCTTGTCGAACTAGCTAACTTAAGCATTAGCCCCCTCCAGCGATTTATAATAAGCTTATGTTTGTTCAACGGGTAGATGGAGGACACTAGATTCTGTGGTATCATAATAGACCTATTCTGGCCTAATTGTGACTGCACTTGCTGTCGCCACCCAATCGAACGTAACCTAACCTAGGACCTATCAACGCAAACACAATAAACTATGCCACAGGGCCAAGCTTAGGCTACTGTGGGGGTCAGCAGGTGGCGGATCGCTGAATGGTCTGTAACGTCAGGTTAGCTGCGAATAACAAATAAGCCCGTCTTAATTACGGTATACCGGAACAACGATTGGATTTGAATGCTGTGGGCTGACGGTTGTAGTATTCTGTTACCTTAGTAAGCTAGAGCGAAATCTGGTTGAAACGGATCTCAGGCTAAGGCTGTAATGCAGCCCCGTCCCGTTAAAACCTTGGCAGGCCTCAAAGTACGTTCTCCGTCACGTCGCCGTTAAGTTGGTGGTGTACGTTCAGATGTAACATTCCTGATTAGCACCGATCTGGCTCTGGCACAGGCACCCATAAGGTCCTGTGTCAACGCTCGCATGGCCTCCCTCCCTGCATAGATAACCATGGGATCATAGAGGTGAATACACATTCGGACGGAGATAACGGCTTTAAGTGGGGACCCAAGAGAGATGATACAACAAAAAAATCAAACACCAGAAAAAACACAAAAAAGCACAGAAAATTTAAAAAAAATCAAAAAAAAAAACATTATTTACAAGGAGAAGGGGAGCTCACTGTTTTAGCAGTAGCACCCCTATTTAGGAGAAGTTCGCTGGTTTTCAGATCGCCGGAAAAGCCAACACCAGTGGAGAAACAGTATAGTACCGAACCCACTGGTCCCAGCACTTCCAAAAGCACGGAAAAATCCACTGAAGCGGATATGAAGACAGATACAAGTCCTAGCCTGAAGAAACAAAACCGGGAGAGTGATGCGATGAGAATCCTCGGCAGCAATATCACCGAACTGATGGATTTCATCCAGGGAAAAAACAACGTGCATCATGAAATTAGGAGACTGGTTAGTTCAATTCGGACTCACTATAAAGCAGTGGAGAAACATGAAATAACCAAGAGGACGATCGGAGTCAGAAACGATCTCTCGTCCCAAAGTACCCAAACGGAGGAAATGAGCTGCAGTGCGACCTTTAGGATTGGGAAGGATAACGCTAGAGGGCCCGCGCGGAGTCCTGCCCAGAATCCTGGAAAGCAGGCAACACCCACCAATAAAAGGAGGAGGGACACGACTCCCAAGCCGAAAAGGCAAGCAAAAAGGAAAAAACCGGAGACACAGGTGGATGGAGGATCTTCGAATTTAGATCATCAACAAAAAACGATGAAGAGTCAAGGGCCAGCAAAGAAGCAGGAATGGACGCAGGTGAAGGGATGTGAAAAACAGAGAAGGAAGCCAACCCGACCCGATGCGATTGTAATAAAGGCAACAGGAGATCTTTCCTACGCGGACATGCTGAGGAAGGTAAAAACCGACCCCTCACTAAAAGAACTAGAAGAAAATGTCGACCACGTCAGGAAGACCATGAAAGGAGAATTATTGCTGCAGCTGAAGAAAACAGCAGATGCCCAAAATTCGGACTTCCAGCAACAAGTGGAACAAATCTTGGAAACAAAGGCCAAAGTTAAAAGGTGAAGGATCTTGATAAAATCACCACCAAGGAAGAAGTCGTTGTAGCCCTCTCGTAGCAGTTCGAATTGCAAAAGCCGATACCGGAAACTGCTATAAAGTCCATGAGGAAAACTTATGCCGGGACGCATACTGCAGTAGTAAGCCTGCCAGCAAGCATCGCCAAAAAGCGCTATCGGCAAGAAAAGCCAGAATCGGGTGGGTAAATTGCCGATTAAGAGGAAAACCGGATCTGAAAAGATGTTACCGATGCCTCGGGTATGGCCACCGCGCAATGGACTGCAAGAGTGAAGATCGGTCCGAACACTGCTACAGATGCGGTGGAAAGGGACACAAGGCAAAGGATTGCTTCTTAGAGCCGGAAAGGAAGTGGGCACAGCGCCAAGCACAGTACTGGAAGCATAAGATGCCCTGCATTCCAGCTCGAGCTGAATGCTTCCCAGAAGCGAACATGGAGGTTATCCAACTTAACCTCAACCATTGCGAGGCAGCTCAGGACCTACTTACACAGATGGTCCGAGAGTACGATGCGGATATAATAATACTCAGCGAACCCTACAAGCAGCAAGTAAATGACGTATACTTCTTTAGCTGCTATGCTCCTCCCAGCATTACACAAGAACAATTTGAGCAAATAGTTGACAACATCGCAACCTCCGCAAGAGGAAGAAACCGCGTCGTCATTGCAGGCGTTTTTAATGCGTGGGCGGTAGAATGGGGTTCACGTACCACAAACGCCAGAGGAAGAACACTCCTGGAGGCATTTGCATCGTTGGACATAGTTCTCGTGAATTCCGGGAGCGAGCTGACTTTCAGCAAAAACGGAAGAGGGTCAATAATAGACATTACTTTTATGAGCACGTGTTTGGCAAGGAATGCTGCGTGGAAAGTGTGCACTATGTATACGCACAGCGACCACCAGGTTATCAAGTTCCAGCTACGACCCAGCCCCATTGAAAATAGAAGAGAGCAGAGAAGGCAGCCGCAGAAAAGAGGATGGAAACTACATACTCTAGACGTTGAAGTACTTCAGCTGATGATGGAAGATATATCCCTTTGTGGACCAGACGCCGACAAGGCGAATCAGCCCAGAAGAGGATTGACACGCGCCTGTGATGCATTCATGCAACAGAAAACAGCAAGCGCGCGGCGACCTCCAGTATACTGGTGGAACGACGAAATCGCCAGACTGCGCGCAGAGTGCCACAGGGCGCGCATATTGTACCAGCGGTCCAGAGATCACAGCAGCCATGGAGAACTCCATGAGAGATTCATAACCGCCCGGAGAAATCTAAAAACTGCAATTAAAGACAGTACAAAGAGGAGCTTCATCGAACTGTGCAACGAAGCCGACCAAAACCCGTAGGGAAAAGCTTACCAAGTGGTGATGATGAAGCTGAAGGGTGGCCGAAAAACCGCGCCTACATCCATAGTGTTTCTCGAAAACGTAGTGGCTGTACTCTTCCCACAACAACAAGAAATGGAGGTACAAACGGAGAGAGTAAATACGATGGGAGCGTTAACAATACCGCAAAAACCAAGGACCAAAAGGCGCCTGGTATCGATGGAATCCGTAACATTGCCTTAAAAGCAGCAATCAATTGGCGCCCACACATCTTCGCAGATATGTATAACACTTGCCTAAAAGAAGGAATATTCCCCGACCAGTGGAAGAAACAAAGACTGGTCCTCCTACCAAAATGTAGTAAACTACCACAGAATCCCTCATCATATAGGCCTCTATGCATGTTGGACACAATGGGCAAAAAAAATGGAGCGCATCATAAGTGACAGGTTGGAGAGTGCAATCGATGAGGCAGGAGGCCTTGCAGTTCACCAGTACGGTTTCCGTAAGACACGGTCTACGATCGACGCTATCGACGCTATCGATGAAGTCGTGAATACCGCGTCAAAAGCCATAGAAGGAAGACGATGGAAGGGCGGGAGCAAACAGTACTGCGTAATCATCACGCTGGATGTAAAGAACGCTTTCAACACCGCAAACTGGAGAAACATCTTGCGAGCACTTACCGCCAAGAGAGTACGAGAATACCTGCAGAAGATAATGACGGACTATTTTAGAAATAGAATACTGCTTTACGACACCGACGATGGAACGAGGCAGTATAACGTTACAGGCGGCGTTCCCCAACCCGAGGTCTTCGAAAATAATTGGTTTCGCCGATGATATAGCGATCGTTGTAGTAAACAAACACCTTCAGGAGTTGGAGCATGACTGCATTGAAGCTATTGGGATGGTCCAGGACTGGCTAGTACGCATGGGCCTACAACTTGCAGAAGAAAAGACTGAAGTAGTGCTCATCAGCAGCAGGCGAGTCATGGAGACTATAAGGGTAACCGTGGGCGATCACGTCATAGCTTCCAAACCAGAGCTGAAGTACCTTGTTATTACCATAGATGCAAGGTTAACCTATAAGCAGCACCTGCAGTATGCAGCTGAAAAGGCAGCAAAGGCAACGGCTGCCCTATCAAGGATAATGCCGAATATCGGTGGACCAAAACATAAGAAGAGATTACTCTTAGCAAGAGTTGCCGCATCAATAATGCTCTACGGTTCCCAAATATGGGCTAGTGCCGTGAAAACAAAAGCATACAGAAAGAACACTGCGGCAGTCTACAGAACCAACGCGCTGAGAGTATGCAGCGCCTTCCGAACAACTTCCTACGACGCGGCATGTGTAGTGGCTGGCATGGTACCAATAGACCTTCTTGCAAAAGAAGCGCAACAGAAATACCGTGCCAGCAGGACAACGGCAACAGCAACGATTAGAAGCAATACTGAAGGACAAGGACCAAGGACAAGTCTGGAAGAATGGCAGGAGAGATGGTGTCACTCTGACAAAGGCAGGTGGACGCAGAGATTGATACCCAATATAGACGCCTGGATTAATAGGAAGCATGGGAAGCTGAACTTCTATCTGACCCAGATGCTTACTGGCCACTGGCTTACGACGACAACCCCTATTGTCCAACGTGCACGGGAGCAGAGGAGGATGCGGAACACATCATGTTTCACTGACCACGATACTAGTAGAACGGCACCTGCTGGTAAACCAATTGGGCGAGGATTTAACCCGAGACAACTTCACCAGACAGATGACGAGCAGCGAAGAGGCTTGGGACGCAGTTAACAACATTGTGACTACAATAATGAAAGAGCAGCGAGGACAGGAGCAGCAACGAAACGCAACGCAGCAGGCTGCTAACTTGAATGAGCCGAGCACATAAGGCTGAAGTCCCCCCTGGCGATGAAATGCTTGACGGCAGTGCCACGAGGACCAGGAAGGGGAGGTGGGTTTAGTGAGTGGAAATCCCACACTGTTACTGAGTCGGACTCAGTTTCGTCTTTAAAAGATTCCCACCTTCGGAAAAAAAAAAAACAATAAACTATGCGGTTTAAATGTACAGGGTTATGAGCACACTGTGTAGCCGATTATGTTCCTCTCGAATATTCCTCATTTGGCCAAGCCCTTAAGTCTACGAAAATTATAAAAACAATAGTTCAAAATTTACTATATGGTAACCCTATCCACCCTGCGTCGCCTAATGGCATAGTATGCGTACATAACGTAAACCTTATAGGAATGCAGGCCAGACCCAAACGCCACTTCGTATTCGACTTTCCGAAAATATCACGTTGCCTGACATCCACTTTACATCGACGACACCTAGTTTCTTTGTTGTTGTGAGTTGCACTCTCAAAGGCATACATTTCATTTAGGTAAATATGTATGCATTTCTGGAACTGTATGGGTGCTGCTCTCTTAAAGAGATATTTATTTATGCTTGTGTTAGTTCAATTCATAATCCGAGCTTGAAATTCTTTTCTCTTTTTCTCTCTTTAAAACATACTTCGGTTTATTTGGTTGCATTGTGTAATTCTGCTAGGGTAGCACTTAAAGATTTCCTTCGTAGAGTAATAAAAATGGAACAATAAGATACTCATCTCATGTACGTAGATATTATTCTCGGGGGTCCTATGGCAATATTTTGATATCTGAAATGTGTATCTTCTCTTCGGACAAGTGTTTTTGGTGTGGGAATACCGATATTAAAAGGAAATCCGATAATGCCATATTATGTTTACAAAATAATTTAAAATATACGCTGTTGGTGTGATAACGAACAATGAGGTGTCCTGAGGAAGATAATACGCACTTGAGGAGACAATAAATAAAATGATTTATTTACCTTCTGTCGACGGGCGAGGTATCTTTTTTAGATTCGGCTAGAGTTTAAAGATCCAGTGGTCTATAGAAAAATAAATCTTGAAGAGTGATTAAAATTAAAATAATTTATAAGAAAAAGAATGCAGAAAAATTTGACGGCTCGAAAGATGCGAAGTTATGTTTCAGATTTTATAGAACTTCTTGTGTAGAGATAGTTAATTTCTTCTCAAACTCACTTAGATGGAGACCTACATAGACAACTGATGTCCAATCCCAGAAGGCTGAAGCTTCAACACTAGTCCTGTCCGTACCGTACGCAGCAAGTATGTTGAGCTACCTTTTGACATGTGAGTGCATCCTGAGGAAATGTCTTCTCCTACTGACCTACCCATTTAAGTCTTTACATTTGAATTTTTGCGATGTGTATTTCGTATGGTTCGTCATTGTATTTTCTTCCCTAATGCATATGTACAGTTATGGACAATAAAATAGGGTCACGCCTTTGTTGCAAATATTTTCAATCATTATGTGTTTCACCCTTTATTGACTGCAACGACATCTTGTTTAAAATAGTTGCAGTCATGTCCTCTAAAAATACCCAAATTTGGCCCCACTTAAAGTGATCATATGGATAACGGTGACTCGAAGACCTTTGTCACTCGTGTTGAACAAAAGACAAAAAAATAGGGTCAGTATTTGAAATACTTAAAAAAAGTCGAAAAGTCGAAAAGTTTTCATAAAACTGTAAGTATTTTGTTTTAGGCTTATGTATTTAAATAAAATATAAAATTTTAGCTTGAGTTCACGAAGAAAACATCAAAATATGGGCCGAGCAAAACATTGTTCTGAAAAGCAACTCAAAATTATTCACAAATTAAGAGACGAAGGACAAAGCCAACACCAAATAGCCAAAACCATCGGCAGATCTCTGAACATTGTTCATAATGCTCTGCTGCCCCAAAAACCGCATCTGAAAAGAGGCAGACCGCGCAAAACGACTCCAAGAGAGGACGATAACATAAAACGTCTCTCAAGCCAAGACCCTTTCAAGTCAGCTGCGGCAATTCAGTGTGAATTAGGAGCTCCAATTTCACCTCGGACGGTAAGAAGGCGATTGGTGGAAAAAAATCTCTTTGGAAGAAGATCGCGAAAGGTAGCAATGCTAACAAAGAGACAGAAAAGAAATCGAATATTGTTCGCGAAATCGCACCTCCGACTCTAGCATGTACGCCACTAGATTTTCTGGTGTCGGTGTTCCCTCCAGTTCTCCTATTAACACCTCCCGCTGAGTGTGGAACCGTGGGCACTGGAAGAACACGTGCTCCACATCTTCCACTGTGTCTGCGCAGCACTGGCAGTTTGGGGAGTCATCGTGCTTGAACCTATAGAGATATGATCGGAAACAGCCGTGTCCTGTTAAAACCTGTGTTAAGTAAAAATCTACTTCCCCATGCTTGCGCCTCATCCAAGTTTCGATGGTAGGGATAAGACGATAGGTCCATCGGCCTTTGGTTGACAGGCTGCAACGCTGCTGCCATTCTCTCGAGCTCCTCGTTGCTTCCTCGCCGTGCACCACTTCATTTTCCTGGCGGCTCTTCTCATATTTCCTTTGAAGTTCTTTGGCCAATATGTCTATTGGTATTATTCCTGCAATGACACAGATTGCATCGCCCGAAGTTGTGCGAAAAGCGCTGCTCACTCTCAGTGCACATAGTCGGTTTATCGCTCCGATTTGGCGCCTATTAGATATTGTATTCATGGCTCCCGCCCATACTGGGGATCCATACAGTATTACAGACGTAACAACCCTAGCTAGTAGTAGCCTACGACTGTGTCTTGGCCCTCCGATATTTGGCATAATTCGTGTGAGCGCCTTATTCACTAATGCAGCCTTTTTACTTGAGTACTCCAGATGCTCCTTAAAGGAGAGCCTCGAATCAATCATAACGCCTAGGTATTTGATGGCCGGTTTGGATCTTATCTCATGCCCACCTACCATAAGTGTGATGGTTTCTTTTTTCTTTCTGCTGCTGATCAGTACCGCTTCTGTTTTATGATCAGCTAATTTTAGCCCAACTGTTTCAAGCCAGCAGCGGACAGCACAGATGGTGTCATTGCTGATTTGCACCACTTCCTCCAATAGTTTCGCAACTACTACTATGGCTATGTCATCGGCAAAACCTATCACTTTAGCTTCTTCTGGTATATCTAGCCTAAGAATGCCATCATACATTACATTCCATAGGAGGGGACCCAGAACCGAGTCTTGTGGTACCCCTCCAGTGACCGCATACTCCTTCGCACCATCATCTGTGTCGTAAATGAGGGTTCTCTGCCGGAAGTAGTCTGTGACTACTTTGGTGATATAATCCGGTACCCTCATATTTCGAAGTGCTCCCAGAATATACTTCCAATTTGCAGTATTGAACGCGTTCTTTACATCAAGTGTTATGACGGAGCAGTACCGCTTAGCCCCCCTAAGGCCTTCTATGGCCTTATGCGCAGTGTTAATTACTATTTTCATGGCGTCGACTGTTGAGCGGGCCTTTTGGAAGCCGTATTGGTGTTCTGCTAGCCCTCCTATATTTTCAATAGCCGCCTCGAGCCTGTTGCAGACGATGCGCTCCAGTATTTTTCCTGCTGTGTCCAACATGCAAAGCGGTCGGTATGACGACGGGTCTCCTGGGGAATTCTTTTTGTTTCCCTTGGGAAGTAGCACCAGTCTCTGCTTTTTCCATAGACCTGGGAATACTCCTTCTCTCAAGCATGTGTTGTATACGTCTGCGAATAGTTCTGGTCGGGTATTAACCGCGGTTTTTAGAGCTACATTAGGAATACCATCCAACCCAGGCGCTTTTTTGTCCCCGAATCTGTTAGAGGCTTCTATTACTTCTTCTCTTGTTACCAGGGGAATCACTTGCGGATCTACCAGTATTTCTTCATCCAATGTCGCTCCTTGTTGTCTTGGAAATAATGCTTCCACGATGTTAAGCAGCATATCTGGACACATGGGGGCTGGTGCTCGAAAGACCCTCAACTTCTTCATCACCACCTGGTACGCCATACCCCAGGAATTTAGTATAGTATAGTATAGTATAGTATAGTATAGTATAGTATAGTATAGTATAGTATAGTATAGTATAGTATAGTATAGTATAGTATAGTATAGTATAGTATAGTATAGTATAGTATAGTATAGTATAGTATAGTATAGTATAGTATAGTATAGTATAGTATAGTATAGTATAGTATAGTATAGTATAGTATAGTATAGTATAGTATAGTATAGTATAGTATAGTATAGTATAGTATAGTATAGTATAGTATAGTATAGTATAGTATAGTATAGTATAGTATAGTATAGTATAGTATAGTATAGTATAGTATAGTATAGTATAGTATAGTATAGTATAGTATAGTATAGTATAGTATAGTATAGTATAGTATAGTATAGTATAGTATAGTATAGTATAGTATAGTATAGTATAGTATAGTATAGTATAGTATAGTATAGTATAGTATAGTATAGTATAGTATAGTATAGTATAGTATAGTATAGTATAGTATAGTATAGTATAGTATAGTATAGTATAGTATAGTATAGTATAGTATAGTATAGTATAGTATAGTATAGTATAGTATAGTATAGTATAGTATAGTATAGTATAGTATAGTATAGTATAGTATAGTATAGTATAGTATAGTATAGTATAGTATAGTATAGTATAGTATAGTATAGTATAGTATAGTATAGTATAGTATAGTATAGTATAGTATAGTATAGTATAGTATAGTATAGTATAGTATAGTATAGTATAGTATAGTATAGTATAGTATAGTATAGTATAGTATAGTATAGTATAGTATAGTATAGTATAGTATTGGACGTTAAGGACTTTAAACGGTCGTCCTTCAGATACGATGCCTATTTTGGAGCTTTTGAAGTTTCTGCAGGTGTATCGTGCAGGCGTTGCCCCATGCAAGAATTCCATATCTCAACTTCAATTCAACCATATCATAGTAAACTTGTTTTAGTACCTGTGGAGTAGAATAAGTTTTTAAGTAATTAAGCCCAAAGAGTGTTCTCTTCAGGTCCACACGTAGGTTGTCAATGTGCTTTTCCCATATAAAGTACGTGTCAATGGTAACTCCCAGATATTTGTAACTTTCGACAACATCTATTAGTTGTTTCGTATACGTAGTTGGACAAGCATTATTCTGGACATGTATCCTGTTCTATACTGTACTCCTCGGATTTCAATTCGTTCACGGAGCTTCTTATGGTTTAGTGTGTCGAAGGCTTTACTGAAATCCGAATTGCGAATTCTCCCAGTAGTTTTCCAGTACTTTTGTTTTTTTTTTAAATCCGTACTGCTTTTCATGGATAAGAGAGTGTTTTCTATAAAAGGTAACAACCACCTTCTGGACATTTATCAATTAGTGGCAGGATCGATATTGGTCTATAATTGCAGATATCATTTTTAGTTCCACCTTTGTATATGGGTTGTACCACTGCTGTTTTTAGCGTATGAGGGATCTTAGCTTGATGCAGACTCAGGTTTATAATTTTGGAGATTACAGTGGCAAATATATCAGCATGTGCCGCTCTGATGCCATCGAAGCCTGGGAACTTATTTACACCTAAAGAATGTATGATGGCTTGTACTTCTGGTGGGTTTGTACCTTCAATATAAATGGAGTTGGATATTCTAGCACTGCAGTGACTAGTTGTAAGGGTATTGCAGTGATGAATAATGCGGAGAGTTTGTATTTTAAAGTTTTCTGCATATTTAATACAAAATATATATCGAAAGCATCATTCAATGGGAATCAATTCGTTTAAGGACTATATCGTTATGCATGTTTTGAGAAAAAGTTGCAACTTAGACTGTACAAATTTTTTCGTATAGAATCGGTTAGTATTCTCCATACAAAGGGGGCTATAGTTGTAAGCCATATAAACCGATAACTCATAAGTCATGTAACCAGTTGCAATTTGCTTATATTTTCTGTTACTTTATAGCTCTCCAACTATTTCAGGGCTATTCTCAAAAGCATTTTGTTTCTAGGAAATACATACTTCTCAAAAGTTACAAGATTTTTTTACTAGAAGGATTTAAAAACAAAGCGCTTGAGAAAAATCTAATTAAATTT
Organism: Xylota sylvarum; assembly: GCA_905220385.1. Classification (NCBI taxonomy): domain Eukaryota; kingdom Metazoa; phylum Arthropoda; class Insecta; order Diptera; family Syrphidae; genus Xylota; species Xylota sylvarum. Next base: position 64,495,036 of record LR999957.1, on the reverse strand, counting down.
TATAATTAACTTTACGTATTCGCTAACAGGCGGTTAACGAACTCTCACTCGTTCATTACAATGATCAACAGAAAAATATATGTACATTCGCACTGCAAGCCCAGCCTTTGGCGTGCCATTTACTTCACAACTGTATGATTCTGATAACAAAACGAAGCAGCAGACATTGCGAGGGACTTGCACAAATATATATGTAGGTCTCGAATAAATCTGTAACTCAATATGAAACAAAATTTAAACTAACAAATGGATCTCTAAAGTGAGATAAGCTATTATTATTAACTCACAGTTGCTTTATCTAGATGAAGCTGTATCTTATTTTATTGCTCGAGAAAAAGGCATACATCATCGACACCGTGGTGATCAACATCAGTACTAATTCGGTCTATTGTTAGGGATTGGAATCAAAGTTTAAAAAGATTTATAGATTCCGAGGAATTCCATAATGTTCTCTTTCTGGATGCTGGAAATTAATCTTTCGTAAGGCAGTCGGTATTCGTGTCATTGTAATTCAGTGGGAATCATAATTTGGTCAATTGTTATTGTACATCGGAGAAGTGTATCTATGAATTTGACATTGATCAATTCTATGGGAAATAAGTTTATAGAAAATTGGGTAAAGCTTATATAAGCTTGCATCTGATATAAGTGGATTTCCATGAGGTCTGTATCTTTTCGATTTATGATTAATGTTCTAGCTAATGAAGTGGTGATATTACCTTGGCAACGAGAGAACAGACAGGGGAAATTTAAATCTGTGATTGGTTTCCATTAATAGGACATGGGCATGATAAATTTATGGTTTTAAATGGTATGCGGTAGGGTTCAAATCAAATAATGTATCTATTGCATCTAAAGTTAAACATATTGCACTGGCTGTACACCTCGGCAGTTAGGCCTATATTTACGAATGTATTCACACGATTTACCTATTTACTTCTCGTGTACCTCAGTCAGTGGAATTCCGATCTCAAGCTAGTCGACGAAATTCGAGAAGTAGCATGTTTAGATGTGATTCACATAGGAACAAAGAGTTCTCTAAAAGGATTTAACCGTTCAGGTTGAACTACTTACCGAAACCTTCTATGAACTAATTCACAGTACATTCAAACGTAATTCTTAGTTCATTAAGAAAGTTAGTGACTTTGTCTACATATCTACAAGGAATAACTCTTGTCAGTCAATGTTCTTGAGGATAAAAAGCCAATTGAGTAGTAACTTGTTCAGCAGTTCCTAGAGATGGCTCAGTTATGTGGAGTGAATAATCAAAATTATTAGAATGGGACCTCAACCAAGGCAACTGGAGCCAGTTAATTTAGGAACCAAGCTAACTGAAGACGCTTTGTGGTTATGGCCCCACATATTAATATCAACATTACAAAAGAATTGCTCCAAAGTATCGTCAATATCAGTGGTGATATTGCAGTGTCACTTAAGCCTATTATATTGATATGTTTAGCAAAAGAGCGTAGTAGTACCTTAGGATGTCAAATACGTGCTACACTCTTTTCTGTTTAGAAGCAGAAAAAGACATACACGTGATTATTTCCGAAAGAAACCTAATTGTCAATGGAGTTGTTGAGCGGGAACCCCAGAAGAAGCGGGAACATATCAATGTGGCCTGACAAATAGTCAACTATTGGCCGAATGTGACCGAAGACGAATGTTCGGTCGGACACTACTTTTATTGCTCAGCTATTATAGTACAGATTCTCATAACCCCTGCTATTTATGCATACGCAGATCAGTCTTTCCACTGTGTCTAGGGATATCTTCCTTGTGCTTAGCTTTGCTCTCGTGGTCCAGACCATTGCCAACATACGGAACATGATAGTTTTATCATCCATCTCAGTGCTTCTGGGCAGCAGATGTTCCTGCACACCATGCATGCTCGAAACTTTCGTTACCACAGCACCCTCATGTTCTTCCATAAGAGCTTAATATCTATTGTTATACCTAGATAGTTGACTATGTTATAATAGTTTAGAGCTAAGGTATTGAGCATTGTCAGCAGTCGACTTAATGCGGAACAATACACAATTCAGGTCCTCAGCTAGTTGATATTAACGTTTTCATTTTGTCCATTATCTCTGTTTCCTTGGCTACAGGATAGTTGGTTGATTGGAGAGGGTGTTTCATTGACTCTCATTTAGGACTCTATCGGACCCGTTGTATTCCCCTCATCATCTTTGTATGTTTGTTGGTGAGTTATATTGGGAAGGGTGGGGGTTGTTGGATCTATTGGGGTTATTGATCTCGTCGATCGGAAACTTTAACTTTGCTATGTCCGATTTCTATGTTTCTGAGGTACGTTATGTCCAGTATCGATGACGCTCCCAGGACTTTGTCTCACAACCTCGAGGATGCTGGGCAATGGCAGAAGTGTTCCAGATCTTCTTCCTCCTCTTCGCAGTTGGCGCAGATTGTCGTACCTATAAGGCCGACTTTGTGCGCATGTTTAATGAGATTGATATGCCCTACTAGAGGTCACACTAACAGCCTCAATTGCGTTCTACTGGAACTTAGAGCTCGCTTCGTAAGTCGGTTGTCTGATCCCTCTACGATTCATTTGGCCACTTCACAGGTCATTATTTCAGTCCAGTACTTATTGAAGTCCTTGTGGGTCCGTTTATTAATGGCTGTATTGATGATTGTTAGCGGAACTCTAATCCGTTTTTCGGGAGTTGATTCTTTGTTGCCAGCCCCTTCTCTTGCTAATTCATCAGCCTGCCCATTTCTTGCTATACCATCGCGTCCCGGTACCCAGGTTAGGCGTACTGTGTTATGACATGCAAGGCTGTTCAGCTTCTTTTTGTACTCCTTTACCAAAAGTGATTTTGATGCGGGGTTTGTGATGGCTCTAATTCCTGTTTTGCTATCAAAGCAGGGTGTGGAAGTATAGCAAAGATCTCTGCCTGAAACGCAGTCACAAATGGTTCCAAATGTGCGGCGATCTCGATATGTGGGTTTCTGCTGAAAATGCCAGGTGATTTGTAAGATGCGAAGGAGTTGATGGCCCTTTCGATGTCATCCTACCTTGTTTCGGCCTGAGTCAGTCCCACCGTGGATGGTCTTGCCTTCTCAGTGAGACAGGATGGGAAGTGGGTACTCAATAGTATCTCTAACGTAGGTGCCTCTGCTACGCGGTCGGTCTTTAAGAAGTTTCTTGAGTGTTTCATTTCAGCTGTGGTTCAGTATTTTATATCAAAGCCTGTTCACGTATGGTCTAAAAAGGAGATCACGCTACAGACTCTCCAATCTGACACAAGATGTATTGCCAGATGAAATGGTGTTAAAATCGGGACTCCAGGACACGTAAATCGGGACAAATCGGGACTTAAAAATAAATCCGTAAAATGTTATACACGCAATCAAGGAACACATAAAAATAAAACACCTACCGGTACATACAGTACAGCCAAAGCTTGTTTGAATTTGAAAGCAATTTTAGACTACGTCAAATAGCACTACGATGAATGCATTCAGAGCAACAATTGCAAATTCTTATATTCGTTATGGTCGTAACACATATTAATATTGTTTTATTATTGTTTTCCGAATATTTGCAAAAGAAGTAGAATAAAAAAAAGGTAAGTCGGGACAAAATTGGGACATTTTGTAAATTCGGACAAAAATCGGGACAGGATTCAAATGTCGGGAATGTCCTGGCAATATCGGGACATCTGGCAGGCCCAGATTAAGCGCATGCATCAGAGCCAGCTGAAACCTTTCATGCAGTTCCTCTTACCTTCCTCGTCCTTTCGGTTATAGGTCACCATCTCAAGAGTATTCACTACTACTTCTCGATATTGAAGCTCCGATTTCAAAATTTGACTTCAGATTGCTTTGCTTATCCATCTCTAGTCGTTTTCTTTCTTTTACCTTTTTACGTTGTTGGGCATCTAATCACCGCCTTCGGTTTGAATTACGGGGTTTTTCTTTTTCATTCACCGCGGTATCGGTTGATGGTGTGTCTTTCTCTTCTGTCGCGAAGAGGTTATTCAGCTCGTAGGTCGGTGAAATAGAATTAATAGTACCCGTAGCCACAGGCGTCTTATCTCCTTGCGGAGCTAAACAGTCTTGATTTCTGTCGTCGCTTGGGTGTATATCCCCACCTCTGTTTTATTTTCGTTCTTTCTGCTCTTCGGTTTTGCATATGTTTTTACTACTTTCCTGTAGGTGCCTTGCTCTTAGTCGGGGACTCCTTATTGGTTATTCGCAGCGAACCTACATATCTGTAGGCCGTTCAGCTATCCGCCATCTTCTGACTCACCCTGGTAGCCTGAGTTCAGTCCCAGGAGCTGCAGGAAATCTATTAGGGGTTTGAACATTCTACGTGTTGGAACAAGGTCATTAAACTTGTTTCATTCAATCTGATTGTCAACAGTGTAGTCATCCCTACACTGGCTTTTCTGATTTACTCCTACTTTGGTTTGAAAGTGTGCTCAGTTCTAGACATCAATTCTCCGGCTCACAGATTTAGAAGGGGACATCCATCAAGTAAGAGAAAATTCATGTACACGTTTATTTACATTTCGAGTTATACACCATGTAGATACAGGTCAAATGCTTGATTTAGTGTAAATATTGCAGTTTCGCCTCCGGATCTAAACCATTTTGTTTTAAGATGTTTTTTCTATTTAAAAAATGAGAGTGGTTTGTAGGTACTTATTTCCAAAGAACACATAACCTGTAGATTGAGCATCACACGAAAGATAATGCATCCAAATCCTTTCTATACCGTATACACTGACCCCGCCGGCTGTGCACCAGCTCAGTGTTCTATGGCTGGCAACTAGAACAATAGCAACACCAAGAATGGTTCAAAATGTTGTCCAAATATAAACAAACTATATGAATCTGACTACAAAACCTAGGATCTTATTCAAAATCTAATCCGTTATCTTCCTGCAGAACTAAGATCCCTTTGCCAAAATATAGATAAATCCGAAGATCTTCGATAAGACAGCAAACAATAGTAAACACTTTGTTCCTCAAAATTTCTGTAGATACTTTTTGAAAAAAAAATCTTAAACCAACCGTCATTGTGACTCAACTCTCTTACAGTCTGAACCAAAAAAGATAGTAAGACTTCTTTTGATTGCATTGGTATTCGGGAGAGTCAATAAAACAAAAGAGCACCACAGTTGCCAGAGAAACTACCTGCTCTGCTTCTACTCACTACAATTCACACAGATACTAGTACTTTACCTGTATTTCCTATCTTAGACTCAGTGCAGACACAAAGGTAGCACAGGTAAAATAGTTAAGAAAGTATTGCTCTCAGCTGTGATCAAAGCTGTTTGTGTAGATGTCAGAGAAACGAATACGACTGTATGTTGGTGGTATTGGCCTACAGACTGTTCTTCTACTTAGCCGACGAAGACGAACATTTAGTAAGTGCGAGGCGAGTCTGAGAGTAACAACTGTGTTTCACCTGACGGATTATACTATTTATCGATTTTCAAGTTGCTTAATTGAAATTATTGTGTTAATTTCTACTCCAGTTTTTCGGTGGTTCGGTCGGCATTTTTCCATCTTTAATCGATAAAAAGATACACGGATACGAAAGTTTTTCATGACAGAGATCAGGAATTCTGTATTTCCATGCACTAAAAAGTAGTTACCAATCCAGATAAATTTTTAATTCAAAAGAAAAGGTAAAGAGAAGTGAGAAGTTTGTTTTCGTGTTCATTCCGATAAATAAATAAATGCAAATAAGTGTGTACTTAGTATCTATAAAAATATATATGTGCGAATCAGCTGAATAAATCCAACGAATCCTTGAATTTAAAAAAAAATTAATTGTCTGCCAATTGTATTTGAGATTTGTTTTTCAGTGTTTTTTTCATTTTTGAATCTTACGAGTATACGTTCTGCAAAAACCAGTTTTTTGTGTACGAAAATCACACAAAGTTCAGAACGATTTTTTTGTCGTACACTGTAAACAGGAGAAGGCGAAGCAGGCGAAGAGAAATAGGTTCAGAGGTTCATTCATCTGAGTGTTGTATGTGTATCTCGTGGTTTATTTTATCTACTCTGCTTCTGCGTTGCTCCTTCTTTGATTTGAACTTTTTTAACGGCCCTGTGCTGATCGGTCGGACTGATCAAAGTGAACCGTGATCGCTGAAAAATCTTTTAATCTATCTTTCATATTTTTGATCGTCTACCCAATTGGAAGGAAATTCAATCTAATTGCGACGGAGACTACTCTTGGGACAAGTTTCTTCGTTTCTTTTAATCGCTGTTTGTGAATTTGTTTCTGTTTTACTTGTTATCTCTCTGAATTGAGGAAGTTGTCAGATATTTTGCTGTGAAAGTGACATACATTTTTATTTTTGTGTAGAAATTGTGGAATAAGAAAAAATTTCATTAGTGTGTCGTGTTGTCTAAATGGGAATTGCATGATATATCTACAGAATAGAACACAAATAACAAACCATAAGGAATACTCGTGAGTATATATGTATGTATGTAACTCATTTAAATGGTTTTGCTAATAAGTTTATAGTTGCTAACTAGACTTTGTTTTTGTGTCGCTATCTGGATAAGCGTTAGAAAAAGATAAATTAGTAAGCTTTTATATTAAGGCACACGAGATATGCGATATTATTATGAGGCCTACGCGAAAATCTTTATTTTGGAATAGCGTTTATAGCGACTGTTTATTTTGAGTTATTTATTCCCAATATCAAAATTTGACTAGAACTGGCTGCACTGGTCATACCTGCATTATGTCACATCCACCCTACAAAGGTAATAATTCTGGGAGTAGAGGGAATATAGATAAGCTCATCAATATGTATGAGTGTAGAGGGATCAGATCAGATTTCTCCAAAAGACTCCTCACGATTCCCAATAGGATGTCCAAATTCTTTCGTAGAATATGCCCCCACGGCTTGCCATCCAAGAAACAAAGTTGTTGACCACTTTTTCAAGCGTTTGCGGCTGTATGTCCTTAATAACACGAATAATTTTGGCTTTCAATGCCTCGATTATTGTTGGTTTGTCAGCGTGGACTATTGACTATTACGTATCAAGATGAGTCAAATCACAAGATCTTGGAGGTTAATTTACAGGTCCATTATGCGAAATTATGCGTTCATCGAATGTGTCCTTCAATAAGTTGATTGTTTCGTTTGATGTATGGCACGTAGCGACATCCTGTTGGAACCACATCTCTTCATGCCATTCGATAGGGAAACGAAAAGTCACTTTACATGGCTATATAGCGAATATTGTTGACCGTAACTCGCTGATGAGCCTCATTTTTGAAAAAAATATGGTTCGATGACTTCAGCAGCCCACAGACCGCACTAAACTGTGCATTTTTCGGGATGTAGATTATCTTCGCTCCAAATGGGGCAATTTTGCTTATTGACATAAACTTGAGCCAGAAATAAACCTCATCGCTGAACACAATTTTTCTATAAAACAGCTGATGCAATGTCAGTTGATTTTGGGCCTATTCACCGAAATTTCGACGCATACCATAATCATTCGTAAACCCTCAAATCTAGATCGGTCTTCAATTGGATTTAAAAAGTATCAGTTTGGTCACTTGAGAAATCCACAACTATTTAGGTACTATTTTCGTTCTTCTAACTTCCACAGGGTTCTGGTCCTATGAACGCGGATTTTGTGCCAGCTCCAGTGAGTGCATATTTAATTCTGACAAATCCGGAAGTTGTACATAATCCGATTTTTTTCTTTTTGCTTATTTATTTCTGGCTCAAAAGTTAAATTTTTCGGGGGTGCCTGGTATTTTGGAAGATCGCGCTTTGGCAGGTGTTGTTAAATGCTGCGCAAGAGTCCTTTTTGTAAAAATCTTGCGGACCATCAGGCTTTGGGAGGACGTTTTATATTTTGACAAATTTTTTTTTCTTTGGTCTTTGGTCTTTCAGTAGGTACATTCATACATATGGAACACTTAACATAAAAACTTGATAAGGACAATATGGTCATGTTACCAAGTAGACAATGCCGCAAAAAACTTTAAAAAATCAACACCCAGGTGTTAGTTTACTGAACTTGTTAGTTGCAGATGGCACTACAATTATTGTCTACCTTTCACTGCCTGTAACAACTTCTAGGTCATGAGATTCAAAATAAAGCTAAATATATTTTTTGTTTCCCTTTGCAAATAACTTCACATAACTACACAACAGGCCAAAGATCGATAGTCGACATGGCATATTTGTGAAGATTCGAAATGGGGAAATGTGGTCATAACACCGAAAATTTACCTTATACCGCTCCTTGACATTGATCATGGCAATGGCAATAGGCAAAAATGCGAATTTTAAAGGAGAGGCTTTTTAGAGTAATAATAAAGTATAGGTAGATATAGGTTATTGTGGCAGGCAAACATGCGCAACTACACTTCGATCAGTTAAGTTCCATTTTAGCACCACTTGGATCGGAAATTCTCAATTTTACCAAGGAACCAGCAGGAGCTTACTTGTAGTATAAAGCGACGGAGGTTATTAATATTGGCGTTAGCAAATTCGCCTAAATTGTCGAAGAAGTATGTACCTAAGTGCAATCTCCTGCGAGCGAAGAGTGCTTGGTATGTACAGAGAAGGTGAAGTATGGTTTTCTCCTCTTCCTCGTCCTTGCAACTTTTACGAAAAGCATTAGCGAGGAGGCCCACTGTCTGATCAGACATTTGGAGCGTTTCTGATGCAGCTTGGGCCAGATTTGTCTAGTAATGGGGCACGTAGTGCCGTCTGCCCAGCTTAAGCAGCAGTTTAACAGTAGCGAGAAACATGCCGATGTTCGGCTTATCCGATAAAATCGATAAGGTTGTACCCTGCCTGGCGAGTTGGTTGGCCATACGGTGCCACTTGTCTACTATAGATATCTAAAGGTGGCAATTGGAACAAAATATCCAGAGTCGTTGTTGGGATGGTTCTTAGTCCTCTACTAATGCATTGGCAAGTCAACCTTTTTTACAGGACTGTAGTGTCTTTCTTTACACGCTTTAGGAGATTTAGTTTCCAGCTAAGATTCTATGGAGTATGAGACCCAAATATTTGTGTCAAGCTAATGCCACATAATTTTGGAGGGTCGAAGTGCAGAATTTTGTATTTCCTAGTGAAGATGACAAGCTCTGTTTTTTTGAGGATTGACACTGAGTCCGCATCCCTTAGCCTATTGAGAGAGTTTAAGGAGAGTATTTTGCAGAAGGTCGCAGAGCATATTGAGGCATTTATCCGAAACAGCTATAGTAACATCGTAGGTAATCAAAAGTAAACATACAAGAATTCTTGATAGCGCAGTGCAACTTCACAGAAGGTGGGCTATAGTCTCTTTCTCATCTTCATTTCCACAGCTGCTACAGAAATCATTGGCGATCCTACCTATCAAACAATGTCGGTTTGTCTTTCTAATGCTAAGGTTGTGTTAAAGAGACACATGTATTAATATCATATTTCTTTACCTGATATTGGCACTTTGATCTGTTCAGTGTCAAAGTAAGAGAGGATGGGAGATTCAGTGAAACCTCGACTGACACTCTTTTTCGAGCTTATTCACTTTGTAGTTGCCTAATATGTTACTATATCCTTGTATTACCGTGGATTACTTAAGTAATTTGGATCTTATCGTTCGGGATTCCAGGGCTTTTTGGGAGCTTGAACATCTAAGTAGATATATGTTAAGACCCTAAACTTCTTATAGGGCTCCCGTTCCAGGAAAAGTCTCTACCTGAGACTACTGTCTCCGATACCCTTCAGTCCAGGACATGCTGCTGCCACGTCGTCCTACCAAGCACCCTGGCATCTTGGTCTTTATAACTATTTTCCGTTAACGGTTTGACGACAATAACGTTAGTGCTGGGCATAGGACTGGCAGTATTTATCTTCTGTAGAGCATCCTTTTTGTCACTCATGTTAGATATTTGGAACAGCAGCTTGCTAGAGTGATTCTTCCCGAATCTCTACTAAGTTGTCGTTCTTAGAGTTAGCATTAATCTGAGGTAGGTGTACTCCTTAAAAACCTCAAAGTTATAGGTGCTAATAGTGAATATTGATAGCAAATATGTATTTCTAGTCTTTATTTCAATTACCGTGTATGCTTTTACAAAGGATCGCTGGGAACGTTCGAACATGTACATATCGTCTGTACCTCTTACCATCTAGCTGGATGGGTTTATGGAAGTTAGTACCATCTATGCCACCAGCCCTCCATACTACCTGGTCTAAATTGAAGAATTCGCATAACAGAGCATCTTCTTGTTGAAGTCCAGCGCATTTTCGGAGGAGTTATGTAGTGGAACTTTCAAACTGTACTACACACCGCGTATATTCCAGCGTAATGCGGTGAATAGGTGAATCAATTTTTTCGGGTTCCCGTATTCCGCCATTGCTTTGTGGAGCACCAAGCGATGAATACTGTCATACGCAGATTAAAGTCGATAAATATATGTTGTAATTCGATGTGTAGTTGGTGGTCTTTTCCGGGGGTTTTTCTTTCCGTGAAGATTTGGTCTATAGTCGACCTGACGGGCCGGAAGCCATATTGGAACGAGCCGATAAATGTGGTGCAGAACGAATTTTATATGTGCGATTTAGCAAGGATATGCGTCTATGGTATACATATGTATGTAGAAAGCCAGACTTCTACTTCCCGGATCGCCTTAGTACTTACTGCTGTTACTTGAAACTACTACTTTCACATGAACTAATACTCTTCCTTGAATCAGAAAAGTTTTAAACGTTCTTCGTGCTACTATTTTTCATATAATATAGTTTTTTCGCAATAAAATTCAACTATAAAAACACTAACAAGAGGCAAACAGAAGGCGAAACCACGTCATTAAGTCACCACCTTTTTTCTGTTTTTAATAACTTTTCAAAAGCAGCAACTTTTTTCTCTATGTGGCAACAAAAATATGTACTTTTACATTTATATTGCAATGCGCCATCTGCTAATAAAATTTAATGCTAGACTAAATAAGTACTCTTGAGATCGCACGAAGTACACGTAATGAGTATTATCGCAATATGCTCATGGTGCATACTGAATATGTACTTGCAGAGAAACAAATGTAGATTTGAGTCTTATAAGGATGAATCATTATCATTGATTGTCACCTTAGAGTCGATTAGTATTTACTTTATATTGAGTTCAACTTCAGACCAAGTCATCGAAAACTCAATATTATTCACTTCCTTAAACCCCTTCATAAAAGCATGTAAACCCTGGATTCAATTCCAGTTCATCTGCGGTGCCTACATTGTCTTCAGCTATTTATACCAGGAAGTCTGTTGCACGTCGTGATTGTATTCCTGTGGTTTTTAAACTTGTGACTAATGCAATATTTTGTCACAATTTCATCATCTTTGAACTCATTGTTGTCTACAAAATTACGTTTTTTATGCGAATTATTGTGGTTAGCTATAGTTCTCCTGCGAAGCTTGGGTTTGGATAGTAGAGGGATGACTTGTATTATCTGGTATAGTTTTCCTGTACCTAGAATTACTTCAACAATAGAATGAATTTTATCTGTAACCTTTTTTGGTTTTGCAATCAACAGTATTCTTCCATGGTTTAAGTTAACCGGAAAAGAAGAATAAGGACAACCTCAAGCTTGATATTTGATAAAAGTGTATGTCCTATACCTATTATATGTAGGACCTTTTATTATTTTGCTTGCTATTTAAAGCGCCCTTCTGTTCTACATTACCCGATGGAAATTAAATGAATGAAATTTAATCAAAGAATCAAAGTATCCGGCTACCGGCACATACAATTTAATCTAAAGAAAAGCTTGCAGCAATAATTTGTAAATACGCAGGAAAAGGTAGATAAGTGTTTACCAAATCCTTCCCTTGGGGTACCTTTGGACATAATTCGTAACCAAAAATATGTAGTCAGTAGTTTTGAGCCCTTTACGTTTCGGAAATGTGAGATCATATTTTCTGAGAAATTTCAATAGGGGCATCCTGACGCTCGCTATCATTGCAAAAGGAATTGTGTTTGGGTGGTTGTCCCTAGCACTCTGAGCTTTTTATTTTGCTAAGTCTAGCTTAACTAGATCGTTAAGATCCTCGAAGAAGTACTCACCTAGGGTTTTCCTTCTCAAAACTATAGAAATCGTTGAAAGGAGCACCAGGCCTTCTGGCATGTCTGTCTACTAAACAGTGCCCTGTGAGGGAGCCACCTATCTTTTTCAGATTTATCTTATTGACCGAAATAAGTCTACTGGTTTTCATACCAGCTCTGGCCAGATTTGTTAAAAGAAGAAACATGAGCTGATATAGTTCCACCTACTGCTTGCCATTCTTATGGCTGCGATATCTACATGGAATTTCATCGATTTAATAGGAAGGTTCCGATCTGCACCCACCTTAGCTAGCTTAACCGCTTTGCAATTGTATGGAATATCCCTGTGGTCTGCAACCATGCACAGGGATACGTCGCACCTGACAGCAATCTCGTTAAGAGATCAGCTGTATTGGTTTACCAACTGGATCGAATTATTGACAATTCCAAGGCTTTTATCGCCGCTTGACTATCTACATATGTAGAAAATAATGGCGCTTTACTCTATCGAGTAAATCAAAAGCCAGGTCGCGACTTCACGAACTGCTGCTTGAAATACAAGGACTTCTGTTTGAAATACCCCGCAGTGCAGTGGTCCGGCAGTCGAGTGGTTATACAAATATCCAGTGCACTGGAGTAAACTCCCTCACCTGTTCTAGATGATGTCTTAGATCCGTCTGTGTAAATCTATATCGCGGATTCTTTTAAAACTTCTCCCGATTCCCAAGTACTTCTAATAGGAAGTTTTATACTTGACGTTAAAGTCCAATTATTACTACGAATAGTGTTATGGCCTTTTGGCATGGTTGCGTGGCTCATATTTCCACGAGTCAGTTGCAAGGATTTCCTAAGCTGTAATGTTGTTTAAACCGCCATCAGCTTCCCAACCATATCAACAGGAAGAAGATGGAGCATAGTTCCGACTGGAGCTGTGTGAGTGGTTCTAAAGTCGCCCGTTATACAGATACAGAATAACCTTTGAACCTTCTCAAGTATTGCAATGTTGCTTTTCTCATTCAGTGCCGTCCACCAGTACTCCATACATAAAGATATGACGACTGCTGAATATATCCAATGAACAATCAGGGGCTGGAGACCCCAGTTTGGGCATAAGGCCTTCGTACATGAATAGAGTAAGGCTTTAGGGTTTGAAAACCAACGAGACCGATACCATTTGTCTCCACTTTGCGAGTTTTTGTAGACCAGACTTCATCAAGCATCTAACTGTAAGAAGGAACATCCCTGATAGCGCTAACGCAATGTCGCCCGTGTAGGCTATGACACTAAAGCCCTCTTTACTACCATGAGTCACAATAGTGGTAATAATACTCCGCCCTGGGGGTATCCATTTACAGAAGATCGGTACCTTCTGTCAAAAAGACATTTTTGAAAGCTCGTTCAACATCACCATTAGCTCGAAGAACACCATTGTGTAATCCTTGTTTTCAAACGATTTCTCAATAATCCCTACCAACGAGTGCAGGGCACTGTCTATCGATTTTCCCTTGTAATACGCGTGTTGGGATACCGATAGGAGATTACTATATAATTTTGTTCTAATGTTGACATCGATCAACCTTTCGAAGTCTTTAATAGAAAGGAGGATAAGGCTGATCGGACGGAAGATTTGAGGGGATGCGTGGAAGGTATTATTGGCTTTCGGTATTAAGACTGGCTCTCCTTCAGGATCTAGGCGTGTAGCCGAAGTTTAAACAACTCCTAAAGATAATGTGGAGCCAAAGACTTAAAAGTATCAAAACATCGCTGTAATTCCACTGGTAAGATAACGTCGATACCAGGTGATTTGTACGGGAGGAAGCTATGCACTGCCCACTGTATTTTATTAGGGGTGACAACGTCCTCTGGCACTGTAAATATGGCTCTCTTATGGTTATCCACTGATTGTACTTTCTTTGTTTTACTTCCAGGAAAATGGGAAATGCATCACTAGTCTTTTCTATATTTTCACACAAAAAAACGCTTTATGATTACCTAACTTCCTAGGACTGAGATCCTAGTCAAGTGGGTCTCTGGAGCGATTTGCTTGATTAGAAAGCTTCCTACCCTCACGTTGAAGCTTACTTATTTCAAAGATCCACCACTGAGGCGTGTCTACTTATTGGTCAAGGTTTGTGTAAGGCTAAATTCATTGCTTGTGTGATTGCTCAAAACTATTGAGATAACTTTTCAATTTCGTATTATAAATATTCCAATCCATTTTCCTTGGATTCCTAAAAACAGATTTTGGGGGAGAACTAAAGTCAATACCGAACTGTATAAAGCGGTAGTCAGAGAACAATACATCTAAAGATCACATCAATAACTTCTTGCCTATTGTTAGCAATAAATGTGGGATCTGAACCCTTATTGCAAATAACAAAGTTATGTTCCACTAAGTAATCAAATGGACACTCACCGCGGACATTACTTTCGCTGCTGTCGCACGCATCATGATGAGCGTTAGCGTCACGACCCATGTCGAGAGGAAGGTTTTCCTTCTCGGCCTGACTGATCACTCTACGTATATCGTCTGCAGGTCGAAGCCCTGTTTCAAACTAACGTAGTCGAAGTCAGAATTGCTGAAATTGGATAGTAGAAACAGATTAAGGTTTTTCTTGGCAAGTATACAAGCTCTGGATTTACCTAGTCCCTTAGCAAAGAAAATCGTGTAGTTCTTAGCCCTTAATCCCGCTATACTATTGTCCCTTAGGATCCACTTCCTGGATAAGGGCAATGTCTTCTCCACCTTTTTTGTAGGCGGAGAAAAGAATTAGCAGAAGCTGCTTTTGGGTGGTGGAGATTAAGATTAATTTGTACCAACCGAAGCATTAGTGCTACCCGATACAGACGCCTTTATTACTGTAGCATTGCAATCCTCCGAAGCAGAGGATTGGTCATCACTGACCTGTTTCTCGGGAAGATAGATTGGGACGAGCAATCTGACAAGATCTATCGAATTCTAATAACCTTCATTTGTATAACGCTGCCAAATACTCTTTTTACTTCAGCAACCAGCTGTCTACGAATGAGTTTCCCTCGAATAAACAAAGTTCAACGAACTATAATTTGAAAAATAATCACGTAAAGAAATACAGTGACATTGTATAACTGCTGCAGTTGTCATTTTGCACCCATAAGCATGTGCGACCCTGAAAGTTATTGTTCTTTAATTCAATCATGCATACGTAAACTAACATTAGCGTCGTTGTTTTTTAAACACAAGTAAATCAAACCACTCCCCTAAAACATTTCAAGCCTCCGAAACTGTTGGTATTTAATAAAACTTGACAGATGGCCTCAGTTCTCCTTCAACTCACTTGCATCTGCGCGGGAAGCGGTACCAACTGACCATTGGTTATGGATACCCTATAATTATTCACAATCTAACTCTGCAGTTAGTTTCTTTTCCTTTCCCAAATTGCACATATGTATTGCTTTTTCCAAATTGGAATTACCTACTGCACCGCTGCCAAATAGAGAGTGTTGAGTCAGCATAAACCAAGCCAAACGTTCTCAGGGTCAGCAGAATGTGTAAGCGGAAACTCAAAAGTCTGGTTCGGTTCAACAACAATTTCACACACATGTCTACCACGTACTAAACAGAAAGTAAAATCTAAATCTAAACAGCGATCAGGCAAAGGTAGGTCTTTTCTGACGTGTCCATGTCTGGCTATTCCAATAGGCCGCACCGCACCCATAGATAGCCGAGAGATCGGTGTTGGTTTTATTGTTCTGTGTATTTGTAAAGCCTTATCTTGAATCTTTTTAATGAGAATTTAATGTGTAACAATCGGTAAGTGTGCAAACTGTTATGCAGTGTGTACCAGGAGGTCTGTCAGGTACTCACTCTTTAGTGGATAGTGGAAAGTATCTATTAAGATACAATTGGTACCTATTGCTAAATTGTACCTGGCGCCTAAGGAGCAATATGTTCTCTTTGTTTAGGTTTATTGTGTTTCCTTTTGTGTACTTGTATTATGAGATTTGATTTTATGAGGTTGCCGCTCCTTAAAATGAAAGGGAATTTTGCGGGATTTGTTGTCTTTTAAGTAGCGTATCGCGTGTTTTTTTTCAGATTGGTAAAATTACATGAAAGGAACATCTTGCAGTACAATGGACATTTTGAACGAATTTCCCCGTGGGTATTTTAGATTAAATTTATATTTTCCATTGACTTAGAGTGAGATAATGTGGTTAAACATCTTCTTTGGGTATCCTTTCATCATAAACTGAAGTTATTCCTTCTTTGGGAATCCTTTCATCATAAACTGAAGTTATTCCCTTGAAGAGGTTAAAAACATTATTGTTTTGGGTTTCCAACATACAAACGAAATACTAGACTATTGACGAGATTGAAAGAAGGATGGTAAAGTGAAAAATTAGATAGATAGATAGATTTTTATTTCGTGTAAATAGGTTTTGTTACTACACATTTTACATTGCAGAGATTTGGTATTATATTTACCTTGCTACTAAAACATTGTATTATAATTTTTATTTAAATTTTTTTTTAACCATTAACAATTTTGCAATTTGGAGTAAAATACGAAAAGAAAAACCTCCAATCAAAGAACAAAAAAAAAAATAAATAAATAAATAAATAAATAAATTAATAAATAAAAAAAAAAATAAGAAAACAATAGAAAACAATAGATAATTTAACGAATAAATAAATAAATGAACAATTATTAGATATACAATGAAGATATAAATAACTACATAAGGAGAATAAGAAAAATACATAAGAAAAACTTAATATCCTATCTAAGTTTATGTGTAACTTAGGTACATAGATAGGATATTAAGCTGTTTTCAGCAAAAGCACATTCGTTTATAAATTTGTTCGTAAGCTTTTGAATTCTGTCAGATATCAGTTCAACATTCGCTCTATTATGAAGATTTCGGGTTGAGTGGTGCCAAGAAAGGTTAAGCATCATTTTAAGCAATTTGTTTTGGGACACTTGCAGTTTTTTTATAGCAGGCACAACTTCCCCAAACTTGACATCGATATAAAAGTATTGCTTGGAAAATTACTTTATATATGATTAGCTTATTATCATTTGAAAGAATAGATTTTCTATTTATGCAAGGGTATAACATGCTTATTGCTATACTAACTTTCTTTAAGGTTCTAGCAACATGTTCTTTAAAAGTTAATTTGGTGTCTAGATGTATACCAAGCTACTTCACGGAGTTACTCCAGTTAGTAGTATAACCAGAAATTTGCAGTTGGCTTGTTGGAAGGTAGCAAAGTTTTCTTTTTCGGGTAAAAAAGATGGCTTGCATTTTATCACCATTCAGAAAATAATAATATTTATAGTTTATTATCAATTCACTATAGTTTTGACCCGGTCGTTGCACTTATAGCTATGCCAATTTGTAAACTTTTTTCGGCAATTATTAAATGTTTGAAGTAAAATTCGAGATGATAATCAAAAGCCATACTAGTTTCATAATCTTAAATGCTTGAATGGCTTGAAAAGAATACATTTGATGCAAAGTTTACTACAGATTGAATTGGTTTTGCTCCAAATCACCCTAACTATGTATATGTATTGATGGATGGATGACAGATATGAACTAATATGCTAAGTTAAGGATTCTTCTTTCCGGAACTTTCGAAACTTTTTGAGTCCAACTTAATAATCTGGTAGTGCCTTTCAGACCCGTAGTATGGTATTTATTATAATTGTTACTAATTAAAAGCTGCTACGCGTGTTGTAGGGAAGATAATAATTTGCTTCTACTTGTTGGCAAAGTCCCTTAGGAATTATTAATACACACATACATACATATGTATATTAGAAGGTGCAGGGAAATTACTTCTCGGGAATTTAACCACATGGGAATTTACTCCACATCTATTGGGCAATTAGTTTACTTTTCGAATGTGGAGTAATTTCCCACTAGAAATGGGAGTGGAGTAATTTCCCACTAGAAGTGGGAGTGGAGTAATTTCCCAGTTAAATTTTGATGATTTTTTTTGCTTCTTAGCGAAGCGATGAAGTTGCGTTAGCGGCTAAACCCTGCGGATAAAAGTTTGAAAACCTGTTAACAAGCGAAGCGAGACACCTACCCCAAACTTGAAATACACCAGACCTGCTTATTGGCTCCTGCCTGACAGTTTTTAACACATTTAGTGACTCGTCCAGAATATGTTACATCCGAAAAGTGGACTAATTGCTCACTAGAGATGGAGTAAGTTCCCATGTGGAGGAAATTCCCGTGGAGTAATTTCCATTTACAATGTTAGAAAGTTTGCTGAACAATTTATTCGGCCTTAAGACTCGGGAGATATATCACACTACATGTAGATAAAGTTGGGTGTTTATGCTTTTATTTTGAGTTATACTTAAATATTAAGATCTTATAACTGCGTATGTTATATTACTGATATTACTGGTGCAACGTAATCTTCTGAAAAAATGTGTCGTTTACACAGTTGCGATTTTCCTTAATAACGTCAAACAACAGCAAGCTTCTACGAGTACCAGTCTATAGACCAGTAACTTCTGTATTCATTAGTACTACATCCATTACCCTCAGGTAATCGGCTGTAGCTGTCCAAATAAACTCGGACATATTGCTTATGATCCCTATACCCCGGTATACATTTACATATGTACATCTGGTGCTGGCATTTTGGAAAAACCTAATTTTTGTCTACCTACTGGTCCCTAGGGTGGTATTTTTTTTAAAAGAAAATACTCTAAATATATCGTTGCTTGGACTAATCGTATCAGCTCTGAATATATTTAGTCTACCCGCATGTTTGGAATGCCCACCCATCTAAACAAACCGGGAAGCGTAACCCATGAACCATTTGAGGACAAGTACTATACTACCATTACGTACCATCGATCAAAGCCTTTAATTAGTTCATGAATAAAACATTTGACCAATCCGGGAATGTTTGGTAAAACATCTCTATTACTTGGTGTGATGGACACAACGAAGCAAGAAACACTTTTGGTCAATGAGTCACAACTGCTTAATTGTACCAGGAATGGTATAGACGTTGTTAGTCAGTTCTTAAGCAAACTCTTTTTTCTTTCGTTCCACCATCGTCAGCCAACTCTTTAAAAGGATCGGACACAAGAATGTGTCTGTGCATATGTATGTTTACAAATCGATCGGCTCGGCTCGGTAGTCCAAATCCAAAATGCATTTTCAGTTTGTTGTCCCCGCGTCGCATAGCATGACTCAATGAAATAGAATTTCGTAATTTATGCACGCAGGCTTGTGTTTATATGAGACAAATACCGGTATAATGGGATCTAACGAAAATATATATGAAAGAGTAAATGTTAACCGTTTTAAAAATGATTTTTAAAGGAGATCTTGTCAAGAAATTTGGAACGGTGAACCTTCGGAAAGCTGTGACGGTGAGTCGACGTACTCATATGCAGTAACGGATGCATTTGAGGTACATATACATATGTACATATGTACATACGTATTTGATTATTTGACCTGAATTTTTGGATACCTTCTCGTGGGTTGATGTATGTCCATTCATACATACTTATTTGTTCAGTTTTAGTAAGTAACGTGGTATTTGTGAATGTGGATGCTGATGGTGTACGAAGACAAAGAACTACTGAAGGTTAAAGTTTTTAAATTTTGGTTCAAATTTGCTTCAATCGAAGCAGAGATTGGGAGGAAATATTTGGTGGACTAATTCCTAAAATCCAAGCCATTGTTGTTCGTGCGGACTAAGTTTTTAACCTGATTGTTAAAAGTAAAACAGTAAAATGAGATCGAGCAGTATCTACTACTACCTAAGTCTAAATACAGTATAAATGTATGTACATCTCTATAAATAGATTCTTTAAAAACTTGACTGGAAACTATCGTATCTAACACCACAGGATTTGCAACGTCCATATTGATAGTCCACCTTCAGGTCCACCTACAGTAACAGAGGTAGTCGGTTGAACGGCAGGGACGAGACCCAGGGTCTAGCTTCTCGCAACCATCCAACGAACTTAGGATCGAATACACATACTCAAAACGTCAACGAATTACTCGTACTAAAGAGAATGTCGCCGCTGTTACCCAAAGTGTGGAACAAGATCCAAATTTATCGATTCGTCGTCAGTCGCAGCAATTGAGGCTCCGTCCGTCCGTTACAGGAATTAAACCCACAGGACCATGATTGGGCATGATTTGGTTTCCACAGAAATGATGACAAAAATGAAGAAAATTGTGTTCAGCGATGAGATTTTTTTTTTACTTAAGGGAAAGGCCCTTATTTCGTAATGGTTAATGAAGATCGTTACCAGACTAATATCAATAAATATTTTGTTGAACATACAGACAAGATGTGGTTATACTGCAATCGAAACTATGTACATACATACTTATTGATAAGTAAATTTCCTATCGATTTATGGAAGTAAACCTATCGATTAATTCATATGCTGATAAACCAGCAACATTTGACACCTTGGAAGCCATTATTGTTAGTATCATTCGCTACATATAACAGTGACAGTCACAATGGCCATATTCCCAATCATTTTTCACTCATTTCGGAATATGGTTGATCATAGCCGGATGATAAATACAAATCGATTCTAATTTCATTTTAAATTAGAAAGACAGTACTCCCCATCACTACCACAAATGTACACCACTAATGTATGCATAAACTGCTAACCACAAAAAATTTCAACCCTGATGAGTGCATTTTATATTAAGATGATGATTTCTTTGAGTGTGTCGATTGATTTTCATTTTCACGGAAATTGAACAATTCAGGTGATCGGTATATTCGTTATGATCGTTCACATCGTACAGCGCAATTAAATGGGGTTAAACCAATTAATAAGTGTATTCGACGAAAATACAAAGTCCAATCAATTCACATATCTTCTCCAATTGACACATTCTTCGATTGATTTGGTTGTTGCGCAGTTTTTCGAAAATAATAAACAAATTGAAATGGGCCGTCGACAATCTGTCCGGCTGCAGTTGCATTCATTCAAAAACGCCTGACAAAACTGCAAACGTTGCAGGATCAGTGAAACAACGTAAAAACTGTAAAATCATCCAATCAGCAGCATTGAATTCCATTCACATGAAACTCACAGGAAATTGCAGGTTTTTTTTCGCCGATGTAAAATTCCTCAAGAACCACGTGGTAGGGACTGATATCCTGTCTACCTTGTCAGTGGATATGTATAGAACCAATAGATTAGTCTCTTGGGAGAAGTTTCTAAAATCCATGAAAATTACCGGACGTTGGGTATAACTTTCGATAAATTATTTTCGAAATAATAATTTTTTTCGCATTGAAATCGAAACGGAAATCCATAATTCATTCAAAGCTTCGTCTCTGTCCCTTCTCACTTCTGCTCGTCCACGCCACGAATTTAAATCAGACGACATGTCAATTTGTTTAATTCTCCTTCTCATTAGATATACTACAGGTTGGCCTATGCAAATGGAATTCCCCCTCCTCCAACTGATACAAATCTCTATGAATCTCTAATAAATTAAAATAGAGGAACTGATCAAAATGTCTTCTTCAATCAACGGAGACTTTTCTCTTTTTGGTCATGTTGGAGGGGTTCTCCATCTCCAATCTTTTTCATATTTTATTCTCTTAATTACCATAAACGAAAAAAACTTAAAAAAACTTACCGACTTAACGTTTTCAAATTTATGTGCCGCATATACAGATACTGCGGTTCAACAGCAGCAGCACGTGATTTAATATTAATTCAGCAGTTCTTGTTTGCATTTATTACAATTTTATTTGAATAAACGCCGGCATTGTAAGCTTTCGTGTTTTGAGAAACACATAAAAAACGCCCTTTTGTGGCCATCCACCTTGCCGATAGAAAGTGAAAACTTTAGAGATAAGACCGCCGAGAATCGAGTCGATATGGAATTATGTATGTGAAACTTGTGAATTTCTATCTCCCACAAGTTTAATTTTGTTAGAAACCGTATTTAGTCGGGTTTTATGTTAATGTTGAATGTACCCACAATAAAAGTCTCAATGGATGAAGTGGGTTAGGCAAATAGGTGTAAGAATCTTAAGATACTTTTATCGTGAGAAGTGACAGTAGATTACTTCGTGCTAAGAAAATCGTTTTATAGGATAAACGTGAAACTTGTGATTAAGTAGGTACGGGGACTCCACTGAGTTTGGGATATACATACATACATATCTTACCCTTGGACTTTGATTCTTCTAATTTTTGGAAGATATTCCTTTTGACTGCACGTCACTCTGTTTCATTAACTAAGCAACTGAAAGTTAAAAAGGCGAAAAGAAAATGGATACATTCTGAGCATTGTTGCAGTTGAGGAAGATCAGAATATTTTATGAAAAGTGTAGAAAGGATACCAGTATATACAAGACCAATTTATAAACCAATACCAGCACCTTATAAGCGTAGTTTTCCAGTGGTAATAGGGCATTGTTAAACATCAGTAGTCTTGATTTGTGCCTCTACCATCTTACTTATACAAACAGAAGACTGATTAATCTATCTGAATCATTGTCAGATATAGCATGTAAGTGTCGTTTTCAATCCAATTAAATAAATCGGATAAACTACCTCTATTCCAACCAACAAAAATCAAACCAATACTCCTTAGCTAAATATTGAATGCCCTCTCCCAGGCTGGAGGTAATCTTCCTCTACGTTGTGCTTTCCTCGCTCGTAGTACGACAGAGAAACCTTTTAGGTTCATTTGCAAAGTGCAAACATGAAAAACTCTTCGTGAACAATTTCATTGATTTTTCCTCGATCGCATTATTTCGAAAGGAAATACTTTATATGCAAGCGACACAACATAGACGGGGGGATTAATGCGTACTCGCCCTACAGTCGGCCTTGGATCGGTGTACCTTTACACTTTCGTTATTCCACACCACCAGCATGACCTAGGCGTTTCCTGTTATTGCATTGCATTGGTATCATTGTCCCGCTAAATAATTAATCAAAATCACACGATGACGATGGTATTCATCAGCACAATGAGGTTTCAGATACTTTTGATTTGTATTCCATTTTGTTGCGGCAAAGCGTGTTTTAGAGCGATTTAATCCAATTACTCATAAAGATTGATCTGGGTATTTTATCTGAACAATTGAAAGCAGATACAAAGATACTTAATTAATCGGGTGACGATGACCTTCTTCAGGTGCACGATGACGGTGGCAGCGGCAGCGGCGGCGGCGATCTTAAGTTGAGCATAGCACAGATATTTTACTACTTGTTTTTCGATTTTTTCAGCGTCTCTCCCCTTCTTTAATTGATTTCATGTCTAACAAATTAAAAGTGAATGTTTACTGGAATTTTTATCTATTGTGTCTGAGCTGTCTGTGTGCGGGGATTGTCGATTGTTTGACACAGTAACCTTAGATATAAAATTACGGCGGCTGATGTACATAGTCGAAATCAGTTTTACTAGATGGTGGTGGTCTTGCTTAGAGACCATTGAACCCATCATAGCCACTATCATGAGTGATGTTGAAGGTGAATTGAATGATCTCACCCATCATGATTTAGGGTGTTTTAACCTTCAAACTGGGATCAAATGAGAGTGTGCGATAATTGTGGTTAGCATGGTGGTTATAAGTAGTGTTTCTCTTAATAAGTATTGAGAGATTGGTTATTGTTACAAGTTGTTTTGTGTGTAGGGGACTTAGTCAGTGCTTAGTTGGTAAAGTGATAGCTTGGTTGAATGAAGGTCGTTTTTTTCATAAATGTGGGTTATTGCTTACCACTGAAACCACAAACATTCAGCTCAAATGATTTGCTTGATTCTCATCGTTGGGCAGCGGTACTGGTTACCGCATTAATCTGATCCATTGAGCTGTATTGCACAATCAAGTAATGATCTAGGCCACAAGATGTTCAGAGACTTAGAACAAGGTTGTGAAATGAAATAAATCTTGCAGATTATAATATTTTACATGCAGTATGTTGTCTGCGGTTTTGATGAAATAGTCTTAAGTGTTGGAAATGTTTTTAAAATGAAATGATTTTGAGCTTTATAAACTAATTCGCCCGATGAGACGAAAACATGGTACATACCTTTCCGAATGGCTTATTTTTTTATTTGAGTCTATACAGTGAATTAGAAGGTTTTCCGGGCCAAAATTTACATTATCTTCGATCCCGTCTATTGATTGTATGGTATGGATATCTTTGCTATATGAGGACTAATTTTATGTATGATCTCATCTTCTTAGTCTCTTAATGAATGCAGCGGAATGTAGCACATCAAAGAATTCTTGCACATTAAATGTTCAGGATGTTTATAAACCGAATATCTTGGGCTGCAGGAACGAATATACCCTGTTCAGATGGAATGTGCTATATTTGTTGGCTTTTCTTTTCGATTGAGCAACCTCGAGAATCTGAATATTGACGTCGAGCATCTATTGTTTTTTTTTTAAATCTCGGGTTTATTCAATTGAAAAGGTTAGGTTAAGTTAGGTTTGGTTAGATTAGGTTTTGTTAGGTTAGGTTAAGTTAAGTTAGATTAGGTTATGTTAGGTTAGGTTAGGTTAAGTTAGGTTAGGTTAGATTAGATTAGATTAGATTAGATATTAGATCGGATCGATTAGATTAGATCGGAGACCTAAAGGTCTATTCTGAATCCCCTTTTAAAAAATAGAAAGAGACCTAGAAATAAAAATAAACGGAAAAGTTACTGGCTGGCTTCGGAAGCAGTAGGTGCTCATAATGAAGGGGAAGAGATTCGATATCTGCAAGCCTGCTAACTCTGCAGTGCTTGCAAAGAAGCTGGATCGCTAGGGTCGAAGCGTAAGCGTCGTTCTTGCAAAGTGGGGCTGTGGCAAAGCAGATGTTGTGACTGCATTGACTTCACCTTTTCCTCGTCTCCGCAGCTTCCGTACAAATCGTTGGACTCTACTCTCCATTTACGAAACATGACTCCGATGGGGTAGCGTCCTGTGATTATTCCAGTTAGGTTATTAATAGAAGATCAATTTAGTGCTAGAAGTCTCTTTGTTTGCTTTTTGTCTAATTTCGGCCGTTACGTCCGAGAGATGAGATAACCAGGAAGAATTAACCTTTTTCTCTATTATGCCGTCAATTATCCAATCGGTGGGAGTATGGATGTTTCCTCTTTACTAACGTTCGATTTCAACCGCTTTCTTGCCAGCGCATCCGTCTTTTTGCTATGTCTGGAAATACAAGGAAACCAAACTTGTAACTTCAAACGATAGTTTGTTCAAGAAAGATAATGTGGTTAGTCACACTTGAGATATAGGGTATGCAATACAATATAATAGCACATAATTCATGCAGGTGATGAGATTTTGTCCTAAGCTGGACAACGATAAAGACTCATCTAAGAGAAGGAAACGATTGAACTTGGGTGTCTGCCTTGTCAATATTGAATAATTGATTGAAAATACAAAAAGAAATGCTACAATGTGTCTGCAACGGATGGTATAATACCCTATCCTTCTTCTATTGTATCAGCCTTACTAAAGTGGAGGTGGCAAACTGATTTTTTATTGAATTGCTACGACAACTTCGAACCTTTGAAGATGTTATGTACATATATAAAAATGCCCCTAAAGAGTGGGCGTGGCTTCTGCTCCTCCTTTTCAAATTCCAAGATTTGAAATTTTATTCTCCTAACATAGCTCAAGCTCAAGCTTAGTGGTTGTGACTGTAGTTCTACATTAGTATTACTCATGGTGATGTCAAAACCCTTCGATCATGCAAAATGCGGTGCACTAAACAAATTAATTACCTACATATATACAAATACCTATGTATATTACCTATATACATAGTTTTGTCCCCAATGCATCGTGAAATTAATTTTTTTTCTCTATTTACAGATCCAGTTTATTTCAGTTTCGCTCGGGTAAGTAAATTATGGTTTTAATTGTTATTACAAAAGATTTTTAATTAACAACTACATACTTACATGTGCTTATGTAAATCTTCTGTATTTATTATTAATTGCCTCTGTGCTCCATCAAGAGTAAACGTCTACGGGGTTACTCAGAGTCCTAAGTCGTAGCAACAAGTAGTAGCTAGAGCAGTAACTCTTTTAACCTTTACTTCATTGAGAGAATATTCAGTTGTGAACTTTTAAAGTTTACCATTAACAATTCTGTTGTTGGAGGTAGCATTTGGATACAATACGTGGTGTAAAAATGATTTACCAAGGGAAGAACTGTGAACATAGCTCATTTTATTTTCTAAATTTCAAGGTAAGACTCTTTTGGTGCTTTCACCTGTTCCATCCTACAATTCTTACACCTAATACTTTCGTCGATAGCGATAGCAAGCGCTTGCAACTATTAATCAAATCAAGGATAAGCGTAGATAATTTAGAATTGTAGGTCCAGTTTTGTCTAAATATTGTTAAAGCCAATTCAGAATCGTATGCAGCCTTAGATTGGAAGTACTTGTATACTTTCGGTGTTGTCTGGGGTTCGAACACCGTACCCCTCGTTCCGTAGTCACTAATTCTTTGAATTGTCCTTCATATTCTTGAAGACGAGTTTTTTTAAAATTAAAATCTAGAGTTTTGATAGCAGCTATCAATGAAAATAGTGATGCTAAGAATGGGTCTCGGGTTGTGTCTTAGTAACTGACTAGCCTCGTATAATACTAGCGATTCTGAGTTTATGTTTGAAATGTCGATATAAATTTGTTCATTTAAAATATTTCATGATTCCCTGTCAGTGGAATTGGCTACGACGATGTGTGGACTTAGTTCCTGAGTTAATTTTAGTCTCTGCTATCAGATGCGGGCTCTTCTTTGTAACAGCTGATGGATGCAGCTCATGTTCGCGTTGTTGTATCCCAGGTATGCTTATAATATTACATATTCATATTAGTTACAAATATGTTGTTTGACTTCAATTCAATTCAATTCAATTCAATTCAATTCAATTCAATTGACTTCAATTTATCCTTGAGACACTCTCCCCGGAAATCAGAATGGAAGATGAGTCTACCTGTAGAATATGACATCTTCTAAGATCCGAAACTTAATCATAACTATTTCATTGAGCGTATTGCTCCTCCAACGCTTCAACTTTTCTTACCTATAGAGATAAGTCTATTTGTCTTTCTCAGTTTCAGACAAGGATATGTTTCCCTAAAAGAAGGCACTCGCTTCAGTGTTGAAGTGAAATTTGGTCATGTTAATAAGGACAGAGGAAGGTTTGCAATTTTCAGGGAGGTTTAAAGTTCGTATAACTCAGATCTGCCCTTTATCTCAATACGTTATGCAAGCCATTGTTTTATCCTTATATGTAGATCTTATTGTTTTGATTAATTTGGTTTTGTTGCTGCTTTAGTATCCATTTAAAGTACAATAGGATTTAAAGATAGGTCGATATTTCTTGGTTCCAAAAGTTTTCGGTTTTTCGGCTAATATTTGGCCGAATAATTGTTCTTTTGCGTGTCAAATTTTGAAAAATTAAAAAAAAAGCGAACAAACACCAAATGTATGCAAAGAATTACGAATCAGTCGTGTTCTAGGTTTCAAATACTCTCACTTATACCGTGATCAAACTGTCTTACTTCGACAAGGTAAACGGGCGTTTGAAAGGAAAACCTCATTACCATAAAAAAGAATTTAATTTAATTACAGCAATAAACTTAAAAAGATTTATTTATCAATTTGGTTAATTTTATTTATTTTCTTAACGAAAAGTAATTTTTCTGCGATATGACATTGAGGCATTCTTCGTCGTATCCAACAATGAGTTGCAATTAATTACAATTCATATCGATGGTATACTGACGTTGACTGCTGTTGATGGTGTTGATGTTGATGATGATGATGACGGATGGTTTGATGACCATCGCTAAACGCTTTGTGTTGCCAAATTGCTGCACCTTCAAATGATTCAATGAACATATTTATTTTTTAATGTTTTTTTTTTTGTTTTTTTATTTTTTTTTTTTTTCATTATTCTGTTTTCTTAAAAGGCGCAATTAAACTATGCTGGGCGAGCATAGTGTTAAATGTGTTGCATCACACAGTCCATATAGTTGCAATAACATTTCGGAAGGACAAATTAAATGTCAAAACAAAAGATAAAACGCGTAAATATTTTCTGTACATTAAAATTGTCAGACAGCATTAACTTTCCGCTCGTATGACCTAAATAAGCGAATGGGGACCCGGTAAAGTGTAACAATATGGCTTTGGGGTTATGCAAATTTCCCGCAAACAATGAAAATAGATAAAATGTGACTTTTTAAGTGTTGCATATGTCCGAAGTTGTACAATATTGTCGGTTCGTGCCATGAAAAGATAATGGGCAAAATGGAGTTTTGTGTAATATTTGTTGAGTGTCATTAGGCGGGGGAGTGATGTAAAATTGTGCCGATTTTGGTTTGAAACGAGGGTAATGAAGTACAAGTAAAAAAACCTTTATTACCAAGGATTTTTCTTATCTAAATTGCATATAATATGAGGTGTCAATATCTTAACCTACTTTGGTTTGGGTTTGATCTACTTTCTGCGGTCATGGATGCAATGAAATTGGATGTGAAAGAGGGATGATGAGACTTGTAACAAAAGTTGTAAAATAGACATGACAATACTAGATTAGATGGGAATAAATGTAACAAATCGTCAGGAATAATAAAACAATTGTTCACCCCTGGTCTCCACTGGCAATAATTCATTGCAAGAAATATGTATGTCATGCCATTGAAATTTTTAATGAAGACCTCAAATTTCTTGACATAATTTATTGCAAAACATCCATGAAATCCATAAATTGGATTTATTTAAAACCTTCTTTTTTAATTTTTCTAATTTTCAACTAATAAGAATTAGTTGTTGCTTACTCTTACGTAACATGGTTGAAAATGAAATGTCTTGACATAACTTGGCCAGTAAAAACATAAAAATTTCTAAAATAAAGTCTCACTTAATGTGATAGAATATCTGACAGAAATATGTCTTGTAGAGACATTGTGTCATGTACAAGCTTGCATCTTTCCGGAAAAGTAAAACTTTTGACATAGACTTAAATTTGTCTGTCATGGACGTATGAAAAATTTTCTATTTTAACTCGAAACTTTTTAAGGCGCAGGGACATAAGTCCCATTTTTTTCTTTTCGGACCTATGTCCCACTTAACTGGGACATAAGACCCAAGTTGAATTAGGGACTTATGTCCCACCTCATCGGGACATAAGTCCAAAATTTTTTCGCCGAAAATGGGACATAAGTCCCAAATTCTAGCAATTAGCCTTATCACACTTTGATAAGGCGACATTAGGCAAATTTTGCTTTATGTCACTTACGTATACGCATAAACACTGGAATATCTATGGGGGGGCATGCTCCCCACCTGCAACCCACCTGCTTGGGGTCACTGTTGGATTTGGGGTAGGTGCGAGGTTGGGTATATGCAAACTTTCTTTATATCCATATTTCGCATGGATCCTCAACCTCGCACTTACCCCAAATCCAACAGTGACCCCAAGCATTCAATCCCGAAATGTCATTGCCAAAAAGACAAACACGTTCCCAGAAGTATTTTTAATCTTAAGGATCACAAAAACCCGGAGCATCCAGAGTTTGGACCAAAGATATTAAATGGATTTTAAAAATACATAACTTTGGAACGAAGCAATATTTTTGAACTTTTTTTCATTAAATATTCCGAATTTGGATAATGGTGCTCTGGACGAACCCACAAAGAATTATTTTACATCCCGAACAACTTCTCAATTGTAAGGACACAATTTCGCATTAGTGCTCCGTAAGAGTGCATTGTGCGTGTCATTCCGCTGTTTCAGAGAGAAAAGACTGTATATGTATTTAATCAGACAAACTAGAAGGCATGCGTCCGGACAGTCTCGAGACAATATAAGCATCGTACAGGCATCTATTGGAGAACACCCTTCGACAGGCGGCGCACGTCTCATTCCACGGACGATCTTGCAAAGAATTTTAGGAAGGGGTTTGCATTAGGTTCATAGTCAATTCCCAGTCTCTCGCAGATCTTAAAAGAAACATTAAGTCCAATATATTGAATTATAATAATAATACCACCAACTTTCAGAAAAGTGATGGACGAGATAGGAGTTTTGAGATCCCTCAGTTTATTGACCCCATCAACGATGATTGGAAGGTCATTTATGAAAATCATAAATAGCAAAGGACCTAGTATGGATACTTGCGGGACACTTGACTTTAGTTCCAGAAAACTCGAAGTGTTTCTTATATCAGCAACTGCCTATGTTCTACCAAAAAGGTAAGAAAACCTACAATCCATCTGGAACGGATCATATGATAGCCTATCCTCCTTCCTATGCAGCTCTTATAAAGTGGGCACGGCCATGTTGCATGACGATAACTTCGAACGTTTGAGGATGTTACATGTAAAATTTCATGAAAATCGATTTTTTGTATGGGTGAATTGTAGGGAATCTGAATGCCTAAATATGCGGAATGACGGAAGGACGGGTATAAAAACCAAACTGGCGTTTGAAATCAAAAAAATAAGCCATATCACAAAGTTTTTCTAGAAATCACATTACTTACTTACTTAACGGGCTCCCGACCCGTGAAGAGTCTCTGCCTGAGACACAGCAGCCTTCCACTCTCTTCGATCCCGGGCACGCTGCTTCCAGTTATCTAGACCAAGCGCTCTGGCATCCGCGATAGCTTGATCCTTAAAACGGAGGTTCGGTCTTCCTTGTCTTCTCGAACCTGGGGGCTGTGATTCGAAGATCCTCTTTGCTGGAGCATTATTGTCCATTCGCTCGATGTGGCCGAGCCAGTGTAGTCGACGTGTTTTGGCTTTTTGGACTACATCCACATCCTGGTACAGCTCATAGAGTTCGCGGTTATATCTTCTCCTCCATTCGCCCTCCTCGCATACGGGACCGAATATCCGACGAAGAATTTTTCTTTCGAAAGTGTTCAGTATTTGCTCTGCTTTCCTGCTTATCGTCCAGCACTCGGCTCCATACAGCAGAACTGGCAGGATCAAAGTTTTGTAGAGCATACATTTCGTCTTTCGAGTTAGGAGTTTTGACCCCATTTGTTTCGCCAAACCGAAGTAGCAGCGGTTTCCTAGGGTAAGTCTTCGTCGAATCTCCACTAAGTTGTCATTCGTGGAGTTGATATTTACTCCGAGGTAGGTAAACTCCTTAACCACTTCGAAGTTACTGTTGCCAACAGTGACGTTTTGTCCTAGGCGGTGGACAGATGCTTCTTTGTTTGTTGACAACATGTATTTGGTTTTGTCCTCATTCACTTCAAGGCCAACACGTTTCGCCTCTTCTTCAATTGCCGTAAAAGCCTCTAACACGGCGCGCTGGGAGCGACCGATGATGTCGATGTCGTCTGCGTATCCCAGCAACTGGACAGATTTGTTGAAGATAGTGCCTTCCGTGTTTACACCTGCCCTGCGCACTATCTGTTCCAGCACAAGATTGAAGAAGTCACATGATAGCGCATCCCCTTGCCGAAATCACATTATCTTTGTTTAAAAAGTTAGTAAATAAATAAAAATATAGTTAATATCTATAAGTTTAGCTTAGGGTGCCAAAATCAACATTAAGGAGGTTAAGATCGACGTCCACAAGGCTCTCTCTCTCGTTTAAATTATAAAATACATTCGGGATATCTGCTTGGAACCAATCTTTCCGATACACATATATGTAATATCAACATCAGAATTCGCATACAATGTCTACATTCATCTATTTTTAGAAGAAGTCTTTGCGCATAGTACGTAGGTTATTGTTTATGCTATCAGTTGCAGAATTATTATTTTGATTACAGAGAAGACATAGCACATAAAGGAGAAGGAGTGTTTTTTTTAACCCGGTAGTAACTTTGGGCCAGTTTACAGGTCCATTACACGAAATTATGCGTTCATCAAATGTTGGCACGTAGCGCCATACTGCTGGAACCACATATTTCCCATATTGATACCATTCAATCAATAATCATAGCTCTATAGCGAATACCGTTAACCATAACACACTGATTAGCCTTATTTTTGAAAATAAAAAAAGCCCACAGACCACTTCAAACTGTGCATATTTCGGAATATCACGGCCTTTCGATAATCTCATGTGGATTATGTTCGCTCCAAATGCGGCAATTTTGCTTATTGACATACCAACAATACGGCGAATAGCGGTCTCAGATGGTCGATTATGTCGGGTGTAATATGGTGCAAGTGTTCTATAAGTTTGGCGCACCGAACCATACTCTTGGAACCAAATTTCTAAAATATGTTAAAGCTGTTGAAGCGTGTATGTCATCGCAATAAAATTGCAAATACTGTTAAATAAAAATAACACTGACAGTTTGCAGTGTGACAATTGGTTCGACGGTTGTTAAGATAGTTACTACTGGATTAAAACAAAAACACCCTTTACGTATTTGAGTCAAAGATTTTTTTTAAATTTTCCATGGTCCCACCTTTCGGGAGTGTATAACAAGTATAAGAGAGTATAACTGTCATTAAAAAGCCTCTCAAACAAAAATTTTGCTTTGAAAATGGCATTAAACAGTAGACCCCATCAATTCATGTGAAGTTCGTAAATAACACGGACAACACGAATGTTTGCCAGGATCAGATTCGTATGTACATACATATGTATGCATTTGTATTTTTTTTTTTTTTGATAAACCAAAAACCACTTTGTCTAAAATGCAGCAGCAACCGAACTGCAAAAAGCTCCCATTAAGCCAAGAGTTTAAAAATTCATAGTCCATCTAACAACCACAAAGTAGAAACGGTTTAATTACAACCATAAAATGTCTATTGTAAGGATTTCAAAATCGGCGCAGGGACATAAGTCCCAAGCTTTTTTTTCGGGACTTATGTCCCACCGCATCGGGACATAAGTCCCATAAAAAAATGTTGGGTCTTATGTCCCACCTAACATATTTGTTTTTAAATAAGCTTAGAGTATTCCAATACCCAGAAGAGCATGGAACAAGTAAGTACATGGCAAAGCTACATTAGGCAAATTTTGCTTTATGTCACTTATGTATATGCAAAAGTGGAATATGTATGGGGGAGCATGCTGTCCCCCTACAACTCCCCTGCTTGGGGTCACTGTTGGATTTGGGGTAAGTGCGAGGTTGGGTATATGCAAACTTTCTTTATATCCATATTTCGCATGGATCCTCATATTGTCTCGAGACTGTCCGGACGCATGCCTTCTAGTTTGTCTGATTAAACACATATACAGTCTTTTCTCTCTGAAACAGCGGAATGACACGCACAATGCACTCTTACGGAGCACTAATGCGAAATTGTGTCCTTACAATTGAGAAGTTGTTCGGGATGTAAAATAATTCTTTGTGGGTTCGTCCAGTGCACCATTATCCAAATTCGGAATATTTAATGAAAAAAAGTTCAAAAATATTGCTTCGTTCCAAAGTTATGTATTTTTAAAATCCATTTAATATCTTTGGTCCAAACTCTGGATGCTCCGGGTTTTTGTGATCCTTAAGATTAAATATACTTCTGGGAACGTGTTTGTCTTTTTAATGGCATTTCAGGATTGAATACAAAAATTCCCCGCTTGGATGGGGAAATAAAAATTTGACCAAGTCTGTACACTCAGAGCAATAGATTCCAGCCATGAATCTATGATACATATGTATATGTATGTATATCCCTGAACTAAAGTTCCAGATACGGGAACGCACAAAACTTATTGTCAAACCACAATTTAATGAAGTTATACAATCAAATTATTAAGTTTCTCTAGTGTCGCGTTGCCAATATACATAAATAAGCATCTGATGAATCATCTTGGTCAAATGAAATACTAAGATAAAGTTGCTACGATAACAAGTATTATTATCTAGTGAATTTTTGCATTCACTTTATTTTTCACACAAAAGCGCAACAATGAAGGAATAAACCGCGATAAGATAATATTTCAACAAATATGTATTCTTACACAATCTACTAAATTTTGATCGAGTAAAAAAAAATTACACATTTTCACCAATCTACATTTTCAATTTAATTAATTAAATTAATACATCAAAAGCAGACATACATATATATGTACATATTTACAAACTATTTATGCGTTGCTCGAATCTATGTAGGCGCACAAGTACTTAGAAGCCACTCACATCAATAATGATACCATCAGCCCCGTGTCGTTGTTGTCCCCTTGAACTTGCGATTGTCAACAATTTTAACATTTTTATCAAACAATTGTTGTTTTTGAAACAACAACCTTTTCCTTTGTGTAGGAGTGTAAAACTGAATATCAGCTATCATAATCAGGTACACACGAGTATCAAAGTTAATTAAATTGTAAAATATTTTGTACGAACTTCGCGTTTGTTTCGATGCGGGGTGGGGTTTTAATTGAAAACCTCTTATCAACTTTTGCGTAAATGAACAAGGTTTTGCGGTTGTGGGGCGGATACGGGCATATGTAGCCACATATGGTTACGATACACATATAATAGAATATTGGTTAATTAGGAAAGTTTGGTCATTAGGTGGTTTCTGAACTGAAATATTCTATGGGTAGACGGGGGATTATCACAAATTAATATGACTATCGGAATAAATGTATTAGGGTGTTCTCTATTAGTCAGTTGTTTTCACAGTAAAATTGCAGTTTCATATATTACATGAAGGTTCTTATATAATAGGGGTATTGTTAGATAAACTACTCCTTAAACTTGACTGCCTACGTAGGGGCTTGAAACCTTTCATTGAACATATATTTTTTTTAGAGCGAACAATATGAACTGGCTATTAGGTCATACTCATTACCGTGTGAATTAGTATCTTATTAAATGTTCTTATTTGATCAAATATTTGCCAGATTGCAAGGGTTGCTTTCGGATTTAGGTTTTACTGGTAGACACGTTTAATGATTTTAGTGTGATAGGCCATTCGAATTATGTGTATTTTTGGATAACTGATGGAATGGCCGTAGTTTTCTCCTGATGATGACATAAGTCATCAGAAGATACATATAATCAAGTATACAAATGCGTTATATTTTTATGTTTGGATATTTATACATTATGTTGAATTGGAAGGTCGGATTGGTTGAATTGGGAGTTTATTTTAAAACCGCGTTTGTCTTTGAATATGTGTCTTCCGTGTATTTTTATTAAAGGAATGGACTATCTGAGTTGCTATGCGTTTCCCAGAAGAATGGCACATACTATTCCCAGATGTGTTTAGTATGTCGGTGAATACGGAGTTTGTGATTCTGCAAAACTCTCGTTTCTAGCTGGTCCTAGTTTTCTACTGTCTATGAGTTGAAGTTGCTTTTAGACGGTATAAGGACAATATATGTACATATGTATGTAGATTCACTATGACATGCTCCAAATGTATAATAATAACACCTCACGACAAAATTCTCTTATGACTAAAAATAGCCCATAGGTACATAGGTGAAATATCGTGGATTGTGATCTAGATCTCAAATCTTCTGCTAAAGTAAAGCGATTTGGTCATAAGCTGGGAAAAGGAGCTGAACATCTTTAACTTTAAAAAATCAGAATGCAAGGTTATAAGGTGAACTATCTTAGGTCTGTGTTCACAGTTTTCAGGAGAGCAAATAAATTCAGGACAATATTGTATTTTTATATGAATTTTTGAAGTTCATATGAAAATTTTTTTTTGAATAAATCGGGATGCGAATTTGATACAAACATTTGGACATTGCGAACACTATGCAACAAAATGTAAGAAAATCACTTAAGTTGACTTAAGATAGTTTACCTTTTCAGCAGAGATGTAGTCTTAACTCAACTAATGGCATGGTTTATACCTTCCTTTGTCTAATTTTTGATAGAGAGAGTTCAATCAGATCAATTATAGTATATAGAGCTGCCAGTAGTAATATGGACGGCCCTTGCAATATTTAATCTTTGCAGCCGTTACTGTTTAGTTATATGCTGACCTAGAGACATACTGCTATCGCTAATGACGGCGTAGAGGCCCTCCAGAAGTAGATCTGAATCTCTTATTTTCGAGCATACCGCAGCCGGTCCTTTTAGTTGGATATTCCACGTCACTATATATCATAGCAATAGTACCAATTCAAGGATGATATTATTTAAAGCACACTCTATATCAAACATAGATCTTTTTAGTTCAGTAGGATTCTTAAACTCTCTGATTTGTATAATCAGAAATCTGTTTAAAGTTAATTGATTACTTACTTACTTAGTTGGGGCTGCAGTTTGGGATGAGCTTGGATTGCAGCTAATAAGGCTCTCGAGTTAGCCCGGTCAGTTGAGGTTTGGCCCAATGGTTGATAAGCAATATATAGGGTTTTGGTACTGTATCCTTAAACGTCACATACAAGTTATGTTATTAATGTATTGTCTTGTTGATCCTGATCCAGATAGAACCTTAAAATTATTTTAAGTGGTACATAGCTAGCTATACCTACATATGTATTAAAATGTCTCAGCATTACTGGCATTGACTAGGCCCCCACATCGGTACTCCAGACTAAGCTGAACCTTCTTCCATTTATATGATAAATGACTGAGGAATCCTGAACAACTGAAGGAAGAACATACTGGTTACACCAAAATCCTTTCTATGCATTGGGCTTCAGACACTCTCTGACGGATAAAACAGAGTGGACGAAGAATGTCCTATCACACTAAAATCATTAAACGTGTCTAGCAGTAAAACCTAAATCCGAAAGCAAACCTTGCAATCTGGGTCAGAACGATATCAAAAATTTAGCATCACAGTTACAGTTAAAATCGTTTTAAACGCCATCAAGCGTTGTAGGGAATACCACTAGCTGTCTACATCCACTTGTCTCCATCAAACCTCTACTCTATTCCTCAGTATGGTACAATTCAAATCAAAGAATTTCCTTGTTGTGGGCATTCCAATTTCGTATTCAATCAGTGTGCATAACCTCGATTCAATTTCGTCCGAAAAAACGTAATTGAATTCATTTTGGTTCGTGCTTCTGACCAAATGACAGTAAATCTATTTTTTCCGACGGCTTTTATTGTCTTTTTTGGTTATTTCGAGGCATTTAGATGTAGCGAACCCAATTTGAGTGCATTAACCATATAAGAAGCGGGTCGATGGTGGAACGGTCTTCGTTTTTTTTTCTTCGAACTATTTTGCTGTGAAGTTGTCGGAAGAGCTTGAATGTCAGAAAAGAAGCTCCGCCAAAGGAATCCATCAGTTGGTAGATTACAAGTATCTTTTTCGGTAATACGATCAACTGTTCACGGACAGATCGCCATCGTCATCATCATAATTATCATTATCGTTATCATCATCATTATCATCATCACTGTCGGTCATTTTTTAGCCTCAAATTGGCTTTTATTGACCGTGAAGACTGTAAGGGACTGGATGGCCTGGACAATGGGAACCGCAATCAAATCCCAGTCGACGTACGGACTTAGTAGTTTATTAACTGAACCACTGCGGCACGGCGGCATGTACATAAGATACTTCTTCTTTATGATTATGACATATCATCTCTTTTTGTGTTGGCTTCTTTTTTCTGTTTGTTTCTCGTCAGTGGGAGATAATCAGTGTGACAATGACATAGAAATCTGATAAAACGGTATTTTTCTAAGCTTGTAGGCCTATGCAGATACTCCCTTCAACTCTCAGGTATTAATGATAGTAATTAACACCGAAATGATGACTACAATTTCCCCTTTATACTGCCACTGTTACCGGCGGTGACATGATGAAAGAACGATGATGGGTTCAGTCGTTAGTTGTGTATCTTCAAGATACAAATTAGAAAAGAATATTCCCTATTCTATGCACGGATTTTGTGTATTTTTTAGGGCTTTGCTTGTGTGCGTAGAGATTTCTAAGACCGAAATCTGTGTTAGCCAAACATTGATAAGTCGTTGCATGCGGTGCTTATTAGTATGCAGTACTTGAGGATGGAATTGCGTTGAACAATGCAGTAAACTCATTCCCATGAACTAGAATGGAGTCGTTGTTGTAGGATTTTAGTATTATTTTTGTTATTTTCTGATTTTCTTAGCTATAGCGGTTAGGTTTTCTAGATGAAACCGATGAGTTTTGGTTTCACAATAGGTACATATGTGCTTGATAGTCTGGATCTTTGGAAATATTTCAACATCGGAATGCGAAGAGATAATCACAACAGTTTCAGGTTCTACAGTGATTATTTGAGCTTTAATTACATAGATTTTAGGTAAAGTAGGTCGCTTAAAAACAGTGGTACACGTGCATGCATACATACATCGCATATACGATCGCATTAGACGAAGGGAAATGTCTTAGTATCTAAACTTCTTATTACCCTATTTTTTTTTCTGTTTTAGTGTATGATAAGATACATATCGTCGGGAAGTAAGTAAAAGTGACTAAGAGACATTTTTTGAAGATGATTGAGATTGTTTGGATTTCAAAAAAACACACAGCGAAGCGGTGCATTTCTCAATTAGTAGTCAAATTTGAACGAAATGAGGCCTTCTGGTCATTAGGGTGTTATTTCACATTAACTCAATATTGCACAATGATTCTGAAATATAGCCGCGCCGTAGCTCTTATTTAAATCAACTTCGACATCACCGCCCTTGATTGTTTCTACTTGTTCCCATTTCAGTGATTAAAGTTTCTTCTCAAAGAATTTAATTCTTTTTGTCTAGCGGAGTCCTAGAAAGCATCCTCATATTCGTGTTGTGACTTAGTCCGTTGGTTTCAAATTGTCATTCATATGTCAGTACGACCATAACCAACCAACTAACATAACCGACCATAACCAAAACGACCTAGTTATGGTTGATTTAAGCATGTAGCGCATTTCGATGTTGAGATTAGCAGGGTTTCAGTATGCTTTTCAAACTAATTACCCCTAAGACTATGCTTGGTGACATTGTTGTAAAATCAACTAATTAATCTTCGGTAAAAACAAAAATGAGTGACATTATTGTCCTGGAGTTTGGTTTGACATTCATCAAACAATGAAAACCAGCCCTACGATTTGACATACACAAAGTTCTGTTCGTGAGGAAAACTTTTGATTGAAGATAAATCACGCAATTCAATTAATTTTTTTTTTTGTGTCTCCACCCAAACTAAATCCGGGATTTAAATTTACTTACGTAAGGTGGTTCCACCCGGATTTAGGATTTATATTGATGTTTGCTGTGAAGAAGATTGTCACAGCTGGTAATATTTTTATAATTTCTAGAAATGAATGCAAAATGTTGATTAGAGGCCAGAATTACTAAAACCAAAAATGAAATAAAGCCGAATTGCTGGATGTGTTTTGAATTTATTTGACGTTTTAATTTTAATTTATTTATTTAGGTGGATATTTAGATATTTTGGTGGAGACATAGCATTAGACCCAAATTAAATCGATAACGGTCCAATTTCGGTAGTAATTTTTTGCAATAGATCTCCACAGTTCCAGAACCAACCATGTCTACAGATGCGTAGGAACGAGACTATTCTGGATCTTTTGACGTAAGAAATCGCAGCGCTGAATTGGAAATTTGGTTTGTGGTTGGAAGTGATTCGCACTGATATAAAAATATGAAGCGAAGCAGTCCAGGGAGAAGTTATGAGTTTTTCGATCAGAATTTTACGTTGTTAACTTACGGCTAAAGGCTCAACCATAATAGTCGAAAGCAAAAGGAAGCTAATGTCAAAATTCTACATTAAGTGTCCTTCAGTGCTATCAGTTGCTCAAGTTGCGTTTCTCAAGTTACGTTTCCTTCGGTGCTGTCAATTGCTCAAGTTGCGCATGATAAGGTATGTCAATGGAGGATTTTCAGAGGCGATTGTGAGAGTCAAGGCGCTCAACTTGTCAGTTCTATCATTTGTGTCTTTTTTCAATTCAAAAATATTCCTTCAAACCCTGGTTCTATTAATTGTAAATGCAATCACCTTACAGATAGAAACGAAATTTATTTGCTTCGAAGTTTAAATTACAAAGGTTTTAAAATTAAATGTCAAAATTTCATACGATAGATCGAATGGAATCACTGGCTGAATTCCAAAACGTCAAAAAAATACGAATCGTGACTACACACTGCTTTGGTGATGCAAAATCTTAATACTTTGACATTGCTATGCATTCATGATCCTTTTTTTATTTTTGGCGTTTTGGAACACTACGTGATGATTTTGTCAATTGGAAACAACTATGTACATGTCAAAAATTCCCCTAAATTGAGCACTACAATTTATTAAGTATAATTCGTTAAATAAGTTGCAAAAACCTCCATTTGCCAAACAAAAACAGAACAGAAAAATTATTTGCATCACAGAAATTTATGATGCGCTATTTGCACAGATGATTTATTCATCTAGCGTTTTGAAACGTGATGCTTTGCACCAGTGCTTTTGTTTGTATTTTGGAACATTTGACGTTGCAGTACTGCGTTTCGGAATTCAGCTACTCATTGTTAGTGAGCAAAAGTGAACAAAACGTTCGGACAGTTACGAACGACGATGTACGAACCCGTTCTACTGTTACAGATGAGCCTTAACATTAAGCATGGTGTAAGTCGGAAATTAATGGGGAGATTTTGAAACTCAGGTAACGTTAGGTTTCAGTGCCATAGGTGGTATCCACACTGAGCGGGGAGTTGTTGTGAATTTGTAGGGCGTGACATTCAATTTTGATTCTGCGAATATGGAATGGATATGTCTGGGGTTTGAACGCACAATATTCCATTGAATAGGCGAACGCATTAGCACTGCACCGCGGTCATCCGCGGTAGTCTATTTTTTTAGTATGGTACTAGTCTGACTAAGGAGTAATGACTTCGATTGTAAACTCCGATTTTGCTTGAATTGTAACCACACAGATCGCAGATATGAAGTTTGAAGAAAATCTGTTCACTAGCTTAGGCTGCAATTAAGCGTCAGACAAACAGATAGACAAAATTGTCGGACCCACTTTTTTTTTAAACTTCTCCATCATAGTAATATCAACTTTGATTAAACCTTGAGTTTAACTTATACATTTAACCTTATTTTCTACAACTATCTTCCAACGTTCCACAAGTTTACGGATTCCGTTTTCATAGAAACTGCGTGCGTTTCTTTAAAAAAAACGTCGTAAGTTAGTTTTGGACTGCTTCCACGAAACGAAATTTCTTACCATTCAAACCATTCTGATAGGCCGAAACAGATAAGAATCTATTGAAGGGTTTTCCATTCTAACTTTTTTAGTTTTTGCAGCGTTTGTTCGGCGACATGCGGCCTAGCGTTATCATGGCCAAAATCGGACGATTTTCTTGAATTTTCTCATAGTTGCTCTCAGTATATACTTGTCGCAGTGATTGTTTCAACACGTGAAAGCAGCTGGAAAAAAATAAACAGACAGAATTACCTTTATTGGATGCAACCCAGCTTTTGGCACGGGTCCTGCATCTTCACCTGCATATTTGCAGTTTCATTTTCGTAGCACGTTGTTGAACAGGATCTACTTTTCATCACCTCCTATGATTCGACCCATAAAGGATCTTTTTAATGGCGTCCAAGCAAAGATATTCCCACGGAGATGCGGCTCAGCTATTTTCTTTCCGTCAAAGAATACACAGGCCTCTCAGCAATCTTCTCAGTTGAAATCATTTTTTGACTTTAAAATTCGAGAAATAGGTTTTGTAAAAGAATGGGTCTCTTGAACACTTGGACAGTATATGTTATTCCGTCAAAACTGATAATGGTTTTCACATTTAAGGCATTCCTTTATTCGGTTCATCAGCACCTCTACACTTAAAAGTATTGGTAATGGACTGGTCTCTTTATTGATAGGGCGCTCTCCATTATAAGGTTCCTTCAAGTAGTAACCTCGTTCTCAGGTAATAAAGAGACCTCTTCTTTTGATCAACCTTTCCTGCAATTATATTGGGTTGAACGTCATGGCACGGAATTCTTCAAATATTTTTTATAGATAACTAGGTTCATATGTAAATACCCAACTATGTTAAGTTGCTGAGACGACCCTAAGTCACTCTCAATTATTTCAACAAGAAATACTTGTACGAAGTTTAAGGTCATGATCAAGTGAAAAAAGTGAAAAGCATTAACAATCGATACCCATCGCCTCTCGATAATAGTTAAAGTATCTGTTCCCAGAAAACCAATTTTCAAAGTTCATAACCCATAAAAATGAAATTGAACTTGAATCTCGTACATAAATGATCAGTCGAAAATACATATTTATTCTTTTTCGAAATCCAAACTCTTGTATGCGCAGTCATTAGATCGATATCTGTGAAAGCAAATAAAAGAACTATTTTAAAGCTTCCACAGACAGACAGCACTCAACACAGCACTTTCAAGTACCTCCACACGACATCAAGATCCATTCTCTGCCAGATGTTTCAAGTACAACAAACCCCCACCAACTGTTTTTTTTAATTTTTCTTTTACTTTTCGATTCAATTTACATAGATACTGACTTCTTTCTAGTTCACCATTTGCAGTGGCTTATTCCGACCAGCCGACATTGCTTTGTACAAAAACAAAAATTAAAAACGACTAAGCCGGAAAAATTGTAAAATAAAACTTAAATGTTCGTGCTGACGATGAATGTAGAATAGCACACGAAACAAAATAAACAAATGCACACCATATGCATCTATGAGATACATTTTGTGTTTAAGGCAAAAAAAAGTAGAATGTAATAAAGAAAGAATTAAACTCAGCAGGAAAACGAGTTAGCTGCGGGTCGCCACGATCGCATCGATCATAGTAGCGCTAGCGACACACGGGGAAACGCGAGGAAAGTCTCCTTATTTGAATGGCAGAGGTTTTCCTCTAACGTTTTTCACCTTCTTTTTTTTGTTGTTTTTCCGTCGATATATTCGTGGCTATTAGATTTCGTTTACATTTTTTGGTTTTCGTTGACGCGACACGATCAGCTTGGGAGAGAAGTATGTATGTATGTATGTACATAAACACATACATATGTACGTGGTGAGATATGTATATGTATGTACATATGTATATATATAAGTGCTACTTGGTATTAAATTCGTGTTGGGTTTGGAGAACGTGTCTGTGCCTTAAGGTTTCTTGGTGTCATTTTAAGGCAGTTGAGTTGGTTGCAACCGAACTGGATTTTGATGCTGAGTGAGGTTCATGAAATGAATGAAGGTCGACTAGAGGAAGTTAAAAGTTTTAAGTTCTATGGAATTTGCCCCTTAGCCGCAGCATTATTACCCATGCAATTTCAGACTTACATATATCGTAGGTACACGGGATCAAGTATGCACATATTTTGTTAGTTCCTTCACAAATCCTAAAAATCTAGAGCTACGCTCTCCAAACTGGCCAGACGGAGACTGGCGTGGTTGAAATCAATCACCCCTCCGGAGTAAGTGTTTGTCTATAGTTTTGGGCAAGTAAAACCATATCTCAGTCCGTGCAGATAATCAGTCCTATCCGTCTATCAACCTCTTCAAATGTCGATAATAAATGCAGACGTAGCAGCATAGTGATTTGACGTTCGAAAACCGACGTGCTGCTACTTGTACAAAGAAGGTTTGTGGGCGCAGTAAGGTGGCTGCTGTACCTTTTCTGGCAATATCGTCAAATATATCTTTATTCTAAATACCTCATTACACCTGGATAGGCCTTGATAGCAACTTAGCGCTTAAATGTATACTTTTACCTTTGACCAGGTTCTTTGAATTTCACAAATTTTACCATTTCTGCATATAATTGACTGAATGGAAGTATTGCGCATGTAGTTACTAAAAAAAATCTGAAGAAAATTCTGCAGCATTAAAATGTCCTAAAAACTCAATTCACGGATACTCTTCGGATATTCTTTAAAAGATACTTCATATCAACACTAAACCTTCGCCTGTAAAGAA
Source organism: Xylota sylvarum (assembly GCA_905220385.1). Lineage (NCBI taxonomy): Eukaryota > Metazoa > Arthropoda > Insecta > Diptera > Syrphidae > Xylota > Xylota sylvarum. The sequence continues at coordinate 64,451,159 of LR999957.1, read as the reverse complement.
AAGAACATGTTAAGCCATTGCAGTATTGTCTCCATGGCCTTAAAAAAATATTTGTTCTTACTCTAGAGACGCGTAGTTTTCACCCTAACATCTAATGCTCCGAAGAATTTAATGGAATGATTATAGAAATACAGTATTTGTGTGTTCAATCACCTAGGATCTATGTACTGTACATAATCATGCGAACATGTCTCGACTGAAATTCCTTTCGTTGTAAGCGAGTAAACTTCAGTATATCCTTCTATAATATTAAGGAGCGGAGTCACCAATCGTGTCGTCAGGAGAGACTTTTAGAGCCAATTCTTTTTTTTGTCATCATACGAGCAAGCTTTTGTTTTCTCACTTTCTTCTCTGAGCTGGTTTAAATTTGAAATGTAAACTTGTATCTGTGACAAACTATCTCATATAATGTCCAGATAGAATCTAATAAGAATCCAATTTTTATTTAAGCGGCAACAAAACAAATCATTTTACTTCACTTCAGTCCTTCGTACCACGAATTTTGTCATAAAATTTGAAATGTTCCAAAAAATGCAACAAAACATTCAAATGTCATCCAAAGAACTCCATTAAAAATCCATTCATCTTGCACGGTACCACACGATCTGATTGCGTAATTTACGAGTTCAAGTTTTTCTATATAAGGACTGCAAGATCAACAATAAGATCTTCACCTGGATCTCCCTAGACTGGAACAGGTATCTACACCAATAAAGGCGGAACAATGCAATAAAAGACCCACCTGATGGACCCATAAAAAAGGTCATTGTAACGCCTAGATAAAACAGCAATAAAATAACCTGCCAGGTAAATCCCCTATATTGTTGAACACACACAGATACCTTTGTATACCACGTGCTATTTCCTGGAAATTGTAAATAATATTCAACCCAACTTCTATTCTCGTACAGAACGATACACCCGTCGGGTATTCATTGCAGGTCCTACAAACTGCAGCGCGTACAAAATCCCAAAACAATTTCCTCGCACGCTTCGTGATCCATTCAAATCATTCGACATTCGATTACCTTTATGCAAACTACAAACGAACGGTTCTTACGGTAAAAACTGTGCTGTTGTCTTCCTGATTCGAAGACGCAGATGCAAGTTATCTATACGTACCATGTTGTTGTCGTCGGTGGCGGTTGCTTTATAGGAACCCTTTTTCCGTTGAAATTTGAATATGGTTGAATATGCGACATTTGTCAATCACTCAGTACATGAATGCCGTCTTGTTTAGTAGGAGTCTAAAGTCGAAGCTGAATGAGTACACACTTCTGTTACACGACACTATTATGCTGGTTCGTCATAGTATCGAGTTCACCACAACTACACCATAATCTATTTATCATCATTTCGAACGGTGTATGACAGTCACCACTGACTCTGACTGACGTATTCAAATGATTTAGAGGAGGTATATGACAAAAACAACATGTATACGATTCCTTATACAACAGCCACCGGAGGAGTGGTGCATCATATTCACATGTCAGGAACTTAAGTCCTACAAAAGTCATTTTATCTACAAGCTGATTGTATTATATGTGTGGGGATTTTCCCAATTGTTCAGATGTTCAGACGTACCTAGGTGTGAAGAGGGTATACAGCCGGCGATGTGAGATACTCATTGTTTGGGAAATTCTTAAACAGTTATAGATACTTTTTATTGTTGGCCTATTTTTCTCCTCTCATTATGAGTAGAAAGGTCAAGACAAAGTGTTTCGGTTTTGAAATATGTGTTAGAATGCAAGCATTGTTTGTAGAATGTGCCCTTGTTCTTGTAGTATAATAGACATACCCCAGAGAGAGTGTGAGGTCACGTTCTTTTGAGACAGAAGAGTCATCGTTATGCTTTTTGGTGTTAATTACTTTCTGTATTTCAGAGATTGTGTAATTTTAAGCAATTCATAATGATACCTAGATAGGGAATTTGAATGGGTTTGAGTGCTAGAAGTGCAGTGGGTCGTTGTTATTGCGTCGGAAGGGTGACCTGAATTTGTTGTCAGTTTCTGTTTGAATGCATTATTCGAAGAAGCAGAAGGAGTGCCAGCTCACGTACTCAGTTTGTCAAATAGAAGACAATTTGAATATGATTCTAATATGTGATAGGCAAATGAAAAATTCGCGAAAAGTCCGTTCGTCAACTTTGCATATTTAGGGGAGTTTTAGAACTCTGTGAATCAGTACGATAAATGGAAGTAAATTAGACCCTTAGAACAATTAATATATAAAACAGTGAATAATCTTAGTCATGACACCTTCACTGGAAATTAAGCTTTTTTTTTTTGTTGTTAGTCTTGCGTGCCACCTAAGACGAAGTCTTCCTCTACTGTGTTGTCCCTCCGGGTATGATTCGAAGACTCTGCGGGGCAGAGCACTAGTTTCCGTTCACTGTACATGTCTTAGCCATCTCAAACAACTTATGTTTCAGTGGTACACCTCGTATAGTTCGTGGTTGCATCTCCTCCTCCAAAACTCGTCAATCTTTCTCTCGAAGCGACTGAGGATATCTTCATCGGATTTAGACAGAGTCCAAACTTCAGCGCCGTAAACCAGGACTGGGATGATCAAGGTCTTATACAGAGTCTCCTTAGTTGCTCAGAATAGGGCTCTACTACTTAATTACCTTATCAGTCCAAACAAACAGCGATTGGCAAAATTGTTCATTTTGCCTGACAGCGGGATGCTGGTCTTCGGCGCCGTTATACAGTCTGCAGAAGAAGTTTTTCCATATTCTTAGCACCGACTGTGACTCTACAACGCGGTTTCCTTCTTCATCTCTACACGCTGTACGAGTTTTGTTGCCTGCGTCGTTGAGAGATTTCGGGATACGCGGTCGTCAAAGGTTCTGACAATCTCTTGATTCCAGCTTTTCGACGTTAAATCTTCTCTCAGTAATTTTTCTATGTTGTGGCGTTTGGGATATCCGCATTCGTACCGTTTGTAAGGCAGTGATTCGAGTCGATGTTAGGTTCGGACATCCACAATACAGAATACAATACACTATGTGTTCTAGTAACGTCATGCAGATACAAAATCGTGTCGCGTGGTACAAACCCTGTAGGTAACTGTCAAAATGTCTTTAATTTTTGTTTGCCCACCTAAACAACTTTTAGAAAAGAATATTCCAGCAACGTTTATCTCTCTGTGCAACTCTTTCTTTGTAATTATATGGAACTCAGTACATAAGAGATAGTACTCTTGATTACTTACTCCGTATGATGCCATTGTCCAACTGCTGTATAAAGGTGAAATCTAATGATCTAATTACATTTCGCTCTACGCTCTGCAAATATGGTTGCAGTAGCAGTGTACCTATCGGCTTTGCCATTTTAAAGAAACTAATATAACAAAAATAGCAGTCTCTGGCTATTCTTGTAGTGCTCTTCGTAGAGAAGATTGCATAAACAAATTCTGGATACCTAGAAAATGTCCAAAATTACAATCGCCAAACTAACAAATCCCAAACATTTAAATAATGTACATTTTATGCCCACGATCATTAAAGAGCACCGAAGCGGAACGGCAGCTGAACGAGCGGTGAAGTAATTTTGGACGTTCTATGAAGGATTTTATGTTTGAGGATTTTGGGTTTGAGGATTTTGATTTGTGGACTTTGATATGTGGATTTTAATTAGGGGATTTTCTGACTGGGGATTACGTATCCAACCCACAAATGCAATACGAAACAAGAAGATTACACGTTTAATCTACCTAAGTCTGCAAGGTTCCTGTATTCCGACAGAAGATCACACTACAATTTACATATTATACATAACTTACATTTCATCCCCATCCGCCGTCGCCGCACACCGTGAGCAATTCAATTTGACAAATTGCAACTCCATGTCATTTTCGGAGAAATAAAAGTAGAAGCTACCTTTTCCATTAGCCATAACCCGTACCTATTTATAACTCACAAAAGCCATTCAACTGACAGTCATTGACCACTTTCTGAGTAAATTTCACTTCAACAATCTAAAATTAACCCACAAGATTCACTCCGTAGTATTGAACTAAAAATACCATAAACCCATCAACAGAAACCGGCTTGGGAATTGCATCTTAAATCCCCGAAGAGCACATTACCATCTCTCGGTTTGACATGTGTGCAAAGAGAAGACGAATATACGCAACTTAAGCTGACTGACCCCTTCGATTGGTCACCAAATTGATTCATGTTTCTTTGTTTGTTTGTTTGTTTTTTTTTTACGAAAATTTGAATTTACATTTAAAAATCGACATCGAATAATAAAATGTTTCTTCCGTTGGCCAGCTTTTCTGGTTGAGTGTCATTCCGGGTGATAAAATTTCGCTTTCAGTTCGATGATCGGCAGAGAGTACAAGACCTCCGGTTGGTTGTTGGGTAATATTCTGGTGCCGTCTGCATTTATTTTTTTTTGGGAGGGTTTTCCCCAATATTTTTTAAAACGAAAAATAAAAAACATCGAATGCATTTCAAGGCGAGTTGAAGATTAATGTATCTCTCTGAGGAGCGGTAAAAAAAAGCACTACTCTTGCGGATGACCTTAAAGTGGGCGAACGCTTGATCAAGTCTCCAATCCATTTAATGAACTTGGACGAGGGTATGCCTATCTACGAATCTTTGCTCCAAAATATATACAGACCACATGTGACTTTCACTTTCGGGGCGCACAGATTGCTGTTTTGGAGTTGTTTGTGGAATTTTTGTTTCCCCCCGTATCAACTGCGTTTAGATTAATTTAATTCCAACATTTTGAGGTGGGGGAGATAAGGTCTACCGAAATGGACTTAAGAATGAGCCCATCATCTTGCCCTGAGTGAAACACGAGCCAACCTGGAAAAAATAAATGTCGGACAAATGTCTGTTTTCACTTGTGAGTGCGCGCGTGAAAGTGAATTTTATAACTTTCTGGATTCTGGCCAGATTGTCTGTCTATCACGGACAACTGACAGCGTAGCGGAGGCTTCTTTCGATTTTAAATCTCTGTCTGGGATGTGGATCGTGCGCATGTGGGCAGAGACTTTCGGCTTCATTATTCGCTATTGCTGCTGTTGCCTTGGGTTTGGTTTTTCAGATATTGATAAATATTTCGCAATAATGAGGGTTATGTTGGTCATCTTACGTGGGTGGCTGTTTGTACTGGAATTTTCTTGATGTCATGAGATTTATTATCAAGGATGTACAGCTTTTGTTCTTTAAGAGTTATTTTTCTCGATCGTGGTATTTATAAATCACTTGGGAGTGGTATAACGTCGACATTTCCGGTTGTTCAAGTTTTATGGAACAATAAATTAATCTAGTAACCTCGATCTACTTACTCTTTTGAACATCTGCTGGTCTAAGTGGATCTGTATCGTAAATGCAAATCAAGAATGAATATAGGTATATTTAATGTCTGTAATCATTTTGTAAGAAACGCCAAAGGACCTTTAAAAATAAGCAGTGTAGGTATGAATAATGGAAATAAGATTCCACGGTTTCCTCCCTGTCTGAAATTCGAAATTCATCTGGAGCCTCTTGACCAATGCTGGGGAGTACTTCTATAGATCCATTGCAAACTAATGCTAATTTTTCAGCTTATTAGGTTGTTACTTAAATCCAATTGCCCAACAATTTGTACATCACAGCGGAAGATGTCTTGCGTTATGCTAGAGCTTACAAGTGCAAATTCGTCGACAGTTAGCGACGTTAGTTGGTTAGACAGCGTGAACTTTCGATTGTTGCTGTGGACATGTCCCTAGGCGGAAAATGATTTTCAGTCGCGGACTGATACATTCCTCTTTGCTTTGTAGCATCATGGGGAATATACCATCACGTGCTTTCAAGGGACGAAGGAGTTGATAGGGCAGTTGATTAATTGTTTGTATACAATCTAATTGTCTAGGTAGTGGGTTGTGTTAGCCGTTCTATTTCCTGGATTTACTTCAGTGTTTAGTAGTAAAATATCGCTGTGTCCAAAGATGATTTCGTCCAAGATCCGTCATGTTTTTTTTTATGAAGCCTAGACACTCTAGACAGACACTCTAGCTAGGATCTTCTGGGTCTAACTATGTCATTGGTGATATCTGTATTAACTTACTGGCATTTTTGCGCAAAGTTGAAAGCTCGGCTGGCCTCCATATGTGGTTGGGGCTACTTTTGCTCTTGATTATAGGGCAAGACCTTACATAGGCTAGACGGAAAGCTGAAGTAAGGGTTTTCGTCTCATGGTTAATCTGAGAAGGGTTGATTGAGAGTTTGAATACCCCCGAACCGTTCAGATTGCCCCTGAAAGCAATCCAGTCCTTTTTCTGGTTGCGATAATAATTTTTGTTTTTGAGATTTTTAGCTAAGATGAAGCAGATAATTCTATCTTATCTTTAGCGTATTCAAGTCATGCTGAAGGAGGGTTGGAGAAAAACGTTAATGTGTCATTTTAGTAGATTACCTACAGATTTGTAGCTTGCCTTGATAAAAGCTACAGTTCGCCTGGAATATTTTATGAAACCTCGTAGCGACTCCTTTCCTCCTTTTGGTGGGAAAAGTCTCGCCAAGCTTTACTATTATTGTCTACTCAACCATGTGTCGGATTACTGAATATGGATTATAAAGTTCAAATACGAAAATGCACAACAAAGGTATGCCAAAAGAACAAAAACTATCATCATTATTATTCATATTCATATTGAAACCTAAACCTGAGTTTCAAACAACTACCTTACAATCCCTATTCTATTTTCTCCTCATTTTCAAACCTACGCTACGCAAAAGAGTGCTTACTCTTAGGCGTTGGTTAAAATCTACTACGTATGTTAGTGAAAGCTAGGCCTTCACGTTCACATTTTTTAGTGGTTATCTTTAAAGTGTCTTTATAAAGTAAAAAGGTTTTATTTGGGCTTTGAAAGTGTAGTCTTCGCACAATGTGTCTATAATGCTGTCAACCGGATTTATGTCTCTTACAAGTTAAACAAAACTTTTATTCTGAAAAATATACATACATACATGCATACATACATACATACATACAAAGTCCAGCGATCAAGAAGGACACCAGATTTCCAACAATGTCTGGAAACTTTTAAATTGGCAAGACGTAATTTAAATAGAGCAATCAAGGGGAGCAAAACCGCATGTCTCAAGCGTCTCTGTGAGGAAGCCGACATTAACCCCTGGGGCTCAGCATACAGAATGGTAATGACCAAACTGAGGGGTTATAGGACCCCTCCAATAACATGTCCAATAATGCTGAGATCCATAGTAGAGCACCTCTTCCCCCAAATACCATCTACTATGTGCAGCATCATAAGAGAGGTCAGTCCAGCGGATATTCCACAAATTTCTTTGGAGGAGCTGCTTAGGGCAAGCAGCAAGATAGGCGACACCAAGGCGCCCGGACCCGACGGCATCCCGAATAAGGCAGTAAAGGCGGCCGTAAAAAAGAGACCAGATCTCTTCATAATGAGGATGCAGAAGTGCCTTCAAGAAGGAACCTTTCCTGAAAAATGGAAAATGCAGCATTTGGTCCTGCTACCAAAAGGAAAGAAGCCTGCAATATGCCTACTGGACACAATGGGAAAGATCTTCGAGAGGATAATCTACAATAGATTACTCGCAGTGGCAGAAGAGAAAGGAGTCCTCTCAGATCATCAATTTGGCTTTAGAAAAGCGCGATCTACCTACTGTCGATGCCATAAGAGCAGTAGTCGATATTGCAAAAGGCGCTATCGAAGGAGAAAGATGGCTCTACGGCACAAAGGAGTACTGTGCAGTAGTAACGCTGGATATTAAAAACGCATTTAACTCTGCGAACTGGTCGTTTATTAGGAGATCACTTGCTAGGATTGATACGCCATATTACTTGGTGCGTATAGTGACCAACTATTTCAACAACAGGAAACTGAGGTATAATACCGATGAAGGAGTAAAATACTACAACGTGACGGCGGGAGTCCCACAGGGATCGGTTTTAGGGCCGCTACTGTGGAACATCGTGTACGACGGAGTCCTACGATTAGCGCTACCTGGCGGAGTAACGATAATTGGATTCGCTGATGACATTGCCGTCGTAACAGTAGCTAAACAGATCAGCGCAGTAGAGTCAGCTAATGAAGCAATTGCCCGGATTAAAGACTGGCTGGTATCCGCTGGACTGGAACTGGCCGACCAAAAAACAGAAGCTGTCCTTATAACCAGTCGGAAAACAGTTGAATTCGCTAATTTTCAGGTTGGTAACCAAACCATCAGGTCCAAAGAAGCTGTTAAATACCTAGGAGTAATACTGGACAATAAACTGCAATTCAAAATGCATGTTGATTATTTAGCCAAAAAAGCATCGCAAATACAGGGAGCCCTCGCGCGCATACTGCCTAATGTCGGTGGACCTGGATATGCCAGAAGGATTTTACTCTCAAGAGTTATCACCTCAGTTTTGTTATATGCCGCCCCAGTCTGGGCGCAAGCACTAAGGATGAAGGAAACCAAAAGGAGACTATCGTCAACATACAGACTCTGTGCGCTACGGACAATCAGCGGCTTTCGAACCATCTCAGACGAGACCGCCTTTGTTATAGCTGGAATGGTCCCCATCGATATCCTTGCAGATGAGATGCTGAGGATATACAATAGAAGAACGCTGAGCCACCACGGCGTCAGTGGCATCAAAATGATTAAAATGGAAGAAAAGGCAGCATCAGCAGCTATGTGGCAAGCTCGTTGGTCCAATACAACCAAAGGCAGTCAGTGGCATCAAAATGATTAAAATGGAAGAAAAGGCAGCATCAGCAGCTATGTGGCAAGCTCGTTGGTCCAATACAACCAAAGGCAGATGGACATACAAACTGATACCGACAATCAAAGACTGGATAAGCCGAAAACATGGGGACTGCAACTACCATCTTACGCAACTCCTGTCTGGTCACGGCGGTTATCGCAATCTCCACAGATTCGGACATGACAGCTCTCCATCCTGCCCGGAATGTCCAGACGAAGACGAAGATACGGAGCACGCAGTATTTTACTGCACACGTTTCACGGCATGGAGAATTGCTCTGCCCCGCCCATCGTTACTCATCGATCACATGTTGCGGTCGGAGGAGAACTGGATGGCAGTATGTTGCTTCATAACAACGATCCAAAATGAGCTGCGGAGAATAGAGAGGCTAAGAAAAGTAACAGAAGCAGCAGAAGCCTCAGAAGCAGGTGACACAAGACGAATAGCTTGATTTGCTAACCAACCCCGCGAAGTAATACCTAACGGCAGTCCCGCGGGGGGAATGGTTGAAGTCTGTGTATGGGGATAGATACATACATATATATGTACATACATTCATACATCCATACAAAAATTCATACATATGTACATACATACATACAGAAATACCGTGCCAGCAGGACAACGGCAACAGCAACGATTAGAAGCAATACTGAAGGACAAGGACCAAGGACAAGTCTGGAAGAATGGCAGGAGAGATGGTGTCACTCTGACAAAGGCAGGTGGACGCAGAGATTGATACCCAATATAGACGCCTGGATTAATAGGAAGCATGGGGAGCTGAACTTCTACCTCACCCAGATGCTTACGGGCCATGGATGCTTCAGAGCCTACCTGCATAGATTTGGACACGAAGACAACCCCTATTGTCCAACGTGCACGGGAGTAGTGGAGGATGCGGAACACATCATGTTCCACTGCCCACGTTACTACGTAGAACGGCACCTGCTGGTAAACCAATTGGGCGAGGACTTAACCCCAGACAACTTCACCAGACAGATGACGAGCAGCGAAGAGGCTTGGGACGCAGTTAACGACACTGTGACTACAATAATGAAAGAGCAGCGAAGGCAGGAGCAGCAACGAAACGCAGCGCAGCAGGCTGCTAACCTGTATGAGCCGAGCACATAAGGCTGAAGTCCCCCCTCGCGATGAAATGCTTGACGGCAGTGTCGCGAGGACCAGGGGTAGAAGGGGAGGTGGGTTTAGTGGGTGGAAATCCCACACTGTTACTGAGTACGGGCTCAGTTTCGTCTTTAAAAGATTCCCACCTTCCTACGGAAAAAAAAAAACATACATACATACATACATTCATACATACATACGTACATACATACATTCATACATGCATACATAGATACATACATGCATATATAGATATACGTATATGTAATTAGATTTAATTTTTTTTCTGCACAAAAGTAACTATGATATTCAAACAAATAAGTAGGTAAGTGTTTAAGACGAAGTTATATGCAGAATTCGAATTAGTTTCACCCGTGAGATGAAGTCAGAGGTCTATGAATGCTTAATGATACCTAGAGGTAAAACCACCGAACGGATTTAGATAAAACTTAAAAGCAAGTGAAACAAAATTATTTAATTAAAACGAACCAAAACGAATTGACTATAAAATTTCTAAAAATCAAAAGCACCGCCAGGTGCTTATGTAACTCTTATTAAGGCGTTATAATCTGCTGCTAGACCACGGATTGCTTACATATCTGCTTTTATGATCAGTATTTTGATTATTTTTAATTGATAAACCTAATTTCTTTAAACAATAATCTATGTTTCCTTGCGGGGATTGTGTTTGCTGTGACTGTTTTTCCACTAAAGTGGCTGGTTGCAGACAACTTTTCTTTTTTATTTGAAGACTTTCATCCACTTGAATATGTCCGTACATAGCATGTAACGTAGAATATGCAACAGCCACAGAACAATTTATATCTAGAGAGAGATGAAGTGTTCACTTAAAAGATTTCTTATTAATCTACGCCCTAACAGTTTGCTCGTTTACGCTAAATGTTGTCTGGAATAGTACCAAGAATAACAGTCTATGACTCATTAACCAGGTTACCACTCGAAACTATCATCTTCATGCCCATTTGACTTCTGCCCGATGCAATACTTCTAGAAGCCTTAAATCTCTTGTCATAAAACTAAAATCAATTAGCGTCTTCAGGCGATGACTACGCTTTAAGAGTTTACATCTTCTCCGAAAATATTATATTAAATGACAAAGTCAGATCCTTAACCGCTATGTATTGAAATAAATTTTTAATACATACATATCTCTTAAGAATACGACTAGTTTAGTCACTAGTCTAATCATGCCTTTGTTGTTAGAAATTTGAACATTGGCTACGCGGCGTCGTCTATTTAGTTATAGATTTATTTCTCTGTCCTGTCTATTTCACCTCATCTTTTTTTTTTTTATTAATTTGAAACCTTAAACCGCCCACATTGTATGGCATACCTAATTTGCATTCATATCCATCGAGTTCTTTTATTGGAACTGACACGACTTGCTTAGCATTCTTGAACCGATTGACGTATCTGTCAATCGATCGAGATATTAGTCTTAACATCAAATGTATTGAATGTGATTCTAATTATTTAATTATATCACTTTCAGGGCCAGCATCTACCCTCATGAATGAAATAACATGATACGAAGCGGTGACATGATACTTGTTCTACATTGTAATCCCAACTAACAGGTAAGTTATCCTTATTTTCAATCCTATTACAATTAAAAAAAAAGGAAAAACACCCCATTGGGTTTGTAATCCTTAAAAAATGTGACCTATCTTATGCTGGCATCTATTTCGGTGTCTTTGTCTTTTGATCCTTCTATCAGTTGCTTTCACTTTCAACATGAATTCTGACCCAGAAAACCAAATCTTAAGGTCTATTTTATTTGTCTTTCTTTTAATTTTTTTTTCCTTTTTTTTTAAATGGATAGAACCACTTTAGGCTGAGATTCTTATCACCATTGTTTCATCAGGAAAATCCTGAGAACATATCTAATTTCTTTTCAATTCCTGTCAAGGCATTTATGTATTTCATTCATACCAATGGATCGACCGCCTACGATTCAGCAGTTTTTTTCATTTTTATCTTCAGTACAATGCATCCAAATGCAATAGTTCAGAATAAATGCGAACAGTGGGCGATGTATGTGTGGAGTATCACTCAAATTCGAACGTATTTGAAATACAATGGGATATAGTGTATTTCTTGAATCCTTTCACTTTCTACACGCCTTCTATCAGCAGGTGCTAAATTGTTTGCACTTTTTATTCTTGCACGGAAGGTATTCCGATTCGATTCATCAAGCTACGGTTTAGATACTTAACGGAGAAAGAGGAGGACAAGGATAATCGCGATTTGGCACATCCTCCTCTAAGTATTCCCAACAACTGTGGAAGGGAAAATATTTTTGCTATTGATCCGAGTAATGAAAAAAAAACTGAGAATTCTTTGTTTCTCCTCCTTTCATACACTTTCATAGTATATATTTAAAGAGAATCACAAGTAACATGACCGCAAAACTAATTTCATGTTTCATTCGTTCGTCGAATTTCTCGTTTCACAGATTCTTTTTCTACATACGTTTTGTTAATACTTACGTTTTGTCTATCATGAAGAAGGTCATTGCACAACTGTTCGTGTTTTTAAATGAGCCACAAATTTAATATATTTTTACTTGCACCTATACCTATGGGGCAAGTATTGGTTTCGTGAAAAATTTCGAACTCGAGATTTTAATCAAACTTGACATTACTATGATGGAGAAGTCCAAAAAAGTGGGTCCGCCAATTCCGTCTGTCTGTCTGTCTGTCCGTCTGTCTGTCTGTCTGTCTGTCTGTCTGTCTTTCTGTCTGTCTGTCTGTCTGTCTGTCTGTCTGTCTGTATATTCAACTGCAGCCCAAACGGCTGGACGGATTAGCTTCAAACTTCATATCTGGGGTCTGTGGGATGATCCCTAGAGGCGAAATTGGAATTTTCATTCTAACCTCAAAATTAAGGGTAGTTTACTTAAGGCCGATTTCACTAAAAATGGATTTTCTCGAAAACGGCTCTAACGATTTTGATAAAATTTCATATGTGAATTAGTTTGGGCATTTGCTATTAGATGGCATACCACGTTTTGAGAGAAAAATGCGTATAATGGTAATTTTACAAATTGACTGTTTCTCGTCTATTTCTACAGCGATTGGGCTTAAAATCAATATCTGAGGTGGATATGCTAAATGCAAAATTATAATATACCAAGTTTTGGAACTGCCACGCCTACTTTTAAAAAATGTTACTTTTTCAAAATTTTTACTAGAAATCGAAAAAAATTGTTAAAACATAATTCATAGGCTTTGAAAATCTCTATAATTTACCTTAACATCATATATAGCCACGCCCACTTTTACAAAAAAAACTTGAATTTCAGTGCTTATACGATTATAAACTAATAGCATTAAGGTGCAAGTACGTACGACCCAGTCATGCACTTTATTTTATAAGTATTACCGCAATTGTGACACGAATTAGTCGGACAATAGAACAGAATTTTATTTTTTTTTTGTTAAATGAGAAATGGTAATTGTAAAAAAATACATTCTGCTATACGAAATTCCTAAGAAAGACACATATCCATGCGGTAATAAAAGTAATTAATTACTTTTCCAGTGACGTGAAATGTTGTCTCAATGTGTTATTTGTTAACGCATGTAATGGAACCGAAACAAAGTTGTTTGTCATAATCACATAAAAGAGCTTTGAAAGTACGGCTAGTTATTTAGATGTGCCTTAACCTTAAAAGATTCGGTACACTTGATATCTACTTGACAAGCATTGTCTCATTCACTATTTTTACACTCAGATCCGTATAAATCGCCGTGCATGGTTGGACATAGTAGGAAGTTAAAAAGCGTAAGTTCAAGTTTGATATGTCTTGGCTTGGAATGATTTTCTAATCTGTTCTGAGCTGAAACTGCAAGTAAATAGGAACATGTGTACCTATGTATCTAAGTAGACGTTATAGTTTAATAATATCCCCGACATTTATACAAGTCCTATTTGGGATCTTGTCTATACGTAGCTGATAGTACGACTTGAAAAATATGTATGTACATCTGTGTATTTATCTGTGGAAGATATTTTAACTTAACCAACTTAATGCCGGACATTCCCACAGCAAGGAACTTTTCACCACTTTTTAGGCAGGAACTTGCTAAGATATTGGACTGTAATGACCGATTAATCGTTTTATTGATTAAGAATTCCCTTGGGGGCTTGTTTAATTTATTGAATTCCATAAGCTTTAGAACATTTTTCCGAGACATTATAAAAAATTGATGTAAACTAAGTTTGACTCGATTGGACCTGGCAAGAGATTGCAGGACATCGAAGCAACGCTTAACAAACTTGGTCTCAGTGAGTAGAGACGATAATGATTTTGATGTCTTTTTAAAAATGTGATCAGGGGTCGATCACAATATTTTGTTGGGGCGAAGAATAATAGCTGTGTAGTTTGATCATGTCTTTCTAGGCAATGTATTAAGTTGAATGTTCGACCCTAGTCCTAAGAGTTTGCGTAAAGCCCTCTGGAGCTTTGAACCTAATGGCCCTATAGACACACAGCCTGCTATCCTAGTTGGGATGAAGTCATGACGTCGATGTCATGCACTGGACTCACTTCGTGTGATATTGCATTTTTGTAATCAAGGCGGTCGCCAGACATTTCTTTGTTGGAAGCGATCTTCACACATTTAAAAATATTGTTAGATCCTCAAGGATAGGGTATTTATGTGGAGTACAATGGGTTATAATCCAGGGTATCTGTTTTTCTATAATGATGTTCGCATGACATGATCTACAAGTTATCGGGACTGGTGAATTTTATTGTACTACGGTTCACTAAAGATGAGAAGTATCTAACGTAATAATTTTGCAAAAGCTTTCAAGACTCTTCTGGCCAGACTGTTGACGTGCACTCGTTCCATAGAACCTAGCGATGTGAAGAAAATTTGTTTAGTGGATTGGTGTCGCTACAACGCTCTTATACATAATTACATGTACTGCAGGTGGCATTAAGCTCATTCATTTAAAAAGACAACACTGCTGAACCATGCAGTAAGAATGGAATAGTGTTTCTTTATTCCTCTCGATAAATCAGAACAATTCAATTGCCTTATCAGGACATACAAACGGATTTTGCCAGAGGTACTTCAACGTTTTATTTTTGCACGGATGTCCCGGAGTAGTTAGTTGCCTCAAAGATAAGTTATATAATAGTAAAGATAATTCTTTTTTACGTCATTGTCAAGTCTACCTAAGGTAGCACTTCAGCTCGGGGTGCACCTTGGCCTACAATCCTCTGCTGCGGACTCCTAGCCGGTTAAGACACCCTTCTAAATGTGCCTGCATCTTAAAGTGGGATTAAGACTCCGCAAGCCGGAGGGTTTGTGTCTATTCACTCTACATGTCCTTTCTATATCAAACAACCAATGCGTAGTAATTTTTTTTTTTTTGAGGAATTTTTTCCTTTACAGTTATACTCTCGGATATTTGTCAGACGCTCGCAAGAGGTGGGGCCAGAAAAGAACTTTTAATGTTGCCTGTGGATAGAACCTCTAACTCCTCACTCCATAATCCAACGCACTAACCACATGAACAACGACGCCCACCTGGAACCTTTACGCCCAAAAAATTTGTTAAAAACCAGAGACTGCTGGAATGAGCCGTTCTAAATATCCTGCTACTTCTTTTTTTCTTCGTGATAGCATAGTCTGATTAGTCGACTCTTGTTCGCTTAGGATACCAGAGAACAATCAAAAAATTGTCAGAAGTGGTAAGAATATATGTATGTCGCTTTTGGATGCTCTGGTTGAAATTGGAACCACTCGCTAGTATGTATAGATAAGTACAAGACTAACTTGACCCCCATTCTTTTGTGATAAATAGAGCATTTGTCTGGCTGATTTGTCACTATCATTCTATTCACATCTCAGTACTGTGTTACGACGATAAGATTCTGTTATGAGCAAAAGTCACTCTAAAGCTAAGCCATACTGAATGGAGTAGTATAATGTACCAGTGTGAAAGCTGACGCTTTTTAACTGCATGTTAGATTCTTATCTCCTAAGACCAGCTCCGGCTGCATTGCTATTTATCGCGGTATTGTCAATAATCATTTTATCTGTATATGCATATTATCTTTCTTGTTTAGACTCTTCCCTTTGTTCTTTTAAGAATTCGAGTTTCTGCATTGTGGGCATTTTCTCTAAGTCTCTAAGGCTCCATCCCATGCCATTTCATAATGTCGGTATGATGGTCTATCGACATATTTGTCTATAGAAATACCCAAGTCCCGTTCACTTTTCTACGTTCTCCATGGCTGGATACGTGGGATAAGTCAGTGAGTCCGACTACCTTTTGCAGAAGTATTCTAACGTTCTTCTCATACCATTGCACTTCTGTTACGCTTCTGTCTTCGCAATCGGAATTGCTTCGGTTATCTATATAGTGATTTAGACAGTACTGTCGCTGCTGTTTATCTGGTAGGATGTCTGTGAAAAGCATTTTTTATTAGAACGCATGCTGTCTCATTTGACTTGGTGCGGCACTTGGTGTTTTACCTCCAATGTGCTTTACTGCTTCCAGTAGATTGGCCGTGATTACGATGACAATGTCATCAGCAAAACGAACATTATTGACCTCCTGAATATCGATGACCCCAAAACTTGGTCCCAGCAATTCTAAGTCTGTGGCTGTTAAGACTACTGATGGACTACTAGATTAGAATCAATGTACATATTTGCATGCATATACACAACTAATCATACGTACCCTTTACAAATGTATCCACACCCCAAAAACAAAAGCTGCATACTACTGGATAATATAAAGACTTACTAGTTCTTAAATGGGTTCTAACCCAAAAAAAGTGGGAAAAAACTTGTCACTTCTTCTAAGCATTCTCAGAACTAAACCATAAAACCAAAAACTATTTGCAAACAATTTCTAAGTTCAAGCTTACATTGCCCCCATTGAGAACTTTTCGCTTGGAAGCCTCTAAATTAGTTTATACAGTTCACGAAAGCAACCATGATTGCCTACCTCTGACTTTTTCCTACGAAAATCCCCAACCAAGAAGCCACAAAAACTACCATGCTTACCACTGAGGCTCATGTCCAATTGAGCACTAACTTTCCGGTATCTGTGCTAAAATCTGCATCTTTTGTTATGCAAACTTTCTGTCTTAAAACTGGTTACATCGCTCCGTGGGTAGATATTTTTCTGTCAACATGTACATGTGACATTTATAAATGACATTTGGCCCAAGCCAGGGCTTTGCACATGAATGCCAGATACTATCCAAACGGTGCAGTGGTGGTTGACCCTAATTCGATGTAATATTTCTTATATTTCTTCCAATTCTTTCTCATCGTACATACATAGGTGTAGGTGGTGGAAATCTTCTAACCACAATCAAATCCAATTAATTCCTGTTAGAGATGCATAAGTCTGATAGATTAGCATGATAAGATCAGAATTAGGAAAGTATCTGTCATAATACTCGAGAGAGAGAGAGAGAATTTGATAATTTTCACTCAAGCCAAGAAGAAAGTTTCACTGAAAGTGGCTTAACTATTATAGTCTCTGTTACGCGCCAATATAACATAAGCACGGTATGTAGATACATCATAAGAGGCTAATTAACCTACCCGCAACGCCCGCGCTTAATGTATGTATAATAGTTTCGGGGTCTTCGCGTAAAGTTATTCTCCGTAAAGATAGAAGCATCAAATTTGTGAGTAATTTTTTCTTACGAATCGTTAACTATGAGAACTTTATTCGCTGTGTATGCTACTACTCCTTTTGCATAACATTAGCTCCGTACAGTTCTGTAATAGTTTACACAAGCGGCATTAACATGAAATTCTCTTCTCTACTCTGACCCAATTAAGACACGAAAAATTAAAAAGAGCTGTCGCTCCCATGATGACTTTGGGCATTGTTGCGAAAAAATGTTTTGCATTTTAGCTTCCTTTTGAATTAAGATGAAAATGAAATTAAATTTTGAACAATGGTACCACACACAGGCACCGCGGCGGAACATTGTAGAACGTGAGGTAAACAAAATAATGAGTACTTGGAACGCCAGGTGGGATTCACAGAAATGTTGGTCATGGATTTTGATTTTATTGACTTAAGATGGAGGGAAGGCTATAAAGGGAATGATTTAAGTGTTTTTATCTGGTCTACATTTTATTAACATGTTTCGGTAATGAATTGACAAAAGTAGGTGCTT
The DNA here is from genome assembly GCA_905220385.1 of Xylota sylvarum. Classification (NCBI taxonomy): domain Eukaryota; kingdom Metazoa; phylum Arthropoda; class Insecta; order Diptera; family Syrphidae; genus Xylota; species Xylota sylvarum. The sequence goes on along the minus strand of LR999957.1, from coordinate 64,433,105 downwards.
TTCGAAGTACTGAATGTTTATCAATCAAGCCTGGAAGCTATTGCTCTTCATCAAAGTTTTTTGTTGTTGTTGTAAGAATAGCTAACTATCTAAGTATCTTTCACGTATTTTTGCAATTGAAGTGATTTAAGGAGTAGTAGCCCGATATTCTTAGCTGTCATCTATCTTACCGGTTAAATAATTTCTTCGGTCTAATCCTAGCGACAGTCTGGTTGACCGGTTCCTGTGTTCAAACATCTTATTTCAGAAATGTTATTGATTTTATTCTAAATAATACTCTTCACGTACATAGTGAACCTAATAGTAAAAATGAGTAACTTAAGCTACGAAGTGATGGGTGTTGAGAACGATATTATTGTTAATGGCTCTTTAATAGTTTTTCCGAACTCTTGCTAGGCATCCTTTACCTAGTCTCTGACTAGTACGGTATGGAATGTTTTTTAACTAGCCTGAATAATGGAGAATGGAAAACTCTATCTAACAGTTTCTATGATTAGGTCAAATATCCTAAATAATAGATTTAACTGAAACTCACACATGAAACATAACATTGCCAACCTGGCATGTTTTTTTTTGGTGCCATTGTTCTCCGCGTGAGATACGTCCACATCACTTCTTTCGCAAGGAGTTGGCACCATGCCTGCTACTATAGACGCTGCGGAATGTGAAATGTTTGGTGCAGGACATATTTGGGACTAGTGAAGTATGCAGCGTACGAGTTCGCTACCGAACACCTCGCTACAACAAGCGCTGCACTCAGCGAACGCAACAGTGAACCCACACCTTTTGAACGCGACACAGCTGTCAACCGCCGATGACTTTTTGGCTTCGTTCTCCGTTTTTCTTTTCCTATTTCGACTGAACTTGGTGAGAGGAGACGGTTAGCAGCGTAGTTGCAGTGTACAAAGATATTAATTTAGTTGAGTAATTATTGAAGTGTATATTTTGATGTATAGAATAAATGTTCTTTCGTTAACGTTACATTGGTTTCGTTACAAGTATTATCGATGCCTATGCGCTAACTTAGTGGGCGCCGTGGATCAAGTGGTTAGTGCGTTGGACAACGGAGCGAGGGACTCGAAGTTCGATCCCCAGTAAAACACCTAAAATTTCTTTCACGGGCCCACGCCCGAACGTCTGACAAACATTCGATAGTAAAACTGTCATGAAAAAGCTTCTCAAAACAAAAATTACTCTTCGAATACAGAATTAAACAGTAGGCCCCATTCCATTCATGTAAAGAATATAACACGCACAACATGAATGGTTGTGAGAAGCTAGGCATGTCGCGCCAAATAAATGTATTTGTATTTGTAAGCACTAACTAAATAAAAGCAGTCTCCAATATTCGGGTTCACTAATGTTCGACATGGCTACAGTGTTGCTGCAAAGGTAGTCCTGTATCTATAATAATGCCAAGGTAATTTGCAGCCTTCATGAAGCAGTGTGTAATAATTTTGACAGATAATCCGATGATTACCGGTGAAATTATTTAGAATGTAGAAAGGATTTTTCATGTTCAGTGGTGGCACAGTACTACTTACTTACCCTTCAATCGTCTTCCTTCCTCTTCGATCTTCCTCCACCTCTCAGCGTCATTGACCGTAGTATCCAGTCTGTCGCTTATGTTGAACATACTTTAAGTAGGTACTGCCTTTGTTCTTAAAAATAGCAGTGATATTACGCAGTGGAGTCATTTTCTGAAAATAAGAGAGTAATGTGGGAAACCTTCCGGAACCCCTGCTTAAAAAAAAGGGAATCTGCCTAGTAGTAGAATGGATCAAATCGGAGCCTGAGTGCTTTCTTAAATCATAGAAATGCGAGTAGATTGCTCTGTGTAATACTGGGAGGCTGATGTTATTGATCAGCATGAGAAGAAGTTAAGTTGATGAATTTCTTCGCCTTTGAAGTTTTACATGCCTTTTTAGTTGAAATTTTGAAAGACGTAATAGATTCTATTCTCACAAGCCATCAATATACATATGTACATCAATCACATTTTCAAAATTACCTTAGTGTAGCTGTAATGATATACATTACTTCTGTTGATGACAACTAATTCCCCCTACGGAGACGCCGTTTTCTTCAAAGAAGTACATACATACGAGTAAACCATGTATAGTTATGCATACTATTTGTAAGCGTAACTGGTATTTTTCAAATAATCGCTTGTAACTTTTCCCTTTACCCTTTCGAATGGAACGTGTTTGGTTGACACATTTCCCTTGGAACGAAGGAACACGAGAAAAACTAAGTCACATGAATGTGTATCATTATTTAATGGTATTGATAACTTGATACCCTTTCATGAGACATTACACTACCTGTCTGTATCCGTAAGTATGCCTGCATTCCAAAGAGGAAATGCGAAGGCAAAGATAGACAGCTATCAAAATAAAACTACTTGAGTACGAACTACGCAAAATTGCGTAACATACATACCTAATAATCAAGAAGCCAAGGAAAGGTAGAGACTAGTGTAATAATGTACTGCTTCCAACTGTGTATACATATTTATTTAGTGTTTTATTTTATTTCCTTTATTATGTCTACATGTTGTCATGTCTTGATTCTCAGTTTATTAACTTTTTATTGTTACGAAGATAAACGTTTGTTGCAATTGCATACGAAGTATGGACGAGCTTGTTATAGCTCGTAATAAGGGCGTGATCCGCTGACTTGTTTCTTCATTTTGACATTATGCTGACTTAATAGCGTGTACTTGGTTAAGAAAGCAAATCATGTAAATGAGTAACATAGCTTGACAGTGATTTGATTAGGAGTCGGCCCTTACACTCAAAACATATGTAAGTGACCCATGTTCTGTAGTATGTATGTACCTTGTACTTATGCCCTATAAGTTTTTGATATTTACTGAATGATAAGTGCCGGGACTCCTCGTGTTAGTCGGGTTTATGTATGTCGTTCCGCTTTTTCCCTTGATAATTCCCTTATGAACCTAAGAAACTTTATTGGCTCTGAGGATTACAGAATTATTTCTAGAAGCTGTTTTTTTATATGTTTTTGAAAACCTCGTAGAGCTTACAGTATGAAGTTATCATGTTGTCCTCATATGTATGTTCATATGTTGTATAGAAATCGTGGAGTGTACAACGAGAAAATTTAAGATGTTTTCAAAGTCCAGTCATTGATCTTTTGTACAGGAATTGCTCGAAGTATGGTCGAGGTATGTATCTGAAATTCAAAAGACTTCTACCATCGTCTATGCGTCTCCATTGGTTCTATGCATGGCGAAAACTCAACATAAGGCAACTGTCAAAATGTCAATCTTTTCAAGATCATTAATAGATTGGTACGAAAAAAAAAAAAATAAAAAGTCCGAAGTTCTAAAAACATATCTTTCCATCCCATACCTGTTGGCATAGCCAAGCTTGTGGCACCTTTCCTTAAATGCACCTAGAGGGCTATAATGTTAAGGCCTAGTTGTAAAAGTGTAAAAATCTGTGAAAGATTCTGAAAAAGAAGGTTCGGTTTTCATTGTCGTCTTGAACGTGGAAGCTAGGCAGAAGAGTTCGAATACAACGACTAAGATCTTGGGTTATGTAGAACGGATAAACAACAATTCTCCAACCAGGAGAGTCTTCAAAGTTTTGCAAATGAGTGCATGCTCCTTAAAGTCATCCCCCGCTGCTTTGAATAGCTTGGCAGTAAGGCCATCAACTCCAGCAGCTTTATTGGATTTTAGCTTAGATATCGCTATCTTCACTTCATCTAGGTCGGGTTTAGGGAAATGTTGATTATCATCGTCCAGATTGCATGGTTTATTCTGCCTGGCAGCGGTATTTTGGTCATCGTCGCCGTTATACAGTCTGCAGAAGTGATCTTTCCATATCCCCAGCATTGACTGCCATTCTACCACTAGGTTTCCTTGTTCGTCCCTGCAGGCTTCGGTTCTGGCTTCGTAGCCTTGACATGTTATTCTTACCTTCTGATAAAACATCCGAACCTCATTCCTGCAATAGTACCTCTCTATTTCCTCAGTCGCGTTCTGCTCATGCTCCTTCTTTTTCTTTCAAAGAAGCCGGTATTCATTCCTTCTCTTCTGCTCGTAGAGCTTTGTATGCCATCTGTTTTTCTTCATTTTCTTGCCGACATTCTTCGTCGAACCAGGGGTTTCGTTGTGGTGGTCGAGAGAAACCCAGCAAATCAGATGCGGCATCCCTGATGGCTTTTTGAGAGTGCACCCACTGGTCTTCAGTACTTGATGCTGCCGGCTTAGGACCCCTTTAGAGATTTAGGGACACTCGATCGGAACATCGACGGTAAACTTTCTCACAGTATTTCCTTGACTTCGCAATGTTCTGGATATCCGCATCCGTAGCTTGGCTACTATAAGGTAGTGGGTCCAAGTCGATGTTCACTCTTCTGTTCCTGTGAATACTGAGATGTGGGAATCGCGTGCTAGATGCGACAAGATTTTGCCCCACTGCAAAGTCGATTAGCTATAATCCGTTATCGGAGGTGGTATCGTGCAGGCTATGCTTTCCGAAAGTACTACCAAAGCTGACCTCTCTTCTTAGCTTTGCGTTAAAATCGCCCAGGACAATTTTAACATCTTAGCTAGGGCACTGCTCGTACGTTTTGTGTAGAAGCTCGTAGAAGCAGTCTTCGGTATCGTCTCCTCTGTGGGGGCATGAGTGCATATCAGGCTAATTTTAGCGAATTTAGCCTTCATGCGAATTGTTAGGAGACGTTCGTTCACATGCCTGAAACTCAAGACTTTTTGCCTAAGTCTGTCTCCAATAACAAACCTGCATCCAAATAGGAGTTGCTTTTGTTTTCGGTAAAAATCGCCGTAATAGATATCGCAGTTTTTCATCCTTCTTTTGCCCGGCTCTTTGCATTGCACTTCTTGGATGGGATAGCGGTAATGTCTGCTTTACAGCAATCCAGGGCCTCCGCTAATTGTTCGGCTGCACGTGGTCGAAACCTAACATTCCACTTACAAATTCGAAAGTCGTTGTTCTTATCATGTTAGCTAGGGCATTTGCAAATAATATTTTTTTTCATGGTAGGGAAGTTGCCCCCACGCACAATCCTCAATCTGAAGGACCAGTTTCTTTTTATACCACTAGGACGAGCGGCCGGGTTTTTCCGGAATCAGTAACCCACTACGGGCATATGAGCGCTGCTGTTGACCCATTAAGGGTTCATTCGCCGACAAACTCTTTTCCAACACTCTGATTCAGTATTGGAGATCCCTATAGACCTCATATAGGGATAAGCACTAATAGTTCGGCCTAACTGGACCTGGTAGACGCCACCGTTGATTCCATCACTACCCTTTGGCCATCACTGGAGCGAGCGGTGAAGTAATTTTGGACGTTCTATTAAGCACTTTATATCAAAGGTTTGCGTTTGGTTATTTTGTGGCTGGGAATTATGTAGGTATATTTGTTGTAATAATTGCACAAACGATGGGCACCGTTCAGTATTCAATAGTATCCTAATTAATCCCATAACCTAGATCCCGTTCGCTAGTGGAATATCTTTAATAACCATTGCTCTGGGCGTTTCGTTCTGTGAAGGGGTAAGTTCGGCACTCCTTCTTTTAATCCGTCCGCTGTGTTTTGTATAAGCCTAGAAACCTGTTTTTGTTTAAGCCACATTGACTGCTGCAGTGAGTATGAATATGGTTAACATTTCCTAACTAGCTATAAAAGTATTTTTTCTTAACAGTGTGGTAACTCCCATGTCGATCAGATAAATATCAAAGACAAGCCTCACAGTCGTTAACTGAGACACTAGCCGAGCCCTAAAAACAATATTGGAATCCGTAATTTCAATCTTTGAAAAGCAATACATGCATATGAATTACAAATTAATACCTCAATTTGTAGGCGGGAAAATAAAGCATGAAGATATATACAGAGAAGTTCCTTGAGATGTATTTAAATTCGTAAGACAAAAGTGTTTTAAGCACTTTTATTGTTCAATAAAGTTTTATTTGTCTAAATTACTTGAGTTTTGTGATACTGACATAATGGGTATACATATTTAGAACATGCCTTCTTTTAAATGATGTGACTACTTCCAGGCCAATATAGATTTATATTACATACGTTAGTAGTTATAGTTTATATGTACGTATTTTCTTTTCTCTTTTGCCGACCTTGAAACAAACACAAGCCAGGTTATATAATTTTTATAATTAGATTCCAGTCAACTTATCTCTAGGTATTCCTAAGTAAATTAACTTTAAACAGCCAAGCAAATGTCGACATTTCACTTCAAAGAAAATTATGTCAAACAAAGGCCATAAACACCTTAATCGTCAGCCTTATGAGTTACACAAAACATGATTTATCGATCAGGTTCAAGTTCATGTTTACTTGCAATGATTTTCTTATCCGCCTGTCTGTGTATGGTAAACCGTACTAACTATTGTCGCATTTGATCCAATTACACACAGTCACAATTAAATTTTAAAACTCGATTGATCGCCCCACAGTCTGTAGACTTTCAAATATGGGCGCCAATTTAAAACCACATATTCAAGCGGTGAGATCGAACGGAACAAAACCGCTTGCGAGAGACAGCCATTCGATTCACATATTGTTTGTCGTCTGAATTATGCGCCCTCGCTTAATCTTAACCTTGTCACTACGAGTAGATTAAAACTTATTTCCATTTTTATTTTTTTTAACGTACCAAGCAATTAAATATTTGTTTGTTCTTTTTTTATTGCCTGTCTCTCCATTTACAGTGTCCATATGTGTCCTTAAGGAGTGTTTTGTTTGTGCTTGCATTGCGGCCTTGATGGCAGTCAGTTAACCTTTCGGTTGTCAATTATTTAAAAAAAAAAAACTATAACATTTGTAGTAACTATTGTTGTGTCTGTTACAAATGGGTTTTAGTTTACTTTTCCACTCACTACGCAGTGTGACTTAATACTTAGTTTTTTTAGATTTAGTTGTTTTTATCACGTTGCATTCGAACATGTTAAGTGATGGAAGTCCATAATAGGCAACACAGTAGTATCTCTGCGGTTTAGTCGGGTCTGTATCAATTTAATCCCATGACCATTTTTGCATATGCCACTACTCATTTGCTAAAATAGTGCAACAGACAGGGATCACGGTGTAAATTGACTATAAATGGCTTCGGATAAGATTCATGATAAAGGATGGGCCATCGGTTGGTTTCTTTTTAAAAAGACTATAAAAAAAAGAATATTCAATATTTTCAACGATTGTTACTTTATTGAAAAGAGTAAACCTTTCAAATGACTGCTTGGGCTGGCCGTAGGCCATACTGTCAACCCAATACATTTTCGATGTTTCGGCAACACATCATCCACTTTGGAAATAACTTTGCGATACTTCCCAATGGTGTTCAAGAGTAAATCAATCCATTTCGTACCGCGAAATATAATATTATTTATCATATACATAATAATTTATAACATTTTGAGCTCATAAGATCTGTCAGTGTCAAAATAACATTTGACTCAAAAAGAAACCAACAGATGGCTCACCCATATACATACATACATGTATGTATGTATTTGTTAAACAAGGCGCTGCCATTATAGTCCGTTGGGCAAAATGAACTTCTTTTTTGTAGACATTTATTATGAATTCCTTAACATTTAGCGCAACAAGGCGTTAATCCATCTCATTTCTATACGATCTTTGTATGCCATTTCTCTAGCACCACTAGTTTCTCTAGCACCACTAGTTTAAAGCCCTCCAGCAGTGACCCAACATTGGCTGGTTTTATGAGTTGAGCACAAAGTTTGGAATTCCATTTATGGTAATGTTTTTAAGTTCCCAAATTTCCAATTTACAAAATGAATGGATCATCAGATATAAACAAGGGGATGGATGTTGCTCCTATACAGCTTGCTCGTGAGATCAGAAACGTTTCATTGCATTCTGGAACACATTTCTCGGGATTTTTGATTCGGTTCATTGCAGAGCTCGGTAAAGCTATATTTTTATTTCTAATTGTAAATAACCGTAGCATTGTTGTCCAACCGCTCTACATGATCCAGCCATCTTAGTCATTGTATTGGAACTCTTCTAACTAGGTCGATGTAGCTATATAGCTTGTACAACTCATGGTTATATCATCTTCTCCCAACTCCGTCTGTGCAGAATCGCCCGAAGTATTTTTCCCTCATAACAACCGAGAACGACCTCATCCATCCTTGACATACTCCATGCCTCTACGCCATAGAGCATGACTGGAATGATCAGGGTTTTGCATAGCATTACTTACGTTGTTCTAGAGAGGGCTTTGCTGTACAATTGCCTTCTTAACCAAAGAAGCACCGATTGGCAAGAGTTAATTTTTGTTTCGTCTCAGTGTTGGTGTCATTGTTTGAATTTATAGCGGATTCTAGGTAAAAAAAAGTCCTTAAATACCTCAAAGTTATAGCGGTCGAGGGTGACGTTCTGTCTGAGGCATCCGGTGCTGACATCTTAGCCGCTTCCGTGTCAATGCTCACAAAAGCACTACTTAACATCACGCTTTGTTCTTCCGATGATGTCAATGTCATCGTATTTGCAAGCACTTGCACGGACTTTTAAAAAATCGTACCTCTGATATTGACGTGTGAGTTGACGATGTTGAAGAATTCGCATGACAGCCTGTCGCCTTATCTGACTCCTTTTTTGACATCAAAGATCTCGGTGAGATCTTCCCGTCTTTGATGGAGCACCGTGCAGTCTCCATCGTCATCCTGTACAACAGGACGAGTTTGGCAGGGATGCCAAAACTAGACATAACTTTATATAGTTCTTCTCTATAGCTCTTGTCATAGGCGTCCTTAACGTCGATAAAAGGTGGTGGGTATTGATTTGAAATTCTGGGTTTTTTCCAAGCTCTGCCGTAAGGTGAAAATTTAGTCGATGATGAACTTTCCTGGGCTAAAACCGCACTGATATGAGCCAATCAAATTGAACGGAACGTTCGGACATCCACCATATTGGAAGAGTGCCTTGCGTAGATCGTAATGTGATTAATCTGGTTGACGGTTGATGTATCAGGAGATCTCCACGTTTCTTTGTAAGTATTTATTTTGCCACATTGCAAAGACGATTAGCCTGAATCCATTATCGAAGGTGGTGTCGTGTAGGCTCTGCTTTCCGACAGTACTACCAAAGATGCCCTCCCTTTCTAGCGCTGCGTTAAAATCGTCCAGGACAATTTTAACATCATAGCTTCATCATTTTAACAGAAGCAATCTTTGGTGTCGTCGTCTTTCTTCTCTATGGGGGCATGAACGTATATCAGGCTAATTTTTGACGAATTTGGTCGTTTTGCGAATAGTTACAAGATGCTCGTTCCCATGTCTGAAACTCAAGACCTCTTGCCTAAGTATGCCTCCAATAACAAACCCGCAACCAAAAACACGCTGCTTTTGTTGTCAGAAGCAATCGGCGTTCTATCACACTTCTTGGATGGAATTAGTAACCCGTTTCGGGGATATGACCGCTGCCGTTGATCCATTGAGGGTTCATCCGCCACCAACTCTTTTTTCAACACCCTGACTTAGTATTGGAGATCTCTTTAGACTTGGGAATCAAATCGAAGCAGCTTATATAAGGATAACACTAATAGTTCGACCTTACTGGAACTGGTAGACGCCACCTAGGAAACATGTTCGCTGCTGCCTGAAGCAAGAGTATGTGTCTTAGTGAAAAAACACTCCTGTCTTCTCTCTCGTCCGCTACCACCAACAACCTTCCAAAGGGGTTGATTATCCAGTCTCCAGTCCATGCCTAAAAATTTGTTGTTAGGTCTTAAGCTCAATGTATAGGTATAAGAAGGAAGTTGGGGATTAATTCTACTTCTTCCGTTTGGGTTGGGCACAGTACCCAAAATGCGTGCGTAATAATAAATTTAAAGTCAACTCCTTCTGGTATTTCCCGACATCAAAACTGCTTGTATTTTCTTTTGTACCGATGATGTTGTTAAGATTACAATCATTTAACAAAGTTCCATGTCTCTTGATATCAGAGCAACAGTGACATTGGCATCCACTCAATTGTCAATTAGTGCTCGAAAATAGATAAGAAATATTGATTTATCGCCGAGTGGTTGTTTTCTCCTTTGCAATTGCCAAACCGGAAATGTTAATGAATGTCTATACCTAGTCTTTCTACCTTAGTTGAAAAATAAACAATTATTTTTTTTGTTGTATTCAAGTTACTGCAGTGTTGCTATAAGCCCCGAGCACTCATTATAATTCATAAGTTTCGCCTACCCTTTGCATGGCACCACCTAGTTGCAGTCGGCATTGCCATATTCTGAGGAGGAAATGGTATCCAATGTCGGTAAAAACTCTTGGCACTTCTTTGTGCTTTCTTTTGTTGACTGGTTCCTCCTTTCGATTTTATGCGGTTTTGCCATTGATTTTTCTTTTATTTTTCACTTCGTGCTTCGTCACCAATTATTAGTATGCTAATCTGTGAGCGGACATGTCCAAACAAATCAAAGCGGGTCTACTGCTTCGAAACCCATAACGTGGTTACACATAGCGAATCCATTCATTCTCGAAGGTGTGTTGACCCATTGGCCAATATATTCCCGACACGGAGAGTAGGCCGGTTAGAATGCTTTTGTTTTGTTACGTTAAGAGGTGACTTTTTTTTAATGGTCTTTTGAGTTTTTCAACAATAAAGGCCCTTAAAATACCGGATCTGGAGGAATGTGAACTTTTTTAATTGTGACGAAGCACAGTATGGCATCGAGAGAATTAGGTTAGAATTGTTCTGGGGACATAAACCTAAACCAGTTCAATAAAAACGGTCTTCCTTATGCAAATGTTGAGTCTAAACTGACGTAAAGGGGTATTTTGAGCTGATGATGGGCACATCAGGGAGAAGTTTAATTTGTTTTTTATATCGCCGATTTAACGAGCGCGTTTAATTAAACTAGGAAAAGATTTACATTTACAACGCGGCTAAAACTAATATTGGGTTTAATGTCTGAGAAGAATCCATAAAGGTGATTGTTTTAGATTACTGATACTGAAATAAAAGGTAGTTCCCACAAAGTATGTATTAAAGATACTTCAAGGCACGTATTTTGTCGTGATCAAACATGTTTCGTTTGGAGGAAGATACTTATGTCAGCCATAAATGGGAAGTTATTTTTGGAGACGGTTTTTTGTTTTTTGTTTACTGACAAAGTAATAAAGCGGACTTAACACGTTCCGCTCACAATACACTGGTACTTCTTTGTTTAATGAATTGCAATGAACTTTTGAGTAAATTTTGAAATAGAACATCTTTGAAAACTTAAGATGAAAAAATTGGATGCAAGTCGAAATAAATGTTTTGTCAGGCGCTTCAAGATACTCCAACACAACCAAGTGGAATATGCCTAGATACAATATACATGTATTTTACATTTTTACAGTTTTCGATTGTCTTACAAGCGATAAAAGATTGCTGATAATGTGTGAAGTTTATGACGGAGTTCTTCGGATTGCTAATTCAATACCATAGTGTTTCTCGTCGTTTCGGAGAAGATAGAGTTCTGTCGGTGCCATAGAATAACATTAAGGGCTTTAACTTTATTGGTATAGGGATCGATAGATAGACAAAGGAAAACATTTGAACTTTCGACATAACTTCAATACCTGGATGTGAATTTCTATATTCTCCATTTACGTCAAGGCTGCCTTCGTATCAGAGATGTATTGCTTGGAGGCAATATGCCAACTCGACCTATGAAATTTCCGAATTTAGTTTCGAGTATCAAAAGTTTAAATTTAAAAAATGTTGTGTTTTATGTATCTATAGGTACTTGCAATAAAAAGTAATATGTATGTAATATAATATGTATGTACATATATACCTAGACATTATAAAAATAAAGTGGACGACTGGGTCGTACGAACTTGCACCTTATTGCAATAAGTTTACAATCTTATCTAGCACTGAAATTCAAGCCTTGTTTTGTAATAAAGCGGGCGTGGTATTTTGCATTTTCGATTTAATTGCTAACATTGAACGTATCTTGGATATTTTACAAAATCGTTCTTTTGTAAAAATGTTCCCAAAAAGTGGGCGTGGCCGTATATGGTATTCAGGTGAATTATAGAGAACTTCAAGGTCTATTAATTTTGTTTTAACAAATTTTTTCGATCTCTAGTAAAAATTTTAAAATTTTTTCGCGCAAAACGTGGTATGCCATCTAATAGGATATGCCCTAACTAACTCGCATATGAAATCTTATCAAAATCGTTAGAGCCGTTTTTGAGAAAATCCATTTTTAGTGAAACAGCCCCCAAGTTAAGTACCCTTAATTTTAAGGTTAGAATGGAAATTTTAATTTCGCCTCTAGGGATCATTCCGCAGACCTCAGATATGAAGTTTGAAGTAAATCCGTCCAGCCGTTTAGGCTGCAGTCGAATATACAGACAGACTGACAGACATCCACACAGACAGACAAACGGAATTAGCGGACCTACTTTTTTGGACTTCTCCATCATAGTAATGTCAAGTTTGATTAAAATCTCGAGTTCGAAATTTTTCACGAAACCAATACTTGCCCTATAGGTATAGGTGCAAGTAAAAAACAATTGGACGTGCGTCGTCTAGTAGTGGTTACATAAAGATGACACAAAGGAAATAGAATTGTTCACAGGCGAATCAAAGACAAGTCGAAAAAAATTAATCTTTTCCATTTCATTACAGCTTCCTTCGAAATTTTTTCTTCTTATGAAACCCAATTCATTCTCACAGTCCGCAAATAGCAATAGAATAAATAGAACAAATTTGTGTGGATTCGAATGACTTTAACCTTAGCAATGCAGAGTGCCAGATATCTGACAACAAATTAAGATTGAAGTTGGCAACGCAAGTTAGCTCGATTACAGAGTGAACATTTTGCGAATTCGAATGATTTGATATTGGAGTATCAATAGGGAGTCCCAGGAAGCTTATTAACTCAAATTTACATTGCGGAGCACAATTGAATCAATCATATCACTGACAGTCACCAAGGCTACTTAAACGTTTCAAATAAATTGTGATCTTTGTCTCATAAACAACAATTGCTTGTATTTGGTTCACCCTATGCTGCTCCACGCTGGTCGACAAAACTGAGGTAGTTAGGTAATGACTGTGTTTCTTTGAAGTTGTTATACATATATCGTCTTCAAGAAAGCTCTCCATAGAGCGAATCGCAGTTTTACATGCTGTGTTCTACATAGGAGAAAAAGATTTTTAAGTCCAAGGAAGGGTGTAACATGGTTGTAAGGAGTGACGTCATTTTTTTTAGCTCCGACGATGAATAACACCGAAGTACAGTGATATACGAGGGCCCTGAAAGAGCACTGGGGCTTATAATATCTATTGTGCTGACCGAATTTACACTCTTGCTAAACGTTAATACTTTTATTTAATTCCAAATCGTCATACCTCTAAGAGACTTGAGTTAACTTACGCACAGTTTAAAGTATTTGCATCAAATGAAAGGTGAAGCAAACAAATTAATATGACCTCAGTCTCCCAACTTCCATCATAAAAGATGACTTGCTTTGGGAGTACTCTTGGGCTGCTGCAGCTATGAGCTTGATGTTTGTAGTTTGGGGAACCCAAGACTGTTTTTGGAATGCTGTCAATGATTTATAATATTTTCGATATACCCACCAGCTTTTTATTGATTTCAAGGCATATGACATAGAGATAAGCTATGTCGACATGTCTAGTTTTGGCATCCCTACCAAACTCGTTCGCTTGTGCAGGATGACGATGGAGAACGCTCGCTGTTCCATCAAGGTCGGTAACTATCTCACAGAGACTTTTCATGTCAAAAAAGAATTTAGACAAGGTGACTCCCTATCATGTGATTTCTTCAACATCATACCTACTTGAAAAGATTGTGGGAAACTCACAAGTCAACAACGGAGTCATAATCTTTAAAAAATCTGTGCAACTACTAGCGTATGCGTGTAAGACCTTGATCTGCTTTTTGCAGTCGTCTAAGATGGTTAGGGCATTTAGAGTGGATGGACACAAATGCTCCGGCCCGTAGAGTTTTCGAATCGAACTCGAAAGGAAGAACGAAGTAGAGGAAGACCTCGCTTTAGGTGGCACGCGCAAGTAGAAGGGACCTCAAACGACTTGCAGTGCACAACTGGAGGCAATTAGCTAAGGACCGTGCCAACTGGAGTTGTTTGTAAGTGGAGCCCCAGGTTCACCCCTAACTGTAGCGTCACCTAAGAAAGTAAGTAAGTATCATGACAACGATCTGCTTAAGCAAACAGATATTAACTCGTTTAATTATAATTTAAAAAAACAAAAGTAAATTAATCAGCAGCGTCTTCCAGCCATAAAGTTTCTGCGTACATCGTTGGTGACGTACATATTTTCACTTTACATTATTTGACACCTTTTTTCGATTAAATTTATTAATTCCGACAACATCGTTATCAAAGTTTAATAAATATTTATAGATAGATGCTGTTCGGTGTACGTTTCGTTTTCATCAAGGCCTTTTTAACCAACCAGCGTTCCACTCCACTAAAAGCATCATAAATCACATGAAAATCAAATCTAATTAGTTACCGGCCATAACAATTAACAGCATCATACCGGATTAAAATTAATTAATAGAACAATACGTTCCTAGACAAATTGAAAATAAAAATTATGAATTACTAAAAATCAAAACAAAAGAAATTCTTAATCATCACTAATGGAATGGCATGCGACTATAATTGGTCATAAGCAAGTTGATTAAACACACTCATTAGCATTTTGCAGTTCTGGCAGTGTTAGCTCTCAGTTAATCATCAAAACGTTTTGTGAATTTCACAATATTAACAACAAAATATACTTTTACTGTAGTAAATTAATTTTTTTTTTATATTTACCATGAAAAATAGAAACTCAAGCTGTTAGATTTATGGTTATGGTGTGTAATAAAGTCGTTGCAAGAAGATCTATGTTCCGATGTAAATGTTCACTGACTAAAAGAAGCTCGGATTGTTGATGCTGGAACTGATTTGAAATTCAAAGTTTTTTCTAAAATTTATGTTTAATATGATTTTAACGTAAATTTATATTATATTGCGTATATATGTACAAAAATATCTTAATTGAGTTACAAGCATATGTAAATTGTAATTTTATATTCTTAAAAAAAACCTTAGATTTGCTGAGAGATACATAGTTAAACAGTACATTATTCTTCTTCTGGCTCAGTAAATCAAATGTTTGAACCAAATAGTGGTTTTACGTTAACTATTCAGAAGAGTTTAAAAAACATTTCCTGTATTTAGGCGACTTAATACTTCTATTATATCTGACCAGTTCCTCAAGTCAATCCTTAATAACATGAACTTTATTCTTGCTTCAAACACTCCTATATTACTTACAGTTCTTGTACCACTTTGTCATGGAGCTGTCAGTTTATAGACAGCGGTTTCATCGCTCCAATGTTTCTCGTTGCTAAGCTTCGTCAGAATATTATTTGTAAAGTTAGAGACTGGTAGAAAGAAATATTTTATGAGGAATAAATTAAATCATTTCAACCCCATGGATATCAAATTACTTGATTTGTTAACTTTAATCATTTAATAATTTTATTTCCTCAACCAAGAGATGCAGATGAGTCCATCAGGGTTTGGTCGGCGCCATATGGCAAAGGCAAGTCAGTATTTGCATATTTCTGAGAGATTAGACTGGTATGTTTTGGCTGGCTATTGCTAGTCAATGTCCCTTTGGTCTCTTTTGAGTATTTTCCAGATTTGTTTGCGATCGATGTACAGCTCTAGACGTACTTTACTTCTTTTGACGTCGGTGTTTTGTCAAACGTCGGATTGGCTTCAATCATAGAGGACTTCTTTCCCCGTGAATGGTACTATTTCGGACTTTGGAGGTCAGTGGTTAGTGCATTGTACTAAGCCGGAATCCATAGTTCGATTTCTAAACAACACCAGGACTAAACAGTAGTAGGTCTCACTCGTTCATAGGATTAATAAACAAGTCGCTGCAGTCTTTGGGCCGCTAAGAAGTTGGGGACAGTTACGATGCCTATTAGAAGTTTTCAGTCCTTAGCGCTTGGGTAACTGGTTGTTGTCAAACGTGCTGTATTTCTTGTGAGCTAGGTTTGAAAGTCCAAAATAATGACACACATATTCTAGAATTGGCATTGGTGGTAAAACTGGTCAGTCTACCCGTGGCTGGTCGAATTAGAAACACTCCCATCGCTTTTCTTGTTATTGTGGGTACTTTTAATTCCTTAGCCAAAAAAAAGTGTCGTTATTGTGAATGTGATGGCTTAAATAAATGGTTGTCTGACTTTATAGATAATTGTCGACATATTCTCTTATGCGTTCGCGGAAGTAATTGCTGAGGCATAGACATCCTATTCAAATACGCTTCATGATTTTCTCTATACTTCTCTTACTTTTAAACCCTGTTGATATTAATTGTTTTGTGCTCGAATGCTACTTTTGATAATTATTTCATGCTTAAGATGGCATAGCATATAGGTATGTTTCACTATGGAGGTAGAAACGTTGGATTAAAATTCAACCCATTATCTTAAGGACTTATTGCTGCTTCTATTTAGAGAACAAGCGGGTGGACCCAAAAGCTAATATTTAAAAAAAATGGTAGTGCAAAACAAGGCCAACTTGTAGTTCCAACCTTAGCATTTCAAGAAATTATGTAGATATGTCCAAGACATATTCTCCGGATTTTACTTTCGAAAGTAAAATAGATTGGACTACAAATCCTATGATGTGTTCATAGCCAAGCTTAGCCGACTCATTCATCTGTTGCCAATCACTATTAAAGTCTCACCCTTTGAACTTAGTACATAAATCTTTAATTTTCCTATTAGCAACCATGCCTAACTTAATGGACCCCAAAACAAACGTCATCCATTTATAATTTTACAAACCTACTATCTTACTTACAATTGCATTCTTTTTCTCTTTCCAGACCAACTCACGCTTAACTGCAATCAACAATAATGCAACAACCGACTCCCTTTCGATCTAAGATTGAATTTCGAAACAAAAAATTCGTCACGCTTAACTAAGTCAACTATATGAGAAAGGCCAAAATTATTTCCAACAAAGGGGCAAAGTAGGAAGTGATACGCACTTCCACCTTCCTACACCCAATCTTTAGTGTGGCTTTCCTATTAAAATCTAACAATTGAAAATTCAAAAAACCCCAAACCAAGATTTCACCTTAAAAAGGCGGAAAGCCCACATCCATTGGATAGGATGTTTGGCTTATTGAATTCATCACAAATTTATGGACTGCAACAAACCGATACCACAACAATAAATAATAACTCCCCGACTACCACTACCATTACTACCAGTATCACATCGAATTCCAAAAATACCAACAATAGCAACAAAAACAATCGACAATTAAGCAAATTAGCTCGTAACGTCGTCGTTGGTGGAGGTGGAGGAGGTGGTGGACTCGGCGGAGGTCTAGCTCATCATCTTCAAGGAATGAAAGTGCCAGCAAACTTTATTGAGAAACTGATCAAGAGTGAGTTGCTAACTGGCTATGAGGCGGTAAAACATTTCAAGAACTTCCATCATTCGACGCGTCATCATCATCAACCACTTCACAATTCCGGAAGTAATCTGAAGAGCATCGATTGCGATAATTTGCATGGTAATTATCGCAGCGGTAATTTCGCCGACGAAGACATCAATAGCCACTACGAAATGACCGTCATCAAGTATCCAAATGATATACAACATCAACATCATCAGACGGCAGCCGCAGATATCGAGGAAATCGATAGTGCCACCACCATCTCAACCACGGGTAGTTCCATTCTCCGGAATTGTGGCGATACCATATTGCAACGGGTAGACTCACTGAACGGGAACTCAATCGAAATGGTAAGTTGCAGTAAGCTGCTGTTGGATGTTGCATAAGGTGCACGTTGTGAGACGTGTGGGCTCTTATCACAATTACCAGCCCGATACAGAGGGAGGAAGGCAGTATGTTGTACTGTCATTCCTATATGGGGTTTCCCCAAAGATTAGATAAGGCGGCAGAGCTATTCGATTTGCCTGGCGATAGTTGTTTCGGAACACTTGACGCTTCTACAGAGAAACGAGCATGCTTAATTGGATTGCCACTGAATGGTATTTATAAATAGAAATGACTGAAGAGACCACTTGCTTTTAATGTGTGCACTACATACAACGGGTGCATTTGAAGAGGGTGCATGTGAAGAGGTCTTTGCTGGTTTGATCAGGATGTACACTTGATGGCGAAATAATTGTCCGAGAAGAGTTCAATGCATGGAAATTAAGTGAGGAAGTGTTGGTTTTAGATAGGCTTCCACAGAAATTGCTGTTAATTCAACAATTGTAGGTTTAATCACAGAGTGTATATCTTAAGCATTTACCAGTTGCGATAATGGAAGATGTTTTTTTTCTAGTCTTCAAGATTTCTTTATAACCATCTGGCTATGAAGTGAAGGAAGACTAGAGTTTGTTTTATGCGAATTTTTAGTGAGATTAGTCTCTTTTAGACACAGATAGAACATTTTTTCCGAGGACGGTTTGCGTAAAGTCTTCTCAGTTATCTGTGAGGCTTTTGCTTTCCGAAAATCATTTTATTATTTAGAAATAGCAATTAACAAGAGTGATCGTTCACATTTCAAACACAATTGGCATCCTATTATTGTTACTGATATTTTTTGAACACCATCCGAAATCTTCACCGATTATATCATACCATAGTATCACACACTGTACTAGAAGACACAGTGGAAAAAGATACTGTTCATGTAAAATATGTATTCACAATTCTACATTTCTTATGAGCCGATAAGTTCATTATTCTTATTTCAAATAAATAGGTTCCGCCTTTGCTATCACTTCGTTAAACTTTCCAATGTTTTTTCATTTCAGCGCTCTTTAGCAGGGACTTGACATTTCTTTCTGCTAATGTATTTGTCGACAAGAATATCTGCTCCTTCGTTTATTCTAAATGATGTATTCAAACAATGTGTTATATCACGATCCTATGTTCGGCAATACATACTTTTAATAAAGCAGTGTTCACAGCTTTGCAGATGTTCCATACAAGTCAGGATCGTTTCAATAACTATTCTGACATAATTTAACAATATGTTGCTCAAGACCGAGTCTTGCGGTAATGTGCTGGTTATCTGGTTTTCCTTTCATTTTTCACATACAATGGTTTGGTGACGTCTTTACAAACATAAATGAAGCAACGAGCATGCTTTATCATCATTATGCATAGATCGATGAGTTTCACTAATACAATATGTCAAGCCGAAGCATAACTCTGTATAACTTGACAGGAAATCGATAAGAAGATTAAGGGTATGGATTTCTAAACCTTAAATGAAGATCATTTATGCAAGCGTAGGAACTTTTCGCAGCTCTTCTTTACAACGAGTTCGAAATGGTATTAATAATGATATGTTTGCATGACATTGGATTTGATGAATTTTGTTAGATATAAGTATCGGACTTTTTCTGTAAATGCTCATTATATTAGATGTCTAGTATAAGGCACAACAGCTAAGATATGGTTGTCCAATTAGTGAATTGTTACAGGCTCTGGGCTGTACATTTTATTTTTGTTGGATTTAACGAAAACGCAAATGTCGATTTCTTTATACTTTCTTAAATGTTTTCTTCCTTGTAAGATTGCGATCGAGAAAACATATCATTTGACTTAGTTTTTTAGGGCAGTTAGAGCTGACTGTAGTTAGAAACATTCTTCTTGGTGGTAAGAGCACTGTCAAGGCCCAAACGGTTCAACACATGCTGAATTTTTAAATATCTATCACAAAATGCTTACAAAATTGTATCTACCATTAATGAATTGTAGATGTGGCCGAGGTATTGGAAACTAATGTAACTCAGCTAAATTGAAGTCGGAAGCACGATAAAGGAACTAACTATCGTTGTCACTCTTATTGTCATTGCTTCTTCACGATGATTATCACAATGTCATGTGATCCTCCATGCTCAAGCCCAATAACGTTGTCTGGAGTTACATCCATATACCATTCTTTCATCAGCAAACTATGATACTCATCGCAGTACGAGCATGACATATTATTCATCTTCGACTGATTTCTTAAAGGTTGAGCAATAGGAGTAGTTCCCAAATTCATGGTAATAGGCCATTAAGCATCTATGACTTGTAAAATTTTCAGTGACATAAAAATTTAGCTCCTCATACATAGTACTGTTGATTCATGCATGTCTATATATACATATCTATATTGATTTTTGAATCAGACATGGTTCAATCTGAAAAAAAGTGTCCAAAAGCGTTAATTTTTTCAAAAAGTATGACGTCCAAACCACCCGGGTCAAACAATCCTAAGCTTCATTCATAAACTTGAGGGCAAATTTAAACAACATCTTTAAGGGGATAGCATAAAATGTCTCTATGACGCCGCTGTGCTTCTTGAGGCTATTTCAAATCCCATCACCCCAACTTTAAAATATTAAAAGTGTTCGAATGGCAACGTTAGATTACATCCCTTGTCAGAGTTCATAATGTGGGTATAGCATTTGGCTGTAGTATTGCTTTTTATGTTTACTTGCATGTATACCTGGCCAAAGGATGGTAATGCGGAATATATGGGAACACAAGCGTTCTCACGTTAGCCTCTCACTATCAACTCCTACTCTACACCTCCGCGTTGGTGCCTGCTGGGTGCCTAGTATCTCGGCTGGAGATTGGGTAACCAACCCCTTTGGAAGTCGTTGGTGGTAGCAAACGAGAGAGGGGGGAGGAGTGTTTTCTCACTAAGACACTTCCTCTTAATCTGGACGACAGCGAATGAATTCTCCATTTGGAATCAACGGTGGCGCCCACAGTTCCAATCAGGCCGAACTTTCTAGTGAAATCCCTATATGAGCTACTCTGACTTATTCGGATCCCAGGTCTATACGGAGCTCCAACACTGAGCCAGGGTGTTGGAAAAGAGTGGCGGATGAGCCCTTAATGGGACAACGGCAGCACTCATATCCCCGAAGTGGGTTACTTACTCCAGAAAATCCGGCCGCTCGTCCTAGGAGTATAAAAGGGAACTGGTTCTCCAGGTTGGGGGTTGTGCGTAGGGGTAACTTCCCAACCACGGGAAAAACCACTTAGTTCCGAAACAAATACAAGCCTCGGATATGGATGGACTCACTGTTGACAACCCCAGCAATCGAATTAAGGACAACGACCTTCGGATCTGCACGTGGAATGTTCGGACCCTTAACAGACCGCGTGCAGCTGAAGAGGTCCTAGTCTGCTATAAGGCAGACATCACCGCCATCCAGGACGTGCGATGGGATGGGCCGGGCAAAAAAACGATGAAAAACTGTGACATCTATTACGGTGATTGCTATAGAGAGCAGGAACAGCGCTTATTCGGATGTGGATTTGTCATAAGCGGCAGACTTAGGCGATTTTAACGCCAAGATAGGAAAGGAGGACATCTTTGGTAGGACGATTGGTAACCACAGCCTCCACGACACCACGTCCGGAAACGGACTTAGGCTTATTGACTTCGCAGCGGGGCGAAACGTTACTGTAGCAAGCACACGGTTTCCTCATCTCAATATCCACAAGGGGACATGGCGGTCTCCTGATCAGCAAACGGTCAACCAAATTGATCACATTGCGATTGACGTAAGGCATGTCTCCAGTATTCTGGATGTCCGAACCTTCCGAGCAGCCAACATCGAATCGGATTATTACCTTGTTGCAGCCACGGTACAAATGCGGATATCCCTAACGTCAGAACAAAGAAGAAATACTGTGAGAAGATATAACGTTGAAAAGCTGCAATCGCAAGAGATTGCCAGAACCTTTGCCGAACGTGTATCCCGAAATGCCGCAAATGCCGCAACTGATGTGCTGGGTCTCGCTCGACCACCACAAAGAACCCCGTGGTTTGACGAAGAACGTCGGCAAGCAAATGCAGCTAAACAAGAGGCATACAAGGCGGCGCTGCAAATAAGGACGAGAGCGAGAGCGAAAGAGAGAGATGTTTCGGAGAACATCGGTTTCTCCGAAAGAAGAAAAAAAGAACACGAGAAGCGTGCGATCGAAGATATTGAGAGATTATACTCCAGAAATAATGTACGGAAGTTTTACCAACAGGTAGAAAGAACGTGTCAGGCCAACAAGACACGTACAGAAGCCTGTAGAGATGAAGAAGGAAACCTCGTAGTAGAGTCACAGTCGGTGCTGAGAATAGTGAAAAATTTCTTCTGCAGACTGTATAACGGCGACGAAGTCCAACATCCCGCTGTCAGGCAGAATGAACCATTCTACATAGACGATGATAGCCAAAACTTCCGTCCACCTGACCAAAACGAAGTGATGACAGCAATATCTAAACTCAAATCCAACAAGGCTGCTGGACCTGACGGCTTACTAGCCGAGCTGCTCAAAGCGTCTGGAAATGACCTGGTAGAGATAGAGAGCATACACCAACTCATTTCTAAAATTTGGTCAGACGAATGTATGCCTGATGAATGGAATCTCAGCACCGTTTGCCCGATCCACAAGAAAGGAGACCCCCTAAATTGCGCCAACATCGCGTATAACATGATATCTGCCATGTTGTGTGAACGTCTGACACCCTTCGTCAACAACCTGATTGGTCCCTATCAGTGTGGTTTCAGACCAGGAAAGTCCACAATCGATCAAATCTTCACACTTCGGCAGATCCTTGTAAAAAATTAAATCCGTCCAAATCGATACCCACCATCTTTTCATCGATTTTAAGGCCGCATATTACAGCATCTATAGAGACGAGCTATACATAGCCATGTCTAGTTTTGGCATCTCTGCCAAACTCGTTCGCCTGTGTAGTATGACGATGGAGAATTCTCGCTGCTCCATCAAGGTCGGTAACGATCTCACCGATACCTTTGATGTCAAACAAGGATTTAGACAAGGCGACGCGCTGTCATGTGACTTGTTTAACACCATACTTGAAAGAATTGCGCGAAACTCACAAGCCCACACCGGAGGCGCAATCTTTCAAAAATCTGTGCGACTACTAGCTTACGCCGACGACATTGCCGTTATTGGAAGAAAACAGCAGGCTGTCACCGGTGCGTTCGCTAGTATTGCAACGGAAGCAGCCAAAATGGGTTTAGCGGTAAACGAGGGCAAAACCAAATATATGCTGTCAACAAGAAGGGATACTCAACATCGACGAATTGGACAGAACGTCACAATCGACAGCTATAACTTTGAGGTAGTAAGGGACTTTGTCTACCTCGGCTTTGCTATCAATTCTGACAATAACACCTCGGCAGAAATAAAACGAAGAATAACTCTTGCCAATCGCTGTTTCTTTGGGCTGAGAAGGCGATTGAGTAGTAAAGCCCTATCCCGAACAACTAAGGAGACTCTACATAAGACCTTGATTATCCCAGTCCTCCTTTATGGCGCTGAAGCATGGACTTTATCGAAAGCGGATGAAGATATGCTTGGTTGTTTCGAGAGAAAAATCCTTCGTAAAATATTCGGTCCCGTTTGTGTTGACGGGTTTTGGAGGAGAAGATTCAACAACGAACTATACGAGCTGTACAGCGACATCGACATAGTCAAAAAACTGCACATCAGTCGTTTGAGATGGCTAGTACATGTAGAGCGAATGGACACCAGTGCTCCGGTCCGCAGAGTCTTTGAATCAAACCCGGAGGGACAGCGCAGTAGAGGAAGACCTCGCCTTAGGTGGCGCACGCAAGTTGAAGGGGACCTGAACAAGCTTGGAGTGCGCAACTGGAGGCAGTTAGCTAAGGACCGAGCTAATTGAAGAGGCTTCTTAGTTGAGGCCCAGGTTCACCCCGAACTGTAGCGCCACCTAAGTAAGTAAGTAAGCACGTATACCTATAGGACAAGTATTGGTTTCCTGAAAAATTTTGAACTCGAGATGTCAATCAAACTTGACATTACTATGATGAAGAAGTCCAAAAAAGTGGCTCCTCCAATTCCGCCTGTCTCTCTGTCTATCTGTCTGTCTCTATATTCTACTGCTAGACGACGGATTTGCTTCAAACTTTATATCTGGAGTCAGTGGGGTCATACCCCGAGGCGGAATCGGAATTTTCATTCTAACCTCAAAATCAAGGGTACCTACTATACCTAAGATCGATCTCACTAAAAAAGGATTTTCTCGAAAACTGATCTAACGAGTTTGATAAAATTTCATATGTGAGTTAGTTTAGGCATATGCTATTAGATGTCATACCACGTTTTGCGCGAAAACGTATAGTATGATAGTAATTTTACAAATTGGCTATTTATTCAATGATTGGGCTTAAAATTAATATACAAAGATATGTCGTGCCAAGTTTTGGAACTGCCAAACTAACTTCAAAAATATAAATTTTTCGAATTTTTTTTACAGAAATCGAAAAGATTTATTAAAACAAAATTAATAGGCCTTGAAGTTCTCTATAATTCACGCCCACTATTTTGTAAAATCTGTCAGGTAGTATCAGTTCAATGCTATCAATTCTATCGAAAATGTAGAATCCACTTTATTAGGACCCATGTGTAAGAGGAACAAGACTTGAATTTCAGTGCTTGTTAGATTGTAAATTCATAGCATTAAGGTGTAAGTACGTTCGACCCAGTCGTGCAATTTATTGCATAAGACTTCAAAGTGATCTATATTAAACTAATAGGCCTAAGGGTCTTCAGCATCCTGGGCTTCATTGCCACATACTGCTGGTGTTTCAGTGCATGACTAGGTTCAAAAGTCTTCACAGATTTTAAAGATTACTTCATAAGAATAGTGAAGTGTATTGTCATTAATTTTAAGTATCAGCCAAGTCATTTGTTTGATTTACCCATTCCTGCCTCTATTGTGTGATTTTTCACTCATTGTTGAAGCTTTATTGCATAAATTAAGTAATTTTTCAATAGGATCCAATATTATAATATTACTTTACTTTACTTAACGGGCTTCCGACCCGTAAAGAGTCTGCCTGATACACGGCAGCCTTCCACTCTCTTCGATCCCGGGCACGCTGCTTCCACTTGTCTAGACCAAGCACTCTGGCATCCACGATAGGAGTTTTGACCCCATTTGTTTCGCCAAACCGAAGTAGCAACGGTTTCCTAGGGTAAGTCTTTGTCGAATCTCCACTAAGGTGTCATTCGTGGAGTTGATGTTTACTCCGAGGTAGGTAAACTCCTTAACCACTTCGAAGTTACTGTTGCCAACAGTGACGTTCTGTCCTAGGCGGTGGACAGATGCTTCTTTGTTTGTTGACAACATGTACTTGGTCTTGTCGTCATTTACCAACTCGTTTCGCCTGTCCTTCAATTGCCGTAAAAGCCTCTAATACGTCGCGTTGGGAGCGACCGATGATGTCAATGTCGTCTGTGTAATCCCAGCAGCTGGACAGATTTGTTGAAGATATTGCCTTCCGTGTTTACACCTGCCCTGCGCACTATCTGTTCTAGCACAAAATTGAAGAAGTCACATGATAGCGCATCCCCTTGCCGAAATCCGGTGCATGTTTGGAATAGTTCAGAGGAACTGCTGCCGAATTGCACGTTGCACCGCGTGTTATCCAGCGTCACGCGGCACAGCTGGATCAGTTTAGCCGGGATCCCGATTCGGCCATCGCCTTGTAGAGCTCAAAACGATGGATGTTATCATATGCGGCTTTAAAGTCGATGAAGAGATGGTGAGTCTCGACTTGAAATTCGTTGGTCTTTTCCAGGATTTGCCTTAGTGTGAAAATTTGGTCGATCGTAGATCTGCACTGGTACGTGCCGATTAGTGTGCTGCAGAAAGGCTTCAGACGTTTACACAGTACGTTGGATAGGATCTTATATGCGACATTAAGCAGGAATATGCCTCGGTAATTCTTACAAGACTTCATCCAGCCATACTTGGCTGATGATTTGGTGCATGCAAGACATCCAAGATATCACCACCATATCTGAAAAGCTCTGCTGGTAGACCATCAGAGCCGGCGGCCTTGTTGTTCTTCAGCTTTTTGATAGCTGAGCCTACCTCTTCAAAACTGGGAAGGGGGATGTATTCTTCATTGACTGGATGCGGGTTCTCTTCTTGCCCTATCACTCTCTCCGCCTGATGCCCATTAAGTAGCTGCTGGAAATGCTGCTTAAAAACATCTACTATTCCCTGTGCTTCGGTGACTAGGTTTCCTTCACTGTTTCGAAGAGCCTGCGTTCTGGGCTTGAAGCCAGCTGCCAATTGCTTGACTTTCCTAAAAAACATCCGGATGTTGTTCCTATCGCGGGACACTTCGATATCCTTGAGTTGGGAGACTGCGTGGGCCCTTTTCTTCTTACGCAGGATCTTCTTCTCCTCCCTTCTTCTGGCTCGATACTCTTCTCTCGCTGCCCTTGTTTTACGCTGCAGCGCTTGCAAGTGTGCATTTTCTGTCACCTTTTTCCGACGCACGCATTCATCATGCGAATGCACAGCGGAGAGTCTCTCGCTCAGGCGCTCTCTGTAGACTCTGGCTACTCCAGTCGTGCTAAGGCTTCCAACGTTGAATTTCTTTTTCTGGGCGACTTACAGCTTCTTCTCGTTGGATAGTCGAGCTCTAAATTTAGCTGCAACAAGAAAATTGTCAGAGTCGACGTTTGCCCCTCTGAAAGTTTGCACATTCAGAATGTTGGATGCGTGCCTCGCATCTATTAGCACGTGGTCGATTTGGTTGGCGGTTCGACCATCTGGAGAGCACCAGGTTGCTGTGTGGCTTCGTAGTCTTGGAAACCTAGTGCTACTTATCACCGTATTACGAGCTGCTGTAAAATCGATTAGCCGGAAGCCGTTGTCTGTTGTCGTTTCGTGAAGGCTGTGCTTTCCAACTAATCCGCCGAAGATGTTTTCCTTACCGATTTTGGCATTGAAGTTCCCGAGTATGACTTTGACATCATACTCCGGACAGGCTCCGTAGGCTCCGTCCAGGAGGTCATAAAACACCTCCTTGATAGAGTCTTCAGCTTCGTCGGTAGGAGCGTGTGCACATATTATGCTGATATTTTGGAATGTTGCCTTGATGCGGATCACAGCCAGGCGATCACTGATCGGCTTAAAGTCAATTATAATTATCATTGAGCGAAGCCGATTTCCCACGACGAATCCGCATCCTAACATGTGCAGTCTTTTGTGACAGATGTAATAAATGTCGCAATCTTTTCGTTTTTGCATACCTGATCCTATCCATCTTATCTCTTGGATCGCGGTAATATCTGCCTTGTACCGCGTGAGGACAGATTCAAGTTTTTGAAAAACACCTGGAGTGTACAGTGTGCGTACGTTCCAGGTGCATACCCTTAAATCGTAGTCCTTGGATGTTCCGGGTCGTGATATTAAATGAGGGGGCTTGTGTCTCTCTCATAACTAGTTGTTTTTTACGTGGTAAGGAAGTTAGGCCAACTCCCAACCTGGAGGGCCAGTTCCATTTTTTTGAAACCCCTAGGACGAGGGGCCGGTTTTAAACCGATGTCAGTAACCCGCTTCGGGGATGTGAGCGCTGCCGTTGGCCCAATAAGGGCTCATCCGCCACCATCTGTTTTCCAAAAACCTGACTTATTCTTGGAAATCTTTATCGGCCTGAGCTCCGAATATGTCGAAGTAGGCCAGATAAAGTGTTATGCTTCCGTTTGAAGCTGTGACGCTACCGTTAACTCCATCGAAAAAGTTCGTCCGCTGTCGTATTTATAGTGCTGCTATTCTCCTGTTCAACACTCGCGCTTATAAGTTCAGCAAGTACCAACCAACCAGTACCCGATGACTACCACTAGGAGGTAAAATAAGCACAATTGATGAGCAGTAACAGCACAATCAGTGCCTACCCTATTCCTACAGCATCCAGCCATCAAAAAAATATTATAATATACTCGTATAAATAATGAACGTAGTTCCTGGAAAATTATTCTTCTTAAATATTTACTTAGTCAAATACACAGGTCTATTACCTATGTTCATTAGTTTGGTTTTTATTTACTATGTATTGTAAATGTGTCATATTTTTCCACGAAAAACTCTGTTTATACAAGTGACCACACCTTAAACTTCACATAGGACAAATACCTACGTAAAGAAAAAAAAGTATTATTTCATTTCAACTGCTAAAACTGCATAAGAAATCATTCATTTCAGAACTTTATACATATGTACATACATATGTGTATGGTTCTATTCGAATATTATTCTTCTGGCTGGTTGTTGTCATTATTTGTTAATCCACATTTTTCCGTTAACTAGTTTCAGGGACACTAGTCTACAGTTTATTTTATACAAAACGAACATATGTATGCACATGCACCTACATATATATATTTATTATATGAATGTGTTTTCAACATGTAAGGAACTAGGATTATCTATATCCTTATCGAAATTTCGCAAATAGCTGAATGTTGAATCTCTCTGGGGATAAACATCTTTGCTTTTATATTTGCGTCACTCAAAAATACATTGTTAGTATTTTGGCGATGTATGTATGTATGTTTGTAGTGTGAGATGTTAAACCTGACCATACATGACCTGAGGTTAGTGATTGTTGTATTCGGCCTCATTTAATTTTTGGTTTTGTGGACAACTTTCCAAAAAAAAAACTTGAAGTAAAAAGTTAATCCTTCAACCTACTCACACGCTACGCAAACGGATCGCCTCAGGGTTTTCGAAAGGGAGCAATAGATGCATTTTTGTTTCATAATCATCTTTCATGAACTGAACTAAATCAGCTTTTAAATAGCTGTGGATTGCTTTGTAAAATACGTTTCCTGGATGTAAACGTTTCCTATAATGTGCTCACCATCAAGGGTTGAGTAAACTGCACCCAAGAATATACTTAAATTTTAGTAGGTATTGATATTTTTGCATTTGGTTAAAATATTTATTAGGAGTGTGTTTAATTTTATACGCTTCAGGTGGAGATGGAGCGTTATTCAAATGGTTGAGAAGCCAAATGGTAAGGCTTTCAAATTCAGTGATCATTTTTGGAAGTTTTTTTTTGAATCTTTTGACTTCTATAAACATTCAGGGCAGCGATTGCAGCATGCTTAAACATATTTAGTTATTCGTGGCCAAATATATTCCGTAAGATTAGCCATTTACATTATCAGACCTTTATATGCCCAAGTTGATTGGAAGCATTACGCAGTGTATAAGGGAGCTTAAGCCAACCGATAATAATTTACAGTGCTGACCTAGAGCCCTTGAAAACTGCTGAAGCTGCGATATGTTAATAAGAAAAGCTACTATATTTGCAGATGAAACCAATGTATACGCGAGAGATCTTAACCAGCGAATGAAGAAAAAACCTAGAAAAAATAAGCAAAACAAAAGAATATGCAAAATTGGTGGCATAGAATTAAGTCTAAAATTCAGTACTTGTAATGTTATAACGCGCCGTTTTAACAAGTAAAACAGTGAAATATGTACTGGGGCCATGCTGCCCCTGCAACCCCTCTGCTTGTTTGGAGTAGATGAGAGGTTAGGTATACGCAAGTTTATTTTGTATTGCCTATTCCTAGACAAATGCGAATGTACCTGTCCTTTTTGAAAATTACGGCTTCTATTTTTTATTATCTTTATTTGTTAATTTCTACTGGTTATTTATAATATTTAAGTGAAGTGGAAATTAAAGAGATAGAAATTAAAGAGAAATTGTTATTTCTCTGTGAATAATACCTCGAAAATGCGGTCCGTTTAGGTGTCCATCGGGAACTTGAATTGTTAATAACTTTGTTAATAATAGTTTTAGGAGGCCATTTTACATGTAGAAGCATTTTTTTTTAATTTTTTCAGTACAACCAAACCCTGTATCTTAGCCACAGCCATTGGTGTTCTTGTGCCGTCAGTTATATCACTTACTGGGAGCTCTGCTTCTTTTTTGGACAGTACGTCGGCACTTTCGGTGGCCTCTATAGCACAGTCTGCAGGTATCCAATCTAATCTGATTCGGTTCTGAGAACATAATGCCCTGAGCATTGTGCGACAACTCCTGACTAGTTCAGATTTAGTTATCGAGATACTTATGTATACTCTAGCGCCTTTAGCACAGCCTGACTATGAATGTAGATGGCTATATGCTTGTTGGATATTGATCCCCTCTTAAGTAGTTCCGCAGCTTTGAGTACGGCCAGAACCTCTGCCTGGAACATGTATGCGGAAGTCTCAGAGGCACATATAGGTCTATATTTTTCGAATATATGCCTGGGTCTGGGTCAACGCGATTTTTCTCCTTCGGTGTCAATGAGTTGACACGCGAAACGTTGACGATCACACGACGTTGAGAGGTTGTGTCAATGTAATTTTTCCTCTCAAACAAAACAAAATAAATTAAATCGCAGTGGAAAAAATAATCAAATCAAACGATTTCCGTTGCATTTGCTTCAATTTTAAAAATAAATATGTCGAAAACAAATTTGGAAATGGCAAATTTAGCAATGTACATATCTGTTGAAGGTAAGCACTGACGACGACGAAGACCTTCGCGACAGTCCAAGGCCATCACGAAAGCCTAATAGGAAATTCTCGAATGGTAGTGTGGTCAATCGGTGCACTTTCGTTCAAGCACCGAAATTACTGCTTACTTACTTACTTAGGTATCGCTACAGTTCGGGGTGAACCTGGGCCCCAACCAACAAGAATCTCCAGTTAACCCGGTCCTTAGCTAACTGCCTCCAGTTGCGCACTCCAAGTGTGGTCTCTTTTAGATCACAAGGCTTAGGGAGTATGTTGCAACAATATTGCCAATGAAAGCATTGACGTTATATACAAACATGCATTAGTAACCTTATCTCCATTAAAAGTTATCCCGGTAGTTCCCTCAAAAATGCAGTATGCCACGTCTATTTCACCAGGCCTCATGCATAAGAAAATGGGTGGAACTTGAATTTATCTATTTTACTTAACCTTTTGTCCTTAATAATTTATAAACCTTCTTTATAAAGACGCAAGTATGTACAACCCAGTCGTGCACTTGAATTTTTTCTTGAAAAACGTTCATTCGAGGTTAAAGTCGAGTGTACCAAGACTTATGTCCGCTTTGTCAGGAATGTTTGGGAATAATCTACGTCCTATACATGTAGTGAGACGAAGCGCACTGTTACCTGCTTGTAATTTTATTTGTAAATTTATGTGGTAAAAGATACATACATAAATGTCTCGAGTGCAGCCGTGGGCGTAGTGTGTAGCGAACGCCAGGAAACTTAGTTGTATCTTGGAATATAGCAGAATGATATGTTTCGAACCATATGCTGGCAAGACAATTTTGATAATGTCGAATGTGTCTAGGAAAGTTAAACTATTTCCTACGCTGATGAATATATGTAATTGGATAACCTGCGTAATGTTAATACATATGTACATATATGTATGGATGTAGCTTAGGGTTATTTTTCCTTGTTATCAAAGTATTATTTTTCGAGGTATGACTATGGCTAGTTTACCTGAAAATTATTTGAATTTAAAACCACTCTCCCTTCTTGCTTCCATGACATCTTTTATTGTATTGGGTTTGCGGTGAATTAATTACATCCTTTTAATCCATTGTGGGGTTTTCCATTCAGTTCAGTTTACGATTTAAATTCACGGCTGCAACGGATTGGTATTTAAATTTACGAAATTTTAATTAGCCATGCAATTGTGCAATATTATTGTCTCCATATGCTATTATGAAACGCCTGCGGTGATACCAACTGATACTATCGATGCAAGAGCAACACATTATCTAACTATAATTAAATTACACCACATTTAACGTACATACACATTTACTCGTATCTAACCACTAACGAACGCCTGACAGCCCCAATCGCAATATGTATGTATGTACATATATGTAAATTTCTACATTCATCACACCAAACAGGAACCACAACAAAACCATAAACGACGCTTTGGCGATTCTTATCAAGGGTACTTTGCTCAACGGAATAATCAAACCATAAAACTCTTATAACCTTTTCACTTCCCTTTCCTTCCACATGGATTAGATCTCGATTTGCTTAAACTTCCGCTCTGTAAAAGCCAACCATGGGTATACCTCCATCTCTGGTTGCTGGTGATTCATTAATGTGATGCAACTTCAGCAAAAGATAATCAAGCGTTTTTGTGGAGATTATACTTCTATGTTAGTGTATGCAGATAAGAGCGCATTGTAAAAGATATCAAATTCAGGTAGAGTGAGGGGGTTGGGCCATCCAATCTATTGCTACCAGCTAGATAATAAATTTCGCAAAATATTTAATTTCATTCTAACGTAGAGTTCTTAGTAACGCAACCCCATCGTACATATGTACAAGTATGTGCTTTCTTTCCGCACGAGTGAATTGCAAAGATATTACGGGACAATGGGAATGTTTAGCTTATTGGTGCGAAAAATCCCCTAAATGTCTTCACAGTTATTTCTACAAAACTGGTTCATTGATTGATTTCTTTTTTTATTTTGCAGATATCCGATCACTCATCATCAACGAAGTCGAACGATCCATCATCGTCATCCCCCGCCGATAGTCCTGAAACTGAACGTAAAACGTCACCGAGTGCAACTTCCAATCCAGATCGTGTGCAGCGGCGTAAGCTCTTGCAAATGATCACATTCCTAGATCAACAGAATCAACGCATGCAAAAGGAGTTGGCCAAGGAGAAACGACGACGCAACGAAGAGCTTTCGCGGATCATCAAGTCACTGATTTGCATGGAATCAAAGTTGAAAATAGATAAAAAACAAATTAATCAGCGACTATTAGAGAAAGATACGGAAATCTGTCGATTGGTCAGTCTTAATCGGGCTTTGCGAAAAAAAATCATTGCGGAGAAAGAAAACTTTGCGACGTCAACGACGATAACGACAACGACGACGACAGCCGAAGCTGAGTGTTTGGTGCTAGAAGCATTGCAATGTAACAATTGCAAGCAAAATTTCTATGCCATTGAAACGAAGGAGAACTGGACACAAACCGCGAAGGATGGTAGAAAATCGAAAGGTGAGTGTATTGACATAAGATGAACTTTTTCCTTTAGTCCTTTCAGTTCCAAAAAGCTTTGCAGATTGGTTCATTTCAAATTCCGCCTTTGTGTGGTCCTCATTCGTTCAATTGCTATAGTTTGCTCCACTTCTCGCTAACGTCCGATAAACATTAGAGAGTACAATTCGTATGTGAAACTTCTAAAATGGCGCTCTTTTGATATATGAAGCCATGTTTTAAAAAAGTAATTACTTTAAGTAATATATAATAGCAATTATTGTAACCTTTCACCATAAATTTTATTACAATAATTGATTGATTTGATAGCCTAGATCTGCAAGTTTCACAAAGATGATCTGACTCTGAATACTGAAGGTGTCCTTATGTTTCAACAAACTATTGTACTTTATTTTACTTACTTGTGTTTCTAATTTCAGATGACCCCACAACCGAGCATGGCTCATCGAGTGATGATACAGTCTCATCGTCGTTTTATGGAGCCCGCCGCAGTGTACGCTATACCAGTAAACGAACCTTCGGCACATTCCGAGACTATATGCGTTCCCGTTCGATGAATATCGACGACCCAAATTTGGACAACTCCGAGGAGAATGCCAGCACTATTAGTCGCGATGACAGTCAAAATAGTTACGAAAAAATGAACATCTACTCCAGAACCATTGATAGGCTACATGGTGTGCGGCGTGTTTCCTCCATAGAAGGCGATCTAGACAGTGAATATGACAATAGCTCCTCGCGAAAAAATCAAAGTCATTCGTCGGGTATTGAGGAAGATGATATTTTCTCGCCGGCTGAGGATGATAGAGTATTCTCGCCAAAGGTTGAGAAAATGGAACTGTCTCCTTGCAATAGTAAGAGCAATTCACTAAGTAGATCAAAAGACTTTTCAGAAGCTTCACCGAAACAGGAATTCGAGACATCCACCGATGATTGGTATGCCAGTGCTAGCGATGCCGAAGAGGAATCCGAAAGTGTTCGTACCAAGTCATATGGCTATAATGTTGCAGTGAATCCGGTCCTAGAGTGTGTCAATCAGATTTTACTGCAACAGTCAATGGAAGAGTTAACGAATGACAGCCAGCCTACTTCGTTGGAGGCAAATGACAATCAAAACCTCTGCAGCAGTCAACGAGGTGGTCGACAAAGTCGAAGTAGTAGTAATGGCAGCACTAAGGAAGCAGGGAATACAGGAACAATCTCCCGCAAGCGAGTGCACTTCTCCACAAAGAATAGCATGGTTCATGTACCCAGAGATGATGATGAGCATGATCATGATATGCATCATATGCCATCGCCAATGTCTTCGCCGTCTGCATCTGTGATAGCCGATCAAATTAAGGACAATATCCTGAATTATGAAAGCATCTATAGCAACGAGTATGAACCAATTGGTAGTGAGAACAACTCATCTAATCTGTATGTCGATATGGAGGCAAAACTAAGTCCGGAAGAGCGTACGAACCTCGAGAACAAGCCTTCAAAGCAACCGCCAGCATTACCTCCAAAGCCGGCTAACCTAATCAAGTTCAAAAAAGCTCTCAAAATTACTGTACCTCAATTGCTATTCGATGAATCCGAAGAGCAATCCAATGCAGATGATAAATCCACCATATCTGAGCCTGACTATTGTTCGATATCAGAGGTGAATATGACCATAACGAACGTTCAAGTTGTTGTCGATGTACATAAGGAGCCTCAGGTGAGTTCCACTGCGGAAATGGAAAGCCTCAAGTGCGACACGCAATCCATGAAGACTGATGAGATCGAAGAAATTTTCGCTGATATTCCTAAACTGCCAAATGTTGCCGCAATTATCGCTCCGAAAACTCCACCCTCAAGTAAGCTGAATTATTTGCCGCAATCACGGGATGCGGAGGTGGTTTCCAAGCTGCAACGATCTCCACGACAATTCAAACGCAAACATGTTCCTAACATCCTGGCCGAGATTAATAAACGTATAAACAACTCCAATCCCACGACACCAACCAAGAGTAGCAACCAGATTCCCAATGGGATTCTAACAATGTCCACCCCACCGAAGAAGGCGCCAACGCCGATCATAAAATTGCCACCGACTTCTAGTCCCATTGTGGAGGACAAACAGTTGCCATTGCAGGCTGAGTTTGATTGGTATAACTTGGATGTTGAGTATGGAAAATCATCGTCTAATCAACCAGACATAATCAGAGCTTCAGATGTGAACAGCATCGAGGAAAATGAAGATGGCCTGATGGGCCTCCATGGTGTCGAGTACAATCTGGATGAAGAATTCTCCTTGGCGGGCGGCAATCAACCGGATATAATTAAAGAAAATCGTAATGAATCACCAAAGACAATCAATGGCGTCAGTTCACAGAAAACGGTGTGCGAGGACTTTCCTATTATAACTGAGGTTACGCCGTGCCTGAAGAAGATCAAGAAAACACCGAATTTTGACAAATTCATCGATAGCTCTGGCCTGAGTACAAAACCATTGCCACGACAGAGGAAGATATACTTTGCTGGACCCTTTGTGTGATAGTCTATATATAGATAGGTAATTTTTTGTTTTATTTCAAATACATAAATGCTCGTTAGAACCGGTTGTTGATTTTATCTTATTTTATTTTTATCTGGTTGATTGTAGGATCTTACATATTTCAGTACATAGAGCAGTTAAGAGCCTCTTAAAAAAAACAAAATCGAATAATTTTCTTCACAGAACATGATGTCTAGTCACTTCGATTACCTAGCAAATGATGGTTTTTTAGTTCGTCCTCCGTATAGATTTTGATGCTTATTTCGAGATTAACTTTGAGAGTGGTTGCATTTCACTATCTACAAAAATATAGTTTCACCAGTTACATCGATAGTCATTTTCGTGTTAATAACAATCAGGTTGGGCGTCGTAGGTCAGTAGTGAAGGCGGGAGGTTTCAGGATCGATTCCAGACAACACTTCTCGTAAACGTCTGACAAACGTCTGAGCGAATAGCTGCCATAAGAAAGCTGATCGCATAAAAATTGGCCTTCAGAAACGGCATTAAACAGTAGATCCCTTCCATTCGCGTGGAGAATATAACACGCCCAACAACACGAATGGTTGCGAGCAGCTAAGCCCAGGGTCCTGTACGGATCTGTCTAACCAAATATTTGTATTTTACCAATTTTGTTTGTATTAAAAAGATATCTAGCACTTACGATTATAGTTGATCAATTCTTAAGCATTCTTAAGTATGCAATAAGCATGATTGTGGTGATTGTGCGTAAGTTGCTCGGCCATTTTGCATTTGTGTATTGTTTAAATTGCAATTTAAGAGCAAACGTATACTTTTAAAAACTAGTGCAGACCATTTTTTATCGACACCAAATTATAAAATAACATTATTTTTTATTTTAGTGATCCAGTGATGATCGATGTGTCTTGTGTTTATTTTAAATTCGTGTCCAGAAGATATGCAGCGCATAAGTGTGTAGAAAACACTGTCTACTTCCTCTTAAACTTAGAACCACAGATGAGAAAGATGATAACATAAGCCCTAATTTAAAAATTATTGTGAATGTATTAAAAAATGTATGAATTCTAAATTAAAAAAATAAATAAATAAATACATACATACCTAAGTAAGTGTTAAGTCAAATTAGTTGAAATGTATTGTGAGTATATATTACGTTGTATGACAATTTTAGAAAATATTTTATTGTATGTGAACTGAGTGGAATAAAAAATAAATGGAAAATATTTGTTTGGTTTTAAACTATTTATATCACTGCTACATCTATTCATGACATTAAAGGCTATCAGCAATTCCGGGGGGGAAATAATTCCGCCCGAAAATTTTTGTTCCTAGGAAAATGGTCATCCTATCCCGAATTTCCATCGAAATGTATTTCCCCCGGAGTTGTCAATCACCATTATTTTCAGTTTATAGTTTTCAAAAAAGCTCAGATTTGAGATATTTAGTATTATAGGTGCATATCCACCGCCTAAGACAAAACGTCACTGTTGGCAACAGTAACTTCGAAGTGGTTAAGGTACCTACCTCGGAGTAAATATCAACTCCACGAATGACAACTTAGTGGAGATTCGACGAAGACTTACGCTTGGAAACCGCTGCTACTTCGGTTTGGCGAAACAAATGGGGTCAAAACTCCTAACTCGAAAGACGAAATGTATGCTCTACAAAACTTCGGATATTCGGTCATTCATATGCGAGGAGGGCGAATGGAGGAGAAGATACAACCGCGAACTCTATGAGCTGCACCAAGATGTGGATGTAGTCCAAAGCCTACACGCCGACTACACTGGCTCGGCCACATCGAGCGAATGGACAATAATGCTCCAGCAAAGAGGATCTTCGAATCACAGCTCCCAGGTTCGAAACGACAAGGAAGATCGAACCTCCGTTTTACGGATCAAGCTATCGCGGATGCCAAAGCGCTTGGTGTAAACAACTGCAAACAGCGTGCCCGGGATCGAAGAGAGTGGAAGGCTGCCGTGTCTCAGGCAGAGACACTTCACGGGTCGGGAGCCCGTTAAGTAAGTAAGTATGTATATTTTATTTATGTTTAGTTTGGTATTCAAAGTTTTAGATTTATTCAAGGTTAAAAGAAAATATCGATGGTTGGATGCTGTAGGAATAGGGTAGGCACTGACTGGCGTCAACCTGGCGACGTCCAGTGTTGTAACTGTTACTGCGCATCAATTGTGCTTATTTTACCTCCTAGTGGTAGCCATCGGGTACTGGTTGGTGTCCATCCGGACCCGACTTGCTAAACTTATAAGCGCGAGTGTTGACCAAGAGAAAATTGCAGCACTATAAATACGACAGCGGACGAACTCTCTCGATGGAGTCAACGGTGGAGTTAAAGCTTCAAACGGAAGCACAACACTTTATCTGGGCTACTTCGACATATTCGGAGCTCAGGCCGATAAAGATTTCCAAGAATAAGTCAGGTTTTTGGAAAAGAGATGGTGGCGGATGAGCCCTTATTGGGCCAACGGCAGCGCTCATATCCCCGAAGCGGGATACTGACTTCGGTTTAAAACCGGCCCCTCGTCCTAGGGGTTTCAAAAAATGGAACTGGCCCTCCAGGTTGGGGGTTGTGCCGTCGGGGTAACTTCCTTACCACGTAAAAAAAATTTAGTTATGAGAGAGACACAAGCCTCGGATAATGGACCCCCTCATTTAATACCACGACCCGGAACGTACACGGACTATGATATAAGAGTATGCACCTGGAATGTACGTACACTGTACACTCCTGGTGCTATTCAAAAACTTGAATCTGTCCTCACGCGGTACAAGGCAGATATTACCGCGATCCAGGAGATACGATGGATAGGATCAGGTATGCAAAAACGGAAAAATTGCGACATTTATTACAGCTGCCACAAAAGACTGCACATGTTAGGATGCGGATTCGTCGTGGGAAATCGGCTACGCTCAATGATAATTGACTTTAAGCCGATTAGCGATCGCCTGGCTGTGATCCGCATCAAGGCTACATTTCAAAACATCAGCATAATATGTGCACACGCCCCTACCGACGAAGCTGAAGACTCTATCAAGGAGGAGTTTTATGACCTCCTGGACGGAGCCTACGGAGCCTGTCCGGAGTATGATGTCAAAATCATACTCGGGGACTTCAATGCCAAAATCGGTAAGGAAAACATCTTCGGCGGATTAGTTGGAAAGCACAGCCTCCACGACACGACAACAGACAACGGCTTCCGGCTAATCGATTTTGCAGCAGCTCGTAATACGGTGATAAGTAGCACTAGGTTTCCAAGACTACGAATCCACACAGCAACCTGGCGCTCTCCAGATGGTCGAACCGCCAACCAAATGGACCACGTGCTAATAGATGCGAGGCACGCATCCAACATTCTGAATGTGCAAACGTTCAGAGGGGCAAACGTCGACTCTGACCATTTTCTTGTTGCAGCTAAGTTCAGAGCTCGACTATCCAATGAGAAGAAGCTGCAGACCGCCCAGAAAAAGAAATTCAACGTTGGAAGCCTTAGCACGTCTGGAGTAGCCAGAGCCTACAGGGAGCGCCTGAGTGAGAGACTCTCCGCTGTGCATTCACCATCCACAAACGCCAACAATCTGTGGAACCAGTATCGCGACATCATCAAAGGGGTAGCAGAGACCACCATAGGCTACCAGCCACCACCCAAAAAGAGCCCTTGGTATGATGATGAATGCGTACGCCGGAAAAAGGTGACAGAAAATGCACACTTGCAAGCGCTGCAACGCAAAACAAGGGCAGCGAGAGAAGAGTATCGAACCAGAAGAAGGGAGGAGAAGAAGATACTGCGTAAGAAGAAAAGGGCCCACGCAGCCTCCCAGCTCAAGGATATCGAAGAGTCCCGCGATAGGAACAACATCCGGATGTTTTTCAGGAAAGCCAAGCAACTGGCAGCTGGCTTCAAGCCCGGAACGCAGGCTCTTCGAAACAGTGAAGGAAACCTAGTCACCGAAGCACAGGGAATAGTAGATGTATTTAAGCAGCATTTCCAGCAGCTACTTAATGGGCAGGTAGAGAGAGTGATAGGGCAAGAAGAGAACCCGCATCCAGTCAATGAAGAATCCATTCCCCCTCCTAGTTTTGAAGAGGTCGGCTCAGCTATCAAAAAGCTGAAGAACAACAAGGCCGCCGGCTCTGATGGTCTACCAGCAGAGCTTTTCAAACATGGTGGTGATGCTTTGGTGGGGTGCATGCACCAAGTCATCAACCAAGTGTGGGTGGATGAAGTCATGCCCGATGACTGGACTATCAGCTCTATATGCCCCATCTTCAAGAAAGGCGATCCTATGTCTTGTAAGAACTACCGAGGCATATCCCTGCTTAATGTCGCATATAAGATCCTATCCAACGTACTGTGTGAACGTCTGAAGCCTTTCTGCAGCACACTAATCGGCACGTACCAGTGTGGCTTCCGGCCCGGCAGATCGACGATCGACCAAATTTTCACACTAAGGCAAATCCTGGAAAAGACCAACGAATTTCAAGTCGAGACTCACCATCTCTTCATCGACTTTAAAGCCGCATATGATAGCATTCATCGTCTTGAGCTCTACAAGGCGATGGCCGAATTCGGGATCCCGGCTAAACTGATCCAGCTGTGCCGCGTGACGCTGGATAACACGCGGTGCAACGTGCAATTCGGCAACAGTTCCTCTGAACTATTCCAAACATGCACCGGATTTCGGCAAGGGGATGCGCTATCATGTGACTTCTTCAATCTTGTGCTGGAACAGATAGTGCGCAGGGCAGGTGTAAACACGGAAGGCACTATCTTCAACAAATCTGTCCAGTTGCTGGGATACGCAGACGACATCGACATCATCGGTCGCTCCCAGCGCGCCGTGTTAGAGGCTTTTACGGCAATTGAAGAAGAGGCGAAACGTGTTGGCCTTGAAGTGAATGAGGACAAAACCAAATACATGTTGTCAACAAACAAAGAACCATCTGTCCACCGCCTAGGACAAAACGTCACTGTTGGCAACAGTAACTTCGAAGTGGTTAAGGAGTTTACCTACCTCGGAGTAAATATCAACTCCACGAATGACAACTTAGTGGAGATTCGACGAAGACTTACCCTAGGAAACCGCTGCTACTTCGGTTTGGCGAAACAAATGGGGTCAAAACTCCTAACTCGAAAGACGAAATGTATGCTCTACAAAACTTTGATCCTGCCAGTTCTGCTGTATGGAGCCGAGTGCTGGACGATAAGCAGGAAAGCAGAGCAAATACTGAACACTTTCGAAAGAAAAATTCTTCGTCGGATATTCGGTCCCGTATGCGAGGAGGGCGAATGGAGGAGAAGATATAACCGCGAACTCTATGAGCTGTACCAGGATGTGGATGTAGTCCAAAAAGCCAAAACACGTCGACTACACTGGCTCGGCCACATCGAGCGAATGGACAATAATGCTCCAGCAAAGAGGATCTTCGAATCACAGCCCCCAGGTTCGAGAAGACAAGGAAGACCGAACCTCCGTTTTAAGGATCAAGCTATCGCGGATGCCAGAGCGCTTGGTCTAGATAACTGGAAGCAGCGTGCCCGGGATCGAAGAGAGTGGAAGGCTGCTGTGTCTCAGGCAGAGACTCTTCACGGGTCGGGAGCCCGTTAAGTAAGTAAGTAAGTAAAAGAAAATATCAGCCAAGTAGCGGCATCAAGAGGAGAAAACTTAGCAAAGATTCATAAGAAGATCTTTAAGACATAAAGTCCATAAATGCTCCATCAACAGCTAAACATTTATGCTACAACCGAAGAGGATTTTATAGTTTGAATGTGTGTGTGTTTTTATTTGATAAATACAAATAGATTTAATTTTCTTTTACTGTGCTCAGGTTTGTGATGATGAACTGGATTCGTTTCGTTGATGCTACACACCCTGGAGCGTGTCACGATTCAGTTGTTTGGAAAGTTAGTGCAGTGAGGTCGTGGATGAAACAGCAATAAAAAAACAGTGAAAGGAAATTGTGACTTTTAGGTACATGACCATTTATTTTTGATTGTGTCTATCACGTATGTTGTTTAACATGTGTGTTTCAAATAGGAGACGCTGGATATCCATTAGAGCCATGGTTTTTGACTCCTCCAAGACAGCCGAATAAAATACAGCAGAAATCGAATTCAATGAAGTACATACATATGTACGTGCTATCATAGAAAGAACATACGGCGTGCTTAAAGGTCGGAGGAGATGTTTGTTTGGTCCAAGATAACTGCACTATCTTCCACACAAAGCAATTCAAATTAGTTTTAGAAAAGAAATAGAAGATGTTCTTTAACCACTTTGTTGAGATATTTCCCGATTGAAGGGTTAATTACACGCGCGCAATCTAAGAGGGGAATTAATTTAATTACTTTAAGGGAGGAAAAAAAAAGAAAAAAAACTGGAGGTAGTCACAAACACGGCCGCGCACGCGAAATGTAAAGGGTCGAGTGAGGGAGAAAGGGAATATCGCAACAACAGCGAATGCGAATTCGCCGACTTCCGACCGCTCAGCAGGGATGGGTTCGGGATGTATTGGGGAATGTTCCTTGGGGTAGGAACACAAGGGCGCCAGGTAATCTTTTAAAGAAAACAATAGGTAAAATTACCAAAACCTTTGTAATAAAAAAAAGACGTGGTGTAGGTGAACAGAAGTTGGTTTATATATATTTTGGTATATATATACGATGGAAAGAACAATGGAGGCCGCAATTAAAAGGAAAAAAAAGAAACGAAATTCCCAAATCAAAAGGATTGGGGTAGAAGTGAAAAAGATTAAGCAAATGGCCACAGAGGGTAGCTCGCGATTCCCACACGATACAGAAGTTAGAAAAAAGAAAAAGGGTCGCGAACAGTTTTAAACACCGGAATGAAATCTTCGGTGACTAATAAAACGAACGGTGGCTTACTCGAAATTATATATGTAACTAATATTCTACACGACTTTGAAAACTATCACAAATCTAATATTGGAAAAAAAAACACTCTACTTAGCTGTGATC
Organism: Xylota sylvarum; assembly: GCA_905220385.1. NCBI lineage: Eukaryota > Metazoa > Arthropoda > Insecta > Diptera > Syrphidae > Xylota > Xylota sylvarum. The sequence continues at coordinate 64,390,638 of LR999957.1, read as the reverse complement.
CTTTCACTATGGGGTTGCTCCTAAACTTCTACTTATCTTCCTGGTTGGGGGAGGTTGGATATTCTCCGCCACAGTCACTCGTTGTATCCTGGTCTCGTCTTCTGGTTTTCGTTCTTGTGGTATTGGTATTCGTGTTCGGGTCTCGTTCTCGTGTTTCGTATGTCTATTCTTGTGTTATTTCCTGGATCCCTCCTGGATCGTCGTTCTCTTCTCTAGCTTCTTATTTTTTTTTTGCTTCACAGCAACTCTCTTACAGAATTTTCTCTCACTTGTAAAAAAGGAACCTCTCATAGGTCTTAATCTCAAACCAAAAAAGGCGACGTGTCGAGACATGTTCGACTTTTTATACGTCGGTATGTTCGTCCATACACTCGTACGCATTCACGCACTCACACATTCTCACACTCACTCTCAAGACGAATTCAGCCGTCTCCGATGATCTCAGATTTTGAGAAACAGTTCCTGACGCCTGTCTCTTTGGCGGGGAACTGTATGGTGGTATTGGTGGTGGCTGAGTTCGCCTCGTTCTCTCCGCTGCAGTTGATTTAGCTGCCAGAGCAAAGGGAGTCACATCCAGAGCTCTGACAGCTTCCTCTCTCACGGCTTCAAGATTTCACTCTCTCGTAGTTCTGTTTGTTTTGAGTGACTGCTTGGGTTCACATTCACCCTCCTGACCAGGGCTAATTATAAAACTAAATGGAGACTGGACATTAACCCAAAGTGAAAGGATAAGTTTAACGCGAAAACTACCTATCGAGTAAACCATCGTGCAGACATTAAGGGACAAAAAGGGTACCCAGGGAATCGGGAGCTATCCTTTACAATAAAGGTTTTGGTCCCTTTTTGGGATATGTGGAATATAAAAATTGTTGTTACCATTAGGCCATATCAAACAATAAAATATAGGGTGGGCTCTCGGCCTTGTGAATTTGGCAGCAGATCGTTTTTGAATGTTGGGGGACCTTGTTAACCCCCTTGATGAAGATTTGTACAGATCGTTGGGGGACCTTGTTAACCCCTTTGATGAATTTATTTGGATCGTTGGGGGACCTTGTTAACCCCTTGATGAATTTATTTGGATTGGTGGAGAAGGATCAGGATGAGTCTCCAGGCGGTTTGCCTGGCTCTTCCTGCTTCAGACCGTCCGTCTGGCCCTTGGGTACCTGCTTTGTCATCCCCTTCGAGCATATGGGAAAGAGTGAGCACTGGGTTGTAGAACAACCTAGGAACGCTCAGTTAACCCACAGCTCTCAGAGAACAACGGATAAAAAGAGAAAAGGCAAGGCAAAAATGGTGGATGGGTAAGACTGGGAAGGATGGAGTGGACAAGGACTTTTGTGCGTAATTTGAACGCAACAAACCCCACCCTTACCTCCTAAAAGAAAGGAGTTGGCTTTCGAAAGAAAAGCCGGAGTAAAAGAAAAATCCGAACTTGGATTACCCCCAAAAACGACACAACAGAGGTAACAGGTACTACAGGGGAGACGACACAACTACCTAAATCTGGTTGGCCGCCTGGTTGGCCTGGCGCGACTTAATTCTTCCTGTTGTGACTCGTGGTCACCGTTGCATGGCTTGAGGTCCTTCACGTGCCATGTCCCTCGCTCTTTTCCGCTCTCGTCGCGGAGGACATAAGTCCAAGGGGAAACCTTCCTGTGAACTATAAATGGCCCGACATATTTCGGCGCCAATTTCGCTGCGTAATAGTTCGCAGCCTCAGACAGGGTAAAATTCCTACGCCATACAATCTCATTCGGAAGATATTGGACATCTCTCCGCCTGAGATTGTATGCCCTACTTGCCTTCTTAGAGGCTATAGCTAGCTTCTTTCTAATGTCTTCCCTAAGCTGACTAAACCTACTGCCTAGTTCAGACATGTCTAATTCCCTATCAGCTGGGTTCAGTTCCCTATCTCCTATGCTACTTTCCCTATCTAATGACCTAGTTTCCCTATCTCCTATACCTATTTCCCTATCTTCCACAGCTGAGTTCCTACTATCCCTAACATTTGAAATGGTTCTTATCCGGCCGCCGGCGTAAGTAACCATTTCCCTACCAAAGTTCGCGAAATAAGGGGAGACTCGGAGTACGTCATGTTCGGACGTACGGATACTACACGCCACCTTCGCGAGGTGTGTATCCCAGGTGCGATGATTTTCCGACACGTACGCGCGAAGAGTCGTTTTGATTATTTGGTTAATCCTCTCGGCAGGATTAGCCTGTGGGTGGTAATGGGCAGTGAATTTGATCTGTGAACCATAAGATTCACAGAGGGTTTTCAGTTCCTTACTCCGGAACTGAGGGCCGTTGTCGCAGATAACAGTTTTGGGTACGCCGAACAAAAGAAAAACATGGTCTTCAAGATCCCTACAGACAGAAGACGCCGTTGCAGACCTAAGGGGAAACAACAAAGGGAACTTGGTGAAATAGTCAACGACGGTTAGAATGTACACGAAACCCCTACTCGACTTTGGAAGAGGCCCCACCAAATCCACGCAAATAGTCTCCCAGGGATTCGAAATCCCTCTCCTTTCAACCATCCAACCAGCTGGTCTGTCATTAACTGGCTTTACACTCTGGCATACCCTACAATTCCTAACGTATTTGGTAATATCTGACCTCATCTTAGGCCAGTAATACCGAATCCCTACTCTCGCAAACGTTTTGCGTACTCCCATGTGCCCTGCTAATGGGTTGTCATGACACTCTTTTAAAATCCTAACTCTATCTGCTTTCTGAACTACTTCCTTCCACTCTGAACTATCGTCATGAACAACCACGTGATTTGCCCTAACAAATTTAAATAAAATTCCCTTATCGACCCTCCAGGCCGGAAAAGCTAAAGGGTTCGACTCTACCTTCGTGATCATCTTAGCGATCCAAGGATCGGAGCTTTGCTCATCTATTTCCGCTACAACCGCAACGTTCCTAGAGAGCATATCGGGAACTACATGGTCCTTTCCCTTCCGATGCACGATTTCGAAGTCAAACTGCTGAAGCCTAACCGCCCAACGCGCTAACCTACCGCACGGATCCTTAAGATTACTCAGCCATACTAGGGAGTAATGATCCGTCACAACCGTAAACCGAACACCTTCGATATACGGCCGCAACTTCTCAACCGCCCACAATACAGCCAAGCATTCCTTCTCCGTGGTTGAATAATTTTTCTCGTTCCTATTCAACGACCTACTCAGATAACATATGACCTTCTCACCATCATCAAATGTCTGACTCAGTACTGCTCCGACCCCATAGTCCGAAGCGTCTGTTTGAACGACAAACTTCCGCTCGAAATCCGGACAGGTCAGAATCGGGGCAGTCACCAGGCACTCCTTTGCCTTTTGGAAACTCCCCTCGCACTCCTCAGACCAGATGAACCTACTGCTCTTCTTCAGCAAGTCGGTCAACGGCCTTACCAAAACTGCGAAGTTTGGTATAAATCTCCTGTACCAGGATACCGTGCCGACGAAACTCCTAATTTCCCTAACATTCCTTGGTGCAGGAATCCTCAACATACTTTCTACTTTCTCTGGATCCACATGCAAACCATTGCGATCCACTACATATCCTAAAAATTTTAAAGATGACCTACAAAAGTTACATTTCTCCCTACTCACTTTCAGACCTGCCGCACATAATCGCTTGAAGACTTCTTCCAGGATTTCCAGATGTTGTTGGAAACTATTTGTGACGATAATTATATCGTCCAAATATACAAACACGTGCGGTTCTAAATCGGCACCAAGCACAGTGTCTATAAATCTTTGCCATGTCGCCGGTGCGTTATGCAGACCAAATGGCATTCTTTTGAACTGGAAGAGTCCTCGGTTTGGGACTGTGAAAGCTGTGTACGGCCTAGACTTTTCTTCCACAGGGATCTGCCAGTATGCGGACTTTATGTCCAACGAAGACAAATACTTGGCATCCCTGAGCTTGTCTAGAGTGGCTGAAATGTATGGGAGAGGATAAGCATCTCGCTCAGTAACTTTATTGAGCTTCCTATAGTCCACGCAGAATCTGAAGGACCCATCCTTCTTCTTAATCATGACTATAGGAGAAGCCCACGGACTACCTGACTTTTCTATAATTCCGTCCCTCAACATATCCTCTAATTCTTTATCTATATGGCGTTGAACCGCAGGCGATACCGGATAATACCGCTGCTTTATTGGTTCGGACGCCGTCCTAATCTTGTGTTCTACCAAATGTGTGCATCCAATCCCCTCAGGCATGTTTTGGAAAACCTTTTCCACAAATCCGATTAGTTGCCTGTCTTGTGTCTCATCCAACTCTGATCGTTCTTTGATCGTCGAAATCGAAGCCACCCCGGCTTGATTTGAGAACCTCCACTTGCCTGATCTTAAATCCGGGACAATTCCCGTTCGGGCCCAAAAATCGGCACCGAGGATCAAGACGTGTGGGAGAGTTGGAATGACAAGACATTCTAGCAACACCGATTTACCTTGCACCACAAATGGAACTAAAACACAACCTAACACTTTTATACCCGCACCATCTGCTAAAGCTACCTGCCTAATTTTCCCCTTTCCTAACTCTAAACCTAACTCTTTCAAAATGTTCCAACCGTCCCTACCGATGATCGTACGCGAAGCTCCTGAATCTAATAATCCTACCATCCTAATACCAAAAACACTAACTCCTAAATATGGGCGTACGTCATCATCTAATGCCTCAAGTGTAAAGCCTAGCTGAACAACTTTCAACTGGTTGCCAGCAGGCAACCTACTCAATTTCTTCGGCGCTCTTGTCCTGCCGACGCAAGAGACCGATTCCCATTTCCCGAACAGAATCTACAATCCCTACGAATGACCCCTAATCTACCACAACCTAAACATTTTCGAGGAGCGGAACAAGAACTCGAAATATGTCCCTCCTGGTTGCAGTTGAAACACCTCAACCGTCTAATAGGTTGGGGGTTTCTACTGGCAACCACCGATACTTCTGGTTCCTCAGCTGTCAGACACGCTAAATCAGGTTCCAGTAAGCCTCGGGAACGTTGAGAGGGAGGTGGAGCAAAGGAGTCTACATTGGCTCGGACCACCTCCAATCTTCTACCTAACGCAACCAATTCGGTGATCGACTTAGGATCAGCCAAACCAAGTTGCGTTTGATAGAAGGGAGCCAAATTCCTTTGTATCATCCCTAGCCTCCGCCTCTCACTCAATGGTTCAGAGAGTCGACCAAACATGTTGTCCATGATGGCAACATAAACGCCAATGGACTCTTCCTTCCCTTGGGTACGACGTCTGATCTCCTCCAAAAGGAGATCATCATAGTTGGGAGGGAGAAACTCCAGTTTCAACTCCCTCACCAACTCCTGCCAAGACGTTACTCTTCTCCTAATCGCCCTAAGCCAAAGTAAAGCCTTCCCACTAAATAAATCAACCGACGACCTAAACAATTGGAGTTCACTAACTCCCCTAGCTTCGCGTAGTTCCTCCACTCGTTCTAAGAACGAGTTTACGGACGCTCCGCACCTCTCACCGGAGAACTTCAAGTCCCATTTGGACAAGTTCTCCACCCTATGCCCCTCTCCTATCTCGACTATACGCGTCGGCGAACGTGCTTGTTCTTGTTGTTGCTGCTCTTGTTGTTGATGTTGTTGCTGATGATGTTGTTGGTACTGTTGCTGTTTCTGCTGCTGGTTTTGTTGTTGTTGGTCATGGTCATCCCCTTGACCGATGTCCTGGTCCTCTTCGTCGTCATCTAAGGTGGCCAACAACATCATCAGCTCAGTTTTTAGGGCTTTCTTATTCCCTTCTTCCTCTTTGGAGTCTGGACGGGATCTCCCAATGCGCGCGGTCGCCCACTCGATTTTTGTGACGATCTTCGCGTACTCTGATGAATCGCGTTGAGGTCTGTTGTCTAACAGCGCCTCAATTTCCGCGATCTTTTCTTCCACCGCGTCCCTATCTTCCGCGAAACTAAACGGGTAGTCCGCCACTTCAAAGGACCCCCGCCTCTCAAGCACTTTCGCCGCCCGCAATGCCTTCCGCATTTTATCCACCGTCCCTACTGCTAGCCCCCGAAACTCTACTTCGTAGGAGAGTTCCTCCTGCGAAAGCCTATTAATCTCCATAATTAAAAAAAAAATAAAAAAAAATAAATAAAACAGTCGAAGAAAAAAAAACGCGACAAAAAAACCAATGCAAAATAAAAGAACAAAATAAAAAATAAAAAACTCCTAAAAGTACTAACGATGAAGAAAAAATAAAAATCGGCAACACTGATACGCAGTGCACTAAGTACAAAAAGGGTCTAAAAATGGTTCAACCGTGTATATATATGTATACAAAGAACCACTGCACCGAAGATCACACAAAAACAATGGTGGAATAATTTTTCCCCAGAGAAAAAAAAAAAAATATATGTAAAAAAAAACCGAAACGAATGATAAAAAAAGATGCACACTTAAATAAAAAAGATTACCCCACAATAAAAATTAAATAAAGAAAACAACGAGAAAAGAAATATCCCCACAGTTTAAAAAAAACAACCAAAAAGAAAAGTGAAAGAAAGGAAAAAACAAAAAAAAAATGATAAGACACCTACTTGGGGTCCAGGGTACAAACAACCTGGAAAATTTAGAAGACGAATTTTTTTCCCTCGTTGACCTGTTGCTGGATTCACAGGTATTCCGCTGGTACTCCGGTGGTAGCACAAAGGGGTTCCAATGGACGGGTCAATAAACCTAACACTGGGAAAAGAAAAAAAACACAAAGTAAAATGTTCGCAAAAAGAAAATAAACAAAGACACTTCCCTGATGGGATTGGTAGCACATTCACTACACCACAGCACACCACAGATTTTATTTATTGGGCCCCACGTTGGGCGCCAATTTGTTGAGATATTTCCCGATTGAAGGGTTAATTACACGCGCGCAATCTAAGAGGGGAATTAATTTAATTACTTTAAGGGAGGAAAAAAAAAGAAAAAAAACTGGAGGTAGTCACAAACACGGCCGCGCACGCGAAATGTAAAGGGTCGAGTGAGGGAGAAAGGGAATATCGCAACAACAGCGAATGCGAATTCGCCGACTTCCGACCGCTCAGCAGGGATGGGTTCGGGATGTATTGGGGAATGTTCCTTGGGGTAGGAACACAAGGGCGCCAGGTAATCTTTTAAAGAAAACAATAGGTAAAATTACCAAAACCTTTGTAATAAAAAAAAGACGTGGTGTAGGTGAACAGAAGTTGGTTTATATATATTTTGGTATATATATACGATGGAAAGAACAATGGAGGCCGCAATTAAAAGGAAAAAAAAGAAACGAAATTCCCAAATCAAAAGGATTGGGGTAGAAGTGAAAAAGATTAAGCAAATGGCCACAGAGGGTAGCTCGCGATTCCCACACGATACAGAAGTTAGAAAAAAGAAAAAGGGTCGCGAACAGTTTTAAACACCGGAATGAAATCTTCGGTGACTAATAAAACGAACGGTGGCTTACTCGAAATTATATATGTAACTAATATTCTACACGACTTTGAAAACTATCACAAATCTAATATTGGAAAAAAAAACACTCTACTTAGCTGTGATCCTTTCACTATGGGGTTGCTCCTAAACTTCTACTTATCTTCCTGGTTGGGGGAGGTTGGATATTCTCCGCCACAGTCACTCGTTGTATCCTGGTCTCGTCTTCTGGTTTTCGTTCTTGTGGTATTGGTATTCGTGTTCGGGTCTCGTTCTCGTGTTTCGTATGTCTATTCTTGTGTTATTTCCTGGATCCCTCCTGGATCGTCGTTCTCTTCTCTAGCTTCTTATTTTTTTTTTGCTTCACAGCAACTCTCTTACAGAATTTTCTCTCACTTGTAAAAAAGGAACCTCTCATAGGTCTTAATCTCAAACCAAAAAAGGCGACGTGTCGAGACATGTTCGACTTTTTATACGTCGGTATGTTCGTCCATACACTCGTACGCATTCACGCACTCACACATTCTCACACTCACTCTCAAGACGAATTCAGCCGTCTCCGATGATCTCAGATTTTGAGAAACAGTTCCTGACGCCTGTCTCTTTGGCGGGGAACTGTATGGTGGTATTGGTGGTGGCTGAGTTCGCCTCGTTCTCTCCGCTGCAGTTGATTTAGCTGCCAGAGCAAAGGGAGTCACATCCAGAGCTCTGACAGCTTCCTCTCTCACGGCTTCAAGATTTCACTCTCTCGTAGTTCTGTTTGTTTTGAGTGACTGCTTGGGTTCACATTCACCCTCCTGACCAGGGCTAATTATAAAACTAAATGGAGACTGGACATTAACCCAAAGTGAAAGGATAAGTTTAACGCGAAAACTACCTATCGAGTAAACCATCGTGCAGACATTAAGGGACAAAAAGGGTACCCAGGGAATCGGGAGCTATCCTTTACAATAAAGGTTTTGGTCCCTTTTTGGGATATGTGGAATATAAAAATTGTTGTTACCATTAGGCCATATCAAACAATAAAATATAGGGTGGGCTCTCGGCCTTGTGAATTTGGCAGCAGATCGTTTTTGAATGTTGGGGGACCTTGTTAACCCCCTTGATGAAGATTTGTACAGATCGTTGGGGGACCTTGTTAACCCCTTTGATGAATTTATTTGGATCGTTGGGGGACCTTGTTAACCCCTTGATGAATTTATTTGGATTGGTGGAGAAGGATCAGGATGAGTCTCCAGGCGGTTTGCCTGGCTCTTCCTGCTTCAGACCGTCCGTCTGGCCCTTGGGTACCTGCTTTGTCATCCCCTTCGAGCATATGGGAAAGAGTGAGCACTGGGTTGTAGAACAACCTAGGAACGCTCAGTTAACCCACAGCTCTCAGAGAACAACGGATAAAAAGAGAAAAGGCAAGGCAAAAATGGTGGATGGGTAAGACTGGGAAGGATGGAGTGGACAAGGACTTTTGTGCGTAATTTGAACGCAACAACTTTTTATAAAACAAATACCCAATACAAAAAAAAAAAAAAAAATTTTTGGGATATACATTTTGAAAGTTAATTAACTTGGAGAGACTATAAGACCACAATTGTGACGCTACAATAACGTAGTTGTAGCGAATCCAATAATGGAACAGAAGTACACGTAGAGGCAACTTTAATTTTTCAGCGTGCAACAGATTTATCATTTCATAAAATGGAAGAAGCCATTGAACTAATATTATTATTTTTGCTTTAAGAGGACCCCTTGTGAGCTTTTTCTACATCCTGCTAACCATCTGGTTGTTTCTAAAAAAAAACAAATACAAATTTTTGGCGCGACAGGTCCATGGGACTCAGGGCCGAGCTTCTCACAACAACTCGTGCTGTGCGTGTTATACGAATGGAAGGGGCCTACTGTTTAATGCCGGATCCGAACGGCAGTTTTTTGTTTTTGAGAAGCTTTTTCATGACAGTTTTACTCTCATTCCGCGAAATGGGAACGTTTTTCGTGAACTGCCAAATTTTATTGACATTCCACGCATGATGCAATCCACATTCGCCCGACCAAAACTTGAAATAATTAAACAATAATCAATGATTTCTGACCAAAACATTCGCGAGAGTTTAATCGCACAATTTTTTAGAAGCACAAAAGGAATGACAAGTAAAATTCGCAGATTGCTGCGACCAGAAAAAAAGTTGCTGTGAATAAAATGTCAAAATTGGCGAAAATTCGCTCGTTCGCAATTCGCATTCGCAGGTTGCTGTACTGCGAATGGACGTTTAGCACGGTTCCCCAAAAAAGTAGTAATGAATACAAAATTACATAACGATTTATAGCCTTTTTTAAAAGATGGCCCACCATTTTAGTCATACAAATCATACCGCAACGCCTCCATTTTATAGACCCCAATACTGTCAGAAATGATTAGAAGAGTCGATATAGAATGCCAGGCTGGGATTCCTACCAAATATGTAAGTTAGCCATACAGTAATCAATGGTATTGATATTAAGAACCTCCAACCGGAATCTATGTACATAATGAAAGAGTTACTTCTCCAACCTACTCTTTCGTGATTATTCTTATAAATTTCGTACAAAATAAAGTGTTCGGCTGTGTCGTACGTACTTTCCAGCTTATTTTATACGTTCGGAATTGAAATTCAAGTCTTGCTTCGATTTAACGACAATTTTGCTATTACCGTTGACATCCATTAATGTACATATTTCCAATATTATGTATTCTAGGAATTTCCTACTTCAGCTTGTAAACAGAAAGAGGTAAAACTTATTTCTCTCATAATTCTTCTCTGACTTTATGCAAAACTATAAGAGATACTGTCTTTAAAAGATGAACATTTTATGTATACGCACGTATATTACTCATGAACTAAAACATAGAACTATACTTTAAAGGAAAATACGATCCTCATGTCTATATTAGAACTTCTACTATACTACTCTCGTAACTGCGTAAATGTAAGGAAGATGTGGAAGCATGGGGGTGCACAGACTTATTGGAAGGAAAGGAATCTCCCTTCTTATCAACGCGTTGTAGAAAATTGCAGCCAGAGATTCCTCACGAGTCAGACGTCTCTTGATGTGTTGGGCACATATTCTTGGAATATAAAATTATCTGCTCCAATGATTACCTACAGACATATATAATTTCAGTGAACACTGTAACACTGTTTTTTTTAATGTATTTCGTTATGATGAAGAATTTGAACACGAAGATGAGACATGAATGACATGCCTTCAGGAATCCTTTTAACGTACGTTTAGTAAATTCATAAGATCTTATTAAATTACGATACAATAGGTCCTTTGTACATAATTTTAAATTATATTCATGGTATCAGTGTACAGCAAAAACTTTGCAGATAAATAATGTGTGGACGAATATTAACTAGGAGATATGAATGGGGGGATAACTTTAATTCATAGTAATTTACGTTTATTGTGCAGCAGAACATATAAATACACAACATCAGAAAATACTATCCTTTTAATTTAAGTTTTTGATGTAGGAGTAACCATTGTACGTAGCGATGCGGTTAACAATTCATAAGAAATCTTAGTGCAAATAAATCAGTATACATGTTATTGAGGAAGACTCCAGGAAATGCCAAAGTCCTGCTTTACATTTGGCGTCGACAAAATTGCAATATGCTTTTAAGACCACCCTAATGTATCAAAGTAAATGGTTTAAACAAAAATAGTTGCCATACTCTTTTATATTGCTATGGTAGATATACTCGGACTCAATCATTCTCATTGTATTACTAAACAGCAAACCCGCTCTAAGATTGCAGTTACATACAGCTTCAATGACGAGGAGAATAATTATTAGTTCTCATCTCAACAAATCAGAACCATCAAAAAATGTACGGTACTCGTAAGGCTCGTAAGATTTTCAGAACTTTCTGCAGAAATCAGCAAGATGACTTGATTTTCGGCTGATTTTCAGACCCAATGTCCAGGTCTGATTGTGAGCAGAGCTAGCATTTGTTTAACAGAAATCTGATTCATCATTTGGGTATCTACCCAGTGGCTCACCAGAACCTCCCTTCTTCTGCTAGCTAGTGCCGGACATTGACACAATAAATGCGCTGCCTTCTCGACTTCCTCCAGACTTAGATTACAGGTATCAACTTCCAGAAGACCCATCGTCTTTAGGTGATACTCGAAATTTCCATGACCTGTAGATAACGCTACCACCCATTTCAGTGTTCTTCGCCCTAAACTTACAACTTCTCTGTGAGTGGTGCCAATTGGCATTTTAATAGCAATTTTCGCCTGCCTGCAACCTTCCACGGTTGACCACCTTCTTTAATGTTCCGCCGCGGCCCAGTTGCTAATTAGGTGCTCTACCATCCCTTTGCCAATTGCAGCAAATGTTTCCAGACCAGAGAGCTCCGAGGTTGATCCTTGCTTTGGTAGAAAGTCTGCCTTTTCATTACTCTCAGTCCTTACGTACCCTTTCACCCAGAGCAGTGTCCTCCAGCGAGTTTGTGAACACATTCCAATGCCAGTGATGTGTTGATACCTATTTGCTCCATGTGTCTAATCACTGATTGATTGTCCAGTGCTATGGTAACATTTCTACCCCCAACCTGATCCTCTTTCAGGTGATCCAACGCATGCAACAGAGCAATCATCTCGACTTAATAGACTGAGGAATATTTCCGCAGACTAATATGACAGGCTAGTTCCAGTTCTTCTGAGAAGATACCTGCCCCCGCTCTGCTATCCATCATGGATGATTATGTCCATCATAAAGATGTTTATATCACCAATCTTCTTTTCCGGAAGTGTTGCATCCCGGATAAGAGTTTTGTGATACCTTTCGGTAACACATATTCTCTTTATTCCATCTATGGGCATATTCAACTCCCTAATCTCATTTTTCACGAGATCCAGGATCTTCCTATGTCCATAGATAGTACCGCGCCAGTGCCAGTTGGCATCCCTGTGCAGACGAAGTGCCCTCGATGCCGCCACTTTTTTAATAAATAAGTCCAGCGGTAGAATACCTAGGATCACTTCCATTGCGCATATTGAAGTCATTCGCATTGCACCGGCGATTTCTAAACATTCCAAACGTCGGACCCTATCTAACTGCTTCTTTACAGTTTTCTGGAGGCTTTTTGTCACTATACAAATGACGCATATGCGATAATCGGTCTAAATATCATCGTGTACGTCCAGTATGCTGACCTCGGCGAGATTCCCCAGCTTAGTCCACATACCCGTTTGCACTGATGAAGCACCCTTTTCGCCTTTCTGATCTCCTCTTCCACTTTGAAGTTCCAAGTTAGTCCAGCATCTATGTATACACTCAGATACTTAACTTTCCTGGTCACATGTAGCTCCGATCCGAAAAGTGACAAGGCTGAAATTCCAGGTTTCTCATCTTCATTGTGAAAATGATTAGATCTGTCTTTTCCACATTAATGGAGGGCCCTTATGTATTCCTGACACCACCGCTCCACCACTCTGAGAGCATTTCTCATGGTATCTGCTGTGATGTTCATGAATTTACCTGTTGCCATTATTGCTATATCATTGGGATATCCCACAGTGTGGATGTCAGTCTTTTTAAGTATTCTCAGGAGAGAGTCCACAGTTATATTCCACAGAGCAGGTGATAGAACTCCTCCTTGCGGGCAACGTCTGCTAACCCTTCCTCTAAGTCTTGAAGTTTCCGTCTGAATATTTATCCCCTATTTTTCAGCATACTGTCCATCCATCTCACCACCAATGGGTTACCTCTGCATTCTTCTAAGGCTACTCTCAGATTATCTCAAAGCATATCTTATCGAAGGCACCTTCAATGTCCATTGTTATGGTCATTGTGATGCCTCCGGTATTAATCTCCTCTTCCGCATCGCGTACCACCTGGTGTAGCGCTGTTTCCGTACACCTTCCAGCTCTGTATGCACGTTGTCTACTACTCAAAGGACACGCTTACAGCGCCGTGCTCTCCATATGATCCACCACAATTCTTTCCAATATTTTCAACAGGAATGGTGTTAGGTTAACGGGTCTGAAGGACTTCGCTTCGGTGTAGTCCTTTTTTCCCGGTTTTGGAAGAAACACCACATTTGTTTCTCTCCATGTTACCGGTATGTAGTCTATTGCTAGGCATGTAACGTACATATATAAGCCTTGGTACAATGAGATCTGCACTCCATCACATTAAAGCTCGAAATATACCATCCAGTCCTGCGGTCTTGTAAGAGGAAAACATTTTGATCGCTCCACTGACCGCTTCTGGAGTTACTATCCACTCCGCTTCTGTTCAATCCATCCTGTTTGCTCCTTGTTTCCCTAGGGCTGATCTGACTTAGGGCTTCCCGGAAAGTGCATTTCCATGAAGACCTCATTTGTATGATCCAGTGTCTCAACAATCTCCTGCGTTCTATTACGATTGAGTCCGACTTTAGAAACTGGATCCCTCGAGACAATTTTCTGAAGTCTATTGACCTCAGATGTACTCTTCATATTCGATCAAAATTCCCTCATCGAAATCGTTTTCGGTATTTGGGGTATCCTCCCATTCAGTTTATACCGACATCATTGTCTGATCCATTACCTTCCAATTTGATATTCTGTCAAGCATTCTATTACCACACAGAGTCACGTCAATAACTTCCATTGGTCTTGCATCGACAAAGATCGGTTCTGTTCCTATGTTGACAATAATTAGTTCTTTGCACACTACAAACTTACATAAAGCTTCTCCTCTGTAGTTATCGTTGGTGCATTAGTAGTGTGCATTAGTATCGCAACCAATCATTAGATTTTCACTCCTATCCCTGCAGACATTCACCAGAGACTCTACGGCAGGTATGCAGATGCCATGACAAAACTGTCTGCATCTGCTCCTACCCGCACAGCTACAAGGTCAGGGGCACGCAGTTTTGGCAGCATAACCGCTTTAATTCGGTGCCTCACCAGTACACAAGATCTAACTCTTTCGCCACATCGCACATAGTGTAAAGTAGACCAATACTTTCAGGTAGACCTGTAATCCTTCCTTTGATGATCCAAGGCTCCTGAAGCAAGGCAATATCATCAGCCCATTTCATCTTTTGCTTAAGCTGCTTTCGCGACCTAAGCTCAGAATCAGGGTCTGCACCTTCATCTTTGGGCTCGGTTTTCACAATTTCGATTAACCTCTTGGCGCCTTGCGGCACCGCATTGTTCAACGGCATCGACGATTGTTCAACTAAATCTTTTGGTTTCTGGACTCCATTGTCCTCAAGTGTTCTTCCGGTGTCGATCCCGCACCTACAGGTACTTTCTCGACCTCTTCGGAGCCTTCTGCCTTGCCCTCTGATGACTAGTTCTTTTTTTATTATTTTTAAAAACTGGGTACATAATGGTCCCACGAGCCAGGGAGAAATCACAGACCAGGTAGACAGAGATCCCCTAGCGGTTCAATTACCCCTGAACTCTGTGTTCCAGTAGTATCAATACCTAAACGCAGTTCGATCGGCGTGGCGACTACCTTCAAGTTAAGGGTTGTTGCATCTCAGTTTTCGATTCACATTCAGCTCTGACAGAGTAGTATTAGCTACCTGGTAGAGCATCCTGTGTCTCTAATTAAGCAACCCCTCTAGGACAAGGTGTCCAACGTACGGAGTGGTAACCAAACTGTAACCAAGTTATAGTTAAACTAGAATTAAAATATATATATATAGGTACATATGTATGTACTTATGTATGTCCAAATATATCGAAAATTGGTACCAGGGGCGATATAATAACCAGACCTTGGTAAATTTTGAGTGAACCCCACTTGTTTAGGTGACTGCATATTTTCCTTGACTCTATTTGTGCGGAAGTATGTATGTAGTACAATGAACAATGTTTGTTCCTTTCTATGAATTCTAAAAATCCAATTTCATCCGAAAGCATTATTGTTGTTTTCACCTCCTGGGTCAAACATTTTTCCACTTCACTTGAAAAGTGAACTTATTTAAACAGATCCAAATTGCTGGAAAGAATTCAAAGAAGTTTTCAGACGAACATGCTTGAGAGCATTCATGAGAATAGTGCCACGGATATCGATTGTTGTGCATATGCAGTGCATATTGAATATCCTGCATCGCTGCATACTCGTAGAAAATTCTCTGGATTTCTTGTATTCACAAATTAATTCTCAAAGACCGTGTTTTTCTGCCTTATGTACATATGTACATACATGTACTACGTACGAATGATTCTGTTCCATGGAATATGAAGAAATTGTAAAGCCTGTTTCATATAGAAATATGTATGTGTGTTGGTTTTAGATATGAATAGAGAAAATGCAAAAACTAATCCAATCCAACTCATATACGCAAATATGTATGTGTGAGTGTCTGCTTATGAAGGGAACAAGCAAACAAATCTGCAATGAGAAATGCATTATATGTCCTTCTTTTGAAGATGTTAAATTCCGAGAATGTGTAGCGCATTGAAAAGGATTTTAGATTCGGAAATTTGAATTCGAGTCATACTCAGTTTAATTAAAGATATGGATTCATAAATCTTTCCTTCATCCTACGGATATTAGGTAGCCTTTCAAAAAAATTTATTAAGATTCACATTTAGTGAAAATGTCTTTCATTTTACTTCGATGCAAACTTGGGCCTCAACTAAAAAGACCAACTGTGTTGAGGTTGAGGTCCCCTTCCAATAATGCACGTCAAAATCAAAAAACGTAGAATATTTTCTGCAGTTATAGGTATAACTCCAGCGATTTTCCAGAACTCAGGAAAATTTGAGGTCATAATGCAGAAGTATATTATATGAATTATTATTATTAATTGAGTGACGATTAGAGGTAGTATCAGCAGCTTTATAAAGCAATTTGGTACCCCATCTACCGGAAGCGGAATTAGAATTGATGGCTGCTCAATGACATCAATTTCCGTAACCACTTCAAAATCAGGCAATCTACATAGGTATAGACAGCCCCGGACTTGCAGTAAGATCAAAATTATTTACTTCTGCCGAGATACCCAGAAAATATATATTGAGTTCACTTGAATCCAGTCATTTTTTTGCCTGATACCTCATCTGTCTCAAATTATTCCATAGTTTTTTTGGTGCTATGAAGTACTTAACTTCGACCCGTAAAAGTTCCTTTTTGCAGAACGAATGACGAATGTTTCGCGCCACTTTATAAGCACACCAATTCATATCGGAAGGCCTGTGTTTCCATTTGCTGTACAGTTTATTTTGAGTTTAGATTTTTTCAATAACATTGAACGTAAACCAAGGACACTGGATTCAGAATTCAGTTTTACTTGGCACGCATTGGTTATATAAATGAGAAACCATGTTCTGAAAGTAGCCTAATTCTATGTTGGCGTCAGTACCAAGCCTGTAGAAATCGTATGGGGCAGTAAACGTAGAAAATTGAAGGCCGCTATGGTCAATAGTTCCAAAATCCTTAAAGTGAATGACATTGGGACATTAGAGTGAGAGTGACGAACTCCCAGCGACGAAAACATATCTTTGATTTGGAAAGCATGAGAATAAATTTTGAGCAGATTAGGGTTAAAACCCCAGCAGATAATTGTATGCTCATACAAATCACAATATTCAGATAGAGCGGAGAAAAATGGTTGAGAGCGATTACTTCTGTCGGAATTATAAACGCGTAAACCAAGCATTTAGTTACTTCTACAATAATATGCTGTACAATTGAATCTAGCAATGTACTAAATAAAGAAATTACTACTACTACTACTACTACTACTACTACTACTACTACTACTACTTATGACTTCGCATTATAATGTTGATTTGCAAAATATACACTCATATGTACGTGCGTCGGTTAGCGGCTTAGATACGTGCCACAAAATCAGGCCGTAAAGCGAAATGCCATATAACGAGTAATTTTTTTCATACAAAACTATATAAAACCAAATCTTCAAAAAATAACCAAAAAATTGATAAAACGTTATAAAAAAAATTAATTTATTGTTTTAAAAAATTAATCTTAGAAAATATTTAAGGAATTTTGCAATATAATTTAAAATGTACATACCAAAAATAATTGTAAGATGAAAACTGAGAATAAGACTGTAACACACACGTCCATATATACATACACATGTAAGGGAGCCAACACATCTTCTGACTTAAAAACTATGTCTCAAACCAAATAGGGGAAAACCCGTGTCTAAGAAATTCAAACTTAGCAATGCCGAGCCGATTCGACTTTGTTGTGCATTATGCGTTTTGTAAATTGGAGATATGTACATACATATGTATGTACATTCTTTTTTGGAATCGGGTGCACAAAGATCGTAAGTCAAGAAAACAACAAGGAAGAAAAAATTCGCAGCGTAAAGTAAACAAAGTAGGCAAGGTACATAATGTATACATATATATTCTTACATTGTTAGAACATTTAAGGGAATGATGTTTTTTTTTGGCCATTGTAACGAAAAATATTGGCCGTAAAACAGCAACAAAATAATAAAACAAACATACAGAAAAGCTACAATCCGTCTGGAACGGATCGTATGATACCCTATCCTCCTCTCTATAAAGTGGGCATGGCCAAATTGCATATTGTACTCAAATATAGCTATAATGTCGAACGTTTGAGGATGTTACATGTAAAATTTTATCAAAATAGGTTTTTTGATGATAACGCCCCCAAAAAGTGGGCGTGGCCAAAACTTTTGTATGGGTGGATTGTAGGGAATCTGAATGCCTAAATATTTGGTCTTAACAAAATTTTTCGGTTTCACATAATTTAGTGAAGTTATGAAAAAGTGGGCGTGGCAGTGGGCGGATTTCAAAAATTTTTGCACTTGTACTGTATCTTTTTCTCAGAAGCCCAGATATGAAATTTCATCGTCCTAGCTCAAAATTTAAGGCCCAAAAAGCGGTGACATACGGACGGACGGACGGACGGTCATCGCTCAATCGATTTCGCTATTGATGCTGATCACGAATATATATACTTTATAGGGTCTATCTCGATTATGTCTCTATGTTACAAACTATGTGTCAAACTTAATATACCCTTAGGATAGGGTATAAAAAGGGCGTTATAACGAAAGGCCGTATAAAAAGCGGCCGTATAGCGAGGTATGAGTGTATAGCAATCCCTCCTCCTGTAATATCTGTTAGTCTATCATATCTGAACAATCTATAGTTTGATATATTACAGAATCAATCCGGGATATCAGATTTACACCAGATTTCACCTACACAAATAATATCAACAGGTGTATTCTTAACCAAGAAATGTAAGTAATCTATCGTAGGCATATTGAGGCTACGCGCATTCAAGTGACAAACTTTAAAACCTTCTCGATATTTAGACAAAATATTTACCATCCATCCCGGATCTTGGACACCTTGTGGGGGGTGGCTTAATAAGAGGAACAGGATGCACTTCTAGGTAGTTAACACTATTCTGGCAGAGCTGAATGTGAATCGAAAACTAAGATCCAGCAACCCTTAACTCCAAGGTTTTAAGTCGCCACTCCGTGGGAGCTGTCTTTAGGTAGTGAAACTACTAGAATACAGGGTTAAGGGGTAGTTGAACCGCTAGTGGTAACTCCCCAGGGCCAGCTCAATCCTCTGTTGTATACTATGGTAGGTAATGGGGATCTCTGCCTACCTGTTCTGCGATTTCTCCCCGGCTCGTGGGATCATTATCTACCCATTTTTTTAAAATAATAAAAAAGCAAACGAGTTATAAGAGGGCAAGGCATAAAGCTCCGAATAGGTCGAGAAAGTTCCGAAAGGTGCGGGATCGACAACGGAAGAGATCGTGAGGACAATGGAGTCCGGAGGGAAACGAAATGATTCAGTTGAACAATCGTCGATGCCAAGAGGTTAATCGAAATTTTGGAAGCTGAACACAAAGATGAAGGTGCAGACCCTGATTGTGAGTGGAGGCTGCGAAAGCAGCTTAAGCTAAAGATGGAGAGAGGGAGACAGATGTTTTAATTGTCAGGATCTGTCTCGGGAAATAGTGACATATTGGTCAATGAATTGACTGATATGATTGTGTACTAACAGAATGCTTGATAGAAATATCAAATTGGATCAGACAATGATGTCAGACCACAGAGCCATCTCATTTGATGTTCGATATGGTTCTAAAAGGAAAAATGATCGGAAATATGTCAGGATTTCCAGGAACATGGACAAAGTAAAATACCAGGAAGTGTTATGGTATAAACTGAATGGAAGGTTACCCAAAATACGGAAAACCACTTGGGATGTAGAGTCGCAACTGAAGCATTTACAATCAGCTGTTGAAAATGCATACCAAGAAGCGTGAGCACCTACTTTGGTAGATGAAAAGGACCCCATGCCTTGGTGGTGTAGGGAACTTAAAATTCTAAAGAAGGAGGTGAGAAAAGCTTTTAAAAGCAACGCTGCGACGACGTAAAAGAGAGTCGTGGAGCGAATTTTGGTCGAATATGAGAAGCACAGCTGAGTTCAATAGACTTTAGAAAAATCCCTAGATCCCTAGAGAGATCCAGTTTCCAAACTCGGACTCATTTGTGATAGAACGGGGAAATTGTTGAGACACTGGATCGTACAAATGAGATCCTCATGGAAATACACTTTGTGGGAAGCCTTAAGTCAGATCAGTCTTGAGCTCTGAGGAAACAAGGAGCAAACAGGATGGATGGAGGAGAAGCGGAACGGATAATAACTCCAGAAGCGGTCAGTGGAGCGATAAAAAATTACAAGACCGCAGGACCGGATGGTATATTCCCAACTTTAATGCAATGGGGTGCAGATCTCATTGTACCAAAGTTTAGGGGTATATACGTTACATGCCTAACAAAAGGCTACATACCGGTAATATGGAGAGAAACAAATGTGTTCTTTCATCCAAAACCGGGAAAAAAGGAAGCGAAGCGAAGTTCTTCATACCGGTCGGCCTAACATAAAATCTGTTGAAAACAATGTAAAGAATTTTGGTGGACCATAATATGGAGAGCACGGCGCTGAAAGCATGTCCTTTGAGTAGTAAACAACATGCATACAGAGCTGGCAGGGCTACGGTACGCTACACCAGGTGGTACGCGTTGCGGAAGAAGAGATGCATACCATCATACTAATAATTGAAGGTGCTTTCGATAGTCTGAGAGTAGCATTAGAAGAACGCAGGGTTAACCCATTGGTGGTGAGATGGTTGGAACTAGGGCCTTTGCTAATTCTTCGTTTGAACATTCAACGTGCAAATCCGAAGGTCGTTGTCGGTGTTTTGGTTACTAGGATCGTCAACAGTGAAGTCATCCTTATCTGAGGCTTTAGTTGTTTTCGGAACTTTGTTTTTTTTTTTCATGGCCGGGAACCTGGAGGACCAGTTCCCTTTAATACTCCAAGGACAAGTGGCCGGATTTTCCGGAGTCATTAACCCACTTAGGGGATATTAGCGCTACAGTTGGCCCATTAAGAGTTTATCCGCTACCAACTCCTTTCCACCACCCTGGCTCAGTCATGTAGATCCTTACAGAACTGAGATTCAAATGGGAAAGGTGTGGAAGCAGCTCATATAGGGATGACACTAGATGGCTCGGCCTAACTGAAACTGTGGACGCCACAGTTGATTCCATCTAGAGAATTCGTCCGGTGATTTATTTATTTATTTATTTTATTATTTTTTTACATAGTACCTACTGATTTAGTCAGTAGCGGTATAAAATGTCTTTTGTAGCAAAGGCTATAAAAGACAACTGTATTTCAAAAACATACAGAAAAGCTACAATCCGTCTGGAACGGATCGTCTGATACCCTATCCTCCTCTCTATAAAGTGGGCGTGGCCAAATTGCATTTTGTACTCAAATATAGCTATAATGTCGAACGTTTGAGGATGTTACATGTAAAATTTTATCAAAATAGGTTTTTTGATGATAACGCCCCCAAAAAGTGGGCGTGGCCAAAACTCTTCTATGGGTGAATTGTAGGGAATCTAAATACCCAAATATTTGGTCTTAACAAAATTTTTCGGTTTCATATAATTTAGTGAAGTTATAAAAAAGTGGGCGTGGCAGTGGGCGGATTTCAAAAATTTTTACACTTGTACTGTATCTTTTTCTCAGAAGCCCAGATATGAAATTTCAGCGTCCTAGTTAGAAATTTAAGGCCCAAAAATCGGTTTTGTGATGAAAACGCCCCCAAAAAGTGGGCGTGGCCAAAACTTTTGTATGGGTAGATTGTAGGGAATCTGAATACCTAAATATTTGGTCTTAACAAAATTTTTCGGTTTCATATAATTTAATGAAGTTATGAAAAAGTGAGCGTGGCAGTGGGCGGATTTCAAAAATTTTTACACTTGTACTGTATCTTTTTCTCAGAAGCCCAGATATGAAATTTCATCGTTCTAGCTCAAAATTTAAGGCCCAAAAAGCGGTGACATACGGACGGACGGACGGACGGACGGTCATCGCTCAATCGATTTCGCTATTGATGCTGATCACGAATATATATACTTTATAGGGTCTATCTCGATTATTTCTCTATGTTACAAACTATGTGTCAAACTTAATATACCCTTAGGATAGGGTATAAACAGAGAACAGTTTGAAGGACATCTTGTGAAGCATTATGTATTTTGTCTTATATTTATTAATAAAGTTAAAGGATATCGTCCTAAATTAAAGGATATCGCTAAGTTCAAGACGCTTAAATCGAAGGATATAGCTACAATTTTCAGCCCGACGGCATTATATTTAATACCAAAACATCACTGAGAACCAATTGCACTGAAAATCAATATTCCATCAGAACGTTCTCGCCTCCAAATCAAAGAAATTAAATTATCGACTTCTCCTCTATCACAACATGTGCTTCGCCTATCCGTTTGATTGAATTACAAAAGAGGAAAATATCGATATCAGTGCAGAAGCAGAACTCAGAGAGTTAATTATTGATGTGCCCCCACGCAGTGTTCCAGCAAGTTGGCACTAATTTCAATGAATTCACACGGGATGCCACATGTTACTCCTTCCTATTGTCAATAGGTGTGTATGTATGTACGTAGTCCCCTCATGCCATCGAAGCAGCTTTTTGTCACATTTGCATTAAGCGTTGACCGGCATGTCAATGCTGTTTAGCCATTAATTAGGCGCACCAACACGTTGCGTCGTTGCGAGGTTGACAGTTGATTTGGTTTTCCGAAGCTAATCAGTTATAAATTTTGAAAAATTTACTCCGAAGGACATTGGCTGAGTGTCAAATTCATTTTGGTTTGGTTGTTTGGCAACTAATGGACTTGTCTGCTGAAATTAGGTGTCTAGTGTTACAGTGACGAAGACTGAAATATGTATGTTTAGTATTTTAAAAAATTTCAGACAATGTACATATGTATTTGCAGTTATAAGCTCTGTAGAGTGTTGGAAGAAAAGGACATAGGGAAATATTTAAGATTGAAAAGAGAAGTATTAAGATTGAAGTCTGGGAGTCAATTTACAAATTATAACATTCTGAAGTATATGTGTATGTGTCATACATATGTATGTCGGGATCCTGTGGTTAAGAACCAATTTTCTCAATTTCATGCCCTAAAACAGGGTGTACAAAATAATTTTAATCAGAATATACCGCATATACAGTGCGATTGGAAAAACATGTAGTCAGAAGACTACCACAGAAATTGTAACCGGATACTCAGCCACGTTAAACAACTGAGCTACACTAACGACTGTT
Source organism: Xylota sylvarum (assembly GCA_905220385.1). NCBI lineage: Eukaryota > Metazoa > Arthropoda > Insecta > Diptera > Syrphidae > Xylota > Xylota sylvarum. Next base: position 64,367,524 of record LR999957.1, on the reverse strand, counting down.
CGCCTCTAGAAACATATATAAATGAACTAGCACTGAAGGATGCATAGTCTATAAGACAACGTAATCTAAGTGCAGTTGGCGATAAATACGGCCAAAACAATAATGAACAGTCTTACAAACTTTTAGAAGACCCAAATACATTTGTTATCGGTAATATGTACATATGTATGTATCTACGTATATAACAATTTTTTTTCCACGGTCCAACTATCGCGAACGTCTAACAAATATCCGAGTGTAAAACTGATATAAAACGGAAACACTATTTATGTGGGGAATATAACTCGTACATGCAATACGAGTGATTGTGTGAAGCTAGGTCCAAGGATGCCTGTTGTACCAAATATTTACTTAGTCTAGAAGAGTAAGTCAGCCATAGAAAACGTGATGCTTAAAAAATTAATTTTGACAAAACTGTTCAGATACGCTCGAAAGCAGCCTGTCGTTTTCGAACATCCGGTATGAGTCGATGGGTGCATCTTTCTTGGTTCCATCACTCTCGCCGTGGTCTTTTACTTCGCTGGATTTTAACTACATAGCTTGATATCCTTGACTGTAACTTGGACCTCCTAATCCTGGCATTGTAGCCAAGATATTTGCCGGTAGCATTCCCGCGATACATATAGCATCATTTGAACAGTCTGATTATTATTCTAGTAATTAGAGGTTGTATAGAATATTATACAAACTACTGAAGAGTCGGTGTATCAAAGGTATTTAGCTCAAAGTGTAAGGCTGTACTACGAACGTAAGTATATCACTTTGAGCCTTTAAATGGATTGTATATTAACACCCTATTTAATAAAACAACCAGATTGTGTGCGCCGTGGCTCAAGTGGTTAGTGCGTTGGACAACGGAGCGAGAGGTTCCAAGTTCAATCCCCAAACAACACCTAAACTTTCTTTCACGGCCCCACCTCTCGCGAGCGTCTGACAAAAATCCGAGAGTAAAACTATCATGAAAAAGCTTCTAAAAAACAAAAAACTGCCGTTCGTATCCGGCATTAAACAGTAGGCCCCTTCCATTCGTATAACACGCACATCACGAGTGGTTGTGAGAAGCTAGGCCCTGGGTCCCATGGACCTGTCGCGCCAAAAATTTGTATTTGTTTTTTTTTTTAGAAACAACCAGATGGTTAGCAGGATGTAGAAAAAGCTCACAAGGGGTCCTCTTAAAGCAAAAATAATAATATTAGTTCAATGGCTTCCTCCACTTTATGAAATGACAAATCTGTTGCACGCTGAAAAATTAAAGTTGCCTCTACGTGTACTTCTGTTCCATTATTGGATTCGCTACAACTACGTTATTGTAGCGTCACAATTGTGGTCTTGTAGTCTCTCCAAGTTAATTAACTTTCAAAATGTATATCCCAAAGCAAATTTATTTCTTCTCTCTTATAGCTAAATTGGCAACAGCATAAGCAGAATGTTGTAGGCGAAGACGTCAAGAAAGAACTGGCAAATCTCCCAGGGAAGCTACTTTAGATCATTGCAATGCAAATTGCATTTTTCCAACAATGTCGTTAGAAGCATCCCTCAGGTGCTATCCATTAAAACTTTTATTTTCTTTGATGAAACTTTCACTTGCAGTGAGGAATTATTTTGACTTTATTCAAATTTTTACGTCTATTCATTTCCGTTTGAAAACATATATAAAACAATAATAAAGAAAACATAAATATGCATTGTATGGATATTCACATGGCCATCACTGTTCTTTCAACACGTCGTAAGGCTCTTCAACAAGTCCTTAACAGGAACGTGCACCTAATACGTAAAATGTAAACATTTATATTTTTGTTACTTCCCTTGACTGGGCGGTTTCCAGATTATACCAGGTTGTGCAGAGATTGGAAGGAGCTTTTTGCTCAGAGAAAAAAAGTATGCTACTTCCATTTGGAATGCTGCTCCATTCTCTCCATGTTTCGAGAGATGTGTATCCTCGCAGCTTCATGTTGCATGGAACATGGGATACATTTCAATTGAATCTTTTTGTTTGATGCAAACGAGACTGAAGTTCATTTACAGAAGCCAACATGTCCGTGTTACAGTAGAAATGTGAAATAAAGTTCACAGGGAACTGAATTTCCCAAATGTTAGTTTGCAGACATTTTTGAGAGAACTAATGGATGATAGATATTTATGTATATGGTACACAAAACGCTGAAGATAGATACATATCTGATTACATTTTATCCTAAGGGTATATTAAGTTTGACAGAAAGTTTCTAACATTAAGGGTGGTTAAAAATTCCTATTATCTTGACCTCCTCGTGGGCGCCTGGTGGAAATGACCGATCACAGTTCGCTAGATTAATTTCAGGTAAGACAAACTAAGAACTAGGTAACAACGTATACCCAACTCATTGATAGTGTGAGCATAAAAACCGTCCCGAGGGATAGTAGACTGGTGGTTAAGCCAGTCCTAACGAGCACCTGTGGGCTCCCTGGCAAGGCTCACAGTAAGTAGTGGTTTATTTTGGTATGCCGGTAACCCATGGTGGACAGTTGTACCGTAGAACTAAAAATGGAAACTAACTTTAAAGAAAATTTAAACTCAGAAACAAAAACCTTAAAAAATACAAAAAAAAAAAAAACAGGGAACAGACTCTATCAAGCCAGCGATGGAACTGGTTGACGATTCTATTGAATCGGAACCACAGTCTTCCATTACTGGCTTGGAGAGGGAATTAGAAGAGGTTCAGCTAGCGAAGTAATGTACCCTGATATGGAGGATTGGCGAGGGAAAAGAGTTTCGATCGAAAACGAAATTTCAATTTATACATACATATATTCGGGAATATGTGACATGTAACTCTAAGACTGCCGGACATATGCAGTGTGTTCCAGGCAGAGGTTCTGGCCGTACTCAAAGCTGCGGAACTAAAAAAAAAAAAGGAGCAGAGCTCCCGGTAAATGATATGCTTGCAAGCATTAGACTATCTATGGTTGTGGCTAAGAGAATTATTCTCGATAAAATCATCAATATTGCCAACCTAAGATGGTCAAACTTAGAAGGGCACAGGGTTTGTAAGGGCTTGTGGTCTAAGTTAAATCGGAAAAAATCTGGAGAATTAATAAAACTCAGCATCAAAGTTAAGAATAGCGATACTAATATTCTCTGTATACTACCATACACTTTTGGCTAGTGGATCTTGTGATATCTATGAAGCAAAGAAGCAAAGAGCGGGACAAGGTGGAGAGATCTCAAGCTGACTGCTGCCAGGGAATCATGGCTTTTAGTCAGATTTTCTTGTAAGACGGGAGCAAGAGGCTTTGATACTTTGTCCGTGCTGTGTCAAGCATTGGGTTTACCTCATAGCTCGCTGTGCTAGGGATGGAAGGGATGGAAAGGATGGACTTCAGTACTAGTTTAGGTAACGGTCACAATTATGACGTAACAGATACTAAGGAAGTAACAAGAGATCTGTCACATAATCTACACGTCATCCGCGGATTCTTTCCACAATGTTTTGAGCTCTTGACTGTGAAAATTTTGCCCACTATAGCGGCACTACTTTGGCTCTCTCCTACCAAAAATTTGTCTGTTAGGTAAAATTTTACACAGACCGTTACAGAAGGGGAACTCAGCTAGCGGTAACTAAATCTTTGGTTTCCTCCGGCATAACCGGTGTGGGGCTCAGGGCTCATACAACCGAAATAACTGCTGGTAATTCAAACCCGATAACCGGAGGCTTTGGGCACCCGAAGGTCCAGGAAACCAGAATGACTGATGGGTTGGCCAGCTACAAATTATAGGATCATCCTAACCCTAAAAGAAAAAAACATCAGAGTAAGATCAGTTATTACTATCAGGGTGGTACACTCCATCATGCGAGGGGTGCTTTTAAAGCTCTTGACAAGGGGTTCACCTAATTGGTCTCATTAAGGAACCTTAGATTATTCACAGACAGGACAAAGGGCCTGCTTAATAAATATAGATACTGACTTTCTTCCCATTCTATAACTTATTACTTACGACCTAGTGGACAAACTATCCTAACCGAGAGGGGGACACAAAACATTGTATGTGCCTCTTCGTAATTCCCCGGCAACAAGAACGACGATCCAATCAATCCATCAATCATCCTCAATCCATGAACTGAAATGTAGTCCATAGGGGACTTAGATGAACTAGCTAACTTCTTCCCATGACAGCTGCCCCCAAAACCAGTGTGTGTTCCTGTTCCCATTCCCTGATTGTATGACAGGCTTACTAAACGTACATAGCAAGAAAATTAAAAACAACTTTTCATCAGTGCTAAACTCACGAAAAGGTGGGACGAATTAGCATATGTAGGTTTGCACTCACAAAGTACATACGATATAGAATTGAGACGATCTAAACGTACTGTATAAAGGGAATTCAGGTTCATTCGCCAGGTTTGTCTACAAAACCCGTATAGCCGAACGCAAATGTCTATGAGCTATAAGTTATGCGATTTAAATCACAATTTGACAATTTTTTTTTGTTTTTTAAAAAAATAGTTATACAATGCAGCATACACACTTACTCACACACTTGCACTTAAACGCTATTGTAGACTCACGTGTAAACGCATGTAAGTGAATGGCAAAATGGTGTTTTTTTTGCTAGACTGCGAGGATTTGGATCAAATTAAAGAGCACGCTCTGGACCCTTTCTTACGACTTTATGAAATTTGTCAGCGACAACCCTGAATCAACTGACCACAAGACATGTATTGCTAGTAGAGCAAATAGTTTATCTGGCAAAATCTTTCTAAAGCTCTATGGTAAGCTACAACTGGAGATATATGTGTACATCCCGTTGACTTGGAGCCAGGTAAATGTTATTTTTACCCCAAACCAAGCAATAGGGTTAGTGAGCTTCGTAAATCCTGTACATCTATCTGTATAAGTTTATCATCATTCATACTTAAAAGTATGGGGAAACTTATTGATGTTCATGTTAGTGGTCGGTTAGAAGTGTCTACGCCTCTACACTCGAATCAGTATACATACAAAAAAGGGAAGTTCACGGAAAGAGCCCTCTAACATCTCATCCAATTTAGAATCGGGCATAGCCCTATGTGCCTCACAACTGAAGTCGAATAAATAGTTCCTATTCGAAGAAGTGTCGGTGTCTATAACTTTAGTTAAAGACTGGCCCCAAGTGCGAGTTCTTGCTCCTCTTGTCAATATTGAACCTATCATCATCAAAAATACAATAATTGACTTCTCCAATGGTGTAAAATATCTGAATGTTATCCTATAAATCGTCGACATCTACAAGATGTCCTTTAAAACTGCAGCTACAATACAAGTACAAACCAAGCGATCTTTTGGACCTTCCCGGTGGACTCAATTCAAAGCCATGTTTTGTACTATCCCTGACATTATCATCAGAGAGTACTATTTTTGAAGATTATTTTAGGCAGAAATATTGAATTGATTATAACTATTAAAACCTGATCTAATGAAGTACCATTTGGTCCCTCGAAGTATGGTCTGATTCACAGATAGATCGAAGACAAAATATCGATTTAAAATTAGCGCCTTTGGAACAAATACCAAAATCTAGGTACCACTGTATTCGAGGGTGAAATATGTGCTTGTTTTAACATTGGTGAAGGTATCAAAGGCTTAAAAGGTTGAACTTTGTTCAATACAAAGTAGAACTTGGTCATCAAAGAATAACATATAACGAATCTATACATGAAGTAGGTAGGACTTAGAACCCGGGTTCTTAAGACCATAATCCTACAATGACGTAAATTTAGCTGCTGGTAGAGCATTCATTATTGACTGGGAAGATCAACTTTGGCAAATCCATTGGGAAAGTGTCCTCGGACTTAGACGATGCAAAAAATTAATCAAGCCTACGAAGAAATCCTAAACTTATACAAGAAATGTATCAGAAAGCCTTATGTATGAAGATAAATCATCCGAATACACTCTCGGTGAATGCCTGGCACTACATTGGTTACGAAAGCGTATCTTTTAAAAACAATTGCGTTCGTTAGTGAAGTTGAAAAAAGGTTACAATTATTGTAATTTAATTTAACAACTACATTCATGCTGGTGATAAGCTGGCACAAAATCAGTGTAGTATAAGACAGCACTGCTAAGCCAAGGAGCAAATAAAGGAAGTCTTAGTCACATGTTCTTCCAAATATTTTGTTTCTTCGTCAGTTCTTCATGTTACGATACCAGTTTACATTACTCGTAAAATTTCTATCGGGTATATTGGTTTAAATGAAGTTTTGAATTGCAGAATATTTGTCTTATTTGTGAACTTTATTGCGCTTGGTTCTGCTTGTTTTTATGTTACATGTCATTATAACAGCAATTCTATTCATCAGTTTTTCAAATGAATAAAACGAAACTAAAAACTTTACACAAAAATAAATAAATTAATTTAATTTAGACGAGAGACATTTTCACTCGCATAAAATCTTCATCAAGGCCAAGGTCAAATTTCATTCATCCCTTCTACTATTGTAAGTATAAACGACATTTCCTCTAAACTGTCACACTGACTTGGTGATAACTTTTGCAATTGAATTTGCAACGGCTTTTCAATGACACTTGCTGGATTAATAAAACATGAGCATGAATGGAAATTTCTTGTCTAACCCGAAAGTGAAAATGAAAACAGCAGACCAGTTTGAAAATCACTTTCAAAGCTATTACCCCCTTGAATGACTTAAAACAATTGCAAAGCAAAAAAAAGTCCAATATATTACGAAATACAAAGTTTTTCTTTTAGCAAACTAACACATAAAAGTTAAAGTACCCAGTATCTCGAAAATAAAACTCAGCGTATATTCGTTGTTTCTTTTGAAAAATACCCCATGTACATAAGAGTATCATTAACTCTTGAGTAAATCCACTTCGATAACTTTAAGATGCACTAATATTTATGCATGGGGTGTAATATATGCACAGTCTATCCTCATGGGAAGCAGGAAGCTAAGAAGTAGTACAGGAATATGTAAGGTGTACACGTATTGGGTTTGTGGTGGAGAAAATTTACCCATTAAGCATGCATGTATGGTCGAGATTCGTTGTAACAGCAGGTATCATCCCCTATCGGTATTCATTCTGAAAATACAAAATACAAGGAGATAATCCTCATACAAGTTCCATACAATGGGAAAATATAGAATATAGAAAAGATATGTTTCATCTGGTATGGATACCCTGTAGTAATGTTAATTTTATTTTTAGTGCACTTTATTTAACTCATTCATTAATTCTAGTTTAACTAAGTTTACAATGTAATCTAATAAAAACTTGCTGGCCCTGTGCGGGCACTCTAAGATAGCTTTTGACTTTAGGTAATTAATTTAGAACTATATTCTACTTTATATACATAAAACTTAAGTAAGAAAATTCTTTTTACAAAGAATATACCTAAGGGTATATTAAGTTTGACACATAGTTTGTAACATAGAGAAATAATCGAGATAGACCCTATAAAGTATATATATTCGTGATCAGCATCAATAGCGAAATCGATTGAGCGATGACCGTCCGTCCGTCCGTCCGTCCGTATGTCACCGCTTTTTGGGCCTTAAATTTTGAGCTAGGACGATGAAATTTCATATCTGGGCTTCTGAGAAAAAGATACAGTACAAATGTAAAAATTTTTGAAATCCGCCCACTGCCACGCCCACTTTTTCATAACTTCACTAAATTATATGAAACCGAAAAATTTTATTAAGACCAAATATTTAGGCATTCAGATTCCCTACAATCCACCCATACAAAAGTTTTGGCCACGCCCACTTTTTGGGGGCGTTTTCATCACAAAACCGAGTTTTGGGCCTTAAATTATTAACTAGGACGCTGAAATTTCATATCTGGGCTTCCAAGAAAAAGATACAGTACAAGTGTAAATTTTTTTTACATCCGCCCACTGCCACGCCTACTTTTTTATAACTTCACTAAATTATATGAAACCGAAAATATTTGGGTATTTAGATTCCCTACAATTCACCCATAGAACAGTTTTGGCCACGCCCACTTTTTGGGGGCGTTTTCATAAAAAAACCTATTTTGATAAAATTTTACATGTAACATCCTCAAACGTTCGACATTATAGCAATATTTGAATACAAAATGCAATTTGGTCACGCTCACTTTATAGAGAGGAGGATAGGGTATCATACTATCCGTTCCAGACGGATTGTAGCTTTTCTGTATGTTTATACCCTATCCTAAGGGTATATTAAGTTTGACACATAGTTTGTAACATAGAGAAATAATCGAGATAGACCCTATAAAGTATATATATTCGTGATCAGCATCAATAGCGAAATCGATTGAGCGATGACCGTCCGTCCGTCCGTCCGTATGTCACCGCTTTTTGGGCCTTAAATTTTGAGCTAGAACGATGAAATTTCATATCTGGGCTTCTGAGAAAAAGATACAGTACAAGTGTAAACATTTTTGAAATCCGCCCACTGCCACGCCCACTTTTTCATAACTTCATTAAATTATATGAAACCGAAAAATTTTGTTAAGACCAAATATTTAGGCATTCAGATTCCATTCAATCCACCCATACAAAAGTTTTGGCCACGCCCACTTTTTGGGGGCGTTTTCATCACAAAACCGAGTTTTGGGCCTTAAATTTTTAACTAGGACGCTGAAATTTCATATCTGGGCTTCCAAGAAAAAGATACAGTACAAGTGTAAATTTTTTTTACATATTATAACTTCACTAAATTATATGAAACCGAAAAATTTTGTTAAGACCAAATATTTGGGTATTTAGATTCCCTACAATTCACCCATAGAACAGTTTTAGCCACGCCCACTTTTTGGGGCGTTTTCATCAAAAAACCGATTTTGATAAAATTTTACATGTAACATCCTCAAACGTTCGAGGTTATAGCCATATTTGAGTACAAAATGCAATTTGGCCACACCCACTTTATAGAGAGGAGGATAGGGTATCAGACGATCCGTTCCAGACGGATTGTAGCTTTTCTGTATGTTTATACCCTATCCTAAGGGTATATTAAGTTTGACACATAGTTTGTAACATAGAGAAATAATCGAGATAGACCCTATAAAGTATATATATTCGTGATCAGCATCAATAGCGAAACCGATTGAGCGATGACCGTCCGTCCGTCCGTCCGTATGTCACCGCTTTTTGGGCCTTAAATTTTGAGCTAGGACGATGAAATTTCATATCTGGGCTTCTGAGAAAAATATACAGTACAAGTGTAAAAATTTTTGAAATCCGCCCACTGCCACGCCCACTTTTTCATAACTTCATTAAATTATATGAAACCGAAAAATTTTGTTAAGACCAAATATTTAGGCACTCAGATTCCCTACAATCCACCCATACAAAAGTTTTGGCCACGCCCACTTTTTGGGGGCGTTTTCATCACGAAACCTATTTTTGGGCCTTAAATTTTTAACTAGGACGCTGAAATTTCATATCTGGGCTTCCAAGAAAAAGATACAGTACAAGTGTAAAATTTTTTTACATCCGCCCACTGCCACGCCTACTTTTTTATAACTTCACTAAATTATATGAAACCGAAAAATTTTGTTAAGACCAAATATTTAGGCATTCAGATTCCATTCAATCCACCCATACAAAAGTTTTGGCCACGCCCACTTTTTGGGGGCGTTTTCATCACAAAACCGAGTTTTGGGCCTTAAATTTTTAACTAGGACGCTGAAATTTCATATCTGGGCTTCCAAGAAAAAGATACAGTACAAGTGTAAATTTTTTTTACATATTATAACTTCACTAAATTATATGAAACCGAAAAATTTTGTTAAGACCAAATATTTAGGCATTCAGATTCCCTACAATCCACCCATACAAAAGTTTTGGCCACGCCCACTCTTTGGGGGCGTTTTCATCACAAAACCGAGTTTTGGGCCTTAAATTATTAACTAGGACGCTGAAATTTCATATCTGGGCTTCCAAGAAAAAGATACAGTACAAGTGTAAATTTTTTTTACATCCGCCCACTGCCACGCCTACTTTTTTATAACTTCACTAAATTATATGAAACCGAAAATATTTGGGTATTTAGATTCCCTACAATTCACCCATAGAACAGTTTTGGCCACGCCCACTTTTTGGGGGCGTTTTCATAAAAAAACCTATTTTGATAAAATTTTACATGTAACATCCTCAAACGTTCGACATTATAGCAATATTTGAATACAAAATGCAATTTGGTCACGCTCACTTTATAGAGAGGAGGATAGGGTATCATACTATCCGTTCCAGACGGATTGTAGCTTTTCTGTATGTTTATACCCTATCCTAAGGGTATATTAAGTTTGACACATAGTTTGTAACATAGAGAAATAATCGAGATAGACCCTATAAAGTATATATATTCGTGATCAGCATCAATAGCGAAATCGATTGAGCGATGACCGTCCGTCCGTCCGTCCGTATGTCACCGCTTTTTGGGCCTTAAAATGAGCTAGGACGATGAAATTTCATATCTGGGCTTCTGAGAAAAATATACAGTACAAGTGTAAAAATTTTTGAAATCCGCCGACTGCCACGCCCACTTTTTCATAACTTCATTAAATTATATGAAACCGAAAAATTTTGTTAAGACCAAATATTTAGGCATTCAGATTCCCTACAATCCACCCATACAAAAGTTTTGGCCACGCCCACTTTTTGGGGGCGTTTTCATCACAAAACCGAGTTTTGGGCCTTAAATTATTAACTAGGACGCTGAAATTTCATATCTGGGCTTCCAAGAAAAAGATACAGTACAAGTGTAAATTTTTTTTACATCCGCCCACTGCCACGCCTACTTTTTTATAACTTCACTAAATTATATGAAACCGAAAATATTTGGGTATTTAGATTCCCTACAATTCACCCATAGAACAGTTTTGGCCACGCCCACTTTTTGGGGGCGTTTTCATAAAAAAACCTATTTTGATAAAATTTTACATGTAACATCCTCAAACGTTCGACATTATAGCAATATTTGAATACAAAATGCAATTTGGTCACGCTCACTTTATAGAGAGGAGGATAGGGTATCATACTATCCGTTCCAGACGGATTGTAGCTTTTCTGTATGTTTATACCCTATCCTAAGGGTATATTAAGTTTGACACATAGTTTGTAACATAGAGAAATAATCGAGATAGACCCTATAAAGTATATATATTCGTGATCAGCATCAATAGCGAAATCGATTGAGCGATGACCGTCCGTCCGTCCGTCCGTATGTCACCGCTTTTTGGGCCTTAAAATGAGCTAGGACGATGAAATTTCATATCTGGGCTTCTGAGGAAAAGATACAGTACAAGTGTAAACATTTTTTAAATCCGCCCACTGTCACGCCCACTTTTTCATAACTTCACTAAATTATATGAAACCGAAAAATTTTGTTAAGACCAAATATTTAGGCATTCAGATTCCCTACAATCCACCCATACAAAAGTTTTGGCCACGCCCACTTTTTGGGGGCGTTTTCATCACGAAACCTATTTTTGGGCCTTAAATTTTTAACTAGGACGCTGAAATTTCATATCTGGGCTTCCAAGAAAAAGATACAGTACAAGTGTAAAATTTTTTTACATCCGCCCACTGCCACGCCTACTTTTTTATAACTTCACTAAATTATATGAAACCGAAAAATTTTGTTAAGACCAAATATTTAGGCATTCAGATTCCCTACAATCCACCCATACAAAAGTTTTGGCCACGCCCACTTTTTGGGGGCGTTTTCATCACAAAACCTATTTTTGGGCCTTAAATTTTTAACTAGGACGCTGAAATTTCATATCTGGGCTTCCAAGAAAAAGATACAGTACAAGTGTAAAATTTTTTTACATCCGCCCACTGCCACGCCTACTTTTTTATAACTTCACTAAATTATATGAAACCGAAAAATTTTGTTAAGACCAAATATTTGGGTATTTAGATTCCCTACAATTCACCCATAGAACAGTTTTGGCCACGCCCACTTTTTGGGGGCGTTATCATCAAAAAACCTATTTTGATAAAATTTTACATGTAACATCCTCAAACGTTCGACATTATAGCTATATTTGAGTACAAAATGCAATTTGGCCACGCCCACTTTATAGAGAGGAGGATAGGGTATCATACGATCCGTTCCAGACGGATTGTAGCTTTTCTGTATGTGTTTTTTTATCTTCAACTTTCAGTTATTCCAATATTAGTGGATCCTGTCAGAGTCACATTGCAATAGTAGTGGAATGACCTCGATCTTTGAACCTGACCTGTACGCAATTTAGCCGTCTTCGTACGCAATAGCAGTGTGAAAAAACTTATTAGATTGATACTGTAAATGTTGAAGAAGATAGGCGACTTAATCGCACCCTGTTGCAGACCTTTTTTAATTTGAAACGTACCTGGAAAAGTCACGCTACAATTTTTCACAGAGCGGTTTTATTCACCGTATCGGTTTATTGGTATCCTAGATAGCGTTATTTGGATCTATACCTGCTGTTGTAAGCACTTGTGCATTGTATATATCTATGTTGTTCGCAGTATATTAAGACACGGAAGTTCATTGAAATTGTTCCTCCGAAAAATGTTATTTATTTTCGAGAACTTGCTTGGGTTGTTGGGTCTTATTGCCGAAATCTTCCCGTTTGGAGGTCATAATATTAGTTTTTCACGGTTTTGAATAGATTTTCCTTGCATTCCTTTTATCTTCAGAGCGAGTTATTTAAAATACAATAATGTTGTGTGTTACATGTTATGAGTCCCACCCGATACACCTTACGGGAAAACCTACCGTGAACATGTATGTACATACATACGCATATGGTTGTACCGAATGAGACTTAATTTCCGCAGAGATATGTCTAGTACCTGCAGCTATGATATCATATATACACATAAATCTTCTCTAACAAACAATGCTCGACTGTACACTGATGATGATTCTTGATGATGATTGTTGTCAGCATCCGTATTTTAGCCAGTAGGTTTTCTGGACTGCAAAAACATAGTAGTTGACTGCTGCAAACGAAGAGCCTTAAGGTTATTTTTAGATATCACAGATTTTAATGAAGCCATGATTACACTCCTTTACATAGGGTACACTACTTTGGATTACAGGTAGTAACACAAAGAATAGAGGACGCTGGACAGGAAGCGCAGGTCTGGTTTCACTACCTCAAACGACTTGTGGAGAAAGGCAGGAAAGAGGCAGCAGAGCAATGACACGAAAATTTTCGAGAGGTCGTTCAAGGTAGTTGAGTAGAAGAGTTAACAGAAACAGACCAAAATCTCAGACTCCTTCAAAGCCTATTTCATTGTTCAAGGATAGGAACTGGCACTATGAAAGCTGCAAACTAATCGCTTCTGACGACGGCAGTACATTTGACTTTATTAAGCCCGTCGTAGCCGCCGCAGGTGCGCTGTGGGTGGGTGCCACGGATGATATCCCGCTCCAGACAAAGGATCCGCGCTTGGGTCTGGAGTTTCTTGCTTCTCTTAAAAGTAGGGATAATGGCGTTAGGTACTGTTCGCAGACTAAATAAATAAATAAATTCTATGAGCAAAAATTTTCTCCTCATTCTTAAAAAGGCAGGATACTGATGACACGTCTTCTGATTCAAGGGATATGGACACCACTCGGATAAAGTCGTGTACCTTAATCGACATCTCCGTTTATGTGAATAATCCAGATAAACCTCAATCACAGTAAGGTTGCCTCTGTCAATTTTATTCTTCACCTTCAAAAAAGTGGGGACGACATAGTCATTATACAGGAACCTCGGATTAGCAATAATCCAACTGGCGGTTTAAGAATAACAAACTACAAAGTTCAATATGCTAAATGTTATAGTAGGTAGCGAATGATGAAATCTCCCCTCGGGAATCTGTACGGATTGCGATCAGGGCTGTGGAAAGGACAAGAAAAACAATAGTACCCGTAGGCGACCCAAATGCTCACCACACAATCTGGGACAGCAGCGACATTTATGAAAGAGGTGAGCGCCTTTTCAACGTCTGGTCTATTGGACCCGATGTTATTAAATCTGCCGAACTTCTGTGGAATGTGGGTGCGGGGTCAAAAGTCCATGGGTCAAAACTCTATAATGGAGTGGTGAGTCAAAAGTTCACAAATCGATTGTGAACATATAACCCACCAATGGCCATAAGTCCATAATTACTAAAAGTTCTTATTTTTTTATTTGTGTATGAACACAAAAATATAGTGGTTTTCATTCATACATTCTGTCCTGCTTTCTGTTTGGGAACTATAAATCAGGAGCGGATTGACATTGGTGAAATAAAGCCGCAGTGTACATATAAGTTATGTACATGTACATGGGGGCATTCTGACTCCCTGCAACCCCCCTGCTTGGGGTCACTGTTGGATTTGGGGTAGGTGCGAGGTTGGGTGTTAGCAAAGTTTCTATATATCCATGTTTCGCTTGTTTCGAAACTTTGCCCATACCCAAACTCGCACCTACCCCAAATCCACCAGTGACCCCAAGCAGGGGGATTGCAGGGGGCAATATGCCCCCCATACATATTCCACTGTTTATGCAATGTTCCCACACTTGTTCTCTTCATTTTAATCCATTATATAAGCCATACGAATAATTATGGACTTTTGACTCACCAAGGTGAGTCCATTATGGTGTTTTGGCCGTGGACTTTTGACCCTGCACCGGAATGTGGACCTAATCCATCCTTGATTAAATGTAATTTTCAAAAGTTGCCTTTATTTGGTTCGCATTCCCAAGGCATGAACAGAAGTCAATGTGGTTTTTATACCCATGGCGGGTAAAAGTTCGCTCGTTAACAAATATCTTAGACCCATAAGTTTGTCATCATTTCTCCTAGAAACCGTAGAGAAATTGGTAGACACCCATATACCCTGCAGTATTAATCCAAATCTTCTGGCAGCCTCTTAACATGCATATACATATGTATGTAGTAAAGGGAAATCGGTTGAAACGGCCATACACTTATTAGTTAGCATTATGGAAAAACCCTTAGATTTTAAAGAATTTACTTTGGTAGCGTTCCTGGACATTGAGGGAGCGTTAAACAACGTCGAACCAGAGGCAAGGAGCACTCTAACTGCGGTTATGGACACACTGTTTAACATGGTTCCGCTCGATATCTATTGCAAACAAGTGCCAGCAAAGGCCAGTTCGACCAGACCAGTATGCGAACTAACCACTCGTCTATTCTAAATAAACTAGAATCATATCAAAAAGAACTGATTACATCCTCGCCCAGCTTCTATAAAAAAAAATTTTGAAACCTATATTCGCTCCAGGAATGACTGGGAGGGTGATAAAGGGTCTCGTAGTGAATCCGTTTGCTTCTATACACACGGATCCAAAACGAAAATAGGTGTTGGGGGAGGTGCTTTCTCCCACGATCTAAATAGAAAAAATCTCCTTCCGCCTTTCTAATCACTGGAGCGTGTTCCAGGCAGAAATACTGGCGATCAAGCCACGACTGGCCTTATCGTGGCTAAGGTACAATGTGTTATATCCGATATCACCATTTTTAACCAGAGTCAAGTGGGTGTCGGGCCATAGGGACATTTCAGAAAATTGTACGGCGGATGAACTCGCCCGGTATGGGCGAGAATCCTACCTGTGAAGGAGACTGTTGACTTGCCTCTCCCTACATGTAAAATCCAAATATAACAATATGCGATAAACTACACCACTTAGTGTACAGGGGGCACTGGAAACAAGGGCCTCTGGAAACAATGCTACTGGGATTGCAATGATTCTGGGAGAATAGTTCTTCGAGGAACTTGATATTTCCGATTCGGATGTCCATAATATCAAAATGGTTCCAAGAGCAACGGAAGCGACCGTGTCGTGTGATAACACAATGGATCTTTCTTGGTCCAAGTGTATCATACCGTGAACGGAGCATAGCCACCTAACCTAAACCTAATGGCAGCAGAATAGGTCTGTGAACACAGAGTTTTATAAATGTAATTAAATGTGCTTTGCTCCCATAAATAGCCTGCAGGGGTTTATTGATTTCGGTTGGAAGTACATTTCATTTATCTGATTGGAGCTCATCAGTGTGCTTTCAGGCCAAAAAAGGAAGAGTACTCTTGTGAGAGCTCGGCGGGCCATTTCACTTCTTCCAGGCCACTTCTCGGGGCTGGCATCTGAAAAAGGAAGGCCGCTGTTGCTGCTAAGGGAAAACAGCTCATTACGGGAAGGATACCAATTCATACAAGGCGGAGGAGCCAACTCGAATGAGGGGATTTCAACCAGCTCTCAAGCCAGAGGGTATCCGGCCTCCAAGAGACCCAGGTTACAAGAGGATCCTTCTAAGACCCCAAAGAAGGCCAAAAAACCATCCAAGTTTCTAGGCCCTTCAATGCGGTTACGAGGGATCATTTGATCTTTGAGGTCATTGACCAGGACGACGACGAAGAACGGATCAGTACAGATAACTGTAGGCTTTTGAAGGCACAAGTGTCTTCGGGCATCCTGCCTGGCTAACCCCACATTAGCGCCACCTTTAAGGATGGCGGTTTTCATCAGGGCCTGTATTATTGCCAAGAACAACCTTAATCTGTTTCTTCCATCCAATTTTAGTGATCCGGACTTCGTTTATGTTAGTTTGGAACGCGGCAAGGAGAAACCAGTATGGATCACTTCTGCTTTAGCGATACTAATGTTCGCGGTGAGTGTCTATTTAATTACCTAACGGAAACTAACCTCGTTACTTGTAATAAGGGATCAGACCCCACATCGATGTGACCTTTGTCACGAATTCTCCTAAAATTATTATTGACCACCGTTTTATACAGTTTAGTATTGACTTTAGTACTCCCCCAAAATTTATCGCCAGTCACCATCTGATGTAGATCAGACTTGCCCAATCAGTTTACACAAGAGTGGTTGAAAGCCTCCGTGGTGGAACTCTGAAATAAGTAAGCTTCGACGTGAAGGTAGGAAGCTTTTAAATCAAGTAAAGCGCTCTAGGCACTCACTTGACAGTCTTAGGAAATTTAAGTAAGAGCTTAGGAAATCACAAAGGACCTCTGGCATCTTTTCTGTGAAAATATGTATAGAAAAGACTAGTGATTGGTCTCGGACTAGGAAGATCTTATCCAAATCTCCAATTACTTCTAGTTACATTAATAAACCAGATGGTTATTCGACTATGTCCAGAAAGGAAACCTTAGAGCTTCTTATGGACACTCATTTTTGTGGTAGTAAAATAGAGACACCACATACTGTAAAAAACCATAAGAGAGCCCAATTTACAGTGTCAGAGGACGTTGTCACCCCCAAGAAAATACAGTGGGCAGTGCACAGCTGCCTCCCTACAAATCCCCTGGTCCATTTAAAGCGACATTAGACCAATTTTGCTTTATGTGACTTACATATATGCATAAACAGTGCAATAAATAAATAAAAGTCGGCCTTATTTCGCTTTCATAATGTGAAATAAAGCCGAATTTTGAAATTCGGCCTTATTTCTCTCGGCTTTATTTCACCGCACCGTTTCAGGCCACGGGGATATTCCAGGCAATTGCAACGCGGACAATCTAGCTAAGGAGGGTGCAGACCGGAACCTGTCTGACAATAGGGGGAACCGCCAGCATGAATTTAATCGATAAGATTCCAATTAGATACCGCAGCTAGCAAGAAGTAGGTGGAACAATATCAGCACATGTCTTCCTTTTAAATAAATCTGGCCAGAGCTGGATTGTAGGAAAACCAGTAGACTTATTTCGATCAATAGGCTAAATTTGAGAATGATAGTTAGTGCCCCCACAGGCCGCTGTCTGGTAGACAGACATACCAGGACGCCTGGTGCTCCCTTCAACGATTTCTATAGAAGCTGTAGAGACGAGGAGAAAGAGGAGAAAACCATGAAATATCTTCTGTGTACCTGTCCTGCTCTATCGGTCTTGAGAAGGAAAACTCTAGGCGAGTACTTCTTCGTGGATCTCAACGATCTAGCAAGACTAGAAGTCAAAATAAAAAGCTTAGTCACCGGGTCAAACTGGTTTATTAACTAAACAGCGAACCATAACTCTTCAGCATGGGTTTGTACCGAAACTGGTTGCCCTGCCTCCTGTCCTATCTGGGAAGTCTCGATGTAGGTCTCGGGTGCGGGTAATCCGGTTTATTCACAATGGACCTTCCTTTGGTCTAAGTGTGTCCCTACTAAGCGGGGACAGCCACACAACCCAATCCAACCCAACCCAAGTCCGGATATGGTAAACTCGACCGTTTGTGCAGAAGTAACGAACTCTCCGAGACCTTTGAGGTCAAAAAAGGATTTAGACATTTGACATTCTTAAACATCATACTTGAAAGTATTGAAAGTCTACATCGGAGGCACAATTTTGTCAAAAGTCTGTGCAACTACTATTCAAAAAAACCGCATCAGTCATCTGAGAAGGTTAGGACATGAAGACCGAATGGATATCAAAACTCCGCTCTGATTGATGTTGTTAGCTCCCGTTAGTTCGAGGAAATCTATTTTAAGAAACAACTAGTTGGTCTATTGTGATCATATGATATCTCTAGTACGTAATTTGAAATTATTTTCTATGCTGAGAATATGGGTGACTTTGGAGTGGCAAGTGCAATTTGCGTTGTTCATGACGTTGGAATTTCGGAATATTATGGAATTAATAAGCTATTTACTGAAAAAGGTTTAAAGAAATGTTCTAGGACTTTGCAAATTAGGAAGCCTTATAATTATAAGTTTAGTGATGTAAATCTTCCAAGTAAAGTTGATAAATTTATCGAGCCTTTACAGCTGTTGCAACAAAAAATTGTAAGTATTCGTATTCCATATTAAAGCACCTCATTATGTCTTGATACACATAATAACACCTACTAATTTCATAGTGTCCCAAATACCAACAATGAGGACTCCACCCTCGATACCGCTGCGTCTTTCATTGTAGTTTCATCGGTTTCATATAAAACGTCTCTTTATAAGAGAAGAAAATGTATGGGTACCTGAATTGGAAGCCAATATTGAAATTATTGAAAGTCGTGGAATCAATGGTGATTCGTCCCCAAATCTTGTCCACATTATTTGACGATATAGTCCCTATAAAATGAAAACTTTAAGAGGTGATCATGGTAAAACAGCAGAATGTTGGATAAAATATGTCGAGATGATTAATTTACGTAGCGATCTTTCAAGAAGCGTTAGGACTGGCGATTTGAACCTACATATGTATATCTTTATTCCAATTATATCAATTGGCTGGCTACTTCTTTGTGTTGGACCACTGCAATTATACCAGGTGGACCATAAAGATACTCATCCCGATCTTTTGGAAAGTATTAACAAATGTGGGTTTGGTGTAAAAAGAACCGCTAAAAATTTATCTATGCCAGCTGTAGGTCTAACTTTGGAACAGACGAAAAATGCCGATCCTGCAAATAGATTAATTGGTGTTTCCTCTTTCACGGGCGTATGTATATCGAGCCCGACAAAAATGAGCCAAAACATACACGGACAGAACGGCGAATATTTCATCTTTGTACACTTTGTTGGGAATGTCGTGAAAGACGACGTAACTCGTGACCCACTTCGACTGGTGAAATAAGGGAAGAAATTAAAAAATATTGCACTCCATTTACAAATAACGCCAATGATAGCAATCTTTTTAATATACATACATATGTATACACCGAAAAATATGTTTCAAAGTTAACAGAAAAAATTTATGATAACAGTTCGAGAAAGTGGGGCATATAAAAGAGACAAATTCAAATCTGTGAATGTCGAAAGGATAAAATAAGGTTTAAAAGGTCAATTTCAAGAACTGAAATTAAAAATTTTTCTTCTAAATACAAAACGCAAAGAATACTTGGAGGTGTAAACATATCTGAACTGAAAATGGAAAGAAACCTTATTGGTCGAATTTTATTCATGGCCTCCCAAAATTCGGTAGACATCAAGGAAATTTTCAAATATTCACTAACACCTATACGATAGGCATTTGGTCATTTACATATATATGTAGATGAGTCATTAGTTAAAACCCAAAATACAGCATTTCAAAGGCGTATTGAAAAGACTACAGATAGCATTCCACCAAATCAAATCTATGCTATTATTGTAAACAGTTTCTTTCTGTACACTCTAGAACAGTTACCTTTGACATTTGAGAAAATTGATCCACATAATTTTAAAACATACAGAAAAGCTACAATCCGTCTGGAACGGATCGTATGATACCTTATCCTCGTTTCTATAAAGTGCTCATGGCCAAATTGCATTTGGTATTCAAATATGGCTATAACGTCGAACGTTTAAGGATGTTACATGTGAAATTTCATGAAAATCGGTTTTTTAATGAAAACGCCTCCAAAAAGTGGGCGTGGCCAAAACTGTTCTATGGGTGAATTATAGGAAATCTGAATACCTAAATATTTGGACTTAGCCAAATTTTTCGGTTTCATATAATTTAGTGAAGTTATAAAAAAGTAGGCGTGGCAGTGGGCGGATGTAAAAAAAATGTACACTTCTACTGTATCTTTTCGTCAGAAGCCCAGATATGAAATTTCAGCGTCCTAGTTAAAAATTTAAGGCCCAAAAATCGGTTTTATGATGAAAACGCCCCCAAAAAGTGGGCGTGGCCAAAACTTTTGTATGAGTGGATTGTAGGGAGTCTGAATGCCTAAATATTTGGTCTTAACAAAATTTTTCGGTTTCATATAATTTAATGAAGTTATGAAAAAGTGGGCGTGGCAGTGGGCGGATTTCAAAAATTTTTACACTTGTACTGTATCTTTTTCTCAGAAGCCCAGATATGAAATTTCATCGTTCTAGCTCAAAATTTAAGGGCCAAAAAGCGGTGACATACGGACGGACTGACGGACGGACGGTCATCGCTCAATCGATTTCGCTATTGATGCTGATCACGAATATATATACTTTATAGGGTCTATCTCGATTATTTCTCTATGTTACAAACTATGTGTCAAACTTAATATACCCTTAGGATAGGGTATAAAAAGTCGATAAAACTAGATACGAAAATTTTTATAAATCCTGTAAGCCCGGATCAAAAAAGATTTTTAAGAATATGAAAAGTAATTTATATTACATTAAATATGTAGATAAATCCTGAAGTGTAGTTCTGAATTGCCTTTTTTCTGGTTTTGAAGGAAGCTTGTAACCTCCAAATAGGTCGGCACTATTAGAGCAGATAAAGAGATCTTATAACATATGTTGTATATGGAGGAATGCGGTGGCAAATCAGTCAATAAGAAAAGCCGTGCTTTATTTTCCCCATGATCTGATCTAGATTAGATCAGGATAATAAAACAACTTAGATCACAGACTTTTGTGTTTTAAAGTGAGGCAGTACTTGCTTTGGAAAAGTGACTGAACATCATGGGTTGTCATAAATATACCGCTGTTCGTCTACTGATAAACAAAAACTTCAAAATAAAACATACAGAAAAGCTACAATCCATCTGGAACGGATAGTCTGATACCCTATCCTCCTCTCTGTAAAGTGGGCATGACCAAATTGCATTTCGTACTCAAATATGGCTATAACCTCGAACGTTTGAGGATGTTACATGTAAAATTTTATCAAAATCGGTTTTTTGATGAAAACGCCCCCAAAAAGTGGGCGTGGCCAAAACTGTTCTATGGGTGAATTGTAGGGAATCTGAATACCTAAATATTTGGACTTAACAAAATTTTTCGGTTTCATATAATTTAGTGAAGTTATAAAAAAGTAGGCGTGGCAGTGGGCGGATGTAAAAAAAATGTACACTTCTACTGTATCTTTTCGTCAGAACCCCAGATATGAAATTTCAGCGTCCTTGTTAAAAATTTAAGGCCCAAAAATCGGTTTTGTGATGAAAACGCCCCCAAAAAGTGGGCGTGGCCAAAACTTTTGTATGAGTGAACTGTAGGGAGTCTGAATGCCTAAATATTTGGCGTTAACAAAATTTTTCGGTTTCATATAATTTAATGAAGTTATGAAAAAGTGGGCATGGCAGTGGGCGGATGTAAAAAAAATTTTACACTTGTACTGTATCTTTTTCTCAGAAGCCCAGATATGAAATTTCATCGTCCTAGCTCAAAATTTAAGGCCCAACGGACGGACGGACGGACGGACGGTCATCGCTCAATCGATTTCGCTATTGATGCTGATCACGAATATATATACTTTATAGGGTCTATCTCGATTATTTCTTTATGTTACAAACCATGTGTCAAACTTAATATACCCTTAAGATAGGGTATAAAAATAAAAATATGGAGAACAGCGGCAAATTTTAAGTTATCTAGAAAAATGTATTTTTTGTGATTAACAATTGAATATTATTTGCAGATCGAGAAGAAATTGGTCGTACGACGAGACCGTGGCTTTTTTGCATGCATACTAGGCTCGCAAAAATGAGTTCGAACATGCACAAAAAAAAAATACGCCATGTGTAACGTGCTGGAGGATTTACTATCCCAAGGAGTTTTAGTAGGTTTAACGTTATTTTCGTATTATTTTTATTTAAAAGAAATTCCATTATAGACGCAGACAACAACGGTAGAAATGCTTAACATTAAATTAAAAAAATTATTGAGAGCATACAGAAGCGCCAGAGACAACAGCAAGCGCACTGGTGCATCTGCCAGCAAATGTCCGCTTGAGGAACAAATGCATGATATTTTTGGATCACGTCCCGGAATATCGAACGTCCATACCACCAATTTCTTTGGTGAGAAAACGCTCGCACTGCAAGTGCCAAGTTCCGACCAAGATGTTCTATCGCTACTAGAAGACCAACCAAGTGGAAGCAATCTGTCGTCCAACAACGTACAGCAGCCATCAACGTATGAACCAACTCCTCCAAAAAGAAAAACATACAGAAAAGCTACAATCCATCTGGAACGGATCGTCTGATACCCTATCCTCCTCCCTATAAAGTGGGCGTGGCCAAATTGCATTTTGTACGAACGTTAAAAAAGTGTTGGCCACGCCCACTTTTTGGGGGCGTTTTCATCATAAAACCAATTTTTGAGCCTTAAATTTTTAACTAGGACGCTGAAATTTCATATCTGGGGTTCTGACGAAAAGATACAGTAGAAGTGTAAATTTTTTTTTAAATCCGCCCACTGCCACGCCTACGTTTTTATAACTTCACTAAATTATATGAAACCGAAAAATTTTGTTAAGTCCAAATATTTAGGTATTCAGATTCCCTACAATTCACCCGTAGAACAGTTTTGGCCACGCTCACTTTTTGGGGGCGTTTTCATCAAAAAATTTTACATGTAACATCCTCAAACGTTCGAGGTTATAGCCATATTTGAGTACAAAATGCAATTTGGCCACGTCTTTATAGAGAGGAGGATAGGGTATCAGGCGATTCGTTCCAGACGGATTGTAGCTTTTCTGCATGTTTATACCCTATCCTAAGGGTATATTAAGTTTGACACATAGTTTGTAACATAGAGAAATAATCGAGATAAACCCTATAAAGTATATATGTACATATATTCGTGATCAGCATCAATAGCGAAATCGATTGAGCAATGACCGACCGTCCGTCCGTATGTCACCGCTTTTTGGGCCTTAAATTTTGAGCTAGGACGATGAAATTTCATATCTGGGCTTCTGAGGAAAAGATACAGTACAAGTGTAAAAATTTTTGAAATCCGCCCACTGCCACGCCCACTTTTTATACCCTATCCTAAGGGTATATTAAGTTTGACACATAGTTTGTAACATAGAGAAATAATCGAGATAGACCCTATAAAGTATATATATTCGTGATCAGCATCAATAGCGAAATCGATTGAGCGATGACCGTCCGTCCGTCCGTCCGTCCGTATGTCACCGCTTTTTGGACCTTAAATTTTGAGCTAGGACGATTAAATTTCATATCTGGGCTTCTGAGGAAAAGATACAGTACAAGTGTAAACATTTCTGAAATCCGCCCACTGCCACGCCCACTTTTTCATAACTTCACTAAATCATATGAAACCGAAAAATTTTGTTAACAGCAAATATTTAGGCATTCAGATTCCCTACAATCCACCCATACAAAAGTTTTGGCCACGCCCACTTTTTGGGGGCATTTTCATCACAAAACCGAGTTTTGGGCCTTAAATTAGTAACTAGGACGCTGAAATTTCATACCTGGGCTTATGACGAAAAGGTACAGTAGAAGTGTAAATTTTTTTTACATCCGCCCACTGCCACGCCTACTTTTTTATAACTTCACTAAATTATATGAAACCGAAAAATTTTGTTAAGACCAAATATTTGGGTATTTAGATTCCCTACAATTCACCCATAGAACAGTTTTACCACGCCCACTTTTTGGGGGCGTTTTCATCAAAAAACCGATTTTGATAAAATTTTACATGTAACATCCTCAAACGTTCGAGTTTATAGCCATATTTGAGTACGAAATGCAATTTGGTCATGCCCACTTTATAGAGAGGAGGATAGGGTATCAGACGATCCGTTCCAGACGGATTGTAGCTTTTCTGTATGTTTTTTTTTTCTTCTTCACAAGAATAAATTATTTTATTTTCTTGAAATTTTCTTGTTTTAATAAAGTACATAAACAAATATTTTGAATATTAAGTTCGTTTATTTGAAGGATTCTAAAATATAGAGCTACATAAGTCCTAGTTAAAACATTTTTAGTAAGCAATTCTTCAATTAAAATCTGTCTTCTGTTACTGTTCAATGGCTCTTGATCCACTTGGGACACGAAAATAGTCATTAAGTAAGTTCTTCATAAAGAATTTTGTCTTGGTTATCCAAACATAAATTGTGAAGTATGCAGCTGCTAATTTACCACCACATTGAAGTGCATTTGTTCGGTGAAATGTAATATCCTACGAAAGCAAGTTTTTAGTTTAGGGCGATAACGCGCCCAGAAGAGTGTACTTCGTTGAATTGTCTTTCCAAATCAGTCATGTGTCCATTAACCTTAAAGGGTGGAACTAGCCAGTGCTCAGATTATATACTTATTTCTATTTACCTGGGAACCAAGTACGCCAGGAATCTTTGTTTTGATTTTGAAATTTACTGCATGCCTGGTTATTTCTGTTTCCGAGGGCCATTTTAAAAACTCGTGCCCAATCGAAATAAGCCAATTGAATATTTTACTAAAATAGTCTCACAATTTGGGCAGTAGAACACTGTAGTCTGAAATGTCTTCGGAAATCCTTATTGGAATATTTCAGTATGATCCTTTTGAACTCAGTAACTCTGAAATGTATTGGGTCAGCATTAAACTCAGAAGAATCCGTATCCGTATTTGAGGAAACCTCCATCATATGTATCTTGAATAAAAGATGAGTCGGATGCAACCTCGTAATGCTCTTCTTCGCATAAATACTGTTTATTTAAATAAACTTTCAATTAAATGAACTAAATATTTGCAAATAAAAGTTTACCTCCAGGACAGATTGTTAAATTTTCAGTGATTTTGTTTCTTTTGTTTACATTTAAAACGTCAAAATTATATTTGACAATTTAAGTTTTTTTTCTGCTTGACATTTCTAGTCACTGATGACAACATTTAAAATTCAAAAATTAACCTGGTTGCGATCTTAAAAAATGATCCTGATAAACGCAAGTATTACATGTTGTTGTAAAATAATGCTAATGATCCGATCCAGATCAGATCATGGGGAAAATAAAACACGGATAATATCACCAGAACTAAATGGTTGGATATTCAAAGATCATATGTTCCAAATTAAGTGGTTCGGAAAAGTAGCGCCTGACAGAATAAAAGATATTTTGAAAAAAGATATAAATGAATCTGAGAATGAAGACGAAACTTTATGATACATCGATACATCGGATGAGTCAGAGAATGAATCCTATGTTTTTTGAGTAAATGTAACGCAATATGAAATGCAGTTTTATTAATATTTTTTTCAGCATGATTATTTGCACCTGATTATTATTGGCAAGGGCTTGGCGACAAGTAAATCGTCTTGGACTTACATATGTACATATTTGTATTCACGTTTTAATATCCTAAGTTTCAGGAGAAATCAGTGCGGTTACATTAATTAATTAAAAGGTCTTGGCTACACCTAAAACATATCGGTTACATGTATTTGTACTGAGGGGATCATACTCTATTATTTACCAGTAGATTCAAGTGATTGCACCAATTATTCCTGTTCTGCATCTTAACGAATAAAACCTTTAGCTGCCATTAGGTGCTGCCAGACGGACATATTTAAATTTTTGGGTATCAAAGCAACGCGTTAACATAGGATTCATACGGTTGCCTCTCATGTCCAAAATTGACTGCGGTCTCTTCGACTAATATTTGACAGTCATAACATAAAAAGGAATGATACTGTCAAAGAAGTAGAAGTTTTGTTTTTACTCGGTGGTGGGTGGTTTTTACTCGGTAATTATTTAGCATGCTATTTCTTATTATTATTAGCACAGTTAAACCTTCTTATTCAAAATAACAAAACACATGCATACACATAAATGTTGTTTAAATACCTACCGAGTTCACTTTAGATATAAGTACATAGATATGTACATTTATAACATTTTTAATGCTTATATAGAAGTTGTGTTAGAGGTACAAATACATATGCATAAAACAAAATTCAAAAACTTTTGGTCTAAAAATATATTCAGATGATCTGGTTTATCTGCGTTGTTCTTTAAATGAGCACATCGATCACCCTAATTGTGATACTTGTGCTATATCGCAGTAAACGAATGTACTCCCTAGGCCTTCAGCTATGTACGTTCAGGTTCAAAATTCCATTCCAATTGGTCAATTTGAGTATCCGTATTCTTCTTACCAAACTGCCTTTACAATTACTGACTTGTCTTGTAAATAGAAAGTATCACCAAACATCCGCAAAAAACTATTTTAAACAATCTTGTATGCAGGCAGTTTGTCTAATGGAAATATTAAGAAGCAAAGCATCAATCTGTAAATGATTTCCGATAAAGATGTACACGTGCATTTCATTACTTTTAAATACGTACCTCTTTGTCCCACTCATAATCGCGTTTCAACTTATACTTCCGAACAATTGCTCGCAACTGCCCCAATTCTGAGTGAATGTTCTGATACCAATACATCAAAGCAAATAACATACTTAATTCTAGTCGAACGCATTGCAGTTTCAAATCATCTTGATTGACAAAATATATCAAAGTTATCGTAGCAAAGAGTATCATGCTATTCACATCGGTTAAACTCAGCTTGTTGAATAATTGTAGCAATTTCAAAACCCTTTGATAAGCGGAAACGATTTTCTTCAATTTCATTACGGACTTTGAAAAGTTCTTTAAATCAATTCTCCACGTTAAACCTTGCCGGAATTCTTGCTCAGCTAAAACACAATCCAGACAACCAGTCAAGTTATGAATCATCCCCAATATATAGCGGAGCTGCACCAAAACGCAGAAACCTCGTACATATGCTGGAAATATCGATTGAAATAAAATTACAAACAGGAAAATTACCACGCCTAAGAAATATGCATTAGATTTACATATATATTGAGGGTGCACAAAACACCATTATTACTAATATCGTCCACATCAACAACATATACACTGAACACGGAAGACAGATTATTTTGCATGTTAGTTTTTTAGTTTTTTTGAGACAACAATTGAATCTGTTCAGAAAATTCACTGTTCGCCTTTGACCCGTGCGATATCGGTGAAACAAATAACATGGATATAATGTCATTGTTAGAATGACATAGTATTTATCTTGCGGCGGAACGATTGCCTTAGTCCACAACAGGTCGCAAGATATTTTAATAAAAAATGCTACGCTCTTAACCACTATTTTTAGCTTAGGCAGGGGCTTGAATCGTTGCCGCCTTCTATTAAATTCAAAGTCTATTAAATCGAGATTAGCGCAAAGATCGTAGAAAAAGTAAAAGATATGCTTTTCAAAAGTCCTAGGTTTCATGGTAACTCGATTGACAGCAAAGTTTTATACTGTTTGAGTTTGAATGAAAGTGTTAGGTAATTCCATACAATTTGTTTAACCAAAGACACTCACACCCAAACATCACTATTACTAATAACAACCGATCAATCAACGATGCAGCAGGAGAACTGTCAAACGAAAAAAGTGCGTACAATAGAACTAAATAAAGTACACGACTGTGTTGTATGTACTTGCACATAATACTGTGAATGTATCCTTTCTGATCGTAAATTACTCTGTAGCATAAAAGTTCTGATCCCAAAGATTCAATCCAAAGATGCAAATGAAGCCATCTATCCATTTTCACGAAACCAATGTATGTACTAAGTGGGCGCCGTGGCTCAAGTGGTTAGTGCGTTGGACTACGGAGCAAGGGGTTCCAGGTTCAATCCCCAGACAACACCTAAAATTTCTTTCACGGCCCCACCTCTCGCGAGCGTCTGACAAACATCCGAGAGTAAAACTGTCATGAAAAAGCTTCTCAAAACAAAAAAATTGCCGTTCGGATCCGGCATTAAACAGTAGGCCCCTTCCATTCATGTGAAGAATATAACACGCACAACATGAATGGTTGTGAGAAGCTAGGCCCTGGGTCCCATGGACCTGTTGCGCCAAAAATTTGTATTTTTGTAATGTATGTACTATGGGTACAATTTGTATAGTTGCAAGTAAAATTAAAGTGTATTGAGCTATTGCCACTATCGACTAATTTGTTGGTGGATGTTCTATTCACTAGAGCGCATACACCTTTCTATGATAAATTAAGCATTAGTTAACCTACAAACTTCGGTTCACTTTATATATTTGTCAGATTTACACATGTTACCGACCACTAAGGTACATACATACATAATCGTTCGGCAAATATGTAATTATATTCTCTCTTATGGTTTTGACAGCCCATTTAAATGTTGCAATCCAGGTTCAGTTGACTTCTTAAGTTAAGTGGCTTCGCAAATGTTTGTTACAACAGCTTTAAAAAATGCCACCAATGTTGGCTTTACTACATTGTAATATGAAATCCCACACATTTAAAAATTTTGGTATAAAATGACATTTATTGGTTTAGAAAATCGACTTTGAAGGACTTTGAAGTTTTGATATTTCATACCTTTTCTGATTTATAAACCCATTTTAATCAAATTGTTGCCAGTATTTTGGAATTTTGAAAAACTTTATTATTGCGCGTTAAAGGCTAAAGAGATTACACGTCTGACTCCATCTTAAGAATTGTTTCCCATTACCCTCATACTGAGATCGTCATTGCGGGCGATTTCAATATACACAATTCTGGTTGGCTTCGACATTCTGGACAGACAACACCTGAAGGAAGATATGTTGAAATCTTTGCTGAGGTAAATAATTTGACCCAGCTTGTGAATGAGCCCACACGGCTACCCGACATTGACAGTCACACCGCCAATACTCTGGATTTGTTCCTCAGCTCCCACCCCGATAAATACACCATAAATGTATTATCGCCTCTAGGGTCGTCAGACCACTGTGTCGTATCGGCTAATTTTTCGTACCTTAACCACACAGTTAAAGAAAAAGCTCCTAAAAGATTAGTTTGGCAGTACGAGAAAGCCAACTGGGACGGCATGAACAGCTTCTTTAGGAGTTTTAACTGGTCGTTATGCTTCCTCGATAACGACGTGGACGCCGCCGCCGATACGATTACGAACACTATTCTCCTCGGCATGAAATCCTTTATTACTCACAGAATAAAGAGTATTAAGCCGAAGGAAACCCCGTGGTACGACTCGACCTGCAAAGAAGCTATCAGGTTGAGGGAGTTAAGATTTCGGTCATTTAAGGCCAACCCAACAGAGGAAAACCGAAAAATATTTAAACGAGCCAGAAATGATTGCAATGCTCTAATTCGCCGTGTAAAATTCTCCTTCGACCAAAAATTGAGGCAAAAGATTCTACACTGTCCCAAAGGTAGCAGAAATTTTTGGTCGTTCGTCAAAAACATACAAAATTGCGCCTCATCTTCCACCCCAACGCTAGTTCACAATGACACTCCAGCTGTCCGCTCTTTGGACAAGGCCAATCTGCTTGCAGCCCTATTCGCTGCGAACTCCACACTCCCAGATTGTGCTTTACCCCCCCCTGTACTTGAGCGCGTCGAACATTCTATGGGACAAATCCACTTTCGCACTCGTACAGTAGCAAGAGTACTTAAAGATCTCAGCATTAACAAATCCGCTGGTCGAGATGGTATCTCACCCATTATTCTGAAGAGGTGTTCTTCCACGCTGGCAAAACCACTGCGTAAGCTTTTTCATCTATCCTACTCTTCTGGACTCTTCCCGAGTAGATGGAAAACAGCATTTGTTCAGCCCGTCCCTAAAAAAGGCGAATCTTCTTCTCCCTCCAACTATCGACCCATTGCACTTACGTCCCTTCTTTCCAAGGTCATGGAAACGCTGATAAATCGTCAGCTTATGAAATATCTTGAATCACGAAAGCTCCTCAATGACCGTCAGTATGGTTTTCGTAGCAAAAGGTCCACTAGTGATTTGATGGTATATCTCACCGAAAAGTGGAACCACTCTCTGCATCATTCTGGTGAATGTAAGATTGTTGCGCTTGATATTTCAAAGGCATTTGACAGAGTTTGGCATCAAGCTCTTTTGTCGAAAATGCGTGCATTTGGCATCGATGAATCTCTTCTTCAATGGATTAGAAACTACCTTTCGGAACGTTCAATTCAAGTTGTCTGGGACGGTTTCAAGTCTGCTATCCACCATATAAATGCTGGTGTTCCCCAAGGCTCCGTTTTGTCTCCGACTCTCTTTCTTATATTCATAAATGATCTATTGTCTGCTACTTCTAATCCAATACATTCCTTCGCTGACGACAGCACCCTCAGCTTCTCATATTCGTTCCCAGACTCACGTCCCTGCTCTTCGGCCGTAGAACTGGAACGGCAGCGTATGTTAAGCTCATTAAATTCCGATCTTGACAGTATAATTAAATGGGGTATAAACAACAGAGTGGAATTTAATGCTTCGAAAACCCAATGCTGTCAGTTGTCGCTCAAGCGTAACCTTAACCCCTTGCCATTATCAATGAATGGCACTTGCATTGTCGAAACCGAAAAACTTTCCATTCTCGGTATGTGTGTTAACGACCATCTTCGTTGGAATGATCACATATTCGAATCCGCCAAGAATGCTGCAAAATGTTTAGGATTCCTTAAACGCTGCAAGAAGTTCTTTACCCCCTCTGATCTGGCTACAATATATAAGGCATACATCCGCCCCAAGCTCGAGTATAATGCTCATATCTGGTCTGGTGCTCCTAAGACCTCTTTGCACCTGCTGGATAGAATTCAAAATCGAGCGTTAAAACTAATAGGGAACAGAAGCATAGCGGAGTCTATTGACTCGCTCCAACATCGCAGAAATATCTCTTGCCTTTCCTTATTCTATCGCTTTTTTCACAAACAGTGCTCCAGCGAAATAGCCAGTTGCATTCCGCCCCTTCATCAATTTTCTCGCAATACCCGACACGCTTTGAATGCTCATCAGTATACCCTCAAGCCTATTTTCGGACGTACCGTCAAGTATAGAGATTCTTTCATAAACCGTACAACACGAACGTGGAATGCTTTACCAAGCTCTATTTTTCCCTCACAGTATAATCCACAAACATTTAAAACCAACGTCCATCGGTATCTCCTATCTTCTCTTCCTAATTTCCCTAACGCCCGCGCTGTGTCTTGTCATTAAAAGGGTAGTAATAAGCCCTTGAGCGCGCGTGAATTATAAAAAAAAAAAAAAAAAAAAAAACTTGAACCAATATACGATTAAAATAGTAAACATTTTCCTGGAGGACCTGGCACTTTCTTCACATGGCTAATGTTACGTCTTAAAACCTTACCACCTAATTGGACCGTTACTTCGTTCTGCTTCAGTTTGATTACCTCGAATTTGGTAGAGTCGAAAGTCGGTGCCAACTTATTTTGAGGCATCATATTGCGGCATCATCTCCTGCTGCGCGCTTCTTGTCCCCTTTCCTTTCCGTTTTGTTAAGCTGTTATGTAAAGATTTCTCGTTTCTGAATTCAAAATACCATCATCAATATCTCGTGCAGAAGGGATCTTGTCTCGTATTCTTCAGTTAAGTAGGAGCTCTGATGGGGATTTTCCTGCGCTGCCATGAAGTGTCACGTTATACATTAATATTAATTTCTGAAGCTCTTTTTGTAATCGAAAGCTTCAGCATTCGAGATTTCAAAATGGAACGGTTCATATTCTCTAATTCTCTGTTGGGGGAGATGTTCTTAGATCAATGTTATTCGTCCCACCGTAGGTTATAAATTCCTCACTGACGAATTGGCGTCCATTGTCGGTCCTAATGGACTCCTGATACCCCCATCTGCAAAACGTCTCTTCTAAAATACCGTCAGTTGACGTGATAAAGTCTTGATTCGGTAGCGGTCCTAGTAAATCTATGGTCACACACTGCCAGGGTTTATCCGGAAAGGGGTGTCGAAACATAGGCGCAGGTGGTATTAGTCGTGATACCAAAAGGCATTCACGGCATTTTTTGACATATCGCGGTCGATTAGTGGCCACCAAATCTTCGACCGCAGCCTCCGTTTCATTACCTTTTCCCCGGGGTGGGCCTTATGTGCTAGACGAAGGACTCGTGCTCGTAATGCTTCGGGTATAATTATTTTGGAACCTCGTAAAATAATGTTACCTAGCGTATATAGCTCATGCTGAAATGGAAAATACCGGCTTTTCATCTCTGTACTCCAGTTATCGCTTTTTACCGCTTCTACTATCTTCCCTAGTTCCGCATCTCTGACGTTGCTTTGCTCTATTTCGCTAATGGTCAGCGCACGGGGGAGAAGAACTTACCTGTCTATCCGGGCTGACAGCTTGGATGTCGGTTTCAAAATATCCCCCAGCCACTTATGGTCTGTAACCAACTTGAACTCGATTCCGGCCAAATAGTAGTAAAACCTCTCCACCGCCCAAACAAAAGCCAAGCTCTCCTTCTTCGTCTACCGCCTACCGCCTGTGGATAGGCTCTTACTTGCAAAAGATATGACCTGGGGTGTCTCGTCTTGGAATTGCAACAACAGTGCACCCAGAGTCACTGGACTCGCATGAGCTACTAATCGCGTTCTACTCTTAATATTAAAGTACGAGATAGACGGTTTCTTTGCAAGCGATTCTTTCAACCTCTGAAATGACCGATCCTAATTTTCACCCTAAACGAATCGAGTGTAAGTTTATTTATCAGTACTCTTAGAGGTTCCGTAGTATCGGTTAAGTCCGGAATGAACTTGCATAAGTAGGTTACCAAGCCCAAGTAAGACCTCATCTCCTCTATGCTATGTGGTGGTCGAAACGCTAATACAGTCCTTACTTTCTCTGGGTCCGCGGTAATGCCTGCTGTAGTAAATATATGCCCTAAGAACTTAAGCTGTTTAACCTTCCAACTACATTGTCCTTTAATAAGCATCACATTCATTTCGTGGAAGATTTCTAGTACCTACCCTTTTCAATTCAATTAAGTATCATGTTCTTCCTCTGTCCGCCCAAATACAATAACATCATCCAAGTTCACTGTGTTTCTGCAAGCAGCTAACATACTTTCCATCGTGCCTTGGACTATTTTAGGCGGTGAGTTTACTTCAAACAATAATCGTTTATATCGAAAATGTTTCCTTTGTGGTATAAACATCATTATATCGCTTTCTGTACTTGGTGCACATCTAAGCCTGGTTTTAACACCTTCAACCGTAGAGCTGTTTCCCATCCGAGCAAAGATTACCTCCCATTTCTGATAACATAAAACGTTGATACGATCAAAGTTTTTCCATTCACACTTGTAGGCTCTTCAAACAATAGGATCTATAGCAATTCCTTCTCGGTATAACCGCGGAACTGATTTCTCGTTTCCTTGCGAATATTCCACAACATTGAGGAACTCCAGTGTAGTTGTTCCCAATCACTTTCTCCCAGCAAGTTCGATCGTTAGCCAAAGCCGATATCCATCGATTTCTTCGAGCCTCGAAAAAGTCTATATTTCCGTTTGTGGTTGAATTAATCTCCTCTTCTACTTGAAAACAATCATGCTCCCTCGATTGAGATCTTTACGTCGTTTACCATCTGTGTCATCAATCCAAATATTTTGGCGTTTACCTCTTCCTGTCTTGCATTTCAGGGCGAAATGACCAAGGTACCCAAATTTCCTGCAATTTTTGTTTCTAGCTGGGCACAAGTCCTTAGGTCTAAAAACATCTGAAAAAAATATCAATTTCTCGACCGAAATTCCATACACATCACCTTCTCCCACAAGCGCCCCGGGAATATTGAAGATAACTTCTTGTAATTGTGAACCCTCAAAGTATGTGTGATTTCCTCCGATTCTAAATATAACGAGAATGAGCGGAGCCATTTCTCCCATTCTGATCGAATGATCGCTCTATCAATCGTCTCAGAAAGAAATGGTCTTATCCCGCTATCATTCGTTCGTACGAAAACTTTTATCCCCAGAACGATAAAGACAATTGTTGCTCTTCTGATCTGCGACTAACGAACACAATTAAATGTGACGACTTTCCTGACCTGCTTAAATACAGAACTTACTATTTTTCCAATTTTACAATTGAATGTACATATCATAATTAGCGGTGCAGGGAAATAACTCCACGGGAATTTACTCGATCTGGGAATTTATTCCACCCTAAGTGAGAAATAACTCCACATTTATGAAATGGAGTTATTTCCCACTAGAAGTAAAAATCAGTATCACTTTGTTTTTAATATCTGATAGTATATGTAAAGAATACATATGTATGGCTATCTCAATGAAATTCTTTATTTGCCGAAAATATCGACATATGAAGCAAACATAGAAAGATTCTAGAGCGACACTACATAGAAGGACGACAATTGCTTTGCTTGCTTTACAAGCAGACGAAAACGGTTCAACGTCGATATCACAAAAGCAAACAAAAAAGCATGAAAATCATGGAACCAAGCAAATAGTATTATCACAGAAATTAAGTTAGAATGCAATGTGTTTCTTAACACTTCCCTATTTATTTAACAATACTTTACAATTTTTTGCAAATTTTATGTACAAGGGTTAATTAATTTAATTGTTGCAAAAGTGCGTTAAGTTTGTTGAGCCGATTAAGTTGGGCGGCTGTGTTCATCAGTACCCAACAGAATGTGTAACCGATGAATGGTAAACCAGTATTGTCTGCCAAGTCCTAAAAAAACTTCGCTGATCTTGAACAGATCCAAAAATTTCAGATCTACATTATACCTGCCACATTTTTATGAATCTTAAATCAGTCATTGTGAGACCACAACACGCATAATGTACGACTCAGAAAAAATCATAAACGTGCCAAGCAGCTTCGTGTTTCGACACCTACAAATAGATGAACTTTAAAAGAAATATTTAGTTCTACTGGTTGCTCTTCATACAAGACGGTAAGGATATAACCGAGTGCTTCCTGTCAAAACAGAATGTAGATAAGATATACATAAATACATACAAAATATGATATGTATGTACGTTATTTATGCAACATAATGTTGGCAATTGAGTTTAAATGCTGAGTTCCCAGGTTTAAGAGTTAACTACATAGTATGTATTTGTTATGTATGTTATGTAGGTTGTACTACATGAAATGTCCGATTTTCGCTCTGTCGGGAATAAGAAGTTCTCGAGTGAACATCTGTTACGAACATTGGGGATACTCCCATGCTTTGTCCAATCCCCCGCACCGATTTCGTTGAGTCCGATCCACCGTTGCTCTTAAAACATCGTCGTCAACTAACGTTTCCGGCTTTCCACGTGGTTTATTTTCGAGGCTGAAATATCCCGAACGGAACTTTCCAAACCAACATCGTATAGTGCGTTCGTTTACCGTTACATCCTTAAATGCGTCATTAATGTTTTTCATTGCCAATGACGTATTATGTCCCATTTTAAATTCGTAAAAGAAGAGGATTCGAATTTGAACTGCCAACAGAATGGTAAATAATTCCTAGAAAAAAAATAACGGTACTTGTAACGAACCCTGAAATTATCACACGTCAAGCACACGTACCACTTTATTTTATAAAAAAAAAGATTTTAACGTTTTGGCACAGGCGTTCACCCGAGAACTTCTTATTTCCGACTGAGCGAAAATCGAACATTTCATGTGGTACAACCAATACATAGATGATTCAGACAGTTTTGTACAAAACGAAACATGTTAATTATAAATCAAACGCTTATATTTAGTTACATTTTCCACTACTACCACTATAACATTGGGCACTATTTATTTTGTTTCACGTGATTCTTATAGTG
Organism: Xylota sylvarum; assembly: GCA_905220385.1. NCBI lineage: Eukaryota > Metazoa > Arthropoda > Insecta > Diptera > Syrphidae > Xylota > Xylota sylvarum. The sequence goes on along the minus strand of LR999957.1, from coordinate 64,331,267 downwards.
TTCGATCCAATTGTGGAAACGATTAACTTTCACCAAAACTTTTCGCGATGCTCTCCTGTCTCCGGCCACACATCTACGAACGTCTTCCTCGACAAACTTGCAATGATCAGGATCCAAAGTATCCAGTTCGTTAAGAAGAGCCTAAAATAAATGAAAAAACATTTATTTCGATCCAATACTTAATATTTAATATTAACCATCAAAATAGAGTGAATGTCCTCAAGATGGCCAATCGTAGTTATCTTAGCACTATTATTTTCTCTATTGTTATCATTAGGGCGAATTTTCTTTAGCATCACTGGTACCACACCCTCAATTTGGCAATAAATTTTGCTAAAATTAGTGTTCTAAATATGGATTTGAAAATCTTTCTTAGATTACCTTTTAGCCTTATTTTGTTCAAATTGGGTTAGGACTTCAACGGCCTTATTTTGCAAGAAAGTCTTACGATTCCTAAGGTAAGTAGGTGTGTTATGAACGTTTGGTTTGCAAACTCGAATGTTGTATGATTTTATCTGTAATAATGTGAGTATGTTACTTCAAAATTAGTCCCTAGATTTTTAGTAATGCACTTACAAACTTTTGATGGACAATAGAAACAATGTGGTTAAGAATCGCAAGCTTTGTAAATTGATTATAGTATTCAAAGATTTTATGACGAGTATTCTCGTATCCCTAAAAAAATAAACTTTAACACAACCAAATGACAACCAAGAATGCATCAGCTCTTACAGCAATCCAGATATTCGCATCTAAATTCGTTCTCTTATTCAAATAAGGTCTCACAATACCAGCTAGAAAGTATTTTAATTCTTTTATATGGTCTGTGGTAATTTGATCGGCAAGCAAATCGACTTCAAGAAATGAGAAGTCTCCATCATCGCCTAGTCTTTTTAGTTTCAAAGTACTTACTGGATCGTCATTACCATCGAAATAACCCTGGAAGAGGAATATTGGAACATTTCAATTGAGACAAAAGATAATCTATTCAACTTGTGTTATTTTTTTCCATATATCTTGTATTATGTAACAGAGACAACCACTCCATATACCTAACAAGCAAGAAGGAGAAAACTGAAAAACGTCACCTTAAGTCTCGTTTCGACACAAAATGCAAAAAAATAGAAATATTTGGCTCTTCAGATTTGAAAGGACCCAGAGCCTAGCTTCTTACAACCATTCGTGTAGTGCATGTAGGATTCTTTACAGAAATGGAAGGATCCAATTGTTTAATGCCGTGTCCGGGTCCGGGTCCGAATGGTAATGTTTTATTTGAGAAACTTTTTCATGACAGTTATACTCTCAGATGTTTGTCAGACGCTCGCGAGAGGTGAAACCGAGAAAGAACTGATTTTGTTGTTGTCTGCGGATCGAGGATCGAACCCCTCGCTTAGTAGTGTAATGAATTAACCACTAAGCTACGGCGTCTATGTCTCGTTTTGACAACTAACAACAAATTCCAGAGATGTCACGCCTCCTAGTAAATAATACAGCAATTCTAATTTAGGTGGGTGCCGTGGCTCAAGTGGTTAGTGCGTTGGACTACGGAGCAAGGGGTTCCAGGTTCAATCCCCAGACAACACCTAAAATTTCTTTCACGGCCCCACCTCTCGCGAGCGTCTGACAAACATCCGAGAGTAAAACTGTCATGAAAAAGCTTCTCAAAATTGCCGTTCGGATCCGGCATTAAACAGTAGGGCCCTTCCATTCATGTGAAGAATATAACACGCACAACACGAATGGTTGTGAGAAGCCAGGTCCTGGGTCCCATGGACCTGTTGCGCCAAAAATTTGTTTTGTAATTCTAATTTAGAGTGTATAACTGAATCGGCGAAATAATCAAATCAGTCCTGCCTCTCTCACGAGTTTATAAAGCAACAATCGAAAACCAGAAGACGAATTAATTTTAATTAAAAGGAGGCCCAAATCCCATAGCATTCAGGTATACGGTGACTATAAGATGCTGTTCCACGGTACGAGTCGAAACTGCATAGCCCGGAATACCCTTAGATTCATCGAATTGTAGATTCATTCGATCTACCTTAGAACAATTTCATACTCACTCTCAAAATGAAATTGTGCTAACTGCCTACCATTAGTGTAAATAGGGAGTTTATTTGGCTAACATCATAGGTTAGCACGTAAAAAACGGAGATACTCAGTCGTGGAGGTAATTCTTTCACTCAAATGGAACTTGCCGAACAACCGGTTGAGAGAGCAAGCCGAATCGCCGAAATGAAGTCAGCCTTTAGAATGTTGTCCAAATAAGGAAATGCAATGTTTTAGATTTTTTAGTTTTTTAACACCAAACTATTCAACTCCAATGTTAAGTTCGTGCTGTTATGCGGGTCCAGCACTTCCAAAGTAACCCACATTATCTCAAAAAAGTTGCAAACGTTTGTGAATCGATGTCTACTAAATATTCTTAAGGATTTTGTGACCGAACTGTATTTCAAATGAATATTTTCATCAAAGAATGAGTCAGGGAACTATAGGCACCACCATTCAACGACGAAAGTGAAGTGGATCAACCATTAAACTTCCAGTTTTGGGGTATTTCACTGTCCAGGACAACCTGTGGGAGTTGGATTGTTTCCCCAAATAGCGAATAATGAATGCGAAAATTGAGTTAGGCGAGAACATCATTAGAAAACACATAATAGGAACTCTTTTACTTACTTACAATATTTTGCCAGTCTAAGAATTAAGAGAATAAAGATTGGATTGCAGCATACATATATGGATAACCAAGAAGCCCTGAACAATGTCAAACACTGTCTGATCACCAGCGATCTTGTTAATCCAAACAAGACAGAAGGGGAGACCGAATTCAATTTCAATTTCATAAAACTCAATGGGTTCTTCTACTAAGCAAAATGTATATACATAGATACATACCTACATATCTTGGAAACTAATAATTTATAATGGAAGACGGAGTAGGGGTTTTCTGAATCTGATTGAATACAGCTTCCGTAAACCTTAAATTTTCGTAGACTTGGTGATCTCCACAAAGAAAATATGTACCGTCTTTGTGAAGAGCCATTCAGCAATGAATGTTAGACATTGAGCCAGGAAACTGACAAATGGCGCTCGAGAGCGCCCATTCCTATTACGTTTCGTAGCCTACAACCAAATCTAAAGAAATGAGGAACTGGAAAAGGCAATTCATTTGACGATAAGTATATTTTACTGTCGATTGGCTTTTCACTTTCTAAAGTTAACAATGGTTAGGTTGGATCTGTGAATGTTAAATTTCGACACAAGGCTCCCAGCCTTGTAAATAAAGTATCCTTAAGAAAATTAGCAATTTAACCTATTCCTTACGATTAACTTTAAAAGAAATAAAAATCTCTTATGAACATCCTTAACTTCCATGGACAGCTTCTGATTTGCTACGATACATTCTTTCATTTCGTCGGTTATGGGCACACGTTGTAATCTCTTGAGCCTTTCGTTTTCGGCCACCATACTGCCAAATGATTCACTCTGAATTGCTGTCAATTGTTCTCCAGCCATCTTAAAATGAATGATTTCTTTAATAAAGTTTAAGGTTAAATCGGTTTCAATATTTTTACATTCAAAAAATGTTTGGTTTCTTTATAAATCTTTGTTTGAAACTCTTGCTCACGTGCCTTTTCTAGGGCTCTCTGTTGCGTGACGTAAAGGATAAATTTCTTTCTGGTAATATCTCGTAGAAGAAGGATGTCACTGTGAGAATGTACGTAGATACAAATATATTGTAAAGCAATCTAGTTACATTAACTTTCTGAATCACCTTTTTACGTTAAATTTGCGGAAAGCTCCCTGGCGGTTGGCGTCTTCTGTATATTTGGGATCAATCGTTGTAACAACACATGGTGCTTTAGGGTTCACGAGATGTCCTTTCTGAAAATTAAGTACATATGATTTGGATACGATGCAGGTGGTCTCAAATGAACTCACCGCATCCAAATCAGTTACGGAGAGATTAATACGAGGAGCTTTCGGTTCGAAGAGGTCCTCAGGAGTAAAAAAATCTAGCACAATAATATGTAATATATAATAATTATTTCAGCATAATATTTATTTATAAATAAACTCACCAGAATATTTTCTGTGAATTTTTTTCTTAAATTTGCTCATATTTGCAAGCACAAAAATTATCGGGACTAATATCAGATGCTTATTATAGTAAGGAGAATGGTGTACCAAGAAAAAATTCAAACAGCATGTGTATGTAGAACATACAGAACATAAAAAAATTGAAACATGCTACCAAGTAACTGTTTCCAAGGAGTAGTTAAAACCAAACAAAACAAATGTATTCCAAGGCTTGTTGTTTTCCATAGCAATTAAAGAAATTTCCGGATGGTTCACTAGTAAAAATGAAGCTGATTGCTATAGTAATTCACATCGTTGGGCATCGAAATCTTGTAATCCATTCGCTTATAGGAGGGGAATGCCTGCAGATAACGTGTGTCACCACTCCACGCATTTTTAAACTACGGAACTCATATAATATGGAATCGACATTCTTGTTGAATCCTTATTGCCTATCATAGCTACATCCCAACAATTTGCAGAAAAGTTAAAGTAGTGTTCATAACTACATAAAGCTCAAAGATCTCAGTATTCCTAAAGATAATCGAAAAATGTATCGATCTTCACGTTAAACATACAGAAAAGCTACAATCCATCTGGAACGGTGTGCCTTACTAAAGTGGGCGTGGCGTATTGCATTTTTTATTTAATTACATACTATGATAACTTCAAACGCTTAAACACGTTACTTATGATACTTACTTACTTAGGTGACGCTACAGTTCGGGGTGAACCTGGGTCTCATCCAACTCTCCAGTTTGATTCGATGACTCTACGCGCACTGGTGTCAATTCGGAGCACTGGTGTTAATTCGCTCTACATGTCCTAGCCATCTCAAACGACTGATGTGCAATTTTTTGACTAAGTCGATGTCGCTATACAGGTCGTATATTTCGTCGTTGAATCTCCTCCTCCAACGCAAACGGAACCGAATATTTTGCGAAGAATTTTTCTTTCGAAGCGACCGAGAATATCTTCATCCGCTTTCGATAAAGTCCATACTTCAGCGCCATAAAGCAGGACTGGAATGCTCAAGGTCTTATATAGAGTCTCCTTAGCCTTACTATTGCAATTGCATTCTCAGCCCAAGGAAACAGGGATTAGCAGGAGTTATTCTTCGTTTTATTACTGCTGAGGTGTTGTTAAGAATTTATAGCAGAGTCAAAGTAAAGAAGGTTTCTTTATTTTTTGAAAGAATATTGGCTCCACTTAAATCCTTAGACTTGTGTTTTTATGTAAAAAATAATTAATATTCGAAAAAAAATGTTTTGGCTCCTAGGGAGAGATTCGTGTCGCTCTGTATACAACAAACTACTGCTTTATAAGCAAATATGTACTAAAGCCGATATAGACATATGGCCTCCAGCCTGCCTTGGGGATGCACACATAATACAAACAAACATACAAACTATATAATGCTTTCAAAATAAAATACTACGAAGTATTGTTAATGCGCCATGGTGCATAAAAAACTCTGATCTGCATAGAGATCTTAAAGTAGAAATGGTAGAGGATGAGGTCAGGAAGATCGCAAAAAGACATGAAGGAAGACTTCGCAACCACGCCAATCTAGAAGTAGCTGAACTACTCAATATTAACAATTTAGTTAGAAGATTGAGAAGGATAAAACCCTTCGAACTAGTTAACTGGGGATAGCATTACAAAATACCACATCATCACACGAAATAAGTGATTGAAAATACCTAGTAGGTATACTCCAAAACAAAGGGTAACTGACAAAAGGAAGTCCCTAAATATATACATATGTATATACTCTAAAAGTGTTAAAAATAATTGCTGATTAGTTTAACGACTAGTTGCGATAATTGGAAGGATGACATAAATCATACCAGCTCCACGCAAAAAAAAACTTGATGCATTGACCAATTGATCATATCCTCTGGTTTCCTCAAATCGTAGATCATTTCACCGTAATTCACTTGGAATTTAATTACTTTATTTATCGGACATCATCCATTTATTTTATAAACCACAGCTGAACAATAAATAAAATACTAACAGATCAGCTGTTTTTAACACGACTTGAAATGTAGGAAGAATTTTCTTGCCTACAAATCCAGTTCACAACTTCAAAAATGCTTTACTTTTCTGTCAAATCTGAATCTTTCGACCGGTGACTGCCCGCTGAGTTCTACCAATTATGTCCATATCGTCGGCGTACGCTAGCTGTTGCACAGACTTTTGAAAGATTGTGCCTCCAGGATTGGCTTGTGAGTTTCGCACAGTTCTTTGAAGTATGACGTTAATGAAGTCACATGACAGCGCGTCATCTTGTCTAAATACTATTTTGACATCAAGTGTCGCAGTGCTAGTTTTCCATTGTCACCCGGCACAAACTAACGAGTTTGACCTTAAAATCGATCAAGATGATGGGTATCGATTTGAACTTCTTGAGTTTTCTCCAAGATTTTCACACTTCGCCGATCTATAGTTTACTTTCCTGGTCTGAAACCATACTGATAGGAGCCAATAAGGTTGTTGACGAAGGTTTTCAGATCTTCACACAATATGGCATGCATACATATATGTTGAGGAGATTAACAGCTAAGCAATTGGCGCAATTGAGGGGACTTCCTTTCTTGTGGATCGGGCAAACGGTGCTGAGCATTCATCAGGCATACATTTATCTGACCAAATTTTAGAAATGAGTTGGTGTGTGCTCTCTACCAGGCCATTTCCAGCTGCTTTAAACAGCTCGGATGCCTGCCTTGTTGGACTTAAGCTCGGATATTGCTATCCTCACTTCGTTTTGGTCAGGTGGACGCAAGTTTTAGCTATCAACGTCTAGATTGAATGATTCATTCTGCGCGCGAGCAGATCTCGTCCTTCATTGCTGCGCCGCTTTGCATGCTTTTTATTTAGCTGCATTTGCTTGTCGGCATTCATCGTCAAACCATGGGTTTCTTGGTGGTGGTCGATCGAAACTAAGCACATCAGTTGCGGCGTTTCTGATGGCATGTTGGCATCGTTCCCATTAGTCTTCGGCATTTGGTGCTGGCGGCATAGGAGTCGTTCAGAGATTTCGGGACACGCGTACGGCAAAGATGCTGCTCATCTCTTCGATTGCTGCTTTTGGACTTTACATCTTCGCACATTAATTTTTCTTTGTTGTAGCGCTTATGATAATTGCATTCGTAACTTGGCTACAACAAGGTAGTGATCCGAATCGATGTTGGTTGCTCGGAAGTTTCGAACATTAAGAATACTGGGGCCTGCCTTGCGTCGATCCCAGAACGATCGAATGTCATATTTAGGACATTGCTCATAAGTTTTGTCGACGAACTCGTCGAAACATTCTTTGGTGGTGTCGTCCTTGGCATGAGTGCATATAAGGCTTATGTTAGCGAATTTAGCTAACATTGGCGGCATGTCATAAGATTAAAATCAAGACTTCTTGCCTAAGTCTGCCGGGTATGACAAATCCATTTATCTTTCTCTAAACCAATCGCCATCGTAAACGTCGGAGATTTTCATCATCCTTTTGACCGTCCCATCCCATCGCATTTCCTGGATGCAGTGATATCTGCATTATAGGAGTCTAGCGCCTCTGTTACTTGTTCGGCTGCACGTGGTCTGTTAAAGGTCCGAACACTCCACGTACAGATCCGAAAGTCGTTGTCTTTATTTCTGTGGGGGCCGTTAACACTGAGATAATTCTTTTCCGGGGCTGTTAATTTATCCGTAACTGTTTTTTTTACGTGGTAGGGAAGTTATCCCCTTATCCTTTGTACCCCTAGCACAAGCGGCCAGATTTTCCGGGACACGAGCGCTGCCGTTGGCCCAGTAAGGGCTGCCGCCACCACCTCTTTCCAACACCCCAGCCCAGTGTTAGAGATCCCTATCTGGGACTCAAACACTCGTATGTATGTTGAAGCAGCTTAAATAGGGATAACACTAATACATAATTCGACCTGACTGGAACTGGTAGACACCACCGTTGATATCATCTTGGAAATTCGTCCGCCGCCGCCTGGAGCAAGAAGAAGTGCCTCCCTCTCTCGTCCAGTACCACCAACAAAATACATTCATCATTACAATTGGACTAAATCTGTAGATTTGTATAAAAGAAAAACATTTTTCTTTAAACAACCATCATAAAATCAAAAAAAAAATTGTCTGTAACACAACTACATTCAGCGGTGGTCAAAAAAATAAGAGTGAATGTTGATACTAACGAAGCTTTGTAAGTAACCTCTTTATAATCCATTCTATTATGGCAAGCGAGGTGTACGAAGCTTTATAAGCTTCACTGTTCCATATTTCCAGTGACACCGGTAAATTTCCATAGGCATTTGTCAGGGCACCGTTACTTTTACTAACAAAGCTGAGTTTTGCCGTGGACAAAATAATAAGAATGTTGTTTAAATCTTCAGTGTTTCAATAAAATTTCACTTCATTCTTCACTTCTTTGGTTGTGAATTGTGTTTAGTTGCATTATAAGGATCGTTTAAATAGTCATGGGACGCGGAAAGCATTGTTCCGAGGAAGAAAGGCGGTTAATTCTTCAGCTAAGAGATAAAGGGCAAACCTTTAATTTTATCGCAGATGCTCTTCATCATTCTAGGTGGTTCGAGCAGCGCAATATATCGGTTTTGCCATGGCCCTCACAATCGCCGGACCTAAACCCTATCGAAAATCTATGGAAAGATTTGAAGAATAGGGTTTCAGGTAAGAAAACGTCTAATAAACAGACCTTGTGGAAGGCAATCCAAGAAGCGTGGCATGCTACACCCGTTGAAAAATGCCGAAGCCTTATCGACTCTATGCCAAAAAGATGTGAGGCCGTTCTAAAAAACAAAGGCCATGCAACGAAATATTGAAGCAATCAGGTAACCCTTAACTCGTTCTTTTGACAAAATTGTGTTTTTAACTTATTTTTTCTTCTTCTTTTGAAGAGTTATGGCCCACACTCTTATTTTTTGGACCAGCATAAAAGGTCTTTGGAAAACTTTTACACGACTTTGCGATTTGAAATACATTCCTGAAAAAATGATTTTTTTTTTTAAAATTGTTTATTTACTAATTAAAATTATAAATGCATTTTAAGTCCATAGCTGGTAAAATATATACTTTATATTGAAATAATCAAGCATATGGGTTTCACTATTATTATTTTGACCACCACTGTATGTATTACGTAATTTTTCTGGACGCTAACTGTTCACTAAGGTAAAAATGTAGCTCCATTATATCCTTTGAAACAAAGTCTTAATGAGAGAGTTGCCAAAAAGAAATAAGCACCTAGTTTCATAGTATTTAAATGACAGGTAAGATCCACTTCTTCAATCATTATTCCAATGAGCAAGGTACTAATCTGTAAAGTATTATATAATATTTTAGTTAGTTTTGAGTTTGCAATTTGTTATTAATACCCACTTCCCGATCCAATTTACAATTCATTTTTGTTTCATATTTTCCAAAAATAACACGACATCGTATCAATTCCTGACGCATCTTTTGATAAGGAATTATCATTATTACCACATCCCACAGATATCCCACAAATAGCCATGCAATAATTGTAGGTAGGGTGTACTTAAATATATATAATTTATCCAACATAACTATTAGTGTCGATGATGTTATAAAAATTATTCTATTCAAGTCACTTGCAGTGTGTTGATTAAAAGTCCTTAGCAACTTTAAAGAAGTCTGATAGGTTGCTTGAATATTTTTAATTTTTTTTTCAAAGTTTTTGAGATTGCGGTTTCTTTGCATTACTTCAAGACTTTTGAAGTTGCTTGTTATTTCCTCGAGAAATACATTTAAGTTGACAAACATTTTTAAGAGATACGCAGATCCGAAACAGATACTCTGCGTCTGTGCATAGGTTGGCAAAACAGTTTGGTAAAATAAATAAATAGCCAAAACAGCCACATATTTTCCTAATAATTTCAATCTATTGCAACCATATATCACAAAACCAACTAATACAGGTATCATTAATATTTTCCACAAAAATAAAAAGTGAGCTTCCCACGTAAGAGATACAATCTTCCGAGTAATTTTCTGATTTTTTCTAAGACACTTCTTAAAGCTATTTAGAAAAATGGCAGTAGTTACTGGCCTAAGTAGAAATTTCCGACACATAACAAATGGATACAATGACATTGTGGATAAAATAAAAAACTTTTCCGAAATACTATAATCTGCGCAAAAAATTAAGAAATTAAATATTAAACCGCACAACATCAATACACATTTGCAAACAATTCTGTTTTCGGATAAGCGCTTGAATCGCCCTTGAGTGAAATCAATAACAAAATCAATCCAACCGAGAAATGTACACAGGTTATAAAGAACCATCATCAAATGCTCTTCGAAAATTTCCAATTTCCATTTTAGTCGAATGGATGTCATAAGGTAAACTTATTCGTTTGCAAAAGGATACCTAAAGGACAACTGTTGTACGCTTATAGCTTAGTACATGAAATAGTAAAAGGGTAAAATAATTATAATGGAATTAAGTAATTTCCAAAATGGCTTACATGTTAGAAATCATTTATTTATGAATAGATTACTTAAAGTCCTGTCACCCTTCTACAGAACATCTACAACGCACCATTTTGTACACAGTCCCGCAATGCATTTCTACTCACTTTAACTTATTCGTAGTTTTCTTATGGTGGCGCGTTGTTATGCTGAAAACATATGTAACTTTTAACCAACTCTGTGCTTCAGATAGAGAATTATATTACGCCAACAACTATTGGCTATAGCGCGCGAACTAATATAATTTTCTTGAATGTAAGGGCGTTTCTTGATGTTGGCAGCAAGGTTCCTATATGCTAGATTCCTCCAGCTTAAAACGATTTGGTTTAGAAAAATTAGAACTTAGTTAAATGAGGTGGGTGACTTCAACCGACTACTGCTAAAGCGAAACACTACTGCTATACTTCAGAAATGCATTTTTATTACATTTTTAAATCATTTATTGTAACACTGTGTTTTAACAAAATCTAAAGCATCGTTCGCACTAGTACGAATTGAGCTATATTATACTATGTCCCTTTCGAGTTTCTTTTTATAATATTCTTTAGTTTTGTATACATATCCCCGATATCACCTATTCCTATAACTACATAAAAAGGTATACCTTCTTCAGTTAATACTGTAAATACTTCTTTATTCGTACATCGTACAACGCGTTTCAACTCTCTCCAACTCATTGCCCTGGCTATAGATTTCTCTTCAACCGTTCTGCGCCATCTCTTGCTTGAATCACGCATACTTCTGTCTTACTGAGTAAGCGGATTCAATTGTATGTAGGACGTGTTTGGCAAAATAACTTTTCTCGCTCCGCAGTGTCGCCAATCCAGTGACATTATCTTTAATGAATAGCGATGCCAATAGTTCTTGACTTATTATCATATGACGCAACATTTCTATTGTACGAGTACTACCAGTATAATAATCCAGTATTACCCATTTTATTGGAGTTTCTTCGACTTTCGGAGAAAGCCGAGAATACACTTCATCGAGGAGCTTACAGTATCAGCAATCACCACATCAGCACCAAAAATCTGCCACCTGATCCGAGCAAAGGTAAGACAATAACAAAGAAAATGATCCGAGGTATCGCCGCCCTCATTTCCGCAAACCCAGTTTGACCTGAAACCCAGACAAGAGTCACAGAGTTCGGCTCTGCGACCGAACCGAAGGATAAGTGTCGCGCAAGGTCATTGAAACTCCAGTGCGGAAATTACCAAAAGCCACCACCACAACATCATCCGCGTATGCCTGAGCGTAGACGTTTCAACTACTGAGAGTATGCAACACAGAGTCAACTACCATGCCCCATAGAATCTCTAGCACTCGTAATGGAAACTCACTTCCCTGGCTGTATAGAAATTGAATCTGCCACCCCTTGCAGGACTGCAGTTCCCTTAGAACATGCAGAAGAGGAAGTGATATCCAACATTATAAATGAAGACAAAGTGGCTTGGGCTATAAATTCGTTCAAATCCTTCAAATCTGCAGGACCTGACGAAATTATACCTGCAATGCTGCAACAGTCTGAAAACAGGGTAGTACCCCACCTCGTCCACATATTTTCAAACCTAGTAAATGGAGAGAAGTAGGCGTGGTTTTCATTCCCAAAGCAGGAAAATCTAAACACTCTACCTTTAAAGATTATAGCCCAATTAGTCTCTCGTCGTGTTTGCAAAAAAAGCCTACAACGACAAATTGAGCATTCTCTAGATGCGAAAAAATCCACTATGGCAGCGTTCCTTGACATTAAGTGTGCTTTCAATAAATGTAAAATCGAATTCAATAGTGAAATCTTTGAAAGATTTAACAGTAAGCAGGCCCGTCATAAACTGGCTTGAAAACATGCCTAACTGCAGGATCATCAACTCAACTATTGGGCCTAGTTCTGTAAGGAAAATGACAACATGGGGCACGCCACTAAGAGGAGTCCTGTCTCCACTGCTTTAATTCCTTCCGTCAAAATAAATCCTAAGAATCTTCACAGAGAAGAGAATCAAAATTCCAGTTTATGCAGACGACTTAGTAATACTGATTAAAGGTAAATTTTTGCCAACAATCAGTGCACGGTTTGGGGGTTAATCCTCGAAAACTGAACTTGTTTTGTTCACTAGGAGAAGAAAGATACCCGACTCTGCACTACGAAAGCCAGATGGTACCATAATAGATCTAACATCTGAGGCGAAATATCTCTACGTCATTCTAGACTCCAAGTTTTTCAGGAAAAGAAATGTTGAAGAAAGGACAAAGAAAGGAATGAGTGCTCTCTATGGCTTTAAAAGGGCATTTGAGAGAAGGTGGGGAGTGCAACCGCGCATCATTCACTGGATGTACAAAGTAATTATTAGACCCATCATCTTCACTTTAGAAAGTGCAAAAGCTCGCAGCACTCTGCACCACTGTTGTGAGTTGTGAGAAGCGCGCCGCATACCGGTTTGGATGTGATTCTTTATACTTCCCCTGGACTTGTTCATCAAAGATTCTGCCACGAAAGGAGTTCTCAGATTCAGAAAATCCAACCTGTTGAAGGAGACCACCTATGGACAAGCGGTAATATTAAACTCAATAAAGACAATATGCAGGAAATATAATTTCGAATGCTTCACAGCCACATCGGATTACACAGTCCCCTACAACGACTTTAATTTTCATATCTCAATGCAAATCTCAAGCCGAACAGAGTGGGCGTCCAACGACATAGACAACGATCTAGGGATCACAGTCTACACGGATGGCTCAAAAACGGAGATAGGCACGGGAGCAGGATTTTACTCGGAAGCAGTTCAAAAACAAAAATCTTTTAGATTCCCAGAAGCATGTATTCCAAGCTGAAATCCTGGAAATAGAAAAAGCGACTAGATGCTTAGAAGACTGTCATCTTCCCCCGTCGGATATAACTATCTTCGTTGACAGTCAAGCAGCTATAAAATCGATTAAGTAATTCGAATACAATCAAATAAAATGCAGTTACGTCGTTAAACTCTGCTGGGTTCCCGGACATAGCAATATTGAAGGTAACGAGAAGGCGGATGCTCTGGCAAGAATGGGGTCGGAACCATGGATCCTAAGGGACAACAATTATTCCTAGTTACATTAGGAAACCTGCAATTGGACTATGTGCAGCAAGGAAACTTTAGGGCTTCTTATGGACACCCATTTTCCTGGTAGTAAAACAGAGACAGTACACTCTGTAGAAAACCAAATGAGAACCCATTTATTTATAAAAAAATACAGTGAGCAGTGAGCATTTATAAAAAAATACAGTGAGCAGTGCACATCTTCCTCCCGTACAAATCCGCTGGTCTCGATGGTATCTTTCTAGTGGAATTACAGCAAGGTTTTAATATTCTAAGCTCGTGGCTCCACACTATCTTTAAGAGCTGTTTAAACTTTAGCTACACCCCTAGATCCTGGAGGAGGGCCAAAGTTGTCTTTGTACCGAAAGCCGATAAGGCATCCCATGCATCCCCTAAAGACTTCCGTCCGATCAGCCTATCTTCCTTTCTACTGAAGACTCTGGAAGGGCTAATCGACGTACATATTAGAAATGAATTAGATAAAAATCTACTATCGATATCCCAACACGCATATCGCAAGGGAAAATCGGTAGAGACTGCTTTACATTCGTTGGTAGGAACTATCGAGAAATCCTTTGAAAATAAGGAGTTCACTATGGTGTTCTTCCTTGATATTAAAAGAGCTTTCAACAATGTCAAAACAGAAGCTATATCTGCTGCACTTCTGAGCCTGAAGGTTGACAATTACCTTAGCTATTGGATCGAGCATATGCTTAAAAACAGGCATGGAGTTTTAGGTCACGGAGAGGACGTGATGAGTTTTTCCGTCACATACCCCTTCTTAACCTAACCTAACCTAAATATATTCTTTCACAACTTTAATAGTTTTCCCATTAAAGTGTAATTTTGAGACTTACTTAGGTAAGACACAATCAATCAATTTAATATTTATACTTAATTTACGGACATAGACATATTACTTGTCATAGGTAGTAATAGTCACCACTACTTTTTCAATTAGGTACATATACATATGCTGACTCTACCCAGTACAGAGTGAACTTTCATTCTGACAGTATGGTGATACCTTTTCGGGATCAAAATAAAATCCTTGTAAAGTCTGTATATATTTGTGCAAGGTTTATTGGATGTTTAGGCTTCAGTTATAAAAATCAAACTTTCTATCCCCACACGAGTAAGGCATGCTATTTGATCAGAATTCTAATCAGCGGCATTTTGTCAATAGTGGGAATGTTTGCTGTTTTCATCATGACAGAAAAACTTTTTTTTCTGAAATTATTGGAGTGCTCGGGTTTTTTTTGTTATCCTCTTTTAATTCACCTCTACTTTAAGGAAACTATCGATAAGAAAATCATATTTCTAAACCGCCTAATTCGTCACCTTAAAGCTTCGCAAAAGTTAACGAAAAACAATATCTGCATAAATCTTTACTTACTCATATCGTCTATATGCAAAATATTTGCATCGGTCGGCATATATATTTTCCTTGTCTTTTTTTTGCGTCGTTTTTATATTCTGGAAGTCGTTTGCTGTGCTGGCTTACAGCTTCTAATCGATATTTTTTCGATACCAATGTACATAGAAACAGGCGGAATGTGTATGATAATTTTCTATCTGGAAGTGAACTACGCCAGCCAGAACAAGATATTTGAGAAATTTTTGCTAAGAGGAAGATCCAATGACTTAGACTGCATAGCGATGAAGAACCGGATAAACCAAGTACATGCAATTGTTCTCAAAGTGCATACACTGGCTCGCAGCCTTCAAAGAACATTAAGGTTACTCGTCGACTTCAGCAAACTAATTGAAAATCACATAAGCCTTGTTTCAATCCTTTTATGTTTATTCCTATTGGATGTAACTCTTTTGAAATGTAATTCAATGGAATATTCCCCAACTTTCATTTTGAATTTATGTCATTATATATCGACATGTTTTGATTTTGGCTTTATGGTATTTTTTTGCAATAAGTTGGAAGTGGAGTTCGCGAAAACACAGCTTTTGGTACAAATTGGGGTATGTGGCCTTACGGTGGAAATCGATAGGAAGGTGTGAGATAAATATAAACATTTTTAAAAAGTTCTTAACAAAATTTTATTTCTATTCCCACAGATAGATGGATTGTTACATCAAGTCATTATTATTCGATCGAAAATTAACAAATGGTCACAATTAATTAAATTTTACACAACAATGCTTGTTTTATTTGTAATTAGGTTTGTTTTCTTAAAATACCTATAAATATTTTTAACATGTGAATTAAATTTAAAAATTGGACCATAAAATGATATGGTTTGGTTTGATTTGGTTAAATTGACTCCTAGTTCAGAAACGCCAACACACTTAGACCAGCAATAGGTCCTTTATGATACCACATAGATCCTAGAAGAAAGTTTCTCTCTACCTATTCGTTAAACCATTTTAAACTTCTGAAGAAGCGTAAGAGGCTTTTGATATCTACATACATATGTATGTTTATCAGATTCCTACACCTTGGAAGGACTAATTTCCGCTTTATTTCCAAATGAGTACAGCAAACGGACAGAACCTTGAGTCTATGTCAATGAAATTTATCCAGGTAAATTTGCATCAATCCAAGGCTGCTACCGCTCTTCTAAGTAGTAGACTTTCCGTGGTGCGTTCAAAACACCATATAACACTAGTTATACAAGAACCGTGGGGCCGGAATAAACGCATTTTTAGTTTTGGTGGTATTAGGGATATCACGGTACTCTGTGAAGAGCAATCTGAAAGACCGATAGCTTGTTTAATTGTACCAAACTTTCTCTCAGTGACCAAGCATGTATGATTCTGTGGCCAGGACTTGATAGCTGCAGCTACGAAACGAATGGAGAATGGAAAACCTTCGTGGCTGCGTCAGCTTATTTGTCCTATGATTCGATAATACCTCCGCTCCCGAAGGCTGTTATCGAACTCATAGAGTATTGTGACAGTCTGGGGCAGCAGCAAATGCACTGAGATGAAAGCAGAGACTTTTAGTCTTCCGCTGGAAACTAACTTTCCGGATTACCAAATAACGATTGGATCACAGGTTAACCCGCCTGTCCAGATTGAGCTTGATGTAAGTTGCAAAACTCGGCGTAGCAGATGTATTGCACCGGCCGTGGCGACAGATGAGGCTATCCAAATATGTTGTAGCTCTTTTGATAGCTTCAAATCGCCTGGTAACGATGGAGTGTACCCAGCCTTGCTGCAACATTGTATAAACCAGTTGCTGCCAACTCCGAAAAGAATCTTCATTGCGTGTCTGGCACTGGCGCACTGTTCACTACTACCTCGCTAAGAGTTTTAGAACTATAAGTCTGTTTTCCTTCTTGCTGAAAAGCTTACAGAGGCTAGTCAAGATTCACATGCACTGAGGATGCACTCACTATCTGAGATGAAACATATATATTTAAATATATATACAAAATCTCTCTCTGCTTCAAAACCTAGTTGCTAGAAATAAATGCTCGCTCGATAGGAAAGAATGCGCCACGGGCATTTTCATTGACATAGAAGCGCTTGCATGTGTATTCTGCTAGACAGCACGGGATAGATTGCATAGCATTGGTATTGTAGATCAGGGCAATGCTGATGAATACAACTTTGGTTGTAGATGCGGACAGTGGCCGCCATGTTATGGCAGGTGTTAACAGAAGCGGCCCACAATGTAGCGTTCTTTCTCCATTTATATGGTGCTTGGTAGTTGACTCTCTGTTGAATACTCTCAATAGTTCAACCGTCTACGCTCAGGCATACGCGGATGATGTTGCCATATTTTTTGTCGGGTCGTGCCTACATACTGTCGATTAATGGTGCATTAGAAATAGGCTTTCGGTCAATCCTTTGAAAACTGAGCTTGTTTTCTTTACGAAAAGGAGGATTGTGACCGGTCTGAATCAGCCAGTGTTAAAAGGCGTCAGTATCCAGATCTCAGATGAAGCAAAATATCTGGGAGTGATCCTGTATAAGAAACTTCTTTGACCAAAGCATGTTAAGTCGAATATATCCAAGGCGCTCTTAGTTTTCTGGCAGTGTAAGAGTGCTTTTGGCAAGACATGGAGCTTATCACCGAAAAAAGTCCTCTAAGTTTATACGGCTTTGATAAGATCTTTTCCAGCTTATCTATGCATCGATTGGTTGGTGGAGATTTATTCGATTTTTTTAAAGAGAAAAGTAGTACTGCGGTTTTCTTGACTCTTTCTTCAATATTTAAGCTTGTTTAAAGAGTTTTGTAGAAGTTCTTTTAGAGTATCACCTATCACCTTCAGGTCTGATAGTGCATAGTGATGTACTGACATAGTTAAAGTCATGTGGTTAGTGCGTTGGACTAAAAAACGAGGGGTTCGAGGTTCAATCTCCAGACAACACCTACAATTTCTTTCACGGCCCCACCACTTGCGAGCGTCTGACAAACATCAGAGACTATAAATGTCATAAAAAAGCTTCTCAAATAACAAATTGTCCTTCGGACAAGGGATGGCACAGTAGGGCTTTCCATTCGTGTAAAGAATATAATACACACAACATGAATGGTTATGAGAAGCTAAGCCCTGGTCCATATATTTGTTTTTTTTTTTTTTTAAGTGTAATGCCATCTCCACTGAATTGCCTTTGCAGTACGCATGGTGTCCCGCTGACAGTAGTTTCTTATTAATACTATTGCGTAAGTGGATATCAGACAAGCGTTCTAAGGATTTTAACAGGAATGATGATAGACCTAATTGGTCTTAGCATTTGTGTGAGAACATTTACCCGCTTTGAGGGAGGCGGCAATTTGAATTTCTGTCCATATCTTTGAGATATACACCAAATTTAGACAACATTTTAATTTTTTTTTGTCTCGAGCTCCGGAAGATCATGTTCCGCTTATTTATGTAGGTATATGGTTTGCAGCTATGAATTTTTCAATGCAGTTTGCTTTGTGTAATCAGGTTAGAGGGGATGGTTATACTTGCAGATGGAGTACTAAAAATTATATTGCTAACCACTTGGGAAATGAGTGTCAAGCAGTAAATTTAGCGAGTCATCGCTGGAAGTCGTCCAAGACCCATCAGCTTTATTAAGGTAGCTGGGTGTTGTTGGATTTGAAGAGAGAATTTTCCTTAGCCTAAAAGCCTCAGAGGTTTGTTCTTTTTTATTACAGAATGGTCTCCAAGAATAATTTCTTCTAAAGCCAGCTTGAAGTTCTAATAGGGTATTCTTGTTTTCCACCCACTGTGTTATTGGATTAAAGATTACTGCGGCAAACAGCTTGGTGGATGTATTCAGAAACGAAATACCCCTATAATTTTCTGGATTATCATAATTTTTTGTGTAGTGGGAATATTATCGCCTTCTGGAAACATTCTGTGGCATCTGCAGTTTCAAATATTCGATTAAATTCTCTTGTAAGCGCTGATAGGAATTCCGATGTACAATTTTTATGGAATTCAAAAGGGATACGATCATTTCCTGGAGCTGTCAATGACAGCTTTCACTTCGGCTTCTGTAATCGGTCCATCAAGGAGTTGGTCTACATTCCTAGGGGGCTCATATTGAAAGGGAGGTGAATTTAGCTCTGCATTGAGAAGGTGTGTAAAATGGCCTTTTAACTGGCCGGTATGTAGTCCTGGAGCAATGACATTTATTTTTCCATTAATAATTTTGACAGCTTTCCAAAATTCGGCAGAAGATCCACATCAATTTATTAGAGCAATATTTTGTTGTTCAAATTCTATCTTTTTTGTGTGGCAAAGAATTTTAAAATGTTTGTTTGCAACCGCGTAGAGGACTTTGAAAGTGTTCGTCTTGTTTAATCTTAATAACTTGAGAAAAGTAAAGAACGTTACTCTAGCTCGCATGCATTCATTATCGAACCATTTTTGTTTGTTAATTTTTTTCTTGGGTCCTGCTGACGGGCTTTGCGTGGCGGCCTCTTTTACTATTTCCGTTAGAATATCGATATCCGGTGCAATATTCATGGCTTCCAATTTAACGAGTTCTCTATTAAGGTTTGTTTTATATGTTTCCCGAAAACTATCTTTCCATGATAACTTCGGCAGAAGTTTTAGCTGAGATTTGCTTGCTGAATTGGGGCTGGCAGAAACCTTAAAATAAATCCCTAGAGGCATATGATCCGAGAACGTTTTTATCCCCACGCGAAAGTCACTAATGCGAAAACACCAATTCCCAGATATAAGGCAGTAATCTATCACCGAGCATGCTGTTCCGCACAGAAAAGTATATTCCCCTCTTCAGTCTCCTTCACAGCTTCCATTTAGAATTGTGCAGTCCAAAGCATCTGCTAGCTCTAAGATTTTAACGCCTTTTGTGTCTTCGAGTTCGTCTTTCGATCTACGGTTTGGATAAATCAATTCTTGGTAGCCACTTGCAAACTTTGAAAATATTTTTATTAAGAAGTGGGTATTCTTTAAATCGTAATCCGAATGTCTATGATCTTCGCAGTTCTGCTAGAAACCTTGCTCTTATTCCTCCAGACAATACTCATCTCTTCTTAAGTTTTTACACTTCTGTCCCACCTCATATATTTAATAAACTACCTATTGAGCTAAGACGTTCTCGAAATATCCTTTCGTTTAACAGTAAGGTCAAGATATGGCTTCTTAATTTTGACTTCAATGAGATTGATGATCTATCTAAGTTTATTATTTAGTTGCGGATATTCAACATAAAATTTAATTTCACCCCACTACAACATTAAATTTGAAATTAAGCTTTAATTATTCTTTTGCTATCTCGATACATTCGATACTAGTTTTTTTATAACTAAAGAATGTATCTACTATTCATTCTCTCATGAAAAACACTTAAATTTTTTGATAATTCTCATACACTTGTTGTTAAATTTTAAGTATACACCTAATAAATAATTAAGTATATTTTGTTTTGAATGTATTGAATGAATAAATTAATAAAAAAAAAAGTTGTTTTGTAACAGACCTATTCTTCCATTAAAATCCCCGATTAGCATTAGATCTGCTGCCCCTACATTATTTACCAAGTCACTAAGCTTGTTAAAATCACGCATCCATTATCTCCGTTAAGATATATTGGCACTATGTGCTTGTTAACATAGAAGAGTTGTATAAGAAAAAACATAAAAAACTATATGCCTTCTTTGTAGATTTTCAAGCGGCTTTTGACTGTGTAGCGCGCGAAGCGCTTTTCTACAAGCTCTACGGTTATGGAATGTCATACAAAGTTATTAGAGTGTTGAAATCTATGTATGTACAAAAACAACGTGGCATGTGTCTGGGATGGTAACAACTTGTCAGAAGAGTTCAGCACATCGATGGGCGTGAAGCCAGCATGCGTCCTAAGCACATTGCTATTCATCTTATACATAAATGATATAACAGATCATGTTAAGGGAGTAATAGAGCTGAGCCAAACCAAAATTCCAGCTCTAATGTTTGCAGACGATATTTTCTTCCTAGCAGATTCTGTGGATAGTATGCAGCTCATGGTTAACAGACTCGAGAGGTACTGCAAAACTTGAAACCTGACTGTAAACTTATCAAAGTCAAAGATGATGGGATGGCGGTGGCAGGTACGCTCGAAAGGAAAATTGGAAGTTCCTAGGTGAACAGATTGAAATTGTAAGAGAGTATAAATATCTTGGAGTTTTGTTAACATCTAACTTAAATATGAAAAAGCATCTGCAAATCAAATTAGGTGAAGCTAAGCGGGCGATATGTGCAGTTTGGGGTAGATGCATCAATAACAAAAATATATCGCATAACGCGAAACAGAAAATATTCCGTGCCACAGCAACATCTATCCTTTTTTACGCAGCACAAATATGGGGTTAATATGGAAAAGTTCTTGCGCTACTTCATAAAGCGAGTTTTTAAACTTCCGAGCAATTCACCCAACTACATGCTGCATTTGGAGACAAGAGTTGCACCTCTGTTCCTGGATACCCTCAAGCTCCATCTTGATTAAGGACTGAAACGAATAAAATTTGGAAACTTCAAAGTAAAAAAAAAATATATTTTCATAATTCATGTAAATTTTTTTTATTTGCTTTAAAACTCAGTGAGATTCATGGCAATGAACCAAAAACGAATACCAAAGTTAGTGCTTTCGCAAATTTTACTCTACGGAGGAGAATGTGTACAAGAATGGAATAATTTAGCATCTGCGATTTTAGCCTGATTATTACACCAAATGAGCAGTCCACTTCCCTAAAACAAAAATTTAACAAGTTGTTGGTTAAAACTAACCAACCGAGGCTGGAATATATTGTATAACTACACTGTAAATGCACTACTATCGAAGAAAACTTCTAAAAACGAAGTTTATTTTATTATGTCAATCTGGTAAACGACCTTCAGCCAAACCAAACAGACTAAGTAGCTAAGAAAATAGTAAACAATATATTTTTTATGAAATAAATAGTCACTTACTACTACTGGTCTCCAAGATTTACGTTTGGCTTTTCTTAATTCTGTTTTGTATATATAGAAGGATGCCTTGCACAAGCCCCAGTCTAGCGCATCTGTTGCCTTTTTGGCATTATTGAATAGTTTCCTACAATTATTTCTTAGAGGATTTAAATGCAGCCCTCCAATGTGGCTTTTTCTTGCCTAGCGATTGAATCAAAGCCATCGCTTCGGAAGTTCGGGACTGCTGAAGGGTTCCGCTGCGATCCAGGTGCGAGTTCTCGGCCTACTCGGGATATCCTCTCTTGCAGCAACCTCGAGATAAACACCTGGACATACCTGCCTTAATTTGCTTATAGCCAGTTTATAGAGCCACAATCTTCCTACTAACCAACTCTTTAGGACTTTACGTGTAGACAGATTGACCCTTATACCGCGACGAGGTGTGGAGTCATGTAAGAAATAAAATGATATACGCAGGCAAACGCTGCTACTCATTTTTACTTACTTTTTTAACCAATGCTACTATGGTAGATAGGTTGTCGTTGCAGGCCGCGTGAGCAGCCACACTTAAACCAGTACAGCTCCATTGTGATCCCTTTCAATTTGTCACTTGTTCAGATATTTGTGTATTTCATGATGATTACCTCAATAACAGCACTCCAGCCAGCTATCTCACTAAAGCTTTTCGTGCTCCAAGCGGCAGCGGAGGAATTCCCTATATATCTACTGTTCCACGCAGGCCGAACTATTAGTGTTATCAATATATGAGCTGCTTCGGCATATTTGAATGAAATGTTTATAACAATCTAATATACTGAGCCAGGGTGTTCCAAGAGAGATGATGGTGGTGGTTCATATCCCCGAAGTGGATTACTGACTCCGGAAGATCCGGTCCTCTGTCGTAGGGGTACACAAGGGAACAGGTCCTCCAGGTTGAGAGTTATGCGTCGAGGTATCTTCCCTGCTACGGAAAAAATTATTAGTTGCGAAACAACTACAAGCCTCGGAAAAGGTCGGACAACCTGACGACCCTGCAAAATAAAAATAGTACAACAACGTTCCGGTCTGCACGTGGAATGTTCGGACCATAAACAGGCCACGTGCAGCCGAACAATTCGCGGAGGCCCTAAAGACTGGGGGGCTTGTTGGTTGAGCCGCAGGTCCACCACAGACCGTAGCGGCACCTAAGAAACTAAGTAAGCACCTTTCGCGAGATTTCAACAAGAGTATGCTTGATGTGAAAATACTACCATTTAGAAAGGGTACTAAACTGTAGTTTCATTCGTTAGTTTACTCTGTAGACTCGTGTTCCTCAATACAATGAGACTTTTCGTCTAAAAAAAACTTCACTATCACTATCCTTGGCTTTCTTCAAAAAAATTTCTTACAAATATAGACGACTTTTGATTGAAACTACATCAAAGGTATTCTTATAGTCAATAAATTAATCAGCAAAATCGAAATACATAATTTTACTGCGCATATGCCGAGCCATAACTATCTACGATTTTACATATGTACATATGTACGTTTGTGCGTATACTACCAATGGCACCAATTCGTAAGTAATAGTTGTAATCAACTTAATACACATTACATAGACAAACATGAAATTGTAAAGTAACAATCAGTAGGCCTCTGTTATTCACTTAGTTTCTAATTCTCTCCAGTAAAACGACATTGTACATGTGATATGGGAACCTTTCTAGATCAAAACGAAGCTATCATATACAATGCGTACAAACTCCTGAGTGCTATTCGATGTATAAATTTTAAATATGAACATCTAAAGTTCGGCGTTCTTGAAACTGATCAATTAAGCAGAATTGTATTCAGCGGTCTTCTATCGATAATTGTCTTATATACGGCTATCATTGATTGCAAACAAATATTTATTTTAAGATTATGCGAGTATTCAATCGTAGTTGGCTATCCGCTTTTACTGTACCTGACCTTCATAAGGACAAGGGACAGGAATGTCATTTTTTTGAATTGCTTCATTCGCCATCTTAAAAACTGCCAAAAATTAACTAAAAAACACATCCGCTTAAGTTCGTATCTACTTGTATCTGCGGTGTTGAAAATGTTCGCTGCAGTTGGTTATTTAATATACAATCGCTATGCTCACAGTGACCATGAGCTTTTCATGTGGATAATGGTTACACTCTGCCAAGTTATAATGAATCTGTTTGTACTGCCAATGCAAGTTCAAACAGGAGGAATTTGTTTGGTTGTAATTTATCACGAAATGCATTATGCCAACCTAAACGAGAAACTGGAGAAAGCATTACTTGAAGTAAAATCCCACGAGTCCGACTGCCGAGGAAAAAAAAATCGGGTGAAACAGATACACAAAATCGTTTCTAAAGCGCTCAAAGTCATTCGCAGAATTCAGAGGATATTGCAATTGCTCATTAAGTTCAGTGAGTTAGTTGAGAGCTGTATAGTGCTTACATCTTTTCTTTCATATCTATTTTTACTCGATTTAATTATTCGATACTCCTGCTATGTAGTTCCAATCGATACATCTTCGCTTATGGTTAGCTCTTATTATTTGTTGACATTTTTGGATTTCGGCTTCATGGCAATATCTTGCAAGAACCTTGAACTGGCGTTCAGAAAAACACAAGTATTAATTCGAACAGTGGAATCCAATCTTAATGAGGAGTTGAACATAAAGGTAATGTTTTTTAAAACTCCTTTTTTTATTAAGACATGTAAATACATATATGTAATACAGAGTAATTATTCCTATTAAACTTTTTCTATTTGCATAGATGGATGACATGGTACGACATTTCTTAATAATTCGGACAAATATGACTCAATGCAGACGCCTATTTTTCTTTTATGTAACTACGTTCTTATCTGTTTTGTTATTGGTCTCAATTGCTTTAGTTATAAGAGAGAAAAATTAATCTTTAAAATCCCAGATATGGTATACAAATTAATAAAAAATAAAAATATGGCTTTCAGTTTGTTCAAAAATTTTAAAGATAATTAACTTTTTACTTTCTTACCTAGGTGGCGCTACAGTTCGGGGTGAACCTGAGCCAATCATCAGCCATTATTCAATAATAATCAAACATGGTTTAATAATCAAACATTATTCGGCATCCTTTTGGCTTACCTGGGGTCATCCACATAGGTGTATCGCAGAAACAATACTCCATTACAAATTCCATTATATTTGGAGAGAAATGCAATTGTTGGAAGCAGGTTTGCCGTTAGGCAAAAATTTTACGACTTTTTAGCGTTCGGGATACTAGGCGACTACTTTTTAAAAAATGTTAAAATTGGACACTTTTACAAAAGTTTGGTGACTTTTGGGACACTTTTTTAGTTTTTATTCATTTTATTCATATTTTTGACCCGGCCTCATTGAACTAAATTGAGCCCATATTTCGGTTCGGTATGTGTGGATGTATGGATGAATTGTAGACAATCCGAATATCTAAATATTTGGTCTCAACAAAATTTTTCGATTTAAATTAATGTCACATATAAGATAATATCCAACTTAAGTACTGTGTGAACGTCTGAAGCCTTTCTGACTAATCGACACGTCTCAGTATGGCCCGGCAGATCGACGATTGATCCAATTTTCAGACTAACGCAAATTCGGGAAAAGACCAACGAATTTCAAAACGAGGCATACCTTCTTGGTATGATGTTAAAGAAGTCACATGATAGCGCGTCACCTCGTCTAAATCCTTTTTTGACATCAAAGGTCTCGGTGAGATCGTTACCGACATTGATGGAGCATTCTGGGAATTCTCCATCGTCATTCATTACGTGCACAATCTGACTAGTTTGGCAGGGACGCAAAAACTTGACATGGCTCTGTATAGCTCGTCTCTATAGATGCTCTCATATACGGCCTTAAAATCGGTGAAAATATAGTGGGTATCGATTTGAACTTCTTGAGTTTTCTCCAGAATCTGCCGAAGTATGAAGATTTGATCGATTGTGAACTTTCCTGGTCTGAAACCACACTGATAGGGGTTGATGAAGGGTTTCAGACGTTCACACAGGATGGCAGATAAGATCTTGTACACGATGTTGAGCAAACTGATGTATGCTCTCTACCAGGTCATTTCCAGCTGCTTTAAAAAGCTCGGCTGGTAAGCTGTCAGGTCCAGCAGCCTTGTTGCACTTAAACTTGGATATTGCTATCCTCACTTCGGTTTGGTCATGTAGAAGGAAGTTTTAGCTATCATCGTCTAGATTGAATGGTTAATTTTGCTTGACAGCGGGAGGTTGGTCTTCGGCGCCGTTATACAGTCTGCAGAAGAAGTTTTTCCATATTCTTAGCACCGATTATGATTCTACTATGAAGCTTCCTTAGTAAAACTTCCGTACACTATTCCTGGAATATAATCTCTTAATATCTTCGACCGCGCGCTTCTCATGCAATTTCTTCTTCTTTCGGAGAAGCCTATTTTCCCCCAATTAAATTTATTCAGGGTGTAATTTTTTTTTGATTTGGAAACATATTTCTTAAAGATTTCTGAAAATTGCATTGTCTTTCTCGTGTGTTGTTCTTCGTCATACATCGTCAGATGTGCCACATCTGATGTGGGAAGGTTTAGTTGTTCGATGCGTTCCCTAACTTTCATGAAATTTTTATCATTCTCTGTGTTTATGAACTTATTTAGCCCCGATGGCAAGAATAAAAAAAGTTTTAGATTTGACCTTCGTGGTCATACTCTTTATTCTACAAACAACCTTTATTTGACAGATATATAGCCATTAGCCAATTTCGCCGTCAGTGCTGTGCATATATTGCCACTTCTTCTAACACTCTGAGAGAATTATACTCCACTCTTAAAAATCTGAAATTTTACGATTTTTTATGCAGAAAGTAAAGGAACCGACTTATAGTTATTACACCTTCTTGCTTTGTATGTCAAATACTGCTTTAATTGGATTTCAGCTCACAATACACAAAAAACTTCGTTAAAAGAAAGGAAAACAAGGCAAGTACCAGCTGAAGTACCATACTTGAAAGAGGAGCTTGTCCCGTCGTTGAAACTGGACTAGTTGCAAAATGGAATGAGAAATCTGTATCGAAGGGTCGGTGGGTCTATTAGCGGCAGTAGTTGGAGGAGCATCAGTGGTTATTTCGGAACTTGTGCTTACCATAGCAACGACGCGACGCGACGCGACGTTTGAATATGCAATAAATACAGGGCAATGTGGAGAATTGTATCTACGAAAATAGTATCGTCCTCGAGATCATCACCAATCACAGAATTGATAAAATTATCTGCGGGATTATAACAATAGATGACTACAATAGAACGGTAACAAAATGTTTTTTATTTGCCTTGTTTATACCTATTTTAAATTCAAAGAAAATAAGGAAGAGGAATTAAGTTTCCCTTGGTTAAAAGTAAAACCGGCTTTAAGTATAGTGGTTTTTATCTACTAATCATAGGTTGACTAGAAATTTCCGCCATAGACCACCACCACCCTGACAATCCCTTAATCTAGCTCACTATTTTTAAAACAAATTAGCCTCTATGAATGACTGTTTATTTCGAACAGAACAATTTAAATTGTAGTTCTGTTGCTTAATATTGCACAACTTCTATCCTGCAGAGTTTGAATTGAATGTGAAGAAAACCCATTTTCTAAAACAAAAAGCCTACTATATCACAATGTAAATTGACGTTTTAAGTAATTAAACCCTGGGAGACCAAGCATCTCTTAAGGCCACGTCTCCTCGTTGGCTCATCAATCCAATTATGCCTAGAGACTCGACATTCGGTTGTCTAACCAATCAATCAACTTAGCTCTATCATCTCAAACCTTGGATGGACACTACTAGTGTCCAACTATTCAAAAGCAGAATGAACAAGCATGTATGTACCTACTGCCACTTACATAGGTCTGTACAAAATTACAGCTTCGCATTTATTAAAATCACCTATACAGGAAAAACAGAGTGCGGGTCAATATTCCATCCCGATACATGAATCCTCTATGGTTTATAAATCTCTACTGCAAAGATAAACTATCTTAAGTCTGTTTTAACAGTTTTTCAGGAGAGCAAAAAACTGAAGATAATTATGTATTTACTTTTATATGAATTTTCGAACTTAAGAAGAAAAACTTTTTTGAATAAATCGGGATACAAATTTGATACAAACATAAAAATAGGACGCGTATTTACGAGTATTGAAACAACTGTGAGTATTGGGACAACTACGCGCATTGAAATGGCGAACACCACGCAATAAAATGTGAGAAATTCATTTAAGTCGACTTAAGATAGTTTACCTTGTCAGCACAGTAATATATTTCATTAAAGGAAATTGTTAACTTTACGGATCTAAGAATTTCGATCAATGTCTATTACGAAACTTACCGCATACACTTATTCCCACTCCACTTTCCACTCCGATCGTGTACCAAGTTGCAGTTCTCGTTCTGTTTTCTAAGCTTACTTTTCAAACCATTAACCATCGTTCAAAATTAAAATAAAAGTCTCGTGCGTCTTTATTAGTGTATTCTATTTATAAGCATATAAAGTGCATCCAGTAGAAAAAATTAAATTTACCCAAAAACTAAAAACTAAATGCATAAGGTGGACTGGAGTCACATAAAATACAGAACATCAAACAACAGAGTTACAAAAATAGTTTCTACAACACTCAAGTTGGGAGATCATGGCCGACAGTTGCCACAGGCAACAGGCTTGGCTTCATTTGCATATAAATACGGCGTAGTGCATGAGGTGTTAACGTCTTTAAATGTCTACTGTGCATTTAATACAAACTAGTTTTTTTCATTATCCTCAGGAATTCCTCCTGACTGACTTCGCCATCGTTGTCCAAGTCTGCTTCGTCAATCATTTCACGTAACTCCTCATCAGTGAGATTCTCCCCTAGTTCGCGAGCAACCCTCTTTAGATTCTTGAAAGAAATCTTACCAGTGTCATCGTCGTCGAAGAGACGAAACGCCTTCAGAATCTCCTCCTTGGTGTCTTTTTCGGCCATTTTCATAGTCATCAGCTGCAGAAAGTCTGCATACGAGAGTTTCCCACTGCCGTCTTTATCGATTTCTGCAATCATGCGTTTGATTTCCTCCTTCTTTGGTTCAAAGCCCAATGCACGAATGGCTACTTTCAGCTCCTTTATCTCGATGTAACCAGTGGATTCGGTGTCGAACAAGTCGAAGGCTTCCTTTATATCGGCCTTTTGTTCCTCAGAGAGCTCGAACTTAGGACCAGACTTCTTGCGGCCACCCACAGAGGGTTGGATAGGCTTCTTAGAATTGCCTGTTGTTTTCTCCATGGCGTTTGGCACTTTTTCCTATGAAAACTGATGTAGATCGTTTACGTTGTGGAAATTTTTGAATTTCAGTGTCGAGTTACTTTCTGTTTTGATTATGTAAACAAGTTGACTTTTAACGTTTCCATGAAAATGAAACTAGAAATCGACTGCGCTGGTGGAATACACCCCAACAGTAGAAAAATTAGTCTTTTTTCTTATAACAGGTATCAGCGTTGCAGAAACAGCTGTTTGGTTTGTTTAGCTGTCAAAAGTGAATTAATAACAAGTTTCTGAGGAAGATGGCGCATTTTAACGAACGCATCGGTTTATGCTTGGGATACATGACACAGTGTGTTACAAAACCGGATGCACTCACAACGAAGTAAAAAAAAAATCGTTACTATTCGAAAAAATACATAATATTATTTCTATCATGCTATAAAAATGGCCAGAATGGTTGAATGGTCGAACAAGCGAGGAACAGTAACATTATGAAAATGTGAAAAGTGTGTTTTATGGATTGTTGGTACGATTATGAAGTTTCTGGTATTGGTGTTGTAACAATCCAGATGCCTTAGAGGAAGAACTTCACTATCTTTGTAGAATTCGAAACTGAGTGTTATGTGATTAACTTTAAACATAATTCGAATTGCACGTTTTTGTTTAATTAATAAAGGTTCTATTTTATTAACACATTTGCCTTCTCAACAGAAATTCCATACAGACGCTGATTTTAATAAACCATTATAGACTAACTTTAAAATTGGTAGATTGCAGTAGAGACTGAGATGATAAACTTGAGCTCAGCTAAGGCCAGGGTGATGGAGGGGAAAGTGGAAAAGATGATGGACAGCCTGTGTCCCGTTATGCTAATAAACCAAGACCACATGTAATGGCTGATGATAAAACCAGGAAAGAGGTCAATCAACCCGAACCGCAAACGTCTTCGAAAGCGGAGCGACCTGGATCGAGCAAGGTCATGCGAACCAGAACCAAGTTACGGGGAGGAAAGCAACGTGACTAGATGTAAAGAAACCGTAAGCTAGGAGCGAGCATGTCAATGTCATCAAGGGTAGGAAAAGCTGCAGTCAGGCGGCTGCAAACGACCCGCTAATGGACGTTACCGGCATGGGGAAGGAAGTTAGACTGGATGCTGCTCAGTTGAGTATCTTCAGAGGTGCACTTTTAGTGGCGCTTGACTCTCTTCCCCTCAATGCCGGAGACATAGGTGTAAGGGAAGTGACATTGCAGCAAGGATTTATTGCAGTAAAATGAGTTATTTAAAAATTCAAGGCATGGTTTTGTGAAACTGTAGGTTTTGCCAAATCCTTTGGGAGGGAATCAACATGAAAGTGGATCGACTTTGCATCCTCAAGGATGTGGAGAGGCTGATCATCTCTTTCCCGGGGAAAACCGCGAGCAAAGAGATCATCCTGGCCGGGCTGTGTCGCCAGAATGAATGTGTGACGGACACTTCCAATTGGAAGGTTAGTTTAACAGAAACGTATGACGATGTTGCTAACGGCGGTACCAAAGTGACGATCTGGTGTCCGAGGGAAGAAGCGAAACGAGTTAGACAAGCAGAGGGGAAACTCAACTGCGGGCTAGAAGACGCTCTCGTGAAATTCCAAGAATCATCAGAAAAGATTCAGCTTGGGAAGCTTCATGGACATGAGGTCAATACTAGTCGGGCGGGAGGAGGGCCCACACCTGGAAAAGTTCAGGGTGATTCAATTTAACCTGCACCACACCAAATATATTCCAGATATTTTGTGGAGGAGTCGATTGATATTGCCTTGGTGCAGGGTCCTTGGATCTTCAAACGAAGGATTAGAGGTCAACCTGAAAGTATTGCCACTTTACACTATGTGCGATCTGGCGAAAGAGCCAACCAAATGACATTGAATCGTGCTACATCAAAAACATCAAAAAAAAAGAGCAATGACCCAGATGGTACCGATGCTACTTCGTACATAGTGAGTGTGAAGTTTACTTCTCTCTCACGTAAGAAGCTGATAATGCGAACATTGCGCGAAAAGAAACTTAAACTTTTTGCAAATAACAACAAAGGGCGCATATACATAAATGACTGTCTCACTGCCTACACTAGGTCTCTTCTGCAGAAAGCAAAACAGCTGAAATTGGAAAAAAAAAATGCAAATATGTATGGATTAGGGACTCATTTGTACTCATCAGAAGGCGGGAAGGCAACAAAGTAATTAAAATAAGTAATAATGAGGATTTTTTCAAAAATGGTTTTAATATTTCTTAGTTTTAATTTTTTATGATTAATAATAACAATAATATAAATTCTTTATTAGATCCTCATAATAATATTATTACAAGTAATTTTCCCCATTCAATAATACAATGAATTGTTTTTGTATTGAACATCCGTACTTGCAATCTCATTCAGGTTTATCAGTAATTCATCAGAATATTCGTTGTTTACGTAAAAATTTCGATGTATTTCTTGCTGTATTTCTTCTCGTTTCAGAAATATGGATTTATGAATCTGAAATATTAAATTTTCATATTCCTAATTTTACATTCGCGGCTGCTTGCAATATTTTTTATTCAGCTGGTGGAGTGACAGTCTTTTATAGGAGTGATATTGTGTGTGAAGTAATAAAACCTAATCTTAGAAGTGCTGATCTAATCTGTTTAAATTTCAAATTATCTGGGGTACATTTCAGTTTTGTTGGAAATTACAGACTGCATTCGTTTACTGTTAACGTATTTTTGGCGGAATTCTCCGAATTTTTAGATTCTGCAAATTGCATAAACCAACTTCTTCTAGGAGATTTTAAAATAGATATTTTGTCCAATTCTTCTGATGCTGATAACTTTCTGTCAGTCTTATCTTCCTTTGGCTTTAGCTCCCTGATGAACAAACCTACCAGAGGGCCTTCTTGCTTGGACCATATATTTATAACATTGCATAGGAACAATGCTATCACCTATAGAACAGAAATATATGACCTTAATATAACAGATCATAGGTTGACTACCATCCAGTTTGAAAGTTGTGTTACAAGAAAT
The DNA here is from genome assembly GCA_905220385.1 of Xylota sylvarum. Classification (NCBI taxonomy): domain Eukaryota; kingdom Metazoa; phylum Arthropoda; class Insecta; order Diptera; family Syrphidae; genus Xylota; species Xylota sylvarum. The sequence goes on along the minus strand of LR999957.1, from coordinate 64,298,921 downwards.
AAGGCATCATATGCGAATTCCTTTCAACAAATTGATTATTCTGCACTTAATTCTGCTTTGACACTTGAGTTTTGGGAAGAAGTTTACAATGCAAGTGACCCATCCATTGCCTTTGATATATTTATTCAAAAGCTTCAATTTTTACATTTCAAATAGCAGTCACTATGTCAACAACACTAATAAAAAATTTAAACAACTAAAAGATTGGATGAATTTATCTCTTCTGAAAAAAATTAATCTAAAGAATAAGATTCATATTAATTTAAAAAAAATCATTCTAATATTAGACTTAAAAGATGTTATGATAAACTTTGCAATGAACTCAGAACTGAAATTCCGCTTTACAGAGATAATTACTTTAGAAATAGACTTGCAGTTAATTTAGGTAACACTAAAAAGGAATGGGAAGTTGTTAACCAGATCTTAAATAAAAAAAACCTGAAAAAGCTGATATATCTATATTAAACGGTAGTTCCCTAGTCAATGACCTATTAGTAGTGGCTAATTTGTTTAATAATTTTTTCTCCAATATAAATCAGGACATCATTAATACTCCTCTTTCAAGTTCATGTCATTGTTCAGATAGTATTGTTAAGGATTACTTTTGCTCCCAAAGCTTCTTCTTTCAAAATTTTTCTTCACTCGAAATTCATAATATTATAATGTCTCTCAAAAATTCTAATCGAATGATTTGATTTCCAGTAAAATTTTGAATAATATTTCGTACTACATCTCTGATGACTTGATGTTTATCTTTAATTTCAGTATTCAGAAAGGAATTTTTCCGGAAGCACTTAAAGTAGCAATTGTTATTCCGCTGCACAAAAAAGATGAAACTACCAATCTTAACAATTACCGTCCCATTTCATTGCTTTCTGTTTTTGCTAAAGTGTTTGAAAAAGGCATGAAATCAAGAATGTTGTCCTTTCTGGATAAACACAATTTCTTTAGTAATTCTCAATTTGGGTTCAGAAAAGGAAGGTCGACCGAAGATGCTCTTTTGAACCTCTGTGGCGAACTTTATCAAAGTTTGAACGAATCCGAGTCTGCAGCTACACTTTTTATTGACATAACTAAGGCCTTTGACATGGTCGACCATCTGTTGTTACTCCAGAAATTGTATAGGATAGGTTTCCGAGGGTCTGTTCATGACTGGTTCGCGTCTTATCTAAGTGATCGAAAACATTATAAACTTAGGAGTTCCTCAATTTTCCGTTTTGGGCCCGATCCTATTCTTAATTTTTGTTAATTCTCTTTTCGCCCAACGTTTTAAAGGTAAAGTTACAGCCTTAGCTGATGACACCTCCTTATCCTACTCAAAAAAAAAAAATTATCTTAACTTGTATATGTCTGTAAATAATGATTTAGAAATTCTGCGCAAATGGTATTTTTCTCATAAACTAATTATAAGTGAAAAAAGTAAATTCATGATTTTCAACATTTCCGGTTCTAGATGTGAAAATATGATGTTAAGATACCACTCTCCTAGTTGTCCTAAATATATTTTGTATGCTTGTTGTCAATTCGGCGTGTTATCGTATAAAGCCAACGAAAAGTGTTCTGTTGGTTGCTTTAATATAGCAGGTTAAGCTGGAAAGATCACATTTCGCATTTGGCGAAATATTTAAACAACGTTTTGAGGCAGTTCTATCACCTTGGCCTTTATTGCAGTCAACATATTTTAAAATTAGTCTATTATGGTTTATTTAAATCAAGGCTCCAATATGGGTTAACTTGTTGGGGCGGTACGCACTCTTATAAGATCGAGCCCTTACTTACTAAACAAAAGCATGCAATTCGTATCTTATACAAAGTTAATCGCAGAACTCATAGTTTTGAGTTATTCAGAAGCCTTAAGACACTTCCTCTTAAACATTTATATTTTTATAAAGTTTTAAAAACCTTTTTTGAAAGTTCCGGGTATTACTTCTCAAGATTGTATGATTGCCACAATTTACGTGTTAATCGTCTGAATTTGGTAAATGTACCTAACATAAGAAAAACACACTTTTCACTCTTCTACAAGGTCACCGCGCCTCGTTTGTTTAATAGTTTACCTGTTAGTCTGAGATGCGAGAGACGTATATCTGTTTTCCTAAATAAACTGAAATCTTTTCTCTTTTCTTTTAATCATGAAGATATAGTTTCATTATTAAATGTTATGTCATGGTATACCTGCCGTAAGGCTCCCTAAAGCCTCCTCCAACAAAAGAGGTAGAGTCTCTGGTGAATGTCTGCAAGGATAGGACCGCTTGAACTCTTCGTGACATCGAGTGTAGTAAAGTTAAAGTTTAAGATAAAGTTTTTTAATTTCCTCTGGTTATGTCTTCAGTCCATATCTCTTTTATTACTGTTTTGAACTCTGCAATAGTTTTAGGGGCCTTGTTGCGTACTAGTTTTCAATTATGTTCAAGTCAAAATTTGGTTTTGCTTACCGAACGAGCACGATGAGAGGGAGCGGAATCGTCCTGAAAGATGGGATTTGGGACGTAGCAGCATAACTGCTCTATTGTAGGAACAATACCATCAGCGATGATTTCTTTATATTTTTCTGCATTTAAAGAACCATCCAACAGCAAAATACGTCCAAGACCCCAATTTGTCATGCATCCCCATATCATAACATATGGTGAATGCTTTACGGTCGAAAGTAAGCATTCGTCCGAATATCGTTCCTTGGCACTCCTTCGCACTGTCTGCTTTCCATCAGGTCCGATGAGGTTGAACTTGGATTCGTCAGAAAATATGACTCTTCTCCAATCGTCATCGGTCCATTCTCGGTGCTCTTAGCCCACGCCAACCTTTTTTTCTTCATCTTTGCTGATAGAAGTGGTTTCTTCGCAGATCGGCGGGCTTGAAGACCCACTTCGTTTAGCCAGTAGCACATGTCTCATTCAGCTCCTTTCTCAATTCCTTGGCTGTTGCAAAGCGATTCTTAAGTGACATGCGCTCCAAAATCCTATCTTGCCGTGCTGTCGTCTTTTTCGGTCTTCCGCTTCTAGGGTTGCGTTTTGTCCGTCGAGCTCAAATTTTTTAAAAGCCGCCTCACGGTGCTGTCGTGACAACCCACAACTTGTGCAATTCGCCTGTTGGATAAATTTTCGTCGTGAAGAGCAAGAATACGACATTTATCTGCTTCGCTTGGTGGAGCGGTGGTGTCAGGAGCGGTGGTGTCAGGAACAAAGGCTCTCCATTAATGCTGAAAAACAGATCTAGTCATCTTCACAAGAAAAAGGAAAGATTTGGAATTTCAGCCATTGACACTTTTCAGAGCGGAGCTTCAGTTGGAGGAAGGTTAAGTATCTGGGTGCATATCTAGATGCTGACCTAACTTGGAACTTCCATGTGGAAGAGAAGATCAGGAAGGCGGAAATGATGCTTCATCAGCGTAAGCAAGTTGTGGACAAAGGTGGGGAGTCTCGCCGAGGTCAGCATACTAGATGTATTCGATGATAGTTAGACCGATTATCACATATACGTCAGTTATATAATGGGAAAACGCCTCCCAGAAAACTATAAAGAAGTAGTTGGACAGGGTCTGACGACACCAACGTGTGCTATGTTAGTGATTCTAGGTATTCTGCCGCTGGAAAATATACCTCAGCCTATCCAGCCGAGTAAAAATATTATGGATTATGATTATTATGCATGCAGCAAACAGATATGAATACATCACTGGAATTGGAAAGTGTTCATAAACTCAATGAGTGCTTATCTCAAAATGAGATGACGCTGCTCTGTGTGATAGGGCACGTAGCGACTGAGGGCCACGAAAAAGCGGACACTCTAGCAATACAAGGGTCAACCTCGGAGTTCTCTGGTCCGGAACCATTTGCTGCAATTGGCAGGGGAATTGTAGAACATCTAATTAAAAACTGGACCGCAATCATCTGCGAAACACCAGAGAAGGTGGTCAAAATGGCTGTTAAAATGCCGATTCGCACAACTCATAGAGAAGTTCTAAGCTGACGGTGAAGAACATTGAAATGGGTGGTAGCGTTATCTATAGGTCATAAGATATTTCGGGTATCACCTAAAGAAGATGGGTCTTCTGGAGGATGACACCTGTGAACTCGGTCTGAAGGAAATCAGGACGGCCGGCAGCACATTGTACCGTATTGTGTCAATATCCGGCAGTAGCTAGTAGAAGCAGTGAGGTCTTGGGGAGCCACTGGGTAGAAACCCAGAGGATGAATCAGATTTGTGTTAAATAGATGCTAGCGTTGACACAGAGGAACTGTGCAGAAATCCAGACAGTCTCTCGGGCTAAGACGGATCGTGGAAGAGAGACACTGTGTTTTGGTTCGAAATCTCTCGAATAATATATGTACATATATAATGTAAAATAGGGTGCCCAAAGGATGGTGATGCGGAATATATGGGAACACAAGCGTTCTCACCTTAGCCTCTCACTATCAACTCCTACTCTACACCTCTACGTTGGTGGCTGATGGGTGCCTAGTACCTCGGCTGGAGATTGGGTAACCAACCCCTTTGGAAGGTCGTGGGTGCTAGCAAACGAGAGAAGGGGGAGGAGTGTTTAGTGAGACTAAGACACTTCCTCTTAATCTGGACGTCAGCGGATGAATTCTCCAGGTGGAATTAACGGTGGCGCCTACATTTCCAGTCAGGCCGAACTTTCTAGTGTAATCCCTATATGAGCTGCTCTAACTTATTCGGATCCCAGGTAGGGATCTCCAACACTGAACCAGGGTGTTGGAAAAGAGTTGATGGCGGATGAACCCTTAATGGGCCAACGGCAGCACTCATATCCCCGAAGTGGGTTACTGACTCCAGAAAATCTCGCCCTCGACCTAGGGGTATAAAATTGAACTGGTCCTCTAGGTTGGGGGTTGTGCGTAGGGGTAACTTCCCGACCACGGAAAAAAACACTTAGTTCCGAAACTAACACAAGGCTCGGATATAGATGGACTCACTGTTGACAACCCCAGCAATCGAAATTAGGACAACGACCTTCGGATCTGCACGTGGAATGTTCGGACCCTTAACAGACCACGTGTAGCCGAAGAATTAGCAGAAGCCCTAGTCTGCTATAAGGCAGACATCACCGTCATCCAGAATGTGCGATGGGCAAAAAAAGGATGAAAAAGTATGACATCTATTACGGTGATTGCTATAGAGAGCAGAAACAGCGCTTATTCGGATGTGGATTTGTCATAAGCGGCAGACTTAGGCAAGAAGTCTTAAGCTTTCGAAACGTGAGCGAACGACTTATGACAATCCGCATCAAGGCTAAATTCGCCAACGTAAGCCTTATATGCGCTCACGCTCCCACAGAAGACAAGGACGACGCCACCAAAGAAGGTTTCTACGAGCTCCTCGACAAAACCTACGAGCAATGCCCTAAATATGACGTCAAAATCGTTTTGGGCGATTTTAACGCCAAGATAGGAAAAGAGGACATCTTTGGTAGCACGATTGGCAAGCACAGCCTCCACGACACCACGTCCGGAAACGGACTTAGGCTTATTGACTTCGCTGCGGGGAGAAACGTCACTATAGTAAGCACACGGTTTCCTCATCTCAATATCCACAAGGGGACATGGCAGTCTCCTGATCAACAAACGGTCAACCAAATTGATCACATTGCGATCGACGTAAGGCATGCCTCCAGTATTCTGGATGTCCGAACCTTCCGAGCAGTCAACATCGACTCGGATCATTACCTTGTTGCAGCCACGGTACGAATGCGGATATCCCTAACGTCACAACAAAGAAGAAATATTGTGAGAAGATATAACGTTGAAAAGTTGCAATCGCAAGCGATCGCCAGAACCTTTGCAGACCGCGTATCCCGAAATCTCGCTACAACTTCTATGCCGCCAGCATCAAATGCCGAGGAAAAAAATGGCAAATCTGCCAACATGCCATTAGAAGTGCCGCAACTGATGTACTGGGTTTCGCCCGACCACCACAAACAAACCCATGGTTTGACGAAGAATGCCGACAAACAAATGCAGCTAAACAAGAGGCGTACAAAGCGGCGCTGCAAAGAAGGACGAGAGCGACTCGTGGGCTCTACGAGCAAAAGAGACGGGAAGAACATCGGCGAAAGAAGAAAAAAGAGCACGAGAAGCGCGCGATCGAGGATATTAAGAGATTATTCTCCAGGAATAATGTACGGAAGTTTTACAGGTAAAAAGAACGTGTCAGGCCAACAAGACCCGTACAGAAGCCTGTAGAGATTAAGAAGAAAACCTCGTAGTAGAGTCACAGTCGGTGCTGAGAATATGAAAAAATTTGTTCTACAGACTGTATAACGGCGACGAAGACCAACATTCCGCTGTCAGGCAGAATGAACCATTCAACATAGACGATAATAGCCAAAACTTCCGTCCACCTTACCTAAACGAAGTGTGTATAGCGATATCCAAACTTAAATACAACAAGGCTGCTGGACCTGACGGCTTACTAGCCGAGCTGTTCAAGGCAGCTGGAAATGACCTGGTAGAGAGAATACACTAACTCATTTCTAAAATTTGGTCAGATGAATGTATGCCTAATGAATGAAATCTCAGCACCGTTTGCCCGACCCACAAGAAATTGCGCTAATTACAGAGGTATCAGTCTCCTCAACATCGCGTACAAGATCCTATCTGCCATATTGTGTGAACGTCTGAAACCCTTCGTCAACAACCTGATTGGGCCCTATCAGTGTGGTTTCAGACCAGCAAAGTCCACAATCGATCAAATTTTCACACTTCGGCAGATCCTGGAAAAAACTCAAGACGTCCAAATCGTTACCCACCATCTCTTCATCGATTTTAAGGCTGCATATGACAGCATCTATAGAGACGAGCTATACAGAGCCATGTCTAGTTTTGGCATCCCAGCCAAACTCGTTCGCCTGTGCAGGATGACGTTGGAGAATTCTCGCTGCTCCATCAAGGTCGGTAAGGATCTCACCTAGACTTTGATGCCAAAAAAGGATTTACGCAAGGTGACGCGCTGTCATGTGGCTTTTTTTAATATTATACTTGAAAGCATTGTCACAAGCCAACACCGGAGGCACGATCTTTCAAAAGTCTGTGCAATTACTAGCTTACGCCGACGACATTGACATTATTGGTAGAACACAGCGGGATGTCACCGGTGCGTTCGCTAGTATTGCAACGGAGGCTGACAAAATGGGTTTAGCGGTAAACGAGGGCAAAACCAAATATATGCTGTCAACAAGAAGGGACACTCAACATCGACGAATTGGACAGAACCTCAGAATCGACAGCTATAACTTTGAGGTAGTAAGGGACTTTGTTTACCTCGGCTCTGCTATTAATTCAGACAATAACACCTCGGCAGAAATAAAACGAAGAATAACTCTTGCCAATCGCTGTTTCTTTGGGCTGAGAAGGCAATTGAGTAGTAAGGCCCTATCTCGAACAACTAAGGAGACTCTATATAAGACCTTGATCATCCCAGTCATCCTTTACGGCGCTGAAGCATAGATTTTATCGAAAGCGGATGAAGATATCCTTGGTCTTTTCGAGAGAAAAATGCTTTGTAAAATATTCGGTCTCGTTTGCGTTAACGGGTTTTGGAGGAGAAGATTCAACGATGAACTATACGAGCTGTACAGCGACATCAACCTAGTCAAAAAAAACTGCGCATCAGTCGTTTGAGATGACTAGGACATGTAGAGCGAATGGATACCAGTGCTCCGGCCTGCAGAGTCTTCGAATCAAACTCGGAGGGACAGTGCAGTAAAGGAATACCTCGCCGTAGGTGATGCACACAAGTTGAAGGCGACCTGAACAAGCTTGGAGTGCGCAACTGGAGGCAGTTAGCTACGGACCGAACTAATTGGAGAGGCTTGTTAGTTAAGGCCCAGGTTCACCCCGAACTGTAGCGCCACCTAAGTAAGTAAGTAAGTAGTATAATGTAAAATAAGTACGAAGACAAAAACACAGCTTTCTTACACTCCGGAACGTCAAATAAATACTTACATACATAAGTACCAATGTACTTTTATTTTGTACCCTAAGATTCAACATAACTCAAGATTTCTTAGAGATGCTTAAGCAAAGTGATAAATTGTTGATATTCTGTCTTCATCATTATTTTAAAAGTACAAGTAAAATTTTATTTAAAAAAATACACATGGAAATATATTGGAACTTTATTTACTTATTGTCATTCACATGTAAATAAAAACTTTATTTAAAATAAATTTAAAAATCTTAGGAATCATCGAATTATCACTATTCGTCAGAAGTATTTTGAAATGTCACTGTGTCGAAGGTCGCCACTAGTACCTGACGATCTTCCAATCGCACAGCTCCAGCAACACGTTGGGCGCCTCTCCTCCATGTTCCGACATTAAGATGTTGCCACCACTGTTTTCGAATGCTCACCCAAATTACTGCAATTACTGCACAAATAGCACAGCAAATCATAAACACTGTTATAGCACCGATTCCTTCGTATTCTTTACAAATAGGAATGTTTTGCCATCCGCCTATATTACTGCCTGCAAGGGAATTTGTTCGAACAGCGGTTTGATCGAACGTAATGTTTAGCGTTGTCACAAATCGATAATTGGCCAATTCATGCTGCTTCCTTGTGACACATTGTACTTGTCCCTCAAAGGTGTCTGCAGAATTCCCAACGGGCGTCTTCCGAAACTGTATCACATAGGAGACTATAGCCCCATTCGGGTTTGTGGGTTCTTTGAACATCAAATGGTACTCGTTAGTCTCAGGCACTCGGCAAGCTTCGATTTTCTTAATGTCATCAGCTGTTTCAGAATACTCGGTTTTATCACTGTACATGTAATAAGTTCCACATCCTATTGTATTACAAGCATATAAAAAGAACGTATACAAAGTGGCAGGCTTGAGGTCGTACACTGTATAGTTTTGAAGACTAGATTCAATTTTTGTGGTGTTCGCTCGGAGACCATATGTGACCATATTGTGACAGTTCTCCTTTGATTGGATAGTACAGGAGAACATGGACTCAATGTCACGCCTGAATTGGTCATCTTCACGTTCTTGCTTCATTCGTGCACAACAATCTTTATAGTCTTCCAAGGGACTGATTCCGAAGACCAAAGTTGGTCGCTTACAGAAGTCTCTCGAATCGAGCATTTCCAGGTCAACCTCTTGCTCGAATGTTTCCAGTAAGTAGTAGTCTACAACTTCTAATATATCATTTCGTGTAATCCATTGAAGTGTAATATATTCTGACGTCTTATTGAGCGTGTCCAGTTTCGGCGCTGTAGGGTAGTCGGCAATAGTCTTGAATCGTTGAATGAGGGATCTCGCTGAATAATCATCCTTTTGCTGAAAAGTTTTAACAAGAACTTCATAGCGTGTGAATGGCCTCAGACCGGTTATGACGTATGAACAGTGAGAGGAATTTTGTGAGAGCTCTGACTTGAATAGTAAACTTCGTTTCCAATTAATTCTGAAAATAGGTGGAGGTATGAATACCAACTTTATAGATTTGTGTAAACGATTTGTCTGTATGATACCTATCGCAAACATGATCGTCCAGTTCACTTTCTTCACCCTTACTGTACTTGGCTTCTCGGTACATGATTTCAACTTCCTCAGCTGTTTGTTGGTTTGACCAAGAGACGGTAGCAGTATTCTGAGTTATAGACTGCAAACAAACAAAATATATAGGAGAGGGTGAATAAATACATCAAAAGGTTTTTAGAAGTCAATGGCATAATTTAAAAGACTATTGTCTATAAATTAAGAACCTATATCTTTTGTCGAAAAATTAGAATAGAAATACGGGTAGAGAATTATCTCCAAACCTTCAAACGGTGGTCGAAGGAAGCATACATATGTACAAGGTAAACTGCAGCAGATTAGGGTGAGTCCCGTTCAAACTCATGGATTGTACTCATATTCTCGATAAGTAAATCGTCTTGTTACCATTAACAAATTAGATACAGGAAGCAGGAGGATGTATTGTAGCTAACAAAAACCTTAACATCGTTTCTATCCCACAGCTAAGCACAAGAGATTTAATGATCCTCAGACTAGAATCTAGGGAAGGGGGTTAATATCATCCTACCTTCCCTATGACTCACCGACACCATCATCGAGCGCAGAGCTGATTAAAACCCTGAAATAGGAGACATGGGAGCAAATACCAATGTACACCACACGGCATGAGTGAGTACCAACACGAACTCAAGAGTTATCTTCTTGATTTCTTAAACGTAGAAAATCTAACTCGAACTGGATGGTTTCAAACGAGACCTCCATGCGCGACCATAGATGGATAATTTCAGACTTTGGCATAGAACACAACACAAAAATAGTAGTAAGAAATCCCAGAAGCACGGACTGGAAACTTAAAAAACAAAATAGGAAACAGGCGGTTCGACCCAATTCTAAACGCCAAGGACTTAAATAGGGTGGTTTACTTAGTACAGAAAGCTGTCAAAGAATCTTACGCGAACCACTTCCCAGATTGCTTCAACGATTCACCCCAAAAACCATAAACCCCTACAACGTGGGCGATTAACTCATTCAGTACAAGGCAGCATGGAAAGATGACATACTCCCTATCTTTCTTCAAAAGGGGCTAAAGATTCGTACCCCTCACCTAATGAGAATCTTTAGGGCCTGCCTGCACTTAGGCTACACGCCAACCCCATGAATCTGTACCCCAGACTCCTACCACTTGTACTCCTTTCCCTTCTAAAAAGCCCAAATATGAAATTTCATCCTCCGGGCAAAAGGTAGTGATGCGAATATATGAAAACACAACACACTTTCAACTGCTGCTGGGTGCTGAGTACCTCGACTGGAGATTGGGTAACCAACGCCTTTGGAAGATCGTTGGTGGCATTCTGACTAAAGCACCACCTCTTCCAGGCGGCAGCGGACGAGTTCCCTAATGGAGTCAACGGTGGCATCTACTGTTCCAGTCAGGCCGAACTATTACTATTGAGCTGCTGCGCCATATTTGAATTCCAAGTGTATAAGGATCTCCAATACTGAGCAGGGGTGTTAGAAAAGAGATGGTGGCGGATGAACCCTTACTAGGCCAAGAGCAGCGCTCATATCCCCTAAGTGGATTACTGACTCCGGAAGTTCCGGCCCTTCATCCTAAAGTAAAAAAATGGGAACTGGTCCTCCAGATTGGGGATTGTGCGTCGATGTAACTTCCCTACCGCGGAAAAAATGTTCAGTTCCGAAACAATCAAAGGCCTCAGAAAAGAACGGATTTACTGTTGACGAGCCTGCAAAATGGAAGAAGGACAACGATGATCGGATATGCACGTGGAATGTTCGACCCGCAAACAGTCCACGTGTAGCCAAACAATTGGTGGAGGCCCTAGCCAGATATCACAGCCATCCAGGAAGTGCAGTAGGATGAGCCGTTCAAAAGAAGGGCGAAAAACAATGACTATGCCAAGACTAAGTGCGCCAACATTAGCCTGATATGCACTTACGCTATATATTAAACATAGCTCTATTCCTAAGGGATCATTCTCCAACATCCCTGACGAAGCGGATGAAAGTCTTGGTACACTCGACTTCGATACACCCTACGGTGTAATGTACCCTGATAGGGAGGATTGGCAAAGGAAAAAAGTTTCGATCGAAAACGAAATTTCAAATAAGGATGGTTTCAAAACTAGCGAAGATACGAGAGATATAGACCTACATATAGGTCTTCCGGACACATGCAGTGTGTTCCAGGCAGAGGTTCTGGCCGTACTCAAAGCTGCGTAACTACTTGAGATGGGATCAATATCCAACAAGACGCCGCTCTAAAAGCGCTAGAGTCCTACATCACTAAATCTGCCCAGGGCAATATGTTCGCAGAACCGAGTCAGATTATGTTGGGTTCGCGGACACTGTAATATAGAGGGTAACGAAAATGCCGACGTACTGGCCAAAAAAGCAGCAAATGATATACTTGAAGGCAGTAGACCATAAATGGGCGTGACTAAGAGATTTATTCTCAATAGAATAGCGATAGGGATACTCTCTTACCTTCTGAGGAAGCACGCCATGAGATTAGGTTTAACAAACACGGACACACTCAGGTATTGTGAACTCTGTGAATGTCAAGCCATTGCTCGGAATAGAGTAAAATACCTCGGAAAATATTTTTTCAACAATTTGGAGGAGGTTGGTTCACTGAACAAAATTGAGGACATATTTTCCGTAAGGAAATTAAATGTGTGGGCGAATTGTTTTAAGGTTTCTGACTGTGAAGGTTTCCTAGGGTTCGCGACGGGCCCACTGTGATGGCTAGTGTTTTATGATGAATTCATAACCTTGTACAAACTATAACCTACAACTTATAACATAGCTATCAAGGAGAAACAAAGGTGGCTCGGTTGGGTGAGCTGATGCACATTACAGAAACCTGGGACTAACAGCGTCCAGTTTTTCACATAAAATGTCTATTCTTCTATTTTGCACTTTCATTAATTTAGAAGAAATAAATAAAACAATTGAGGCCTTCAAGAGGGTTAGGGTTGAGGACAATAGTAAACTTCATATGTACCTAAAAAAAAATTGTCAATTCGACTCACTTTTACATCTAAATTTAATTTAGATGGATCGCAGAGAACATCTTGATCACTGGACTCTAACATATCGTTGGACTTGTCATGTATAACCTGCTGGGAGAACTCTTGCACAACACGACTGCAAAGCTGGTAATTTGAATATGTATATATGCCTCCCTTAACAAATTCGACAGTTTTTCCAGGTGCTGGTGACCAAAGCTCTCGAAGATTGTCATTCTTATAAACTACCAGAGCAAATACTTTATTTTCTACAGGATTTCCGTGAACCTTTTCTAAATTTTGCAGAAAATTCAATGACCTTAGATTTGGCGATCTGAAAAAAGATTGCGTTACATTCATAAACTAACTTTAATAAAAACAAAAACATACCTCGCAATTTTTATGTATCCCTCTATTTCGTGTATGTTCTGAAAGGCCGTTATTAGTTCCTTCTCGTCTATTTTATTTCTAAACTCAATATACAAGCTACCATTGAGAATCTGGCACCCTCTTAAAGCATCAGCATCAGCCAGATTATATACGATAAATGCAGAGTATCCTTCTGCAGGTCTACAATTGTTTTTGCATTTATCAGCGCATTTTATGCACTCGTTCAATTTTCTGCTGATACTATATCCAGAGGGACACCTTCTATTACACTCATTCGCATGCACATAATTCCGCACAGCTCCACATTCTTCCTTTGTGTAGCAGCGCTGATGATGCTCCGAGTAATACCTGCAACACTACGACTTCAGCAAAATGTCAAGAGTTTTTAAAGTGCTTGTACTTACAAATTTGTGGGGCATTCCGCTACACAACTCCCATGGTCATTGATTCCCTTACAGACAGCGCATCCTGTATTTGTGGAATTTATACATCCTCCTAAGCACTCTGGATGGCAATGCAGAGTACCTCTGAAATTATCAAATATGATTCTACTTTCGATGGGATTGATTTAATTCTAACCCTCTTACTGAGCTAAATTAATCACATTATCATTTTCGAACTTTTGACAAGCCATGTTCGACCAGCAGTACTCACACCCGTTACAGTCCGAGATCGGGCACGTGGCATCCGGTACGGGAATAATGTGATTTTCTCCTGGCGATAAGGTCAGCCGATCCCAATAGATCTAAACGATAAATTATACGATGTCCGGTTTACAGTTGTATGGTTTAATTTTGCATATATGTATGCATATGCGTACCTGTTTCAGGAAACATAGTTTGGGACAGCTTCCGATAAAAACGTGACCACGCTGGATTGCCACCAGTGATTTGAACTCCACCTATAAATGAAAATTGTATTTGTTTATTACAGTTATTTGGTAGTTATATTTCTTAAAATTAATGACCAGAGGTATGCCACAATGGTTGAGATTTTGGCCAAAATTTCTAAGATGGGACAAAGCCTGTATAAAATGGCTGAGTAGCACGTACTAGCACTTCTTTTAGCACTACTAAGAAGTGTTTACAGACTTTATATTCGTTTCATGATGCGTTCCTCTACTGCGTTGTCCCTCCAGTTTGGGCTCGAAGACTCTACGGGCCGGAGCAATCTTTCTATCGAAGCGACCGAGGATATTTTCATTCGCTTTAGATAGATTCCAAGCCTCAGCGTCATAAAATAGAACTGGCATGATCAAGGTCTTATATAGAGTCTAATTAGTTGTTCGGAATAGGGCTCTACTACTCAATTGTCTTCTCAGCCCAAAGAAACAGCGAGTGGCTGTTATTGAGTTATTCTTCGTTTAATTTCTGCTGAGGTGTTGTTGTCAGAGTTTATAGCAGAGCCAGGTAGACAATGCCCCTTACTACCTCAAATTTATAGCTGTCGATTGTGAGGTTATGTCCAATTAGTCGATGTTGAATGTTTGTTCTCGTTGACTTGGTTTTGCCCTCGTGGTAAACGAGCGTCCGTTGCAATACTAGCGAAGGTGACATCCCGCTGTGTTCTACCAATAATGTCAATGTCGTCGGCGTAAGCTAGTAGTTACACAAACTTTTGAAACGTTGTGCCTCCGGAGTTAGCTTGTGAGTTTCGCACAATTCTTTCAAGTATGATGTTAAATTACATGACAGCGCGTCACATTGTCTAAATCCTTTTTTGATATCAAAGGAGCAGCGAGACTTCTCCATCATCAGCCTGCACAATCTGACAAGTTTGGCAGGGATGCCAAAACTAGACATGGCTCTATATAGCTCGTCTCTATAAATGCTGTCATATGCGGCCTTGAAATTGATAAATTTCGATTTGGACTTCTTGGGTTTTTTCCAGGATTTGCTGAAGTGTGATCATTTGATCGACTGTGAACTTTCCTGGTCTGATACCACACTGATAAGGGCCAATCAGGTTATTGACGAACGGTTTCAGACGTTCATACAATATGGCAGATAGGATCTTATACGCGATATTGAGGAGACTGATACCTCTGTAATTGGTACAATTGATAGGGTCTCCTTTCTTGTGGATCGGGCAAACGGTGCTGAGATTCCATTTATTAGACATACACTCATCTGACCAAATTTTAGAAATGAGTTAATGTATGCTGCGCCTTGTTAGACTTAAGCTTGGATATTGCAATCCTCACTTCATTTAGGTCACGTGGACGGAAGTTTTGGCTAAATACTAATACATAAATACTACGTTTAACTATTATTTGGTGGGCGCCGTGGCTCAAGTGGTTAGTGTGTTGGACTACGGAGCGAGGGGTTCCAGGTTCAACCCCCAGACAACATCTAAATTTTCTTTCAAGGCCCCACCACTTGCGAGCGTCTGACAAACATCTGAGTAATACTATCTTAAAAAAGCTACTCAAATAAAAAAATTGCCCTGCGGACACTGCATTAAACATAATATCTTATGGTTTTGGAACGAGGTATGTTTTATGATAACCTCGAACGCATGTACATATGTACAAACACATATACATAGCTGTTAGTTGGCAGTTAGTAAAATAGTGAAGTTATGAACAAGAGGCAATGAGTGAATTTCAAAGATTTGTGCACTTGTACTCTTCTCCTTCTCAAATGCCCAGAAAGATAATTTCATCCATCTAAGTCAACATTGCAAGTCATAAAAGTGATATTATACAAATGTACGAACAGACGGACGGACGTGGTTCAATCGTCTTCGCTATTGGCACTGATGCCGAATATATTGTATATATGTACCTTTCAGGGATTATCTCAATTATTCTCTATGTTACAAACTACGTATTAAACTTAATACGTACATACTTATACCTAAAAGATTGGGTACTGATAGGAAACACTGAATAAGTGTACAAATGAATCTTAAAATTTGTATGGTGTTAAATCATGCTTGATATTACATTTGAATAAAAAGACTTTCCATTTCTTTGAGGCAGTAAACGTTGTAATTATCCGAGAGTCAACAACTGGAATTATATATATGTACATACATATGTGGCTCGCAATCTGTCCACTTTCAGTTGTAAATTATCTTCTGTCTAAAAATAATTTACTTGATAAAACATTTAATATTGGAAAATTTTCCCAGAAATCTAGACCGTATCATAATGCAAAATTTTGATTCTAAAAAGAAATCCTACAGTTTTATTTTGTTACGAAAATTATTCAAACGATTTCGCAAAAATAGTGCACTCAAAGAGAAATGTAAGAATCAGAAATCATTGAATACAGAGATATTACACTTTCTCGGCACTATCCAGGTGCCTACAAGCTATTTCACGCATATTGTTTCATTTTCACGCACGTTTTTTTAGAAATCCTTCAATTCACCCCTGAATCTGTGAATTCACCCCTAAAACACAACAACACGTGAATTTGGCAGGCAATGACAACCGATCTATGAATTCATGGAAGTAGCTGGAAAGTATTTTGGGGCTGTTCGTTAGAATTTCAATACTCCCTTAAAAGATAAGAATTTAAATTTCGCCCATTGACCTAAAATACATAGTTTATTAATAAAGATGCTTCTCGAAAATTGTGAAAAACCGAATAATTACTGTAACGCTATTCAGTCAATTGCGAACTGATTAAAACATTTTTTAACTAAATTCTCGAAAAATTGTTAAGGAACATAGCAACTATCAGATCAAAGAGAAGCACAATTGTATTTGCATTATGAATATATCGAGTTCAAGTTTCAGATTACATAGCTCTTATATCGCAACAATAATCTTTTCAACTTCGAAAATATTTCATTAGCGCTCGATTTGTTGGTTTTTATTCAGTATGAGTTATTTATCTGTGTGTTTACGGAGTTTTCGTTTGCACTGAGGTCGATGGCTTGCGAGTCTCGCAAAGCAGTTTCTGTAGGATAAAAAAGTAAGAGCAGATCTTGGATTTCTATACTTTATTTTGTTTAATGAATAGGTCTTACCTAATGGAAGGTTAGTACAAGAAGAATTTTTTTTAGTTTTTAAGAAAGGGAAATATGTAGGTGTTTGGAAAATATTCTTAAAGTCCTCTACTAAGACAATCTCTTACACAAAACTTAGTAATTTTAAAGCTTAATAAACATGCGCATGTATGAAGCACAAAGTGTATTTGAAATAACTACATATATTTTGTTGTTTCTGGGATAATTATGTAGGGTTGATTCGATGCAAGTAAATACGAGTACTTATTCGTTACAATTATATCGAAACAAGTAAAATTGGTACCCTAATGATTTGATCCAAATAAGTATCGGAAGGAAGTACTCGATTCGAATGCCACGAGTGCCGAGACAGATTCTACACATTTAACCATACAATACAAATTTAAAACAATCAATATGTACTATACGACTCGAATCATGACATGGACCTAAAAACGGAATCGTTATATTCATAATGGTTAGTTTGCCTTTTCCGTCACATATGTATGTAATTGCTATATTAGAGAAAAGTACTAACTTGTTATGATACGAGTAGGTACATACATATGTATGTATCAATAGTTTTGAGATCATACTCGTACTCGATGGGTATCGATACCCCGACTTGAGTACTTGTATCGATACTTCCCCGGTATCAAATCAACCCTAGTCATATGCGGGTCTGTAACGCAAATGACTTGTATTTCATTCCGTATTTTTTGTTTTTCATCTAAAGTAAATTTATTTGAAGATTTACGCCGAATTCAACGAGTGTCTTTAAATAAATCTATCGATTTCTTATTATCTGAAGATAGTGCTACTAATGAATCAGTGTTAACTCTGGTATGTTCTGAAAGCCAACAGCCGGTCTGATTTTTTGACTAGTATACCTACCAGTCGAAGGGAACATACATACATATTTGTGCAATCCTAATATAATACGTCGATTACATACATATGTAAACACAGGCTTTGAGTGTTATTTATATGTTTGTTACAGTCACTGGTCAATACTTGGGTATATTCTGCACTTTAATTGTTAATAGATGAAATTAAACTAGCATTCTGTAAAATGTGTGTCGTGAAAAGAAAATTGGATAAGAACTGTTTCGAAAAGATATATAACCGTAAACCTTAAAAAAATTACCTTCACTTGCATCAACGATCTAAATTCGAGAGTTTCGCAATTGTTCTATTTATGTCAATTACTAATGTTCGTTTATTGAAAGCCTTTGTTTTTTCCGCTTAGAGGAGTCTCCAACTGTTGATATACATACATGTATGTTTTCCTAAAGTTCGCAACTCGAGATAAAACTTATACATGTTTATTTTTATTCTATGAAATGTCCGACATTTAACAATTCCATTAAATCGAAATTCGCTAAAAAATAAAATAGGGTTCACACTAAATTCATTTCTTATTTAAAAAAAAAGTCGGTTTGATGTTTTTTAATTCGAAATACAATCAATAATTATTTTAAATCGAATTTCTGATTCATATGTATTAATTTCTTCGTTTCGTTTTAATTTTCCAATTTTCTTACCAAAGCATAATATTTTTAGTAAATATTAGTTAAATGCTTCCGTGTTATGCGAACACATCCGATGACGTACTTACATATACCACCACTAGAAAATTATTGTTGCCTATGATTGACAATAAGACTTTTTGGCAAAAGGTCATTAAAATTGATTGTTTCTCCATAGCTTATGGTATACATTCAGAAAAAAAAAAATCATTTTTGAGTGCTGACATCTATTGATTCTAGTTTAGCCAAGCCCAAAAATGTTTACCAATTCTCAAACGTATGTATTCACAGACGAGATGCGAATTACAACAAAAACAATGCTTTGAAAGGAAAAAGGTGCATAAGTTTAATATCTCTTTACTCAATGATTTCTGGTAAGAATGAAAATAAATGCTCTGACGTATTAATATTAGCTTCTCGCAATCTACATACATATGTATTCTATTTTTATGACAGCAAGTGACTGAATTAAAAAACTTGCTCGTGACAGTTGTTCTCCAGCTCTAGAGAGGATGAACCGTTGGTGTTATTTCTGATTTGAACTTTGAACCCCCTGTCAGTTGACCGACGCAAAAACCCTTAAGTCATGTCCCCTCTAATGTCCCGGCTAATTAAATTTTAAGTAAAAAGTGGATTCTTTCCGACTGGTTTATTCAAAAAAATGTAATGTAGAAAAAAGGGGAATGAAAATGTCCATATTAACAGTAAATATAAATTGTTTTGTTCAAATATTGAAATGAGCGTTATTTTTTAACACTACTAAAATCTGTTATTCACTTACCGCAGCCAAATCAGGCATATTTGACACAGCTAACGCATAATTTAGGAATAGCCTCCTACCACGTATAACTGTTAGGTTGGGAAGTAGCTGTTTAAAGCTCGTCAATCCCTTCACATCGTACAAGATAAAAAAGTCCGTAATTTCCCTGTAAGTAAAACGAATTGAAACAGGATACTTTTACGAAACACAAAACAAAACACACCTCAATTCAGGGAACGTAATGTTACTGTAGTCATTAACAGATATATTCTTGGCCAGTAAAACAATCATTAAATAGCCCTTAATCACAGTGCAGCCATCCAGCTGGTTTAAACTAGCTAAATTATTTCGCACATCAATACTGGTGCACTCTCGGGCACTAATTAGCACAGTCAAGGATCCAAGACACAGTACCGCCACCACTGCGACAATTAAGACCGAAACTCGTATCCGCGTCATCGTTTTTTTCTCCCGGCGCGCGACTAATTAATCTTTATTCCACTACTCCAGGCACTCTTACGCGTATACGTGCCACAATTAATTATCACACAATTACAACACAAAAAAAGACAGTAGCACAGAACGACGAACAGAATAAAATAAAAAATTATAATAATCACAAATCACAATAATTAAATTTCATAAAGGATTGTACTGCCAATGGTCACGCGCGCGAACGGCTCAAAGATCCGTTTGTCGTCAGTCGATCATCGTCTGTCAGCAGAACATAGCTCGCCCTGATTCGCCGCAGGGATTAATTCAGCGTTTCGTTAAGGCTGGCTTGCCTTGCCAGTTTGTCTGTGCTGACACACTATTTCAGCAGCGTTAATACAGTTCAGGTAGCCCGAGTCCGAAATCGATGCAGAGCAGGTCTCAGCAGTGGCCGAAAAGATGACGAATGAAATGAGAATGAGAGCTGGTGCCCAGTTTCGGGGATTCGTGGGGTTCGGTTCGAGACGGTCCAACGTGTGAGAGACGTGGTGGCCGAGTAATTTTCTCCCTACGATTGCATGGCTGTCTGTGTGAACTTATGGATCGATATTAAACTGTCAAATGCGTAAAAAGTGATCCGCATAAGTAACGCACACCATGAAAAGCGACCAGAGGTCAATAGATTAATTTCCATTTTCAATCATCGCTCATTGCCGTGATCTCGTCATCTGCTACTGTTTGTACGCAACGACCACTAATTTTCGCCGCGCTGGCTGCGGAGATACTTCTGCGTACTTTGTACTGTCAGAGCGATGCGATGGTGTAGTCCACGTAACTACGTAATGCAATCGTTGATGCCGACATGGTACTGGAGAGAAGGGTTTACCTCCAGGCGAAAGGTATATCCTAGCATGGTGAGTCATTAGCAAGGCGAGCGGCAGAAAATGCAGTGCAAAGGAACTAATGTGGACGTCTTAACGGACTGGCAGTTACTCTCAGATTGGAGTTTTTTTTTTGTTTTTTCAAAAATGCTTTACAGAGGACTTGAAGCTGAAGGTGCAAAATCTTTTAATGGCCGCTCACAGTGGTTGGCTCTTTTGTAACTTTTCTTTGTGGTAGTAAAATTTTAACGATTCTCATTTTATTATCTGTTAAGGATGTGTCGCTTGGTGTCCATCAGATGTTCGTAAAGGCAATTTGAGGTTAAGGGCAATGGGGTGCTGGTTTGAACTTAATTTAGTCAGCTGTTACTGCAGTGTGGTTGGCCAGCTGAGAAGCGGTTTAGTTACGGTTTTAATTTTATTTTTTTAATAATTATCTTTCCTTTAAGGAACATTAAAAGAAATAGGGTATGATTTCGGTAGTTTTCATTGCATGAATGATCCAAAGAGTTGTATTTTCATCGATATATACATATATATATGTTTGTACATTCATATATTAATACAGGTGGTGCTTGTTTTCAAAATGAGTTTGGTAAATACATAGATTCCTCAAGTGTAAGGTAGTGGTTTTCAAATCTTTTCCCTTTCTTGGATAATTCCATAGTACCTTTCCTGAATACGTACGAACTTTCCCAGGTATACAGATACGATCAAAGCACAGCCCTTTTGCGGTTTGCCACATCGTTGCTATCATTGTTTTTACTAAAGATCTAGATCAGTACAGACACCGTCTGGAGACAATCTTCAAGATCAAATGCGACAATCATCAACCCCAGTGACTGTCAATGGATAAAAGAAGAGGTACTTCACCTGAAATATATGCTCATCCAACATGGCTACTCTCCACCGCAAGATAAAGTCAATCCCATCATTTGCTACCCGAAATCGGAGACCTTCATGGAATTTCGATGTTTCCTGGCGACGTTTACTGCCGTTCCATTCATAATGCTGCTCAAAACCAAGAACCATTTAACTTCTAGCGGGAAGGTTCTTCAATATCCTCGAGCTATGAATAACAGCAACCCAACCGTATGGTTTAAGGTGTCACACCAACAGAATTTGAAAATATATGAATGTATATTATACACCAAGTTGGTTCCAAAGTTCCTTAACAAATTTGTATCCATTGTATTATATTGAGTAATTTATTTTATTCATAATTCGTAGAGGACAACAAATTCATACAAACATTGTAGAAAATTTTGCTTGTGCCAAATTTACAGTCTTAAGATCTACGGAAAGGTAGAAAATCTAATCCAGAGGTGTATTATCATGAATCCAGTCTGCAAAATGGGACACGGAAGTGTAAACACTTGGTATGCGTAATCCACCGCAATTATCAGAACCAAAGGACATTATACCAATCTAAAAAGTCAATGTAAATAAATAAATCGAGTTCAGTAAATTGTTTTAAGATATCAATTACCTGAGAATAAATTCCACTGTCCTGTATAAAAAGCGGTGCCCCACCAAATCCTTGACAAACATCTTTACCTTCACCTCCAGCGCACATCCACTGTCCTTCTACAAATATATTGTAAATATGTATACATATGAGCGATTTGGCTTATTTAAGTTTTATTAAAAAAAATAATTACAATTTATTATTATTCTTATACATTATACATTATTCTAAAACCTCTGTAAATACAAGAACCTCTTATGCAACTAGATCAAAACTAGTAACTTATCTGTTATCTTATTCGTTCTGATGTATGTATAGTGCTAGATTTAGAAAATATGTAAGTGGGGTGCCTGTTCAGATATTAGTCCATAAATTCTAAGACATGAATTTATTTCAAATATTTGGCCTTTGCCAAACTCTAAAAATAAAATAGCGAAGTGACAACAATGCAACACAGAGGACTAGTTTAATATATGATATTTTATATACACACGTGTGGGTCATCTGTTGGTTTCTTTTTGAACCATAATGTTATTTTGACACTGACAGCTCTTAAGCGGCCCACACACTCTCAGTTTAACTGCGCAGTTTATCACGTGTGACGTCATGCCTGAGCGATAAACTGTGTGAACTGCGCAATTTTTAACAATTTTCACTCAGTCCTGAGGACTGAGCTTCTGAACCTTCTTTTGCTCCGGTAAACTGTACAGGTCACACAGTTTATCGTTCAGTTCTCTCAGTTCCTTCTCATTCTTCGCCATGGCATCGTCGTCATCAAGTCAATAAAACTGATGAAACTGAGAAAAAAAACTGTACAACAAACTGAAGTACCCACAAACTTTCAGTTCAGTTTATGGTACAGTTTTTTTTATACAGTTCAACTACACAGTTAAAACTGAGAGTGTGTGGGCCGCTTTATGCACTCAAAAATTGGCAGAAACTCAGTATAAATTTCGGTAGAAATAATGCACGAACTTACGAACTTACGACAGGTTTGCTGATTGATAACCGAACATATTCTCGTATTCGTCCTGTGCACACAACGGAGAATATTGCAGCTTTTGCAGGTTTTTGGAGTGGCGGCTTTATTGGCCCATTTTTCTTCCAAGATGACAATGGAAGAAACCTTACAGTCAATAGAGAACGCTACCGAGGCATGATAACCGATTTCTTATGGTCAAAATCTACGGTTCTAGAAAGATGAGGCTACGTGCAATAATCGATTTGTTGCTTGGCATGCACGGAGCTGCGATTTGACGCTTTTGAATTTTATTTTTTGTAGGGTGTCATTAAAGATTGATGCTATGCAAACAATCTAGAAAAGATTCAGGCTCTCAAGAAAAAAAACATTGGTCAAGCTATTCGTGAAATAGGGCCGAAACCATCGAAATTGTATTGAAAAATTGGGTTCACAGGATGGTCTACTGTCAAGTCAGCCGCAAAGCAACAATCGTTGAAAACATTGAACAATCTTGTTTTAATAGCCATTTTAAAAGAAACCAACAGATGGTCCACCCTATACAAGGTAGAATGGAACTACTAGAGACATATGCTGTATATGTACATTGCTTTAAAGACTCTAATACTGCGATTTTCCAATTCGGAGCCATCTGTGTTTCGGTTTTGAATATTTGGTACTGCTGCGAATATTATTATTGTGTGCACCAAGTCCGTATGAGATCCAGGACCTAGCTTCTTACAACTATTCAATATTTTTAAAAAGCCGGATTTTAGTGAAATCTTCCAAATAACATTAAACTTAGAAGTTTTAATGTTAATGCCATAAAAAATGCAGAATATCACGTCCATTTTATAAGGGATGTTGCCTGAGAGACCGAGAGCTTTCCGGATGATTGGTTAAAGTGAATGGTTAAGCACCCTAAAAAATGAAACCTAATGCAGTGCGAAAACTATGGCTAAGAGGCTATGGCTATAGCTAAAATTATCTTTGAGTGAGTCGAAGAATACCTCGAAGATACACTAAATGCCGAACAGACAGGTTTCCTTTCTGGATCCTCCTGTGTCGACCACATCAACAACCTTCGTATCATCCTCGACTAGTGCGTTCACCAATTCATCTGAACTTTATCGATTTTGAAAAGGTGTTTGATAGTGTCAATCGCGAATTTATTTGAGTTGCCTTGCGCACTATAATGAAGGGTACATACAATGGGTCTACATATCACGTTTTGCATAGAGGAAAGCTGTCTGAGGCGTTCGAAGTTCAAAGTGAGTTTCGGCAAGGCTGTATCCTTTCACCAATATTGTTTTTATTGGTGATTAGCATTGCGCTAAATGCTGCTTTATCAACGGGAAACAGAGGAATTCAATGGACTATTCTCAAACACCTCGACTACGCTGATGATGTATGCCTACTCTCTCACAGAATAATGGAACTTCACCATATGATTGCGAATGTTGAGAGAGAAGCAGATGTCGTTGGGCTGAGAATTAATTCGGCAAAAACAAAAATTATCACCCTGGGATCGAATTCATCAGTTCATGTATGTAGCCATTGGTGGACAAACGGTTGAGAGAGTAGAGATTTTCCAATATCTTGAGAGTATTGTCTCAACCAATGCCAAACCGAACTGGTTATAGCCAGTCGAATCCACAAAGCGAAGTCTGCGTTTGGGGTGCTAACCAAAATTTGGTGAAGTAATTCCATTTGCTTAAACACCATACTACGACTGTTCCGTTCCAACGTTGTGTCCATGTTGCTATATGGATGTGGTACTTGGAGGGTAAAACCTATTATCACAAAAAAGTTGCAAAAGTTCGTTAATATCTTAAGGATTTCCTAGTCAAACCGTATCTCTAACGAACAGCTTTATCAAAGAAAGGGCCATAAACCCATAGCTATAGCTATACAATGACGGAGGTGACAGTGGTTTGGACACACTTTCCGAAAAGGGCACAGGTCCATAACTAACCACGTGATCGATGCAATGGAACCGGCAGGATACGCTGCGGTCTAAGATGCACATGGCGCAGAACAGTGGAAAGGGAAGCTCGCAACTGAACTGGGGTGAGTTGAGGCACATTGCCAGAAAGCGATGCAAATGGAACCCGCTGTATACATGGCAGTATACGCTGCGGTTCAAGATGCACATGGCGCAGAACAGTAGAGAAGGAAGCGCGCACATTGCCAGAAATTGCAGACGACCCACAAGGGCATACAGGACATAAGTAAATAACGAATGTATTGCAACTAAATCTTTATTACTGCTCATTTATAACATTATGAGCAAAATATATTTCATTTAGTATCATCAGATCACCTATAAATTTATCAGCTTTGAGATCCAAAATCGGGAACAGCCTGAGAGGCACTCACCATAGTTTCCCTTTGCACTGTGAGATGAAGCGGTGTGACGTTAAAGATTTCTCATATGGCATTGGTATAGATTCAATTCAATTCTTATTACATTTTAACTTTGAGAGTTTTGGGACACCGTACTAACGATTGGTAGATTTGATAATGCTGCGATCTGACCAGTAGATCATCTCATGATCGAGTTGAGCATTTTATAGAGGATTCTTTTAATTAATTTTGCTTTTCTGTACTGATCAATAAGAATGTTTTTTCGGTGATATAGCCATGTCTCTAGTCATGCTTTCTATTTCTGGAAATGGTACAAGGTACACTTTTTTGTGAAGTTTAATGGTCAAGCGCTTGTTTGTAACTTGTAATTGAGGTTTAAGGCAACCATATGTGATATGATGTCATGATCCCATCAAAGATGTACATACAAGGCCGGAGTAAAAATTTGCAGTAAGTAGCAAGTACTGTCACAAACTATGCTGAGAATTACGACCTTTTGCATTTGATATTGGAATAAGTGGCACCTTTTTGATATGTATCTATTTGGATATGACCTATCCAACATTATTACCCTGAAAGTAGGTAGGCTTCAGTAAACAGAACTAAACAATACAATATCCACTATTATATGAAAGAGACATGTTTGACCTACTCCTACTACGAATGAAAAGAAATGCTATATATATATTTTTGTACATACATACATACATATGTTGTATATAAAAAAATAAAAATAAAACAATTACAAATTATTTGTCATCTTACCAATTGAATTGGGAGATTCCAATGCTCCTGTGGCTCCATAATTCCTTAAGCACATATCCCAACTGGTTAAAGGGACATCCATCTGTACCATTTCCGGTGATCGTTTACTCGAGGTTGATATCTTTCCCCATCCCGCTATAATGGCCCGCTTTCCCACAACTAAATTCGCTCGAGACTTCAGCAAACAAATAGGTTGAGTTGCAACTGAAAATGAAAACACAAGGAAAGGATTCACAGAATTTTTCATTAAAACTAAAAATGAAAACTAAAAGTTTGGTGATACAATTTGTGTCACAAGTGCAACTCTTATCACACAGCAATAAATATTCCATTACACTGGTCCCGGTGTGGGTGTAATTATTACCCTGAGGGGCCTTACACTGCACGCGATCGCCCCAAGATCGCCATAAACAACGGCTCACAATCAGATGGCGTTTGTTAATTGGCAGCAACTGTTTAACTTGCTTATGTTCGACTCACCTTGCACTGCGCATCCAACAAAACAAAAAGACAATATTGGTCCGCCACCACCGCGACCGACCGAACACCTCTTCACAACAATGTAGCGTGACGCTGGCAAATAAATTTATCGTCTCCGTGTCCAGAGGGACTAATAACATTAATTTCCTTTCGAAATCAATCCGAGCATTGGTGTTGCGTCCCTTTGCTGTGGTTTCGGAAAATCGTTCTCCCATTGCATCGGCAAGGCGAAATAAGAAGAGAAGCATTCTTTTTTTTTGTTGTTGTTGAAAAATTTAATGAATAACAAACAATGTAGAAAGAGAGACTTGAAATTAGGTGTTTCATAGTCGACACGTTCTGCTTTGCTAACAATAATGAGATTTTAAGCATGCAGAGGGCAGCTAGGTCGGCATACCTTGAAAGGGATCCGACACAACTCCTGCTCGTGCAGCAGCGGCATATTGCTGCCGAATTACAAAGAATGCAGAAGCAATTTAATTCGTTTGGGGATGGGAAGTTTGCCCAAAATTTAATGATTGTACAATTCATATCATTTATTATTACTTCATATCGAAACCTGCCGCTGACACACATTTCTTTTTGAAAATCATTGCTTTGGGTGTTCTGCTGGGTAGCCGTGTACTTTGAACACATCTGTATGCTTTGACGTTAATTGTATCCTGTGTCTGTGGGTTATGAATAGCTTTAGGTATACGGTTTAAAGTTGCCCCAAAGGGGTGTTGTGTAAATATTGATAAATCTTAAAGGAGTTTTTGATTGCTAATTAAATGAACTTGGTTTGATTTATACATTAGGAGTGTGCTTTCAAATAAGACACGGTGTAATTGGAGGAAAACATTTGCGAACATGAAGTTACAGTACTGTTACAGCGAAACAGGATATTCGCTGCCAACTAAAGGTAATGTATGTACATTATATACGCTCTTTTTAATTTTGATATAGTAAGTGATAGTTGTTAGTTTAATATTTCGCAAAATAAAATTTAACGGTTTTTCGTAACGTGTGATCTTTTAGTGATTCTCCAGCCGATACTCCCTTATAAGCTTTAATACTTTTGTTAGAATGCATAAACAAGATTGCCAAATATGTCAGCCGTTATGTCTGGATGTCAGAGGTTGAGGATAAAAATGAAGAGAGTATTATCAATTAAAATAAATCTGTACGATTGGAATCTTTTATCCATATGTAAATAGATATCTCATAGAGTAGCTATATTCTCTTCTTATTATATATGTACATATGTACATATGTACGTACTTAACTCTTAGACTTCTTAATAATACCCTTGCAATCGTTTTTTTTTTCAGGCAAAGTGAGGACCCTCGTATGCATTCCTTAATATTCTCTGTCACCTCTCACTGACATAATTGATTATTCTTTCTTTTGTGCTCACGTACAATATAAGTAGGTACCAACTTACATCTCCATATGAAGACCCCAAACAATTTAATTAATTTGCACTTTTCAGTTCTCCGATGTTTATATACATAAATACATAGTACATACATATGTATCCTACGTATGGATGTGCTACTTATGTTTGTACAGCTATGTTGAAAATAATAGTAGTGGACCTGAAACGTTTGTATAGAATGGTGTCATAGCAAAAATAAAATTTATTTTAACAAAGTTATGTTATAACATTAACGTTTACATACTTGGTTATTAATTGCAACCTAAATATAAATTTTTACATATGTACAAAAAAAAAGTTTTTGTAAAAGTACTATCAAAATTGACTGTTCAACAAAATAGTAGTATTTGATTAAAACTAAGAAAAAACAAAAAATTAAAAAGTAAATTTATCATAATATTAATTTAAAGTTAAAATTCTACTTTGACCTTTGTTGAGAACCCTTTATTGTTTAAGACAGCCTTTCACCGACGTTGCATAGAGTCCGCCAGATCTTGGCACCTCTTCGGAACAATCTTACTCCATGCATTTTCGAAAACTTGGCATAGATCTCGATTGTTCCTTGGTTTAGCCTCTCAAACCAATTTTTGACATTGCCGCATAGATTTCATGTGAGATTGAGGTCAAGCGACAGTGCTAGCCATGACATAACCTCAAGCCACTTCCACCGAAACCATTCCTTGGCTATCTAATTGGTGTGTTTCGGGTAATTATCTTATAGGAAGACCCAAACTAGAGGTATTTCATATTCTGCATATTGTAGCATAACACCGTTCAAGATATTCACATGCAATTGTTGATCCATTATCAGATTAATCACATGGATCGATCCTACACAGTAGTACGGAAAGCAGTCCTACACCACTGTTTTGGTTCTACAATTTTTTACCGTCTTCGTGGTGTATCTTTGATGATATTCGGTATTGGGTGATCGATGAATATATTGCTGAGAACAATTGCTACCAAATAACATAATTTGACTTTCGTTCGTCCACAATATATTATTCCACTTTTCGACTGGCTATTTGAGGTTTTTTTTCGCGCGCTCAATCCCAGGTTTAACGTGTTTCTCCGTGAAAAATGCGACTTTTCGAGGAGTTCGTGTAAACAGTTTTTCTTCTAATAGTCGTCTACGAATGGTTAATTAATGGTTAAACCTTAATGCACGCCTGCCCTCTAAGAGTGAAGTTTTTCACTTGCACCCACAAGTTTTCGACTTTTCTTAGAAATTTATTGCATTAGCAATCATAGGTGCTTTACGTCCAATAAATTCATTGAATTTCGGCGTAAGTATTTCCTTCTGGGCGTAGTTCAATTAGTATACTTCGCTTTCTTGCGGGTACTGCTTTCCCCTACCCACTAATATTAATTATGTATTTATATTTATATTTTTTTTCTTTAAATATTAAAAAACAATCTATTTTCTTAAAGTCCTTTACTTCTTACCATTTATTTCGCAATATTTTGTTATATTTCTTGAAATAACAATCGCACTACTATTTTTTTGAACAGTTGATTTGCACTGAAAATTCAAACTATGTATGTATTATATTTCCTTACTGTTACTATGAAACAGCTATTTTAATGTTTCTATATCTTTAAACCTTTCTCAAATAAAAATTCTGTGAATTGGAATTAAATTCCGCGCCCTTGATTATGTTGAAATATTTCAATTTAAAAATTGTTAAGGGGCACTACTATTATTTTGAACACAACTGTACGTCGTTATGACAACCTAAAAATATCTAGAACTTATTAAGAAAGTCCGATGCATGGTATACACGAATTCGTGGTAGTCAGATTAGTATTGTCACCGCTTTCAGTCCGCATTCTCCAACTAAATGAATTGAAGGTAAAAGCAAGTCCAAATGCGATTATTTCTCAAAAATTCTTAAGGACAATACCATCGACGTTGCAGTTATCCAAAAGACTCATACGGCCTCGGAAGGTGACTTTAGTAAATGAGACAAAATAGACGGAGTCTTATACCACTAAGCGTATGGTTCTGCCAGTTTCATTCGCAACGGCGTTAAAGGTTGATATGTGTCCAACAGAATTTAACCCGCCATCAACGCAATGGTACCTATCGAGAAGGCTAGGTTTAGATCTGGGCGTAGTTGTTTGGACCAAGTATTAGCTCTGACGATCCACATTAAAGCAGGTTACCAGGCCAACCGCAAAACATCGGTGGTATTTATCAACCCCTATAGTCTGGAGAGTATTATACAGTCTGGAGAGTTCTTCAAGTCGTAACATCCACGATGACAGCCACCGTCCTGAACAGCATGCTTAATGACAGACTTTTCCAAGTCTTACTGAACAACGAGCATAGTTTTCGCTGAAAACTGAACAATGGATTCCCTCAAGAATCAGTTCTGACACCTCTGCTTTTCAACTTGTACCCTCATTTACTTGATTGTAAGCAAAACTTGTTTTAATCTCAACAACAAAGTTTGCAGTACCTACTAAAATGTCGGTAAAATTTAATACGCTCTGCTAGTCCACAACTTTTCACCAAAATATTTTGAAATTACTCTAGATCGTACTCTGTCGTTCAAACAACACCTCACTGAAAGCGAAACTGAAATCCCGCAACAACATCATACAAAAGTTGACCTCAACGATATGGGGCGCTCTTGCTAAAACATTACGCTCCACCTCCCTGGGGCTGGTTTTTTCCACCGAACGTCGTTATCAAAATGTCTTACAGGGCGAGTTCAACAAATTGAATGCCACCTTCCCTTTGCCAATCCGCAACGACATCGAGTCTAGTGCGAGATCTCGCATTAAATCACGGCGCCTTTTTCTAAGATTGACACTAAATCAATTCATGGTTCATGGAACCAAACATGAGGTGTACACATAGATACATACAGCAATAATTCGTTGATTAATATTATTCTGGTCAAATTAATAAAATCCTACTCGAAGTCGACATATTTTTATACTCATTTCCTTACCGTCTTGGTTTCAATAAGTTTATGGAAATATAAAATTCCTTAAACTAAGATGGACAGACATGACGTACTCTACTATACGTATTAATAGTTGATAATAGACAGGTGTATCCAGTAGACAGAGCTGCATCCAAAAAGAAAAAGGGAAAGATCATAAAATAAGTGGCGGTACAAATGTGGAACATAATTTTTGAAATATTTGCGAAACTTATTTAAGGAAACACTCATAAGTAGTTATGTAAGTTCGTTCTGAAGTATAACACGAGAATGGTATTTGACGGCTTAGTTAAACCTAAGTCCGACAAAAGCTTTGATAATATCTTTCATAAGGAAAAGACAACTTGACCGACAGAGGCCGATAAGGTTGTCGGGTACAATACTGACACAAGTCAAAGAAGTTAAATATCTGTAACTAAATCTAGACAGCAAACACACAGAAGAGATAAACAGGAAAACGAAGCGAGTTCTAATGATTTACCGGAGCCCATCGGGCAATTCCTGGGGATGTAGCCCGACCATCCGTCAAAGAAGAATTCAGGAAACTAGGGAGGGAAAAGAGGGCAAGAACCTGCAATAACGATCATAGCATGAGACAAGTGAAGAAACTTCTAGTGCAAATTAACCGAAAAGGCATATATCATTATAAGCAAGAATAACCTTCGTATTCTAACGGGCTTCCTAACGAGGCATTGTAGGCTCAAGAAACAGCTAATGAAACTAGGCATATCTGAAGAAGGTCTCTGCGATGAGTCCAGTGAAATTTCATAAAATGTACTGGGATCTTGTGGAGCACTGACTCACAAAACACTGAAATACTTAGGCAAGTACCAATTATCAGATGAGGAAATACCGTCACTAAAGTCTATTCTCATCGTTAGATTCTTAAAAGAAACTGGTTTAGAGAGAGTTCTTTAGGACAGATTTCTTCCATCAAGGCGTAGTAAAAGTAAATGAGCCTCATAATGATTCCAAAAGGAATCTTAATGCGAGGGGAACTCTAATGAGGTCATATACGTCTTCAAGGTGTTAGCTGGGGGCACAATAGATCACATGGTCGCAGTGCAACATACCCCTTTTTCAAATAATAATAGTTCTAAAGTGTATGTTCACATAAATACTACACAGATATGTCCCTACAGCAAAGTCAGTTGAATTGTTAATTTTAGCTCTTTGGAAAACGCGGAATATACACTACTATGTATGAACAAAAGCTTTCACTTTCATCTGCTTGATGTATACAACACACGTTCACGAACAACTTTTTGACGAGCTAGAGTATTTTCTTCTATATTGATTTTATAAGTATGACACTAATTTCGTTCTACATTTCCAATTAACAAATGAATGTACTTCTATAATATAATATAAAATATACATGTCGATCCCCTAAATGTCCCATCATAACAATAAATCTCCACTTATCTCCTAATTCAATCGAGTAAAAACCAACACGCAACATTTCATCATGTCACCGAAAAATCCAAAACTCACATACCATCACAAGCCCGCCCCATAACTTACCCGAGTAATTAAGAGGCGTTTTCAAAACAAGCAGCGCAATGTCATGATGATATTGGCCCTGTTTATAATCTGGATGTACAATCACATGACTAATTGCATGGTTGACCGCTCGAGGGGCACAGAATCCAGTGCTAGCGCAATCAGGGTCGGTGGATGTATCGTACTCTCCGACTCGAACTGATGATCTTAAATTAGACAGAACAATCATTAAGAAGGAGTGTGAGCTTACTATGTCTACCAGCATAAAACCAATTATTAATATCAAATTAAAATTAAATCAAGTAACACTCTATATAGTGTTTGATTGACAAGTGATATCTTACAAACGATGTCCGTCGGCCTTGGCCAGAGCACAGTGAGCAGCAGTTAGAATGACTCGACGTGCTATGATGGACCCAGCACATGGATAGGCAAAACTTCCTGTGTTAACATCTGCTAAACAAAATATCGAACAATCACTGGTAGTTAATTGAATGAAAGTCACGCACTTACGTTTGAAGCCGACTCTTGCGATGAATGGATAGGTACCCAATCCTTTGTAGAATTGACCTTGCACTAATGCCTTGCCGCACACCTGATTTTTTTCCAACGGACTGCTGGGGCAGCAGACGTATGGCATGTCTTCGCCGCCACCACAAAACAATGTCTTATCGCCATAGTAACACATCTTTGCGATTTCATAGATCATAGAGGGGCATTCGTGCATTGGACTGCATTCAGTTCCAGCTGCGCAATCAGTGCCGGAATCATAATACGATCGGACTTTTAATGGATCGCGTGCATAGCTGTTCCCTTGTTCCGAACGAACAAGAAGACGATCTGAAAAGAGACAAACGAATCGATTATATCTAGGTATGATTTAGATTAATTGACTCGAGATTTGATTTGGGACACACAATCCTAGAATAGGGGTAGGTGACATGTATTTTATTTCTAGACTACTAGAGACTAATCCTCCTCACACCGAGGAATAGAAAGAGGAGCAATGAACTGATGAATTCAACTAAAAAATCGTACAAAAGAGTTAACAAACCGTCTGTATGCGTGAATAATATAAATACCATGTACGTATCTATTTCTTCGTAATGCATTTTGTCGATTATTAGTAAACAAAATGTTTGTGTGCCAGTGCGTGACTTTAAAAGCAATTTAAATTTAAAGTATCATAGAAAAACACAAAAAACAGTAAAAAAAAGTATTATTATCATTTTAATTAAATTCATTCCAGATTGATTAAGCTACAGAGCGGGCCATCTGTTGGTTTCTTTTGGAATCATGTTATTTTGAAACTGCCAGCTCTTATGCGCTCAAAAAATAGACAGAAATTCAGTATATTTTCGCAGTACGAAATGGATTTACGCTTGAACAACATTGGGAAATATTGCAAAGTTACTCAAAAGTGGATACTGTGTTGCCGAAATTTGAAAAGAAATTTGGGTCGAAATAATGCAGCAACTAAAGCTGGTGTTTGCAAGTTTGTGATGAAAGTTCGTGAGACAGGTTTGCTGATTGATAAATGATAACCGAACATATTTCCGTGTTCGTCCTGTGCACCCAAAGGAGAATATTGCAGCTTTTTGCAGGTTTTTGGAGTTATACCCAGGCATGATAACCGATTTTTTATGACCAGAAGTTGAGGAAGATGGGGTTACGTGCCACGCAAGCCGGCCAACAATCGATTTATTGCACACTAAGTTCTATAGTCTTCGAATCACACCCGGAGGGACAACGCAGTAGAGGAAGACCTCGCCTTAGGTGGCGCGCACAAGTTGAAGGGGACCTGAACAAGCTTGGAGTGCGCAACTGGAGGCAGTTAGCTAAGGACCAGGCTAACTGGAGAGGCTTGTTAGTTGAGGCCCAGGTTCACCCCGAACTGTAGCGCCACCTAAGTAAGTAAGTAAGTTCTATAATCGTGTAATCAGTCGTTTTGGTGATGTTGCTTGGTCGACACGGAGCTGCGATTTGACGCCGTTTGACTTTTTTTTTGGTGGGGTGCCATTAAAGATCGATGCTATGCAAACAATCCAAAGACTATTAAGGCAAAGAATAATATTGGTCAAGCTATTCGTGAAATTGAGACCGAAACCATCGATTCTGCGTTATTCTGAAGTTGAGCAATGCTTAAAACAGTTCATCAAGTCATGCCAATTTCCCATCAGTGAAGACCACAACCAGCAATCCTGCATCTGTTACTATCATTGTCATTGTGTGTATATGTATGCGCGCGCAGTAACATGATCATATTTTAAATTTTGGTCGTGCTTCTTTATCAGTGAAAACATTCAGCACATTTGTAATTTTATTAATTAGGATATTAATAAGGGATTTAGGTGTTGTACGGGTATCGAACCATTTGAGCTAAGGCGCAGCACAATACTAAGTATATGAGACTGGCAGTTCAGAAATCGGTTGGCGCATCTTTTATTTTCCTGTACATGAACATAATGGATTATATTGTTCATCCGACCAATACCGAATTCTATTATCTCCTGCTTCACAAAGTTCGAGGGCCTACTATACATTATTTTCAAACTCATACACGGTAGGTGCCTACACACATCCAACATTCCACTCAGCTTGCAGGGACTATTGGAAGATAGATACTGGAACCAGATACTGGTTTCGGTCTCTGGTTTATCTCACAGAGATCTATTCGCAATTATACTGTTTTTTACCAGTTGTTAAATCCACTACATCTCTGCGAGAGGCACAGAGACAGTTTGGCTGAAGACGATAACATTTTTGTTCACCTGTTCAGCATTCACCTCTCAATTTAAACACTTTTGCAAGTCCTCTTTGCAATATTGTTATAATTGTCATTAAGTTATATGACTCAGGTGCTTCGAGAATGCAAGCTCATAGTCTGGGATGAGTACTATGTCAGACATAAGAGCAATCGGGGCTATGGATAAGATTTACGAGGCAACACTTTGCTCATGACTGGGGTCACTGTACTGCTTGCTGGTGACTTCACACTGACATTACCAGTCTTTCCAAAGGGATTTTGTGCTGACAAGATAGGGGCCTACTTGTAGCCAAAAACGAAGCGGTTGTGTCTTTAAAAGAATATGAAGGTAAATATACTATAATTGGGACATGACGTGGGTGGCGAAGAGTTTACGCAGATTTAAAACAAACATAGACGACGGAAATATAGAAGAAGAAAAGGGGAAAGTACAAATTCTTAATAGTTTGTGTCAAATCGTGAGGGATATAAAGATGGTCCTGATTTTAAGAATATAAGCAACAAACCAATTACATGGCTTAGGGAGTGGACTATACTAACAATGACAAATTATGCAATCGAAATTAATGCTTGGTTTTCACTTAAATTAAGTGCTTTTGATGTGACATACAACTCTATAGACACAGTAGTTAGTAGATATCGAAAAAGTGCTGGATTATCCGGTTGGAATTCTTTCTCAACCACCCAGATATTTCTTCACACAAAATAATATTGAAGGTGGACACACGTATTATGCTCTTAAGGAATTTAAATCTAAATATACAATCAAAATGTGCAACGGAACCAGATTGCAGGTGAAAGCTTTCCATAAAAATGTGATAGAGGCGACAAACTTTACCAGCTGCGGCCAGGTGGAAAATGTATTTCTGACTACCCCTGTCTACGACTGGAGTTTTCATTGAAGGTCTGTTTCACGATGATAATAAATAAGACTCAGAGTCAATGCTTAACTCGCAGTCTGCACATTCTACAGCTTATTGGTACAACAGCAAATATGTTATATAAAGAGGTGCTAAGAAATAAGGAAACCCGCGGGTCTAAATTTTTTATAATTAGTTGAATAAATACACAACACTAAAATCGCATGCTTCGTAAAAACCAACTCGAACTGAATAATGTTTTCATATATACTATATATATATAGTACATACGTACTCGTTGTTGCACGATTCATAAAAATGACATATTTCAATTTGATACTTTGCAAATTTGTTTGATATCGAATTTGAATTTCTTAATTTGGCTTTCTTACAAAATATATTGTAGATATCTAATGATGAGAATTAGCACTATGTACCTACGTTCATATCTACTTATTCATACTGTGCACTTTCAAAACAAACGAGCGAAGCAAGGCGGATCAATAACTCTCTAATAAAAACCTTATCTCTTTAAAGGTAGCCAGTTCAACACCTTGATGGTTATTCATAGCAGATTTCGGGGCAGATCACGCATTGAGAAGTTATCAGGATACTCAAAAGTTTAAATTGCTGTTTTGTCAAAGTGCTGTTTGAAACATAATACACTTGTTGAGTAGACCAATCTTTAGCGGGGTTCACATTCATAACATTTTCCGTCAAATCGGTTTGGTAAATCATCCAACCCAAGAATATGCGTTCACATTCATCAAACCTGCGGTCATTATATCGCTTGAATAAAAATTTGTTGAGTGTGAACTCCGCTATAAACAAACTGTATAATATCTACCTACATCGGTGGTAACTATTAAGCAATACACAAAGCTGCATATCTCATGTCATAATAACTGAATAACTGAAAAGTACTACCTCGACCTTGCTGAGTACCAGGTCACTAGATTTGTGTCAATCGATCATGTTTCAATTTAATCATTCATTGACAGAG
Organism: Xylota sylvarum; assembly: GCA_905220385.1. Lineage (NCBI taxonomy): Eukaryota > Metazoa > Arthropoda > Insecta > Diptera > Syrphidae > Xylota > Xylota sylvarum. The sequence continues at coordinate 64,261,919 of LR999957.1, read as the reverse complement.
ACAAATTCGTATCGTTTGTATTTAATTTGTATTGGATTGGTTTCCTGCTGTTCATCGTTCATTCTCGTTCTTGAATTAGTACTTGATTCAAAAAGAAAAGAAAAGTGAACGGGATAGACAACATGAAATACTCTATAGGTATACTGCGTTAGTCATACTCTTCTGCGAAAAAAACATCTCCTTTGAGCAAAATCTATAAGAAGAGTGAGGTGGGCATGCGATCGCCGATCAGTATCTCTTATTGCCCATAATGCAACAAGTTTATTACTTACATATGTATGTATATCACTACAAACGATACCCTATCCAAGTTTATATTAACAAACAACAAAACAAATAAATATATATTTGGCGCGACAGTTCCATGGAACCCAGAGCCTAGCTTCTCACAACCATTCGTTACACGAACCATTATTTACACGAATAGAACGGGCCTACTATTTAACGCCGTGTCCGAATGGCGATTTGTTATTTGAGAGCCTTTTTCATGACAGTTATACTCTCAGATGTTTGTCAGACGCTCGCGAGAGATGGGGCCGTGCAAGAAAATTGAAAAAAAAGGTGTTGTCTGGTGATCGAACCTCGAATGCCTAGCTCTGTAGTCCAATGCAGTAACCACTTGAGCCACGATAAGCCAAACCTTATGAAGTTGATATGTATGTATATCCGTGATCAGTATCAATAGCGAAGAGGAGTGAGCCATGTCTGTCCGTCCGTATGTCAACACTTTTTGGGCCTTAAGTTTTGAGCTGGGAGAGTGAAATTTCATATCTGGACGTTTGTAAAGAGAAGCGGTACAAGTGTAAACATTTCTGAAATCCGCCCACCGCCATGCCCTCTTTTTCATAATTTCACAAAATTTTTTGAAACCGCAAAAAATTATTTTGACCAAATATTCAGATATTCAAATTGTCTACAATTCACCCATACATTATATGTAGCCACGCTCACTTTTTGCGGGCGTATACCGTATGCCACACCCACTTTAGTAGGACAAAGACAAAGGAAAAATGATAGGGTATTATATCATCCGTTCTAGACGTATTGTAGCTTTTCTGTATGTTTTCGAATACTTTTGTTTAGTAGTTCATAACTAAATAACCGAGACAACTGAATTTGTCTGAAGTTTGAGATAAGTATTGACTTTGTGATTGATTGATTTGTGGTTGTGTGAATGCAATCATCAATACTTTTTCGTGAACAAAGTCAAATGATACGGAACAAGGTGGATAAGGTTAAAATAATCGAATCAACCACGATTGATACACCTCTACAGGACACCCGGAGAATAACCAAGTTGATGATTGAACAAGGTTTTACTCTGTAGGTACACAATGAACCATCAATTGAAGATATAGACTTATGTAATACTGCCTAGTTATCATGGATATAATGGCACAGGTCATAAGTCCACAGTCGTTCGGGTGTGTCAGATGTACACAATTTGAATGTGGACTTATTACCCTTCTGGATTAGTCATAAGTCCATAATTTAGTGGACCATAATTCCATGATTTATTGAAGAAGGTGGGGTAAATTCTGACAATCTGAAGTTGGTTCGGTGAAAAAGGCAAGATATATAGTACATGTGTACATATCTATGTATATAATTTACATATGAATGAATTCCGCTTCGCTGCAACGATCACCGTATTTTTAAGATGCTGCTAACACTATTAGTTTTACAACTCTGGACGAATATTTGTGGGCGCCGTGGCTCAAGTGGTTAGTGCGTTGGACTACGGAGCGAGGGGTTCCAAGTTCAATCCCCAAACAACACCTAAAAATTTCTTTCACGGCCCCACCTCTCGCGAGCGTCTGACAAACATCCGAGAGTAAAACTGTCATGAAAAAAAGCTTCTCAAAAACAAAAAACTGCCGTTCGGATCCGGCATTAAACAGTAGGACCCTTCCATTCGTGTGAAGAATATAACACGCACAGCACGAGTGGTTGTGAGAAGCTAGGCCCTGGGTCCCATGGACCTGTCGCGCTAAAAATTTGTATTTTTTTTTATTTTTGGACGAATATTTAAGATAAGGATCGGAACAGTGAAATGGTGCAGAAGTTTGTGTGAGCAAATCTATCCTTTTTATTGGGAGTTCTTTCCTGGGACTATCGCGGACTGTACTATACTTCATAACAGTGAAGCAAACTTTCGTAAACTTCTGCCCACATAAATTTCCCAAGTAAATAAAATCGATGAATCAACGTTAATACAATCCATAGGAGTTGAACTTTTACTAAATTAGTCAACGGTATGCACAGGTAAGGAGGAGGAGGAAACCAGTATACATTATTGTCCACGCTAGTGCCTGAACTGACTAATATAAATAAGGCTAATCCAGGTTAATATCTGTAAATGACTTCAAAATAATATATAAACCGAAAGGGTTGCAAGAGTCGGTCGGTTTAGTGGCAATAGAATGGAGCTATTTTGAGTTAAACGTTATTAGCAGCTAACTAAGCATTAGCAGTTTTCCCGTGCAACCAATGGTTGCTAGTGTTAAACAAAATACTTATACATATTTACGTGAAAAGAGGCCAATAAAGTTAAAACAATCGCCCTTCAGTTCAACAACAGTTCATTTTATGTACCTTAATGTAACAATAGATTAATCTGTCATCCTTAAAGCTATAAGACCCAGTTTTTCAGTGCGGACTTAACTCTGAGTTCAACCCCACTTATCTAACTCTAGATTAAAATTGATATTGAATTAACTGATGAAGCAGACTCCTCACTACCACTCAGGTAGTTTAATTTGGTATTCCTTCCACTACATCATGATTTATCTATTTAGTTGTCAAAAAACTATCGAAATCTATAATTCTGCATTGATAACTCAATTGTCAATTGTTTAATCCCGAAACTCGAATAACCTCGTACTGAAAAATTGGTCCTAAGTGGTTGCTCTTAGTATATGACTTTTTAATGGCAACCGTGCTGCAACAACAGACACCAATTACATTGTGTATATCAATTTTGAACTGAACATTTTTCTACAACTATTGTATGTATGTGCATATGTATGTATATAAAAATTAATTGCCGTGCGTTAGTCTCGCAAAAACTCGAGAACGGCTCAACCGATTTGAATCTTTTTTGTTTTGTTCGTCGCAATACTGGTGGTTTAGAAAAAACTAGGCCACAACTAACAAGCCAAGTTGGAATTGTATTTTGACAATGCTCACTTACTTAGGTACCGCTACAGTTCGGATTGAACCTATGCCACAACTAACAAGCCTCTGCAGTTAGCCCGGTCCTTAGCTAACTGCCTCCAGTTGCGCAATCCCTTCTACTTGTGCGCGAGGTCTTCCTCTACTGCGTTGTCCCTCCGAGGTTGATTCGAACACTCTACGGGCCGGAGCACTAGTGTTCCTTGGCTTTAAATGTCCTAGCCTAGCCTAAACTGATGCGCAGTTTTTTGACTAGGTCGATGTCGGTGTACAGCTCGTATAGTTCGTCGTTGAATCTCCTCCTCCAAATCCCGCCAACGCAAACGGGACCGAATATTTTACGAAGAAGTTTTCTTTTTGATAAAGTTCATACTTCAGCGCCATAAAGGAGGACTGGGATGATCAAGGTTTTATATTGAGTCTCCTTAGTTGTTCGGAATAGGGTTTTACTGCTCAGTTGCATTCTGAACCCAAAGAAATAGCGTGGTATAGTGGTATCTCAAAGTTATAGCCGTCGATTGTGAGGTTCTGTCCAATTCGTCGATGTTGTTTGTCCCTTCTTGTTGACAGCATATACTTGGTTTTGCCCTCGTTTACCACTAAACCCATTTTGACAGCTTCCGTTTCAATGCCAGTGAACACACCGGTGATAGCCCGCTGTGTTCTGCCAATTATGTCAATATCGTCGGCATACGCTAGTAGTTGTGCAGAGTTTTGAAAGAATCTGCCCTTATGTTGCTTTCACAAAGCGTCATAAGTCAAATTTTAAATTTGGCCTTATGTCACGGCACTTCCAAAAGATAGTTTCCGGCGGATGACTCATTCGGTAGTTTTTGGATTTCAGTTGCAATACCAAAGCAATCCATAACATTTAGTTTTAAATACATACATAGGTTCGATAGTTCTTTTGCCATAACTGGAGTTAAATTCCAGCAACCTTAAAAAATTCTTCTAACCTTATTTCACTTGGATTAGTGAATTTTGTTGGCCTTATTTCACTTACATAAAGTGAAATAAAACGAAATGTTATAATTTGACTTTATTTCACGGCACTACTTATGGATTCTGTCGCACACTTTTGCTTTTAACCGTTTGAGTTAGAATATATCGACTGAATAAATATTATCTTAAAACAAATGGCGAGCAGTCTTGGCCAAAGGAATGAGGCACCTTACCTATAAATTGAATTTCAACACGTGTAAGCCGAAAATTGAAATTAAATAGGTACGCAGGTTTTGGTATTAAACAATTACTTTATATTTAATCAATATTTAATCGGTTCTGCTTCTGCTCCTGCTCCTTCGTCCGTAATATCCATACATAGAAACAAGTTTAGTCAATCTTCTTAAAGCAGGATTTACACGTATCGATATCCGCCGTGCGACTAGTCACCAAATCGCCTCATAAAATCGCACAGCCACTCTACTTTCACAATTAATAAATATCATTTCGTTCTTTTTGTTTGAAACTGTTGAGCAGAAAAGATGTAGGTACTAAGATCTGGTGCGATCGCCTGCAACTGATCATTTTTACGGTCCACTTTAGTCAGCCGCCGCCGCATGCGCATAACAAAAGAGCTAGGAACTGGATGAACAGTATTCAAAAGAATCCTTAAATATCCACTCGGCTAAATCATAATCTACTGAAACATGTGCGCAATGTGTCTTTAGAGGGAATATAAATGATTCAATTAGGAAGCACACACAGTGAACAGTCGCAATGTATGTATTAGGTTGTACCACATGGAATGTCCGATTTTTCTGAGTACCACATCTGTACCACAAAATGATAAGATAAAGTGATACGTGTGTTTGATGTGTGAGTTCGTTCGTTCGTTGCAAGTACACTTATTTATAACAGTAATTACGCATTTAAGGAGGTAGCGGTAAGCGAACGCAACATTCGGTGTTTGGTAAATTCCGTTCGGGAGATCTTAGCCTAGAAAACGAACCATATGGGAAACCGGGAACGGTAATTAATGACAATGTTTTAAAAGCAACGGTAAATACAGACCTATACAAAATACAAAACTCAATAAACGGGTACAATCATTGTGGAAAAATCGACATAGTGCATGCGAAATTGGCTGAAAAACAGCCTGCGTTGACAAATAGGCATGGACCGATCCTATTGCCTGACAGTGCTACCCTCATACCTCACGCGTAACGGTGGAAAAAGTACTGCAGTAGGGATTTGATATTGTCCCGCATCCTCCGTACACTCTCCATGTTTCTCCATCGGATTATCACCTTTTCCAGAGTCGAGAGTCATTTTGTCGGCAAAAGGTATTCCAAAACCGAGTTGAGGTCATTAAAGATGATGACTTTATACCGTCCAAAAATCAAGCTGACAATGTATAAAAAATAAATAATGGACCTTGAATCACGGTGGAAGAAACCTATAGATGCCAACGATTCATATTTTGATTAAATAAAAAATTATAAAAAAGGAAATATTGACTTTTACATTTTTACCACGAAATTGCACGGCACTCATGACAACACTTATGTAATCCGATCACGCGCACGGAGAAAATGTGGAATAGAGGATTGCTTCTCAAAGATTCCAAGCTTAACTGGACTGAGCCTAGTCCGAACTCATTTGGATTTCTATTGGACACTCACTTTCCAATGCAATACGTTTTGAATTAGTATGTCGCAATCATCGACAGTGAGAATAAAATTTTAAACCAACGGCAGTTTTTATATCCAACCACAAAGGATTGTAAAACTGTCTTACATCCTTAAAAACAAAATCTTTCAACGAGTTGGAACCCAAACATTTTTTTCAGAACAACATGTCTACACGAAGCGTAAGTTAACACATTTCCGTATATAAGTTGGCAAAGTCTAAGAACATCAACCTGCCATGACAATCTAAAATATTAAGAAAATTCTCACAAAAGACCTGTAATTACCTGCTTCCAAATCTCAAATGTCATTTGAGCTCAAGTCAGGGGAATTTCATCTAAAAAGTTCAGGAGAACCAACACTTAACTGAATGGCTTCGTGAACAAACAATATTAAACGAATTGGAATACGAATAATGTCGATTGTAGCAACAGTGAATAATGTTCGATATCGCATATCTTTGGTGAAAGCCTTGATGACATGAGGTTGTAGCAGAACGGAGTTTTATTAAAAAATAATAATTATCGCAATATTATTGTTCAGCATTTTACAGAGGCAGTTTGTTTTGTACTAATCTGAATTTTTAAGTATGTACGTTCATGTTTACTTACAATGTTTGGTATGCAAATAACCTCTGAAATTGTTCTTTATGAAAGCATTACATTCATTTCATACAGTGTATTAAAAATTAAATGGAGTATAAAATGGAAAATGAGCACTTGGGCAAGCAAAGTTCATTCAGGCAATTTGTTCGTCTGAGTGTTTTGATTTATCACAGGTGTTCTGCGATTTACTACATTTGTGGTAAACAATAAACCATGACAAAATCGTTTAGTAGGTCGAAACAAATGAATTTTTCAGAATATATACCTACTCAAATGAACGATTTTAATGATTTACACAGTTTCATAAACTTAAAAAGAGCTTATCTGATTATACAGAATTGTTCTCCAAATATTTATACTCGTAAATACTTTGGCTCGGGGACTAACTTTGGATTCAGCATAGTCATACATACAGTACATGTAGACTCAGGAAATTATTTAATAGCATGGACATTGAAAGTAACTTAAGAGGCTTTTAATTTTAATTGCTTACTTAGTTTTAGTAAAATGACAACAATCTTAAAAAATTTATTACAAATTCCTACTTTGATGGTTTGTTCACACTTTGAACTTTCAGTCATTCGACACAACTAAATTTATTTAATCACTTTATACACCCCAAAAAATCATTAGAAAGTCATATAAATGTACACATATGCACATAAGTCAGCTACTTATCGCAACGTTAACATTATTGTCGTATAAAAACTTTTTATCTCAAAGAATGTGTAATTTAATTACATATACATATGTACACCTTTGCCTTTAATACTTTACTGATTCCAAATATGAAAAAAGGCAACAGTTTAATTTTCTCAAATGCTACAACCATTTTTAGCGCTTCGTTCCAAATATATTTTACTGTCCATTACAGTTTATATATGCTTTGGTTAAGAATAATATTATTTACATTCATTTTCGACCTTGATACAATAACTCCTATTTGTTTGCTTTACAAATAAATGGCTTACATTCTCTAACTGAAAGGCAAACACACAGACATAATTGTAACAAGGCGCTCATGTTTGTTTTAAGTCTACTAACTCACAAAATAATAATTCTCACTGTTCTTATGCATGAGGCCTAATAAAGTGGGCACGGCATTCTGCATTTTATCACAACAAAAGTCTTCCTTCAGGGGCTGGTGTATCACCGGTGATCACATCAAAATTCTTTCCGCAGGTTCCGATGTATCACGGATCATACACCCATAGATCTCTAGAATTTAGGTTCTACCACAATAGTGAAAAGAATTTATAGAAATTTAGAAATTTATCTCAACAATAAACATATATTATTGCGCAAAAAACAAAACTAATCAATAGAGCTTAAATTTACCTGGGGAAAGAATTTTTATGTGATCACCAGTGATACACTGGCAGCCAACGTTTAAGATATATTTCAGAAAATGTGATCAGATGACATGATAGCATTTATCCAAGCTACCGCAAATTCAAATTTTATAAAATACAATTATTTTTTTTAAATCGATTTTTATTAAAATCTTTATGAAAATTCTGATATCGCTTCAAATATCCATCGAGTCGTTTTTCTCTGCAGTTTAACATACAGGCTGACAAAATTTGAAGACCCACTTTTTAAATTTCCCCATCACAGTAATGTCAAGTTTGTTAAAATTTTGAATTCGAAATTTTTTCGCGAAATATGAAAATACAAATATGTATGTATTACCACGAGAGACACATACGGGACTCTGGGCTTATATTTTCACACCCATTCATTCGATGTGTGTTCTATCTTCACAAGAATGGAAGGGGATCACTGTTTAACGCCCTGTCCAATCCGAAGGGAAATACTTGTTTGAAAACCTTTTTTAAGGCACTGTTTACAGTGTACACGTGGCATTTTTTAACATTTCATTTCTACACATAGTGTGTATCCTTTTCTGAGATATTGATATAAATTTAAGGAGTTTATTCTCAATAACAAACAAATTAACAAAAAGATAATAAAAAAATTACAAAAAATACTTCATTGTTTAGCGTAAAAATAAAAAATTTTCAAAAAATACTTCATTATTTAACGTACAAAAAAAAAGTTTAGTTCACAAACAAAGCCAAAAACTTCAAACAACTATTTTCTCTGCTTCAACTTCAAAATAGCTTCTAATTTTCTTGGCATTGACTCAACTAACTTCTTGGTAAATTCAGTTGGAATTTTTTGCCATTCTACTAATAAAACCGGCTTTAACGAGTCTTTGCTGGTTATGATACGTTTTCAAATATACCAATCGAGATACTCCCTCAAATGCTCTATCAAGTTGAAGGCAGGGGACTCTGGAGATTGATCCATCTGCCTAGGTGTCAGATAAAGTAGCGAATCCGTTGCTTGTAAGCTTTAGCCTGTACCAATTTGCCTATATGCTTGAAGTTGTTGTCCTGCTGAAAGAACCCTAATGAGGGTAAGTTTTCCCTTACAATGTTGGGGTTAACGGTAACGCCCTATGCTGACATTCACGTGCAGACCACTACCGAACCCGCACCGTACTTTATATTTAAATATGTATTTCTATCTTCAATTTTTTTATTTTTCTCTTTCCATAGTTTGTTTGATCCAAATATTCCAAACTTGCTCTCATCACAAAAAAGAATATTTTGCCAGAATAGCAAACTCCAATTTTTCTACTTTTTATGTTTGGAGGTAAAACAGTCGTCGCTTTTAGTGCTTCTCGAAAATGTAAGGTTTATTTCGAGGAACTCTGCTATATAACCCACTACTAATGGAGAGAGTAATGGAGAGCCCGACGACAAGGACAAGGACAAGGACTTGCGCTAACGAGAGTTCAGAAGTTTGGTTTATGTCTTCCGCAATTTTCACTATACTTGCCGCTGAAGTTTTTCGAACCTCATCCCTGACAATAGACCGTACTTCAACTTCAGACAACTTCCTTCAACCTCTCAAGTTTATCAACGATTTTTTAACTGTGTTATGACCTCTGTCAACTATTTCTCCTATGTCCCGTAATGATTATCCTTCCTGTTTTAATTTTATTACAAGTTTTCACGTTTCAATTAAACTTTGTTTTCCGATTTAAAGAACGATCTGTTCGGAACACAAAATTAAGCTACTTTTCGTGTAAATCAACAAAACAATAAGACTTATATCGTCTTCATAGGCAAAGCAACAAGTGTAAAATGAATCTAAAAGGTGTTTTCGCGAGTAGCAGAATCTGTTACAAAATGTACCTTTAGTTTTTTTAACGCGAAAAAATTAAAATTTTTTTTGTTTTTTCATTACTTTTTGTTAATTTTTTTTTGTCGGGTTTTTAAGAATAAACTCCTCAAAAAATTTACATCAGTATTTCATAAAAGGATACTAACTATTCGTTGAAATAAAATGTTGAAAATGCAACGCTGAGGAGTGCGTACACTTTCTTTTGACGCTTACAGTATGTATTTGGCACGACAGGTCCGTACGGTACCCAAGGCCTATCTTTTCACGATTACCTGCATTTACGTGTTATATTCTTCACACGCATGAAAGTGGCCTACATATATATATCCTGTCGGGTCTTATATGAAATTTAGAAAGAACTTTTGGTGTTATGTGGGAATCGAATCTCTAACCCTCGTTCAATAATCCGACGCACTAACGACAGACGTACTAAGCCACGGCACCCACGGGTCTACTAACTTCTCTAGTATAAAATTAATGTTTAAGGAACTGATGGTGATAAATGATACAAAACCTGTGCTGATGCAAAAACTGTACCTGTCTACATATACTATACATACATGCATACATATTTGCCTCGGGAAATTAACCTAAGTTAATAATAGACATTTATGCGCCCGTTTGGGATGGTTCAAAAAAAACGAAATCGAAGCCGAGTATGTTAGATACAAGAACAACTAATCCCATATGGGCTTACCTAAGCCCAGATAAATTTCGTGGCTAAACTCTTAGCCTCGATAAAAGCAGTGATACCAGACTTGAATTTTCCTTGTGGTATCGATAATTTGTATGAGAACGTCAAAACTTACGTATGTATGTATGTATGTATGTAGGTTTTTTGTTATACAAAATCGTAAACATGTAGCAAATGATTTTACCGGTTTTTATTGTTTTTTTTTTATCACTACTCAGAATAATCTTGCTACTGCGTCAAACCACTGAACGGGTGTTTAAGGTACGATTCTAATTAAAAAAGAAAAATTAAGAAGCTAAAATACCTAAACAAGAACGTATGCCAGTGGTGACCGCACCGAAAAAGAAAAAGACAGTTTTATTAGCCAAGAATGTAAATGCTAGGCTTAAGTTCTGCAGATAACTGGACGCTGGACAATTAGAAACGTGCCGTTTTGTCGGATGGAAAATAATATGACTTGCACCGACCACACGAGGGTATTCAAAAGCACCAAGAAAAGCGAATTGTAAAACACAGTGGAGGTAGTCTCATGGTATGGGATTGTTTTACTTAGTGGCACGTCGGTCCACTAACCCAAACTAACGGTATTATGAAAAATGGGGATTATTTAAACATCGTACAAACTAATTTGCCCGATTTCGTGCAAAAGTAATTATCCGGTATTTAGTATTCGATGCTCGAAATGAGTATCAGTACCGAATACTACTAAAAATAAATATTAGAAACTGATTTTTTTATTACTGAAGACGTTTAAAACTGAAGAGTTTAAGTATATTGTGCAGAAAAGTAACCAAAATGGAACAGAACGCATCAAGTGAGACGTTTGGATAGAAGAGACAGGAGAGTGCAAGAGAAGTGTACAAGTACACTATACACATATTCGTTTTTCATCATCCACTTGTACATGTCCCGATTTTCTCTTTTCTTACACTCTACTGTCTCTCCTATCCAACTTGATGTATTCTGTTCCAATTTGATTACTTTTCTACTCAAAATACTTAAACTCGTCAGTATCGAATACCAACTGTTCTGTTCAGGTCTGTTCCATTTAATTATTTTTCTGCACAATATATTTCTTCAATAATCAGTATCGAATACCAAATACCGAATACTGAACTTGAAGTAATCAATAATCATTCGTTATGCTATGTTTCCACCAAACCCAAACCTCGAGGTTTCGATGAATTTTTACCAAAACCTCGAAAACCGTTTCCTCCAATTTGAAATCATTTCAAATGTCAATCTGAATTCATTTCAAATGCCAATTTTGAAGTGGCTGACAAAACCATTGTCAACAATCTCCGTTTTTTATATTTTTTTTCTATTCCGTTTGCTGAAAAAAATTTTTTATGTGCAATTTGAATATTTTTTTTAAAAATTTTACCTGATATGTAACTAAATTTAATAGAATCTTAACCATTTTTTTAATTCAAATCTAACTATAGGTTTTTGACTACAGCGTTCCGACCAAAAGTGCGTCAATTCGTAATAATAATTGTACTTGGTTAACATCTGAAGTTGTAAAATCTCTTAAATTAAAGAAGAAATTCCACAGTAAATGAAAACATACCTGCACATAAAAGTGCGAATTGGTTAACATACAAGCGTGGATAAAGACACAAACGTCGTGGAATAGAAAACAAATTCTTCGAAAAAGATAATTAATACCTTTGAATTGAAAGTACACAATTATCCCGATTAAACCAAAATTCCTGAACAACAATTTAAGAGAGTACATACATATGTACATGTACATAGTACATATGTATATATGAACAAATTTCCAATACCCTAAAAACATTTTCTTAGAAAAGATAAAACCAAATAAACATCGGTAACAGCATTGATAAAGTAATAATCTGCTACGAATTTTTCGCTTCAACACTTTGAAGGTGACGCTAAAGTTTGTACTTCGAAATCTTCGAAATATGTATTTTAAGAAATTTTTGGTCAAAACCGTATCTCGAATGAACATTTTAAACACCTTAAACACCTTAGCAAAAAAAACAGGACATGAACCTACAATTCCATTCATTGGCAAAGGAGTTGGAGGAGAGTTGAAGCAATCTGAGAGACTAGGAACGACGTAATGCATTGTAATAATGATTAACTACTAATTTATGCATACGAACTTTTCAGGTTTTGATGAAGCAAACACATCGTTAAATCACTTTTCACTGAACTGAATGTAAAAGGAACACGCTGTTCAACATTTAGCTTGCAATCGAAAACTGTTAACTTAGTGCCTTATGCCGCAAAAACCAATGGAATGTTAATTAGCCTCAGGGTAGAATAACACATTGGAGTCACATTTCAGTGCAGAAAACTTAACCAAAAGTTAGTAGGTACTTCCTGTCTCCATTTAATTTCAACGTTCTATATAGTGGTCTTGACGATAACATTTTTACCACATAATATATCAATTCAAAGAAAAGCACATACTTAACTAGTTATAATGTATCCACAACGGTATGTATTAATAACGCTAAGCCCTTAAAAGGAAATAAAGTATAATTGATTGTTTATGGGATAATTACCATCATTTTCAACTTCACAAATACCGCCGGTGATCAAAAATCCCACAACAATCAGCCACATCACTTTTTTTGGATTAACTTGCATTGTCAAATGCAATATGTCTGACGAAATAAGAAACATCATTTTATGTAAACTTTCATACAACCAACAAATCACAAAATAATTCAAAATAACCACCCACGAATTCAAAAATATCCACCTGCACTCACTACAAGCACTTTAAACCAGCGACTATGTCAAACCTCAACCTCAGTCGATGTGAATTTAATCCAACAGCCGATAGAACTAGAATGCGTCTCGATCCAAATCGGCGAACGTATAAAATCTAACTAATCCATCAGAATACGGCTAGTAAAAGTATCTAGATACTTCCGGCTGATATTCACGAATGCTTACCCTACTACGAGCAAAAGCCATCCCAATGCGAACACCCTGCGTGCTTTACAATATGTAATGTATTTGTCAAACGCACACATTGGAACTGCGATTTCAGTCAGAAGCATTTCAGCCGCATTTTGTTATTCTATTTATTTTACGAAGCAAATTTATTAAGTGACCGATCATTATGTGACCCACTGATTGCGGTCCAATGACTTCACATCAGACGGTAAATCACATCAGGCGCATGACACGTTTCGCACGCGACATCAAAGGGATTCATCCACCCAGAAATAGTTGCAAAGATTTCAATTTATATACATATGTATGTATATATGTATACGTATGGACGTGTCGCAGTGGGCCAATGTGCCGATACCAGAAGTGTCTGCGGAAGCTTTAAAACAGAGCCTTTTGTGAAGTCATGCAACATTCTTACATAACTTTTATCTAGTATTTTGGTATTATGGACTTTTGGCCTAGTTGCGCAGATGTGTGAACATTTTTTCCCTCCCTTGCCAAAATGGGAAATAACGGCACTAGATCAGTTTAAAATCCCGTGAAATTGGTCGTTTAAACGATCGATTGCACTCGCTTCTATTCGGTTCGAAATGCGCCTAAAGACCGTTAAAATGGTGTTCCATTGTATTTTGGACTCACATATCCGTAGTCTCATTGGTGTTATTGGCCCACTGTACAATGAAAAGAATGAATTTAACTTGAATAAAAGTTAAGTGCTGGAAATGTTCTATTTTATTTAGAAAGTGAAATTGAATACATATGATTGTACGGGATTGCAATTTCATAAATTTATATTTTGATGAATGATCAATTCATATAAAAATGGTAGTAAATGTTGGAAAATAGTGGTAAATACCACACGTACTGTGTGTGTTGTGTGTCCTTTTTTGTTGATTGCATATAATGTATGTATGTACATACTTTGTTTAGCTCTCGTTAATAATCTTATTTTTCCTTTTTCAAAACTCTCGGTGAGTTCTTTCCGCTGTACATGGCTCTGTACAGCTCATCTATATGGATTAAAAAAATTGGTGGGCATCAATTTGAATTATTTTTCAATATCTGTCGTAGAGTGAAAATTTGGTCGATAGTGGACTTTCTTGGCCTAAAACCGCACTAATATAGACCAATCAGTTTTAAGTTTTAAGCGTTCACACAATACAGCAGATGAGATCTTTTAAACGACTTTAAAGAGTTAAGATGACCTTCTTTTTCAGGATTCGATTTATGTTAGGTTCGATTTATCGGTCTTGTTCGGTTTGGTTCCAAATTAAGACATTTATTCCAGTTCTCACAAAAGACTGCACATGTTACGACGCGGAATCGTTGTGATTATTAGACGCTTAGCGATCGTCTGACTGTGATCTGCATCAATGTAATATTTCCCTATCAAGAAGAAGTTCTATGACCAGAGTATCATGTCCAAATCAGTAAAAAGAAATCTTTAGCTTTCAGTTAATCGATTTTGCAACAGTAGCAGATAAGTAGGACTTGTTTTCCAGGACTACGAATCCACCAAACTGTCAGACGGGCAAACGTCGACTCTGACTAATTTCTTGTTCCAGCCGAATTCAGAGCTAGAATATCCAACGAGAAGAAGCTGCGAACCACCCAAAAAAAAAAGAAATTTAACGTTGCAAGCTTTAGCATAACTGGAGTAGCCAGAGTCTGCAGAGAACGTCTGAGTGAATGATAACCCCCAACAATTTGTGAAACCAGTATCGCGAAATCATCATCAAAGGGATAGGCGAGACCACCACAGGTAACCAAATACAGCAAAAAAAAAAGTCGCTGGCATGATGATGAGTGCACAAACGCTACAACGCAAAACAATGACAACAAAGAAAGAGTATCGATGAAGGGAGGCGAAAAAGATCAGAAAACGAAATGGACTACACAGTCTGCCTGCTCAAGAATATCAAAAAGTTCCCACAATAGGAACTGCATATGGAGATGCTCCAGGAAAACCAAGCAACTACAAATGCACCATAATGCGAATCATCAAGCCGCAACTACTTCGGTTTGGCGAAACAAAAGGGTGGAAGACTCTTAACTCGGAAGACGCATACATCCTCTACATATGGAATCGAGTGCTGGACGATAAGAGCAAAATTTCTCCTCAAATATTCGGTCCCGTATTTGAGCAGGGCGAATGGAGAAGATACAACTGCGAACTCTATGAGTTGTATCAGGATGTGAATGTAGTCCAAAATCCAAAACACGGCGACCACAATGGCTCGGCCATATAGAGCGAATGGCCAGTCTCATTTTTAAGATCTGGTGAATGCCAGAGCGCTTGCTCTAGCCATCTGGAAACAAAGTGCCCGGGATCGAGGAGAGTAGAAGGGTGCCGTATCTTAGGGAGCGACTCTTCACGCGTCGCGAGCCCATGAGGTAAATAATAATAAAAAAAATAAATGAAGACGACATTAGACTCACTAGTGCGTAATATCGAATATTCCCTATTTTAGAAAGAATACACGATGATTGCCTTCCTGGATATAGAAGGCGTCTTTAACAATGTCAATACATCAGCTACAGCAGATGCACTATTAGGTCTGAAGGTCGACAGCTCTCTTTGGGAATTGATTAATCTACTGCATAATAATCAGATTATCAAATCCAAGCTGCCTGGGACGTCTACTATAAGATCTATCAGTAGAGGCACTCCGCAAGGACGTGTTCTATCCCCTCTTCCTTGGAATTTAGTGATTAATGAACTATTGATAATCTTGGAAGGCGAGTGATGTGCTTTAGCTGTTTTAGGAATGTACTCTAAAAGAACTTCTACAAAACGCTTTACATAAACTACCCAGTTGGGCGGTTCGGTGTGGATTGATTGTAATTAATAAACTTGAACTAGCACTCTTCTCCAGAAAATATAAAATTCCGTTAGTCGACCCTCTCTCTCTTAATAATATCAGGTTAACTTTCTGGCTGCTTTCCTAAATTCAACCAAAATGCGCATTGTGACTGCACATCGCATCCGTGCTGCAAACACACGATACTTTCAGTATGCGATGCGCAGTCTGTTGCGTTGTGAATTATGACGTTTACGAATGTAATGCGATGCGCACAATTTATTTTTTGAAAATCTGGAACAATGTGTAATAAATTAATTTCAACTCAGATAATTGATTATTTCCTAAACAATTGTGGTGCTGGTGAGAACCGAATATTCACGAAATATATCTTAAAGCTAATCCAAAAAGGGTAGCAATAACAAATACAAATAATACCGTGTTAGTTCACGATGCGCTGTATGCTTTTGTTTGAGCAGTGTATTCATTCACAATGCATTAAGGAACGTAATGCGTTGTGTCATATTTTGAGTTTTTAGGAATGGTTGATGCACAAAGCAGGCAGTGCTGCAATTAGGAAAGCAGCCTCCCTAATACAGCAAAATATTTGGGTCCTATCCTGGATAGGAAGCTAAGCTGGTAACCTAACATTCAAGAAAGGGTTAATAAAGCCATAGTACCACTTTTCTCTTGCACAAAACTATTGGAAAGATAGGATCCACAACTTCGAATAACTCACTGACCGAGTACATCTCGGTCACATACCGCTACTCACATACGGGAGTGATTGTTTGGTGAACAGCCTTAGAAAAAGCTATAAAGCGCGACTATCTAAGTAAGGACCAGCGTACAGCTTGTCTGTGCACAAGCGGTGCTCAAAGCACAACTCCCTCTGGACGGTGCTCTATGCACAACTCCCACACTGGACATTATGTTTTATCTGAATCGCCTTGACATATTTAGCAAGTAAATGGCAGAAAGTACAGTCGGTCGCCTCAATACTTACAGTGGTGAGAAAAGAATTTGACCACGTCTCCATTCTGAATAGAAAGTCCGAAAATATCTCCCGAAAATACAGACTACACGACCCCACGTCTAAATGTTCATAAAAACTTCGCTTAAGGAAAACGTAATATCTGACCTTTTCGGACAGCCAAACAGCTATCAAATCCTTGGAATCGGTCTCAATTAATTTTTTAGTAGCTTTGGACTGCTGATCGATCCATTTTGCCGGACAAAGGCATCTTAGGTATACCAATCGCTACTTTCAAACTGAAATTCAAGCTGGATGCTATCAAGTACAAATCTTAGGTGGGCAAGTGGATCAACTTGTCTAGTGACAAAACAAATGTGGCCGAAACTGGATTTAAAACGCTCAAAGAATTTGATTTCTCTCAACAGGGTGGATATCGTCACTACTATAGGTGTCATCACATAGGTGTCCCAATGTCTAATAGGCAATCAAGGCTGGGCCTTTTTGCGAACGTCTTTTGTAGAAGCTGCATGAATGAAGAAGATCCCGCAGAAGGAAGCTTGAGTTAGGAGCCTTCTATTATAATGATTTAGGTGATTACACTTCATCAAAAGTTCAAAATGGTTTAACGAGTAGGTAAAGAGAATATTTCTCCTATGAACCATGTGTTATCACAATAGACCTATTACTTTAACCAAATCATTCATATGTACTTGGTTTACGGATCAGTCCATCGCGGTTGTCACGCTTGCTGAAACAACTACGATCCACCATGTCGAAGATAGATGAAAGACGACTGTGTGAGCCAATGAATCTGAATGTCACTCATTCAGTGCTGTTGTTTCTCCTGTGACGACAGGAGACTACTTCTATTTAGATCGAAAAAAGGTCAATCTACTGTCTACTATTACAACAACATATTTTCCCCAATTCTCCTGTTACTTTTTTAAAAAAAAATTGTTTTAATATTATTTTATTCATTTATTTATCGTTCATCCATATTAATAACTACCTATTATAAGTATCTACATACATACATATGTGTATGTATCTCCATAAATTATTAGTAATCCCTTAACACAAATTGACGATCAACCATGTAATGTGGGAGACAGACTGCTGGTATTGATACCATGGTATAGCAATACCATGTGTCTGTCACCCCAATACCACGTTAAAGGCTAGTATACCACGAAACAAACCTGGTATTGAAACTCGTAATTATTTGGTGGTATACCACGTTCTTACTGACTGCAGCGCCACTTTCTCTCTGTTGGTGATTCTTCGTAGCTTCTTCACAACGAAGAAGTATATCCTCAAGTTTGGAAAATGGATGTAAAGAGGACACCATTTTATCTAAACTGTTTCAATAATATACTAGATCAGAGATAAAAACAAATTGGGCCTTCAAACTGGAAACATTTAATCGAAATTAATTTGTTCATAGGAAGTTTCAAAAGTAACCGAATCAATGACGTTACATTGAATTCAAAAATTCGTGCATAAACGTCAAAGTATACTACAAATGCAGTCTGTCAGGGGTTGTGGTATTCACTATACCATGGTATTCATACCATGGTATCAATACCAGCAGTCTATCTCCCACATAACAGCACTATTCAAATTCATCCCTGTTGCAGTTCACAGCTGATATTTTTTTGTTAGTAAGTTGTCATTTCATCTTGGTCATTATACCCTATCCTAAGGGTATATTAAGTTTGACACATAGTTTGTAACAAAGAAAAATAATTGAGGTAGACCTGTTAGATATGTTAGGGCTAACATATTAGTCCTCGATTTTTGGAACAAACCCATCTACTACATCCAATATTAGTAGAATTTTTTTTACAAGCAAAAATTAGGTTCCGTGAGATTTCGTATGACATGATCCCAATACGTTCGTTCGTATGGCGAGTCGCAAACAAATTTGCGTTCCGTTTTAGAATATTGTTTGCTTTATTATCTTTATCGTACATTCATTCATTTCCGAATGATATGCTTTGCAAAATATGCGAAAAGTTTACCTTTCCGAACGGGCCCTAGAGTTTCCTTATTTTGTTTCGTATGTGACAGGCTTGTGCACCGTGCTTTGGAAAAGTGTATCGTTATTTCGGCCAAAAGCAATGGTAGTACTCCTCCTTTTTGTCTACACCAATGATATACAGTGTTTTGTTTTTATTTCAATAAAATATATTTTCAGGTCCACACGCCAGCAGAACTTTGCATTACTTCCTACTTCTTTTTTCCCTTTTTTAAAATTTTCAAGACAAAGTTTTTATACAATAATAAAATGTGTAATTTTTTGTTTTTTTTTATTGTTTGTCTTTTCTTTAAATGTTTACTTAACATATGTTTTGTGTATATATTATGTACTCGAATATTGGTATTACAATAATCAATTTTTAAATAACTATGCAATATTAGAAAAAAATTAAATATTAAACAAATTTAATCTAGACAATAATCAGTAACTGAGACACATCACTATAATTTACACTATGCAAACCGGGAGAAAAAAATAGAACATCTTTAATAATTACACAAAATAACAATGTAGAAAGAAAAAAAATGGCATAAATACTAAAAAAAAAAAAGTAAAAAAAAAATACATAAAAAAGAAACAGAAATCCTTAAATTAACTAAAATAATTAGTGGCATTAATCATCAGGTAAACAAATATATGTGTATGTATGTAAGCCAGCTTGTATACAAGAGAACAAAATATCATTTGTTTGAGAAAATAAAACAGGACAGCGCAGACATCCTGCACCCACGGTTGTAAAGGTAAATTTTTTAGTAGCACTTAATAAAACTCCATAAGAATAAAATAAAATAATTAAGAGTCTGTATTGTGGAAGAACACAAAATGGAGAGTTTAACCAGCTTTCTGTGTTTGCTTTGATCGTTGATACGCTTCGTACGCTTCTACTTCTTTCTTTTCCTTCTTCTTATTGCGGTGCTCGAACTCCAGTCGATGTGAGATAATGCGCTCGACAATGCGTTCCGTTGTCATCGTATTGCCTGAGTCGATAAGCATGAAAATGCCTTTGGTCTTTGGAACAGCGTAAGGGTCTGTCTTTCCATCCTCTAACGCGATTGGTGTTTGGCCGTGACACACAACATCCACTTTGAAATGCTCAATGAGGTCGTCAGTGACACAGTAGGGTGCTCCAATGACAACTTCATTCACATACTACAAGAGAAACAACAAATGCAATTTAGTAACATTACATATTTAGTTCATTAAAAAGCCTCACACAAAAAGATATATTTGCACTCAGGAAATGTTCATTTGCTAGCCTTTTTGAATTACAAGGTGAAAAATAAAAAATGCGGCAAATGCTTTCCAAACTATGAAAACGACACTTTGGAGTGTAATAAAATATGGTGAGATAAAGATAGTCTAATGAGAAAGGTCTCTGCTTCCCTCAAGACTGCATTAGAAAGATATTACCTACATGCGCACTGTGAGATGGAGCGCTTTTAGATAAAACAGCTTTTCAAAATACTTATATATTTCCACATATTGCTTGTCATCATTTCTTGATTTTACAATCTCGTTTACTTTGAGGTGAGTGTAGTACGTGCGATCAGTAAACACCTATGCTAAAAAATATTTGACATTCTTACAAGAATTATGCTAAACAGAGTATGATTTATAGGAATTATAGGAAAAACATTGTTCATTATTTATAGTCCTATAAAAAATGTAGCAACAAAATCTATAGAGCAGATTCCTTCCTTACACGAAACAAAAGAGTAGATCAACCAAGAAATTCACAAAGCAAAACTGGTGTGACGTGTAAACACACATTCTTATTTTACAACAAACTAACGAGCTGAGGCAGCTGAGTTACGTTTTCAGAATAAGGGTATTGTAAACTATTGCGTTTATGAAACCAACTCCCAAAACAGCCATTATACGGGGTCTACTGCCAAACAAATTCAAAGTGCCGCTACGGCGATTGTACTGTTGTACTCGACCACCGAATACCAAAAAACTGTTGCCATAGATTCACATACATATGTATGTATATACATAGATAATAAACTTGAGCCACCGATATGTATGTGCTGAAACATACAGACAAAAACGCAACCAAGATTATTAGGGAAATGAAAACACAATCGCTTTTATCCAAAGTTCATTTCACTAAGAAGACCCTACCTACCAAAAGAACTAATGAAACAATGATTGAAGCATGATTTTTGGTATTCTACATGTTGCAGGGTACAGAAACATGAATCTTGTCAAAGTTAAAAATTCAATTGGAGTATTTGAAAAAACAATTATTCATACTATCTATGAATACATACAATTCTATCAACATTTAGATAAAAGAGAAAAATTAACTAGGTTCTACAAACGGTTTCAACCAGTTCATTATTACAAATAAACATGACAATGCCAGCCAGGCAACAGCACAATTAGAAAAAGATAGCGTTGAGTGAAGATTAATATTAGTTTAAATCACGTTTTATTTCAGACTGTGCACTAAACAATAAAAGTTCTTACTGTTCTTGCAACAGTCCTTAACCTTGTATTATGGGTATAGGATACTTAGAAATGTCTAGACGTAATAGGCTAGTTTAACAGAATACGTTATTATTGTAATCGATTTAACTATGTTTTAACCTATGTAACACAGGATTTGGTAGGACTTTGATCAACATTTTTAAGTAACTATAATTTTTAAGCCTTGAGTTACTTTTAGAAATGGATCGCACACAATTAACAACACTACCTATTAATATATATACGATAAAATAATACTACCTTACTTTCAAATTTAATGTGTACGTTGATCGGTAAAAAGAAAAGTGGAAACATAATGACTGTCATTATACCCTATCCTAAGGGTATATTAAGTTTAACACATAGTTTGTAACATAGAGAAATAATCGAGATAGACCCTATAAAGTATATATATTCGTGATCAGCATCAATAGCGAAATCGATTGAGCGATGACCGTCCGTCCGTATGTCACCGCTTTTTAGGCCTTAAATTTTGAGCTAAGACGCTGGAATTTCATATCTGGGCTTCTGAGAAAATGATACATTACAAGTGTAAAAATTTTTTAAATCCGCCCACTGCGCCACGCTTACTTTTTCATAACTTCATTAAATTATATGAAACCGAAAAATTTTGTTAAGACCAAATATTTATGCATTCAGACTCCCTACAATCCACTCATACAAAAGTTTTGGCCACGCCCACTTTTTGGGGACGTTTTCATCATAAAACCGATTTTTGGGCCTTAAATTTTTAACTAGGACGCTGAAATTTCATATCTGGGCTTCTGACGAAAAGATACAGTAGAAGTGTAAATTTTTTTTACATCCGCCCACTGCCATGCCTACTTTTTTATAACTTCACTAAATTATATGAAACCGAAAAATTTTGTTAAGTCCAAATATTTAGGTATTCAGATTCCCTACAATTCACCCAAAGAACAGTTTTGGCCACGCCCACTTTTTGGGGGCGTTTTCATAAAAAAAAAACCGTTTTTGATAAAATTTTACATGTAACATCCTCAAACGTTCGAGGTTATAGCCATATTTGAATACGAAATGCAATTTGGCAACGTCCACTTTATAGAGAGGAGGATAGGGTATCAGACGATCCGTTCAGCTTTTCTGTATGTTTTTTTAGTCATACTTATCACGCATTACCCTAACCTTTTCGTTCATATTATTAAAAGTACACTTACCTTGCATGCTAAGACACTTAGCACACGCTCATGTAGATTCATAATTGGATAATTACTGCCTTTATACGCATTTACAATTGGATCTGTGTGCAGTCCAACAATGAGGTAGTCACCATACTGTTTGGCCTTTTCCAAAAAGTCCAAATGCCCCACATGGAATAGATCAAACGCACCCGCAACATACACCTAAAATGAAACTCGTATTAATTTATTTATTTTCCTTATGTTATCGCAACTAATTTTTACTAACGATTTTATCATTAGGCTTCGGTGATTTTCCATCACTAAACTGAATGATTTTTTGTGTAGTTGGCAGAAATTGACTACAACCAGTCCATGGACTGCTGGCACTTGAATCTTGTCCCATATTCGATGAACCTGGTTTCAATTTGTCATGTTTTAAAATTAATTTTTCAATTTGATTGGCTGATGTTTTTGATTTTGTTTTAGATTTAGAAAGGATAGACCCATAGAAAGAGAAAAAGGGGAAAATAGGAATTGAAGGAGAATTTTGACGCAAAATAATGCAAGTGCAGTTATGGAAGGACAAGATAATTAGGATGAAAATAAAATTTTTGGATATAATGTGGAGGGAAAAAACAAAAAGAAAACGAATGCAATTAAGTAGGGCATGCAGTGCATTCTTAATGCTTCTTATTACCTTCTTTTTCGATGGAATATTCTTTCGAACCCTGATGGAAGTGATTCTTGGTAAGCAGCAGCATTCTTCCGACCAGATCTGTTGTAGACACACCAGCGGTTCGTTTGACTTCTCTGAAAATAAAAAGAATTCAGCAATGAACATTTTGATTGCACTGTAAAAGATTGAATAGATTTGCGCAGAAGAGTTTTTAAAATCCACACGCAAAAACTTATTTAAACGTATATATGTACATATGTATGTATATGCCATTTTGACGAGTATTACAGTAGAACTCAAAAAAAAATATATTCAATTCATTTGACTGTTTCCGCTCAGACTGTTTCCATCAGATAATGTACCCGAGTTTATCAGACAACACAGTAGTTGTTTATTATAAGTCATATTTTATTCTTAAAATAATCGTTCTACAACTGGGACAATTTTAAAATAAAATCATAATGACTACATTGTGTTCTTTAGCATAAGTGATAAGTCAGATGAGAGTAAATAATTTGAATGGAACTATGTATAACATAAAAAACCACATACTATCCACAGAGATAATTTACTTTATAAGCAGAAAAAAACCGTACACAAAGTAATTGAAATGGAGACTCAGGTACTATTTTTATGTATAAAACAACTTCAACTCTCTCAATGACAACTGATAATATAATTCAAAAAAACTTTTAAACAATTCTAATCTAAAACATCCTCTCTCATGCGCCTCATCATTGATAGCGTCCTAAAGCATATCAATAATGAACAGGGCGGAAACACGAGAAAATATTCAAGTTATAGCAATCAGAAAGGTCAACTGAGTGAGACAGGATAACGATACCCAATCGTTCGAGAACAGCATCACCTGACAAGATGTTGGAACAAACATGCTTTGCCTGTAAACCAGGAAGTTGCCGCTGATATAAAAGCATAGTTGATAAGCTGATTGTCAATTTATACATTTTTCCTAGACGTACTAGTCTTTTTGTACAGACATACACATATATTTAATTACATTCATGTGTGCGATCGAACTTTACCCGCATGTATCATAAATTAATCAGTCTGTAGCCTAACTTGAAAAACATTTACATTCACTAGGTTTATCATTCCAGACTTCAGATTTGTGACGTTAAGATGGACCATTTAATAAACCAGACACAGTTCAAATTTCAATCTCACGAATGAATTGTTGTGTTTCCTTAAATCTCAGGAACTCGGAAATATTTTTCGTGGACGTCTGTATTATACATTTAGAAATCTGTTTTTTCTGACTTATTAAAGCAGATGTTTTATACAGAAGTTTATAACTTGAGTTGACTGACTTGAACTACTTGTTACTTTCTCAATGCACAATAAATGAAATATATAATCATATATGCATGTACGACTCTTGTTATACATAATACTTATAAACAAAAAAGAAATACAAATATTTGGCGTGACAGGTCCGTAAGGGACCCAGGACCTACCTGCTTACAATCATTCGTGTTGTGCGTGTTATATTCTTTACACGAATGAAGGGGCATACTATTTAATGCCATGTCCGAACGACAATTTGTTGTTTGAGAAGCTTTTTTATGACAGTTATACTGTCGGATGTTTGTCAGACGCTCACGAGAGGTAGGGCCGTGAAAGACCTTTTGGTGTTGTGCGGTTATCGAACCTCGAACCCCTCGCTCAGGAGTCCACCGCACTAATCACTTCGTTACGGCGCCCACACATAATACTACATACAGTCAAATTAAAAACCATTAACAATAGAAATAGCATCTACTTACTGGTATCTGTTTGCTGCTTTCACGAGATGATATGTGTCAATACCATCAGCTGTCATGGTGAGATCATCTACGAAGACAGAGAATAAAAGAAAAATCAATTAAAAAAATTTTAAGAACAATTCAAATAAAAAATTAAAAGATAACCTACCACCATGCACACAGAAAGCACAATCGTATTCATCGAGCGTTTCCAGTGTAGTCACATAAGGGGCACCTTCAATGACCTCGTCGACCCATTTGATTCCGCGTACCATTTTGTATCTATGCACAAAGAGTTTATGTTTGATTTAATTCTATAATAAGACCATTGAGCTATTTACCTTTCTTCCTGGGTGAACACTGGTGGACCCTTGTGCTTGGCTATCTCTTCATCTGTATGTACGCCCACAATTAATTTATCACCAAGAGCTTTGGCTTGTCGAAGTGAATTTGCATGACCAAAATGAACCATGTCGTAACTGAAAATGCAACCAAAAGAATGCAATTATTTGACGTGTTTATTAGAACAGAAAGTACGAGTACGAATAGTAGCATTTTTTGGAGATATTTTGCGAAGAATTTTCAATCTTGTCATTAGAGTAGTAAATCCCAAAAGTAACAATTTCTAAATACACTTTTAATGTACAAATTTTACTATTAACTACTCCTCTTCGTGTAAATATGTAAGAAAATATGTGTATGCAAATATGTATGTAGATTTGAACTAGGATGTTAACTACTATAGCCAGATTCCGCCCATGACAAAGTAAACGACCCGCAGTTAAAATTACAATTTAATGACCTCTAAATGAAAATAAGAAATAACTCAAAACAGGTTTTATCCAATAAGTAGTAAGTAATTCTATAAAAACTGGGTAGATTTATATGACTTTTATTATCGAAGAACCTAAGCAACTAACTTCGGCATTGAATACCTCATATAAAGGGTATATTAAGTTTGATACATAATTTGTAACATAGAGAAATAATTAAGATAGACCCTATAAAATATATATGGACATATGTACATTCGTGATCATGACCGTCCGTTCGTGCATATATCACCACTTTTTGGACCTTAAATTTTGAGCTTGTAGAAGAAATTGCATATCTGGGCTCTTGAGAATATACAATAGAAGTGTAAAAATGTTTGAAATACACCCACTTTGACGCTCAATTTTACAAAAAATGGACAATTTTACCAACACCAAAAATATGTATATAGACACTCAAACACACCACACCGGTTTTAGCACTTGCTTGTATAAAAGCAGTTTGTTCTCGGTACTGAGCAGGGAATGTTTTCCGAGTAACCAGTATATTTCTCTTTATACATATTTGATTTCGAGTTCTGTACCTTTCATTTTCACGAGCGAATTCCATTTCAGCCTTGCGTGTCGAGTGGCATTACCAGGTATTTGACTTCGTTTGCAAAAGGTATTCGGAGCAAGTTTAGAAAAATTGTCATTAGTTTTGTCATTTGGAAAGTCATTAGTTTTTCTTATAGTGAAATGCACGCAAACAGTTGTGAAACGTCAAGGAATACACTTGCGCATATCTTTTTTTTCTTCAAATGATTTCTCGATTTACGTCAGTAATTCTATGCACCTGGTTAGTCGTCGAATACTTACTTCTAAACCCAAACTGGTGGTCAAGGGTAAAATTATTATCTTCTATTACCGGTTGTAGACGCCTAGTAATATCCTCCCGAAAATGTTGGATATGACTGGAAGAAGAGAATTGTCTATACTATTTCACCTCATTTGGCGGATTTCCTGTTTGAATCATATTCATAATTATGAAGAATAAATATGAAGAAGATTAATTAATGTTTTTCTAGGTAGAACTTTGAGAATTTCTCTGGTGATTTTGGTTGATCTTCTTTTATTTTTGATAATGTTTATAGTTTTGGATGGCGATTCCTGGCAGATAGTACATAACGTCGACTTGATGCCAAAACCGCGAATGTGCATTTTTTGTGGATTATGTTGACATATTTTAATAGGCTGTAAGTTTAATTGTTTATGTTTGTACAAGTTTAAAAAAAAAGTTGTTTTATTTTTTGAAAATGAGCACTATTTGAAAAGTGCACAACATTCGTGATTTTGGCATACGACCGACGATATAATCTCACTAATCATGAATTGGGTGTCTCTGTAATGAGTTAAGAACTGATTGTTGTTTGCTGGTATAAAGCTATGATTCCACAAAACCACAAAAAAAAAGTTTTATGGCGTTTTACTGAGCAATTGATTTCAGCTGTTTGTGGGTGACATAGTATACAAATTTATGCTGCAATAAACCATTTCTTGTGGATGTGACGTTCAAGAAAAGCTACATAATTACATACATATGTATGTACATACATACATGTAGAAGAGAAAGTAAACTAAAAGCAAAGCTGTCATCAGGAACAGACGTAAAAGTGCACGTCTCACTCAAAGTGTCAGCCTTTTGATAGTAACATTTAGAAAAATATATTGTTTGTATAGCCATTGGAATGAAGTATCTATGTAGTGTTTGAGTTTATGTAGTACTTTTATTAATAAGCTTAACTTACATCAATAATGCCTTTTTTCTTCATAAAATAAGTAATAAATACACTTGACATTGAAAGTATTTATTAGTCCAATCTAAAGCGTCTACATCCTAATTTACATTTTTTACGAACTTTCAACCTTTATAAATAAAATAATAAATAAATAAAAATAAATTAATAAAAGGTTTTCTCTACATTCTTTTCGCTCATCTGACTTAATGGATTCATAAATTAAATAAATGCTGTACACTTAAGGCTCAACCATAATAGTCGAAAGGATTCGGACGTGGTCATACGAAACTATTCGAATACAAGCAAATTGTATTGTAGGACCATAATAGCTTCTTGCTTCGTTTCGTTCAGTTTTCGTTCACTTTTGTTCACTTCCGAAAGAGCAATTCGCTCTTTCGTACGAAAATTTGACATTTGAGCTGTTGGTTGATGGCTGTGTTTTTTGTAATTTGAGCTTCATACACAAACGAATTTTCTCAATTAAATTACAGTCGACTCTCTCTAAGTCGAACTTCCTCTAAGTCGAATTTCCCTCTAACTCGAATTTTTTCGCCATATTTTGACTTTCCCCTCAATTTTCCATACAAAAAACCATCCTCTAAGTCGAACTCCCTCTAAGTCGAAATCCCTCTAACTCAAATACATTCTTTCGACTCTTGGTCTATTTTCAATCCCTCTAAGTCGAATTTTTTTTTTTACGGAAAAAAAAAAAGTCCTCTTGCAACTTGTATAACATCAAGCACACACACTCGCATCCTCTGACTCTCTCAGTCGCATCGCGCACACAACCGTGCGTCTCTGTATGAACAACTGCGCTGCTTATTCCTTGTGTTGTTGGTTGGGCTTCAAACAATCTGCTTTTAATTTGAAAACAGTTAAGTATCTCAGATATTTTCTTGCCATTTAGTGTGTGAATTGGAAGTCTACTTTAAAAAGAGTAACATACAGACGTCTACCAGTGAGATTCCAATTTTAAACATTTGCGGACGTGCGTATTATTCAGGAATTTTGTTAACTTTATTTAAACTGTATTGCTTTCAGGCTGTGCAGGTCAGATAAATTATGGCCAAAAGAAAATTAAAAACCTTAGATCTTGAAACGAAAATTCGCCTGATCGAAGAAGTTGATAAGGGACTTCAAAAGAAAAAGAAAATTGCTGAAGATTGGAGTGGAGTGGAGTGGAGATGATGAACAAGCTGAAGCCGAAAAAAATAATGTTGAACTCCCGGGAAAGTATAACATTGAAAACGCAATTGAAACATTGCAATCTGCAATTGAAATGACAGATGATGATGTACCGGATGAGGTCTAACACTGCCTTTTTAAGATAGATTCGTTTTTTAAACGGGTGAACACTCCAACTGTAATGACTCAATCTAAAATTACAAGTTTCTTTAACTAATTTTATATATTTAAAACTTATGTATATATGTATATATATTTTTGAACAAAATAAAGGTTTTTAAACAAAAAAAAAAAAATTAATCCCTGTAACTCGAATTTTTGCAAAAATCCCTCTAACTCGAACTAATTGTGATATCCCGTGAAAATTCGACTTAGAGGGAGTCGACTGTAATTTCACTGAAAACAACACAGAAATGACAAGCAAAATGACTTTGGACAATCGCTTCTGACAGTCCCTTCCGTTCACATACTCCTATTATGGGCAACTTGAGCAATCGAAAGAAAAGAAGAAAACTTAACGTAGAATTTTGACATTAGCTTCCGATTGCTTCCGACTATTATGGTTGGCCTTTACACTTAATATTCTACCAAGTTGTCTAAGCACTAATTACTAAAAACAAAATATTCCATTATAACCCATATTGCCGGAAGTAATTTGAACCTGAAATACTAGCCACTAAAAACGTGAACTTTGATCAAGCTACGCCGCAGACAATTTTTTTTTTCCAAACAAATGCAATTAGGAGCTCTGTCTCTCGATTGGAGGTCTTTATTGATCAACGCTTGCGCCAAACGGTATCAATATGTTTAAAAAAATCACTCACGAAACGTGCATAAGATAATAACAAATAAAACAAAACACATTTATACATATCAAATCGTCAACAAACACGTGGCAGACGAATGAAATGTAGCATTTCAATCGTGTGATGGTGCTCCACCATCCATATTTAATGCTATACACACTTATATGCAAAGTTCATTCGGTTTGGTTAGCAATAATTATGGCAGTTTATTGAAAAAAAATTTTAATAACAGTTAATTGTTTTAATTGGTAATGAAAAAGCTGAACACGAAACCGATAATGCAAACTTAAAACAGACTATCAGAATACTTTCTAATAGAAGTTATAATATTTCGAAGTTCAAAAAGGTCGTTAGGATGCATGAGCTGTAGTAACGTGAAATTCGGTTTCTTCATCAGAGATGTCTGAAATTTAGTGCGGGAAGTTGGCAAAAAAATACATTGAATACATTTGCACGAGTTCGTAGAGAAAGGAGTTAAGTTATGTATGTATGTAGGTACGTTCCAGTTAGTGTGGGCGCACTCTTACTTAAATCCATGAGAGTCAGTTTCGCAATCAAATTGCTGCGAATTCGAAAATTAAACGTGGGCACTTAACAAAAGCCAGTTCACAATGGAGTATAAGGACGTATCAAAGTCAACGAAACTGGAATATTTCGTCCTGAAGTTTCTAATAAAGCAATGATATTGATTGAGACATGCCCCATTTGTTAGTAAGGCGAGTAATCACGGAACCTGAGAATGTCGGTTTCGATTAGAAATGTTTTGATATTTGTGTGATATTAAAAATATCTTACGACATTTTATCAAGTTCAAACACATATGTATGTACATATCTATGTAACTACATACTTCCTAATAGTTCATGTTATTCCCAAAACAAAAACAATAAAGATTCGAAAAGCAGAAGCGATTATCAAACTTAATATACCCTTAGCATAAGTTGTAACCCAATTCTCAAATTATTTGGGGATAACATATGTATGCACAAGCCAATAACATGATTCTTTTAGACTTCTGCCGGAACTACTGGCTTCAAATATGTAGACATATAGGTACATACATATATATTAATATGATCAAAGATCAACTAGAGTACAAAAATTTCTCTTATCGGTAAAACTAGCTTACGAGTGTAGTGTCATCTGTTATAAAAATCGATGGAATACAAAATCATCACTCAATATGTACATATGTATGTATAATGATACCAGAAAAGAAGCAATGCCAAATTCAAAGAAGCAATGTAATAAGCGGAAAAAACAAACTACACCTGTTTGGCTAAAACATAGGGCAGGTGTTCTGTTCAAACCGTATTGTCACAACGTGTGACCTAAAAAAAACACATTGTTGGTGAAATAAGAGTGATTTGCAATAGAATCAAAAACTTTTATACAAATTCCTTTGCTTAAATGGAAGAAAGTTTTGCATTTATGTATATCTAGGACCAAATTATATGTTAAAATGTTGCTAGTACAGCTATAGTTTCAATAAGACGCATTTAATACATATTCCTTCTTTACTCCCACTCAATAGATAAGCAAATGCCGATCTAGATTTATACATGGTCTGAAACCAAACGTACCATGTCTAAATATAGTTCATAGTTTTTTAAGTATTGTTAAATTTGCTTCTATAACTCCTTATCAGTCATATGTGAGTACCAAAACACAATGAAACGTTTTACTCCAAACAAAATTTAAATAATCTCACTTAAATGTCGTTCACATAGCATCCGGCTTCAGAAAACTAAACAAATTCTCTTCTGACGTATGAAATAAACCCAAAGAACAAAGTTTAGGGTTATCGCTGGCACTTATCTCTTAAAATAATGACCTTTTAAATTCATTCAAACTTTAATGTGGGGTAGTCTTGACTAATTGTGTCAAAGATCGAACCATCCACATGCCATGACTTTGTATTCACACACGCAAATTGCTATTTATAGAATTTTAGAATTTCGAAAGGTGGCGTGATATTGCACTTAAAATATGATAACATACAACACATTTTATCAAGAAATGTAATAAAATATCATATATGTACATATGCATATGTAAATATCCATTTATTTATTTATAATACAGAGAATACAGAGTTTAAGTGAAATGAAAAAAACTGTGGAAAACTACCTGTTTTCGTAATTAAGCGTTAAATTACGTTTTACACATACACCACCGCTGTGATAAAAAAAAACATACATACAATTGAGTCATGGTATTTATCGATTTGTTTCATAAGGGTTTGGTATTTTACCTTTCGTGAGTCACGGCTATTTTATTCACGTTTTAAATAGAAGACCTAGGCTACGTACATATAACTTGTAAAATAGCAAGTATACGTCACCATTGTAAGTTTATTGATTAAATTTGACCGCGAAATGACTATAGAAAGAAGGTATGTTGCTTGTAGGTTACATATACTTCGAAATTTAAAAACAAAACTTTGAAGTGAACGTTCTTGCTTTGTATAGATATTATCATCTTTCATCAGAATTTTAAGTAGTTTCATGGAACAGAATTAGAACTCATTATTCTAAAGAACTTGATGGACACTTTTTTCTCAACGGAATGATAATTACATATATATAATCCTAGTATATAACAACCTTTATGAACCGAACATATTCGATTTTCACTTTATTGCAATTTATTATATCGGTCTGAATCTCGATACACAGTGAACGCTCGATATAGTGATCGTGATATAGTAAACATCGATATAGAGAACAATCCAATAGAGTGATCATACAATATTTTATACAGGCTATTCTTTTGCGTGTCAATAATGGATTTAGAACTATACTTCTGCATAATTGCAATTTTAACTCTTAAAAAAAATAAACAAAATTTTGTTTGCATCGTTTGTGCATCGTTTCTAATTAGTCGTTCGTAGCTGTATGTACAAATATTGATTTTGCTAAAATTTCCAACTCGAAAAGTTCAAAAAAGTCTGCGTGTCTGCTCGATTGCTCGATTGCAGCCTAATCGGTTGGACGGATTTACTTCAAACTTCAAATGGTAATTTTTATTTTAACTTCAAAATTAGAGGTGCATATGTATGTACATTCCTTAGTAAGGGCTTATCTCAATAGAAATAGATTTTATCGATGAACGATCTTGATTTTATATCTGGTACTTATGAAAACGGGCTATTTCTCGGCTATTCCTTCAGATATACAAGAAAAGATTTATAGCGATATGACACTGTTTCCCACGATCCTCGAAAGCAGGCTAAGTCAGTTAATACTTTAAAATATGCAACAAGTCCTGAACAAAAATCGTGCAAAGAATAAAGATATACACTAAAATAAGATTCAAAACTTTAAGTATGTAGTGGCAAATACAATAAAAAAATGCAAATTTTTGGCGCTACAGGTTCTCACAACCATTCATGTTGTGCGTGTTATATTCTTTGCACGAATGAAAGGGACCTACTGCTTAATGTATCCGAATGGAACTCTTCGTTTTAAGAAGGTTTTTCATGACAGTGTTACTCTCTGATGTTTGTCAGATGCTCGCAAGTAGTGACAAATACCAACAAATAAAAACAAAAATAAAACCCTTTCATATCTCTGATGTAGACATCCGTACCAACTCCATTTACTCCATTAACCCAAGTGTGTAGATTTACAATCAGTTAAACTAAAGTACAATGATTGTAGGATCCAACAAGCAAATGATTACAATTTTAATCAAATTAAATTGACGCTAAATTGGTGAGAAATTTATATAACGTTTGCAAGTGACCAAATAGCCTAACGAATCCACTTAACTCAACATCGGTGAAAGAAATTACTTTTCATATAGACAAAGTGAAACAGCTTATGTCAGTTAATTAATTGCTAATAGAAACATTCTTTTCATATTAGCCTTTTTAGCCATATTATCAGTTTCCTGTTTCTAAGCCCACAAATGCTGACATGATATTATAGACCCCCAAATGACTCAGCAGTAATCGATGCGAACAAACGAACAAACGCTAATTAGATTATGGTAGAATGGAATAGTTCCTTTGCTAATTTTCGCGTCAGATTGTTCGACATCCCAAGTGCGTCAATGACTTCTTATAATAGCCCCTTCCGTCTCAATATGCTGACATTACGCTGAGTTGTTCCGATTCATATCATCAATGCATCGGCATATGCAAGCAGTTGAAGCAGAACGATGTTGTTAAAATAGCATGACAGCCCGTTACCTCGCCTGAGACCTTTCTTAACATCAAAGGTCTCGTATACCGAGACAAGCATGTTGCTCATTGTTGAAAACGGAATTCTGTTTATATTATGCGGATGATCCATAGAAATACCACATTAAGCCGTCGAACTCAACAATTTGCTAAGACTGTCGAAATTCCAAGTCTCTGAGCTATCCATAGTCAATTTATATTTCTGTTATCAATTTATATTCAAATAGTCAATTGAAAAGAATTTGCAAATGATTTATTCGCAGATAATGTCGTAACCCATTTTTAAGTGTTCCTCGCAGACGTTTTGCTAGTTAATGTTCTCCTTATCATTGAGCGATAAGAGAGGTTGAAGCAATTAACACGATGCCTTGACGTATTAAGGAAAAAGAAAACGAAAATAAACTAATCTCGGTGAAATGATTCAACAAAATGAATTACCGTAATCGAAGTCCCCTTTAGTGAGGAGTAGTAGAACATTTTTTTGGAACCCCTTATCGAAAATGATAGTACATACTCGCTTGGCTGGAATGTTCTGAAATCGGCATTGATTACGAAAATCGTATGACTTTTTGTGGTTCAATAAGGCTCCCTGTCGGACTCTGATTAGAATTTTATTATTATTGATTAGAAAAGTAGTTCCAATATTTTTGTTGTTAGCTGAGGAATCTCCGAGAATTAAGTTCATTTTGTTTCATTTTATTCATTAATTTTTCAAAAAGGTCATCTACACGAATGTGTTTTCAAGGCGGTCGCATTGGGAGTCCTTGAGTGCTGGGGGGTTGGCGTAAAATAAAAACAAATACATAAACAAGTATTTCAAGCGACAAAGCATTGATGGTTTATTAGTAAATGTTAATTTTTATGAATCAAGAACTGTTTTTATTGAATCGTAGAATTCTATGTCAGCTTTATAGGAACACACAGTTTGCTGTTTATCACTGAAAGTGATATTTCTTTAAGACGTTGGGCATAAACAAATAAGTTTGATTTACTTTTATATAAAATAATATAATAGTATAAAAATACATATATTATTGTTATAAAGTATTAAATACTAATAAAGAATATACTACTAAAATTAGACTAGTTTAAAGTTAAGACGGAAGGAAATTAATCTAAAGGTTCCGTAGAATAACATTCCCGTGACTTTTGAACCATGTCAATACACAGAGTGAGAGCAACAGTCAAACGGATGTATTTGATCCGCCTGGTAGAAGACATACACGAACATTATTGGATAATATTTTCAATAGTCAACCTGAACAAAAAGGAAATGTGGAAACAACCCAGACTCTGGTCTTTCTAAGCCTACTCATAGCTTTTTCCGTATTGAAAAACCCTTTACTACGAACTATGTATATGACCCTGAATCTGGTATGCAACACAAACTGCTATCGCGGAAAATAGGTGAATATTTTTATTCAAAAGGCAGTATTACTTTCATTTCACTGATTTATAGTGCGTGATTTTATAATATTCCTCGGTGCATGAATGCACTTTCAATTTAAATAATAATGCAAATGTCAAACTCCCTCACGCATAACATTTACGATGCGCATATATGTAATTTCTAAGTCTAGGGCTAAGTTCTAACTACATAAGAACATATACATACATACATATGTATGTACATATATATTGGTAAGCGAGGAAGCCGAGCACTTATTTTTTGTGGCCTCTAAAGAAAATAAAGATACACCTTTCCACATTGAATTTTAATTTTTTTAATTTATAAGAACGGCGAAACCAATAATAATCACAAATAAAAAATTGTATGTTCAATTGCCCACGTTAATGAGTAATTATAAAGAAAAATCTGCACATAAAACGACTAACGAATGAAATTGTTAAATTTCACAACGGTATAAAAACAATGAAATTTTAAATTTAATGAAAGTGTATTTAATTTCAATGGTTGTGTTGACATAAGCGTGGCTTCCACATTCAATGAACTCTGTAGAGAACGCACAAACACTACAAAAATGACATTACAATGCGTGTGCCAGAATAGTCTATTATAATCAATTAGTGCGACAGAATTCGTAAGAATTATTATATAACTGAACTTCTTATAAAAATTCTAAAAAGACATGATTACGAAATATAGAAAAGTTAAGAACTAAACTTAGTGTAGAGCGCTACATAGATAGATTGAGGTAACTAACGCAGGAAATACTTACATACATATGTATGTAACTTCAACAGGAACTACATTCTAAGATGTTGCTATAATTCACCTAAAACGCCGAGTGGGGCGTGGTTCAGTGGTTGGTACAGTGGACTACTAAGCTAGTGGTTCGAGATTTGAGTCACAGACAACAGAGACAAGTTTTTTTTACGGCCCCGCCTCACACGATGGTCTGACAAACATCCGAGAGTAAAACTGTGATAAAAAAAAAAGCTTGTCAATAAATTGCTCTTCGGACACGGAATTACAGTAGACGCTTTCTTTTCCTTAAAGAATAAAACACGCACAACCTGATTGGTTATTCAGAGCTAGGCCCTGGGTCCCATGAACCTGTCGGGCCAAATATTTGTATTTGTGACACAAAAAGTGCAATTTCCAAACAACTCTCAATGCATTTTTTTCATAACAGCTACCCTTATAACCACTGATACAAGCACAAGCTTTCGACAAAGTCTGGCATAAAGGAAAGTAGTCCTATTCCTATATGTATTCCAAAATGATCTATTCTTTAGGTTGGAGTACTTCAAGGTAGCGTTTTAGGTCTGTTGCAAGAATTTACATAAGCTATCTGAACCAAGCATAGTATTATTCACTAATTATACTGCAATTCTGGCGGCAAGGAACGATGTACTAAGTATATAAGCGGCAAGAAAACTACAAAAAAGACATCGATGGAAACAAACAAAAATGGTGAATAAGCCTCAATGAATCGAACTCAACCCAAACCAACATCACAGGTAAAAATATAAATGTATTAATATTAATACAGTGCAATCTAGATATCGTGAACTAATTATTGCACGTTCACGTTAACCAGATTGTCCACGTTTTTACTTATCCTAGCCTTCTTTTTAAGCTAGTCATACCTCATCTTATCTTAGAATCTTATTCATATATGTGCGTAACTCTTAAAATTCTAAGGAAAGGCGGTCGTATCGATTATGCAATAGAACGAGCCTTCACTCGGATGCTATCATTAATAGTTACATAAATGTATGTAAGTATATTTATCTATACAAGCACAGACCCGCCAATTTTAAGATATCCGACAAACTTACACGCGGCCTAATATACAAAGCCAATGTGCGGTTGTACCACTGTGTTTAACAACAATTATGTATGTACATATGTATATAGTACCTGCACGTACATACATAAGTAAGTCGAAAATAAAAATTCAAGCAAACACTTGACAAAAATCAAAATGATAACTTGCAGCAACGTTGTTTTATAATCTTATCGACATTATTTAAATTTTTAACGTGCCATGTGGCACAAAGTGCTACGAATTCTACTTTACATGTGTGAGGCGTGTATTTGAATATTAATAATTAGTAGAACCGTCTTTATTTACACACTGTAAATCAGGAAATAAAAAAAGAGCGCTTTAAGATCATCTATGTTCTATCTAAGTGTAAACGCAGAAAACTATTGAAGAGACGGAGAAGTCAACTGCGCTATTACAAAAATGTTGTCCCAATTGAAAAACCCTAAGTTTTAAGCCGGTGTCGTCTTAGCTGTAACCACCTCGAAAATGAACCCTACAGAATAATTACAATTACATATGTAGGTACAGTACTACCTAGATAATTTTAGCTAATTAAAACATGGCTAGTTCACATTACTGGATACGAAAAAATTCGTTGTAATTTCATGATTTTTGAAATTGCAACTGTTTTAATACTCGCATTTTCTTGGGCCATAGTCTAACAAAACGGAGCGACGAAGTCGCGTGAGCATCTAAACCCTACGGAGAAAAGAGTTAAAACCTGTTAACGAGCAAAGCGAATCTCCCATCGCAAATTTGAAATACACCCGACTTGCTTATAGGCGCCTGCCTTGACAGTTGTTGACATACCCTTATCGAAGCTACGAAGTCGCGTGAGCGTCTAAAAAAATTTACATATGTATGTATATTATTTGTGATTTTGGCCACGTGAAACACGGAAAAAATAAACAAAAAACATTGCACACTTCATATAATGGAAACCCGCCCCATTTATTCTTCCCTTAAGTGAGCATGACACTTTTTTAACAATGGTTGAATATCTTCCTGATTCTCAGATATTTTTTACTGCATAGGTACATATGTACATACTGCGAATCTTTTGAATCCATCCGTTGCTGACTTTGAAATTTGGCGCCTTCTTAAATTGCTCATTGAAAAAAAATATCATTACTTCTTCTCAGTAAATCAGTTGAAATGATTACGTTTTTCTAAATCTGTTATTTTAGCAATCGAAATAAAGCAGTTTCCATTTAGCACATTTCGGAGGATTTGACAGTTCTTTTCTATTTCACAGAAATCCCAAATCTTTTTTGAATTTTTCAACTCCAGTTATCGCGGAATTAGAAACACCATTCTGCTTTCTTAAATATAGAATTTTCTTTTGTTGTTAGAAACTTTTACTGTTTTTGATTGTTAGACGCCACAGTTAGAACTTCTGCATATAGAAGAAAGCAAATGGAAAAAATGGGTCACATTTTTGGATAATACACATTTTCGAGGTTCACATCATCGAGGTAGTACCTACTGTACATGAAAATCCCTTCAGCTTTGTGAGAGTTTATTTCTTAATTCTCACAGATAGGCCAATTTGAAAGAAAAAAAATTGATTTGGTAGCATTTATTACGCTCCTGCCAATTTAAACTAATATTCCCCGAATGTGCTTAGGAGTTGTATGAAACTGTTGAACTCAGTGTCTTAACTCAATTTGAAAATGATATAAAAATTTACATATGTACATATGCATGCACATACATATACATAGATACATATGTATGTATATTTGTGAATAATTAAGGTCGACCAACTAAATTTGCATGCTCGAAAATAATTGTGCCAACAATAAAGAACGCTAAAACAATACCCACTTAAGCAAGAGAACAACCCTTTTTTATTTTTACACAAAATCACTTAAATAACTCAAGTTACCTTTTTAAATACATATGTGTACATATGTATGTATATATATGTAAATATGTACATATGTACATGTTCGTATGTATTTTTAGACTAATTTATATTTAGCATTCTGCCTTTGTTACATATTCAACGGATTCAATTGTAGGAACTCTTCTCGTCTCTCTATAGACACTTTTCCTATCAAATAACCACACAAACAAGCTGATCGCCCTTCTTTCATTATAAAAAATAAAATAAAAATAAAAACGACCTTCATCTGTGACATAACATGTGTTTGGTTACAGTATTGCCCGAAGAAAACTAAAGAAGAGAACAAAAGAGAGACGAACAAAGGATTGTGAAACAGCTGATGCCGGAAACTTAATTTCGCTGATACCACTTTTCACTCCATTGCCAAATGACTGTTCGAATAAAGCCGGAAGACCACTCAAATGATGCTGACTAAAGAGCAAGGGCAGGTTGTCATTACAAAAGAGAGCATGACCCCACCCAAAACAAAATTCATTTTCCAATTTCATCTTCAATCATCACGTGTTCCAAAAATGGAGTACCTACATAAGATACTATTTGGTATACATATGTACGAGTATATAAGCACGCAGCATCATTGTCTAATTTGTTAACGTACACCAGTCGATTCCGGTTTTTACTCGTAAGAAAATTCAACATGGAAATGAGGCAAGGTAAAATGCCTACAACCTGCATTCAAAGTCAAGGTCAATCAAACTGATACAAAAAAAAAAAAAAAAAAACCTGATTTCATTTAAAGTTATCCGGGAATGGTGCTGTGATTGACCCCGGTAAAAAGTGGTTTAATCAGAGAGAAATTCACGACTCGTGCAAATGTACTGTTTGACGTGGCCGTGATTTAATAAATCTCTATTGGTTAAGAGCGTTGCCAGGCACCTGATTTCGAAGTTATCTATCTAATATGTATTGACAACCCCTGGTGAGCATTAGAAGAAGACGATTATTGATATACATAGATTTTGACAACCCATAAGCATTTGCATATATGTACATATGTACATATTTTTCTTGTGTTAATCCACTTGGTTAAAAAGGTTAAAAATAGTAAAAAGTACTTACTACTGATCAGATATGTAAATATTTGTTGTAAGTAAAGGAATCTCACGCACTGTGAAGTGCCTCAGTGCAATTTCTATAAAGAGAATGAAATTGGAAGAAAGTTCGAGATTCCAAAATCTTATTGAAGAAATGGTCAATACCACCACTTCGAATGGCGAAACGGTTTCAACACAAATAAAATATGTGGCAAAGTTTATTAATACACATATGTATGTATGTATGTACATACATAAGTAAAAAAAAACCTAGCACATTTTTGTATTCAGTTTTGGATAGAAATGTCGGTGGTTAGTTTCATTTCATTTAACCATAGGAGGTAAAAAGCCTGCTATCAGATCACATCTTACAATCTTTCCCTGCCGGGCTTGTACATACTGATTTTGAGATATTCGTTAATACCTTTTAAACTAGTCCCCACTTGTCCCTTCGCAAGCGATACGGCTGCGCTGTAGTAATTAAGTAGTACCGCATTGTTCTTATGTATAAGAGTTTTTCAATTGGGATACCCCATTTTCCGAATACAGTTTCTCAGATATGTGTGAAGTAAGCTGCGGTTGGTTTGGCTATCATGGAAAAGTAACATCGTTCAAAATTCGTGTTCGATTGCGACATTACGTACGGGTGTGTGGTTTTTTTGCTGGAGGGGCATTGGCCTATACTTGCTGCCAATGATGCTGCTAACAAAGTCAGTCAATTAATTACATAACTATGTATGTACATCGTCTACTAAACCATTCAGCACTTTAAAATAACAGATAACATTTTCGCCAATACATACATATGTATGTATGTATGTCTATCAAACTATTGTCATTTTTATTCAGTAGTCTTTGCAAATTTATCGAGATGACATAAACTCTTCAACAACGTTACCAAATTGTAAAAATTTGGTTCCAAAATTATGATTCTGTGCGCCAAAATTATATAGAGCACTTGCATCTACTTATATATATGTACATATATTACATCCGACATAATCGACCCTCTGCGACCGCTATTCGGCGTATTGTTGGTTTGTCAGTAAACAAAATTCTCGCATTTAGAGCCACGATAATCCAAATGAGATTATCGAAACGCCATTACATGCCGAAAAATGCACACTTTAATGGGGTCTGTTGCCTGATGGGGTCATCGGACCATGTTTTTGTTTAATAATTGTGTTACGGTCAACGGTATTTGCCTCAGAGCCATGATTTATGACTTTTTTGTTCGAATGTGGAAGAAATGTGGTTTCGCCAGAATGGCGCAACGTGCCATACAGCAAACGAAGCAATCACTTATTGAAGGAAACATTGACTTCCAAGATCTTGTGGTTTGACATATCTTGATTATATTCTTTGGGGGATACATACCTTCATAAAGTCGCTAGTCTACGCTGACAAACAAACAACAATCGACGCATTGGAAGCCAACATTATTCGTGTTATTCAAGACTTTGTCTCTAGGATGGCATTGATCATATCCAGAAGTTGTGGGCATATGCCCGAAGTTGTGTTTATAAATTAATTACAGAATGTATTCTCTCGATCGAGTACAAATAAATTATTATTTAATGGAATATAATGTGTTTTGTTATGTTATGTTACTCAGCATAAGTCCACCTCAGGTTATGCCGAATAGATCATATTAATTGAACACTTATGTATGTACATTTTAACCATCATCTTCATACAGCGAAAATCCATCCAGATCACCGACACAACACACGATTTGTGCGCACAAAACGGAGTCTTCCATCGTCGATAATATCATTAGAAAATCATATCATTAAGGGGTTTATCTTAAAACATATTCCGAACCAAGGAACCAAGTTGGTTGACCAAACCTTTCCTTCCCATTCTTCCTTCCCCCCTTCCCTTCTTTTACCCCACTCTTTTTAGTAGAATAACTTTACCAGTTTGAAGGACCGATAAATTAAGCAACCGATACATCGGTTTCGGCCACCTGATTACTCGCCGTAAAAACCCCCACTAGTAGATTTTTCAAAACAAGTACGAGATAACAAAGTGTAAAACGCCAATCGAAATTTAGAGACCACTACCAGTTACCAGCTACAGACCACTGAATTGAAGACAATTTGAATATAAATAATTTTATTTAACCAAAATTTACCCTTGTAGCCCTGATATGAAATTTCATCCTCCACCTCAAAATTTAAGGCAAAAGAACAGAAGGACAGAAATGACTAAATAGTGTTCGCTATTGATGCTGATCACAAATATATGTATGTACATATGTACACATACATATATGTACTTTATAGGGTCTATCACCATTATTTCTCTGTTACAAACTATGTAACAAAATTAATATACCCTTAGGTCAGCGTATAAAAGGTATGGCCTGTAAGCTATGGTCAAAAAGAACAAATAGGTTTAGAATCTATACACACCTAATGTATGGATCTGTGTCTAAATAATGCGTTCATCACCATATTCATTCATACGTAAGCAAACATGAATGCACCCATATAAATATGTTCGTATGTATGCACATACTATGTATGTATATTCTTCTCCACAAAACCATAAAGTCATTGGCATAATTCCAATCATTGTAAATATAGGTTATATTTGTCACTTTGAAAACTGTGGAAAAATTCCGTCTAGTCAAGATATTATTGGACGACAAAATTGTTGATACTGCAATAGTCTTGTCATAGAAAATTATCCAATTGATAATGAAAAATGACTGGCAACACTGTTTAGAAATCACTCATCCTATCCTCTTACCGGAAGATTTCACTCTTCCGCTCTGTACAACACTATCGCTTCATCTATGTTTATTGATTTTCCTTCTTCTTAATTTGTCTATTTTTATCTTTATATTTACAAAGAAAGTAATTCTATTGTACTCACCATCCGTCACACCAAACGCGGATTTCATTCTTTCCATTTCCATTGCCATTGGAAAGCTTATTTACACTCATTTTTATTAATTCCTTTTATTTAATTCTTTCACAGCACACAATAAAAATCTAAATATTTTTTTCTATCTTGGCAAATAGAAATTTTCCTTCACTAAAACTTTTCTTATTTTATTTTAATGTTCTACAGGGAAACGAATTTGTACGACCAACCACTGAGAAAACAAATTCACTAATGGATAGTAAATGATTCAATTGAGTTTTTTATTCAGAAAAACACGTTTTTTTTTTCTTCCCTTTTGTCTACTACGATTGTCGATTTTCTTGCTCTTTTTTTACAGTACCGTAATCGTATAGCTAACTGAGAGCAAAGAGAATGAAAGAGTATGTTCGCGCAAAAAATCAAAACGATACCGATACTGTCCTTTCCTTATCAGTACCACAACCAAACGACCCAAAAAACAATAATAAACAGTCAGACTTGATGTAGAGTTTTTATAACGTGTTCTTGAGGAACGGGAACTTGAGCGGCAATCACAACAACAACACAAATAGAGCAAATGAACTGATTTTGTGGAAAAAGTGACGACAACAAGAATAGGCCAGCGAATGACCGCGTTCGATTGGACTCTCAGGGACTGTCACGCCACTTTTCCATTTACCAGTTTGTTCCTATGCGGTAACAATTGGCTGTAGTGTGTTCTCTTTTTATCAGCTGTCGTGGTTAAGATGTGGGGCTCTGTCATGCTGATGACGGAGGAACTATGAATGGGCACGTTGCACTCCATACACGATTCGGTTGTTGCCCAAATCAAACTAAACTGTGTGTAGGCTAGTCATTTGGTCGATTTGACGGTTGACGAGTTGACGAGTTGATTGATTAATAATCAAAAGATTTTGAATTTTAGAAGTTGACTGGCAAGTTTTTCAACTCAGTTTATTATTTAATTTAAGAGAATTTGCAGTAGATATTTTTGATTAAACGTCAAATCGACGGGACCTCTTTCCATTATAGCCTATTCGGAAAAAGTTTAAAAAAAATGTTCATTAACGTAAAATGGCCTCCTAAACACGAAAATGAGGAAGCTATTATTAACAAAGTTATTAACAATTAAAGTTCCCAAATAACGTCTAAATGTACGGCATTTTCACGGTATTATTCACAGATAAATAGCAATTTCTCTAATTTACACTTAACATCATATTCTTCGTTTTAAAACTGTAAAATATTACAAATTACTTACTTACTCTAGGTGGCGC
Organism: Xylota sylvarum; assembly: GCA_905220385.1. Lineage (NCBI taxonomy): Eukaryota > Metazoa > Arthropoda > Insecta > Diptera > Syrphidae > Xylota > Xylota sylvarum. Next base: position 64,217,737 of record LR999957.1, on the reverse strand, counting down.
TACAGTCCGGGGTGGACCTAGGCCTCACCCAACAAGTCTCTCCAGCCAGCTCTATCTTTAGCTAGCTGGCTCCAGTTTCGCACTCCAAGTTGGTTGAGACTTGAGGTCCCTTTCCACACGAGCGCTCCACCTAAGGCGAGGTCTTCCTCTACTGCGTCGTCCCTCTGGGGTGGATTCGAAGACTCTCCGGGCCGGAGCATTGTTGTCCATCCGCTCTACATGACCCAACCATCTTTGTCGTTGTATTGGAACTCTTCTAACTAGGTCGATGTAGATATAGATGTAGCTTGTACAACTGATGGTTATATCATCTTCTCCCAACTTCGTCTGTGCAGACGGGACCAAAAATCGCCCGAAGTATTTTTCTCATAAAAACCGAGAGCGTCCTCATCCATTCTTGACATAGTCGATGCTTCTGCGCCGTAGACCAGGACTGGGATGATGAAGGTCTTATATAGGGATACTTCAGTTGTTCGAGAGAAGGCTTTACTACCAAATTGCCTTCTTAGCCCAAAGCAGCATATACTTTGTTTTGCCCTCATTAACCGTTAAACCCATCTTAGCCGCTTCCGTCTCAATGCCCACAAAAGCACTACTGACATCACGCTTTGTTCTTCCGATTATGTCAATATCATCGGCATATGCGAGCAGTTGTACGGACTTTTGAAAAATTGTGCCTCTGATGTTGGCGTGTGAGTTCTGCACAATTCTTTCGAGAACGATGGTGAGGAAATCGCATGACAGCGCGTCGACCTGTCTGAATCCTTTTTTGACATCAAAGGTCTCGGTGAGGTCTTTCCCGACCTTGATGGAGCAGCGTGCATTCTCCATCGTCATACTGCACAACCGGACGAGTTTGGCAGGGATGTCAAAACTAGACATAGCTCTATATAACTATTCTCTATAGATGCTGTCATTAGCGGAGTTGAAATCGATAAAAAGATGGTGAGTATTGATTTAAAATTCCTGGGTTTTTTCCAAGATCTACCGATACTGGACTTTCCTGGCCTAAAACCAAACTGATATGGAATCAGATTGCTGACAAAAGGTTTTAAGCGTTCACACAGAGCAGCAGATAAGATCTTGTAGGCGACGTTGAGGAGTTGGCGCAGTTTAGAGGGTCTCCTTTCTTGAGGATCGGGCAAACAATGCTGAGGTTCCATTCATCGGGCATGCTTTCGTCCGACCATATTTTGCAAATGAGTTGGTGCATGCTCCTTACCAAATCATCAGGCGCTACTTTGAATAGCTCGGCTATTAGGCCATCAGCTCCAGCAGCTTTATTGGATTTCAGTTTAGAGGTCGGGTGGACGGAAATGTCGATTATCATCGTCCAGATTGAATGGTTCATTCTGCCTGACAGCGGAATTTTGGTCATCGTCGCCGTTATACAGCGTTATACGTTATGCAGAAGTGATCTTTCCATATCCTCAACATTGACTGCGATTCTACTACTAGGTTTCCTTGTTCATCCCTGCAGGCTTAGGTTCTGGCTTTGTAGCCTTGACATGTTCTTTTTACCTTCTGGTAAAACTTCCGAACCACATTCATGCTCCTTCTTTTTCCTTCTGAGAAGCCGGTGCTCATCCCTTCTCTTCTGCTCGTAGAGGCCACGAGCTCTGGTCCTTCTGTGCAGCGCCGCTTTATATGCCATCTGTTTTTCTGCATTTACTTGCCGACATTCTTTATAGAACCAGGGGTTTCGTTGTGGGGGTCGAGAGAAACCCAGCACATTAGACGTGGCATCCCTGATGGCTTTTTGGCAATGTAGCCACTGGTCTTCAGTATTTGATGCTGCCGGCATAGGACCTCTTGAGAGATTAAGGGACACTCGATCGGAAAGGGCTCTGGCGATCTCTTGCGATTGTAACTTTCCGACGTCAAAGCTCAATCCTCTGTTGTATTCTAGTTGAGTAGAGTAGGTAATGGGGATCTCTGCCTACCTGGTCTGTGATTTCTCCCCGACTCGTGGGAACATTATGTACCCAGTTTTCAAAAATTATAAAAAGAGAACGAGTCATCAGAGGGCCAGGCGGAAGGCTCCGAAGAGGTCGAGAAAGTGCCGGAAGGTGCGGGATCGACAGCGGAAGAGCTCGTGAAGACAATGAAGTCCGGAGGGAAACCAAAGGATTCACGTGAACAATCGTCGATGTCGATGGACAATGCGGTGCTGCAAGGCGCCAAGAGGTTAATCGACGTTGCGGAAGCCGAGCCCAAAGATGACGGAGCAGACCCTGATTCTGAGCGGAGGCTGCGAAAGCAACTTAAGCAAAAGATGAAAAGGGCGAGAGGGAGACAGAGGTTGCCATTGGCAGGATCTGTCTCGGGAAATAGTGACACATCGGTCAATGAATTGACTAATATGATTGCTAATTTAGCCGAAACCACCCCAGAAGAGGCAGGACATAGGGAACGGTTCAAAACTGATACCGAGACCTTCAGCTCAGCTAAAGCCAGGGTGGTGGAGGCAGAAAGCGGAAAAGGTGATGGACAGCCTGTATCCGGGCATGTTAATCAAACAAGTACACGTGAAAGTGGAAAGGCTGATGAACAAACCAGGAAACCGAAGGTCAGTTAACCTGAACCGCACCAAGAAAAACTTAGGGTGATTCAATTGAATCTTCACCACAGCAAAGCTGCATCAGCAATGTTGATCAGATGCTTTGTGAAAGAGCCGATTGATATTGCCAGCAATGTAGGAGCCTTGGATCTTCAAATGAAGGATTAGAGTTCTATCTGAAAGTATTGCCACTTTGCACTATGTGCGATCTGGCGAAAAAGTTAGATCTTGGGTACTGGTGAGCCACGGAGTTAAAGCGGTAATGCTGCCGCAACTATGTGCCCCTGACCTTGCCGCTGTGCGCGTAGGAACAGGTGCAGGCATACCTGCCATATGACTCCTTAGAGCCTCTCCCAACAAAAGAGGTAGAGTCTCTAGTGAATGTCTGCAGGGATAGGAGTGAAGATCTAACGATTGGTTGCGATGCTAATACACACTGTACAGTGCGGTGAAGCACCAACGATAACTACAGAGAAGCTTTATTCGAGTTTGTAGTGTACAAAGAGCTAACTATTCTCAACAGAGGAACAGAACCGACCTTTGTGGATGCGAGACGAAGGGAAGTTATTGACGTGACTCTGTGCAGTAATAGAATGCTTGTTAGAATATCAAATTAGAAGGTAATGGTTTAGACAATGATGTCGGACCACAGAGCCATCTAATTTGTTGTTTGATACGGATCTAAAAGAAAGAAAGATCGAAAATATATTAGGATTCCCAGGAACACGGACATAATGAAATACCAGGAAGTGTTACGGGAGAAACTGGGTACCCAAAATACCGAAAACCACTTGGGATGTGGAGTCACAGCTGAAGCACTTACAATCAGCTGTTGAAAATGCATACCAAGAGGAGTGTACACCTACTTTGGGAGATGAAAAGGACCCCACGCCTTGGTTGCGTAGAGAACTTGAAAATTTAAAGAAGGAGGTGAGAGCCTTTAATCATGCCATGAGAAGGAATGATCCTGAATCATGGGATGAGTATAAGACAAAGAAGAAAGAGCTAAAAGCAAATACACTTTCCGGGAAGTCTGCAGTCAGATCAGACCTAGGCTCTGAGGAAACAAGGAGCAAACAGGATGGATAGGACTAAAGCGGAACGGATAGTAACTCCAGAAGCGGTCAGTGGGCCGATAAAAACATTTTCTCCTTACAAGACCGCGGGACCAGATGGTATGTTCCCAGCTTTAATTCAGTGGGGTGCAAATCTCATTGTACCAAGGCTTAGGGGTATATACGTTACATGCCTAGCGATAGGCAACATACCGGTAACATGGAGAGAAACAAATGTGGTGTTTCTTCCAAAACCGGGAAAAAAGGACTACACCGAAGCGAAGTCCTTCAGACCGTTCAGCCTAACATCATTTCTATTGAAAACAATGGAAAGAATTGTGGTGGACCATATGGAGAGCACGGCGCTGAAAGCGTATCCTTTGAGCATGTTTAGGGATCGCGGGTGCAATACGGACGACACCAACATGCGCAATGGAAGTGATCCTAGGTATTCTGCCGCTGGACTTATTTATTAAGAAAGTGGCGGCTTCGACGGCACTTCGACACAGGGATGCCAACTGGCACTTGCGCGGTACTATCTATGGTCATAGGAAAATCCTGGATCTCGTGAAAAACGAGATTAGGGAGTTGAATATGCCCATGGATGGAATAAAGAGAGTGCGTGTTACTGAAAGGTATCACAAAACTCTAAGTCGAGATGAAACACTTCCGGAAAAGAAGACTGGTGATATAACCATCTTTACAGATGGGTCCATGATGGATGGCAAAGCGGAGGCAGGTATCTTCTCAGAAGAACTGGAACTTACTTACTTACTTAGGTGGCGCTACAGTTCGGGGTGAACCTGGGCCTCAACTAACAAGCCTCTCCAGTTAGCTCGGTCCTTAGCTAACTGCTTCCAGTTGCGCACTCCAAGCTTGTTCAGGTCCCCTTCAACTTGTGCGCGCCACCTAAGGCGAGGTCTTCCTCTGCTGCGTTGTCCCTCCAGGTGTGATTCGAAGACTCTTCGGGCCGGAGCACTGGTGTCCATTCGCTCTGCATGTCCTCGCCACCTCAAACAACTAATGCGCAGTTTTTTGACTAGGTCGATGTCGCTGTACAGCTCGTATAGTTCGTCGTTGAATCTTCTCCTCCAAAGCCCGTCAACGCAAACGGGACCGAATATTTTGCGAAGAATTTTTCTCTCGAAACGACCGAGGATATCTTCATCCGCTTTTGATAAAGTCCAAGCTTCAGCGCCATAAAGCAGGACTGAGATGATCAAGTTTTTATACCCTATCCTAAGGGTATATTAAGTTTGACACATAGTTTGTAACATAGAGAAATAATCGAGATAGACCCTATAAAGTATATATATTCGTGATCAGCATCAATAGCGAAATCGATTGAGCGATGACCGTCCGTCCGTCCGTATGTCACTGCTTTTTGGGCCTTAAATTTTGAGCTAGGACGATGAAATTTCATATCTGGGCTTCTGAGAAAAAGATACAGTACAAATGTAAAACTTTTTGAAATCCGCCCACTGCCACGCCCACTTTTTTATAACTTCACTAAATTATATGAAACCGAAAAATTTTGTTAAGACCAAATATTTAGGCATTCAGATTCCCTACAATCCACCCATACAAAAGTTTTGGCCACGCCCACTTTTTGGGGGCGTTTTCATCACAAAACCGATTTTTGGGCCTTACATTTTTAACTAGGACGCTGAAATTTCATATCTGGGCTTCCAAGAAAAAGATACAGTACAATTGTAAAATTTTTTTACATCCGCCCACTACCACGCCTACTTTTTTATAACTTCACTAAATTATATGAAACCGAAAAATTTTGTTAAGACCAAATATTTGGGTATTTAGATTCCCTACAATTCACCCATAGAACAGTTTTGGCCACGCCCACTTTTTGGGGGCGTTATCATCAAAAAACCTATTTTGATAAAATTTTACATGTGACATCCTCAAACGTTCGACATTATAGCCATATTTGAGTACAAAATGCAATTTGGCCACGCCCACTTTATAGAGAGGAGGATAGGGTATCAGACGATCCGTTCTAGACGGATTGTAGCTTTTCTGTATGTTTATATAGAGTCTCCTTAGTTGTTCGGGATAGGGCCTTACTACTCAATTGCCTTCTCAGCCCAAAGAAACAGCGATTGGCAAGAGTTATTCTTCGTTTTATTTCTGCCGAGGTGTTGTTGTCAGAATTGATAGCAGAGCCGAGGTAGACAAAGTCCCTTACTACCTCAAAGAACTAGAACTAGCCTGTCATATTAGTCTGAGGAAATATACCTCAGTCTATCAATCTAACAGATATCAATACATCGCTGGCATTGGAATGTGCTCATAAGCTCAATGAGTGCTCATCTCGAAATGAGATGACGCTGCTCTGGGTGAGAGGGCACGTAGGAACTGAGGGGAACGAAAAGCGGACTCTCTGGCAAAGCAAGGGTCAACCTCGGAGCTCTCTGGTCCGGAACCATTCGCTGCAATTGGCAGAGGGATCGTAGAACACCTGATTAGCAACTGGGCTGCGGCGGAACACTATTAAAATGCCGATTGGCACCACTCACAAAGAAGTTCTAAGCTTAGAGCGAAAAACATGGTGGTAGCATTATCTACAGGTCATGGGAATTTCGGGTATCATCTTAAGAAGATGGGTCTTCTGGAGGACGACACCTGTGAACTATGCCTGGAGGAGGATTGTAGCACTTTGGAGAAATCCAGAGAGACTCTCCGGCTATGATGGATCGTGGAAGAGAGACGAAAAGGTACCCAATACTGTGGTCTCACAGTATTTCCTTGTCTTCGCGATTTTCTGGATATCCGCATCCGTTACTTGGCTACAATAAAGTAGTGGTCCGAGTCGATGTTCGCTCCTCGGAACGTTCGCACATCCATCATTCTGGAAGAGTACCTTGCGTCGATCGCAATGTGATCAATCTGGTTGACGGTTGACTGATCTCCATGTTCCTTTGTGAATATTGAGATGTGGGAATCGCGTGCTAGCTACTACAAGATTTTGCCCCACTACAAAGTCGATTAGCCTGAAACCGTTATCGGAGATGGTATCGTGCAGGCTAGACAGTACAACCAAAGATGCTCTCTCTTCCTAGCAATTTTAACATCATAGCTAGGGCACTGCTCGTATGTTTTGTCTAAGAGTTCGTAGAAGCTGTCTTTGGTATCGTCATCTTTCCCCTCAGTGGGGGCATGAGCGCATATCAGGCTAATGTTAGCAAATTTAGTCTTGATGCGAATTGTTACGAGACGTTCGTTCACATGCCTGAAACTCAACACTTCTTGCCTAAGTCTGTCTCCAATGACAAACCCGCATCCAAATAGGTGCTGCTTCTGTGCTCGGTAGCAATCACCGTAGTAGATGTCGCAGTTTTACATACTTCTTTTTGCCGGTCCGTTCCATCGCACTACTTGGATGGCGGTAATGTGTGCTTTACAGCAGTCCAGGGCATCCGCTAGTTGTTCGGCCGCACGTGGTCTGTTAAGGGACCTAACATTCCACGTGCAGAACCGAAAGTCGATGTCCTTATCACGTTTGCTTGGGACGTCAATAGTTGAATCATCCTTATCCGAGGCGGTTGGTGGTTTCGTAACTAGTATTTTTTTCCATGATAGCCCCAAACCGGGAGGACCAGTTCCTTTTTATACCCCTAGTACGAGGGGCCGGGTTCTCCCGGGATTAGTAACCCACTTCGGGGATATGAGTGCTGCCGTTGGCCCATTAAGGGTTCATCCGCCACCAATTTTTTTCCAACACCCTGATTCAGTATTGGAGATCCCTATAGACCTGTGATTCAACCAGTCGAAGCAGCTCATATAGGGATGTACACTTATAGTTCCACCGTTGATTCCATCTAGAGAATTCGTCCGCTGCCGCTTGGAACAAGAGGAGATGCCTTAGTGAAAAAGCACTTCTCCACGCTCTCTCGTTTGCTGCCACCAACAACCTTCCAAAGGGGTTGGTTACCCAATCTCCAGTCGAGGTACTAGGCACTCAGCAGCCACCATCGTGGAGGTGTAGAGTAGAAGTTGATAGTGAGAGGCTAGCGTGAGAGCGCTTGTGCTGACATATAATCGCATCACTACCTTTTGGCTACCAAATATTATAAATAAAGAAATACAGATAATAAAAACAAGCCATAATTTTCAAAAATGAGAGGTATATTCGTAATAGTTAGGTGGCTCACTTCACGGGTTAAAGGGATTTCATATACCGAACGGCCTTTGGACTAGCACGTAGGTGCTCAAGGCGACGCTTTGCGGCGTGTAACAAATTATGTACATATGCATGAATATGGAGACAAAAAGCTCATAAAAATTTGCAACTCAGTTCCACCGCAAAAAGTTATATATATAAGAGAAACCCGCAAGAAAAATTTAATTTTTATTCCTCGATATCTCCTAAACTAGACGATTTTGTTGATACATACTTTAAACCTTTTGCTTATTTCATGGAGATGACCAAATTACGTTGTCAAAACTTTTTTCCCCGGAAATCGTAATATCCCCAAAACATACACCATGTATCTAATAATCTCTTTGTATTAAAAAAGTAATCCGGTGATTCCATCCAATCCAATCATTTAATTGCTGAAATTTCCTCAAGAAATATGAAATTTACAATCTAAACACTATTTTGTCACCGACTGCAATGCTATGCATCCACCAAACCGAAACATCGACGTTTCGATGAACTTATACCGAAAACACGAAAGCCGTTCCCACCAATTTGAAATCATTTCGAATGTTAATACATATCAATCTGAAGTTGTTTCAAACGTCAATTTTGAAGTGGCCGACAAAAAAATTGTCAACAATTACCGCTTTTATATTTTTTCTTTTCTGTTTGCTGAACAAATTCATTTATTTGTATAATTATATATTTTTTTAAATACTACCTCTTTATCCGATCTAAAAAGAAAATAAAAACGAAAAAATGGTGACATCTTCAATTGACAATATACATAAATGAACACCAAGTTCACCAAGCTATAGGTTTGTTCGGTTTGACAATCTCTCACAGACTGATGAACTTTAAAAGGATTTCAAGTAGGTTTGATTGAAAGCACGAGATTTTGAAAGCTTGAAAATGTATGAGATAAACTACGAGTTTAAAAAAAAATTGCTTAACCCTCGGGATTCCGTTCGGTGGGTACGTAATCTAATCCCGGATTTAGTTTTGGTGTAGACATAGCTTAAATCATGTGATTGAAATTGTGTTCGTTCTTTTCGAGAAAAGTTAACCAAGTCCGATTTTACATGGTGCGACAAATCTCGGCCCGATTTTTCCAATTCTCTTTTGAACTTGTGTCCTACTTTTATACAGCGCAATTGTTCACAGCCAATTACCAATTACGCCGAGAACAGACGAATAAAGCAAATAAATGCAATTAGGAACGAGATGAAAGAAAACACGCAAAATCGTCTACACATCCGAGTTGATTTATGTACATATGTCGACTTTTACACAGTAGATACATTTTCTTTATTTATTCTTGTGTTCTCGATGTTGAGTTCGTATCAACAACCTTAGACTCAAGGTAAGAAAACGCACACTCATGAGCTGCTCGTGAGTTTGTGCTATTCAATGTGCAATTACAATGCACACACGTTCGTGAGTTATCAGCTGTGTACATATTTATTTTTGTTCACGCACACGTGTGTTCGGATTTATAATAACTCACCCCATGTTTGCACTCCATATGTGCGTTGAAGACAACGCACATCTGTGCGCGAGTCGTAAATGAGTTCATTTTATTGCTCGTGAGTTTAGTTGGTAAGATTTCAGAATGATAATTGATAAAATGATAATACATTGAAATATTTAACGGAAAATAATTTTTTGTTTTTATTTTTCATTTTATGAGTTTATTTATTAATTTATTAATTTTAGGTATTTATGGATAAGATTTAGCCATCTTCCATAAAGTTTAAGTGGAAGAGTGGAGCAAATCAACATTTTATTTGTATAAAAGTGTATTTGCAAGACTTTTCTTGGACAGTTTTTTCCTCAGTTTCGCTAATATTGTGGAAAGTGCATTGAAAGAACGGAATAGGTACGTCTCAGGTATTCGTTGAGATGAAAAGATAAACTCAGAGAAAAGAAAAAAAAATAACACTATGAATATCGCGAAGGTCAGACTATGGCACCTACTGCTTTATGACGATCTCATCTTAATATATAATAAGGTTTGTTCCGGGTACGAGCGTCTGAAATTCGAGAATCGCTGGACCGATTGACATCAAGCTTGGACAACATGTTAGTTTAGTCTGCAGGAAGTTTTCTTTTAAGTTTAATCCCGATAGGTGATGAAGTCGTGATACTTCAAATTTGGCTATTTACGAAAATTTGGATATTTACGAAAAACTACATTTACTGATATTTGTTCATATCAAAATGGATGTATGTACGTTGGTTATGATTATTGAAATGTTTATAATTATGTTGAATTCTGATAAGTGGTGCTATATTCCCACTTTTGTATTTATTGGTCGATTTCGTTGTTGACATATCAATAGAATTGTTGCGCAATCGAAGTATTTTGTTTTGAACAGTGTGTTAAAAGTTTCCTCATGTTGTAGCTTGCACTAAGCTATCCAAGCCACAATTACGTTAATTCAATTTGGCGTCGAATTTATAATATTCATATTATCTCTGTTTATTAAGTCAATTTATTTTAAAGAAACGATTGTCAAAGATATATTTACAAATACAAGTTTTTTAGCGCGACAGGTCCATGGGACCCAAGTTCTAGCTTCTCACAACCACACAACCAATGCGTGTTATATTCTTTACACGAATGGAAGGGGCCTACTGTTAATTGCCATATCCGAAGGGTAATTTTTGTTTTGAGAATCTTTTTCATGACAGTTTTACTCTCGGATGTTTGGCAGTAGGTTTGATTGAAAGCACGAGATTTTGAAAGCTTGAAAATGTATGGGATAAACTACGAGTTTAAAAAAAAATTGCTTAACCCTCGGGATTCCGTTCGGTGGGTACGTAATCTAATCCCGGATTTAGTTTTGGTGTAGACATAGCTTAAATCATGTGATTGAAATTGTGTTCGTTCTTTTCGAGAAAAGTTAACCAAGTCCGATTTTACATGGTGCGACAAATCTCGGCCCGATTTTTCCAATTCTCTTTTGAACTTGTGTCCTACTTTTATACAGCGCAATTGTTCACAGCCAATTACCAATTACGCCGAGAACAGACGAATAAAGCAAATAAATGCAATTAGGAACGAGATGAAAGAAAACACGCAAAATCGTCTACACATCCGAGTTGATTTATGTACATATGTCGACTTTTACACAGTAGATACATTTTCTTTATTTATTCTTGTGTTCTCGATGTTGAGTTCGTATCAACAACCTTAGACTCAAGGTAAGAAAACGCACACTCATGAGCTGCTCGTGAGTTTGTGCTATTCAATGTGCAATTACAATGCACACACGTTCGTGAGTTATCAGCTGTGTACATATTTATTTTTGTTCACGCACACGTGTGTTCGGATTTATAATAACTCACCCCATGTTTGCACTCCATATGTGCGTTGAAGACAACGCACATCTGTGCGCGAGTCGTAAATGAGTTCATTTTATTGCTCGTGAGTTTAGTTGGTAAGATTTCAGAATGATAATTGATAAAATGATAATACATTGAAATATTTAACGGAAAATAATTTTTTGTTTTTATTTTTCATTTTATGAGTTTATTTATTAATTTATTAATTTTAGGTATTTATGGATAAGATTTAGCCATCTTCCATAAAGTTTAAGTGGAAGAGTGGAGCAAATCAACATTTTATTTGTATAAAAGTGTATTTGCAAGACTTTTCTTGGACAGTTTTTTCCTCAGTTTCGCTAATATTGTGGAAAGTGCATTGAAAGAACGGAATAGGTACGTCTCAGGTATTCGTTGAGATGAAAAGATAAACTCAGAGAAAAGAAAAAAAAATAACACTATGAATATCGCGAAGGTCAGACTATGGCACCTACTGCTTTATGACGATCTCATCTTAATATATAATAAGGTTTGTTCCGGGTACGAGCGTCTGAAATTCGAGAATCGCTGGACCGATTGACATCAAGCTTGGACAACATATTAGTTTAGTCTGCAGGAAGTTTTCTTTTAAGTTTAATCCCGATAGGTGATGAAGTCGTGATACTTCAAATTTGGCTATTTACGAAAATTTGGATATTTACGAAAAACTACATTTACTGATATTTGTTCATATCAAAATGGATGTATGTACGTTGGTTATGATTATTGAAATGTTTATAATTATGTTGAATTCTGATAAGTGGTGCTATATTCCCACTTTTGTATTTATTGGTCGATTTCGTTGTTGACATATCAATAGAATTGTTGCGCAATCGAAGTATTTTGTTTTGAACAGTGTGTTAAAAGTTTCCTCATGTTGTAGCTTGCACTAAGCTATCCAAGCCACAATTACGTTAATTCAATTTGGCGTCGAATTTATAATATTCATATTATCTCTGTTTATTAAGTCAATTTATTTTAAAGAAACGATTGTCAAAGATATATTTACAAATACAAGTTTTTTAGCGCGACAGGTCCATGGGACCCAAGTTCTAGCTTCTCACAACCACACAACCAATGCGTGTTATATTCTTTACACGAATGGAAGGGGCCTACTGTTAATTGCCATATCCGAAGGGTAATTTTTGTTTTGAGAATCTTTTTCATGACAGTTTTACTCTCGGATGTTTGGCAGTAGGTTTGATTGAAAGCACGAGATTTTGAAAGCTTGAAAATGTATGGGATAAACTACGAGTTTAAAAAAAAATTGCTTAACCCTCGGGATTCCGTTCGGTGGGTACGTAATCTAATCCCGGATTTAGTTTTGGTGTAGACATAGCTTAAATCATGTGATTGAAATTGTGTTCGTTCTTTTCGAGAAAAGTTAACCAAGTCCGATTTTACATGGTGCGACAAATCTCGGCCCGATTTTTCCAATTCTCTTTTGAACTTGTGTCCTACTTTTATACAGCGCAATTGTTCACAGCCAATTACCAATTACGCCGAGAACAGACGAATAAAGCAAATAAATGCAATTAGGAACGAGATGAAAGAAAACACGCAAAATCGTCTACACATCCGAGTTGATTTATGTACATATGTCGACTTTTACACAGTAGATACATTTTCTTTATTTATTCTTGTGTTCTCGATGTTGAGTTCGTATCAACAACCTTAGACTCAAGGTAAGAAAACGCACACTCATGAGCTGCTCGTGAGTTTGTGCTATTCAATGTGCAATTACAATGCACACACGTTCGTGAGTTATCAGCTGTGTACATATTTATTTTTGTTCACGCACACGTGTGTTCGGATTTATAATAACTCACCCCATGTTTGCACTCCATATGTGCGTTGAAGACAACGCACATCTGTGCGCGAGTCGTAAATGAGTTCATTTTATTGCTCGTGAGTTTAGTTGGTAAGATTTCAGAATGATAATTGATAAAATGATAATACATTGAAATATTTAACGGAAAATAATTTTTTGTTTTTATTTTTCATTTTATGAGTTTATTTATTAATTTATTAATTTTAGGTATTTATGGATAAGATTTAGCCATCTTCCATAAAGTTTAAGTGGAAGAGTGGAGCAAATCAACATTTTATTTGTATAAAAGTGTATTTGCAAGACTTTTCTTGGACAGTTTTTTCCTCAGTTTCGCTAATATTGTGGAAAGTGCATTGAAAGAACGGAATAGGTACGTCTCAGGTATTCGTTGAGATGAAAAGATAAACTCAGAGAAAAGAAAAAAAAATAACACTATGAATATCGCGAAGGTCAGACTATGGCACCTACTGCTTTATGACGATCTCATCTTAATATATAATAAGGTTTGTTCCGGGTACGAGCGTCTGAAATTCGAGAATCGCTGGACCGATTGACATCAAGCTTGGACAACATGTTAGTTTAGTCTGCAGGAAGTTTTCTTTTAAGTTTAATCCCGATAGGTGATGAAGTCGTGATACTTCAAATTTGGCTATTTACGAAAATTTGGATATTTACGAAAAACTACATTTACTGATATTTGTTCATATCAAAATGGATGTATGTACGTTGGTTATGATTATTGAAATGTTTATAATTATGTTGAATTCTGATAAGTGGTGCTATATTCCCACTTTTGTATTTATTGGTCGATTTCGTTGTTGACATATCAATAGAATTGTTGCGCAATCGAAGTATTTTGTTTTGAACAGTGTGTTAAAAGTTTCCTCATGTTGTAGCTTGCACTAAGCTATCCAAGCCACAATTACGTTAATTCAATTTGGCGTCGAATTTATAATATTCATATTATCTCTGTTTATTAAGTCAATTTATTTTAAAGAAACGATTGTCAAAGATATATTTACAAATACAAGTTTTTTAGCGCGACAGGTCCATGGGACCCAAGTTCTAGCTTCTCACAACCACACAACCAATGCGTGTTATATTCTTTACACGAATGGAAGGGGCCTACTGTTAATTGCCATATCCGAAGGGTAATTTTTGTTTTGAGAATCTTTTTCATGACAGTTTTACTCTCGGATGTTTGGCAGACAATCGCGAGAGGTGGGGCTATGAAAGAAATTTTAAGTGTTGTCTGGGGATTGAACCCTCGCTCCGTAGTCCAACGCACTAGCCACTTGAGCCACGGCGTTCCGATAAAGATATACTTAATTAAAAACATACATACGTGTTATGTATATACTTTGGTTCGAACACAACGTAAAATAATAATTGTTATAATTATACGCCGATCACTTCATGTCTAACAAACATGCAAATTAAAGTACATACATCAACAGCAATTATCTTATCAAACAATATTATAAGACAATAGTCTTATCAACAGGCCTCTCAATTTACATAATTTATCTAAGTTAACGTTGTTCCACTAATTACAGCTTCCACTTTAAAGGCATTTTTGACATATTGAGCTGTCAGGTGTATTTGTTTACCATATCTCTCTTATATTTAACAATTCCAATAGAAAGAGAAAAGTACGTGTTCCAAACTTCATAACGTTCTATCAAAACTGTCAGTAAACTTCCACTCATTTCTCGATTTCTAGTGATTCTTCAGGAATTTGCTGTCAGTTCTCGATTTAATTTTTTTCGTAGAGGGTGTGTATCTTTAGTGCTTTGGATTATAGGGAGGGAAATTTCATGTAAAACTAGACTAAAATGTGTATAGTTTCATTATAAATAATTAATTACACTTTTAATACGTTTTATTTAATATTGATTTTGTACTCGATTCCCTTACGCCAAGTTAATTTACTTTTTATATAATAATGACGTCCGCAGATGTTCGAAAAAGAAAAGTAAGTACATACCCTAACTAGTAATTAAATAAATAGAAAACATGTAAACTACCTTCCTTGTTCTATAAATAAAAAGGAAAACACGAGTGTTTTGAAAATCAGGTAGAGTACAAATACTAAAAGATAACTGTGGGCAATTGACACAATTAATTGGTTGAAACCTACTCTCACATTCCTGACGATTGTGGGATTTTTTTATTTGTTAGTGGTTTGCCAACTTCTACCTCTATGAATAGATTTAGTAAGAGAAAGAGAAGCTGCTAGAGGAATGGTAGTTACTCCTGAATGAACTTTGACAAATAAAGTAGCTAAGACTATTATTCAAATTCAGTTGACACTAGGCCGTTTCATGATGGTAGTGCAGTGACTATGCAAATCTTAATCTAGACCTAAACTATGTTTCTGTTCTTTCCAGCTGTAGATTCTCCGACTCCACAATTACAAAGCACAAAGTGATTGATTACAAGTTTGAGCGCTTTGATAAGATTACCGGCCGGCGCGCTTTCCACTTTTTTCATTATTATTAGAAAATCGACTTAAGGAAATAGAATAACGGTTGTTTGCTGTTCCGATAAGTTTATTTGTTTAGTCATTGTTACGTATGATGAAATGTTTCCAAACAATTTTCAAGTAGTATTTCACCATTTCTATTTTATTGTCCGTTTGCACTTAACGACAGTTGTAGAGATCTAATTTTGCGATATCGGCGTATCAGATTGTGTACCTTGTGTACCAGATTGATCTTAAAAAGTAAACAAATTTTCGATCAGTTGCTATCTGCGTTTCCCGCGACAAGGGAACACAATTCGTTACATGTGCGTTTTCAAGGTGACATTATAGTCGCTCGTTAATTTCTTTAAAGTGCCTGTGCTAGTATTAGTCATTAATTATTACAAGCGTTTTTTTGGCATGAGATTTAAAAAAATTACAACGCACCGTTGGAGACAGTTGGTATGTGTGGTTAATTGTTCGATGTTTTCGAGCCAATATACATATGTATTTAGTCTTTAGTTCATCTTTTGTTAGACAATGTACTTGTATTTTATTTGCAATTACATATCTACATAATTCAAATACGAACTGGGTTTCATCCCTTCTTTCAGTTGATACATACATACACATTAACTACATATATTCAGTGAAGATGCTCTGGTCACACTGGCTGTCCAGTGCGGTGCGGTTCCAATTCCAAGCCAATACCAAGGTTTTCCTTTTCATTTTTCAATGTCCCACATCTCGCGAGTTTCTAACAAACATCCGAGAGTAAAACTGTCATGAAAAAGCTTCTCAAAACAAAAATTACCCTTCGGATATGGCAACAACATGCACAACACGAATGACTATACTAGGTGAGATTTTTGTGTTTAAAAAGGTCCGTTTTCTGTCCATTAGTGTGTCGGCACCCCCTGTTGAGGTGGTTCACTTTAATGGATAATCTCAAAGACAGCTTTTTTGTTTTCATCTAGATGCTTTTTTAAAAAATATATTATACCTCAAATTTGAAGAAAAATATGGAAATAAAAAACAAAATTAAAATATTTCTTTGATGGCTAACCAATTGAAGCTATTATGGATACAAATATCATAATTATCTAATGAAGACAAATTGATTCGACAAAACAGTCGATCAATGCTTTATAGATAATTGGAAGCATGTGACATACATATGTACATATGTAGAAATTCTGCAAATGTTTTGCTAGTAATAATGTGTAATAAACTCAACAGGCTATTTCCTTTACCCACCGCTATATATGATTATGGCATTAGCGTAAAATTGACAGAAAAATCGAAAGATCTCAAAATATGGTACATATATAGTTTTTTTTTTAAAATTCAAGCAATAGCTAAATAGGAGATTTTGCGATTGGCGCCCAATAGTTTCTACTTAACATCCAAAATTAGGACAAAAGCCTTTATAAATGCAAGCTTTTCTATGGCTAGTCGAATAATAAATGTTCTCACTTAAAACATCTTAAACTTAAAAAACATCCTCTAGATTGATCAAAATAAAGGAAAACATGTTGAATTTTTATAAGGGCCATATGACTTGGAAGAGAGAATAGCAGTTCGGATGAAAAGAAGTTCAACATGTATGGACAGATTGGATTTAATCATTACTTCCCTGATCTTAGGAAAGAAATCTTTTTGAACGTCACCATAGCCGCGAGTGTCATTTGTTGTAGTGCTATATTCTAATTCGAACTACTAGCATACAGAGGAATACTCCAAAAGGTTTTTCGAAAGTTTTCTAAAATTTTTGGACCTGTAAAAATGACTTATGAATAACATAATGTCCAAATTCATAATGCACAGGTTGTTAAGAATTGGATAAAGGAGCAAAATGTGACATTATTGGAATGTTCACCATACTCACCGGACCATACATATGGAATTGACTAGTTCGATAAGTTTACAGATCTGGCCGACAATTTAAGGATAGAGAGACTCTCATTACTTATTTACTTAGGTGGAGCTACAGTTCGGGGTGAACCTGGGCCTCAACTTGTTCAGATCCCCTTCAATTTGTGTGCGCCACGACGTCTTCCTCTGCTGCGTTGTCCCCCCGGGTCTGATTCGAAGACTCTTTGGGCCGGAGCACCGGTGTCCATTCGCTCTACATGTCCTAGCCATCTCTAACGACTATTGCGCAGTTTTTTGACTAGGTCGATGTCGTTGTACAGCTTATATAGTCCGACGTTGAATCTTCTCCTCCAAAGTTCGTCAACGCAAACGGGACCGAATATTTTACGAAGAATTTTTCTCTCGAAACTCTCGAAACCTGAGGATATCTTCATCCGTTTTTGATAAAGTGCAAGCTTCAGCGCCATAAAGCAGGACTGGGTTGATCAAGGTCTTATATAGAGTCTCCTTAGTTGTTCGGGATAGGGCCTTACTACTTAATTGCTTTCTCAGCCCAAAGAAACAGCGATTGGCAAGAGTTATTCTTCGTTTTATTTCTGCCGAGGTGTTATTGTCAGAATTGATAGCAGAGCCGAGGTAGACAAAGTCCCTTACTATTTCAAAGTTATAGCTGTCTATTGTGACGTTCTGTTCAATTCGTCGATGTTGCGTGTTCTTCTGGTTGACAGCATATACTTGGTTTTGCCCTCGTTTATCGCTAAACCCATTTTGGCAGCTTCCGTTTCAATAATAGCAAACGCACCGATGGCAACCCGCTGTGTTCTACCAAAATAATGTCGATATCGTCGGCATACGCTAATAGTTGCACAGACTTTTGAAAGATTGTGCCTCCGGTGCTGGCTTGTGAGTTTCGCACAATTCTTTCAAGAACGATGTTAAAAAAACCGCATGACACCGCGTCACCTTGTCTAAATCCTTTTGTGACATCAAAGATTTCGGTGAAATCGTTACCGATCTTGATGGAGCAGCGAGAATTCTCCATCGTCATTCTGCATAATCTGACGAGTCTGGCAGAAATGACAAAACTAGGCATGGCTCTGTATAACTCGTCTCTATAAATTCTCTCATATGCGGATTTGCAATCGATAAAAAGATGGTGGGTATCGATTTGGACTTCTTGCGTTTTTTCCAGGATCTGCCGAAGTGTGAAGATTTGATCGATTGTGGACTTTCCTGGTCTGAGAGAGACTCTCATTACTACTATTTTCAATATTTCCACAATACACAATATTTCCTTAAATTATCTGTTAGAAGGTACTGTATGATTTCATTTTGAACCGAATTTTATAGGTAAAATCAAACAAAGAGAGTTGTTACTACGCATTAAGAACAATAAAAATATTCGGTTATATTTGCTATTTCCTACTCTTTTCCAATATCCTTACCTTCCATAAATATAACAAATTTATCACAAAACATTAATTCGGAGGAGCTAGGCGATATATATACCCCTGCCACTATGAACGAGTAATTATTAACTTTTAACTCGATTAACTAACCACCAAAAGTGGGCGTGGTAGTGAGTGGGTTTAAAAAAAATTTTGAAATTCGCCCACTTTTTCATAACTTCACTAAATTATATGAAACTGAAAAATGTTGTTAGGTCTAAATATTTAGGCATTCAAATTCCCTACAATTCACTCATACAGCAGTTTTGGTCACGCCTACTTTTCCGATTTTCATGAAATTGTACATTTAACATCCTCAAACGTTCGACGTTATCGTCGTATATCAGTACAAAATGCAATATGGCCACGCCAACTTTAAAAGGGCTATATAGAAAGGAGGATATGGTATAATACGATCCGTTCCAGACGGATTGTAACTTTGCGTTAGACTATTGTTTCTTTGTCACATTCAGTACAATTCAGCAGGTCTACAAAATAAAAAAAAAATTGGTGCCGCTGAGACTTAAACGTAATTTGAACACATAGTATCTGCCAACACTCTCAGTAATATTAATCCGTCAAAACTACGTACAGTTTTTGAGTTACCCACATCGTGAAAATTTTGGCTTTTACAGTGAGGGACGAGGCGAGCGATTTCATCAGGACCTAAAACATATAGAAGAACGGTACCAGGGTCGATGGGATGAACATATGATAACCAATTACTGCTGGAGTATCAAACGTGAGTGTCTTGAGGAAACTCACTCCAAGAAATCACGAAAAAGCAGCTTTCTCTACGTTCAAACAAATAAATAAACGGTTAAAAATATGAAAAACAGTTTTTTTTTTAAAGTAGCATATCTCGAAAACTGTACGTAGTTTTTTGAAAAAATATATACCGTTAGAATCAGCATAAGGAGCATACTCAAAAACCATTTTAGTCTTTCCCGCACCAAAACCACTGTAGATCTGTGTAATAGGTCTGTTCCCTTACCTGAAAATTCTAGTCCAACTCCGTTCCTTAACACAAAAAAGTCGTGCAAGAGGGAGCACACGAGAGAGTAAAACATTTTCTCTCAGTGACAAAAATTACGAATTCTTACCTAACAAATTTCTGTACTTACTTTACTTATGTCCTGTATCCCCTTGTTGGTCCTAGGGCCTCTACAACGCCTACGCGCCATCGTGTGCGGTTTCTGGCAATGTGCCTCAGCTCTCCCCAACTCTTTCCCAATTGCCGTGCCTCCTTCTCGACTGTTCTGCGCCATGTACTTCTGGGACCGCCGCGTATTCTGCCATCCTGAGTAAACGGGTTCCATTGCATCGCGTGGTTAGCTATGGACCTGTCACCTTTTCGGAGAGTGTGACCAATCCACTGCCACTTTCGTCGTTGTATGGTTGTGCCTATAGGTTCATGACCCGTTCTCTGATAAAGCTGTTTGTTAGAGATACGGTTTGGCCAGAAAATCCTTAAGATGTTGCGTAAGCACCTATTAACAAACGTTTGCAGCTTCCTCGTGATAGTAGCGGTCACTCTCCAGGTACCACATCCATATAGCAGCACGGATTCAACGTTGGAACGGAACAGTCGTAGCTTGGTGTTTAGCTAATTGCATTACTACGTCAAATTGTGGATAGCATCCCAAACGCAGATTTTGCTTTCCCTATTCGGCTGGCTATATCCAGTTCGGTTCCGCCATCAGTTGAGACTATACTCCCAAGGTATTGGAAACTCTCTACTCTCTCAACCGTTTGTCCAGCAATGCATATATGAGTTGATGAGTTCCGTCCTAGGCTGATCATTTTTGTTTTTGCCGAGTTAATTTTCAGCCCAACGATGTTAGCTTCTCTCTCCACATTTGCTGTCATTTGGTGAAGGTCCGTTATTCTGTGGGACAGTAGGAATACATCGTCGGCGTATTCGAGGTGTTTGAGTTCAGATGTAAAAGTCCATCGAATTCCTCCATTTCCCGTCGATAAAGCCGCATTTAGCACATCGCTTATCACCATCACCATCAATAAAGAAATTGAATTGAATTGAATTGAATTGGTTGCTTGCCTGTCAGTTGATACCCAACTGATTTTATGCCAGGCTTTGTGCTCAAACATGGTGCCACCTATGACAAGGCGATTTGCGTTGCAAAAGTCAACGAATCTTTCGCCGTTGTCATTGCGGTGGCCTAATCCATGTCGTCCCATAACATGTTTGAGTCCTTCGTTGTCGCTGCCTACCTTGGCATTCAGGTCCCCCATCACTATGACAATGTCGCCATTGGGTGTTGCATTATACACAGCTCCCAACTGGTTGTAGAAGGTCTCCTTTTCCTTCTCAGACGAACCATCCGTGGGCGCGTAACACTGTATAATGGTGACGCGACGTACTTAACGAATCTGGCCGTTAAAATCCTATCACCGTGTGGCTGCCAGGAAATTAGGCCTCTGCGTGCTGTGGGTGTTAACAGCAGTCCAACTCCATATCCACGGGGATTTCCCGATGGTCTTCCGGAGTAGAGTAATACAGTGTTACGCGTTGGGGATTGGTACTCACCCGCATCTTACCACCTTATCTCGCTTACTCCCAATATGTCCAGCCTATATCGAATGAACTCATGTTCCAGTTGAAGGAATCTGGCGTTCTGAGGTCCTTCACTCTGGGAGTCAAGGATCGTCTTCACATTCCAGAAACCAATCTTAGTCCGGGTACAATAGCCAAAGGTCGTCAACGTGTTATCAGTCCTTATCCGAGGCGTTGTGTCGGTTTCCGTAGCGGGCAGGTTTCGGTAACGCGGGTTGCTGGCCCAGGTTACCTAGTCTAGACTTAAGACTCTAGACAATCTCGCACTTGCAATTTTGGCCTGCATGTATAAGGATTTATACATGTAGTTGCCCGGGGACCACCACGAGGAGATAAAGCAAGCACTACATTACGAACTTGATTGTTGCGCTACTGGCATAATCCATGTTTTGGGCAGTCAGTAGTTTCCCGATCAATCGCAATGTAGATCCCCAACTTTCTGTAGATAAGTGGTGTACGATCTATCAAAAGCACTATACAATCGAATAACACTTTAGTTCAGATATTTCTTTTTCTCCTAGCAATTAAATTTATATTTGACGATTTGGATTGGACGATTTGTGTTTTGTTGTTCCTCATACACAACATTTCAGTTGGGCGCAGGTTTTGTCGTTACATGCGTTCCCTAACTTTCATGAAATTCTCATCCTTCTCTGAGAGAATTAGAAATTTGTGATTTTACGATTTTCAGTGCAAAAAGTAAAGGAATAGACCTATTGTTAAGAGCATAAACACAGCGAGCTCTATTAACTTTGCAGAAATGACTAAGCATTCTGAGCACTGTCAATTTGACAGCAAGGAAAAATAAGAAAAAACAAAATAGAGCACTCACAATCCCGTCTCGAAGTGATCGTATAATACTCTATCATTCTTCATTTCCATAAGCCCTATACAATGGTTGTGGCATACTACATTTTTATACCCTATCCTAACGGTATATTAAGTTGGACACATGGTTTGTAACATAGAGAAATAATCAAGATATACCCTATAAAGTATATGTATATATTCGTGATCAGCATCAATATCGAATACGATTTAGCCATGTCCGTTCGCATGTCATCGCCTATTGAGCCTAAAATTTTGAACTAAGAGGAGGGGGAGGAGGAATTTAAATTGTTTTAAGAAGTATTAAAAGTTCACTGACACACCTGCAGTCGAATGTTTAATAAGCGAAGTAAAACTGTTTTGCTTTGTTATCAATTCGTGATTAATTTACCAAAAAAACAACTTGTTAACAAAATATGCCAAAGGTACAGTGATACTTGATGCAATCATCAATTGCATTGCGAAAACCAAGCTAATTTAAAATCATTAAAAATCCAGTACTGTATCTGAAGCAGGATACTAACGTAGTCAAATTAAAAAACATACAGAAAAGCTACAATCCGTCTGGAACGGATCGTATGATGCTCTATCCTCCTCTCTATTAAGTGGGCGTGGCCAAATTGCATTTTGTACTCAAATATAGCTATAATGTCGAACGTTTGTGGATGTTACATGTAAAATTTTATCAAAATCGGTTTTTTGATGAAAACGCCCCAAAAAGTGGGCGTGGCCAAAACTGTTCTATGGGTGAATTGTAGGGAATCTGAATACCTAAATATTTGGTCTTAACAACATTTTTCGGTTTCATATAATTTAATGAAGTTATAAAAAAGTAGGCGTGGCAGTGGGCGGATGTAAAAAAAATTTACATTTGTACTGTACCTTTTCGTCGGAAGCCCAGATATGAAATTTCAGCGTCCTAGTTAAAAATTTAAGGCCCAAAACTCGGTTTTATGATGAAAACGCCCCCAAAAGTGGGCGTGGCCAAAACTTTTGTATGAGTGGATTGTAGGGAATCTGAATGCCTAAATATTTGGTCTTAACAAAATTTTTCGGTTTCATATAATTTAATGAAGTTATGAAAAAGTGGGTGTGGCAGTGGGCGGATTTAAAAAATGTTTACACTTGTACTGTATCTTTTCCTCAGAAGCCCAGATATGAAATTTCATCGTCCTAGCTCAAAATTTAAGGCCCAAAAAGCGGTGACATACGGACGGACGGACGGACGGACGGTCATCGCTCAATCGATTTCGCTATTGATGCTGATCACGAATGTATATACTTTATAGGGTCTATCTCAATTATTTCTCTATGTTACAAACTATGTGTCAAACTTAATATACCCTTAGGATAGGGTATAATTAATAAAGCTGATATTGAGGATTATTATGACTTGTCAATCATTGGGAAGCCCGTTACCCTAACTCTTCGCTGGAACCATTAGATTTCCTGATCCATCAAGAGTTATAACGTTTTTTCACTCCTGCAGACTTGGATGTTATCTAGGTTATATTCGACCGAAACATATGTATATAATCATAACTCAGAACCTCCTCCAACTTGTATTGTTTATAAGATCGTGTAATGTGTGCATGCGTGCTTTCGATGTTGGACCGATATCGCACGTCGATTGTATGAAAACTGTATCGTCTGCTTGTGTTTATACAACCTTTATACAACTTGAATTAAGTTTATTTTGTTTGTGACGTTCGAAGAGAAAATTCTGCTGACATGCGGATAAGCGGACAGACTGATCACGGATATACATAAGTATACACCCCTATTATGGTTAGCGAATCAAACGTTCGACTCAAGTCCAACTACCAGCCCAATAACTACTGTCGTGGTATTGCTATTAGGGAACATTTTCATTCGACTAAAAAATCAGTGCTGACTACGAGAAAATACATGAAATGTCTTCTGTGTTGTGTCAAAAGCGAAATTGTTTTGATATTTAATTATTATTATTTAAATTTAACGTTTTTAAGTGGAAGGTGCAATGTTTCAAAGAAAAAAATACCTGATCCTCTACGTTGATGCAAGTTTTCCGGACTCAACAAAAGACTCGTTTGTCAGGAACTACAGTCAACTAAAAGTAGTTCTGGAAAGATAGTAGCAAAACGGCGAACTTGCATTATATCTTGGTACATAAACATTTGTTTTAATTAACATTTCTAATCTTTACATTCTAGGTGACACCTTGTGCCACTCCTCTCCTTCACGTGCTTAGAGTACCCAAAGAATTTAATTCAACGGCAAATGACGCCCAGTATTCTTTTTGGCATTTCTTCCATGAGACAATCCCTTTGTCATGTCTGGGTTGGCCTTCATCAACTCGACCAGCTAACCGTAATAAAGTGAAGTCATAATTCGCCTAAATTTCGACGGTTAAGGCCAATGAAATTTTTGTTATTCGCTAAACGTAATACTAAAAAGTTTAATTCGACTTTTTCGTTCGATTCGCTAACCATAATAGGGGTGATAATACATACAATACGTTATAGGGTTTATCTCAATTATTTGTGTTACAAACTACATATGTATGTATGTGTAAAAGTTAATATGTATACCTTAGGATAGGGTATAAAAAATAAACGCTATTTGCCGTAAGAAATATGTACATACAAATATATGTATGTATGATTAAACTAAATTTCTATAGACATTTCGCCGCTGCATATCGCGCTCATCAATCAAATTATTAATTAAATCGCAACTAGCAGTAGCAGTGTTGGCTAGTATAGGCTTCAATCAAACCACCTCAGTCTGAACTCGATTAATGTACATTTTTGCAAAATTATCTTTAGGTTAAATGAAGACCTTTGTCTGTGATGAGAAAAAAGTTTGAAAAAGTAGTTCCAAGTTCTAAGCTCAACTTAATGTGGATTAAGACTTTTCTATTAGATCTTATTTAACCGTAGCCGGCCGGTAAATCCTGTTTTGCGAAATTCTGCTGCTGGTCTACATTTGACATTTTCTCAAGTTTTTTTTTTTTTTAATTCACGTCATAAATTAACTATACTAGATGGTCAAATTCGAGGGGGTCTCTCTTTCGACCTACAAGCTGTGATCACTGGTGAGCAAGAATGTGTTAGTGATTTTGCAGGCAAATTACTTACACATTCAAATCCACTGGTGATCACAACTGACAGCTACAACTGTCACACGGTCGCAGCCATCTTGGACAATATTAAGTCAAAAACTGACGAATTCTGGAGGGGATGCTGTGTCCAATAAACAACTACCAAAATATTCTTCGTTTCGTGGTGAATCTGCTAAAAGTACGTTACATTTAAAATAGTAAAATTCAAAATGTAACGTATGTTTTAAATCATTTATACTAAATAAAAAACTAAATTAAAACATACAAACATATGTATCACAGTATAAACATACATATTTTAGTTTCTTCCACTTTGTTTTTTGAACAAACAACAAGTAGGTACGTTTGTTATATATTCTAGGTATGTGTTGAGATGGTAAACGCAAATTGGTGTGTTATCCTTAATCTGCATATCTTGTTGTCTTTCTTTGCTTTATTCTTCTCCTTTTAATTCTGTATTCAGGCTTAACCATATACAGTTATTTTTTCATTAAGGATTAACAGGACATAAGGTTTCGACCAGCCTTTTCATCTACACATAAAATTTGAGAACAAACAATTTATTCTCCTGTAAATAATTTTTACGTATATGTATATTGTGCATATATGTATGTGTTTTAAACCAAACTTTTCTACAAATCAGTAAGCACGTAAGCGAAGAACAACTCAATCCAGTACGGAATTTCATAGAAATGTAGAATAATAACACAACAGAATAATAATTATTTAAATAAAATAATTAAAAATCTAAATATCCATTTCCAACAATTTCGTAGTTACATTATACCAATTTGTTTATTTGTGTAAGACATATTTCATTTATTTATAAAAAAAAGATATTGTTTTAACATCCCAAACTCCCCACTGCACTTCCAAACACACCCGCGGCGACCTACTGCCTTTGTTTACATTATTTCAGCACAATTTCAGACTGCTATATTTCTTAAACAGAAAAAGTGCGACAACATCTGAGTACAGATTTGAATTCAGTGCAATGAGTCGAATCGAGTGGCATAAAAAAAAATATAAAAAGTTGTCTAAAATCAAAAATATATTTACTCTTTTTTGAGCTAAAAAGTAAACAAATGGGGAAAAAGGAAAATCACCTCCATTTATGACAGCCACGTGTTTAGCCAATACAAAAAAAAGTATCGATTTACTGAAATTTTTTGAAAGCTGTCAGCATAGATTCACTCCACTCTAATGCAAAATTACATGAGCTATTGTTTTGGACCTGTAGATGAGCTGATTAAACTTCAAATCTCTCATTACACGTATTCACCGATGGGAACGAAAGAGAGGATTAGGCCCCGCCCATTTGCGGGTTTTCCCGGGTTGGGGATGGAAAGTTGGCTATCTAGGTATGGTTAATTTATGACGAGCAGTCGTCGTCCTTCTTTGCAGCGTCGCCTTGTGTGCCTCTTGTGTAGCTGCATGTGTCGATTTTTGATGGCATGTTGGCAGCATTGCCACTGGTCTTCGGTATTTGGTGCTGGCGGCATAGGAGTTATTGAGAAATTTCGGGATACGTGTTCGTCTAAGATTTTGGGAATCTTTTGCGATTACAGCTTTTCGACGTCAAATCTTCTTACAGAAGCCTCTTCTTTATTGTCGCGTTTGGGGTATCCGCATTCGTACCTTGGGTGCAACAAGATAGTGATGTGAGTCGATGTTACCTGCTCGGAAGGTTCGGACATCAGGAGATGGCGTTCTCTTGTGCATATGAGTATATGTACATATGCTTTCGAGGAGCTCGTAGAAACATTCTTTGGTAACGTCGTCCTTGTCGTCTGTGGGGGCATGAGCGCATGTTAAGCTTATACTTGCGAATTTAATGAACGTACTGAAAAATTTTACTTTTCAACATTTTTACTATAGGTAGAAATCGAAAAAAATTATAAACAAAGTTAATAGGCTTTGAAGTTCTCTATAATTCACGTAAACACCATATAAGGACACGCCCACTTTTTGAGAGTATTCTTTACAAAAAAAGAAATTGTGAAATCTCCCATTGAACTGATGTTCATCAGTTCCATCTAAAATGCAGAATCCCAGGCCCACTTTATTAGGCCCACTGTGTAAGAGGAACTAGACTTGAATTTTAGTACTTATAAGATTGTAAAGTAATAGCATTAAGGTGCAAGTAAGCTTTATTTTAATATATTTGCTAATTAAATCTCATCTATTTGTAGGTAAATTCTGATTTTAAATTTATATGAATATGTATATGTAAGAAATATATTGGCTAAACATGTTGCCCATGTAAACGGATGTCCTTATTCCTTGTAACCAAAACAGTGTAACATAAGCCGAAAAGTGAAGTAGTACAAAATTTCCACCATATTTAGAACACTAGAGCCTAGAAAGAAACCGGCCGTGCCACCTATGGAAACTAAAACAAAATAAATGTAGTCAGAGCTAAACAATAATTGCATCTGTAAATTACCTAACAAATCCGTTAACGTAAATATAATTTGTCGCTGCAGTCTTAAGTGGGGACTTTCACCCATATGAAAAAAAATACCGTTCGCCCTTATAACACTATTGGCTTCAGTTAATTTAAGTTCAGTTAATTTATGATTCACGTTTTGATAGCGTGACTGAGAACAGCTGGAATGAAACGTGTTTAACTCAAGAGAAAATTTCACTCATTTCTCTCACTCACTTCCTGCAATTTGGGTGACATATGCACATACATATGTATGTACATAAATTGTTTTGACATTTCTCTATCATCAGAAGAATTTAGGTACGTTTTTCATCACTGTTGAGATGAAATTATCGTTAAAATGTAATTAAGGCAAACAGTAAACAAACAGTTCAATGTCAATAGCCGACTAATCAAATATTTAGGAGAATAGAATTGTATCTAGTCATGAAGATCGAATACCAATTGGTGGGTTTATCTGAATGCATTGTGTAACTATCATTGATAAATCTGGTTGTATTTTTAGCTTAATCAGACGGAGGAATCGGAGAGACCGTCGGCGAACCGGCGGAAGTCGCAGACACATTCTGGTGGAGCAACAAGCGGCTTAAAGTTGTCATTTTTATGCCTTATAGTATCTGTTGTTCTGATATTGTTTGTCCTTGGTAAGAGTGCTTGCCAAGTTTTTTGATGACGTAGAATTGATTTTACTTTGTGGATAGGTTTCTATATGGACTCAATGAGTCCGATATTTGAGAGAATTGCATCGAAATTCGGCTATGACAAGGCCCAGTATGCAGTGGTAATTGATGCCGGATCAACTGGAAGTCGAGTACTAGCTTATAGGTTCCACAGAAGCCTCATCGGTAAGAAATAAGATACATCAATGCCTTGCAAGTATTAAATACTTTTTCTTCTAGACAATAAACTAATTTTAGATGAAGAGATCTTCAAGGAGCGAAAACCTGGCCTCTCATCGTTTGCAGACAATGCACTTAAGGGTGCCCACACAATTAAGCTCCTACTGGACGAAGCGAAAGCATTTATTCCGAAGGAGAAATGGTCCGATACCCCACTAGTTTTAAAAGCTACAGCGGGATTAAGGCTGCTTCCTCAAGTAAAAGCAGAGAATCTTCTCAATGCAGTTCGGGATTTGTTTGCAAAGTCGGAATTTAATGTGGATGAGCATGCCGTTGAAATTATGGATGGTACTGATGAGGGCATTTTCTCATGGTTCACTGTCAACTTCCTACTGGGTCGTTTGTCAAAATCGAATCAGGCGGCAGCTCTGGACTTAGGTGGTGGCAGTACACAAGTTACATTTTCTCCAGCGGATCCAGAACAAGTTCCAATTTATGAAAAATATATTCATCCTGTACAAACACTCAATAAGCAGATAAATGTGTTTACACACAGCTATTTAGGTCTTGGATTGATGGCAATCAGGCATGCTGTGTTCACCCGCGACTACAAAATTGGTGATACGGTTTTGGAAAGTTCATGCTTGAATCCGATTATACACAATCGGACGTGGACATATGCCAATGTGGAGTACAAATTAAGGTGAGTGGTTATTGATTTTTGTTTCGATTTTGTAAAACAGCGAATGCCAATAAGATTACAAGCAGAAGAAATTCATTGATTTCGAAGAACTAAATATAGTAATGTTTCAGAATTTACCTAATAATCGTCGGCAGTGAGAGGGTACAGCAACCTCTGCAAGCTTGCAGTATCCATTTCCGCTGTTATTTTTTGTATATCATTGGCTGTCTTACTTTAGTCAGGTTTACCCTTATATTCCGAATAACCACCTAGTTAGGGCTGTCAAAGCACTATATGTATTTCATTTTGTTTTTTTTGAGGAGAGAGACGCATATCTCAACTTTACTGAATTTATAGAAAAAATAAAACAAAGCGAAATTGATCACGAGTGGTTCAGAAGGGGTTGACGGTCTAAGTAAGCTACAAATGTAATCATATTGTAAATATCAATTAAAGATCTAAAATTTCAGGCAGTGTTGTTCTTATCATGGTAAATAATTTGTTGATCCCATCACCATTGTTGCAACAAGCT
The DNA here is from genome assembly GCA_905220385.1 of Xylota sylvarum. NCBI lineage: Eukaryota > Metazoa > Arthropoda > Insecta > Diptera > Syrphidae > Xylota > Xylota sylvarum. The sequence goes on along the minus strand of LR999957.1, from coordinate 64,187,971 downwards.
ATTAAGGCGATCAACGGATTTATTATATTTTTCTTGTAAAATTTACAAGTGGAAGTGTAAACAATCAAAATAAATCAGCTGTTACCTAGATACAAAAAAAAATACAAATATTTCAAGCGACAGGTCCATGGGACCCAGAGTCTAGTAAGCTATTCACAACCATTCGTGTTGTGCACGTTATATTCTTTACACGAATGGAAGAACCCTTACTGTTTAGTAGCGTTTCCGAATGGCAATGTTTTATTTTCTCGAATGTTATGTTCGCGATAGGTGGGGCCGTGAAGGTAATTTTAGGTGCTGTCTGGAGATCGAACTTCGAACACCATGCTCCGTAGCTCACAGATGTCAGGCAGAATTTTTTTTGTCTTTATCTTAGTGAAGAGCTGAGATGTACCTATCCCTCAGATGGAGCATAAATCATGTTCAAGCTGTTAGTCATTAAACCAATTAGTATTTTTTTGCCCACTTTTCAAAAATTTAAATTTTTCAAAATTTTTATTAGAAATTGAGAAAAATTGTTAAAACAAACCTGAACATTATATATGGCCACGCTCACTTTTTGAGGGGTTTTTACAAATAAAAGAATTTGTGAAACTTCCCAGATCATCATCAGCATCAGTTCAATGTTATCGATTCCATAAAAAAAACATACAAAAAAGCTACAATCCGTCTGGAACGGATCGTATGATACCCTATCCTCCTCTCTATAAAGTGGGCGTGGCCAAATTGCATTTTGTACTCAAATATAGCTATAATGTCGAACGTTTGAGGATGTTACATGTAAAATTTTATCAAAATAGGTTTTTTGATGATAACGCCCCCAAAAAGTGGGCGTGCCAAAACTCTTCTATGGGTGAATTGTAGGGAATCCAAATACCCAAATATTTGGTCTTAACAAAATTTTTCGGTTTCATATAATTTAGTGAAGTTATAAAAAAGTAGGCGTGGCAGTGGGCGGATGTAAAAAAAATTTACACTTCTACTGTATCTTTTCGTCAGAAGCCCAGATATGAAATTTCAGCGTCCTAGTTAAAAATGTAAGGCCCAAAAATCGGTTTTATTATGAAAACGCCCCCAAAAAGTGGGCGTGGCAAAAACTTTTGTATGAGTGAATTGTAGGGAGTCTGAATGCCTAAACATTTGGTCTTAACAAAATTTTTCGGTTTCATATAATTTAATGAAGTTATGAAAAAGTGGGCGTGGCAGTGGGCGGATTTCAAAAATTTTTACACTTGTACTGTATCTTTTCCTCAGAAGCCCAGATATGAAATTTCATCGTCCTAGCTCAAAATTTAAGGCCCAAAAAGCGGTGACATACGGACGGACGGACGGACGGACGGTCATCGCTCAATCGATTTCGCTATTGATGCTGATCACGAATGTATATACTTTATAGGGTCTATCTCGATTATTTCTCTATGTTACAAACTTTGTGTCAAACTTAATATACCCTTAGAATAGGGTATAATGAGAAGAAGAACAAAAATTGTAAACTTATAGCATTAAGGTGTAAGTACGTACAACCCAGTCGTACACTTTATTTTTTTTTTTTGATAATTGTCTTTTGAAAAGTTAAGAAACTTACTTTTGCTGGTTACCTTTTCCTTTTAACAATATTAATCACACTACAGTTTATGATCACGCTACATATACCTTGTTTTTTTCCTTTTTAATTGACTAATTCAAGCGGTTTTATTCTTCGTAATCTCCTAGTCAGTATTAAGTAATTGTCATTTTTAAATTGATAATTTTATGTTTATGCTTGTTACCTACGTACTTCTTTATACCCTATCCTAAGGGTATATTAAGTTTGACACATAGTTTGTAACATAGAGAAATAATCGAGATAGACCCTATAAAGTATATATATTCGTGATCAGCATCAATAGCGAAATCGATTGAACGATAACCGTCCGTCCGTCCGTATGTCACCACTTTTTGGGTCTTAAATTTTGAGCTAGGACGATGAAATTTCATATCTGGGCTTCTGAGGAAAAGATACAGTACAAGTGTAAAACTTTTTGAAATCCGCCCACTGCCACGCCCACTATTTCATAACTTCACTAAATTATATGAAACCGAAAAATTTTGTTAAGACCAAATATTTAGGCATTCAGATTCCCTACAATCCACCCATACAAAAGTTTTGGCCACGCCCACTTTTTGGGGGCGTTTTCATCACAAAACCGATTTTGATAAAATTTTACATGTAACATCCTCAAACGTTCGACATTATAGCTATATTTGAGTACAAAATGCAATTTGGCTACGCCCACTTTATAGAGAGGAGGATGGGGTATCATACGATCCGTTCCAGACGGATTGTAGCTTTTCTGTATGTTTTACTTTATTTTCAATCAAATCAATTTCTAGATCTCTATGTAGATCAGAGTTTCTTATGTACCATGATGCATTTACTATGTTCCGAAGCACTTTATTTCGAAATGTTTGTATTTTTTGTAAATTTGTTTTGCATGTTCATGCCTAGAGTTGAAGATCGTAGGTCGATTCTTATTTTAGAAATTTATTATAAAGCAATAGTTTATTGTAGTTGGACAAACAAAAGTATCTCCCAATAAGCCAATACAATTTACTGTGGCGCATGTTCAAATCTTCTCTTTTTTTCTTTACATGCGATTTCCAGCGCAGCTTTGCATCTAGTGCCTAGATATTTGGCAGTGTATACGTTCACAACAATATTTTTATTTATGAGTACTGGGATGTGCTGAACATTTTTATTCATAAAATTGAATACGAACCGATTCATTGTTGGTCTATTTTGATATACTGCATATTATTCACTTCTGTAGCTTTTTCGTCGCAAGTACAGTAGTATCATCTGCAAATGTTGCAATACTTATGTATTTCTTCACTTTCTGGTAAGGCACTGGTATATAAACGATATAATACAGTGTCTGGCACACTGCCTTGTGCTGCCTTGTGGTACACCAGCTTCTATTTCTCTCAATGTACAGTACTCATTTCCTTGTTCAATTCTTAAATATCGCTGTAATATATAAGACTCTAAAATTTCTGAATAATGCTTTGGCAGATGCTTTTGCAGTTTATGGATCAGTCCGTTATGTATCATCAGTACGTTATCGAAAACGTACTACATTAAGGAATATAGCACAGCATATCTTTTTCTCTTTAAATGCTTTTTAGATTCTATCTGAATTTTCAAATACTACAGCAGCATAAACATTTTTCAAAAATCTGGTCGATGACATTGCAGATAAAAAGAAACTCTATACATTAATATGTGATAACTACCATTTAACCCTATTACCGCCATGTCATTTGACTAACGTAAACTGCCAGGGTGTGACTTGGAGACACTAATACAAAATACATAGAGAATTCATTTATTTTATTGAAAAAAAGGAAATTCCATACAAATAATTTAGCGATTATTATTTAAATACTTATTTATACATGTTTGGCAAACTACACTTTTCTGTGAATGCTCGTTACACACGGGTTTCTGACAAACACCACAGCATTGCTTAGAAGATCGTCCTTTTTCATAAGGGCAGCAGTAACAGCGTCGTCTCTTATTTGATTGTACTGCCGATACAGTTGGAGCTGGGTTTGTTGATGAGTTTCACACACAAAATACTACTAAAATGTTGCAACAAAATACACCAACTATTCCAGTTGCTGTATAAACAATATACAGTTCAGTTTATTTAGCTGTAAGCGAACTGTAAATTCAACGTCTTTGTAGTGTCTTAGAGTCACTACCTAACAGTTTATGTTCTTTTTAAACATTTTATGTAAAAAGTAAATATTATCAAAACATAAACAAAAAAAAATTGTGTATAACAGTAATGTACTTACTTACTTAACGGGCTCGGCAGACACGGCAGCCACCCTCTTCGATCCCGGGCACGCTGCTTCCAGTTGTCTGGCATCCGCGATAGCTTTATCCTTAAAATAGAGGTTCGGTCTTCCTTGTCGTCTCGAACCTGGGGGCTGTGATTCGAAGATCCTCTTTGCGGGAGCATTATTGTCCATTCGCTCGATGTGACCGAGCCAGTGTAGTCGACGTGTTTTGGCTTTTTAGACTACATCCACATCTTGGTACAGCTCATAGAGTTCGCGGTTTTATCTTCTCCTCCATTCGTCCTCCTCGCATACGGGACCGAATATCCGACGAAGAATTTTTCTTTCGAAAGTGTCCAATATCTGCTCTGCTTTCCTGCTTATCGTCCAACACTCGGCAGGGTCGGCTGGTAAACCATCAGAGCCGGCGGCCAGTTGTTGTTATTGGTCACTACATTCATAACAGTAATGTAGTGACCAATATTAAAATACATGGAACTGATTTTGCGTTAAAATTTGTTTTAAATTATTTATATTAATTTGAAATTAAATAGTAACTTACAGTCAAAGCGTGGCAGTAATAGGGTTAAAACGGTTCGCAATTCGCTGAATGGCATTGTAAACCGATTGCTCATTTTACGCTTTTTTCGTATTATTTGGTTAGAGACCTCTTATGAAAAAATTATTGTATAAACTTGTTTGTTCATTTGGTCTTATTTTGTCCATGACTTTGTATATTATATATGTATACATACATATGTATATATGTACATATATAATTTTATTAAATATTATCGAATTTGTTTAGTTTATTGTGATTTCGTTATATTGGTTATAAGTAAACTACCGTTCTAAGCAGTTTTGACGAAAAATATGGTATGCCATCTTATAGGACTCCATAAAACTACTTCATATATAAAAACTAACCAATATCGTTGGGCTTTTTTTTTTTTGTGTATTGTTTTTGTTAAATTGGCTATAAGTAAAGTATGAGCCGTTTTCGAGAAATGGTCTTTTTGTAAAATTGGCTTTAAGTAAAGTATTGTAATATCGCCTCTAGAGATCATCCCACAGACCCTAGATATGAAGTTTGCTACGAATCCCACCGCCCGTTATAATGGTAATTTCCAAATTCACCAAAATTTTCAGATCGAAAATCTGCACGAATTGAATACTTGCCCTATGTTATAGGTAAAAAGGAGTCATTGGAATAAAGGGAATTTTAACAGATGGGGAACACTAAAACTTAAAACATCGTTGAAGAAGAAGGTCCATGCGGTGGAAATCTTTTAGTAATTTTTAAAATAAGAAATGAATGAGGTATAACGAAAAAACTTTACTAGCAGTGGCGGCAACAATACCAGCAACTGCTGGAATATTATTTTATATAATGTTGCTGAGGAGGAAAAGGAAAGAAAATAAAGTGCACGACTGCAATTGCAGTCTTTTTAGTAGCGATCGGTTTAAGGAACATAAGCGTTATGTATCTTCTCATATACTTTGGTAATTTGTAAGTGTATTATTTTTTATTACAGTGGTAAAGACAATTCAAAATCAACGTTGGAGAACCCCGTTGTCGATTTCGAAGATTGCTTGGAATTGGTGAAGAGTCAAGTGATGCCTTTGATTAAGCCAAAGCCATTTACGCTCAAACAACATACAATCGCTGCCTTTAGCTACTATTTTGAACGGGCCATTGAATCTGGTTTAATTGATCCATTCGCTGGAGGTGAAATTACCGTGGAGGACTACCGTAAGAAAGCGCGAGAAGTTTGTGCCATACCCAATGATGATCAGGCTTTCATGTGCTTTGACTTGACATTCATCTCTGTATTGTTACGAGAAGGATTTGGACTTTCAGACACAAAGAAGATAAAAGTATGATGTTACATATTAATATGTATAGTATTTCCTTCTCTATCTAACTTTCTTTTTCTCTTCTCACTTTTCAGCTTTATAAAAAAATTGACAACCACGAAATTTCATGGGCACTCGGCTGTGCCTATAATGTACTGACCAACGATGAGCGTTTCCAAACCTAATTTTTCCCACATGCATGTCCGTAAAAAATAAGCGATACGATTGGTGCCTTATTGAAATTAAATTGGATTTACTGTTGTTCGTCTAGTGCACACATCAACAACAAGAGATTGATCCCTCACATTTGGTTTTTCGTGAAACACAACGAAGCACAAGCACCTTCCATTCGTACTTTTTTTTTTTGTTGTATGTACTCCACCATATCAAACACTCATTGACTTATTTCCAGTTGTGAACAATCAAGGCATTGTTCTGTTTTAACTGTAAGAATTCCATTTTATTTCTAAATTAATTGTAAAGTTATTGACTTTTTACGAAAGTCACAAAAAAAATGACAAACTAATTGTATTATGTATGTGTGTTGGTATCCCTTGCTCAATTAATGAATTGATTTTATTTTCTTTTTATAAATGTTGTCTGTTAGCGTAAGAACAAATGGTTTTAGACGCGCAATTAATTATGCGCCCTGGTAGGTGTAAGTTAATATTTTAATTTGTCAAAAACTAGCAAAATTTTAGGAGTTTTTTTTTAGAGGGAATAAAAATAAAGAACTTTGTTTTCTTTTTGTTAATATTCGTTACTGTAACATTACTCTGACTTACTAAACTGTAAGCCCTAACAATGCAAATGCATTAGTCTCCTCAACAAGGCTCTTAACATAGTGCATGTTAATTCACCGGGTATCGTGGATTTAGAGGAAAACCCACCTTATCCCAGGCACTTTAAATCGATAATCACAATATATTCATCAATTTTGAAATCAGACAGTATTTAAATATCATGCGAAACCAAAAGATTTGTTCTATGGATTGGGAAAACAAATGGGGAGTACTAAAAACTAAGATAAGATGACTAAATTGAATGGTCGACATCAATGTTTGAGACAGCAAAGAAGACCGAACCTCCGTTCGTGGTAAAAAAAAAAAAAAACAAAAATAGTTCTGTTTGTCAATTTTTATTAAAATAAAGATAAGCTACACGAGAACCTCACAAAATAAGCTAACAACCATTTTCAAAGAGCAAATTGAATAGTAAATTATAACTAATATTGCAAAAATCTTAACACTCTTTTAGTATGAGTGACTGACTGATTTTTCTTCATTTAGAAGGTTCCCGGAGCTCAGATTGTCTTACGCATGTATTCAACTCCTTTTTTTGCAGGTTTAACGCTGTGATATAGCCCCAAATTGCAAAGTTGCCGATGTATGTACATATGTATATACAAAAACTTTATTATAATCACAGTCAGATACAATAGAATGGAAATGGAAATTCATTCATTCATAAGAGATTAACAAAACTTATTCAGGAGACACAGGGTCATATCTCCACAATATACTTACAGTCGAAATGGGTGTGACTTAAGGTCAACCCGGTCTAATAATCCAGCGAACCAATCTGTTTTGCGGAATTATGACTATACACTCGGATTCACTTGATTGTGGACCCTATTATTTAAACATAACGTTTTTCTCTGTTTCGGGTTACGGTAACGTAAATTCAAGTTCGAAAGAAGTTATTAGCGTTATTTTATACTCGAAACACAGTGGGCTCGTGATCAAATGTACAAAATTGAATATGAGCTCATAAATTCGTATATACATAAATAATTTAAGGCAGAGGTAAGTTTTGCACCTTCTTGGTCTTGACAGTTCTAACTCTACATATGTGTACTTGACAAAATCATTGACATTGACAGTTCAGTACGAAAAAGCTTATTACAATTCCAAGTGCACTGTATCAATATTATGTCACGCAGATATTATAATGCATTATGTTCACTTGAAAGACTTGTTACATACATATGTATGTAAGTGACCCAAATTTTAAATCTTTAATAATTTAACTGAATGAACGTGAACTGTATAAAGAAAGCTTTGATTACTCCTCTAATCATTCTCCGATCGCTATGATACTGATTAAAAAATTGGGGCCAGCCAGATTAACTAGTGCGAAAACTAATTGAAATATATTGGAGCAAATATTTAGCTAAGCGTGCCACTTAAAACGCCCCATGATTTTGAAGTTGAAGTTCATCGCTTCACTAAAATCTTACAGAGTGCCACGTAGATAAATACTCTCAAACAAACGAACACGCCGATAATGATTTTAAAAACAATACAACACAAACTTTCCTTGAATGTTTAACGATAGAAAAAAATTCCAATTACTCGCTTTAGAAAGCTATAAAAGGTATTAAAAAACCTAACTATAAAGCCGTACTACAAAAAAAAAATACAAATTTTTGGCGCAACAGGTCCATGGGACCCAGGGCCTAGCTTCTCACAACCATTCGTGTTGTGCGTGTTATATTCTTCACATGAATGAAAGGGACCTACTGTTTAATGCCGGAGCCGAACGGCAATTTTGAGAAGCTTTTTCATGACAGTTTTACTCTCGGATGTTTGTCAGACGCTCGCGAGAGGTGGGGCCGTGAAAGAAATTTTAGGTGTTGTCTGGGGATTGAACCTGGAACCCCTTGCTCCGTAGTCCAACGCACTAACCACTTGAGCCACGGCGCCCACAAGCCGTAAACTAATCAAGAAAAATCACGACGAATGGGCCAGTAACGATAAAGAGAAAGCTCAAGTTTTGCCACCCACCTGGAAGAAATTTTTATACCGTTTGATGGACAAGCGTTTATTGAAAATATAAATGCATCGGACAATAGCAATAGTGCAATAAGAAACGTAACGCTAACCAAACTTATGCAAGAAGTAAAGAAACTGAAGCCCAAGAAAACTCCTGGATACGACTTAATCACGGGAGAGGACCTCAGACTATCCCAGGAAAGCTTTAATTAATGTCTTTATTATTAATGCCGCGCTTAGATTAGAATATGTCTCTAGTCAATGGAAAGTCGAGGACGTCGTAATGGTCCTTAAACTCGGAAAACCGCCAAATGAAAAAACGTCTTGCAGACCAATCTCGCTTCTTCCAATGGAGGAAGAAAAAAAGATTCGTTCAAGCGTATTTTTTAACGTTTCTCAAGCTTTTGACAAGGCTTGGCATGAAGGCCAAGAATGAGACTCGACGTAAAGCTGAAATGGAACTCGCATTCAAAGAAAAAACGAAAGCCGCGTGAAAAAATTAAGTTGTAGTAAAAATAAACAAGGTTTTTTCCTGATATGGTCTTAAAGATTTTCACCTACCCTCGGAAAAAAAAACCTAATTAATCGAAAAAGTTCCAATTGGACACTGCAGCCATCAGAAAGGCAACCAGTCGGTGGAATATCATCAGCACATGTCTCTCATCTAAACAAATCTGATCAAAACTAGATTGTAAATCCAACTAGAAGACATTTTTTGGTAGTAAAATTCTAAAAAAATATAGTTGGAGCCATCAAGTGGGTAATGTCCGGTAGGCAGTCACGCCAGAAGGCATGGTGTTACATTAAACGATTTTGGTAGAAGACGAGGAAAAGAAACAGACCATAACACACCTTCTGTGTACCTGTTCTGCCCTATTAGCTTTGAGAAGGAAAACCCTAGTCGAGTAGTTCTACGAAAATCTTAGTTATCTGGACAGACTCAAGCTAAATAAAAAGGGTTTTCTGTGGGTCAAATCCGTTTATTGCCTAAACGGCCTGCACCGTATCCTGTATGATGATTCCACATGTAGATCCCGGTGCTATTAATCCGATTATTTTTATTTTTTTTTTCCATCACAGAGCACACAGAACACTACGCTCTCTCAGTGTAAGCTCTCAGTATCGCTTAACACAACTGTTTTTTGTTGCGCGACTACGGAATCATCTACCGATCTTCAATCTTATAGACTATTTCAAAGAGACAAAATATTAATTCTTTTTATTCAATTAATAAAAAGTGAATAAATACTATTCCGAAATTCTACTCGAGATAAGCAAAAATCAATTTTGTTGCAAAGCTGATTAAAGTTGCATATGCAGCTTGAAATTGGCTCATTACTACCATAATTGGTTCTGTGCCTATCAGAAAAAAATAAATTTCTCGCCCGAAGTGACCTTTGGGGAGCATAAATATTTATTAGAGAAACTAATTCTGGTGAATTAATATAATAAATAATAATATCGCGAATAAACATGACCGATGATGCCTTACGCCTGAAACTTAAGGTTTGCAAGCCTATCAAATTACACCTTCTATTATAACTAGGAAGTTCGTCAAACCTATTTAATTTGCGAATAGCATATTTCGTGTAGTTTTGTTGAACTCTTTCTAAACGAAGCTCGTGAATAACATATGGTAAATCCCAAATGATAGATGAAAATTCTAAATATGGTCTGACTAATGAGCAGTATATATGTAGCTTTAAGGCTATATATATATATATATCGAAAGTCTTTACAATTACGTTTAAGAAAGCCTAATATAGAGTTAGACTTAGCAATGACGTGATATCACAATCGAACTTCTTTCTGGTGTGTCGTTACCAAAACGAAATACGAATGCCTATTATAAACGCGACATGGTACGAAGGAAATATTTAGCCCGTTGCAATTTTAAAACAAATATGTAAAGATCTTACTTAAGATAAAAAATTTAATTACAAAAATCCTACAGTAATGGTACAAATTTGTTACCAATTGATGGTCGTCTTACACTTGTCCGATCCATAGTCAGCTTCTAGTAATAGTAGTAGTAATTTCTGTATTTAGCTTTTGAAAAGCTATTTAGTATAATGTACATTGATATTAATTAACTAATTTTAATTAATTAATAATTTTACAAATTCAATTACATTTTTTTTTAAATATATTTATGTTATTTTCAGACTTTGTGTTATTATCTAAACTATTATACAATTGTAACCCCTTATACATAAGTGAATTTTGGGACCTGGCTGTTAACAAATTAGGAAGTCTAAAATTGTTACCATTTCTTAGGTTATACGGCTTTACTTCTCTCACATATTGAACATATTCAGACAGATACTTTGGCATTAAGTTATTTTTAATTTTGTGAACAAAAACCATTCATAGCAATTCTTTGCTTTACAGAAAGCCACTTTAACGCGTTTAACATAAACTGGATTGAAACCGACTAAACTTCAATATACATCTCATTGTCTTATTTTGCAACTTTTGCAATCTTTCTAACATACCATCACTACATAGAAACAAAATTGTCGAACAATACTCAAAATGTGGTTTCACAATTACATTATATATATTTATTGCACTTGTTATGGAGAATTTACTCCTTTTTTACAAATAAACTCAATGTGGTATTCAAAACATAACTTACGGTCTAATACAATACCTAGATACCTAATTTCGTCGACTTTCTGAATAACTTCACCATCTAGTGTCAGATTGCTGAATTGCTGCTTTTCATTTATAACAACGAGTTTTGTTTTAGAGATGTTCAGCTTCAGTTTATTTTGCTTAAGTCATATGTTGATTCGGTTGATGTCTTCTTGTATTTTTCTCTCACAGATCTCGCTATTGTCATCAGCTATGTACATTACTGCATCGCAGACAAGCAATGCAAGTCGACAATATTTCACTGCATATTTCATGTCGTTGATGTAGATGTTGAAAAGAAGTGTTCCCAGAACAGTTCCTTGAGGAATCCCAAACTTAATTTCTTTCGCGACTGATTTTTCACCATTTACTGCAACCTTTTGAGTACGCGTTTTCAAGTAAGACTCAAACCATTCAAGTTCAGCATCCTTTATTCCGTATTTGTTCATTTTATTTAAGAGGTTCACCCTTTTAACCGTTTCGAAAGCTCTTTTTAGGTCGAGAAACACACAATACACACTTTTATTATCAGCTAGTTCTTCCTTCCAGCCGGTTATTACTAAATTAACTGCGGTTTCACATGAGTAACCTTTTCTAAAACCTGACTGAGTACTCATAATAAGCTTATTAGTCTCAAAGTAATTATACAACTGATTATACACAATTTTCTCGAAGATCTGTTCGCATAACGGCATTGCATTCACCGGCCGAAATTCTTCACTTTACCGTACCAGTTATTTCGAATTGATCTAAGTACATACTCGAACTCATATATTCTGACATCAATCCTATTAATTCGAATCAGTACGTTCCTCTAATACTTAATGACAAATACAAATATATATGACTAGATACTTACAGCAACATTTAGAAGAACTTGTTAGTCCTAGATGTTAGTCATGGATTTCCCGTTTTCAAGTTTTGTTGTCAAAAAGTGAAGACCTACAACGAGCTCTAAAACTAACGACTTACTATCCAAAGACATTTACATAACCCAACGTTCTTTCTGCTACAGAAAGGAAGTGTAGAACAAATCATCAGGTGGCACAAATCAAGTGACTCACGCAATTAGTCACGCTATTTTGTTATAAACATGACAATCAGTTACTATTACGTACCCTTGATAAATAATAAACAACACAACACTTTTGTCTTTTACAATAAATATATATTTGCGCTACTTTACGATAAAGTTCAAACTTTGTTTCACGTCCACGTGCTTAGCAGAATCACAAAATAGATTTTGCAACATTAACCATCTGTAACCTTCGACCAACAAACCTCTCAAGGGCATAAGATCTGTGCTCTTACGCCCAGGCGATCTAAGACGTGCTGCGGCATACAAAATGTTGGATTGATCTTTTGCAAATTAGGATAGCCTAACAGTGACAGCGCCCCGAGACCAAAGAGAGTGTGAAATATGTCCGGTAGATTCCCCGTTCGGTCACTAAAACCTCCAGTTTCCGAGTCCTGACAAGACAGAATGAAGCATTTCAACTTCTCCGCACTGATCCAGTGCAAACGTCCCATAATGGTAAGCGATGCCAACACCCACCAAGAGTAGCAGACATCTGGGAGTTTCTCTGGCCTTCCATTCAATCCACCACTCGGCAGTTGTCTTTCGCATAACCACCATGACAACTTATCACAGTCCAACCGATGCAACTGGTGGGTTATCGACAGGAAACCTACGCAGCAGTATATGAGACCAGCGTGCGATTCCGCACTTGGTTTCGATCCAAATCCTCCGTCGGCATTGCAGCAGGAGAGTACAAAGTCAACAGCTTTGGTAACGTCGATTATATTCATGCGATTGATGAGTGTAAGGATAGCTACAGCACAGAACGAAAACCTAGTATCGACTTCTCCCCATTTATCGCCGAAGAAACTGCCGTCCGGTTGCTGGAGACTCACAACGTACCTTGCCACGGCATCACAGTCAATCTCATTGAGACAATCGTAAATGCAGAGAATTTGAACAGCAGACAAGGTGTAGAGGATATGTGGGTCATGGCCATCGCATGCCGCCACTCCTCCAGTTGAGGGACATTGGCACTTCTTAATGAACTCAATGATAGATTGCTTGTCCAAACGCGGCAGCTGGTTCATGATATCGAGAGCAGTTACTCCCCAGTAGATTCCCGACATTCGTAGAAACTCCGTCATACAATATTCAAAGTCGTTTTGGTCGTTGCCATGATTGGCGATGTACTCTATGTGTTTGCCATAGAAGAGGTCTTTCGGATCGGGGCTTATTTCCACATCGTTTACAACGAATGCCATCTTATTGAACGCAGGCAGTCAAAGGACAGTGTTGTTAATTCCAAGGTAATAAGGCTGATTAGTGAATGTCGCTTGCTTGATCGAAAACTTTGTTAAAACAGATAAGAGAATCGCTAAATTAAAGGAAATCGATTTCAACTATTTACACCGTTGACGTAAATTTTGAGTGATGTTGGAATTAGTGACAGTTGAATCACTGAAGGTGGAGGCACATTGAACTGCTAGAATTTTTTAGATAGGAACGCTTTAGTTCTATCGGCACAAAAGAATTTATGTTTTGTTAAAAATTCTGCGATTAAAACTGAAACAAATGACTGGAAAGATATTGTTTTAAATAAATAAACACAAATACTAATATATGTGTATGTACGTAACTATTTATCTCTCAAGCCTGAATCGGGGTATTGAAAAGGAGGAAGTGTTGGAGGAGCACTAATATACCAAGGACAGCGTTTTTATCACGGTAAACGATTACTGGAACTGATTTTTACGGGCTCTAACGGTTCTGATTAAGATGTGTATTACGTCGATTTCTATCGCTTAATTGAATGCGCATTTGTTATACGGTGTAGACTTACCCAAGAAATCTTGAGCTCTCCACATGGGAGCGAGCACATTGTAACAATCCAGAAAGATAACATCAAAGACGGCTTTAGAGAGCTCTTTAACAAAACGGCTGAAATTGTTCTGCACCATCAGTTAATCTCTCATCATCAATAAGTAGTTTGTTGTGTCCAAAGTTAAACATATGTAGGTTCAACTCTAAATGTTTCCATTGGTTTCGGGTGTGGGTTGTGTGAATGCAGTTTTCTGCTGTTCGTCTGATGTTGTCGCTCTACCGTGATGGTGGTCTGCCTCTGTTTCTAAACTTTTCTCTTCATTAAGACTATGTACGATATACGATATACCTATAGAGCAATATTTAGGGATGCGAAACCTACTAAACTCATCTGATTATACAGGAAGACGACCTCTCCGAAACTTTTGATGTTTTGTGAGGAATTGCACAAAGCATGAATTCAGCTCTTTCGGCTGAAAAAAAAATTCACTCGGCACATTAAAAGTCACAGCATTTGTTAATTTAATTAATTTGTTAATGGAGGCCCAGGTTCACCCCGAACTGTAGCGCCACCTAAGTAAACAGGAAAATGATTTTATTTTATTTATTTATTTATTTTGCGAGAAAACTATTATTAACAAAGTTATTAACAATAAAAGTTCCTATATGACGTCTAAACAGACGGGATTTTCGAGGTATTATTCACAGATAAGTAGCAATTTATTTTTAATTTTCACTTTCTAACATCATTTTCTTTGTTTTACAACTGTAAAATATTATAAATAACTAGTATAAATAAACAAATAAAGATAATAAACAGAAGTCATGATTTGAAACACTTCTTGAGCTGGAAGCAATTCCTCTTAAGAAAGCCACGGCATCGCTTAACCAGTTTCCTCGTATTATTGGCGATTTGAAGTGTTTTACCGCTGCTGGACTATCTCATAGCTCTATCGCATAGAGCCATACCGTCACCTACTACATGCAGAATTTATTCAGATTTCCAAGCACTGCTTATAGCAAATCTGGTACTGTTTCTGACTTTGAATTTCGCAAAAGAGACCATTGTCAGAAACTCAATGGACGTCTGGGTTGCTTTAAGAAAAAAACGTTTGCAGGGATATTCTCGCACGAGAGGAAGTGAACTTCAACCTAGTTGGAGTGCGCAACTGGATGCGGTTAATAAACCGGGCTAACTGGAGAGGTTTTTTGGTTAAGGCTCGTGTACACCTTAGACTATAACGCCTCATGTAAGGATAGCCATGTTTTGATGTTCGCAGCTTAGTTGTTCCGAGCGAGTTAAAATTTAGTACACAAAACAACAACAAATGCCACTCGAAACTACTTCTTTTCTAAATTTAGAGCGAAAATTAACTGGTAATAAATGTTCGGAATTTGCAATTCCTCTGAACGAGAGAGAGATACACTTTGTTTGTTTTCCATAATTCTTTTTAATTTCTTTTTCTTTTACTTTTTATTCGTAAAGTCTTACCCCAGTTACTGTTTGCAAGTGTCATATGTCATGCACTCGGTGCCGGCAGTGATTCACGTAATAGAGGTCTACTCTTGTCATTGTTCTACTATATTCTAAGCGAGTAGTATAAGTAATATTAGCGTAGTAAGCAAATTTTGTTTATGAATGAATAAGAATTGTAAGCAATTGGATATGACAAATTGTATAAATACTCCGGTAGTTGGAAAATAAAATCAATCTTAGACAAACCTTGGGCTTTGATTCGGTGCATTGCGCCATTCTTTCCACCTTCTTTCAGCGAACTGCGCTTTGTACAGCAACAATAGGGACGTAGGGCTATCCATTTTACACACGTACCATTTTTCATTTCATGGCTACACACAAACTTGCGTTGTTTTTTTCGTTTGGATAAATCATCAACATTATCAACGTTTGGAAAAAGTATATTTTCTAACATGAGGTGAGATTTTAAATGTTGCTCCTGGGATCTGTAAGAAATGAACCGTACCATAAGTTTCCTTATCTATGATTACTAGCCAATGGGTAAATTCAAGAGGTTCGTATGCAAGAAAATGGTTTCCCACTTGGGAAACATCTGTCAAACATTCGAGAGATTAGATAGCTTCTTATAGATAGATACCTTCTTTTGTTCATGTAGATGATGTTTGCTGTTCTTTCCGACAAAATTGATTTGGTTTCATATTTGCATATATTTTGACAGCAAATGCCAGATGGCAAGCAGGAGCACTAATGTTCATCTTTTAAAAGAAAGCTTCAAATCCAGACTGTTTCGTTGAAAATCTTTCACTTTGGTTAGCATAATTCTCAACGAAATAAGCCTAATATTGAGCAACATATGCATTTACGAATTGCCTCCAACGATGGTGATATAAAATGTAAGACCAACTTTAACTTTCGAGTTCACCAATCAGCGCCAACGCCTCCAAGGTGTCACGTTTCAAACTAATCATAAATTCGTCTCGCTCACTCTTCGTACATCCTTTTTTCCCTTGTGGATCTGTCAAAATCCACACAGAGGGGAACTTCTCGAAGAGTAGCAGCAAAAAAAAAGAAAAAGAAAAAAAAAAGAAGGCAAGTCCACCCAAATGGTTCGTTCATGAATTCAATTTGCAAGAAAATCTGGAATACTATAGCTGCACGCAAATTCACAGAGCCATATGGAATATTTATGAATAATTCTGTGCCGTACGATAATCAGTTAGTGGACTTTTGGAAAAATAATGTCCAATGGTGACGATGTGCTAGACAACTGGGAAGAAATCGACGAGGCTGGGGTAAGTGCACCACCGTTTTTCTTATCGAATTCGCTTCCATTGCTCTTTTTCGTTTTGTGAGACATCTGCTTTTGTTTGCGCCTTGTGGACAAATGGACAAATAGATTGGTCAAACAAAAGCTGCAAATTTTTCCCTAGCACATGGAATTTGTTTACGTTTGCGAAGTTTTTAGTTATAAACTAAAAAGAATTCCAAAGCGTGTAACACCCAATTCGTTGGTATGTGTTACTGTTACCACACAAACGTCTTTCGGGTGAAGACTTGTTAATAATATTATCTTAACCTCACTTGGAGTGTTGCAGAGCTTAAGTGACTAATTTTAGAAAATTGTTTGGCGAAAGTCGTATGCCCTTTAGGGAATAAAATGTAGCGCTGCAGGTTTATTGGCGTTGCTTTAGTTCTCCGAACCATAACAATGCAGTATCAACAAATTGGTGACGGGAAACCGCGAGAGTATGATAAATGTAAATTAGGCTGATCAACTAAGGTTCGTGAATTGATTTACATTCACAAACCGTGAATATGTTAGGGAGTGCATTGAAAGATGCACATCATGCAGTAAAAACAATACAATTGTATACCTACCTAAAGTGTTTGGGTTATTGTTTTTTTAAGGAGATGTACCTAACTACTAATTAGTGCTTGCTCTAACAAATCGGTGTTATGTCTGATGTGTTCACTTTTTTTTTTCTGGAAGGTTTGCGTATTTGCGTTTTGCAATGGGGGTTGTAAATTTAGAAACTGGTGGTGAATGAAACAGAACTTTTTTTTAAATAATTTTGTCTGCGACTATAGACTGATAGGTTCTAAATGTGCGAGATGTGCAGGTCCTTGCGAAATTATTAGCCCTATGATAACATTAAGCTTTTAGCTACGGTTATCAAGACGATCATCCAGGAATCGCGCCACGTCATTTGGTGGGATACGCATATGTTGGATAAGATCCTTTCCTAATTGAGCACTTCAGTGAGGATAAAGTTCTTCTTTAACGAGGTATTCTTCTGGAATGGCATCGAAGGCCTTTTGCCAGAGCGTTGGTAATCAATCGCCACATACACACAGACATTTGCCTTTTAATTCGCCGTATTTTGAAAGAGGGTCTATCAATAAGGGTAAGATATCAATAAAATTTAATAAAATGGGCTGAGGTAAGATCGAAATCGTAATTGCGGTTTGAAGTATTGTGCATTCATTGTCATTTTGTTTTTAAATTAACATCAGGAGTTCAATGTTAGAATAGATTTTTGTGACATTGACGGACTCTTTCTAGACAGTGCAGCTATATATGTATATAACAGCATTGATCACACGTTAGTGTGGTACAGAGGCAACTTGGTGTTTAAGCTGAGTGCATTGCTTTAGATTTACGCCTGCTAACGTCTAATTCGGTACCTCCGGCAATCGAGACGATACTTCCAATATCAAATATAATTTATTGCGACCAGTTGGTTTTGCTTTGCTTGTTTCAATTTGCTTCTCTCACCGAGGGAGGTTTTTGAAATAGGTAGTTAGGCTCGTCTCTGAAAGATAACAATCCAACTATGTATCGACAACGAAACATGTTTTTTTATTTTGTCTTGTCTTTTTCTTTTGTCGTATGAGGTGTGTTTTGATTATGCAAAGCTATGTATTTTCGACAACCAGTCATGAAAGACATCAAGTCAAAGACATGTCTTTTGTTCATCTTTTTTGGTGTGTGTTGGGTCATAGGAATCAATGTATTGTTGTCTTATAAGTCAAAATAAAACGTTTTGTCTGATCCGGTGTGTTTTCAGTCTCTTTTTCAAACCTTCCGGATATGCCTATAAATGGAATCTTTGACAAAGTGTTTGATAGTCTGTCGACAAACACTGCAGTTACGGGCTGGAGATATAATAACGCCCATTCCGTGTAATGAATCCTGGATCGGATTCATCTTAATTCTATTTAGTTTTGGTAATAAGGGCCACGGAATGTTAGAGACCGAAAAGGTGTTAGTTAGATTGCAGAGAGTTACTTCGTCAGTATTACACTTCTCATTGATGTTAAATTTCCTTTAATTTAGTTTGTACGCCGTTATAGGCGAACAACGAGATCGTAGTTTTTGGTTATTTCATTATCAGACTGAGATGTCCTTGTACATTGGTAAGTTGGTGATTGACATAATTTTTACTTGTCAGTTTGGTGGGACTACGTTGTTAAACAAAGCGCGTGGGAGTTGATTTAGTTAATTCCTGTAACCCCTCGAGGGGCATAGGGCGGCAACAACCTCTGCGTGCTATCTTGTTCGGCTTTCTGCAACGTGCTTGAGGTCTCAAACTCTTTCCAAGTGTCCTCGACTACTCCTACACTGTTCTGCGTCATGTCTGCCTTGGATGACCAGCTCTTCTTCCTGACTGGGTAAGCGCCTTAAGGTATGACCAATATACAAACATTTCCTTCTTATAGTGATGTCAATGGGCTCTTGAGCACCTTCCAAATAATGCAGATAAGGAAAGCTCTGCGCTATCTCGTTTTCCTCAACAGCAATGTTAAGTTTGAAGAAAACCCAATACAACCCTGCCGAACTCCACTTTGGACTTCAAAGGTTTCTGATAACTTACCATTGTGTAGAAAACGACATTTTGCACTTTCATACGTAGCCTTTATAATGGCAAAGATTTTAGCAGGAATACTTCTCTTGCGCAAGGTTTTCCATATAAAGGTTCACGCTATCAAAAGTCTTCTCGAAATCGATAAAAGAAGGTAGAGCAGAGACGTATAGCATTGCGCTACAATGATTCGGAAGGAGTGCAAGAGAATCCAGAGCGAAAGCCTGCTTTTTCGACATCGAGAGTCAATGTGCTTTGATCCTGTCCAGATTTACCTTCGCTATAATTTTGGCCACTGCTGTCAGAATGCATATCCCCCGCCGATTTCCGCAATTCAAAAATCATCTCTTGGTTCCACTTCTCCGGAAAACGCTCATTTTCCCATGCATTAGCTATGATAGTAGCTCTACCGATGTATTTGATGTAACTTGGCAAAATTCCGCGGGAATTCCATCAATGCCTACCGCTTTGTTCTTCTTGAGGGCCTTTATCGTGGTTGCAATCTCTCAGATGGTTCATTTTGCTTCGGGACACTCGCCTATATACCAGTACCACTTCCATTTTCCGAGCTGATTCTCATCCGCTATAAGTAGGGAACCATTTTTTACAGGATGCTAGTTGGTGCTGCGTCCCCCTGTAAGCTGCTTGGTAACAGTATAAAAGGTCTTACTGTCGCACCAGTTTGCTGCCTTTTTCGCTTGTGCATCTAGCGCATTGATGTGGTTCCGTTTATCGCGTCTTACACTACGCTGTACTTCCTTCTTTTCACACGGTACTGGCCTTCAAGTTCAGATTTCTCTGCTGCTGTGGCTGATGCAATCTGAACTTTGAGTGAAATATGCTCTTCGATCCGTCTCCAGGAGTCACTTGATAACCATGTGCTGACGTTTCTCTACCTTTTACCGATAAACCTTTGCGCTCCGGTTGTGCAAACATTTTCTCAGATCTCCAGTGTTCATCCACAGTTGTTTGTTCAGATCTGTTGATTGTTACCGCTTCTAAGATGAGATGGTCCCTTATTATTGGCGAACTGCGGGATCCCGAAGTCTGTCGGTATTGTACCTGGGAGCTTGTTGGCAAGGTTGTTAGTCACGGATGCAGCACGAAGGCGTATTGTTGACTTGATGGAACCTTATTGACCGTCACTGTGATGTTCAAAACTATGTATGCTAATTTTCATCGTATGTTTACTGTTTATCCAAACTGGAGGGAACTATTTGGTAGTGAAGTACATCAGGAAGCACCAGGACTGCATTTGCACCCTATGTGAAGTGAACTTGTTTTTGGATGATGTTATTCTGAGTAGCTAGTTTACTTATTACATTGTTCAGGTTTAGCTTAAAAGTAAGGGATCTATTGAGCGTAAAGCACACTTGGGCATTGATTTGTGGTATATCAGCATGTTGGAAAAACATTTATTTCATAATTATTTAGCTGGTTGGTAAGATCTACATTCCTTAAAGTACATATTGAGTTTTTCGAGGTCTTCTTCCATTGTTTATTTGGTTCTTAGTATAAGCTTATCATTAGTTGCTAGGTCATCAGAATATCCAAAACTTGAAGTTGGTCGTTAATATAAAAAATAGATAATATCGGAGCGATAATTGAGCTTTATGGTAGATCATTGCTGAGTTTCTTTATTTTACTTTCTTCATCGTTAACGAACAGCTGGATTAGTATGTGTTCAGTAAGTAAACGCGTTCTTCCAGGCTATATTATATGCAATTGCTAAATCTATGAATGCAATGGATGAGTTTGAAGCACGTCCTTAAGATAACTTGGGGCTCCATTGCTGGGTTTACAAGGCGTCTATAAAACAATTGTTTTTATTATTTTGAACTCGTAAGTTACATACATATAGGCGCAGTGGTTCAAGTGGTTATACCGTTGGACTACAGTGCGAGGGGTTCGAGGTTTAATTCTCAGATAACACCTAAAATTTCTTTCACGACCACACCTCTCGCGAGAATCTGACAAACATCCGAGAGTATAACTGTCGTGAAGAAGCTTCTGTGGGTCTCAAAGAGAAATATCACCAACCCAGAACTGAAAATGGGAGACAAAAGAAGATCGTTTGGAGAAAATCAAATACTTGAGGACACAATATTTAGGTAAAATGTTCTCCTATTTAAAAAAAAAAGGCTAATGAAGTGCTTTGTTTGCGCAAAAACATGGATTTTAAGTAACCCCATAATAAAAAGGTTGAAAGTTTTTGAAGTGCATCATGGACCGAAAAAATCTCTAATGTAAAAGTTTTAACGGGTGAATTCTAAAAGAGAACTCCTGAACCCATTAAAAAAAAAGCTGGAATATTTGGACATGTCATTGGAAATCAGAAATATTAGTTTGCTGGTCGGTCTCTCACTAACCCAGCTAAATCGCACGATCTAGTCGGTCAATTGAAGTCTTCGGTAGTTGGCGGAAAGGTCCCTTATAACGACCGAACAAAGTACGAATTTCACGAATTTTCACAATTTCTATGCCTTGCTTATGCGTATATCATTCCATTTTCTTGAATCGTATAATTTTTACTTGACAGTTGTCAAGGGATGACAACTTTACGCGGAAAGCTAAAAAATGCACCGAAATTTAGAGTGACATAACCAGTAATTTCAAAAAACATACCTAATTCTATGAAATCCATGAAAGTTACAGATTCAGTCTTTACTTCCTAATCAACTATCGAACTAAGGTACGAATTTTGACTTAATCTATAAGTGAAATCCGAACCAAATCATTAATGATTTAATTTAATAAACAGGTTAATTTTAAATGAATATCATGCTAAGTTTACAGATAATATTACCATGGGATCCCCAAATGCATTTGCGTTAAGAAACAACCAAGAAACATTGATTTAAAATTACAAAAAAAAACTATTATGTATTTTTAAAATTCGTCTGCTTGTTTTCTAAGTACGTAATAAGCTCATAATAAATCCCTTTCTTCCATAAATACCGGTCTTTATAAATGTAAATATGTGTAGCTTAGTGTTCGCAAAATACATATGTATGTAAATATTTATATTATCACACCTCCTTCCAGCTTGACAGCAAATTGGACAAACTCAAGAGAGAACGGCAAGATCCCAGCAACAATCAGCTAGAACAACAGCAGCAAGACCAACAGGAACAGAACATTAGTGATACAACAATGTCTTTCCAAAATAGTATTCCAATGATGATGGTAATGCAACAAACTGAAAATGAATACAAATCGTCAAACTATACAACACAAGCGATGCCAGCAGTGAAAATCCTGCGTAGGCCCGCACAACAGACCTCTGGTTCGAACAGAGACAATGGTATACGGCCGAAGCAGCCGATAAAAACTCTCCAACAGCGAGAACAAGAGTACGCTCAAGCCAGACTGAGGATATTAGGTTCAGCAAAGAATCCCGAAGATGATATAGAGTAAGTTTTCGTATGCTGTTTTAAGTATCAAGTATAAAAATTCATCTTTTTCCTAGAACATCGGCTGCGACTGGTTCATTAGTACCGAAAGTGAATCCAAAGTCGCCAGCGGATATTCCAAACGTTGCTTGCTCTCAGCCATCTCCACAGCCACAGGCGCTTACGGTAATACATTTGAGTAGTAGAACACCGCTGCCAAGTGCACGACCACCGTCAGCTGTTATGAACAATTCCATTTCTCCAGCCGGGCTCGTGGTTGGGGTCGGCAATGGTGGCGGCGTCGGAGCAAACTTCTTTCCTCCCACTTCCTCGATGATGGTAGGTGGGATAAACATGCGGTATAACGAAAATGTGTTGCGCATGCCTAGAGGTCCAGATGGGACGTCCGGATTCCAGATGCGGCGGTAGTGCATCTGCGACACACAGCACATAGACACCCATCCAACAGCGATGATGATTTTTTTATGATTTTTGTTTTAAAATTTATATCTAATTTTATTATTATTTTCTTAATTTAATTATACACAAAAAGTCTCCGCATTAAATTTTCTTTTTTTCTGTACTCAAGAACCCATCTCATTTTCTTTTTTCATTTGTCTAGATATTTTTTTTATTATTTTCTTTTTGTACGGATAGCGCAAATAAGTTTTAGATTTAACTTTTCAAATCGCTGCGGTGCATAAAAATGCGATATTAAATTATTTTTCTAAATCATCTAATTGAGGAAATAAGTAATTATTAAAATTGTATAAATGGAATTAAATGTTAAAGGGATGTATATGTAAGACGTGTACTTTAATTCTTTTTCTGGACTCGGGTTTTATTATTTCAGAATTAATAGTGTTTTTGTTTTTAATATCGGAAAGAACTACAGGGAGAGATAGAAGTTAAGAAATATTGACTTAAGTTGAAGAATAAATTAAACGGATTTGCTTAGTCAAATATCTGATATTAAATGTTTTTTAGGATCAATATACATATATTTTTGTAAGAATGTGCAGTCCGCTTCTTTATGTGTAGATCCTGTGTACTGGTGCGATTCATTTACCTCGAAGTACGTTTACATATAAAGTTAAGTTTTGAATGCTTTCCCAATATCTGGCAACAACCATAGGGGCGCCGTGGCTCAAATGGTTAGTGCGTTGGACTACGGAGCGAAGGGTTCGAGATTCGAACCCTAGATAACAATTAAAATTTATTTCAAAGCCTCACCTCTCGCCAGCATCTGACAAACAACCGAGAGCAAAACTGTCCTGAAAAAGCTTCTCAAAAACAAAAATTGCCCTTCGGATACGCCATTAAACAGTAGGTCTCTTCCATTCGTGTAAAGAATATAATACGCACAACACGAATGGCTGTGAGAAGCTAGGGCCTGGGCTCCATGGACGTGCTGCGTCAAAAGTTTTTTATTTGGCATTAAGCACACTAAGCATTAGAAATTCATATGATTTTAAATTTTTCTTTCATATCACGATTCATATTGGTAACGGAGAACGGTAACTTTAATCGTGTGATATTATGCAGTAGACAACAGAGTGTCGGTGGAGCTTCATGTTATAAAGGTTCATACCGACTACTGCATACATTTAATTTCTTGTTTTCTGGTATTATTAAGCTTCCGCCGATGCGCAGTAATTTTATCGGCCCGTCTTTCACCTTTGAACTCACATGCGATTCTTTGTTTCTCTACGTAGCCACTTTTACTGTGTATTGCTGATGAAAGGACTATAACGGTGTTAAATAACGCATTCCTTGAAATGTAAAAAGGAACTGATTCAGATTGAAAACCATCAGAAGGCTTCGAAATAATCGAAAAATTTGATCAAAACCAAATATTTAGGTATAGATTATCTACAATTCACCCACATTATTATGTGGTCACACTCACTTTTTTGGGGTTTTTATTTTAAAAAAGCCGATTTTCAAGTTCAAGTTTTCGTAGTAATTTAGTAAAAATATGCAGTATTCCACGACCACTTTAGGTGTGTAGTGCTGATACAATGGGAGAATGATAGGGTATTATACCATCCGTTCTAGACGGCTTGTACCCTTTCTGTAGGTTTTTTAGTATAAATGATATGTATGTATGTACTCTGTGTATCTACATTAATTATTTTACCTACCCAGTTCGACTGGAGGAAGTGTACTGATTATGAAATACCAAACAATGGCTGGCTGCTTTCCTAAATTCAACCAAAATGCGCATTGTGACTGCACATCGCATTCGTGCTGCAAACACACGATATTTTCAGTATGCGATGCGCATTCTGTTGCGTTGCGAATTATGACGTTTAGGAATGTTATACGATGCGCACAATTTATTTTTTGGAAATATGAAACAATGTGTAATAAATTAATTGCAACTCAGATAATTAATCATTTCCTAAACAATTGTGGTGCTGGTGACAACCGAATATTCACGAAATATATTTTGAAGCTAATCCAAAAAGGGTAGCAATAACAAATACCATTTTAATCGTGTTAGTTGACGATGCGCTGTTTGCTTTTGTTTGCGCAGTGTATTCATTCACAATGCATTAATGAACGTAATGCGTTGTCATATTAATTGAAATGAACTAGTAAACTGTAACATATTCTAAATTCTGTATATACAGAAACATCGTGTTTACAGATACGTATATACACTGAGTTACAAAAAAATGGTGCAACTTGATATTTTGCAATTACCTCAAGTGAGTTGGAGAAAAAAGTTTTTTTTTAATACAGTTTTATTTATTAATATAAAAATAAGTAATTCATGTCAAAAAAAAATTAAAAAAGAAGGACCTTAGAAATAAAACATAAATTAAGGAAAATGGACAAAAACTTCATAAATTAACATTTTACATTTTTATTATTTTTTTTAACGAGTCCTTGTTCCTGTAATAGTGTGTATTGTCTCCCCGAATATCTAACAAACCAGATATTTGCCGAGGCATGCATTTGATTAAATTTTTTACGATGGTATCGTCCAAATTGTCCCATTCCTCGATCAGAGTAGATCTCAGGCCGCTGAGTGTCTCTGGAAGGGCAGGTCGTATCCCAATCTTTTTCGCAGGTCCCAAACGTGTTCAATGGGATTCATGTCCGAGCTCATCGCAGGCCAAGCCATCACGTCGATTTCCACTTCTTGCAAATATTCGGTAACGCACCTGGCGACGTGTTTTCTAGCATTGTTTTGCATCAGCAAGAAGTTTTCCTCCATAAATGGTTCGAATAGAACCACATATTCCTCCACAATGTAGGTGATCTAGTACGTAGAGGTCACTGATCCTTCCATGATGCACAGCTCGGTTTTTCCGCGCTGTCAATTTCTGCCCACACTATGACGGAACCGCTGCAGAAATTTTTCCGCTGGGCAACTGTTGCCGAAGAGTATCTCTCATCTTATCATCCCCACACTCTGCTACGTCTATCTGTTGAGCGGAGACGAATCCTGGAGTCATCAGTGGAAAAGACTACCCTAGTCGGCTTCTGTCTAATCCTGGTGAAAATTAGCAAATTCAAGTCGACGTCGCTTATGTTGTACCGTGAGCCTCGGTACACAAGCAGGTCTTCTTGCTTTCAGGCCACTTTCTACTAATCGCCTCCTCACCGTTTGAGCTTTCACAGCTGTCCCTCTAACAGTTCGAAGTCTGTGAACCAGCTCAACCGCTGTTTAGAGACGATTCCGAAGTCTTTGAATCACCAAGTATCAGTCATCCCTTGCAGTAGTTATTCCGGGCGACCTGATCCTTGACGCGATTTGTAGGAGTTGGTTTCCCTGTACTTTTAATGGCTTTTTTTAACGTCATCTCCGGTTTTCTTATCATATTATAGGCATAGAGCACGCCCCTGCCACCCTCAACTAAAGCCAGCGCACAGGCGACTTCTTCCGCCATTATTTGCATATTTTTTTTACAAAAATCAGTAACAACTAATAACTAATCAAATTAAAACAAATCCAGAACAATAAACTTAATAAAACACATCATGGAAGCTAAATTTGGTATGTCTCACGTCTGTAGGAAAACACGAATACAACACGGTTTTCTTCAAGTGCACATCATAAAGAAAATTAAAAGAAATTATGCAAACTAGCAAACAAATAAACTATTAAACCAGTAACCCACTAAAAACAAATAAAGCTCGGCAAAAACATAGCGGCATATTACCAAAATGATAACAACATACGAAAAAGTATCACCGCGCCACTTTTTTTGTAACTCAGTGTATATACCTACTGATACGTTTGCGGTTTTAGAGAAAAAAAAAATCCAGTCGGACCAACAGTGATACAGCGATTGATATTTATTTCTTTCTAAGCGGTATAATCTTGTAAGATATCGTTGCAAACCATTTGGTCGATATAACCGAGGTCGTTTTAAGCGATTTTGTCTGTAATTTAAAGACAAAATGTTAATACATACAATAGGGAATACAGCACAACACGAATTGTTATGAAAAGCTAAA
Organism: Xylota sylvarum; assembly: GCA_905220385.1. NCBI lineage: Eukaryota > Metazoa > Arthropoda > Insecta > Diptera > Syrphidae > Xylota > Xylota sylvarum. The sequence goes on along the minus strand of LR999957.1, from coordinate 64,160,831 downwards.
CTTTGGTTAAATATACAGGCCTGTTGTACAAAATATTTGAATTTTACCGAATGTGAAAATCGGATTGATTAAAAAATATGACATCTTAATTTAAAAAGCAATTTTGATGTAACTTTATTCGAAAAGTAATACATAATTATCTAAATTGAATTTGTGGTATTATTTTTTTCGCTTCGCATTAATTTTCCAGTATTGTATACAATGCACAATATTTCTAGTAAATTTTAGTTGAATGCTTCCGATTTATGCGGACACATCGGTTGACATCACCACTTAAAAAATTGTTGCAAACGATTGAAAATAATAGTAGAAACACCATTGACACAGCAACAGCAATTTTGACAGCCACAGCAAACAGAACCAATACTTTTTAATGGAACAGAACACATTGGTCACAACAACGGCAACAGCAACTTCAGCGTTAGGCCTAATCCTGAGTTGGCGGTTGCTGTCCAAATGCAACAAAATTTGCGTTGAAATTTTCAATCGTACTAACCTGATAACGTTTAATATTTCGGTGCAATCCAGGAGAAATGTTCCCAGAATGTCAAATTTCGCTGTGTGCTGTTTGCTGTTTGCTAATGTTTTTTACATAACAGCATCTGTTTATTTGCCTCTGCTGTTGAAGTTCCTGAACAAGAGAAAATAGCAGCACTCTCGATAGAGTCAACGGTGGCGACACAGCGTCAATCGGAAGCATAAGCACACTTTATCTGGGCTACTTCGATATATTCTGAGCTCAGGCCGATAAAGATTTCCAGGAATAAGTCAGGTTTTGGAAAAGAGATGATGGCGGATGAGCCCTTATTGGGCAAACACGTCCTAGGGGTTTCAATAAAATGGAACTGGCCCTCCAGGTTGGGGGTGGTGCCGTCGGGGTAACTTCCTTACCACGTAGAAAAAATTAGTCATGAGAGAGACACCTGCCTCGGATAAAAGCCCCCCTTCGAGCCGATCAACGATTGCCTGGCTGTGATCCGCATCAAGGCAACATTTCAAAACATCAGCATAATATGCGCACATGAGTTAAAGACTCTATCAAGGAGGAGTTTTATGACCTCCTGGACGGAGCCTGCCCGGAGTAGGATGTCAAAATCATACTTGGTGACTTCAATGCCAAAATCGGTAAGGAAAACATCTTCGGCGGATTAGTTGGAAAATACACCCTCCACGACACGACAACAGACAACGGTTTCCGGCTAATTGATTTTGCAACAGCTCGTAATACGGTGATAAGTAGCACTAAGATAGCGAGACAGGCATTAAACAATATGAATGTTCAAAGGGGCACACGTCGATTCGAACCATTTTCTTGTTGCAGCTAAATTGAGAGCTTGACTATCCAACGAGAAGAAGCTGCAAACCGCCCAGAAAAAGAAATTCAACGTTGGAAGCCTGAGCTTGGAAGAGAGCGCCTGAGTGAGAGACTCTCCGCTGTGCATTCACTATCCACAAACGCCAGCAATCTGTGGAACCGAAAAAGAGGCCTTGGTATGATGATGAATGCGTGCTTCGGAAAAAGGTGACAGAAAATGCACACATGCAAGCGTTGCAGCACAAAATAAAGGCAGCGAGAGAAGAGTATCGACCCAGAAGAAGGGTGCAGAAGAAGATCCTGCGTAAGAAGAAAAGTGTCCACAGAGCAAAAGGAGAGCTTTTCAAACACGGTGGTGGTGCTTTAGTAGGGTACATGCACTAAATCATCAATGCCATGCCCGATGACTCGACTATCAGCTCTATTTGCCCCATCTTCAAGAAAGGCAATCCTATGTCTTGTAAGATCAACCGAGGCATATCCCTGCTTAATGTCGCATATAAGATCCTATAAAGCGTACTGTATGCAGCACACACCGCCCCGGCAGATCGACGATCGACCAAATTTTCACACTAAGGCAGATCCTGGAAAAGACCAACGAATTTTAAGTCGGGACTCACTATCTCTTCATCGACTTTAAAGCCACATATGATAGCATTCATCGTCTTGAGCTCTACCAGGCGATGGCCGAAATCGAGATCCCGACTAAACTGATATAGCTGTGCCGCGTGACGCTGGCAATCCCACGGTGCAACGTGCAACACGTAAAGTTCCTCCGAACTATTCCAAACATGCACCGGATTTCGGCAAGGAGATGCGCTATCAATTGACTTCTTCAATCTCGTGGTGGAACAGATAATGCGCAGAGCAGGTGCGAACACGGAAGGCACTATCTTTAACAAGTCTGTCCAGCTGTGGTACGCTGACGACATCGACATCATCGGTCGTTCCCAGCGCGCCGGATTAGAGGTTTTTACTGCAATTAAAGAACAGGCGAAAGTGAATGAGGACAAAATCAAGTACATGTTGTCAACAAACAAAGAAGGCAACAGTAACTTCGACTTGGTTAAGGAGATTACCTACCTCTGAGTAAATATCAACTCCAGGAATGATACCTTAGTGCAGATTCGACGAAGATTTACCCTAGTAAACCGCAACTACTTCAGGGGGTCAAAACTCCTAACTCGGAAGACGAAATGTATGCTCTACAAAACTTTGATTCTGCCAGTGCTACTGTATGGAGTCGAGTGTTGGACGATAAGCATGAAAGCAGTGCAGATTTTGAATACTCTCGAGAAAAAAATTCTTCGTCGGATATTCAGTCCTGTATGCGAGGAGGGTGAATGGAGGAGAAGATACAACCGCGAACTCTATGATCTGTACCAAGATGTGAATGTAGTCCAAAAAGTCAAAACACGTCGACTACACTGGCTTGGCCACATCGAACGAATGGACAATAATGCTCCAGCAAAGATGATCTTCAAATCACAACCCCCAGGTTCGAGACGACAAGGAAGACTAAACCTCTGTTTGAAGGATGAAGCTATCGCGGTTGCCAGACCGCTTGGTCGAGACAATTGGAAGCTGCGTGCCCGGTACCGAAGAGAATGGAAGGCTGCCGTGTCTCAAGCAGAGACTCTTCACGGGTCGGGAGCCCGTTAATAAGTAAGTAAGTTAAGTAATAACATTGTATATAAATCTAATAGTAGTATCACTTGAGGAAATCGACACCAGAGTATATCTACTTACAGTGAGTAGGGACACTCTCCACGTGTTTTTGAAAAATTGTTATCAGTAAGTTCACCGACACGAGAAATAGACGGCAATAGAAAGACGGCAGTGAAAGAGGGATAGAAGATTGGAAAAATTATTTCGGAAAGTAGCACAGGGTGTTCCGTTAAAAAAAAACACAAAAATTATTTTCCCATATATTTTTATTACACATTTAATAAATGATATAATTTCACATATGACTTATGCTATACATATTATAGGAGGAAACATTAGGTTGCTGACCCAATTCCGACTGACAGTTGTGTTTTTGGCGAATTGCAAAGCAGTAAAACGCAGTTTCACTACCGAAATGTCCAAATTAGGTATAGCCTAAAGTAAAGTATTTTACGCCAGCATTTTCCGGTACCGAAGAGAATGGAAGGCTGCCGTGTCTCAAGCAGAGACTCTTCACGGGTCGGGAGCCCGTTAATAAGTAAGTAAGTTAAGTAATAACATTGTATATAAATCTAATAGTAGTATCACTTGAGGAAATCGACACCAGAGTATATCTACTTACAGTGAGTAGGGACACTCTCCACGTGTTTTTGAAAAATTGTTATCAGTAAGTTCACCGACACGAGAAATAGACGGCAATAGAAAGACGGCAGTGAAAGAGGGATAGAAGATTGGAAAAATTATTTCGGAAAGTAGCACAGGGTGTTCCGTTAAAAAAAAACACAAAAATTATTTTCCCATATATTTTTATTACACATTTAATAAATGATATAATTTCACATATGACTTATGCTATACATATTATAGGAGGAAACATTAGGTTGCTGACCCAATTCCGACTGACAGTTGTGTTTTTGGCGAATTGCAAAGCAGTAAAACGCAGTTTCACTACCGAAATGTCCAAATTAGGTATAGCCTAAAGTAAAGTATTTTACGCCAGCATTTTCCTTTTCCTCCGGATCGCACGGTAAACATTTACAAACATGTTTACCCATTTGAAAATTTTTAAAATTGTACTTCCACTATATAAAATACACGAAACACCCTTTATTTCTTTGCTTGTTCTCTTTGCCACGACTGATAACAATTCAAGTCAACACGCCTTTAAAAAGACGTGCGAAAAAAATGTAAACAACCCTCACCACAATATAACTACTCAATTAGTGTTACCAGCTACAACAAAACTTAGCAGGCAAATAATGATGAATAGAAAATTTTGAATCGCTAAGTATGATATTTCATAAAGTGATAAATGTTCATTTTGATGTTTTGGAATGGAACATTTAATTTAAAGATCCGTAACTAACCCTTTTTTAAAAAAAGAAAGAATAACAAAAACCATAAATGAAACCGATTTAAAAAAGCATACATGATCACACCAGTTCATTCGATGGCAGAGAGAGAAACTACCACACTCACGATCAAGTCAACCCGCCTTTAGAAAAGCATTATGGGAAAACCACTTTTATATATCTTATACAGGCAGTCGCATGTAGTGATTTTGGTAAAATGTATTGCTGTCTCTTTTTATTTTAAGCGATCGCGCGTAAGGGTGAAATTTAATATCTTTGACCTGTTTTCGCTTATTGTACATTTTTGTTGTGGGTTTTGGTTTTTAATAGTAGCAATGCATATGTGTAGAGAGTGTCCCTACTCACTGTAAGTAGATATACTCTGATCGACACTAGCGCCTCTAACAAGCAAGGAAACTTTTTTCTCATTCGCTCCCAACTATCCATTTGCTCTTACAGTCGCAGATATCAAGCAGAGTATATCTACTTACAGTGAGTAGGGACACTCTCTACACATATGCATTGCTACTATTAAAAACCAAAACCCACAACAAAAATGTACTTACTTACTTACTTAACGGGCTCCCGACCCGTGAAGAGTCTCTGCCTGAGACACAGCAGCCTTCCACTCTCTTCGATCCCGGGCACGCTGCTTCCAGTTATCTAGACCAAGCGCTCTGGCATCCGCGATAGCTTGATCCTTAAAACGGAGGTTCGGTCTTCCTTGTCTTCTCGAACCTGGGGGCTGTGATTCGAAGATCCTCTTTGCTGGAGCATTATTGTCCATTCGCTCGATGTGGCCGAGCCAGTGTAGTCGACGTGTTTTGGCTTTTTGGACTACATCCACATCCTGGTACAGCTCATAGAGTTCGCGGTTATATCTTCTCCTCCATTCGCCCTCCTCGCATACGGGACCGAATATCCGACGAAGAATTTTTCTTTCGAAAGTGTTCAAAATCTGCTCTCCTTTCCTGCTTATCGTCCAACACTCGGCTCCATACAGCAGAACTGGCAGGATCAAAGTTTTGTAGAGCAAACATTTCGTCTTCCGAGTTAGGAGTTTTGACCCCATTTGTTTCGCCAAACCGAAGTAGCAGCGGTTTCCTAGGGTAAGTCTTCGTCGAATCTCCACTAAGTTGTCATTCGTGGAGTTGATATTTACTCCGAGGTAGGTAAACTCCTTAACCACTTCGAAGTTACTGTTGCCAACAGTGACGTTTTGTCCTAGCCGGTGGACAGATGCTTCTTTGTTTGTTGACAACATGTACTTGATTTTGTCCTCATTCACTTCAAGGCCAACTCGTTTCGCCTCTTCTTCAATTGCCGTAAAAGCCTCTAACACGGCGCGCTGGGAGCGACCGATGATGTCGACGTCGTCTGCGTATCCCAGCAACTGGACAGATTTGTTGAAGATAGTGCCTTCCGTGTTTACACCTGCCCTGCGCACTATCTGTTCCAGCACAAGATTGAAGAAGTCACATGATAGCGCACCCCCTTGCCGAAATCCGGTGCATGTTTGGAATAGTTCAGAGGAACTGTTGCCGAATTGCACGTTGCACCGCGTGTTATCCAACGTCACGCGGCACAGCTGGATCAGTTTAGCCGGGATCCCGAATTCGGCCATCGCCTTGTAGAGCTCAAGACGATGAATACTATCATATGCGGCTTTAAAGTCGATGAAGAGATGGTGAGTCTCGACTTGAAATTCGTTGGTCTTTTCCAGGATTTGCTTAGTGTGAAAATTTGGTCGATCGTCGATCTGCCGGGCCGGAAGCCACACCGGTACGTGCCGATTAGTCTGCTGCAGAAGGGCTTCAGACGTTCACACAGTACGTTGGATAGGATCTTATATGCGACATTAAGAAGGGGCCTCGGTAGTTCTTACAAGACATAGGATCGCCTTTCTTGAAGATGGGGCAAATAGAGCTGATAGTCCAGTCATCGGGCATGACTTCATCCACCCATACTTGGTTGATGACTTGGTGCATGCCACCACCATGTTTGAAAAGCTTTACTGGTAGACCATCAAAGCCGGCGACCTTTTCAAAACTAGGAGGGGGAATGGATTCTTCATTGACTGGATGCGGGTTCTCTTCATGCCCTATCACTCTCTCTATCTGCCCATTAAGTAGCTGCTGGAAATGCTGCTTAAATACATCTACTATTCCCTGTGCTTCGGTGACTAGGTTTCCTTCACTGTTTCGAAGAGCCTGCGCTCCGGGCTTGAAGCCAGCTGCCAGTTGCTTGGCTTTCCTGAAAAACATCCGGATGTTGTTCCTATCGCGGGACTCTTCGATATCCTTGAGCTGGGAGGCTGCGTGGGTCCTTTTCTTTTTACGTAGGATCTTCTTCTCCTCCCTTCTTCTGGTTCGATACTCTTCTCTCGCTGCCCTTGTTTTGCGTTGCAGCGCTTGCAAGTGTGCATTTTCTGTCACCTTTTTCCGGCGTACGCATTCATCATCATACCAAGGGCTCTTTTTGGGTGGTGGCTGGTAGCCTATGGTGGTCTCTACTACCCCTTTGATGATGTCGCGATACTGGTTCCACAGATTGTTGGCGTTTGTGGATGGTGAATGCACAGCGGAGAGTCTCTCACTCAGGCGCTCCCTGTAGGCTCTGGCTACTCCAGACGTGCTAAGGCTTCCAACGTTGAATTGGATAGTCGAGCTCTGAACTTAGCTGCAACAAAAAAATGGTCACAGTCGGCGTTTGCCCCTCTGAACGTTTGCACATTCAGAATGTTGGATGCGTGCCTCGCATCTATTAGCACGTGGTCGATTTGGTTGGCGGTTCGACCATCTGGCGAGCGCCAGGTTGCTGTGTGGATTCGTAGTCTTGGAAACCTAGTGCTACTTATCACCGTATTACGAGCTGCTGCAAAATCGATTAGCCGGAAGCCGTTGTCTGTTGTCGTGTCGTGGAGGCTGTGCTTTCCAACTAATTCGCCGAAGATGTTTTCCTTACCGATTTTGGCATTGAAGTCCCCGAGTATGATTTTGACATCATACTCCGGACAGGCTCCGTAGGCTCCGTCCAGGAGGTCATAAAACTCCTCCTTGATAGAGTCTTCAGCTTCGTCGGTAGGGGCGTGTGCACATGTTATGCTGATGTTTTGAAATGTAGCCTTGATGCGGATCACAGCCAGGCGATCGCTGATCGGCTTAAAGTCAATTATCATTGAGCGTAGCCGATTTCCCACGACGAATCCGCATCCTAACATGTGCAGTCTTTTGTGACAGCTGTAATAAATGTCGCAATTTTTCCGTTTTTGCATACCTGATCCTATCCATCGTATCTCCTGGATCGCGGTAATATCTGCCTTGTACCGCGTGAGGACAGATTCAAGTTTTTGAATAGCACCAGAAGTGTACAGTGTACGTACATTCCAGGTGCATACTCTTATATCATAGTCCGTGTACGTTCCGGGTCGTGGTATTAAATGAGGGGGTCCATTATCCGAGGCTTATGTCTCTCTCATAACTAAATTTTTTTTACGTGGTAAGGAAGTTACCCCGACGGCACAACCCCCAACCTGGAGGGCCAGTTCCATTTTTTGAAACCCCTAGGACGAGGGGCCGGTTTTAAACCGATGCCGTTGGCCCAATAAGGGCTCATCCGCCACCATCTCTTTTCCAAAAACCTGGCTTATTCTTGGAAATCTTTATCGGCCTGAGCTCCGAATATGTCGAAGTAGCCCAGATAAAGTGTTGTGCTTCCGTTTGAAGCTTTAACGCCACCGTTGACTCCATCGAGAGAGTTCGTCCGCTGTCGTATTTATAGTGCTGCAATTTTCTCTTGGTCAACACTCGCGCTTATAAGTTTAGCAAGTCGGGTCCGGATGGACACCAACCAGTACCCGATGGCTACCACTAGGAGGTAAAATAAGCACAATTGATGAGCAGTAACAGTTACAACACTGGACGTCGCCAGGTTGACGCAAGTCAGTGCCTACCCTATTCCTACAGCATCCAGCCATCCAACAAAAATGTACAATAAGCGAAAACAGGTCAAAGATATTAAATTTCACCCTTACGCGCGATCGCTTAAAATAAAAAGAGACAGCAATACATTTTACCAAAATCACTACATGCGACTGCCTGTATAAGATATATAAAAGTGGTTTTCCCATAATGCTTTTCTAAAGGCGGGTTGACTTGATCGTGAGTGTGGTAGTTTCTCTCTCTGCCATCGAATGAACTGGTGTGAACATGTATGCTTTTTTAAATCGGTTTCATTTATGGTTTTTGTTATTCTTTCTTTTTTTAAAAAAGGGTTAGTTACGGATCTTTAAATTAAATGTTCCATTCCAAAACATCCAAATGAACATTTGTATTTTTTTATCACTTTATGAAATATCATACTTAGCGATTCAAAATTTTCTATTCATCATTATTTGCCTGCTAAGTTTTGTTGTAGCTGGTAACACTAATTGAGTAGTTATATTGTGGTGAGGGTTGTTTACATTTTTTTCGCACGTCTTTTTAAAGGCGTGTTGACTTGAATTGTTATCAGTCGTGGCAAAGAGAACAAGCAAAGAAATAAAGGGTGTTTCGTGTATTTTATATAGTGGAAGTACAATTTTAAAAATTTTCAAATGGGTAAACATGTTTGTAAATGTTTACCGTGCGATCCGGAGGAAAAGGAAAATGCTGGCGTAAAATACTTTACTTTAGGCTATACCTAATTTGGACATTTCGGTAGTGAAACTGCGTTTTACTGCTTTGCAATTCGCCAAAAACACAACTGTCAGTCGGAATTGGGTCAGCAACCTAATGTTTCCTCCTATAATATGTATAGCATAAGTCATATGTGAAATTATATCATTTATTAAATGTGTAATAAAAATATATGGGAAAATAATTTTTGTGTTTTTTTTTAACGGAACACCCTGTGCTACTTTCCGAAATAATTTTTCCAATCTTCTATCCCTCTTTCACTGCCGTCTTTCTATTGCCGTCTATTTCTCGTGTCGGTGAACTTACTGATAACAATTTTTCAAAAAGACGTGGAGAGTGTCCCTACTCACTGTAAGTAGATATACTCTGATATCAAGTGAGAAGAGAAGAAAGAGACCAAAGAGAAAAAAAAGAGAACCAAACAAACACACAAAAAAAGGTGGAAAGCGAGAATACAGAAAAAAAAAAATAGAAGATCGTTATGTGTCCTGTGAAGTTTCTGCCGAGGTGGACTGCGTTCAACTTTGTTTGTAGATACACATACATATATACTGATATAGGTATGCTTTTCATTATCATGATTCTGGCGGTTAAGGGTTGGTCACCGCCATTGCATAACAAATCAGACAAATAAATTTGTTTGACTGGCAAATAGGTGTAAGAAAGATCATTTCTTCTTTCCCATTCTTACATATGTATGTATGTGCAGCTTTAACCTGTGATCTGGTTCCGTGTCAGATTTTGGGTGTATTTAAACTCCTTAAGAGCATAACAGGTGCGCCTTCAATATTTGTTTGTGTGAAGGAATATCTGGGGGTAATGTACCACTTCTTCCATATCTGTATAGAGTTGTTGCGCAATGTGTGTCCTGAAGTTTTCTGCCATATGATGTGTATACGTACTGTGCGCAGCTTTGACTTACTCTGGACATATGTACATATACATATATGAACTACATATAAATACATATGTATGAAGGATGTACATTTATTATTTTCCTTGGCTTAGTTTTGGCGGTTAAGGAAAGGATTGGTCACAGCATTGCCTAACATAAAATCAAAAATTAATTTGTCAGAAGAGAAACAAAAAACATATAGAATTGTTTGACTGGCAATTACCAAATTGAACGTTGGTAAGAAAGTTAAAATATAGTTTATGAAATTGTTATATCTACATACATACATACATACATATATGCATACATACGTATGTATTAAATGTATATTATATCTTTTTGAATGCATGTGCAATAATAGAATTTAAGAAGTTGTGATAGAGGAATAGGCCTACTGGAGACACCTCAAAAAAAAAACGCATCTAGTATTTTACCCCACTGGGTGATGTGGAAAGAATACAAGAAGATACGTACATACATACATACATATGTATATAAATACATACATATGGAACTACATCTCTAGGTATATATAGTCACATACATATGTATCTACATATAGTTAGGGACAATAAAAAAACCGTAATTTACTCCAAAAAGGAAAAAAAAAGGTTGTTTTCATCAATTTGTCCTTTCAATCCAATGTTTGTAATTAAATAAAATAAATCTGTTGGTGTGGTACAAAACATTAGAATACGTATTAAATATTTACATGTATTAATACATACACATACATATGTATTAACAAGAAGAAAAGCATTTGCATATGCATTAACATTGAAATCTACAATATTGCAACGTCGCTAATTCCCGCATAGAAATAATAAAATGTGGCAACGTTTGAGTGTGCGTGCAATTGTGTATATTGCAGAAAAATAACTTCATTCATAATTAAGGTAAACACAAAAAAATACAAAAACAAAACACTAAAGGAAAACATAATCCTCCCGTCTCGTCCATCACGATGGTATTAAACTACACGTACATGTACATATTTGGATGTGTCTACATGATTAAGAAGAGAGTCAGTTTTGTTCTTATATTCCTTGCCGTTTTTCCTTTTGTTCTCTCGTTTATCCATTTGTTCGCTCAAAACTCTCTTTCTGTGTGTAAGAGAAACCACTTTGCTTTGCGCCCTCTGTCTAACAAGGTAAGTAAGAAAAAATTTCGTCAAGTGATAATACTATTAGATTTATATACAAAGGTAATAATAAATTTCTCACCAATTGACCTTTATTTTATTGCCTTTACGGTACCATAAAATAAAGTCAAAAAAATAATGCGCTTTCGAAAGTGTATTAATGTGCAAATCTTATGACGATCGTTAAGGAGAGTTGAAGTAATATTTGATGTTCATTTATTTAGATTTTCTTGCACTTTTAGAAGTGCAATTATGTCAAATGTTAAAATGTCGACGCTTAGAATAATGAGTCTTATAATGTCGATTACTGTTGATATTTTGATAAATCAACGTTTTAATAAATCGATTCTAATTTCTTTCTATTAGTAGAAACACATTGACACAGCAACAACAACTTTGACAATAACAGCAACAATTTTAGAAGCAATGCTTTTTAATGGAACATCCTGAATTGGCTGTTGATGTCCAAATACCTACAGCCAACTTTGCGTCGAAATTTTCAATGGTGACAACCTGATATTTTTTAATTACTCTCTGTTGTTTATTTTCCTCTGCTGTTGCAGTTGTTGTTTCGGCCCCTATTCCACGAACAGCTTGACCAATATTGTTCTTGAGTGCCTAAATCTTCTCTGGATTGTTCGCATAGCATCACTCTATAATGGCACCTCACAAAAAAAAGTCAAATCGCAGCTCTGTGCCGGCCAAGCAACATCAATAAAACGACTGATTACACGATTATTGAACTTAGTGTGCAATGAATCGATTGTTGGACGGCTCGTGTGGCAGGTAGCCCCATCTTACTGGAACCATACTCCGTCCTAGATCAAATCCTCAATTTTTGGTTATAAAAAATTGGTTATCGTGCCTCGGTAGCGCTATCCATTAACTGTAACGATACTTGCAATGTCCTCTTGGAAGAAAAATGTACCACTCCGCTAGTCCAAAACTACACCAAACAATTGCAATATTCTCCGTTGAGCGCACAGGACGAACACGGGAATATGTTCGGTTATCAATCAGCAAACCAGTCTCACGAACTTTCATCATAAATTTGCGTAATACTAGATGCAGTTGGTGCACTATTTCGACTGAAATTTCTCATCAAAATTCGCACTGTTTGAGCAACACAGCATCCACTTTGGAAGAAACTTTGCAATTTTTCATTTCATTTCGTACCGTGAATATATAATATGACATACTATAATAACTGACTTGTTGTCAATTTTTTGAGCGCATTAGAGCTGTCAGTGTCAAAATAACATATGAATCAAAAAGAAACTAACAGATGGCCCACCCTATACCTTTGTAGTCAGTATCAGTAGCCGATTTGAATGCCACGTCCGTCTGTCCGTCTGTATGTCACCACTTCTAGGGCTTGGTGTTAAGAGACCACGAACACATTTGTGCTGCAACCAACTGATATACATATTTATGTGTGTATATTCTATCTTGTAGCAAAGTGACAGTGAAATTGAGATTACTTACTGTATTTCCCCTATTTGCATAGCTATGAACCTACATACATATGTATGTATGTATATAGCTAATTCTAAGCAAGGACATAAAGGGTTAATTTCTGCGTTTGCTGGTGGATTTAAAAAGATCTTTGTACTTACACTGTATTGGAATACGTAATCACTGTAATTGTTTCATCAACAGGTACTACACCTACTTCCTTAAAGGAGTCGAAACATATGTATGTACATATACACATATAAGTACATACATTTGCCCGTCACAATAGATCCAAACGACCCCGCTACATTATTACTAATAAATTACATACATATGTATTGCAAAAAACTGTTGAGTATATATACATATGTATGTATAACACATGGTTTTAATTAACGTAAATGTAGATAGGATCTGGTTGTTATCAAGCCAAAACGTTCAAACCTGCCTTAGTGTCAATGGATTTCCGGCTACATACACAAAAGTATATTGATTTCAAAAACAGCATTGTTTTTGCAAATGATGAACGTATTGACGTTGTAATTTAGCGATTACCCCTAGCAGGGGGTTATCGTTGACCGTATCAGTTGACCCCATAACAGCAAGTTGGATTTAAAATCAATATTTTCTGCTTCGATTTTTATTTATAAATACTAAAATTCTTGAAAACAAATTTTCTTGAAAACATATTTCAAATGTAAATTTGATAAGCTTATAACTGTACAAGAATAATGTAGAATCTTTTTATTTTATTTTACTCACTATGAAATTTATTAGGTGAGAATATTAAGGTAGTTTATATTGAACTAGCATCTTACTGACTGCAAATCATAAATTTATTATATCATAATGTTGCAATTTTCAAAGGAATTTTACGGAAGGAAATTACTTGAACCAAATAAATTTGATTAACATGAATTCACATGCAATTATTTGAATTGAAAGTCGTCTATATGCGGATACCCTGGTCGATAATATCACAATTAACAAATGTGTATAAATCAGCCAAGTTTACCAGTCAATAACGTTAACAACTTGATATTGAAGCACTAAATTCTGTACAATGTTGAAAATGTTCCAAGAAAGAAAAATATGTGTAAGTGTAAGAACAACTAATAGTGTTTGTGGCCTAAAAGTGGGTTTATATAATTTTACATACATATTTCCAGTTTTCACACCTGGAAAGTACCCACAAAAAACAACAGTAACATGAATTGAACTTCGGTTTTTCTAATTTCACATTGCAAAAGAACAATTCAGAAGACAGCGAATATAAAATAAAACTCTAAAATCTAATCGACAACCGTTCAAAGAAAAAAGAGAGAGTTACGCAGAACGATTTTCAAAGGATATGGATCACTACGATGAGAGTACTGATGGATTAAAATGATGTATTGTCAAAGGATCCGAAGATGACCCTTTCTGAACAGTCAGAGGGTGATTTCATTCTTTGATAGAGACTTTTCAATCGTGCTAACAAGATAATGGAAGGTTGTTACTGCCGATTTCCTGATTGATATGCAAATATCAAACTGATGATCGTTTAAGAGGTGTTCTATTAAGGCAGTATTTCTGATGTAAAGATCGATAATTTTTTCCATTATCTTTAGTTAGACTGTTAGTGCTAAAAGCTTTTGGGTCTGAGGGAAATCAGCTGCCAGATTTAGGTATGAACACTACTTTAACTTGTCTCCAAGGTATTGGTATGCAACTAAGTTAATAGCTAGATCTAAAGATAGACACTAGGGTCTATTTCATATTATATGAGGGTAGGGAAAATTCCATCACCACCTGATATATCTTTGAAATGCTCCTTCTCTGGCGGTTTGGAGGGTTTTTGAATTAATTCATTGATATGAGGGGTGAGTGGATCAGTTTTCTGAGCATCAGAAAAATTAGCTGGCAATCCTAACTTTGGTCACACGTACATACATATATAGTTCCATTTTCCGGAACCGCCTGAGAATTGTTTTGTCCGTTACAAAATTCTCGTGTCTTTTGAGTAAGGAACTGATTCTGCGGTCATTTTCATTTTCATTTTCATTTTCATCCTCTTTATAACAGCGCCGTAACTCAAGTAGTAAATGTCACATAAATTTTATTATAGTGCGTTGGACTATGGAATAAAGGGTTCAAGTTTCGATCCCCGTTTTCATCAAAAAATCAATTTTAATGAAATTTTACATGTTACATCCTCAAACGTTCGACGTTATAGCCATATTTGAGTAAAAATTCAATTTGGCCCCTTTATAGAAAGGAGGATATGGTATCATACGATCCGGTCCAGACGAATTGTAGTTCTTCTGTATGTTTGTTGTAATTCTCTTGTCGGCTGTAATACATGTGAGCATTGGCAAAAACCTTTTGGGCTTGGGTAAACTTCAATCAATAGATGTTAGTTGCTTACTAACTTAGAGTTCGGGGTGAATCTGTGCTCCCACTAACAAGCTTCTCCAGACGGGACCGAAAATTTTGCGAAGAATCGTTCTTTCGAAGCGATTGAGGGTATCTTCATCCGCTTTAGATAAAGTCGACGCTTCAGTGCCATAAAGGAGGACTGGGATGATCAAGGTCTTATATAGGATGTCCTTAGCTGTACTACCCAATTGGCTTCTCAACCAAAGAAACAGCGATGTCAAAAGTTATTATTCGTTTAGCTTCTGCTGAAGTTTTATTTTCAGAATTTATAGCAGAGCCGAGGTAAACAAAGTCGCTTAAAGTTATAGCTGTCTTTTGTGACGTTCTATCCAATCCGTCGATGTTGTGTGTTCCTACTTGTTGACCCATTGAGTTCTACCAATTATTGACCTTGTAGCGAGCGTTCTCCGTCGTTATTCTGCACAATCTGACGAGTTTGGCAGGGATGCTAGAACTAAATATGGCTCTGTATAGCTCGTCTCTATAAATGCTGTCATATGCGGCCTTAAAATCGATGAAAAAATTATGGATATCGATTTGGACTTCTTGATTTTTCTACATGATCAGTTGAAGTCTGAAGATTTGATCGATTGTAGACTTCTCTGAACTGAAATTACACTGAGACGTTCACACAGAATGACAGATAAGATCTTGTACACGATGCTGAGGAAACTGATACTTCTGTAAATGGGGCAATTGAGTAGGTCTCCTTTCATGTGGGTCAAACGGTGCTGAGATCTCATTCATCAAGCATACACTCATCTGATCAAATTTGGATATTGCTATTCTCACTTCGTTTTGGTTAGGTGGACGGACATTTTGGCTATCATAGTCTAGATTGAGTGGTTCATGCTGCATGGCAGCGGGATGTTGGTCTTCATCACCGTTATACAGTCTGCAGAAGAAATTTTTCCATATTCCCAGCACCGACTGTGACTCTACGACGAGGTTTCCTTCTTTATCTCTTCTGTACGGATCTTGTTGGCTTGGCACCTTCTTGTTACCTCTTGGTAATATCATCAATATCTTCAATCGCGTGTTTCGCGTGCCTTGTTTTCTTCTTTCGGAGAAGCCCATGTTCTTTCACTTCTTTTGCTAGTAGAGGTCACAAGCAACCCTCAGGATTCTTTGCAGCACCGCTTTGTATGCCTCTTGTCTAGCTGCATATGCTTGTCGGCACTCTTCGTCAAACAAGGGGTTTCTTTGTGGTGGTTAGGTGAAAGCAAGCACATCAGTAGCGGCACTTCTGATGGCATCTTGGCACTGGCACTTGATGCTGGCGGTATCTATTGCGATCATATTTTATCACAGTAAGTCTTCTCTGTTGTGGCGTTTGAAATATCCACATTCGTATCTTGGCTCAACAAGGTAGTGATCCGAGTCGATGTTAGCAGCTCGGAAGGTTCGGACATCCAGAGTACTAGAGGCATGCTTTGCGTCGTTCACAATGTGATCAATTTGGTTGACCGTTTCATGACCAGGAGACCGCCATGTTCCTTTGTGAATATTGAGATGAGGAAACCGTATACTTGCAATAGTGACGATACGCCCCGCAGCAAAGTCAATAAGCTTAAGTCCGTTCCCAGACGTGGTGTCGTGTAGGCTGTGCTTCGCAATTGTCCTACCAAAGCTGTCCTAACTTTCGATCTTGACATTAAAATAACCTAACATGATTTTAACGTATACTTAGGAAATTGCTCATATGTTTTGTCAAGGAGCTCGTATAAACATTCTTTGGTGGCGTCGTCCTTGTTCTCTGTGGGCGCATATTAGTCTTATGTTTGCGAATTAAGGATTATCATAAGATGCTCGCTCACGCGGAAAAACCTCAACATTTCTTGCCTAAGTCTGCCGCGTATGACGAATCCACATCCGAATAAGCGCTGCTTCTGCTTCCTATAGCAATCACCATAGTATGAGTCACAGTTTTTCATCCTATTTTTGCCCGGTCCATCGCATTGCACTTCTTGGATGACGGTGATGTCTGCATTATAGTAGTCTAGGGCCTCTGCTAATTCTTTAGCAGCACGCGGCCTGTTAAGGGTCCGAATATTCCACGTGTGGATCCGAAGATCCACGTGTGTTTATTTATTTTGCTGGAACCGTCAACAGTAGGGTCATCCATATCCTAGGCTTGTTGTTGCTTCGTAACAAGAGACCGTATTTTCCGGAGTCAGTAACCCCCTTCGTTGGCTCATTAAGGGTTCATCCGCCATCAACTCTTTTCCAACATCCTGGTTCAGTATTGGAGATCCATATAGACCTCAGATTTAAATATATCGAAGCAGCTGATATAGAAATAACACTAATAGTTCGACCTGGCTGGAACTGGTAGACGTCAGCGTTGATTGTAGGGAATTCGTCTGCTGCCGCCTGGATTAAGAGTATGTGCTTTAGTGATAAAACACTCCTCCCCCTCTCTCGTTCGCTACCACCAACAACCTTCCAAAGGGGTTTGTTACCCAATCTCCAATCTCGGTACTAGGTACCCAGCTCCCACCAACGTGTTGGTGTAGGATAGGAGTTAATAGGGAGAGGCTATCGTGAAAACGTTTGTGCACTCAAATATTCGCATCTTTACCCTTTGGCCACCGAAAAATAGTAGGTAAGCCTATCGTATTTTTTTAATAAAAAGTACGGAAACATAAAACTTCGTTTTTATCGAAGCGATGTCAATGGCGTATGGTCAATGACAGTTTTATGTTCGACAGCTTAAAAATACCGCGAAATTTAAAATTAAAACTCTTAATGGAAGAGCGTTTATGTAAAATGATTTTATTTTTAATTTCTAGTAAAAATATGAAATTTTCGAAAAGTGGGCATGTCAGAGGATGAGATTGTTTACGCTTGTACTGCTTCTCATTCTCAAAACCCTAAATAAAATTGTGACATACGGACGGGCATGGCTGCTGAATCGTCTTCGTTATAGGATCTAAACAGGAATATCAATGGAAAAGTTAAAATAGAGGAATGATATCCTACATATTGTCTTACAACAGGAGACCAAAGATTTCTCTTTTTAGACCTAAATAACAATAAAATTCTGCTTTAATAGGAAAAATCGCATTACTGCTCACACGATTTATTTCTCTTACACTATTATTTCATAAAGATACTTTATTTCAAAGGAAGAGAAAGGCATATTTAAAGAGAATAAAAAAATGAACAGAAACTGTCAGCATATTATGTACGTAAAGTTCTGTATGTTGGTTTGTGCTACAATGTCGCGATCGTATTATCAGTGTGTTCGTTAGAAATGAACTCTGGTTTGTACATTGGTAAATTTTTATAGCTGAATTATAATGATAAGACGAGGAAAAATATATTTGATCAACAAGTTTATTATAAGCCGGTTGTTGGTTTCACTCAGTTGGTTGCGGGATTTCAATTGAAGTTCATCTACTGCTTAATTCGATTGAATAGAAGTACTAACCGGTTTTAATAACACGTGGGTTTAGTTCTGCCATTTATGCCGAAAAACAACAACTAATTTTGACAGATATACGAGTACGCATTTTACATTTAATTTTGTGCAGTTTGGTAAATTTTATTTGTAGATTATTAATTTAATATGTCCGGGAATCAAGTGCTAGTTATAGGTAGTGGTGGGCGGGAACATGCGATTTGCTGGAAATTATCGCAGAGTGTGAAAGTGGAAAAGATTTACGTTTTACCTGGTAGTCATGGCATTGAACAAGTAAATAAATGCGTAACCCTAAATGCCGTCGATGTCAAAGATTTCACTGTAAGTATGTAGATACTATACATTATGTATGTACATATGTACATATGTACATGAAGGTACTTAGAATATTTTTAAGTTAATTGTAGTATGTAGAACCAAACAAAATTTTTGCTTAACAAGATTAGAATCATATACAATACTTAGCTTCAATTCATCCAGTAGTGGTATTTACATACATATGTATGTACGTATGTACATAGATGTATACATACTAATCATACCTACTGATATATAATGTTATTGTCTACTTAATATAACTATTTTAATTATGTATATACATATGTATGTATGTCTTACCTACTTTGATCATTTCATGTCCTAGAGATACATATTATACAAAGCGCGATTGTAAAATTTGTCTATACTAACAGAAAGTTTATCAATTTTTTTATTGTTATTAGTAAGTATTTATTATTTAGGATATATGTACATAGATACATATGTACCTCCATGTACATGAAATATTTTATGCAGTCGTCGGATTGAGGGTGCAGAGTGTTCTTCATTTTAAATCAAATTGTATTGCTTTTGAAAGAAGTTGCGGTGGTTATTATATACATACATACATAGTATGTATGCCAAACATACAACAACAACAGTTGTGCGCCAAATTTGCTAAGGGTTGCCCACTTTTCTTTCAACTTGAGTTAGTGGATTCCATTGCATGTCATATTTTGCATGTCGGAATTTTCTTCGCGTTGTAAGGTGTGACCTATCCACTGCCACTTCCTTTGTCTTATTGTGATGTCAACAGGTGTTCCTGGCCCGTTTCCATTAGGAGTTGTTCGTTCAGATATGGTTTGGCCAAAAAGTCCATAAGATAGTGCGTGGACGTCTATGTGCACACATACACAGCTTCCAAGTAGTCGCGAGTAATTTAAAATTTAATGTTTAAAAGAAAAGATGAGTTTTGTGCATTGTGATTTTTTTCAGTTAGTAACAGGCTAAATAAACGATTTTAGGAAGGGAAACTACGAATGCTTCAAATAGGAATGACCGGTGAAATGTCTTTGGGCGATGCATCCAAAATTTATTTGCTTTCTTTCCTTATTTAATGTCTTTGCTAAATACTATATGTAGTATGGAAATGAAATATTATTTTGAACAACCAAACTAAACTCACAAGCATATGATCAGGCTAGTATTCCGTTGAACGGACAAAATGGAGCTCGTGTGACAACACTGAAGTTTTTATCAAGTTGACGATGCTGGAATTCGAGCTTTAAGTATTGTACCCTTTCCGATCTGTCTCCAGGTATTTTCAGATATCCATGTACTGCGACTCCTCTGCTTTATACATATCGTTAAAACTTTTTACACCAGGCACAAATTTTTTTTTACAGTTTTCCAATGCTCTCTAGGTTTGCTGGATCAAAATCTGAATTCTGTTGACCAAAAATAGGGATAATCTATCAAAACTATTTTGTTTCTTTTTAAACCCTATCCTAAGAGTATATTAACTTTGATACATAGTTTGTATCATAGAGAAATAATCGAGATAGACCTATAAAGTATATACATATATTCTTAATCATTATCAATAGCGAAATCGATTGAGCGATGACCGTTCGTCCGTCCGTATGTTAGCACTTATTCGGTATTAAATTTTGAGATAGGAGGATGAAATTTCATATCTGAGGTTTTGAGAAGGAGAAGCAGTACAAGTGTAAACATTTTTGAAATCCACCCACTGCCACTCCCACGTTATCATAACTTTACTAAATTATATGAAACCGAAAAAGTTTGTTAAGACCAAATATTTAGGCATTTAGATTTCCTACAATTTATACATACAACACTTTTGGGGCGTTTTCATCAAAAAATCGATTTTGATGAAATTTTACATGTAACATCCTCAAACGTTTGACGTTATCGTCGTATTTTAGTGCAAAATGCAATTTGGCCACGCCCACTCTATAAAGGCTACATAGAAAGGAGGATAGGGTATCATACGATCCGTTCCAGACGATTGTAGCTTTTCTGTATGTTTTCTACATATCGTTGGTTCAAAGATATAAGTCACTAAGTGCATTTTTTATAATTTTGTAAAAGAGGATTTCGAAGTAATGTACAAGGTTTCAGGGATGTTTGTGGGGTTTTCTAACTTAAAATTACGGTTAAATAGTATATTTTACTTTGCGTGGTAAATAACCATTCAGGATCATTATTATGTCGTCAAATCAGTATAAACTCAAACAGACTCTGCTCTCAAAAAAATGTCACTTAGTGACTTTTACCTTTGAACCGACATTATATAATTTTTTTACATACTTACAAATACATACATATGTATGTATGTCTTCATTAAATGTTAACAAACATACCTATGTATGCACATACATAGTCATCAAAACAAACAACAAAGTCAAAACTAATAAACAAATTTTGTTTGTTTTTATATTTGTTCAATCGATTGTCTTGTATCTGAAACATATAAGCCTCCCCCATTGATGCCTATAGTTCTTGTAGCTAGGTCGTCTATTCATCGCTTTTTTGGTGGTTCCGCTGCTATTCTTTCGTCCGACGGTATCGCCTTCGTAGTTATTTGTGTTCATCTTTCGTTTTGTGCTGAGATTTGTGTCTAATATTTGTTTCACGTTTCCAAATTATTTCCAGCTATGCATATTTCTAATTCGCATGTCTGTTTCTTTTGTTTCCTGGTCAGTGAATAACTTTAATTTCTCTAGTTAATAATCATCGAGTGTAATAGATGTTGTGTGTTTTCGACTGGTTGATTCTTATTACTGCGTCAATTCCATCAAAAATTTTACCAAATTGTTTAGAGAAAACGCTGTCAGGTATATTTATTACTTTGCGCTGTGAGTATCGGCTGTATTCTTTTTCTCGTGGGCAATTTTGAAGCGGATGTTTTCTTTTTTCTTCCATCTCTCCAGCCAACCAACTTGACGGTTTAAAAACGTCATTAAGCATAATAGCACTTGAGAAAAGTAGAACCGAATTGAGAGAAATACACTGGTTGCTTAGTGCTTCGTATCGCGTCTGCTGAAAGTTTTCGAGCATAACCCTTTTCAAAATATTTGTCCATCTCTCTTCGGTATCTGCCAGCGAAAGTTGTTCCAAAGTAAGCCAGTTTCAAAATGCTTACCAATACGCTGAGTCGTCTTCTCCATAATCTGTTTGGCTCTTGCGTCATCTTTAGATTCCAAAGTTGTTGGGGTAGCATTTATTCTCGAGTTGTCTGCTAAGAAATACTCGCTCACCATTTGATCCAACTCGTTCAATAAATGGTTTATATATGGTATATGATGGACGATGGGATGCGAGGAGGCTGGTTCCGATGTTGATCCATAATTCAATAGTGGTCGTCGATACTCCCAAATGAACGTGGTCTAACCCGATCAGCATAACTGGTTTGATGTTGTTATAGTACTCTAAAGGAACAAGGGCCAAGTGTTCAAAATCAGCTTTTGTAAATGACTGGGCTGAAAGATTTAATTTTTTTATTGTTCGAATGTTCTTGACGGCAGATCGACGATTTCCCGCATTCCCCTCAATCTCCAAATTGATTCCTGATTATTGTTCTGACGTTAACTTTTAGCCGTACCACTGTCAACGGCTGAGATGGTCCCTTAAGTTCATTGGCCATGCGTTCCTCCAATAATGAGGATGCAGATCCCTCGTCGAGCATAACGTAAACATCAGCTTTCCCGTTTGGACCAAATAATGTAACGAGCAAAACTTTAAAAAGTTGTGAGGACATCGAACCGCATCTCTCTGGGAAGTCTCGACAGCTCATGAATTATGGCCTTTGGCTAAACAAGCAAAACACGTTTTACTTTTATCCAGCGGTCTACAACATTAAGTGACTTAAAACTACTTCAGTCCACAGGTTTATGGCCACTTCCACATTGAACACATTTAGTATTTCTTTTTGGCATATTTTCATCAATATGCATAACTCGATGTAGTTGCTATGACTAAGAGCTGGTTCGCGGCATGGGTTGACTCGATGACGGCATTAGTCCTACAATTCTGGCAAGATCACTCAACCATGTTGAAAAGTCTTGAATAGTTGGAAATGGTTTTATTGCGGAAGCATGTGTTGCACACTCCAACTGTTTATTTGCTGTTAATTTCAGGACCAGTGTTTCCAGAAGCGATGGGTTAGATACATTTGCAGATGTAAGAAATTCAACTACGTTCCGAACTTAGGTGGAAAACACGATAACTTAATTCATTTTGGCTTCAATTATTGCTGGAAACTGCTGAACTTTGCTCAGTTGGCATCTTACAAGCAAATCAGGTCTTTCGAAACGACTATCGAGCACCTCAACCGCATTGGGAACGTGCCCTGGATATATTAGCATTGAATCTAGTTTCTTTGGCAGGACCGACTTTGGCAAGAAATTAAGTCTACTCTTCCGTTTTGCCAGAGAATGTTGGCAAATCGTATAATCTGGACTCGTTTTGAGGAACTAACATGTGACTTTTGTCGGTGCCAGTTTCTGACAACGATGATGGCTATGGCTTCCTGTGCTGTGATTTCCTTTTGACTATCGGCGGTGTTGTTTTTTAATTCTTCAACTGACATTTTTAAACCATTTATACTTGTGACCAACGATGAAATTAACTCGTTTTCAAGAGCCTGCGGCGTCTTCTGATTCACTCGATGATGTTTTTTTTCTCGTACTCCTTAGTAAATTATGTATATATACTTCCTCGTACCATTTATTATTTTCGTTGGCTTCGTAGAAAAAATATACAATTCTCATGAACATGAAAATCTGTTTTTTTTTATGGCTAAAAGTGTTGTATGGATGAATTATAGGAAATCTAAATGCCCAAATATTTGGTCTTAACAAAATTTTTCGGTTTCATATAATTTAGTGAAGTTATGAAAAATTTTTACACTTGTACTGTATCTTTTTCTCAGAAGCCCAGATATGAAATTTCATCGTGCTCAAAATTTAAGGCCCAAAAAGCGGTGACATACGAACGTCATCGCTCAATCGATTTCGCTATTGATGCTGATCACGAATATATACTTTATAGGGTCTATCTCGATTATTTCTCTATGTTACAAACTATGTGTCAAACTTAAGATACCCTTAGGATAGGGTATAAAAAATAGTATTTTTTGTCTAATTTTTCGCGATTTTTCCAGTTTTCAATAGTTTTTAGAGCATATTTTAAGAGCATATAACGTCTTTTTTAGAGCATATTTAAAGCGCTATAAACGGTTTTTTAAGAGCACATTTCCAGCTGCCCTACTCATCACCTTTTTAATAAAATTATAGAAGCCTGGATATCAGTTATGGAAGCAAACTGTGTAAGTGTGCCATGTTATTATCAAACATGATCAGATGTTATAGAAGTGGCAAAATATGTTTAATTATGTAGAGCGAATGATGTTTTCAAAATAATATACTTATTGAAAATGTTACTAAAAATAACAAGTATTTGCTATTTATGAATTGACAGTATATCGATAGCTTGGAATTGTCTACTACAACTTTTTAAAGTACATATAAGCACTCCATCTTTGTTAAATAAAAATATTTAACACAACAAGCTGCATTTTCATTTCAATTCTAAGGTATGTTTAACCTTTTCTGGTCATGTACACTTCTGCTTTGATTTTCGTATTTTACCACTCTTTGGACCTTAAATTTAGAGCTACGAAGATGAAATTTCATATCTTGGCATTTTAGAGGGAGAAGCATCTGTTTTTTTAATAAAAATGACAATTGAAATATCTAAATATTTAGTCTTAATAAAATATTTCGGCACGACTATAGTTTCCAAGGGGCCAAAATCTAAAAACACAGTTTTGTAGTTCTTGATGAAATAAGACCAAAATATGAAGTACCAAAATCTCGTTTTCGCCTAGTTTAGGAGATATCTACTACTCAGATCTTGGTGGCTAAGAAACTATAATATCCTTAATATTTCGATTTTATGTAAAGTAATGAAGTGAATAGTGAAGCGGATTTTAATAACTTTTACACTTGTACTGAAATCGAATACCACTTGGAATAGCATCCGAAAGACAAACCTCTTCACACAACAATACTTTGTTGCAGCACACTCCTCTAAGAACACTTTGTGAACGTAAAAGTCCAAAGAACTCTTTCCAATTTTCATTCTTCAACTTCACATTCTTCGTCTTATGTTGTTATTTTGTGCACGTAGTAATGTTCTTTTTTTGGAACACATTTAAACAATTATGCTTTCCAATGATACCATTTAAAACCCGGTTTCCCTCATCATCGTCATTTTATTCAGCTGAAGTCAAAATATTGTCATAACTACTTGAGTCAACAATCATATCCTAATTATGAAGGACTTATGTACTAAAATAATAATCAATGAGAGAGTGGTGGTTTTAAACTTATGAACCGTAGTGTAGGTACAACAGGTTAATTTATTTAATAGGGCAAGAAGAAATACAGACTATTTCACATAGTTCAATAAAATCGACATAAGCTGCTTGTTTTTATGAAAGTTAATACAACTGCAGAACTACTTTAAGCATACAAAAATTAAAAGAAAATTTAAGTATATAATTAACCAGTTCACTGCAGGTTGATAATCTCATTCCAGGTATAATTAAATGCTCTAGAAATCCATTTACCTATGCATGCATGTAAAAAAAATTACGTATTATATTCCTCTCATATATGTATGTACAAACACACATTTGTATGTAAGAGTATCTTACCATTTTATCTAACTGGACATCAACTTCAGATCCTTTGGTCAGTAATAAGTTCCGGGTTTTTCGAAGCTCTCCATCTATTTGCTTGTAGTAAACTGCCATAAGACTAATGTCGAAAAGAATTGTACAGTAGTGGCTAAAAATGTGATCCGGGAGTATTTGAAAAAACATTTTTTTCTCATCACGAAAAGATCTTTCGAATAGGGTCACATAAAAAAGTGCTGCATACATCTTCATATCAGGCGCAATTAACTTATTAAACCAACTCAGGAGTCTGCATGTTGTCTGAAGCGTTCTTACAACTTTATGCAATTTACTGATTGTTGTGAAAGTTTTGGTCATTCTGTTCTTTTGCATAACATTATCTAATTCATGAGACTTGACACTAAGAAGAAGTTTTTCTAATAAGATATTTAACCGGTTAAAGTGTAGCTTGAGATAAAAGAGGATCAGGCATATGGACCCTGTGTGAGTGTGCATAGGTAAGATAATCGGAGTGATTATTATTAACACAAGAGTATTGACTACTGATATGGCTTCTGAAATAAAAATAGTGGAAAAAGTGGGTCCAAATATAACCATACTCTTTAAAATTAGGGAAGTGATGAATAAAAAATTATGTGGTATGGTTGTTCGAGTTAATTTTTGAGCATGCTTGTGATGCGAGCAGAAAAAGTTAGCAAAAGCTACACATTCTTTCTTAGTCCTTTTGGAATTAAGGTAAAAGAAAAATGGATACCAAATTAAAGTTAAAAACTGAAAAGATATACGACTTATAGTGCATGTATAGTCTCCAGTAAGGTGCATAAGCAAAACACACATAAAGACGCCTAGTAAGGTTCTGTATAAATTATTCGATCGACGCTTTTGAAATACATTCTGATGTCGATTGTAGGTAAAATTGAGACATTTGAATCCAGTCGCGATTTGATAAACACAATCAATGAGAAATAAATTTTTGTCACGCAAAAGCATATTTATACTAAGTTTGTGTACATCACTGGCGCTTTAATAAATAGTACTGCTGTTATTTAGTACACGGATGTTTTGAAGGATAATTGAATTGCAACATTTTGCGTAATCCTAATGAATATTTGTATTGCTAGTTTAGATAATGTGGAACACCACACTAATGCACGGCTAATGTAGAAACACTTAACTTAATGTGCAATTGAATTATACGCATAATTATGGTTGTAATCATCACACAACTCCAATAATTGTAGATTAAATTCGGTTAAGGAAGTTTACTAGGCCAAACGTACATAGGTCACTACAACCCCTTCAGTTTTCCATTGTACTTAAATCAGGATTTGATGTGCAGAGGCACGAAGTTAAAAAACAATATTGTTCGCAACACAAGATTCGTTTAAGATATAAAAGTTGTTATTTCAAATTCCTTTTAATAAGCAAGCTCTTGGATTATTGAAGAAGCCCTAGGAATCGCAAAGATCTTATTCGTTCATATTTTATATCCAGGCAAAGCAGAGAAATATTGTTTCTGGAAAAGGGGAAAAAAAACCTTTAATTCTCACAGTAATTCAGCATAATACTTAATAAACTTAAGTTGTTTTCTTATTATTTTTTACTTTTATACATACTACATATACGTTTTACAAAAATCGTGGGTGAATTTCACGATAACATGATGCAGAAAATTAGTTTACAAATCATGCAAATGTCTTTTTTCTCGAAATGGATTAATCCAAATACGATGCCTTCTTCTTCTTTCTGATTTTTTGACTTATATTATTTAAAGGCATCAAGGCAAAAATTAGTTGTTACGCGATATGGTTGAAAATGAAATGTCTTGACAAAATCAGTCCACTCAGTTAAAAAATAAAAATTTCTAACGTAAAGTCTGACATAAATATTTCTTGTGAATACGCGGTATTAAGAAGGGTGATTGATTGACCAGATTGTTTTTCAGGTCCTTGTCTCCTTGTTTCTCGTAATTTCTAATGAAATTAAGTACACCTTCTCTCCGACATGTTGCGTATCTCTAAAATACATAATTAGTCGATCGTTGGAAGCGATGTAAAGTATGTAGCTTTTCAACTGCCAGGGTCTGCTTCCATGAAGTTCAGCACTATTCCACTAAAAAAAGGGGAAAACATACCTGTTTTTACCATGATCATATAGTCAGGCATGTTGGGAGGAAGATGGGATGGTTTTGTTTTTTATAAAATATCTGAAGAGTTTCTCCACAGTACTTGGGTAGCAAACAATAAGATGGATTCAAAAACTGCTTCAAGAATTCTGTACTTGTTACTGTGGGCTATGTTCTTGTTGAAGAAACATATTTTCCATGTGATTTTCATTGAGGTTTTGTCATTGGACAAGATGCTTCCCCATATTTAGATTGTGAGTTGTTTGCCATTCTAAGTTCACTTTTCATAAGCACAAATTCTGTCTTCACTTTTATTGAATATCGTTACCTTCGACGTTTCCAGGTTGACTACAAAATCCACTACTGATGCAATCTTCGATCATGAGTTGAAGAGTCTCCGGCAAAGTATCTTATACATACATATGTATCTTCATTAAGGTTCTGAATTTTTCAAAATTCCACAACATTCCCATAATAATTAACAATTTAGACATTAGAGCTTTGGTTCTAACGTTATGAATGTTGCCTCGAAATCGGAATTAAAAGCGAATAGTTTTTTAAAGAATTAAACAATACTCCTCAAAACTAAGATATCCGAATATCCTGGTCAAAAACATAGTTGGAATTGCTTGAATAAGTTTTTGTTTTCACTCCAATCCAATCCAATCCGTAAGCCTGCTTTGTAAAAATATATATGTATTTGTATAATGCATACTAGCCGACCAGTCCGGCTTCGCTCGTGTGTTTTTCATAGTATGAATAAGTAGATATGAACGTACGTAGTCCTAATTATTATCATTGGATCTTTACAATACATAAATATAAATATGTATATATTTTCTTAAAAATCCAAATTAATAAATTGAAAATTGATATCAAAGCAAATTTATAAAGTTTCATATTTACATACATAAATGTAGGTCATTTTTATAGGAGTTTCGTGGAAAACGATCGAGTAAACAGACGTGTGACACAATAGTAAAACATTTTTTGCTTCACTATACTGGCGGGTTAACCGCAAGTAATTATAATTTATACATATTTTCCTTAAAGAGATAGAGACTCCTTAAAGTGGAAAGTGATAAAGTGATTAAAAAATCTCCAGTCCCTGGAGAATAAAATTAACATGCACATGCATTAATTGGTGATAACATCAAACACGTGCAGTCTAATGTCTGTTCTTACGCGAATAATAATCTCTCGGTAAATACTCGGAGACCAACGACAAACATTCGAGGAATACCTGCTCTCCAAGATGCGAATATGGGAGAAGACAATATTAAATATTAAATTGTATTTTGCCCTCCTATATGTGTACATATACATATCTTTGGTGCTAATTGTACATTACTAACTGATTTAATTAAATTGGCAGCAACCGAATGTAATGTTTCAGATATCCTGCATAAGTTCGTTAATTTAGGCTCGCATAAGACTCAGTTATATGTAAATAGTGTGAGCGTGCATGGGCTAATTATTAATCGACTTCCCGAGACTGGTATAGGCGCATATTAATTTTCTCCCAAAGAGACAAAAAAGACTTATACTTCTAAAAGGTATTGATCTGCAAAAATCTGCACCAAATGTAAAGGTTAGTACAATAAGCCAATTCTTCACACCTAGAACAAAAGCCCAAAATGTTAAATTAAATATATTTGTTATACAATTAGAGGTTGGAGAGTCTATCATAGATTTAATAAATATTAGAAGCCTATTGCATCAAGGGGTGTACTGGAAAAGGAAAAATAATAAGGTGTTACCGCTGCCAACGGTTTGGTCACACGGGAGACTGTTGTGCCTATAGTAGTCGCTGCGTTCTCTGCTGAGAAAGTCATGCCTCTGAGTCTTGCATTGAGTCTCACAAAAAATTTAGGGAAACAAATCAGGAAGTTCCTGAAGTTAAATGCATTAACTGCAATAAATCAGGCCATGCAGCTAGTGATATAAGCTGTCCAACTTATGTAAAATATAAAGAAAGAAGGGAAGTTTTGTCTCATAATACAAAATTGAAAAAAAGTATCTAACATAAGAGATATTCATGAGACGGTTAATCAGCTTATAAGGCCACAAATCTCCTTTACTGACATGGCAAAAATGGCATCCAATGAAATGTACCCCAAAGTAATCAGGCAACAGGCAAACAAGCAATCTGAACAAACAGGGTCTCTAAGCGTCTTTCTTAGGGAATCGGTAAACTTATTTAACCTTTCATTCAAGGATCTTTTGGTAAAAATCAGGCAATTTTGGACGAAGTATCAACAGTTCCAGTCAAAAGAAGAAAAAATGTTTACATACTTAGAGTTTGTCGCCTCAATTGTAACATAATGTCCACAACAAATCTAAATATTATATCAATGAATTTTAATTCAATAATTTCCCAAGAACGGAGATTTGAACTTTTAAAAATATTAAATAGTAAAAAACCCCAAACTTGTTTTCTGTCTGAAACCAGACTACACGCAAGGCACAAACCTAAATTTGAAGGTTTTAACATCATTCGGAATCACGCCGGAAGAGGAACTGCAATCATCCTGGTTGAAGAACTCAAATATAATCCTGTTTCTTTCTGCAGTGATATTTTTTCAGTCTGTTTGGCTTCAAATACCTTCAAAAATCCACAAGGACAACACTTGTGGATGCTTCTGGGAAGCATTTATATTCGTAGTAACGCCGAAACTTACCAAGAGTACTAGATAAGTTATATGCCGTACCAAGTACTTTTGATGCAATTATTTTTGGGGTATACTTTGAAACTCGTTACCAACACTGAGGAGATAGCGTTCAAAATAGTAATGGAATCAAAATCTATGATTGGTTTTTCAACGGCCCCTTCACTTGATTTCATTTCACCTAATAGCCCAACATTCCCACGTTCTTCGGTATTAGACTTTTTCTTGCTCTCATCTTGTCTGAATAACAATAATTTGAGCTCGACATTCACTACAATATCAGATCACTATGGAATTTCTCTTAAGGCAAGTTTCGGTAACTTCACACCCCTGTTGTTATCGCCTTTTACCTACAGAAGCTTTAGAAGCACTGACTGGCAGACCTTTAGACTAGATCTTCATAATTGCCTTTCCCGACTGGGCATACCCTCAGACAGGAACCTTTCGAATGCAGAAATTGGCACATTCATAGGCGAAATCAATTCAGCGCTGGCAAGAGGTATCGATTCTCATTCGGTAATATGCCAACCTAAAAAAAAATAAGTACAACAATATGTCTCCTCTTACAATGAAACTGATTAAAATAGGTTCCCTTTGGCTCAGAAAACTGAAAAGAATATATCATAGACACCTTAATAGAATAAAGTGCTGTCAACTGTTGCAGAATTTTGTGCTAGTCGAAATGATATCCCCATAACAAAGTTTTCGCCAAGTACAGCTTTTAAGATTCAGCCTTAACAACAAGCGTTCTTCAGGCATAGACGAGATATCTAATTTCATTTTACGAAAATGCTGTCATACGCTTGATTCAATATTATCTTCATTACCCACTGTATCAACAACGGACATTTTCCTACAATTTGGAAAAAAGCCAAACTCTTGCCAGTAGCAAAAAAAGGGTCTGCTAAGGAAATCAAGGAGCTTCGTCCTATATCCTTGCTCTCAAATATAGAAAAATTGTTTGAAAAAAAATTAGTCGAACATATTAACATTTTCTGTGAGGATGCAAATGTGATTCCAAAAACGCAATTCGGATTTAGAAAAGACTCGCTCTGGCATAAAGGCGTGATTTTTAAACTCATAAGATTAAACTTTCCCACAGGGCTCATTAGATTACTGTATAATTACATACAAAATCGTTTTTCCACCGTAATTATCCATTTTGCGTACTCAGAGTCATTCCCAGTATTGTCAGGTATTCCGCAGGGGTGAATTCTAGGCCCGATTCTATTTTTCATATATCTGTATGATTTTCCACACGAAAGTGCGTTGAATGCTGAACGTGAATTTGGTGAAATTTTCTTTGCAGACGATTAGCTAGCGATACGTGGCCTCAAAATGCTCTTAATAAAATCAAGAAAAAGCTTCCTCTGTTGTTACATAGCTTACTTTAAAAAGTGGGGGTTCAAAATAAAAAGAGAGAAATGTGGCATAACTTGTTTTCGCAATTCAAGTGGAAAAGGACATCGCTTAGCAGTAAAAGAAAGCAAAACGTTGAGTTTGCAAATCGATAATCATTCCATTCTCCTGCGTTCAGAATTGAAATACTTATGTGTTTATGTACTTCCACAACAGGCTAGAAAAACATTAGCGAAAGCTAAAGCTGTTACGGCTTCGCTAAAGCCTTTATTGCAGTCGCCACCAAATACAAAGTTACTAATATACAAAGCGCTTGTAAGACCCATATTGGCATACGGATTCTGTGCACTGTTTACTATCCCTCAACGGCAAAAGAGTTGGA
Organism: Xylota sylvarum; assembly: GCA_905220385.1. Classification (NCBI taxonomy): domain Eukaryota; kingdom Metazoa; phylum Arthropoda; class Insecta; order Diptera; family Syrphidae; genus Xylota; species Xylota sylvarum. The sequence continues at coordinate 64,128,967 of LR999957.1, read as the reverse complement.
ACAATTTGAGAGAAAAATACTTAGATTCTGTTGTGGAAAGTATAGAAGACCATATAAAAAATGGTATCCAAATAAACTTCTGTATGATACATGATAAGTAACACCTCTTATTAATCTAACCGTAACAAAACTTCGCATAGGGCCTTACTAACAACCAAATCTAGTATACGGCTTAAGTATAATCTCCACATTTTCCAAAATGTGTGTACCAATAACGATTTTAATAGTCGGCTTTAGTGCTAGTATGGAGCTAAATTTTAATGTACAGAAAGCCATGTTTAATTTTACAAATATGTCATTAAAGACCAGAGTAATGCCAATGTACTAATTTAATAGCACTAAAAATACTAAAAAGGATTAAATTTGATATCTAGAATACTAAAATTATTCGTAAAATGGTAATTGAATTTAGCTGAAACTGTATAAGCGTTATTCGATTTTCATGAATTTTAAAAATTCCTTTGTCTTCATTACGATTTACTGAAATACTTTAAAGTAAAAATGTGTTTTTCATGAATGTTTCATTGAAACAATTAATTACTACATATTTCGTTATACAAAGTTATGGTTTGATGAAAATAATATTGTATTAGAGTTTTAAAAAGAATTGTAATGCAATCCAGTTTCCATTCAGGAGGGAAAAGGGAACCAACAAAGAGTATTAACTTCAGTGCATTGGTATCATCGCTTTATATGTATAAACAAGCGAAGGAAACAATCTCAACTGATTTTGTTTATTTCGACTTTCGAATGCCAAGTGTGTATGCGTCTCCTGATATTGGTATGTAAAATAAACATTCAGTTCAATTTTAAATTATAACCACTGTTCTTATAGCACCATGGACGAAAATAAAAATTCAAATTCAAGTGCAAATATGAAACGTCAAACCAATGTTATGTAGTAGATTCAATGAAAATGTAGTAAATTCTTTGAAAGAGCCAAGTTTAAGTAAAAGCCGACTATTAAAACATTATTAGTACACTTTAGACTTAAGTGTGTATTAATATTTAAGTCGACACCTTTTTTAAGTCACGACTAATGATTCATTGTTAGTAAGGCCCATTAAATCTTTGCTGGACTCAAAAGTGAGGGATTGGACGACAATTACTACCTTTCACTATTTAACCTCATAAATGAAAGATCTCTCCATCATATCGAACAAGATGTTAGTAGAAACCTTATGTTGCCTTTTTATGTAAAAGCGTCACTGTCTAATTTGAGAGGATAACTTAATTGAAAAACTATTAAAATATCCGAATTATATAAAAAAACACGTTTGGATGCTCACACTATATATTGCATATTATGTAAAGCTATAATTGCAAATTAATAGTTAGCTTTTGATTGTATAAACATTTATATACTATCCATTAGGCAGATTAATTCGAAATATATTGTAGAGTGCAAAAAGATACATATGTTTATATATTTTTAAATAATATTTGAACCGATTGCACATGGCACAAATTTGTTTTGTTTTGTTTCGTTTCTTTTGTTTAAATGTATCTTTTATCTAGTCACTATCAGAAATTGTTTAAAGTATGCCGGGAGCAAGCATACATTATTATTAATAATGCATGTATGTATGTATGTATATTGATTGAAAAGCTTACGAAGCTATATTCCTAAATGTTATTTACCCAGGCATATACTCTACAAGTCGGCTACATTCTAGTATAAGTACAGAATATAATTGTATTGATTTTTTAAGTCTCAATAAAGATAACTGTAACTGTCATTTTTATAAACCGTGTAATTACGTATGTATGTATATGTATATATTATTTAGTTCAAGGTCGTATTTATAAAGCAGACTATTTTAGTATTGTGTATTGTATCTTATGCATGGCAGATACTTCTCTAAGCCTGGGTATTTATTTACGTAATGGAGCATCGAATTAGTTCATGGGGTTACGAAAATTTTAGACCCGTGGGTTTCCTTATTTCTTTAGCACCTCTTTATATAATATCTTTGTGGTTGTTCGAATAGATTGTGCATGGGCGTAACACTTAAATCAACCCCAGCCTTCTTTAAGAATTGCCTTTTAGATCTTCGATGAAAATTGCAGTCATATGGAATAAAAGAAATGCGAGGCGTAAACACAGTCTCCCCCTTTAGCCGTAGTTGGTATGAAGAGCTTGCACCTGCAATCTGTGTGAAGGAATAACTGAGGGGTTGAGAGTATGCTAATATTCCAATAGGTAATGCACCACTTTTTGGTTACCTACTAACTTTTGTGGCTGCATGTCATATCAAAACCGCCAAACATTAATTTCGATTGGATTGGATTTTTGGTGCTAGATAGCCCTCTCCCTTCAAATAACAATATAAAGCCTAGCCTAGACCTAGAGAAAATTCCGCCTCCTGCTTCATATTACAAAATTATTATTTCTTCAGACGTAATAAAATACCTTGCAGTACAAAGGTACATGTACATATGTATGTGCATATTTGGCGAAGTAATCGATTTTGCTTCATTCGAAAAATGCCATTAATGTTCTTTGGAAGATTTTTTTATAGTATACTCTTTGTTCATTTTCCAAATGTACACTTATATACACTGAGTTACAAAAAAAGTGGCGATGTGATACTCTTTCGTATGTTGCTATCATTTTGGTAGTATGTCGCTATGTTTTTGCCGGGCTTTATTTGTTTTTAGTGGGTTACTGGTTTAATGGTTTATTTGTTTGCTAGTTTGCATAATTTCTTTTAATTTTCTTTGTGATGTGCACAGCGTTTTGAAGAAAATCGTATTGTATTCGTGTTTTACTACAGACGTGAGACATACCAAATTTAGCTTGCATGATCCCGTATGTGTTTTATTAAGTTTATTGTTCTGGATTTGTTTGAATTTGATTGGTTATTAGTTGTATTCGTTTTTTGTAAAGAAAAAATTGCAAATAATAGCACAAGAAGTCGCCTGTGAGCTGGCTTTATTTGAGCGTGGTCGGGGCGTGCGCAGTGCCGATATTATGATAAGAAAACCGCAGAAGGCGTTAAAAAACGCCATTAAAGGTACAGGGAGACCAACTCCTACAAATCGCGTCAGGGATCAGATCGCCACGGAGTACCTACTGCAAGGAATGGCCGATATTTGGTGATTCAAAGTCTTCGGAATCGTCTCTAAACAGCAGTTGAGCTGGCTCACAGACTTCGAACTGTTAGAGGGACAGCTGTGAATGCTCAAACGGTGAGGAGGCGATTAGTAGAAAGTGGCCTGAGAGCAAGAAGACGTGCTCGTGTACCGAGACTCACGGCACAACATAAGCGACGTCGACTTGAATTTGCTAATCTTCACCAGGATTGGACAGAGGCCGACTGGGATAGAGTCCTTTCCACTGATGACTCCAGGTTTTGTCTCCGCTCAACAGATGGACGTAGCAGAGTGTGGGGATGATAAGATGAGAGATACTCTTCGGCAACAGTTGCTCAGCGGGAAAATTTCTGGTGTCATGGTGTGGGCAGAAATTTCCATGCGCGAAAAAAACCGAGCTGTGCATCATGGAAGGATCAGTGATCTCTACGTATTATATCACCAACATTCTGGATAAATATATGGTTCTATTCGCACCATTTATGGAGGAAAACTTCTTGCTGATCCAAGACAATGCTAGACAACACGTCGCCAGGTGCGTTACCGAATATTTGCAAGAAGTGGAAATCGACGTGATGGCTTGGCCTCCGATGAGCTCGGACATGAATCCCATTGAACACGTTCGGGACCTGCTGGAGAAAAAGATTGGGATACTACCTGCCCTTCCAGAGACACTTAGCGGCCTGATGTCTGCTCTGATCGAGGACTGGAACAATTTGGACGATACCATAGTAAAAAATTTAATCCAATGTATGACTCGGCAAATATCTGGTTTGTTAGATGTTCGGGGAGACAATACACACTATTACAGGAACAAGGACTCGTTAAAAAAAAAAATAATAATAAAAATGTAAAATGTTAATTTATGAAGTTTTTGTCCATTTTCCTTAATTTATGCTTTATTTCTAAGGTCTTCCTTTTTTATTTTTTTTTTTGACATGAATTACTTATTTTTATATTAATAAACAAAACTGTAAAACCTTTTTTTTCAACTTACTTGAGGTAATTGTGAAATATCAAGGTGCGCCACTTTTTTTGTAACTCAGTGTACATACAAATACAAATTTTTGGCGCACAGGTCCATGGGACCCAGGGCTTAGCTTCTCACAACCATTCCTGTTGTGTGTGTTATATTGTTTTACATGAATGGAAGGAATGGAATAATAACGAAAACATTTTCGATTCACTTTTTATATACATATGTAGGTATATTAAACAAAATTATCGACATAAAAAAAATTAGAACGTTATCTTCATACCGTGATCAGCAAATGCTATTTTTCTATAATTTTCCATATTTCACATTCACAAACTTAAAATTACAAAATAGCAAGCGCATAATCTAAAGTATCGTTTGCGTGAAGCAAAAACAAGTGCAAAGTGTCAACTTTACTGTACCAAATCTCAGAGACTAGACCGAGTGAGAATTGAAATTACAAATGCAATACATTTAATACTATGTAATTTGTGTTTTTTTTGTTTCGAAATTTGAAGGAAACGAAAACGGTATTTGAGCGTTGATATTTGAGGGCTGCTTTGTATGAAGAGGTCTCAGTGTGTGGGTGTTGAAAGCAATGCTGCTTGCTTTCGTCTATTGGTAACTCTTACTCACAGGAGACTTCGGCCGCCTATCAGTTTATTGGTGCTTCTGGTGTTAAGTTTCGTCTTCGCCTTGTGATGAAATTATGTGGATGCGATTAAGTTTGTCATGCTTTAAACTGCGATGCAGTTTCTTCCTCTTTCTCATGGTGTTACTCTATTGTTGAAACTGCTGCAATTATAAGTTTTAATTCGTTAAAAGTTCGTTAATATATGTATATGCACGTTATCATTGCTATTCTGTTCGACCCAGTAGATTATAAGCCTGTTCCCTTACCTGAAAATTCATACGAATTGTAACGAATTTTTGTCCAACTCCATTCCCTAAAGAAGCAAATACACCACACAACCGTCGTACCAACTTTTGGCCAGATTTGGTGTTGTATGCGACAATTTTTTATAACCGTGTGTATCCACCCAACCAACGGCTGTACCGATATTGTATGGTCGCAAGCTCTTGAGCATACAACCTGTGTTGTATGCGACAGATTGCATGGAAATCGTTCAGTGTGTTCCGCGCATGCAACCGTTCGTACAGATTTTAATTGTGTTTTGACTTTTGTGGCGGAAGGATGCGAAAGGAAAAAAAGCATGGTTTCAATTAAAGAAAAAGATACATTATTCAGTACCAGCTGCTGAAAAACGAGTGAAGAAATAATCTGGTTGTATACAAATCGCATGCTGATTGTATCGTGTGTTTGCTACATACGGCGGTTGGGCCGATGTCGGTACAACGGTTGTATCGTGTATTTCCTACCTAACACCAGTGATGACCGAATTCCGGTCAAATCTGACCGAAAACTCTTTACGTCAAACCGAATTTTGAGCGAAACCAAAAAATTATTTAACCAAAAACTTGGTTTTTGACCGGAAAATTATATTGTGCCTACGAAGAAATAGTTCTTTCAGTTGAAGGAAACTAAATCATATTTAACGACCATGCCCTTCAAAGGTTGGAACCAAAACCAATTCTAGTGTGCAAATTATTATTAATTATAAATCATTACAAAAATTACAGTACAGTCATTACAGTAACAGGAACAGCAGACCATGCAAAAAAGACAATGGAGACGAAATTATTAATTAAAATTTTGACATTAAGAACGCTTTAGGGATTGAGTACAAAAATAGAGAGAAGCTATAATCCGCCTGGACCGAATCGTATGATACCCTATACTTCTACCTATACAGTCCTTATAAAGTGGGCGTGACCGTATATCGCCGACGATAACTTTTATTGTTTAAGGATGTTACATGTCAAAATGTTTTTTTTGATGATAACGTCCCCAAAAAGTGAGCGTGGTCAAAACGGACGAATTGTAGCCAATCTGAATGTCTAAATATTTTGTCGATTTCATGTAAAATATTGAAGTTATGAAAAGTGGGCGGACTTCAAAAATGTTTCCACTTGTACTGTTTCTCTTTCTCAAAAGCCCAGATATGAAATTGTATCCTCCTGGCTGAACATTTAAGGCCCAAAAAGTAGTGGCATACAGTGGTCATGACTCAATCGATTTCGTTGCTGATACTGATTAAAAATATATTTATATATATTATATGTTTATATATATATATGTACATACATACATATGTATATGCTTTATAGGGTCTATCTCGATTATTTCTCTATTGTAGTAACTATGTACATTTGTGTCAAACTTAATACATACTATATACCCCTATGATTGGGTATGAAAATTGTTATCCAAGCGCTCCAGAGACCGATGAAGATGATGATCCTATTCTTTATTTATTTCTAAATGCATGTTGAAATCGTCGCTTGGTTGTTGTGGTAACAAAGATGAGCTCTGGATAAATTTGATTGAATGAAATATTGGTTTCTTTTTAATCTAATTAGTATTCAATTAGATTTAAGAATATCTTGAATAACTAAAATAACTTCTTTTTTAGAACAAATAAACGACTGCACTATAAAGCTGAGCTATTTTAATAAACTGTTGTTTTTTTTATTAGATTTGAGACTAACCGAGACCGAATTTAAATAATAAACTCCTTTGACCGGATGTTTTGACCGAATTTAAAAAAATCAATTCGGCCATACGGTCAGATTTGACCGGATTCACATTTTTTTAGTGGCAACACTGCTTAACACAAACAAATCGTAAATCAGAGAGCACACGAGAGAGTAAAATATTTTTTCTCAGTGACAAAAGTTACGAATTTTTACCGAACAAATTTCTGTAGGTAAGTGGTGTACGATCTGTTAAAAGTAAGTTACATTCAATATATTTTTGAAGATTTATGTAAATTACATCGTCTTTCTCGTGTTTTGTTCTTCCTCATACATGACATTTCCGATGTGGGATGGATTTGTTGTTCGATGTGTTTCCTAACTTTCATGAAATTTTCATTATTCTCTGAGAGAGTTATTACGATTTTCAGTGCAGAAAGTAAAGGAATAGTATATGTACATACGTATGTATTACGTATTTAGACGTATAAGACGGTTTTATTGTAACATAATGTTCTAATTTTTTAAATATTCTTAAATCCTTCCTTTCTTAAATTGCAGGCCATCGGCAATTGGTGTAAGAACAATTCCATTGACGTAGTGATCGTCGGACCAGAAGATCCACTCGCGAACGGGTTGGGTGATGTTCTTCAAAAATTAAATATTCGGTGCTTTGGCCCAAACAAACAAGGAGCTCGGATCGAATCTGACAAAAAATGGGCAAAGGACTTCATGATTCGGCATAATATTCCGACGGCGCGCTATGAATCATTCACCAATACAGAGAAAGCAAAGGACTTTGTAAAAAGGTATGTAATTATCTACAAGCACTATTAGACAATATTGACTTACGTTTGTCTGTAGTGCTCCATATAATGCGCTTGTTGTCAAAGCTAGTGGCTTAGCTGCTGGAAAAGGCGTTGTAGTAGCAGCTAATTCGGATGAAGCCTGTTTAGCAGTTGATGAGATATTGGGCCAAAAGAGATATGGCGCAGCTGGAGAAGTTTTAGTCATAGAAGAGCTTCTAACTGGAGAAGAAATATCAGTGCTAGCCTTTGTCGATTCAAAGAACGTTCGTGCAATGCTTCCAGCACAGGATCACAAGCGTTTAAAGGAGAGGGATCAAGGACCAAACACGGGTGGAATGGGTGCATATTGCCCATGTCCTCTTATATCGAAAGTCGACCTGGAAATGGTTAAAAATGAGGTGCTCCAAAAGGCAGTAGATGGTCTTCGCTCAGAGGGTATTCACTACTGCGGAGTTCTTTATGCTGGTATTATGTTAACTCCCGACGGACCAAGGGTCTTGGAATTCAACTGCCGTTTCGGTGATCCTGAAACGCAAGTAATTCTTCCGCTATTAGAAAGCGATCTATATGAGATTATAAGTGCAAGCTGCGACAATAAGCTAAACGACGTGCACCTCAAATGGAAAAATGATCTTACGACTGTGGGAGTTGTAATGGCAAGTGCTGGTTATCCAGAGACTTCAACAAAGGGTTGTCTAATCAATGGTAAGTACATTTGTAACACAGTTATGGAAGGAATTTCTAAAATCTTTTTAATTTTTATTTTAGGGGTTCCTTTAAATTCTGAAAATAGACTCGTATTTCATAGCGGTGTGGCTCTGGATGAGACTGGAAAATATGTTACAAATGGTGGGCGAGTTCTGATTGCAGTTGCACTACATAAGGATCTCAAAATGGCCGCAGCCGAAGCTACAAAAATCTGTCAACAAGTAACTTTTGCTGGAAAGGGAGCTCAGTTTCGGACTGATATTGCTCAGAAAGCTTTCAAATTGTAATTATTTATGGATTATGGTGGCATTCGAGTTCATTTCACAAAAATATCCATATTATTTTTGTTATATTTTGTCTTGTTGATATTCAAATGCTAATTTTTAAGATTTACTGAACCTAATTTTTATAATTTTGTTTGTGAAGAATTGTCACAATAACAAAGACTTCAGACTTAAAAAAAATTGCTTGTGGCTAACGTTTCCACCAAGTGGACATCCAATGATTTGTTTTAATTTTTTTTAAACGTTATCTATTTGTTGATATCGAATTCTGTGATTTACGAATCTAATCCACAGTTATACATGCCTCAGTTTATGTAGTAGTAGTAGTAAGAAATCATGCAAAATCTTATATATACTCCGTTTCCTAATGTTGAATTTATCGGGTCACACTCTATACCGATTTTAGAATAACTCTCCAATAGATTCCAATTATTAATATGTACGTATGTACATACATTTATCTATTACCGAGTTATTTTTCATATTTATTTTTGTCTTCACATTGTCAGATAAAAATTCGAAGATGCATTAGGCAGACTTTTATCTACTTAATTCGAAATTCCCAACCTTTGCCTTGTGTTAGTGATCTGTATATTTCAAAATTATTTGAAGTTGTGGAAAATACGTTTTGTAGTGGTGAATAAGGCTATAAAAAACGGTGCCCCGGATATGTCACGTTTCATTTTTTGGGAAATATTTTCAAAGAGTTGTTTAACGCATGAAGATGTAAGGGAAATCTTGGATCAATTGTCACAATTTAGTGTTAGTTTAGCGAAATTTCGATGAAATCGACCAAGCAGTGCTGCAAGTACAATTAAAAAAAATTGTAGGTGTTGAGGGAGAAATGGTTGGAGAATTTCGACAGCCAGCTTTTCACTTTCATCAATTTATGCACTTCTTCGGGCCGTATTCTTGCCATTTACTTTTCCGTCTAAGGATAAAATTCCAAACCCTTCTTTTCTGACGACGAAATCCATGAAGAAGACAAGATCCGTACTACGCTTTCTTATTTTTTTTCGATAGCCAACACCAGATTTTTTCAAAAATGTACAAAAGTAACGAGTATACATATGCATGTATGTACATATGTATGTACATGCTGTACATAGTAATGAAAGATTAAAACAGTGTAAATTAGCAGAAATCCAATCTGTTTTTGCTTTCCATTTGATAATTGGAGTTCTCAAATTACGTCGAGTCAACACGTTTGGAATAAACATACATATGTATATCGTTTGTCACCGTCCTTGAAATGATATATTAAATTAAAACATACCTCTTAAGTGTTAAAATGAAATACAATAAATAAATAATATACATATATATGTATTGTGATCCTGTTACATCTATAGGATACATAGTATTAGACCCCGCATGTACATTTATTCTAAAGATTTTAACTAAACGGGCCTCAAATGTAAATTATAAAAACTGAAAAATCACTGAGATTGCCTTAATTAAACGTGGTTTAAATCTTACAAGCTACATATGCCGCAAAATCTTGGTTTATACTCGCATCATGATGCTCATGATGTTTTGTAAAATGTTCATTAATGAAAACAAATGGCATCATACTCAACTTCAAGTGTTCAAGTTTTCAACTCAACACTTCAACACTTGACGTTGAGTGTTATGCCATTTGTTTACATTAATGAACGTTTTACAAAGGATCATGATGCCAGTATTTCATTACTGAATTTTAACATATTGAGAAGGTACAATCCATCTGGAACGGATTGTAGATACTCTATCCTTCTTCCTTTTCACAAGCCCTAAGAAGTGGGCGTTGTATACTGCATTTTGTTTTATTGAATTACTACGATAACTTCAAACGTTTGAGGATGTTGCATGTAAAATAATCATCAAAATCTAATGCATTTTGGAACTCACCCACCCAAACTGAAAATTTAAAAAACCAAAAATCCAATTCAAATTTAGCACTTTTCAGCGCTATATGTAGACTTTCGTGACTGACTGTATATATGGTTGACTTCCGTTGACATTATCCGTGTTTTTTTTTTGAAACCTCGCCAGCCAGTAGTTCATTTTAAAGAAATAGTCATTAAACAAAAAAAAATTTCCCGTTGGGTGGTAATGCCTAAATTCTAGTCCATTATTAATTTAACAAGTTTTCTTTTTTTAAGTGCTCCCAAATACAGGGTCTTGTAAAAAGGTGAACCAGCTGCATGGAATGTTGTTCCTTGGGCCAACAAACAAAAAATCTTAAGTAAATTTTCGACGATTCCAAACCGTTCGTGAGTTATAACACTTTTTATGGTTTTTACTACCATCAACTTTTCTTCAGCTTCCTCAAATATACACCGAAATAGACGATTCTTCTTTCAGTAGAATAAGAATTTTTGAAGGTTGAAAATATCAAAAATTAGTTAAATTGAACTCACAGTTGACTTATTTTTAGCTTCAGCATCCATTATTTTAGCAACGTATGTAGCTACGACTTCACTTCACTTTTCTTTGAGGCGATTAGAAAATTGGCTACGTAAAATTTGTCTTTTCCGATTAACACTTAAACAAAATAATTTAAAAATAGTTTTACATATGAATTTTCACACAAAATGGAACAAACTTAATTCAGAATTGCATAATTGACTCCAATTTATTTTCCGGACAGTCAAGAGCATTGTGCAAGGTACCTTATAATTGGGTTATCGTTACGAAGACTGTTGATGAATTCGTAGCCAGCAGCTCCCCTGTTGGGGAGAAAATTAAGAGTTGTCGCAGTAGGTTGTTGTATTTGTTGTACGCGTAAAATTTGCATTTATTGGCAACTTCTGGCTGGTACCTAATAGGAGGTGATTGACCAATAGGTTTCACATTAAGCCGAATTATCGTTAACGAGTATTATTGGTAGAATATGTGTCAAACCTTTCTTCCTTTGAGTCAATATTTACCCTACCCAACAACAACAATTACGCCGTCTTTAGACTCATTCATTTATGGTTCATTCATTTCATCTATTTCAATGGGTTTTAATATTCGTTTATGTATTTTCTTTCAGTGAATAATTTCAAAATTAAAATAATGTTACAATATAAGTATACAATTTACTCATTATGTATCATCTTTTCTTTATATGTGCATATGTGTTTAATTTCCGATTGCGTTTGGTACGTGTAGCCAGCCTCTCTCGTATAAAGCTAGCGGCGTTGACATTGATGCAGGTGACGATTTGGTACAGAGGATTAAGCCACTAAGCCGTGGTACACATCGGCGAGGAGTCATTGGTGGTCTGGGTGGTTTTGGAGGCCTTTTTAGTCTAAACGAGGTTAGTCAATCAGATATTAGTTTCAAATTACTTAACTTTCTTAAGCCGATCTCAAATGCCAGCTATCGTACAGAAATCCAGTGTTGTGCGAGGCTACAAATGGAGTTGGTTCCAAAATCAAACTGGCCCTGGATAACGAGATGTACGAGAGCATAGGTTATGATTTGTTGGCAATGTGTGCGAATGATGTTCTGGAATACGGAGCTGAACCAGTTGCATTCCTAGACTACATAGCTTGTGGAAAGCTGCAAGTTCCGGTTGCGGCACAAATTGTTAAGGGGATTGCAGACGGTTGTCGGAATGCCAACTGCGCATTGTTAGGTAGGCCTTAAATATGGCTTGTTTAATCCATTGTCATATATTGTGGACAATTGTAGGAGGTGAAACAGCTGAAATGCCTTCTGTGTATGAAGTGGGAAAATATGACATTGCTGGCTACTGTCTGGGTGTTTTGGAAGATGGATCAGAACTTCCTAGATTCGAGAAGTACATAGATGGAGATTTGGTTATTGGCCTACCGTCCAGTGGTCTTCACTGTGGGGGTTTTAATGCAATTTATAGGAAACTGCAAGACGCGGGTGTAAATTGGAGAAGTCCGTCTGAATTTGGTGACCAGAGCAGGACTTTAGGTTTGTTATTTGCATTTTATGTTTCTGATCGTATAACAATTCTGCTTACTTTGAAGGTCAACAACTGGTCGAACCAACACGTATTTATGTGAAAGACGTACTTCCCTTGGTTCAGACTGGTTCAATCAAGGCTATTGCACACATAAATGCTGGTTTAGAAGAAGGGGTTGCTAAAATTACGTCACCCGGTTTTAAACTCGCTCTTAATTTGAAAAATTTACACGTTCCAGAAGTATTTGGATGGTTGACGGCTAAGCTAGGATTATCTAGCAGCACGGTCCTCACAAATCTCAACTGCGGCATAGGATTGGTTTTGGTTGTTTCGAAAGACTGCACCAATTGGCAGAAAATATCATCTACAAAATTGATTGGTGAGGTAAAGACAGACAAGGGACCTGGTCGGGTGGAAATCTTGGATTTCGAAGTCGCTTTGGAGAAAGTATCATCGAAATATAATGAAAAACCAGGTACAGAGGTATTATCTGAACGATGTCACGCAGAAATTATAGAGGATAAGAGGAAGAGATTGCTTAGTGAAGTGGAACATCGACCAGAGTGCTTTGTATCACAGGGAGGAAAGCGCCTAACTCGTGTTCCTAAGACCTTCATTGATCCAATTTTGATTATCGGCACCGACGGAGTTGGTACAAAGATTAAAATTGCACAGGAAACAGGAGTTAATTCGACAGTGGGTATCGATCTGGTGGCTATGTGTGTCAACGATATTCTTTGCAATGGCGCTGAGCCATTTACGTTTTTGTCGTACTATTCGGGTGGAATGTTAGACAGATTGTCTGCTAATAATGTGATGACAGGCATTGTCAATGGATCGCAACAGGCTGGTTGCAGTTTAACTGGTAAATATGTACATCGACTATTTGTTCAGAAATTGCTATATATTTATTCCCTACTTCTTTCCAATTTTTTGCTTTTTGTTACTGGTGTGTATATAATCCAAGCTAAATCGATCTGTCCTTTTCGTTTTGTTTGTGGTCGATGAATAAATAGTACCTACTCTCTCCCGACATATAACAACGTATTTCACAAATAACCTATAACATTAACATTAGGTGTAAATTCCACATCCACATTTTTGAGTGTGTCAAATAAGTATATACATATGTATGTATGTATGTATCTAGGACTCTGTTTGATAGGAAGCTCAATAATACATTTGAATTGGAATGTTGTAAAAATGAATGTTGTCACGAACAATTTAAGGATATGACAGGTTATATATGAAAGGGGAAATGAAATGTTGATATCCTGCTAATAAATCAATTTGCAGTCCACAGTAAGGAAAAACACGACCACTCTATTAACGAATGAAATTAAGTTTTATTATAAAAGAAGATAGGTCTTTAGGCTTTTAGGTTTACAAACGGAGTGAGGATAAAAACGTTAATTTGAAATTGGCGGAAGTGGAATGGAATAGAACAAGGAAACAACACAAACTGTGTTTTATTGCATATACATACATACATACATATGTAATAATGAGTGCCTTTACTACTCCAACAGAAAGTACTCCCAACATCCACCCCACTATGGGTTTTGGAATCATTTGTGTAAAAGCAAACTGAATCCCTATCTATTGCGGTACCAATTTCCCACTCATTGCAGGAAAGAAATATGTAGTTTGAAGTTACGAGTAATAGTAGTTGTATTTAGTGAGGTGTAGTCGATGGTTTCATATCTAAAATTGAGTTGATCTAATATCGAGAAATAACCAGCTATAAAAGATAATGCTGTAGAGGGAGTAGTGCTTAGTACATCATCTATAGGTACATACATATGTATGTACATAAATACACACATATGTACATCCAGATGTGTGCACTTTCGCGGCTCTACATATAAGGACAACTTTGTTTTTTCCTGTAAAGAGAACCAGTTCATTTTTGTGGGGATTAACTCATAGTCTAGTTTTTGTTACCCATCTGTCGAGCTAGATAGTAGCTATTTGGATGGATATGCTTCATTTTGCATATCTGCGGTCTGTCATAGAGGTGAAATCGGAATTTGTATGCTTACCTGAAAACTAAGGGCACGTATTTTACTTAACAAATAAAACGTCTCTAACGATTTTGATGAAATTTCATACTTCGGTTAGGTTGGGCATATGTATATGATAGTATTATAGAAAAATACGTATCACAGTATGTAATTTTAGAAATTGACTATTTCTTCAGCGATTGGGCTTGAAATTATTATATAGAATCCGTACGGAATACAGGGAATAGCTTCGCACAACCATTCATGCTGTGCATGTTATATTCTTCACACGAATAGAAGGGGCCTATAGAAGCTTTTTCATGACAGATATATTTGTGAGGTACTCTCGAGAGGTGGGACCGTGAACAAAATATTATCTTGCCTGGGAATCGAACCTCCTGATCAGTAGTTCGAAGAAACTAAACACTAATCTAATTATTTTAATTTCCGTGAGTAGTTTAGTGCATACATACATGCATATACATATAGCATAAGCATCTAATATGCGTTAAAGGCAGTGATCATGGAAATTTGCTTTACTTTATTTACCATCATAAGGCAAAGCTAGTCACAGCAATTTATTGGTCCCTTTCTTTATAGATATCCACACCGTGGAGGTATCACTGTTATACCAACCAAAAGTCTACGATTTGGCAGGTTTTTCCCTGGGTATAGCTGAAAAGAATCGTATTCTACCGAGGTCCAATGAAATTCGCGAAGGCGATTCCCTCATCGGCATTCCATCTAGCGGTGTTCATAGCAATGGATTCAGTTTAGTACATGCTGTCATGAAGGCGGTTGGAGTCAACTTCTTTGATCAAGCGCCTTTTAGTGAAAAGACCTTCGGTAAGACAGACCTTTTGTTTTTATAAACACAACATCCAAGTGCATCTCTTTGAATTTCAGGTGAGGAATTCCTAACTCCAACTCAGATCTACGTGAACGCAATTACTCCCCTTCTGTCTAACGGCATCATCAAAGCCCTTGCTCACATCACGGGTGGTGGTCTTATTGAAAATATTCCTCGAGTTCTAACTCAAGACTTGGGTGTTCGGCTGAATGCGAAAACTTTTGTTATTCCACCAGTGTTTGCTTGGCTTGCATCTAACGGTCATGTAGACACTTATGAAATGCAGCGCACTTACAACTGTGGACTTGGAATGATTCTTGTTGTGGATCCAGAACATGAAGCACAGATCTTGCAACAACTTCGTTTCAATCACCGAGCTACAAAGGTTGGAAGTGTAATTAGAAGAAAGTCTACTAACACCCCACAAGTTGTCGTGGAACACTTCGACGATTGCTTGCTAAATGTGCAACGTTACTTGGACCTTCCAAGGAAAAGGGTTGCTGTTCTAATATCTGGTTCAGGTACAAACCTTCAAGCACTAATCGACTCAAGTAGAATTTCAGCAATGGGCCTTTTCTGCGAAATTGTTTTGGTAATCTCGAACAAGGAGGGAGTCTACGGACTAGAACGAGCTATGAAGGCATGCGTTCCTTCTGTAGTCATTCCACATAAAAAATTTGTCAACAGGGAAGACTTCGACATAGCAATGTCACATCAACTGGAAATGAAAAATGTGGACTTAATTTGTTTAGCTGGATTTATGCGTGTCCTTACGGAAAGTTTTGTTCGCAAGTGGAAAGGGAAACTGATCAATATTCATCCGTCCCTGCTGCCCAAGCACCCTGGCTTACATGTACAGAAAAAGGCTATCGATGCTGGGGATACTGAATCTGGATGTACTGTTCATTTTGTTGATGAGGTGAGTTGAATTATTTAAACAAATAGTTTTTTTTGTTATAAATATGTGTACTATATTTTAAAACAGGGTGTCGACACAGGGGGAATTATCGTTCAAGAAACTGTTCCAATCTTACCCGGGGATACACCAGAAACTTTAACGGCGAGAATTCAAAAAGCAGAACACTATGCATTTCCTCAAGCACTGCGACTCGTAGCCACGGGTCAAGTGGAAATGGATAAAGATGGAAAAGTCTTGCGAAGGCATTAGTTTTAATAGAGGCAATCCTCATAAAAGCGTTTATAGACATGTAGTTAAGAACAGACTAAATATACTTAGTAATAAGATCATTTAACCTTAAGGTTTTTTTTTATGGATTCCGAAAAACCCTGTAACGCTCGCTTATTCAATTAGTATTCCGTTTCTGTCTTGTTCTTTCTAAGACAACATCGTCGCCAATTTCGGTTGTCAAAGTGCCATGTTAGTATAATGTGCGGGAAACATATTTCTAGATTTGCCCCAAGGGTTAAAATAAAATCAAAAAGTTTTGATTTTTGCGCGCTTTTTGGGGGAGTTTTCAGTAAATAACCGATTTTGATGAAATTTACATGTAACTTCCTCAAACTTTCGAAGTTATCGTTGTAATTCAATAAAAAATGCAGTAGGGCTTCATACAAAGGAGAATATGGTATCTAATGATTCGTTTTAAATGGATTGTAGCTTTTCTGTATGTTCATTCCTTAGTTCGTTCTTCTTTCAGGTAGAATTTTGTTACTAGGTTATGATTATAAACAGATTGTGATTATAATCATTATTATTATTGTATTTTATTATGTGCATACCTTTATCACGATCCTACGCAAGCAAAAAAAAAACAAGCTTGAGCTTAAAAAAGAGGTGATATTAGTAATGCGTTATGCAAAGAAAACAAGCCTAAGCCTAAAAAAAAGGTTTAGTAGTAATGCGTTATGCTATGTGATGACCCTCGTTTCTTTTAAAGCCAAGGCGTTTCATTAGGTATGGCAGATTTGTAGGTTTGGTTGTAACGATACAAATACAATTTTACACCAATATACAGTAAGGTAATTTTGGTAATTTTTTTTGCAGTTCCCACAGAAATCCAACTATTTGGGTCGCTCAGTGTGTTTCCAAAAATTACAGTCTGTTGCAACAAGATGTGAATCTGTATAAATAAAAAAACTTAGATTAAATTTTAAATTTACAACTTTACACGTACGTTCTTATCCAATTCCGGTAAACGATTGACTCCTTCCATTCTTATCAAATATCTCGTTTTATTCACCTCAGCAATTAACTGCAGGTGTACGTTCGCGATAAATGTAATATCTATACAATTTAATAGAAAATTTCGCATAGTAGTAAATGAAGGTACATCGCATAACATTCGTGTTTCATATTTATTCCCTTTACACAACATCATTACGGCGTAAAAAGTCAAGCAAATTATCGTTTGTACATTGATCGATATAAATTCATTAAATTTTACGACACATTGCAAAGTTTTATGGCATTTACGTGTGACTTTGCGTAGCTTTAAGGCAAAAAATGAAAAGTTCACCACTTTCACTCTTCTGATGAAATACTGTTCTTCACTTTTCTCCAATTCTCTAAGGGTCCTGGCAAGATAAACATTCAATCTCGAATAACCTGCCAGGGTGTACAAAAATACTGAATGAACGCAACTCATCTGCACCTGCACGTGTAGCATAGACCAACTGGCTGCAAATTGTCTCAAGGTTAAGATAAAATGCTTCATGAACGGTTGATTTGCAAATATAATAAAAAATAATAAAAGGGGTACCAAAGTGACCAATTTTAACAATATTATCAGACATAACCATTGTGTATTCCATCCATTCGGGAATGGAATTCCGTCTAAATTAGATTTAAACACTTTAAAAAACTTAACAGATTGTTGTTCGATTCTCCAAAGTCTTTGGTACATGAAAATTGGGTATAACCCAATTGTAAGCCACTCGTAAACGATATTGTACCATGTTTGATAGGCGCCACAATCTTTTATGAGGAATATGTAAGTAAAAAAATTTGCCAGAGTTATGATTGAGATAAGTGGTTTTAGTTTTTTGAAATGGAGGGGTATAAGTATTTGAGCAAACTTGTAGATGAAACCTAAGAACCTGACGTTTATACTTTTTAAGCCAGCCATCATCAACTAAAGGGTTTTGCAAATGTCTAGGTTATATATTGTTGAACTAGAAATATTAGATACAAAAATGATTAATTGGCTGCCATAATTGGATTTCACTAGCAAATGAAAAACATCAGTCATTTAATCCATTAGTAATTCACCCTCAGAAAGGCCAACAAATAACTCATTCGATACAATACAGAGAGGTAGATTATTTGCTGGGCATTTAACAGAAGCGGGTATGTACATATGTACATATTTTGGTATTCAACACCCTGAAGCAAATAAATTTTTCAATAGAAACTGGGGAAAATTGGCCGTACTACCGAGGTCATGAAATGCGTTTTTCGTTCGAGCGCGCGATGTCCGTATACATATTTGTATATTACTCGAATACTAGTACATTTACTTAGTCTCTAATTTAGCAAAAATATAATAATGCATTTCTTTTTGTGTTAAACGGCAGAGGACCAGTTCCCCAGATGAAGTGACTTGTTAGGTTCTGCCTTATGTACATATTCCGAGAAAAATTTGTCAAATAAAGAATGCTGGCGAATAAACTCTGAATGTGTTGCTGACATCAGTTTAACTAGTACCTGAACCTAGGATTACAAACACTGGAACTAGTACTCCAGCTTGAGTCATTTCTTCAGTTTAAAACTGACATAAAAAAAATATCTACCAACAGGTTTTAAGGGTATGTAATATCTACTATCTAGTAGCTCCATGTACATATGTGTGTATATACACCTTCCGCTTTCCGAAGGATACTGAAAAATCATTTATAAGTACATCCTCCCGCAGTATAATCAAATATTAGGTCTGTTAGCATATCCTCCGAAAACACCGAATTTTCACGAATTTCGCCTAACATGGACAAATGAATGGTTCCTCAGAGGTTATTCGATATTATAACAGCTCTTGCAACAAATTCTTTGGCATTGAGAGGACATCGAAAGGATTTAAATGTGGAAGGATGCCCAGGGCGCCCTTTCTTATCTATGTACGCCGTTGCGTTTAACCTATTACTCGGTCCGTTCCTTTACTTTCTGCACGCAAAATCAAAAATTCCTAAGAGTGGGGGATAGTTCTCTTAGAGAATGACGAAAATTTGAAGAAAGTGGGAACGCATCGGCAACAAAACCAGATCACAACTCAAATGTCATACATATATGAGAATGATCAAGCCACGAGAAAGACGATAGAATCTTCAGAAATCTTCAGGAATATATGATTCCAAACCACGTAAAAATTAAATCTTAAATTAATTTGATGACTAAGAGAAAAATAAATATTTGAACTAAAGTGGCAGTTGATTGTGTAGTGCTTTTGACATATCGTACTTTCCAACAGAAATTTGTTTGGTAAGAATTCGTAAGATTTGTCACTGAGAGGAAATATTTTACTTTCTCGTGTTCTTGTTCTTTTAGTATTCTTTTGTTTTAACGGAGTTGGTCTAGAATTCGTAAGAATTTTCAGGTAAGGGTACTTTTATATACTTTCATGTTAACTTTTGACACATCGATTTGAACTCCGATTTTTTTATGATTGTCGAATTAATCAAGTGACTTCACATTAGCTAATGAAATTCAAATCCATTAGTGACCCACACTCATTTATAAGTACGTAGTTTGGTACATTGAACCATTTTAACTTTGCTATGAATGGTAGTATTGACGGTCGTCCCTTCCATAGCGGTTTTATATAACAACAATCCAGGATCCGTTCGGAATTTCAGTATGGCTACCAAGGACCGAAGCGTTTCTATTTTACTATGGTTATATGAAATTGGATTAGTTCTTGGTTACGCGGGCTTCTCCTTGGATTTTTGCTTGGTTAAATTTGAGTGTCCTTCATTAAAGCAATTCACCAAAAACTCTATTAAAGTTGGAGCTTATGTCTACATTTTGGCAATAGCACTTTACACATATGTCGAATTTAGTTCAAAGTCTACATAGCTAGTAGCATATCTCTTCTTGACGATGCTCTGTTATCCTGTATTTGTGCATCTCAGATCGCAAGTGATTGTAACACAAACTGTTCGATTTCTCAATTATTTTGCCAATCATCGTAAGAAAGTGCTGCAGCTACTAAAAAAGAATGTCTCGATCACTCATTACTTAATTTATATACTAGTGTTGAAAATGTTTGGAATTATATTGCCCTTTGTTTATATTTTTGGCGCTTGTCAGAGCGTGGAGAAAAAAATAAGACCTACATACTTGCATGTGATAACAATTATCGCATCTATACCATTGCATGCCCAATCGATTAGTATGACCGTAGTGTTAACGTACTTAGTCACATTCTATTGTGGGTTAAATGAGTCTTTGCGCTCTTTACTTGTCCAAATTAAATCTGTAGATCATCAGAGTTCGGAGTGGAAATTGTATTCAAATAAACTACACAAATTCGGAAGCAAAATAGAAAAGGCCACCAAACAGTGTCACAGGACACTTAAGATTTTATTAGGTTTTAACGTTTTGGTGGCATTTAATGTTCGAATCGTTCTTGGATTAACTCTGCTAGGTCTAGCCGTAATGAAGGAATGTGATTTAAATCTGTTTTTTCAGGAAATGTCGACATTAGTTATGTTTCAATATAGTATTAACATGTTGGATATTTTTTACGTAATAGCGTGCTACAAAAGGTTAGAAGAAGAATCGGTTTCAACGACTCTTTTCGTTCAAGTGAAAAAAATAACCGAAAATCAAAATTTTCAAAACATAGTGAGTATAAACGTTGTCTTGTCCTATGTTATGTTGTCTTGTGCTATATATTTCTAATTTCAAGATGGACAGTTTGATTCAACAGATCATTATACATAAAGTTGGAATATCATCTTGTGCGAGTAGCTTTAGAAAAATTGGTATTGCCGTTTTCTTCATCTTTTTATTCAACTTAATTTTGTAAATAAAGTAAATGAAATATAATTTTGATTTATTCGGGTGTTACTAAAGCTGGGCATCCACGATCACTCATGAATGTCACTCCCGGAGTGATGGTTCTACTATCACTCATGAATGTCATTCCTCAATTTTGCTTCACCTGCTGAGATAGCAGGTTCTCAAAGTAATTCGTCAACTATGTTTGAAATGAGTGAAGCCTTGGCATTAATAGTTATTAATAAGATTGTGAGTGATAGAAAAAAAAAAAGCAAATAAAATAAAAACGTCAACACAAATATTGGATGAAGGATTGGCTTCAAAAAAGGCACAAGTTTACACATGAAAACCTTTTAAAGGAACTTGAGGTAACCTCTCCAATAGATTATAAAACTTTTTTAAGAATGGATCATCAAGCATTCACCGAGTTGCTGGACACGGTCGCGCCGTTAATACAAAAGGAAGACACAGTAATGAGAGATTCTATATCACCCAATCAACGCCTTTCAGCAACATTACGATTTCTTGTTACTGGACAAAATTACGAGGAGTTGAAATTCGCTACAGCAATTTCTCCATAAAGCCTTGGAAGGATTGTCATGGAGACTTGTGAGGCCATTATTTGTGTGTTGAGGAATAATATAAAGGTACATTTATAAAGATAAACACACATCTCAAAACATATAAATAATTGCACTTGTCGTCTTTTTCGTGCAGTTGCCAACCAATGAAAATGAGTGGAAAGGAATAGCAGCTGATTTTGAACGTACCTACTTGGAATTTCCCACATTGCATAGGTGCGATAGACGGAAAGCATATTCAAATTACAAAGCCAGCTATTTCCGGTTCATATTATTTCAACTATAAGAAAACATTTAGTATTGTTTTACTTGCCCTCGAAAATGCAAATTATGAATTCATAATGGTTGATGTTGGGGCGAACGGCAGAGTGTCTGATGCTGGAATTTACTCAAACTGAACACTTTTTATAAAATTAGGAAAAGAACAGCTTTCTATTCCTAAACCGGAAGCTTTGCCTAACAGCAACTAAATAATGCCATACGTTATCGTGGGTGACAACGTATTTCCACTTATGAAATATTTAATGAAGCCGTATTCGAGAATCAAATTGAACTCCGAACAGTTAATTTACAACTATCGCGTATCAAGAGCTCGGCGTATTGTCGAAAACGCGTTCGGAATTTTGGCAATTAGGAATTAGATTTCGAATCCTATTACACACATTCAATTTAAAAAAAGTTGCTGTAATCGTACTAGCTTGCTGCCATTTACACAATTTCATAAGAGCAAAAAAGGGAAGTTTTTAAAAAAGGAAAGTTGATGTTGAGGATGTTGTTATTGGAGTTATGACGCAAGGCGATTGGAGATTTGAAACCAACCAACTCATTAATCTCAAACCTAAAGCCGGATATAATAATTCAATGTCTTCTACAAAAGAAACAAGAAATAAGTTTTGTTACTACTTTATTAACAAGGGTTCTGTACCATGGCAGTTCAATAGATTCTAATAAAGATGTAATTGATTTAACACTTTCATGACCGAATTAATCTGAGTAGTGGAAAATTCTTCCTTTCATTAAATAATTATTATTTATTGGTATTGAGTATCAAACAAAAGATCTTTTACAGATGAGTACGATGATTCATTTATGATTTCATCCGATATTATTTGAACCTGCTGCCTTGGTTGACAAATTTCAAAGCTTCTTCCTGCAGCAACATCACTGTGTGTAGATAACCGAGAATCAACAAAACGAAAAGATGAAGATGGTCGCGAAGATGTTGAATTAATAGGTGTTGAACAAAAATAAGGTGTTGATTGTGGTTGTGGGAGTCTCCACAGCAATCCTTGGTACAGAATTTTGTCTATAGCCCTTTTAGCATGTATCTGTTTATCTGGCCCAAGTTGCCTAAGCTGCGCTGCCTACGCCCTCCCATAGATTTCGTCATCGTTCATATTTTTTAAATGATCTATTGCAGTTTGTAGAAAGTGGTCGGACTCGTCGATGTCTTTCCTTTTTTTATGTTTCGAGTTCTTTCTCCAAATCACTTCGGGCATTTCCTAAACAATTTTCATGTATTAATAATGTGATGTAAATATGCAAAAACATATGGAAACTTTACAATCCGTTCGGAATGCATACTTAGTGAGCTACTGATTCCCTCCTCAGCTCTTTCCTGGTCGTATCACTCTTTTGAGTTCTCTCCAGTAGCAACCGCGAAGGGTGTTAAATTTTTACTTGCACCTATATCTATAGGGCAAGTATTGGTTTCGTGAAAAATTTCGAACTCGAGATTTTAATCAAACTTGACATTACTATGATGAAGAAGTCCAAAAAAGTGGGTCCGCCAATTCCGTCTGTCTGTCTGTCTGTCTGTCCGTCTGTCTGTCTATTCGACTTCAGCCTAAACGGCTAAACGGATTTGCTTCAAACTTCATATCTGGGGTCTTTGGAATTTTCATTCTAACCTCAAAATTAAGGGTACTTTACTTAAGGCCGATTTCACTAAAAATGGATTTTCTCGAAAACGGCTTTAACGATTTTGATAAAATTTCATGTGTGAGTTAGCTTGGCTATATGCTATTAGATGGCATACAACGTTTTGCACGAAAAATGAGCATAACGGTAATTTTACAAATTGGCTGTTTCTCGTCTATTTCTTCAGTGATTGGGCTTAAAATCAATATCTGAGGTGGGTATGATAGATGCAAAAATATGACATACCCAGTTTTGGAACTCCAATGCCTACTTTAAAAAAATTTTACTTTTTCAAAATTTTTACTAGAAATCGAAAAAAATTGTTAAAACATAATTCATAGGCTTTGAAAACTTCTATAATTCACCTTAACATCATATATGGCAACGCCCACTTTTTGATGGCGTTTTACAAAAAAACTTGAATTTCAGTGCTTACACGATTATAAACTTATAGCATTAAGGTGCAAGTACGTACGACCCAGTCGTGCACTTTATTTCTTCACCAATTCTTTATTTGCATTTTTGTCTTTCTTTGTCATTAGTTCAACTAATTTCTCGTACTCGTTATTTTTCTTATCACGGTCTTTATAAATTTTGTTTTTTACCTGCCAAACGAGAATTTATTTTGATTTAGCGTATGAATAATGTGGCATTTTGGTCTTTATAACATTATGCAAATACATACATATATGCAATTGCTTGCATTTACGAATTGAGTCAGTGTGCATCCAAGAGAGTCGCGGGAGTAGACTGATATTAAGTAAAACCCAAGACTATTAGCATACTCAACCAATTTTATTTTGGAGCTTGACAGCCAATGAGGTTGAGGTCAAAAGTTTTTTTTTTAGATATAGTGATAACCATGGATTTGGTGAGGTTAAAATAAGTCCATTACTCTCTGCCCAATTGTTTATTGCTGACAACTCCACATTGAGAAAAGGCTGTGAAAGATAGAGTTGGACATCATCAGTATATAAAGGTATAGAAGGTCGTTTATAAAAATGCAGAACAGAATATGCCCCAAGATTGACCCTTGAGGTACACCTTGTTTGATAGGTTTAAGTGTAGAATATCTTTCGTCAACAACTACTCTTTGAAAACGATTGGACAAAAAATCTTTCAACAGCCTTACACTACTATCGCTGAAATGAAACAAGTGCTTTAGTTTCCAGCAAAGAATACCATTATTAACTTTGTCAAAGGCCTTTGAGAAATGGAGCAGGCAAAGGAAAGTCACAAGAGCCTTGTCAAATTTTTGTCTGATGTTATCAAGAATATTTACCATTGCCGAAGAACATCTAATGGCTCTAAAGTCTGATTGGTGTGGACAAATTAAAGGATTTCGTGACAGATGACAAAGGGATTTGCTTCGCTAGCACTTTCTCAAAAACCTTAGACAAACATGGTAAGATGCTTATGGACCCAAAATCATTAGCCTTTTAAGCAACAGGTATTACTTTTCCGTACTTCCAGGACTGAGGAAAAGTTAAGGAAGCTATGCAGAAATTAATTATATTTGTCAAGTGGCTAATTATTTCCGGTAGAATAAGTTTAATGAAATTCATTGGAATGTCATCTTCACCCGTCACATTAGACCTAATAGAAGGAATGGCAGAAAGTACTGCATGCTCCGTCATTACTTCAAACTCAGCTTGTTCACCAAAACCTGCATCTATTTCTTCAAAGTTAAAGAGACAAGTTACTGGGACATCTAAGGCGCAGTTGTTAATGGACCTACTGCTAATACCAATTCGACGAAGGTTCCTCCATAGTTGGAAGGTGATCCATTTAATATCCATAAAGCCTGTTTCTCCTATTTAGCGCATTGTTGTAAACCAGGGCAAGTTTTATTTCGGACAGAGACTGTGCTGATAAATATACAGTTTTAAGTATCTTAACTTTTCATTTGAGTTCGTACTCAGTCTACAATGTTCCCAAGGTAATTGGAAGGCAGCTAGATGGAGAGAATTAAAGTTAATTGATTTAAAATCCCTAAACTCGAACGATGTTGGATTGTTGTTGTGCGAAAAGGGTAATGTCGTACGTACATAGCAGTAAATCGTGTTCAGAGATATTATCAAAAGATAGTTGGTTAAATAAAAGAACTGATGAGGAATCGGATACAATAAGGTCGAAAACATGTTGGCTTAATATTATTGACTATTGACAGCACACTCGACGACACGAAATCCTTGATTTGGCGAGCACGTGAATCATTTTTTAACAAATCACCATTGAAATCACCCGTAACTATTATATTAGAATAGATCGGTAAAAAATCTGAGAGGGCGGAAAAAAGGAATTCCTGGGAAAAACTTCTATCAGGATTATAGCAACATGCGACCAAACACTTAATCCAACCATCAAATAGCTCTACATATGTACATTTCGTCACAAATTTCAGGCTTAAACCAAGTCTGATCAACACATATGACATCAACTCCAGAATTTTGGTTGAAACTGCGTGCATTGAAATGACACACTTTTAACCCTTCTCTATAGTTGGACAGAACATTCAACATAACGACAGGTGAATCAAGGGCGAACTGATCATAGCGCTCAAGAGACGAAATAATGAACAGACCACAAAATTCAAGAGTAATGTGTCAAAAATTTTCCAATCAGAAGCCACAGTAAAACCGCTGTGCGCGTTTCATTACTCGTTGAATGACTAAAGCTACGACACTAGAGGAGATCAACACGGTCATAGCGGGTCAAATCTCAATTACAGCGAGCATAACAAAAGATGCTATTAAGTCTATGCGAGTGACAAAGGGTACACAAAATGGCCTTATCAACTTCCCAGCAGGTAGGGCGAACAAAATCATAGCTGCAGGACACCTAAGAATAGAGTTAGCGTGAGTGCGTGAGCTCATTACGCTCAGGGCCTAGCTTCTTACAACCATTCGTGTTGTGCGTGTTATATTACTGTCCAGAGTGCATTTTTTGTTTGCGAAACTTTTTCATGACAGTTATACTCTCGGATGTTTGTCAAACGCTCGCGAGAGGTGGGAACGTGAAAGAACTTTTGGTATTGTCTGGGAATCGAACCTTACTAACCTGACTCAGTAGTCTGACGCACTAATCACTGAGTCTCGGCACCCACTCATATTACTAAGCATTGCAAAAATAAAGTCGATCGCACAGGAACATGCCTAAGATGTGGATATACGGGAGATACTGGTAAAAACCGTACTGAAGTGTGCCATATGTGACCCGGCATGTAAAGACAAATGACATAAGAACAGTAGTCGATATCGCAGAAGGTGCCATCGAAGGAGAAAGATGGTTTTACGACGCAAAGGCGTGCTGTGTAGTACCAATATTGAATATTGAAAACGCATATAATTCTGTAAATTGGTCGTTCATTAGAAGATCAATTACCAAGATGAATGTGTCATATTACTTGCTGCGTATAGTGACCAATAAGATTCAAACAATAGGAATTTGAGGTACATTACTGATGAAGGTAAGGTTTCTTCGATGAGGAGGTGTAGGTTAGGAGGACGGCGGCATGCTTGTAGTTGCTCGATTCAGCTTGTCCGACAAGATGGTTCTTCCCAACCCCAGTATACACCACCTACTAAACATAGTAGAGAAGTAAGCTAAATCTTAATTTGACTGCGGACGGACAAAAATCGAAACTAACTACCCCAATCTAAACCATAATCTTAGAATAAATCGTCGACGGCGATTGACAATGCGGTGCTGCAAGGCGCCAAGAGGTTAATCGACGTTGTGGAAGCCGAAACCAAAGATGATGGTGCAGACCTTTACTCTGAGCGGAGGCTCCGAAAGCAGCTTAAGTAAAAGATGAAAAGGGGGAGAAGGAGACAGAAATTATCATTGGCGAAATCTTTCTTGGGCAGAAGCGACATAACGGTCAATGAATTGACTGATATGATTGCTAGTTTAACATCGGACGAAACCACCCCAGAAGAGGTGCGACCTCAGAAATGGTTCACTCCAGGGTGATAGAGATGGAGACCGAAAAATGTGATGTGGACAGCCTGTGTCCGGAAGGTTAATCAACCAAGCCAACATGAAAGTGGAAAGGCTGATGGACAAACCAAGAAACAGAAGGTCAGTCAACCCAAACCGCAAACATCCTCGAAAGCGCAGCGACCTGGACCGAGTAAGGTTATGCGAAAGCAGGACCAAGCTTCGGGGAAGAAAGCAACGCGACTAGAGGGAAAGAAACCTTACACTCCTAGCGAGCATGTCAAAGTCGATAAGGGTAAAACCTATAGTCATGCGGCGGCAAGCGACTTTCTAATGAGTGTTCCCGACGTGGGAAGGGAGGGCGGACTGGATGCTGTTCACTTGAGAGAATGTTCATCTTTGTCCCGGGGGAAATCACGAACAAAGACCTCATACTGGACTGGCTGTATCCCCAGAATGAATGTGTAACAAACACTTCCAATTGGAAGGTCAGTCTAACAGAAAGGTATGGCGATGCAGCGACAGGCGGTACCAAAGTCACGATCTGGTGTCTGAGGGAGAAAGCGAAATTGGTTAGGCAAGCAGGGGGGGAACTCAACTGCGGGCTGGAAGTCGCTCTCGTGAAATTCCAAGGAGCATCAGAAAGACTCAGCTTAGGAAGCCACCTGGTAGGGCGACCAAGTGATGAACCTCATGGATATGAGGTCAACACTAGTTGGGTAGGAGGAGCGCCGTACCGGGAAAAACTGAGGGTGATTCAATTGAACCTTCACCACATCAAACCTGCATCAGAAATGTTGACCAGATGTTTTGTGGGGAAGTCAATTGATATTGCATTGCTGCAGGAGCCTTGGATCTTCAAAGGAAGGATGAAGTATGAAGGCTTAGAGGAAGGGTTAGCAGAGGTTGGCCGCAGGGAGGAGTTTTATCACCTACTCTGTGGAATATAACTGGACTCTTTCCTGAGAAGACTTGAAAAGATTGGTATTCACATTGTGGGATAAGCCAATGATAATATCAAACATACAGAAAAGCTACTATCCGTCTGGAACGGATAGGGTATGATACCCTACCCTCCTTTCTATGTAGCCCTTATAAAGTAGGCGTAGCCAAATTGCATTTTATAGTGAAATACGACGAGAACGTCGAACGTTTGAGGATGTTCCATGTAAAATTTCATAAAAATCGGTTTTTTCACGAAACACACCCAAAAGGTGGGCGTGGCCAAGACTGTTGTATGGATGAGTTGTAAAATATTTGGTCTTAGCAACATTTTTCGATTTCATATAATTTAGTGAAGTTATGAAAAATTGGGCGGGCAGTGGAGGGATTTCAAAAATTTGTACACTTGTACTGTATCTTTTCCTCAGAAGCCCAGATATGAAATTTTATTCTACTGACTCAAAATTTAAGGCCCAAAAAGCGGTGACATACGGACGGAGGGACGGTCATCGCTCAATCGATTTCGCTATGGATGCTGATCACGAATATATATATACTTTATAGGGTCTATCTCGATTATTTCTCTATGTGTCAAACTTAATATACCCTTAGGATAGGGTATAAAAAGAGAAAAAGATATGCTCTACTATATTCCTTTATATAGCACAAGGGACTGCCGAAGCAGTACTAAAAAATTCTATAGCTAGGACACTAAGAAAAATTAAAACTGGTGTGACACAAGGTAGTGTACTAGATCTAGTACTATACCTATTATTTACTATCAATCTACCAGAAAGTGAAGAAATGACTATAGCAACTTCTGCAAATGATACAGCTGTACTTGGTGTTGGAGAACCTATAAGTAAGTAAGGAAGTAAATAATATCACAGTCAGTCCACATTAATTCTTCGTATAAACATATAGAGAAGCTACAATCCGTGTGGAACGGATCGCATGACACCCTATCCTTTTTCCTTTCCATACGCCCTAATAAAGTGCGCGTTACATACTTTTTTACGGGGTACTGCGATAACCTCGAGCATTTATGGATGTTACATTAAAATTTAGATGGCTGGATGCTCTAAGAATAGGGTAGGTACTGACTGGCGTCAACCTGGCGACAGCCAGTGTTGTAACTGTTACTGCGCATCAATTGTGCTTATTTTACCTCCTAGTGGTAGCCACCGGGTACTGGTTGGTGTCCATACGGAAAACGACACGACACGACAACAGGCAACGGCTTCCGGCTAATTGATTTTGCACCGGCTCGTAATACACTAATAAATAGCGCTAGGTTTCCAAGACTACGAATAGACACAGCAACCTGGGGCTCTCCAGATGGTCAAACCGCCAAATCCACCACCTGCTAATAGATGCGAGGCAAACATCCAACATTGTGAATGTTCAACCTTTCAGAGGATCAAACGTCGGCTCTGACCATATTCTTGTTGCAGCGTTCAATGCACGAACGACTATCCAGCATGAAGCTGCAAACCGCACAGAAAAAGAAATTCAACGTTGAAAGCCTTAGCCGCCCATAAGAGATGAAGCGGCGCAAGAAAGAGACGGAGCGGAGAAAGAGAGAGGTTACTTACTTACTTAAGTGGCGCTACAGCTCCGAGTGAACCTGGGCCTCGACTAACAAGCCTCTCTAGTTAGCTAGCTCCGTAGCTAACTGCCTCCAGTTGCGCACTCCAAGCTTGTTCAGGTCCCCTTCAGCTTGTGTGCGCCACCTAAGGCGAGGTCTTCCTCTACTGCGTTGTCCATTCGCTCTACACTGGTGTCCATTCGCTCTACATGTCCTAGCCATCTCAAACGACTGATCCGCAGTTTTTTGACTAGGTCGATGTCGCTGTACAGCTCGTAAAGTTGGTCGTTCAATTTTCTCATCCAAAACCCGTCAACGAAAACGGGACCGAATATTTTATGAAGGATTTTTCTCTCGAAACGACCAAGGATATCTTCATTCGCTTTCGATAAAGTGCATGTTTCAGCGCCGTAAAGGAGGACTGGGATGATCAAGGTCTTATATAGAGTCTCCTTAGTTGTTCGGGATAGGGCCTTACTACTCAATTGCCTTCTCAGCCCAAAGAAACAGCGACTGGCATGAGTTATTCTTCGTTTTATTTCTGCCGAGGTGTTATTGTCAGAATTAATAGCAGAGCCGAGGTAGATAAAGTCCCTTACTACCTCAAAGTTAGCCGTGTTAGTGTCAGTTCAAATCGACTTTGAAGATTTCCTCTTCTGTTATTTTTCTTCGCAATTGTATACTTTTAGGGTAATTGAACCGAAGCTATAGTTAATTACCCTTTTAAAGAATGCTAGTGGAGCCAGAGACTCCTCATTATTAACAATGAGGACACTACGGTAGTCCCCATTCGGTTTATCCATCTTGGCTCCTTTCCAATTATGGGTGGGTAAGAACGCATTGTTGACTTTCGGGATCTCCAGAATAATCTTGAGATCAGCAGGCTCAGCCGGAATCATGGCACGGGTCCTTGGTCGGTTAGGAATAGTCCTTTTCCACGACCTCCAACCGTGCCCTTAACCACATCTGTCCCAAGCCGGAGACAACGATCTTGTTTAGATCTTTCGATCTCTGATCAGCCCAACCGACATGCCCTTGGTAGCAGTCACAATCCTGGCCGAAAGAATCAGGGCCGGGATTCTCCCGCAGAACTTTTAGGAAGTTAATGGCGAGTTTATTCTTCATCTTCCTCCACTTGTCCACATTAATGCTGCCATCCAGATCGCTGTGGTCGATAGCAGCGTTCGCTATTGATACTGATCACGAACATACAAATGAATGTACATATACATACATACATACGTATATACCTTATAGGGTCTATCTCAATTATATTTCTATGTTATAGGGTATAAAAAACAACTACCATAATTAGGCAAATATTTTAAATTTACTAAAAGTCATCTAACTATATAAATATCACAATTGGTAACTAAAACAACGACCCAAACAAAGAAAGAAAATCCGACTTAGGTGCTGATGTATTCGGGTCAGATTTGTGTTCTTTTATTCGCTCCTGATTCCTCGGGAGGGTAGTGTCATTCAGAATTGGTTCCGCTATCATCTCCAGTCGGATACGGAAGAACTGATTTTGTATTATGGGGACAATGAGATTATACTTATCAATATTCTTATTGATTTGCTTCACGTCAGCATGATACTGACTTATAGTGAGCTCCCACTTAAGTTCCTCTTGGTCGTCGGTGAAAGGATAATCTCCAAAATATGCTCGTTGCTTAGTCAAATTATCTTTCAGTGCGTTTATAGAGTCTCGGATCTCTTTTTGGAGCATAATCCACTCAGGCGTGAATCCATTATCAAGTAAAATCTTGTTAAGTTTGTGTGTTGTGAAGTCCAAGTAGGGATTCTGTGATTGTGCAGACGACAGTGGCTTCCCAGTGCCGGAAAGATTATTAAAATCGCCCTTATTCATGGCTTCTTGTATTAGATCTTCCACAACGCGATCGAAGCCATACTTTGTTTTAATTGCGTGGTTCTTGTAAAACGAGCCTTTTTTCATTAGTGACTTTTCACCCGCCTGTGATTTCTCAAGACGGTGACTGAGAACTCTTTCCTGAGCCTTCATGGCCTTTACCTGTTGGTACTGCTTCTCACGCTGGAACGGATTGCCAACCCCATAACCCTCAAAGCTAAGGTATTGACGATGCTGTGGCGCCGTGTGTTTGATATCGAATACTTCTTCTTCTTCATCTTCATATATCCCTCGTCGATTCTTAGCGAATTTTTCTTGCAAAACTTTAAAAGCTTCATCCACTTCTTGAAAACGTTCAGCAGAAGCGTCTTCGTGCCCACTATCCGGATGGACTTTCTTCACGAGCTCGATGTATGCCCGGCGTACGGTGTTCTGATCTGAAGTATCTTCTACTCCAAGAATGCGGTAACATTTCTACGAGTAAATAAGAAAACTTAAAATCAAATTCGATTAATATACATGTAAACTGTTACCTGATATAATTCTAGACGTTTAATTTGCATAAGCCGTCTAGAAATTTCAAACAGTTTGCATTTGTTTCGTAATAAACTTTTCAATCCAAGCATTCTTGCTCCTGCAAAATTAAAACGCAAATACAAAAATTTAGATGTTATTTCGCATGTCAATAACAATAATAGGATTTGTGTTAAGGTACAAAATGCAGGGTACCTTTATAATGCTTAAATTACTAATTTTAACAATGAAAATAAGAACTTTTTTTTGTATTTTGATTACTATCCGATGGGCTGCTGTAGCAGCTGATAGGTATTGTTTTCATGAGAATTAGATAAACAGCTGATTAAGTTCCCTTCTCATTCCGTTTCGTCAGAAACCATAGGTAGTGCTGCCAAGTTGTTTTGGGGATTGAACACCGTTCTTCAATTTTCATCGTAAATTTTGACCTCTTGGGCAGAGTATATCTACTTACAATGAGTAGGGACACTCTCTACACATATGCATTGCTACTATTAAAAACCAAAACCCACAACAAAAATGTACAATAAGCGAAAACAGGTCAAAGATATTAAATTTCACCCTTACTCGCGATCGCTTAAAATAAAAAGAGACAGCAATACATTTTACCAAAATCACTACATGCGACTGCCTGTATAAGATATATAAAAGTGGTTTTCCCATAATGCTTTTCTAAAGGCTAGGACGATGAAATTTCATATCTGGGCTTCTGAGAAAAAGATACAGTACAAGTGTAAAAATTTTTGAAATCCGCCCACTGCTACGCCCGCTTTTTCATAACTTCACTAAATTATATGAAACCGAAAAATTTTGTTAAGACCAAATATTTAGGCATTCAGATTCCTTACAATCCACCCATACAAAAGTTTTGGCCACGCCCACTTTTGGGACGTTTTCATCACAAAACCGATTTTTGGGCCTTAAATATTTAACTGGGACGCTGAAATTTCATATCTGGGCTTATGAGAAAAAGATACAATACTAGTGTAAAAATTTTTTTAATCCGCCTACTGCCACGCCTACTTTTTTATAACTTCACTAAATTATATGAAACCGAAAAATTTTGTTAAGACCAAATATTTGGGTATTTAGATTCCCTACAATTCACCCATAGAACAGTTTTGGCCACGCCCCCTTTTTGGGGGCGTTTTCATAAAAAACAGATTTTCATGAAATTTTACTTTTAACATCCTCAAACGTTCGACGTCGTATTTCAGTACAAAATTGCAATATTACCTAGCCCACTTTATAAAGGCTACATAGCAAGGAGGATAGGGTATCATACGATCCGTTCCAGACGGATTGTAGCTTTTCTGTATGTTTTTAAAAAAGGGTTAGTTACGGATCTTTAAATTAAATGTTCCATTCCAAAACATCAAAATGAACATTTGTATTTTTTTATCACTTTATGAAATATCATACTTAGCGATTCAAAATTTTCTATTCATCATTATCTGGCTGCTAAGTTTTGTTGTAGCTGGTAACACTAATTGAGTAGTTATATTGTGGTGAGGATTGTTTACATTTTTTCACACGTCTTTTTAAAGGCGTGTTGACTTAAATTGTTATCAGTCGTGGCAAAGAGAACACGCAAAGAAATAAAGGGTGTTTCGTGCATCAAATAAGTGAGAGTACAATTTTAAAACTTTTCAAATGGGTAAACATGTTTGTAAATGTTTACCGTGCGATCGGGAAAATTTTGGCGTAAAATACGTTACTTTAGGCTATACCTAATTTGGACATATCGGTAGTGAAACAGCGTTTTACTGCTTTGCAATTCGCCAAAAACACAACTGTTTGTTGGAATTGGGTCAGCAACCTAATGTTTCCTCTTATAATATATATAGCATAAGTCATATGTGAAATTATATCATTTATTAAATGTATAATAAAAATGTATGGGAAAATAATTTTTGTGTTTTTTTTAACGGAACACCCTGTGCTACTTTCCGAAATAATTTTTCCAATCTTCTATCCCTCTTTCACTGCCGTCTTTCTATTGCCGTCTATTTCTCGTGTCGGTGAACTTACTGATAACAATTTTTCAAAAACACGTGGAGAGTGTCCCTACTCACTGTAGGTAGATATACTCTGCTCTTGGGTAACAAAACTGTAATTTTTAGAAAAATAGCTTCTAAGCAGAATAAAAAGTAATTTAATAATATATATAACAAAGCTTCATTGAATTCAGTCTTACATATAGTGATCGCACAGTTAAATAAACATAAATACAATTTAAAAACGTAGTATAATAAGGTATGATATGTGTATTAAAATTTCTCTGTGATCTATGCCTGCACAGTACCAATCCGACTGTGTGCATTGAGGGTTTGCTGTGCATACCGAACAGTATCAGAGGATGCTATATGTATGTGTCATCGCGGGGTTGCTACCAGCGGATATCCTGGCCACCGAGCTGCAGAGGACCTACGATGCCAAAATTCAGGATCCCCAAGCTTCAGTCAGAGATATCCAGCTAGAAGAGAAACAACGAAGTATGAGAGCATGGCAAGTGAGATGGACCCACTCTACAAAGGGAAGGTGGACCCATCGACTCATACCAGATGTCCACAAATGGATGGACAGAGACAACGGAGAAGTAGATTTCTACTTAAGCCTGCGGTGAGTATTTTTTCAGTGCCCTATCTTCAGTGGAGAGCGCAGATTACTAGAGGAAAAAATCGGAGAAAGGCCAACTCCTGAGAACTTAGTGGATCGATCATATGCTGACATCGAGCGAAATATGGGACGCGCTGAAGCAGGTTGCGGCAGTGATTGTGATGGAGCTTCGACGGTTAATAAGAGTTAGGGAGAGCATCAACGAAAGTCGTAACCCGACGGGGCCTCTTACGCAGCAAAGAACAGCAAACGCTGAACCCAATATTGACTCAACAAACGGGGAAAGAAGAGCTTAAATTGCTAACCAGCCCCGCGAAGTAATATCTAACGGTGGTTCCGCGGGGAGAGTGGTTGAAGTGTGTGGGGTGTGTGTTTAGTACGTAGGCGTATTCCTGGAATCGAGTAATCAGGTCTGCGAATCGTGCATGCCAGGAACCCGGGTTACTGGTATCTTTAGAAGATTACACATCCGTTGGCGAAACCGAGAAAAAAAAAAGACCCATTATAAAAAAGGACTAAGTAACTACAATTGCTAAACAGACCACAACTGATCTCCTTATAGGAATTCTCACAGACAACAACTCAAAGGCGGCCCAGAAGAATGAGAATCAGTACTGTGCAATACAGAGACTGTGGCGACACAGAAGTAAAGGAAGACTTGTTCCATTTCCTTTGCGAATATTCAAGTTTCAGTACAACAAGAAGTATCTTTTAAACGACCTGAGCGAACTGGCAAATACGCCACCTAAGATTCATAACGAAAACAGGATGGTTCAAGGGCCACTCTTGTTGGTATTTTGTATTGTTTCGTCGATATCCCATAGCGGTGAGCCCAATAATGCAGTCACTCAACCAACCAACCAACCAATATCACTTTATATTTCATAAATTTATTTATACAGGTGACAAAATAGATTTCAAATCGAGATTTTTAATTTCTTTGACAATCCAAATTCATATTTCATTCACAATAGCATGTTAAACTCAGTCTAGCTAAACTGAAGTCTATATTATACTGTAGAACCGAGCGATTTAAATGTAAGGGTTAAACTGACATAGGCGTTTAGTTAAACTTTAGTTTAAACTCGCACTCTGAAACCGGGCATAAGGGTTTTTTTCTGCGATCAATCCAAGGTATGGTTATGACTGGGAATAGTGCAAGTATGATGATGATTTGTCCTGATTTGAATTCATTTTGTTTCCATTCCTTCTAAGATCTACATAATGACATCTTGAGAGTTTACTCTTTTTTTAAAGTACCTATAATAAGCAGGGTACTAACATAAGACTTTATGAATTTTATTAAATTATGAATTATACTAAAAAATAGGTTCAATAACTATGAACCTTTAAAGGATTATGCTACTTGACCTGTGAATTTGAAAACGTATGTATGTACACATTTGTGGGACAGCAAGGTTGTTCAGTCATTAACTACTATGCTTGGTTAAATGTGAATGTATTTCTCTAATAGTTGATTTTAAAGATTTGTCTATGCAATACTCAAACCATTTGCCTATCAAAGTTGAATTTGGTGTGGTAGCAAGAGAAACAAAAGAAACTAGAAACATCCAATTTTCCCCTAAACTTTTGTGGAAGAAATCTAGGGCAGCACAATATGGGGTCAATTTGGAACACAACATTTAAATAGGCGATCATCTCAACATGGCGGCGTTGAAAATCTGATCAAAACATCGTATCCGGTATCCAGGCAGCCTCCAGAGAAAAAAACAATACATAAAGAGATGACGAGTACGAAACCGCAAGGCGTATGTATATCCTTTTGATGGCTAAAAGTTTTCTGAAAATTTAGCAATGAGAATTTTAGAAACACTTTTATTCAACTTAGTCGTAACTTTCAGAAAACTTATGAAAAAACAACCGATTTTATGAAAAAGAAGCACTAAAACTCATATGCTGCAAGAATCCTAAAGATTTATGGTCTGCAAGACCTTATTGATAGTGCTAGATCTTCCGTTCACCGGTATATATTGTCCCCTTGAACATAATTTGTGTAAACGCAGTTACATACTTCAAAATTGGTAACATATTTCTGTCATTTTTCAACTGAAAAGAGAGCTGAATTACATTCCACATCGTATGGACGTGACGTGCCTATATTTTGCAGCATCTGCAACCTTTCGGAGTTGGAAAATGTCATCCACTTTGTTGGAAAATGTCCTCTACTAAGAGGAATACGAAGAAACTTCCTAGGCAGGAGACAACAAAACAGAAACAGAATTTCTAGTGATTTTTAATTGCGAAAGTGATAATACTCTCCTTTTTAATTTTTATAAAACAGCAATAAATTATCGAAATTAAATTACAAACAAAGCCTTTTAAGATTAACTTTGTTGTTTTTGTTTTTTATTTGTTTTCCTTTTTCTAAGCTAATCTAAGGTCGTTGGTGGCAGCAAAAATAGAGGGGGGAGGGGCGCTTTTCACTAAGGCACCTTCTCTCGTTTCTTAGATGATCGGTGGCGTCTACCAGTTCCAGTTAGTCCGAACTATTAGTGTTTATCCCTATATAAGCTGCTTCGACATATGTATCTGAATCTAAGGTCTATATGGATCTCTAATACTGAATCAGGGTGTTGGAAAAGAATTGGTGGCGGAGAAACGGGCCAACGGCAGAGCTCATATTTCCGAAGCGAGTTAGGCTCGTTTCACACTATCCGGTTTTAGCCGTACGGTTTTTGCCGTACGGTTTTTGTCGTAAAAATCCGAATGCTGTTGTCCATTCACACTATACGGTTTATGCACGGTTTTTTTTCCATCGCAAGCTCAGTTTGTGATTAAGTGGTGTGTTGGTTAGATAAAATGAATCGTAATCAAATTATTGCATTATTGTTATTTATTCATCGACGGCGACAACGCAAACGTAATTTTTGGGTGCATCCTATCAAAGAAAGGCGAGAGAAAGTTTGCTTATTTCATACCTTATTTGAGGATGTACGGAAAGATGAAAATAAGTTTTTCAATTATTTTCGAATGTCCATTGCTTCCTTTGATGAATTACATGAAAAACTCAAGGATGCCCTCCAGCGCCAAAACACACAGTTTAGGAACTGTATACAACCAATTGAGATGCTGGCCATTACGTTACGGTAAATATAAATATATGTATGCTATGTTTATGTACACTTGCATGTACGTATACATACTACACTCCTGAAATAGATTATTAAGATGTTCGAAACTGAAAGAAAACAACACAAATTAACTAAAAACGTATTTATTAACACATTTATTTTTTTAAATAATGAAATGATACATAGTATGTAGTTGTACTTGCACCAAAATCAATACTTTCTGCAATTGAGGATGCTCTTGAAGTAGAATGGCTATCCTCCTCTAGAGAGATGAACTCACTTGCATCTTTTGTAGCATTTCGATCCTTGTAGGTGTCCCACAGCATAGGTCTGGCTTCCACAAGTGTAATTAACACTTCGTTATCAATAGCTTCCATTATTATTTAAAAAATTATTTAAATAAATTAACCAAACCGCAACTACACTGGCTTGAAGATAACTGATCGTACGATTTAAAGCCGGTAAATGTGAAAGCGCGCATTTGATTATGTACACCACTGCGTTATCGGTAGCCGTACGGACGCCGTTAGTTGCAGTGGTAGTGGACGGCTGCTACACGGCATGGTGATGGCATTTTGCCGTAACCGTGTAATGTGAAAGGGGTCATGCTTTTTTTCAGGCCACTAAAATAATTTCGCCGTACGGTTTTTGCCGTACGGCTAAGACCGGATAGTGTGAAACGAGCCTTACTGATTTCAGGAAAACGCAGTCCCTCGTCCTAGTTCTAGGTATGAAAAGGAACGATCCCCCAGGTTGGGGGTTGTGCGGTTGGGGGTACCTTCTCTACCATGGAAAAAACTTTTAGTTGCGAATGTAATAACAGCCTCGGATAAGGATGATTTAACTGTTAACGACCCCAGAAAACATGATAAGGACAGAAACTTTCGGATTCGCACGTGGAATGATAGGTCTCTTAATAGACCAAAGAAGGGCTGGGCAAAAGAAGGATGAAAAACTGCGATATCTACTACGGCGATTGCTACCAACAACACAAACACCGCCTACTGCAGATGCGGGTTTGTTATTGGAGACAGACTTAGGCAAGAAGTATTGAGTTACAGGCATGTGAACGAGCGTCCCGTAACAATTCGCATCAAGGCTAAATTCGTAAATATTAGCGTACACACCTCCACAGAAGGAGAAGACAGTTTCTACGAGCTCTTAGACAAGACGTACGAGCAGTGGCCTAGCTATGATGTTAAAATTGTCCTGGGTGATTTAAACGCAAGGTTAAAAAGAGAGTGCATTTTTGGTAGTACTGCCGGAAAACATAGCCTGCACGACACCACCTCCGATAACGGATTCACGCTAATCGACTTTGCAGTGGGACAAAATCTTGAAGTAGTTAGCACGCGGTTCCCACATCTCAATATTCACAGAGGAACATTGAAATCTCTGGAGAAGTCAACCATTAAACAGATTGATTACATCGCGATCGACACAAGGCACTCTTCCAGTATGATGAATATCCGAACGTTCTGAGGAGCGAACATCGACTTGGACCACTACCTTGTTGTAGCCAAGATACGGATGCGGATATCCAGAACATCGCGAAAACTGTGAGAAAGTTTGACGTCGGAAAGCTCAAATCGCAAGAGATCGATAAAGCCTTTTCCGATCGAGTGTCCCTTAATCTCTCAAGGGGTCATATGCCGCCAGCATCAAGTATATGCTGAGGATCAGTGACTACACTGCCAAAAGGCCATCAGATGTGCCGCACATTATGTGCTGGGTTTCCCTCGACCACCACGGCAAGAAAATGCAGAAAAACAGATGGCATAAAAGGACCAGAGTTGCTCGCGAGCTTGGACTTGGACTTTCTCAAGAATAGATCAGGTCGCTCTCGGTTGTTATAAGACAAAAATACTTTGCGTGATTTTTGGTACCGTCTGCATAGACGGAGAGTGCAGAAGAAGATAAAGTCATGAGGTGCATGAGCTACATATCGGCATCGACCTAGTCAGGAGAGTTGGAATATAACGATTAAAATGGTTGCGTTATGTAGAGCGAATGGACAATAATGCTCTGGCCCGGAGAGTC
Organism: Xylota sylvarum; assembly: GCA_905220385.1. Lineage (NCBI taxonomy): Eukaryota > Metazoa > Arthropoda > Insecta > Diptera > Syrphidae > Xylota > Xylota sylvarum. The sequence continues at coordinate 64,088,655 of LR999957.1, read as the reverse complement.
TTCGAATCCACCCCAGAGGGACGACGCAGTAGAGGAAGATCTCGCATTCGGTGGCGCGCTCAAGTGGAAAGGGTCCTCAACAAACTTGGTGTGCGAAACTGGAGGCAGCTTTCTAGAAATCGACCTGGCTGGATAGGCTTGTTAGTCCAGGTTAGTCAACCTCAGGTCCACCCCGGACTGCAGCATCCCGTTAGTAGCACCCAGTTAGAAAGCCTTAAATTTAAGTCCCAAAAAGCGGTAATAGATCGACTAACGGACGGACGGACATTGTTTAATCGATTTCGCTTTTGATACTGATCACGAATATATATATGTACGTTTGGTGCGCTTTATGGGCCGGTGGAATCATTGATCCATATGTCTTCAAAAATGTTTATGGTCAGAACGTTACAGGCAACGGTGAGTGGTACAGAGACATGATTACTAACTTTTACGTGCCTCAAGTGGAAGGTATTAATGTTGCAGACATATGGTTTCAGCAGAACGGCGCCACATGCCACACAGCGCGCGATACAATTAATTTACTGAAAGAAACATTCGACGAACGATTAATTTCACAAAATGGACCTGTTAACTGGCCAGCTCGTTCGTGCGATTTGATGCTATTAGGTTATTTTCTCTGGGGATATGTAAAGTCGCATATCTACGCCGATAAACCAGAAACAATTGAGCACTGAAAGCCAACATTTGACGCGTTATTGTTGAAATACAGCTTGATTTACTGCTAAGAGTGTGTGAAAATTGGACCTCCAGATTACGCCATGTACGCGTCAACCGCGGCAACCACATGCCCGAAATCATATTCATTCACAAAAATTATCTTTCAAATAAAGCCAATTTCATGGAAACGATTATTTCTCCATGTTACGAACTATATGTCAAACTTAATATACCCTAAGGATAGGGTATAAAAATAAAAGTCTGGATATATTTCATTTGTGGATCTTTTTTGACTGATCTGGCTTTATGAGAACGAGTTGGATTCTTCATATCACTAACCTTTCCGATTGTCTCAAATTGTTGGATTATGTTCACCACAGATGGGCCAAAAGTTGCTTCATAGCGCTCGAAAAATATACGAACTTTTCGCCATTTTTGTATTGAATTCTACAATTTCTAAGCTTTGCTCAAGCGTATATCATTTCGCATTATAAAGTTATTACTTGACCACTGTTAAGAAATGACAGATTTATGTTTGAAAGCTCAAATATACCACGAATTAAAGTGAACGTTGTTGAGAGAAGAACTATTATTTCTATACTTGTTATGTGCATAAGCGTCTAAAAAATTTACATGTCCAAATGTTTAAGTCAAATGCTTTTTAGATATGCATACAGTTTCTCATATTCAAAAACAGTTGAAATATAACCTAATACCAAACGTCAAAACTAATCAGTCCAAAATGCACTTAATCGTCGGTACCCTGTTTGGATGAATGCGTACTTATACATTCTTCAAAATAATATAAAGTGGATACACTGCTTCGGATCTGACATTTGAGAATGGAACTTCCAATGATTTTCCACACCACCACAATTATGAAATTTCTCCTGTACATGAAGTTCCATTCCACCAGGTTGGCAGGAATTTTCTTGGATTTTGGAACAAACTGCACAAAATCGCAGACAGCTTTCGGATTTTCTCCAGCGATAGTTTGATTGAATCATTTCGTGCAAAATGTCCGACAAAAAGAGATCGAGGCGTCGTAAAGATGTAAGTTTTATTCATAAATTCTACTGTAAATTACCTAATTTCTTTCTCAATTGTGACTTTAATAGTTTTCGTGAAAATCCGTGGTTTTTTTTATTGAAATATCATCCAAATTTTGTGTAGAAATTGGTAAAATTTTTCACCATCCATATCGTGTGACGTGACAGTTCTCCAGCAAAATAATTATGGTTATCATTCAGAGGGGATAACTTAAAGTGATTTGGTGAAAACTAGAGAAAAAAAATGTTATTTACTTTTTTCTTTTTTCTCGACAAAAACAATTGAAATTGTTTTTCCTATTCTAATTGTGTGTGTACATGAAGGTTTTTCTCTATAGTTTTTTTTCTGCGTATTAAAAGTACAAAATGACTTGCGTCAGACTCGATTGTGTGATAGAGAAGAGACTCAGATTTTAATGAGCTGTGCCTATGTTGGGGGTTTCCAGAGAGGATTTTTTTTACTTCCATATGCGGTGGTTAACATTCTGCCTCTGTTGGAGGTCTATCCCGTGCAATGAGATTTCTGTCTTTTCAGCTTTTTTGAAAAGTAAACGTGGACATGTAATTATTATTAGTTAGTTTTATTTTGAAGGAAAATATGCCTTCCAAATAAAACGGCAAGGAAAACAGCGCATGTTTCGAACAATTGAGCAAACGGGGCGGCTGGGGGTGTCTGTTGGCGTTGTTTTTATTGTTTGTTTTTTTTTCCTTATACAGTGGGTCACGAAAGTTTCATTCCAATCAAAAGTTTGTCCAGGGATTTATGTACATATGTATATGAAATTACCCTTAGTTAAAGGCTTTTACCAATACTGTTCAAAATTAAAAGTGAATACCTATTACTGTACACTAGCTCCATTTCCAAACAAATTTTCATCTCGTTCATGACCCTGAAATTGACATGTGCTGTACAGCGCTGTGGCAAATGGCGGATGACAGACCCTTGCTAGGGGTGAGGGAAGGTCATAAACATTCAAATACATTAGGCACATGTACTGCGCAGAGTACCTGACCTTGTGTTGTGTGAGTTTCTACCTACCCTAACGAAGCAGATTAGTTTTTATTGCAGCTGTATACCGTGACAAAGCTATGAGCATACATATGTACATGCATTTGTATGAATGCATGTGTACATGCATATAGAGTGGTTTGAGAGGTACATATTTTGATATCGTTTCTCGTTCGTTATACCCAAACAATCTTGAATGCCTATATTTTTGTACGCATGGGACTCTTTGCTCGGTCCCTATTTAAACCTCTGTGAACTAATGACGCCTATGCAAAGTTGTGAGGTAGTCTTATTTTTTGCTTTTATCCATATGGTATATGCACGTACATACATATACCTATATATATATGAATATGTACATACATTTGTATGTGTGCAAATTTGTATGTTCTTGCGATATTCCTAGTCGTGCTAATCCTGTACATCCTCTAATAAATTTGGAAAGATTAGTAGAAGTATGACGAACGAATCCAAAATTTCATGTATTTGGTGTGTTCTGTAGTTTTAAAAGAAGAAAGGAGTAATTATCAAGACCCAAAATCCACTGCTCCAATGCGGGAAAATAGCTATCTTGGTGTTTCCACTAATTACACTGTCACACAAAATAAAGTGCAAAAGTAAACTCAGAAACATTTCTTAAGCGGCCCATACACCGTCAATATTATTGTACAATATATTGCACCATATTATTTGATTCGTGCCCTACACGAAGCAATAATATTGCACAATAATTCATTTGATGAGTATCTTTTGTTTTTTCTCGTTGCTATGTATGTACTTTTTCTCTCAACAACGATATACTGGATTTTTCTCCCATTCATTTTGAAGGCTTTACCAAAAAGATGTTAAGTTCCAACGCTTATCAAGTTTAATCCTGTCGTTCAAAATGAACCAATGGTTCTGGATTGGGTTCAGATCTGGGGACTGAGATGGCCATTCCAATAAATCAACATTATTTTGGGTAAAAAACTCCTTAGTTACTTTGCTCGTATGCTTTGGGTCGTTATATTGTTGGAAAATATGTATAACTTCCCAAAGACTTCTTCTAGAAGCAGAAGAAGCTAATTTTTCCCTAATAGTGTTGACGTACGTTGGACCCGTCATTTTGGTGTCCAACGCCGATAAAGGAGAAACATCCCCAGACCATTACCGGAGAATCATCGAATCCACCCCAGAGGAACGATGCGATAGAAGAAGAGCCGCCTAAGGTGGCGCGCTTATGGTGCTTATGGTGCTCGTAATCGTGATTAATTCGATAAACTATGAATAGTTTTGGCAATACGTTAGCGATCCACAAGCTATTGTCAAAACACTATTACATCCAGAAAAAGTCAATGTCAACGGACCAAATTGGATTTTGCCAGAATGTTGACGGTTTTGATAAAAACTTTCTTGCGAAGGCGAGGTGTTTTTTGATGTTAATCGGACGAAGCATAGACTTTTTTTTCGCAAAAAAGTTTTTTAAGCCGCTTTCCTGTCCTCGGTGTTATATTCAATTACAGTTCTTTGATACTCCTGGCCGAAGATAAATGGTTTTTCCTGGTCTTAATTTTAATCCTCTGGTCAACAGTTGCTGTAGTCCTCCGCTTTCTTCCGCAAAAACTTTTAAAACTGGCAACTGTTCCTCGTTTTTCAAAGCGCGCCGCACACAAATCACAGTATGCACTTTATTTTGTCGCGTATTAAATACACCTGCTGCAGTGTTACCACAACTCATAGCAAATAAACAAAAGCGATTAACAGTTAATTATTGCAAAACTGTGAACACACATATACATACATATATGACGTCACCACATAACAATTGAGGCATAAATGCCCTTTGCTTTTAACTTACAGGATTTAACAGCCGGTTAACAGCTGGTTTTGCACTTTATTTTGTCTGATGTAACTGCTATTTTTTTGAGTTATCCCTAAATGAAAATTAAAGTTCCTTTTCATTCCCTAGCTACTTTACTGGATATTAGGATTTTGTTCAGTTAAGTGCATTATTAAAACAATGTCCATACAAACATTGATTCTCCCGTCTGGCATTTGCCATTCATTGGCTATTCTGATGTTTGCGGAGTTAGAACCAGGTAGATAGTGGTATGGAATTCAGGAGGTTTATCAGCTCAAATTTACTTAACTATCAAGTGACTGGGGTTCTTCATTCGGTTCTTCTAAATTTTTTTCATCTCTGCAACTTCTGCTATAGTTTTTATGGATTGTTATAATACCACTATCACTGCGTCTATAAATATGCATAACTCGTGTATATCTGGGAGTAAAATTAACCAGAGGAAGCTATCTGTTATCAAGGAATGTCTACAAAGTTTCCTCAGCTGCACTGTGTCCATTCATGTTTGCTCTACTTGTGGATTTGCAATATGTATGTACATACTAAAAGGAAGGAGGTGAAAAAAAAAAAAAAAATGGAAAGTATAGTAAATATGCAAGTTTGAATCTTTCCTTGCAAGTTTTTTCGGTCTTGGAATATCCATATAGCCCAGAATCCATAAACTTTGAACCACTTTGTTGCCAATGAACTCAGTAATAAAGTAATGTAATTTTGTCCTCTTTGATATGTTTTACATCCCAGATATCGGTAGTAAAATCGTTTTACAGAACTTAGCTAACTTCTTCTGAAAGTCTTCTGGAACAGTGGTTGATTCGTAGGGTCTCGAACTAAACCCTAGAACCTGTTTTGACAGGAATTTTGGAGTCGTTGAAGTAGAATATCATCGCCGTTGATTTCACGACTTAACGTATCCCCACAAGGATGATGCAGTGGGGTTCAATCGCTTGATCTTAGTGGCCAATTGACTCGTTCATTTCGGGGTAATATTAACACCGAACTGCAGTGCTATCCTGTTGAAACCACAGGTCTTTCAGTTTGATGTTAAGTTTTGAAACAAATAATCATTAATCATTCAGTAATGGGCTCCACTGACAGTAATGCGAGTTTCTGGGATATTTTTGAAAAAAAAAGGTCCGTATAGGTCAACAGCGTACAATTCGCACCAAACAAAGTAACTGCATTTCATGAACGTCTTGTGCGTTCTCTTCACTTCGAATGGGGCTACATATTTCGTTTGTTTACGTATCGATTAAGGCTGCATACACACCGGATCAGACAAAACGTTTTAACAACAATACATTGATTCTTATGACCCAACCTTCACCAAAGCAGACGAAACAAAAGACATGTCTTTGACTTGATGTGTTTCATGACTGATTGTCGAAAATGCATGGCTTTGCATATGATCAACACACACCGAATGGAACAAGAATGTTTTAAGCGAACGTCGTTTCGATTGTTGCACGTGTGATTAGATAAGTGAGATGCGCCTTGTTGCTGGAGAAAAAAAACGATCCACTTCAAGCTGATTTACATATGGTCCAATCATGATGATCGTCGTTTTTCCTTACACGGGCTGAATCTTGTAAGCCTTTAGGACAAGTTGTGCACGACATTTTTATTTTCAAACGCATAGTTTTCAATTTGGTTGGATTTCCGATGCGAAATTGGGCGTTCACTTGACCGATAGTGGGTATCATAAAACGGACGAACGGCTATGCAACATTGACAAATTGAATTTTGTTGTGGTATAAGTCTTTCCATAATGATAACTCACACTTGATAGTTTGTCCCTACATTATCACTTTCTGTATCTAATAGCCGATAAAATGCAATTTTTCCATCAGTCTGAGAACGCTGGTGTGCGTTAACATCCATTGGAGGCAGAAAGGTCGTGCGCATACATACATACATATGTGCAGTGGCAAAACTGGAACACCTTATACTTTTTTGTAAATGTAAAGTATTGAAGACCATTCTAGTAGAACATTTAATGTTTTTCGCAATGTTTCTAATGGACTCTTTTCGCTTTCGCAACGCTAAAATCATCTCTCTCTGTTCTTCCGAACAATGCTGGGCTGTACCAATGTTATTGAAGTCTAGACCAAAACAAAGGATTACTATACATATGTATGTATATCACAAAATTTCCCAGGACTCATTTCTTACCGATTTATTTTGCTTATTTACGATAAAAGTATTTTTTTTTTACTTCTTTCTGGCTTTTGCTATTATTTTGTCCAGCAAATTCAACGAAGTTCTACGAAGAACGGTCGGTATATTTCATATGGCTGCGATCGTTCATTTTCTGGCGAGGAGATTCATTAACAACATATTTTTCTATACGTGTAGTTGTATAAACTAACAACTCCATAGATTCAACTAAAAACAAAATTAGGCACTTAATTTTAAAAAAGTACAAGATGTTGCTATTTATTTGGCCACAGCTGTATGTAAATATGAGGATTGCACTATTGTTTATTTGAAGTCTCAGGTACTAAGTATTCTATAAAATTTTAGTCTAAAAATTGAATTTGATTTCAATTGATGTGGTTGAATAATTTATATATAAGTTAAGTTCGATGGACAATCTGGCACCATGTTATATTTTATTTTAAAAACAAAAATTAGAGTATTGTATATATATTATTCTTTGTTTGATGTTCAGCCATTGCATGCAAAATAGCATCCATTGGGTTGGTATATAAAAGCTGCTCACTATTAATCACCATACATTTTGACTTGTTCATGTCCAACCTTTTACAAAGACCAAATAAATGACTTTTCATATGTTCATGAAACAGTGCTACGTCTTTACCACCCACAAATAAAAAAATTGACGTTTAGTACTCAACGGAGTCCTTAACGCGTTTTCAAAATTACGTGAGGTAGAGAGCAATAAAAAATCTGAGGTATGTAGCCCATAAACCCATCTGCAGACTGGCGGTAAATTCCTTTAAACTTAGAGAACTTTTTAAACTTTCAAAAAAACATTATTTAATTGGTTATCAGTTTCCCAGATAAGAAAGAATTTTAAGAAAATTATTTATTTAGGCAATGGATAAAGCTAAATAGAGGTACAGAGCAGGATATCATTCTACGGATTACTAGTACGACGAATGTTCTGTTCCCTTTCAATAATCTTACCATCAGTCCCATTTCAGTCTGGTATATAGAATTGATAAATATCTATATACTATGTGTGTATGTATTTAAAAAAATATATAGATTTAATTTCAGACAATCAGCCATGTTATTTTAAGCTAAAAAATTAGCTTAAATTAGAAAAAATCCTTCCAGATCAGATCAGATTTGAAAACTTGATCTCACTGAGATAATCTGTTAATTTGAACGAAGATTGATGAGACTGTTGTAGAAGAGTGTATATTGTTGTATGTACATATGTACAGTGCATTATCTCTGTGATTCCTAAACCTAACTACATGGCTGATGAACTGTTTAGGATGAAACTTGCCGGTTTAACCAGATAGGTTTCGCTGGAAATAGCTCTAGATGCGTATTAATGTGAATTCGGTCAGTAAAACCAATTACAGATAATTAGAAGATAAAGCATACACCAGTACAACTGTAGGTCTTGTGATTATCAAATGAAATATGTCTAAAGAACTCCTAGGGAAACATTTGAATATTAATTTCTTCACTGGATTTCTGGGATAATAGCAAACTCCACTCCTTCATGGTACTTATTATGAATATATTGAATAACAGATTGCTGGAATATGTGTCATTAATTAGTACTTGCGATAACTCTCACCACACTGGAGTTAATTTTCGACTTTGAGATGTTTACGGTATAATTGAAACTTCGAGATATAAATTGCAGCCAAAGCCTCCTTTGAAGAGGTGTTTTTACAGATTATTAATTTACTGTCTATGAAGGTATCAATTGTCTTGTGGATTACATACATATACATATACATATGTAGTTTAAGTTCATGTAATTCGAGTATGCTAGTTAACATCTGTGGTGTTTAGGAGAAATCTGGTAACTCCACAAGAAATATTTTATAGTTTTAAAGTTGCTTAACACATGATAAAAAATATTTTATAATTAAAGGAATAATTTATAATTTATAATAATGAATCGTAGTTTGCGTGTGTTGTATCTACATGTAAATGGAAAGGTGGCCGAGACAAACTTCCTTTTTGTAACCATTTGCTATGATTTCCTTAACATTTAGCTCAAGAACGTAGAATATACAGATAGTTAACTTTCCGTAATTTGCCCGCTAAAACCCGAAGATGGGCGAAGCCTAAATCCTCTCCCTTTATTCCCTATCCGTGAATACATATGTATAATATACATATGTACATATTACAGTTATCAGCTAATTGATTTCTGGTGATTAGCATGAACTAAGTTTTGCATGTGATGAAATTTACCTAAAATTTAACCCAAGAATGCGAAAACCTATTTCAGTTGTACACTATTTTTGTTTATATCAATTGATTGATCTTATTGCACTGAATTCAAAACTGCAATTAAATATTGTCATACTCATTTAAAAGGTATTGCACTTTCAATACCCCAATTCTTTAAGTCGAATGCCCAGTCGTACATATTTTCTCTCGTATTTAGACTCGCATCAAAATTGAATTCCTATTCTTCGGTTTGTAGGCAATGTATACATTTTAGAAAAAACAAGATGTATGATTGCAGTTATCCAAACGTGTGTTCGTGTACATACGAGTTTGCTCGTAAAGTTCGACTTTGTAATAACTAAATACGACTGTAGTCGGATAGCGGATAACAAATAATAACAAAAAAATTCCAATGGTAGTCAACTTTTGACACCAAGATGGCAGCGCCTTTGGAAATGCCCATGACTCAAAGAATGTGTGCGTGAGCTTTCATTTGATTTGTATATGCAAGCATCTATGCACCTAAAGAGACATGGGCAAAATCAGCTGATTTCTGGTGTTTTTCAGCTTGGCGGTAGAAAGGGAGACCTACTACTCCTCAGCAGCCTAAATGGCTAAACGGATATTATGAAGAATATGTGACTTACTTTTTAAACATTCAAATATATCAATATTTTGACTAGAAAAAATGATTAAGAGAAAATTTATAGGCGGTAAAATTTTATATAATTCACATGAACATTATATAGAGCCCATTTTTTGGGGACGTTTTGATAAAAACTGCAGAATCCCTAATGTGTAAGAAGAGCAAGAGTTGAATTACTATCCTGAACAAGTTTGCAAACCTATAGGATAAAGGTGTAAATACGGACGACCCAGTCGTGCACTTTACTTGCTTTCTGAGAATATACAAAATGCGGTTGGTACACATCCATACAAAGGTATGTATGCCAACATCAAAGACGCTTAATTTTTGATTTTAAATTCATTTATATACGAGATATCAGGTAGCGAGTAATTGTTGGGGGTATTAATTCATATAGTAAGTCATTTGGTCAGAACGGGTTTAATTGGTTCTCGATTTATCATACAATATTTTAAGGAAGGGAAATACGACTTAAATGATAATTCTGTTTAAATAGTCTATTGATATTTAATCGACATAGTTTCGATACCAACGAAGATTTGTTGACATTTAAGCCACAGAGGGCGTAAATTCGAGTGCGCAGATAATTTGTCACACAGAAACTGTTTTCAGTTTCTTGACCTTGATGATTTCTTGGCCTTTGTATTTATTGGTTTTGATTTTTTTTATAGGTAATTACCATTCATTTATTCTGAATATAAAAAAATACAAGTAGTCCACAAAATTTACTTACTTTAAAATAGAAATACATATTTAGGAAAAAAAATTCATCGAATATTTCGTACCAACTTTCAACGTTTTTTGTTAGCGGTAAAGCTTATTATGACTCATTCTAAAATAAATGCATTTTGAAGTATCGCAGAGTTGGTATCGGAGAGTTGGTATCGTACAATGTTTCTCACTGAGAATTTTCATATGTGTAGATTTTACTCGGTGCCCTGGTGATTCCACATACAAAGCTGGACTTAAATTGTTGCTATTGCTATATAAACCGCAGAATTTTATTCGACGAATAACCTTGATAGACAAGCATTTTTATATTCTTGTGGTGCCTATCTGGAGTTGGATGTGCTTTCTAGTTTCTTCAAAGTAAACTAGCGAATGAAATGTACATACACATAAGTGATTTTGAGGGCACTATGTATATATAGATTCAAATTCCATTTCCTCGTACAAGAGCGTCGACATTACAATTGCTTCACAGATGTTGAGTACATATTTTTAGAAAATCCTGACGACTACATATGTATGTACATATGTATGTCCTAATAGTTTTGTTTATATCCAACCATGTACTTATGTGCATCCGTTGTGAAGTTTAGAGTACTTACACTCACTTAATATTTTCATGTTGTGCTTAGACTTGATTTTGGTGCGTGTATGTAATATTAAATGATTTCTGAGAGCGTGTTTCTTTGAGTTTTATTGTAGTCAACATACTATTTTAGACTGATTTGCATTCGAATTGAGCCCAAATCAAACGTTTGTTTGATAAATCTTATTCAGAGATGTCGACTCATTAAAAATCTATAGTTACAATTTTTGAATAATTGATCTATGTATATACACACATACACATTTCAATACTTTTGCTCCACACTGTATTTGAAATTCACTGTCGAGGTTTATTGTATTTTTATATTCATCTTATACGTTATCTTATGGCACAATCCATTCTGGTTTGCTCACTCTATTCCCTCTTTCGATTTGAGGAAAGTGGTTAGGTGCGAGTAGATATTGTGGAGAAAGTTCTGTGCGCCTGTCTTTGTAATATCGTTGGGTTGCTTGTCTGGTTTCATTTTTTTTTTGTAATTTTCGTTGTGAAGTTGATGAGGTTTGTATTCGTGGTTGCTTCTCGTGTTCCAGTTTTTGATTTATATTTACATACATACCAGTATTACGGGTGCTACCGGCGATACTAATCACGCTAATTAGAACAAATTTCCTTTTCTTCACGAAATCATAAAGTATTTCTTTTTTTATATTTCTTCGAAGAAAAAGCTTACGCCGCGAATGGGGTGAAGATGTTTATTGCGTACTTTGTTTGTTGTATAAATCTTTGGCGAGAAATACAATTTATTCGATAAATCTGTTGTTTATTTTTTGAAGATGAGATTTGAACCAATTGCATTGCATATGGATCACTTTTTGCTGGATTTGCTGCAATATCGGCTTTTGTTCGTTAATTCTTGTGTAAGACTTAAGATGCAAAACTCTAGAAGAGTAAAGAAACTCTTTTGCTTATTAAAAAAATATATTCGTTTTGATATTGATAAGAAAGATGAGAGTGAATGAGTGCACTTTGTTTGGCATTTCGTTTCAGTAATTAGCGGTATCGTATTGATTTCGATATATGCGATAATTGGTTCTTCAATTACATTTTAAGTGGGAGGCGAGCGTCGATCGTTTTAATTGAAATTCAAGTTCAGTGGCAAATACACTCTTATCTATCTTGTTTGGCTGACATTGCCTTGGCAGTGGTTTCCTAATTTTCGTTATTAGATAAGCGCTTTCCTTTCAGTTTAAAAAAAAATAAAATAATAAGCGAAATAATAAGAATTTCAGTGCTTAATAACAAAAGCGGTACATAAGCATAAGATTAACCTTTAGATTAGTCTTCAAATGTTGATTAAGTTTTCTTTTACACTGATGTAATGATCTGCATCCGTATATTTATATATGCTGAGGCGGGATTTCCTACTATGTGGTTATTCATCTACTTCATTTTATTTCTTCGTACGTAGAACTTACTAAGGAGGTGCTAGTGTAAAGTTGACCCTTAACTAACAAATCCCTCCAGTTAGTCCGGTCAGTTAACTGCCTCCAGTTAAGCACGTGAAGATAGTTGAACTTTCCTTCCTTTGCTACTTTATTCTTTCGCTGTCTGACAGTTGATGTTCCCTTTCAATTGATCTCAAGGACGTTCCAGGGTCCTGTTGAATGGGATGTTGAAATTGTTGACCAAGTTTCGAGATTTTATTGCTGTGCGAACATGTTAAATATTTTTTACGTTTCGAAACAGGGTAAAGATCTCAAAGTAAAGTTCATCTAACACGAAAATGAATTGCACGATACAAGATACAAGTTCCAGTCTCGTAATATGCTTTTCGGGAGAATTTATTCCTATAACAAGAAATACTGCTTAACACAAAATGATTTTAAATACTCTTTTGTTGAAAATTTTTCCCTTAATACAATTTTGCGTTGTTGTTCAGCTGTTGACTTAAATCTTTTTAATTTGTTTTGTGAATGCTGTTCATCTGTGCTCATTTATTTTTTTAAGTTGAATCCTGAAAAAAATGTTTTTTATTCTTCAGATTAACTAAATATAACCACTAGTAAAAATTAAAGGTGAAGATTCAAATTCTGTAGACTGTACAGTGGGAGTAAGATAAAATTATAAACAAATAGTCTTTTGAATTGCAAAAAAATGTAAGAATAAGGGTGTTTCTTTGAGTTTGTATAACAAGAGATAAAGATTTCGGTTTATACGAAATTTTCAATCTAAAAGTAACTCTGACAACTGTTAGATATCTACGTCCGCACATTTGCTAATTTACTAAGAAGTGCTCTAACTTTTAGGTTTTTATACCCTATCCTTAAGGGTATATTAAGTTAGACGCATAGTTTGTAACTTAGACAAAAAATCGAGATAAACCCGGCCATCCGGATGAATGTTCATTCTGTGCTTTTGGGAAAGAGAAGCAAGTGTAACAAGTGTAAGGGCAAACAAGTGGGCGTGGCAGTTTCAAAACTTGGTACGTCATATTTTTGCATTTGTGTTACTTACCTCAGATATTAATTAAAAGCTCAATTGCTGAAGAAATAGCCGAGAAACAGCCAATTTCTAAATTTACCGTTATACGCATTTTTCGCGCAAAACGTGGTATGCCAACTAATAGCATATGGCTAAACTAACTCACATACTTTATCAAAATCGTTAGAGCCGTTTTTGAGAAAATCAATTTTTAGTGAAATCGGCCTTAAGTAACCCTTAATTTTGAGGTTAGAATGAAAATTCCAATTTCGCCTCTAGGGATTATCGCACAGACCCCAGTTTGAAGCAAATCCGTCCACCCGTTTAGGCTGCAGTCAAATATACAGACAGACAGACCAACAGACAGACAGACGGAATTTGGACTTGTCCATCATAGTAATGTCAAGTTTGATTAAAATCTCGAGTTCGAAATTTTTCACGAAACCAATACTTGTCCTGTAGGTATAGGTGCAAGTAAAAATACAGTATGTCCACTGTAGTAGGGGTGATACAAAGGAATGATTGGGTATTATACCACCCGTTCTAGACAGATTGTAGCTTTTCTGTATGTTTTGAACTGGTTTAAACCACTGCGTGCCACGTCATTCAAATATGGAAGACAACTCATGCTTTTGGGGGGCCACGTCATTCAAATATGAATGACTTTCATAAGTTTCCGTGAGGACCAAGCCGATTTGGAAAGAAAACTATAAGTAAAAAGCAGAACACTAAATAATCATCCAAAGAGCGCAAATCTCGAAAAGTTACGAAATGTCCATTTGTAGTGCTTTCATATAATGCTGGCATTGACATGTCTGATCGTATAGAAAGCTTGGTGTAGAACTGCTCCTAGGAATTGGAGTTGTTAATGCATAGGTGTCATTTGCTATGCAAAAATAATGTCATGGAGCGCCAGAAAATATTCACGAATGGTGTGCTCGTTCTCCTATGATTGTGTTGGACAACCACAAATGTGGCTTCCATGGTTCAACTCAGAGAAGAATTAGTTATATTCTAATTTTGCTTTTTATAAATACCTTTGTGATTTAAGTTTAATGTTTTTCTGTACTTAAATACAATTTGTCGTAAAATAAGTAATTTTTTTTCATTTCCATCATACACATAGGACTGACATGGCCTGTTTCCTCCACGGAAACATGGGTGTCATTCATATTTGAATGGCGTGGCATACAATGTTAATATTTTTTTCACTTTCAGCTATGCTTTCTAAACTGGCTTGGCACACAATGTGTTAAGCAATTTTTTAATGTTAACATCGTTTTTAGCGGATTTATTTTTTAATTTTTTTTAATCTCAATACAGAGTGGAACTCTCTTTATTGTGCTCCAAAAACTTGATTCCTTGTATTTGCTATATTATACTTCAACCTCAACCTCGATTTTAAATTTCTCTTTAAAGAGGTGAACAAACGGTGAGGTCATAAACCATGCTTCCATATCCATCTTCACGGATGGGTGTTTTAAGCGGAAATATGTGGAATCACTAAGGCCTGCCGGGACTTATCCACTCTGAACTGTAATAAACATAAAAACAGTCAACCAGCCATCGCTTCTACCACAACCAAATCGAGACTGTTCAAGTGATGCATGCTCTAACAAAATAATAAAAAAAATTATAATTATTTTCTTACTGTGTGAGTGTGCATCCCACTTTACAGGTACAATTAAAAATCAGTTTTCAATGAACTTTATAAATACTGAAAGTACGAAGTAAACGTGCTTTTATCAATATTCCAAATCCAGACGGAATGTAAAATAATTTGCGTTTAAAATAATTTGCGTTTAAAATAATTTTTTCCGACTACTTAGACACAATGTGTGTATTAATACTGTAATAAGAAACACTCGAATTTATGCCTCAAGATCATACAAAAAAGAAACCAATTTTTGGCGCTACAGGTCTATGGGACCCAGGGCCTAGCCTCTCACAACCATTCGTGTTGTGCGTGTTATATTCTTTACACGAATGGAAGGAGCCTACTGTTTAATGTCGTATCCGAAGGGCAATTTTTGTTTAGAGAAGCTTTTTCATGACAGTTTTACTCTCGGGTGTTTGTCAGACGCTCGCGAGAAGTGGGGCCGTGAAAGAAATTTTAGGTGTTGTTTGGGGATTGAACCTGGAACCCCTAGCTCCGTAGTCCAACGCACTAACCACTTGAGCTAAACTGAATGTAATACAAACGTGATTTCTGCATTAGTTTTCCTGGATCCGCAAAACACCGTGCAATTCAATCTCTCATTTGAATAATACACATTTCTGATTGTTTCTTATTTTGCTTCATCGATAACAGCAAGTGTTTGGTAAGCTGAATTGGTTATAAGTTTTTATGTGACTCCAAACTTTACACTCCTTGTACTACCTGTCTTATATTTTCGTAGAACTAAAAAAAATCCACATACCGAGCACACGTTCTATTTGCTGTTGAAAGAACATATTTTTATATTTGAACAGTTGGCTCGCGAGATATAAATTGTTTCAATTAGCCTGGCGTAATAGTTTCATTGATTACATAGCTTTCGTCAGCACCACTTGTGATAAGTGGATCAATACAATACCTATACTTTCTGAGACACAATTCCATGTCACAATATCCATGGAACATACATTACTCGATGTAAACTTATACAACAGTAAATATCACACGAATAAAATTTTTCATTTTTATTTTGCAGGAATATGTTGGTCCTGGTGAGCAAGACGCAGATAAACCATCCAAGCAGGAGTATAAAATCGCTAAATGGCTTCGCAGCCATGTGAAGACTAAGAAAACAAAATTTCTTAGTCACAATGTGGAGTATTTCACAGCGAATAAAGCAATCGACGCTTTAATGAAGTCAAAATTTGCCACTGGTGAGGAGCCAGTGTTTCCAACACGAGAACATGCAATAACATTGCTCGACACCATGTTGGAGCATAAGTTTTTCCATCGCGCAAAGAAGGTGCCCGTTTGCATTGAAGAACTTCGATCGGGTAAGTCCACAAAGCCGAAAGATGCCGCTAACAAAGATGTAAAAGATTCAACGGAGGAAAAACCCAAGGAAGAAAAAGTAGAAAAAGGGTCTGCCGCAGAAAAAGTAACTGATGCCGAGAACAGCCACGTTGAAGGTGGCCCCTCTACAGATGATGTACAGGGAAAGGAAAAGAGGAAACGTAAAATTCGCCTTGACATGCACCCAGAACAGGTGTTTGTAGATGGTTCAGAGGCATACGTTTGGATATACGATCCAATTCCAATCCATTATTGGATATATGGCTTAATACTATTGCTGGGAGCTATTGTGATATGTCTATTCCCTCTATGGCCGTTGGTATTGCGCAAGGGCGTGTACTATCTGAGTGTGGCGGCAGCTGGGTTCCTGGTTTTTATTTTGGCATTGACTGTAATCAGGCTTGTCATTTTCACCTTGGTATGGGTGGTGACAGGCGCAAAATGGCATTTCTGGATTTTCCCCAACCTAACGGAAGATGTGGGCTTCTTTGCATCATTTTGGCCTTTATATGAGGTAAGTAGTGTAAAAATTAAGCAGATCCAAAAGTAATCTATTTCTTTATCTAGAGTAAGTATATTTCGGAACTTAACAAGGGCAAGAACGACAAAAAATCAAAGAAAAAGAAGAAAGACAAGGATAGTGACGATGGGGAGGACACTGTGGGAGATGTTCCCCCGCTGGAGCCAGAAAAAATTGAACAAATAAAAGAAAATGACGCAGAAATGCTGCTTAGACGAAGAAATATTGGCGATAGCAGTGCTGGTGACAACAGTGGAGCCGAAAGCAGTGATTGTCAACAGGATAATTCAGATGCCAAAGAAGGGTAAGCGAAGGACAGAGTTTAAGAGATGAGAAATAAACATTCTGTGTTTTCGTATTATTAAAGCTGTTTGGGGAGCAATGTGCTTCGTCTTAGATAAGTGTTTAATTGGAAGACATTCAAAATTTTCCATGATTACTTCAAAATTACCTGAAGTGCTTTTTCATTTAATTGAAACGTAAAGCGTCTATAAGTCAACCAATATTTCAAGTCTGCCGAACTATATCAAAGGTAATTAATTTGAAAATAACTTTGAAGCGGAAATAACTCAGAACAACATTGGATTTGGTGGTACATACATACTAAAGGTCAGCAGAGTTTTTCAGGGTTACATTTTTTTGTAGGAAAGGAGACAGTCAAGTATATTACCTCAGCATTTTTCTATGATTTCTTTTAGAAGATACCAGTTATTTACCAATTGAGATTAGAACATATAAATTAACTCACAACCTACCTCCGTGTTTTACTGGAAGTCATTTACAAATGACAGCTACATCCGCAAAACAGCATCACCATTGGATTGTTATTAATACGTTGTCAGTTGTGGAAAAGGGTAAAGAGAGGATTAGTCTTAATTATTATTTAAGTTGGTGGGTAGTAGTTTTGCGAAGATAATTCCTTTGAATACTCAGACTTTTTAACACTGCCGTCTGCCACGAAACCTGTATTTTACACTTTTGAACGTGATTGGTATCTATACGACTACGGTTTCTAAATCTATTTACAGGTAGGTGACCACCCCTACACAGATTTGTATTGGTTCATATACCAACATACCCTTCAATTTGTATAGTTATTAAATAAAATGACACTCCAATGCTGTGAGTTATAGCCGAATGCAAGATTTGCCAACATCACCTCTCTCAGAGCGAACACTATCATGGAGAAAAAAATACTGAAACCTAATGAAACTTAAAACTACATTACAATCTATCCTATCTGCAGGGGGTAAGTCTACCGTACTTGACATTATGAGGGTGGGTTTAAACCTTTGAGCGGAAGTCAATTAAAAAATAAAATTAAATGAACGTATGTACATATAAACATTTAAACATTTATGTATGTGCACGGGGCCCAAGTGGTTAGTGCGTTGGACTACGAAGCGACGGATCCTAGATTCAATCTCCAGACAATACCTTAACTTTCTTTCACGACCCCACCTTTCGCGATCGTCTGAAAATCCGAGAGTATACATAACTGTAATAAAAAACTTCTCAAATAAATTTATATGCATTAAACAACGGGCCCTTTTCATTCGGGAAAAGACTGTAACACGCACAACACGAATGGTTGTGAGAAGCTAGACCCTGTGTCCCATGGACCTGTTGCGTCAAATATATTTGTTTTTCATACATTTACACAAAGAAATGGAACACCATTGTCTACATAAAGTACCTCTTTGTTTTGCTAATCGCTTGGAGACTGGTTTCGGGTGTTAGTGAAGTCCTTGACATCCGGTTGGTGTTGATCACTTTTTTAGAAGAAATTGAACCGGTTACGTTAGAAGAAATGGTATTCTCTAAGGCGATGAACGCTATAAAACGACAGAAAAGGCGGAAGTATTTGGTGTTTATAAAATATGTAGTGATCGCCAGATAGTATAAATTAACTAAGGATGTAGAATTTCTTGAACTTCTAATTTATTGGAGTACCTAAATCAAACTATTTTTATTTATTGGGTTAAAATATCAAAATAGAATAGAAGATTCGATTTTGCCCTATATTTTCTTAAACCAATGATTTTTTTCTTGTGTGCATATCCTCATCTTCGGCGCGTATCCAAAATATGGAATACTATTCACTTTTTATTCTATTTACATTCTTCAAAATAAAATGCCACTCGAAATTGGGGTGGTTGTCTTGAGTTTACATTGCATGATGCAGGTTGTTTTGTTGCTTCTTTATTAAAATATCATTTTGCAGTATATACATATATAATACATATTTTTCAATAATCAAATCAGGGTTTTTTACTATAGGGCAAATATTGGATTAGAACTCTAGATTTTAATCAAACTTGATAATACTGTGATGGAGAAGTCAAAAATATTGGGTTCGCCAATTGTTCTACTGTCGGGACGGAGTTGCTTCAAACTTCATACGTATCTGGAGTATGTGAGGTCACGATACGAAGCGGAATCGGAATTTTCATTCTAATCCCAAAGTAAACGATTCTTTTACTTAAGGTCAATTCCAATAAAAATCAATAAAATACATTTTTTCTTGGAAGCTACCTTTTTTTTTGCCGTGGTAGCTAGTTAGAAGTCAAGCATTTCTGTCTGCATAAGGCTGCGTTCAGATTGCTATCTGCGATGATGAGGGTCTTATATAGAGTTTCCTTATTGTTTTTTTGACAAGGCTTTATTACTCAATTGCCTTTGTAAAACCAAAGAAACAGCGATTGGCAAATGTATCTCTTCGTTTGATTTATGATATGATGTCAGAGTTTATAGCGAAGCCGAGTTAGTCAGAGTCCTTAACTACCTCAAAGTTTTAGCTATCTATTGTGACATTCTGTCCGATTCGACGATGTTGTGTGTTTCTTCTTGTTGACTGCATACTTGATTTTGCCCTCGTTTCCCGCTAAACCCTCCGTTGCAATACTATATATACTATATATACTGCGTTCTGCTAAAATGTTAATATCATCCGCATACGCTAGTAATTTCACAGACTTTTGAAAAATTGTGCCTCTGGTCTTGGCTTGCGAGTTTCGCACAATTTTTTCAATCTGGACTGGATCTGGACTTCTTGAGTTTTCTCCAGGATCTGTCGTAGTGTAAATATTTGGTCGGTTGTGGACTAGGGAATAGGGGCCAATCAGCTCGTTGACGAATGGATTCCGGGGCTCACAAAGTACGGCCGACAGAATCTTGTATGCAATGTTAAGGAGACTGATGCCTCTATACTTAGCGCAGTTTAGAGGCTCTCCTTTCTTGTGAATCGGACACGATGCTGACGTTCCATTCATCAGGCATACTTTCCTTCGACCAAATCTTGGAAATGAGTTGGTGTATGCTCTCCAGCAAGGCATCCCCCGCTGCCTTAAATAGCTCGGAGTTTGAATATTGCTATTCTCGCTTCTTCTGGTCGGGTGGACGGAAGTCTTGGTTTTCATCGTCCAGGTTGAATGGTTCGTTCTTCCTGACATCGAATTTGGGTAGTCGTCGGCGTTTAACACTGTAGAAGTTGTTTTTCTATATCCTCAGCAACGACTGTGACTCAACTACAAGGTATCTCTACGGTCTCTGTTCGAGTTTTGTTGTCTTGACACGTTTTCTTTACCTTTTGGTAAAACTTCCGAACATTCTTCCTGGAGTAGAACTCTAGCTCGATCGCGCGCTTCTCGTGCTCCTTGTTTTTCCTCCAGAGAAACCGATGTTTTTCCCTCCTCTTTTGTTCATAGAGTTCACTAGCCGCTTTCGTCCTCCTGTGCAGCGTCACTTCGTTGGCGAATCGTTTTACTACATGTGCTTGCTGGCATTCATCATTATATTGCTATCCTCACTTCATTCTGGTCGGATGGACGAAAGTCTTGGTTTTCATCGTCCAGTTTGAATGGTTCGTTCTTCCTGACATCGAATTTGGGTAGTCGTCGGCGTTTAACACTGTAGAAGGTGTTTTTCCATATCCTCAGTACCGACTGTGACTCAACTACAAGGTATCTCTACGGTCTCTGTTCGGGTCTTGTTGTCTTGACACGTTTTCTTTACCTTTTCGCTTTCGTCCTCCTGTGTAGCGTCACTTTGTAGGCGAATCGTTTTGCTACCAGGATATCGTGGGGGTGGTCGGGTGAAATCCAGTAAATCAGTTGCGGCGTTTCTGATGATTGCTTGGCAACAATACCACAGGTCTTCAGCACTTGATACTGGGTGCATAGTATTCCAATGCAGTGTCCAAATTGCTATACATATAGAGAGTATTTTCTTAGAATCCAATAAAATTGCACACCACGGCCGCGATTCTTTCCAGACAGATTGTTGCTTTTCTGTAAGTTTTCTTCTTGGTCGACTTATTTGTATATCCCGATACTATAGAATTATCACTCAATCAAGTTTATATCCATAAATAATTGCACATAGTAGAACCACTATTCAGTATCACTTTCCATTCACAGTCTCTATCATTTGTTCTGTGCACTTCATAACTCCTTTCAAAACTTGCAAAGCTTTGAAACATTAAAGTAATTAACCTGACAGTTTTTGTGGACGAAACACAATATTTAAAATATTATTTGCAATGTGATATATGTACAATGTACACAACAATTTTTTTGCAGCAAAGAATTACAATGACACTGTCTATTGGATAAAAAGACTGCATTCGCCTCTAGATTTTTAAAAAGTATTATGTCATCAATTCCTATACAACAGGTATTCAATTAAAAACTAAAAAATTATCTTAATTAGTTGTCCATGACGGTCGCGGGTTAATGACTGTGAAGTCGAGCAGTGTGCTACACTGTCATAAGCCACACCGATGCTAGCCATTTCAGTTTCCATTTTGTACAAGTAATATGATTAACTGAGAAAACGATAGAGAGATAGGAGGCCGTTAGCACATTCGACTACTAACGTACTTAAGATTTCATTTGGAAATACTGACGTGTACCAATAAAGAATTTAACTAATGTGATTTGGTGAACACTTTTTTTCTAGGGGCGGGTACAGTTGGTTTTCAATTGTTAGCATTTCATTTCTTGGTTGTTCTGAGCATCACAGATAATAACTATTAAATCTATACATTGAAAACACGTGATGTTAAGAGCAGTTGGAAATAACATCGTTAATGGTTCATTCGTTTTAGGCACAAATAATAGGAGTTTTTCTGTTTAAGTTCTTTGTTGATAAAGGGTTTAAATAAGGACATAACAATTTTGTATTTAAATAAAGCACAGATTAATTGAGATACCAGTCTGAAATGTATTCCAGGTGTAGTACACATGTTAAATTTAAGTTTGAAATTCGCTATCGTTCATATTTATTAATTAGTAATTTGCCACCACTCTTCCTCACATATCGACTGTAACGTTTGCAATTTCGCGTTCGATATTATTCCTGAGCTGCTCATAAAAAAAAATTCAACGGCCTTAAATCGCATGAGTTTTCCTCACTCATACAGCGATTTTGGCCACGCCAACTTTTTGGGGGCGTTTACATCAAAAAACCGATTTTGATGAAATTTTACATGCAACATTCTCAAACGTTCGAAGTTAAGTAAAAGGAGTAATGTCAGAAAGATCTACTATCTATATTTTATGCTGTGTTAAGTTTTTGGCATCTTCTGAAGTAAATTGCATTTCCATATCATCATAGGACTATTCGTCTTTTCTTATTCAAATTGTGTTAAACTAAGTTTAGTTCAATTTCTGGAATAACTCTTAAAAAACGAAACATATTAAAAAACGACAATCGGTGTTTTAATAAAACGCTACGCAAAACGGTGAATAATTTCTTTCGTCATCTCCAGCAGCATTGTCAAATTTAATTGCCTTTAGGTTTTAGTAACTACCGGATTACAGCGAATAGAATTGTTAGCGAAAAAATCAATGAGCAAATTGCGCTTGTCAGAAGATAATTGAGAATCTAATAAAATTACCGCAGTGTAGCTTTTGTGGTTTATTTTCCTTACAATTTTTTTTCTAAATAATATTTTTGTTTCATTTCAACTAGTTTTTAGTTAAACAAATATTAATTCCATTTTTCTGTTTCAGCTCCCATACACCATCCGAAGAAAGTGATGGCTCGGAGGTTTCGGGCAAGGACTACGAAATAATATATCCTAGTGACGTCCAGAACGTCAATTAGATACAAATATATTGGATTATTCACTGCGATATGTAAAAAAAGCTTGTCCAATAAATCGAACCAACAATGAAATCGATGTGGATAGATCATACAAAATTAAAAAATAATAATAAAAAAAAAAATACATAAAACACATACAAACGAACCGAAGAGAAACAGGTCAAGCGCAGGTGCTTACTTGTCACCTCATTTTGGATAAATTTCTAAGTGTTTCTCTTAATGTTTACACTTTATAGAATATTATTATTTTATAATTAAATTTTTAATTTAAACAAATTTTATATATAAATATAAATAAAATATACACATATTTAAAAACTTAACAAAAGAATAAAACATTCAAAAATATGTATTTAAATGATAAGTAACTGCTGTGGGCTGAGTGGCACATAGGCGTTCCCAATATTTTCGGTTTAGACTTTACTATACATTGGAAAATAGGGCGAAAAAGAATACTATTTTGGTTGCTTTAATTTTATTTTTGTCTGGACAATTGAGGTAAAAATTTGCAAAACAAATAAATTTATAAACATACATTCAAGTAATTAAACCGAACACACACTAGTAGTTGTAAAATGTTTTTTTTATTTAATAGAATTACGAGATGATATTAATTGAAGAATATAATGATTAATGTGTAATTTAATTTCTAGAAATAAATGGAAAGTGCAAAGGATCAAGTTATTGCAAAATGTAAAAAATGTTTTGTTATGTTAAGGTCTTTAGGTATCATTGATACTTTAAAACCAACCTACATACATCGTTTTTGGTAAGCAAATTTAGGCACTTATTGTGAGTGTCGATCAGGAATCGCCACAGTAATTGTCGATTGATTTTAACTATGGTGTTGTGTAATAGGCATGTGCAAAATAGTAATTACCTGGGGTGGAATCCTCTAAGGTGATAGTTGATTGTTGACGATCACAATTATCGTTATAAAGTAATTGCACTTATTCACTAATAATCGTAAAAACAGAAATGACTATATGAAAGTGACACCTAAATAGGTATCACACAAAAACTATCGCAAAAATGTGATGATCACGCTGATGGTCACCTTAGAGAGAGCAAAAGTGATAATTGTGATCGTCAACAATTAACTATCACCTTAGAGGATTCCAACCCTGGTATTTAGTATTCGTTACTCGAAATGAGTATCGGTACCAAATACTACTGATAAATAAGTATTCGACACTGATATTCATTTATGCATTATAGACAAAAATGAACCTAAGTGGCGCAGGTTAAGCATTCGAATCGAATTCGTACACAAACTCATAACTCAACTAACACGTTTTTACATACATAAGAACTAATATAAAATATACACCCGTATTATGATTCACAACTTAACTTAGTTGTGTTGTCTTCCACACAACTCCACTTTAATACAACCGAACTGATTTTTGGAATTATGGAACACAACCATTTTAAGTTGAGCTGATGCAGCCAACTTGAAGTACGAAAATTAAAAATAGACACTAATATTTCATTCATGCAATCTACATTTAAAGTACTTAAGTCTTATTTTTTGCTAAGATCATGAAAAGGAAGATGCAACTTCCAGGTCATATTCAACGGCTAAATCGAAATTAAGACGATTGTTATAATCCGTATAATCAAGTCTAAAATGTTGGCTGCAACCCTTGCAACAAGCCAATAGCCATTTTCGCCTGCCTGAAACCTTCCACGGTTGACCACCTTCTCTGGAGTTCCATCGCAGCCCAGTTGCTAATCAAGCGTTTTATCATCCCTCTGCCAATTGCAGCGATTGGTTCCGGACCAGAGAACTTCAAGGTTGACCCTCGCTTTGCTAGAAAGTCCGCCTTTTCGTTGCCCTCAGTCCCTAGGTGCCCTCTCACCCAGAGCAGCGTCATCTCATTTCAAGATGAGCACTTATTGAGTTTATGAACACAATTCGACTAAGTTCCAAGTCTCATTTAACTTAAAGAGTCTCATACTTACAGCTCATAGCTTGCAACCATTTATGAGCATCCGGTCTGCTAAAAGCAATCGGACAACTTTAGATCATTTACGAAGTAGTTGTTTAGTTGTATATAACATTCGTCAATTGTGGTATAAGGCTTAGCTTTCTCATTTTCACAAACCATCCCACTTCTGTTACCAACCTTTATATACCTTTCATCATCATTCAAGTCAATATCATCTGCATAGCTGCCATCATCACCTATACCATTGACATCTCCACAATCCGATCCGCGTTAAAAGAGTCTTTACTTTTATTTGAAGAACAACTGATATACTTCTTTGGGGTTTGAAAACTGTCTTCCTTTTAGACCCACTTTCTTTCAAGTCAATTAACACAAGATCCTTACTCTTTCCTTGGCCGATGTTTTGATTTTTGATTTGATTTGACGCCCCCAGAGGGGCACTTTATTAAGCTTAGTACAAGCCCAAAAAAACTTAAACAAACTAAACTTACAAACTAGAGCCTTATAACTAAGGAGAGAAGAGGAGAGGAAAAGAGCGATAGACATGTTTAGGCGGAATTGGTGCGATGCTTTAGATTGTTACGGAGGGTGCTTCTAGTGGAGTGGAAGTCAAAGGTGTTTCCTCTATTGTTGGCTAGGCGCAACATTCTGGATATTGGTGCATTATAACCATAATTGGTACGATGAGAAGTGACACGGAAGAGGGGAATGGATCTTAGGTTACGGGGATTTGTGTTAAATGAGATCAGTTCGAGGAGCTTGGGGCAATCGATGTGCCCAGTAATTAGCTGATGAAGGAAGAGTACATCGGCAATTTCGCGACGATTTTTGAGAGACTGTAGATTGATCAATTTTAAACGATCAGAGTAGGGAGGTAAATTGTATCTATCAACCCAAGGAAGTCCGCGTAGGGCGAAACGAATAAATCTGCGCTGGACGGCTTCAATACGTCGGGTGTGGGCATCGTAGTGAGGCGACCAAACTGGGCTAGCATATTCGAGGATAGGTCTGACGAAGGTTACATAAAGTGATTTAGTGACATAGGGGTCTGAAAATTCTTTGGACCAACGTTTTACAAAGCCAAGAGCAGAGTTGGCTCTGCTTATTATGTTGTCAATATGGGAACGGAAGTTGAGTTCCCTATCACAGATGACACCTAAATCACGCAGAGATGAGACTGATGGAACAATCTCGTCGCAGAGTAAGTAGATCCTAAGGGGCGGAGGAAGGCGTTTACGGGAGTAGGTTATGGATTGACACTTGCTAACATTAAGTTCGAGATAATTCTTCTGACACCAGATTGAGAATCTATTTAGGTCATCTTGAAGCGGGCGAGAATCTGTGGGAGACGATATGTATCTAAAGATTTTCATGTCATCGGCATAGACGGAGAGATAGGAGTTTTTGATAATGCAGTTGACATCGTTGGTGGTTAGAACGAAAATTAAAGGACCAAGGTGACTGCCTTGTGGAACCCCAGATGTGGCAAAAATGGGGTCAGAGACAGAAGATCTAAATATTATGTTAATTGAGTTTTCTAAAAATTTAACATCCCTACTCTTACTCTGTTTGCGCCTTCAACGATGCCATTTTGCTGTGGAGTATACTCCACACTCAACAGTCGCTTTATTACCTCTGCGGCCAGATATTTTGTGAAATCGGTGATGACGTGGCATGAGTACATTGTCACTCCTAAGACATTTAATTTTGCGAGAAGTTTCACGCTTAACCTCGGGCTTAAATGTTTTGAATGCGTCAAACACATCGGATATAGCTTTATAAAAGTAGACAAACACTTTTCGACTGAAATCGTCAATAAATAATGTGAAATATCTTGCCCCCACTAATAAAAAGGGTTCTCATTGGCCCACTTTCCGCATGTAACATTCTTCTTCTTAAAGTTCCTCTCCGCTGCGGAGGTTGGAAATCATCATTTTTATTGTTTGTTTATTTGTCACACTTCTTATTATTTCTGTGGTGGAAAGATTGAGCCACTCCCGAAGGTTTGACATCCAGGATAGTCTTTGTCTCCCCACCGTTCTTCTTCCTTCTATCTTTCCTTGTAAAATAAGTTGCAGAAGTTTGTACTTGTTGTTACGTAAGATGTGTCCTAGATACTCGAGTTTTCTTTTTTTAATTAGGTATATCAGTTCTCTTTTTCTCTTTATCCGTCGTAGCACTTCTTCGTTAGTTATTCTGTCTACCCAAGAATTTTTTCATTTTACAGAAAACCGCTCTCGCTTGTTCTATTCTACACTCTATCTCTTTATTAGGATTAGCTTTATCATTAATTATCGTTCCTAGATACTTGAAGTTGTTGACTCTTTCGATGTTCTTGTTTATTTTTAGCTCGAAGTTCGGTATTTGTTGTTTCCTAGTTAATACCATAAACTTTGTTTTGGCGGTGTTTATGGATAGTCCGTAGTTGTTACTTACATTATTGAGTCTATTCATCATATTACTTAATTTACTTATGTCGCTTGCTATTATTATTGCATCATCCGCGTATCTTAAGTTATTAATATTGACTCCATTTATCTTTATTCCACCGTCACTTTCTTTTATTGCTTCTTTGAATATTTCTTCAGAGTACATATTAAAAAGTAATGGTGGTAGAATGCATCCTTGCCTGACTCCTCTACGAATCTCTATTTCATCGGATTCTTCTCCCTCCATTGCTATTTTTGCTTTCTGCCCCCAATATAGGTTTTTGATCACTCTGCTGTCATTCAGATCTACATGTTTGCTTTCAAGGATTTCTATCATTTTGTTGTGCTGTACTCTGTCGAAGGCTTTTTCGTAATCTACGAAGCATACAAAAACGTCTTTGTTCATCTCCAAGCTTCGTTGAACTAATACGTTGAAAGCGAACAGCGCCTCGCGGGTTCCAAGACCATTTCTAAATCCAAATTGGGAGGAGCTGATGTCATTTTCAAGTTTATTATATATTCTCTTGTGTATTATTTTTAGGAAGATCTTTAACGCATGGCTCATTAGGCTAATTGTTCTGTAGTCACAGCACTGTACAGCTTTACTTTTCTTAGGTAATGTTATAAAGGTAGTTTGCAACCAGTCTTTAGGGATCTTGCCATATCTATAAATTGCGTTGAACAGATTGACTAGTACGGGGATACTTTCTTCATCAATAAGCTTCAGAAGTTCATTTGGTAATTTATCTGGACCTATTGCTTTTTTATTTTTGGACTCTTTTAGTACTTTAATGACTTCTTCTTTCATTATTTCCGGTCCCTCAGATCCGCGAAAAGGTTCCATTTGGTCTCTTTCATCCATGTATTTCATCTTTAATGTATTCTTTCCACCGTCCTATTTTGTCTTTCGTGTCCACTAGGATTTTGCCTTCCTTGTCCTTTAGCACCCCGAATTGTTTTTTTCTTCCAGTAATAGCAATTTCTTTTATTTTTTTAAGCAAGTTAAAGCTGTCATGATTTCTCTCATGTGTTTCTAATTCCTCACATTGCTCTTGTAAGTGCCTATTCTTTGCCTCGCTAATCTTATTTCTTATAAGACTTTGTATTTCTTTGTATCTATTTTCACTGGCCTTATTTTTCCTCCTTTCTTCCATTAGTGCTAGTATTTCATTTGTCATCCACACCTGTCTTGGCCGTTGATGTATGTTGTTCATATGTCTTTTCCCCGTCTCCAGTAGAATTTGCTTAAACTCCGTCCATCTCGAATTAATATTTTCTTCAACAGTTTGGACTATACCCATCCTTGCAAATTTCTCATTTATCTCTATTTTGACTTGATTCTTTATTTCTTGATTTTTAAGAAGACTCAGTTCAATTTTTTCCTGTTTCTGTTTTTTTTGTACTTTTTTTAGTTGAATCTTAAGATTTGCAATGATGGGATTGTGGTCTGACCCTATGTCTGCACCTGGATAGGCTTTTGTTGATTTGATCGTATTCCTAAATCTTTTGTTTATGATAATATAATCTATTTGGTTTCTTATTATTAATTCTGCTGTATGTCTTGGCGAGGTCCACGTATAAAGCCTTCTTGTGGGTTGTTTAAACCATGTGTTTGTGATGACTAGTTCATTTAGTTGACAAAATTCAACTAACTTCTGACCTCTTACATTTTTATTGCCTATACCATAGTCACCCACTACGTCTTCAATTCGCCCTTTTCCCACTTTTGCGTTTAAGTCCCCCATTATTATCGTTATATCTTTCTTTTTTGTTAATTTAATGCTTTGGTCCAGTTGTTTGTAGAATTCTTCAATAACCGCATCTTCGCAGTCAGCTGTTGGGGCATACACTTGGATGATGTTAATCATAGTATTCTTAGCTTTGAGTTGCATTAATATTACTCGTTTAGATAGGTAAACTATTCCTGTGATGTATTCTCTAATTTTTTCTGTGATTAAAATTGCTACTCCGTATCTGTTTTGGTTTGTGTCATCGCAAGCATAGTGCAATGTGTATCCGTTTTTATACCCTATCATAAGGGTATATTAAGTTTGACACATAGTTTGTAACATAGAGAAATAATCGAGATAGACCCTATAAAGTATATATATTCGTGATCAGCACCAATAGCGAAATCGATTGAGCGATGACCGTCCGTCCGTCCGTCCGTCCGTATGTCACCGCTTTTTGGGCCTTAAATTTTGAGCTAGGACGATGAAATTTCATATCTGGGCTTCCAAGAAAAAGATACAGTACAAGTGTAAAATTTTTTTACATCCGCCCACTGCCACGCCTACTTTTTTATAACTTCACTAAATTATATGAAACCGAAAAATTTTGTTAAGACCAAATATTTGGGTATTTAGATTCCCTACAATTCACCCATAGAACAGTTTTGGCCACGCCCACTTTATGGGGGCGTTATCATCAAAAAACCTATTTTGATAAAATTTTACATGTAACATCCTCAAACGTTCGACATTATAGCTACATTTGAGTACAAAATGCAATTGGTCACGCCCACTTTATAGAGAGGAGGATAGGGTATCATACGATCCGTTCCAGACGGATTGTAGCTTTTCTGTATGTTTATACCCTATCCTAAGGGTATATTAAGTTTGACACATAGTTTGTAACATAGAGAAATAATCGAGATAGACCCTATAAAGTATATATATTCGTGATCAGCATCAATAGCGAAATCGATTGAGCGATGACCGTCCGTCCGTCCGTCCGTCCGTATGTCACCGCTTTTTGGGCCTTAAATTTCGAGCTAGGACGATGAAATTTCATATCTGGGCTTCTGAGAAAAAGATACAGTACAAGTGTAAAAATTTTTGAAATCCGCCCACTGCCACGCCCACTTTTCCATAACTTCACTAAATTATATGAAACCGAAAAATTTTGTTAAGACCAAATATTTAGGCATTCAGATTCCCTACAATCCACCCGTACAAAAGTTTTGGCCACGCCCACTTTTTGGGG
This sequence comes from Xylota sylvarum, assembly GCA_905220385.1. Lineage (NCBI taxonomy): Eukaryota > Metazoa > Arthropoda > Insecta > Diptera > Syrphidae > Xylota > Xylota sylvarum. The sequence continues at coordinate 64,058,307 of LR999957.1, read as the reverse complement.
GCGTTTTCATCATAAAACCGATTTTTGGGCCTTAAATTTTTAACTAGGACGCTAAAATTTCATATCTGGGCTTCTGACGAAAAGATACAGTAGAAGTGTAAATTTTTTTTACATCCGCCCACTGCCACGCCTACTTTTTTATAACTTCACTAAATTATATGAAACCGAAAAATTTTGTTAAGACCAAATATTTAGGTATTCAGATTTCCTACAATTCACCCATAGAACAGTTTTGGCCACACCCACTTTTAGGGGGCGTTTTCATCAAAAAACCTATTTTGATAAAATTTCACATGTAACATCCTCAAACGTTCGACGTTATAGCCATATTTGAGTACCAAATGCAATTTGGGCATGAGCACTTTATAGAAACGAGGATAGGGTATCATACGATCCGTTCCAGACGGATTGTAGCTTTTCTGTATGTTTTTCGGTTATGTTTCACACCCAAAATTTCCTGCAGGTTCTTAGACTAATAGTTAAAGAGGTTTGCAAGGCCATTTGGGAATCGCTCCAGAAGATACATATGCCTGTACCAACTATTGAACATTTTGAAAAGATTTCAGAAGAATTTTTTGAAAAATGGAATTTTTCCAACTGTTTGGGAAGCATTGACGGAAAGCGTATTAGACTCAAGTTTCCAGCAAATTTAGGCAGTATGTATTACAATTACAAAGGTTTCTTTTCAATAGTACTATTGGCGGTGGTTGATGCAAGATATCGTTTTTCAATGATCGATGTGGGCGCATACGGGAAAGATAGTGATGCAGGAGTTTTTGCAAATTCAGCCATTTATGAAAATATCGAGAATGAAAATTTAGCTTTACTAAGAGCTAAGCCACTACCCAATTCTGAGCAGCAAGTTCCATTTGTATTTGTAGGTGATGAAGCATTTCCCCTAAGAACATATCAAACAAACAACCCCGCCGCTTCAAACTTTAATTACCGTTTGTCAAGAGCTAAGATGACAGTAGAGTGTACATTTGGCATTAGTTCTGCCAAATTTAGAATTTTATTAAAAGCAATTGAAACTAATGTTGAAAATGCAGTTCATATTGTAAAAGCTATTTGCATCCTACATAACGTTATTATAGATATGGAGAAAGAAGACACTTTTCCCAACATCTTTGAATAAAATTTAAGCAGTTCAAGCAATCCGATGGGAAACCACAATTTACCGTTTTCCAGAACAAATAATCACCCGCCACGAGAAGCAGTAAACGGAACATTTTTTGTACTTATACTTATACTTTTCAATAAATAAAATATAAAAATTAAAACATTGCTTACTTACTTGAAATTCCCACACTTTTAGCTACTTATTCCCATTCGTTGTCTACAGTCAATCGATCTTTATAGCGGCAATGACTTTTATTCCACAAAACATTTCGCTTTTGTACTTCCGAAATTAGCACCTCCATCCTTTAATTTCCGGACAATACTGCGGGCAAAATCAAACCAGTTTGATTTTCAAACAATGCGTGCGATGCGGGGACGTCGTAACGCACGGGTTGCCCGCAAAATCGTGTTCACGTTGGACAGCTACATATCCCAACATCAATTTGATTTTGAAATCTGCCCGCATTGAATGCACCGCAACGCACGCATCGCATTGCCCGTGCTTACGCTGGACACAGCGTAAATCTTTGGTTTCATATAATTTAGCGAAGTTATGAAAAACTGGGCGTGGCAGTAGGCGGGTTTGAAAAATGTTTGCAATTGTGCTGCTCCTTCTCAAAAGCATAAAATTTCATCCTTCTAGCTCAAAATTTAAGGCCCAAAAAGTGGTGACGGTCGGTCATGGCTAAATCGTCTTCGCTATTGATACTGATCACGAACATATATACATATAAAGTAAGTATGTAGGGTTTATCTCGGTTATTTCTCTATGTTACAAGCTGTGTATCAAATTTAATCACCCCTATCGGGAATGATATTTCCATCAGAATGTTTCCCTTTTTAGAAAAATAGGTATCGTAAACAATATTTAATAGGAAACAAAAGATTTCGTTGGAGAAATAAGTATCGGGAAAAAATTTCCAATGGAAAAATTCATTCTGTTTTCCCCGAATTTTTCGGCCGTCTTTTTGTGGAAGAACTTAAACGAAAAAGGAACAATGTAAGGAAGAGCATTTTCTGAAGGTAAATTGTATTTTCACATATACGAAGCAGCGTTGCGACTTCAAGAAAAGAGGAGCGCAGTAGATCATTAAAAAACATACAGAAAAGCTACAATCCGTCTGGAACGGATCGTCTGATACCCTATCCTCCTCTCTATAAAGTGGGCATGGCCAAATTGCATTTTGTACTCAAATATAGCTATAATGTCGAACGTTTGAGGATGTTACATGTAAAATTTTATCAAAATCGGTTTTTTGATGAAAACGCCCCCAAAAAGTGGGCGTGGCCAAAACTGTTCTACGGGTGAATTGTAGGGAATCTGAATACTTAAATATTTGGACTTAACAAAATTTTTCGGTTTCATATAATTTAGTGAAGTTATAAAAAAGTAGGCGTGGCAGTGAGCGGATTTAAAAAAAATTTACACTTGTACTGTATCTTTTTCTCAGAAGCCCAGATATGAAATTTCATCGTCCTAGCTCAAAATTTAAGGCCCAAAAAGCGGTGACATACTAACGGACGGTCATCGCTCAATCGATTTCGCTATTGGTGCTGATCACAAATATATATACTTTATAGGGTCTATCTCGATTATTTCTCTATGTTACAAACTATGTGTCAAACTTAATATACCCTTAGGATAGGGTATAAAAATGCAGTAGATTGGATCTTTCCGCAGTAGATTTTTTATTAAGATACATAAGATACATAAAACTTAATAAAACTTAATCTTAAAAGTCTTTAATCACTTTAATGGTTTTTTATAAACTTTCCATCAATAAAAGAAAAATGTTGAAAATACTCTAAAAGCCCAGGAGAGTCTGAGGGTGTCCAGCAACCGTTGCTGACATTATTCATTTCCTTACAAAAAATTACATTTTCAAGAGTATTTGTTTTATATCGAGTAAAATATTGAACAATCTAAAGCATCATAGTATTTACATAAAAGATCTTGGATCCCTAATAAAAACCTCCACTGACTATTTAAATTTTCATGACTGAAAGCAGCCAACTCATTTCATATGTCAAAAGAGAATGTGGCCAAGTTAACAATAAGTTGGCTTCGTTCAGACGTTCTTTACAGCGGTTATTTTTATACCCTATCCTAAGGGTATATTAAGTTTGACACATAGTTTGTAACATAGAGAAATAATCGAGATAGACCCTATAAAGTATATATATTCGTGATCAGCATCAATAGCGAAATCGATTGAGCGATGACCGTCCGTCCGTCCGTCCGTCCGTATGTCACCGCTTTTTGGGCCTTAAATTTTGAGCTAGGACTATGAAATTTCATATCTGGGCTTCTGAGGAAAAGATACAGTACAAGTGTAAAAAATTTTGAAATCCGCCCACTGCCACGCCCACTTTTTCATAACTTCACTAAATTATATGAAACCGAAAAATTTTGTTAAGACCAAATATTTAGGCATTCAGATTCCCTACAATCCACCCATACAAAAGTTTTGGCCACGCCCACTTTTTGGGGGCGTTATCATCAAAAAACCTATTTTGATAAAATTTTACATGTAACATCCTAAAACGTTCGACATTATAGCTATATTTGAGTACAATATGCAATTTGGCGATGCCCACTTTATAGAGAGGAGGATAGGGTATCATACGATCTGTTCCAGACGGATTGTAGCTTTTCTGTATGTTTATGCATGGTTTTTGTACAGCTGTCCAAGAGAGTCCAAGAGGGTTATCAAACAAAAAAGTGTAGTAGATTGGATTTAGTGGCAGCAGATTTACTTCTTGTGGCAACGCTGACGTTATTCCTGGATTATAGTCTCTCAATATCTTCGATCGCACACTTGTCGTGCTTTTATTTTTTCTTTCGGCGAAGCCGATGTTCATCCCGCTTGTAGAGCTTACGAGCAGCATAAATTAGATGGTCAACTTCGAGGGGGTCTCTCTTTCGAACCCACAAGCTGTGCCCGTTAGTGAGCAAGAATGTATGCGTAATTTGGCTGCAAACTCGCTAATACACTCTTGCTCACCAACGGGAGCCACAACTGTCATAAGGGCGCAGCCATCTTGGACAATTTGTGTCAAGAATTGGCAAATTGTGGAGGGGATGCTGCGTCCAATAAACAACTACCAACAATTTTCTTCGTTTCGTGGTGAATCTGTTAAAAGTACGTTACATTTAAAATAGTTAAATTCAAAATGTAACGTATGTTTTAAATCATGTATACTAAATAAAAAACTAAACAAAAACATACAAACATATGTATCACAGCATAAACAAACATATTTTAATTTCTTCCACTTTGTTTTTTGAACAACCAACAAGTAGATACGTTTATTATATATTTTAGGTCAAATATAAAAAGAATATGATTGATTAAAGGACATACATATGTGTTAAGATGGTAAATGCAAATTGTTGTGTTATCCTTAACCTGCATATCTTGTTGTCTTTCTATTTGTTTTATTCTTTTCCTTTTAATTTTGTATTCTGGCTTAACCATCTACAGTTATTTTTTCATTAAAGATTAACAGAACAGAAGGCCTTTTCATCTACACATAAAATTTGAGAACTAACAATTTATTCTCCTGTACATTGTACATATGTATATGTACTTGAAATCAAACATTTCTACAAATCAGAGTAAGCGAAGAACAACCTAATCCAGTACGAAATTTCATACAAATGTAGAATAATAACACAACAGAATAATAATTATTTAAATAAAATAATTAACAATCTAAATATCCATTTCCAACAATTTAATAGTTACATTATACCAATTTGTTTATTTGTGTAAGACACATTTGATTTATTTATAAAAAAAAAAGATATTGTTTTAACATCCTAAACTCCCCACTGCACTTCCATACACACCTGCGGGGACCCACTGTCTTTGTTTACATTCACGACAAATTCAGAGTCCTATATCTCTTAAACAGAAAAAGAAAGAAAGTGCAACAACACCTGAGTACAGATTTGAATTCAGTGCAATAAATCGAATCGAGTGGCATAAAAAAAACATACAGAAAAGTTACAATCCGTCTGGAACGGATCGTATGATACCCTATCCTCCTCTCTATAAAGTGGGCGTGGCCAAATTTCATTTTGTTCTCAAATATAGCTATAATGTCGAACGTTTGAGGATGTTACATGTAAAATTTTATCAAAATAGGTTTTATGATGATAACGCCCCCAAAAGTGGGCGTGGCCAAAACTGTTCTATGGGTGAATTGTAGGGAATCTAAATACCCAAATATTTGGTCTTAACAAAATTTTTCGGTTTCATATAATTTAGTGAAGTTATAAAAAAGTAGGCGTGGCAATGGGCGGATGTTAAAAAATTTTACACTTGTACTGTATCTTTTTCTCGGAAGCCCAGATATGAAATTTCATCGTCCTAGCTCAAAATTTAAGGCCCAAAAACCGTCCAAAAAGCGGTGACATACGGACGGACGGACGGACGGTCATCGCTCAATCGATTTCGCCATTGATGCTGATCACGAATATATATACTTTATAAGGTCTATCTCGATTATTTCTCTATGTTACAAAGTACATATGTATGTGTCAAACTTAATATACCCTTAGGATAGGGTATAAAAAGTATCGACTTACTGAAATTTGTTGAAAACTGTCAGCATAGATTCACTCCACTCTAATGGAAAATTACATGAGCTATTGTCTTGGACCTGTAGATGAGCTGATTAAACTTCAAATCTCTCATTCCACGTATTCAACGATGGGAATGAAAGAGAGGATTAGGCCCCGCCCATTTGCGGGTTTTCCCGGGTTGGGGATGGAAAGTTGGCTATCTAGGTATGGTTAATTTATGACGAGCAGTCGTCGTCCTTCTTTGCAGCGTCGCCTTGTGTGCCTCTTGTGTAGCTGCATGTGTCGATTTTTGATGGCATGTTGGCAGCATTGCCACTGGTCTTCGGTATTTGGTGCTGGCGGCATAGGAGTTATTGAGAAATTTCGGGATACGTGTTCGTCTAAGATTTTGGGAATCTTTTGCGATTACAGCTTTTCGACGTCAAATCTTCTTACAGAAGCCTCTTCTTTATTGTCGCGTTTGGGGTATCCGCATTCGTACCTTGGGTGCAACAAGATAGTGATGTGAGTCGATGTTACCTGCTCGGAAGGTTCGGACATCAGGAGATGGCGTTCTCTTGTGCATATGAGTATATGTACATATGCTTTCGAGGAGCTCGTAGAAACATTCTTTGGTAACGTCGTCCTTGTCGTCTGTGGGGGCATGAGCGCATGTTAAGCTTATACTTGCGAATTTAATGAACGTACTGAAAAATTTTACTTTTCAACATTTTTACTATACTTAGAAATCAAAAAAATTATAAACAAAGTTAATGGGCTTTGAAGTTCTCTATAATTCACGTAAACACCATATAAGGACACGCCCACTTTTTGAGAGTATTCTTTACAAAAAAAGAAATTGTGAAATCTCCCATTGAACTGATGTTCATCAGTTCCATCTAAAATGCAGAATCCCACGCCCACTTTATTAGGCCCACTGTGTAAGAGGAACTAGACTTGAATTTTAGTACTTATAAGATTGTAAAGTAATAGCATTAAGGTGCAAGTAAGCTTTATTTTAATATATTTGCTAATTAAATCTCATCTATTTGTAGGTAAATTCTGATTTTAAATTTATATGAATATGTATATGTAAGAAATATATTGGCTAAACATGTTGCCCATGTAAACGGATGTCCTTATTCCTTGTAACCAAAACAGTGTAACATAAGCCGAAAAGTGAAGTAGTACAAAATTTCCACCATATTTAGAACACTAGAGCCTAGAAAGAAACCGGCCGTGCCACCTATGGAAACTAAAACAAAATAAATGTAGTCAGAGCTAAACAATAATTGCACCTGTAAATTACCTAACAAATCCGTTAACGTAAATATAATTTGTCGCTGCAGTCTTAAGTGGGGACTTTCACCCATATGAAAAAAAATACCGTTCGCCCTTATAACACTATTGGCTTCAGTTATGAACTGTAAAAATGTTTTTTCTAAATATATTATCGAAGCTGTTCTACATCAATATATTTACATAAACTTATAATTGCCTTTACTTAAAAAAAAAAAAAAAACAAATATGTTAACACAACTGTAATATGCATACGCAAATAAGTTTTATATAATGTATGTATGTACATATCACAGAACAAATCATTACCATACATGTTTCTTGCACTATTTCGGAGCTTATACAATTAGGTAGACAATAACAGTTAATGGCATCCATATTCAATGATAAAGTTTTTAATTTATTTAAGGATTCAAACACCGCTAAAAAGAAATTGCATTAATATACATATGTAGCTTAGAAGTAAAAGATTGTTTTTTATTTTGACTTGATTTCAAATTGTGTTAATTATTTAAAGAAACATACAGAAAATTAAAATCAGTCTGGAACGGATCGTATTATAGCCTATTCTTCTTCATTTCCATCGGCCCTAATAAAGGGGGTTTAACATTGCTACTATATCTTTAGATTGAGACGCAATGATAAACTCGAACGTATGTAAGTTGCAAGTGGCAAAATATCATCAAAATCCGTTCTTTGTAAAAATATAAAGTTGTTGAAAGGTAGTCGTGGCATTGGGTGCGTTTCAAACAGTTTTATACTTGCATTGCATCTTTTTTGAGAAGCCTAGATATGAAATTGTGGACTGGAGTGGTTAGTGCGTTAGACTACGGAGCGAGGAATTTCAGGTTCAATCCCCAGACACCTACAATTTCTTTCACGGCCCCACCTCACGCGAGCGTCTGACAAACATCCGAGAGTAAAACTGTGATGAAAAAGCTCCTCCAAACAAAAATTGCACTTCGGATACGGCATTAAACAGTAGGCCCCTTCTATTCGTGTAAAGAATATAACACGCACAACACGAATGGTTGTAAGAAGTTGGATTTTTTTTAAATATGAAATATCATTGATCAAGTCGAAAAAGGTGACACACGGACGGAAGGTTGTACAGAAGGAAATGGGCCAATCGATTTTGCTATCGATACTTATATACCCTGCAGATAGGGTATAAACTTTAGTTGAAGAACAAACACAAAAGGATACAAAAGGAACAAAAGGATAAAATTATATATCTGGGCATTTGAATAGGTTTGAGAAGGTTTTTGAGAAATAGCGGTGGTTATTGGGCACTTTTTAAAAATAATATTCAATATTCTGCAAGTATGTATTAGCATACATATTTCATTTCATTTTATTCACTAATAGAGCTGACAGAAAGAAAGGCTATTATACCATCTATTCCAGAAGGATCATACATAGTTTGTCTGTATGTTTTTACTTTAATCTTTCCCAATCAAGTTAATTTAGACAGTTTTTTCTGGCAAATATTTAGAATGTAAGGCTTCTTTAAAGCTTTTACATCATATTAAGACAATGCCTACATAGCATTGCATTTTCTCACCTGCATGCTTGAAGAGGCAGTTCTTTAGAACCTTGTAATGACAAACGGGTTTCTTTCTATCACGGTTCGGATAGAAGTGTGGAATGCATTTGCATAGTTTGTATGCAAGGTTAATTCGGCATTCCTGTTGGCAAAGGTTTCTGGTGTAAATTGGGTAATGTGTCAGATTCGATTCATAGGGAAACCGACATTGTCTTTGTTCAATAGTTGTCGATCTATAAAAAATCCTTTCTACATAATGACTTTAATTTATTCTGCATATTTTTACCTTGCGAAATCTACGGATGCGGTGATCTCAAATACTTCCACCGAGCAACTCAAAGGTATGCTATTTTGGCCACGACGTTTCTCAACTTTCATTACTTCGGATGCGCCATGAACAAAAACCTTTAAAATGATTAATTAAAAACTAAATACGGAATCCACAACCACTCACTTCAATCGACCCTGGGAATCCCAAAAATTCATAGACTACATTCACATCAAACACATTCGCAGTCCAAGTACGATACCACCTTTTTTTTTCGCTTCCATTCCTTGATATGGGACTTGCAGGCTTTCCAAATAATAGTTTGCTGGTTGATAAATCTTCAATGATGAAACTATTTGTTGAGTAACAAATTCCCCACTCTGTAAGAATTTGCTGACTCATTATCCAGCCTTCCGAGGTGGCTAATAAAGGTACAGAAGGCTCTCGGAGATAGTCCTCGGTTAAATTATAAATAAGATATATGTAGTCTTCAGGATTTATGTTGTACTTCTGTTAAGCAAAAGATAGATTCATATTCGATTATATTATACATTGCAGCTAATGTACTTACGTCAATGTTTTGGAACTCTTTGATGTCATTAAAGTTAAAGTATGTTGAATTGGCCAGGGATTCCAAGAACTCGAAAAGTTCGACTTGATCTGTACCGGTGATATTTTTAATTCTAGTTAGAAAAATAAACATAGAACGCAACGAATGCAATTACGCGCCTTATCTTATCTTGAGAACAAATTCGTAGCCTAGTGCTTCTCTTACAGTACTGGATAACCATGAGGAAGGTTATCCATAATACTATGTATATATAATGTACATATGTATATCTACAAATCTTACAAAAGTGGGTGTGGTAGTGAGCGGACTTCAAAGAAAAAACTTCTCAAAGCCCCCGATATAAAATTTCATCCTCCTAGTTAAAAATTTAAGGCTCAGTAAGTGGTGACATATGGACTTCTTTGCTATTAATATTGATCACAAATGTACATATGCATGTATATACTTTATAAGGTCTATCTCGATTATTTCTCTATGTTACAAGGATGTGAGGTAGTTGTGAGATGTCGTATAACCGTAATTTTAGAAATTGGCTATTTCTCGTCTATTTCTTCAGCGATTGGGCTTAAAATCAATATCTGTATGATAGATGCAAAAATATGACATATCAAGTTTTGGAACTGACACGCCGACTTTTAAAAATTTTTACTAGAAATCGAAAAAAATGTCAAACCATAATCCATAGGCTTTGAAAATCTCTATAATAAATCCATTTTTTGATTGCGTTTTTACAAAAAAAAATTTAATTTCAGTGCTTATATGATTGTAAACTTATAGCATTAAGGTGCAAGTACGTACGACCCAGCCGTGCCCTTTATTTTTTTACTATTTATATGTACATTTATAAGAGAAAAATAATAAAACGGTATGTTTATTACGAATTTTTTGTAGAAAAGCGACCTGAATGTCAAATATTTTCCTGTGCAAAAATAATGAAACTTTTCTGTATGTTTAATGCAATTTTTAAATTGAAATAATAGCTATTGAGTTTTACAACTCTCTTTTCCAGCTGCCGGCAAAAAATAATGATTGATGTTAATCTTATAACAAATTAACTACTGCAAAATTAATTTGGAAATTTTTTCCGTTCATTTTTTTATTTTAACGAAAAAATAGCTGAAAACAACTAAATTCAAAATAATATTAATATTTCAATCCAATATATAGTTAAATGTCAATATGTACTTTGGGAAATGATTCCTGAGTATAATCTAAGAAAAAAAATTTTCTACTACAGTACTTCAGCTATTTTCGTAAATTATACTCAGGAATCATTTCCCAAAGTTTATAGCAATTTCTGCTGTTTATAGCAATCACCATAGTATACGTCACAGTTTTTATACCCTATCCTAAGGGTATATTAAGTTTGACACATAGTTTGTAACATAGAGAAATAATCGAGATAGACCCTATAAAGTATATATATTCGTGATCAGCATCAATAGCGAAATCGATTGAGCGATGACCGTCCGAAATTTCATATCTGGGCTTCTGAGAAAAAGATACAATACTAGTGTAAACATTTTTTTAATCCGCCTACTGCCACGCCTACTTTTTTATAACTTCACTAAATTATATGAAACCGACAAATTTTGTTAAGACCAAATATTTGGGTATTTAGATTCCCTACAATTCACCCATAGAACAGTTTTGGCCACGCCCCCTTTTTGGGGGCGTTTTCATAAAAAACAGATTTTCATGAAATTTTACGTTTAACATCCTCAAACGTTCGACGTCGTATTTCAGTACAAAATTACAATATTACCTAGCCCACTTTATAAAGGCTACATAGCAAGGAGGATAGGGTATCATACGATCCGTTCCAGACGGATTGTAGCTTTTCTGTATGTTTCATACTCTTTTTGCCCGGCAGATACCATCGCAGTTCCTGGATGGCCGTGATTTCGGCTTTAAAGCAGTCTAAGGGCTCTACTATTTCTTCGACTGCACTTAGTCTGTTAAGGGTTCGAAAATTCCAGGTGCATATCAGAAGGTCCGTGTTTTGGTTGATAGGGTCGTCAACAGTGAAGCCATCCTTATCCGAGGCTCTAGTAGTTTTCAGAACTAAAGGCGTTTTCCGTAGTCTCTGCAATGTTCTTAGGACGGGGGACTGGATTTGCCGGAGTCAGTAACCCGCTTCAGGAATATGAGCGCTAAGGGTTCATCCGCCACCAATCAAGAGAAACTGCTTTAGCGAGCAAACACTCATCTTCTCTTTCTCGTTTGCTACCACCAACGACCTTCCAGTTGGGTACCCAATCTGTAGTCAAGGTACTAGGCACCCAGCAGTCATCAACGTGGAGGTGTAGACTAGGAGTTGGTAGTGAGAGGCTTTCGTAAGAACCCTAGAGCTTTCCTATATTCGCATCACTACCCTTTGGCCACCAATTCCTATTCGGTCCCAGGATTTAAGGTGCACAGAGTCTGGCAGACAGAAAACCAGAATCGTGAAATCTAGTTTTTAGAGTTTCATATGTCAGGATTGAACAATATTGGGTATATTACATTGGTTATAAATAGATGCAAGTAGAAACAGGTCTATAAATGATTTTTAATTAAAAATTTAAAACTACCTGCAATAGTTTTCAAATTTACTTCTGCTCAATCGGTCCATTGGGCAAATTGTTGAACTTGGCATGGTATTATTCCAGTAATGAAAGTCTCGCTCAATCGATATCACGGTACTCTTTGTTCTGTATCTTTCTAAAGATTCTAAAGCCACATGGATAGAAAAATAGAGTGCAACAAATGCCAGAATGAGCCATAGAATCCTGTAAATGACAGCAAGTATAAAAGTATACGTAAGTATTAGTCCAAAACATGAACTTATTTCATTCTTTTCAAAGATCACCTTTCAAATAACGTAAGTTGTCTTTTGCCTACATATGGTAATCCACTAATGGCTCCTTTTTCTAGGAAAAGATATAAAAATCTAAAACTCCATCTAGAGCGATTATTCTTATTTGGGTTCATTTTGGCAACCCAACCTTTTGCTGGGTGTATGATATCTTTTTTTTCAAACTAAAGCTATACCTCTTGACTTGCTTAAGGATTGACAAGTACTAAATCTTGCAACGTTGCACCCTGCTGACCACTTAGTCTATTTAAATATACCCCGACACCACCAGTTTGTGTACATATACAGCTCTAAGTAGTTCACCACGCTCGCCCGCAGTCGGTCACGGGCAAGTGCATTAAAAGTTTATTAATTATGTAGACATTATTGTTAGCTATTCGACGTTGGTAGTGATTCTGTTAAGTGAATTTTCATGTTAGATGAGGATGTTGAGGGCCTTTGGGATAAGTAGATAGAGAGATAGAAGGGTATATGTATAGTAAGGGTGCGGTGCAGCGTTATTAACATGTTTTGATTGCAATTAGGTGCAGAAAAGAGTTCAGGTCAGACAACTTGGGTAGGGATAATAGCACCGTAGGATATTCATGTTTATTCGTTGTTTCCGTCGATGTCTATAGAGTAGCTTTAATTATTTATGATTAAAAAATGAATTACTTAGGTAGATAGAAGTTAAAGTTATGAGGAACCTGAGGGTTTTTTCGTTATACGCGCAAAGTTATTTTGTGCTGTTTCTGGTGTTCTTCCGGCGCAGGTAAAACTAAGTTGTGGTTGTTACCGGTGAAGTTGTTTTTTTTAATAACGACTAGATACTGTTTCAGATTTGTTTAATTGCATTTTATTCATACTGTGCAATGAGGTGATATTCTGATTATTTTGACCCGATTCATTGTTTCTAGTTTATAGGCGGCGGACAGTGGGGCAAAATACTTCAGAAACTGGCGTCAGTTCATCTGATGGACTATTATGTTGAAAACATAAACCCCACCGGAGATTGTCTACCTTGTCGTGGTAAGTACTCTCCGAAATGTCATTAATCGACAGGAAGGCTTTGGAAAATCAAGAGGCATCAATCCTTAATTCAAGAGAACTGCGTGGCTGTGGGAGTGCTCAGTTGCTAGCGCAAACTCTGGGTACCTGGCAACCTCTAGTTTTAACTTCGATTCGATGGACCTCTCTTCCCCCATAATCGTGGGACCAAATATGAACACACAGCAAAACAAGACAAACAAAACAAAGGAGACTAGAGTGCAAGGATCGGCCACCTTAGACTCAATAAATACCGATCCCCAGACGGAACAAATGACGGAGAAAGAAGAAACTCTAGACGGTTGCATAGTGCTGCTTATCTGCAGGAACAACGCGAAATGGAGAACAAGCCTACTGCTCGTACACTGGCGGCCCATTTGAGGGAAGGGCCGACGTCTTCAACTGGCACGCCAAAGGCTATCGCCGAGGTGGCTTCAATCCCTACAACCAGGCGTTGCATCGAGTCTTCCGCTTGTACGGGACTGGCGAAGGGAGAGATAGTCCCTGGGCAGACGAGAAAGTTGTCGATCAATAACCAGACTGATATAATTCAACTCGGGATATCGCCGGCAACTTTTTCTAATCCAGGGGTAGGCAAAACAGGGATTGAACGATCGGTTTTACCAATCATTGAGCTACCAAACTCACCATCCAGAGTCTCAGCTCCAGATGTAATTTGGATGCAGATACCTCTCTTCAACCGAGTGATAGCAGTCAGGATATCCTGAACTTGACAATTGACAGTTATAGGCCGGTAGTGGAAGTGTGTTTCCAAGCAGCAAGTGAAAAGAGTCCCTGACTCTAAATCTGCAAGGCATTAAATTTTGCGTAGACAAAGACGGAACGCAGTTAGGATTGTCCTCCGTCTAAGTAGGAGAAACCCTAATTTCTTCACGCAAAAGGAAAGAGAAGCTTTCGCCGAGGCCGAACATAGACTCCGAGTAATACCAGAAACAACCACGACGGACAAACGCACTGAAAAGACGAAACCAATGCCCAGGTCCACCCAAATCGTGGACAGACTTAAGTTCCCCGTAACCGAAGCGAGTGCGAACGTACAACCCAATCTCGGCCCAATTGCAGGTACGTCCAAAAGAGCCAGGCTTAACGACACCCTTTCCCCGGCTTCAAATGTCAGAAAAAAGCCAGATTTTCAGTGATGATTAGATAGATTACGGCAACACTGAACGGAAACTTTCCCACTTTTGTACCGTCAAACCATCCAAGAATTTAAGATTATGACTTGTAAAGACGGACGGACTCTCACATGGCTCCAAGCATTTATTTGATGAACCAAAGCTCCTTGGCCAAATGCTGACCTTCTTCTGATCGACAGGAAGGAAATCATGCACTTGACCAGATCTAAAGCTAAGCTTCTAAGCTAAGATACCTCAGATCCCTTAGTAAGGATAAAGTGAGTCACGAGTGGGAAGTGATTGAAATGGAGAATATAATGAATTGGGTACAGAAGTGGTAGTGCTGCTCAGCCACAAATCAATTCCGCTATTGAAGAAGTTCGGTTTCAAAGTTCGCGTCGGTATAATCCGATGAGAAATGGGATAGGATGTAATACTAATTCCCATCATATACAATTGATTAGTACCAACATAAATACAAGAGCTGAGTCGCTCTTTGCATTCTTTATTATAAATAATTTACTAGTAGCGATTAAAGACCCAGAACTAACTTTTGTTATAAGAAACAGGCAATAAGTAATTGATGTTACTCAATATTGCAAAATGCCATATCTGCGTAAGATAGAAGCAAAGACCTTGACGGATAGGGATAAGATGCTCATGAACAGGCATCGGAAATCCACAGCCAAATTCGAATGTAAATTGAATCTCGGCAAAGGAGGTCAGCAACTGCCTGGCAATATGGCCACATGCTCACTACCACGCCAGCAAATGAGCGTTATGAAGCAACCGTTGTTCACCACAACTACTAACAAACTGATTGTCGATAAGACAGACAAAGGGAAAGAGCAACCGCCTAGTGCCACCTGCTTCGAACCACGCCAGTCTAAATCGACTAACAAAACGACATCGCTTCCAGTTATGTCAATTCCGGCAAGATCCAAATCAGCTCCATCCCTTAAACAACCTGTTTTGCTCGAGATGGAAATGAAAACTCTGCAGGCCATCATTGAGGAAGAGGTGGGGGATGACTTGGTTGTCCTTGACGGGACTAAATGGCAAATCGGTGTCAAGGTGGTACGCTGCAGCAACAGGAAATCCCTGGATTTCCTCATGCGTGCAGTCAATAGCTTTGGCGAAGTTTGGCCAGGTACCAAGCTGGAGATTATACCTCGATCGTATAATATAGACTCTTCTCCCGGTTCCCGAGGATGAGGCTATTTTGAAGCTAATTGGCAGACAGAACAAAGAATTGAACACTCAAAGCTGGAGAATCCTATCTTCGTCCATGAGGAAAAGCGGTACGGGAAAGGATCTTCTGGTTACTATTGACCAAAGGTCTCTTAACGGTTTAAAGAAAACCGGGGTGGCATCATGTTCGGACTGGGTTCTTTGAAAGCGAAGCTACTCCATGAAAGGGAAAGCAACGAGCAAAGGAAAGCTCACAGTGGTGCAGACTTATCTGGTGAAATTCATTGACTAAGGTCCAAGATCTATAAATTGTATTAACCACATACTGAAGATAAACTGAGCACCTGAAGAAGAAAACAATTAAAAACGCAAAGAAAACAATTAACCTATTTCTTTTAACTCCCTACAGTAATAACGATCTGACCTACGAAGAAAATGAGCTACCACCGGAAGCAGCCCGGCGACATACGCCAAGTCACGCGAACAAAATCTGGTCATTGGATGTGACGCTAATGGGTATCATATCCAATGTGGAAAGTAAAGATGCCAATAAAAAGGTGTGTCAATTTTCGAATTTATTCTTTCTTCTAACCTTATTATATGCAACAAAGGCAACACACCAACGTTTCCTAACCGGGTTAGGGAAGAAGTTATCGATTTGACTCTAGTCACATACATATATTAAGATCAATATTGTTGAAGAATGGAGAGTCTCCATCGGTGGATAGCGCACTCCATAGCGTGGTCAGAGAAATTGAGCATTACAATACGCTATACGCTATGGCAGCGTTCTTTGACATTGAGGGCGCTTTAAATAATGTAAAAACGAATTTAATATGGAAAGCCTTGGAAAACAGTAAACGGGCTCGTCATTAACTCTGTTGAAAATATGTTTAACTGCTGGATAATGAACTCAGCTATCGGGCCTAGTTCTGTAGGAAAAATGACAAAAAGGGGCACGCCACAAGGAGGAGTCCTTTCTCCACTGCTTTGGCTCCTTACAGTCAACAAAATCCTAAGAATCTTCAGAGAGAAGAGAATCAAAATTGCGGCTTATGCAGACGACTTAGTAATATTGATTAAAGGTAAATTCTTGCCAACAATCAGTGAACTAATGGGATCTGCTCTCAAAGAGCTCTCTGCATGGCCAAAACAGAACGGTTTGTCGGTCAATCCTCAGAAAACTGAATTTGTTCTGTTCACTAGGAGAAGAAAGATACCCGACTTCACATTACCAAAGCTGCCATCAAGCTACTATAATTCTCTCATCTAAGGCGAAATACATATCTCGGCGTCATTCTAGACTCCAAATTATCCTGGAAAAGAAATGTTGAAGAAAGGACAAAGGAAGGAGTGAATGCTCTCTGTGCTTGTAAGAGGGCCTTTGGGAGAAAGTGGGGATTGCAACCGTGCATCATTCACTGGATGTACAAAGCAATTATTAGACACATCATCTCCTATGGGTCTTTAGTCTGGTGGGCAGCAACAGAGCTTTATGAAAGAACTCTACAAAGTGCAAAGACTCGCAGCACTCTGCACCAGTGGAGTTGTGAGGATCCACAATCCACACGAAAACACTGCAAAAACAGGAATCTTTCAGATTACCAGAAGCGTGTAGTGTATTACAAGCTGAAATCCTGGCATTAGGAAAAAACATTCTCACGTATAATACAATCAAATCAAAGGCAATTAGAAACATACAGAAAAGCTACAATCCATCTGGAACGGATCGTCTTATACCCTATCCTCCTCTCTATAAAGTGTGCGTGGCCAAATTGCATTTCTTACTCAAATATGGCTATAACCTCGAACGTTTGAGGATGTTACATGTAAAATTTTATCATTTTATTTTTTGATGAAAACGCCCCCAAAAAGTGGGCGTGGCCAAAACTGTTCTATGGGTGAATTAAAGCGAATCTGAATAAGTAAATATTTGGACTTAACCCAATTTTTCGGTTTCGTACAATTTAGTGAAGTTATAAAAAAGTATTTAGTATATATGTAAAAAAAATTTACACTTCTACTGTATCTTTTCGTCAGAAGCCCAGATATGAAATTTCAGCGTGCTAGTTAAAAACTTAAGGCCCAAAAATCAGTTTTATGATGAAAACGCCCTCAAAAAGTGGGCGTGGCCAAGACTTTCGTATGACTGGATTGTAGGGAGTCTGAATGCCTAAATATTTGGTCTTAATAAAATTTTTCGGTTTCATATAATTTAATGAAGTTATGAAAAAGTGGGCGTGGCAGTGGGCGGATTTCAAAAATGTTTGCACTTGTACTGTATCTTTTTCTCAGAAGCCCAGATATGAAATTTCATCGTCCTAGCTCAAAATTTAAAGCCCAAAAAGCGGTGACATATGGACGGACGGACGGACGGACGGTCATCGCTCAATCGATTTCGCTATTGATGCTGATCACGAATATATATACTTTATAGGGTCTATCTCGATTATTTCTCTATGTTACAAACTATGTGTCAAACTTAATATACCCTTCGGATAGGGTATAAACATATTGGCTGAAGCTGATCTCCCTAATATCGCAGAGAGAAGAGAGGCAGTGATTTTTAACCTTTCTATATCCGCGTCAAAAACAATAAATCGCACGGTCTCTAGGACCGAAACTCAAGAGCCCGTAATTTTGTATTGTATTGTATTTAACAAATAAATGGCAGTCTTTTTATTAAGCCGTTTAAAATTAAAAGTAATTTGTCGGTCTCACAGACCAATGCGCGGGTATAGGAAGGTTAAACTCTACTCGAAACTCACCTTTTTAAGTAACTCAACAATCAACAAGAAAGTGAACCTTACTCTGGTACGCCAACGGGTAAATATAATTCCTTCTGCCATCTTTAATATCCTCAAATCTCATGATGAGATCAAACATCCCAAACGAGTATTTATCAACCCTACAGTTTCACAACCTTTATGGACTCTAACTGTTTTATTATAGACTTATGTATCATTACACGTAAAAACGACCACAAATAACGAAATATACCGCAAGCTGTTCTTGAGTATTTCAGCTGATCTTAAAGCCAAAGATTGGAAATTTATATTTATGGACTGATCTATAAGTATATACAATACATCATTTGCAGTAACATACGAGGACGGCACCACGCTATGACTTGGAATTTTCCACAATTTACATCCATCTTCACTGCAGGAGCCCCTGCCATCTTAATAACCCTTCAGGTGACCACACAATCGAGAAGAAAACATGTGATCTGTACCGATAGTCTCTCCAACATAATAGCTATCACAAACTCAAACAACAACACAGTTAGTTACATTCGAAATCTTTTGACGAGATTTTCCAAATCGACAAAACTGATGTGGACTGGTCACTCTTATAACAAACCTTCTTCGCTAGTCAAATGAAATAAAAGGTATCTCATATCGATGGCCAGCTAGCTAAGCAATAGACTTAACAAGTCGTATGAACAGATATGTATGTTGTCTACTATACTTTTGCTGTATTCCACCTGGTCAGCGCAGGAGAAATGTTATACAAATCCATTGGAACGTTATATTCTTAATATGTTAAACCAATTTCTAGTAAACTATGGATACAAATTGAGCAATAAACATTTTTTCATTGTACCTACATATATATGACTAACAGATAGAGGAAGTAAGTTTCATTTATAACCTTTCATTCTACTAAACCTTTTGTTGGGATATTAAAAATAACTCGGAATAATATTTAAACACTTCAATTTTATTTTAATTGTTGATCAAACGAATGTATTAATTTTGCAAAAAAAAAATTAATATAATGAATATAGAGGTAACTAGGACGTTATCAAATATGTATCATATATGTATGTATCAAAAAATGCTGAAACAGTGAAAATTCCCTTCAAAAAATATTGGGGAAACGTTTCATAAAGGTCGTACTGCTTCTGGTCATCATCAAGCGCCGTCTTGCACTGCAAATTTAGTCGATGAATTTGAAAGTCTCGGCTAGGTAAGTGATGCGAAGACTCCAAATCGTATTCGTCCGGCAAGGTACAAAAAAATCCCCGTCGTAGTTGAGAATGTGATTGAAAACCCTGGGTACTCATCATGTAACTTTTTAGACGATCATCGTCTAAACGATAGCAACGAACGCTATCGTCTGTAGTTTGCTTTATATAGTCACTATTGTGACGTCTATCGCTTACATTTTCCAAAGTTTGAAAGCTACTGTAAGCCATATTCGCCTTCATGAATGATTTTAGCTGTCATTCGTTGTTTTTGTTTACTTTTTGTAAACTGAGTTTTATGAAATTACTAGCTGACTCGGCGAACGTGGTTCCGCCTTAAATTGATTAAACTATTAATGTCTCTTTCGAAAGTATATCGAGACGCACTATATCGAAAAAAACCGCTTCGTATTAATTGTCAATGTGGAAAGATCGAATATACTACTCAGCTGTTAACCGTTCAGCCTCGATCCCATTTTAGTGAGGGACAAAATTAGCCGATTGTCAATTCCGCAGTTTTTGTCATTCTTTAGAATTAATATTTTCTCCTTCCTAAACAAAATGGAATGTTCAGATATCGTTACCATCCGCCCCTAAAAGTACGCAATTTCGGGTTTTCATGATTTTCCGACTTTTCCGGTCGAAATTTTCAATTTTCATAGTGTGTTTACTTGGTTCAATATGAATCCAACAAAAAAATCGGATGATGTTCTGTCGAGTTATGCGCGTACGAACCGACACCAATTCATTTTTATATATTTAGATTCTAATCAATTAACAAGAAATTCCTTTTTTCTTATGGCACGAGGTGTCTGCGTGCTCCTTTTGTGTTTGCAGTCGAATCCAGAAGACCGGAAAAAGTTTGTATTACTAAAAAACATGGTTAAAAAAAACCATGGCTGAGTGGGACATTTATGCGTCAAGTATTAAAACTGTTAGAAGAGCAATCTATTACGTTTTCTAATTACATTTTTTACTAAACTATTTTTATACTCTATCCTATGTATGTGTATATTACGTTTGACGCATAGTTTGTAACATAGAGAAGTAATCGAGATAGACCCTATAAAGTATACACGTAATGTATGTATATTCGTGATCAGTATCAAAGCGAAACGATTTCGCCATGTCCGTCGGTCGGTCCGTTTGTCTGTCTGTCCGTGCGTATGTCATCACTTTTTGGGTCTTACATTTTAAGCGAGAAGGGGGAAATTTCATATCTGAGCTTTTTTAGAAGGTAGAAGCAGTACAAGTGTAAATTTTTTTTAAATCCGCCGACTGCCACGATTACTTTTTCATAATTTCACAATTTTACATGAAATCGAAAATTTTTATTAAGACCGAATATTTAGGTATTCAGATTGTCTACAATTCGCCCATACATCAATGTTGGCCACGCCCACTTTTGAAGTTAGATATGAGTGTTGTTTTGGAGGACCATTCTGGTGCTGTTCCTGGTGGAGGAGCTAGTATTGATGCCATGGGTTCTATTGGTACCAAAAATGTAAGTAATCGTTTCAAGGTTATTTTGGGAACATTAAAGTATGACATCTCAAGTTTTCATCCAGACACTACTACTGATTCCATAATTTCATATATTTAACTTTAAAATTGGAATACCTACTCAATACTCAAATTCTGTTTACGATGGAAATTTTTGCCCGAATGGAGTTAAGATTCCCTCTTTCATTCAGAACCCAACAAAACTCTTATCGATGTGAATGATAATAGTGGTAATTTACATCACCAAACCTTAAATGTTTATTACCACAATGCGAGCGGATGCAGATCGAAGACCTCGAACTTATTTACTGCGTCCAGTAATAAAGATTATGGCGTAATAATTATTATGGAAAGTTGGTTCTATTATGGAGATAAACAATTTGACAAATTTGATGTTGAATGTGCTGTTAATGGTCTTAAAGGTTAACTGTGAGGGTCCCAATGGTACTGTACCGATATTTTTTAAAATATTATCAAAGTCCATATCAACACCTCTCTACCTCGTCTTCAGAAAGTCTATTGACTGTGGATACTTTTTAAATGCTTGAAAAACCTCTTATATTGTGCCTATTCACAGGCAGAAGACAGGCCCTAAGCAAAATGTCTGCAATTATCGTCCAATTTGCAAATTATCTTGTGTTGCAAAGTTGTTTGAAAAAATAATTTACAATAAGATTTCTTTTCTCGTCAAAATTATCTGATTACCAACATGTATTCATGCAGGGTAGATCCACATCGACAAATTTAGCTGTTTTTTGTAATTCAGTAGTAAAAAATTTTGAAAAAAGTTTGCAGACTGATGTGATATTCATTGATTTCGTCAAGGCTTTTGACCGCGTTGATCATAACACCTTAAGCCGTAAATTATCATGTCTAGGATTTCATTCAAATCTGTTCAGTTGGATTGAATCTAACTTGTCTAATCGATTGTCTTTCGAAGCCTATTAGAGTAACGTCAGGTGTTCCGCAAGGTAGTCACCTTGGCCCTTTACTATTTTTATTGTTCATTAATGATCTTCCACTAGATATTAAGCATTCTGATTGTCTTTTGTTTGCTGATGACCTCAAAGAATATCAATCAGTTAAATTCGATCTCGATTGCAACCTTCTGCAAGGGGACATCGCTGTAGTCGACGAATGGTGTGAGAAAAATAATCTATTTCTTAATATTTCGAAATGCCAATGCTTCACAATTTCATGGTCTAATTCATATATTGAGTACAATTACTCTATTCAAGTTAATGGTCTTGTGAGAGTCAAAAAAACTGTACTTTGTTATACATAAACTGAATTGGCAATCGAAACACCTTCGTATGTAACCAGGTGTGGCTTAATTAATATCAATAGTCTTAAAAGTCGTTGTAAGTACCTCTCAGTGATGTTTGTTAGAGATTTAATCCATAGTCATGTTCAACGTCCTATATTATATATTATTGATTTTATTCGCCGTCACGTCACCTTCGCTGATTTTTCCATTTTCGTGAACAAATTCACAGGACCAATTACGCTCAAATTAATCAATTGCTCGTTGGATCAAAGAAGTAAATTCAATTGTATCATCTATTGAAATATTTCAAAATTGCTTAGGCTATGTTTTAAAAACAATATTATCGAGATTTTAATTTAAATATGTTGTACATATTAATAATGAATTATAATTTGTATGAATTGCATTATATTCTTTGGCTATAAGAATTTAAAATATATATTTTGTATTTTTATTAGTCTGTAAGAGACACTGTTCTCTAATTGATGATAATAAAATAAAATAAAACTAGCTAAAATCTCTGCAATGTATTTTCTAAGTAAGCCAAATTAATAAATTAAAAATCGATATCAAAGCAAATTTACAAAGTTTCATATTTAAATATGTCATTTTTATAAACTGTGTAACCACGTACGTACATATATGTATGTATAATATATACATACATATATGTATGTATAATTCGAGGTCGATAATTTACGTATTGTGTTACGAAACTTTTAGACCTGCGGCTTTGCTTATTTTTTCACCACCTCTTTGTATAATATGTTTGCTGTTGTTCCAATAGACTGTACATTGGGCATACTGTGAGTTAAACTATATGAGTTAAGCTAAGCTTTATTTATTGTCATCGCGAAACAGACCTATGCTGAAAATTTAAGTAATATGGAATACAAGGGATGCTAGGTGTAAACACAATTATCCCTTGGCCGCAGCTGGTAAAGATTGTCGTCTCTATCACATTTTATGGAAAGCTTTCACCTGCATTCAGGTTCCGTTGCACATTTGGGTTTAAATTCCTTAAGAGCATAATAAGAGTGCCTACCTTCAATATTTTTTTATATGAAGGAATAAGTGGGGAAGCATGCAAGTATTTCAACAGGTAATGCACCGCCGTGGCTGAAGTGGTTAGTGCGGTGGACTACGGGGCAAAGGTTCATGGTTCAATCCCTAGACAAAACCTACAAATTTCTTTCACGGCCCCACCTCTCGCGAACATCTGACAAACATCTGAGAGTATAACTGTCACGAAAAAGCTTCTCAAAGAAAAAATTGTCCTTCCATTTGGGTGAAGAATATAACACGTACAACACGATTGTTTGAGAGAAGCTAGGCCCTGGGTCCCATGGACCTGTTGCGCCAAATGTTTATTTATTTTATTTCTTCGATATCTACATACTATCTACTGTGCCAATAGAGTTGCAGGTCATATCAAAAGCATTTAATTTAAGCGAAAGCTAAGCACTAATTTCGATTGCATAATTTTTTTTGTTAGTATGGTCCGCTCTCTTAGCCTTGGAATTGGTTTAGTGCACTCATCCCAGACTATGACATTTCATAGGACTTTACTTATATATGTTGCGAAGAGGTCTTGTAAATGTGTTTGAATTGAGATGTAGCTTAAATACTGAATGTGCAATCCCACTCCAAAAGTGTTGCACCTATTCCAGACGAAGCGACATCAATGCTCTTACTTTATCAAACAACAGGTTATTGAGAAAAATGTTTTCCGTCCCTGCGGTGTCCAAGTTATCATCTGTTTTTTTGAAACTTTGAATGATTTCATTATAAAATGTCCTCTTGCAGTTGAGAAGTGGGTAGTTTTACAGATCATCTATGTCATATGACATTTCTCTTAAGTAATCAAGGTTAACAGGAGTTTCAAAAGGGCTGTGATAATTCATAGTGATTAAGGGGTTGATATCCCACCGCAACCTCTAAATTCTCGAGCAGCTTCTACAGAGGTCGTTTCCCGGGAGACCCAGCCTGAAGGCATGTCTCCCTGTGGCACAGTGTTCCGTAATGACACCTACTATTGTGCTGATGAGGGATTTCTTTAGTCTTATTAGACTATTGGAGCGCTTGAGATCCAGCTTGGGCCAGATCTGTTTCGTGGTACAGTTCGACCACCTGCGAGTGAGTTTACACGTAGCGAGAGGCATGTAGAGATCCTCCTTCTCCGGTAGGATCGCCGGTTTCATATATGTATGTACTTATCATAATTTTTCTTCTCCTATTAATTAATTAATAAATTAATAAAATTTATAACATGCCAAAAGTTTTTACTTACAAAGAAGCATGACTGATATTCAAAAACGATCAAGTCAATGCGCGCGCACCCACACACATACACACACACACGATATGGCAATGATAGCAACTGGAGCACGTCTACTGGCTGTGGTCTTCAGTGGCGGAAAATTATTGGGATGATTTGATTACTTGTTATGAGCATTGCTCAGCTTTAGAACAACGCAGAAGCATGATTTATAGCTTAAATGAATCGGGAACGAATTTACTAAAAACTTTTTTTTTGTTTTTCAATTTGATAAGCCGTTATTAAGTTAGGGCTGTGTAAACATTTTTTAATGACGGAAAATTCGTAATAAACCCCTTTTCCCCAATTAGATCTCGAATTTCGAAAAATCCCTTCTTATCGAACATATAGAGGTTATAAGGAATTACTGTGCGAAATTTCAAGTTTCTACGTTTAGGGGTTTTTGAGTAACTATGATTTCAAGGACTTTTGTAGCCTTAGCGTTTTGGATTTTATAGTATTTAAGGTTTTGTCAACTGAAATTTTTGTTGCTGTTCAGTCAACATTTTCTTGTAAACAAATCTCATTGACGGTATCGGAAGTTGAACAAATCTGCATATCGGTAGTAGATAAGAAACTTATGAAAAGTGTGTCTAAAATTTTGAGTTTATAAGCAATTATTGTTCTGATTCTGATATTATTTTTACTCTTGGTGATTTTAACATTGGTGATGTTAATTGGTATTGGTCGATGGAGGATAATATGCTTACCTCACATAATGTTAAAAAAGATTATGAACTAACGCTTATAGATTGTTTAATCTTTATTGGCTTATGTCAAATTAGTTTGATTCACAAAATAGATTATTAGATCTTAGTTTTATAAATTTAAATGAATTTAAAACAATGCTCCATTCCCACTTTTAAGTAACTCGATTTTTTCATTAACAGATGTTGATTGAAATTGAATTTTATAGTTATCTAAAAGATAATCTGACTTCAGTAAACTCTTTTAATTTTCGGTAAGTAATTAAGTAAAAGTTATTTTGCGGGTTTGAATATGTATTTTAATTCATTCGTTTGGGATGCCGAATTTGAAAATATATGTCTACGTGATATGTACATATAATCGTTTCATTAATATTGTTATTATTGGACTCTCTTCGAGGAAAAGCAGATCATAGTCCCGTGGTATATTAGGCGCTTTCTTCACTTGAAAAATCTGAAAACAACAACAATAACAACAACAAAAATGTTTTAAAAACTCGGGGTATAATGTGGACAAATAACTTTTCTGTAAGTTACGAAAATATATATAATTTTGTACCGTCCACAATGCCCAAAATTGATATTGGTCAACTAGTTTTAGAGATTCATGATATTGAGTCTGCTATTTGTGGTATTAAACCAACTGAGAAGCCAGGTGCTGATGGTATTCACGCAATAATATTACAAAACTGTTGTAGTTCTTTCTATAAACCACTACATAAATTATTCAACTCATCTCTATTGTCTGGTATTTTTCTCGATGACTGGAAGATCTGGTGCCTATTTTTAAATCGGGTCCCATGGACAACGTGGATAACTATAGCGGATAGATTACTATAGTAAGTTATTTGCTATACCATAGCTTTTCGAAAGCATTGTAAAACAGAAATTAGAGTTCCACCTTAAAGAACACATATCAGAATTGCAACATGTGTTTGTTTCTGGTCGTTCAACAACATCTAATCTGGCATATTTTACATCTTTTCTTTAGATGCTATCTACATAGACTTTAACAAAGCTTTTGATTGATTAAGAAGCTTGAGAACTTTCGATTCCATGGTGCAATGCTGAAGTGGACTTCATTGTTTTTAGTTGAAAGGGCACAAAAAGTCAATCTAGATAAATGTTGTTCCAGATTAGTCTTCTGCATTTCTGAGGTTCCACAAGGCAGCCATCTGGGACCTCTGCTATTCATTCTTTTTAATCTGAACAACGTTCAGCACATTAAATTCTGTCATGGCTTGATGCATGCAGCTGTTTTTCAAAATAAAAAGATCCAGATGGACCTTAAGTAAATTTACATGTATTCCTTATATTGAATATGTTATTGCTAAGACGAATTCGCTTGTTGAGTTCAACAAAAGGAATTCTAAAGATTTTTCAGATCCACACACATATGTATCACTCTTTATCGCACTAGTAAGTGTAGTACTTAAATAAGCTGATGTTATTTTTTAACCCGATTTATCAGATCCATTTCGACTGTCTTGAAAGTGTGCAGAGGAGATTTTCTAAATTTATTTTCTTTCAAATGCATTGGAATTTGATTCTCCCGAGAGAATGTTACAAAAATATTTTGTTTAGCTTATTTGCAATTTAATTAGTTTTATTATGCATTATTAATCTTAATTTACTTTATTTTTTAATTTCGCAGTCTGTTAAGCTAAACTAGTTGATGAAATAAATAAAATAAAATAAATAATGCCTTTTTGGGAGCGTTTTCATTATAAAACCGATTTTTTTGCATGTAACATCCTCAAACGTTCGAAGTTATCATTGTAATTCGACAAAAAATGCGGTATGGCACGATCACTTTATTGGGGCTGCGTAGAAAGGAGGATAGGGTATCAAACGTTTCGTTCTAAATGGATTGTAGCTTTTCTGTATGTTTTCTTGTTATGTTTTATGAGTATGTTGAATGTATATCGCTTTAAAAGTTAGATATGTCGAATAGCAAAATTAATGTGATATTTGTCGTAACAAATTTCAAATTTGCTGCAAAGTCGGCATTCTTGTCTTCCTTATCCAACTTCCGTCACATATTTATTCATTCTTTAAGGAACATAACTTATAACTCCTCTAGAAGAATTTCCAAAACAGGCAGACGTTTGCAATTTATAATGAGTAGTGAAAGAGAAAAGATATACGATTGTCCATGGACATATATCAGTCCTTGAATTAGCGTTGTCTTTATTCAAATCCTGTAAAAATCAATTTTAACAAAAGCTGTAATAACTTTCGTAATAAGTTACATACTTCGAAAGTTTCCCATCGAGAAGGGATAGCAACAAAACTCTCTACCAGAAGACAAAGTTAAACTGAAAGTTTGTGCGAGTTTTGACAACAACGTGTGCATTGATGCACAAATTTGCATTTGCCCCGATCCTAGTCTAATCCATGCCAGGCAGGCACTTGCAAGTTGCCAAAATAAGTTAATCACAGTTGAGTCTCTTAAGCTACCCCATACTCTAGGCTAAATTATCAATTATACAAAAATAAAAGCACTAACGATGCCAGAATTATCAAAGTCACATTAAAACAGCGCGAATTGTTTTTGAGGAAAGTTCACGATAATCCTAGCAATTCCTTCATTTTTGGATTGTAAAGGACTCCATCTCTCGAGTGCCGATAGGGAACGAATTTTATATTTGCCCGAGGAGAGAACGTTTACAGAAAGGCAAACAATTAAATTCCCCCATCAAATGTCTGCTATATGTGACAGTATCAACTTGTCGCCAAGTAATTTTGTGATAAGCAGAGACGGAGTTTACGAGTGGTATCGAATGTACTAAATGGCAGTAAATTAAATAAAAATTCCACTGTTGTAATGGCTTCGAGAAGTAAAAGTGCCAACATCGCTTTTCTTAGCGTTGTTGTCATCACGATTGATAAATAACTGACAGACAAGTAATACACCTTAGCTGGTTACAAGGAAATAAAATTGTTTTTAAGAAAATTAAACAGATGTAGTCAGGAACATATAGAAAAGTTACAATTTGATAAAAATGGTTGACTAGTTACGATAAAATAACTTACTTACATACTTAGTTCAATGGTGCTATAGTCTCCAAGTTGATTGAGTTCCCTCTTCACCTAAGTGCGTCAACAGGTGTCGAGGTTTCCTATGGCGGCGTCCCTCCGAGGTGGGTTTGAAAACTCTCCAGATCGGAGCGTTGATGTTAATTCACTAGAGAAAGCTTTGCTATTAAATCTTTTATCTCAAAGCTGGTGTCATTGTTTGAATTAATATCGGATTCTAGATGAACAAAGTCCTTAACTACCTCAAAGTTATACCTGTTGTCTGGTTTGGTGCAACTGTTTAAGATTGATTTTTATTTAAAATTATTAGGCTAATAATACCTTATACCTAACATTGTACAAGCTTTAACGCCATAAAGCAGGACTGAGATGATCAAGGTCTATCCATTATGAATTGTTAAACTTTACTGAAAATAAAAACATGACCATTTAAAAAAAACGTGTGCAGAAATTTGGAATTTGGGGGAATAGTTGGCCAATAGTTGTGGCTGTTAGTTGTGTTTTAATCAAAAAATAGATATTAAAAAAAGATTGTAGTTGAAAAGTTGAAGTAAAAAAATTTTAATATTTACGTTAAAACTTTCAAGTATCAGAAACCCTTAATGCGAAGGACCAATGTGCTGTAATAGCCTTTGTCGAAAAAGACTCCTCATAGATTGAAAGACAATCTGATCGTGCTCTGAATGAAAAAATTAACACAAGTTCGCAGCTTGATGTGTCTACACTAAAAAAAAACCCAAACAGCAGCAGTGTTCGCAGTGAACGACAAGTATGTTCTGCTTTTTTGTCAAACTCGCTGTTATCTACGATTTCGACATTCAATAAAACCACTTTATTCAGAGATGTGATTCGAAACTAAATGGCACGAAACGGTACGGTAATTTCGGTTCACGAAATTCTAATCTGAAATCGGTACCGAACTAAGAGGGATGACATTGTTCGGTGCCGTAAAGTTTAATTTCATTTCGGTTCGGTGAATCATGAGTCTTAATGGACCCCCTCATATGCAACTGGAACGTACGTACACTGTACACTCCTGATGGTATTCAAAAACTTGAATCTGTCCTCACGCGGTACAAGGCAGATATTACCGCGATCCAGGAGATACGATGGATAGGATCAGGTATGCAAAAACGGAAAAATTGCGACATTTATTACAGCTGTCAGAAAAGACTGCACATGTTAGGATGCGGATTCGTCGTGGGAAATCAGCGATCGCCTGGCTGTGATCCGCATCAAGGCTGATGTCAAAATCATACTCGGGGACTTCAATGCCAAAATCGGTAAGGAAAACATCTTCGGCGGATTAGTTGGAAAGCACAGCCCCACGTCACGACAACAGACAACGGCTTCCGGCTAATCGATTTTGCAGCAGCTCGTAATACGGTGATAAGTAGCACTAGGATTCCAACACTATGAATACACACAGCAACCTGGCGCTCTCCAGATGGTCGAACCGCCAACCAAATCGACCAGGTGCTAATAGATGCGAGGCATGCATCCAACAATCTGTGGAACCAGTATCGCGACATTATCAAAGGGGTAGCCGAGACCACCATAGGCTACCAGCCACCACCCAAAAAGAGCCCTTGGTATGATGATGAATGCATACGCCGGAAAAAGGTGACAGAAAATGCACACTTGCAAGCGCTGCAACGCAAAACAAGGGCAGCGAGAGAAGAGTATCGAACCAGAAGAAGATCCTGCGTAAGAAGAAAAGGGCCCACGCAGCCTCCCAGCTCAAGGATATCGAAGAGTCCCGCGATAGGAACAACATCCGGATGTTTTTCAGGAAAGGCAAGCAACTGGCAGCTGGCTTCAAGCCCGGAACGCAGGCTCTTCGAAACAGTGAAGGAAACCTAGTCACCGAAGCACAAGCAATAGTAGATGTATTTAAGCAGCATTTCCAGCAGCTACTTAATGGGCAGGTAGAGAGAGTGATAGGGGAAGAAGAGAACCTGCATCCAGTCAATGAAGAATCCATCCCCCCTCCTAGTTTTGAAGAGGTCGGCTCAGCTATCAAAAAGCTGAAGAACAACAAAGCCGCCGGCTCTGATGGTCTACCAGCAGAGCTTTTCAAACATGGTGGTGATGCTTTGGTAGGGTGCATGCACCAAGTCATCAACCAAGTATGGGTGGATGAAGTCATGCCCGATGACTGGACTATCAGCTCTATATGCCCCATCTTCAAGAAAGGCAATCCAATGTCTTGTAAGAACTACCGAGGCATTTCCATGCTTAATGTCGCATATAAGATCCTATCCAACGTACTGTGTGAACGTCTGAAACCTTTCTGCAGCACACTAATCGGCACGTACCAGTGTGCCTTCCGACCCAGCAGATCGACGATCGACCAAATTTTCACATTAAAGCAAATTCTGGAAAAGACCAACGAATTTCAAGTCGAGACTCACCAACTCTTTATTGACTTTGAAGCCGCATATGATAGCATTCATCGTCTTGAGCTCTACAAGGCGATGACTGAATTCGGGATCCCGGCGAAATGGATCCAGCTGGGAACCACGTGGTGCAACGTGCAATACGGAAACAGTTCCTCTGAACTATTCCAAACATGCACCGGATTTCGGCAAGGAGATGCGCTCATCATGTGACTTCTTCAATCTCATGCTGGAACAGATAGTACGCTATCTTTAACAAATCTGTCCGGCTGCTAGGATACACAGACGACATCGACTTTATTGGTCGCTCCCAGCGTGCCGTGTTAGAGGCTTTTACGGCAATTGAAGAAGAGGCGAAACGAGTTGGCCTTGAAGTGAATGAGGACAAAACCAAGTACATGTTGTCAACAAACAAAGAAGCATCTGTCCACCGCCTACGATAAAACGTCAGTGTTGGCAATAGTAACTTAAAAGTGGTTAAGGAGCTTACCTACCTCACAGTAAATATCAACTCCACGAATGACACCTTAGATTCGACGAAGACTTACCCTAGGAAACCGCTGCTCCTTCGGTTTGGCGAAACAAATGGGGTCAAAACTCCTAACTCATAAGACGAAATGCATGCTCTACAAAACTTTGATCCTGTGAGTTCTGCTGTATGGAGCCGAGTGTTTGACGATAGGCAGGAAAGCAAAACAGATATTGAACACTTTTGAAAGAAAAATTCTTCGTCGGATTTTCGGTCCCGTACGAATGGAGAAGAAGATACAACCGCGAACTCTATGAGCTGTACCAAGATGTGGTTCACGTATTCACAGACGAGAAGCGAAATTCAACAGAATCAATGTAAACAAATGGATTTTGGAAGGAAAAAGGTACGAATGTAATGTGTCTGTGCCTACTGTTTGGAGACATTTTAAATATCAATTTAATGTTATAGCCATAATTCCATCAAAAATGTAGAATTCCATGCCCACTTTATTAGAGCTGTTGAATAGTTTGTAAACTTATGCCGTAAATGTGCATTATAAGTTATAAATTCTTAAGGTAACAATACCCAATATAGACGACTATGTTAAAATACTTTCTTCAGGCTTACAAATATTCTTCAACAAGAACCGTGCTTGTACGTATAATGTTCAAATTGTACATTTTTGTTTCATGAACGCTAAAGGCATTACTCTCCCGTCACTTGCAATAATTATCAGTAACAACAACGTGTTGTCATGAACTTATGTGCTATAGTAGAAGTACACCTTTATCAATGTCATCTCGCACGATTCATTCATCACTTCAACTAACATCATGTAGGTAAGTTCCAATGGCAATAACAAACAAATGCTTTATGATGACTGCGCCGCCGACAAGAAAACTCCAACCTAAGGGAGATGGATTTATTTAATGAGTAGGGCGGAATCTTCGAGAAAAAATGGGCAACTAAATCCAAATGAACTACTTCAGGAGAATACATGATGATGATTCGTTCTCAAAAGTCTTACATTGCCATTTTTGTCATTTCCTCAGTCGCTGCAAAATTTTAATTAAACATCGCATATTATGTATCCAGGGATTTGAAGTAATTGACTGACGTGTGTCTGTATGATTTGTTTCAGATTGTGACCGAAAGAAATAAGGATAAGTTCTTGTCTAGCTTATTAAAGATACTACATATATGCATATGTACGGTGAACATTTTTTTCAAAGCAAAATAAAGGACTTATTTATCTTTTTTTTTATAAACTTGTTGGATTTATTAAAACAAAAAAAAAATAATAATAATAATACTAAAACAGAAATATAAATAACATACTTCTATCTATCGAGAAAAAGTAAATGAATAAATAAACTACGTACATATATAAAAAGAAAATCTTAATTCATGGCTTTAAGATCACAAATTGTTAAAAACTAGTAGATAATAAGAAGCCACTTTGGTGAAATGGTAATGTTGGTATTGATAAGAATGCCAATAAGCTTCAAAAAATAATGAGGAAGGGGAAACGACGTTCCCAAAGACTTCTCTGGAAAAACTTAGAATTGTCATCCGAAACTTCAAAGCTACGAAAAACCCTCTCTAAATATCCTTTTATACCAACCGACCTTATGCAGACAGATGGCCACTGGACCACCTCTAGTAAGAAGTCTATCTACCTTCTACTAGACACGTATTTTCCTGGTAGCTCCTAATTTGCTGTACCTCAGTTCGAAATAACCTTCGTGCAGCAACTCCACGAAAATAATTACTACTGAAAATATCCTTTAGGCCATGCACAGTTTTGAACAATACAAGTCGCCTGGACTGGGTGGTATCATTCCTGCTGAGCTCGCTCGTGGAACGAAAGAATCTCCATTGAAAACCCTAGAAAGATTGATTGATATATAACTACATCAGATCATTAGTCCATCTATGCTCTCTGCATCCCAAGATGCGTATTACAAAGGTAAATCAGTCGAGCAGCCTTACACCCGTTAGTGCGCATCATTGAAAAATCACTGAACATCAAAGGACGATTTACAATCGATATTGAAAGGGCCTTTAACAAAGTCAAAAATACGGCAATTTCAAATTTACTTGCAAGTCTGAAAATCGATTCTTCGTTTGAAGTAATACCCAGAAATATCAGTACTCATCTGGGTGGTGCATGGGCTAGAAGACTTAATAGTTGCGGAACTCCTCAGGGTGCTATCGTATCTTTTCATCTGTGAAATCTAGTTGTCAACGGGCAGCTATTGTATGTACATACAAGGGACTATCTGCAGATACTGGCTGCCTATGCAGATGACATTGCTATCGCCGTTTCCGGAAAATACCCTGATACTCTCAGGGAAGTCCTCCAATGTGCTCTCCCACGACTTACCAGATGGTAAAGCCCCTCAAAACAGAACTTGTCTTCTTCAGGAGGAAATATAAACTTCTCCTTTAAAGATAATACAAAATACTTGCGTCTCATTTTAATTAGGACATTTACTTGAATGCGTAAAGAAAGCAACAGAGGCTTTATACTCCTGTAAATAGTGCATAGATGGGAGCTGGGGTTTTTAACCAAATATCATACGCTGGTTGGATGCATCCGTCATCATGTCTATACAACTGTATGCGGTGATCGTTTAGTGATCGACTCCAAATAGGGCTACTCACCTCAATCTTCTATTTGAGGTGAAAATATTTACATGTGTACGCATGTATGCACTAAAATCTTCTCCCTCAGCGGCTCTATACATTCTGTTCCACGTGCTCTCCTTAGATATACTTGGCAACCAGTTAGCTGCTAATGCCGCTATTCGACTCAAAGCCTCCTCAGAGGGGTATAGCTATCAAGAGGGCCGCTCCTCGATCAGTGATCTCACTTCTAATCTAATTGACATCGAATACATTCCGCCGACTCTGTTATTTGACCGGAAATTTCGCACGAGTATCTTTGACCGTAGTGTATGGGTCACTGCTTCCTTTGCTGAAGACGGTTCAGTCCATTTCTACACGGACAGCCGTCCGTCCAAGACTGATGAAAGGGTGGGTTGTGGTATCTTCTTCGAAAAGTTCAATCTGATAATCCTTCTTCCGCCCCCAAATCATTTTAGCATTTTTTTCAGGGAGAAATCATAGCGATCAAGGAAGCCTTGTCCAGGCCGAAATGTAATGTAATATCTGTCAGGGATATTAGGATTCTCAATAACAGTCAAGCGGCAATCAAATCCCTTAAATCGTGCTCCTTCACTTCAAAGGACACTTTAAACTGCCGCTTGCCTCTTTTGGAGATGACTGAGCAGCTCCACATTCAACTATGCAGGCAATTGCAAGACTGATGAGCTCGCCAGACAGGGTACCATTCAAAAGATTCTGTTTTTGGAAAATTGTCTATTGATAAGGTTTTTATTAGATATGATTCAGTAGAGCAAGTTCTTTTATAAGTTAGTAGTTTTACTTTAATTGACGACATAATATTTAACAGTATCATACGAATTCCTGCATGCGGTTTTTATAATATGGCGATATTTGCCGTAAAGCTGTTATACTCGTGACAGTAACAGAACATCAGAATTCCTAATATAATTGAAAAAAATTTAGCAAACAGTGTAATCTAGTGAGCGACTCTAACGCTCACCATACATCAGCAGAAGAGTTGAGTTTCTTTTAAATTCCTTCTTTTGACACATTTATCAAACAATCCCACCATTTTGAGTTTTCTTCTAACTGATCAAATTTGTAATTGGCACGTTTCAAAGCAATCCTATATGTTTGACTTTTTTATTCTACGAAATTCGATTATTTCCAACAGGATGCTGAAACATGTTTTCAGAGACTGTCAGGCGTGATTGCGCCCACTTTATGAGGGCTTATGTAAAGGAAAATGTATCAGGATTCGTTCTAGTTTGTAGCTCTGTACGTTTAGTAAACATTGTGTGAACTTTGCCTTGATTTTATGCAATGCAGTTTATATTAACATCCACATGGCTTCCATTCTCATTCACTGATAGTCTAGGTGTGCTGGTTTATAAGTTTATGGAATATATACGATCCATCTTAGCGAGAGTCTGTCTGGATTTCTCCACAGTTCCTCTCCGGCTTTGATTCCCCATGTCAACGCTAGCATATGTTTAACAGCAATCTGGATCATGCTCTGGGTATCTAGCCAGTGGCTCCCAGAACCTTCCTTCTTCTGCTAGCTTGCGCCGGACATTGACACAATATACGCCCCGCCGTCCCACTTCCTCCAGGCATAGTTCACAGGTGTCATCTTCCAGAAGACCCATCTTCCTAGGTGATACCCGAAATTTCCGTGTTCTTCGCCCTAAGCTAAGAACCTCTCTGTGAGTGGTGCCAACTCCAACTCCCTAGGATCACTTCCATTGCGCAAGTTGGTGTCGTTCGTATTGCAGCGGCGATCCCTAAATATACCAGACGTTGGACCCTATCTAACTGCTTCTTTACAGTTTTCTGGGTGTCTTTTTGCCAACATTCAACTAACACATACATATGTGATAATCAGCCTAACTATCATCGTGTACATCCAGTACGCTGACCTCGGCAAGATTCCCCACCTTAGTCCGCATACCCGTTTGCACTGATGAAGCACCCTTTTTGCTTTTCAAATCTTCTCTTCCATATGGAAGTTCCAAGTTAGGCCGGCCTCTAGTTATACTCCCAGATACTTAAACTTCCTGGTCGCATGTAGTTTCGATCCGAAAAGTGTCAAGGGCTGAAATTCCAGATCTCTCCTCTTCCTTGTGAAGATGATCAGATCTGTCTTTTCCGCAGTAATAGAGAGCCCTTGTTGTTGATGTTCATTCTATTATTGATATATCACCCGCATATCCCACAGTGTGGATGCCAATCTCTTCAAGTCTTCTCAAGAGAGAATCCACAGTTATATTCCACAGAGTAGGTGAGGAAACTCCTCCTTGCGGGCAACCTCTGCTAACCCTTCCCGTCAGAATATTTATCGCTCTATTTTTCAGCATATTGTCCACCCATCTCATCACCAATGGGTTAACCCTGCGTTCTTCTAAGGCTATTCTCAGACTTTCGAAGCATATTTTATCAAAGGCACCTTCAATGTCCATTATTATGGTCTTTGCGATGCCTCCGGTATTTATCTCCTCTTCCGCAACGCGTACCACCTGGTGTAGCGCTGTTTCCGTAGACCTGCCAGCTCTGTATGCATGCTGTCTACTACAGAAAGGATACGCTTTTAGCGCCGTGATCTCCATATGGTCCACCACAATTCTTTCCATTGTTTTCAATAGAAATGATGTTAGGCTGAACGGTCTGAAGGACTTCGCTTCGGTGTAGTCCTTTTTTCCCGGTTTTGGAAGAAACACCACATTTTTTTCTTTCCATGTAACCGGTATGTAGCCTATCGCTAGGCATGTTATGTACAATGAGATCGCACCCTACACAATGAGATCGCACCTTATTGCATTAAAGCTGGAAAAATATCATCCGGTCCTGCGGTCTTGTAAGGGGAAAACGTTTCTAAGGCCAACTGACCGCTTTTCGCGTTACTATCCGTTCCGCTTCTGCCCTATCCATCCTGTTTGTTCCTTGTTTCCTCAGAGCCCACGGCTGATCTGACTTAAGGCTTCCCGGAAAGTGTATTTCCATGAAGACCAAATTTGTACGATTCAGTGTCTCAACAATCTCCCCCGTTTTATCTATTGACCTCAGCTGTGCTTCTCATATTCGAGCAAAATTCCCTCTATGACTCCGTTTAACGCCGTCACAGCGTTGCTCCTTCTTCTTTGCCTTATTCTCATTCCATGATTCAGGATCATCCCTTCTCATGACATGATTAAAGGCTTTTCTCACCTTCTTTAGGATTGCAAATTCCCTACACCACCAAGTCGTGGGGTCCTTTTCATCTACCAAAGTAGGTGTACACGCCTCTTGGTATGCATTTTCAACAGCTGATTATAAGTGTTTTAGATGTGACTCTACATCATAAGTGGTTTTCGGTATTTTGGGTACCCTCCCATTCAGTTTCTCCCGTAACACTTCCTGGTATTTTACTATGTCCGTGTTCCTGGGAATCGTGACATATTTTCGATCTTTCTTTTTATAGATAGCTCTGTGGTCCGACATCATTGTCTGATCCATTACCTTCCAATTTGATATTCTATCAAGCATTCTATTACTACACAGAGTCACGTCACTAACTTCCTTTCCTCTCGCATCCACAAAGGTCGGTTCTGTTCCTCTGTTGACAATAGTTTGCATTACATCATACTTGTACTATTTATTGAAAACGTACCTGTCTACGACAAACACACACTACTCATCAAAGTGTCTATTACTTTCTATTATAAAATTTTTGTTCTGTGATACCTAATATGTAATAAGTTTTCGTCTCTTTTAAATCCTCCCTCTAATTTCAAAACCAGGAATCTCTACTTCCTTGAATTTTTTGTTTGCTTAAATTCCACAGACAACTTAAGAGAATTCGTTTTAAATTAAATTCATTCTTTTCCCTTCTTTAATTACACTTTTTTTTGTCACTAGAACAGTAAAAACCACATAACTGGCTTTCAACTTTCCAAGCGACGTATGTGAGTATTTGCCTGGTGCTCCTATTACATACCGCCACATATCGCAGGATTTCTTTTATTCCCAGACACTTGCTATTATTTGAGTTTAACTTAAATTCTCCGCATGGTTAACCAAAGTTCAACATAATGCGAATACTTGAAACAACAGCAGCGTTCCTAGAATCCCGGCAGCGAAATGTGCAAATATTTGTTGTTACCATGATGCTAAATTTGTGTGGATATACACACCATTCACCACGGGGAAAAAAGGATGGTTTCTACCAGATACCCAGGACGGTTTGCCGAACTGAACACATTTTCCCTGTAACGCAAAGTAACCAATTTTAGGGTTTTATGATTGTTTTTGTTTTAGGCAAACATACGAGTATAGAGACACATATTATGTGTATGTAAGAACTTATAAGTAAAAAAGGTTTTTTTTTGTCATTGCTGCGGGAAATTCCTCCAACTTTGTGAGGGTTTTATA
This sequence comes from Xylota sylvarum, assembly GCA_905220385.1. Classification (NCBI taxonomy): domain Eukaryota; kingdom Metazoa; phylum Arthropoda; class Insecta; order Diptera; family Syrphidae; genus Xylota; species Xylota sylvarum. The sequence goes on along the minus strand of LR999957.1, from coordinate 64,020,012 downwards.
ATAAATAAGCCAGTAGCTTTGAAAGAGGGGGTTATAGAAGTCAGGGTGTAAGTATAAGTACAAGGTGCAAAGTTTTATATCACCCTAGGCGAACAGAGTTCCAATGGTTTTATAATTAAAACTGCTACGTGAAAACATTTTTAATGTAGTGTAGGGCAACTTTAATTTACGGTTAATAAAAGAGATTGACTTAGTTGTAACAATTGTCGATAAACCAGTCGACCTTTGAAGTTTATAAGTTTATTTTCCACCTACATATTGTAACGAAAGTGGGTGGTGGAAGCTATTGGCCACATACTGCAACACGACACTCTAGGTAGGTGAGAGAGCCCAACAACCGCTTCTAAAGCTGCCGTTGGGCAGGTGCGCATGGCAACCGTAATGCTGAGACATGCAATTCTTTGAAGCTTCTTAAGCATCGTTGTCCGTTGCCGTTGCCGTTGTCCGTTCAAGAACTTTCGGCCACCAAACAATGGCCGCGTACGTGATAATGGGCCTCACCATCATTGTATACAACCAATGTATCATTATTGGACTTAGACCCCAAGTTCTGCCTATAGGCGTCTACTGGCCCACATGGAACTACTGGCGCGCTCAATGGCGGACTTGATATGAGAATTCCAGCTAAGCCTTTTATCAAGGATGACACCGAGATATGTAACCTCACTGGAATAGACTAAAGTGGTGCATCTGATCGTGATAGGTCCTAGTTTGACCAGTTTTCCAGGCACTAGAACGGTTTTGCAAGGATTGATGGATAGTCCTTCTCTGCTGCACCATGCTAACATGTATAGTAAAGCACATTGCATGACACTTGAAATGGTCGTACTGTGTTTACCACTTATAAAAATCGCGAAGTCATCTGCTTAACCAATGGCGATGTAGCCTAATCTCTGAAGATCGACTAGGAGCTTGTCGACGATTAGTGACTATAGAAGGGGAGAAAGGACTCCTCCCTGGGGACAGCCTTTAACTGCGGTTACAAACACAAACACTCCTCCAGAGGACCAGAGGAGGAAGTAATAATTCGACTTTCCAGCATGGCCCCTATCCATTGGTTGGTCGAATCCTAGATACCTCTGCTACTAATAGGGTCTCCGATCTGTTCTGTTCACGATCCGCCTGGTTTTCTGATGAAGCCTGGGACTGGGGGTTCCTTTGAAAGGATTTTCCGTAGTCTAGCTGCATCCTTGGCGTAGATTGTCTTTTTATTAAAAACATCTTTGCTTTTCTTGTAGCGGTCCCTGTCAGTAGGATCTTTTGTGCTTTGTATAAGGGTCGGGTTGGGCTTCTTCTTGCCACTAACTATTGGGAGGACATAACAAAGGCTGAATGGAGAGCTGAGGTAAGTGTTTTCACCTCGCGGTGAATCTCAGAGTGGGTGGTTGAGGTGTGAGATTGAAGACCCCTCGAACCGTCTAGAACGCTCCTGAAAGCAAAGTTTAGCGTCAAAGTTACATCCAAGACCTCTTGTCTATTTGTTGTAATAAAAGTGGATTTTGACAATTATAAATTTTAACAACGACTCACCTCTTGCAGTCATATCGCTACTTCCCCGTAAAATGTGATGTGAGTTGGCTTCACAGCCGGTGAGGGGTTCGGGTCATCATAGGTCGATGAGAATATTAACGGCTTGCCCTTGGCCGGTTCAAGTCGGGCTGATGTTTGATCTGCGTTGCAACATGGGCATAGGAGGAAGAGGGATGTTTATCTTCGCTTTCGGTTTCGTAGGAAGATCCCTTTTCGGGACGACCTTGAGCGAGATGATCCTGGCGCTGCCAAATGGTCGACTATCTCTTTGAGACTATTAAGGCCTGACATTTTAGAATGCAAAAACCATTAATTGAGGTCAGCTGGCCGAATAGTAGTATCGGACAGGAAGATCCGCTGGTTGCTCTAATCAAGGCGTAGATCAGGGAAGCTTCCACTACCGCCCATTGTTCGTAGGTGAGTTTTTGTTCTGGGCTGTTTTCGTTGACGACACCTACCTTGAGGTCGTCTTTAATAATTTTAGCGAGCGTTACTTTTGGCCTATCGGTCTTGAGTTTTTGCTAGTTGTGGCTGAGGGAGGGGACGTGGTGTCGTCGTGCCGACATCTTTTCACACTCGTTGCCCCTGATGCATTCAGTGTGACCGTCTTTATTGCTTCCTTCCTCGATCTAGAGACATCGATTTCCTTCTTTGTGTCTTTGCGACTGAAAGGATTTGCGGGTGGCCTGGCCGCAGAAGTTCTGGGAGCTGGGCGGCGGTCTGCCGAAGGTGTGCACCCTGCTAGTGGCTTCGGCATGCGTCGATTCTTAGAGGATTTGTTGGCTTCTTTGGTTGGTGGATGTATTGCAATAGTGGCGTTTTTCGGTTGCCTTGGTCTCTGTTCTTACCTACTATAGATAGAAGTTTTTGAGCCCTTTGTAGGCGGCTTCGATTTTGGTCCCTAGCGTTGAGACTCGCTGTATCAGCCTTGTTCATTCTTCGAATGGTCCCCTACCATTATCCAACCTTTTTCCCTTTTCCTACAACTGGCTTCTAAAGGTCAGTTTCTTCTGGCTCTGCTCGCCTATAGATAAGGCTTGTTAATCCGAAGGTCGCCAGATATTTGGCTACTCCATTTACGACTTAGCATTTGGGCCCACAGCCGGGTTGATCATCGGTACGGGTCTGGATCCAGCCCATAGGAGGGGTCAAGCTGAAGAAGGCGAGGAAAGGGAAAGTACTAATGGGTTTGTTGGAGGTCGGGGGTTTGGGAGCGGATATTACTATCTTTTGGCTTCCGCCTCCATTGTGGAGGTAACTCCCGAGAGTCTTTGACTGTACTAAGCCCATACACCGCGTCACAGTAGATAGTCCCGTATATACTATATGTACATACATACATACACATATGGAATGTCACCACCCTAGCTGTAAACTGAAAGTTCAAATAATGGTGACGGACGGACAGACGGATAGACAGACGAATGGAAAGACTTATGTAGATTTATCGACTCGGGTATTGATACATTATTTATTAAATTATATAAAATTTTTTGTTAAAACAAAATATCCCTATTATAAAGTAGAAATAATTCGGTCCGGAAAGGGTTAAAGTAATAGATAAATCAGTCTCAAATATAGTCAATTTTTACCAATCTTGTACATACTTACATACCTATAACTCATAAAATTTTGTTAGAGTATATTCTTCCACTCTTCATCACTGAGGCATGAAATATGCTGTAAATTGCTTAAGGTAAATAAGAACCAAGTCTTTCGCACCAGTGCCAAATATTTGTTCTGAAAAAGGTAAATCCCTGACCGCAATTTAGTGCCACTTTATTTCGTCTTCTCTTTTCAGTTGGAAACTCATCCATTCTCCCTTTCAATTATCAAATCTACAAATAAACATCTTCCCTCTGCATACAAAGTAGGCCCACGGAAGACCAGCACGATAAGGACATGCCCCTACGTATCCGCCTCTAATTTATAATGTGACAGTAATTTCGGTTGCAAAATTTATTCCGTTTCAGCCACTTAAAATTCTAGACCACAGTAAACTAAAAAACCCTGACAAACGAAAAAATACACTTAAAAATCGAAAACGCTCTATCAGTTCCGCTGGCCAAATAACCAGGTCTCCGGGTCTCACAGACACTACATACACCTCACCCGGTAACGGTAAATCAAACGTCAAGTTCGAATACAATTTAGATAGGGTATGAGAAGGAAACAAAATCACCCAAACCAAACCAGTAACCACAAATAAAGAGAGTCACGTCACATCATGGCACACGTAGACACAAAGAATAAGTCCTTTCAAAGGAAGTCCTTTGAGATGCCTACGTAGCACCTACATCATTTAAATGTTTCGGCATATAGCGGTTGCTTTGTATCCTTGGCACAGTGCATAAGAAAAGAGGAAATCCATTCACAGTGGTTGGCTGCCTTTTGACTTTAAGAGTCTTTCGCTTGTCTCACCCGATGAGAACGGAGGCAAAATTTCTTGTTTTTGGCGGCATAGCTACGTAGTCATATGACCTTTGGTAGAGTTGATAGCGTATCCATCGTCTGGGCGATGAACATCGTATGGCGTTGAGTTTCTGGTCCTTTTGGTCTATTCTGCTGGCTGCACACATGTAATGCCATTCAGCTTTCGGGAATAAATTTAACTATCTCTCTGACTCTGATGATGTGTTTACATCTGGAAGGAAGAAGGGATTTCAGAACGCGCATAGGCAAGCCTTTACGGCAGCAAATTGAGTGGGTGCACGGCTGGTATTCGGGGATAGCTGGCAAGAAATGTATTCAGAGCACGTTATTTGAATTTCACCGAAGCGAAGTAAGCGAAGTGTATCCACATCAAATAGCATCGTGATAAAAAGGACTAAAAGCCGCAAAAGTATGATTTATTATTGTTTGCTTGTAGGCGTGATGTGTCATGATGACGAGTTCCTTCCTAACCCCACATTCAAGTACCTGTGGTTAGCGCAAGGTTAAACGCTGTAGATAGTGGTTTGCCAAAATTAGGAATGCTGCTCGCAGTAAACAACGTGGCCTATTCACAAATCGGATTTGAACAGATGTAGGGTTGGTGATAAAGGGCTGATATGGCAGATCGACATTTACCGATGGTTGTTCGAATTGGAAATTTTGTCTACATAGAGGTTGTAGATCTTCCTTCTAGTGTTGGCTGCAAAGCATTGATAAGTATTAATAACACGGGACAACAAATTGGCATCAAATAGGGGGGGAGAGTCTTGGACAACCAATGGTCTACTTCCAGTCCTACTAGTAAGGAATTAAGATAAATATTGATTACTGTTGCGGTTTGAGTCTGGTTATATCACGAAATTGAGATTTGAAGGATGCATGAGCCTTTTGGAATTGTGAAACTAATCGAATATGGTGCAGGCTTGTGCCTCAAACAAAAGTCATTAGAGGAATTGCTTACTAATTTGAAGTAAATAAACTAATGAACCATTAGTTTCAACTTATCTGAAGATTGTTGTAAATATCATCCAGTTTAAGTAATTCTGATTATCAAGCCCTCAATGGACTACCCATTATAAAGTATTTATGTATATAAAATGTAAAATAAAATATTTATAAATTCTGCCATATGTATATGAATGTATATCTGTTGTGACTGAGAACATCAACAATGTTTGCGCTAAGAGGATGAGATTTCATATCTGAGCATTTGAGAACGGGCTCCCGACCAGTGAAGCACTAGAAGACCTTCCACCATCTTCGACCTTGTCCTATCTTCGATTATTGTCCATTTGGTCGATGTGGCCGAGCCAGTGTAGTCGACGTCTTTTGGCTTTTTGGACTACAACCACATCTTGATGTAGCTCATAGGATTCGCGGTTATGTCTTTTCCTACATTAACTCTAATCACATACGAGACCGAATATTGGACGAAGACTATTTCTCTGGAAAGTATTCAATACTCGTCCAGCAATCGGCTCCATATAGTAGAACTGCCAGGATCAGAGTTTTGTAGAGCACGCATCCTTACTGGCCTGAGCTCCGAATATGTCGAAGTAGCCCAGATAGTCGTGTTATCCCCTTTTAGTAAAGGTGATTAGCTCAATCTCCCCTAGATTGGCACTAAGTCCGCAGCTAGCTGTCCATTTTACCAGCCTTGCCAGGCCTATTTCCAATAAATTTGTATCATTCTTTTCCTAAGTTAATAAATAATTCATGTCAAGGAGCCACAGTTGGAGTGTTGCCATTGTTCTATCAGGTTTTTTGATATACAATACATAGATAGCTTGGTTCAGTATACATATGTCTTAGACAGGATCTTCCTGACTTTACTGGCTTTATTTGTACTTTCAATGTTTGAGCTGAAAAGCTGGCAGGTACTTCTTTTCGCTTTTCTGATCTCTATTCTGAGGTCATTGAGAATACTCTTATAATTGTCCCAATTGTTTGTTTATTAAAGAGCTAGTCTTTCTCTGGATATTCAGTTCAGAAGTCCACCATGGGATGTTAGTACCCTTTATAGATCTGTTAATGGGGCACGATTTAGAAAGGTATTCGTTCACGGCACCAGTCACTTTCGCCCTCATTAATTCGATTCTAGTGCATTACTATCACTGTTGCCAAGTGCTTTGGGAATATTTTTATTGTACCTATATCAGTCTATCATTCTAGGGTTCTGAAAAGGTAACACTTAGACTAAAGAAAATGTAACAGGATACGTCCTAATTTCCAAATAATATTTTGGGAGTTTGTACTATCTAATACTTCCTGTCTGATTGAAAGTAGGATTATTACCCTTGTTGCAGATAATGAAGCTAGTCTCGCTTAGAATGTTATACAGACACTCACTTCTTTCCTGGGCCGCTGCTGCCTCAGATTGTGTGGTGAGGATTTACGGCGGATCCAAGCACTGTTTTTCTATTTGTCCTTTCCACAACCCGGATCACCTGACGTATACTAGCTGACGTAGTGTATTATTTTACCTTCCTTCCTTCTTGGTAGTATAATGATCCAGTTGCGCTCTATTGATATGTTTCTTAGTCCGACAAAAAAATTTGGTCTCAAAACAGTCTTTACTTACAAGATTCCGCACTAGTATTCAATCTTCAACAGACCGGTAGCAGACTGTAATAACTGTCACTGCAAATCTTCTAAAAAAAACTGAATGGAATAATCTCTAGAGATTCGGGAATAGAGCGTCCAACCATATAAGAAGCTAAAAGCTAACATTTCGGTTATTTAAATGTCATAACCACTTTTAGACATATAGGGTCGGTGTTTGAACATCGATGATTATTTCGTCTTAATTTTACATAAACTCTGTTGATCCATCACAACATTACCTTCGTGTTTTTTTTGTTACTAAATTTCAAACACAGACTTAACGAATCTTATTTGTTATAAGCTATTTCATTCTTCATTAATTTTTCCTTTTCAGACTTACGTTTGAGAATCTATTACTCTGCAACTGCCCACTTTTTGCACCAAAACAGATCGATTTAGCCAGCCATTCCTTAAGCTTATGCTTCGAGCTCTTTAAAATTGTCTTACTCAGTCAATATGTAAATTTCTATCAGCTACAAAATCTCCTGCAACTCAAACCGACTCCTCGCTAATCCATAGAAAATTACCTTTTCATACTTTTCCCACTGCTACTGAGACTCCGAGACCATGACCGCCGCCATCATTCTATTCCACGTCTCCTATCGAAGCAAGAATGCTACATGGCATCCGTTTCCATCTCCGAATAATTTAAATTTCCATTTCCTCCAGCACTCCTGCGAAAGCAGAGACAACCGAAAATGAGCACAAAAATTATCATATTAATGGTATGGTCTATGGTCTTTTAAGCAAATTAGTTTAAATTAGCAAAACTCTTGGCCACACACGTCCCTGCGAAGAGAAAAAAAAAAATGAAATCTCTTCCAGACGAAAGGGAGCAACATAACAGAAAACGAATACAGATCCTTCTAGCTATAAAGCTTCCTACCGGAATAATATGGAAATCATGTCGGCACCACAGTCCGCGTACAAATACCATTGGGGTTATATCCAACCCATCTATGCGCTACAGTAGGGGAGCTGGAGACAAAAAAAAACCATTGTTTCAAGGAATCGCAGGAGTCAGACAATCGTCAGCAAAAAAATAAAACTTGTTACATTTAGTCTCTCATGAGTTGGTCCTGAAATTGGTTACCTCACCATTCCTTGCAGTGTGAATTTTGTTTAACCAGTCGTCGCTGGAAACTTAATTAGCTGTGAATTAAGTTTTCGCAGCGAAGTCTTTCAGCCACGTCAACTGTAGGACACACATTTAACGCCGCGTCGCTGCCTCAAACCCGACCGACATCACATCCGAATTAACAGCACTCAGCCATGTTAAAGAACAAAAAAGGACAAGTATCCGTCCAAACGTTTAATTCAAACCCTTTTGGCAGCAGCCATGAGAAGACGGTGATGGCCATAATTAAGGATATGCTACAGCCAGTGCACTGTGCCGTGTGCATCGGGATCGCTCCCTTTGTTGCCAACGTGCAAAACTGTACTCGCCAATTAAATAAAGGATTCAAAAGTACACCGAAAAGCGACAAAAAAGGATACAAACCGGCGCGCGGTGCAGTAACCGGATGTAAAAGGACCAGCAGACATTTTCTGTACCATGGCGTGGTGGCACTGCATTGCCACAGAAAACTTAAATCTCCAAATGAATGGGGCTTTGTATTTAATATTTTGTTCGCCTGTCCGGATGCTCGGATTGGTTAAATAGCCTTTCATAGTCTGTTATATATGAACGCGCGTGGCTGTAGGTGGTGTGCGTTAACAATTTTTCTTTCATTTTCTATTAGTAATAAGGAAAACGAAAGAAACTCTTTCTGGAACTTTCAACTTGAAACTATGAAGGAATTTATTTTTTATCCTACACACAAGGAAAAGAACTTTAACACACAATCTATAGAAAGAAGTAGGAGGATGAAAAGGAGTGTTTCTATCAGGACATTCGGGGAATTTGTTGATTCTGTTCTCCGTTCGCCCTTGATAAGTACGTACATTGGGAAAAAAATCCGTTTTTTTTCGTCTCTCTTTGGTTCCATGCTTCGTTGAGTTGTTTTTAATTTCCCAGGCTATGAAATTACTTGTGTAAGTTTTGCTTCAAAAAAGAATTTAAGTAGGAAAGTTGTGAAAGCGTATCACCTATTATACATACATACATACATATACAAAAAGTTTAAGGAAATTCTCTTTGCAGGAATTCGAAGAATTTTTATTCAAAAAAATTTAATAAAGGATCGAAAATAAAGACAGAAACGAAACTGCAACATTACTTCAGTGTTATGGCGGTGCAATGAAATTGGGTTTCCTTTTCATCGAAAGGATTATGCTACGTGGGTGTGAAACACTTCTTCGGAAAACCTGTTTTGTACACGTAACAGAGCATGCTGTACACTTAGCACCAGACAAGAAATAACAAAAATGTCTTGCAATTGATCGAAATTTTAAAATCATAATAGCGCGCCGTGCCCTAGTGGCTAGTGTGTTGGACTATTGAGCGGGAGTTTCGAGGTACGATTCTCTGGTAAAACCAAAATTATGTCACGATCCCACAAACATAGCAAACGTCTGACAAACACGGAGAGTATAAGCTTCCCAAACGGACATGGCATTAAATAATTGCTTCCATCCATATACATATGTACATAGATATGTGAAAAATATAGCAGGGCATGGCAAAAATCTTCTTCTGCACCCTTCTAGTGGGTGCCTGTCGGTAATAATCGCCACAGTTGCCTGTCTTATTCGATATCAAGACGGTGATTAGTTCAGTGTTCCTTTACTACTCAATAGTTCAATGCCCACTACGTACGTTTTCATCGGAATCACTCCGTTAGTTAGAACGAATAAAAGCTAAATCTCGAAAAAAATTTCGGAATCATATTATATGAATGTAGCTCAGACATTTTTGATTGAAAATAATAAAGGTTTAACACATTTTCATAGCAAAAACAAAACACACACAAGTCTGTGACCGTATTTCTCATCTATGGGAAATGTACAAAGGCGCCTGCCTACCAAAATGCTATGAGGATCGTTAAGGAGCAGCGGAGAAGTACATAAGTCCCACAAATTGTGGACTTATGACTTATCTTCGCCAAAAAAATTTCAAAACTAATGTCCCGATGGGGTTGGACATACATAAATGTGTAAGTCCAAAACTGATTTGCGAAATTACTTATTTTCCTTTGAAGTAGGACTTTATGTCTCTGGGACCGAATTGTTACCATTATCTTAAAAATTGATATTAATTCTATATTTTTGTGATTCGAGATTTTTTCTATATTTTGTACTATTGGAAATTTTTACATTCGATATTTTTGTTCGAAATTTTCGTTTTCTAGATTTTTGCATTCTATATTATATTTGTCTAGATATCGGGGTAGACCCGTTTTTATCATACGACGGATGTATCTAATTTCAGTGGTCGAGTGAGCCATACCCAGCTATGAAAATCAAATAGGCTGAGACAAAAAGAAACTTACATGTTGTAATAGGAAATGGTGACAGCGCAAACGCAGCTTGTCGCCTCAAAACGACAAAGATCAGACGAAACGAAGCAGGAAAATGAATCAAAAAGACAAAAGCCGACAATTCCCGCTGACACCCCAACAGAGCTTTAGGTGGCCGTCGTAGACCTAAAAGACCAGATCATACTAGAAAACTGATTATTGGTGGGAAACGAAATCCTAAAAGCCATGATGGCACACATCGAAGACAGTGATCCTCAAGATTACGAATTTGTTGGCGTTGGATGGCTAAAAGGAGTGAAGGTTGTCGACTGGGGAAACGGCAAAGCACTTGAGTTTCTCACTCGCACAATCACCAATATGGGTGAACCGTGAACGGGAAGAATAATTTTCTTCTACCATACAAAGAAGAAAACCCACCACCGAGACTATGCGCAGTCAAGGAACAAATCTCTGGTGAATCGTAGACCTCACCTTAATTAGGGGTATTGATCAGGCAACGATAGGAAATTGGAGGGTATTATCTAAAAACTCTTTCTCAGACTATTTTCGAATTTTCTATACAATTTATATTCTACCCAGTGTTGCCAGAAGGTGATGGTGGTCTTAATGGAGCCTAAATGGCCTTTCCCCTCCTGCTTTTCCGTGTTGTAGACCTTCCAGCATGTAGTGTCGAGGTTTTTGTTTTGCCTCGCAATCCTCTCTAGGATTTTTGAAGGATTCTCGATTGGACCTGGGGCACATGCGGATACCCTGATGAATCTTAGAAACACCGCGACATGCAGTATCCTAAATTTGGAGCCTTCCCATGTACCACTTAGACTGCTGGTTATAGTAGTTAAATCTGAAATCGAGGCTGGATCACCACAGATGACATGTTAGCGGTCGTGTAAAGTTCGGTGTTAGGGTGATTAGAAGGCGGTCACCATTTCCAACTGGAATCTTTCGTGCTGATCCGGCAGTAATTTCAGATACAGATAAGTGGCAGCCCCTCTTCTTAAGAACAAATTTATGTAATCTCCTACATAAAACTGTAACCCTTCTCCTAACCAGATTATCGTATAATGCTTGGTTCACTTAACAAAAAAACATAGGATCATACCACCGTACGTTGTCAGCATTATTCAAACTCTGCGTCAATGACCTTTCACAGCGTGCAAAGTACTCCCCTAGCGGAGACCTAACCATTTTAATTTTGTCTTACAAATTTTTATTTCAACCGCTGTGTACTTATCCTTCCTATTTTCTCACCAAATCCCATTGACCCTGATGAAGTACTGAAGTCATTCAAACCATTTCAAAGAAGAAAAAAAGGTTTAACGCCACCTTCAGCAATAAAATAAGGTAAACCCCATCGTTCAACTCTTTCAATTTACTAATCCTGCCCACAACCGGATAGCAATTACCGAGTCCTTTCGATTGTGTATGGCTCAACTTTTCAACCGAATCGCTTCTTACTTTCTTTGCCTCTTTTTTCCTGGCTGTTCATAATTGAATTTTGATTTTGTAATTTTCTTTTATCGTTCAATTTTCATTAATTTGCCCCATAGCTCTTCAATTCTGCCCACGGGTACTTCGTTCCCAAGTTTTATGTGTTGGAAAGAGATTGCTAAAGAAATTCGCTGGCGAGTTTATCCTGTGCGCCCACTAAACGAAAAGACTAAAGAACTCGACAAAAAAAAGAGGGAATACGAATAGAGAAAAATAAGGATAAGGCGAAGGATTCCCTTTTATCCACATTATTGAATAATTATTACGGCGAGCTAACTGTTCTGCGAGAGAGAGAGAGAGCATTGGTTGGTTGTGGAAATAGTTTCTGGTGTCGATGCCACTTTGCTGCGGCAAAATTGTTGGAATGTGCACTTAGCTTTTGATGTCGCGCGATAAAATCGTAAAATCGAGTCGTTAAGGATGCTAGATTATTTCCCAGTGTCTAGGCGAATCGCAGATTGTCCAATTCAACAAATTTTCAGGATTACGGCGAGGATTACTTTAAAATTCCTTTTGTGGTATACCGTGAAACTATTTGAAGATATTTCGACCGAGCCTTCAAGGAATTTTTCAAAGTATTTAGCGATGTCTCACATGAAAGAATTCTAATTTTAGTTGTCTTGGAGGTTGGTTGTCGTAGGACTTAGTCAACGGGGTGACGAAAATAGCTGTCCTTAAATACGTTAACTTGTCAGCAAAATTTTTAGATTCTAAATAAATTTTAATTTGCGTCGTTGAAGTTTTAAGTTATTAATTGAATTCAGGGCTTTGCTACAATGTAAGAGCAAAAGAAAAGTTGTGATAAAAAAAGAAAGGAAGTAAAAGAGAAACAAACAATATTTTGATTTACGTTAACATTGACATTAACCTTCAGTTCAATACTTTGACTTTTAGAATTGTTCTAACACTTCCCTGCATCTGCAAAATTTAAACAACTCAATCTAGATTTTCTAAAACAGAAGTAATTTGTATCCATAAGAACAGCCTTCGTTAAAAAATCAGCAGTATTTGAGAGGTGATCTAAAAAAAAGCGAAAGAGTTATCCTACGGTAAACGGATCTCTAAAGTCTTCGGAGTTCCGTGATACAAAACACGTCATGCAATTTGCTTTTGCCACAATAAAATCGATATGTGATGTGAAACTGAGCTTAGTATCAAACACCACTCCGCTTGAATGCTAAAGTTTGGCATTTACCTACGTTTAGGAACAATAGTTTTTTTCACACGCCATTCATGTAAAATCAGCAGGTCGTTTTGGAGTAAGAAACAATCTGCTAAAGTTTTTATGATTAGCCAGGTAGAATGCTTTATAAAATCAGGAATATCGTTTACCAACAGCAGAAAAAAGAGTGATCCCAAAGGATTCCCCTGTGGTACTCCTGAAGTAATAAATATTGTAGTTGATAAAACATTGTTTATTAGTACAAACTGAGTACGATCTTTTAGATATTATCCAAGCCATTTTAGAATATTGAAATTGATTCCCAATACTTTCAATTCATTTAGAAGTATCTGATAGTCAACCGTATCAAACGTTTTAGAAAAGTGAGTATAAATAACTTTGGAGGAAGATGTCTTAAATGTTTCTGCATCCGAGCCGAAGGTCTTTGACGTTATTTCGCTTGCTGGGGTCGTCAACAGTAGGCTCATTCTTATCCGAGGCTCGTTGTTGCATCGTAACTATTTTTTTTCCATGGTAGGGAGGTTAACCCGATGCACAATCCCCAACTTGGAGTGCTAGTTCCCTTTTAATACCGCTAGGACAAGGGGCCGGATTCCCCGGAGTTGCAGGGTTCAACCGCTGCCAACTCGTTTCCAATACCCTGGCTCAGTATGTTGAAGCAGCTCATGTAGAGATAACACTGATAAAAGTCGCTTCATTGAAATCGCACAAAGGGCCGCATGGAAAAATACTTCCAAACAGAAGAAAACGCCGACCAGTTACGTCAAAACATATCCACCAGAAATAAATGAGATGATTAAGGACAAGAGAAGGGCGCGTAAAAAATGGCAATCAACTCGGTCCCCGCAAGGTAAAAATTATCTAAACCGTTTAAGAATTATCTAAGGACAAGAGAAGGGCGCGTAAAAAATGGCAATCAACTCGGGCCCCGCAAGGTAAGAATTATCTAAACCGTTTGTGCAACTCATTAAAAAAGGCAATAGAAGCTATTAAAAATAGTGCAAATCAAACTTATCTTGAAAGCTTAACGGCAAAAAAAGACTCAAACTACTCGCTTCGGAAGGCTATGGAAATTATCAAGAAACCTCAAATTCAAATCGCACCAATCAAGAAAAGTCACGACGAATGGGCCAGGAACGATAAAGACAAAGCGGCAGTTTTTGCCAACCACTTAGAAGAGACTTTTAAACGGTTTGATAGACAAGCGCTCATAGGAAATATAAATGCTCCGTGTATAGACAATAGTCCAATATGAAACGCAACGCTAACGGAGCTTAAGCTAGAAATAAAGAAACTTAAGGCCAAGAAAGCTCCTGGATACGACCGAATCACGGGAGAGGTCCTTAAAGAATTACCTAAAAAAGCTTTAATTAAGCTTCTTTCCATAACTAATGCCGCACTTAAACTAGAATATGTCCCTAGTCAATGGAAGGTCGCGGAGGTCATAATGATCCTTAAACCCGGAAAACCGCCGAACGAGAAAACGTCGTATAGACCAATCTCGCTTCTTCCAATTCTTTCTAAAGTATTTGAGAGAATATTACTCCGGCGAATACAGGCAGTAATGGAAGAAAAGCATCTTATCCCGGATCACCAATTCGGATTCCGAAGCAAGCATTCCAGAATTTATTTATTTATTTATTTATTTCAATTCATCTACAGAGTTGATCTTACAGATTTCACAAAATTGTCATTCTAATATGTACATAAATATTAAATTAATGATTAAAATTAAGTTAAAAAAAATTCATGTTGAAGTAGAGTTATTGCTGTGGTCCTACTTATGTTAAAATCAATTATGTTGCTAACTGTTGAAGTAAATGGCAATCCTACAGCACACTTCAAGTTGTTTGTTATCAACTGTTGTTATACATACTTATATATGCATAACTACTTGCCTGTATAAGCCTATCTATATACTTGAAAATAGTTTATATAGTTCTCTGTTTATATTCTATTATTCATTCGTTTTGCGTCAAGCAAGAAAATAAAACGTTCTAATTAAATAAATGTGATAATACATTTTTAATTTTCTAACAAATCTCCACAACAGAACGGAGCGGCTGAGCGTACTAACCGCACGGTTGTGGAGATGGCACGATGCTTGCTACTTGAGTCAAATTTGCCTGAATCGCTATGGGCTATGGGCAGGCCGTAAACACAGCAGTTTATTTGCGAAACCGAGCACCAACTAAGGTATTGAACAATGTTACACCCTTTAAAGCTTGGTATGGAAGAAAACCATCAGTTTCTTACTTCAAAACGTTTGGCTGCAAGGCGATCATGTTGAACAAACGACCCGGTAAATTCAAATTCAAGGCAAGAGGAATTGATTGCGTTATGGTTGGTTACTCGAAGGAGTCCAAAGCATACCGCCTGTATGAGCCCAATACTCGAAGAATATACAAAAGATGTCAAAAAAAGATGTCAAATTTCTAGGAAATATTCGATTTCCAAATGCGGTAGATAGGAACGAACAGCAATTCACAAAATCAAAGGAACAGCAAGCAACAGAATCGGACGAACAGCAAACTACAAAATCAAAGTACGTGATTTTGATTTTGATCAGCAAAACGTGGCCGATGTTAACAAAAATCACAATGAAAGTGACCTGTATGCTGCTGAGGATGCAAGATCTGAAAATTCGAATGGTGCTACAAGTGATGAAATTGTTCCTGCCGCTGCAAAGTATCCTGCTACTAATGAAGAAGCCAGTGCTGGTACTGGAGATAATGGGCAAGATCAAAATGATAATGTTAGTTCTATCACAAAAACGCTGAGATCAGGTCGTCATTACTCGTATTTAAATAATCTCTTTTTCATGAACGATGATGATGAGAACACCCGCAGAAATCCAACGACCGTCAAAGAGGCTATGCAAAGGAAGGATGCAGATCTATGGTTGGCAGCAATGCAGTCTGAATATAAATCCCTCATATCAAAAAATACGTGGGAACTAGTTGATTTGCCAAAGAATCGTCGTGCCATTAAGTCAAAGTGGGTTTTGAATCTCAAGCGAGACAGAAATGGAAATGTGGAGCGATATAAAGCAAGACTCGTAGCGAAAGGATGCGGCCAGAAGTTTGGGTTAGACTACAATGAGACTTTTTTACCAGTTACTAGATATTCCACCATTCGCATAATACCAGCAATAGCAGCTGAATCCGACCTAATTATTCACCAAATGGATATCACAACAGCGTATTTAAACGGCGAGCTGCGAGAAGAGATATTTATGCAACAGCCTGAAGGATTTATTGATCCTACCTGTCCACAGAAAGTGTGTAAATTACAAAAGGCAATATATGGCCTCAAACAATCTGGGCACCAATGGAACGAAAAATTACATACAGTTTTAAACAAAATTGGATTCATTCGCTTACAAAGTGACAACTGCACGAGAAATATAAGTTGTTTCTTTTAAACGAAACAGAGAAAAATAATGAAACACGCAAAAGAGAAAATTATTGTTTTAAAACTTTATTTATGTTGTTCACTTTAGACTCATTACAAAAGACTGATTATAAAATTGTTTTTCGCTTTTCCTTCAACTTATTCGCCGAGGTCAAAAATGCTGAGTCCAGTCGATGGCAATTTCCCTCGTGGATGTCGATCTAGCTAAATTTGATGAACTCGAATTAGGTCGAGTCAAGTCAATGGCATCCGGTATTTTGCTGACAGCTGGTATGTCGGTTATTGGCATCGACATAACTACTCCCCCTTTTGGATGAAAACTCTCCTGAGTTTTAAAAATAATGTTTCCTAACTTATTTGTTCTTATATAAATATATATTGCAAATGCTATAACTAAGAGCAATACTATAATACCTATACATATGTTTAACAATAAATGATTCTTTTTTTCGTATTTCAGTTCGTTTATATGTTTTATGTTTTCAATTTGCTTTAAGACAATTTCATCGAAAGTTAGTTGATCTTGAATTTGGTCTATTTTTATTTCGCTAGGTATTACGAATCTTTGTTCAAACATTTCTTTTTTATTATTGAATGACTGGTTTCCAATTTGCAGTTCACAATTATTAAAATTTAGTAAATAATTTCCATTTAATCGAACAATTCTTTCATCGCAAGTACTATTTAAACTAACATTTTTATAATTTTTTAGTAATATTAGTCCTTCTTCAATTTCGACAAGATCCGTTTTAAAATATTTAATTCTCATACAATTTTGACTATATATACATGAATTGGATTTCTTCAAATTCTTTAGGTCAGTGTTTTTTTCGAGAGTATAAACAGTATTATTTATTTTAACAATTTCTTCGTTTTCCATAAAAATTTTTTTATTGTTTTCATTATTAAGACCCGTTATAAGATATTTCTTTGTAACAATAATTTCATTAGGTATTTTGATTGCGAATAGGATTTTATTATTTTCATATTTCGCTGTACCAAGTTTTATATTCTTTAATTTTTCTAAGTCAATATCATATCTTGTTATCTCTTCTTTAGTTAATATATTATTTCCCATTATTCCTAACCTACTTGACGCTATATTATTCTGAATTTGCTCTACTTTATCTCTGATTATTCTAATCTGTGATAATAACTCTAAATATCTAATTTTATTGATTAACTTTATGTTTGCGGTTTTTACATTATCGAACTGTTTTAGAATATCAGACCTGTCATTTTCAATTGTCTCCTTAATCATTGAAAAAGTATTATTAAAGTGGTCATTAATAGAGACTTGGTGGTTACTTTGTTCTATTAAGTTGTGGTTATTACTGTCCACAATTCGTAAGTGTCCTTCAATGTTCTGTCTATCGTCGTCATCCATGGTTCCGTAAACCCATTTCATTACGGTTCCTGCAATGTTTATAAGTCCTCTTGTATGTCTGTGTGGTATTATTGTTTGTACTTTATAGTTGAGCGACTTTAGTTCGTTGATAAGTAAATCCCTTCCGTCTTCTACATTTATTTCTATAAGATTATCTTCTAGTTTAAAAAGTATTTGCTGAATTTCTACCGGGTTGATTATATGGAGTATGATATCGTAATTTTTGATGATTTGAATATTTCCAATGTTTATTTCTGCATATCCGTAGCTACTCTCAATTTTTTCTATCATTAAAGTTGCATCAAGTCCGGATATCATCAGTATCAATATTGTCAATATCCATTTGACCTGCGAATTTGTTTGGACGTTTAATATTTATAGGATGAATATTTTCTAAGTTTAGCTTTCTATACCTAGGTTCATCTTTATGCCTTAATGCTCGGTAATTTTTAACATAGCCTACTGATCCTGTTTTGGTAAAGTGTTCCCTATTGTTGTTGAGTATCAGCCTTTCCGTCTACAATATCTTTAGGCTTATATTTAGTTACAGAATGTATAGACTTGTTATAGAGTTCTATGCATTTATATAACTTTTCCTGCACTGTAAGATTGGATTTTGTGACTTCGAATACTCTAAATTTCTCACTAATTGTGTTGTAAAGTCTCTCTATGTCAGCATTCCCAGTATGGCTATTGGGTTTTGTATAGTGTGTGTCTATTTCTTCTTGTCTGAAAAAGTCTTTTATATTTATAGTATTGAATTCATTGTCCATAATGCACTTTTTAGGTTTTCTTCTAATTGAAATGTATAATCTTATTTTTTCAATAGGTGTTAGATTATTTCTGTTTTCCAAATGAAATGCTATAGCATGTTTAGAAAATTTATCTATAAAAGTAATAAAATTTTGTTTGGAGTTAGTGTAGGTGTCTATGTGCACTATTTGATTTATATCCTGCGGTGTTTCAGTAATATCATATTTAGGTTTAAGTGGTTTTCTATCGTATTTAGAGCGATTGCAAACATCGCAATTATTTATATATTTTTCTATTAATTGTTTTAAGTTCTTTATATTCATATATGTATTTCTTAAGACCTTCATAATTCTCATTTATACCTGCATGCATTGTCTCACTTATGTGGTACTTATGAATTTGTTTAAATGCTTCATCCTCATCTTTCATATCTTTAGCGTTATAAGTGCATTTCACGAATTTAATATTCGGACTGAATAGTTCTATGAGTTTCAGCTGAACTAAATTATACTCGTGTTCAGTTAACTCAGAATATATGCCAACTTTTCCTCTTTTCAAAAACCGTCTGAATATGTCTGTCATGAAGTCGTTCTCTATATCTTGAGCACATATATATATTTTTTTTTTCTTGTCTACTACTTCAGTCTCCTTTGACTTATTATTTGTTAAAATTATTTGCGTAAAGAACCTATTAACTACTGTATCTAAAATTGGAAAATGATTAAATTGATCCTCTCCTTGAGAGTGGATTGATTTGATCAATTTCAAACATTTCCTTTTCAGTTCGGGCATTCTCTCCCTCGTCAGATTTGAAAGTCTCTGTCAAATTGATTTCACCTGTATCGGGGTTTATCCTACTTAAAAAATCTGCTGCCTTATTGTCTTTGCCTTTAATATAATCAATGTTAATATTATATTCTCCTAACTTAAGAAGCCATCTTTGTAAGCGAGGATTTATATCCTTCCCTTTATATTTGGCTTGTAACCACTTTAGTGGTTGATGGTCTGTCATCAGGTCAAACTTCCTGCCGTAAACATATGGCCGAAAGTAATTCACAGCCCATACGATTCCCAACAACTTTTTTTCTGTGGCTGAGTAATTTATTTCATGAGTATTCAAGGTTCTGCTAGCGTAGCAGATTGGGTGTTCGTCTTCAGACAAAACAGCACCTAAAGCGTAATCACTAGCATCGGTTACTAATTTGAACTTTTTGTTAAAATCTGGGTATCGAAGTACTGGTGTTTCGGTTAGAAGTCTTTTTAATTTCTCAAAAGCATTGATGTAATTTCAATCGTTTTTGTTAATTTTTGCATTCTTTTTTAAATATTTCGTCATGGCATGTGCAATTTTTGCGTAATCTTTAATGAACTTACGGTAGTATCCCGTTAAGCCCAAACATGACTTAATTTGCTTCTGAGTTTCTGGGAACTTAAGTCTTTGAATACTCTCAATCTTAGTTGTATTAGGTTTAACTCCTTCTGTAGTAAGAATATGACCTAAATATTCTGTCTCCCTAGATGTCTTCTTTCGATCCTGTTCTTTGATTAGTAATTGATGAAAACCTTTGGCTAAGTCAAGAGTTGTGAAGTACTGTGCTCTGTCTAGTTTTTCTAGGATATTATCTATATTTGGTATGGGAAATTTGTCGTCAACAGTTACCTCATTCAGTTTACGATAATCTATAACGATTCTTCACTTCTTTTTCTCTGAATTATCCGATTTTTTAGGTACTATCCAGAGAGGAGAGTTATAAGGAGAGTTACTTTCTTTAATAATTTGTTGGTCTAACATTTCCTTAATTTGCCTACTTATCTCTTGTTCATGGATTTGGGGATATCTGTAAATTTTTGAATAAATAGGATTACTATATTTCGTTACTATCTCATGTCTTATCTCAGGAGCATGGGAAAGCTTTTGACCTTCTTGAAAAAACAAACCACTGTTATCTTTCAAAATACCTTTTAATTTTTCTTTTTCTTCGCTATTCATGTCTGAACGTTGAAGAATTTTAAATACATTTGTTTTTGAATATTCTAGTAAATGGATTTCATTTTCCGTATATGGACATGAATTTAAAAATTTGATTTTGCTTCCATGGACTTCCAAAACTTCCTCATCTAAGTTTACTATTGCTTGAAGGGGTTTAAGCAAATTTAGTCCGATGAGTCCGTCGAATTCTTTGTTCTTAAAAGTTGTTAGCTTCCAACTCACCCATTTCTTTTCATTGAATTCTGAAGGTAATTCTGTTATTATTTCTGTATCTACTATTGTTTGACCGCTAAGAGTATTGAAATTAATTATTTTATCTAGCCTAAGTCGTTTATACTGTAGTAGCTTGTTTTTGGCTAGTAAAGTAGTCGTTGAACCAGTGTCTCTAAGGCATTTAAGCTTAACGTCCCCTACTGTCAATTCGACTATCGGTAAATACGTTTTAAAGGCGGCAATTGAAAATTTACCTCTTCCTGTACTTCTCTTTGTAAATGACCTACTTCCATGGGTTCTACTCTGTTCCTGTTGCTAAACTGTATTGAATTCCTTTTACTCGTATTTCTATTTTGTCCTCAGTTTGGACTAAAATGTTGATTATTATTATTTCTAAACCGCCCTGAAATTGTATTGAAGTTTTGGTTGTAGTTTGGTCTAAATTGCTCGAAATTTCTTTCCCAATTTTGATGTTGATTATAAGATGAACCGTTCATATTTTTATTATAAGTATGAACTTTTCTATTTTGAGTGAAATTATTTGTATTTCTATTAAATCTACTTTGCCTAATCAATCCATTTTCTTCCAAAGTAAAGAAAGCTTCTCGAAGAGTTTAGTGTCGAAAATTACACCGAGATCATTTATTTGGCTTACCAGTTCTAACTCGCTTCCATTGATAGAATAAGAAATATTCACTGGATAGAGCCTACGGTAGGCTGAAAATACTTTACATTTAGATGTTTGCAAAGTCAATTTGTTGCGCTTACGCCAGGATATAACTTCGTCTAAGTAAGCTTGTAGATTTAAACAATCATTAATACCCTTAATTTTTAAAAATAGTTTCAGGTCGTCTGCATAGACCAAACACCTAGAATATTTTATAACATTACAAATGTCATTTATAAAAAGAATAAATAATATTGGACCAAGATGGCTACCTTGCGGTACACCTGAATAGGCATTGATTGGACTAGAAACACAATTATCATATTTGACTAATTGTGTCCTGTTTGAAAGGTAATTTGACATCAAATTTAAAAAGCTTGAATGAAAACTAAGTTTACACAATAGTAGCTTATGCTCGACAGTATCGAAGGCTTTGTCAGTATATACATACATACATATAACATCAACTTGAAATCCTTCCTCGAAAGAGTGTAATATATAATTTGAAAGCGATACTAAATTAGTTGAAGTTGAACGTCCTCGAACAAAACCGTGCTGAACAGGAGAAATGTATTCAAGTATCTCAGAACAAATTTTATCTTTAACCAAACTTTCAAACTGTTTTGGAATGGCAGAAATTTTAGATATTACTCTGTAATTATTCACTAATTGCTTTCTTCCAGACTTATGGATAGGAATTATATATGTTAGATTTTTTCCATATGTCAATGAACTCTCCAGTAGTTAAAGACAAATTGAATAGTCTAGTTAATGGCTTACAAAGAACATTTTTACAGAGATTTAAAACAATTGGGAGAATACCATCAGGACCAGTACACATCGATTTCCGAGAGCTGCAACAATCCAATATTTATTGAGGATACGCTAAGTGAACGATGATCATAACTAAAACAGTTGTCTGGTCTATTACAAACGAATTGGAAAAAATCTGCAAACAAATTGCATATTGCTTGGGAATTATTTGCAGTTATCCCATTTAGTTCCATATCAGCAGGAAATCCGTTGGTTTTTCTTTTGAAATTTACGAATTGCCAAAATTTTTTAGAGTTATTTTTAATTGCACCTATACCTATAGGGCAAGTATTGGTTTCGTGAAAAATTTCGAACTCGAAATTTTAATCAAACTTGACATTACTATGATGGAGAAGTCCAAAAAAGTGGGTCCGCCAATTCCGTCTGTCTGTCTGTCGGTCTGTCTGTCTATTCGCCTGCAGCCTAAACGGCTAAACGGATTTGCTTCAAAATTCATATCTGGGGTCTGTGGGATAATCCCTAGAGGCGAAATTGGAATCATTCTAACCTCAAAATTAAGGGTACTTTACTTAAGGGCGAAAACGGCTCTAACGATTTTGATAAAATTTCATATGTGAGTTAGTTTGGGTATATGCTATTAGGTGGCATACCACGTTTACCGTTATACCCATTTTTTGCGTAATTTAAGAAATTGGCTGTTTCTCGGCTATTTCTTCAGCGATTGAGCTTAAAATTAATATCTGAGGTTGGTATGACAAAGGCAAAGATATGACGTATCAAGTTTTGGAACTGCCTACTTTTCAAAAATGTACCTTTTTTCAAAATTTTTACTAGAAATTGAAAAGTTTGTTAAAACGAAATTAATAGTCCTTAAAGTTTTCTATAATTCAGTTGAACACCATACATAAACTTTAAATTTCAGTGCTTATAAAATAAGATGCAAGTACGTACGACCCAGTCGTGCACTTTATTTAGATAGGTTTCAGAATTCAAAACATATTGTTTGTACAGAAAAGCATTGAAATTGAAACACAATTGGGTATTGATTACTTTTTAAATTAGACGAAAGAAGCTCAATATTATGAATGTGAATTTTATAAATTGATGAAACCGAATGTGGATGAAAATAGCTTACAAAAAAAAAAATAATTCAGCAGCAGTTGAAGAAAACTGTGAGAGAATCAGCCGAACACACATTTGTTCTATATTCGGGGCACAGTGATGTAGATTTATTTCCATACTTGCTAAAGATGAACGGACGGCGATAAGTACACCTCCACCTCGATGAAATCCGGTAAGTATATAGCGATCCAGGCGATATACTACGTAGTATGGGTCGAACAGTTCAGATGAAAGAAAATCTGCATTCATCCATGTTTCAGTTAAAACAATGATGTCATATTCATGAAGCGAAGAATTTAAGTAAAGTTGATTTGTTTTGGTTCTTAATCCACCAGTATTGGGATAGTTAACGGAAAGAAAGTTTTGATCACTTTCATTGTGCAATTACCAGAGTTTCTTCGTTTTTTGGATAGAACTTAAAAGCTTTGACATGTACATACATTGAATGGCCAGTTATCAGCATGAAGAACTGCGCTCGCAATTGTAGATGGTACAGCTAATCTAAAGTTGATGAACTCATTTGCATCGTTTTTGATAAGAGGGACACATGATAGCTAATCAGGCGGAACGTTAAGCTTTTGCGACGTATACATGATGATTGACTTTGCCATGGTTGAAGTAGAGAAGCGAGAAAGATGCAGCCACTTATGGGAAGGAATTACACCAATGTTGAACTGAGCAATGGATGTGTTCGTGCCAATGATTCATTTTTGCTGCATTTTTCTATTTTGAGAAGGTAACAGAACTGGATGACGGTGCAGTGTTCACAGAGAAAGAAGCGTTAGAGTCTTCCGTAGGTGTGGTACGAAGAACCGTATTATGCTCATCATTTGGTACTTCAGCTTTGGAAATGTAGCGAGAGGGGTTCACTGAACTCTTAGATTTACTCTTTTTTTTTTGAACGTTTAGAAGTTTGTCTTTCAGACGGAATATTGTTTTTCATTAAAATCGAAACTAGTTTTTTCAGCTTACAAATTTCACTAGAAAGATTATTAATAGTTTGAACTATACAGGAAATCTTCAGATCATGCTGGGCTCGGAAATTAAAATTTTAAAATTAGTGTCCGAAATGTTTGAAAATTTTTTATTAAATGATAGATTGCAAAACGATTCACATTTTACATAGTTGAAGTCAGCAATCTCCTTTCCACATTTAGCACAATTTTCAAATACCATTATAAAGAAATATAAAGAATACTAATTAACACTTTTAAGAGCGATAGAAAAACACAACTGATCACTAAGAGATCTACTAAGATCTAGAATAACAGATGTAATCGAACGATCCCTTGAAGGAAAAAAGATTTGTTCAAGCGTAGTTCTTGACGTCTCTCAAACTTTTGACAAGGTCAGGCATGAAGGCTTAAAGTCACTGCTATCTTGACAGTAGGTAAAACGGTCGAAGAGACTACCGAAAAATTGCAAGAAGCATTGGACAAAGTAAATGAGTGGACAAAGAATTGGCGTATCGCACTTAACGAAACCAAATCCGTTCATGTAAATTTTACTTATAAAAAAATTAATAACTTGCCGATTTTTTCTAACACGATTCAAATTCCGTTTGCGAACGAAGCTAAGTATCTAGGAATGACGCTAGACGCAAAGCTGAAATGGAAGTCGCATGTGAAGAAAAAACGCAAGGAGCTAGAAAATAAGTACAGTATGTAATGTATTGGTTACTTGAAAAATATACCAAGCTTAATATAGAAAATAAGCTTCTTTTATACGTACAAGTGCTGAAACCAGTATGGATGTATGGTATACAAATTTGGGGTTGTACCAAAATAAGCAATATCAATATTTTACAAACTTTTGAAAACAAAGTGCTTAGAGGATATAAGAGTGCGTGGTATATAAGAAACTGCGATATTCACAGAGATCTCGGCATCGAGGTCGACTTTCTCGAGAAACCATAAAAGTCGACTCGGAAGTCACGTAAATAATACAGTCCATCAAATTTTAGATGATCGAAATTTACCGCACCGTTTGCAAAGAATCAAACCATTAGACTTAGCGCGATAGCGAGCAACCGCATTTGAATCGCGGAGATAGTAGGAACTTCCAAATGGTAGTTACCTGCCAAACGTACTTACTTCGTGAAACAAAAACTGCTTAGTTGTAGTAAAGAGAATGTATAGAAGGGAGGTTTTTCAGTGGGTAAAAATCCCACACTACTGAGCACACGTAGACGATCCGCATAGTGTCTTTTTGGAGATTTTCACCTACCCTCGAAAAAAAAAGAAAACTGTAAAAATTCCACACTACTATGAGCCGCGCAGACGATCCTCATAGTGTCTTTTTGAAGATTTTCACCTACCCTCGAAAAAAAAAAAGAAAACTGATGAAAATTGAACCTGGATGGAACTGGAGATTCTAGGGAATTCGTCCGCTGCTGCCCGGAGCAAGAGGAAGGGCTTTAGTGAGAAAACATTCCTTCCTCCTCTTTCTTCCGCTAGCAACAGTACAGTAACCCTTCAAAGGGGTTGGTTACCAAATCTGCAGTCGAGGTACTAGGCACCCAGCAGCCATCAACGTGGACGTGTAGAGTAGTAGTTGATAATGAGAGGCTATCGTGAGAACGCTTATGCTCTCATATTATATTCGCATCACTTCCCTTTGGCCACTGTTTAGTACTAATTAGGTAATCGAAAGCTGCTCACCTCTTTCGGTAATATCGGTGCAGCCCCACACTGTGTGATGCGCATTTAGATTACAGAGAAGGGTAAGTCGTAGGCCTCGTACGCCGAGTTCCACCAAATTTTTCTAAGTCCGATTTCAAGGCTGACTCGGTGTGCTATAAATCTTTAATGAAAGAAGTGTGACAGAATCTAATTGAAGCTTTAAGTAAGATGAATCAATTGACATGAACAAAAATAGTGTAGAGCTGAATTAGTTTTTTCCCATTCTTGGCGTAAATTTCACGGAAGAAAACAACATATGCAAAACTTAGTTCACACTAAAGGAAATTCAATCAATTGATGACTGTAATATATCATTCACATGCATTCACGGATTTAAAATCAACAGAGTGGGCTTAGTCTCGGCCCATTTGCGGGTTTTAGCGGGCAGGGTATATAAAATTGAATATCTGTTTAATCTGTGAACTGAACTTACTTAATGCAATCGACCTATCATATTGAGCTGTTGTTGCAGTATCGCTATCTGAATCATCAGATTAGGTGGGAATTTCCCACTCTATCGAACAAATCTACTTATTCGCTGCCAGCTTATGAACTAGGTGTTAACATTGTATGGATGTAAATGTTTTAAAATTTTGTCCCGACCTTAGATATTTCCATATGCACATACCTTTGATCCAAACAGGTCAATGTTGGCATTGGGGTAGTGCATATCGTATTAAAATCTTGAGTCCTCACATTGCTTCTCTGCATTGATTACGTAAAGCAGTGATCCTGTTTAACCACTCGTCCTTAAAGTAAAAAAGCACATAACACATCAACTCTACTAACAGGTTTGAGCTAATTAAAATCACATTAAAATCCATCATTCCATGAAAACATCAAACCAATGTGCAATTCCAAGATATTATCAAACCAAATAAGCTCCACAGTACCTCACTCTTTATAACCAAAGTACTCACTAATCTATCTAAAAGGATTATCCCAAGAGAAAAACGTATCCATTCGAATGTAATTACAAATTCTGAATGTGTGGTAAAACTTCCCTTTCACTGCGGCTGCGGTATCATCAATGGAATGTAAAGGAAACGAATAGATAAACAAGTTATTTTTCCATGAGAATTACATTCGTATTCTGCTCCTCGTCGTGCCTTTTGTAGTGGTGAAGAGAGTGACAGGAATGCAGGGCGTTGGCGTTCAAGTGTATCCTTCACAGATAAACTATCTTTTATCTGGATAATAAAACAGTAAAACACAAAGAACACGGTTGTAAAGTGAGTCAACACGGAAGAGAGCTTCACTCTATATGCTGATTTTAATAGTGTACAGGTGGCTTTTAAGAACAATCAGGGATTGGTAACAACCAAAGTGTTGTGTCATTTCATTCCAAAGGTGATTCTTAAATGAAAGTTTCATCCATATAGGCTTTCGATTTTTATTTGAGAATGGTTTTTATGACTGTGAACACTTCAGCCAAGTCAGAAAATCGATAGACATGTCAGTAGACCCTGTTTTACATTATTATTTGAAGTACCCTCAGGGAATGCAGACCTTCCCCGATAAAGTTCTACTTCAGTGGCTTTGTCACAGACGTCTATGATCGACGTAGTATATTCGCAACCCTTCCAATCAAAGTTCAATAAATGATGGACATATATGTATGTACATTTTAACTTTGAAGTTTGAACTGAAAACAAGCTTGCTACAAGTTACTAACTATCAACAAGCAGACCAAATTACGTTCTCCCTCAAGTGGATTTTGCAGACAAGAAAGAATAAATTGTCCCTAACTGAGTGAAATCAATTGGCGTCGTTTCTAAACGGGTGTACCTACCCCCAAGTAATTACCAAATCTGACAAAAAAAAAAGCAAAAAAGCTCAAATAAAGCTGAAGTGAACCTCTATAGCAGACAAAGAGTCTATAAAATGTGAATCCTTCATCAAAAGACCTTATCAAACGAGAGGACAAAAAATGGTCGTAAAATCAAAATACCGTATCGATGGATGTACTAAAGTTAATTGAACTGGAATAAATAACATTTTCCATAAGGGGTGGACTTGCTCACAGGTTGATGCTTAAAGCGTTTCATCGCCTCATGGAGTTTTCCGTTTGAGCCAGTGGTGGTAAATCAGCAGTGAAAGTCAAAAGAGTTTTTTTTTTTTTATTATTAGGTCAACATCATGACATTTATATTTATAAAGCTGAACGTGCTTGGATTGTACGGACAATGATTAAGGATGTCTGCGGTCTGTAGTGTATGTATATGTACATATTTGTGTGATGTATGCAGCTTATGGACATTAGTTCTCCTAGATCGATGATACTCAATAATAAACACGTATCAGTTTCAGCTACTAACTTACCGAAGTTTGTTTTAGTTAAGATAATAATTATAAACATATCCCCTTTACTGCACTGCAGTTCTTTTGCTCTCAGTGTTTTCCTTTCGATTTAGGTGACTGTGCTGATTGTTCAAATCATGGTTTGGGTTATAATTATAAGTGCAACAAAAATGTTGACACTAGGGTTTACGATTCTTTTCTATGACTTTACTATTACTAGGATAGGGGAAGGTAGATTTGTAGTTTGACATTTTGCCAAGATCTATAGTCACGTTTGGAAGGTTTGTGTTGTTATTCTTCGACAGTTGTAATGAGTAAGGCTCCCAATGTAAACATGGAAGTTACCCCATGGGGTAAGTCATGGGGACTATGACCAGATGGATCTTTTACTACTGATTTACGAAAGGAATCGCAGTATCGCAACTTGGCAACAACAGTGGAACGAATCCTTAAAGGGAAGATGGACGCATCGCCTTATCCCAGAAATTGATGTATGGATAAAACGAGATCACGGTGAAACAAACTTTTATCTAACTCAGTTTTTGACGGGACACGGATGTTTCAGAGAATATCTCTTCAAACGAAAACACGAAATTGTCCCAAACTGTCCACATTGTGTACATGTTTCGGAAAACGTGGAACACGTGTTTTTTCATTGCCCACGATATAGAAACGACAGGATCGTCCTTCGGGAACAGTTTGGAGAGTGGGCAACTCCCGAGCATGTTGTAAATTACATGGTCCAGAATGATGAAAACTGGAACATAGTAAGTAACGTGGCGGTACGTATAATGAGCGATCTTAGGCGCCTAGAGCGCCAACGTAACGCGAATAATTCAAACATCCGAGCTTCAAACGTCTAATAAATAATGGCGTATAGGAGAAAATTGCCTAAGAGGCAAACCAGCCCCCGCGAAGTAGTACCTAACGGCAGTTCCGCGGGGAGAGTGGTTTGAAGTGTGCAGGGTGTGGTTTAGCACGTAGGCGTATTCCTGACAGCTATAGTCAGGTCTGCGAATCGTGCATACCAGTAACGCGGATTACTGGTATCTATGAAGATTACACATCCTTTGACGCAACCAAAAAAGAAAACCACTGATTGTATCAGTCGTTAGTTACAACGCCAAAGAAAGACCGCCATTCACACTAAGTCGCTTCTTAGTACAATAGTCTAAAGAAGAATTGTAACTTAAGCCTAAAACCTTACCCTAAAAGCATCTTCCTTTTTCCCTAATTGCTCCGAGATAACTGTTCGTGAAGAACCCAAGGTATGTATGTATCATACGTACATATGTCTGATTTTATCGACAAAGGTTGATCAGGCTACCCTTTGTGTCGTAAGACCGGATGTTGTGAAAGGTAGTCCCACAAAGTATCCTCTCTGTCAAAGTATACTGTCGTCATCATTCGTAACGTTCTGTTACGACACCGTCACGGAAGGCCGCCTTCACTATCGTCAGACCATTCTTAAGCCATATCCGAGGAGGAAAAAATAAAATAGCGGTCGGACCACGCAATCCAAAGATGGTAGAGTAAAGAGAGGATGGTTATATTCAAATCTGTTTACTTCCCGAACTACAACAGTATCCAAGCGGAGGTCCTAAGAGTGATAATAGTCGTGAGACTGCATTGAAAACAAAACCACAAAAGGCAAGAAGGTATAACCTTTAACATCGACAGCCAGCCAGTTATAAAAAAGCTGCTAAATGTTCTTGGAATACAGCAGGAAGTTGCGTTTTGCTAGGTCCCTGGTCAGGAAGGCATGTCAAGGAATGTGAATGCCGTTGAATTGGCTAGAAGAACTTTAGAACCTGGCTCAGAACAAATAGTCTTCCCCTTACACACTAAAGGCAAACAACAGATAATCTTTCCTAAACACTTATGCGACCACAAGAAGAATTTGGCTTTACTTTGATTATAGGAATTACTTTCTACCCTGACAGGAGTCATCCCGGGCATAATCCTCTGCCGTATCACATAAAAAGCTGCTATTAATAGAAGAAGAGCTATGTCGATGATGTGGAGGTAATGAGGTCAGCGAGAGCATATGTTAATTATAAATTTCTCGGCTGACAATTCGTGCAGGACCTAGAAGAAATATCCAGTACGACACTTCGAACTATAAATATCAAACACAACTGGATGGTTTGCAAGTTCATCGCAGCTAGAAATTGAACCATAGATATAGAACAGGGTTAACCAATGGGCAGAGCCATTGACCTAAGTTTTGCGTTGCGGATGACTTCCACTCACATACATATCCAACCTAATCTATTCTAAAGGAATAAAGCACACATCTATAAAAAATTGTACAACAAAACTAAATATGTACTCACCCATTTCACATAGGACACGAGTACTTCCTAAAGGAAATCCATTGTCCTTCATTTATTCGATTGACACAGAACGTACACGTTTCAGAACAATCCTGCAAACAATCCTACATACAAAAAAAATGCAACAGGAAACCAAACAGAAGCTGTTTGTATATGTTTTTCATACGAATCAAGGCTTCAAGCACGTTGAAACCTTAAATGTACTGACTTTTCCACAGGGAAATCTCTGCACGTTCAATATTGTTAGCTGAACATATTTCATGGCTTAAACATCGTTAATTTAAAGAGCATTAGAGAAAAATCTCTGGTAGGTACTCATAGCTACGGCTACACGAGCTGTATTCGTATAACCATAAATCATTTCAAAGTGTATTCTCCCCTGCAGGTTCGGGAAAATAAAATCGCCTTTCCTCCCACCACTTCAATCTGTGTAAACCATTTTGTTAACGCACGTGGAGCACTACTATCACCATCTACGCCACAGAAGGCACTCTGCTGCATTGTTACGTGGTAGATTACTTTCAAATGAATTACAAACTTTAAAAGTCATCGCCATCCTAATTGGTACACCATTTCTTGCTCAATTTCACACCTCATCCTCTAGGTCACCTTGGAGTTCTCCCTTTTACTTAGCTGGACTTTGAAAGCTAATTAAAGTTGGGAACATGTGCCAACATAGGGCCCTGCTCGCTGAAGGTCCTTTTCCTGTGGACATGTCAGCTTTAAAGTGGATATTTGCCGGAAATGTGTGCTTTAAGTGAGCGTACAGTAACTGAGTGGAATTTAACAAGCAAAGGATGCCCGCCTTATTGGGATGCACAGGACATAGTCGGAAAGTGCATTAAAACCACCAAACACACAGACGTGCGCTCATATGAATTCAATAATCCCGTGATGGGATTATGTCATAAATTTCAGCACCCACCCTCCTGTTGAAGGAAAACGCTAAAAATCAATTTTGATTTGTGGATTTTTATCCTGGCTGAAGAGTGTATGGAACGGGCTGCAGCAACGGCCCTATTGGAAGGCAATGGCAGTGGAAGGACTATACGTTCGTTTGGTACCGTTGAATGGGTGACCCATAGAACCCCATTCCGAAGGGTTTGCCGATGCGGTAGCTTATCCCAGTAATCCATTATTACTATCGTCTACTTTTGATGGCGTTTCCATTGCTGGTGGTGCTGCTGATGGTATTCTGATGGAATTTAGTGGATAAGTATTTATGGTGGCGATTTTGCATGCATGCGCCAACTTGTACAGTAAATTAATACGCCATTGGAGATGGAGGACACACACAAAAGGCTTTATACTGAAAAGTCTGCCCTGTTGGCTGAAGGCCCGTGTGTAGATGGAGCCATGTTAAAGTGTGAACATGCATTAAGCAACACAAGGGTAAGTCAATTTGACATGTGGTAAAAAGTTTTAGACACAGATTGGATGGAAAATTTGTTAGGACATTGCGTTTAAGCCTTAAATTGTGCACTTAATATGTGATGTGTCGCAGTTGGGTGCTACTGGAAAATTTGGTCATGGAAGAAGTATTACATTGGCATTTTAGAGTTAGAAGGGCGAGCTGTATAGAACTGGGAGTGGATGAGTCAGGGACATGTGGCCGACTGAGGGGTTGATGTATTTTAAGTTTTACGCTTTTTGTTTTAGTGTAGTAAGTACAGAAAACAAAACAAAATCATTAAAACCAAATTGGTAGGTATTAAAATTATCTACGATTCACTCATACATTATGAAGAGCCACGCCTACTTTGTGGTTGCGTTTTTATCGTTTTGTAGCAAATCAAGCTATTCGTTTTGTGTCCCCTTCTTCTAAGGCTTCTGCTGTTTCTGTTGGTTTTCTTAGCCTCTCTATTCTCCGCATCTCATTTTGTAGAGTTGTTATAAAAAGACATGTTACCATGTGATCGAGGATTAACGACGGACTGCACAGAGTAATTCTCCATGTCGTGAAGTTTCTGCAATAAAACAATGCATGCTTCGTATCTATATCTCCATCTGGGCATTCGGGGCAGGATGGTGAGCTCTCGTGTCCAAATCGGTGGAGATATTTGCGGTAACTACCGTGGCTAGACAGGAACTGCGTGAGGTTGTAGTTGCAGTCTCCATGTGTACGAGTTATCCAGCTTGGATTGTCGGTATGAGTTTGTATGTTCATCTGCCTCCCATTGTATAGCCCCAATGGTTTCTTTCGTTCTTACTCATGCGCCCAAACTGGGATGGCACATAACAGAATTGATGCCATAACTCTCAAGAGTAGGATCCTTTTAGCGTATCCAGGTCCCCCGAAGTTAAACAGTATGCGCGAGAGAACTCCCTGCATTTGCGAAGCTTTCTTCGTTAACTAGTCTAGATGTGCTTTAAGCCGGTCCTTTGGACCTGATTGTTTGGTTACCAATCTGGAAGTTGCCAGACTCTACCGTTTTTGGACTGGTTATGAGGACAGCTTCTGTTTTATGGTCGGCAAGTTCTAGTCCGGCGTCTGTTAACGTCTGGGAAAAATTGCTTCGTTTGTAGCTGATTTAACTGCACGAATCTGTTTAGCTACTGTCACGATGGCAATGTCATTTAATCGTTACTACCCCAGGTAATGCTAATTGTAGGACTTCGTCGTAAATGATGTTCACAATAACGATCCTAGGACCAATGCCTGTGGAACTCCCGCAGTATGAGTATTGTATCTCAACTTCCTGTTGTTAAAATTGTTTGTCACAAGTGATCTTCGAATGAACGAACGAGTTTGTAGAATTAAACGCATTTTTTACGTTCAACGTTACTAGTGGGCGCCGTGGCTCAAGTGGTTAATGCGTTGGACTACGGAGCGAGGGGTTCCAGGTTCAATCCCCAGACAACACCTAAAATTTCTTTCACGGCCCCACCTCTCGCGACGTCTGACAAACATCCGAGAGTAAAACTGTCATGAAAAAGCTTCTCAAAATTGCCGTTTGGATCCGGCATTAAACAGTAGGCCCCTTCCATTCATGTGAAAAATATAACACGCACAACACGAATGGTTGTGAGAAGCTAGGCCCTGGGTCCCATGGACCTGTCGCGCCAAAAATTTGTATTTTGTTACTACTGCATGGTAATCCTTTGTGCCGTAGAGCCATCTCTCTTCTTCGATGACACCTTTTGCGATATCAGTTACCGCCCGTAAGGAATCAACAATAGATCGCATATTTCTGAAGCAAAATTGGTGTTCGGAAAAAGCTCCTTTCTCGTCTGCTACTGCGAGTAATATACTGTAGATTAGCTTTTATAGGATCTTTCTCATCGTGTCCAGTAAGCATATTTGGCGACAGGAGGATGGTTCTCCTAGAGAATTCTTTGCTTTTGGTAGCAAGACCAAATGCTGCATTTTCTATTTTTCGGGGAATACTTTAAACTTGATTGGATTTTTTTAAGCATTTCTGGTTGTGTTTTTAACCGGTTAAACAATTCCAAGTAACTCATTTTTAAATTTATTTTTGTAGTAAGAATAGCTTTCAATGTTTCAATTCTAAGATGTGTTTTCTCCTCCGTCCACGTTTTATTCATTGCTGAAAAAACTTTTTGAACAGGAGCAGTCGAACCGAATTTTCGTTTGCGTTGTAGAACATATGTTCATTCAAATGTGCCATTACTTAAAGTTGCCATGAATTTTTTTCCAATCCATGCCTGCATTGCATTACAGGGTTTTCGTAGGAAAATACAGGAGTGATATATTGGCATGAGAAAACAGGATAATCCTGCGAAATACAGGATAGATGGGAGCGTTAGACTCATTAGCATTCTGACCAGCCATTGTTGGAAATTTGGTCTATTTCTTGATCGCTGGACTTTGCGTCGGTCTTGTAGGCCCGAAGTATCCTTATTTCCTCGGTCCACCAGTAACACGGTGATGCCTTCCTACTGTTTGTTCTTCTACGCATTGATGCATTGCACGCGGTGCCGTTCAACATCTCTTCAAATGTGTACTTATTGAGAATTTTTTCGCTCCAATTTTGACCCGTAAGTTTTCGGGGTAGAACTGGTTTATTTTATTTTATTTCAGTATTATCAGTTGGTGGTGGTTGTGTGCGTATGCCTCACTGACCCTCCACTTTACAGTTCACAGGATGGAGTTGCTCACAAGGGTGATGTCGATGATAGAGCCTTTTCCAGCCTTCCGATCACTATTTGACACACTTAGACAAAAAAAAGTCCCTAGAAGTATGGTTCGATGTTTAGACATTAAACCAGTTTGAACCGGTGACAAAGCTTTTTATTTTGCCCAAGTCTAGTCAAGCTAAATTATTGAGATCCTTGAAGAAGTACTCGCCTAAGGTTTTCCTTCCCAAAACCGATAGAGCAGGACAGGTACACAGAAGATGTGTCATGGTTTCCTCCCCTTCCTCGTCTCTACAGCTTCTACAGAAATGAAGGGAGCGCCAAGTCTTCTGGCATGTCTGCCTACCAGACAGTGCCCTGTCAGGGTGTCAACTACACTCAGATTTGTCCTATTGTGGGTAATAAGTGTACTGGTTTTCCTACAGTCCAGCTCTGGCCAGATTTGTTTAGAAGAGAGACATGTGCTGATAATGTTCCACCTACTATTTGCCATTCTCATGGCTACGGTATCTAATTGGAATATTATCGAATTAATAGGTGCTGTCGGATTATCATGGAGATATCGGTCTGCACCCTCCTTAGCTAGCACGTCCGCTTTGCAATTGCCTGGAATATTTTTGTGACCTGGAACCCAGCACAGGGATACGATGTCGCACCTGACAGAGCGTTAAGAGATCCGCGGTTTTAACAACCAAGGATATTATCGCAGCTTGATTATCTATGCGGAAAACAATAGCGTTGCACTCTTTTAATCGAAAGCCAGGTCGTGACTTCACGGACTGTTGTGACTTCTGCTTGAAGTGTCAAGTGAAGTGTCCCTCCTCTTAATTGCGAAGATGATTAGATCTGTCTTTTCCGTATTAATGAACAGTTCTTGTTCCTGCCAATATTGCTATGTCATCTTCAAGTCTTCTCAGGAGAGAGTCCACAGTTATATTCTACAGAGTAGATGATAAAACTGCTCCCTGCTGGCTACCTCTGCTAACCCTATGTTCTTGGTATTTTACTTTGTCCGTGTTCCTGGGAGTTCTGAGGTATTTCCTATCTTTTTTCCCTTTTAGATCCGTATCGAACATCAAATGAAATGGAATATTACTACAC
Organism: Xylota sylvarum; assembly: GCA_905220385.1. NCBI lineage: Eukaryota > Metazoa > Arthropoda > Insecta > Diptera > Syrphidae > Xylota > Xylota sylvarum. The sequence continues at coordinate 63,984,518 of LR999957.1, read as the reverse complement.
AGAGTCACGTCAATAACTTCCTTTCGTCTTGCATCCACAAAGGTCGGTTCTGTTCTTTTGTTGACAATAGTTAGTTCTTTGGATACTACAAACTTGAATAAAAATCCGGCATCAAATCGGCATTAAAAGGCACCCAACCCAAGTAAATTTGCGTTTACATCAAATCTAGGGATATCAATTCCGTTCGACGAGCGATTTGATGAGTGTGAACACACCTTTTGGAAAGGACCTGCAGAAGGTTTCTAAACGAAAAAAAAAAAAATACTCTTATGGTTTGCCGGGTTGGAGAGATTTCTTTTACGTTCTTAAAAAAATCAATCAATCCAATTTGCATTCTTAATAAAAAAAGCATCACTGAACGACATTCGAATACGTCAGATGAACTTGTACATGTTAGGCCAACATCCATTGATAACGCTTGGAGGAAGTGATTAAATCACTGAACCGGAGATATTAGTGTCGAGAGTTTCCGGTGGTCTTCTCTGCTCCAAATTCACTTGGGGGTTGAACGAATTTTCTCAGATGCTATAAGTGCTTGCACCCAGTATGATGGGCCATCAACTCCCCCAAAGTTGTGCGGTTGCTGCAGAGTGATTTATTATTAATTTGCAATTTGCCTCGGTTTGGTTTGGTTCCGGTGTCCTTAGTTGCAAGTTGCAACTATTCATGTCTGCAAGATCAACTTCTTAACGATAGAAGGAGGTGGATTCAGTCCTTTTAGACGTCACCAATTTGCTCCCATGGGTTTACAGAATCAAATTGATAGATTCTTCTTAACCCAGTAGCAAAGGTGGTGCAACGCCCTGTCTGAGTAAAATTATGATGTCCTTATGTTGCAAAGTTTTGTTATTCCCTGAGTAGTTTGCAGCAGTCATGTGGTAATGATTGGATAACGATTTTCTATGGAATCTGTGCTGAGAAGAACAGATTATTCATAAGTTCATCGATGATGAATCTGGGATTTAAGGGCCGGATGTTATCTGTGTGTCTACATGTAGAATAATATTTAGGAAACGAGCTTAGTTTGGAGACACGTCTGTAATATGGACTGTATTTCTCAGTTGACTGAGTGATAGAAATGTATTATGTAATTGAGTGTTCGTGCTTTTAGGGATGAAAAGGCGATAATTTGCGTAGAACGACTTAAATTGTATTGGTACGATTTTCTTGTATAAAATCTAGGAGGACTTCTTTGCTCGAGGAACTTCTTTTTTGTTTTTTTTTGTTTGGAGGTCGCTGGAAGGAAAAATCATCGAAAGACATTGCAGAGGCGTATACGCGATGGAGCCTTCTGCAATAGTGAGGGACTTTAACTCTATAAAAAATCTTCCGAAGATTGACTAATGCCTGTCTTCAAGGAATCGCACCTAGTTGTTCTACTAATCAGCAATTTATGTTTAATTTGTTTAATAATTATGTAAAACTAAAAGGCAAAGCCACCGTTTGTTGGATTTTTGAATTTTTTTATTTGAACGTCTTAATTTCTTGAAATATTATTTAGTTTTGATTCTATGCACCTGATCGATCGTAGAGTGCTTATTTCTAAAGCCAAATTGATGGTTTGTCATTAGAAATTTTTCTTCAATTATTTTTTGCAGGCGTTGCACCAGCATCTTTTCGAATAACTTGGACAACATTGGTGGTATTGATATTGGACGATATGAGGTTACTTCGCTAGGTTTTTGAATCATTATTACCACCTCAACTTTCCACATGTTTGGAACATATCTTAACCTGAATGCGCTACGTATTTCTTTTGGAAGTTCTTTAACTGTGACCGGCCGAATAGGTCTCGTTTTTCTATTAGTTGGCCAGTAGGTAGGTTTCCCTGTTGAGTGATATTTACCGCCACCTTCTTTAGTTGTTTCATATTATGCTCTTCCTCTAGTATTCGTTATTTTAGATCCCCAATATTTATTTTTTATATTTAATTATTATTTATATTTAATAAAATCCCATCTCGTGATCAATCTAGTGTGAAATATGCAGAAGAAGCTTTCAAAATTATTTTTCTTGATGCTACAACTAGGAGAACAGTCGTATGAGATTGGAATGTGGATTGTATATTGTGCGCAATCGCATTCTCTATTAAGACTGCAGCCGCGCCTTTTGCACAATTGTGAGGATGTGGGAGTGTTACAATTTATATTCTTGCAGTTTAAAGTCGGTTGTGAATTTAAAGTGTGTCTCTGAGATAAGAAATACATATGTATGTATGTACATACATAATTTTTTTAAATTTTATTTTTACATATACATAAATATGTCTATTTGGTTTATGTCGAGAGTCACTTGCATCTCTCTCTGATTTTCGATCCCATTTGCATTCCATTCAAGGATTTTTATTTTGTCCACCATGTTCATGGTTTTGTTGCTGTTCTGTCGCCCAAGGAAAGGTATTCTTTCTAAAATTGTCTTATGGCCGTTTGAGGAACTTCAAAGAGTATTCTGCACGCGATCGAAATCGAAGTGCCGAAGTGAAGTATGTAATTTGGATATCTAATAGTTGGCTGGCTTGGAGTGTGTAAATAGGATTGATTGGATCATACCGCCTACTCTTCGACTCATTGACTATTTTTTTTAATAAAAATGCAGGTGTTGTGAGATCGCTAAGAATGTTCTAAAGGTAATGTGCAATGGCTTCCTCTACCTTTTCTTTAACAGCGATCCACACACATGTTTACCGATCTAAAACTGAGGACGGGTGCATACTCTGTAAAGGCACCAAACCGAGTGCTAACAATTTTACTGCATGAACAAGGTGTCCTGCATTCGAACTTGCGTGAAGATCAGCTCTACAACAACCATGATAAGGATTGTATAATTGAATATCAATCATATCAGTAAATGTTTCTATAACCCGCAGTATACAGTTCAATACAGTGGTAATACAGAAAGACATCCGGTCCATACTGCAGGTGATTTTAAAGTTTGGGCAATAGAAGCTTTTGGATCATTGGATATCGATCTTATGAAAACATCAAACGCTGGGATTAGCAAAAGTAAAAGTAGCTCATTCATTGACTTTACATTTGGAAGCCCATGCCTGACACGAGGAAGGTTAATAGTACACTAATGGTAACCGCAAGGCGATAATGTGCAAACTTTTTCCTAACTCAAGCGGAAAAAGATATGGGGCTAGAAATCACAGTGACTACCGGCCACTAAAGCAAAGCAGTGCAAAGATAAGCAGGGGAAGAAGGGAAGTAAGCATCGGCCAGGATTATAGTGATAAAGCAAAGAAATCGCAAGACCGCTCACAGAGTGAAAAATTAATCAAAGCTATCATCCCAGAAGTTATAACGAGGTAGATGGTAAAGTTTCAGAAAATCTAGTCATAATATTGAACTGAACCGTAACAGCAAAGAAGCAGCATTATGAAGAAAGATTAAGGTCAGAGCAATAGGAGTGACCGAATCAGCAAATGTGAGCGAACCAATGACATAAAGCTGGATGAAATGCTTGACGGTAAATTCGCAACGACTCAATACGACCTTTGTCTTCGTCTTTAAAAGATTTCCACCTTCCAACGAGATAAAGGTACATGTGGATAAGGTATGTACTTCGGTGCCCATTGTATTGCAAGAATATTGGCTGGCAGAATGACATTGTGAACCGATACATAGTAAAGCGTAAGTTAGAGTTAATAATAAAGGGATGTAGAGACCTACAGTCTGATGTCGTTTCTCAATGGTAGAAGTGTAAAGAATTTTCATGGCAGTTACACTCTCGGATGTTCTTCAAAGGTTTTCAAAAGCTGGGATCATAAAAAACTTGGTATATTTCCATACGGTCCACTAACAACTTAGCCCTGCACCTGTAAAAATATAGGTACGATTATTTGTGTGATTAGATTAGAGTGTAGGTGTTTAAGGGTCAACACATTCCCCACCGTCTACTAGGCCCTCCATTTACCTCCATGCAGTAAGTCCTGGTTTTCTAGTACCTAGACTGAATTTTGATAGGGTCGTTGGTGGTAGTAAATTGGAGAGGAGTGGAAAAGTTTTTTCACTAAGCCACCCTTCCTTTGATTTAGAATCAACAATGGTGGCGTCTTCAGTTCCAGCTAGGTTGATATACCTAATGAATTATTTTTATAGGCTACTTAGGTCTATAAGGACCTCGACAACTGTATCACGGTTATCGAAAGGATTATCGACAGAACTCGGTTCACCAAAGAGATTGTGCGTTGAGGTAACTTTCCTACCACGAAAACCCTAAAAGTTACTAAGCAAAAACAAGCCTCAGAAGCGGATGTCTCAAGTATTTAAGTGAAATTGGAACAATGACATTCAGATCTGAACATGAAAAGTTCGTATCCTTAATAAGCAGCGCTGTCGAACAGAGGGCAGAGGTCATTTATTACCACAACCCAGTTATTACAGCATTCCACGAAGTGCGGCAGATTTAGCCAAGAATTCGTAAGCTGTCTACATTTGAGCGGCAGTCCTATGACAGTTCGCAGCAAGACTAAATTCTCCAATATTAGCCTAATAAAAGTGCCAATGCCCCCATAGAGGACAAGGACGAATGCATCAAAGAATTTTTAAAACATATAAAGGACGTCTTGAGTATGACATTAAAATCGTATCCAATGCCAAGATAGGAAAGGAGTACATCTTTTGTATTGCAATTATTTAAGCACAAGGTCTCCTCATCTTTATATACCCAAGAGAATATGGTTCCTTATCAGAACGATGGTATTCTGGATGTTCAAACCTGTCTTCGAATTATTATCTTGTTCCAGTCAAGGTACAAATAGGAACATACCAAACACCACAAGAAAAAGAATTAGGAAAAATCGTAAGAGGCACCCAGATATCTTTCGATGACTTGCATGGGTCAATTTTGCTGACAATACTATCAGAAACATAGCAACGGGTTTTAACCCGAATATGATCTTAAATGTAAAGAGGCATGCGCAAGCAGCTTAACGTGAATGCAAAGAAGGACAAATTTCATGTCAAGAAAGTTAACAATTGATAAATTGGAATAGCTAAATATTTGGTCTTAATAAAATGTTTCGATATGTAAAATAGTATATAGGTATATAATATACTTCGATAATCTCGCTAGTATAAGCATTTGCCGCCTCCAACGCTTTAGATTAAGCTCCTGTTGGGGTAGATTGAGAATACTTGTTCCTATGGTATCTCAATGGACCAATCTTTCCGCAGCCTGTCATACGAATCTAACCTAATTTACGGTCTATCTCAATTATTTCTCTATGTTACAAACTATGTATCAAACAAACTTAGCGTTCGAACTTCGAACGCCTTGACACTAACCACTTAAGTCACGGCCCCCAACGTTGCAAATCGACCTAAATTACGAAAAATGTATTTGAAATACATGCATGTACATACATACATACTATGTATGTATGTACAACTTAATGTCATATCAGTTTCATTAGTTTCCTTCAGATGCACTGCGTAAAATGTTGATACATTTCTACCAGAAATACGTCTCTTGAAACTGTATGAATTCGCATCCCTTTTATCTAGTTCAAGTTTTATTTATTCCTTCTGTGATAAGATTCGATGTATGTGTAGGTATATGTATGTATATTTTTTCGAGAGAACAGACAACTTCTCCGATTACTATACACGGAACACAAATGACACAAATTCTGAAATATACATTTTGAGTTTAATATAAGCTCTGTAGAGGATTGCTGTACTGACGTTCTGGAACTATTATACTCACACAGTGTACATGCAAAGAGGCCAAGAAATAACTTGCTTTTACATCATTCAGCTCTTATTTTTGTTTCTGAAGCACGCAAAAGTTTTTCATCATTACATCGAAAGACTTATGGTGCCGCAATTATTAGTGTCCTTTTTTTGCCTGCGGTAATGTCAGTTGTCAAAGTTTAGATATTATATAATTGGCTTAGCCAAGGAAAATGGTTAGAAGTAATATTCAATGCTACTTTCATCCTATATGCAATTTGGGAATGCATAAATATACATATATGTATACATATATCTATACGTACGTATGTGATTTTTTGTGTAGCCTATATATTAAGTTTGATACATAGTTTTCAGCTAGAGAAATAATCGAGAGAAAGTACATAGCCATGTACGCATGTACGTGCATCCGTATTTTTTTTTAAAGCAAGGCGGATGAAATTTCATATTTGGACGTTTGAAAAGGAAAAGCATTACAAGTGTAAATATTTTTTTTAATCCATCCATTTTACTTGAAACCGGAAAAAAAAACATTCAGACCAAATATTATCTACCATTTTTTGGGTCGTTTTTATTAAAAAAAACGATTTTGATGATATTGTACAACTAAATCACTATACATTTGTATTTCATTGTATTTCAATCCAAAAACATAGAAACATAGAACGCGAATGGAAGATTAGACGAAATGAGTTCATTTGGGAATGATCGACAAGCGACCGAGTTTCTATTGTAAAAAACCAGACAATAGGTTTTACATAAGGAACTGGAAGCTATATGTTTGTTGTCACAAAGAAAAACAGCCTAAGTAATTTTTAAATAATTTTTCAACAAAGTAGGTTAAAGAATTGACATGAGTTTAGTTTCCCTATAAAACACACGGGAAAACAACTCTTATGTTCCTTTTATCCGGCCTACAACTCAGCAACCGTAAGAGATAATGGTAGTAATAATTCAATTTCGACGTAAGTCGACTTAGGCTGTTTTTTCTTCTTGCCACAGATTTGATGGAGGGCTTTAGATCAACTTCTTGATAGTTTTCAACGTTATTGATCTTCAGGCTACTTGAAAGTTCTCCCAAAATATGTTTATTGAGTTAAGGTCGGGTGATTCATGATTGATTTTCATATTTTGCAGTATTCCTTCTTGTTCCTCTTGATCCACGTATCCTCGACAAAGCTTGTAAGAATGTTTCGGATCATTAACTTGCATTAATGTGAATCCAGGGCCTTAATTATTAATCGCAAACCTGATGGTAAGGTGTCTTCTTCTAATATTTGTTTGTACTCTCTTTATTCATGATTCCATCAATACGGATAAGATCTCCAATACAGGCGGAAGACGGTGATTATTGAATCACCTCCATGCTTGACTGTTGGGACCACATAGCTAGGGAGCACCTTTTCTTCAGCAGACCGCCGAACGTAAACTCTCCTTTTTTGTCCGAAAATTTAAAAATTTCGAATCGTCCGTCTATAAGACTTTTGACCAGTCGGTTGATATCCAATACTGGTGCCCTTTTCCCCAATCTAATCGTATGACTTTGTTTTGAGGTTGTAACAAAGGTCTTCGTACTGTTACTCGACCGTAAAGGCCTGGGGTAGCTAAACGACTTTCTGGAGTTGTAAGTCGTCGATGCCTCTTGGTTATTAATTTATGGTTGTCTTATTTTAATCTTAATTTGGGCCTTCCGCGTCTCTACCGGGTCTTAAGAGTTGATAATTCTTTAAAGCGACGTTTGGTATCGTGCACTGACGACTTTGATATTTTATGCTTATCTTCAATAGCATGCACTGTATGCCCTTCTTCATGCAAGGCTGTTATCAAATAACGTTCAATTTCACTTTTTTTCTTGTTTCTTCCCATTAGAGGTTTTTTTTTGCTCTTTATGATTTAATTTTAAATATTGAAGTTTCAGGACGGCGGAAAAATACGCAACCTACTTTCCGAATTTAAAAAAGGACCGAATTTTCTCAAAAAGTACCTGAATTCCAGTTTTTGGAAAAATTGTGTTCAAAAAATCTATTTATTTCCGTTTTACGGTGCGTTGTATGGTAAGTTAATGACGTTTGCAGTTTTGGTTTATTACTCTCTACATCAGTTTATGGTTTGATTCTAGTCCTTTTTAATAAGAACATTTTTATTCTCTCTGACAGCAAAGCTGCGCTTCTAGCCATTAAGGCATATGAAACTAGTATGGGACTGCTTTCAACTACTTATGAATGTCATTAGCCAGCACAAACAGAGTTCATCTCATTTGGGTGCCAGGAAGCAGCAAACATATAGGCAATGAGATGGCAGACATACTAGCCAGAAAAAGATCTGCATCGACATTCATGATATCACGACCAGTCTGTGGACTGCCTATCAGCACTGCGAAATGCTGCATTAAAAATTGGCTGAAAAATAAAGCTTACCATTACGGGGAGAAAACCAAGTCAAAATGTTCTTGCTAAACATTTCCTTTACAAGAACGAAACAACTTCAAGGTCTACCTAGAAGTCAGATGCGTATAGGAAACTGACAAGTCAAAAAACTCGTGTACTTATTGAAAAGTCTTCTAACTATTCTCATTTGCTCATGCAGCTCTCCATTCCATCAGCTGTGTTTTCAGTTACCTATAAATGTTATAAGAGGTCATGCATTCTTAAAAGATTCGTTAACAGCTTGCGTTTCTTACAATTTGTGCGCGCTACCCTTTGATGCTTTGAGGGGTAGCGCGTTCATGTTTCTGAAAACTTTATGAAATTATTTGTCTGCGACTCGAAAGTAAGTACCTCTTTCACAGTGCTTATCATCCCTCTTCATCAATTCAAAGGTATTGATAGCCTTTACAACAGAAAACCTTCTCATCTCTCTCACCATACACCATAATTTTGATTGCATTTAACAAGTGGTTTGGCGAAGTATTCACCATAATTTATTAAAGAAACATACATTATACATTAATTGTTTAGAATTGTTCATGCTCCCCTTATAAATAAAGAGCACTAAGAGTATTGCATCCGGTAAGCAGAACTAGGCACTCCAACACAAAGTTGGCGGACTGACAAATCTCTATTTCGATGTTACACTTAGGAGTAATTCTACAGTGGACATAAAGTCTTTAGTGTAACTATTGCCATAAAAAGATTCGTTTCTATTTTTTGCCCTTCGCTTCTTTCAGGCGTCCAAGATAAAAACTAAAATTGCGACTATGCGTAACTTTCTAATACAAAAAGGATTAAAATAGAAGAAAAAGACTTAGACTTAACTTTCTAGTTCTGTTTGACGGTTGTTTTTTCGACACAATGCATGCCCCTTACTAATACAAAGCATATCCGTAAACAGTTGTTTAAACAAGGAATATCTCCATTTGTTTTCCTTGTCCACACATTAAATGGGTCCTAGCAATATACCAACAAAAAGTTCACCAAATTGCTACCATAAACGTTTGCCACAGTTATCATTGCAGTCATCATCGTCACAGAACCTGTCGTAAAATTCTTACAGATTTTATTACACTCTTTACCGATGGTCATAAACTTGCAATACCTTACCTGAACTGAAGCAAGGAGTAAATAGTAAGTATTTAATAGCACCTTGACGCCATTACAATCAGTCTGCAGCGGCTATTTACTTTTCTTCTGCGTTTTACTCGCAAACAGAACCGTTCGAAGGACATTTACCCGCAGATATTCAAAAGTGGAGAACTCAATTCGTCCATCATCCGGTTTCAATTGCGATTTGTCAACAAAGTTGCTGTTTCTCTCTTTGGGATCGATGTGCATTAAAAACCATAAAAATCGGTTACTTTGTTGACTGCCAGTATCAATCAAAAAGTCGAAGTGCTTCGAGATGATGACGACGCTGTCACAAGAATGGATACCAAGAAAAAAAGGGATATTGGTAATCGTAATGTGCAAGGACATTCAACGGTTCATTAGTGGGGACTGGTAACAGGAGAGAAATAAATTGTGGCATTTCAACTGCAAAAACAACTTCAATTCAATCGAAGGAGAGAGAATTATCTGAATCAGTTGCGATTGTTATTGTGTAAACAAGGTTGCGAGGACTGAACTTATTTTCATTTCGGAATTGGGTACGGTTGTAGTGGAATTGCAATAACTTGCAAAAAACGGCGAGTGCTGTAGGATTGGAGGAAATCATGGTCTTTACCCAATTATTTATAGGACTTTGATGAGTAAGCACTTTTAGCGCAATAATGTAATTGCATGATGTATGCAGATGTAGCTAGGTTTAAATTTGGGTGTGGTTGTTGGATATACATATGTATATATGTAGGTACTACGATTTCAATAGTTGCTATTCATATCAGTTGCTAAATTATGCAGGCGATATACTTACATATGTACATAGACTTTGGCGGCAATTGACGATAAAGCGATACGAATTGGTGTGGAAGTAAGTGACGACAAGACCACTTACATGTTAGGAAGTGAAGGAATTCAGGCTAGGGAGGGCCGTAAGGACAGACAGAATTCTGTACAGGAAGCTGAACTAACTTAAACCATTCCTTTTATACAGGGTGCCCCAGTTAAGAGGGACAATCGTTTAAGGGGAGATTCCTGAAGTTCCGGCAAACAAAAAATCGTATGGCAGGGGGGGTTTATGTTCACTCCATTTACCGATATAACCCGTTGAAGTGGGACTCCTCCGATTTGGAGGTATAACCACTTTTAATGGTATAACTTCTGAACTATTATAGCTACAAAAACGGTTTTGTACATTTTGGAGAGATAATTCATTAGCGCATAAAAAACTTGTGTAATTTTATGCAGCCGCAAAAAAGTTATAACTCTTTAAACTCAAAATTATGAAAATTTGCTGTTTCAATTTTTTACTTAAAATGCATTTTTCTCAAAACTTTTACTTAATAAAATTTTTTGTTTTACAACAACTCTATTGAATAACTTTTTCACGTACGATTAACAAAAGTTGTAGAAAAAGCCATTTTTTGTCAGACAAAAATAAGTGTACCGTTTAAAAATTTTATTAATTAAAATTTTTGAGAAAAATGCATTTTAAGTAAAAAATTGAAACAGCAAATTTTCATAATTTTGAGTTTAAGGAGTTATAACTAACAAAGAGCAACAGGACTAGATCTACAATTATTCCGCAATAAACTCACAAAATCTGTCACTACTACTGAGTTGCGCAATAAAGGAATATTTGAAGAATTAGGCAATGTTACAACATCGAAAGATGATTGCGATGATTTTGATTTGGGAAACGAATCAGAGAATGAAGACAATATTATACTCTCGCAGAGAAGTCAACAGGCTGAACTTGAGGTACACAAAATGTAATTTTTTACTTTTGTTCGTCGTTTAAAAATTAACAAAAGAAGAGATCTCGCTATGTTAAATGAGTTCCCAAATGTGAGATCTGTTTTCATGCAATATAATTGTATCCTTCCATTATCGGCGACAGTAGAAAAACTATTTTTCTTTGCGACGATGGTAGGTATGTACATATGTCAAGGGCAGCTAATTTAACTGATGAAATGTTCGAAATCAGGACTCTCGCAAGAGCTAATGGTTTAGATAAACTATAACTCCTCTATCTGAAATTAGTTGAAAATAATTTTTTTCCTGATTAATCAAATAAAAAATTTTAAATAAATTATTTGAATTAGTTTCAATTATGTTTCCATATTTCTCAACATTATTTGCAAATAATATATATATTTATATTCAAATAAAAACCGCCTATGTTTGCTAGTTACTTGGAAAATATCCGAGTACAAATTGCTTTTATTCAAGCAAGTGTTAAAACTGGTGTGGACCTACGGTATACAACTTTGGGGTTGTACGCAGAAAACAAAATGCAAATGTTATATAAAATTTTCAAAATAAAGTGCTAAGAGAAATTGTACAAGCAAAGTTGTATCTCCTCTGAAGGACTGACTTGGGTGTATACAGTAGAATTAGCAAGGTAAAAGCTTTAAAAAGTCTGAAATAGAATCTAACCACCATTGTCACAAGCATGCTTCAATTCAACAACTGATGTCTGCCTATCATCTTATGGATCTCTTGGGTGAACTATATTTCAAATTAAGTACCTTACATGAAAATAGGCTGAGAGCGTTCAGGCATCACCATGGAAAGAAGATATTGGCAATGAATCGGTCACACTCACAGCTAATCATGCTATGCCACTTTCATATATACAGGATAGTGGGTTGTCATAAAGCGACGAGATATCAGAAGATGTCTTTGACCGTAAAATGACGAAGTTCCGTTACGTATAAATTGTTTTCACGAGACTGCGTGTTCTTTTGGATGAGTTTGTTGGTTGAAGTCTTGAGTCCATTTAACAGCTCGGCAACAACCCAAACTTCCAAAGAGCCTTTCAGAATAAAACTGGACCACATCGGAAGGAACTTAAAATAATCAACCACATATGATTATTTACATACATACATATGTACATATGTATAGACGTGAGCAATATAACAATTAACCTACTTCATTAATGAAGTCAATAAGTGCTAAATTGACCCAAACCTAAATGGCCGGTCCATGGCCAGAAAATATGTTTTCCTTTAGCTAGACTAATTCAGAACCGTCTTTGGTATCATTACTGGGCACTGCTTCGTTTGTATTTATGCAGTCTGACTTGTGGAAGAAATTGAATCTGGCTGTCGCTTGCCATGTGATTTTCCTATAATCCGACAGAAGAATTAAGACTCTTTACGAAGTTGGAGGATTCCATAAAATTGAGCATTAATAGATAGATACCTCTATTAAAATTGAGCGTTAATAGAGGTACCTGATAACGCTCAATTTTATGGAATCCTTGAGTTTCGTCTTATCTGGTTGGTTATAGTGGTTCTTCACTTACAGAGTTGCGGGCTGTTTCCTCATCTACCTACCTATCTAGCAAATATCATTACTTGCGTCACCTCGACTAGTTGCACTTTTATGATAATGCATGAAACTGTTTTTCAATTCTGTGAACGACATACATATTTGTGAAATGTTTTAAATTAAAAGAATCGCCATCACTTGTATATTGTAACGTCATTACCATGTCCATTGCTGATTGCCACAATCCCTTGTCTGTCTGTCGCTGGGATAAATCATCAACACAATTTACTTTTGTGGTTCGATTCGAAAAAATCTCATATTTCCAGATTTACTATGCCAGGATTTCACACACAAGCACTACAATTATGAATATTTAAGGCGAAAATCAACACTAACCCTCTTTGCCGCAAATCCATTACGAACAATTCCCAAAGAGGATGGCCAGAAAAATATCAATCAATGACAACACTCTATATCCGAAAATTGACTCTCAGCCCGATCGTCGTTGGGGTACTTAAGCGATTGTCCTTCTGATGCCAAAACATGAGCATCGAATCCAACCTCCACACACCACACACCACAAATACGAACGAGTCCCCCAATTGGACCGAAATACCCCTGTACTGTGTGAGAATTTATGTTTATTTAATATTCACTTGGTCCTTCGGTGAAATATTTACAACTCTGGTATAAAACGAGAAATATTCACTTTCGGTGGTAGAATGGTTTTTGTTTCTTTTTTTTCAAGCAAGGAGGGTGTGTGTATTGGTCTGGCCCCAAAGTGCCAGGCCATTAAATTTAATAATGCGTTTTAACTCATAAAAATGGTACTGATCCTTTTTTCTTCTTTTGTAACCCGGTCTCTTGGCCAGGCCAAATAATAATTGCGGCAACACACACACTAGGTCAGTGTACGAGTATGTATTTTTTTTACAAAATGAAATGTTCTGTCTCCCAGTGGAATCGATAAATTAAACTTTTATTTACTTAAACTTATTTTGTGCCGAGTTCCCAGTTTGTTTTCCGCTTATAATTTAATAATATTTTTTTCCGTTTTTGTTTTTTGTATACTGAATTGTGGCGCGTTAAAGGAGGAGGTCAGGTTTTGTGGTTTCCTTTTGTTTTAACTGCGAAAGGCAGCACACAAGTTGAAAGATATTAAATTCGCAACACAAATACAATTGAGTTTCATTGGAAACCTCGCAAACAGTGCGAACACAGGCGCCGAGTGGTGTTGAAGATAGCAGGATACCACAAAGACAGCAGAGTTTATAGAGTCTCTAGCGGGACTCCCCAGAAAAATATAAAAAAAAATGTTTCCCATCGGAATATTAAATTAGAAAATTCCTGATGCAAAAGCAACTTCCGATCTGTTGGTTGGCTTATTTCCAAGTGATTAGAATCACAGATTTCGTTTACATTGCAAAGAAGAGGAGGGTAAAGGGATGAACAAGCAGTCACTGAAAAACAGTCAGTTAGGGAATATGTACATACCTTCCTACAGAAACAAGGGAAGGTATCTATACATTTTGGACAGTGCGATGTAGTGAAAGAAGTTTAATCGAGCCCGATAACATGTGTTAGACAATTCCGATGAGTTGTTCAGGAAACGGAATTCAATTTACTATTGTCCGTTAAAATGGTTTCTTTTTTATATTTTGTCTTCTCTTGTGAGTAGTTAACTTTCTTTGGTTTGAAAGTGGTCTTTAAACCCATTAGCATGGTCGATTGGTTAAGGAACTGATGCAGATGGGAAACAGTAAAGATTATGGAAATGTACTTCTACCAAACTCCTTCCTTACCAGTATAGGCAGAAAAGAAGAAGGGATAACATTATAAATAAATAAGAGTATATGAATTAGCGACATCTCCTCGAACTCGCTCTATCCACCGACGTATAGGAATTTGTCAAGCGAGAAGATTGGCAGGTACCTAAAAAACAAGAAATATACATAAAATCCTCTGTTTAATAAAACAGCAGAAGGGATGTTAGGCAATAGAAACTTGCATTTCAAATAATAACGAATAGGAAAAAAAAAATCCTTGGTGGTAAATTTTTAACACCAAGATGGCTGCGCCCATTACCCCATCGCTCAAAGAATGTGTGTTTGAGGTCCTATTTGATTTGCATTGAAACATCTATACACCTAAAGAGAATTTCAGAAAATTTCGTGCACATTGAATGATCTGATTTCAGATTTCAGATCATTCTCCATCATCTTAAGCCTGAGCGATGACTTACGCACGATAAAAGTACTGACTGCTCACTTTGGAAGACCACCTAAACAGACCAATAAAGCCATCATCATCCCATCAGAAAAAATTATAGGCAGTGGCAAAAATTAACATTAAATTAAAATTAGCAATTAACCACCACATTTCAATACAAGTCAATGTGATATGACGTGCGATACGTGCAGCCAAGAAAAAGAACATATGCCACCAGTTTTTGTGTCTGCAGTTGGAAAAAAAGTGAAGACAAGACTGAGGACGAAGAAAGCCCTAGGGTATGACCTAATTACAGGTGAAATATTAAAACAACTTCCACACAAAGGTCTGGTGAAACTTACCAAATTAATTCAAGATGCAATCAGACTATATCACTTTCCTTGTCACTGGAAAGTTGCTGAAGTGGTCATGGTATCTAAACCAAGTAAATCACCGTATGCAGCAGCGTCCTAGAGGCATATATCCCTGCTCCCAGTCATGTCAAATTATACGAAAGCCTACTTCCTTCTCAAACGCCTAAAACCAATTATTCAGCGTAAAAAATTAGTACCAAGTCACCAGTTTGGCTTTAGAGAAAGTCATTCATAGAATTACTGATGTCATAATCACTGGAAGAGAAAAAGGTTTGCTCTGCGAGTTTTTGGCATAGCTCAAGCATTCTACAAAGTCTGGCACGAAGGACTAGTGAACAAGCGAAAAAATAATCTAATAATACAGGACTCAAAGTTACTTGAGTCATACTTAACGCCTCGCTTCTTCAGAATTAAACAAGAAGATGCGTACTCCAAACTAAGGGGGTTTCGCTGAATAAGGGAAATCCCGATATTCATCAATAATACCCAAATTCCTTTTAATAACACCGCCAAATACCTACGAATAACCTTGGATGCAAAACTTTGTTGGAAAGAGCACGTCAAGAAAAAAAAAGACGAAATGAACCTAAAGCTAAACAAAATGGATTAGCTCATTGAAAGACGATCAGTCTTATCTATTCTACAAACAAGTCATCAAACCAGTATGGCATCCAATTAATGGGGATGTGCTAAGAAAAGTTCCATCAAAACCATTGAAAGACTTCAAAACAAAGCATTCCGACGCATTGTTAATGCACCATGATACATCCGTAACACAGACCTTTATCGTGATCTGAGGATGGAGACAATAGCTACCGAGACTCAGAGGTATGCAGCAGCTCACGCGAAATTACTGAAACAAAACACAAATGAAGAGGCATCTAAACTCCTAAACCAAAGCGAGTAAGTTAGAAGACTACAACATAAGAAGTCACACGAACTGTTAGTGCAACAGGCAAACTAGTAAATTTGATGGGCATCTACTAGATTAATAATTTATCTACTTAAATTTATTTCATATATGTACAAGGTGCTTCTTAGTCTTATTGACCATAAAAAATAAAAAAATAAAAATAAAAAAACTGCAGCTGGTATCTGGTATGCAACTTTGTGAGGTAAGTTCGTGAGCTGATTGATAACCGAATATATTCCAGTGTTCGTCCTGTGCGCTCAACGGAGACTAATGCTGCTGTTGCCAAAAGTGTGCGCCTAAACCCGAGAACCTTAACGCGCCAAAGATTTCAGCAACTTAATATTAGTCGCACTAGTCTGAGGTAAATTTTGCATAAAGATCTCGGATTATTCGCTTGCAATGTTCAACTGACCCAGGAATTGAAGCATAATGACAACCCGCTTTGTTATTACTTCTCTCTGTGGGCTTTAGAGCAGCTCGAAATTAACGACAATTTTGGTCGAAAAATCATCTTTCAGATATGGTGCATTTCCAAATCGGCGGCTACGTAAACAAGCCGTATTTGGGTCTCGGAAAGTCCCCACATGCATTCAACGTTCATGCTTCGTAACCGTGTGACTGTTTTCATGTGGTTTTTGGAGTGGCGATATTATTGACCCATTTTTCTTTCAAAACGACCACGGAACAAACGTTAAAGTCAATGGAGAGCACTACCGAGGCATGATAACCTTCGAGTAGGTGATAGAATATACTCGAGGTAGGCATGTCTGTCGTAAGAGGCGACTAAAATCCACCCTTCGTATACCAGGGATACAATGTATACATAATATGCAATGAACAAAACAAATATATATAGTACCCCAGGTGGCAGTTCAGGTTCACTGGAAAATCCACTCTCTTCGGAGGTAGGCTGTACGGATTTTGGGGAGAGCCAATTATTGCATCTAATAAATCCCTTTGTGAGAAATTCAAGGGTAACTCGGTCTCCACCATCAAGACCGAATGTCTCCGGAAAAGAACTCCGCCGGAAGTGCAACGGCAAGGAAAACGGGACTCAGTGATATGTAAAAGCTTTGAAGAGGAGAACAATGAACTCCGTATTAAGTTTAATAAAATGGATCTACACTACCAAGAGCTCAAGAGAGAGGTAGATTCACTAAAAGAAGAAAACCAGGCTCTAAAGAAGTCACTCTCGCACAAAGAACGCGAAGTTACTCTGTTTCATGCAGCTAGTCCCAATTATCACACTGACGAAGAAGAGCTAGCACGCGAAACAAATTGGGTAAAAGAAAAGACCTGGTAAAAAGCGAAGAGCCGGTTCTTCACCCGACATCGAGCCATGGAAACAAGGCAAAGAAAATGAGCAGAACAAGAAACAATTTGAGGATAAAGTACGTCCTCCGCCTGCAATAAACGTAGTCGGCATTACAGAGTACAATAAACTGCATCGCCTCCTCAAAGAAACAGTGACGTCGAAATTTTAGGGTAACGTCATTCCGAAACAATGCTTGGAAAATTAACGTAGTTGACTCCGAAGGCTACCGAGCAATATCCAAGAAATTAAACGCGGAAAATATCCAATAGTACACTTATGAAAACAAGTCAGAAAGACCACTACGTGTTGTAGCAAGGGGTCTCCACCCTTCGTGCACTAAAGATGACATTATAACTGATCTCAAAGCACAAAACGGAACAAGGCCAGGAAATCTTGGCCAAGCATGGACTTCCGCTCTTTATGCTCACTTTCGATAGGAGTGAAAATATAGACGATATTTAGAGTGCTGTACACTCGGGACATACCCCAAACTGAAGGCACCGTAGTAGCTACGTTCGCCGACGATACGTCTATTTTAGCAACGGATAGCTCAATTGAGTCAGAAATTGAAAAACTCCAACAAGCTTTGGATAAAATCTGTGACTGAACAAAACATTGGCGCATTGTCCTCAACGAGACCAAATCGACGCATATTAACTTCACATACAAGAAAATAAAGAATCTACCCGTTTTTATTAATTTGGTACAAATACCACATGCAAAAGAAGCTAAATATCTAGGGTGACACTAGACGCGAAACTCAGGTGGAAAACGCTCGTTAAAAAGAAACGCGATGAGCTTGAAAATCGCTTTAGAGAAATGTATTGGCTTCTTGGAAGATATTTCAAGCTAAGTATACATAACAAACTGCTTATATATAAGAAAGTGCTTAAGCCTATATGGATATATGGCATACAACTCTGGGGTTGTACTAAAGCAAGTAATAGAGAATTTATTCAACCTTTTCAAAATAAAGTGTTAAGAGCAATAGTGAATGCTCGTAACTGGGATCGTAACTGTGAATGACGAAATAACAAACTTCGCTAGAAAGCTCCATATTCGCCTTCATAGTCACTGCAAACATGCCATACTCCAAGCATTGGACGTGAGGAATCTTGTGCGCCGACTTCAAAAAACTAAACTATTCGATCTAGCGCAGTAAGAAGCAACCACATTTAATGACGGTATTAGATTTTGATGAAAATTTACCTGCCTCACGCGAATATTATTGAAGCTTAAACTACTTGTTAAGGAAACTTAGTTGTAGTAAACAAAACAAAAATAAAGTGCACGACTGGGTCGTACGTACTTGCACCTTATTTTAGAGGCACTGAAATTCAAGGTTTTTCTTACACATGAGGCCTAATAATTTGGGTGTGTCATTTTGCATTTTTGATGGAATTGATAACATTAAACTGATTGATTGACTGATGATGAAATTAGTTTTTTTTGTAAAAACGCCCTCAAAAAGTGGGCTTGGCCATACATATATGTATGGTGTTCAACTGAATTATAGAAAACTTCAAGGCCTATTAATTTCGTTTTGGCAAATTTGGAAAAAAGTACATTTTTGAAAAGTGGGCGTGGCAATTCCAAAACTTGGTACGTCATATTTTTGCCTTTGTCGTATTCACCTCAAATATTAATTTTAAGATCAACCGCTGAAGAAATAGCCGAGAAACAGTCAATTTCTAAAATTACCGTTATACGCATTTTTCGCGTAAAACGTGATATGCCACTTAATAGCATATACCCACATATGAAATTTTATCAAAATCGTTAGAGCCGTTTTCGAGAAAATTCATTTTTAGTGAAATCGCCCTTAAGTAAAGTACCCTTAATTTTGAGGTTAGAATGAAAATTCCAATTTCGCCTCTAGGGATCATCCCACAGACCCCAGATATGAAGTTTGAAACAAATCAGACAGACAGACGGACAGACAGACAGACCATCAGACAGACATCCAGATAGACAGACAGACGGAATTGGCGGACCTACTTTTTTGGACCTCGAGTTTGAAATTTTTTACTTGCCCTATAGATATAGGTGCAAGTAAAAAGGGAAGGGTGTGTTTAGTCAGTAAAAATCTGGCACTACTGAAATCTGACACTACTATGAGCACCCGGTGTCTCATAGTGTCTTTTGAAGATTCTCATCAACCCCCCCCCAAAAAAAAAGATAACCGATTTTGAAATTGAGAATTTGGACTTGAACAAGATATGTTTCCAGCAAGATAGGGCTACGTGCTACACAAATTGTCCAACAATTAATCAACTGCACACTAGAATAATGTTGGACAAGCTATTCGTGAAATAGGGGCCGAAACCATCGAAAATGTATTGAAAAATATGGTTGACAGGATGGCCTACTGCCAAGGCAGCAGCGGCAGTCATTTCAATGAAATAATATTCCGGAGGTTTAGTTTTTCAATAAAGCAACAAAACAATCGTTGAAAAATATTGAACAGGGTTTAGTGATACATACATATGTATTGTGAAGTAATTCAATGTGGATTTCGCATTTATTCAACAAGTGGCTGTCAATTTTTCAATTCAATTCAATTCTTTATTTATATACCAAGAATTTCATAAAAAATTTGTACAGAAAATATCTGCAAAGCCTGAATGGCTTGTCTGCAGAAGACTATTCGCTATCATAAGCTTGTATTTACATGTTGAGTTTTGTGTTTGTTTTTGTACGCTATACAGAAATTTTACGTTATGCATTTTCGACAAAAATAAAAGGAATATAATATAGATACATTTATGAAGAGTTCAAATACAATTCTTACAGAAAACAAGTAAAAGTTCAATTTTTCTTAGGTTGCGAAACTCATTCGGGAGTTCGTTTAAAATAGTCGGTACTGTGACTGCATAGGGATGGAGTACCTCTGCTGTTGTCTTCTTCTGGTGTTGTAGATTTGTTGTGTGGGGATTTTGTAGTTTCTGTCGGCATGGAAATTTGCCAGTACTTCAAGTTTGAAAAGCTGTGCGATATTAATCATCTGCTTCTCGCCATTTTCATTCTGTCGCTCTGTCATTATTTTTAAGTCGGTCTGCAGTGCTTGAAGAGGTTTCATATTAGACGCCTTACCCCAAGCCAATATACGGCAAAGGTAGCTCAGATGGAAAAGAGCAAAACTAACTTTTCACAATAAGCCGCTTCGAAAAGTGACCTCCTCAAAGTTGAGTATCTCAATAAAAACAGCGACAGGTCCATGGGATCCAGCTTCTCACAACCATTCATGTTGTGCGTGTTATATTCTTTACACGAACGGAAGGGGCAATATACCGTTTAATACCGTATTCGAAGGGCAATTTTTGTTTTGAGAATCTTTTTCACTTGACACTTTTAGTCTCGGATGTTTGTCAGACGCTCGCGAGAGGTGGGACCGTGAAAGAAATCTTAGGTGTTGTCTGGGGAGTGAAATTGGAACCCATCGCTCCGTAGTCCAACGCACTTGAGCCACGGCACCCACAAGTCTAAACAAGTCTGCATGTGAGAAAAGGGATACAAAAGAAGAGGGAGACACTTTGTGACATCCTTAGCACTTAAGGTATTTAATATTGCTAATATTCCGGGAGTTTTGTTTTAATTCGTTAAATATCCCAGTATTTGGGTATTCGATTAAGTTATTGAAATTCTATTCACTTTTCATTTTGCTTTTGTATTGCATTCAATTGTTTATGATTCTTTTTTGATTTCATTGATTTTGCATATTTTCTACATTAAAACCCTCGAAGCTATGTATATGAACTGACAGCTTTGTTTCCTGCATTCCTGCAAAGCCCACCTAGTCTACAATTTGTCACAGTATTGTTCATATTCTTTAATTGAATTTGTTCTACTCCTTCTTTTATTATGAACGCTGATTAAATTTTATTTTATTTATTTCAAACTGTTTCAATTTTCACCAAATTCGACAAAAAAATAAAATCCTTTGACATAGATTTCATGCACGAATGACTCGGTGACACTTTAATCAACGGAAACCGAAAATAACCCATTTCCCATTTTGTTCCTCCCTCCCGCAAAGCGACCATAACAAAGGACAAATAGTTAATAAAATAGCAACACTTCCCCTATTATGGTGGCTTCGCTATTCTTACACACTTGATCCGAAAACTTCAATTCACTTACACTTTTCACGCAGCGATGCCTTCGCCGCCATTTATTTTCTCACACGCGCTCCACATCTTGAATACAAAAGAATATCGCACTCCTCCATCCTCATCCCGCGAATGGTACTCTAGCTCTAGCATCACAGCCACACAGCAGGGGTGTAAATGTGCTAGAAAATTTATTTCCTTCTCTTATACACTTACAAGGATAACATTTTTATTGGTTTACCGCAATTTATATGATTTTATGGGGTCTCTTACCCGGCAACTCGCTCTCACGTATCGTATAACTGAGGGGATAAGATGCCACACAGTGGCAACGACTTTTAAGGTTTACAATCCATTAAGCAATTAAGGATACTTACACATGCAGCAACATATAGATTCCGCATTCTTTCTTCTGCCAGTGATAAATAGCCTGAGTTGGGGGTGGTGGTGGTGGTCCTTAAGAAGCCCTAATGCCAAAATATCAAAATCATATCGACGGTAATTATGTGCCCCTTCAAATAATAGGCCGACTGGCGCATGTATTACACCCTTCTACGTGTAACCTGGATGGCAATCGATCGTTGCGACAATAGTTGGGGGCAGGGTGTTTGGCGACGTTAATGGCCATAAAACAGGATATTGAGGTCTAGGAGTGCGTAGATAATGTCGTTTTAATTTTATTACCACATACCATCGGCTTAGTGTGATTGCCTGAGCCTACAACAAGTCCCAGTAGTTGGGGTTGTCTACCCAGGGTAGAAAAATCGTTACATGGATTATTGGCCTTAAGTGCCATACATCTTGGCGTATTTGAAGAAATAGCCTAGATTTAGTGAAAAATGAACTTTTTGAACCCGTGAATGTGTCACGACCGAGGAGGAAACCCATTTAACGTTTTAGTCAAGGATGAAGAACTTGCAATTATGTTAGCTGTAGCTGCCATAGACGGGATGATTTGAATTTGACTTAACCCCGAGGGAAACGTGCGGGTGGTTAAGTTAATTTCTTTTCAGTAAACTGTCTGACAAATGTTCTTAGAGACGAGTGCAGATCTTAAGGACTCAATTGAAACGAGAAACACAATAAGGCTTGCTGTTGCTGGCATCATGCAAATGGGAAGTAATCTGTTGTTTCCCGTGGTATTAAGGACGTCTAGACAAATAAACAAACAACATAATGGATGACCTTTGCGCGTATGTGGTTGGATTTTTACTTGCGGTGATGGATGTTTTGGTGTTAGACCATGAGGAAGATTTATTTGAAATGCCAGCCACGCGTCACTGACGAAAGAATGAATTCTAAGCTAACGCCACAGCAGGGCGTTGCAGTGATAAAAGAGGTTCCTTTAAAGGTTCTCACTTCGATTGAGTTTGAAGTAATTTTGTACTTTAAGTTATGCAAACAATTCAAATGATATGTACACTGAGTTACAAAAAAAGTGGCGCAGTGATACTTTTTCGTATGTTGTTGTCATTTTGGTAATATGACATACATATATGTATATTTTTGCCGAGCTTTATTTGTTTTTAGTTGGTTGCTGGTTTAATGGTTTATTTGTTTGCTAGTTTGCATAATTTCTTTTAATTTTCTTTGTGATGTGCACATCGTATTGAAGAAAACCGTATTGTATTCGTGTTTTCCTACAGACGTGAGACATACCAAATTTAGCTTCCCTGATCCCGTATGTGTTTTATTAAGTTTATTGTTCTGGATTTGTTTTAATTTGAATATTCATTAGTTGTTAGTGATTTTTGTAAAAAAAAAATATGCAAATAATGGCACAAGAAGTCGCCTGTGCGCTGTCCTTAGTTGAGGGTGGCCGAAGCGTGTGGTACGTCGATATTATGATAAGAAAACCGGAGAACACGTTAAGAAAAGCCATGAAAGGAACTGGGAGACCAACTGCTACAAATCGCGTCAGGGATCAGATCGCCCCGGAGTACCTACTGCAAGGAATGGCCGATATTTGGTGATTCAAAGTCTTCGGAATCGTCTCTAAACAGCAGTTGAGCTGGCTCACAGACTTCGAACTGTTAGAGGGGCAGCTGTGAATGCTCAAACGGTGAGGATGCGATTAGTAGAAAGTGTCCTGAGAGCAAGAAGACCTGCTTGTGTACCGAGACTCACGGTACAACATAAGCGACGTCGACTTGAATTTTCTAATTTTCACCAGGATTAGACAGAAGCCGACTAGGGTAGTCTTTTCCACTGATGACTCCAGGATTCGTCTTCGCTCAACAGATAGACGTAGCAGAGTGTGGGTATGATAAGATGAGAGATACTCTTCGGCAACAGTTGCCCAGCGGAAAAATAAAAATAATTTAAAATTGTATTTATGTTGTTGGAAAACATTACTTGCAGTTTTGAAATTTTATTCAATGTGGAAATTTATGTATGTACATAATGAGAAATATTAAAAAGAAATTATATTAAATTTCTGTTTTTTTTTTAAGTTGAAAATTTTTAATTTTATTATTATTAAAACAGTAATATTGCGAAAAAGACAATAAAAGGACGAAAAACGAAATAACTATGGGCTTTAAACCAGTTAATAACTATGCAATGCCTTTGATCACTTTTCGATTTGTAACTACTTAGCTCTCAAGTGGATGTTTTTTAATAAACAAAATTCTAGGATTCACATTGTTTAGATAACATTTGTACCGGCAAAATTTACATTTTTGTAATTTAATTAACAAAAGAATAAATTAGTGGTTGATATACAAATGAATGCATGCATTCATGGATTAATATTGTTTTCATTTATAAGCCTAACATAGGGTTCAAAATATGTAATGTGTTTTGAATTTGAGACAATTGCGATACTTCAAAAGTTACAGATGTTACTAACATCCAATATGGCAAAATACATACACATTTCAATATTTTAAACATATGTACTTAAAAATATATGGATATGATCCACATAATTAACCTTGGGTGCTTGCTATTTGCTGCATCATTGAAATATTAAAAATGATTTTATATTGCAATTCAAGCATTATATCGAAATCTAAGTGAAAATAAGAAAAACATTTTCTGTAAACAAATGTTTTCCATTCGTGATTAAAATTAAAAACAAATAAGCAGTTGCTCAACAACAAATATATTTTTAATACTGTTTTCATAAATACATATATTGTATTAAAAATGTTTACAAGTAAATGTACACGACGTTTACTCTGCTTGAAGTAGTTTTATTGATAACTTTAGCAAGGCAGTTTTACGAGTACATATTATCGAACTTGCAATTATAAATGTAACTTCAGCTGTGTATTAGAATTGTAGTAGTTCAGGATATTTAAACATATGTATATAAAGCAATTGGAATGGAATTGCCTTTTCATATGCTTTAGAACTGTAGACTACTTCTTCGACATTAAAACAATTACTGATTATAATGCTTAATTTTATTATTTATTGATTTTTGTACGTTTATAAATAATTGTAATTTAAGTTCGTTAAGCCAAAATCCAGGAACGGCCATAATATTTGTTGAAAGCCTCATCAATCAAGACACAATTGATACTGGCATTATACCAAGAATTACCGTAACTTAACTTGGTTGCTATCTTTTTACCGCCTAACCTTGGTGCAACAATAAATTTGTACCAATTTTTTGATTTTTTAATTAACAATAACAATCTGAATTAAAATTGGTGTTTATTATTTTCTACTTACATATGTTCAATATTCAAAACAATAATATTTTATTTTAGAAAAGGATTCGTTTTTATGTTACGCAATTCGAAAAATAATAATTAATATTTTAAATTGAATTTCTGATATTAATTTTTTCCTTTCGCATTGATTTCCAATGCACAATATTTATAGCAAATGCTTCCGTTTTGCGAACACAGCCGCTGACGTACTTATTCCACCACAAGGGAATTGCTGTTGCCAATGTACACGTATTCACAGACGAGGAGCGAATTACAACAAAAACAATGTAAACAAATGGGTTTTGAAAGGAAGGAGGGGTATAAGTTTAATATCTCTTTGTTCAATGATTTCAGCTGTGAATGCTCAAACAGTGAGGAGGCGATTAGTAGAAAGTGGCCTGAGAGCAAGAAGACCTGCTCGTGGACGGAGACTCACGGTACAACATAAGCGACGTCGACTTGAATTTGCTAATCTTCACCAGGATTGGACAGAGGCCCACTGGGGTAGAGTCCTTTCCACTGTGGGGATGATAAGATGAGAGATACTCTTCGGCTACAGTTGCCCAGCGGGAGCGGTTCCGTCATGGTGTGGACAGAAATTTTCATGCGCGGAAAAACCGAGCTGTGCATCATGGAAGGATTAGTGACCTCTACGTATTATATCACCAACATTGTGAAGGAATATGTGGTTCTATTCGCACCATTTATGGAGGAAAACCTCCTGCTGATGCAAGACAATGCTAGACAACACGTCGCCAGGTGCGTTACCGAATATTTGCAAGAAGTGGAAATCGACGTGATTGCTTGGCCTCCGATGAGCTCGGACATGAATCCCATTGAACACGTTCGGGACCTGCTGGAGAAAAAGATTGGGATACTGCCCTTCCAGAGACACTTAGCGGCCTGATATCTGCTCTGATCGAGGACTGGAACAATTTGGACGATACCATCGTAAAAAAATTAATCCAATGTATGCCTCGGCAAATATCTGGTTTGTTGGATGTTCGGGGAGATAATACACACTATTACAGGAACAAGGACTCGTTAAAAAAAAAAATAATAATAAAAATGTAAAATGTTAATTTATGAAGGTTTTGTCCATTTTCCTTAATTTATGCTTTATTTCTTAGGTCTTCCTTTTTTAATTTTTTTTAACATGAATTACTTATTTTTATATTAATAAATAAAACTGTATTAAAAAAAACCTTTTTTTTTCCAACTTACTTGAAGTAATACCAAGGTGCGCCACTTTTTTTGTAACTCAGTGTATGTATATCCCTGAAAGACATCAAAGGAAGGCGTGTAACCGGAACCGAATATTTTTACAGGAATGTTCCTCTGGGCATGTGTAGATACATAACATCTATATATTCGTAGTTCGATGGTTATTATGAGTAAATTTCCTTAAAGTCTTGTACTATGACTTTTTATTAGATTCACGCCCAATAATAATGTGTCACCACCAATAAAACCAGTTTCCAGTTTCTCACACGCGATATTCTATACAACTTTGTGTTCCACATTGCTTGATGTACTTCTCTATCTGGAATAGGTAGCGTAGATGCCGTGTGAAGTAGCAGCTTCGACCAGTACTACATATCTTTCTGTTGAAAACCAACCAGAGCCTTTGACCGTACCGTCTGTTTTAGTCCAAGTGAATAGGTAACGACTTTTATACCCTATAATTGTGTGAAGTAATGAACATGGCACATGAGAAGGTATGCCCAATCAAAAGGGTGTTCAAGAGGTCTTAAGCTACATAGTGCGAGTTAAACTCTACTAAGAGTAAAATTAGTAGGGTATGGCATACGTGGGATGAATACATAGAATGTAAGAGAGACTTTAAATAATTAATCAGACAATCTAAAAGAAAATCTTGGAACCAGTTCTACGAGTTGATCGCAGGTACTAGCGAGACTTCCAGACTCCGCAAAATCCTGGCCAAATACCCGGCAGTTCGTAGGTACATCAAGAAATCTGATTGTGGGCGGAAAGCAGCGAGAAAGTATTGGAAACTTTAGTCGAAACTCACTTTCCAGGTAGTAGTACTCCGATGATTTATCCCCCCTTCTCTGGGTTCTAGTCATTGATAGCATACTTAAGGAACTAACTAACACAGGAGTACGCGTGACTGCGTAGAAAGGGAGGATTGAGTCAGTAAAGTCGTTCCTCAACAAAGTGAGATTGCAACATACACAGATCGTTCGAAAACCAGTGAAGGTACAGGCTCAGGTATATACTCCAGAGACATAAACCTGCAAGTGGCTCTGAGACTTCCGGACACATGCAGTATGTTCCAAGCAGAGGTTCCAGCTGTGCTCAAATCTGTGAAATTACTAGAGATGGGATTAATATCTGACAAGAATATCGCCATCTATATATATAAATTGATAATAATCAGGCTTTGCTTAAGGCGTTTGAATCCAACATCATAAAATCTGAATTAGTCAGGAATTGCCGCACAATGTTCAGGGCATTATGTACGCAGAACCGTGTCAGATTATGCTGGGTACCTGGGCACTGCGATGAAGATCGGAACAAAAGGGCCGACGTACTGTCGAAGTGAGGATCAGAGCTTCTACAAAGTGATATAGTTAGAGGAGTAAAATCAGTAATATACATGGCTAAAAAGATTATTCGATAGGATCATCAATCAATGATAGGATCATCAATCAATGCCCTACGTAGGCTCAACATCTGTGTAACAGTCTGCTGCTTTATAGAACATATGCTTAAAAGCAGGGTAATCACCGCGTCCTTCGGAAGTAGCCAGATCAAACGACAAGCACATCACAAGTGGTACCCCCCAAGGGGGAGTTTTATCTCCATTACTATGGAACTTAGTGCTCAATGATGCTCTTCTGAAAATAGTAAAAACCGGATGCAAAGTTATTGCCTACGCGGACGACGTCGCTATACTAGTAACAGGTAAATACCCGCAGACACTGGCTCTCAGTCTGCTCTCAATATACTGACAAACTGGACAGAAAGCTGTGGTCTTTCCGTAAATCCAACGAAGACTGAGCTGGTCGTTTTCACAAGAAAACACAAACTTCCTGACTTTAACCTCCCAAAGTTAAGAGGCATCCCCCTTATCCTCTCAAATAGCGCCACATACCTAGGCCTAAAGCTTCACAGCAAGCTTCTTTGGAGAGAAAACATAGTCGAACGTGAGAGAAAATCATTGGCTGCCCTATATATATGCAAAAAGGCAGTAGGCTCCATCTTGGGCCTTCAACCAAACACTATGCACTGGCTATACACCACGGCAATAAAGCCGATTATTATGTACGGAGTATTGGTCTGGTGGCCCGCCCTGGAGAAGAAGTCCAACTTAATTTTATTGGAAAAGATCCAACGAGTATCTTACAGTATTACTGGTGCACTGAGAACCTCTCCCACCGCAGCTCTTCAAACCATACTCCACTTACTCCCAATCGACATCGTCAGCAAACAATTCTCTGCCAGCTCAGCAATAAGGCTAAACAATGGAAGGAGCAACAGATTGGACATGCCACAATAGTACTGATGCTTCGCCATCTTCCACAGGTCACCGACCACCTGCCCACTGTATACAACTTCAACACGGGCTATAACTCCCTATTACCTGACAGAACTGAATGGGCACAACGGGATGTCCTATACCACGTATCGTTGTCAATTTTCACGGACGGGTCCAAAACCGAGGACGGAGTCGGTGCTGGATGTTTCTCTGAACACCTGGACATTCACCTCTCCTTTTACCTTCCGAACTATTGCAGCGTTTTTCAAGCCGAAGTCACTGCCATTCGCCAAGCAGCTGTGTGGCTAGCGGTTAATAAAATAACAGCTTCGGGTATTGTCATATACATCGACAGTCAAATCCCTTGCATCCAGCACAACGAGATCCAAGGCAGTGGAAGACTGCCGCGTATCTCTTAACGAGATAGCTGGACAGTACAACCTCACCCTTTGCTGGGTATCAGGTCACTGTGACATACCAGGAAATTGTGAGGCGGACGAACTAGCCAGACGAGGCTCCGCTGGTCATAACAGCATAAACGTCACCGACATTAAGCCGCCTACGCCTTATGTTAAACACCTCATCAACGCGGACGCGGAGAAAGAGGCCAACCATTGGCAGTAACTCGACCAATGTCACACCGCCAAGCTACTGTGGCCAACCTTAAATAAAACCAGGTCCATTGGACTATTAACACATAAGAGAGGAACCCTCTCCAAGATAGTTAACACCCTCACTGAACATAGGAAGTGCCATAAGAAGACATGCCCAAAGATTGGGCATCACTCACAACGACTTGTGCAAAAGCTGTATGGACGAAGAGGAAGAGAAGGCCATCAGTCACCTCCTGTGCACGTGCCCTGCGCTCGCCAACACTAGGAAAGCTACATTAGGCGATTACTTCTTCAATGATCTAAATGATCTTAACAGTGCCTGCACGGCTAAGATTAGCTCCTTCATACAAAGGAGTGGATGGTTCCCAGAGTAAGAGGGTGACCCACCCACTTTACACATCGGCAGCACAATGGACCTCCTCTGGTCGAAGTGCATCTTCCCATCGTGGGCCGATCCTAACGAACCAACCATCATCAACATGGCTGACTTTAAATAAGGTAAGGCCTTAAGGCCTATGTTAGAACAGAAAAAATCTAAGCAGGTCGCGGTAGGGATTCTCTTTGGTTATTGCCTTCTGAGAAGGTATGCTATACGAGTATATGCAGTTACTGCACATTCACGTTTCGGATAAGATAGTAAAATTTTGTACGGAGATCAAATGCATGGAAGAGATGGTTTAGGTTTAGGTTTGGTACCGTAAAGGTTTTGTAGGGATCGCGATGGACCCACTATGGTGCCTACCATACCCTAGCCAAGGCTTTAAAGGATATATTGACATATATTCGTCATCAGTATCAATAGCAAAGTCGATTTAGCAATGTTCGTCTGTCCGTCCCACATCACCGTTTGTTTGGGCCTTTAGTTTAGAATTTCATATCTGGTCTTTGGAGGATGAGCAGCAGTACAAGTGTAAGAGATTTTGAAATTCGCGAACTGCCACACAAACTTCTTTATAACTTCACCATTTTACATGAAATCGAAAAATTTTGTTTGGATAGCATCGATCTTTAATGTCACTCCAAAAAAATCGCAGCTCCATGCCCGTCAACATCACCAACACAACTGATTATCCGATTATTGCACTTAGTGCGCAATAAATCGATTGTTGGACGGCTTGTCCCATCTTGGAAGAAAAATAGGCCACTGATGCCGCTACTCCAAAAGCTTGAAAAAAGCTGCAATATTCTCCGTTGAGTACACAGAACGAATACGGAAATATGTTTTGTTATCAATCAGCAAACCAGTCTTATTAACTTTAATCACAAACTTGCGTACACCAGCAGTTGGTGCATTATTTCGACTGAAGTTTCTTTTCAAAATTCGCACTATTTGGGCAGCATCCACTTTACAAGTAACTTTGCAATATTTCCCAACGTTGTGCAAGCGTAAATCGATGCATTTCGTACCGCGAAAATAAAATACTGAGTTTCTGTCAATTTGAGCGCATAAGAGCTGTCAGTGTCAAAATAACATCTGAATCAAAAATAAACCAACAGTTGGTCCACCTTATATTACGAGACACCAGGGTGGCTGTTGGTTGCTGTTCCCTACCTCAGCTCTAACTTGCATCGTGCAATTCTAAAGCGAGCGCACTACCCACTATCCCAAGAATCTAACGGCTGCTGGGAGATAAGTCCGTCACATCGTCGTCGTTTAGGTAAGCGAAGAGACATCGGCCTGATATCTGGTAGGTATGAGAATCCTTTTTACTAAATTTAACCTTCGCTAACTTAGAGTCTTGCGGAACCACCTTCTAGTATTACTTCACGGATAGACCTACGAGTAGGTCGGCAAGGAGGTCCATTCTGGCGGAGGAGCTCGTTAGTGATTGGTTTAAGCCCCAATCTTGCATTCTTGGGCACGGATTTATTTATTTAGCACTCACTCCACCATTGAAATCAGGTACCCCGATCCGATGATCACGAGGCATTAGTAAAAGATTAAACAATGCTTCTTAACTTTGGGCAACCCCATCTTGATAACGTACAAGACTACTGTGGACATTATTACCGGCCGGCACCCATGAGGAAGTTCAGGACGAGGATTTTTGTCTAGCCACCGCAGTTATAAGAATGGTAAATATTAGGTGGTAAATAGTAGGTTAGCACGTGTCACTGTCTGAACAAATCTGCCCAGAACAGCACTGTAGCAACTTATTTAGGATAAATCTTAGAAAAATAGTTTAATGCCTAAACGATACCGGTTCACACCGAAACTGGTTGCCCTGCCTTTTGTCCCATACGGGAATTTCTCATCTTGGTGCCGGTGCTGGTAATCAAGTTTTTCCATAGTGGTAGCACAATGGACCTTCTTTTAGTCTACGTATGTCCAACCAACCCATCGATCTAATGGAATGAATTGTACTTATTTTAATGGGTTGAAATCCAATTACCAGTTGAAATCAAATACCTAGAGTTCATTGATTGGTATGTATGTACATATGTATTCTCTTCTGTGAATGCGTATAGCTAGTGCCTATACAAATTCATTGCATGTTTTTGTTAAGATCAATCCAGCAGTAGAAACAAACTCGTTCTTGATTCCTAATCCCTATCTACAAAGAAATTAGAATTTGCCGCACGTTGTCTAAAGAAAAAGTCAAGTGGTGGGGAAACTTCATTTAGAGCATGAAATAGGTTTCACTACAAACTACACGTTCCAATCTGCTTGTATTGACTTTTCTTGATTAGCAAATATGTACGTCAGTCTTATGTGTATATATCTACATCTCACTAGGTAATATTGACGTCACCATTTACACATAATGATTTACACCTCTTATAATTGAGTCATTAACCAAACGAAAACGCTATCAATAAATAGTTTGCTTGTTTCCATCCAAATAACCAGTCGTGTGACGAAAACAAGTTAATTCACGACGAAGCCCAACACCTACAACATTTCACCCACAAAATTAAGCAGCCTCGAAAATCAAGTTTTCCCCTGGTGTCACATAAAAAACCAGAAATGCCCGCAAGAGAACACCCGCCAGAG
Source organism: Xylota sylvarum (assembly GCA_905220385.1). NCBI lineage: Eukaryota > Metazoa > Arthropoda > Insecta > Diptera > Syrphidae > Xylota > Xylota sylvarum. The sequence continues at coordinate 63,952,318 of LR999957.1, read as the reverse complement.
GCCCCCCATAAGAGATTCGTCGCGCACTATCCGTTCCAGTCCAGATCCACAGAGACCAAGAGCGAGAGAGTCGCCCATATGCAGCAGGAAAACTGGAAAGACACCTCAATCCACAGCTAGCTTGGCTTAAACAGCCACCGCGAAGAAAAGTCTCTCCGCCATTGAACGTACTCAACTCTCAGATAAAAGATATTTAACAAAGAAACAACCTTCGAGGTCTCCTAGTCGATTGTTTGCAACTGCACAGTGTACACACGACAAGATAGAGTGCAGTCGAGAGAAGATAGTTATATATTTTTCGCATAGTCTTAGAGGTTAGATTAAATGGCTACAATAAGGATTTTAGTTCTATTCCTAGTCTTAGGTGAGTTTTTTTTTCTAAATATGTAGATACAATGACTTTTTGAAAGAATTCCGGACCAATTTGCATGAGTGTTTCACTCGATGGCTTTTGAAAATGTCAGCGGGCTACCAATGGAAAAACGGGTTTTGAAACGTGTGCGGTTTATGAGTAGTGCGGTGCGGTACGTTGTCGATTGTGATATTATGAAATGACCTTAAAAGTGAAAGTGTTTACTGTCGATTCGATTTGTATTTTTCATTCGCATTGGATCTGTATGCGCCAATATTTACACAGTCGGCTGTGATCGTTATTGGGCGGTACTATATACATAGCTTCGGACGTGTATGCAAAAATAAAAAGAAATCTTTGAAAACATGCAATTTAAAAGTTATAACCATTGGCTAACTTTTTATGTAAATTTGAATGATTATATTAGCAAAAGCACACTGTTATAGATCAATCTATCACGTTCGTGCGACAGAGAGAGTGATCTTTACGAATGGACTATTTTAACTGAGAGATACTGTGGAGTGAGTGTAATCCGATCAAGCCTTACAATGTCAATGCAAGAATTTGTGTGGAATATTGTTGACGGGTATTGAGTTTTTGTTGAAGTTATATAACTATACGGGATTGGATAGTTATTTACATATAGTATATGTATATAGAAATGCTCTATCCATTTCGGGTTTCATTTGAATTTTCTGGTGAATATGGTTCAAGGTCACTGAGTCAATTAAATTGCTAACTTGTTTCTGTCGTGCACAGGTGCGGGAAGTTGTCATGTTTCTTATCGGAAATTTTTGCTATCTACAAAGGGACTATACTGATATTGTGTTTGTTTGTATTTAGATCGTAAGACGTGGCTTAAGATTTGGCATTTGATTTGTGCTGCATTTCCTTCATATCTGGTTACATTGTCTGTAAGTCATTCTTATGCTTATGCAGTACTTTAACACATGAAAAATAAGGACGAATACATATAAAGGAATGTCATGGACAGGGTTTGGTCTTAAAAAGGAACATTTTGTTGAATTTACATTTACTGCAGATATACTACATCTATTTCCTATTCCCAAATGAATAAGTCCGGTATTCAAATATAATCGATCGGCCTATAGTTGATAGGCGTTGAGTTCTGTTTGACTCAACACACATATTGTCACGACAAAAAAAAAAAATACAAATATTTGGCGTGACAGGTTCGTACTACATGCGTAGCTCCTCACATTCATATTGTGCGCGTTATATTCTTCACACGAATGACATGTGGGCCTACTGTTTATTACCGTTTTCGAAGGGCAATGTTTTTGAGAATCTTTTTCATGACAGTTATACACTCGGATGTTTGTCAAAAGCTCGTGAGCGTAAGCACATGCTCTTATGCTTAACGCAATTCTTATTTTTCGTGTCATCGAAAGGATACCTACATATGTACATGTATGCATCTTCCTAAACATTTTATACGATTACGTCTAATTCAACGTGTAAGTTTACATTCAACCATATCTGAAAATCTAACGATCTGATATCTTAATTATGACTAATAGGACCATCTTAGGACAGCAATTAAGGTAATTTTATGTAAAACTAGCTGATCCGCCAAGCTTCGCTCGTGCGTTCATATACATACATACATACATACATATGTATATGTATGGGTCTCTACGATTTACATATTTTGCTGCATAATTTTTTGGTGTTGCTATAGGCCCCTCCTTAGCCTTGAGGTCAAAAAGAGAGCACACTCTGAAATTCAAAACGTAATCACTTATGTTACTGCGTCCGCAAATAACCACGCAGACATGGATTGGGGTTTGGTTGGGGGGTTGTCCCGCAACAACGTTAACTTCGAACTTTTAAGAATGTCACATACAAAATTTCACCAAAATCCTTTTTTTAATAAAACATCCCTAAAAAGTGGCGATATTTTATACTGAAGATTGCACTATTTTAAAAGATAGTCCATCTTACTGTGTAAGACTAATTATAAAGAATTAAAGAACTAAAATGCACTGGCTGCACAAAACGAAATAAGTAATGACGGAGTATTGATGTACACTTCTTATACGACCATTACCAATGACAATAATGCGAGTAGTGAAGGATAGAATTCAGGAATTTCAGATTTTCGTCATTCCCGTCCATCATTCCAAGTAATGACAATAGGTACAATTGACCTTGTACGATCATTATCAATGTTATTATTTTGATGTAATGGCATTGTTATTGATCGTGTAAGGTCCGCTATAGACCTGATCTAAAGTCGAGTGACTCTGATTATATATTTATGTGGTACCCTACACAAGGGGATCGATAGGATTTCATCTGATGCATTTAAGAAATGCCTACTTTTGAAGAACCTTACGTTAATATGCTGTAACTGTAAGTTTCGATAGTAACGCCGATCGCTCTATGTTGATCATTTTACAAATATGCCCACTCCATTAAGCTATTGCTCTATCCATGTGATGCTGAGCCGTCATCTTATTCATACGAAGTATGTGTAATATGTTGCTATTTTTTCGAATTGCAGTTTGGATAGAAAATTACAGCGGGATAGAACTTAGAAGTAGCCTTTCAAGTACAAGATCAGCAGAATTGACGATCTATATTTTCTTCTTCTGGTGGACACTTCCCAAATAAAATTTTTCAAGGAAATGGCTTGCTTGAGACTTCAAGTGGAAAGTGGCCCATCTAGCCCCGCCCTACCCTACTTTGAATTAGTGAAACCTAATTTTCGATCACAATAAAAGGAGCTATTTCTTTTATTGTGTGTTTGCTTGTGTGTTTTTAATATCAATCTCACTGATATTGAAGCCTTTTAACACTTAAGCATTCAATTCTGTGAAATGTTGAATTCAAAAGCTCCTGGATGTACTTAACAAATCTTGGGAACATATCACCAAATCCATTGATTACCACGAGTGGCAATCTGTTTCTGCTAGTTGAGAGGGTCGCAGATACTCTTCACGTTTGCAGATAAGTTATCCCCATTACTTGTGAGTGGTTATTGAGTGGTAGTTTGTTGGTTCAACACCCAGTCATAAGTACTCAATTTTATGGTAATCAAATGCAATGACGTCCTATATCCACACCCTTAACGCACTCTCGTAATAAATACAAGAGTTCAAAGTAAATGCGAAAATTAAATACAAAGATCTCTCTGACTAGTTCAGACATCCCCCATTGAATATTAAAACCTAATACACCTGAGTTTTAAACCATTTCACTTAAATCTTAATCTTATCTTCACATCATTTTCGACTTATCGCTGCTATCATTGAAATTCAGTCCGAAAATATAAAACGCCACTCCCATTTTATTAGGGCTGATGGCAAGGAAGAAGGATAGGGTATCAAACGATCCTTTTCAGATGGATTGTAGCTTTTCTGTACGTTTTTACTTGAAATCGAAAAAAAATTCAAGATCTAGCTATTATTTAGATATTCAAATTATCTTCCATTCACCCATATATCATGTCTGGCCATGCCCACGTAGTAGGGGGTTTTCGTTAAAGATGGGTTTGATAAAATTTTGCAACTAACATCTAAGTATGTGCACATACGTTCGGGTTTATCATTGTATCTCAATTCAAAAATATAGTACGCCACGCTCATTTTATTAGGGCTGATACAAACGAATAAGGTTAGGATGTTATACAATCCGTTCCAGAATGATTATACATAGCTCTTCTCTATGTTTCTAATTATGGTTAAGAACTTCTTATGCACCAATTCAAGGCTAGGCATAGTTTGTGTGGCCCCAGACGGCAATTCGTACACATTTGCTTCGCTATTTCATCGGGTCAACTTCTAAGTAATCTGTTTTTCGCGGTAGCTTCATTACTCTCTAACTTTATTACCAGCTGAGGCAAAATGTATGACTATAGTGGTGCACATCCAAGACAGATCGGTTGGGTTTTTCTCTTGTGTTACTCTGACTGTCCTATCGGAATTGGCCTTTATTTCTTCCGAAAGGAGTTGTACATATTAACCAATGCCAGTTAATTTTTAATGGAATATATCAATGTATTAATTCAGTGATGGGAACAATGGACTTAATTCTATAAAAATGCATTTCACCTTAATGTGGGTGCTACGCTCGTACTATAACTATAAAGCCACTTATGTATGCACATAAATATATCTTGTCTCGACGCATAGTGTTGCTCAATCTTAACCGAGGCTTTATGATTCCCTCGGTAAGAATCAGATGTAAATCTATGGAGTCTACGCTTAACATAGTTGGTGGTTGGTGCAATGAGTAGGAACAAGAAGAAAGTTAACATGAGAGTGTTTGGCTGCATTCACTTAACTACAATCATTCAGCAAAGTTAAGTAATTGAGCATCCGTTTGGGCCCAAGTGGGTGCCGTGGCTCAAGTGGCTAGTTGAACTACGGAGCGAGTGGTTCGAGGTTTAATCCCCAGAAAACACGTCTAATTTCGAGCGTCTACATCCGAGAATATAATTGTCATGAAAAAAACTTTTCAAATAATGAATTCGGACCCTTCCATTCGTGTAAAGAATGGTTGTGAGAAGCTAGGCCCTGGGTCCCATGAACCTGTTGCGCCAAATATTTGTATTTTTTTTTTATCCAAATGTGGTAGGATGTTGAGCAGATCCATGGTACTTTTAGCACATCTAACGCAGTAATTGATACTCAAGGCTAATCATTTTTTATAATTAAAGGTTTATTGATAAATATACATTCGTTTGTCTGAATAATCAATATCAATTATATATTTTTCTGTGTCAGAGTTCAGAATTTGATAGACTCCCATTGTTTGCATAAGACGATACGAGGAAGTTAAATAATCTATATATTTATATATATAATCTTTAATGTCTCATCATCTTATCCTAAACAACGTACTCAAATCCGTTTAGGATGTGCACAGCATACACTCAAAGTAATTGCAGTTTCGCTGCAAATAACCCTCAGGTTTGAGGTCATGTGGAATCAATCCTAAGAACGTTTCAATTACCAAAACATCACAACAGACTACCCAAACAGAAGCCACCCTCTCATCCATAAACGACTCACTTTCACCTCATTCATAACATAAACTTCTACACTTTGTGAAATTACCTCGAAAATTAGTTAAATTTGTTGCACAATAACCTACAGCAGTTCTATCGAGTACTCTAGATGATAATGTGCAGCACCTAATATGGCTTACTCCCTCGCAACTCATTAAACTACACTTAGATTGCTGGGAATTACAGTGCGGGCGTTAAAGTGTCATAATTAATCCCTACGCTGTAATTTCACTTTAAGCAGCTCCGGTGACACTCTGCACACATCCTTGTGTGATAAATTTTAACGGCATTAGCCCTCCGGAGAAGCGTCAATTGCTTTATCATCCTCTTATGACAGTCTCAACGCCAGCCACAATAACAATCCGTTAATGAAGTGCCCCTCCTCTGCAATAGGTAAATGTAGCCCAGGGACACCGACACTGAATATCACCTGGGGATTAATTATTTTAAGTGTCATCGAGATGAAAATACACACCACACACACGGGTCTCCACGAACCACAAAGATGCGTAAAGAATGAATTAAAACACAGTACCCACTCGTACGTGATGTTTTTAATCCTTTTACGAATAAAATATTTGCAAATTGAAAAAACCGTTTCCATTTAAAAATAAATACAATGAACTCTGGGACTTGTTAATATTGCAAATATTTCGGAGAAATGCTAAAAAAAAAAGAAAATGTCACATCCACACCTTGATTGGTTTGTTTGCCTAATGGAGTGTTCACAGCGCGGCTGGGTTACCACAAGGTGGACAGCTTTTTTTTTCTGCGTTTTGTCTGCGGGTGACATTTATTTAAAAATATGCACGCCGCCACCGCGTCACCGCACCACCGCCCAAACAGAAGTCATATACACACGCTCGTCAATTGGTATGCATCGATGGGTTTGCTAGCCGACAGTTAGTGCAGAGAGTAATTAACGCCCTGTACACATAATGGCTGGACAATGAGAGCTCACATCGGATGGACTTTGCCATTACATGTCCAAGTTACAATTGAAGGAAACGAATTCACGGGATTGTTGTTAACTGGTGATACAAGTTGAGTAATTGCCTGATGCGGCTTTTAATCGCGGATGCGGTGGTTCATGATAAATCATTCACTACTTATGGGCAATTGGACAGTAGTTGGACTGGTCCAGTTGACTGGTGAGGAATATATAGGAACTACAGTATTTATTGAAATAATTTAAGGTTAACTGGTATACTGCACTTACTCACTTATTACTCGTTTCTCACGATTTTATGATATGCTTGTCGCGGTGTCATAAGGCGTCGTGCGGCATCAGTTTTCATCATACTATAAGTTGTACTAGTATGTACATATAAATAGTATGCAGGTACATGAAAATTGAACAAAAATATGCATACGACTGCTTCCCTGTAAGTTTTGATTACGTGGATAGTTACACACGTGGTAGTAGATAATGTAAAAAAAAACAAATCTTTGGTGCGACAGGTCCATGGGACCTAGGACCTAGCTTCGCACAACCATTCGTGTTGTGCGTGTTATATTCTTTACACGAATGGAAGGGGTCCTACTGTTTAATGCCGTATCTGAAAGGCAATTTTTTGGCTTAACAAGCTTTTCATCACAGTTTTACTCTCGAATGTTTGTCAGACGATTGTAAGATGTGGGGGTGTGAAAGAAATTTTAGGTTTGATCTGGCGATTGAACCTGGAACGCCGTGCTCCGTAGTCCAACGAACTCACCACTTGAGCCACGGAGCTCAATAGATAATGCATTAAGTCATATATTACTGGCTTAGTTCCCAGCCATATCAATTGAATTTTGTTGCGTATAGATACACATTGATCAATATTTTAATCGCAGTTCTTGCAGTCTGCTTCAACAAATACTTTACTCCCAAGCTCCAGTAATGCCTCATTTTTACTCACACGGTATTCGCTTCCTTCTTCATTCCTTGAAGGTCAATAATTCTTTATAAAAGAAAACTTATCACTTATAACCAATAAAAACAATATTGTTAATAAATGGGATCCTTTTTGGACCTCGCTTTGGGTTGCGAAATCTTCTGACATCGTGCTTTTAGATCCATTATAAGTTGCTTTGTCAATGCGATTGGTACTGTGGAAATCAACAAATTGTTCTCCATTGTCATTGTAGTTGCCTAATTGTGCTTCCAGATTACATACCTATGTTTTCCAGCCCACTTCGATGTGTTGCGGAGGTGTTGCGTTAAACGCGGAATTTCAGAATCGAGGGTTCTCACATTCCAGAAGGCTTGCATCCTACCCCAAAATAATCTAGGTCTCATTGCTGAAGATAGTAATTGTCAAGATTTTACGTATCATTTCGAACCTTTTCCGATACTGCTGTTCATATCTAGTTCAGTGTGGTTAAAGACCATAATTTCTAGATAAAAACAGTTTTCAACTTTCTCTAACTTTCGTCTAGAATATTAAGTTGATTTTTGACCTGTGAACGGCGCTTTCCTTCATTATAAAAATCAATGTATTTTTGTTTGATAAGTCAAAATAAAACTCGTTTTACTGATCCGATGTGTTTTCATTCCGGCAGTTCTGCGAAATGCCTACTATATGAAGATTTCTGGTGTTACAAGCCGTTTTAAAGTTGATGAAAAACGGATGTACCGAACACCTGTAAGTATTCCATGCGTAAAAGCTGCAAACATTTCACAAACGTTTTCAAGCACACACTTCAGAATCCAATCTCAAAAGTATTTTATTCAGTCAAATGCACATACACAAAACAAGCAAGCTAGCTTTTGGACCATACAGGATCCAGGATTCTTAGAACCATTTGCGTCGTGCGTGTTATGTGTTATTTTTGCACAACTAGATAGGATCTGTTACTTAGTTACTAACCCATGCGTGGCGCCCAATTCAGTATATTATGTTGAACATGTCATACGTGACATGTCTCCCGTTACCATTTGCTTCCTACGCGCCGAAGTGCCTAAGGGTTCCATTTTAGATATTCTACTTTGTTACCATATTATTTTTATGTTAATATTGGACTTTGCCGAGATTTTTCGTTTGGAAAGAGTTATGGCAGGTTCATATGTCTCTTGTGTTCTTGATCTTAGAAGCAAAGTCGGAATATGTGCATAGGACTTTTACCATTTTGTTTACGATGATATGCAGGCCGTTAGTAATCAGTAAAGAAGGTTGTATGGTGCTTTAGGTCTCAATTGTTTGACTTTTACTCATGTCGCTGTATTTAGTGCATTTCTGAGTTTGGTGAAATACTTGAGAGATGTTTCATTCATATTGGAACTTTCGAGTTCTCGTGGGTTGAAGTGAGGGATAGAATGGTTCAGGGTTTATCTCAATCTTTCTCCACTTATTGCTTCCGTTGCTGTGTCAACTACTGCTTTTATGAGGTCAACGGTGGAGTACGATTTTTTGAATCCGTACTGATGGTCCGACAACGATCCTCTTTCCTCTGCTATGATTAACAATCTATTGTATATGTATAATCCCTTCAAGTATTAAGTACGAAGGTGCTCCAGGCAGTTTATTTCCCATGTTGCAGTTTCCATGTTTCGGGGAAAATCCCTTCCTCTAAACACGTTTGCATTGGTGTTATGAACATGTCCGGTCTTTGTTGAGCTGCCGCTTTTACTGCCTTGTTTGGAATGCCGTCGGGTCCTGGCGCCTTGTCGCGTATCCTCTTGCATGCTGCAGATAGTTTATTCCACGTGCCTGTTTCAAAGTCCTCTGTGTTAGTCTCTCTTATTATGTCACACATAATAGATGGTCATTGTGAGAATAAATGTTCAACTATGGACTACAGTATTATGGGACATGATATTTGTGGCGACCTAGAGGTTTTCAGTTTAGTCTATTATCTCTATGCCGTGCCCCAAGGATTTATGTCAGGTTCGTCGCAGAAATGTTTGAAACATCTTCTTTTGTTCACCTTGATCGCTCTTTATAAGTCCTGCCTTGCTAACTGGAATGTGTCCACACGTTCTTGGAAGTCGGGTTTCCTCCTGGATGGTTGAGCACGGGCTTGTAGGCAGCATGTTCTGAGTGCTTTTATTTCTTCATTCCACTAATAGCAGGGTGCACCCATTTTGCCGACTGATCTTAGAGGCTTTGCTGCATCGCATTGCTGCATGACGTGGGTAAGCTGGTGCGACAGGGTTTCAGTTGTTCCGGGGTTAGAGCGCTGGTACTCATCATTATCTTGAACATGTCCTTGTCGAAGAGTTTGTCCTTTCATTTCGGACCTCCTATTTTGAGACGAGGCACGCGTATATCGATCGATTTCAAATATTATCGCCTGGTGGTCACTGTATATTCGTCGCTGTCCCGTTGTTTTATGTTGCGCAGGAGGGAATTGTTCAAGAAGGTAATGTCGATGACTGATCCTCTTCCTGCCTTACAGTACGTGTTTGCCATACCAATTTTAAGGGGTGCGAATGTTTCCATCAGAGTACGACCTCTGGTATTGGTGAGTCTGCGCCCCATTGGGTTGCCCATGCATTAAAGTCACTGCCTGTGACTACTTGAATCTTCCCACGAGCGTCTGCCATTAAGTTGTCGAGCATGGCCTGGTATTGGCTGGCAGACCACCTGGGTCGTGCATAGCAGCTATAGAAATTAATACCATTTATTTTTACCCGTGCAAAGCCTTTCACCTGTTCATAGGTATCTTGAAATTCGTGTGTTCCGCTTATCCATATTGTCGCCAGTATAATTTTGTCACAAATCCAGTTGTTATTGCCGAGAGTCTTATACGGTTCACTGATTAATATATGCAAGTGGAGTATCAATAAATATTTGCAAACATATCAGAATATCTTTAAGCGGTAAAGGACTTCTGGGTTCTTTTTCCAAAAAGTGTAAAGTTGTGAATTCTTAACATACTTCACAGGAAGAAGACAAGTTCAAGCTTTAGTCGAGGAAACATTTTTGTAGAATTTTGAACTCATGAACACAGAAGCAACTTTAATCATCAATATGATGCGTGAATTTACTTGCCTGATTAATCCCCCATTTCTTATGTTGTTTTTATTTTTAATACGAGGCCCATTCTGGCCCATTCTTCGCAACAAAATACTCATTAATCACTTTATCAGACTCTTAAGTAACTTTGGTTTTTCTTGACAACTCTGATTCTGATTCAACCCTAAAGACTACTTGTAAGCTGAAGTTTAATTTTGCTTTTATTTTCATCTGCCAATCGTTGTATTGTACAATGTCACTTATCGTCAGAGATTATCCGAAGTCACTCCCTCACGTATGTGCAATACCTAAGGGATATTTGTCAAAGCAGACACAACAAGACACTGCCGCTGTAAGTATCTTTACGTGATACCGCCAGCGGCGGCAGTTTATTTTTAAATTTGAGCCGGCAAATTTTCAATGACATCCAGATGGTCGAGAGGGGGTGTGGTCGTGGTTGGTGTGCAAACAACAGCAGGGATGCTTTTTGTTATTGTTAGTTTGGGTTTTTTTTGGGTTCCTGTTTGGCTTTTGTTGAATCTGGTTTCTTGAATGCGATTACAACACATTGAACGATGGTTGAATTTAAATTACCGACAATTTGTTTCGCCGCATGTGCAGCTTCGACGGGTTACGCATACAAACGGGCTAATAGACAACAGATAACAGCATGGGAAAGCTTTTTGTCCCTCATCGAATGTGATAAATTGATAAGAATGAATAAATTTTCATGTTTCTCCTGTCACATGAGGGTGAAAATGATACAACACGGGATGAATAGGGGTATGCTTGTGAGTGGCTTAGTTTTTGATGTCACGCTGTGGAGCCGATCGAAGGATAATTGGAGAATCATATTCGACAGTCTGTGGGTTGAGAAACTTCTTTGGTTTCTCTTATAAAGCGAGCCACTAGTTGGCACCTCTGTTACCCGTGGTGTAGAAATTATGAATTCCCGCGTATACTCGTACTGTTGTTGATGATTTACAACCAAATCCCTCACAACTGATACGCACAAGCGACATACATACATCGCCGAGAATACGGCAAAGTTGCGCCTGGCGCTGTGGGTGGATAATGATAATGATGGTTGTGGGGATGCTTTTGATATTCCTAACTCTGTCTCTCTTTCGACTGATTCCCTTTGGGAATATTGGATTACGATAAGCAGGCTGACTGTGCCTGCTACATATCTGTCATTCGTAAGGATTTCCCGGAAAATCTGTTTTCCTTCTGGAGACAAACGATCATATTTATTCTTTTGAAGCAGTATCTTTCCCAAAACACTCTTCTCTTATCGTTCTGTTGTTGTCGTCATCTAATATGGATGTGTCACAGTCACTTTGGCGCCAGCACTTTCTAAAACTCAAACTCAACAAATTTTTAAAAGATAATTAAATATTGTTTTTTTTATACTCGTATGTCTTATCCAGGATTGACAGTGGCACAGTATCCAAAAAGAACTCGTGTATTCCCATCAAGGGATGGACCAGTCCCCATCAAAGCGCCAGTGGAGGAGGAGGACGAGGAACATCCGAGAACACCGGTAAATGAAGACTGTCCAGAGCCAAATGGTTTCTTCCCCGACTCAGAGCAGTGTGATAGATATCATGCGTGCACGTAAGCATAAGGGTTATTTGTTCGACGAATAAAGTTTCTCTATTTTAATTTCTATACTTTCAGAGAGGGTATATCGGAAGCGAGATTATGCCCAGATGGCATGGTTTTCAACGATTATAGTCCGGATCAGGAAAAGTGCGATTTACCCTACAACATTGACTGTTCAAAGCGGCCAGAGTTGCGTAAGTACCTACATACATACATAGGTTGGGAATGAATATAAACTGAAAGTTGCTTCAACCATGAAACGTTGTTAATGGGTTTTTAATTCGATTGTCTGGTAGAGTAGATTGCAAGGGTACTTTGGAGAAGGGTTGAGCTGTAATAAATGATATCTGCCACGAGTAATGAGACTGACCTTTATGCAAGAATTGTATTATGAAGTGTTTAATTAAAGTTGTCCTTTAAGGGCGGCACGATGGAATTAGAAGTTCTTCTATAGCACAGGAAGAATTGGAAAGTTTCTGGGCAAAATCAGAGCAAATGGGTCAGCACAAACTTCTTGTTATGTATATTGGTCGGAAATTCTGTTATAATTTAGTTTCCTAGCATTATAATTGTCTGCCATTTGCATGCATTACCAGTATGTTGTTGTTGTTTTCAGTACGTCCATTCGAGTGGTTAGACGGAATGGAATGCAAATAATCATTTCTTTTTAAATTTAATCAAAGCGTACCTGATGGGGTTTACTTTCACCCATTGGAAAGGTATTTTCGTAAAACTTTCTAGGTCAAGTGCGTTGTGTTATTAGGTTATGAAATCCAGTGGAGCGTTCGTAGATGGAGGGTACTTTGTAACGCGGAGGTACATTCACCTGGTAAAGTATGAGGCTAAAATTTGTAAATAGTTTTGGCAAAACTATAAGAAATGCTATGTTATTGTTTGCAAACAGAGGGGTATATTTCGATTATATAATTTTAATTTTCAATATAATCTCCTTGAACATAAATACACTCCTTAGATCTATAGATATAATGTTTGCAAGCATTCATTATCTGGTTGCTTTTAAAACATGCTCATTTAGTGCAAACTCTGCTTGATCTTCATCAAAATGTTTTGACAATTATAGGTCCTGGAGCAAGATTGTAACATTACTTCAGAATAGTTATGGCAATTACTCTTATTTCAAAAAGTTTTTAAGTTTTCAAGATTGTAATACCTGCTGACTAAGTAGAGTTTCCTACTTAAATATGAATTCACTGTCCATACAATAAATTCGGATAAGAAATATGAAGTAGGTATGTATTTGTTGAACTAATCATTATAAATTGCTATATTTTCCGAACCTCGTCAGTACCGCGAGGCCTCAAAGATCACAACAGTAAGAAATTTTCAGTTCCACATAGAAAATCTCCAAACGTTCAGTCAAGCCATAAAACCTCACCCTGAAACTATCGACCCAAATCCCTAACATGGATTGCAAGTTTTTTTTTAAGTAATACAGTTGTATTGGTATTACCCAGGGCTAAGTCCTCTCTACAACCCTGTGCCTAATATATATTAATGACGTTCTCTCTCTCTGAGCTGTGGAGTCTCTATTACGACGATAGTCTATTGTTGAGCCCAACTTCGAAATTGATTCAATCATCAATTGGGGTTTAAAAAACCGAGTTGAGTTCAATTCGTCAAAAATCCAGTACTGTCTTCTGTCCCTGAACCGAGACATTAGCGTAGCCAAACTAAAAATTAATGGAGCTGATATTGAGAAATCTAATGGCTTTTAATGCAACTTACCCAAGACCTTCGCTGGAATGATCAGACTTTTGAACTTGCGGAAAATAGTGTTAGATGCGTCAGATTTCTCAGGTAGTGTAGACCTCGAAACTCGAATATAACTAACATGTTTGGGCGAGATGTCCCTCAAAAGGCAATTTGCAACCAAATATCTTCGCTAGAGCTTCATCGGAATGTTGGATTGGTTCTTTACCAATATTCCCTATTTTTAGAAGAAAACAAGTCGATTGTTATGAATATAGTGAAGTATTCACTATAAAGTATTCATTATGTAGAAAATATCTACATATGTACATAGATTAGAGCTCGAGATTCTAAGCATGTATTTAATTACACGTGTACACGTGACACGTGTTGTCATGTAAAACGTCACCATAGACACGGGTACACGTGTACGTCTTAAAAACACGTATAATTCATATCAAACACGAGTACAGGTGTATTTGTAATGCGAGACAAACTGCATTAATTTTCAGTCGAACATCAATAGGTTGTTATGATTATTATAAAACGATCATAGACTTCAGAATTCTGAAGAAGTCAAAGATCTAGATAAATTTAATTTAAACACGAAAACTTTGATATGTTCTGGAATTGTAATCACTTGGCCATTATCAAAACTTTTCTGTATCGCCAACAATTTAACTCCTGGATAGTTCAAACTGTTATTACCAAAAGGGGTAATCTGAGAATCAAATCAGACTGTGCAGCACCCTATTGAGGCTTCGGCGCAAATGTGCGATGAAAATATATGTATATGTAGGGTTTTTAAGTGCAAATAGCACATCTACATCACTGAATCAAAATGGAAGAAAGCAGAATGAAATGGCAATATTTGCCATTGTCAGTCAAGACAGCGTTTCAAACCAATATAGCCACTGCCGACTTAAAGTCTCGTTTTCACTTGTACTGCATCTTTTTCTCAAGAGCCCAGAGCCTTATAGCTCAAAATAAAAGGCCCAAAAAGTGATGTCATACGGACAGACGGATCTAACTCAATCGTTTTATGTACTAGGGCCCCCTAATTCATGTGTGCACGGGTACACGGACTACACGTGTATTTATCTTTAGCGTGAATTAGCACGTATACTTCGAACTGTGTATCAATTACACGTTCCCATGATTTACACGTGTATTTATTTATCATGGCTCGATTTGGCCTTTTTTTTTGTAACCTCTCCTAATGGTATATTAAGTTAGACACTATAAAGTATATTATGTGCATACATATGTACATATATTCGTGATCATTGTCAACAGGGAAAACGATTGACTTGGATCCGTCCTTAATAGGGTGCTGCATAGCCTGATAAGAGATCATGAGAAAAAATTGCATCAAGTTTCACGTCACTGGAGCAAAAGCACTCTAGTTATCTTCCATCCATTCCATCTTGTAGACATTGGTAGTAATGTATTATATAGGTTAGGTGCTTGAACCACGAAAGATCCATTGTGTTCCCACACGAGCCGGTCGCTTCCATTACTCTTGGAACCATTGTAGGATGAGCTTCTATTTTACTGATATCCAAGTCAGCAGTATTTTTAAGTTCCTAGAAGAAGTATTATCCCAGAATCTACATTCTTGATTAGGATAACGCAGGGCAGGTGTAGAGAAGGTGAAATTATAATTCTTTCTCTTCTTCATTCATATAACGGCGACAGAATTTCAAGCCTTAACGCGTGTGCCTACCTAACCCGCAGTGATCCGTAAATATTCCGATCAGAGTACCTATGGGTGGTCTGCTGATGATTATGAGTTTTTTTGGTTTGCGTCTGCTCAACTGGCATGATTGCATGAATGAAGATTACGCTGTCTTACATTTAACTGATGCAGAGCTAATGTAGAAATATTGTATTTTGTCATTTCAATGGATAGATGAAGCTCCCTTTCAGCAGTCGCAAGTTCCTGTTTAGTGGCACTTTTGGCTAGTTCGTCTGCTTCGCAATTTTTTGGGACGTCTGAGTGACTAGGAACCCATGATAGAGTCAGAATACAATTATTCGATATTTCATTCAGAAATATGCAACATTGTTTAACCTATTCATATTTCAGTATTGGTGATTAAAGTATTTTAATAGCTGCTTGGCTATCAATGCAAATGACGATGTCCGCACTCGGTACTGATCTCATCGACAGCCAGTCAGCGGCTCCACGTAACCATAATCTCCGCTTGGACACTGCAATAGTCTGGTAGTTTAAAGGATATGCTTACGCCACGAGAAACGAAAAACAGTCTAGTTCTTACACCCTCGCCTATCTGGATGGGTCATCCGTGTAGATTTCCAATGCAGAATTATTGATAATTGTTTTCTTTGTGAATCTGTCGGCTGGGAATACGTGTGTGGTATTATATGTTGAAGTCCATTAACGGAGTTACGTAGTTCGTGGTTTCTTTTTTTATATATGCTGGGTTGAGGATAGTGACGTGCAACGTCTCGCTGGTATACCACTGCGATGACTAACTCATCAATATCCAAAGAAAGCCGTGGTGTGCGTGGGTACAGTAGGTGTTTTAGACAGGTTCTCCTTAACTCTACTGGTTTCAAGTATGCTTTCGATGTTTGAGCAGAAGAGCTGCTACAGAAGAAAGAAGTTAATATTACTTTTTGCTAAGATACAAGGTTTAAGTCCAACGTAATTGATCCACTTCAAAAAGAAATATAAAATTTCCAGTTTTGTTCCATCGAAACTTAACGGCACCCTCTGGTGCTCACAAATACGGGCAAGTACTTAGGCCTCATCCTAGACAGTAAATTATGCTGGAAACCCAATATCCTGCAAGTTAAGAAAGCCACCACGACTCCGTACTACTTTAAGAAAGTTCTTGGAAGTAAGTGAGGACTTCAGCCTAGAATTACATATTGGCTCTATGTATTCGTTATATGTCGTAATCGTCTGGTGGACTTCCTTGCAATATATGTAACTTCCTTAGGCTTGTGCAAAGAACGGCATGCGCCTGTATTAGTGGCGCCCTAAAGACCACTCAGGTATTTAGATACTGTTCCACATGCTTCCACTCGACATCTACTGCAAACAAGTGGCAGAAAATGCGGCTATTCACATAAAAACGATTTAATCCTTGGATTTGGTCACCTTTAATTCCAAAGCTGTTCTCAGTTGAAACTTTCTCTTAACAAGATGGTGGGATAATTCAAAATTCATCTCATTTAGGTGCCGGGGCATACGAACAGTCCAGAATACTGCATGGCCGACGAACTCACAAGGCATGGCACAACTTTGTCGATTCTACCGAAGAAGGAGAATCTGAAATGCCTCTTGGTGCGTGTTAACTCTTAATTAAACAAAGTGCAATAAACGCTACTAACCATAAGTGGTTGAACTGCACCACATGCTCTATCACACTCCATCTCAAGCGCTCCAATAGTCTAATAGAACTAAAGAGATCCTTCATCACCGCAATGGTAGGTGTCAATATGGGACATAGCTTCATTGGGAGGCATGCCCGCAGGCTGAGTCTCTCGGCAAACGATTTTTGTAGAAGCTGCATGGATAAAGCATAGGAAGAGACTATTCTTCACTTCTTTTGCATTTGACAATCTCCCTCAACTCAAAGAAAACTATATCTCTGAGAGTACTTCTTCGATAATCTTGACGAAGAGGCTTAGCCGCCTCCAGCGCTGTATAATGAGCGTTGGTTCAACGGGTAGATTGAGGACACTAGATCCTGTGGTATCACAATGGGCCTATTCCGGCCTAAGTGCGGCTGCACTTTTAAGTTGCTGAAGTTTGTATTTTTTTTTCCTTGAATAGGGTATTCGATTATTGCGAATCCAAGGTTTCTGTATAATGACTATGTCGGGCCCATTTTTTTTGGATGTGGAGAATATGGTTGACAAAGGCAACTGTTCTTAACTCAGCTCACCTTCTGCTTAAAAACTATTAATTATTTTCGTCTTGTATGTAATTATCGAATTGGTTGGCTAAATTCCAGCAGATCCTTTATAAAAGCTGAAATACGTATCTATGTACATGCAGCAAACCAACAAATTTAGTTGGAATAGCAAAATTATCACAGTGCATTTATTTGGTCAGGCAATTAATCGCCCCAAATTTAATCTGTCCTGACCAATCAGAAGAATATCAACTTACATAAAAGTAGTTTACGTACATGTCTGCATTTGTTTTGCATCAATATCAGTATTAATCAATTGAAACCACAATTTTTCTCATCACACCGACTACCACATAAAATATTATGTGCACGGTTTTTGTGCTTCAAAATATATTGCGTATACGCCCTGATTACCATCCATTTTCCTGACTACAATACAAACCAGCATCCCGTACCTCAGCGGGGATTAGTATTTATACTATCACCTAGTTCCCTCGTGATAAAACCAAATAGATTCGTGTTACACTATACAAGACTTCGCTACCGGCGGCGATTACTTGTTTAGATTTACGCTGATAATCATTTCTCTTCGACGACATACTGCCTGGGGTTGAAAACTACCTTTGACTATAACAAAACACCACTTCCAACACATGCGAATCCTTGCCGTGATTTGCGTGACGTTCTTGATAAGCTACGCTTTTTTCCTCTTTTGCTATTCACCTCACAGATACACACACGCACATAGGTGAGGGTTTTGTGTAATATTCCTTGGTAAAACAAATTTATCAATGAGCACGACGAATGCAATGCCGTGGAATGAATATAAATTGTGCACATATACTTCTTCAGGGTATGATATGTATGTATATGTATATTCGTACATGTGTGCATAATGTATGTACCTACGTGAGAGGATGTTTGTCCAGACCCTACAGTCAAAAGGCAATTTACAGTTTTAAAACCGTTCGACAATGTTTTTGAGGAGTCGATTGGAAAGCAAATGCACAATCACTCCACCACCATGACTACCACCAAGTGCACGTAAAAAAGGATAACATTTCCACATCATGGCACACAAATGGAAGAATAAGGAGAGCAAGCAAAATGCCAAAGGAGCATCTAAGGATTTTATATCCCTTTGGATGGCATATGGACATGTATGCGGTTTATTTCCCTTACAAGGATTACTTCCGATGGTCAACCACCATTCCAAGGGAAATCTCAGAGAAAGATACTATCGATCCCTCTGCGAAGGCCTAGGAAAGGGTATAGGACTGTTGGCTCTCCTGATTATTTAAATTGGATTTACATACGTAATCCGAAATCATTTAATTTTTTCAGAAACTTATTTAAACAGTAATACGTATAGCAAAGGCAACACAGGGAAAGCAACAATATTTTACTGTTTAACGATGACCCACAAGTGGCCAATAATTGCCAGATTGAACTGAATAGGGTATCGGGTTTGGGTACTAATAAAAAAGATAATACTTGCTGCCAATGTGATTCTTATGCAAATTGAAATCAAAACGTGACTCCACCGAAATACGCGCTGGTGTAGGCGGCATACACACGGCATGAATACCGATTGAGGTAGAGAAATTAGAATTAGAGCAGAGCCACAATCAACAAACATACATATACAAAAGGGCGTATATATGTATGTTAATTTTTTAATGCAATATTGTGGGTGCTTTGAATTTAATGACTGCTGCTATTGGAAATAATATTAAAGAAAGCCAGCGGCGAAAACGCCAAAACAAAAACACAAACAGGGATTCAAATGGCATACATATGTGCGTGAAATTAAAGCGTTAAATCTGAAAATAGCAGGTAATGAGGTAAATTAATAGGTCAGCTTGCAATGGAGCACATTAAATCTGGTTAGACAGTGTGTACCACCACTATACTACTTGAATGTATCTTCCAAGTTGGTTTAGGACCAAAGGACACAATCAGTACAGCAATATGTTCAACATAATGGCATACCTGCCTCGAATGTTAATATTTTAAACCATTTGGTGGTTTGAAATTACACAAATGAGGTGCATGAAGGCCAGAATAGATCAATTACTGTGTCCTTACAAGAAACAATCTATCGTTGTAAATAATTAATGGTTTTAATTACAAAAATATCTATCAAAAGGATATATGTATAGTTTGATTCTTTTGGGCATTGTGATAGAACACCGGTAATAAGTAAAATGTGTTATTACTACAGCCACCATTTAGGATAAGCAATTTTTTCTAAGAAGGACAGATAGACCATTCATGTTGTGCTTCTTATATTCTTTCTTATGGAAGGGGCCCACTATTTAATGCCGTACCCGAAGGGCAATTTGTTATTTTGAGAAGCTTTTTCATGACACTTGTACTCTCTGATATTTGTCAGATGCTCGCGAGAGATGGGGCAGTGAAAGAACCTATAGGTGTTGTCCGGAGATCGACCTCGTTATTTCCAGAATTTGAAGTCTGGTGTTGTTTAAATGATAATTTGGTCGAGCTTCGCCGCTACCTATTTCTGAGTCTGTTTGGGTATGTGTAGCGTGATCATGGAGCAGTAGTCTTATTAAATAAAATAATTATTACATTAATTTAGTGAGGTCTTAGAAAGAAATGGGTACTGGAAAGGATTTAAACACTGCCAGAAAAAAAACGTTGTAGTCGAATATGCCGGTATTTCACCCATCCAACTAGTAAAGATAAGATAGCAGTAAGCACGTGTCTACTAAAGAATCAGTATAACGATACAAATTGAATAAGTCGAATGCGCTTATTAGCTCAAATAAAGGCTGTGACTAAAGTTGGTGCAGACAAAAGTACACTGCGTCGAGAATTTATAAATGCTAATAATAATCACATATGCTGGAAAGTACAAAACAGCTACCATTACACGCGAAGACTAAGAAGTAGGGGTTCCTTTTCGCAAGTAAACATTATTGCTGAGTGGCAAACAGTCAGGCTTTTTGCTGAAAAGTCAAACTAATTTAATTGAATCGAATTGAAAAGATTACTTTTTCAACTAAATCTATAATGAAGGATGAAGTTTGTGTTTGTTGATGAAAAGGCGTCATTTTCATTTTTGATAAGATTTGATTTGATTTTTCCAGATTGTATATTTGAATAGGATATAAAATTCTTTTATAAAATTACAATAATTATAAATTACAACACTTGAATGGTTGCTTAGGTATTAAATCTCCTTTTTATGCGCTACTTTCTAGTTCTTAACTTCACTTTAATCTGTTATCCAGCTTTAAATGCCCTCTGTGAGTTCTGCATAGTACTCGCATTCTTTGTTCTCATTTTATTATTTGCATAATCTTCAATGTTATCCTGCTCATTATGGATTCAAAAAATCCTTTGAATATTTTCCTATTATCTCCATCATTAGAATATCCTAAATGTATATCCGCGGATTCTATTCGAAAAGTCAGCTCATTTTAAGCGAATTAAATCCTGAAAGCAAACGAAAGGAAAAATTCTTGAATGTCCAATTACCCAGCCAGACCCAGAATTCATCCCCATTTTCCAATGTTCTTTACCCAACAGAAACTCCGATCCCTAGCAAAAATTGTCCTCGCAAGAACGGCTACTTCGGGCATAAGGACAAAAGCGTATGCGATACATTCTACTATTGTGTTGATGGCCAATTCAATATGATCACCTGCCCATCAGGTTTAGTATTCAATCCGAAAACCGGCATCTGCACTTGGCCGGATGAGGCCGGAAAAACCGGGTGTTCATCGAAGGATGTGTTCGAATTTACCTGCCCTAAAGTGAACGAGAGCGAAGCACTGACACATCCACGCTACGCCGACCCGGATGATTGTCAGTTCTTTTATGTGTGTATAAATGGAGATATACCGCGCCGTAATGGTTGCAAATTGGGTCAGGTCTTCGACGAAGACAAGAAGCAGTGCAACTGGGCACGTCAAGTTCCTGATTGGTAAGGACTAGAAGTTTTGATTTCAATTAAGGTGATGGTAGTGGTGTGGATTTTCGATGTGTATTGTGAGAGAAAGGAGAAAATCACTGCAAATTTTAAAATTATTAATTCAAGTGTAAAGTGAATTTAATGTTTATTTTGGTTTTTTTTTTTCTTTCTTTCATTATGTGCTGGGTGCAGCGCTGAGTGGTACAAGGATCGTTTGACTGATGCCCAACTCGACGAGTTGGAAAATCCAAAGCCAAAAAGAGACCCACTGCGTACAAAAGGACCACAAAGAAAAAGGCTCCCAAGGCCCAAGCCCGTTGTTGTTGATGAGGATGTAGAATAACCGAGTAGAATGGGGGAGAAAACAGCACTTTTGTGTGTTTTTAGTTGATGCAGTTTTTATGTTCACTATACAATGAATTGAAGATTGTATTTTATTTTTTATTTTGTATGCGTATTTTTTTGTAATATAAAATAAATTGATTTTTTTTTTATATTTTATTTTTTGTGTAAGTGTACATTGACGTACTGTTATAAAATACAAAAAGAAAAAAAGCATAGCTAGGACAGGAAAGTAAGAAGCAATCTTAGAAAAGAAATCTATACTGGTTGTGGCGTGGCTGGAAATGCTAACATTTAAAATGCAAGCCGAAGTTTTGAAGACATGGGGGAGGTATTTTATTTAAAAGTTAATTGCAGATTGTCTACTTATCCTAAATGAAAAATTTAAATTAACTGCGATTTGCTCAAAAGTTGTTTTGTGGACACCTACCCTTTATAAATATGTAGGTACATAGATACATATGTATATATGTATATCATATTTCGCATACTTACTTACTTACTTAGGTGGTACGGGGTGAACCTAATCCTCAACCAAGAAGCCTCTCCAGTTAGCGCCATCTTTGACTAACTGTCTCCAATTCCGCTCTCCAAGTTGGCTGAGGTCCTCTTCCACTTTTGCGTGCCATCTAAGGCGAGGCATTCCTCTACTGCATTGTCCATCCAGGTTGGATTGTTGGATGGTTGGATTGGAGCGTTGATGTCTATTCGGTCTACATTTCCTAGCCATCTTAGATGATTGATGCGTACTTTTTCACCAAGTCGATTTCGCTGTACAGCTTGTAGAGTTCGTTATTAAATTTCCTTCTCCAAATCCAGCCAACGCAAACGGAACCGAAAATCATACGACGAATTTTGGGTTCAAAAACGATCACGGATATCTTTATCCGCTTTCGTTACCGTCCATACCTCTGCGCCATACAGCAGCACTTTGATTATGAGGGTCTTATAAAGTCCTGACAAGGCTTCGTTAGTAAATTTCCTTCTTAGACTAAAGAAACAGGGATTGGCAAGTGTAACTCTTTGTTTGATTCCTGTTGTGCTGTTGTTGTCAGAGTTTATAGCGTAGCCGAGGTAGACAAAGTCCCTACCTACCTCAAAGTAATAGCTATCTATTGCGATGTTCTGTTCAATTCGTCGATGTTGTGTGTCCCTTCTTGTTGACAGTATATACTTAGTTTTGCCTTTATTCACAAATGAACCCATTTTTGCTGTTTCTGTTCCAATACTTGCAAACACACCAGTTACAGCTCTCTGTGTTTCTGCCGATGATGTCAATGTCATCTGCGTATGCAAGTAATCGGAAAGACTTTCGGAAAATTGTGCCTCCGATGTTAGCTTGCGAGTTTTGCACAATTTTCTATACATAACAGGGCATCGCCCTATCTGAATCCTTTACTGACATCAAAGGTTTCGATAAGATTGTTTCCGACCTGTATGGGGCAGCGAGTGTTCTCCATCGCCATTCTAGACAATCTGACGAGTTTGGCAGGGCTGCCAAAGATAGAGATGGTCTTGTATAGCTTGCCTCAATGTATAAATTCTGTCATATGCGGCCTTAAAATTGATAAAAGGTGGTGAGTATCGATCGGGACTTCTTGAGTTTTCTTCAGGATCTACCGCAGTGCAAATATTTGGTCGGTTGTCGACTTACCGGGCCTAGAAATGTACTATTAGGGGCTCGTTGACAAATGATTTCAGGCACTCATAGTACGACCGACGGGATCTTGTGTGCAATGTTAAGGAGACTAATGCCTCTACATATAGTTGGTGCAGTTTAGAGGGTCTCTTTTCTTGTGGATCGGGGAAACGATGCTGAGGTTCCATTCATCTTCTTATAGAGGTAATTATACCAAAATGTTAGTTATTTATGATAGCACTAAAGAAATTAAATTGAATCATCAGGCATACTTCTCTCCGACTAAATCTTGAAAATTAGTTGATGTATGCTCTCCACCAAGTCATCCACCAGTTTAGCTGGAATAATCTTCCTTTTTTCTGTAGCGATGGATCAATCCGCATCGCTTTTGTCAATGATCGCCAGCACTAATTTGTCCTTGGGGACATCGCTGTAGAACTTCAATACGCTCTGCTCCCCAACATAGAAGAGGGGAGCAGTAGAGACTACCTACTACTACCTAACGCAATTCCTGTCCGGGCATGGTTGCTTCCGGGAGTATCTCTACAAATAGAAGCACGTAGATGACCCATACTGCCCGCACTGTGGTGGCAAAATTTAGAATGCAGAGCATATCCTGATGAAATGTCGAGGATACTCGATGGCCAGAAACGTGCTAGAAATGGCAATAGGTGGGCAGGTAACTCCAAGAGGGCTGAAAACTTTCATGCTAACGGCAACTGAAGCCTGGGAGACGGTAAATGAAGTTATCACAACTATAATGCAGCAGCTACGCCTGGAAGAACGGGCAGCTAGCACCTAAGAATCTGCAAACTCCGGCAACAATCACTCAACAAAACATAAAACCTACACCCTATACGTACAACCACCTACACATGCATACAACCACTACGTACACCACCAAACCAAGGACTAATAAACGAATACAACGAACAGATACACACACAAATACAACCAAATACGACACACACACATTTTAACCTACTTACTACACACACAACGAAACCACATACACATGAACACGCCTACATATACGAACATACATTGATAAAACTTCCATATGTACATCCTTACGCTCAACACACGGAAATACAACCAAATACGCCATTAACGTACGGACACCTGCTGTATACGCAACGATTTCACATACACGTGAAAACGCAGTCACATACAAACGCGTACTAATACAAACTTACATATGAACACATTTACTTACAAACACACAGAAACACACACACATCCACAGACAGACTTTAGATCCAAGCACCAAGCTGGGGCTAAGCTCAGGCAAGTGTGGGGGGTCACAGGTGGCGGATAGTGTACGGCCTACAGAAATGTAGGTTAGCTGCGAATACTCAATAAGCAGTCCCCGACCAAGAGCGGCAGAGAAGGAGGGCGTGGCTGAAAAGGTCAACGGAACCCCTATGAACTTTCTGTGACAAGACGAGTAAGCACCGTCTTCTTTGTATGTGCTTTCCACCTTATAAGGTGACAACGGGGGATACAGTCTAAAGAAATTGGCGAGATCCGGATGTACCCGCCACACCGTGGGACGCGCAGTTCTCAACTCCGAAAGGGTGACTGCATTAAAAAAAAAAATTACAAATGTTTTATTACTATACACCACTATGTGGGCGTACAATAATAAATTAAGAAAAAGGTGAATCACAAGCGGTTCCCATTAAGATCGAGCCCAGTAATGTCTTAATTATGGCATACTGGAAAACGAACGGAAAATGATAGCTATAAGGGCCGACGTTTGTAGTATTCTGTTACCTGAGTAAGCAAGAGTGAAATTTTGCGGAAATGGCTTTCAGGCTAATGCTGCAAGCGCCCCCGTCCCGTTAAAACCTTGGCAGGCCTTAAAGTACGTTCAATGTTTCGTCAGCATTAAGTTGGTGGTGTAGGTACAGATGTAGCATTCCTGTTTAGCACCGATCCGGCTCTGACACAAAACCCCATAAGGACTTGTGCCAACCCTTGCATGGCCTCACTGCTTGTATAGATAACCATGGGATCCCTAGGTGACTACACATCCGAACATTGAATGCGGCTTCGAGTGGGGACCTACTAGCAATGAATACGAACAACCAAAATAACAACAACGGCGTTAATAACAGCAACGGAGTCAACGGGTTCGAAGACAACCCTTTCCTCAGGAATTCGATGGTGCAAAGGTCACCAGTTGGCCAAATAGCCGCATCTCAGAAGAGTACGGACGGACGCGAACCATCTCTAACAAAAAAAGTGGTTACGGAAGAGACCACCCAGGCATCTGTTTTCCACAAACGGGGAGAACAAATAAGAAGTCTAGTAGGAATGCTAGAAGATGGAAAAAGGCGCTCAATTAACCAATCCATGACGGATATGATTGTAAGCATAAGAGCGCTGTACGAACTCTCAACAATCGAGCAACACGATGCGAAGGCAAATGAGGTGATTCGGAAACACAATGCCTCACAAACCTCTCCCTGGCTTAAACCGAATCCGGAGACGAAGAAAAGGCAAGCTCCAGATAATGAGACCCCAGACCCGAAGCGAAAACCAGATCTCCCCCCAACGAGAAAACAAAAACAAAAGGAGAAACGGGTTGAGACAGCTTTGGGAACCCCGGCAACTACAGCTAAACAGCAATCTACTCGCACGAGCAAGAAGCAGAAAGCAGAGGATGGCGTATGGTCAAAGGTCAGTCGCCAAGAACCAATAAAAAAGAGAGAACCCTAAGACCAAAAGAAAAACCGGATGCCATCATCATAGAGGCCAAGGGAGAACTATCCTATGCTGAAATACTTCGCAGCATAAAAGCGGACACAAAGTTGGAGGCGATTGGAGAGTCTGTATCGAGGATCAGGAGCACCCAAAAAGGGGAGCTCTTAATCCAGCTCAAAGAGACAGGGAACAGGGCAGCCGAATTCAAAAGCGTTATGTGTGCAGCCTTGGGAGAACATCACATCGAATTGAAGGATATCGATGAGGTCACTACAAAGGAGGATATTTGCGAAGCGATAAAAAGGCAATTCAAGATTAAAAGTATATCGCCCTCAGACGTTATATCACTGAGGAAAGCATACGGCGGAACACAAACTGCAACTATCAGTCTTCCTGCAGATAACGCGAAGTTGTTACTAGGAGCAGGTAAAATTAAAATTGACTGGGTTAACTGTCGCATCCGCGAAAAGACGCTGCTAAAAAAGTGCTTTAAGTGCTTAGAGATTGGCCATCTAGCCAGACAATGCAAGAACGACGAAGACCGCTCCAAACTATGTAGGAGATATGGAGCAGAAGGCCACATAGCGAAGAACTGCGACAAGGAGCCATCCTGCATGTTCTGCAAGAAAGACTATCCAGGCGACGCGAAGCACGTAGCTGGCAGTAGCAGATGCCCGGTGTTCCGGAGAGCTATTACAAGCAAAGGACCATGAAGATACTACAGATAAAGCTTAATCACTGTAGAATAGCTCAGGACATCCTAGCACAGACGGCCAAGGACGAAAGAGCAGACGTCGTCATAATCAGCGAGCCTTATAAATGTCCTGACCAGAACAGTAACTGGATCTACGACAAAGCAAAACAAACGGCAATATGGATATGTGGGCGCCATGCTTTCCAAGAAACAAGCAACCAAACAGAAGGCTTCGTGCGAGCGAAAATAAATGGGATCCATTTTTATAGTTTCTACGCAAGACCCAGCTTGACGGCCAGCGAATACCAACTAATGCTGGGCAATCTAACCGTGGATGCGCTTCAGAGGGCCCAAGTGGTCATTGCTGGCGATTTTAATGCGTGGGCAACAGAGTGGGGCAGCAAACTCACCAACACCAGAGGACAGGCCCTACTGGAAACATTCGCCCCCCTATCGATAGGCATCGCTAACAAGGGTCGCGCAAACACTTATCGGAAGGCTGGAACAGGTTCCATCATCGATATCACCTTTGTGAGCAATTCCATCCTGCAAACCATAAAGTGGAGGGTCAGTGAGGAATACTCGCACAGTGACCACCAAGTGATAATACTGGGAATAAAAGAAAAGAAACCAGCCTTGCCCCCAAAACTTACGGGTCCAAAGTGGAATGACAAAACCTTCGATAAGGATACGTTCGAAGACATGTTGAACGGCGATTTAACCCTGAGTGGAACAGCGGAGGACATCGCACATCGCCTCACAACCACCATCACCACCGCGTGCGATGCATCAATGCCTAGAAGGACGAACAGCAGGAAGGCGTCACCGTGTTACTGGTGGACCGAGGAAATAAAAACACTTCGGGCAAAATGTCTACAATCCCGGCGCAAAGTCCAGCGATCAAGAAGGAGACCAGATTTCCAACAATGTCTGGAAACTTTTAAATTGGCAAGACGTAATTTAAATAGAGCAATCAAGGGAGCAAAACCGCATGTTTCAAGCGTCTCTGTGAGGAAGCCGACATTAACCCCTGGGGCTCAGCATACAGAATGGTAATGACCAAACTGAGGAGTTATAGGACCCCTCCAATAACATGTCCAATAATGCTGAGATCCATAGTAGAGCACCTCTTCCCCCAAATACTATCTACTATGTGCAGCATCATAAGAGAGGTCAGTCCAGCGGATATTCCACAAATTTCTTTGGAGGAGCTGCTTAGGGCATGCAGCAAGATAGGCGACACCAAGGCGCCCGGACCCGACGGCATCCCGAATAAGGCAGTAAAGGCGGCCGTAAAAAAGAGACCAGATCTCTTCATAATGAGGATGCAGAAGTGCCTTGAAGAAGGAACCTTTCCTGAAAAATGGAAAATGCAGCATTTGGTCCTGCTACCAAAAGGAAAGAAGCCTGCAATATGCCTACTGGACACAATGGGAAAGATCTTCGAGAGGATAATCTACAATAGATTACTCGCAGTGGCAGAAGAGAAAGGAGTCCTCTCAGATCATCAATTTGGCTTTAGAAAAGCGCAATCTACCTACTGTCGATGCCATAAGAGCAGTAGTCGATATTGCAAAAGGCGCTATCGAAGGAGAAAGATGGCTCTACGGCACAAAGGAGTACTGTGCAGTAGTAACGCTGGATATTAAAAACGCATTTAACTCCGCGAACTGGTCGTTTATTAGGAGATCACTTGCTAGGATGGATACGCCATATTACTTGCTGCGTATAGTGACCAACTATTTCAACAACAGGAAACTGAGGTATAATACCGATGAAGGAGTAAAATACTACAACGTGACGGCGGGAGTCCCACAGGGATCGGTTTTAGGGCCGCTACTGTGGAACATCATGTACGACGGAGTCCTATGATTAGCGCTACCTGGCGGAGTAACGATAATTGGATTCGCTGATGACATTGCCGTCGTAACAGTAGCTAAACAGATCAGCGCAGTAGAGTCAGCTACAAATGAAGCAATTGCCCGGATTAAAGACTGGCTGGTATCCGCTGGACTGGAACTGGCCGACCAAAAAACAGAAGCTGTCCTTATAACCAGTCGGAAAACAGTTGAATTCGCTAATGTTCAGGTTGGTAACCAAACCATCAGGTCCAAAGAAGCTGTTAAATACCTAGGAGTAATGCTGGACAACAAACTGCAATTCAAAATGCATGCTGATTATTTAGCCAAAAAGCATCGCAAGTACAGGGAGCCCTTTCGCGCGCATACTGCCTAATGTCGGTGGACCTGGATATGCCAGAAGGATACTACTCTCAAGAGTTATCACCTCAGTTTTGTTATATGCCGCCCCAGTCTGGGCGCAAGCACTAAGGACGAAGGAGACCAAAAGGAGACTGTCGTCAACATACAGACTCTGTGCTCTACGGACAATCAGCGGCTTTCGAACCATCTCAAACGAGGCCGCCTTTGTTATAGCTGGAATGGTCCCCATCGACATCCTCGCAGATGAAATGTTGAGGGTCTATAACAGAAGAGCCTGGAACCAACACGACTCAAATAGTATCAAGAGGATTAAAATTGAAGAAAAGACAGGTCAGCAGCTATGGGGCAAGCTCGTTGGGATAATACAACGAAAGGCAGATGGACATACAAACTTATACAATCCAAATTTGGATAAATCGCAAACATGGAGACTGCAACTACAACCTCACGTAGTTTTTGTCTGGCCACGGTGGTTACCGCAAGTATCTCTACCGATTTGGACATGACAACTCACCATCGTGCCCCGAATGCCCAAATGAAGAAGAAGATACAGAGCATGCAGTGTTCTATTGCAGACGCTTCACGGAATGAAGAATTACTCTGCCCAGTCCGCCGTTAATCCTCGACCACATGCTACAGTCGGAAACGACTCTGCAAAATGAGTTACGGAGAATAGAGAGGCTAAGAAAAGCAACAGAAGTAGCAGAAGCAGCAGAAGCAACAGAAGTAGCAGAAGCCTCAGAAGAAGGTAACACAAGAAGAATAGCTTGATATGCTAACCAACTCCGCGAAGTAATACCTAACGGCAGTCCCGCGGGGGGAATGGTTGAAGTCTGTGTGCGGGGGTGAGGTTTAGTACGTAGGCATATATCGGCTGACACTCTATGTCAGGACCAGGTATATGAATCGTGCATGTCACTAGCGCGGGCTATTGGCATCTTTAGAAGATTCCCCACCTCCCTAGCGCAACCAGAAAAAAAAAGACTGACTTTCGTGCACTCGCACCTACATACATCTCCGGACATGCAGACAAAAGAGAAGCAGCTACGGCTGAAAACCCCTCCTATGATGAAATGCCTAGCGGCGGTACCGTATGGGTCCGGGGTTGGATGCTGAGGTGGTTTTAGTGGATTAAAGTCCCACACTCAGGCTTTCGATGCTTTCCACCTTCTTATAAAAAAAAAAAAAATATAGCGTCCGAAGGTCTGGTAAAGGTAGTAGTGTTATGTACCTTGGTTCTTTTGATCGTTGATGCTTTGACGTGGCGTCGCTGCTTGTCTCATCTTGCAGTGCGTCGATCTTTGTACGCTTGTTTTGAGCGAGCAAGGATACGCCTTGGTCCCAAAGAGTCCATAGTGGAACGTGGAAACATGATCTATCTACTTCCAATACCCGCATGGAAGAAGTAAAATAGTAAAGCCTCAATCTTCCTAGTAACCAACTCTTCAGAAGCTTTACCGGTATATAGCTTGAGTGCCATTAACGCCCGGTTTAAAAGAATATCTGGTCTTATTGATTGTCTTTTGTTTTAAAAGTTTGTTCCTTTCTTTGTGGATTCATAATAAGTTCTCACGAGTAGCTGTCTTCGGCACGGGGCGTATTACAGCTTGATCTAGCCCACCGGTGAGGAGAGGGAAAAGGTAGGATGGGAAAGAAGTATTGGGATCGACTGCATCTTGGTTTCGAATCACATATGTATATAATCATTCTACTTGGACTTTACACCACGACGAGTTGTGCAGTCTTGTAGGTACACTTGTACCTACTGCTTTTTTTCTAAACGTCCGGATATGAAATTTAATCGTTCTATTTGAAATTTGAAGGCCCGAAAAGTGGTGATACAAAGGAAGAAGGATATTATACCATCCATTCCAGACGGATGGTAGCTTTTCTGTATGATCATAAAGGTTATTGAAGCGAGTACATTGATGAATTGTACGGCTATACTTAACATAAATGGCAAATAGTAAAATTTGTAACATTTGAAGTGTCGCTGCGTTGTTAAACTGAAAACAAATAACGCAGTTTCAACAACCCTATATAACACTGCTGTCATAGCTCTTATTGTTGCAAATTTCGGTGTATTTCTTACATCCTTTAAAAAATTTTTCATCGGAACATTCCGTCTGAAGTTTGTGTAACTTAAGATTTCGTCCTTCTGAAAGCTTCGTCCTGTGAGGTTTCACTTTTCTGGTGACCACCCCCGCTTAATAAATAGTATTATCATTGGGGTTATAAACAATTTAGTTTGCCATTTGAATGCAAATATCCATTTCCTGATGAAGAGCTCATTAGCATTAAAGTCGATACTAAATAAACAAATTATCTTTCCAACTAAAAATGTAAAATCCATTTCGAACAACCCTTCCACCATCTGACCTCGTGAAACGTTCGCATAGCTAGCTGAATTGCAAAAGTTTCTCCTTTTGCATATTTGCCTTCCATGTCCGACATTAAAATTCAGCCTTCAAAAAGACAAACAGCTTTCCTCAAAATTTCTACCATTTCCTTTTGGTTTGACCGAGAAAAGCAAAACAATACCGACAGTACATTGGCCAATGTTTAACCCTAAAGCGGCAGTAAGTAGTAAATGAACACAACCCAGCACTGCCTGCGCCCGAACACCTCCTTGGTTGGAGTACACAAAATTCGAATGATGTTAAAATTTGACTCGATTAAATTTATTTCACAGACCTCCATTGTTAGCCATTGTGCCGGAGCGCAAAACTATGCGGAGAATGCGGCAAAAGTGGTCCACCAGGCAAGCAGTATTACTACGCAGAACTAAAGTGGTTCAGCCAATGTTTTTGTGTTGTGATATGGGACGAGGGATTCGAAGTACTAAAACCAACCTCCCACTGGGATCCTGCTCTTCTTTTTTTTGCTTTTGATGTTGTCATCTCTGTGTGTGTGTGTCTGTGAGCTTGTAAGTTCAAACTTTCTTGTTCCCATGTGATGACTAAGGCCAACCAGTATCCTAATTCAATGTGGCGAATCCTTTTCATGGATAAGCGTTGTTGCCCGACTCCTGGTCTAATAAATTGAGGCTGAAAATTATCCTCAGACTCATTCCAACGAATTCCAATGAAAAACTAATATGGCCCAGCTCGCACACACAGTCGCATAAAACGTGAGTAACACAAAAGGGAGATTTGTGATTTATACCATCATCATAATAAATTCAAGTGATTTATCTGATGGGATGCAAAAATAAACTTTCTACTGTAGTGGCGATGGCAACACATTCACATAAGCTGGTGTTAGAGGAACGTGTGAACGTGTAAGTGCCAATAGAGCCATGTGAATGTGTGCCTTTTTTTTTGCATTCGAAGGACTGTTGAATTATGAAAATTACAGGATTATAGTTTATTATGCTATCATGACAGATTGTTATGTACATTAACCTAGTTATCGTATTCATTTATATATACAAATATAGGGAATGAGAGAGGGTGAACTCTGTGTGGATGGATACGAGCATCTAGATTGGAAAAGTACGATAAGAGTCCCATAGAAAATGATCTGAAATTATTCTAGCTTAGTCGGATTATCCGATGCCTACATTATGTCATTGTGTAACAACTTCAAAGCTTTGCTATTTTGTTCTTTCCGTTTTGAAAATGTAGATGTTCAACGTGTTAATATAGCGATTTAAACATCAACACATAATCCGCACTCTACCAACGCGTACTCTTACTCATACGCTGTGGTCCATGAAAACGTAACGTAGAACCTCGACTAAGAAGTGAGTTCCAATCTATTTAAAATATCGTTAGTGGTAGCAATCAAGCGACAGAGAGAAAAAGATTAGGCATACATAATCGCATACAGATTGAAGTACTTAGTAAGTGCTTCCTTAAAAAAAAAACATATTTCGAATCTACTAAGATTTGTTCAACGACATGTGTATACGATGTGTTTTTTATGTTGCAGGCTGGTTGGTTTGGTTTGGGTGATTTGATGGTCGCGAAGATCGTGATGCGCTGGTTTTCACTCGACAATACACAACTACGAAACTAAATTGATTGACGAAGAAGACCAGACATCCACATAAAGCAGCATTGCAAAGAGGGAAGACTTCAACCTCAAATGTATAAAAAGTACTATAAATATCGACTTTTCTGAAAGAAGAACGTTCTTTGAATTTAAATGCTGAAGGCAGTCACATACATACATATGCATATATGCATGTATGTATGAGTATTGACATTCGGTGACAAGCCGCATGTCCTACTAAAAGCATCGTTAGGAGGCACTTTGATACTGTCTACAGTAACCAAGGAAGTAGTTCGAATAATCCTTGAACACTACCTTAATTTCAAATGCTTTTGATAGTGTCAAAAGATTTTTGTTTTCGGTTGTCGGTGGTCAGTTTAAATTCTTGTTCGATGACAATATCACATGTACATATCTATACTTGGCACATATGAATTTACTGTTGAGTTCACGCATTAAGTCATTAGCCCTCTTTGTGTATTTTTATCAGACTTTTAATTTCAATGGTGCTTTGATGAAGAAAGGTGTTTGGTATTAAATGAATTGTTCAAATTAAGAACGACATACTAGGTCTTAGATCTTAGGTTTTATAGGGTTATGATATGCTATATGTTCGTCATACGCACTAGGACCATAGTGAGTCCATAGCGATCCCTAGGGAACCCTCAAGGTCAAAAACCTAAGGCAAATCGCCCATACATTTTCTTTCCCTACAGAACCTAAATATGGCCTCAATCTCGTTCAGTGAACCAACTTCCTCCGACTTGTTAAACGGTATAGGTAGAGGTACTTTACTCTACTCCGAGTAATGGCTTGACATTTACAGAGTAGATGAGTAATATCCTCGTCGACATGTAGGTCATCACAATACCTGCATATGACCGTGTTTGCTAAATCTAATCTTATGGCGTGCTTCCTCAGAAGGCAATGGCCTGGTAGTATCCCTATCGCTATTCTTAACTTTGATCTGCTGATTTTATTAATTCACCCAATCTAACTCAGGCCACAAGCCCTAAAAACCCTGTGACCATCTTAGGTAGGCCAAATCGATGATTTTATTGAGAATAATTCTATTAGCCACGGCAATTGGTGGTCCAATGCCATTAATTATATCATTTACCGCCTTTAGCGCAGTCTGACTGCTCAATCAATCAATGAAGATCGCAATATTCTTATCGGATATTGATTCCGTTTCAAGTATGTATAGGGTGATCCATCTGTTGGTATAAGAGTATAACTTTTATGAAAATGCTTCTAAAATTGCCCTTCGGAAACGGCATTAAACAGTATTCGTGTAAAGAATATAACACGCAGAACATTGGTTGTGAGAAGCTAGATACTATGAACCTGTCTCGCTTAATATTTTTTGTATAAAAAAAAACTGGCGTCTTGGAAGAAAAATTGATCAATAACTCCAAAACCTGGAAAAAGCCGCAATATTCTCCGTTGGGCCCACAAAACGAATATATTTGGTTATCAATCAGCTTTATCACTTTGGAAGTAACTTTGCAATATTTTCCAACGTTCTTCAAGCGTAAATCGATCCATTCCCTACCATATGATTCAAAAACAAAACCAATGGCACATCCTTCAGTTCCGCACCTTTGAAAATAGCCGGTATCTTTGCCTTATAAATTACAATTTCATTTTCGATCGAAACATTTTCGCCTTGCCAATCCTTCTAAATATTTTCGGAGGGTGTGTGGAAGTCGAGTGTACCAAGACTTTCATTCGCTTCGTCAGGGATGTTAGAGAATGGCCCCTTAAGAATATAGCTATGTTTCATATAGCTAGGATGGCTGGATGCTGTAGGAATAGGGTATGCACTGACTGGCTTATTTTACCTCCTAGTGGTAGCTATCGGGTACTGGTTGGTGTCCATCCGGACCCGACTTGCTGAACTTATAAGCGCGAGTGTTGAACAAGAGAAAATTGCAGCACAATAAATACGACGGCGGACGAACTCTCTCGATGGAGTCAACGGTGGCGTCAAAGTACAACACTTTATCTGGGCTACTTCGACATATTCGGAGCTCAGGCCGATAAAGATTTCCAACAATAAGTCAGGTTTTTGGAAAAGAGATGGTGGCGGATGAGCCCTTATTGGGCCAACGGCAGCGCTCATATCCCCGAAGCGGGTTACTGACATCGGTTTAAAACCGGCCACTCGACCTAGGGGTTTCAAAAATGGAACTGGTCCTCCAGGTTGGGGATTGTGCCGTCGGGGTAACTTCCTTACCACGAAAAAAAAATATAGTTATGAGAGAGACACAAGCCTCGGATAATGGACCCTTTTATTTAATACCACGACCCTGGAACGTACGTACACTGTACACTTCTGGTGCTATTCAAAAACTTGAATCTGTCCTTACGCGGTACAAGGCAGATATTATTGCGATCCAGCGGAAAAATTGCGACATTTATTACAGCTGTCACAAAAGACTGCACATGTTAGGATGCGGATTCTTCGTGGGAAATCGGCTATGCTCAATGATAATTGACTTTAAGCCGATCAGCGATCGCCTGGCTGTGATCCGCATCAAGGCTACATTTCAAAACATCAGTATAATATGAGCACACGCCCCTACCAACGAAGCTCAAGACTATATCAAGGAGGAGTTTTATGACCTCCTGGACGGAGCCTACGGAGCCTGTCCGGAGTATGATGTCAAAATCATACTCGGGGACTTCAGTGCCAAAATCGGTAAGGAAAACATCTTCGGCGGATTAGTTGGAAAGCACAGCCCCCACGACACGACACTATACAACGGCTTCCGGCTAATGGATTTTGCAGCAGCTCGTAATACGGTGATAAGTAGCACAAGGATTCCAAGACTACGAATCCACACAGCAACCTGGCGCTCTCCAGGTGGTCGAACCGCCAACCAAATCGACCAGGTGCTAATAGATGCGAGGCACGCATCTAACATTCTGAATGTGCAGACGTTCAGAGGGGCCAACGTCGACTCTGACCATTTTCTTGTCGCAGCTAAGTTCAGAGCTGCAGAGACTATCCAATGAGAAGAAGCTGCAAACCGCCCAGAAAAAGAAATACAACGTTGGAAGCCTTAGCACGTCTGGAGTAGTCAGAGCCTACAGAGAGCGCCTGAGTGAGAGACTCTCCGCTGTGCATTCACCATCCACAAACGTCAACAATCTGTGGAACCAGTATCGCGACATTATCAAAGGGGTAGCAGAGACCACCATAGGCTACCAGCCACCACCCAAAAAGAGCCCTTGGTATGATGATGAATGCATACGCCGGAAAAAGGTGACAGAAAATGCACACTTGCAAGCGCTGCAACGCAAAACAAGGGCAGCGAGAGAAGAGTATCGAACCAGAAGAAGGGAGAAGAAGATGATCCTGCATAAGAAGAAAAGGGCCCACGCAGCCTCCCAGCTTAAGGATATCGAAGAGTCCCGCGATAGGAACAACATCCGGATGTTTTTCAGGAAAGGCAAGCAACTGGCAGCTGGCTTCAAGCCCGGAACGCAGGCTCTTCGAAACAGTGAAGGAAACCTAGTCACCGAAGCACAGGGAATAGTAGATGTATTTAACCAGCATTTCCAGCAGCTACTTAATGGGCAGGTAGAGAGAGTGATAGGACAAGAAGAGAACCCGCATCCAGTCAATGATGCGGGTTCTCTTCTTAGTTTTGAAGAGGTCGGCTCAGCTATCAAAAAGCTGAAGAACAACAAGGCCGCCGGCTCTGATGGTCTACCAGCAGAGCTTTTCAAACATGGTGGTGATGCTTTGGTAGGGTGCATGCACCAAGTCATCTACCAAGTATGGGTGGATGAAGTCATGCCCGATGACTGGACTATCAGCTCTATATGCCCCATCTTCAAGAAAGGCGATCCTATGTCTTGTAAGAACTACCGAGGCATATCCCTGCTTAATGTCGCATATAAGATCCTATCCAACGTACTGTCGTCTGAAGTCTTTCTGCAGCACACTAATCGGCACGTACCAGTGTGGCTTCCGGCCCGGCAGATCGATAATCGACCAAATTTTCACACTAAGGCAAATTCTGGAAAAGACCAATGAATTTCAAGTCGAGACTCACCATCTCTTCATCGACTTTAAAGCCGCATATGATAGCATTCATCGTCTTGAGCTCTACAAGGCGATGGGCGAATCCGGGATCCCGGCTAAACTGATCCAGCTGTGCCGCGTGACGCTGGATAACACACGGTGCAACGTGCAATTCGACAACAGTTCCTCTGAACTATTCCAAACATGCACCGGATTTCGGCAAGGGGATGCGTTATCATGTGACTTCTGTAATCTTGTGCTGGAACAGATAGTGCGCAGGGCAGGTGTGAACACGGAAGGCACTATCTTCAACAAATCTGTCCAGTTGCTGGGATACGCAGACCACATCGACATCATCGGTCGCTCCCAGCGCGCCGTGATAGAGGCTTTTATGGCAATTGAAGAAGAGGCGAAACGAGTTGGCCTTGAAGTGAATGAGGACAAAACCAAGTACATGTTGTCAACAAACAAAGAAGCATCTGTCCACCGCCTAGGACAAGCGTCACTGTTGGCAACAGTAACTTCGAAGTGGTTAAGGAGTTTACCTACCTCGGAGTAAATATCAACTCCACGAATGACAACTTAGTGGAGATTCGACGAAGACTTACTCTAGGAAACCTCTGCTACTTCGGTTTGGCGAAACAAATGGGGTCAAAACTCCTAACTCGGAAGACGAAATGTTTGCTCTACAAAACTTTGATCCTGCCAGTTCTGCTGTATGGAGCCGAGTGTTGGACGATAAGCAGGAAAGCAGAGCAGATATTGAACACTTTCGAAAGAAAAATTCTTCGTCGGATATTCGGTCCCGTATGCGAAGAGGGCGAATGGAGGAGCAGATATAACCGCGAACTCTATGAGCTGTACTAAGATGTGGATGTAGTCCAAAAAGCCAAAACACGTCGACTACACTGGCTCGGCCACATCGAATGGACAATAATGCTCCAGCAAAGAGGATCTTCGAATCACAGTCCACAGGTTCAAGACGACAAGGAAGACCGAACCACCGTTTGGTCTAGATAACTGGAAGCAGCGTGCCCGGGATCGAAGAGAGTGGAAGGCTGCCGTGTCTCAGGCAGAGACTCTTCACGGGTCGGGAGCCCGTTAAGTAAGTAAGTTCATTTAGCTAGTTTTGAAGAACCCTGCGTTAGTGAGACGAAGCGCGCCTGCTTGTAATTTTATTTGCAGATCGAGTAGTAATAGATACATAAATACCTCGAGTGCAGCGGCGGCGGGCGTTTAGTGAAGGGAATGTAGGCTGATCTTTTTACCATGGTCAACATATCACGCGTACTCTTTTTAATCGTAGCCGCCCACCAAATAAGAGCCCGATATGTAAGAAAGGGTCTGACTACCATAATTTATAGCCAATGCAGCATTGCCGGTTTTAAGCCACATTTTGTTTCCGCTGTCCTCTTGCAAATAAAGAGAGCACTGTGAGGCTTGCGGACTCTTTCCTGAACGTTAAGTTTCCAGTTTAGCTTCGTATCTAATACCGTACCAAGATATCTTGTGCTCTCCGAGGGAGAAAGCTCCACTCTAGTATGCCTAGGAAATTTGAAGAGTGGTATTTTCTATTTCCTGCGAAAGAGTTCTAGTGCTGTTGAAATTCACACTTTTCAGCGCATTTGCGAAATCTGTTAAGGGCTGATTCCATCATTTGACTCAATGTATCTAAGAATTTTCGATAAATTAAAACCACCACGTCATAAGCAGTGAAACTAAACCCTGCGTTGCATAGATCCTTAAGTATATTGTCTATGACAAGAACACATACAAGGGGAGAGATATTTCCTGTGACAAGCATCTTGCGAAGCCTGTTTGTGATGTTATGATTGACATTTACTCTTTCCAGGGCACGTTTGTTCCTTGTGTTGAAGGCTGCTTTCTAATTTGCCTACTCATTCATGTAGAGCTGTTGCTGAATTTTGCATAAATATACGTTACCACACTTGCTTCTTATATGAATGTCGAGAAGTCTGTCAAGTGTCTTGAGGAGAAATGACGAGAGACTAATGGGTCTTTCTTTCGATATACATAAATACCACTCGCACTTCCCTCCATACCATAGCCTAAGCTTAAGCATTTTATAAAAATTTCCCTGATCCTGTTTATAATATTCGCCGGAGTCTTCTGCAGCATAGCTGGCAGAATGCTGTCAGGGCCTAGCACTTTAAATGGTGCAAAAGATGTGATGAGATGATATATGTAGGTACCTATTTCTCTATTGACATGACGACGTTATCAAAATGCCCATTAGATGTGGAAACAGTTGGTGTGCTACTTCCTCTGAAATGAGCTTCGACTAATGTTTCTAAAATTACCTCACTACTGCCCATGATCCATCAGATTTTCTAATGAAGCTGGGAACTGCGGCGTCTTTTGCCATAATATTGTGGAGTCTAGAAGCTTCACAAGTATCTGCAATCGATTCACACAATTGTTTCTAAGATTTCCTTTCAGATTGCCTGAGAACGACATATTATATAAAAAAATTTGGTAAACATTTAAAAATGTACTTAAATTGGAAGTAATGTGAGCGAGATTATCGTGAGATTTATAATGTGCTGTGTACTTTTAGAACTCAAGATATGATGTTAATAGAAGATCTTAATGCACGGACAGCCAATGAACAGTTAATGTTAAACATCCCACTGTATCGTTTTTATGAAGCTTCAATATCGTCTATCTTTAAAAAGGAGATTCAAATGATCCAAAACACTATCTAACTATGTTATATAAATGGTGTCCTAAAAATGTACAGTACCTTACTATATATGAGTCTCAACCAATGGGTGAGTGTTAAAGCAAACTAAGTGAGTATCAAGCTGAATATGGTATCAAGGATTCTCCACAATAGACAATAATTTCACGCTGGTGTATTTGACACGGACAAGTTGTATACTTTTCGGTGGCTTCAAAGCTGCTTATTGATTGACAGGCCTTGCTCTTTCGTGACAGAGTGTGAAAATTGCAAATGTCTAACTGGTTGAAAAATTTGAGAGTAGGAAATAAATCGACGTGTAAGGCAGAAATGCAATCTGAGTCCGGTTCGAATAAAAACGATTATGTACGCAGATGCTGTATTTAGTTATTCTGGGTGAGTCTCTAGCTTCACCAATATTAATGATTAACAACCGTCAGAATACTGTAAACTATGAAGTTTTGTAGTAAACACAGATAAGTTGAAAGTGCTTATGTTTCAAAACTTGGTGAGAAAAAAACGTTTTACCCAAACTAAATAAATTAAGATACTAAATTTTGACACTGTTTTGTTAATCGGAAATAAAAGTCTAACAGTTAAAGGAATAATACATATTTCCATCACAAATACTTAATTCTCCTAATTCCAAAAATAAATTGTAACTTAGGTAGACTATAATATAATGTCATACCCTAAATTATTCTAGGAATTGAAAATGAAATGGAAAACATACAGAACAGCTACAATTCGTCTGGAATGGCTGGTATAATATCCCATCCTTTCTTCTTTGTATCAGCCTTAATAAAGTGGGCGTGGCTTACTTCATTTTTGGATAAAGATACATACAATAACTAGCTGACTCGCCCAGCTTTGGTCGTGTATTTTGAAAGTGCATAGTATAGAATTTTCCGTCATTATTACATATGATGGCTTATCGGATTAAAAAAACAAAAAAAAAAATGTTTTTAGTTATCTTCCTGCGTTCTACTGAAATTTAGCTATGATCAAAACAATTATTGCCAAAGATTTTCCTATAAACAAATGAAAATCTTTAAATTCATATCTTCTAACACCCCCAAGACGACCTTAATACATTTTTTATCTGCTGTCAGAAAAATCATCTCGAACTTAATATTAGCAAATGTCAACCCATCATATACTTCAGTAAACGCCTTCCGCCAACCCATAGGTACTACTTTCTCTCCAAAAAACCTGTCCTTTTCAGTCTCAGCGTTGCGCGATTTAGGTGTCATCTGCGAACTTAATTTCCGTTCGGATATTGACAACATTACAAGTAGAGCCAGTTATGCATTTGGCTTTGTCTAAGGAATTTTTAGATCCCTACGTTACCAAATCATTATAAGTATATCACCTACGTCAGACCCATATTCGAATACATTAGCCAAGCTTGGTCCCCTCACGATGCTGTCCACATTCGACATATTAAAGCCGTCCAACGCGGGCTAATACGTTTTGCCATTTGTTGTCTCATTTCGTTTATAGTTTCAATTTACCTCCCTACTTTGAACGTTTGAAAGTGATCAGCTTTCAGTCCCTCGAAAATATCGACCTCCTCTTCCTGCATCATTTAATAACTGGTCACGCTATCTACAGGTCATGGAAATTTCGGGTATCACCTAAAGAAGACGGGTCTTCTGGAGGATGACACCTGTGCACTATGCCTGGAGGAAATCCAGATGGCAGCACATATATTGTGCCAATGTACGGCGTTAGCTAGCAGAAGAAGGGAGGTCCTGGGAAGTCACTGAGAAGAAACTTAGAGAATCAACCAGATTTCTGTTAAACAGATGCTAGCGTTGACACGCGAAATCAAAGCTTATTTCTTATTTTTTCAGTTCTTATTTATTTATTTCATCAAATGAGTGTACATCAACTGTTCTCTTTAGATTACTAATATATACAAATACAAAATAGAAACTTAAAAATTACTTAAAAATTAAAGCCACCAAGGCTATTTAATAGCAAAATTAAGTTATTTTTAAAAGAATCCCTACTGAGATGAAAATCTAAAAGACTACAATAATTATTGGAATCTCGAAGGCACCTAGAGATTGGTTCATTGTAACCATAGTTAACCCTGTGATAGGGTACATAAAATAAGAAACGCTCTCTAAGAGCTCTCGAAGGAGCATAAAATCCAATTAAAGAAAGGAGAAAAGGGCAATCAATACGAGAGTTTATTAAATCGCGAATAAACATTATAGAAAAATACTGCCTTCTTACAAAAAGAGGTAAAACTCCAAATAATTTACACCTCGTCTCATAAGAAGGCATTTCGATATTCCAACGAAGTCTACGCATGACAACCCTAGTTAAACGTTTTTGGATCTTCTCAATTCTAGTGGAATGGATATTATAAAATGGATTCCACACAATACAACAGTACTCCAGATTAGACCTGACAAATGCAAAAAAATAGACATTTAAGCGTTTGAGGATCCTTGAAGTCTTTAGAATTTCGTAAAATAAATCCCAGCATTGAATTACTCTTGCTCACTAAGAACTCAATGTGCTTGACAAAAGTAAGTTTGCTGTCGAAAATGACACCAAGATCTTTTTTGGAGGAGATAATAGACAGCGGGACATTATTGATCAAGTATGAAAAAGGAATTGGGGAAAGGTTACGACAAAAACTAAGGCTTTGACATTTAGAAACATTAAGGTGAAGGTCATTATTATGACACCAAATCGAAAGTCTATCCAGATCACTTTGTAGAAGAGAACAATCAAGTTCCGAGTTGATAGGTCTGAAAATTTTCAAATCATCGGCAAACATGAGACATTGCGAATTCAAAAACAAGCCGGGAATGTCATTTATAAATAAAAGGAACAGCAATGGACCGAGATGACTACCCTGAGGTACTCCAGAGGTTACATAAATGGGTGACGAGATTGTGTCATCGATGCAGACGTATTGAATACGATCCGTTAGATAAGAGCTAATCCATTTTAGTAAGCTAGAGTTGAAAATAAATTTAGTCAGCTTGCAGATTAAGTTCTCATGATTAACGCGGTCAAAGGCTTTTGCGAAGTCAGTGTAGATGACATCGTACTGTAAGCCTTTCTCAAAGCCATTCAAGACATAGTGGAAAAAAATAGAGAGATTGGTAGCAGTAGACCTACCAGCGACAAAACCATGTTGAAAGGGAGAGATAAATCTTTTTAAGAGAGGTGTTAATTTCTTATAGACTATACTTTCAAAAAGCTTAGGTATGGTCGAAATCTTACAAATAGGACGATAGTTAGTTACATCATGTCTTGAACCAGACTTATACACATGAACTAAAAAAGAATTCTTCCATGTCTTTAGAAAATGACCCCTTTGAAGAGATAAGTTGAACACTAAACAGAGAGGTACAGAAAATGCGAGGGAACACTTTTGTAGTAAAATTGGCGGGATGCCATCGATACCAGGACTTTTATCTAATTTTAACAAGGACAGCGCTAGTCGAACCTCTGAGATTGTACACTCAAGGTTACCAACATTTGGCTGGTTACAAGACGATGGGGTATCGTTTGTAACTTGTGAGGCAGGTGTACCGGAAGTATAGACAGACTGGAAGTGTTTGGCGAACATGTTACAAATACTTAAAAGATCGGAAGAAGTTACAGTATTAAGACGCATACAGCTAGGAATACCATTGGATTGCCTTTTGCTATTGATAAAGCTCCAAAAACATTTACTATTAGATTTTAACTTAGATTCGACAGACTGAACATAAAAAGGAACATAAAGGAACATAAAGGAACTTATTTAAGACATCAAATTGAGTTTTAATTAACCGATATTGCCTTAGCAGATCCGGATCATTGTTACTTTTGCGGAACTGCTTATAAATCTTATTCTTCTTATTATTAAGATTAATAATTGTGGCATTGAACCAAGTAGGTTTAGTACCTGCTACAGACTTTACTTTAGGTGTAAACCTATCGATTGCCACTTTAACTGTTTCAATAAATAAATTATAGGAGTCATTTAGATTTTCATCAATAAAGACAGCTGGCCAATCTATACCATTAATATAATTAGAAATATTGTTGAAATTGGCTTTAGCATAATTGTACTTAAAAGTAGTCTCATGAAAAACAGAATTACGAAAAAGTGGAGTGAAGGAGTTTCTAATACTAATATTAAGCTCAGAATCAACAAATACCAAATCAAGGATATTATTAAATTCATTCTGAAAATAATT
Source organism: Xylota sylvarum (assembly GCA_905220385.1). Classification (NCBI taxonomy): domain Eukaryota; kingdom Metazoa; phylum Arthropoda; class Insecta; order Diptera; family Syrphidae; genus Xylota; species Xylota sylvarum. The sequence continues at coordinate 63,908,293 of LR999957.1, read as the reverse complement.
AATCTGACGAAGATCAAGCTGAGCAAGCTGAGCAACTTCACGCTCATAATCATAATTAATATTAAATGGAAAAAGACTAGAATTGTCGGAATCAAATGACCAAACTAAATTAGGCAAGTTAAAGTCACCAAGAATGATAACATGCTGATGAACAATTATCAATATGAGCTTTATATAATAAATACGGACTCCTTGGTGGTATATAACTTACAATTACAATGACTTCAGTGCAACGATTAAGTTTTATACTAACAGCTACTTGGTCAACATCGAAAGCTGCAGCTGGCAGAGGTAGGTTAATTTCATCACAGCGCCACAGGGTTCGCACAGCGGCCAATACTCCACCACCCCTCACACAATCAGTAATAGCTGAAGATCGGTTTTTGCGAAATACTAAGTATTGGTCTTTGTTGAACATTTCTTCATTATGATGGTTTTCATTAAGTCAGGTTTCAGTAAAAACAATGAGATCGTATTGACCAGATGAGGAGAAGAGTAGAACATCACGCAATTTCGTACGAAGACCGCCAGTGTTCTGATAATATAAGTTGAGAGCTAATCGTTTTTTGGATGCGACAACACAGGTTGAGGTACTGGAGACTTTGTTGATGTAGTATTCTTTATTCGAGGCACATATTCATGAACTAAAGTCCCATCAGGCCAAAATTCTCTTGACAGTAGAAGTTCAAGGTGAGAATCAGGAATTAGCAGTTTAAAAGATGCTATCTCGCGGAGCACTTTAAAGTTGTATTTGATGCATTTGACTGATGACGGCAATAAAGTCCTGCTGCTTATGTAGTTCATTACATCATTTTCTGTGGTAGCAGAAGAAAGCCTCGAAATAAAGATTGTTTTTCGCGGAGGCTTTTTTACAACCACCAGATTGAAGGATGAAGGTGATTGAGAAGAGGATTCCTGACACGTAGATGTATGAGGTAGAGAGTCTTCGTTGCCAGTAAGTGGAGGAATTAAAGAAGAAGAAGCATCAGTTGATGGTTTATCACTTGATACGTCATTAGCAGGAGGATCCACAAGTGAATTTGAGTTTGACCGTAGAACTCTCTTTTGCTGTGGGGGTACCAAAGTAGAGTCTATTCTGCATTGTGACATGGTTGACTCATGGGTAGGAACGACCACGGTATGAGTGGTTGCGGTGGTGATTCCAATGTTTTTTGTTTTTGTTGTTTAGATTTTAGATGCTGACTTTTAGTTGACAGTCTCTGTTCCAGAAGTGGTTGTTCAGCTTTTTGAGGATCAAATTTTTGAAGCTTTTGCGCCACATTAGTTATCTGTGCATTAAGTTGTTCCTGCATTTGTTGAAGCTGCTGCTGTTGAACATAAAACTGCTGCATTAGTTGTTGGTGGTCAGTTTCGGAGGATAGTTGATGTCGAAGTAATCTATCGACATTGTTGAATCCATCAGACATTTTGTGGATGTTAGAAGAATCGAAATCCAATATTGCTTGCAATTCGGAGAAAACTACAAGTAAACTTTTGAATGCCTTGTGAAGTTTGATGATCTTCCAATGAAGGATATCGGCTGATATATTACGATGTTTCTCGCAGTAATAAAAAAGACCAGGAGTGGCAATAATTTTGTCCGCATCTTTCCCTTTGATGCCAATGCATTTTGCGTGAAAAGAATCCAGGCAAATTGCACAGGAAACGTTTACATCACTAGTGTTTTTCATGCATATTAAGCACTCGTGGTTATCCATTATCCAAATATGATAATTCGGTAGGTGTATAAACTATCCAAAATGGAAGTACTATGAGATTAAAGTTGAGCGTACAGTTCCGAACGTTAGATGGAGATGGAGTGTATTTCTTGCGCTCAGACACCCAGTTGATGATACAGTATGAAATTAGACCATAAAAAACTGATGTAGATCTCAACGCACTAGGAAAGGCAGAACATGTACTAAAAATGTACTCACACAGGCAGGAGAGCCACTAAATTTAAATTTAACGGCTATGGAGATTAGAGATGTGCAAATCATTCAAGAGAACACTCAGTAAAGTTAAAAAATTTTTTATAGAAAAATTGTTTTTTTTTTTTTCATTCAAAAATTAACTAGACTAACTCGAAACCCACACAAGGTAGATGAAAGGTAAAAGAGAACTCAATAATAAATAGATCGCGAGAAAACTTGGCTTTGTAGCTAAGGAATAAGAGGAAAAACTATAAACTTTATCGTAGGGCGGATAAAAAGTCGACCACTTGACTCAGTGAACGTGATTGAACTGTGAAAGCTAGAGAAGAACTGTGGAAAAATCCAGAGCGAATCTCGGGCTAAGATGGATCGTGGAAGAGGGACGAAAAGGTACCCAACACTGTAGTCTGGTTCGCAATAATCTCTAATAATATGGGTTATTGTTTAGGAAAACCTCAAAAATTTTTTCTATCGTTCATCCCAAACCATTGACCATTTATAAATTTACAACGTAGGTAACTTCATTTTAAGAATTGGAAAGAACCAAACGTCGAACACTTTAATGATTACTCCTACGTTCGAAAACTTTACGCATGGTAGTGAAGTGATAGCCTGACTAAGCCTTTTAACAATTCATTTAGCGAATTTAGTATTATAAGACAAGGTTCTCTGTGTTGGTACTATGAACCAAATTACTCAAAACTTAAAACCTGATTAAAATACAAGACCTACCCACAGCCAAGTAATGCACAGGGCTAAATGTATGCAAAGTTTATTTTTATAAATCGGAGATTTGATCAACATGGACTTAACACTCAATCAAATGTTAGGTAAATCTAATGCTCATAGCAAGTTTAGAAGAGAGGGTTGACTGTCTACAGATACGGCTGATTAGAATATGCATATTTCACACATTAACGCAGTCCACGGATATGCAAAGAAAGGGTAGAGTGTAAGGATGTTTCCGTCTGTGAAAAGAGTTCTTAGAAATGTTTGTGCTTGCATATACCGCAACAAGGTGCATAAGAACTACCATACATATACACATATGGTAAGAATATTATTCGTTGATTCCTTTGAGGCAAGTCCAAAAGCATGCATAATGAATGCAAAGTACCCGCCTACATGTAAAGTTCTCACACGTCATTCATTGCTACAAAAGACATTAATTGCATTTGTGTGATCTTAAGTCGTAATTAATGCAAATTAATTACGAAAACGGGATTAAGAGTAATTGCCACTTGGAAAGCGATGCAGCAGGCAGCACAGTCATCTCTGCCTCGCAGTATAAATACATATATAACTGTCGAGTGACTTCCAGAGTGCGAATATGTAAACATTTCCTAAAGATGAAAATGATAGCTTTTCCACTCGCGATATAACCCTTAATTCCCGTACGTTAAGTACCATACAAGAGTCGGATTTATTTCCGGCTTCCTCTTTGAATCTACATATGTATGTATGTTTATTTCCGCAGCACTAAGGCGTCCACAAATACCTTCACACACACCCCTCAGTCGAGATGATATAATTTAGGATAGGGGAAAATTTGTTTAATATCAGACTATAATGTGTTCGCGATTTTAATGCACCGGAAGGCGCTTTAATTAATGAGTGCTTTGGAATGTCCATTAAAGTCATGTAAACTTCGAATTAACTCAACTAATGTTTTAGCGACAAAATATGAGTGCGTGAATTATCATAGCCGGTGCCTGTGGGTGTATTCGGCTCTGCATCATTGTAGTAGTGACAACAGCATATTTGGAATCTACACCCAAGTGCGGATATTTATGGGATAAAAGGTCTTAGGCTATTTTGGGCAATGATTGTGAACGTGCAAGAACCACACACAGGATGCTGGTACATGCATTCCTGTGTCATCACATATGGGAGGTTGTGTGAAATATGTGTTGGTTATTGGTTAAGTCAGACAAATGTGCAGACGTGTCCAAGAGTCGGTCTATGAGGGAAAATATTTTTCATTTCCATTGTTATTCTAACAATGATTACAAGATGTGTGTTGTGCAATAAGTACTCGCTTTGGTTTTGCAAACGCATAAACATTATCTAAGGGATGTTTTTGGCAGTAAGCCTCTTGAAGAGACGAATTTACGCTGGTAAATTTGTTTGGTGTTGTCAGAGTATTCTGAAGGATATGAATTGAATTTTTTTTTGTTTTATTTCAACAAAGAAAACAAAGCAGACCTTTTATGATAAATCGTAATCTGTTTTTAAAATCGATTGCTGAATATCTATTGGTTGGGGAAAAAACCCATCATTAAGACTACCGTACATAGAACCCAACTAACTGAGTAGGTCCTCAGTCGTGCACATGCATTATTACTAACATATTTAACATTCTAACACCTTTTTATGTGTGCTGGAGTGGGTGAAGCCTTTACGACAATCCATTCCACGAGTTATTCCCGACTCCATGCTCCTGCATTTTTGGCTAAAACACTCCTTCTTACCCTGTCGTGAGTTACCCTATTGCACCTTTAAGAGATTCCTTCGTAGGGGCAGATTTTGACATTATGTCTGCTCCCTCTTATGACCCAAGTAGTTCCTGCATGATGCTTGCTATGATACTGTTGGCGGTAAGCCATGCTTCTCTCGTTGATAGCATGAACGATATCATTCTCCTTGGGGTTATTTCATTGTCAATCTCTTGTTTGGCAGCATTTCTGGCTGCTTCGTATAGTTGACGACAGAATGGGTCATCTGCGATGTCATATTTGTAAATTTTCGGAAGCTTCCATGTCTCGTTAGGAATTGGGTAAGAGAGAAGTTTACTCCACCGTGTTTTCTTCTTGTCCACCCTTCTATGTTCGGCAGTAGTTTGTATATCCACCTGCCGTTTTCTAATGTGTTTCATCGCCGTTGCCATTCTATTTCAGGAGCTGATCTGAGGATTTTTTTTCTGCGTTTTCGTCATTGTATATTGATACTGCTACTTTGACCTCCAACTCGATAGGCATTCGCGCCGCTATTACAGTTATTATCCCCCGACACCGAAGAGCATCTCTTATAGGGGCTGCTTACATGAGAATTGGCTTTCTGACTATTTCAAGCAGATTCTTTATTGGCTGTCTGGGTCCTCCAATATTTGGCATTAGCCGGTATATTGCGGCAACAGCCCGGTTAGCTTTCACGCTTGTGTATGTTATATGCTCTCTAAAGTTGAGCCTATGATCCAGCAGTATCCTTAGGTACTTTATATAGGGCTTTGACTTGATAGAGTGTTCCTGTATTACCAGGCGATCAACTTTCTGGCGGTTTTGTGGGCCGCTAATTCCAGACCTCTTGATCGAAGCCATATTTTTACGTCTTTGTTGCAGTTTCGCTTCACCTCCTCTAGGATTTTAGCTACTACTACCACAAGTGTACCATCATACTCCATCATACATATGTAATGTTATACAGCACAGGGAATAGAACTGATCCCTGTGGCGCCCCTCTTGTAATTTTATATTTTGTTTAGTCCTTTCTCCGTGTCGTGAAGAGTGTTCTGTCCTTAAAATAATTTGTAATTATTCGCAGCAGGTAGTTTGGCAGTAGACTATTCCTCATTGCTCTCATAATGAAGTTCCAGCTGGCCGAGTTGAACGTAATTTTCATCCAGCGTAACTGCCTCACTTCGTATTGCTACTCTAATGTCAAATATTTGCGATTCCTTCTTTTCATCTGGTTTCAGATATGGCTTCGCGTGCAATTTCACAAACTGCTTGTATCGCATGGGTGGTGCTCCGATTCTTCGTGAACCCGTATTTTCAGTTGGCCCATTGTCTGTCGCGGATAACTCTTTCCAGCAACTTTTCTACCGTGCCAGCATGCATTGTGGTCTGTAGGACGACTTGCCGCCTTTCGGGATTATCTTTTCCATTACAGAGGAAATTTTCCTTTTGTCAAGCATCTTGTATAGAGGAATGGAAACACCTCTAATTTGGTTTTAATGGCTTCCTTAAGGACGAAATTTGGGGCCTCTTCTGTTCCTGGAACCTATTTGCTTTCCATTGAGGTCGCTGCTTTCAGGACTTCTGCAGTTTTGACGGGTTGTATTGGTTCCGTATCGTCTGTTATTATGCGGAGATTGTGCACACTGGTATTCCTTGGGAATAGTCCGCTGACTATAATATTCATCAAGCTCGGGCATGTCGGTGCAGCTGCTGTGCCACTCTTAAGTTTGTTTATAACTATCCTATAGGCGCTTCCCACGGGTTACGTTATAGATATTCTCTTAGCCACTGGAAAGATTCTGTTTTACTCTTTTTAATGAGTTTCCGAAGTTCCTTTCTTTTTTTTTTCTTATGAATTCTTCTCGTATCTCTTCGAAATCTTTTCTTTGTCTTGCTTGCTGCTGGCGCTTTCAAATTTCGAGGCTTAGCCATCCAATTGTTCCACCAGTACAACGGAGTTTACCCATTCCCATTGTTTTTGCGTGCCATGGATGCGTCGCATCCTCGGGTGAGGGAAGTTGTCAATAAATGAAATTTTCAACATCATTACTATCTTCTGGCTAGTAAACTGATAGATACATCCCAGTAGAAAACGACATCCTTCGATAGATAGCTTGTTCATGTGAGTTTTTAATATCATCATAGGAAAGATTTTTACTGAAATAAGCTTAATGAGTTCCCCATAAGGAAGCACATAATTAAATTCAGAGCCACACCATGTTCATTTCAATTTATGCCTTGAAGCAAACGTTGATTGCTTCGTATGTTTATTCAAAGCCCCTGCTAAGACTATTTGCCAATGAGTGCATTTTTTCAGGGGCTTGTACTCACACAGACACAGAGGTGTATCCTTCGAACAATTGCCATCAATCATTGTCAATTTGCCAGCACTTAGCAGAGCATTCCTGGTCGATACATGTTTACCCACATATTTACATCTACATCCACACATTGGGAAAGTGAGGGAAAACTACATTTTGCATTTTAATGAACTACGTTTCTGAATTGGCATCTTATCCTGATAGCTATTCACATCTCCTTTCAATTGAATGATGCATTCCTGCATCTTATGGCTCCAGAGAGAAAACAAGGATATACCAAGATACTTACTAAGCATTGCACAGTGATTTGTGCATCATTCATTAAGGAGGTCCTTGCCAACAGACAAGCTGTTGGGATACATATTCCTACGCAAATACCAAGCTTTCTACATTGAATACTTCCACTCTAGCTAAATCGAACCAAAAGGCTTCGAATACGATTTTTTCTCCGCCCTTTTGTCCGTGAAGTAAATCACATCCCTTTGGCAAATACCAAAGGTGCTGAGAGAATATGCAAATCACCACTTGGTACTCAACAACATGTGTGTAGTTCACGGATGACATGAAAATTGATTTCTTTTCGATTTAAGGATGATTGCCCCTTTGTCTCAGGAAGTTCACTTTAGCGTTACCTTACTTGCGAATGCTCTGATATTTGTTTCCATCCTGAGTACTTCATCCCAACATCCTGTCAGTAACAAATGCACTTTTGCGCGAGACATCATTATTCGTCCTCGTTGTTGGCCTCGGCACTGTGTTGTCACTTCAGTATTCAAAGAAGGTACTCTAAAGTGAGTGAAAGATGGATACATGAATTATGGATGGCTGTTACATATCCATTTTATGGATTTCAACCTGCTGGTACATTCTACTCCCAGCGCTGGCTGCAAGTACTTCTCAGCGCCTTTCTGTGCTCGTCCCCCATTCGTAGGAATCAAAACGAAGAAATCAATGAGGTTTGTGAAAGAACTAAAGAGCTAAGGAACTAAGTCTTTGAAAGCCTGTAACAAATATGCTAATGTATAGGAAACCTTACGTTTGTCAGCGAATCAAAGTAGAGCGGATGATTGATTTTTTAAGTTATTGTGATCCGATTTCTTTTTTGCAAGGTTCAATATGAGTTGCTTTTGAAATTGTTTCCGATGTTGTTTGTAGTCGGATGCTATGAAATTAAAGATTCTCCCGAATGTTTCTGGTGTTATTGATAAATACACAGAGGGATAGAAACTCGCTTGTCTATTACTTTACCTTACATCTTTACAGACACTAAGTATCTGTTTCAATACTACGGTGCAATATACTCTAATGAGGCTTTACATGCGATTTTTATTTTTTTACTTAGGACTAAAGTCCTTTAAAGTTATAAAGCCAGTGATGGAGTGAAAGGAAAATGTATAGGAACGTAAGAAGTTGGTTGGAAAAGGAAAGAGAGTTAGGTGACGATGCGCGTTGACTTTAAATCTTTGTAAATCATAATTTGATGGAAATATTGAGGACGGCAAGTCATTCCACATACGTGTTGAATGGCTAAAGAACGTGCTTCTGAATTTGACTGTGCGACCGAAAATAGGATTCAAAAGATAAGGGTGTTCGGAAAAGGCCGCTCGTGTAGTACGATTAAACTGACGGACAGGCGGGACACAATTATAGATTTCGTCCGAACAGCTATGATGGAAATATCGGTACAGGACCGATAAACATCCAACATTCCGACGATGTTCTAGCGAAGGGATTTGGTTGCAAATTGATAGGTCACCGATCAATCTACATGCCTGACGCTGGACACGATCTAATAAACTCAGACATGTTACGGGAGCTCCCGCCCAAACGTGTGAGTTGTATTCGAGTTTTGGACGAATGTAAGCTTTATAAATAGTAGCCAAGTCTGCAGGAAAACGTCTGAAAAAACGTTTACACCTCTTGCGGAAACCGAGGCATCTAGGGCCATTTTTCGCAGCTTCGGAAATCTGATGATTCCAGAGAAGGTCTGGGGTAACTTGCATGCCAAGCATTGACAAGCCATTATAATCCTCAATATCAGCTCCATTCATTTTTAGTTTGGCTACATTGATATCCCGCTTCAGAGACAGGAGACAGCACTAGGTTTTTGGCGAATTGAACTTGACTCGGTTTTTAGCACCCCAATTGATGATTGCATCAATATCGGAGTTGAGCTCGGTTGACATTCGCTGCCGGTGAGACTCTACAGTTTGGGGTCTCAGCCGTGGAGTCGCCAAAGAATAAGTGAAGTCAAGAGTACTGTCATCCGCAAAGGAATGGATTGGATTGCGAGTAAGAGAGAGAAGGTCGTTAATAAATATTAAAAACAGGGTCGGAGAGAGGACTGAGCACCAGTATTGGTTGAGAATGGGGTAGTAGTATGTATATCCGTCCAATACAACTTGTATTGACCGATTACTCAAAAAAAACTTGCAATCCATGAAGAGAAGATGCTGCCGACACCATAAGCTAGGATTATACTTAAGAGGGCACTGTGCCACACTCTATCGAAAGCTTTAGAGATATCAAGGGCGATTACCCGTAATCGATACCGAATCGAATATATTGCAAAGTGGATGCACTCTCCGGTAGTCCTCTCATCCCTCTTCTCAGATGTTTAAAAAAAATGCTAAGATGTTTAAAAAAAATAATAAGTATTTTAAATAGTATTTTAAAGATTGATTTGCTTGGATTATACATAACGATTGACGTACTAACGCCGAGTTATGTACCTAGCAGTTCTGAGGAAACCCGCCAACAAGTTACTACTCGATACGTATTTCCCAATCTGGATGTCTCTGCCTGGAACCATTGGTCCTTACCACGATTAGTCTTAGGGTGAAGATTTGGTCTATAGTCGATCTGACGACCCGGAAGCCATGTTGGTATGTGCCGATAGATGTGGTGCAAAACGCACTAAGACGTTCACAGAGTCTGCTGGACCAGATCTTATGTCTAACATTCAGGAGTGATATGCCACTATGGTCATCACAAGACATATGTATGTATGTAGGTTTATCTTTTATATAGAATATAGATCTACATTTTCTGGGCGCCTGTGAATAGGTTTTTTCCACTATTTCGAAGGGTCTGTGTTTTGTTTCACCTTTTCCGATGCGTGCACTCATCATCATACCACGGGTTCTTTTTCAGGTGTGCTTTGTAGCATATGGTACTTTAGGCTACGTCCTTGATGGTAGTGCAACAATGGAGCTACTGGTCGCTGGGATTTGTGGGAGGTGATAGCACGGTGCTAAGTTTTTCGATCAATTGTTCTCTGTAAATTTGATAGTCGAGCTCTGCAGTTGGCGATGACCAGAAGATGGACACAGTCGACATTTGCCCACTCACAAGATGGAGCACTTTCCACTTAACTATAGAACAAGAGGCAATGGAAGCGACGCAACCACTTCCAACTTCATTAATGGTTCAAGAGCGAGTAGAATAGAAGAATAGTGTTCTAGGTTTATTCGTTGTGGAATCAATTACGCAGTTGATCTTCGTTCGCCTACAATCTGGTTGCCCAATAAGGGGCTTACGTTGACTGTTACGTGGGCTTACTGCAGTGCTAGGTGTTAGAATGTTACACCATGGAAAGTGCATCCTAAAGAGGAGTTCTAGGGTCTTGCAGCATGATTCTGTCTGATTTTTGATGAAGCTTTGGGCTGTAGGTACCCTTGATAGGAATTTCTGGAGTCTAGCTGCGTTTTTTGTGGACTCTATTTCACTGCAGAATTTGCACTAGTTACATTCAAAAAGCTTTTGTCTGTCTCTCGTAATGAAAGTGGCTTCTGACCCGATGTTTTCAATATGTAAAATATTTGCAATTCTAAATTCTAAAAAGGATTCACATTATTCCATTAATGTCGCTACTTTCCTATAATATGTGGTCAGTCAATCCGGAGCTTTTGTCTGCGCATGACGTCTACATTTGACCCCGTAAAGAAAACGTTCATACAAAAATTGCCAAACGCGATAGATCACCTAGTTCTGAGGACAAGCGATTGTCCTCAGATAAAAAGATTCGTGTAAGCATGATCGGTACAAGTTCGCGTAAAAAGGACTCCAGATCTAATTACTGGAGCCCCTTACAGTGCCTCCCGGACAGTGATAATGAGTGAAATAGACGAAATTGTTTCGCCAACCAATTTGCAAAGAAAAATGTATGTGCCGCCAATAAAACTTCTTCAAAAATCAAGTGATTATGTGCACTCCTTAATGAAATCGCTAAAAATGTCGGACTACTGTATTAAAATAATTTCGATTAGGATCAAAATTTTATGTGAAACCATTGATTCATACAAGTGTGTGCTCGAAAAATTAAAAGAAAATAACTGCCAATATTTTTCGCATGACCTCCCTGGCGAGAAAGTTTTCAAAGTAGTTTTGTACGGAATGAGTGATATCGAAGGAAATGTGCTTAAAAATGAACTGTTAAGACTCGGCCTCAAGTGCAAAGATGTAAAAAAAATTACTAAGAAATATGAACATTATACTGAATGCATTTATTTAATCTGCCTTAAAAATGATTCGATTTCATTGAAAGACTTAAAAAAAAAATGTTCGCTCTATCTTTCACACGCAAGTCAGCTGGGCATTCCAAACTAAAAGGTAAGCTGACACAATGTCATAACTGCCAAATGTTTGGTCACGGTGAGAGAAACTGTCATGTTAAAGCTTACTGTGCTCTCTATGCTGGTCCTCACGCCACTACCGTGTGTGAAAATATTTCCGCATACAAATGTGCAAACTGCAATGGCAATCACAAGGCCACTGACGTCACTTGTATCAGCAGATCCAAATATTTAGAAGTGAAGACAAAAGGAAACAGAAAACTAAACTCTCGACCAACAACCATTTCTAAACAAATTCCTGTTCTCACTGCTGAGAAAGAAATTCCGCTCTCTTCTATGGCGGATTTCCCATCGCTCCCGCATCCTCGACAATCAACTGTGCTGAATAAAACATAAGTAAATAATCATTCGTCAAATGTTCGGACAAACTACGCTCAAACAAACTCAAACGTTAATGGTAACGAGATGAATGCATCGAACAATACACTTTTCTCCGTTGAAGAACTAAATTCACTAGCTATGGAAATGATCACCAAATTATCTATTTGTAAAACAAAAGTTGAACAATTTAATGCTATCACACATTTAGCTACTAAGTTTCTTTTCTCTAATGTTAAATAATATGGTAAATAGACATATAAACATATTGACCTGGAATGCGAGAAGTCTACGCGGCAAATACATTGAATTTATTAGTTTTCTAAGCAGTAATTATATTGATATTGCTTTGGTTACAGAGACATGGCTTAACCTTAATGACAAAATCTCAACCTCAGAGTTCAAGTGTTATCGTGTCGACCGGACTGATAAAAGAGGTGGAGGAGTTGCAATTTTGATAGGGCGATCAATTCAACATTCGCTCTTGCCAATAGTACAATGTCGCACTGTGGAAAATGTAGGTATAGAAGTTCAATTAGAAAATTTGAGAAAGATAAAAATCTATTGCTTATATTTTGCTGGTGGCGATGCATCAGTTGATAAAAAAATTATTTTAAACCACGATCTGAGGAAGTTATTCTCCATAAACGGCGAGTATTTGTTTGCGGGTGATCTAAACTGCAGGCATAGGGATTGGGGTTGTGTAAGAGCTAACGCTTGGGGTAATTTGCTTTCAAGTCTTTCTATGGTGCTTCCAATTACTATTCTGTATCCTCCAAGTCCTACTTATGTCCCTTCTAGTTCTCGTGGTCGTCCTTCTGTTCTCGATATTTTTGTTACCAACTCCTACATCCATATACCATAGCCGATTTGTCTAAACGCGCTAGGTTCTGATCACAACCCGGTTTTGTGTAAACTTCTTTGGTCGGAAAAGGAAAAGGTGCAATACTTCCAAGATATTAAAAATGTTAAAATGAAATGATCAAATGTTAAAATGAAACTTCGAGAGATCTCAGAAAATCTTGAAAATATCTCTAGCAGAGAAGATGTCGATTGCGTGGTTGAGAGCTTTTCTGAAGTTATTCTAAGTGCTATTGATGAATCTGTGCCTAAAGTCTTAAAAAAGAAATACTCCAAAAAACTGTCCCCTCAAGTTATAGAGCTTATTAAATTAAGAAATATCCAAAGAAGAAATTGGCAAAGATATCGCCAACCAGTATTCCAAAGTCAGGTTTTATATTTAAGCCAGCTAATTTTAAGACATATATCACGTCAACGCAATGCAGACTGGAACAAAAAACTTAGTCTTCTAGACAAAAATGCAAAACCTTTCTGGAACATAATAAGAGTAGTTAAGAACAAAAATAGACAAATACCTACATTGAAAACTGCTACTAACTTTTATTATACCGATGTTGAAAAAGCTAATGCACTTGGGACAATTTTTTCTAATAATCACTGTGTGTCAAGCAGTCTAGGCGATGTTCATACAAATAACTTAGTATGTGATACCATCCAAGCTCTCAACAACTTACATGTAAATACACAGTCTAATTCATTGGTTACAGAAGAAGATATAAGTTTTCATATTAATAATTTGAAAGTGAGAAAATCAGAAGGTCTTGACCAAATAAAAAATGTCTACCTCAAGCACTTACCCAAAGCGGGAGTAAGATTTTTGACATTTCTTATAAATTCATGCCTCAAAATTCAGTACTTTCCCCAAAGCGTGGAAATTAGCTAAGGTCGTGCCAATCCTTAAGGCAGTGAAGCCCCCTGATAGCCCAAATAGCTTTAGGCCAATCAGCTTACTGAGCAGTGTAAGTAAATTGTACGAAAAAATTCTTAAGGATAAAATTATGACGATTATATCTGATAACAATTTGTATCCCAATGTGCAATTCGGTTTTAGATCTCATCACAGTACTTCCCATCAAGTACTTCGAATTTGCAATATTGTTAGATTTAATCGGGAACAAGGAAAATCTACTGGAATGATCCTACTAGATATAGAAAAAGCATTCGATTCCGTTTGGCACGATGGTCTTGTTTGCAAAATGATTAATTACTGTTTTCCTCCATACCTGTGTAAAACAATTTAAAGTTTTTTGTCTGGTCGTTGTTTTAAAGTTTATGTTAACAGTGGTGTTTCACGTCCAATAAGTTTTAACTCGGGAGTACCTCAAGGACCTGTACTCGGGCCAATTTTATATAACGTATTCACATCGGATTTTCCAAGCTTGGTAAACTGTGAAATGGCTTTGTTTGCCAATGACACTGCAATACTCTCATCTTATGAGTTTGGTCTCAACATCGAGACAAATCTTCAAAATGCGATGAAGGAATTAGAGTATTATTATAATAGATGGAAAATTAAGCTAAATCGTGACAAAATGCAAGCCATCTTTTTCCTTCCGAACAGCCAAATCCGAATGTATGGTACAGATATATATGTTTATTGGTAATCTATTACCACTAATATTTGTTACAAAAACATATTAAAATAGTAAGTTGTAATTTTTATTTATTTATTTATTTAACTATTTAATTTCTTAATAGTTCATATTTTCTTTTTTTTTTACACATATTAATTCACTTACTTGTTAATTTATTTATTTATTTACTCATTTATTTACTTATTTGTTAATTTATTTATTGATCTGTATATCTATTTATTTATGTATTTATTTATTTATTTATTTATTTATTTATTTATTTATTTATTTATTTATCTATCTATTTATTTATTTATTTATTTATTTATTTATTTATTTATTTATTTATTTATTTATTTATTTATTTATTTATTTATTTATTTATTTATTTATTTATTTATTTATTTATTTATTTATTTATTTATTTATTTATTTATTTATTTATTTATTTATTTATTTATTTATTTATTTATTTATTTATTTATTTATTTATTTATTTATTTATTTATTTATTTATTTATTTATTTATTTATTTATTTATTTATTTATTTATTTATTTATTTATTTATTTATTTATTTATTTATTTATTTATTTATTTATTTATTTATTTATTTATTTATTTATTTATTTATTTATTTATTTATTTATTTATTTATTTATTTATTTATTTATTTATTTATTTATTTATTTATTTATTTATTTATTTATTTATTTATTTATTTATTTATTTATTTATTTATTTATTTATTTATTTATTTATTTATTTATTTATTTATTTATTTATTTATTTATTTATTTATTTATTTATTTATTTATTTATTTATTTATTTATTTATTTATTTATTTATTTATTTATTTATTTATTTATTTATTTATTTATTTATTTATTTATTTATTTATTTATTTATTTATTTATTTATTTATTTATTTATTTATTTATTTATTTATTTATTTATTTATTTATTTATTTATTTATTTATTTATTTATTTATTTATTTATTTATTTATTTATTTATTTATTTATTTATTTATTTATTTATTTATTTATTTATTTATTTATTTATTTATTTATTTATTTATTTATTTATTTATTTATTTATTTATTTATTTATTTATTTATTTATTTATTTATTTATTTATTTATTTATTTATTTATTTATTTATTTATTTATTTATTTATTTATTTATTTATTTATTTATTTATTTATTTATTTATTTATTTATTTATTTATTTATTTATTTATTTATTTATTTATTTATTTATTTATTTATTTATTTATTTATTTATTTATTTATTTATTTATTTATTTATTTATTTATTTATTTATTTATTTATTTATTTATTTATTTATTTATTTATTTATTTATTTATTTATTTATTTATTTATTTATTTATTTATTTATTTATTTATTTATTTATTTATTTATTTATTTATTTATTTATTTATTTATTTATTTATTTATTTATTTATTTATTTATTTATTTATTTATTTATTTATTTATTTATTTATTTATTTATTTATTTATTTATTTATTTATTTATTTATTTATTTATTTATTTATTTATTTATTTATTTATTTATTTATTTATTTATTTATTTATTTATTTATTTATTTATTTATTTATTTATTTATTTATTTATTTATTTATTTATTTATTTATTTATTTATTTATTTATTTATTTATTTATTTATTTATTTATTTATTTATTTATTTATTTATTTATTTATTTATTTATTTATTTATTTATTTATTTATTTATTTATTTATTTATTTATTTATTTATTTATTTATTTATTTATTTATTTATTTATTTATTTATTTATTTATTTATTTATTTATTTATTTATTTATTTATTTATTTATTTATTTATTTATTTATTTATTTATTTATTTATTTATTTATTTATTTATTTATTTATTTATTTATTTATTTATTTATTTATTTATTTATTTATTTATTTATTTATTTATTTATTTATTTATTTATTTATTTATTTATTTATTTATTTATTTATTTATTTATTTATTTATTTATTTATTTATTTATTTATTTATTTATTTATTTATTTATTTATTTATTTATTTATTTATTTATTTATTTATTTATTTATTTATTTATTTATTTATTTATTTATTTATTTATTTATTTATTTATTTATTTATTTATTTATTTATTTATTTATTTATTTATTTATTTATTTATTTATTTATTTATTTATTTATTTATTTATTTATTTATTTATTTATTTATTTATTTATTTATTTATTTATTTATTTATTTATTTATTTATTTATTTATTTATTTATTTATTTATTTATTTATTTATTTATTTATTTATTTATTTATTTATTTATTTATTTATTTATTTATTTATTTATTTATTTATTTATTTATTTATTTATTTATTTATTTATTTATTTATTTATTTATTTATTTATTTATTTATTTATTTATTTATTTATTTATTTATTTATTTATTTATTTATTTATTTATTTATTTATTTATTTATTTATTTATTTATTTATTTATTTATTTATTTATTTATTTATTTATTTATTTATTTATTTATTTATTTATTTATTTATTTATTTATTTATTTATTTATTTATTTATTTATTTATTTATTTATTTATTTATTTATTTATTTATTTATTTATTTATTTATTTATTTATTTATTTATTTATTTATTTATTTATTTATTTATTTATTTATTTATTTATTTATTTATTTATTTATTTATTTATTTATTTATTTATTTATTTATTTATTTATTTATTTATTTATTTATTTATTTATTTATTTATTTATTTATTTATTTATTTATTTATTTATTTATTTATTTATTTATTTATTTATTTATTTATTTATTTATTTATTTATTTATTTATTTATTTATTTATTTATTTATTTATTTATTTATTTATTTATTTATTTATTTATTTATTTATTTATTTATTTATTTATTTATTTATTTATTTATTTATTTATTTATTTATTTATTTATTTATTTATTTATTTATTTATTTATTTATTTATTTATTTATTTATTTATTTATTTATTTATTTATTTATTTATTTATTTATTTATTTATTTATTTATTTATTTATTTATTTATTTATTTATTTATTTATTTATTTATTTATTTATTTATTTATTTATTTATTTATTTATTTATTTATTTATTTATTTATTTATTTATTTATTTATTTATTTATTTATTTATTTATTTATTTATTTATTTATTTATTTATTTATTTATTTATTTATTTATTTATTTATTTATTTATTTATTTATTTATTTATTTATTTATTTATTTATTTATTTATTTATTTATTTATTTATTTATTTATTTATTTATTTATTTATTTATTTATTTATTTATTTATTTATTTATTTATTTATTTATTTATTTATTTATTTATTTATTTATTTATTTATTTATTTATTTATTTATTTATTTATTTATTTATTTATTTATTTATTTATTTATTTATTTATTTATTTATTTATTTATTTATTTATTTATTTATTTATTTATTTATTTATTTATTTATTTATTTATTTATTTATTTATTTATTTATTTATTTATTTATTTATTTATTTATTTATTTATTTATTTATTTATTTATTTATTTATTTATTTATTTATTTATTTATTTATTTATTTATTTATTTATTTATTTATTTATTTATTTATTTATTTATTTATTTATTTATTTATTTATTTATTTATTTATTTATTTATTTATTTATTTATTTATTTATTTATTTATTTATTTATTTATTTATTTATTTATTTATTTATTTATTTATTTATTTATTTATTTATTTATTTATTTATTTATTTATTTATTTATTTATTTATTTATTTATTTATTTATTTATTTATTTATTTATTTATTTATTTATTTATTTATTTATTTATTTATTTATTTATTTATTTATTTATTTATTTATTTATTTATTTATTTATTTATTTATTTATTTATTTATTTATTTATTTATTTATTTATTTATTTATTTATTTATTTATTTATTTATTTATTTATTTATTTATTTATTTATTTATTTATTTATTTATTTATTTATTTATTTATTTATTTATTTATTTATTTATTTATTTATTTATTTATTTATTTATTTATTTATTTATTTATTTATTTATTTATTTATTTATTTATTTATTTATTTATTTATTTATTTATTTATTTATTTATTTATTTATTTATTTATTTATTTATTTATTTATTTATTTATTTATTTATTTATTTATTTATTTATTTATTTATTTATTTATTTATTTATTTATTTATTTATTTATTTATTTATTTATTTATTTATTTATTTATTTATTTATTTATTTATTTATTTATTTATTTATTTATTTATTTATTTATTTATTTATTTATTTATTTATTTATTTATTTATTTATTTATTTATTTATTTATTTATTTATTTATTTATTTATTTATTTATTTATTTATTTATTTATTTATTTATTTATTTATTTATTTATTTATTTATTTATTTATTTATTTATTTATTTATTTATTTATTTATTTATTTATTTATTTATTTATTTATTTATTTATTTATTTATTTATTTATTTATTTATTTATTTATTTATTTATTTATTTATTTATTTATTTATTTATTTATTTATTTATTTATTTATTTATTTATTTATTTATTTATTTATTTATTTATTTATTTATTTATTTATTTATTTATTTATTTATTTATTTATTTATTTATTTATTTATTTATTTATTTATTTATTTATTTATTTATTTATTTATTTATTTATTTATTTATTTATTTATTTATTTATTTATTTATTTATTTATTTATTTATTTATTTATTTATTTATTTATTTATTTATTTATTTATTTATTTATTTATTTATTTATTTATTTATTTATTTATTTATTTATTTATTTATTTATTTATTTATTTATTTATTTATTTATTTATTTATTTATTTATTTATTTATTTATTTATTTATTTATTTATTTATTTATTTATTTATTTATTTATTTATTTATTTATTTATTTATTTATTTATTTATTTATTTATTTATTTATTTATTTATTTATTTATTTATTTATTTATTTATTTATTTATTTATTTATTTATTTATTTATTTATTTATTTATTTATTTATTTATTTATTTATTTATTTATTTATTTATTTATTTATTTATTTATTTATTTATTTATTTATTTATTTAGTTATTATTTAATTATTTCTATTTATTTATTTATTTATTTATTATTTAATTATTTCTATTTATTTATTATAATAAATATAGTTATATTGTTTTTGCTTTATTTATTTATTTATTTACCAATTCTGTTATTTATCCTGCACTAACTTACGTGTAGCCTATTAATTTAAATTTATTTATTTATTTAGTGAAGGTTTTTTCCTTTCAATCATTCAAATTATAAAATGCAAACTAACATTTTCCAAATAAAAATAATGTTTCAGTAGAAAGATATATAAAGACATATCAAATCTCTGTATGTAAAATGTGTGATAACAAAACCTTTGTAAAATTTTAAGAACGAATCTATAATATGTGGTGTGAGATGCCATCACAGCCGGCCACGAGATCTCATCGGTTTTTGGCCGCACCTTACACTAGGTACATAAACGCCTCAATATGTGAGGGGTTTGGGTCATCGTAAGGAAAGTAGGTTGATGAGAAGACCAAGGTTTGTCTTTGGTCCGTTCAAGTCGGGCTGATGTGTTGCTTCGTTGCACATGCAAGTAAGATTGGCCCTTTCAAAGAATGAGTTGTAATCTTAGCAGTTAAGAACAGAAATCTTTATATACGAAGTAGATTATTCTCATTTAAATGAATATCGTAATTTTCTTTGAACCATCACTGTTGAGAACACTTTGTTTAAGCGCACCATAACCGAATTCTCATTATAGACTGATCAAACAGAATGCTTAAGAGATTAATGATTTAACAAATTTAATGAATGTGACCAAGTTGAAGTACATAATGCATACGTGCCTTAATAATACACACCAACACAGCAGAAAACTATCAGGCAAGGCCACGGTGTCAGTTAATTCAGCAAACTACATACACACAACTGTTTTGTACTTTCACTTAATCGGTATGCCCTAACAACCACCGCCAAGTCGTTAATTTAGGTTTCTATTTATAGTTCAAGCTCCTTGGTTGAAACAATTACTATCAAAAGGTTGCATTAACCTCATTTCGAAATTATTTTAATTATTAGAATTAAGATTTTCCGTGATTCAATTCTTGCCCTGGATACAACTTTGCGTTGCTATCGGTACTTCAATCCACTAATGTCAATGAGTTGCTTTCGGTTTTCTAATTAAATTTTCCAGTATGGCGAAAGGTAAGCAAACCTTGAAGCATACTTGATTTTATGAGGTCCAATTATGAAAGTGTGAAGCCAAGAGCCCCGCTCAGCTCAACCCTTTGAACTAATCGTTGTGGGCAGTAATTTAATGACTTTACGACGATTCACGAACTTTTCTATTTGAAGTTCATTAATGAATTTACAATTTAATGGTAATTGAAGGATCTGTTTGATTTGGGTCCGTTTATCAAAAGGCAAAAAGGGAAGCAGGTTATTAAATTTTCATAGTAGATTGCTATAGATTGTGTTACGTGTTAGGAAAAATTTACATATACATAATGTATGAAAAAAGTGGAAGAAGGGCGTATGTAACATTACCCATGTTTTGAGATAATACTTTTTACAGAAGTTCTTTGTCATTCCTCGCTGTCCTATGAGAGATATTCTCAAAATATTAAATATGGATACATGAGACCTTTTACCACTGGTACACGAGTTGGTTTTCTATGATATCTGCTACCTAATTACAACAAACTTAAACTTCCCATTAAAAGAAAGATGATAAAGTTTTGTGAGGGAATAAAAGGATACTGAAACCAGTTAAATTTATTTAACACGAACTTTATTTGAAAAATTGCCGAAGGTATGGATCCATTATTATGTTCAAAGAAAAGTAGAATGCAAAATATGCATTATACTTCCAATATTTTAAATGAAATAGAATTTAAAAAGTAATCTTCATTTGTCTACGGTATAATACTCGTACTTCTATAAAATCATTGACGTTTTTCAGGTATGTATATATTTCATTTGCTTTTTCAAGTCTTTGTTTTTTTCTCATAAGAAATTTCTTTCTTTCAAAACACACTGTCAATAGTGATTGTTCTATTTACAAAACGTAGCTCCCACATTCTTCAACCCTAACCTATCTAACAGCTCTGAACTGAACTGCTTATTTCAGGACACTTTGTTTGTCTTTGTTTATAATGATGATACATCCAAATGATAGGACCAAATTCAAAATTTTGCATAAAGGTATAAAACACACTCCAAATCATTCTCAGTCCAATTGAAAAATAGACATTTTTACTCCTTTGGTAAAAACAAGTTATCCAAAGTTTTAAAACCATATATAAGTACCACTTAAGTACACGTACCTTGTACCTTGTACAGTCGAACTGGGTTAAGTGGAATCTCTTGGGTCATTTGTTTTAGTCTTACTTATAGAGGTATTCCCGTTACCCAGTTTCCTGGTTTTACCGACTTTAACACGCAGATTATAAAATGGTAATTACACGTTATAAGAAAAGTTATATTTGAATACATATTTGTACACACATGGTGGCCAAAAGCTAAAGGCTAGTGGGAATATATGGAGCACAATCTTAGCCTATCTTTATCATATCAACTCCTACTCTACACCCCCACCGTGGTAACTGCTGGGTGCCTTGTATATCGACTGGAGATTGGGTAACCAACCCCCTTGGAAGGTCATTTGTGGTAGCGTACGAGAGAGGCTGGAGGAGTGTTTTTCTCACTAAGGCACTTTCTCTTGATTCAGACTGCAGCGGACGAATTTTACTAGTTCCAGTCAGGTCGAACTAATAGTATTATCCCTATATAAGCTGCTTCAACATATTTGAATCGCAGTTCTATAGGGATCTGCAATACTGAGCCAGGGCGTTGGAAAAGAGTTGGTGGCGGATAAACCCTTAATGGGCCAACGGCACCGCTATCCACAAATCGGGTTACTGACTCCGGAAAACCCGGCCCCTTGTCTTAGGGGTGACACAGGGACCTGGTTCTCCAGGTTGGGAGTTGTGCGTGGTAGTAACTTCCCGACCACGAAAAAATAAATTTAGTACCGAAACCAAATGTTGACAACCCTAGCAACCAAAACATGGACAACGATCTTCGGATCTGCACGTGAAATGTTCGAACGCTTAACAGACCGCGTGCAGCGGAAGAAGGCTTGAGCTTTCCACACGTGAGCAAACGTGTTTTAACAATCCGCATCAACGCGAAATTCGCAACATAAGCCTAATTTGCGATCATGCCCCCACAGAAGACAAGGACGACGTCACCAAAGAATGTTTCTACGAGCTCCTCGACAAAACGTATGAGCAATGTCCTAAACATAGGAAAGGAAGACATCCTTGGTGGGACGATTGGCAATCGTGCTTATGTGCTGGGTTTCGCTCGACCACCATCAAGAAACCCATGGTGTGATAAAAAATGCCGGCGAGCAAATACAGCTAAACAAAAGGCATACAGAGCGGCGCTGCAGAAAAGGACGGGAACGGCTCGCAAGTCGAAAACTCTATGAGAAAAGAGACGAGAAGAACATCGGCTTCTCCAAAAGAGCACCAGAAGCGCGCGATCGAAGGTTTGGGAGATTATACTACGGAAGTTTTACCAATGGGTAAAAAAGACGTGTCGGACCCACAAGACCCGTACAGAGAGATAAAGAAGGAAACCTCGTCGTTGACTCACAGTCGGTGCTGAGAATATGGAAAAATTTCTTCTGTAGACTGTATAACCGCGACGAAGATCAACATCGCGCTGTCAGGTTGAATGAACCATGAATGATGATAGCCAAAACCTCCGTCCACCTGACTGAACGAGGTGAGGATAGTAATATCCAAACTTAAGACCAACAAGGCTGCTGGACCTGACGGTGTACCAGCCGAGCTGTTCAAAGCACCTAGAAATGAGGTAGTCGAGAGTATACTCCAACTCATTTCTAAAATTTGGTCAGATGAGTGTATGCCTGATGAAGAGACCCTCAGCACTGTTTGTCCGATCTATAAGAAAGGAGACCCCCTCAATTGCACCAATTACAGAATTATCAGTCTCCTCAACATCGCGTATAAGATCCTGTCTGCCATATTGTGTGAACTTCGTCAACAACCTGATTGGACCCTATGAGTGTGGTTTCAGACCACGAAATTCCACAATCGATCAAATCTTCACACTTCGGCAGATCCTGGAAAAAACTCAAGATGTCCAAATCGATACCCAGCATCTATTTATCGATTTCAAGGCCGCATATAATAGCATTTATAGAGACGAGCTACATAAAGCCATGTCTAGTTTTGGTATCTCTGCCAAACTCGTTCGCCTGTGCAGGATGACGATGGAGAATTTTCGCTGCTCCATCAAGGTCGGTAACGATCTCACCTTTGATGTCAAAAAGGGATTTAAACAATTAGACGCGCTGTCATGCAATTTTTTCAACATCAGTCTTGAAAGGATAGTGCAAAACTCACAAGTCAAAGCGGAGGTACAATCTTTCAAAAGTCTGTTCAACTACTAGCGTACGCCAATAATATCCACATTATTTGCAGAACACAGAGGGCTGTCACTGGTGCGTTCGCTAGTTTTCCAACGGTGGCTGCCAAAATGGGTTTAGCGGTAAACGAAGGCAAAACCAAGTATATGCTGTCAACCAGAAGTGACTGTCAACATCGACGAATTGGACATAACGGCACAATCGACAGCTATAACTTTGAGGTAGTAAGGGACTTTGTCTACCTTGGCTCTGCTATAAATTCTGACAACTACATCTCAGCAGACATTAAACGAAGATTAACTCTTGCCAATCGCTGTTTCTTTGGCCTGAGAAGGCAATTGAGTAGTAGAGCTCTATCCCGAACAAAGATATCTTGATCATCCCAGTTCTTCTTTATGGCCAGTAGGCCAATATGAAGTCTTTTTATACCCTATCGTAAGGGTG
This sequence comes from Xylota sylvarum, assembly GCA_905220385.1. NCBI lineage: Eukaryota > Metazoa > Arthropoda > Insecta > Diptera > Syrphidae > Xylota > Xylota sylvarum. The sequence goes on along the minus strand of LR999957.1, from coordinate 63,884,094 downwards.
TAGTAAGTTTGACACATAGTTTGTAACATAGAGAAATAATCGTGATCAGCATCAATAGCGAAATCGATTGAGCGATGACCGTCCGTCCGTCCGTCCGTCTGTCTGTCCGTATGTCACCGCTTTTTGGGCCTTAAATTTTGAGCTAGGAGGATGAAATTTTAAATCTGGGCTTCTGAGAAAAAGATACAGTACAAGTGTAAAGATTTTTAAAATCCGTCCACTGCCACGCCCACGTTTTTTAGGCATTTAGATTCCCTACAATTCACCCATACAAAAGTTTTGCCCACTTTTTGGGGGCGTTTTCATCAAATAACCGATTTTGATGAATTTTTACATGCAACATCCTCAAACGGTTGACGTTACAAGCATATTTAAGTACAATATGCAATTTGGCCACGCCCACTTTATAGAAAGGCGGATAGGGTATCATACGATCAGTTCCAGACGGATTGTAGCTTTTCTGTATGTTTTCATTTTCGTTTAACCAAGTAGGGCAGTTCTAAGGGCATATCGAAGATATACAGGGTGGGCCGTTCTTTTTTAAAAAGGCTATAAAAAAAAACAATGTTCAACATTTGCCACCGATTGCTATTTTATTAAAAAGGCTAAACGTTCCGATCATGGAATATTTTTATATTTAAATAACTGTTTCGGGTGGCTTGGCAGTACTCCATCCTGTCATCCCAAATATTCAATACATTTTCGATGGTTTCGGCCCCTATATCATTTATAGATTAACCAATATTGTTCTTGAGTGCCTGAATCGTCTTTGGATTGTTCGCATAGGAGTGAACTTTAATCACATCCCACAAAAAGAAGTCTAACAGCGTCAAATCGCAGCTCCGTGCCGGCAAAGCAACTTCACTAAATCGACTGATTACAAGATTATTAAACTTAGTGTGCAATAAATCCATTGTTGAGCGGCTTGTGTGGAACGTAGCCCCATTTTGGTGGAATCATAGCTCGCCGAAGTCCAAACCCTCAATGTCTGGCCATAAGAACTCGGTTATCATGCCTCGGTAGCACTCCCCATTGACTGCAACTGTTTTTCATTGTCGTCTTGGAAGAAAAATGGGCCAATAATGCCGTCACTTTAAAAACCACACCAAAGAGTCACGCGTTCAGTATGTACTGCTTTCTCTATGACTATGTGTGAATTCTTCGATCCAAAATTACGGCAATTTTGCTTGTTTACGTAGCCGCCGAGATAAAAATCTCGACCTAATCTGAAAAGATGTTTTTTTTTAATAAAATTGCCGTAAATTTCGAGGCAATCTTAAGCCCAAACAGAGAAGTGATAACGAAGCGGGTGGACATTTTGCTTCAATTCCTGAGAAAATTGGACCTTGTAAGCGAATAATCCGAGATCTTTACTCTAAATTCTCCTCAGGCTACTGATGCTCAGTTGCTGAAATCTTTGGCGAGTTAAGGTTCTCGAGCTTAGGCCGGTTCCTAAGACCTCTTTGCACCTACTGGATAGAATCCAAAATCGCGCGTTGAAACTAATAGGGAACAGAAGCATAGCAGAGTCTATTGACTCGCTCCAACATCGCAGAAATGTCTCTTGCCTTTCCTTATTCTACCGTTTTTTTCACAAACAATGCTCCTGCGAAATAGCCAGTTGCATTCCGCCCCTTCATCAATTTTCCGGCAATACCCGTCACGCTTCGGCCGTACGGTCAAATATAGAGATTCTTTCATAAACCGTACAACACGAATGTGGAATGCTCTACCAAGCTCTATTTTTCCCTCACATTATGATCCACAAACTTTTAAAACCAACGTCCATCGGTATCTCCTATCTTCTCTTCCCAATTTCCCTAACGCCCTTGTATTACCATTAAAAGGGTAGTACTAAACCCTTGAGCGCGCGCAAATTATAAAAAAAAAAAAAACACCTGTTATATTCTCCGTTGAGCGCACATAACGAACACGGGAATGTATTCGGTTATCAATCAGCAAACCAGTCTCACGAACTTTTATCACAAACTTTCGTACACCAGCTGCAGTTGGTGCGTTATTTTGAAATTTATTTTAAAATTCGCACTGTTTCGACAATAGAAAGAAACTTTGCAAAATTTCCCAACATTCTTCAAGCGTAAATCGATCCATTTCGTACCGCGAATATATAATACTGAGTTTATGTCAATTGAGCGCATAAGAGCTGTCAGTGTCAAAATAACATATGATTCAAACAGAATCCAACAGATGTCGCACCCTTTATTAATCAACAGACTTGCCAGATGATTTGGTGCCAGATCTTGTATCTATGCCAGACTTCATGACCACTATATTCATCAGAGTTATTATTTCATTTAGCTTCTAATTTTATCATTTCATTTTCATCCGTTTATTAATTTTATCCATTTCATCACCTTCTCTTATCTTATTAAAGAATTCAAAACTGAATCCCATTTTCTCACAAAACTAATTGGGTAAACCAATTAACGCTTAAACACTCTCTTCAATCTAATATTTCCGGAACAAGAAGACAAATTAACTATTTACAATAGAAAGTCAATTCAAGTAACCGAAAGTTAAACTGTCCCTTGCCCAACATTCATTCCATTTAATTGACAATAAATAATCCACATACGCCATATACTTGACCATGACATTGCCACTGTGATGACCTGCCTGTCAAGCCATCTGAACTCAAGTGAAATCAATTAACCACTGTTGTTCTGTTTTAACTCGTTACCATCTCGCTGCCCCTTGCAGTCAGAAAATAAATTACAAATGTCGTAGCTAGAGCGTCCTAGAAATCCCAACAACAGCACCATATTGGCTGAATATTAAAGCAACTAACTGGACCCAGCTGGTGGTGGTGTTGAGAAGAAAAACTTGCGTAATTAATGAAAGTTATAGCATTTTTTGTTCTCCCCCTGGAAACTAGCTTCCCGGCACCCATCATGCGCCATCCTTATCAAACGAATCACATACAAGCTTACGCACGAATTGTCGGCTCAGTGGTATGTTTCTCGTCAGGAAAACAGAACTGGCGGCAGGCTCGTGTAACATAGTTAAGCACCAAGGTGATTAATAGGGTCCATGAGAAGTTTTAATCTCGGAATGGATTAGATGAATGAATGCGACACTTGTTCTGGTTCCGCACACATGAACTTTTGGCCGACCGGAGCCGAGAACATGGTCTAGCACTTCATTTATCTGCCTCTCCTGCTGCTGGTGGCTGCTTTCTGACACCCATTCTTCATTTGGTTGAGTTGAAGGATTTTTCCTTTATTTCCGATAAAATTTTCTTATCCCTCCCATCCAGCGCGCGGTGTGTGAGTGAGTGAACGCTTGGACGACGACTTTTTGTCGTGGTCAGCACAGCATTTCACCCTCGCAATATGAGAATGTTTTGGTCACGTGCTTAGGGTAATTGAATCGGATTAAGTAGACGATGTGATGATTTCATTCTTCTTGCCATGCCACGGAGGATAGTTCAGCTAGAAATCGTCTAACTACCACGTGTCCTGTTCTACATCCTTTTTTATATCTTAGTGTAAGCTTAAGCATAAAATATATTTTTTGTTTCTCTGTCTTCCTTTCGTCCTGTTGTATTTCGTTGTGTTTGACACTTTTATGAGTAATTCCAGGGGAAGAGATAATATTGCATCTGCGTGTTATAGTATGTTTAGCCTGAAGTATCTCTAACTTTTTTATTTGGCTGTTGTTGTCTGGAGAGGGTATATGGCGGACCTAAATTAAGTTTATTTGAAGTTCTGAATTTAGTTCATAGGATGTGCAAATAAATATGTCTATATACGGGTATGAGGGTCAAATAAGTTGATAGCTGATATGAAAGGTGTTCGCAAACTGATGCCGAAGTATCGTAATTTTTCCTTACATATCACCCTATTCAGTAGCGAATATCGATTTGCCGGTTCGACCTCGGGCGTAGTTCAGTGTGGGGTGAACTCTGTTATGAGACACCATGTACTTCATTGGATTATTTTTGATTACAAATATTTGTCAACTTGATTTCAAAGTGTGTTAGGCTATCCAATTAGTATATCATGGGACATAGAAAAAATCGATAAGATTTTGTAAGAAAAGAAATCATGAAACTTGTCTGGAGACATAGGCATGCGTTTTTATATTTTAAGTTATAAAGTTTCTGCAATAACAGTGTTACGTTAGATTAATCTTAAGCTGAATTATCTTATGAGATTAAACTTGGAGCATTCGCAAATCGTTTTTTTTTTTTTATTAGAGAAGGTGAAAATCTCGAAAGACACTGTGGGGTTTGAAACCCAGAGTAGTGTGGGACTCTAACCGCACTAAAAACACCTCCTTAATAATGACCAATCAAAAAAAGATCGACAAATGATTTTAGTTTCAACGTTTAGTTGCGTTTGAGAATGTATTATAATTTAAATACGGGTTCTCATAATTGTCAAATTATAAATTCGTGTGGTTCAGTTCTTCTTAATCTACGAGTATTATATCGTACATTTAAGACGTCTTCTATCTCGGGATTAATATTCATCTGCAGACGCTCGTTGTGACGAATCGCGTACTTTTTAATTACTTCCGTTACAAGATCAATCTGCAAGTCACGATGCAAGTCATTATTTCTAATATACCATGGGGCATTTACTATGCCCCGGAGGACTTTGTTTTAAAATGTTTGTATTATTTGTACATTCGTTTTCTTTGTATAACCCCATAATTGGATACCATATGTCCAAACATGTTTTCGTATCTGATTATATAATAATATTTTGTTCTCAATGGAGGTTTCTGAAAAATATCCTAACAACCAGTACAGTTTTCTGAATCTAATATTTAGCTCTTCTACTTTCTTTTTCACATGTTCCTTCCATTTCAGTTTGGCATCTAGATTCATCCCCAGATACTTAGCTGTGTTAGAATAAGAAACTACTTGATTATTTATAATCACAGGAATACGTTATTTTTTTATTTGTAAAATTGATATGGGTGGACTTTGACTCATTAAGTTTAATTCGCCATTGTTAGGTCCAATCACATATCTCGTTACCTGAATTTTGTAGCTTTTCTGTCGCTTTAGCCACGAATACATCAGTTGATAGAAGAGCAGTGTCGTCTGCGAATGTGGCTATCATTGTATCATTCGCATGTGGTATATCGCTAGTATATAATAAATACAGGGTGGGTCCGAGAACACTTCCCTGTGGAACACCTGCTTGTATTTCTTTAAGTTCAGAATACGCTGAACCATAGCGAACTCTTACAAGTCTATTCGATATATAAGATTTAAGTATCTCATGGTACTGTCTCGGTAGATCCCTTTAAAGTTTATACTCTAAACCCTTATGCAAACTCCGCTACGCCGGTGACAAGCCTGGAGCCCACTCTGGCAAGAGAGGGGGAGGAGGAGTCTATGTGAAGGAACACAGAATATAAACCAAAACCATGGAAGAGTTAAGGAGTAAGATAAATATTGATACGGTGCAGGGAGTCGGATCCCCAGTACCGGCGTCTGCCAGGGGTGTGCACGCGGGCCCCGGGACGTCGTCATCCTATGACCGCAATACTAATACTAATAACGATAACACCAACGTCGCCCTGGGAGTAGAACACTTGGCTCCCACGGACCGTATTGCTACAAGTGTAGATAGGGGAAACCCGTTTCAAAAGAGCTTACGGTTACAGAGGTCCCCACCGATCACAAGGCAAGCTAAGCCCAAGGCTGGACAAACTGAGACCCCGAGAAGCACACTTATGATTCCCCCTAGACCCGCTCCAGCCAGCGCTTCCCAACTTGAAGTCACCAGGAACGACCATCTTGTTAAACAACCGACTGCAACTGAAACGCGATTGTCAGGAAATACGATGGAGAACGAGCTGCAGAAATGCAAATACATCATTAAAAGGATGAAACTAGCTACTGACAGACAGCGAAATATAAGTACGGATGTGAAGAAGGGCTTAGCTGAACTCGAGAAGTCTGTGGACATTATAAGCTCACTCCAAAAAGTATGGGACGCTGACCAGAGAATTCTTCAGACTACCTTAGCCAGTAGAAAACAAAAAGAAAGACCAGAGGTCAGCGACAGGGCACCAAGGGCAAGCCCTGAAACCAAAATCAAGCCCGCTTACAAAGGAAGTCGAAAAAAGAAAGAAGAAAACGAGAAATGGCAACTCAGAATCCCCACTGGTAACTCCCAGTAGGAGGGACATCAATCAACAAGAAGGTAGAGGAACTGCAACCGACCCAGTGCAGAAAAAGAAGCAGCAACTGAGAGGTACAAGAACGGAAAAGGAAGCCAATGCCGATCTGGCGAAATCATCCGCCCCAGAAAAGAAAGAAAGTACGGTCAGCGGCACCACACCTAACCAAAGAAAGCGAAAGAAGAAGAGGCAGCCGAAACTGAAACCTCCTGCTATCCTCATAAAGCCTAGAGGAACAGAAACGTATGCTGAAATACTACGGGAAATACGTTGTAAGGCCAATCCATATGACACGGGAACCAAAATAAAGACCGTACGTCAAACAAGATCTGGCGACGTTCTGATGGAATTCGCGGCGAAATCCAAAGGAAAGGAATGCTTCAGTTCATCCCTGAGAGCTATCCTGGGAGACAAAGCAAACGTTCGACATCTGGAGCCCAAGATAACGCTAGAAATAAGGGACATGGACGAACTAACAACAGAAGAGGAAGTGGAAGCGGCCGTCAAACGAGCAATTAGCGAACCCGAAATTGACCTTCAGATCACTTTGTTTAAAGCGAATAGAAGAGCACAAAGAATGGCCCTAGTTCAGTTGAACATACGTTCAGCAAACGAACTACTGAAAGCCTCTCGATTAAAAATCGGCTGGGTACAGTGCAGAGTGCGTCAGAGAGTGGTCGTCACACGCTGCTTCAAATGCTTCGGCTATGGGCATAGGCAAGCAACGTGCAAAGGGCCAAACCGAAGGAGTCAAGGACTTTGTTTCAATGTGGAGAACAAGGTCACCAAAGGGCTGACTGCAAGGAGAGCGCGAAGTGTTTTTTATGCTCAGAACTAAATCTAAGCCCAGACTTGTTAGCCCATATACCAGGATCAGGTACGTGTCGGGTGTTCAGAGAGGCACTTGAAAAGGAGAAGAAGAACAATGTGCAATGATGCGAATCCTACAAGGAAACCTCCATAGGAGTCGAACGGCCAATGATCTACTCAGTCAACTCAGACTCGATCTGAAGATTGATATTGTAATCATCAGCGAGCAATACAAAAATAGAGATGGACCGGGCTGGATAGCGGACTCTCTCGGGACTGCTGCTATATGGATACCGGACGTGAGATCAGTTCCCATAAAAAGCCATGGTGTAGGAAGAGGTTTTGTGTGGGTTAAATGTGAGAAAGTGACGATAATCAGCTGCTACCTCACACCCAACGAAAGCGTAAGCGATTTCCGACGAAAGATTGACGATCTGGAGGACACTGCGCGAGAAATTGGAGGTGCAATCCTTGTCGCTGGAGATTTTAACGCCAAGGCCCTAGAGTGGGGAATGCCCTATACGGATTCAAGAGGAAGGCAAATACTCGAGATGGCCGCAAGACTAGGGCTTAACGTGATAACGTGATGAACACCGGTAACACATCCACCTTCAGACGACCCGGATATAGCGAAACGATCCCGGATGTAACTTTTGCGTCGGAATCAATATATCGATGTATCCAAAACTGGAGTGTCATCGAAGATTTCACCGGCAGCGACCACCAATACATCGCCTTTGATCTACAGACAGACAGCCGTGTCCCTTACAGAAATCAAAGGCGAGCGCCGAGATGGAAAGTAGATGGACTTAACGAAGAGGCCCTTACACGAACAATAGAGGAAGGGAAAAACGCGGTCCTGCAGATGTCGGACACAGCCGAACCAAAAGTTGAAGCCACAATGCGACTAATTCAGCACGCATGCGACGCCTCAATGCCCCGGGTCAGCAACTCAGCTGGATGCAGAAAACCAGTATACTGGTGGACTGATGAAATTGCTGCACTCAGAAGAATGTGTCTACACTTGAGACGCCAGGTCACCAGGGGAAGGAGAAGACAGGCGGAAACCTCAGAAGACGTCTTAGCCCAATACAGAAGCACGAGCAAGAAATTGAAGTGGGAAGAACTCCGGCAAAATGTCAACAACGCCCCCTGGGGATTAGGCTATAAGTTAGTTATGCGTAAGCTGGGCACACAAGCAACAAGCCCAGTAATTACTCCAGAAAAGATGAGGCACATAGTGGACACATTGTTTCCGATACATCCTGTCAGAACCCCTGACACCACTTCGGACCAACGGGAAGACGTCCCTATGTTCACTGAAGAGGAGCTGATTTTGGCGGCAAGTACGCTGCAAAATAAGAAGGCACCCGGACCAGATGGCATACCAGCCGAAGCCCTGAAAATCATCGCTAGAACATGTCCTCAACTACTGCTGAGCGTGTACAACAGCTGCCTAAGGGACGGGATTTTCCATAAGAAATGGAAGACGCAGCGCTTGGTTCTGATCAACAAAGGGAAAGGAGATCCGGAATCCCCAACAGCCTACAGACCACTGTGTATGTTGGACACAGCAGGCAAACTCCTGGAAAAGATGTTAAAGCCACGCCTCACAGCAGCAGTCCAGAGCGCAGGAGACCTGTCTGAAAGACAATACGGATTCAGGAAAGGCCGCTCTACAATAGGTGCAATCGAGGAAGTGATTAAGACAGTCCACACCGCTCAACAGGGCAATCACTACTCGAGAAAAATAGTACTACTGGCAGCTCTAGACGCGAGAAATGCCTTTAACTCAGCCCGGTGGGAAGATATGCTAGGCTCTCTGGAAAATACTTTCAAGATCCCGCAATATCTCTTACGAATAATAAGGGACTACCTTCGAGACCGGACACTGATATATGACACCACAGAGGGATCTCTAAGAAAAGTCATCACAGCAGGAGCAGCGCAGGGTTCAATTTTGGGACCTGACCTGTGGAACGTCTCCTACGATGAAATCCTTCGTATGGAGATGCCAGAAGATACATTCCTCGTAGGGTATGCAGACGACATCGGCGCGGTGATAACTGCAAAAACCACGGAGGATGCGGAGAGAAGACTTAACCAAGTCATGAGACGGGTGCTTACCTGGATGACAGACCACGGACTGAGTCTAGCAACGGAGAAGACGGAAATCGTGCTCCTGACCCGGAAGCGAATTCCAACACAATTAGAGTTTCATGTTGGGCCAGATATGATCACCAGTAAGGATGCAGTAAAATACCTGGGAATGACACTGGACTGCAAACTTACCTTCTGGCAGCAGATTAAGTCAGCATCCGATCGCTAAGATCACAACGTCTCTTAGTAGGATCATGGCAAACGTAGGAGGGCCAACTATGAGTAAACGAAGACTCCTTATGTCGATCACGCACGCCATCCTCCTGTATGGCTGTGAGATCTGGGCCGACGCACTTAACAAGGAAAGATACAGAAAGCAGATGGGCGCAGTGCAAAGGCGCGGAGCCCTTCGTGTCGCAAGCTCCTACCGCACAGTGTCTGAACCAGTCGTCCTCGTAACAGCCGGAGTGACCCCCATTGATCTCCTGGCTGCGGAAAGGAAGTACGTACACGACAAGAAAACAGAAGTTGGGACAGAAACGGCAATTGCAGAGGCGAAGGAGCTTACCAAACAAAAGTGGCAAAGCAGATGGGACGTTGAAACAAGAGGTAGATGGACCGCGAGGCTCATAAGGGTCGTGGCTACGTGGGCCGATCGAGAACACGGTGACGTGAACTACTTTATCACCCAGTTCCTAAGTGGTCACGGTTACTTTAACCGATACCTCTACAAAATGGGAAAAGTGGAGAGCGCAGCCTGTCAATACGGCGACTGCCCGGAAGACGACGCTTACCATACCTTCTTCACCTGCAGTAGATGGATAGTAGAGAGGATCAGATTGGAGTCAGAGATAGGCATTTGTTCTCCAGACAACGCCGTAAGCAAGATGATCTCGAGTCCCGACTCATGGGAAAAAATATCTTCCTTTATCGAGACAGTATTGAGAACCAAGAAAAGGGAGGAACAGAGAAACATAGACCAATAAAAGGCTGAAATAGAAAGCGGAGCCCATAGGCAAAGAAAGTGGCACCACCCTGAAGTAATGCCAGAAGCAGTTCCGGGGTGGATTTTATGCCTGTCGAGACCCAAAGGGAGGGGGGAGTTTAGTCAGTAGGTGTACTGTACGAGCACACAGTATGAGTCTGACACACCAAGAGTCAAAACCTCTTGACGGTGCATGATGCATTCTTCGCCTTCCCTAAAGGAAAAAAAAAAAAAAAAAAACCCTTATGCAAAACTTTATCAAAAGCCTGTGTAACGTCTAAGAATAAAGTGGAACAAACTTGTTTTTCTTCTAGTGCTTTTTTCTATAACATTAGTTATACGATGCAATTGGTCTATTGTTGAGTGTTTATTTCTAAACCCGAACTGATGGGTGGAATAAGCTTTCCTTGCTCTATAATTTTATCTAATCTTTTAAGAAGCAGTTTCTCGAAGAGTTTTGATAATACAGATAAAAGTGATACTGGGCTGTATGAGCTGACTTCTGATAGAGGTTTACCTTGTTTAGGTATAACAATAATTTCTGCTATCTTCCAATGGTGTGGAACATATCTGTGTTTAAAACAAGCATTGATTATAAGCTTCAGTTTCAACACTGCTATGAAGGGTAGTTCTTTCAGGATTTGGGCAGTTAGTTATTAGATCATAACCTGGTGATTTTCTATTAGATAGCTTATGAATGCGTGTGCTGATCTCTCTTATCGAAACATAGGGAATGACGTCTTCATCTATTCTATCATAGAATTTAAGACGTTCGTCTGCCACGCTAGGTGGAAAAGGTTTAACATTTGTCAGGTGCTCCGAAAAAAGTTTCACCTTTTCTTTTCGGTCGCCGATCCATTTCCCATCAGCTGTTTTTAATAGGGGATCTTGCGCGTGAGGTCTCTTTAAATGTTTGGCAGCCTTCCAAAGGGAGTAGTCTGTGACTTTGTCAGCAGTTAAATTGCAGAGACATTTGGTTAAAGATCTATTTTTAAATTCACCGGTACTTTTTTAAAGTTTGTTATTTATTCTATTAAATAAAGCTTTGTCGCCGGGATATCTTGTCATTTGCCATTTCCTGCGAGCTCTTCTCTTTTCTAATATTACTTCCCTAATTTCTGAGGGATATTTTACCGATGCTTGTTTTTTTTTGTTGATATGTCGATGTACTCTCTTCTGCTGCCTGTTGTATATCGGCAATGACTTGTTCCACTTCGATATCAATATAGCTTGTTGTGGCCAGTGGAGATGCAAGGTTAATAAAACCTTCAAGTAATTCTTTAAATTGACACCAGTTCGTTCTTTTGTTGGTTAGTCTTATGTTTTTTGTCTGTTCTATTGCCATGCCGTTGATCGTTAGGATTACGGGTGTATGATCCGATGACAGATCATCACTGCTTTCAACTTTTACTTCTTTTCTATTGATTCCTTTCGTTATAAAGAAGTCGATAAGATCTGGTATTTTCGCTGGATCAGTTGGCCAATTAGTAGGAGATCCAGTCGAAATAAAATCGCAGTTAAAATTTCGTCCTGCTTAATAAAGCTTCCTGCCTTTTGTCGTTATTAATCTTGACCCCCACTACGTGTGTTTTGCATTGAAGTCACCTCCAATGATAAAGTTGTTACCTAGAATTCGAAAGAGGTGATTAAGGTCTTCCTCTGTAGGCGAGCTTGGGTTATTCGTAAATCATAAAAAATTTAATGATTTACTCAGTAGCTCGTGTGAATAGTTAGTTTGCACCAGAAATCATTTACTAAAGAGATATTAAACTGTCCCGGCACTTTCCAGGGGCCTACAAGCTATTTCACGCATATTGTTACATTTTCACGCACATTTGTTTGACTTGGTCAATTCACCTGTAAATCACAACAACAACACAGTAAATTCACCTCTAAATCACAACAACAATGAGTGAATTTGACAGCTGATGAAGAAATTGGAAAGTGGTTTGGAAGAGCGCGTGGAAGAAATTGGAAAGTGCTTTGGGTATGTTCACTAGATATTAACAATATTGAAATTATTTTTTTATCTTTAAAATATCAAAATTTAAATGTCGTATATTAATTAAAGAAAAATATAAGCGCTCACAATTTCTGATTGCATTTTACAATATGAAAATAAGAAATAAATGTAAAATGCATACTTTTGATCTTTACTTCTGGGTTGACGATAAAAAAACTTAAAATTGTATTTATGTTGTTGGGAAACATAAGTTGGAGTTTTGAAATTTTATTCAGTGTGGAAATATCCGTATGTATAATGAGAAGTGTTAAAAAGAAATTACATATATTGAAGTTCTGTTTTTTGTTTTAAGTTGAAAATTATTAAGTAAACAGTAATATTGTGAAGAAGAAAAACGAAATAACGATGGGCCTTAAACCAGTTAATTATTATGCAATGCCTTTGATCACATTTCGGTTTGTAATTACTAAGCTCTCAAATGGATGTTTTTTATAAAAAAAATTCTACGATGGACATTGTTTGGATAACATAGTTTGTACTGGCAAAATTTACACTTTTGTAATTTAATTAACAAATTAGTGGTTGATGTACATATGAATGCATGCATTCATGGATTCATATTGTTTTCATTTATTAGCCTAACATAGGGTTCGAAATGTCTTATGCGTTTTGAATTTAAGACAACGGCGACACTTCAAAAATTACAGATGCTACTAACATTCATTATGGCAAAATACATACACATTTCAATATTTTAAACATATTTAAAAATATATATGAGAAAGATATGATCCACATAATCAACCTTGGGTGCTTACTATTTGCTGCATCACTGAAATATTTAAAAATGATTTTATATTGCAATTCAAGGATTATATCGAAACATTTCTATTCCTCATTGAAATCAAAAACAAATAAGCAGTTGCTCAACAACAATTTTGCAAATACATTTTTAATGTTTTAACTGTTTTCATAAATACATATATTGTATTAAAAATATTGCAAGCACCTAAATGTACACGAACGTTTACTCTGCTTGAAGTATTTTATTGATAGCTTTAGCAAGGCTGTTTTACGAGTACATATTATAAAACTTTTAATTATAAATGTAACTTCAGCTGTGTATTACAATCGTAGTAGTTCACGATATTTAAACATATGTACATATGTATGTAAAGGAATTGGAATGGAAATTGCATTTTCATATGCTTTAGAACTCTAGACTACTTCTTCGAGATTAACACAATTACTAATTATAATGCTTTATTTTATTATTTATCGATTTTTGTACGTTTATACATAATTGTTATTAAAGTTCGTTAATCCAAAATCCAGGAACGACCGTAATATCTGTAATAGAAAACCTCATCAATCAAGACACAATTGTTACTGGTATTCTACTTATGTAAACCAAGAATTACCGTAACTTAACTTTGTTGCTATGTTTTTACTGTCTAACTTCGCTGCAACAATAATTTTTGTAGCAATTACTTGATTTTTTAATTAACAATAATAATCTCAATTGAAATTGGTGTCTATTATTTTCTATTTATGATCAATATTCAAAAAAAAATAATATCTTATTTTAGAAAAACAGTCGTTTTATGTTATTCAATTCGAAAAGCAATAATCAATATTTTAAATTGAATTTCTGATATTAATTTTTTCTTTTCACATTGATTTCCAATATTGTTTCCAATGCACAATATTTATAGCAAATGCTTCCGTTTTGCGAACACATCCGCTGACGTACTTTTTCCACCACTAGAGGAATTGTTGTTGCCAATGTACACGTATTCACAGACGAGGAGCGAATTACAACAAAAACAATGTAAACAAATGGGTTTTGAGAGGAAAGAGAGGTACAAGTTTAATATCTCTTTACTCAATGATATCTGGTTTGCACCTAGAACGCCTGGTTAAATTACCCACAGTAATTTTGGAGTGTGGACGATAACACAAAATAATTAGTATTATATATATCTATATAATATATATATAATTAGTATTATATATACCTATATAATATGTATGTATATAATTAGTATTATATATATATATATATATATATATATGAAAGTTAGATAGCGTCTTGCAGCGTATTGTGGTGGCAATAGTGAGTAATACTATATCAACAATTTATTTTTCGAAAGGTCAAATAATTGGTATTAGAGCTTTACCATAATGTCAGACCGTATGTAGTCCGTCTTGCACACGGCCTTCTGTTTGCAAGACACACTAAAAGTATGATAGCATCGGAAAATTCGCGTGGACATGAGAAATTTTGAAGTACATATTCATATACCTTATTTAGATGCGACTGTCGTTAAAACCGATAAGTCTGTTTTTCTAAGACATTTAGTAAAGATGGTTACTCAAACTTCTCCAGATCAAATCAATGCTCTTATTAATAATTTAGGAGATTTGCGTTTAAATTGGGGCAATAAAATTTTTTTTATAAAATTGCTATACAATGCAAAGAATATTTAGATATGTATGTACGTAGAGCATTCCTCTGTTTTTGGAGCAAAGAACATTTTTGTAACAAATAGCCATGAGTGCTTTCATTTAAGAATTTAATTGGTCAAGTTTCCCGGGAAGAAGCCAGTGTCTGCGCGCATGATTTTACATCTGCCGTTTTTGCTAAAAGACTGTTCTGTGATGATAAAATCTTTAGACACTGACGTGTTAATAACTAGCAACTTACCTCAGCTGAAAAATAATGTTAAAGTATGGATTTTGGTAGAGACGATTTCTAAAAGTACCATACGATGTACAGATCGCATTGTTCAGGGTATATCGGCGACTAAATGTTTCAGTGCGTACTCATAAACTAGCTCCAACGGCTTGTAATAAATACCGAGTCATTATGTAAGTGACCCTCAAGTAGACCTAAGATGAGATGTCACAACAGGTATACGATCAAAAGCTTCCAACAAGGACTCTTCACACAAATAGAAAGGAGTTACTGTATAAGGCTGGGTTCGAAGAGCTTTTTTTTGAAACTTTTTTATGGCACTTCTAGTCTCGTACGCTTGTCAGATGTTCGCGATATGTACTATCCAATATTAAATCGAACCTCGAACTTAGGCCCAGTACCCCGACACACTAACCACTGTGCGACCGCGCCCACACAGCAACATTAAATTTAAAATAAAATTACCTACCTTCACCGCCAAAAAAATAGTCAAACATACAGAAAAGCTACAATCCGTCTGGAACAGATCGTCTGATACCCTATCCTCCTCTCTATAAAGTGGGCGTGGCCAAATTGCATTTCGTACTCAAATATGGCTATAAACTCGAACGTTTGAGCATGTTACATGTAAAATTTTATCAAAATCGGCTTTTTTGATGAAAACGCCCCCAAAAAGTGGGCGTGGCCAAAACTGTTCTATGAGTGAATTGTAGGGAATCTGAATACCTAAATATTTGGTCTTAACAAAATTTTTCGGTTTCATATAATTTAATGAAGTTATGAAAAAGTAGGCGTGGCAGTGGGCGGATGTAAAAAAAATTTACACTTCTACTGTATCTTTTTCTTGGAAGCCCAGATATGAAATTTCAGCGTCCTAGTTAAAAATTTAAGGCCCAAAAATCGGTTTTATGATAAAAACGCCCCCAAAAAGTGGGCGTGGCAAAAACTTTTGTATGAGTGGAATGTAGGGAATCTGAATGCCTAAATATTTGGTCTTAACAAAATTTTTCGGTTTCATATAATTTAATGAAGTTATGAAAAAGTGGGCGTGGCAGTGGGCGGATTTCAAAAATTTTTACACTTGTACTGTATCTTTTTCTCAGAAGCCCAGATATGAAATTTCATCGTCCTAGCTCAAAATTTAAGGCCCAAAAAGCGGTGACATACGGACGGACGGACGGACGGACGGACGGACGGACGGACGGACGGTCATCGCTCAATCGATTTCGCTATTGATGCTGATCACGAATATATATACTTTATAGGGTCTATCTCGATTATTTCTCTATGTTACAAACTATGTGTCAAACTTAATATACCCTTAGGATAGGGTATAAAAAGCACAAAGGGGTGAATAAAAGAATATACAAAACATACAGAAAAGCTACAATCCATCTGGAACGGATCGTATGATACCCTATCCTCCTCTCTATAAAGTGGGCGTGGCCAAATTGCATTTTGTACTCAAATATAGCTATAATGTCGAACGTTTTTTGATGAAAACGCCCCCAAAAAGTGGGCGTGGCCAAAACTGTTCTATGGGTGAATTGTAGGGAATCTAAATACCCAAATATTTGGTCTTAACAAAATTTTTCGGTTTAATATAATTTAGTGAAGTTATAAAAAAGTAGGCGTGGCAGTGGGCGGATGTAAAAAAATTTTACACTTGTACTGTATCTTTTTCTTGGAAGCCCACATATGAAATTTCAGCGTCCTAGTTAAAAATTTAAGGCCCAAAAATCGGTTTTGTGATGAAAACGCCCCCAAAAAATGGGCGTGATCAAAACTTTTCTATGGGTGGATTATAGGGAATCTGAATGCCTAAATATTTGGTCTTAACAAAATTTTTCGGTTTCATATAATTTAGTGAAGTTATGAAAAAGTGGGCGTGGTAGTGGGCGGATTTCAAAAATTTTTACACTTGTACTGTATCTTTTTCTCAGAAGCCCAGATATGAAATTTCATCGTCCTAGCTCAAAATTTAAGGCCCAAAAAGCGGTGACATACGGACGGACGGACGGACGGACGGACGGACGGTCATCGCTCAATCGATTTCGCTATTGATGCTGATCACGAATATATATACTTTATAGGGTCTATCTCGATTATTTCTCTATGTTACAAACTATGTGTCAAACTTAATATACCCTTAGGATAGGGTATAAAAAGGTACACGGTGTAGGGAAATTACTCCACCGGAAATTATTTCACATGAGAATTTATATATATATGCATATATATATATATATATATTAGAGAGATTTCGAACCAGACCACAGTGTTGGGTCCCTTTTCGTCTCTCTTCCACGACCCATGTTACCCCGAGAGTCTCTCTAGATTTCTCCACAGTTCCTCTCTGGCTTTGTTTCCTCGTGTCAACGCTAGCATCTGTTTAACAGAAATTTGATGCCAGTGATGTATTGATATCTGTTTGCTCCATGCATCTAATCACTGATTGATTGTCCAGTGCTATAACGTTTGTACTCGCAGCCTGACCATCTTTCCGGTGATGCAACGCATGCAACAGAGCAATCATCTCGGCTAGTACTAGTACTAGTTCTTCTGTGAGGATACCTGCGCCCGCATCCATCATGGACCCATCTGTAAAGATGATTAAATCACCAACTTCTTTTCCGGAAGTGAATTCCTGGTCCTGCAGCTCTGATCCGAAAAGTGCAAAGGGCTGAAATTTCAGATCTTTCCTTTCTCATATGAAGATGATCAGATTATCTTTTCCACATTAATGGAGAGCCCACCACCACTCTGAGAGCATTTCTCATGGTATCTGCTGTGATCTTCATGAGTTTACCTCTTGCCACTATTGCTATATTTTCGGCGTATCCCACAGTGTGGATGCCAGTCTTGAATATTTATCGCCCTATTTTTCAGCATATTGTCTCACCACCAATGGGCCAACCCTGCGTTCTGCTACGGCTACTCGAAGGCTTTCGAAGCATATCTTATCGAGGACAATTTCAATGTCCAATGACCATAATCATTGCGATGCCTCTGATGTGCTCTTACGCAACGCGTACCACCTGGTGTACCGTTATTTCCGTACATCTGCCACATCTGATGCTGTCTACTACTCAAAGGACACGCTTTCAGCGCCGTGTTCTCCATATGGTCCCAAACAATTCTTTTCATTGTTTTCAATAGAAATGATGTTAGGCTCACCGGTCTGAAGGACTTCGCTAGTCCTTTTTTCCCGGTTTTAGAAGAAACACCACATTTGTTTCTCTCCATCTATCCACCGGTATGTGGCCTATCGCTAGGTATGTAACGTATATATCCCTAAGCCTTGGTGCAATGAGATCTGCATCCCATTGAATTAAAGCTGGGAATATACCATCCGGTCCCGCGGTCTTGTAAGGAGAAAACGTTTTTACCGCCCCACTGACCGCTTCTGGAGCTACTATCCGTTCCTTCTCATGGCATGATTAATGGCTTTTCTCACCTCCTTCTTTAGATTTTCAAGTTCCCTACACCACCAAGACGTGGGGTCCTTTTCATCTACCAAAGTAGGTGTACATGCCTTTTGGTAAGCATTTTCAACAGCTGATTGTAAGTACTTCAGCTGTGACTCTACATCCCAAGTAGTTTTCAATATTTTGGGTACCCTCCCATTCAGTTTCTCCCGTAACACTTCCTGGTATTTTACTATGTCCGTGTTCCCGGAAATCTTGACATATATTCGATCTTTCTTCCTTTTAGATCTTCAAATGAGATGGCTCTGTGGTCCTACATCATTGTCTGATCCATTACCTCCCAATTTGATATTCTGTCAAGAATTCTATTACTACACAGAGTCACGTCAATAACTTCCTTTCGTCTTGCATCCACAAAGTCGGTTCTGTTCCTCTTTTGAGAATAGTTATCTCTTTGCACACTACAAACTCGAATAAACTCGGACGTAATGTCGTGGAGGCTGTACTTGCCAATAGTCCTACGAAAGATATCCTCCTTTCCTAAATGTCGGTGATGTCTGATTTATAGCAGTCTAGAGCCTCTGTTATTTCTTCGGCTGCACGTGGTCTGTTAAGTGTTCGAACATTCCACGTGCAGATCCGAATGTCGTTGTCCGTGTTTCGGTTGCTAAGGTCGTCAACAGTAGAGTCATCCTTATTCAAGGATTGTGTGGGTTTCGGAAATATTATATTTTTCCGTGGTAGGAAAGTTACCACGTCGCAGAACCGCCAACCGGAGATTCAGTTCCCTTTTATACCCCTAGGACGAGCGCTCAAATATATCGGAGTTAGAAACCCACTTCGGGGATATGAGCGCTACCGTTGGCCCATTAAAGGTTCATCCGCCACCTACTATTTTTCCAAATGGAGATCCATATAGACCTGTGATTCGAACATGTTTATATGTCAAATCAGCTCATATTGAGATGACACTGAATAGTGTGGCCTGACTGAAACTGTAGAAGCCACCGTTGATTCCATTTAGAGAATTCGTCCGCCGCCGTACAGATCAAGAAGAAGTGCCTTAGTGAGTAAACCTCCTCCCCCCACTTTCATCTTTCCCATAAGTGGTTATTGGCGTAAAATTCTGAAGACCACTCACGAATACGAAAACGTTAGTAACTATCTGTTTATCGATTTACAGGTCACGTACAGGATCATCCGAAAAGAACAAGCGCGTAGACCATATAACCTATAGCAAAGTAACCCAAACGTGGCTTGTTAACGCTTGGGGAAAATATTTATTTATTTAAGAAAAGACGGTTCCAGTACTGAAGGTAGCGTAGTCATGCAGAGCTAATGCTCGAACCCACCCCAGAGTAATTATACCAAAAGAGGACGATTTCATTTTCTAACTAAGAGACAAAAAAACTTCTTTATTAAACCGGAAGTTCACGCAGTAAATTAAAGTTAGTAAGAATTTATCAAGGCGCGACATTGATAAAACAGTTTAATTTTATTATGTCTATTGATTTCTGCAAAATTAGTTTCAATCATAGAATGCAGTTTTCATTGTCTATTATTTCTTGAATCGTAGACAAATCTATGAATAATAATTGGACTACTTATCTTATTCTTAAGAATGTTTAAATGAAGTCCACGCCCTGTTCTTCGCAGGAAGTATTTATTTTAAATCATCATCAATCATTATTAAATTTCAAACAATCGGATATACAGAAGCGGATACCCCGAAGCCATTCTCCACACCACAGTATGAGTAGCAAACAAAATGTCTTATTTCATTTACACTACCTTATCTTTCAATTTATCCATAAAGCTATTATGTCATCGGCGATTATGTTTTTCCTAGTTTCCGTCAACTGTCTGCTGTCATTTGTATTGCCTATACAACGAATTAATGGAAGTTCAATGACTCTCAGGGCTTTTGAATAGTACCTACATATGTACAAAGAGTGCGGCTCGTACTGTCAATCTTCATAACGAAATTGCGTCAAAACGGGAATCATTGTCATTCAAAATTTATTAGTACTTCGTCTTATCTGCTGAAAGTTCTACTTAGCATAATACTTTTGCTAGCAAGTCCAGGTTGTGCCTTCCAGCACTTTTCTGATTTAACATCAAATTGGTTGTATTAACAATTCCGGAATTTACTTTCCTATTTATACCACTATCGATTCAAACAAATCTACAAGAACTCATTGAATACCAAATTGAAATTAGTTTTTTTTTCTCGTTTGTCAACCACATAAAAGAAATAAAAGAAAGAAAAAGACAAAAAGGCGGAAAAGAAGATAACAAACCCAATTACCATCCGGAACGCACAATCATTCGCATTATTTTCATTTGTTCTTAACAGCTCTATGCTCACATCATGACGAATACACAACCACTTTACGGATACAATAAAAAAGGAATTTAAATAACAAAAACAACCAAACCAGAACAGGATGTGGGGGCTCACACCACCACTCATATTCTTTCCGCGTTCTTGATCTTTCTTTTCTTGAAATACAAAAAACAATGCTCCCCATCCCACAATAAAACTCCAGGTAATTGAACGCATTGTCCGCATAAAATTATCACATGTCGAAAATCTGGTTCCAAGACAACATTGCCTCAAAATAACAAAAAAGAAAAAATGTCACCACTTCAATAATAATTGAATCACTGAAACGGTGATCTTGTCGGTTCATAATTTAAAGTCGAGTAATTCCTCATTTAAATAGAAAAAAAATAATTAATCTATATTTATACTCCACCCCGCCATATTGATACCTAACCTAGGTTCAACCAGAACTCAAGGTAACTCTTCTAAGGCCAGCACTATTTATCACACATTACCGTATGCTACCAGAGTATACTGTACGCGCAGCATTGATAGAAGTACAGATATATCACAGGAGCGGATTTTGTTTATTCTCGGCCTACAGCAGAATATTTTTAGAACCATTCACCATTTGAGTAAACACACACTGTTCTAATACAATTTTAAATATTACACTATCTTGAATAGTTACTCCCAGTTACGTGAGGAGAACTTGAATAGTTAATATTTCGACTATAGACTAGGTATCAATTCTCCATCTACTTGTTAAGACAGGCATATCTACTTAGTAAGGCGAAGGGTCATATGTCTACAGGTCATAAGTAAGTCAATTATCATCTTACAACCAACAGCATAATTTAAATGTGGTCTTAATTATTACCCATGTGGTTTGGTCATAAGTCCAAAATTTAATGGGTAACTATCACTACGCATCAATTGTGCTTTTTTTACCTCCTAGTGTTAGCCATCGGGTA
Organism: Xylota sylvarum; assembly: GCA_905220385.1. Lineage (NCBI taxonomy): Eukaryota > Metazoa > Arthropoda > Insecta > Diptera > Syrphidae > Xylota > Xylota sylvarum. Next base: position 63,862,648 of record LR999957.1, on the reverse strand, counting down.
TTGGGTGGGGTCCATCCGGACCCGACTTGCTGAACTTGTAAGCGCAAATGTTGAACAAGAGAAAATAGAAGTACCTTATATACGACAGCGGACAAACTCTCTCCATTGGAGTCAACGGTGGAGTCACAGTTTCAAACGGAAGCATAAACACACTTTATCTGGGCTACTTCGAAATATTCAGAACTCAGGCCGATAAAGATTTCCAAGAATAAGTCAGGTTTTTGGAAAAGAGATGGTGGCGGATGTGCCTTTATGGAGACAACGATGTGCCGTCGGTGGAACTACCTTACCACGTTAAAAGTCGTAGTTATGAGAGAGACATTAGTCTCGGATAACAATGACCCCCTCATTTAATATCACGACCCAAAACGTTCACGGAGAATGAATTGATAAATGTTCGTACACTATACACTGCCTCAAAAACTTGAATCTGTCCTCACGCGAAACAGGCCAAATATTACCGTATCCAGGAGATACAACGGATAGAATCAGGTACGGAAAATTTTTTTTTATTACAGGTGTCACAAAAGACTGCATATGTTAGAATGCGGATTCGTCATTGGAACGCGTTCTTACCGACGAAGCTGAAGGTTCTATCAAGGAGGAGTTTTATGACCTCCTGGACGGAATCTACGGAGTCTGTCCGGGGTATGACGTCAAAATCATACTCGGGGACTTCAGTGCCAAAATCGGTAGAAAACATCTTTGACGGATTAGTTGAAAAGCTCAGCCTCCACGACACGACAATAGACAACGTCTTCTGGCTAAACATAGTTATAAGCAGCACTAGATATCTAATGTGGGAGACAGACTGCTGGTATTGATACCATGGTATAGCAATACCATGTTCTATACCACGTGTCTGTCACCCCAATACCAAGTTAAAAGCTAGTATACCACGAAACAAACCTGGTATTGAAACTCGTAATTTTTTGGTGGTATACCACGTTCTTACTGACTGTAGCGCTACTTTCTCTCTGTTGGTGATTCTTCGTAGCTTCTTCACAACGAAGAAGTATCTCAAGTTTAGAAAATGGACTTAAAGAGGAAACCATTTTATCTAAACTGTTTCAATAATATACTAGATCCGAGAAATTTCATGGAAATTAATTTGTGCATAGGAAGTTTCAAAAGCAACCGAATCAATGACGTTACATTGAAAAAAAAATTCAAGTATAAACGTCAAGGTATACTACAAAAATTAACGTGTACTATGAAATGCAATCTGTCAGGGGTTGTGGTATTCACTATACCATGGTATTCATACCATGGTATCAATACCAGCAGTCTGTCTCCCACATAAGACTACGAATGCGCACAGCAACGTGGCGCTCTCCAGATTTCCCAATATTCTGAATGTTCAATCTTTTAGAGGAGCAAACGTAGACTTTGACCATTTTCTTGTTACAGTTCAGCGCTCGACTATCCAACGAGAAGAAACTGCAAACCGCACAGAGAAAGAGATTCAACGTTGGAAGAACAAATGCCAACAATCTGTGGAATCAGTATCACGACATCAACAAAGAAGTAGCCGAGACCACCATAGGTTACCAGCCATCAATCAAAAAGATACCTTGGTGTGATGATGAAAAGGGGAAAAGGGGACAGAATTTGCACTCCTTACTCGAAAGACGAAATGCATGCTCTACAAAAGTTTGAACCAAAACGAATGGGAGAGAATATACAACTGCGAACTCTATGAGCTGTACCAAGATGTGGATGCCAACACACGTCGACTACACTGACTCGGCCATGTCGAGCGAATGGATAATAATGTTCCAGCCAAGAGGATCTTGGAATCACAGCCCCCAAGTTCCAAGGCCAAACATCCGTTTTAAATATCACGTTGTCGCGGATGCCAGAGCGCTTTGTCTAGACAACTGGAAGCAGCCTGGAATCGAAGAGAGTGGAAGGATGCGGTGTCTCAGACGGAGACTCTTCACGGGTCGACAGCCCGTTAAGTAAATACATAAGTATACCTCCACAATTTACTAAAGAATATTAGTCACAAGTCCATAATTAGTATTATAGATGAGTTGGCAATAAATTTTTTTATCTGAATTCGATAAATTGCACTTTATTGCACCGCTTTGCTACTCCCTTCATCTTACCACAGTCTTCTATCACCAGTAGTTCGTAGTGAATGGAGTACCAAAGTGGAGCGAAGCGGTACAATAGTTTGTGTGGTACAATTTTGTCACACTTATATATCAGAAACTTTATTTTCTAGGTCTATCAGAAAAAGGACTCTGCCCCCAAAAATAAAAAATTTACAAAGTTAGTCATAACCAGTTAAGTTTAGATGTAATCGACGTAAGACACCCCTTTAGTATTTCAAATGTTTCAACTTCTAAACAGGGAATTTTAAAATACACTACTACTCGCGAGCACTACAAGAAATATGGGATGGGGATGAATATTTTGCTAAAAAGTTTAACCAGAGGCTAAAAAAGAATATGCGAATGCTATACAGCCTAAACAGAAGCTGATATATGAAAGGAAACCTCGTAGTGAAACCAAAGTCAGTGCTCAGAACAGGAAAATAATACTTCAACATGCAACATACAATTTATAATTTAATACAATAATCATCCATTAGAGAGAATGAACGACAACAGCTAATATTATCTGACCAAAATGTAAGGAAATTAGGTAGCCACCCACAAAAAAAGAAATGTATACATAAATCGAGAACATTAATTAAAACACAAAATGATTCAAATATCCTCCAGGAAACCCCCTGAACGAGTGAATGAGTTGAACCCAATTTCCATACCTTTTTTTTGCATTGACATCATCTAATGTCTCTGGCTTATTGGCATCGAGCATGGACTAGACATAACCCCAAAGAAAAATTCAGGGGTGTCAAATCACATGAGCGAGGTGGCCAATTGAGTGGTCTGGAGGTAAGACTGTCACCAAAGTTCAACTAGTTTGTTGAACTTGGCCGTTGAACCAAAAATGGGTTTTATCGCAGAGAATAATTTTGCACAGAATATCGTGTATGCCTGGGCATATTTCTCCTGCGACGACGACAACATTCCGTCCATAGAGGTCCAGGAACTTATTCGACACTGGCAAGACAGCAACCTACATCATAGGCTACGATGCTAATACGCATCATAAGATCTGGGGCAGTAGTGGCGTCAATAGAAGGGGTGAGTGTCATTTAGAATATCTTGTTAGTAGACGTGTAGGTATTTGAACAAAGGCTCTAAATATACCTTCGTAAATACGATTCGCGAAGAAATACTTTGTTGAAAATAAGCATGTGTCTGACGAAGCCTTGCTGTCTGACTATCAACACATCAGGTTCGACATTCCCGGCAAATTGTCACATGCTTCTTGTAGATATGATTCCAAGTCCAAGGACTGGAATCTGTACCGGGAACTTGTCTTCTCTAAATTAGATATGCTTGTTGCATCTATCGAGTCCACAGGGGACCTAGACGAAGCAGCTTACCAATTGAATGATGTGTTGCTTATATTTCATCACGACAGTTGTATCCATAAAACCAGTCTATGTAAATATAAGGTTTCCTGGTGGAATGACCAGGAAGCAAGTTAGAAAACTATTCAACTCTGCTAAGCGCACGATGAGTTGGGACAAATATAGGTTCGCTCTTACAGCATACATTTTAGATTTAAAGATGCTACATGGAGGAAATGCTGCGAAAACAATACTGACATGCCAGTAGCGGCACGAATGCATAAGACACTTGTTAAAGATCATGTAACTTGTGAAGAAGACAGAAGAAACTTTACGTTCCAAGGAAATTGAGAAATTTTTACAAGTTTCTAAAATTCGTCATCCATAAAAATGCTTCTTTCCCAAAAAAATATTAAGACTATGCATTACGAGTGTCCGTATTTATGTGTGGTCACTCTTACTCGACTTTATCCAGAAATGCTGCAATTTCCATTCAATGTAAACAAACTTCAAACTAGGCCAAGTGCGGTCTACGAAGAGGCCCCAAGCATAACCGTGTTTACTTTATACGCAATTCCGGGCCTGGGTACACAAAAATCAAATAAGTTTAACTGATTTCGATTTGATTGTCAAGGTTTTGTCACGCAAAGCTTTTATTGAGGGTGGTGAAGAACAATAGAAATGTGCGTTTTTTATTTTCCCCTTTTTGTATAATTTGTTTTTATTTTTTTCTCGCACTATTTCTTCTCCGCTCATTCTTCTTTTGAACTTGAACGTGCTGACAATTGCGTTACAATATCTACTCTACATACGAGCATAATCTTACGCAATAGTAAACAATGCAATTAGCCGGGTTAACATTCCATTTGAATCTCAATACGTATTCTACCGATGATACTCGGTTTTGGTTTCGGTTTCATCTGTCGCATACGATATCGTTGGGGATAGAGTCTGGCGCCCAGCACCCCCACCCAGGCACTAGTGGATCGGCAATGCTAACTTTCGGACAGACCCAGTCATACACGTACCATGGAAGATTGGATTAAGTGGCGACAACGAGCAACCATTGAACTTCGCGGCGCAAACAATCGCAAATACAAAGACATACACACAGACAGCAAGGAGAAGAAACAAAAGAAGAAAAACTTGTCACCAAACTGGCTCAGTGTTTGTGCCTAACGTGTGTAGGTGGGAACGAATTGGCCCGTCCCGTTCGCCAAACCGACTGGGGGTATAAAACCTGACTTCGCATTTTGGACAAGCATCATTCCAACAATTCTCTTGCGGTGAACTCATTTCACAACACAGCAATGGCGATTAAAGTAAGGGCATCATCATAAGATCTTCTCCAAGGATAAACTTATAACCTACATATATTTGATTTTTGATAGATTTTTGGGGTTCTTTGTCTGCTTATATGTAGCACAGCTTCGCACTATGCCTACGATTACAGCCCAGTGTACCACCAGCAGCCAATCGCATATGTTCAACAGCCCACTATCTACCATGCAGCATCCGTGGCGACTCAAGCTGCACCCGTCGCCACCTTGGCTGCACCAGCCGCCGTTCCAGTCTTGCGCCAAGTTGAATATCTCTCCGCTCCAGCCAAATACGATTTCTCTTACGGAGTACACGATTCGCTGACCGGAGATATCAAGAGCCAGAGGGAATCTCGTGATGGTGGTAATGTACAAGGATCCTACAGCCTAATTGACGCCGATGGATACAAGCGCACTGTTACCTACACCGCCGATGATGTGAATGGATTCAATGCTATCGTTCAACGGGAACCCTTGGTAGGACTTGCCTCTCCAATTGTGGCAGCTCAGATTCCTCAGTCACAGTACCTGCCAGTTGCTCAGGCTCCAGTCCCAGTTTCAGTTGTATCAGCTCCGGTAGTATCAGCTCCAGAACCAGCGCCTGTGGCAGTGCAAGAGCCAGCCCCAGTAGAACAACCTACTGAAGAATTCGAAGTTGCTCCAGTTCAAGAGCAGCCAGAGGAAATCCCTCAGCTAGAAAACGATATCCAGGACGTGCCCCAATCGGATGATGATAGTGAAGTTATCGACGCTTTCGGTGCCGCGGCTAGGAGTGTCACCGAAAACACTGTCAGCAGTACAGAAAGCAGCCTGAATCAAGAAGAAGTAGCGCCCCAAGAACAACAGCAGTAACAAGGCGAAGAGCATTGGAGGATGGGGACTTGCCTCTCTCATCCAACACTGAAATGAAAAGAAATTGTGATTGTTAAACGTACATACCTCTACATACTCGTACATAAAACTAAACCTGAATGAATAAAAAAAATAGTTAAATTTATCAAAACATTAAAAACGAATTTTTTTTCCCTCCTCTCGAGTTCATTAAGTCGCCGTCCGACCGCCAACGTCTTGAGAACGGCCCACAATTAGAATGTTTTGTTTACCGAGTTACATGGTGGCCACTCAGTAGCTTTCGCACTACTTCAGCCAACGGATGAGAGTACCTGAAGATACTCTTCAATCCACTTCGAGCCTTGTAAAGCAGATTGAAGTTCCCTCGGCGGTTATAAGCCTTTTTTTGCTAGCCTCGTAGTTTTTACTTTCGTCTGAACAAGCGATAATTATTATGTAAGGGATGGAGAAGTGGGTTCACTAAGAGGATGAGGAATTTCGCTTTTTTTTTCGAAGCACTTATGAGTCAGTACTCGTGGGGCGGCGAAGTAACTTAATTTATTTATCTGAGTAAATCTGGTTAATTTGCAGAGTGCTTGCTTAGTTGAACAATTGAGTGGAGATTTGAAAGATCATCAAATTAAATACAACAACATACGATGAGTGGTAGTTTTGGGTTGAGTGCTGGCAGTGGGTATCGTTGAATGGATGTTTTAGGTCATCGTGAGTCTTGGATTAAATGGTAATTGGCGGCTAAGATTATGAAATTATGTTGTGGATAACCGAAGACTTGCAAGAGCAGGTGTGTGCTCTCGACATTCTTCTTATGACACATTTTGAAGATTTCATTTGTTGTTATACATAATGGTTATAGTTCCAGAGCAAAGAAAAACTATGAATGAGATCAGCTTGTAGCAGATACGTTCAATTAAGAGAAAATAATGATTATTTTGCACTGAAGTAGATGTTTGCTTGAATTTGAATTCTGAAATACTTTTCTAGCAGGGATTGTACATAAAAATCATTGCCTTTACCAATGGGTATATGTACGCACAGTTTGTAGCCCAATGGTTCTGGTAACTATGTACATATGAATTTGTTTGCGATCGGATATAAGTTAGGAAGATGAAGAGCATCAAAAACCCACCCTAGATAACCAGAACGAGTTGGCCTCTTTCTCTATTATGCCGTCAATTATGCTATACAATTTTCCATTCGACCCCATTCTTGCCAGAGCATCCGCCTTCTCGTTACCTTTAATATTATTATGTCCGGGATTGGTTTTGAAGTGGTGTAGTTCTGAAGCATTCGGAGTTATATTGCCTGCCCTTTGTCTTTATTGAGTTTCATATTACCACATGTTCATAGGTGGTCTCTTTCCACAGGTTGGATTCTCTCAATCTGAGAGTTCCTTTCGTACCAGAACCTTTGATGAACAAGTCCATGGGAAGGATATGAAGAATCATATCCAAGCCTACTTGCGGCACGCTTCTTGCTAAGTCTGCAATTTGATTCTCTTCTCTGTGTCTTCACAGATTCTTATAATTTTGTGTATGGTAAGGAGCCAAAGCAGTGGGGAGAGGTCTCTTCCTTGTGGCTTGTCTCTTCTTGTCATTTTCCTTACGAAACTAACTCCCCGATAACCCAATACTTACATTATTGAAAGCGCCCTCAATGTCGGTGCCATACCATATTCCTTCACAACCAGAGAATGCCCAATTTCTCTAACCACACTATGGAGAGCGTTTTCCACCGATTTCCCTTTAAGGTAGGCATGTTGCGCTTCACATAGGTTTTGGGAGGTCAATGAGTTGCTCTAGGGTTTTTTTTTGCTAAAACGACGAGAGACTATAGTCGGTAGAGTGGTTAGATTTTCCTGCTTTAGGAATGAAAACCAACCTTACCTCTCTCCATTTACTAGGTATGTATCCCGTACGCATAAAGTTTGAAAAGGTGTTGACGAGATGGGGTGCCACCGTGTTGCAGCATTGCAACTTGAAGTATTTGAACGCCCATGACACTTTGTTCTCATTTATAATTTTGGAAATCTCTTCATCTTCTGCATGCTGTAAATGAACTGCGGTTCAGCAAGTGGTGGCAGTTTCAATTTCTATACAGCTAGGGAAATGAGTTTCCATTAGCAGTTCCAGAGATTCCTGGCTCGATTCTGTTTATGTGTCGTCAATCCTCTGGATATATCCGAGGATACGGGGGTCTTTGCATAGTAGCTTCCGGAACCTTTCGCCCTCGCTTTTGTCCTCTATGGATTCGCATAATTTTTGCTATGATCTTAGTTTAGCTGCTCTGATATCGTATTTATATTCATTTATGTATATTCATTCGTTTTAGCCCTATTGAAAGCTGTCCTAGTTTTTATTCTAAGTTGTCGACGCTCTGTGATCCACCAGACCGCATTGGTTTTCTTTTGAGGTCGACTGTTAGGACACGGACTATTAAACGAGTCTTTCAGAGTATATTCCAAGTTGCCTACCGCATTCTCAATGTTAGTCGTGTTTTAAGGAGCTGTGGCTGACGGTGGGGCTGGCTTCGTTGCGACTAGGTTTGAAATTTTTTCCAGTTCACTTCTTGGAGACTTTTGAAGGGTTTAAGCCTATCTTTTATCAAGTTAATGATGAAGAGAATTCTGTTGTAATCCCTAAAGGAGCAGGCAGTGGAGACTCTCCATTGCTTAACAATATTGGTGTTATTATCTGTGACTGGAGTCAAATGGATAACTTCTCCCTAACCCGGTTATGAAACTTTGGTGTGTTGCCTTTGTTGCATATTATAATAAGAGTAGAAGAAAGAATTGGTATCCTTACTTCCTCATTGAATATGGTGGCCATTAGCGTCCACCAGACCAGATCCAATGACCGGATTTCATTTGCGTTACTTGGAGTATGTCGTTAGTGTTCGGACTGCTTCGCGTGGTGGTTCATTTTCATCGTATGGCATGTAGGCGGACGACAGAAGCAAATTTATGTCCCTTCTGCTCGGAATATACCACAATCAGATCGTTGTAGCTGTAGAGAGTTCAAAGAAATAGATTAAATAATTGTTTTCTTTGCAACTTTACTGGTTCTCGGTTTACCTTCAGTATGTGGGTAATATCATACAATTTGTTGATCTTGGGCTTTAGTCCCTAAATTTTAACATATCTCAGGTAGGGTTCTTGGATCTGGGCTATGTCCACGTTTTTTTAGTCATGAAAAGCAATAAGTCGTCGAAAGCTGTTTAACAGTAATACAGATTAATCTGAGCCCAGTCCGAACTTGATGCTTCCCCCAGTTTTCTTTAAGCGTCAAGAGAGCTTTGGTCAGTAGTAACTAGAAGGTTCTTTCCAGTATCTCTTTTACTCGTGGCCAAAGATATGATTCACCAGCTTTGAGAGTTCAATTCTTTGTTCTGTCTGGCTATTAGTTCCAAAATCGCCTCATCCTGCGGAATCGTAACCGAAAGGAGGGAGACACGATCGAGGTATTATCTCCAACTTAGCACCTGGCCAAACTTCGCCAAGGCTAATGACTATCCTCGTCAGGAAACCCAGGAATTTCCTGTTTCTGCAGCGAATTTCCATTTACTCCGTCAAAGGTGATCTCACCACCTATCCTCTTAACGCACACTAAAATGCAAAATGCAGATATTGTAATCGAGAACATATTTATGACAAATGTCCAGCGGTGGCAAAAGATGCTAACTCTGTGGAAGATACACTCATTTCGCTGTTGTGTGTGAGACGAGAAAAAAGGTAAGCGACATAACGTGTTTAAATAATTTGGATTCTAATAGCGCATGAGAATCAAATTGCTGAAGTGTAACCTGGAAATGAAATATGTATGTGTCAGGAAATGATTTGCATGTACCAGACCTGTTTTCTAGAAAATTTATTAAAGATAAGCATGCTGTAAAAGAAGATGTATTCAAAGATGTTGTTCATAACATCAAAATGTGCCAGTATTTAATAAGCCACTTTAGAAGATCCAAGACTACAAAGATTAATTTCAAGGTGTAAGCAAGGTTGGCCAAAAACAGCATAGCAAAAGTACCTGAGGATCTCGAAATGTTTTGGAATGAGAGGTATAAGACTTATTTTGAAGATAATTTGTTGTTTTTTGAGGAGAGTGTTTGTACCAGAATCCTTAAAAAATTAAATATTAAAATTACTACGCAAAGCACATCTAGGAATAGTAAAAACAATTGCTAGGGCAAAAACATTTTTTTATTGGCCTTTTATGAAACGAGACATAGAGAATGTTATTCGAAGATGCCAAATGCGAATAATTTCAGCCGGCTAATCGAAATCATTCTCTGTTGTCTTTAATATAAGTACATACATATATTTATGTATGAGTACATCAGTTTCGAAAATGAGAGCCGCTGGCCTAATAAGGGCGGTGGCGGATGACACCATTTCTTTTCAACAAAATAAATAAAATGTAATACATATAATAAATAAAAAAATAACTCCGTATACCATTCACCCATTTTAATAAACACAAAAAACTTATGGCATCCTTTTGTAACAATTTAATCTTAACCATAGCTTTAAAAAAATATATATTAATCCCATTGTGCTTGGCAAGCCTTTACTATTTTATTGGCCAATACCCTTTTACATCGGCTTACTTTAAACATTTTTGTTCTACCCCGAACAAAGGACACAAAGCAGAGTTTAATTGTATTCATAAATTCGCGCTGAAGAGAGTCAGGCCCGGGCTAAAAAAAAAAGTCACCCATTTGTAATGTGGCAAAGTCGTGGTGGTGATAGTGAATCTGCAACCTGCCTTTCCTTCCATTAGCGCTCAGATTGCGAACGCAATTAAGCGCGTTAATTAAATTTTGTAATTTTTTAATTATTCGAAATCCTTTTAGCCGTAGGCTATTTTTAATAAGGTCACGTTTCGCGCTACCCTTTTCTCCCACTGCCATGGATGTCGAAGTTGGGAGCGCGGTGCTAATTTATATTGTATATGAGCATGTCGCTTCTGGTATTTGTGCGGAATAAATAAGGTTTTAGGCGTGTAGGCGGAAATCTGTTTCCTGCCACTTTTGTCTTTCGGGATAGTATCATCGGTATACGGTCGTAATAAGATTTCGTAGATGGGATTAAGGTCAGGGACATTTATTTATTGTCTAGGATAAGGGGATAAGTGGTAATCACAGTGCGTGTTGTCAAGTGACAAATTCTGTGCAAAAGTTCCAGACACTTTTGTGGTATTTTGGCGCAATTATATTGAAGACATACGAGTATGTGAATGTCTACAGTAAATTGAAATCCATCTTAATTTTTCCTTGTTTTTGTTGTTTTTAGATATGATATGGGAGGAATTTTTACAATTTTAAGTAGAACGTATGAAAGTAAGTAGTGGCTATTATAGCTCCAAACTGAACCTCGATTAAATTCGAATGACTTTGAACCGAGTCTTCATAACAATTACTTATCTAACTAATAAAATTCCACGAAATACTTGATAACACGTCTTTATATAACTTCTGTGTGAACTTAAGCCTTGAACCATGTCGAGTAAGGGAATTACTTGATATTATTATGAGGGAGAAGTTCAAAAAATTGGGTCAGCTGATTCTGTTCGTCATAGTGTCGGTCTGTGAGTTCCACTGCAACTTAATGGATGGACAAATTTACTTACATATGTATATCTGAGTCTGTGCGGTCACGCTTCGAAGGAATGTTCAATTTAATCTCAAAAACATACAGATACGTATGTATCGTATCATACGGATCGTATGATACCACATCCCCCTTTCTATACAGCTCTTATAAAGTGGGCTTCGTCTTCAAACCCCCAGATGTGAAATTTCATCATTATAGCTCAATATTGAATCCCCAAAAAGTGGTCACATATGAACCAACGAACATGACTTAATCGATTTCGCTATTCTGTCATTTGTCCTTCCGTCTAAGCGTTTTGGTCTAAAATTTTGAGCTAGGAGCATGAAATCGGGCGTTGTGACCCAGTGGTTAGTACGTCGAACTACTGAGCTCGAGGTTCGAGATTCGTGAGTAAATCTGTTGTGAAAAGGGTTCTCCAAACAAAAATTGCTCTTCGGGCAAGGCATTAACTAGGCTCCTTCCATTCATGTGTAGATTATGTATAAGAAGTACAGCGTGAATGGTTGTGGAAAGCTGGCCCCTGGGTTTCATGGATCTATCGTGCCAAATATTTGTATTTTTTTATGTAATTAGTGATGTCGTTCATGATATTTGTATATAGAAGATGTATTAAAATTTAAAAAAAGAAACTTTCGAGGGGATCTCTTAATTTCAACCAATTTGGAGATAAAGCCTGATTTGAAAGATTTTCAGCTGGCAGGAATGGTGAACTGAAGCCAGATCGGCGATGGAAGGAACAGCAATCAGCTGCAGAGGCTCCATCATCATATATGTTTGTACATAGTCAGCTGCAGCAGCAACCACTGCGACATCCGTTGCAATAATCAGATCTGACTTTCTGATTTTAGTGGCAGACTTGACGATTTAGAGTGTTTTGGTCCGATATTTCTCAGCGCTATCGTCATATTTGTTCCAAAAATCGGAATCTTAAGGAAATTCCAATAGCAACGCCTTGGTATAAGATGGTTTGAGTCAAGGATGTTCTACCAACTGAAAGCGCAAGCAGTGAACATAGAGGATGAGGTCAACGGAAGGTACTCCAACCAGAACTGATCAACTTCCTGCAGTCAACTCTGCCTCCTGTTCCTTAAACTCAGACAGGGAAAAACGGAAGAAGCGGGCCTTGTGTAAGGCACCTAATGTAGGAAGGGTGTCCACAACTGATACGTGTCCTTCTGTTGGGTATTCCCCAATGGTGTGGTGTGGGCTCTCTCATATACCGCCATGTAATTTGAGTGACAACAATCAACGAGATTCATCGTCGTCGCAGCGGCAGCGATTAAATCCCCCAAAGGTCCCAGCACCAGTGGTCGGAATTTGGCTGTAGTGGATAAAACTTCAGCTAAGCAATTACACGTCTCCGAAGACGTAAAAAGAAGGATTGCTACCAAGAAGCTGCTGTTTCTGCTCTGGCGATATGTACATATAGGGAAAGCAATGACCGATGCGGAGTGCGAACAATGCGAAAGACATCTTTGGTAGCTACCGACGGCAGCAGATGTTCGTATTCATGTGGAGGGGTGTGAGATGAATCACGGAGTCCTTGTGATGAAGCGCGTATTGCAGCGAACCATTGAATGGCTGGGCATGGGCAAAAGCTTTGTCGATAGCATTAAATTTGTGTATGACATGTGTCCTTTCCTGGACTATAGAAGGATTCATTTCTGGTTTATTTCCAGATGAGTGCAGAAAACTGACGCAGTCCGTGTAAATGACATTTACTCTAAGTTGCATGATTCCAAGGCTGCTATTGCTCTTCTAAGTAGTAGAATGAACCCATATTTAGCTTGGGAGGTGTTATGAGGTGTTATGAGCGATCACCGAGAATTTGTCTAATTGTACCAAACTTCCACACAGTGATCAAGCTTGGACAAATCTCTAAATAGGATTTGGTTGCTGCAGCTATGAGCTACGAAACGTATAATGGAAAACTTTCGTCGCTAAGTTAACTTACTTTCTCTATGATTCGGTAAAGCGTCCACCCCGAAGGCCTCGGAAATGGACCTTCATCATACATTACTCAGAATACATTCTGGGGGAGCAAATGCAATTTTTGAGGAAACAATTTTCTAAACACTACGAGAAGGTGCATAAACACTGACCATCGGAAGTAAGAAAGGACAGTCAATGTGTGTTCTTCTTTTCTCAATCGGTTTTATATCAATGAGAGCACATCTAGCTTCATACGGAGGAATATTATTATTCCAGGACATCTTTCGAAGAGTAGATTTTGTAAATCCTAGAAGTAAATCCGACTCCCAACTACACATTTTGATACTTCTAGCTCTTGGCTGCACAGTACCTTTATGAGCTGTTTAAACTTCGGCTACACTCCTAGAACTTGGAGGAAGTCCAAAGTTGTCTTTATACCTAAAGCCGGTAAGACCTCCCATGCATCCCCTAAAAACTTCCGTCCGATCAGCCTATCCTCCTTTCTACTAAAGACGTTGGAAAGGCTGATCGACGTCCACATTAGAACAAAATTAGTTCTCCTATCGATATCCCACCAAGCGTATCGCAAGGGTAAATCGGAAAAGACTGCCCTACTCGTTGGAATCATTGTCAAATCTTATGAAAACAAAGATTTCACTATGGTGTCCTTCCTTGATATTGAAGGAGCTTTCAACAATGACAAAACAAAAGCTATTTATATCTGCTGCACTTCTTGACTTGAAGTTTGACAACTGTCTTTGTTATTGGATCGAGCAGATGCTTAAAAGCAGGCTTATCCATGCTGAACTGTTGTGCTGTCTAAACAGACGGTCGGTGTACAGAGCCACTATAGTGGCTCATAATAGTGAATGAGATACTTCTAATCGTGGGTAAAGAGGAATTTAGTGTCATAGCTTATGCGGACGACATTGCGATAACGATATCAGGAAATTTCCTTGTTAGAGTTAGATAAATCTAAATAATGCGGATAGATAAATCTAAATAAAATAGCAACGTGAACGGATGGTGTCGGTCTCGCCGTTAATCCGTCGAAGACTGAACTAGTATTGCTTACAAGAAGGTACATAACTCCTCCAAAATTCTAGGGTATTGAATTGCAATTTGCAGATCATGCCAGATACTTGGGGAATTATACTCAATAAAAAATTCAGTTGGAAACTAAATGTTTAAGACCGTGCCAGGAAGGCGTCGATTGCCCTTTATTCATATAGGAATGTCTTAGGCCCATAGGAATGTCTTCAGCACCGGATCGTTCACTGGATACACACGGCAGTCGTCAGACCCATCATTATGTACGGAATACTACATAGTCTGGTGGACGGCACTGGACAAGAAAAGCAACATTGCAATACTTGAGACGGTTCCAGGGTTATCCTGCGTCTGTATAACGGGTGCACTGCTATAAAAGCCTTGGATTCGCCAATAATCCCGCGGATCTCTTTACGAGATCGCTGTCATGTGCGACGTATCCCTGTGCTAGGTTCCAGCACATGTCTCTATTCCAAACTAATCTGTCCAGAACTGGATTGTAGGAAAATGCAGCAGACTTATTTCCGACAGTAGGATAAATCTTAGAAATATAGTTGGCGCCTTCACACGGCACCGTCTGGTAGGCAGACATGTCAGAAGGCTCGGTGCGCCCTTCAACGATTTCTGTAGAAGCTGTAGAGACGAGGAAGAGGAGGAAGCAATGACACATGTTCTGGGCACTTGTCCTGCGCTATCGGTCTTGCTCGGATCAGGTGGCACATCTTTGGTCCTGAACCTGGTGTGGTGAGTGCTGATACTGATCCTCCTCGTTAAAGTGCATCCTCGGCTTTCTCCGAAAGTCGAAGAAATTTCAGTAAAATGGTTAGATGTAGACGATCAAGTCCGGTCTTGAGCCATCTGCACATTTGCTCCTACAGGCTATAGGCAACATATACGTACACTCGTAGTGTATAAACTATTGAGAGTGTGGCATACCAGCTGAGATAGAAAATCATCTGATGGGTATCTCCTGTTTACCGCTGCCATAATATGTTAATCACAATTCTGTAATCAAAGTTATGTGCATTACTCCGATCCACTGTAGCAATCTTTTGTCTACACCATGTAAAGTCATACAAGTCGAAAATTGCTTTGTTGAAAACGTCCTCTACGTTGATATAAATCCCGCATTCATTTCTAGATGCAGGAAAAGCATTCATCAACAGAACTGGTAGTTATCCATGTCACAGTGCATCTAACCCCATGCTATTCAATCATCCATATCCTGAACATCCAACAAATACTTCATTACTACTAAAATACGCCATTAGCACCATTCATTTTTAAGTTGATCAAGTTAATACTTCGCATAGTACGCTCAATGATTTTATCCTTTTGCAGCTTGTGCCAGTTTTTCCTTTTATGCCATATAAACTGATTATTTGCTCGTCGAACATCCACCACGAATATCATCAAAACATACAGAAAAGCTACAATACTATCCGTTATAATACTTTATCGTCCTTACTTTGTATCAGCCCTAATAAAGTGGGCGCGGCATACCGCTTTTTTTATACCCTATCCTAAGGGTATATTAAGTTTGACACATAGTTTGTAACATAGAGAAATAATCGAGATAGACCCTATAAAGTATATATATTCGTGATCAGCATCAATAGCGAAATCGATTGAGCGATGACCGTCCGTCCGTCCGTCCGTATGTCATCGCTTTTTGGGCCTTAAATTTTGAGCTAGGACGATGAAATTTCATATCTGGGCTTCTGAGAAAAAGATACAGTACAAGTGTAAAATTTTTTTAAATTCGCCCACTGCCACGCCCACTTTTCATAACTTCATAAAATTATATGAAACCGAAAAATTTTGTTAAGACCAAATATTTAGGCATTCAGACTCCCTACAATCCACTCATACAAAAGATTTGGCCACGCCCACTTTTTGGGAGCGTTTTCATCATAAAACCGACTTTTGGGCCTTAAATTTTTAACTAGGACGCTGAAATTTCATATCTGGGCTTCCGACGAAAAGATACAGTGAAGAAGTGTAAATTTTTTTTAAATCCGCCCACTGCCACGCCTACTTTTTTATAACTTCACTAAATTATATGAAACCGAAAAATTTTGTTAAGTCCAAATATTTAGGTATTCACATTCCCTACAATCCACCCATAGAATAGTTTTGACCACGCCCACTTTTTGGGGGCGTTTTCATCAAAAAACCGATTTTGATAAAATTTTACATGTAACATCCTCAAACGTTCGACATTATAGCTATATTTGAGTACAAAATGCAATTTGGCCACGCCCACTTTATAGAGAGGAGGATAGGGTATCATACGATCCGTTCCAGACGGATTGTAGCTTTTCTGTATGTTTTTATACCCTATCCTAAGGGTATATTAAGTTTGACACATAGTTTGTAACATAGAGAAATAATCGAGATAGACCCTATAAAGTATATACATATATTCGTGATCAGCATCAATAGCGAAATCGATTGAGCGATGACCGTCCGTCCGTCCGTCCGTCCGATGAAATTTCATATCTAAGCTTCTGAGAAAAAGATACAGTACAAGTGTAAAAATTTTTGAAATCCGCCCACTGCCACGCCCACTTTTTTATAACTTCACTAAATTATATGAAACCGAAAAATTTTGTTAAGGCCAAATATTTGGGTATTTAGATTCTCTACAATTCACCCATAGAACAGTTTTGGCCACGCCCACTTTTTGGAGCGTTATCATCAAAAAACCTATTTTGATAAAATTTTACATGTAACATCCTCAAACGTTCGACATTATAGCTATATTTGAGTACAATATGCAATTTGGCCACGCCCACTTTATAGAGAGGAGGATAGGGTATCATACGATCCGTTCCAGATGGATTGTAGCTTTTTTATTGAATTACTGCGATAACTTCAATGTGGGCTAAATAGTTTAGTGCGTTGGACTACGGAGCGAGGAATTTGAGGTTTGATTCCCAGACAACACCAAAAGTTTGCTCTCGCGAGAGTCTGACAAACATTTGAGAGTATAGCTGTCGTGAGAAAAATATTTCTCAAATAAAAAATTGTCCTTCCGATACGGGATTAAACAGTAGGCCACTTCCATTCGTGTAAAGAAATTACACGCACAACACGAATGGAAGCCCGGGGTCTAAGGACCTGTCGCGCTAATTATTTGTGTTTTTTGTAGGATAAATGGGAGGATGCAAAATATTATCAAAATCGATTTTTTAATAAGAACGCCACCTAAAAATGGGCGTGGCCGCATATGAATGATTGAATGAATAAATGAATGAATGAATAAATGAATGAATAAATGAATGAATAAATTAATGAATTAATGAATGAATGAATGAATGAAAGAATGAATGTATGTGTGACTGAATGAATGAATAAGCTTTCAGCTTTTCTGTATGTCTTTTCTTCAATCGAATCGCAAACCGTTCATCCAACGCGTGAGTGCTTGTGAAAGCTGCACATCAAAATATCCTTTCAGAGAAGACAACCCAATTTTAATGCACCGATGCAAACAATAATTACCATTTACGGACCCTGAGTATGTACATATCATACATACAACAACCTTAGTACAAACCCACATTGATGCATTATCTATCGCATTAATTTGTACCACAGCAGGTGCTAGAACTTAACTCGCACATTGTTAATTGTTAGACAAGCCACAGGCACATAAGACCCATCATACAGCAAATTTCTCATTTTAGCATCTCTCCAAGCAGCTTGGCATTTTAACAAATGGCAAGAGAATTAAAGCCAAATGGATGTATGTATATGATAAGGCACAAAGGTAGTAAGAGTTCATGATTAAATTAAAGAGCTCATAATGTCGATGATATTAGGTGCGAAATCTTACTGGATGTGGTATACTCGTACAGCAGTGTGGTTGCACGACATATGGGTTTGTAACAGCCTACATGGATGTGCAAAATCAATTTAACTAATTATAATGTCGGCACGAGTTGATGTTGCCTGTAAGATATTCGGGGGAATTATCTTTATGTCCCTCGCAGATCGTGTGTAGCCTAGGCAAATCTGAAGCGGCGGAGGTGGGGTTGCGGGCAACGAGATTCAAAAATTCCTGGAAATGTTTGCGAACAACACTGGAAATGGAATTAAATGAGTTTCAGAATTAACACACATTTTTTGTCAGTACTAATGGATACATATGTAATACGTGGAATTCAGGTGGTTCTAAGAATTTTAATGGAAGTTTAAATTCTTAGAAGAATTTGGGAGAGTTTTTGGTTTACAAATTGTGGCGGAATTCTGATCCGTCGTTTTTTTGACGGTATTAATTTTGTAGGTTTGGGCATACATATCTCCCAAACTCATCCGTCTATAAAGGATATCTTTGAAGAACGCTCATTGGTCGGCAGCAATCTCACGTAATCCTTTGAACTTGAAAACAAATTAAGTCAAGATGAATCTCTGTCATATGATTATTTTGTCAAGTTCATTCTGGAAAAGATTGTGCTAAATTCGAAAGCCAACATCAGGAGCAATTTTTTTTCAAAACTCGGTACAATTACTTGAATATGTATGTTGATGACAACGACATAATTTGTTGAGACAAAAGGAGATGGAACGCAATTCGCGTTAAACGGGGGTAAAAAAAATACATGCACGTGTATGTACGTACGTACATACTTAGGTGGCGCTACAGTTCGGGGTAAATTTGATTCTCAACCTACAGGCCTCTCCAGTTAGCCCGATCTTTAGCTATTTGCTTCCAATCGCGCACTCCAAGTCGGTTGGGAGGTCTTCCTCTACTCCGGTATCCCTCCAGGTTTGATTCAAAGACTCTGCGGATCGGAGCACTTGTGTCCATTTGGTATACATCACCTTGTCATTTCGGACACGACTGATACGCAGTTTTTTTTCCTAGATTGATGTTGCTGTACAGCGTGTATAGTTCATTATTGAATATCCTTCTCCAAAACCCGTCAATGGAAACGGGACCGAAAGGTTTATGAAGATTTTTTCTTTGGCTTTAGCGCCATTAAGTAGGACTGACCTTGATCATGGTCTTGTATATAGTCTCCTTAGTTGTTCGAGATAGGACCTTACTACTCAATTGACTTCTCAGGCCCCTCAGCGTTTTGCAAGAGTTATTCTTCGTGTTACTTGTGGTGAGGTGTTATTTTCGGAATTGATAGCAGAGCCTAGGTATAAAACTTACAACTCTGACGATCTTTTCAATTCGTCGATGTGTCTCTTCTTATTGACAGCATATAATTGACTTTGATCTCATTTATCGCTAAACTCATAAACCGCGTAAATGAATAAATAAATATATGTACTTATGTAAATGAATATAAATAGAAATGCTGTAATCAAGTTACTCATCATCGTAAAACGTTGTCGTTACTCATCATCGTAAAAACGATGTCGACAAAACGACACAATTGTTCGTTACAATGCTAAAGTAGTTAATGATTTCATCTACCAATCTAGGTTACGTTGTAACGTTTAAAAATAAACCACTTTAGAGATCAAGTGAAGAATGACTCGTGCCAATGCCTGTTTCTTTTGAATAAAAGGTAAGTAATGAGCAAAACAGTCTTAAGATCATCAGGTCCTCATTATCTGAATAAAAATATACACACTTTGTTGTTTCAAGTCCACAAAATGGATCTTTATACCTATTTTCTTCAGCGGAATATGGAGAAATATATGCAAAGTAGCGTCCGATTACTAAACAAAGTGTTGAAGTTTAGAGTCACAAAACAGACGACCTAACCTTTTGCGAACGTTTTACAAAAAAGCTCTACTTTCAAGCCAAACAATTTCACGACCACGATGGGAACATCTATCGGAGGACACATGCGGAAGGTAAGGAGAAGGCAGTACTAACCGGTCATTACAGTCGACGGCAAAAACGGACTTAGAACCACAAATTGAAGATACATCCATTATCGCACTTTCTTTCTCTGTAGCGATATTGAAACCACCAAAGACGCTGCCAGACTCAAAAAAGTCTTGTCATATATTCAAACATCTCCGAGGTTCCTTAGCAAACAAGACGGCACGTGGACTGAATCTTATTCTGACACCTTGAAAGAACTTATCTACACTCATTTCTCTGCCTACCTCCTCACCAACTAACTCCCCACAGATAAGGTCAGTAGCTTAATGACACCGAAGAGAACACATAGCATGGACAGAGTGGAAAATGTAGCATGGGCTACTCATACAAATCGCCGGGACCCGACTGTATTATTCCCATGATGTAATAAGGCTCAAAGGCTGCTTACGCTGCACCTATGTACCCCAATCATGGAGAAAAGTCAATGTCATTTTTATCCACAAGGCGGGAAAGCCCAGCCACACCAGGGCAAAGGATTTTAGATCGATCAGTCTAGCATCTTTTCTGCTCAAAACCCTAGAAAGATTTCTAGACATCTACATTCGCTCTAAACAAACCCCAAGGGACGTCTCAGCTCCCAAACTTGCCTATATGGACGGCCGAACAATAGAGACAGCGCTACCCGAGGTGGTTCCAATCGTCGAGAAATCGCTTCACCAAAAAGAATTTACTTTAACAGCATTCCTGAACATTGAATAGGCCTTCAACAATGTAAACTTGAAATCAGTAACAGCACTAAAAGTACGGGAATCCTATCCTATCAGATTGGTAAGAATGTATAGGTATGCACAATTGTGAAGTATTAAGTCTGACCTGGGTAGTAGCCAGCACATCCTATGGCATCCCATGGAACCCCCCAAAGAGGAGTCTTATTACCACTACTCTGGAACGTAGTGATCAACGAAATAGTTAAAAGATTAAACAAAAACGGAATTAGGGCCGTCGCTTATGCCGTTGTTACGAACAGCGTTGAATGCCGTGAATAACTGGGACAAACGCTACAGACCTGGTCTTAATGAAAAAAAAAAAACGAGCTAGTTTTCTTTCCAAATGAGAGAAAAATACCCGAATGGAGCGCAACTCCAAATATCAGAGAAAGCAAGACACCTAGGGTGTATATTAGATAGAAAATTGAACTGGAAAGACAATATATGTATTTAAACGTACAAAAAAGACTTTTACGCATGCAACAGAATTTTCGGTACAAAAAGGGGATCAGACACCACCCACTGGATATACACCGCCTTCGTTAGACATATCCTCACGAACGGTTGTCTGGTCTAAACCTGAACACCCTCACAAGGATCCAACATCTAGCGTGCTTGGGTACCACCAGCGCAATTAGGACAACACCCATCGCCGCCCTTGAAGCTATGCTCGAGCTTTGCCCACTGTACCTCCTCACTAAAGAGGTAGCGGTAAAATGCGCTCTACGCCTCCAACAAAACTGGATGTAGAAAAACAACCAAATCCGACACAGCACCATCACTAACTGGTTAAGCGTCAACACGTTTTCAGACTACGTTACCCCCCCTTCGACTTCGAATTTCTCTCTAGTGAGAGCTGCACAAATAGTGAGGTCATTAACCCCGCTTCCATGGACAAAGGTACGGGCTCAGGCATATTCTCAGAGGCACCATCAATTGCCCGGTCCATAAATCTTCCCAACCACACAAGTAAACATCTACATAGACAGCCAAGCAGTCATCAAAGCATCACAACTAACTCAAAACTGGTCAAGAGATGCAAAGAGGAACTCAAATCCCTTAGCTTGAGGCACAGCATCACGTTCTGCTGGATTCCGGTACATATGGGCTTCCACGTGAATGGCCGATGAGCTAGCGAGAAAACGATCGGAATCAAACGACCGAACTAGCAAACACGCCACCTAAAACCAGCCTAAAATTCATTATGTAAACGGGATGGTTCAGGAGGGCCGCTCCCGTTATGGATTAAGTGTTAGACTAATTATCATATTCACTCAGTTCAAGTTGCACTTACCCCCTCCCCAACTTACCTACCTAGCTAAGGCGCACTTTTGCATTGAAAAAAAAACTATAAACTGAATCCCGAGGCCATTAGCGATAATTTTAACAGTGGTGGTTGTTCCAAATTGCCTTGGTCTGAAGTCGCATCATTTGGAATTCATCGCACGTCCGCATCTTTCAAAAAGTTTGACAGATAAGACTACTAACCACGATACACGTTAGCGAGTTTCATAAAGGCAAGGTCTGAACAGGACCTTACAATGGGCGTAAACTTTGTTCTATCACCCGTAGCACTTGTAAAATCCAGCATAACACAAGACTTTTTGAAATCATCTGACGACTCTCATCTTGTTGTGTGTCCAGAAAATTCTGCACAAAGCACGACAAAATGAGAACCAACCAAACCCTTGAGCTTAGCACTAACCAAAGGGATCATTACGGGCCACAACCTGATTACCCAGAGCAAACTGCATTAGGTAGTTCATAGTTTCAAACCATACAAATCAGCGGGACGGCATAATACCTGCCGATTAGCAGTTGGCATCGGACAAAATCTCGCCGGTGATCGAGACAATTTTAAAAAGTTATCTAAATCTGGTGTATATCCCACAGATATGGAAAAAATTTAAAGTTGTATTCATCCTCAATGTGGGCAAATGTTCTCACACAAATCCAAAAGATTTCAGACTAGTCTATCATCAGTCTATCTCGTCTATCACCATTCCTCTTAAAAACGTTAGAACCATTGATTGATACCCACTTACGCAACAGTATTGATAAGAAACTAGTATCAGCGGCCCAACATGCGTACTGCAAAGGCAAATCAGTGGAGACGGCACTCACTCACTAATAATATCGAATATTCCCTATTTCATAAAAAGTACACGATAGTTACCTTCCTGGATATATCATAGAAGGCGCCTTTGACAATGTCAATACATCAGCGATAGCAGATACACTATCAGACCTGAAGGTCGATAGTTTATTTTCCGAATTGATTAATCTACTGTTAAATTGTCGGATTTTCAATTCCAAGCTGTGTGGGACGTCTACTAGAATATCTATCAGTAGAGGCTCACCGCAAGGAGGCGTTCTATCCCCTCTTCTTTGAAATTTGGTTATTAATGAACTATTGATAATCCGGGAATGCGACTGATGCAAAGCGATCGCTTATCCAGATGATATTGCTTTAGCTATCTCAGAAAAGCACCTAAATACTCTAAAAGAACTTTTACAAAACGCGTGTTGGCGTTTCTTCAATCAAACCAAAACAAATACAAAAGACCTCTGCAATAGTTGTGGCGATACAGACGCAGTCGAAAGCACAGCTCACTTCTTACGCAAATGCCCTAGCTACCTCCCTAAAGCCTTCTGTATAACTATAATTAAAAATTCTTTCTTGAAAAACTGGGGTATTTTGAGAATTGCAAATCAAATAGTTTGCCCAGCATATACAAATGGTAAACGAAATTGTAATAACAAAGTACATATGTACATATACACATTGTATCTGCTGCACTACCTTTACAATAGACGGTGAAATCGTTATTGCATATGTTCCAACAGCTTGTTTCCTTGCAAATTACCTATGAATAAGTATTTCGTAATAAATTTACCTGACCCACCGTGAAACGACAATTTGCATTATGGCAAATGGGAGAGAGCCATCGTTAAATACATAGATTCATATTGCTAGTTGTGTCTATTACACTTTACAGCTTATTAAATTGGACTCTTTAAAAGATTTATTTGTGTCGTACTAATTTGAATAAACAACTCAGAATTGCATAGCTCTTGACCTTGTTAACTATTTAATTGGCCCAGTATATCGGCCACTTGTTCAAAGCACAATGTCTGTAGTGATAACCTAGTTCGTTACTGTTTGTGAAATAATAGAGAAACAACAATGCAAACAACCACCTCAACAGCAAGACTGTGCTCCAAGGCACAAACCCATACGAATTGTCTTCACAATCTCAAGAATACTCTACGTGAGACAAGTTCATAAACGAAAAGGTCCTTACGCATACATAAACAATTTTCAAGTGACGAATAAGTGTCAAATCCTGCGACAATAGCATTTAAATTCAACAGGCCACTTGAAGCTGCTCCCCCTTTCCCATAAACCCATTCAATATGTTTCCTACAAATCCCTTCGTGTTCGGTATTATTGGATATTTTGCGAGTAAAAAGTCTTTCTCAAATATTGTATGTATTGCTAAATCCATCTTCCTTCCCCACCAGTCGCTGACGTACACGCAACACACTTCTCAAATAAACAACATGCGACAGACAATAAAATAAATTGCACCCATTGGCGGCGATGCTTAATGCGAACACACGGAGCCACACCAAGCCAAGCCATGTCCTTATTGCAGAGAGTGGCAAAAAACAAACTGGGTAATTGTGGAACCAGCTGTTTTGATAACTTCCCGAAACAAGGTCATTCAGCGGAATCCCACGAAGAACGGGAGACTCGCTCTTGGGTATAGTGATGCGCATGACTTGGGCGAAATGAATTGTGGATCGTGTTCACAATGTGGGTGAGTAGGTCTGGGAAAACTGTTATTGTGGAATTGTGTAGTTCCAATTACCTCCGGCATGTGGTAAGCATAGATACTTGAAATTGTCGTGAGGCTTTAACATACTAAATTTTTAAACTACTGGCATTGCAACATTTGTTTGAACGAATACAAAACGAATGTTTGGTCTACCGCACTCATTTGATATACGAGAGTGTAGATTTATAGATTGATAATGTAAGTTCAACTTTAATTTGATGGACGTGATGTAAAAAAAAGAGACTTATCAATGGATGTGCGCGTGCCGACGAAGTGATGGTTGGATTGGCATGTATCCAGAGATGATCCAAATGTATATTTTCTAGTCTCAGCACGTCTTATTTTCCAACCATAGAATTTTTAATTATTTTAGAAACGAATTTTTTTCAATACTCTCCACTTAACACCACAAACTCCCAACTTCAATATGATGACTCAAATCTTTCGCTTACTCCTATGATTGGATGATAGGAACATATTGTAGTGGCTGATGGTGAAACCAAATCTTGTTCAACACTCCACTTGACTCCACAAACTCCCAACAACGGAAATCTTAAGAAACTTCCAGCATGACAATACTTTTATCATTTCTTATTTCATAGGTATAAGAAGGATGCGGCGTATTATTCAGTTGTGTATCTTTAAAGCACTGAACACTCTCAATAGTTTCTAGCCATATTGTACCTACCGCTAGAGTGGTTTAAAATACAGTTTCTAATTTAAGGGACATTATCAGGAAAATAGAAAAGGTGCTGGTGTACATTCCTCTTAACGAATTGTGGGGTTAACACCATCCGCATGTGTTTGCTACATACGTACATACATACATACATACATACTAATGAAAAGGTACCAATACTTCATACTCCCGCCAGAGGTATGTAGACATAACCTTTCATTAACGGCGTTCAGTGTGTGTCGAGTGTTCCTAGAAAACTTAACTTTTTAGCAAAATTTCACCTACAAGTAAAACTGACGTAGTACAACAGAAATAGGAAATGTAGGTAGTATGTACCAACAAGTACATAAACGTGTTATGAGTGAAACGACTGGGAACGGTTGCTGAGTTGGGTATTATGCGCCACGAAGTTGCCGATGTTGCTATTTTGTTGGCCAAATCTAAACACAGCTGAAAGTTGTGGTTTTGCCCTGAACCATCTATGGTTATACCTATGTAACCTTCAACTTTTGCGTTGCAAACGTCATTCATGAAAGGTAACTATGGATTCATGTGATTTAATGCCGGAAAATAGCGATGGATTTATAAAGTCCAAACTTCATTGTACATTTTGTATTCTATTTTTGTATGCAATCAATAATTTAATTTGGAGCCCGGGTTAACCCCGGACATTTATTAAAGCTTAGTACAAGCACAAACTTAAAACCAACAAAGTTTCTTAAAACTAACAGAGTTCCTTAAAACTATAATTATGAAATAAGGGTGGGAGCAATGGGATGAGATGTGTAAGCGAAATAAATGGCTTTCTTAAGGGATAGTTTGTTAAGGTGGGAATTCAAAGAGAAGGTGAATATCGTTCAGTTCACGAAGCATTCTATACATTGTCTCCTGGTACCCGTAATTTTTTCGGTGCGTATTGAGGCGAAAAAGAAGTATAGATCTGAGATTACGCGGGTTAGTGTTAAGAGAGATAAGTTGAAGTAGAGAGGGGCTAAAAGTTGATGAACAAAGAGTATGTTGGTAACTTTACGGCGAACAGAGTGCGGCTGTAGGTTTAAAAGTTTCAGTTGATCTGAGTACGGGTATAAGTTAAGAATATCAGTCCATGGCGAATCGAATAAACCTGCACTACTCGAAGGTGTGGTTGGTGTAATAAGGCGACCAAACTTGGCTGGCACATTCAAGATGGGATCAAATAAATTTTATATAAAGGGATTTAGTGACATAAGGACTAGAGACTTCCTCAGACCAGCGCTTGATATAGCCAAGGGAAGAGTTGGCTTTCATTATAATGTTATCGATATGTGAACGAAAACTGAGTTCTCTGTTACAGATAACACCTAGGTCGCGTATTTGAGTTACTAAGGGAAGGAGTTAATTGAAAATCAGATAACTAAGAGAGAGCTTACGTGTACATATATTTACATATGTATATTATTGCTTGGCACTTATTGATATTGAGATGAAGGAATTTTCTAA
Organism: Xylota sylvarum; assembly: GCA_905220385.1. Lineage (NCBI taxonomy): Eukaryota > Metazoa > Arthropoda > Insecta > Diptera > Syrphidae > Xylota > Xylota sylvarum. The sequence continues at coordinate 63,835,896 of LR999957.1, read as the reverse complement.
GGCACCAAGCAGCAAATCTATTCAGGTCTTCCTGCAGTAGAAAGCAGTCAGAGGTGGACGATATATACCTGAAGATAGTCATATCATCTGCGTAAACAGGTAAATGCGAATTTTTGGCACAATAAATAATAAAGGACCAAGATGGTTGCCCTGAGGTACTCCAGAGGAGGTAAATTCGTGACTAGTGCACACAAATTAGTCGATACGAATTCAGTTAAGTTGGTCGTTGTTGGTTTTGGGAGAAAATAGATTTGTAGAGGAAAAACATTGAGTAGTAAATAATGCTCTTGAAGAGCTTAGATATGGAGAAGAGCTTAGCTATAGCTCGACAAATAGAGATTTTTTCATTTCAAAGGGAGTTATGTAAGAGTTCTTTCAGGTTGTGGGGAAAATTCCCTGTGTGATGGAAAGCTGAAAGAGAGCTGTGGGGGGCTGAACTAGCTAATTTGTAAATTTTTTTGAAAGAATGACGGGCAGACCATCGGGGCCAGCGGAGTATTCATCATTAAGTTTACTTATTTTTATACCCTATCCTAAGGGTATATTAAGTTTGACACATAGTTTGTAACATAGAGAAATAATCGAGATAGACCCTGTAAAGTATATATATTCGTGATCAGCATCAATAGCGAAATCGATTGAGCGATGACCGTCCGTCCGTCCGTATGTCACCGCTTTTTGGGCCTTAAATTTTGAGCTAGAACGATGAAATTTCATATCTGGGCTTCTGAGAAAAAGATACAGTACAAGTGTAAAAATTGTTGAAATTCGCCCACTGCCACGCCCACTTTTTCATAACTTCATTAAATTATATGAAACCGAAAAATTTTGTTAAGACCAAATATTTAGGCATTCAGATTCCCTACAATCCACCCATACAAAAGTTTTGGCCGCGCCCCCTTTTTGGGGGCGTTTTCATCACAAAACCGAGTTTTGGGCCTTAAATTTTTAACTAGGACGCTGAAATTTCATATCTGGGCTTCCAAGAAAAAGATACAGTACAAGTGTAAATTTTTTTTACATCCGCCCACTGCCACGCCTACTTTTTTATAACTTAACTAAATTATATGAAACCGAAAAATGTTGTTAAGACCAAATATTTGGGTATTTAGATTCCCTACAATTCACCCATAGAACAGTTTTGGCCACGCCCACTTTTTGGGGGCGTTATCATCAAAGAACCTATTTTGATAAAATTTTACATGTAACATCCTCAAACATCCTCGACATTATAGCTATATTTGAGTACAAAATGCAATTTGGCCACGCCCACTTTATAGGGAGGAGGATAGGGTATCATACGATCCGTTCCAGACGGATTGTAGCTTTTCTGTATGTTTTTTCTTTTACTTGTTCCAACGTTATATCCACCGACTCTAACGTATTTTGTGGGCAGTTGCTTACTATAAATAAGTAAAATGGCTCAGGCTCTTGGACGTGATTAGCGAAAGACAGGCCTAAAAAATTGGCGAATTGATTTACAATCCTTTGAGGTTCATCCGAGGAAGTATTGGAAAATTTAAGAGAAGATGGGTAGTTATCCGATTTTCTTTTGGTATTAATGAATTGGAAGAATCGTTTAGGATCGGAAATAAGGCTGCAATGCATCTGTTACTTAAGTAGTTAATATAGTATAGTAGTTTTTGTTCTTACGAGGTGAATGTTGCTTTTTGTTGTAACAGGGTGGGGAGAAAATGGGGTTCTTTTAGGGGTAATAATGGCACGGATTGTGAAAGACAGTTGAAGACTTCGATATAAAAGTATTCAAGAGCATTATTAATTAAGATATTGGGTTTCTAGAAGTTAGAGGACACCGAAATATACGTTGGTAGGATGGATGCAACAGAAACAAATGTCAAGGCTACGCTTAGAAATAAGAACTCTATTGAAATATAAAATTGAAATATACTGTGGATGATTTTTTAAAGAGTCTAGAATCGAGACGAACCGGACTCCGCGGCCAACCAAGTCATCCTCTTTATCCTGACCATAGCACAGTGTGGTGAATTGCCAATCTAGCTGGACAAAATTAAAAAAATCAAAGTTTAGCCAGTTGACTTTAAATCATATATTAAGCTTCTCAATAAAATAGGCAACTGTAATTCATGTCTTTTTTTTTTGTTTTTATCTCTGATTAGGAAAAATTAAGTTTGGAAGTTAGCTGTTGTCAACAGGTGGATAGATATAACACCGAACGAATAGCGTACTTTTTCTGTGAGTTTGGTTTATGATTTAAAACGCTACGGTGATTTAATTTTTTTTATTATTATTAAGCTTTATTTTAATGTAAAATAAAAAAAATTTATTTAATAATTTGCATTGCAACTATTTAAAAAAAAAATTTTGTGGGAAGGTCAAAAAGTCCCAAAAATAAAATATTGTTGTTTTTCAAGTAGGGTTAAAGTTAATTATTCCGCATAATTCCGGTCTGAAACTACATTTATATCTTTCTGTGGTGTTCTCATTAAGGCAAACTAAAAACATACAGAAAAGATACAATCCGTCTGGAACGGATCGTCTAATACCATATCCTCCTCTCTATAAAGTGGGCGTGGCCAAATTGCATTTCGTACTCAAATATGGCTATAACCTCGAACGTTTGAGGATGTTACATGTAAAATTTTATCAAAATCTGTTCTATGGGTGAATTGTAGGGAATCTGAATACCTAAATATTTAGACTTAACAAAATTTTTCGGTTTCATATAATTTAGTGAAGTTATAAAAAAGTAGGCGTGGCAGTGGGCGGATTAAAAAAAATTTACACTAGTATTGTATCTTTTTCTCGGAAGCCCAGATATGAAATTTCAGCGTTCCAGTTAAATATTTAAGGCCCAAAAATCGGTTTTGTGATGAAAACGCCCCCAACAGTGGGCGTGGCCAAAATTTTTGTACGAGTGGATTGTAGGGAGTCTGAATACCTAAATATTTGGTCTTAACAAAATTTTTCGATTTCATATAATTTAATGAAGTTATGAAAAAGTGGGCGTGGCAGTGGGCGGATTTAAAAAAATTTTACACTTGTACTGTATCTTTTTCTCAGAAGCCCAGATATGAAATTTCATCGTCCTAGCTCAAAATTTAAGGCCCAAAAAGCGGTGACATACGGACGGACGGTCATCGCTCAATCGATTTCGCTATTGATGCTGATCACGAATATACATACTTTATAGGGTCTATCTCGATTATTTCTCTATGTTACAAACTATGTGTCAAACTTAATATACCCTTAGGATAGGGTATAAACATCTTGAGTGTTTTTGCGACCGTCATACAATTTTTTTCACTTTTCCGGAATGTTGCGAGAAGACATTTTTGAAAATTGAGAAAAAATTGCCAAAATATATCGCTAAACGTAGTTTTGACATTAATAATAGACAGATATGGTCTTCAAGACATACCTAAAAATGTTAAAAAAATTTTTAAATCTTAAAAATGTCTTTTTATACGGTGGGTTAGGATAGTAGTTCTTGAAATTGGAAAGAGTTTTTTGGAGGTATAACATACGCTTCGAAACTACTTGAGAAGTAATTGAGGAATGATCATTAGCAACATGAGCAGGAGTAATATCAGGATTCTTATAGAAGCGAACGAAAATTTGTTGCTGGTCATTAGGAGTTGAATTTAGACCAAGACATTTGTTTTGGTAATGCAAATGGAGCAGTCAATACAGATGGAGTCAAGCTTGCCACGTAGACAAGCGGGGTTTAAACGGTCATTCTCGTAGATTCTACGGTCTCTTAAGCGAGAAACATCGTAACGGCTATCATCACCCGAATTGGCTAGGTGTTTAGTGAATTTTGTCGTTGGAGAATTCATAAAGTCCAGAAATGAACGTGGCCAGGCAGGGGACGGAGTTGGAGCAATAGAGGAAGCAGTATTAGGGGCAGAGGTGTCGAAAAATGACGGAGAGGCATTTAGAGTATGGGATCGAATAAAGTTAGGGTATTTGGTTTGGTTTGTTAAATGATAGGAGTCAGGTCTAAGATTAAAAGATACACGGTTGTTGGTTGCGTGTAAGGATTGCTGTTGGAGGTAAGTGGTGCTGGGGCTTATAGCTATTGAGAGGGGAGAAATATGTTGGTCAATACTGACGTGAACATTTGGGTCATGCTGAGTATCGTTTCAATAACTTTCTCAATATTATCAAAATTCGACAGTACCGCAGTTAGTTCATTACCGACATCATTAAATTTATGTATTTCAAGCATAGGATTATTTTGCTTGGGAGATGGTTGATTTTTTGAAAGTGGATATCTAAGTCTTAACGCATATATGTAGTTTATTGCATCGCACGCTTTTTGGCAAGCGATAGTTTGCACAGATGACTTTGCTTTCACATCACTTATCACTATATTTGGGTGGCACTATGTGGTTTCATCGTTTCTGGACCTTGCGAAATTCAACAATTGCAAATTGTTTTTCGATGTTAGTGAGCTTGGTTTTCATAAGGTCAGTTAAGGACTGTACCACTATACCTAAATCGTCTACACATCTTTTCGAAATGTTTTTAGTAAGGGTTTTGTGGAGTGATTGGTTTGAGTCACTGAATCATTTTGTTGCTAGAAGCATGTATGACGAGATGACCCATTCTAACCGTCATTGTGAAGACAAAGTTCAAAAACCCGTACATATGCTGCTGAAATGCAAAAATATGAAGCAGCTAGAAATAGCTTAAAACGAAAGATAGGCAATCCCCAAGGATACTCATATCGTTCATCCTATCAACGATGGAAGCACGGGACATCGCCAACATATAGGAACTACGGCGGAAGAAAACCCTGGATCATAAGAAGGAGAAGGAGTATTTTAGCCACGGAAACAGCAATGCAGTTGGTGTCGAGTCGACTTTTTTTTAAAATTTCATTGCTGAACGGACACCGATCGGGTAACAAAGGGTTGTCGCTGAAAAATTTTGAGAAAATCGGAAAAAAAAGGATTAAGGAGCAAGAAAAATTTGCAATGATAAATAATTAAGGACGTTTGATCTTTCAACCAATTGACTTTATAAACTTTCCCCTCTGTCATAAAGCCGGTACTTACCATATGCTATGCGACGTCCATGCTCTCTCGCCATCTGCGAGCATGAGCGTTACTCTCTTCTTGATCCACACTAATTGATTAACCTTCAACATACTTACATATGTATATCTCATGGGAGTCAGTTGGAGAGTCTGGTACTCCAGCTTACCCTTGGAAGAATTCTTCACTTTAGAGCACCTCGTCTCTAATCCGGTTCTCTAAGGAGTCTTAGAATCAGTATGATATCTGAAACTTGTCAAATATTAACTCTTTTGCGGGTCTCACTGGGCTCATTGTAAGTCTGCAATTGCCTTTATTTATCTATCTATAGCGTATAATTCGACTTGAATGATACTGGTACATGCATTTATTCTTGGCTTCAAAGTTATATTTTCCAAGCAATTATGATCCAGTTCCTTAGCTAGACATTCATTCCATAGAATGTCGAAACACGCGTAAACTGAAAATGATCCTGCTTCTTATCTTGCTCTCCAAAGAAAGATGATCTCCATCCAAATGATATTTTTCTGCTACTCGATTCTCTATAAATATTACAAGAGTAAGCAAATAATGCGTTTAACGCTGACATGTTTTCTAGGTCACGAAATATCATCAACACTCTTACAGTGCCTTCAAAAAATCAAGCATAAGCAAATCAGTCTCGTGCAGAGCTAGAAACGTGCACATCCCAGTCATTCCTCATTTCGTATCTGTGAAACGATTGCTGCATATTAATACTACTGATGTACTCGTAATGCAATATGTATTACAAAAACCGGGATGAATTAGATAATTGGCGGGAATTGGCGTTCCCGGCTAAACCGAAACGCAACAAATGGATACATATTGCGTCAAAAGCAATATTTTTCGACAACGAAAGTGATTGTGATATAAAATGGATTATTTTCATTTTGTGTTTTTATTTCTTTAATAAAACTTATATACCATTAAATACTCGTCATGAAGAGTACTAAAAACTTAAATACTACTAATGTACACTGAATTAAAGTCGTCACACTGTCACTAAAAGGATTAAGTAGTCCTTGTCCTTAAATTGGTGTGGTTAAGAATGAAATGAACTCAATAACGTCTCGACATCATCTATTGTAGATATAAAAATAACCTTTCCAAATGACAAGTCTTACAGAGATAAAATCACCCCAGTCAATATAAAGAGAACTTAATTACATTTAGTCCACTGGTCGTCGCAGATTGTTGCTTCAATGAAAAACAAGACAATTACCCCTTTTCTCACGTCTGTAGTGATGCTAGCCAGATAAATGTTCCAGAAAGATGTTCCTTTTATCAAATATTCAGCATTTATTGCAGACATTTGGTTACCCAGTCAACTACGCCTAACATCAGTTAACCGCAGACATTTGAAAGGTACATCCATATATCCTTTCAGTAAAGAGACAAAGAAGAAGTAATTACACGAATCAAATCAAGAAATCTTACATCACCCCTGTATTTATCTTTGACTAAGACGTGAAATTACCATTGGTATACCTATCTAGGAATATGTGTCAAAAAAGTTACCAAATAAATTCTGGTCTGTATATTGTTTACGTATTTGATAATACCTCCGATTGGTAGATATTGTCTATCCTAGATGTTGGTTAGGTCGGAGTGTAATATCTAAATGAAGTCATATGTAGTGCATTAGGCTGTAACGTGTAATCGTGAGAGATTTCTGGAGATACATAGTACTATGGTCACTTTTGGTGTAATTAAAAGGTTAAGGACAAGTCTTTAGGAAACATGTACATCTATATCAGATATGTAACTAGTAAAGTACCTTTATATACAACATGTGCCCCAGAAGCGAAACGTGCCATAGGACCAGAAACTGGGGTAGAATTCTGAGTCCGCAGGGACTGTAGAGTGATTCATAAAAAAATTGTTGACATCAATCAGTATATCAGTGAGTCCGAACTATTTAAAGTCCAATACATATAACCAGCAAGTTCTTGTCTACAGTTCGAAGCAGAAGTACAAATGCACATACATATGTACATATGTATTAAGGTAAGTTAGTCAATCCAGAACATAGTGGACATACCGAGAAACACTTGCCTAATAGAGTGAAATGTGGTGGCAAAATATGTCAACATCTAATTTACACAGTAATTGCCAGTTCAGGCTCCAAATTCGCATCATGCATCATGTCCAACACAGGTGGGCCACATTTCAAAAACAAATGTGCCGTAAGTAACTGCGTATCTGATATAAAATTGATATCCTTATATATAAACCTTAACACTATGTGAATGAATTTAGGAATTTGATTTAGGCAGTAATAACCAAAGAATTGAAGCTTTGCAGGAATATGAAATATAAAGCTAACAAGATCACTAGATGAGTCTAAATAAAGCAGGTGGTTAGAACAACTTATGCTGGAAGTCCTGAGAAATTGAACTTCCATCGTAAAGCGTTACTGACAGATTATCGTATCTACATTAATTAGTATGTAAATATGTACTATTTAAGGAAGCACCAACCCTGATATTGGGAGTGGATCTTTATTAGAATTCATTTTAAGCTTTTCTCTTGATATTCATAACGTAGGTAATACCTACTCGAGCTAGGTAGGAGGTGCCAGACCTCAAATTAGGCAGCCACAAGCTGAGTAGATGTGTTAGGGACTGGAGAGTCCCTATGTCAGATCATTGGATCATATCTTTTGTCCTGGATAATACATGTATCACAAAGACAAACTGGGATCTCTTTGAATCGTCTCTTGAGAGTAATCTGGAGCATTTTAATATTAGGAGAGCTCCAGCTCACTATCTAGAACTGAAACACGATGTAGAGGGCATAATAAGAACCGTCACAACTAACTGCTTTCTATACCAGCTGTCCAGTAAGCAGAAATGTAAGGTGGGATAAAGTTCCACGCGTGAACTGTTTAACGCACCGAAGCGTACTGGAGACTGGCTGAGCTACAGAATGGCACTGACCTCCTATAACACGGAAATAAGGAAAGCGAAACAAGAAAGCGTTACGAAATTCCACAAGGCGCTACCAAAAATGGGAGAAATATCAACGTCTTCAAGATAACCGGATGGCAACTTCACCGAAGATGAGGGACAGAGACAGAGACAGAGACTGCTATTAGAAATAGGAGAAGGACCGATATACATACCTATACCTCGGAAAGAGGACTGGAAAATGGCGACAGAAATCTTCTCCAGAGGGTGCTTAAAATGATCAATTGGCTCCTTGCAGTCTTTCAAGTCACCAGGTGTGGATGGAATTACACCAATCCTATTACTAAAGGTAAATTACTTCCACATCTGGCAAGGATGTAGTCTATCACTGTATATACCAAATCAGTGGAGACGGGCGAAGGTAGTGTTTATTCCGAAAATGGGGAAGTCCACCGAAGTTCGATAGACCGATCAGCCTAACATTGTCCTGAAAAAGCTGTGTACAATTATTTAAGAGAGGATGTACTTATTACTTATATGTCCTATTTATCACCGTTAGCATGCCTACAGAGCGGGTAGATCACAGAGACTGCTCTGTACCAGCTGGCTGAAACTATTCGAAGCGCTCTTAAAGCAAAAGAGAAAGTACTGTGTACCTTCCTGGACATACATACCATGATCAATTGAATTGTGGAAATTCTGAGGAAAAACACATTACAACGAAGCACGAGGGTAAGAAGTTGAAAGCATACGCCTCTAGAAGTACCCCTCAAGTCGGAATAATCTCCCCACTACTATGGGTCATTGTACTAAATGAAGTACTCAGAGAACTCAGGTATAGTGGGGTCAAGACCATCGCTTATGCGGATGTCGTCATATTGATGGCTACGGGCATATTCCTCCCTACCCTTAGTAAACAATTGGAAGGTGCGCTGAGGACTCTAGACAGTAAGAGAGAGAAGGTCATTAATAAATATTAAAAACAGGGTCGTAGAGTGGACTGAGCCCTGGGGTACACCAGCATTGGTTGAGAATGGGGTAGAAGTATATCCGTCCAATACAACTTGTATTGACCGATTACTCAAAAAACTTGCAATCCAAGATAAGAAAATGCTGCCGGCACCATAAGGGTTTTGCTTAAGATCGAAAGCTTTAGAGATATCAAGGGCAACTACTCGGCATTCGCCGTGATGGTGAATACTTTGGTTCTATTTTTCTGTTAGGTACACCATAAGGTCACCTGTAGAACGTTGTTAACGGAAACCATACTGACGGTCATTGAGAAGACGGTTTCTTTCGAGATATCTCATGAGATGAAAGTTAGCAATGCTTTCCACGACCTTGGAGAGCACTGATATTAGGGCAATGGGTCGGTAGTTCGAAGGGGAGGTTTTATCGCCCTTTTTAGGGATCGGCTGGACGTGAGCGAGTTTCCACCTATCCGGAAAGATGCCTGTAGAATATGACAAGCGGAAGAGCTTCCGCAGAGGTTTAGCCAGAGAAGAAGAACACCTCTTCAAAACAAGGGGAGGGTCCCATCTGGACCTGAAGATTTGTTACTTTTAAGATCTTTGAGGACTCGAGCTGCTGAGCGGGTTCGGAAAAATATTTGTCCTAGTATATATTGAACCGGATTCAGTAATGGTGGTGGAAGAGAAGTATCTGGAAAAGTGGAATTTGCAACGAACATAGCTGCTAGCAGATTGGCTTGGGAGTCAGTGAAACTTTGATCATTATGGACAAGAGCTGGGATAGATGATGAGGTGGAGCCTTTAATTCTTTTAACTAAAGACCAAAAAGATTTACTGATTTAGGACATTGCAGTCCTCGAACCACGATATCTAGGCCTCGTACTTGACAAGAAACTGAACTGGAGGCCAAACACAGATAAACGACTCAAGAAAGTCACTATTGCGTTCTAGACATGCAGTAGAATGTTTGGAAAAACCTGGGGACCAACACCCAAATTAATCCTATGGACGTATACGACTTTAGTAAGACCTATACTGACTTATGTCTGTCATGTATGGTGGCAGTCCGCCAGCAAGACCACTAACTTAGCGGCTCTCGTTAAGATGGTTGGATCGGCCCACGATGGGAAGATGCACTTAGGCCAGAGGAGGTCCATTGTGCTGCCGATGTGTAAGGTGCGTAGCTCACCCTCTTACTCTGGGAACCATCCACTAATTTGTATGAAGGAGCTAATCTTAGCCTTGCAGACGTGTTGAGATCATTTAGATCATTGAAGAAGTATTCGCCTAATGTAGCTTTCCTAGTGTTGGCGAGCACAGGGCACGTGCACAGGAGGTGACTGATGGTCTCCTCTTCCTCTTCGTCCATACAGCTTCTGCATAAGTCGTTGTGAATGATGCCCAATCTTTGGGTATGTCTTCCTATGTTCAGTGAGGGTGTTAACTATCTTGGAGAGGGTTCCTCTCTTATGTTTTAATAGTCCAATGGACCTGGTTTTATTTAAGGTTGGCCACAGTAGCTTGGCGGTGTGACATTGGTCGAGTTGCTGCCATCGATGGTTAGCCTCTTTCTCCGCGTCCGCGTTGATGAGGTGTTTAACATAAGACGTAGGCGGTTTAATGTCGGTGACGTTTATGCTGTTATGACCAGAGGAGCCTCGTCTGGCTAGTTCGTCCGCCTCACAATTCCCTGGTATGTCACAGTGACCTGGTACCCAGCAAAGGGTGAGGTTGTACTGTCCAGCTATGTCGTTAAGAGATACTGCCTTGAATCTCGTTGTGCTGGATGCAAGGGATTTGATGGCTGCCTGACTGTCGATGTATATGTATGACAATATCCGAAGCTGTTATTATATTAACCGCTAGCTACACAGCTGCTTGACGAATGGCAGTGACTTCGGCTTGAAAAACGCTGCAATAGTTCGGAAGATTAAAGGAGAGGTGAATGTCCAGGTCTTCAGAGAAACATCCAGCACCTACTCCGTCCTCGGTTTTGGACCCATCCGTGAAAATTGACAACGATTCGTGGTACAGCACATCCCGTTGTGTCCATTCAGTTCTGTCAGGTAATAAGGAGTTATAGCCCGTGTTGAAGTTGTATACAATGGGCAGGTGGTCGGTGACCTGTGAAAGATGGCGAAGCATCAGTAATATTTTGGCATGTCCAATGTGTTGCTCCTTCCATTGGCAGAAAGTGGAGTATGGTTGCGCTGCAGTGGGATAGGATCTCAGTGCACCAGTAGTGCTGAGACATGCAACTCGTTGGATCTTTTCCAATATAATTAGGTAGGACTTATTCTCCAGGGCGGGCCACCAGATCAATACTCCGTACATGATAATCGGCTTTATTACCGTGGTGTATAGCCAGTGCATAGTGTTTGATTGGATGCCCCAGATAGAACCTACTGCTTTTTTGCATATATATAGGGCAACCAGTGATTTCCTGGCAAGTTCGACTATGTTTTCTCTCCAAAGAACCTTGCGGTCAAGCCTTAGGCCTAGCTAGGTGGCACTATTTGAGAGGATTAGGGGGGTGCCTCTTAACTTTGGGAGATTAAAGTCAGGTAGTTTGTGTTTTCTTGTGAAAAGGACCAGCTCAGTCTTCCTCGGATTTACGGAAAAACCACAGCTTTCTGTCCAGTTTGTCAGTATATTGAGAGCAGTCTGCATGACATCAGCCAGTGTCTGCGGGTATTTACCTGTTACTAGTACAGCGACGTCGTCCGCGTAGGCAATAACTTTGCATCCGGTTTTTTCTATTTTCAGAAGAGCTACATTAAGCAATAAATTCCATAGTAATGGAGATAAAACTCCTCCTTGGGGGGTACCTTGATGTGCTTGTCGTTTGACCTGTCTACTTCCGAAGGACGCGTGATTGACCTGCCTTTAAGCATATTTCCTTTAAAGCAGCAGACTGTTTCACAGATGTTGAGATTACGTAGGGCATTGATTATCGAATATGTTTCTACGTTGTTGAAAGCTCCCTCAATGTCTAGGAAAGACACCAGTGTGAATTCTTTAATTGAGAGGGATTTTTCGATAGGTTGGATGATTAAGTGAAGGCCCGTTTCCATAGACTTGCCTTTTTGATAGGAGTGTTTTGACGTAGATAGTAGGGTGCTATCAATTATGGCCTTGATGTGAAGATCTAGGATTCCCTCAAGGATTTTTAGAAGGAAAGACGTTAGGCTAATTGGTCTGAGGTATTTCGGAACGGTATGCGATGTTTTGCCTGCTTTAGGTATAAATATCTCCTTTATCTCGGTCCAGGCGGCCGGCATTGTTCCTAGCTCCAGACAGCCCTCCAGAATACAGGACAGGGTATGCGCTATAATGCTGAAAGCCGTCTGGATTTGGGCCGGGAAGATGCCGTCTGGCCCTGGTTAGTTGAAGGGCTCGAAACTGGCCACCGCCCACTTCAGTTTCTCTTCATTTATAGGTTCAGGAGGTAGCGGCAGACGTGCGATATTTATTAGAGCAGGAGTATTGCTAGGGATAGGCGTACAGCCGGGGCAATGAGTATCCATAAGCAGGTTAAGCGATGCTTCATCAGATTCCGCCCACGATCCATTTGGGTTCATGAGGACACTCGGCACGGTTGGTGTTTTGGAGAGGACTTTGCGCAGTCTTGAGGCTTGAGACGTATTGTCAAAGGCAGAAGCTACACCAGGCCTTCCGAACTTAAGCTTTGAATTTCTTCAGGCTTTGATTGTAAATATCCCAGTCCGTGGGTAGCCTTGTTGATTTGGCTTTGTTAAATTTTTTCCTGCTTACGCAGCGAAGATTGCTGAGTTCTGCATTCCACCATGGCGGACGATTGCCTACCTTGCTTGTCGTAATGGGACAAGACTCATTAAGTGCTGAGTTTAGGACGGAGGTGAGAACAGTGTTGAGCTTGTCTAGTTCCAATTGTGTGGTTGGTGTCATGGGCACATTATTGGAAAGTTTAGCTGAAAGAATGTTGTTATGTTTTGGCCAGTCAGTTCTCCGGTGGTTACGGAAAATTGATGGTGAGGGATTGTCGCTTGTTTCTAGTTCATATTCTAGATAGCGATGATCTGAAAATGAGTAACTGTCTCAAAGAGTGACTCACCTCGGGTGCTGGTGAGTGCTGCCCCATATCTCGTGGCTGTATCGAAAGGGTGGTCAGTCCACACAGAGCCCCTCGTTATGCGGATAAGGCAGGCTGATCCAGAGTTTGCCAGTTTCTCTGGATACACCGTTCATGACTGAGCTATTTTTGATGTACCCGGGCCCTCAGCCAAGTTGATCATCGGCACGGTACGGTTGACACCTTGATCCGGCCCGGGGGATAGTAAGGGGGGCGGGGGAAGGAAAAGAAGGATGGGAGAGACTACTTGTGGGATGATTACCTCATGTGATGCATTCCCGATGTCGATTCCAAGCGTCATGAGCTCTTGCTAAGCCATCACACCGCGACAAGGTGGGTAATCATCGTGATGGATCTCGTTAAGATACAGAGATTGGCTTGTATTGGCACCACAAGCGCCACAAGAACCACACCTACTGCAGGAGTGGAAGCTATCGTCAATCTACTTCTACTTGATATCTTCGTTCAATCTATTAGCGCTCTGAGAATAATTCAGGCAAATAGTTGGAGACAAAATACAACGGGTCATTCTATGATCCTGAATAAATATCCAGGAAATGTTTTCACCACGGATTACCTGATTCCGTTCCTAGATTTCAAGAGACCCTTCACAAGCTTGTTGACGAGCATAAAAGTATAGAAAAGCGGTCAACCTACCAACACACGTACCATCTCTGTCTTTACAGATAGATCAAAGATGGATGTAGGCGTAGGCTCAGGTATATTTTCTGAACCACTGGGTAGGTAAATCCATATCAGTCTCTCTCCCGAACCAGTCCGCAGTGTTTTCCAAGCGGAGGTCCTAGCAGTAACAATAGCCGCGCGTGAGACAACGTTAAAGGCAATGCCACAGGAAGTTATTAGATTTTATTTCAAACGATTTCTGCTATCGAAATAAAATCCAAGCTTGTGAAGTACTGCCGTGAAGAGCTTAAGGTTCTTGGAACACAAGGTTGCGCTGTGCATGAAAATATACCAGGTAATGAGACGGCCGACGACCTTGCCAGAAGAGATTCAGAATCTACATCAGAACAGGTCGACACTTCTTTGCGCATCCCGCCTTGCTCACTGAAGCTTGAAGCAGTGATTGGGACCCGTAGGTTGGCTAATATTAGATGGTCATCCCTACATTGAAACATGTAAATTAGGCCTAACTTTATCATCCGAATTACATACCGAAAGAGTTAGCAATATACCTACTTAAATTAACTTTAACATTAACTGTATATTTAGCTTTTCGCTTCGAGTTCCGGGAAATTTGAGGAATCTTTCTCTTCTTGGTATGTTTAAAACGGACAAGATTCCAGTATCCATCTAAATTTGTACTAAGTGACCGATATAGAAGTTTTCTGCCTTCTTTTCTAAATCCGTGCAGGTCTCGGCTTCGCTAGGGAACTGGCGATCTATACGATGTTTTAGTAACCGACCACGTCTGTTTAAAATATCTGGTGACGATTCAAGGTCGGTTTTAAGCAGCATCCTCAACCTTCCATCGAGTACACATGCACACGTACGTGATGTGATGTAGGTGATAGGAAACAGTCTCGGTATTCGACTAAATATGTATCGCGTTTGAATCTTATCTACTATTAATGGATTCATTTTAAAAGTGCTTCTAATCGAATTTTGAACTCTCGAAGTAAATTCGACCATGAGTTAGGGTTGGTCATTATACATCGATACATCGAAAACATCGGTGTTTACTATTCGATGTATCGAATCAATCCTTTCGATGTGTAACGATGTATCGATGTATTTCATTTGATTCATCGAACGAAAACTAGTTCACGAACGATCATCACAAACTAGTTCACCGAAACTGGAAAACAAACAAAAATGAAGAAAGTGTTTGTGATGAGCTTTCGGTCTACTTGCGGACACCTGTTGGTCGCCTCAGTGCAAATCCGTTGGAAATATGGTCGGACTTTAAACACCAATTTCCAAAACTATACAAAATTGTATACAAGTATGTATTTAACTTTGGTAGCCAACTCAGTGCCATCAGAAAGACTTTTTTTACAAAACTTCGCAACTCTTGAATCAGCAACGCAATAAAATCCAAGGAAAGCGAGTTAATTAGTTTGGAGAAGAAGTATAGGGATGTCTAATTTCAAAATAACCGGTGTTTTGAATTTTAATAAATCTTATTTTAACTTCATAATCAATATTTTTATTCGATTTATCGATGGAACGTTTGGATGCATTACATCAAATAAAACATCGATGTATTTTTTGTATGGACATCCCTACCATGAGTATCGCCAATGCTAGTGTACAGTTATCATTGCCATTGCTCCTGTACAAATCTTCTCCGCAAACACATGCAATTTAGTGTAGTGCATTAAAAGCATCTTCTCTGATATGAAAAAGGATACGTTTAGAGAATTTTAAGGTCTACAAACCATTGTAGTTCTACTCTTCTCTGGAAGCTGATTGGATCCTATTGTATCCATTGCCTTATATGCGGCCAATCAGACATCTATTTTGCACAAAGCAATAACAACTATACGGCTACGTTGCCCATAAAATACGATATTCTTGAGCTGACGATCCCTAGGAGTTTTAGCACAACGTCGGGAAGGAGTAGAAGGCGATAACAATGTGAATGGCGAACGCATATAGGAGTAATTGCAGAGCTGCAGAGAACTTGCAGAGAACTGAACTCAAAGCAATCAGAGATCTTTTGGATAAGATCGAACGTTAATACAATAGCAAGAGAATAGCAGCGAGAACACCAAACGTTATCCTTCTACAACTCAAAATAATCAGTTTAATCGAATTCCCGATGCAATTGATGCTTGACCCTTCACAATATGAAGAGCTCAGCATAACGCAGATATTAATAGGCCATGCATGCTTCAGGTTTACAAAAATTCGGGTATGTCACTCAGCGCTATTACCCAGGTAACAATAATAGAAACCATAAAAGCTCATGTCACTCCATCAATTGAGGGAGAAACTCGGAAAGATATGACCAATCTGGATGGTAAAATCTTAGTAAAGTTGGGATTCTATTAGCGAGTGAAACTGCAAGCCATAATAATGAAGAAGGAAAACTAAAAGCAGATTATCAGCAGAAAGCTGGTGACATAATATAAGACTGAACTCCTCTCAGAATGAAATGTTTGATGGAAATGCCTTGACGACTAGAGGCAGAAGGGAAACTGGATTTATTGGACGGGAACTCCGCACTGCTCAGTGCTCACCTTCCAAAAAACCCACAAAAATTTATTTCCTACCCACTTCTCGGAAATAATTAAGTCGCTGTAGCTACCCACATTTTTATTCATATTACCACTTACCCGGATTGGTTCACAAATGTCACTGAATTCAACCTACTAATCCAGGGATGAGATTGACCCAATTAGTAAGCTGGCACTTAGCCGACGTACGATAATGGTCTTTCTTTATCTAGTTACTGTTAAAATGAAAAGTCAGTTTTGCTCTTTTCCTGTCCCACCACTACATAAAGCACAAATCACACATCAATAATGTTTACAATGCTCTGAGCGACAAGTGCACCATTGCACCCTAAAGCTATTACAGGGTAATGCAATAAACAGTTTGACGTAAGCTCATTACACCCTGTCAATATATCACAAGGATGTGCGCAAACAAAAGTCGCTTTGTACTGTAAGTGTTTGCAGTACCATGAACCCTGGCATCATTGCTTCTCACGAGCATGAGTGACGGTAAATTGTCCTCTCGGGAGCACAGTGCGTTTGTTTTACCGAATGTACTTTCACTAATTTCACTTGGTTGTAAAGGAGCATTTACTCTTGCTTTCTCGTTGCCTGCTCTATCTTCACTGGCTCTAGCTAACTGTCCTGTATATCCTGCCATACATCATCTCCGGGTGATTTACTAAAGTTTGTGGAAAACTTATTCAATTTCATGTTCGCGTTAAAAAGGCCCGCACGTTGTATAGATGGGCTGTGGTGTAGGCTTAGCACAAACACTTGATGTAGATAGTGGACCACATTCGTTCTTTGGCTATCCGGTAACATGGTCGAACCAGGAGTTTTGTGTTTGCCCTCGTGCGTTGGTGTCGTCGTCATCGTCGTCTGTGGTAGAATGTTGCAGTTTTGTTGACTCAAGTCGTTAATTATGTTCTTTTTTTTTTTGCGTTGTTCCACTGTTGGACGTGTTAGGGCATTAGAAAAATATTATGGTGGTGAGGGATAATAAATGTCCTTATTATTTTGGAACAAGACAAGGGGAAGGGATGATGTCCTACTGGATTTATGATGCGAAAATGAGATAGTTCGTGGAATCCTGTGCTCCCGAATATGTAAATGTTATTTTTTTAATTATTTTTCTGTGCTTTAAATTATTTTAGGCGAGGGACACGATTCATTATTGTAAAGCAACGTTGGGTGATATTAAAATTATACTCGAACATGGGTTTCCTTAATTATATTTGTTCGCTTTAAATTAGGGTCGTTGGAAGTCCCTGAGGCGTATTTGACTTGAACGTTACGAGTTCAGGTAGTCACTTGGTTAGATTGCTTAATAAATTTAATAAGGCGTGTTTGTTTGTGTTGAGTAAAGTAACCCATCTTAGTAATGTTTGGGGTTTAACTTTTCATTAATAAAACCATTAAGAGGGGCAGCATGGGTAAAAATTCTCATTAAATATAAGTTAAGATAAAATAGTAGTCATGTAAGCATCAATCTGGACTGCCATACCTATGTACATACATATGTATGTATAACGCAACAATAACATTGTATATTAAGAAACCCTATATAATCTTTTCAACTATGCCCTACTGCTTCCTAGTATTAAACAATAATAAATATTTTGGGCAACAGCCCTAGGAACCGCCAAAGCCTACTTTGGGTTGGCGAAAATCTTCAAAAGATACAGAAGAACTGATTCAGTAATACGGTATTTATTTATATTTAATGATTAAAATTAAACCTCTCTCTTCCATCCGATTTACTCTTGGGGCTGCTGTTAAGTATCTGATCGTAAGAACACTGTTCCTTCATTATGGTTGCTATGAGTTGTAGACTGTCCGTGGTGCGTACAAAGCCCCATATAACAGCTATACAAGAACCGTGAGTTTGGTATAAAAGCATCTGTGGTTTTAAAGGTGTTTGGGTCTGGGTTCGGATGAAAGACCGAGAGCTTGTCTCATTGTAATGAATTTTCTCTCAGTTACCAAGCTTAGACAAAAATGTGGCCAGGATTTGGTTGCTGCAGCTAGAAGTTATGAAATGGAAAACCTTCGTCATTAAGGCAGCTTACTTCCCTACGGTCCGGTAATGCCTCCGCCCCCGAAGACTGTCATCGAACTTGCAGAGTATTGTATACATAGAGGACCAGCCAATTACTATTTGAAACATCCCAACTCTACACGTAATCAATCAATCAATATTATATAAGTACACCCTGTCAAAAAAAACGCCACACTATAAAAATTTTAGACTTTTGGGTGCATTTCCCTCAAACTTTTTAACACATGCATGTGGGAATCCCGGGAGGGTAAACACAGACTGCAAGATACTTTACTATTCACTTTATTAATAGATGTATGTATGTAGGTAGGTTACGAATAGATAAAAGCGTGAAAGGTACAAAAAAGATGTGTATCTTCTTATTGCAGCATATCCTTCTTCTTCTGTGTTCTCTTTCCTACTGGTGTTCATCGTCTTTTTTTTCGTTGACCGTGCATCAGTATTCTTCCGCATCCTCGTGTTAACCAGTAGAATTTAGACACTGCTGGCGTCTGAACTCCTGTTGTGATCGTCAGTAACTGTATTTTTTCTACCTCACAGTAATACTTAAAGGTGTTGGATGTAAACGCTACGCCATTGTCCGAGATTATTCTTTCGGCGTTCTCAAACACCGATTTCTGAAGTTCAAGCTTCCGGATTACTTCTGCAGTTGTTGTTGTTTTTACGGGGTAGATCCATGTGAACTTTGAGAATGCATCTACGATACAAAGAATGTACGTGGGCCCAAATGATCGATGTGATATGTCCGCAGTGGTACATCCTCTTTATCGATAAGATGTAGGAATTCTTCTTGACGACCGGCCTGCCGCTCTGTCAATATGCAAATAATGCAATTATTTTTACAGCTTTCGTCTTTCCTTGGGCTTTCTCGATTCTGGCCAAAAACTTTGTTAAGACTTGGAAACAGCAAGGATTTCGACTCAAGACGTCAGTTTTATTACTTCATACTCCAGCACGGTGCCCCAGTTGTTAATCGTATTCCTATAGTATAAGAGCCCTCCAAAAATCCTCCCATTCCGGATATATTACTTCGTACGGAGTATCGAAGTCGAAGGTGCCAAGGATGTCATCCAATTGATTAGGGATATCGAAAAATAATTCCCTAAGAATTGAGCTATGCCTCTCATTGTTGGTCTTGAAAAGCACTACGTTAATGAGCGGAAGCGCACTATTATACGCCTGTAGTTTTATTTGTAGGTCAAGTGGTAAAATAGTGCGCAGAGGACCGGTAATGGCAATGCAGGCTGTTCTTTGTACCTTGGCCAATGTATATCGTAAGCATGAGTTTGACTATTATAATACACAGCCAGTGCATCCTTGCTGGTTTGAGGCCCCAATTCCTTCCCGGTGTTCTCTTGTAAATGGAGAGAGCGTTATAAGCCTTGCGGACTCTTTCCAGTATGTTAAGTGTCTAGTCTAGTTTCCTATCCAGTACAATGATCTTCTCTACAACCTCATGCAATGCAGTTTTTACTGATTTACCCTTAAGATATGCATGTTGAGCTTTGCATAAACTTCCGATGCGACACTTGCCTCTGATGTGTAAAGATCTTGAGAATGAATGACGAGAACTAATGGGTCTGTAGTCTTTAGCTTGAGTGTGACTTGATATACCTGCTTTAGGTATGTAGATGACCTCCACTTTCCTTCACGCTGCTGGTATGTAGCCTGACCCTAAACATTGTTTGAAGATTTCACTAAGCTTGTACCTGACTTTTGCTAGGCTGTTCTGAAGCATAGCTGGCATAATGCCGTCAATTCCTGGTGCTTTGAAAGGTGTTAATGACATGATAGCCCAACGCATGTTCTTCCATGTGACGAGATTCATTACCTCTTGCTCTACCGACAAATTAATATTATCTAGGTATCTATTTGATATGAAATTCACTCGGGTACTAATGCCTGGAAACTGAGTTACGACTAAAATTTCCACTACTTTCTCGCTGCTTTCCGCCCACGCACCATCTGATTTTTGATTTAGTTGGGAACTGCTGCGTCCGTGACTAGCATCTTGTGGAGCCTGGAAGTCTCGCTAGTATCAGCGATCGACTAGCAGAACTGTTTCTAGGCTTTTCTATTAGATCACCTAATTAAGTATTTTAACTCCCTTACTTGCTATGTATTCATCCCACGTAATGTTTATTGCCTATTTTGTTTTACCATAGGGTTTAGCTCGCTATTCCACCATGGAGGTTGGGACCTCTTGGACTCCCTTACCTTACTATTTCTTTGTATCTGACCCAGTCCTCTCTCCTAGGGCTCCTGTAGGTATTACTGGCCCTTGGTTGGAAGCTGAGCTGAAAATGTATGCACTTATGATTCGCTAGGGATGCCTTCTCTAATACCCTCCATTTCTCTACCGTTAAATAATCATTACAAGAAGCTAAGGTACTATCTAGCACCTCCTGCCTGTTTCTTAATACGAAAGTTGGAATAGTGACCTTATTGCCTATAAGCTCACCATAGGCCATAGTGGACAAAACAAAGTCAAAAAGACACTCACCTCTTGCGTTAGTGAGTGTCTGACAACTCATGTGGGAGATAAGCTGACACTAGGCACAGCAGGATATAGTTAACAAGTCTCCATCACTGAAATTATTCAAAAGAAAAGTTCTTATGTTGTTTTTAAGTAATATGCATGTCCTGATTTTACCTTCGTCCTTGTAGAACAACGTGTAATCCCTTATTTTCAGCGCTGGATACGGTTGTTGTAATTAATCCAGGGCTCTTGCACCAGTACGACTGAAACGTCATGCTTGATTACATTGTTGACAAGCACCAAGGAGTGTACTTAGCCGATTCCGCCATAGTCACGCACTAAAGTTAAGCCCCGCTCCACACTTCGTCAACCTTAGATATAAACTGTCTGAGGAAGTCAGCCGACAACTTGTTGTCACAGACAACGAGTAGGCACGGAACAACTGACGACCTTACTGGCATGGTAAGGTAAAGCAGTACTTACTGTGAGCCCTGCCAGGGCGCCCACAGGAGCTTGTTAGGACTGGCGTAACCCCCAGTCTTCCATCCCTCGACACAGTTCTAAAGCTTACACCACCAGGGAATTGGGTATCTGTTGTTACCTCGTTCTCAATGACCACTGCACGATTAAGTAAATGCGCGTAAGTCTATACCAAACAAGGCCCTTAAATTAGCCATTAAAACGAGTACACAACCATTTGTGGAACTCTACAACAAGTGTCTAACAGAAGGAGTTTTTCCAGAATGGAAAAAGCAACGCCTGGTCCTGCTGCCTAAAGGGAAAAACCGCCAGATGAGCCGTCGTCAGACCGTCCCAATACGTCTGTTAGACACAATGGGTCCATGACAATATATTTCGCGTTTATAGACAGCCGTAAAAGAAGGGAGGCCGAAGGCGTTATGGAGTGATGGAGGTTAATCTGAAATGAATACAGGAATCCATCAGATACAGATGAGCTACCGAGTCCGCGGGATAGATCCAGGTCCTACAATGCCAGGTTGCCCATATGCAGATCCATCCTTGAGACAGAAGGATTAGTCACATTGTGTTAAGGGACTTTAACAGGATTGCAGTCGTCCGCAGCCGCCTTCTCTATTGGGATGGCCGGTGTATTACTAACCATCTTAATATCGGTAGAAGCGGATGATTGCGCTCTCTCTTTAACCAGGACTTCCTCATCTGTTTTGTGGACATGGAGAGTAATGGCTCCAAAGCCATAGCTGATTTAACCATACGTAGCCGCCAAGGAGTCACAGATTCAATGTTGACCGAGATTACCGCGCATCTTCTATCTCCTTTTGGCTCTTCTAGCTGGGCAATCTTCCAATCGTCAGTCGGAGTTCTCGGTTTTCTTTCCTTCTTACGACCTCAGGGGAGGGGAGGGAGAAACGGCTGCAGTTGACCTTCGCTCTTTTTGGGTCCACGGAGGATTCCTTAACCGACGGTTGTCGTTTGAACGTGGAGTCCTTATCCGAGGACTCCGCAGGAATCTCTTGGACAATATTCGACAGGTTGATCATCGGCACGAGTCGTATGACACCTTGATCCAGTCCATAGGAAAGGAGGGGTTAATGGAAGGAAGGGGGAGGGAGTAGGATGTAGTGATGGAGTGGGTAAAGAATGGGAATTTGGAAGAGGAAATGACTATGATTTTATTTCAGCGATGAAGTCATTCCTTGAGTTTATTTAGGAGCGAATTAACTACTTAACTACTTCAAGGTAATACAAATGAAAAGGCTATGTCGAGAGTAATTTATCTCTCTTGAGATATTAAGGGACTGCAGATCGAAAAAGGATCTGGTTAATTTTTGCGATTGAAGCCGTCAGAATTCAATTTTAATCGCAATATTCTCCTGTATAAACAGGAGACCCTATAAAGTATATATGCACCTTTATTCTTGATCTATATCAACAGCGAAATCGATTAGTTATTCAGATTGTCTACACATTATACAGACAAGGTCAAGGGAACCAGAGGTATAGTTCAGTCTATCTCCTAAGATAGTCCATACGTGGTGAAGAGCCACATGTTCCTGCTGATAACGAAATATGGCGGACCTAACGAGGAAAACTTGAAAAAACCAGTAATCCCGTGTGTGAACTATAGTGCCCATGTGATGAATGGCGCTACGTAAATGTGTCTTCGTAACAGTGAACTCTGAATACCTAAGGACTGGAATTCCCCTTACTGTGCATACACGGACTGAGTGAAGGCGGACATCCTCTTCCCCCTTACTAGTGGGACTCAAAATGAATAAACCAAGCCAAACTTCAACTAAAAAGAAAGCGAAGAGTGTGGAACGATCAGACACTCCTAGCTCCATAAAAACTGATCAGGTAGTAGGATATTAAGCTATGCTTCTCCGCGCTTCGGATGAGGAAAGCATTGGTACAATCGACAGGAGTCTGAAGAACCTTCTCCTAGAATCTCACGATACCTGCTCTATCGTAAGCTCATCCTTCAACATATTAACTTCCTCCAAAAGCTCTATGAATGCTAAGTTGACAGTAAAGAGACTAGCGAGCAAGAAGTGGGACGAGCTGGAGGATACGGAACAGAGTAGTAGACGCACAGTTGTCTTCTTCACTAGTAGTAAAGACAAATTGCGAGGGGGACAGGCAGAAGACTGACACTTCTGGCGTGACAAGCTATTCACGCGAGACGTAGATCATGGCGTAGCCTGCACCGTAAATAGCCTTGCGATTGTAGTCACGGTAGAGGGTCATGGCTTGGGACTAGCCTATTCATCCGATAAGGGAAAGAACTCTTATAGGCACAGGACGACGGCCTTACGTAATCGTAAGCAAAACGATGCCAGGCTCATTAAGAGAATGAGTGATCTCAAGTCCTTCACGGACGAGGATAGGACGGATCTGGATAGAATCCACCTCACGCTCGAACGTAGGAAATCCACGTCACAAAACAAGACTGGTGCTAGAAATAGAAGACTGATGGCGGGAAGCCAACTACTTACCACAACTGTTGTGGTCAGAATTCGACGCACAAACGGGTCGGTTTTAGACTCGTCCGAATCTGCTCCGGTTGCAGGCTGTTACAAAACCGCCAAGACAGGACGTAGTATATCCACCCATACTGAAACCAGAGAACAGAGGACAGGCTAGGGGAACTGGGAGGAGAATGACTAGTTATAGTTCACTAGGCCCAATGGATACCCGGCCCACACTTACCCAGGGAGGGGATAAAAAAAACTTCAGATTTGAGCGTCGAATGTTCGGTCAAAATCGTACTGAGCGATTTTAACGCCAAAATAGGAAAGGTAACGATTGGCAAGCACAGCCTCCACGACACCATGTCGGAAAACAGACCTAGGCTTATTGGCAGCGGGCCGAAACGTCACTGTAACAAGGGGACATGGCGGTCTCCTGATCATCAAACGGTCAACCAAATTGATCACACTGCGATCGACGTAAGCCATGCCACCAGTATTCTGGATGACTGAACTTTCCGACCACCCAACATCGTCTTAGATCACTAACTTGTTGAACCTACATAGACGATGATAGCCAATACTTCCGGTCACCTGACTGAAACGACGTGAGGATACCGATATCCAAACTTAAGCCAAAACAGCTGGAGGTGACTTGGTAGAGAGCATATACCAACTCATCTCCAAAAATTGGTCAGACGAAAGTATGCTCAATGAATGGAATCTCAGCATCATTTGCCCGATCCACAAAAAAGGAAACCCCTCAATTGTGCCAATTACAGAGGTATTAGTCTCATTAACATCGCGTACAAGATTTTGTTTGCCATACACATAGATCAAAGATCCTTCGTCAACACTCTAATCGACCCCTATCAGTATGGTTTCAGACCGGGAAAGTTCACATTCAATCAAATTTTCACACTTCGACATATCCTGGAATAAACCCAAGAAGTCCAAATCGATACCCACCATCTTAGATCGATTTCAAGGCCTCAACAGCATTTAATGAAACGAGCTATACAGAGCAATGTCTAGTTTTGGCATTGCTGCCAAAGATGTTGGCAGAAATCATTGATTTAAGAGATAGTAAACTTTCTCGGCACTTTCCAGGTGCCGCTGATGAAGAAATTGGAAAGTGCTTTGGAAGTGCGCGTGGAAGAAATTGGAA
Organism: Xylota sylvarum; assembly: GCA_905220385.1. Lineage (NCBI taxonomy): Eukaryota > Metazoa > Arthropoda > Insecta > Diptera > Syrphidae > Xylota > Xylota sylvarum. Next base: position 63,811,024 of record LR999957.1, on the reverse strand, counting down.
AGTGCTTTGGGTATGTTCACTAGATATTAACAATATTGAAATTATTTTTTTTTTCTTTAAAATATCAAAATTTAAATGTCGTATATTATTTAAAGAAAAATATAAGCACTCACAATTTCTGATTGCATTTTACAATATGAAAATAAGAAATAAATATAAAATGCACGCTTTTGATCTTTACTTCTGGGTTGACGATAAAAATAAAGTGCACGACCCAGTCAGTACTTGCACCTTAATGCTATTAGTTTATAATCGTATAAGCACTTAAATTCAAGTTTTTTTTGTAAAAGTGGCCGTGGCTATATCTGATGTTAAGGTAAATTATAGAGATTTTCAAAGCCTATGAATTATGTGTTAACAATTTTTTTCGATTTCTAGTAAAAATTTTGAAAAAGTAAATTTTTTTAAAAGTAGGCGTGGCAGTTCCAAAACTTGGTATATTATAATTTTGCATTTAGCATATCCACCTTAGATATTGATTTTAAGCCCAATCGCTGTAGAAATAGACGAGAAACAGTCAATTTATAAAATTACCGTTATACGCATTTTTCGCGCACTTGGTATGCCATCTAATAGCAAATGCCCAAACTAACTCACATATGAAATTTTATCAAAATCGTTAGAGCCGTTTTCGAGGAAATCCATTTTTAGCGAAATCGGCCTTAAGTAAACTACCCTTAATTTTGAGGTTAGAATGAAAATTCCAATTTTGCCTCTAGGGATCATCCCACAGACCCCAGATATGAAGTTTGAAGCAAATCCGTCCAGCCGTTTGGGCTGCAGTCAAATATACAGACAGACAGACAGACAGACAGACAGACAGATAGACAGACAGACAGACAGACGGAATTGGCGGACCCACTTTTTTGGACTTCTCCATCATAGTAATGTCAAGTTTGATTAAAATCTCGAGTTCGAAATTTTTCACGAAAACAATACTTGCCCTATAGGTATAGGTGCAAGTAAAAACTTAAAATTGTATTTATATTGTTGGGAAACATTAGTTTGAGTTTTCAAATTTTATTCAATCTGGAAATATCAGTATGTATAATGAGAAATATTAAAAAGAAATTACATATATTGAAGTTCTGTTTATACCCTATCCTAAGGGTATATTAAGTTTGACACATAGTTTGTAACATAGAGAAATAATCGAGATAGACATTGTATGGAATCTAAATACCCAAATATTTGGTCTTAACAAAATTTTTCGGTTTCATATAGTTTAGTGAAGTTATAAAAAAGTAGGCCCAAAAAGCGGTGACATACGGACGGACGGACGGACGGTCATCGCTCAATCGATTTAGCTATTGATGCTGATCACGAATATATATACTTTATAGGGTCTATCTCGATTATTTCTCTATGTTACAAACTATGTGTCAAACTTAATATACCCTTAGGATAGGGTATAAAAACGAAATAACAATGGGCCTTAAACCAGTTAATTATTATGTAATGCCTTTGATCATTTTTGTAATTTCGGTTTGTAATTACTTAGCTCTCAAGTGGATGTTTTTTTATAAAAAAAATTCTACGATGGACATTGTTTGGATAACATAGCTTGTACCGGGCAAAATTTACATTTTTGTAATTTAATTAACAAAAGAATAAATTAGTGGTTGATATACATATGAATGCATGCATTCATGGATTAATATTGTTTTCATTTATAAGCCTAACATAGGGTTCGAAATGTGTGATGTGTTTTGAATTTAAGACAACGGCGACATTTCAAAAGTTACAGATGCTAGTAACATTCATTATGGCAAAATGCATACACATTTCAATATTTTAAACATATTTAAAAATATATATGAGAAAGATATGATCCACATAATCAACCTTGGGTGCTTACTATTTGCTGCATCACTGAAATATTTAAAAATGGTTTTATATTGCAATTCAAGCATTATATCGGAATGTAAGTGAAAATGAGGAAAACATTTCCGGTAAAGAAGTGTTTTCTTTTCGTCATTGAAATCAAAAACAAATAAGCAGTTGCTCAACTCAACAACAATTTTGCAAATACATTTTTAATACTATTTTCATAAATACATATATTGTATTAAAAATATTTTCAAGCACCTAAATGTACACGACTTTTACTTTGCATCAAGTAATTTTATTGATAGCTTTAGCAAGGCTGTGTTACGAGTACATATTATAAAACTGTTAATTATAAATGTAACTTCAGCTGTGTATTACAATTGTAGTAGTTCAGGATATTTAAACATATGTATTCATGTAAAGGAATTGGAATGGAAATTGCATTTTCATATGCTTTAGAACTCTATTCTATTTCTTCGAGATTAACACAATTATAAATTATAATGCTTAATTTTATTATTTAATGATTTTTGTACGTTTAAAAATAATTGTAATTAAAGTTCGTTAAGCCAAAATCCAGGAACGGCCGTAATATCTGTAATAGAAAGCCGCATCAATCAAGACACAATTGTTACTGGCATTCTACTTATGTATACCAAGAATTACCGTATCTTAACTTGGTTGCTATGTTTTTAACGTCTAATTTCGCTGCAAAAATAATTTTAGTAGCAATTACTTGATTTTTTAATTAACAATAACAATTTCAATTGAAATTGGTGTCTATTATTTTCTATTTATGATGAATATTCAAAAAAATAATATCTTATTTTAGAAAAAGCGTCATTTTTATGTTATTCAATTCGAAAAACAATCAATAATTATTTTAAATTGAATTTCTGATATTAATTTTTTCCTTTCACATTGATTTTCCAGTATTGTTTCCAATGCACAATATTTATAGCAAATGCTTCCATTTTGCGAACACATCCGCTGATGTACTTATTCCACCACTAGAGGAATTGTTGTTACCAATGTACACGTATTCACAGACGAGGAGCGAATTACAACAAAAACAATGTAAACAAATGGGTCTTGAGAGGAAAGAGAGGTACAAGTTTAATATCTCTTTACTCAATGATTTCTGACGTTAGCGTGTGTAGTATGACCATGGAGAGCGCTTGCTGCTCCATCAAGGTCGGTAACGATATCACCGAGACCTTTGATGTCAAAAAAGATTTGGACAAGGAGACGCGCTATCTTTCTAAATTCTGTGCAACTACTAGCTTATGCCTACGACATTGACATAATTGGTAGAACATACGGGCTGTGACCGTTGCGTTCGCTTGTATTGTAACGGAGGCTCCCAAAATGGGTTTAACGAGGGCAAAACCAAGCATATTTTGTTAACCAGAAGTTACTCTCAACATCAACGAATTGGACAGAACATCACAAGCGCCAGCTATAACTTTGAGGTAGTAAGGGACTTTGTTTACCTCTGCCCTGCTGTAAAATTCAGTCATTTAAGATCTCTAGAATATGTAGAGCGGATGGACACAAATGCTCTGGTCCGTAGAGTCTTCAAATTTAACCCGGAGGTACAACGCAGTAGAGGAAGACCTCGCCTTAGGTGGTACGCACAATTACCTCAATAAACTTGGACTGCGCAACTGGAGGCAATTAGCTAAGGATCGGGCTAACTGGAGATGCTTATTAGTGGAGGCACAGGTTCACCTCCAACTGTAGTGCCACCTAAGAAGAAGCATACATGAGAGAATAGAATATTAAACGAACCGTTACAAACGGTCTTCGGTATGTTTATACCCTATCCTAAGGGTATATTAAGTTTGAGACATAGTTTGTAACATAGAGAAATAATCGAGATAGACCCTCTAAAGTATATATATTCATGATCAGCGAAAACGATTGAGTCATGTCCGTCCATCCGTTCGTCCGTCACCACTTTTCGGGCCTTAAATTTTGAGTTAGGAGGATGAAATTTAATATCTGGGCTTCTGAGAAAAACATGCAGTACAAGTGTAAAAATTTTTAATTTAAATCCGCCCACTTTTTCATAACTTCACTAAATTATATGAAACCGAAAAATTTTGTGGAGACCAAATATTTAGGGATTCAGATTCTCTACAATTCACCCATAGAGCAGTTTTGGCCACGCCCACTATTTGATGAAATTTTACATCATCGAACGTTCGAAGTAATCATCGTAATTCAGTAAAGAAAATGCAATACGGCCACGCCCACTTTATAGGGGCTCGATAGGATGGAGGATGAGGTATCATACGATCCGTTCCAGACGGATTGTGCTTTTCTGTATGTTTTTAATATGTTTTTGGATATCTGCGTCTCTATCTTGACTACAACAAGATACTGGGCGGATTACGTGTTCATTCTTCTTTTACCAAGCCCAATACATCATACTTCTCGCATAGTAGTGATGTCTGGTTCGTAGCGATGGATTTTTTTAACGGTTAAGTCCCGTGAGGCCAAAGAGCCGTTAAACCGATATTAGTAACCCTCTTCAAGCATGCGAGCGCTCCCATTTTTGTTTTAGGACCTTTACTCAGTCTTGAAAATATTTATCGAGCTCAGAAAATGTCTTGTAGATACAAGAATGTATAGTTAAGTTTTAGTGCCAATTAAGTTTGGTGCCAATTAAGCCAACAAGAGATGCCTACCTACTAAAGCTCATCCGGATTTGATTGCAGAGTCCTGAGGGTTCCGATCCACGTGTACAGTCATATTCGGCTTACGCTCATACATTCACTATCAAATAGCAATCCAGCAGGCTACTGGTGAGAGGAACATAGAATGCTAGTGCATATTATCTTCGGTACTTTGAAAGACATATTGTGCCTAAAAGTCCATACACAGAACTGTATGAAACGATTTGTATACGACAATACAAGTTTCGTAGTCCACGATACAGAGAAAAAACTTTTCTGCTATTAAAGCATAACATTATATTACATAACTAGTTCAAAGCAATTGCACACAGTTCTGTAAAATACAAGTTTTATTTTACGTAAATTTCGTGCCCTCTAGTCGCGGATTGTGATTTCATTGGATTGTGGCTCAGTTGAGAAAGATCATAAAACTCAGCTTAAACTACTCTGCCGACGCACACTTCCATTTGAGCACATCGAAAGAGACAATCAGCTGACGACTGGCAAGAACATTTAGCGAAAAAGAGAGAGCCTATTTAATATTATACCGCAACGAAAATTTCAAATTTTCACAAACGGCAAATTTAATCCGCCATTCGGACGAATTGTTGCACATTGCACACAGAATATTCCGCTTTGTTTTATTTTGTATAATTACTAGGACTTCTTATATATTTTGTGTTTTATTTTGAGTTGAGTTGTTCAACGATTTGTTATTTTGCGAATTTATTTATAATTTAATTGCATCTCGAGGTGAGTTCACTTGTGCCCTTTGTCCTTGAACTGCGAAGCCCTTTGTGACAACAGTTATCCGTAGGATATTCTAGAATTGTCGAAACCAGAAATCAACAAGATGGAATCTAGCAGCCGCCAAAGTTCCTACAAAAATAATTCCATCAATAGTCAGGTGGGCAGTAAATCAAATTCATTGTAATGAGCATTCGTTTGATGTTGAAGTTTAATAGGAAATGCGAATGCGGAGACACGAGGTCACTGTTGAGCTTCGCAAATCGAAGAAGGAGGATCAAATGTTCAAGAGGCGCAACATTGATGAAGAGGATTTGGTTTCCCCTTTGAAAGAGGTCAATGGACAGTCTCCTGTGCAGATGTGCGTCGATGAGATTGTTGCTGCAATGAACTGCACTAATGTTGACCGTCAGTTTACTGGCACGCAGGCGGCACGTAAAATGCTCAGTCGGGAACGTAATCCACCGATTGATATGATGATAGGCCATGGAATCGTACCGATTTGTGTGCGTTTCTTGCAGAGGTCCGATAAGTAAGTACGATTGGGTGCGTTCTATAGAATTCCTCTTATAATGTCTTCTCTTAGTACGTTGCTGCAATTTGAGGCTGCCTGGGCATTGACAAACATTGCTTCTGGCACATCTGAACAAACACGTTGCGTTATAGAGGCTAATGCAGTACCCTACTTCGTTGAATTGCTCCAATCAAAGTCTATATCCGTTGCTGAACAAGCTGTTTGGGCGTTGGGTAATATTGCTGGCGATGGTGCTAAAGCTCGGGACATTGTCATCAATCACAATGTTGTGGACGGATTACTCCAATTGATTAATGAAAATACACCATTGTCTTTCCTGCGAAACATTGTCTGGTTGATGTCGAATTTGTGCAGAAATAAGAACCCATCGCCACCGTTCGATGAGATAAAACGTTTACTTCCCATTTTGTCGCAACTGTTGTGTGGTAATGATGTTCAAGTGCTGGCTGACGCTTGCTGGGCTTTGTCCTACGTGACGGATGACGATAACAATAAAATCCAAGCCGTTGTGGAAACTCAAGCGGTCCCTAGGCTGGTGACCCTTCTTGGAACCGATGAACCGAGTATTATAGTTCCAGCGCTACGTAGCGTTGGTAACATTGTTACTGGAACTGATCACCAGGTAAGTCGAAAGCAGCAATGATTCAAGGGTTATTATTTTTTGAATTCAAAAACAGACCGAAGCCCTTTGTCTGAGTTTACTTGTTATAGAATTTATTTTCAACTATGCATTGTTTAAAACTAAAGGTTTTCATTCGAAAAATATCACAATGTGTGTTCGAACTCATTTTCCGGAAAAAATGCATGGGTCAGTGCGCCACGTGTTTGTACATACTGTAACAAAATGAAATGGAACCACCTCTCGTTTCGTTGTTATCATCTAAGAAAGTTTTTGCTAGGTACTCCACATTGTGCTCCACAATGTTTTTTTTCGAATCTTATACACTTTAGACGCACGCGCTTGCATAAACTGCTGTGCGACATAATGTACGTTGGCATCTTCCGGTCCGGTTAAAATTGCAACGAAATCATAGCGCTTGTTCGATGGCGGCTTAAATCAGGTAGCCTTGCGTTAGTTGAACATGAGATGGAGGTGATTCTTATTAACAGAAGAAAAGTTAGAGAAAGAATCGCACTGATACGAGATAGTATCCAAAACAACCAGCAGCGGCCTTATTTTGTAATTCGTTTCTATAGCAAATGCATTCGAAATTTGCCACTATCTGAATGCGGAAAGGAAAAGTCATACCAACTCTTTTTTTTCGAAAATTTCGCATTTTGTATTCCGAAAGTGTTTGTCAAAGTCATCTATTCTGTGTTTGTAAGAAGAATTTTCAGGGAAAATGTAAAATGTAATTTTAATTTTATTGATAAAAACAAATAATATGTTGTAATTGATAAATATAAAGGGAGACGGCCAACAGTTCACACACCAAATTTGTGCAATTCGAAGTTTTGGTGGTATTTATGGAAGCTAAGAGTTTTATCAATGGCCTGATAATGCAGCTTGATTTATCTGGTAATCGGAAGATGATGTTCTGTTGTTTCCAACGTGTGCAAGGCTTCCAAAGTTTTCCACAAAACTATAATATTCATCAAAAAATTTGCATAGAATTTTCACTTAAACAATAATTCAAACGGCTGACGTCCCATGCATCTGTTGGAATTATCCCAAAGTTTTCCCCCACTCGATGTTTTTCACTAGTACTTTGTTATCCTCGAACTATATAACAACACTATTCACTGGTTCCCTGTGCGTTGTTACTTATTTATTTTCAATTAGCTTTATTTTCACTTTAATTATCTTAAATCAAAAACAACACCTTATTAAATATAAACAAAATTTAAAAGTAATTTAAGTGACGTTTGATATTTGTTTTGACAACCTTACTTTCGGAAATGCCTGGTTTCAATTTGGAAGCACTTGCACCCAATCCAAAAACCATATAAAATACCAATTTATTTTAATATCGGATTGGATTTCCGAATAGAAAACCGAATCCGAAAGCACTATAAAAACATACAGAAAAGCTACAATCCGTCTGGAACGGATCGTATGATACCCTATCCTCCTCTCTATAAAATGGGCTTGGCCAAATTGCATTTTGTACTCAAATATAGCTATAATGTCGAACGTTTGAGGATGTTACATGTAAAATTTTATCAAAATAGGTTTTTTGATGATAACGCCCCCAAAAAGTGGGCGTGGCCAAAACTGTTCTATGGGTGAATTGTAGGGAATCTAAATACCCAAATATTTGGTCTTAACAAAATTTTTCGGTTTCATATAATTTAGTGAAGTTATAAAAAAGTAGGCGTGGCAGTGGGCGGATGTAAAAAAATTTTACACTAGTATTGTATTTTTTTCTCGGAAGCCCAGATATGAAATTTCAGCGTCCTAGTTAAAAATTTAAGGCCCAAAAATCGGTTTTGTGATGAAAACGCCCCCAAAAAGTGGGCGTGGCCAAAACTTTTGTATGGGTGGATTGTAGGGAATCTGAATGCCTAAATATTTGGTCTTAACAAAATTTTTCGGTTCCATATAATTTAGTGAAGTTATGAAAAAGTGGGCGTGGCAGTGGGCGGATTTCAAAAATGTTTACACTTGTACTGTATCTTTTTCTCAGAAGCCCAGATATGAAATTTCATCGTCCTAGCTCAAAATTTAAGGCCCAAAAAGCGGTGACATACGGACGGACGGACGGACGGACGGACGGACGGTCATCGCTCAATCGATTTCGCTATTGATGCTGATCACGAATATATATACTTTATATGGTCTATCTCGATTATTTCTCTATGTTACAAACTATGTGTCAAACTTAATATACCCTTAGGATAGGGTATAATAAGGCCTCAGTACCTGTGTATTATGATTTTTCAATATTTGCGTACTTGAATAGAAATTGAAAAATTATTGAGACAAAATAAATAGGCGGTAAAATTCTATATATATGTACATTATATAGTGCCACTCCCATTTTTTGGGAAGTTTTCGCGGTAATTCTCTGAAAAATACGGAATACCACGCCCACTTTTTTAGTCCCCATGTATAAAAATGGGATGAATTTCATAGCTATCGTTTCAGACTTTTGACTATTTTACTTGAACTTCAATCCTGATTAATTGATATGTAAACTCTCAGCATAAAGTTGCAAGTACATACGACCAAGTCGTGCATTTTATTTTTATCTTAGCTCGCGAAAGCAGCGACTTTTACAAAATAAAACGGATTTGTTCGACTATAAATAACATGCATGCATGCTGCATTTTGATTTCGTGGAATTTTTGTTTATTTTCTGTACGTGCTCTATGATATCGACACGAATTATTATTAATAGCACTAAGGCCACCCGCCTTTTTTGTGCTCTATAGTTGGCTAAACCTTCTCAAAATAGATCAGACAAACTACAATGGTCTTGTTTGGTTAGGACGCAAAATCACTCCCCTTGTCCCATCTAATAAGCCCAATAAATTGTTTTGCATAAATTTATATCCTAAGCAAACATAAAAGCGATATGGCAACAGTTAGAATTATTGTCCGTTAGTGTAGAAGTTTTATCTGCCTTAAAAAGGATTAGAGTAAATATTTGTTGAGGTGTAGAAAATATTGTTGTCGAGAAAGAAATTCCAGCTTTGAAACTTATTTGCATCGAAACAAAGGAAAGTTGGGTGAACAAAAGATTTGGCAATTGTTTAATTAAAACCTAGAAGCAAAAAAAAAAAAACAAAAAATGTGAAACTCACAAAGTTAAATTTAAATTATTCATTGGAATTCTAATTGTATTTTTTAACCCTTTTCTTTGAACAGACTGACGCGGTCATCGCTGCTGGTGGTCTACCAAAACTTGGTGTGCTTCTACAGCACAATAAACACAATATTGTCAAAGAGGCTGCCTGGACTGTTAGCAATATCACTGCTGGTAATCAGAAGCAAATTCAAGCTGTCATCGATGCTGGTAAGTTTCCTTTTAGTGTGTACCTTGCCTTTGTTGTTTTGCATTTAATTGTGTGGAATGTTTAACGATAAGGGTATGCAGAGGAAGTTTATTAAAAATAAAAATACCAACTTAACTACAGGGGAATAAAAAGAACATAGTGAACATAGTAAATATTTATGAAGTATGATTTTCAACCGTTTTAATTATCGAACTTTTAAATTTACATCCATGTCTGTAAAACCTTGCATTTATGAAGCTTGTATTGATTATTGATTATATGAATGTCCTTTGCTTCAAGGAAAAATTCATCGTAACGTGTTCTGACTAGAAAATTGCGGTGTGTTCTGCTCATTCATCATCTGTCTTTGATTATTTGAATTCGGGTCCTTAATAGTCAATTTGTCCTTCTAAGGTGAGTAGTTGACATGAAGTTTTTGACTTTCCAGTTACATACTATTTCCATCTACATTGTAACTATCTGCCTTTTCTTCGATAGAATAGTCTTACCATCCTAAAGTTAAATGCTGTTTCTTTTTTCGTTTGTGTTTCCAACTTTTTATTACATTCAAAACAGTGGTTATGTATTGGTACTGGTACCAATGTGAAATGGAGTCTTTTACCATACTAGTTTTATTTGTTTACTCGGTGAATGCGCAATTTTGATAGCTGAGAATATATATGTATATAAAAGTTCTTACCGATTTCCATAATTGTGCAGATGAAGTTCTTAGCATTAGATAATCTCGATAGCAGGGCAAGGTTTGTTCTTAAAAAACTAACCAATACAAGAGTAAGCTTCTCTTCAGTTTTGGTAAATGGGCTAGAGAGTGTTGATTTCGCGTCAACCCGAACAAGACAGACCCTTCAAAATGCCGAAACTAGCTGACGTTGGCCAAAGTACACAGAACAACCTGCATTCCAGATATGCCTGACGAAGCGGATCCTTGATTTCCTCTACTTTGATACACCATACGAAGTAATGTACCCTGAAAAGGAGAATTGACAAAGAAAAGTAGTTTCTCTACAAAATGAGATTGCAATACATACATATGTACAGATTGTTTCAAAACCAGTGAGGGTACGGTAACAACTGTATAGCACAACCATAATGTTTTCGCTAACTTCTGTAGGCTTACGGAAAGTCGCAGTGAAATGGGATATTCAGTACGAAAATTTTACAGCTTAAGATTGCGAAGTTCATTATGGGTAACTAGAGCGTTTGATAGAAATTAAGTGAGATTTTCAGTTTTGGCAAGCTTAATCCCACTGAAGTCCATTATGGTTGGACCTTAAGTACTTTGCATAAAGCAAGTCTTTAGCAAAAAAGCAAGAGGTTTTCAAAAGTCGACGCACGGTGAGAAATTTGTCTGTTAGGCTTGCTTGCATTTAAGGACTTACATATGTATAAATCTGCTTCGGCTTTAACCGGAATCAATTAGACGCTTACAATGGCAGTGTTAATGCTGTCTGTTTAGGAAAGTATCGTCAATCATTGTACAACAAGTTTGTAGTTGATTTTATATTGCAAACATTGTTCCTCCAGATTATAGAACGCTTCTTCGCAAGAACGCAAGCCTTCTTTGAAGTTATACGGGTGTTTTTGTTTGGCGTAATCCTCCTCTTCGTAAAGATGAGAAATTTGTCCTGTCGAACTCCCACTCGGAGTCAATAAATAATAGATTAAGAGGAGACCTGTTTAGGAAGGACCCAAATACTTCTCCATATACATACCTTCTTTAAAGTTCTGATGACCATCTCCTTCTTCTACTCCAGTATTTTTTCGCTCTCCAATGATTTCATAAAGGATATCTGCCGTTACATTGGGGATTGACTGAAAAGCTCTTTAGGAATGCAGCCATAAGCCTCATCGCTTAATTTTTGTTGGTATAACTTGGATAGCTTATGAGAGTTCACAAAGAAAGTCAAATTACAATTTGTGCAGAGTAAACTTCTAAAAGGTGGCAAACATAAATGCAATCAACGGCCTTTGTTTTCCAAATGAACTTATTTTCTTTGACAAGTAATAGTATTTAATCAGAAATTCTGGTGATGGCAGATTTCACAAAACTAGAAATTGAGAAAACGTGCTCCGATGAAAGGATCAAAATACATACATAAATATGTATTGCACGAATTGCTTTATCACCTGTTTGTTAAAAAAATAAGTCCTGTAACGCAGTACACGCCCTTAAATCAAGTGACTGACAAATACCACACCTGCAGTTAAATAGAAAAATTGACAGGTTGATACCTAAGGATGAGTGGATCAACAGGTCCGAATAGTTTCTGTTGTGTTTATAAAAAATTGCATTAACTTAGTTTTATTATTAGTCCTGCAGATGACTATCATAATCTGTTTTCTCTGGTCAACATAGTTTGTAACTCAATTGCCGGTAACTCGTAAAACAGTTTTTTCCTCTTTTCTGAAAAACTAATTTGTTTTTAGTTGTGTCAGTTTAGTAATATGTACATGTGCGATATGTTCGATTTGATGGTACAATGTCATAGCTATTCAATATTACGAGGTCAGTGCGTGACTTGACCAAGAAAACAAAATCGGAAGTTTACAAATTACGTAATTAGGTTGACGAACGGATGAAAATCACATGGAGGTAAATGAGACAAATAGGGATGATGCGTAATTCAAACTCATAGATATTGGTTTTGACGTGACGTGTGTGGGTGTGCAGTGGCTTGGTGAAACAACATTCCTATAGCTTTTATCTTTATTTCATCTCGAAGATTTTCGTTGAGTACCAAAATACCTTATCCTTATCTGTTTGGTCTCAGCGATATATTAAAAATAAACTGTCGTCAGAAAGAAAAAGATAAGGTCCTCCAACTTTTGCTGGTACCTACATATGTATGTATGTATGTATATGTACGGTGCGTACCGAAAGGGTTAAGCGATCGCCACATAGTGAATATAAGTCTCTGCTGGAAAAGTAAATTATCTTAAGTCGACTTAAGTGAATTTCTTACAATTTATTGCATGGTGTTCGCAATTTCAATACGCGGAGTTGTATACTATCCTCATGTTTGTATCAAATTTGTATCCCGATTTATTCACCAAAGTTTTTCATCTCATTTTCGAAAATTCATATAAGAATAAAATCATTGTCTTCAGTTTTCTTGCTCGCCTGAAAAAATGTGACCAGACAGAAAACAGACTTAAGATAGTTTACTTTTTCAGCAGAGTTTTAATAATCATGTATTTACATCTTTTAATACTTGCAAACCTAAATGATCTCTTTTCTTTGTTCTATTTAGATATCTTTGGTCAGATTCGCAAAGTTCTGGAGAAGGGCGATTTCAAATCACAAAAGGAAGCTGCCTGGGCTGTGACAAACACAACCACAAGCGGTACTCCGGAACAAATCATCGATCTTATTGAGAAATACCAAATTTTAAAACCATTCTGTGATCTCTTGGAAGCTAAAGACGCCCGCACCGTTAAAGTTGTACTTACAGGTCTTTCTAATCTATTTGCATTGGCCGAGAAACTGGGTGGCACCGAAAACCTCTGCTTAATGATCGAAGAAATGGGTGGTTTAGATAAATTGGAAAATCTACAAACCCACGAAAACGAAGAGATCTATAAGAAGGCTTATGCTATTGTCGACGCCTACTTTAGCACCGGAAACGATACCGAGTCAGAATTGGCTCCAAAAGAAGTGAACGGTGCTCTCGAGTTTACTTCCTCCTCACAAGCGAATGAGGGTGGATTCAGTTTCTAGTTTCAAAGTTATTAACCCGTAACTTACACACCTGTTCAATATTTTTGATTATCATTGTTTCGATTGCATTCAATCCGCCTTCTACTGTTTCATTTATTTAATATCAATCATGCATGCATAAATAAATCATTTCATTTATACAATAAATCATTATTTTATATATATATGTATGTTAAGCGAATTGTAATAAAATTTCAATATTTCATTTAGAAAAGTGCTTTTTATTCGTACAACTCGCGAACAGGGCCGGCGGATACTCCTCCCGGTTGGATGCTGTTGAATGCTTTTTTCATAGATGGTACCCACTCGCCGTTGCCGTTCTTGAGTATTTGCTTTACATGGTCGGTCAAACTTGACTGGGCTTTTTGGGCTTGAAGCATATCACCGTTTTTCATGTGTTCGATGATTTTGACCGAGATTTCGGGGTATATGTTGAGTGTAGTCATAATTGCTGAGTCGAAACCCAGAAGCAGGGCACCTGATAAAAGCGTATCAGCACCGAGGAAGATGTTGCGTCTTGGTTTTAGACAAGCCGATCCCATGTCCAGATCGTTGGAGGTGTATTTGATACCAACAAAATTAGGGATAGCTGATTCGGCAAGGTCACAGAATGTTGGCATATGAACTGCAAGGAAAGAAATTGTTTTTTGAGTAGATAAATGTCACCTGTTAATAGAGCCTTGTTATAACTAGCTTAAAATAAGAACATGACATGGGGAAGATTAGTCAATGTTTTATTATAGTTGTCAAATAGGCTGATCTCGAAGAAGATCTGGGAATTATCTAACCGAATGTAAAATTCAAAACGACTTCCCGCTTGGTGCGGATACCACCCAAACCACACATACAAAACCGGTCTTGAGAGAAACTTTCCACTAGTGTCGTCAGGGGGAAGATGTGCAAAAGCGAAAGTACAGTACGTACATATGTATGTACACATGTTCAGTCTGTTGGGAGAAAAGTTCGCGACTCGTCGCTAAGCGTGGTCATACGAGCAATAGTATTAAGTTTCAATACCGTGACACTTGTTTTTTTTATACCCTATCCTGAGGGTATATTAAGTTTGACACATAGTTTGTAACAAAGAGAAATAATCGAGATAGACCCTATAAAGTATATATATTCGTGATCAGCATCAATAGCGAAATCGATTGAGCGATGACCGTCCGTCCGTCCGTCCGTATGTCACCGCTTTTTGGGCCTTAAATTTTGAGCTAGGACGTTGAAATTTCATATCTGGGCTTCTGAGAAAAAGATACAGTACAAGTGTAAACATTTTTAAATCTGCCACGCGCACTTTTTCATAACTTCATTAAATTATATGAAACCGAAAAATTTTGTTAAGACCAAATATTTAGGCATTCAGACTCCCTACAATCCACTCATACAAAAGTTTTGGCCACGCCCACTTTTTGGGGGCGTTTTTATCATAAAACCGATTTTTGGGCCTTAAAATTTTAACTAGGACGCTGAAATTTCATATCTGGGCTTCTGACGAAAAGATACAGTAGAAGTGTAAATTATTTTTAAATCCGCCCACTGCCACGCCCACTTTTTTATAACTTCACTAAATTATATGAAACCGAAAAATTTTGTTAAATCCAAATATTTACGTATTCAGATTCCCTACAATTCACCTATAGAACAGTTTTGGCCACGCCCAAAACCGATTTTGATAAAATTTTACATGTAACATCCTCAAACGTTCGAGGTTATAGCCATATTTGAGTACAAAATGCAATTTGGCCACGCCCACTTTATAGAGAGGAGGATAGGGTATTAGACGATCTGTTCCAGACGGATTGTAGCTTTTCTGTATGTTTTTTACTTGCACCTATACCTATAGGGCAAGTATAAGTTTCATGAAAAATTTCGAACTCGAGATTTTAATTAAACTTGACATTTTGAGAAATCCAAAAAAGTGGGTCCGCCAATTCCGTCTGTCTGTCTGTCTGTATATTCGACTGTAGCCTAAACGGGTGGACGGATTTGCTACAAACTTCATATCTGGGGTCTGTGGGATGATCCCTAGAGGCGAAATTGGAATTTTCATTCTAACCTCAAAATTAAGGGTACTTTACTTAAGGCCGATTTCACTAAAAATGGATTTCCTCGAAAACGGCTCTAACGATTTTGATAAAATTTCATATGTGAGATAGTTTCGGTATATTCTACTAGATGCCATACAACGTTTTGCGCGAAAAATGCGTATAACGGTAATTTTACAAATTGGCTGTTTCTCGTCTATTTCTTCAGCGATTGGGGTTAAAATCAATATCTGGGGTGGGTATGATAAATACAAAAATATGATACACCAAGTTTTGGAAGTGCCACGCTTACTTTAAAAAAAAAATTGTTAAAACATAATTCATATGCTTTCAAAATCTCTATAATTCACCTTAACATCATATATGGCCACGCCCACTTTAGGACGGCGTTTTTACATAAAAAACTTGAATTTCAGTGCTTTAACAATTATAAACTTAGAGCATTAAGGTGCAAGTACGTACGACCCAGTCGTGCACTTTATTTATTCATCTAATTGAGTGAATTTATTTATTTATATTATTTTATTTATTTATTTATTTATTTATTTATTTAGTGATTCTTTGTACATTTTGGTTGGGATAATTAGAGTATAGAGATTAGATACAATATTGTGTTCATGTGGAACACACATGTGAGACATGTGGATAGATACTTATAGGGAGTGTTAGTACGTCGGTTAGAGAAAAGATAGAAAAAAAAACTCAGTGTATTGGAAATAATACTTACGACTTAACTTAAAAACTAAATTAATTAACCTTCGGTTACGAGGTTGTTAATGATGATATTTTCATGTAATGTGCATTTATCAATAAATTTAAGTAATATGGAGTTTATATTATTTATTTAAGTTTTTTTTGCTCCCATGTGGTTCAAATTAAAAACTTGTATTCCACTTAATGTGGAAACTGACCGCTGAAAAAAGGCAAAAGTTAAAACGCGTGTGCAAAATATACAGCGATTCCTAGTTTCTTTTTTATTATCTTATGCTTGCAACATTTTTGTGTAGTGATGATGCTTTGGTTTGCTCGAAGCAAGAACCTGTGAGTTTAAATTGAGACTAGGAAGCCATGCAACCGCTTCAGAGCTTCCAAAGGTTTTCTTTTCTTTTCTGCTCTCATTCGATTCCAACCCTAGCCCACCCCCCAAAGTTATTTCTCGTTCTGAATAGACACCCTTCCACATCACCAGCCTCCATTACAGGCGTAAGTCAATATCATCCGCTGCTGCTGTATCTTCAGTATCTTCACACTTTTTAAGGGTAATCGATTAGAAACGATTACTTTCCTTAAACAGTGAAACTGAATGAATGTCTAAATAGACCGAAGACAAAACGAAACAGATTCAGCAGCTATGGCTACATCTTCATCCATACATAGATATATACATATATACATATATGTATGCAAATACATACTGCGAAATGAGACTTGCATAAAGACTAGAAAAAAAATTTGACTCTGCATTGTTAAAATCGCCCACGATTTGTTTAAATCCCCATTAAATTATTTTTTATTTTTTCATACAATTTAATGTACCTAGTATGTATATACTTACAATTCAATCCAACGAACATCGGGATATGGTAGTATAGGAATGGTATATTGGGACAATGCTTTGCCACCAACTTAAAATATCCCACCAAAGCCTCTACAGTCTTAGGTTTAAAGTATAATTCTGGCAGACACAAAACAGCATCCACCCCAAGTGATTCTGCATGGCGAGCCATTTCCAAGACATCTGGCAAGGGAGCGCCACCAATTTGCACCATCAAAGTTAAATCATTTTTTTTTACCGCCTCCCACCACTTTTGTGTGACGAGTTTTCTTTCCATTAAATTCAGAACAGGACCTTCCCCTGTTGTCCCATTGACTGTAACGAAAAGAACAATATTGATGTACACCTCCTCATATGCGTCATTTCATTTCCACCTAGTACTCCATGAACTCCTCTGGCCTTGAGGAAACTCGCGTATTTGTCGATATTGTCCACTTGAACGCTTCGCTCCCTGTCGAAAGGAGAACAAATTAGGGACAAATGTACACAGAAGCTCCCACTCACTTGTCATCATTGAAGGAAGTAAACACCGGGGCCATTAGGCCCTTGAATTCCAGGGAAGGTTTTTTCGTCGACGCCATGTTTTCACTACTCCAACTTTGTTTGTATTAAATCGGACGAGAATCTTAATACAGGTCCAGCTATGGCAGTTACTTGGGAAGTGCTGATTGTGTATGTACTCGTATTTGCAGAGATTGTTTGTCAGAGATTAGGGCGAGATACCATCCCCAATAGAAAAAAAAAAAAACACAGGCGCAGAATTCTTTCCACAGCGATTGCCTGAAAACAACAAAATCAGATGATAAGATAACCACGAGCTTGTGTTTTAGAAGAACGAACGCTGAATGTCGACCGGTTTATCGCCGCTGGGACAGTAAATAAAAACTGAAAAAATAAAGAATTGCGCGAGCAAAGAGGGGAGCTTTGGCTTATCTATCAGCTGTTCTGGTGCTGCCCCTATAGCAAGCAAACAGCGAGCAAATACAAAACTAAACATAGCGGGTGGTGGGGCAATGGTCAGGCAGGGTGACAGTGGTAGGTGTAGGAGGACTATTCCAGATTCTATGGCATCTTTTTAGGCTGTTTCTTTGAAGCTTTCGTACAATTCTTTGTATAATTTCGGGAGGGTTGTATGCTCAGTTGTTTCGGTTGCCTTGAGGGAGCTGTTGAGAATTTTTTCTTTTTGATTTTATTTGTTTTCATTTTTTAATGGACGAAAGGCACTTTGAATGCAAATTTGTTTGAAAATATTTCCTTATTAATAACTCATCATGATGGTCCGCAAAATTTCACTCAGTTGGTGAAGTATAAATTTCAAAGTGGTTAGATACTATGAGGAAATAAAAATTATAAACTGTACCTACATATGTATGTAGACGAGGAGTTATTCTTTTAACTTTTCTTAATTGGGTTAGTTATTGTATTACAGGTTATTACTAAAGATTATATTACGATTTAACTAGACCGTAACCAAATAAGGCATATCAGAGTTTAGGAGACTGTTTATAAGAAAAAAGTGTTTTTCAAAAGAGGTGATTTAAGAAGAGGTACATACATTACATACAGTTGCTGTATATACATATGTATGTGTTGTGTTGTACATATGTATGTAGATAAGTACATTACGAGTCACTGCATTGCGGACACTTTTGTTTAATACTATTTAAATAGTGTTATACCATAATAAATTTGCTTTCATATAGAAGAATAACGTTACTTTTTAGGATGCTGATCCCGACTACTAAAAAAATGCTCATTCACTCGATTGCGGACAGTTGCAATGTCCAGTGTCCTTTCGAAACTAAAGGCAGTTAGTAAGCAGATGTCCGAACTGTCCGAACAGCAGAGACATCGAATAGAATAATTTCTGCGAGAAAGTATAACGATGTTAGGATTCAATCGGAAAAATTTGCCAAAATCGTTGCCAAACTCGTATCCGGAAATCTCTCAACGACTCCATTTCGCTTGAACATGGAACATAGAACATAGAACATGGAACATGGAAAACTACTACTACAGACGGAATGTCACGGATGAAGATCGATATCGCGCTGTTAGGCAGGATGGACCAACCAAACTAGGCGATAATTGTCCAAAACTGCTGAGAGCAGATGAATACACACCGAACTATTCAAAGCAGCTAGAGATGACTTAGTAAAGACTATTCACCAACTTATATTTAAGATGGTTAGACGAGCATCGTTTGCCTGATCCACAAGAAAGAAACCTTTTAAATTGGGACAACTACAGTGTCCAAAGGGTTAGTATATCGTCGGGTCAAAGCTAAAAGTCACCCAACCACCCTCAAGAAACCTCTGGTTTGATGAAGAGTGACGGCAATTACATCAGCTAACCACATCGCCTACGAAACGGCGCTGCACAGGAGGACGAGAGCGGCTCGTGAGCTCTAGGAGCAAAAGAGGAGGGAAGAACATCGACTTCTCCGGAGAAAAAAGAAAAACCACTTTTGTTGAACGGTAATGACGACCCAAATTCCGCTGTCAGGCAGAATGAATCATTCAATCTGAACAATGATCGCTTGAACGATCCACAAGAAAGGACACCCTCTAAACTATGCCAATTAAAGAGGCATCAGTCTCCTCAACATTGCATACAAAATCCTGTCGGTCGTTCTGTGTGGCGTCTTAAACCATTTGAGAATGGTCATTGCGGTGTTGGGCCCGGTAAGTCCACTATTGACCAAATATTCACAGTACGGCAGATCCTGTAAAAAAACCAAAGAAGTCCAGATTTAAGGCCGCATATGCATTTATAGAACCGGGCTATACAGAGCCATGTCTAGTTTTGGTATCCCTACCAAACACGTCAGATTCTGCATAATGGGGATGGAGAACGCTCGCTGTTCCATAACGGTCGCAAACAATCTCACCGAAACCTTTGATGTCAAAAAAGAATTCAGACAAGGTGATGCGCTTTCATATGACTTTTTCAACATCATACTTGAGAAAATTGTGCAGAACTCGCAGGCCAACACCAGAGCTACAATTTTCCAAAACTTTGTGCAATTACTGTATTTGCATGCGAGCTGTCACCCGTGCGTTCGCTAGCATTGGCACAGAAACGGCAAAAATGGATTTAGTTGTGAATGAGGGCAAAGCCAAGTATATGCTGTAAACAAGAAGGGACATACAGCATCGACGAATCGCACAGAACGTCACAATAGTTAACTATAACTTTGAGGTAGTTAGGGACTTTGTCTACCTCAGCTCCGCTATAAACTCTGACAACAACATCGCATCAGAAATCAAACGAAGAGTGACACTTGCCAATCGCTGTTTCGTTGCTCTAAGAACGCAATTGAGTAACAAGGCCTTGTGAAGAAAAACTAAGGAGACTCCACCTATATATGTATAAGACCATCCCAGTCCTGCTGTATAGCGCAGAGGCATGGACGTTAACGAAGGCGGATGATGATATTTTTGGTCGTTTTGAACGCAAAATTCTTTGGATGACGGGGTTTGCTGGAGGAGGTTTAACTCTGAACTCTACGACCTGTACAGCATCAGTCGTTTAAGATGGTTAGGACATGTAAAGCGAATGGACATCAACACTTCCCCCCGAAGAGTCTTCGAGTCGAACCTGGAGAGACAACGTAGTAGAGACCTTGCATTAGGTGGTGCGCATAAGTGCAAAAGGACCTCAACCAGAAGCCTGTTGGTTGAGGCCCTCGGGCTGTAGCACCACCTAAGTAAGTAAGGAACTACATTGGCATCGGTCTCTTTAACAGAATCTTCTCTAACTGTAATAAAGACGCGTGAAACTGTTCGTTTACAACCTGTTTCCATCATATCAGTGCGGTTTCAGACAAGGAAAGTCCCAAATTGATAAAATTTTCTCATTATTTACAAACTATGTATGAAGCTTAATATACCCTTGGATAGAGTATAAAAATAACAAATGCGCTGCAAAAAGAACAAAATCACAAAATCTTTCAAAACAATGGAAAATTAGACAACTAAAAACAAATAATTACCGCGACTATTTTCCACGTTTGGGGTATGTATCGCAAAAAAAAAACTGTATTGATAATCTGTGCAAGTTTGATTATGGCCTTTTTCGGTAGTTGTTTTAGAACATCTCTGACAATTAAAACAAATCAAGGACCTTAGCCTGGCTGGAAGCCCACTTTTATAAAAAATAGTTTAGTCTCGAACGCAGTATTCGGAATACCTTCGACATCCAGATTAGCTAGCCTTCCCTATGTACTGCGGATCTCTGTACAAATTGACCTCCCTTGCTTCGTTACTCATGGGATCCTATGAATTCTAAAAATATAAAAACAAAATCAATTGCTAAAAAAATTAAATTGAGAATGGTTCTTCTTTAAAATCGGGCGGTAGTACGGCGCCTAAGCTGTGTAAAGTGCTGGAAAGTAAGGGCGCTGTGAATACTCATGGTCTAATTACTGTCAAAAGTTGCGTGGAGCCTAAATCAAACCCACACCCCAATATGGACGCTTCTGGTACCGCAAGCTCCAAACATAGAGCCCCTTCAAAGCAGGCCTACAAAGACTGTTGCACAGCCAGCTAAGTTCTTCAATACTTCGGATATATTCCGGATGTTAGTAGACTCGAGAGGCTAAACAAAAGGTATACAAGGGGCGCTGCAAAGAAGAAAGAGGGCTGCTCGTGAGCTCTACGAGCAGAAGAGACGAGAAGAACATCTGCTTCTCCAAAAGAAGAAAAAAGAAAATGAGAAGCGCTCGATCGATGATATTGAGAGATTAACCTCCAGGAATAAATGTACGGAAGTCTTACCAACAGGTAAAATGAACGTGTCAAGCCAACAAAACCCGTACAGAACCCTGTAAAGATGAAGAAGGAAGCCTCGTAGTAGAGTCATAGTCGGTGTTAAGAATATGGAAAAACTTTTTCTGCAGATTGTACTCGTATAACGACGACGAAGACCAAAATTCAATCTAGATGAAGATAGCCAAAACTTCCACCTGACCAAAACAAAGTAAGGTTGGAGAACAAGTCATTTCAGAAATAATTGTAGGAATCTTTTAAACAACTAGGAGTAGTACAAAGAATCATTAAAAATATACATATAAAAAAGAATTAAGGAAAGATTGAAGAATCCTCTGAAGCTTAATGACTTAGGAAAATTATCTCGACAAATCCGAAGAATCGCTAAACCTGCTACTCTACACACACATAATATATCAACTGCACAAATAATCAACTCAACTAGTCTTTAACAATATCAAAACATCGGCGATTACAGAAGCATTGTCAGGTCTGAAGGTAGATGGATCACTTTGGGATTTCATTAATGTACTGCTGAATAGTCGGATTATAAACTTAAAGCTGAGTGAGTCATGGGCTAGAAGATCTGTCAGTATAGACACCTCGCAAGTTGACGTCCTATCCCCTCTTCCTTGAAAATTGGTGGTTAAAAATCTACTGATTATCCTGGAAGCTGGGGGATGCACGGTGATTAATTATGCGGATGATGTTGCTATAGCATTCTCTGGCAAGCATTTAAACACTCTAAAAGAACTCCTGCAAAACGCTTTAAATAAACTAACCAGATGGGCAGTACGGTGTGGTTTGTTTCCAAACCCCTACAAAACGGAACTTGTACTATTCACTAGGAAATATAAAATTCCATCAATTGAGTCCCCCTAAATTGATCCCAAAATGGTATAATCTTAACTATCTTCAACACCGCTAAATATCTCGGTCTTATCCTGGATAGGAAGTTAATCTGGAAATCCAACATTGAAGACCAACACTTATGTACGTACGGGTGGTTGCCTTATATGAAGCCACAAACCGTAAGCAAAGTCCAGCGATCAGCTTGTATGCGCATAAGTGGAATGTAGTGGATGGAGTGGATGTTGTTTTACTTAACATTTTTGGTAGGCAAATTGCTGCTAGTGCAGTCGTTCGTCTTAAAGCAATATAATAAAGAACTTGGTCACGTTTCCATTCTGAATAATTTCGAACTCGTTTTCGAAAATATAGACTACACTATTCCCAAGTTAAGTTCTTACAAAAACTTCCGGGTAACCATGCCTTCTAAGACGTTGTGGAGGGAAGAGGTGTTCCTGGAAGACAAGTCAATTCACTTTCATACCGACCGACACACGCCGACGGATCAAAAACTACCGACACGGTAGGTGCCGTCTTCCTAATAATTGTAGCGTGCTCCAGGCGAAATTAATTGCGAATAAAGAAGTTCTATCTTGATTAAAAAAAAACGCGATATCCACTACAGATATCCGTATCTTTTCAGATATCCAAGCAGCTATCAAATTGTAGGGCCGATGAACTCGCCAGACATTGAATCACTGTACCTACTTTACCAGGTAAAACTACCTTATGCATTCCAATCACAACATGCAAACTTAAACTAAGGCCCTCGAGAGATCAAATCTTAGGTGGACAAGTGTCTAGCGACGACGAGGAGGAATCTATTCCTGTCACAAAAAAAGGATCACTTGAGTGCTTTCTTCTTAAATGACCTTGGTGATCTTATTAATAACGACATTAGGTGTCTGCTTTGCTTCATTAGAAGTTCAAATTGGTTTCATGAGTAGGAATGATCCAGGTGGTAACACAATGGACCTTGTATTACTGGTCTAAGTGTGCTGGCGATAGCTGGCAGCCACCTTAACCTAACCTAACCTACGTACGCATGTACATAGTACGTACGACAATTGCTTTCAATAATAATCTATCCAATCCCTTCAAAAAATCTCAATAAACTCAAACATTCGTCTCAATGTTTAGACTCTATCCACATCCAATTTAAATACCCATATCCGAACAATAAAAATATACTATCTACCATTTTCAACAAATTGAATTGAATAATTAGTTTCGACAAAGTTTCAAATTTACATATTTCCAAATCAATTTCGTAAGCTTCAGGGGATTTAGTGAAATAAAAAGTTGTGACAGGTTTAGTTTTACTCGTTAACTTATTCGATTCAACCGATGGCATTGCATTCTCCTGGAAATCAGATTTAATTGAAAAGTTGTCGCTTTGACAGGGCCGTATGAGTATCTTCTCCGGGGCTACATTATTTTTCTTCTTAAAAAAAATAAAATAAATGGAATCTACCTACTGAAAAGCATCACATAACCTACATCCGAACACTTTGCAACTTGAAATTTCGCCAGAGGCGGCATTAGGTTGTATTGATTCCTGGAACAGATTATAAGAGTTTATTTCCTCCCATTCCTTTTGTTAGATTTGCAATAAAAGGTGGGGGCGGAGTGTGTTGTTGTTTGTAAAACGTCACAGGGGAACACTACCTACATACTACATCCTTCTGACAATTGCTATATCCTTGAGCCCCCCCTCTTTACGTTTAAGAGAAGATGATAATAAAAGTGGGAAAGTATACTCAATTAGCTACCCCTCAAGTATGAAATGTTGAAAATCTAATTAATTTAATTTCGGTATCAATTCAAGATGTTGGAGGGCCTATGTTAAGCAATTATAGGGTGAGTTGTTTTAGGAGGGGGATGATTTATTTTTAGGGAATATTGGGGTGAGTAGAGATAATGAGTGTCATAACGATGTGACAGGAGTATATTGGGGTTCGTGTTGAAATGATAGGGATGCTTGCTGAACAAATTACCCATGATACTGAAAATATAACTTTTTGTCATAATTTATGGTGTGGATAATGTGAGGTCACCTTTAACCTTATTGTCACTTTGCAGACAGTCTGCTTTCTTTCGCTTTTCTATTTCAAACTGGAACGGTACGCTTGTCGATCGTGGTATGCCATTTCCGTCCGTTCATTCGTTTCTCACCACTAGCTCATATCTGAGCGTTTGACAATTAAAAGCAGAAGGGACAATTTTGTATTTCAATACAAACACACCCTTAAACTTTTTTATGATCTGTCAATGTCACAAGATCAGTCAAGGTTTTTATCATGATGAAGTTCACGAAAAAGCAACATTTGGAAATTATTTAAAATTACTACCGAAATTCTGAATCGGTGGCCTTAACTTGAAGAGCGCTTACTTCAATTTTCGATTCTAATAATCGTCCCACCAGCCAGGCTGTGCGTTCTATAGTGGATGAATTCTAGTCAACATATTCATATTGTCAAATTGGTTCGCCTATGCAATATGAAGATGGAGAACGATTGCTGCTCCATCAAGGTCGGTAACGATCTCACCGAGTCCTTTGATGTCGAAAAAACGTACACCGACGACATTAACATAATTGGTAGAACATACGGGTTGTGACAAAGACGTTCGCAATACTTGCGCAGATTTTGACGTTTATGAATACACCCGAATCAGCTCTGAAGGCATTTTATTTAATTTTTGAAATCGTTTCCATTGATTACCCGCCATCTAAAAACTAGAGTGAACAAAAAATAATCCTGAGTGCAATCATATGGGCACACTGTTCTTATTCAGTTTACTATGTGTTAACTGGAGTAGGGGAAACTCTATGTTGACAACGATAACTGTTCATTCGGAGTCCCTTCGCCTTCGACTTTTTCAGCTTTCCGATATTCCAATTATCTGAGTTAGCTCCAGGATTGTCTTTTTATGAGCCAGAATCTAGAAGCAAAATCTAGAGTATAAAAAACACAATCTCAAGTTGCTTTCCCATTCAAGTTTGGCCTGCCTAGAGAATGCTATTTTGAATAGATCCACTGACTGTATTCATATGACAGTGATGCCATCTGAAATCTCAAAAACGGCTTTCTGGACCCAGTCCTGCCGAATATTCGGGCTGCTAGTTGCTTCCTAAATGGTTGGTCAACCGCGAAGTCTCCCCCAATTGACCACGATCTATCGCACTCTCTCCAGAAGGTCGTTAACTGGCGCTTACTCCACCACGTACAATGCCCGCTAGGAGTCCACATAACCTGGTGACAAAATTATGTTCATTTGAAAGATATATTTTTCTTCAATATTTTCTGCCTACGCTCTCTCAGCCTATCATCACCATTTGCGTCATCGTCTACAGTTGGAAAGTTCTGAAACAGTAAGCTAAATAACTCCTCAAGAATTTTCATCATCTTACATAAACTTCATAGTGTGGCCCCACCTACCACCAATATCAATTGCGCATCTAACTCGTAGATGTGCTGAATGTCATCTATCATAATTCTCCATGCTTTCGTGGACTAAGCAGTTTCGGAGAAGAAGTAAAGGGTTTTCCAATAGGGACTTGACAACATTGAATTTAATTTGTGAATGCACTCTTTCACTAATCATCAAACTGTCACTGTCAATTTATTCAGTAAACTCAACATTTTCATCATGGTAAAGTACACGAACGAGCAACGTCTGCAAATTATAAAAATTTTCTACCGAAATTCGGAGTCGGTGACTGCAACTTTAAGAGCGTTAACTCCAATTTTCGGTCGTAATTCTCGCCCTAGTAGACAGGCAATAACACGTTTAGTGCAAAAATTTGAGTCTACGTATTCGTTGTGTGATATTGTCGTGTCGGTGAGAGAACGGATTGGTCGAAGTGTCGAAAATATCGCTGCCGTTCAGGCGTCCGTAGCAAACGATCCAAATCAGTCAATTCCACGGTGTTTTCAAGAATTGGGCATCGCTCAGACCACATTATGGCGTATTTTGTGTAAGGATCTTGGTTTACACCCATACAAGAATTGAAGCCGATGGACCATTTGAAGTGCCACAAGCCACACAGCACACGTTACAATCGATTTATTGAAGAGTAAGCATGGTGAGCGTGTTATCTCAAGAAATGGGCCAGTCATTGGCCGCCTCGTTCGTGCGATTTAACGCCGCTTGACTATTTTCTGTGGGGCTACGTTAAGTCATTGGTTTATGCCAACAAGCCGACGACGTTGGAAGAGCTCAAAGCCAACATTGAACGCGAAATAGCGGCCGTTTCGGCCGAAATGTGTGGCCGAGTCGTTGAAAATTGGGTCCAACGAATCGACCGCTGCAAACGTGCCCACGGTGGCCATATGAACGAAGTCGAGTTCCATTCATAAATATTTTGATTGTACTTCAAGCCGATAATAAAATTTTTGAAATATCTCAAATTGTTTGCGTTTTATTTAAAAAAAAAGTTGTCAAGTCCTTATTGGAAAACCCTTTACTATAGTAGTACCATATGAGTCCACTTTTCGCAACACTTAACATTAGATACTGCCTGGAGTGTGAATTCCGTAAACCTGACTTTCAGACGCATCAACAGAACAACAGTAGTCCAAACAGTAGTTACAAAAGTAGTCCAATGAAAGGTATGCGTTACGTTTATAAGCAAATCGCGTATTCGTACATAATAAAACTCCTTTCATTAATTTTTTTAAACAAAGAATTTTTAATTGAAGTTTTGATTTCTGTTGTTATTCTTACATTACTCACAAAATAGTTCATTACAAGTAAGTTTTAGACAAAAATAATTTACAGCGTGGAATGAATTTATTTTTATTGAATGTACAAATTGTTACTATCTAGCTTATGAATAGAAAATCTCTTTTTGCCTGTTTACCATTAAGTTAGCCTAAATGTACACGTATTCATAGAAAGTCATGAAGCATGAAAGCTTCGGCTCATGCAATCTTAAACTAGCTAAAATTAAATTACAATTTTTTTATTTTACAGATACAATTAAAACATTCATCTCCTTAACCTAATACATACATATGTACGTTAACAGAAATAGAAATAAATTATATAACTAGTTAAGCCTTTATTCAGATGCGTTTGTATAAAATGATATAATGTCCGTCCGATGTCAATGAGGTCTCCTTTGATACTTTAAATCCAATAAATCACTTGACTTTAGGGGATTTGACATTACCACGATGTAAGACATTAATTCATGGGACTACTCCCAGACGTCGTATATACTCATTGTGGTCCAAGAAAATTGATACTCCCTCTGGGGGTGTGTGTGTGTTCACAACCAAACCTCTAGCCTCATCGAGGAATGCTACACATTCCCCCCGGTTATACTGTGTGAAAATGAAAAATGTAAAAATCACTCAAATCACTCCTGCTCCTGTTCGGCGTCCTCTTCCATTATGACCTCATGATGTACACTGGTTCTTGTCCTTAGGGATGACGTTGATGCTGTTATTGGGATAGCACTACTCGGAGGTAGAGGTGGCGGTGGTATGCTGCCAAGTTCATGTGAATCGACGTTAGGACAATGAGAATTAGGGAAACTGTCGCATTCAGTTAATGCTGCCGTCGAATTTGATGTTGGTGGCGGTGGTGATGACTGAAGTGACGTTGATGCTCCAGGAGCATTATTCTCCAACACCGTGGTCGTCGTCGTTGGTGGTCCGCCACTAATCAGTCTTGGGGGAATTTCATTTGTTCGATTTAATAAATAATCCAGATCGTGAGATATTCTATCGAGCATTCCATTGATAGAGTCCTCCTGCTCTTCCCCCCCTGCGTGGTCTGCCATCACGTCTGCTGTATTATGTGAACCAATTCTGGAGTTTCCCTTCAATTGACTGGCGGCATTTTGTGGCGTTGCCAGTTGTCTATCAACCTCGTCACCAGAGACAGCAGCGTTGCTATCTGGGTGATCTATGGATGACGATGTAATCGTTATAATTGGTGTGGGGGACGATTCCTGTAGGGTGGGTGCCACTGTTGCAGCTGCTGCCAATGGATCAAAGGTGTGAGTGATTTTTGGTGTCTCAACAATGGTGACACGTTTTTGTGATTTCGGTGTCTGTGTTGTTACCGATGTCGAGTTAGTTGATGAGGTAGTTATTGGTGGCAAACTCTCCACAAAGGGTTTATGATGCAGTTGATTGGTATTGGTCATACTACTTCTACTGGGGCTGTTTGTGACAAGCGAGGTTTTTGTTAGAATCGTACTGGTGCGGATGCCAATAATACTATCTGAAAAGAGTTACAAGTAAATGGCTGGTTACTTTTTAAAGTAGTAATCTGTTAAAAAAAAAAAACTAAAAAGTGGGGATTATTATTTGAGAATGGTTTATTACTTTAAGTCTTAAAGGAAAAAGGAGAACTTGCAAACTGATATATCGGCGATATATGTAGGACTTTGTTACTGGAGTTATTTAATCTTAGAGGTATATTATAAAGATGGGCAGAAAATCACTAACTGGGAACTATTCACTGTAAATATATTTGCAACCTGTGAACGACTTAAAAATAAACTATGAATGGTTAAAACCTGGTTGAGGAGTTCTTTTTTCACATCACGTTTTTCCCACAAATTCACACTAACCGATTTCACAGTGAAATATGAATTTGTGCCTATGAACATACCTGTGAACATTAATTCACGACTTAGCCCACCTCTAGTACATTAGGTTTGATACATAGAGAAATAAATGAGATAGACCCTATATGTAAGGCCAAGAGTAATACATTTCTACTAGTAAGATAATTAATGGAGCGATTTCCCTGTAGAGATGAATTATAATTAGGTGCTCAATTGTGAAGAATATCATTTTCGATTTACAATCTGCTGTCTTTTCATTTCATGCCAGCGCTTACAGGAAACAAATATGCATGTAAATCTACGCCTTAAACACATATCATACATTGTAGACAACGTCTTTTCTGTAAATTTATCTATACGAAACTCACACTGTTAACAGCCATCAGCAAATTATATTCAATCCAATTTATAGTCATGGAAGACCATTGGAGAAGCTAAAAATGTTGGCAGTCCTGCCAACATATCCCTACAATAGTTTTTTTTACTATGGAATTAAGGTGCTTCCAAGTTAATCTACAGCCGTCTCAGCGGTATTAAATCACAGATTTAATAAGAATTACCTAGATGTAGCCTTTATCCAGGAGCAGTACATATGTATATAAGGACCAGATAAAGGGCCTCTCAGTTGAGTTATTCTACGTTTCCGTAAGTGAAGAAAGACCTAGAGCTTGTGTTATGTTAAATCAGAATATAAACATACAGAAAAGCTACAATCCGTCTGGAACGGATCGTATGATACCCTATCCTCCTCTCTATAAAGTAGGCGTGGCCAAATTGCATTTTGTACTCAAATATAGCTATAATGTCGAACGTTTGAGGATGTTATATGTAAAATTTTATCAAAATAGGTTTTTTGATGATAACGCCCCCAAAAATTGGGCGTGGCCAAAACTCTTCTATGGGTGAATTGTAGGGAATCTAAATACCCAAATATTTGGCCTTAACAAAATTTTTCGGTTTCATATAATTTAGTGAAGTTATGAAAAAGTGGGCGTGGCAGTGGGCGGATTTCAAAAATTTTTACACTTGTACTGTTTCTTTTTCTCAGAAGCCCAGATATGAAATTTAAGCGTCCTAGTTAAAAATTAAAGGCCCAAAAATCGGTTTTGTGTTGAAAACGCCCCCAAAAAGTGGGCGTGGCCAAAACTTTTGTATGGGTGGATTGTAGGGAATCCGAATGCCTAAATATTTGGTCTTAACAAAATTTTTCGGTTTCATATAATTTAGTGAAGTTATGAAAAAGTGGGCGTGGCAGTGGGCGGATTTCAAAAATTTTTACACTTGTACTGTATCTTTTTCTCAGAAGCCCAGATATGAAATTTCATCGTCCTAGCTCAAAATTTAAGGCCCAAAAAGTGGTGACATACGGACGGACGGTCATCGCTCAATCGATTTCGCTATTGATGCTGATCACGAATATATATACTTTATAGGGTCTATCTCGATTATTTCTCTATGTTACAAACTATGTGTCAAACTTAATATACCCTTAGGATAGGGTATAAAAACTATTTTAATTCCAGAAAGACAACAAACAACACCAACACAGACATGGCAGCGGCAATAGTTGAGCTATCCACTGAAGGCAGTAAGACAGACGCGGTAATATCCTTATATATCCTTATCTGGCGGGAGAGCCCTCTGACCTAGACTTTCTGTCATTGCAAGGACTTATGAACTACTGTGGGAAAAGGAGACTGCAGGTGATTATTGAATGCGATGCGAACGTCCACCATACCAACTGGGACAGAACTAATATCAATAAAATAGGTGAGTCACTTCTAGAATTAAATATGGAAATAGCCTACCTTCACAAACAGAATTACGGAAGAAGTACTTGACCTCATCCTATGTACCCCATTTATAAAAAAAACTTTATTAGGAATAGGGCATGTTTCAACTGAAACATCAATGTCTGATCATTGTCAAATTTGTTTTGACATCCTATTAGGCTCCAGAAATTCCGAATCTTACAGACAGCCAAGATCCACAGATTTGGACAGATATGTATAGTCTAGAACTCATGGAATCCACGGCCAGTTGCTATAAGAGCATCAGAGACATTGACAGTCTACAACTTGGCTCAGAAAGTCTTAATGCTGCAATTAAATCTGCTTATCGTCAGGCTTGCTCAGTGTAAGAAAAATCAGGCAACCGCTGTACTACATCTATTAAATTATACTTATACACATCTATGTATACTTTGAAATCATACATGTATACGAGTGAAGCTGAGCCAATCTCCTAGTTAGTTAATAAGAATAGATTAAGTGAGGACTTGGAAGGGTGTTATATATGTATATACATTAAGATATAGTGCGCTACTAATGTTCAAAAACTCTATACATAATATAATCCTTTCTTACTAAACTCTAGTTTGTTTGAAACATAAAAGTTTGTTCTTTTTCCAACATAAAAAATAGAGTAATCCCTTAATTCTACGAGGGCACGTACTTCCTTGGCTTTAGGAACATTTAAAGTCAGATAAAACTGAACCCACTTTTTGGCTTCGCTGCAGTTGGGTTAAGGTAAAAACTCGTAGATAAAAAAACGAAAGATACGTGAATGTAACAGACATCAAAAATGTACGGAAGTTCCGTAAAAAATTGTATTCATTCAAAGAGTATTACATGGGGATTCGCATCTGCTTTGTTGGACAACATGTTCGCGAAAAAAGCGCACTCGCTTCTTATTTTTCATTATCGTATGAAATTTTCTACATCTCTAACTGACAACTCAACTGGGTATAAGACTACCGCCGGAGTCAGGATATGCGAATGCATTCGTGGCAGCTTAGGAGGTCACTCGCTCTGGGAGTCTTTAAATATTAAACGAGCACAAAAACGTCATATATGGCATGCACGCTTTGTCAGGAGACTGCTTTGGATGTGTACCGGAGATAGAGAATAACTTTCATCTAGGATATTCTTTCAGAACCTGTTTAAATTATACCTGCTTCTTTGAATAAAGGACACGTTTTGGTTTCATAAAAGTTTGGCAACTGTAAACACGTTAGTCTGGATGTGCATAGGTACCGACAGTATATGAATGTATAAATGGATTATATCTGCAGAATGTGGATTCAGAAAGCTTATTTGCGAATGCGATTCCTAATATGCACTGTAATGTTTTGTTATAGGGAGGCTAGATTTTGGTGCTATAAAATTTCGTGCATTTTGCATAATTTTTTTTATCAACTACCATACCTAATACTACCGTAGAGGCATGACGTACGACTTACTTGTATGCTTTATGTTTCCCTCATTTTGTAGGTACATTTAGTAACTTGCAAAAGTGATAATAAAATATCTTATTTCCGGTTTTAAAGGAGCTTTATGCAGCACTAAGGAGATGGTTTAAGGATTTAGTTTATGAAATAGAAATGGGTGACTACTTTCGTGACATTTTGTAATGGTATTTTGTGTGAATTTGGGCTTTTATATCTCGCACCAGACGCGAAATCAATCAAAGGATGGCAAAAGGGTAGTGATGCGAATATATGAGAGCACAAGCGTTCTCACGATAGCCTTTCACTCTCAACTCCTACTCTACTACCCCACGTTGGTGGCTGCTGGGTGCCTTGTACATTGACTGGAGATTGAGTAACCAACCCCTATGGAAGGTCGTTGGTGGTAGCGGACGAGAGATGGGGGACGAATGTTTTCTCACTAAGGCACTTCCTCTTGATCCAGGCGACAGCGGTCGAATTCCATAGATTGAATCAGCGGTGGCGGCTACCAGTTCCAGTCACGTCGAACTATTAGTGTTATCCCTATATGAGCTGCTTCAACATATTTGAATCCCAGGTCTATAGGGATCCCCAATGCTGACCCAGGGTGATGGAAAAGAGTTGGTGGCGGATGAACTCTTAATGGGCCAACGGCAGCGTTTATATCCCAGAAGCGGGTTACTAACTCCGCAAAATCCGGCCCATTGGTCTCGGGGTACAAAAAGGGAACAGGCGCTCCAGGTTGGAGGTTGTGTTTCGGGGTATCTTCCCGACCACGGAAAAAATTAGATAGTTCCAAAAACTACTCAAGCCTCGGCCAAGAATGACTTCACTGTTGACGACAACTGAAACATGGACAACGACCTTCCGGTCTGCACGTGGAATGTTCGAACCCTTAACAGGCCACGTGCTGTCGAACAATTAGCAGAGGCCCTAGACTACTCTAAAGCAGCCATCACTCCCATCCAGGAAGTGCAATGGGATGGGACAGGCAATAAAAGGATGAAAAACTGTGACGTATACTGTGGTGATTGCTATAGGGATCAGAAGCAGCGATTCGTCATATGCAGGTAATGAGAAGGCCGAAAAAACTAAGACTACCGGAAGAAGAGCTATGTTGTTGATGTGGAGATGAGGAAAGAACCCACTCTCTCTGTCACTATCCAGGTTTTATCCACCTTGGATTTAAATGTCTCGGGTGACGAATCTTTCCTATGTGGCGTTGTGGATTCTTCCACTCGCTTACCCACGTACTCAATCCAACCTAATAGGGTGTTACGAATCCCAAGACGCAAGTGGACAAAATAGTAAATTTTGGAAATAATATTGCCATTGTGATTACTACTGAAGGATGTTGAGAAGAAATTCTTTTTAAAGGAGCCCCTTATTCGATCGATGAATACAAATAGTCAAAGAAGATACACCTGTAATATATGCTTCTAGAGCTCTTCAGTCTAGTCGAGGGCAAGGATGCAATTTTCTGCTAGAATCAACAACTATTTAAATAACAACTCCTACGGGAAAAGGGAGTGCAAAATGAAACGGTAAACGCATTGAACTATCTGTATTATAGGTAGAGGACAAACCGATTTATTCCACGTATCTAACAATGGATAACAACGTACAGTACAGATTTTCAGTTAACCGCTCCTGATGGAACATATCTCCACTCGTAGTTGTAAAAGTACAAATACCATGCTAGTTGGTTTTGTATTGAAAATATTGAAAATGCGTTTTTTAAAATGTCCTGAACCACTGACCTCCAAAAATATTGTTGGAAAAACGGGGGAGCTAAGAGCCATAGAAAGACAAAGGTAAGCATCCAACCCGGACAAAAAATTCATACGCGAGCCGAATACGAAGCTTTGTTGTTAGAGTATCCTTTGGGGGAGGGCATAAGAAGGGTTTCCTTCTGACATCAAATAGTTACCATTGGATGGCGGATAATAGTTTTGTTGATACGGGACATACGTACATATATACATCATCGATGTAGAGGTTAAAGAATGGTAAAAGAAGAACTGTCTCAAAAACATATTGGATGGAATACCAATTATATGTGTTCGGGGAACCTGTGAGACATTGTCTACATCCCAAAAAAAAAATTTACATTAAGTTATTGGGTACCAAGTACTACCCTATACTACTACACCGTCATAAATCAAGTGCAAAGTTGCGATGTTCAAAGAATTTTTCGTTGGTATTCGTAAAAGTTTTTCATTAAAACGGATCAACAACGCAAAGACGAATATGCCTACATATATTTATTGATTTTGTTATCTATTTACGCGTTGTCTTTTTTTTCTCAGTTAATATTGGCCAGTTGTCAGTGCCACTTAGCATAGAAATTTAATATCCGCAATGATTCGCAGAATACGAAAATAATATTTTCTCAGAATACGTAACATCAATAAAAAACATTCGTCCACCCTAAGTACCTAAGCACCATGAGTCTGTTTATTATACCGCAATTACTGTCCGTCATCTGTCAGTTTTCGCCCATGCTTCGAGCGAGGAAAAACAACTGTCCTCCCCCATCCCCAAAACACGTAATAAACACTTCATTCCAATCCGTACTCTCTGGCAGACAACCTAAGAGCCGCCATCAGCAATTCGAGAAAATTCGCCCAGCTAGCATGAGTATACTGCGATTAGCAGTACTTTACCTTATCCTGGTGATTTAAAGTTAAATCTATTTTGTGGCATACCCGAAAGCCGATTAGAACTATTGCCATGAGACTTCCGCCGCCGCCTCCACTCCCACAGAAACAAACGGCACAGGACTCGTCCGTTTAATATCATAATTTTTGCGGGATTATTGTGGTATTATTTCATTTTTGTTTTCCCTTTGCAAATAATCCTTAGCCATAATGACATTGAGAGGGTACCACCAAGTGGTAAGTGGGTAGGCCGGGCGGACCAACAAATGCCTCTTATGTATGTATGAGAGATTTATTTCTATTTTTTTTTTGCTTTTTACTGCTTTTTCTCGCTTTTTGGGTTGCGGCTAAAAATATACACAGGAATGAGGTAGAGTCCTGTGAAGTTATTCAATAGAACTTTTCTACCTTTTCGTGAAGCGAAACTTTTGAAAATCTCTTTTGTTTGTTTGAAAATATTAAGAAATTGGAATTTTTCTGTAAAGCAGATGTTTATTGGGAAAAAATGTATTTTTATTGAACTGGACAAAGAATTTTAGTTAGGGTTGAGGGAAACGGAGGGCCGTGATTTTTTTTTATACAAAAATCAATTCCTGTTGCTTGTGTTTATTTTTATACTTTCTGTGGTACACTCCGTAGATTCCTTTATTTTACCACTCAGTATCAAACTTCAAAGTGGTTAACTTTACGGTATATAAACTGTGGCTTTCATAATTTCAACTATAGATTGCCTTGTAGTTTGAACCGTTTGCAGTTTTAAGTTTTACGTAAGGATTAAAAATATGCTGCACCAACGATTATTTTGAGTTACAATGTTCTTAGGGTGAACATAATTAAAATTAATGAAGAAGAAAAATGTATTTTTTAAGTATACATCAGTTTAAAATTTACTAATAGTCTCAGTCATTATTTTTTATTTGCGGAGAGTAGTTAGGATTTTTCTTTTCTTGCGAATTTTCATATTTATGTTTACTCGTACATTTTCACAGAATTCATAAGATCCAATTTCCCCATTGCTTTGCTGCATTTCAGCAAAGAGCGCTTGAAGAAAAATACAAGAAAATATCAACACTTAGAACTTTTGTTTTGAATTTTTTTTTGTTTTGATTTGTAGTTCAAATATTGAAAGAGGTATATATTTTGAAATGCGGGTCTGGCTGCCTTACTACTTGGTACGCCATATTCTTGAAATTGTCGTAATTCTTCAAATATATTTCAAGAAACGTGATAATTGTTGGTTAATTTTAAGGTTTAAATAAAAATTCCTATTTTTCCTCGTATTGTGACTCCACAGGCCCCAGATATAAAACATTCTTTGGTTAACGCATTTTATAAACATGGTTCCTGTTCAATTAAAGGCAATAATTTAAAAATGGTCTCTTTAACCAATTGTTTTTAGAAACTTAGTTTTTAGGTATATACGGCGCTACATATTAAAAGAGAGCTATTGAGTCACGACGCGATGTTAACCCTATACGACAACACAAATCTCGACTTTAATTTAAATGAACAATTGTCTTTACCATCTAGGCTAGTAGGAATGAAATTTAATTGAAAGCTAAGCAATAACAGAAACATATAAAAGAAAACTCGGGACTTCGACCGCAATACCCCAAATTAATCTAACCCTTGATTAGTTTGGGGTATTGCAACATCGATAAACTAAATAACATCCTGACACCTGACTGCGGTATTGTAAGAAGCGGTTACTTCTTCAACAGACTACCTTTTTATTTTAGGTAACTGCTCTCTGTGTGAATCCCAACCAGAATGAAACTTAGTTAGGAGGAAATTTTGTAAAGACTATGATATCTTAATGTTTGCTTATTGTTTATAGTAAGATTTTTGGATGGGGATCTACCGAGGAGATACTTAAATCTCCTGGGTAGTGGTTCTTTGAAACGGGAGCTATATTCTTCGGTTCCACAGAAAAACCAATTATTATCTCCTCCCTGGTTTACCAAACACCTGCGTTCGCTTCGAAATGGACGAAATAAACTATGGCGAACTTATATTACGTCTCGTTCTGACTTATACTTTACCAACTACCAGCACGCATATACCAACTTCTCCGTACTATGCGACTCTCTCTATAACGAATATCTAGTTCAAATGAAATCTAACTTAATTTCTTACCCCAAGCGTTCTTTCGCTTCTTTAATTCTAAGAAAAAAACCGATAGCTTTCCATGCACTCTGAAACTACTTAACTCATCATCAAGTGAACCTAAAATTATCGCTAACCTGTTTGCTTATTATTACAGGTAATCCTTCACCAACCATGTCCTTGAATCCGAATATGATTACTTCTCCTATATGATACTGTTTCCAAACTTCTCTAACATGAGTTGATATATTTAAATACTCAGCTGAACCTGACGGTCTACCCGACATTAGTCTGAAAAAATGCATGGAACATTTGGCCCAACCCGTACCTCGAAGCACAATAATACAAGGCGCTATTTAGATCCTCTGTATCTGACTCCATTACTGCCACCTCCGGGGTTCCTCAAGTTGATTCCTGATGTTGATTGCATTATTAAAAACTCAAATATTTCCATCTACGCTGATGACATGAAAATCTTCAGACTAATATCACTTCAAACGGGCTCTCAACCTCTTCAAGCTGACCTGAATAATTGTTCAACATGGTGCCAACAAAATTTCCTTGAACTACTGAATGTTAATAAATGCCAGGCTATCACATATTCCCGTAAGCGTAAACAAATTATTAGCAAGGCCAACTCAATGCTCGGTTTCATAAGACGCTGGTCTAAAGACTTTTGCCAGACCTATTCTTAAGTATGCTAATCAAGTGTGGTCTCCCTACCATGACATCCACTCTCTCCGGATTGAAGCTGTTCAACGCAGATTCATCCGGTTTGCTCTACGGGGGCTCCAATGGAACGACATGTATAATTTACCCCCATATAAGGATCGTTTTAAACTGATCAATGTACAATTACTTGGAAAACGTCGAGAAGTAGCTTACATACTCTTCATCCATTAGCTACTAACAGGAAATATTGACAGCTCCGCGCTGCTTCAAATGATTTCACTTAACACGAACCCACGCAACCGTAGATCTGTACCACTCTTCCGCCTTAGCTTTCACCGCACCAATTATGATTGTAATGAGCCAATGTCAAGAATGCTACGCATGGCAAACAGACTACAATGCTTTGATTTCCATTGCAGCAGATAGGCATTCAGAAATTCCCTTCGATGCGGATATTCTTCAAAATCTAATGCGAAATCTTCAAAATCTAATACGAAATCTTTACGCAAAAGCTGAAAAACTAGCCGAACAGCTTCAATTTGATCATTCCGTCACACATCGACATCTCCAAGTCATACGAAAAATCAGCAAATAGCAAATAACCACCATATTTACCGGACATTACCGTTTCAGATATCATCTCTTCAAAACCATTTAAACGGGGAAACGACAACTTCTTTAAATGATTTCAAAACCGTTCTGTAGGGGAGGGTGATTCAAAATCTGCTCAGGAGATGCAGAAACCTTGTAGATAGTGAAGGAAAATACATTTTGGGTAAAGTAACGATACACGTAAAAAAAAAACACTGAGATGAGATGGCGCAACATTTGTATTTCACCACTTATTTCACTACAACTGATGTACGTTCATCAAGAGCTATCAGGCCCAGGCTCACAGCGGACTGTAGCACAACCTTAGTATGTAAAAAGCTATCATAACAAATTATCGGCTTTGTTCTTATTTTTTACAACTTGTAAACGAATAGTTCGAAATACCTGTATACTTATTGAGACAAATTGTAACCTAACAAAGAGTTCGTTTAAGAAGAACCAATACAGGAACGATAGTGTATCCAACGACTGAACGCCCATTCTATTGACAATTTATTAGGTAAATTCAGGGCCCACGTGAACGTAAAGGGTGGGCCATCTGTTGGTTTATTTTGATGGTTTCGGCCACTATTTCAATAGCTTGACCAATATTGTTCTTGTGTGCCTGAATCGGCTCTGGATTATTTCCATACCATCAGTCTTTAATGGCACCCCACAAAAAAAATAGTCCAACGGTGTCAAATCGCAGCTCTATGTCGGCTAAGCAACATCACCAAAACGACTGATTACACGATTATTGAACTTAGTGTGCAATAAATCGATTGTTGGATGGCTTGTGTGGCACGTAGCCCCATCTCGCTGGAACCATAGCTCGCCCATGTCTAAATCCTCAATTTCTGACCATAAAAAATTGGTTATCATGGCTCAGTAGCGCTCAAGCTTAAATTGATGTGCCTCGAAAATATAATACTGAGTTTCTGTCAAGTTTTTGAGCACATAAGAGCTGTCAGTTCCAAAAAGAAACCAATAGATGGCTCACCCATTAAATATTTTCCGTTACGGACGTGTATAATAGATATTTTCATCTCCAAACCTGCACTTTGGCTTATTCGGGTGCGGTAAAGACTGATGAGTTCTATGATGATCCCAAGTTCTTATGAATACATTGTCTGGCTTTGGTTTTGTAGAAAAAAAAAACTTTACTAAAGCTTTAATCCGACAGAAAAACAAAGAAATATTTCTAAGAATGACTCTCTAAAGGTTACATATAGACGAATTGCTACTACTATTGGTTTCTGCTTATCTCATTGTTTGAAGATCATCTATACACTATACCAGTAAACATACATATACCCTGCATACATACATATGTATGTAGTATGTACAATATATGTACATCCATTTGCTAAAATTCCAAACCAAAAATTCTCTACAAACTACAATTGAAAATTAAAACTTAAAAATAACGCACACACCAGTAAAAAAAAGAAATCTGTGTCTCCTACGGCGTTACCTTTCTCAAATGTGCATCATTTCACCAAAAAAAGAAAACAATTTCGTAAATGTGTCACAATTACCAGGGCAAACTGGTGTAACGAAGCTTTTAACTTTAGTTTTCACGTTGACGTTTGGACAGATATATGTATGTATGTACATATGCATATGTAAGTAAGTACTCGCATGAGCAGTAAATGCACGATAGCGTTTGTCGATTCCTCAAACCAGCGATTGTGCTAGGGGTTACTCCCGCGTGACACATCCCATGGTTGAGCGAAGTGTTTGCTACCACCTTGGCATTCACATACGAGTATCCTGCTAAAAAGGCAATGTGTTGTTCGGGATTGAATTCTGCGTAGTGTCCAGCTGAATGTGTGCAAAATTATTATTTGACAGAGATTTCGCAACTCTTTCCGAAATTTGTTTGTATACATACTATGTACATATTTGCAGGGCATGAGCATCGCAGTAAAACTTAGTAATTGCTTGGCTTACGAAACCTTTTAGGAAATTTTCGAGAATAAAGGAATGCACCAAGCCAGACACGCAATGTCTACATTTGAAAAGAACATCAACAGATGAACTAACTTCAGATGCAAATTTCAGTGCAATTGTCTGGACAGGACAATAAGATACATCAATTATTTGAAAACTCGAACAGAGGGATGGGTCTTAATGAATATTCTAAGACGAGGATTGGTAGTATCAATAACCAAATAGTGTTTGAATCAAGTTTATACTTTAGAGTACCAAGGGATTTCTGATAAAAATGTATACCAAACTGTCTTGCTAGGGTTTTGTTTTTGCGGCAAAACAAAAAATTAATATTTAATGCTGCTGGAGTGCAAACAATACGAAGCAGCCCGAAATGCTCTAGAACAAGAGGTATGGAATGAACTAACCCCAAGGAGACTTATATTATTCATGGTATCAACGAGGGAAGCATGGGACACCGCCAACAGTATCATTGTAAGCATCATACAGGGACTTCGGCGGGGACATGAAACATCGAGAGCCCAAGAGGAAGAAAACCCCGGATCATAAGAAGGAGAAAACATGATGAAAATGACAAATTAATTTTCCCACAGCTTGAACTTACAGAAAGGAAAAGTTGGACAATAGTGGCTAGATGGTTTTCTAAGAAGGAATAAAGATATATTACTGCGCACATCTGAAGCCACTTCCGCAGCTAGAGCAATGGTTTCAACAAGTCACGAGTTGAAAAGTTCTAAGTCCTTATGAAATGCTTTTGAATGTTAATAAATTTCCTCAAAACGGAATTTATAATGTGGATGAATCAATTCTTTTCACACAAATTTTACCAACCACTGGTAGACAGTGCTGCCAGATTCTTGGAAATCCCTTTTTAAGTTAATATTTGCTCTCTTTAAGCTAAAAGGGAAAAAGAGATACTTTTTGTCTTCTGGAACAAAAACAAGCAAGTTTTCATTCTTTGAAAACTCATTTATAATTTTCTTACTTGATAACAGCAAAGATATTTTAAATAAAAAATATAGAGTTTAAAATCTGTTGGACGAACCCATTTACTTTATACACCTAAATGAGTCCATCAACGACCATTTTGTAATAGGAACGACCCAAAAGTCAAAATTCGGATAGAAGGACAAGTTAAAGTTAATTTAATGTAATTGCATCGCTCCATGTTTTATCCGGAAAATATTCTCATCACAGTAACTGTCTAAAACCAGTCAGAGTAAAGTTGTAGGGGAGAATATGTGACGGTAGTATTTCCTGCCAATTGATGTCAAAGCCTATCTATTTATACACTTCAGGCAGTCAATATCACTACCTGTTTGATATTATTCCGCCGGAAAAAATTTCTCGCAAAATTTGTATCATAGCACCATAAATTAACCATACCTAGATGGTCAATTTTGAGGGGGTCTCTCTTTCGAACCCACAAGCTGTGCCCGTTGGTGAGCAAGAATGTATAGTTTGCCTGCAAACTCACTAATACATTCTTGCTCACCAACGGGAGCCACAACTGTCATAAGGGCGCAGCCATCTTGGAGAATTTGTGTCAAAAATTGACAAATTGTGGAGGGGATGCTGTGTCCAATAAACAACTACCAACAATTTTCTTCATTTCGTGGTGAATCTGTTAAAAGTACGTTACATTTAAAATAGTCAAATTCAAAATGTAACGTATGTTTTAAATCACGTATACTAAATAAAAAACTAAACAAAAACATACAAACATGTATCACAGCATAAACATATGCACATATTTTAATTTCTTCCACTTTGTTTTTTCAACAAACATTAAGTAGATACGTTTATTATATATTTTAGGTCAAATATGAAAAGAATATGTTTGATTAAAGGACATATGTATGTGTTGAGATGGTGAACGCAAATTGTTGTGTTATCCTTAAACTGCATATCTTGTTGTCTTTCTCTTTGTTTTATTCTCTTCCTTTTAATTTTGTATTCTGACTTAACCATCTACAGTTATTTTTTCATTAAAGATTAACAGAACGAAAGGTTTCGACCAGCCTTTTCATCGACACATAAAATTTGAGAACTAACAATTTGTTCTCCTGTGAATAATTTATACATTATATTGTACATATTAGTACTTTAAATCAAACATTTCTACAAATCAGTAAGCACGTAAGCGAAGAACAACCCAATCCAGTACGAAATTTTATACAAATGTAGAATAATAACACAACAGAATAATAATTATTTAAATAAAATAATTAAAAATCTAAATATCCATTTCCAACAATTTAGTAGTTACATTATACCAATTTGTTTATTTGTGTAAGACATATTTCATTTATTTATAAAAAAAAGATATTGTTTTAACATCCTAAACTCCCCAAAGTTGTCTAAAATCAAAAATATATTTACTCTTGTTTGAGGTAAAAAGTAAACAAATGGGGAAATAGGAAAATAACCTCCATTTATGACAGCCACGTGTTTAGCCGATACAAAAAAAGTATCGATTTACTGAAATTTGGTGAAAACTGTCAGCATATATTCACTCCACTCTAATGCAAAATTACATGAGCTATTGTTTTGGACCTGTGTGTGAGGTGGCACCGTCTTGTTGAAACCACATATTCCTTAGGCCTAATTGATTCAATTTGGACATAAGAAAGTTTTCCAATATGTGCTGATAGCGGTCACCAGTAACTGTTACGGCACTGCCTCTAATATCCTCAAGGAAATATGGCCCAATTCAAAAATGTACATATTTTTTGAGAATTTTCAAAAAACATGATGGAGACATTCACAATTCTTGCGCACGGCGCGGCGTCGATGAGATGAACCCGGATATTTAGCAACATTGCCACACTGCATCAATCTTTTCTGGTGATTGCGCCCAGTCTTTACTCTATTTCCCAGTATATGTAGATTTTCAAAATTATTTATTGCACGCTGAATGGTTGACTTGCTCGGCACATGATTTACACGAAAAAAGTCACAAATATTTATGTAAATGAAATAAATAAAATGTTTTCATAATTTCAATATGTTGTTGTGACGTTAGCAGCTCCATAATTAATTGTTATCGGCCGCTCTCTACAACTGTCAAATGACAACTGACAAATGTCATCCAAACCGAAATTGCAAATCGTATTTAAATACAAAACCGTAACAAAAACATATAAATAGAAAAGTCATGATCCGCTTGAACGGATTGTATGATACACTATCCCGATCCTTTGGCAGCAGTCCTATCAAGGTGGGCGTGGCGTATTGCTTTTGTTTATTAAATTACGACAATAACTTTGAATGTATGAAAATGTTAGTGGCTAAGTTTCATCAAATTTTTTTAATGTATAAGATGTGCAGTGGTGTCTTAAGGAAAGCCAACCTCACCATTTTGCAATAATTTTTTTTTTGTTGGGCATACAAAACAGCTAATTGTAACACCTTTCACGAAAGTGGAGTAGGTGTAAAAAATCGTTTCAAAAATCGAAATGGTCTTGAACAGAAATACCGAACACCAAGAAGAACACTATTGTTTTGTATTGAACGTACAAATCTGTTATTTGCTTCAGATTTCATTCAGACATTTCGCTATCACTTTTGATGAGGCCATTAAACTCTGTGTGTTTCATTGTTCGTAGATCAGTTATATTCTGAAGCACTTGTACACCTCAGTTGTGCTCAAAGTTCGAAGCCGAAATTTCTCTGGAATCTGCAATTGTAAACGGTAACTTAAAAATAACACACACGAAGCCCTGAAAGGTTAAAGAAATTTACTATAGCGGTATGCATGTTCCTTTTTCAAGTGTTCATGCCTTTCAACCAAAAACAAAGCAAACAATTTCGTAAATGTGGTCCCACACAATAACCAGAGCGAACTGCATTGCAATGAAACAATAGCTTCAACCTGTCCACAATAAACTTTCATGTTATTGTTCATGTTGTTTAGTGAAAAATCTACACTGTAACGACAACAAACCGGAAAATACACGTGCGACGTGTCCTGGTCGTACTCCTTTGCTACAAAGGATGTAAACTGGTGAGTGTACCATGTGCAACAGACAGTCAAAGTAGTATGTGGAAGGGATCCATTACTCTTTAGTTCATTACTTTCGAAAATAATAATGAGGTGAGCTGCTGCTTTTAATTTAACTTCCAGATACGTATCTGCGAGTCAGTCTGATGATAATGATTGCTATGACGATACATCCAGATTCTCATATCACCAAAATTTCCCACCAGCCAGCATGGTAAGAATTTTCAATGAACCCCGCGTATCAGATGCAGCAAATTAAATGAGAGGTTGAGGGAAAGCACACACATGCTGCCTCAGGCCATTGGCAATGGGGCAAGATAA
The DNA here is from genome assembly GCA_905220385.1 of Xylota sylvarum. NCBI lineage: Eukaryota > Metazoa > Arthropoda > Insecta > Diptera > Syrphidae > Xylota > Xylota sylvarum. The sequence goes on along the minus strand of LR999957.1, from coordinate 63,766,211 downwards.
TAAACCACCTAAGCACAGTCATGACTAGGTGTAGTGCTCAGTGTTTCCAGTTAGTAGAACCCACCAACCTTTAATTTTGGGGTGTGTTTTTCGGAAGCGAATTTAATGGAGAATTCAATAAAAAATATACATAGTAATGCGAAGATAAGGCTGGGTAGGTTTAGTTGCTTCTGCGGCAAGGGGTTTCGAATTGTTTTCCCTTTCATTTCAACTTAAAATCTGAATTTATGATATGTATTCATTGGTAGAGAATTTCAGCAACTACACATCTCTGGGGGCTATGCGAGAATAAAGGTAGTAATAATATTAATAACAGCAGGCAAGCAACAAGGATAATAAAAAGTAACTCATAATTCGCGTGGAGTACACGGTATTGCTCCTCACTTGTAGCTCATCGCGCTGCAGAAGGGTAAAACTTTTGAGTGGGTGTCATGTTGATATGTATGTTCGTTGGTGCGAGTATTTCATTTGGTGGTAAAACCTGTTATATGTAGGGAACGAAGGACTGTTAAGCCTCGAGGAATTGTATACATACCTGTCATTATTCCGCTCCTCCACGACGCTCATTGTGTTTAGGATTACGCTAACTTTTTGTACTAAACTTAAAAACTGTTTCGATTCAGCAATACAGTAATACGGCAAAAATGTATTAAATTTAACCAGAAATACTGCCGACTCCTGTGCTAGCACTTAATTTTTTATAATCCGCGTGTGGTCAAGGAACTTTTAATATCGGTCAGGGGTGGACATACATACATAGGTAGATACATAGAGTGTCAAAGAAATAGGGTTTCACAAAAAAAAAAAAAATCTTATATAAATTCGCTTTAGACGTATGTATAATAAAAATTGTAGAGATGAGAACTTAGATTTTTCATGTGTGTGCGTTTCAGAACATTCATTCATACATCCTGGGAGATGTGTACAGCTACCATTCTATATTATATTTTTTTAAGACTATTTTAGGTACCTGTGAGCTGGTTATATACCATGTATAGTTTCTCTGTACTTAGACCATAAAAGAGTTCGTTCGTTGCTACCTGCTCCTGCAAACATTTTCTTTTATTCAAGATAGCTTAAATTATTGACAAGATATTCACCTAGGGTAGGGTTCCTAATAATGGCGAGTGCGGGACAAGTGTTTACTTCTTCTACATTATGTATCTGCATCTCCTGGAGAATATATTTCGAATGTGCAGTACGGTTAGGGTTTATTTTAGAAGTTCGGTAGGCCTCCTCTTATTGAATGTCGACCGTAAAAGCCAAGTGGTTTTGCATTGTTCTAAAGGCCGCTGTAGACGCTACAACATAGTCTCACTAACCATGTTTATACCCTATCCTAAGGGTATATTAAGTTTGACACATAGTTTGTAACATAGAGAAATAATCGAGATAGACCCTACAAAGTATATATATTCGTGATCAGCATCAATAGCGAAATCGATTGAGCGATGACCGTCCGTCCGTTCGTCCGTCCGTATGTCACCGCTTTTTGGGCCTTAAATTTTGAGCTAGGACGATGAAATTTCATATCTGGGCTTCTGAGAAAAAGATACAGTACAAGTGTAAAAATTTTTGAAATCCGCCCACTGCCACGCCCACTTTTTCATAACTTCACTAAATTATATGAAACCGAAAAATTTTGTTAAGACTAAATATTTAGGCATTCAGATTCCCTACAATTCACCCATACAAAAGTTTTGGCCACGCCCACTTTTTGGGGGCGTTTTCATCACAAAACCGATTTTTGGGCCTTAAATTTTTAACTAGGACGCTGAAATTTCATATCTGGGCTTCCAAGAAAAAGATACAGTACAAGTGTAAAATTTTTTTACATCCGCCCACTGCCACGCCTACTTTTGTATAACTTCACTAAATTATATGAAACCGAAAAATTTTGTTAAGACCAAATATTTGGGTATTTAGATTCCCTACAATCCACCCATAGAACAGTTTTGGCCACGCCCAATTTATGGGGGCGTTATCATCAAAAAACCTATTTTGATAAAATTTTACATGTAACATCCTCAAACGTTCGACATTATAGCTATATTTGAGTACAAAATGCAATTTGGCCACGCCCACTTTATAGAGAGGAGGATAGGGTATCAGACGATCCGTTCCAGACGGATTGTAGCTTTTCTGTATGTTTTATTTTGGAATTAATAATCGCCAAAGACAACCATTTTGTATTGGTGAATTGGTGTTTGTGGTTATATAGTTATTTTTCAAGGAAATTTAAAATATCTTGTTACTTTTGGTCAGGCCAACAAGAAATCTCTTGACTTTCCTCATTTTCCGAACGGCAATGATTGTGCTTTCATCTAATTATTTGTATTTTTATGTAGGCGCTGTAAAAGAAGGTAAGGGCAGATAAAGGTAATCTTTATTTCCTAACTTATAAGTCTAACAGCATTTGTTCTCAAAACCATGGAGACTGATTAAACTTCATAGTAGAGGCCGGCTAGATTTGCCTATGAAACTAAATTCAGTTTGCATACAGGAAAGCTAAAGACTCAGAAGGTGCTCTTCACTTACTTACTTACTTAGGTGGCGCTACAGTTCGGGGTGAACCTGGGCCTCAACTAACAAGCCTCTCCAGTTAGCCCGGTCCGTAGCTAACTGCCTCCAGTTGCGCACTCCAAGCTTGTTCAGGTCCCCTTCAACTTGTGCGCGCCACCTAAGGCGAGGTCTTCCTCTACTGCGTTGTCCCTCCGGGTGTGATTCGAAAACTCTTCGGGCTGGAGCACTGGTGTCCATTCGCTCTACATGTCCTAGCCATCTCAAACGACTAATGCGCAGTTTTTTGACTAGGTCGATGTCGCTGTACAGCTCGTATAGTTCGTCGTTGAATCTTCTCCTCCAAAGCCCGTCAACGCAAACGGGACCGAATATTTTGCGAAGAATTTTTCTCTCGAAACGACCGAGGATATCTTCATCCGCTTTTGATAAAGTCCAAGCTTCAGTGCCATAAAGCAGGACTGGGATGATCAAGGTTTTATATAGAGACTCCTTAGTTGTTCGGGATAGGGCCTTACTACTCAATTGCCTTCTGAGTCCAAAGAAACAGCGATTGGCAAGAGTTATTCTTCGTTTTATTTCTGCTGAGGTGTTATTTTCAGAATTGATAGCAGAGCCGAGGTAGACAAAGTCCCTTACTACCTCAAAGTTATAGCTGTCGATTGTGACGTTCTGTCCAATTCGTCGAAGTTGTGTGTCCCTTCTGGTTGACAGCATATACTTGGTTTTGCCCTCGTTTACCGTTAAACCCATTTTGGCCGCTTCTGTTTCAATACTAGCGAACGCACCGGTGACAGCCCGCTGTGTTCTTCCAATAATGTCGATATCGCCAGCATACGCTAGTAGTTGCACAGACTTTTGAAAGATTGTGCCTCCGGTGTTGGCTTGTGAGTTTCGCACAATTCTCTCAAGAACGATGTTAAAAAAATCACATGACAGCGCGTCACCTTGTCTAAATCCTTTTTTGACATCAAAGGTCTCGGTGAGATCGTTACCGACCTTGATGGAGCAGCGAGAATTCTCCATCGTCATTCTGCACAATCTGACGAGTTTGGCAGGGATGCCAAAACTAGACATGGCTCTGTATAGCTCGTCTCTATAAATGCTGTCATATGCGGCCTTGAAATCGATAAAAAGATGGTGGGTATCGATTTGGACTTCTTGGGTTTTTTCCAGGATCTGCCGAAGTGTGAAGATTTGATCGATTGTGGACTTTCCTGGATTGAAACCACAATGATAGGGCCCAATCAGGTTGTTGACGAAGGGTTTCAGACGTTCACACAATATGGCAGATAGGATCTTGTACGCGATGTTGAGGAGACTGATACCTCTGTAATTGGCGCAATTGAGGGGATCTCCTTTCTTGTGGATTGGGCAAACGGTGCTGAGATTCCATTCATCAGGCATACACTCATCTGACCAAATTTTAGAAATGAGTTGGTGTATGCTCTCTACCAGGTCATTTCCAGCTGCTTTGAACAGCTCGGCTGGTAAGCCGTCAGGTCCAGCAGCCTTGTTGGACTTAAGTTTGGATATTGCTATCCTTACTTCGTTTTGGTCAGGTGGACGGAAGTTTTGGCTATCATCGTCTAGATTGAATGGTACATTCTGCCTGACAGCGGGATGTTGGTCTTCGTCGCCGTTATACAGTCTGCAGAAGAAGTTTTTCCATATTCTCAGCACCGACTGTGACTCTACTACGAGGTTTCCTTCTTCATCTCTACAGGCTTCTGTACGGGTCTTGTTGGCCTGACACGTTCTTTTTACCTGTTGGTAAAACTTCCGTACATTATTCCTGGAGTATAATCTCTCAATATTTTCGATCGCGCGCTTCCCGTGCTCTTATTTCTTCTTTCGGAGAAGCCGGTGTTCTTCCCGTCTCTTCTGCTCGTAGAGCTCACGAGCAGCTCTCGTCCTTTTTTGCAGCGCCGCTTTGTATGCTTGCTGTTTAGCTGCATGTGCTTGCCGGCATTCATCGTCAAACCAGGGGTTTCTAGGTGGTGGTCGGGTGAAACCCAGCACATCAGTTGCGGCACTTCTGATGGCTTGTTGGCAGCGTTGCCACTGGTCTTCGGCGCTTGATGCTGGCGGCATAGGAGTAGTTGAGAGGTTTCGGGATACGCGTTCGGCGAAGGTTCTGGCGATCTTTTGCGATTGCAGCTTTTCGACGTCAAATCTTCTCACAGTAGTTCTTCTTAATTGTGGCGTTTGGGATATCCGCATTCGTACCTTGGCTGCAACAAGGTAGTGATCCGAATCCATGTTGGCTGCTCGGAAGGTTCGGACATCCAGAATACTGGAGGAATGCCTTGCGTCGATCGCAATGTGGTCAATTTGATTGACCGTTTGATGATCAGGAGATCGCCATGTCCCCTTGTGGATATTGAGATGTGGAAACCGTATGCTTGCTATGGTGACGTTTCGCCCCGCAGCGAAGTCAATAAGCCTAAGTCCGTTTCCGGACGTGGTGTCGTGGAGGCTGTGCTTACCAATCGTCCTACCAAAGATGTCCTCCTTTCCTATCTTGGCGTTAAAATCGCCTAGTGCTCTTCACTATCTTGTGAAAAAGATAGAAGGAACTTTTCGTTCCAAGGAAATAACTCTGTGTGCATTCCTTGACATTAAGGGCGCATTAGATAACACTGGCTACAACTCAATAGCAACCGCAATTAGTAGCAAATGTATCGAGGATTCGTGCAACGAAAGAAAATCGAATTTCAGTGTATGTGACCGGGAATTAGGGCTGTTCACACGGAGGAGTCCATTCTCCCCTTCTGTGGTCACTAGTAATCGATAATCGTCTAGTCGATTATGACCAAACTAGCCACTGCATAGAGCTGAGCCATTTTATGTGCGAAATTGTAAATGAATTTAGAATAATAATTCATCATTCCCACAAACGCTCTAAGCTCTGAAATATTTTGCGGTACCGGAGCTTCGAACTGCTAACACTCGGTCTTTATTGTTACTTAATCTGTTTCGATCAATATTAAAACCCATGTAAGAGACCTTATCTTTGAAAAATTCACACTGGTTAGCATTGAGGCGAAGACCTACTGAGTCTAATTTTCCCAACACTAACTCCAACGTTTTAACGTGAGCCTTAAACGTAGCTCCTGTGATTATAATATCGTCTAAATAATTTACAACATTGGGAATACCACGTAAAGCATTTTCTAACGTTTTCTGAAAAATTGCTGCGGCGGGCTTCACGCCAACCCTTAAATGCGTCATTTTAAACATACCCATATGAATACTCCAAGCACACAGCAACTGTGATGGCTCCTCTAGAACCAACTGATTGTATGCATTTGATAGATCTAGATTGGAAAATAACTCTCCTTATAAAGAAGAAAACAACTCGTCAATACGAGGTAAGGGGTATTTAACATCCACCAAATATTTATTAATGGTCGATTTATAATCGCCAAAAATACGAAGCTGCCCATTGGGCTTAACTATGGGTACCAAAGGTGTACACCTTCAGAATTGTGTACCCAATCAGAATTATCAACAGGAACCAAAACACCTTTTTCCACTAAGTCGTTCAGCTGTTTTTATACCCTATCCTAAGGGTATATTAAGTTTGACACATAGTTTGTAACATAGAGAAATAATCGAGATAGACCATATAAAGTATATATATTCGTGATCAGCATCAATAGCGAAATCGATTGAGCGATGACCGTCCGTCCGTCCGTCCGTCCGTCCGTATGTCACCACTTTTTGGGCCTTAAATTTTGAGCTAGGACGATGAAATTTCATATCTGGGCTTCTGAGAAAAAGATACAGTACAAGTGTAAAAATTTTTTAAATCCGCCCACTGCCACGCCCACTTTTTCATAACTTCACTAAATTATATGAAACCGAAAAATTTTGTTAAGACCAAATATTTAGGCATTCAGATTCCCTACAATTCACCCATACAAAAGTTTTGGCCACGCCCACTTTTGGGGGCGTTTTCATCACAAAACCGATTTTTGGGCCTTAAATGTTTAACTAGGACGCTGAAATTTCATATCTGGGCTTCCAAGAAAAAGATACAGTACAAGTGTAAAATTTTTTTACATCCGCCCACTGCCACGCCTACTTTTTTACAACTTCACTAAATTATATGAAACCGAAAAATTTTGTTAAGACCAAATATTTAGGTATACAGATTCCCTACAATTCACCCATAGAACAGTTTTGGTCACGCCCACTTTTTGGGGGCGTTTTCATCAAAAAACCGATTTTGATAAAATTTTACACGTAACATCCTCAAACGTTCGACATTATAGCTATATTTGAGTACAAAATGCAATTTGGCCACGCCCACTTTATAGAGAGGAGGATAGGGTATCATACGATCCGTTCCAGACGGATTGTAGCTTTTCTGTATGTTTCGACCTGAGGTCGCCGAGTCAATGGTACTGGCCTCGGCTTAAAAAAAATAGGTTTCACATTTTCGACTAGTTCTAACTTGCTCATGTTCCTAGAATAACAGCTTAATTCGTCAATGAGTGCAATTACATTAATTTTGTTGAACTTAATAATGAACTAAATTTAAATTTTAAAACTATAGCAAAAGAGACAATGCGAGACCCTATTTTGTCGAAATTAAGCGAGGCAATTCACAGAGGTAAAGTAGAATCTTTGGAAGGAGAAGATTTCAGTCCTTTTCGAAGTAGAAAAAACGAGCTTTTCGTGGAGTACGACTGTATTTTATGGGGTTACAGAGTTATTATTCCTTTTAAATTGCGAAAAATAGTTTAGTTAAGACTACAGCTTTGGCAAGATCTTACGTTTGGTGGCCTAAATTAGACGAAAATATCGAAAATTTAATTGCGAGTTGTGTCCCATGTAAAATTAGTCAATCTAGTCCGGAAAAGGGAACATTATTTCCTTGGAGACCGACCGAGTCGGCCTGGTCCCGAATTTATGTCGATTTTGCGGGTCCAATAAAAAATTTTCATTTTTTTATAGTTATTGACTCGTTTTTAAAATGGGTTAAGGTTTTTAAAATCAAGATATCACCACAAATTTCACTATTGCTAAATTACGCGAAATATTTTGTAAATTTGGTTTAATTGATACACTGGTAAGCGATAATGGGTGTCAGTTTACATCAAAGGAATTTCAGTATTTCTTAGCAAAGAATAATGTCAAACATATCTTGACAGCCCCAGGCCACCCCGCAACCAATGGACAGGCGGAAAATTTCGTTAAGACTTTTAAAAAAATCTATTTTAGCAAATTTAAGAGAAAGCGAAGAGAAAAATTTGGACAAGGTTATAAACACATTTTTATTCGATTGCAAATGTCTCTACTGGGGAGACACCTGCAAAGTTGTTGTTAGGAAGACAGCTAAGAAATCGTTTCAGTATACTTAGACCGCCGTTAGTGACAGATAAAAATGTGGAAAGCCTATTATCAAATATTAAAAATCATAAAGGATCAAGAAACATTCAGTTATTTTTAATAACGAAAGTGTTTTTGTTCGAGATTATTCGAATCCAAATAAAGCTACTTGGCAAAGCGCTTCAATTAAAGACCAAATTGGCCCGCATCTCATCATTGTGTATTAACTCGAAATAATAAAGTAATTAAAAGACACATGAATCAAATTACTCGTGGTACGCCGAAACATAACAAAAATATAACATCGGCCATCGGCGAAGATTCACCGAGTTCACCTTCGATAAAAGCTGCATCCGAAGCAAGAATCTCTGCGAACGTTGGGGGGAATGAGCAGACCGCTGTTGCAGATACACATTAAAATACATCAGATAGAAAATTAAAGCGATTCCCACGTATCAATTATAAAGAGTAAGTTCGATTTTATGGACTTTGTTATAAACTATAAGTTCTATTATTTTTCATCTGGGGAAGGGAGTTGTGGTACTGTGCCATCCCACTTGCATACTCCTTACTCAGCTTTATATTGTGTATTCTAGTTAGCATAAAATATCAATAGTCAATTATTAAGATCTGAAATGTATTATGAAAAATAAGTCAGTTCATTTCCTACTTTAGATGTGAATACATCATAGTTATGCGGATGACTTGGCGATTTTTATTAATGGTAAGCATAACACGACCATTTCTAGTGTCTTGCAAAGTATTTTACTACACGTGTTAGAATGGTGCAGTAGAGAAGGACTATTCATCAATCCTTGCAAAACCGTTCTCGTGCATTTTACAAAGAAAAAAAAAAGGACTGGTCGATCTAAGACCTATCATCATCAAAAGCAGAACTTTAGTATATTCCAGTGTGGTTAAATATCTCAGCGTTATCTTTGACAAACGGCTTAGCTGGAATTCTCATACCAAGTTTCGGCTTTTTGAATCAGAACAGATTTGAACGTGGTCGGAGGTAATTGTCGGAGAAGAAGGATAATGATGGTAACGACAACGCAGGATTACTGTAGCTTATTGTTAATGATCTGTTAATGAATGAAATAAAAAAACATACAGAAAAGCTACAATCCGTCTGGAACGGATCGTATGATACCCTATCCTCCTCTCTATAAAGTGGGCGTGGCCAAATTGCATTTTGTACTCAAATATAGCTATAATGTCGAACGTTTGAGGATGTTACGTGTAAAATTTTATCAAAATCGGTTTTTTGATGAAAACGCCCCCAAAAAGTGGGCGTGACCAAAACTGTTCTATGGGTGAATTGTAGGGAATCTGTATACCTAAATATTTGGTCTTAACAAAATTTTTCGGTTTCATATAATTTAGTGAAGTTGTAAAAAAGTAGGCGTGGCAGTGGGCGGATGTAAAAAAATTTTACACTTGTACTGTATCTTTTTCTTGGAAGCCCAGATATGAAATTTCAGCGTCCTAGTTAAACATTTAAGGCCCAAAAATCGGTTTTGTGATGAAAACGCCCCCAAAAGTGGGCGTGGCCAAAACTTTTGTATGGGTGAATTGTAGGGAATCTGAATGCCTAAATATTTGGTCTTAACAAAATTTTTCGGTTTCATATAATTTAGTGAAGTTATGAAAAAGTGGGCGTGGCAGTGGGCGGATTTAAAAAATTTTTACACTTGTACTGTATCTTTTTCTCAGAAGCCCAGATATGAAATTTCATCGTCCTAGCTCAAAATTTAAGGCCCAAAAAGTGGTGACATACGGACGGACGGACGGACGGACGGACGGACGGACGGACGGACGGTCATCGCTCAATCGATTTCGCTATTGATGCTGATCACGAATATATATACTTTATATGGTCTATCTCGATTATTTCTCTATGTTACAAACTATGTGTCAAACTTAATATACCCTTAGGATAGGGTATAAACAGAGTACCGATCGGGACCTGACTGAATAGCAATTTTCCTTCTGCCATATTGCTACGACAACTGTGCGGTCCAGTGTGCAGAAACTCCAACAATCTCGGCATACAAATACAAAAATGGGACTCAGGGCCTAGCTTCTCACAACCACTCGTGCTGTGCGTGTTATATTCTTCACACGAATGGAAGGGGCCTACTGTTTAATGCCGGATCCGAACGGCAGTTTTTTGTTTTGAGAAGCTTTTTCATGACAGTTTTACTTTCGGATGTTTGTCAGACGCTCGCGAGAGGTTGGGTCGTGAAAGAAATTTTAGGTGTTGTTTGGGGATTGAACCTGGAATGCCTCGCTCCGTAGTCCAACGCACTAACCACTTGAGCCACGGCACCCACGCAATCAATCTCGGCATAAGAAACTAAAATTCCTTAAAGTTGTTTAAATAAGGAAACACGCTGAACATTTGGCGCTTACTAACGTACTTAGGAGGGTGTATCAAAAAATTCAGTGTTCAAAGATGCATGGTTGTGTAACTTGGCATCAATAATTTATATTTACCTACAGGTGCTATGGTGGATCATTAAATTGAATAAAATATGCATGTACATAAGTATGTATCTTCTAAATGAAACTAGATGTTGGCCTCCTAATGGAACCGCTTTAAAAAATGCTTAATAATAAAACTGCTCGAAGACTGAATTAAATAAAAGCAGGCACCACCTGCTCTACTTCCAGTGCCCATTCTGTCAACTAAATAAACGTTCACATGCTTTAATGTGTCAGAAATAAAAACAAAAGCCTCCAAGGGAAACGGAACAGCACAAGAAACTGGAACAAGTTCGTTGACGTACTACTGTGTCCTTAGTTCATTAAATTTTATCATATTTACGTGACGAGTATACTCAGTACTAGATCAAGGTTCACAACAGCGCTGCTTCTAACCCCCAACTCTACATCTACTAATTGCACATAGAAGTACCGAGGATTCCAGAAAATCCACCAACAGAGAGGCAAGTGCTATAAAGAATGACTGAACTAAATTGGCATCATCAACGTCGTGCACTCACAATCATCGAGGTTACTACTACTCTAACTACAGTAGTTGTAATAACTGTTTGTGATACATACCTGGTGATACACCTTGCAGGATGTCTAAAGTTTCAACCCCGACGAATTCATGACTTTCTGGCAGGCTACACTTTGTAATTTGTCCTGCGACTGTGTTGCTTGTCGCATGATGATGGAGGTGATGATGCTGGTGTCCACTACCCGTCATCGCTGCAGTCGGGGTGTAGGCATCATAAAAACCCCTGGTATCAGTGATTTCGTGTGGCCTTCGTTGCCAGGATGATGTATCATTGTCATCGTTGTCGTTGTTTTTAGAACCTCCACCGTTTGCATTGCTGCTGTTGCCGCCACCACCCAAGAGTATATTACAACAACGTGATTTGGAATTACTACCACTACTACTACTACTGCTGTTGTTGCTTCCATCAACGCCTCCAGACATGCTGTTTCGGCCTTGTTCGGCGACATTCTTCAGCGTATGATATTGTTCCATTTCGTGTAACTTAGTCTTTTTATCACTGTAGTTTCCTGCGGAAGGACTACACTCCCCTCCCGGTCCCACTACCACCATCCCGAGAAAGGTTTCAACGGATTTAGCTGCCTGCAATCCGGTTACCATCTGGCACCGTGGTGCTGTTGAGATTATTGTTAATGGCAGATGTGTCGTTGAGGAATCTGGCGGTGATGGTTGCAGTGGTGCACCACTTTCGTTGTCTTTCTCTTTCTCGTGATTGGTATAAACTGTGGGAGATGAGAAAGAAATAGGCCGGTTATTCTACATATAATCTAGGTCGAGTGGCATAAGTATACTTACAACTCAGCGGACTGTTTATGGATCCTGAACAGTAGTTGTCGTCGAGACTGGTTTTGGCGCTACTCTTACGAAGTGGGTCAGCCGTTGATCTTAGAGCATATTCAGCTTTTATAACAAAGCAGAAGAGTATTGAGAATCCCTAAAACGAGAAAAGTTTTTCGAAATCAATTACAATTCAATCACTCGGAACAATATACGGCTCTATGTTTCAAACGAACTTTGCCTTCAGGTGAGAAAACTTTTTTAATTTACGTGGAGCAACGGCAATGCATCAGACATGTGAGTATCCTCCCGTTCTAATGCACATTGAGTGCTTGCATGTCTGTTGGAAATTGAGCGTTTAGTGTTAAGTAATTGGATGGTTGAATGCAGTACATTCTTTATTACGGGAGGCAACTCAATTTAGTGGGTGGTGCAAGTAGGAGTACATGAGAGGCTTTTAGTTATACATACCTATGCCTTATCTTAAAAGTAGTACAATTCGAGAAGAACAATTTTCTATGCTACCGCATCAATACATTATTTGGTTTAACGTAATCATCATTGGAAGTTTAAAACTTCATAATCAAGCTTTTGAAATAATAATATGCAATTTATAAAAAAAAATCTTCCAAATGGAATTTCTCAATTTCATTACTAAGACCCTCTTAACCATAAATAAATAATTAAATAAAATTATATTTTTATAATATAATAAAATAATAATAAATAAATATCTAAGAATAAAAAAAATATTTAAATATAATTCTTTTTTTTACTTAGCCGATAGAATCAAACATGGGAGATCCCAAGTATGCAAATATTCTAGATTTAGCCAATCAATATTGCTACCCCATTTCCTGAACAAAACACGTCTTTAGAATACTTTATGGTGGAAGAGCTTCATTCAGTATTGAATATTTTTTGGCCGTTCGGATCTGTTGGAGAAGCACAAATAACCGGAAGACTGAGAAATCCATTGAAGATATTAAAAGCATAAGAAAAAGGGATGCAGAGTCTCCTGTAACAACTGGTCAGTTGCAGTTTCCAAGCGCAACTTTTAGAAATTGATTTACATTTTTTCCTTTCAACATTTAGTTAGTCCAAAGATTTAGCCCTGTTTGGTTTAGTTATACTCTCAGGTAGTTTTGAATTTCCAAATCGATTGAATTCAAATAATCGCAATGTGAGTTAGCTATCACGATCATCCAATCTGCTAACTGTTGATTAAAAAAGTCTCTAATTGTACATGTCTTAAAAGCAAACAATCAAAAAATGTTAAAGAACATTTAGAGAAGTGATAGAAAACAGCAAGTAAAGAGTCTATTCTTATTTTCCAAAATTATTTCACTTCTTTAAATCTGCACATTAATCCAAATTACGAAATATTATTGAAACAAAATTTTTAGGTATTTTAATTATCTACAATTCACCCATACATAATATACAGATACGCTCACAAATTTCGCAAATAGTATCTAAGTATACCCACGAAGTTTTCATTGTAATTCAAACCAAACATGTAGTTTGCTACTCCCACTTTATTAGGGTTGATGCAAGAGAAGGGAGATAGACTACCATACCATTACTGTAGACAAATTGCAACTTTTCTGTATGTTGTCATTTTGTTATTTGTGCATATTGAACAGTTAACTAGACTGTTATAAAGCATAAAGGGATTGGCCGAGCAAAAGAAGCATGAACACGACTGTGACATACACTACGGAGATTACTGCAGAGAACAAAAACAGCGTCTATTTGGGTGCGAATTCGTTGTAAGCGGCAGACTTCGGCAAGAAATCTTAAGCTTTAGACACGTTGGTGAATGCCTTATAACAATCCACATCAAGGGGAATTCGATAATGTCAGCCTGAAAGGCGCACGCGCCCTCACAGAGAAAGAGATGATGCTATCAAAGAGTATTTCTATGAGTTCCCCGACATGACATACATATCAGCAATGTCCTAGTTATGATGTTAAGATGATTTTAACTCCAAAATAGGAAAGGAGGATATCTTTGGTAGCACTATTGGTGAGCATAGCCTTCACGACAAAACATCTGGAAACAGACTTAGGCGAATTAGTTTTGCTGCAGGGCGCAATGATACTATAGCTCGTACACGGTTTGTTACCTTGCATACTCGGACCACTACATGTTGGAACCAAGGTGCGTTTACGAATATGTCATATGCCACAACAATGAAGAAATACTGGGAATCAAGTCCGGTAAACGATCCCTTGCGAAGTCCTATAGAGCCAGCATCAAGTGTCAAAGACTTGCGTTATCGATGCCAAGAAGCCATAAGAAGCCCCGCAACTGACGTGTTGGGTTGCACCGGACCACCCCTATGAAATCTCTGGTTTGATGAAGAGTGATAGCAAAAACATGTAGCGAAACAACTCTCTTACGAAGCGACGCTGCACCGAATGATGAGCGATGGTCATGATATCTAACAGAAAGGAGGTCAGAAGATCATCGGCTTCTCCAGGGGAAAAAGAAACAGCATGAGAAGCGCACGGTCGAGGAAATATAGATGTGGTATTCCAGGAATAATGTTAAAAAGACCTACTTGTATATAAACGAGCAAGGAGACCTTGTACCAGATGTTCTTGAGGAATTGGAAAACCCACTTCTGCATAATGTTGATATGATATCTTGATTATCTACCTGCCGATCGATTCAAAGCAGTGGGAATATTTCAATAAAATTTAATCTTTGAACACATGCTATCAGATGACATATCCCGTTTTCGACAAAAATATGAAGGTATGTATTGCGTGAAAATAGTATTTGTGAAATATGCGATAATACGATTTTGAAACAGCAGTTTAAAATTTTCAAATATTTTAATAAACACTCTATAATTTGTCATATGGAGCCACACCTGTTTATTATTGTTCCTGAACTTATTTATTAGCTTAATTACCTACATTATGCACATATATAAGAAATAATGAGTTTCTTTGCAACGCAAAATAAATGTTTGTAGCAGGAAGTAGGAACATAGCTGGGTATATCCTGCTTTATGTTCTTTGTATTTTACTTCCAGCGCTGGTTACTAAGGTAAAGCATAAAAGAATTGCGCCCACTCCTCGCAGTGGGTTTGAATCTGGGAGAAATCTCAATCGGGAGAGTTCTAAAAATATGTTACACATACACTGAATGTATAGACTTTGAGTTGAGCCTACAGCTGCAGTCTATTTTCTTCACATAAAAAACACAAAGAAAAACACGTAACAATGAGGGAATTCTTCAACGGCTTCCTTTAATGCGAATACATCAATTGCTTACAAACCTTCACTTAAATGAATTAAATTCTCCCGAAAATCCTACAAAATGTCCCATTAAACATCTAAAGTAATTAATTGTGCTCATCCTCTGGCTTTATTCTTCGTAATTTTAATTTTTTTTTCTCCCAGATCTTCTGTATAGATATCAGATGTTGCAGATAAAGAAAAACTCAAAGAAAACGAGGATAAGAACAGAAAGAATCACACATATACATATTCACATAATACGCGTACGAATTCCTTCCTTTTTCATGCGTAAGTCGCAAATAATCCGATCCAAATGGCAATCTAACCTCAAGATTTTCCCCGTAACACGGTAAGATAACTTAATAACATCCTTGCGGGATGGATATATGTACGGGGATTCGAAGTGCGAGCATGTATGAGACGAACACGCAATAGGAAGTGTACAAACACTGGTTTACTGGTGTGTTGACTCATTTAGGTATGGTGTAATTAAGCCCCCACTCTCTTGGCTTACAAAAAAAAAAAAAACCCAGGTGTAAACAAGAAGAGTCTTAAGCATTTCGAAATTCTAATTCATTCTATTAATGTGTACATGGATTCAATTTAATCTTCCCGGAGAAACCGGAGGAATAAGTAAACAGTTACCGGTAGCATGAAATTCTAGTACAGTACGTGTGTGTATTGCCTGGAGCAGAATAGATATTTACATATATCTTAATTAACTTTTTAATGGTTAACTATTTTAGGAAACTCAGCAACCAATTGCTTAAGTGTTCTTCGAAATCAAGCAATTTGCATTAAGGGCTGTAAGGGTAAACCGCACACACAATGTAATACATAGCGTGAGGTTAATGAGCCTTATTGTACCTACTCTCATAGAATATTATTTTAGTACTACTTTTACTACGGAATACATTTTTTTCTTATCGAAGTAATCGGTAGTCTTCTACGATAAGTTTAATGTTGTCCATTATCCCTTAAGAATGACCTATAACCTTTTTTTTTTCAACTATAAAGGTCGAGAGGAATCAGTAGCATCCAGATCTTACCGGAATAATGAAAAAGGACTTAAAAGTTAACGGTGAGTGCAATGATGCGTAATGAAATTGAATCCAATTGCTGACAGTTTCCGGACATTGAACGCACTTCCGTAGGCGATAAAGTGTGTTTTGATGACTCATTTGATTTAAGGTTTAGGATGGGAGATTTATTTATTCAGCTTATGTCGTTAAATTAGTTTTGCTTTCGTTTTAGAAAACGTTGGGATGAAAACTCCACCGGGTTACATGAACCATAGCAAGCTCAGATTTTAATCAGAATACGGACATTTTCTTCCTTTAAATTGCTGTGACTATTAAGTGGAATGTATGTGGACTTCTATCTATAGCCTTTATGCTTTGGTACCTGTTTGAATTTATATGATTCATGGATATATGCACATACATACATATCTGACAATACCTTTGTAATCAATAATATCCATGTACCACCCTACTTTTAGTGCCATCAAGTTACGTACTCATTGCAAAATAAATTAACATTCAGTCGTAATAACCTTCCAGTTTCCAGTTTTCGCATGAACAGACATTCGAATAGTTTTGGCGACTGTTCGTCAGCATATCTCGAGAGATTGTTGGTTGGTTCTAATGCCGTGTCCATAACAAATGAAAACCAGGAACTACTTACCTTGCCGCGCTGGAGATTCTCAGTACGAACTTATGATTCCAGGGGGCGATTGCAGTAGGGTCACCCATGATGTAAGGTCTCTGGGGAAGGGTTCAAGCTAAAGAGTAGTCAACCTGATTCCAGTGGTGATGTGAGCGCATGGCAAACCGTGTCCAAATATTCAAGGTTAAAGGTCAAATCAGTCTCTACCGAGCTCCTTTAAGTGCTTTGGCAGGGCTTGTCGTAATAGTGCCTTATCACAGTAAAACCGACTATGCTGAGGGTGGACCATTTCTTACCAGCTTATTCGTGGGACCAACATGAAACCTTCAACAACAAACCAAGCAAAACAAGACAACACAACAAACTGCGAGGCTAGCCCTCAACGGAATACAACAACGACGACAATTTTAACATCAGCGACGGAACGAACTAGGCGGATCACAAGGGCGATGGAGAGACAGCAAACAATCCCAGTGCGCAGGCGAACAAGAAAGGCAGATCGGCAAAGAACGTCCTAGAGCGTCTCCTGAAGAAGGCAAAAGCTAACTGGGATGAGAATGAGCGGACGACATGAGTAGCCAGCATGTTTCTGGAGGGCAGTCTTGTGAGAGCTCGGCCCAGCATTCCACTCCTTCCAAGCCACTGTTCCAGGGGCTGCCATCCAAAATAGAAAGGCCCCCTGTTATTATTAAGGGAAGTTAGCTCGTTACGGGAAGGCTCCCAATTCATACGAGGGAGGGCTCTCAATCAGTTCTGAAGACAGAAGTAATCCTCAAGCCTCAAGAGGATCCTTCTAAGACCTAACGAAGGCCAGAAAAACCATCCAGATTTCTAGGCCCTTCAATGAGGTTGCGAAGGATCATCTGGTATTTGGCATCATTGACCAGCGTGATGAAGAAGGACGAATCAGTGCAGAGAATTGGAGGCTTTTGAAGGCTCAAGTGTCTACCGCCGCGGTTGACATCCAACTAGTGCCAACTTATTAGTTTGCAGTGACGAGAACTCAGCTGACTATATCAAGTCGTCAATCTAGAAGGTCGGTGCTGTGTAGCCTGGCGCCAAACTCAAGGCTGTACCGATATTCCCACTCGGTAGAGCGCCAGAGTCTAGATACCTCTTGGTTCTAGTGACCCCAACGACATTCTTCGGCTCACAGGGATCCAAAATCCTGAACTTCCAACTTACAATTGGAACGTCATTAAATCTGAGGAGCCAAATAAGACCTGGCGATTAGTTTCACTGCTATTGAAACCAGAGTCTATTGAGCCCCTCGGTGCAAGAGATTTTAGGATCTTTATGGGCTGTAGACACTCCAATTTAAGGTATATGAGAGTGACGAAAAACTGGTTTCTGAGTTAGCTGAGAAACAGTTTGACTCGTCCCAGTTTAAACTTCCCGAGAAGCGAGACGTTAGTTATTTTTCCGCGCTTCCACTCCCCCCGACTTTCGTTGTCATTACACAGTATAACAATGTCTCCTACTTTCAACGGCGATGATAGACGATGCCACTTGGTACGACGCGTAAGTGTAGGAAGATATTCCAAGACCCATCTCTTCCAAAACTTTTGTTTCAATTGCTGGAGTTTTCGTCTACGGTTGGAGTTTGTACGTGATTTGGGCATCCTAACAGGAAGTGGTTAGGGGTGAGTGGTTCGGCGTCTGCGCTCTCAATTGGCAAATGTGTGAGAGGTCGAGAGTTTACTAGGTTTTCAGCTTCAATTAAAAGACGTTTCCAATTGCGGGGATTTTTCCTTTAATGTAAACGATAAAACCCGTTTAACGCAACGTACCATTCTCTCCCATACACCACCTGCCGATGGATGTCCCAGAACGTTGAATACCCATTCGATTCTGCGACGCGTACATTCATTTTCCAGGGACTTTTCAGTTGACAGCCATTCCTCTTTACTCGCTCCAACAAAGTTGGTTCCACGATTACTCCTTATCCGTACCGGAATGCCTCGACGATTAATGAAGTTTCGTATACATACTATAACCGCATCAGTCGAAAGATCTTTGGCCGATTCCAAATAAATCGCTCGTGTTGACAGGCATGTAAATAATGCCACCCACCTTTTTTCACGTCGACGTCCGATTGTAACCTGTAGGGGTCCGAAATAGTCGATGCCAGTGTAAGAAAACGGTCGAACGTATGGTGTGAGTCGATCGACGGGTAGCTGACCCATAAGCGGAGGCTCTGGTACGGCTGATAATTTTTTGCAAAATAGGCATCTTGACTTTGTTGTCCTCACGAGTCGCCGAAAATCCGGAATCCAATATTTTGCACGTATTGCACCAATGATGGGCTCCTGGTTTTGATGTCTGAATTTCTCATGGTAGTACCTTACCAGAATGATTCTTTGGCATGATAACTGGTCGTTTTGCACTCGAAGGCAAGCAATCGGCATTGTCGATTCGTCCACCGAGCCTGATTACATTGTTTTCGTCCAGTAAAGGCGACAGCTTATATATTGAACTATTTTTTGGTACCAATTTGTTCAATAAAAGAATTTTTACCTCGTTGAGGAATGCGTCTTCCTGTACCACACGACATAGTAAGGCTTCTGCTGAATCTATTTCTGCTACTGAGGGCTGATTTTTGTATTTTTCAATTTCAAAGTTAACTTGATTTTGGATCAGATACTTGAATTTCATAACTGCTCGCTGAATCCAACAGATTACTCTTAGTAACTTGTAGTAGTTAGAATATTTTTCGAGTGGGAGCACGGACGGGATAAGGCTTATGGTCAAAATCCAATTAGAGAGAGAACGAATATGTGGAATTGAACGTCGACCCATGACTTCGTTATATTCGAGTGGTAGCATCTAGGAACTCTAAACTCCTTTAAGTTACCCAGCCATTTGTACCATTCATACCACTTAACGTTTATCTCTTCCGGTATTTGTTCATCCCATCCTACATTTGCTGTAGGATAAGGCTGTGGAAAGCCTTTGAAGTAGCAGCTTTGACTCAATAGTAATGTTAGCTAGAAATCCAAATGGGTCAAATATTGACATTGTGAGGCTCAAGACTTGGCTTTTGGTAGGACGAATTTTACCGTCTAAAACCGCCCTCGGCAATCTTCCAAACTTTAACATAAAACAAAACTTATCGGCCTTTGGGTCCCAGTACATACCAAGAATTTTTTCAGTGTTTAAGTCACCGTAACATATGTTTTTTAGGTTCGTCTGTAGCGACGAATGTGGATTAGTTATTGCATCTAAAAGCTCCGGTGAGTTGGACGAAAATTTTTGTAGCTCGAACCCGGCATGGCTATGGATTTTTATAACTGTTATCGTTATTGCAATGCCGTATCAAAGCTATCGACGTAGTCGTCCACATAATGGCAGTCAACTATAACCCTCACAGCGCGTGGATGAATGTCATGGAGAGCTTTTGGATCCAAAGATCATGGCACTCATGACGTATACCTCCGGCTGTTGAGATTGATTTCCATCTCTCCACAGGAATCTCTGGGCGTCTTGGTCTTGCTAGTGAATATTTACACGAAGAAACATATCCCGTATGTCCCCGCATACGCCTATCTGTCTCTGGCGAAATCCGAATAAAATTGATAGGAGCGGCCTTGGCTGATACTCGTCAGGTCCTTTTAAAAGCATTGAGTTCAACGAGATTCCGTGAACTTGGGCAGCGGCATCGAACACAAGACGCAGCTTGTTGCCTTTATTTATATTGCAAGTGGCAAAGTGTGAGAGATACCAAGTGCGATCACTGGTCACGGAGGCTTCTTCTGGCGATAATTTTAATTTTTAACCTGTACCATTTAGAGAACTCGGAATTCTTTGCCATTTTACTTTCTACTGATTGCAATCGCTTTAATGCCATACCATAGCTTTCTTCAAATTTTACATTTTCATACTTCCAAATAAGTCCGGTTTCATACTGGCTGTTACCCTTTCTCGTTGTCTCTTTTAAAATTTCTTGGGCTTTTTTATCAAACTCCGACAAAATTTTCAATCGCAAAGTATTCTTCTACCAGCCTATGCAAATCGTCCATTCGATTTACTTCATTGTCGACAAAGCTGATTGTTGCCAAGGATGTGTTTTCTTCATTTGACCCGAATAGTGTCCATCCTAGCTTAGTGTTATGCACTGAAAAGCCTTCATCGAAATTGGTTACTTCCACAGGCCGGACTAAGTTCGTATGGGGAATTCCAATCTGTGGTACGGCGTCGACGTAATCAACAATGGGGAGCTTTTGTAATTGAACAAATTGCTTCCGAAATTCTATTAAATTTAAGCTTTGAGGTGGTAATAATAGCTTTTTAATTGTACGGACATTTTTCATTTGATATTTCTTTGCATTTGTTTGCACACCCGATATTTCAATATTTACGTGCTGTGACATTTCACTTGTCGTTTGATCACCGATCCATTTAAGTGATAACAAGTCAGATGCGTCCTTTATGCCGAGAATGTTTGCCACACTCTCTTCGATCAGTGAGATTTTCGCCCCATCGTCGATGAACGCGATGGCAATGCAAGTACCTTTCGGGCCACTTAATTGCACAGCCAAAAATTTAAATAGCGTAATCTTTCTGGGACGCTGTATGTTTGTAATTGTATTACTCTTCATTGACGGCAGTTCGTTTATTGATGTTTTGATTACGTTCACTGTTGCTGCAGCTGTTTGAGAATTTCCAGAGTACAATTGAGAGATTGGCTTTTTCCTTTCCTCAGATTCGTGGAGCAAACGATTGTGACACTTACGGCATGATAAGTTCCCGCATTCTCTGCGGTATGGACATTTCGAGACGCTGTGACCAGAACGAAGGCAGCAGAAGCACATGTGGTGTTCTTTAACTACATTCCAACGCTCGGTAACGCTCTTTGCTCTGAATTTCGGACATTTGTAATTTTGTATAAGTGGTGATTCTCTTTACAACCGACGCACTTCACCTTTTGCTGACGATCTTCTGCCAGTAGGCAAACAGTGTTTACATTTTTACTCTTAGATGGTGATTGACTATGAATGGAATTAGTGCATGTTATTTCGGTGGCTATGGTGACGTATGTTGCAATTTGCTTTACCCAATTACTGAATTCGAGTACGTTTAGATAGAGCGACATAGTTGTGATCGTGTGCTTAATTCTTCTCTTTTGCTTAAAGGGAGTTTTCCGACTAATTCATCCAGCAATGTTGAATTTGTCAGATGAGGTATGGCACATGCATTCTCTAAGAATACAGTCAGATTGGATACCATTGTGCTAAAGTTTACAATTTCGCTTGGCCTAGATTCGTGTATAGGGGAAAATGATCTTACCTTGGCCAATTGGCTTCTAATTAAGACTTCTGGCCGCCCGTAGTGGAATTCTAGTGTGTTCATTATTGTGTTGACGCAATTGGGGTGTAAGTAACGCTTCGACTTGCTGTTTCGCTGTGCCTTTGAGTGCTTTTTGAAGACGTGATAAGTTTTCTAGATCCGTATAGCCATGTGCAACTTACGTTTCCTTAAAGGCGACGGAGAACATTAGCCATTGTTCTGGTAAGCCAGAAAACTCTGGCAAATCTTGCAGTTTACGAATGGATTGTTGGGACTGCTGGTGCTGGTACGATGGGGTCGACTGGTTCGTTGGCGGCAAATGCGTTGACGTGGCAAAATGTGAATATGGCATTGGTACGGACATCGTAGGCATGTTAGTGTGAATTGAACTATTGAACATACCTGGCAAATAGGGGTTCCAATTCACACTTCCCGATGTGATCGCAGTGGGATGAGATTGACTTATAGGTGTCGTGATGTTAGGATTGATCGATCGATCTTCTAGCGTGACCAGCGATGGCGATGACATTTCTATAACTCTTTATTTAATAGCGTGGCTTCTGGTGGCTGGTCGATTCATCTACTGCGAACGATGACTCCGGCAATGTGGCGATGGAGATTAAATAATAAAGTTGTTGAGTAACCAATAAAAAAAATAGGAGTTCGAAAATAAAAACTCTCGTTCATCAATGGTTTATTATCTATATAAATATAAAAGTTCAAGATACAAAGTTAATTTTAATATATATATGCATAAACTTAATCGTTCTCCTGGCAATTCACTTTCTCTACTCAATTTTATTGAAAATGGAAAACGTGATTAAGGAAACTGAATCAATTTGTAATAGAATAGTACAGAATTTTATAGGATTCAAATAACGAAATAGATTACTATTTAGGACGAGTTATAAGAATAGAATGTTTGTAATTTAATTTAGGGTGCAAACAGCGATACTTGTCTCAAGGAAATGACGGAGTAGTTCAACAAGTTACAAGGCTGACGAGCTCGGCAGAAATGTTACTAATCTGAGGATTCTGTCGAAATAGTAATCACTGCGTATGGCCCTCGCTACATGTGAATATCTACTAAATCTGGACGCCATTAGCAAAACTAACCTAACTCGGGAAAATGGCTCGACGTGATCAAAAACGGTTGCATGTCGGACTGCACCGTTCTTTCATCGTATCATAAAAGATTTTAACAGGGATATTACAAAGTCGACTCACAGCATGGATGGGGTCAGTCCATGTGCTTTAAGGCAACTATATTGGTCACTGTAGTAAGTATAAAGCGGTATCGGAAGGAATTATGTTTTATGAAGCCCAAGTAGTCGAAAAACAGCTAAGAGATCGTTACATCGCTTTATGAAATAGTCATATATAAACTATTCATAAAACCGTTTAAACTGCAATATGTACCTATATTATTCAAGTCCATAACCAAATAACCAAATTATAGTCAATAATTACCAGTTCATCTCCTAAGTGGTTCAAAAGATAACGTAATCATCTCGTTAAATTAGTCGTTAAAGGCATTACTTGCTGCAGTGGAACTATTTCCGCGATGAATTCCGCAACCAGCAGTTATCAATGATTTTAAGGGAAATTACGTACTGCATAGGGAAAATTCAACTTTATTTATCATTTAAGAGAACATTATTCATTTTCTTGGCAAATGTCCAATTATGCGTCAAACATGAAGTTATGTTTTGGCTAATACCATTTTTTTTTAAAGGATAAGTGTAAATAGTAGAAGTGTAAATTTTTTTACATCCGCCCACTGCCACGCCTACTTTTTTATAACTTCCCTAAATTATATGAAACCGAAAAATTTTGTTAAGTCCAAATATTTAGGTATACAGATTCCCTACAATTCACCCATAGAACAGTTTTGGTCACGCCCACTTTTTGGGGGCGTTTTCATCAAAAAACCGATTTTCATGAAATTTTACATGTAACATCCTCAAACGTTCGACATTATAGCTATATTTGAGTACAAAATGCAATTTGGCCACGCCCACTTTATAGAGAGGAGGATAGGGTATCATACGATCCGTTCCAGACGGATTGTAGCTTTTCTGTATGTTTTTATATTATACTCAAGGGATTATGAATACCCTTATAATGTAAAGAGACAGGTCGGAAATAAGGAGAAAAGATAGGATAGATTTTAGCAGATACAGTGGTTTGAAATTTAGGTATTATTAGGTTTCAAAATGCCAAGGATGTTTTTTGAACTAGTCAGGGAGCATTTTAGTTACAAAATCGAGTGTTTATCATTGAATGGGGGATTTTATTTTATGAGAAATTTTGTGAGAAGAATTCAGTGGCTATATGATTGGGACTTGAACCAAAAATCTACCATTCAAACTTAATACCCGAACACTTTAGCAATATACCATTGGCACAGTGACTTATCTAATTGTTGGTTTCAAAACAGAAGCAGTGCTCAATCCTATACGAAATGCATACATACAAACAAGCAATTTCAAATGAACGGAGAATATTTTCTATTATTTCACTTTGATATCAGGTACGAAGAATGACGAAATGGCAGGTTGGCACAAAGTGCAATAGTTATTAAAAAATACTAGGACTACACACCTGCATGCATACCGGACAATGAACACTGCAGATTCTGATATTAAATTAAGTACCTCAATTGGGGTGAGCTCGGGTATTGTTTCGAGTATTTATTATAACGATTCGAAATTATGGACTTTTTATACTGCTTTTGTATGAGTAGCTCTTTGGGGAACATCTCCGCTTAGTACAATAAAAGAAGATATTGAGTTGAAACCTTTTAATGGTTGATCGGAATCATTCCTTTCAAACTTAAAGCTCTTGGTTTTCAACCGGGCCAAATTGAATAGATCAGATCTTAGCTTGACGGAAAACAACTCAAAGACATATTTAGATCTCCTGATATGAATTTATGAAATATGTATTTATGTTAAATGAACAGATAATATCCAAATTGATATCAAGTACGATACTAGGAATGTGGAATAGATTGACTTGGTTAGAAATGTAATAAAAAAATAATTCTTAGAGTTACTTGTGTAGGTTCTTTTTTTAACTTTTGTACGTGTAACAACTGTCTAGGGCTATAGATTGGTCTACGAGTATATTCTTCTTAATCTCTTCATTGATATACTGTGTGCCAGCATTTTTTTTGTACCTCGTTGATTTATGAAACCCTTTCGAGTTAATCTTCAAATTGATTCACCGCAGTAAGCAAACACAAACATCTGTGCCACTTTGGAATAATTTGAAAATAAAATCATTCGCTTATTAACCCATAAACAGAGAAGACATCAACCACGTCACACATGGCACACTTAACGACTTTAATAGTTTTATAATGGCTTTTTGGGTGGTGATAACTTTTGGTGGAACATCGCAAACTTTTAAATCCAACGACCCCCGGAAAAGTTGACTTCCTTTTCAAGGATACTTTACAAAGTATCTCTGACATTCGGTGGTACACATACCCCTCGTAAACAAGAAAGTTAGCAATATTTTCTGGTGAAAAATAGCATCAAGCTTTTTCTTAAAAAATTATTGGGTAAACATTCAAATTAGCTTTCTAAAGGAAGAAACAACACACATGTGCAAGTTTGGTTTAAGTACACAGTTTTCCTAAGAATAATGATTTCCAAAGTATTCGTAAAAAACATACAGAAAAGCTACAATCCGTCTGGAACGGATCGTATGATACCCTATCCTCCTCTCTATAAAGTGCGCGTGGCCAAATTGCATTTTGTACTCAAATATGGCTATAACCTCGAACGTTTGAGGATGTTACATGTAAAATTTTATCAAAATCGGTTTTTTGATGAAAACGCCCCCAAAAAGTGGGCGTGACCAAAACTGTTCTATGGGTGAATTGTAGGGAATCTGTATACCTAAATATTTGGACTTAACAAAATTTTTCGGTTTCATATAATTTAGTGAAGTTATAAAAAAGTAGGCGTGGCAGTGGGCGGATGTAAAAAAATTTTACACTTGTATTGTATCTTTTTCTTGGAAGCCCAGATATGAAATTTCAGCGTCCTAGTTAATAATTGAAGGCCCAAAACTCGGTTTTGTGAAGAAAACGCCCCAAAAAGTGGGCGTGGCCAAAACTTTTGTATGGGTGGATTGTAGGGAATCTGAATGCCTAAATATTTGGTCTTTACAAAATTTTTCGGTTTCATATAATTTAGTGAAGTTATGAAAAAGTGGGCGTGGCAGTGGGCGGATTTCAAAAATTTTTACACTTGTACTGTATATTTTTCTCAGAAGCCCAGATATGAAATTTCATCGTCCTAGCTCAAAATTTAAGGCCCAAAAAGCGGTGACATACGGACGGACGGACGGACGGACGGACGGACGGTCATCGCTCAATCGATTTCGCTATTGATGCTGATCACGAATATATATACTTTATAGGGTCTATCTCGATTATTTCTCTATGTTACAAACTATGTGTCAAACTTAATATACCCTTAGGATAGGGTATAAACAGCGTCGTGGCACGAAATTCGTACTTACATTATCCCCAAACGGCGTACGCGAAAACTTTTTAATTAAAACTGCAAACACATGTGGATGGCACGCTCTCAAGTTTTAGAAGTAAACAATAGCACCACGCGAAGGAAAAACCATTTCGCCAACACAACAGAATTTCATAGAAATCCTTTTTATACCCTATCCTAAGGGTATATTAAGTTTGACACATAGTTTGTAACATAGAGAAATAATCGAGATAGACCCTATAAAGTATATATATTCGTGATCAGCATCAATAGCGAAATCGATTGAGCGATGACCGTCCGTCCGTCCGTCCGTCCGTCCGTCCGTCCGTATGTCACCGCTTTTTGGGCCTTAAATTTTGAGCTAGGACGATGAAATTTCATATCTGGGCTTCTGAGAAAAAGATACAGTACAAGTGTAAAAATTTTTTAAATCCGCCCACTGCCACGCCCACTTTTTCATAACTTCACTAAATTATATGAAACCGAAAAATTTTGTTAAGACCAAATATTTAGGCATTCAGATTCCCTACAATCCACCCATACAAAAGTTTTGGCCACGCCCACTTTTTGGGGGCGTTTTCATCACAAAACCGATTTTTGGGCCTTAAATTTTTAACTAGGACGCTGAAATTTCATATCTGGGCTTCCAAGAAAAAGATACAGTACAAGTGTAAATTTTTTTTACATCCGCCCACTGCCACGCCTACTTTTTTATAACTTCACTAAATTATATGAAACCGAAAAATTTTGTTAAGACCAAATATTTAGGTATACAGATTCCCTACAATTCACCCATAGAACAATTTTGGTCACGCCCACTTTTTGGGGGCGTTTTCATCAAAAAACCGATTTTGATAAAATTTTACATGCAACATCCTCAAACGTTCGACATTATAGCTATATTTGAGTACAAAATGCAATTTGGCCACGCCCACTTTATAGAGAGGAGGATAGGGTATCATACGATCCGTTCCAGATGGATTGTAGCTTTTCTGTATGTTTATTTACTAAACTCCTCCTTGATGTGGGTTGATGTGTGCTACTGTGTCCTTGATAGAAAATTGTCGCATTTTTCGATACAACGTTTTTATACCCTATCCTAAGGGTATATTAAGTTTGACACATAGTTTGTAACATAGAGAAATAATCGAGATAGACCCTATAAAGTATATATATTCGTGATCAGCATCAATAGCGAAAACGATTGAGCGATGACCGTCCGTCCGTCCGTCCGTCCGTCCGTCCGTATGTCACCGCTTTTTGGGCCTTAAATTTTGAGCTAGGACGATGAAATTTCATATCTGGGCTTCTGAGAAAAAGATACAGTACAAGTGTAAACATTTTTGAAATCCGCCCACTGCCACGCCCACTTTTTCATAACTTCACTAAATTATATGAAACCGAAAAATTTTGTTAAGACCAAATATTTAGGCATTCAGATTCCCTACAATCCACCCATACAAAAGTTTTGGCCACGCCCACTTTTTGGGGGCGTTTTCATCACAAAACCGAGTTTTGGGCCTTAAATTATTAACTAGGACGCTGAAATTTCATATCTGGGCTTATGACGAAAAGATACAGTAGAAGTGTAAATTTTTTTTACATCCGCCCACTGCCACGCCTACTTTTTTATAACTTCACTAAATTATATGAAACCGAAAATTTTTGTTAAGACCAAATATTTAGGTATACAGATTCCCTACAATTCACCCATAGAACAGTTTTGGTCACGCCCACTTTTTGGGGGCGTTTTCATCAAAAAACCGATTTTCATGAAATTTTACATGTAACATCCTCAAACGTTCGACATTATAGCTATATTTGAGTACAAAATGCAATTTGGCCACGCCCACTTTATAGAGAGGAGGATAGGGTATCATACGATCCGTTCCAGACGGATTGTAGCTTTTCTGTATGTTTATAATTCGATGTGAACATTCATACAAATATATGTACATATATACTTACAGCCTGACAAATATATTCTGTTCTAAAGATATTTTTATCAATATCCCGCGTAGTAAGTGTTTGCTTTTTTGGAATAATTACTATACTATATTATTATTACCGCAGAATTATATATTATAAAACCACTAATCAATCCCAACAGATGTCCTAAACAAAAGTTATACTTTCAAGGATTGTTAAATATTTGTCATTTCTAATTCTATGGCCACCACTGTATATAGTATATATTTGTACACATATACATAATTTAGTCTTCAAATGAAAAAAAAACTTTATTACTATGAAATTCAAGGAAGATGGTTATCCAGGTCGTTTTTCGGTGGCACATTCCGAAGAGTTCATTTTTTCCGATGAAAAACTGTTCGTCCTGGAAGAAAGCTTCAATCATCAGAATGGTCTTGTATAATGTAGTGAAATGCCTGCTAACAGGATGTAAGTATATTTGAAAATACCAAAACAAGTCATGGTATGGACTTCCGTTTGTTAAAGAAGCAAATTTCCACAGATTTTCCTTTATAAATGCTGGTTTTTCAAGAAAACGTGCTTAGATATACAAACTAGGTCCAGGTTTACTGAGAGCGTAATTTGACTGATTTTGACACCATCTCCACCTGACCTGAATCCATTGGATGGATACAAAAGTATAGTAGTGTATGCTAATGTAGCTAATGATTACAAATACATAAATATAACTGAATTCAATCAAGTCATTAAAAAAATATGGGATGATATCCATTTAGAGCTATGGATATGATGCCCTCCAGGTTGTGGGTTGTGCGTCGCGTTAACCCTACCATAGAAAAAAACATACAGAAAAGCTACAATCCGTCTGGAACGGATCGTATGATACCCTATCCTCCTCTCTATAAAGTGGTCATGGCCAAATTGCATATTGTACTCAAATATAGCTATAATGTCGAACGTTTGAGGATGTTACATGTAAAATTTTATCAAAATAGGTTTTTTGATGATAACGCCCCCAAAAAGTGGGCGTGGCCAAAACTTTTGTATGGGTGGATTGTGGGGAATCTGAATGCCTAAATATTTGGTTTTAACAAAATTTTTCGGTTTCATATAATTTAGTGAAGTTATAAAAAAGTAGGCGTGGCAGTGGGCGGATGTAAAAATTTTTTACACTTGTACTGTATCTTTTTCTTGGAAGCCCAGATATGAAATTCTAGCGTCCTAGTTAAAAATTTTAGGCCCCCAAATCGGTTTTGTGATGAAAACGCCCCCAAAAAGTGGGCGTGGCCAAAACTTTTGTATGGGTGGATTGTAGGGAGTCTGAATGCCTAAATATTTGGTCTTAACAAAATTTTTCGGTTTCATATAATTTAGTGAAGTTATAAAAAAGTAGGCGTGGCAGTGGGCGGATTTCAAAAATTTTTACACTTGTAATGTATCTTTTTCTCAGAAGCCCAGATATCAAATTTCATCGTCCTAGCTCAAAATTTAAGGCCCAAAAAGCGGTGACATACGGACGGACGGACGGACGGACGGTCATCGCTCAATCGATTTCGCTATTGATGCTGATCACGAATATATATACTTTATAGGGTCTATCTCGATTATTTCTCTATGTTACAAACTATGTGTCAAACTTAATATACCCTTAGGATAGGGTATAAACATACAAAAAAGCTACAATCCGTCTGGAACGGATCGTCTGATACCCTATCCTCCTCTCTATAAAGTGGGCGTGGCCAAATTGCATTTCGTACTCAAATATGGCTATAACCTCGAACGTTTGAGGATGTTACATGTAAAATTTTATCAAAATCGATTTTTTGATGAAAACGCCCCCAAAAAGTGGGCGTGGCCAAAACTATTCTATGGGTGAATTGTAGGGAATCTAAATACCCAAATATTTGGTCTTAACAAAATTTTTCGGTTTCATATAATTTAGTAAAGTTATAAAAAAGTAGGCGTGGCAGTGGGCGGATTTAAAAAAATTTTACACTTGTACTGTATCTTTTTCTCAGAAGCCTAGATATGACATTTCATCGTACTAGCTCAAAATTTAAGGCCCAAAAAGCGGTGACATACGGACGGACGGACGGTCATCGCTCAATCGATTTCGCTATTGATGCTGATCACGAATATATATACTTTATAGGGTCTATCTCGATTATTTCTCTATATTACAAACTATGTGTCAAACTTAATATACCCTTAGGATAGGGAATAAAAAGGTAAACCACTTACCTATTTCCATTAACTCGGTACAAATACCATACGCAAATGAGGCAAAATATCTAGGAATGACCCTAGACGCAAAACTTAAGTGGAAGTCACACGTTAAAAAAAAGCGCGACGAGCTAGAAATCAGACTAAGAGAAATGCATTGGCTACTCGGAAGATACTCGAAGCTAAGCGTATATAACTTTGGGGTTGTACGAAACCAAGCAATATGGCTATATTGCAAACATTCCAAAACAAAGCCCTACGAGCAATCGTGAATTCTCCATGGTTTATAAGGAATAGTGATATTCACAGAGATCTAGGAATTGCTACTGTGAATGACGAAGTAATGAACTTTGCTCGCAAACTTCGTACTCGTCTTTATGCTCATTGCAATAATGAAATAATCCGTACTATGGACGTGACAAACATCGAGCGCCGACTACAAAGAACAAGACCATTCGATCTAGCGCCGTAAGGAAAAACCGCATTTAATGACGGTATTAGTAGGTGCCTTCGCTGGAAGGCTACCTACCTAACGAGATTAACACTACAGAAGCGTAAACTACTTGTTAAGGGAACTTAGTCGTAGTCATCAAACAATGAAGAAATGAGAGGATTGAAGCTGTACTACTATGAGCACACGCGGCTCATAGTGCCTCTCTGAGGGGTGAGGTTTAGCCCGTAGGCATATACTGACTGACACTAATGATATTGACAGGTGAGCTATATGAATCGGGCATCACCAATGGTACGGACCATTGGTATCTTTTGAAGATTCCTCACCTCCAGGCGCAACCAAAAAAAAAAAAAAAACATACAGAAAAGCTACAATCCGTCTGGAACGGATCGTATGATACCCTATCCTCCTCTCTATAAAATGGGCTTGGCCAAATTGCATTTTGTACTGAAATATAGCTATAATGTCGAACGTTTGAGGATGTTACATGTAAAATTTTATCGAAATAGGTTTTTTGATGATAACGCCCCCAAAAAGTGGGCGTGGCCAAAACTATTCTATGGGTGAATTGTAGGGAATCTAAATACCCAAATATTTGGTCTTAACAAAATTTTTCGGTTTCATATAATTTAGTGAAGTTATAAAAAAGTAGGCGTGGCAGTGGGCGGATGTAAAAAAATTTTACACTAGTATTGTATCTTTTTCTCGGAAGCCCAGATATGAAATTTCAGCGTCCTAGTTAAAAATTTAAGGCCCAAAAATCGGTTTTGTGATGAAAACGCCCCCAAAAAGTGGGCGTGGCCAAAACTTTTGTATGGGTGGATTGTAGGGAATCTGAATGCCTAAATATTTGGTTTTAACAAAATTTTTCGGTTTCATATAATTTAGTGAAGTTATGAAAAAGTGGGCGTGGCAGTGGGCGGATTTAAAAAATTTTTACACTTGTACTGTATCTTTTTCTCAGAAGCCCAGATATGAAATTTCATCGTCCTAGCTCAAAATTTAAGGCCCAAAAAGCGGTGACATACGGACGGACGGACGGACGGACGGACGGACGGACGGACGGACGGACGGACGGACGGACGGACGGACGGACGGACGGACGGTCATCGCTCAATCGATTTCGCTATTGATGCTGATCACGAATATATATACTTTATATGGTCTATCTCGATTATTTCTCTATGTTACAAACTATGTGTCAAACTTAATATACCCTTAGGATAGGGTATAAACATACAGAAAACCTACAATCCGTCTGGAACGGATCGTCTGATACCCTATCCTCCTCTATATAAAGTGTGCGTGGCCAAATTGCATTTTGTACTCAAATATAGCTATAATGTCGAACGTTTGAGGATGTTACATGTAACATTTTATCAAAATAGGTTTTTTGATGATAACGCCCCCAAAAAGTGGGCGTGGCTAAATATTTGGTCTTAACAAAATTTTTCGGTTTCATATAATTTAGTGAAGTTATGCCCACTGGGCGTGGCAGTGGGCGGATTTCAAAAATTTTTACACTTGTACTGTATCTTTTTCTCAGAAGCCCAGATATGAAATTTCATCGTCCTAGCTCAAAATTTAAGGCCCAAAAAGCGGTGACATACGGACGGACGGACGGACGGACAGACGGTCATCGCTCAATCGATTTCGCTATTGATGCTGATCACGAATATATATAATTTATAGGGTCTATCTCGATTATTTCTCTATGTTACAAACTATGTGTCAAACTTAATATACCCTTAGGATAGGGTATAAACATACATAAAAGCTACAATCCGTCTGGAACGGATCGTATGATACCCTATCCTCCTCTCTATAAAGTGGGCGTGGCCAAATTGCATTTTGTACTCAAATATAGCTATAATGTCGAACGTTTGAGGATGTTACATGTAAAATTTCATGAAAATCGGTTTTTTGATGAAAACGCCCCAAAAAGTGGGCGTGACCAAAACTGTTCTTTGGGTGAATTGTAGGGAATCTGTATACCTAAATATTTGGTCTTAACAAAATTTTTCGGTTTCATATAATTTAGTGAAGTTATAAAAAAGTAGGCGTGGCAGTGGGCGGATGTAAAAAAAATTGACACTTCTACTGTATCTTTTCGTCATAAGCCCAGATATGAAATTTCAGCGTCCTAGTTAATAATTTAAGGCCCAAAACTCGGTTTTGTGATGAAAACGCCCCCAAAAAGTGGG
The DNA here is from genome assembly GCA_905220385.1 of Xylota sylvarum. Lineage (NCBI taxonomy): Eukaryota > Metazoa > Arthropoda > Insecta > Diptera > Syrphidae > Xylota > Xylota sylvarum. Next base: position 63,733,004 of record LR999957.1, on the reverse strand, counting down.
CGTGGCCAAAACTTTTGTATGGGTGGATTGTAGGGAATCTGAATGCCTAAATATTTGGTCTTAACAAAATTTTTCGGTTTCATATAATTTAGTGAAGTTATGAAAAAGTGGGCGTGGCAGTGGGCGGATTTCAAAAATTTTCTCAGAAGCCCAGATATAAAATTTCATCGTCCTAGCTCAAAATTTAAGGCCCAAAAAGCGGTGACATACGGACGGACGGACGGTCATCGCTCAATCGATTTCGCTATTGATGCTGATCACGAATATATATACTTTATAGGGTCTATCTCGATTATTTCTCTATGTTACAAACTATGTGTCAAACTTAATATACCCTTAGGATAGGGTATAAACAGATTAACCTACAAATTTATATTTTTTTTTCCACAAGCATACTTGATCATTACCTACCAGATTTCTTTTTTATAGCTTTAACTACTTAAAATGGTACCTACACAATTTTTTATCTAATAAAGTAATTTTCCTTTTTTATTCAAAAAAAAAAAAAAACGCTTGGCGAGGATTGGTGTGCATGTGCTACGTTCGTAAAGTCACCTATGCTTAGAATTGTAATTTCGGGTACCAAAAATCCTTTTTGTACCTGAGAAGAAAGCAGTTTTTTTTTCTCAAGGCGCTAGGTAAAATTGGAAATATATTCTGCAATTGAATTACTTAAGCCATTCAGGGAGTAGGTGATTGGGTGACGATTCACTTTGTTAGGCAATTTTCTACTCGTGCTTAGAAGAGAACTCTTCTTTTCTGTGCCTCGGGTATTAGGAGGAATCTAAGGTATATTTATTTATTTGGATATTTTTTAACACAGAAAATAATGAAGAAATTTTGTAATATTCTGCAGCAATGTCTGTCTCTTGGACGAGCATTGGAGACTAGTTTTAAAATTTGACAAAGCTACTAATATGTATGCATGCATGTACTATATTTATAACATTTTACGAGCGTGTACAGTTAACATGTATTATTGGATATACATATATTGTTAGAAAATTTATATACTAGAAATATAACCAAACACAAATATTAAAATTCAATTACAAATTTTCTGGCGATCCGTTAGTTAAATAAATACATATCTACTTTCACCAAATTGCAAATTATAAAACTTTTCTTTTCCTATTTTAATAAATATCTTTAGTTTCGCTGCAATAAAACCTCACCTATATATATAGCTGACACGTATAAAGTGTGTCAGCATCTACTATAAACATATTGTAGTTTTTCTTTATATTATTTATGATTGAATGTAAACAAATGCGACACGTTTTACATTTAATACAAAATAGGAGTGGGATGGATATAAGTTTGGTTTTATAGGGGCAAATTTTTAGGTAAATTTACTTTAAACTACTCTATTCCTAAAAGGAGAAGTAGGCTTTCCATATATCCTTAAGTACTTTTATTGGAATACAATATGTGGGGAATTGATGGAAGTTCAACCTCTTGTGTAGATCTCACCTGTTAGGGGTTGAAAAAGGTATTTCAAATGGAAATTGTTGTCGAAGCCTTGGAACATTACCAATTAATAATTTTTGTATTACATATTTTGTTTTGTTTATGTACTCGTATGTAGGAACATATGTATTATGCTATGTTTCCACCAACATTAAATGGGGATTGCGGGACAAAAATTTAGATTTATGTAAGTTGGAAAAATTTTTGTAATTTCTAGAAGTGGAGAACTACCAAAGTTAAATAAAATCTAATCGCTCAATATATTTTGAATTTATTTGAACTTTTAATTTTTATTAAATAAAATAAATAATGTACGGTTTCCTCGCTTGAAGATTTAATTGTGATTTATTATATTACATACATTTATATCTTGGATATAATATACATGGTTGGAGTTTATAGATGTCAAATAATGGTAAAGCTTAGGGATTTAGTGAAAGTTTAGGGGGTGTTACCTAAATGCTAACTTAAAACTGGTTTCATTTGTTCGCTTTCATTACGTCTCATTTACCCAATGTAATATTCTAGCGAGTCTAGCGTAGCGAGTCTAGCGTAGCGAGTCAACCCAATTCCAACTTCCTAGCTATTCCTAACTGGGTTAGTGGTCGATTGGCATACGAGCTTACAAAATTGCGTAACAATTCTTTGAGTTAGGTAAAGTAAAATTTACCGTACTGTATTTTGTTATTGAACTACAACGATAACTTCGAAGGCGGAAGCGAACGAATTCCCTAGATGGAATCAACGGTGGCGTGTACCAGACATAATTAAATCCCAGGTCTATAGGGAGCAAACGTGTTGGAAAAGAGTTGGTGGCAGATGAACCCTTAATAAACGTGAGCGCTCATATCCACGAAGCCCGGTACTGACTCCGGAAAATTCGGCTCCTTGTCTCCTTACCTAGCAGTAACGAAGAAAACTGGTCCTCTAGTGTGGCGGTTGTGCGCAGGTGTAGCTTTCCGACCAAAGAAAATAAATTTAGTTCGAAAAAAAACAAGCCTCGGATATGAATGAATTCAGTATTGACGACCCTAGCAATCAAAACACGGACAACGATGTTCGGATGTTCGGTATATTCGAACGCTTAACAGAGCACGTGTAGCAGAAGAATCAGCACAGGCCCTTCGCTGCTATACAGCAGATATCACAGCCATCTAGGAAATGCGATGGGATGAGCCGGACAAAAAGAGGATGAAAAACTGTGACATTTATTACAGTGATTGCTATAGAGAACAGAAACAGCGCTTATTCGGATGTCGATTTGCCATACGCGGCATACTTAGGAAAGAAGTATTGAGCTTTGAACACGTGAGCGATCGTCTTATAACAATCCGCATCAAGGCAACGTAAGCCTCATATGCAATGTGAAATGTCACTATAGCAAGCTCATAGTTTCCTCATCTCAATATCCAAACGGTCAATTAAATTGCTCGCATTGCGATTGACCTTCCGAGCAGGTTATGCCAAGGTACGAATGCGGATATCCTAAACGCCACAACAAGAAAGAAATACTGTGAGAAGAAACAACGTCGAAAAGCTGAAAAGCGCAAGAGACCGCCAGAATTTTTGCCGAAGGCGTATCCAGAAATCTCGCTACAACTCCTATGCCGCCAGCATCAAATGCCGAAAACCAATGGCAACACTGCCAACATGCCATCAGAAGTGCCGCAAGTGATGCGCTGGGTTTCGCCCAACCATTACCAAGAAACCCCTTGTTTGACGAAGAATGCCGACAAGCAAATGCAGATAAACAAGAGGTATACAAAGCGGCGTTTGCAAAGAACAACGAGAGCGGCTCGCGAGCTCTAGTTGCTCAAAGCAGTTGGAGATGGCTTGGTAGAGAGCATACACCAACTCATTTCCAAAATTTGTTCAGCCGTGAGTATGCCTGATGAATCGAATCTCAGCATCGTTTGCCCGATCCATAAGAAAGGAGATTCCTTTAATTGCGCCAATTACAAAGGTATTAGTCTCCTTAACATCGTATGTGTACTGTGTGAATGCCTGAAATCCTTCGTCACCACCCTGGTCGGCCCCTATCAGTGTGGTTTTAGCCCAGGAAAGTCCACAGTCGATCAAATTTTCACACTGCGACAGATCCTGGATAAAAATCAAGAAGTCCAAATTGATACCCACTATCTTAATATCAATTTCAACGCTCTACATGACAACATTTATAGAGACGAGCTAGACAGAGCCCTGGCAAACTCGTTCGCCTGTGCAGGATGACGATGCAGAACGCTCGCTGCTCCATCAAGGTCGGTAACGATCTCACCGAGACCTTGATGTCAAAAATCGTCACCTTACGCGTTGACATGTGATTTTTTCAACATCATACTTGAAAGGGTTGTACCTAACACACAAAGCAACTGCGTCCGCTAGTATTTAAATGGAAGCTGCCAAAATTGGTCTAGCCATAAATGGGGGCAAAACCTAGTATATGCTGTCAACAAGAAGGGATACCCAACATCGACGAATTGGACAAAATGTCACAATAGCAAGGGCCTTTAAATTCTAATAATAACATCTCGGCAGAAATTAAATGAAGAATAACCACAGCCAATCGCTGTTTCTTTGGGCCAATGAATCCAATAGATCCACTCCTGTCGTGGAGGCCTCCGTGAACCAACCCGAGAGCATTCATATTTTTCACTGCAGGTAGAAATAATGATGAAAAACAAAAAATAGACCCCGAAATAGGAAAGGTGACCCGAAAGCGTTAGCAAGCATGCGGGCAATATATTATAATACTTTTATACGGTCTGCAACGTTTTTCAAAGGACCAAAGAGACTAATTTTATTTCCTTTCTTTTCTTATTTTAGTCAATGCTAAATACTTATTAATGTTAATAAATACTCAACTCCATTTAAAGACATCAATTTGATTTAAATTAGTAAATGTCAGCCGACTGTAAATCGGGGAATCATAAAAAGTAAAAAATTCTTATCTCCAACTCTCGTTTGCATTTTTCTTAAATTATATTGAATTGAGTTTCAAATTTAAATAGAATTCAAAACGCCAGAATATCCTCCCATTCACGCTTTGTTGCGCTTATTTTCTTCTGTGTACGCATACTACATCCACTTGTGATTTGAGTGTAAGACCACTGAACTATGCAATAATGCCGACAACTGAAGGATGATATTCTTCCTCCTTGCTTCAGCAAGAAAGCTATTCCCGAGATGTAAGATAAAATTCGATTACATAAAATGAAATGAAAAACAAAACCCAAAGCAGTCGCGTTACCGGGTTCTTTATGTATGTACATATGTACATACCTTTATCAAGCGTCGCGTTGCTCCAGTACGAAGAGGCACAGTACAATGAAATGAATTCTTTGCATTTTAAGTCTGTTTGTTATGTAGGTACGTGATTTCTGCAACAATGAATCAATTTTGATCCTTAGCACACAAAAAAAGTAAAAAACAAACCATCACGCGATACCGCCTCCTCGGCGATGTAAACGACTTCCAAGAATTATTATTAAAACAAGTTGAGATCCCATTTGCCGGTCCACGCACTTTGGTAACAAGTTTACTTGCATTTTTCGCATATGGTATTTTCCCACATACACATACGACTAATAAGGATATTTTCTTTCTCTTGAATAAATTTTTCTGAAATCTTTTTCTTTTCATTTGCGAATACCAATGAGGATGTTCCCATTTCAGCATTCAATTTTCATTTCTTACATGTACGTAGGTACATGTGTAAGAATTTCAACCTGTTTGTTTAATTTTAATAAAGCGACAGTCAAACTTACCAGTAGTATACAGCAAATTCCAAAGATATAGGCAAGAATCGAGTTCCCCGCCATGTTAAGATATGCAACAAACAGCGAATCTGTCATCAGTTTCAAACACAATATTATCCCTGTACGATACAACAGTCCTATCCTGTAATTAAAGACCAAAATAAACAGTTTCCAATTACATCTTAAGACATCAAGAAATCAACGACTCTTACCGCCTCCATATCGAAGTCCCATGTTTATCGTGCTTTCGCAACAACCATAAAAGTTTCCTGATTAATGTATACAACAGCAGTCCAAAGAGGACAATGAACAACACCTCTACCACGACGAAGAGGACAAAACCGGAACTACCAACCTCCATCCACCAATGATTCGGCCATTTGCCAATGATATTGCTAATCAATGGCGAGCAAATGGCAAAGAGTAATGGCAGCAGCCAACTGATGCCAATTGCTCCACGAATGCCTGACGATAGATTTGTCACTTGAAGTTTTCGCGGTACCAGCTCGGAGTGTACGACCAGGCCGATGGCAATTATCGTCGATAGGCCCAGCAGCATCAAGGAGGCTAAAGTTGAACTTATAATAGCCTGCCAATTCTGTGAAAAAGGAAAAGCACACAATATGTTCGAATTAAAACAAAAGGAATGGCATTAATGACCAAAAAGGACGGAATTGATCAATGACCAAGGATATAATGAGAAAGATGAAGCAGTGTCGGTGGTTGTTATTTTATGGCCCAAACGGGAGTATCACTGAAAAAAAAAACAGAAGTGGCAAAGTTTTTGTTGTGTTGTTTAATTAATTTAGAGGACTGTCCTTGGGAAAGGGATTTCGATTTTTTATTGATATTTTGAATATTTACGGGTAGGATGATACTTTTTGTTCTTAAATATTTATTGTCCTCTGGGAAGTCTGGCAAAGGATAGGTTGAGATCTTAATTATGTAGATGGTAGTAAGTAAATTCAAGGTCAACAAGATAACTTCATTAGTTGAAGACATAGAAGTAGATTTTAAAGGAGAATATGAGATGGTGTTCTAAAATGTTGGTTGACGTTGTCAAAAGAGAATCTTTTTCAGGTTTGGTATTCCATACATTCTCCAGTCATACAGGGCAATGGATATGCGTAGATTTTAATGGGAGCTATTTACTTTTGTTTCAGTGCCTTTGTGGACTAGTGATTGGAATAGGTATAGCTGTTCTAAAATTAGTATATTGGCGTCATGTAACGCGATATATCGTTTATGAAATGTCAGCAGAAGTCCTACCGTCTTCGAAGCGAATTGTAAATCAGCATTTGCTTTGGTATATATTACTACGGGAGAAATGTTACAGCATTTGTACAGCATTTGACAGTATTTATAAAGACGAGGTATACAGAGCCATGTCTAGTTTTGGTATTTCTGCCATCCATCAAGATTGTTCATGACCTCACCGAGACCTTTAATGTTAAAAAAAGGACTCAGACCAGGTGACACTGTCTGATGTGAACGAATTGTGCAAAACTCAGAAGTCTACTCCAGATGCGCTATCTTTCAAGAGTCAGTGCGTATGCTAGTACGCAGATGAAATTGACATTGTTGGCAGAACTCAGTGGGCTATCAGCGGTCCATTCGCTAGTATTGAAACGGAAGCTGTTAAATGGGTTTTGCAGTAAACGAGAACAAAACCAAGTCGTCTGAGATGGTTAGGACATGTAACGCGAACGGACACGAGTGCTCCGGCACGTAGAGTCTTGGATTCCCACCCGGAGGGACAACGCAGTGGATCAGTGGAATGCCAAAACTAGACTCCTAGCTCCTCTTTATAGATGCTATCATAAAGTCGATAAAAAGGTGGTGAGTATCGATTTGCAATTCCTAGGTTTTGTCCAAGATCTGCTGCAGTTTGAGAATTTGGTCGATGGTGGACTTTCCTGACCTAAAACCACACTGATATGGACCAATTAGATTGCTGACAAAAGGACTTAAGTATTCACAAAGAATACCAGATAAAAGATCTTGTAGGCGACGTTCCTCTATAGTTGGTGCAGTTTGGAGGACCTCCTTTCTTGAGGATCGGGCAAACAATGTTGAGGTTCTATTCCTTGGGCATACTTTCGTTCGAACATATTCTGCAAATGAGTTGGTGCATGCTCCTTACCAAGTCATCCCCCGCTGCTTTGAATAACTCGACAGTCAGGCCATCTGCTCCAGCAACTTTGAACTTCATCCAAGTCGGGTGAACGGAAATGTTGGTTATCATCATCCAGATTGAATGGTTCATTCTGCCTGACAGCAGAATTTTGGTCATCATCACCGTTATACTGTCTGCAGAAGTGATTTTTCCACATCCTCAAAATCGACTGCAATTATACTACTAGGTTTCCTTGTTCGTCCCTGCAAGCTTCGTTTCTCGCTTTGTAGACTTAACGTGTTCTCTTTACCTTCTGGTAATATTTCCGTACCTCATTCCTGCAATAACATCTCTCTATTTCCTCAATCGCGTGCTTCTCATGGTCCTTCTTTTTCCTTCTGAGAAGCCGGTGTTCATCCCTTCTCTTCTTCTGGTACAGCTCACGAACATTTATGGTCCTTCCATTCAGCACCGCTTTGTGTCTGTTTTTATGCATTTGCTTGCGTGTATTCTTCGTCGAACCAAGGATTTCGTTGTGGTGGTCAAGAGAAATTCAGCTAATGAATGAGTGTAGCCACTGGTCGTCAGTACTTGATGCTGGGGGCATAGGACACCTAGCGAGATAAAGGGATGCTCTGTCGGAAAAGGCTCTGGCGGTCTCTTGTGATTGTAGTTTTCGGACGTCAGTACTTCCTTGTCTTCGCGATGTTCTGGATATATCGGTACCTTGACTACAACACTCGAAACGTTCGGACATCCATCATACTGGAATAGTGCCTTGCGTCGATCTCAATGTGATCAATCTAGTTGATGGTTGACTGATTCGGAGATCTCCAGGTTCCTTTGTGAATACGTGCTAGCTACAAGATTTCACCCCACTGCAAAGTCGATTAGCTACGATTTCTGTCAGTACTACCAAAAATGCCATCCCTTCTTAGCTTTGCTCGTACGTCTTGTCTAGGAGCTCGTAGAAGCTGTCTTTGGTATCATCATCTTTCTCCTCTGTGTGGGCATGAGTGCATATCAGGCTAATGTTAGCGAATTTAGCTTTGATGCGAATTGTTACGAGACGCTCGTTCACATGCCTGAAACTCAAGACTTCTTGCCTAAGTCTGTCTCCAATAACAAACCCGCATCTAAATAGGCGCTAGTTATGTTATCGGAACAATCGCCGTAGTAGATATCGCAGTTTTTCATCCTTCTTTTGCCCGGCCTGTTCCATTGCACTTCTTGGATGGGAGTAATATCTGTCCAAGGCCTGCGCTAATTGTTCGGGTGCAGGTGGTCTGTTAAAAGACCTAACATTCCACGTGCAAATCCGAAGGTCATTGTCCTTATCACGTTTACTGGGGTCGTCAACAGTTGAATCATCCTTATCCGAGGCGGTCGATCTCTTCGCAACGAGTTAAGTCGCAACTTTTCTACACAATTGCACAAATTGAAGGGAAAGGGAAATTTAACCTTTCCATTACCTACTGTATGATTATCATTATTTCCAAAGGGACATTTGAAAGCGAATTTTTGTTAGTTACCTCTTCAAGAAGTTGCAAATACAAATGTGGAGCGACAGGTCCAACCCAGGGCCCCCCTCTCACAACCATTCGTGTTGTCCATGAAATAGTCTCCACATGAATGGAATGGACGAACCATTTAATGTTGTGTCCAAAAGGGCAATTTCTCTTGTATTTTGTAAGACGCTCACCAGAGGAGGGACCGAAAATTATAGTGTTCTCTGAGAATTGAACCTCGAACTCCACTCAATAGTTGCAAAACTAAAATAAAGGGTTACATATCTATATTCTTAACTTGACTGTTCAATGGCAGTCAAAAGTGGGTACAATCTCCAACAATTTTCCAAACTCTCAGCAGTTACAAAAATCGTAAATATTAAACTAAATTCTTATGACTTCATCAAGTAATGGACGTCAACATTTTGAACTGTGTAAAAATATCATTTTCATTGGTCAGACAGAAATATCATTCTGCAATTCTCACATAAATTTTGCACAACAACTCGGGCAAATTAATTATTATCCTCTCTTGGGACAATATCATATAAACGTAAAAGGATTTATGATAATTTGCAGAAACAGGTGTACCAAAGCTTTTATGCGATCAAATGAATTCTTCATTCTCAGTCCCCACACCATTCACTGATTCAGGAAGAAAAAGAACCAGCAAGGACCCGTTTCTTTGGGATCAATTATTTAGCTCCGGGGCCAACAAAACAAATTGCCATTGTTGTCGTTCGTAATGAAAAAGAAAATATAAAATAGCCCGAGATAAAAAATGGAATCAACGTTTCAACCACCGTGCTTTCGTCTCTCCCGCTCTCCAGTAAGGATAACAAGATGAAAAATTCAACAGGCACTAATTTTCTGTCTCTCTGCCCGTCGCCCTATGTCGTCCTAGTAAAATAATTATCCAAAGATGAAAGATGCTTCCACTGTATGGAATTGTGTGTCGTCGCCCTCCCGTGTGTTACTGCTTATGTTTATCCCGTTTAGTATACTTTTCCTACTAATCCCAAGATTGTTGCTTTAATACAGTTTACTAGTTTCGTGGACTCAAGAATTTATTACATTTGGGAGTATACAAGTGGGAATTCATTTTTATTCTTGCTTACATGTTTTTTTTTCGTTTTTGTGGGTGTACACGCGGATGATATCCTTTTGGCATCCGACGAGATGTACGTACATATGTATGTAGATAGGAAGGTATATATCCGGATCTTTCACTGCTAACATCCGCATTGCCTCTGGAGGATTAATTAATAATTCAAATATTATCCTTTTATTTAACTGTTTGTATCTCAAAGGGCGGATTTGTTATTATTATTCTTTTCCCCTCCAGTGTTCTTCCATTTTTCTGTGTCCTTTCTTAGCCATTACTTCTTCGTTGTCGTCATCCTTTGTATTTTTGCTCAATGATAGCAGACGTCGACAGACACAACATTGGGGGTCCCAGTAGTAATAAATTTTAAAAGCAGTTACTTGAGAGGGAAAGCCGTTTTATAACTTTATGATCATTGTTGTCTTTTCATCTCCTAATAAGAATTTAAAAAGAGTTTCAATAGATATTCAAGTCCTGGGACTGGGTACTTCTTCGCCTAATTACTTAGGTTTTCATCTACGTTTATTTTCGAAACGCGTAACGCCTGAGTACTCCCCTTTGTAGCGCTGGCTTTCTCCTTCAAACTTTACAGCATTATTAAGAAAAGTACCTCTCGCCACAGTTTGCGTTAAAAGAGAGAAAAAGAAAACAACTATTAAGGTGCTTAGTCCTTAAAAAAAATCGTTTCCTTTTCACACGCAAAAAAGTGGAAAAACATCAAGAAAAATGTTCTAGTAATCCTAGTAAGCATGTGGGTGTATACGGGGAGGTTCTACTTACCCAAGAGCCCACACACAGCCAGCAAAGGATAATTTCGTTAGCTCTACAAACATGCTTTGAATGGGGGTTTATATTTTTCTGCTTTTCGTCCAAAGTTAATGGAAGAATGTTTATTTTGTTGGTCAGGTCCTTTTTAATATTTCAGATTTTCTGTGCGGCATTACTCTTCTGATGGGAGCTTGATGAGATCAGAGTTTGATATTCTTGCGTTGCGGCGGAGTTAGGTAAAAGTTCAATTAGAGAGTATTCCGAGAATTGTGTTCTACTTTGCAGCTTCCTGCTACTGCAGTAAGCCATGGAAATTATGTATTTATTAAACAGCTGTTTTGTTGAGTGCTTTAGCAACTTTGTTAGATGGAAGGTGGATGAAACAAAAAAACTTTGGGAATTCTTTTAAAGTAATTTGATTTCCCCTGAAGAGTTTTTTTTTCATTTTTAACTAACCGCAGTACTTATTAAGAAGTTCTAGTCCCAAAGCTAGCCGTCAAACTTGATATTGTAAAGAGTACAGTCAAACTGATGACGGGAAATAAGGGAAAATTCAATTAATTAGAAAAAAAGACAATTTCTGAAGAAAGAGCATGAATGCAGAAGCATGAGTCAGAAAGGAAATATGTTAACAAAAAACCACAGTTCTTTTTTGATAAAGATATTTAAAAAAAATATGGTGTGTCCCCCATTTTTATAAATCTTGTATACTATTGGACACTTTTTAAATATTCGAATACGAAAATATGGAAATTGTTTGTACATTCCAAGAATACCAATTTTGCGAACCATTAATGTCACTCGATGAGCAAAATTACACAAGTAGGTTTCTTCAATGTATATTTTCATGTACATACATACATATGTAATACAGAGGAGGAGTGAACCGCATAAATAAATTAAATTTGTCAGAACTAATTGAAACAGAAAATAACAAGGTCGCATTTAACATGCCAGGGATGGCTCTTCTTCTTCGGTCCTGTTACCCATCGAGGCAACAACGTCTCGATACCATCATAGTCGTAGATCTGCCACTTGCACTTCTGCCTGATTGAGTGAGTTTAATCTATTGCATTACATGCTTTGCAACGAGGAACCTTTCGTTGAAGATACGACAGTACGTAGACATTTATTTACGAAGGTTAACAACTTATAAGTGACAGCGATGGTAACTTTCCATGTACTACAATAGTGCAATAGTACTAAATCCACAATATTCGAGCGGAACAGTAGCAGCTTTTTTCTTTTTCTTTTTGTGAGACCTTTGTCCATATGGCTGACACTGGGAAACAAATTCTTAGTAACTAGTTCAAAAACTGGAGGTAATCATTATCATTGAGCAAAATTGATTCAGTATTTTTTAATCTTAAAAGTAAATTAGCAAACACGGAGTTAGAAATAGAATTCAATGGCGCTCTCTTACCATTCAATAAAAACCCAAGGTATCTAGGAGTACCTTTAGATAGAGGTCTGACTTACAAACAACATCTTAAGAATACATCTAGCAAGCTAAAACCAAGAAATAATCTGCATCATAAACTAGCCTCAAGGACCTGAGGAGCCTCACCCAAAACTGTTCGTACAACTACTGTTGGGTTGGTTTATTCTGTTGCCGAATATTGCGCAGCGCTTATACTAATAAAATTGACAGCCAACTCAACAAATCAATGCGTTTAATATCTGGGATAATCATATCAACGCCAACTCACTGGCTACCGGTCCTGAGTAACATATGTAGCTCTCCCACCTCTCAGGCGCTCAACTATGTTATTTAAGGAATATATGAAGATACTCGGCTACCAGGAACTCGTAATCTATGAAGACATCATGATAAGAAACTCTTATCGACCTAAATAGCGAAACCTCCATTGTTAATGCCCAACATACTCTACAATTCAAACTTTGATATCACTCAAAAATGGAGGCTCGATTGGCAAAGTACCTCCCCATCACGAAGGAACAGGAGGAATCTTTCCTCACTCGGTACAAGGCAGATATTACCGCTCTCCAGGAGATACGATGTATAGGATTAAAAACGGAAATTTATTAGTGCTGTCACAAAAGACTGCACATGATAGGATGCGGATTCGTCGTGGGAAATTGGCTACGCTCAATGATAATTGACTTTAAGCCGATCAGCGATCGTCTGACTGTGATCCGTATCAAGGCAATATTCCATAATAACATCAGCATAATATGAGCACACACCACTGCCGACGAAGCTGGAGACTTAATTAAGCAGGAGTTTTATGACCTCCAGGAGGGAGCCTACGGAGGCTGTCCGAAGTATGATGTCAAAGTTGTACTCGGTGACTTCAATGCCAAAATCGGTGCGGAAAACATCTTCGGCGGAGTAGTCGAAAAGCACAGCCTCCACGACACGACAACAGACAACGGTTTCCGGTTAATCGGTTTTGCAGCTCGTAATACTGTGATAAGTAGCACTAGATTTCCAAGACTACGAATCCGCACAGCAACTTGGCGTTCTCCAGATGGTCGAACCGCTAACCAAATCGACCATGTGTTAATATATAGATGCGAGATACGCATCCAATATTCTGAATGTTCAAACTTTTAGAGGAGAAACATCGACTCTGACTATTTTCAGAGCTCCAAAAAAAGAAACTACAAACCGCCCAGAAAAAGAAATTCAACGTTGGAAGGCTTAGCTTGATTGGATCAGCCATATCCTACAGAGAGCACCTGTGCGAAGGACCCTCCGCTGTGCATTCACCACCCACGAACGCTAACAATCTGTGGAACCAGTATCGCCAGATACCAGAAAAAGAAAAACACAGAAAATGCACACATACAAGCCCTGCATCGATGGCTGGATGCTGTAGGAATAGGGTAGGCACTGACTGGCGTCAACCTGGCGACGTCCAGTGTTGTAACTGTTACTGCGCATCAATTGTGCTTATTTTACCTCCTAGTGGTAGCCATCGGGTACTGGTTGGTGTCCATCCGGACCCGACTTGCTAAACTTATAAGCGCGAGTGTTGACCAAGAGAAAATTGCAGCACTATAAATACGACAGCGGACGAACTCTCTCGATGGAGTCAACGGTGACGTTAAAGCTTCAAACGGAAGCACAACACTTTATCTGGGCTACTTCGACATATTCGGAGCTCAGGCCGATAAAGATTTCCAAGAATAAGTCAGGTTTTTGGAAAAGAGATGGTGGCGGATGAGCCCTCATTGGGCCAACGGCAGCGCTCATATCCCCGAAGCGGGATACTGACTTCGGTTTAAAACCGGCCCCTCGTCCTAGGGGTTTCAAAAAATGGAACTGGCCCTCCAGGTTGGGGGTTGTGCCGTCGGGGTAACTTCCTTACCACGTAAAAAAAAATTTAGTTATGAGAGAGACACAAGCCTCGGATAATGGACCCCCTCATTTAATACCATGACCCGGAACGTACACGGACTATGATATAAGAGTATGCACCTGGAATGTACGTACACTGTACACTCCTGGTGCTATTCAAAAACTTGAATCTGTCCTCACGCGGTACAAGGCAGATATTACCGCGATCCAGGAGATACGATGGATAGGATCAGGTATGCAAAAACGGAAAAATTGCGACATTTATTACAGCTGCCACAAGAGACTGCACATGTTAGGATGCGGATTCGTCGTGGGAAATCGGCTACGCTCAATGATAATTGACTTTAAGCCGATCAGCGATCGCCTGGCTGTGATCCGCATCAAGGCTACATTTCAAAACATCAGCATAATATGTGCACACGCCCCTACCGACGAAGCTGAAGACTCTATCAAGGAGGAGTTTTATGACCTCCTGGACGGAGCCTACGGAGCCTGTCCGGAGTATGATGTCAAAATCATACTCGGGGACTTCAATGCCAAAATCGGTAAGGAAAACATCTTCGGCGGATTAGTTGGAAAGCACAGCCTCCACGACACGACAACAGACAACGGCTTCCGGCTAATCGATTTTGCAGCAGCTCGTAATACGGTGATAAGTAGCACTAGGTTTCCAAGACTACGAATCCACACAGCAACCTGGCGCTCTCCAGATGGTCGAACCGCCAACCAAATCGACCACGTGCTAATAGATGCGAGGCACGCATCCAACATTCTGAATGTGCAAACGTTCAGAGGGGCAAACGTCGACTCTGACCATTTTCTTGTTGCAGCTAAGTTCAGAGCTCGACTATCCAATGAGAAGAAGCTGCAGACCGCCCAGAAAAAGAAATTCAACGTTGGAAGCCTTAGCACGTCTGGAGTAGCCAGAGCCTACAGGGAGCGCCTGAGTGAGAGACTCTCCGCTGTGCATTCACCATCCACAAACGCCAACAATCTGTGGAACCAGTATCGCGACATCATCAAAGGGGTAGCAGAGACCACCATAGGCCACCACCCAAAAAGAGCCCTTGGTATGATGATGAATGCGTACGCCGGAAAAAGGTGACAGAAAATGCACACTTGCAAGCGCTGCAACGCAAAACAAGGGCAGCGAGAGAAGAGTATCGAACCAGAAGAAGGGAGGAGAAGAAGATACTGCGTAAGAAGAAAAGGGCCCACGCAGCCTCCCAGCTCAAGGATATCGAAGAGTCCCGCGATAGGAACAACATCCGGATGTTTTTCAGGAAAGCCAAGCAACTGGCAGCTGGCTTCAAGCCCGGAACGCAGGCTCTTCGAAACAGTGAAGGAAACCTAGTCACCGAAGCGCAGGGAATAGTAGATGTATTTAAGCAGCATTTCCAGCAGCTACTTAATGGGCAGGTAGAGAGAGTGATAGGGCAAGAAGAGAACCCGCATCCAGTCAATGAAGAATCCATTCCCCCTCCTAGTTTTGAAGAGGTCGGCTCAGCTATCAAAAAGCTGAAGAACAACAAGGCCGCCGGCTCTGATGGTCTACCAGCAGAGCTTTTCAAACATGGTGGTGATGCTTTGGTGGGGTGCATGCACCAAGTCATCAACCAAGTGTGGGTGGATGAAGTCATGCCCGATGACTGGACTATCAGCTCTATATGCCCCATCTTCAAGAAAGGCGATCCTATGTCTTGTAAGAACTACCGAGGCATATCCCTGCTTAATGTCGCATATAAGATCCTATCCAACGTACTGTGTGAACGTCTGAAGCCTTTCTGCATCACACTAATCGGCACGTACCAGTGTGGCTTCCGGCCCGGCAGATCGACGATCGACCAAATTTTCACACTAAGGCAAATCCTGGAAAAGACCAACGAATTTCAAGTCGAGACTCACCATCTCTTTATCGACTTTAAAGCCGCATATGATAGCATTCATCGTCTTGAGCTCTACAAGGCGATGGCCGAATTCGGGATCCAGGCTAAACTGATCCAGCTGTGCCGCGTGACGCTGGATAACACGCGGTGCAACGTGCAATTCGGCAACAGTTCCTCTGAACTATTCCAAACATGCACCGGATTTCGGCAAGGGGATGCGCTATCATGTGACTTCTTCAATCTTGTGCTGGAACAGATAGTGCGCAGGGCAGGTGTAAACACGGAAGGCACTATCTTCAACAAATCTGTCCAGTTGCTGGGATACGCAGACGACATCGACATCATCGGTCGCTCCCAGCGCGCCGTGTTAGAGGCTTTTACGGCAATTGAAGAAGAGGCGAAACGTGTTGGCCTTGAAGTGAATGAGGACAAAACCAAATACATGTTGTCAACAAACAAAGAAGCATCTGTCCACCGCCTAGGACAAAACGTCACTGTTGGCAACAGTAACTTCGAAGTGGTTAAGGAGTTTACCTACCTCGGAGTAAATATCAACTCCACGAATGACAACTTAGTGGAGATTCGACGAAGACTTACCCTAGGAAACCGCTGCTACTTCGGTTTGGCGAAACAAATGGGGTCAAAACTCCTAACTCGAAAGACGAAATGTATGCTCTACAAAACTTTGATCCTGCCAGTTCTGCTGTATGGAGCCGAGTGCTGGACGATAAGCAGGAAAGCAGAGCAAATACTGAACACTTTCGAAAGAAAAATTCTTCGTCGGATATTCGGTCCCGTATGCGAGGAGGGCGAATGGAAGAGAAGATATAACCGCGAACTCTATGAGCTGTACCAGGATGTGGATGTAGTCCAAAAAGCCAAAACACGTCGACTACACTGGCTCGGCCACATCGAGCGAATGGACAATAATGCTCCAGCAAAGAGGATCTTCGAATCACAGCCCCCAGGTTCGAGAAGACAAGGAAGACCGAACCTCCGTTTTAAGGATCAAGCTATCGCGGATGCCAGAGCGCTTGGTCTAGATAACTGGAAGCAGCGTGCCCGGGATCGAAGAGAGTGGAAGGCTGCTGTGTCTCAGGCAGAGACTCTCCACGGGTCGGGAGCCCGTTAAGTAAGTAAGTACAAGCCCTGCATCGCAAAACAAGGGCAGCGAGAGAAGAGTATCGAACTAGAAGAAGGGAGGAGAAGAATATTCTACGTAAAAGGAAAGGGCATACCCAGCTCAAGGATATCGAAGATTCACGCGATAGGAACAACATCCGGACGTTTTCTAGAAAAGCCATTCCGTTTTTTAACTGGCAGCTGGCTTCAAGCCCAGAACGCAGGCTCTTCGAAACAGCATTTGATATTGCTACTTAATGGGAATCAGGTAGTGAGAGCGATAAAGAAAAAAGAGAACCCACATTCAGTCAATGAAGACCCCATCCAAATTTTGAAGAGGTTGGCTCAGATATCAAAAAGCTGAAGAACAACAAGGCCTCCGGCTTGGATGTTCTACCAGCGGAGCTTTTCATACATACTGGTAATGCTTTAATAGGGTGCATGCAACGAAGTAGGGTGGATGAAGCCATACCCGATGAGTGGATGAAGCCATACCCGATGAGTGGGCCATCATCTTCAAGAAAAGCGATCTTAGGTCTTGTGAGAATTATCGAGGCATATCCCTGCTTAGTGCGCATATATATAAGATCCTATCCAACGTACTCTGTGAAAGTCTGAAGACTTTCTGCAGCACACTAATCGGCACGTACCAGTGTGGCTACCAGTTCAGCAGATCGATGATCGATCAAATCTGCACACTAAGGTAGATCCTGGAAAAGACTAACTAACAAGTCAAGACTAACCATCAATTAATCGACTTCAAAGCCGGATATAATAGCATTTATCGTCAACGATGGAAAACACTCGGTGCAATTCGGAAACAGTTCCTCCGAACTATTCCAAATATGTAGCGAATTTTGGCAAGGAAATGTGCTATAATCTGACTTGCTCAATTTCGTGCTGGAACAGATGGCGTGCAGGGCAGGTGTTAACACAGAAGAACTATCTTCAACAAATTTGTCCAGCATCTCAGGCAGACGACATCGGCCTCATCGGTCGCTTTCAGAGCCCGGTTTTAGAGGCTTTTACGGCAATTGAAGAACAGGCGAAATAAGTTCGCCTTAAAGTGAGTGAGGACAAAACCAAGTATGTACATGTTGTCAACAAACAAATAAGCATCTGTCCACCCCGCCTAGGACAATACGTTACTGTTCGCAATAGTAACTTCGAAGTGGTTAAGGAGTTTACCTACCTCGGAGTGAATATCAAATGTAGGAATGACACCTTAGCGGATATTCGGCGATGACTTAACCTAGGAAACCGCTGCTATTTTAGTTTGGCGAATCAAATGGGTTCAAAACTTTTCTCCTCGGAAGACGAAATGCATTCTCTACTAAATGGAACGGAGTGCTGGCTAAGCACGAAAGCAAATATCGAGAGTAAAATTTCTTCGTCGAATATTCGGTGCGGTATGTCAGGAGGGCGGTGGTCAAAGGATAGTGATGCGGAACATATAGGAACACAAGCGTTCTCGCCTTAGCCTCTCACTATCAACTCCTACTCTACACCTCCACGATGGTGGCTGCTGGGTGCCTAGTACCTCAACTGGAGATTGGGTAACCAACCCCTTTGGAAGGTTGTTGGTGGCAGCGAACGAGAGAGGGGGGAGGAGTGTCTTCTCACTAGGACACCTTCTCTTGCTTCAGGCGACGGCGGACGAATTCTCTAGATGGAATCAACGGTGGCGTCAACCAGTTCCAGTTAGGCCGAACTATTAGTGTTATCCCTATATGAGCTGCTTCGACATATTCCCAGGTCTATAGGGATTTTCAATACTGAGTCAGGGTGTTGGAATAGAGTTGGTGGCGGATGAACCCTTAATGGGCCAACGGCAGCGCTCACATCCCCGAAGCGGGGTACTGACTTCGGAATATCCGGCCCCTTGTCCTAGGGGTAAAAAAAAGGAACTGGTCCTCCAGGTTGGGGGTTGTGCGTCGGGGTAACTTCCCTACCACGTAAAAAAGCAAATAGTTACGAAGCAACTACGAGCCTCGGATAAGGATGATCCTACTGTTGACGACCCCAGCAAACGTAATAAGAACAACGATCTTCGGATCTGCACGTGGAATGTTCGGACCCTTAACAGGCCGCGTGCAGCCGAACAACTAGCAGAGGCACTAGACTGCTACAATGCAGATATCACCGCCATCCAGGAAGTGCGATGGGATGGCCCGGGCAAAAAGAGGATGAAAAACTGTGACGTATACTACGGTGACTGCTATAGGGAACAGAAACAGCGCTTATTTGGATGTGGGTTCGTTATACGCGGCAGACTTAGGCAAGAAGTCTTGAGCTTTCGACACGTGAGCGAGCGTCTTATGACAATCCGCATCAAGGCTAAATTCGCCAACATAAGCCTTATATGCGCTCACGCTCCCACCGAAGACAAGGACGACGCCACCAAAGAATGTTTCTACGAGCTCCTCGACGAAACCTACGAGCAATGCCCTAAATATGACGTTAAAATCGTTCTAGGCGATTTTAACGCCAAGATAGGAAAGGAGGACATCTTTGGTAGGACGATTGGTAAGCACAGCCTCCACGACACCACGTCCGGAAACGGACTTAGGCTTATTGACTTCGCTGCGGGGCGAAACGTCACCATAGCAAGCACACGGTTTCCACATCTCAATATCCACAAGGGGACATGGCGATCTCCTGATCATCAAACGGTCAATCAACCTTCCGAGCAGCCAACATGGATTCGGATCACTACCTTGTTGCAGCCAAGGTACGAATGCGAATATCCCAAACGCCACAATTAAGAAGAACTACTGTGAGAAGATTTGACGTCGAAAAGCTGCAATCGCAAGAGATCGCCAGAACCTTCGCCGAACGCGTATCCCGAAACCTCTCAACTACTCCTATGCCGCCAGCATCAAGCGCCGAAGACCAGTGGCAACGCTGCCAAAAAGCCATCAGAAGTGCCGCAACTGATGTGCTGGGTTTCACCCGACCACCACCTAGAAACCCCTGGTTTGACGATGAGTGCCGGCAAGCACATGCAGCTAAACAGCAAGCATACAAAGCGGCGCTGCAAAAAAGGACGAGAGCTGCTCGTGAGCTCTACGAGCAGAAGAGACGGGAAGAACACTGGCTTCTCCGAAAGAAGAAAAAAGAGCACGAGAAGCGCGCGATCGAAAATATTGAGAGATTATACTCCAGAAATAATGTACGGAAGTTTTACCAACAGGTAAAAAGAACGTGTCAGGCCAACAAGACCCGTACAGAAGCCTGTAGAGATGAAGAAGGAAACCTCGTAGTAGAGTCACAGTCGGTGCTGAGAATATGGAAAAACTTCTTCTGCAGACTGTATAACGGCGACGAAGACCAACATCCCGCTGTCAGGCAGAATGTACCATTCAGTCTAGACGATGATAGCCAAAACTTCCGTCCACCTGACCAAAACGAAGTAAGGATAGCAATATCCAAACTTAAATCCAACAAGGCTGCTGGACCTGACGGCTTACCAGCCGAGCTGTTCAAAGCAGCTGGAAATGACCTGGTAGAGAGCATACATCAACTCATTTCTAAAATTTGGTCAGATGAGTGTATGCCTGATGAATGGAATCTCAGCACCGTTTGCCCAATCCACAAGAAAGGAGATCCCCTCAATTGCGCCAATTACAGAGGTATCAGTCTCCTCAACATCGCGTACAAGATCCTATCTGCCATATTGTGTGAACGTCTGAAACCCTTCGTCAACAACCTGATTGGGCCCTATCAGTGTGGTTTCAGACCAGGAAAGTCCACAATCGATCAAATTTTCACACTTCGGCAGATCCTGGAAAAAACCCAAGAAGTCCAAATCGATACCCACCATCTTTTTATCGATTTCAAGGCCGCATACGACAGCATTTATAGAGACGAGCTATACAGAGCCATGTCTAGTTTTGGCATCCCTGCCAAACTCGTCAGATTGTGCAGAATGACGATGGAGAATTCTCGCTGCTCCATCAAGGTCGGTAACGATCTCACCGAGACCTTTGATGTCAAAAAAGGATTTAGACAAGGTGACGCGCTGTCATGTGATTTTTTTAACATCGTTCTTGAGAGAATTGTGCGAAACTCACAAGCCAACACCGGAGGCACAATCTTTCAAAAGTCTGTGCAACTACTAGCGTATGCTGACGATATCGACATTATTGGAAGAACACAGCGGGCTGTCACCGGTGCGTTCGCTAGTATTGAAACAGAAGCGGCCAAAATGGGTTTAACGGTAAACGAGGGCAAAACCAAGTATATGCTGTCAACCAGAAGGGACACACAACATCGACGAATTGGACAGAACGTCACAATCGACAGCTATAACTTTGAGGTAGTAAGGGACTTTGTCTACCTCGGCTCTGCTATCAATTCTGAAAATAACACCTCAGCAGAAATAAAACGAAGAATAACTCTTGCCAATCGCTGTTTCTTTGGGCTCAGAAGGCAATTGAGTAGTAAGGCCCTATCCCGAACAACTAAGGAGACTCTATATAAAACCTTGATCATCCCAGTCCTGCTTTATGGTGCTGAAGCTTGGACTTTATCAAAAGCGGATGAAGATATCCTCGGTCGTTTCGAGAGAAAAATTCTTCGCAAAATATTCGGTCCCGTTTGCGTTGACGGGCTTTGGAGGAGAAGATTCAACGACGAACTATACGAGCTGTACAGCGACATCGACCTAGTCAAAAAACTGCGCATTAGTCGTTTGAGATGGCTAGGACATGTAGAGCGAATGGACACCAGTGCTCCGGCCCGAAGAGTCTTCGAATCACACCCGGTGGGACAACGCAGTAGAGGAAGACCTCGCCTTAGGTGGCGCGCACAAGTTGAAGGGGACCTGAACAAGCTTGGAGTGCGCAACTGGAGGCAGTTAGCTAAGGACCGGGCTAACTGGAGAGGCTTGTTAGTTGAGGCCCAGGTTCACCCCGAACTGTAGCGCCACCTAAGTAAGTAAGTATGTCAGGAGGGCGAATGAAGGAAAAGATACAACCGCAAACTCTACGAGCTGTACTAAGATGTGTATGTAGTCAAAAAATCGAAAACATGTCGACTACACTGGCTCGGCCACATCGATCGAATGGACAATAACTCGATCGATCAAAGAAGATCTTCAAATCACAGCCCCCAGGTTCGAGACGACAAGAAAGACCGAACCTTCGTTTTAAGGGTGAAGCTATCGCGGATGCCAGAGCACTTGGTCAAGACAACTGGAAGCAGCGTGCCCGGGATCGATGAGAGTGGAAGGCAGATGTGTCTCAAGCAGATACTCTTCACGGGTCAGGAGACCGTTAAGTAAGTAAAGTAAGACAATTGTAACTTACTATTGTATCTAATATTATTAAAGCTAATTTCACCAACTGGCTTCACATCTTCAGCCATAAGTATGATTTCATTTTGATGTTTGAGATGTTATGTTTAGAATTACCTAAACAAACGATCGCTGATCGGTTTAAAGTCTATGGGTTTTAGATTAGCCTAAGTTGTTCTTATGATAGTTCGCGGTCTTCTTGCCGGTCTATATACTGGTTATAGACAAAAGTCTGAGGTGTGAGTAGGATTTTACATCTTCTTTTTTTTAGGTTTAGATTTAATGGCGCGTAATGGCACGAGACCAAAAAGGCTTGAGTAGTTGGTGTGAGTGAGAGTGGAGGCAAGAACCAGCCCCATCCGAAGAGTTAAGCAGTGCAACCGCAACCCGTTTTGAGCCACTCAACACCGTGTTCTTAAAATAGTCGTTTGACCAACAATTTTTTTTCTGGGTCGATCAGAATAGAGTTGTGAAGCTTGGATTGGCTTCAAGCCACTTGATTCAGTAACAGCTTTTCTGAAGTTGGGGTCTACTCCGACCTTGGTTAGATTTACTACTGTTTGTTGACAGAGGTTGTTGCGGTAGCACACATTCTTTTCAGAAAGGCTAAAATCGCACACATTCCCACTGATAGCGAAACCGCTGTCAAAGCTTTCTCTACTGTAATTGGTTTGGTTTTAATTCCATAATTGTACTAATTATGTATATTCGGTAATTCAGTAATTCTGTGCCCAAGGTTCTTGGAGTACCTATAATGAAAGTGTAATGCTTTGTTTGCAAGGAAATGCGTCGCAGTCGGTTTTATTGCTCTAGAACCTACTATTATGTTTTTAAAATAATTCAATGCATCACGCAAGGACATCGGTTTTTTTTAACCTCAACTATTATGGTGAATCGTATTTTTCATTTTTTTAACGAGGTGGGGGGTATAATCAACTAACAGATGTCAGCTAAAGAGTTCACTTTTAAATTTCTATTCCTATTTCCTTCTATTTAATGTAATATGGCGACAAAAACCAATATGCTCTGAAAATTAGCATTCGACTATATTTATCTATTGTGTATGAGGTTCCTGTATCACTCAATGAATATGTTGTATGCATCGCAATATCAAAAGTCACTAAATATAAACTCATGGCTACATCTTTAAAGTGAGAATTATATTAAATAAATTTCGCGAATAATTGTTCATTAAAATCCCATAAAGAAGATAATTTCCACTTTAAAAACGTAAAGTAAAAATTAATGAATGCCTCGAATCCCTTCATTCCGATTATAGCACATTGAAATACATTAAATGAAACCAAGAAATAAAATGAAACAATGAAGGGCCAGCAATGGGATTCAATACAATTCTACTGAAACGACGACAAACGGATTCGTGTACATGCCAAGTGAGCAGTAAAAGAATCCATAATTCCCCAATGCGTTAACAATTTAAAAAAAAAAGAAAAAAACATTAAAAACCCCGAATTAATTAAAACAATTTTATCCATGAACTTAACAGTACTTATTTACATCCGATAATGGACTCAATATCACTGTTGAAATGTGCCTCGAGTTCACATCCTCATTGGCCGTAGTTCTATTGCAGATACGTACACACATCATCTCTGTAAGTCTTCAACAATGTACATTCTTACGAATATCGTGTATTGTTTCAGTCATTTGCAAGTTTAATAAACCCACATAAAATAAGTCGTCCACACATTGCCTTACTCCATTCAACCCGAGCAATTCTTAAATTCCTTAAAAAATATTACGCCGAGCATACATAGCCCCACATGAAGAAGTTATTTGAATTTACAGACAACTTTCAATCAATGTCGTTATTGTTCCCTTACGGCAGTCCCGGAACAAGATGTGTAATCGATAAGAGTTGTGCCATTGACGCAGCGATCAACATAAACATACAATTTAATTTAACTTTGATTGTTGTTGTTGTTGGTGTAATGGTTGACTGCAATAAATAATATTGTTGAAGGTTACTTTTGCGTCCTGGAAACCCGTTGAACACGTGCGATTGGGAGAAAGTTTGTTGGCGTCTTTTGATGATGGTTTCATTAAGAAGGAGAAAGAAGCGAAGTATAACAAAAATTCGCGTTGTTATCGTTAATCATGCGACACGTGCTACAATTTCCACAAGAGTTAATTAAAAATGAAAATTTTGCTTCAGATAGATTGCGGGGAAGGTACTTAACTTTGTTTGATGGAACGAAGGACTATTATGGGATGCCTGGCTGTCTGGCTGGCTGCTTGATAAGGGATAGAGCTGTGGTTGTCAAAAATATGAAGTTTTGAAAGATACCGCATAATTTAGTGCCAGTCTGAGATTTCGGTGATTATATAATGATGTTTGTCTAGAGTTTGATCCTTGCAAATATTCTGGGAGAAAAAGGGTTTTTGACAGACAGTTTTTTTTCTTTTGTCTATACTAACGCCCTAAGCATTTGTTGTCAGTTTCTTGTTGCTTAAGTACTCTCATGATGGTTGATAAAAGAGCTGTTAGTTATATATGTACATGAACCATGTCAGACGCGTATCACATACCGTGGGAATTTGCTGATTTGTACATGCATAACAATGTACTTAGTTCCGTTTTACGATAATAGTGGAACAGTGCCTAACCAAGTACATGATATCCGAATAAGAACAGGTCGAATTTGATTGCTCGTCAATTTCAATTACGTGAACGTTTATATTCCAGATCTTCCCGGCTTCGGTTGTGTGTTTTGGAAAAGCTTAGTATGAATAAGTAGATGAAAATTGATTAAAGAAAAACGCTCCTAAAAATTGGTCGTTGCCATATATGTACATACATACATATATTGTATGAACGATTTGTAGAGTAGGTAAATACCTATGTATAAAGATGGCCGGGTCATAGGCGTGACTCTGGACGAAAATGTAGACAGCGATTTTCCGTATGTTTTACACTGTCAGTGTGCAAAATTTCATCATATAAAAAACAAACAACAAAATACAAATATTCCTCTTTATACATATACATACATAGATACAGAATTAGATACTTGAAGCCATTGAAAATGAGTCAGTTCTTCATATAAAAAAAAGAACAAATTACTCGTATGTGAGGATGAGAAAGATTATATATTTCAAGTCAAGTTATTATATTATATTGGTTTAAACCTCAAACACAGTTTAATATTTCGTTTAGATATATGTACATAGATGTAGATGTTAACCATGGCTCAAACTATTGCTCTAAACACATACATATGTATGTAGGTATAAATACATATTGCAATTGCCATGTTTTAGTGAAAGATACCACTGTAGTTTTAGTTGTGTTTACTCTAAATCCTATAGTTGAACCATATATACTTCATGGTTGAACTGCTTCTTTAAACTTGCCTCTTGCAATGATATCCTTGGCAGTTCATTCCGATATTTGTTAGTTTTCACTCCTGAGTGTGGACAGCTTTTAGTGCTGCTTATTGTGATGGTTTCTGTCCATCTCAGTTTTAGTTCTAAGTATCTCATGCATCCAATCGGTATTGGTAAGATTTACTTCATTATTTTCCATAGGTTTTTGATAGGTATTGTCTACATATATTCAGTGCATACTTGATCAAACTGTTAACTGGTAAAGCACGGTATCTGTGGATCTACTTGCATGGTAAACATGTTGTGGAGTAGTGTTCTTTCTCAATACTGCCATTCATAGATAGATCTATAACCTTCTTCAGTGATTTCAATATGAATGAGGTCAAGCCAATCAGTCAAAGGATTGTAAAATTGGTATCCCTTTATATGAGCTTCGCTATTCCACTTTATATATTAATATCAAGGTGAGAACCTCTTATCACTGTTCTTTCAGGTTGAAAGATAATATACACCTAATTAAAGGCTTTAATAATCACTAATGGAGTTGTGTATCAGAGTCCGATAAGCCTTTCAAATTTCTAATTTTGTTTGTCACTGCCTCCCTTTCTCTATCTGTCCTGGAAAACCTATCTACTTCGTAATTAGCAGTAGAGTTTGGTAATGTATGACCAATGAAATATCAGATCCGTTATTCGATGGTTGGATTTAGTGGTTCTAAGTCCATTCTGTATTAGAGATGTTTGTTGGAGCCATGTTTGGGTGAGCAAAAGCTTAGGATGCTTTGGAAGCACCTGTTTACGATCGTTTGCAGTTTTCTTGGGATAGTAGACGTCATATACGTATGTACTTGCATCTATCTACATTTCAACTAGGTAAGCGATTGGACGTTATTTTTATTAAAATATTATGCTTCAGGTGCTTCATAAACATTCATAAAACTTCATCGTTCAAGTAACCCCACAACGTACCATATTGCTTTAATTAGGTGGCTATACGTCAAATTGGCTTTATTTGGAGCAGCATCATGATGCTTCTGCAGATTTCAATATGCGTCAGTACAATAGACAACTTCTGTTGAATATAAATCTTCACAATAACTGAACACTTTTATGTATATGTATGTATCTTCCAAAAAACTTCTAACAGATAATGACGATTCACAGAAATCGATTTATTGAAGCCCAACCTAATTTACTAAGAATAACCTTAATATCATAATTATGATAATGAAGGAACGACATCAACGTCACTAATAAATTGTATACGAATACTTCGCCCCATCTAAAAAAATATCAATGAGAACTTATTATGTTGTTCGAGTCTAGACGCAACAAACAGATAATTATAAAATTACCTCAGCTTATTTTCCTGACAACTCTTTACTCAACCCCAGGAGAAAATATTATCCAAGGTAATGCAACTAGAAAAGAAACAAATTGTGTAGGATTCAGGCTCTAGCATCTACCACTACATTTGAAGGTAACGTATAGAGGCGAGTCAGAAAACTTTGTTATGAGCTCGTAATTTGGAAATATTAAATATGGCTAACGAACCAACTTTTCCAACTCAACCTTACCTAGTTCACCTGTACGCAATCCGGTCTAGAAGTGGCACATCTCTGCAGTTGCTGTTGGGGGTTGACTCCCAAAATAACTAATTGCAGGTCAAGAACAAAGCAAATATCATAATTGCACCTGCGTTAGAAGTATGGTACTGGGTTGTTGATTTGGTATCTAGTTTGACTGAAATACAATACGTAGATTTGACACAGTTCAAACAAATATGATGGCGCTGTGGCTCAAGTGGTTAGTGCGTTGGACTACATTGGTTTTGAAAATTCGTCACCAAATGAAATTTGTTTTCAACAAAATGTGCACTTTGGTTGTATGGGAATTGTACCCTGTGTTTGCTCATTTCAATGCTGGGCTGATATTGCATGGTTGAATGCAATCTATCGATAACCTGCCGTCGTACTCAACAGATTGTATGAAAATTGCATCATAAAATGTGTTTTCGTGTATATAACCGTCGCGTATAGTTTGAAATTAAGTTTTTCTTATAGAAGGGCGCCCAAAAATATAGCATAGTTTCCTTAAAAAAAAAATTCCATTGAAAAATATTCTGGTAGGCATAGCCTAGAAGTTGGTGTCAGATTTCAATAAAAACGACGTTATTCTAAGCGGAGTAAAGAGATATTAAACTTTCTTCTTTCTTTCCGTTCAAAACTCATTTGTTTACATTGTATTTGTTGTAACTCGCTGTCTTAGCTTAAACCATTTGCGCTTTCCTAAACTACAATCAACAGATATCAACACTCAGAAAAAAGAAATAACGTGCACGTAAGTACTTGCACCTTAATGAGGCCTAATAAAGTGGCATTTTTTAGGGCACTACCATGACAACTTTTAATGGATGTTATCTGCGAAATTTCATTGAAAAATTTCTAGTCAAAATCTGAAAATATTGGAAAGTTTTAAAATGTGGGCGTGGCCGTTTTAAAATTTGGTACGCCGTATCTTTGCATATGCCTTATATTCCTTGTTGAAATGCACATCTTTAGACAGTACCCGAACACACATTTTATTTTCTAACGTTTTTTTGGTGGCATGTTGACTTTAAAAGTTTAACTAGACAAATCTTACATTACATTTTTTTTTACTTACAATTAAAATATGTGTGTTCGTATATATAGTATGTACCTAACTATACAAACAACCTTCTTTATTTCTTCTGCCTTATTTTAATTTTCTACGGGTATACAAACGGAGCTCGCGGTTAAGTCCGAAAAATTACTCTTATCATCTTCTTACGAAAAACAAGCATATGCTGGTTATTTTACCTCTAGATATTTTTTGGACCAACCTTTAGATGACCCGCAAACCACCGATTTCGTTGCAAACTACAACACCCCAAACATGTGTATGTACATATGTACGTAAAAATTAAATAAATAATAACACACTGAAAAGTCGAAAATACAATTGTTTGAATATATGTAAATGCTATAGAACCAAAACTTTAACTCGGTATGTGTAAACAGAATATTAAACATACAGAAAAGCTACAATCCATCTGGAACGGATCGTATGATACCCTATCCTCCTCTCTATAAAGTGGGCGTGGCCAAATTGCATTTTGTACTCAAATATAGCTATAATGTCGAACGTTTGAGGATGTTACATGTAAAATTTCATGAAAATCGGTTTTTTGATGAAAACGCCCCCAAAAAGTGGGCGTGACCAAAACTGTTCTATGGGTGAATTGTAGGGAATCTGTATACCTAAATATTTGGACTTAACAAAATTTTTCGGTTTCATATAATTTAGTGAAGTTATAAAAAAGTAGGCGTGGCAGTGGGCGGATGTAAAAAAAATTTACACTTCTACTGTATCTTTTCGTCATAAGCCCAGATATGAAATTTCAGCGTCCTAGTTAATAATTTAAGGCCCAAAACTCGGTTTTGTGATGACAACGCCCCCAAAAAGTGGGCGTGGCCAAAACTTTTGTATGGGTGGATTGTAGGGAATCTGAATGCCTAAATATTTGGTCTTAACAAAATTTTTCGGTTTCATATAATTTAGTGAAGTTATGAAAAAGTGGGCGTGGCAGTGGGCGGATTTCAAAAAATTTTACACTTGTACTGTATCTTCTTCTCAGAAGCCCAGATATGAAATTACATCGTCCTAGCTCAAAATTTAAGGCCCAAAAAGCGGTGACATACGGACGGACTTACGGACGGACGGTCATCGCTCAATCGATTTCGCTATTGATGCTGATCACGAATATACATATATACTTTAAAAAGTAGTTGTTTAGATTGCAATTACTCGTACTATTATTTTTCGCTTTTATCTGATTTTTATACCCTATCCTAAGGGTATATTAAGTTTGACACATAGTTTGTAACATAGAGAAATAATCGAGATAGACCCTATAAAGTATATATATTCGTGATCAGCATCAATAGCGAAATCGATTGAGCGATGACCGTCCGTCCGTCCGTCCGTCCGTCCGTATGTCACCGCTTTTTGGGCCTTAAATTTTGAGCTAGGACGATGAAATTTCATATCTGGGCTTCTGAGAAAAAGATACAGTACAAGTGTAAAAATTTTTTAAATCCGCCCACTGCCACGCCCACTTTTTCATAACTTCACTAAATTATATGAAACCGAAAAATTTTGTTACGACCAAATATTTAGGCATTCAGATTCCCTACAATCCACCCATACAAAAGTTTTGGCCACGCCCACTTTTTGGGGGCGTTGTCATCACAAAACCGAGTTTTGGGCCTAAAATTATTAACTAGGACGCTGAAATTTCATATCTGGGCTTATGACGAAAAGATACAGTAGAAGTCTAAATTTTTTTTACATCCGCCCACTGCCACGCCTACTTTTTTATAACTTCACTAAATTATATGAAACCGAAAAATTTTGTTAAGACCAAATATTTAGGTATACAACTTCCCTACAATTCACCCATAGAACAGTTTTGGTCACGCCCACTTTTTGGGGGCGTTTTCATCAAAAAACCGATTTTGATAAAATTTTACATGTAACATCCTCAAACGTTCGAGGTTATAGCCATATTTGAGTACAAACTGCAATTTGGTTACGCGCACTTTATAGAGAGGGGGATAGGGTATCATACGATCCGTTCCAGACGGATTGTAGCTTTACTGTATGTTTATTTATTAAAAAACATTGCAAACATTGAATGAAAATTAGTGTTTACAAGGAGATTTATTCGTGAGTGATATTTATATTGTTAACGAAATAAAACAAGTTTATATTAGTTATTGTATTTAACAAATAAATGGCAGTCTTTTTATTAAGTCTCTTAAAATTAAAAGTAGTTTGACGGTTTCACAGACCAATGCGCGGGTATAGGAAGGTTAAAATCTTCAAGATAGCATCAGTTCAATGTTATCAATTCTATTAAAAATGCAGAATTCCACAACCGCTTTATTAGGTCGCTTGTGTAAGAAGAATATACGAGTAATATAAGATTGTATATTGTCAGTGGTGCACTTCATTTATGAAAGCACCCTCAAAAAGTGGGCATGGTCGTTTATTATGATTAATTGATTTGTAGATAATTTGAATACTTAAGAATTTGTTTTAAATGATTTTTTTCGATTTCAAGTAAAATAGTGAAGTTATGAATTTTAATTACTAGGGATTAAATGTTACTTCTAGTTTTCTTTAACGGAGTGCAAGGTTAAGGTTACCTTTCTAAGGTTAAAGAACGTTTGACAAAAGTTATTTGTATAATTCCTAAATCTTAAAGTTACAAACGTTTTTAAAAAACATACAGAAAAGCTACAATCCGTCTGGAACGGATCGTCTGATACCCTATCCTCCTCCCTATAAAGTGGGCGTGGCCAAATTGCATTTTATACTCAAATATAGCTATAATGCCGAACGTTTGAGGATGTTACATGTAAAATTTTATCAAAATAGGTTTTTTGATGATAACGCCCCCAAAAAGTGGGCGTGGCCAAAACTGTTCTATGGGTGAATTGTAGGGAATCTGAATACCCAAATATTTGGTCTTAACAAAATTTTATCGGTTTCATGTAATTTAGTGAAGTTATAAAAAAGTAGGCGTGGCAGTGGGCGGATGTAAAAAAATTTAAACTTGTACTGTATCTTTTCGTCAGAAGCCCAGATATGAAATTTCAGCGTCCTAGTTAAAAATTTAAGGCCCAAAAATCGGTTTTTTGATGATAACGCCCCCAAAAAGTGGGCGTGGCCAAAACTTTTCTATGGGTGAATTGTAGGGAATCTGAATACCCAAATATTTGGTCTTAACAAAATTTTTCGGTTTCATATAATTTAGTGAAGTTATGAAAAAGTGGGCGTGGCAGTGGGCGGATTTCAAAAATTTTTACACTTGTACTGTATCTTTTTCTCAGAAGCCCAGATATGAAATTTCATCGTCCTAGCTCAAAATTTAAGGCCCAAAAAGCGGTGACATACGGACGGACGGACGGACGGTCATCGCTCAATCGATTTCGCTATTGATGCTGATCACGAATATATATACTTTATAGGGTCTATCTCGATTATTTCTCTATGTTACAAACTATGTGTCAAACTTAATATACCCTTAGGATAGGGTATAAACAATGTCAATTAAATTCTATTCTTAAATATGCCATAACAATTATATCAATTGGTTTGCAATTGGTTGAATGGCAGTGTAGTAATGTCTCGTTTTATTTTCACGATCTTTCGAGAAGCATCTTAATTAATAAGCAATCTTGAAACATATTTTTTGGCTTTTGAATCCATTTGTGGCGTACATACATACATATTTATATTTCAGCCTAGAGGATTCGAAGTACCCATGAACTAAATTGTTTTGTTCTTTGTGCAAAGAATATTGCACTAGATTCTTCTTCAGTTACATTGTTCATTGTATACACGTGCAGCGTTAAAACTTAAATGCATTAAAGCTTCTACCAAAACGTAGTTGATATCTCAATTAGATTTCGAATAGGCAAATTAAATTAACACACTAGATAGTTTCAATGAATTACTCGTATGTCTGTTGTATAAATGACACCTACAATGTGAACCTGTCTTTAGCAGTATCACGAAACATTAGGATACATAATCACAGGAAATTTGACTCCGTTTATCAAAATATCATTACAGTAACGTAAAATCGCAAAAACGGTAATTAGTGTGGTTTACTTTCCCGTGGCTTGGCGTACAAGGATGGTTGTGGTTGTGGACCAAAAGTCAAACATTCACAATAATGGAAATGAAACAAATACTCATCCAAGCGAAGAGCTCTATTATTATTTTATTATTGCATAATAGGGGTTGTCACCACCACTGTTGGTACTGATGATAATAATAATAATGATGTTGGCTGTACATAATAACGATGAAACACACAGATATAAAGTGGTCTGACTTTGAAGAAGATATCTACGATATCGATAAAATTTTGTTGAATTGATTTGTTTTAAAGAGAAAAGAATATTAAACTGACAGTGTATGTACGTACATATGTATATGTAAATATGTATGTACGTCGTATGTATCTGCATGCTTACCTATGTATTTTTTATCAGATCAATGCAATAAAAATGAAAGTGACTATTACTATTTGTAGCTATAAATGTTAAAATTTTCAAATAAGGTTTGGCTGTCATGTAACAAGTCTTGAACAAATTTAGGTTGCTAAGGAAAATACCCACCCATGTTATTTAGGATGTACATATGTATGTATGTATGTACATATGTATGTACATCCAAATATGTTTGATGGTCTCAAATCATTTATATCCCTTCAGAGTACGCAATTTCAATGTCCTATTAAGTACAACACTGTCAAAACATCGGGACCACGAGAGCGTAAGAAATAAACATTGTTTAAACGGCTTCGGTTTTTAGGTATTATTGTATTCAAGGAGAAAAATGCTGTTGTCTGGGAAATGTCCCACTCAATAGCCCGGTGTACTAACCACTAACCACCTGGAAACCAAAGAGTGTGACTTTCGATGTTGAAGGCTCCTTAAGAAGGTTCTTAAGATTTTTTACCTACTTCTAACATCAATGGATCAAAAGGTAAATGATGATCAATTCGTTTTTTTTTAACTTTTTCTGTAGGTCGAACCCGAAAGTGTTCAATTTTTATGAGGCACACACGAACAACGTCAGGCATACATAAAAAAACAAATATTTGGCGCGACAGATCCATGGCATTCAGGGCCTAGCTTCTCACAACAATTCGGGTTGCGCATATAATATTTTTAACGCGAATGTAAGCGGCCTTCTGTTTAATC
The DNA here is from genome assembly GCA_905220385.1 of Xylota sylvarum. Taxonomy (NCBI): domain Eukaryota; kingdom Metazoa; phylum Arthropoda; class Insecta; order Diptera; family Syrphidae; genus Xylota; species Xylota sylvarum. Next base: position 63,699,504 of record LR999957.1, on the reverse strand, counting down.
TCGTGTCCCAAGAGCAAGTTTTGTTTTGAGATGCTTTTTTCATCACAACTTTACTCTCGGATGCTTGCCAGAGTCTCGCGTAAAGAAACTCTTGGTGTTGTCTGGAATTCGAACAATCAACTTCCAGCCTCAATAGTCTGATGCACTAACCACTGAGTAGGGTTCCCGTTAGGCAACTAAAGTCGCGACTTTTTAGCGTCCGGGACACCAGGCCACTACATTTTTGAAAAATGTCGAAATTGGACACCTTTTCAAAATTTTGGCGACTTTTGGGATACTTTTCTCAGGATTCTTTTATAAATTGTGCTGCCAAATTACTTGCTTGGCTACTGGGCGAGAATTGTAAAAGAATTAAATCTTTTGGGAGGTTAAGTCTATTGAATTCAAAACGTTATTCGCCATTCTTTTGAAGTCACTAATAAAGTTTTCGTTATATAAATCATTAGACGATGTTGAGTCTCATCAGATTCGTTAAGAAAATTTATCCTCTTCTGTTTTGTTAAGACATTAAAATTTCCTTCAAGTTTCATACACCACGGTATCTTTACTACCTCAAAATTTGAATCTCGTCCACAAATGTCTTATAATCAGACATCAATATCAATATGATCCACCACCTGGATTCAAGTGAGTTAAAATTATTGCAGTTCAAAACACTGACTTCAACTGAATTCACTACTGACTTCAACTTCAGTGATTGCCGAAAATTAAATGCATTAATCACTGACTTCAAAGGAATGTTGAATTAAGTTTTTTTTTAATATCGCAGTATTTTTTTAACATTATTGCTCCAATCAAATTTCTTCAAAGCATTCTTTTATAACTCTGCAATTGGTTTGGGAAATTCCATAGCATTTGCCGGGCAAGTAGCAAAAGTTTGTATATGTTCGTAAAAAAGTGCCAGTATATTGGAATTTCCTTTGCCAGAACCTGCTCGTGTGACCGCCGCCTTTGTACCCGTTTCATATCAGTAATTACTTAAGAAAATGATAAATACTCGTAGTGTTGTCTGCATGCCTATCTTATAGTTTTTATTGTTTTAATCATTAATTGCTTCTGTTAATATGCTTTAAAACGATATTTTCATGATTGCATTAGGGGTATTCACGCTTCACGCCTTGTATCATTGTAAAAGTGTATGTTTTTACACCAAAGAGTCAACGCCCTTTTTCGTATTTGTAGCAGTCCTAAAATTTATGTCAAAAAACCGATTTTTAAAATTTTTTTGTTTATTTATTTCTTTACTTGTTATTTTTTCCATTTTCGCTATCTACTCTTTGGAAATTCTCATCAAAATCAAATTAATTAAATGAGCCAAAATGACAACGATAACTTTCAAAATCTTACACTTCAACGTTACACTTTTACACTCTAAGCTACAATAGCGTCGGGGTGTTGCCAAAGTGTAAAAGGGTAAAAAATCACAGCCAGTGTATTTTGTTGTTTTAGTGTAGGAAAAAGTTACACTTTTACACTTTTACACCAATACAAGACCAGATACAACAAAGCGTGAATACCCCTATTATATAGGTGTGCTTTATTTCTGCAAATAATTCAGTGGGACACTTTTTATGCTCTGGGCAATTTTTTTGGCTACTTTCTGAAAATTTTTCAGCGGCAACCCTGCCACTGACACATAGAAACCTATAATGTTTTAGGCCGGCTGTTAGTAAGAACTTACAGAAAGCTACAATCTATTCTTCTTTCTTTCCATCAGCCTTAACGAAGAAAATAGTTTTTTATGAGATGATGTACATACATATGTACATATGTATGAATTGTAGACAATCTGAATATCTAAATATTTGATCCTAACAACATTTTCGGGTTTTATTTAATTTAGTGAAGTTATGAAAAAGTGGGCGTAACATTTTTATACTGTACTGTATCTAATCGGCCCAGATATGAAATTTTATCCTCCTAGCGGCGGCTTTCAAAAAGACATTTGCATCGATATGGAGTCGGGCGAAAACGTTTTCGATAACAACCTACGTAAAAGATGATAAAGAACGCGGTAGTGATGACGAGCACAAACTCTAAAAGAAAATACGACGATGATAATGAATTCTTGTGCATCATCTACTGCACTACATAACCAAATATTCTTTTGTTGCTATGGAAACATTTAAAACTACATATGTATTGAATTCTTCGGTAAACTACGGATCAGCATCAATTTATAGTGCATCTAGCACTATATTCAGATCCATGGTATTTTGTATATCAGTGGTGCGCGTGCAAGTGACGAACTTTGGGTGAACGTATGAAAGAGAAAAATGAAAATCTTTGTATTTATCATCAGATTTTGTTACCAAAAACCCTGACAAACAGTACTGTTGCGTAAGTATGTATATACATATGTATGTATATCATTTTGGTCTACGGCGATGCTAAGGTGCTTATTTATTTTTCTACTGGATTATGTGAAGTGGAGCTTTCTGTGGTATTGGAAATGCAATTTCTCGATACTCGTTTAGATTGCTCTTCGATTCGTGGTTTAGTCTATTACTCCGACTAAGTATGTCCTTATTACGGAAACCGTACGCATCATGTTTCTTTGTTATGTTATTTCTGTCCAAAAATCGTCTATAGTTGTTCGTTCTAGGGTTTTGTCTAGAGTTCTATGACAAAATTTTACCGTGGAAATTTATATAAGTTCCATTTTGGTCGCTGGACAGAGTTTACTAAAGTGATTTTTACCTACACCAAAGACAATAGACAATAGATTTATATTTATATTTTGTTTGATTTTAATACAAAGGTGTAGAACATACTGCTGAGTAAACCACAGTACGTTATTGCTTTATATAATCGTATACATTTGTTTCGTTGTAATTGACGTCAAAGCTATTTTCAAACTTGTTATTTTTTTCCAATAGTTCAATTATAGAAAAATAAAAATACTTTATCTCACTAAACAACACTTAAAAGGGGATCTACATATGTATATATGGTTAAAAAACACATTTACATTGTAGGTAGCATAATAGTTCTTTTCAGTAGGTACTCGAACTGCGATGGACTAGGTTTCCGCTTCTGAATTTTTGTAGCACCCTTACCGGCAACACATATTATTAAAAACATAATGTATGCACATCTTCGTATATTTCTTCGTTATATGTTCATATTCAACTGAAGTATCCATAAACATCAACTGAAATCATCTTATTAGTTGCTTCATATGAATATATTATATTTATACTCGAACAGAAATTTAAAATTTATCTTGATTGAGAAGGGTATACTATGTGAACGTACTCCTATATAAGTGGTCTTTGCATCCGATAACAGGTAATGCAATTTAATATCTTACAAGAATTACGCGGACATATGTATAGTATATAGTATATATACATATGCATGTACATGTAAACGCACTGTTGAAAAAAACGGAAATAATTTGATTTGCCCTTTGGCATCCTTACTGTCAAGGACATAAGTATGGTATTTTGTATGATGTCAGCATTTTACGTAAAAGTAAGTGTACAAAAATAAATAATGTGGAAGAATCTGCTTCCACAGCAACTTCAAAAGTAGAACACAATTTGCTAAAATGAATAATGCAAGAATGTACAGCTGACAAGATATTTGCAGAAGCATTTCCAGTGTTTCGACCTACAAATCTTTTCCACCCCATGGTTTTATTATAAACACAGTTGTAACACACTGTCGAAGATGGAAATCATTGGTATGGAAAGAATTGGCCTTTAAAATAACGATTCCTATAGAGCTACATTTTAATTTTGCAAATGTGGCTAAGTGAAAGAGATTACTCACGTGGTTTTATCGCCCGTAAGGGACTTGTAAATACATATGTATTTTTAAGGTCGATGTGAGTTTACAAGGAAATTTAATTTATGCTACTACGTGCGTACGTATGTACATACATATGAATATGTATGTAAATATGCACCGAATTCTTGAGGTTTGGAAAATTTCTAGGCGGATGTAAAAAAATTTTACACTAGTATTGTATTTTTTTCTCGGAAGCCCAGATATGAAATTTCAGCGTCCTAGTTAAAAATTTAAGGCCCAAAAATCGGTTTTGTGATGAAAACGCCCCCAAAAAGTGGGCGTGGCCAAAACTTTTGTATGGGTGGATTGTAGGGAATCTGAATGCCTAAATATTTGGTCTTAACAAAATTTTTCGGTTTCATATAATTTAGTGAAGTTATGAAAAAGTGGGCGTGGCAGTGAGCGGATTTAAAAAATTTTTACACTTGTACTGTATCTTTTTCTCAGAAGCCCAGATATGAAATTTCATCGTCCTAGCTCAAAATTTAAGGCCCAAAAAGCGGTGACATACGGACGGACGGACGGACGGACGGTTGCTGATATTGATGCTGTGCTATTGATGCTGATCACGAATATATATACTTTATATGGTCTATCTCGATTATTTCTCTATGTTACAAACTATGTGTCAAACTTAATATACCCTTAGGATAGGGTATAAAAATAAAGTGCACGACTGGGTCGTACGTACTTGCACCTTAATGCTATAAGTTTACAATCTTATAGGCACTGAATTTCAAGTTTTTTTCTTCTTACACTTGAGGCTTAATAACGTGGGCGTGGCATTCTGCATTTTTGATGGAATTGATAACATTGAACTGATTCTATTTCTGATGCTATCTGGGAGATTTCGCAAATTCGTTTTCTTTGCAAAAATGCCCTCAAACAGTAGGTATGGCCTTATATGATGTTCAAGTCAATTATATAGAACTTCAAGGCCTATTATGCAACTAAACAAGAGCATTGTATATGAAACTTATAGTACTATCATCAAGCGATATTTTTTCTTTTCCGCTTCGACCGCCTAGGTGGCATGTTCTCATTTCTCGCAAGCAAAGAAAGATGTTATCGCTCTCTGAGAATGGCGTTATAATGACAGGATGAGTGAGTAATGAGTGCAAACAAAGTTCTCACTCTGAATTTTTGTCCACATGTTACGCAACTGAGTGAATGACTTTGCCAAGAAAATGAGTAAAGAAACTGATTAAACAAAATTATGAGCATTGAGCAGGTTATTACTATTTCATTTTCCTCGCTCAATAAAAACGTAGGTTTTTCTAATTAGGTAGTGGTTTGGTAGAGGCATAAAAAAGTTTTGAGTTATGTGTCCGGTTTTTAGTGCAAGTGGTGGTCTGGTTAAGGGATGAAAAAAAATTGTCTCAGTGGGGTGTTGATGTGATTAGGAATTTTGCATACAAAGAAGTAAAATTTTGGCACAAAGCAAAGAAACTGGCACAAGCATGCGACAAACTTTATAGTGGAGATGTGAGGGAGTAGGATGATCACCGAAGACCTTATGTACCTATACACTATGTATGTATGTATGTATCTATCTACAACCAATTGCAAGCGAAATGGACAATTATAAAAAATATCCGGAATTCCTGATTTCGAGCCATCATTACTTGCTGTATTGCCATTAGTAATGATCGTATACATATAAAGTGTGTACATCAATAGTCCGTAATTTTTCATTTAGTGCAGTTACAAGTGCATTTTCATGGAAGCTGATAAGATAGTGACAACTGTGAAGTCATGTGTACCTTCATTGAGATTTATGAAGTCTGTCAGGAATTCTTGAAGGACTTTGGCCACCTTTTAGGTATTTTCCAACGATTGTTGCTTTATTGAGAACAGTAATCCTTCTGCTTAATAATGGAATATGGCAATAGGCCATCCTGTCAACCCAATTTTCAATACATTTTCGAATTGTATCTGGATTGTCGCATTACATCGATCCTTAATGGCACCCCACAAAAAATGTCTATTTGTTTATGGCGGTGACATACATATGTATGTGTGTATGAACATACGTAGCTAAAAAGCTTCTCCATGTAACTACATAACTAGGCAATGTCAACATCTTATGCGCAGATAAACTTTCCCTAATGATGGAACCTTGGAATTGAGACGCCGATTGGCGCACTGGTGAACTAGTTTCTTACTAACAGGCCAAAGCTGGCCGAGGTCTCAGTTCGGAGGTACTTCAGTAGGGGTACACTATAAGAGAGGTGCGATCTGCTTTCTTCTTTGGAAATTAGTGGTGAATGAACTACTTCTAATCCTGGAAGGGGTAGGGTGCAAGGTCAAGTACCAAGGCCTAATCCTAGATAGTAAATTAAGCTAGAATACCAACATCCTGGAGCGAGTTAAGAAAGCCACCATGCCTCTGTGCTATAGATTTAAGTAAATGGAGACTTCAGCTCGAATTACATATTGGCACTATGTATGCATCTGTTATCTCAAGCGCTCCAAAAAAAGTAATGAAAAATGAATAATGAAAAAAGTATGAGTTATTCGCAATGAAATAAACGCACACACCCCAAAGACTTCACAGCATATAGAAAACATTATGTATGTGCACAATATGCAAAAAGGAACGTGCTATGTGTGTGTGTATTTTTTATTTTTTTTGAGCATCAGATTTACATGCCCGAGAAAAGTACACCTACCAAGGCATCTGGCAAGGCATCGGCTTCTCCAAAAGAAGAAAAAAGAGCATGAGAAGCGCGCTCGTTTTCTATTAAAGAAATCAACGCTAAGTATCACTCAAAGGGAAAACCCACTTACTGGCCTACAGATAGGAATGAAATCCCGGATGTTGTCGATTTCTTTATTACTAAGAATATCTCCTTAAATACTGCCAAAGTAGAAAAAGGGCCAGATCTTAACTCAGATTACTCATTTGTGCTGCTTACACTTGGTAATAAGATTATAATGAAGGAGAATAACCCACGTCTAGTAAACAAACTGACTGACTGGAGTTACTTCAGACAATTGCTGGAAGAATGTATTGAATTGAAAGCTCTTTGAAGGTATTGTCAATTAAACAAATTTACAAGTTGACACTATGCCTAGAACATTATGATGACATCCGATTCAAAAGACCCATTGATCATCAACACAACACGAGAAGACGAGGTCGAGAACTACGGCAAAAGACAACTGAACCATAGCGTTCCAACTGTGTTCAATGAGCTTCCCTCAAACTTAAAATGTATTATTAATTTCAAAACCCGCAAAAAGCTTTTTAAAATTTTTTTTCTTAATGAAGTGTAACTAGTATCTTTTCCTTATATTTTAATTTTATTTAATTATTTATTTTTGAACTATTTTTTTTCTTTGAATATGTTAAAATAATTTAAAGCTCACTTAATTCCTTGATGTAAAACTTTGAAATTCAACCTTCTGCAGATAAGCCCCTCAGGCTTCGCAGATAAATGGATAACCATGTGAAACAAAACTTAGATAAACAATAATAAATTGAATTGAATTGAATTGAACTATCCTCAGCAATAGACACAATCGAGTAATTAGATAATGAAGTACAAACTTTCACCTTAGATATACAGAAGGCTGCTTGAGCTGCAAGAAATGTTTATCCAAAAGGAATATGCGAACTTATATCTGAAAAGAGAAAAACTCGTAAACGCTGGGAACTATCGAGAGCGCCAAGTAATAAAACAAGACTCAATAATCTAACTAAATAATAAGCTTAGAAAAGGGATTAGAGAATTAAAAAATTCGTCGGTAGAAAGATACCTTACCAACTTGACCAACGATGCTAGTACAGAATACTCACTTCGGAAGGCTACAAAGAAAATGAAAAGACCAACATATATCCCGCCAGTTAAATACACAAGTGGAAACTGGGCAAAAACAAACAAGTAAAAAGCAGATTTATTCCATGAATATATTGAAAACGTCTTTCAGCCATACAAAGATAGAGACTACTCTCAACAAAATGAAGAAATGTGCGAAGACGATAGATTAATAGCTCCAGTAAACTATATGGAAATAGAGAAAGAAATAAAAGAAAAGATCAACTTGAAAAAAGCTACTGGATTTGATCTTATTACAGGAGAAAATCTGAAAAAAACTTCCTAAAAAAGGTATGAAAAAACTAGCACAGATAATATATGCAGCATTTAGATTAAGTTATGTCCCATGAATGTGGAAAGTCGCGGAAGTAATTGTGGTACCAAAACCCGGAAAAGTACCAAGTGAAGTTCCTTCATATCTTCCGATTTTCTTGCTGCCAATTGTATCTAAGCTATTTGAAAAAAATTCTTCTGAAACGGCTGCGTCCGATTATAGAAGAAAAGACATTGATACCAAACCATCAATTTAGTTTTAAAAATATGTATTCGACTATAGATCAGGTACATCGAATAACTGATAAAATAGAAAAAGCCTTAGAAGAGAAAAAAATATGCTCTACCATCTTTCTGGATGTCACACAGGCTTTTGATAAAGTGTGGCACAAAGAATTAATACATAAGCTACAAAAAACAGCCAAAACGATACTCATATATTTTAGAGTCTTACATAATGCAGCGATCATTTAGAATAAAGCAAGAAAATGAGTAAAACACATTAAAACATATAAAAGCTAGCGTACCTCACGCTAGTGTGTTAGGACCCGTTTTGTTTTTTTATGGACAAACGATCTAACACAAAATGAGGAAACTACTGTTGCCAGAAAAGGAAGTAACCAAAAAACTGCAAAGGACAATAAATGATATATGTATTTGAATGGACCAAAAAATGGTAAATAAAATTAAATGAACTGAAGTCAGTTCATGTTAACTTGTACAACATGTACATATCTGTGTAAATCAGTTCTTTATTCGAATTCAGCTAAATACATAGGACTGACTCTTGACGCTAAGCTACGCTGGAAGGCTCATGTTAAGAAAAAACATGATGAATTAAATATACGATATAAAAAAAGTATTGGCTCCTAGGGAGAGATTCGTGTCCCTCTATATACAACAAACTACTGCTATGAGAACAATATTAAAACCCGATACGGACATATGGTCCCCAGCTTTGGGGGTGCACACAAAAGACAAACTTACAAAGTATACAATGCTTCCAAAATAAAGTACTACGTAATTTTGTTAATGCGCCATATTACATAAGGTACTCTGACCTGCGTAGAGATCTAAAAGAAGAAATGAAGGTAAACTTCGCAGCCATGCCAATCTGTAGAAGTAGCTGCACTACTTCATACAGTAAAAGCCCTTTAATTCAGAATTCTTTAATTCGGCAAACTCGTTTATTCGGAAAAAAAAATTTCCGAATAAAAGAGATTTTTCCGAATAAATGAGAGTCGGTTTTAAATTTTTTTATGTAAAAATTAAATTAAATTAGCAAAAATTAAATAACTAGGTAGCAAATAGATCTCAAATATGTAGAAGTCGGAACAAATCTTCAAAATGTTTATTGGGGAGGCCCGGCAATTCACATTCAGAAGTCGGGAAAAGCCATAAAAAAAATTGTATTGGGGGAATCCCAGTAATCCACATTAAAATGTTGTTTGGGAAAACACCAGTACAGTTTAAGTTGGCGATAAATGTAAATCGTAGTCCTTAAGCACAAAGTTGATACATATTTTCATCAATAGCATTTTTTCATCAATAGGAACCCGTTTTAGGGGAAAAAAAAACTCTCATTAATTCGGAAAATTCGTTTATTCGGACTGATTTTGCCTCCAACCATTCCGAATTAACGAGCTTTCACTGTAATAACAATTCAGTTGGAAGATTGAGAGGGATAAAACCCTTCGAACTAGTTAACTAGGGATAGCATTAGAAAATACCACATCATCACACGAAATAAGTGATTGAAAATACCTAGTAAGTATACTCTAAAACAAAGGATAACTGACAAAAGGAAATCCCTAAATATATACACATACTCTAAAATGTAAAAAAAAAAAAATAAATTAAATTTTAAATGACGCGCGACTATTTGGAAACGGAAGGAAGTGTGTTCATGCTGACATAGAACACTGCCCCTCATGAGGTTCCACAGTTCGCGCATCATGGAGGGAAAACACAGGGTCAAATAGTTCGTGCGACCACATCGACTCATTTTCAGTTGCGGGCCGCTCGTGTGTACAGTTTTCTATTGGTCTTCTGTATACTCATGGTGCGCGACCAAATGGGAGCGCGGAAAAAGGAGCTCTTGTGACATGACTGTATACTCATTCAATATTTAATTCTCGCCATATTAAATTATACTCGAATAAAATACTGCGAATTATGTACATACATATGTATGTATAATGAATCCAAAAATTCGAAACAACTCCTGCAACAAGTACAAATAGAGTCAATACTAAAACCTTACGTCACCTGAGTTTTAAAACCACTAAACCACTAAACCACAAAAATGTATCCTATCTCTCTCTTCATTTCCGACTTACGTTATGCTATACTTACTGTTAGCTGTATGTCGGATATTAAGTGTTTGTTATCTTTAATGGCGTTATAACGCTCATGATCTCGTTGAATAATTGGTTTCGAAGTACTGAGAGAGGACGCTGGCTGGGAGTTAACAGTGCAGTAACGTGAGTGTTTCTGGTGCTGGTGTAGCGGATGGCAACGTATTTTTGTTGGTGCCAACAAAAAGTAGTTGATGTTCTTTCATAACAAATAATAATATTAAATTCCAAAAATTATGTCAAATTGTCACTTTTTGACGATTCCTTTGTTTTAATTTTTATTGAATCCTGAAATGCAGAAATGTTGTCTCTGGACGAAGTGAAACTACAACAACTGGGCGGACAACAATATTTGCTGTGCTACAATAGTTGGACAACTTGTAAATTCGTAAATCCTTTGTTAAAATTCATTGTGATAGATGAGCAAAGGACAAGTTTCTGTAATCGACAGCAAATATGTACATAGATGCGTTTCCAAAAATGTACACCACTAGCATCAGGAAGTTTGACTTTAATCACATTTTTCATTCAAGTTCTTTTGCACTTTAATGTCAATCAATTTGAGTATCATATGTATTTGTAAAAGTACGAACATGACAGAATCGTTTAAAACATGTCGTATGAATTACCATAAATTTTATATTTTAGGGTAGCTTCAATATGACGTTCTTCGTGTTAAAAAATATGAACTTCAAGTCAATTGACCTAAATTTCGACTTAAGTGTGCATCTGACCGGAAAATTCAAGTTACCTTTCCTCACTCCCTCTCACTTGGTGGTCCAAAGTAATAACACTAAAACTCTAACTTAGTGAATTAAAAGACTGTCATCCTATGTTTTATGAATATTTCTTGAGCTCTTTGAATTTAAAGGGTTGACACCTTCTTCCCTCTTTGTGGTTTTAAAGCTTTATATTAAGTGAATAAAGTTTTTGTTACTGAATTTCGAGGATGACGATTAAATTAAAGGAAAACGCAGGAAGCAGAAAGCTAAGCCAATGAGTGATAGACATTCGACGCGACCTTCTATTCATACATATGTATAAGTATGTACTCGTATATTGTTGCAAAATCGCGAATTATGGAAAGAAATTGTAAACATCACAAATTAAACATGACACAAACACGATTGACGACAGTAAATCGATGTGGCACACGAGAAAAAACAGCTGAACGATTTGACAGGGTGAAAGTTCAGTTTGTGTGTAGATCAAGCTAAATTCTCCACCGTTCAAGACAGATCTCAGACATTTCCAGCTATTTTGAAGTACGGACTTCCAAATTTTTAGTGCTGATATGGAAGTATATGGAAGTATATAGTATAGTGGGCGCCGTGGCTCAATTGGTTAGTGCGTTGGACTACGGAGTGAGGGGTTCCAGGTTCAATCCCCAGACAACACCTAAAATTTCTTTCACGGCCCCACCTCTTGCGAGCGTCTGACAAACATCCGAGAGTAAAACTGTCATGAAAAAGCTTCTCAAAATTTCCGTTCGGATCCGGCATTAAACAGTAGGCCCCTTCCATTCATGTGAAGAATATAACACGCACAACACGAATGGTTGTGAGAAGCTAGGCCCTGGGTCCCATGGACCTGTCGCGCACAAAAATTTGTATTTGTATTTTTTTGTATATAGTTATGTATATAAATAGATGGAGCAATGAAGTCCACGGATGAGCTGGGACTTTGTGATCGGCTGCGGAAACGTTTATCGAACTCGCAGCAAAGTAGCAGTAGAAAGTTTTAAGCTAATTATGATGAAAAGCTAATTATCTTTCAATAAATCAAAACCAAAAACCCCTTTGTGAATCAAAACCAGGGTAATCATCACGGAATTTTTTAGACGATCATCGTCTAAACGATAGCAACGAACGCTATCGTCTGTAGTTTGCTTCATGTAACTCCATCACTATCGTGTCGTCTATCGTTTTCATTATCCACAGTTTGAACGCTACTGCAAGCCATATTCGCCTTCATGAAACGACTTTAGCTGTCATTCGTTGTTTTTGTGTTTTCTTTTTATAAACTGAATTTTATGAATTTATGAGAAACTTCACAATTTGCCTACTGAAGTGTTTTTCGCTTGCGAAACCATTCTAATTTCCCATCATTTTCATTCTCGTTTCCAAAAAACATCATAGTGTGATGAAAATTTTTTTTTTAAGAATACATCTTTAATTAAGAGTCTTTCTCAAACACAAAACATAAAAAAAATTTAAAAACGATACCTGTTTAGCTGTCGTGCAAACGATGTCGTCTTGACGATAGTGTTTAACAGTTTTTGAGGTTGTTTCTTGTTAACTTTTCGACATTTTCGGAACTTGTTGTAGTGTTCGTTCGCCGGCCGCCGTATCCATTTTGCCATATAGTATTTAAAATATATATGTACATATGTATATACATAAATGTATATAATTATGTATGCATACATACATACATACATATGAATATGCATATGGTCGATTTAACGGTGTTAAGCCCTAGTGTAAAGAAAATTGTCATGTTGGTGATATATGAAAAGGACTATTATATTGGTTGGTCCCTGAGCCAATTTTATATTTTATATAAACTAAAAAAGCTCAAATGGGAATGGGACACGTCATGTATTTAACTAATAGGAGTGAAATAAAGGCTCTTAATGAAATGTGTAATAATCGAAACATAGGAAAAAAAACAGTTGAAATATTTGGGAGATGACATCCGATTTTGGTGGCAAAATGCCATACATTGAAACGTAATCATTCAGTTATTCGCTACTCTTTTATAAATGAATGCAATGAACTTCAGTATAAACCCAAACTGCTTTACCAAAGTTTAAAATAATAACAAAATAATAATGGAATTGTTTTAAAAAAACCAATTAGCTTTACAAATCAGAAGTATAAACCATTCCCTGGCACAAGTTGGATTTGGCTTAAAATATTGATTTCCTATTTCTCCCTTTTAATATTGCCCAACCTATCAGGCGAATAATCATCTAATTTCCCTCCCCATTCCCAAACATGACATACATATTCTCTTCCACAACCCGGAACCACATTACACAGGAGAATACAGATTTGAACAAAACATCCTTTTTGTATTTCGTTTTATGGAATTTAATTTTGTGAACGATTTATAGGGGGATATACATATTTTCTTTAAAAGCATACATATGTATGTACCTGGTAATATAATTTATCTCGATAAATATTTTTTGGTCAATTTAGAAAATACATACATACATATATCTCTTGGTCTTACCTGTGGTAGCATTTTCAGAAATCCAAGCAGAAATATCACCATTACACTGGACGTTGATGTACAGAATTGCAGTTTAAGAAATGTAATGCAACACTTCCGGTTGTACCAGATTGGCAGAAGAACAGCAAAGGCAGTACACGATTGCAAAAAACAACAGCCACAACTGATGATGACGAAGATAGGACGTGTAGATGGTCGCATGATGGTTGTCTGCAAGTAAAAATAAATAAAATTCAATCACTATTGGAGAACAAGTCTCTGGAGCGTATACGTAATATTTTGTGGGGTATTTTTGCCAAAAATATTAGGCCGACAAATTTCTCATAATTTCTCTGCATAACGCTAAAGAAAATATTATTTTATTTTGAATGCGCCTTTACCAATAAATAAGCGTTAAACACTCTAAATATAAATAAGGCCAATACTCGACAATAATACTCGTAAGTTTGAAACACTCATAAAAATTTAATACTTAATATAATACACCAGCACAAGTGGCTAAAGGATGGTGATGCGGAATATATAGGAACACAAGCGTTCTCACCTTAGCCTCTCACTATCAACTCCTACTCTTCGCCTCGGCGTTGGTGCCTAGTACCTCGGCCGGAGATTGAGTAACCAACCCTTGGAAGGTCGTTGGTGGTAACAAACGAGGGAGGGGGAGGAGTGTTTTCTCACTAAGACACTTCCTCTTAATCTAGACGGCAGCGGATTAATACTCCAGGTGGAATCAACGGTAGCGCCCACAGTTCCAGTCAGGCCGAACTTTCTAGAGTAATCCCTATATGAGCTGCTTTGACTTATTCGGATCCCAGGTCTATAGGGATCTCCATCACTGAGCCAGGGTGTTGGAAAAGAATTGGTGGCGGATGAGCCCTTAATGGGCCAACGGCAGCACTCATATCCCCGAAGCGGGTGACTGGCTCCGGAAAATCCGGCCCCTCGACAAAACCTACGAGCAATATCCTAAATATGACTTTAAAATCGTTCTGGACTATTTTAACGCCAAGATAGGAAAGGAGGACATCTTTGGTAGGACGATTGGCAAGCACAGCCTCCACGACACCACGTCCGGAAACGGACTTAGGCTTATTGACTAAGCTGCGGGGCGAAACGTCACTATAGCAAGCACACGGTTTCCTCATCTCAATATCCACAAGGGACCAATGGCAACGCTGCCAACATGTCATCAGTAGTGCCGCAACTGATGTGCTGGGTTTCGCTCGACTACCACAAAGAAACCCATGGTTTGACGAAGAATGTCCGCAAGCAAATGCAGCTAAACAAGAGGCATACAAAGCGGCGCTGCAAAGAAGGACGGGAGTAGCTCATGAGCTCTACGAGTAAAAGAGATGGGAAGAACATTGGCTTCTCCGAAAGAAGAAAAAAGAGCACGAGAAGCGCGCGATCGAAGATATTGAGAGATTATACTCCAGGAATAATGTACGGAAGTTTTACCAACAGGTAAAAAGAACGTGTCAGGCCAACAAGACCCGTACAGAAGCCTGTAGAGATGAAGAAGGAAACCTCGTAGTAGAGTCACAGTCGGTGCTGAGAATATGGAAAAATTTCTTCTATAGACTGTATAACGGGGACGAAAACCAACATTCCGCTGTGAGGCAGAATGAACCATTCAACATAAACGATGACAGCCAAAACTTCCGTCCACCTGACCAAAACGAAGTGAGGATAACACTATGCAAACTGAAATCCAACAAGCCTGCTGGACCTGACGCCTTACCATCCGAGCTGTTCAGGGCAGCAGGAAATGGCCTGGTAGAGAGCATACACCAACTTACTTCTAAAATTTAGTCAGATGAATGTATGCTTGATGAATGGAATCTCAGCACCGTTTGCCCGATCCACAAGAAAGGAGATCCCCTAAATTGCGCCAATTACAGAAGTATCAGTCTCCTCAACATCGCGTACAAGATCTTATCTGCCATATTGTGTGAACGTCTGAAACCCTTCGTCAGCAACCTGATTGGGCCCAATCAGTGTGGTTTCAGACCAGGAAAGTCCACAATCGACCAAATTTTCACACTTCGGCAGATCCTGGAAAAAACTCAAGACGTCCAAATCGATACCCACCATCTCTTCATCGATTTTAAGGGCGCATATGACAGCATCTATAGAGACGAGCTATACAGAGCCATGTCTAGTTTTGGCATCCTTGCCTAATCTGTGCAGGATGACGTTGGAGAATTCTCGCTGCGCTATCAAGGTCGGTAACGATCTATTAATTCTGACAATAACACCTCGGCAGAAATAAAACGAAGAATAACTCTTGCCAATCGCTGTCTCTTTGGGCTGAGAAGGCAATTGAGTAGTAAGGCCCTATCCCGAACAACTAAGGAGACTCTATATAAGACCTTGGTTATCCAAGTCCTCCTTTACGGCGCTGAAGCATGGATTTTATGGAAAGCGGATGAAGATATCCTTGAAGATTCCTAGAAGATTCAACGACAAACTATACGAGCTGTACAGCGACATCGACCTAGTCAAAAAACTGCGCATCAGTCGTTTGAGATGGCTAGGACATGTGGAGCGAATGGACACCAGTGCTCCGGCCCGCAGAGTCTTCGAATCAAACCCGGAGGGACAACGCAGTAGAGGAAGACCTCGCCTTAGGTGGCGCACACAAGTTGAAGGGGACCTGAACAAGCTTGGAGTGCGCAACTGGAGGCAGTTAGCTACGGACCGATCTAACTGGAGAGGCTTGTTAGTTGAGGCCCAGGTTCACTTCGAACTGTAGCGCCAGCGTAAGCGTAGCTTACAAATTGACAAACAAAAGAATGTAATGGTAATGCATATGGGACATACATATTATCACATTATGGCTTGATGGGCTATATAACTATTTTCTCAGACGATCCTGGCATTGCACGGTTAGAGTGTTCCAGCTGGAAGTATTTTCTCTCATCGAAAGCTTCATGAACTGTGACTAACTTCTCGGTGAGGTATGCATATATGTATTTAAACTGTAGTAAAATTAAACGATATTACCTACTCTATTGTGTTCCTTGTCATAGTGGAAACTCAATTATGAGAAGGTTGGCAAATTAGCTATGGGCTTTTGGTACAGAATCACATAAGAATACAGTACTTACTTCTGCCTCTAATGAACAATTCTAGATCTACATATCTAAGTATAGATAGATCTAAAAAAAAGAATAGAATAAGAATTCTCTAAGACTTGATATTAGAGGCCCACATGAAAAGAATACGGCTAAGTATCGACTTATACAGATAATGCGGTTAAGTAGATCTAGACGAGGATGCTTTAATCGAATGTGCAAACCCCAGCAGGACTAGAAAGACTCTATCTCGAACAAATTTTTATCGTTGTGTGGCGTTTTCGTCAACAGTGTCAGGAGAGTACAGCCTCAAAATTATGAAATGAATATATGAAATTATGAAATTTTTATTTTATATTTCTTTACCGAAAAATAACACAATTTAAGGCCGGCACATTACCAACGCAGTCGAAATATATAAATGTAGATATAAATTTATCAAATATACAGAGAATTAGATTCGTGGTCAAAGGGATATTCTCACCATAGCCTCTCGCTATCAACTCCTACTCTACACGTCTACATTGGTGGCTGCTGGGTACATAGTACCTCAACTAGAGAATGGTTGGCGGCCGAGAGAAGGTGGAACAGTGTTTTCTCACTCCGTGCAATTACCGGTGTACGCCGACGATATTGACATTATTGTTAGGATATTTCGGGGTGTCACTGATACATTTGCTAGTATTGAAACGGACGCTGCCAAAATGGGTCTAGCGATAAATCAAGTACATACCTATGTATGTACTATCAATAAGAAGGAACACATAACTTCGACGAATTGGACAGAACATTGAGGTAGTAAGGTATGTTTATGAAGTTGAAGGATGAAGTTGTCTTCCGTGATTTCGATAGAAAAATTCTTCGTAAAACATTCGCTCCCGTTTGCGTTGATGGGCTTTGGAGGAGGAGATTCAGCGACGAACTATATGAACTGTATGGCGACATCGACCTAGTCAGAAAATTACATGTAGGGCATGTAGATCCGGAGGATGGCGCAAGTAGAAGTGGACTTGAGGTAGTTATCTAAGGACCGGGCTAATTGGAGAGGCATGTTTGTGGAGGCCCAGGTTCACCCCGAATTATAACGCCACCTTAGTGGAAGAAAAAGATTCTTTTTTAATCCAGTTTCTGTACAATATAGTGATTATATCTCGGGATTAACGGACCGCATAGAAAGCGCCTCAATAAAAGCCTGAACTAAACGGTGCTACCACAGTCAAGGGAAGTTGGTGGTGACTTCTTGAAGAATAATTTTCTTGAAAATTCATTCATTGAGTCTAAGGTTGATATTAAAGATTTTCTTGTGGAATCGCTCTTGCACGTATAACTTCATATAAGTACAGTCCAAAAATAGATTGATCAGGAGAAACGAGTTGGCTTTAAAGCAAATGAAGATAAAAGTAAGATTATGTCGTCAACAAATAAAGAAGCATCTGCTTTGATGATCGTGTCAGTTCTGCTATATTTAGTCAAGTGCTGGATGATAAGCAGGAAAGCACAGCAGATGTTAAACAGTTTCGAGAGAATAATTCTTCGTCGACTATATGCTTCCGTATACGATGAGGATGCATGGAGCAGAAGATACAACCGAGGGGTGCATGTAGTCCAAAAAGCCAACACTCGTCGATTGCACCGACACCGACACGGGCACATTGAACGAATGGACAATATTTCTCCAGCAAAGAGGATGATTCGAATCACAGCCCACAGCTTCAAGACGACAAAGAAGACCCAAGCTTTGTTTTAAGCATCAAACTTCATCATGCCGATGACAGAATTGAAGAGAAATAAAGACTCAAAGACCAATCTCGGGCAGCGACTTACAATGGGTCGGGAGCACCTTAGTTAAGTAGTTTAGTGTTGAAGTGGGAAATAAAGGTTATCGGATTTAAGAAGGTACATACATACATATGTATCTTGTGACGCATTCTAAAAGTGTTCTAAAAGTATATAAAAGCGAAGATCGTTGAAATTTATTTTTCGTTCATAAGACGGTAATAGAATTAGAGTCAATATCGTGCTTAAAAAGTGTATTTCAAAATATGTACTTCTTCATTTAAAAAATAAAAAAAAAAAGTAAACTTTCACTGAAACATAAACGAAAACATCTTCATCTCGAAACTTAGTTTTCTGCTGATGTTTGGAGGAAAGGAAAGCATAATACAGGGTGTCCCAGTTAAGAAGGTCAATCCTTTAAGGGAAGATTCCTGAAGTTCCGGCGAACAAAAAATCGTAAAATGGTCAAAACATTAAATGTACCGAAATACCTACTTTTAGAATATTTTTTGCCCACTTGCATAGTATTCTTCGATTTGGGTAGGTACATATTTCGGTACATTTAATGTTTTGACCATTTTTGTCTGACAAAAAATGGCTTTTTCTACAACTTCTGTTAATCGTATGTGAAAAAGTTATTTAACATAATTTGTAGAAAATTTATCAAGAATAAAAGTTTTATAAAAAAAAAATTGTTTTTATTAAGTAAAAATTTTGAGAAAAATGCATTTTAAGTAAAAAATTGGATAAAGAAATTTTCATAATTTTGAGTTTAAGGAGTCATAACTTTTTTGAGCCTGCATAAAATTACACAAAATTTCACATCATAATTTTCATGGCTATTAAATTGTCTCTCCAAAATGTATAAAACTGTTTTTATAGCTGTAATAGTTCAGAAGTTATACTATTAACAGTGGTTATACCTCTAAATCGGAGGTGTCTCACTTCAACGGGCTATAACGGTAAATGGAGTGAAAATAGACCCCCTCCTGCCATACGATTTTTTGTTCGCCGGAACTTCAGGAATCTTCCCTTAAAGGATTGACCTTCTTAACTGGGACACCCTGTATAAATGTATTTCCAATTGAGACTGCAAATGAATCACTTACCGACTCCTTTCAATTCCTGGAAATGAAAACTCACTTTCATCAGTAATTGCACCTACATATGTACATATGTATGTATGAACAAATCTTTTTGTAGTTTTACACTAGAAAAGTATGCAACATCAACATTTTTTGCTTTTAAAAAACTATCATTCATAAACATCGTTAGTTAATGTAGGAATGCCACAAATTCCATGGCATTTCATAAGATATCAAAAATTCACATCAGGCAAATAAATCAAAAGGCTTTTATATGTATTATTCTTTTGTGGTTAGGGAGAATAAAAATTCAACTTAAGGAAAAGAAAAACTCCAACAGGAAGCCCAAAACAAACACATACAGGAATAACTTTGTCAGCATTAATGTCTGTGTACTTCCTTGCGAAGTACCATGAAAGTATAAGAGAAAAGTTTCTAAACGCGAACAGTTAAAAGTTTTTTTTTAATTTTTTTTTTTGTTTGTTTGCATCACCACTACCCAACCACTACTAGCTATGGCGACTTGAAAATTGTTCTAGAAACCGTTAAAGCCACCAGCTCTCATTAAAGTCAGACAACGATGGAGAGGAGGACCTCAGTCTTAGAGGACCATCTACCAACACCATTAGGGCCACCATCATCAAGAACTGAACGGCAACAGCCAAATATAACAAAACAAACCGTTTCCCACCCAAAGGAATACGAACAAATTTCCATGGCACATAAACAAAATGGGAGTTTTAGTGCAGTTAAGTTGAATACTTACGTTGTAATTCTTTTTCGCCAACAGTACCACAAATGTTCCAGATAATGGGCATATACACCGCGTTATGTTCTCCATGAGATTTTTCGTGATGCAAAGGTCTGTGCGCCAAGTTGACTCAAACGTTGCCTTGTAATCATGTCTGAAAGAATTTTTGTTGGATTTGTTATAATTAATTGAGTTTGAAATAAGAAAAACACAAAGCAAAAAGTTGTGAAAAATATGTTATGTTGAATTTATCTTAAAACGTACATTATCGTACGAGTATAAAGAAATGCAATTCATTTTAGAGAACTACATACAGTTGTACATATGTACATATACATAAGGAGAAGGCCATGGGTGACATAGTTCTATCGCCAATTTCCTTTTGTTGTAAGGATAATATTCTTTTCCTGTATTTGTATGGCTTTCCTTTTTCATTTTATAATTAAACTTAGCGAAACATTGGGGAAGCTTTTAGTGATTCTAACACTTATCATTGCATTGAGGAAATGCCACAGCACTTCTTTAAGTGGAGGACTTGATATATTTTTCTCATCACTGTTACGACCTTTAATAGTAAATTAATTCTTAACTACTCTAGCAATATCTACAAAAGTAAGACCCTGTAAACAACGGAACTACCAGTAAAACCAACGTTTCTTCATGGTACATATCACCTTTGGCGAATATCGTCTAAATATTCTTTAGATACAAAATAATAAAAGTATTATTTTTAAATATATGTAATGATTGTATATTATACCTATGTAGCCGTAATAATATAATATTGTAAATAAAATAAATGGCCATTAATGAGATCGTAATCTCAAGGCTTTCGTTAAATAAAAATAAATTGAATTAAATTGAATTGAATTACTGGATACTTAGTACCTCGACTGACCAACGAACCAATTGGGTGGCAGCAGACGAAAGAAGGGCGAGGAATGCTTTCTTACTAAGTCACTTCCTCTTGCTACAGCGGACAGAGGACGAATTCCTTAGATGTTATTAACGGTGGTGTCTACAGTTCCAGTCAGGTTGAACTATAATTGTTATCGCTACATGACCTGCTTTAACATATTCGAATCCCAGGTCTATAGTGATCTTCAATACTGTGCCAGGGTGCTGGAAAAGAGTTGGTGGCGGATGAACCCTTAATGCGCCAACGGCAGCTCTCATGTCCTGTTACTCATCCAAACAGAACCTTCCGAGCAGCCAATATCAACTCGGACCATTACTTTGTTGCAGCCACGATACGAATGCGGATATCCCTAACGTCACACCAAAGTAGAAATACTGTGATGAGATATAACGCCGAAGAGACCGCAAGAAACTTTGCCGAAACGTATCCCGCGATCACACTACGATTCCTACGCCGCCAGCACAAATGCCGAGGATCAATGGCAACGTTGCCAACATGCCATGAAAAACGTCAGGACTGATGTGCTAAGTTTCGCTCGATTAAGAAACCTATGGTTTGATGAAGAATACCGGCAAGCAAATAGAGCTAAACAAGAGACATACAAAGCGGCACTGTAAAGAAGAACGAGGGACGAGCATCGGCTTCTCCTAAAGAAGAAAGAGGAAAAGAAAAAAGTGCGTGATCGAAGATATTGAGAAACTATACTCCAGGAATACTGTACGGAAATTTTACCAACAGATAAAAAGAACGTGTCAGGTCAAAAAGACCCGTACAGAAGTCTGTAGAGAGAAGAAGGCAACCTCGTAATAGAATCACAGACGGTGCTAAGAATATGGAAAAATTTCTTCTGCGGTCTGTATAACGGGGACGAAGACCAACATCGCGTTGGCAGGCAGAATAAACCATTCAATGATGACGATGATAGCCAAAACTTGGGTCCATCTGAACAAAACGAAGTCAGGATAGCATATCCAAGCTTAAGTCCAAAACGACTGCTGAACTTGATGGCCTACAGCCCAAGCTGTTCAAAGCAGCTGGTAGAGAACAGGTGACTTGGTAAAGAACATAGACCACTCATTTCTAAGATTTGGTCAGATAAATGTATGCCTGATGAATGGAATCTCAGCACCGTTTGCCCGATTCGCAAGAAAGGAGATCCCCTAAATTGCGCCAATTACAGAGGTATCAGTCTCCTCAACATCGCGTACAATATCTTATCTGTGTGAACGTCTGAAACCCTTCGTCAACACCCTAATCGGCCCCTATCAGTGTGATTTCAGGCTGGCGCTACAGTTCGGGGTGAAGCTGGGATCAAATTTTCACACTTCGACAGATCCTTTGAACAACCCAAGAAGTCCATCTTCCCATCCATCCATACCCACCATCTTTTCATCGATTTTAAGGCCGCATATGACAGCATCTTTAGTTAGAGACGAGCTAAACAGAGCCATGTCTGGTTTCGGCATTCCTTCAAAACTCGTCAGATTGTGCAGAATGACAATGGAGAATTCTCGCTGCTCCATCAAGTTCGGTAACGATCTCACCGAGACCTTTGATGTCAAAAAAAATCATGTGATTTTTTAACAACACTTTTAAAAGAATTGTGCGATACTCACTAACCAACTTCGGATGCCCAATCTTTCAAAAGTGCAATTACTAGCTATGTATACTAGCTATTACGCTTATGATATAGTATAGACATTATTGGCAGAACACAGTGGTCTGTCACCGGTGCATTCGCTAGTACTCAAACGGAAGCTGCCAAAATGAGTCTAGCGATAAATGAGGGCAAAACCAAGTATATGCTTTCAACACGAAGGGACACGCAACATCGGCGAATTGGACAGAACGTCACAATTGATAGCAATAGCTTCGAGATAGTAAGGGACTTTGTCCACCTCGACTCTGCTATCAATTCTGATAATAACATCTCAGCAGAAAATAAACGAAGAATAACTCTTGCCAATTGCTGTTTCTTTGGACTGAAAAGGTAAGTACGTAGTAGAGTCCTATTCCAAAAATCTAAGGAGAATTTGTATAAGACCTTGATCATCTCAGTCCTGCCTTATTGGACTGAAACTTGGACTCTATCTAAAGCGAATGAAGAAATCCTCGGTCGCTTCGAGAGAAAGATTCTTCGTAAAATTTTCGGTCGGAATCAAACCCGGAGGGACAACGCAGTAGAGGAAGACCTTGTCTTAGGTTGCGCGCAGAAGTAGAAGGGAACATCAATCGACTTGGAGTGCGCAACTGGAGGTAATTAGCTACGGCACGGGCTAACAGGGGAGGCTTGTTGGTTGAGGCCCAGGTTCACACCGAACTGTAGCGCCACCTAAGTAAGTAAGTAAGTTTACCAGACTAGTACTCCATACATCAGGTTACTTACAGCCTAGTACTATAGTTTGACGATTTTTGTAACGCTCAGAGTTCTGTTTTTCGTACAAATGGTATACCAAAGGCTCTTGTTCCCTATATACTTACTTATGTTCTATATCCCCTCCAAGGGCCTCTATTACTACAGCTACCGTGAATCCATCTCATATCATCAGGTGTTACTATAGTATTATGAACTTTTCGAAACGCTTGCCAATCCACTACTACTTTCATCGTTTGATGATAGTGCTATAGGGTTGTGATCCAATCGACATTCTTTTTATTCTTGAAGCTGAAGCAACACCAACTCATATTTTCGCTTCAGAGATTCTGTACGAGAAGAACTGTTAATGTTCAGGAAAAGTGAAGAAATCGTCTTAGTTCTTGAATACCGACAGTGAAATACTTGAATATGAATATACATATATGTACATATCTAACTATGTATGTACATGCGAATTAAAAATGCAAATTGGAGAGCCATTATTAAAGAAGGATACCTTTGTAATTTGTAAAAACAATGTACGCAATGAATAAATTATTGTTGAGCCTTGGCAAAAAATAACCCGATTAAATTGTTCAAATTAATTAATTATTTAATATAATTCCTTTCATTCACAATTAAGTACATAAGATATATGTATGTAATTTCTCTCATAACACATCGCAAGCTAATTTGCACATCTGCTTTTTTGACTTTGAAGGCTTTATCCTTCACAGTCAGATTCTTCTATACGCAAACTTTTCATTATAAAATGTTGTTGCACGTGTCAAGTTTCTTTAATACTTTTCTGCTACTACAGAACTCATCCGGACAGCTTAAGGCACTATCCGCCCAAACATGATCAATACAGATAAACTCTCTTGTGTCCCCAACATATTTTTCTTCTTTCAAAATAAACCCCACCAGCAATAAAATCCTTATACTCACCCACAAACTGGTATCCAATCACTGTTCATGTTCCGCGACTCGTGTTGGAAAATGATTTCCACGTGACCCGCATCAAATGGCAAATCCAGAGGTTCCCTCAGATTATCGTTCGATCGATTTGATTGAAACAGCCACGTCTGAACGACTCTCGATGCCAAAATATAATCAGTGTCCTTAGAGTCACTGAAATTTAAATGAAAAAATAAATAAATTTCGTCGATATGCGTGGTCGAAACGCATTCAACGGATTCATCGATATGTCATCACTGCCGCGGAACCGAATAAATTTAATCGCATGCATCCTGCTGTCACTGCTATTTAAACTTTCTGCAGCTAATTGGGAACCAAGCCTTGCTGTTTCGTCGAATTGAATCGCTCTGGTGCGTTGTCGGAAAAGAACGTGCGTTACACTGCGGTGGACAGTTTAATCAGTTCTATTTGGATTTAGTGTCGACGGACAAAGAGTTTTAATTGGATTGCGGGAAAAGTTACTAGTGCCACTGTCCCCAAAGTTTGACGCTCGAAATTTTAATGAACATAATCGCATCATAGTTTCATAATTATTACCGTGCAATGCACGAAGACACAAACCAACCGGCAGGTATGTACTACATTCCAACAGAGATGTCCGGTGCAGAAAATTTTAAAGTTCTACCAAGGGATTGTCATTTGCTGGGTGTCAGAGTGTGTTGGCATTGTCATCGGGAATGTGCCACCGCGGTTGGGGATTAGTTTCTTTTAAAATGACTTCTACAAATTACAGTGGCAGGACGATGCTGGGTCTTTACAACTTACCTTCCACGTGAGTAGTAGGTTTTGGGGAGAAAACTTTTCAAGTTTTTGTATGATATCACGGAGGCGAATATTGTCGAGTTGGTCATAATGTTCAGCAGTCGCTTTGAGAGGGCAATGTCCATATACAGTTGGTCGGAAAAGAGGTCATCGCTGCAACGAAAAAGAAAGTAGAGTGGTACACTTTAGGATATTATTAAAGAATCTCTTGAATGTGTTTATGAACTTGTTTATTTGTCTCATTTAATGTGTTATAAAACTTTTGTAACTGGAATTAATATTGACAAACCATCCGGTATATGTATGTATGTAGGTTTTGCAATAGATACAAATGGGGAATCAACGAATGTACTTGAAATGTTATATTGTTAAATGGAATTAGTAGATGGCCGATAGCCGATACTATTTTATGAGCAAAAGTATTTTGTCGTAAATAATGTTCTATCATAAATCACTATACAGTTTGACTTGGAGGAATATTTCACATTGTGCACGATGAAATTAAAATTACAAAGCTACATATGGATAAATTGTAGATACATATTTGAATACCTAAATGTTTACTCTTAATATCGGTATCTAGTAAAAATATGAAGTTTTTGAGCGGATTTCAAAAAATTATATGCACTTGTACTGGTTTTTATCATCATCATCCTAGGTCAAAATTTAAGGACATGGCTGACTCGATTTCGCTATTGGATTACTATCTCCATTATGTATCTGTGTTATAAACTATGTATCAATCTTCATATACTCTTAGGGTATAAAGGCCACGATCACCATACACTTAAGACTAAAAAGGTTACAATTTCGTCCTCCTGACTTTAAGCATCTAGCATTCGTTGGTTTCATTTTCGCTTGTCTTCGTTTTCAATAAATTTTCTGTCGCTTTTTTACAGAGCTGAGACGAACTTTCACAAAGGTAAGATTTAGTGAAATATATGTATAGGGTTTCGCATTTTATTTCAAGTTATTAGAAAAGATTGGATTGCTCCTAAATGTTGCAGTAAGCCTCAGTGCCAATGGCGATATTCATTTTGGAACTATCAGTGAAGAATGTCGCCTCTTTTTCGTTGGTAACTTGTCGATTAATCTTGTCAAGTCTATTAAGAATTCTGATAGGGATAGTCCTGATAAGTTTCAGCACTGGGACCATGTACACAGTTTCAGTCTATCTTTGTAAGGAGCTTCATTTGACAACTTTTTTTACTTGCACCTGTACCTATAGGGTACAAGTATTGGCTTTTTAAACAATTTCGAACTCGACATTGGTATGATGGAAAAGATTAAAAAATTGACTTGTCTGTCTGCCTGACATTAACTTCAAACTTCATATCTGGTGTTTGTTTAATTGGAATTTTCAATCTAAACTCAAAATTAAGTGTAAACTTTAAAACTCATAGTATGTACATATGTACATACATATATGAAACCGGAAGAAGTTGGATAATTGGAGGGATGTGTGGCTGAGGTTCAGAACCATCTCGAGGACCTGGATTTCCGCACAACATATCGTATTTCTAGGGATTATTCTATGCCGATTGAGAACAATTATGAAGCCAATCGATTTAGTCTCATAAATACAGAGATATTCTGGAGGGTTTGTCATCATTTATACCATCGAGCGGTGGGCGCCGTGACTCAGTGGTTACCGTGACTCAGTGGGACCTGAGTTTTCACGGCGCAACCTCTCGCGAGCATCTGACAAACATCCGAGAGTAAAATAGTGATGAAAAACTTCTCAAAACAAAAATTGCCCTTCAAAAACAGCATTAAACAGTAGGTCCCTTCCATTCGGGTAAAGAATATAAAACGCACAACATGAATAGTTGTTAGAAGCTAGGACCTGGATCCCATAGACCTGTCAGGCCAAATATTTGTATTTGTATTTTGTATTCGTGAAATAGGAAATGTATTGAAAAATTTGATTGGCAGGATGGCCTTGTACCAAGCCATCCGTGACAGTCATTTGAATGAAATAATATTCCATAATTAATCGGACGGTTTACTCTTTTTAATAAAGCAATATATCCTTTTTGAAAAGAAATCAGATCAGGCTTACCTACATTTGTATTTTTGTATGCGTAAGGGCTGCATTAATACTACATAAAGCCTTGCATGACCAGTTGAACAATATCGTAAGCATCAAGTTCCATAGGCTTTTGGTCCGGTTAAGTTAAGTTAAACAAAATCCTGGATATGTCTGTTCGAGTAGAAAACCACTTGTAATTTCAACAATATGCACAATAGTTGAAGTCTAAATATTTTGATGCTGTTACATGATTGCATCCCATAATAATCTTTCTTTTGTCAAAATACGATTTATTATTTTGCCCAAATATTTTCTACATTTATTTGAAAGCTTTCACTTCAACATCAATGGCGAGATGATTAATTTGGAATACACATATGTATGTAGGTACTCGCAAAGTATGCACGAATGTAGCTACTCACTTCAAATCGAAAATTATTCATTTCTTAGATGAAACTTTTCAACTGAGAATGACTTAACATCGTTTTCAAAACTGCCAGAAATCTGTGAAATCACTTTACTTACGAAATTTATTTGCTTCAGTTTGAAAATTTTCAAAAGCTTTGCTGCAAATGCAAATGAAATTACACAAAACTAAAATGAAAATCTCAAGGATACCCATGCTCCTTGAAGAAAACCAAAACAATTTTACACCCAATTGCAAGACGTGAAGGGGATATACACGCGTTATTACCATATATTTTCCTTTTCTCCTACCTCCAACATTGGTAGAAATATACGAGTACAATCGAATAGAGTTATTTATGGAAGGACAACTTACCAGCATTTATGTACATTCTCGAAGTGATATGAGAATTTCGAGCCCCAAGGTTACGTTCACTCTAGTATTGAACAAATGTTTCAATAAACGCAAATGCGAGTATTTTCTTAACAGTCTGACAGGATATTCGTTTGTGTACGAGTAAATGCAGGAGAAAGGCAAATTCTGAGGGGGCAAAAAGGATTTCTTTTGAATTGTTCAGCCATAGTAGAAATATATTTAAATGCAACTGCGTTGGATGAGATATTGCAGTACAGATACGAATCTTATGGGGGAAAATGTGAAAGGATTTTATTTGCATGTACATGTATCAGTGGCAAAGCGGATGCGGAGGAATTCAGTGCATGAAAATTCGATTTATTCCATGAAATATTTCGTGCTTATTGAAAAAATGCAGATTTCTTTGCTGAGTCCTGAGATTTGTGGATGGAGAATTATAATCAACTTATGCTAATTTTTTTTTTGGCAATGGTGTGATTAGTGATTGACAGGATTAGAGGGAAGATAGTTATATTTTATACTTAGTTACTATTTCAGCTCGAAGTGTGAATTTTCGTTATTTTATAATGAAGGGTTTATTTACATAGTTTTAATCATATACAGTACGATAAAATATTAAACAAACTTTACACTACAAAATTTACAAACAGAAATGGCAACTCAAAAGTTAAAAAAAAAAATAGATAGATACATATCCTTATTTGGATTTTGTACAGTATGTACTTTGAAGCAAATCTTGGAGAAGGCCAACAAGTTAAAAGTTGAAATCCCTTAGTAAATTCAAAATCATACAGAGCAGCATGTTTCCTAGCAGCGCACAGTGGACCGACCCCATAGATACATTTATGAGTGAAAAATTCAAGTCTCGTTTTAAAGTACATATTATTTTCGGTAAAAAATTAAAAAACAAAAATTTTCTAAACAATTCAATTTTTAAGGGTACAACACAATAGAAAAATATATTATAAATAAATGTATCGAACGTCAAACAAAAAATTAATCCGAGTTTGAAAAACTGGTTTCGCAATCGACGTGTTTTTCGTCAGTGCCAGGCACTAAATAATCCTCACTGACCGTTGGTAGTTCTGCTTGTATAGAGTCATTTTCAGGTTCAATTAAGAATTCAAAAACTTCAGTAGACATCGATTTTAAATTTTTAAGTGGTTTTTCTCGAAATGAATTTATCAAAGGGTCTGAAGTTATTAGCAGCATATTAGCAAATTCCTGTTCGTACAATTTCTTGAAATTTTTCGTGTATGAGCAACGCGAAAACATCTGCAGTCCTTGTTACGGGCTTCTTGGGCTTTTTCCGATAATTAACCTATGGGAACAATGAAGTGCTTCATAACGTCAACAGAATGGTATAATATTTTGTGTATCGTGATAGGGTACTAGCTGTAAGTATAGTACTTTTGTTTCAGCTATATATATTTCAAAAGTGGAAAAGTCAATATTATAACCTGAGGATATGCATGTTAGTATAATATGAAATCGCTTTATCAGATTCTCATCTATTTTTTTATTTGTGCACTTTTGTGGTGGTTTTTGAAAAAATCTTTCGCGGTATTTCCATAGAATGCATTTCCAAAACCGGGTTTTGGTTTGTCAGCTATCAATCCCATTTCAGACTTGAATCGTGCTTGTATATTTTTCTTTCGCGTTTCCATAATTTTCATGGAAATCATCTAACCTGTAGACTATATGCAAAAGACATTCAAAAGCTTTCCGGGAAAAACACTCTTTCTTAGCCTTACCTAACAGACAAATAGATAAATATAATAAATGTCCTCTTTCAATCGATTGCTTTCTTATAATTTTATAAGCATTCCGTGTCATTTTTGTGTCTATATATAATGCAAGTGCTTCTTCTGCACTATATGACCTAAGTGACTCAATCTTCTCCTGTGACTTTTTAAAATCTTTTCCTGCTTTAGGAGAAATGGGTGTTGTTACATTTTTAATAACCTCTGCACCTATACGATTACCACTCATTCGGGTTGCCAGCTGGGCTGCATAAAATAACTCAGACGGAGGCTTTTCTTCTAGAAGATGGTGCACTTTGGCACGCTTAGTGTGTTCTCTACAGTTCTCAAATTTTTTTTTGTCTTTCAGGACCACAATGACTTTCTTGATTTTCATCCGAATTATAAATCTTTATTTCAAAATATACAAATTTCTCCAGCCAGTCTTTGTATTTTAACATAAACCTCTCTTTACGGATACCTGTTGACTTCAATTTTGAATACTCATTTGCTGATTTTGAACTTATGATTCGTTTTAATTGCTTTACTAAATCGGTTTTTGGTTCTAGTAACCCTATTTTGCTTAAAAGGTATTCCAGCAACATCAAATCTAAGAAGTAGACAATCACAGCTAACAAAAAACATACATAATTGAGTTATAAAGCAGTATCAAGCCATTTAGATTGTTAGAAATACTGTAAAAACATTTTTTTCATGGGTAATTAATTATGCACTTATTCTACTTTTTTTTCTAGAACACTAGCACAAACACGGATTTAAGCGTTGACTCATAAAAAAGTAAATACCTTCAAAATTTGGTCCGATTTTTTTTTAAACAAAACTGAACTGAAGACGCTTTAAATGTTTAAATAGCCAAAATGAACTGTGGTAATTTTGATCATTGACTTTGGTGATTTGATTGCTCTTTAATATGTGGGGTTAGAGAGTGATAAAATATATTTTTGTGGTCAACAGTTATCCGTTATTGGTAAATGCGTTTTATGACATTGATTCACTTCGGTCCACTGTGCAGCGTTGCCGTTGGAAATATTTTGAAAGTGTATAAAAAACAGTCCAGTACTTTAAAAAAATCTTTTTCTTTCTTTGAAATAACTACTACAAGAAACTATCAATTGAAGTACATGTGGTAACCAATTTGATTAAAGGACAAATGCAAGATTGTAGACCTTTTCAATTGTGCAATTCTATGTTGAAAGATTGTAGATGTGGATGTGGAAGTCCATTGTAACGAGACTAAACTGCATTTACATTGAAATTATAATTATTATGCCGGGCTTCGGCAAGAAGAGTCGCTGTCATGCGATGTAGTTGATCTGGTGCTATATCAGGTAGTGCGAGTGATTTGACTCAATCACCCCTTTCGGGAATAATATTTCCCCTGGATGGTTCCCCTTTTTGAAAAATAGGTATCGCGAATAATCTTTGAAAGGGAACAAAAAATTCCGTCGGAAAAATTCAGCCTTTTTCCCCCAAATTTTTTTGCAAAAGAAGGCCTATTCTTCTTTTCTCCTCCAATCCACGTTGAACTAAGTGCAGTTTTAGAGATCCAAAACAGAAAAGAAACAATGTCAGGAAGATCTTTCTATAATTTATATTATGTTAAGTTTTTGAGAGCATCTTCTGAAGGTAAATTGCATTTTCATACAAACGACGGCCTATTCTTCTTTTCTCCTCCAATCCACGTTGAACTAAGTGCAGTTTTAGAGATCCAAAACTTCAGACAAGACTTCGTCAACATGCTGCATAACTAATTCAAATGAGTAAAATCGAAGGCCTTTTAAGTGAGTGTAAATGCATAGTTTTCTATTAACATTGCTTCTACTATCGTAGTATTGCTTGCGGTAACCCCAAAGGATTAGACTTGTGTCGTTAGTTACTTCTAATAGAAATTAGTTCACTCTTTCTAAATTTTTCATTAGAAATTAGGATTATATGATCTTTGA
Organism: Xylota sylvarum; assembly: GCA_905220385.1. Classification (NCBI taxonomy): domain Eukaryota; kingdom Metazoa; phylum Arthropoda; class Insecta; order Diptera; family Syrphidae; genus Xylota; species Xylota sylvarum. Next base: position 63,667,795 of record LR999957.1, on the reverse strand, counting down.
AAAATATATTTTTATTTTTAAGGTTGGGAGCAATTGAGAAAATATTTCATATTTTAATTTAATTTTTTTTATTGACTAGTAATTATAACAAAAGTAAGAATAGGTTAAAAAAAAAGTAACTATATTCAACATAACAAAGTAAAGAATTTTTTTGTAAAACTGAATTTAATCGCCTGGCCTTCTTTGCTGCAAATACATCCATTACTTCGTCAGTATTTATTTCTATCTCCCGATGAATTGACATTAAGGCTAAACCAGTAAGTCGATCTTCACCGGAAGAGTTTTTAAGTGTTTCATCGTCGAAAACGTTCGTTATGTCGATACTGGTAAGGTTGCCAACATTTTTAAAAGTCGATGTGTGTTGGGATTATATGATCTTTGAAAAATATATTTTTATTTTTAAGGTTGGGAGCAATTGAGGAAAATAAAATATTTCGTATTTTAATTTAATTTTTTTTATTGACTAGTAATTATAACAAAAGTAAGAATACGTTAAAAAAAAATAAATATATTCAACATAACAAAGTAAAGAATTTTTTTATAAAACTGAATTTAATAGCCTGGCCTTCTTTGCTGCAAATACATCCATTACTTCGTCAGTATTTATTTCTATCTTCCGATGAATTGACATTAAGGCTAAACCAGTAAGTCGATCTTCACCGGATGAGTTTTTAAGTGTTTCATCGTCGAAAACGTTCTTTCTGGTGTATATGTCGATACTGGTAAGGTTGCCAAAATTTTTAAAAGTCGATGTGTGTTGGGAAAAAAAACTTTACTGCAGTGTACTAAAGCTGTTATGGCGTTCTTTGAAAGCAGTGCCTTTGGTTGTGCATGACATTTCGTCTTACACAGCAGAAACTCAGTCTTCAATATGTCAATTCAAACATCTTTTATAAAATTTAAAATTTTCTTCGTTAAATTTTGTTTTGCTTTTGCCATGTATTGACGGGATCATGATGGTATAATGGTCTTATGGTCCTCGAACCGCGTTTCGAGCTGAGTTATGAAGTCGTCCAAAATGGGAGTCATAACAGCTATCCTATAAAAGTTTTCAGGATCAGACGCGTTTACATTGGCCCTATGCTGCTGCCTCGATACTGTTCGTGGAATTTTCAGGGTTTCAGTTTCATCCACAATACTTAAAATATCTTTAAATTCTAAACAAACTTTTTTCGAATTTTTCGAAACGTATTTAAAACTAGTATTACGTGGTCCAGAGCTGACACTAGGTTAAAAGAAGCAGATTGCAAAATTTTACACAATGGTAGTGTGTACGAAAACAAAATGCTTAAGCAGCAAAGCTTATCAAAAAATCAAACTGGCCAAAACTGATTTTTAAACATACAGAAAAGCTACAATCCGTCTGGAACGGATCGTATGATACCCTATCCTCCTCTCTATAAAGTGGGCGTGGCCAAATTGCATTGCGTACTCAAATATGGCTATAACCTCGAACGTTTGAGGATGTTACATGTAAAATTTTATCAAAATCGGTTTTTTGATGAAAACGCCCCCAAAAAGTGGGCGTGACCAAAACTGTTCTATGGGTGAATTGTAGGGAATCTGTATACCTAAATATTTGGACTTAACAAAATTTTTCGGTTTCATATAATTTAGTGAAGTTATAAAAAAGTAGGCGTGGCAGTGGGCGGATGTAAAAAAAATTTACACTTGTATTGTATCTTTTTCTCAGAAGCCTAGATATGACATTTCATCGTACTAGCTCAAAATTTAAGGCCCAAAAAGCGGTGACATACGGACGGACGGACGGACGGACGGACGGACGGACGGACGGTCGGACGGACGGACGGACGGTCATCGCTCAATCGATTTCGCTATTGATGCTGATCACGAATATATATACTTTATAGGGTCTATCTCGATTATTTCTCTATGTTACAAACTATGTGTCAAACTTAATATACCCTTAGGATAGGGTATAAAAACAAGAAACTTTAGATGAGGTCTCAGAGTTTTGTCACAGCATCGGCATACATACCCCAACAAGAGAGGTCGAGTCTGCAAGGTGGTGAATGTCTGCAAGGATAGGAGCGAAGATCTAGTGATTGGTTGCGATGCTAGTGTAAACAGTACAGTGTGGGGAAGCACCAACGATAACTACGAAGGAGAAGCTTTATTCGAGTTTGTAGTGTGCAAAGAGCTAACTATTGTCAACAGAGGAACAGAATCTACCTTTGTGGATGCAAGACGAAGGGAAGTTATTGACGTGACTCTTTGTAGTAATAGAATGCTTGATAGAATATCAAATTGGAAGGCGACATTTTGGCGACACAGCCTGGCCAAGGTGATCTATTTGCTCGTGCTTTCCTCCGGGACAAAGATGATCAACCTCTCCACATTCTTGAGAGTCAATCCACTTTTAGGTTGATTCGCGGACATAGTAAAATACCAGGAAGTGTTACGGGATAAACTGAATGGGAGGGTACCCAAAATACCGCAAAACCACTTGGGATGTAGAGCCGCAGCTGAAGCATTTACCATCAGCTGAAAATGAAAATGCATACTAAGAGGCGTGAACACCGACTTTGATAGATGAAAAGGACTTCATACCTTGGTGGTGTAGGGAACTTGAAATACTAAAGAAGGAGGTGAAAAAAGCCTTTATCATGCTACGAGGAGGGATGATCTAGAATCATGGGATGAGTAGAAGGCAAAGAAGAGCTAAAAACAACGCTGTGACAACGTAAAAGGGAGTCGTGGAAGGTATTTTGCTCGAATATGGGAAGTAGAGCTGAGGTCAATAGACTTCAGAAAATTGTCTCGTAGGAACTAGTTTCCAAAGTCGGACTCATTCGTGATAAAACGGAGGATATTGTTGAGACACTGGATCGTACAAATGAGGTCCTCTTGGAAATATTCTTTCCGGGAAGTCTGAAGTCAGATTAGCCTCAGGCCTCAGGCTCAGGAAACAAGGTGCAAACAGGATGAATAGGGCAGAAGCGGAATGGATAGTAACTCCAGAAGCGGTCAGTGAGGCGATAAAAATATTTTCTCCTTACAAGACCGCGGGACCGGTTGGTATATTCCTAGCTTTAAGCAATGGGGTGCAGATCTCATTGTACCAAGACTTAGGGGTATATATATTACACGCCTAGCGATAGGCTACACATTTGTTTCTCTCCGGCAACATGGAGAGAAACAAATGTGGAGTTTCGTCCAAAACCGGGAAAAAAGAGCTACACCGGAGCGAAGTCCTTCAGACCGGTCAGCCTAGCATCATTTCTGTTGAAAACAATGAAAAGAATTGTGGTGGACCATATGAAGAGCACGGCGCTGAAAGGGTGTCCTTTGAGTAGTAGACAACATGCATATAGAGCTTGCAGGTCTACGGAAACAGCACTACACCAGGTGGTATGTTGCGGAAGAGGAGTGAAAACCGGAGGCATCGCAATGACCATAATAATGGACATTGAAGGTACCTTCGAAAGTCTGAGAGTAGCCTTAGAAGAACGCAGAGTTAACCCGTTGGTGGTGAGATGGGTGGACAATATGCTGAAGGCACGAACAAAAAATTCTATGCCATTGCACACAATATTTTCATGCAAAGTGCGTTAAATTAGAAAAAAGTGAAATAGAGTTCTTTGAGAAGAGCAAACAAGGTTATAAGTGCAACGGTTGTGTTACTCAGCGGAGAAAATCAATTTTGCCTGATCGTGTACCCCTTACTCCATCCAATGTTTCAGCAAATGACTCTTCACCCGTTCCACGGATTCCCCAATGAACCTACTACTTCTCCTTCGTCATCTATCATTACTCATGATATAAACACTTCTATGGAGCAAACGCTTCAAATGCTATACAGTGAAATAATAAAACTGCAAAAGCTTAACACTGATGCGCTTACTAAAATTAAGTACCTAGAAGAAAACAATGCATCTCTTACTAAGAAGGTTGATTCTCTGGAAATGAAGGTGAATTTGCTTGCGCAAAGAGAAAGAAAAAGTTCGGTGGTCATCGTTGGAATACCCGAAGTAAACAATGCTAACGCTAAAGAGAAAGTTATTAAGCTCATTAGTGTTGGTGTTGGAGAGGAGATCGATGCTGACGAAAATGAACATTGCTTTGTCAAGAATGTGAAAGCAAAAGAAACGACGAAAAAAAGTACTGCATCGAACATTGTGTGTGTTAAATGAAAATGAAATGTTAAATGAACAAAATTCGTACCAGTAAAATGAGTTTGTCTTCAAATATCTTTGAGGACCAATGTATGAACAGCGGCAATAGAAATACCAACAGTAGCAGCAGTAGAATATTCATCAATGATTCTCTTACTGGATACACAAGGGGCCTTACTAACAACGAATCATTAGTCGTGACTTAAAAAAGGTGTCGACTTAAATATTAATACACACTTAAGTCTAAAGTATACTAATAATGTTTTACTAGTCGGCTTTTACTTAAACTTGGCTCTTTCAAAGAATTTACTACATTTTCATTGAATCTATTACATAACATCGGTTTGACGTTTCATATTTGCACTTGAATTTGAATTTTTATTTTCTCCATGGTGCTATAAGGACAGTGGTTATAATTTAAAATTGAATTATATGTTTATTTTACATACCAATATCAGGAGACGCCTACACACTTGCCATTCGAAAGTCGAAATAAACAAAATCAGCTGAGAATGTTTTCTTCGCTGTTTATACGTATAAAGCGGAGATACCAATGCACTGAAGTTAATACTCTCTCTTGGTTCCCTTTTCCCTCCTGAATGGAAAGTGGAATGCATAACAATCCTTTTTAAAACTCTAATATAATATTATTTTCATCAAACAACAACTTTGTATAACGAAATATGTAGTAATTAATTGTTTCAATGAAACATTCATGAAAAACACGTTTTACTGTAAAGTATTTCAGTATATAATGATGAAGATTAAGGAACTCTTAAAATTCATAAAAATCGAATAACGCTTATACAGTTTCAGCTAAATTCAATTACCATTTAACGCATAATTTTAGTATTCTAGATACCAAATCTATTCCTTTTTAGTATTGTTAGTACATTGCATTACTCTGATTTTAATGACATATTTGTAAAATTAAACATGACTTTCTGTACATTAAAATTTAACTCCTTACTAGCACTAAAGCCGACTATTAAATTCGTTATAGATACACACATTTTGGAAAATGTGGAGATTATACTTAAGCCGTATAATAGATTTGGTTGTTAGTAAGGCCCAAGGTCTTTATTGGAGAAGGCAAAACAACTGAAAGACAACCGAGTGTGCAAATATGTTTGGGTGAGGAACTCGTCTGGGCTTTTCAGAAAAAAGGAAGGAGATAAAGTGATTAAAATTGTTAGTTTTGAGGATCTTTCTAAAGTTAATACTTAAGTTTTCTTTTCTTTTTTTTATAAATGTCTAATTGTAATTCAATAAATTCTTTTATAGATCCTCTTAATAATAATTCAAGTGATAACAATTTTTTTCTCACATAACTCTAATAGCTTAAAATGTCTGTGTATAGAACATTCAAATAATTCTTTCTCTGGCTTCTCCGTAATACATCAAAATATTCGCAGTTTAAGAAAAAATTTTGATTCTTTTTACTCGCATCTTGCTTCTTTGAATCATTTACCAGATTTGATTTTCCTTTCTGAGATATGGATCTACAATTTTGAGGTTTCAGAATTTTATATAGCTAATTTTACATTTGCTGCTACGTGCAATGAATCTTATTCATCTGGTGGCATCGCAGTATTTTACAGAAGTGACTTGGCGTGTAAAATTATTAATTCTAATATGATCAGTGCTGACGTGGTAAGTGTAAAATGCGAAATTTCTGGCGCCCGTTTTTCTTTTATTGGAATCTATAAATTACATATGTGTTCAATAAATATGTTTTTGGATGAATTTTCTAAGTTTCTAGAAAAGCAAACTTGTAAAAATCTTGTTCTGTTGGCAGACTTTAACATAGGCATCCTATCGAATTTACCTAATGCCGATCTTTTTCTTTCAACTTTGTCCTCTTTAGGCCTCGAATCATTACTGTCCCAACCTACTCGAGTAGTTTTGAGTTTTGGCACTTGTCTAGATCATATTTTAATAAGGTTACATAGGAATAACTGCTTAACTTATAAATCAGAAATATACGATCTAAAACTAACTGACCATTGTTTAATTAATATCTTCAGATCTGAGCAGACTGTTGTTAAAGATGTCTCTAAAATCGATTTTATTGCTTTAAGTAGAGCTTTAACTTTTAAATTTTGGAATGAAATCTACAGAGTAGATGACTCTTCTATTGCGTTTGATTTGTTTGTGAGTAAATTGCAATTTCATATTTCGAATTGCAGCCAAAAAATAAGGAAAAAAAGCAGCAAATTTATTTGTATCAAAGCTTGGATGACTTTAACATTACTTAAAAAAATTAGAAAGAAAACCCAACTATGTATTCGAGTTGCCAGACATCCAAACAATATTAGGCTTAAACGATTTTATAAAAAAACATACAGAAAAGCTACAATCCGTCTGGAACGGATCGTATGATACCCTATCCTCCTCTCTATAAAGTGGGCGTGGCCAAATTGCATTTTGTACTCAAATATAGCTATAATGTCGAACGTTTGAGGATGTTACATGTAAAATTTCATGAAAATCGGTTTTTTGATGAAAACGCCCCCAAAAAGTGGGCGTGACCAAAACTGTTCTATGGGTGAATTGTAGGGAATCTGTATACCTAAATATTTGGTCTTAACAAAATTTTTCGGTTTCATATAATTTAGTGAAGTTATAAAAAAGTAGGCGTGGCAGTGGGCGGATGTAAAAAAAATTTACACTCCTACTGTATCTTTTCGTCATAAGCCCAGATATAAAATTTCAGCGTCCTAGTTAATAATTTAAGGCCCAAAACCCGGTTTTGTGATGAAAACGCCCCCAAAAAGTGGGCGTGGCCAAAACTTTTGTATGGGTGGTTTGTAGGGAATCTGAATGCCTAAATATTTGGTCTTAACAAAATTTTTCGGTTTCATATAATTTAGTGAAGTTATGAAAAAGTGGGCGTGGCAGTGGGCGGATTTAAAAAATTTTTACACTTGTACTGTATCTTTTTCTCAGAAGCCCAGATATGAAATTTCATCGTCCTAGCTCAAAATTTAAGGCCCAAAAAGCGGTGACATACGGACGGACGGACGGACGGACGGACGGACGGACGGACGGACGGACGGACGGACGGACGGTCATCGCTCAATCGATTTCGCTATTGATGCTGATCACGAATATATATACTTTATAGGGTCTATCTCGATTATTTCTCTATGTTACAAACTATGTGTCAAACTTAATATACCCTTAGGATAGGGTATAAATATGTAACGAACTAAGAACCGAAATACCTCTCTGTAGGGATACTTACTTTAGTAGTACTCTGTCTGAAAATATTGGCAACGCTAAAAAGGAATGGGGAATCGTTGACGAGATTCTAAATAGAAAAAAAACTAACGTTGATATAGTTTTAAACAGAGATAATACGCATGTAACTGAGCCTTTAGAGATTGCAAACCTTTTTAATGATTATTTTGCTAACGTCACAAGTACCATTCAGGATTTATCAATGCTAAATAACTCTTCATGCCAATTTGACCACACAATCCAGCAGGAGGAATTTCTAATGCACAGTTTTTTCTTTCAAAGTTTTACACCACTTGAAATACATGAAAATATATGGTCACTAAAATCTTCTAACTCATCTTCTTACGATGGTATTTCAAGTAGTATTCTTAAAAATATATCACTACTTATATCAGATGTTCGTTCCTTTATATTTAACTTTAGTATTGAAAAGGGTATCTTTTCTGATTCACTCAAAACATCGGTCGTAATTCCATTTCATAAAAAAGGAGATACTACAGTTCCAAACAATTACCGACCTATTTCTCTTCTATCTACTTTTTCTAAAATTTTTGAAAAGGGTGTTAAATCTAGAATGCTATCGTTTCTTGATAAAACCAGTTATTTTAGTGAGTTTCAGTTCGGTTTTAAAAGCGGAAAATCTACCGAAGATGCCTTATTAAAACTGTGTGGCGAAATCTATAATAGCTTGAATGATTACAAAACTTCTGCTACCTTATTTATAGACATTACTAAGGCTTTTGACACTGTAAATCATAAGTTACTGCTTAATAAATTGTATAATGCAGGTTTCAGAGGATCGATACATTCGAGGTTTGCTTCTTATCTAAATAACCGCATGCAAAGGGTAAAAATAAAATGCTGTCTGAGCTCAGTAAATTTCATAAACATAGGTGTTCCACAAGGGTCCGTTTTAGGGCTAATTTTATTCTTGATCTATGTAAATTCACTTTTTGTTCAAAGGTTCAAGGGCAAAATTACAGCTTTCGCCGACGATACTGCGTTGTCTTATTCCAACAATAACTACCTCAACTTATTTGCAGATCTGAACTCTGATCTAGAAATATTGCGCAGATGTTCCATAAAATAGTAATTAGTGAGAAAAATAAGTTCATGTTGTTTAATATTATGGGAACAGTTCCAGAAGATATGACTTTACAATATCATTCACCTGGGTGTTTAAGATTACATCTCAATAATGTTTGTTCACAATGTCAGTTTATGCCCACCTTCGACGATAATGCTAACTGTTCTGTTTGCAATAGAAAGAGTTGAAAAATTTAAATACTTAGGAGTTATATGGGATTCTAGGCTGAGTTTGAAGGACCATACTATGTATTTAAAGCAATATTTTAATAGACTCGTCAGGCAACTTTATCATCGTAGCCTTTATTACACTTCTACGGTTTTAACACTAGTTTACAATGGTTTGTTCAAATCCAAACTTCAATATGGAATTTTGTGCTGGGGCGGTACCCATTTTAATAAAATTGAACCTCAACTGATAAAACAGAAGCATGTGATTCGAACTCCAAGTTTCGAGTTATTTAGAAATCTGAAAATTCTCCCATTAAGACATCTATATTATTTTAAAGTACTTAAACTATTCTTTCTTAAATCCGTGTATACTGCCGCCAGGCTATATGCTATCTTTAACTTATGCGTTAACACCAGAAATTTCGTTAAGGTACCTAAAATCAATAAAGCTATTTTTTCTCGGTTTTATAATGTAACTGCGTGTCGTTTATTTAATAGTTTACCAGTTCATATTAGATGCGAAAGAAAGGAGTCAAACTTTTTCAAATATACTTGTAATTGGCTTTTTTCATTTAACAATTGTGAAATAGAAAACTTGTTTACTCCAATGATTTAACACATTGTTCTTTTTATTATAAATTTTATAAATTTGTTGATTCTGAATTATAAAGTTTAGATTGTTTTCTAGATATGTTGTACCCCATCTACACATTAATTCAATTTGTTATTTTATACTAAAGGTGCATTCGCCTCTTGTCCTTCTGACAATAGAATGCTCCTAACTATTTTATGTTAAAACGCTTGGTTATTTCATATGTTGAATTTTATAATGCTAACATGTAATGCTTGTAACGTTTTTTTTCATAAAATAAAGCTTATATTATTATTATTAGAAGACTTAAGGAGACTGGCATCCACATTCTGGGATATGCAGGTGATATAGCAATAATGGCAAGAGGTAAATTCATGAACATCATAGCAGATACCATGAGAAATGCTCTCAAATTGGTGGAGCGGTGGTGTTAGGAACAAGAACTCTCCATTAATGCGGAAAAGACAGATCTGATCATCTTCAGATCTGATCAAGGTTCAGTATCTGGGTGTATACCTAGATGCTGGACTAACTTGGAACTTCCATGTGGAAGAGAAGATTAGAAAGACGAAAAGGCGAAAAGGGTGCTTCATCAGTGCAAACGGGTATGTGGACTAAGGTGGGGAATCTCACCGAGGTCAGCATACTGGATGTACACGATGATAGTTAGACCGATTATCACATATGCGTCAGTTGTATGGTGGCAGAAAGCCACTCAGAAAACTATAAATAAGCAATTAGAACTGGAGGCAGTTAGCTACGGACCGAGCTAACTGGAGATGCTTGTTAGTGGAGGCCCAGGTTCACCCGGAACTGTAGCGCCACCTATGTAAGTAAGTAATTGTTATGGACTCCATTTTGTTTTTTTTTTTTTAAATTTAATTAACATAAACTAATAAAAACGCCAAATAGGCGAGGAACAATTTTTAATGAACATTCAATCCGTAGTTTTACACAAGATAACCTCACATTTAAAAAAGAAAATCCTTGGCTTCTGAGCAGAAACTGTTCTCCTGGAGTTTATCCTTTATTCTCTTTACCTTAGATATCTGAAAATAGACAATAATATCGGCCGAGAACTTCGTCCCCTGTACTTCAAGAAATCGAATTTCATTTTTATTCGAATTGTGATCCTACACGGCGCAGATATAAAGTGTGAACGTTCGGCCGTTTTGGCTACAGTCAAGTGCACAGAGAGAATCAGTAACACGGTATCTAAAATTGAGGGTGTTTTCTTCGTACATCGCCTATTGATCCTTACAAAAAAAGTACAAGTCAGCAGAAAGTAATCGAAAACGCCTTAAGTATGTTTCTCTGCACTGAAATTGTCTTAAATGCACTTACATATGTTCATTGTAATCTCAGACTTTAAGGTGATATTAAGTTTTTAGAATCTGTTAAATTAGGGTTAGGCACATTCGTAGTAGGAGGACCCCTACTTCATAGCCTTGACTACCGATTGATTTTTATGCTTTATTTTCAGTAAAAACTATCCCATAGGTTCTAATGGTCTAATACTATATTGATACATTTTCCAGCGAATGTCCGTATTTACAAGTACATCCCTCCACTAATTTTAAGAATTCGCACTAATATATCATAACACACTCGTCTGTGGTTGACTTTGTAAGAGACTTAAACAAATTTCTCGTAATTTAAACATAAAACGGATATTTACAAAAATCTTAAAATAAAATTCCATCACTCACCCGTAAATCCTTAAATTAAATGGCAACGTTTTAACGGCTGTCATATAAATTCGGAGCGAATTTAGTCGATCCAAGGACAATGTTTCCTCATCAACTGTCACTGATGCACCTACACCCTCCGCATGTACTGACGTCGTTTTTCCAGAACCAGATGATGATGAAGATAAAGTAGACCTACTGCTAGTTCCTGATGATGACGAAGATCCACCAATGCCACTGTTATTGGAAGAAGATGTTGATGACGATGAGGAGGATGCTGACACTGATATTGAAACAGATGAAGGCAATGATGACAAGGATGGTGCTGTGTGTGAAGAAGACGCAGAAGAAGATGAAACTGTTCTCATACCACCAGCTGTTCCGGAACCGGACGAAGATAAAGACGACAACGACGATGATGTAGATGATGTTGATGTAGCTAATTGTGATGCTGCTATCGTTTCGCGACTGAAAGCTGCCGACTGTGTTAAGAACTGCAATTTTTTAATTTGCTGTAATGAAAAACAAGGATACAAATTAATTTTAATTCTTTTTGAGGTAGCAGTACTTTGAGTCATTCTTTTAACTCTTGTACTAATGGAAGATTACTTGGTTGCAAAGGGTAAATTTTGTTTATTTCGCTCTTTGGACATGGGATTTGTAAAGTAAATTATGACCTAGACAACTGTGAGCTTGTATCTCATGAGTGAGTAAATTTCGAAGACCATTCTCGTTTCTTGGGGTTGTTAAGTCACTTGTAACGGAATTAAAAAGTCGGTTGTGTGACTCTGTAGATTCGGATAATCACTAGTATCAGAAGCGCAGTCGGTGCGCATCATCCTCCGCATTGGTCACGGGCCGTTGTAGCCGAAGGGCCACCTGCCACCGAAGCAGGGACCAAATGGAGAGTCGGGTTGAATAGGACACAACCTTTCCTCAGAACCTTCCGCCCATTATGCCACCGTTATGACCTAAAACTACAGGACTTCTTGAGCCAGTCCGGGCAGCCAGGATGGAAGGGTGTCCGCACCTTTGCAGCTGTAGGCATGCTAGCTCACGCCAGGTTCTAGCTCGTCGGATTGGGCGGGGATCTTGCTGCAGCAGCGACGGACGGTTGTTACGTTATTCCATGCCTGAGATTAGTGGTGGGTTTTTTCTTGGGGTGTGTTTTTTTGGGCGCGCGTGCGGTGAATTTACGCGTGATCGTGCGAACATTATCAGTATGGCAATTGGTATGATGTATGTACATACATATGAGTTTAGGTGTTTAGTTAGGGGGGGTGACTTTTTTTTCTTTTTGCATGGGCTATATAGGGCACACTTTCATGTTTTTATTTTTTTGTGTTGCGGAGCACTGTTTCATAAAGAAAGAGGGTGGTTTCCCTATGATTTCTTGTTTTTTGGTTTTATTCAACTTCCCTCCTTGTTATGCTCCTTTTTTTTCCACTTTTGTTTTCTATTTTTAGTTTATTCACGGTTTAACATTATTTCTTTAAGTATTTTCTTTTGACGCTACGAAATTTCGTGTAGGTTTATTAAAGAAATCCATTTTTTTTAACACTTCTACCGTCGCGTTAAATAAAATCATTATTACTCACGCACCCGTTAAGCCTTTTCTGTGTCGGTGCGGGTTAGAATCACCCCATCTCAAGCTCAACAGTACGCCTCATCTAAGTCCATATATTTTGGTCATTTCGGGGGTCATCCTTGAATAAGGACGATGGTCCGATGGTACGGACTTTGGGTGGTAGCAAACAGTCGTGGGTTCAAAACCCACGAGCGACTTCACATTATTTTTTTTCTTTCCATTTATTTTATTTTTATTTTGTCAGCCACTCCTTTTGTAAGCCACATAACTGCACATAACCGGAAACCAACCCATACTTATTCAAGAAACACACCACGTCTGATCTCTATAAAAGCTTTTTTTTATAACAAAATTGGTTTTAACTCGAGCTAGGCTCCATTCACAATTGCTTCTATGCCACAGCTTCTACAATAGTTAAAAAAACTGATTTGTAAATGAAGGATTCCACACACACTTTAAAAGTTATTACAGCCAGTTTTTGTCATGTGAAATATGTAATACTACTTAGGTTGAAAGTTAGTTAGTTAGTTAAATCCTTTCACCCCTCGAGGGGCATAGGGCGTCAACAACGCTTGCGCGCCATCTTGTTCGGAGATCTGCAACGTGTTTGAGCTGTCTCCAACTCATTCTCAAAGAGCTTGATTCCTCCTCAACTGTTCTGCGCCACGTCTGCCTAGGGCGTCCCGCAGTTCTGCCTGCTTGGGTGAGCGGATTCCACTGCATGGCATATTTCGCAAATTAGGTTGAAAGGACGAAGTTTTATTTAATTCGTAATAATTTAAAATTTTGTTTTGTTATAATGCACTTGATGTCTCTATAATGTCCACAGATGACACCAAAAGATTGCCTTGATAGTGCAGCTCATAACGAACCATAAAGAAAGTATCAAGGGGAGGTAAATCAAACAGAGCATCTAGAGCAGAGCCAGGCGTACTCGAAAAAGGTCCCGTGCAGACAAGTAGTAGCAGCTAGTAGCGTATGTTTTCCATACTGGGCGGCTACAAAAGGCAACTTTTTTCTGATAGTGAGCAGCCTAGTATGTGCTCGACCATCCAAAGGGGTGTTGTGCGTGCTGAATCTGAGCTTATACCAACGGTGGAACGTGAAATATCATTACATAAAATTTAACAATAAGTGAAACTGGGAAAGAGGAAACCATTCCATAGAAAAACCTTCTACTGCCTCGGCTGGGTTTGGGCGGGTTTTTCGTTCAAAAATCCATAACATCACCAATACTTAGTACTACGCCCAATCTCACGGTTCAGTCTAGAGCTAGTCACTACTGGATTTCTCAAGACACCTCAAAATCTCACATCGTAGATCGTTAAAGTTAAAAATAAATGCCGAGACAGACGCTCAACGAAAAGTGGAACTACGAAGTGAATATCGGATAGCTCATAGAACAGTTCATCGTTGTGTAAGACGCGGCAGGAGGACGAGGTTAGACGGCCTTTAGGAGTCCTGTAATAAAGCAAAGTGTTTTGTTCTACACAATGGGAAGCTCTACGATACTTTCGAAGTGCAACAGGAAGTGAGAAAAACGAATATTCTCGCGTCAATCCTCTTCCTACTAACGATAGGTGATGTGCTGACTGTCACCGTAGGTGCATCTGAGAGACACAGCTTCCAATGGAGGCCGTTTGAAAGATTAAGTCATTTGGACTATGCCGATGATATCTGTTTCCTGGTAAACATCATCAACGGACTACTACTTACGGGACACTTATGAATGGCTAATGGCTGAAAAGATTCGTAGCGACTACGGTTGCACCATGGCCAAATGCTGAGCTCTGCATTGTAGGTAGGAAAAAGATGCTAGATTTCACTAAACCAAAAGGTCGAATCCACATCCAGGAAACATACCTTCTCACAGAGAGAATAGAGAGCAACCTACAGTACCTGAGTCTTCAGTAGGAACTGAAAAGTTATTGGCAGAAGAGCATACTGACAATGGTAGGGACGTTGTTGTATTGCTCTGCCAGAAGTTGTTCCCACTGGGCAGTAAGAAAAGCGGGGAAGCTATTAGCTGCCATGAAGATAGTGGAAATCAATCTGCATCACAGTAAGGCGTCCAGCGTCAATCTAGTCTACACAATGAAGACCAGAGATATTGACATAGCCTTTATACAAAAGCCATGGAATACCCGAGGGCAGATTAAGAGGCTAAATTCCCAAGAGATGGAATTATATAACGCCAATTGAGTGAGTAACGGAAGTAAGATCAGAGCATGTATTGCTGATAAGAAACAGATTGACCTATTTTTCTTATCTACCTACAGCGGCAACGCCCAAACAGTAGTCAAGTATGATAAAATAATTAAATTCATTATCAACGACAGCGCTTCCCCGTTAATCAAATATGTATAGGAACCCCAGAAGGACAAACTGGGAACTGTTTTGTAGGAAAGTCGGATAAAGACAGGGACGCTGCACCAGGAACCCCTTATGAAATCGATGCGACCACAGTGATGTGGAGAAAGCATACGAAAAAGCCTGTCCTTAATGGATGATAAAGAATAGAAAATCCCCACCATGGTGGACTAAAGATCTTCGAGATCAGGAAGAAAACTAGGACCCTCTTTAACGCGGCAAAGTCCACCAATTCACACAGTGACTGGGACCTTTATACTCATAAAGCCGGTCAAAGAAACTTCAAGACTGCAGTAAACAGTTCTAAACGCACCTCCTAGCTTGCCTTATGTACAGCCATAGAAAACACTAAGAAATCAGTTAGACTTAGAAAAATCTTAAATATATTAATGGGGGGCTCAGAAACCCTGAGCCTTCTGTTACATACACACTTTTCCCAAGTCAAAGTGACAACGCAAGTGTGGATGTTGCTTTGCTGGTATAAGAATCGACATTTCCAGAAGGGATTTTTTCTCCATTCAAATCTCAAGGAGATGATGGAATTTTTCCCATTATGCTGCAGGTAACAAACGGATCCTCAAAAGACGATTTATTCACAGTCTTGAATGCGCTCACATACCGTCGACTGGGAGGGAGGTAAGAGTAATATTAATTCCAAAAGCTAACAAACCGAGCCACACCAATGCGAAAGACTTTAGACCTATTAGTTTAACGTATTTCTTGTTGAAATCCTTTGAAAACCTAATGAACATCTACATACATTCGTAACAAATTTTACCGCAAGTTTATCTCCACAGCGCAGCATGTGTATATTAACGCAAAAGTGTGGAAACTGCATAACAGGAGGTTGTCAGTACAAAAGATTGGTCATTAAAGGATAAAGAATACACACTTGCTGCATTTTTGGACATTGAGCCTTCAACAATATCAAAACATGCGCTGTGAGAAGAGCACTTGAAAATTTCAACGTACGTGAGTCTGCTGAAAAAAAGGAATATTAATGCGGTCATTACCTCCAGAGGCACGCCACAAGGTGGAGTCGTCTATCACTTGCTATGGATTCTAGTCATCAACGAAGATAGTTGTCTGCAAACGATATAGTGCTGCTGTAAAAGGAAAATTCTTACGCACTATCAGCGAACTTTTAGAAATTTCATTAAAGACACTTATTACGTGGACAAAGCACTGCGGACTTGGGATTAATCCCGAAAGGATATCTGAGAGTGCAATGTATTTAGTAGTCATACTAGACAGGAAACTTAATTGGAAGCTTAATTTCAATGAATGGGTTAAAAGCAGCGATTGAAAAGTTCGATATGTCGAGCCAATTGCATATGTACGTACATATGTACATACGTATGTATGTACATAGGTAGGATTATGTTTTCGATTTTACAATCTCTTTAGTGATTTCAGGGCCTCTAATTGTTTATGTTTTAATCACATTCGTCTTATGTTTTAGACATTTAGTGCTAACTTGTATAACATACTGTTGTATATTATTTTATTAACCACATCCTTGCATCCAATAAAACATTGCACCTACCAATCACAAGACTTGTAGCATCCCACCATGTGGCTAGGAGTAGATTCAGCTCTACCACCCAACAACCATATTTATGCACGTATATATACGAATGTATGTACATACGTACATACATTTGTATGTAAATTTAATTCTACACATACCTAAAATTTTTCTAGCGCACATGTAATCCGTTTTAGAAAAAAAAACACAGCTTGAGAGTCGTGAACCTTAATCAAAGTTTTATGCTATTACTTCAAGGCAATGACCGTTTTTGACTTATCGCTGCTAAGCGACCTTTAAATTAAATTTATTACGATGAGTAATTGAATTAAGGAATACTTCGGATATATCTCCGGTAAATATTCTTTTCAAGGGATGAAGCTAAACTTTTACGACAGACTTTTTCGAAACTTTTTTCCCATTTTTCTATTCGCCGTATACTGCCGCTGTAAGTGTCGTGAGTTTTTTTCCTTCTGATCTCCTTTTTATACCAGACTGTGTCCCCTTAAATCATTTACTGCCGGACTGGTGCCCTTTCATTATTTTTGGGGCGACATTGGTACTCGTTTCGCGTTAACTGATTTCGCAGTCTCAATAAAAATTAATTTACGGTTACGTTTATTTCGATTAAAGCTCAGCGATTTCATTCCACTTCCGTATTCTTTTAAGGCGAAGAAAGAAAATTTACATGGTTTCCTTTAACTCACCCCTAACTGTAGGTAAATAACTTCCAACTGTTTACCCCTCTTGGGTAGTTGAAAAAAAAATGTTCACCGCTCAAAATTCAAATTTTTATTTTGTTAAAAACTCATAGCAAAAGGACGAAGGGAAGGCAATAAGGAAGGAAGGAAGGAAAGCGGTTCCTATGTGTTTTACCTCTGTTATACCTGCTGCTTTGAATGTTTGTAGGCGTGAATTATTGCTGTGGGTTGCTTTGTGCGATGACAGTCCCCCCAGGTTGCTATTGCTGAAATTGCAATAGAAGATTCTTCCATGGACTCCTGACGGGACGCAGAGGAAGGAAATAAAATTATGAAATTGATGTTATGGCATGGTTGTCATATGATAATGAAGAAGGAAGCACGGTACAATGCCACTGCCTGCCATTTCTCGAAACACACTCGACAATGCTGAATTTATTTTATTAACATTTCTTGCTGAACTTAGAAATAAATTAACGGTGTGTATTCATTTGGAAGAGCCTAAGAAGTAGAATGTCGTTTAGAATTTCTCAAATTAAGAATCATTGAACGGGAAGGAATTTAATTTTCAATTTACTCGCCAGGAGATGCTAATTTAATGTGTAAAATTGTTTCTATTTATGGAGAATATTCAATTTTTGCAAAAATAAATATTTGAACTGTGTATTGATTTATGATTTGGTAAGGTGGTGTTTTCAGAGCAGTGAAAGTAAATGGAATGGGGATTCGTTTAGGGAATTATTCAGCTCAGCAAACCAGAGTTCTAAAAGGACTACGAGATTCTTTTTCATGTTGACCAATGAAGGGAAAAGACGATGGCTTTAAATGGAATTGACTGCTAAATTTGAAGAATATTTCCTCGTATACATCCACGATGCTATAGCTTAGTAAGGATTAAACTTTACTTTGTAACTTTAGGCAGAGTAAATCGAAATATTAGCAAAAGGTTAGTCAATTTCCAAATTTGCTATATATGTTTCTATGTACATACATATATTCTATGTACATACATATACTCCTATATCAGTAAGAGTTAATTATAAATTATATTTCTATCTGTTTCCATCACCGAAAGACCAAAATAACACATTCAGACTAGTTCCACCAGGTGCTGGATAATTATGTACATTAATCGCTGAAGCATGAACAAGTTTTCATACGAAGGCGGGTTCTGAAAAATGCCAAAATCTCATCGAACTTTTCCAAATATCCATCAAATCTGGTCACAGAGATATAGGTAGGTAGATAGGTAGGTAGGAAGGTAGTAGGCAGGTAGGTAGGTAGTTAGGTAGGTAGGTGAGTGGCGGTTCATTGGAAAAAACACCCTATTAGCGCCTAGGGTACGTCTTTTTATACCCAATCCTAAGGGTATATTAAGTTTGACACATAGTTTGTAACATAGAGCAATAATCGAGATAGACCCTATAAAGTATATATATTCGTGATCAGCATTAATAGCGAAATCGATTGAGCGATGACCGTCCGTCCGTCCGTCCGTCCGTATGTCACCGCTTTTTGGGCCTTAAATTTTGAGCTAGGACGATGAAATTTCATATCTGGGCTTCTGAGAAAAAGATACAGTACAAGTGTACAATTTTTTGAAATCCGCCCACTGCCACGCCCACTTTTTCATAACTTCACTAAATTATATGATATCGAAAAATTTTGTTAAGACCAAATATTTGGGCATTTAGTTTTCCTACAATTTATCCATATAACACTTTTAGCCACGCCCCCTTTTTGGGGTGTTTTCATAAAAAACAGATTTTCATGAAATTTTACGTTTAACATCCTCAAACGTTCGACGTCGTATTTCAGTACAAAATGCAATATCACCTCGCCCACTTTATAAAGGGTACACAGCAAGGAGGATAGGGTATCATACGATCCGTTCCAGACAGATTGTAGCTTTTGTGTATGTTTGTTACTATAAAACTCGTGCAAAACCTAAATGATCTAAATTATTTGACTCAACCCGTGGAGTTCAAATAACGGATTAGTTCTCCAATCCTTTTTTCAGCTGTCTCGCCGAGGTCCACGAAGATGAGTTTTCCTAGGTTATGTTGCCTGGTCCTTGCTAAGGCTGGACATCTGCAAAGGAAGTGATGTAGAGATTCTTTCTTATTATAATTCTCGTAGCTTTTGCAAAAGGTATTGTGAGGGATACCCAGCTTGACCGCATGGTCCCCGATTGCACAGTGGTCTCTGATAATGGCTACAATTCTGGCAATATCTGGTCTTAATTCAGCAAATAGTTCATTTGACTTAGGTTTTTTGTAATCAGGCTATGTTTGTCTTGATATGACACAACTAGTTAGGCTGTTCCAAACGTGATTGGCAAGTTGAAGGAAGTAAAGATGTATATTGCCTTTAACGGCACCTAGCAGAAAATAACTCTTTAAAGTTTCGCGGATGTTACGATCTAAGATACGTTCTAAAGTTTTCAGTACAAAAGAGGATAGGCTAATAGGCCTGAAATCCTTTATATCCTTTATAACCTCCCCGGCCCACTTTCGGAATGAAGAAAACTTTGACGTGTCTCCAGGACTGACGTACTTACTTACTTAGGTGACGCTACAGTTCGGGGTGAACCTGGGCTTCCACTTAGAAGCCTCTCCAGTTAACCTGGTCTCTAGCTAACTGCCTCTAGTTGACCATTCCAAGTTTGTTGAGGTCCCCCTTTAATTGCGCGCTCCACCTAAGGCGAAATCTTCCTCTACTGCGTTGTGCCTCCTGGTTTGATGCAAAGACTCTACGTTGTACATGTTCAGGCGTCAGCAGTAAAAAATACCAAACGACTGATGCGCAATTTTTTGACTAGGTCGATGTTGCTGTGCAGCTCGTATAGTTCGTCGTTGAATCTCCTCCTCCAAAGCCCGTCAACGCAAACGGGACCGAACATTTTACAAAGAATTTTTCTCTCCAAACAACGGAGGATATCTTCATCAGCTTTCAATAAAGAGAATGCTTCAGCGATATAAAGTAGGAGTGGAATGATCAAGGTCCTATATATATAGAGTCTCCTTAGTTGTTGGGGATAGGGCCTTACTACACAATTGCCTTTTCAGAACGAAACAACGATTGACAAGAGTTATTCTTCGTTTTATTACTGCTGAGGTGTCATATGAGGTTGATTCTGCCCTCGTTTACAGCTGAACCCATTTTGGCAGCTTCCGATTCAATACCGGCGAACACACTACACACTCGTGACAGCCCGCTGTGTTCTTCCAATTATGTTGATATCGTCGGCGTACACTAGTAGTTGCACAGACTTTTGAAAGATTGTGCCTCCAGTGTTGGCTCGTGAGTTTCGCACAATTCTTTCAAGTATGATGTTAATGAAGTCATATGACAGCGCGTCACCTTGTCTAAAAATCCTTTTTGATCGGTAAGATCGTTACCGACCATGATGGAGCAGCGAGAGTTCTCATCGTCATTCTGCACAATCTGATTTGTGGTTTGGCAGGGATGCCAAAACTAGACATCACTCTCTATAGCTCATCTCCATAAACGCTGTCATAAAATCGATGAAAAGATGGTGGGTATGGATTTGGATTTTTTGAGTTTTATCTAGGATCTGTCGAAGTGTGAAGATTTGATCGATTGTGGACTTTCCTGGTCTGAAGCCACACTGATAGGGCCCAATCAGGTTATTGGCGGAGGGTTTCAGACGTCTACACAATATGGCAGATAGGATTTTATACTTACATATCTTATTATATGATATGCCTAAGTCCGTTGCCAGACGTGGTGTCGTGTAGACTGTGCATACCAACTATCCTACCAACGATGTCCTCCTTTCATATCTCGGCGTTAAAATCGACTAGCACGATTTTAATATCATACTTAAGACGTTACTCATATGTTTTGTCGGTATAAGGCTTACGTTGGCGAATTTAGCTTCGAGAGACGATTGCTCACGTGTCGAAAGCTTAAGACTACTTGCCTAAGTCTACGGCGTATGATAAATCTGCATTCGAATTAAGTGCTGTTTCTGCTGTCTATAGCAACCACCGTAATAGATGTCACATTTAATCCTTTTTTGGCCGACCCATTTCATCGCACTTCCTGGATGGCGGTGATGTCTGCATTGTAGTAGTTTCGGGCCTCTACTAGTTGTTCGGCTGCACGCGGTCTGTTAAGGGTCCAAACATTCCACGTGCAGATCCGAAGGTCGTTGTCCTTGTTTCGTTTGCTAATGTCGTCAATACACTTGACCGCTGATTTCATCTAGGGAATTCATCCGGTGCCGCCTGGAGCAAGAGGAAGTGCCTTAGTGAGAAAAAACACTCTTTCCCCCCTCTCTCGTTCGCTGCCATCAACAACCTTCCAAAGGAGTTGGTTACCCAATCTCCAGTCGAGGTACTAGGTACCCAGCAGCCCCCACCATGGAGGTGTAGAGTGGGAGTTGATAGTGAGAGGTTAGCGTGAGAGCGCCTGTGCTGACATATTCGCATCACTACATTTTGACCACCCCAGGACTGAGGTACATAATTTAAATATACATAGGCTGTTCCTATAAATCGGTAGTAGGCAGCGAATTGCTATGTCTTGCAGTTTCTCTAGCATAATAGGTATAATGCTATCAAGGGGAGCAGATAGTGCGCAGGACAAATGTCAATACGGAAAGTATAATGTAGAGTATGTATATGTATGTATATATGTACATACATGTATGTGCATGAGCAACCCTTATGGGCGCCACCTAAGGCGAGGTCTTCCTCTACTGCATTTTCCCATCTGGTTAAATTCTAAGACTCATCGGACCGGAGCGCTGGTGTCTATTCTCGAACTATATGTCTTAGCCATCTCAGACGAGAATCCGAATTTCGCTTATGCCAAAATTAAGGGCATCCACTTCTTCAGTTGTAATCCCCCCCGAGCGCTGACATTGCAGAGTAACAACTACAAAACTGCGTTCTCAGAACTTGGTGGCTCGGACCAATTTTACCTCTTGGGATTATTCCACAGACCCTAGATATTAAGTTTGAAGCAAATCCGTTGCCCTGTTTAGGCTGCAGCCAAATAGACAGACAGACCGGCAGATAAAACTCTAATTGCTTAACGGGCATATAAGGCTTAACGTCTCCGTACTCCAGCGGCTGTTAAAAAGTCATCTTGACAGACAAGTTAAGATGGTCTGTAATCATCGATGCAATAATCGAATGTAATAAATCAAAAGCGGTTAACTAACTCGATAATGGTTTATCGGGTTCAAAAAAAAAAAAAATTGTTTTTAGTTAGTTTGTCGTGACCAATTTCCCCTATACCTCATGTTCTCCTGAAGTTAAGGAAAAAAAACCATTCATCGAATCATCGGACACCACAGCCAGCAGTCGTGCATAAGGGGCTAACATTGCCATTGTGTGTGTGTCTAGTTATGCGCGCGCATAATAATATTTTGAATTGAATTTCAGGGATTTCTTTTAGATCAAAAGGCTACGAACGCGGGCTATACTAATACCAACAAATTATGCAACTATATTATGGAGATCCAATGCTAAGAATCCAACGTACTTACGTTCATATGTATCTGCTTATCAACGCATTCTTACTATGCAGGTTCAAAACACACGAGTGTAGTCGGGCTTATAATAATATACATATAAGGGTATGAGATAGCAGGCGAAATGATAGTACTAGGAACAAAGAGACAAATTAGATCATTATCCTATGCTGAATAAGAAATGGAATTGATCCCAGATCCATTATACGTTTGCCTTGACAAAAACACCACTTTCACATTTTAGACACCCAAATTTATAAGAATTATAAATGCTGACTCATGAACTTAAAAGAGGATAGACTGTAAATAAAAATTAATGTTCGCAATGGGGTAAGGCAGAAAAATGTAATTTTTTTTTGTTAAAATCAAACAGAAAAGTTACTGAATGTGCACGTCAATAATGTTATTGACAATATGTATTGTAGTAAAAATTTAAAGCTATGTATAAAGCTGTTCATTGTTTTTACTTTAAGAATGATTCAATGTAAGAACAACATATTTTTGTTGAAAATCCAATAAAATTGTTAATATTTTCTCCTGATTTCTTTGGTTTCCATTCACAGATTTGTTATGTAAATTACAGGACATTTATTTTCCACAAGACAATAAATGATATATATGTAACTCTTCTGAATTTCCCACAAATTTGCGTTCTTCCTCCTTTTTATTGGGATATATTGCAAATTTTACTTCAACACAAAATTCATATCGCAATTCCTGCAAATATAGTGCCAATCTATCTGAATTGAATAATTTAATTCACTGGCTTATTGTCAACAGATGATATACCCACATACATATAAAAGCAGATAAACACTTCATCAAAATATTATTTCGAGTTAGAGACCGTTCGAAGGTCCTCCTCTCAACTCTGCATCCTCTTTTTATGTATCGCACACGAAGCAACAATAAAATTATATTGTAACAGTATGCAAATGCAACAGATGCTCCTAATGCCGCTTTTATTACCCACTCACCGCCACAATTTCCAAATTATCCTTCTCCCC
Organism: Xylota sylvarum; assembly: GCA_905220385.1. Taxonomy (NCBI): domain Eukaryota; kingdom Metazoa; phylum Arthropoda; class Insecta; order Diptera; family Syrphidae; genus Xylota; species Xylota sylvarum. The sequence goes on along the minus strand of LR999957.1, from coordinate 63,644,179 downwards.
AATGCAATGTGCATAAATAAATTGCATCTCATCCATGACAAGCAGTGCTTGTGCAACAAATTTAACTCTACTCTTCTTTTCTTGGCTATTTTACATAAGAATCATACTTAATCATCATAAATTTCACTTTAAATTAATTCCAAATGGAAGGGGTTTCTTTATGCAACGAGGATGATTTATGCGTAATTAAATGTTAAACCAAGTAGATACGGAATGCAGCCATCTACATTCTCCTCCCACATCGTCGCCTTAGGATAATGGTCATTTTTTTCTTCTGAATGAAATGTTTCCTCATAATAAATAATCTGACAGGTAGGACGAACAAAGGCAACGCGATTCTCTGACGAATTTTTACAATTGTTGAGTCAGCGATGACACTTTTCAGAAGGTCGTTTACATTTGTTTTTGTACCATTTATGCAACCACTCAGTGAACTCACCTGTTGACTGTTTAAGGATATGACATTTTGCATGACTTTATCTAGGACATGTAAAACTATTTCCGCTGCCATTTCTCGTTCCAATTGAGTGCCTTTAACTTCCAAATACGATTCAACCTGGAAGTGGATAAATTAAATTAAAAATAGTAACATCCTTAAAATAGAACGAATATTAAGATAGGATTCAAAAGAGGACTCACAAACGTACATACATATGTACAAGCATTCTTATGCTCCTCAATGATAAATTCGATTTCGGAGTCGTATAAGTTACAAAATTTATTTCAAACAAAATCTATTCTAATACACTTAATAGAATTTCATTAAAAGACTCGAACAATGGGAATACGAAGGAGTGCGAGAAGAAGGATAATTGAATTATTCTCACTTTGATTTCGAAATGAAATGCCTGGCCAAAGTGTGGAAGGACACCAGCTTGGACTTTAAGAAATGACGATATGTGTGGGCAGACCCTACATATGGCAGAAATAGACACTTTGGTAACAGGAGACATACAGAAATCGATGAAGTTTCAGATAATAGAATTAATTCAAATGGAATTCAATTCAATAGTTACAACAATTTCTTGACAATATTGAGTTGAAGGACTACGAATATGTTTTCTTTTGACAGATTGATTTGATTTTATTTGCCCAATCTGAAGACCGCTTTGTTAAAATTAGAGTACCAACTATGGTTTAATGGAAATAGTTAGTAGATGTGATAATCTAGGAGTGTGAAGGGTTTAAGTTAAGGATGATCATGTTTCAAGTAGATCAATAAAGTGCATTTGATTTGTTTTCAGATTTGTTTTAAAGTTAACAATTTAAGTATATAGTGCCTTCCATTTCTTTGGTATAATCTTCTCTTGAGAGAAGAGAACTTATAACAATGGCAGAACGTCTAGAGACATTAGCAGACATTAGCATTAGCATGTACTGATTTGTGAAATAACTTCACAACTGGGCGGCCAAAGGGTAGTGATGAGAATATATGAGAGAGCACAAGCGTTCTCACGATAACCCCTCACTATCAACTTCTATTATACACCTCCACGTTGGTGGTTACTTGGTGCCTAGTACGACTGGAGATTGGGTAACCAACCCCATTGGGAGATCGTTGTAGCAGACGAGAGAGAGAGAGAGGAGCGCTTTCTCAGTATAGCACTTCCTCTTGCTCCAGACGGAAGATGAAATCAACAGTTCCAGCCAGTGCTATCCCCATATGAGCTGCTTCGACATACATATTTGAATCCTAGGTCTGTAGGAATCTCCAACACTGAGCCAGGATATTGGAAAAGAGTTGGTGGCGGATGAACCATTAATGGGCCACTTGCCTAGGGGTAAAAAAGGGAACTAGTCCACTAGGTTGGGGTAACTTCCCTACCACGTAAAAAATCAGTAGTAACGAAGCAACGACAAGCCTTGGATAATGATCCCACTGTTGATGACCTCAGCAAACGAAATAAGGACAACGAACTTAGGATCTGCACATGGAATGTTTGGACCCTTAACAGGCCGCGTGCAGCCGAAGAACTAGCAGAGGCACCAGAATGCTACAATGCAGATATTACCACCATCCAGGACGTGCGATGGGATGGCCCGTGCAAAAAGAGGATAAAAAAATTGTGACGTATACTACGTATGAGCAATGCCCTAAGTATGACATTAAAATAGTGCTAGGCAATTTTAACACATAGCATAGCCTTCACGGCACCAGGTCCGAAAATAAACTTAGGCTTATTGACTTCGCTGCTGAGCGAAACGTTACTATAAAAAGCACACAGTTTCCTCATCTCAATATTTACAAAAGGACATGACGGTCTCCTGTTCATCAAACTGTCAAACAAATTGATCACATTGCGATCAGCGTGCCTCCAGTACTCTGGGTCTCCGAACCTTTCTAGCAGCCAACATTGACTCGGATCTGTATCTTGTTGCAGCCGAGATACGAATGCGGGAATTCTAAACGCCACAACAAAGTTGCCACTAGTGGCAACGCTGCCAACATGTCATCAGAAGTGCCGCAACTGATGTGCTGGGTTTCACCAGACCACCACCAAGAAACCCATGGTTTGACGAAGAATGGCTGCAAGCAAATGCTGCTAAAAAAGAGGCATACAAAGCTGCAGTAGAGGAAAATTTCGGCTTAGGTGACGCGTGCAAGTAGGGAACGTCAACCGACTTGGAGTGCGCAACTAGAGGCAGTTAGCTAAACACCGGGCTAACTGGAGAGTCTTGTTGGCTCCCCTTACTATAGCACTACCTCAGTAAGTAAGTAAGTAAGTTACCCAGGCGGGGTAAAGTTTCAAAAAGATACACCGAAATGAGAACCTTTTTCATGACAGTTATTCTCTCGGATGTTTGTCAGACGCTCGCGAGAGGTGGAGTTGCTAAAAAACTTTTAGGTGTTGTCTGGGAATCGAACCTCGAAGGAATTGCGTTCACATACATATGCATATATACATATGTATATATACATGTGTATATATAGGGTTTCAGTTTTAAATGAAAAATGTAGAGACTTTTTAGGATTCTGTATATACATAGGCATGATGGAGAGAGGCTTGAGTTTTAATGAAGTTAAATTTTTTAATGCGGGGTTATGAGACTATTTCATTGCGGACTTGTTACCCCGAGTTGGGCAAATCAATAGCTTAATTTTCATAGAAAATTTGACACATGTCTCAAATATATACATACATATTTCGGGCTTTAGTTTCCGTACGGACCCAAGGTCTAGCGTTTCACAATCACTAGTGTTGTACTTGATATATCCTTTACATGGCCACCATCTTTATGCTACTTAACCCTTTCAATACGGCTTTCGTATTGTGAACTTTTATAAGAATTTCTAGTCATTTTATCTTCCAGGGGAGTTATTTAATGTATCTGCATATATATTTTTTTATAAAAACTTCTTTTTTATTCAGAAAAGGAAACAAAAACTGCAAAAAACATTACTGGGTATAGTTTAAAATTCAGTACACTTCAAACATTGAGTGGGACATAAATGTCCCCACAGTATAGAAAGGGTTAACACACAGTGATGAAATAAAGAAATGATAGGTATATTAAAATTTAAAAATATTTGCAGCAGGAGTTTCTATACGGACTCAGGGTCTAGCTTCTCACAACCACTCGCATTCTACGTCTTAAATTCTTACATTAATGGAAAGAGCCTACTGCTTAATGCCGTGTCCGAAGGGCAATTTTCATTAGAGAAGTTTTTTAATGACAGCTGTACTCTCGTATGTTTGCGAAAGGTTATGTGAAAGGATTAAAGATTTGACTTTGTTTATAATATATAAACTCTACCTGAAAGGGAGGGGTAGTACTGCAGCATTTGGCTTTTGAAGTATTAAATCCCTCTCTAAAGATTTTAACCTGTCAAAATCTAAAAGGGAAAACGTAAATTTGAGGATGGATATGAAAAACTGCGAGTACTGTCTTCAGTGAAGGAACGCATTACAAGCAGACAAAAGTTCAGAAAATAGGACCGAGAATAAAATGAAGTCTTATAGAACACCACCTTTAATATGGTGCATTATAGACTTGAATTCGCCCAAAACCAATTTAAACTGAATAGTAGCCTATAATCATTGAAGAAAAGATTCATAAAACCAACCCGTAATTTCGACAAAAGATGATGATGTCAGTCTTTCTTAAAATGTTTTAAAAAAAAGCCTCCAATCATGCTGCTGAGCGGTTCCACTTTTTTGTAAGATATACATACCATAAAGTTTCCAGTGGATATTTCAAAATGTGTTACGAAAACTGTACTGATTTGAGGAGTTTTCGTTTTTAAACCCTTAGCAGTTCGGATAATACTCTCGACTTTTCTTTGAATTGATACTCTTTCTTGTGAGAGGAATAAAAGATTTTATGTCAATAAGAATAATATTTCTGTTAAAAACTATTCGTTTTCAAGCCACTACCAAAGAAACATAACCACTATTTTAAACTCTCTAAAAATTGGCCATTCTAATTGGCTTTCGCCTACTGCTAACTTTTGTTAAGCTTTATTTCAGTGGTTAGAATACGATACGACGTAATGGTCTGACGAACCAAGAGGCGACAATGCTTTTATGGCGTATTTGGGGATGTGAGTTAAATAACCAGTCATAAGATTAAGCGGTGTAATATCAGATCGTAGGATCGTTTACAAGCTCAATCAATTAATTTACAGCGGCGAAGTTATCAACAAACATACTTTCCTTCGGCAGTCAAAGTCAACCAGAAGTGTTTTTATTAAAACAATGTAAAATCCATACACAAAAGCTACAATACATCTAGAATGGATCGTTTGATAACCTATCTTTCTTCCTTTCCGTCGGCTATAACTAATTAGGCGCGGCATACTGCATATTATTACGAAGACTTCAAACATTTGAGGAAGTTACATGCAAAATATTATGAAAAACGGTTTCTTAATTAAAACGTCCACAAAAAGTGGGAGTGGCCACATATGATGTGAATGTGGTGAATTGTAGAAAATCTGAAAATCTAAATACTTTGTCTTAACAATATTTTTTGATTCCATGTAAAACGGTGAAGTTATGAGAAAGTAGGCGTGGCAGAGGGCAACACTTTTACTGCTTCTCCTTCTCAAAAGTCCAGGTATGAAATTTCATCCTCCTAGGCTCGAAAAGTGGTAACATACACTGGAGGGCCAGAAGGCTGAATCATTTTCGCTATTGATTCTGATTACGATTCTATGTACTATACTATACTATGTATGTATATAGGTACTATTTTACAAACGATTTATCAAACTTAATATACCATCAGGATAAACACAATTTTTCATTAAATGTAACTTTTATTATTTTATATTGGTAGCTTCATATCCCCCACGATTGGTTAGGGAAAATCTTTGGCTAATATGAAGCAAATAGGAACTGAAATCTATTGTTCAATGGCATACGTAGACGTTAGCAAAAGGAGGAATATCAACGTCTCTAAAAAAACGGATGGCAGCTTCATCGAAAATGAGGAACAGAGGACACCACTTCTATTAAAACTAATTTTCCTGGCACTCTTCCGAGCACAGATAATAAGAGCAAGACCAACATACCAAGACCTCGGAAGGAGGACTGGAAAATGGCGACAGAAATCTTCTCCACAGGGCGCTTAGAATGGACAATTAGCACCTTTCAGTCTTTCAAGTTACCATTGGTGGATGGAATTGCATCAATCCTATCACAAAAGGGCCTATTTAAATTACTTTTATATATGGCAAGAAGATGGGCGAAGTTAGTGTTCATTCTGAAAATGGCACGAAAGACCCTAGTCTACCGAAGTCCTATAGACCGATCAGCCTAACGCCGTTCCTTCTCAAAACGATGGAAAAAGCTGTGGACAATTATTGAAGAGAGGATGTATTAAGTAGATCTTCTCTTCGTCACCGTCAGTGTGCCTAGAGAGCGGGCAGATCCACAGAGACTGCTCTGTACCAAATGACTGAAAGTATTCAAGGTGCTCTTGAAGCAAGAGATAGTACTATGTGCCTTCCTGGACATCGAAGGAGGATTCGCATGAAGCAATTGTATGAACTCTAGATAGAAAGGAGGTAAACAATTCAGTTTATGTATTCAGTGGATGTATGAACTTCTGAGCATAAGATCAGCGGAGACTCATACATCCGAAGGTCTCATCAAGGTCAGCACAACAAGTGGATTCCCACAAGGAGGAGTCTATCTCCTCTAATGATGGGCCTCATTGTTGATGAGCTACTTGAGAATTTGACAAACCATGGCATCAACTGTCAGGCATATGCCGGAAACCCGTTTGACAGTACTGTGTGTGGACTGACACCCCAACTCTTCAGCTGTAATATAAACAAATAAAATAAAATTGATCAACACAAGCCACAATAACTCTATAGGATGCAAAGACTGACATGCCTCTGTATTATAGGGTCCATGAAAACTTGCCCAAATGCAGCAATGGAGGTACTACTGAACTGACAACTTTGCACCTACTGGTTGGGGAATGTGCACGTAAAAAGTTGAGAACTCAAAAAACTCCTGGCCTTTCATAGAGACGATATTATTAGAAGGTTAAACTTTCAAAAGAACTTTACTGCTAAGCGCAGCAATAAAAAGAGTTGGAGCAATGAATCCAAGAAAATAATAATAAAATAAATTGAGCAATCATACAACAGAGTGGTACACAGATGGGTCAAGAACTGATAAAGGAACTGGACCGAATACTGGCCTAGAACCAAATACTCTGAATCCATGGTATCCAAATCAATCTGTGATATAGCCATAATGTCAGATAGCCAAGCTTCTATCGCCAAGATAGCCAAGCACTTGATTCCTGTGTCATTAAGTCTAAACTTGTGTGTAAGTCTGTTGGATACCTGGAAATAGAAGGTAACAACTCCCTAACAAGAAATGGAGCATCAGAAACCTTCATAGGTCCGGAACCATAGGAGTGGGGATCATACCCCAAAGAAGAATTCAGGAAACTGGAGAGGGAAAACTGGGTAAGAACTTGGAATAACGCTCAGGGAATGAGGCAAGCCAAGAAACATCTAAGGCAACATAACCGAAGTTCAAAGCATGTATCAGCATGAGCGAAAATAACTTTCTTATTCCAACGGGTTTTGCAACGGGCATTTTAAACTCAAGGAGCACCTAAGGGAACTAGGTATATCTGAAGAAGGTTTCTGCAGATTCTGCGATGAGTCCAGTGAAATCTTAGAATATTAGCTAGGATCTTGTGGGAGAATGACCCGCAAAAGACTGAAATACTTGGCTAAGTACCACCAGACGAGGAAATACCGTCACTACAGCCAACTTATCATCCTTAGATTCTTAAAGGAAACTGGATTAGAGAGTGCTCTAGCACAGATTTCGTCCACCAAGGCGTAGTAAGAGAACATGACCCTCAAAATGATTCTAAACGGAATCTTAATGAGGGCACGTACCTTTCCAAGGTGTAAGTTGGGGGCACAATACCCGTTCTTCAAATATTAATAATTATTCTTCAGTAAACCAGCTCATATATGAAAAAAGTGATGACTCCAGAATTCTATGAGGTCTGCGGATCGCCAAATGGCATCTGTCTCTACGCATTTTGCTTGATGGGTGAAAAGTACTTAATATTCATAATAACTATGTGTGTTTATTACTCATGGAATTCTTGCGATTGCATTATATTACATTGTAATCCCCATTCTTCTTGGGTGATTCGTTTTTATGGGAGATTTCTTTGTATTTTTGGATATGATTTGTTTTTAATATTTATTTATAGGGGTGTTCTGCTAACATAACCACCCGCAATAACGATATCGGAACGAGAAACGAAACAATTCTTCGAGTGGAGCCAGACAGCGCATCAAACTAATACGAACGCTGAAATTCAACCAAATGTTCCAAACAGGAAGAAGAACCATATGGTGATTGAATTTGGTACTCTCATCACTATTTTTCTCAAACATACATACATACATACGTTCATTACACCTAGTGGCAAAAAAGCCTGCTCCTTTATTTACAAATGTGAATGTGCATATTCGAAGATTCTTAACCGAGCTGAGAAGTGAAAATCCAACTTTATTCTTTGAAAACAGATCAACAAAACTTTTAGTTACAACTCGGTATACATACATATATATGTGCATTTGCAGAAATAAATCTTATGGTGGTTTGAATGGTCGAACTCTAGATCCAGTTAAAGATATGGAGGGACGAGAGGGATGTGCCCAATGCATCGGACATTCTAAAATTAGTGGGGGGTAACGAAGAAAAGTTTTTAGTTTTGAGTTTTTTCTATTCCAATCTTTGGGTTTCCAATTTTATGTAGCTTTGGATTCATTCAAAATTGCTATCAAATAAAGTTATATTAGTGAATAAAGTGAAACGAAAGCCTAGTTTTGAATCAACTGTAATGGAATCGATGCAGAACTGTCTCGAGAGTCGAGCTTAAGTCTGTTCATTTTTTGTATTTAAGTAATGAGCCACAGAAATATACTATTGTTTAACTACATCTTATATACTTAATTGGCTTAAAATTGAAAGATATTCAAACGTTGAGTGTAATAAAGAAAATAATGTGACCTATGAGAAATTACTATTTATTTAGTCAAGTGCAACAAGAGATTTCTCATAGAAAATACACATCAATTCGTTTCTGAATATACCTCGTAAACTATGGCATTAAAAGTAATCCTTCTGGGATAAAGTCAAAAAGAAGATTTCATTGTTTTCTTTATTATGCATCAACTGAATGAGGATTCTTTCAAAGTTGAGTGGTGATTAGACACACGAGGCTACCAAACGAATAAATATAACTTACATCTTGGTATTGAATTGACTGGGTTTATGTTTCCTTACGAGTCAGATATCATTAAAACTCAATTGGCCACGTGCTGATTTATCATCTATTGGACACAACAGTGAGCTGACGTCGTCGTGTGAGCACACTGCTTATATTAGGAGGATTATTTTTGACCTACACATGTTATGCAATTGAATGTAGTGAGAATAATTCAATTCATGGAAAATCTCTTCTCAGTAGTTTCCGGACATTTAGATTGAATACATTTCTGAAATTGCTACCATGTTAGCTACATTGGTTTACGTCACTGCTGAAAAATTACAAGAAGCATTGAATAGGACCAATTAATAGGCAAAGACTCAGCAAATCGTAAAATCTTAGTAAAATCAAATCTGTTCATGTTAACATTGTAGGCAAATAGACTAGTTTATAGATTAGAGTGAACTGGTGAAACTCCCATCCCGAGGCTTAAGCGGATTTTCACAAGGTGCCTTAAGATAGGATCCAAGGTCTCTCGAGATGTGTTTGTGATTTTCATTCCCAAAGCAGGGAAAGTTCGACACACAATGTTAGAAAATATTAGGATTATGAAAACACGTCTAGACTGTTCCAGTGATAAAATAAAAAGAAAGAATTTTATTAAGATATCTGACAAAATGGAATTTGAGACAAAAAAATATTACATTAGCAAATATTTCATAATTAAACTATTTCACAGCAGGTGTCAGTAGTAAATTAAGGTTGTATCTACATATTTTAATTATTGTTTTAATTTTAACACACCACTGCCAAAGATTACAGATCAATCAACCAGTCGTTCTTCTTGCTCACAACACTTGACTGCCTAATAGACATAAATATACTTATGTCAGGGACATGATTGGAGAAAACTATCTCTCTTAATCACAGCATGCGTATATGAAAGGTGAGTCGATAGATACGGCTCTTCCCAAAATAGTATCGACGTCGATCTATTCATCATAAGGAGCTCATTCTGCAGGAGCTCCTCAATATTGAAAGGAGCACTCAGTACTGTAAATGATAAGGTTGCGTATGCTTAACTCAACATTGGCATGGGCTGTAGGAGAACATTCAGCAACCCGAGGGACTCGAACCAAATGTAATGTACTGGCTTACACATCTATAATAACGCTCATTGTACCATATACTTAAAAAGAAATACAATCTTTCAAGTCTCACGACTATCTAGGAAGCACCTTGCCTCGAGATCCTGGAATCCAGAACTACGGCTACAGCACCAATGGAAACCATGCTAAGTCTATACAACTGATGCGCAATTTTTTGACTGGGTTAATGTCGCTGTACAGCTCATATAGTTCGTTGTTGAATCTCCTGCTCCAAAGTTCATCAACGCAAACGGGATCGAAAATTTTACGAAGAATCTTTCTCTCGAAGCGACCGAGGATATCTTCATCTGCTTTTCATAAAGTCCAAGCTTCAGCGCCATAAAGCAGGAATGGGATAATCAAGGTGTCATACAGAATCTCCTTAGTTGTTCGGCATAAAGCATTACTACTCAATTGCCTACTCAGCACAAAGAAACAGCGATTGGCAAGAGTTATTCTTCGTTTTATTTCTGCTGAGGTATTGTTATCAGAGTTTATAACAGAGCCGTTCTGTAAAATTCGTCAATGTTGAGTGTCCCTTCTTGTTGACAGCATACACTTGGTTGCGCCCTCGTTTACCACTTACCTTACTGCTACCATGTTGGCAGCTTCCGTTTCGATACTAGCGAACGCACCGGTGAGAGCCCGCTGAGTTCTATCAATTCTGACTTTTGGAAGATTATGCCTCCGGTATTGACTTGAATTGTGTGAGTTTGTATGATGTTGAGTATAATGTTAAAGAAGCCACATGACAGCACGTCATCTTGTCTAAATCCTTTTTTGACATCGAAGGACTCGGTGAGATCATTACCGACCTTGATGCAGCAACGAGAGTTCTCCATCATTATCCTGCAATGGCGAACGAGTTTGGCAGGAATGCCAAAATTAGGCATGACTCTATATAGCTCGTCTCTAAAAATGCTGTCATATGTATGTGGCCATAGAATTGGTGAAAAGATGGTGGATATCGAGGTTCTTTCAGGATCTGCTCTCCAGTCCAGCAGCCTTGTTGGATTAAAGCTTGGATATTGCTATCCTCACTTCGTTTTTGTCAGGTGGACGGAAGTTTTGGCTATCACCGTCTAGATTGAATGGTTCATTCTGCTTGACAGCGGGATTTTGGTCTTCGTGACTCTACTACGAGGTTTCCTTCTTCTGTTCTGTACGGGTCTTGTTGTTACCTGTTGCTAAAACTTCCGTAAATATGTAATTCCTGGAATATGTATAATCTCTTAATATCTTCGATCGAACGCTTCTCGTGCTCTTTTTTTTTCGGAGCAGCCTATGTTCTTCCCGTCTCTTCTGCTCGTAGATCTCGCGAACCGCTTTCGTCCTTCTTTGCTTTGTATGCCTCTTGTTTAGCTGCATGTCCTTGCCAGCATTCTTTGTGAAACCATGGGTTTCTGTGTGATGGTCTAACGAAACCCAGCACATCAGTTGCGGCATTATCGTACTAATTCAATAGAAAAAAACAGTATGCCACACCCACTTTAGTAGGGGTATTACATCATGCGTTCTAGACGGATTGTAGCTGTTTTGTATGTTTTCGACGTGACAACGTGACAAGCTCGAAAATGGTCTGAGAGAAATACATTGGCTACTTGGAAGATATTTCACGCTAAGTATACACACTGCTTTTGTATGTATAACCATGTGCTTAAACCTGTATGGACGTACAGTATACAACTCTAGGGCTGTATCTAACTAAACAATAGAAATTTTATACAATCATTCCAAAAGAGCATTTGTGAATGTTCTCTGATGGATTAAAAAACACCGATATTCACAGAGACTTAGGAATAGCTATCGCAAGCAAGCTCACATTCGTTCTCATACCATACTCCAAACTTTGGACAAGCATTGTGCGCCTTCAAAGAACGAAACCTTCAGAGATTTCTACCTTAGCTGGTCATTCTTCATCAGCGGTAATAAGAATGGACACAACAGTAAGCAGTGATTTACGCCAAAAGGCACCCATATCCTACATGATAATGTATGAAGTATAAAAATACGTCAATTCCATACTGATTTCAAAAACAAACAATTTATGTACATATGTATGTTTCCATGGAAAGGAATAAAATTCACAATGTTGAGCCTCTAAGGAACTACTTAGTACCTATAAATGCCATTACATTAAAAAGTGATGGATCAACTTACCTCTTGCAGCAGGTCCATTAAAAATCCAGCTTCACCCGGTAGAAAATTTTGATGACGTTTTATTGTGTATTCCAGGCACGATTTCAAAATTGATGAAAAATTCGTTTTCTGATATCCTGATGTGAGTGCTTGAAACTGTTCACAGAAAAAAAAAAATAAATAAATAAAGGGTATGATTAATATTTTTACCACATGTGGGAAAGAAAATTGAGTTACATACATCTTTATATTTGTATACATATGAATGAGTACATTACTACACATTAAAAATTGGTTTGGTTTTTCTAAAGCAGAAACATGTGCACATGGTGCCCATTAATGGGTTAATTGTTCGTGATATTATTTTCAACATAGTTTGAGCGCAGTAAGTAATATATGTACATATACTCATGCTGATCCTTTTTGAAGTAAGTACTGCTTTGTGAGTTTTAATTGATTGGCGGTAATATGTCTCGCAAAAGGTCCTCGGAAGGAGGTCGTGTAGCGAATGTCCATAGTCAGACTGGCGGATGCCTTTTTTCCGCTCCTTTTTTTGGATCCCAGTTCAATAGACTCTTCAAAAAGAGATAGCAGCGGAGGAGCCCTTCGTTATCCAACGACAGCAGCTTTATCCTCAAAGAGGATCAGTGGCATCAGTTTTTTTTTTGTTAGACACTTGCCCACAACGACCTAAAAGGATCTATTGTATGAAATAAGTGTATGTTTAAATCAAGAGTCATACCACCTCCCTTATGAAAAATAGTGCGTTCTTAGTAGCAGAATTTCTCAAATCCGCTGACGAACATATTTCTTCATGGAAAATACGCCTCCTTAACCAATGTAAGGCTAAGCAATCACAGAGAATATACTCAGAAAATTCGTCATCTTCCGAGCAGAACCCATACTCCAATGCAAGCCACAGTGAACTGTGAAAAAGCTCACCAGCTTTCTAGTACTATCCTTGTCTAGATTATGGACTTTCTTGTAGGAGTAAGGCCTATTTAATCGCTTAGATTGTCTCAGCTCTGAGACATTTTCATTTCGCCGCTGTGGTGACAGCCTAGTTGACGCCACAGTAGGGTTCAAGTCCTATGAACGGAGATTCTAAGCCAGCCCTAGCTAAGTCATCTGCAGATTCCTAGCTAAGTTGCGTGCAATTCCTTGATGACCAGGGATCCAACCGAGTTTCACCCTCTTATGTCTGGCAAGAGATTGTAGTGCAACGTAGCATACATTCCCATAGGTATCGAAATCTTGATGTTGCGTCTAAAAACGCCAGGTCCAACTCCAGTTTCCATTTCAATCCGTCTGTGAACCAGACTAGACCTCTAGGATCCAGTGTCGGAACACCATTAGACCAGTTTGCACAATCCAATATTTCTACCTCTAATAACCTATCGAAACTGTACTCCCTCACAATGATGTCGAGGATAGTGCAAAATATGTCCTTTTTGGGATTTGATTCAAGAATTTTCAGGTGGCACCTGGTTTATACTTGTGCTATAGCCGCAACTTAATAACGCATCTAGCGGCCGTCTTGCTAATGAAGATTTGTAGGGCAGAAAGCCCAACAACAGCTTTTAATGCTGCCGTAGGGGAGGTACGCAAGGCACACTTAATACCGAGACAGGCAATTCTCTGAAGCTTATGAAGCCTCATTGCCGTTGTCGGCTAGCAAACGATGACTGCGTATATGATAATGGGCCTCACCATCATTGTATATATCCAGTGTATTAGTTTTGGACATTTTGGCCCTCATAGTCTTAGTGGCGCACTCGATGGTGGACTTGATATGAGAATTCCAGCTAAATCGTTTGTCAAGAATGACGTCGAGATATTGATGGACAGTCCTACTCTGCCTGTAGTAAAGCACCTTGTATGACAAAAGAAATGGTCGTGCTGTGTTTATCACTAATAAAAATCGCCAAGTCATCCGCATAACCAATGACGATGTAGCCTGATCTCTGTAGATCGACTAGAAAATTTTCGATGACTAGTGACCACAGAAGGGGAGAGAGTACACTTTGCTGGGGACAGCCCTTAACTGCGGTCACAGACACTGACACTTCTCCAGAGGAGGAAATTTGAAAGATCCTACATCCCATTAAACCTTATCTGGCCTATAAATTTTACCGGATAAACTAGACTCTACCAAACTCTACTATGGGGTCTGGTCAGATGCGTTCGGGTACGTGCAGAGAACACAAGTAGATGAACCTGGGAAATGAACCTGAAGTAAGGTTCTACAATTATTCATCCGGTCCGACGTGTAGATACCATTGGTCTGTTTTAACAAGCCCACACAATTTACATGATCTTTAACGAGTACCTTATGGATTCATGCCGCTACTGGCATGTCAGCAATGTTTTCGCAGTATTTGCTCCATGTAGCACGTAAGAGCGAACATTTGTCCCAACTCGTAGTGCGTTTAACTTCCTTTTTAAGTTTGGCAAGCTGGCCATCATCAGGTTCCATCAGGGAACCTTGCGTTTACATCGACTGGTTTTATGGACACAACTGTCATAATAAAAAGTATCATAAGCAAAACATCATTTAATTGGTATGCCGCTTCATCTAGCTCCCTTTGTGGACTCTGTAGATCTAACAAGCATATCTAATTGAGAGAGGACGAGTCCCCCTAGCATCAGTTTATCTTGCCACTTATTAAAATTGAGGGGTTTTGTGTTTGGATAATCACCCTATTACGGAATCGCTAAACACGATTCTAGAGACATATTTAAAACATTCAGCATATGGTCGATGACCTCATAGAAACACTCTTTGGTATCATCGTTCTTCTCCTCTATGGGCCATGAGCGTTTATTAGCCTATCCGAATAAGTATTACTTCTGATCTTTATAGTGATCATCATAATAGATATCATAGTTTTATCAGACATATTAGTCCGCATTTTCTGGATGGCGGTCTTTCGAAACGCAAAGATTTTCCTATCTATCACGTATTGCAACGGACTTAAATTTGGGGCGGGGCGAAACGTCACTATAGCAAGGACACAGTTTGTCATATCAATATAATGTATGTAGATATTTATGGGAACATGTGCAGTCGACGGAAGACACGCTTTTTGTTTTCGGGATGCGATAACTTTTCGGGCAGCTAAAATCGACTCGAATCACTGCCGAAAATTTTTAATATCTCCCATAGCATCAACATTAGGGACCAGGGACCAGTAGCAACAATTTTAACATGCCATCAGAAATGCCGCAACTAATTAGTATGCCGGGTTTCACCTGACTAACAATACAAAGCCTCTGGTTAGACAAAGTATGCCGTCAAGCGTTTGAGTGTATATCTGATAAACTGAGTCTCAGTATAGTTTGTCAGATACACAATTACTAGCGTATCAGTTTCCTAAAAGTATCTTCATTATCTGCTGCAGTACGTAAACCGATTAGAGCTATAAAGAACTTATTTTGAGGGTTGGGTTGCTCACCTTATTGTAAATGTCCAGCAGTTGGTCAGCAATGCAATGGGAAAAATCTGGCTGGAGCCATGTTGAGTTGCCTACATCTCGCTTCTCGCACACTCTTCTCGAAAATCCTTGATATCTCTTTGGACAGTCTGAGACAATAGCAGCACCTGGTGCACTTGTTGGCCACCTTACTCCATATTTCTTGTCACCGTGACACAACTCAACGATATTTCTATCGATCACAGTCACGTAAACACTCTTTGACACTGGTGACACGCTGTTTGACACAATGCAGGAATATTCCGCCGATTTCTGAAAGTGAAAATCAATTAAAATTTAATTATTTGCATTAATAGAATACAACATCATGTGACACTGCTTGACGTCCACATTCTAATGCATATGGCAATCGAATTAACCGCTTGAATACTGGTCCCACAATTTCATCCACACTCCACAAAAACCAACACCAAAATCGTGCCTCGGTAAGAGCGCTTCGCGAGGACCCTTCCTTAATCCGATTTATCTAGCAGTTGGGAAGCAAAACGTGTCCTATTTGCGATTTGGTTATTATGGTACCACCTGCACTGGACGGTAGGGACGATACAACATGCTAGTGTTATCTTTCAATTTAAACAACGTTGCCTACTGACACAGCGGCCACGGTCGGGCGCAAGCACTTAATTAATCGCCCACAGAAATAAATTCCCTGTTGTGTCAATCACTGAAACCCCCTGCCAAGGCTACCAGGCAGTACTTCCGACTTACCTGGATGTTATTGATTTTCAAAATGCTTCCGTCCGGATATAAATCTTCCCACATCACCGTTTGCGGATCCGATTGAAAGAGTACACCATTACGCGTCCAGCTGTATCCTAATTGTCCGTAGCGCTTGATATCGTTACCAGGCGAGAGGCACCGTACTCGCAATGAGTCACCACGATGCAAAGTTACACTTGCTGGATCGACCCGGAGACGGGGTGGGGTTTGTATATGCACATGAATCGAACGACATTGCTCCACGCTCCAATCGACCACCTATATAGGCGAGAAAAAAGCAAGCAACGGATGAAAATTCAAGAATCAAAGGAACACAAAGCAAAAAAGAAAAAAAATACACATAAATGAGGTGTATATGTATGGATTGGTTAGGTTTAGTTCTAGGAAACACTCATCGAACGTGTGAAAGCAAGAGAAGAGTCTAAGATGCCCCAGTTCCTTTTTGATATAATTAATTGGGTTAATTTTATTTGCACGGCTTCTATTGCACTCGGAGACGACAAGGCAGTATAAACTAAGTGGAATGCAAAATTCAATTTAAAAAGATGTTTTGCATCCTTGATGAGCGCAGAGGCGTTCGAAGCACGTTCAAAATGTTCAAAGGGTAAGCGTTGATATAATGCACTGAACTAGATTATGTCTTGCGGAGCAACCTATTACTCTTGAGTTGAATAGAAAATGCATTTTTTTTAGTCCTAAAGGCTGCTTTATTTGAGAGAGTCGTTTCGACTTTGTGTTCAACCAGAAAACCACATTCGCACATTTTTCCTTCCATCAAATGGATATAGATCCAGGCCATGTTTCTTGGACTATTATCCAAATAGCTAGTTTTTTGTTTTTGATGTCTTCGTATCATTCGTATATTTCTATATCAATTAACTTTTATTTAATTCTTGATATGAGTACTAGTCAAGAAATTAAGGAAAACTGATACTACCACATATCACTGATGTCAAGTCCATCTAATTCGGGCTAAAAAGAGTCTTCCAACATGACACTATATTGAAATCCATTGACCGTAACATGGCGATCATTTTCATCGACAAAAAAAATACGGTTCATCCACATCTCTTTTTGTGGATGCAATGGAGTCTCTTGAGGCACGTGTATATAGGTTTGTTGCTGCCCAATAACGCATTTGTTTTTTTATCACAAAAATGAACTTTGTCGCTAAAGACGATTTTTCGAGGAAATTCAGGATTTTCTTCAAATTTTTGCAGAGCCCAATCGGAAAAGTTTCGGTGCTTTAAATGATCAAGAGGCTTCAGTTCTTGACTTAATTTCATTCTATAAGAGTGTAGGTCAAGATCTATAAGAAAAATTCGACACAAAGTGGACTGAGAGATTCCCAATTCCTGTGAAAGGCGTAGAATCGACTGATTTGGCTCATTTTGGACTGAACCACTTATGACTGGTGATATTTTCGGTAATTCGACCGGTGCGTTGTCTTATTGGCACAGGAACATTCAACAGTGAATATGACTAGAATTTATTCACTATAGCACGCACAGCCTGTCCGGTGGGACGATTATTACGATCGAAAATTGGAGTATGCGCTCTTAAAGTTGAGACCACCGACTCAGAATTTCAGTAGTAATTTTTAATAATTTCCAAACATTATTTGTTCGTGAACCATGATAAGAATGTAAATCTTGGCTGACGTTTTGATATTGACAGGTCATAAGAAAGAAGTTTAGAGGTGCGTTTGTATTAAAATACAAAGTTATTGTGTCCCTATTGAAAAACCCTTTATAGGTATACATACATATGTAAGTATGGACGTATTCAATCTTTTGAAAGACAACTGTTTCAACGAATTTAGTTTTTCTTTTAACCATGTTATTTATAATTTCAACGTCTTTTTGCAACATATGTACATATGTACATTATGTTAAATAGCCCGCAGGAAAATAAGCACCCATCACGCATATACATACATGGGTGTATATGTCTCCATCAGCAATAAACAGGGCCATATTGTATAGCACGTTGGATATACATAGTTTATATAAATTAATAACAATACCATTCCATAAATTAATAAAATAAAATTAATAACAATTAATTAATTAATAGCAATATCACCACCGAACCTGATGGGACATTTATGGTGACATATTTGCGGTACTATGACTTTTCATATACTTTTATTTACTGACTACAGTTCAGTACCAATCCGAAGTATAACATCATTCCCCTTGGTTAATGGTGGAACATGCATACCTAGCCATACCCAAATACCTATAGCCTGCGAATTTCGTCAGTAAAATGTACACTTTGAAATTGTTGAGATCTTTTAATGCGGATTCCTACTTGCTAACTTAAATTCCTGGGAAATATTAATATGTATGCAAAGTGTATTTCTAGTAAATTTTTTTTTCAGACATTTACTCGAAGAAAACCATATCAACTTACAATAGTGTGAAAATATTCACACCTTTCCGGAAAATGTGAAAGTTGAATTGAATTAAAATAGCTGCAATCTTTAGGGTTCCCTTCGCTATTTCCAATATGTTCTCTTTTACGATTCTATAGAAAACTTATAAAAAATCATATTACAGCTACAATTTCACATACAAATGACAATGACAACTCAACTCTCAGCGGATGTAGCAAATAAAATCAAAAGTGAGCAGCATATGTTTGGACTTTCAAAATTGTATAAAAAAATTCAAGCGGAAGTGCATAACTCCAAAGAAGTTCTCTGGGGAAACTTCTTTTTTTGTCATTCATGTGCCAGATACTCTTCATTATGGGGAACGAATATAATATAAGATTCCACAAGGGAAGGATGTGAAATTCGACTGACAGGATTTGTTATTATTTGTGGAGGTTTTGCTTGGTACGCAAGTAGTACTACATGTTGTTCAACATGAAATTGTCTCAATTTTTCTTACTCTCCTCGTTTTTGGTATTCTACGTGGCTTCACCAAATTAATATCAACTGTACATACTTATACTCCGGGCGTGATGTGAGCTAAAGGAAGTTGTGATGAAAGAAAGTTTCTGACTCGTATGGGAAAAGTTAATGAACGAAATAATATATTTGTTAGAAATACATATTTGCTTTTAAGGTTGTGGAAGTATCAGTCTGAAAACTCATTTTCAATTTTTAATAGCTTTTAGATAAAGTTTATCAATTCATTTGTTCCTCGTACCTGTGAAGTTTTCAATTATTTCTATTGAAAAGTTACGATACTTGTGCATTTCTTCTGGAAAAGATTTTAAGTCTTAAGGGCGTTTCATAATTCTGAGGTTGTGGAAATGATAAGACAATAACTCTGAGCTATCTAAGTTTGCCGAGTTTTGTTTTGTATTGCATGAACAAGCCACCGACAATAACTGAGCTTCTATCAATTGTTTCAAAGTAGATGCCAGAAAGCTGGGGTTTGTTGTGAAATCCTGAAATTGAAATATTTCAACCCATTGTGTTCATTGTTTACTGATTATCCTTTTACGCCGTGAGGATAATGGATGGGGATGCTGGTTCTTAATTCAACATGAAGTTGAAGGACTTAGATAAAACTGAACCTGAGATTGATATCCTTATCCATATAGATAGAACTAAGTCAGCCGTCTTCATTTTCCTGTGAATTGTCGCAATTGTCCCATATGATACTTTAACTAAGTAGTACTTAACGTTTAAGAGCACAAAGGTGCCCTATATTATATAAAGGCATATTTAAATACGAGATTTTTATTATATTGTGAAACGAACATCTGGATAATGAACATATATGTATGTATGTATATTTGTACGATAGAACTTGTCCTTACAATTCAATCCAAAATTAAAGTAAGCCAGGATCAGTTTATTTAGTCTGACGCAAAAGATGTAAGATAAGGTACCAGATCATCCGTTCAAGACAGATTATAATTTTTGTATAGGTACATATACATACATTAATGAATAGACGCACGCTTGAATAACATTACCAAATTATACAAATTGATTTTGAACATCGGTCGTCGATTCGTGAGACTTATAGAAAACTTTGTGAGTTTTATGGTGTACACGATCCACTATTTGAGCAAGTCATCTATCTATGGATTAAGACGAAACCTAAATAAATCGAAAATTATGATTTTTAGAAGAGGCGGTGGCAGGCTGCGTAAAACAGAAAGATGACGGTGAACCCATTGAAGTGGTTAAATAGTATAAATACATGGGAGTTGTGCTATCGAATAACTTAAGTTTAGATGCCTATCTAAGTGAAAAACTAGCCCAGTCTAAGAGTGCAATAAACTCTACTTGCCAAATTTGTTTCCAAAATCGAAGTATACCTTACAGTTCGAAGTACAGTCTTTGAAACTGTATCCAAATCCATACTTTGTACGTAGCGCTATGATGGGGTCATACGTATTATGACCTGGTAGAAAAGCTACAGATGTTTTATCTTCGTAGATCATTTCAACTTCCAACAATTGTCCGAAGCTACATGCTGATGATCGAAACTGAACTTGGCCCATTGCACATATAGACTCTTTAACTGAGGGTAGATTATAATCTCAATATACTTGGGACAAGCGACGAAAGACTAACAAGAAACACGGTTATGTTCGTACTAAATACTAAAAGTCTGTGGTATAAGGACATGATAAATCTGGCGGAAACATATGGATATAACCTTATCTTCGACTGGAATTCTCGGTCTAATTAGAAGGGAATATTCTACGACTTTCTATCTCACGTAGATATGTATATGCATGCGAAACAAATACACTGAGTTACAAAAAAAGTGGTGCACCTTGATATTTCGCAATTACTTTCAGTAAGTTGGAAAAAAAGGGTTTTATAATACAGTTTTGTTTATTAATATAAAAATAAGTAATTCATGTTAAAAAAAAAATTAAAAAGGAAGACCTTAGAAATAAAACATAAATTAAGGAAAATGGACAAAAACTTCATAAATTAACATTTACATTTTGATTATTATTTTTTTTAACGGGTCCTTGTTCCTTCAATAGTATGTATTGTCTCCCAGAACATCTAACAAACCAGATATTTGCCGAGGCGTACATTGGACCAAAATGTCCCATTCGTCGATCGGAGCAGATCTCAGGGCGCTGAGCGTCTCTGGAACGGCAGGTCGTATCCCAATCTTTTTCTCCAGCAGGTCCCAAACGTGTTCAATGGGATTCATGTCCGAGTTCATCGCAGGCCAAGCCATCACGTCGATTTCCACTTCTTGCAAATATTCGGTAATGCGGTTTTTTCGCGCATGACAATTTCTGCCCACACTATGACGGAACCGCTCCAGAAATATTCCCGCTGGGCAAAGAGTATCTCTCAACTTACCATCCCTACACTCTACTACGTCTATCTGTTGAGCGGAGACGAAACCTGAAGTTATCAGTGAAAAGGACTCTACCCCAGTCGGCCTCTGTCCAATCCTGGTGAAAATTAGCAAATTCAAGTCGACGTCGCTTATGTTGTATCGTGAGTCTCGGTACACGAGCAGGTCTTCTTGATCTCAGGCCACTTTCAACTAATCGCCTCCTCACCGTTTGAGCATTCACAGCTGTCCCTCTAACAGTTCGAAGTCTGTGAGCCAGCTCAACTGCTGTTTAGAGATGATTCCGAAGACTTTGAATCAACAAATATTGGTCATCCCTTGCAGTAGATACTCCGGAGTGACCTGATCCTTGACGCGGTTTGTAAGAGACGACTTCTACGGTTTTCTTATCATAATATCGGCATAGTGCACGCCGCAGCCACCCTCAACTAAAGCCAGCGCACCAGGCGACCTCTTGTGCCGTTATTTGCATATTTTTTTTTTACAAAATTCAGTAACAACTAATAATAATCAAATTAAAACAAATCCAGAACAATAAATTTACAACAATAAACATACGGGATCATGGAAGCTAAATTTGGTATGTCTCACGTCTGTAGGAAAACACGAACACAATACGATTTTCTTCAATACGATGTGCACATCACAAAGAAAATTAAAAGAAATTATGCAAACTAGCAAACAAATAAACCATTAAACAAGTAACCCACTAAAAACAAATAAAGCTCGGCAAAAACATAGCGGCATATTACCAAAATGATAACAACATACGAAAAAGTATCATTGCGCCACTTTTTTTGTAACTCAGTGTATATCGAGAAATCTATAGGACCCAGCAGTTCAATTTAATTACTTTAAGGATTTTAGCAGTGTAAGATGTTTTTTTTTTTTTTTTCCGTACTAAAGGAGAAGTATTAACACTTAACTTAGTGCCAGTTTTCTGCTCAATTTGTAACTTAGCACAAAGAGATAACTCTATACACTTCTTGAAAATATATTCAATATTCCGATTTTACTTTGCAAAGGGCATATTGCGAAAGAAGAAGTAAAGGAGTTATTAAACGGGTCTAATTGGAAAGCTCTCATATCATAATATAAAACAACTTTAGATTGTAAAATGTGTTTTTAACCCAGTACTAACTTCAGACAGTTATATCTGTCAAACTAATTATCAGATTTACAAACTGTCAGTTTCATTTTTATTTAGAAGTCTTTGTAATTTTTATTTACATGCTTCAACACCGTTATCAAATTTTAGAAATTTGGTTCCAAAAAGTGGGCGCCGTAGCTCAAGTGCGTTCGATCCCCAGACAACACCTACAATTTTTTCATGGCCTCACCTTTCATGAGCATCTGACAAACATGCGAGAGTAAAACTATCATGCAAAAACTTCTCAAAACAAAAAAATTACCCTCCGGATACGGCATAGCACACCCGACATAATCGATAATCTGAGATCGACGCAAAGCTTATGGTTTGACAGCTTACAATATCCAGCTCGTGCAAGAATTGAAGCCGAATGACAATCGTTTGCCTTATATTTGACTTTTGATTGACTATAAGTTTAACAAGCATGGGAGAAGTCCAGAGGAGAAAATTCGCCACGCCACTAACTTCTAATAGCATTTTTAGTGAAATATGTACTTAAAAATGCTTCTAAGTGCCCTAAAAAGACTCAGGCAAGAGTCTTATTAGAACAATACAAATAAGTAGAAGAACGAAACCTAAGCCGCCTGCGAAGAAATATAGAAGAAGTGAAGAGTATTTGTAGTAATAATCATTCTGTGTTGTTGATGACCATGTCAACCCATTCCTTGAATACATTTTTCTTTTAACTATGTACATATTGAGAACAATCTCCAAATAATGCTAGCTTTGCTGTCCACTGGAATTAAATATGAAATTTTCCGATTTTTTCTCACTACATGTTGATATCATCTACACAGTACAGTAGTTGTATGTAGTTTGTTTTATATCTTGCACTAGAATATGTAATATCAGAGAACTGTATGTTCATAATTTTCTAACAACTTGGATTAAAAAGTGAACGTAGTTTGACGCATCAAAGCAGTTCCAAGAATTCGAAAGAAGATCCAAGGAATTCTTACTTTATAATAAACTTATATTTTTTGCTTTGGAAGACTGTTGGTAACATATTACTCCCATCTCTACGGTTTTTCTTTCATACTTTGATTGCCATGTATAGAATACCAACTTGTATTGTGATTACACTTGATGACACCTAAAGTTTATAAAGCAATTTACAAAGTTCGAGATGAGATTATTTAATAACTGACAAAACAAAAAGTTGAACTTTCGCATTATCCTCTACCTCCTTTTAATTGAATCATCAATATTTAAATGGTCTCATCTATGAAACATTAAACTTTTCTGGAACTTTGAAAAGCTGAATTTTATTAAAACTACTGAGTGAATTATAATGATAGATTATGGGAGGAAACTTTTGTAAAAAGGTGATTAATTAAAAAGATATGAATTAATTTATATGAATCAATAGATGAATCATTTAGTGAAATTAGCATCAATTTACATTGATGTTGAATTAAATACTGTACAAACTGTTGAGATAATACACATTGTATCGATGACTGTATAAAACCGTACTCATCCTACTCCTACTACTCCTACTCATTTTCCTTTGTATCAGTCCTACTATAGTGGTCTAAGTGTGCTGGCAACCATTTTAACCTAACGTAACCTATTCGGTGGTTCTCCCACTCGCGGGCTGTCTGTCAAAAATAGTTCTAGTTTATCTAGTCAAAAATAATTATAAAATCATCATAAAATTTCGTTTTTTGTTCAGAGGAGAGCCTGAGTTGTCAAAAAAAAATTTTGTGTATCTTTATTAGTTCAGAGCGCTCAGAGTCCTCAATCCGTGTTTCTTTTATCGTTCAGAACGTGCTCAGAGCGCGCTCTATCAACTCAGCATAAGTTGACTGAGCATCATTGACAAAAGCCGAGCACGGTGAATTATTAGCAGTTAATAATTAAATATTTTTTTTTAAATATTTTATTTGTATGTAAACACTATTTCAGTGTTTAAGAAGACCAAAAGCATGAATCTTCGATTAACTTTGCAGTCATATGACAGGTGCTGCTCAATCGTGTTTCTTAAATAAATCAGAGCGTACAGACTGCGCTCGCCATGTTCAGGCTCTGTTCTGAATTAAAAAAGACAAACGCCTATTATCGCATCAAAGCTTCAAGCTCCAACCGATTTTCATTATACCAACATTTATAATCCTATTCACAGACCCTATTATAAGAAGTTACCACGTCAAATCTCTTCAATCTTCTTCAGTCAGCAATAATTTTTTATGACTGTTTAGTTGACGCAGCTTAGAATATATTCTTTTATGACTTTCTAGTGACTGCATGATACCCGCTCATGAGTTCCGAACAATTAAATGAAAATGTAAAGAAAGACATTATACAAACAAATTATCAATCATAAAACAAGTAAACTTCCAGGAGAAGTCAAAGTAAGTACCAGGTATGTCATCAGTTCGAAAATGATCAGTCAAAGCTCTGAAAAGTTTACTCACACGATAACAATTAAGAAGAAATTCTTCGTAAAAACTATATCGCATAACCTTGAATTTTAACGTACTAAGTAGATGGTTTCATATCCATTTTAGCCTTCAAATTACATCCTCGTGTACTACGTGTCGAATAATTAATCACCATGAATAGATTTCATCTTCTCTTTTAGTATGTATATGCCATCCAATTATTTTTCGCTTTCAACATAGTTACACTTTCACACAATTTACTATGTTTTCTCCGTCAGTCAGTCTGTCTATTACACTTTTTATACATACATTTCGGTCGACCTATTTTGCTCAATCTCCATTGTAAAACCTTAACAAAATCCACCAAACAAAAAGGGAAATGCAGAAGAAATTCCTTCGTGATTCTGCATGGAAATGTGTTAAAAAAAAAACAATGCAATGAATAAGTATGAATGGCAGTGAATATCCAGCAACTGTGCTTGGAATCGTGTCTAGGAATATGTCAAGAACCTGATAAGTAAACGCGTCAAATATGTGAAGCAACACCATAAATATAAAGTACATTACAAGCTTCATGTAGAAGGAAAAAAGGACTTGACTTTAATATTAAGTAGGGATCCTGTGCAAACCCCATAAATTTCCTCTTTGTTCTTTTTTTTTTCTTACACCGAAACTCTTCGATTAAGGACCAACTGCTTCACTTAAACGTAGCTGCTGTTTTTCAGTAAATCAGGATTAAACGCCTAACCTCAGTTGACGTGTATATCCTTTGCATTGGAACTTAATTAGAACAGAAATTTCCACTTAACTTTGTTGGTGTCTTGTTGAACTTGCGCGGGTGTTATTGTAAATCTCGAGATACTGGATGAATGGTAATAGGTACTTGTGCTGAAACTAGGAGCATTTCATTATCTAAAAGGATCAGCAGAATCCTTATGTCAGTAGTGGTACTTGCCTTAAATTTCTTTTCATTTTGCTCAAATGACAAGCCATCCTTTGTTTGTACATTTTTCAAGAGTCTTTTACTACTGACTCGTTTGGCAATGAAGGATACACTCCAGCTAAAGAGGTCACTTTTCAGTGCCAAGCACTAAGAGCGCCAATATTCGTTTACTGCGCTCTCAAAAGTGCACAAAATGCAAAACTACTCTGCAGGAGAGAGGGAAAATTAACTTTAAATTTCTTTGAAAGATGCATAAAACGGTTTGCATTTGCCCTGTCAGTAGTTTTCAGGAGTGGAGGGTTGTTGTTCATTGTCAATCGAATGTGCTAAATTGACAACACTACTTCCCAGTAGCGTTGACAAGTTGTCTCTTGCTTTTGCATACTTAGCTTTTGATGGTATTATTAATTTTAGCAATTTGGAATATGTGAGAGAAAGGGCTTTCGCTACGTTAGTTAATAAAAACGCTTATTTGTTCATAGTTAAACATCGCATGTAGAATTCTATCCAGGCTATCCGAATTATTGTATGAGCATCTAAAACGCACCTAAAGATAAATCTAGGAGATGACCAGACGATGTTAAGGAACTTGTTCCAGTTGTGTAGCATGAGAATTTGCAAATCATTCCAAACGTAAACTGCTAGTTTTACTTCGAGTATATGGCTTAAAATATTGACAGAGAAGCTTCGCAAATTCTGGCAAATTTTAGGTAAATAGTGTTTAATTGCATGAAGATCTACATACGTAGATACATCTATCTACACCGTCGACACATAGGCATTATCACATAAAATTAATGTAAAACACTCCACGTGAATAAGGGATGATTTGGAGGTTGAAACAACTCTCTTAGCAATTCCATAATTGTTATTATTTTCTTAGTTATTGTTTCTGGTGACTTTTTCTAACTGAGAATAAAAATGAAAGACAAAATATCGAATTCGAAAAAAAAAAAAAAATTGAATACAAATAGATCTTGTGTAGTTAACACATGTACTTAACTGGAATGGTATAGTAAGTACGGCACTGGAGCCATACTTTACAGACATCATTCCGATTTAGAGACATCTTCCAAGTTTTTTTGACAGCTCCACCATTTACGAGCGCGAAATAAACATATGAGAGTACAACTATCAAGAAAAGCTTCTCAAACAAAAATTAGGCTTCGCACATTAAAAACTAGGCCTATCGCATTTATACGATGGATAAGTACAGTATGGATCCGTCGTTACTTTTTCACATCAAAATTTAATATTTTACATAATCTGTGTAACATTTATAGTTTGGAAGCTATGGGGGGTCTGACAGTTTGTGAAATCAATCAAGGTACACCCATATGTATGTATGTTGTAATTTCATATTTTCTTATCTAAACTAACATTTTCATAATGGCACTTAAAAAGGTTCAAGAAGACATCGTTCTTAGTTCTTGAACAATTCTAGACTCAACCAAAACACAAATAAGTGTAATGTCCTACATGCTATGTATATATTATGCAGGTTTAAATTAGGAAAACAAATGTTGCGTATACGCCACCGTACCTTTTACTTTTTCAATTTTATCAATATTGCGGAAACGGCCAAGGTTTACGAGAAAAAGATTTAATTATGTACATACATATATTGGCAGCCTCAAATAGGCTACCAACAAACATATACAGACAGATAGACAGACATACATATATATGACAAAGCAAGTTTTTTACAGATTAACGTTAATGGAAGTTTGCACTGAACCTTTTTAGTCCTACTTAGTTAAAGGCTTTCCTTAAAAATACAAATGGATATGCAGATGATGATTTTTGATAATTAAAAACCAGGAGGTTACACATGCTCGTACTCATACAACGTGATGAAATAGTGAACATTTACCACAAAAACTGTGAAATTATCGTGGAAACGTTTTAGTAAGCACCTTCATGTCAAGTCTTGAACAGGTCAGTGATGTGAAGACTACAACTCGTATTCGTCCGGTAAGGTCAGTTAAAAATATCACCGCCGTAGCTGAGAGTGTGACTGAAAACCTAAGTGTGTTCATTCAAGGCGATCACAAGAATTGGCCTGCAACCACTTCGTATCGCCTTTTACATAAAGATCTTGACATACATGGTCCTAAGACCCAGTTGGCATAAGAATTTAAGCCAGCAGACCACGAACAACGCCGAACTTTCGCTGATTGGGTGAAATAGATGAACAAGATCATGATTTTGCACAGAAAATTATTCTGAGTGATAAGGCTCATTTCCATTTGCCTGACTACGTAAACAAACTAAACTTTCGCATCTGGGGCTCAGAAGACCCAAGAGCACTAGTGGAACAACCTCTTCATCCACAGCGAATGACACCTTGGTGCAGTTTTTGGGCTGGTGGTGTCATTCGCTCATATTTTTTCGAAAATGATGCTGGGGCGACCGATTTTGTGAATGGATTGCGTTATCGAATGATGTAGACTGATTTTTTTGCAAGAAATTGATGCTATGTACGTGGACGATGTTTATTTTCAGCCAAACGGTACCTCATGCTACAGAGCTGGTGAAATAATGGGTTTATTGCCTGACGAATTTCCTGGACGTAGGATTTCTCGAAATGCAGACTTCAATTGGCTATGTTGAAGACAAAGTCTACGATAATGTTCCACTAACGACTTATACATCGAAAGCAAATATTAGAAATGTCATTCACGAAATACAGCTGCTGTTATTCGAAAACGTGACGTAAAGTTGAATAAAAAGAATCACTATTTACTATTTTAAGGCGAACATTTGGCAGATTTTGTATCTCAGTACTAACTTTAGAGTTCTTCACTTTTTATAAAAATATTGCGTTTTTCTGTTGACAATGACACCAATTTTTGGATGACCCCACATATTTTGTATGTTTTCACTAAGAAACCCGTTCGGGTAGGGGTTAGGCAAGGTAGGCATGCCTGTCGTAAAGGGTGACTGAAATCCAACCTCCCCATATTGAGTGTATAGTGTATACAAAACATGCAATGAACAAAACGACAAGATTGATTACTCCAAGAGGCCAGGTCCAGCTCTACTGAAAACTCCATCCTCTTCGGGGGTCGGCTCTATGGATTCTGGGGAATGCCGCTTATTGCAATTCAATGACTCTTTTATAACAAGTTCAAGGGTATCTCGATATCCTTCAATAAGATCGAGTAACAATCGGGAGTACCAGCGTGCAAAACTGGGGACTCAGCGAAATGGATCTACTCGATCTCGATCTTAAGAAAGAGATAGACTTATTAAAAGGAATGAATAAGGAACACGTATTTGCGAATCGGGTCCCTAAGAAAAAACCTAGTAAGAAACGGAGAGCCGATTCTTCGCCTAAAGTCGAGCCAATAATAGAAGAAAAGTAAAAAGAACCACAAGAAAAACAACTTCGAGCGCAATAACGGGATAACGGAGAATAATAAGTTCCATTTTGATAATATCGAAATTTAAAGTTACATCTTTGAGGAATAATTAATGTCCCAAAAGCTAAATACTGATCAGATTCAGTGGTATATGTACTTACGAAGTAAAGTCAGAAAGGTCACAACGGGTTAAAGCAAGGAGACTCCTCCCTTCATGCACCAAACCTCCGAAACCTGTGCTAATTGTAAGAGAAAGCACCCGGCAGATTATAGAGGATGTAAACTCCTTTAGCTAGGAGTTTCAAAAACAGAGAGATATGCTCCTTAAGCCTCAAAATACAAGAAGGTCAAAAACCCGCTAACTATGATAAAGCATAAGGCCGCTCAGAAGGTAATCTGAAACCACCGGATCCACAGCGTAAAAAAGTGAAAGAAAGAGTGACAATAGAAAAGCCCGGGACCTCTGTTCTCAAAAGAAACGATACTGAAAAATTACCTTTAGAATATCAATCGAATAAGGGAACCCGAAAAGTCGGAGTACTGACTTAAAAGTTAAAATTTCGACGGACCCTGTTTCTCATGTTCTCTTAGTTATTTTGTAAAGTAATTCACGGAAAACGCGTACTTCAACTAGAATATTTCATATTACATATATATGTATATATATACATGTACGAATGTAAAAAAAATGTACTTGCAATGTAAACAGACTTTTTCAAAAACTTGTCGAATTGGAAATATTCATGCGCGAAAATGATATTCACATTTGTTTGATTTCTGAAACTCACGTTAAAAGGAATTGTATTTAAAAATAAAAGGATGGAGTGATTTCCATGCTTCTCATCCTTCGGGAAAAGCAAGATGTCATCTGTTTTTATTAAAGACTGCATCGATCAACCCAAGGACCGAAAGATAGAGCTTAAAACTTTGCGCTGATACATGAACTCTATTGAAGGAGAATGGTGTTTTGGGAGAATTTTTTCTTTATAATGTATTCTATTCCATTTGCGTTGACAGATTTTGAGGAAAAATTAATCAATAAACTATACAACATATTCGGAGACATCGTACATTGGGCTTTTAGAGTGCATGCCACTAAAATAGAAGGGGAGATCATCCGACACCGAATGTGCAACTGGAGGCAGCTTGCTAAACAATAAGGGTTAATTGGCTGATTCCTAGATTCGCTCCTAACTGTAAGGAGGTACTTTTCCCCTGCTGCATCAAGTTTATCATGATTTCATTTTCAGCATATATCCTATGAGTCATCTCGGTGTTAATTGGTTATCAATTTCTCTTTCTATGATGTTCTATTATTCTATCAAAACATGTTTCACGTTCTGGGTTTTGCCTTGTATTTATCGAGGTACTCGCGAAAATATTCACGCCAAGGTAAAATGCGTGTCAGGTAATAATTCACCTCTCCGTGTATTCTTCTAATACTTTACGGTAGGGGTCAGTTAATGTTTCCATTGTCCTTTGATTGTACAGCCCAGTTGATAGTTCTCCTGTCTTCTGGCTGGCTCTAAAGTAGCGCCGCGGACCTTTATTTTCTAAAGTATGCTAGTCACTAACGATGCGATTTTGTGGGCCCTCTTATGCATGTTTTTCAATCCATCACTGGTAGAAGACGAATCATCTGAATGCAACTTTCGGACACTTGTTTTAGTGTTTTTGCTACAACCACCAATGTAATATGATATGGTGATAAGTAGCACTAGGTTTCCAAGACTACGAATCCACACAGCTACCCGGCGCTCTCCAGATGGTCGAACCGCCAACCAAATCGACCACGTGCTAATAGATGCAAGGCATCCATCCAACATTCTGAATGTACAAACTTTCAGAGGGGCCAACGTCGACTCTGACCATTTTCTTGTTGCAGCTAAATTCAGAGCTCGACTATCCAACGAGAAGAAGCTGCAGGCCCCCCAGAAAAAGAAATTCAACGTTAGAAGCCTTAGCAAAACTGGAGTAGCCAGAGCCTATAGAGAGCGCCTGCGCGAGAGACTCTCCGCTGTGCATTCACCATCCACAAACGCTAACAATCTGTGGAACCAGTATCGCGACATCATCAAAGGGGTAGCAGAGACCACCATAGGCTACCAGTCACCACCTAAAAAGAGCCCTTGGTATGATGATGAATGCTTGCGTCGGAAAAAGGTGACAGAAATTCACACATGCAAGCGCTGCAGCGCAAAACAAGGACAGCGAGAGAAGAGTATCAAGCCAGAAGAACGGAGGAGAAGAAGATCTTGCGTAAGAAGAAAAAGGCACACGCAGTCTCCCAGCTCAAAGATATTGAAGAGTCCCGCGATAAGAACAGCATCCGGATGTTTTTTTTAGGAAAGCCAAGCAACTGGCAGTTGGCTTCAATCCCGGAACGCAGGCTCTTCGAAACAGTGAAGGAAACCTTCGCGGATGCCAGAGCGCTTAGTCTAGATAACTGGAAGCAGCGTGCCCGGGATCGAAGAGAGTGGAAGGCTGCCGTGTCTCAGGCGGAGACTCTTCACGGGTCGAGAGCCCGTTAAGTACCAATGCAATATAGTCAAAGTAGTCAATAATGTGTACTGTGCTAGGTCTCGGATGATGTATGGCATCATACAACTATTTGTCAGATGGTTCGTTACCCGATGCGATGAGGAATTTCATTGTAGTGGGAATTTATTTTCCGTTAAGTATGCCGTGAAGAGGCCTATAAAAATATCTATTTTTTCCATCACGCTCCTCATAACGAAGTTAGGTATCCCATTAATTCTTGGCGTATTGTTGTTTTTTATTGCTATATCAGCTTCTACGACGGATTATAGCTTTTTTGTATGTTTTCCTAACTATTCGAAATGTGCTTACCCGTACCTTGTTTACCAGTTCCTGAATAAATGTAATCAGCATCAATAGCGAAATCGATTGAGCGATGACCGTCCGTCCGCCCGTCCGTATGTCACCGCTTTTTGGGCCTTAAATTTCGAAAGATACAGTACAAGTGTAAAAATTTTTTAAATCGGGCTACTTTTCATAACTTCACTAAATTATATGAAACCGAAAAATTTTGTTAAGACCAAATATTTAGGCATTTAGATTCCCTACAATTCACCTGTACAAAAGTTTTGGCCACGCCTTCTTTTTGGGGGCGTTTTCATAAAAAAACCGGTTTTGGGCCTTAAATTTTTAACTAGGACGCTGAAATTTCATATCTGGGCTCCTGAGAAAAAGATACAGTTCAAGTGTACACATTTTTTAAATTCGCCCACTGCCACGACCACTTTTTCATAACTTCACTAAATTATATGAAACTGAAAAATTTTGTTAGGACCAAATATTTAGGCATTCAGATTCCCTACAATCTACCCATACAAAAGTTTTGGCCACGCCCACTTTTTGGGGGCGTTTTTTTTTTTATCAAAAAACCGATTTTGATGAAATTTTACATGTAGCATCCTCAAACGTTCGACGTTATAGCCATATTTGTGTATAAAATGCAATTTGGCCACTCCCACTTTATAGAAAGGAGGATAGGGTATCATACGATCCCTTCCAGACGGATTGTAGCTTTTCTGTATGTTTCTTACACAAAATGCAGATTAGATCAGGGTTTAATTTTTTCTCCGCCGTCGTTTTGAGGGCGCCGATATACATACATTGTTTAAATCTCCTCGCTACCATCACGGATACCAGAGCACACTTCCTGCATGTTAAAATGGCAGCTGTAGGATTGTCTCTATAGTAAAAACCGCTTTATTATGTACAGAAAAAGAAAACCAACGAAACATATATTCAGAATGACTCAATCTTTTCCAAATTAAGAGCACAATTATCTACTAGCATCTCCGGTATTGTTCCATCATAATAGGCTAGTTTCACCTAGAAACTAACAAAATCCGATTTATGCTCAATATCGGCTCCGATTACAAAGCCGTTATTTTTTCTATTATCATCTGACTAGCATAAGTTTTTTTCTTATTTTAGACATACCTACATATATACATACATATGTGTTATATCACCATTGTGAAAGTCGTTAAATTCCTTCCAAAACTAAGCATTTAAATATATGTAGGCAGGACACTGGTAGGTGAGCTGCGGGGTTTTCAGTCAATATTTTAAAATCGTTTACGGTATTGAGTCTACGCTCAGGTAATTTGAAATTTTAATGACTAATTTACCAATTTCGACAAGGAAATTACTATGACCGACAAAACTTATTTACAAATCTGCCCTCCAATGTAATGCTAGAATTCATCACGAATCGATGTTAACGACGTCGTGATTTCCCATCACTTCCGGGAACCTCAATGTTCATCACATCCTTAGCAGACACATAAAACAAAATCGTTTCCGATTACAATGAGAATGTTATAGTCGATATGGGAATTGCAACCATTTCAAAATGTTCACAGGTGGCTTAACTGAGAGACAACACAGAACAGACAGGGAAGGGAAAGAAAGAAAAAGGCATTCACCTTGATATTCGGATATTCATGAGAATCCTGTGTATTCTTTGAGCATACTTCCGTTTGCCTAAGGTCCAACATCCGTTTTTCCCCGAAGGTGATAATAATGTTTAAGAGGGCCTGTACCTTATGCATATGGAATCGCATCCATTCTCCACTACTGGGTATATGTACATACATATATATGTAAAAGTAATCCTGGTGAACACTAGTCGATTGTCTCTTAGAAATGGCCGAGGCTGTGGCAGTGAAGCACCCAACTAAAGTATAGTTGTTGCACATGTAGCTTACAGGAAATGAAGCGAAAGAATAGAAATCGAGTGTACACAGAATTTTGGATTAAGTGAAACTTGCAACAACTGGGAGTTAGTAGTTGTTATACTGCAGCGATTTCAGTCGACGTAAAAAATCCCTTCATTCCAATGTCCCTACGGTGTGGCTCAATAAATTTTTGTGTGGGTTCTTTGGTCGAGTTTTTGTTTTTGGCTTGAATTGTTTCACATGAACTGGAGGAGTGCATTGGAAATCGCATGTGCAACTGAAAGTAGAAAAGAATCCTTGGGGGATTTTCACTATGGTTACAGTTAAGGCGTCTAGTCCGGATGCTTATAGTCTCCCTAACTCGAAGGACGTTGCTGCTCTTGAAGTGTATAGAAATAATGCAAGTTTAATGTATAGTATAGCGAAATCAATGCACGTTCTTTCATATTGTGGATAACAGGAATCGTGAGGACCAAAAGATATGAGCGCTGAGATATAAGTCAGTAAAAATCATACCACCACAATGTACTGCTTGATATTTTAAACGCAATTCTGCGACGAAGGGGTGCTGTTTTGCTTACTGATTGCGATAATTTGCAGAGAGGTTTGGGTACATTTTAGTATTTTTCTTATCAGGACTCTAAGTTGTGATTAACGAGTTTTGTGGGAAATATATTGGAATGCATTTTTTAGTGCATCAAGTTCTGCTTTCATGAAAATGACATTATAATGTAGGATCTTTAGAATGTAAGCATAGAAAATATAGCTCTTGACAAATAGATACTATGCATATGCATATTTGCGGTGTTACTGGTATAATGAGACCGTGATTGAGACTTGAGTCGAACAAGTTGAAGGACAAGCAGGAAATTATACATGTGAGAAGAGTGGGCTATCTACTGGTCTCTTTACTATAAAAGAAAATATTTTCAATATTTTTGAACCATTGTTGGTTTATTGAAAAGAGTAAACCTTCCTATTAATGATGGAATACAACTTCATTCAAATGACTGCTTTGGCTGGCTTAGCAGTAGGCCATCAAGTCAACCCAATTTTTCAATACATTTTCGATGGTTTCGTTTCTTATTTCACGAATAGCTTGATTGACATTGTTCTTGAGTACCTGAATCGTCTCTGAATCATTCGCATAGCATCGATCTTTAATGGCACCCCACAAAAAATGTCCAACGGCGTCAAATCGCAGCTCCGTGCCGGCCAAGCAACATCACTAAGACGACTGATTACACGATTATTGAACTGCATAGAAGTGTGCCTTAAATCGATTGTTGGACGTCTTGTGTGGAACGTAGCCCCATCTTGTTGGAATCATAACTTGACAAGTCCAAATCCTTAATTTCTAGCCACAAAAAAAAAATCGGTTATCATGCCTTAGTAGCGCTCCCCATTGACTGTAACGTATTTTCCATTGTCGTCTTGGAAAAATAGACCAATAATACCGCCACTCCTGTAAAAAGATGCAATATTCTCTGTTGAGTGCACAGGACGAACATGGAAATACGTTCGATTATCAATCAGAAAACTAGTCTCACGCACTTTCATCACAAACTTGCATACACCGTGATTGATGCATGGTGCATTACTTCGACCGAAATTTCTTTTCAAAATTCGCACTATTTCGGCAACACAGCATACACTTTGGAAGTAGCTTTGCAATATTTCCCAACGTTCTTCAAGCGTTTATCAATGTAGTGAATCTTAAGTTTTATAAAAATATGGAATAGTTATAGTTTTCGTATGAGAGACCATAGAGCGTCACAATCTCTTTGCGAGTTTGGGGAGTTATACTTCTCGAACGTACATATATATTTCAGTACAATCAATATATTCGTGATCAGCATGAATAGCGAAATCGATTGAGCGATGACCGTCCGTTCGTATGTCACCGCGTTTTGGGCCTTAAATTTTGAGCTAGGACGATGAAATTTCATATCTGGGCTTCTGAGAAAAAGATACAGTACAAGTGTAAACATTTGTTCATAACTCCACTAAATTATATGAAACAATCCACCCATACAAAAGTTTTTGCCACGCCCACTTTTTGGGGGCGTTTTTATCAAAAAAACCGATTTTGATGAAATTTTACGTGTAACATCCTCAAACGTTCGACGTTATAGCCATATTTGAGTACGAAATGCAATTCGGCCACGCCCACTTTATAGAGAGGAGGATAAGGTATCATACGATCCGTTCAAGACGGATTGTAGCTCTTCTGTATGTTTATCTTTTGTTTTAGTTGTGCTACTTATTCAACACCCGCGAACACTCATCCAAACCATGGTCAAGCGCTTCACAATCATCATCAGACAAACAAACTCATTAAATCTCACTAACACAGCCATCAAATATCTAATTTCATTTCTATTTCTTGTATATGTATATGTATATGTTTATATACAAATGCATACGTTCATACGTGCCATAATACGAGATGGACGTGACTTTAATAATAAATGTAAATATGTAAATAAACCGGAATGAAATTATATAAAATTATTCAATTGTAAATGCAATTAGTATGTCCATTTTTTGCTTTATTGCTCAATCTCGATACAAAATGCACTGGGGAACACAACTGCTCAAAACACGGTAATATGTCCATCGGAGGGTACATGGTTCTAAGGTTAAAGGAAATAGGGACGAAAGTTTAATATATCTTTACTCAATGATTTCTGAAAACTATGTTTACACTCTTTTTCAGAAAGAGTTTACAAAAAAAAAATTAAATAAAAATTCACAATCAAACCTTAAACTACAATAAACTCATTGGGCCTTACTAACAACGAATCATTAGTCGTGACTTAAAAAAGGTGTCGACTTAAATATTAATACACACTTAAGTCTAAAGTGTACTAATAATGTTTTAATAGTCGACTTTTACTTAAACGTGGCTCTTTCAAAGAATTTACTACATTTTCATTGAATCTACTACATAATATTGGTCTGACGTTTCATATTTGCACTTGAATTTGAATTTTTATTTCATGGTGCTATGAGGACAGTGGTTATAATTTAAAATTGAATTGAATGTTTATTTTAGATACCAATATCAGGAGACGCCTACACACTTGCCATTCGAAAGTCGAAATAAACAAAATCAGCTGAGATTGTTTTCTTCGCCTGTTTATACATATAAAGCGGTGATACCAATGCACTGAAGTTAATACTCTTTCTTGGTTCCCTTTTCCCTCCTGAATGGAAAGTGAATGCATAACAATCCTTTTTAAAACTCTAATATATTATTATTTTCATCAAACAATAACTTTGTATAACGAAATATGTAGTAATTAATTGTTTCAATGAAACATTCATGAAAAACACATTTTTACTGTAAAGTATTTCAGTATATAATAAGATTAAGGATTTTTTAAAATTCATAAAAATCGAATAACGCTTATACAGTTTCAGCTATATTCAATTACCATTTAACGCATAATTTTAGTATTCTAGATACCAAATCTAATCCTTTTTAGTATTGTTCGTGCTATTAAATTAGTACATTGGCATTACTCTGATTTTAATGACATATTTGTAAAATAAAACATGACTTTCTGTACATTAAAATTTAGCTCCATACTAGCACTATTAAATTCGTTATTGTATTTCAACAAAATCAATATTTTGATAA
Organism: Xylota sylvarum; assembly: GCA_905220385.1. NCBI lineage: Eukaryota > Metazoa > Arthropoda > Insecta > Diptera > Syrphidae > Xylota > Xylota sylvarum. The sequence goes on along the minus strand of LR999957.1, from coordinate 63,606,475 downwards.
AATCGCCCCACATTCTCTACAATTCACTCATACAAAAGTTTTGTGCACGCCCAATTTTTGGGGGCGATTTTATCAAAATATTGATTTTTTGGAAATTTTACATGTAACGTCCGCAAACGTTCGAAGTTATCGTCGTAGTTCCAATACGACTATGTCCACTTTATAAGGGCTAGATAGAAAGGAGGATAGAGTATCAAACGATCCGTTTAAGATGGATTGTAGTTTTTTTGTATGTTATTAAGTAATTATGGTTAAAAAGTTATTTGAGAAAATTTAAAGAAAACAATTTACTCTTAAAGTATAAGACTAGAGGAAGTCATTGATAAGTTTTTTACTTGTTTTGAATTTTACAATATTTTTTTTTTAAATTATGCGGAAGTTCATTAAAAATTGAGGGAACACTATGTTGAAGTTCTTTTCTACCGTATGTGTTGCATGGTACCTACATATGTGTATTTGTAGCATATTCATGGCCTTTATTCTATGTAGTACAAAGGTAGTGGTTAATGACAAGTTAATTGTTAATTAGTTAATGATATGTGGTAACATACGGACGTATGGGAATGGCTCAATCGTTTTCGTTATTAGTACTGATCACGAATATGTATACATTTATACTCGATTATTTTTCTATGTCACAAACTTAATATACCCTTCGGGCTGGGTCTTAATATCAGGAGTTTTTAGCTCTATTTTTTTTATTAAAGGAAAACAAAAAATACACTAATAATAATTAATTCAAAATTTTCAACATTAGTGTATATTTTTGATAGAATCTCGGTTTTTTTATTACCGTCATTGTCTTGATTTGCACCCTGTTCATGGTCTTCAGTACGATGTAAATACAAGATTAGAAGTGAGTTATTCGCAGATGTCTCGTTAACTTGACAAGCTTCAGTAGTTGAACTACTATCGCGGATTGTTGCGTTCGTTTCTGTCATTCACTTTCACCGAACTTTGATAGACGAGTGTTTACTATTGACTAATCAAATCATTAATCTAAACTTGTGCATGCACTGGTAAATAGGCGACAACAATCAGCGAAATTGTCTAAATGAGATAAGTCCAGAACATAAAACAATTTTTAATAAAGATTTCTCTCCGCCTGAGAGCGAAAAAACGGTGGTATATATAACGGAGAGACTAAAAGTGCAACTATGAGTATTTATCCTATCCTGATTATATAGAATAAAAATCAGCTGATTTTGATATAAGCTTTGGTGTTCCTACAAATACGTCAGTGCGTTTATTCGTTTTAGAATTAAACCTCCCATCTGTCAAACATTACTTAATGGACAAAATAGTCTCTTCTTTATTTCTGCACTAATACTGGCTTCCCAAGAAACGATAGCAGAAGTGCAAATAACGACGACGACCAACACTGATGAGTTGAGAAATGTGTGCTGCACAAACAGGAACTAGATTAAAAGCCATACCAATCCGAGTACTAAAGCAAGCCTTATGCCTATGCTTGAAGTGCATATCTGCTCACGTTTATAACACTTGTCTATGCCCAAGAAAAAAAAAAGTGCCTGCGTCTTAACATATCCCCTTGAATAGGAGGATTTCCATAGAACACATATTTATATATATACATATATGTAAGTGTACTAGAGTCACAGAATGAGTGCAAATAACAGACCAGTACCCAAGGTACTGTGAAACGAAATCATATTCTAGGCCGATGTGAACTTGAAGGACTATGGGTCCTTTTACTTTCCTTTTACTTTCATACTGGTTATACATACTATAATAATTTCCAACCACTGAGCCATAGTCAATATTATTGATTTCTTAAACTCCATTAATATGTTATAAATAAAGAATCATAAACCTTACGATTGTTATATTTAATTTTAAACCACGCATCCCACATTGTGTTCGAAAAGCTTTGTTCGAGACGTAATAACCTTTTAAAAGGTTTTATTTAACCTTCGTTTACTTAGAAAAAAAAATAAGAGTAAAACTTTCAAACTACAATTCAAAATACATTATACATAAAAATAACCGACGAAGTAAAAGGAAATGCTTTATTTGAATCTGAGATCTTAAAAAAACCTTATTGACATGTCAAAGGACGAAACTCTATTCGATGTAATAAAACAAAAAGTTTGCCTTCAAAGGATCTTTGGGAATTGGTAAGAGAAATTGGGACCGAATTGTCCTTGGGGAATACAATGTAAAAAGACACTTTGCATCCACTTTCCTTTGAAATCCCTTTTTTGTCGCCATTCTCACTTTTGGGATAACAAATTCCGTTTAAAAAAGAAAATATATAAATATGTTGGTGTATAAAAAGGATTATGTACATGTGAAGTTTTGGCTCTGTGCCTGTAAAGAGATAAAAAGTTTGAAAACAAATTCAGAATTTTTTTCTTTGCATTTTTACCAACGTTGTTTCTTTTTTGGTAAAAGTTTTTAAGGATAAATAATGTGTTAATTGTTGGCGGAATATGACGGTTAAATTTCTGTAAAGTATTTCGATTAAATGGGCAGTTAATTGAAGAATATTACAGACAATAGCATTTGTGGGTGTAGACGCTGTTACTGTTTTCTTTTCTTCTTTTTTTTCATGTTCCCTCGTGAGAGTCTGACAACCATGCGTTTGCTATGGAAGGAATCTACTAGAATAATGTAAAGCATACCACCAGAAGACTTATCATCGTACCACCTTGGGATACCAAAAGACATCATCATACCACCCTCTCTGTATGTCAGATACACTCGACAAAATACTAAAGTTTTTCAAAAAACATTTAAAGCTGCAAATAATATCAGAGGCTGAATAGTTACGGCTGTTGTCTGAAACTAAGTCAGGGGTAAGTAATTGAATACCCCATACCTAAACACGTTCCATCCTAGGGCCTTAAACTTGAAAGGCCCAAGAAATCCAAAATTATTAGTTATGCTGACTTCACGTGTTGTCGTCAGAGAAGGAATACTTTACATAACTAACAAGTTCTATTCCAAACATTTGAAACCTTTTCTGGGTTTTTTTTTAACACTAGAGTATATTTAAAAGATAAGTTAACATGTTCTTTTGCACAAAAGTCATGTATATGAACATACAGAAGTACTTACAGGCTGCTGCGTTAAATGTGCATAGTTATACTAAATCCAGCGTCCACAAGCGTTTCTAAGTTATGAAAAAAATATTACGATACTATATCGTCATCCCCTTGTGAAATCTTAAAAGTTTCGACATTGAATTCATAGACCAAGCATAAGAGCCTTGCAATAAAACAACAATGTTGTCAACAAACACATCCTAATTAACATTTTATGTGCACAGAGGCGCACTAACATTTTATTATACTACAAATCGCCCCATTGCTGCAACCGTTTGCTCTCAGCTAAATCCCCCACAAAAATCTCTTTGCACACATGAGAGGAATAAAAGTGTCACTTGCCTTTATTGCAGGAGACATTCAAAATGGATTTTCCTCACCGAATGTCCTCCAACGAGAATTAAGTGGCTGTGTTAACGGTCGGCAGAAATGACCCGGACCAAGACCAATGGTTTATTCGATTTGCACTATCAGGGGATGTTTTGCTTTGGTTTCTTCCCATAATTCTCTCTTAAAATCTTAACTGCAGGACCATAAGACCTCGTAAAATTTTGCAGGCTTTCGTAATATTACTTGAACGTTACCATATTGGGACTATCTGAGGCGGTCGACCTTAAGAGCATTTGATCTAATGGAGTTGTTAAGATTTAATAAACGGTTATTTGTGCTATCCTTGTAAAGGTCAATTTGTGTGTTAATTGTTTGCTTAAGAGATTCCAACGAACCGTTGGAGGATTTTACGAGAATTTCTGTATGTACTTATGGTTTCATCGTAATGGCAAGCAAACATTTGAAATGGTTTTCTATACAAAAATAAATGAAGCGCACACCGCATTGAATTACTCCTGGGCATCAGTTAAATCAACCGTCATCAATTTATACTCATTTGCTTTTACAGTCAAGTCATACTAATGTCTAACTGAGTTTAGGTATTACTTCTTACAGAGTTGTTGCTTACTTCAACACCTTGTTAGAATTAGGAGATCCAGTAACATTTTTTTTTCGAAACAATATTACCTATTTGAAAATGAACAAGAAATAGGATAGGACACACTCCACAACTTAAAACCATCGTCAATTTTTTTCTTTTTCGCGACTATTGCATTCAGGGACGCTATGAATGTGTGAGAAGTAAAACGTTTGCTCTTGCAAAGGTGAGTACTGACATCAGAGTGAGTGCATGGGACTCGTAGAGAATGTTGGTCACTTCAATTTAGGATATGTTCACTAAATACATATTATTTCATTGTTAAGCATTTTGTTCTCAATAAATGTCCAAGTCCAAGCGCTCAGATTCAAGTTCAATTAATATAGGAGAGACATGCGTGGAAGCAATAATCAATAGTTAACTACACAATGAGTATTATTTTAGCCAGTTTGATGAGGAGAAAGGATAGCATTGTCCACTTTTTAGGCGATCATTGTTGTCATCATATGTTGATGATCAAGACTACATCATGATCATGAAACGTTTTCCGAAAGGATATTAATCGGAGGAATGCCCAATAGCAATTTACATAGTTTTTGTTTTTGAGACATAATCGAGATATATAGATAAATGGACCATGCCCGTCCTTTAACTTTGAACAATGATAAATAAATATTAAAAACCTCTTCATGACGGTTATAGTCTTCGATAATTGGCAGACGTTCGCGAGAGCCGAGTCAGTGCAAGAAATTTCGGTCTTGTCTGGTGATCGAACCACAAACTCCTCACTCAGTAGTCCAACTAATCGCTGAGACACAGAGCCAATGACAGTAAATAGTAGGGCCCTTCTATTCTTGTAAGAAATAAAACACACACAACATGAATGGTTGTGAAAATTTTGAAATCCGCTCACTGCCACGCCCACCTTTTAAGAACGGTATGTTTTTATAAGAATGCGAAAAAAATCATTAAGGACAATCACCCATACATTATACATGTATTAATGCAATTTTGCATGTACACAATATACAATACGATCTGTTTCATAGGAATTGTAGTTTTTCGGTATGATTTGTTCTGTGTATGAACTTATAAGTATAATTGTAAATTGCAAGTAATACAAACAAACTTGAAAATTAAGGAAAATGAAACATATGTACATATGATTGTGATACATATGGGTCGTGACTTTTACCCCAAGGTTAATTAACTGTAGCTATGGTATTTGAAATAGGGGCTTTATACCTTGTAAGAAACACGCGGAATAAACGAAAGTATTAAACGATATAAATTGAATCATACATAATCTGGGTCGAAAAATCTAGGAATCATTGTTACATGACTTATATTTCGTCTTTTGCCATTGTCTCCTCATTATGGCAATTACCTCAAATTCGATTGGATTAAAGTTAAGTGGCAGTTTATTCTGAGGTACTAGGCTACGAACTTATACCTAATCCCCAATATTAATGGTATTGTAATTTGCTCAACGTCTTATGTCGGGTATCTGTTTTCCTTTTTATACCCTATCCTAAGGGTATATTAAGTTTGACACATAGTTTGTAACATAGAGAAATAATCAAGATAGACCCTATAAAGTATATATATTCGTGATCAGCATCAATAGCGAAATCGATTGAGCGATGACCGTCCGTCCGTCCGTCCGTATGTCACCGCTTTTTGGGCCTTAAATTTTGAGCTAGGACGATGAAATTTCATATCTGGGCTTCTGAGGAAAAGATACAGTACAAGTGTAAAAATTTTTGAAATCCGCCCACTGCCACGCCCACTTTTTCATAACTTCACTAAATTATATGAAACCGAAAAATTTTGTTACGACCAAATATTTAGGCATTCCGATTCCCTACAATCCACCCATACAAAAGTTTTGGCCACGCCCACTTTTTGGGGGCGTTTTCATCACAAAACCGAGTTTAGGGGCTTCAATTACTCAATTGACTCAGTTTATTATGAGGTACTAGGCTACGAACTTATACCTAATCCCCAATATTAATGGTATTGTAATTTGCTCAACGTCTTATGTCGGGTATCTGTTTTCCTTTTTATACCCTATCCTAAGGGTATATTAAGTTTGACACATAGTTTGTAACATAGAGAAATAATCGAGATAGACCCTATAAAGTATATATATTCGTGATCAGCATCAATAGCGAAATCGATTGAGCGATGACCGTCCGTCCGTCCGTCCGTATGTCACCGCTTTTTGGGCCTTAAATTTTGAGCTAGGACGCTGAAATTTCATATCTGGGCTTCCAAGAAAAAGATACAGTACAAGTGTAAATTTTTTTTACATCCGCCCACTGCCACTCCTACTTTTTTATAACTTCACTAAATTATATGAAACCGAAAAATTTTGTTAAGACCAAATATTTAGGTATACAACTTCCCTACAATTCACCCATAGAACAGTTTTGGTCACGCCCACTTTTTGGGTGCGTTTTCATCAAAAAACCGATTTTGATAAAATTTTACATGTAACATCCTCAAACGTTCGAGGTTATAGCCATATTTGAGTACAAACTGCAATTTGGTTACGCGCACTTTATAGAGAGGGGGATAGGGTATCATACGATCCGTTCCAGACGGATTGTAGCTTTTCTGTATGTTTCTTTATTTACTGCGTCCAAGTCTCGCGCCTCTGTGTTTAGGTTATAGCTGAATTGCAAAACAAGCAGAATGTTGATGCTTTAACATAGCACTCATGATAAATAAGTGCAAAAACTTCCATTTCAACAGAAAAATCATTTGTATCACTTGAATTCATGTTGCGCTCTTTGCGCAGCTGATTCATTCAAGAAGCGTTTTGAAACGTGATGCTTTGCAACATTGTTTATACCCTATCCTAAGGGTATATTAAGTTTGACACATAGTTTGTAACATAGAGAAATAATCGTGATAGACCCTATAAAGTATATATATTCGTGATCAGCATCAATAACGAAATCGATTGAGCGATGACCGTCCGTCCGTCCGTCCGTCCGTATGTCACCGCTTTTTGGGCCTTAAATTTTGAGCTAGGACGATGAAATTTCATATCTGGGCTTCTGAGAAAAAGATACAGTACAAGTGTAAACATTTTTGAAATCCGCCCACTGCCACGCCCACTTTTTCATAACTTCACTAAATTATATGAAACCGAAAAATTTTGTTAAGACCAAATATTTAGGCATTCAGATTCCCTACAATCCACCTATACAAAAGTTTTGGCCACGCCCACTTTTTGGGGGCGTTTTCATCATAAAACCGAATTTTGGGCCTTAAATTTTTTACTAGGACGCTGAAATTTCATATCTGGGCTTCTGACGAAAAGATACAGTGGAAGTGTAAATTTTTTTTACATCCGCCCACTGCCACGCCTACTTTTTTATAACTTCACTAAATTATATGAAACCGAAAAATTTTGTTAAGTCCAAATATTTAGGTATTCAGATTCCCTACAATTCACCCATACAACAGTTTTGGCCACGCCCACTTTTTGGGGGCGTTTTCATCAAAAAACAGATTTTGATAAAATTTTACATGTAACATCCTCAAATGTTCGAGGTTATAGCCATATTTCAGTACGAAATGCAATTTGGCCACGCCCACTTTATAAAGCGGAGGATATAGTATTAGACGATCCTGTCCAGACGGATTGTAGCTTTTCTGTGCATTTTAGAACGTTTGACGTTGCAGTACAGCGGCAGTACTCCACTTTCATGTTTTCTACTTCGCCGTTTACCTGTAGCGAATATGGTGGTGATATTAGTAACCCGAAATCATGCTTTAACTGATTTGGGATACCACAAATCTGCGTAATATTTCTTCTAGAATTGTGATGATTTGGGTAGACCCGATTTTCTGCAAGAACTTCGTCTCCTGGTGTTTGTAATACCAATACCTGTAATAATCTAAAATAACAAAGACAAGATCGTGATTTGGCAGTGATCCTAACAAATCAATTGCTACACAATGCCGAGGTCAATCTGGAAACGCATGACGTTTCATGGGCACCGGTTATATCGGCTGTGAAACTAATAAGCATTCACGACAGTTCTTCACAAATTTTTCGACGTCTCTGTCCATCGATAGCCACCACACTTCTGCTCGAAGTCTACACTTTATTACTGTTTCTCTCGGGTAACCTTCCTGAGCAAAATTTAAAATTTATGATCGTAGGGAAACTGATATAACAATTCTGGTACCATGCAGGAAGAGACTCGTGTTTTCATCAGTTCCGCAGCAGCGTTATTGTTTTGTACAATCTCACTTAGTGTGAACGCACGTGAAATCATTCCCTTTACTATCACATGGATGTTTTGCTGTTAAAAAAATTAGTATATTCAACTTTACAAAGTAGAGAGAGAATGAGCAATATTCAATTTCCCAGCCTGGTAAATACCTTAACTTTGGAAGGACTGTAGTCTAAGAACCCGTCTTTCAACCCTAGCTAGTGATGTTGACGTTGGGTTTAAAATCACTTTCAGCGGCTTATGGTAAGCTATCACTTCAATTCCTGCAAGATAGCATTAGAAACCCTTTGCGGCAAGGCTATTACTACCATACGAAATAACTTGGGGGATTTAATCTTGAAACTGAAGATAAACTGTCCCAAGGTAACTTGACTTGCACCGGTTACCCGGCATGTCATATTAACGCATGGATGAAAAATTGGCAAATGAAACTAAACGAACTATAATCCGTTCATATTAATTTGACAAACAGAAGACAGGAATAGAATAGAAAAGTGAAGAACTGAACTTAAAGTACAAGAAACTGTACTGATGTATGACTTCATGTCTTTCAGTTAATAACAAACTACTAATTTACAAACACATATTGAAACCTGTATGGACTTATGAGTTACAACTCTGGGGATGTACAAGTAAGTCGAACCAAAAATGCATCTAACGATTTCAAAACAAAGTACATACATACATATTTCGAAATACTGTTAAAGCTCCGTGTTACTGTCGAAACATAAACATACTCAGAGATCTGTAAAGCGGAGGATATAGTATTAGACGATCCTGTCCAGACGGATTGTAGCTTTTCTGTGCATTTTAGAACGTTTGACGTTGCAGTACAGCGGCAGTACTCCACTTTCATGTTTTCTACTTCGCCGTTTACCTGTAGCGAATATGGTGGTGATATTAGTAACCCGAAATCATGCTTTAACTGATTTGGGATACCACAAATCTGCGTAATATTTCTTCTAGAATTGTGATGATTTGGGTAGACCCGATTTTCTGCAAGAACTTCGTCTCCTGGTGTTTGTAATACCAATACCTGTAATAATCTAAAATAACAAAGACAAGATCGTGATTTGGCAGTGATCCTAACAAATCAATTGCTACACAATGCCGAGGTCAATCTGGAAACGCATGACGTTTCATGGGCACCGGTTATATCGGCTGTGAAACTAATAAGCATTCACGACAGTTCTTCACAAATTTTTCGACGTCTCTGTCCATCGATAGCCACCACACTTCTGCTCGAAGTCTACACTTTATTACTGTTTCTCTCGGGTAACCTTCGTGAGCAAAATTTAAAATTTATGATCGTAGGGAAACTGATATAACAATTCTGGTACCATGCAGGAAGAGACTCGTGTTTTCATCAGTTCCGCAGCAGCGTTATTGTTTTGTACAATCTCACTTAGTGTGAACGCACGTGAAATCATTCCCTTTACTATCACATGGATGTTTTGCTGTTAAAAAAATTAGTATATTCAACTTTACAAAGTAGAGAGAGAATGAGCAATATTCAATTTCCCAGCCTGGTAAATACCTTAACTTTGGAAGGACTGTAGTCTAAGAACCCGTCTTTCAACCCTAGCTAGTGATGTTGACGTTGGGTTTAAAATCACTTTCAGCGGCTTATGGTAAGCTATCACTTCAATTCCTGCAAGATAGCATTAGAAACCCTTTGCGGCAAGGCTATTACTACCATACGAAATAACTTGGGGGATTTAATCTTGAAACTGAAGATAAACTGTCCCAAGGTAACTTGACTTGCACCGGTTACCCGGCATGTCATATTAACGCATGGATGAAAAATTGGCAAATGAAACTAAACGAACTATAATCCGTTCATATTAATTTGACAAACAGAAGACAGGAATAGAATAGAAAAGTGAAGAACTGAACTTAAAGTACAAGAAACTGTACTGATGTATGACTTCATGTCTTTCAGTTAATAACAAACTACTAATTTACAAACACATATTGAAACCTGTATGGACTTATGAGTTACAACTCTGGGGATGTACAAGTAAGTCGAACCAAAAATGCATCTAACGATTTCAAAACAAAGTACATACATACATATTTCGAAATACTGTTAAAGCTCCGTGTTACTGTCGAAACATAAACATACTCAGAGATCTGTATGTAGAAAACATCGAATATGAAATTAAAAAAATCGCTAGAAGACATGAATATATGTAGGCTCCGCTTACACTACAACGCTGAAATCTCTCAGCTTTTGTCTACTAATAACTTAGTAAGAAGACTAAAAAGTGTAAAAATCATTCGAACTGGCCAAGTAAAACCTAATTTCGCCTGAAACAGAAAATAATCGAGACCCACAAAAAGGTCATCAACTGATGTCTTTTGGTGCATTATGTTCGGATATAGGTTGTATAGGGTTATGAGTTCATCAGAAAATATTAGGCATCATAGTGGGCTCATCGTGATCGCTAGCGAACCTTTACTGTCAGAAATCTTGAAACAATTCGCCATAAATTTAATTTCCCTACAGAACCTCAATATGTCCTCAATTTTGTTCAGTGAACCAAACCTCCTCCAAATTGTTGAAAAAGTATCTTCCGAGGTATTTTACTCTACTCCGAGCAATGGCTTGACATTCACAGTGTAGATGAGTAATATCTTCTGCAACATGTAGGTCATCACAATACCTGCATGTGTCCGTGTTCATTAAACCTAATCTCATGGCATGCTTCTTCAGAAGGCAATGGCCAGAGAGTATCTGTTTCGCTGTTCTTAACTTTGATCTGCTCAGTTTTATTAATTCTCCAGATTTTTTCCGATTTAATTTAGGCCACAAAGCCTTAGAAACCTTATGCCTTTCTAAGTTTCACCATCTTAGGTCGACCATATTGATGAATTTACCGAGAATTATTCTTTTAGCCACGGTCATTGGTGATCTTATGCCTTCAAGTATATCATTTACTGGGAGCTCCGCTCCTTTTTTGGCCAGTACATCGGTACTTTCATTACCCTCTATATCATAGTGTCCACGAACCCAACATAATTTAACTCGGTTCTGCGAACATAATGCCCTGAGCATTGTGCGGTAACTCCTAACTAGTTCAGATTTAGTAATGTAGGACTCTAGCGCTTTTAGCGCAGCCTGACTATCAATGTAGATGACGATATTCTTGTTGGATATTGATCCCACCTCAAGTAGTTTCGCAGCTTAGAGTACGGCCAGAACCTCTGACTGGATCACACTGCATGTGTGTAAATGCCTCAAGTGTAGCCGTTGGCATACTGCGTGGAGCGCCAGTGATGGCAATACAGGCTGTTCTTTGTACTCTGGTCAACACATCCCGTATATTAGCAAACAAGACATCCATATGTTAGAATGGGTCTAACTACCATAATGCATATGTATATCATTGCCAGTTTCAGGACTCACTTTTTACCCAAACCTGTTAAGGACTGATCCCATAATTTTGCTCAATATATCAAAGAATTTTCCCTGAACTGAAATCACCATGTCATTCGCATAAGCAATGACATTAAACCCTGCGTTGCATAAATAGTTAAGTATATCGTCTATAACAAGAACCCAGAGATGGGGAGAGATATCCCCTCGCTGGGGAGTACCTCTAGTAACCGATTTCCTTATTGAACTATATCCGAGAGTGGGATTGATATTTCTCGTGACGATCATCTTGCAAAGTCAATTGGTAATGCTATGCTCGACATTTATCCTTTCCAGAGCACTTTTAATTGCCTCCCCTCTTATGTTATTAAAAGTCCCTTCAATATCTAAAAAAGCAGCTAGTGCAAATTCCTTCTGCTGAAGGCTGCTTTCTAATTTGCCTACTACTTCATGTAGAGCTGTTTCTACAGATTTGCCCTTTAAGTATGCGTGCTAAGCTTTGCATAAATATCCGTTGCAACACTTACTTCTAATATGAATGTCAAGAAGCCTCTCAAGTGTATTGAAAAGAAATAACGAAAGACTAATGGGTCTATAGCCTTTCACTGATGCGGTAATTTTCACCTACCCATAAAAAAAATAAATTTACGGGACTATAGGTTGCATCGACGATGACACGTATTAAAAAGGAGAATTCACAAGCACCTTCAAGACCTTCATTATAGTAGAAAAGATTTTATTAGCATCAATGCCATGATTGTTAGTATTAGATATTTTTAAAATTGTATTTGCCAATTCCATCTTCATTTTCTTGTATATACATATCGTCGCCCTAATATTGGGTTACCCTAAACGCCAAAATTCACTTTTTGAGTTTGGTATGCAGTCTTATGTTTTCGGGGTGGCTCTTTCCAAATCTTTTATCCGTTTTGATCTATCTCTTTCCATTGCAAAGATATACAAAATGGTTTTGACGTATATCCATCAAATTATCAAGTTTACGTATTGTTTTGACGTAAACGCCAAAATTTGGCATTTACGTCAAATTTTTCATACAGTTTAAGCAAATTTTTGTTTAAGAATTGTTTTGACGTACGTCCTATTGTCCTACAACGTACGCCATCAAAGTTCAAATGTTTGTTCAGTATTGTTTTGACTTATGTGCCTACAAAATGCAAGGTAACGCTGTTTAATCGTATGCACGTACGTCAATAGAAAAAAAAATATTTTTTTTTGGTTTTGCCGTACGTGCATACGATTTTACTGTGACCGTAAAATAGTATAAGTAACGTTCTCTTATGAAAAATATTTCAGTTGCTTCCCATCTTTTGTCGTGAGAGGACGTGATTGAAAGATCATAAAAATGAATTCTCCAGTACCCATTATGGATGAATCCCTTCTTTCGTAAGAACTTGTAGTCTACATAGGTATAAGTTTTGATTCAATATTTCTAATCTTTTAAGTTTATTAGACGAGGTAGTCCCAAATGAAGCAGAATTCAGGGAAGGAACAAATAGAGCTTCCTCAAGTTCACCCGAACAAGACTTTGGTAAAAAATTTCAAATCACCCTGAGTTTCTTTTTCTTAAATGTCGTTGTTTCATGTTCGTACGGTCAGATGATAGCGTAAATGACCCTAATTATGTTTATGAACCAAATTTGCCACATCCTTCAACAGAGAGTGTAAGAAGTATGCCATCAGAGTGTGATACTTCTGGTAAATAAGATCTTATAGATACAAACATAGGAACTAGTTCCATATACTTACATTAAATATTTTTGAATAGGAAGTGATATGACTCCAAAAAGCTCTACCCAAAAAGACAAAAGAATTCTGAAATGTGGAAACAGTACCTTAGAAAACGTTTGCGAGAATCTGGAAAGGAGTACACGAACATTAAAGGAACAGATATTAAGGAAAGGAAAGTGCTGGAACCGTGTAAGCATACCTGTTTTTATTTGTGTACAAAAATCTTTTCTCGTAAAGTGAGACAAAGCATATTTAATTCATTTTGGAGCTTATCCGACCAAGAAAAGCCAACCTTCTACTGCAAATTTGTAAAGCAGGTTCCAATTAAGCGTAGAAGAAAAATTGAATCTTCTAAAAACACACAAACTTTTCACTTCTATTTGGAAACAGATAACATGATTCATCTAGTCTGCAAAAAGTTTTTTTAAATACTCTCTCAATAAATGAAAAGAGAATATACTATTATTTTAAAAACCTCAATGAAGACGGCAGCCAGAATTCCTACAATAAAGGAAAAAACACTAAAAAATTGACCCCGCCTGAAAAAATACAAGAGATTCATGATCACATAAAAAGTTTCCATTCAGTAGAGTCCCATTATTGTAGGGCAATCTCCGATAGAAAATATTTAGAGCCTCACTTAAATATCACAAAGATGTACTCCTTATATAGGGAGTACACGAAAGACCCTGTCAAAGAGTGCATATACCGCAAAGAGTTTAATAATGCATTTAACTTGTCTTTTTACAAGCCAAAAAAAGATATATCATCAGAGAATAAGAAATATTTTGAGGCTCTTTTCAATCAACTGAAATAATAATTATTCCATTTTACTTTAGTATCTAATATGAAAATGTTATTTTTTTAAAGTTATTTTACTGCTTTGTTATTTTTGTTATTAACAAAAATGTATAAAATATTTGAAGTCGTTTCTTTTATTTATATTCTTTGTATTTTTTTGTATTATTTATTTTAATAACGAAAGACTGTGTGCAAAATACTGTGATTTTTTTTAGCAAAAAAAAATTAATTGTTAAAAAGTAGTTCTCTACTTTACGAAATGTGAAATGAATATATTTTTTGTTCCCAAAATCTCTGTCTTTTTTTTGAAACATAAAATTGTGTGTTATATTCCTTGATTTTAAACAAGTACATTTATTTTCTAATTTATTATTGGAATGCCGTATGTGCACAATTTTTAATGTATGTGTATGAGTAAAAGAAAATATTGATTTTAGTGGCGTATACGGCAAACTCATTTTGCAATAAATTTTAAATATTTTAAAAACTAAGTGTTTTAAAATAACTTCTTACATTTGTTGAATGAATATCGTGTCAAAAAATTAAAAAATCCCAGCGGTTGGTTTTCATGAAATAGGGCGTCAAAACTTTAAATGCGATTTCCCAAAAACATTCAAATGGTGTTTACGGCAACCCAATGTTGGGGCGACGATATGTATGTAACCACAAAAAGTTACGCAATATATTCATTGATTTCATTATATGGGAAATTTTGCAGGAATAACATAAGAATGGAATGAGAAATACCATTACTCTTGGTAGATGCTTGGTGATGCAGGTTATCTCCTAACATCGTACTTAGTAATACTTTTTAGATGTACAGAGGCAAACAAACTCTTGGACTTTGATGAAATGGTTGATCATGGAATCGTATTACGTTTGAAACGTTTTTATTTCAATATAATTCAACTTACTTTTGTCGATATTCATTTTTTCTGTGAAAGGAAGATATCCTTTCAAATAAACGTCGAACAGATATTTCAAGAAATTTATTTTCATGTAAAATTTAAAATGTGAAGCACATACAGCTCTCTGCAAAAAAATAGCACCATGTTGAATTTTGAACTTGTCATTTGCATTGGACACTATTTAAATGGCGTAATATTTTATGGACCGATGAGTCTAAAATTGTTTTATTTGGGACTCCTGGAAGCAGAACATTCGTTCGCAGGCCAAAAAACTAGGAGCTTAAATTACAATACGAAATTAAGCACGACGGCGCAAAAATGAACGTATGGGGATGCTTTTCCTATTATGGTACTGGTCCCATATATTGGATCAAACCAGTAATGACCGCTGGAGTTTATGTGGACATTATGATCATGGGATCATAATGTCCACATAAGGGATCATGCTCCCTTACGCAGAGTGCAATATGCCTCTCAAGTCTCTTGCAACAAGACAACGACCCAAAGCATACCAGCATTCCTTTTAGAAGGAATAGTTTCCCGGTTATGGAACGACCGGTTCAGTCTCCAGATCTGAACCCAATCGAAAATCTTTGGACTGATGTAAAAAAAGCCGTGTTTAAGAAAAAACCGAAAATAAATTGCAGTTGTGGGAAGCTGTGCTGGCTGAGCTGAGGGATATTCCACTCAAGCATTAATCGACTCCATGCCAAGACGTTGCGCCGCTGTGCTTAAAAGTAAAGGTCATAAGACCAAATATTAAGGTTCTTCTTTAATTTAAAATTAAAAAACCTTCCAATTTTTGGGAAATTTTTATTTTACTTATGAATTTTTTTTGTGTGCTATTATTTTGCACACCTCAAAATTTATCTTTTTTGTTTATATGCTTATAACTTTTTTATTTTTTGTTATAATAAATGAATTTTTATGTTTCTAAATTACTTTTACTTTACTTTTAATATTTAAAAAAAAGTAATATCCAAATCCGCATTGACTTTTAAAATATTCCTTTCATAAGACTTCTAAGATGGGTGGTGCTATTTTTTTGCACAGAGCTGTACATATGTAGATATCTATATTAATTTAATAAATGAAGCAATGATTATGTCGTGTTGAAAAAATGACTAACCGAAAAAGTAAGTTGGGAAAACTATTAGATCCACAGCAGTACAAAATCCATGTGACATGATATGTATGGAAATTGCAAATTTTTTAATGATAATTGCAGTGTTCTTTAAAATACATATCGAATGCAATATTAAATATTAAGTTTCCACGATAAAAAAAATAACAACAAGGTCTCCTCTCTCCGAACAGGAATCTGCTCCATGTAAAAGACTACCGGAAGAATTTACATATTTTTGTTTTAAAATATCGTTTGAAATAGTATCAGCATTTCACATCTATGTATATTATGGGTCGTGATGTTATAATCCAGTCCTCCACCTAGGAAAGACAAATGTATTTTTACTTTGAAAGAATGCAAGAAATTAAAATTCGAATGTAAAAATTCCCAACGAAACTTCCCCGCTCAGTGCGGATAGCACTCATGATATAAATCCTGAAACAATTGACAACAACTAAGTTTCAAACTGCTACACACAAAATAAAATCGATCCAAACTTCTCCCTTCGTTCTCAAAAATTGCAGTAAAAAGAATGTACATTTACGCCAAGGCGTGGATTAATATCGACCTTTTGCGCTATGTCATAACAATATAAGGGTGTTCATAAGCCCTCGAGAGAAAATTCTATAATAAATAAAAAAATCAGCTATAATGAGCTTTGTTGAAAAACTCCTGACGTTTTATAAATCGGCTTTTTCTCCAGGACTCTAATTTATGTACACTAATATATCAATATCAAATATCTCTTAATTCAGCTGTTCAAAAATTAATTTCAATTTTTGACCATTCACACGCGTCCGACTTCGTATGTCAGACGACAAAGTATATGTACTTAAAATTCATTTAATTAAAAGTTGTTTTATTTTGATGTCGAGTTTAATTTAAATTATATTCGCTTGCTTTGGTCTCCAAGTTTGCTTTTTTTCGCCTTCGCATTTGCGTGCATAATTAAAATAAAAAAATTAAAACAATGAAAATAAACGTTCTGATGAATGAGAGCATTTCGACGGATAACCCGACCTCATTCTGTATTTCCCCGGAAAAATGTCTACTCATGTGTGGGTGCACTTGAAAACACGGAAAAGCTGCATGAGACAAAAGGAGGGTAAAGCATTTATACGTACTTAAATATTCCGTATTAAACGCTTAGCACTTAGGAAGTCTATGGTGGTTACCTTGCACGTGTAGACGCCTTCGTCCATTTTATTTGCTTTTGTAATTCCCAAAATAGCTGTGTACACATCTTTGCTTTCTGGCGGAAGAACGGTTGTCCAAATTTCCCTGAAAAGTAAAAAATAAAAAATTTTATGAAAATGTGCGTATTAAATCCTCCGAACTTGAAGGGCGGACGGAGTTTAAGGTGGAAATATTATTTATTTGATGTTCTTTACGGACACATTTAAATTTATGGCTTTTCATTACTGTAATTATGGCATGCGTCTCTGTACATATTTAAATTGACTTTTCAAAGAAATTTAATATTTTAAAAAATGTTTTATTTTGCATTTGTCTGGAGTATGCTGTCCCGGCAAGTAAATAGATGACATTAAATAAACCCCTCTGGTGGGGACTACTATGTTGGGAGAAAGCAGATACAGACGTATACAACAATTTAGGTACATACTCGTACCAACCACCGTATACCGAGTGTATAGTCTATACAAAACACGCAATAAACAAAACGACAAAATCTGTTACCCCGGGTGGCAGTCCAGCTTTACTGGAAAATCCACCCTCTTCGGAGGTCGGCTCTACTGATTCTGGGGAGAACCGCTTATTGCAATCCAACGAATCTTTGATAAAAAGTTCAAGTGTACCTTGATTCCTCTAACAAGATCGAATAATCCCGGGAAAAGAACGTCCACCTGGAGCGCAATCGCGCGAAATTCGGGACTCAGTTCAATATAAGCTTTGAGGGAAAAAATAAAGCACTCTGAATCAAGCTTAACGAAATGGATCTACTCTATCAAAATACTACACCGACGAAGAAGAGCTAGCACTCTTTTTTTCTTGAAAAAAACGATGCAAGCATTACATATTAGCCTTATAAGATTCAACATATGGTATTAACAAGCATTTTATCATAAAATTGTTAGGAGTATCCTTTTGTCAGAAGGAGAAGAGGCGAAATCACCTTTATTGATTTTGGGTAACTTAACGAAATTTTTAGCATAAATGAACCATACTAGATGGTCAACTTCGAGGGGGTCTCTCTTTCGAACCCACAAGCTGTTCCCGTTGGTGAGCAGGAATGTATGCGTAATTTACATGCAAACTCACTAATACATTCTTGCTCACCAACGGGAGCCACAACTGTCATATGTACGAAGCCATCTTGGACAATTAGTGTCAAAAATTGATAAATTGTGGAGGGGATGCTGTGTCCAATAAACAACTACCAAAAATATTCTTCGTTTCGTGGTGAATCTGTTAAAAGTACGTTACATTTAAAATAGTTAAATTCAAAATGTAACGTATGTTTTAAATCATTTATACTAAATAAAAAACATAATAAAAACATACATACATATGTATCACAGTATAAAGATACATATTTTAATTTGTTCCACTTTGTTTTTTTTTAACAAATAAAAAGTAGATACGTTTAGTATATATTTTGAGGTCAAATATGAAAAGAATATGTTTGATTAAAGGACATATGTATGTGTTGAGATGGTGAACGCAAAATTCTTGTGTTATCCTTAAACTGCATATCTTGTTGTCTTTTTATTTGTTTTATTCTCTTTTAATTTTGTATTCTGACTTAACCATCTACAGTTATTTTTTCATTAAAGATTAACAGAACGGAAGGTTTCAACCAGCCTTTTCATCGACACATAAAATTTGAGAACTAACAATTTATTCTCCTGTGAATAATTTATACACATATGTATATTGTACATATTAGTACTTTAAATCAAACATTTCTACAAATCAGTAAGCACGTAAGCAAAGAACAACCCAATCCAGTACGAAATTTCATACAAATGTAGAATAAGAACACAACAGAATAATAATTATTTAAATAAAATAATTAAAAATCTAAATATCCATTTCCAACAATTTAGTAGTTACATTATACCAATTTGTTTATTTGTGTAAGACATATTTCATTTATTTATAAAAAAAAGATATTGTTTTAACATCCCAAACTCCCCACTGCACTTCCAAACACACCCGCAGCGACCCACTGCCTTTGTTTACATTATTTCAGCACAATTTCAGACTGCTATATTTCTTAAACAGAAAAAGTGCGACAACATCTGAGTACAGATTTGAATTCAGTGCAATGAGTCGAATCGAGTGGCATAAAAAAAAATATAAAAAGTTGTCTAAAATCAAAAATATATTTACTATTTTTTGAGCTAAAAAGTAAACAAATGGGGAAAAAGGAAAATCACCTCCATTTATGACAGCCACGTGTTTAGCCGATACAAAAAAAAGTATCGATTTACTGAAATTTGGTGAAAGCTGTCAGCATAGATTCACTCCACTCTAATGCAAAATTACATGAGCTATTGTTTTGGACCTGTAGATGAGCTGATTAAACTTCAAATCTCTCATTACACGTATTCACCGATGGGAACGAAAGAGAGGATTAGGCTCCGCCCATTTGCGGGTTTTAGCGGGTTGGGGATGGAAAGTTGACTATCTAGGTATAGTTAATTTATGCTAAAAATCATAAATTAACAATATTAGATAGATATGATAGTTAATTTATGATTTTTAGTGTTAACATGTAAGTTGTAGATACCATACAGCCTGGCGGCAGTATACCCGGATTTAAGAAAGAATATTTTAAGTACTTTGAAATAATATATGTAGATGTCTTAATGGAAGAATCAGACTTCTAAATAACTCGAAGCTTGGAGTTCTGTGATTAGCTCGACAGATGATCCGAATCAGATGATTCTGTTTGATCAGTAGAGGTTCAATTTTATTAAAATGCATACCTCCCAGCACGAAATTTCATATTAGCGTTTAGATTTGAACAAACCGTTGTAAACTAGCGTTAAAACAGCAGAAGTACAATAAAGGCTAAGATGATAGAGTTGCCTGACGAGTTTATTAAAATATTGCTTTAAATACTTAGTATGGTTTTTCCAACTTAGCCTAGAATCCAATATAACTCCTAAGTATTTAAGGTTTTCAACTCTTTCTATTGTAAAACAGTCATTAGAATAGTTAGCATTATCATCAAAGATGGACATAAACTGACATTAGCAACATACATTATTAAGACGAAATATTAAACACCCAGGTGAGTGATATCGCAGTCATAATATATAATATTAAACAACTTGAACCTGGTTTTATCACTAGTTTATGATACTGAAACCATCTTCTTAATATGTAATTCTAGATCAGAGTTAAGATCTACAAATAAGTCGAGGTAATTATTGTTGGAGTAAAATAACGCAGTGTCGAAGCCAAAAGCTCTAATTTTGCCCTTGAACGATTGAACAAAAAGCGAATTTACAAAAATCAAGAATAAAATAGACCCCAAAACGGAACCTTGTTGAACAACGACATGAATTTATAAAATTCACTGAGCTTAGGCTGCATTTAATTTTTACCCTTTGCTTGCGGTTATGCAGATAAGAAGCAAACCACGAATCGATCCTCTGAGACCTGCGTTATATAATTTATTAAGCAGTAACTTATCTACAGTGTCAAAAGCCTTAATAATGTCTATAAATAAGGCAGCAAAAGTTTTAGAATCGTTCAAGTTATTATAAATTTCGCCATACAGTTTCAATAAGGCATCTTCGGTAGATCTTCCGCTTCTAAAACCGAACTGAAACTCACTAATATGGCTTTATCAAGAAACGACAGCCTTCTAAATTTAACACCATTTTCAAAATTTTTAGAAAAAGTAGATAAAAGAGAAATAGGTCGGTAATTGTTTAGAACTGTAGTACTATCTCCTTTTTTATGAAGTGGAATTACGACCGATGTTTTGAGTGAATCTGGAAAGATACCTTTTTCAATAATAAATATAAAGGAAGGAATATGTGATATTTGTAATGATATATTTCTGAGAATACTATTTGAAATACCATCGTAAGAAGATGAATTTGAAGATTCTAGTGACCATATAATTTTATGTATTTTATTTATATTCAAAGAAAAACTGTGTATTCAAATTCAAACTGTGTGGTCAAATTGGCAAGTAGAATTATTTAGCATTCATAAATTCCGAATGGTACTTGTGATGCTGCCAAAATAATCATTAAAAATTTTTGCAATCTCTAAAGGCTCAGTTACATGCTTGTTATTTATGTTAAAACTATATTTTTCTATTTAAAATCTCGTCAACGACACACCATTCCTTTTAGCTTTGCCAATATTTTCAGACAACCTACTAGTGAAGTCAGTATCCCTATAGAGAGTGTTGACGTACGACTACGGTCACGTACTGACGTATTTACTCTAAGTGTCGTGGGGTGCGCGCTTTTAGTTATTAAATAAAGTACTATAGCCTAATAACTTTACTCTTCTCTGTCACAAAATGCAGTATTTAATTTGCAAACAAAAAATTAACCGGAATGATTTATCTAAAATTTTCTGTGGCGACTGCAATTGTATATTTCATTGCGCGTGTGCGAACATTAATCCAAATGATATAGAGTATATGAACACATTGCGTTGCGACAAGTGCACCACTATGCGCCGAAAATCGTTACACCTTCAACCAGTAGCCCAATCCAATGCAGTAGCCGATCTAACACCAGTTTTACAACAATATCAGCAGTCTGCTGAAGACCAAGTCAAACCAAACCAAGCAACAACAATGAATACTGTGCGTGAGCAGCGAGAGTCCAAGAAATCATCTTCTTGATCCCGTTAGAGAACGAGCGGGAGTTAGAAGGTCAATCGCAGGCGTGTAGCAGCACAATCACACTTCAACAGCTATACGAAGAGATTTTAAGTTAAAAAAAAATAAACAGTGAATTTCTAAGTACTGTGCAGCAACTGAAGGAGGAAAATGTGTCTCTCAGATTGACGGTCAACGAACTTGACAGCAAGTTGACTTTGTGGGATCAGAAGCAGGTTGAGAACGTCATTGAAATTGCTGGTGTGCCGGAGGTAAACAACGATAATGCTGAAGAGTGCGCTCTACGGAAGACCTTAAAAAATGCTACGTGAAAAGTTTCGCGAAGAATAATAAAACAACAAAGATTCTTCGCATTCATTTCTCATCGACTGATGTTAAAAGGAAAATTATGATGAGCAAGAAGGCCGGAAGAAAGAACCTAAACACAACATTATTTGGTGATAATAATAAAAACTGTTCCACTATTTATGTCAACAATTGTTTCACGAAATATACTCGTAATTTATTTATGGCAGCTAAAACGTTAAAAAATGAACATAAGTTTAAGTATTTATGGTACAGTAATTCTCAAATTTTGTTAAGGAAAGTCGATGGAGGAAAGGCTGTTGCTATAAGGTCATTTGATGACTTATCTTTAATTAAAAACTAATTAAATAGTTCTAATATGAATGGAAACTTTGATCTTGTAAACAACAGCCTTGCCTCAATTTCCGTGACTAGTTGTGATAATAGCAATTTTCATGACAATTCAAATAAAGAATCTGTTTTCGTAATACACCAAAATATCACAAGTCTTCGGCAAAATTTTGATATTTTAATTTGCACCCTTGAAGCCATTGATAAGTTACCTGAATTTATTTTTGTATCCACAATTTGGATTTATTCATATGAAATCAATGACTACAGTATCCCTGGTTATAATTTTTATGCAAATACCAATGATTCGTATTCTGCAGGTGGAGTGGGTGTTTTTGTGAGAAATTTGTATGAGTGTGATATAAAGCGTTATAGTTTTTCGAGTGCTGATGTTATAAGGATTACTTGTCTCATATGCAATGAATACTTTACCTTTATTTGTGCATATAGATTCAATTCACAGTCGTATAATCTGTTTCTTGATGAATTCTCGAATTTTTTGTGCAATATAAAAGCAGCTAATCTTGTAATTTTGGAAGACTTTAACTTGGATTTGTTAAACTCATGCTCTTCCTCAGATTCCTACCTTGCAGTCATCGCTGAGCATGGGTTAACCTCTTTTATCAATGAGATCACAAGACCAATCGCGGGTACCTGTCTTGATCACGTAATTGGTTGTTTCTCAAAAATTCAGCCGAATCAATGTGTTGTAACTGATCTTAACCTTAACATTAGTGATCACTGTATGACTGGTATTTCGTTTCCCATTTTGGAAAGAAACAAGAATCAAAAACATACAGAAAAGCTACAATCCGTCTGGAACGGATCGTATGATACCCTATCCTCCTCTCTATAAAGTGGACGTGGCCAAATTGCATTTTGTACTCAAATATAGCTATAATGTCGAACGTTTGAGGATGTTACATGTAAAATTTTATCAAAATCGGTTTTTTAATGAAAACGCCCCTAAAAAGTGGGCGTGACCAAAACTGTTCTATGGGTGAATTGTAGGGAATCTGTATACCTAAATATTTGGTCTTAACAAAATTTTTCGGTTTCATATAATTTAGTGAAGTTATAAAAAAGTAGGCGTGGCAGTGGGCGGATGTAAAAAAATTTTACACATGTACTGTATCTTTTTCTTGGAAGCCCAGATATGAAATTTCAGCGTCCTAGTTAATAATTGAAGGCCCAAAACTCGGTTTTGTGATGAAAACGCCCCCAAAAAGTGGGCGTGGCCAAAACTTTTGTATGGGTGGATTGTAGGGAATCTGAATGCCTAAATATTTGGTCTTAACAAAATTTTTCGGTTTCATATAATTTAGTGAAGTTATGAAAAAGTGGGCGTGGCAGTGGGCGGATTTCAAAAATTTTTACACTTGTACTGTATCTTTTCCTCAGAAGCCCAGATATGAAATTTCATTGTCCTAGCTCAAAATTTAAGGCCCAAAAAGCGGTGACATACGGACGGACGGACGGTCATCGCTCAATCGATTTCGCTATTGATGCTGATCACGAATATATATACTTTATAGGGTCTATCTCGATTATTTCTCTATGTTACAAACTATGTGTCAAACTTAATATACCCTTAGGATAGGGTATAAACATAAACTGCGGGAAAAATGTAGTAAACATCAGTCAAATACACGTATACAAAATCATTATAATCATATGTGCCGTAAAATTAACAAGGAAATCCGTTTGTAAATATCTCAAGGTAACCTTAAAGAAGAATGGAAAGTGGTTAACAATACTATTAACCGAACCATTAGTAAAGAAGATACTTCTATAACACTACACAATGGTAATAGTATTATTGCCGATCCCACGGCAGTTGCAAACGAGTTCAACGAGTTCTTTGCTTCAGTCGGACAAATGTCATCTCCGAGAGGTTTTTATACCCTATCCTAAGGGTATATTAAGTTTGACACATAGTTTGTAACATAGAGAAATAATCGAGATAGACCCTATAAAGTATATATATTCGTGATCAGCATCAATAGCGAAATCGATTGAGCGATGACCGTCCGTCCGTCCGTCCGTCCGTCCGTCCGTCCGTATGTCACCGCTTTTTGGGCCTTAAATTTTGAGCTAGGACGATGAAATTTCATATCTGGGCTTCTGAGAAAAAGATACAGTACAAGTGTAAAAATTTTTTAAATCCGCCCACTGCCACGCCCACTTTTTCATAACTTCACTAAATTATATGAAACCGAAAAATTTTGTTAAGACCAAATATTTAGGCATTCAGATTCCCTACAATCCACCCATACAAAAGTTTTGGCCACGCCCACTTTTTGGGGGCGTTTTCATCACAAAACCGATTTTTGGGCCTTAAATTTTTAACTAGGACGCTGAAATTTCATATCTGGGCTTCCAAGAAAAAGATACAGTACAAGTGTAAATTTTTTTTACATCCGCCCACTGCCACGCCTACTTTTTTATAACTTCACTAAATTATATGAAACCGAAAAATTTTGTTAAGACCAAATATTTAGGTATACAGATTCCCTACAATTCACCCATAGAACAATTTTGGTCACGCCCACTTTTTGGGGGCGTTTTCATCAAAAAACCGATTTTGATAAAATTTTACATGCAACATCCTCAAACGTTCGACATTATAGCTATATTTGAGTACAAAATGCAATTTGGCCACGCCCACTTTATAGAGAGGAGGATAGGGTATCATACGATCCGTTCCAGATGGATTGTAGCTTTTCTGTATGTTTCTAATACATGTTATGCTGACTCTAGTTATGGGCTTGTGGATAGTGTACTTCATGAAAACAGTTTTTATTTTGAACCTATTTCTGGTCTTGAGTTATTAAAAACTATAAACTCTTTAAACAACTCGAATTCATGTGGAAATGATGGTATTTCTAACCTTGTGCTGTAAAAATTGTCTTTAACATAATTGACATCTTATCACATCTTTTTATACCCTATCCTAAGGGTATATTAAGTTTGACACATAGTTTGTAACATAGAGAAATAATCGAGATAGACCCTATAAAGTATATATATTCGTGATCAGCATCAATAGCGAAATCGATTGAGCGATGACCGTCCGTCCGTCCGTATGTCACCGCTTTTTAGACCTTAAATTTTGAGCTAGGACGATGAAATTTCATATCTGGGCTTCTGAGGAAAAGATACAGTACAAGTGTAAAAATTTTTGAAATCCGCCCACTGCCACGCCCACTTTTTCATAACTTCACTAAATTATATGAAACCGAAAAATTTTGTTAAGACCAAATATTTAGGCATTCAGATTCCCTACAATCCACCCATACAAAATGTTTGGCCACGCCCACTTTTTGGGGGCGTTTTCATCATAAAACCGATTTTTGAGCCTAAAATGTTTAACTAGGACGCTGAAATTTCATATCTGGGCTTCTGACGAAAAGATACAGTAGAAGTGTACATTTTTTTTACATCCGCCCACTGCCACGCCTACTTTTTTATAACTTCACTAAATTATATGAAACCGAAAAATTTTGTTAAGTCCAAATATTTAGGTATTCAGATTCCCTACAATTCACCCGTAGAACTGTTTTAGCCACGCCCACTTTTTGGGGGCGTTTTCATCGAAAAACCGATTTTGATAAAATGTTACATGTAACATCCTCAAACGTTCGAGTTTATAACCATATTTGAGTACGAAATGCAATTTGGCCACGCCCACTTTATAGAGAGGAGGATAGGGTATCAGACGATCCGTTTCAGACGGATTGTAGCTTTTCTGTATGTTTAATTTGAGTATTATCACTCGAAATTTTCCTGAAGAACTGAAATGTGCCGATGTCATACCAATGTTCAAAAAAGGGAACTGAAAAGAAAAAAATAATTATAGACCGATCTCGCTGTTGCCTTCTATTTCAAAAATATTTGAAAAACTAATTATATACATATAATTATGTAGGGTTTTAAAATACCTCGAAAATAAAAATTTTTTTTAGTTCTAGCCAGTTTAGATTTAGATCAGGCCTTTCTACTGAGGATGCTCTCTTGGAATTCTCTCTTGGATTTCCTTTATACACAAAGGATTAGATGATAAAAGATTTTGCAGTGGACTGTTTGTAGACATAACCAAAGCCTTTGACATGGTTGATCACAACTTCCTTTTAAACAAATTAGATAATGTGGGCTTTCGTGGCTTTATCTATGATTGGTTCACTTCTTATCTGAACGACAGAAAGCAAAAAGGCAAAATAGGAACCAGTTTTAGTAACCCTAAAAGCATTAAGCTTGGCGTCCCACAAGGTTCTGTTCTTGGTCCTATTTTATTTTTAATCTATATCAATTCTATTTTCGAACAACCATTTGTTGGAGAAGCTAAAGCTTTTGCAGACGATTTAGGAATCGCTTATAGATCAGTTAGCCCCTTGAACTTAGTAGCTGACATAAACCATGACGTTAATATATTAAGAATTTGGTTTGCTGGACATAGACTATTGGTGAGTAACAACACTAAGCTTATGTTCTGATCTTGACTCCAAGGTCTCTTTTGATGCGAACGTCGTTTGTAACGTCAATTGCTTCATAATTGAAAATGTGGAGTATTTTAAATACCTAGGCGTTATAATTGACCGATCTTTGAGTTGGACAGAGCGTATTTCAAGTCTGAAGCAGTAGCTTCTTTCCACCATTCGTTGTTTTTATCGTCTTAGAATGTTTTGTTCTAAGAATACTTTAAAAAACATACAGAAAAGCTACAATCCGTCTGGTACGGATCGTATGATACCCTATCCTCCTTGCTATGTAGCCCTTATAAAGTGGGCGATGTGATATTGCATCTTGTACTGAAATACGACGTCGAACGTTTGAGGATGTTAAACGTAAAATTTCATGAAAATCAGTTTTTTATGAAAACGCCCCCAAAAAAGGGGGCGTGGCTAAAAGTGTTATGTGGATGAATTGTAGGAAATCTAAATGCCCAAATATTTGGTCTTAACAAAATTTTTCGGTTTCATATAATTTAGTGAAGTTATAAAAAAGTAGGCGTGGCAGTGGGCGGATTAAAATAAATTTCACACTTGTACTGTATCTTTTTCTTGGAAGCCCAGATATGAAATTTAAGCGTCCCAGTTAAATATTTAAGGCCCAAAAATCGGTTTTGTGATGAAAACGCCCACAAAAGTGGGCGTGGCCAAAACTTTTGTATGGGTGGATTGTAGGGAATCTGAATGCCTAAATATTTGGTCTTAACAAAATTTTTCGGTTTCATATAATTTAGTGAAGTTATGAAAAAGTGGGCGTGGCAGTGGGCGGATTTCAAAAATTTTTACATTTGTACTGTATCTTTTTCTCAGAAGCCCAGATATGAAATTTCATCGTCCTAGCTCAAAATTTAAGGCCCAAAAAGCGGTGACATACGGACGGACGGACGGACGGACGGTCATCGCTCAATCGATTTCGCTATTGATGCTGATCACGAATATATATACTTTATAGGGTCTATCTCGATTATTTCTCTATGTTACAAACTATGTGTCAAACTTAATATACCCTTAGGATAGGGTATAATAATATATTACGGGATTTTTTATTCGAAATTGTCGTATGGAATAAGCTGTTTGGGGGGCGCATACCTGAATAAACTTCAGCAGCTAATTGTGCTGCAAAAATGTGTAATAAGAAAGTTTTGTAACTCTACCCGTCTAGCGCATTCCATGGAGCTATTTAGGCTTACGAGAACTCTCACAGTTAGACATCTATTTATACCCTATCCTAAGGGTATATTAAGTTTGACACATAGTTTGTAACATAGAGAAATAATCGAGATAGACCCTATAAAGTATATATATTCGTGATCAGCATCAATAGCGAAATCGATTGAGCGATGACCGTCCGTATGTCACCACTTTTTGGGCCTTAAATTTTGAGCTAGGACGATGATATTTCATATCTGGGCTTCTGAGAAAAAGATACAGTACAAGTGTAAAAATTTTTTAAATCCGCCCACTGCCACGCCCACTTTTTCATAACTTCACTAAATTATATGAAACCGAAAAATTTTGTTAAAACCAAATATTTAGGCATTCAGATTCCCTACAATCCACCCATACAAAAGTTTTGGCCACGCCCACTTTTTGGGGGCGTTATCATCAAAAAACCTATTTTGATAAAATTTTACATGTAACATCCTCAAACGTTCGACATTATAGCTATATTTGAGTACAATATGCAATTTGGCCATGACCACTTTATAGAGAGGAGGATAGGGTATCATACGATCCGTTCCAGACGGATTGTAGCTTTTCTGTATGTTTTATTATAAGGTACTTAGAGTTTTCTTCATGAGAGGTGGATACTTGCAAAGCCCAATCTCGGATACATATATTCTACGTAGTAATTCCCAGTCCTCTGTCCCAATCCCTGTGTTTCGCACTACGAGTTTTATAAAATCTTACTCCATTGTCTCATGCAAATTGTTTAACAGACACCCTGTTGACATACGAATCATAACAACTCTGATCTGTTTTCTGAAAAACATATAGAAAAGCTACAATCCGTCTGGAACGGATCGTATGATACCCTATCCTCCTCTCTATAAAGTGGGCGTGGCCAAATTGTATTTTGTACTCAAATATAGCTATAATGTCGAACATTTGAGGATGTTACATGTAAAATTTTATCAAAATAGGTTTTTTTATTATAACGCCCCCAAAAAGTGGGCGTGGCCAAAACTGTTCTATGGGTGAATTGTAGGGAATCTAAATACCCAAATATTTGGTCTTAACAAAATTTTTCGGTTTCATATAATTTAGTGAAGTTATAAAAAAGTAGGCGTGGCAGTGGGCGGATGTAAAAAAATTTTACACATGTACTGTATCTTTTTCTTGGAAGCCCAGATATGAAATTTCAGCGTGCTAGTTAAAAATTTAAGGCCCAAAACTCGGTTTTGTAATGAAAACGCCCCCAAAAAGTGGGCGTGGCCAAAACTTTTGTATGGGTGGATTGTAGGGAATCTGAATGCCTAAATATTTGGTTTTAACAAAATTTTTCGGTTTCATATAATTTAGTGAAGTTATGAAAAAGTGGGCGTGGCAGTGGGCGGATTTCAAAAATTTTTACACTTGTACTGTATCTTTTTCTCAGAAGCCCAGATATGAAATTTCATCGTCCTAGCTCAAAATTTAAGGCCCAAAAAGCATTGACATACGGACGGACGGAACGGTCATACGGATACGGAACGGATACGAACGGCCATCGCTCAATCGATTTCGCTATTGATGCTGATCACGAATATATATACTTTATAGGGTCTATCTCGATTATTTCTCTATGTTACAAACTATGTGTCAAACTTAATATACCCTTAGGA
The DNA here is from genome assembly GCA_905220385.1 of Xylota sylvarum. Lineage (NCBI taxonomy): Eukaryota > Metazoa > Arthropoda > Insecta > Diptera > Syrphidae > Xylota > Xylota sylvarum. Next base: position 63,576,455 of record LR999957.1, on the reverse strand, counting down.
TAGGGTATAAAAATAAAATATTGGCTTCTGGGTTTCGATCATAATGAAATTGAAGTTTTGCTGTTTGTTTAGTTGATTTATTCTTTTCGTTCTTTTTATACCCTATCCTAAGGGTATATTAAGTTTGACACATAGTTTGTAACATAGAGAAATAATCGTGATAGACCCTATAAAGTATATATATTCATGATCAGCATCAATAGCGAAATCGATTGAGCGATGACCGTCCGTCCGTCCGCCCGTATGTCACCCCTTTTTGGGCCTTAAATTTTGAGCTAGGACGATGAAATTTCATATCTGGGCTTCTGAGAAAAAGATACAGTACAAGTGTAAAAATTTTTGAAATCTTCCCACTGCCACGCCCACTTTTTCATAACTTCACTAAATTATATGAAACCGAAAAATTTTGTTAAGACCATATATTTAGGCATTTAGATTCCCTACAATCCACCCATACAAAAGTTTTGGCCACGCCCACTTTTTGGGGGCGTTTTCATCACAAAACCGATTTCTGGGCCTTACATTTTTAACTAGGACTGACGCATATCTGGGCTCCTGACGAAAAGATACAGTAGAAGTGTAAATTTTTGTTTACATCCGCCCACTGCCACGCCTACTTTTTTATAACTTCACTAAATTATATGAAACCGAAAAATTTTGTTAAGTCCAAATATTTAGGTATTCACATTTCCTACAATTCACCCATAGAACAGTTTTGGCCACGCCCACTTTTTGGAGGCGTTTTCATTAAAAAACCGATGTTCATGAAATTTCACATGTAACATCCTCAAACGTTCGACGTTATAGCCATATTTGAGTACCAAATGCAATTTGGCCACGTCCACTTTATAGAGAGGAGGATAGGGTATCATACGATCCGTTCCAGACGGATTGTAGCTTTTCTGTATGTTTTTTCTTTATTTTGAAATTTATTTAAAAACAAATCAAACGCAATAGAAGAGTCTTCTACTCTGTAGATTTCATCCCAAAATTCAAAAATTAAAGCTCTATTTAAAGCAATAAAATCAATTTTAGAAATACATATGCATCTTTAAAAACAGCGTGCTTAGATGTGAAGACAGCGTTATTATATATTAATATATAATATTATACTAGTTAAACAATGGTCAGTTAGCAGTTATTCCTATATACCCTCATGAAAATATGATCTAGGCAAGTGCTAAAACTCAAAACTACTCGAGTAGGTTGGGACTGTACTGATATGAAGCCAAAAGAAGATAAAGTTAAAATCTCCCAACAGAACAAGATTTTTACTAATTTGCTTTTCGAGAAATTCAGAAAATTCATCCAAAAACATATTTATTGTACAAATATATATATATGTAATCTATAGATTCCAATAGAAGAAAACAGGACGCTATAGCAGCAGTGATCATATTAGAATTAATAATTTCACACGCCAAGTCAATTCTATAAAATACTGCGATGCCACTAGATGAATAAGAATCATTGCACTTAGCAGCATATGTAAAATTAGGTATATAAAAATCTGAAGAGGTTCAATAGACGAATTTATTGAATTATAATTAGACACTTATGAAAAATAAAGAAAAAAAATATACTAAGTATTAACTTTTAGAAAGATCCTCAAAACTAAGAATTCTTTGCTTTATCACCTTTCTTCTTTCTGATAAGCACAGATGAGTTCCTCACCCAAACATATTTGCATATTCGGTTATTTTTCAGTTGTTTTGACTTATCCAATAAATCCCTTGTGAATCCAGTAAGAAGGAATATTCTGCTGTTGCTACTGCCGCAGTTCATGCATTCGTCCTCAAAGATATTTGATATTTTATATTCATGATTTTTTTTCTTTAACGTACACAATGTTCGTTTCTTCGTCTTTACATCGTTTCTTTTGTCTTTATATTCTCGACGTAGCAATCCTCAACTTTATCAGAATCGGTCTCCTCTCCAACCCCAACACTAATGAGTTTAATAACATTCTCTTTATCGTTAACATTATTTACTTCGGGTAGTCCTACGATAACCACTGAACTCATTTTACTTGCAACTATACCTATATGGTTTCGTGAAAATTTCGAACTTAAGATTTTAATCAAACTTGACATTACTATGATGGAGAAGTCCAAAAAAGTGGCCAATACCAAGCAAATCCATCCAACCGTCTAGGCTGCAGTCGAATAGACAGACAGAGAGATTTTGTGGATAGAGAACAAACAGACTACAATGCAAAGCCCATATAAAGGTGAATACATTTTTTTTATCTATTTGAAAACAAAACGCTTAGTATTCTATATAAAATTTATCTAAATTTGTGCACTCTAAGGTTATGCATTTATAATTTGTCAAAAGCAAATTTAAATCTCTTGTCTGTTGTTTGTCCTTGTTCCCAATCTAAACAAATTTATTCCATAAATCACATTTCCAATTCCATGAGGAAAGAGAGTCTGTTTCATCAAAACCTCTGTTCAAATTCATGAGAAACAATATTGAAGTTGGGAAATTTAGTAAGAATTAAAACCCAAAACAGCCTTTGCTCCGTACAAATTGAAGAGAACCCTAATTTCTTAAACACAATTCTCATGTTTCACAAAATCTCAGATGCAGAAATTAAATTTTGTCAACGCGTACTAAGATCTCACCACATTGGAAGCAATTGACGAAATCCATATTTTCAGACCAAATAGGTACATATGTATGTATCAAATTCCCTTTCAAGAAGGAACAATAAGTTTTGCATTTTCAATGGAGCGTCCCACCTCTGGACTGCAGTTCAAATAGATGAACATTCCATTCTATTTGAGACGTAATATCCTCCCACACAATCATTTAGGTACACACACGCACAGAACACAGACTCAATTCGATTTAAATTCAAATAAATCAAATGAGTCAGATGAATCAAAATTTGATTAGAGTCTTTGGAATCAGAACGACGAGGGTAATGTAACGTACAAGCCGGAAGCATTTCAGATATTCCCTAGCTCAAAGACTTTGCCCTCCCTGATTACTCCCCAGACCTGTAAATGCACACCATACAATCAGAATCAGGCACAACACTTACGGGCAAACAAATACCTTTAAGAATTGAATGAAGATATTCCAGGGATTTCAAAGGAACTATTTGCTGGTAGGAGACGACGCAGGGAAGCATTCAAATCACCGATTCCCATTAACTCGAAGCCCTATTTTGCAATTTTTGAAGGAGCTTCCGGCAGAGTCTTTTCCTTCTCCCTCTGGCTCATTACCCAGGAAATGGAATGTACCTTAAACAGCTATCGGTAGTACTGTTTATTCAAGTGAATGGGTATTTCCCCTTCCACGCCGTCGATAGTCGAGGAGAAATAATACAAATTGAGTCCTTTTTGCTTCTTTCATTTGTTCGTAGCTATTCCATGTAGAATCCTTGCCCGTAAGATTCGCCCATTCCATCAAACACTCGCTGCCGTCACAAATTTTATCCCTCTCATGATCATAATCGTTGGCCAGTAGCATCTCTATTCTTCTCCGATTCTTCAGTTTTTTCCACTTCTGGATGGATTCTTGGTTGTCAGCAGATTTTTCTTTTTCTTTATACAGATTTTTTTTTGTCTTGTGTTTTATTAGCCAAAGAGCAAGTAGACAAAAAGAAAAGATCCTTCAATTGGTCGGCCAGGGGAACAAGGGCATCAAGCTTACACATTGAACCTACGCAACACATCTACTTATGGAGGACTATAATATCGGTAAGTCATCTCAAAATTATTTGTTCTTCTACTAAGGTCCCGACGATTATTGAAGTGTATAAAATCGGCTTAGTCTTCATGGCGAGGAGCAGGAGGACATTCTCATATCATCACAATGCGCTGTGATGTTTTCCGGTCAATCATGTCCCGGATTTTTCTCTCCTTTCTTTTCTGATTTATTCTTTCATTCTCATACCAATTTATTCGCTTGCAGAAGGACGACAAAAAATCATCAACAACAATCCTATTTGAGCGGATTAGATTTTCTAGAATATTTGCATTCATTTGCATGCGAATTTGATGTAATAACGACACCGTAGATAGGAATATGGACTCGAAGACAGTGAGCTGATAATGCATATGCGAACAATACCAATAATCAGGAATATGTTGCACTGTTGTGGCTTTGAAGTTGCTTGGCATAAACCTAAATTTGCTAGTGTTATATGCAAATGAAGACATAACGTAATAATCCCTCTATATCCGTCGGTGCGCTTGTAACATGGTAAGGCTGCATCTGTTGAATGTGGATTGAAATTAAGGTGGGCATGTATGTGTGTGTATCTCAGAGCTTGAGATATTGGTAATCAGGATGATTGTAATAAGCCTTTAATCTGGGTGTTAATAGATAGAAACTGAATGCGATTGGAATTTAAATTGTCTTATAAACAGCATTGATAAATGACTAAAGAACAGATACAGGATAACCCTTTGTACACATAAATAGGATAAGCTCGTTTAATGGTTGGTGCACTCCAACCCTTGAGACAGATTTGCACATACATACATACATATATACATATGCATGAATGAATTGATGCGAGAAATATTCAAAACACTCGGGTGCAAACCCATACGATTCCAATTATAAATCAGGTTAATCTCTTTTGAAGTCTAGATGGGCACGCATTGATTTCCAATTAAAAATAGAGAACATAGTAAGAACTTTCTTCAGTGCAATACGACATTGGTAAACCTGCAGAATAATGATGAACAGTTCCAAGACAGACTATTAAGTCAAAATAAGCAGATAAAGGGTTTTGCTAAAGGAGCAATATACATTCTAAGCTTCTATAGCTTCGTTGGATTCAATTTAGGGACATTTTGCCATGAATGCCAATTGTTTTCGTTTTTGAAAAAACATGTGGTTCAAGTTTCTATCCAGCAAGCAGGATAAATCAGTCAAACGTTTTCCTTTTCATTCTTATGTCAATGCCGATTCCTACCGTGCACTGTCTCAAAAATTAAACACGGAGAATATCCAATGGTACACATATGAAAACAAGTATGAAAAACCGCTGAGAGTTTTTGTTAGGGGACTCCACCCGACATGCTCAAAAGAAAACATTATCGAAGACGTGCAAACCCAAAGGCTCAAAATTCTTGACGCCGTGAATATTCTTAAGAAGGAAAAGCAACTTACAGAAGGAGACAAAGATACCGTAGTCAAACGCGGTCTCCCACTCTTTATGCTTACCTTTGATAAAACCGAGAATGTGGACGACATTTTCAAAATCAAAGCGATCTTAAATATAAGGGTTAAAATCGAGCCCATGCGTAAAGGCAAGAGAACGATACCTCAGTGCAAACGATGCCAAGGTTTTAACCACACGCAGGCATACTGCCAGAAAGAACCACGGTGCGTAAAATGTGCTGGTACACATCTCTCGGGAGAGTGCAAAGAAAATAAACAGGTCCCAGCGGTTTGCGCCAATTGCAAGAGAAACCACCCAGCGAATTATCGAGGTTGTGAAGTCGCCGGTACACCCGAATACTAGCCTAAAATATCCCAAAACCGATAAGCCTAAGATTGTTAAGCCAGTCAAAAAGACGAGACCGATAAAGGACAATATAAAAATTGCCAAAGAAAGTGGTGCTGGTCAAAGAACAATGGAAAAACCGCCACTGTTTGGTGCGAGATCGTACGCTCAAGTCGCGTCACACGAACCCAATTCAAGATCAGCCACAATAGATCCGGTATGTCAACTATTATCCGTGATATTGGAAAAACTTGAGGAGCAAACCAAGATTAATCAAGTCATATTTGACAAATTGAGCAAGCTCGAGACCAAACCTCGCAAGACAAACGACAAAACATGAATATGAAACAGTTGCTCAAGATACTAACATGGAACGCAAACGGCTTTCTGAAAAAAATCGACGAACTAGAAGTATTTCTACGGAAAAACAGTATTGATATATGCCTGATATCACAAACCCACCTAAAAAGGGACCTGGACCCAAAATAAAAGGATACAGTGATTATCACGCACATCATCCTTCGGAAAATGCGAGAGGCGGATCTTCTCTTTACATCAAAGACTGCATCAAGCACTCCGAAGACATGAAAATAGAACTCGACTCTATGCAAATAAGTTCAGTCTCCGTAAAAATAAACCACTTAGACTACCACATTGGATCTAGTTACTTTCCTCCGGGATATAGGCTAGTAGACGACGACCTCGTTCGCCTCTTTGAATCACTCGGGCCTAATTTTATCATCGGTGGTGACTTTAACGCGAAACACACCTTCTGGGGTTCAAGATGTAATTCAACGAAAGGCAGGCTATTGTACAAAGTCAGCATGAAGTGTGGTGTAAAATTTTTTTCGACGGGAAAGCCAACGTATTGGCCAACTGACAAAAATAAAATCCCTGACCTCGTCGACTTCTTTATCGCAAAAGGGCTAGCTAAAGATCTGACGGAAGTCGAAGAATGCTATGATCTATGCTCAGATCACTCAGCAGTCACTTTAAAAATAGGTGGAAATCTAGATACGAAAGAAGGACCGCCCAGGTTAACTAGTAACAAAACTAACTGGGACGCCTTTAGAAAAGACTGCACGGAAAATGTTGCTTTAAATGTGCCGCTAAAGACACCGATCGAAATAGAAGACGAAATTGACAAACTTGTGGAAGCCATTCAGAGTGCAGCGTGGAAAAACACTCCTTTCCGGAAGACAGTAACACGGAACAATAAAGTTAAATTCCAACCCGAAATTGAAGACCTCATACGAGAAAAGAGGAGAGCGCGCAAGAGATGGCAACAATCCCGCGCGCCCCCAGATAAAACTTATCTGAACTATCTTTGCAACAAATTGAAAAATGTGCTGCATGATTTAAGAAATCGCGAGACTTCTACTTACCTCGAGGGCTTGACTGCTGAAAAGAGCTCAAACTATTCACTATGGAAAGCTTTGAAGTCCGTAAGGAAACCCGTAATGCACTCGCCACCAATAAGGAAAGTTAACGGCGAATGGGCAAAAGAAGACAAGGAGAAAGCGGAATTATTTGCCGAGCATTTAGAAGAAACGTTCAAGCCGTTCGATGGACAACCATTGATCGAAGACCCGAATGTTAACACGGCACCCGACAACTTTAAAGTAAAAACCGTATCCTTGTCCGAACTTCGAATGACAATAGGAAGGTTGAAAAATAACAAGGCTCCAGGATATGATTTAATCACTGGCGAAATTTTGAAGGAGCTACCAATAAAGGCGTTAGTTAAGCTGCTCTACATTATAAACGCTTCTTTGAGACTTTTATATGTTCCAAGGCAATGGAAAGTCGCTGAAGTCATTATGGTTCAGAAACCGGGGAAATGTGCAAACGATAAGAAATCATATAGACCCATTTCGCTTCTGCCGATAACATCTAAGGTCTTCGAGAAACTTTTGATTAAACGATTACAACCAGTAATTGAAGAAAGACACTTGATCCCGGATCATCAGTTCGGCTTTCGGGTCAAACATTCCACAATCGATCAGGTGTATCGTATAACGAATGAAATTGAAGAAGCTCTAGAAGCGAAAAAGATATGTTCTAGCGCTTTCCTCGACGTATCGCAAGCCTTCGATAAGGTATGGCACGAAGGTCTAAGGTATAAGCTAAGGCTAATTCTACCGAAAAAATTGTGTAGAATACTGGGATCTTACCTTGAAAACAGGCTCTTTCGTGTTAGACACGGGACCGCATACTCACAATTCAAGGAAATCCATGTCGGCGTTCCGCAAGGAAGCGTACTCGGTCCAATGCTGTTCCTGCTCTACACAAGAGATATGCCAAAAGATGAAGAGACCGTCGTAGCAAAGTTCGCAGATGATACGGCTATCCTCGCAACGGACGAGTCAGTCGAAGCATCAACGGGTAAACTACAACGGGCTCTAAACAAAGTATGCGAATGGACAAAGACCTGGCGAATCGTCCTTAACGAGACCAAGTCAACGCATGTCAATTTTACGTACAAACATACAGAAAAGCTACAATCCGTCTGGAACGGATCGTCTGATACCCTATCCTCCTCTCTATAAAGTGGGCGGGGCCAAATTGCATTTCGTACTCAAATACGAACGTTTGAGGATGTTACAAGTAAAATTTTATCAAAATCGGTTTTTTGGTGAAAACGCCCCCAAAAAGTGGGCGTGGCCAAAACTTTTGTATGAGTGGATTGTAGGGAATCTGAATACCTAAATATTTGGTCTTAACAAAATGTTTCGGTTTCATATAATTTAGTGAAGTTATAAAAAAGTAGGCGTGGTAGTGGGCGGATGTAAAAAAAATTTACGTTTCTACTGTATTTTTTCGTCAGAAGCCCTGATATGAAATTTCAGCGTCCTAGTTAAAAATTCAAGGCCCAAAAATCGGTTTTATGATGAAAACGCCCCCAAAAAGTGGGCGTGGCCAAAACTTTTGTATGGGTGGATTGTAGGGAATCTGAATGCCTAAATATTTGGTCTTAACAAAATTTTTCGGATTTCAAAAATTTTTACACTTGTACTGTATCTTTTTCTCAGAAGCCCAGATATCGTCCTAGCTCAAAATTGAAGGCCCAAAAAGCGGTGACATACGGACGGACGGACGGACGGACGGACGGTCATCGCTCAATCGATTTCGCTATTGATGCTGATCACGAATATATATACTTTATAGCGTCTATCTCGATTATTTCTCTATGGTACAAACTATGTGTCAAACTTAATATACCCTTAGGATAGGGTATAAAAAGGTAAACCACTTACCTATTTCCATTAACTCGGTACAAATACCATACGCAAATGAGGCAAAATATCTAGGAATGACCCTAGACGCAAAACTTAAGTGGAAGTCACATGTGAAAAAAAAGCGCGACGAGCTAGAAATCAGACTAAGAGAAATGCATTGGCTACTCGGAAGATACTCGAAGCTAAGCGTATATTACAAACTGCTTCTGTATAAGCAAGTGCTAAAACCGTCTTGGACATATGGAATACAACTTTGGGGTTGTACGAAACCAAGCAATATGGCTATATTGCAAACATTCCAAAACAAAGCCCTACGAGCAATCGTGAATGCTCCATGGTATATAAGGAATAGTGATATTCACAGAGATCTAGGAATTGCTACTGTGAATGACGAAGTAATGAACTTTGCTCGCAAACTTCGTACTCGTCTTTATGCTCATTGCAATAATGAAATAATCCGTACTATGGACGTGACAAACATCAAGCGCCGACTACAAAGAACAAGACCATTCGATCTAGCGCCGTAAGGAAAAACCGCATTTAATGGCGGTATTAGTAGGTGCCTTCGCTGGAAGGCTACCTACCTAACGAGATTAACACTACAGAAGCGTAAACTACTTGTTAAGAGAACTTAGTCGTAGTCATCAAACAATGAAGAAATGAGAGGATTGAAGCTGTACTACTATGAGCACGCGCGGCTCTTAGTGCCTCTCTGAGGGGTGACACTAATGACATTGACAGGTCAGCTATATGAATCGGGCATCACAAATGGTACGGACCATTGGTATCTTTTGAAGATTCCTTACCTCCAGGCGCAACCAAAAAAAAAAAAAAATAATGTCAATGTTAATGTTTACGTTTATGTTTCGCGTTTATGTTTCGCGAATACGACAAGTCTGCGTTATTAAGAAGGTCAGAGATTTGGACTTTCATTTACACTTCGTTAATGTTGGCAACATTTTTATTCGCCCGGGGCGTGGTGGAAAAAAAAAACTATATTCGGTGCAACAGGTCCATGAGACCCAGGGCATGGCTTCTCACAACCATTCGTGTTGTGCGTGTAATATTCTTTACATGAATGGAAGGGGCAAACTGTTTAACGCCATGTCCGAACGTCAATTTGTTATTTGGGAAGTATGAAGAAGTATAACACTGCCTTCTGCACGAAACTCCAAAGAACGGCCTGTCTCGGCTACACGAGAGCTTTCCCGAGTATGCCTGGCTCTGCTCCAGATGCTCTGCTTGATTTACCTCCTTTTGATAGTTTCGTCATGAACTGTACTATCAAAGCAATCTGCCGTCTCAGACGGTATCATCTGCATTGGAGTTTCGATGACCTTACGTGATCTTAGGCTGCTGTGCAAATTTAGAGTCGACTTTCCTTGCGTTTAGGACTGGCTTCGGCCACTGTCTGGGCCTGGACTAGGCTGCTGTCGAATCTTCACGGATGGCTCCAAAACTAGTCAAGGGTCCGGTGCGGGTGTCTTCGTGGAGACCGACAACACTAGATTTCGCTATTCGTTAGGTAAGCATGCCTCTGTTTTACAAGCGGAAATCTATGCTATACTAATGGTTGCCGACTATATTGTTAAGTATAGGTGGCGAGGTCGGAGAATCTGCGTCTGTAGCGACAGTCGAGCTGTACTTAAGGCCTTGTTCAACCCTGTAACTCGTTCCAAAATATTCCGAGAATGCAAGAACTCTTTGAATTCTGTTGCAAGTTTGAACTCTTTATTGCCGACTATATTGTTAAGTATAGGTGGCAGGATTCGGGTATCTGCGTCTGTAGCGACAGTCAGGCTGTACTTAAGGCCTAGTTCAACCCTGTAACTCGTTCCAAAATAGTCCGAGAATGCAAGAACTCTTTGAATTCTGTTGCAAGTTTGAACTCTTTAACCCTTGTCTCTGTTCCAGGTCGCACTGGGATTGCAGCAAATAAGATGTCCTATGAGATTGCTAAGTAAGGCTCAGAGGATGATTTCTCTGGACTTGAGCCTGCGCTGGGTCTTCCCGCGTCCTCGGTCAGGGCCAACATTAACGATTGGGTTTGTTAACGAACGTTTGTAGGAATTCAGCGGCATTCTTGCTATCTCCCAACAGAAAAGACTGTAAACAACTTATATGCGTTCTTCGGGACACTTTCGTTTTGCCAAGAGTCTTAGTGTGCTAGGTTTAAGAGACGCCACTGTTATTTCCTTTGTTATTGTCCTGCCTTTGCTCGGATCAGGTGGTAGATCTTCGGTGCTCATGTGGTGAGTGCTGATATTGTAAACTCCTCAACGCTGAAGTTCATTTTCGGCTTTCTCTAAAAGTCGAAGAAATTCCAGTTAAATGGGTAATACTGGATTTTGCTTTCTGGTAGTACAATGGACCAGTTGCGTGTGATTGCTCCAGGAGAGTGTTTCCTAACTTGAGAAAAAATATCCAGTTTGGCAACCCTGTCAAGCTCATGCTTTTGTGTAGAATGATGTTGAAGATTGTTCGCTACTCCATTAAGTTCGGTGACGACCTCACCCAGACCTTTGATATCAAAAAAGGATTTACAAAAGGTGATGCGCTGTCATGTGACTTCTTTAACATCATTCTTAAAAGATTTGTGCGAAACTCACAATCTAACCCCGGAGGTACAGTCTTTCGAAAGTCTGTGCAACTGCTAGTGATATTGACAACGGCTACATTGACATAATTGACATAAACATAACGGCTGTCACCACTGTGTTCGCTAATATTGAAACGGAAGCTGCCAAAATGGGTTTAGTGGTAAGGCAAAAATAAGCTGTCAATAAGAAGGGGCACACAACATCAATGAATTAGACAGAAGGTGACAGTTCACAGCTACAATTTTAAGGTAGTCAACGACTTTGTCTACATACCTTTGTTCTGCTATTGATTCTTACGACAACACCTGATCCTTGAAAATTAAGTAGTAAGCCGCTATTATCTCGATCAACTAAGGAGATTCTACATAAGATGCTTATCATCCCAGTCCTACTTTATGTCGCTGCAGCATATATTCTATTGAAAGCTGATGAAGATATCGTGCGTCGGTCGTTTAGGGAGAAAAATTATTCATATGATAGATGGTCCCCATTGCGTTGACGGGCTTTAGTGGAAGAGATTCAACGACGAACGACGTAGAGTCTTAAAGCCCAACCAGGTAGTAAGTCGTTATACGCGGGTAAGAAACATCCAACGTGGCATTAAAATCGAGTGAGTATACACGTCTGACAGTTATGATCAGTTCATCACTCCATCGGTAGTTCATCGGTAACTTAAGCATACTTACTTTACAAGTAATGCGTTTCTTCGGACTTGAACGACGCTATCAGCGCTGCACTAATTTCAGGTGAAAATTGATTAATCAAGCTGCTGTTTCCTTTGCTAAAGTGCAATGTGACGTCAGTCAGAGATGTTAAAATTTTCAATGAGAATCACATGGCAATTAAGTCCCTATACCCGGCTCAGTCCTGAAGAAAGTGTCTCCATCTAAGTGAGCTGACGACTTTTAAAGTCGAAATCATTCTCTTATTTATAAGAAGTTACTGTTGGTTCAATTAGTCCTTGAGTAGCTTGGCATCCAAAGATATATATCACGTTTTACAGATCCACAAAATGTTAAGATTTAGGAAAATAGTAAGGTGTGTATGTGTATAAATTGTTATCCCTTAGTACTATGCTTCAATGGATGCAGTACGTCAGAAAAAAATAATGTTTTAATGTCTATGGGTTGGTCATCACAATGGACCTATTGCTGCTGTAAGTGTGTTGGCGTTTTTGAGCTGGCAGTCCGTTCAACCAATGCCTATGGGTAAGCTGAAGCTACTTTAGAGTATTTGGCTTTAGGTGTACCCATGCATTCTGCAAAAAAGAAAAGTTTTCACAACTCCCTTTGTGGCCCGTCAATGATTCTACTACATACATAGGTACTTTGACCAAATATGCAAGAAGTACTACTGACTGTGATCTTTAACAAATTTCAGACATATGCATATGTGCTTCTATTCGATACAGGTTTAAAGCCTTTATGTCTTATTCTGATTCCACTAATTCAGCGAGTAGCGAATACGCCTTTAAAAAATTGTCAAGCTATGTTGAAAGTTTATTCATGAAGTCATGTAAAACAAAGCAAAATACAATTGAATAACAAATAGAATAAAATTACGTATATCAATGTTTTTGAGTAGTTTTAACTCACTCTCACGCATTCCTCTAGTTTCAAACTATTTCTATCTACACATCTATGTATTCTTAAAGAAACGACGTACAAAAAGCACTCCAATTATACTAATGGCAATAAAGTAAACGTTTTACCTGAGATTCAGTCACTGCATTGGGGTCTACATAGCAACAAATTAATGGCAGGTATGCTTTTGAAATTTGATTTATGGTAAATGGAATCCACAGGGTGCCCCATTTGCTTTTAACATCATAAACGAATATCACTTAATTGCAAAAATCTAACTTAAAGTTTACATCATCTTGTACTAACTCTATTTATCATTAAAAAAAATTTACGACAAAAACTTTCGAATGGAATTATTTACAAAACTTTGTCCTTTCAGAAAAATATGTTTTTAAAGTCACATATTTTTTTGGTTCGCCTCGTGTGTATAGCATCCATCAACAACATGAATTTAATGTCCTTCAAATGAGTTGACCAACATCCGAAGACTTAATTAAGTTTTGCAATCAATTCTTTATACCATGCAGTAGCTATTGCACCCGTTTGAAAGTGCACTTGGTTTTTGTAATTGAATGCACATCATTGCACCTCAAGTGGTCTTTTAAGTCACAATATTGATTACTATAATGTACAAGGTGTCTTACAGGGTCTTCAGTTTTCGGAAACCTAATGAAAACCCAATAACAATGTTTATGCATTCTAACTATAGTGGCAATTTCCCAGAGAAGCAAATCACTCTATTTTCAATAATACACATACCCCAGGCCATTTATTTTTTCATTACTCTCGAAAGGAAGTTTCTAGCTCCTTCTCCAAGTTAAAACACCAAATTTAAGGATTTAAATGAAATTTATTGCTCTTTGAAAACGGCACAAACATACATATTGCACACATTCTAGCCCAAAACCCGAAAACCAACAGCAGCAGCAATCAACTGCTGTATACAATCCACAGAATCGTCTCTAACACTCACTTATCCGCTACAGCACATTACTTTTTCTCTTCGTCCTGACTACCGCCAACAGCATCCTTACCAGACGATGACGTGAAATAGGAACCCGTTGGCTCAATTGAAACCAATCTCTCGGTTGACTCCTGTTTGGGTGGTGCTGGTGCACTTATGGTGAGAATGCCGTCCGAAGACAACGTCGATACCACGGTGGCAGGATCATAGCCCCGTGGCAATCGGTATTTTCTAATAAACTCACGACTTATACAAAACGGTCCCGTATCTCGGTCATGCTCTTTCTGCTGTTTACCTTCCAGAATAATGGTCTCGTTAAGCGTTTTGATAGTAATTTCCTCCGACTTGAAATGACGAACATCCATGACGACCTTGAATCCTTTCTTCTGGTCAACGGTCATTTTGCTGGTCAGACAGCTGCGGTGGCACCATGGATCCCATTTTGAACGATGACGACGATGAAATAAATCACAGACACTGCTGTTGAAAGTGCAGTGATGATGGAAAAAGTCCTTGTCCCAATCCCAATCCCAGTCGTGGTGAAACCAATCGTCCCAGCAAGTGGGGAGGAGTGACATTTTTTCGGGTTTTTGGTATCGTGTTGGAACGGGAACAGTGTTGTATTCACTTCACGTGCTGGAGTTGCACTGTATACATGAAAGGACTTTTACATGTTCGCCTTTCTCTGTTCTATTTTTGTCAGGAATATTGCACACAGAATATTGTCGTGTCCTAGGTCGCTCGCTCGTGCGACGGCTGAGAGGGTGCAGTTGTCACTGTCGTTTTAGCAGGTCAAATTGGGACAGGCAGGGCTGCAAAACAATTTTAAAGTTTTTTTTAATAAGTAACTGTTCGTGTGCTTTTGGACGTGGTGGAGAATGGTAATAAACTAAGCAACGCCTGTACTAAAAATATTTTGTGAACAGACTAAGAGCCGTATAGAGCTGTGGAACAATTGAACCACAAGAGAAGTCTTTAAAAATGCTTAATAGTGGCTGATATAATTCATTTACAAATTGAATGGGCTTGGCTGGGACTGGAACACACAACCTTACTATTACCACTACAGAGTGGCCACACATATTTTTTATACCAGAATCGGTACAGAGAACGAGGGTTATAAATTATATCATAAGTAGCAGGATTACATTACTAGATAATACCAGACCAATACGGCATTAAACAGCAGGCTCCTTCCATTCGTGTAAAGAATATAAGACGCAGAAAATGAATGGTTGTGAGAAGCTAAGTCCTGGACCCATGCTCTGATGGAGCAAGAATGCCACAATTATTTTCGTAGGAAACCCAATCGTCAATGGTGACCCTGATCAAGAACGCGGGAAGACTCAACCCAGGTTCAGGCCCTGAGAAATCATACTCTTAGCAATCCTATCGGAGATCTCCGATTTCCCACAATCCAAGTGTGATCTGGAACCCAGACAATAGTCAAAGAGTTCAGCTTTGCGACCGAATTCAGAGTTCTTCCATTTTCGAACTATTTTGAAACAGGTTACAGGGTTCAACAAGGCCCTAAGCGCAGACTGACTATCACTACAGATGCAGATACTCCGACCCCTCCATCTATTCTTAACAATATAGTCGACAGCCATTAGGAAAGCATAGATTACCGCTTGAAAAACAGAGGCATGATTGCCTAACGAATTGTGAAGTCTTGTCGGACATAAAACATAAAAGTATTCGCTGAAGTTTGAGTATCTCTTGACTCTTACTCGAAAATATCCGTATCCATATTCATAGTAAATATTTAGTACTACGTTCGAACAAACATATATTAAACCTGAAAAAACATTTTTACACGCTCTCCTAAGAGTATGTATATATGTAGATATATTAAGTTCGATACATAGTCTGCAACACAGAAAATTGGCAGAAATAAACAGCATAAAGTATATGTAAGTATACGTACATATGTACATAAATTTGTGAACAATATCATTTGCCGAGTCGGTGAGTCACGTTTATTCGTCTCTACGTTGTTCATCTGTCACCACATTTTATACCCATTAAATTAAATTTCATATCCGGGCTCTTGAGAATAAGAAGCAGTAACCTCCAAGTCTAGAAAATTTTTGAAACTCGCCCACAAGTCCCCGTCTACTTTTTAAAAACTACATACTACACATCGACAAAAAATATTAAAACCTAATATTTATATATTCAAAATATTTACATATATGTATGTACATGATATTTTTACTTGCACCTATACCTATAGGGTAAGTATTGGTTTCGTGAAAAATTTCGAACTCGAGATTTCAATCAAACTTGACATTACTATGATGGAGAAGTCCAAAAAAGTGGGTCCGCCAATTCCGTCTGTCTGTCTGTCTGTCTGTCTGTCCGTCCGTCTGTCTGTCTGTCTGTCTGTCTGTCTGTCTGTCTGTCTGTCTGTCTGTCTGTCTGTCTGTATATTCGACTGCAGCCTAAACGGCTGGACAGATTTGCTTCAAACTTCATATCTGGGGTCTGTGGGATGATCCCCAGAGGCGAAATTGGAATTTTCATTCTAACCTCAAAATTAAAGGTAGTTTACTTAAGGCCGATTTCAGTAAAAATGGATTTTCTCGAAAACGGCTCTAACGATTTTCATAAAATTTCATATAAAAATGCGTATAACGGTAATTTTACAAATTGACTGTTTCTCGTCTATTTCTACAGCGATTGGGCTTAAAATCAATATCTGAGGTGGATATGCTAAATGCAAAATTATAATATACCAAGTTTTGGAACTGCCACGCCTACTTTTAAAAAATTTTACTTTTTCAAAATTTTTACTAGAAATCGAAAAAAATTGTTAAAACATAATTCATAGGCTTTGAAAATCTCTTTAATTTACCTTAACATTATATATAGCCACTCCCACTTTTTGATGGCGTTTTTACAAAAAAAACTTATACGATTATAAACTAATAGCATTAAGGTGTAAGTACGTACGACCCAGTCGTGCACTTTATTTTTAGTAACATCAAGCTATTTGTATTTATGGTGGATGGATACCGGTTAGGGGAATCTTTGAAACCAACTCTGATGGATTGCTTAAGGAAGAAAGCAATTTAAAACTATAAAAATATTGACATGAAGGGAGGAAGTGATGAATTAATTTGTTCATTTCAATTATAATAAATGCTTTAGGTTATCATAACTAGGCTTTATTTACAAACTTAAGAACAGGCATGCATCTTGTCATGAGTTTCAATCCAGTTTATATGTATGTACACATATTGTGGGCAATGAAAAAGTAGAAGTGTATTTTTATTAGAAACACTGGGTGTGATTCTTATATGTACATATGTATGTATATAAAAAAAATTAAAAGTAAAAATTCCCATTTGTCCAAACAAATATTCCTACATGTGCTAAAGCCGCATTTTCCGCAAGCACTACAACTAACATTTTACGATTTCCTTATAGTCTTCCATATTAACGCAATTTTAAGTACTAACTCCTACGTTTAGTAGATACATACATATCACCCTTTTGTCTATCACAAATTTCTATATTCATACTGAAATCACAATTGCGGAAGGCTATGCCTCCAAAGTGCTAATTATTCAAGTTGGGTGACGATTTTCCATATTCCTCATTTTTAAGTGGCAATAACATCAACAAGAGTGATGTGTCATAAACAACAACCCATCAGTTTGGATCCTATACCGCAAAGAAAAAGTTTCCTACCCCTGAAAGTTTGATCAATAACCATAGCCACATCTATTTTCATCGAAATCCACTACAAATGTATTCCGTGACCTTCGTTAAATTATTGATATTATAAAACAGCCCAGAGTTGTTGCCAACGTCGTTACCAACCAACAAAAAACGGAAATCGCTACAGCTCTCATTCGCTGTCACTTGGAATCCTTTGGAGCGTAAATCGCTTGCACATAACCACATCTCGAACCAGTTCATTGTCGTTACGGTTTTATTGCCCGAGCTCAAAGCACGCCTATCAAATATCTTCGATAGACCATAAACTTATATGTATCCTGCCTGCCATACATACATCTAAGTGACACGATCCGGCAAAAGCTGACAAAACATCAAAATTAAATGTCCATCGTAAAAACGAGTCCTAGCAGTTAAGTTAATAAGATTGTGCCTTCGTTTGTATTACAGCGCTGGCCGCCCGAGTTAGTGGTGCTCCTTTTTTTTAGGATTTTCGGTGTTCATCATTCCCTCTGTGCAATAAAATGCCCACCATCCGGAAACGTAAAAAGCCTGCATCATCTGAATGCCCGCGCCCGGCCGTACATTGTTGTCAATCTATCTGACAGGAGTGAATATTAGATAACAACCTCTGTGTGGTATGTAGCAAAATGGACGGCAAATCAGAGGTGCAAAGCGGCTTCGGTGGCGCGTTTTGTTTTTTATTACTGCGAACCCTTTACGACACCACCGGAAATTGCTTTAGCTACTAGTCTGGGGCTGGTAATGGCCTCGCCAGAGGGCAGCAGCCAAAATACACCTCTGTGTCATGGCAACGACCACAGCCCCACACCACCACAACAATCGTTCGCATCTTTCCCCATTGTGTAATGTCCAATTGTGTCCTTTTTGCAATTAATGGGCCTTTTAACCGAGGGAACATCCTACTGGCAGCCATTATTATGTCTGCCGCCGCTCCTCGGCACGCCTCATCTTGTGATGCTTTGCCTGCCTTTTAGATTCAATTTGATTGCGGTTACTGATGAAGTAAAATGCATTCTAAAATGGGCAAAATAACATTCGAAAAAGCGGCATTGGCAGACAGGAAGCATTGTTGCCGAGGACAACGGTGCATCGGATGCTGGCTTACTTTTGCTTTGTTCTATTGGGCATGTGTGGGAGGAGGGATTTTGGATAGCTGCCATAAGTGGGTTCTTGAAATATTCCAGCCATACGTATAACCGATTAAGAGGCCGACCGGTTGTTATTTGCGACCTGTGGTCAAGGCCTAGATTATCGAGATGCTACCTCGTATGGCGAAATTGATTTATTTTCTGGCTCTGGAGGGGGTTTTAAAAACTAATTAACAGTTGGTTGTTGGAAATAATCTGGTTAATTTGCTATCAATTAGTAGTGCTGTGTATAACTGCTGGCTAGTGTATGTTTTTGTGTAGGACAGGGGCAATGTCTGCTGCAGTTTTTGTGGTATGGATGTAAAGCTAAGCACGTCAGAGAAGATTATCATGTGATTTGTGTGGTCACATCACATGGTTATGTGCGTTTCTAACTAGGGCATATGCATGGAACTGATTTGCACTGATTAGAGAGAGCCTGCGAAGAGACGTGTTGTAGCTACTTACAAACAAACGAGGAATATATGTATAACAAACATATTTATACAAACATATGCAAGAATTTGGCGTATCCAGTTTTCAAAAATAAAAACAATTTAGAATAAAAAAAATGTGTCCCTATTTTTAAAAGCAATAGAATTTTGAATTCAAAATTTATAGGAATGGATTTGCTCTATAATTCACCATCGCATTAATGATAATGCCAACTTGCTGAGGAGAAACAATGGGCGTAGGCCACCATACCTTTGCGTTCACATGAACTCTGACTTGCCTGTTGTTATATCGTATTGATATATGTATGTATTATGATCAATTTATGGTAACAAAGACACATAATCGAGATAGACTCTTTAGACCATAAATTTTGAGCTAGGATGATGAAATTTCTCGACGTTTGATGGTAAGAAGCAGTTCTATCACACGGGTCCACAGACACGCCTGATTTTTATGAAATTCTGCCACTTAATCCTAAAATATATTATATATAGAATCCGAAATTGATAAATACCACCCACTTATGTTTATGACTGTGAGTATAAAAACAAGATGTTTGAAGGTATATCTAGTTTAAGTATTCCTGAAAACACATACATATGTCTAATAATAATACCGAAAGATATTAAAAAAAAAAACTTTGAGATAAGGCAGTAAGCGTTTGATGGTGGGCAAAGGAAGGATGAAAAACTGTGATATATACTACCGTGATTGCTATAGAGAACAGAAGCAGCGCCTATTTGGGTGCGAATTTGTTGTAAGCGGCAAGCTTCGGAATGGAGTCTTGAGTCTTAGACACGTCAGTGAATACCTTATAACAATCCGCATCAAGGCCAAATTCACCTACATTAGCCTGATATGCGTTCACGCCCCCACAGAGGAAAGAGATGATGCTACTAAAGAGTATTTCTACGAGCTCCTCGACAAGACATATGAGCAATGTCCTAAGTATGATGTTGAAATCGTGCTAGGTGATTTTATCGCCAAAAAAGGAAAGGATGACATTTTTCAGAGCGCCATTGGAAAGCATAACCTACACGACACTACATCTGAAAAGGGACTTAGATTTAATGGATTAGATTAAACGGACGGAGATTTAACAGATTCTTTGCCGATCGCATATGCCTTAACCTCTCGAGAAGTCCTATGCAGCCAGCATCAAGCGCTGAAGACCAGTGGCATCGTTGCCAAGACCACCCGACCACCCCCATGAAACCCCTGGCTTGATGAATATTGCAAGCACCTGTAACAAAACAATTCGCCTACAAATCGGCGCTGCACAGGAGGACGAGAGCGGTTCGTGAGCTCTATGAACAAAAGAGGAGAGAAGAACATCAGCTTCTCCTGAGGAAAAAGAAAGAACAAGAGAAGAGCGCGATCGAGGAATTACTTACTTACTTAACGGGCTCCCGACCCGTGAAGAGTCTCTGCCTGAGACACAGGAGCCTTCCACCCTCTTCGATCCCGGGCACGCTGCATCCAGTTATCTAGACCAAGCGCTCTGGCATCCGCGATAGCTTGATCCTTAAAACGGAGGTTCGGTCTTCCTTGTCTTCTCGAACCTGGGGGCTGTGATTCGAAGATCCTCTTTGCTGGAGCATTATTGTCCATTCGCTCGATGTGGCCGAGCCAGTGTAGTCGACGTGTTTTGGCTTTTTGGACTACATCCACATCCTGGTACAGCTCATAGAGTTCGCGGTTATATCTTCTCCTCCATTCGCCCTCCTCGCATACGGGACCGAATATCCGACGAAGAATTTTGCTTTCGAAAGTGTTTAATATCTGCTCTGCTTTCCTGCTTATCGTCCAACACTCGGCTCCATACAGCAGAACTGGCAGGATCAAAGTTTTGTAGAGCAAACATTTCATCTTCCGAGTCAGGAATTTTGACCCCATTTGTTTCGCCAAACCGAAGTAGCAGCGGTTTCCTAGGGTAAGTCTTCGTCGAATCTCCACTAAGTTGTCATTCGTCTAGTTGATATTTACTCCGAGGTAGGTAAACTCCTTAACCACTTCGAAGTTACTGTTGCCAACAGTGACGGTTTGTCCTAGGCGGTGAACAGATGGGTCTTTGTTTATGGACAGCATGTATGTACTTGGTTTTGTCCTCATTCACTTCAAGGCCAACTCGTTTCGCCTCTTCTTCAATTTCCGTAAAAGCCTCTAACACGGCGCGCTGGGAGCGACCGATGATGTCGATGTCGCCTGCGTATCTCAGCAACTGGACAGATTTGTTGAAGATAGTGCCTTCCGTGTTCACAGCTGCCCTGCGCACTATCTGTTCCAGCACAAGATTGAAGAAGTCACATGATAGCGCTTGCCGAAATCCGGTGCATGTTTGGAATAGTTCAGAGGAACTGTTGCCGAATTGCACGTTGCACCGCGTGTTATCCAGCGTCACGCGGCACAGCTGCATCAGTTTAGCCGGGATCCCAAATTCGGCCATCGCCTTGTAGAGCTCAAGACGATGAATGCTATCATATGCGGCTTTAAAGTCGATGAAGAGATGGTGAGTCTCGACTTGAAATTCGTTGGTCTTTTCCAGGATTTGCCTTAGTGTGAAAATTTGGTAGATCGTCGATCTGCCGGGCCGGAAGCCCGATTAGTGTGCTGCAGAAAGGCTTCAGACGTTCACACAGTACGTTGGATAGGATCTTATATGCGACATTAAGCAGGGATAGTTCTTACAAGACATAGGATCGGTAGTTCTTACAAGACATAGGATCTTGAAGATGGGGCATATAGAGCTGATAGTCCAGTCATCGGGCATGACTTCATCCACCCACACTTGGTTGATGACTTGGTGCATGCACCCTACTAAAGCATCACCACCATGTTTGAAAAGCTCTGCTGGTAGACCATCAGAGCCGGCGGCCTTGTTGTTCTTCAGCTTTTTGATAGCTGAGCCGACATCTTCTAAACTAGGAGGGGGGATGGATTCTTCATTGACTGGATGCGGGTTCTCTTCTTGCCCTATCACTCTCTCTACCTGCCCATTAAGTAGCTGCTGGAAATGCTGCTTTAATACATCTACTATTCCCTGTGCTTCGGTGACTAGGTTTCCTTCACTGTTTCGAAGAGCCTGCGTTCCGGGCTTGAAGCCAGCTGCCAGTTGCTTGGCTTTTCTGAAAAACATCTGGATGTTGTTCCTATCGCGGGACTCTTCGATATCCTTGAGCTGGGAGGCAGGATCTTCTTCTCCTCCCTTCTTCTGGTTCGATACTCTTCTCTCGCTGCCCTTGTTTTGCGTTGCAGCGCTTGCAAGTGTGTTTTTTCTGTCACCTTTTTCCGGCGTACGCATTCATCATCATACCAAGGCCTCTTTTTGGGTGGTGGCTGGTAGCCTATGGTGGTCTCTGCTACCCCTTTGATGATGTCGCGATACTGGTTCCACAGATTGTTGGCGTTTGTGGATGGTGAATTCACAGCGGAGAGTCTCTCACTCAGGCGCTCCCTGTAGTCTCTGGCTACTCCAGACGTGCTAAGGCTTCCAACGTTGAATTTCTTTTTTTGGGCGGTCTGCAGCTTCTTCTCATTGGATAGTCGAGCTCTGAACTTAGCTGCAACAAGAAAATGGTCAGAGTCGACGTTGGCCCCTCTGAACGTTTGCACATTCAGAATGTTGGATACGTGCCTCGCATCTATTAGCACGTGGTCGATTTGGTTGGCGGTTCGACCATCTGGAGAGCGCCGGGTAGCTGTGTGGATTCGTAGTCTTGGAAACCTAGTGCTACTTATCATCGTATTACGAGCTGCTGCAAAATCGATTAGCCGGAAGCCGTTGTCTGTTGTCGTGTCGTGGAGGCTGTGCTTTCCAACTAATCCGCCGAAGATGTTTTCCTTACCGATTTTGGCATTGAAGTCCCCGAGTATGATTTTGACATCATACTCCGGACAGGCTCCGTAGGCTCCGTCCAGGAGGTCATAAAACTCCTCCTTGATAGAGTCTTCAGCTTCGTCGGTAGGGGCGTGTGCACATATTATGCTGATGTTTTGAAATGTAGCCTTGATGCGGATCACAGCCAGGCGATCGCTGATCGGCTTAAAGTCAATTATCATTGAGCGTAGCCGATTTCCCACGACGAAGTCTTTTGTGGCAGCTGTAATAAATGTCGCAATTTTTCCGTTTTTGCATACCTGATCCTATCCATCGTATCTCCTGGATCGCGGTAATATCTGCCTTGTACCGCGTGAGGACAGATTCAAGTTTTTGAATAGCATCAGGAGTGTACAGTGTACGTACATTCCAAGTGCATACTCTTATATCATAGTCCGTGTACGTTCCGGGTCATGGTATTAAATGAGGGGGTCCATTATCCGACGCTTGTGTCTCTCTCATAACTAAATTTTTTTTACGTAGTAAGGAAGTTACCCCGACGGCACAACCCCCCCCCCTGGAGGGCCAGTTCCATTTTTTGAAACCCCTAGGACGAGGGGCCGGTTTTAAACCGATGTCAGTAACCCGCTTCGGGGATATGGGCTCATCCGCCACCATCTCTTTTCCAAAAACCTGACTAATTCTTGGAAAAGACTTGGAGCCTGAGCTCCGAATATGTCGAAGTAGCCCAGATAAAGTGCAATTTTCTCTTGTTCAACACTCGCGCTTATAAGTTTATCAAGTCGGGTCCGGATGGACACCAACCAGTACCCGATGGCTACCACTAGGAGGTAAAATAAGCACAATTGATGCGCAGTAACAGTTACAACACTGGACGTCGCCAGGTTGACGCCAGTCAGTGCCTACCCTATTCCTACAGCATCCAGCCATCGAGGAATTAGAAAGGTTCAACTCCAGGAGCAATGTTCGGAATTTTTATCAAAAGGTAAAAAGAATGTGTCAAAACAACAAGACCCGAACAGGGACTTGTAGAAATGAACAAGGAAACCTTGTACTTGAGTCACAGTCGGTGCTGAGGATATGGAAAAAACTACTTTTGTGGACTATTAAACGGCGACGACATACCAAATTCCGCTGTCAGGCAAAATGAACCATTCAACCTGGACGATGAAAACCAAGACCAGAATGAAGTGATGGTAGCAATATACAAACTCAAGTCCAACAAGACTGCTGGACCGCGTGGCTTACCAGCCCAGCTATTTACGGCAGCGGCAGATGGCTTGGGTGAAAACATACACCAAGTCATTTCCAAGATTTTGTCGGAGGAAAGTATGTCTGATGAATAGAACCTCAGCATCAAGAACGGAGACCCTCTAAACTGCGCCAACATTGCATACAAGATCCTGTCGGCCGTATTGTGTGACCGCCTGAAACCATTTTTCAACGAGCTGATTGGCGCCTAAAAGTGCGGTTTCAGTCCCGGAAAGACCACAACCGACAAAATATTCACATTACGGCAAATCCTGGAGAAAACCCAAGAAATCCAGATCGATACCCACCATATATAAGTGATGACATTAAAATCATCGGCAAAACACAGCGAACTGTTACTATTGGAACAGAAGCAGCAACTGCAAGTATTGGAACAGAAGCAGCAAAAATGGGTTTAGTTGTGAATGAGGGCAAAACCTAGTATATGCTGTCAACCAAAGGGACACAGAACATCGACGAATCGGACAGAACGTCACAATAGATAGCTATAACTTTGAGGTAGTCAGCCATTTTGTCTACCTCGGCTCCGCTATAAATTCTGACAACAACACCACATCAGAAATCATACGAAGAGTTACACTTGCCAATCGCTGTTTCTTTGGTTTAAGAAGGCATTGTTACCTTATCAAGAAACACTAAGGGACTCTATATAAGACCCTCATCAGGTGGACAGGTGGCAAGCGGAAACAACACCAACTCGGCAATATGCTGATACGCAATGCCAAACGTAAAGTCGAAAGTACAAAATGTAAAGCGCAAAGTTGAACAGTTTGGAGGTTGTGACTTAGGTTCGCTAAGTGCGTGGTATGAGGCGCAACTCAATCGGGCCAAAGAAGTCTTGGCCGACGAGGCGGCCAGGAAGTTAGCGGCTCAAAAGAGTGTAACTAGTGAGGAGAAAGCTCAGGGGCCATTCACGAATGGGGCAAGCCTCCTAGCAATGGAGCTATGTCATGGGACAGCAGTGACACATGGGGCAGCAGTAACACTAACGCAAAAGGTGAGTGTTTTTTTTGATACAAAGATATAGTAACGCAACATCGTAGAGATAAGGCAATCCCCAAGATATAGATAAGGCAGTAGACAACCTTTGTAAGGTAATAAATATGAGAAGGTATGCCTAGTCAGAAGGGAGTCCAAGAGGTCCCAACCTCCATGGTGGAATAGTGAGCTAAACTCTAAACAAATTAGGCACTTTTACCATAGGGCAAAATTAGTGGGATGAATTCGTCACATTAAAGAATTTGCGTTAGGCTATTATGTCATTCGCGCCTCCATTAAGGGTCAGGCTACATACCAGCAGCCTGCAGTGAAGTGAGGGTCATCTTCATACCTACAGCTGGTAAATCAAGTCGCACCAAGCGAAAGTCTACAGACCCATTAATCTCTCGTTATTCTTACTCAAGACACTAAAGAGACTTCTAGATATACAAACCAGAGGCAAGTGTCACATCAGCTATTTATGCAAAGCTCAACATGCACATCTCAAAAGTAAATCAGTAGAAACTGCATTACATGAGGTTGTAGGTAAGATTGAAACTAGCCTTCACTACAAGGTATTCGCACTAGCTGTATTCTTAGATATAGAAGGGACTTTCAATAACGTAAAGGGGGGGAGTTGACAGTTTCAACGTCGAGGATAGCATTACCAAAATGCAAAATACTCATATCAAGAAACATTAATTCCATTCTCGGGTATAGTTCAATTAGAAAATCCGTTACTAGAGGAACTTCTCAGGGAGACGTTATATCCCCCCCTGGATTCTAGTCATCGATAGGATACTTAGGGAACTAACTAACACAGAAGTAGGCGTCACTGCGTATGCGGATGACGTAGTAATTTTAGTTCAGGGAAAATTAATTAATTAAACACATTAAGTGAAATGATGGAATCAGCTCTTAATAGTCTTGGTAAATGTGCTAGAGATTGTAGACTTTACACCAACCCATATAAATCTGGTACATGGTTGCAGGCCACGATAAAGAAGAATTCAACGTCATAAAATCTGATTTAGTGCAGGAATGAATTGGACAATGAGGAGAACGAAAGGGCCGTCGTACTGGTGAAAAGAGGATAAAATCTTCCACAAAGCGATACAGTTAGAGGAGTAAAACACCAATATACGTGACTAAGAAGATTATTCTCGATAGGATCATCAATATGGCTGACCTACGATGGCCTTGTGGCCTATGTTAGATCGAAGAAAATCTGCGGAGATAATGAAACTAAGCAGGTCGCGGTTAAGAATAGTTGTAGGGATTCTCTCTGGTCATTGCCTTCTGAGGAGGCATGCCATGAGATTAGGATTGCCAAATACGGATATATGCAATGACCTTCACGTTTCGAAGGACATCAGACACCTAATCTGTGTATTCAAAGGCATAGGAGTAGACATCTAAGAAAGTAGTTTTTCAGTACCACCATTGCTAAGAAAATAGAAGAACTTTACGTCCTTATGTAAACGATCGATGGATGGTATCATTCCCATTCATTTATCAGTCTTAAAAAAAGGTCACTTACAAGTCTATTGTCTATTGTCTATTGTGTAAAACTCATATTTTGTCCCAAATCTCTTTAAATAGTGTCTTCCAGACTGCTTAGCCGACTCATAACCCGTTCATAAGTAGCTATATAGTTACATAGAGACAAAAATTGACTAACATACCGGTTAAATCAGCTAGTACTTTAAAAATTCAACAATTCACGTAACACTCGACATTACAAGATACTTAATAATCAGGTAAATGTTACATAATTCATTTGTTTTCCTGTTTGACCTTTATTGTGGTTTTGAATATCCGGTGTCAATTTATTTGGCGGTAAGTATTCTGTAACCATGAATTCAAATGCTCCAATTTCTGTTTCTCGTACAAAAATCATCTGAATCATTCATTCATTCGTACGACTTTTATGTATAATTTACAGGATATCATTTACAGCAATTGTTTTTGTTCACACTGTTACATGCTATTATTTGCTTATGTGCATACATATACATACCTATTCATTATTTTATTTAAGCCTTAAATCCACTCACCTGGTAGCTTTGGACGCATTGACAACAGCACCATCCTTGTACCACTGGAACTCGATCCGGGACGATCCTTGTGCAATGCATGATATTATAAATTCGCTGTCTTCACGTATCGGTGATTTTTGGTTCACAATTGTATCCTGCGATTGAATGACAGATATGAGTGATGCAAATTTCGTATTATTGACAACCATTAAATGAAAGCGTACAAATTAAAATGCAAATGCATAAAGTATACGTGATGAGTGTGGCTTACACAGGTTCACAGGTATGTAAATGAGTTGCGAACATAAATTAAATGCTGAAATATTCAATCAGGGTGTTAAATGTTTACTGGGCCCTGGATTTTAATTATTGTAATATGTATTTTATTATCAAGCAAAATTATGTAAGAACATAATCCTTTTAAATACCAACGATTTGTTACAATATGCTTGTTGTTTTTAAGAACACATTTAAATTTATTATCTGTTTTTTATTTTTTTTCTTTGTTTAAATTCTCCGAAGAGGACTCATATTCTGTTGAAGAAATAAATTAATGAATTAATAGTTTAATTTGTTTCAAGTGATAGATAGTTGTATATACATATGTACCACTGGGAGAGGTATTGCCTTTGATTATATTGATTTATCTGTTTTGGAAATCAGTTAAGACAGCGTTGCCAGACGCTCAAAATTTTAAGAACCCCAGATTTAGTAGTTTTGTTTAAAAAAAAAATACCCCAATATTTTTTTTCATAAGTATAAATTAGTTAAGTAGTTGGTTGGCTGGTTGGTTAAAACCGGCCCTCGATGGGAAATGCACTTAGACCAGAGAAGGTTCATTGTTCAGCCGATGTGTAAGGTGTGTGGATCACCCCCTCACTCTGGAAACCATTCACTCATTTGTATGAAGGAGCTAATCTTAGCCGTGCAGGCGTTGTTGGGATCGTTTAGATCACTGAAAAGGTATTCGCCTAATGTAGCCTTCCTAGTGTTGGAGAGTGCGGGGGACGTACACAGGAGGTGACTGATGGTTTCCTCATCCTCTTCATCCCAATCTTTGAGCATGTCTTCCTATAGCACAGTGTCCAGTGAGGGTGTTAACTATCTTGGAGAGGGTTTCTCTCTTAGTTAAGTAGTAAATGCAACTAAATTCAAGTTGAAGAAAAATACAAGTTTAAAATCAATAAATAAGAAGTACCAAACCAATAAATGGAAAATTATTAAGTTTGAGGAAAAATATAAATATCGTCTTCATTTTATGTTTTTATACATCTCCTCGGATGAGAACATTTTGACCATATGTTCTGATGGATTGAAATTGTTGCGAAAGTACTATCGGTCGATTCATGCTCATTCTTTATTTCTTAATTTAACTTTAACAACATTTAAGATTATAAAGCCCATTTATAAACTGATATTGGAAAATGGAATCGATAAAAGCGTTGTTGCCACACATGGGCTTACTAAAACACCACTCGACAATCACATGAAATAAATAAAGAGTTGAACTGTCAATATTCAACTGTTATTGCGATGACTTTTGATAAGTAATAACTAGGAGGTTATTAAATGTGGATCGATATAGACTCGGAAAATGTGTTCACTACAAAAACGTCTGCAGGACGACGCCACAAGCCACACAGCTGGTGAAATAATGGCTCTATTGCGTGACAAATTTCCTGTACGTGTGGTTTCTCAAAAAGGAGATTTCAATTGGCCGCCGAGATCATGCGATTTAATATCATTAGACTTTTTCCTTTGATGTTAAACATAAAGTCTACGCCAATGTAGCCTTCATGCCCTAAATAAAAAATTTGCGAAATATAGCCGCAATTATATGAAAACGTGATGAAAAATTTAAGCAAAAGGAAGATTTTTTTAGCGAAGGCGGACATTTGGCAGATATTGTATAACTAACTTCAGAGTTTATTCTTTAGATAAAGAAAAAATATCACAATTTTTTATAAAAAATACTGTTTTTTTCTATTGATTTAAAATTACACCTCCTCTTGGATGACCCTATAATTTGTTTGTAGGTATCGCTTTGTAACTTTCGGGGTCGTATTGATATTGATTTAAAATAGTGCTCTTAGGTGTGTAAAAATAATTTCATTTCAGATAACCAAGAACAAAATACATATTTAAAAAATATAAATACTTAAAATATAATTTAAAAAAAAACCCAGATATCCCTCCCGGCATTTTTTTATACATATGTTTATACTTATAAGGATACCGATATCAGCATCTGATATTAAATTTATATATGAAAATAGAATTTAATTGAAAGAAGATCTGAGTGCATCTTAGTCTTTTAAAAATTTCATAGCAGATGCAAAATAATATGCAACCCCGAAATTAGAACAGATGTCAGCGCACCTTCTAGTACCCAACTGACCAATTTCATGTTGAATATCTAATGCAATGCAATTGCGGTTTTTTAAACTGCATTATATAAAATTTTAAACCCACACCACACACACACCACAAAAAAAAAAAAAATACATGATTAAGCAAAATTAAAAATTATTAAAACACCACAAATGTAGGTATGTACATACCAACAACTTAAGCGGCGGATTCTCATCGAAAAGGTGAAAATTTGACACCAATGTTATGTTGCCAATTCTTCCGCGTTCCACCATTCGGGTGATGGCTTCACGAATCCTTAGCGAATCGCTTTTCACACCAAAGAAATGAAACGTGATATCCAATCGATCCGACCTACAAAAGAAAATCCATTTCAGTGCACAAATTAATTCCTTCTCCAAAAGAAAACCCATTTCATTTCCTTACGAGTTACTAATCAATTCCAAATCGCTGATTTTCGTGATGTTGAAATTCCTTAGGACCCTGCTCATCTGAAAGGACAAAGAAAACCACACGAATAAGATACCACCAACGTCACAGAAACAAAAAAATAGGGACAAGACAAAAGGATAACTACTTATAAACTTATCAAAGTTTTCTCAAACTATAAACTTCTCTACCGAGAAAGTCTATTTGTATGCGCATAGTGTCGAAATGAGGTTTTTCACACCCTTTCCTCGTGGTTTTGCCATGATAATCAGAATAGGAAATTAAATAAACGCGATCCTTTCTTCTGGAACATAGACAAACGCGTACTCGCGTTTGTTTATTTATAGCGCAAAACTTTGACAGAAAACTTGAGAACTACACGGCCAGTGTTTATAATAATATGTGGCTGTGCGTTACGAATGTGGTAATAATTAATTAAACTTGGGTAGGCTTTTCTGATGGACGGAAACCGTCGCTTCGTTTTCATAAACTTTTGCAAAATGCCCTTTTATCAAAAGTAATTCCATTTGGGATGGGATAAATTTTATTGTTTAATCTTTCTTTGATGTTTAGCGTAAGTAATTAGGTAGCATTTTTGTTTATGACACAATTTAAAGACAAACTTGAATCGCCATGTTATTAGGTGAATCTTTGTTTAAACATGCTATGTACATACATAACAACATTTTTCTATTTAGTACAATTAATTAATTAAATGGCTGGATGCTGTAGGAATAGGTTAGACACGGACTGGTGTCAACCTGGCGATGTCCAGTGTTGTAGCAGTTAATCCGCATCAATTGTGCTTATTTTAACTCTAACTCTTGGTCGTCATTGGATACCTATTACTGTCCATCCGGACCCGGCTTGCTGAACTTATGAGCGCGAATGTTGAATAAGAGAAAATAGCAACATTATCAATACGACAGCTGATGGAATCTCTAAATGGAGTCACAGCTTCAAACGGAAGAATAAGCAGACTTCTTTGGGCTATTTCGATATATTCGGAGCTCAGACCGATAAAGATTTCCAATAATAAGTCAGGTTTTTGGTAAAGAGATGGTGGCAGATGAGCCTTTATTGGGTCAAAGGCAGCGCTTACATCCCCGAAGCGGGTTACTGACATCAGTTTAAACCGCCCCGTCGTCCTAGGGGTTTCAAAAAATTGTAGACATTTAGTACAGCTGTCACAAAAGACTGCACATACATATAAGGATGCGGATTCATCATGGTAAATCGGCTAATGATAATTGACTTTAAGTCGATCAGTGATCACCTGGCTATGATCCGCATCAAAGCAACATTCCAAAACATCAGCATAATATGTGCACACGCTTCTACCGAAGATTCTATCAAGGAAGAGATTTATGACCTATGGAACCTTTCCGGAGTATGATGTGAAAATCATACTCGGGGACTTCAATGCCAAAATCGGTAAGAAAAATATGTTCGGCAGATTAGTCGGAAAGCACAGCCTGCACAACACGACAACAGCCAACGGCATCCGGAAAATCGATTTTGCAGAAACTCGTAATACGGTGATAAGTACACCTAGTTTTCGAAGACTACGATTCCACACAGCAACCTAACGCTCTCCAGATGGTCGAAACGTCAACCAAATCGACCACGTTCTAATATTATACATACAAGGCACGCATCCAATATTTTGAATGTTCAAACTTTCATAGGGACAAACGTCGACTTTGACTTTTTATAGAGCTCGACTATCCAACGAAAAGAATCTGTAAAGAAAAACAAATTCAACATTGAAAGCCCTAGCATGACTGGAGTAGTCAGAGCTTTTAGAGAGTGCATGAGCGAGAGACTCTCCGCTGTGCATTCACTATCCAAAAACGCCAACAATCAGTGGAGCCAGAATCGCGACATCATCAGAGGGGAAACAGAGACCACCATAGGCTACCAGCAACCACTCAAAAAGAGGCTTGGTATGGTGATGAATGCAAGCGCCCGAAAATGGTGACAGAAAATGTACACATACAAGCGCTGCAGTGCAAAATAAGGACAACGGGAGAAGAATATCGAGTTAGAAAAAGGGAGAAGAAGAAGATCCTGCATAAAAAGAAGAGGGCCTACGCAGTCTCTCAAGGAGAGTCCAGCGATAGGAATAACATCCGGATGTTTTTTTAGGAAAGTCAAGCAATTTGCAGCGGGCTTCAAGCCCGGAATGCAGGCTCTTCGCAACAGTGCAGGAAACCTAGTCAGCGAAGCTAGGGGTATAGTAGATGTAAACACATCAACAGCAGCATTTTATACAGATATTTAATGGGCATCGGGAGAACACGCATCCAGTCGATGAAAAAGCCATCAGCCTTTTCAGTTTTGAAGAGGTTGGCTCAGCTATTAAAAAGCTGAAGAACACAAATCTGCACGTACCAGTATGGGTTCCGGCCCTGTAGAGCGACGATCGACGCAATTTTCACACTAAAGGAGATCCTGGAAAAGATCAACGAATTTTAAGTTAACACTCACCATAGCTTTATCGACTTAAAAGCGGCATTTTGGAAAACACTCGGTGCAATATGGAAATCGGAAACAGTTCCTCCGAACTATTCGAAACATTACCGGATTTTGGTAAGAATATGCGCTATCTTATCCTGGAACAGATAGTGCGGAGGGCACGTGTGAACACGGAAGGCCTTATCTTTAACAAATACGCAGACAACATCGACATCATCGGTCGCTCCCAGAGACCCGTTGTAGAAGTTTTTACGGCAATTGAAGAACAGCCAAAACAAGTTAGCCTTGAAGTGAATGAGGACAAAACCAAGTACATACATGCTGTCCATAAACAAAGACCCATCTGTTCACCGCCTAGGACAAAACGTCACTATTGGCAACAGTAACTTCGAAGTGGTTAAGGAGTTTACCTACCTCAAAGTAAATATCAACTCCACGAATTACAACTTAGTGGAGATTCGACGAAGACTTACCCAAGGAAACCGCTGCAACTTCGGGTTGGTGAAACAAATGGGTTCAAAACTCCTAACTCGGATGACGAAATGCATGCTCTAAAAAACATTGATCCTGTCAGTTCTGCTATATTGAGCCGAATGTTAGACGATAAGCACGAAAGAAGAGCAGATATTGAACCTTTCGAGAGAAAAATTCTTTGTCCAATATTTGGGCGAGGAGGGCGAATGGAGGAGAAGATACAACCGCGATGTTTGTGAGCTGTACCAAAATATGGATGTAGTCCGAAAAGCCAAAACACGTCGTCTACACTGGCTTAGTCAAATTGAGCGAATGGAAAATAATGCTCCAGCCCAGCAAAAGGGATCCTCGAATCAAAGCCCCCAGGTTCGAGACGACAACAAAGGCCGAACCTCCGTTTTAAGTACAACAATAAGTATACATGCATATAAAAAGTGAACGATTGATTCTTCTTTCACTACATCTCTTCAGATGCTACTTAAATCATTATAAAGAATATCTATACACAAAAGTCCAACAAAATAAATCAAAATAAATATTTTTCTTCGAAAAACCTATGCAACTGTGTTAATTACAATTTTAGGTATACAATTCTGTCAATCAGCTGAGTAGAGGTACACAGTATTCGTACTGAGATTTTCTTAATCGAGCCAGCAACATCGGAAGATCTTTAAGAATACATTGCGAACTGTACTAAGAGATTGAACTTTCCGAAAATTCCATTGGACTTTCACAATCTGGCCAACAAAAGGTGGCTTCCACTTATGCCGTGTCTCAAAAACAGTATGGTACAATATAACAAAAAGAGTACTAAGGAACTTCTGCCGCTAAAGAAATCACAAGTGACTCTCCTCATAGAAATCCTCACAGTCCACATCTCACCCGCGGCCCATCTAATAAGAATGAAAATAAGCACCATTGATCTATACAGAGGCTGTAGTGACACAGAAGTAGGGGAAGACACGTCCAACTTCCCTTACGAAAACACAGAAACACAATCCTTGGAGAAGTTAAGTCACAAGCCACCTAAAACCATCCTAAAATTCATAATGAAAACAGGATGGTTCAAGTGAACTGCTTCTGTCTTACATTAATTGTTCTTATAGATATCCAATACCGAGGAATACAATGGATTCGTTGAAATTCGAGTAAGACTGCACTTTCGTAGATACAGTCAAGCTACCCTACCTTGAACTTGTCAAAGTGTACAAATGAAAGAAGTCATATGAGAACATGTGAAAATAATTTTTTACCGAATAAACAAGTATCTTTAAAATTCACTCTTTGTTGAATTTATTCTGATACATCCTGGATCATCCTTTAATGCGTTGAATACGTTTTACTATTTAAACTGCTACTCAAAATTTTGAACAGACTTTCGACAGTATAGAGTTTTTTGAATCAATACATTTGGAAAATACTTGGTACCTATTTGGTTATTGATCTAAAAAAAAACACAATCTTCGTCAAAACCGGGTAAGGTATAAGAACTGAAGCTTCTCAATATTTGTTTGCCTTAACCTCTCCAAACATCCATCAACCGAATGACTCCTTAAACCCGCACACTCTTCATTGTACCAATAGCAGAATGCTAGAAGTTCAAAACTAAGCAAATAAGCCCATTTATTCCTTTTAATTTAATGAAAGTATTCAACAATTCTCCTTCGTATGCTAATGCGAAGCCTCAAAGCGATGTAAATTCATTCAGTTCCATAAACAATTCAAAGACGTTTTCATTTTCCTTCGCTCTCGTCCATCTACTTTGAACAATGACAAAAAATAAATAAAAAATAACGTTCGTCAAGTTTTACAATTCCTGTACTACAATAGAAATTACAAGAGAAAAGTGCCAGCAAAAAGAAAAGTAAAATAGCACAACGGCGGAGGTTAAAACTGGAATAAATGAAAAACCGAAAGGCGAAGTTAAAAAGGATAACCTCAAGAAATCATTCCAAGGAGGTTGCATTCAAATATTTAAGGCAATTCCAAGTGGAACAAATCATTCTCATCCTTTATTCGCCCAATATATGTACATACATACATATTTTTTTATACTGTTTTTCCATTGAAAATTCACTTTCAAAGGAAAGAAAAGAATTTGAAAAATGAATACAGAAACACTTGAAATCCGACAACAAGTGAAGAAGGCAATCCTCCGACAGAAAAACCACCTGTATACAATATCTCTATCTGTTCGCTCACCCATTTCCTTGTTGATCCATCACCACCATCACCATCACCATCATCATAATCATCATCATCATCGTCGTCGTCATCGCCATCGTCGTCGTCGTTGTCGTCGTCTCCTGACTGCAAAAGGTTTGAATTTTTTATCATTCTGCCTTTCAGTCGATGTTGAAAACGCACATATCAAAAAAAAAAATATTGAAAATAACACAGGACATTGCTTATACGCCACAGTAGCCATCTGAGTGATAGGGCAATGTTGGGCCA
This sequence comes from Xylota sylvarum, assembly GCA_905220385.1. Lineage (NCBI taxonomy): Eukaryota > Metazoa > Arthropoda > Insecta > Diptera > Syrphidae > Xylota > Xylota sylvarum. The sequence continues at coordinate 63,540,976 of LR999957.1, read as the reverse complement.
GCAGATAGAATGCGTGTGTTCACTTTGATGTTGATAAAGGATCAAGTCAAACTCACTCCTCTCACTTTGATAATTTGTTGGTTGAGCAGAGTAGAAACGAATATTTCATACATATGTACATACATACATATATTTATTTATATTCAAGTTTAGGAATTTGTTTTCATTTATTGACGCAAAGGTTTTCTGTTCTTGTATCTTTATTTAGCGAAAAATGTGTCCCTTTAGACCATGTGTAAGTGTACATCCCGCATATTCGTATATATGTATGTAGGTAAATAGAAAAATAAGTTCATTCTCGAAATTTATCTTTCTTTCACTTTTGATTGCGATAGAGAATCGTCCTTTTTTATACCTTTCTAAAATATCAAACTGGATGGCGATGGAGGCTAAATTCGTATCAATGTTTCATTGGCACGATGCGAAATGTACGGGGCTGCGATAGCAAAGACCTTTTCTTGCTCATATTCCTGGAATTTGATGGAGAGCATCAAATGCAGACACACCAATATGGGTGTTGCCTATGAAATTGTCCTTTTTCTTATGTTGTCACATTTGATTGGATCTATTATTGAATGAAATAGGATTTCTGGATGCAAGGCACGTGTGTGCGGCGGAAAGGGATAGATTTGCCTTAATTCATTGCATGGATGCCTTTAGGGAGTCCTTTGATAGTCAACTCGAGGTAGATTGGCGAACAGATGAGATGGATTTCAGGACTGATCTTTTTGAAGCGTGAGCGAAATGGGTTTACATACATGATTGTGAGATTCTTGAGATTGACGTAAAAAAAATATTATTTTCTTTACAAAAGATATATCATTTTGAGGCATAAATATGTACATATGTATGTATGTGTGTTCTTGAAGCACAGCCTATAATGGAATTCTATGAAAATTGAATGTTAAAGCAAGTATTACGAAAACATGAAGTATATCAATACAGCAAAATATCAATTACGTAATTCGTCCGCGATTTTATTAGAATTATTGAGCCAGCTAATGTATTTTATTTCAGTTTTATACATATGTGATTGATACAAATTAAAAATTAAGCTGAGGTTTATTTCAACCTTTGCAGGTGCAGACAGTTTTGTCATGGCATCGGCATACCTGCCGTATGACTGCCTAGAGGCTCCCCCAACAAAAGCGGTAGAGACTCTGGTGAATGTCTGCAGGAATAGGAGCGAAGATCTAACGATTGGTTGCGATGCTAATGCACTCTGTACAGTGTGGGGAAGCACCAACAATAACTACAGAGGAGAAGCTTTATTCGAGTTTGTAGTGTGCAAAGAGCTACCTATTCTCAACAGAGGAACAGAACCGACCTTTGTGGATGCGAGACGAAGGGAAGTTATTGACATGACTCTGTGCAGTAATAGAATGCTTGATAGAATATCAAATTGGAATTTAATGGATCAGATAATGATGTCGGACCACAGAGCCATGTCATTTGATGTTCGATACCGATCTAAAAGGAAGAAAGATCGGAAATATGTCAGGATTCCCAGGAACACGGACAGAGTAAAATACCAGGAAGTGTTACGGGATAAAAGTAGAGAAAAGTCTTTAATCATGTCATGAGAAGGGATGATCCTGAATCATGGGATGAGTATAAGCTTTGTATATCGAGACTAGCGCCTCTAACGCGCGAGGAAACTTTTTTCTCATTCTCTCCCAACTATCCATTTGCTCTTACAGTGGCGGATATCAAGTGAGAAGAGAAGAAAGAGAACAAAGAGAAAAAAAAGAGAACCAAACAAACACACAAAAAAAGGTGGAAAGCGAAAGCAAAAAAAAAATAGTATTATCACTTGACGAAATTTTTTCTTAGTTACCTCGTTCGACAGAGGGCGCAAAGCAAAGTGGTTTCTCTTACACACAGAAAGAGAGTTTTGAGCGAACAAATGGATAAACGAGAGAACAAAAGAAAAAACGGCAAGGAATATAAAAACAAAACTGACTCTCGTCTTAATCATGTACACACATCCAAATATGTACATGTTCGTGTGGTTTAATACCATCGTGATGGACGAGATGGGAGGATTATGTTTTCCTTTCGTGTTTTGTTTTTGTATTTTTTGGTGTTTACCTTAATTATGAATGAATAAAAAAAAAATATATTGTTTTAACATCCTAAACTCCCCACTGCACTTCCAAACACACCCGCGGCGACCCACTGCCTTTGTTTACATTATTTCACGACAATTTCAGAATGCTATATTTATTAAACAGAAAAAGTGCGACAACATCTGAGTACAGATTTGAATTCAATGCGATAAGTCGAATCGAGTGGCATAAAAAAAAGATAAAAAGTTGTTGTCTAAAATCAAAAATATATTTACTCTTTTTTGAACTAAAAAGTAAACAAATGGGGAAAAAGGAAAAATCACCTCCATTTTTGACAGCCACGTGTTTAGCCGATACAAAAAAAGTATCGTTTTATTGAAATTTGGTAAAAACTGTCAGCATAGATTCACTCCACTCTAATGCAAATTTACATGGGCTATTGTTTTGGACCTGTAGATGAGCTCATTAAACTTCAAATCTCTCATTACACGTATTCACCGATGAGATTAGGCTCCGCACATTTGCGGGTTTTCGCGGGTTGGGGATGGAAAGTTGACTATCTAGGTATTGTTAATTTATGGATACTACTATTAGATTTATATACAATGGTAGTACTCAAAAAAAAAAGAAAATATTTGGCGCAACAGGTCCATGGGACCCAGGGCCTAGCTTCTCACAACCATTCGTGTTGTGCGTGTTATATTCTTTACACGAATGCGCTCTCATAATGAAGTTCCAGCTGAACGAGTTGAACGCATTTTTCGTCGAGCGTAACTGCAGCTCAGTACAGCTTTTTTCCTCCTTTCCATCTGTTCCCAGATAAAGCTTCGCGTGAAATTTCACAAACTGCTTGTATCGCATGGGTGGTGCTCCGTTTATCGGAAAGCCCGTTATCTCCTTCGGTGTACTGATCAAATCTGTCACGAATGATTCTTTCCAGAACTTTCCCTACTGTGTCTAGCATGCACAGCGGTCTGTATGACGACGGTTGTTTTGGGGCTTGTCGCCTTTTTGGATAAATACCAGCCTGGTTTCAGAGGAAACTTTCCTTCTATCAGGCACGTTGTGTAGAAGTCTGTAAGCGCGTCTGGTTTAGTTTTGATGGCTTCCTTCAGGACGAAGTTTGGGATCCTGTCTTGCTCTTAATTGAGCCCGCTGCTGGCAGGACCTCTGCAGTTGTGACGGGTGGTATTGTTTCCGTATGTTCTATTGTTATTCGGGAAAGGTGCAAGCTAGTATTCCTTGGTAATAGCCCGGTGACTATGATAATCATCATGATCTGGTATGGCGGTGCAGCTGCCGCCCCAATTTTAAGTTTGCCCATGACTATCTTGTTGGCGCTTCCCCACGGGTTGTATTGATTGCTTGATTCCAAAGATTCGACTTTACTCTTTTTTATTAGTTTGCTCAGTCAATAATCGAGTATCTCTTTACAAATGTTCTTACTTTTCCAGCCCAAATTTTGTACCTTTTCAGCGGTTCTTTAGTATTGGAACCGTCTTGGCTCTATTGTCTCAATATGATGGCCCGATGATCACTATTTGTATAGAGATCGGAGACTCTCCATTTTGTTTTCCTCACTATACTTCTGCTGGAGGCTGGGTAGCTACATACATAAATATGTACATGTACACATAGTTTACTGTTGGTATTACATAAAAGTAGGTAATATACTCAAAAATTATTATTTTTTGGGGGTATGATGAAAGTTATTCCATCCCAAGCAGTTTGTAAGGTATTTGGTAAAGCCAATTGTAATCTGTTGCTATCAATTGGGCAAATTAAGAGAGGGGGCGAGAGGGGCCTAAAAGGGATATTTTTGTTTAAAATGGTACCAAAAGTCAAATATACCTACTATTTGATAGTTTGTTTACATATTTAGCAAATAAGGACATTGTACTATAATAAAACAATGTAATTTAGCATTCAAGTGGCTCTTTGTACTTTTTTTACATTTAAAAAAGAAAGTAATTTCGGAAGCTAAAGTGTACCCCAATCTAACTAATAATTATGGTAAATGACCCAACTCATGGAGACCTAAATACCCAGTAACCAGCGTTCGCACACATAAACTGAATTCTGAGTGCGTAACTTGTATTCTACAATACATTTTTCATTTTATTAGAGAGGTATTTTCCTGACTATTTGAAATTTTAGACTCTCTAAAAAAAGTTGTTTTTAATTCGTCAAGGGAAACCTTCCATTCTGCAAAACTAGTGTGCAGAATAAGGTAGTTACACTACATTGTTGGAGTCCCTTTCAGGATAGTCAAAGTTCTGAGTTTCATCCCAATCTGCATGCAATTTTTCAGCTTTGCTGTCACATCCCTTGTGCAACCCGAATTGAAATTACAAACAACTCTAACAAATTGCGTAAAAGCATAAATTCGTTAAATCAATTTCCGGTTGATTTATTTGTTAAATAATTTGAATCAGTGGAGTGTACTGGCATGAATTACTGTTATTATTATTTTTTTATGTATGTCGGCGCTGACCATTTGAACATTCCTTTCTATTCTCTGTGACCCTTCCTTTATCCAGTGGCTTTGGCATTTTGCGGTACATATGTGAGCAAATAAATTAGTTTTATGCTTCAAATATTTTTGGATGTTTGTACAGTGTTCCATTAGTATTGTTTATCAATTTCAATTATAATATGATTTTAGATACAATCCGTATTTTAACTTCATGTCTTCATGTGATGTGATTGCTAATAAAAGCTCCAGTAAATGTAATGGCATGAAATAATCTTATCGTGGGCAACCCCTAGTGATAAGATTAAACCATCTTATTTCAGTGAAGGGATAAGTAGCTAAAGGTGCTATATGTAGGAAAGATGCTCTTGAGAAATCTATAGCTATTAGTAGGGTATGGTGTATAATGATTTTGCTGTTCAAAACGGTGTGTGACGTTTGTTTGCATCGATTTTATTTTGGACAACGCAATAAATACCCCAGGCATACTATGAACAATGACATCTTACCTTAAATATCTGTACTACTCTGATAATATTTATTTACTTTCAAAAACAAACTGGAACTGAGCATTGATATGGCCAAACAAAATCTTTTACTCTTATCAACTCCTTCATTCAAGCAGACATTGCTGACAAAGTTAATAACTTTCTTTAGCTAAAATATGAATAAATATTGTATTCATATACATATAAGAATCCCTTTTACTACAAATCGTCTTCAATATCTGAAAAATGAACTTAGTAAACTCCTCCATTTATCCTCCAATAAAGTAGCTGCACGAGTTGCCCGAGGATTTTTTTACGGTCCCAAATAAGAATATAAAATTTCCTATAGATGTCACCCACTGAATACAGTGGAAACTTATTTAAAATACAAATTATTTCCTTCCCTGTGCCTCTATATGGTATACCCTTACCCTATATATCATTGTAAACTTAAAACGTTTTCATTCCATTATACTAAAGTACTGTTTCTTTTAAATTTCGATTTCCTTGAAACAAGGAAATCACATCCAGCAGTTCTCTTGTTTCACCGGAAATAATGATATATTCAACGAATGTCCCTTTAGGCGAAACACTCCTTCGCAACAGCAGGCTTTCAGAACCATTTGTTCATGGCTCTTGGCTACGTCTCGGGACCAATCTTCTTAACGGGATGTCCTTAATCGAACTGTGCTCCTTAAACAGGCCCAAGGATCTCTGCATGTGTGTGTCCCATAATGATTATAGATTACCACAATTGTGTATTGGCTGACGTTATTTGTTTATATAGAAGATGGTTCGCATGGACCGGGTAGCTTTACGAAAGACATTCTTGTATGTGTACAGTTTGACAAATCCATTCAATTATTTCATAGAAAATTAGGTGATTTTTCGATGCTGTCTACCATTAGAGGTGTCCTTATGGAGATAAAGTCATAAATATTGTTGGTAGAGATTTATTCGTCTATTACCATGTTATTGTAGCTTTGTTATTGGGAAAATATTTTATTGTTTTGACAAACGTGCAGACAAACCTTTAGTAATATGATATAATAGAATACGGTCATAAGATTAGCGTTCAAGGACATACTTATTTTGTTTACTTTGGTGCTCGCATAAGCCAAAGATTTTAAAACAAACCAACACTTGTCTACCGACTCATACTTATTTCATCTTGCGGTAGACCTACCTTCTATATCAACTATGATCTTTTTCACTATCGGCAGTAGAAGGAATGGAATAATTTAGGATTGTGATCAGATTTACCTTAGCATAAACCTTACTTGAAGACTCAGAAATTATTAACACAGTTTCCAAAGGAATATATGTACATGTATTTAAATGAGTAAAATAAACGGTTTATCCGTACAGTGTTCGCTGGTTGGAACATTTTTTTGTTAAATTAATTTTTCATAGTCCATGCATTTTGCGTTTATCTGGCATGAATGCTGAGACAGTAAAAATTAATATCAACGATTCTATGATTTTTCAAAAGACCAAAGCGATGACGATGAGAGATTCATTTCAGAAAAGACACCTTGGTCCTAATATTTGTTAGCAAATCGTATATATTTGCATGAGACGACATCGATTTTTCAGGTGCAAGGATGGATAATTGGCCCGCAATGTCAGTAGATATAAACTGTTGGCCAGTTTTTTCTGCTATTGCAGTCATCTAAACTAGAGACTTGTAGGTGATTATTGATGATTTCTTGTCAAGGAGATTTCTAAAATGATTCAAATATATTTCGTTTCAATCGCGAAGTTAGGTTGTGACAACAAATTAGATCTTGAAGTAACTTACTCCTAAATTAGCCCTACATCGTTAGAACTAGTGATATGTAGTTTGCATGAATTTGTTTGAAAGTGGTTAAAGTTCTTAACACAACCTTATCCGCAGCATGCTTGTCACTTAAGTGAATTTATCGTGAATGAATGACCTTTAAACACAAAGTCTTATATTTAAATTGAGCATTAAGTGCACAGCAATAGTACTTCATTAGTATGTATGTAGTCAAGTGGCTTAAATTAAATTTCATTGGTATCATTGTTTTCATGGCAAGCAACCGATTTCATTTCAAAATGTAATTAATGTCCTACACCTCCATTGAAATGCCACTCAAAATGAACAAGCTCAGCAGTTCGTTCTTGTCGTGTGTCAAAGCCAACCCCTTATTGTCACCAGAGTCTAATTAACTCCCCTCATTTGCAATTCCACTCTTTTAAATATGAATTCAGTTACATACACTTTCCCTCTTTCACTCCAGCACAGTAGGAATCGAACGCCCGCCATCGTGTAGTGAATAAAAATTACGCAAATAATAAGTATTCCAAATGCGTCTACACAATCAGTGGCAATCAGGTTCAATTCGAACCGACTCAGCATAACATCAATAAAATTTGAACAAATTAAAGGCCGCACCGGCTCTGAATCTCTGACATTAATACTCCTTTTAGGTCTCATTTTCCGACCGGTCTTCTCATTGTGTATTGTCCTGTTACGCCATATTTTCACAGACCTTTGTCTTTGTCCTTGCAAAACATCAAAGTCGGCTTCTTTGTGGGGGGTCGCGCGATGGTAAATACGTCCATGCTGTTCGAAATAACGTCTTTAGAACACGACACCACCTGCTTTGAACAGGATCCTTTGGCTCCATCTGTCCCTCGCTCTCTGTGTCATTTGCCTTAATATACCTCGCACTTTATGTTTTGGGCAGGAGTATAATTTATCCATTTTGAGTTTCCTTTTTCCTTTGTGTTTCACACATTTCTTGGTAATAAGGGATCGAAAGGTCGAGTAGCAGCAGCAGTACAATAAGCCTGGGTAATTATGATGGGCGACAGAGTGTTGCTATGCTCATTATTCATTAACCTAATGAACGATGAAATGTGAGCTAATGAAAAATGTCATCTTAAGAGCGCAACTGGATGAGCAAGGATAATTTATCAAATGGATTGTTTGGGGGTTAATTTGGATTCCAAAGTAGGCGGATCTTTCCTTTTTTTCAATTTTTTTCAAAGTTATTTTTTTTTTTTTGTTTTCTTCATGCTCCGTGTCAGCTTCGATGGGAAAATTAACTTCAAACCCATTGATCCTTGAAAGGGAATGGAGTGATTTTTTTATACATAACCTTCATAAGCTACAATTTCATCGGAAGAATTTTAAATTAGAGAAAAGGATAAGAAGGGTACGGAGAAATGTGCAGAACCTGACCTGAGGGCACCCCAAAAGATTTAAGATGCCAAGTAGGAGATTTATTGTAATTCATATCGTCATTGCGTGGCGCCGCCAATCCAAACAGATTTCAGTTGGTAGGGCGGCAACAAATGGGTCTTAGCTTGATAAGGGTTAATTCAGCTCCGACAGATAATGTAGATGCGCCGTGAAATGAACAAGCAACGGAAATGAAAAAGTAAGAATCGGATATTTCATGCATATTATATACATAGAGTCAAACAAGTCATCACCTGACGACGATTATGATGATGGAGATGAAGATGAAGATAGTGTGACGGCACAGAGCAATTTAAGTTTTATGTTTTGCATATGAATTAGAAGGGAAGTACTCGTAAATAAAATTCATATCCAGTTGATCAAATTTATGAAATTTTTGTATTTGCAAGTGACATGTTTATATTTCTTCCTGGAAAACGATAATTTGGAATAGTGATAGTCAGTTTTCATTTTCGAAATGACAATCATTTGTTTCTTAAAAGTATTGGTCTCGGGAGGTCCATTCGTACTATGGAACTAAAATCATCGCCGACTTTGTTTAAAGTTTACACTGCTAAAAACTTGAACTTCTCTAATACCTATTATAATTTTGTATACCTTATCCTAAGGATATATTAAGTTTGACACATAGTTTGTAACAAAGAGAAATAATCGAGATATATCCCATAAAGTATATATGCACATATATTCGTGATCAGTATCAATAGCGAAATCGATTGAGCGATGACCGTCCGTCCGTTAATATTAGAATTTTCTCATATACGGAATTATGTATGTATGTCCAATACCTCGCAAAAATACGTCAAAACTTTTGAATTCTTCTTTGTCATCGTATGTCACCTGACAATTGATGTTGTGATACCTCTTCCTATTCATGTATTCATCTCCATGATGACCAGATTTCATAATGGGGATGTGAGTGCAATCAATAGCACCTATGGTTGAAGGAAGTTCGTACTCCTGCTGTCAATCTTCTTTTTCATTTCGAAACGCTTCGATTGACGAATGAAAATGAAATCATGAATGGGATATTTGTTTGTGAAACCAGCTTTTTCCCATACCATTTGGATATCCTATATCTCGATCTGGATCTATATGGTCGTAGCATCTCTGGGCCAACAAGAGGAAAGGGATTCCAGTAAATTTTATGTGAAAATCCGCAGTCAACTAAGTAAGAATCGACTAAGCTAAAGATTGGGTCCCTAGTCCATATTAGTAGGTCCATTTTTTTTTACTGTTGGAACCTTTTTAAATTATAGTTATAGTATAATGTATACTACTAGAATTCTTTTTCTTGCGGAACATAAAGTTACGCAGTTGCATAGATTGATCTCTCTTCCTATAGGCCGGTACAACTGCGGGAAAAGTACCTAAAGGAAAGTATTCTCTCCTTAATTCTATGAATAGAAGTTTAGTATGATTTTTTTTATGTCTATTATGAATCCAGTAATTGCACACGAGACTCCTATTATTGTAAGTGCTACTTTTTTTAAGCAGCAGAATTCTTGAATAATGAAATTTATTAGTTATTTGCTGAGTAAGTAAACATTACACTTTCTGCCGATTACGATGATATACAAGCATACACGAAAGCGTTAAGAAAAGGGTTCAAGCGCACAATGCTCTTCCCACCACCGACTATTCTCCTCTCATCGCAACAATTAGCATCGCTAATTAACTTAATGCCGCGGGCGCGTTAAGTATAACGAGACCTGAGGCGTTAACAAAATCATTATCGTCCAGTCGCCGCCAGTAACAGCAGTAGCACCATCATCTCCTGCGTCACACGATTGAAGTGTACCACTTGCCTTTAAAGCAGCCACTTTGAGTATCATAGTGTAAAACTGTGGAACCGGAGTAAAAACCAACGCGGCTTTAACAAAAAAAAATTCATAAATGAGAATCCATTAGCCTGCCCAACCGATGAGGCTATAAAGTTCTTCTCCAGTGTCCTTAAAACATCCATCTGCCAGAAAAAGGAAAGAAAAAACTCTAAACTAAGGAGGAAGCGTTTTTGTTTTTTGGGTGAAATTACAAAATTTCATCGTGCCAGGCGGAACACAGTGAACTAAAAGCGTGAAATAAAAACAAAAAAAAAATACCAAAAATAAAAAAACATAAAACTAAATCCAACCCCAATCAAGCCAGAAGCTGACATTCACCATCTCCCCATTGTCCTTTCTCCGAAGATCCCCAGCTCCATTATATATTTCCCGTCCTCTAACCAGAGACAATTTGAAAATTCATGTAATTTACCTCCTCGTACACAGCGAACGAAGCAACAAACAAGGATACCGAATACAGAATACAGCAGAGCGTGGGTCTGTTGCCAACTTTAGAATGTGAGTCGGGTAATGGACAAATTAAAACACCAGAAAAGGACTCGTCAGGATATCCGTGCGGTGTAATTTGCTCTGCGTACTTTTCTGTACTCATACACACATGTTTGTGTGCAAGTGCATATTTGCGTGCAATGTCCTTTGCTTCGGTTTTTCTATTTTTGAGCAATCAAGTGATGCCGTTTACTGAGCTAACTATTATCATTGCAGCTCTGTGCATTGTGGCAGTACTGTTGTAATTTTGGACACTGAAGATACAGGACACTCCGATACTGAGTGTAAATTTGTGAAAATTTCGTGATAAAGTGGTTGTGTTAGTTCGTTAAGCAAATTTTCCGGTTCATTTTCCTATTTCCTTGTTTAGCCCTCAAGGCATCCACAGATGAGAATACTCTGTGATCGGTTCGTTTCGTTGTAGCTTCGAATTTTTTTTTCACTTTTTGAGTTATTTTTGCCAGGACATTTACGAGAAACGCCCGAAGGGGATAAAGAACCAGCCAGAAATATGCCAGGAGGCGTTGTGTTTTTAATAGTCGTGCCGACAGCTAACTTTGAACGTGAACTTGTTTACGGTGAGTAATTTGCATTTTATTATCGGGTTATTTGTTCAGTGTCCTTGGGGAATGAATTTATTTGTTTTGTTTGCGTGCTTGATATTTTATTTTTAGAGGTTAACATTTTGCTTGCATTGTTAATAAATGTAAAGTTTTCTTTATACTCTCTGCGGTGAGTTTGCAATAATATTTGTGGGATAAATTACGCGAAAACAAACGGAGTTCAGTTTCACTAATACGAAGAGTTCTAAGCAACACGTATTGCAGAAACATTTTTTACAATCAATTGAGTAGAATCTGGAGTAGATCTAAACTCGCAACTAAAAAGACTTGATCCTTACCTACTTGAATCTCTATAAAGTTATCTAAGGTTGCCTGAAAATTGGCTGAACTGGTGTAACTGTGTATATGGTAAGATGATCGGATCGGTTTTGATTCTTGTGTATCGATGCACTTTAGGTATTCTACCCATATTGGACATAAGATTCGAATCCTTTTAATTGAATCGTTTTTGTAGTAACACAGTAGTTTGTAGTGGAATCTAGTGTACACAAGGTACTTACTTTTGTGCGGTACGAGCTATGCAAATTCGTTTACTATAAATAAATAAAGTGCACAACTGGGTCGTACGTACTTGCACCTTAATGCTATAAGTTTATAATCGTATAAGCACTGAAATTCAAGTTTTTTGTAAAAACTCAATCCTAAAGTGGGCGTGGCCTTATATGATGTCAAGGTGAATTATAGAGATCAAGGCCTATGAATTATGTTTTAACAATTTTTTTCGATTTCTAGTAAAAATTTTGAAAAAGTTAAATTTTTGGAAAGTGTGCGTGGCAGTTTCAAAACTAGGTACGTTATGTCTTTGTATTTGTCATACCCAACCCAAATATTAATTTTAAGTCCAATTGCTGAAGAAATGGCCGATATACACCCAATTCGTAAAATTACCGTTATACGCATTTTTCACGCAAAACGTGGTATGCCATCTATTATTATTATTTGAGAATGGGGTATGTTGCACTGCGACCTGTTGGTCTATTGTGCCCCCAGCTAACACCTCGGGGAGGTACATGCCCTCATTAGAGTTCCCCTCGTTTTTGGATTCCTTCCGGAATTATTTCGAGGGTAAAGCACTCTTACTACGCCTTAGCGGAAGAAGTATAACCTAGAGCTCTCTCTCTAATCCAGTTTCCTTCAAGAATCTAAGGATGAGAGCTGAATCTAGTGACGGTATTTCTTCATCTAATAATTGGTACTTGCCCAAGTATTTCAGTCTTTTGTGGGTCAATGCCCCAGAGGATCCCAGCATATGTTCCGGGATTTCGCTGGACTCATTCCAGAATCTACAGAGTCCTTCTTTAGATATACCTAGTTTCCTTAGGTGCTCCTTGAGTTTACAATGTCCCGTTAGGAAGTTAGGATACGGACGTTATTTTTGCTCATGCTGATGCATGCATCGAATCTTTTTCGGCTGTATTGCTCTAGAAGTTTCTTGGCATACCATGGCAGAATGGTTCAGGACCTATGAAGGATTCTGATGCTCCTTTTCTTGCTAGGGAGTCGGCCATTTCATTACCCTTTATTCCCACATGACCAGGTATCCCACAGAGGGTTACTTTGTTTCTACTGCCTAGTTCATTAAGTTTTTGTAGGCATTCCCACACAAGTTTGGACTTAATGATGTAGGAGTCAAGTGCCATGATAGCAGCTTGGCTATCTGACAATATAGTTATAACACAGTTGACATGGTTTCTATCAAGATTGATTTGGACACATCTATCAATGGCATAGATTTCAGCCTGAAAGATACTGGTACTTTTGAACATGGATTCAGAATATTTGGTTCTGGGCCCAAATACCCCTGCTCCAGTTCCTTCATCAGTTCTTGATCCATTTGTGTACCAGTTTGTTGTATGATTGCTCAGTTTGTAGGTAGTGTATACATTGCTCCAACTTTTTTTGTTACTGAGCTTGACAACAAAGTACTTTTGAAATTTAAACCTTCTATTGATGTCATCCCTAGGAAAAGCTAGGAGTGGTAGTTTTTTGAGTTGTGCATGGAATTGCTTCGATGTAATGCACTTGTCCCTTCCTATTCCTTCCTTAGCCATCCTTAGGATCGTTTTACTTGCACATTCCTCAAACACGAGGTGCAAAGGAGTCAATTCCAATAGTACCTCCATGGCCGCAGTTGGACAAGTTCTCATGGCCCCTGTGATACAGAGGCATGCCAGTCTTTGCACCTTGGCATCTAATAGCATATGCTCAAACTAACTCACATATGAAATTTTATCAAAATCGTTGCAACCGTTTTCGAGAAAATCCATTTTTAGTGAAATCGGCCTTACATAAGTAAAGTACCCTTACTTTTGAGGTAAGAATGAAAATTTCAATTTAGCCTCTAGGGATCATCCCACAGATAACAGATATGAAGTTTGAAGCAAATCCATCCAGTCGTTTAAGCTGCAGTTGAATATACAGACAAACAGACCGACCGACAGACAGACGGAATTGGCGGACCCACTTTTTTGGACTTCTCCATCATAGTAATGTTAAGTTTGATTAAAATCTCGAGTTCGAAATTTTTCACTAAACCAATACTTGCCCTATAGGTATAGGTGCAAGTAAAAATTAACCAGCTATACCAAATTTTTGTATTCAACATACACAAGAGCTGGAAGGCGTCTAGAACAGATCGATTGATAACCTATCCTCCTTTCCATGTAACTCTAATAAAATGTGTGTGGTATACTGCATTTTTTCACGAATTACAAGGTTAGCTTCGAACTTTTGATTATGTTACATGCAATAGATCATCAAAATCGGTTTTTTATGAAAACTATTCCACGTGTAGTACAAGTGTTGAATTTAAGTATGGAATTCGATCTCATTCATATGATCACCGCGAACATGTACATATGTACATACGCAGCGATCGATTCTTTGGAGCCAATTTTCCATCGTTCTTCCAAAAATATCGGCCGGAACGTTGGCAATTTTGCGTTCGATTTTGTTCCTAAGTTCCACTTACAACAACTTAACCTAACCCCATAAAAATAAATTCAATTGCGTTAAATCGCATGAGCGAGGTGGCCATTCGACCGAATCATTTCTCGAGATTACACGATTACCGAACTTCCCCTTCAATAAATCAATTCATTGATCAGCTATGTGGCATATACCACCATCTTGTTGGAGCCACATATCACTGATCAAGTCCATCTAATTCTGGCCAAAAATAGCCTTCCAACATGACACGGTAGCGAACTCCATTAACCTTACATGGTGATAATTTTCATCAACGAAAAAATAAGGTTCATTCACCCCTCCGGCATGAAATCCACACCACACGGTCAGTTTTTGTGGAAGCACTGGAGTCTCTCGAAGCACATGTGAGTTTGTTGCTATCAAATAAAGCATATTTTGCTTATTGACAAAATCATTAAGCCAAAAATGAGCTAATCCCTAAAAATGATTTTTCGATGAAATTCAGGATTTTCTTCAAGCCTTTGCAAAACAAAACCGGAGAACTTCCGGCGCTTCAAATGATTCACATTCAATAGTGAATATGTATTGACTTGAATTTATCCACTATAGCACACACAGCCTGTCTGCGACCACCGAATCAGAGTTTCGGTAGTAATTTTTAATAATTTTCCAAACAGTCCTCGTTCTTGAACTTCACCATGATAAAAATGTAAACCTTGACTGACATTTGATATTGACAGATCATAAAGGTGCATTTGCATTAAATACAAAATTGTTATGTCCCTATTGAAAACCCCTTTACATATATGTATGTATGACGTATAGGTGAATTGTAGATTTGAATATATAAATATTTGGTCTTAATAAAATTTCATTTAAAATCGTCAAGTTATGTAAAACTGGGCGGATTTGAAAATGTACACCTATACTGCTTCCTTTTTCCTTGCTACTCCTTCTCCAACCTCCAGATATGATCCTTTTCCTAGGACGAAAATGGTTCAATCCTTTTCGCTATTAACACTGATCACGAATTTATATATAGTACTTTATAGAGACTATCTCTAATAAACACTTAATATAGAGTATCAAAAGGAACCAGCAGATGGCGTCGGACATACATATGAGCGAAAGTTCAAAGTACGAATCCCAGCGAACATCAACTTTTTTCACGGTCACAAACATCCGAAGGATTATGACTGTCATATAAAAGGTTCTAAAATTAAAACTGCCCTTCGGACAGGGCATTTAACATTCCTGCTGAGAATATAACACGCACAACACGAATGGTTGTGAGAAGTCCTGGGTCTTACGGACTTGTCGCGCCTAATTTTTACTTGTATTGGATTCGTGGAGATTTTCGATCTCGAGATTTTGATGAATTTGGACATTACCATTACAGAGAAGTCAAAACTGTGAGTCTGGCAATGACGTCTGTCTGTGCATGAGGCTACATTCTGAACGGGTGAACGCATTTGGATCAAACTTCATATCTAGGGTCTGTGGTATGATCCCTAAAGGTGATATTGGAATTTTCATTCTAACCTCAAAATTAAGAGTACGTAAAGTACTAAGGCCGATGTCACCAAAAATAGATTTTCTCAAAAACGACTCCAACAATTTTAATAAAATTTCATACGTGAGTTAGTAGTTTGTTTGTTTTAGACTATTGACTTTAATTATTTTACTTGAACTTCAATCCTGAATAATTTATAATCGTTCAGCAAATAAAGGTCCAAGTATGTACGTACGACCCAATCGTGCCCTTTATTCTTTTTTGTACATGCATATGTACATATGTATGTATATGTATAAGTACATATATACCTATAAGATAATTAACTTGTTCTTTGCAGATAAACCGACTTCATTTGAAATTCGTTCAGATTTTAAAACTAGAGCCTATTTAAGTATTTACATAAATATGTACATATGCACATATATCAAAAATAATTAATATTAGACAAATTAAGACTATATCAGATGGGGTAAAGTTGTACCTACTCTAAAGCCACGCAAACCTCCGAACCGTCAGATGTCCTTCTTTTACCGAAGTTTCTTGGATCGCTGTTATCTGACATTGAGACGATTCATCTTGTAACGAAAACCGTATTGAATTTGATTTTCGAACAAGAATTCTCATAAGGAATAGACTTGAAATCAAATAGACCAGCTCTCTAAAACAGTTTCCTAATTTTGAAAGGTTTGTTATGTCCACGTGTCATTTCACATCTCATCAAATTTCAATGGACTTGGACTGGCACCTGAATTTACAAGCAAAAAATTTATTTTGCTTTGTGTTTTTAGTCGCATGGTGTGACTAAACACAATAAATAAAAAAAATGTCAACCAACAACAAATAATGATATTTAATTTAAGCAAATATAGCTCAAGTCCCAAAACGCTAGCAAAAGTTCAACTCATTTCAACTTTGCCCATTACGAACGATTACAGTTTTCCACGAAAGCCAAATTTAAGGACAAATGGTAAAATGACGCTATGATAAGGTTTTACTGGATCTCTTCGTCTCAACTTTAACTGCGAGTCAACGTCAGCACTAGTACAAGTTTTTGGTGACATTTAGAATGAATGTTACAGAAATGTGTGATAAATAATCGGTGGGTAGAATATTTCAACTTAAAAATTAAATCCACAAGCAAAAGCAAATTATAATTTTCTGTTGACCAAGAGATAGCACGCAACATAAACTCCATATACCACTTCTAAAATCATCCCTCAGTCGATGATTGACCAACGAATAAAAATTCGCTTGCATTTACGACGTAAAAGAAGCACCAGGGCACATGAAAAGCATTTCGGTTTTATCATCGGTTTCCTTCTGTTTAACTTTTATGACCAAGAAATAGGCTGTTTCATTGTTTTCTTATAAGCCGAATTAATTTTCTATCCCGATTCATTGGTTCACCAGTAATTTATGACACAATCCAAATTTATATGAAGTCAATGTTTTATTAATGGCTTTTCGGTTATTTATACCGAATAGATGACACCAATTTAATTCAATCTTTTCTTTAATCTTTTAATTAGACTTGATACCTTTTATATACCACATATATTGTACAATATTTTATAAAAACACTTAGAAGCGGCTCCTATCCAAACATTAACTCTCTAAAGAGGATACTTTATTAAAGTTGTCTCCTTTTTCAGTTGTCATATTTACTATTCATTTTCGTTTTAGAACCCATCTGCTGCCCCTGATTCTCGTTGGGCAAACACTGGCAAAGTTCATCCCATAAAACTTAACTATTTAAACTATGGCACTTGAGGACACTGTTCAACTACAGTAGAGCCATTCAATCTTTTTCATAATTAAGACAAAAGTTTAACATTTCACCACTTTCATTCGGCTTTTTGTTCTCATTTAAACAATAGAGTCCTAGGGATTATTCTCTGAGTAGTCTACATCGAGCAACAATGCTTGCAGTGATTTAAGCACAACAATAAAAGTTTACTTAAAATTTCACCACTGCATGGTTTTCTGTTGTCATCACAGAATTTGACCTCAAGTAGGACAAGAGAGACCAGCGTTTGTTCCCTTTTCCTTTTCATGCTTTTAAGTTAATGTGTACACGACATTAGGTGACATGCTGCACTTATGATCTAATAATAATAAAGTTTTTTTTTTTACGTGTTTGGCGGTGCAGATTGACAAGTAAATGCCGATGTTGAAAAAAAAATCTGTAATCCATCAATATTGCGTGAAAATTGACAGGATGACAGAATTCCCAGGGTCCTTGTTATGCAGATTTCGAAAATGTCAAGAGAACGGAAAGACGACGATTATGTGTATATTTCTGTCTGAATCCTTAGCGAGGTAGGTACGAAAGAAAATTGTCAGGCGCGATGTCTTCTGTAACAGTCAATTGAATCAGTTCCGACGTCAGGACAATTTATTTAAATGGAATGATTGATTGTCAAGGAACGATATTCTTTATTAAATGAATCTAAGGACATAGCATTACAGACTTAATGTATGTATGTATAATATAGATATACAAACGCATCGAATCAATGCGAACAGCATTTTGTATAGAATGTTCGCATTTATTCCCTCGCAGTACGTATTAATGAACTTATTTCCGTCTGAATTTTTTGTTCGTTTGGATTTCTAAATGTTTTTAGTTCATTTACCAATTTTAAATAGGTACATAACCTATCCTGTTCGATGCATCGAAATACAGTCTAATTGTCGAAAGCAACATTGCCGTTGATAATTTTAAGAAAGTCGCCCGGGGAAGTAAAAGTGTCCGCACTGATTTTTTGCAAAAATAAAGCACTCCAATACATAATCATTAAAATATCGTTTAATATTAAAAGAAACATAAAAGGAGTAAAATAATACAATTTTAATTTAACTATTAAGTCCCATTTGCCAAATATCGTTTCTTAAGTTTTAATTTTAATTTTGTTTATTATTTTGTTATATTTTATGATCTCCATTGTGGAATCGTATAAAATCAAATCCGCGTGATACTACTCTTCTAAGATAAGCATACAAGCAACAATATCTATTATTTTCTTATGTCATTACTAATATGACACGGACTTTAGATTGAAGTGGTAGTTTGGGCGATTTGAACCCGGTGGTCACATGAGCAAATTCTGGCAATTGCAATATACTGAGACTTTTTTCAGAAAAAAAAAATTTGCTACTTGCCCATCAACTGGTATTGAGTTTCCCAAGTCAGTAGCAAAGCAAGTTACCAAACAAGTGACTTGACAGCATAATTTGAATCCTAAGAGCAACTGAAAGCAACTTGCTTGTCAAGTGCCGTGCAACCTACGTCACAGCAAGTACACAGATGTGTAGTTCCAAGTAGTTTATACTTGGTTGCCAGAACTTCCTTGTATGGCGGCCGCGTATAAAAGAACTAGCGTACACTAAAACAAAAAAAAAATACTTTATAAAGAAATAAATAATTAGAGACATGTATTATAAGTAAAAACTAAAAACCGAACGTCCCGAACGTTAAAATAACTTTTGACTTTGACTTTAGTCGCTCAACGGCAACTCTGGTCGGAAGGCGATCTTAAAATCGTTGAACAAATTGTTTAGCGGAGTTTTTTTTTTTTTTTATATAAAACGTTTATTTATATATTAAATTTAACAAATGTAACAAAAATAACAAACAAAATTTTTTAGCGGAGTTCCATACCGACATATGTACATATATTCAAGAATTGCATACGATTTATCTACGACATAGTTGAGTATGTAGTTATAATCTAGGTAGTGAAGCCTAGTATTTTATTTGACCAGATACCTGAAACATTAAAGACCGACTAAATTACAAATTAGAACTGGCTGAAAACGTACTCTTAGCCTTACCCTTTGAGTATTTGGACAACGTCAATATCGTCTTCAATTGATTTTAGACCAATATGGCCAACTAAACAGTGTTTTTTTTAGAGTGTTTTAATATTTAAATAGGGACATACTATCAAATGTGAATCCTATTTCGCGTTTAAGACGACATATTTTATAAATTCCTTCATTGTCAAGTTTTTTTAATATTCGAGCTTTTTTTTATCTATTAATTAATAAATTTTCATAAAAATTGTAAAACCATCTATGGGAAACTTATCAAACTGTCATAAAATTCATAGGAACCCAACGAAAAATGGAGTATCTACACACTTCGTACGAAAAGGTTTCCACGCTTTATATTCAAATATTTACAAACACTCAAGCTAAAAAAGCAAGAAGAAGAAGAAGCGACGTGATGCTTAGGGCAAAAGGAAATACATCAATCACTGGGCATACATCATTCGTTTATCCTTAACAACGTAAAAAGAATGAAAATGAAAAATAAAGTAAAATCAAGAAGCAACCTAAACACAAGCATAAACGCAGTGCACAGATACTTTTTATTTGATGTCAGTAACAAAGATCAACCATTAATAATATTCTCACAGGAATCCTCCCAAGGATTTATGTATTCCTATGTATGTGTACATGTGTAATATCTTTTCTAGCCTTATCTTCCTTAACTCAATCATTTTATGTTGCATAAGTGACTGATAAATTCACCATTTGCCAGGGAACAGTCAATTGCCTTGAAGAATATACATATTTATGTACGTTACGTATACATACTTAGTCACCTACCATACAAGAAAGTCCCCACTTCCTCCCACATAAACTACTATTTAAAAGAATACTCTAAAGCAGATCAAAGATATCTTTCATGAAATGTCCCTAAGAGGTTTCGTGTTATTTTTATCCTTTCATTGTCTATTTTACCCTTAATTCTCTTTCTTTCTTGGTGCTGCAACGCAAAACAATACAAGGCCACCAATGGAATAATAATCAAGAGGTTAACCGTCCAAACCCACCGATAGTGCCCGGTAATGGGAGTGGAAATGGTGTCGTCGGACTAGGAGTATCGAGTGCAGCTGCGTCCGGGAACAATTTGAACATCAATCTTCCGGAAAACAACGCTGTGCTGCGTCTTGAGGTCGAACTACGTGACAAGAATGCACCAAAATACAGAAGGGGTGGACGAGGTGGCACTGGAAGACCAATATCTGGTGGTCCACCTAGGGTTAGACCACGGTCACGTGGCGATAAGGATAACCTTAATGTGATGGTGCCAATGGAGAAGGTATGTAATATTTTATCATTTCTTGTTGTTTTATTTGTAGTGTAGTCGAGGAGTAGTGGACAGTGATAGATTGTATCTGGACTCTGTGAATTGATGTTTATTGAAACACTATTTTTATTTGATCGATATGTGATACTTAGTCAGAGGAAATATGTTCCCCTTTATTGAGCACATTTGTCGATGAACCCATTTTTGTGAACAAGAGGCTACTTATTGCTTAATGGTATTTGTAGACAGTGGAAAGAGGATGGAGCTTTAATTTCAGGTAATGGAAGAGTAGTTTGTTGTTCTATATTTGTATGCACTATCCCTAAAGAATGGTGGGATCATACGGTCTTATTGAGGTAAATTGTAATTTCTCTGAACATTTGTATAGTGGTTTGAGACCTAGGTGTTAAAAAGTTTCGTTTGAAGCGAAATCGTATTTTGTAATTTGTACCTAAAAATGTAAGATAAGTCATGCTCCCGCCAAAGACTACAAATCAATAAGTATCTTCATTTCTACAGGAGGAACAGTTCATAGATATGTACATTAAAGATGATATGTGGTTATCCAAATCACAAAATACTCGTACGTAGGTACATGAAATGCAAATTAGTAGACATCACTTGAAGAGAAAACTTTTCAAGCGAAAGAATTCACCTTAAGCACTGAGGCCATAGTTAAAAATTTTAATTACATTAATGTTTGAATATGATTTCAGGCATGTGGCCGCCGCGGCTTGCGCGTAAATGGCATATTCTGTAGGTCTAATTTACACACACTATCAAATAAATAAATTTCTCTCTGTTTTATTTTAATTTAAAGTTCTCCGCCTCTATAAAAAAAATACTCTTTAGAATGACATTTATTGACGTTAAGCTTTAAGACGTATTTCGTACACCAAGTAGAAAAACTATTAAGATTATCCTGGATAAGACGAGAATCGGTGGCAAATGGTACATTCCATAGACTAAAAATTTGTATATCATCGGCGTAGACCAGAAGATTAGAGTTTCGGATGATCATTTATTGTAAGGATAAATATCAATGGACAAAGATGAATGTCTTGAAAAACCCCTGATGATGCTAGAACAGGGTTAGATACTACTGGCCTAAATCGGACTTTGTATTGATGGTCCACTAGGTATAATCCGATCCAAGTAATAACCTGTGATCGAAAACTAAGGGTTTTGACTTATAAAAACGATACTAAACCTTATCTGTTCTTATATTGCGAATGTTCAACAGCAAAAACAACATTGAGCCTCTAGACGGAAATGAATTTCATCATAACATGTTGAGAATGTAATCAGAGATACTTTGTGAGAAATCCTAGCATATTGGAATGGAATGAAGGATGGAGTGTGTACACCGACTGGCTACCTTCAGCGATGGATAGAAAATTTATGTCAACATACGATATTGCCATATTGTGTGAACGTCTGAAACCCTTCGTCAACAACTTAATTGGGCCCTATCCGTGTGGTTTCAGACCAGGAAAGTCCACAATCGATCAAATCTTCACACTTCGGTGCGGTTACAAACTACCTTTGTAAATTCACACATACGAAATAAAAATATCTATCTATCTATCTTCACACTTCGGCAGATCCTGGAAAAAACTCAAGATGTCCAAATCGATACTCACCATCTTTTCATCGATTTTAAGGCCGCATATGACAGCATTTATAGAGACGAGCTGTACAGAGCCATGTCTAGTTTTGCATCGCTGCCAAACTCGTTCACCTGTGCAGGATGACGATGGAGAATTCTCGCTGCTCCATCAAGGTCGGTAACGATCTCACCGAGACCTTTGATGTCAAAAAAGGATTTAGAGACAAGGTGGCGCGCTGTCATGTTACTTCTTTAACATCATACTTGTAAGAATTGTGCGAAACTCACAAGCCAACACCGGAGGCACAATCTTTCAAAAGTTTGTGCAACTACTAGCTTACGCCGTTGACATTGTCATAATTGGGAGAACACAGCGGGCTGTCACCGGTGCGTTCTCTAGTATTGCAACGGAGACTGCCAAAATGGGTTTAACGGTAAACGAGGGCAAAACCAAGTATATGCTGTAAACAAGGAGGGACACTCAACATCGACGAATTGGACAGAATGTCACAATCGACAGCTATAACTTTCAGGTAGTAAGTGACTTTTTGTACCTCGGCTCTGCTATCAATTCTGACAATAACACCTCGGCAGAAGTAAAACGAAGAATAACTCTTGCCAATCGCTGTTTCTTTGGACTGAGAAGGCAATTGAGTAGTAAGGCCCTATCCCGAACAACTAAAGAGACTCTATATAAGACCTTGATCATCCCAGTCCTGCTTTATGGCGCTGAAGCTTGGATCTATCAAAAGCGAATGAAGATATCCTTGGTCGCTTCGAGAGGAAAATTCTTCGCAAAATTTTCGGTCTGTTTGCGTTGGCGGGCTTTGGAGGAGGAGATTTAACGACGAACTATACGAGCGATATCGACCTAGTCAAAAAATTGCGCATCAGTCGTTTAAGATGGCTAGGACATGTAGAGCGGATGAAGACAAATGATCCGGCCCGTAGAGTCTTCGATTCCAACCTGGAGGGACAACGCAGTAGAGGAAGACCTCGCCTTAGGTGGCGCGCACTGTTGAAGGGGACGTAACGAAACTTGTCGTGCGCAACTGGAGGCAGTTAGCTAAGGACGGGGCTAACTGGAGATGCTTGTTAATGGAGGCCCAGGTTCACCCCGAACTGTAGCGCCACCTAAGTAAGTAAGTAAGCAAAACTTATTGAAGGATCAACTAATAACACGGTGACCCTGTCCTTGCTTGCAATCGAAAAGAAATTGAATTTTATCTTAATCAACTATGTAGCTGTACTGCACTTGTCCTTAAAAGAAACAGAGCTCGGGGAAATAACATTTTTCAGGACTACATGACTTAATAAATATTGAGCTTAATAAAATCTGTCATTCATTATACCCTATCCTAAGGGTATATTAAGTTTGACACATAGTTTGTAACATAGAGAAATAATCGAGATAGACCATATAAAGTATATATATTCGTGATCAGCATCAATAGCGAAATCGATTGAGCGATGACCGTCCGTCCGTCCGTCCGTCCGTCCGTCCGTCCGTCCGTCCGTATGTCACCGCTTTTTGGGCCTTAAATTTTGAGCTAGGACGATGAAATTTCATATCTGGGCTTCTGAGAAAAAGATACAGTACAAGTGTAAACATTTTTGAAATCCGCCCACTGCCACGCCCACTTTTTCATAACTTCATTAAATTATATGAAACCAAAAAATTTTGTTAAGACCAAATATTTAGGCATTCAGACTCCCTACAATCTACTCATATAAAAGTTTGGGCCACGCCCACTTTTTGGGGGCGTTTTCATCATAAAACCGATTTTTGGGCCTTAAATTTTTAACTAGGACGCTGAAATTTCATATCTGGGCTTCTAACGAAAAAATACAGTAGAAGTGTAAATTTTTTTCACATCCGCCCACTGCCACGCCTACTTTTTTATAACTTCACTAAATTATATGAAACCGAAAAATTTTGTTAAGACCAAATATTTAGGTATTCAGATTCCCTACAATTCACCCATAGAACAGTTTTGGCCACGCCAACTTTTTGTGGGCGTTTTCATCAAAAAACCGATTTTGATAAAATTTTACATGTAACATCCTCAAACGTCCGAGGTAATAGCCATATTTGAGTACGAAATGCAATTTGGCCACGCCCACTTTATAGAGAGGAGGATAGGGTATCAGACGATCCGTTCCAGACGGATTGTAGCTTTTCTGTATGTTGTAGTTATCTCATTGGTACAAACAGAAGTCGAGTTAGGTTTCCAGGGATCCCAGTGACCTCTCTGTGGTCTAGGTGAGTTGTTAGTACTTCCTGGCAACAAGGTATGTGTTTACTTACGCTAGTCTAACCCAACAGCCGATTATATTATCGCTGCGGCCTAGAAACTTTTGCACACTGAATTTAATAGGTACATACGTCAGTGTTTATCGTGCAAATGGTACATTTAAAAAAGAAATATATTTAAGAGAATGGTCCTATGGCGTTAGAACGACACATTACCCAAAAATTAAGGAGGAAATGATAACAAAACCCAAATGAAAGACGTATCGCCAAAATGATTGTGCAATGTCAGAACACCCAAATCTAAAAATATCAATAGCGAAATCGATTGAGCGATGACCGTCCGTCCGTCCGTATGTGACTGGTTTTTGGGCCTTAAATTTTGAGCTAGGACGATGAAATTTCATATCTGGGCTTCTGAGAAAAAGATACAGTACAAGTGTAAACATTTTTGAAATCCGCCCACTGCCACGCCCACTTTTTCATAACTTCATTATATTATATGAATCCGAAAAATTTTGTTAAGACCAAATATTTAGGCATTCAGACTCCCTACAATCCACTCATACAAAAGTTTTGGCCACGCCCACCGATTTTGATAAAATTTTACATGTAACATCCTCAAACGTTCGAGGTTATAGCCATATTTGAGTACGAAATGCAATTTGGCCACGCCCACTTTATAGTGAGGAGGATAGGGTATCAGACGATCCGTTCCAGACGGATTGTAGGTTTTCAGTATGTTTTTTTTGCGAAATGTCTTTGCATAATATTTGCTTCAAAAGATTTAATACAATACATATGTATGACGATCTTCAAGGAGAAACGAAGCAGAGCGAACGTTGAAGTGATCTTGGACATTAATTTTGGACTTTAATTAAATGCAATTAAATAAATATCTACATAATTGGTATTAATAAAATTTTTCGGTTTCATATAATTTAGTGAAGTTATTAAAAAGTGAACGTGGCAGTGCGCATCAGTTGTGTTGTATCTTT
Source organism: Xylota sylvarum (assembly GCA_905220385.1). Taxonomy (NCBI): domain Eukaryota; kingdom Metazoa; phylum Arthropoda; class Insecta; order Diptera; family Syrphidae; genus Xylota; species Xylota sylvarum. The sequence goes on along the minus strand of LR999957.1, from coordinate 63,515,358 downwards.
TTCTCAAAAACCCAGATATGAAATTTCAACCTGCTAGCTCAAAGTTTAAGACGCAAAAAAAGTGACATTCTGATGGACGGTCATGGCTGAAACGATTTCGCTATTGATACCGATCAGGAATATATGTACATATATATTTTATAGGGTCTATCTCGAATATTTCTCTACTTTACAAACTATGTCTCAAACTTAATATACCCTTGGGACAGGCTATAATAACGGTGTCTTTTATTAACGTCTAATTGACCGTCCAATAATATTTCACCACTCACTCCGTAATATCGCCCAAAATGAATAGAATTTAAAAACATTTGGTCAGCAGTTTTTTGGCGTTATGATATTTTTAATTTGGGCGTTATTGTCTTGGGCAAAAAGACCTAACTCATGGTGTTAAACATTTGTCCTGTGGTAAACCATAGCTGGATTTACAAAATTTAGACGCCTACTAACGTCAGGAATGAGATTTGTTCAATAATCTACTCAAACCATTGTCCTTTAAATCCACACTTTCCAACGAATACATTTTATCAGTAGGTAGTGGCCTAAAGAACAACAACCTTGAAACACCGGTGAGTCTTTACTGGAATTGTAATTCAAATCCTTTAAAACTCATCTGAGTTTTAGGGCTATGGCTCCGGGTGTTATTATAAAAATTGTTATATTAATTTAATCTTTTATTATGAATTTATTTCCATATTTCATGGAAAAATATCGTAAAGCTCTTATTCGGTTTTCAGAAAATAAATTGCAATTTCCTCAAATATCTTTCCGAAGTCGAAAAAAAAATTTATACATATGTATGTACGTATATACACTTATTTTACCATTGAACCAATAAATATACGAGTGAATTTATATGCTCTTGGGTCAAAGAATATGTTGTCACCCAATCGTCAAATTATAATATTAATGCACGACAATTCTGTGGCAAACCATTCCTCTCAACGACAACAAATTCCATTCAATTTGGTTTGTATCTCTTAACAACTAAGCACCATGATAATAAATCACTAGGGCAACTGTTCCGCTTGGGTGGTAGAAATTCTTCGGTTCATTCTTATTTTGATATAGAATCAGTAATGGCATGATGAGTTGTCATTGGGATTTGGTATTGAGAAGTCAGTTGTCATGTGTCAAAGTATAATAAAATTGGGACAAGCCAGAAGGTTAAATATCCTAATTTATTCAACGTTGTATACATATTTATCACCCGATAACGTTCTCCCTACCCTAAGTAGTTATGACAAAAATCAATTATCTAATACATCCTTATAACACATGGATTTCAATAAACATTGTAAATTGATTTCCAAGATGAGACATAAAGTAAATATGTTTGTACCTGTAATTTAGCTGTTTGTTCGTGATCCGAAGGGTGCATGTTTAATCTCCAATAAGGAACAGTAACGCAAACATTGCTATTAGCCGGCGATTGAGAAGCTGTCTTTATGACGTCTGTAACAGGCGTGAAGCAGACATCGGAATGGAGCGCTATCACCAGCTTATGGTAGCTAAAATACGCGTTCGCACTGCATCCGTGATTAACAACCTTGCCAACATGCTCACTATACCGGCAGACTTCGGGATCCCGTAGTGCGTCAATAATTCAATGACCATCCTAGCTTAGGAGCGGTAACAATCAACAGATCTAAGCAAACAACTGTGAATGAATACTAGATATCTGTGAAAAAAATTTTCACAACTGGAGCGCAGAGGTTTATCGATAAAAGAGAGAGAAACCACAGCACATGGTTATCAACTGACTTCTTGAGATAGATCGAAGAGCGTATTTCACTCAAAGTTTAGATTGGACCAGCTCAAGCAGCAGAGAAATCTGAACTTGAAGCCTAGTACCGAAACAAAATGAACTACCTGAAGTAGCAAACTCTCGAATACGCACTGGTCCCGTTAGCAATAGAAAGATTACAACCGCGATAAAGGCCCTCAAGAAGAACAAAGCGGTAGGCATTGATGGAATTCCCGCGGAATTTTTCCAAGCTGCGCCAAATACATCGGCAGTACTACTGAGACCTATCATACCTAATGCATTGGAAAATGAGCGTTTTCCGGGAGAGTGGAATCAGGGGATGATTGTCAAGTTGCCAAAGAAGGGCAATCTGATGGATTGCGGAAATTGGTGATGGATATGCGTTTTGTCGGCAGTGGCCAAAGTAATAGCGAGGATAATTCTGGATCGGATCAAAGTACGTTTGGACTCAACGCTCGATTTCGAACAAACAGGCTTTCGCTATGGATCCTACTGCACTGATCATATAAACACCTTGCGCATAGTCGTAGAGCCAATATGTCAAATATAAGCCTCTGCTGCTGCTTTTGATCGATTTTAAGAAGCTTTTTAATAGCATGAACCGGGAGTTTATATCGAAAGCCTTGCGCATACGAGTATTTCTGCTAAGATCGTTGCTATTATAAAGGCTACGTGCGAAGATGCAAAATGCCCTGTGCTTGACAGTGGTAAGTTATCAATAGCCTTTGACGTCCAAAGCGGAGCTCAGTATGATTGTATTTATTCACCACTTCTTTTTCGGGTGATAATAAGCGATGTTATTCACGCAACACTGTCGGAGGAAAACAGAGTTATTCAATGGAGAATGACATCTTACCTGAAATATCTTGATTACGCTGACGATATCTGCTTGCTTAAAGGGTTTTGGAGCAACACCAGATGAGTCAGAATCTGGAAGCTGAAGCCAATAGAGTGGGGAGTTAAAATGAATGCAGCTAAAATCAAAATCCTTGGCCTTTCGACCTCTTTCTCCAAACTTAACATTGCTGGGCAGGAAGTCGAGAAAGTGAAGAGCTTTCCTTATCTGGGAAGCACCATCTCGACTACCGGCGGCACCGAACTCGATGTTAGTAACAGAATCGAGAAACAAAAAGCTGCTTTTTGAATGTTGTATAAGGTGTGGAAAACCTATGTTTACAGTATTAAGACCAATGTTGAGTCAGTACCGCTGTATGGGTGCAGTACTTGAAAGGTGACCACATCAATCGCTCGGACTCTGCAGTTCTTCGGTAACAAAGGTTTGCGTATTATTTTGAGAGTATTTTGCCCCAACTAAATCTCAAACGCAGAGCTCCATTTTGGACCAAGGCAGGAGCCAATCGACATCACTATAAGAAGAAGGAAATGGGTGTGGACTAGTCATACCTTAAGGCGCGAAGACAATTCTATTGCGAAGCACACCATGCAATGGAAGCCGCTTATTACCCGGTCAGGAAGAAGAATTGGTCGCCCAAGCGTTGGAGAAAGCTCAAGCACGTTGAAGAAAACCGATGTACCCCCCGAGGAGGTCACGGGATCTAACTAACTTACTAACGCAAACATAAGGAGAAACACCAAAAATTTCAGTTTCTACTAACCAACTACATAAGTGTTTTTTCCAGATCATACAATGGAACGCATAGAGTCTGATTTGTATGCAATTTGGTATTTCCAATAAATAAGTGTGTCAATCCTATCAATCCTAATCAGTCCTGAGTGGTCCATGCGATTGGTCAAATCAGCGTAGTTATGTTAAAAGCGACACATGTACTCCATATCCTTTTTAAATGGGGACAGATACAATGTAACACCAACACATCACTACTTCCCACGCACTTACCAATCAATTAAACCTACGAGTACCACTCAACATATATTTTTCTCACTTTCAGGTCCTCGAGGAACTACTGACTAAACTAGAAATCGAACATGTGACTTGGTCAACGGGGAAAAAAGGATTCTACTATCATGTCGTGTTTCCTCTGCCATCTGGCGAACCGTGCGAAACGACATTACACTGCCTGACAGAATTGGGCATTGGGACAAAATTAAATTCCAGCGTCAGGTAATTTCTGTTCCATTTTGTCTAGTACCAAAGCGCAACTGTGTCTCCCATGTTCCGAGACGTGTCAACAGCCTGCGTACGAGTTAAAATTGGGCACATTTGATGCGATTCAAATTGAAGTGTCGAATGGATATACGATTATCGGAGGAGTACTCTTTTGTACCCTTATCCTTGATAGATGGATACGAAGGTATTTCAAGAATTGGAAATAAAGTGCCATGTCGTCATGGGAAGCAAACACGAAATAGGTCCTTCTGCGTACCATCTACTCGCACACATACATAACTGCACGCATTAAATTACACTTTCATACAATGATAACCTATAAAAGACTTTTATCTTGTGTCTCTTTTTTTTACAATTTTTCATGGTTTCAACAACTTTTTGGGTTTGCGTTGCTCCTCTATCAGCGTATTACCATGTAGCGTTAGCTACGATGCTATTTCGGATCCCTCAGCTAACAAAGATGACTACAGGTGAGTTTGAGTTTATCTTCCGTTTTTGTTTGCATTTTTTCGATCCACCGCACACACAAGGTTCATCATATTTTTCGTTCACTATTTCTTTCATTCGGAAGTAGTTTATATAGAGCACTGCCTTTCAAAAACTTGATGGTATTTTCATCTGGTGAAAAAATAGTTAATTTCCCTGTTCAGTTCACACAGAAAAATAAGTTGGCTTAAGGACATTTGAATAAAAAAAATTAATTCGCAGTAAGGCATTCTGAAAAAACATACATGTGGTATTACGGACTTGTATTGCAGGTGGTTAATCTCTCACAATTCTCATTCATTACGTAGTCCAATGCCAGCTGGAGTTAAAGCCAATGCAATCTGCTTGGAACCAATTTAGTGATTTTTTGATCCCTTCATCCTCTCGTTTGGCTCAGAAGTGATTTCGGGTTAAACGTTGTGTGATTATCAGGGTATGCGTTGAGTGGTTCCTTGATATGATATACACAAAGTTGGCGCTTTTAAACCAGTAGTTAGGTACAATCGTAAAAGCTAAGATTGTAGACAAATAATTTTAGGCGTAAGATATATTTTTAAACATCTAAAGAAGAGGTATCAGATAAAGTGATTTCGCCCATGTTCTGGTGTTTCCGATGGCGGAAGGGGATTATGTTCATGCTTGTTTTATAAAATTTGCTAAAAAATAAGTCACAAATGAAACCCTAAACAAAAATGCAACCAACACACGAAATTCTCGACCTAAAGACAACCAACTTAAACTGAAAAGTGTGGTGTGCTACTTGTTAACCGTTTTTGTTTGCTATTTACGAGCACATACTATGTACCTATATAACATTCGATTTCCATAAGGCAACAGTAATATATAATAGATAAAAGACATTGTGAATCGAAAAACTGAAAATTAGATAAATAAGGAATACATAATAATTTTATGACGCCCAAACTCATGACAATATCGACCAATTTGACATTAATTTTACAACAACAATTTTTTGGACGATATAACATTTTTTTTGTTTGGGTGCTAAGAATTAACGCCTGGTGTCTCATTAAGACGTGAAATTGTGCCAAATCGTATTGCGAAATTTTATTAAATTTAATTAATTTTATAGAACGTAGTGGTTTTGTAATAATAGTTTTTAAAATATACAAATAAACAGAATTGCATATTTTTTGTTTAACTTTTCCGTAAACCATTTACATGCTCTTTAAGGAATTGATATTGTGTCTTAATACAAACGTTTACGAAAAACAAAATAAAATAAATACACGAGATACACACACAGGGATTATTTAAAGAATTAAATAAAACGGCCTTGGGTTTGAAACTCTTAACTCAGAGAATATAAATAAACCCAAATAGATTATTCATCTCTTCAGACACAAAGCAGAAGAAATTCAAATAAGTACCTCAATGGTGTATTATTACTCTCAAATTATTAAAGGCTCAATGACTCTTCTGTATTTAATTGCGGCTTCCCCTAACCAATCTCACCAGAGAAGCGGTATCTCATAACACCCACAGCGTCAAAATTAATAGCCGCCTCAAGTTCATTGCAATGTCTAATGAGTCCTTGTCATGGATACTAGGTCACAGCATCGAACCACTGCTCGGGGTTGAAAATCGATTTTCCGGAAAATGTCTTACAATCGAACATCATCCTTCTCTCACCATTAAGATTAGGAGACATATTTCACACAACTTTTCATCCACCCTCGATATCCTTGGAAGATATTTACTTTAAAACTAATAAAACTTTTCAATTTTCATTCGTCGGCCATCACAACCACATTATTTTCAACACCAACAGCGAGGACACTGAAGACCTCTCCAAATGGAACAATTTCGTGGAATCAATTAAATCTAAATTGACGGTAAAGCAAGTCGTTGATGGTGTACGTGCTGGAGGTTCCCTATCGTTCGACTATCTACTTTTAATTGTAACAGCAGAGTAAGTATACTTCCCAACACCATCACAATGGCAATTCTTACCCTTTTGTATAATAACAGAATTGTAACCTAGTTCTTCATTGTAGTTCCTTGGCAGCTCTTGGCCTCGTGGAAAACAATGCTCCAAATATTGTGGCTGCTATGTTGGTCTCACCCCTTATGGGACCAGTTATGTCGATTACATTTGGGACTATAATTTCCGATCGTGAACTGATGGTATGTAACTTGCAATTGATTGTGCTTACTGTAGAAATGCTCCATGCAAGCAGGTGGAGGCGTAATTAAATTTTTATCTTACATCGGGTTGGGCTGAAATAAAATTGAATGCTCTCTGGTAAAGTATAGAGTTTGAGAATAGAAGATAAAAATTTAATGAGTTCCTGCTAAAGGTTTAATTTTTGTTTTTCTAAGTGCTCATATGTACATATGTATGTGTTGTTCATTGTAGATGTTCTTTAATTACTAATTTTCGAAATTAAAAGTGTTGGTAACAAATTATATAATTACAATTTTTCAATATATGCTTTGCTTTCCGCAACGTTTCTTAGAATATTTAATCTGTGACTGCTTTCAAGTTTCTGCTGTATTTTTAGGATGTTGAACAACTAAACGCATAGCAATGTGTCGTGAGTGACCTAAGGGATCTAGCTTCTCTCCTCCATTTTGTTCGTTAGAAACTACTCAGTAATATTTAAACTTTTAGATTTTTATCAGACGTTCTCTTTTTGGTATTTTACGGGACTCAAACCTTAAATCGTCTGATCATCTCTTACTACCTAACGCTCTAAGTACTGAACTATGACCTCTAGAATATTATATACAAATTTTATTTTTCGTAAAAAATTAATACACCTTCATGAAGATACCACTTCAGTCATGTCTAGTCCTTCTGAACAGCGATTTCTTTCAAACTATATTTAATACAAATCGTATTGCCTAGGCTTCTTTATTATAAGATATTGTTTTGAATCACATGGAAAGAAGTTTTTTATGCAAATAACAGTGGTGAAATCTGCTATATGATGGCTAGCCACGAAAGATACATATTTCCGTCATTAAATTTCAATTGAATTTAAAACAGATCTTAAACATACAGAAAAGCTACAATCCGTCTGGAACGGATCGTATGATACCCTATCCTCCTCTCTATAAAGTGGGCTGACCAAATTGCATATTGTACTCAAATATAGCTATAATGTCGAACGATTGAGGATGTTACATGTAAAATTTTATCAAAATAGGCTTTTTGATGATAACGCCCGCAAAAAGTGGGCGTGGCCAAAACTGTTCTATGGGTGAATTGTAGGGAATCTAAATACCCAAATATTTGGTCTTAACAAAATTTTTCGTTTTCATATAATTTAGTGAAGTTATAAAAAAGTAGGCGTGGCAGTGGGCGGATGTAAAAAAATTTTACACTTCTACTGTATCTTTTTCTTGGAAACCCAGATATGAAATTTCAGCGTCCTAGTTAGAAATTGAAGGCCCAAAAATCGGTTTTGTGATGAAAACGCCCCCAAAAAGTGGGCGTGGCCAAAATGTAAGGAATCTGAATGCCTAAATATTTGGTCTTAACAAAATTTTTCGGTTTAATATAATTTAGTGAAGTTATAAAAAAGTAGGCGTGGCAGTGGGCGGATGTAAAAAAAATGTACGCTTGTACTGTATTTTCTTCTCAGAAGCCCAGGTATGAAATTTCATCGTCCTAGCTCAAAATTTAAGGCCAAAAAATCGGTTTTGTGATGAAAACGCCCCCAAAAAGTGGGCGTGGCCAAAACTTTTGTATGGGTGGAATGTAGGGAATCTGAATGCCTAAATATTTGGTCTTAACAAAATTTTTCGGTTTCATATAATTTAGTGAAGTTATGAAAAAGTGGGCAGATTTAAAAAATTTTTACACTTGTACTGTATCTTTTTCTCAGAAGCCCAGATATGAAATTTCATCGTCCTAGCTCAAAATTTAAGGCCCAAAAAGCGGTGACATACGGACGGACGGACGGACGGACGGACGGACGGTCGGTCATCGCTCAATCGATTTCGCTATTGATGCTGATCACGAATATATATACTTTATAGGGTCTATCTCGATTATTTCTCTATGTTACAAACTATGTGTCAAACTTAATATACCCTTAGGATAGGGTATAAAAACATGGTCTGATTCGACGACATAAAATGTGCGGAAAATGGAATTTATTATGTGCTTCCTTCAAATGTCGCGTCATACTTGAGAATATTGCCAAATAAATACATATTTTTATTTTTGTTTAGGCATCTTTCCCGATATTTATTCACTTCAACTTTTTTCATTACCACAGCCCACATCGCGACCAAATCATAAACATTTCATCATAGACACAGACATGATTTAGCCACCAAAAGTTATATAAATAAAATAAATTTCAGTCCGTCCATTTATTCTCCCTCACACAGCCGGGGTAATAAATCAGTCAAAACGTCCGCAAAGCACAAAATTTCACATAGAAAAAAAAATTTCGAAGCCAATAGCGCGAAGTACTTTTTGAGTTTTAGTTGTCACCCGCAGCGCTAAAACGTTTAAAATTCTATCTGAAATGAAAAAAAACACAATGTGTAAAATGCAAAAATGTAATTTCCACACATAGGCACTTGAGCCTTGTTTTTGACAGCTACCATTAATTTGCGGAATAAGGAAACAAGTGATTCGGTGATGGACTCCCAAGAGTGTGGTTAGTATTGTTTGTGGACAAATTGTGTGTTTTTTTGGAAATGCATGATCTTGATGGCAGCTTAGACCAGCTTGAATTTTTAGCGACAGTAATAATTTACGAGTAGTAGCTTTAAATTTTTTCATTAGTGTCTTTGAACAATAGCAAACAATATATTGTATGTATGAACGCGTGATATAAAATCGGCAAAGTCTGGGGTACCACATATGTATGTAACTGTCCATCTAAACTTTCAGTTATTCTTAACAGTTTTCATTGAAAAGCATCACATGATACAGACCAAAAATGGTGCTATTGTCCGAAATGCACAAAGGCTTCTGACACAAATCAACAGGTAGATGTCCATTCCTACCTGTGAATCCCACCTAAGATGAGATATTCTTCCACGACGTCGCCCCTCTTACAACTTAAGCCATCTTAGTACATATATATATGCATGCACGCAAGCATATTCAAACTGTTGTAACAAAAATCGTTGCAGATATACAGTTCTAATGTCGGTCTGCGAACTATGCAACGTTGAGTAATTAAATGACGGCATATAGCCGCTTTCTCCAAGCCATCCTTTCGTATTGAAAGTTTTAATGAAATTATTACCAATCTTGATTGGCACAAGTCCCAAAAATAACTACACAATACCTCTATTAAGATCAATCGACCTGAATTCACTACCAATTTGAATGTTACGGATGCCCGGCTGGTGGATGTTGAAGTAGTAGTAGTGAAGTAGTAGTAGATATGTAGTTTTGGGTTACTAGAACTTTGCGATTAGTCTTTCTAGGTCAAATGTCGTATGCATGAATGTCACCGCTTTTTGGGCCTTAAATTTTGAGCCATTAGGATGAAATTTTACGTTTGGGCTTCTGAGAAAAAGATACAGTACAGTAAAAAATTTTGAAATCCATCCACTACCACGCCCACTTTTTCATAACTTCACTAAATGATGTACATATGTATATGAAACTGAAAATTTTTGTTAAGACCCAATATTAAGGCATTTAGATTGTCTACAATTCACCCATACAACAGTTTTGACCACGCCCACCTTTTGGGAGCGTTTTCATCAAAAAACCGATTTGATGAAATTTTACATGTAACATCCTCAAACAACAACAAGACCCGAACAGAGACCTGTAGTTGAGCCACAGTCGGTGCTGCGAAAAACCACTTCTGCAGACTTTAAACGATGAAAACCAAGACTTCCGTCCACACGAACAGAATGAAGTAAGGATAGCAATATCCAAACTCAAGTCCAACAAAACTGCTGGACCGAGCGGCCTACCAGCCGAGCTATTTAAGGCAGCGGATGATGGCTTGATTGAAAGCATACTCCAACTCATTTCCAAGATTTTGTTGGAGAAAAGTATGCTTGATGAATGGAACCGCCGATCCACAAAAAAGGAGACCCTCTAAACTGCGCCAACTATATAGGCATCAGTCTCCTTAACATTGCATACAAGATCCTGTCGGCCGTATTGTGTGAGCACCTGAAACCATTTGTCAACGAGCTGATTGGACCCTATCAGTGCGGTATTAGGCCGGGTAAGTCCACAACCGACAAAATACATATTCACACTGCGGTAGATCCTGGAGAAAATCAAAGAAGTCCAGATCGATACATACCATCTGTTTAACAATTTTAAGGCATCATGTAACAGAATTTAAAGAGACGAGCTATACAGAGCCATGTCAAGTTTTGGCATCCCTTCCAAACTTGTAAGACTGTGCAGAATGACGATGGAGAACGCTCGCTGCTCCAGGTCGGAAACAATCTCATTAAGATCTTTGATGTCAAAAAAGGATTAAGACAAGGTGATGCACTGTCAACATCATACTTTAGAAAATTGTGCCAATCTCGCAAGTCTGTGCAATTACTTGCGTACACTGAAGACTTTAACGTAACGCAAAATTCTTCGGGTGATTTTCGGTCCCGTCTGCGAGCTGTACCGCGACATCAACCTAATCAGAAAAGTATGGATCAGTCTTCTAAGATGGCTTGAACATTTAGAGCTTAATAAATGGCGGATAATTTAGACTTTACCAGCAAATTCGCTAATAACATATTTTAAGACTGTTATTTTGGTGTTCACGTGGTCGTGAACCGAGTCTTTATCTCAATTCAAAATACCACAAGTACTCACTGAAACTCAAAGCATTAGATCACTATAAAAATATTATTTCTTTAAACTCACTACTGTTTAAATGAACCAATTCGGCTCACAATACTAAAGGATACATGCTTTCACAATTATTTTATAATTGAAGATGCTAATTTCTTCCGGGTGCCCCATCAAAGGAGCCTCAAAGACATTTAAACTTTCATTAAAAGTGAAGTAATACTCTTTCAATTAACGCTCGCTCTTCCTACTTATAAAAAACTATTTACTTTCCAAAGAAAGAGTTATTCAAGGACACTTTTAATATTTTACTCAAATTCACTAAGTGAAAGTATACCTGAATACACAGAAGGAAAAGTAAGGAAATTCAAGTGAAAAACGTTCCTTATCGCACTCTTCTGAACTTATTCGTGTCACTGCCCCACTGAGTGAGTTTGTATGTCTCTTATATGCACTACCCTTCCCTATCTATCTATTTGGCACTCCTTCATTCCACTCACAAACAACTAACAGAAAATGTTTGCTTTTGACTTCGGTGGAAACTATGAAATTCCGTTGCGACCCTGTTTTTAATCTGACTCACACATAAGCTAAGTTTTGTGTAGTAGTAGTAGTAATAAAAATGAAGAAGAGTCTCTAAGCCCCCCACCGCTAAATGGATGATGATTCCTTTGTTTTAATAGAATACGCAACAGAAACCCGAAAACCATGCTACTGCCACACAGAGGGCAGAAGATGCATTCCCAAACATGCAATTAAATGAGGTGATATGCGAAGGCTACACAAAGAAAGTCCCGGTTTTTCGAAGGAGGATTGGGTGGACTTAGTTCTAAAAGTCATTACTACCAACCCGTCCAGATAACCTAGCTTATACTTCACAATTCCATGTGCAGCAAATAAAGGTGTGCACACAGCGTTCCAGAGTAGTGTGTCATGGTGGGATCAAGTTTTCTCTGCAACAGACAGTAACCTCATTTCGTTGTACAGTGGAAGTGTAAGAGAGTGTTTATGAGACTGTCGTGAACTACTTTACGAATGTAGATGGTCATAACCATGCTTTTGCAAACCTCATACCCAAGTACTTGACGCATTCAATAAGTCCTCACAAAAAAGGGGGACGAAGAAATGTGGTAGAGAAAAGAAGTCACCCACTTACTTGTATGAGCAAATACAAGAAATATATATATGTATGTACATACATCCATACTCGTCCTTCGTCCTTTCATTCCGAGCATATCCACACAATCGGGCCATATACACGATGGAACGAGCTTCTCGTCTTCAATACAACAAGAGGTATCCGCATCTTGATGATTCTGGTTTATTAAAGTAAGATTACGCCAACTTAAATAGTCATCTTTGAGGGTGCTTAGAAACTTTGTTGAGGCATGTGAAGGGGCGTCGCAAGTAGAGTTTAATGCCGCCTTTAATAAGACATATATGTATTTACATATACGAGCATATGGCATATAAGGGAATTTATCAATTTAATTTTAATTAAAAAATATATTCCCAAGTTTCCAAGTTCGTTTCGACCTTTCCCTTGGCGAGTTGATAGACGAGCTGATCTTCTAAAGTTGCTGCTTTGTAACTTCAAGGATATGATTTGAAGTGTGTAGTTATGCATACACAAGCCCTTTGAAAGCATCCTTACACTCTTGTGGTTTCAAACTGTAGAAAGAGCAGAATAATGCCTTATGTGTAATTATTTTTGCGGGTACTATTAAATGAGTAATGGGAACTGATGGAGTGTTTTTCGGATAAGTAAGGTGAAGGTCCTTGTGTTTGTCTTCTTGGAATCTTTTTTTTTTTTTTGTTTTACTGAAAAACTAATGAAGCAAGGTGGTAACTAGGTATATACGGACATTACGTAATACGGCATTAGTAAGTTTAATCCTTTTTCATGTGGTACCTTTTAGATTATATTCTATGACTTAAAGAGCTTTTGTGCCATATACTACGGGAATAGTATTGCTCGAAATTAGCCATTCGTCTGGATTGTAAATCCTAAAATATAAAAGCTATAAATACCACACATATGCGTGATTTTCACGTACCTTGTACAGACTATTGATTCTTGGACATATTTAAATATAAAAAAACTCTTTGATTGGTTTTTGTCCGTTTGCATTCAAAAGCTAAGGGAAAGTATGTAGCTATCAGATATACAAAGTGGATCCCACGGTACAAGTGCTGGAACTGTACTTATGTTTAAGAAACAAGTTCTTAGACCATAAAGAAATCACACAATAGAACAAAATATTAATTTTCAGCTCGATGTATTTATGTACCTGTGTTCCTACATGGAGATGAAAACTGGATACTCACAGAAAGAAAAGAAAAACAGATATAAGCTATGGAGATGAAATACCTCAGGAGAGTTATAGGAGCCAGTAGAATAGACAAGAAAAGAAACGAAGATATTAGAAAGCAACTATATGTCAAATCGGCTTAACTTACTCTCGAGGAAAAGGAACTAAGATGGTTTGGACACTTAGTGTGTATTCTCTTCCAATCTGAGAAACAAGACCGGAAGGAAAAAACAAAGAAGGAGGACCCAAAACCACATGGAACACTACAGTCGAACAAATTCTAATAGAAGCTGGGGAAAGTTGGCACTCGATAAAGCATATAGCAAGAGACAGGATCCAGTGGAGAAAATAAAAAAGGAGTCAACCACCGACAACACCTCGACACCTTAGGGTAATAGAGGACCAGATTATGTATTATATATTTAAGGGTCGTTAAGAGCATCTAATGCTTGAACAACGTGTTTAAGTAATGAAAACATTTATTATAATTATTTTTGATACATAGTTTGTAATATAGAAAATTAATCGAAATAGACTCTATTAAGTATGTATACATATATGTATGTTCATATATATACTCGTGATCAGTATCCGTCCGTCCGTCTATTCGTCCGAATGTCACCACTTTCTGGGCCTTACAATTTGAGCTAGAAGGATGAAATTTCACATCTGGCCTTCTGAGAAGTATAAACATTTTTGAAATTTGCCTACAGCCACACCCGCTTTGCCATAACTTCAATATTTTACTCGAAATCAAAAAATTTTATTAAGACTAAATATTTAGATATTCAGCTTGTCTACAATTCACTCGTGCATCACATCTGGCAACGCCAGATCATTAAAAACCGATTTTAATGAAATTTTAAATTTTACTGTTCTGTATGTATGTTTTGTCTTTAAAATGGCAGGCGGGTACAGCCAAGCAGTTAAGTTAAAGTGCAGTCAAGTTCATAGCATACATATGGTACACAATATTCCGGCCACATCCTTGCACACGAATTTGGAATGTCTCCGGAAAGTTTATTTAAAATAATTTAAAAACATTTGCATTTGTATCCGTATTTTTGACTAAACAACTAATGAAAAATGACATGAGTGAGTGAAGTAAAAAAGGATGCAGCTCTATATTGATGACCCCAATTTTTAAAAAACATTCATCATCATTTTAACCACATCATAGACATTTTGATACGAGATGATATCGTTTGGCCTCCTCGATAATTTAATTTAACCGCCCTGACTTTTTTCCCTGGGGGCATTTGAAGGAAAAAAACAAAATTAATCAAGATTGGTAAACTAACTCCTGAAATGCGTCAAAATTTCATGCAAAATAATGAAAGAGTACGCAACTATACCACCAGTACTTTGGTCGATGTTACATTTCATACATAATTGTTATAAACCAATCGATTAATAACAAAAATTAATATACGGAAAAGCCAGAAACCATGTGGAACGGATCGTATCCACCTTCTTATGCAGGTCTTATTAAGTGGGCGTGACCGTACTACGTTATTTTATTGAATTACTGCGATAACTTCTAACATGCAAAATTTCATCAAAATCTTTTTTTTGTCATTTGAAATGCCACAAAAGAAATGGGCGTCGCACATATGATGTATGGGTGAATTATAGACAATCTGACCATCGAAATATTTGGTCTTCATAAATTCATGTAAAATAGCAAATGAAAAAGTGATATGAAATTTTATCCTTCTAGCTTAAAATTTAAGGCCAAAAAGTGGTGACGTCTTCGCTATTGATATATCCATGGCCGTATGTATACTTGCTGGGCCTATTTCAATTATTTCTTTATGCTAAAAACTATATACCAAACTTAATATATCCTTAGGATGAGGTATACAATCTATCAAATTATTTTTTTCTTAAATATCATATTTTGAACATCCGTGTAACTAAAAAACGATACCTCCCTCGAGGTAGAATACCTTAAATTGAGAATACCGCAATAAACTAATACACAAGTAGATTACTAACTATGGCATTTATATTTACCGCTATCTATGTTATGTATGTATAATATATGAGTATACATATGTATAGCTCTATTGTATCTGACAGAAAGCAATTTAGTTAATTATGTCTGTTTTCAGCTGATGTAATTAGTTCTGACCACGTGGATGTTGTTTCTTTACAGAAAGTCGGATTCATCTCTCTCGGTTTGGGAATGTTAATTTCCTGTTTATTCGGATTCATTTTTGGTCTAATACTGGGTACAACCGATATGCCCTGGGGATTCAACGATTGGCCAACTGAGGAAATGCGTGGCAGGTACAATATAGTCAATATTGAGTTTTGTATAAAAAAAATTTACGTGTAACTGCAAGCAGTTAATAGAAAGAAGAATTCAATTTAATATGGAATAGCGAATGCTTGTGCATGCCTGAAGGTGCTATTAACTAAAATTTGCTTGCATTGTTATCTGTTTCAAATGTAATTTCAACTGAATTGTATTCAGAGCGCAATGTGCCAATCAATGTGATGCAGACAAAAGGTACAAAACAGAATTCCCGAGCACAATCTTCGAGATATAATTAAGAATCATTTTTGAAACTAACCAACAATTTGTTAAAACAAATATACATGCACACTTCTGGAGTTTGTATTTCAACAAAATAATAAATACTCTGTAACAGAAAAGGGAAAGCAAATGACCGAAACGATTTACTAAGGCAAATGTCTATAATTCAGAGACAATGAAATGATGGTTCCACTTTGGCTTCATGTGTGCTTCATGTGTGACAACTGCCCTCTAACCAATCTGGTTCAGATACATATATTTAAGTAAAATAGAACCAGTAGCTAGTTATACCACCGATAAATTAGAATAAATAGGTTCATTAGTATCCTTCGTCCAAATTCTCTATAACCAGAAAATAAATTTACATTTAAGGATTTGTGTTATTCGACAAGGCATTTAACAGTCCGCTGGGAACGTTGGAATCCGGTCAATTTAATATATTGCAAGCTATTTATTCCCATTCAGGAAGGAAGATGTATTTGTCAGAAATATTTTCAGTTTGTTACTTTTTCGTGTATAAGTATTTGAAGGCACCGCGTGAATAACCACGTAATCGAAAACTCAAGTCGATTTATGTATAATGTATGTATGTATTGCAATGCAAATAAAAGTACGGATTATTGTCAAATCGAAATCGATCCTTTATTTTTATACCCTATCCTAAGGGTATATTAAGTTTGACACATAGTTTGTAACATAGAGAAATAATCGAGATAGACCCTATAAAGTATATATATTCGTGATCAGCATCAATAGCGAAATCGATTGAGCGATGACCGTCCGTCCGTCCGTATGTCACCGCTTTTTGGGCCTTAAATTTTGAGCTAGGACGATGAAATTTCATATCTGGGCTTCTGAGAAAAAGATACAGTACAAGTGTAAAAATTTTTTAAATCCGCCCACTGCCACGCCCACTTTTTCATAACTTCACTAAATTATATGAAACCGAAAAATTTTGTTAAGACCAAATATTTAGGCATTCAGATTCCCTACAATCCACCCATACAAAAGTTTTGGCCACGCCCACTTTTTGGGGGCGTTTTTATCACAAAACCGATTTTTGGGCCTTAAATTTTTAACTAGGACGCTGAAATTTCATATCTGGGCTTATAGGAAAAATATTCAATGCAAGTGTAAAATTTTTTTACATCCGCCCACTGCCACTCCTACTTTTTTATAACTTCACTAAATTATATGAAACCGAAAAATTTTGTTAAGACCAAATATTTGGGTATTCCCTACAATTCACCCATAGAACAGTTTTGGCCACGCCCACTTTTTGGGGGCGTTTTCATCGAAAAACCGATTTTCATAAAATTTTATATGTAACATCCTCAAACGTTCGACATTATAGCTATATTTGAGTACAAAATGCAATTTGGCCGCGCCCAGAGAGAGGAGGATAGGGTATCATACGATCCGTTCCAGACGGATTGTAGCTTTTCTGTATGTTTTGGTATAGAGTCGCCTTCAATATGACGGATACATTGTGTTTTAAAATGATATTTCCAGAAACAATTTCACTCATCTATTTCAGTTATTTGTGAATCATAATACCTATTACAAAGTTCATCGATATAAGCAGTTAGAGGCATAAATAACCTACTGAAAATTCAAAGCAAATTAAAGACACCATTCTGTGTGATGAGAAAATGGCACTTAATTGTCCGTTTGACCAAACAACTACATACTGCATATATGTAATTTGAACGATATAAATCGTTAAGCGAATATGTACATGATGGTATTTCTCATCTGAAACTTGAATCGAAAGAACAACCAAACAAATGTAAATAACTATTATGTTCAGAAAAAAAGTGATACGCTATCGTAAAGGTTTAGTGAAAGCCGCGGTTCAGTGGTTAGTGCATCGGACGGAGATTCTTTTCCCAAACAATAATTTTTCACTGTCCCATCTGACGAGCGAGCGTCTGACAAACATCCGAGAGTATTACCGTCATGAAAGGCTTTTCAAAGTACAACTAGGACATGGAGTTAAACTGTAGACCTTTTCCATCCGTGTGAAAAATACGGACCTGTCCATATGGACCTATCGTACCAAATATTTATATTTGTATCTGTAAAGGTTTGTTAAGATTAGTGCATAATGTAGTTTGTAACTCAGATAAGTAATTGAGATCGATCCCATTTGCAAGGATTTTTAAAATCAAAACAACAAGCCTCTCCAGTTATCCCGGTCCTTAGCTAACTGCCTCTAGTTCCGCACTCCAATTCGGTTGAGGTCCCCTTCTACTTGTGAGCGCCACCTAAAGCGAGGTCGAAGACTCCGCCGGCTGTCAGGCCATCTCAAACGACTGATATTTACTAATCGATGTCGCTGTTCAACTCGTGTAATTCTCCCCCTCCAAAGCCTGTCAACCCAAATGGAACCGAATATCTTACGAAGAATTTTTCTCTAGAAATGAACGAGGATATCTTCATCCGCTTTCGATAAAGTTCATGATTCAACGCCATAAAGGAAAACTGGGATGATCAATGTCCTATTTGTTTGCGATAGAGCTTTACTATTCAAATGCCTTCTCAGCCCAAAGAAACAGCGATTGGCAAGAGTTATTCTTCGTTTAATTTCTGCTGAGATGTTATCATCAAAATTTATAGCGAAATCGAGGTAGAATAAGTCCCTTACTACTTAAAGTTATAGCTGTCGACTGTAACGCTCTGTCCGATTCGTTGATGTTGTGGGTCCCTTATTGTTGTATGCAGAATAGGCTTGGTTTTGCCCTCGTTTATCGCTAAACCCATTGTGCCAGCTTCCATTTAAATACTAGCAAATGCAGAAGTGAGAGCCCGCTGAGTTCTACCAATTACGTCAATATCGTCGGCGTATGCTAGTAGTACCACAGACTTTTGAAAGATTGTGCCTTCGGTGTTAGCTTGTGAGTCTATAGATGCTGTCATATGCGGCCTTGCAACCGATGAAGAGATATGGTGTTGTCGTGTAGGCTGTCCGCCATTCCTAACTTGGCGTTCAAATCGTCACGATTCGTCACGTCACGTCACGATTTTGACGCCATGTCATAGGACATTGCTCATACCTCTTGTCGAGGAGCTCGTAGAAACTTTCTTTGGTGGCGTCGTCCTTGTCCTCTGTGGCGGCATGAGCGCATATTAAGCTTATGTTAACGAATTTGGCTTTGATCCGGATTGTCATAAGACGTTCGCTCACGTGTCGAAAGCTCAAGACTTCTTGCCTATATATGTATGTATGTATGTAAATACAGTCGACTCTCTCTAAGTCGAACTTTCTCTAAGTCGAATATCCCTCTTGAATTTTTTCGCCGTATTTTGATATTCCCCTCAATTTTCCATACAAAAAACCATCCTCTAAGTCGAACTCCGTCTAAGTCGAAATCCCTCTAACTCGAATACATTCTTTCGACTCTTGGTCTATTTTCAATCGCTCACCCAGAACAGCGTCATCTAATTTCGATATGAGCACTCATTGAGCTTATGAACACATTCCAATACCAGTGATGTATTGATAAGTTTTTTATCCGCTACGTGGCCCTCTTCCAGGTGATCAAATCCATGCAATCCATGACAGGCTAGTTCCAACTCTTCTGAGAAGATACCTGCCCCCATCATGGACCCATCCGTAAAGATGATTATATCACCAATCTTCTTTTCCGGAAGTGTTCCATACTCAATAAGGTTTTTGTGATACCTTTCGGTATCACGCATTCTCTTTATTTCATCCAGGGGCATTTTAAGCTCCCTAATCTCATTTTTCTAGAGATCCAGGATTTTCCTATGACTATAGATAGTACCGCGTCACCATACAACTGACTCATACATATGTAGTAATCGGTCTAATTATCATCGTATACATCCAGTATGCTGACCTACGTCTGGGGAATTCATCCACTGCCCTTGTTACAAGAGGAAGTGTATTAGTGAGAAAACACTCTTCCCCCTCTCACGTTCGTTTTATATGTAGTTTCGAAGTAATCAAAAAATGCAGTTTGCTACGCCTTCTGTAATAGAACTAATGTCAACGTGCTTACACCTAAATAAAATCCATGTCCGAGCTAAATTATTGTGTTAGACATCTTAAGTCCCAAACAATAAGGATCAGCTCATACAATGAAAGAAAAATATTCTGAGAAGAGCCGATTTGGACAAAAAGATTTTCTATAAACAATATTGAACCAGGTTCAGCGGCGTTAAGGAAGTGTCTGGCAACAAATACCTTCTGGGTAAAACCGAAGACTCTACAATTGAACTAAAAACGACTGCAGTATCATTTTAAGATAAACAAAAACGGGGATGGAGTTGCAGGTTGAGTTTGCACCGAATATTGCTGCTAACAGAGTAGCTTTCTTACTGGAGTCAATAATGTTTTGATCATTGTCAATGGTCAATGAGGATCATTCTCTTATTCTGTTAACAAAATATATTTTACTGTATTTCTTTATGAATTTTTGTTGCCATATTTTGAAAAGGGTGTCGCAGTCGTTTCTAGTCCATTTACAGAGACTTCTGTTTTCCTAGAAATTAATGACATTTTTTGTCCTTACTTTTCCATATTTTGAAAAGGGTGTCGTAGTCGTTTCTAGTCCATTCTTGGAGACTTCGGACTTCTTGCAACTCAGTAGAATATATCCATTCCTATTGAAGGTCTAACGAAAAACAATTAACCTTAATGCGATGAAAATAATTTCCAGTACAAGCAAAATTCTTTGCGTACTTCAGTTCTTTACCTTGAATCTAAATAATGTAAATATTTCATTACAAAGTTCAAATTAACAGAGGTGCTCATTTCCTTCTTCATGATAAATCTTTAACAATAGACAACTGCATGTATCCCACGTATGTAGTTTTGTAGTTTTGCGAGAAACCTTTTTACGTAGTCAACACGAGTTATACGAGTAGGAAACGAACTAAGTATGTACATATGTACATGCATACTTGTCACCTGCGGCATTTTTGTGTCTGAGTGAACTGACATAAGCTACGTTTCTATTGTATTTAAATACATACATACATATACATATATAACTCTGCTCTTAGAAAAATGAATCCTACACATACTGAAAGGAGACTTAAACAATGGGATTAGAATGATTTTGAGTCCATGTGTACTCATTAGAGTTGGAAACAATTTACAACTACATAATGATTGTGACTCTCAAAAGTTTCTCTATAAAGTGAATATGTGCATCTTTAACATTCGTTTATCTACAATACATTACATTTAAGAGAGTCATATGACCTTATATACAGACCTTAACCTCATGAATATTTTAATGGCATAACCATTTTACATTGTTGATCCCAGTTTTGTTCGACATACTGTTAGCGCGCAGCTGTAGGTATATACATAAATATCTTTATATAATTATAGTAATTTTCACTGTCATGTTCAGTATACGTATATTTCTTTTGGATCGCAGATAACATAAATCATCATCTTTCTCCTCATGGGAGCGCAACGTTCGCTGTGTGTCATAAATAAGAGCACCTTAAGAATATAGAGAGCCTTACGTGCCTATTTAATGGGACATGTCAAAAATCAAGGATAATCTCGGATAATTTGGGACTTTTCATTTCCGAAAAGCGCGTCGTTGTCGTTGTCAGTTTGTCTTCGTATACGTGAAGGGTTTTTTTAATTAGGCACATTGAAGTTGAGTTGGAAAGCCTCAAGTAATTTATAACTTTTCATTGTACTTTTCATGGAATGCGACTGGTGAAAATGAATGGATTATTGCGAATGTCACTGAGTTTTGCCCCTGCCAAGATCTGTGAATGAATGATAATTTATTGCTCTACGATTTCCTGTTTCGAATAATTAATTATTATTTTGAATTGGAATATTTTTTTTTATTTTGCTGAATCAGAGATTTCTATGAAACTGGATGTTAACGGCTCCAAATCTGTTTTATTGACATAATTAATTGCTTTTTAATAGTAAATATTACATTAGGTTGCGTCTTGAAAATTTTATGGTAATTATTTTGCCCAAGTTTAATGTTAAATAAATACAACTGTAATTGTAATTATTTTGTATTTGCACATTATTACCAGGAATAATGATACCATGGAGGTGCTCGTCGGCAATAAAGTTAATTATTGAAGCGATTATGTAAAGTAACCCTTTTGTCGTGTTTGCACAAAAGTATCGAATTGTAATGATGTCTAGGTATACTTTATTTATCTGCCGAAGGATTTATTTATCACATTTATATTTGATGATTAATCATCAAAGAATTATTAGTCTTCAACAATTCATTTTACTTTGTTTTTAAACGTAAGTAGATAGGGATAAAGACTGAGATGATAATGTAATAGAGAACGACTACTGAATAGCTCATGTTATACAACCATTTGGCGCACTAAGTTAAATAATGTCATAAACAGAATCTGCAATAGATATTGTATATCTATCCATTCCTTTATTAAGGTTTTAGCACTCTTCTGCTTGTAGTTTTGATGAAGCATACATACGTATGTATATAGTCTTAGGTGAAAGTGTATGGGGAAGTTGGGAATTAAATTAGCATGATTTAGTAATAGGCAATAATCAATATTTGATAAATAAATACATTGATAAATAATTTTATTTTCTTCAAAAATTTATTACAAAAAATATAGTAACAGCTCTAAATGAATTATTTCACAATAACTTTCAAGTTGCCTGTCAGGTTAAAAATTTGTATTTCGATAATTTTATGTTAGTATGGTTATTTGTGTAAGCAAGTTCATTGATTAACTTAAGTGCGTGTTTCAGAAACATGTACAGGGTTTTCCAATAACAGCGTAACAATTTTATATTTTAATACAAACACACTCTTAAACTTTTTTTACGATCTATCAATGAATAAGCTTTGGGAGTATTGCATGAATTCAAAGGGAGTTATGTCATTTTTTGCACAAGAAGAGTTGTACGAGAGCTTCCACCAATCCTTGGAAAACATTACTGTTGTAAGTCGATGCGTTATAGGGTGTTTTTTTTATAGAGACGGGGAACTTTAAATTGAAATAAAACACAGAAAAATGTTTTATAATTGGGAGATAATTTTATTACATTAATGTTTGAATATGATTTCGGGCATGTGGCCGCCGTACATGGCGTAATCTTGAGGTTCAATTTTCAGACACTCTTTGCAGTAAATCGTTTGAAGCACACTTTTGTTTAAATGGATGTGTTAATTAACATAATTGCCGCATTTGGAGCGATGATATCCACAAGTCATTGTCGAAATACCATTACCGAAGTCACCGTTTGTTGTGCTTTATGGGCCGGTGGAATCATTGGTCCATTTGCTTTCACAAATGATTATGGTCCGCACGTGACATTCAACAGTCACCGGAACGCCATATGCCGCGCGGTACAATTAATTTGTTGAAAGAAACATGATGAACGATTAATTTCGTCAAGTCATAACTGGCCTGGGATCTGTTAACTGGCCACCTCGTTCCTTCGATTTGACGCTATTATGTAGATTATTTACTCTGATGATATGTAAAGTCGCATATCTGCGTCGATAAACCAGAAACAATTCAGCACTTGGAAACCAACAACCTCTATAAAAAACACCCTTTATTTGTAAATACATACATATGTACTTACGTTGTATGGAGTAACACAAAGCCTTGTATTTTTTGTTGGGCTGCAGGTAGTTATTCTTGAAGATGTCAAGACTGTATTTGGTGAAATTTTTTAAATTCATAAAAACAGATTTTCTAGCTAAGTGACATGTTGTTCCATATTTTATTCGCATTTCTGCAGTAATCCGGCATGCATATTGCTAACTAGTTTTTGACATTCATCTTAAGTAAGCTTTGAAAAATCTTGAACAGAATAACATGGAAGTCCAATCCAATAGGTAGGTAGCAGTTGTGGGGGTTCTGTTTACGTGAACCCAATCAGCACTAGGTGCTGTTTTGTTACCACATCCAATTCAATACCACAATCATTTTCTTCGAGTCAGGTCCTTGCAGTGTGCAAGTCTGGCAAAATGCGTTATCTTGTGGAAAGTTGATATTTTCGACATTTTTCACACCAAAAATACAAATGCAATACAAATGCATACTTTTAGGCGAGACTATATATCCATAGTTCACTACCAACTGAGCCACGGCATGTCAAATGTCGAAGACATGCACTTTTCGTCTCTCGGATACATATTTAAATATATATATGTGACTTTCCTGTGAATGGCGCACATCTCGAACCCGGTCTTTAAATCAAATTCGACATTCAACACTGTGCCTCTATGTCTGTATATATGTATATATACAAAAACGACTCTAATGATGATTTACATAAAACTTCACATTTAATTTGTTCGGATATACACACACCAAGACAAATGATCTTGGTTTTCTCTGAATCAGAATCATCCCAAGTCTCTAAAAGTCTGTGCAATTACTTGCTTACGCTGATGACATTGACATCATCACCAGAACACAGCGAGCTTTCAGTGCTGCGTTTGAAACTTTTGGAACAGAAGCGACAAAAATAGGTTTAGTTGAGAATGAGGGCGAAACCAAGTATGTGCTATTAACAAGAAGAGACAAATAACATCGAGGAATCGGACAGAACGTCACAATAGGTAGCTATAACTTTTTTTTTATGCCTAAAAAGGCAATTGAGTACCAAGGCCTTGTCAAAAAACACTAAGGAAGGACTCCATACAAGACCCTCATGATAATACTGCTACTGTATGGTGCAGAGGTATAGACATCAACGCATTCGTATGAAGATATCCTTGGTCGTTTTAAACGCAAAATTCTCCAGGTGATTTTCGGTCCCGTTTGCTTTGATTGGAAAAGAAGATTTAACAACGAAGTCTACGAGCTGTACAGCGTCATTGATCTAGTCAGAAAATACGCATAAGTCATCTAAAATGGCTAGGTATAGCGTATGGACATTAACGCTTCGGCCCGTAGAGTCTTCGAATCCAACTGGGAAGGACAAGGAAGTAGAGGTGGTGCCTTAGGTGGTGCGCACAAGTGGAAGAGGACCTCAACCAAAATAGAGTGCCAAGCAGTTAGCCAAAGATCGCGCTAACTAAAGATTATAACTAAAATTTACAATTTGTCTAAATATGCAAGCCATAACCTCAAATGCACTTGTTTTAGATCGGGTCACAATGTCGGACTAAAAAATTGTGAATTATGTACTATTGTGCCCATTATGTACTATCCCGGGAACCTAAAAAGAGAAGCCGCTGTATTACAACTACTGATGAAGATATACAAATGAATTCCAAGTGTATAGTGTCCTTGTACCCAAAAAAATAAATACAAATTTTTGCCGCGACATGTCCATGCGACCCAGGGCCTAGCTTCGCACAACCATTCGTGCTGTGCGTGTTTATATTCTTCACACGAATGGAAGGGGCCTACTGTTTAAAGCCGGATCCGAACGGCAGTTTTTTGTTTTGAGAAGCATTTTCATGACAGTTTTTACTCTCGGATGTTTGTCAGACGCTCGCGAGAGGTGGGGTCGTGAAAGAAATTTTAGGTGTTGTCTGGGGATTGAACCTGGAACTCCTCGCTCCGTAGTCCAACACACTAACCACTTGAGCCACGGAGCTCACTACCCTTGTACCCAACAGATCTTAAAATTTCGTTTAGAATTTAGCACAGTTTTAACAGCCTTGACTTAATTGTTAACGGCTCCTGGATTATGTTTTGCTCCAAAAACTACATATATCAATTGATCACTTGATGGCTTACTAGAGTGCACACAAAACACAAAACTAATAACTTTTTTGTTTATCAAACTGTACACATTTCCAGACATCAAGAGGTACATACCCCCAATTTATCATTAGAGTAATATTCATATGTTTCAAGCAGAATCCCTTTGCATATATGTGTGTATGTACACACCTTCGTGGTTATAGCAGCAAAAACCACACAGATGTGGCAATTTATCTTTTTTACACGTCTTCATCAACGCAAACCAACCTCAACTTGACAGGATGTTTGAGATGGTGGCTGCTGGGATAAATTGTGATAAACTTGCGTGGCACTTTTAGTGACATTTTCTCGTTCAAGGATGAAATAAAATTCTTTTTTTTTTCATTTTCTCTTTTAATAATATCCTTGAAAATTAATTTTTATTTTAATAAAGACAATATATATGTACATATTTTCGTTTTATTCCATTTGCAGGGGTAACGTTCGTTCGCTTTGGATGGGCGTTCTGTGGGCGCTTACCTCTGGAACAGGTGTTGCTGTGGCTTTGTTACAAGGATCCGCTGGACCGTTAATTGGTGTTGCTATATCAGCGTCACTACTACCACCAGTAGTTAATTGTGTAAGTCGATATATGTATAAGTACGGCTTATTTCAATACTAGTCCCAGTACCACCCGGAATAAACTAGTCAAAGGATTTTTTTTAATTATCAAATTACTCCCTTAAAGAGAAAACAAGACCACCATTCGGAAAAACGTAATTTTTAGTTACGGCAACGGCGCGACGTAATTAGTGGTCATCGCTCCCAAGTTCATTATGTCCGTGTGCACAAATCCTGTCGGTTTAAGTTTTACTTTCCTCTTTTTCCATTTGGAACATGTACATTTATGGACATACATACATATTATTTAGATTCAGAAAAAATTTTAGTTTTCCACCAAAGGAAATGCTTTTGGGGCTTGCCGAGTATTACAGTGAATGGATCAGTTTTTTTTTTTTTTTTAACTAAAATTCACAATGATATGAATTGGTAATGCTAACCACAAAAAATTATGAAAAAAACTAAGGACCACTGACAGCATTCAGGTAAATCAAATCTTGTTTTCGCAGAAGTAATCAGTGAAAAAGGGTGAACAAATCTGCAACATGAAAGGATGTATTGGGGCACCTACTTAAACCAGCCGGCATTGTTTTTGTAGTATAAAACACCTGCCCTATTTTGGATTCCGTTAGAAATATTAGTGTATAAAGGAGATTTGGGGTAGGGTCAGGCTTTTATGTTTGTCCAATACACCCTCAAATAACGGATGATCGCAAGTACAGTAATTTCCTAGAACTTAACCCCAAGGCAAGTCTAAATAACTGTCAAGTGCATTTTCAGGGATTAGAGTCGGAAAAAATCGTATTGGTTGATTTTAACGTCAAGATAGGAAAGGAGGACATCTTTGGTAGGACGATTTGCAATCACTGTCTTCACGACACCTCGTCCGGAAACGGACTTAGGCTTATTGACTTCATTGCCTGGCGAACGCCGGCCATTATCCTTGTGGTCTAAAGGAGATCACTTTCTGAAATTCAAAATACGACGCAATACACACACACTCGCACATACTATGGCAAAGTTAGCACGACTGCTGACTGTGGCCTCCACTGATGGAACATTTTGGTGCAGATTTGATGAATTGTTTGGAGCATTGCTCAGCTTCAAAAGAACGAAGAAGGATGATTTATAGCTCAAATGAATAAAGAACGAATTTACTAAAACCGATTGTTTTGTTTTTAAATCCAAGCCATTATTGTGTTAAGGGTGTGTAATCATGACATTAACCACCTTTCGCCCACTTAAACCTCGAATTTCGGAAAATCCCTTCTTATCTCGCATCTATAGGTACAGACAATAAGAAATTGCTCTGTAATATTTCAAGGTTTCTACATACGTTTATGTAATATGTACATCAAGAGGTTTCGGAGAAACTGTGATTACAACCAATGGTTGTAACCTTATTATTTTTCGTTTTCGATTTTATAGCATTTAAGATGAAGGAACATTAGGTTTGTACTCAACCGCATTAACAGCTCTACCGAGGAAGCATTAAAACAGAAACTCTGAATGTATACGTATCTCGAAGAGAGGTTGAAATAGCTCTAGATTTTATTGAGCCTTGTTTATAAGCTGAGTGAGGTTGTTTAACTAAAAAACATCCAAAATTCTTTTATTTTTAAAATAACAGCTTTCCAAAAGCTTTCCAAATATCACCCTTTAAGAATCTATTTCTCTTTGAAAACCTAGTCATATGTTCATCTTTTCCTTGGAATTGGAGAAAGCTGGATATGGAAATGCTCTTGCTGACAACCACATTTAAAAAAAAAATTAATAATTTTCAACGAGTTTGGTAATCAATACGGAATAATGTTTGATTTCAGTTTACTCTAATCCCAGTAGAATAATGGTTCAAACGAATAATTTATTAAGAGTGAATAGGATTTCATAAAATTGATAGTAAATCCAAAAGCTCGCCAATGACTTATGTTTCCATAACACTAATTTCCAACCTCCTTGCGAAATACTTCAAAATTCCTATCAATGAAATTCAATTTTGTTAAAGCCTTGACTATAAATACTTCTTCCGAATAGATGATCTTTCATAACATTAGGATTCTTAGAACTTCGGCGGCATAATTAAAATCGGTTGTTTGCCAAGACGATTCTACCGATTAAATGTTCATTCAGAATCAGATCACATAAACTCTACGACCGGTTCAAGGCCAAACAATAATCAAATTTGAATTTATTGCCTTCGCATGATTAATGGAAATTTTCTGTTTGTCTGTCGAAAGAAGATGACACCCAAACCATTCCTTCAAATCAGGCATAGAGAAGTGTTCTTCAATTCATTGTATACTCAAGAGATGCAAATATATTTAAAATTCTTCCTCAGTATAAAATTCAATTCAATAGTATGAGAAAATAATATGCGAAGGACTCATGGGTGGCCTTTCAAGGCTAATGATGCCAATCTCAGTGACTGTGGCAGCGATTGACAATAATACGTCTATACATACATATGTATATATATGTATATGTATATACATATATGAATGTATATATTTACATGTAAAAACTTTCATCATATTTCATCGCATAATTTAGTTTCTTATGGTTTAATTAAGGACGTTACTCCCTTCTAGGATGCCACATCATTAACTGGGATATCATAGCGTCGGCGAGGTACAAAAAAAAGAAACACAAAAAGATCCATTAATCAGCATCTGCCGCTCGCAATACTCTGTCGTGTTAACCCATTCTCAGCCTGTAACACCAAACTCCTTTCTGATTATCCATCTGAGAGCTGCGGAATGTGAGAATTCGAATAAAATTATTCTAGCATGTCGAAGGCAATTAGTTGGTGAGGGGAGAAAACAAGGAACAAAAAAAAAAGAAATCGTAGCGAAAGTCCCAAATATCGTTTCGTGTGACACAAGAATTTCCCACTTCGCTCCATCGATCAATATTATTGAAAGTAATTAATCATTTTCTTTTGTCGCACGCCTGCCAATTGTGAACGAAAGCAGAAGGACCTTTGAAATGATATAACTTATTGCCGATGCTGAGAGAAGAGAGGACTTATGCGCTTTCCATTGACTTTGACAGATAGGCCGAAATGAGGAACGAAGCGTGCGAACAAAAAAACGGGGACACTGACATATTGAGTGGATAATAGAAGGATGGGACAGTTAAGCTGTGTTAACTTTTGGTTAGGTAATCTCTTCGTCATTATTAATCAACACTTCGAGATAAGTTTGACTCTGATCGACGTTCGATAGATAAATGGTAGACGTTAAATTGATTGTCTTCTCATTTAACCCTTTGATGAAAGATAGGACACAATTTTCTTGCATATGACCTTTATGTGCTCTGGGAGCGATGAATTGGAAAATCGTAGCAAATGCCACTTTTGAAATTGGATTTGAAAATCTTTTAAAACGATGGACTTGTTGTTTTTACATGCATCTATACATACATATAGGGCTAGTATCTATTGGTTTCGAACAATTTCGAACTCGAAATTTTAATGAAACTTGACATTACTATGAGTGGATCGATAATTCTCCACCCCAGCCTGAACGGCTGCATACTCATGACTAGAGTATATGGGGTCACAATTCGAGGCAAAATTGGAATTTTTGGACTCAAATTCTCAATCCGATTCAAGTTAACCATGCTATCCTCAAGCGTCAGCTCTACGCTGACTTGCAACACAAGTAGTGTTCATGCGAGCTGATGAGTTTTAGTGACCACAGTCAGATAGATTAGCCCTCTATTTTCCAAACTTTTTGAAAAGTTAGCAAAAATGGCTTGGTTAATGCCGTGATGTCTCCAAAGGAAGTTGAAAATAGTTCTGTTGGATTTGATGTAAGCAGGCCACATCGTCCCGGGTATGAAACGAATTATTTGGCCTAACCCATATGAGACTGGCCGTCGATAGAGAGTATGAGAGTATGTTTCCCCTAATAATACTCATCAGATTGTTGACTTATTATGTTCTTATTCCAGTCTGTAGCTTGTTAATTTTCAATGATGTTGGCCTAAACTTAACCTGCCACACATAAACAAGATAGTTCTTTACGTCTTTATTTTATGAGTTTGAAGAACGTATTAGCAAAGCATAAGGCTTTACAGCACCTTAGCTATCCATGAGGATAGCGATATTTTCTTTAGGCGTTGGATCATGTCTCAGCTAGTTCCACCCGAAAGACACTGGTAAAATATGGTGACCGTCACAAAAACGGCGGCAACGACCCGAATTTCATTTTTGAACCATTGCCAGTGCATATGCCACCCTCTAGTTGGAAAATCTACTTGAAATCTTTATGCAGTTCAGTCAGGGTATAATAACGTCTGTTGGGGATGAGATTTAACTGCGCTGCACAATACGACATGCTTGTTGAGTAAGTCAAGGGGTAAGAGGTGTAAGAATAGAGTTAGAGCACTCTCCGGCACTTTGATTGTTATTTGTTATTTCTTTATCTTTTACCCAAAGGTGACCAGATTAGTGACTCGTTGCCGTAGGTAAGGATTGGGCGAATGAAAGTTAATCACACGCAGTCTTCAGCTTAATTTCCCAGTTCAATACACATCAATAGTTCCTAATGATAAAGGCTTAGTATGTATGAATTGATCAATCTATTTTCGCGAAATGCCTTATGAGTTATGACATTTTTGACGTACATATGCGCTCGGATAAGTGTGTTAAACTGCTGAGCCAGAAATAATTGATTAACGATAGTAAACTTTCAGCCCACTTTCGCTCTAACAACCCTTTGTTTACATTGCGTTTGTTGTAATTGACTTCGAATTCGTAAATATATTTGAGCACTGGTAAAAACTATTTAGTTTGATACCCAAACTACGATTCATAGATGTTAGCACTCAAAAAATGTGTAGGATTGTAGTGGCACCTGAATAAGTAAATTGTAATGTGAATAAACGACGCGAATATATGAATAAGGTTGATAGACGAATGTTCGAAAAGCATGAATACTAAACCATTTGAATGTACATATGTATATGTGTATGTACATGTGTTGTTCAATTTAACGAGCAAGTATTGTTATCTTGATTAAGTGGTATAGTTCACCTTCAAAATATTTGCACATCGGTTTTTTCCCCGAGCAGCTAAAATCAATATACATCCTACATTTGCATGCCCATACATACTTTCATACAGTAGGTACATCACATATCTGTATAAACCCATTTACAAAATTACAACTGGCTAGTATGCTGAGCGTAACACCCCCCTTAACATATTGTGGAAATGCTCCGACAACTGATTTGTTTCTTTTTTATATACAGATATTGCGAGCCCCCTTTTAAATCAATTAATTGATAGAACTATCAATAAACTCATTGCGCTTGAGTGAATTGCATCGTTCTATTTTCGTTCTTCTTACTGAATCATAAGCTAAAGTGTTACATGTACGGACTCGATTCCTGCATTTTATTAAAATGATTTGTTACTTAATGTGATTGGTTTCGATAAAAATAGTGTATTACTGCACTATGTGTCTAAGACTACTGACTATTTGTGTATGTTGTACTCTAATGACGATGTCAATGTACAACGAAAGGCAAGAACACAATTTAATGGCTTCTTATATTCTAATTACCTACATAGATTTGCATTAGCTTATATTTTAACATCCGGAATTACATTTCTTATGAGCGATATACCTATAAATTTCGCGAACATGTCAATTATTTACTCAAGGCATGGAAATTCTGACTTGAATTTCCTTCTAAAGACTTGGAAAACTAATGCAGTAGACTGTACAGAATGAATAATAATTTGAACTAGGCGGTGATCCATCCACCCGATTAAATTAGGATAACAATATTCAAATTAAAATTCATCAGAGCTGGACGTGACGGTTTATCTGCTAAGCTATTCACATCAACTAAAGATGATTTGAAAGGATATATGTATCTCTGTTAAAAAGATAAACTATCTTAAGTCTGTTTTTCAGGAGATCAAGAAAACTGAAGACACATATTTAATTTTTATTTATGAATTTTCGGACTTAAGATGAGAAACTTTTTCGAATAAATTTTGATAGGTAGATACAAATTTGACACAAATATGAGGATAGGGTACAACAACGAGTATTGAAACACATTGGCGAACACCATGCAATAAAATGTACGAAATTCACTTAAACACATATTCAACAGAGATGTACACATATGCCTCGGACCTTACATGGGCCTAACCTTACATGGGCATGCAGTGCCAAGTAACTCTATAAACTTCTTAACAATCTGATTAACACCTCCCTATCTCTAAAAGAGATAAAAATTGATACTCACCATTGATTTTAAAGTCACCTGTTGCAAGGTTTGTAGCGATCAGCTGTGCAAAGCCATGTCTTGATGTTTGACATTCATCCCAAACTAGTTCATCTACAATGCATGAAGTTTGTTTACAATTCCACCGAGGCCTTTGATATCAAAAAGGATTTAGACAAGAATGGACTTACACCCAAAATCAACGTTTTTGACAAAACATCATAGTAGACAACTATAACTTTGAAGTTGTTAAGGAATTACCTACCTTGGCTCTGCCAATAACATGTCACCAAAAAGCAAACGAAGAATAACACTTGACAATGCTATCTCTTTAGGCCGAGGAACCATCTGAGTAACAAAGCTCCTATTCTGAACAAGGAAGCAGATTCTATATAAGATTCTCCTCAGTCCTGCTTTATGGTGTTGAAGTATAGACCACATCGAATGCGGACGAAGATATCTTTGGTAGTTTTAAGAGAATAATTGTTCGGATATTCTTCAGCTTTTGAGATTCAACGACAAGCTATTTGAGGTGTACGACGAAATTAATCTTGTCCTAGACAAGATGACAAGATGCATTAGTCGTCGAGTTATAAATTTAAATATTTGGAGTGACAGGTCCATGGGACTAGGCCTAAATACTGACCTAAATACTTAATCAAAATCGTTACAGCCGTTTTCGAGAAAATTCCTTTTTACTAAAGTCGGCCACAAGTTAGGATGAAAACTCGTATGACGCAGAAAGAAGTCCGAAAAAAAGATGAAAACGTATTTTGTAAGTGTGCCATATTACCCACTAGACCAGGATCCCCGAACTTACCTTAAGTAGAAGGGCAAGCAAAACTCGAGCTATTGGATGAAGATTTTCAGTTCTTGTTGGCCCCATAAACGCACTACTTACTTAATTAATTCGTTTAAATTTAAATAGTTTTATTGAGCCTTTTAAGTGCCTGTATCTGCCGTTTGTCATATACTTGGACACCAGATCACAAAATATGTGTCTCCTGAGCACATTACCTATTTATTCCAGAATATGTCAACTAAGTTGTTTAACTATTTATATGTTAATAAATGCCAGATCACTCTAAAAGAGGTCTAGTAATTTAGCTAAGATAGATCGGGGGATGATTAGAACACTGGGTTAGTTGTAACAGGACCAATATTTCTAAAATACTCGCATCAATCACTGTACCACAAGTAAATGTGGTATCTAAGCTTTTATTCTTAGTGTATTATTATGTCTATTATATTATATTATTATGTCTATTTGCCCCAGGCCCAGAGCAGATTGTAACGAAATTCTTTCGGTGTTTAACCTTAGTTTTCCTTTATCTGGTGTTTTTGGTT
Source organism: Xylota sylvarum (assembly GCA_905220385.1). Taxonomy (NCBI): domain Eukaryota; kingdom Metazoa; phylum Arthropoda; class Insecta; order Diptera; family Syrphidae; genus Xylota; species Xylota sylvarum. The sequence continues at coordinate 63,481,539 of LR999957.1, read as the reverse complement.
GGGCTAATGTGGAAGTGAAGTTTAGCATTGTTTTGAACAACATCCAGAGAAACAGACACCTGTCAAGGTGTCCTGTACTTCATGTTTATTTAAAAGACAGCGTGTACCTACTTACAAACATATGTACGCATGTTTGTACATAATATGTAAAATTAAACCACTTAATAAAGATGTACATACATATGTACAAAACATCAACATATTCTGCAATTAATTTTTGCATCATACATTTCTTCGTGTGGTGTCATCCATTCGATGGTAAATACTGCACAATACTCAACCCTCACAAAATGGTAACCGAGCACCAACTTACCCAGTATAAATAATTATATTTATGAACAACGCATTATGATAAATCAGTCGAAGATTATTAATGTCACAGATTTATATACATACATCTATACGCATTATTTGGATATAACAATAATAAAATATTGTGAAAAAAAAAATTAAATTGGAATATCATTGAAGAACAATATTGAAAGTGTCTACAGCTGTACCACGCACAACAGTGTTTCCCAGCTATATTTATATGTCATATGTATGTATATGACTGCGATTTGTTGTTTCATTCAACTCTAACTCACCTCCAATAAATAAACTTCCGTGAAAAATATTCAATTTCTTTGCCATTGTTATTATAATCAAAGTGCGTAAAATAAAACCGTTCCGTGCTTCTTGAGCCCATTATATGCATGCATATATGTATTGTTTCCAACACCTCAGCAATAAATATACCGCGTACAATAACCAACAGTTGATTATCTTCAAATGATGTACATTCCGAACAAGGAGAAAAAAATCTCATCATTTATACTCGTACCTTAAGTTCCACCATGAATTGTTGAAGACTGTTTGCTTACCCATCCAACAAATACCAATCAGTATATGATACTACATATGTACATATCTACTACATCGCGAGTCGGTCGGTCCCCATCTTTAGGTACAACCCCACAGAGTAGAATCAATATTTGTACACGTAAACATCCACTTAATATCATAATGGAAACAATTTATAAACTTTCACCGATCAATACCAGGGCTCCGGCTCAAACTTATCAAACGTAAAGGCGCGCAGGATATCACAAAGGATCTACATATATCACATGTGTTTACGACAATGGCAACGGTCGTGGATTTCCTTTCTTCAGTTCCGCACATGTTTGTATAAGCGAGGGAGAGTGGCAAAACACGAATCGACTACATGTATACATCAATGGTCTGTCTGCCATGTACATTCATAAACATTTCATTATCCTTGATAGATGCGAAGAATGTTCTTCGGAAAACCTCCCCAAACTTTTTTTTTTTTTTGTTTCATAACTTTTACATTATAGGGCGACCGATTGCTACTTGTATGTATTGTGTTGTTTTTTTTTTTTATTCCAGGGACTCTTTTGGGCTTTGGCATGCATATGGCTGATCTATCCGGACATAAAGATGCCACATTTGAAGGGTGAAGGGTATACGGGAAATTCGTCATACGAGTTCATCTACACCAATTATCTGCCAACGGAATTTTTCATAAATGGCATTGTATCAGGCCTTCTGACTGTGGTGAACGTGATTTGCATATTTATAACGGCTATTATTGTGCTAAAGATTAAGGAAGTTTCGGCGCCATACACAGCCAGTCCGGATCTAAAGCGGTGAGTATTCTAACTACATAGTCATACATATGTACATACATACCTATATACCTATGAATGTATGGGGTTTATTTCCAAATATTTTCAGTACATTGGTTGTTCGGTCAGTTAGAACATGTTTCCCACATTTGAGACAATAGATGTTAATTGAGGGCACATAGTACACTAGATGTTAGATACATTTGAGTTTACCATTTGCTCAATAATGGAGACAGAATTTTCAAAATGTTCGGTATGCTGTTGAAAGCATTCATTGTATTTATCTTGGAATAGTCCGGTTATAGATAAGAAGGCAAAATACATACAAAGTATGTACGTGCTTCCTTATAGAGACTCTTCCAAGGTCGTTGCCGACCGACGTCACAGCATTTTCATTCATTCAATGAATGTAATTTGAGTCTGCATAACCTCAAAGATTTTTTGTTTTGTTTTTTTTTTTTTTGTAAGACAATTCAATAATGAACTTGATGGCAAATCTGAGACTGAGGTATTACATTTACATTTGCAATTTTAAAATGGGTTTACTTTCCCAGTTTGTGTTTGGCATATAAGCTACAGATAATGGAATGTTTCCGGATTAACAACTGGTAAAAATGGCAAAAGAGCATTAGCCTGATGAGTAAAAATGACCAATTTTAGAAGAAAGATTCAATCTGTATTTTCGTGTTTCTTTTTAAAACATTTATAAAATTTTCTCTGTATATAAATATACATACGTAGATACTTATGAGCTTTCATTTTGTAATCTTAACATTATTCTTAAATACCTACTATTAAAAAGTAAGTCTTAATTTATTGCAATTTTGTAAATCTTGACTTAACAAATAGATACTTAATATTTAAGTGCGGTCAGTGACACATTGGTTTTGTTTAATACACATGCACGCAGAATAAATCAATTCCAAAAAATATCATCAAATTTTAATATCCTATCTCATATGTATCATAATTGTATAAATGTACATATGTACGTGAGACAACAACAATTCTCATTACTATTTGCTTTATCCCTTATTGCTGTAAAGTGGAAATAGAATGAAATAGTTCTTACTTAACAATTATAAACAATTGCATAGAAAATTTGTCCCAAACACCAAAACATGGGTTATCGTACAACACATTTCTACAAACCTTAGATTTTGATGGATATGGGACGAACTCCAAGCTAGATATCTCAGGATTGGTAGAACCTAGCACAATACGGAGGATTAGAGAAGAAGCATGAAAAATTAAGACAGAATCGATTTCTAATTCACAAAAATGGCGTATAAGCCAAAAAAAATTATCAGGGGACTTTATTGACCGATGGAGTGGGACTTCAGTTCATAATTTGGGACTTAGACATTAGATATCACAGATGGACTCTCCGGTCTGAAGATAGATGGCTCACTTGATAGATGGCGAATTGATTAATCTAATGCTTAATATTTGAATTATAAACTCAAAGCTAGGTGAGTCATCTATTAGAAATCTGTTAGAAGAGGCATCCAACAAGGTGGCATTCTATCGCCTCTTCTTTGTAATTTGGTGGTTAATAAGGGCGGACGTCGATAAGTCGAAAAAAATATGTCGATTTTCATAAATGTCGATTTTACTGTGCATTCATAATTGAAAAATGTCGCAAAAAAAATTGACCGCCGAAGTAAAATATCGACTTTCAAAGAACTTGTTTGCTGAAATGTCGATTTGAAAAATTGACTGTCGATAAAATTGTCGATAACTTGTTTCTTTCTTTCAGAGGGACTATGCGATACGTGTTGCTTATTCATTTGTTAAATTGAAACGTATACGTAAAAGGTGTTTAAAAAGAAAATTTATTAGTACTCCAAATTGTATTATAAAACATACAGAAAAGCTACAATCCGTCTGGAACGGATCGTATGATACCCTATCCTCCTCTCTATAAAGTGGGCGTGGCCAAATTGCATTTTGTACTCAAATATACATAGCTATAATGTCGAACGTTTGAGGATGTTACATGTAAAATTTTATCAAAATAGGTTGTTTGATGATAACGCCCCCAAAAAGTAGGCGTGGACAAAACTGTTCTATGGGTGAATTGTAGGGAATCTAAATACCCAAATATTTGGTCTTAACAAAATTTTTCGGTTTCATATAATTTAGTGAAGTTATAAAAAATAGGCGTGGCAGTGGGCGGATGTAAAAAAATTTTACACTTGTACTGTATCTCTTTCCTAGTTAAAAATTTAAGGCCCAAAAATCGGTTTTGTGATGAAAACGCCCCCAAAAAGTGGGTGTGGCCAAAACTTTTGTATGGGTGGATTGTAGGGAATCTGAAAGCCTAAATATTTGGTCTTAACAAAATTTTTCGGTTTCATATAATTTAGTGAAGTTATGAAAAAGTGGGCGTGGCAGTGGGCGGATTTCAAAAATTTTTACACTTGTACTGTATCTTTTTCTCAGAAGCCCAGATATGAAATTTCATCGTCCTAGCTCAAAATTTAAGGCCCAAAAAGCGGTGACATACGGACGGACGGACGGACGGTCATCGCTCAATTGATTTCGCTATTGATGCTGATCACGAATATATATACTTTATAGGGTCTATCTCGATTATTTCTCTATGTTACAAACTATGTGTCAAACTTAATATACCCTTAGGATAGGGTATAAAAAAAAGAAACATAATCCACAACATCAGTATTTTTTAATATATTTGCAAATGAGTCACAATATTTGATAGAAATTCCAGTTTCGAATAAAATTGTAAAAGCGGTTTATTTGTTCATTATACCCTATCCTAAGGGTATATTAAGTTTGACACATAGTTTGTAACATAGAGCAATAATCGAGATAGACCCTATAAAGTATATATATTCGTGATCAGCATCAATAGCGAAATCGATTGAGCGATGACCGTCCGTCCGTCCGTCCGTCCGTATGTCACCGCTTTTTGGGCCTTAAATTTTGAGCTAGGACGATGAAATTTTATATCTGGGCTTCTGAGAAAAAGATACAGTACAAGTGTAAAAATTTTTGAAATCCGCCCACTGCCACGCCCACTTTTTCATAACTTCACTAAATTATATGAAACCGAAAATTTTTGTTAAGACCAAATATTTAGGCATTCAGATTCCCTACAATCCACCCATACACAAGTTTTGGCCACGCCCACTTTTTGGGGGCGTTTTCATCACAAAACCGATTTTTGGGCCTTAAATTTTTAACTAGGACTCTGAAATTTCATATCTGGGCGTCCAAGAAAAAGATACAGTACAAGTGTAAAATTTTTTTACATCCGCCCACTGCCACGCCTACTTTTTTATAACTTCACTAAATTATATGAAACCGAAAAATTTTGTTAAGACCAAATATTTGGGTATTTAGATTCCCTACAATTCACACATAGAACAGTTTTGGCCACGCCCACTTTTTGGGGGCGTTATCATCATAAAACCTATTTTGATAAAATTTTACATGTAACATCCTCAAACGTTCGACATTATAGCTATATTTGAGTACAGAATGCAATTTTGCCACGCCCACTTAATAAAGAGGAGGATAGGGTATCATACGATCCGTTCCAGACGGATTGTAGCTTTTCTGTATGTTTTTAACTAAAAAAAACACCAAATTCTTGGAAAACACACTAAAATTCCATATGTGTAGAAATCTACACACGAGGGTAGACAACGTAAGTTTTTTTGAGGATGAGATGAAGGTTGAACAAAACGCCGAGTCAGAAATTTGGGTCATTTATGTTTATCAACACATATTAAAAATGCAACAGTTATCCAACAACAATATTAAGTGGAGAGTATTGATGTGTGGAGTAGTCAGAGTTAAACAGTTAGCCTTGAATTTTTGTGTCTTAATGTCGAGTATAGCGTATAGGCGCGCATGCACCTGTCAAAATCATTCACTTAACTATAGTCGACATTTTAAAATCGACATTTTAAAAAATCGACATATTCTCTGTCGATATTTTTATCAGTCGACATTTTTCTTAATCGACATTTTTTTGCCGGTATTTTGTTGATCAATTTTTTGTAATCGCTATTTTTAAAAGCGGTTAATCGTACCCAACCCGCTTAATAATCTACTGATAATCCTGGAAACTGAACGGTGTACGGTGATCGCTTGTGAGGATGACGTTGCTAACGCAATCTAGGAAATGGTTCTAAACTCTCAAAAAGAACTCGTGCAAAACTCTTTAAATAAGCTCACTATATGGGCAGGATGGTGTGGTTTAGGTTTAAGCCCCTCCTAAACGGAAATGGTTCTGGGAATACTGGTAAAATTTCATTAACTGATATTTGATCCCCCTTTCAAAATGGTATAAACTTAACGTTCTCTAACGAAGCAAAATATCTGGATAGAAAGTTAAGCTGGAAATCCAACATTCACTTTGTTCTTGCAAAAGACAAATAGGGCTTGCAAGCTGGTATAAATTACTGGCTAAAAATCTCGGTCATAAGACCGATACTTAAGTATGAAGTGGTTGTTCATTTGAAGTGGTTGAAGACATTTTGTTCATTTGACATTTGTGGTAGGCAGATGGCTGCTAATGCAGCCGTTCGTCTTAAATATCACATAATATCACAGTGGCCCAGTAAAAAAATTGCCCACACATCCAAATTCTGAAAATATCGAAATCGCTTCCGAAAACATAGACTACACTACTACTAAGTAAAGTTTTGGGAAATACTTCCTGGTAAGCATCCCTTCCATCCCTTCTTCTCTGATAATCTCAGTCTCTCCTTTCGTCTTCCAAATCATTGTAGCGTATTCCAGGCGGAATTACTTACTTACTTAACGGGCTCCCGACCCGTGAAGAGTCTCTGCCTGAGACACAGCAGCCTTCCACTCTCTTCGATCCCGGGCACGCTGCTTCCAGTTATCTAGACCAAGCGCTCTGGCATCCGCGATAGCTTGATCCTTAAAACGGAGGTTCGGTCTTCCTTGTCTTCTCGAACCTGGGGGCTGTGATTCGAAGATCCTCTTTGCTGGAGCATTATTGTCCATTCGCTCGATGTGGCCGAGCCAGTGTAGTCGACGTGTTTTGGCTTTTTGGACTACATCCACATCCTGGTACAGCTCATAGAGTTCGCGGTTATATCTTCTCCTCCATTCGCCCTCCTCGCATACGGGACCGAATATCCGACGAAGAATTTTTCTTTCGAAAGTGTTCAGTATTTGCTCTGCTTTCCTGCTTATCGTCCAGCACTCGGCTCCATACAGCAGAACTGGCAGGATCAAAGTTTTGTAGAGCATACATTTCGTCTTTCGAGTTAGGAGTTTTGACCCCATTTGTTTCGCCAAACCGAAGTAGCAGCGGTTTCCTAGGGTAAGTCTTCGTCGAATCTCCACTAAGTTGTCATTCGTGGAGTTGATATTTACTCCGAGGTAGGTAAACTCCTTAACCACTTCGAAGTTACTGTTGCCAACAGTGACGTTTTGTCCTAGGCGGTGGACAGATGCTTCTTTGTTTGTTGACAACATGTATTTGGTTTTGTCCTCATTCACTTCAAGGCCAACACGTTTCGCCTCTTCTTCAATTGCCGTAAAAGCCTCTAACACGGCGCGCTGGGAGCGACCGATGATGTCGATGTCGTCTGCGTATCCCAGCAACTGGACAGATTTGTTGAAGATAGTGCCTTCCGTGTTTACACCTGCCCTGCGCACTATCTGTTCCAGCACAAGATTGAAGAAGTCACATGATAGCGCATCCCCTTGCCGAAATCCGGTGCATGTTTGGAATAGTTCAGAGGAACTGTTGCCGAATTGCACGTTGCACCGCGTGTTATCCAGCGTCACGCGGCACAGCTGGATCAGTTTAGCCGGGATCCCGAATTCGGCCATCGCCTTGTAGAGCTCAAGACGATGAATGCTATCATATGCGGCTTTAAAGTCGATGAAGAGATGGTGAGTCTCGACTTGAAATTCGTTGGTCTTTTCCAGGATTTGCCTTAGTGTGAAAATTTGGTCGATCGTCGATCTGCCGGGCCGGAAGCCACACTGGTACGTGCCGATTAGTGTGCTGCAGAAAGGCTTCAGACGTTCACACAGTACGTTGGATAGGATCTTATATGCGACATTAAGCAGGGATATGCCTCGGTAGTTCTTACAAGACATAGGATCGCCTTTCTTGAAGATGGGGCATATAGAGCTGATAGTCCAGTCATCGGGCATGACTTCATCCACCCACACTTGGTTGATGACTTGGTGCATGCACCCCACCAAAGCATCACCACCATGTTTGAAAAGCTCTGCTGGTAGACCATCAGAGCCGGCGGCCTTGTTGTTCTTCAGCTTTTTGATAGCTGAGCCGACCTCTTCAAAACTAGGAGGGGGAATGGATTCTTCATTGACTGGATGCGGGTTCTCTTCTTGCCCTATCACTCTCTCTACCTGCCCATTAAGTAGCTGCTGGAAATGCTGCTTAAATACATCTACTATTCCCTGTGCTTCGGTGACTAGGTTTCCTTCACTGTTTCGAAGAGCCTGCGTTCCGGGCTTGAAGCCAGCTGCCAGTTGCTTGGCTTTCCTGAAAAACATCCGGATGTTGTTCCTATCGCGGGACTCTTCGATATCCTTGAGCTGGGAGGCTGCGTGGGCCCTTTTCTTCTTACGCAGTATCTTCTTCTCCTCCCTTCTTCTGGTTCGATACTCTTCTCTCGCTGCCCTTGTTTTGCGTTGCAGCGCTTGCAAGTGTGCATTTTCTGTCACCTTTTTCCGGCGTACGCATTCATCATCATACCAAGGGCTCTTTTTGGGTGGTGGCTGGTAGCCTATGGTGGTCTCTGCTACCCCTTTGATGATGTCGCGATACTGGTTCCACAGATTGTTGGCGTTTGTGGATGGTGAATGCACAGCGGAGAGTCTCTCACTCAGGCGCTCCCTGTAGGCTCTGGCTACTCCAGACGTGCTAAGGCTTCCAACGTTGAATTTCTTTTTCTGGGCGGTCTGCAGCTTCTTCTCATTGGATAGTCGAGCTCTGAACTTAGCTGCAACAAGAAAATGGTCAGAGTCGACGTTTGCCCCTCTGAACGTTTGCACATTCAGAATGTTGGATGCGTGCCTCGCATCTATTAGCACGTGGTCGATTTGGTTGGCGGTTCGACCATCTGGAGAGCGCCAGGTTGCTGTGTGGATTCGTAGTCTTGGAAACCTAGTGCTACTTATCACCGTATTACGAGCTGCTGCAAAATCGATTAGCCGGAAGCCGTTGTCTGTTGTCGTGTCGTGGAGGCTGTGCTTTCCAACTAATCCGCCGAAGATGTTTTCCTTACCGATTTTGGCATTGAAGTCCCCGAGTATGACTTTGACATCATACTCCGGACAGGCTCCGTAGGCTCCGTCCAGGAGGTCATAAAACTCCTCCTTGATAGAGTCTTCAGCTTCGTCGGTAGGGGCGTGTGCACATATTATGCTGATGTTTTGAAATGTAGCCTTGATGCGGATCACAGCCAGGCGATCGCTGATAGGCTTAAAGTCAATTATCATTGAGCGTAGCCGATTTCCCACGACGAATCCGCATCCTAACATGTGCAGTCTTTTGTGGCAGCTGTAATAAATATCGCAATTTTTCCGTTTTTGCATACCTGATCCTATCCATCGTATCTCCTGGATCGCGGTAATATCTGCCTTGTACCGCGTGAGGACAGATTCAAGTTTTTGAATAGCACCAGGAGTGTACAGTGTACGTACATTCCAGGTGCATACTCTTATATCATAGTCCGTGTACGTTCCGGGTCGTGGTATTAAATGAGGGGGTCCATTATCCGAGGCTTGTGTCTCTCTCATAACTAAATTTTTTTTACGTGGTAAGGAAGTTACCCCGACGGCACAACCCCCAACCTGGAGGGCCAGTTCCATTTTTTGAAACCCCTAGGACGAGGGGCCGGTTTTAAACCGAAGTCAGTATCCCGCTTCGGGGATATGAGCGCTGCCGTTGGCCCAATAAGGGCTCATCCGCCACCATCTCTTTTCCAAAAACCTGACTTATTCTTGGAAATCTTTATCGGCCTGAGCTCCGAATATGTCGAAGTAGCCCAGATAAAGTGTTGTGCTTCCGTTTGAAGCTTTAACGCCACCGTTGACTCCATCGAGAGAGTTCGTCCGCTGTCGTATTTATAGTGCTGCAATTTTCTCTTGGTCAACACTCGCGCTTATAAGTTTAGCAAGTCGGGTCCGGATGGACACCAACCAGTACCCGATGGCTACCACTAGGAGGTAAAATAAGCACAATTGATGCGCAGTAACAGTTACAACACTGGACGTCGCCAGGTTGACGCCAGTCAGTGCCTACCCTATTTCTACAGCATCCAGCCATCCCAGGCGGAATTAGTGGGGATTAAAGAAGTCTTATATTTTTAGATAGCCAAGCAGTTATCAAATCCTTGAAATTTAATAATTCGAAAGTTGCTCTAGACTGCCATACATCTGTCTTAGAGTTGGCAGGTCAGGTCAGGTCAGGTCAGTTTAATATTCACCTTTATTGGGTGCCGGGCATGGGAATATTCCAGAGAATTGTGGGCCGATGAACTCGCCAGATATGGAACAACTATACCTATTTTACCAGGTAAAGCTGCCTTAAGTATTCGAATCACTACACGCAAATTTAAATTAGTTTAAGTTTAATTAAAACCTCCAGGCCACCATTCTTTACGATACTTACATATGTCCTGCATCTATAGGTGATAAACTGTGATAATCTTATCTTTTAGATTCAATATTTGATTTTATCGTTTGGACTTGATCAACTGAAAGTACAGTTAAGTCCGTAAACTAATTACATAGTTTAAATGCAATTTTAAAATTCTATCAAATGGATAGTAGTCCATTTGTCCTGATCACTTTTAAAAGAATCCTTAATCCGAGCGGCAGAAGAGCTCGTTAAGATTTTGAGGAAGCCATCAACAAATGAAACCAATCGTGTGCTAGGAGACCTTTCAAATTAGCTAGACAGATTTCATTTAACTTTGTTCACTACATACGTAAGAATGTAAATATTTTACGAAAAATGGAAAAAGATTTAACTGCCTTTGGAATAATGACCATATACATATGTATGTATGTATTAGATTGATTTTTTACATAAAGAAGTAAATCCCACCATGTATTGGTCTTCTACGCGCAGCACACCAAACGATATTATACGAAGGATAGACGGAGCAATCCCACTCATTATAAAAATCCTTCAGGATTAGCTCTTAAATATCCTTTATAAGTCTTACAGGCTGACGTTAAAAGCTCCTTCGCACAAAGTGATAATTTCATTTTACTGTGGTCACCCTCACACCCGGTGGCGTATGAGTAATATTGAACATTTCAATTATTTATTCCCGAAATCCCCAAAAGTAAATATCATATATAACCGTATTACATTCCGTTTCGTACTTATTTCTCTTCTATTGCATTATGACAGTATAGTGTACAAGGGACCCATTTATCAGAATTATACGTTCTGAATAAGCCGCGATAAAACCTACATCGTTAGCGAAAGGCTGCTGCAAGCCGAGTACACCACATATTGTGGCCTAAGTGAAAAAGGCAGTAACGAATTTGTCATTCTTCTTAATACCACGGCACGGTAATTCCTCGTTACTTTATAAGGCAATGCGATTACGAGGATGAGAACGATGTCAAAAACAAACAAATCAAATAAATATATTTTTCTTTTTAATTCCAGGACTTCGTAAAAGCCATGAATATTAAGACCCATTCCTTTTTCCTAAGGAAAAAAAAAAGAAATTTTAGGATATTTTTTGTAAGGTATCATTCAAAGTACAAATAAATCAAGTTCAGTTATCGGGAAACAGTTTCTGACAGACGCCATCGTGATTCAAATTATTTTCGTTTAATTTATTATGCGAGAAGCATTTAAATTCAAGGACAAAATGAAAATAATGGCTTCTTATTGGATGGGGTACCACCGTAGCCGTAGCCACCACGTCTCGATAAAGTTGTTCATTAATCACTTTCGCTAGAAACGAATACGGGGAACAGACCGGAACCAAAAACCAGCGGTGGTTTGTGGTGAAATCTTACAGCAGGAACAAAGGATCAATGAATTTATTTTGATCGATAAACTTAACTTGAACATATTATGATATTCTTTTTCGAAATTGAGATGCTACAGATGCATTTCTAAGCTCTCCTCAGGTATGGAAAATGTATCTATGTACATGTGTAAGCAAAACAAACATTTGGTACCATTTGGTATCAAAGATAAGTACAGAACATTCCAAGAATTTTATATTCTACCCTACAGAATCAAAATGGGTTAATCTTGGATTTCTGACCATATCAAATAAAGCACAGTGTTTATTAAGATATATTCATGTCGCGTCTGGTGGGAATGTTTTTTCGGTTACTGATGCTATAGGTTAAAAATTCATGTTATGTTGAGCGGTTCGAGATTTAGTTCGCATATTTACTTTTTTTCATCGAAAAACTTTTTCCCAGAGAGTATTTGGGTTGCTTTTAATAGTTAACCGAATTCCACAAATTGTCCGAATGCTTTATGACTTTAATTAAATTGCTTCTTTGAGATAAGCCTAATAGTTGGGTGCCTTCACTTTTTGTTTCTGTTGCTATTAAATTCTTAGAAAATTTATGAGTTAAAAGGATAACGAAAGAACCATTATCCATATCCATGAAGCACAAATATACATAGATACAATGTTTATGCTTGTAAAGGGTTTATGAAGCATAGCTGACCGACTCGGTATGTTGCCTATTCGTCTGAGTTCTATTCATTGGAACCTGAAAACAAAAGATATCGTATCCTCGAAAAAAAGGCAATTTTTTGGCATTTTAAGGAAAATCGTGGAAAAAACTGGCACAGTCACAAAAGTATGTGGGTGATAATACCCCCTAGTAGGATTACCTGATTACAAAATGGATCGATTGCGAAATGAAGTTGTCGACAGAAGGTAGGCAATATCTACCTATTTTTTATTCTTCTGCCTATATATGCATGCATATAAAGAAGAATATTTGTATGTTTGCCTTTTATACAAATCTACACTTAAATACATAATAACAGTTCAAAACAGTCCCTTAATCACACACTTTTAGAAAAACACATCTTTTCAGTAATTTTCTAGGAAACTCGAAAGTCTACTTAAGCTAATATGAAGACATTCACCTACTCCATACAATATGTGTGGTTATGCCCACTTTTTATTGCCATTTTGCTTTAAAAATCAATGTTCATTGATTTTCTTAAAAGAATTTGTGGTTGGAGGAATCCACAGCGCCACACTCAGGTCAATACAGACCCATTGTGATACCCATAGGGGAAAGATGTCCCTTGCCCATTAGTAAGGGGTTAGGGGCCTGTACGAAAGAACAAGCCAAAGAAGCGAAGAGACCCTTTTCCCGAGGATGTGATGCTCCCATGCAAGGAGAAAGAAACGACAGAAAACCTGTATATTGGTGGAACAACGACATCTCGAATCTGCATGCAGGCATGCAGATTCTGTATAAGCAAAGCGTTATGCAAAATGTAGACACCTAACTATCCAATGCGAATAATTGCCAGCTACTTTAAAGTTAGGACTCTTCACTACAACACAAAGAAAGGGCGAAAGAAGTACAACATTACGGGAGGAGTTCCTGTGCTGTGGAACATAATGTACGATGGGATCCTGACAGTACCAAAGCAAAGCATCTGTGAATGCGGCTGGACCACAGACTCAACTTTAAAAGCACATGATGTACGCATTTGAAAAAAGATTACCATGCAGTATCGACACTGTCCAGGATAATCCCAAACATTAGAGGAAATCCAATCTGCTAACAACCGTGAGTAAATGGATTCGTCTCCCATATGGAACCAGCGACGGATGTCAAATCCTGCATCAGGATGACAGAATTCAGAGTGCAGAACATATTCTGATGGAATACCGATGATCACATCTCCGAACATGCGAACAAAAACAGAAGAATTACGACTGAAAACCCCCCGCCTGATGAAATGTACGCTTTTGTGTAAACGTCTAAAACCATGAGTCAACAACTTGATCGGTCCTAATCAGTGCGTTTTTAAACCTACCCTAAGGTAAATTTTGCGAATAACACGAGAAATTAGATTATAATTTGTTGATGATCTATAAAAGTCTTTAGTTTTAGCATCTAATAGAAAATTATAGGTCCTCTGGTAGGATGGATTCCAGTCCCTCAATTTGTTTACATCTGGAGAAATAATAATTAGTAAGTACCCGGGCACTCTGGATAAATAAACATACAGAAAAGCTACAATCCATCTGCAACGGATCGTATGATACCCTATCCTCCATCCTATCGAGCCCCTATAAAGTGGGCGTGGCCGTATTGCATTTTCTTTACTGAATTGCGATGATAACTTCGAACGTTTGAGGATCTTACATATAAAATTTCATCGAAGTCGGTTTTTTGATGAAAACGCCCCCAAAATGTGGGCGTTGCCAAAACTGTTGTACGGGTGAATTGTAGGGAATCTGAATACCTAAATATTTTGCCTTAACAAAATTTTTCGGTTTCATATAATTTAGTGAAGTTATGAAAGAGTGGGCGTGGCAGTGGGCGGATTTAAAAAAATTTTACACTTGTACTGTATCTTTTTCTCAGAAGCCCAGATATGAAATTTCATCCTCCTAGCTCAAAATTTAAGGCTCAAAAAGCAGTGACATACGGACGGTTATCGCTTAATCGATTTCGCTATTGATGCTGATCACGAATATATATACTTTATAGGGTCTATCTCGATTATTTCTCTATGTTACAAACTATGTGTCAAACTTAACCCTAAGGATAGGGTATAAAAAGACCATGTAATTGGTAGGCTTCATAGTGTTCATCTGAACAACGCCTTGTGATATTACCTCCATCTCCTGCTTCATTAAGCTCAAGGGCCTACATTCTTCTCCAATTTAAAGACGGTAGCTCCTTTCATTCATCCTAAAATCCGCTCAGCTTGCAGAGCTCTGGGACTATTGGAATACGATAGATATTGGAACTAAACACTGGAAGAAGCTTCTGTCTCTGATTTATCTTATATAGATCTGTTTCCAATTATGTTGCTTATTTGCCAGTTGTTGAATACACTACGTATCTGGGAAAGGCATAAAGATAGTTTGCTTGTAGGTAGTTATATGTATGTATATATAAAAAAAACACAAGGACAATCTTTACCAGTGGCGGCCAATGGGAACTTTGTTTATACATCGAATCCCTTGTGTTCCATCTGACTACCCCTTTTGTTTTAAACGACTACAGTCTGTTTCGTGATGACAATAAGTAAGGCTCAGGGTCAATCCGTAAAGAAGGCTGGAGTTGATTCAAGTGTTGAGCTCCACAGATGGTTTAATTCGCAGTCTGCCCATTCTGCAGCCTATTGGAACGGCAGCAAATATATTATTTAAAGAGGTGCTTAAGAAATAAGGAAACCAGGAGGTCTTAATTTTCGCAACGCCATGAACTAATAGCTCGATAGCTCCATTAGTTAACTAAATACCTGGGCTTAGAGACGTATCTGTCATGCCATAAGATACTATACATAACACTAACATCGTCTGCTTCATAACTACGACCTCGAACTGTGTATGGATAATACATACATAACATATGTAGTAAGACTGTTTATAAAAATGACATATTTAAATCTGAAACTTTGCAAATTGCAAAATTGATATCGAATTTTAAATTCTTAATACATATGTCCTTCTTAGAAAATATAGAGATCCCATCATGTCTATGTACTTATTCATACAATACATATTGAAAACACACAAGCGAAGACAGGTTAGCTAGTATTATATATTATCGATATACGTACATATGTATGCCTTTGGGTATTTCATCCATCCTGTAAAGTAGTTCGAACTTTTTCTTTATAGATTTCAATTCACTCCACTCCTCCACTCTATACACACATATGTATGTATGTACGTACATAATAAACTTTACATTCTACTTAAAAAAAAAAGTAATTAACTGACTAGACAAACATCCTGACATTTTTTTTATCGATTGTACATAAACAATTTATCCCAACGGATAAATCAAAGCTCCATTCTATATCATCCAATGAGGAAATGTTTTTCCTAACAAACAAGGACATCAAATGAAATGCTTTTGCTATATTGTTTATTGGTACGTAAATTATTATCAGAAAAAAAAGACATACAGAAATAAAAAGTCAGACAAATGAGCTCATCGTCATAAGACATACATATAACAGAATAGGGCGATTAAAAATTGTTTACAATTTTACTACCCTGCTGACAGTCGTAACAACATAGGACTTGTTCCAAATAGTAAACATCATTCCAGTTTCAGTGCCCAAAGCTTGAAAAAACATCTCGGGGAGAAATGAAGAGAAGCAAATATACATTTCCTCTCAAACAACGTCTTCTATAAATTGACAATTAGTTTTTCGACTTTTATACTGTACTAAGTACTGCAGTAAATCCCTGAGTACTAGCTCAATAGGAGGTCAAACGCCTTTTGACTATTGTACTCTTCTTGTTATGATATCAGCAGCAGTTTGTTACCAAATATATTGAAGGGAAATGAATGAAATTTCAGATGTTTATGAAATTTATCTGGATGTTTAAAAAAAATAGGTAGATCTACATAGATAAAGAGCAAAAGGATCTACCTAGTAGGTTTAATTACCTTAAAGACATGTATGAAAATCAATCCACTACTTTAATTTAAATCTCAATCTATTAATTAACTGCACACTAAAATAACTAGGCCGCGTAAAATTTTATTTCAAAACGGGGTTTTTTTTAACGCTAATTAGGTCATTTGTTGATTTTATCTACCTACTTAAACTTAGCGTGTTAGAATGTT
Organism: Xylota sylvarum; assembly: GCA_905220385.1. NCBI lineage: Eukaryota > Metazoa > Arthropoda > Insecta > Diptera > Syrphidae > Xylota > Xylota sylvarum. Next base: position 63,465,079 of record LR999957.1, on the reverse strand, counting down.
GTTAGAATTTACATATATAGTATAGAGAAACCGCCAAATTTCTGCAGATGGGTCTTAAAGCACTAAGAACAACACTTAGAAAACACCTGCTAAAGATTCTCTGGCCCTATGACAGAATAATCTACGAAATTTGTAAATAACCCCACATACTGATGTTATACTTCCCAGCATTTTTATTATCACCCTTCCCTCGGGATCAATACAAATACTTTACTTCATTTCTTCGTTCCACGTCTTCAAACCCTTAGGAAAATGCAAACTTTTCTCCGCACTTCGTCTACATCAAATCTTTTAACTAGTTCAGTTTCTGATAAAAATCGCCATGACACACTATGGACAGGGATTTATGTAAGTATGTGTTGGAAAGTTAGAAAGAGGTCATCGAAAAATAAACATACATACATACGTACATCTACGGTGAAATGATATCGACGGATAAATCCCACATCCTTGTTTTCACAAAAAAAAATCAATATGCGTATCAACTTGGGAAATCAACAACCCACGTATTAACTGTGTCGGAACAAAAGCTTCTCTGAAGACAAATAGCTTGCAGTTAGTTCATATTAAAGATTCAAACTGCTTTTGATGTAGGGAATTGTCCAACTTTTAAAAATGCGTAAATTTACTGCATATATGTATGTAATTAGACACATATGCAGGATACACCATCAAGGCAGCTCTAGACTCTAGAATCAAATCTTAAAGCTGTAAGAAGATACAAAAAAACATACATATGGTTAACGAGGGTAATGCGAGCAACTATATCACATCTTTACTCTTCTAAGATTTGTATTTTTCTATTTTTTTGTAAACCTTCCAATTAATTATGGAATATGATTTCATTCAAATGACTGCCTCGGCTTGCTTCCCTGTCATCCTGTCAACCAAAATTTTCAATACATTTTCGATGGCTTCGGCCCATATTTCACGAATAGCTTGACCAACATTCTTGAGTGTCTTAATCGTCTCTAGATTGTTCACATAGCATCGATCTTTAATGGCACCCCACAAAAAAAGATCCAACGGCGCCAAATCGCAGCCTCGTGCCAGACAAGCAACATTACCAAAATGACTGATTGCACGATTATTGAATTTAGTGTGCAATGAATCGATTATCGGACGGCTTGTGGAGCACGTAGCACCATCTTGCTGGAACCATACTCAAGTCCAAATAATCAATTTCTGGCCATAAGAAATCGGATACCATGCCTCGGCAACGCTTTTACCTTCCGAAGCGTCGGAATTACCGCTGTTCTACAATCCGCTAATTGATTGATGGCCTTAAACATAGGACTCAGTGCGCCAGTGACGTATATCTGAACGAGTGAGATGGACATTATATCCTCACACTCTGGTGGGTACTGTGAAGTAAATACAAATTATTGCTTCTCCATATTGTTGACCTGCAAGGACAAAAAATATCTACGTTTCAATCTCCAGAAATTCAAAAGAAGAACTAACAGCCATCTGCTAGAAGCTCGGGACTAATACCACACTTATAGGGTTGCCTCAAAAGAGATTAAAAAATATAAAACAGTAAAGGCATTAATTATCTATTGCCGGGTTTTGATTTAAGAACATGATCGAGTCCTCTATTATGAGAAGACATAATCAAGATATTAATTTTCCACAATTATTTCTGCAAAGATAAAAAGATAAACATACAGAAAAGCTACAATCCATTTGGAACGGATGGTATGATACCCTATCCTCCTCTCCATAAAGTGGGCGTATCCACATTGCATATTGTACTCAAATATAGCTATAATGTCGAACGTTTGAGGATGTTACATGTAAAATTTTATCAAAATAGGTTTTTTGATGATAACGCCCCTAAAAAGTGGGCGTGGCCAAAACTGTTCTATGGGTGAATTGTAGGGAATCTAAATACCCAAATATTTGGTCTTAACAACATTTTTCGGTTTCATATAATTTAGTGAAGTTATAAAAAAGTAGGCGTGGCAGTGGGCGGATGTAAAAAAATTTTACACTTGTACTGTATCTTTTTCTTGGAAGCCCAGATATGAAATTTCAGCGTCCTAGTTAAAAATTGAAGGCCCAAAAATCAGTTTTGTGATGAAAACGCCCCCAAAAAGTGGGCGTGGCCAAAACTTTTGTATGGGTGGATTGTAGGGAATCTGAATGCCTAAATATTTGGTCTTAACAAAATTTTTCGGTTTCCTATAATTTAGTGAAGTTATGAAAAAGTGGGCGTGGCAGTGGGCGGATTTCAAAAATTTTTACACTTGTACTGTATCTTTTTCTCAGAAGCCCAGATATGAAATTTCATCCTTCTACCTCAAAATTTAAGGCCCAAAAAGCGGTGACATACGGACGGACGGACGGTCATCGCTCAATCGATTTCGCTATTGATGCTGATCACGAATATATATACTTTATAGGGTCTATCTCGATTATTTCTCTATGTTACAAACTATGTGTCAAACTTAATATACCCTTAGGATAGGGTATAAAAAGTGGAAACCGTAACACATTTTCATCCTAATCTTCTTAACTCTCTACATTTAAATAAGTACATGATTCCAGTATTGTGCGGTGGTCTAATACTTGGAGATTTAAAATTTTAGTGCGGAATTTCCGAGCTGCCTAAAGACCTTACTTCAGAGACAGGTAACTCGCGCATATGTACTTCCTTAAACAAATAGACTACATTTATGTTACCTTTCTGATTTCCAACAAGATAATGTAACAAAACTGTGGCTGAGGTTTCAAGAAATCTACATAGCTGTTGTTGCAAAACTCAGAGCGTGGAAAGCTATCCACTAACAGGAACGAAACTGAGATCGATAAACACTTCAAGTGAAACGAGGACAACTGAAGAGGTGTGAGTAAGTAAATCATGTATGTACGTCGATGATGCGTACGAGTTAGGAAGTGGGATCTTTTTAAGTTATTCGAGGAATTGAAGCGTTATTTTAACTTAAATTACTTAAATTACGAGACGAGACATTTCAAGAATTTACATTCAATATACACATGTAGGTACACTATCGCTCCAAAGTTTGGGTTCAATCACAAATCTGAGTTGAAATGGCCTTAATCCTACGAAATCCTTCTAAAAATCATTATTTTTATAGGTACATACATTTTATACATACATTTGTAGATAGATACCTGTGAAGGTCCATTGTCTATTGAACAGTTTATCACCTTAATTTATGTATGTATCTACCTATTTATTTCAAGATATATGTACATATGTAGTATCAATCAAGAACCAAATGCACTCACATCAGACATAGATTCACTCCAGACAAAAGGTCCAATTCTATATGCATGTATTTACACACATACATATGTACATATGTATGTATGTATTATAAGGCACAGTTTTGCAAAAACACATCAGACTGAAAGCAAACAGTAAAATTCATATGATAGATATAAGCCCACAGCTCGAGTTCACGCCGTTAAACCATTATAACGATACATACTAGACTTCCCAAAGAAAGATTTTTTCCTTTATGCACGTCATGCAATCTGTTGCGTCTTGCAACCCCCAGCGCCAACAGTTCTACACATCGAAGAACTAGAGCACGTACTTCTCAGAATTAAGTAGGCGTGAATTCTTTCATACAATCCTTTTGCTCAATGAACTAGCTACAGTGCAATACAGTGCCACACAGGGAATAAATAAAAACGAGCCCCAGAGCATAATTCTACTTCTATCTTTTAGTTCTCTTTGGTATTGTTCTCATTTTCTTTTAATGCGAGATACACTTTCATTTGGATATTCCATTTATTTCCATTTATTCAAAAGTTCGACGCCATGCCGATCATTGTTTATTAATCATTTTTATTTGCAGATTCTGGGAAACTGATTTGCGTACGGTACGGAAGACTAACCGCTCGACTGTAAGACAAAGGAGAACCACTTTCATGGGAAAATTATTACCGTAAGTAAATGCTTATTATGTATACATACATATATTTGCGTGCATTATGTACCGCATGAGCCGTACAGGATGATAATATCTCCGCTGTTATGATTTACCACGTCAACTGCTGGTAGTCACTCTAGAAGAACAAAGAATAGAAAGGGTTGTGAAAATACGAAAGAGAATATTGGCATAGACCTGTGTGTGCCTTTATGCCTTACTTTGCAAAGGATTACTATTCCTTTTATTTTGTTCTTTTTTTCCAGATATGAAGGCTTGCAAGAGCCACGTAATAAACAACTTGATACAGTTCTAGAGCAAGCGCTTAAGGAAGCCACAGACGATGTGACATTTAAAAAGGTCAAACGAATGAGTTATTCGAGTAACGCAGCCGGAGAGGTGCGTAATTGTATGACTAACATTTTATTTATGTACATACATAGTTGACTTTCTTTGCTAATTGAATAAGTCTAGAAAATGTTCAACAGTTCTTGACTTTATAGTACTATATATACGTATACAGATATAGATTAGTGATTCCAAATCCAACTAATCTTACCTAATATGGTCATCTTCACTTCACACATAAGTAAAACCTCTTAACCTTTGCAAATTGATTTACACATATCTATTTTAATGATCCATTCGGTTTGCATCATTTCATTTCACCTTAAAGATTTCAATAAATCGTAAATCCCCTAAAGCAAGCTTATGACGTAAGAATTTTATTCCGACAGAACTCTGCCTGAATCCAATCCACTCACTCAATACAGGACATTCATTTTTTCATCAGTTTTCAACTCATCCTTCATGCGAAACATCAATTTAAAGGACAAGGACAACACATCCACTGAATCCAAAATCGTTAAAAGTATCACACGCCATCAGTCGGACAGATGGGAGCTATAAATCCTTAGCGGTCCTCGCCAGTGTTACGATTCAATAGGATTGGAATTGAATTGATTTTCTTTTTTTTTGTGTAAATTCTAGGACTTGTTAGATTAATTTGTTTTAAAGATTAAATGCTTCTGCATTGCGAATAGATACTTAATAGTTGTCCACTCAAACAATGGGGATTTTCGTTTCACTTCATGCGGTGGACTAAAAAAAGGGCACCCAATTAAATGTGCGGCTATGATAGTAATCCATACAATGACTTTAAATTAAAAGCTCTGGACAGGGCTAATTTGCGAGAAAGATATCAATGTGTTAAACTTCGGGATAGACATTAAGTGGTCTGCCATTAGAGTAGTTTTTCTGAACGTTAGGACTATAAAATATGTATGTACACACATACATTTGTGTATATATAGTATATATTTACGTATGGCGATAAATAGAGTGGATGGATAAGTTTTTATTGAAACGAAACATTTCTGCAGATAAGTGCAATATTTAAAAGTGTGTACGGAATAGTGTGAAACAATGTACATATGTACATACATACAATATGCCTAATATTATATCCATTAATTTACAGTCAACGATTCCTTTAGAAATACACATAATAAATAGTATCTACAGACTATAGTCGATAGTCGATTTTTAAACATAGTTGAAAATCGTTGACAATAAAAAAACATACAGAAAAGCTACAATCCGTCTGGAACGGATCGTATGATACCCTATCCTCCTCTCTATAAAGTGGGCGTGGCCAAATTGCATTTTGTACTCAAATATAGCTATAATGTCGAACGTTTGAGGATGTTACATGTAAAATTTCATGAAAATCGGTTTTTTGATGAAAACGCCCCCAAAAAGTGGGCGTGACCAAAACTGTTCTATGGGTGAATTGTAGGGAATCTGTATACCTAAATATTTGGTCTTAACAAAATTTTTCGGTTTCATATAATTTAGTGAAGTTATAAAAAAGTAGGCGTGGCAGTGGGCGGATGTAAAAAAAATTTACACTCCTACTGTATCTTTTCGTCATAAGCCCAGATATAAAATTTCAGCGTCCTAGTTAATAATTTAAGGCCCAAAACCCGGTTTTGTGATGAAAACGCCCCCAAAAAGTGGGCGTGGCCAAAACTTTTGTATGGGTGGTTTGTAGGGAATCTGAATGCCTAAATATTTGGTCTTAACAAAATTTTTCGGTTTCATATAATTTAGTGAAGTTATGAAAAAGTGGGCGTGGCAGTGGGCGGATTTAAAAAATTTTTACACTTGTACTGTATCTTTTTCTCAGAAGCCCAGATATGAAATTTCATCGTCCTAGCTCAAAATTTAAGGCCCAAAAAGCGGTGACATACGGACGGACGGACGGACGGACGGACGGACGGACGGACGGACGGTCATCGCTCAATCGATTTCGCTATTGATGCTGATCACGAATATATATACTTTATAGGGTCTATCTCGATTATTTCTCTATGTTACAAACTATGTGTCAAACTTAATATACCCTTAGGATAGGGTATAAACATGCCTTTGCCGAATAGTACGTTCCGTAAAATCCGTAAAATAGGTACTGCAATACTTGATCAACGCTGCCAAATGAAACGAGGTGTTAACTTACATGATAATATAACGTATGTATGTAGATGACAATTCAAATTTGGTCAAACAAATTTAAAATTTCCGAAAGTAATAATGAAGTTTCTTAAAGGTAGAAGATACGTTTTAAATGCAGTATATCTTATATCATTTTCTCAAAGTAAATGTAAAAGTTTACTTTTTACTCTAATGCTATTGAATGAGTGTATGAGTGAATGAATAAATGCCCAAAGGTTTTTGGTGATATAAACATTTTGATTAAAGTGGAAACATATTTTTCTTAGAAAAAAATCACTATTTACTCGCTGGTCCATTTGATTAATTTGGTTTAAGAAAGTTTTTTTTGTTTTAGTTACGCTGTTATCTACGTTTTCAAAATGTATCTTACAGACAATTCCTTGCTGACACGCTGCTTTTTAATCACAAGATCTTTGTTTAAGCTTTCTAAGTACTTGCAGAGTATTAATTGGATTAAATGGATGAAATTCAATATACCAAGTAATGAAATCTATCGAACAATTACTTAGGGTTTCTTAATGTATACAGAGCTCTGGTTTTTAGTTGTTATTTTCAATGATCGGAATAGAGAATGATAGTTCTGAAGTTATTTAATAACAGATGGTTTTCATAACGTGATCAATTCATTTCATTGGTTGGGTCGAACATATAGTTGTACTCAATTTGGAACTCGTCCTTTGTCGACCTAGAGTGTTAGAGCTTAGAAAATGTAAAATAGTGGTAAACTAGAGTTCCTTAAACAGCCTTTTTTAAAATGCCATCCAACAGGGGCGCAGCATATAGCATTTGTAGCTTAATAGCAGATGAGCAAGTTAGAAAATAGGGTCCGCAAGGCACTTTTACAATTCATCAAACTAATAAGACACCATTGGAGGTGCTAGTATTAAAGGATTGTATTTATTGTGCTTCTACATAGAGCTCTCGAACCTAAATCCACATTAACATTTTTGACGTGTAATGTATGTCGATAAATTTAGTTCACTGAATATGTTAAGATTAAAGATTAAGATTTAAATACAAAGTGTTCATTTTATTCATACATCATGCGAAAATATCCACTGTGAATATCGGTGAACTAAATACCGATCACTGAAATACTATTCAAAAAATATAAAGGGTTTTTCAAAAGGGACATATTTATATATAAATCATATACATATTTACCAATTATTTACACCTCACTCTTAAACTTTTTTTATGATCTGTCAATGTCAAAGTTTACATTTCTATCAAGGTGAAGTTCACGAATGAGCAACGTTTCGACATTATTGAAAATTACTGCCGAAATTCTGAGTAAATGGCCGCAACTTTAAGACGGCTAACTTCAGTTTTCGATCGCAATAATCGTCCCACCAGATAAGCTGTGCGTGCAATAGTGGATAAATTCGAGTCAACATATTCACTATTGAATGTTCCTGTGCCAGTGAGACAACGTACCGGTCGAAGTAACGAAAATATCGCAGCCGTAAGTGCTTCAGTCCAAAATGAACCAAATCAGTCGATTCCACGTCGTTCACAGGAATTGGTAATCTCTTAGTTCACATATTGTGGCGAATTTTGCGTAAAGATCTTGGCCTACACCGTTACAAAATCAAATTAACACAAGAACTGAACATTTTTGATCATTTGATGAGCCGAAACTTCTCCCATTGGACTTTACAAACGTTTGAAGAAAATGCTAAATTTCTTCGAAAAATCATCTTCAGCGATGAAGCTCTTTTAAGGCTTAATGACTTTGTCAACAAGCAAAATATGCATTGTTGGACAGCAACAAACCCACATGCGCTTCAAGAGACTCAGACACATTCAGAGAAAGTGTCCGTGTGGTGTGGATTTGCCGGAGGTATGATTGGACCGTATTTTTTCGTCGATGAAAATTATCGCAATGTAACGTCAATGGAGTTTGCTATCGTGCCATGTTGGAAGACTAGTTTTGACTATAATTGGATGGACTTGACATTAGGGATATGTGGTTCCAACAAGATGGTGCCACATGCCACACAGCTTGTCACACAAGTGAGCTATTGAAGGGGAATTTCGGTAATCGTGTAATCTCGAGAAATGGTCAGGTCGAATGGCCACCTCGCTCATGCGATTAACGCCGTTGGATTTCTTTTTATGGGGTTACGTTAAGTCGTTGGTTTACAACAACAAGTCAACAACGTTAGCGGAACTCAGGAACAGTATCGATTTGAAATTGCCAACGTTCCGACCGATATGTGTGGAAGAGTGGTGGAAAATAGGCTCCAAAGAATCTATCGCTGCAAACGTGCTCGCGGTGGTCATATGACGAGATCGAATTCCGTACTTAAATTTAACATGTTTTTTATACCTGTAATAAATTTTAGAACGATATCTTAATTACTCTGTGTTTTATTTAAATACAAAATTGTTATGGCCTTATGGAAAAACCACTTACATATACGCGTATGTATCTTAAGATAAGCTACCAAGTCTTATGTCTATCTTTATTACGATTAACGTTAGTAGATTATCCTGCTGCAATACTCAGAAATTGACCGCATAAATATTACTGTTATTAACTTTCAACAGTACTTAATTATTTTCCATTCTCAATATCATAGTGTCCCCAAAACCAAGTAACCAATTATAATTGAAATACATATATGTATATACATACATATTAACGTACAGAAACATTCTCTTCACTATACATTTGGTTAACCTCAAATTCAATTAACCATCTATATATACATTGAGAACCATCTATTGACCAACTTAATTAAATCCATTTCTTCTTTCTCATTATTTCAGTTGACACAACGCTTGGCGAATGCAGCCGGTCTTAGCAGCAGCTCTACTAATATCGGTAGTACATCCTCGTCTCCAGCTGACGCACTGGGCGCGGTGCGCAATTCAAAATTAAATGCTGACCTTCAGGCATTAGATAAATTGGTGTCCTCACTACTGGAGCATCATCAGCTACCCGGGGGAATACCAACTACAAAGACTTCGGTAAAATTGAATCGTTTACGTCCATTGTCGCGTTCCGCGAACAACCTTATGTTTGGCCGGCCACCAATAAAGAGCACTGAGTTCGGTGGTGGAAATAATTTGAATCTGGGAGCGATTAACAACGCTGCCGGTGGTGTTGGTGGTGGTAATAGTAGTGGTGGCGGTGGCATTCAACACACATCACTGATGCCAACTATTCTGGAACAAAATCAAAATCCTGGTGGCAATTCGTGGTCATCGGATCGATCCACCACAGCTGGTGTACGAAATGTCCTCAACACAATTGCGAATGTACCGCATAGATTCAGCCAGAGTTTGGCCTCGAATCAGGATGAGGACAATGTTAATTTAACACAAAATATCCTAGAGTAAAAGCAACTATGCTATTAATGACTATAACCAAATAGATACAATATCTAATTAGAATACGACTCTTGTTTTCTCTTGTGTAGATGGAGGTGCTTCACAGGTGCTTGGGGATAGATACTCAAAGATACAACTGCAAATACATAGTGTGAGTAATTGAAAATGGTACACCCAACAGTCAAGTGCAATTGCTTTGCTTAACCCATCTCTGGTCAGTGCGTACATATATTGAATTGAACTAAAATGTTTCAAGTACGTACAAGTATATACATAAATAGCATGTCCGCGAACATTTAAATTATAACATAATAAGAATATCTTCCTTAATTTTATCCAACGCTAAGACTGATCACATAACAATTTCATGAGTCTTCTTATTCCTGTGTTCTAAAGCCCATTTGTTTACATTTCTGTGTGTATAATTACAGAATTTTTAATTTTCTGCTCAAACTTGGGAAGAATCACTCTTCCAGAAAAAATTGAAAGCGAACCTTTAAAATGTTGCACCTAAGAGTATGTCCACATTATTAGAAGTCACTCGGTGGTGGGTTTCTAGATTTTTTTCGTCTCCTTGGCAACGACTTCCGAAGGACTCTGTACATGCCGGTTGCTCAGGAGATAATTATGTATTCACATTAAAATAATGAGACTGGCGCACATTTTTTGGGTTCATCTCTTGCAAGATTCCTTTTTTTTCGGTCGTTTGCTTCATGATTTGTGGGTGTTGAATTATAACTTGAAAATATATATTTTAACTACTGGGACACATTTGTACATTTGTTCACTTGTAAGCGATAACGGTAAGGTCCTTGGAATGGGGTACATTTTTAATCAACTTGTGTAAGGCATTATCATTGAGCGGTTTCCTAAGGACGATTAATTTATTTTTACGGTTCTCTTAGAACATAACTTAATGAATTATTGTTAATGTTCTCAAGTGTTTGTTAGTCTTTGTGTAAAAATCAGGGAGTGTCTGTGAATTTAATTACTTTAGAGGTAATTTTTATAAAATATGGCGCTTCCATGCTGTTGCGTTCTAGCTATGTTTTACGTTAAAAATTATGGTAGAAGTTAAATATATGTATAAGTTCTTGCATTTCTATATTCTGACTTTATATATATTTTTCTTTGTACAATGTGTCGTAAGCATTTCGCATAAATCCTCATGGTGGCTTTAAATCCATTTTAATGCCTACTGTTCCACTAATTTTTCAAATTATATAGTAGAGTTATTTTTATTAAATTATTAAAGTTTTTAAAGTTTTTTTATTCGAGTCCCATAGTTTTTTTTAGTTTTGATTTTTATATATTATAACGTAGATAGATTTCATAGTTTTTTTTTTATATATGTATGTATATTCGAGTCAAATTTTTGTTTGATTTTTCGAAATTAATAAAAAAAACTAGTATCTACATATGTATGTATTTATAAATTTCGGATGAAAATGCAACGTGTTTGTTTTAGAAAGAGCAGTGTAGGATGAGGATGGTAGCATAGGGAAGTATGGGTTAAGTCGAGAGTAAGAGTTGGCGTTTCAGTGGGTTGTCTAGGCGAATAGGATAACTATGTAAGATAGGAAACAACGATAGATTAAGATTAAAAAAAAAACGTTTTGTGACCGCATTAACAACTTCAATTCCGACCGACCCAATGCAAACGCAAATATAGATGGCACCCGTCCTAATTTATGTTCATGACAAGAACATTTAAATACGCATTCTTAAGCCATGGAAATAGACTCCCTATCAAGAGTTATAACTAAGCAATAATACTTTTCACTGTTGGAAACGAAATCTAAAATTTAACACTTTAAATAGTTATGATAGGTATAAAGCAAAATATAAAGATTTTACAAATTAATTTTTTTGAGCTACACTGATTTCAATTGTTAAAAGTATTTTACTGATATACATCGCTTTCAAAGTTATATCTCATAAAATATTCGACATGAAGCGATCGATGTTAAAATACAGTGAAATAATTTGGAGATCATAAAAAAATATGAACTTTAAAAATTGAAACAATGCTTACATGTCTTTCCAGGATACTGGGGAGATGTTCCGAAGCCTTTCTTTCGCCTTCCACTGAACGGTAAAATGCTGTAAGATTTGTTCCAAGACGAATAGTTACTTCAAATCTGGTTTTTCCTGTGCGAGCTGCAAGCATAAATAATTTTAAAAATAAGACAACTACATATATTATTAATGCTTCGTAATATATATTTAAAAAACAAAAAAGATTTAACTCCGTTATCTATAACCAGAACTCAAATGTTTGCTTAACAAACAACCTACCTCAACTTACATACATATACATACATACATATGTACATACATAATTATACTTATAAAAAAAAAATATAAATATTTGGCGCGACGGGTCTATGAGACCCAGGGCCTAGCTTCTCCCCAGCATTCTGTTGGCGTGTTATATTCTTTACACGAATAGAAAGGACCTACTGCTTAATGCCATTTCCCAAGGGTAAGGTTTTATTTGAGAAGCTTTTTCATGACAGTTATGTATATTCTCGGATGTTTGTCAGACGCTCGCGAGAGGTGAACCTCAAGCATTTAAGCCACGGTGCCTATATTTATTCATTTATTCATTACATTTATAAGCATAATTTATATAGTGTAATAAATTTCGTTTATACTAATTTAGCCTAAGTCTATTAAAGAAGGCTTGGAATTGACTGAGTAGCTATGAACGGCCGCGAGTCAATTTGATGCGGCCCGCGATGTCAATTTAGTAGTGTTTGTATTTTATGTGCATATTTCTTCAGTACATGCATGAAACTGTTAAACTTTTAAATACTAGGCCCATTCGCATGCAAACACTATCTTCCATGCGTGAACAAACTTATTTAGTAAATTACACAAAACTCAAATGTTTTTTAAATCCGTCAACTGCCACGCAAACTTTTTCATAACTTTACTATTTTACATGAAATTGAAAAATTTTATTAAGACCAAACATTTTGATATTCGAATTGTCTATTATCTATTAATCCACACATCATATGTGGCCACCCCCACTTTTTAGGGCGTCCTCATCAAAACAACCGATTTCGATGATATTTTGCATGTAACATCCGCAAATGTTCGAAGTTATCGTAATAATTCAATAAGAAAACGCAGTATGCCGCTCACTTTAATACAAAGGAAGAACGATAGGGTATCATGCGATCTGTTCCAAATAGATTGTAGCTTTTCTGTGCAATACATTCATTCGCATTACATACCAGAAAGTACAAATCCGATTGAAAAGAATAAAATTTCATATTCTAAGAACGCAAATCTGTTTTTACGAGCGAATTCATTCCTAATATTGCCAAGTTGAAGCAAATAGTGATATCAATCTTATAAAAAAAACTTAGAATTGGGCGCTCAAAAATCGTTTAAAATATTTGTATAACAGAATTACCTAAACCTAGAATTATATAAATCAGGGTTGGTAAGCACTTTAATCGATTCAATTTAAGTTATGCGCGTAGTGTCATCTAATGCTTTCAGTATTCGAGACACATTGTTAAAATGATTTATTTTATTAGAAGTTTATTAGAAGAAGTTCGGCAACTTAGTCGTAGACCAATGATAAAGTGATTTTTCGAATAATGGCAACATATTATATCCTCTCGTTGGATCAAAAGGGCAAACTGATGGATCACAATGATGGATGGTATGGTGGCTTGATTGTGCGTTCTTATGTACACATGAATATGAACAGATGTTTTCAACAATGGAAATTAATAAATCTCAATGGGTGCCGTTCAAGACTTACAAGCGAACATCTTCAGTCTGTTCTGAAAATAAGTACACCATCGTTAACAGCAAAATCGAAGAGATAATTACTATAAAAAAAACATACAGAAAAGCTACAATCCGTCTGGAACGGATCGTATGATACCCTATCCTCCTCTCTATAAAGTGGGCGTGGCTAAATTGCATATTGTACTCAAATATGGCTATAACCTCGAACGTTTGAGGATATTACATGTAAAATTTTATCAAAATAGGTTTTTTGATGATAACGCCCCCACATAGTGGGCGTGGCCAAAACTGTTCTATGGGTGAATTGTAGGGAATCTAAATACCCAAATATTTGGTCTTAACAAAATTTTTCGGTTTCATATAATTTAGTGAAGTTATAAAAAAGTGGGCGTGGCAGTGGGCGGATTTCAAAAATTTTTACACTTGTACTGTGTCTTTTTCTTGGAAGCCCAGATATGAAATTTCAGCGTCCTAGTTAAAAATTTAAGGCCCAAAAAGCGGTGACATACGGACGGACGGACGGACGGACGGTCATCGCTCAATTGATTTCGCTATTGATGCTGATCACGAATATATGTATATACTTTATAGGGTCTATCTCGATTATTTCTCTATGTTACAAACTATGTGTCAAACTTAATATACCCTTAGGATAGGGTATAATAAGTTGCACTTAAGAAGTTTGAGTTTGATAATCCTGCATTATATGAACACTTTGTGACGGGGAGACACCTCACTTTAGGTATCACGTGACTACAACAATTCAATTTTTGCATTAAACAATATGGAATAGAAAAATTTCTGGTACAGTAGTTTAAAATTCCATGTTATTACAATTCATAATTCTTCATATATTATGAATTCGTTATGAGTAGTGTCCGAACTAGTCAGTGAGATTTTTTAGCATTCAGTTTTAGTTCCGTCTACGGTATTTTATTGAATTAGTCTTCGAAAAACTTCTCGGTGGAATAAGACGGATTCTGCTGACTGTAAATAGTAGGTGCCAGACAAAATTCTGCTGTCAGATTGTATATGCCAGTATACCCAATCGAGTATAGCGGAGCAAACACCGAAATCCCTTTCAGGTTCTTAGAGGAACTAAATCAATAATCCTCACGTCCTTCTTATCAAAAGCTCTTCAGAATTTAATACATATGTATGTACATCTCTATCATCTACTGCATCATGGAGTGCCTGCTTAAGGGCGGGATAATAAATGGTTTCTTTGGAAGCTGCTTTATCAAGCGAGAGGCGCATTGTGGAAAAAACCTGTTATAAAGATATAATTAAGTGTTCGACTGCGGCGTACGTACTTGCACCGTAATGCTAAAAATTTAAATTCTTATAAGCATAGAAATTCAAGTCTTGTTCTTCTTACACATTTTTGATGGAATAATAAGATAACAAAAAACTGATCTGTTTGAGAGATTTCACAAACTTTATTTTTTTTTTTTTTTTTAAACAACCTGAAAAAGTGGTCCTGATCATATACATATGTATACTGTTAAGGTGAATTATAGAGAACTTTATTTTTTTTTAAGTAGGCGTAGTAGTGCCAAACTTAGTACTATATTTGTGTTTATCATATACATACGTTTCAGAAATAGAGCCGTTTTCGAGAAAACCCACATTAAATAAAATCGCCCCAAGTATATAAATTGTGCTGTTTTAATAAAAATTCCGATATGGCCTGGAATTGTGATCCCACACACTCCCGATAAAACTTCGAAGCAAATCCGTCCAACCGTCCAGATAGACAGATACACAGTATTGCCGAACCCAGTTTTTTAACTTCTCCATCACAGTAATGTCAAATTTGATTTAAATCTCTATCCAATAGGTATAAAATACAAAGTTATTGCTTTGGCAGTTTTTGTCGCTATCCCTGTATGTATAAAGAAACTTATTAAGGTCTTACAGTCTACTCGGAATGAACTAGTCAATTGTTCATAATTCCATTTCGCATATTTGAGCGAACTACCGCGATTACTTGTAACTAAAAAAGTATTTTTTACAAAACGCCCCAAAAAGTGGGCGTTGTTCTATACAATCCATGAGTTAACTATAGTGAATTTTACAGTTTATGAATTTTTTTCGAATTCTAGCCAAAATATTACATTTTGGAAAATTTTAAAAACTGGACGTGGTTCCTTCAATATGTAGTACGTCATGCATGAGCACTTTCAGACACTTGTAGTTTCGCGCTCAAACGAGTTGTGGACATTTTTGTGATTTTCCGTACTTCTTTCTTATTTTGAATAGTAGGTAAGTAAGTGATTTCAATGTAATTTTTTTTTTTGATGTCAATATACATACATATGTACTCGTACATATAAAGTTTTTCGTGGACTACTAAGGTATCATGTTATGAAATATGTAAAAATAAAATCAAATGATTTTTAGAATATTAAAAGATTGTGTAGCGGAATTATACATATTTGAGAACATTAGGTAGATATGGCATCTCACATACTTTCGGCAAAGCTTATACATTCTTCTTAAGCACACCGATTTGGGTGCACGTGTTTTAATAATATGAAAATTGTTGAAATGTTGATTTCTTAGTTCTATGTGCTCTTCAATAGCAACGTTGTCTGAAACCTCTACAGAAAAACAGCATTTTGTGTATATACGAAGCTTTAAAAAAAATGTTAACGAATGTGCCCCAGTTTACAAGAAAAAATTTTGGATGGTAGGTATTAGATTTAGTATGCAAAGTGTACTTAAATATTTTTGAATTGCGAGGACTTTGGAGGAAACCCAAAGCTACGCACATAGCCATTTCATAAACTAAATTTAAAATTACCGTAGTGTGACTGATGAAATATAATTTTATATTTAAACATTGATTTACGTTTGAAACTCAATTTTGTCTATTGTATAACTTATACGTTGAAAATAACTGTAAGGTATGTATGTACATATGTACATACAGTGAGAGTCAAAAACAACACAGCCTACTAATACAGAACTTCAATAGCGCTATGTAACAAGTAATACATATTTTTTAAATACATGAAGAAAGGTTACAACACACTTTTTTATTTTTTATTGTAATAAAGTTTAAAAAATAGAAATTCAGAAATTATTCGGAAATCATCTGAAAAAAAAACATACAGAAAAGCTACAATCCGTCTGGAACGGATCGTATGATACCCTATCCTCCTCTCTATAAAGTGGGCATGGCCAAATTGCATATTGTACTCAAATATAGCTATAATGTCGAACGTTTGAGGATGTTACATGTAAAATTTTATCAAAATAGGTTTTTTGATAATAACGCCCCCAAAAAGTGGACGTGGCCAAAACTTTTGTATGGGTGGATTGTAGGGAATCTGAATGCCTAAATATTTGGTCTTAACAAAATTTTTCGGTTTCATATAATTTAGTGAAGTTATGAAAAAGTGGGCGTGGCATTGGGCGGATTTTAAAATTTTTTACACTTGTACTGTATCTTTTTCTCAGAAGCCTCGATATGAAATTTCATCGTCCTAGCTCAAAATTTAAGGCCCAAAAAGCGGTGACATACGGACGGACGGACGGTCATCGCTCAATCGATTTCGCTATTGATGCTGATCACGAATATATATACTTTATAGGGTCTATCTCGATTATTTCTCTATGTTACAAACTATGTGTCAAACTTAATATACCCTTAGGATAGGGTATAAAAATAAAAGAAGCATTCCACTAAAGCTTTGAATTAAGGTGCTTGTATCAATTTATATTTGCATTTACCGATAACGCAGCACTTATTGCAAAGTACAATACACAACTCTATTCAAGTCCTCTAATGATTTTTGTTTTCATTCGATATAGTCGGTGATACAATTGAGAAAATGATTTCATTGCTACAGCTGAATTGAAATTCATTAATTATTTTCAAAGAAGTGAATCCGAATCGTCAAACAACACAAAAAACATACAGAAAAGCTACAATCCGTCTGGAACAGATCGTCTGATACCCTATCCTCCTCTCTATAAAGTGGGCACGGCCAAATTGCATATTGTACTCAAATATAGCTATAATGTCGAACGTTTGAGGATGTTACATGTAAAATTTTATCAAAATAGGTTTTTTGATGATAACGCCCCCAAAAGTGGGCGTGGCCAGAACTTTTGCATGGGTGGATTCTAGGGAATCTGAATGCCTAAATATTTGGTCTTAACAAAATTTTTCGGTTTCATATAATTTAGTGAAGTTATGAAAAAGTGGGCGTGGCAGTGGGCGGATTTCAAAAATTTGTACACTTGTACTGTATCTTTTTCTCGGAAGCCCAGATATGAAATTTCATCGTCCTAGTTAAAAATTTAAGGCCCAAAAATCGGTTTTGTGATGAAAACGCCCCCAAAAAGTGGGCGTGGCCAAAACTTTTGTATGAGTGGATTGTTGGGATTCTGAATACCTAAATATTTCGTCTTAACAAAATTTTTCGGTTTCATATAATTTAGTGAAGTTATAAAAAAGTAGGCGTGGCAGTGGGCGGATGTAAAAAAAATTTACACTTCTACCGTATCTTTTCGTCAGAAGCCCAGATATGAAATTTCAGCGTCCTAGTTAAAAATTTAAGGCCCAAAAATCGGTTTTATAATGAAAACGCCCCCTAAAAAAAGGGCCAAACTTTTTGTATGAGTGGATTGTTGGGATTCTGAATACCTAAATATTTCGTCTTAACAAAATTTTTCGGTTTCATATAATTTAGTGAAGTTATGAAAAAGTGGGCGTGGCAGTCTGCGGATTTCATAAATTTTTACACTTGTACTGTATCTTTTTCTCAGAAGCCCAGATATGAAATTTCATCGTCCTAGATCAAAATTTAAGGCCCAAAAAGCGGTGACATACGGACGGACGGACGGACGGACGGACGGTCATCGCTCAATCGATTTCGCTATTGATGCTGATCACGAATATATATACTTTATAGGGTCTATCTCAATTATTTCTCTATGTTACAAACTATGTGTCAAACTTAATATACCCTTAGGATAGGGTATAAACATACAGAAAAGCTACAATCCGTCTGGAACGGATCGTATGATACCCTATCCTCCTCTCTATAAAGTGGGCGTGGCCAAATTGCATTTTGTACTCAAATATAGCTATAATGTCGAACGTTTGAGGATGTTACATGTAAAATTTTATCAGAATAGGTTTTTTGATGATAACGCCCCCAAAAATTGGGCGTGACCAAAACTGTTCTATGGGTGAATTGTAGGGAATCTGTATACCTAAATATTGGGTCTTAACAAAATTTTTCGGTTTCATATAATTTAGTGAAGTTATAAAAAAGTAGGCGTGGCAGTGGGCGGATGTAAAAAACTTTTACACTTGTACTGTATCTCTTTCCTGGAAGCCCAGATATGAAATTTCAGAGTCCTAGTTAATAATTGAAGGCCCAAAACTCGGTTTTGTGATGAAAACGCCTCCAAAAAGTGGGCGTGGCCAAAACTTTTGTATGGGTGGATTGTAGGGAATCTGAATGCCTAAATATTTGGTCTTAACAAAATTTTTCGGTTTCATATAATTTAGTGAAGTTATGAAGAAGTGGGCGTGGCAGTGGGCGGATTTCAAAAATTTGTACACTTGTACTGTATCTTTTTCTCAGAAGCCCAGATATGAAATTTCATCGTCCTAGCTCAAAATTTAAGGGTCTATCTCGATTATTTCTCTATGTTATAAACTATGTGTCAAACTTAATATACCCTTAGGATAGGGTATAAAAAAACACCAAATCCATGGAGAACACACACAAATTCCATATGTGTAGAAATCTACACACGAGGGTAGAAAACGTAAGTTTTTTTGAGGATGAGATGAAGGTTAAGATATTTTTCTTATCACTTGTTACATAGCACTATTGAACCTTAACTCTCACTGTATGTACACCAAACAAAATGAATATGTTTGTATGCCGAGGGAGGCACTCAGGCAAGTCTAGTTGTATACCCATTAAATTGAGTCTATTGTTTGTATTAAGGTAAATATCTTTCACTGGGGTTAGCGGTTTGCAATTTATTGGTATAATATACCTTTAATAGGAATATGAAGTAGTTCAACTGACATTTGCAAGTCCATGCGACATCACATCCAACGCATAATTCTTTTTAACAACTCCTGTTTCGGTTAACCGCACTTAGAAAATAAATATTTTCAACAAATATTGCGTAGAACCACAAGCTATGGCAACAATTTGCATAAATCACATTTACACAAATTAAATTCTACTGTTCTACTAATTATTTGGTTGTTCATGGCGGTTTTGACCAGGATATATGTATGTTTACTCAAATTTACAATTTCACCGCTGATTATTGTGCTAATGGCAATTTCCAATTTTATGGCCAAAAACTGTTATCGATTTTCCACCCTGAGTCGTTTCCATTAGCTGGAAGTACTGTTTATTGGGCAACCAAATTACGAGTAAATAAAAATAATATTCAATTAAAAGTAATTGTTTATCTTTAAAGAGAGCGAGTGGCAATTAATGTACGGTAATTGTGTGCCACCTACAATATTTAATTGCACAGAGTAAAATAACAACAACAAAAAATACTTTAAATTAATTAAAGTAAACGAAACTAGCGAATTATTTAGCATTCAATGCGTGTTTAATTTGCCATATTAATTTCAATAAATAAAATATGATGATAAGAATAAATTTCATAATTCATGTACTACAATATAAAAAGTTTATGGCTTTATGTTTATGTACACATTGTTTTGATAACCAATTCGTTTTGCTCCTGTTCCAAAAGCTTTAAGCCGATTGATTTAGCTATTCAATTAGGCAACGGATGGAGAAATGTTAACAAAGATTGGCGATAGAAGCAGGAATACAATAATTACAGACCGAATACTAAGATAAAATTTACCCAATATAGCGACTTACGGTCTACAGACGTTACAGCTCTTAGCCGAAACCCACTTCCCAAATTCCACAACAATATCTACTCTCCTGATAATCCTCTCCAGAGAAAGATTAGTAGACCAACTAGAGAGAACTGGAAGAGGTCAAGAGAATTTTTCATGAAGGCAAAATAAAATGGATCATCATTTCATTTGACCCATTCACAGTCCCTGGTGAAGTCCGAAGAAGGTATCGCACAAACACCCGTTTCTTATCAACATACATATTTAGAACAAGCTATCCCTGGGGTTACATCCCAAAAAGTTGGAAAGAGGTAACAGCTAAGTTTATACCCAAAGCAGGTCGGAAACCAACTAATCAATCGAAATCATACCAATCTATACGCCTCACCTCTTTTTTGAAAAACAAAATGGAAAAAATACTTGACAGACAGTGATGGTCCACTATATAGGAATCCACTTCAAAAAAACCAATATGCCTATCAACCAGGAAAATCGACAATACATGCTGTTCAGGAACTCACCACGAGGATTAACAAATCCATCAGAGACAAAGAAATTGCAGTGGGATGCCTCCTGGACATCGGATGCAGATGCATCCAAATTACAGGAGTAAATAGTACTACATGTAATCAAAGGCAAACTCAACCTTGTTGCTGACTGGTGTAAAAAAGTTGGTCTAAACGTCAACCCCACAAAGAGCATCACATTTGCTTTCACAAAAAAACGAACTCAGAATAAACTACAAAAACCTACTTTGTTCGATGAAGCAATAGAGTTTTCAAAAAAAGTCAAATACCTGGGCCTAACTCTAAATGCGTTAAATCTCATCTCACGAAAACCATACACAAAGCCAGGTTCTCTTATGGACTTTTTAGAAGTCTAATCGGTAAGAGCTGGGGTATAAACCCCAAAATTATGCGGCTTTGCACAGCTATAACCTGTCACATACGTAGCTCTGGTATGGTGGCAAAAACGAAGCAAAGGTCTACACAAGAAAGGCTCAACAAACTTCAAAGTCCTAGCAGCACTGGAAGTTATCCTTAATCTTCCACCCGACATCCTCAGGTACAGAAAGAAGCTATGATTAACGCCTTTATCATATCTGAAAATGACGACTAATCCAAGCTTATCCACCCAAACACTGCCGTAAAATTAAGCAAAGATGAACTACTTGGAATAACCTTAACGGCCCAATCGACTTCGCTATTGAAACTGACCACGAAAATACAATGTATGTATGTATATATTATGTACATATATCCGTAGATTGAAGTTTCCCTTTTCACTCTCTAACTTGTTTTCATCCAGCCATTTTCTTCCATTTCTGGGAGAATTTCAGGTCGTCCTAGCCCTAGTCATAGTTTTGCAACTACAAAATAAAATATTGGTCTTTAAAAATGTGTCTTTGGGTAGAAAAGCCCATGATCGAGAAAACATTCACTTTACGGTAGATCTACGTAGGAAAAAACCAGAAATTCAAGTCTATAACTACCATAAATTTTGTTTCATGAACCCAAGCCTGCTCAAACTAACGCGAAACGCGGGAGCGAGTTTTGCGGGGAAAATATATCTATATATGGCGGGATATGGGACCATGCAAACAGTTGCAATAGAAAGGCGAAGTTCTCCTCTACTGCGTTGTCCCTCCGGGTTTGATTCGAAGACTCTAAGGACTAGTGTCCATTCGCTCTACATATCCTAGCCATCTTAAACGACTGATGCGCAGTTTTTTGACTAGGTCGACGTCGCTGTACAGCTCGTATAGTTAGTCATTGAATTTTCTCCTCGAAAGCCCGTCAATGCAAACGGGACCGAATATTTTACGAAGAATTTTTCTCCCGAGGATATCTTCATCCGATTTTGATAAAGTCCATGCTTCAGCGCCATTAAGAAGGACTGGGACGATCAAAGTCTTATATAGAGTCCCCTTAGTTGTTCGGGAAAGGGCCTTACTACTGAACTGTCTTCTCAGTTCAAAGCGATTGGCAAGAGTTATTCTTCGTTTTATTTCTGCTGAAGTGTTGTCAGAATTGATAGCAGAGCAAGGTAGACAAAGTCCCTTACTATCTCAAAGTTATAGCTGTCGATTGTGACGTTCTATCCAATTCGTCGATGTTGTGTGTCCCTTCTTGTTGACAGCATATACTTGGTTTTGCTAAATTCTTTCAAGTATGATGTTGAAGAAGTCGCATGACAGCGCGTCACCTGGTCTAAATCCTTTTTTTTTTTACATCAAAGGTCTCGGTGATATCGTTATCGACCTTGATGGAGTAGCAAAAATTCTCCATCGTTATTCTGCACAAGCGAACGTTTCCACAGATGCTGTCATATGCGGCCTTAGGACCGATGAAAAGATGCCAAAGTGTGAAAATTTGATCGATTGTGGACTTTCCTGGTCTGAAACCACACTGATAGGGGCCAAGCAGTTTGTTGACGAAGGGTTTCAGACGTTCACACAATAAGGCAGACAGGATCTTGTACGCGATGTTGAGGAAACTGATACCTCTGTAGGCGCAATTAAAAGGGTCTCCTTTCTTGTGGATCGGGCAAACGGTGCTGAGATTCCATTCATCAGGCATACATTCATCTGACCAAATTTTAGAAATGAATTGGTGTATGCTTTCTACCAGGTCGTACCCAGCTGATTTTAGCAGCTCGGCTTGTAAGCCGTCAGGTCCAGCAGCCTTGTTGGACCTAAGTTTGAATATTGCTATCCTCACTTCGTTTTGGTTAGGTGGATGGAAGTCTTGGCTATCTTCGTCTAAATTGAATGGTTCATTCCGTCTGGCAGCGGGATGTTAGTTTTCGTCGCCGTTATTTAGTCTGCAGAAGAACCAGGGGTTTCTTGGTGGTTGTCGGGTGAAACCCAGCACATCAGTTGCGGCACTTCTGATGCGTAACCAATGGTTTTCGGCACTTCATGCTGGCGGCATAGGAGTCATTGAGAGAATTCGGGATACGCGTTCAGCGAAGATTCTGCGGATCTCTTGCGATTACAGATTTTTGACGTCAAATCTTCTCACAGTAGTTCTTCTTAGTTGTGGCGTTTGGGATAATCGCTACTTCTGCTCCCTATAGCAACCGCCATAGTATACGTCACAGTTTTTCATCTTTTCATCTTTTTGCCCGGCCCATTCCATCGCATTTCCTGGATGGTGGTGATGTCTGCATTGTAGCAGTCTAGGGCCTTTGCTAATAGTTCGACTGCACGCGGTCTTTTAAGAATCTGAACGGACAGGGACAGCATATAGGGACAGCACTTATAGTTCGACCTGACTGGAACTGGTAGACGCCATCGTTCATTCCATTTATGGAATTCTTTAGGGAGAAAGCACTACTCCCCCCTCTCTCGTCTGCTACCATCAACGACCTTCCAAAGGGGTTGGTTACCCAATCTAATCTACAGTCGAGGTACAAGGCACCCAGCAGCCACCAACGTGGTGGTGTAGAGTAGGAGTTGATAGTAAGCGATTAGCGTGAGAGCGCTTGTGCTAACATATATTCGCATCACTACTCTTTGGTCACCTTTACTACAGCCCCAATAAAGTGGGCATACTTCATTTTTTATTTTCAGATTTTCGGAATTTCATCAAAATCGATTTCTAATGTAAACACTCCCAAAAATGTATATAATTGGAATACTTAAATACATATTATATCTTAATGATTTCTCTCGGTTTCTTATGGCATTTTCCAAAGTCTTCTCTTTGTCTTCAGAAGAGAAAAAACACTACTAACCATATTCTATTGGCTCTTCAGAAGCATCTTCTGAAAGAGTTTTCCCTTTCCGATTTCATTTCGGAACGTATAAACTCTTTCATCGGACTACTAGACAAAGTCATGGTGGCAGATGAATTCTTTTGTTTATTTAATTTTCTCAGTTCAGAAAAATTGGTTGTTAAGCAATTTTACGTAGATTTTATTAATAATATAAAAATAAAACATGATGGAATTGTTAAGCGAGTTGCTTTCATCTTCTTTGTCTACTTCGAGCTCATCAGGGGGTGAAGAAAAGAAGTAGAGTGTCACCCATGTGTATACCCTATCCTAAGGGTACATAATACATATATTAAGTTTGCTACATAGTATGCAACATAGAGAAATAATCGCGATTGACTTTATAAAGTATATGTATTTATTTATTTATGATCAGTATCAATGAAACAATTAAGCCATGTTTATCCGTCCGTCCGTCACCACTTTCTGGGCTACTTTTTCTCAAAACACCAAACATGAAATTTCATCCTCGTAACTCAAAATTTATGGCCCAAAAAGCAGTGACATGTGGACGGTCGGACGGACGGACGGACCAGGGGTAGGGACACCAGGGGTAGTCCACAAATTAAGGCCGATAGGACAGATCTGAAAAAGACACTACAATAACGATTTTCCAGGTAATATATATTTTAATTGGTAATATATCTTATCGAAGGCTTTACAAAACATACAGAAAAGCTACAATCCGTCTGGAACGGATCGTCTAATACCCTATCCTCCTCTCTATAAAGTGGGCGTGGCCAAATTGCATTTCGTACTCAAATATGGCTATAACCTCGAACGTTTGAGGATGTTACATGTAAAATTGTATCAAAATCTGTTTTTTGATGAAAACGCCCCCAAACAGTGGGCGTGGCCAAAACTGTTCTATGGGTGAATTGTAGGGAATCTCAATACCCAAATATTTGGACTTAACAAAATTTTTCGGTTTCATATAATTTAGTGAAGTTATAAAAAAGTAGGCGTGGCAGTGGGCGGATGTAAAAAAAATTTACACCTCTACCGTATCTTTTCGTCAGAAGCCCAGATATGAAATTTCAGCGTCCTAGTTAAAAATTTAAGGCCCAAAAATCGGTTTTATAATGAAAACGCCCACAAAAAAAGGCGTGGCCAAAACTTTTGTATGAGTGGATTGTTGGGATTCTGAATACCTAAATATTTCGTCTTAACAAAATTTTTCGGTTTCATATAATTTAGTGAAGTTATAAAAAAGTAGGCGTGGCAGTGGGCGGATGTAAAAAAATTTTACACTTGTACTGTATCTTTTTCTTGGAAGCCCAGATATGAAATTTCAGAGTCCTAGTTAATAATTGAAGGCCCAAAACTCGGTTTTGTGATGAAAACGCCCCCAAAAAGTGGGCGTGGCCAAAACTTTTGTATGGGTGGATTGTAGGGAATCTGAATGCCTAAATATTTGGTCTTAACAAAATTTTTCGGTTTCAAATAATTTAGTGAAGTTATGAAAAAGTGGGCAGATTTAAAAAATTTTTACACTTGTACTGTATCTTTTTCTCAGAAGCCCAGATATGAAATTTCATCGTCCTAGCTCAAAATTTAAGGCCCAAAAAGCGGTGACATACGGACGGACGGACGGACGGTCATCGCTCAATCGATTTCGCTATTGATGCTGATCACGAATATATATACTTTATAGAGTCTATCTCGAGTATTTCTCTATGTTACAAACTATGTGTCAAACTTAATATACCCTTAGGATAGGGTATAAAAAGGTGACAAAAAATTTGCAAAGGCATGTGGATCGATTGATGAATTGTTTTTGAAAGACAGAAATGACGGATTTCCTTTTATAATTCACAAATTGGAAGAAAATACTGCTCTTAACTTGTTTCTCTTATTTCGTAAAGAGGAAAGTTTACGATTATACCAAAGACGGCAGGTGGGTGATATTTTATGTTGAGAAAAATGGACAGAACAATAGATATGGCATCTTTGATAGATGCACCAATTCTAATGACGGAGTGTAAACACTAATTTCTTTTAATGAACTTCGAGAATACCAACAAACTCATTCCATTGAATGGGACGAACGTTTGAGGGTATTACATGTAAAATTTTATCAAAATCGGCTTTTTGATGATAACGCCCCCAAAATGTGGGCGTGGCCAAAGGTTTTGTATGGGTGAATTGTAGGGAATCTGAAAACCCAAATATTTGGTCTCAACAAATTTTTTCGGTTTCATATAATTTAGTGATGTTATAAAGAAGTAGGCGTGGCAGTGGGCGGATGTTAAAAATGTTTACACTTGTACTGTATCTTTTTCTCAGAAGTCCAGATATGAAATTTCATCTTCCTAGCTCAAAATTTAAGGCCCAAAAAGCGGTGACGAACGGACGGACGGACGGTCATCGCTCAATCGATTTCGCTATTGATGCTGATCACGAATATATATACTTTATAGGGTCTATCTCGATTATTTCTCTATGTTACAAACTATGTGTCAAACTTAATATACCCTTAGGATAGGGTATAATAATACAGTAAAAGAATAGCCTCAGAAAAATATTGATTTTATAAAACAATAAATTGCCGATAACGTGATATCATTTCTGTGTTTTTTTTCAAGAAGTATTTCAAACAGTATGCCCTCCAATACCCGCAGCGAGACCATCAAAATTTTGTTTATGCCCTTCAAACAATTAAAGATTAAGATTGTATCTATGGTAAAATATAAGCCTTACACTTTTGTTTTACTATTCTATCTAGGTGCGTTCCCTACATGTATGTACATATGTCACACTAGCGCAGATATTTTTGTTTTCAAGATAATGCAAAAGTATATAAATTATCCAAAATATTAAGGATATACCCAACAGTCAATGGAACCATTGTCCAATTCTTCTTAATACTAATATTAATATTAATATATACATACATATACATATTTACTAACGAAGTGTCATATCCATTCATACATACATATGTACTCTAAATGTGTGAAATAAATATGTACATACATATGTTTGTATCTTCGTATACCCAAAACAGTTTTTCTTTACAAAATTAATTTTGATCAACTTAATCTGCTCACCTGCCACTCTCCCATTGCTGATGTTGTTGGTACTCCTCGTGCCGCCGGACGAATAACCGAAATCACATTCCTTGTGACAATCTTCCGAGCTACTTCCTGTGCATCCTGCAAAGAAAGCAATAAGAGAAAATTTAAATCCAACATAACTTTAAAAACCACTTTACTTGGGCAGGTTTGTAATACTTAACAAAAGTTACATCTCTATTACAACACACAAATGCATATATTCACGCTCAATTTGATTTGCAGTAGTTTATAATCAATAAAGCTCACTTTACATAATAACCCTCAACATCGGAAGAGATTCGTTTTCTTACCAACGATCCATTTTCCGAGAAAAACAGATTGGTTGAACGGGTTAAATTTTATACCGCAAATATTAGCATACAACTTCTGTCTGCCTCCCTCCAGTGGTATAGCTAATTTTGTTAGACCCTTGAACTCGAAAACGTTACCCTATTTGATCATCCTCTATGTACGTATGTATTTAAAGACCCTCCTGCCCGCACTTACATCAGTGCAAGAGCAGCACAAACAATACCATCTGGATAGCCTTGGATAAGGGAATATGACTTAGAAGTACAATGATATTGAAATCAACATATCCAGCTCAAGTGAGTATCGTGTCCCTGCAATCGTCCACATCGCCATGACGATAGGTAGCAGGAGTACTCCATGTATATTGATTCTGCACTTCTAAACAACATTTGATCTCGATTCAAGAAACTTGACTTTGCTCAGATACGGCTGCCATCGAACGAAGTACCACAATATATGCCAATGTATGCATGAGGAGTAAAAGCATAGAATCTTTCAAATCGATTGCCATGGGGTGCACGGAACATGGGTAAACAAAACCTTAAATTACTTTACAAGTGGTGCAATTGTAATTTCAATTTTTGTCCGAGGATAGTAGAAGCAGCTTCACTTTCTTGCAACTACGGGGAACCATTCCTCAATTTTACTATACGAATAGTATCCAGACCAGTGGAAGAAAATGCACAGTGGATGGTAAGAAATTTGTTGTTCGCCGACAAGACTTCTTCGTGGGAATTTATATTTTTGCATCAGTTAACTATGAATAGTGAGGGCTTCAGGAAAGCAGCAGATAATGTTGTAACTTTTTATACCCTATCCTAAGGGTATATTAAGTTTGACACATAGTTTGTAACATAGAGAAATAATCGAGATAGACCCTATAAAGTATATGTATTCGTGATCAGCATCAATCGAAATCGATTGAGCGATGACCGTCCGTCCGTCCGTCCATCCGTCCGTCCGTATGTCACCGCTTTTTGGGCCTTAAATTTTGAGCTAGGACGATGAAATTTCATATCTGGGCTTCTGAGAAAAAGATACAGTACAAGTGTAAAAATTTTTGAAATCCGCCCACTGCCACGCCTACTTTTTTATAACTTCACTAAATTATATGAAACTGAAAAATTTTGTTAAGACCAAATATTTAGGCATTCAGATTCCGTACAATCCACCCATACAAAAGTTTTGGCCGTGCCCACTTTTTGGGGGCGTTTTCATCACAAAACCGTTTTTTGGGCCTTAAATTTTTAACTAGGACGCTGAAATTTCATATCTGGGCTTCCAAGAAAAAGATACAGTACAAGTGTAAAATTTTTTTACATCCGCCCACTACCACGCCTACTTTTTTATAACTTCACTAAATTATATGAAACCGAAAAATTTTGTTAAGACCAAATATTTAGGCATTCAGATTCCCTACAATCCACCCATACAAAAGTTTTGGCCACGCCCACTTTTTGGGGGCGTTATCATCAAAAAACCTATTTTGATAAAATTTTACATGTAACATCCTCAAACGTTCGACATTATAGCTATATTTGAGTACAATATGCAATATACAATATGCAATTTATAAAGTGGGCATTTATAGAGAGAAGGATAGGGTATCATACGATCCGTTCCAGACGGATTGTAGCTTTTCTGTATGTTTCTTGTTAAAGTTATTCCTGATGGTTGGGGAAATGCTAAATGATACTTATGTTTATGATTTAAGATGGCATTAGGCAACTATAAAAAGGTATTAGTTCAAGATGAACTTGAACTCGTCTGGTATTGTCGCTTTTTATGCCCTTTCCTAAGGATAGTAATAATCGAGATAAACTAATAAAGTATACATGTACATATGTTGTAGTCTATACACACAGTCTAGTCACAATGAGGGAAACATTTAAGAAAGTACAAGACTGCCTCTTTACAAACCTGTCCAATTTCTGCCATCGAGAACGAGAAGACTCCAAATAAGTCGGACCTAAGAATGATAAACGATGGGAATGGACGGCAAAGGTACATTAGAACGAGAGAGTTGCACGTACTTCTTAAAAGCTTCTCCTCCTAGCAGTCCCTAGTAAAGATTGTATCAGGAAACTCAGTTTTGGAAAGAAATTTCTTTAGAAGCCCAGCCCATTCGTAGTCTATGAAATCAGCAACTACAAAATAAAGTCCTATGCAGATGGGTCGAGAACTGCTGATGAAACTTATGAAGGAGTGTTTGGATCAAAAAGGAAACATTTTAAATCCAATGTACATATATAGGTACATCTGCATACATATATCTTTCACGCCAAAATGTACGTACAAATCATGACAAAGAATACAAGGGCAACTACAGTGGTGGAAAACTAATTAGAAACACACATTTTCTTTACGAAAAATTGTTTATCCTAATTTAAAAAAATAATTTATAGAAACATTATTACTGAAGAGTAACAGTAATATACTTCTACTTACATTTAAAAAGAAAGAATAAAAAATTATGCCATAAATAGCCACATATTCGAAAAAAAAGTAAGGTGTAGTCTATTTTTATGTGGAATTATAATTAGAATTAGTTTTCCACCACTGTATAAGTATAAAGGGTGAGGCATCTGTTGGTTTCATTTTGAATCATATGTTCTTTTAACACTGACAGCTCTTATGCGGTAAAAAAAATTGACAGAAACTCAGTATTATATTTTTGCGATACGAAATGGATCGATTTACGCTTGAACAACGTTGGGAAATATTGCAAAGTTACTTCCAAAGTGGATGCTGTGTTGCCGAAACAGTGCAAATTTTGAAAATAAATTTCGGTCGAAGTAATGCACTAACTGCAATGCAGAGTACGCAAGTTTGTGATGAAAGTTCGTAAGTCTGGTTTGCTGATTGATGTCTTAACATATTCTCGTGTTCGTCCTGTGCAAAAAACAAAAACAAAACTACAATGGAAGCAACGTTACAGTCAATGGAGAGCGCTAACGAGACATGACAACCTATTTTTTATGACCAGAAATTTAGGATTTGGACTTGGTCGGGCTATGGTTCCAGCAAGATAGGGCTACTAGCCACACAAGTCGTCCAACAATCGACATATTGCACTATTGTTCAAAAATCGTGTAATCAGTCGTTCTGTTGCTTTGCCGGCACGGAGCTGCAATTTGACACCGTTGGACTTTTTATTGTGTTGTCGTTAAAATTCGATGCTATGCGAACAATCTACAGACGATTCAGGCACTCAAGCACAATATTGGTCGACCTATTTGTGAAATAGGGGCCGAATCCATCAAAAATATATTAAAAATTGGGTTGACAGGATGTCCTACTGCCAAACCAGCCGAGGCAGTCATTTAATTGAAATAATATTCCATAAATAATCGGAAAGTTTGCTCTTACGATTATTTATTTTTATAAAAAAAAAAAACAGCCTATATGTCTGAAGTATGTGAAAACTATCTTGAGTCGAAGCATGCAACAACCCTAACCAAAATAACCTACACTTCTAACGAGTCAGAGTGAACTTAGAAACACATAGAAAAACTATATCCGATGAACTTCTATGCAAATATTGCTTTGAATCAGTTTGTGGAATCTTGTTGGACACTGACCAACATAACGTTTTTCATTTGGGCACTTTCCAGATGCCAGAGAGGTATATCGTCGCTGTAGTTCTAATACCTTGTAACACGGAAAAGTCAATCAGGGATACAAAAAAAACGTTCTATATCTCAACAAATCTACATGTTGGTGTATTATAAGATATCGGATGTAGCTTTAAAAATATTTATATGAGGCTAACAAGGTATTTTTCATCAGATCCGACAAGTTTCTGTGACGAATATGTTAACGGGATTTTCAGATTGCTTAGATAAACTGAAGTAGGGAGAGGTCTTAGGGTGAAATATTCTTGCCAAGGCTGAACTAGGGCGGGAATAATGTACGACTAGAGATAATCTGCAACATAATTGCTGGAGACTATCTAGCAAAAATTTTATGTGTAAAAAAAGATTGAAGTCAATTGACATTGTATTATATCTATTTTGCTTTCACAATTCACTTATTATATAATGTATGTAAAGGGTTTTCCAATAGGGACTTAACAACTTTGAATTTAATTTGTGAACGCACTCTTTCACTAATCATCAAACATGTCACTGTCAATTTATTCAGTAAACTCAACATTTTCATCATGGTAAAGTACACGAACGAGCAACGTCTGCAAATTATAGAAATTTTCTACCGAAATCAGAGTCGGTGACTGCAACTTTAAGAGCGTTAACTCCAATTTTCGGTCGTAATTCTCGCCCTAGTAGACAGGCAATAACAACTTTAGTGCACAAATTTGAGTCTACATACGTATTCGTTGTGTGATGTTGCCGTGTCAGTGAGACAACGGGTTGGTCGAAAATATTACTGCCGTTCAGGCGTCCGTAGCAAACGATCCAAATCAGTCAATTCCACGGCGTTCTCAAGAATTTGGCATCGCTCAGACCACATTATGGCGTATTTTGCGTAAGGATCTTGGTTTACACCCATTATTTTTGGCCCGTATCGGAAGATATAGACTTAGACGACATGTGGTTTCAACAGGATGGTGCCACAAGCCACACAGCACACGTTACAATCGATTTATTAAAGAGTAAGTATGGTGAGCGTGTTATCTCAAGAAATGGGCCAGGCGATTGACCGCCTCGTTCGTGCGATTTAACGCCGCTTGACTATTTTCTGTGGGGCTACGTTAAGTCATTGGTTTATGCCAACAAGTCGACGACGTTGGAAGAGAAATATCTCAAATGGTTTGCGTTTTATTTAAAAAAAAAAGTTGTCAAGTCCTTATTGGAAAACCCTTTATATCTAAACTAAAAAACAGATAATAGAAACATTAAGATATTTTAACATTCGAGTGCGCTTGTTGCCATTTTTGTTTGTTAATTTTTAGTCTAAATTTTGTTTATTATTTTAAATAATTTTTATAACTTTATGTTATTTTTTTGAGTTAAATAAATTTAACATAAAAAAAATAGTGTCTGCTTAATTATTAGTTAACAACATACAGAAAAATTACAAAGAAGATTGTGTGATACTCTATCACTCTTTTTTTAATACACAAGAAACAGAATTACGTTGCCACAAGAGAAATCCTAAACACTGAGCGATAGAACTCCTTAAACATAAAAGATTTTAAAGTGGCAGGAATTCATACATACATACAGGGTGCGCTATTTTTTATGTCGGTATGTGAATATTGAATAAATTTAAAAAAAATCGTTTTCCATATATGAGGTATTATTATTTAATATTGTCCTTTACAATTTATTTGGACTAGTTTTTGAATAAAACCTCTATTGACCAAAGCAAAATGTGCCTTTTTTGCTGCGTTTTCTATCACTTTTTCGAGCATCTCAGACGGTAGCTCGTCAATGGTCTGAGGCTTGCTGACGTGCACTTTGCCTTTCAAATAACCCCACAAAAAGAAGTCCGGAGGGGTCAAATCTAGAGATCTGGGTGGCCAGTCAATGTAGCCATTTTTGACAGCACACGTGCAGGGAATTTTTGTTGAAGAAACTGAATTGTTTGATTTGCAGTGTGGCATGACGCACCGTCTTGTTGAAACCAGTAACCGTACAAACTTTTTTCACATATTTGTGGGTATGCATAATGAGCCAACATCCAACAATATCGATTCCCATCGATTGTTTCACTTTCTCTGAAGAAAAATGGCCCAATGATGGTTTTGGCACAAATGTCGATCCAATCAGTCACTTTTTGGTCATGCAATGGTGTGTCATAGATCTTGTGTGGATTTTCCGTTCCCAAATGCGGCAATTTTGCTTGTTAACAGCGCTAGAGAGTGCGAAATGGGTCTCGTCGGTCATCAAAATTTGCTTCCAAAAATCAGGTTCAGTGTCAACCATTCGAGCGACTGTTTGGCTGTATTCCAAGCGACATGAACAGTCTGTCGGCAATATTCTTGAACCCAACTGCACTTTATACGGAAACAACTGCAAATCATCCTTCAAAACGCGCCCCAAGGTGGTTCCACTGTTGCCAAAGTGCTAAGCGCGGTGACGATACGAAACATGTGGATTCTCGGCAACCCTGTCTCTTACCACTTCAACCAGTTCATTGAACGTCTTGGGCGTTGATGAACGGCATGCCGACGATCTTACACTGTCTCGTGCTCAACAAAATTAGATACCAAACGACGAATACTGCTGTCAGACGGTGCTTGTTGGCCACGATATTTTCGACGATATGCACGTTGAGTTAACACAGCTGAACGACTATTTTCAATGTACTGCGTCACTATTTTGTGGCATTGTTTCGGTTTGAAGCAATTCGTGGTTAAAATTGTACTGAATTGACGTTTCAAAAACATGTCTACTTAAGTCAATCGGTTGGATAAATGTCAAAGTTATTCAATGTTTACATACCGACATAAAAGATGGCGAACTCTGTACATACAACATACAAATCGATATTATGGTACAATCTACGAGACCTATTCTATATCTATGAACTACATACACAATACATTCTACATTCTGTATGATATCCTATAACCCGATTTAATTTCAAGAAAGCGATGTTTTCCTTAATCAGCACCGATATGGTGCGGAGCAAGAACCTATTTAACAACAAATTGCACTTAGACCCGAGACTAAAAGTCAAGCACAGCCCTAGGATAGTGTAAAATAGAAAATTGGCAAATACATATGAAAATCTTTCGCAAATTTTGACACATTGACATATTTTACAAGAACTGTTGTAAGAAAAGGTACTCGGAAACTAATGTCGAAATTTAGTGGAATTATCTGAACATGCCGACAGTATTAACTCTATGTATCTATTTCAAATTGATTGACTGCCCCCGGTGTCAGAAGTCCACAAACTTTTACATAATCCTCCAACCTATCACTTTACTTCCAATCCAGATACTCATAAACAAAAACTTGGAATTCGTTTACGTTAACAAGGGTCGTCGGTTAAAATAGATAAGAACTTATAAACCCGTCACCAGCCTTCGGGTGGATATCTTTCTAAAAACTTTAAAAATGATTTCCTTGTTTGTCTATTGGAATCCTCAAAACAATTTCCCTCGACATTCTAGTTGAACAACAACAGCATCGAAAACCCTTAAAATAGTTTTTCCTGTGGAATATGCCATCAAAGTACTTTCCTTTCTCAGAGGAAAAAATGTGACAACTTATAGAGATGAAATTGCCAGGAGGAGTAAAGAACGTCCGATTACCAAACACAAAGCAACATTTACTTTCCATTTTCTTCGTCTGTTGTCTTGCAATTGAATCTTTTTACACTATCTTCTCTAAGGCTGGTGTAACTCAAAAGCAGATTGTATGTGCGCATTGTACGTGTCTCTAACAGCGCAATATACATATTTACGCTACATATGTACGTAAGCACTAGAACTTAGATTATGGACAAACAATGTGGTTCGACCAGTTGACTAGGGTATCATCGTCTTATCGCAGGGGAAAAAAAACATAAAGAAAAGCTACTTTTTGATTAAGATACAATGATAACCTCGTACGTGTGTTCGTAGATGTCAGTAGCAAAAAGTGGGTGTGATTATGCATGGATGGGTAAATTGTACATAATAAATATTTGGTCGTCAGTGAAGTTATGAAAAAGTGGGCGGATTTAAAAAATTACATTTGTATTGCATCTCCTTTTCAAAAGCCCTGACATAAAATTTCATTCTCCTAGCGGCCAAAGCGTAGTGATGCGATTATATGAGAGCACAAGCGTTCTCACGATAGCCTCTCACTATCAACTCCTACTCTACACCTCTACGTTGGTGGCTGGTGGCCGCCTGGTGCCTAGTACCTCGACTGGAGATTGGTTAACAAACTTCTTTGGTAACGGACGATAAAGGGGGAGGATTGCTTTATCACTAAAGTACTTCCTCCTGATCAGGCAGCGGACGAAATCCCTAGATGGAATCAATGGTGACGTCTACCAGTTTCACTCAGGTCGAACTATTTGTATTATCCATATATGTATGAGCTGCTTCGACATATTTGAATACCAAGTCTATAGGGATCTCCACTACTGAGTCAGGGTGTTGGGAAAAGTTGGCGGCGGATGAACCCAGCAAACGAAACAGGGACAATGTGGAATCGGATCTGCACGTGGAATGTTCAGATCCTTAATAGGCCACGTGCAGTCGAACAATTAGCAGAGGCCCTAGACTACTATAATGCAGACATCACCCCCATCTAGGAAGGGCGATGCGATGGGCCGGTTAAAAAGAGTTTGAAACTCTGTGACATACATATGTACGTATATTATGGTGATTGCTATAGCGCAACGCCTATTCGGGTTTGAATTCATTATACGCGGCAGATTTAAGTATGAAGCCTTGAGCTTTGGATACGTGAGCGAGCATAAAATAAAAAAAGGAACATGAAATAAATAAAGTGCACGACTGTGTCGTACGCACTTGCACCTTAATGCTATAAGTTTTTAATCGTATAAGCACTGAAATTCAAGTTATTTGTAAAAACACCATCCTAAAGTGGGCGTGGCCATATATGATGTTAAGGTGAATTATAGAGATTTTCAAAGCCTATGAACTATGTTTTAACAATTTTTTTTTAATTTCTAGTAAAAATTTTGAAAAAGTAAAATTTTTGGAAAGTGGGCGTGGCAGTTCCAAAACTTGGTACGTTATGTCTTTGCATTTGTCATACCCACCTCAAATATTAATTTTAAGCTCAATTGCTGAAGAAATGGCGGATACACACACAATTCGTAAAATTACCGTTTTTCGCGCAAAACGTGGTATGCCACCTAGTAGCATATGCCCAAACTAACTCACATATGAAATTTTATCAAAATCGTTAGAGCCGTTTTCGAGAAAATCCATTTTTAGTGAAATCGGCCTTAAGTAAAGTACCCTTAATTTTGAGGTTAGAACAAAAATTCCAATTTCGCCTCTGGGGATCATCCCACAGACCGCAGATATGAAGTTTGAAGCAAATCCGTCCACCCGTTTAGGCTCCAGTCGAATATACAGACAGACAGACAGACAGACAGACAGACAGACAGACAGACAGACAGACGGACAGACAGACAGACAGACAGACAGACAGACAGACAGACGGAATTGGCGGACCCACTTTTTTGGACTTCTCCATCATAGTAATGTCAAGTTTGATTAAAATCTCGAGTTCGAAATTTTTCACGAAACCAATACTTGCCCTATAGGTATAAGTGCAAGTAAAAACGATTTCTAAGGATTCCTGTGGGAGAACAGAACCTCAACTAGCTACAAAAGATAGGGGCAATCGATATGATCATTAATTAAGTCTCGGACAACCATAATAGAAAAATACTTCCTACGAGTGTAGAGATGTAAGATTTGAAGTAATTTACATCTCGTTACCTAGGGAGGCATGACTATGTTCCACCGGAGTCTGCGGACAGCCAGTCTTGTCAAACGTTTTTGGATTTTTTTCAATTCTAAAAGAGTGAACCTCGTAAAATGGATTTCATACAATACTGCAGTACTCAAGAGTAGGTCTCACAAATGCAAAAAAAACATATAGAAAAACTACAATCCGTCTGGAACGGATCGTCTGATACCCTATCCTCCTCTCTATAAAGTGGGCGTGGCCAAATTGCATTTTGTACTCAAATATGGCTATAACCTCGAATGTTTGAGGATGTTACATGTAAAATTTTATCAAAATCGGTTTTTTTTATGTAAACGCCCCCAAAAAGTGGGCGTGGCCAAAACTCTTCTGCGGGTGAATTGTAGGGAATCTGAAAAATATTTGGACTTAACAAAATTTTTCGGTTTCATATAATTTAGTGAAGTTATAAAAAAGTAGGCGTGGCAGTGGGCGGATTTAAAAAAAATTTACACTTCTACTGTATCTTTTTCTTGGAAGCCCAGATATGAAATTTCAGCGTCCTAGTTAAACATTTTAGTCTCAAAAATCGGTTTTATGATGAAAACGCCCCCAAAAAGTGGGCGTGGCCAAAACTTTTGTATGGGTGGATTGTAGGGAATCTGAATGCCTAAATATTTGGTCTTAACAAAATTTTTCGGTTTCATATAATTTAGTGAAGTTATGAAAAAGTGGGCGTGGCAGTGGGCGGATTTAAAAAATGTTTACACTTGTACTGTATCTTTTTCTCAGAAGCCCAGATATGAAATTTCATCGTCCTAGCTCAAAATTTAAGGCCCAAAAAGCGGTGACATACGGACGGACAGACGGACGGACGGACGGTCATCGCTCAATCGATTTCGCTATTGATGCTGATCACGAATAAATATACTTTATAGGGTCTATCTCGATTATTTCTCTACGTTACAAACTATGTGTCAAACTTAATATACCCTTAGGATAGGATATAAACAGACATTTAAGGATATGCGGATCAGAAAATTTTTTTGAATTTCGTAAAATGTAGACCAGCATAGAGTTAGCTTTTGCAACTAAAAAATCGACGTGATTCAAGAAATTAAGCTTTTGATCAAAAACAGCACCAAGATCTTTATTGTGGGATATGATAAATAGTGTTATATTACCAATCTTGAAAAAGTATAAAATTGGAGAAAGATTGCGATAAAAGGAAAGGTTTTGGCATTTTGAAACATTCAAATATACATACAATAAATTGTTGCTGCACCAAGATGATAGTCCTTCTAGATCTTCCTGTAGACGAACACAATCTTGCTCAGATTCAATGCAGCAAAAAACGTTCAAATCATCAGCATACATTAGACATTGTGCTCCTGAAGTAACGTGAACTGATGAGGAAAGTATTTCATTTATTCCAACGTATTGAGTATGATCCCTTAAGTACGAGTTTATTCACTTTAGGATGTTAGAATGTAAGTCCAATTTTATTAGTTTCATTATTAGTATGATAAATGACATCATATTGCAATCCATTTTCCATACCATTCAAAATATAATTGCAAAAAACAGCAAGGTTAGTGCGCGTAGATCTTCCAGCAACAAAACCGTGCTGATAAGAGCTAGTCTTTCGTAAATTAATTTTTCATAAAGCTTGAATAGTAGAAATTTTACAGATTGGGCGATAATTAGAAACCTCTTGTTTAGAGCCAGATTTATGGATATGAAAGAGTTGTTCCATACTGTAAAGAAATTCACCATTTTCTATGGAACGCTTAAATACTAAATAGTGAACACGTATAGAGAACGCACAGCACACTTTTTTAAAATAATCGGAAATATGCCGTCCATACCCGGTTGTTTGGCTTCAAATTAGACAACGCTAATTCAACTTCAGAAATTTATAAGACTAACCTGCCAATGTTAACGAAATTGGATGAAAAACTGTTATCATCAATAATCGGTGCAGTATGAGGTCTGTATGTATAAACCTTTTGAAAATATTATATTGAAACAAGTTACAAATGGTTGCACGTTCATAAGATGTAAAACCTTCATTGATGAAATTCCAAAAACCTTTGGAATTTGATTTCAAATTGGATTCAACAGACAAAATATATTTTCTGTATAAGAATTTATTCAATACTTCAAATTGTTTCTGAAGAATCCGGTATTTCTCATAAAGTTCATGATTATTATTCATTATGCGAAGTTTTCTTTCTTGTCTAGATTCTGTTTTCTCTATTATTAAGATTAATAATTCTTTTGTTAAGCCATATAGGTTTAGATCCAGTAATTGTATTAATTTTGGAAGTGAAAATATCAATTGCCGACTTTACAATTTGAGTAAATAAATTATAGGATACATTTAAATATATATTACTGAACATTAATAACCAGTAGATATTATTTAGGTTGCAAATCACCTAAATAATATCTACTGGTTAAAATTATCTTTTGAAAAATCATATTTGAAACTAGCTCCAGTTAAAGCCGGTCCGAAAAATTCATGAAATTCGCAATGTAAGCTAAATGAAATATGAAAAATTGAATTAGGAAAAAGAGGATATATGGAGTTGCTGATATTCACTGTCAAATTCGAATCGACAAAAGCCAAGTCAAGCACGTTATTACAAGCATTAGGAAAATGATTAATTTGACGGAGGTTGAATTGCGCAAGTGTATCAACAACCTTACATTAACATTCAAAATTAACATTTAAAGGAACAAGTTTCAGCAGCTAATGAGGATAAACAAACTTAAGTGAATTGCAATGACGATCGCAACGTCACCATGACAACACCTCCCTTATCTCACTGAGTTATTCGATAGCAACGATCTTGACGGAAAACTGCATACTGTTGAGAGTTAAATATTTCCGAGTTGTTATGAATATGATTCTCAGTGAGCCCAGTTTCAGTGAAAACGATGACGTCATACAGAGCAGAAGTGAATAGAAGCACTTGTTTCAATTTGATTTGAAGTCCTCCAGTGTTTTGATAAAATGAACAAAAATAAATACCATGTTCCTTAATAATAGCTTATGGTATCGTAAAGATTGTACTATACACACATATACATATACATACCTACCTAATGCATTTTATCATGATGGTGAATTTTTAGTATGACACTTTGTGTACATCTGCACTATTTTTCTATCCTGTAAAACAACTTCATCCTTCAACAATAAATTGTATGTCGTCGGTCGACAATATACGAGTATGATACTTTATCATCGGGACATGTCAACCCGCCCTACATCTACCAACTCGTATCCGGGAGCGCATACATACATCAAAGAAAAACAATTTGCATGTTGCACTACAATACGACCCTTTTATCAAGAAAGCGCCATTTACGGACTGCCAGTCGTCAACTACCCTCACCCGCATTACCAAGATATCTCTATGGGGACAATATACAGGATTATTGGTGTAAAGCGCTGTGATGAAAGTGATTTATTCATTGTTTGTTTATTCACAACAATTGCTGAGGCCTTATCGATAGTCCTCTGTTTAAAGGTAAAATTTATCACGTTGCATATTTGCCTGTGCATATTAACTTTTTTCTCTACATTTGGCAGACATTTTTATTGTTTTAAGCCACGTGATGAATGAATATGGTAAAATTGTTTTATTTGTATATGCTTCTGTAAGGCTGAAATTAAATATCTTCAAACCCTCAACTTACCCATTGTAATTTCGTTTATTTCGGATATTTCACATTTGTTTCCTTTGAACCCTGGTGGACAATGACACGTAATCGCAGCATCCCCAATGTGCCTGTAAATAGAGAATTAATATAGGTGAATACGTAGATATTATTTTAGCTACTCTTGGTAATTATTTTCAAACTGCAATCGCTATCGCTAATAGCATTTGTTTTCCCAATAATTTTAAATGCTCTCATGTAAGTTGTCAAAGTTATCTGTCGCAATAGAGATTGCCTAAAAAACACTTGCCTAAAAAGTAGATACATAACGTACATACATATGTATATCATTGTTTTATAACTGGGATGGTTGTAAATAATTTCGGAGATGCATGTACGTAAATTTCTAGATTTGTTTATTATCCGGACGCATTTTACAATTTAATTTTATCAAATGTTATTCTGAAACTCCTGAAAGGAGGATATGTTTTTAAACGACCCATTCCATATGGATTGTAGTGCATACATATGTATGAACGTCCTGGAAATAATTATGGGAATTCGTAAGCTATCCATTGAAGAAACTCAATTACGATTAATTAGTAGAAGAGCATGACTGAAAAAATCAAAGGAACCGCTACAAACTTTTCTGGGAACAAGGAAATACAAAAAATGCCAACGTGATGATTTCTTCATAATCACACCCGCTCACATTAAGACCGAACCGAGTAAATTCTTAATTATGGCATACTTGAAATCAATTTAAAATAAATTGCAGTGCCTCCGTCCCGCGCCATGGGATCTCTATGTGAGTACACATCCGAACATTGGTAGTGGCTTTGAGTGGAGACCCTACTGAAATTATTACAACAAACAAAACAACAACGACATATAGCACCTGTTCGAACGAAATACTAAAAAGCCAAACGACCTGAATCTAGTACCTAAAGCAGATGATCCTAGTAGATAAGATGGAGGAAAAAGCGCTCAGTCAACCAATCGATGTATGATACCATTGGCAAGATCAGATTAATCTCTTGGTCGACGAGATGAAACGGGTATATGTATGTACATCGTGAAAGTCGTGAATCGTCAGTATTGAGGAGTTATTAAAGCAGAAGAAATGGCGATCTCAATGGAAAAATGGCAAAATCGATGGGATGACGCTACAACAGGAAGATGAACACACAAATTCATCACCAACATAGAAACTTGGTCGAAAAGAAAAGTTAAAGAGGTGAACTAT
Organism: Xylota sylvarum; assembly: GCA_905220385.1. Classification (NCBI taxonomy): domain Eukaryota; kingdom Metazoa; phylum Arthropoda; class Insecta; order Diptera; family Syrphidae; genus Xylota; species Xylota sylvarum. Next base: position 63,423,269 of record LR999957.1, on the reverse strand, counting down.
GATATAATATCACCCAGCTCCTCACCGGTCATAGTGGATACAGAAAGTATCTGTACAGATTTAGACACGCCTGCCGACACTTTGTCATGCTGCTAAACACTTCACTGTTCGCGCTTTACGCCAAGAGGTACAAACTTTGCGGATCCCAGGCAGCTCATTAAAGATATGATTCAAGTGAATGCATACGTTATCTTTAGAAGATAACCACATCCATTGACGCAACATTCATTGGTTTTATAGTAAATATTTAAGATTTAACAATTTTAACAAAAATTAAGGCGGTATTACACAAGCATATAAATATGCGAATTGTGCCATATAAATAAGGCACACAAGTGTTATAGACAAATTTATATTGCAACATACTAATATACATACATACATATGATGCAACGATTTGCTGCGATAAACATATGTACATATGTATGTATGTGGGTTTTAGAAATAAGAACACTCAATTCCTTAAACGTTATAATACGAATTAGTTCAATAGTTTATTTAAGAATAATAATATAAGGATATAGAATATTAAGTTTTATAGGAAGAATTTAACCGGCATTGAGAAAAAGTACACGTCCTAAACTCATGTCTTCATACGTCGTCGTTCGTCCTCGCTTATTCGTCGTAGACTGTGCGAAAATAGTCAATGCAGGAGTTATCCCTGGTAGTTGTGGCTCAATTGTTGACTATGTGGTTGTGGATTGATGAGTAGATTTACAGAAATTATCCAGTGGCGTAGGTAGAACCCCACATGTATATGGCACAGTGTAATACAAAATCATACGAGTAGTCATCGTCACATTTATATATGTGCCATATAGCCATATAAAAATGACTTGCATACTTATGTTTGTCATATAACGTAATTATTTTGACAATATAGTCAAACGAAAAGCTGATTGAAAATGAATGAAAATAGTTTGTACCGTCAAATGTTGATCTTTTAATGATTGGAAAGTTGTAAGACATAGAGCGATTGCTTGGCCTAAGGGAACCAATCTGACCACAACAAGAGAGATACCCAATAAGGCTGTGTTTATGGCGAAGCGTATTCGCGTCGCGCGACGCGATGGCTTTTCGCGCGATTGCAAGCGATATCGCTACTAGCGAAATCGCAAGCGATTCCACCTAGTTTTATTCGTATTTTGATAAGGTGAACAACATGCGTGCAAAAATAAGGCGGTTATTGGAAAGCAGTTATTTAGTGCGTAAAAAATATTTTAAAATCAGAATGTCGAAGATTCCACAACCATTGCCTTTTACGCACAAGTTCAATAAAAGCATCCATGATGAACGAGCGATTCGCTAAACTGATTCAAAATATTTTCATTGCAGTTTTTCGTCGCCCGCAGTCGCTTGCAGTCGCTCAATTCGCTTTTCGCTAAATCGCTCCGCCATAAAAAAACAGGAATAAGAAGAGAAATCCGTATTACATCAAAGCTCCTAGGTATTCCTGGAGACAATATTACGAAGTTCAGCAACAAAAAGAGTTGGAGAAATGAATCCACAATTTACAAACTAAGCAACTACACAATTTAGTGGTACACTGATGGGTCAAAAACTTATATATGAGCTGGAGCAGGAGCATTCAGTCCCAGAACCAAATACTCTGAGCCCACGGGCAGAAGCACCAGCATCTTTCAGTTTGAAATACAATGCCACAGAAACCTACAGATCTTATGGAATATTGTAGACTTAAGGAGCACCTAAACTAAGTGCCATATAACGTTAGTCTTTCAGATTTTGTCAATTTCTAGAGAAAGTGGACGTCGCTGTTCCGAAACTTGGTGCGCTATATCTTTGCATATCTTATATATCTCTCTAATATTATTTCTAAGCCATATAACGTTAGTCTTTCAGATTTTGTCAATTTCTAGAGAAAGTGGACGTCGCTGTTCCGAAACTTGGTGCGCTATATCTTTGCATATCTTATATATCTCTCTAATATTATTTCTAAGCCCAATCGAAAAAATTGCCGGTAAATATCCAATTTTCAAAAGTAACGATATACGCATTTTTACCAAATAACGTGGTATGCCATCCGTTATCGTATATCTAAACTAATTTAAATATGAAATTTTATCGAACTCGTTAAAACCGTTTTCGAGAAAATCCATTTTTACTGAAATCTTTCTTAAGTACTCTGAGTTTTGAGAAAGATTCAGATTTCGAATTGTGACCCTACAGACTCAAGAAAATGAAGTTTGAATGAAATCCGTTTAGTTGTTAAGGCTGCAGTCGACTGTACAAACTGACAAACGACTGTGCAGACAGACAGAATTGGTGGACCCAATTTTTTAAACTTCTCCATCATAGTAATGTTAACTTTGATGAAAATCGAATTTTGCAGGAAACCAATACTTGCACTGTAGGTATAGGTACAAGTAAAAACGATTAATCTAATAGACTTGAAGTACTTTCCTATAAGTATGAAATGAACTACACCATAATAGTCCTTACATACTTCATTCATTCAAGTTTATTACTTCGTCATTCACAGTAGCAATTCCTAGATCTCTGTGAATATCACTATTCCTTATATACCATGGAGCATTCACGATTGCTCGTAGGGCTTTGTTTTGGAATGTTTGCAATATAGCCATATTGCTTGGTTTCGTACAACCCCAAAGTTGTATTCCATATGTCCAAGACGGTTTTAGCACTTGCTTATACAGAAGCAGTTTGTAATATACGCTTAGCTTCGAGTATCTTCCGAGTAGCCAATGCATTTCTCTTAGTCTGATTTCTAGCTCGTCGCGCTTTTTTTTAACGTGTGACTTCCACTTAAGTTTTGCGTCTAGGGTCATTCCTAGATATTTTGCCTCATTTGCGTATGGTATTTGTACCGAGTTAATGGAAATAGGTAAGTGGTTTACCTTTTTGTACGTAAAATTGACATGCGTTGACTTGGTCTCGTTAAGGACGATTCGCCAGGTCTTTGTCCATTCGCATACTTTGTTTAGAGCCCGTTGTAGTTTACCCGTTGATGCTTCGACTGACTCGTCCGTTGCGAGGATAGCCGTATCATCTGCGAACGTTGCTACGACGGTCTCTTCATCTTTTGGCATATCTCTTGTGTAGAGCAGGAACAGCATTGGACCGAGTACGCTTCCTTGCGGAACGCCGACATGGATTTCCTTGAATTGTGAGTATTCGGTCCCGTGTCTAACACGAAAGAGCCTGTTTTCAAGGTAAGATCCCAGTACAATTGATTTAAGAAAGTGCTAAAAAAAGAAAAATTTTAAGACTAATTTATGTACCTGCATCGAATTCGTTTTTACTAGTCTGCTCTCGGTTGTAGCGATTCTTAACTATGTTCATACATATTTTTGGATATGCTTAGAATCCATCAAATATCTTCTAATTCCACTCGATGCAGTCTTCTTCCGTCTTTGGAAATGTCTGTATGCCTTATTGTCACTTGTAAAAACATACGTACATACATACAGTACATATGCATAGGTACATAATGTGTGATATCTCTCAAAGGATCCATTTGGAACATGTTTAGTCTAGAACACATGTATTACATTTCTAGGACAATGAATAGTAAAACTATGCACCAGTCTTGTGATATTGGTGGTGACATTTTAGAAGTAGCTGTAAACAATTATACTCCGAGATGGACCGTAGACAAATATTCATACTTTCCAATATCAGTTGACTTGCTAGTTACACAGTAAACTACATACATACATATGTACATGGTATTCTATGACAAATTTCATGAATCCAACTAAATAATTCGCCATCATAAGTCACTGAAAACAGAGCAAGTCATTGGTCTAATCCACATAAAGTTTCACTGCATCTAATCATTTTTTAGAAACCAGACTACAACAAAAAAAACACAATTTCGAAGCAATATCCTTAGAAGCTATCATACAAGAAACCGCCGTGCATTGTACACCACTCGTTGTAGTTTCTGGTTTTGTTCCGTGAAAATGTCCAATCCACCTCTTCCTACGTTGTTTAAAGGGCAGAAAGCAGATTTAAGTGAACAAAATTGAAAAACTTCACCACTTTAGCGCAGAAAGTCCAACGTCTAAACTAGCGAAGGAGTGAACGAGCCACTGTTGGAAAAGAAATATTAATATCAACAGACCATCAAAGCGAACTTCTTGAGAAATCGTGTGGATAATTTTTTTTTTGTATTACTTCTTTTAAAGGCTTAGAGTGTTCTTGTTGCAATGTTTGAGGATTTAGAGACTTTGTGAACTAATTTTACGGTTTATTGTGTCATTGGGAACAGTTAGACAAAGAGGTAATAGGTGTATTGCTTAACTTAGTGGCAGGTGCCACAAAAAGTAAAAGAAAGCCGTTTCTAACACAGCTTTGTGGTGGTTTAGTCTATCATTATCCTTCTTTAAGGCTGAAACCCCTAGAGCGAAGGCTAAAGTGCATGCCAATCATTAATTTGAATATGCTTGTGTGGAACAATTAAAAGTTTCATTCGCGAGGTATTTATTTGGCATATTCCAAGAACTGATGCGAGTATACAGCAAAAACGATTTCAATAACAGTTTACTCTGTCAGACTAGAATGACAAATTAATTACAAGGAATTCTTGCGGTTCGGATATTAATGCCAGTCATCAAGTAGACATTTTCTGGAGCCACGACCAATCCAATCCAGGTGCTATCAAAAGATGGTTTGCGATTCAGTGGTCGGGATATCATGTGGTTTGCACTGAGTGACGTCGTTACAACGAAATGTGTTGACTTTAAAAGTCAATGAATATTGGATTGGTATTTTAACAAGAATGATGTACATATATATATGCATTTACAGGTATATTGAGAAAACAAATAAATCTGAAACTTGGTGCCCTTTACTTATTGTGCATATGTATGCATGTTTACTGTATGTATGTACATTGTCATGGAATGTTGGTCGGTATAATGTAATTATGAAGGGGAACAACCATCCCTTCAGTATTTTCAATAAGATTGTAACAGTCATTATATTACTAAGCTGGAGTTTCGTGGGTCAAATCCCAGACAACAGCAACTGTTTGTTCTCGGACATATCTCTCGCGAGCGCCTGACAAACATCCGAGAGTAAAACCGTCATGCGAAAACTTCTCAAAAGACAAATTGCCCTCCGGATAAGCCATTAAAAAGTAGGCTGATTCCATTCGTATGAAGAATATAACACGCACAAGAGAAGGACAATTTGTATATTTCGTATGCATGTACATGTGCATCTTTTCTGTGCGCATTTTGAACTGATTGAAAATGGGTTTTATACTATTTTACAGAGATCGTTGTTTGCCTTTAATAATAAGATTAATCTCCATGCGCAACTACTAGTTTATGCGGACGATATAGACATTAGTGGCCGAACACAGCCGGCTATCACGGACCGGTCCGTTCGCTAGTATTGAAACGGAAGTTGGCAAAATGGATCTAGCAATAAATGGGGGCAAAACCCAGTACAAGATGGCGCAAAATTAATCACCCTATCGGAAGATTTTATAATTCTTGTAAATGGCGTCGTACGTCAATCATATTTTATATTTGTGAACTAGATAGCTGCAGTATACAAACAGACAAGCAATGGAGCGCTATACTCCGCAAGAGCGTGGAATAATTGTGTCGATTGGTGGTTGTGTGTTAGCGCAGCGTGAATTTCGACGTCGATTTCCTAATCGTGTCGAGCCAACTGGGCAAACATTCCGCCGCTACTCGACTAGAACAGATTGGAACCACAGGAGACCATGCATGGTCGTGGCCGCTACCGGACTGGTCGTTCAGCCGAAATTATGGTGGCTGTGGCTGCCGATGTCGCTGAGAACGAAGAAACATCAACCAGACAGCCAACCAGTTACAGGGCCATGATAAACAACTTCTTACCGCCGAAATTGGATGAGCGGGGCATGGTGAACATGTGGTTTTAACAAGACGATGCAACCGCATACACAGCACGAGCCACAATGGATATTGTGAAGGAAGCGTTTCCTGGTCGCGTAATCTCCCGTTTTGGCGATTTGGCATTCACAGCAAGATCGCCCGATTTAACCATCCCAGACTTCTTTCTACTACTTGAAGTCGCGGGTTTATGCCAACAAGCCTCAGACAATCGCAGCCCTTAAGGAGAATATTCGACAGGAATGCGAACAGTTATCACCGGAAATCTTGCGGAAAGTTATGAAAAATGCGATAAAATGGGTACAACTGTGTATCAACACTGGCGGCAGCCACATGGCGGATATCATCTTTTCCACTTAACAGAAAACATTTTAAGGGTCCAAATAAAGATTTCCATCACTCAAAATCATTTTTTTTTATTTAGTAAAAAAGTAATTCAAAAACAAAATTGGATGATTAATTTTGCGCCACTTTGTATATGCTGTCATCGATGAATTGGACAGAACATCACAATCGACAGCTATAATTGTGATGTAGTAAGGATCTTTGTCTATTTCGGTTCTGCTATACATTCTAATAATAATAACATCTCTGCGAAAGCGAAGTCGATTAAGCCATCCGTCCGTCCCGTGTGTCACCGGTTTTTGAACCTTAAATTTTGATCTAGGAAGATGAAATCCCATATCTGGGCTTTTGAAAAAAATGTGTGTACAGTTCAAGTGTAAAATTTTTTGAAATCCGCCCACTGCTTTCTTCGCTAAATTATATGAAACCGAAAAATTTTATTAAGACCAAATATTTAGATATTCAGATTGTCTACAATTCACTCATTCATTAGTTTGGCCACACCCACTTTTTAGAGGCGTTTTCATGCAATTTTACTTGTAACATACTCATACGTTTGACGTTATAGTCGTAGTTCAGCACAAAATGCAATATGGCTACGCCCACTTTATAAGGGTTGCAAAGAAAGTAGGATTGGGTATCACATGATCCGCTTCAAAAGAATTGTAGCTTTTCTGTATGCTTTTTTAACGATTGCTTTCTTTATTATTATGTATGTACTTTGAATCTTGTTACTGAGTTTTCTTATATACAAGTTCTAGATGTCGTTGCTCTCGTCAGAAACCTCAATTTCCTTGAGATCGTTTACTGACGATTTTCTTTCGAGGAATCGCTTGAGTTTGCTTAATTATTTTGCTCAGTCTATTTGCACTGAAAGTCATTCAATCAAACACCGCTGAATTAGATAATGTTTACCTAGATAATGTTGTCACATCCTTTGATGACTTATGTATTTGGGATGCCCAAACGGTGAATTGTCGCTGAAAGCCTCAAAAATTTGCGAGAGTTGTTAAAAGCTCTCCAAAACGACTTAGAGTATACTTGAAACCATAATAAACAATTTAATATCTTTAATTTAATGCAGACTACTTTTTTTTCAATTTTATAACTGATAATTTATAACGATTATTATTCAATATTCTCCATCAACCGCAAGAGGATACAGCCCCGACGCAAAGAGGTACATATATGGAGGCTATTAACTGACCCGACACATTCTATCATCTGGAACATTACTGTAAAAGCAAAGCACATCAAATACTTTTCATTCAACACAATAATATAAAAATGTACATTGTTGTTTCGTTTTTGCAGAAGTATTTATTTACATACATGTGTACATATGATATACAACATGTAAGTGCATTATGTAAGTTGTGACCTCAAGTATAAACAAACAAACATCGTTTGATAAAAATATTTTTTCGCGTGGAAACCGGCCTTCCACAGATATACATACATATGTATACAAGAAATTTAAAAGAGAATGCAGATTACATTGTCAAGGTGATGCATAAGTCAAATGACAGCAGTTTGCATTTCAATGTAACCTCACACCTTTTAGAGAATGGAGTGACCTGGCGTCCACCCACAATAGCGCATTAGAACTCACGGAAGCTAATACAGATGAGTGGAAAGAGAAGTTCAACGATTCCCAATATCGCAGCAGTTTAGAAAGAACCAAGTCGTCATCATCTCGACTTACATATAAAATCCTAGACCACTCTCTTGGCGCGAACAACTACTTCAATAATGAATTACCCGCGAACCAAATAAGCATGATATTTAAGGCACTAACTGAATTACTAAAACTCAACTATAATCCACACAGACAAAATTCTCCCTCAATCTGTAGCCTTTGTAGCCGCAATGAAGATGAATATGTTTTTCACTTCATAGCTGTGTGTCCAATCTTGATATAATTACGCCGACTCTATTTCTCTAAAGCTACACTCTCATTAGAAGAGGCCATACTAATTCTTAATGGAACCCAGGTCTCGAACTCACTCTACCTATACTGTATCCATGCCCTCAACTATCGCAATAGCTTCATAAAATTTTTAAATTCTTTTTTTTTGTTTTCTCTTTATAAGCAAGCATTTAATGTCTAAACAATATCTGAAGTTACTTTCCCATTGTAAATATTAAATATATTTATCTTTTATTTCTTTTCAAACTAAAATTGTAAAAAAAATTCTCGACAGACGGCACTTTTTTGTATTCCATGTTCTATTTTCTTTTTGCAAATGAATTATGTAAACTTTCTATTTTTTTTAATAAAGAAATAAAAAAAAAAAATAAAAAAATATTTTTCGAAGTAAAGATAACAAAAGATAAGGACCTTTATTCTTAGTTTACGTTAAATAAAATTAAATTCATTGGATTTTCTGGTTATCTAAATTTTGCACAACACTATCCCACCATAGTAGTCATAAAAACGCTCTAGATACCTAAATACATTTTCCAGCACATACCTAAATAAGTATATAAATATTCATTTTTATTCAAATTTTCACACACGCCAAACTATTTTGTTGTTTTTATGAAACATTATTCTACAAATAGGTCATCCGAATTAAATTGAAACACATGTGTGTGTAGAGAAAGGTACATACATATGTACATATGCAAGTATGTACGTAAATACATACATACATATGTATGTACGTCCTTAGACGCGATACAAATCAACAGCTACCAGAGTATGGATGACGCTTTTTTATGACACTAAATCTACCCTAACCACAACATATTTTATCTCCTTTCAAATGACCTTTACAACGATTATCGTCACTAGAATGTATCATCGCAACAACAAACAACATCTGACGCAGAGCCAACAACGACCACGTGACTTGAGCATCAACACTAAATCCAAATAGAAAATATGTTCTAGCCAAAACATAAAATATCCATAAAAAAAATCCATAAATCCCTTAAAAACACAAAGTCCTTGCGAAAAGTTAAAGCAAAAAATACACATACAAACGTATAATGTATGTAATATGTTCAGCAGCAGTACTTACTTGCATGTTCCACCATTTTGACAGAAATTCGTATGTGGATCCTCACACAATGGTCCACGACCACAATCCAATCCACTAAAACCCGGAAAGCATGAGCAGTGGTACGCCCTGTAAAGAGAAAATACAGTTATTCACAGAAAATAATGAATACAAGAAAAAAGGAACGAAAACCGAATAAAGAATTGGGAAAGTCACCCATTTTACTATTTTATAACCCACATCGTACTTAAATCAAAATCTCTATTCCACATCGGGGCAGAACGCATTTTTAAATCCGCCACTGAAAAGGAGAATTCCGGTACTTACATTTCGAGCGGTCCAGGATGAAATGAAAAACAATCAAACAACTAGGAATGTTTGTAAAGTATGTCCAACAAGAAATAGTCGCTTCTCTTTTATAAAGTAGAAATGATTTTCTGGCACCCTGACTGGCTACAAGTTATTGCAAGTGATTGTATTTATATCCTTAATGTCTCGTAAAACTCTGTTACGAGTCGAAGAAGACCAGTTGGTTTTCAGTTCCAAACAGAGAAATTCCAAACAAATGGGCATACGATTAACTGTAGGCTTGGAAATAGTTTTTTAGACTGCAGCCACCCCAATGAGTGTAACCTTCAGAAGAGCAAGATAAAACAGCAGTATAAGAGATATACATATGTATATATAGTTATGCTATTTACCGTCGAAGAACATTTCAATGCTTTCGGATTACAAACAATTATGTCAGTTAGGGCAGGGCACCTGAATGTCCTAAGAAACTTGCGTAAGGTTGAGATCAGAATCTTAAAAATGACATACGTACATACGTACATATATGTACCTACATATATGAATTGTTCCAATTGCCCGACACCCAAAATCTCCACATCAGATAAATTTAGATATTCTTAGTAACAGTATGTGATTTCCACCCACTACACTCACCTCCCCTTCTAGGCATAGTCCTCGTTCACATTTGCATTCAACTGCTGCTCTACCCTTAGTATTCTTTCTTCATGACACTGCTTATGCAATATTATGGCTACAGTCTCGTTGATTGCGTCCCAACTTTCCTAGTCTCACCCATTTTCTCATCCAGCTGATACCTTTCCATGGACAATGAAATATAACATGTTCCACGTTTTCCATGGGTCACTCTTGAACCTTTTATTTTTATACCCTATCCTAAGGGTATATTAAGTTTGACACATAGTTTGTAACATAGAGAAATAATCGAGATAGGCCCTATAAAGTATATATATTCGTGATCAGCATCAATAGCGAAATCGATTGAGCGATGACCATCCGTCCGTCCGTCCGTCCGTCCGTATGTCACCGCTTTTTGGGCCTTAAATTTTGAGCTAGGACGATGAAATTTCATATCTGGGCTTCTGAGAAAAAGATACAGTACAAGTGTAAAAATTTTTTAAATCGGCCCACTGACACGCCCACTTTTTCATAACTTCATTAAATTATATGAAACCGAAAAATTTTGTTAAGACCAACTATTTAGGCATTCAGACTCCCTACAATCCACCCATAAAAAAATTTTGGCCACGCCCACTTTTTGGGGGCGTTTTCATCATAAAACCGATTTTTGGGCCTTAAATTTTTAACTAGGACGCTGAAATATCATATCTGGGCTTCTGACAAAAAGATACAGTAGAAGTGTAAATTTTTTTTATATCCGCCCACTGCCACGCCTACTTTTTTATAACTTCACTAAATTATATGAAACCGAAAAATTTTGTTAAGACCAAAAATTTAGGTATTCAGATTCCCTACAATTCACCCATAGAACAGTTTCGGCCACACCCACTTTTTGGGGACGTTTTCATCAAAAAAACGATTTTGATAAAATTTTACATGTAACATCCTCAAACGTTCGAGGTTATAGCCATATTTGAGTACGAAGTGCAATTTGGCCACGCCAACTTTATAAAGAGGAGGATAGGGTATCAGACGATCCGTTCCAGACGGATTGTAGCTTTTCTGTATGTTTTGATGTAAGAATGTGGATACACATTTTATGTATTGCCAGTTTATTGTTTTCATATGGTTTGTGGGGTAGGGTATATACTGATTGTATGGATCTAGGGGCTAGGTTGTGCGTGTTCGTATTTGATTGGTTATTAATTTCCTTAGTTTGCAGATTATTTATTTCTAACTAATCGTTCTTCCAAGCTTAGCTCCTGCATAAGCATTGTGCAAACATCAATCGTAGTTTCCTACGCTACACTCGTCAATAGTATGAAAGTTGTCAATCCTTTTATTATCACCTGTCCACCATTGGCCTTTGTACGTCTTCGACATTCCATCAGAAATTTGCATCCACATGCTTATATTTGCAGAGATACTCCCGGAAATATCCAGCCCTCGACAGAAATTGTATGAGATAAAAGATAAGCTCTCCGTGTCCTTTATCACTAGCTCACTCTTCTATATTAAGATCTTTGCATATGTCCATCTTCCTTTGTTTGTAGAGTTCCATCTGTGTTCACACTCCGCTTGTATAGTCTCGTTGGTGGTGGTACTCCCCTTTTCTGGCTCGGTCCCACATTGTGCCGTCGACTCTTTCGGTTCTGAAGTCAGTCTGTGATAAAGTCAAGGTATTTGATCTTTGCCTTGGAGTTGCAATGCAACAACTATCACATAAAAAAACATAGCAAAAAATAAAACAAAATAACCGACAAAAGCAAATTTTAAAAATCACTATTATACATATTAAAATACCATTTATATTTAATTCTTTTATTGTTATATTTAAAATGAAAATTTGGATCTACTAGAACTTGCTAATGCAACGTAACCAACAGCACTAGCACTTTATGAAACTACATTTTCCATAAAGTATCCTGTCTTGCTGGAACATATCGTAATCACTTTCTTTTTACGTTTCTTCTGCGGCAAAAAAATACTTTTGAAGTTTGATTTACCACCAAAAGTTTGCTAACTCAAATCGAAATCACTCGTCCTAATCAAGATCCTTAAGAGTGGCAGACAATCCAAGTAGTACCATAAGCAAACGAAGCGACCTTTCCAACATCAAGCTAAAATCGACAGATTCATTGATACGAGAGGGTCATAGACCGGAAAAAATAAACTGGATTCAGCTTTGGCATTATTGTAGGGTGTAACTGCTGAAGATGTGAAGCTCAGTTAAGTAGGATACGAATGTGTTTTGGTCGTTCTGTGAATGATGCAAGCGAATTCTTTCACTCAAACATCAACAGCACATAAGATCCAAATAGAATAGGATTTCTGATACACGGAAGAGTTCCACATCCATAGTTATTTATTGACAAATCAATGCTATACATATAGCATTCACCAAGTTGTGTTTGGGGAGTATGAATTTCCGGCAGCTGAAAGATGGATTTTGATCTCTTTTCTACGCTTTTATAGAATGTGTTCGACTTTTAATATTCGATGAAAGTAGTTTTGTTATAGGTTAGGTACATGCATATGTACATCGTATCACAGATACGCTTACATACTTTCTTTTCCGGTGGACTTTAGTAAAGCATTCAAGTGCTGTGGCTGTAAAGATTTTCCACAATGAATAGCAAGATTTTTATTTTATTTTAAAAACCCATGCCATCAGAAGTTCATTTATGAAATTGTTTCGAAGGTGGAAAGGAAGAACGTTACATACGCATACGAACTGTGGATACTCTCAGAAATTATTAATGGTAATTGGAAATGATATGTAATTACACACATACATACACATATGCTTCTTCTGTTCGGGGACTAGATGAAGTTATTAGATGTTTTTCTTCACCCAAGGCGATTAAATCTCACACATTTTCATCAGTTATCTAATATCTAATGAAATATGTGCACACATACATACACGGAAAATAGCTAGGAGAGAGGGGGTAGATTTGAACATTGCTAATTAAATCTTAATAAATAATCATTTGAAAGTCAAAACCACAATTCAAAAATTTGCAGTGGTTTTTTCACTTAACGATTAGTGCAGCCGGGAGTATGATTTTCTGCGTTGCTTTTCTATTATTTTAACATTTTTTTGTAACGGTGTAAATATTTTTTCGTCGTGATTGATATACATACATATATCAATCAATGTACCTATGTTTGTATGCATATTATAGACTCCGAAACCACCAAACCGATTGAGCTCAAACTTTCAGGCACCCTCAGTATTGGCCCGAAGGTGCTCTTATGATTGGTCACAATCGATTGCATTTTGAGTAAAACAAGTTTTTCGCTCAACGCAAATTTTAGTGCATTTTGCCAAACTACTAACAAATTTCAAAAATGGTAAACCATTGGACTGCAAAGTCGGCTTTAAAAGAAACCATTCCATAGTACCATGACCAATTAGTCTCTGATGGCAATTGCAATCTAGTTGGAGAAAAATCCGCTTGCGTTTGTTTGGTGGATCTTGGGCAGGCTTTCAGTACAGTTTGGTTTGCTCGTGAAATTAATTAGATAAAAATGATATCTACAATGATATATGATAGAAAATTTGTAGTTACCGACGGGGCGGATGTAACAAGAAACAAGGCACAGTGAATTCGCCTATTCTCTTTAGGGTTTTCTTAAGCGATTTTTTGCAGGACAAGGACCTAAGGAAATATTAAAGAGAAATCTTAGAATACATAGCAGTGTTAATAATGGTACTGCGTTGAGAAATTTAACAGGAGTGAAAAACTTAGGCGTATGGCTTGACCAACAAAGCAAGGTCAGCCTTAATGGGCTTAAAAAACTATTTTACTTGGCGCATCTTACCTCGAATGTGAAGATAATATGCTATTTAATTTTGATATAACCAATTATGACGTACATATAGGTGTTCATGGTTCAACATAAGTTCTTCTTATGTGGAAAATTTGCGGGTTTTCGAAAGAAAATATCTTTGGACATGTTTAAATAAGTATAGGTCTGCTGTGAATGATTTTTTTACATTTTATTTCAAAGAAAAATATTTACGACGATGCGGGGATGCATTTTAAGCGATCTTGATTACAATTTCCTTTTCTTCAAGAGATCGTTAGAGTTGCGTCATGTTCCACCAGACCAGAAGATTTCACGTATCTTAACAGTATTGGATAGACGAAACGTGCCTGTGTTTTATCATAATTACCGTAGATCAACAGACAAGTTGGTAGTATATGCACCGCGTTTCGACTCGAGTGTAGCTGATACTATTTGAAGATAGAACATGTCCATTCCTGCTGAAAGAAGTGACAAATTTCAGGTTAATTCAGAAAAATACTTCTACCTTAAGTGGGGTGTGTAGCTTGACACGACGTGAGACTTGACGATGCTCAGGACTCAAGACTCAGGACCAAATTTTTAGGCATTCAGATTCCCTACAATCCACCCATACTAAAGATTCGGCCACGCCCACTTTTTGGGGGCGTTTTCATCACAAAACCGAGTTTTGGGCCTTCAATTATTAACTAGGACGCTGAAATTGCATATCTGGGCTTCTGAGAAAAGATACAGTACAAGTGTAAAAATTTTGGAAATCTGCCCACTGCCACGCCTATTTTTTATAACTTCACTACATTATATGAAACCGAAAAATTTTGTTAAGACCAAATACTTAGGTATTCAGATTCCCTACAATTCACCCATAGAACAGTTTTGGCCACGCCCACTTTTTGGGGGCGTTTTCATCAAAAAAACGATTTTGATAAAATTTTACATGTAAAATCCTCAAACGTTCGAGTTTATAGCCATATTTGAGTACGAAATGCAATTTGGCCACGTCTACTTTATAGAAAGGAGGATAGGGTATCAGACGATCCGTTCCAAACGGATTGTTGCTTTTCTGTATGTTTATACCCTATCCGAAGGGTATATTAAGTTTGACACATAGTTTGTAACATAGAGAAATAATCGATATAGACCCTATAAAGTATATATATTCGTGATCAGCATCAATAGCGAAATCGATTGAGCGATGACCGTCCGTCCGTCCGTCCGTCCGTCCGTATGTCACCGCTTTTTGGGCCTTAAATTTTGAGCTAGGACGATGAAATTTCATATCTGGGCTTCTGAGAAAAAGATACAGTACAAGTGTAAAAATTTTTTAAATCCGCCCACTGCCACGCCCACTTTTTCATAACTTCACTAAATTATATGAAACCGAAAAATTTTGTTAAGACCAAATATTTAGGCATTCAGATTCCCTACAATCCACCCATACAAAAATTTTGGCCACGCCCACTTTTTGTTGGCGTTTTCATCACAAAACCGATTTTTGGGCCTTAAATTTTTAACTAGGACGCTGAAATTTCATATCTGGGCTTCCAAGAAAAAGATACAGTACAAGTCTAAAATTTTTTTACATCCGCCCACTGCCAGGCCTACTTTTTTATAACTTCACTAAATTATATGAAACCGAAAAATTTTGTTAAGACCAAATATTTGGGTATTTAGATTCCCTACAATTCACCCATAGAAGAGTTTTGGCCACGCCCACTTTTTGGGGGCGTTATCATCAAAAAACCTATTTTGATAAAATTTTACGTTTAACATCCTCAAACGTTCGACATTATAGCTTTATTTGAGTACAAAATGCAATTTGGCCGCGCCCACTTAATAGAGAGGAGGATAGGGTATCATACGATCCGTTCCAGACGGATTGTAGCTTTTCTGTATGTTTTTATACCCTATCCTAAGGGTATATTAAGTTTGACACATAGTTTGTAACATAGAGAAATAATCGAGATAGACCCTATAAAGTATGTATATTCGTGATCAGCATCAATAGCGAAATCGATTGAGCGATGACCGTCCGTCCGTCCGTATGTCACCGCTTTTTGGGCCTTAGATTTTGAGCTAGAACGATGAAACTTCATATCTGGGCGTCTGAGAAAAAGATACAGTACAAGTGTAAAAATTTTTGAAATCCGCCCACTGCCACGCCCACTTTTTCATAACTTCACTAAATTATATGAAACCGAAAAATTTTGTTAAGACCAAATATTTGGGTATTTAGATTCCCTACAATTCACCCATAGAACAGTTTTGGCCACGCCCACTTTGTGGGGGCGTTATCATTAAAAAACCTATTTTGATAAAATTTTACATGTAACATCCTCAAACGTTCGACATTATAGCTATATTTGAGTACAAAATGCAATTTGGCCACGCCCACTTTATAGAGAGGAGGATAGGGTATCATACGATCCGTTCCAGACGGATTGTAGCTTTTCTGTATGTTTTAGTAATGTTAAAGTCATCCAAGCTTTGATACAAATAAATTTGCTGCTTTTTATACCCTATCCTAAGGGTATATTAAGTTTGACACATAGTTTGTAACATAGAGAAATAATCGATATAGACCCTATAAAGTATATATATTCATGATCAGCATCAATAGCGAAATTGATTGAGCGATGACCGTCCGTCCGTCCGTCCGTCCGTCCGTCCGTATGTCACCGCTTTTTGGGCCTTAAATTTTGAGATAGGACGATGAAATTTCATATCTGGGCTTCTGAGAAAAAGATACAGTACAAGTGTAAAAATTTTTTAAATCCGCCCACTGCCACGCCCACTTTTTCATAACTTCACTAAATTATATGAATCCGAAAAATTTTGTTAAGACCAAATATTTAGGCATTCAGATTCCCTACTATCCACCCATACAAAAGTTTTGGCCACGCCCACTTTTTGGGGGCGTTTTCATCACAAAACCGATTTTTGGGCTTTAATTTTTTAACTAGGACGCTGAAATTTCATATTTGGGCTTCTGACGAAAAGATACAGTACAAGTGTAAAATTTTTTTACATCCGCCCACTGCCACGCCTACTTTTTTATAACTTCACTAAATTATATGAAACCGAAAAATTTTGTTAAGACCAAATATTTGGGTATTTAGATTCCCTACAATTCACCCATAGAACAGTTTTGGCCACGCCCACTTTTTGGGGGCGTTATCATCAAAAAACCTATTTTGATAAAATTTTACATGTAACATCCTCAAATGTTCGAGGTTATAGTCATATTTGAGTACGAAATGCAATTTGGCCACGCCCACTTTATAAAGCGGAGGATAGGGTATTAGACGATCCTGTCCAGACGGATTGTAGCTTTTCTGTATGTTTTTAGTTATTTTAGTTAAATTATAAGGCACGATATTGCAAATATTATCTCGTTATACAGCTAAAGATACTATGAAAAAAACAAAATAATTAAAAATAATGTAGAAAATGTATATTGATTGTATATGTATAATGGAGTTAATAAAAATAATGTAAAATATAGAATAATACAAGTTAAATCTATAAATTGTAATTTAATTTAAATTTAAATTCAATAGATACTGTAAACATTTGAGATTCGTTGCCATTTTTGTTTGTTAATATTTTGATTCAAAAAAATTTGTTAGTTATTATACCCTATCCTAAGGGTATATTAAGTTTGACACATAGTTTGTAACATAGAGAAATAATCGAGATAGACCCTATAAAGTATATATATTCGTGATCAGCATCAATAGCGAAATCGATTGAGCGATGACCGTCCGTCCGTCCGTCCGTCCGTCCGTCCGTCCGTCCGTCCGTCCGTATGTCACCGCTTTTTGGGCCTTAAATTTTGAGCTAGGACGATGAAATTTCATATCTGGGCTTCTGAGAAAAAGATACAGTACAAGTGTAAAAATTTTTGAAATCCGCCCACTGCCACGCCCACTTTTTCATAACTTCATTAAATTATATGAAACCGAAAAATTTTGTTAAGACCAAATATTTAGGCATTCAGATTCCCTACAATCCACCCATACAAAAGTTTTGGCCACGCCCACTTTTTGGGGGCGTTTTCATCACAAAACCGATTTTTGGGCCTTAAATTTTTAACTAGGACGCTGAAATTTCATATCTGGGCTTCTGAGGAGAAGATACAGTACAAGTGTAAAAATTTTTGAAATCCGCCCACTGCCACGCCTACTTTTTTATAACTTCACTAAATTATATGAAACCGAAAATTTTTGTTAAGTCCAAATATTTAGGCATTCAGATTCCCTACAATCCACCCATACAAAAGTTTTGGCCACGCCCACGTTTTGGGGGCGTTTTCACCACAAAACCGAGTTTTGGGCCTTAAATTATTAACTAGGACGCTAAAATTTCATATCTGGGCTTATGACGAAAAGATACAGTAGAAGTGTAAATTTTTTTTACATCCGCCCACTGCCACGCCTACTTTTTTATAACTTCACTAAATTATATGAAACCGAAAAATTTTGTTAAGACCAAATATTTAGGTATACAGATTCCCTACAATTCACCCGTAGAACAGTTTTGCTCACGCCCACTTTTTGGGGGCGTTTTCATCAAAAAACCGATTTGGATAAAATTTTACATGTAACATCCTCAAACGTTCGACATTATAGCTATATTTGAGTACAAAATGCAATTTGGCCACGCCCACTTTATAGAGAGGAGGATAGGGTATCAGACGATCCGTTCCAGACGGATTGTAGCTTTTCTGTATGTTTTTAGTTATTTTAGTTAAATTATAAGGCACGATATTGCAAATATTATCTCGTTATACAGCTAAAGATACTATGAAAAAAACAAAATAATTAAAAATAATGTAGAAAATGTATATTGATTGTATATGTATAATGGAGTTAATAAAAATAATGTAAAATATAGAATAATACAAGTTAAATCTATAAATTGTAATTTAATTTAAATTTAAATTCAATAGATACTGTAAACATTTGAGATTCGTTGCCATTTTTGTTTGTTAATATTTTGATTCAAAAAAATTTGTTTGTTATTTTTGTTGTAATTGTTAAATTTAATATATAAGTAAACGTTTTACACAAAAAAGAAAATATTATTTAGTTCTAGGTCGAAAGTTTTAGACCTGCGTGTTTCTTTAGTTCTTCAGGACCTCTCTATTATTTACGTAATGTTTGCTGTTCTTCCAATAGACTGTGGAATGGGCAGACTGTCGTTATGTATCCAAAAATGATTGGTGAAGTACCTACATGCTGCGAACGTGTTTGGGAGGGTGTGAGGAAACAAATAGTGGCAATTGAGCTGCGATATTACAAAACTGAACACCTGGCAGAAATATCAACATCCATTAAATGTGTACAATAGTAGATAGATACTACCTAATTATTATTTAACAAAAAGTTAACTTTTTTTTGTATTCAATATCTCAGACACAAAGGGTTGAGACACTGCCTCGTTTTTGGCCATAAGTAGGCCTTATCTCGTCAGCACAAAATCCCCTTGAAAAGCAGGCAGTGCAGTGACTCCAGCCATGACCATAGCGTAGCTTCGTAAATCCTATCCAATGCCTCGATTGCTCTTTTGTGTGACATAGAGCACTCATCCCAGGCTATTAGCTTGCATTCTCGAAGTATGATATGTTGGAAATGTGTTTTAATTGAGAGGTATCTTGAATGCTGATTGCGCAATCAGAAAAGTGTTTTGCGTTCCGCCTGGAGCGTTCATGAAGAAATTGTTATCATCTGTTGATTATAAACTTTCTTCTTCTTTCTAATACCAAATTTGAGCACCATAAAACATTACATTTTTTTAGGTTGCTTTGAAGACTTTATATTTAGCTTCGTGGGATATATTTGGGTTACATAGAATTTCCATAATCTCACAATAGATATATATTTTCGATTCTGGAAGTTTGCTCTGCCAAAGAAGATTCCAGTTTCCATTGCTTTTTATCAGAATTCCAAGATACTTATATTGTTCAATTAAATCAATTGGTTCGTTACCATATTAGCATTGTTCACGTTTTGAGTATCTACCACCGGCTCCACGAATGACCATCATTTTGGATTTCTCGAGACTAACCAGCAAATTCCAAGTCTTACGTATGGCATCTTTATTGACAGCCAAGCGGCAACAAAAGTGATTTCTGTCATTGAAATCAAATCGAAGCTTCTAAGTCTTTGTCGCGAAGGGCTACGGGTTCTTGGCGCACAGCACAACGTAAGACTTTGTTGTTTTCCCGGACACAAAGGTTTGCTGGGAAATGAAAGAGCTGATGAACTGGCAAGAAAATGCTTATCACTTGAACTTAGTGAGGCAGAAACTACAGTCAAAATCTCACCCTGTAATGTTAGGCAAGCGATTGGGAACAAAACAATAGTAGCAGCAAATGAAAGATGGGGCAGGCTCGAGTGCTGTGTTAGGAAAATGTGACCACTCTACAACAAACAAAAAACCGAAAGAATCTTACAAATGAAAAAATCCTTGTCCTTTCTCGTGAGTGTAATTACCGGGCTTAACATGCTGAAATATCACACATAGAAGACGAGATATAGCACGGACAAGGTATGCAGAAGCTGTGGTGACGGGAAGGTGCATGAGGATACTCCACACTTCCTCTGTCACTGCCCAGCACTCTGACAAATTAGAAACAAAATTCTAGGAAGATATTTTTTCCAAGATTTAGAAGAACTTTGAGACAAGTCTTTAAAAGATTTGCATAAATTCATAATCGTTATGGGATGGCTTGAAGATCCATAGGAGGTATACACCCTAGGGGCATCACAATGGATCCATTATACATTGATCTAGGTGTGACGGGTGGAAGTTTCCCTCCCGTTAACCCCTTAACCTAACCTAACCTATGTATGGCATATACCGTATTTTGCATCTACTTATGTAGGTAATTCTGCGAAAATGACAATGTCATCAGCATAAAGTAGGATATTGGTTTCGATATCGCCCATTATTGTACTACGTAGTTAGTTAGTTATTCATGTGATCACTCTTTGTTCAGTTTTCTGCAACGTGCTTGAGCTCTCTTCAACCTTTGCAAGTGTCCTGGACTGCTCAACTGTTCTGCGCCATGTCTACATTCTGTCCAGAAATGTTAAGTTGGGAGATGGAGCTCAAAAGACCTTTTCTTTTTATTTTAAGCCCTACTCTACTGGCTTCAGCTTCCATATTCTGACTTATGTGGTGTAGATCCAAAACCCTGTGTGTAAGCAAGCAGATATCCTCATCGTAATCAAGATGTTTTAGGTAAGATGTCTTTGTCCATTGAACACCTCTGCTTTCCTCTACAGAGCTGCGCGACACAAGGAAAAGAAGCGGCGATAAAACACAACGCTGTCGAACTCCGCTTTAGACTTCAAAGGCTTCTGATAACTTATCATTGTGTAGAATATGACATTTATCGATTTTAGCAGGAATACTCCTCCTGCGCAAGGCTTTCCATATAAACTCCCGGTTCACGCTATCAAAAGCCTTCTTGAAATCGATGAATAGCAGGTAGAGGGGCTATGATCGATCTCAGTAGCTCTGCCGATGTATTTGGCGCAGCTTGGTAAAATTAGGTGAGAATTCCATCAATGCCTACCGCTTTGTTCTTTATCGCGGTTCCAATCTCTGTATTGCTAGGGAGACCAGTGCGAATTCGGGAGTCTGCTACTTCAGATGGTTCGGGACACTCGCTCGTTTATATGGTTAAGTACCATCGCGAAGTGCTCCCTCCATCTTCTGAGCTGATCTTCATCCCCTATCAGTAGGGAACCGTATACATTTCTTATAGGATGCTGTTTGTCTTAGTTTCCATTTTAAGCCATCGTCACACCTTATCAAAGGCTTGCAATACGTCACTGAATAGACTTGATCATATTGGTTTTCTATCACGTCAGTGCACCTGTGCACCAGTGTCAATTGTCGAATGCTTACTTCTGAAATCAAACTGGTGGTCTGGGATAAGATTATTATCTTCAATAACTGGTTGTAGACGCCTTAGGAATAGCCTTAGTAATATTCTCTCGAAGATACATATTTATGACTGGAAGGAGCGAAATTCGACTGAGAATTTCTTAGGTGATCAAATCATAACCAGGAGCTTTCTTATGTTTTAGAACCTCGATCTCTTGTTTTAGTTCTCTTAGCACTTGTGAGTGTTAAATCGCCTGATAGTAATTCCGTCTTGATATTGTCGTAAACCACTTGCCAATCGAACGGCTTAAAGGTTTATACCAGATAGGCGGTAAAACATACCGCTCTTTCTTTATATTCTCTTGCCCATTAATTTTAATTTAATTTAATTGGTGACGCGGTGATTTTGGGCCTTTTGGAGCCTTTTACAGCTTTCCAGAGTGAATAATTGGAATTTGTTTCGCTGTTAAACTTCTAAGGTAGAACTAAGGTTATGTGCATAAAATTAGCAAGTCAATAATTTAAATACTTCGGTGTTAAAAAGTCTCCAAAGAAAATGTATTCAAATGTGCCCCTCTACCTGTGTAAATACATACATACACATATGTAGACCATTTTAGATCACAGACCTCTCATTAGTTGGGTATCGCTGCATAAATTCTTAAAAATACAAAATAACTGAATTAATTACTTTAAATTCTGAAGTCAAACATCTGCCAAATTGCAAAATAAGTCACATCACGCATCACTACTATAGCATTTGTATCGATTTCAACTGCAAAAAACGGCAAGAGAAAAATATAAACCGAAAAAATATTCTAAATCTGAATGTAGCCATGTACATATATGTACATATATATAAAAAAATAGGCACACGAATCCCTAAGGATAAGTGAATTGAATTAAAATTAAAAGCGAGAACGATGCAGAACAACACAGCTGTAGTAGCTGTAGAGTTTTCCGCTTGCCAATTTTCATATACAATTTTTGATTTGCCCCGTTTCCTGTAGAGTTAGATGTCAGAGAAGTTCAGTTGTATATGCGGGTGCGGTAGGGCAAATATAAAAATCCTATGTCCATTATTTTTTTGCACAGAATGCAAATTTAATATTCACCAATTGCAAAACATGAAAAAAATGCTCCAGCAACAGTTTACCAACGAACAAAATACCCACGGAATAGAAAAACAAAAACAAACAATTTGTTAGGATTTTACGTACTAACAAATTTAAATTGGAAAGTTAGTTGGTTTTATTTCCGGGCCATTCAGTCAGTATTCGTTGATTTCATTCCAATTTAAAGTAAACTTTACTATCGTGGCTTTTTTATTTCTATTATATTCCCATTCTGACATTCATTTTTAGTCTCTTTAAGATAATCGTCTTCCTTAGGTCTATATTTCATACATAAGATTTTTTGTATCTAGCCTATCGTAAGACCTTTAAGGGTATATTAAGTTTGATACATAACTTGTAACATAGAGACATAATCGAGATAAACCCTATAAATTATAAATTATAATTCCAACTAGGTGGTTGAAATAATATACCCTGAGTTACAAAAAAAGTGGCGCATCTAGATATTTCGCGATTACTTCAAGTAAGTTGGAAAAAAAAAGGATTTTTTTTTAATACAGTTTTGTTTATTAACATAAAAATAAGTAATTCATGTTAAAAAAGAATTAAAAAAGGAAGACTTTAGAAATAAAACATAAATTAAGGAAAATGGACAAAAACTTCATAAATTAACATTTTACATTTTTATTATTATTTTTTTTTTAACGAGTCCTTGTTCCTGTAATAGTGGGTATTGCCTCACCGAGCATCTAACAAACCAGATATTTGCCGAGGCATACATTGGATTAAGTTTTTTACGATGGTATCGTCCAAAATGTCCCATTCCTCGGTCAGAGCAGATCTCAGGCCGCTGAGTGTCTCTGGAAGGGCAGGCCGTATCCCAATCTTTTTCTCCAGCAGGTCCCAAACGTGTTCAATGGTATTCATGCCCGAGCTCATCGTAGGCCAAGCCATCACGTCGATTTCCACTTCTTGCAAATATTCGGTAATGCACCTGGCGACGTGTTGTGTAGCATTGTCTTGCATCAGCAAGAAGTTTTGCTCAATAAATGGTGAGAATAGAACAACATATTCCTCCACAATGTTGGTGATATAATACGTGGAGTTCACTGATACTTCCATGATGCACAGCTCGGTTTATCCGCGCATGAAAATTTCTGTCCACACCATGACGGAACCTCCTCAGAAATTTTCCCGCTGGGCAATCGTTGCCGGAGAGTATCTCTCATCTTATCATCCCCACACTCTGCTACGTCCAGCTGTTGAGCGGAGACGAAACCTGGAGTCATCAGTGGAAAGGACTGTACCTTAGTCGGTCTCTGTCCAATCCTGGTGAAAATTTGCAAATTGAAGTCGACGTCGCTTATGTTGTATCGTGAGTCTCGGTACACGAGCAGGTCTTCTTGCTCTCAGGCCACTTTCTACTAATCGCCTTCTCACCGTTTGAGCATTCACAGCTGACACTCTAACAGTTCGAAGTCTGTGAGCCAGCTCAACTGCTGTTTAGTGACGATTCCGAAGACTTTGAATCACCAAATATCGGTCATCCCTTGCAGTAGTTACTGCGGGGCGACCTGATCCTTGACGCCGTTTGTAGGAGCCTTCTCCGGTTTTCTTATCATAATATCGGCATACCGCACGCTTCTGCCACTCTCAACTGAAGCCAGCGCTCAGACGATTTCTTCTGCCATTATTTGCATATTTTTTTTTTACAAAAATCAGTAACAACTAATAAATAATCAAATTAAAACAAATCCAGAACAACAAACTTAATAAAACACATACAGGATCATGGAAATCATTCGGTATGTTTCACATCTGTAGGAAAACACGAATACAATACGGTTTTCTTCAATACGATTTGCACATCACAAAGAAAATTAAAAGAAATTATGCAAACTAGAAAACAAATAAACCATCGCATCGCTTTGTCGCGCCACTGTGCGCGCAACCTAAGAGGGAGAAGCAGTGCAAAACAAGTCTACTTTTTTTATAGTTTCACTATTTTATATGAAATCGAAACATTTTATTAATATAAATAAATTATAAAGCCATAAATTGACTTGGTTAACCTACAAACCTTGTTTCCTTCTTCGTAACATGGTGGTACACCTATTTGCATGGAATTGCTCTTTTACTATAGATGAACCAGTGTCAAGGTATTGTGTTCCAATAAAGAATTATATTCGGCATTCATTGCCTCTTTCCATAGCTCACTATATTAAGTTTCGTCAATACTTTTCGGATTCTTTATAGAAGTCATAGAAGGTTAATTACCAAGTAAGTAGTAAAAGGTCTAAGTAAGTACTAGTACTACTAGTAGAAGCTTATATTTTAAGTATTTACTAGATTTGGTATGCATAAACATGAGTTTTGACTTGCCAGCAAATACTTCTAATGTATACCGAATTCATTCAAGTAAATACTACCGGTTCATCAAACAATTGGTAGTATATACATACTTATTTTGTATTATTTCCCAATTGCTTTTCAACTTGAAACCCAGGATCCCCAACGTATCTTGAAAAGATCCTTATCTTTTTTTGAGGTAATACTGCCCCTCCTCTTGTTTCAGTTTGAATGCCTTAAAATATATGAATTTACGAAACATTGTCATACAGCAATTACTTACCAATAAAGTATTCACTTAACCACTCTACGCTTTCCTTCTCAAAACCGTAAAGCATTTTTAAGTTAGAGTTCATAACCCTTCGCTTCCTGTAAACTTTTTCGGAATTAATTCGTAAAAATTCAGCCATTTCAAATAATAATAAATATAGCGACCTGATTGCTTCAAAGTGAGACTCACGACTATAATCCTATTTATTATAGCTGCAGAAGCAGAAAAGTATATACTAGCGAATTTTCAAGTTGCTATTCACCAACTTGAAAAAAGTCAAGTAAATGCTACAGAAGTATAAGTGCTTACTAGTTTTTATGCATACAGTATTAAGTATGTACTAGTGAAATGCATCCGAAACTAGTAAGTACTTTGTCCCCTAGTAAATGCTTGTTCTCCAGCACTTACTTAAGTTTTATGCATATGAAAATCAGGTATTTACTTAAAAATCGTGTAGTAAAAGTATTTACTAGTTTTTATGCATACGGCCCAATATCCGACGAATAACATTTTTTTCGCCTTTAAATCACATTTTCGTCTTCTTTCTCTGGGTATATGGACCATTGCTTTACATCCAAAAACCTTTAGGTTACTTAAATTAGGTAAGTCAGTTCAAAGTCCTTTGGGTGTGTTATAATCCAAAGACTTCATTGGAGAGCAGTTACCGTACACTACTGTGGACACTTCTTCTGCCCAAAACATATTTCCTAAATTCGCATTCAGTAGCATGCATTTAGCTCGCTCAACTGCAAAGCGGTTCATTCGTTCCGGTAACCCATTTTACTCGGGTGTATATGAATTGTTGTAAATCGGGTGTAAATTGAATCGTTTGATGTTTAATTCCAAACTGTTTTAAATAAACTTCAAAATTATGATTAATGTATTGAGGGCAATGAGCGAGCTGATGAACTAGCAAGGCGGGAATCTGCCCTTGATGGTTCTCCGCCGTAGGCAGTGAACATCCCGCTGGGGGCCCTTAAGGGTAGAATCTTTGCGCACTTTCTATTAAAAGCTGACTGCAGATGGCAGGGGGTGAGGAACTTGGTCATATCCAGGCAGATGTGGCCCAATTACCACCGGAATAGATCAGAAGAACTTTTAAATAGAAATCGTGCAAATATCGCAAGAGTGCTGGCAATAAGTAGTCAGAATCGGCTTTCCGTTTAATGAACATTGTCGCAGCTACCATATCGCTAACGAGAAAGAGAAAATATTACACTTCCTAAGCAAGTGTCCAGCTCTAGGCAGGGCCAGGCAGCGCACGCTAGGTAAACCCTTCTTTAACAACCTAGAAGAGTTAACGGCGATTAGCATTGGGGATATCATTACTTTCCTCAACGCAACAAGGTGAATATGGATAATCGTCACTCATCTCCCTAATCCTTATTAGTCTACATCCTTTTTACATCCGATAGATCACTTGAGTTGTGGTATTAAAACGGCGCCTTTGCGCTAATTATGATTCGGCACGGCTTGCTGTTACAATCACTTCTACCTACGGACGTATGATTAATGTGTTCTTTACCATTACCTCTTTGGATGATTTTAGTTTTTGTGTTCCATTAGTTCTCTACAAGATATATAAACTCCTTAAATTTCTCTAATACATTACTTTCAGAATCTAAAATATATATAAATACCTGCCTTTAGAAGTCTCTAATGAAAATCAGGAAGTTATTTTACCTCCATTGGCCCACATAATTTGGAGTGGATGACTTGCAGAGGTTGAGTAGCTCTGAACAGTTGCCTGGTGCTTTCCTTCTACACAAGTGGTACAAATAATTCCCTCTCTCCTTGGTGATAATTTGATTGTTGTATTTTCACTTATCTTATGTCGAGGTGGCCCATTCTCTGGTGCCATAAATTTATTTTATTTATTATTATTTTTATTTAATAGCTATTGTCTTCATTTACAGCGGCAAAACTGCTACTAGTTTTTGTTCTTTTTTACTCTCAGTATCGCTTTACACAGATAGCGATAAACAGCAATAAATGAATAAACGCAATTTTTCAATTCTAATCGAGATAATCTAAAATCAATTTCTTTGCAAAGCTCACTAAACGAACGTATGCACCTAGTAGGTACTGTCATCCTGGTTAAGTGGAATATCTGTGCCATTTTTTTTAGTACCATTTCCAGTTACCCAGTTTCCTAGTTATACCGGCCTTAACACGCAGATTATAAAAAGATAATTGCACGTTATAAAAAGAGACTTATTTGTATACTTATACATATGTACATATGTATGTACACACATACGAGTACAAATGTGCATAGAGAAAATAAATCATTTGGAAAAGTGAATCATAGTTCGTAGAAACAGTTCAACTAACGCACAACTTAACAACATATGAATCATACTCTGAGATATACTTACGTGATACATGTTAGTGAAGACAGGAGTGGAAACTATGCAAAATATAACTGTTTTTCCTCACGTTAAAGAAAATAACATCATGCACCCCGATCCCAGGCTTGACTAAATAAAAGTATGTAAATGCAAATATTTTTTGGGAAAAAATATTAAAATTTTTCACCAGCCTGACTTCTTTTTACAATATTCTTAGACGTATAGAGGTTTTTTTGTAAATACATATGAATTCAGTTTACAGAAATTTTCCTTAGTAAAAGTGATGTGAAGTGCATCACAATTTGGCCCAGTAAAAGAGGTATTCCACTTATCCAGGGTCCACTCACCCAAGTTCGACTGTAATAGGCTCACTGCTACCATAATTTGTTCTATGCCTTCTATCGAAAAGTAAATTTCTCACCCAAAGAGATCTTTGGAAAGCATAAATACATATGTTTATGTAAGTATATTTATGAAAAAACTAATTCTGATGAATTTATGTAATATTTAATTATGTCGCGGATAAGCAAAATCATTGCTGGTCCTCTTTTTATATTAACATTGCCTGCTTAAGTGCCCGAATTTGTTGCAATTGGAACAACGTGGTCCTTTGTTCTGCGATTTATTGTGATGGTTTTTAATAGGAATCGGTTTTTACTTGAATCTGATGGTTTAACATCCTGAAATATATTTGTTTTCACTAAATCCACATTGAAGGAACACACCAGGACTTTCCATAGCCATGATCATTGGTTAGAACATGGCGGGTAGGCCAGCAAGTAACAAAGTTCCAAGCCGAATATGTACAAAATTCCACATCCTTTTTTGTATCCAAAGCGCAAGAATACTTACTTCCATCCACGTTGCTGCTGCCCCTTCATAAACGATGTAGTTCACCACGGTGGGGTTAGTTTTATTTATTACTATCAGAAAATAGTAGAACGGCTATTACCCAATGATGTACATACATATGTCACTTCAAGAATACTTATTTTACTGTCTAAAAACCGAAAAATAATTAACTTACCTTCCATGTTTCTCATCTTCCTGGTCACCTGCCAATGATCGTAACATCAAAACCATAACTCTAATTATTGTGTGCACAGATTTCACCGGATGTACACCTCCGATTACTTTATTCAAAACAGTTTCACACAGCGTATGATGTGTATACAAAACATATTTATATTTATATATGTACTCAGATGTATGTACATTTATAAAAAAGCGCATTATAAAATATCTGAGTGGATGTACATATTCATACACACTTATATGTACATATGTACATGTACATATATAGAGTTTAACAAGAGTTCTTTTGTGTTTCTTTACTTAAACACATGAGAAACTTTGATCCTGAAACTTTCATAGTTTATACGTTTCACAGTTTTTTCTTGTTTCACACACATTAAAGTGGTACCCCTGGAAGCAATTATCTTTTTTCTCGATAAAAAGTTTTGAAACTTAAAAAGGTTTTGTATCTCTACGCTCAGAAATTAATAAATTTTCACGCACTAAAACTTCCTCAAAATAAAAGTACATACTGCCATGTCATACATAGAACAAATGACATTTCTCTTCGTCTTACATGTATATATATATACATGTATGCACATATATATACATTCAACGGAGTTCAGCGCAATTGTAATTCATATTCTCACCTAGTATTGTGCAGTTAATCCATGTAAACTCCTGCGTGGGACGTGGATATTCATGGGATTAAGGAAAATTTACAAAACAAATTAAACTGAAATTCCTTTAGGCAATATATTCATTCGCCATTCAGAATTCACTTGAAATCCGTCCGTTTATTCATGCCCAAGAAGGAATTACTATCCCTTCCCTTTGTATGGCGTTTTCTTCAAGCGAAAATTTATTCAGTTCGTTTCCTCAAGGATGTAAAGAAAAACTTTTCATATTTTAAGTAAGAATCATCCTCTCCGTATCCTTTGCAAAATTAGGGACAATTTTGTGCCGTGCTGAATGTGCCGGGGCCAATGTACGACAGCTAAAATGAAGATCAATAAAATATTCTGAAATGATTTGGGTCTTAGATGTAATAACACGGAACGGAAAGGACGAAGGTGCACAGCGTAGAGAAAGAGCGAATAACCGAGACAAGTGTTCTCATTGCCCCTATCTGGGGGTGAGAAGACACCAAACTTAATTCCTCTTCCTCCTCGCAACAATAAATGTATACAATTTCGCTTTAAGGAGCTGAAAGGACAATTTGTTTAAGGTTTCATTTCACACAGCCAAGTCAACAACAGTGTAATAGGATATGTCCTTATCCTTTGGCGTATCCTGCAAAAGTGTGGAAGTTTTTCGTACTTTATTGCGAGAGATAAGTTTTGATATGGATACCTTTTTTGGGAATGGAATGCTCATATTAAATAGAAGTTTGCATTTTCTTGGGTAAACAATGAAAGGATACTTTTCGGTGTTTGTTGATGATGTTGTTGAAGCCCTTAGGTAATTTACTTAGTTTATTGCGCTCTTAGTGGTCGCTGGATGATGGAATTGTTTTATTACTTTTAAATAAATGCAAAATATTTTTGTGGGATTTATTTGTATTGGTTACCTTGGGATTCATCTCACTCTATCAAAACGAAGAAAATGACGGAACTCTTCGGTGTACTTGCGTATTGTTCTGTATTCCAGGTGACACAAGGATAAAAACAGCGATCAAGTATAAAAACAT
The DNA here is from genome assembly GCA_905220385.1 of Xylota sylvarum. NCBI lineage: Eukaryota > Metazoa > Arthropoda > Insecta > Diptera > Syrphidae > Xylota > Xylota sylvarum. The sequence continues at coordinate 63,392,653 of LR999957.1, read as the reverse complement.
ACAGAAAAGCTACAATCCGTCTGGAACGGATCGTATGATACCCTATCCTCCTCTCTATAAAGGGCGCGTGATCAAATTGCATTTTGTACTCAAATATGGCTATAACCTCGAACGTTTGAGGATGTTACATGTAAAATTTTATCAAAATCGGTTTTTTGATGATAACGCCCCCAAAAAGTGGGCGTGGCCAAAACTGTTCTATGGGTGAATTGTAGGGAATCTGTATACCTAAATATTTGGTCTTAACAAAATTTTTCGGTTTCATATAATTTAGTGAAGTTATAAAAAATTAGGCGTGCCAGTGGGCGGATGTAAAAAAAATGTACACTTGTATTGTATCTTTTTCTTGGAAGCCCAGATATGAAATTTCAGCGTCCTAGTTAATAATTGAAGGCCCAAAACTCGGTTTTGTGATGAAAACGCCCCCAAAAAGTGGGCGTGGCCAAAACTTTTGTAGGGGTGGATTGTAGGGAATCTGAATGCCTAAATATTTGGTCTTAACAAAATTTTTCGGTTTCATATAATTTAGTGAAGTTATGAAAAAGTGGGCGTGGCAGTGGGCGGATTTAAAAAATGTTTACACTTGTACTGTATCTTTTTCTCAGAAGCCCAGATATGAAATTTCATCGTCCTAGCTCAAAATTTAAGGCCCAAAAAGCGGTGACATACGGACGGACGGTCATCGCTCAATCGATTTCGCTATTGATGCTGATCACGAATATATATACTTTATAGGGTCTATCTCGATTATTTCTCTATGTTACAAACTATGTGTCAAACTTAATATACCCTTAGGATAGGGTATAAACATCCTGCGTTTTTGCATTCTTCTTTGACATATCTGATCATTAATTTGATAACCATTCATCTGTTTTGGCAATTCTAATCGCGTAGTTCGAATAGGCCACCCTCTACATTTTTGTTGATAAAGTTCGGTTTTAAGTTTACCCCATGTGCTTATTTTTTATACCCTATCCTAAGGGTATATTAAGTTTGACACATAGTTTGTAACATAGAGAAATAATCGAGATAGACCCTATAAAGTATATATATTCGTGATCAGCATCAATAGCGAAATCGATTGAGCGATGACCGTCCGTCCGTCCGTCCGTCCGTCCGTATGTCACCGCTTTTTGGGCCTTAAATTTTGAGCTAGGACGATGAAATTTCATATCTGGGCTTCTGAGAAAAAGATACAGTACAAGTGTAAAAATTTTTGAAATCCGCCCACTGACACGCCCACTTTTTCATAACTTCACTAAATTATATGAAACCGAAAAATTTTGTTAAGACCAAATATTTAGGCATTCAGATTCCCTACAATCCACCCCTACAAAAGTTTTGGCCACGCCCACTTTTTGGGGGCGTTTTCATCACAAAACCGAGTTTTGGGCCTTAAATTATTAACTAGGACGCTGAAATTTCATATCTGGTCTTATGACGAAAAGATACAGTAGAAATGTAAATTTTTTTTACACCCGCCCACTGCCACGCCTACTTTTTTATAACTTCACTAAATTATATGAAACCGAAAAATTTTGTTAAGACCAAATATTTAGGTATACAGATTCCCTACAATTCTCCCATAGAACAGTTCTGGTCACGCCCACTTTTTGGGGGCGTTTTCATCAAAAAACCGATTTTCATGAAATTTTACATGTAACATCCTCAAACGTTCGACATTATAGCTATATTTGAGTACAAAATGCAATTTGGCCACGCCCACTTTATAGAGAGGAGGATAGGGTATCATACGATCCGTTCCAGACGGATTGTAGCTTTTCTGTATGTTTTTAATTCAATTTAGTTTATTTAGCATTATTTAGCTAATACAATACAGTATACTGTATAACTAATAATTAATTTTTGATTAATTCAATACATGCTTAATATAAAGTTTTTACATAGTTTATAATATTTCTCTTAAATCTTAATAAGTTAGTTTCAAGCTTTAACTCATCGGGTAATTCATTAAACATTTTAAACCCTCTATATAATAATGAATTTTGGGCTTTTTGCGTTGTAAACAAAGGAAGACGGAAGTCATTTCTACTACGAACATTATAACTGCGAACGTTATTAACATAAAGAATTTTACTACATAGATAACTGGGTAACAATTCGTTTTTCATTTTAAATACAAAATTAACAACATTCATAATCGTTCTTTACTTAATCATTGACATTATTTTCCTTATTCTTCCGAATAGGCCTAATTTCTTGCTAATCTTCTTCGATATATACTCCATATGGCTACTGAAATTTAAATCTCTGTCGATCATGATTCCTAGATACTTAATCTCTTTAACATTTTCTATTAATTCGTCATTGATTATAATATTATTATCTGATTGAGCATTAATTAACATACATTTAGTTTTACTTACATTTAAACTTAGCTTATTCATTTGAAACCAATCATTTAACAGCTTTAGATCCTGGTTAACTTTATTAATACATTCATTCATATCACTACACGCTACATATAAAAGACCATCATCAGCAAAGAGTTGTAAACGAGAAAATTTAACTAGAATAGGTATTTCATTGACATAAATTAAAAATAATAATGCACAAAAACACTGATCCTTGAGGTACACCAAGAACTACATTTATTGCATCTGATATTGCACTGTCTACTTTTGTCCTTTGAGTACGCCCTTGTAAGTAGGACTCGAACCATTTAATTTCATTTCCTCTCACACCGTATTTCTCTAGCTTGTCGAGTAATATGCTCCTGTCAATGGTTTCGAATGCTCTTCTACGGTCGATGAAGACAGCAGCAATTTTATTTTTTGCGTGAATTTTTGTTTTCCACTCCGCAATTATTAAATTAAGCAGAGACTCACAGCTATGTCTGCCTCTAAATCCAGATTGACACTCTGCAAACAGTTGATTGTCCTCCATATACTTCTGTAGTTGGTGTTGAACAACTTTCTCCAAGATCTTAGCTTCATTGGGAAGCATATTGATCGGGCGAAAATCAACAGGTAGCGTAGGGTAAATAGACTTCTCGATTGATTTTTGGTCTTTAGCTGATTGAATTTTTCCTTTAACAAGATTGCTTTTTGCTTTGTCAAGCGCTGATTTAAAATTATTCCTAGCCAGTCTATAGTTTTGCCAGTCACTCGGCGAATTTGTCCATACCGCAAGTCTATATTTATAAATTTTTTCACTCCTCATTATTTTGAGTTCGTTATTAAACCACTGATTTAATCCAGGCGGATTAATATGACGTTCACACTTTAAAGAGTCTACTGCACCTTTTAAACACGTTTACATATTCGTTGCTAGTACATTCACATCACTGTTACAATCACCATTAAACACTTCAAAGTTACGCTGCACACACTCACGAAATTTTCTTCTGTTGTATTTTAATATTTCTATTACTTTTATTGCTCGTTTAACTTTTATGTTAATTTGAATTTCAATTTCGATACTTTCGTGGTCGCTAATTTTGAGATCGCTCACAACATATGCTTTCACTTCATCACTATTCGTAATTACATAGTTTATAATTGTTCCCGAATTAACAGTAACTCTGGTTGGTTCTTGCATAATTTGTTTAAGAGAGTTATCCCTTAATATTTGTTTTAGCCTTAAAGCATATGTGTCAGACTTCAACCAGTCTACATATGTTTAAATCCCCCATTATTATTATTTTATTTACGTTAATTGGTATTTTATCTACGTATTCTCTAAAATACTCGCAGAAACGAGCTTCAGATGCTCTTGGAGATCTGTATATGCCGACTAAGACTAGGATATGATCCCTAAATATCAACCTAATGGCTAAACACCAACTTTCCATGCCTAAAGGGACATTGTCTAAATGTTCGATTTGCCAATAGTCGCGTACATAAAAATTACGCCTCCTGTATGCGCTGAGGTCGAATCACATCTAACTATTTGGTAGCCTTCTATATTAATTTCATTGTTATTAATTTTAGATGTTACATGTGTTTCTGTTAAACAAACAACTTGAAATTTTTTTGTCGCCATTATAAATTCAATTTCATTAAAATTATTAATCAGACCTTCGATATTCAACAGTAAACACTTGCAGTTTGTTAGTTGCTAATATAAATTTTTTTGTTTTTCGAATTGCAACTTCCGTTTAAGTACCGGACAATTCTCACTCCTTGCGTCATGGGTGATATCTATATTTGGTAGCTGAACATAATCTTTACTACGCATGCAGCTAACATATTTCACTGAATCACTTATACAGTCACTTTTTTTATGTTCACCACCACATTTTAGGCATGCCATTTTGTTTGTACACACTTTAGCAGTGTGGTTAAAACCCCAGCAGTTATAACACCTTTTTACATTTAACTCCTCGTAAACAACACATTTATCCCATCCGATATTTATTTTTTTGACACTCAATAACAATTTAAATGCATCACCATCAACCTCAAGAACAGCGTTAAAATACTCATTTATACTTAGGTGATTCGTAGACATTAACACAATTTAATGTTTTGAAACTCATTGAAACATTCTGCACTTTAATAGCACTCTCTATTTCATTTCTCTCTAATTTGTCCTTCATGCCACACACTAACACTTTAGGATTTCTCATTTGCTGAATTTGAATTTCATATTTATCACTCATATTTTTTACTTGCACCTATACCTATAGGGCAAGTATTGGTTTCGTGAAAAATTTCGAACTCGAGATTTTAATCAAACTTGACATTACTATGATGGAGAAGTCCAAAAAAGTGGGTCCGCCAATTCCGTCTGTCTGTCTGTCTGTATATTCGACTGCAGCCCAAAGGGCTGGACGGATTTGCTTCAAACTTCATATCTGGGGTCTGTGGGATGATCCCTAGAGGCGAAATTGGAATTTTCATTCTAACCTCAAAATTAAGGGTAGTTTACTTAAGGCCGATTTCATTAAAAATGGATTTTTTCGAAAACGGCTTTAACGATTTTGATAAAATTTCATATGTGAGTTAGTTTGGGCATTTGCTATTAGATGGCATACCACGTTTTGCGCGAAAAATGCGTATAACGGTAATTTTACAAATTGACTGTTTCTCGTCTATTTCTACAACGATTGGGCTTGAAATCAATATCTGAGGTGGATATGCTAAATGCAAAATTATAATATACCAAGTTTTGGAACTGCCACGCCTACTTTTAAAAAATTTTACTTTTCAAAATTTTTACTAGAAATCGAAAAAAATTGTTAAAACATAATTCATAGGCTTTGAAAATCTCTATAATTTACCTTAACATCATATATAGCCACGCCCACTTTTACAAAAAAAACTTGAATTTAAGTGCTTATACGATTATAAACTAATAGCATTAAGGTGCAAGTACGTACGACCCAGTCGTGCACTTTATTTCTTTAAACACTGTCTGAATTTTTTTACTCGCTTCTGTATTGCCACAACTTACTGCATTAGCACCATCATTTCTCTTTGACATACCACTCACGTTTAAAGAGAGAGATGAAGGTTTTATTTGTTTCTTTATCTCTTCTTTCGTAATTGCACTAGTTTGAGTGCATTTGGGTTTCAATATTAATTGCGGACCCTTCTTCACTTGCGAGGCATACGACACTCTTTCACTATTTAGCTGATCATTCGCTTGTTTTTTATCACAATTTTTTAGTTCTTTTACAATTTCATGTTTCATTTCCTTTACACTATTAATTACTGTGTGATTATCACTCGTAATTTTTTTAATGCCATTGCAAAACTTCTCACTTTGCTCTTTAAACAGTTCACTGACTTCACTCATTTTTTTTATTTCATTTATATTGTTTTGACAGGTGTCTTGCGCAACCTTGATCGCTTTCAACCGAACCATATATCGCGCCTCTATTGCCTCCAGTAGATTTTTAATTTCAGTTTCATGACTCTTTAAAGATTCTTCGAATTCATTCTTATATTCTTTTAAATGATTTCCGTTTTTCTGAACAATTTCCTGAATGTCTCTTAAAACGAGATCAACGTTTTGTATGTATAAAATACAATCACCACAAATAAAGCGTAGCATTTCATTTGTATTTAGTATACCACTGCTATATTGATCTAACCCGCAGCATTTAGCAGAACAATGAAATACTTTTTCGCACACTCCCTCGCATTTTATGCCAGATTCTCCACGGATCGGAGTCTTGCATTTAGCACACTCCTGCGTTGTTTTTCTTGAGTGGAAAAAACAATGCAGTTAAAATGGCATAAAGCCGTTAACCCGGTTTGATTTTAAATCAGTCAAATTTTAAATATAAAAGTCACTATCTTTATGAAAACAATTGGTTAAATCTACAATTATTTTATTTAGGAATGTATGATACCACTTCTCATCAATATAGGCTAGTTTTTGTAGTACAGCTATGTAAAACTTAAGAGAGCACGTAAACCACATCCGATCACTATGAACTATCACTCTTACGCTAATAACTATGTATATCAGTATATACTTAGTCCAAAGATTCCATTGTCTTGCACTATAAACAGGGATTAACATACTCTACATATTCTGTGTCTTTTTATCGATATCTTTCAGTGTCCTTGTCTTGCAATAATGTGTTAAGCATTTTTAATATTCAATCGGTTCTACATTGTTAAATGACCTGTGGATCACCGTAAGCTGTTTGTTTTATCTCCTAGCTTCTTAAATTGGCATTGCTGTATATGTAGGTACACAGCTAAATGTCTGTTAAGAAAAGTGCTACAATTAGACTGATTGTAGTCATCATCGGGTATCTTTTCCCCACTACTATCATTTGCATTATTCGTTTTTTGGTTGTTGGGTTAGGAAACACTCACCTGGAGCAATCGGACGCAACTGGTCCATTGTACTACCAGGAAACAAAATCCATTTATTATTATAGTAGTATCAGAACTCACCACATCAGCACCGTAGATTTGCCACCTGATCTGACCAAAGGCAAGACAATAACAAATAAAACGAGGCGTACTTGTCTAACTAGTAAAGGCAGGACAATAACAAATGAAATGATCCGAAGTATCCACAAGCGTCGCAAACAGTGGTGTCTCCTAAGCCGTGGCACTAACACGCTTGGCAAAAGGAAAGTATCCCGTAAGAACGCCCATAAGTTGTCTACTGTATTTTCTGCTGAGAGACAGTAAGAATGTCGCCGATTTCTTACAGACCTTCGGAAGTATAGTCTGCCTGCATCTTGGAGAGCCGTGCCACACACAATTGTGTTCATAGGAAACTCAATCGTCAATGGAGGCCCTGACCAAAAACTGCGGGAAGACCCAACGCAGGTTCAGGTCCTGAGAAATCATCCTCTGAGTCTTGCTCAGTAAAATCATCGGAGATCTCATTTCCCGCAATTTTAGTGTGACCTGGAACCCAGAACATTCTCGTTACAGGGTTAAGCAAGAACTTAAACGCGGCCTGACCGTCGACTTCTACCCACCACCTATTCCTCACAATATAGTCGGTAGCCATTAGGATTGTACAGATCTCTGCTTGAAACATAGAGGCATACTTGTCTAACTAGTAGTGAAGTCTAGTGTTGTCAGTCTCCATGAAGATACAAGCACTAGTTGATTAGTTTTGGACTCATCCGTGAAGATTTGACTACAGCCCATTCCAAGCTCAGACTCTGGCCGAGGCCATTCCTGAACGCAAGGAAAGATGACTCTAAATTTGCAGATCAGACGCGAAAGGTCATCGAGACTTCAGGGCGGATGATACCAAAAGCCACCGCGTTTAAGATGATACATTGTACAGCCCAAGATGAAAGTATCAAGTGGAGGTAAATCAAGCAGAGCATATAGAACAGAGCCAGGCGTACTCGGGAAAGATCCCTTGCAACCGAGACAGGCCGTTTTTTTTAGTTTCGTGCAGAAGGCAGTCACATACGTAGGCGAAAGCACCGTCCACCAAACAACCGACGCATAAACACCCGAAGCACCCTTACACTGCCAGAAAATTGAGAGCACCTTATATTTGTTTGACTTGACATGCTTTGCCCAAAGAAGTTTCTTATCTAGGATTACTCCCAGATATTTCGTTTCATCGGAGATCTGGAAAGTGACGCCTTTTAGCATTGGCTGACTCAGACCGGTCACAATTCTCCTTCTCGTGAAGAGAACAACCTCCGTTTTCAAAGGATTGCTTAAAAGCCCGTTTCATGTGCAACATTCATCGACCATGTCTAAGGCTGTCTGCGCGTTGAGGCAGTCTGTAGGCATGACCCGATACAAAGTATGGCAACATCATTCGCTTATCAGTTATCTTCTGAGGGTCGTGGGGTGCACATCTCATTTGAAAGCTACTTTACGTTCTCAAGTTCAATAAGAATTGTCCGGTTTGTTCCGAGAAAGTTGAAAGAAACTTTGTTTTAAAAGTGTCTTGTAATGACTGCAAAGGGTTATTTCACGGGGCATGTGTGAACATCTTTGAACAGGACATTGACTACATGAAGAATAGTGGAACACCTTTTCGATGTGATAAATGCACTGTCCTCAGACGAAGATCTCTGAATTTGCCGTCATCGTCACTGGCAAACAAGCCGACCGAATCGAAAAAAAGCACAACATCAGCAAATAACACAAAGAAAAAGATCAATGAAGAACAAAATTCAATTGTACCACCAGGTGATTTTACACTTCAAATGGTCTATATGAAGCTATCCAATTTGGAAGATATAAACAAAGAATTCCTGAAAACTTTGAATGAACTTCGTGAAGAAAACACTGCTCTAAAAACAAAAATATGTGTACTTGAATCCAAGCTAAATTCGCAACAACAAAACACACTCCGAAACTGCATTGAGATCGCTGGTTTATCTGACGTAAACAACAACAACTCAAAGAATATTGCACAGAGTATTTTCCGAGATGCATTGGGCATCGAAGTAGCTGACAACCAATTTACCAAATGTTATGTGAAAAATGTTCACAAGAACGGCAAAAATGGGAACAGCGGTGCTTCAAGCAAGCCGGTCATTTGTATGGAACTGTCGGATTATGCAGGAAAAGAGACGATGCAAAAAAGAGATTATGCAAAGAGAGACGAACATTCGTGTACATCAACGATGCTCTAACCAAGTACAACCAGGCGTTACTAATGCGAGCGAAAGAGGTGAAAAAAGAGAGGAATTATAAATATGTATGGTTTAGTAAGAACAATGTTCTCATGAGAAAAGTTGAAGGTAGTAATATCATCGCAATAAACTCTTTCGAAGACCTTAAATTTGTTTGTTGATAAAGAATATTAAAATTTATATTTGCAATGAATTCTGATTTTAATTGCTTCGATGATATTACTGGCTCCAATCTAATTGATACTAATTGTGAACAAGCATTTTTATCCAACTTATATTGTGTAAACAAACTATTTTTCATACCAAAACATTAGAAGTCTAAGAGAAAATTTCTTTAGACTAGCATCCCATCTAGATTCTTTTGTCTCTTTGCCGGATTTTGTATTTGTATCGGAGATTTGGATCTATGAATTCGAAAAAAAAGATTATTCTTTTCCGGGTTATGAATTTTTTGCAAAAATCAATGAGAATTACGTGGCAGGTGGTGTAGGCTGTTTTGTCAAAGAGGAATATGATGATTGTGTACCAACGTATGGCATCTCATGGGTTGGAATCTGTTATAAATGAACCGACAAGATTGCCATCTGGTAGCTGTTTAGATCATATTTACGGACGTTTTTCCAATATCTCGCTTGAGGCTTGTGAAAAATGTGTCTTAGATATAGCAATTACAGACCATTCAATGACAGGGTTACTGGTCAGTAAGATCAATAAAAGAAAAATACGGTCTAGGTCTCATAATGAGATCACCAAAATTGATTATTTAAAATTAAAGTCTACTCTTTGCTTTGAGTCATGGCAATGTGATTTTACAGAGCCAGATGCATCTAAATCATATGATCTTTTTATAAAATGTCTAACTATTCATATAAAAAATTGCAGTTATACGAAAATTATTAAAAGGTTGTCTAGAAGGCTAAAACCTTGGATAACTTCGGATCTAGTGCAATTAATTAATAAGAAAAATAACCTCCGACAGAAATGTTCTAAACACCCGAGAAATATAGACCTAAAAAATAATTACAAAAGGCTATGTCTGGAAGTAAAAAATAAAGTTCCAAAATGCCGCGAAACCTTTTACAAAAACCAATTTAATTTAAATAGAGGAAATATTAGAGGTGAATGGAAATTAGTTAACAACATTCTAAATAAGCCATCTTCCTTTAAAAGTCCTTCTGCGATTCTTTTCAATGATTGCATTGTCGCTGATAAGCTCGAAGTTGCCAACATTTTCAATAAATATTTTGCAAACATTATCCATCCGAATTCAACTACATCTTTTTGTCCGAATTCCAGTTTCTTATGTACTCCTTACGAAATTGCTCAGAGCGGTACATTCTTCTTCGAGCCTATTACTGGTTTAGAGTTGTTGAAAACGATAGGTTCTCTAAAAAACACAAATTCTTGCGGATTTGATGGAATCTCAAATCGGATGCTGAAGAACATTGCATGTTTTGTTGTTGACGCCCTAGCGCATATTTTTAATAAAAGTATTTTATCTGGAGTTTTCCCTGTAGCTCTTAAATCTGCGGATGTAGTTCCACTTTTCAAAAAAGGCGCTGCAATTGATATAGGTAACTATCGACCTATTTCGCTTCTTCCTTCAGTAAGCAAAGTTTTTGAAAAAGTTGTTAAAAATAGAATTGTTTGCTTTTTAAATAGAACAAATTTCTTCAGCTCATTTCAATATGGATTTCAAGTAGGAAAAAGTACGGATGATGCACTGTTGAATTTCTGTTCACAAATTTATGATAGCTTAGATAATAAAAAGTTCACAGCAGGTCTTTTTGTCGATATTACCAAAGCATTTAATATGGTTAACCATATCATTCTGTTGCGGAAGTTACAAAATGCTAGTTTTCGAGGTTTTATGCTTGAGTGGTTTAAGTCATATCTTCACAATAGATCACAAAGAGTAGAAATTGAAGAGACTAGAAGTAGAATTAAGTTTATAAATTTAGGGGTACCTCAAGGCTCCGTATTGGGACCAATCTTATTCCTGATATATATCAACTCGTTATTTGAGCTTAATTTCAAAGGCTTGATCACTGCTTTTGCAGATGACGTAGGTCTAACTTACGGTTCAGTAAGCCCTCTAAATTTAATTGCGGATATCAATTCGGATTTAGAACTGCTTAGAACATGGTTTTCTGTGCATAAACTGATGATCAGCTCCAAAACAAAAATAATGTTTTTCAGTCTAACTACGCAAAACTCGTTTGACGCGGAAATTTTTTTTCATGCACCTGAGTGCCAAAGGTTCAAACTGTTGAGCTGCTTCTGTACTACAAGCCTCTCCGATACCTTTTGTAGCAATCTCAACTGCAGCGAAAAGTGTTTTCAAATTGAAAGCGTTAAAGAATTTAAATATTTGGGCCTTATTATTGACTCTAGAATGTGTTTGCATAATCACATAGACAACTTGAGGCAATATTTTAGGGCAACTCTTTGGAATTTCTTTTATCTGCGGAGTGTGTGCTCATCAAGCCTTCTTAAAATAATCTATTATGGAATCTTTCACTCTAAACTGCAATACGGCATTACTTGTTGGGGAGGAGCATACTTTAACAAAATTCAACCACTTCTAGTTTTACAGAAATATATTGTAAGAAAAATATGCGGGAAAAATCGCTTACATCCAAGTTTTTCGTTGTTCTATGATTTGAAAATTCTTCCAGTCCGACATTTGTATTGTTTTAAGGTTTTAGAAATATTTTTCTTTAGGTCTGGTAACTTGAATATTAGAATTCTTGATAATTATAATATACGTGGTAATTACTTGAATCTAGTAACAATTCCTAATTTTCGAACCACAGCCTATAAGAATTTTTACACAATTTCAGCACGTCGTCTCTTTAATAAGCTTCCTTTTTGGATTAGGACTCTAAGTCACAATAAAAGATTTATATATTACGTAAGACATTGGCTTCTAGCTCATGATGTTAAAAGTTTAGAATCCGTTTTTAGTTCTCCTTCGTAACTTGTTGTTTTCGATGTTTTGGTGTATCGTTATTTCACATACATAATGAAGTTTGGTTCTTTCATACAATGAATTTTGTTCTCTAATTTGAATTTTTGAATTGTGTTCTTTTTACACTTACATCGGTACCAGGTGATTAGAAGCTATCCAAGGATTCTACTGCATATTTGATAACCTCATCTGTTGCCATGACCAGCTACGCCGAGCTTTGCGACTTCAACTTGCTCAACTTGCACAGGCGGGCTAAGCTGTGACCCAAGACTAAAAGTCTCCGCTATCGTCTCAATGTGGTTTGGTTCGCCTTTTTTGAGAACTGTAACTAACCTTCTGGTTTTACCTAAAGTATTCTTTTTGTTTGGATCGAAAAAAGTTCCAGTGACCATCTAAATTTGTTTTGAGTGACCGATTTAGAAATTTCTTGGCTTCCTTTTTTAGTTTCAGCATTTCTGAGTTCCAACTGGTAATCTACAGGAGGTTTTCGAAACATATGGTGATAATACTAGTCAGATTTTGAGCAGCATCCTCAACCTTCCGTCTCATTCTGAGTTTATAAGGAGTTTTGAGAGAGTTGTCAAGCGCTTCTCTGAAGCAAATCCAGTTAGTTTTCGCAGATTTCTCCTCTCCTGCAAAGTAATGGCTTCGCATTTGATTTCGAAGGCGATGTACCTATGATCCGACAGGAATACTTCCGGCAGAACTCTACAGTTCAATCAGTTCAATCACCTCCTTTCCTCTTGCCATAACAAAAGTTGACTAAGAACCAACATTTCTAATGATCTTGTCAGACGATAGTAGAAAGTCTTAGAGATGGTTTCCTCGTACATTGCTTTTGCTGCTGCCCCAGACTCTATTCTGAGTATTAGCATCCGCGCACATGAGTAGTCCCATTGCCCGAGAATCACAGTACTCTATGAGTTCATTAACCATTCCATTTTTCGTTCACTTCGTAGCGTATAGCTGCACCATCCAAATCCTAGGTACAGAATTGTACAAGTTTAATCACTGAGAGAAAGTTTGGGACAATTAGGCACGCTCTCGCTCTTTCAGATCGCTCGTCACAGAGTACTGTGATACTCCAAACACCAGCAAAACGACAAATGCGTTTATTCCGCACCCATTGTTCTTGTCTAGCTGTATGTCATTTGAATTAAGCAATCAAGTTATCGTTGGTGTTGACTAACTCTTTTCAATTGCCTTAGACCCTTAAGGTTTGCCCAGTGTTCTTTGAATCGCATTCAAGCTATTCTCTGGTTATTCCGCCGAAGCTACAATTACGACGTTCACGTACCTTGGCGGAGGAAGATGAAGAGGACTTGAAGTGATAATTCAGCACATGTATATATTTACTTGTGGGCGCCGTGGCTCAAGTGGTTAGTGCGTTGGATTACGGAGCAAGGGGTTCCAGGTTCAATCCCCAGACAACACCTAAAATTTCTTTCACGGCCCCACCTCTCGCGAGCGTCTGACAAACATTCGAGAGTAAGAACTGTCATGAAAAAGTGCCGTTCGGAGCCGGCATTAAACAGTAGGCCCCTTCCATTCATGTGAAGAATATAACACGCACAACACGAATGGTTGTGAGAAGCTAGGCCCTGGGTCCCATGGACCTGTTGCGCCAAAAATTTGTTTTTTTTTTTTTTATATATTTACTTAAGTGTCCGCGCTAGCCATCTTGTGTTATTTTGGAATATGCACGGCTAGGTGGTACCTCAAAACAGAACTAGCCTCTACAATTAGATGTTATTCGCCTCTTTTTGCTGACTGTCTGTTCATTTCCCTCGAAACCGTCATGTCCTGGGATCCAGGTTACGGTTATATTGTTCGTAGATGCAATTTCTTCGAGGATATTGGGGCAGTCCCGTCTGAAAAGATATAGAAGCGGACTCCTTTCGTTCTTATCACCATGCACATAGAATAACTGAAAGATTGTTTTTGACTTTCCAAGTACTGCCGCACAATGGAAATTGATACCATGCACCTCCGCTACAGTTCAGCCTTTTTCCAATTCGGAGCCATATGTATCTAAACCAAATGCGATGGTTTTCGCGGTGGTCACCTATAAGGTCTTCAAACTTTCTGGAGAGCCTAAATCTCTTTAGTATGGTGCCTGGGATCTTAAAAAAAGGTTTGTTTCAAAGGTTGATCGGTAAGGTTATAGTTTTGGTTAAAGGTGTTTGCCGCATGAAAATTATCCTAGTCACTTTGGTAACTGTTTAAAGTTATTAGTTGTTAGTAAGCGTTTTGTCGAGAGGTACAAGACAGAGTACAAGGACAGTTTCTTTGCAGACTAACGGTCAGACCCAAGCTTCTGCACCGCTTTGGAGTAGATTAAGGGCACCTTACATGATTTCTGATATAACGTAATTGAATTTGCCCCTAATGTGATGTGTTCGATATCGATATCGATGTTTCTGTTTATCTGTTAATTTTAAAACAATTTGAAAACAAGCAGCCCCATAAAAGTGTCCATAGGCACCAATGGTTTACACATGTAAACGTGTATGTATCTAACTATTCATTAACGATTTCTCTGTGGTTTCGAGCTTATCAGAGTGTATAATGATATCTTGTATGCATCTACTCGTAAATCATGTAGACGCAAATGCATTGATCCAACATACAGAAACTGTGAGAAAAATACGGTACGTAAGCAACATAAAAACGTGACTAAAACACATTCAGTACAAAATAAATCAATAACTACAGAATTTAATAGATTTGATTGATGTTTTTTCATCGTTAAATATGGAGAACAATATCTTTTTTGTTTTTACTATTTCCATCCACTGACATATACTTCCGTGTAGCTAACGTACTTCATGTTGGCACTTATTCTTGCTCAGGATTTTATCCAGTAAAATCAAGTAAATTGATGTCAGTCTGTGATTTTATCATCCAGTTTAATTGTATGTACTTCAGTTCAGATGGCTTGATGATGGTGCACGAGAATGTTCTAAAAATGTACTCCTAACCACTCTGTACATCGACCTGTCAAACCGATTTGTGAACGATGAGGACTATAGAGGGAAAGCGAACAGCACACTCTTGACGCTTACCATGCATAATGGGTACCTTTCGAGAAAATTTCAACGATCCCGAACAGTGACACTAGGTAAATATGTTTATATTTGCGTTGGTGTACATGCATGGATATAGTGGAGGATTGGCCCAGTTAGAAAGGAAAACAGCTTTGATTTACCTTTCACAAATCGAAGGCGATAGCATGCACCTAACATCTAATGCACTTTCAGTTTTCATGTAAGAGGTTGTTAGCCTCTGTGTGTATGTCACCGTACGTACCTATTTGAGACTTTACATCACTTTTACATATATGTACACATTTTACATGAAGCAACAAGCTTAAGCTCCCTGATACGGAAAATGTGTTCCCCACTAAGGAGTAGTAGTATATGTGGGACTTGTAAGGGTGACTAGTAATGTGTCAAATATTAATGGAGTTTATGCGGTAAGGTATACAATATCATGAGGATAATGATTGCTGAGTTTGTATAAATACATTTTGCTACGATGGGGGTAATCAAATCTAGTATCAAGTGTTCTTAGTTTTATCGATTGTATTTGGTTAAATACTCCTAGCATGGAAAAGGGGGAGCAATTTTATCTTACTTTACCCATTCTTTTAATTGAATTTCAGTCATATGCGCAGTTCCAGGTACAATCAGAATTTTTCTTATAACCTAAAACCAAAAAAAAATTAAAGATGTTTTAATTGAAGCCGAAACCAGCTCTAACGATTTTGATAAAATTTCACGTTTGGTTAATTAGTTAGTTAAGACATTAAAGTGTTTACATTTTCTGAAGGCACTACATTAATTCTAAGACTTTCTTGAAAAACAACTTCCGGGAATGAATTCGACAAAAAGACAAATAGTATCAGGAATCGTAGCCATGTTATTCGGTTATCTTGTACCATTTTTAAGGACAAAGAGGTATCTGTTAGCAACACCTAAAATCCTGCTTGTGCACTTGCTTTTGTCATCAACAGATTCGTTTAGAAATCCCGCCGAATTACAGAAATACAACGTAAGTGATAGAAGTTCCAACACTGACACAATATGACCACCTCGACAATGTTTTACAAAGTTCATCCTGTCAGTCCAAATTTTGATCAGTTTTTCGAGTAAATCGGCCGGTACATCGTGAATACATATCTATCACAATACTGGCTTCCAAGTGGTAAATAGTTGCATCAGCCCTATCAAAGTGGGCGTGGCATACTGCAATTTCTTTATTGAATTACTACTATAACTTCGATCGTTTGAGGAAGTTACATGTAAAATATCATGAAAATCGGTTTTTTAAAGAAACCGCTCCCAAAAAATGGGTGTGGCTAAGGACAATGTATGGGTGAGTTGTAAACTATTTGAATATCTAAATATTTGGTCTTAACAAAATTTTTCGGTTACGTCTTCGCTGTTGATACTAATCACAAGGTCTATCTCGATTATTTCTCTATGTTACAAACTATATATCTATGTATGTATCAAACTTAATATACCCCCAGGATAGAGTATAAAAATATGCCCCAGAGCAGCAGCAAGGCAACTATGTACATATGTACATTATATGCACCATCAACACAATAACACAGCAGTGGCAAACAATTTGTCGCCGGTTGGCAAATGACAGCATTTCCTGCCAAAACTCGCATTTTACTACCCGTGTAGCCCATAACATTAATTTATTCCCTTTTTTCTGCTTACTGCATCGCATTCGAATGATATCAGCGAAGTGCAAAGTGTGTGCACTCGGTTTGAAACAAAGAAATAAATATTATTCATGCGACATTTACAGGTCGTAAAAATTGCAGTTAATTTCACTTAACGTTTTATCAGTCGTTAGCTTTTCAAGAGCCATCTACGGACGACGAAGTACACATTGGGCCGGGTTTTTGAAAATTAAACAAACTCTTGTTTGAGCTAATAAATACCCAAGAAACGGTACTGCATCAGTTGGAATACGTGGGCATATCAAACAATGTGTAGGTAATAAAGGATGCAAATGCAGCTCGACAGAGAACTATCATTAACAAATAACTGCATTCCAACACTTTACACATTTCTGCAGAGAACACAGAGGTACTGCTGCAAGCCGATATTTGATGTCATTCATGTGCATATTTACTTAAATTTGAAGCTTGTTTCAAAAACATTGTGTGCATGCTATACATATTTGACTTTCACATTTCGTTGAGCATATCGAAAGCAAGTTAAGTGATTTTGAAAATATGTACATATTTAGAAAACTTAATTAATTAAGCTGCAAAGCGTTGGGTGTAGTAACGATCCATTCTTGAAATTCTGGACTTACGTCTGATAGAGATTAATTTTGTACAATACCTGCTTTGTAGAGATGAGCTTCACCTCTACAAATAACTTTGCATTTCTATTGGACTTTTTGATAGATCGAAAGATGCTTTTAAGATATGTTAATAACAAAAGACCATCGTTGATTGATTGAAAATCAAGAAAACCTAACTTACTTCGAGAAGTAAAAAAATATATATATGTATATGTATTATATTTTTTATTATTATTATAATAAGTTTTTTGGTGGAAACATCTATCTTTTGTTTTAAAAGAAGCTTACTTGGAAGGTCGTTGGTGGTAGTAGACGAGAGAGAGCGAAAGCGAGATGAATTAGAGAAATTAAGGAATGATCACTGGAATCAAAAACTGAACTTATTAAATAAAAATGGCTTACTAGCCATTTGTAAAAATAACAAAAAACAAACATACTTACATACCACCACTTAGTAATGAAAACACTATAGCACTTTCTAATAGAGATAAAGCAAATATGTTAGCAACATCGTTTGAGTCTAATTTTATGCTAAGTCTACATAATAACAACTCCATCGAAAATTTGGTTGAATCACGTGTTCATGGCGTACGTGATCAAGTTTTTTTTCTCATAACACACAATTTGCGTAAATAGAAAATGTAATTCATTTTCAACAAACGTATCCAAATCGGATATTTTCCAATATCATGGAAGCATGCAAAAATTATTCCAATTTTAAAGCCCGGTAAAGTATCCAATGATCCGCTTAGCTACAGGCCTATAAGCCTTTTAAATGGTTAAAGTAAGTGTTTTGAAAAGGCCATTAACAACAAACTTCATATTGACAAACGCAGCATTTTCCTGCTGAACAATTTGGTTTTCGTTCGTATCACAGTACAACGCACCAGGGCTTGCGAATAAAACAGCACATAAAACAGCTCTTGGATGTTGAAAAGGCTTTCGATTCAGTATGTATCTTATAAAAATTGTCGACTCGCTTTTAGATTATAGAACATTTCAAGTTTGCTTAAACATGAGTTTCTCCAAAAAGTATTGCATCCCTGCTGGAGTTCCCCAAAGATCTGTTTTAGGGTCCATCCTGTATAATACTTACACATCTGACTTTCTAATTTAATAAATTGTCACTCTGCAATATTTGCAGATGACACTTGTGTTTATTCCTCCGATGCTTTTTGTTTGTCAACTAACCGAAGTTGCAATCTACTTCAAACACACTTAATACTTCAATAAATGGAAAATAAAGATTAATGCTCAAAAATCGCAGGCTAAAAAAACCTGCTTTTTACGGAGCAGCAACTTAACAATAGATGGGCTTCCTATTGAATGGAATAATTCCGTTAAATATCTTGACGTTATCATAGATAAAAGAGGTACTGTCCACATATGCAACATACACTTGAAAAACTAAATAAAATAATTAAAATCCTCTACCCCTTTATAAACCGAAAGTCAAATTTAAGTAATGAGAATAAAATTATTTTGTATGTCGGACGAAGCTGCAGAAAAGACGGGAAGAACATCGGCTTCTCCAAAAGAAGAAATAAGAGCACTCCAAGAATAATGTACAGAAATTTTTCCAAGAGGTAAAAAGAACGTGTAACGCCAATAAGACCCGTACAGAAGTCTGTAGAGATGAAGAAGGAAAACTCGTAATAGAGTCACAGAAAATGGAAAAACTTTCTCCACAGACTGAATAACATCGAGGACGACCAATATCCCGCTGCCAGGTAGAATGGACCATTCAATCTAGACGAAGATTGCCGAAACTTCCGTCAACCTGACCAAAACGAAGTGAGGATAGCAATATCCAAACTTAAGTCCAACAAGGCAGCTGGACCTGACGGCTTACAAGCTGTTTAAAGCAGCTGGGAATGACCTGACAGCATACACCAACTAATTTCTAAAATTTGGTCAGATGAGGGTATGCTTGATGAATGGAATCTCAGCACCGTTTGCCCAATCCACAAGAAAGGAGGTCCTCTAAACTGCGCCAATTACAAAGGTATCAGTCTCCTCAACTTCGCGCGCTGCTGTACCTGACGGCTTACCAGCTGAGCTGTTCAAAGCCGCTGGAAATGACCTGGTAGAGAGCATACACAAACTCTTTTCTAAAACATACAGAAAAGCTACAATCCGTCTGCAACGGAAGTGGGCGTAGCTAAATTGCATTTTGTACTCAAATATGGCTATAACGTCCAACGTTTGAGGATGTCGCATGTAAAATTTCATCGAAATCGGTTTTTGACAAAAACGCCCCCAAAAAGTGGGCGTGGCCAAGACTTTTGTACAGGTGAATTGAAGGGAATCTGAATGCCTAAATATTTGGTCCTAACAAAATTTTTCGGTTTCATATAATTTAGTGAAGTTATGAAAAAGTGGGCGTGGCAGTGGGCGGATTTAAAAAAAATTTACATTTGTACTGTATCTGTTTCTCAAAATTTAAGGCCCAAAAAGCAGTGACATACGGACGGACGGTCATCGCTCAATCGATTTCGTTTCGCTATTGATGCTGATCACGAATATATATACTTTATAGGGTCTATCTCGATTATTTCTCTATGTTACAAACTATGTGTCAAACTTAATATATCCTTAGGATAGGGTATAAATATGGTCAGATGAATGTATTCCTGATGAATGGAACCTCAGCACCGTTTGCCCGATCCATACGAAATTACAGAGTTATCAGTTTCCTAAACATCGCGTATAAGACCCTGCCCTCTGCCATATTGTGTTAACGTCTGAAACCCTTCGTCAACAACCTGATTGGCCGCTATCAGTGTGGTTTCAGACCAGAAAAGTCCACATTCGATCAAATCTTCACAATTCGGCAGATCCTGGAAAAAACCCAAGACGTCCAAATCGATACCCACAATCTTTTCATCGATTTTAAGGCCGTATATGACAGCATTTATAGAGGCGAGCTATACAGAGCCATGTCTAGTTTTGGCATCCCTGCCAAACTCGTTCGCCTGTGCAGGATGACGATGGAGAATTCTCGCTGCTCCATCAAAGTCGGTAACGATCTCACCGAGACCTTTGATGTCAAAAAAGGATTTAGACAAGGTGACGTGCTGACTCACAATAAAAATTTCGGTCCCGTTTGCGTTGACGGGCTTTGGGGTAGGAGATTTAACGACGAACTATACGAGCTGTACAGCGACTTCTACCTAGTCAAAAAACTGCGCATCAGTCGTTTGAGATAGCTAGGACATGTAGAGCGAATGGACACCATTGCTCCGACCCGAAGAGTCTTCGAATCACACCCGGAGGGACAACGCAGCAGAGGAAGACCTCGCCTTAGGTGGCGCGCACAAGTTGAAGGGGACCTGAACAAGCTTGGAGTGCGCAACTGGAGGCAGTTAGCTAAGGACCGAGCTAACTGGAGAGACTTGTTAGTTGAGGCCCAGGTTCACCCCGAACTGTAGCGCCACCGAAGTAAGTAAGCAACACGAATGGTTGTGAGAAGCTAGACCCTGGTCCCATGGACCTGTCATGCCAAAAATTTGTATTTATTTCTTAATTAAGGTGACGAGACAAGATTCCGCTTTGCAACGTAATAATACATTATACATATAGCTGCGTATCTACCTACTACCTAGATACATACATACATATGTACGTATGTTATCGAAATAAAAACTTAACGAAATCAAAATGAAGTAATAATAAAAATATAAATATGGTTTTAAACAAGAATTGCTTACAAATCCAGGTGTCAACCTCAGCCAATTAATTCATGAAACAATACAGATTTGAATGGTGTACCACACGTGCTCGCTTGTTTTTTTTTCGAAAATGAATTTTAATGCAATTTTTATTCGACGAGACAAATAAAAAAGTAAAGCCTGCTGATACATATACATATGTACATATGTATGTAGGCACCTATTGTGTGTGCTTCTATAAAAGTAATTTTATTTGGGTTTATCAATATTAATTGCGTTTCCCATCGGTTAAACCCCCTGTATGCAATCGCATTTTTAATTCATGCATCCACTCAACAACGGTCGTCAGCAGTCACAAGGCAATTCAACCCCGTTGGCCGAATAAATATTTTGTTCCAGATATTGCATTCGATCAGGGAATGCTTCTCAATGTCGATGGTACATAACAACCATATGCTTCTCTGTAGCATTTATTCAAATAATAATTTTATTCTTTTATGGCGACTGGTTCGAAACACTCAGGTCACCTGTTTTGCAAACCACCCACTTGTTTTCATCACATTGTTATTATTTATTTTCATGGGAAAACACATGTATGTTTACAGATGTGTATGAGCTAGCGGTATAGTTCTTTGTCGTACCTCCGACTTCAACTACCGCGTCATCTAAAAGATGTTGGCGGCTTTTTTGTTTTTTAAAGGAAATCCAAATCCAAAAACTATTCAGACTCCAATTTGTACTTCCAAGCAGATTCTCACGGTTTCGGTTTCGGAAAAACCTTCGGCTTAAATTTTGGACGAATGTTACTGAGTGTGTTATATATGTATGTACATATGTATGTTCTTCACCAAATCACAAAATTGAGGGCCAAAAAATTAGGACAAATAGTGTTAGGTGGCGCTGTTACCTCCACACATATAAACATACAGAAAAGCTACAATCCGTCTGGAACGGATCGTCTAATACCCTATCCTCCTCTCTATAAAGTGGGCGTGGCCAAATTGCATTTCGTACTCAAATATGGCTATAACCTCGAACGTTTGAGGATGTTAAATGTAAAATTTTATCAAAATCTGTTTTTTGACGAAAACGCCCCCAAAAAGTGGGCGTGGCCAAAACTGTTCTATGGGTGAATTGTAGGGAATCTATATACCTAAATATTTGGACTTAACAAAATTTTTCGGTTTCATATAATTTAGTGAAGTTATAAAAAAGTAGGCGTGGCAGTGGGCGGATGTAAAAAAATTTTACACTTGTACTGTATCTTTTTCTTGGAAGTCCAGATATGAAATTTCAGCGTCCTAGTTAAAAATTTAAGACCCAAAAGGCCCAAAAAGCGGTGACATACGGACGGACGGACGGACGGACGGACGGACGGTCATCGCTCAATCGATTTCGCTATTGATACTGATCACGAATATATATACTTTATAGGGTCTATCTCGATTATTTCTCTATGTTACAAATTATGTGTCAAACTTAATATACCCTTAGGATAGGGTATAAAAACAAAAATTAATTTTACAAAACCAAACCCTTAGAGTTGCATTCATGCAAAACAAAATAAAAAGTAAGAAAGTAAAATGTTCTAGTTTTAATTATTTTTTTTTAATAACTAAGCGGTGTGCAATTAAACAATTTACGATTGGTTTTCACTATAAAACTTCAATGATCTTTGGAAAGTAAGTTTTCATAGATTTTCGGACGAAATCTGTAGATCCAGTATTAGTTATTGTAATTATCGGCGATGCAGTTGATGTCTTCTACTCTGTTATGACTGATTGTATGAATAGATGCATTTCATTAAAATATACCAAAAACTTATATCATTTTCCTCCCGGGTATACAAAATAACTTAGGACTCTACGAAACAAACGCATTAGAGCCTGGAAGAACTATATCAAGTGTATTTGCCCATCCGATCTCAATAAATATATTAGGTTCTTCGATGATTTCAAAATAGAGTTGAGAATAGCTACATACCTTCAAATAATTATATTTCCTATTTACAAAAAGAATGATGCAAATGAGATGCACAATTACCGTGGAATATCTCTTATGGATTGCAGTTCTTAATCAATTCCAAGGTAGATTCCGAAAAGGATACTCGGCTATACTGCCTCCACTAACAAGCCTCTCCAGTTCGCCCTGTCCAAGTCTTTTGGAGTCTACTACTCAATTGCCGTCTCAGCCCAAACAAACAGAGATTGGCAAGAGTTATTCTTTGTTTAATGTCTGCTGAGACGTTATTATAAGAATTTATAGCAGATCAGAATTTATACCACCTCAAAGTTATAGCTGTCGATTGTGACGTTCTGTCAAATTCGTTGATGTGCTGTGTCCCTTCGTGTTGACAGCATATACTTGCTTTTGCGCTCATTTATCGCTAGACCCATTTTTTCGGCTTCCGTTTGACTACTAGTGAACGCACCGGTGACAGCCCGATTTGTTTTGCGAATAATGGCAATATCGTCAGAGTATAAGAATAGTTGTACAGAATTTTGAAAGATTGTGCCTCCGGTGTTAGCTTCTGAGTTTCGCACAATTCTTTGAAGTATGATGTTAAAAAAATCACAGGACAGCGCGTCACCTTGTCCAAATCCGTTTTTGACATGCAAGGTATCGGTGAGAAGAGCAGCGAGCGTTCTCCATCATCATCAGGCGAATGAGTTTGGCAGGGTTTGCAAAACTACATAGATATGGCTCGTCTCTATAAATGCTGTCATACACGGCTTTAAATCGAATCACTTCTCGACTAGTGTCGATGTACAGTAATGTCTCGGTAATCCGAACCACCTTTAATCCGAATATCGCACTAAACCGAGCCTCTATTTTTTCTCATTATGTACTCTACAATCCGAACCCACCCCAATTTTTGCACGCTGTAATCCGAATTCAAACTAAAAGAACGTACAAACGCATTGGTTTTAACAGAAATTTTAGTTTTTACCGTAATTTTGTTTGTCGTTACTCGACTTCTGGGCGAGTCTTCTGGCGACCATTATTATGAATATATACGTACATATGTATGTTCATATGTATACACTTTGTCATTATTCATTCTTGCTTCCTGGTTTTTACATGCATTTGAATTTTGCTCTTGTCGGCTATGCACGTGCGCAGACGTTTATTTAAAGTCGTAGTAGATAGTTTTGTGTAATTTTGTTTAAAAATGGCCAATAAGAGGAAGCATAAAACGCTAACAATGAAACAAAAATGTGAAACTATTAAAAAAATCGAAGTGGTGGGAAATCACTAGTGCGAGACTACGATGTTGGCGCTTCCACAATATCAGATATTAAACGCAATAAGGAAAACATTTTGAGGTCAGGTACACATGCGTAAATTAGAAACTGAGCATTACCTAATTTTATTTTTTCTTTTTGTAGTTTTGTGTCAGCAAGTGGTGGAAAAATTTCAAAGATAAAAACAACAAAATCTGCGGAATACCCCGAAATGGAGAAAAGGTTGCACGAATGGTTTCTAAAACAAAGAGAAAACATACAGAAAAGCTACAATCCGTCTGGAACGGATCGTATGATACCCTATCCTCCTCTCTATAAAGTGGGCGTGGCCAAATTGCATTTTGTACTCAAATATAGCTATAATGTCGAACGTTTGAGGATGTTACATGTAAAATTTCATGAAAATCGGTTTTTTGATGAAAACGCCCCCAAAAAGTGGGCGTGACCAAAACTGTTCTATGGGTGAATTGTAGGGAATCTGTATACCTATATTTGGTCTTAACAAAAATTTTCGGTTTCATATAATTTAGTGAAGTTATAAAAAAGTAGGCGTGGCAGTGGGCGGATGTAAAAAAAATTTACACTTCTACTGTATCTTTTCGTCATAAGCCCAGATATGAAATTTCAGCGTCCTAGTTAATAATTTAAGGCCCAAAACTCGGTTTTGTGATGAAAACGCCCCCAAAAAGTGGGCGTGGCCAAAACTTTTGTATGGGTGGATTGTAGGGAATCTGAATGCCTAAATATTTGGTCTTAACAAAATTTTTCGGTTTCATATAATTTAGTGAAGTTATGAAAAAGTGGGCGTGGCAGTGGGCGGATTTAAAAAATTTTTACACTTGTACTGTATCTTTTTCTCAGAAGCCCAGATATGAAATTTCATCGTCCTAGCTCAAAATTTAAGGCCCAAAAAGCGGTGACATACGGACGGACGGACGGACGGACGGACGGACGGACGGTCATCGCTCAATCGTTTTCGCTATTGATGCTGATCACGAATATATATACTTTATAGGGTCTATCTCGATTATTTCTCTATGTTACAAACTATGTGTCAAACTTAATATACCCTTAGGATAGGGTATAAAAAAAGCTCCTGTGTCTGAAGACTTATGAAGTCCAAAACTGTTTTCAAAGACGTTTACGGTATAGAACGTTCTTTCAGTGCAAGCCGAGGATGGATTGCAAATTTCAGAAAACGTTATGGCATCCGAAATCTAAAAATTTGCGGGGAAAAACTTTCTGCTAATTCAGAAGCCGCAATCCGAATTCCGGAACAACTTTCCCCACGAAATCAGGGAGTTAGATTTTCACTGTGCCAAATTTATAACGCTGGTGAGAGCGGCTTATATTGGAAGCTTTTGCCAGAGACGACCCTTGTAAGCTCTTCCGAAAAAACTACTCCTGGACGAAAAACTAGCAAAGAGCTTTTTACTTTTCTTGCCTGTACAAATGCAACAGGCACGCATCAGCTTAAAATGTTTGTGTTGCCAATCACAAAGAAGCCACGTTCCTTTGGTGCAGCGAATTTGCCTGTAGATTATGACTTCACTGCAAGTGTATGGATGATATCAACAGTTTTCAAAAAGTGGTTTTTCAACTCATTCGTGCCCCAAGCAAAAAAGTTTATGCGCTCAAATGGGCTGTCCGAAAAAGCGTTGCTGTTATTGGATAATGCACCATCCCACCCACCAGCAAATAAACTTAAAACTGAAGACGGCATGATAACAACATTATTCTTACCACTGCACGTCGCTAATCCAACCCATGGATCAGAATGTGTTGCAATGCAACATGAACCCTATGTGTCTGCATCTCATCATCTTAACGCCATCACGATCAAGAATGAAAATCGTGATTCAATTGCCGTCGGGAAATGAATTCATTAAAAGCCGTCGGCAAATGCATAGCCAAAACATACAGAAAAGCTACAATCCATCTGAAACGGATCGTCTGATACCCTATCCTCCTCTCTATAAAGTGGGCGTGGCCAAATTGCATTTTGTACTCAAATACGACGATAACCTCGAACGTTTGAGGATGTTACATGTAAAATTTTATCAAAATCGTTTTTTTGATGAAAACGCCCCCAAAAAGTGGGCGTGGCCAAAACTCTTCTACGGGTGAATTGTAGGGAATCTGAATACCTAAATATTTGGACTTAACAAAATTTTTCGGTTTCATATAATTTAGTGAAGTTATGAAAAAGTGGGCGTGGCAGTGGGCGGATTTAAAAAATTTTTACACTTGTACTGTATCTTTTTCTCAGAAGCCCAGATATGAAATTTCATCGTCCTAGCTCAAAATTTAAGGCCCAAAAAGCGGTGACATACGGACGGACGGACGGACGGACGGACGGTCATCGCTCAATCGATTTCGCTATTGATGTTGATCACGAATATATATACTTTATAGGGACTATCTCGATTATTTCTCTATGTTACAAACTATGTGTCAAACTTAATATACCCTTAGGATAGGGTATAAAAATAGACGGCGACAGTGCAAGGGCCAAATATGCGTGTGAAGCAAGACAAAAAACATACAGAAAAGCTACAATCCGTCTGGAACGGATCGTATGATACCCTATCCTCCTCTCTATAAAGTGGGCGTGGCCAAATTGCATTTTGTACTCAAATATAGCTATAATGTCGAACGTTTGAGGATGTTACATGTAAAATTTCATGAAAATCGGTTTTTTTATGAAAACGCCCCCAAAAAGTGGGCGTGACCAAAACTGTTCTAGGGGTGAATTGTAGGGAATCTGTATACCTAAATATTTGGTCGTAACAAAATTTTTCGGTTTCATATAATTTAGTGAAGTTATAAAAAAGTAGGCGTGGCAGTGGGCGGATGTAAAAAAATTTTACACTTGTTGTACTGCCCAAAATTCGGTTTTGTGATGAAAACGCCCCCAAAAAGTGGGCGTGGCCAAAACTTTTGTATGGGTGGATTGTAGGGAATCTGAATGCCTAAATATTTGGTCTTAACAAAATTTTTCGGTTTCATATAATTTAGTGAAGTTATGAAAAAGTGGGCGTGGCAGTGGGCGGATTTCAAAAATGTTTACACTTGTACTGTATCTTTTTCTCAGAAGCCCAGATATGAAAATAGGCGAAATAGGCGAAAACATAGATTCGCTCGACGTGATCGGTAGTGGGAGTGGCATTTTTATACCCTATCCTAAGGGTATATTAAGTTTGACACATAGTTTGTAACATAGAGAAATAATCGAGATAGACCCTATAAAGTATATATATTCGTGATCAGCATCAATAGCGAAATCGATTGAGCGATGACCGTCCGTCCGTCCGTCCGTCCGTCCGTATGTCACCGCTTTTTGGGCCTTAAATTTTGAGCTAGGACGATGAAATTTCATATCTGGGCTTCTGAGAAAAAGATACAGTACAAGTGTAAAAATTTTTGAAATCCGACCACTGCCACGCCCACTTTTTCATAACTTCACTAAATTATATGAAACCGAAAAATTTTGTTAAGACCAAATATTTAGGCATTCAGATTCCCTACAATCCACCCATACAAAAGTTTTGGCCACGCCCACTTTTTGGGGGCGTTTTCACCACAAAACCGATATTTGGGCCTTAAATTTTTAACTAGGACGCAGAAATTTCATATCTGGGCTTCCAAGAAAAAGATACAGTACAAGTGTACAATTTTTTTACATCCGCCCACTGCCACGCCTACTTTTTTATAACTTCACTAAATTATATGAAACCGAAAAATTTTGTTAAGACCAAATATTTGGGTATTTAGATTCCCTACAATTCACCCATACAAAAGTTTTGGCCACGCCCACTTTTTGGGGGCGTTTTCATCAAAAAACCGATTTTGATAAAATTTTACATGTAACATCCTCAAACGTTCGAGGTTATAGCCATATTTGAGTACAAAATGCAATTTGGCCACGCGCACTTTATAGAGAGGAGGATAGGGTATCATACGATCCATTCCAGACGGATTGTAGCTTTTCTGTATGTTTTTATCTGTGGATATTCTAGTCCGAAGGTTGGCTAGTTTTCTCGCGAAACATATGGTCCTTCGAGCCGGATGAATCCTTGACTGTTTCATTAAAATTTAAGAAGACATCTACATATCTTCAAAGTAAAAGACACTATAATGCAGTTATTATAGTACAAAGACAATGGTGCGCTGTGCGTCGTTTCAGACTGTATTTAGTGCGAGTTACACTGAAGATACTGTCGTATTCCTGTCGTTTGTTCGAGCTAAGAAGTTGGGTGCAGCGAGGGAGCAACGCATAACATCAGGTGTGGCATTTTTTATATAATATTATTAGAATAAATTTACGAATCCTTCCTGATCTAATATTCTTGTGTTGTGTTCTGCGGTTATTAATTTTTATCATGAGTAAGGCAAAACTTTTAACTCTAATCGATATGGTTCAAACTATCGCACAAGAACTAGATGCCGATCATAAGGCATACTCCGTTCTTGAGAAATCGAATAAATCAATTTTCATGAATGAGGCGCGTTTAAAAAATTTAGAAAAATCCTTTGAAGAAGCTAGAAGCTTACACCAAAAAATTGTTGCAGCTCCTAGTGAAGACACGAAGGTGAAATACATGGAAGCATTAACCTTCCACAAATTAAAGGAGCTTTTTTACAAATACTATTCAGATTTAAAAGGGCAACTTATGAGCACCGATAGTTTTAACCAAACTCAAGGTTCAGTAACAGGTTCCAAAGCGCCATCTGTCGAAGTAAAGCTTCCTGCAATTAAGTCAGTTACCGATTGACTCGTGCCGTGGGCGCATGCTTTTTAACCGCATTCTCCCCACCCAGTTGTATTTCGCGTGAAAAAAAAAAAAAAATCCGACAAAACAAAACAAAAGTGAATAGCCCAGCCCTCAAACATTAAATTCTAAAAAAAAAAAAAAAAACTTCCACCAAAAACAATAATATTAATCTAAAGCAACCAAAATAAAAAAATTTATATAAACAGTTTCCATCACGCGCGCAACGATATTCAGTGCAGTGAAGTGCATAGAAAAAAAAAAAAAAACAAGTCTGTTAGTACCAGCCGGGTCACCCCCCCTCTCCTCTCCATCTCTTGTGACTGCCACTGGATCTTAGACATTGTATTTGCCGTATGTTTTTTTTTTTCTTCCTCATGTGGTCGACGCAATGCTTAAGGAACCAGACGAATAGCGGGCTGTCACACAATTCTGGTTGGCTTCGACATTCTGGACAGACAACACCCGAAGGAAGATATGTTGAAATCTTTGCTGAGGTAAATAATTTGACCTAGCTTGTAAATGAGCCCACACGGCTACCCGACATTGACAGTCACACCGCCAATACTCTGGACTTGTTCCTTAGCTCCCACCCCGATAAATACACCATAAATGTATTATCGCCTCTAGGGTCGTCAGACCACTGTGTCGTATCGGCTAATTTTTCGTACCTTAACCACACAGTTAAAGAGAAAGCTCCAAAAAGATTAGTTTGGCAGTACGAGCAAGCCAACTGGGACGGCATGAACAGCTTCTTTAGGAGTTTTAACTGGTCGTTATGCTTCCTCGATAACGACTTGGACGCCGCCGCCGATACGATTACGAACACTATTCTCCACGGCATGCAATCCTTTATTCCTCACAGAATAAAGAGTATTAAGCCGAAGGAAAACTCGTGGTACGACTCGACCTGCAAAGAAACTATCAGGTTGAGGGAGTTAAGATTTCGCTCTTTTGAGGCCAACCCAACAGAGGAAAATCGAAAAATATTTAAACGAGATAGAAATGATTGCAATGCTCTAATTCGCCGTGTAAAATTCTCCTTGGACCAAAAATTGGGGCAAAGGATTCTACACTGTCCCAAAGGTAGCAGAAAGTTTTGGTCGTTCGTAAAAAAAAATAAAATTGTGCTTCATTTTCCACCCCAACGCTAGTTCACAATGACTCTCCAGCTGTCAGCTCTTTGGACAAGGCCTATCTGCTTGCAACTCTATTCGCTGCGAACTCCACACTCCCAGATTGTGCTTTGCCTCCCCCTGTACTTGAACGCGTCGAACATTCTATGGGACAAATCCACTTTCGCACTCGTACAGTAGCAAGAGTACTTAAAGATCTCTACATTAACAAATCCGCTGGTCCCGATGGTATCTCACCCATTATTCTGAAGAGGTGTTCTTCCACGCTGGCAAAACCACTGCGCAAGCTTTTTCATCTATCCTACTCTTCTGGACTCTTCCCGAGTAGATGGAAAACAGCATTTGTCCAGCCCGTCCCTAAAAAAGGCGAATCTTCTTCCAATTATCGACCCATTGCACTTACGTCCCTTCTTTCCAAGGTCATGGAAACGCTGATAAATCGTAAATGGTTTTCGTAGCAAAAGGTCCACTGGTGATTTGATGGTATATCTCACCGAAAAGTGGAACCACTCTCTGCATTATTCTGGTGAATGTAAGATTGTTGCGCTTGATATTTCAAAGGCATTTGACAGAGTTTGGCATCAAGCTCTTTTGTCGAAAATGCGTGCATTTGGCATCGATGATTAGAAACTACCTTTCGGAACGTTCAATTCAAGTTGTTTTGGACGGTTTCAAGTCTGCTATCCACCATATAAATGCTGGTGTTCCCCAAGGCTCCGTTTTGTCTCCGACTCTCTTTCTTATATTCATAAATGATCTCTTGTCTGCTACTTCTAATCCAATACATTCCTTCGCTGACGACAGCACCCTCAGCTTCTCATATTCGTTCCCAGACTCACGTCCCTGCTCTTCGGCCGTAGAACTGGAACGGCAACGTACATATGTTAAGATCATTAAATTCCGATTTTGACAGTATAATTAAATGGGGTATAAACAGCAGAGTGGAATTTAATGCTTCGAAAACCCAATGCTGTCAGCTTTCGCTCAAGCGTAATCTTAACCCATTGCCATTATCAATGAATGGCACTTGCATCATCGAAACCGAAAAACTTTCCATTCTCGGCATGTGTGTTAACGACCATCTTCGTTGGAATGACCACATATTCGAATCCACCAAGAATGCTGCGAAATGTTTAGGATTCCTTAAACGCTGCAAGAAGTTCTTTACCCCCTCTGATCTGGCTACAATATATAAGGCATACATCCGCCCCAAGCTCGAGTATAATGCTCATATCTGGTCTGGTGCTCCTAAGACCTCTTTGCACCTGCTGGATAGAATTCAAAATCGAGCGTTAAAACTAATAGGGAACAGAAGCATAGCGGAGTCTATTGACTCGCTCCAACATCGCAGAAATGTCTCTTGCCTTTCCTTATTCTATCGCTTTTTTCACAAACAGTGTTCCAGCGAAATAGCCAGTTGCATTCCGCCCCTTCATCAATTTTCTCGCAATACCCGTCACGCTTTGAATGCTCATCAGTATACCCTCAAGCCTATTTTCGGACGTACCGTCAAGTATAGGGATTCTTTCATAAACCGTACAACACGAATGTGGAATGCTTTACCAAGCTCTATTTTTCTCACAGTATAATCCACAAACATTTAAAACCAACGTCCATCGGTATCTCCTATATTCTCTTCCTAATTCCCCTAACGCCCGCGCTGTGTCTTGACATTAAAAGGGTAGTAATAAGCCCTTGAGCGCGCGTGAATTATAAAAAAAAAAAACAAATTAAGATCCCTACCTTCTCTGGTTGGATTTGAATTTAGAAGTTTGTTTGAAAGTTTAGTTAGTAAAAATGAGTCAATATCTGATGTTCAAAAGCTTCACTACTTGAAAGCCAATTTAAGCGGTGAAGCTGAACGATTGCTTCGAAACACTTCAATCACCGATGGTAGTTTTGAATCAGCTTGGGCAATTCTAGTGAAACGGTATCCAAATCTGCGGTTGTTAAAGGACAATCAATTTAAACTACTATTTGATCAACCGAAGCTCGCTCAAGAATCTGCTGATGAAATTAAATTGTTATTAGATACCACAAGTGAAGCGAAGCAGGCTCTCGAGAATCTCGGTGTTACGGTTCAACCTTGGGAAGACGTCTTAATTTATCACACTGTGCAGAAGCTACCGCTTACCACTCGAGGTCACTGGGAGTCACATATATCATCTTATGTCGAATATCCGACGTACAGCACCCTAGAGGATTTCTTATTAATGAGGGCAAGCACCTTGGAAGTTATAGGACAATCCTCGCTAAGTCTGACTTCACCTACAATTAAAAAAACCTCCGTCAATCACTGTCCATTCGTACAACGCGTCAAAATGTTCAATGTATCAGGGTTTGCATTCAATAAGAAATTGTTTCAAATTCAAGGCTTTAAATCCAAAGAAAAGACAGGACTTTATCAGGAGAAACAGGTTATGTTTCAACTGCCTTTCAAACGTACATACCACACAAAATTGCACAAGCACTTTTACGTGTTCAACGTGCAAACAAAAACATCATTCGTTACTGCACCAGCTAACGCAATGCATACTTTTGAACCAAATACAGGGACTATCCCAACATCTGCTCAGACCACCTCCTCTTCCGCTCATTTCCCACAGTCGTCACAATCAGAGAACACCACTAGCTCCACCAGATCAGCCTCAGCATACAATACCTACTTAGCCGAAAGCAGTAAAGTACAAACTGTTCTTCTGGCTACTGCCCTAATTAAGGTTTTCACACCCATTGGCCAACCGTTGATGCTCCGAGCGTTACTTGATCCTGGATCGGAAGCGACCTTTATCTCTGAGTCTGCTGCACAGCTGTTAAACCTTAAAAGGAAGAGATGTCACCTCAAAATCTTGAGTGTTGGAGAGAACAAATCAAATCAAGCATACGGTTTCTCTGACTATTTTCTCGAATTTTAATGAGAACTTTAAAATACAGCTAAACACATTGGTGCTGCTACAGCTGTTCTTCCTATGCACAATATACCCTGTGCTAATTGGAGTCACCTCCAAAATATTCAACTGGCTGATCCAACTTTCAACAAATCAAGTAAAATCGACATTTTACTTGGCAGCGATGTATATCCATCAATTCTGTTGGAAGGTGTAATCAAAGGAGCACCAGGCTCAACATGGTTCAACGAACAGAATTTGGATGGGTGCTTTCTGGTATCGTTATCCCTAACAATCAATCGACGGTTACATCTCTCCACATAACCACTGAAAGGTCTGATCTAGAAAACATTTTGTTAAAATTCTGGGAACTGGAAGAAGGTGTTAGGTCTTTCCCATAACTCAGCCCTCGTCAGGTACTTACAACTGGAAAGAAGATTTCAGTTAAATCCATTATTCCACACAGAATAAAGAAAGGTTTTTGATGAGTACAAGGAGCTAGGCCATATAACAGAAGTGGATCCTACGACGATAGGACACGCCCATTACGTCATTCCTCATCACGCAGTAATAAAGGAAGCGAGTTCAACGACCAAACTGCGGATTGTTTTCGACGCTTCCTGCAAAACTTCCGAAGGCACTTCACTCAACAATCACCTATTAGTTGGTCCAAGACTACAAGACGATATTTTCGATCATTGTCCGGTTCAGGAAACACAGAATTGGGTTCATAGCAGACATCACCAAGATGTACAGACAGATCTGGGTTCCTTCAGAAGATTCCGTCTATCAGCTCGTTTTATGGAGAGATTCTGAGGAGGAAAATATCAAAACATACCGTCTGAATACAGTCACCTTTGGCACCGCCGCAGCGCCATATTTAGCGACTCGTACCCTTCAGCAACTTGCTGTCGATGAAAGAGATGACTATCCAATTGCTTCAACCATCGCAAGTAAAAATTTCTACGTTGACGACGTTATTCATGGGGCAGACTCAGAAGTTGAGGCGATTGAGATGCAACATCAACTCACTACAATGTTGAGACGTGGAGGTTTTCCTTTACGAAAATGGGCCAGTAACAGCGAGAAGCTGCTAGCCGCAGTTCCAGAAGAGGAACTCTCATTCGACGAGGGAAATGCAATAAAAACCTTGGGTATTCAGTGGCATCCGGGAAGGGATACATTTAAGTTCAAAATCAGTCTTCAGGAATCAAAGAGGACTACAAAAAGAACGATCCTCTCAGACATTGCTAGGCTATACGATCCGATGGGATGGATCTCTCCGTGTGTCGTCGTTGGCAAGATTCTAATGCAGGATATATGTAAAGAACATCAAACTTGGGACGACGAACTCCCACCAAAAATGGTCGCCACCTGGCATTCCTTAAAAATGGAGCTTAAGGTGCTTAAAGACATCGAAATCCCTCGTAGAATTAATTTCACCAAAGAATCGCAGATCGAAATCCATGGTTTTTGTGATGCGTCCGAAAAGGCGTACGCGGCAGCCGTATATGTACGAGTTATTAATCAAAATTCAACCCACATAAACCTTCTTGTATCAAAAACCAGGGTTGCACCGCTAAAAAATAAATCACTCGCGCGCTTGGAGTTATGTGGAGCTGTACTTCTAGCACACTTACTGGTGCACGTTGTAGAAACTATGGAATTTAAGAACGCAAATACATTCGCATAGTGTGATTCACAAATTACACTCTCGTGGATTAAAACACCTCCATATATTCGAACAACTTTCGTCGCCAATAGAGTAGCTGAAATACAGGAGTTAACAGATCCCAATCACTGCAACTACGTCGCATCCAAGGATAATCCAGTAGACGTGGCGTCAAGAGGACTTCTCCCAAAAGATCTTCTTAGTCATCGGCAATGGTGGCATGGACCGGAGTTTCTACAAACGTTTAATGAGCAATCTCATCCGTCATTCGAGATTCAAACTACAGAACTTGAACTGAAGGCCTCAGAGGTTTCAAGGTTAAAAAGTGAATTCATCGCATCTGGGTACCCAATTAAAAACATTTTTCAGCTCTGCGTGCATTTCACCGTTTTTGAAAATAACGAATTCCTTACTAGGTTCTCTACGTTACAGCGTTTAGTACGAGTTACAGCGTATAGACTTCACTTTCTCGATAACCCTCGAACTAAATCGGAACGTTGGGCTGGACCCCTTTCAGTTAACGAAACAACATCAGCCCTAAGGAAGTTGATAGTCATCGTGCAGCAAGAACATTTTGCTGAAGAAATTTCGAAGATAACGAAAGGAAAAAGCATATCAAAGGGAAGCAAATTGGCTAGGCTTTCGCCAAATATCGACGAAGAAGTAGTACTGCGAGTTGGAGGTCGTCCAGAAAATGCAAATTTACCGTATTCCCAACGCCATCCAATCATATTGCCATCACAAAATACACTAACGTCGCTTATAATTCATGAAGTTCACCTAAAATCGCTTCATGGAGGTCAGCAACTCATGATGGCGGCTATTCGAATGAAGTATTGGATTGTACATCTAAAATCAAATGTTTAAAGTTGTATTCATAAGTGCCTGAAATGTTACAGGTACACAGCAACACAAATGCAGCAAAAAATGGGAAATTTACCCGCGCTACGAGTAATCCAAGCACGTCCGTTTCAAACATCCGGAGTGGATTATGCTGGTCCTGTGCAATTAAAAGCATGGAAGGGTCGTTGCAGTAAAGTAACCAAGGCATACATCGCAATTTTTGTTTGCTTCTGTACGAAGGCAGTTCATCTTGAACTTGTGAGTGACTACAGTTCATCCGCCTTTCTTGCAGCTTTCAAACGTTCGGTCATTATACCCTAACATTTAAAGAATACGCAACAGTCTTAGCGCAAGTGGAAGCATGCCTGAATTCGAGACCACTGTGTCAGGTAACCGAAGATCCAGATGATCTTTCAATCTTGACACCTGGACACTTTCTAATAGGTTCATCGTTAAATGCTACACCCGAAAAAGATCTGACCAACATCAACTCAAATCATCTAGGCAGGTGGCAACTCATGCAGAAGATTCAGCAAGATTTCGGGAAAATCTGGAAATCGGAGTACCTTTCCCGTCTCCAACAGCGCTCAAAATGGATTGATTCAAATCTCCAACTTAATGTAGACCAACTTGTGCTTTGGCGACTTGGCAGAGTTGAAGAACTGCATCCAGGGACTGATGGAAGAATTCGAGTTGTAACAGTCAAAACAGCAACAGCAATTTTAAAGCGTCCAATAGCTAAACTTTGCC
This sequence comes from Xylota sylvarum, assembly GCA_905220385.1. Taxonomy (NCBI): domain Eukaryota; kingdom Metazoa; phylum Arthropoda; class Insecta; order Diptera; family Syrphidae; genus Xylota; species Xylota sylvarum. The sequence goes on along the minus strand of LR999957.1, from coordinate 63,356,322 downwards.
TTCTTCCTCAGACACACACATAAATAAATATAAAATATCAATTTTCTGATAACTAACCACTAATTGAGTTAACCTAACCAATATATACTTATAAATTATTATTGCCACACACCATTCACCACACTTTCTTTCTTCTTATGTTTCATGTACCAACTTACTCAGTTATGCTCCGACGAGAGGGTTGTATCTTCACAACATACATTTCATCATTACACGAAAACCAACGTATGAAAAGGAATACAGATGAACTTCGAGGATAACTTCCGTCGACTACAATTCTGTGGCCCGGAAGGATATTGGATATTGCATCGTAACGCCATCACGATCAAGAATGAAAATCGTGATTCAATTGCCGTCGGGAAATGAATTCATTAAAAGCCGTCGGCAAGTGCATAAAAAATAGACGACGACAGTGCAAGGGCCAAATATGCGTGTGAGGCAAGACAAAAAAAATGCATGGCAAATTCTATGTTTATACCCTATCCTAAGGGTATATTAAGTTTGACACATAGTTTGTAACATAGAGAAATAATCGAGATAGACCCTATAAAGTATATATATTCATGATCAGCATTAATAGCGAAATTGATTGAGCGATGACCGTCCGTCCGTCCGTCCGTATGTCACCGCTTTTTGGGCCTTAAATTTTGAGCTAGGACGATGAAATTTCATATCTGGGCTTTTGAGAAAAAGATACAGTACAAGTGTAATTTTTTTTTTAAATCCGCCCACTGCCACGCCCACTTTTTCATAACTTCATTAAATTATATGAAACCGAAAAATTTTGTTAAGACCAAATATTTAGGTATTCAGACTTCCTACAATCCACTCATACAAAAGTTTTGGCCACGCCCACTTTTTGGGGGCGTTTTCATCATAAAACCGATTTTTGGGCCTAAAATTTTTAAATTTTGGCTAGTTTTCTCGCGAAACAGAATGTCATAAGAATAACAAAGCTGAACTACAAAAAAAGTTTGTTATCAAACGTTATGAATGAAAATGCCGAAATAACTACTGTTTTGAAAAGCATTACACTAAGAGACACAGTTTTCTTCTTGGCCAATGCTTGGGAAGGGCTATCACAGGAAATGATGAAAAACTACTATTAGTGCGGTGTTGTAACTGTGCGGTCGCTTGTTTCACGATGTCTAAGCCAAAATCGAGTTTAAAGTGCTTTAAATGCCAAAATGCCCTCTTAGATGAAGGTGTAAAGTGTGGCCTTTTCTGTGGTAACTACTTCCATAAAATCTGTGCAGACATTTCGGAAGAAGCGTTTAAAATATTAAAAAATTCAAATAATAAAATTGCCTTTCATTGCTCTGAGTGCACAAAATTCCCCTTAAAGCAACTGTGCGGTAAAGTTAACGAATTGAATTCTACGGTAATTTCTCTTAACTGCAAAGTTGACTCTCTCGGTACTACTCAGTCTCAATTGTTTAACTTAGTAAACTCTATTAAAGACAATCAACGTAAGAGTATTACAACTGAGCGTGTAAAACACAATGGGCCTTACTAACAACGAATCATTAGTCGTGACTTAAAAAAGATGTCGACTTAAATATTAATACACACTTAAGTCTAAAGTGTACTAATAATGATTTAATAGTCGACTTTTACTTAAACTTGGCTCTTTCAAAGAATTTACTACATAATATTGGTTTGACGTTTCATATTTGCACTTGAATTTGAATTTTTATTTTCTTCCTTCTTCTTCTTTTGGTGCTATGAAGACAGTGGTTATAATTTAAAATTGAATTGAATGTTTATTTTAGATACCAATATCAGGAGACACCTACACACTTGGCATTCGAAAGTCGAAATAAAGAAAATCAGCTGATATTGTTGTCTTCGCTTGTTCATACATATAAAGCGGTGAAACCAATGCACTGAAGTTAATACTCTTTATTGGTTCCATTTTCCGTCCTAAATGGAAACTGGATTCCATAACAATTCTTTTTAAAACTCTAATATAATATTATTTTCATCAAACAATAACTTTGTATAACGAAATATGTAGTAATTAATTGTTTTAATGGAACATTCAGGAAAAACACATTTTTACTGTAAAATATTTCAGTATATAATAATGAAGATTAAGGAATTTTTAAAATTCATGGAAATCGAATAACGCTTATAGTTTCAGTTAAATTCAATTACCATTTAAAGCATAATTTTAGTATTCTAGATACCAAATCTAATCCTTTTAAGTATTGTTCGTGCTATTAAATTAGTACATTGGCATTACTCTGGTCTTTAATGACATATTTGTAAAATTAAACATGACTTTCTGTACATTAAAATTTAACTCCTTACTAGCCCTAAAGCCGACTATTAAATTCGTTATTGGTACACACATTTTGGAAAATGTGGAGATTATACTTAAGCCGTATACTAGATTTGGTTGTTAGTAAGGCCCAATAAAAACAATGAAAAATATACTTGTTGATAGGGCGAAACAAGTGAAATTTACCGACATCGACACTGTACCAGTCTTTTATGATGCACAAAATGAGATATCCACGGAGGATATTCCACCTACTGACAATGACACTAAGGAATGGCGTACAATGCGTAATAAAAAGTGCTGAAATCTAAATAAAAATTCAATACAAATTGTCGGAAATGATGTGCCAATGCCAAGTAATGGAATCGAAGTTATTTCGCGTTTGAAATGGCTTCACCTATCCAAATTTGCTTGTTCAACTTCGACAGATTCGATACAAAAATATGTTGCTGCAAAATTGGATATTAATGAAGATTTAATAAAGTGTTATAAACTTATAAAAAAGTATGCTGAAATTTATTCATTAAACTTCGTTAATTTTAAAGTTGGAATCCCCTCTCATAAATTAAATGCTGCACTGTATTCAAACAGCTGGCCTCTGAATGTGTATGTTAGAGAATTCCGCTTTAGGTCAAAAACTCTGTGAGCGTAACGGTTCCGGAGAAAATATAAACCAAAATAAAATCAAAACATACAGAAAAGCTACAATCGGTCTGGAACTGATTGTATGATACCCTATCCTCCTCTCTATAAAGTGGATGTGGCCAAATTGCATTTTGTACTCAAATATGGCTATAATGTCGAACGTTTGAGGATGTTACATCTAAAATTTTATCAAAATAGGCTTTTTGATGATAACGCCCCCAAAAAGTGGGCGTGGCCAAAACTACTTTACGGGTGAATTGTAGGGAATCTAAATACCCACATATTTGGTCTTAACAAAATTTTTTGGTTTCATATAATTTAGTGAAGTTATAAAAAAGTACGCGTGGCAGTATGCGGATGTAAAAAAATTGTACACTTGTACTGTATCTTTTTCTCGGAAGCCCAGATATGAAATTTCAGCGTCCTAGTTAAAAATTTAAGGCCCAAAAATCGGTTTTGTGATGAAAACGCCCCCAAAAAGTGGGCGAATATGTTGCTGCAAAATTGGATATTAATGAAGATTTAATAAAGTGTTATAAACTTATAAAAGAGTATGCTGAAATTTATTCATTAAACTTCGTTAATTTTAAAGTTGGAATCCCCTCTCATAAATTAAATGCTGCACTGTATTCAAACAGCTGGCCTCTGAATGTGTATGTTAGAGAATTCCGCTTTAGGTCAAAAAACTCTGTGAGCGTAACGGTTCCGGAGAAAATATAAACCAAAATAAAATCAAAACATACAGAAAAGCTACAATCCATCTGGAACGGATCGTCTGATACCCTATCCTCCTCTTTTTAAAGTGGGCGTGGCCAAATTGCATTTTGTACTCAAATATAGCTATAATGTCGAACGTTTGAGGATGTTACATGTAAAATTTTATCAAAATAGGTTTTTTGATGATAACGCCCCCAAAAAGTGGGCGTGGCCAAAACTGTTCTATGGGTGAATTGTAGGGAATCTAAATACCTAAATATTTGGTCTTAACAAAATTTTTCGGTTTCATATAATTTAGTGAAGTTCTAAAAAAGTAGGCGTGGCAGTGGGCGGATGTAAAAAAATTTTACACTTGTACTGTATCTTTTTCTCAGAAGCCCAGATATGAAATTTCAGCGTCCTAGTTAAAAATTTAAGGCCCAAAAATCGGTTTTGTGATGAAAACGCCCCCAAAAAGTGGGCGTGGCCAAAATGTTTGTATGGGTGGATTGTAGGGAATCTGAATGCCTAAATATTTGGTCTTAACAAAATTTTTCGGTTTCATATAATTTAGTGAAGTTATGAAAAAGTGGGCGTGGCAGTGGGCGGATTTCAAAAATTTTTACACTTGTACTGTATCTTTTTCTCAGAAGCCCAGATATGAAATTTCATCGTCCTAGCTCAAAATTTAAGGCCCAAAAAGCGGTGACATACGGACGGACGGACGGACGGTCATCGCTCAATCGATTTCGCTATTGATGCTGATCACGAATATATATACTTTATAGGGTCTATCTCAATTATTTCTCTGTTACAAACTATGTGTCAAACTTAATATACCCTTAGGATAGGGTATAAACATACAGAAAAGCTACAATCGGTCTGGAACTGATTGTATGATGCCCTATCCTCCTCTCTATAAAGTGGATGTGGCCAAATTGCATTTCGTACTCAAATATAGCTATAATGTCGAACGTTTGAGGATGTTACATCTAAAATTTTATCAAAATAGGCTTTTTGATGATAACGCCCCCAAAAAGTGGGCGTGGCCAAAACTACTTTACGGGTGAATTGTAGGGAATCCAAATACCCACATATTTGGTCTTAACAAAATTTTTTGGTTTCATATAATTTAGTGAAGTTATAAAAAAGTAGGCGTGGCAGTATGCGGATGTAAAAAAATTTTACACTTGTACTGTATCTTTTTCTCGGAAGCCCAGATATGAAATTTCAGCGTCCTAGTTAAAAATTTAAGGCCCAAAAATCGGTTTTGTGATGAAAACGCCCCCAAAAAGTGGGCGTGGCCAAAACTTTTGTATGGGTGGATTGTAGGGAATCTGAATGCCTAAATATTTGGTCTTAACAAAATTTTTCGGTTTCATATAATTTAGTGAAGTTATGATAAAGTGGGCGTAGCAGTCGGCGGATTTCAAAAATTTTTACACTTGTACTGTATCTTTTTCTCAGAAGCCCAGATATAAAATTTCATCGTCCTAGCTCAAAATTTAAGGCCCAAAAAGCGGTGACATACGGACGGACGGACGGACGGTCATCGCTCAATCGATTTCGCTATTGATGCTGATCACGCATATATATACTTTATATGGTCTATCTCGATTATTTCTCTATGTTACAAACTATGTGTCAAACTTAATATACCCTTAGGATAGGGTATAAACATACAGAAAAGCTACAATCCGTCTGGAACGGATCGTATGATACCCTATCCTCCTCTCTATTAAGTGGGCGTGGCCAAATTGCATTTTGTACTCAAATATAGCTATAATGTCGAACGTTTGAGGATGTTACATGTAAAATTTCATGAAAATCGGTTTTTTGATGAAAACGCCTCCAAAAGGTGGGCGTGACCAAAACTGTTCTTTGGGTGAATTGTAGGGAATCTGTATACCTAAATATTTGGTCTTAACAAAATTTTTCGGTTTCATATAATTTAGTGAAGTTGTAAAAAAGTAGGCGTGGCAGTGGGCGGATGTAAAAAAAATTGACACTTCTACTGTATCTTTTCGTCATAAGCCCAGATATGAAATTTCAGCGTCCTAGTTAATAATTTAAGGCCCAAAACTCGGTTTTGTGATGAAAACGCCCCCAAAAAGTGGGCGTGGCCAAAACTTTTGTATGGGTGGATTGTAGGGAATCTGAATGCCTAAATATTTGGTCTTAACAAAATTTTTCGGTTTCATATAATTTAGTGAAGTTATGATAAAGTGGGCGTAGCAGTCGGCGGATTTCAAAAATTTTTACACTTGTACTGTATCTTTTTCTCAGAAGCCCAGATATAAAATTTCATCGTCCTAGCTCAAAATTTAAGGCCCAAAAAGCGGTGACATACGGACGGACGGACGGACGGTCATCGCTCAATCGATTTCGCTATTGATGCTGATCACGAATATATATACTTTATAGGGTCTATCTCGATTATTTCTCTATGTTACAAACTATGTGTCAAACTTAATATACCCTTAGGATAGGGTATAATAAAAGAAATTAATTGAGGAGAACAATTCAAAGTGGCATTTCTTGTCACAACTATATACATACGTATGTATTTACTAATATATGCAAATAGTAAAACAAAAGTTGCTGCGAAACTTATGACCGTATGAACATTAGTCTCGAAGCATTTTATATATAGGAATGAAAGAAAACTACATTTATGACAGCAAACGCAAATGGAATTCATTCCTGAAGCTCTAGAATAACTGGGTGTATCTAGCTCTCTTAACTAAGACTTGGTAGTGAAATTAAGATATTCAAGCGGTACCAATGGTGAACAAGTTAGAATTCAACTCAACATGCAACAACAGGTTGTAAAATATACAGGTTATATACAGGAAATACCATGCATAGAAATTTCAGAATTGTTATAAAATGAACGGTGAAGGACGAACCGGACTAACTTTGAAAGGCTCTTGAAAATGTCGTAGTTACTTGTGTAAAAATATTGTTTCAAGTTACCTTACTACCGATGCTATTTAAGCCTTGTACCTAGCAAAAATATTCGATAGTAAACCACAACATTCGATGATATTATATCGGAAAGATGCCCTTACTCTTTTATTAAAGTGGAGAAGAGGACACATGAGCTTAGATACATATGTGTCAACCAACAACATGCCCACCCAGAGAAGCGAAGTACCTTGGCGTATTCGTTGACAAAACGCTGACCTGTAACTAACACCTGGGTAAAATTTACCAACAAAGCGATCAGAGCAATGTTGGTAATCAACGCCCTTCCAAGAGGTTTGAGGAAGGAAGAATGAAGGTCTTGTAATATATATTACTAAATTCTATCAATTGTAAAATGATAGCACTAGTGCTGAGCTATATGATTCCAGTTTCCAATGTGTGTATGCATTTACATCTTTTCAGATAGTCAATCAGTAGTGTAATCAGTGCATCTATGAACAAAGGTACATCAACCTGGTTTCCAGGACAATGAATTTTTCGACGGAAATCAATGGAAGCCCAATTAGTTACCACAAAAATAACCCAATGGTTACTCAAATAAACAGGTTATTAACCCTAGCCAATATAAGTTATATTTTACTCGATTTTAGTCTGCATAAAAAAAAATTTTGAGACACTGATATGTATCTACATATATGTCGGCTCTGTGGAGAGCAGAAAAGCGATAACTGACCACAGTCTTTTTGAATGTCCAGGAGCCGTTTAAATAAAATTACTCCACCTACCGCAGGAATCGGTGTGCCCAGCAAAGACATACAACTTAAAGCTATATTGGGATATATCAAAATCCTCAATATACCTTTTGATTAACTTATTTCATCGTCGCAGACCGTAATAGAGAACATAAAGATTTCAGGTACATCGACATTAATTCAACATCAAATCTGCACTAAGCACGACTTTTTTTATACCCTATCCTAAGGGTATATTAAGTTTGACACATAGTTTGTAACATAGAGAAATAATAGAGATAGACCCTATAAAGTATATATATTCATGATCAGTATCAATAGCGAAATCGATTGAGCGATGACCGTCTGTCCGTCCGTCCGTATGTCACCGCTTTTTGGGTTTTAAATTTTGAGCTAATAGGATGAAATTTCATATCTGGGCTTCTGAGAAAAAGATACAGTACAAGTGTAAAATTTTTTTAAATCCGCCCACTGCCACGCCCACTTGTTAATACAAAATATTTAGGCATTTAGATTTCCTACACTTCACCCATACAAAAGGTATGACTACGCCTACTTTTTGGGGGCGTTTTCATAAAAAAACCGATTTTCATGAAATTTTACATGTATAATCCTCAGACGTTCGACGTTATAGCCATATTTGAGTACAAAATGCAATTTGGCCATGAGCACTTTATAGAAACGAGGATAGGGTATCATACGATCCGTTCCAGACGGATTGTAGCTTTTCTGTATGTTTTTAATTCGATTCATAACAGCTGATATTCTGTACAATAAAATATTGTACTTATTGGTGAAATGATATCCGAGTTTTTTGTGTATTGGGCTTTATCGTGTGGTTTATAACTGCTGATTGCACAATTTGAGCGCCGTGGCTCAAGTGGTTAGTGCGTTGGACTACGGAGCGAGGGGTTCCAAGTTCAATTCCCGAACAACACCTAAAATTTCTTTCACGGCCCCATCTCTCGCGAGCGCCTGACAAACATCCGAGAGTAAAACTGTCATGAAAAAGCTTCTCAAAACCGGCATTAAACAGTAGGCCCCTTCCATTCGTGTGAAGAATATAACACGCACAGCACGAGTAGTTGTGAGAAGCTCGGCCCTGGATCCCATAGACCTGTCGCGCCAAAAATTTGTATTTTTTTGCTTGCATTTTTTTGATTGTACAATTTACATGCACATAATTTCTTGGTGAGACACTTATATAAGTCAGTAATCAATCGCCATATCATTATTATTATACATACATACATACATACATAGATACTCGCATCAAAAATATAAATACGTACTCGTAAGTCCTACGAGAAGTACATCTTCCTCTTTTAGGCTATCAAAATCAGATTCACCCTCTGCAATAAACTTAACCCTAAAGGATCACTGAATTCTAACCGGAGACGCGCAATCATAAAAGCGAGTGGAAGCTTATTATTTGCAGATTAAATATTTGTTTCATTGGTCCAAGTGTTTCATACCAAGTTAGACTACCCTCCCGCTTTGTCTATCCGTCGTTCGGACGAGCAATTAATTTCATTTTAGCGTTCTGCATTTCTCCCTTGTGCGCTTGTAACATTCACCGTTTTATTTATAGGCCTCCACTTGACAATTTATTGCCCTCACGCGAAGGAATCTCCACTGGCTCCTTAGTTTCTTCTTTCGTTTCATTCGCGTGAATGAAAGAACACACATATCCCACAAGTAGTGAACTTTCATTCAATCCTGCCACTAAAGCAGAGCCGCCTTAGTCCTTTAAATCCTTGTATTCGAAATGATATATGAGGAGAACGTGATTAGCAAATTGACTTGTAAACGTCTCCGCTGGATAAATCTTTAATAAAGCCAGAGGAACAAACGATGTGTGTACGTATGTTTGTATTCGGCGAATGGATGTAACCAAATGGAAAGGATAGGCAAAAAGATACAAATTGGGACTTGCTGTTTTAATTACATCACAAGATTTATTATCGAATCGATGCAATCACTAGATTCAGAACAGGTGCTATTGAAAGAAAAAATGATGAAAATGTGAGTGATGCATCGATTTGAGTAAGAACTTAGCTCGATATATGTACATATGTATATACATATATATTTATATAATTCATATGTAAGTATGCTCATGCAAAAGAATTGTTAAAAAACGTTAACCATATTTATACTCTATCCGTAGATTGATACATATGTAGTCTGTAACACACAGAGAGTCTGTAACACACTATGAAGATAGTAACCATTAACATTAAACATTTTTAAAATCCGCTCACTTTTTAAAACATCATATTTTACAAGAAACCATAAAATAATTTAGATCATACAATATATTTATTTATTCAAATTATGTATGTACATATGTACATTTCACTAACACATTATTTATATAAAAAAATCAAATTTAAAATTTATAGTTGTAATTCAATAAAAACCATACAGTAAAGCAACGATGATAACTTCGAACGTTTGAGGAAGTTACTTGTAAAATATCATCAAAATCGGGTTTTCAATGAAAACGCCAACAAAAACTGGGCGAGGCAATAACTGTTGTATAGTAAGTGGCAGTGGCGGATCTTTTTCTCAAATTCCCAGAAGTAAAATTGACATACTGACGGATGGACATGGCTTAATAATTTTCACTATCGATATTGATCACGTATATATTGTTTATAGGGTCTATCTCGATTATTTGTCTATGTTACAAGTTAAATATGCTTCAAACTCAATATTATACCTTTAGGATAGGGTATAAAAAATGCAGTACGTCACGTCCACTGTTATAAAAAAGCTTCCCAAATAAAATTACTTTTCGGTTGCGACATTAAAACACCTTTCATAGTTGTGAAGAAGCTAGGCCCTGGGTCGCGAACGGACATTATTTTCCAAATATTTGTATTTTTTATTTGTCTGTTTCTTTAATGTTTAGGTTCATCCAGATTTATCTAGATAAGGAATTGGCTTTGATATTTTTCCACCTGGTAGTGGTCCTTCAATCGTTTCAATGATAAGTTACATTAAACGAGGTCTCGATTGGCATCTACCAGGATGATTCCTCTCTTTTGTATACATAGACAGCCAGACTGTTGCTTCTTTTACTGCATTGTATAATGCATGTCTAGTGCCACAAAAAAAAACAACCAATTTAAGATAGGAGATCGGATTTTGGAAGACACGTTTTTCACTCGATTAAAGCGCGACTGAAGTCTTCCTGGTAGATTTCAGGTATGATTTAGTAGTGTAACAAAGAAACTTTGTATGATACTTCCTAACAAAAAAATAAAATAATTCTACTTTGGAGGGGATTTTGACGAACTTTTTAAGAGTCGCTTCTGTCCCTTTTGGAGAAATCTTTTTCCAAATAGCTATTGCTAAGTACTCCTAGGGGAGTACTTTTGCCCACACATCTCATAATCAAGTAACTCCCTAACTTCGCTCCAATGACTATGCTGATCAACATTTTCTCAATCCGGAATCAGAGGATGTTTTCAATCATTAGATTATTAAGTGTAGTTATTACAGTTTTTTGATATTATTGAATGCCTTGAATGTATTTTATGAATTCCTTAAAGACGTACCGATGGTTCCCATAAGCGTCGAATGATTGACGCAAACATGTAGAAAGTTTAATTTCAAAAGCTGTAAGAGATTACCTCTTGTGCGTAGTTTCTAAATCGCACAGGAAGAAATAAGGTAAAATACTTTAGAAGTTGAGTATATACCTACATATAATTAAAATTCTTAACATCTGACTGAATAATTATGTATGTATGTATATTCCAATACCAGTCGAGATTAGTTACCTTTTTTGCATTTATTTGAAACAAAAGGATGAAAGGATATACTGAAGCTATAATAACAAGATCCAAATTTGATTAATCAAGACCATTATATGTTTGGGTAAGAAGTATGCACTAGCTTATTTGAGGAAAGGAGATCGTTCATATTCACTACATTCTTGTTTTTTTTTAGTTTATTTTCTCACTTAAATTCTATTACAACTTAAATCTACGTACAATATTTTTTTTTTGTTTTAAGTACAGACCTAGCGGTTCACAGTACTTACATATGCACATATATGTTAGAAAATGTGATTTATTAATGTACATATTTTCACCGTCACAATATCTTTATTTCTATTTTTACAATATACATGTATATTTAGATGTAAATTATTGATCTGTTTTTGTGTGGAGGATAAATGTGGAAAACCTGTTACAATCTATTTTGCACTTTTTTTTATAAAACTAACCTATGTACATAAAAAACAACTTAAACTAACTTAACCTAAACAAGGGTAGGCCCTGACATGTGATATTTCCTCCGTCGATTCTCGGGTCAGTAAATAGAATTTATTTGCATCCCCAACAATCGTTAAACGAAAGATCACATGCAACAACCCAGTCGAGCCAACAGAATTTATCTCTATTAAATCTTTCGTCGCTAGTTATGTCTCTTTCAGGTATGCTTACGCAGTATCTCAAGTTTGCATTTCCATCGCCTGAGTTAATCGGCTCATAGAGGATACGTTTATCTGTCACCCTTCTAGCAAGATGGTATATGATTGGTACGTTAGTCGAATCTAATAAGTATCCATGAGCATCTAGATGCAAGAATGCTTCAGGTGGGATGTACCCACTTACCCCGATTGTTCGTTCCCTGTAACCGATAGTAGTTCGTTCTCTGTAACGTTCGCTGACCGCGCGAAATGATTTCTCACAAGGTCCAGAATGACATTGTCAATTCGGGACACACCGGAAGTCTCTTATTAGAAACGTAATGCCGGAAGTCGGAATGCGCGCTTCTGTACATCCGCATACAGGCTCGAAGACATTTTCTCTCGAATAATCGGAGCTTTTCCATATAAGATGGACTTATGTTCCACCATACTGGACTCGCATAAGTCAGAATTGGACGAACGAAGGCTTGGTAACATATGATCTTCACATCGGATCTTAGATAGTTGGAGTAAAAGAGACTTTTGAGCGACATGAATGCCGCTCTTGCCTTTGGTACCTGCGTATTTATGTGCTCATTGTAGTACAAAAATTTGTCCAATTGGACACCTAAATACTTCACAACAGTCTTTGACTCGATGTGATATTCACTACATTAATACTATACCCATTACGTACTTCTAATATTTTTTTTTAAGATCTTATTTATTTCCGTATATTATTATAACAACTTAATTTAGTACAAATATGTTAGATACAAACATCAAAATTAATAAAGTAAATGACCATTTATCACGGTTCTCGCTACTTGACATAGATAAGTACTTCTAATAATGAGACCAGCCACGACAATATGCAAAAGGAGATAGCGCGCCTCTAGGAAAGGAACAACAAGTCCTTCGGTACCACTTACTTTTGGATATGAAGAATGTATAAGAAAGGATAGAGAAATTACGAATCTGTCATTTAATAACACACCAAATGCACTTAGATCCATATTTCTTTAGAAATTTAAAGGAATTGGCTATGTGCAGTGCTTTATATCAAGCTCCTGCTGGGTACTACAATTTGAGGATTTCAGATCCATGCAGCATCGGTAATCGGATGATTCCAGCGAAGTTCAGGTTTATCTCGGATAGCGAGTATTGACTCGGCTCTATTCATTACGTTTACGAATTTATTATTACCACATTCAACAATTTTTAAATTGTTTCAGATACGGTGAATATAGTAGTAGACACAACTTGATAATATATAAATAAAAAAATTGGTTATTTTTGCTTATGCTAAGTATTGCTTATGTACATATAAGAATATTTACATATGTAGGTATTCGACCGAACTTTAGCTAGAATAAAGCCCTGTAAACTGATGGATATATGTACATATGAAATCCGAATGACATTTGGTGCATATGTAAGTTTGTTAGAGTCATTTCTAGAAAATGACTTTGCATTTAAATCATTTTGAGATTATTTAAATCCTAAGTAGGTTCTAGGAATACTTCACAATTACCTGTACAATGCATCCTTTTAATTCTTGAAATATATTCCCACTTCCAGGAATTTATCTCCTTACTAAAACTAAATTGCTAATCATAGCATTAATATAACACAGTCGATAGCAATTTTCTATTGGAATAACGTTGAGGAAACTATTTATTTCCCACATGAAAGCATTATTTGCATTCTCTAAAAGCTATAAAACATTTTTTGACATAAACTATCTGATGGTTATTCTGCTGAACATTGAGAAACTCATTCGTCGAAAGTATTTCAAAGAGGCAAGGCAAAGCAAAGGCATACGCATAAATACTAAGATTTTTCAATTAGATTCTTTTTTTATTTTCAATTTTGCAAAATAACATTCTTTGAGTATCCTGAAAAAAGAAAGTTTCTACAATAATCACATAAATTTCGAGAACCATAACCCGGAGTAGAAATCCCTTCTATCTGAAAATACATCATCTACAAGAAAACACTGTGCAGTACAAGCCTACATATGTAAGTATATGTATCTATAGAAGAATATATTCTACTACCACACCCACTGTATGTTACAGGGTTTAATGTCCAATACAATTCTTCTGCTCCATTGCCTTCTTAGTTCCTTTGTCCAATATATGTATGTATACACATCTCTATATCCATATCTACCATTAGACTTAATAGGGTGTACAGAGTACAAGAGAACACATCTACGAGCACCTTGTCGATTGTGGGGATTGGGTGATACACATTTCAACCCTTAGTGTGCTGTAAGATTATCCACAACAAGATTTTCGCCTTCTGCATGCGACAATTTTTTGAATTATGGGGTTTTGCCGATAGGCAAACCCTTAAAAGCACCATAGTACCTCGGAAAAAGAGTGAAATAAAAAAAACAGTACAGTTAGAGAATCTGAAACAAGAAAAATGCATTAAAGATGGGTGGATAATGCAAGGAAAGTGTATAAACTTTGGAATAAAAATTAATAAAGTTTCCTTTCGTTCTAAATCTGAACTTGGTCAGCTTTACGTTATGCATTTGCAGAGCAGAGTGCTATGACTGCATTGACTTTAAAATAACAAAAGAAGATGGGAAAGCTATTAGCAAAGTCATGCAACATAAATACAAATCTGATATCTTATGGATGGTGGTATGGGGTACGTGAAAAGTTGGCTAAGATTTGACACTTCTTCTGTCCAAAAGTAAGTTAGTCACTTACATATATCGGTCTGTTACACCCCAAGCTCAGATTTGACACTTCTTCTGTCCAAAAGTAAGTTAGTCACTTACATATATCGGTCTGTTACACCCCAAGCTCAGTACAGTCTAGGGCTACCTTTTTTTCTGTTATTTTTTTTTTTATTAAACTATTAATTTATTGAACTACGATGATAATTTCAAACGTTTGCAAATGTTGCATGTAAAATTTCATCAAAATCAGTGCTTTGATGAAAAAGCCCCCAAAATGTGGGCGTGGCTAATGACAATGTATGGGTGAATTGTAGAGAATTTGAATGTCTAGAATTGCAGAGAATCTGAATTGCTAAATATTTGGTCTTAAAAAAATTTTTCAATTTCAATTAAATAGTGAAGTTGTGAAAAAGTGGGAGTGACGTGGATTAAAAAAAAAACTCACACTTGTACTACTTTTCTTTTTTAAAAGTCCAGATATGAAATTTTATCTTTAAGACCCAAAAGCTGTGACATAAAGATGGACAGACAGACATGGCTCAATCGATTTCGCTAATGATAATGATCTAAACATATGTATATGTGTACTTTACAGGGTGTAGGGTCTACCCATCCTCCAAAGCCAGTCAACGCAAGGTGACTGGCAAGAGTATTTCTTTGTTTTATTTCTGCTAAAGTGTTGTTGTCAGAACTGATAGCAGAGCTAGTATAGACAAAATCCCTTACTATCTCAAAGTTATAGCTGTCTATTGTAACGTTCCATCCAATTCTCGTTGACAGCATATATTTGGTTCAGCCCTCGTTTACTCCTAAACCCATTTTACTAGTTCCCGTTTCAATACTCGCGAACGCACCGGTGATAGCCCGCTGAGTTTTGCCAATTGTAGCAATATCGTTGGCATACGCTAGTAATAGACTTTTGAAAGATTATCCCTCTGGTGTTGACTTGTGAGTTTCGCACAATTCTTTCAAGTATGATGTTAAAGAAGTCACATAACAGCGAATCACCTTCTCTGAATCCTTTTTTGACACCAAGGGTCTCCGTGAGATCGCTACCGACCTTTAATGGAGCAGCGAGCGTTCTCCATTATCATGATGAAGATTGTTACCAAGTAACAATTGCTGTTTTTCGCAAAAATAGTGCTAAGGTGTTCCCGCATGATTCGCTGTTTTTGGAACGGGCTACCTCACATGCCGTATTTTATTAACTTATTATCCAGTCCGTTGCGTTGTGAAACTGCAAAAGGTTGCAAAAATATGTCGCGAAAGTTGCGATAACTTGAAAAACTAATTAAAAACTAAACACCGCATTACGCGAACACGCGGGGTGTCACCTGTAAAAATTAGCTACGCGGTTTGACAGGGTGAAGGTAGGTTGGTAGAGGTGACTGTAACTGCTGAGGTGCAGTCTCACTCGGATCTTAGCAGATCCATTGTGTTCGCCGGTGTACGATCTTTGAAAATAGTGAACAAGTTAGTTAGTTCAATAATTAGCCTATGGCGGGAGCGGCCCTACTGAACCAACCCGTTTTTATAATGAATTTAAGGGTGGCTTAAGGTGTTTGCTAGTTCTAACGGTTGAGTATCTAGTTCTATTGAGGCGTGGACATTCGCAGAGGAAATGTGTTGTGTCTTCATCTACCTCTATGTCGCCACAGCCTCTGCATAGGTCTGTGGTGCTGATTCTCATTCTTCTGAAAATGGGCCGCCATTAAGTTATGGGCTGTGAGTATACCTATGAGGAAAGTCAGCTTTGGTTTGAGCAGCGATAGAAGTTCTTTAGTACTTTTTTTATCGTATTGGGCCCAGAGCTTTCTAAAAACGTGGCTTGAGCAGCGTGCACTCCGCCTTACGTTGGCCATGTTGTGAAAGTCCGAGGTAATTTTTGAAAATGAGAACACTGATGTGCGTTAGGGCCGAGTGGTTTGGAAGTAGGTCGTTTGATTCTGAGCCTTTTCTAGCTAGCTCATCGGCCACTTCGTTCTCATGGAAGTCCATATGTCCCGTAATCAAGCAGACCATGATGCTATGCCTCGGGCTAAGGTATCTGAGTTCCTCTTTTGCATATCTATTGACCAGTTTTGACCAGCTGCAAGGGCGACGGTAGGTATTGTCCTAATAGTGATGGTGGTACCTATACACGCTACACGTTGGATACTTGTGCGGGTGTTCAGGTGCGTTCCTTTTGCGGCAGCAGACCACGAGACCAGACAGTCGCATGTGATAGCTTAAACATGGCGGTGTATACCCAGTGGATGGTGGCTGGTTTTGGTCCCCCTTTTTTACCGAAGGTTCTGCTGCATGCGTAGAAGTATATTGTCTTTCCAGTCCAATTTTCGATCTAATATGCACCCTAGATATCTTGCCTTATCTGATATTTAGACTAGGCCTCCAATCAGTCTAGGTGCCTCGAAGTCGGGTATTTTCCTCATATTTGTAAAGAGAACTAGTTCGGTTTTTTGTTCATTAAGACCAAGTCCGCAGCGTTTGGCCCAGTTGTTCACGGCGTTCAACGCTATTTTTAGCAAGTCAACGATTGTGGGCAGGAACTTTTCAGTCATTAATATGATAACATCATCGGCATAAACGACGGCCCTAGCTCCGTTTTGGTCTAATCTTATAAGAATTTTTTTGAACATTCTTTCTAGGATTTTGAGCAGAATAGATGTTAGACTGATCGGTCTAAAATCCCTTGCTGTGAAGTGGCTGGGCTTTCCCGGATTGGGGACAAAAATGACGTTAGCTTCTCACCATGAATGCGGTAGATACACAGCTGCAGCTAAGGTGGCCAATGAAAATCCATATGAGCCACGGAACAGAATATGTTTTTGAACTTTTCAGCATCATAGGAATAATGCTTTCAAGTCCCGTCGATTTGCAGGAGGAGATGGATTGAACCTCGAACCTCTTGCTTCGTAGTCCAACGCAGTAACCACTTGAGCACGGCGCGGCGTCCACTTTATGATTTATAATGTTATATTCAACAATTGCAAAACATACAAGCGTTTAGTTGTTTAGTTCAGTCCACTTCACTATAGCTTTGCTTGCAATCACCAACCTCGTAGTACATAGGTATGTATGCAAAAATACAGCAAGGTGTTGTAGAATTTAAAAGTATTGCTAGAAAATAGGAGTGTCGTAATAGTTTTAATACAGATAATAGGTATGTATGTGCATATGTGGGTGCATACATACATATATGTATAAATGCATTTTTATTGAATTTTGTGTTGGACGTATTAGCTGTTTGCACATTCTCAATCATGTTGTATTGTAAATGAACTACTTAGGCGTACATTTTTCTATTTATTTATTTATTACACTCTAATAGTCTAATTTTTATGTACTTCATTCCTCACATATTAATTCAACAAATACTCATCAATTACTTTGATTTAAATTCGTATTAAACTTATAAATATTTTGACCCATTTAATAAAGCTGTTGAATTTTTTCTCAAGTGGTTAGTGCGTTGGACTACGGAGCGAGGGGTTCCAAGTTCAATCCCCAAACAACACCTAAAATTTCTTTCACGGCCCCACCTCTCGCGAGCGTCTGACAAACATCCGAGAGTAAAACTGTCATGAAAAAGCTTCTCAAAACAAAAAACTGATTTTCGGATCCGGCATTAAACAGTAGGCCCATTCCATTCGTGTGAAGAATATAACACACACAGTACGAGTGGTTGTGAGAAGCTCGGCCCTGGGTCCCATGGACCTGTCGCGCCAAAAATTTGTATTTTTTTGTTGAATTTTTTCTTAAAGTAATTTTCATTTATCGCTAAAGTGGTTTCCTTTAATGTAGTGGAAAATAGTTCTCTAAAAAACCAAATGAGTTCATTAGAATTATTATTAAACAACAGTTCAGGCTATGAACTGAAATATTATTCGCTCTAGCTATACACAGTTTTTTGATTATGAAAATAAAACTTCACAATTTAGGCGTATGTCCATATGAAATAAAATGATTGAAATTGTAGCAGTTGATGTTTTTTTGGTTGGCTCAAGTGCTTTTCATGGTCAATCAACTATGTACAAGTACATATACGAAAAATACTACTTTTTGTACATATTTATACATATATATATATAGAAAAATGTGGTTTATATGGTTTAGTTATTTTTAAATACTTTTACGAAAAAAATACCAAATTCTATGGGGCAGTAAATAAAAATATTTTTTTTTTTTGCATTTGAAAAAACAAGCGTTACAAATAATATTCTTCAGTGGAATTCTGAAAATCGGCAAAGCTTATACATTGAAAAAAAAATGTTTAGATTGATTCACTAACATAAATGAATAAGTGCTTCATCTAGAGAATCTGTTTGTACTAATGTTTTTAAATAAACTAAGCTTGCCTCCAGTCCACTAAGTTGTTACTCAGAAGAAGTAATCACTTCGGCATATCCTTAAATCGTCTAAATACTAATGTAAAAAATGTTCAAAAGACATTTTTTTCGTTAGCCTTTCAGTTTCGGTTTTTTCTCTTTTTTTCCAATATTTCGTATCAAACGGAAATCAAGATATAAATACTCACAATTTAAAATGCTGAAATTAAATTAAACAAAAAGAACTTTTTGAATACGAAATACCTACGTTTAAAAACCACATATATTTTTGTTCAATTTTGAAAAATCTTTATTTTGTTCGTAGGCACATTTTATTGTCGAAAATATCTATTTTGTCTACAAGTACAATAAGTCATTCAGAACCTGTTAGAAAGTATGCCTTAAAGAATAAACAGCGTCATAAAAAATAAGGGCTTGTGAACAAAATACTAAACCTATCTATTAAAACACGCTTTTTGCAAAACTGAATACATAGAGGTTATGCTGCATTTCTTTCTATTTCAGACGCTGTAACTGTAGCTGTCACTGTTTTGGTAACTATTTTTTTTTGTAATAAAATAACAAATAAATCCTCAAAATGTTATGAGAATCCGTTGACGGACATTCATTTTATCGTCAAAAAACTGCAAATTTGGAAATTATGTATTGCTCTCCAAAACGTTCTTTGAACGCGAGGTAGGTTTGAACATTGCTAATATAATCTCAATAAATAATTATTCCAAAGACTAAGTACTACTTAAACATGACATCTATAGTCGTCAAAAAAATTGTGGTGGTTATTTCTATCAACATTTTAATGCCAGCCGGCTGCATTATGTATGTGTTTTTGTGATGCTTTTAATTTTTCAATTTTTTGTGTAGCGGTCGTCTGGATTTGCTTCTGTCTAAATAACTTATTTGAGGGCCTAGATCATTTTTAGTAAACTAAAGGTGAGATTACTGATAAATTTATTAGATATGTATGTATACATAATTCGGTGTGAAATTTCGTGTTGCTATGCATGTAGGGGCAGGTTTGAGCAAAGCGCCCCACAAAGTTGAATTGAAATTTTTATTTCATATTTGCATAACTTGGTCTTCGTTTCATTTGGCTTAATTCTTTTAGGTAACTCTGCAATGGTTTGGAACTATAAAAATAGAAAACTGCCAATCAGAACGAAGATGACGTTAAGAGTGCAGTCCTAGAGTTATAAATTTCCGGTGTTCAGCCGAATATTTTATTTTTTTAAGTTAAGAACTATAAAAATAATATAAAGCTTTAAAGTGAAGAGCATTCAACCAAATTCTCTATCAGACAAACTTTTACCAACACTGAAGAAAAAATCCTCGAGAGTTATTTATGTACTTTGGAGCTCAAAAATTAATTATGGTTTGACATACCCACCATTAAGTTCGAACTATAAAAAAAAATTCAGAAAAGTGGGCTGCAAATCGAAAAGCGGGTGTTGATTGAATGAAAAGCTACATGAAAATATACAATAATCTTTCACTGCGAAGGCCCGAAAACAAAAGTTTATCAAGAACAACAAGCTTATATAAGTGCAATGTTGCTGAATTCCACACCAATTAGGAGAGAGCGTTTGGTAAGTTTAACTTACCGTATATACAACATAGATGATACAAGTGTGACTACAGTTGTACAAGTGATAAATATAATTGCAAAAACAAGGCAAAAGCAGGTAGGACAGTGTGTGTCTGAGAGAGGTCAGTCGATAACAATGTGCGCTATTGTTAATGCAGTTGGTTATGATATCAGGATACTATAATTGCTGGAACGCCAGCTGGTAACGTTGGTTATGCTAAAACCACAAGTGGTTGGATGACTGGAACATATTCAGACACTAGATGTACATATTAGTGATACTAGACAATCACGAAAGCCATTATGCAATGAACTCCTTTAACTTCTGCAGTGAAAATGGTATCGTCGTAGAGGCCTTCAGCCTCTTGATGTCGTAGTTCACAGAACGCTCAAACACGAATGTTCAATTGCACAAAATGACAGGCTATTAAATCATCCTCGTAAAACTATTACAGTGGACGATCTTATGGACATTACGAGTATCGCCTTTATTGCTGCATTTACACCTAAAAATATAATTTCAGGGATTGCAAAGCCAGGCATTTATTCATTTTCAAGAAATGCATTCATTCACAGATGATGACTTCGAATGTGCGGAGGTCACAAATCGAGAACTCTCAGGTTAGATTCTTACATCAGAATTTATTTCTTAAAAAAAATAAAAATAAATTATAAACCTACATACATATGTACACATGTTGAATTTACATACATTCGTAATACATTCATAGAGAATTGTCGAGGTAGACCCTTTATCAGTATCAACAGCGAAAACGACTAAGCCATGTCTGTCCGTCAGTATGTCACCCCGTATGCCACCACTTTTTGGGCCGTAAATTTTGAGCTAAGAGGATGAAATTACATGTAGCATCTTCAAACGTTCGAAGTTATAGTTTTAATTCAACAAAGAAACTAAGTATGCCACGCCCACTTTAGAGTATCACACGATTCGATCCAAATAGATTGTATCTTTTATGTATAAATTTTAATAGAAACCGAAAAAGCATACAGAACGGCTACAATCCGTCTGCAACGTATTATATGATACCCTATCCTCCTTCTTATGCAGCCCTTATAAAGTGTACGTGGCCGTAGTGTTTTTTGATTGAAATACAACGATAACTTTGAACATGAAATTCGGTTTTTGCAATGAAAATGCCCCCAAAAAGTGGGCTTGGCCACAAATGATGTATGGATGAATTGTAGACAGTTTGAAAATTGAAATATTTGGTCTTCATAAAAATTTTCGATTTCAAGTAAAATAGTGAAGTTATGAAAAGTGAAAGAAAAATGTTTACACTTGTACTGGTTTTCCTTATCAACCGCACAGATATATTGGGCTTTTGAGAAAGCAAAGCAGTACAAGTGTAAACATTTTTGAAATCCATCCACTGCCACATTCTTTCATAACTTCACTATTTTACATAAAATTGAAAAATTTTGTTTAGACCAAATATTTAGATATTCAGATTATCTACAATTCACCCATACATTGTCCACTTTTTCGAAGCGTTTTCATTAAATTTATTTATTTGATTTTTATGAAATTTACAATCCTTAAACGTTCGAAGTTATAGTTTTAATTCAACAAAAAAAAAACAGCATGCGATGCCCACTTTATTAGGGTAAGTTATCAAACGATTCGTTTCAAATGGATTATAGTTTTTCTGTATGTTTTATTTACAGAATAACATACTTATGTTCTCCTATTAATCAGTAAGCAAACGTTTGTATTATACATATTTCAACTGTAACGTTTTCTAATTGTAGATGTGTGTGAACTTCTTTCAAATACCAAGAAGTAATTCGGGAGTATAGGGCTTCATGTACTTTGAATTATAATACAATTAAAGGAAATACATTTCTAATGAGATTACTTCGTGATTAAGAGAATTATTTTACCAAACCGAACGTTAGCATTGTTAGTTGAATTTTTCCACAAAATAAATGCTAATTAATTTTCAAAATTTATTGTTCAACATCGCCCATAAAACAACAGCTCACCCACGTTCCAACCATAATTCACAACAACTTCCGCCGTTTATCTAAGGGTTCTCTTTTAATACCAAGCAATCTCACGACTCCACTTGTGATGGTGCATTGCACTGCATCGTTAACTGCCATAGTGATTATATTAATTGGATATTTTAAATTAAGCCAATTAATATTCAGTTTGCCAATTGGGCGCTACACTTTGTATACCAACACCAGATTAAGCACCGGACTTAACTAGATTTTAGTAACGTCCTGGGGTTTAAACAACGAAAAGGAATGGCTGCCCAATTTTTGGATTGCTTGCTTACAATTGGTTCGCCATGCCAATTAAAAATGGATTCGATTTTGTTCTTAGAAAGTTTGAAGTACCCCATATTGATTTGATAATGAACAACGGCAGTGGAAATGCAAGCAAGGGAAGTTACTGAAGGTTGTACTTTTTAAAAGAAAGTTGCATCCTCTTGAGGGAAATGAGAAGACTCTTCCTCGGCATAAGGGTGGGTAGGGCATAACAATTGTAGAAGTGAAAAACTCCGAACACAATTGAAAGTCGAAATTTTCATATTCAGTTTTATTACTCTATAAAGTTATGGACCCAATGATGGTTCAAAGTTTCATTTGTAAGAGGGCAACTCGTTTGGAAGACTTCGTGACCGAAAGTGGAACGATTTCCGTTACACATTTCCCAAGGATTCAATTTTCCATAATAGTTTAAAATTGGGACTGTGGACTAATTGGAATAAGTTAGTTCACAAAAATTGCATAAAGGAAAGTAGCGCTGTGTATGTGGTATAAATGTTTTCTTTGATTTGGGTCAATTTAATGAATAGGCAGTTTTCCTACGAATAGAATATTGAATTAGTTTTGCACTGTGTAACCACTTGAAGAGATACATATGTATATAAAAACATTTCAAGTGTTCGCAAACATCTCAATAATTTAAAAAAAATACGTACATACATACATATGTCACGTTAAAATACTTAGTATCATTAGTTACCCAGGACCAAGGACTAGACAATAACTACCAAATAGAAGGATAAAATTACTCCAAACAAGTCCGAATGTAAATGTGCAATCTGAAGTTGTGGTACAAATTTTACAAAAATTAGGAAAGTAATTCTTTTTCAAAAGGAAAAAAACCAACTTTATAAATGCATAGCTACTGGATTTATTAGGTACAGGGACACAAGCCACGGGGAAATATATCAAAAAACATACAGAAAAGCTACAATCCGTCTGGAACGGATCGTATGATACCCTATCCTCGTTTCTATAAAGTGGGCGTGGCCAAATTGCATTTTGTACTCAAATATAACGTCGAACGTTTGAGGACGTTACATGTAAAATTTCATGAAAATCGGTTTTTTGATGATAACGCCCCCAAAAAGTAGGCGTGGCCAAAACTGCTCTATGGGTGAATTGTAGGGAATCTAAATACCCAAATATTTGGTCTTAACAAAATTTTTCGGATTCATATAATTTAGTGAAGTTATGAAAAAGTGGGCGTGGCAGTGGACGAATTTAAAAAAAAATTACATTTGTACTGTATCTGTTTCTCAAAATTTAAGGCCCAAAAAGCGGTGATATACGGACGGACGGACAGTCATCGCTCAATCGATTTCGCTATTGATGCTGATCACGAATATATACACTTTATAGGGTCTATCTCGATTGTTTCTCTATGTTACAAACTATGTGTCAAACTTAATATACCCTTAGGATAGGGTATAAACATACAGAAAAGCTGCAATCCATCTAGAACGGATCGTATGATATGCATCGTTTTTCTTATGCATCCTTTATAAACTGGGTGTGGCTGTATTGCATATTTTTCCTGAACTACGACGATAACGTCGCACGTTGTCACAAAAACTCGGTGTCGATAGAACCACCAACTATACCGGTGGTACGAAGCAAATACAAATAAGATAGAAATACAAATATTTGGCGTGTTAGGTCCGTACGAGAACGGTCCCCAGTTCCAATCATTGTCCCAACTGGCCCAGAAGAGGCCTACTGTTAAATGCCCTGTTCGAAGGGCGATTTTTGTATTTAAGAAACTTTTTCCTGACTGTTATACTCTCAGAAGTTTGTCAGATGTTCGCGAGACGTGGGGCCGTGAAACGACTTTTGGTTATATACGGGCATCGACCCTCGAACGCCTCGGTAAGTAGACCGACGCATTAACCATGGAATCACGGCACCTAAGCCATATAAGCTAAATTGTTAAATCAGTTCTCCAGCAGAGCTGACTTGACTTGAAGATAACCTTTCACCGCTTCAAGAATTCAAGATATTCTAGAAACCTCATTTTAGATAGATATTCTGAAACATTTTTTACAAGTCATTTTAAACCATGTTATAATACTGATGGAAAATACGAAAGAGAGCCCTTCATTTAATGATTGAATTACACTCAAATATATATGTTCGCGTCGGCGAACTAAAACGAATTCAATATCGGAAAGCGTCCTACAAGTTAGCCAAAACAACTAATTTTTGGTTCCCGAGATGGTTTTAATTTTTTATTTCAATAGAAATTAGCGTCTTTTACAAATTCTAGTTTATCGTGAACGCTATCACGGCTGATCGCAAAAGCTTTTTTTTTTGACTCATCCCTGATCTCTATTTATATCAGTCGGGATCCTTTCCAATGGTCTTCCAGGCTTCCTATTCAGCACTGGAATTTCACGTCAAAACTTCTAGAAAATTCTTGATCATTCGCTTGGTTTATCAGTCGGGATCGGAATAGCAAAGCATTCAGACCACTTTGTGAAGTAGTCCATTACGACTGCTATGTATCGGTTTCCATCCAGCGTCCTAGGTAGGGGTCCGAGGATGTCGATGGCTACTCTTTCAAATGGACATCCAGGACGACTTGGCTGCAAACCTCCGCGTGTTCGTTTAGTAGGACCTCGCAGTGCAGAGCAGGTTTGACATGCCAGGCACCATGCCTTTACGTCTGTGGTGCGGCCAATCCAATTTGGACAGTGTCTTCGTCTGTCCCAAATGTCCACTAGGGCTGTCGTGCAGAGAGGTAAGAATATCCGCAACGCAAGCTCTCGCGATTACCAGCAGGTGTTTTATAAGATCCGGCTTCTCTTCCCACATCCAGACTAAGACCCCGTTCTCCAAACGCAGTTGATCATAAAGAGTCCAATAGGCTTTAAGGTCCTCACACTCACTGATTATTTCAGATTTTACGGGGCGCTTGCCCTCTTCCTTCCATTGGATTACCTTTGCGAGAATCGGGTCCTTTCGCTGCTCGAATTCTAGGGTGCCGGACACGGAAGTCACATGCGCGTGCTTGGTGGCTTCAGTCTCATGTTGTTCGGCCTTAGTGCAGTGCTTGCAGTCTTCACAGACTCGTCTAGAGAGTGCATCTGCGTTTCCATGCCTAGGTCCTGGGCGGTGCTGGATGTCGAAGCTGTACTGCTGCAGGCTTTCCAACCACCTTGCCATTTGTCCTTCCGGATGCTTGAAGTTACACAGCCAACGCAACGATGCATGGTCCGTACGCAGGGTGAATCGGCGGCCGAATAGATAATGGTGAAAGTGGCGTGTGGCGAGAACAACAGCTAGCAGTTCTCTCCTCGTGACACAGTAGTTCCGCTCCGCCTGGTTTAGAGTCTTGCTGAAGTATTCCAAAACTAATTCCGCATCACCTTGACGTTGGCTCAGTACAGCACCAACTCCCACATTCGAAGCGTCGGTGTCGAGGATAAATTCATCAACAGGAGTGGGAAAAGCAAGTATGGGGGCGGTCGTCAGCTTCATTTTTAATTCTTTGAACGCAGCTTCACAGGACTCGCTCCACATAAATCGACGACATTCTTCCGTCAGCTCTGAGAGGGGCTTTGCCATGGTGGAAAATCCTTCTATGAATCTGCGGTAATACGAGCACAAACCCAGAAAGTTTCGGACTTCCTTCTTACTCCTTGGCGTAGGCCACTGTTGCACTGCTTGCACCTTTTCTGGATCGGTAACCAGGCCGTCTTCGGAGACAATGTGTCCCAGATAGCGAACACTTTTCCGGAGAAATTGGCACTTACCAGGGCTTAGCTTAAGGCTAGCAGCTCGCAAGTCAAATGTGCGGCGGTAAACGATGATGTCATCTAAGTATATGAGCGCAGTTTGCCAGGACATCCCGCGGAAGACTTCGTCCATAAGTCATTCGAACGTGGCGGGGGCGTTACAAAGTCCAAAGGGCATGACGTTGAACTGCCAAAGCCCTGCGCCCGTCGAAAAGGCCGTCTTTTCCTTGTCCTTCGGATCCATTTCCACCTGCCAGTAACCGCTTTGAAGGTCCATCGTTGAAAACCACTTAGCCCCTGCGAGGTTCGAAAAGATGTCATCCATTCTAGGAAGTGGGTAAGAGTGACATCATTTAATCGCCTGTAGTCAACGCAAAATCTGGCGGAGCCGTCCTTCTTACGAACCAAAACGATTGGAGCTGCCCAAGGACTGTTGGAAGGCTCTATAACATCTCGGCTCCTCATGTCTTCTAATAGTTCCGCTACCTCAACGCGTTTTGCCAAAGGAACTCTTCGGGCTGGAATTCTTACGGGTTTTGATGCTCTAGGTCTCGATGGAGTGTATTATCCATAGGTCCTTTAGAAAACACGTCCTGGTATCGAAAGAGGAGATTTTTAAATCGGGAAGCTTGCACTTCGGACAGTTCCTCTGGGATTTCCTTCGTTAGACCTTGAAGGTGGTCTCCAGTAGGTAGTGGCATGCGATTGGGCTCGCATAGTTTTGCCGTGCATATGCGTCTGACAACTAAGTTTTTCGGTAGGGTTACGGTTTTTGCGGAGACGTTCGCCATTCTCACCATCAGTTGGGCTTGGGTAGGTTCGACGAAACTACGAGCCAGTAGTACACCTGCCGGAAGATCACTTGGATTGCAGGGTTCGATAAGTGCTGCATCTCTATTCAGACTGGTTGACATTACCGTGGGTAAGACCACCTCGGAATGCGGGGGCAAAACTTCTCTAGAAGTAGTTAACAGGAGACTGGTGTGTGCTTTTACCTGCAATCGAAGGGGGTGCTTTCTTCCTCGAATGTCCAAGCTTAAGTCTGAAAAATCAATGCTGCAAACATTCTCCATAAGAAAATCCATACCCAGAATAGCTGGTACGCACTGGCTGGTGACTGCGAAAGTCTGGTAATATTGCCTTTGTTTGATTACCAATCGTACTTCGGCGGTTCCCAGCGTCCAGAGTATTCCGCCAGAGATACCTTCTGTGCGTATCGGTGGTCCTGTTACTGGTGTTTTCGGGGGGAGATATTCTTCGCTGATAATGGATACGTCAGCTCCAGAGTCGATAAGAAAGCTGTACTTTCGTCCTCCGATGTAGCCGTCTAAAGAAGGTCCGACACCATTCGTGGCTCCCACAAAGCTGCTCCTATTTTCCGGCATTTCGTCGACTCAGGGTTTTTGTAGATGTAGTTGATGAAGCGATTTTAGAAGTTGCTGCTGATGCTCGCTTCTGTACATCGGCAGCGACTAGTTTTCCGCTTGATGGATGAAGCGGGTTCCTGTTCCATCGATGTCCGGGTGCGCCTACCCTCATTTCGCCGGCTATTGGAGGCTGCTGAAGCCGCAAACACGTTTCGGTGTCCCCTGCGCTCGAAACGGGTTGTCTTCTCTTGTGCGATGCGCAAGGCCTCCTGGAGATTACGTGGACGACCGATGGCAACCAGGTTCTGAATTTGCTCGTCTCTAATACCATCAATAAATTGGCTGAGCACGATTTCCTCGACCACCTTTTCCGCTCCATCTGGAAAGGCTCCCAGGCGCTGCAACTGGATGGTAAATTCTGCAAGGGACTCCTTTGGTCGTTGGAGCCGATTTCGCAAAAGAGTGTAGCTGCTGTGGTCATCCAGACTGTACCGCTGCCGTAGTAACCCTCGTAACACTTCATAGGAAAGAGGCTTTCCTCGAGGCATAGCACTTAAGACAGAAAGGGCTCCTCCTCGCAATTGCATGGCCAGTCCGTGGGCCTTTTCTGTTTCGGTCCATCCATGGAAGTCTGCTACGATTTCAAACTGAGTCTCGTAGTGCGTCCACGATGCTGTTCCGTCATAGGGTTGAACCACGCTGGGGTTGAAACTTCGGTTCACAATTGCAGTTCGCATTGACGGAGTTGTAGATAGTCGCTGCGTGACGTGAAAATGGTCTCTGAGCGGAGGAACTTGTCCTTGGGACCGTAAACAGTTGCCTAATGCTGCTGGCTCCGTTACAAGTGGTCCTTCTGGTAGTGACGGGTGAGTTGCATGGTCACGAGAAGCATTCACTTGACTTGGCTGGTGTTGACTCAGCATTTCGGACTGCCTTCCTAGCGTTTGCCTAAATGGTGGTGGACACGCCTGTTGTTCCGGGTGTATTACGGCATCCGCGCCCAAGCCAGTCTCGTGACGACTGCTCGCCTTGACATCTTGATTATCGGGCATCGCCACACGTAAATCCGAGGTATTGCTTGCTTCGTCGGTTGATGGAGCCGAACACGGGGATGACCCTGGTTCCATTACGGAAGGAGCTCATGGCGACGAGTGTGCCGGTTATTGCTGCGGCGAAAGCAACGTTGGTCACCGTTTTCTCTAGCTCCTCCAGATTCTTTTGAAGGTTGTTTGTAATCTCACCCTGCAATTCTAAGATTTTCCGTTCCCAGAATAGACTTTGATTCAGGGTGTACATCTGAAGCATAGTTCTTAAGTCGTCGACGTTCATTATCGTTTTTCTTTTTTTTGTTTTACAGGCCAAGGTGGTAAAAAAAATTATACTTCATTTTATTCGAATGACCCCACACCTGACACCAATGTAGCGCAAAATGGATACGCCGACGAACTAAAACGAATTCAATATCGGAAAGCGTCCAACAAGTCAGCCAAAACAACTAATTTTTGGTTCCCGAGAGGGTTTTAATTTTTTATTTCAATAGAAATTAGCGTCTCTTATAAATTCTAGTTTATCGTAAACGCTATCACGGCTGATCGCAAAAGCTTTTTTTTGACTCATCGCTGATCTCCATCGTCTATTTATATCAGTCGGGATCCTTTCCAATGGTCTTCCAGGCTTCCTATTCAGCACTGGAATTTTACGTCAAAACTTCTAGAAAATTCTTGATCATTCGCTTGGTTTGTTCTAGAACTGTGGGGAATTATGGAGAAGAAATCTACTAAATTACATTAATTAAGCTCATATCAATTTGATAAGGGTTTGATTAATGTAATAAAGTGATAAGCTTAGTTCTCTTCGAAGAAAGTTCCCCACAGAAACAGAACTCACCAAAACGTCAGCTCGCGCAGATGTTTCTTGGATCAGCCTCGTTTTGTCGTGATCCGTGTTTGTGTTTTGATTCCTGTGTAGATTTGGTTTTATGTTTGCATTTTAATCGGTGTGTAGATTTTATTTTAATTGTGCATTGTCGCATCGTTTCGGTACAATATGTATGTACATATGTATGAGGAAGAAGACGTTTGAGGTGCATACGTTTACAGCAGTGTTGTTTGACAAAAAATCAATTAGGGCAGTATCGTCGGCCAGATTGAAAACATTGTTATTTTGGAGTAGAAAAAGTGTGTGGTACTCCCGTGCATGCAGTTAAATGGTTGAAAGATAAACCATCGACTATCTTAATCTTGATCATTTATCTATAGAGCTGTTGGAGTAGTCCATATTACGAGAAGTTGTTTTCTTTTTGTTTTAATATAGTTAATGTTTAAAGTCGTTAAGATGTTGTGTGATTTTGCCTAATAGCTGAAATCAAGTTCATGAATGAAACTAAGGATTGTTTGAGATGAGAAAGAAGTGATATCAGAAAGCGAGGTAACACTTTCATGGAAGTATTTGAGTTAGTCCAAGCAATGGCGGGACATTGACATAAAATATTTTCGTCAATTCCAGTCTCCTTAAGGCATAGTCGACCAATGTATGTCCGATTGGCTAATATCAATTTTTTTGAGGTTGTATTTGAGAGAGCAATGACTAGCATTATAAATTTTTTTTTGAGAAATTGATTAATTTTTTGGAATGTCTTAAACCAGTTTGTGAATTCCAGTAATAGAACATTTCGTTTTGTTCCCCGCTCTATCTTTATCTGGCTAATAGGTAGACCACAGAAGTGTTCAGGGCCAATAAATGGGGACTGGGCACCGGATCTGGCACCGAAGTTTCCGGCTTATGATCTCATGTTAATATGATCTTATTGTGTACAGATAGCTGTAGAAAGGGTCTGAAGACAGTTACAAACCAGCTTAGACTCAGAGGCAAAAGGACGTGAAAGCTTTTAAAGCTGCTTGGCAAACGGAAAACTTATTTACGTGTCATAATCGGAGGTTTCTTCTGATACACTCTCCGGCGCAGAGCTCTATAGTAGAAACATCTGCTTGGAGGATTAAAATATAGTATCCTTACGACGCAGACAATTTGTAGTTGGGGCCGAATATTCCGACTCCTACCTCATTTGACATTTTTGAACTGTCAGTGCATTAATCATTGAGATATCAATTGAGGTATTTAAGGATTATCCCAATAACTACGATTCGGATTGAATATTATCATTGAAGGGGGGATAGAGATTGATTCTTGTCGGCATGAAGTCCGAGGTGCATACTGCCAACGAAGATAGCAGCGGAATTCTTTCAAGGATCTTTGTATATCCAACTAGGTTGGTGGTGTTTTAGTTGCATACGAGACGAAGTTTTTAGGCGGTTGCCGCCGCATCTTCATAACACTTATTTGTAGGGGTGGATTGTCTAGAAGGTCTTCCTATCCAGCAATCAGACAGGCACTAATTAATAACAACATTCACAATAGCAAACAATTTTTAGTAAACCTTCCTGACGATAATACTCACAATAATCCGATAGAACCAGTTCATGGTTGTTTCACCATCTTGAAGATATTGTCTGTTATTTTATAATTTATTTAAGTTCATCGATATAGTTTTCGAATAAATTTACAAAAAAGCAAATAGTCAGGTTTGCAACAAAAAGAAAACAAAAACATACATATGTAATTATGAACCCATTTTTTTATTACATTCCGCATTTCTTCACTTTCTTGGATACTATAGATCCATAAAATGTGTCACTGTGTTTGACATCTTAGGAGTACAAAGTTAAGTTAAAAACCTTAGCAGTTATACGCTGCTCATTTAACTCTTTTTTTTCATTCCTTTCAATGTCATTATCGACAAACTGCATTTGGCAAGGATTTCATGGCTATTAACATACAAAAACTACTTTTCTCCTAAAAAGTGTTTTGCCTTTTTTGTCTTTTTGTTCATAAATTCTCTCATAACTTTCTTCACATAGCGAACGAAAAGGAAACTGTACTCCAAGAAGAAGAACAACCTTAATTTTCCATCCTCTGCCAAAATATCGCCAAAATGCAAGTCAGCATGGGCACAGGGGACATATCCCTATGTTTTTGGCCGTGGCTCAAATCTAAAGCAGAAAGGGTTTATCGCTCCGATCTAAATCCTGTTTTGCTGGCGCACATGACGACCATCCTGATGCTCGAATCCTTTCAATCCTTGTAAATAAAAGACATGACATTTATTTGAATATTTCATAATGTGCAGATCTGTAGGGCACAAATACACGTCATGGAATTGGGGATATATTCGAAGAGAATTGCCAAAAAATATTCGCTGCTCTAATGTGCACATTCAAAAACTTAATGGGATCGACTTAAGTTGATTGGCTTTGTGTATGTGGCCACTTGACATAATGGAAAACTCTTCATTTTCATGATTACCACAATCTACAAGCCAGAATTTTATTTACATAAAATAAAAGTTGAAGAGAGAGAAAAGAACAGACTGCGCCGGTACCTGAAAAAATAAATATTAAATTCTTCATTATGTTGAGGAATGCAATTAGTTCATCCGCCTTTTGCTATAAGATTTTGTACGCCATACAGCGTGGCCTCCACATCTTGGTCGTACTCAGCCCAGAGGAATTCCAAATTCGTAGAAGACAAACGTTAGGATGAGAAACCAGCAACTGGAAAGAGTTAAACTTGCAATTAACTTCAAGTTGAATTACAATTGGCCATGCTCTCATTCGAATTGAATAAAAATAGGAAAATTAATTGTTCAGAGAAACTCTTAGCTAACAAAATGGATTTTTTCTTGCTGGTCCCCGGTAGTTTGCATACACTGTGAGTGGTAGGATGTACGTATATATTTATGTATGTATGTATGTAATAAGTACTTGTGATGTTTAGTAATTCCCAGAGAGGAACAAAAAGGCAAGGCTAATGGGAAAATAATAGTAACAATTAGGAAGAGAAAGGATTCTTTAACCGGTGGCGGCTGTAAAACTCGTTTTGCGACTGCCGGACATTTACCCTTGAATAAATTAAATAAACGAATGAGTTCATAATTTTTGATTGTCGAAAAGTCTATTGAAACAAATTTAAATCTTCTACAGTACCACAAGAACCTGGCTTTGAAGAAAATGCTAATTTGGCTGTAATGAACTTTAAATTTGCCTTTGCTTGAGCTTATGCACTTTTTAACTTGTAATACTCTTAGTTTGAGTCTTCAGGCAAACGGCAACAATCAAGATGAAATACATAACTTGATGGTAACCATCTTGCACTGATGACCTAGAAATATTTAAGGAAAGTTGATTGAAATTCGAGTACTGTTCTTAACATAAAAATAGTTAATAGAAAATTCTAAACTTGTAACAAATAAAACTGATGCGTTAGTGGTTGACCACCTTCTCTGGTGTTCCGTCGCGACCCAGTTGATAATTAGGTGCTCTACTACCTCTCTGCCAATTGCAGCAAATGGTTCCGAATCAGAAAGCTCTGAAGTTGACCCTTGCACTGCTAGATGGTCCGCCTTTTCGTTGCCCTCAGTCCCTACGTCCCAGAGCAGCGTCATCTCATTTCGATATCAGCATTCTTACAGCTTATAAACACATTTCAATGCCAGTGATGTATTGATATCTCTTTGCTCCAGATGTCCAATCAATAATTGATTTTCTAGTGCTATAAAAATGTTTTTACTCGCAACCTGACGCTCTTTCATTTGATCCAACGCATGCGACAGAACAATCATCTCGGCTTGATAGACTGAGGTATATTTCCCTAGACTAACATGACAGGCTAGTTCCAGTTCTTCTGAGAAGATACCTGCCCCGTTGTGCCATCCCTCATGGATCCATCCGTAAAGATGATTATATCACCAATCTTCTTTTCCGGAAGTGTTCCATCCTCGATAAGAGTTTTATGATACCTTTCGATAACACGCATTTTTTTATTCCATCCATGGGCATATTCAACTCCCTAATCTCGTTCTTCACGCGATCCAGAATTTTTCTATGACCGCAGATTGTACCGCGCCAGTGTCAGTTGGCAACCCGGTGCAAGCGAAGTCCCGTGGATGTCGACGCTTTCTTAATAAATAAGTCCAGCGGCAGAATACCTAGAATTATTTCCACAGCGCATATTGGCGTCGTTCGTATTGTACCGGCGATCCCTAAACATGCCCAGCGTGTGACCCTATCTAACTGCTTCTTTACCGTTTTTTGGGTGGCTTTTTGCCACCATAGAACTAACGCACAGACCATGCAAGGATATGTACTTGAAAAGTATTTGCAAATGTACTGCCCAGTATTACAGTACCCAGTAAATATACTTAGAAGAGAGGACTTGAAATAGTACTTGTACTTGGTGATTTTAAAGTACCAAGTACATTGTACTCCTTTTTTTAAGTACAAGGTACTGGGTACTTACACAGTACTGCAGTACAAATGTATTTCAGTACTTTACAACTCTGAGTCCACATACCCGTTTGCACTGATGAAGCACCTTTCACATGGAAGTTTCAAGTTATTCCAGCATCTAGGAATACACCCAAATACTTAAAGTGTCAAGAGCTGAGATAGTAATAAGATTCTATCCGGAATAAGTCAAGAGATAATACATAAAACCTAATCATCACAGTTGCATTTCGCGGCGACGAACCATACGTTGCATGTTGTCGGGCTGTAGAGCAGGTGATTTAAATACGCACTAGTAAATAAAAACATACAGAAAAGCTACAATCCGTCTGAAATGGATTTATGTCTCTGCGTCGAGCGCCTACCAAACTCATAAGTCGGTCGTTAAGAAGTAGCGAAAAGGAGCAAGCGGTGATTTTCCCTGATTATCTTCCCAAAAATGGTAGAAACCACTGTAGTATGATCATGTTGGGACTTCTCCATCATCGCAATGTAAAGATGGATTAAAATCTCAAGTTCGAAATTTTTCATGAAACTTATACTTACTTACATACATGCATAACATATACCTACATACATATGTGTGTACATACATATATTTATATGTACATATTGTAGCGCAAAATGGATACGCCGGCGAACAAAACTAAGGACAATATCCGAAAGCGTGCAAGAAATTAGCAGAACAACTAATTTTGGTTCCCGAGAAGGTTTCTCTTTTTTTTATTTGAACAGAAATTAGCGTCTTTTACAATTTTTACTTTATTGTGAACGCTATCACGGCTGATCGCAAAAGCTTAACTCATCTTTTTGCCCATCCCTGGACTACTTCGCTCCGTCTATTTATACCAGGCCAGATCACTTTCAATAGTCTCCAAGGTATCCAATTCAGCGATGGAACTCCGTATGTCAAACGATCTAGAAAAGTCTGGCATCTCCCTGATTGTTTACGTTTTTCGTTCTGGAACTGTGGAGGACCTTCGAGAAAACTTTTCTTAAGTTTAATTAAGCCCAGATCAATTTTAAATGGGTTTAATTAATCATTTCCAGAATAAAGTTCCCCACATGAACAGAACTTACCAAACGTCAGCTCGCACAGCTGATTATACCCTATCCTAAGGGTATATTAAGTTTGACACATAGTTTGTAACATAGAGAAATAATCGAGATAGACCCTATAAAGTATATATATTCGTGATCAGCATCAATAGCGAAATCGATTGAGCGATGACCGTCCGTCCGTCCGTCCGTCCGTCCGTCCGTATGTCACCACTTTTTGGGCCTTAAATTTTGAGCTAGGACGATGAAATTTCATATCTGGGCTTCTGAGAAAAAGATACAGTACAAGTGTAAAAATTTTTGAAATCCGCCCACTGCCACGCCCACTTTTTCATAACTTCACTAAATTATATGAAACCGAAAAATTTTGTTAAGACCAAATATTTAAGCATTCAGATTCCCTTCAATCCACCCATACAAAAGTTTTGGCCACGCCCACTTTTTGGGGGCGTTTTCATCACAAAACCGATTTTTGGGGTTTAAATTTTTAACTAGGGCGCTGAAATTTCATATCTGGGTTTCCAAGAAAAAGATACAGTACAAGTGTAAAATTTTTTTACATCCGCCCACTGCCACGCCTACTTTTTTATAACTTCACTAAATTACATGAAACCGAAAAATTTTGTTAAGACCAAATATTTGGGTATTTAGATTCCCTACAATTCACCCATAGAACAGTTTTGGCCACGCCCACTTTTTGGGGGCGTTATCATCAAGAAACCTATTTTGATAAAATTTTACATGTAACATCCTCAAACGTTCGACATTATAGCTATATTTGAGTACAAAATGCAATTTGACCACTTTATAGAGAGGAGGATAGGGTATCATACGATCCGTTCCAGACGGATTGTAGCTTTTCTGTATGTTTATTCTGCCACTTTGTTTGTTGCAATCGTTGCCGCCGCGTGTTAGTGTTTCTTCTTTTTATACCCTATCCTAAGGGTATATTAAGTTTGACACATAGTTTGTAACATAGAGAAATAATCGAGATAGACCCTATAAAGTATATATATTCGTGATCAGCATCAATAGCGAAATCGATTGAGCGATGACCGTCCGTCCGTCCGTCCGTCCGTCCGTCCGTCCGTATGTCACCGCTTTTTGGGCCTTAAATTTTGAGCTAGGACGATGAAATTTCATATCTGGGCTTCTGAGAAAAAGACACAGTACAAGTGTAAAAATTTTTGAAATCCGCCCACTGCCACGCCCACTTTTTCATAACTTCACTAAATTATATGAAACCGAAAAATTTTGTTAAGACCAAATATTTAGGCATTCAGATTCCCTACAATCCACCCATTCAAAAGTTTTGGCCACGCCCACTTTTTGTTGGCGTTTTCATCACAAAACCGATTTTTGGGCCTTAAATATTTAACTAGGACGCTGAAATTTCATATCTGGGCTTCTGAGGAGAAGATACAGTACAAGTGTAAAAATTTTTACATCCGCCCACTGCCACGCCCACTTTTTCATAACTTCACTAAATTATATGAAACCGAAAAATTTTGTTAAGACCAAATATTTAGGTATACAGATTCCCTACAATTCTCCCATAGAACAGTTTTGGTCACGCCCACTTTTTGGGGGCGTTTTCATCAAAAAACCGATTTTCATGAAATTTTACATGTAACATCCTCAAACGTTCGACATTATAGCTATATTTGAGTACAAAATGCAATTTGGCCACGCCCAGAGAGAGGAGGATAGGGTATCATACGATCCGTTCCAGACGGATTGTAGCTTTTCTGTATGTTTATACCCTATCCTAAGGGTATATTAAGTTTGACACATAGTTTGTAACATAGAGAAATAATTGAGATAGACCCTATAAAGTATATATATTCGTGATCAGCATCAATAGCGAAATCGATTGAGCGATGACCGTCCGTCCGTCCGTCCGTCCGTCCGTCCGTCCGTCCGTCCGTATGTCACCGCTTTTTGGGCCTTAAATTTTGAGCTAGGACGATGAAATTTCATATCTGGGCTTCTGAGAAAAAGATACAGTACAAGTGTAAAAATTTTTGAAATCCGCCCACTGCCACGCCCACTTTTTCATAACTTCACTAAATTATATGAAACCGAAAAATTTTGTTAAGACCAAATATTTAGGCATTCAGATTCCCTACAATTCACCCATAGAACAGTTTTGGCCACGCCCACTTTTTGGGGGCGTTTTCATCACAAAACCGATTTTTGGGCCTTAAATTTTTAACTAGGACGCTGAAATTTCATATCTGGGCTTCTGAGAAAAAGATACAGTACAAGTGTAAAATTTTTTTACATCCGCCCACTGCCACGCCTACTTTTTTATAACTTCACTAAATTATATGAAACCGAAAAATTTTGTTAAGACCAAATATTTGGGTATTTAGATTCCCTACAATTCACCCATAGAACAGTTTTGGCCACGCCCACTTTTTGGGGGCGTTATCATCAAAAAACCTATTTTGATAAAATTTTACATGTAACATCCTCAAACGTTCGACATTATAGCTATATTTGAGTACAAAATGCAATTTGGCCACGCCCACTTTATAAAGAGGAGGATAGGGTATCAGACGATCCGTTCCAGACGGATTGTAGCTTTTCTGTATGTTTTTCTTTTGTTTTGTTATTTGTGTCGCGAAATTCGCAACAATATATACACATGCGTATGTGAACATACATACATACGTCCGTATGTTCGAATGGACGTGAGTGAATATTTGCCTATATATAACCAATATATGTATATGTATACACATGGACATATGTTTGCTTCTATATAACGGATGGTAAATACATATATTCTATGGAATGAAGTACCTACTGATTCATAATGTACATATGTATGTACATACATATATATATAACTACACGCATCGCAAATACTACTAAAAATGTTAAGCAAATTGAAAAATATCGAGAAAAGGTACACATTTCCCACGGAAGTACGTACATACATACATACGTAGATACTAAGTAATAGCATTGCAGTAACGCTGTATGAATACAAGGAAAAAAGAAAAACGACGTCCACCAAGAGCTTGCGTTTTGTACACACAACTGGTGCATATATCACAATTTGAAACGTGCAAGGTAGAGCAATTGAAATGACTTTCAGAAATCATTCTGCCGATCGAAATTGAATTCCCCAAACGAAACCGACAAAACCTCTCCACTGGCAGACGATGGAACGTTTTTATGCAACAAGACCAAGAAATTCATTCTCAGAAATTTCAATTTGTTGGAAACTTTCCAAATAGTACAATAAGACAAAAGAACAGAATATCGGCAGAGAAACTGTAAGAAATAGTACTATAGAAAAGAATTCAAAACTTTTACTCACGTGTAATCCGCACTCGCGTAGCAATGCCCAAGAAATCTACACTGCAACGCATTACATTGATATGGTTTCACTCTAGCGTCCACCTCGTATGTGATATTGAACCCGTATACATCCAACAACCGATCCAACGCCCTCAAATGAGTGCCATCCAAAGTTCGCATGTCGAATCGAATCTCAAGGTATTGACTCGTAAACTGTATCCACGCCACTTTCGTGACATCGTCTTCGGTGAGCTGGAAAACGCGATGACTGGGCACCTTATAATCATCGCTGTAGTACATAAACTCGGTAAATTTCAGTCCGCCCAGCACATACAATTGTGTCAGGTACACTACTATGGAGACGTTGGCTCCTGGTCCAGCTTCGGCGTGAATGTCGGACGCATCAACAATCCAAACACACTCAATGGGCGTGTGGAATTTTCGGGGGAAGTTTGGTGTTTGTATGGTCCCAGCCGATGCACGATAGTATCCTCCGCATGAGGGAGTTGTATTATTGTTCGTGTGTTGAATATCCTGCTTTTGGGCAAGTGGCTCAGGCAATAATGATGCTGGCAGCGGCAGCGGTGGTGGTAGTGACAACGCACCCGGGTAATGTCCTTGATTGATAGTCGATGTTGTTGATGCTCTGGCATTGTGATGATGTTGCTCCAGCTGAGTACTTTCACTCAAGCTGCTTCTACTACTAATACTGCTGCCAAGTGCTGATGTAGAAGGCATCAACGATCTGCGAAGCCTATCGCTGCCACCGGCCACCACCGACCACCTATCACTGCCAGCAATTGGTGCTGTGATTTCTTCGATTGTTTTGGCTGATATTAGAGCCACCATATACAGGATAATAAGAAAAAATGATGTCGTCATCGACTATTGTTTGCGGTTCAATCCTGCACGGTTTATGTACTACTGTGTGCCTGCTATAATTAAAAGCAAAAAATAAAAAAAAACACACAAATAGCCGGATGCAAATGAGAGAATGGACCTCGATTCAGAGATGAATTTCACAACTGTCGGCGATAAACAACAAGTAAGGACATAACGGCTACTCTGCTTCCCTTGCCTCACGCGTCGACTGGCTAAACATCCCTTTATAACCATTCGCAATTATTTCCTAACAGCCTAGTTTGATTGGTACTGGTCCGTTGGAGATATTTCTTTGCATGGTTGCTCGACATCGGATATCGATTTTGTTGGTATTTGCCCCTTCCGTGTTGACCAAAGCTGTAGTTAATTAAGTGGTCATTTAGAATACGTTGTTTGCTATTCGTAAATAACCTTTTTATGTCATAGTCCCTGATCTCTGATTAGGCCTGTTCGGTAAGGTGATCCTCACTTATTTCCACAGGAACAGGTTGCTAGACGTATGGAATTGTGAATTCATAGCTTGTAAGGGTTTTGACTGCTTGTTGTGGGCATATGTACATACAGTTTTTTTTATTTTATTTCGTACTCGAAACGTGGCATAGTGGCATATATTGTTTGTTTGTCTACTCCTCGGGTAAATTTCTCTCAGGACATTTAAACCAGTAGGTTTTCACTTTTGATTACGGCTGGTGCTTGACATTGCTGTGTTTGTTTTGGCAGGATATCTGAAATGATAAATTTTACACTCTGTTAGATACATGGGTTATAGAATCTATTTTCAGTTTATTTAACGCAGTAGGGATTGCAGTGAGATAAATATGTATTTGTTCAATTCTCACATGTATTTGATTTTTTCTGAATATATAATGAAGATTCGTTATTTAATGCTTTATAGTCCCAGTTGTTTTGTTGAGTTTAATTAAAAATATATATATATATAGAAAACAGAGGGAACATAAGCATGAATATGGTATCCAATTCAGACGAATTGAATTTGATTCAACATCGAAAAAAGTCAAATGCATGATCAGATCATAAGGAAATTAAAATAAAAAAAAATCCTTTCGTGGGTTACTCTAAAAATTCTCCTTTCTTGGGATGCAATATATGTAATTCTTTGTTTTCTACTAAATCAAACATTTGTTGCTGAAGAGCAGATCGAAATTCTAAGTTATATCTATGGTAAAACTCTAGCCACGCGGTAGAATATTCTATTAACATATTCAGATCGCAAGCCTCTTGTTATACCCTATCCTAAGGGAATATTAAGTTTGACACATAGTTTGTAACATAGAGAAATAATCGAGATAGACCCTATAAAGTATATATATTCGTGATCAGCATCAATAGCGAAATCGATTGAGCGATGACCGTCCGTCCGTCCGTCCGTCCGTATGTCACCGCTTTTTGGGCCTTAAATTTTGAGCTAGGACGATGAAATTTCATATCTGGGCTTCTCAGAAAAAGATACAGTACAAGTGAAAAAATTTTTTAAATCCGCCCACTTTTTCATAACTTCACTAAATTATATGAAACCGAAAAATTTTGTTAAGACCAAATATTTAGGCATTCAGATTCCCTACAATCCACTCATACAAAAGTTTTGGCCACGCCCACTTGTTGGGGGCGTTTTCATCATAAAACCGATTTTTGGGCCTTAAATTTTTAACTAGGACGCTGAAATTTCATATCTGGGCTTCTGACGAAAAGATACAGTAGAAATGTAAATTTTTTTCCATCCGCCCACTGCCACGCCTACTTTTTCATAACTTCACTAAATTATATGAAACCGAAAAATTTTGTTAAGACCAAATATTTAGGCATTCAGATTCCCTACAATCCACCCATACAAAAGTTTTGGCCACGCCCACTTTTTGGGGGCGTTTTCATCATAAAACCGATTTTTGGGCCTTAAATTTTTAACTAGGACGCTGAAATTTCATATCTGGGCTTCCAAGAAAAAGATACAATACAAGTGTAAAATTTTTTTTACATCCGCCCACTGCCACGCCTACTTTTTTATAACTTCACTAAATTATATGAAACCGACAAATTTTGTTAAGACCAAATATTTGGGTATTTAGATTCCCTACAATTCACCCATAGAACAGTTTTGGCCACGCCCACTTTTTGGGGGCGTTTTCATCAAAAAATAATATAAAAAAAAGTTATGAAAAAGTAGGCGTGGCAGTGGGCGGATGTAAAAAAATTTACATTTCTACTGTATCTTTTCGTCAGAAGCCCAGATATGAAA
Organism: Xylota sylvarum; assembly: GCA_905220385.1. NCBI lineage: Eukaryota > Metazoa > Arthropoda > Insecta > Diptera > Syrphidae > Xylota > Xylota sylvarum. The sequence continues at coordinate 63,314,715 of LR999957.1, read as the reverse complement.
TTTCAGCGTCCTAGTTAAAAATTTAAGGCCCAAAAATCGGTTTTATGATGAAAACGCCCCCAAAAAGTGGGCGTGGCCAAAACTTTTGTATGAGTGGATTGTAGGGAATCTGAATGCTTAAATATTTGGTCTTAACAAAATTTTTCGGTTTCATATAATTTAGTGAAGTTATGAAAAAGTGGGCGGATTTCAAAAATTTTTACACTTGTACTGTATCTTTTTCTCAGAAGCCCAGATATGAAATTTCATCGTCCTAGCTCAAAATTTAAGGCCCAAAAAGCGGTGACATACGGACGGACGGACGGACGGACGGACGGACGGACGGACGGACGGTCATCGCTCAATCGATTTCGCTATTGATGCTGATCACGAATATATATACTTTATAGGGTCTATCTCGATTATTTCTCTATGTTACAAACTATGTGTCAAACTTAATATACCCTTAGGATAGGGTATAAAAAGTCGAAGCGTTACATAGTATTTTGAAAGAAAGGGAAATCAACCAGTTCTTACCATAGCCTACATGCGAGTGACCGTCTATTCGCTGTTTTCATTTTGCAAACTATTATCTCGCGACTATCGAAATGTATTTCCTCTACTTCGCAGGTGGCAAATTGTTATTTCATTTTGCATTCATCTCGCTGTAAGGTTAACTCCCAATTTTTGTTCACTTCTATCAAGCGGCTTTTGTTTTTTCCCGCGGATTATCTGGCAAACTGTTAATTCGCGATTTGTTACTTAGCCGGTTGATTTCTGAGCCAAAAATCCACACGAAATTTTGGTGGACTATTGACCCATCGATTGTGGTGTTATGGCTCAGTAATCCGTTCCCAAAGGATTGTAGCTTTTCTGTATGTTTTTATTAGACCTTTGCACTATACTTCATGGATATGTACATATATGTTCACAATGCATAAACCAAGCATCCCCTGCTTGTGATCACTATTGAATAGGTGCGAGGTTGGGTATGTGCAAAGTTCCTTTAAATCCATGCGAAACATGCTAAACATGGTTATAAATGAATTTTGCATACACCCAACTTCGCAACTACTCCAAATCCAACAGTGACCCCAAGCAGGGGGATTGCAGCGGAGCAACATGCCCCTCATATATATTCCACGGTTTGTTATACAAATACTGCATTACACGAATTTCATCTAATTTTTTTGTTCTTATGAATATTGTGGAATTATGACCCACTAAACATATTAAATTGTGGATTTATAGTCCGGTGATATGTATAATTTTGGCCCACTTTAATGAGTCATAAGTCCACAATCGATTTTGACTTGACATTTGAATTTGAATTAAGGGAACGCTAAACAAAACAAAGTTAAAGCTTACCTATCAAGAAAACGCTAACTTATCAAAAAGCGAAATAATTACGGACCTAAATAAGAATTCGCTAAATAAAAACTGCGAACAAAAAACAAAATGCGAGTTGTTGAAATGAGAAATAATATATTGCGAAATGATCGCAGCGAAATAACAAAATGAGTGAAAAACATACAGAAAAGCTACAATCCGTCTGGAACGGATCGTCTGATACCCTATCCTCCTCTCTATAAAGTGGGCGTGGCCAAATTGTATTTCGTACTCAAATATGGCTAGAACCTCGAACGTTTGAGCATGTTACATGTAAAATTTTACCAAAATCGGTTTTTTGATGAAAACGCCCCCAAAAGTGGGCGTGGCCAAAACTGTTCTACGGGTGAATTGTACGGAATCTGAATACCTAATTATTTGGACTTAACAAAATTTTTCGGTTTCATATAATTTAGTGAAGTTATAAAAAAGAAGGCGTGGCAGTGGGCGGATGTAAAAAATTTTACACTTGTACTGTATCTTTTTCTCAGAAGCCTAGATATAAAATTTCATCGTCCTAGCTCAAAATTTAAGGCCCAAAAAGCGGTGACATACGGACGGACGGACGGACGGACGGACGGTCATCGCTCAATCGATTTCGCTATTGATGCTGATCACGAATATATATACTTTATAGGGTCTATCTCGATTAATTTTCTATGTTACAAACTATGTGTCAAACTTAATATACCCTTAGGATAGGGTATAAACAGCGAATTGTACCATACCCCCTACATGCCAAATTGCCAACATACATATGTACACCCAAAGTTTAAACTTTTTAAAAACCTGAAGAGAGAGCAAATTAATAAAAACCTCTCTACCAGCTGGAAAAATTCACATGCTACTTAGGGAATACATATGTAAGTAATCTAATGTATTATTGGTTTTCAAATACCATATCGAATCAGAGTCTTTGTTTATAATTTCCAAGTCCATAAAAACGAACTTGAATATTTATAAGGGGTTTCTACAAACAATAAATAATTAGTTTATATTATGCATTCTGTTTCAAACAAATTTACTAGGGTTCATAAAAATTATTTTTCAAATTCTCTTTATCTTATATTGTTACGCTTATGCATATGAATTTTACCTTGCGGTGGATTTGGTGTGCAAATAAGAATTTGGGATCTTGCAAAAAATTAAGAAGCAATATATTAAAATTCTATTTTTCCTCAGAGAAATAGCAAAAATTCGATATCTTAATACAAATTAACAACAAAAAAAGTTTAATCTGAGAGACGGAACTCGTACCTTTCGAGTCAACAGGACCTGAAGAAATCATACCAGCAGAAATTTAAATGTTTGTATTTGTAACTGTATTGGGATGCCTGGATTTATCCGAAAGGGGAAGTGTGCCTATAAAAACCACGATGTGATAAGTGTTTCGGGAGCCTACCTAACAACTCTGATACAGTGCTCCAGACTGTGGGAAAATACCCATTTTGAGGGAAAATTCTGTTTCGAAATTAGCTAAAGGGGAAAAAGGGAACATTTTTCTCATCTGGAGCAAACAATAAGGAATTTTCGTTCTTTGAAGACTCAACTTAAATTTTCAAACTGAACTTCAGTAAAACATAGGTATTTTGTATACCCTATCCTAAAGTTATATTAAGATAAACATATAGTTTGTAACATAAAGAAATAATCGACAACGACCCTATAAGCTATACATAATATTCATACATATATTCGAGAACAGTGTCAATAGTGAAATCGATTGAGTAGTATCGGCCGTCCATCCGTATGCCACCGCTTTTAGACCTTAAATTTTGAGCTAGGAGGATGAAATTATTACATCTGGGCTTCAGAAAAGAACAGTACAAGTGTAAACATTTTTCCAATCCGCCCACCACTTTTTCATAACTTCACTATTTTACATGAAATTGAAAAATTTTATTAAGACCAAATATTTAGATATTCAGATTGTTTACAATTTATCTTAACATTGTCTTCAGCCACGCCCACTTCTTGGGGCGTTCATCAAAAAACTGTTTGTGATGAAATTTTACATATAACATTAACCTTTGAAATTAAAAAATGACCACGGGTGGCCACGTGGTCCAAGAATGTAAAATAGCATCGTGGGACTGCGTGACCACCCGTGAACACTTAATTTTCTAAAAAGATTTTGTTTCTTTTTCTAAGTCTAATACTGGAAAAAATCATAGGTCTGTCTGGGTCTTATAAACGCTTTCGGGTTAAGTACATTATGAAATAAATCACTCGAAAATGAATAAAGTAAAATTCAAGGAAAAGATTCGTGAAGGCTTAATGCGAAGGTAAGAAGACTGCCAAGAAAAAACACTGCTAATGTCCCCTTTAACTTCTTCAGCAACAAAGCGAAAGCATTGTCTTCAATAAGTTCCTGAACAGAAAGAACAACAAGAAAAAAAGATACGCCATGTGTTATATGTATTTTTCAAAACAACAGAGAACTGAATTGTCAGAAAGAAAGTTTAAGCAAGTTACCGGTAGCTGGTTAAATAAATGCATGTGCATATCTGCATATCCACGTGTATTGAGCCTTCCTTGGGGCATAGACATACACATTGCTTTGATCAACCAAGGTACAATCCGTCTCATTGGTGGACACGCTAATAGGCCATTTTTCTCCATTAAAGAAAGACTCAACATATCTTTTCTTTTTTACAGAGTAGGTCCTGAGGCTCAGTGATTAGTGAGTCGGATTTAGCACTTGTCGCGTCAAATATTTTCGCATTAGTAAGTGAGATGTACATAAAAAGTAGAAATCTACAATTATCACTGGTTTATTGGAAGCCCCAAAAAGTGGACGTGGCTATAAATAGATACTGTGTGGGTAAATTGTAAATATTTTGAATATCTAAATATTTGGTGGTACATTTTTCGTTTCAAGTAAATACTGAAGTTATGAAAAAGTCGGCATGGCAGTGGGCGCATTTTAAACTGTTTGCACATGTACCTACTGGGTTTCTATTTCAAAAGTCCAGATATAGAATTTTATCCTCCTAGCTCAAAATTTAAGGTCAAAAAAGTGGTGACATACGGACGGACATGCCTCAATCGACTTCGCTATTGATGCTGATCACGAATATATATACTTTATATGGTCTCGATTATTTCTCTATTTAATGTACACTTAGGTTAGGGTATACAAAAAATAAGAGAATATTCGTTTTCGAAAACTATTGTTGTTGCACTCAAATTTTGTTTTGTTGTCAATAACAATAACGTAAGATAACAACAAGGAAACTGCGATTATCTTAAATAAATTATTGTTATCGCAACGAACCAATGACGTGCATATTTCATTTGTGACGAACAATGTTAACGAATTCTCTGATAAAGACACGCTGCAAGATATAAATAGCCGTCAAGATTCGTGACTGAGATTATAAAATCATGAATTATATGTCCTTATCAAGAAAAAATATAAATGGTAAACGCAATAATAGATAGCGTTAAGCTATCTAAATAAAAATTGTTGATCTTAATTTCAGCTTTGAGGTCTCACAAAAAATTTGGGTGCAGTCTTCAATATGAGCAACTGGGAACGAGTACGTCTTCGCATTGAGACCAAACAGGTTATTATTTTCTTTAGTAAAATTTATTTATTGTTCAATTTTGAATTAACTCATTACTTTAGGATCTTAGTGAAGTGAAGACAGTTGAGATGACTGATGAACGAACTCTGTCTACTCATATACTGGACACATCGAGGGGACAACCAGCAAAAAATATTCCTATAAGTGTTCATCAATTGGTTAAAGACGACTGGAAATTAATTAGTCAATCAGAGACTGATAATGATGGTCGAGTTTCCCAACTAATATCAACCAATGCATTTCAGTCGGGTATCTACAAGTTGAGATTTGAAGTGGGCCAATATTTCAAAGTAAATCAAGTCAAGAGCTTCTATCCCTTCATTGAAATCGTCATTGAATGTGAAAGGGGGCAACACTACCATGTACCGCTGCTCTTAAATCCGTTTGGTTATTCAACCTATCGCGGAACATAAAAAGTATCATATATATTACTTATGTAGGTATGTAAGTTTAATTTTGTTCAAAGTGTTTTATTCTTAATCAAACTCAGTAATAGAAATGTCAGAAAGAAAACTGTTTCAATAACTTTTGTTTAATTTACTTATCGGAGGTAAAACAATGCGAATGTACATAGAAATAGATAATGAGAACAATGGCATTGTGTATGGTGTTGTGAAGTGGAATTTACTAAAAGTTTATGGAGTAATACTTTTTGATGCCCTTCTAATCTGGTTATTTGGTGTATAGGAGGAATAAAAAAAAACAATTTGAAGAAATTCCATATTTTCTTATAGAACTACTAATAAACTGAGACGAGACTGATTTCAAGGGTTTAAGAAATAAGATATAGCGTTGCATTGATGAGATTCATCAGGGGTTCGAAGACGTGGAGTGCTCGAAAATACTAACACTTTACTCACGACCTTATTACTCTCATACTTAGCAAAATTACAGGACTGGTGAGCGGGTTACCTTGCTTGGCTTGTCGGGCAATAAAATTATGGTCGTTATGGAACCTCCAGATAAGTACATACATACATATATATTTCTGGAATCGATAAATCGCTAAATAAAAACCTCTTTGTTTTACGAGTATCACGTCCAGAATAATGTGAGTCGTAAGGAGGAAAGCTGTTAAAAAATAAAATTATCTTTTCACATTCTTTTTCAGACGAAATTTTCTTGGGCCCGAATAGTTGCAGGGCTTATTAAAGTTTTAATAAATTGCTCAGTTTCGCAAAGCGTATAAATAAAATATTTTTGGCATTCTGAAACGCTTTGGCCGCTCGTCCAAAAAATATTTATGTACAAATTGTATATATGTATATACATAATGTATACATAGATATATATGTGTGATGCCTTTTCTGGGTTTTATTAAACTTTTACTTTTTCGATTAGACTTAATATCCTCGATTAGTCCCAAATTCCTTACAAATAGACAACACGAATTGTGAGAATTGCCCTGAATCCATAGACCTGTCACGCCAAATTTTTGTTTTTTTGTATTAAGATCATACCCATTTTCTCTATCCATGATAATATTGATAACACAAAGGGTTCTTCCAAGTTATGGATCAATTTAAATATCAGTTGCATCAATTTACTAAATCTAACTCTAAATCAGCAATCCAACAAAACTCCTATCCAAAAGAAATACAGGAAATTGTTTCAGAAAAGAGAAGAGCAAAAAAACGTTGGCATCAATCAAAGGCGCCAAGTGGCAAAACAATGTTCAATAATCTATATAGTAGTGCATAGAATAACATACAGAATTGAAAAAAACATTTGATGAGAAAAGATATCCTCTGCTTGTGCTATATAGCACAAGCTTTCGATAAAGTCTGACACAAAGGACTGATCCATACATTATATATTGCAAAAGCATCAGCCAAAGTCATATTCAGTAATTTTAGAATTATGTAAACAAGGACTACACTACATTTAAAAAAAATAGAAGCTCGTGTACCACAAACAGCATGCTAGGCCCTGCACCATATCTTTTAATCACCAGCGATTTGCCAGAAAGTGAAGAAGTATGTAACTACAATATTTGCAGATGATACTGGTGTACTTGCTGTGGGTGAAATTGAACTTAGCGTCGAAAAAGCTACAGAATGCAGTCAATAGTATATCAAAATGGAGCAAGAAATGGCAAAATAAATTAAAGGTTCATATCAATTTTAGGAACAAAAATGTTCAGCACATCAGTACATATTCATAAATAATAATGTAGTAGAGTACGCAAACACCGCCAAATATCTAAGCATGACTCTAGATGCAAAATTGCCCTTTTTATACCCTATCCTAAGGGTATATTAAGTTTGACACATAGTTTGTAACATAGAGAAATAATCGAGATAGACCCTATAAAGTATATAGTTATAAAGGTAGCAAAAAAAAACACGTTTATTTATAAAGTTCTTTATTCCATGCAGATTTACATCAGCTCTGGTTTGAGATTCACTAAAGACTAACTTACAGACTCCGGCTTACTCTTGATTCACTCTTCTCTGGAAGAAGAGTATTAGAGAAAGGCCAAGGGAAAGGCTAGTTCGATCGCACACTTATTGTTTGTAGACCAAACGATAAGTGTGGCGAAGAACGGCCCAGTATACAATATGTATGGGTGGAGGTACTCGTTACGTATAGGAAGCATATTATATAACAACATAGGAAGCATATTATATAACATCACAAATATAGCAATATAACAGTTTACTTGTTTAATATTTACATAGTTAAATTTTTTTTTTATAATTTCTTATGTACAACTAATAATAATGCTTTATTTATTTTCTTTTTTTAATTCTCTGTTTTGAGCAAATATGGCAACTTCTTTCATTTGTATAACAATCTAACTTTTTTTATTAATAGGTACGTATGTTTTGTTCTTATGCAATTGATTTTTTGAGATAAATACATTTTCTTTAATAACAATCATAAGTTTCATCATTAATAATATTTATCTTTTATTACTTTGCAAAATAATCTTACTTTAATAATGAACTTAAATATAGTTCTTAATGAAATCTATTAATTACTCAAAGGAGTACAGCTTTTTTTTTTTTAAAAAGAACAATAAATCTTTATTTTGAGATTCTTTCCTGAACGAGGGTATTTCCCTAGCATCCACTTTTTTTTTTTAACCCTAAAAGGCTTATAAAATAATTTTTTTCATTTTAAATAACAATTCTATGCTTAGTATTCATATCGTAATTTCCCTGTCAAAATTCAATTCAATTCAACCTTCAAATTCAAGTGATAAAACTACCAAGTCTTAACAAACATTGTTATCATATTTTATTTTGAGCACACCCTTCGATGTCCAGTCGATCTAAACCCACTCAGACGCACTCATTGAATTGACATTTGAGCTTACGCAGGAATCAATGGCAACCATAATAGGAAATAGACGTTAAACTCAAAAAGGGGAAATTTAAAAAGAATATTTGAAAGCAAATAATATAGAAATGTAAAACCGAGAAAAGAGGAAACATGGAATATTTTTGAGCGTGTCCAGGAAAGATAAGGAACAAGCGTCGAGGTATGAAAAGGTAATAAAATGAGAAACATTTTGTTTGTAAATAGTATGAAACATACAGTATGATACCCTATCCTCCTCTCTATAAAGTGGGCGTGGCCAAATTGCATTTTGTACTCAAATATAGCTATAATATTGAACGTTTGAGGATGTTACATGTAAAATTTTATCAAAATAGGTTTTTTGATGATAACGCCTCCAAAAAGTTGGCGTCGCCAAAACTGTTCTATGGGTGAATTGTAGGGAATCCAAATACCCAAATACTTGGTCTTAACAAAATTTTTCGGTTTCATATAATTTAGTGAAGTTATAAAAAAGTAGGCGTGGCAGTGGGCGGATGTAAAAAAATTTTACACTTGTACTGTATATTTTTCTTGGAAGCCCAGATATGAAATTTCAGCGTCCTAGTTAAAAATTTAAGGCCCAAAAATCGGTTTTGTGGCCAAAACTTTTGTATGGGTGGATTGTAGGGAATCTGAATGCCTAAATTTTGGTCTTAACAAAATTTTTCGGTTTCATATAATTCAGTGAAGTTATGAAAAAGTGGGCGTGGCAGTGGGCGGATTTCAAAAATGTTTACACGTGTACTGTATCTTTTCCCCAGAAGCCCGTCCGTCCGTATGTCACCGCTTTTTGGGCCTTAAATTTTGAGCTAGGACGATGAAATTTCATATCTGGGCTTCTGAGAAAAAGATACAGTACAAGTGTAAACATTTTTTTACATTCGCCCACTGCCACGCCCACTTTTTCATAACTTCACTAAATTATATGAAACCGAAAAATTTTGTTAAGACCAAATATTTAGGCATTCAGATTCCCTACAATCCACCCCTACAAAAGTGTTGGCCACGCCCACTTCTTGGGGGCGTTTTCATCACAAAACCGAGTTTTGGGCCTTAAATTTTTAACTAGGATGCTGAAATATCATATCTGGGCTTCCAAGAAAAAGATACAGTACAAGTGTAAAATTTTTTTACATCCACCCACTGCCACGCTTACTTTTTTATAACTTCACTAAATTATATGAAACCGAAAAATTTGTTAAGACCAAATATTTGGGTATTTAGATTCCCTACAATTCACGCATAGAACAGTTTTGGCCACGCCCACGTTTTGGGGGCTTTATCATCAAAAAACCGATTTTGGTAAAATTTTACATGTAACATCCTCAAACGTTCGACATTATAGCTATAATTGAGTACAAAATGCAATTTGGCCACGCCCACTTTATAGAGAGGAGGATAGGGTATCAGACGATCCGTTCCAGACGGATTGTAGCTTTTCTGTATGTTTTCAAGTTTAAATTTGTCTGCTAAGGAGTCAATGTCTTCTTTGCTTAGATTTTTGCAAATAAAATCTATTGGTCTTAGTCCTGTCGTTGAGTGTATTGTATTATTGTATATGTTGATTATACTGAATAGTTTTTCGTCTAGTTCCGAGCAATCCTTAGCAGCATTTCTTATCCGTAAATGTTCGTTTAGCGTTCCATGAAGCCTTTCGATATCGCCGTTGCCAGTTTTGAGTGAAGCTGTTGTTCTATGGAATATTATGTCGTTTTCTTTTAAAAATTGTTCGACTGCTGAGTGCAATATACAACTCTCTCCATCAGATACAATTGTGTTTGGTTTTCCCAGGAACTGTATCCTCTGCTTTATTGCACCCAGGATAGCTATCCAATTTCTATCCTCTAGGCAATGAATTGTTGCATACTTTGAAAATTTATCTATTGTTGTAAGGTACATTCTTTTTCGCTCGGGATACTAGATGTCTATATGAATTATGTCATTAAAGAATTTGGGTGTTACTGTAATTTGAAGTGGTATTTTCAATGGTTGCCTATCATGTATTGCTAGATTACATATATCACAGTTGTTGATAAACTTTTGTATTTCAACTTGTAACTTGGGATAAAAATACAATTTCTTTAATTCAGAAAATATTTCGTTAATCGCTCGGTGATTTTTACTTAGATGTTCGTTTTTAATTAATGTAATAATTTCATTTCTATCTGTGATATCATTCAGTTTAGTATTAGATTTTAATAATTTTAAATTCGTATTCATGGAAAAGTACTTGACGTATAGGTCTTGAAATCGGAGAAACAAAGTTAAATCTTCGCAATACACGCACATCAATCCTTTACTTATTAAAATACTTTTTATACCCTATCCTAAGGGTATATTAAGTTTGACACATAGTTTGTAACATAGAGAAATAATCGAGATAGACCCTATAAAGTATATATATTCGTGATCAGCATCAATAGCGAAATCGATTGAGCGATGACCGTCCGTCCGTCCGTCCGTCCGTCCGTCCGTCCGTATGTCACCGCTTTTTGGGCCTTAAATTTTGAGCTAGGACGATGAAATTTCATATCTGGGCTTCTGAGAAAAAGATACAGTAGAAGTGTAAACATTTTTGAAATCCGCCCACTGCCACGCCCACTTTTTCATAACTTCACTAAATTATATGAAACCGAAAAATTTTGTTAAGACCAAATATTTAGGCATTCAGATTCCCTACAATCCACCCATACAAAAGTTTTGGCCACGCCCTCTTTTTGGGGGCGTTTTCATCATAAAACCGATTTTTGGGCCTTCAATTTTTAACTAGGACGCTGAAATCTCATATCTGGGCTTCTGACGAAAAGATACAGTAGAAGCGTAAATTTTTTAACATCCGCCCACTGCCACGCCTTCTTTTTTATAACTTCAATAAATTATATGAAACCGAAAAATTTTGTTAAGTCCAAATATTTAGGTATTCAGATTTCCTACAATTCACCCATAGAATAATTTTGGCCACGCCCACTTTTTGGGGGCGTTTTCATCAAAAAACCGATTTTGATAAAATTTTACATGTAATATCCTCAAACGTTCGAGGTTATAGCCATATTTGAGTACGAAATGCAATTTGGCCACGCCCACTTTATAGAGAGGAGGATAGGGTATCAGACGATCCGTTCCAGACGGATTGTAGCTTTTCTGTATGTTCATTACATTTAAGATGCTATTGTCATTCTGCCTAACTTGAATGCAGTTTTGAATTTTTTTGTGTACTATTTTCATTGTAATTTTTTCTTTTGGTCCGTATGATAAATGTAACTGGTTTTTAAATAAATTAATTGGTTTTTCGGTTATATAAATATGCCGGGTTTCATCCTCCATTGCACTATGGATGGTGGCGCTGGAGACCTAACGTTCGTTATTCCTGCACCTTGAAACATCGTGAATGGCTTCATCTCATTACTATTGCTTGCGGCTATTTCGTTATTAAAGATATTTCCCAAATAACCTTCCTCGTTATTGGTAGAAACCTTTTTATCTTCATAACCATGACATGTACCTATACATCTACTCAACCCATCAGCTACGATGTTATTTTTGCCCTTCAAAATTGTATTCATTAAGGAAAATTTTCCAACGCTGCAGTTTCATGTTTGGTTCTTTTATACCATTTAGCCAAACAAGAGGTATAAATTTCCTGCCATACAGATACGTTCTAAAGTACTTAACGGACCAAACTACTGCAAGAAGTTCCTTCTCTATTGTAGAATAACTTAATTCATGTTTGTTGAGAGTGCGAGAAGCGAGAAGAACTGCCCCTAACGAATAACTCGATGCATCGGTAGTCAGGACAAACGTCTTAGTAAAATCTTTGCTTTTAAGAATAGGGTCGGTGATAAGTAAAATTTTTAATTTTTCAAAAGCTTTTATATTCTTGGTCCGATACGTTTACTTGTGCTGATTTCTTTAAATATTTTATCATAGCGTACGCTACTTTGGCGTAGTCCGTTATGAATTTGCGATAATATCCGGTTATTCCCAGGAATTGTTTAATACCTTTTACATCAGTTGGTAATTTCATTTCAGATATGGATTTTGTTTTATTAGGATCTGGTTTGATACCATTATTTATTATTACATGCCCTAAATAGGTAGTGGAAAGATCAGCAAAATGGTACTTATTTACCTGAATCTTTAAATTACATTCTTTTAACTTTTGCAAAATATTTTTCAGGGAAACCAGGTGTTCTTCAAAGCTTGTGGAGAAAACAAGAATATCGTCGAGGTACACAACACAGGTTTTATTAATGAAATCTTTCAAAACCTCGTTAACCTCTGGAACGTTGCTGGTGCGTTCTTTAACCCAAAAGGCATTCTTAGAAACTCATAATGGCCGGTTTTGGTTGAAAAGGCAGTTTTCGCTCTGTCACGAGGATCTACTTCGATCTGATGAAAGCCTTTCACGAGATCAATGGTTGAAAAATAATTGCATCTACCCAGTTTGTCAAACAGATCATCAATGTTTGACATAGGGAATCTATCCTCTATCGTCTGTTCGTTCAATTTCCTGTAATCGATTACAATTCGCCAAAGTTTATACCCTATCCTAAGGGTATGTTAAGTTTGACACATAGTTTGTAACATAGAGAAATAATCGAGATAGACCCTATAAAGTATATATATTCGTGATCAGCATCAATAGCGAAATCGATTGAGCGATGACCGTCCGTCCGTCCGTCCGTTCGTATGTCAGTGCTTTTTGGGCCTTAAATTTTGAGCTAGGACGATGAAATTTCATATCTGGGCTTCTGAGAAAAAGATACAGTACAAGTGTAAAATTTTTTTAAATCCGCCCACTGCCACGCCCACTTTTTCATAACTTCACTAAATTATATGAAACCGAAAAATTTTGTTAAGACCAAATATTTAGGCATTCAGATTCCCTACAATCCACCCATACAAAAGTTTTGGCCACGCCCACTTTTTGGGGGCGTTTTCATCACAAAACTGAATTTTGGGCAGTACAACAAGTGTAAAATTTTTTTACATCCGCCCACTGCACGCCTACTTTTTTATAACGTCACTAAATTATATGAAACCGAAAAATTTTGTTAAGACCAAATATTTGGGTATTTAGATTCCCTACAATTCACCCATAGAACAGTTTTGGCGACGCCAACTTTTTGGAGGCGTTATCATCAAAAAACCTATTTTGATAAAATTTTACATGTAACATCCTCAAACGGTCGACATTATAGCTATATTTAAGTACAATATGCAATTTGGCCACGCCCACTTTATAGAGAGGAGGATAGGGTATCATACGATCCGCTCCAGACGGATTGTAGCTTTTCTGTATGTTTTTCTTCATTTTTATACCCTATCCTAAGGGTATATTAAGTCTGACACATAGTTTGTAACATAGAGAAATAATCGAGATAGACCCTATAAAGTATATAAGTTAATAATTAAACACGGAGTTTCATTAAAAAAATTACTTTTGGAGGAGCCTCCGTTTTATTTGTATCAACCTTAAGAACTGAAAATACAACAAACTTTTACATTTATTTATTGACTAATTTTGCCTACTAAGCTACTTGCATCATGTTCATTTGCTGTATCGGAAATGCAAATGCGTTTAGGTCAAATTCCTGGAAATTCGTCTGGCGTGTGTGAATTGCAGTGCAGTTGCAATTCTTGGAATTCGACTGTGGGAACTCTTGTGTTAACTCTTCCCTCCTTGATTTGATTGTCCTCAATCAATTATTAGAAGTATGGGATGTCGTTGAACTTCAGTGTAGGTAACTGAACTGTGTGACCTATTACTGAAATGGGATGGACTTGCGGATATTCTGGCTCCAGATTTTTAATTTTAATGATTTCGGTGTTGTTTCGCTTGCAGATTTTGTAGATGGTTATAATTGCAGCTGTGCCCATGATGAGTATGATTACATACGTAGTAAAACGGTGTGCTGTAGCTTCAGATTGTAAAAGCTCAATTTCGTTTGTATTATTAATGTGTAATTCGTTCATCATTTCTAATGAAAGGAATTTACGGTATTGCTTCTCTTTTGGAGTTAGTTGAAGGATTGCGGGGAGTGCTTGATATTCTGATGCTTCTCGTGAGACAAACGTTCTGTCGTTAATGGTGATGCTGGTATTATGAAATTTGATTAAAAATGTGCCATCGAGCTTTTGCCGTGTTGATTCCGTTGCTAAGGTCCCATTGAAATCATTGAGCAAGATTACGCCTGTTGATACTTCGTCTATTTGCGGTAGATTTTACACTTTTTAAAATATTAGGAATACATGCTGTGCTAGTTAGATTTACAATATCTTGAATTTTACAAATTGAAAAATAGTTACATGATTTGCAAGTTTGTTTTAAACCATATGTTTCGTTTTCTGATTTTAAAATTGTTTCGAACAATAAATCTGTTGCAATATTATTTCTTTTTACGGGTTTTAAAATAAGTTTTACATAATCATTTGGGCTTACTAGAGGTATATTTATAATATAAAGTATTGAAATTGAATTGCTTACAATTTTTACCTCTGCAAAGTTTAACGCTTCTTCAATAGTGGTGAAAGGCAAATTTTCTTTGGATATGGTGCTTATGGCCAAGTTAACTTCTTGATTGGATAATATAAGATAATTTTAATTATTAATTATTAAAAAAATTAATTTAGCATAATTTAGATGTTCTAATTCTTCTTTAAATATTTTAAGTTTGTATTGAACGTTAACCAGAATTTCATTATTTAGCATTTTATTTTCTTGGAGTGATCTTATAATTTCATTTGACATTTTTGTGATATTATTAATTCTTTCGTTATACAGTGTATTTATTATAATCTGTTTATTGTTGTTTTGTAATACATTGTTCATTTTCTCTGTACATTGTTCATTTTCTCTGTAATTGTTATATAATCCTCATGGTCGGGGTTACCCGCAACCCATTTCCAAGCCGATCCTAAAAAGTTAAGAGATCTTTTCACCTTTCGCGGTTTAAGATGATGTATTAGATTTTGGATTTGTTGAATTTCATGTTTAAGATAGGTGTACAGGGAGTTATTTCTGTGAGTAAAAATAATTGGGGTTAATTCGTTTAGTCTTGTCTCGTATTGGTCCAAGTCGATCACGTGAATGAGTTTGAAGTTTCCTGTATGAAGTCTTGCGCGACCTGTGTGTATTGCTACCACTTGAGCGTTCGTAAAGTCCAGTATCTGGATTTCGGTTTTACCGAAATGAAGAAGGTATCTGAAATGGTATTTAAATGCTAATTCCTGATATTGCTTTTATGAACTGTTCTGCCAGAGTTAGTAATGATTGTGGAGTGTTTATTTTCCTTGACAATTTCTTTTCGGTATCTGATTGTTAGTTTTGATCCTATCCGTTTGTTATGTTTTACATAAACTATGTCTCCTGGGTTGTACTGTTTAATAGGTTTTCTCTTTTTGTTATGGTAGCTTATGTCTTTTTCCTGTTTAAGTTTCAGTCTCTCGATATTGTTGAGTCGTATTTGTTCAAATTTGTCTGGGTCTATGTTTGGGGAACGTCCAAAGAATAGTTCAACTGGTTTTTTCTTTGTTGTAGAATGTATTGTGAAATTGTACTCGTTAAGAGCTCTGTTGAGAAGTTGCTCAAATGAGCGAGGGCGACCATCGGCCTTCAGACATCGCATGATCTCTGACAAGGTTGAATGGAAGCGTTCAACCTGACCGTTAATTTCACTTCTGTAGGGGGGTGTTGTAAAGACTTGTATCTTCAATTCATCTTCCATCATAGAGAGTATAGAAATAGAGTTAAGTGATTTTTCATTATCGATTATCACTACTTCCGGGATACAAAAAAGAATAATATATTTTGTAGATGTGGTTTGATGTGTTCAATAGATCTAGATTCGATTATTCGTGCTTGGGCAAATTTGGTAAATTTATCTATCGCTGTTAGGACAAGGTATTTTTCAGTAGAAAATATATCAAGGTGAATAGTGTGTCCAGGATATTTTGGAATAGGTGTACGATTTAATTTTGGGTTATTTGGGTGTCGCTCGTACTTGTTTTCTTTGCATATAGAGCAGTCTTTAGCTGTTCGTTTAATTTTAGCTGCCATTTTCGGAAAGTAGAATTTCTGCAATATTTGTAGTCTGTTTTCGTAGGCGTTACGGTGTGCTCGTCGGTGTTCAGTAAGTATTATTTCTTCCTGTTTAGTCTCGTTTTCTACATCTTCGACAATTGTTTGCGTAAAACGGATTCTATAGTTCTTGAAATGGATTGGGTAAATTTCTTGTATTTTACCCATTGTAGGTTCATTAGTCAGTAGGCAATTAACAATATGTGGATTGAGGTATCTCTTAAATATGTTGATTATGTCTGATTCTGAATATGTTGGTTGTGTCACAATGTGTCTGTTATGAGTTGAAAACATACAGAAAAGCTACAATCCGTCTGGAACGGATCGTATGATACCCTATCCTCCTCTCTATAAAGTGGGCGTGGCCAAATTGCATTTTGTACTCAAATATAGCTATAATGTCGAACGTTTGAGGATGTTACATGTAAAATTTTATCAAAATAGGTTTTTTGATGATAACGCCCCCAAAAAGTGGGCGTGGCCAAAACTCTTCTATGGGTGAATTGTAGGGAATCTAAATACCCAAATATTTGGTCTTAACAAAATTTTTCGGTTTCATATAATTTAGTGAAGTTATAAAAAAGTAGGCGTGGCAGTGGGCGGATGTAAAAAAAATTTACACTTGTACTGTATCTTTTTCTTGAAAGCCCAGATATGAAATTTCAGCGTCCTAGTTAAAAATTTAAGGCCCAAAACTCGGTTTTGTGATGAAAACGCCCCCAAAAAGTGGGCGTGGACAAAACTTTTGTATGGGTGGATTGTAGGGAATCTGAATGCCTAAATATTTGGTCTTAACAAAAATTTTCGGTTTCATATAATTTAGTGAAGTTATGAAAAAGTGGGCGTGGCAGTGGGCGGATTTCAAAAATTTTTACACTTGTACTGTATCTTTTTCTCAGAAGCCCAGATATGAAATTTCATCGTTCTAGCTCAAAATTTAAGGCCCAAAAACCGGTGACATACGGACGGACGGACGGACGGTCATCGCTCAATCGATTTCGCTATTGATGCTGATCACGAATATATATACTTTATAGGGTCTATCTCGATTATTTCTCTATGTTACAAACTATGTGTCAAACTTAATATACCCTTAGGATAGGGTATAAAAAGAGGTTTGATTTGGTAACTACTTTCGTCAGCTATTTTGAGGATAAGTTGATTACGAAAGACGTTAACGGGAACTTCTACCGAAGGAATTAGGTTGTGAGCTGAACTTTCGTCGCTGTGCATTGTTGGTGTCATTGAGTTTATTTGGGCTACTAATGGAGGTCTTGAAAGGGAATCTGCAACGACATTTGCTTTACCCGGTTTGTATCTGAGCTCATAGTTGTACTCTTCTAATATTGCTTTCCATCTCTTCATTTTGGAATTAGTATTTTTATGACTCAACGCGAACGTGAGTGGTTGGTGATCGGTAAAGATAATAACTTTTCTGGATCCGTATAGGAAATTTCTTAAAGAATTCAAAGACCAAATTATTGCCAACATTTCCTTCTCGTTAGTAGCATAATTTTCTTCGGTTGTACGTTAACGTTCGGAGAGGAATGTAATTGGCTTGTTATCCTGAGATAACACGGCGCCTATGGCGTAGTCCGATGCGTCTGTTGTCAATTCAAAGCTCTTATTAAAGTTGGGATGAGAGAGTACAACTTCTTTAGACACGAGCGCATTTTTTAAATTTTGGAAAGCATTGAAAGCAGTTTTGTCAATATGGATAGCTTTATTTTTTGAAGCATTTTTGGACACGCGTCCATCTTCCCCTCTTAAAAGGGATGTCAAGGGTTTTGCTAGTTTCGCGTAGTCTTTAATGAAACGTCGATAATACCCTGACATTCCTAGAAACGAGCGAAGGTCTTTAAGATTTTGAGGAGGGGGCATATCGCCTATTGCGCGGACCTTCTTTGGATTGGCTTTAATGCCGTCTGTACCAACTATGAAACCTAAAAATTCTATTTCCTTTTTCAGGAATTCGCTTTTGTCGAATTGGATTTTCATATTAGCATTTTCGAGGGTTCTAAATACCAATTCTATGTTCTTGAAATGTTCTTCTTCGGTTTCGCCGAATATGACAATGTCGTCAATGTAAACATAGCATCTTTTGCCTATGTGTTCTTTAAGTATGTCGTCTAAGGCACGCTGGAAAGGTAAGCGAACGAATTCAAATTTCCCATTATTAACAGAGAACGCTGTTTTCTCTATGTCAGTTTGTTTGAGTAAAATTTGGTGGAACCCGCTTTTGAGGTCAATAATGGTAAAGTATTTCTTTTTCCCAAGATTAGAAAGGACCTCATTTATTTCGGGGATAGGGTACCTGTCAGGAATAGTAACGGAATTTAGTTTACGATAATCTATTACCATACGATATTTCTTTTCCCCGGATGCGTCCATTTTCTTTGGAACGATCCAAACGGGAGAATTGTATGGCGATTTCGATGGTCTAATGATTCCTTCGTTAAGTAGTTCTTTTAGCTGCTTTTCCACTTCGTCCTTCAACGCCATTGGATATGGATAGGACTTAGAGTAAATAGGTGTGTCTGTAGTAGTTCGTATTTCGCCTCTTACTGTTGTAGTGTATGTCAGTTTTTTGTCGGGTTCTGCAAAAAGTTTAGGGCAGTCTTTGATAATTTTATTGAGTTTACCTTTTTGATAATCAGAAAGGTGCGAGAGTCGTAAATTTATATTATTAACATTTTCTGTAATATACTGTTTAAGTTTAATTTGGATGTTGGGGAAGATAGTCATATAGTTTTCATTCGTATGGATAACAGCTTTGAGTTCTCTAAGAGAATCATTGCCTATTATTCCATCAAATGATATCAGACTGGGGAGAATGAAGAATTTTAATTTTTTTTCACTTTGCCTAAATAAGTTTATAAATGAGTGATGGGTAATTTTTATATTACCTCCTACGGAATTAGCCAAAAAGGGTTTTTCATTAGGAATGGGGAGTTTAATGCGTTTAGGCTGCACATAATTTTTATTCGACCCAGTATCTACCAAAAATTTTAGTGTTTCTCCACTTCTCACCTTTAATTCAAAGTAGGGAAGTGAAGAACGACTTAATCTAAAAAATAGATATCGTCCAATTCTTCTGTTTCGTCGTAATGGGGGTTGTCGTAAGAATCCACATATTCTTCATACGTTTGCGTATTTTGATTATTGTCTGCATTCTCGGGATATGTTTCCTCTTCACAGTTGTCCGGTGATGGTTCTTTTTCTTGGTCGTTGTTGTCCTGTTTAGTATTAAAGATTCTTTGGAATTTGTTTGGGGAATGAACCTGTTAGCCGGTTAGCATAGTTCACCTGTCTTGACTGAACGCTCCGATCTATGTCCATAGGCTTAGGTGGTAATTGAGGTCTGTGATATTGTTGATATTGTGGTCTCATTGGATGGAAATTTTGTGGCCGAGAATTTTGTTGAGCATGGTTTTGATTTTGTGG
Organism: Xylota sylvarum; assembly: GCA_905220385.1. NCBI lineage: Eukaryota > Metazoa > Arthropoda > Insecta > Diptera > Syrphidae > Xylota > Xylota sylvarum. The sequence continues at coordinate 63,294,906 of LR999957.1, read as the reverse complement.
TCTATTTGATTGCAATTGTGGCCAAGAATTTTGTTGAATAGGGTTTGGTTGAAATCTTCTTTCAAAAGTTGGTCTCATTTGCACCTGTGGGTTGTGTAGCAATTCGGGATAGAAATTTCTTCGCGGAGCTGGCATTGGTTTTGGCGGTAGGACAGGAGGTAATTGGGGTTTGCGCGAAAAGTGTTGGCTGTTATTTGCATACTGTGTTCTGAAATCTACATTTTGCAGCTTCAGACACAGATGTAGGGCCTGTGGAAGGTCAACTGGTTCTTTAATACTTAAAAGACGTGGTAGATCGCCTCGCAATCCCCTTACGAAGGTATCTAACGCTTTGTCTCTGTAGGATTGAGTCATATTATTAAGCGACTCCTTACTCATCTCCATACAGGACAGTTTGTTTAGGATTAGCGACAGATGTTGATAAACTACCTGATAAAATTCAGGAATTGAATTGTTTCCTTGCACAAGGGTTGTCATCTGGTACTCAAGTGTACCGAGATCCCTTTTATCGGCATAATGCAAGGTTAAGCATTTTGAAATTTTGCTCCAATTCAAAGGTGTATTGTACGATTCGAGGGCAATATCAGCTTGCCCTACGATTTTATTTCTTATTGTACTGAGAATTCCATAATACTTGGGAGTCCCTTTAAGATGATCGTAGATTGTAAGGACTCTATCTACGCTCTTCTTCCAGGAACTAAATTCTCCTGGTTGCCCTGAAAACTCGCGAAGACTTTTAGCGATATCAGGTACTTTGTCTAGGTCTGAGAGGTCTCTATTAGCGTTTATGTCAATAATCTGGTCAATGTTATTGTTAATGTCAGAACTTGGGTTGAGTATGTTATTAATAATATGTCGTCCGTCCCTTGCCAATACTTGTGAAACGATTCTTGTAATTTGTTCTGTGAGAGCATTTAAATTTAGAGGTTCGTTCTGGTTAAGAGTTCGTTCGTTAGCAATAAGTCGCGGTGGTCGGATCAAATTATTTGGATTCATTTTTACGGAGGTGAAAAGATTTACAAAAACGCTTATAAATGGAAATCGGCTTGAGAGTGCTTATAAAATTTCTAGCTTTTATGATAAATATGATATAAATCTAGTATAATTTTGTTCAATAAAAAAAATCGTATGCAATTTATAATAATGTTTTCTTTTTATAAAAGATTGAATATTTTTGTTCACTTTGGTTGGATTTGGTTAATTTTATTTTAATTTAATATATTTGTTTTGATTTGTTTGAGAAATATAACTTAATAATAACTTACATAAAAAACAATCCCACGATGTGCATTGTCCTTTATGGAGTTCTAAGATGATCCTTCGTGCACTTTACCCGGTGAGTGCGTTGGGTTGGTTGGGGCTGAGGGTGGTCTTTCAGATGAAACTGTATGGTCGGCTGTTCTCGAGTTGAACTCCTTTTTACCGGTTACACGGTTACTAGGGGGCCTTAATTTTACCACTACACTTGTAACACTGATTTCATAGGTTTTTAAGTTATTACTTGCCACCTGTCAGTTCACTTATTCAAATACGCGAGAATTAGGTAGTACTTTCTGATTTTAACTTAACACACGTTTATTACTTTTATTCTTAAATATTTTTTATTATTTTTTCAAAACACTTTTTATTTTCACAAATTCACTCGATAGTTTGCATGAACAACTTTGTCTTCTGTCCCTGTTCGGGCGCCAGTTAATAATTAAACACGGAGTTTCATTAAAAAAATTACTTTTGGAGGAGCCTCCGTTTTATTTGTATCAACCTTAAGAACTGAAAATACAACAAACTTTTACATTTATTTATTGACTAATTTTGCCTACTAAGCTACTTGCATCATGTTCATTTGCTGTATCGGAAATGCAAATGCGTTTAGGTCAAATTCCTGGAAATTCGTCTGGCGTGTGTGAATTGCAGTGCAGTTGCAATTCTTGGAATTCGACTGTGGGAACTCTTGTGTTAACTTATATATTCGTGATCAGCATCAATAGCGAAATCGATTAAGCGATGACCGTCCGTCCGTATGTCACCGCTTTTTGGGCCTTAAATTTTGAGCTAGGACGATGAAATTTCATATCTGGGCTTCTGAGAAAAAGATACAGTACAAGTGTAAAAATTTTTTAAATCCGCCCACTGTCACGCTCACTTTTTCATAACTTCACTAAATTATATGAAACCGAAAAATTTTGTTAAGGCCAAATATTTAGGCATTCAGATTCCCTACAATCCACCCATACAAAAGTTTTGGCCACGCCCACTTTTTGGGGGCGTTTCCATCACAAAGCCGAGTTTTGGGCCTTAAATTATTAACTAGGCCGCTGAAATTTCATATCTGGGCTTATGACGAAAAGATACAGTCGAAGTGTAAATTTTTTTTACATCCGCCCACTGCCACGCCTACTTTTTTATAACTTCACTAAATTATATGAAACCGAAAAATTTTGTTAAGACCAAATATTTAGGTATACAGATTCCCTACAATTCACCCATAGAACAGTTTTGGTCACGCCCACTTTTTGGGGGCGTTTTCATCAAAAAACCGATTTTGATAAAATTTTACATGTAACATCCTCAAACGTTCGACATAATAGCTATATTTGAGTACAAAATGCAATTTGGCCACGCCCACTTTATAGAGAGGAGGATAGGGTATCAGACGATCCGTTCCAGATGGATTGTAGCTTTTCTGTATGTTTATACCCTATCCTAAGGGTATATTAAGTTTGACACATAGTTTGTAACATAGAGAAATAATCGAGATAGACCCTTAAATTTTGAGCTAGGACGATGAAATTTCATATCTGGGCTTCTGAGAAAAAGATACAGTACAAGTGTACAAATTTTTGAAATCCGCCCACTGCCACGCCCACTTTTTCATAACTTCACTAAATTATATGAAACCGAAAAATTTTGTTAAGACCAAATATTTAGGCATTCAGATTCCCTACAATCCACCCATACAAAAGTTTTGGCCACGCCCACTTTGTTTTTCATCACAAAACCGATTTCCGGGCCTTCAATTTTTAACTAGGACGCTGAAATTTCATATCTGGGCTTCCAGGAAAGAGATACAGTACAAGTGTAAAAGTTTTTTACATCCGCCCACTGCCACGAATACTTTTTTATAACTTCACTAAATTATATGAAACCGAAAAATTTTGTTAAGACCAAATATTTGGGTATTTAGATTCCCTACAATTCACCCATAGAGCAGTTTTGGCCACGCCCACTTTTTGGGGGCATTATCATCAAAAAACCTATTCTGATAAAATTTTACATGTAACATCCTCAAACGTTCGACATTATAGCTATATTTGAGTACAAAATGCAATTTGGCCACGCCCACTTTATAGAGAGGAGGATAGGGTATCATACGATCCGTTCCAGACGGATTGTAGCTTTTCTGTATGTTTTTATGTATTTTTAGGTTTCAGTTTATGCTTTTGCTTTTTTTCTTAAATGAGCTTGAGTTTTGATTTCTGCACGTTTTTGTAATGGTTTTATACTTCGATTAATAAAACCGCGTGTTTATACCCTATCCTAAGGGTATATTAAGTTTGACACACAGTTTGTAACATAGAGAAATAATCGAGATAGACCCTATAAAGTATATATATTCGTGATCAGTATCAATAGCGAAATCGATTGAGCGATGACCGTCCGTCCGTCCGTCCGTCCGTCCGTCCGTATGTCACCGCTTTTTGGGCCTTAAATTTTGAGCTAGGACGATGAAATTTCATATCTGGGCTTCTGAGAAAAAGATACAGTACAAGTGTAAAATTTTTTGAAATCCGCCCACTGCCACGCCCACTTTTTCATAACTTCACTAAATTATATGAAACCGAAAAATTTTGTTAAGGCCAAATATTTAGGCATTCAGATTCCCTACAATCCACCCATACAAAAGTTTTGGCCACGCCCACTGTTTGGGGGCGTTTTCATCACAAAGCCGAGTTTTGGGCCTTAAATTATTAACTAGGCCGCTGAAATTTCATATCTGGGCTTATGACGAAAAGATACAGTAGAAGTGTAAATTTGTTTTTACATCCGCCCACTGCCACGCCTACTTTTTTATAACTTCACTAAATTATATGAAACCGAAAAATTTTGTTAAGACCAAATATTTAGGTATACAGATTCCCTACAATTCACCCATAGAACAGTTTTGGTCACGCCCACTTTTTGGGGGCGTTTTCATCAAAAAACCGATTTTGGTAAAATTTTACATGTAACATCCTCAAACGTTCGACATTATAGCTATATTTGAGTACAAAATGCAATTTGGCCACGCCCACTTTATAGAGAGGAGGATAGGGTATCAGACGATCCGTTCCAGACTGATTGTAGCTTTTCTGTATGTTTTTTTCTTAGCACTTGAATTAAACTTATTATGTGATAATTTTTCTCGAATTGGTTAAACTTTTTCCACCAACCGAACAGTTTTCCGACTGCGCCAGTTATAAATGTAGTCTCCATTATACTCAAAAGCAAAAAAAACCATACAGAAAAGCTACAATCCGTCTGGAACGGATCGTCTGATACCCTATCCTCCTCTCTATAAAGTGGGCGTGGCCAAATTGCATTTTGTACTCAAATATGGCTATAACCTCGAACGTTTGAGGATGTTACATGTAAAAGTTTATCAAAATCGGTTTTTTGATGAAAACGGTGGCCATAACTGTTCTACGGGTGAATTATAGGGAATCTGAATACCTAAATATTTGGTCTTAACAAAATTTTTCGGTTTCATATAATTTAATGAAGTTATGAAAAAGTGGGCGTGGCAGTGGGCGAATTTAAAAATTTTTTACACTTGTACTGTATCTTTCATCGATTGAGCAATGACCGTCCGTCCGTCCGTCCGTATGTCACCGCTTTTTGGGCCTTAAATTTTGAGCTAGGACGATGAAATTTCATATCTGGGCTTCTGAGAAAAAGATACAGTACAGGTGTAAAAAAAATTTTAAATCCGCCCACTGCCACGCCCACTTTTTCATAACTTCATTAAATTATATGAAACCGAAAAATTTTGTTAAGACCAAATATTTAGGTATTCGGACTCCCTACAATTCACCCATAGAACAGTTTTATCCACGCCCACTTTTTGGGGGCGTTTTCATCAAAAAACAGATTTTGATAAAATTTTACATGTAACATCCTCAAACGTTCGAGGTTATAGCCATATTTGAGTACGAAAGCCTATTTTGACGTAAGTTACTATGTATATCTCATTAATGTACTTAGATCTCTAGTTTCTAATACATCGCAATTGAAAGAAAGTGTAGGTATGTACTTTGAGAAAAATAATACCTGCATCTATTTTCAAAAATTTTAATAATGGATAATAATTTAAGAAAAACTCTTTCACTCCCAAAAGCACGTATGTACATACTATATGAATGCATGTACATTTAGAGATGCTTTGCGCGTTTGTTTAGATATTATTTTTTCAAGATGTGTACGTCTTTTCCACCACCGGATAAAGATGATGGTAATGATGATGGTGAAGGTAACGGAACCCACAACGCTTCAAGCAATGCAGGAGTTTCCATTTGTTTCAGATATTCTTTAATTTAATATTATGTTTTCTTTTTAAAAAGGTTGTTTACTCCTTAAGGACCATAGTCTTACACGTTCACTGCATTGCAAGGAAGAACAAGGACAAGCAGAGTAAGGAGAAAATTCTACATGGCTGCACCAAAACAAGGATAAACACGTGACATTAATTTGTGTAAAAGTGCTTCAAAGTTGTCTGTTGTGTAGATAATGAAATACTGGGAATTAAAAATGGATGACGCAGGGCCAAGCAGTGTTTGGTTTAAGTTCATGCAAGTCGGAAGGTGCATAACATAAACATGTGAATTGACTCTATAAAGTACCTTGTGTAAATAGTAATTATTTTCTAAGGTACGTATATTAGATTTACCCTTCAACTGGCCATGTTAATTAACCTTGGAATTATGCGTGCGCTGTTTGAATTTCTGTCATACATGCTATCTGAGTACGTATTCCAAAAAAGACTTTTTAGTCACCTAATCCACAGATTATACTCCTAAGCCATCGTTGTTTTTACAGTCATGACAAACAGTGAGGATGGCATCCATATGTGTCTTTCAGACCCCTTTCCTTCTTTTGAGTCAAAATGATAAAACTATTCCATCATACTCACAGACTGCGAAGTCTGCTGTTAATCAGTGATTTAGTACCAGTGCATGTGTCTGTGCTTAGATTACAAGGGTATGATTCTCCTATTCTGTTGAGGAAGAACACCGTTCTTCTTTAGGGGGAGGGGGCGCCAGAGCAAAATGCGCTCGAGCCGGTCTTGGGGATAGCTGCTAGCTGAAAAAGATGATAATGTTGACACTTGTGCCCAAATTGTTTGAAACGCGTTCAAATAAAATAGGTAATAGGTAATGGCCAGGTGAGCCGTGAGAAGCAATCCATCAGGGAGCCCAACAAAAAATCCAGATTGAAGTACGACGTTGAGCACAGATTCAAGGACAATCAGTTTTGGGATAAAGTCTCATTGAATGACGAAAGTAAGTGTTTAGAATTTTCTCAGATGTAGATCGTATGCTATAAAGAATTCCGAATTCCGAAATTGATATAAAAAACCTTACTCTGAAAGGTATTATGATGAAAGAATTTCTTTTACATTATACTTCAAGGCAGATGAAACATTCTGCTCAGTTACCTGATCTATATTGCCATTAAATATTAACTTGAATTCGTTTTAATGGAGGAATGACCAGAAACCTTACGAAAACCTTAAGGAAGTCATCAAATAAGCGAGGACCGGTTATTTACTGAGCACGATTTTTTAAGTTAAAATGTGGTACATATTTTCATTAAAAACAAATACTGCGCCTATTACCTACCCTAAGGGTATATTAAGTTTGATACATAGTTTGTTACATAGGGAAATGATCGAGACAGACCCTATAAAGTATACATATTCGTGATCAGTGTCAATTGCGAAGTTGATTGAAATACATATACATATATATTCGCCCGTCCGTCTGACTGCCACGCCCAATTTTTCATAATTTGACTATTGCAATTTAAATCGAAAACAAAACAGTAAAACCAAATTTTAAGGTATTCAAATTATATACATTTCACCCGTTTTTATACAAAACCGATTTTGGCAATATTTTGCATTTAATATCCTTAAACGTTCGAAGTTATCGTAGTATTCAATACAAAAATGAAGTATGGCCACGCCCACTTTATAAGAGCTGATACAATGGAAGAAGGATAGGATATTATACCATCCTTTACAGATGGGGGTGGGACGGAGAAAGAACTTATGGTGTTGTGTGGGGATTAAACCTCGAACCCTCGCTTAGTAATCCAACACACTAAACACTGCCCCACGGCTCGGCGGCGTCCAATAAATTAATCTTTTTCTTTAAAATTTTATGTTATAACTTTTCAAGTAACTCAATTTGATACTCAATTCTCATCTCAAATCGTGACAAGTACGAAATAGTTAATTAGAACTTCTTCTAAACAAACACTTGAGTCTAACCAAGAATGTTCATTTCCGAACAAGTGAGCAAACAATGAAACAACAACGATCATTAGCAAGCAAGGAAATGAAAACTTGCTAAACAAGCTGGCTATCGAGTGAACCAATGACAACAATTGTTTGAAGTTTCTACTGATTGGAAATACATATTTGCCATCAAATTATTTAATTCTTTTGCCCAATGTATGTGCTCATACTTTTAATTTAAAACTTTTAGACAAATAATAATCCGAACATACCAGTAGAGCAGCGCATAAAAACACCGTCAGTTTTAGACTTGAATCTCATCCAAACTAAGGAAATGCAAACCTCGCTTTTGCCATGTGTTTCTTTAACGAAAAAAGTCAGTCGAGTTGAATAATTGCTTGATCTTATTCAGAAGAAGATTTTGAAGGTTTTATTATAAAAAGTCTGAAATGACATTAAGGAAGCATTGAGAAACTAAAACATCCCGAGCGGTGATTATTTATTCAATGAGGTTCCGTTTTCGTATGAATCTTGCATAAACGCCAGCCAAATGCTATGCAGTTGACTGTAAATTTTCGCACTCACATGTGCTGTCTTATGGCCCAAATGAGGATGTCAACAACGCAAATTCATGGACCGGAATTTAGGGGTGAGTAATAATCGCGTGGGGAATTTATCAAAAATTCTGTGAGAGGACTTTCGTAATAAATTATTTAAACGGTTACTCTAAGAAGGATGTGTTCAAGAAAAGACGTTCCTGTGATTTGAATGTGAAGTCATTTGTATGCAAAATTAACGAATATGTGAATTTTAATTGAAACTAAATGTATTCAAGAGATTTGAATACGTTGCCCTTGCATAATTTGGTCTGATTAGAAGTTTTAATGATTAATAGCTCTTGTTTGTGGTATTTGGAATCTTAATGAGGTGGAGGCGGAGAAAGGCATAAAATCAGACTAAGAAGAGTTGTGCATGATAACCACTTGAATCTTATGAGCACATGTATAGTTTTGTAAAAGATATTGCTCATCATGAACAAGAGGAAGGAATAGCGGTATGCTGAAATACCATTTGGCTCCATCATTGAAAACTACTGCTTTCACTATTGCATATGTAAGAACATACATACACATATGTACATATATACGAGTATGTATGCATGTATATGCTCGGGTATTTTTTAAATCACAACCAAACAGTATAAATTTCGGCTTAATCCGTATCGGGTAATTGATTCAAATTTATTCCAATCGACTTCCTTCTTCAGCTTGATCATGTTACACGATGCAATGACAGAGTGACACAATAAGCTTTAAAACAGATACAAAGAAGACAAAACTTCTTTGTCCTGGGTCTTTGACGTATGAATGTTCCTACATAAGTAGTAAGTTCCTGTAACAATAATACACAATGAATCTAAGATTTATACTGGGCTTCGAACGGATCTTCCTTACATTTTGTTTTAAACAAATGCTTTGTATGACACATAGTTTGGAACATAGAGAAATAATCGAGATAGACCCTATAAAGTATATATATTCGTGATCAGCATCAATAGCGAAATCGATTGAGCGATGACCGTCCGTCCGTCCGTCCGTCCGTATGTCACCGATTTTTGGGTCTTAAATTTTGAGCTAGGACGATGAAATTTCATATCTGGGCTTCTGAGAAAAAGATACAGTACAAGTGTAAAAATTTTTGAAATCCGCCCACTGCCACGCCCACTTTTTCATAACTTCATTAAATTATATGAAACCGAAAAATTTTGTTAAGACGAAATATTTAGGTATTCAGACTCCCTTCAATCCACTCATACAAAAGTTTTGGCCACGCCCACTTTTTGGGGGCGTTTTCATCATAAAACCGATTTTTGGGCCTTAAATTTTTAACTAGGACGCTGAAATTTCATATCTGGGCTTCCAAGAAAAAGATACAGTACAAGTGTAAATTTTTTTTACAGCCGCCCACTGCCACGCCTACTTTTTTATAACTTCACTAAATTATATGAAACCGAAAAATTTTGTTAAGTCCAAATATTTAGGCATTCAGATTTCCTACAATTCACCCATAGAACAGTTTTGGCCACGCCCACTTTTTGGGGGCGTTTTCATCAAAAAACCGATTTTCATGAAATTTTACATGTAACATCCTCAAACGTTCGACGTTATAGCCATATTTGAGTACGAAATGCAATTTGGCCACGCCCACTTTATAGAGAGGAGGATAGGGTATTAGACGATCCGTTCCAGACGGATTGTAGCTTTTCTGTATGTTTTCTTTTTAAAAACGTCTTAGTATTAGTTAAACTACATATTTACTAGAAGAAGGTCATTAAGAAATTACCGTCACGTATTTTTGTTGGTATTCATAAAGTCCATTGAAAGAAAAAAGCGTTGTTACTGGTTTATTAGAATTGTTCCAAACGTTTGGAAATTAGCTGATTTGATTATGATTTCTAAACCAGGTAAAGATCCTGACGAGGTATCCTCATATAGGCCAATATCTCTACTTCCATTAACTTTAAGTTTGTTTGAAAGATTAAGTTTTAAGAATGTCAAACCAAACGTAGAATCAAGAAACCTAATCCTACGTCACCAGTTTGGATTTCAAAGCCAGGACTGCACAATAGAACAAGTACATACAGAATAACAACTGAAATCGAAAGAGCAATAGAAGAAAAACATACAGAAGATCTCCAATCCTTCTAGTCGATGTTGGCTGCTCGGAATCGACCGATAATATAATCATTTTGTTTGACCGTTTGATGATCAGGAGACCGCCATTTTCCCTTGTGGATATTGACGCCATTTTCCCTTGTTATAGTGACGTTTCGGCCCACAGCGAACTCAATTAGCCTAAGTCCGTTTCCAAACGTAGTGTCGTAGTCTTTGCTTGCCAATCGTCCCATCAACAATGTCCTCCTTTCCTATCTTGGACATAGAGCAGGAGTTCCTCAAGGTAGTGTCCTCGGACATACCGCATCCACTTTCCAAGAGAAGGTACAACAATGATTGCAACATTTGCGGATGATACAATATTACTGAACTCACATAAGAATCTGTCTACAGATACAACGCGACGCCGGTACACACTAGACTAAACAATAAAGTGGTTCGATGACTGGCGTATAAAAATTAATGAGGACAAAATTTCTCAAGTGGTTTATACTACTAAGGCAAATAATTCACCAACACCCCTAAAAATACAAAGTAGCTAGATATCTAGGCATGCACTTGGACTTGAAACTCACATGGGAGTATCATATACAAGAAAAGAAAAATACAGACAACTCTACTGACTTCTAAGAAGTGACTCCAAATTGTTGACAAGTAATAAAATCATATTGTATAAAGGCCATTTTACATATAAAAAAAAATGTTAAATATTTTTCCGAATATGCCATAATGGAAAGTACAAACCAACAACCCTCCGGTTCAAAGACCAAGCGATTTGGGAGGTCATAGCGCTTGGTTTCGAAAATTATAAGCTACGTGCCCTTAACGTTGCTTACTTTATCTCAGACAAAGACTCTACATGGATCGGGAGATCGTGAAGTATATGTATAGACACATCCGTTTTTTGTAAAAAAACATCCGATTTTAATGAAATTTCGCTTAAAACATAAAACATTCGAAGTTATTGTTGTAATTCAATACTTATGTAGGCTGACGGAAAAGAAGAAGAATGGGTTATTATAAGATCCAAACGGATGGTAACTTTTCTGTATATTTGTTCATGAGACTGATTAAATAAAAGCAAACATATTTACGTCCAATATGTCATTATTGGCAGTATTAAATAAAATAATCACTTTTGTTTTATTGACGTTTTTGACACAACTATCTTAACATAACTGTCGGAAGGGAATTACCTACGTTTATTGTGAGAATTTAATTATGGCTTATTTCTTTGTCAACCCAAGTCGGGTGCAGAACATTACACCCTCAGATTTCTTCTCTATACATATTTCGAATTCAATCGATATTTGATTTTATATTTCATGTTTGCATAATACAAAATGACGTCAAGAAAAAGAATGAGAATAAAGAAAAAATGAGAAAAACTAAATCTTTATCAAAACAAAAGTCCCAATAGGGATGAAAAACCAAAGACAGGATATCAAGAGGATTGTTGTTGGCTTTAAGCATTCATTGGTGGACAATTTAGATTAATTTATGGTGGCAGTAAGTACTGAAGTCATTATTCCCTCAATGAAAATGGGATTTCACGGATTTTGCGATAATGCATGACAGGATAACATTTCGGTTCATTTGAATATTGATAAGGTTTTTTTTTATTTGGAATTGTTGTATTGCAAACTTTTGCTTCGGGCAAAAGCAAAGTCGGGATCCAACGTTTTACATTTACAAACGTTAGAAATGAATAATAATTCTCAAATGGGGCTTAAGAACTTAAAGTTCGTAGCTAAATTGTATTGTAAATTGCTGCATTAAATTTGGCTTCAATGGAGCGTAAAGCGAAAATAAGGGATATTGGGTTTCGTTTTGTTGACCTACTTAAATTTTATAGAAACTACACAGTAATAACACTAAAGAGATGACGTCTGTCTCTTCAGAGAAGCTTAGTCTTTATTTCGCTATAAACTTACAACTTACAACTTCCAAAGATGATATAAATGTGTGTACATATCTTCTTTAAATACATATGTATGTATGACTTCAAAATTTAAAGCCATTCCTAAACTTTAACATAGAGCAGAATTTAACATCCAAACTAAGAAATAATGTATTTACTGCCAGTTTGGGAGATCTGTGAGATGGTATATCTTTGCCGATTTTTTATGAAAAGTGCATTATTATGTTTATAAACGTAAGTTTAATATCAATTTCCTTATTTAAATTAGAGTGTGCAATAATACCAAAAGGAGTCCAGTGAGTCCAAGGATCCTAAGGGGCACTGACCCTCAAAAGACTGAAAAATTTGGCAAATACCAATTTATCAGATAAGGAAATACCGTCACTTGATCCAACTCTCATCCTGAAATTCTTAAATGAATCTGGATTAGAGAGAAACCGAGAAACTATGACATATTATTTCCGCTAAGGCGTAAGTAAAATACAGGCCCGTCAAAAATGGTTCCGAAAGTTATTTTATTGGAAATGGAACTCTAATGAGGCAACATGTTCGTAAGGGGCACAATAGACTAAAAGGTCGCAACCCCTTCTTCAAATAATAATCACGTCTATTATTGAATCCGGCGGATTGATAGCGGACGGATTTCATCCAATCCGCAACGATTCACTTTTTCTGTGTGATCACATTATAGAAACCGGCGGATGAACCGCGTTATCGATCCGCAAAACCTCTTTACCGACGACTTCGTCGACAGCTGATTTATTGTAAAATGGATATATTCCTAAATAAATATACGCTTGCAACAGGTCAAATTTAAGTAATTCTGAGAAAGTCATGGATACAATATTTATTAATCTACGAAAGCACATAAGGATACAAGCGAAGGATGTATTAGAGTTGGCCGATACTCAGTAAGTAATAACATAACAAAATCAATTCGCCATAAGAACCGCCCAGAAATTGTGTTCAGATTTATTAAAAATTTTAGACTAAATAAATCTGCATTCGTCTACGTTTTGAACGAACTAAAAAGTAAGCTCCCACCACTGGCAAGAACTTCGTCGCTCACACCCGAAGAAAAAAATCCCAGCAGTTGTTACCGTAAATCCGCAGCAATTTTAATGCGAATTGAAAACGTCAGACTTTGTATGGAGTGCGGATGGTTTGCGTTTTCAATAATGGCTACATTCTTTCACTTCCTTACCGACATTCGTTCACTTGCTAACCGAAGTTTTCAATAATGGGGAAAATGTAAAAGTCAACTGTTACTCCCTCCGCAATCAATCCGCCGGCTTCAATAATCGACGTGAATAACTAACAACTAACAGCATCAAAAGGGCGAACTATTAAATTTTTTTTCTTTTCATATTTTACGTGCAAATGGTCAAGGAATGCGCAAACAATAGCGACCACTGGGTAAAAACAATCTTGTACGACCTAGTATTGAAATCAATGGTATACTCACCATTATCGCTCTTTGGTAAATCGTTACAAGAAAAAAGCTGCTTACATATCCATACGTATCATGTTTTTTTTTCACATAGCCAAATTAGGTTTGCGCTGCACTCTATCCGTATATACACAAGTAGACGCCTCTGGCAAAGGAGCATACTGCTGATGCTATGATGTACTGCTCTAACATAGTGATAGGATAATCAAATTTTCGCAACCACATGAGTCAAGAGATACACACAGGTATATATCTATGAATATCAGTACATAGGAAGACTCATCAAGTACACCAGACAAATTCTTCATCAAGTAAAGGAAATATTTCAACCAGATATAGCAGGAAATTGAACATGATCCAAGATATGTATGTACGTGATTTATTGATGCATCCATAAATACACATACAAGCGCTCTTGAATAAACCTTACTCAGAGATGCTACGTCACTTGTTCATGTAATTCTAAATTCGGTATTTGTATTTCCTTTTCGAAATAAATTCAATGCATTAATAATTCCGCCGCCATGATTAAGAAGTTCAAGCACCTGAGAGGTAATTAAACGTAATTGAGAAATGTATACGGTTAAGCATTAATTTGTGGAGGAACGATAGACATTAGTACAGTCGTTAAAAGCTAGCGATAGTATGGCTTGCAAAATAAGCATCACGTTGTATAGCTACATATTAACATATGTAAACATATTAGAAAAGAATTTAGTTGATTTGTATTAATATCTTAATCAAAAACTCCTCACAAGCAAGACAAGAATTGTTATATACATATGTATGTATGTATATATATGTATATATATATATATGTGTATACGTAAACTATATGAAAGTAGTGAAATCTACTGCTTTAAACCCAAATGAATTAAATTGAGCAGTATCCATATTAAAAGATACAATTCAGCTGGAGACAATATCTACCCATCATGCAGCAAAAAAAAATGTATGCACGTTACTATTGTATTCACGCAGGTGAAATGTATTCGTTAGTTACAGTAATACGACGTACCTTTAGTAAACTAAATCGGAATGATGGCATAGCGAATATACACATATTTTTAGTTCAACAGGTCCATGGGACCCAGGGCCTAGCTTCTCACAACCATTTGACGAGTTTACCACGATATCTAGAAAAATAAAATATAGAAAACAAAAATCTAGAAAAAAAAATTTAAAAGTAAAAAATCTCGAAAGCAAAATCTCGACCACCAAAAATCTAGAAAAAAAAGAAGAAGGGACATAAGTTCACAATTTTTGGGAAGATAATCAAGCAAAATTACATCACCGCTGCTCCTTAACGATCGTCGTAGGTATTTGGTAGGCAGGCACTTACCAGTGTAAGGTGATACATATGTAAGGTCACACACTTGTGTGTGTTTTTTTTTTTTTATGAAAATGTGTTAAACTTTTGATATTTTCAATCAAAAATTACAGAGTTTACATTTTAGAGCCGTTTTAATTACTTTCAAAATTAATATAAAGACAAAATAATCTCGAACAAAATTATATTTTCGAGATTTTTTCGAGATTTAGTCTTTCGAGATTTTTGTACTTTCTAGATTTTTGTGGTTCTAGATTTATTATTAATATTTTTATAGCACAGACATATACACTACACTACACAAGACCCAAAAAATTTAATGAACGTAGCACTGGACGTTTTTAATAACGTGACTACAAAACATACAGAAAGCCTATAATCCATCTGGAACGGATTGCATAATAGCCTTCATATTGCCCTCATAAAGTGGGCGTGGCGAAGTATGCTTGAGATTGAGATACGATGATAATCTCGAATGTACTGTGATGTTAGTTCCAAAATATTAACAAATTAGATTTATTTAATGCAAACGCTCCCAAAAAGCATGCCAAATAATATGTACGGGTGAATTGTACATATATAATTTGAATTCCTAACAATTCAATTTTAATGATTTATTTTTATTTTTCAATTTCTAGTACAAATACCAAGTTTTTGAAAAATAAGCGTGTCCGTAGACAGATTTCAAAAATGTTTACACTGTACTGCTTCTCCTTTTCAAAAGTCCAACTATGACATAATATTTCATCCTCCTAACTCAAAATTTAAGGCCCAAAAACTTGTGACCGACGGACATGGCGCAATCGTTTTCGCTATTAATACTGATCACGAATATCACAAACTATGCATCTATTAAATTTAATATACCCTTAGGATAGGGTATAAAAACAAAATTGCATTTCGTTGGGACCCTATTGTTGACTCAGTGGCTTAATATTAAAAAAAACAACTGTAGCCAATTTATATTAATTAGTTTTACGTCAAACAGTAAAATATTAAGTTCAATAAGAATAATATTATTGTTTAAAATAAATTATCGCTTATATGCAATGAATATAACGCATGTATTTTTGATGCGCATTGAACATAAAATAAATGATAAGTTGCTAAATTGTCGGACATACTATACGAACATTTTCAATAAATACGTACATACATATGTATATTGCTGCGTTTGTTTTATCCAATCTGTTAGCTAGAAATAGGAGATTTTGACCTATTTTTAGTGAAACCACGTTCGCGACGGTTCATAGCTTATGGCTTGGCATTTCATTCCGACGTTATTATGAATATATATTAAAGTTTAGAGAACACCACCTGTCGTACCTGATGAATTCGATTTGCATTGGAGATTGGGTACGTGTCGCATGGAATTTATCGGTGGCAGAGGCGGATTTCAAAATTGATTTTAACTTTGTAATTAAATAAGGGAAAATGTTGTGAACCGCTTTGCTAATTTAAGTGTCATAATTATGGCATTCTATATGGCAAATTGGGATTACGTACTTAGTGGTTGATTTCTGGATAAAAATGATTTAGCAATCTGTAGGTATGTCGAGGAATTTAATGAATATTGCTCATGTGGCTGTTGTTTGGGGAACAGTAGCACATTTAGGTTTTTGTGGTATTATGTACATTGGCGTTAATTTCCCTATACGATTTAGTCATTTGTGAATTTATTATGAAATTACTACCTAGTCCTGATAAGAATTGCCAGTAATTAAAAAGTATATTTGGAGTCCCTACGATGTTTTTTGTAATTTGATTTTGAAGTAGATACTTTAATTATGGTAATGTGACGGACGGCCTGCGCTAAAAAAAAAACACAGCTTTGCCTTGTCTTAAAAATCTGAAGTAGGTAGGTAGGTTGAGGCCCAGGTGCACCCCAAACTGTAGCGCCGCCTAAGTATGTAAGTAAGGTAGGTGGGTGAGTTGTCTAGAGAAAAGAAACCCCTCTTTACTGCTTTTAGATCAGTATAGACTCATTGTGCTGCCCATAGAGCGAAAAGGTGTATCCCTTAGCCTAACCAGTCAGATGGAATGTGTGCTATTTATTGCGTCTGTTATACAAAACATCTTGTCAATGTACTGTAGCTGCAGATATTGTTCAATGGTTTTTCGGACAATTCTTGGATGTCCTGCAAGAAGTATCCTCCCAGGAATTTCTTTCTTAGGTGGCAAAGGCTTGGGCAATGATACAGGTAGTGGGTAGTATCTTTTTGAACATCCTCATCGCCGCAGCTTCTACAAAAGTGGTGAAAGACGAACGGACGGACATGGCTAAATCTTCCTCGATATTGATACTGATCACTAATATGTACATATACTTTATAGGGTCTATCTCGATTATTTCACTATGCTACGAACTTTATACCCTTGGATTGGGTATAAACCCTAATAAAGTGGGCGTGACATACTGCATTTTCTCTCGACTTGCACCGATAAGTTCGAGCGTTTGAGGATGTTACATGAAAAATTTCATCCAAATCGCCCCCAAAAAGTGGCCGTGGCCACATATGATATATAAGCGAAATGTAGACAATCAGAATATCTAAATATTTGGTCCTAATTGATATATTCTATTTATAGCTTTATTCTTTATTCTATTTATACCCTACCTAGATAAAACCTGGAGTCTCGCAACTGTTCGTGTTGTGTTTTATGTTTCTCGTAAAACAAAAGGGGTTAGAATTGCACTTTTGGATTGTTATCAAACCTTCGGGATAGGTGGCACAACAAATTCAATAGCCTGATTACTTTTAAGAAAATACGAGTAATTGCATAGCATCAACAAATCTAACAACGAAACTAAAAATCTCGGTTGTTCATTGAACGTTCCTCCGTATTGGATTGCACTTTTATTGTAGGGATAGGAAACTCCCCCTTTTAATATAGGATAGTTGGCACACTGATAGCCTGATTACTTTTAAGTAGATTCAAGTAATTGCATAGCATCTACAACTCTAACAACGAAAATAAAAATCTCGGTTGTTCATTGAAAGTTCCTCCGTATTGAATTGCACTTTTATTGTAGTATTTTACAGTATGTATTTTATTTTCGAATGAACTGTTCAGTGATAAGAGTTATGATATCAGAACTCAGTTCGTCAGCACTAAAGACCGATAGAATTTTTTTATTGTGGGTAGATGAGAATCTGCACTAGATACTATGAGACACCGTGTACTGATAGCAGTGTCAGATTTTTATTGGAGTATAGTATGTTTGCGATGACCATAAAGGGGAATACGGAGATTACGGGCAAAGTTTGTTATTTCTTCGTCCACGGTTGCAATTCCTAAGTCTCTTTGTATATCATTATCTCTAATATACCAGGGAGCATTCACTATTACTCCTATCACTTTATTTTGGAATGATTGTATAAAATCTCTATTGCTTGCTTTGGTACAACCTCAGAGTTGTATATCGTACGTCCATACAGACTAAGCACTTGTTTATCTGTATAGAAACTATTTAGATAGATACATTTATTTCGTTTAAAAAATTACAGAGTGTAATCGCACAATGTTCAGAGATATGATTTACATGTGTATATCTTTCAACTGAAGAATCATATATGAGAAAAGAAAAAGTACATATAAAAATGAATATTCTTGAGGAAACAAAGAAAACAAAACCTCAAATTAAAACAAAAATAAATAAATAAATAAATAAATAAATTAATTAATAAATAAATAAGTAAATAAATAAATAAATAAATAAATAAATAAATGAGTAAATAAATAAATAAATAAATAAATAAATGAACAAATAAATAAATAAATAAGTAAATAGATAAATAAATAAACAGAAAAATAAATAATTTAATAAATAAATAAATGACTAAATGTATATATAAATAAATAAATAAATTAACATTTAACGCAACAAATATTTAACAAAACATACATATGTATATAAATCAAATTGGTATTGCAAAAATAAATAAAATCACGTTGTAGTGTGATTATCTATATATGAATAAAGTTGATTGATCAAAGGATTCTCAGGAATGCCGCATCTGGATCTAAATGAGTCATTTAGTTTTTGTATCCTATTGGAGATTAACTCAACATTAGCTCTAAGATGAAGGTCTGAAGTAGAATGATGCCAGGGCAAATTTAACATAATTTTTAATATTTTATTTTGAGATATTTGTAATTTTTTTATATGGCATTCAGCACATTCACTCCAAACTTGACAACCGTACAGGAGAATTACTTGGAAAATTGTTTTGTGTATTATTATTTTATTTTCATTTGAAAGTGAAAATTTTCTATTAATGAAAGGATATAACATCTTAATCGCAATTTGAATTTTTTTAAGTGTTCGAGTATTATGTTCTTTGAAAGTTAATTTTTCGTCAAGATATATGTCCAGATATCTTACAGAAGACTCCCATGTTACTAAGTGTCCGTTAATGACTAGCTGATTAGACGGAAGGAAGCAAGAAAGCAAGAAACTATTTATACCCTAACCGAGGGGTATATTAAGTTTGATACATATCATAGTTTGTAACATAGAGAAATAAAGCATATATGTCTGTATATTCGCGATCAGTGTCAATAGCGAATACGATATAGCCATGTCCGGCCGTCCGTCAGTATGTAACCACTTCTTAGGTCTTAAATTTCGAACTAGGAGGATGAAATTTCATATCTGGGCTTTTGAGTAGGAGCAGCAGTACAAGTGTAAAGTTTTTTTTTAAATCCCTCCACTACCACGCCGACTTTTTCATAATTTCATCATTTTATATGAAATCGATAATATATACATATGTATGTTAAGGTCAAATATTTTGATATTCAGATTGTCTAGAATACACCCACACATTGTCCATAGCCACACCCACTTTTGGGAGCATTTTCAATAGAAAAACATTTTGATAAAAGGAGGATAGGGTATCAGACAATCCGGTCCAAACGGAATGTAGCTCTTCTGTATGTTTTTTTTTATCATACTGATATCTTTATGTAGGATCAAATCAAGTTTTAGTTTGCCTCAACTGTTGAAAATTGCTTTACTTAAAAAGGGACGAACCTTTGCATTACTCCTACTTTTTTTTCTTGTATCTTTTATGTAGGTCCTCAAGAAGGTACAATAATAATTTTGACCAAGTACATTCATGATACGAAAATGTACTGTGTATGTGATACACGTGTAAGACCAGATGTGTAATTACAAACTTCTGAATTGTTAATTTCTCATGAAGATAGAAGCGCTGAAATTCATTAGAAAACCTTTTTCTTCTAGGGCAGGGTAATGCTTGGACTCATTCAGTATAGCGGTGTTGGTAGAAATCAAATTAACATTACACAAAGGATGGCACTTGTATCTTCTGGAGATATGTACACTGCAGGCCAAAAGTTTGAGGCCTACCTAGACAACTGACTTCATTCATGCATGGAGATTAAATTCTATGAATTACATTGGATTTTTTTACCTTGGTTTTCTGCCTGAACAAGAACACAACACATTCAGATAATAAAAGTCGGATCATATATCCACGTTTTTGAAAGGTGGCCTTTTTGTTTACAAATGTAGATTTTGTTTTGTTTGTTTGATTATGTTTTTCCTACTTACTAAATTTAAGACTTTTGTTTGTTGTTTGTTGATTCAGCATTTGTTTATGATTCCTTACGTCAAAAGGGTTCTCAAATCCCAAAATTTGTCGACCTGGATTGCAAAGGTCTTACATAAAAGCCACACTTTGAAGTCATAAGAATTTATTTAAGATTCTTTACGTTTTGAGTATACAAACCGTTAAAAATGGAAAGTCGCGGAAACCACAATCGAGAAATGAATCATAACCCTCCTTAAACAAGGTAAATCGCAGCGGGAAGTTGCTTCGCAGTTGAAGTGATCAAAGTGCTGCGTTCAAAGTACATACATTGAACCATAACATTGAACGACACGCTGAAACCGGAAGTCTTGAGGATGAACCACGGTCAGAACGGCCGAGCGCTACAACTAAACACGAGGATCGGCTAATAGTCACAACATGCAAACAAAAAGCAGAAAAGGTTAGAATGGGCCAAAAAGCATAAAGACTGGACAGAAGACGATTTCAACAGTTTGGATTGAGCGATGAATCCAAGTTCGAGATATTTGACACAAAACGGAGAATTTTCGTTCGACGAAGCGCTGAAAAAAAGATTCTACCAGACTGTATGGTTCCTAACGTCAAGCATGGAGGCGGTTCTGTTATGGTCTGGGGATGTTTCTCTTCAAGTCGAGTGAGAGATCTAGCTCGAGTGATTGGAAAAATGAATAAGGAGTTATGTAAAACAATATTGGAAGAAAACGCTGGGACCTCTGGACTTAGATTATTTGGCGAATGATTCATATTTCAACAAGACAATAACCCTAAACACACATCAAGACTTTGTTAAGATTACCTGAAACAGAAATATGGCGTTTAGAGTTTTTGTGGGAGGAACTGAATAGAAGGGTCCGGGATCAATGCCCATCATCAGAATCTGTATTGCTGCATATACTAATGGATTGCTGGAGCAGCAATTAAAAAATTGATAGCTAGAATGCCAAGAATTGTAAAAAAAGTCATCGAATGTAAAGGTGGCTTTTTCGAAGAAAAATTCTTTTTAATAAATTTTTTTATGTTAAGAACAAAATGCAAATGTTTTTCTTTTTACTTTGGTTGCATACATATGTATATGTTCCCCGCTCATTTTACATGATTATTTTTCTATTAAAGAGTTTTTTTCGATTTTGAATTTTGTTTTTCCTTCGCGCTCTTGGGGCGACCCCAAACTTTTGGCCTGCAGTGTACATTTCATGGAGTTTTAACAATTAGATTTGAATAAATAATTCAAATATTATTAGAATGTTAGAATAACTCTCTGAGATTACTCAAACAAGCGATGCCAAATTGTGAAGTATGATATACTTCTACACATTCATATGTATGTACATATAACATATGTATGTTTATATGCACTTATATATAATTGCACTTGAATGATAGTTTGTTATTGATACAAACTGAATGTGGTTATACCGAATAAAGTAAATAATTTTGAGAACTTTAAGACGTGTAATATGCTCTGTTTATGTAGTGGAATTAAAAAGCTGGTTTCAAAATCACCACTGTACTGGAATATGGAAAACATGCATCGCCAATCTTAGATTGTGAAACATGGTAAACTCTCAGATGTGTACCTAAATGAAACATTTGGTCCCTTTACAACTCACATGCTGCCAAACAACTGGGCATAAACATTTTTTTTACTACAGTTGTACCTGAAAGGTGGCTCTGATAGAAAATATTCAAACTAACTCAGCTATGGAATTCTATCAAACTCCTAAAGGTCATATTCGGGAAAAACTGTTTTTTATTTAAATCAACGTTAAGTATGTAAGTAACTATGTACTAATAATTTTCATGTTTCATTTCCGCCTCGACTTTTGACCCCAGTTTTAAGCAAATCCGTCCAGTTGCTTAACTTCTTTTTTAACTTCTTCATGTCTTCATGTTAAGTTTGATTCAAATCTCAAGACCAAAATTTTTTACAAAACAATACGTATCCTAGCGTTAATTTTGGATTAGTGTATTTTTGGCTTGAGATACCTTGTAACTTGTAAAATGTACATTTGTAAATTTTATTTGCAAAATATGATTAAAATTGGTCTTTTATTGAAAATGCTTTCAAAAAGTGGGCGTGGCCACATATGATGTATGGGTTATTTGTTATGGTACATACGTAATATGAATACCTAAATATTTGCTGTTAATGATTTCTTTCAGTTTCTAGCAAAAATCTGAAGTTTTTGAAAAGTGGGCAGTGGGCGGATTTCAAAAACATTTCAAGTGTAAACACTTGAACTGCATCTTTTCTCTTAAGCACAGATATAAAATTTAATTATCCCAGCAAGGCCTACAAACTGCTGGCACACGGACAGACAGAGGGACTGACGCCCATGGCTCAATGGTATTTACTAGTACCAGCACATGTTTCGTATTAGTAGCAGCACAATTTGAATTTTTATTATAGCACATGTTTCGAGAACAATATTACTTAAGAATAGCGTTGTTGAGATCATAAGATTAGTATATGCAACTTCTTCCTGTCGCAAGAAATCGTAGTGTAGCAGAGAGTCGTTTATGCGGTGAAATAGATCTTCGTAAATGAGTGCCTGATTTTTCAATTAGGTAATGGTTGTACGTATGTTTCTTCTGACATCTTTCACAATTGCAAAAATCATCTGGTTATTGTGTAAATTCATTAAGTACATTGATATGTACATACATATGTGATAACTCTGCTCTTTTTAGCAATCAGCATTTGAGAGAACCTCGATTATATGTATTCCGATAATTCGAATTTCTTACTAATCCGTGTGTACCATTGCGCTAATCCGATTAAAATACCCTTATCCTAACTCGATTGCCCGGGCCAAGCACTTAAGTCGGGAATCCCCCCCATACTCAATAAATACCTACATATGTATGTATATATTTGCTTAGATGTTCGCTTTTGCATTCGTATTCTTGTTTTACCAATTGAATTTCTGCATTTTTGAGAGATACATATGAACATACATACATACATAAGTAGCATACATTAGTAAGCAGCATATTATTATTGTATTATTGCAAAAAGTAGGAATGACATTCAAAGTATTACTCTAAAAAGATCATGAGTTTAAACTTTAGCCTGAATTGAAGACGTTTCTAAATGTTTCTGCATCTGGCGATAAAGTCCATACAGACTGCAGTACAAAATGTCATTGGGTTTAAAAATGTTATATGCTTATAAGAATTGACGTTCTTAAGTTATAAAAAATTGTTACATACATACATATGTTTGTCTCAAAACGCAAAATGCTTAAGGGGAAACATACGACGCAGACTTTTATAAATAATATATTTTAACACAATTATAATTGACTCTAAGCCGATCAGCGATCGCCTGGCTGTGATCCGCATCAAGGCTACATTTCAAAACATCAGCATAATATGTGCACACGCCCCTACCGACGAAGCTGAAGACTCTATCAAGTAGGAGTTTTATGACCTCCTGGACGGATTCTACGGAGCCTGTCCGGAGCATGATATCAAAATCATACTCGGGGACTTCAATGCCAAAATCGGTAAGGAAAAAATCTTCGGCGGATTAGTTGGCCAGAACAGCCTCCACGACACGACAACAGACAACGGCTTCCGGCTAATCGATTTTGCAGCAGCTCGTAATAGGGTTACCTAGTAGCACTAGGTTTCCAGGTTTCCTGGCGCTCTCCAGATGGTCGAACCGCCATCGAGAACCACCATGTGCTAATAGATTCGAGTCACGCATCCAACATTCTGAATGTGCAGACGTTCAGAGGGGCAAACGTCGACTCTGACCATTTTCTTGTTGCAGCTAAGTTCAGAGCTCGACTATCCAATGAGAAGAAACTGCAAACCGCCCAGAAAAAGAAATTCAACGTTGGAAGCCTTAGCACGTCTGGAGTAGCCAGAGCCTATAGAGAGCGCCTGAGTGAGAGACTCTCCGCTGTGCATTCACTATCCACAAACGCCAACAATCTGTGGAACCAGTATCGCGACATCATCAAAGGGGTAGCAGAGACCACCATAGGCTACCAGCCACCACTCAAAAAGAGCCCTTGGTATGATGACGAATGCGTACGCCGGAAAAAGGTGACAGAAAATGCACACTTGCAAGCGCTGCAACGCAAAACAAGGGCAGCGAGAGAAGAGTATCGAACCAGAAGAAGAGAGGAGAAGAAGATCCTGCGTAAGAAGAAAAGGGCCCACGCAGCCTCCCAGCTCAAGGATATCGAAGAGTCCCGCGATAGGAACAACATCCGGATGTTTTTCAGGAAAGCCAAGCAACTGGCAGCTGGCTTCAAGCCCGGAACGCAGGCTCTTCGAAAGAGTGAAGGAAACCTAGTCACCGAAGCACAGGAATTAGTAGATGTATTTAAGCAGCATTTCCAGCAGCTACTTAATGGGCGGGTAGAGAGAGTGATAGGGCAAGAAGAGAACCCGCATCCAGTCAATGAAGAATCCATCCCCCCTCCTAGTTTTGAAGAGGTCGGCTCAGCTATCAAAAAGCTGAAGAACAACAAAGCCGCCGGCTCTGATGGTCTACCATCAGAGCTTTTCAAACATGGTGGTGATGCTTTGGTAGGGTGCATGCACCAAGTCATCAACCAAGTATGGGTGGATGAAGTCATGCCCGATGACTGGACTATCAGCTCTATATGCCCCATCTTCAAGAAAGGCGATCCTATGTCTAATGTCGCATATAAGATCCTATCCAACGTACTGTGTGAACGTCTGAAGCCTTTCTGCAGCACACTAATCGGCACGTACCAGTGTGGCTTCCGGTCCGGCAGATCGACGATCGACCAAATTTTCACACTAAGCAAATTCTGGAAAATACAACGAATTTCAAGTCGAGACTCACCATCTCTTCATCGACTTTAAAGCCGCATATGATAGCATTCATCGTCTTGAGCTCTACAAGGCGATGGCCGAATTCGGGATCCCGGCTAAACTGATCCAGCTGTGCCGCGTGACGCTGGATAACACGCGGTGCAACGTGCAATTCGGAAACACTTCCTCTGAACTATTCCAAACATGCACCGGATTTCGGCAAGGGGATGTGCTATCATGTGACCTCAATCTTATGCTGGAACAGATAGTGCGCAGGGCAGGTGTGAATACGGAAGGCACTATCTTCAACAAATCTGTCCAGCTGCTGGGATACGCAGACGACATCGACATCATCGGTCGCTCCCAGCGCGCCGTGTTAGAGGCTTTTATGGCAATTGAAGAAGAGGCGAAACGAGTTGGCTTTAAAGTGAATGAGGACAAAACCAAGTAACATGTATGTTGTATGTATATGCCAACAAACAAAGAAGCATCTGTCCACCGCCTAGGACAAAACGTCACTGTTGGCAACAGTAGCTTCGAAGTGGTTAAGGGGTTTACCTACCTCGGAGTGAATGTCAACTCCACGAATGACAACTTAGTGGAGATTCGACGAAGACTTACCCAAGGAAACCGCTGCAACTTCGGGTTGGTGAAACAAATGGAGTCAAAACTCCTAACTCGAAAGACGAAATGTATGCTCTACAAAACTTTGATCCTGCCAGTTCTGCTGTATGGAGCCGAGTGTTGGACGATAAGCAGGAAGGCAGAGCAAATATTGAACACTTTCGAAAGAAAAATTCTTCGTCGAATATTCGGTCCCGTATGCCAGGAGAGCGAACGGAGGAGAAGATATAACCGCGAACTCTATGAGCTGTACCAAGATGTGGATGTAGTCCAAAAAGCCAAAACACGTCGACTACACTGGCTCGGCCACATCGAGCGAATGGACAATAATGCTCCAGCAAAGAGGATCTTCGAATCACAGCCACCAAGTTCGAGACGACAAGGAAGACCGAACCTCCGTTTTAAGGATCAAGCTATCGCGGACGCCAGAGCGCTTGGTCTAGATAACTGGAAACAGAGTGCCCGGGATCGAAGAGAGTGGTAGGCTGCCGTGTCTCAGGCAGAGACTTTTCACGGGTCGGGAGCCCGTTAAGTAAGTAAGTATATTTTAACACATATTTTGTGTTACATTTAAATATTTTATCATATTTTTCACGATTTTTCGATTTCCTGTGATTTTTAATTATCCGGCTACCGCTTGCCTGTCATTACACCGAACAATAGAGGTTCTACTATACGTTAAAAAATTATTCAGAACTAAATTCCAGTCTCATTCTTATACATGAAATCTAATAAAATAGGCGAAACGCTCTGTAATTTACAACGATCATTTTCACTCCATGTGAAAACAGAAAAAAAAATATTTTTATTAAAAAGACCCCCAAAAATGGGCTTGATCCTATATTATTTTCATGTGAGTTATAGAAAATTTCAATGTTACATACCACGTAGATCCATAAGTAGATCCACTCCTCAGATTGTTCACGGAAACTGACTTAGAAAGGATAGAAGTTAAACTAGACTTCTTAACTTAAAAGCAAATATTCTAAAGAGTTATGGAACGGTATGGGACGTCTAATGAAAGATGAAAGTTCACCGAGGTATCTATCATAAAATAGATGACGAGGTCGCAACGAAAAATACCGTTTCACAAGTAATAATATTTGTAATATCAATAATACTAGCTTACTACTAAGTCAAACCCTAATAACAAATGAGTTCACTTAGTTAAATTTATTAAGCTGACAAAAGAACATGATCTAACCTATTGACAAGTTGTTAAAATTCTGCCAAACTTTATTTTTGCTAAAACCCTAGCGCAAAATTTAATTATTTCATTTATCGATCTATAAAGATTTGTTTGTCCAAATATACATAGTATGTACATATGCATGTATGTATGTAGAAGTCAGATGTCCACTTAGTCTGTTACGTAAGTCCGTATTGCCATAGGACAGAGTTAACGAATTGTAAATATCCGAAATGAAATTGCTTTGTATACTTTGTTGTGTACTATATCGATGTCACAATTTTACAAGTTACATGTATTCGTACGTACGTATATTTGCAAAACATGTACGCTCGCACAAGCTTCACTTTATGCCGAATCATCAAAGGCTTTCAGGAACAAGGGTACAACCCTTAACCAAACTATTATCGCATCGACTAACATAGTTATGTAAACACTAAAACACAATTATGGCGAACAGAAAACCGTATAAGAGCTATTAATTGAGAGAACATTCAGACAAATTAAACACAGAATCGAAAAAAAAACCCACTCGATGTTATCGGTGAATTTCTCACCGGTAACGATGATAAGCAATCGTGCTGCACATATTAGAGCAGAGTCGAACCGAGTGAATCAATGCCACCAACACAATAGTAAGACAAACACCTAAGGCAAAAAAAAAATCGTTGAAAAATCTACTATTTTTCGATAAGAAGTTCTTCTTGAACAGAGTAGATTCAGTGCGACAACAATTAAAGTGGAGCCCCACCAAAACCCCCTAGGTACACGTGGGAGGGTAGTGTGGAGGAAGTATACCAGCATACCTTCAGCCATCGACGACGCATTGGAATGGTGTAGCAAATTGACGACAATTTTAATTGGGGTAAATTAGTCGAGATATACATTCGCCCCGGTCAGGTGAATGTTCAGTTTGCCTCCGGTTGAACATAATTTCGAATACCACAACTTTTCAATTCTGTGCAACTTGTGTGCTTGCTCAATCACAATTGACATACCCTCGGTTTCACTCCCAGAGCCAACCCTAAAGTTTCCATTTATTTGTCAATTTTTGTCGGTCAGTGCTAATCTGGTGAAGGTATTGCATGTGCGAAATAATTTTGGTGTTTACGTTCAAAAAAATCAAGCACTCCTACACAGTGTTGAATTCAATTTGGCAAGGGAAATAGAGTGAGAGATGAATAGAAAGTTTATGACAGCACGCATTGGGGCGGTATTTGATTGCAGAGATAAAAATTAATCTTCGGCAGTACGAGAAAGTTAGTCACAACCAGCACAAAATGGCATGCTTCCCCAGGTTACTGAAAAAGAAGTCTGGATTCAATCCCTCCAATGGGGATATATTTTTGGATAACAGTGAATCAAGTGTGGTAAGTGGCAAATATCTGAGGAATACCAGTATTATCTGCTGCATATCTCAGTTTTCGGTCTGATTGTGAAAAAAGAAAAATCCTTCAAATAGATAATTAAATAATTAAAACTGTAGAGTATAATTGGTGAATTCTACTACCGAATACGCTTTGATTATTATTTGATTGTCTGCAGTTGTAGTGGCGTAAATGTTACTACTTGATAAAAGTGGATAATTGGACTTGAATATTGATAACGCTTGATAAGCACATGAAGGACGTGTACTAGGACCATTAAAATGATTTATTATTAAATAAAGTTTACTATAGGGGTGCTTAATCATCAGCAAATATTTGTATGCAATACAGGTAGGTACTAAGAGCGTAAGCACGTAGGGAAAGGTTTTATTTTCTTCTCTTGTTCAATCATTCAGATCAGTGCAATGTTCACAAGTGAAATGAAATATTTATAAAACACATCATTGTTAGGTAGATTGGAATAATAAAATATGATGGAGTGAAGTACTCGTAAATTTACAATGAACTGTTGGATAGAGTAGAGAAGTTATTAATTTCAGGGGCGTTAATACATATAAAACAGCTACCATCCTTCTAAACGAGATCGTATGATATCCTATCCTTCTTGCTTTTCATCAGTTCCAATAAAATGGGCTTTCATACTTTTAGATTAAAATACAATTACATAGATCTTCGTACCTAAGTAAAGGTTTTTTTAATAGGGACATAACAATACAGACGTTTAAGCTTTCTTTATGATCTGTCAAATTCAAAACGTCTGTCAAGGTATACATTTTTATCATGGTGAAGTTTGCCATCGAGGAACATTTGGTTATTATTAAATTATTAAATTATTACTACCCAAATTCTGAGTTAGTGGTCGTAACTTTAAGAGCGCTTACTACAATTTTCGGTTGTAATAATCGTCCCACCAGACAAGTTGTGCGTGCGTGGATAAATTTGAATCAAGATATTCACTATTGAATATTCCTGTACTAGTGAGATTATGCACCGGCCGAAGTACTGAAAATATCGTAGCCGTAAGTGTTTCAGTTTAAAATGAGCCAAATCAGTTGATTCCACGCCGCGCCGTTCACAGGAAATGGAAATCTCACAGTTCACATTACAAGACCAAATTAACTCAAAAACTGAAGCCTCTTGATCATTTGAAGCACCGAATCTTCTCCGATTAGGCTGTGCAAATGTTCCAAGAAAATTCTGAATTTCATCGAAAAATCCTCTTTAGCGATGAAGTTAATTTTTGGCTTAATGGCTTTGTCAATAAGCACAATATGCGTTATTGGACAGTAACAAACCCATATGTGCTTCAAGAGCCTACATTCCAATTGGACCGTATTTTTTCGATGATGAAAATGATCATCATGCTGCAGTCAATGGAGTGACCAGAATTGGATGAACTTGACATCAGTAATATGTGGTTTCAACAAAATGGTGGCACATGTCACACAGCTGATCAAACAATTTATCTATTGAAGAGGAAGATCGGTAATCCTGTAATCTCGAGAAATGGTCCGGTCAAATAGCCACCTCAATCTAACGCCATTAGATTTCCTTTTATGGAGCTACGTTAAGTCGTTCGTTTATGCCAAGAAGCCAACAACTTTAGAGGAACAAATTTTAGAGCGTTAAACCAAAATTGCCAACGTTCCGGCCGATGTGTGTGGTACAATGGTCGCAAATTGGCTCCACAGAATTGTTCGTTCGAGATGGTGATATGAACGTGATCGAATTCCCTACTTAATTTTAACATGTGTACTATACTTCAGCTGGAATAAATTTCAAACCGATATCGCAGTAAAATATGGTAAGACTTGAAATTCCATCCAAATAACTTACAAACTATGTATTCAACTTAATATACCCTTAGGATAGGATATGAGAAGAAAGTAACATCTTATTAAGCTTTTATTATTATCTACCTTGTTTACATCTAGGGTAAATCTTTGATGTATCACGTACGAGTACTACACAGTGTTGTCTGTAATATTACAAAAAACCGAAAGTCTAAGTTGGAGTTTAACATGGGGAAAAATTTCCATAATTACCGTAGTTAACTCCTCTCACTAAAGGAGTATGGGATTCATTATAGAATTTCTTTTGAGATAATGATATTCTAGTTAAACTGGCAAATGAAATTTCATCAAAATCTATGTGCCTGCCAGGTCGACATACATATGTACATCGACAAAGTTGATTTCGAATGTCTTTTCAAGAAGACATGTACTTTAGAATCAATTCAAACTTATTAATGAAAATTGAACAATAAATATTTTTAATGACTTTTACCGTTCAGAACCTAATACATGTTATTCATTACCTTTCCAATTTACAACAGTTATAGTCAGTAAAATCATTTTTAGTGATTGTTTATTAAACATCATATCTTAAGTTGCTCAAATTTTCAGCTGGTAAAACGTAATAACAATTGTTAATAGAGCTTGTACGTGCATTGGGCGTGGTCATAAATAATGTATGGGTGAATTGTAGACCATTTGAATACCTAAATATTTTGTCTTAATATATGTTTTCGATTTCTAGTAAAAAGCCCAGATTTTATCCTTTTACCCCAAAATTTGGGGCGCAAAAAGCAGTGACATACGGACAGACAGACGGACGGACGGACGTGGCTCAATCAACATACATACATATATTCAAATTTTATAGAATCTGACTCGTTTCTTTATGTATAATTCACCTATGTATGCTCAAGGGGTAATGAATGCCCTTATAATGTAAGAACAGTGCTAGTGATAATTTTGACTTTCAAGTTCCTAGTAGTTTTTCGCGTTCTTTTTGATTTTCTCATAATAAGTCCACACTAGCGCAGACGATTTTAATTGTTTATTTTCGGTGAGTTACCCATTATAGCATTTAACATATTGTGTAGCTGATCGGACACTAGGGTTCCTTCATTCGCACGGATCTCCAGAGATTGATCGCGATGTCTGCCAAACGTACTGGATTTTGTGTGCTATTGTATATTCAATTGTGGGCTCCGCTATTTTTTTTTTTTTATCCATCACAGAACACTACGTTCTCTCAGTGCATACTCTCAGTATCGCTTTATACATTTACACAACAGATGTTTGTTGCGCGACTAAGGATCATCCGATTTTGCATCTCATAGATTACTTTAATAAACAATAATATTATTCATTTACAATCAATGAATAAACACAATTTTTAAATTCAAATCGAGATAAGCTAAGATCAATTTCGCTGCAAAGCTCATTAAAAGTGCATATGCACCTAGTAATAGGCTCGTTGCTACCATAATTTGTTCTATGTCTTCTATCCAAAAGTAAATTTCTCACCCGAAGAGGTCTTTGGGGAGCATATATATTTATGAGAAAAATTAATTCTGGTGAAATTATCTGATAATTAATAATGTCGCGAATAAACATGATTGAAGTTGCCTTTCGCCTGAAACTCAATTAGCATCTTTCATCATAATTAGGAAGTTCGTCAAACATATTTAATTTACGGATAGCGTACGTCGTGAAATTCTTTTGAACTCTTTCGAATCTAAGTTCTTGAACACCATATGGGGAATCCCAAATGATGGAAGAATATTCTAAATATGGTCTGACCAACGAGCAGTAGACAGTTTAAACACTGTGAACATTTCGGAAGTCTTTGCTATTACGTTTAAGAAATCCCAACAAGGAGTTAGACTTAGCTATGGCGTAATCATAATGTAATGAGAAATTCAATTTAGTGTCAAATATGACCCCTAGATCCTTGACTTCATCAACACGAAAAAGTATAAGATCGTTAATAAAGTAATCATGAAAAAGCGGCACTGATCTGCGGCGGATCTTACAGATCTTTAGAAATATTAAGCTCTAACGCATTATGTTTACACCATTCTGATAACTTATGCATATACGACTGAAAATGAATACAGTCAGACATATCAGTTATGCGTGCAAATAATTTTAAGTCGTCCGCAAACGTTAAAACCTCACAAAAATCAAATATTTCATGAATATCATTCAAAAACAAAATGAACAGCAGCGGCCCCAAATAACTACCTTGTGGAACTCCAAAAGTTACTTCTATTACGGGGGATTTAAAACTATCGAATTTACTAATTGTCTTCTATTACTCAAATAATTAGAAAACCACTTCAGCATTGAAGAGTGGAAACCCAACGATTTAAGCTTAGCTAAAAGTAAAGTGTGATGTACTCTATCAAAGGCTTTCGTAAAATCAGTGTAGAGTACATCAACTTGTAAACGATTTTCAAAACTATCAAATATATAATTGGTTAATAAAGTTAAATTTGTAGTACATGACCGACCGCGAACAAAGCCATGCTAATTACTGGAAATAATTTCATTAACCGCGAAAAAAAGTTTATCCTTAACAATGCTCTCAAACAATTTTGAGATTGCAGAAAGCTTAGATATAGGTCGATAGTTTGCAACTTTTTGTTTCAAACCGCTTTTAAATATTGGAGTAATAAAAGAATATTTCCATTCACTAAGAAGTTCTCCAGTCACAAGTGACTGGTTAAAAATAATTTTAAGAGGATGAAAGATGGAAGATAAACACTGTTTTAATATTACCGCAGGGACTCCATCGGGGCCCGGACTCAAGGTTCTGTAACGCGTTTATTACGTCTTCATCCGAGAGTTGCAACACACCTATATCCAATACTTCAGTAATATTAGGGTAATGGTTCATCGTTGAATGGAATCGAGAATAATTATAAATCGACTCAAAAAAATTAGCAAATAAATCACAAGTTCCTTTCAAATCCGTTGAATTTACATTTTCAAATTCCATTACCTTAGGGAAGTCTGAGGTATTTCTTTTTGAATTAATGTAATTCCAAAATGATTTACCATTATTCTTTACCGAAGACTCTACGGACAAGACATATTGTTTATATAAAAATCTATTCAAGAACTCATATTCGTTTCTGAATCTCAAAAAAAATTCACGATTAGAGTTCGTTTTATTTAAAATATAAGCTGAATATGCTTTTCTTTTTACATTACTCAAATTTACTTTTATTTCACCAAGGAATTCTAAACCTATTATTATGACGCGTTTTAGATACAAATAACTCAAAACCAGAATTAATTTTTTCCATAAATACATCGTAATTACCTTTTAAATTGGGGGAATCCAGCAAAACATCCCAAGCAAAACGGTTTAAATAATCCTTCAGTAAAACGAAATTGGTCTTAGCAAAGTTGTATGATAACGCGGCAATATTATTACTACTTCTGTTACAGTAACTAAAAAATTTAAATTCTAAAAGCAAAGCTTTATGATGAATTTTATTGGAATCAATAAGATCCAAAGCTTCCGAAATGTTAAAATTAACTTCGTTATTTAAAAATATTAAATCTAAAATTCTATTTAAGCTATTCCAAATATTGTTTATTTGAAATAAGTTCAGAGATAGAAGACTATCGATGACCAATTGTTCCCATTCGTGATTAACATTGAAGGGGATTAAATTTTCATCACCATCTACATTCTTCCAAGTAACATCACCAATGTTGATGATATTGATATTGATCACGAATATATGTATATACTTTATGGGGTCTAACTCGATTATTTATCTATTTTACAAACTATGTGTCAAACTAAATATTCTGCATTAAGACTATGAGTGATCGAACCCCCTCAAGTTTTTGACCACTATAGATAACAGCATTGCCATGCTTAATTTGTGATTTAAGTAGTGCATTCACAGTTTATAGATGCATAAATACATACATACATAGTTGATGTTGATTTCTGAGTACGTAATTTGATAACAAATGGAATTGCTTCTAATGCTATGTATAAACAGAACTGAAGGTGAAAATAGAAGAAAATAGTGACTACTCGCAGAAAAAAATCGATTAATAAGCGATTTCTAGTGATTTTATACAGAGAATCGAAAAAACACTATACGAAAGCGGCGATTTATTAAATTTAACCCATTTAATAGTGCAAGGTATTTGTGATCGTAGTAAATCCCTTAATATTGAGGTTAGAATGAAAATTCCAATTCTCCATCTAAATTATCCCACAGATCCCAGATATCAAGTTTGAAGCAAATCCGTAAAGCCGTTTAGGCCAGTCGAATAGACAAACAGATAGACGGAATTGGCGGACCCACTTATTTCGACTTCTTCATCATAGTAATGTCAAGTTTGATTAAAATCGCAAGTTAGAAATTTTTCACGAAACCAATACATACTTGCCTTGTAAATATATGTACATATGTACATATGATACATACATATGTATGTAGATGCAAGTAATAAGATTAAGCCGTTAGATGAAAAGTTTTTAAAGAGGGAAGTAAAATCGAATAGAGAATTAAGAAATTTTAATGGATCAACTATTTCGGATTTGGCAATACGCAGAAAACTAAATTTTCTAGGGTTCAAGTATTGTGTTGCACAGCGAAAGCCACTTTTCAGAGAACGAAGGGTTGATATTGCAATTTCGCAAAAAAAAAAGTATAAAAACGAGATAATAGATTTTAAAAAAAGCGTACTTATTTTTAGATGAGAGTAAGTTTAAGCTTTTTAGAAGTCAAAATAAGAAAAGAGTTAGAGAAAAGGACGAAGCTTTGCAACCAAAATATGTATCGGCCATAGTTAAGCACAGGGTTGGGAACGTTATAGTTTTGGGTGCAATGGGATATTATAGATTAAAAAATATCGTATTTGTTGACGAAAACATGGACCACAAGCAGTATTTAAACATCCCCAGACAAAATTTGATCGGTATCAGTACCAAAATAATCATCCTGTGCTGTATACAGGACGTTCAACTTTGGTTGCTTTACAACTGTCCGCATGTTCTCTAGAGACCAGCGCAAAGCCCAGATCTGAATAAAAAAATACGAGAAAATCATAAAGTTCAGACGAAGGTGCAGCTAAAAGAAGCAATCAAAGACGAGTGGAATAAAATGGACTACAGCATCTAGTACAGTCAATGTCAGGTACATACTAATATGTAGATTAAACATAAAACTTTAATACATCTTTTGAACTTTATACGAACAATTTTTCTCCCTCATTTTTGACGATGAATTAAACTTATGTTAAGTTGAGGCGTATTTTGGAAAACTTATAACTAAACAATTTAATCTCTAACCAGCGAAAATTTTACTGGGATCCAGCTTAAATC
Organism: Xylota sylvarum; assembly: GCA_905220385.1. Taxonomy (NCBI): domain Eukaryota; kingdom Metazoa; phylum Arthropoda; class Insecta; order Diptera; family Syrphidae; genus Xylota; species Xylota sylvarum. The sequence goes on along the minus strand of LR999957.1, from coordinate 63,259,288 downwards.
GAAGAAAGACAGTGTCCTCACGACTCACGACTCTGAAGGAACCGGCTATGCCTTCCTGTCCGATGTGTACTCCCTGCTTTAAGAGTGTGACTTTGTTTAATTAAGCTCGCAAATCTGAGAAATTTCAAAATTGAGTATGAAGTTAAGGCACATTACGAGTCGTTCAAGGGGAACTGTATATTTTTCTTTTTGTTTTTCAGCTTCAGGCTGTTATGGTAATTCTTTAAATCGTTTGGTACCTTTTTTTTAATTTTGGTCGAATTTTTTTTAAGTGGCAACCAGGGCTACAATGGTAACAGAAAATTATTTACCGATTCTAATCTTCAGTTGAGGAATAAATAACTTAAAACAACACCATTAAAAAAAATTAACAAAATACAATCACATTTGTTTTGTTTTTTGTTTTTTTTTTTTTATTATATCCTGGTGCTCTTGTTCTCAAAATCTAAATAAAACTTTTAAATTGTTATGACTAACATTTGTAACTATTTACCCAAAACTTCGGTCAATAGGATTGGAATTTATTTAAGCAATAGATATTTAACATGTGGGAGCCTAACAAAAAATTGCCTTTCGGATCCTGCATTAAACAGTAGACCCCTTCCATTCGTATGCATCCGTAACACGCACAGCCCGAGTGATTGTGAGAAGCTAGGCACTGGGTCCCATGGACCTGTCGCGCCAAAAATTTGTATTTTTTTGTAATAGATATTTAACCGGAATTAATAATTTGAATGATTCATTTCCTTAAAGCTGTAGTCACACAGTGATTTGTTTTGATATATATTTAAATTTAAATTGTCTGCTTTAAATTATAAATAAATACGTCGATAAACATGTAAATATGTCTATATACCAAAAGTTTGGTTTATTAGTTAAACCTGGAGGACACTATACGCTTCTCTAATATGTATTTTTATAAAGAAAAAGCAATTAGCTAATGTTCAATTATAACACCTTGGCATGGTACTCTAAAATGAATTTTACAGTCAAGATAACAACAAAATGTGTAGGAATCTGTCTAATACAATTCAGATTAAAAAGTTCTCATGACTGTATTTTAATACTTACTTTTAGAATAAAAGCTAATAAATCCAAATTGGCGCTAAGACTACAAGGACCATGTACTTTCGCACTTAATCACAAATCACAAATTCTAATCTGTTAAGTGTAACCTATTAGGTATGTATGTTGCGATTTGATTAACGGAAATAAAATACAATTATCATTGGCAGTGTTAAGTAGTATTTCGAATTGTACACTGTTCGTATCTCTGAGATTGACATTCATTCTGATAAATCATTGAGGTGTTCATGATTAACTTAAAACACACAGTCTCTGGTAAGATTGATTATTTATTTTGAAATATATACATACATATGTACATATGGACTTGATTACTGCAAGAAACGAGATAAAACGAAGTAAATAACTTTCTGTTAAAAATAAGACTTGGGAGTAAAATATGTAACTAAAACAATGAAATACTTTTCACATTATGAACTTGTAGATACACAAGTAAATATATACAATACATACATATGTATTTCTTCTGCATCCAATCTAAGAGATTGGCACAAATTGAACAATCAGCATAGCACAATCTTTCTATGATTATATCTTCCTCTATGACATTAACAACTCCAACTTTAGAAGGGGAGATAGCAGAGGAGAGCGATGAGGGTCCCCTTGCAGCAAATACATAAACACGTAAAAGGAATAAATGGGGACCTGACAGAAAACTCTATTTTTGGTCAATTTGAAGTTTTACTGGAAAGTTACGACTTCTGAAAAAGAACACAAAATTAAAGACGATTCTAGGTAGCATTTGGGGTACTGTTGGTTGTTGTTCTTTCAGGCGGTTTTGGGGTGAGAAAGTTTGAAGCGTTAATTTGCTGGTTGTTCCCAAACCCATGGCCACACCGAACGTTTTCCAAAAAGAAATATGTTGGTGTATAACTTAGTTTTGGAAAGAAGAAAGACTAGATAATTGTGTTTTAAAAGTGATACATATTAGAAAAAGTTTTCATAATTTGTTAGATCTGGTGGAATTGCATATAGTACATATAGATATACTTGTACAGATTTGTATGTGTACGAGACGGGCGAGCTGGCCGCAGAATTTGTTTTGTTGAAATTTTATACGGAGCATTTCGGGGTTACTGATTAATTTGTACTCGATGGAACGGGAAACTTACTCCACAAGGTAATATATTCCATATTATTATCCTTATATATAGTTCTTTCCACTACTTAATAGTTTCGGTTCTAAGATCACAAAATATTGTTAGGTCTACCAATGCGCTGCCAATTCCTGCCGATGAGCTGACAATCATAAACTATCTTACAAAGTTAAATTGTGTGTTCAAACGATTTTCAGTTTGAGTCCCAATGTCTTACAATTTCATTGTTTGTCTGGAAAAGTTTGTATCAACTCTACTAAAGTGGGCGTGGCATACTCCATTTTCTTTATTTAATCACTATGTTAACTTCGAACGTTTGAGGATGTTACACGCAAAATATTACTAAAATCGGGTTTTCAATGAAAATGCCCCTAAAAAGTGCGCGTAGCTATAAACAAGGTATAGGCGATTTGTATATAATTTCAATACCTAAATATTTGGCCTTAATGATATTTATCCGTTCCAAGTAAAATAGTGAAGTTAGGAAAAAGTGAGCGGGTAGCTGGTACCCAAGGGCATACTTTATGTAATTCTTATACACAAGTAAAAGGTGGTAATTTACACCTTTAGTAGTGAATGCATATGTATATACCACAAAGGCAAAGCAGTGATGAAAACATACATAGGTCATTGATGAAGTTCAAATTAAAGATATACGAAAAATAAGAGACATAATTCCCGTACCCGGGTAATTCCCGAAAATACGAGTTCCTGGGTACTATATTTATACAAATTGTGGGTAATTTGTAGATAATTTGAATATTTAGTATTGAAATTTTTTCGATTTCTAGTAAATATTTAAAGTTTTTTTGTAAAAATGGTGGTGTCAGTGAGTTCATTTCCAAAATGTTTACACTTGTACTGCTTCTCATTCCGAAACGCCCAGGTATGAAATTTCATTATACTTGTTCTTAGGTGGCGGCGTGGCGCTACAGATCGGGGTGAACCTGGGCCTCATTTCATTATCATAGTTCAAAAATTTTTTCAGTCAATATTTACATTAGTTTGGAATTTAGTTATGGCTTTCGACTAATGTATAAGTGAGCATATGAGTGAGTTCTTAATTTTGGTTAAGTTATCACAATTGTTAAAACATAAACCAACTGTTTGAAAATCTGTGCGACAAGTCTGTTAGCTTAAATTTTCTTAGACATCTACAGTTTTCCAATGTGTCGACTCCGTCGTTGGAATCAGAGATTTATCTACCTATACGTGCTCTTGGCTCAGTTTTCACTTGTACCTATGCCCATGGGCAAGTAGGTATTGGTTTCGTGAATAATTTCTAACTCTAGGTTTTAATCAAACTTGACATAACTATGATAGAGAGATCCAAAAAAGTGGGTCAGCAAATTCGGTTTGTCGGTCTGTCTCATGGAATGCATCCAAAACGACTGGATGGATTTACTTTAAACGTCATATCTGGACTGTATGCGCTTACATCTCGAGGCAAAATCGAAATTTTCTTTCTAACCTCAAAATTAAACATAGTTTAGAGCCGATTTTAATAAAAATCGATTTTTTTGAAAACGGTTCTAATGATTTTGAAAGAATTTTATATTCGGATTAACTTGGACATAAGCTTTCTGTTGGCGTTGGTAATTTTGAACATTGGATATTTCTCGTTCATTTCTTCAGCGATTGGGTTAGAAATAATTTATGAGGAATACAAGGCAAAGATATGGCGTATCAGATTCACTTTTTATACCCTATCCTAAGAGTATATTAAGTTTGACACATAGATTGCAACATAGAGAAATAATTGAGATAGACCCTGTAAAGTATATATATTCGTGATCAGCATCAATAGCGAAATCGATTGTCCGTATGGGCTTCTGAGAAAAAGATACAGTACAAGTGTAAAATTTATTTAAATCCGACCACTGCCACGCCCATTTTTTCATAACTTCACTAAATTATATGAAACTGAAAAATTTTGTTAGGACAAAATATTCACCCATACAAAAGTTTTGGCAACGCCCACTTTTTGGGGGCGTTTTCATCAAAAAACTGATTTTGATGAAATTTTACATGTAACATCCTAAAACGTTTGACGTTATAGCCATATTTCAGTACAAAATGCAATTTGGCCACGCCCACTTTATAAAAAGAAGGATAGGGTATCATACGATCCGTTCCAGACGGATTGTAGATGTTCTGTATGTTTATATCACTTTTTAAAACTAAAATATTTTTATATTTTGACCAGAAACTGAAAAAAAATTTTACTATGACAAAATTCATAGGCGGTTCTCTCTAATTAATTCATACATACAATAAGCCAAAGCCGCTTTAGGGGCGTTTTCAGAATAAAAAAATTCAATTTCGTAGATAACATCCGTTAAAAGTTATCGTGGTAGTGCCCTCAACAATGCGGAGTGCCTCCTCGGAAATTATCCTACCCTGGCTAACAGCTCTCTTTAATTGATTTCTGAAGTCAGCCCACATACCCATTTCGTTGATAGAGCATCTATCGTAAAATCCGTTGAATCGGAGATTTCTTTCACTCGTTCGATGTACATTTCTTAATTGCTACCTGGAGAGAGGTAGTCTTTATACCTTAAGCAGAGAAAGCTCCAAGTAATTCAAAGGCAAGAGTCCGAATATTGAAGATTTTGTGGTATATGTCACACGTAAACCTAAACTTTTTGTTAGAATCATAATGTTCTCCCACATGTCGAAAATGCTTTTCAAACAAACTGTCACAGGAGCAGCTCCTAAAATATCATATTTAGATAATTCTCTAATTGAGATTGTAATCAAACTCGAAGGAAAACCTTTTCAGAAATCCTAAGTCAGCATTTAATTATGTCCAACAGTCTTAGAGTTTAGCTTAAATATCCCTACATACTACAAACATGGCATAACGCCTTATGTCATTGTTATACATATTTATGTAAATCTAACAGAATGTTTTTGAAAACTGGTAAAAAAAAAATAAATAGCCGGTTGACTGAATAAAATATTTCTCAAAATATGATGATATCTTCTGTCTATCTACTAAGTCCGTACACCCTAACAAAAACCCATAAAATCCACATGATCAAATGGAATATTTTATTTTTAAGTAAATGATAGACTCTTTTGAATCAGATAGTCTTAAAAGTCCATTTTGTTGCAAAAAACTAAAGACTTAGTGTTAGCATATTTAGAAACGACTTAGGAAAACTTTATTTGTATATAAATTTATTATATTAATGTCAAATCTTACTTTGCCTTCTGAAATGTACTTAGAAATCGAAATCGTTCGAGCCGTTTTGGACAAAATCGATTTTTATCAATAGACTTATCGTCAATAGACTTTTCTGCTGTAATTTACTTCGTATATTTGTTTACAAACTCCCTTAACATTATCCTATTCAGGATACTTCATCATCATTAAAGTCAATGTCAACCGCTGGTAATAAATAAGCCAACCCAAGGTCCCAATTAATAAAACCCGCTGGGCTTTAACATTTTACTTGAAGTGCCCAATCATTTGAAGTACTTTTCCGAAAGAAACGTCAGCAGCCCGCAATTTAGTTGCACCCTGTGGACACTGTCACGTTCTTAATTCACACCCCCTCCAGCAACCGCATGCTAATTCATACAACTTTGATTAAAACCGTTGCTCTCGCAAATATGTAAGCGCAACATTTTGAGAAGCTAATTTCGCGACACCTCCCTCATAGCGAAAATTATCCACTGACGGCAATGACGGCACATCGTGACCTCATTACACTAAGTGTGTTAAAAATTCGAGAATTATTTTGTGATTTCCATGGCTCAACCTTGATTGGTAACCTTCGAAAAGTTAGCTTGTGCTTTTCTAAGCTCTGCAGTTCAAAAATTCAAATCGAAAGTAGTTTACCGCTTCTATGATGGTGGAATTCCTACGTCTACGTGACGTGATTTGAAATTACTACCAACCAACGCAGCCTGTTTTCCATTCAGTGAAAATGTTGCGAAAGGCTTTGCCGGTAAATTTTATTCACCCCTATTACAGGCGAAAAGAAAAAAAAACGTATTATCTAAATGAATATTTTCCAGCTCGTACCCTCATGGGAGGGAATCCGATTTTAAATCAAAAGAACACATATTTTGCTTTTAGAGGCGCGCCTTCCTTCGCAACGCATGAGTGAATGTTTGTCCTTGTTAAGGATGTGTTCCCTAGGCGGAAATAATTTGCTACTTATTACGCTGCAAAGATTCGTTTGAATACTTCAAACCAATAGAGTTTCTAACACAGGTGCGTTAATGGATTCCATGTACACTTGGCCGATTTGAAGTCTCTAAGAATGATAATTTAAAGGCCCACTGTGGTGTACTGCTGAAAAGTTTTTGTGGGACACCCTGTGGAAGGAGTGTAAAAAGTAACTGCTACTTCAATTATATGGTGACCTTGTGTACTCGAATCGTGAGGGAAAGATGCTTTTTCATAGCTCATCGACGACACTCTTGAGATACATAGGTAGTTCTTCTGTTCCTTGTTTGTTCTTTTTTAGCTTTTAGGTGGGACCTTAATAAGGAATTTTTATTACGAGTGTGCTCTGTGTGCTTGCATGAACGGCTCTTATCATGTTTATTTTTCATTATTTACTGTCCGTTGTGAATGGAAGGTACCCGAATGCACGGGTGGTAATGGAGGTGATTTACGGACGATAATTTATTGTTAATTTATTTCCACTTTAAGGTGCAATCATCGATTTTCAAGTGAATTATTTTTAATCAATGGCTGAAGGTTATTACGTAATCTTGCAATTAGTCGGAGTCATTAACTTGGAAACCACAGTTACTATTAAGAACAGTATATGGAATGAACTAATTGGATATACAGTATACCTCCGATTATCCGTCAGTCGATTATCCGTCACTCCGGTTAACCGTCACAAGTCACACACACAATTCATGCGTAATTTCTCTGACTCAAAATCACAAGCCACTATAAAACAAACCAAAATTACCGACTTCTTATTCCAGTTATGATTTGTGATTAATTTTTTTATAAATATACATACATACAAATGTGTTCAATTCATTATAATGTTCAATAAAACTTCAGCAGAAAATGAAATTCACATTGAGTTTCCAGTTTTTTTCTCAATCTCGATTAACCGTCTTTTAGATTATTAGTCAGGGTGTTGATCCGGTGTCTGACGGATAATCGGAGGTGTACTGTACTGTTAATTTATTGTTAACTACCTAATGAATTGTGATGTACTACTGATTTTAACGTTCTTGAGATTAGTTGTCTACTGCCGATGTTGTAGAAATGTGGTACATTTCTTCTAGTCTTCTTCTGCTGAAGGCACGATTGGTTGCTATTCGAAAGCGTTTATCATCAAAATACTCTAACACCATCGTCGTTTAGAAGATCTGGTTCACATTTAGGACTCTCAATCTGTTTGTTGTTGTTTGTGTGTTTCTTATCGTTTTAAGTTTGGTTGTCCGATCTTGAATACTTTAAAGTTTAGTATCAATATGTATCAAGAGCGTGGTATACCTGCTTTTCACGCAAGTGGTTTTTATGCTGCAGCCAAGACAACACAGGAAGGTAACTGAATATGTGTTCCTCACATTGTTATTGTTCGCCTCCCCGAAGAAGTGACTGTGATAATTATGTACTTATACGTAGCCACTACTTTTATGATTTCATTGTTGACCTGGTTGGCAGAATTGAAGGTGTTAAGCATGATTTCTGCTGTCGAATATTAAGCACAGTGAATGTGCATATCTTTAGTTTTTGATGCATTTAACACACTCGTCCCGAATCATCTTCATGTCTATTTTACGTCCTTGTGACACATAACTATTGTAGGCGCCGTGGCTCAAGTGGTTTGTGCGTTGGACTACGCAGCGAGGGGTTCCAGGTTCAATCCCCAGACAGCACCTTAAATTTCTTTCACGACCCACCTCTCACGAGCTTCTGAAAAACATCCGAGAGTAAAACTCTCATGAAAAAGCTTCTCAAAACAGAACTTGCCCTTTGGATACGGCAGGCATTTTCAATTCGTGTTAAAGAAAGAACGTAACACGCACAACACGAATGGTGAGAAGCTGGGTCCTGGGTCCAATGAACCTATCACGCCAAAAATTTGTTTTGTTTTATTTGTTCGACGTATAACTATTGGTATATCGTGTGCGTATGGGAGTGGAACAGTCTTTTTCATGCATTTCAACATTCCATTTGTGTACAGTATGAAGAGTATTGCGCCAAGTTTGAAACCTTGCGGATCCCATTATTGACTCCATATACTTATCACGAAAGGTGATAGAGAATGTCAATTGATTTGCTAAAGTGTAGATATAAGGACTAGGCTACTATTGACTGGGTTTGAAAAATCACAACGGACTTTGTTTCTGTTTCTTACCTTTTGGAACCCGAATTGGTTTCTGCTTGTCAGATTGTGCTTCTTAACAAATTTTGATATACATAGGTACGATCAGATACCATTTGCTTCCTCTAAAAAGTGCCTTTTTGAGCTTTTCGGTCTTTTTCGGTATTCTTGAGGTTTCAAAACTTACTTTGATGAACTAACTGATAAAAGCAGAGATTTCAGCGTTTATTTTGAGATCAATTAATCTGATAGCGTCTGCTCCTGGCGTCCTAGGATCAAGTAGTTAGAGCCGATTTATTCAAAGGTGGTTCCAACGATTTCGTTTAAATTTCATATTTAGACTAGTTTTTTAAAGCCCCATTAGATGGTTTACCATGTTTTTGCCCAAGAACTTAACTAAAACACTATTTTCTCGAAAACGTTCTAAACTAATTTTAACATTCAGACTAGCTTTATAAAGTCCTATAAGATGACATACTATGTTTTTGTCCAAACCATTAAAACGGTACTTCACTTACAGCCAACTTAACAATAATAAGATTAACATAAATTTGATATTAGTTAAGAAAATTACTATATAGATACTATATATGTATATGTACATACGTGCACATAAATGTATTACTGTATATACTCGTCTTTTTTTTTTTTCTTAAATACGCACAAAACTTATGTACATATGTACATAAGTACAAGTTTGTACCACCCAGTTGTGCACTTTAGTTCGTTCAGCATGATTCGATTGTTCATAACCTTTGGTAATTTTTTCAGCTAGCGAGTTGACATCATGACACATCCGTTTGTCAAATTGTGAAAAGTGATTGTGACTGATAATATAAATAAAGACAACACGATAGCTAGACCATTGCTTGAGAATTATTTTTGCGGTTAGTATAATACTTTGCAGTTTGGATAACAGGATGCACCGATGAAGTCAGTGATATTTTCCTTAAAAATACGATATTTGGGCAGAAATTAAGAACAACATATAGAAAAATCTGTCTGGCACAGATCGTATGACACACTATCCTTTTTACTTTCTATAAGCCCTAATAAGACCCAACCAATAAGATAAGATAAGACCAATAAGAGATCTCAGTTATTGCTCTGTGCATCAAACTTTATATACCTTAAGATAAGAAATAAAAAGAATATTCTAACAATAAAATTATCCCAAATATGTACATACTTAGTTAGATGATTACGCAAACTTACGCGAATGTTTCACAATGTCCGAAACGCAACGTCATGACAATTAATTATTTTGGCAAGTGCCAAAAAATAAATTAATTATTATCATCGTCGTTAAAATGAACTTAATGTAATTGCGAACTTCGACTAATCAAACTCTACATTAATCTTTTACTAAAGATATCTTAATCAACTTTGGATTATATTGATTAATTGCTTTTTGAAAGCTTGCCCACACGTACTTACATATGTGTAGGTATAGGTATTGATGTATGTACATATTTAATGATTCATAATCAATTACATTTTTAGGTGTACTCGTATAACTGAAAAGTTTTAAGCGATATGTTAATAAACTTGAAACAATTTTATTTCTGAGTATTGCGTGTTGCAAATTTAGTGTTTACTAAACTTAACTTAAAGTTTTATTAATTTATTTTTCAATCATTTCTATTAAAATAGATTGGTAATTATTGTTTGACTTGCTGATCCATTCGCAGAAAGACCAACAGTGACTACAGATGATATGCATGTGTGTACATAAATGTGTTTTTCCTAGAAGTTTCTGTTTTCTAAAGAGATTATTATTATACCTACATATGTAGGTAGTATGTACGAGTATTTGAGTAGACCGACAAAATTTCGTGGTATTGTATGCTATTTTTTCATGTTAATCCATATTTCGTTTTGAATTAGAATGAAAAAAAATTTTGGCATTCATACCAAATTAGTTTGTCGTTCAAAGAAAAAACCGAGTCTGATGTGATGATATTGGTAAAACAGAACACAAAATGATTGCTTCGTTTTTCGAGGATGGCCATTAATATTATAATAATTTGCACATGAATACATATATAAAATCTAAACATACAGAAAAGCTACAATCTGGACGTCTGGAACGGATCGTCTGATACCCTATCCTCCTCTCTATAAAGTGGGCGTCGCCAAATTGCATTTTGTACTTGTTTTTGATTTAGATTTTATGCTCCAATAAAAAACGAATGATATCAAACCACGTTATAATTCAAATTTATTGTTGTAAGAACAAAACAAAAATGTATGAACTCTTAAAGCAAATCAGCAAGGCTTAGGAACATCCGTACGCGATCACGATCAACAACAAAAAGAAAAACCAAAGAGATTAGATTTTCTAAAATGCACTTGCTGTGCTGCAGACAACGGAAAATCCAAGAGCAATTATTATGATAAATGATAAATTCAGTACATAAAGTATGCATAACAAATTCTAGTTCACATAAATAGATAAAAAAACATACAGAAAAGCTACAATCCGTCTGGAACGGATCGTATGATACCCTATCCTCCTCTCTATAAAGTGGGCGTGGCCAAATTGCATTTTGTACTCAAATATAGCTATAATGTCGGATGTTTGTTTGAGGATGTTAGATGTAAAATTTCATGAAAATCGGTTTTTTGATGAAAACGCCCCCAAAAAGTGGGCGTGACCAGAACTGTTCTATGGGTGAATTGTAGGGAATCTGTATACCTAAATATTTGGACTTAACAAAATTTTTCGGTTTCATATAATTTAGTGAAGTTATAAAAAAGTAGGCGTGGCAGTGGGCGGATGTAAAAAAAATTTACACTTCTACTGTATCTTTTCGTCATAAGCCCAGATATGAAATTTCAGCGTCCTAGTTAATAATTTAAGGCCCAAAATTCGGTTTTGTGATGAAAACGCCCCCAAAAAGTGGGCGTGGCCAAAACTTTTGTATGGGTGGATTGTAGGGAATCTGAATGCCTAAATATTTGGTCTTAACAAAATTTTTCGGTTTCATATAATTTAGTAAAGTTATGAAAAAGTGGGCGTGGCAGTGGGCGGATTTAAAAAATTTTTACACTTGTACTGTATCTTTTTCTCAGAAGCCCAGATATGAAATTTCATCGTCCTAGCTCAAAATTTAAGGCCCAAAAAGCGGTGACATACGGACGGACGGACGGACGGACGGACGGACGGTCATCGCTCAATCGATTTCGCTATTGATGCTGATCACGAATATATATACTTTATAGGGTCTATCTCGATTATTTCTCTATGTTACAAACTATGTGTCAAACTTAATATACCCTTAGGATAGGGTATAAAAATATAGAGTGTTGCGTGTGATGTTTTTCCAGTTGCACCACATTTCATAACATTCAGCCCCCCCTGAAAGGCTCCGGACTTTCAGCAATTGGAAGTGGTGCAATTTTAGCAATGGGTCGCACCTAGTTGCCAAATTTGGTGCGGATGGTGACATCTCTGACGTTGCCGTCTCTTCCGGGATGTATTTCTACGACTCTTCCAAGAAGCCATTTAGCTGGTGGTAAGTTTGGTTCCTTGATGAGTACGACGTCGTTCACCTTGAGATTGGGTTGAGAGCTCTGCCACTTGGGTCGATGCTGGAGGGATGTTAAGTACTCTTGATGCCACCGCTTCCAGAAGCCTTGAAGGAGGATCTGTAAAGCATACCAATTAGTTTTAATTGAATAATTAGAATTAAGTACGTCGGGTTGAGGAACTGAAGTACACGGTGCCCCAATCATAAAATGGGATGGTGTTAATGCGCATCCCCATCTGTAGTTTGCCACATTGGACGCGAATTTAATAGTCCTTCAATTTTCGTAAGAAGAGTGTACATCTCCTCGTACGTCAGCTTATTGTCACCAATAACTCGTTTCAGGTGCATCTTAACGGACCTTACACCCGCCTCCCATAAGCCTCCGAAGTGAGGTGCGGAGGGTGGTATAAACTTCCACACGATATTATCCCTTGAAAGGTGATCCGAAACCATATTATTATGCTGCTGACTACGCAAGAGATTAAACATTTCGCCGAGCATACGCTTCGCACCATGAAAATTAGTGCCGTTGTCGCTCCAAATTTCTTGTGGTTTTCCTCGACGAGACATGAAACGGTCGAGAGCTAACAAAAAGGCGTCCGACGATAAGTCACCGACCAATTCCAGGTGGATGCCTTTTGTCACAAAGCAGATAAACAGGACTATGTAAGCCTTGACGAACTTAGGATTTCTACCGCGATATAATCTCAATGTAATAGGGCCTGCATAGTCGCAGCCGACCTTGCTAAATGGTCTCGAAAATCGAATTCGTTCGTTTCGTAAGTTGCCCATTAACTGAGTGGAGGTAGTAATACGTTGCCGAAAACACACAACACAATCGTGTACTATCTTGCGGATAAGATTTCGAGAACCGAGAATGTAAAAGTTTTGTTTTATAAGCGTAAACGTTAGTGTCACACCCGCATGGAGATAATATTTGTGGGTGTATAGGGCTATGAGATTGGATATCGGATGTGATTTGCACAAAATGATGGGATGTTTTTCATTATAAGTCAATTCGGATTCGTGTAACCGACCACCGACGCGAAGCACACCGAAAGCATCAAGAAACGGGCTTAAAGATATAAGTTTATTTCTTTTAGACAAATTTTTCCCCTTTTTGAGACACTCGATTTCAACGGAAAACAATGAACACTGAGCATTTTTAATAAGCATAATCCTTGAATTCGAAAGTTCTTGAGTTGTCAATGCTTGTGAATTTCGATTAGAAGATACCGACCGACGACATTTTGATATGAAACGATAGATATAAGCAACGATTCGAATACATCTAGACCAACTAGAGACATTATATAGAAGCGTGTCTAATATGCTAATATATTCAATGTTAGACAAAAATACCTTCGGTTTATTTGTACTTCTCTCTTCCAATAGTTCCTTAGAGCGGAAAACATCCGCAACAAAGTTCGAAGCAGGCCATTGATCCCTCTCAAACCAAAGCCAGTGTGGTCCCCTCCACCATATTTCATGTGATGATAACTGTGATGGAGCAATACCGCGAGAAGCAACATCGGCTGGATTGCTAGGTGATCGCACATGGTTCCACAACTTGCGAGGTATTGATGAAAGTATTTCCGACGTCCTGTTGTTAACAAAAAAGGACCACTTCTTCGGTGGTGATGAGAGCCAGTGGAGCACGATGGATGAGTCCGTCCAGGCGTAAAGTTTAGTATCCTTTTCCTGCAAGGAAACCTTAATTTTATTTACTAGGCGGGTTAGTAGAAGAGCTCCACAGAGTTCCAAACGAGGAAGGGATAGAATTTTGATTGGAGCAACCTTACTCTTGGCTGCTACCAATGTTACCGATATTGAATTATCGTTGATACTCCTGCAATAGACCACTGCTGCATACGCGTCCAATGATGCATCGCAAAATGCATGTAACTCCCAGTTTTGCTTATTAGACCACATTAGTCTGGGGATGCGAAGCGATTCGAGGCAGTGAAGTTCCCGATGAATTGAGCTCCAACGATGCGCGAGGTCCTCCGGGATTTGTTCGTCCCAATTCAAGTTCTCCTTCCAAAGATCTTGAAGAATGATCTTGACAGATATTATCACGGGTGCCAAAAAACCGATAGAATCAAAGATCCGTGATGCTTCGGATAAAATTCGACGTTTGGTGATAGCACCAGGCGCATCCAAACGCACTCTGAATGAGAAGCAATCTTTAGACGGACACCATAGTAGGCCAAGCACCTTGACTGCATTGGACTCCTCGAACTCAATTGGGGAAATTTCTTGCTGTGCCTCTGGTAAGGACAATAACAAGGGCCAGCAGTTGGTGGTCCATTTTCTCAAATGAAAACCAGCAGATTTCAGCAAATCCACCAGTTCCGTTCTAAGGGTACTAACCTCGTCAATTGTATCTGCTCCAGTCATTACGTCGTCGACGTAGAAATCATTCAGGATAACTGATGAAGCTACAGGATGAGTTTCGATGGAGTCGATAGCTATTTGCTTCAATGCACGAATAGCTAAAAATGGTGCTGACGCGGTACCGTAGGTAACCGTCAAAAGCCGATAATGTTTGAGAGGACCTTTGGGATCTTCTCGCCAAACGATCCTTTGATAGTCAATGTGTTTTGCAGAAACCCAAATCTGTCTATACATCTTTCCTATATCCCCGGATTTAGTATATACATGCCGACGAAATCGCAAACACATCGAAAAGATGTCACGTTGAACTGTGGGGCCGACGAGAAGGCATTCATTTAACGATTTTGATTTATTGCTTTTGGCCGATGCATCGAATACCACTCTTATCTTTGTTGTACTACTATCCGTCTTGAACACGGCATGGTGAGGTAGATAATATCATTGCGCATTCGGAACTTCGTGTGGAGGTATCTCCTTCATGTGGCCTAACGACAAATACTCTTGAATGAATTGCGAGTATTGGTGTTGAAACTCAGGTTTTAAGGCAAATCGCTTTTCGATAGATTGCATTCGATTAAACGCGACGATGAATGAGTTTCCGAAGTTGAGTGTTTCATTCTGTTTGAAAGGCAGTTCAACGATAAACCGACCATCAGAATGACGAGTGTGTGTGTTAATAAAATGGTCTTCAGCTTGTTGTTCCTCAAGGGACAAGATAGGTTGATGAGATACTTCCTCTAAGGACCAAAATCGCTCGAGGTCGAAGTCTTGAGCGTAGTCTAACTGAGTACAAAAACATTGAAGCCCTTGTTTCCGGTTGTGATCATCTGGTGAAAAATAGCCAGCTATAACTAGTCCAAAATGGTTGGAATAGTTTCAGGAACCCCATTTTGGGCTGGTTGCATAGGACCGGTTATTGTGCTGAACACCTTGTCTGAACCCATTAAAATATCGATATGGCCGGGCTCATTGAAGTGGGGATCAGCTAGTTGTATAGACATTATCTTGTTGGTATTAAGACTGGCGATTTTAGATGAAGGCAGCAATGAAGTGAGTTTCGTAATCACATAACAGTCAATGTCAATGAACTCAACATAGAATCGAGAGTGTAGTCTAAGGGTAACCAAACCATTAGTTACCCCTGCAGACGTTGAAGCTATTCCTGTGATGGGAATCCGCGTTGGTTTTCATTTCAGACCCAGGCGTTGAACCGCGCGTTCAGTAATAAATGAAACCTGGGATCCTGTGTCAAATAATAACCGCAGATTTTGAAAAGATCCTTGCCTATCTTGAACCTGGACAGTTGCTGTTGGAAGCAACGTTTGAATGTGACGAGAAGATTCAAGCGAGTGCTGTGAAACGATTGGAGGATCAGACGAGAGGTTGGCATTTGAAGGAGCAGCATTCGAAGTGGAATTTTCATTTGCTGAAGGTTGTGTAGGATGTACCATAGAATGGTGTCGAGTGTTGCACAATCTGCACCGAAAGTTTGACCGACATTTATTCGCGTTGTGTCCTTGGTGCAAACAGTTAAAACATAGCGAATGTTGTTTTACGAATTGGCGATGAGAGTCAATGTCAAGACCGGCGAAAGCTTTACAGTGAGCCAAAGTATGATTTTCATAACACTTTGGACATCCTTGCGTAGAGTCTGCGATGTTAACACGAATCGGAACTTGCGTTTTGCTGCGAGCTTGCGAATTTCGAGAGAGTGAGCTGCACGATTCTAAACAATTGCAACGAGTTTCTAGAAAGTCAAGGAGTTCAAATATTGTTGTATTTTCACGAGACCCTACTTCTTCCATCCATGCTTGTTTTGTGTCCGGATCGACCTTTTGAAGTAAAAGGTGTATGAGCCATGGATCGCGGCTGTTCGTGTTCAACGCGTTGAGTCCTCGAAGGATCTCATCAGCTCCGTCAGTGATCTTCCGAAGTATCTGAACGTTTCCCGTAGTCGTTGGTAGCGAGAGAAACGACCGAACAAACGATTGGATGATCAGGTGAGTTTTATCAAAACGCGACTCCAACCTGTCCCAAGCTTCCACGTAATTATCATCGGACACGGTGATATGTTTGACCACATTGGCGGCGTCTCCGCTTAAAAACGACTTCAAATATTGAAGCTTTTGCGACCCGGTAAGCGATTTGTTGGAATCCACGGAACCCGTGAAAAGATCCTTAAATTCAGGCCAATCTTTGTAGTCAGCGGAAAACGGAGTGATAACAAGTTTCGGCAGATTGACTGACGTTGAGGTTGCGGTGCTCGACCAGCAAAATTTGAGAATTATGTGGATCAGGTGATTTTTTTTTTTGGATCTCGTTTGTAAATGTCGAATGTGTGAAAAAAAATTTATTTTCATATTCCCCAAACTCAGACTCTGGGTCAACAAAATCAGGGTCATCACAAAATTCACAAAGGGCGTTTATTAAGGGCGACGAACTCTGCCCACGCTTCGTTTAATTTCGCGAACCGAATTTCAATTAATGAGAGCGGGGTATTTTCATCTATTGATGCGGCAAATGTCTCTGCACGTGTTAAGCTGCCCTTTACGTGACCGCGCTTTGCTTTGATCGTATTCATGATTTAATTCGAAAAACCCGATAAAACAGCAAATCTTAAAAGACAATCCACAATGAGTAGGTGTCGATGAAATGTCACGTGGATACTCACGATATAATTATTTTACCTGATAGAATGCATGCAAGTTGCACGAAAAAGTTATCAAATTATTACTAGTCCTATTCTTGATCCATTAAACAGCAAGCATACAAAGCGGCGCTGCAAAAAAGGACGAGAGCTGCTCGTGAGCTCTACGAGCAGAAGAGACGGGAAGAACATCGGCTTCTCCGAAAGAAGAAAAAAGAGCACGAGAAGCGCGCGATCGAAGATATTGAGAGATTATACTCCAGGAATAATGTACGGAAGTTTTACCAACAGGTAAAAAGAACGTGTCAGGCCAACAAGACCCGTACAGAAGCCTGTAGAGATGAAGAAGGAAACCTCGTAGTAGAGTCACAGTCGGTGCTGAGAATATGGAAAAACTTCTTCTGCAGACTGTATAACGGCGACGAAGACCAACATCCCGCTGTCAGGCAGAATGAACCATTCAACATAGACGATGATAGCCAAAACTTCCGTCCACCTGACCAAAATGAAGTAAGGATAGCAATATCCAAACTTAAGTCCAACAAGGCTGCTGGACCTGACGGCTTACCAGCCGAGCTATTCAAAGCAGCTGGAAATGACCTGGTAGAGAGCATACACCAACTCATTTCTAAAATTTGGTCAGATGAGTGTATGCCTGATGAATGGAATCTCAGCACCGTTTGCCCAATCCACAAGAAAGGAGATCCCCTCAATTGCGCCAATTACAGAGGTATCAGTCTCCTCAACATCGCGTATAAGATCCTATCTGCCATATTGTGTGAACGTCTGAAACCCTTCGTCAACAACCTGATTGGGCCCTATCAGTGTGGTTTCAGACCAGGAAAGTCCACAATCGATCAAATCTTCACACTTCGACAGATCCTGGAAAAAACCCAAGAAGTCCAAATCGATACCCACCATCTTTTTATCGATTTCAATGCCGCATATGACAGCATTTATAGAGACGAGTTATACAGAGCCATGTCTAGTTTTGGCATCCCTGCCAAACTCGTCAGATTGTGCAGAATGACGATGGAGAATTCTCGCTGCTCCATCAAGGTCGGTAACGATCTCACCGAGACCTTTGATGTCAAAAAAGGTTTTAGACAAGGTGATGCGCTGTCATGTGATTTTTTTAACATCGTTCTTGAAAGAATTGTGCGAAACTCACAAGCCAACACCGGAGGCACAATCTTTCAAAAGTCTGTGCAACTACTAGCGTATGCCGACGATATTGACATTATTGGAAGAACACAACGGGCTGTCACCGGTGCGTTCGCTAGTATTGAAACAGAAGCGGCCAAAATGGGTTTAACGGTAAACGAGGGCAAAACCAAGTATATGCTGTCAACCAAAAGGGACACGCAACATCGACGAATTGGACAGAACGTCACAATCGACAGCTATAACATTGAGGTAGTAAGGGACTTTGTCTACCTCGGCTCTGCTATCAATTCTGAAAATAACACCTCAGCAGAAATAAAACGAAGAATAACTCTTGCCAATCGCTGTTTCTTTGGGCTGAGAAGGCAATTGAGTAGTAAGGCCCTATCCCGAACAACTAAGGAGACTCTATATTAGACCTTGATCATCCCAGTCCTGCTTTATGGCGCTGAAGCTTGGACTTTATCAAAAGCGGATGAAGATATCCTCGGTCGTTTCGAGAGAAAAATTCTTCGCAAAATATTCGGTCCCGTTTGCGTTGACGGGCTTTGGAGGAGAAGATTCAACGATGAACTATACGAGCTGTACAGCGACATCGACCTAGTCAAAAAAACTGCGCATTAGTCGTTTGAGATGGCTAGGACATGTAGAGCGAATGGACACCAGTGCTCCGGCCCGAAGAGTCTTCGAATCACACCCGGAGGGACAACGCAGCAGAGGAAGACCTCGCCTTAGGTGGCGCGCACAAGTTGAAGGGGACCTGAACAAGCTTGGAGTGCGCAACTGGAGGCAGTTAGCTAAGGACCGAGCTAACTGGAGAGGCTTGTTAGTTGAGGCCCAGGTTCACCCCGAACTGTAGCGCCACCTAAGTAAGTAAGTATTCTTGATCCATTGAATTAAAATGATTATCAGCACAAAAATAAAATTTTCCCACCGTAACATACATACATACATACATCACACTTTGGTTACCATATGGAATGCTTTCGCGCGTGTAATATCAAATTGATATACATTGTCCAAAAATTATCGAATCAACGCAATTAATCCGGCTGGATGGACCAGTAAATGTTTTTGATTTAGATTTTATGTTCCAATAAAAAACGAATGATATCAAACCACGTTATAATTCAAATTTATTGTTGTAAGAACAAAACAAAAATGTATGAACTTAAATCAGCAAGGCTTAGGAACATCCGTACGCGATCACGATCAACAGCAAAAAGAAAGACCAAAGAGATTAGATTTTCTAAAATGCACTTGCTGTGCTGCAGACAACGGAAAATCCAAGAGCAATTACATGCACAGTCTTTGGCGCATGGGCCGTTATGATAAATTCAGTACATAAAGTATGTATAACAAATTCTAGTTCACATAAATAGATAAGAAAAAATATAGAGTGTTGCGTGTGATGTTTTTCCAGTTGCACCACATTTCATAACAGTACTCAAATATGGCTATAATCTCGAAGGTTTAAGGATGTTACATGTAAAATTTTTATCAAAATCGGATTTTTGATGAAAACACCCCCAAAAAGTGGGCGTGGCCAAAACTGTTCTACAGGTGAATTGTAGGGAATCTGAATACCTAAATATTTGGTCTTCACAAAATTTTTCGGTTTCATATAATTTAGTGCAGTTATAAAAAATTTACACTTGTACTGTATCTGTTTCTCAGAAGCCCAGATATGAAATTTCAGCGTCCTAGTTAAAAATTTAAGGCCCAAAACTCGGTTTTGTGATGAAAACGCCCCCAAAAAGTGGGCGTGGCCAAAACTTTTGTATGGGTGGATTGTATGGAGTCTGAATGCCTAAATATTTGGTCTTAACAAAATTATTCGGTTTCATATAATTTAGTGAAGTTATGAAAAAGTGGGCGTGGCAGTGGGCGGATTTAAAAAATGTTTGCACTTGTACTGTATCTTTTTCTCAGAAGCCCAGATATGAAATTTCATCGTCCTAGCTCAAAATTTAAGGCCCAGAAAGCGGTGACATACGGACGGACGGACGGACGGACGGACGGACGGACGGTCATCGCTCAATCGATTTCGCTATTGATGCTGATCACGAATATATATACTTTATAGGGTCTATCTCGATTATTTCTCTATGTTACAAACTATGTGTCAAACTTAATATACCCTTAGGATAGGGTATAATGAATGCATAGTGTCCTTAAACAGGGTCTAAGAATTTAACGAATAAAAAATGTATGTACTAGGTGGCGCAACTGGAATCGAAAGATGATCTTTTCTTTGCAAATGGGGTCTTATGACATCTCGACATAACCCCGTCCCCGGAGTAGTCATTCGGTCAGAAATATCGCTGCTGCTGTGGGATGTCCAAAAGGAATCTCAAATGTCAAACCGACGAGGAGCCGCGCCTTTAACCCATCAATAGATAGGTCTCTACAGTGAATTTTGGTTAAAGACTTAAAGATGTTCCCGTACAAAGTGAAATCAGCGTATCAATTATGTCCTGCAGATCCCCAATAACATGTAAATTACAACCCAACCCTTCTAAACTTCGACCAAGTTAGGACTTTTCCAACACCTTGTATTATTAGATATTGGCGATTTTCGATTAAACGCGGTTGCATCATTCGATTGATCCCATTAATGAGATGAGGCTTATTAGCATACATCATGGATTTGACATTACCCCGAAGACAATGGTCCAGAGGTGTCAAATAACAGTCAATTGACTGGTCCATTGCTGGAGACAGTCACCGAACTTCGACTTCTATATCTGGCCAGTTGCGTAGCATGTGTATTGAAATCACATTTCCTTCTTGCAAGAGGAGGTATGGGCCAATGTCCTCTACAGCATGAAACCCGCACCAAACAGTCAGTTTTTGTGGGTGTAATTATATTTCTTGGATGGCTTCAGGTAGCTAATTTCGCCTTCTGTAGTCGCGCGCAACTGATCGGACAGGTACAACCGTTAAGATTTTGCGTATCGTACTTTGTCTTAGCTTCACAATTTCGCAATTTTGCACCAACGATTCAGTTGGTGACTGCACGTCTTGAAAAAATGTTGTGGGCATTTTGATCTGATGGATATATGTATTTGTATGTAGCATTTGGCTGTAAACATTATTTAATCTGAAGGCTGTCGAAGGCGGCTTTCCAGATTCAACGGTAAACATACAGATAACTGATAACTTCGAACTTTTGGGGATGTTGCATGCAACATTTGATCAAAATCGATTTTTTAAATAGCGTGTTAAATAGTGAATTTATGCAAAAGTGGTCGGGCCAATGAAATTTCATCCCCTTAGCTGAAAATTTAAGTCCCTGTGGTTACAAACGGATGGATATGGCTAAACCATCTTCGCTGCTGGTGCTGATCACGAACATATGTACATACATATATACCTATGTATGTGTACGTATGTATGTACCTACATATGTACATGTTTTTTTTATATATAAAACGTTTATTTATATATTAAATTTAACAAATGTAACAAAAATAACAAATTTTTTAAATCAAAAAAAAAAAAATATAACAAAAAAAAATGGCAACAAGGCACTCAAGTGTTGACAGTATTAAATTTTATATTATTTATACATATACCCATTAAGTTACTATGTTATTATACAAAAAAAAGAAAAAAATTTTTTATGTAGATAAATCAATACAAATTTTGTATATAATCTCTTGTTTTTTTTTTAAATATTACCGTAAACTAAATCCCTAAACTAATCTTAATAAAAACTACATAAACGACAACATCAACACTGAACTAGCTACCCTAGTCCTAACCTTAATTATAGCTACTATTTACAAAATCCACCTTATACTAGAAACAAAAAAAAAATAAATAAATAAACAAACAAACAAATAATTATAGTGCAGCAAAAGACACAATGTCAGTCCTGAGTCTCGCCAAGTCTAACGTCATGTCAAGCTACACACCCGAGTTAAGCCAGAAGTATTTGTCTGGATTAACCTGAAATTTGTCAGTTCTTTCAGGAATAGACATGCTGTATCTCCAAATAGCGTTCGCTACACTCGAATCGAAGGGCGGTTCATACACTACCGACTTGTGTGTTGCCCTACGGTAGGCATGATAAAATACAGGCACTTTTCGTCTATCCTGGATGTATCCAAGGCTGTCAAGATACATGAAAGCTTCTGGTGGAACATGACCCAACTCTAACGATTTCTTGAAGAAAAGGAAATTATTATAGAGAGCGGGCCCACATACTAAATTGTTCTCTATAACCTCTGCCGAACGTGAAAAATGATTTCGAATTAAACTAATTACAGAACTATCAACGCGCAAGATCCCCGCATCGTCGTAAATATTTTTGTTTGAAATAAAATGTAAAAAATCACTCTCAGCGGACCTATACTTACCTAAACATGCTCGGAGAAATTTTTTTTCAAAAACCCGTAATTTTTCCATATAAGAAGGACTTATGTTGAACCATATAGGACAGCCATAAGTCAAAATTGGTCGAATCAAAGTTAAATAGCATTTTATCTTCACGTCAGAGGTATGATGCGCCGAGTAAAATAGTCTTTTTAAGCCAATGAAGGCTGATCTTGCTTTGTTTATTTGTAATTTAACGTGATCGTTAAAATACAAATACTGATCAAGCCATACGCCTAAGTATTTCACTCCTGTTGAATTTCTCAACTGCGCAGGACCATTAATAATACTGCTATGTATTCTAAAATTTTTCCAATTTTTCCTTAGGTCACGGTTAGCTTGACTTAAGACTGTCCTAAACAAGATAACTTCACACTTACTAAAATTAATTTTAAGTTTCCAATTATGACAGTAAGCTTGTAACTGATTAAATTTGTCTTGGAGGTTATCCTGTATCGCCCTTACCCTAGATCCGTGAGAGTACAGAATAATATCGTCGGCAAAGGCTATACTTCCCTGTCCTCCAAGAAATCGCTTAAGAAAACACTGAAGAGAATAGGTGAATTCACTGTGCCTTGTTGCAAACCATTTTCGATATGAAAAATCCTACCTATTACATCCGCCCCGTGAGTTACTACAAATTTTCTACGATATATCATTTTTGTTAAATAATCTGGAAACCCATATCTGATTAATTTAACAAGCAAACCGTCCAAACAAACTGTATCGAAAGCCTTTTCCATATCCACCAAACAAGCGCCAGTAGATTTTTTTCCAACTAGATTCCAATTGACATCAGAGACTAATTTGGTCATGGCATGTACTGGTGGAATGGTTTCTTCTAAAGCCAAATTGGTTATCTGGAATTATTTGCTTCAGCTCACAGATATGTGATTAATATTGCTGATTAAGATTTTGAAGATCGTCCCAACATTCGAGAGAAGACTGATCGGTCGATAGTTTGTGGGCGCTGACGAATCCTTATTCTTTTTCTCTATTGGGAAAACCTTTGCAATCTTCCAGCAGTTTGGAAAGTACAAATTATTCAATAAGTTGTATACAATGCAGTATTGCCGTATGATAGATTCTGAAATGTGTCTTAAAGCTATGTTTGGAATACTATCTAACCCAGATGACTTTTTATTATTTCATTTACGAAAAATTTCAACTAAATCTTCAAATTTTACAAAATATTTATTTCACTTTTCGTCATTCAGAGCGTCAGATCTTAAGCTATTGCTGAATTGTAATACACTGTTGACTTCTCTAAACTGTGAAATTTCATCCCGAATCAAGTTGGTGTTAGCCGAATTATCCAAAATAGAACTATGGACTTTCTCAAAATGTGAGGCTATAAGATTGAGTTTCTTTACATTATCATTTATTACAAATTCATTGTTTGATCTAAAAGTTTCGCGAGTATCAATTCCTGCACTGTGTAAAAGTACTCGGCAACATTACTGTCAGGTACTTTTAGTGCAGGAATTGATACTTTACCCTTTGGCCTAAATATTCGGTTAATTTGTGGAAACATACTTTGTGAATTTTGTTTTTGAATTGAGAGTAATTTTTTCTTCCAAAAATCGTTAATAGAGTTGCGAAACTGTTGCTTCAACAACTCTTTCACATTGTTTAGAAGAGCCTTCAATCGTATAAGCTCTGTATTATTTATGTATTTAAAACTACGGTAAATATTATTTATTTTTGTTAAAAGAAAGCTTTTGTACCTTAACAATCTCGTAATCATCGGAGTCAGATAGCATTCCATTAAATTTTTTTCGGTGAATTTAGGAACTGTTAAATCTATTGCATTATTTACTACTAAATTTAATTTTTCGATGCAGACATCAATTTCTGCGTTGGACAAGTAACGGTTATTAGAAATTTCCGATTCTTGAAATTGATGCCTATATTCTATCGTGGCATTTCTTGCAAAACGACTCCAATTAGTTTTAATAAAGTTGTATCTATGTGGCCCTTCCTCAATTAGTAAGTTAAACATACAGAAAAGCTGCAATCCGTCTGAAAAGTGGGCGTGGCCAAATTGCATTTTGTACTCAAATATGTACATCCTCGAACGTTTGAGGATGTTACATGTAAAATTTTATCAAAATCGGTTTTTTGATGAAAACGCCTACGGGTGAATTGTAGGGAATCTGAATACCTAAATATTTGGACTTAACAAAATTTTTCGGTTTCATATACTTTAGTGAAGTTATAAAAAAGTAGGCGTGGCAGTGGGCGGATTTAAAAGAAATGTACACTTCTACTGTATCTTTTCGTCAGAAGCCCAGATATGAAATTTCAGCGTCCTAGTTAAACATTTTAGGCTCAAAAATCGGTTTTATGATGAAAACGCCCCCAAAAAGTGGGCGTGGCCAAAAATTTTGTATGGGTGGATTGTAGGGAATCTGAATGCCTAAATATTTGGTCTTAACAAAATTTTTCGGTTTCATATAATTTAGTGAAGTTATGAAAAAGTGGGCGTGGCAGTGGGCGGATTTCAAAAATGTTTACACTTGTACTGTATCTTTTTCTCAGAAGCCCAGATATGAAATTTCATCGTCCTAGCTCAAAATTTAAGGCCCAAAAAGCGGTGACATACGGACGGACGGACGGACGGTCATCGCTCAATCGATTTTGCTATTGATGCTGATCACGAATATACATATATACTTTATAGGGTCTATCTCGATTATTTCTCTATGTTACAAACTATGTGTCAAACTGAATATACCCTTAGGATAGGGTATAAAAACGGAGTCGTTCCGGAGGGCCACATTGATCAAAATCGCGGAGTGGTCACTATCATAAGGCAATATTGGTATTGTGTTGGTACGAGTGCTCGTCGTGTCTATATCGAGACGGGCGTCGATGAACCCAATATCGAGATATGAGTTTCTTCTAGGAAAAGATGGAGAAACTGAGGAATAAAATTTTAACTTGAGTTCAATTTGGTTATCGTCAATAAAACCCCTAATGAAATTTCCACGTGTATTGTTACTTGAATTTAACCAACTTGTACGTTTTGCGTTTAAGTCACCAGCCAAAATATAGTAATTATTTAAGTCTTTCAAATTTAAAATTTGGAAAAGCCGCGTAAAATCGTCCGAAAAACTTTGAATACTGCTATTAGCCGCGTATGCACTAATAACGTTTAAAATTTTGTTATCTCCCAAATCGAATGTTATAATCGTAGTTTCTAAAGAACTAAAATTTTGTATATCATATTTTTATACTCTGTTAAATGCTATTCCTGGATGCTGTAGGAATAGGGTAGGCACTGACGTCCAGTGTTGTAACTGTTACTGCGCATCAATTGTGCTTATTTTACCTCCTAGTGGTAGCCATCGGGTACTGGTTGGTGTCCATCCGGACCCGACTTGATAAACTTACATATAAGCGCGAGTGTTGAACAAGAGAAAATTGCAGCACTATAAATACGACAGCGGACGAACTCTCTCGATGGAGTCAACGGTGGCGTTAAAGCTTCAAACGGAAGCACAACACTTTATCTGGGCTACTTCGACATATTCGGAGCTCAGGCCGATAAAGATTTCCAAGAATAAGTCAGGTTTTTGGAAAAGAGATGGTGGCGGATGAGCCCTTATTGGGCCAACGGCAGCGCTCATATCCCCGAAGCGGGTTACTGACATCGGTTTAAAACCGGCCCCTCGTCCTAGGGGTTTCAAAAAATGGAACTGGCCCTCCAGGTTGGGGGTTGTGCCGTCGGGGTAACTTCCTTACCACGAAAAAAAAATATAGTTATGAGAGAGACACAAGCCTCGGATAATGGACCCCCTCATTTAATACCATGACCCGGAACGTACACGGACTATGATATAAGAGTATGCACCTGGAATGAGCGTACACTGTACACTCCTGGTGCTATTCAAAAACTTGAATCTGTCCTCACGCGGTACAAGGCAGATATTACCGCGATCCAGGAGATACGGTGGATAGGATCAGGTATGCAAAAACGGAAAAATTGCGACATTTATTACAGCTGCCACAAAAGACTGCACATGTTAGGATGCGGATTCGTCGTGGGAAATCGGCTACGCTCAATGATAATTGGCTTTAAGCCGATCAGCGATCGCCTGGCTGTGATCCGCATCAAGGCTACATTTCAAAACATCAGCATAATATGTGCACACGCCCCTACCGACGAAGCTGAAGATTCTATCAAGACTCTATCCTCCTACGGAGCCTGTCCGGAGTATGATGTCAAAATCATACTCGGGGACTTCAATGCCAAAATCGGTAAGGAAAACATCTTCAGCGGATTAGTTGGAAAGCACAGCCTCCACGACACGACAACAGACAACGGCTTCCGGCTAATCGATTTTGCAGCAGCTCGTAATACGGTGATAAGTAGCACTAGGTTTCCAAGGTTTCCTGGCGCTCTCCAGATGGTCGAACCGCCAACCAAATCGACCACGTGCTAATAGATGCGAGGCACGCATCCAACATTCTGAATGTGCAAACGTTCAGAGGGGCCAACGTCGACTCTGACCATTTTCTTGTTGCAGCTAAGTTCAGAGCTCGACTATCCAATGAGAAGAAGCTGCAAACCGCCCAGAAAAAGAAATTCAACGTTGGAAGCCTTAGCACGTCTGGAGTAGCCAGAGCCTATAGAGAGCGCCTGAGAGACTCTCCGCTGTGCATTCACCATCCACAAACGCCAACAATCTGTGGAACCAGTATCGCGACATCATCAAAGGGGTAGCAGAGACCACCATAGGCTACCAGCCACCACCCAAAAAAGCCCTTGGTATGATGATGAATGCGTACGCCGGAAAAAGGTGACAGAAAATGCACACTTGCAAGCGCTGCAACGCAAAACAAGGGCAGCGAGAGAAGAGTATCGAACCAGAAGAAGGGAGGAGAAGAAGATCCTGCCTCCCAGCTCAAGGATATCGAAGAGTCCCGCGATAGGACTTTCAGGAAAGCCAAGCAACTGGCAGCTGGCTTCAAGCCCGGAACGCAGGCTCTTCGAAACAGTGAAGGAAACCTAGTCACCGAAGCACAGGAATTAGTAGATGTATTTAAGCAGCATTTCCAGCAGCTACTTAATGGGCAGGAAGAGAGAGTGATAGCGCAAGAAAAGAACCCGCATCCAGTCAATGAAGAATCCATCCCCCCTCCTAGTTTTGAACAGGTCGGCCCAGCTATCAAAAAGCTGAAGAACAACAACAACAACAATAGCTTTACAAACATAGTGGTGATGCTTTGGTAGGGTGCATGCACCAAGTCATCAACCAAGTATGGATGGATGAAGTCATGCCCGATGACTGGACTATCAGCTCTATATGCCCCATCTTCAAGAAAGGCGATCCTATGTCTTGTAAGAACTACCGAGGCATATCCCTGCTTAATGTCGCATATAAGATGATATCCAACGTACTGTGTGAACGTCTGAAGCCCTTCTGCAGCACACTAATCGGCACATACCAGTGTGGCTTCCGGCCCGACAGATCGACGATCGACCAAATTTTCACACTAAGGCAAATCCTGGAAAAGACCAACGAATTTCAAGTCGAAACTCACCATCTCTTCATCGACTTTAAAGCCGCATATGATAGCATTCATCGTCTTGAGCTCTACAAGGCGATGGCCGAATTCGGGATCCCGGCTAAACTGATCCAGCTGTGCCGCGTGACGCTGGATAACACGCGGTGCAACGTGCAATTCGGAAACACTTCCTCTGAACTATTCCAAACATGCACCGGATTTCGGCAAGGGGATGCGCTATCATGTGACTTCTTCAATCTTGTGCTGGAACAGATAGTGCGCAGGGCAGGTGTGAACACGGAAGGCACTATCTTCAACAAATCTGTCCAGTTGCTGGGATACGCAGACGACATCGACATCATCGGTCGCTCCCAGCGCGCCGTGTTAGAGGCTTTTACGACAATTGAAGAAGAGGCGAAACGAGTTGGCCTTGAAGTGAATGAGGACAAAACCAAGTACAAGTTGTCAACAAACAAAGAAGCATCTGCCCACCGCCTAGGACAAAACGTCACTGTTGGCAACAGTAACTTCGAAGTGGTTAAGGAGTTTACCTACCTCGGAGTAAATATCAACTCCACTAATGACAACTTAGTGGAGATTCGACGAAGACTTACCATAGGAAACCGCTGCAACTTCGGTTTGGCGAAACAAATGGGGTCAAAACTCCTAACTCGGAAGACGAAATGTTTGCTCTACAAAACTTTGATCCTGCCAGTTCTGCTATATGGAGCCGAGTGTTGGACGATAAGCAGGAAAGCAGAGCAGATATTGAACACTTTCGAAAGAAAAATTCTTCGTCGGATATTCGGTCCGGTATGCGAGGAGGGCGAATGGAGGAGAAGATATAACCGCGAACTCTATGAGCTGTACCAGGATGTGGAAGTAGTCCAAAAAGCCAAAACACGTCGACTACACTGGCTCGGCCACATCTAGCGAATGGACAATAATGCTCCAGCAAAGAGGATCTTCGAATCACAGCCCCCAGGTTCGAGAAGACAAGGAAGACCGAACCTCCGTTTTAAGGATCAAGCTATCGCGGATGCCAGAGCGCTTGGTCTAGATAACTGGAAGCAGCGTGCCCGGGATCGAAGAGAGTGGAAGGCTGCTGTGTCTCAGGCAGAGACTCTTCACGGGTCGGGAGCCCGTTAAGTAAGTAAGTAAATGCTATTCCTCTTTTTACAAGAATGGCAGTACCGCCGCCTTGAGTGGCATTGATTCTGTCATTCCTGTAAAGAGAGTAATCTGCAAAACTCAAATTATGGCATTTATTTAGCTTTGTTACACAAAGTAAAACGATGTCAGGTTTGTGGTGTGCAAGAAAACACAGTAAATTAGCCTTTCTACTATTCGTGATAATAGAATTAACGTTCAGAGATATTATTTTAAGACCTCTGAATGTTTGTCTATTCATCACTAATGTTCCCAATTATGTTGAAAAGGGTGTCAATCCTTTTAGATTGTGCCTCGAGAGTCCTCGCGAGTTGTTCGAATTGATTTTTCATCGCACTCATGATAGTATTTTCAATTTCACACAAAAGATTTTTCTTTGCTATAGCTGGACGTGGGGTTGTGCTCGCTATATTAGAACCTTTAGTAGCCCGCAATTGGTCAGCAAAGCTGACACCCTTTTCAACATATGTTTGAAACATTTGTTCCTTCTCTTTAGAGCTTTCTCTCGAGCGTAAAACTCTCTGGGTCAATTTCTTTTTAAGGATCTCATGTGCTTTGCATCTTCCGTAAGATGCAGGGTGTTCATGTTCCTTACAAAGTACACAGTACAATTGATTCTTATCACTACTTTCGGTCAGAGAGCAATTACCTGGGTCATAACTACCACCGCATTTCACGCACCTGCGTTCCATACGACAATTGGCAGTGGTATGTGTGAACCGCTGGCAATTGTGGCATTGAATACCAATTTCACGTTTAATGCGCTCCCATTGAACGACGTGGTTAAATAAGTATTTAATACCGCGCAGTGAATCTGGCTTGCTGTCTGGAGATAGCTGAATTGTTATAAATGGAAGTGTATTTTTCTCTTTCTTACTTTTATTTGTTTCAAACCTGAAAGAATGGACAAATGTCAGGTTTTCTAAATTCAGCTTTATAGCTCTTCTAACACTTCCTCGGGTGTGTAACTTTTGTCAAGTCCTTTTAGTAAGTAAGTTTGTCTTTTCTCGTCCTTTGAAGTGTAAGTGTAGTAAGGTGCCTTAACTTCCTCCAACGCTACTTTTACTGCATTACAATCATTCTTATTAAATAGCTTAATAGAATGCCTATTACCTATTTTTTTTATAAAATATTTATCGCTTACGATATTTTTGAGAAGAATTGAAATATCTTTTGAGTCCTGCTCATATACATTAATCGGAGGCATCGTAGTTTTCTTGTTGATCTTTTCTGGTGTTTGATTATTTGATGCTCCAGCTGGTACAGAGATTTCTCCTTCAGAACGTTTGGTCTGATTTTTCTTTTGTTCATTTTTGTGGATCATTGATGTTTTTATATTATTTACTTGTTTATTATTTCTGGGGGATATTTCTCCTTGCGTTGCTTCTGATTCACAGTTCACATCACTAATAGTTTTTTCTATTTTGTCACTATTGTTCATAATAAAAATATCTTTCCACTTGAGCCACGGCGCCCACTGCAATTTCATTACTCTCACTAAAAACTGCGAAGCGGTTATTATGGTTTTCACTATTTTGTTTTTGAAGTGGGGAACATGATGCACGTCTTTTTTTTTACTGCTGGTTCTTAGAGATTCAGATTGATTTTTATTTAGCATCAATTTCAGCTCTGTAATTTCTTTTTAGAGTTCTTTATTTTTTCGAAGCACTTGCTTTAGCTCAAACTGATTATTATTACAAACACTTAGTTTTTTTCTAGCACTTTTTTTCTGAAGTATAGTTAACTTAGGCATTTTATTTCGTTTTTTTTTTCACAAAAAAACAAATTTTAATATACATACATATGTATGTCAAAACGATTGGTTTGGGTAGGGTAAAGGGCCACTTGATTAAAGCTGTAATATGGAGAATCACAGCCGGTTCCAGAATGCGTGTTGACGGTTTTATTTTTATTTATTGTTTTTTTGTTTCTCAAATAAATTCCGCAGTCGAAAAAATGAACTTACTAGTTCTGACACTAGATTCAACTCTTCACATATGTACATGTGTCAAATTTAATATACCATTAGTATCTGTATAAACACTCAATGTACCTACAGCCATGGCCAAATGTATTATTTGGTACATTATTTTTTTCGATTTTCCTTATAATTCATAAAATGAATTATAACATATTTTAAAACTACATACATATGTGTTTTTCATATTAAGTAACACTAAAATTATCTATTATTTGGCGATTTTCCTGAAAGTATTAAAAATTTTACCGTATCGGGTTTCGCAAGCCCTTAACGCGTCTTTTATACGGATATGTACACATCCCTATATGTATATGTGTATATATCAAACTCTTTAGAGTAGAACTAGTGATTAGTTTACTTCAACCAAATCAAGACTGAATATATAGTTACTATGTATGTATGTATAGTATGGATATCCTTATAAAAATTCATACATAAATAAGTACCTACATACATAAATCGATACAAATGAGCAAACCAGTACATTCCTTTAACCAGACATAAATAAAACTATTTATATGTATCAGTAATTTACGACACTCGGCGATGATAATGAGTTTAATATATCTGTTTATATTTCAGCAAATTGGAAGATACATTCGATGGGAAGAGGCCCCTCTAACCTATGAAAACGGCAAAACAGTGAGTATACATTTACCATTTTTGATATATTTAACACAAAACTAAAATGAAAAAAAAAAATGAAAATACAAATAGCGGCGCCGCAACAAACAAAAACTCGATGGCAGTATAAAGCAGGAATCCAATTCAACCGTCCCTCAAAAACCACACCAAGGATCAAAACAACACACGAAAAAGGACCGAAAAGCTCCTACACGACCTGATACCACTTCTTTATCACCACAAGAAAAGGTTCTTTCACAACCAAGCACCACCGACACAAACCATAACTACCAAACAATTCGAAAAGGAAAATCATTTGAAACCCTTAGTAAAAATGAAGCATCGAGAGACAATAAACCGCTGCCAAGTCCCTATTACGAGCATGTAAATAACTTTGAAAATCTAGTAGGAGTCTCAGCCACCGCCAACGAACTAAGAACAGCTCATCCGAAACCGCTACAAACACCCGTCTACTTAGAGGAACTCAAGCAAAAACAGAACGATCTCTTACCCAGGTACACGGACTCCGAACCAAATAAAGTGGTAATTTTTGTCGGCGGAAAACAATCATCAACTCCAGAATCCCATGGAGGATGGAAATCTAGTGGCTTTGCGGTGAAGCAAACAGCGAAAACAACACCTGAAGCTCAAGTTGAAGTTCACACGTATCCTTCGGGGCCATATGTCGAAGAACCGACTTTGCCACTGCAACCGCAGGGAACACCTGCAGCAGCGGCTGAAGTACCCTTTTCTACGAGGAATGTCAGCGGTGGTAGTGGTGGTGTCAGCACCAACAGCATACAAATAATAATGCACCAACAAAAGAACAACAAAACACAGACCAAAATAAACACTCGACAGGATAATGAGGTTTTTTTCTTCTCACTATTACACAAACACAAACACATTCACATCTACCTGCACTCCCTTCCGGGCACACTAACCACATACTGCACTTATTTTCCACTTTTCGTTGGCGTAGAGTAGATCGGTGCTTAGCATGTCTTTGGTGGGGAAAACTTTAGTTTTCTGTAGACTTTTTGTAGTCTTGCTTTCGTCCTTATGTAGTTTAAACTCGAGTTATATCTGGGAAGGAAGTCCTTCTTATACGCAAGAGATGATAAATTTGCTAACTTTTTCTCGTCTTTTATCAATTTCAGTTGCAGGAGCAGCCCGACCATGCCGAGAAGAAGAAACCTGCAACTAGTGTGGGCGGTGATTCAGGCGTACAAATCGAGGTGAGTTTTGTGTGGTGGTTCACTTAATCCTTTTAAGTATTAGTTTCGCTGTATCTTTGTGTGCACATAGAGAACGAGGATTGTAAAGGAATTTTGATGGATAAAAGGTTGTTCTTGTGATTAGTATGCACTTTGTTGGGGGTAATGTTGCAAACATTAGATCGATTTGTCATGAGACTAGGATGATGCGAACTTTTATTAAATTGGAAAACAATTTATCCAAGAAATTTAGCGTACTGTCCATGCTTACATGAGAACAATAATAGTGCTGTAAGAACTGATAAATTTGTCCCATTGTAACTATACAACGAGATAAATATTATTTACTTAAGATTCTGAGTCGATGAGAGAAGGAGGTAAGCAAAAATCCACCACTTTGTCAGTTACTTGTGATAATATTTTGGAGTTTGACAGATAGGCCGATAGAACCAGGGTGGAACAAGAAATACGATATGACATTACTCTGAGATAAAGTGTGTCAGAGCTAAATTGGTTTCCAATTATCCGATCACTGGGGATGAAAACATGAAAAAGCTTCTAACAAGCATTTTTAAGTTGACAGTACTTTGTGTCCTTTTTTTGTTATATTGCATAAGTGACAGCCACTTGCCACTTAGCATTCCAAATTATGATATTTCCGACACTATCAAGCCCAAGATAGTGGGCCAAGTTAAGAATCATATCAATAAGTTTGTTCGTTTGAAGTAACTTTGGGCAATATGGCATATTTTTAAATTTACTTTTACATAAAAATAACAGGGCTACGACTTTCATTCTCATTAAAATTGAATAATGTAAAATTCTTTTAATATTATTAAACCAATTATTGCATTGTGATATAACTTTAATAAATTGTCGTTAACATTTAATTCTCAGTTTTTTGACACACTGACAAACAGCTGTCATTGAAGTTGACGAAAAAATATTTGGGAATTTTTTCTATGTACATACATATTTCGAAACGAGTTTCTCTATAAGGCTATATTAAGTTTCATACATAGATTGCAACATAGAAAAATAATCGAGATATATCCTATAAATTACATATTTTCGTGTCGATCCGTTGCAGATGGATTGAAGCTTCTCTATATGTTTATACCCTATCCTACGGGTATATTAAGTTTGACACATAGTTTGTAACATAGAGAAATAATCGAGATAGACCCTATAAAGTATATATATTCGTGATCAGCATCAATAGCGAAATCGATTGAGCGATGACCGTCCGTCCGTCCGTCCGTATGTCACCGCTTTTTGGGCCTTAAATTTTGAGCTAGGACGATGAAATTTCATATCTTGGCTTCTGAGAAAAAGATACAGTACAAGCGTAAAAATTTTTGAAATCCGCCCACTGCCACGCCCACTTTTTCATATCTTCACTAAATTATATGAAACCGAAAAATTTTGTTAAGACCAAATATATAGGCATTCAGATTCCCTTTGGGGGCGTTATCATCAAAAAACCTATTTTGATAAAATTTTACATGTAACATCCTCAAACGTTCGACATTATAGCTATATTTGAGTACAAAATGCAATTTGGCCACGTCCATTTTATAGAGAGGAGGATAGGGTATCATACGATCCGTTCCAGACGGATTGTAGCTTTTCTGTATGTTTTTCTATAAGCTTCTCTAATTCACTGCTGGTAGAAGTAATGCTAAAAAGAAAACCAAATGGAAGACGGCTTATAATCAACGGGAAAGTAAATATACGTGCCGTCTTAATATACCTTTGGGCAAATATTTTGGAACCCGCTCAGTAGCTTAAATCCTAATGATCTCAGCAGCAACAAATCTTCAGGTCCAGATAGGATCTCTCCCCTTGTTTTGAATGCTCTTTCACCAGTCATACTCTATAGGCATCTTTCCATATAGGTAGACACTTAGGCACTAAAAAGGGCATTAAAACCCCCTTTTTAAACTACCGACCAGTAGCCCTAACATCAGTGTTCTCTAAGGTCACATAAAGCATTGTAAATTTTCATCTCATGGCATATCTTGAAAGAAACCGTCTTCTAAATGACCGTCAGTATGGTTTCGGTCAACAACGTTCCACGGGTGACCTTATAAAAAAATGAAACCAAAATATACACCATCGCGGTGAATGTCGAATAGTTGCACTTGATATTTCTAAAGCTTTCGAGCGTATGGCACAGTGTCCTCTTAAGCAACATCCAAGCTTACGGTGTCGGTAGCACCTTCTCATTATGGATTGAACGTGGTCACGGAGAACATGATTTGAAAATACATGCATCCATAAAATTCCGCTTGGATATTGTACAGAACATGGCAGTCAAATGTACTGGACAACTGTGGCAGATTCAGAACCAGAAGACATAGATTTTATTGTAGAATTAAAATCTGTGTTTCACACGCTAAGTTATAACAGCATGGATTGCGGATACAAGATAGTTTCATATATGAATGTATTTTATGCGCCTCCAAAAGAACGCAAAAAATTGACTCTGAAAGGACAAAAGCAGAAGCTTAAACCAGTCATTTCTAAAGAATTAATGTATCAATTTATTTAATATTGTTTAATATTGTATTTTTATTTTGTCCCGTGATTCATTTTTAAATTTTAGTATAATTTAGTCAATTCCCCCGCGGGGCAGCGAATATGTAGCCACTTTTTTGTTGAACTGTAAGGTCATTTTAGAAAACTTTAAATTCACATATCTTTTGAATGAGTTGGTCGATAAATGAAAACTAAATATTGCTCCATAGTGAGTCCCATGTTTTTCGGAGAAATCCATACGACTTGCGTGAGTAGTTTTTACGTGATGTGTTTTTAACGACAAGTTGTCGCAAATTTGTCGATGCAGCATAGAATTAATTTCTCTAATTCCGCGATGACGTTATTTAGCATAGACTCTACAAAAACCCCAGAGAAAGAAGTCGCAAATTGCCAACTCTAATCCCTAGTGTAAGATACATATGTAGTTTTACCTGCTATGTTGCTGGTTAATGAAACCATTCAATTGAAAATGGTTTTCGTCGTTAAAGATAATTTTGTTGCTACTCAAGTTGTTTCGATGGTCGATGGTTATTGAGTCAACTGGTATCAAAATACTACTAAGATTGTTATCATATTTTATTAAAATTTTATCAAATTGACCATTTCAACAATTTTAACAAAAATTGGTACGAAATTGGAGGCTATATGTATTACGTACACACATACCAAATCTTTATATTCTGTGCATCCAACTCATGATTGGTTTTTCCAAAACATTTCTATCTATGCACTCAATCGAATGAAAACTAATTTGCTGTGTATCCAATTTCCAAACAGGATACATTTGAATCAAAGGATAGTACAATTGAAGCCCCCAGTCGTGCTGAAGGCGGTGTAATGTTCGTCAGACCGAAATTATCCGATAAGAAAAACATCGACATTGAAATCTTCCGGAAGGATGAATCGTGAGTACAGGTGTAATATCCATCGTCTCGCATTATTAACTACCATTTTCGTGGCAGCACCCGCAAGCTCATCCGAAATGCCATAGAGAAAAATGATTTTCTTAACAACTACATGGATAAAGATCGAAAAGAGATGGTAATCGATGCCATGGAGGCGGCTACCTACGAAGAAGGTAGCTACATTATTCGTGAAAATGAAGAGGGCTCCGAAATTTTCGTTTCCGAAGAGGGATATTATGATGTAATAAAATCAGGAAACATCATTGGTACCATCGGTCCTGGTACCGTTTTTGGTGAATTAGCCATACTCTACAGCGCTAAGCGATTTGCATCCATCAAAGGTAAGCTTTGGCTCTTAGTAACTACATACATATGTATATACATATTAGTATAACCTAAATACTATCCACTTTAGCTGCTACAAGGGCAAAAGTGTGGAAAATAGATCGGGTGAAATTCCGAAACATAATGCTCGTCTCAGGATATAAGGAGAAAGAGGAATATTTACAATTCCTAAGGTCCTCACCGATACTCAAAGATTTATCGAATGAAGTTCTTTTTAAGTTAGTTGATCTTCTAAAAAGGGTAGGTTTGTATACATAATTACAATCACATGTATGGTTTTTTGTCTCTAATACTTTCTATAATCCCTTGCAGAGGTTTTATCCAGGAAATACCTGCATTGTACGCGAGGGTGAAGTTGGAAATGAATTCTTCATCATTAGAGGCGGTACAGTAACTATAAAGAAGATTCAGCCTGACGGCACTGAACGAATTGTTGCGCACAGAAAACGTGGGGATTACTTTGGTGAGCACGCTATTCTCAATGCAGATGTTCGCCAAGCGAGTGTCTATGCAGACCCACCGGTTACAGAGTGCCTCAAATTAGATCGAGAGTTGGTTTGATTTGCCATGTAGCACAACTTATATATTCATACATGATTAATTTTTTTCAGGACTGTCATTAGTTATCTTGGTACAATACCCCAGCTACGGGAGAAGCCGGAAGATAAGCCTCTGGAGCGAGTATCGACCGCAAGACACTCTGAATTCAATCGTGAATATGCAGATATTGAATTGGGTGACTTGAAAAAGGTTGCCACTCTGGGAGCAGGTGCTTTTGGGCGTGTAGATTTGGTTGTTCACACGGCAACCAGTAGAACATTTGCATTAAAAATCCTTCGTAAAATCGACGTTATTAAACAAGACCAGGTTGAACATGTATATAGCGAAAAGCAAGTTATGATGATGTGCCGGGGAAGTCCTTTTATTATACAGTGAGTATTGTTTCAATATTTCAACCATTGCAATAATTCGGTGTTTTCAATTGTTGTCAAAGATTTTCTATGTACCTACATACAGACATATGTACATACATATACATACATTTTCAAAGGTTTTTCTGTCATTCTTTAACATGCATCCATCAGTAGTAAAGTTGAGAATTGAAAAAATTTATAAACAAAATAATCAGGCAACCAAAGCCACTTTCCTCAAATTGTTAAAAAAATTTATAAAATTATTAGAATAAGGATCAAACAATACTCAACAAAGTCCATGTCTCCCTATTCCATTTCTATGTACAAGAACTGGACCATTCACGGGTTGATAAAAGATTTAAGGCTCCATCTGTACGAAATGCAACTAGCTAAATAATTTGAGCCTGATGAGTTAAGCCTGAACTAAGAATGGTGAGTTCCAGCTTACTTATTTGACCCTGCAACTGTTACAAACTTAGCCCAATTTCTTTTGGCCCATTTTTCTTCCAAGACTTTCTTTGCAACATTTCAGATAACTATATACTGACTACGACTTCTTAATAATGCATTAATCCTCTTAGTAAACTCAATACCTAGCTTGTATTTATATAAGGTAGGCCATCTGTTGGTTGGGCTTTTAAAAGGGCTATAAAAAAGCACTGTTCAATTATTTTTAACGATTGTTGCTTTATTGACAAGAGTAAACCTTCCTATTAGTTATAAAATATAATGTCATTGGAATGACTATCTCCGCTGGCAGTCAACCCAATTTTTCAGTACATTTTATATCGTTTCAGCCCCTATTTCACGAATAGCTTAACATTCTCTGAGTGCCTGAATAAATCAATTGTTTGACGGCTTTTGTGACACGTAGCCCCATTATGCTGGAAACATAGCTCACCCAAGTCCAAATCCTTAATATCTGGCCATAAAAAATCGGTTATCGATCGGATCGATAGCCATCTCCATTGACTGTAACTTTTCTTCCATTGTCGTCTTGGAAAAAAAATGGGCCAATAATGAGGCCAATCCAAAAACCACACCAAACAGTTACACGTTAAGGATGCATTAGCTTTTGACTACGTCTGGATTTTCTGAGCACAAATACGGCAATTTTGCTTCTTTACGTAGCCGCCGAGAAATTTGAAAATTCGCATCGTTTCGGCAACATCCACTTTGGAAGTAAGTTTGCAATATTTCCCAACGTTGTTCAAGTGTAAATCGATACATTTCGTACCGCGAAAATATAATTTTTTGAGTCCATAAGAGCTGTCAGTGGGCGCCGTGGTTCAAGCGGTTACTGCGTTGGATTACGGAGCGAGGGGTTCAAGGTCCGATAATCAGACAATACCTCGAATTTCTTTCACGTTCCCACCTCTCGCGCTTGTCTGACATATATCCGAGATTATACTTGTAATGAACATACAGAAAAGCTACAATCCGCCTGGAACGGATCGTATGATACCCTATCCTCCTCTCTATAAAATGGGCGTGGCCAAATTGCATTTTGTACTCAAATATAGCTATAATATCGAACGTTTGAGGATGTTACATGTAAAATTTTATCAAAATAGGTTTTTTGATTATAACGCCCCCAAAAAGTGGGCGTGGCCAAAACTGTTCTATGGGTGAATTGTAGGGAATCTAAATACCCAAATATTTGGTCTTAACAAAATTTTTCGGTTTCATATAATTTAGTGAAGTTATGAAAAAGTGGGCGTGGCAGTGGGCAGATTTCAAAAATTTTTACACTTGTACTTGTACTTCTGAGAAAAAGATACAGTACAAGTGTAAAAATTTTTGAAATCCGCCCACTGCCACGCCCACTTTTTCATAACTTCACTAAATTATATGAAACTGAAAAATTTTGTTAAGACCAAATATTTAGGCATTCAGATTCCCTACAATCCACCCATACAAAAGTTTTGGCCACGCCCACTGTTTGGGGGCGTTTTCATCACAAAACCGATTTTTGGGCCTTAAATTTTTAACTAGGACGCTGAAATTTCATATCTGGGCTTCCAAGAAAAAGGTACAGTACAAGTGTAAAATTTGTTTACATCCGCCCACTGCCACGCCTACTTTTTTATAACTTCACTAAATTATATGAAACCGAAAAATTTTGTTAAGACCAAATATTTGGGTATTTAGATTCCCTACAATTCACCCATAGAACAGTTTTGGCCACGCCCACTTTTTGGGGGCGTTATAATCAAAAAACCTATTTTGATAAAATTTTACATGTAACATCCTCAAACGTTCGATATTATAGCTATATTTGAGTACAAAATGCAATTTGGCCACGCCCATTTTATAGAGAGGAGGATAGGGTATCATACGATCCGTTCCAGGCGGATTGTAGCTTTTCTGTATGTTTATACCCTATCCTAAGGGTATATTAAGTTTGACACATAGTTTGTAACATAGAGAAATAATCGAGATAGACCCTATAAAGTATATATATTCGTGATCAGCATCAATAGCGAAATCGATTGAGCGATGACCGTCCGTCCGTCCGTCCGTCCGTCCGTCCGTCCGTCCGTCCGTCCGTCCGTCCGTATGTCACCGCTTTTTGGGCCTTAAATTTTGAGCTAGGACGATGAAATTTCATATCTGGGCTTCTGAGAAAAAGATACAGTACAAGTGTAAAAATTTTTGAAATCCGCCCACTGCCACGCCCACTTTTTCATAACTTCACTAAATTATATGAAACCCAAAAATTTTGTTAAGACCAAATATTTAGGCATTCAGATTCCCTACAATCCACCCATACAAAAGTTTTGGCCACGCCCACTTTTTGGGGGCGTTTTCATCACAAAACCGATTTTTGGGCCTTAATTTTTAGCTAGGACGCTGAAATTTCATATCTGGGCTTCTGACGAAAAGATACAGTACAAGTGTAAAATTTTTTTACATCCGCCCACTGCCACGCCTACTTTTTTATAACTTCACTAAATTATATGAAACCGAAAAATTTTGTTAAGACCAAATATTTGGGTATTTATATTCCCTACAATTCACCCATAGAACAGTTTTGACCGCGCCCACTTTTTGGGGGCGTTATCATCAAAAACCTATTTTGATAAAATTTTACATGTAACATCCTCAAACGTTCGAGGTTATAGCCATATTTGAGTACAAAATGCAATTTGGCCACGCCCACTTTATAGGGAGGAGGATAGGGTATCAGACGATCCGTTCCAGACGGATTGTAGCTTTTCTGTATGTTTATACCCTATCCTAAGGGTATATTAAGTTTGACACATAGTTTGTAACATAGAGAAATAATCGAGATAGACCCTATAAAGTATATATATTCGTGATCAGCATCAATAGCGAAATCGATTGAGCGATGACCGTCCGTCCGTCCGTCCGTCCGTCCGTCCGTCCGTCCGTCCGTCCGTCCGTCCGTCCGTCCGTCCGTCCGTATGTCACCGCTTTTTGGGCCTTAAATTTTGAGCTAGGACGATGAAATTTCATATCTGGGCTTCTGAGAAAAAGATACAGTACAAGTGTAAAAATTTTTGAAATCCGCCCACTGCCACGCCCACTTTTTCATAACTTCACTAAATTATATGAAACCGAAAAATTTTGTTAAGACCAAATATTTAGGCATTCAGATTCCCTACAATCCACCCATACAAAAGTTTTGGCCACGCCCACTTTTTGGGGGCGTTTTTATCACAAAACCGATTTTTGGGCCTTAAATTTTTATCTAGGACGCTGAAATTTCATATCTGGGCTTCTGACGAAAAGATACAGTACAAGTGTAAAATTTTTTTACATCCGCCCACTGCCACGCCTACTTTTTTATAACTTCACTAAATTATATGAAACCGAAAAATTTTGTTAAGACCAAATATTTGGGTATTTATATTCCCTACAATTCAGCCATAGAACAGTTTTGGCCACGCCCACTTTTTGGGGGCGTTATCATCAAAAAACCTATTTTGATAAAATTTTACATGTAACATCCTCAAACGTTCGACATTATAGCTATATTTGAGTACAAAATGCAATTTGGCCATGCCCACTTTATAGAGAGGAGGATAGGGTATCATACGATCCGTTCCAGACGGATTGTAGCTTTTCTGTATGTTTTTGATTTGATTTCATATGCCTTAATGGCTAGAAGCGCAGCTTTGCTGTCAGAGAGAATAAAAATGTTCTTATTTGTTATAGATCTGTTGATATTTTCTCTGAGACATACATAGTTCTATAGCAAAGATTTCCGCTTGGAATACGGAGTTGCATTTGCCCATGCTTGTGAAGATGAATGTTTTTGTATTGACACCGTATACTCCAGCCCCAACTCCTTCATTTGTTTTTGATCCATCTGTGTACCATACCAGGGAATCGCTAGTAAATGTGGGTTTATTCTGTTCCCAGTTATGGCGATCTGGGAATGTAACCTTGAAGTTTTGGCTGAAGTTAAATTTTGGTAGACAGTTATCCGTTAGGGTGATTCCAAGTAGTTCATCTTTGCTTAGTTCTACGGCAATATCTGGATGGACTAGCTTGGATCTGTTGTCTTTTTCAGATATGAGCATAA
Organism: Xylota sylvarum; assembly: GCA_905220385.1. Taxonomy (NCBI): domain Eukaryota; kingdom Metazoa; phylum Arthropoda; class Insecta; order Diptera; family Syrphidae; genus Xylota; species Xylota sylvarum. The sequence continues at coordinate 63,216,907 of LR999957.1, read as the reverse complement.
AGGCGTTAGTTAGAGCTTCTCTCTGTATCCGAAGATGTAATGGTGGGAGATTAAGGATAACTTCCAGCGCTGCAGTAGAGGTTGTTCTCATAGCGCCCGTAGTGCATACACAAGCTTTGAAGTTTATTGAGCCTGTCTTGTGTAGACCTCTGCTTCGTTTTTTGCCACCATACCGGTGCTGCATACGTGACGATTGGTCTTGTTACGGCTGTGTAAAGCCACAGCATAATTTTGGGGTTTATACCCCAGCTCTTACCTACTAGACTTCTGCTGGTCCATAAGCAGAACCTGGCTTTATCTATGGTTTTTCATCTAGGGTTAGGCCCAGGTATTTGACTTCTTTTGAAAACTCAATTGCTTCACCAAACAGTGTGGGTTTTTGTAATTTGCTTTTATTTTTTCTTTTTGTGAAAGCAACTATGGTGCTTTTTTTAGGATTGACGTTTAGGCCAACTTTTTTTACACCAATCAGCAACTAGGTTGAGTGCCCTCTGGAGGAGTTCCGAGATTGTTTCTTCGAATTTGCCTCTGATTAAGATCGCATTGTCATCTGCGTATCATTGGACATAGAAACCGTTATTGCTGAGTATGTTTAGCAGTTCATTTACTACGATGGACCATAATAGGGGGGAGAGAACACCACCCTGGGGACAACCTTTCGCAGCTTTGACTCTAATTCTGTCACTGCCTAGCGTAGCATTGATGATTCTGTCGCTTAGCATGTGCTTTATCCATTTACATGTGGTATTATCTACTCCTGTGTTTTGGATGCATCTGTATATTTGGGCATGTTCAGTGTTGTCGAAAAGCTCCTTCGATGTCAAGGAAGCAGCCCACCGCAATTTCTTTGTCTCTGAGAGATTTCTCAATCTTTGTGGTGAGTTCCTGAAGAGCATGCGTAGTTGATTTTCCTGGTTGATAGGCATATTGGTTTTTGTGAAGTGGATTCCTATGTAGCGGACCATCCCTGATATGTCTATCAAGTATTTTTTCCATTGTTTTTTGGAAAAAAGAGGTGAGGCTGGAAAAGAGGTGAGCTGATGGTTAGTTGCATTATACCTTTTTGGAGGAGTGCTGGGAAGATTCCATCTTCACCAGGGGCTTTATATGGGTCAAATGAATTTATGGCCCACTTTATTTTCCCTTCTTGAAAAATTTCTCTAGATCTCTTCCAGTCCTCTCTGGTTGGTCTGTTGATCCTTCTCTGGAGAGGATTATCAGGAGAGATAGGTATTATGGTGGAGTTTGGGAAGTGGGTTTCGGCTAGGAGCTGTAGCGTCTGTAGACCGTTTTCCACGTAGGTCCCATTAGGTTTTTTCATTAGACCGATTTGATTAGTGTGCTGTTTTGATAGAATTCTGTGGATACGAGCACTGCTACGAATATCGGACAGATCTTGGCAGAATTTTTTCCATGATTCTCTTTTAGCTCTTCTAATTTCTCGGTTGTACTTGGTGAGTGTTTCAAAGTACATGCCCATTCTCCATCACGCTTTGCCTTGTTAAAGAGCTTCCTTGTGGATGATCTTAGTCTGGCGAGTTTATTATTCCACCAAGAAGTTGAGCGATTGCCTGATTTTTCCTTCTCTGGGCAAGCCTGGTGATAGGCATATTTAATAGCAGCATTGAGACTTTCACAGCCAAGTTCTAGACTATCAATGTCTCTGATGCTCCTAGAGCAATTAGCCATAGATTGCATGAGTTCTAGGTTATATGTGTCCCAATTTGTGAATTCAGAAATTTTGGAGCCTAGTAGGATGTCAAAACGAATTTGACGATGATCAGACATGGATGTTTCAGATGAAACATGCCAGTTCCTAATAAAGTTTTTTATAAATGGGGTACATAGGGTGAGGTCAAGGACTTCTTCCCTAATTCTGTTTATAAAGGTGGGGCTATTTCCGAAGTTTAGAATTTCAAGATTATTTTTATAAGTGAATTCTAGAAGTGACTCACCTCTTTTATTGATGTTTGAACTGCCCCAGTTGGTATGATGTGCATTTGCATCGCATCCAATGATCCGCTGGAGTCCCCTTCTGCCACAGTAGTTCATAAGTCCTTGCAGTGGCAGAAAGTCTAGGTCTGTACAGTCGCCCGCTAGGTAAGTTGAGCATATTACCGCATCTGTCTTACCGCCTTCATTAGGTAGCTCAACTATTGCCGCTGCCATGTCTTTGTTGGTGTGTTCTGGAATTGGAATATTCTGGTTTAACATAATACAAGCTCTAGGTCTTCCTTCATTTACGGAATCGTAGAGTAACTCACCTGAGAGGCACTTTATCTGGTCCTTGTATATATACGGCTCCTGGATAAAGGCTACATCTAGGTGATCCTTATTAAATCTATGATTTAATACTGCAGAGGCGGCTTTTGCATGCTGTAGATTAATTTGGATGCACCTTAATCCCATAGCAAAAGAAAGATTACTGTAGGGATATGTTGGCAGGATTGCCAACATTTTTCTTCTGCTTCTGCAGTGGTCTGGCTGGCTTCTGAGGTCATAGACGTTGAGATCAAGTCTTCTGACATCTTTGACCCTTGAGGCTCTCCCTTAGCCATTGCCGCTGAGTTGCTAGCTCCAGATGTGAATTGTTCAGCTGTCTGGTGGTTCTTTTGGGCCTTGTTAGCTCCAAGCGTGGTTCCCCTTCTCGCATCGACCAGTCCTTGCTGAGCACTGAACTTTGGATGAGTAGGTGCTCTGTCCTCAGTTTTGGCCTCAGATTCTTTACTCTGGACTGATCTCGATGATCCTTTTATTCTAATCAGGACCTGCGAGAAGTTGAGAAAGAGTTTACAACCCTGGCTTTGGATGTAATCCTTGGAAACCTCATCCACAGCAAATGTGATGGTTTCCCCTCCGCTTTTCTCCTTGGTGACCTTGAGGACTCGCCAGCTCTTAGTCGACACGCCAGTGTTTTGTCTGGCGATACGGGCTAGGAAAACGTCCTTGGTGAGATTGTCTACTTCTGGGACGAAGACAACGCAGGTGAATAACTTGGGAACGTCCTGTCCCTGAGTTATACGCAGGTTTGCGTTTTTCCAAGGTTTGATTCTTCCTACCGCAGACATGAGCCAATTCTTGGTTGCTGTCTCATGGCAGGTGATCGATAACCATCCATCTCTAGCTGAGGTGGCTACAAATCTTAAGATAGGACAGTTTTTGTCGGCTTTGTCCATTTCTTCTAGTAGGCTCTTCCTCACTAGCTTGATCTCCTGGTCCGTTAGAGTCTGTTCCGGGTGCATGGAGTGCATGATAGCAACCTTACATTGGGCCATAGTATCCCTATAGGATAGCCCTGATGTGCTAGGTCGCTCAAAAAATTTTGGTCACGCCCACTTTTTGGGGGCGTTTTCATCACAAAACCGATTTTTAGGCCTTAAATTTTGTGCTAGGACACTGAAATTTCATATCTGGGCTTCCAAGAAAAAGATACAGTACAAGTGTAAATTTTTTTTACATCCGCCCACTGCCACGCCTACTTTTTTATAACTTCACTAAATTATATGAAACCGAAAAATTTTGTTAAGACCAAATATTTAGGTATACAGATTCCCTACAATTCACCCATAGAACAGTTTTGGTCACGCCCACTTTTTGGGGGCGTTTTCATCAAAAAACCGATTTTGATAAAATTTTACATGTAACATCCTCAAACGTTCGAGGTTATAGCCATATTTGAGTACAAAATGCAATTTGGTCACGCGCACTTTATAGAGAGGAGGATAGGGTATCATACGATCCGTTCCAGACGGATTGTACCTTTTCTGTATGTTTTTGTCTGCACTTGAGGTTTTGATAGCATCTGAGTGGGACTTGGGAGCATGCTTTTGGCCTTTAACTACTCCTTTAGGCGTGCCTGCACATGTGTCTTTAAGTGACTTTGCCTTTTCCGTCGTAGGAGAGCTATCTATGGACCTGCTGCGTTTGCTGGTGGTTGGTCCACTTAGTTCCTCTTTTTCTTTTTTTCTTTGCGCGAGGACTAGCGCATATCTGGCTCTTTCTAGCCTTTTCGCCTCATCGGAATCAATTCCGTCCCTGATAAGGGCAGCGATTCGACGCTTTTGGGCCCCAGTGAAGTACTCGTACTTCTGCTGAGGCTTGTTAGCTTCCGAATTTGCTATAACCTTGGTGCTTGGTTCATTTAGATCCTGAGCATCCTTCCTGTCCGAGATATCGGATGGGGGTTTTATAGCACTTTTTGGAGATGAGAGAATAGTCTCTTGTGCCTCCATTTCTGATATTGGTGAACGGAGTACAGATTCCTCATCTGACTCCGTTATCATTTTTATTGTTGTTTTTGTTTTATTCCTTATAACCTCTATATGTTCGATGAGAAGGGTTTTTTTTGAAATTCGAGAACTAAGTGGGGGAAAAGGGGTTTATTACGAATTTTCCATCATTAAAATATGTTTACACAGCCCTAACTAAATTGAAATTGTGAAATTGAAAAACAAAAAAAGTTGTTTTTAGTAAATTCGTCCCCGATTCATTTAAGCTATAAATCCTGCTTCTGCGTTGTTCTTAAGCTGAGCAGTGCTCATAACAAGTAATCAAATCATCCCAATAATTTTCCGTCACTGGAGACCAAAGACAGCAGACGTGCACCAGTTGCTTTCATTGCCATATCGTGTGTGGGTGCGCTACTTAACTATTTTTTATTTTTGAAAATAAAAACAAATCGCTTCAGAGATAAATTTGTATATTTTATTTAGTTTTAAGATGTGCACTCTTCGGAGTGACGATTTTGACTTGACTTAAACGACTAACAAAAGAGTTTATTTCAACTTCTTCCCGAGTGAGAAGTTGTTGCGTTATCACAAATTTCCACCTTTTCTCGGTGAAACTGAGCCGACATACTTTTGCTTGATCAGCTCAATGTCATTGCAGCGAAAATCTGCTAATGCATTTGAGCTGATGTCTGGAGCATTTCCGCTGCAGATTAGTATGTCGGAGTTTCGACGTGGAAGACCGTGGGAATTTATAGATAACGTAACTCCTCCTTCCCCAGTTTTACGATTCTCCTGAATTGTTTTAAATTGTACATTTTTTATGAAGCAAGTTACAATTATAACAAAGATTACTATAATTAAAACATACAGAAAAGCTACAATCCGTCTGGAACGGATCGTATGATACCCTATCCTCCTCTCTATAAAGTGGGCGTGGCCAAATTGCATTTTGTACTCAAATATGGCTATAACCTCGAACGTTTGAGGAGGTTACATGTAAAATTTTATCAAAATCGGTTTTTCGATGAAAACGCCCCCAAAAAGTGGGCGTGGCCAAAACTCTTCTATGGGTGAATTGTAGGGAATCTAAATACCCAAATATTTGGTCTTAACAAAATTTTTGGGTTTCATATAATTTAGTGAAGTTATAAAAAAGTAGGCGTGGCAGTGGGCGGATGTAAACAAATTTTACACTTGTACTGTATCTTTTTCTTGGAAGCCCAGAAATGAAATTTCAGCGTCCTAGTTAAAAATTTAAGGCCCAAAAATCGGTTATGTGATGAAAACGCCCCCAAAAAGTGGGCGTGGCCACAACTTTTGTATGAGTGGATTGTAGGGAATCTCAATGCCTAAATATTTGGTCTTAACAAAATTTTTCAGTTTCATATAATTTAGTGAAGTTATGAAAAAGTGGGCGTGGCAGTGGGCGGATTTCAAAAATTTTTACACTTGTACTGTATCTTTTTCTCAGAAGCCCAGATATGAAATTTCATCGTCCTAGCTCAAAATTTAAGGCCCAAAAAGCGGTGACATACGGACGGACGGACGGTCATCGCTCAATCGATTTCGCTATTGATGCTGATCACGAATATATGTTTTAATTGGGTTTCTGTCATACTTGGCAGCAGTACAGATATCACAATTGTTAATCACGTTGTTTATTAGAATCTTAAGATTTGGGAAATATACCTTGGATTTCATCCCTTCATAATTTGCTATTATCCCCGAATGACCTGATTCTAATTTGTGAAACAAAGATATTTGTTTCAACGCCTCTTCTTCATTTTTAAGATCTCTTGCTAAGAATCTACATTTAACAAACTTAAGGTGGGGATTCCCCAGTTCAATTAATTTTTTCTGCACGATATTGTAAAAAGGATCGCCTAATTCACAATAAATACCAATTTTACCCTTAGTTACATGTCTTCGGACGATGTCGGATATTTTATCAGGTATGTCATTTTTGTCAATAAAGATTCTTTTATGATTGAAGATCCTTTCGGTTTCGACATCTTTTTGCTCTAAAATTATTATTTGGGTTTTAAAGCGGTTAACAACAGTTTCTAATATTGGGATGTGGTCGTTATTATTTTCCTCTTGGGAGTGAACTGTTGAAATTTCAAGAGATTCATTGCAATTAATATGCTCTTCTGTATTTTCATCAAAGAGGTTTTCAAATATGTTTATTTCATTACTGTTTTGATCGATTCTGCTCAGGAAATCAGCTATTTTGTTTTCTTTGCCCTTAATGTAATCTATCTTGGCGTTATATTCTCCCAATTGCAGCAGCCATCGTTGGAGCCTTGGGTTAATATTCTGACCAATGTTTTTGGCTTGCAACCATTTAATAGGTTGATGATCTGTTTGCAGGTCAAATTCTTTGCCAAATAAATAAGGTCGAAAATATTTCACGCCCCAGACGATAGCAAGTAACTCTTTCTCGATCGTGGAGTAGTTTTTCTCATGATCGTTGAGAGTTCTTGAAGCATAAGATACGGGATGACCATCTTGTGTCAAAACGGCTCCTAAAGCAAAATTGCTTGCCTCTGTTATTAGCCTGAATCTTCTATTGAAGTCTGGGTACTTAAGGATGGGATAATCTGTTATGATAGACTTTAGTTTCTCAAATGAGATAATATAGTTGGGATCATGGACATTGACTTTTGTATTTTTCTTCAAATATTTTAGAAGTAGAAATGCAATTTTGGCATAGTTTTTAATGAATTTTCTGTAGAATCCGGTAACACCCAGAAATGACTTGATCTGCTTTTGCGTTGTAGGCAACTTTAAGTTTTGGATGAATTTAATTTTTTCCGGATTTGGTTTAACTCCTTGTGGAGTGAGGATATGGCCTAGATATTCTGTTTCTTTATTGAGAAATTTGCACTTATTGATTTGAATTTTGAGTCCAGCCTTTTTTAATGTCTCAAAGATCTTTCTCAAATTGTTTATATGTTCTTCCATTTCTATTGCACTTAGATTTCTATTACGATCGAAGAGTTTATTTAACTTATTCCGCATAAAACTGTTTAATTCTCACTGGTACACACTCTCTCACTACTTTTATAATAATTTTTTTTTATAGAATTTTTCTTTGCAGTGGTGGAACGGTGGGGGTGTTGAAAAAAAAAAGATTATTTTAAATAAAAACTTTAAATGTTCGAGTCCGACTGCGCCACTTAACTATTTTTTATTTTTGAAAATAAAAACAAATCTCTTCAGAGATAAATTTGTATATTTTATTTAGTTTTAAGATGTGCACTCTTCGGAGTGACGATTTTGACTTGACTTAAACGACTAACAAAAGATTTTATTTCAACTTCTTCCCGAGTGAGAAGTTGTTGCGTTATCACAAATTTCCACCTTTGCTTCTCACGGTGAAACTGAGCCGACATACTTTTGCTTGATCAGCTCAATGTCATTGCAGCGAAAATCTGCTAATGCATTTGAGCTGATGTCTGGAGCATTTCCGCTGCAGATTAGTATGTCGGAGTTTCGACGTGGAAGACCGTGGGAATTTATAGATAACGTAACTCGTGCGCATTGACTTGATCGTTTTTGAATTTTAGCCATGCTTCTTTATAAGTAAAAACGTTTGGCATGTTATCAATTTTATTAATTCTGATATTAATAGGAGAAGAAAAATTATGATAAGTAAATATGTATATGAAACCGGCGATCCTACCGGAGAAGGAGGATCTCTACATGCCTCTCTGGATCTCAAGCGCTCCAATAGTCTAATAAGACTAAAGAGATCCCTCATCAGCACAATAGGTGTCATTACGGAACACTGTACCATAGGAAGACATTCCTTCAGGCTGGGTCTCTCGGCAAACGACCTCTGTAGAAGCTGCATGGACGAGGAAGAGGAAGAGACAATTCTTCACGTCCTATGCACTTGCCAAGCTCTCCTTCAACTCGAAGGAAACTGTATCTAGGAGAATACTTCTTCGACAACCTTGGCGAATTAGCTAACATAAGTATTAACCGCCTCCAGCGCTTTATAATAAGTTGAAGACACTAGATACTGTGGTATCACAATGGGCCTATTCTGGCCTAAGTGTGGCTGCACTTTCTAAAGCCTGCCAACCCAACCCATCCTAACCTATGTATATGAGACCGACATTTCAGAGGCCGATAGGCCCATTCTTTGTTTTAGTATACATGAACAATTATTTTTTTCAGAAGATAATAAGGAAAGATTCAAAAATACTCCAAAGAACATTAATGACATTTTTCGAACTAAGCAACATCGATTACTTCGCCGAATACATACATATCTAGATATGTTATGTACCTTTGTACTGGAAGATATTTTATTACGTCTGGAGTAATTATAATTTTGTAAGATGAAATAGAGAACGGAAGTATCCGAACACTCTGGTAAAAAAGACCATGTACTCGGCAGGATTTGTATTGTTCATCCGATCAACGTTAAGTGCTATTACTATCTACTATTAGCTGCTTACATTCATCCTACATTCCACTAAGTTTGCAGGGACTATTGGAAGAGGGAAGATATTGGAACCAGATAATGGAAGCTTCTGTCTCTGATTTATGTTATAGAGATCTGTTCGCTATAATGCTGGTTTTTGTGAAGGTCTGGGTAAAGATATAAAATAGCAGTTAATTGTTGAGGGGGGGACTGTGTGATGAACATAGTATGGATGTCTACAACAAATACTTGATACTGCTCGAGAATTTAGTGGTTGCGGTGGGATATCAACCCCTTAATCACTATGAATTACCACAGCCCTTAGTGAAACTCCTGTCAACCTTGATTACTTAAGAGAAATGTCATATGACATAGATGATCTATAAAACTACCCACTTCTCAACTGCAAGAATAAACTTTATGCTACATCTCAATTCAAACACATTTGCAAGACCTCTTCGCAACATATACATATAAGTAAAGTCCTATGTAATGTCATAGTTTGGAATGAGTGCACTATGTCACATGAAGAGTTTTGTGCTTACGAAATACGGGTCTTCCTAAATTCATCCTACTTGTGACCAAAAACGAAGCAGCTGTTTCTTAAACATACAGACAAGATACAATCCCTGTGGAAGGGACTACTAAAGTGGGCGCGGCATACTGCAATTTTGTATTGAATTCCTACGATAACTTTGAAGTGAAATAATTTACAATTCTACTGGTTTTCCTTCTATGCATCAAACTTAATATACCCTACAGGGTATAAAAAGAATATGAGGGTACCTTTAGGACTTGGTTGGGACGTGGATGGTAAAGAGTCTATGCAGCTTGAAAACTGAAATAGACGACGGAAATATAGAAAAAGAAAAGGGAAAAATACAAATTCTTAATACTTTGAGTCAAATCGTGAGGGACATAAAGACGCTCAGGATTTGAAGAACATACCCAACAAAGCAATTCCAAGGCTAAGGGAGCGGACTATACTAACAAAAACAATTATGCAATCGAAATTAGTGCTTAGCTTTCGCTTAAATTAAATGCCTTTGATATGACCTGCAACTCTATTGGCACAATAGATAGTAGATATCGAAGAAGTTATGGATTAAATAAAATAAATAAACATTTAGATCGACAGGTCCATGGGACCCAGGGCCTTTGTATGTAGCTTCTCACAACCATTCGTGTTGTACGTGTTATATTCTTCACCCAAATGGAATTACAATTTTTTATTTGAGAAGCTTTTTCGTGACAGTTATACTCTCAGATGTTTGTCAGATGTTCACGAGAGATGGGGCCGTGAAAGAAATTTTTAGGTTTTGTCTAGGAATTGAACCATGAATCTTTGCCCCGTAGTCCACCGCACTAACCACTTGAGCCACGCCGGTGCATTACCTGTTGGAATACTCCCCCACTTATTACTTCACACAAAATAATATTGAAGGTAGGCACTCTTATTATGCTCTTAAGGAATTTAAACCCAAATATGCAACAGAACCCGAATGCAGGTGAAAGCTTTCCATAAAATGTGATAGAGACGACAATCTTTTCCAGCTGCGGCCAAGGGATAATTGTGTGTACACCTAGCATCCCTTTTATTCCATATTACTTCAATTTTCATCGTAGGTCTGTTTCGCGATGACAATAAATAAAGCTTAGCTTAACTCATAGGGCCTTACTAACAACCAAATCTAGTATACGGCTTAAGTATAATCTCCTCATTTTCCAAAATGTGTGTACCAATAACGAATTTAATAGTCGGCTTTAGTGCTAGTAAGGAGTTAATTTTTAATGTACATAAAGTCATGTTTAATTTTACAAATATGTCATTAAAGACCAGAGTAATGCCAATGCACTAATTTAATAGCATGAACAATACTAAAAAGGATTAGATTTGGTATCTAGAATACTAAAATTATGCGTTAAATGGTAATTGAATTTAGCTGAAACTGTATAAGCGTTATTCGATTTTCATGAATTTTAAAAATTCCTTAATCTTAATTATTATATACTGAAATACTTTACAGTAAAAATGTGTTTTTCATGAATGTTTCATTGAAACAATTAATTACTACATATTTCGTTATACAAAGTTATTATTTGATGAAAATAATATTATATTAGAGTTTTAAAAAGAATTGTTATGGAATCCAGTTTCCATTCAGGAGGGAAAAGGGAACCAACAAAGAGTATTAACTTCAGTGCATTGGTATCACCGCTTTATATAATAAACAAGAGAAGAAAACAATCTCAGCTGATTTTGTTTATTAGTGTGTAGGCGTTTCCTGATATTGGTATGTAAAATAAACAGTCAATTCAATTTGAAATTATAACCATTGTCCATATAGCTCCATGGAAGAAAATAAAAATTCAAATTCAAGTGCAAATATGAAACGTCAAACCAATGTTATGTAGTAGATTCAATGAAAATGTAGTAAATTCTTTGAAAGAGCCAAGTTTAAGTAAAAGCCGACTATTAAAACATTATTAGTACACATTAGACTTAAGTGTGTATTAATATTTAAGTCGACTTTTTTTTAAGTCACGACTAATGATTCGTTGTTAGTAAGGCCCATATAGTTTAACTCACAGTATGCCCAATGTACAGTCTATTGGAACAACAGCAAACATATTATATAAAGAGGTGGTGAAAAAATAAGCAAAGCCGCAGGTCTAAAAGTTTCGTAACACAATACGTAAATTATCGATTAACTAATATATACATATACATATGTATGTACGTGGTTACACGGTTTATAAAAATGACATATTTAAATATGAAACTTTGTAAATTTGCTTTGATATCGATTTTTAATTTATTAATTTGGCTTTCTTAGAAAATATATTGCAGAGATCCGATAATAAAAATTAGCGCTAAGTACGTTCATATCTACATACTCATTCATACCGTGCAGTTTAAAAATACACGAGCGAAGCCGGTCGGGTCGGCTAGTATGTACATATGTGGCAAACTTAATATACCTTTAGGCTATAAATAGGAGCCTAACTTTTTGGCCTTACTTTTTGCAAAAGTTCATCATAATCGGTTTTTTAATAAAAACACCACCAAAAAGTAGGCATGACTAAATGTGCGAGTGAATTATAGAAAAATTGAATATCTAAATAGGTATTTAGTCTTCATAAAGTTTTTCGATTTCATGTAAAATAGTGAAGTTATAAAAAAGTGGTCGGGACAGTTTGCAGATTCTAGAAGTGTTGGAACTACCTTTCTCAGAAGCGAAGAATATTTCATCCTCTTAGCTCAGAATTGAAGGACCAAAAAGTGGTGACGTACGAGCAGACAGACGGACAAGGCTCCATCGTTTTCGTTTTTGATACTGATCACGAATATATGTAATCTACTTTATAGAATCTATCTCGATTATTTCTGTACGTTACAAACTATGTTTCAAACTTAATATACCCATAGGATATTAATTGGATAAAAAATAAATAAAATTTGCTTAACTTCACCTGTGCTTAAAGTTCGTAAGTGCACTTGAGGCATTCATAAAAGAATAGAGTTATTCAACCATGCTTTTATTTATGAGATTGTGCAGTCGAATGAGCAAATAATTCATTCTGATTAATATTAAATAAATTAGATTCCAATGTGTGTCACGGTTATTCAAACATGATTTGCTAACGTAATACCACACGTAATTGCCTCATCCATACAAAGATTTTGTCTCCATGACACTACGATTTCATCAATCAAGTTGTCATTCTTGTTATTCAGTACCTCAACATTCGTAGTTCATGGTTGGCCTCAGGCAAACAGCAAGATTTGCCGGATATTGAAATTCTGCACATTCATTTTACCACTTCACTTTTTACTTGCACCTACATACATATAGGATAACTATTGGTTTCTTGAAAAATTTCGAACTCGAAATTTTAATCAAACTTGATCATTTCTCAGCTTCAAGAGAACACAGAAATTTCGAACTCGAAATTTTAATCAAACTTGATCATTTCTCAGCTTCAAGAGAACACAGAAGGATGATTTATAGTTCAAATGACTCAAGGACGAATTTACTAAACACAATTTTTTTTGTTTTTAAATCCGATGACCCATTATACATATGTAGTCACATCCATAAAGTATTCTTTGCATCCGGCTGAATCAGCTAGCTTAAATAAGATATGAAGAGGGCATAATTTTTCTTCTATCTCCTCAAACACGTAGGACGTTTGTTTTGAGTTACTGCTTTGACACATCCCAATTAGGTAGTGTTGATATCCTCCACTTGCTAAAAGTGAAAGGGTTGCTGCTAATTGCAACACAGGAGGCACTGCAGTGGGCAATTGGGCACTGAATTGAAGCATTGAAAATACGTATTGGAAAGTGTTCTTACTCAAACTGAACCTTTTAATAAATCTGTAAATAAAAATTATATTTACGCAATGAGTTTTGAAAAGTACTTCAAATTGTTCTTACACTTTATTTGATATGTACAGTGGATTGCTAGTATCTCTTAGTTGTCTTCGAACTATTTTTTCATCGATTTCACTCTCATCTGATGAACTAAGATAAAAAAATATCACCGGATCCATTTTTCAAAGAAAATTATTTTATTTTGCCGAATTTCACTCTCAAATGACATATATTTGGAGTTTAAACTATTACGATTCTAACTTTTAATCTGGTACAACCGGTATGATAAATTGGAAATTACGTTCCGTTTGCTTTCGCAGGACATAATCCCAATACGTTCATTCGTATGACGTCTGACGGTATTTATATTCGTACGATTACCGATCCGACGCGATTCGACCCCAGATTTATGCTCTTTAGCTTCCCTTACGTGTGAAGGGATGCCACTATTGAAGCTACAGAATATAAAAATAGTACATGCTACTACATATATGTATGTATAATGTTACTCTTTTGGTTCACCCACAGATTGTACAAAACATTCCGCAATGACAAATTCGTGTACTTCCTTATGGAGGCTTGTCTTGGTGGTGATGTATGGACAATAATGTCCAAGCGGAAGTACTTCGATGAAAAGACTGCTCGTTTCATAGCTGGATGTGTTGTGGAAGCATTCGAATTCCTTCACAGCCGAAACATCATATATCGTGATCTGAAACCCGAAAATCTTATGCTGAACAACGATGGATACTGTAAACTGGTGAGTTACCAACCTACACTATATGTTTTGCAACAAAAAACCCCATTTGTTATGTCATCCTTATTTAGGTTGACTTTGGTTTTGCGAAAAGAATTCTAGAAAATCACAAAACAAACACATTCGCCGGTACACCCGAGTACGTGGCCCCCGAAATCATTCTGGATCGAGGACATGACAAATCGGTAGACTACTGGGCTCTGGGGATACTTATATTCGAGTTGCTCGTTGGCAAATCACCATTTCGTGGTCAGAATCAAATCAAAATCTATCAGCAGATTCTCGGTGGAATCGATGTCATACAGATGCCATCGAGAATACCAAAAACCGCACAAGGCCTCATCAAGCACCTGTGCAAACAGATGCCTGCCGAGCGCTTGGGCTACCAGCGGAAGGGTATCCTAGATATTAAACGACACAGGTGAGTGTGTGCAAGGACTGCTTGAATTTTTTAATTTCCGTTGTGGTCAGGAAAAAAAATGTTAATTTTTCTCTCTACCGCCAGTTGGTTTGATGGTTTCGATTGGAAAAAGTTGAAAGCGAAAACACTACCGTCCCCGATTAAGCGCCCAATCAGTAGTAATACAGACTTGCAATATTTTGAACCATGTAGCGGGGATAATGATGAACCGCCTGATGAAACCAGTGGTTGGGACATCGATTTCTGATTTATAACGGTTGTATGTACTATTTTTTGTAAATTATTTGTAATTAGAACTTAAGGTCTGTAATAAATGTCGATTGCCCGCTTTGTAAAGAGTTGTTTTTAAATTATAGCGCTTTGTTTTCAATTACATCTCCAGTGCTTGACAATTTAAATATTAATTAACTCGTGTGGGAATTCAATCCCTTGGGAGATAATAAAAAAAAACTGTGTAAAGAATAGTAAAGCACTTGTCAATTTGTTTTCACAAGTGTAACTGGACTGAGCCAAAAATACCCTAAGGGCGACCATAAGTGGCCATTCAGAATGAACAAGCGTCACGTTAATTAAAGATTAACATACACGTGCTTCGTTTTACACCTCGTTTCATCATTTTTTTTTATAGTTTATATAGGAAATTAATTTATTATTAATTATGTTGTGCTTATCCTTAATTGCTTACATGATGCAAATAAATTGTATGATAAACGCATTCAAATGAAGTAGCAAGCAAGGACAAAGTTGACGCAGAAGTTTTTTATATCAATTCGCTGCATCATAAAAATGGATGATAATTAAATTAATTTATTTTTATTTAACAAAGTTTAAAAAATGCAAATTGTATTTTAAAACAGAATGCTTTTAAATCCATGAAACTGAATGATAAAACAATAACAAATAAAGTTGGAATTTTTAGGTTGTACATTCACAGAGAAAGTCATAAATGTAAATGAAAAAATTCTAAATTTGCGTCTGAAAAGGCAACCGTCAGTATATTTAACAGTCATCTTCTAACGATTTGGAAGACCGTCCATTTGCACCAATGTGTGTCACGATCAGTTGTCATTGTCCCGTACAAAAGCGATCACAGAAAAACCTGGTAAGAAAGGTATTTATAATTGAAGTCCAAGAAAACATTTGAAAAAGAGGCAGAAAAAAGAACACTTGGATCACAACTGACAGTAGATCAACAATGGCTTTATATCAGCAAAGATACGATCCAAAACTGAGCAGCTTGCAGATGAGTTCTGAGGTTCGCGCCAACACCTAAGCCCTTAAGCGGAGCAGTATAGAACATATAGAGAAGCTACAATGCTTCTGGAACGGATCGTCTGATTCCCCTTTCCTTCTTCCTTTCCATAAGCCCTACTAAAGTGGGCATGATATACTGCATTTTTTCTATTGATTGGGTAGGGAATCACTATAAATACGACAGCGGACGATGGAGTCAACGATGGCATCATAGCTTTAAACGGAAGTATAAGGACGCTTTATCTGAGCTGCTTCGACATACTCGAGGCCCAGGCCGATAAATATTTCCAAGAATATATCAGGGTTATGGTAAAGAAATGGTAGCGGATGAGCTTTTATTTGGCATTGATTTAAAATCGCCCTTCGTTATAGGCGTTTCTAAAAATGGAACTGGCCCTCCAGATTGGGGGTTCGCCGTATGGGAAAGTTCCTTACCAGTTAAAAAAAAAGTTCAAATTGATTTTAAGCTAATCAGCGATCGCCTGGCTGTGATCCGCATCAAGGCAACATTCCAAAACATCAGACTAATATGTGCACACGGCCCTATTGACGATTGACGAAGATGAAGACATTATCAAGGAGGACTGTTGTGATCTCCTGGACGGAACCCACTCAGCCTGTCCGGAGTATGATGTCAAAATCATACGCGGGGAGTTCAATGTAAGTTCGTAATATGGTGATAAATAGCACTAGGTTTCTTAGACTACGAATCGACACATCAGAAGGTTAAACCGTCAACCAAATCCACCACGTGCTAATAGATGCGAGGCACTCATCTAATATTCTGAATGTTCAAACTTTAAGAGGAGCAAAAGTCGACTCAGACCATTTTCTCGTTGAAGAGAAATTTACAACTCGACTATCCAACGAAAGAAAGCTGCAAACGGCCCAGAAAAATAAATTCAACGTTGCAAGCCTTAGCATGACTAGAGTAGCCAGAGTCTACAGAGAGCACCTGAGCGAGAGATCTGCACTGTGCATTCATCATCCACAAACGATAACAATCTGTGGAACCAATAACGCGACAACATCAAAGGGGTAGCAGAGACCACCATAGGCTACTAGCAACCACCCAAAAAGAGCCATTGGTATGATGATGAATGTATGCCCGCAGAAGGACAACGAGAGAAGATTATCAAATTAGAAGAAGGAAGGAGAAGAATATTTTGCGTAAAAAACATACTGGAACGGATCGTATGATACGCTATCCTCCTTTCTATGTAGCCCCTATAAAGTGGGCGTGGCCATATCGCATTTTGTACTGAAATATGACGATAACGTCGAACGTTCGAGGATGTAACATGTAAAATTTCATCAAAATCATTTTTTTGTGGTGACGGACCGACGGACGGACATGGCTAAATCGTCTTCGCTATTGATGCTGATTACGAATATATATACTTTATAGGATCTATCTCGATTATTTCTCTATGTTACAAACTATGTATCAAACTTAATATACGCTTAGGATAGGGTATAAAAAAGGGCCTACGCAGTCTCTCAGCTCAAGGATATCGAAGAGCCCCCGATAGGAATAACCGGATGTTTTTTTTTACGAAAGTCAAGCAACTGGGAGCTGGCTTTAAGCCCGGAATGCAGGCTCTTCGAAACATTGAAGAAAACCTAGTCACAGAAGTAAAGGGAATCGAAGATGTTTTTAAGCATTATTTCCAGCAGCTACTTTATGGACATCAGGTAGAGAGAATGATAGGGCAAGAAGAGAACGCACATCCAGTCAACGAAGAAGTCATCTCCCCTCCTTGTTTTGAAAAGGTTGACTCAGCTATCTAACAGCTGAAGAACAACAAGGCCCCCGGCTCTGATGGTCTACCAGCGGAGCATTTCATTTGATCCTCAGCCTCTCTACTAGATATAGCCATGTTATATCTAAAGATAGTATCAAGTGCACTGAAGTTCAACCGTGGTTCATAAACTACTGCTTTATTCGTTGCCCTACGATAAGCCTGATAGAATACAGGTTCATTTTGACTACCCTGTATGTATCCTAAGGAATCAAGATATATAAATGCCTAGGGCGGTACATGACCTGTTTTAAGGGATCTCTTGAAGAAGAGGGGATTGTAGTATAGTGCTGGACCTGACACCAAATTGTTCATTATAACGTCTGCCGATCGCTCGAAATGATTTCTAAATAATTTAATCATGAAATTATCTATTCGCAAAGTCCCCGCATTATCGTAAGTAAATATTTTTGTTTGAAATCAAGTGAAAATACTTACTCTTAGCTGATCTATATTTGCCCAAGCAGGTGCGTAGATATTTCCTTTCAAAAACTTGAAGTTTCTCCATACGAGAACTAATTCTCCATACGATGGACTAATATTGAACCATATAGGACAGCGGTAAGTCAATATTGGACGAATGAATTCAAGTAGCATATAAGTTTAACGTCAGAGGTAAGATGTGCGGAGTAAAACAAACGTTTAAGGCTCAAAAGGCTTTGGTAAGTTGTATGTTTACGTGTGCATTAAAATATAATATATTTTAGTATATATTGTATACTGGTTCAGCCTTACCTACGCCTAAATATTTCACACTAGTGGAACTTTTTAGTTGCCCATTACCATTGCTTATATTGCTTATTATTCTCAATTTTTTACAATTATTTCTCAAATGTCGATTCACTTGGCTTAAGACTGTTCTGAATAAAATAACTTCACATTTGTTGAAATTTAATTTCAGGTTCCAATCAGCACAATATTCCTGTAGCTGATTGAATTTGCGCTGGAGATTACCCTGGATAGCCCCTACTTTTGACCCATGAGAGTATAGTATTATGTCGTCGGTAAACGCTACTCCTACACTACCTCCGAACTATTCCAAACATGCTTTAGATGAGATGCGTTATCATGTGACCTCTTCAAACTCGTGCTGAAACAGACAGTGCACAGGGCAGGTGCTAACACAGAAAGCACTATCTTCACCAAATCTGTCCACCTGCTGTGATACGCAGACGACATCAGTATCATCGGTCGCTCACTCCTAATTTGGAAGACGAAATGCATGCTCTCCAAAACTTTGGCTGCCAGTTCTGCTATATGGAGCTGAGTGCTGAACGATAAGCAGGAAAGCAGAGCAGATACTGGGCACTTTCGACCACGTATGCGAAGAGGGCGAATGGAGGAGAAGATACATCCGCGAACTCTATGACGTGTACCTTGATGAGGATGTTGTCAGAAAAGGCCACATCGAGCGAATGGACAATAATGCTCCAGCAAAGAGGATCTTCGAATCACAGCCACCAAGTTCGAGACGACAAGGAAGACCGAACCTCCCTTTAAAGGATCAAGCTATCGCTGATGCCAGGGCGATTGGTTTAGAAAACTGGAAGCAGCGTACCCTGGATCGTACCCTGGATCGAAGAGAGTGAAAAGTTGCCGTGTCTCATGTAGAAACT
This sequence comes from Xylota sylvarum, assembly GCA_905220385.1. Classification (NCBI taxonomy): domain Eukaryota; kingdom Metazoa; phylum Arthropoda; class Insecta; order Diptera; family Syrphidae; genus Xylota; species Xylota sylvarum. The sequence continues at coordinate 63,198,015 of LR999957.1, read as the reverse complement.
CTTCACGGGTCGGGAGTCCGTTAAGTAAGTAAATACTAATACGGTTTTAATGAAAACAACCAATGAAAATACGACAGGCAGACTTGACAGTACTCCTGCTGAACAGAATAAAATCTCATCGGAAGATTTGCTGCGTCCACTTTTTGTAAGAATTTGTGAAACTGAGTCCTTTCCCGAAAAGTGAAGGAAAGAAATGATTGTCAAGCTTTTATTATACAGAGTATGAATAAGAACAGGAGGGGTATTTGCATGCTTCCCACACATGAATACTAACAGAAAAGTGTGAGTTTACTTGGAGCAGTGCAAATGTAGACATGTTATTCATCGTTTTTGAGGAGATTTTTGTGGAGAGTATCCCAATTAAATTGGTCCATTATAAGTTATGAACAATATCCACCCTAATTTCAGTTTAAACTTTTAGTAAATTATTAGTGGCAACTGACATATTTGAAAACACCATTTTTGTTTCATTTTCTTTTCAAAAGTTTTGTAGTTATTGTTATTATGTATTACATGTGTATTATACAAGGTGTTTCAGAAATAAAAGTACAAGTCTGGGCCCTCGTCACGTACTACGACAATCGTCTGATGATATCGTTTTGACGATAATTTTGCTTCACGTAACATTAAAACTCACTATCGCCTTTCACAAACACAAAACACAAAAAAAAATATAAAACATACAGAAAAGCTACAATCCGTCTGGAACGGATCGTCTGATACTCTATCCTCCTCTCTATAAAGGAGGCATTTTGTACTCAAATATGGCTATAACCTCGAACGTTTGAGGATGTTACATATAAAATTTTATCAAAATCGGTTTTTTGATGAAAACGCCCCCAAAAAGTGGGCGTGGCCAAAACTCTTCTACGGGTGAATTGTAGGGAATCTGAATACCTAAATATTTGGACTTAACAAAATTCTTCGGTTTCATATAATTTAGTGAAGTTATAAAAAAGTAGGCGTGGCAGTGGGCGGATTTAAAAAAAATTTACACTTCTACTGTATCTTTTTCTTGGAAGCCCAGATATGAAATTTCAGCGTCCTAGTTAAACATTTTAGGCTCAAACATCGGTTTTATGATGAAAACGCCCCCAAAAAGTGGGCGTGGCTAAAAATTTTGTATGGATGGATTGGAGGGAATCTGAATGCCTAAATATTTGGTCTTAACAAAATTTTTCGGTTTCATATAATTTAGTGAAGTTATGAAAAAGTGGGCGTGGCAGTGGGCGGATTTAAAAAATTTTTACACTTGTACTGTATCTTTTCCTCAGAAGCCCAGATATAAAATTTCATCGTCCTAGCTCAAAATTTAAGGCCCAAAAAGCGGTGACATACGGACGGACGGACGGACGATCATCGCTCAATCGATTTCGCTATTGATGCTGATCACGAATATATATACTTTATAGGGTCTATCTCGATTATTTCTCTATGTTACAAACTATGTGTCAAACTTAATATACCCTTAGGATAGGGTATAAAAAGGATACCTCTTTAGCTATCGTGCAAACGATGTCGTCTTAACGATACTGTTTGACAGTTCTTGGGGTTACGTGAAGCAAAAGTTGAATCGTCAAAACGATAGTGATTTTTAATGTTACGTGAAGCAAAACTATCGTCAGACGATTGTCGTCGTACGTGATGAGGGCCCAGGTCTTTCAAAAAATCCTTAAATAAATGATTATAGAATAAAGATCGTCAAAATTTAGCACCATATACATATGTATGTACATATAAAACAACAAAAATCTCTCTAAAGGTTACTAGAAAGGATGTAAGCTGCTATTAGAAAGCCACTTAGAGGGGGAAAAAACAAAACACTTTTCCAGCATTTCGATAAACTAATTATCGAACAGAAGCTGCTGAGATAGAAAACATTATATCATACCTTTGATATCAATTGTATTGGCGGGCATGTGTGCCAACTTAGGCAATGGGTTTTATCAAAATAGAACAGTTTCCAGCAACAGAGCGAATTAAATGAACTCGTACTTTATTCCAATTAAATTTTATTTTGCCTGGCTTGTGCTTTTAAAACCGAAGGTAATAAAATTACTTATGTACATACTTACAACAAAGAAAAAAATCAAATTTGCAATGTATCTTACGCAAGCAAATTAGTTTTCTGAATATTTAAAATACTTGGACTGAATTACTTACTGCTTTCGACGTTTAATTCTTCCAGAGTCTCTCCTTCCTTCGGATTATTATCGTCACAAGAAGCAATTATCAATTTAATTAAGCGCTTTAAATAACGTTGGTAAACAAATTTTTCATGGAAAAGGAAAAGCCACCCCAGTTCACAAGGTCGACTATCGAATTACAAAGGCACAAGCAAATGACAAACAGAGGAGGAGATCAAAGGCATTTATTTTGTTTGTATTATTCTCAAAACGAGGCATTTTATTTGGATATCTGATATCATAACATCCAACACACCAAAGCATAGAAAATCGTGCCCTTTGTGCAGCAAGGCTCATTTAGTAAGGGCGTGGTTTCTAACAAAAACTTCCAGAAAAAACTTTTCTATTTAAGAACCTGTGGAAAACGTGTTACCCTTAAATTTCCTAATTGAATCTGCTATGTGCCGTCCCAACAATTATCCCCTGTTGAGCATTGACATTATCACACCCTAGGCCTGCCGAAAGGACAGAATGCTTGACTGAATTCTGACTAAATGATTAGTTATTTCGCTAATTGCGTAGCCCATGAGGGAAAGTATTAGATTTGAACTCGAAAGACAAGACTTTGTCTGACTGAAATGCACTTAATAAAGCACAATCACCAATCCCTCAAAAGGATTATCAATAACAACATGAAAGTACTTAAATGTTTTCCAAAAAAACTTTTAAAATTCTCTTGTTGTTCTTAAACTCTTTGCCTTTCTGTGCGCACCGAAAAGCTATAGATATTTAACGAACCATAAAATCAGCACTCTTAATCCTTTCTTTCTTGGGCAATCTTGTGGGAGAATTCATATCGTATGTTTCCTGTTGGTTTTTACTTGCACCTAAACTTATAGGACAGGTATTGGTTTCTTGAAAAATTTCCAACTCGGGATTTTAATCAAACTTGACATTACTATGATGGAGAAGTTTAAAAAAAAGTGGGTCTACTAATTCTTTTGGTATGTCTGTGTTTGCGATGGGAGCCTAAACCGCAGGACCGACGGCTTCGAATTTCATATCTCTGTCCCGAGGGAAAATTTAAACTTTCATTCTAACGTCAGACTTAATAGTATGGACTTTACTTAGAGCCGATTTCAATAAAAATTGATTTTCTAAAAAATGGCTTTAACGATTTTGATAAAGTCTCATATTTTGAGTTTGGATACATGCTGTTAGATGCCACACCAAGTTTTACTCTATTACTCGTACATATGACGGTAATTTTAAAAATTGACTATTTCTCGGTTGTTTCTTCGGCGATTGGGCTTAAAGTTAATACATGAGGAATACAAGGCATATGCAAAGATTGGGCCTACCATATTTTGAAACGGGCACTTCCACTTTTTAAGACTTTCCAATATTTTCATATTTCGACTAGAAATTGAAGAAAATTAATAACGCAAAATTCTCTATAAAAAGGGGTGGAATTTCATATCTATCGAATGAATGAATAGTTTGAATTTCATTTCAAACTATTTACATACTGTTTATATTACTTTACATGAACTACAATCCTGAATAATTTATAAACCTTCACCATAAAGATGCGAATACGTACCACTCAGTAGTACACTTTACTTTCTTTCCGAAAGATACAAGCTAAATTGAAAATTTACAGAACGAATCGGAAAGTTGGTACGAAGGGTAATTTATTTTGTTTTTTTTTTTTTGTGAAATTTTACATAGAAATGGAAGACAATTCTACATGTTTTACAATTAAAAATAAGTATTGAAACATTTCGATAGGGGACGAGGGCAATTTACTGTTTGTGTTTATTTCAATTTCTGTAAGGAACAACAATTGGCGAAGGAACTGAGAAAAGTAAATTAGAGGGGTGAGAAATGGAAGTATGAAATTATAGACTTTCTATACTAGATACATGTGTACCTACATACATATATACAAATGTTTTCGTAAGCATTACCCTCCACAAATGCAAAATTAATCCATTCCATTCCAATTTGATGAAATGCATGACCAAAAACATGTTTAGGTTTTAAATTGTAAGCTTTAAATGTGAAGTTTCATTTACAAACGTTCAAGGTTATCATGGTATCTCAATCCAAGAACATAATAAATCACACCCACTTTATTAATACTGACACAAAACAATAAAGATAGGGTATTATACCATCTTTTCCAGATGAATGTAGCTTTAAAAAATGCGTTTAGGTGATATTTTCTAACTAAAGACAACCAAAAGGTATGAGAGCACAAGCGTTCTCATGATAGCCTCTCACAACCTCTCGCGTCTGGCCTGCATGAAACGATCCACTATGCGGCGCTGCAAAGAAGGACGAGATCTGCATGCGAACTCTACGAGCAAAAGAAACGGGAAAAACATCGCGATTTTCGAAAGAAGAAAAAGGAGCATGAGAAGCGCGCGATTAAAGTTATTAAGAGATTATATTCCAGGAATAATGTACGGAAGTTAAGCAACAGACCCGTACAGAAACCTTTAGGGATGAAGAAGGAAACCTCATAGTAGATTTACAGTCGGTGCTGAGAATATACCAGCGACGAAGACTAACATCACGCTGTCAGACAGAATGAACCACTCAACATAGACTATGATAGCCAAATTTTCACACTTCGACAGATCCTGAATAAAACCCAAGATACCACCATCTTTTTATCGATTTCAAGCCCACATATTACAGCATTTATAGAGACGAGAACAAAGTAATGTCTAATTTTGGCATCCTTGCCATACTCGTTCGCCTGTGCAGGAAGACGCTAACTGCTCCATCAAGGTCACCGCTGACCTATGATGTTAAAAAAGTTTTTATGCGAAACTACCTAATTAACACCAGAGGCAGAATTTTTCAAAATTCTGTGCAACTAATAGCGTATGCCGACGGTATTGACGTAATTGGTAGAATACTGCGGGCTATCACTGGCGCGTTCGCTAGTATTCAATCGGAAGCTGTGAAAATAGGTCTAGCGATAAATGAGGGCAAAGCCAAGTATACGCTGTCAGCAAAGAGACACACAACATCGACGAATTGGACAAAACGTCACAATCGACAGCTATAACTTTGAGGCAATAAGGAACTGTCTACCTCGGGCTCTGCTCTATAGGTATAGATAGTAACGTCTCAGCAGAAATTAAACGAAGAATAACTCTTGCAAATCGCTGTTTTTTTTAACTTAGATGTCAATTAAGTAGGAGAGCCTTTTCCCGAAAAACTGAGCAAACTCTGTATGAGACCTTTATCATCCCAGTCGTACTTTATGGCACTGAAGCTTGGACTCTGTCTAAGGTGGTTGAAGATATCCTCGGTCGCTTGGAGAGAAAGGTTGCCTGTTTGCGATCCAACGATGAAGTATACGAAATGATATTGGGCCTTACTAACAACGAATCATTAGTCGTGACTTAAAAAAGGTGTCGACTTAAATATTAATACACACTTAAGTCTAAAGTGTACTAATAATGTTTTAATAGTCGGCTTTTACTTAAACTTGGCTCTTTCAAAGAATTTACTACATTTTCATTGAATCTACTACATAACATTGGTTTGACGTTTCATATTTGCACTTGAATTTGAATTTTTATTTTCTTCCATGGTGCTATAAGGACAGTGGTTATAATTTAAAATTGAACTGACTGTTTGTTTTACATACCAATATCATTAGACGCATACACACTTGGCATACGAAAGTCGAAATAAACAAAATCAGTTGAGATTGTTTTCTTCGCTTGTTTATTCGTATAAAGTGGTGATACCAATGCACTGAAGTTAATACTCTTTGTTGGTTCCCTTTTCCCTCCTGAATGGAAACTGGATTGCATAACAATTATTTTTAAAACTCTAATACAATATTGTTTTCATCAAACAATAACTTTGTATAACGAAATATGTAGTAATTAATTGTTTCAATGAAACATTCATGAAAAACACATTTTTACTGCAAAGTATTTCAGTAAATAGTAATGAAGATAAAGGAATTTTTATAATTCATGAAAATCGAATAACGCTTATACAGTTTCAGCTAAATTCAATTACCATTTTAAGCACAATTTTAGTATTCTAGATACCAAATCTAATCCTTTTTAGTATTTTTCGTGCTATTAAATTAGTACATTGGCATTACTCTGGTCTTTAATGACATATTTGTAAAATTAAACATGACTTTCACATGTACATTAAAATTTAGCTCCATACTAGCACTAAAGCCGACTATTAAAATCGTTATTGGTACACACATTTTGGAAAATGTGGAGATTATACTTAAGCCGTATACTAGGTTTGGTTGTTAGTAAGGCCCATTGACCTAGTAAAGAAACTGCGCATCAGTCGTTTGAGATGGCTATGATATGTTAAGCAGATGTACACAAATGCTCCGGCCCGTAGAGTTTTGGAATCTAACCCGGAGGGAAAACGCAATACAAGAAGACCTCGCCTTAGGTGGCGCGCACAAGTAGAAGGGGACCTCAACTGTCCCAACAACTGGAGCCAGTTAGCTAACTGGAGAGGCTTGTTGGTTGAGGCCCAGGTTCACACCTTACTGCAGCGCTACCTAAAAAAAATAAGAAGAAGACAACCTTATCTTAAAAATAATTTGCACTATAGTTTCTGGCAGACAAATAAATCATTCCGCTTCCACAAGGGTTCTAACAGATAGTCGGTTAGCCGGTTTACTTTGAAATTTGGCAGTGATTTTTCTGACGAGCAACATTTTTACTTAAACGGGAATGGTAACAAACAAAACGGCCGAATGCGGAGTGACAGTAACTCACAGTAACATGTGAAACTAAATTGACGAATGTAAAAGTTGTCCTGGTGGCGATAAATAGAAGTCAGTACTACAGAATTTAACAGCTACGCATTTGGTATGTATTTCTGTGTGAAAAAGTGAATTGGATGCTCGGTAATAAAATAATTTTGTAAATAAACACATCATAAAATGTTTATAGCAATTAATTAAATTTGTATATCAAAGTGTGTTTTCACTACAATATTTATTGCTTAGCAGATTTGAAGTGGACGATACGCAAGAAAGGGAATGATAAATTTGTTTTTTGAGTGTAAACAAATATTCAGTGAGAAAAAGTGAATTGGATGCTAGGTAATAAAATCATTTTGTAAATTAAACATACAGAAAAGCTACAATCCGTCTGGAAGGGATCGTATGATACCCTATCCTCCTCTCTATAAAGTGGGCGTGACCAAATTGCATTTTGTACTCAAATATAGCTATAATGTCGAACGTTTGAGGATGTTACATGTCAAATTTTATCAAAACAGGTTTTTTGATGAAAACGCCCCCAAAAAGTGGGCGGCTGTAAAAAATTTTTACATTTGAAAATGATATGAAATTTCATCTCCCCCAAAAAGTGGGCGTGGCCAAAACTTTTGTATGAGTGGATTGTAGGGATTCTGAATACCTAAATATTTGGTCTTAACAAAATTTTTCGGTTTCATATAATTTAGTGAAGTTATAAAAAAGTAGGCGTGGCAGTGGGCGGATTTCAAAAATGTTTACACTTGTACTGTATCTTTTTCTCAGAAGCCCAGATATGAAATTTCATCGTCCTAGCTCAAAATTTAAGGCCCAAAAAGCGGTGACATACGGACGGACGGACGGACGGTCATCGCTCAATCGATTTCGCTATTGATGCTGATCACGAATATATATACTTTATAGGGTCTATCTCGATTATTTCTCTATATTACAAACTATGTGTCAAACTTAATATACCCTTAGGATAGGGTATAAAAAGTCATTTCAAAAGGTGTTCTAAATGTATGTAAACAAAAATTTTGCAGAAATGTCTTTACACATTTGCGTAGTTTATTTGTTTTAATTTAATATTATATTCAATCATCCTTGGATTACAGGTGCTATGGAGGCTGAGTCTGCAGACTTTACTAAAAGAATTATATCTCCCTCTACGGTATAATAATATATTTCCGCGGAGTAAAGCGGTCAATTCATGAGAAAGAAGCGATAGTGAGTGCTGATTGGATCTACGCGATTGGTATTCCGCCACCTCCAGCAGTAAGTGAAATTGTTGGATTGGTAGTGGTGGCATCTTCTATCACTTCAAAGCCACCCGAAGTCAGGCTTAAGCATTTGACCGAGGAGTGCAAATCGTGGCTATGTACATGCTCTTGCAAAGCAGGTAGTGGACGCAAATGTAAGCACATAGCCGCATGTTTGATACACATCAACAAATAAGTTAAATATGTTTGTTTTTCTAACATATCTACATATTATTATATAGTTTATATATATGTATGTAGCTAGGGAACCTAATCTACAACATATAAGTTCAACCGAGTTGGTACAGAAATGGGGTAAAACAGGGAAGTCTTTTGCCAAAAAATATATGTAGTGCTGTAGGTGCTAGCAAGTTATGCGTATGCCACACAAGGAAGAAGATTGCAGTTGTGGATGATGTGGTCACTCAAGAAGAGAGGAGTGCAATTTTTGAAGAACTGCTAAAAGGTTAATACTAATAATATTATTAATTGTTATAATTTCAGAAAACCGTGAATGCGAATTGAGAAAAATCCTTTCTGGTCTTTGATCGACTGGAGAAAGTTGCCAGCAAAAGGAAAGGAATGAACCTGACGGTTTTTTATACCCTATCCTAAGGGTATATTAAGTTTGACACATGGTTTGTAACATAGAGAAATAATCGAGATAGACCCTATAAAGTATATATATTCGTGATCAGCATCAATAGCGAAATCGATTGAGCGATGACCGTCCGTATGTCACCGCTTTTGGGGCCTTATATTTTGAGCTGGGACGATGAAATTTCATATCTGGGCTTCTGAGAAAAAGATACAGTACAAGTGTAAAAATTTTTGAAATCCGCCCACTGCCACGCCCACTTTTTCATAACTCCACTAAATTATATAAAAACGAAAAATTTTGTTAAGACCAAATATTTAGGCATTCGGATTCCCTACAATCCACCCATACAAAAGTTTTGGCAACGCCCACTTTTTGGGGGCGTTTTCATCACAAAACCGATTTTTGGGCCCTAAATTTTTAACTAGGACGCACAAATTTCATATCTGGGCTTCGAAGAAAAAGGTACAGTACAAGTGTAAAATTTTTTTACATCCGCCCACTGCCACGCCTTTTTTTTTATAACTTCACTAAATTATATGAAACCGAAAAATTTTGTTAAGACCAAATATTTGGGTATTTAGATTCCCTACAATTCACCCATAGAACAGTTTTGGCCACGCCCAATGAAAATTTACATGTAACATCTTCAAACATTTTTGAAAATGGGTTTTTTATTTTATTATAACTTTCAGGTGGTTGCAAATTTATTGTTATTTTGTATTGGTGAGCTAAGATTGGACAATCCACATAAAACCGTAAGTATGTGATCCATGTAAGGTACGATGGAAACACCTACTTTTTCGAACAATACCTTAAACATTTTCAGCCCTGCAATTCTTCTCTCAGCATGGACTCTTGCTGATGCTAATTTCGTTGTTCCTTCCACATCTTTGGAATATGTTTGAGAATGGAACTCTGATCTAATAATCTCAATTCCAGCTTTTGAGAGCTCGTCACCCATCAGAAACCCTTTGTCGACCATAACAGCATCACCCGGTTACATTTTTTGGAGTAAATCGGTTAAATAAAACATTGCCTTTTCTGAAGACTTTCCAGTAGCAACTTTACTCACATAATTTATTGAACCAGAAGGGGATACTCCAATAAGAACTTTGAGAGTATGTGAGCCCTTATAATGTGAATAAGTGCATATTAGGCATCAAAATACCACCGTTTTCGTACATTTGAAAAGCTCGAAGCATGCTGGAAGGCTCCTTAAATTTTGCTCTTTCGTTTGCGAGTATATTAAATCTTTGGTGATTTTACTTACCAGCTGTACGGTGTCAGCAAAATACAGCTTCTCACTTTTAACACTTACTTGAAATGATATAAGATCCTATCCAACGTACTGTGTGAACGTCTGAAGCCTTTCTGCAGCACACTAATCGGCACGTACCAGTGTGGCTTCCGGCCCGGCAGATCGACGATCGACCAAATTTTCACACTAAGGCAAATCCTGGAAAAGACCAACGAATTTCAAGTCGAGACTCACCATCTCTTCATCGACTTTAAAGCCGCATATGATAGCATTCATCGTCTTGAGCTCTACAAGGCGATGGCCGAATTCGGGATCCCGGCTAAACTGATCCATATCTGCCGCGTGACGCTGGATAACACGCGGTGCAACGTGCAATTCGGCAACAGTTCCTCTGAACTATTCCAAACATGCACCGGATTTCGGCAAGGGGATGCGCTATCATGTGACTTCTTCAATCTTGTGCTGGAACAGATAGTGCGCAGGGCAGGTGTAAACACGGAAGGCACTATCTTCAACAAATCTGTCCAGTTGCTGGGATACGCAGACGACATCGACATCATCGGTCGCTCCCAGCGCGCCGTGTTAGAGGCTTTTACGGCAATTGAAGAAGAGGCGAAACGTGTTGGCCTTGAAGTGAATGAGGACAAAACCAAATACATGTTGTCAACAAACAAAGAAGCATCTGTCCACCGCCTAGGACAAAACGTCACTGTTGGCAACAGTAACTTCGAAGTGGTTAAGGAGTTTACCTACCTCGGAGTAAATATCAACTCCACGAATGACAACTTAGTGGAGATTCGACGAAGACTTACCCTAGGAAACCGCTGCTACTTCGGTTTGGCGAAACAAATGGGGTCAAAACTCCTAACTCGAAAGACGAAATGTATGCTCTACAAAACTTTGATCCTGCCAGTTCTGCTGTATGGAGCCGAGTGCTGGACGATAAGCAGGAAAGCAGAGCAAATACTGAACACTTTCGAAAGAAAAATTCTTCGTCGGATATTCGGTCCCGTATGCGAGGAGGGCGAATGGAGGAGAAGATATAACCGCGAACTCTATGAGCTGTACCAGGATGTGGATGTAGTCCAAAAAGCCAAAACACGTCGACTACACTGGCTCGGCCACATCGAGCGAATGGACAATAATGCTCCAGCAAAGAGGATCTTCGAATCACAGCCCCCAGGTTCGAGAAGACAAGGAAGACCGAACCTCCGTTTTAAGGATCAAGCTATCGCGGATGCCAGAGCGCTTGGTCTAGATAACTGGAAGCAGCGTGCCCGGGATCGAAGAGAGTGGAAGGCTGCTGTGTCTCAGGCAGAGACTCTTCACGGGTCGGGAGCCCGTTAAGTAAGTAAGTGAAATGATATCGCAAGCTCTGCGAACGATGGAATCAATTTTAATTTGTATATTGTCAAGAGGATTCTATCTCTCATGACATGCACACTTTGTTGTCTCGTCGAATCCTTTCACAGGCTCGCACTAGCACACCCAACGTTGAAAAGTTAGGTAACCCTGTCATTGTTTTGAGTTTACTTCCCGTATGCCAAAGCGAAGTAAACATAGCGTTTTTTTGATAAGATTTTATTTTGTTTTGTTTAATCTAGCGTTCCTTTATTTCAAATTCAAAATTCAAAATCGATTGTGGACTTATGACCCATTACAGTGGGTCATAAGTACACATTTCACCGGGTCATAAATCCGCAATTTAATATGTTTAGTGGGTCATAATTCTACAATTTGCATAAGAACAAAACAAAATTAGATGAAATTCGTGTATTGCAGCGGACAGCATTTGTTTAACAAACCGTGGTACCCCCTGCAACCTCCCTACTTGGGGTCACTGTTGGATTTGAAGTAGGTGCGAGGTTGGCTGTATGAAAAGTTTATTTAGCATGTTTAGCATGTTTCGCATTGATTTAAATTAACTTTGCACATACCCAACCTCACACTTACACATTCCAAGTCCAATAGTGAACCCAAGCAGGGGGGTATACATACATATCTATATACATATCTAGCGCAACGGTGTAATAAACATACAGAAAAGCTACAATCCGTCTGGAACGGATCGTATGATACCCTATCCTCTTCTCTATAAAGTGGGCGTGGCCAAATTGCATATTGTACTCAAATATAGCTATAATATCGAACGTTTGAGGATGTTACATGTAAAATTTTATCAAAATAGGTTTTTTGATGATAACGCCAAAACTGTTCTATGGGTGAATTGTAGGGAATCTAAATACCCAAATATTTGGTCTTAACAAAATTCTTCGGTTTCATATAATTTAGTGAAGTTATAAAAAAGTAGGCGTGGCAGTGGGCGGATGTAAACAAATTTTACACTTGTACTGTATCTTTTTCTTCGAAGCCCAGATATGAAATTTCAGCGTCCTAGTTAAAAATTTAAGGCCCAAAAATCGGTTTTGTGATGAAAACGCCAACAAAAAGTGGGCGTGGCCAAAACTTTTGTATGAGTGGATTATAAGGAATCTGAATGCCTAAATATTTGGTCTTAACAAAATTTTTCGGTTTCATATAATTTAGTGAAGTTATGAAAAAGTGGGCGTGACAGTGGGCGGATTTCAAAAATTTTTACACTTGTACTGTATCTTTTTCTCAGAAGCCCAGATATGAAATTTCATCGTCCTAGCTCAAAATTTAAGGCCCAAAAAGCGGTGACATACGGACGGACGGACGGACAGACGGTCATCGCTCAATCGATTTCGCTAATGATGGTGATCACGAATATATATACTTTATAGGGTCTATCTCGATTATTTCTCTATGTTACAAACTATGTGTCAAACTTAATATACCCTTAGGATAGGGTATAAAAATGCACTCTGAAGTAAACAACCAGATAAGTAACAAAGCGCGAATTAATGGTTAGCTAGATAAGCTGCGGGAAAAAAAAACAAAATCTGCTTAATAGAAGCACTAAACATAGAAATGCAAAAAAAGAAATGCGAGTTAACCTTACGGCGAGATGAAATGGCAATTTGTTACATATGTATCTTCTGCGAAATAGAGGAAATACATTTCGATACTCCTGAGATAATAGTTTGCAAAATGAAAACAGCGAAAACCCGTTTGACACATAGTTTGTCACATAGAGAAATAATTGAGATAGACAATATAAAGTATATATGTGTGTATGTACATTCATGACCAGTATCAATAGCGAAAACGAAAACCAATTATTGCCCTTAGCCACGCCCACTATTTTGAGGCGTATTCATAGATAACTCGAAGTTATCGTCGTAGTTTAGTACAAAATTTAATATAGCCACGCTTACTTTACAAGGGTTGCATAGGGTATCAAAAAATCCATTTGATTGTAGATTTTTCAATTATGTAGCAAAGAATTGAAAAAAACCAAGCAACAGAAAAACCTTCACGTTACCCAACTCTAGTCACCTTGAACACCTTGAACATTGTACTGAAATACAACCCAAGTTCAAGTTCAATCGTAAACATTTGAATAAAATTGAAGAAATCAATTGCACGCACAATCAGTCCCAAGGACAAAAATTACTAAGAAATTAAGTTATTTGTCAACTCTGGCCAGAATCAACCACCCTTATCATCAAGTTCAGTGTATTCTGTATATTTATGAATAGCGAGTACTGTATCATACACTCTTTCTTCATTCCTTGAGTAAACAAATACAAGCACAACAAATGACTTATGGGGTGCGGCGAATATAGGATACTTTAATAATATGCCTCCAACGACCTAGAAAGTATCTTACATGTGACAAGAGTGTCGATGGATAAACAAAAACATACAGAAAAGCTACAATCCGTCTGGAACGGATCGTCTGATACCCTATCCTCCTCTCTATAAAGTGGGCGTGGCCAAATTGCATTTTGTACTCAAATATAGCTATAATGTCGAACGTTTGAGGATGTTACATGTAAAATTTTATCAAAATCGGTTTTTTGATGAAAACGCCCCCAAAAAGTGGGCGTGACCAAAACTGTTCTATGGGTGAATTGTTGGGAATCTGTATACCTAAATATTTGCTCTTAACAAAATTTTTCGGTTTCATATAATTTAGTAAAGTTATAAAAAAGTAGGCGTGGCAGTGGGCGGATGGAAAAAAAATTTACACTTGTACTGTATCTTTTTCTTGGAAGCCGAGATATGAAATTTCAGCGTCCTAGTTAAAAATTTAAGCCCCAAAAATCGGTTTTGTGATGAAAACGTTCCCAAAAAGTGGGCGTGGCCAAAACTTTTGTATGGGTGGATTGTAGGAAATCTGAATGCATAAATATTTGGTCTTAACAAAATTTTTCGGTTTTTTAGTGAAGTTATGAAAAAGTGGGCGTGGCAGTGGGCGGATTTCAAAAATGTTTACTTGTACTGTATCTTTTTCTCAGAAGCCCAGATATGAAATTTCATCGTCCTAGCTCAAAATTTAAGGCCCAAAAAGCGGTGACATACGGACGGACGGACGGACTGACGGACGGACGGACGGTCATCGCTCAATCGATTTCGCTATTGATGCTGATCACGAATATATATACTTTATAGGGTCTATCTCGATTATTTCTCTATGTTACAAACTATGTGTCAAACTTAATATACCCTTAGGATAGGGTATAAACATATAGAACAACAACAAATAGACGCCCAAGAACTCGTCTAATAATAAGTCGAAACATCCGTTTAGAACAGTTCGTATGATACATTATCGTTTTTATTTTGCATCAGTCCTAATATTTTTTTTCTTGTATAGAGAGGTGTATTTTTGGATTGAGTTGCAACGATATATTCGAACGTATTTATGTTACAAAACTGCATTAAAATCGCATTTTATAATGAACATTTTTCCAAAAGTTGGTTTACATGTAATGTATTAGTTGTATAAATAGATAATTTAAGTACAGTTGTTCCTACTTATACATATGTATGTTATGAATGTTTTTTTTTTTTGATATCTAGCAAAAATTTGAAGTTCTTGAAAAGTAAAACGTTGAAAACTCAGAAATGCAGATCTGAACGTGGGGTCCAAGATCTTATTTAGATATTGATTTACAAACCCTTATTATAAATAATAATAATAACGATTGAGCCATGTCTGGCCGTTCGAACGTCCATCTTTCCATATGTAACCATAACATAACTAAGACCTTTTGATTTCTGTTTTCCTATCCCTTATCTTATGCATAAGGCATTTAGTATTTTCGACAAGTCTATTAGAATAATGCTAAATCATGCGAAATGAAAGTATATAACAAATTCAAAAACAATTTTAAGGTCAATTGCTGAAGGTATAGCTGGGAAAAGCAAAGTCCCGTTGCGTGTATGTCACCATTATACCTACTTTCTGTAAAAAAAAACTTTGTAAACTACATGTCTAAATTAACTAAAATGTGAATTGGCAAAGCCTGGTAAAATGCATGTCTAAACTAACATGTTGTATTGAAATAGTTGGATCTCGATTTTTATTAAAGACTATATTAAGTAAAGTATCTACTCCTAATTTTATGGTAAGGATGAAAATTCCATTTTTCTCTCGAATCTACAGATTCCAGATATGAAGTTGGAAGTATCATATGTTCCGTTCCAGACGGATTATACTTTTTCTGTTTTTACTTCTTTATCATAGTAATGTCAAGTTTGATTAAAATCTCGAGCTCGAAATTTGTTCATGTAAACAGGAAACCATGCCCTAAGTCATATGTGCATGTAAAATGTGTACACTTCCATGTACATACATATATGTATGTCCTCTTCTCATTCTCCCTCAGAAAAAGTCATCTTGCCTCCTTAAATTTTACAAAAGAATTACGGACATTGCTCAATCATATCACGACCTTTCCATGCATCCTTACTTGTATTGCCGGATGGTTTCCTTTTCTTTTTTATTTTCTCTAGAGACCAGTTTCACGATTAGGTCTCCGCGTGGTTTTGTTTATTCCTTGACCAACCCAAGTGGTAACGAAGAAGAACAAAAGCGTACAAAAGCAGTAGGGACGTGAGGACGAAAATGCAAATGTGCGGAAGTTCGTATGTTCAACAGTGATTGAAAGAACATCATTGATTATGAGAACGGGCATAATGTATTGCTATAGAAGGCAAGTCCTCGTTGACTGTTGTTGAATGAAATTGCCGTCCATATGTGGGATTTGTTAATCAAAGCTGCTATTGTATTCATAGTAACTGATAGAAACTGCTAAGAGGATGTAAGTCAAGTTCTTATAAATAAATTAGTAAACGAGTTCAGTTTCTGTATATAATCCAGCAGCTTGCTTGTTTCTATTTGTAAGTTTACATCATGGATTTAATAAAAGGAATGGGATCAATAAAAAGATACATAGTACAATTGTTTGGAGATGCTTATAACATATAAATGTACGTAGTTATTTGAAGGAGGAAGTAATAGTAGATTATTAGCTTTTTATAAAAATCATTCAACTCGTTTCCTATCAATTCTACAATGTAGTAACTCAATGTACAATCAAATTAAAGAAGTAGGTAATGATGTACTTTATTGCTGACCTTTTTCTTCATAATTATACACACACAATGTTATCGTCATAGGACCTTAAGAGTTTCCATGTGCGTAGTTTTCCAATAACCTTGAATATATTTATTACACACTCAGAGGGTGAATGGGCGGAACTATGTATGTATGTATATGCCATAAAAATAAATATCAGTATCTGTTTACTTTTGAAAACAATGATTTTTCTTTCCATAAGTCAATATTTGTTGTTGACACTTTTGTTTGAATAAAAACAATAACACCCTACTGTTCGAACAATGAGGCCTTTTAATATGTCCTAAAAGTGTTGATTATCTTTATGGAATAGAGGTTATAGCATTATACTTTTACGCCAATGCATTTTGTTTTCCATTAAAAAAAGACTATTACCGTGACATTTGCAAAAAAATACTGTTCTAAATATCTGCTTAAGCAACGAATTTCGTATCTCTGCACAATGTTGCTTACAAATAAAGAATGGTGAATTATGTACTTACACATGCTTGTATGAATTATGTACCTACTCGTGTACACTTTGGGGCACACTACTTATTCGGCAAGTAGCAGTGTGGGTTCCAGTTTGATATATCGAAAACCCAAAGAACTTCAAGTCAAAACCCCCATCTAGTTATGACATCAAACAAATTTAAGACAGTATTCATCGCTCAGCGCTTTATAAAGTCCGAATTTCAGATCCCGAAATGGTCAAATGATGAAATGGGGCCTCGATCTGCAGACAATATATGTACATATGTAGAGTGTCAGTCAGGCCGAGAAAGAAATCCAGCCTCTCTTCATTCATTCTGCATGGGGCTGCAGCGATACTAATGTCCGAGATGAGCGACTAACCGTGTTAAATGTAATAAGTTTTTAGGAACCCAAGGAGAACGGATTGGGATATTTATGTATAATATTGTGGGGTTTTAACCCATAAAAAAAGAAAGAAAGAATTACTTTAAGTACAAACGTTTTTTTATTTTATTTTATTCGTCGCTTTAGAATCACTTGGGGGAGCGTGTTCCTTCTCCGGAGTCCTTCTTTGCTCTGTCTCCTCCCTTCAACGAAAAGACGTTTCTTTTAAAATGATGGCTGATCTTTTAACGAAAGCCGTAAGCCGTACGTTGTAATATGGCGCGCTTTTCGATTATATGTTGTCGGTGATGCCAACACATTAAAATGTTTAAGGTATGCCACAAATATGTATGTACAACAATGTATGTCAACAGTCTCACCTTAGTCCAGCGTCATTCACCTTCTGACGTGGATCAGATAGTGGAAGCATTATGGCCACACGTAAGCATCCTAATTTCGAATTCATAAACGATCATAACACCTAATAATTCAAACTAGATTGAACCCTATCTGGACTTTAACGTTGAGTATAATCCCGACTTAGCTTTCAATTAACTCGATATATTGCAGCCAGTTGGCAAAGCAATGCGCGAATCTCTTAACGAGATCTTTATCATAGACGTATCGCTGTTATGAATTCCAGGCCGCAGGGAATTCCAGGCAATTGCAAAACGTGAGCGAACGTCTTATGACAAACCGCATCAATGTTAAATTCGCTAACCCCACCGAGGACAAAGACAACGCCATCAAGGAATGTTTTGCGAGCTCCTCGACAAAACTTACGAGCAATGTCCTAAATATGACGTTAAAATCGTATTGGGTAACTTTAACGCCAAGATTGGAAAGGAGGACATCTTTGGTAGGACGATTGACAAGCACAGCCTTCACGACACCACGTCCGAAAATGGCTTTAGGCTTATTGACTTTGCGGCGGGGCGAAACGTTACTATAGCAAGCACACGGTTTCCTCATCTCAATATTCAAAAAGGGACATGGCAGTCTCCTGATCATCAAACGGACAACCAAATTGATCATACTGCGATGGACGTAAGATATGCCTCCAGTATACTGAAAGTCCGAATCTTCCGAGCAGCCAACGTCGACTTGGATCACTACCTTGTTGCAGACAAGGTACGAATGCGGATATCCCAAGCGACACAACATAGAAGAAATACTGGTGGACGATATAACGTTGAAAATCTACAATCGCAAGAGACCGCCAGAACCAACAACTCCTATTACCGCAAGCATCAAATGCCGAAGACCAGTAGCAACGCTGCCAATATACCATCAGAAATGTGCGCAACTGATGTGCTGGATGTCATCCGGTCACCACCAAGAACCAGGGGTTTCTTTGACGAAGAATGCTGGCAAGCACATGCAGCTAAACAAGGGACATACAAAGCGGCGCGGCAAAGAAGGACGAGGGCTGCTCTTGCGCTCTACGAGCCGAAGGGATTGGAAGAACCCCGGCTTCTCTATAAGAAAATAAAAGAGCATGAGAAGCGCGCGGTCGAAGATTTTGAGAGATTGTACTTCAGGAATAATGTACTGAAGTTTTACCAATAGGTAAAAAGAACGTGTCAAGGCAACAAGTCCCGTAAAGAAATTTATAGAGATGAAGAAGGAACCCTTGTAGTAGAGTCACAGTCAATCCTGAGAATATGAAAGCATTTGTTTTGCAGACATATGTACATACATATATAGCCCCAGGCTAATCCGACCTGCGGCGCCACTTAAGTAAGTAGAAAAAAATTCATTCCCTGTTAGGTAGAATGAACTATTCAACAACTTATGTAGATAATGATTTCCAAATTTTCCGTCCCCCTAATCAGAGCGAAAGAAGTATAGAAATACGCAAGCTTAGATCCAACAAGGCTGTTGGACCAGACGGCTTACCAGCCGAGTTCGAGATGACTTTGTAAAGAACATACACCATCTCATCTCAAAAATTTAGTCAGACGAAAGTATGCCTGATGAATCGAATCGTTTGCCCGATCCACAAGAAAGTAGATGCCGTCGATTGCGACAATTATAGAGGTATCAGTCTCCTCAACATCGCATACAAGATCATATTTGCCATATTGTATGAACGTCTGAAACCTCTCGTCAACTATCTGATTGGCTCCTATCAGTGTAGTTTCAAATCTTAACATTTCTGCAGATCCTGGAAAAAACTCAAGAAGTCCAAATCGATACCCGTTACCTTTCATCCTTTTTAAGGCCGCATATGACAGCATTTATAAAGACGACCTATACAGAGGTATGTCCAGTTTTGGCATCCCTCCTGAACTCATCCGTTTGTGCTCCATCCAGATCGGTAATGATTTCACCGAGTCCTTTGATGTCAAAAACGGATCTTGAGTATACTTGAAAGAATTGTGTGAAACTCATAAGCCAAAAACGGAGAGACAATCTCTCAAAAGTCTACTAGCATACGCCGATGATATTGACATATGTAATTGGCAGAATTCAACTTTCAAATTCGCTAGTATTGAAACAAAAGCTGCCAAAATGGGTTTAGCAGTAAACGAGGGCAAAATTAAGTACATGATGTCAACGAGAAGAGACACACAACATCGGCGAAGTGGACAGAACGTCACAATAAACAGCTATATTATTTTGAGGCAGTAAGGGACTTTGTCTACCGTGACTCTAATATCAGTTCTGAAAACAACACTTGAGCAAAAAATAAAACGAAGAATAACTCTAGCCAATCGCTATTTATATATTGGGTCGAGAAGGCAATTGTGTAGTAGAGTCCTATCCCGAACAACTAAAAAGTTTTCTTATAAAATCTTGATCAACCCAGTCCTCTTTTATGGCGCTGAAGCATTAACTTTATAGAAAACGGATGAAAATATCCTCGGTCGCTTCGAGAGAAAAATGTTTCGTAAAATATTCGGTCTCATTTGCATTAACGGTCTTTGGAGGGGGAGACTCAACGACGAACTATACAAGCTGAACAGCACCATCGTTCTCGTCAAAAAACTGTGCATCGGTCGTTTGAGATCGCTATGCCGAATACCAGCGCTCTGGCCCGCAGAATCTTTGAATCAAAACCGGATGGACAACGCAGTACAGGAAATGCTTTCAAGAAAAAATTGAAATCTTTCTCAATAAACAAGAATGCGAAAAGAATGACACTAATTAGGTCTCAAGAATCGGAAGAAAATCATGAGGCGAGACTTACTGCAGGTAAAGATTGTCAAGCCAAATCTCGCGCATAAGAAACTTCTAACCAACGTTAGTCTCGGCTTTTCCTTTATATTTGAACATGTTCGGCAGATCCAAATAATATGGGCATCTATGGAATATATAAAGGTATTAGTTTCTTACTTGCTTGTCTTAAAGGTAGCAGGCGGGCAAAGCAAGACAAGCACGAATCAGTTAGAATGTAGATATGTATATTTAAAAAGTACAGACCATTAAGGCCTCTATGTTGTTTGGTCGCTATTTTGGTTTGGTTGAGTCTTATCAGTTTCTATTTGACGATTGTGAAAAGCAGTAGATAACAATTTAATGTATCTAATGTCTACATAAAACATACACAAAAACTACAATCCGTCTGAAACGGATCGTATGATACCCTATCGTTCTCCCTATCTAACTTTTATAAAGTGGGCTTGGCCATACTGCATTTTTTTATTAAACTGCAATGATAACTTCGAACGTTTGAGGATGTTACACGTAAAATTTCACCAAAATCGCTTTTTTGATGAAAACGCCCCCAAAAAGCGTGTGTGGCCGAAATTGATGTATGAGTGAATTGTAGACAATTTGAATTCCTACATATTTTGTCTTAACAAAAATTTTCGGTTTCATATAATTTAGTGAAGTTATGAAAAAGTTGGCGTGGCAGTTGGCGGATTTAAAAATTTTTTACACTTGTACTGTATCTTTTTCTGGCCCAGATATGAAATTTCATCCTCCTAGCTCAAAATTTAAGGCCCAGAAAGCGGTGACATACGGACGGACGGTCATTGCTCAATCGATTACGGTATCGAAACTGATCGCGAATATATATGTACATATACTTTATAGGGTCTATCTCGATTATTTCTCTATGTTACAAACTATGTATGTATCAAACTTAATATACCCTTAGGATAGGGTATAAACATGTTATCTCAATCATCGTCGATTTGTGAACATCATTTGGCGACATCATTGGGCCACATTTTTTTTTTAAAGACGCAAAAATATAATCACGTCGATGATTGAATCCGGCGGATTGATTGCGGAGGGAGTAACAGTTGACTTTTACATTTTCCCCATTATTGAAAACTTCGGTTTGCAAGTGAACGAATGTCGGTAAGAAAGTGAAAGAATGTAGCCATTATTGAAAACGCAAACCATCCGCACTCCATACAAAGTCTGACGTTTTCAATTCGCATTAAAATTGCTGCGGATTTACGGTAACAACTGCTGGGATTTTTTTCTTCGGGTGAGCGACGAAGTTCTTGCCAGTGGTGGGAGCTTACTTTTTAGTTCGTTCAAAACGTAGACGAATGCAGATTTATTTAGTCTAACATTTTTAATAAATCTGAACACGATTTCTGGGCGGTTCTTATGGCGAATTGATTTTGTTATGTTATTACTTACTGAGTATCGGCCAACTCTAATACATCCTTCGCTTGTATCCTTATGTGCCTTCGTATACCCCTGGTATCAATTTCATTTTCAAGATTAATAAAAAATTCTATTGTATCCATGACTTTCTCAGAATTACTTAAATTCGACCTGTTACAAGCGTATATTTATTTAGGAACATTGACATACTATACATGGACTGCTAGTGAAATGTCATTATCATACAACATCTGCGAAAAAAGTGTCGCTAACATAACTAGCGGTCGGAGTTCGGAGCGGCAAAAATGCGAAGCAAAAATGCCCATCACCTTGCAATTCTTCATAGAACACTAGAGGCACCTATTGGAGTTGAAGTAATTTACTGAGTACAACCGTTGAAATTCAAGTTGTTGCCGTCATCCCTTCGAACAGATGTCGCCAAAAAAATTTTAATAATGAGTTGTAATTTATGTGTTGTTTTGCTTTAAAGATGAATGCATTGTAAATTGCAACTAATTATACAGGACTTAATTTTCTATCATTTTTACTTGAAGTTTTCTCCGATTTCTTAATTTAAGCGCAAGAATCACAATAATTAAATGTGTACTCGTTTTCACGTCCAACATCAAACAAAGTGTGAGCTTCGAAATATTTCCGCTCCGAACTCGGACCCCTAATGCTAATGTTGGCACCGGTGCGAAGTTGACTACTAGCAGTCCATGTATAGTATGTCAATGTTTAGGAATATATCCATTTTACAATAAATCAGCTGTCGACGAAGTCGTCGGTAAAGAGGTTTTGCGGATCGATAACGCGGTTCATCCGCCGGTTTCTATATTGTGATCATACAGAAAAAGTGAATCGTTGCGGATTGGATGAAATCCGTCCGCTATCAATCCGCCGGATTCAATAATCGACGTGAATATATGTAAATTATACAATATACGATATACATACATACATACATATAATCTTTTCGGTCTTAAACAACAGAAATTGTGTTGAATTGGTACCCATATGAAAACTTCGATTTTGTGTTTATAGTACCATAGATTAATACAAACATTTTTCTTAGGTAGGTACACAAAATCATTCTGTATCTATCTCATAATATCAAGCAACAAAGTGCAAATAGATTTTTTTCTGAAGAGTTTAACTTTCTCAAACAAAGGTACTGATTTCCAAACCCTCTGACATCTCTCCTACATCAAATGGGGAATGAAGTTGTAAAATGTTTACCATATGCGTGAAAAGGGTTGATTTTTATTAGACATACACATGTAACAACATTTCCTACTCCATCCCGTTGCGTTGAATGAAGAAACTTTTTTTTTTCCAAACAAAACCACGTCGTAACGTACATATATATACACATATATACATACATATATACAGTACTTGTAACCCCTACAGAGGGTTGACTTCCCTATCAATACTGAAGGGAAAAAAATTAGGGTTTCCTTTTTATACCCTATCCTAAGGGTATATTAAGTTTGACACATAGTTTGTAACATAGAGAAATAATCGAGATAGACCCTATAAAGTATATATATTCGTGATCAGCATCAATAGCGAAATCGATTGAGCGATGACCGTCCGTCCGTCCGTCCGTCCGTCCGTCCGTATGTCACCGCTTTTTGGGCCTTAAATTTTGAGCTAGGACGATGAAATTTCATATCTGGGCTTCTGAGAAAAAGATACAGTACAAGTGTAAAATTTTTTTACATCCGCCCACTGCCACGCCTACTTTTTTATAACTTCACTAAATTATATGAAACCGAAAAATTTTGTTAAGACCAAATATTTGGGTATTTAGATTCCCTACAATTCACCCATAGAAGAGTTTTGGCCACGCCCACTTTTTGGGGCGTTATCATCAAAAAACCTATTTTGATAAAATTTTACATGTAACATCCTCAAACGTTCGATATTATAGCTATATTTGAGTACAAAATGCAATTTGGCCACGCCCATTTTGTAGAGAGGAGGATAGGGTATCATACGATCCGTTCCAGACGGATTGTAGCTTTTCTGTATGTTTATTTACACATTTCAAATCAACGTCCAGTGAACTTTTCTCCCATACGTTAATTTAAATTTCCCCAAAGTTTATATGGGAGTTTTCACGAAATGTTTGCATTTGGAAAACATATCCGTTACATATGTACATACATGTGTACATATGTATAAGCAAATGTAAAACGATTTAATTGTATTTTATGGGAAACTCTAATTTGTTTCATTTTAACGAAAATATTAATTAATGACAATAACACCAATGAAATTCCAACGTATTTTATAGAAATTTAAATAAACGGGTTATTTTATACATACTAATGGCTTTGTATAAACTCAATGGTGATATTAACCAACTGTGCAGTCGAACGATTTCGAATATTCGATATATGTATGTATGGGTAAATGTGGACTACATATACATATTTGAATACATTGACTGAAATAATTCGCCCTACTAGGGAACCAATTAATATCTGTGAATAATATTATATTCATGAATAAATAGTAATGATTATTTTTTTACGTACCCAAGTTTCAATTATGCTGCTAGTTCACCCTGAGAAAGAAACAATAATTTTTTTGTTAAAAATATGTAATATCAAAATAAGCACGTATTTACATATTTAGGTATGCATAAGTATGTGAGTAACTTATTTTATGTAGAAATATTAAAGAGCTGGCTGTGCATATACATAGATACATGTGGTACCTAGACAGTTTCCTGTGATGTCTGTTCTTGAATTACTAATACATACATATACACAAATGTATATCTCACATAACAGTATATTAAACGGCTTAGTTTCGTTAACTATAAATACTAACTTAGAGCAGATTCGATGAATTGTTGTTTAACATGGTGATTATTGGAAAGTATGGCGGTACAATTTTTAAAATTTATCTTGGTAACGCATACATACAAATGTACATATGTATGTATGTACAAACATAGACTCGTTAGTTAAAACGATAATCGACTCCTTAAATAACTTGCTACATTATAAATTTTTATTTACATGCTAAAAATTCAAAATGCGGCTTATTTTTCAATACACAATTTTAAAATAAAAATAATTTTGTTGCAACGTTTCCAAATACTTGTCCTGCTAAGTTTTTGCCTAGTGCGACTGTTCTCGAATTAAAAAACAAATAGGTCGAGATGAGTTCGGCCACGAATGAACTAAAAACCACGTTGAAAATACATCTCAAATAGTTCTACTTGATGATGGTCAAATGAAAGATTTTTTCCCGCATGATGTTGATGTTGGCATTGATGACGATGAAAATGCAGCAGATTTAGAAGAGGAGGAAAGCATTATTTAACAAAGATTAGATACTTTGCGTAAAATTGTAAGAAAAACACAAGAAAAGCTGCAATCCGTTATACAACCTACCAAAGATACCCTATAATCCTTTTTGTGGAGTCCTCATAAAGTGGGCGAAGCCTTACTGAATTTTTTTTTATTTGTAGAATTACAACGATAACTTCAAACGTTTGAACATGTTGCACATGTAGTTAGCATCTACGATCTTGCGCCGTGGCTCAAATGGGTAGTGCGTTTGACTACGGAGCGAAGAGTTCTAGGTTTCATCCCTAGACAACACCCAAAAAATTCTTTC
The DNA here is from genome assembly GCA_905220385.1 of Xylota sylvarum. NCBI lineage: Eukaryota > Metazoa > Arthropoda > Insecta > Diptera > Syrphidae > Xylota > Xylota sylvarum. Next base: position 63,172,438 of record LR999957.1, on the reverse strand, counting down.
ACGGCCCCACCTCTCGCGAACGTATGACAAAAATTCAAAAAAAATTTTCAAATAAAAAAATGCCCCTTCGGACATGATATTAAACACTAGACAGTTCCATTCCATTGGTTTTGTGAAGCTAGGCATTTTATTGCTCAAATATTTGTATTTGTAGCATCTACTAACTGCAGTCTTCCGTAGCAAAATAAAGCGAGTACTAAGCTAATGCTACGAGAATAGCTGAAAGTACTTCTTAGCTAAACTGAAATATAATCCACCCCCAAAAGGATTAAGGTTAAATTTGGACAGCCTCAAAAGTCAGAGTGAGAGGAAACTATAGAAGCGACGCCGACAACAGAAGCTGGCTATACTCAAAATAGCGTTGCTGCTACACGCATTAAAACTTATGTTACTTTGGGATTTACATTTAGTAAAATCTTGCAAAAGGCCTCGAAAAATAACGCAGTATAAGCAAAAAGCAGTCCATTTGAAAGTTACTGTTTGTTCCAAAATATTGAAGTAGTTTGGAGTAGATACATACATACATACATCGATACATAATCGAAGGATATTCTTTATGTAGGTACACATATGTATACATATATGTACATACATATGTATGTGCACATATGGATGCATTACAAATAAATTCCATTCAACATTTAAAGATTCAATTACCAAATAAATTATGAGTGCCTCTGTTAGTCAATCAGTGCGTTCTACCTTTATAATGAGGACAAGTTTGTTTGAAAGGTTGCAAACATAAATAATTCAAGAATTAATCCTGCCAAGTACTTGCTTAAACTCACACCTATTACATTTGTATGTACATATGTACATACATTTATTTAAATGCGATCTGTATTCAATTACTAAATCCATTAATACCCTTTTTACTTTTAATGGAAACCAATATTAGCATTCCCATAAAAACTCAATTTTATAGCCCACACTCGAATCCCTTTTACGATATTTTACTTGTCGAAAACAGTTCCTATTTCTACTCAGACTCTTACGCGCCATGTTCATTCTATTAATCGACCCCAAGAAAAAAGGAATGAAAACAGAAAGGCATCCAACTCGCCTAAGATCCTAAAATCTCATTATCCCTACGACAAGATAAAAACTCATCAATACAAGAAGCTGGTGGGCATTCCTCCCGCACTTTAAAACACATATCTAACTGTTTTATCCACAGAAGCTATTCGGTCTGTGCGCCAAAGCAGGAAGTCTCATTTAGAACAAAAGAAACATTTGACTGAGAAAAAAAATCCTGACAAACAAATCCACCAAATTATTTCCTTTTGCTTTCCTCCGTTTTTCTAAACCGTTTCGTGCTTACAAAAAATACTCCGATATCGTTTTCTTGCAGCTTGTGAAGACTTGTTTTGTCCGCTTTGCAAAGAACAATGCACTTAATCTCTTTCCTTTATCGTTTAGATACTTTTCCCATATCTTCGACTGTGGATAAAAACAAACACACATAAAGACGAGAACTTTAGAATCCTATATACCCCATTTAGGATTTTTACGTTTGATGTAGCTTTTTGTTTTTATCGAGTCATGTTCTTTTGCATTTGACTATCCTTCAATAGGTGATAAAGTTTTCTGGGGTCTTATACGCGCTTAATTTAGCGGTATTTACGCTTCCCTGATTTTTTCCTATAAATGGGATTGCCTTTCATTTCCTCTAATTAGCGACGCTTTAGACAATGATTGTCGCATGCATATTAATTGATGTTGAAACCCGATTTGCTGAAAGGGACTTTCTTATTGGTTTTTTTTTTAGAGGATGTCCTTCTATCCTGATAATGAGTTTGCCTTTTTACGCAATCATTAGTGTTTAGCATTTGAATTTGTTTCGTTTAATTGTGGGCCTGGAAATTGAAACCAACTTTCGCGGCGAAGAACCCTGTCCTATCATTAGGCAAAGAGTGTTTGATCTTCGCCTTGAGCCTAGCTGCTAATTGAAATTTCAACTAAATTGAGGTGAAGCGACAAGAATGAAAAATGAATTTAAATTTTAAATTTTCTGAGGCTTTTTCCCTAGTATCCACTAGCGGGGTTATGGATGTTATGTGATATAAAGGGGATTTAAGGCAGTTTTACCAGATAATTAACACTTGGCCCAAGACATGGTCGATATAAAAGTTCGCATTATTTCATCATAATTTCATTATTTCATAATGCCCGTATATGTGTACATTGTACATATAAATAAATAAATAAATAATTGACGCAACAGGTCCGTTGAATGCCCAGGGTCTAGCTTCACACAACCATTCGTGTTGTGTGTGTCAAATTCTTTAAATTAATGGAAGGGGCCTACTGTTTAAAGAAATATTTGGTGTTGTCTGGGGATCGAACCTCGAACTCCGCGCTCCGTAGTCCAACGCATTGACCACTTAAGCCACGGCGTCCACATTGTACATATGTATGTACATACATATGTACGAACAACATATGAAGGTGCTAGTAAAAGATAACACTTTATCTGTGTTCGATATATACATATATAGAAAAGGTTTTTGAAGTAGTCAATTTTATTTACCTATCGGCAATTCAGTTACAAAGCTGTTTTCTGACGAAAGTTGAAATGTTAAAGCTTCACGACGTAAGTACGTTTGCTTTTTTTAACGAATATGAATCAAGCATTCCCTTCGGGTATACAAATTTCTACGATATAAATTTTCATATTCTATATTCTAACGGTGAACTCACATGTACTCGTATGTATCGTAATGCATAAGAATAAGTTTCTTGAGTAGATGGGTAAAGCACAAAACTAACATATTCAATGTCAGTTGTGGTGTACTATAGGGCACTGCTTCAGCACTGGTTTTCTTTTCAGGATATAGCTCAAAATGAACCATGAAATTATGCTAGGAAGACCGCATATACATATATACATGCATATGTACATACAGCAGGCAGCGTTCGCATATGCAAATATGTTGTCTAATGATTTTTTTCCAATTTCTCGCTGAAATATAATGTTTTAGAAAACTAAGCGTGTTAGAGGGTGCAATTTAAAGATATTTAAGGTACCCCCCAAACCAACGCGATTTAATCGCAATTTTGAATTGCGACAATTTTACAACCCCTAAGTACTAAAGAACTCCGATATGGCGCCTTATTTCCTCCTCAGCACATTTAAATTCAATGAAAAACTCTTGCATTCTAAACAAATTAGTTTGTTCGTTGATTAGAATGATAGCTCCAGTATCCAAAGATTTAGTAAATTATTTTATTTATTTCAGTTTTATGTTATCTGCTCTCAAACTGGAACCAAAATACTGGCCGGAACTTCAAATTGTCTTGATATCTATTTAAGGGATTTCTAATAATTTTTATTTTTATGGGTGTTCTCAATCATACTGCAAAGCGCTTACTCGTCTTCCTCCGCAATAACATTTTCCAGAAGACCTATCTCTACAATTTCTCCTCTTTCTACGATCCTTTGCAAATCACGCTCCAGTATTGCAGAAATACCCTCCTCTTTATATCCAAACGCACTCCAAAATGCACTCCAAACGCTTCATTAGACAACCTTTTCTACCATCTCATTACTGAAAGGCAACATTCAACTTGTCAATTTAAAAAAAAATTCTTAAGGTGTAGGAAAGTTACTAGTATTGGCTAGGTAAAACATAATATACACTTGCCCGCATAAGTCTGCGTACAACGAAAAAAAAGCAGAAACATTAACTTCAAACGTAAATATTTCAGCTATTATAGCATGCATCGAGTTCATTTTTGTTTTTATTTTATACATTAATGATTTTTCTTACTAATGACTTTTAATATTCCATTCAATTTCCAAGAAATAATATTTTAAATAATTTATTTCTTAAGAACGTATAAAAAACACACACGCAAAAGTCTGCGTACAAGTCCTTTGCAGCTGCGCACAATGAGAAAATATGCGAGTACCGTTAACTGTGCATGCGTGTCTAGACTCCAGATGTTTATTTCATTCTTTTCTGATATTTTGGCGAGTTAAGTTCATATGAATAGCACTATGGAAAACAAAGGAAAAGAAATTTGTGCCGATGAGGAAAATTATTTTCAAGCTATATGTTGAGGGTAAAACCTATAGACAGATTGGACAGATAGTTGGAAGAGCTCACTCATCTATCCAGAGAGTGATAAATAATTATGTTTCGACGGGTTCCATCTTGCCAAAGCCCAGAGATGGCCTTCCATCATTATTAACAAAGCGAGAACAAAAACGCATTGTTCAGCTAGTATCCCTTAACCCCAGGATTACTGCCCACCAAATGAAACTTGAGGTAGAGGAAAGGTTTGGCAAAACAATATCCGATGACACTATCCGGAGAACTTTAAAAAAAGCTGGGTATCATAGCCAGGTAGCTCGTAAGAAGCCACACATCTCAGATATTAATAAAAGGAAACGCATGGATTTTGCGAATGAATACGTTTCCAAGCCTCCAGAGTTTTGGAACAAAGTCATCTTTTCCGATGAGAGCAAGTTCTGCATCTTTGGAATAAAAGGTAAAAAGCTTATATGGAGAAAGAAAGGTACAGCTCTTGAAAAGCAGAATTGAATCCCAACGATAAAGCATGGAGGAGGTGGAATTATGGTTTCGGGGTGTATGGCAGCTAACGGTGGGGGCAAACTTACATTTATTGAATCCATAATGGATCAAATGGGTTATATCCAGATTCTAAAGGATAATTTATTGCAAAGTGCTCAGCAGTTGGGGCTAGAAGAAGATTTCTGGTTTCAACAAGATAATGACCCGAAGCATACCGCGCACAATGTGAAGCTTTGGATGTTGTATAACATCAAAAATCAGCTGCGGACACCTCCCCAGTCGCCGGACCTAAATCCCATAGAGCATTTGTGGGACTTGCTCGAGCGCAGAATTCGTAAACACACCATTACCTCCAAAAATATACTTAAGAATACAATAATGGAAGAATGGGGAAAAATTACAGCCGAAAATACAAAAAAATCTAGTGGATTCCATGCCTAGACGTCTAACAGAGGTATTACAAAGAAAAGGTTATCCAACAAGCTACTAGAGTACCATAAAAAAATAGTTTTCTGCACTCCAAACGTGTGTTTTTATTATACGTTCTTAAGAAATAAATTATTTAAAATATTATTTCTTGGAAATTGAATGGAATATTAAAAGTCATTAGTAAGAAAAATCATTAATGTATAAAATAAAACAAATATGAACTCGATGCATGCTATAATAGCTGAAATATTTACGTTTGAAGTTAATGTTTCTGCTTTTTTTTCGTTGTACGCAGACTTATGCGAGCAAGTGTACATACATAGTTAAATATATTTTTTATATTAAATATATAAATAAATAAATAAATACATATATATTTTTATATTATAATATATATATATATATATATATATATATATATATATATATATAAAAATATATGTATGTATAAAATAATTTTTTTTCAAATTTTAATTGCTTTCCTCCACCATTTGATTTATACCCTAAAATTACTCAATGAAAATTATAAATTCAATTAATTAAAATAAATAATCATTTTCAATTTCTCTTCCATTTCAATACATTATAAATTAACTTCATTAAAACTTTAGCGCAGTTTCTTATGAAAGGAAAAACCAGAAAAGAAATCCTAAAATTACATTTCTCCTTCTGGCATGACAAAGTTATATTATTTTTTCTCTTACAAGTGCTCTTCCTTTTCTTGGGATCGTACTAATTTGCGCCGGATTTTATTTTTCTTTACTTCCCACCCAATAACAATCCGTCGAACCGTCCAATTTCCAAATCAGACAAAGCCACCTTCATTTCCCGCCGCCTACACAACAACTGAAATGATCCGTAATATTTTCGTAAAATTTTTAATAAAAAACACAGTAATATCACGATATCATTTTCCATCCACAGACTAATCAATCAAAGATAGAGCAAAACAAAAAACAAAAGCGATACTTTCAACAATTTGATTCTTGCCAATGGTTGGCAGGACGGACGGTTATAAGGTCAAATTGAAAAGGGGAGCAAAGTAAATCGGGGGTAAAACTGTACAATAATGCAAAATGAAAAATTAAGAAGAGAGTTGAAAACATCCTTATAATCGATTAACCCAATGGAACATCCGAGCGTTGTACTTAAGTAATCAATCGAAACGAAGGCAGCAGCTATTCGCACCTCTGGATTTTCAATTTTGATTTCGAGGAAAATTACTTTCTCCCTGTCGACTTTCTTATTTTGTTGAAGTACGCACTTTATTGGGGGAGGAGTATTTTGATATTATTTTGAACACTTAAATGAAAAGCAATTTAAAAAGATGAATTGGCAACCTTTGCCCCCTACTGCGTGAGTAACGTACGCAAGGTGTGTTGAATGATGCGTCATGTTGGAAAATATCTGCAGTTAAGTCAAACTGTTACGTTTCATGAGTTTTGTATGGTGTAAATGTAAGCACATACATATGCATGTACATACATATATAGAATAATAAATTTGAACGAAAAACAGTTTTGTTTTATTTTCATTTTGCCATTTCATTTTAAGAAATAAGAAAGCTTTATAATTTAAAATTATTTGTTGATAGTATGAGCTTTAATTAAAATGTAATCCTGAGTACCTCAGTGTTTTTATGTAAGACTTGTGAATTACAAGATAAATACATATGTACATACATACATGCCTGTAATATATTTAAAGCACGTTTAATAATAATTTAATTTCTACATACATATACATATGTTCATACATATGTATGTATGTATGTGCGATACTTCATTCCCCTAATCCTTGCGCAAAGCGAGGGACGAGTGTAATAATTTTATTCCCCGTCCTTTCTGCTACTCCACTCATCAAATGTGCGAATCTGATGGATGGATCACAGTGTTAAATGGGCGAACTAAAGATTCTCAACGATTGATTACTTAGAGTACTGTTACAGCCTTCAACGTGAGTGGACAAACCCCAAACAGTCAGCTAGCCGCGTGCCGCCCAAATGAACCTATTGCCTCAAGTCCAATGGAAGGAACGTTAGGCAGCCATTTATAAATCTACATTAAATTGTAAGCTCAACACGATTTGGGAAGGAAGCGCACGCTCAAACGATCAATTTAATGGGGTCGTTTATTTCTATATGTGAAATACATTGTGTTAAATACAAGCACATTTATACGAATACAATATACTTACCGCGGTTGACACCTCTTCCCTCGGGCTTCGAGAATAGAATAACCCGGAAACAAAATGGCTGATGGAAGAAGTGCCAACCACGGCAAGAATGTAGAAAAGTGTCGAACAGATGGCGCTTTCGAAATTAAGGGTTTTCCACACTATAGACTAATCTGTAATTCATTCAATTAATGGCTTGGATATATTCACCACCTGCATCGTGGACGCAGCTAAGACTTTTCTATCGACAGGAGGATTAACGAAAAAACAGTCATGGTTCTACTGGGAATGTGTAGCAGCCAGAAAACCAGAAAATAGCTTCGCATACCTGCGATTAGTAAGAGAAGTAGGCAGCGGTCTCGCAATATCCCTGTACCAGCAGGCAAACAAAACATACAAAACCCAATGCAAAGAGAAACAGAAAATACTCAATATCTGCTTAGGACGCTTGTAGAGATTAGAGACAGTGGTGCATTCTGGAAACTTGCTAAGACGATAAACGACACGTCTTTTACACGGGGTATCTAAGTTAAAACACCGAATCTGCCGAACATTTTGAACAGCTTCTTAACGCACTATGTAGTGCAATCCAACTGTGTTATGCGCTGCCAGAGAGTCGATGCATTAGACCGCAAACTTATTCTGCAGGACGTCTATGGAGTCATAGGTGCAATTTAAATAAAGCACCAGGAGCGCACCGTATTCCGTACGAGTACAAATGATTTCTTGGAAAAACTGACTGGCGTACAACTCCATCTTTGAGGTGGGTGAAGTACCTGACAGTTTTTGACGGAATATAATTATATTCCCCGTATTGAAAAGAGAGATCACAGTGACACTGATGACATTGCAATTTTCTTGCCTATGATAATGCAAATCGTGATTAACAAATTACAACAATATTACAGTCCATGTAACCTTAAAGTGAACACCAGCAAGTTCAAAATAATGGTCTTTCGAAATGGGTTTGGTTGCTACGCGAGTTGTGAAAAATGAAGCTGGCTACACGAAGAACTTAAGAAAGTGAAAGAGTATATGTATGTAAGTACCTCGTAGTGTTTATAACACCTCGACTGGATTTTAAAAAACATCTATAGGAAAAGCTAAAAGAAGCAAAGACAGCGATAAACTGTAATTGGAAAGGCATACCAGGTAAAAAACATACAGAAAAGCTACAATCCGTCTGGAACGGATCGTATGATACCCTATCCTCCTCTCTCTGGGCGTGGCCAAATTGCATTTTGTACTCAAATATAGCTATAATGTCGAACGTTTGAGGATGTTACATGTAAAATTTTATGAAAATCGGTTTTTCGATGAAAACGCCCCCAAAAAGTGGGCGTGGCCAAAACTGTTCTATGGGTGAATTGTAGGGAATCTGAATACCCAAACATTTGGTCTTAACAAAATTTTTCGGTTTCATATAATTTACTGAAGTTATGAAAAAGTGGGCGTGGCAGTGGGCGGATTTTAAAAATTTTTACACTTGTACTGTATCTTTTCCTCAGAAGCCCAGATATGAAATTTCAGCGTCCTAGTTAAAAATTTAAGGCCCAAAAATCGGTTTTGTGATGAAAACGCCAACAAAAAGTGGGCGTGGCCAAAACTTTTGTATGGGTGGATTGTAGGGAATCTGAATGCCTAAATATTTGGTCTTAACAAAATTTTTCGGTTTCATATAATTTAGTGAAGTTATGAAAAAGTGGGCGTGGCAGTGGGCGGATTTCAAAAATTTTTACACTTGTACTGTGTCTTTTTCTCAGAAGCCCAGATATGAAATTTCATCGTCCTAGCTCAAAATTTAAGGCCCAAAAAGCGGTGACATACGGACGGACGGACGGACGGTCATCGCTCAATCGATTTCGCTATTGATGCTGATCACGAATATATATACTTTATAGGGTCTATCTCGATTATTTCTCTATGTTACAAACTATGTGTCAAACTTAATATACCCTTAGGATAGGGTATAAAAATGCACTCTGAAGTAAACAACCAGATAAGTAACAAAGCGCGAATTAATGGTTAGCTAGATAAGCTGCGGGAAAAAAAAAACAAAATCTGCTTAATAGAAGCACTAAACATAGAAATGCAAAAAAAGAAATGCGAGTTAACCTTACGGCGAGATGAAATAGCAATTTGTTACATATGTATCTTCTGCGAAATAGAGAATCGATTTCGCTATTGATGCTGATCACGAATATATATACTTTATAGGGTCTATCTCGATTATTTCTCTATGTTACAAACTATGTGTCAAACTTAATATACCCTTAGGATAGGGTATAAAAACATAGCACTAAGTGTGAAGCAGGCTCTTCGGAAAGCTATTCTATTGTGTTTCTATTAAGCTGCGTATGCGTATAACCGGGTAGTACATTTCGCGACGAGGATAAAAAACATACAGAAAAGCTACAATCCGTCTGGAACGGATCGTATGATACCCTATCCTCCTCTCTATAAAGTGGTCATGGCCAAATTGCATATTGTACTCAAATATAGCTATAATGTCGAACGTTTGAGGATGTTACATGTAAAATTTTATCAAAATAGGTTTTTTGATGATAACGCCCCCAAAAAGTGGGCGTGGCCAAAACTTTTGTATGGGTGGATTGTAGGGAATCTGAATGCCTAAATATTTGGTCTTAACAAAATTTTTCGGTTTCATATAATTTAGTGAAGTTATAAAAAAGTAGGCGTGGCAGTGGGCGGATGTAAACAAATTTTACACTTGTACTGTATCTTTTTCTTGGAAGCCCAGATATGAAATTTCAGCGTCCTAGTTAAAAATTTAAGGCCCAAAAATCGGTGACATACGGACGGACGGACGGACGGACGGACGGACGGTCATCGCTCAATCGATTTCGCTATTGATGCTGATCACGAATATATATACTTTATAGGGTCTATCTCGATTATTTCTCTATGTTACAAACTATGTGTCAAACTTAATATACCCTTAGGATAGGGTATAAAAATGCACTCTGAAGTAAACAACCAGATAAGTAACAAAGCGCGAATTAATGGTTAGCTAGATAAGCTGCGGGAAAAAAAAACAAAATCTGCTTAATAGAAGCACTAAACATAGAAATGCAAAAAAAGAAATGCGAGTTAACCTTACGGCGAGATGAAATGGCAATTTGTTACATATGTATCTTCTGCGAAATAGAGGAAATACATTTCGATACTCGTGAGATAATAGTTTGCAAAATGAAAACAGCGAATAAACGGTAACCCGTTTGACACATAGTTTGTCACATAGAGAAATAATTGAGATAGACAATATAAAGTATATATGTGCGTATGTACATTCATGACCAGTATCAATAGCGAAAACGAAAACCAATTATTGCCCTTAACCACGCCCACTATTTTGAGGCGTATTCATAGATAACTCGAAGTTATCGTCGTAGTTTAGTACAAAATTTAATATAGCCACGCTTACTTTACAAGGGTTGCATAGGGTATCAAAAAATCCATTTGATTGTAGATTTTTCAATTATGTAGCAAAGAATTGAAAAAAACCAAGCAACAGAAAAACCTTCACGTTACCCAACTCTAGTCACCTTGAACACCTTGAACATTGTACTGAAATACAACCCAAGTTCAAGTTCAATCGTAAACATTTGAATAAAATTGAAGAAATCAATTGCACGCACAATCAGTCCCAAGGACAAAAATTACTAAGAAATTAAGTTATTTGTCAACTCTGGCCAGAATCAACCACCCTTATCATCAAGTTCAGTGTATTCTGTATATTTATGAATAGCGAGTACTGTATCATACACTCTTTCTTCATTCCTTGAGTAAACAAATACAAGCACAACAAATGACTTATGGGGTGCGGCGAATATAGGATACTTTAATAATATGCCTCCAACGACCTAGAAAGTATCCTACATGTGACAAGAGTGTCGATGGATAAACAAAAACATACAGAAAAGCTACAATCCGTCTGGAACGGATCGTCTGATACCCTATCCTCCTCCCTATAAAGTGGGCGTGGCCAAATTGCATTTTGTACTCAAATATAGCTATAATGCTGAACGTTTGAGGATGTTACATGTAAAATTTTATCAAAATAGGTTTTTTGATGATAACGCCCCCAAAAAGTGGGCGTGGCCAAAACTGTTCTATGGGTGAATTGTAGGGAATCTAAATACCCAAATACTTGGTCTTAACAAAATTTTTCGGTTTCATATAATTTAGTGAAGTTATAAAAAAGTAGGCGTGGCAGTGGGCGGATTTCAAAAATTTTTACACTTGTACTGTATCTTTCTCTCAGAAGCCCAGATATAAAATGTCATCGTCCTAGCTCAAAATTTAAGGCCCAAAAAGCGGTGACATACGGACGGACGGACGGACGGACGGACGGACGGACGGTCATCGCTCAATCGATTTCGCTATTGATGCTGATCACGAATATATATACTTTATAGGGTCTATCTCGATTATTTCTCTATGTTACAAACTATGTGTCAAACTTAATATACCCTTAGGATAGGGTATAAAAAGAAGATAATATTATACAAAATCAAAACTACAGTAAGTACCCACCAGCGTTCGGACTTTACTTCGATCGAAGTAGATCTACTTCGATTTTAAGAAATAAAAAAAATCTACTCCCATACTTCGCTTTGCCCAAGATCTACTTCTATTTCTCATTTGGAAATTAAACGAAATATTTTAAAATACTATATTACTCTTTGCAACCAAATCAAACTAAGATTTTCTTTTGACGATAACAAACTAAATTTACAACAGAAAAATTTGAACCCTCAAAAAATTCAAAAAGGAGAATTACCTTCAATTTTAAAACTGGTTGAATCCTTTCCTTTCAACAAATGCTCAATTGAGGTCTAAAACGATGAATGGAGATCATTCCTTTTTTATAACAGTAGCAATATAGTTCAAAAAGATTTGGTTAAATTTTGGTATTCCTTAATGGGAAAATGTAATCAAATGGAAGAGATTTTGTTCAAAAATTTGTCTGAATATATGTTAACTTTGGCTGTTTCTCAGAAATGAATTTGATAAAAAACATATTTAGAAATCGTTTAAATGTTAAGACAGTTGAAAACTTAATGTTTTCACGATCACTTATAAATAATCTTGTGGAAATTTATGAACCACCATATAATATAATAAAGTATATTAAACAATATAAATTTGTTGATGGCAAATACATCCAAAAATAAAAAAGTTAATCGTAAATGTTCAATTTAGATCTCTAAATTATGAAAATATTTAAGACTGAAGACTGAAGACTGAATTTTCAATTGATGTAATATATTTATGTTCAGTTTTTTTTTTTTTTCACCAATCATATTTTTAAATAATAAAATATGTTAAAAATGAGTTTTTATGAAAAATAGCAAATAAAAAAAAATTAAAACAATCTTCCTGTATTTACTTCGCAAATTTTGATTTTACTTCGCTTTTTTTCTGTACATACTTCGAAATTTTATATCAGAAGTCCGAACCCTGGTACCCACATAACCTTGGCAGGAGAGATAATTACATTCAATTGTAAACAAATTCATGTTTGGACAGGTTAAGAATCGATCCACATTCAATTGTGCTGAGAGAGAGAGAGAGAGAGAGAGAGAGAGAGAGTGAGACAGAGAGATAGACTCCACATTATATTGTGGTGAAGATAAGCTAATTACATTCAATTGTGAAACTGGAAAAACAGTAAGTTCTGTATTTGAGCAGGTCAGGAAAGTCGTCACATTTAATTGTGTTCGTTAGCCCGCAGGCCAGAAGACCAGCAATTATCTTAATCGTTCTGGGGACAAAACTTTTTGTAAGAAAGAATGGCAGCGGGATAAGACCATTTCTTTGTGAAACGATTGATAGAGCGATCATTCGATCCGAATGTTCCGTTCCCTCAAGCCAGATGAAGGTGATGGTTTTAACAAGTTCATCCTTAAATTGAGGAACCAGGCAACAAAATGCTCCTTTGGGCAAAGTGAGGAACAGAGTCGGGAAATAAATTTAAAAGATAAACTAAAAGATGACTGGGCACTGAAGGAGGTCATGAGGCGTTTGCTTGAAAAAGAGTACTCATTGGATGAAGTTATAAAAATGTGTCAAGCTTACGAACAGATAACGCAAACGGACACGATGATGCAAATACCAACAACAACAAGTTTTATTAATGGAATTGTGGTCAATAGGACAAACGATTCCAGAGAAGGCATAAGATATGGACGGAGTTGCCATACGGGGAATAGCCCAGCTAGAAACAAAAATTGCAGGAAATGTGGGTACATTGGTCATTTTGCCCTGAAATGCAAGACAGGGAGAGGTAAACGCAAAAATATTAGGGATGATGACACGGATGGTAAACGACGTAAACTTGAATCATCAAACATTCGCCATATAGAGGAAAAATTTGATAACCGTCGAGGAACTCAAAGATCTCAACCGAGGGAGCATGATTGTTTCCAAGTAGAAGAGGAGATTAACTCAACCACGAACGGAAACATAGACTGTTTCATCGGAGACTCGATGGTCATTGACTCTGGTTCACGGTTAAACTTGCTGGGAGAAAGTGATTGGGAGCAACTACATCGAAGTTCCTCGATGTTGTGGAATATTCGCAAGGACACAAGAAACCAGTTCCGCGCTTATGCCGCGAAGGAATTCCTAGAGACCCTATTAGTATTTGAAGCGCCTACAAGTGTGGATAAAAAACAGAGATCGTTTCAACGTTTTATGTTGGGAGTCAATCTTTGCTCGGACGGGAAACAGCTATACAGTTGAAAGTGTTAAAATTATTTTTTTTTTATTAACATTATTCTTATCATAACAAATTATTATTTGGTTGGTTATGTATATATCATAACAAAATTATAATATTATAATAAAGAATAGTTAGTGGCATTTGTATTTAGCAATTCAAATAGTGTTTAATGCCACTTCATGTAATGCAATGTAGGGCAACAAAACTTCAATTTGATTGTGATTGTAGTCCAGAAGCCATGTTTTAACTTTCTTTAAAAATATAGATAAAGTCCTAATGCAGCGGATAGATATAGGAAACTTATTAAAAAGCTTGCAAGACACAATGGAGTAGAAGTTTCTAAAGTGGGTGGTACGAAAAGTGGGAACGGATACATAACTGTCTAGATTGCTTCACAGTGTACGGATGTCAGAGATCGGACTCTGCATGTAACCACCTCTAATAAAGAATATCTTAGAGACTTTAAAATAGTACAAATGCTTAACCGGTAGAATTTTTAATGATCTAAAGAGCGACATAGAGTGCGTTGAACGGTTAACGCCGCAAATTTTTCTAATTACACACTTTTGTAGGACGATCAGAGGGTGAATTTTTGCTTGGTAAGCGCCTCCCCAACAGCTTATACCATATTGAAGTTTAGAATGGAAAACTCCAAAATAGGCTGTTCTTAAAGTTCTATTATCACAAAATTTTTTAAGATGGTAGAAACTACGGATAGAAGAACGCAGGTATTGCTTGAGAGCCGAAATATGGTTGGACCAACTCATATTCTCATCAATTAATACACCTAGATATTTAAACTCTTTTACTATTTCTACGTTGAAATAATTGGTATTGTTATACAAGTTTCATCTTCATCGAAAACCAATAAAGAATCGTCTACAGTATCGTAAGCAATTTTGAGCATGAAAGTGGATTTCAGAATCAGGAAACTCTTGCATTCTTAAGCTGAAATACATCAGTTTGGTTTTGTTGCTTACATTTAACTTGTGTTTTGCAAACCAGAGTCTGAGTAAATGGACATCCAGGTTTATCTCAGCCACTAACGTCAGAGGGCTAGCTGAGTCATATGCGATACCAAGATCATCTGCAAAAGCCGTTACTTTTCCTTCTAATGGTAGGTTGAACAGTGAGTTTATATATGTAAAGAAGGAACAAAATAGGACCAAGGACCGACCCTTGAGGTACACCTATATTTGACACCCTAGTATTGCTGAAATAATCTCCAACTTTTTGTAATCTATCTTTTAATTAAGATACAAACCAACTGCCTAGAGGACCACGAAACCCAGCAGAATACAACTTGGATAGGAGAATGCTGTGGTTCACCATATCAAATGCTTTGGTAATATCCACGAACAAACCTGCACAACATTTTTTTTCATCTAAGCCTTTGTTCACTAAGGAACAAAACATTAAGAGAGCATCTTCAGTAGAGAGTCCTTCCCTAAACCCAAATTGCATAGGACTAAAGAAGTGTATTCTTTTAAGATAACCCAACATTCTGCTTTTTACAGCTTTTTCAAAAATTTTTGATATTGAGGACAACAAGGAAATCGGCCTGTAGTTGTTTCTCTCTTTTCTATTACCCTTTTTAAAAATCGGAATTACGTTAGCACATTTTAATTTTACAGGAAAAGATCCAGTGGAAATGCTTAGATTAAATAGATGAGCTAGGATATCAACTATGTTTAGAACGATAGTCTTCAAAGTAAGATTGGAAATACCATCGTCACCACAAGAGTACGAGTTGTTGAGCGAGTTGATTAACCCTAAAATCTCAGACCCAGTAATCGGATTAAAAAAGAAAATTCCACTACAGCATGTGTCATCCACTAAATTTCCACCTGCGCAACGATTACAGAAGCCACTAGAGACTGACACTTGACCAACTGAAGCTAAGAAGTCATTGAATTGATTGGCAACCACTATAGGATCACCATCACTATTTAGTGCAATAGGGTCAGGAACTTTAAAGGCATTGGTATTGATTATACTATTAATAGCTTTCCATTCTTTCTTAGGATTATCTTGTGACCTACGAACCATAGAATAATAGTATCTATCACGGCACAGACAATGACAAGTTACATTATATTCCAACGAATCACGCACAAATACTACCACTCGGCCTGCAGAATATGATTCATTTGTATTGGTGCAAAAGCTATAACCTGCAATTGCGAAACTATCGCGTTCATATTCGAAGATCCAAATTTCGGAAACAAATATTAAGTCCGGTAAATACGTAAGTGCTTCTAGATTACACACTAGCAAATCGAAGTTTTGCCGCATGCTTTGTATGTTTTGGTGTACTACAAAAAAAATAATTGCCCCCATCAGAGTTACAACGAAAAATGGTATCGCTTTGGTATATGTTTCGTATACTAGTGGTTGGGTTGTTGCTTATATAGTCGGGGCTGTCGAACGAATCTAACATTATTATAGAAAAAAAAAAATTATTTAAAATAGAATGAAAGACAAATTAGTCTTCCAGAGCCGCCAAATCATCAAACGACCTTATAGCAACAACCCTACCTTTGTCTACTATTCTCAATAAAATATGTGAATTTTGAAACCATAAGTATTATAATTTTTTTCAGTTTTACATTTTTTAGCTTCCATAAATAAAGCTCGCGTGTAACTTGTAAAACAATCATTGATATAAATAATACCCTTGCTGGCAGGAACAAATAAAGATGAGTTTAACTTCTTCGCTGGTTTTCTCTTGCTCTTCATTATCTTTTGTTTGATATCTTGGGAAGATAGATGGACGCAAAGAACATCGCTGCATTTCTTGTCGTTTTGTGCAGTTTGGCTAGATGACCCAATTGTAGAATGTCTTTTCCATACCCACTTGACGAAACATTGCTGGATATCAGTGGCGGAGATCCAATGCGTTTTTATACCCTATCCTAAGGGTATATTAAGTTTGACACATAGTTTGTAACATAGAGAAATAATCGAGATAGACCCTATAAAGTATATATATTCGTGATCAGCATCAATAGCGAAATCGATTGAGCGATGACCGTCCGTCCGTCCGTATGTCACCGCTTTTTGGGCCTTAAATTTTGAGCTAGGACGATGAAATTTCATATCTGGGCTTCTGAGAAAAAGATACAGTACAAGTGTAAAAATTTTTGAAATCCGCCCACTGCCACGCCCACTTTTTCATAACTTCACTAAATTATATGAAACCGAAAAATTTTGTTAAGACCAAATATTTAGGCATTCAGATTCCCTACAATCCACCCATACAAAAGTTTTGGCCACGCCCACTTTTTGGGGGCGTTTTCATTACAAAACCGAGTTTTGGGCCTTAAATTTTTAACTAGGACGCTGAAATTTCATATCTGGGCTTCCAAGAAAAAGATACAGTACAAGTGTAAATTTTTTTTACATCCGCCCACTGCCACGCCTACTTTTTTATAACTTCACTAAATTATATGAAACCGAAAAATTTTGTTAAGACCAAATATTTGGGTATTTAGATTCCCTACAATTCACCCATAGAAGAGTTTTGGCCACGCCCACTTTTTGGGGCGTTATCATCAAAAAACCTATTTTGATAAAATTTTACATGTAACATCCTCAAACGTTCGACATTATAGCTATATTTGAGTACAAAATGCAATTTGGCCGCGCCTACTTTATAGAGAGGAGGATAGGGTATCATACGATCCGTTCCAGACGGATTGTAGCTTTTCTGTATGTTTAAATATTTTTTGCACACATTCTTCCGTGTTGTTATTATTGACACCGGGAATTCCAGTAATCTCTATTATGTTTTCCACATTCTTTTGCTCTCTCCAATTTAATTTGCTCTCGAGAGTAGTGATCTTCTGTTTTAGTATTTTGTTTTCATCTTTCAGCTGTTGGAGTGTGCTGAGGAAGACACAATTGATTTTTTTTAAGCAAATAATTTCGTCATAGAGCAATTGCAAGGTGATTGAACTCTTGCTATGCAGAGGTTGATAGTCTGGCACAGTGTCTGATACCGGTTGCTGTTCATCGGCTGAGTCATCATCGGTTCGTGGCGTAGAGAGATTTTGTGGAATCCGCTTAACTCGCTGTTTAGTCGCTGCTGCTGCTCCCGTTCTTTTTACTGCGGCTGGCTGCTGCTGTGTTTTTGGTGTTGTTGTAATTGGAATTGAATCACTTTGTAGTTGCAGTGATTTCCGACGAAGAGTGGTGCAGTTGTCGCATCGATATTGCACACCGTGAGTGGACATACATATATTCAAAGTCAGCTGGATTAATATTCACACACGAGCAGTGAAAAAACAGATTGCAATTCGCGCATGAGATTTTAAGATCACAACTACGTTCTATTTTCTTTTTGCAAACTAGGCAATGCATTTTAAAAGATTAAAGAATTTACTTAGATTGAAATTCAAACTTAAGGAATGAAAAAAGTGTGTGCCCCACAGCACTCAAAGTTAACACGTCCGTTCGTGAGAAGATCACAATCACCTAGATGGCCTAGATGTGTGTGGGCGCCGTGGCTCAAGTGGTTAGTGCGTTGGACTACGGAGCGAGGGGTTCCAAGTTCAATCCCCGAACAACACCTCAAATTTCTTTCACGGCCCCATCTCTCGCGAGAGTCTGACAAACATCCGAGAGTAAAACTGTCATGAAAAAGCTTCTCAAAACAAAACAAAAACTGCCGTTCGGATCCGGCATTAAACAGTAGGCCCCTTCCATTCGTGTGAAGAATATAACATGTACAGCACGAGCAGTTGTGAGAAGCTAGGCCCTGGGTCCCGTAGACCTGTCGCGCCAAAAATTTGTATGTTTTTTTTTTTTGTGTACCAAGTACAGGAAGTTCAACCGTTTCCGAAGATAAAGGGCATAAAAATAGAATTGGCTATTAATAACTGCATTAAACCAATACAGCAATCACTGCGTCGGATTCCATCAGCGCTTGAGAAGAAAAGTGATGAGTAGCTAAGTGAAGCTAGTGGACAAGATATTATTGAACCAGTTGTTGGCCCAAGTTCTTGGATTTCGCCGATCGTGATCGTATTCAAGGAAACTGGAGATATCCGTCTATCCATACATAGACAAGCGTTGTGCGAATACGGCTATACTCAGGGAAAACTTTCCCCTTCCGACATTTGAGTCACTTATGACAAAATTAAAAGGATCTGCATACTTTTCCAGATTAGCTTTGAAGAATGCATACCATCAATTAGAGCTGGATGAGGAGAGTCGCAATATAACGACGTTTACAACACATAGGGGACTTTTTCGCTACAAACGATTATTGTTTGGAGTAAACTCAGCACCCGAAATATTTCAACGCACTATGGAAAATATGTTAGCTGTTTGCAGAAAAACAGTGAACTATTTGGATGATGTTATTGTGTTTGGGCGGATAGAGGAAAAACATGACACGGAATTGAAAAGGGTACTAGAAATGTAGTTGGAAGGTTAAACCGCTTAAGTTCTTAGGGCATATATTGACTACAGCATGCATTAGCGCAGACCCAGAGAAAGTTAAGACTGTATTGAAATTTCGACTACCGAATAGTAAAGAGGAGGTCTTTCTTGGGTTTGTTAACCTATTTAGGCAAGTTCATTCCGGATTTAGCCGATACTATAGAACCTCTAAGAGTGCTGATAAATAAGGACACTCGGTTGGTTTGGGGTGAAAATCAGGATCGGGAATTTCAAAAGTTAAAGGAATCGCTTGCAAGGACACCGTCTTTTTCGTACTTTAATATTAAGAGTAGAAGAGTAGCTGATGCGAGTCCAGTGGCTCTGGGTGCAGTGTTGCTGCAATTTCAAGACGAGACTCCCCAGGTCATATCTTTTGCAAGTAAGAGCCTATCCAGAGTGGAAATGCCGTACTCGCAGACGGAGAAGGAGAGCTTGGCTTTAGTTTGGTCGGTGGAGATGTTTTATTACTATTTGGCCGGAATCGAGTTTGAGTTGGTCACAGACCAATAGCCGCTGGAGGCAATTTTCAAGCCGACATCAAAGCCGCCAGGCCGGATAGAGAAGTGGGCTCTTCGTCTGCAGGCTTTCAAATTTAAGGTCATTTACCAGCCCGGAAAATATAACATAGCAGATTCACTCTCCCGGATGATAACAATATATTGCGGAGATCCAAGATAGTTATACCCGAAGCATTACGAGTACGAGTCCTTTGTCTGGCACATTAGGACCACCCCGGGGAAACGGAGGCTGCGGTCGAAGATTTGGTGGCCAATAATCGACCGCGGCGTTGAAAGCTATGTCAAAAACTGCCGCAAATGTCTCTTGGTATCACGACCAATACCACCAGCGCCTATGTCTCGACAACCCTAGCAGTGCGTGGCTTCGACTGAGATCATCGGTCTTTTAGAAGAGATCTTTTGCAGATTATGGTATCCAGAGTCCATTACGGCGGACAATGGACGCCAATTCGTCAGTGAGTAGTTTAAAACCTACTGTGGAACCAATAACATTGATCTAATAACATCTCCCCCATATTGGCCACAAGCGAATGGAGAAGTGGAGAATATGATCCGTTCCATTCTGAAAAGACTACAAATCGCGAATGCTGAAGGTCTCGACTACAAAAAGGAGCTTTAGAAACTTATATTAATGTATAACGTTACACCTCATGGCAGCACAGGAAAGTCCCCATCAGAGCTCCTACTTAACCGAAGAATACGAGACAAGATCCCTTCTGCACAAGATATTGATGATAGTATTTTGGATTCAGAAACGAGAGATCTGGACATAACAGCTAAACAAAAAGGCAAGGAAAGAGAGGACAAGGAGCGCGCAGCGAGAGACTGTGACCTAAAACTAGGTGATATGGTGTTGTTCCGCAATGTGGTGCCTCAAAACAAGTTGACACCGACTTTCGACTCTACCGAATTCGAGGTAAACGAACGGAAACAGAACGAAGTAACGGTCCGATCAGGTGGTAAGGTTTTCAGACCCAACATAAGCCATGTGAAGAAAGTGCCAGGTCCTCCAGGAAAAGGTTTAATATTTTAGCCTTTAATACATAATAATAAAGTTTTATTTCAGAAACAGATGCATCGTTAACATCGGTCAACACTGAAAGCAATCCGAAGAACACGAGTCCAGCCCTGGATGGAGAACACACTGGCGATACGGGATCACATTTGAGATTGAAGCTGAAGCTTAAGAACATCGGAGGGATGTGGCGAACTGCAGCAGGCTCTTCGGAGAGAGCGGAAAGCCCACCATGACCATACAGGTCATCGTCAGTTGATAAGTGACCGCCATCGTAAACGGGTTAATGTCAAAACAGTGTTAAGTTATAAAATAGAAATATACATGCGTATTGGAAAGCTATTCTGTTGCGTTTCTATTAAGCTGCGTGTGCGTATAACCGGGTAGTACACTAAGTATAAAGTTCAATATTAAGAAGCGGAAAAACTTCAGATATTTTATTAAAATAAAGTGCACGACTGGGTTGTACGTACATACTTTCACCTTAATGTCATAAGTTTACAATCTTATAAGCTCTAATTCAAGTCTTTATATTCTTACATATGGGGCCTAACAAATTGCGCGTGTCATTCTGCATTTTTTGGAAATTGATAACATTGATCTGATGCCACCTGAGAGGTTTCACAAAATCAATTTTTTGGAAAAAACATACAGAAAAGCTACAATCCGTCTGGAACGGATCGTATGATACCCTATCCTCCTCTCTATAAAGTGGGCGTGGCCAAATTGCATTTTGTACTCAAATATAGCTATAATGTCGAACGTTTGAGGATGTTACATGTAAAATTTTATCAAAATAGGTTGTTTGATGATAACGCCCCCAAAAAGTGGGCGTGGCCAAAACTTTTGTATGGGTGGATTGTAGGGAATCAGAATGCCTAAATATTTGGTCTTAACAAAATTTTTCGGTTTCATATAATTTAGTGAAGTTATGAAAAAGTGGGCGTGGCAGTGGGCGGATTTCAAAAATTTTTACACTTGTACTGTATCTTTTTCTCAGAAGCCCAGATATGAAATTTCATCGTCCTAGCTCAAAATTTAAGGCCCAAAAAGCGGTGACATACGGACGGACGGACGGTCATCGCTCAATCGATTTCGCTATTGATGCTGATCACGAATATATATACTTTATAGGGTCTATCTCGATTATTTCTCTATGTTACAAACTATGTGTCAAACTTAATATACCCTTAGGATAGGGTATAAACATACAGAAAAGCTACAATCCGTCTGAAACGGATCGTCTGATACCCTATCCTCCTCTCTATAAAGTGGGAGTGGACAAATTGCTTTTCTTACTCAAATATGGCTATAACCTCGATTGTTTGAGGATGTTACATGTAAAATTTTATCAAAATTGGTTTTTTGATGAAAACGCCCCAAAAAGTGGGCGTGGCCAAAACTGTTCTATGGGTGAATTGTAGGAAATCGGAATACCTAAATATTTGGACTTAACAAAATTTTTCGGTTTCATATAATTTAGTGAAGTTATAAAAAAGTAGGCGTGGCAGTGGGCGGATGTAAAAAACATTTACACTTCTACTGCATATTTTCGTCGGAAGCCCAGATATGAAATTTCAGCGACCTAGTTAAAAATTTAAGGCCCAAAAATCGGTTTTATGATGAAAACTGCCCCAACAAGTGGGCGTGGCTAAAACTTTTGTATGGGTGGATTGTAGGGAATCTGAATGCCTAAATATTTGGTCTTAACAAAATTTTTCGGTTTAATATAATTTAATGAAGTTATGAAAAAGTGGGCGTGGCAGTGGGCGGATTTCAGAAATGTTTACACTTGTACTGTATCTCTCAGAAGCCCAGATATGAAATTTCATCGTCCTAGCTCAAAATTTAAGGCCCAAAAAGCGGTGACATACGGACGGACGGACGGTCATAGCTCAATCGATTTCGCTATTGATGCTCGATTATTTCTCTATGTTACAAACTATGTGTCAAACTTAATATACCCTTAGGAAAGGGTATAAACATGCAGAAAAGCTACAATCCATCTGGAATGGATCGTATGATACCCTATCCTCCTTTCTATGTAGCCCCTATAAAGTGGGCGTGGTCATATTGCATTTTGTACTGAAATACGACGATAACGTCGAACGCTTTAGGATGTTACCTATAAAATTTCATCAAAATCGGTTTTTTGATAATTTAATTTAGTGAAGTTATGAATAAGTGGACGTGGCAGTGGGCGGATTTCAAAAAATTTTACACTTTTACTGCTTCTCCTGCTCAAAAGCTGAGATATGTAGTTTCCTCCTAGCTCAAAATTTAAAGCCCAAAAAGTGGTGACATACAGACGGAAGGACGGGCATGGCTAAATCGTCTTCGCTATTGATACTGATCACGAATATATATACTTTATGGCGTCTATCTCGATTATTTCTCTATGTTACAAACTATGTGTCAAACTTAACATACCCTTAGGATAGGGTATAAAAAAAGTGGGCGTTGCAAATATGGTGTTCAGGTGAATTACAGAGATCTTCAAGACCTATTAATTTAGTCTTAACATTTTGTTTTTTTTGATTTCTAGTAAAAATTTTTAAAAAATAAATTTTTTTAAAAAGTAGGTGTGGCAGTTCCAAAACTTGGTACGTCATTTCTTTGCGTTTGTTATACCCACCTCAGGTATTAATGTTAAGCCTAATCGCTGAAGATATAGCCAGAAGGCGTATCATGGTTTCTGCCTCTTCCTCGTCTCTTCACTTTTTACAGAAACTATTGAAGGAGCACCAATCCTTTAATGCCCTGAGAAGTCGTCAACTGGCTTTGTTAGATTTGTCCTATTGACGGAAATAAGTCTACTGGTTTTCCTACCACATTTGTTGACAAGAGAGACATGTACTGATATTTTTCCACCTACTGTTTGCCATTCTGATGGCATATCTAACAGCGATCTTGTTAAGATCGCGCCATTGCCTTACCAACTTGAATGGAATTATTGGTGATGTCATCCAAGGATTGTTAGCGGCTGTGTATATAGAAAGCAATAGCGCAAGTTAAATAAATATTATTCACGAATATTAATCCGAATATTAACACTAAACATATTAGCAGTAAATTATTCCTTTAAACTTTATTATTGCAAGAACTTCGAGTGAGCTGCTTATTGATTTGTTACAATCTGTATGTTAATCGTCTCCTCTGCAATCAAATAACACAACAGTTTTAACACCTATAAAAAAAACAATTTTATATATTCGTTTTACTCGTATTCAGATGACCCTGGACCACAAGCTCGTTATCGGAAAATCCTACACTTTTAATTTTGTTAGCAATTTGCAGTATTTTTAGTTCGCTATAAATGCAAGCTTCAACCATCGCGTTTAAGAGTTTAGAAGGATAACGCCAATTCGAGCATATACATATAGGAAGCATTCTTCTGTTGAAAAGAAAAACGAAATGACAGCGCTGATCGATCCAAGATATCAGCAATAAAACGCCATTCAAAGCAGAAATCATAGTTCTTGTTTCTTGGCTGACAGACATATATAACTTATAACCCAGCATCTAAATGTGAGCAATAGTGTGTATCTCGCAAAACATAACTAATGCTAAGGGACAGCAGACAGGAGTTTCATAAGAACAACAATCAACAAAAGGACTTGCGTGGTTGTTCTTCCTTGCGCTCCTTGGGACGGCCATAAAATCCCCAATATCTGTGCAAGGAGTAATAAACTCGAAATCAGAATATTTCCATAATCCTTCATCCCGGGGTAACCGCTTTCTTTTTGTTGCTTTTTTCTTCTTTGGTAGAGTTTTTCCATATTTTAGCTACATGCTCTTCACGAAACGGAAAAACTTTGATAGGGTCGAGGTGAAAATAGGGAATTAAATGTGAAAGAAACAAAAGTTTTTGCATCATTAATCATTGCATTCCAGGAATAAAAGAATAAAGGAAGCATCGAAAAGAAGAACCAGAAGTATAAGTTAGCAACTCTCACTTTTTATATTTTCAGCAGTAGCATGACCAATGAGTTTGTTAATTTCGTTTGTGAAATCATTTTCGAGTTGATAGCTGGGTCATTAATCTTTATTTGATTCTATTCTGCTTTTATTACCCAGGGTAATTGCAATTGAAAACTCCTAACCCAGATTCATAAGAATCCCATTTTTATTGGTTTTATTGTGCATATGTATGTATGTATGAAAGTATTTGTTTTTTTTACGGGTTTTTCATGAATTTGTAACTCTTGCAATTTGTGGTAATTCCAAAGGTGGGTTTATTTGGCTTCATTTACCGCCTAAAATTGTATGTTGCATTAGTGATTATTTATATATTGTGATATTTTATTATTTATTATTATTATTTATTTGACTTTAATACAAGATACATAACATATGAATGTACATTCCTCATTCTCGTACATACCGTATAAAAACGGTATAAAATTCGTGTTTGAAATCTTGATATCTTGCACACGATCTTATCAACCGTGTTCATACTTTTATAAGCCTTCGTAAATCGATAAATACCTGGTGCAACGGATACCGGTACCCCGTAAGATGTTTATGGTTACTGCACAAGAAAAATAAAATCGTGGTCGTCTATCAAGAAAGCAGTAACCTGAAATAGTTTTCGTGATGAGTTGATGAACATTCTAATAATCGGATAACTACATATGTACGTACATATGTAAGTGCCATTTTCATACTCCATAGTTTCTAAAAACATACATACATATTTATAATCCTGAAATTTATTAATTCTAATTTCTTTAAAACTATAATATGGCCATACGTACTCGTAAATCACAGGAAAGTTGAAGCTATTGTATTTCGTATTCCCAAAGCAGTAACCTGAAATAGTTTTCGTGATGAGTTGATGAACATTCTAATAATCGGATAACTACATATGTACGTACATATGTAAGTGCCATTTCCATACTCCATAGTTTCTGAAAACATACATACATATTTATAATCCTGAAATTTATTAATTCTAATTTCTTTAAAACTATAATATGGCCATACGTACTCGTAAATCACAGGAAAGTTGAAGCTATTGTATTTCGTATTCCCAAAGCCTACAGCTTCGTGTTTAACGTGCTCCACTAATTATTCACGAACTTCTAGCTATCTCCGCACTAAATCCCCACTGGTGTACACATTTATTTCATTTAACTGAGAATTAGAAATATTGTCATTAGAAAATTTCGAGGTTAACTTATACCGTCTTCAGTTTGTTGCTGCTCAAATGTGTACTTATATGTACATACATTACATCTCAATTTAATACACTTCGCATAAGGTATGCTATATACATATCTATGTATATATGCATACACACATGTATCTGAATGTATGTACATATATACTTCTCCCAATGTAAATATTTCACATGGAACATTAGAGTTATTAAGTTTCTTTTTTGAATCCTTTTTTTGCCGAACCGAACTGAAAGGACCGATTCTAGCAAATCAACTCATGCTGAAATGTATCCGGCATAATGCGAGTATATTCTGAAGAATTATTGGCATTCACATGGACAATAGGGCAGCGACGAGGCAAAGGGGACACGTGGATGCATGGAACTAAGCCGGGAAACCCTTCTACTGAAGCAGTGTTATTTATATTCTGTGTTTGCTTATTCTGACCAATAATGTGGAAACCATTTAAGATTTCATCTTTCAACAGCATCCAACTTATGCTGGATTTATGGGAAAAGTAAGTCATCGAGAATGTCTCACAGATTCCCACTGCTAAGAGCTTTATAATGGGGTATTTTAGTAAATAAACTCTGATCGGTTTGGTCGAGGGATTATGATTTATACTCCATAATGACTTGTAGTAGACATTGGATGGATATAGAATGAAATCATTAAAAAAAGGTTCTAATGTGAGTATTATTACGAGAAATAAAGTAGACGGGTGTGTTTCTGGTGTCCTTTTAGATTGAGAATTTATATTTTTATTCATAGGAGTACATGTGATTTAGAGTTATTGTAGTTAATCATAGCTGGCATGGCTTGAATTATTGAGGCACATTATTGGGAATGTATAAATAAAATAGTAAATTAGTCTGTTATTGTAAATCTTTAACTCAATTTTGATTTAGAACAACTTATACTAATACTTTATGCACTTGTATTATTGGGTTGCCTTACCGACCCCATCTTCATTCCCTTTTGTTCCACTACATAAATCTTACCAAAAACATTAATGCACATACGTACACATGTGCATGAATACTGTACTTACTATAATATATAAGTCTGAAAAAAAAAATTCCGCCAAAAATTAATAAAAAATACAATTTTGGTTTTGTGGAAAAAAAAACGTTAACGAAGGACATACATATTGTGTACTTTTAAAGTGAAAAACAAAATAGACAATAGTGTTTAAAAAAACGAAAATATGGATTACTATCACAAGAGGGAAGTAGTGATGGCAATCACAATGAAACAACTTCACGAAGCTATCGAATTCGCAAATAACATATGCACATACGTATGTATATGTATGTAATTATAATAAAACATACAGAAAAGCTACAATCCGTCTGGAACGGATCGTATGATACCCTATCCTCCTCTCTATAAAGTGGGCATGGCCAAATTGCATATTGTACTCAAATATAGCTATAATGTCGAACGTTTGAGGATGTTACATGTAAAATTTTATCAAAATAGGTTTTTTGATGATAACGCCCCCAAAAAGTAGGCGTGGCCAAAACTTTTGTATGGGTGGATTGTAGGGAATCTGAATGCCTACATATTTGGCCTTAACAAAATTTTTCGGTTTCATATAATTTAGTGAAGTTATAAAAAAGTAGGCGTGGCAGTGGGCGGATTTAAAAAAATTTTACACTTGTACTGTATCTTTTCCTCAGAAGCCCAGATATGAAATTTCATCGTCCTAGCTCAAAATTTAAGGCCCAAAAAGCGGTGACATACGGACGGACGGACGGTCATCGCTCAATCGATTTCGCTATTGATGCTGATCACGAATATATATACTTTATAGGGTCTATCTCGATTATTTCTCTATGTTACAAACTATGTGTCAAACTTAATATACCCTTAGGATATGGTATAAAAAGAAGTTGAACATTAATAGAAGTACATTTAGTGTCCTTTGAAAAAATTCCAGGAAGCGGCGTCATTTAATGTAGTCGTTGCCAGAGATTTGGGCATGTTTGGAATTGCTTACGATACAAATTGTTAAATTGTGAATGTACTGTAGAGGATTCTTTAGTGGTATTCGATGAAGGTGACACTTGCAATACCAATTGTTTCAACGTAGAAATAGTAAAAGATTTTAAATATGAGTTGGGCCAGCCATATTTCAACTCTAAATCAATACCTGCGAGCTTCTATCTGTAGCTTTTACCATCTTAACAGATTTTGTGATAAAAGAACTTAAAGAACAGTCTATTTTGGAATTTTCCATTCTCAACTTCAATATGGTATAAGCTGTTGGGGATGTGCTTACCAAGAAAAAATTCATACTCTGATCGTTCTGCAAAAGTGTGTTATCAGATAGATCTGCGGCACTCTATGGCGCTCTTTAGGTCATCAAAAATTCTGCCGTGTAAACATTTGTACTATTTTAAAGTCTCTAAGATATTCTTTATGAGAGGTGGCTATATGCAGAGTCCGATCTCTGACATCCGTACATCTGAAGAAATCTAGACAGTTCTGTAACCGTTCCTACTAACTTTTACACCGCTGTGTCTTGTAAGCATTTTAATAAGTTTCCTATATCTATACGCTGCATTAGGACTTTATCTACATTTTATCTACTTTATCTACAAAGAAAGTTAAAACATGGCTCCTGGATTGCAATCACAATCATATTGAAGTTTTGTTGCTCTACATTACTTAGTTTTTGCATTAGTTTGCTAAATTGCCTACATGCTGTTTGTTTCCCAAAGTATAAGCTAAATAAGACAAGGTCTGTTTCGGACTATGTCCGAGTTGAGACTGATTCTTTATTTTTTATCAAGTAAAAATTCAATGATATGATATAATGATAATGACACAATTCTTACAACCTAGACGCTGATTCTGCTTTTTTATGAAAGTTAAACAAAACACAAAAATGAACATGAGCATTTTATGACAATTAAAGAAGATACAGAAATGAACATGAGTAGCATCAGCGTCAGATTCTCACGACATAATTATGTCTAGACACTGACTCTACAAAAAATTGATGGGAAAATTTAAACAAATAGAGAGATAACAATGTGTTAACTACCCCCCCTTTTAGGAGGAACCGTCCTCGGCTTCCAAATTTTGCATGACCTTTTGCACGAAGTTTACAGCATTAACGTCCTTGCTGATCTGCTGCAGCTTTCGTTTTAGGGTAAAAACGACTGCGGGACTTATCACAATTGCAATAGTTATCAAAAGGATCGTGAACGTATCGAGCATTGTCTTGATCCCTGCTCTGCTCCTTCATAGTGGCGATGTGTTTCAAGTTTTTGATGTTGATTTCATGGAGGTATGGTAAAGATAACAGGGTCAGATAATCCGTGAGATTCAGCTTTTGGGCGGTGGATACAGCCGGACTTAGGTAACTATTCCGTTTTGCGTTGTTGTATGTAGTACCATTAATGCCGACCTTGTCCTCGAAAGTCACAAGGTGCCCTGAATTGTGATGAGCGATTCTTCCTCTTCCCGAATTTGGCAAGTCTGTTCATTGATGATAATGAGACCATCATCGACCTACGTTGATAGGAGGTATATGGTGAGCCGATGTTGTTTTGCATGCAGCGGTGTGGTTGTTGAGGAGATGTTGAACGCACAAGCTTTCTGAAGTTACTTCGCAAAATGTTAAAGTTGCCGCTTCTTCACATTTTCGCAGAGGTTTAAATACACCTCTACATTCCACAACTATTTCTGACTCTACTAACACAATACTTTTATTATGGACTACAGGAAAAATCATTGTTTTATTATAAATAAGGTTAATCTTAGGATATTTAATCATGAATAGTAGTACATCGTTATTCTGCAGAATCTTTAATTTTGAATTTCTCATATCATTGATACTAACATCTATAGAATTTTCTGTTTTCAATATGGCTTTTATTTCTAATTATGGTTTAAGTTGCATGTTGTTTATTTGTTTAATAAATTTCACTTATTTTATACGATTGTATAATTTAGAATTTCTTGCACAAGTCATGTGGATGTTTAATATTATTATCATTTGCTAATATGCTTGTTTAATATTTTAGAATAATTTAAAAAGATAAAGATTTGTTTAATAACGGTTTGTATGTAATATTTTATTGCTTTCCTATTGTTTGGTGTTACTACTTGATAAAGTTACTTTTTGGCACTCCATGTGAGCTTAATTTATTTTATCGTTTATTTTAGAATATGCGCATTATGTCAAGTATTGCATTTTTAATTTATAGAACTTTTGTTTTTTTTAATTGATTCTAATTTGAACAATGTCTATCATAAATGTTGTTGTTGTATTGGCTATTACTATTGAAAGCAAGCTTTGTCTAGGAATCTTATGGCATATAGATCAAGGAGTAAACTTAAAACCGAAATAAAACTTTAACGTTATTGTATAGTTACTGTAAATCCAAAATTATTGTTAATTCCTCAGTTTTTCAGTATCGTGGCTAATAGTTTTCGAGT
Source organism: Xylota sylvarum (assembly GCA_905220385.1). Lineage (NCBI taxonomy): Eukaryota > Metazoa > Arthropoda > Insecta > Diptera > Syrphidae > Xylota > Xylota sylvarum. The sequence goes on along the minus strand of LR999957.1, from coordinate 63,141,956 downwards.
GCTACACTACGTGAAATTTTTTATCATTTTATTTGTATAGGAGCGAAAATTTTAGATTGATTCGTGAAACATTTACTTTACTTTTATTTTTGGGTTTTATTTTAGCGATAATTGTAGTTAAGACCACCACAAAAGTATTCGGAAGAAATATAATAAATTCCTAGAAAAGGCAAATTAGATACCATAATAGCAAAAATTATTTATTTGTATATAATATTAATGTTTTTATTTTTTAATATTATAGTAAGTAAAAATAAGAAAGTAAGTAAGTAAGAAAATAAGAAAGTAAGTAAAATAAGAAAAAAAGGTCCAATTTTAAAAGATACAGGTACATACATTCACAAGAGTACATACGTATAATGAAATAAATTGTGTACATTACAACCAACTTATAATATTAAGTAAATGGCGAATAGCTTATTGTGCATTACAAATTAATATTTTGTAATGTATTCATATTTGAAATTTTTTTATCGGGAGGACTGGACGAATAACTAACGTAATGTGGTTTGCATTACTTTTTTTTTAACGAAAACCTGCAAACATTCGACTTATTTGTTTATAAAGATCCCATGTGTACATTTTTTTATATATTTTTTATATCGATTTTAATATGAAAAATCTTTTCGAAACTGCATAATTTTAACATTATCTAGATAAACCAGAGAGAATCGCCTGTGCAATTTCTTATTTCTATGATGAATGCTGTATTTTATTACATACTTTATTAGTTACTAATAGTTCGATGCTCTAATGAAGGGGCAGGGTTTTCACTAGTTAATAACTTTAATCGTTGTCAGCATGAAAGTAAGGAAAAGTAATAAAATCTCCCAGATTTCTTTTTCAACGCACTCTGTACCACAATCTCGCACTGTTGATAATTCGCTCACATATTTGCTAATATGATGAGCATCTTGTTTCACTTTCAAAATCAGGAACTATTCTCAGCTTGAAGAATTTACTATTCTTTCATAAGGAATTTTAATTCTCCCACTGTTTTTTAGTTTCACGAGTTATTTCTAAACCGCTTTATTATCCTTTAATAAGAACGTTTTCTTTTGCACTGTTTTGAATTTTCACACTATTTTTTTAGTTTCACGCGTTATTTCTAAACCGCGTTGTTATCATTTAATAAGAACTTTTTCTTTTTAAACTATTTTTTTATAAATGTTCACTCAATCCCTTTATAAGGATATTTATTTTAACACTGCTTTTACGTTGGGCGCCAGTTAAATAAAACAAAGTTTGTTTCGGACTATGTCCGAGTTGAGACTGATTCTATATTTTTTATCAAATAAAAATTCAATGATATGATATAATGATAATGATACAATTACTACAACCTAGACGCTGATCCTGCTTTTTTATGAAAGTTAAACAAAACACAAAAATGAACATGAGCTTTTTATGAAAATTAAAGAAGATACAGAAATGAACATGAGTAGCATCAGCGTCAGATTCTCACGACATAATTATATCTAGACGCTGACTCTACAAAAAATTGATGGGAAAATTTAAACAAATAGAGAGAAATAACAATGTGTTAACTTATACATATTTGTATCTTTTTTCTTTTTATGCAATAGTTTTATTTAAAGAAATTCAGATAAATATTGTATACACCACATAATTCTTGAATTGTATTTATGAAGTGGCATTTATCACTAATTGAATTGCTGAATACAAATGCCACTAACTATTCTTTATTATAATACTAGCGCACTGGGCGAACCCGCCCAAAATTGATTTTTTCATTGAAATAACTTCGAGCATTCACGATTCCAAATTAATTTTTATGATCGAACATTCGCGGTTGATAAAAGATGACGCCAGTCGATTTTCAATTATTAATTGAATAAAACACTTTTCGAATTCGATTGAATTCGATCTTTCCTAATTTTCCAATTTTCTCGCCGTAAAAAAATTCCTTAGCCGGAGACGAACACAACAAAACAAAAAAGACAGCTCTGCCATTGTCTCTTTATAGTATATACATTTAATATTATAATTTTGTTATTATATATGTACATACATATACGTATGCAGCTTAAGCAAAACATAGTTTGTTATGATGGGAATAATGTTAAAATACCTAATGTTAAATAAAAATAGAAACGAAAATGATTCATAAGTGCGTTAAGTGGCCAAGATACGCATGAGCATGGTGAGTGTAAGATGGAGAAGGATGCAGGTAAGCAACATTTTTTGTCAAAAGCCTAGTCATCCTGCTTTTTGGCGGGGGTGCGAAAGCTATAAAAGACTAACAGACTGGCTTCAGGCACAGAAACGGTTAGCACAACAAAAGTTTGCGCAAAAAGTCGCGATAGACTTTCGGCATTTATGTCTCTCAAACGTCTATTCTTCTCCAACTATCTAACATCCGATGTGAAGGTTATATGTTACCAAGCCCTAGTGTGTCCTATTCTGACTTATGCAAGTCCAATATGGTAGCAGATATTTAAGTCCATCTTACATGGAAAAACTTCAATTATGCAAGAGAAAATATCTTCGAGCCTGTATACGAATGTATAGAAACGCATATTCCGATTTTCGGCAATACGTTTTTAATAAGAGACTATTGTATGCTTCCGGTGTATCCAAAATAGACAATGTCATCTTGTGAAGAACCGCCAGCTAACGGTACGGAGAACTAACTAGTGTCGGACTTGTTTTACCCTAACCCTGAATATTTCAGAAACTCTCTGGAGTGTGGTTATATTCCACTTGAGTCATTCTTGCATCTGGATACTCGTGGATACTTAACAGATTCAACGAACGTGCCCATTATTTATCATATTGCTAGAAGACCGACAGATAAACGTATCCTCTATGAGTCAATTGACTTAGGAGATGGAAATACTGGTCTGAGATACTGCGTAAAGCCAGAAAGAAATTCGAACTATGCTGACAGGTATAATTGTGAAAAATACTGGTGACTCGACTTGCACTCGACTTGCACCTATAGGGCAAGTATTGCTTTTGTGAAAAATTTCGAACTTGCGAATTTGCGGACACATGTTTTTGGACTTCTCCCTTATAGTAATGTCAAGTTTGATTAATATCTCAAGTTCGAGATTTTTCATCCAATAACTTGCATATACATAAGTATAGGTGCAAGTAAAAATTTGTCGATTAGGAGTTCTTTCGGACGTACAGTGAATCTGTTAGAAAGAAAGAGAATACAAATTCTTGACATGTATATTGAGTAAATCGAAAAATTCGTACACATTCTCATTGTACTCAACATTCCACAAATGTACAACAATTGCTTCTGTCATTTTATTTCATTTATTCATAAAGTAAATGAAGAAAATTATGGATATCTATTATCCTTACGAACACATTTCTCTGTCTTATTGCAAGAAGTTTGAAAGAAATGCTGTTGTCCTTCTATCAGAATCAAACATAACATAACATTATTTTAAAATTAATATTAGTTGGGTCAGCTTCTAAATGCAGTTTATTTGCAATATTTACTATGACAAAAAAGTAAATAAATCACCGCCCTCATGTATTCACAGTAATTTGGACCCATTATCGCCGAAATGCAGACTCCATTAATTCATATGGTCAATAACCTCCTCTGCCTCTCGCTCTCGGCCAGAAAATCCAATTGCAATAAATTTAACTATTGGCATAGATAGGGAAATAAACACACCTTCATAATTTAATCCTTCCGCTCCAACCATTCCCCACGATCGAGCCATCCTTAACTGACTTAACGATGTATCATACATACATATGAGCACCAGTCCATGTGTGATAATTAAGGGCTTTGTTTCGTTCCCGGCAAATAGTCACATAGCATTTAAGTCGTAAATTAACACATTATAAATCATTTCGCAAGTAAATCCTTTGGTTATGAGAGTGAGTCCTGTTTTTTGCACAAGCCCTAGTTTCCACAAAGTAGTGCTGTACCTGGTACATTACTGAACGAACTAATGCGTCTACATATTATCTCCGCTGAACCGAACTCATTATGAACTTTATCAGTTTTTACGGTTTATTACGCACCAATTTGTACATTTAGTAGGTGTTTGGATTTTTCCACCACTTTGCATCTCACTGGCAGATATACATATAAAAGCAAAAACAAAACAAATGCTAAAAGCTATTAACAAGGCCCAGACCGCAAAATTCTGGTACAGATAACTGGAAGATGCACGCGCCTACTTTTGCTACATTAGCTTTTATAATGTGAATTATTTTGTGCTCTTTTATTCTTCCCGGTAGGATGAAAAGTGAAATTTGAATAAATATCTTTGCTTATGTCAGCGGGGTGCTTCAATCTGGGAAAGATACATCTATCATTGTATCGAAGAAAGCTCGATATAAATGCCACTATACACAAAGGCATTTTAATGCATAATCCTTCGGGCTAACATTTTTAAATATCTCATTAATAACGAGCATTAGGACAGTTCCTGCCATCAATCATTTTTTACTGGAATTCAAATTTTAATTTATTCCAATATGAATAATGGATAATAGATAACGAAGAAAACTAGAGTTCACATACATTTGTATGTATGGATATTTTTCAGATATTAAATACTTTCGAATATATTTAGATTTACAGGTTTTTTCTATGTATATGCAATTATGTATGTGTATTGTAAGTAGCTTACAATATTGTTTCACATAGGATTCGTATAGATTGAGGAGATGCCCAGAATGGATATTGCAGATCTAGATTGACGAATACTAAAGGAAGAGTATTATATGACGCAATTAAAAAAGGTGAGGGCAAATATCACTCAACGGGGTAACCTACCTACTGGCCAACTGATAGGAATAAAATCCCTGATCTTGTCGACATTTTTATAAAAAAAAATATCTCCTCAAATAAAATAAGTGTAGAAGAAGGGCCAGATCTACAATCACATCACTCTACGCATCCTTTGTTTTGTCCTATTCATGAAAGATTTCTATCTGTTATGCATCTAAGTGTACATTTGGAAAATGGACAAAGAGTAGACCTTTTCAGAAGATAACGAAATAATAATTTTGTAAGATAAAGCAGGGTTGGAAGTCACTGATGACTCTGGATAAAACATCCTACATTCCACTCAGCTTGCAAAGCTTGGAAACTAGCATAACTTTTGTATGGATGTCAAGTATAAGCAAGTTATGCAAAGTTGGGCATTAAAAACTACAACCCGAAACCTCCATAATAGAGCAGATGTTGAACTGATAACTGACAGTATTCAAAAACTTAGTATGTATGTATGTGTGTATTTGTTTATTGTGATTATTTATTGAATTATTAAATTTTTTGTTTATTTATTTATTTAATTATCTATTTATTTTTGTTAATTTTTGTAATTATGTACTTCTTAATATTTGTACATACCTACTTACTAGTTAATTGTTTCTTATACCTATTATTACTAAGAATTCCCATGCTTTTTTATTTATCCCTTATTTGACGGAGTTTATTACTATTATTATTACTTTTTAATACCCTATATTAAGTTTGATAGATAGATTGTAACATAAAAAAATAATCGAGATAGACCCTATGAAGTACAGTGGAAGTCGCTCATAACAACGGTGAAGGGACCGAGGAAATGAGGTCGTTATAAGCGACTTCCAATATATATGTATATATTCATAATCAGTATCAATAGCAAGGTCGATTGACCCATGTCTGTCTGTTCGTCACCACTTTTTGAGCCTTCAATTTTGAGCTAGAAGGATGGAATCTTATATCTGCGTACATTGTCTTTAACCACGCCCACATTTTTGGGGGGGTTTCCAATAAAAATGTAATTTTGATGAAATTTTCATATAACACCCTCAAACGTTTGATATTATCGTAGTACCTCGAGAATAAAAATTAGTATGCCACGCCTACTTCATTAGTGCTGCCTAGAAAGGAGGATGGTGTATCCAACGATCCGTTTCAAACGGATTGTAGTTTTTCTGTGTATTTTTAAACAAATTTTCAACAGACATCTACAGCAATTTTCGCTTTTGGTCTTTAATCATCCGACGACAGACTAACAAATATCGCATGGATAGGCACCTTGGCATGGTGCGAAGGCTTAACCTGACTCACGAAGCCTGTTGGAAGGCCAGCACTGCTAGGCGCTGATGCACTCGCAACGGCCCCTGGCAGAACTTTTCCAGTCAAAAGGCTGATGAGATCAGTGAACCAAGCCTATCCCCCCCTAATCCAGGGTGTTAAGCGACCCGTGCCCACTGGATGGTTTGCAGTCAGGGGGTATACCGACTGTATTCTAACGGAGCCTCTCTGATACAGGGCCACCTTGGAGAGTAACCATGGCCTTACCATGTTACTGCGAGGCTCTGACGTGGCGGACGACCATTTCCTGCGCTACTCGTGGGATATGTCTACCTCAAAAAACAAAACACCGACATCTGGTCTAGTGAGCCGCGCGGAGCACAGACTCTGTGCGGACGATTTTGCTAATCGGCCGGGAACAAGCCGAGGGAGTAACTTCCGACAGGTGCAACCTAGCACTAGTCAAAAAGTCACTAGTACCTCCAAAGTTCCTGTGCCAACGCAAATGTTGGCTAAACGCCTCGAAGTTGCCAGACTGGGAAGCGGGAGCCAAGCCTTAGCCTCTCAACCTTTGGCCAAAGCTGCAAAGATTGCAACGAGCCAAGCTCATACACCGGGCTCGTCGCGATCATCAGCAGCTGCGGCAAAAAAGAAAGGGCACTACTGCCCACCGATGCCACCAAGGACGACCCTCTTCGGAAGGGGCTCAGCGGTGCTGGCACTAGATGGTACCTTCGCTACCTTGAAAAGGGCTTTGTACCTGAGGAAGCAAGGAAGAAGGCGGGAGAACACAAGGCTCAGCCTGGTTCTAAACCGTCACCTGCGGCGAAAAGGAGCAGTAGCTCTATTTCACCTCCTGTACCTAATGTACAGAAGAAGCCAAGGGTGGTTGAGAAACCAGAAAAGTCGCGGGCAAAGCCTGCTAAGCATGTTACTGTCGCACATGACAGAAGCTATGCAGCGGCTGCGAAAGCAGCTGTCGCTAGCGGAAGCCGTGTCACGACAGCGATAGCTGAGCAGGTGGCAGTAGTTCCCTGTGACTATCCCATGGAGATGCTGTGTACCGAGGATCTCAAAGATCTAGAGAACGCTATGGTGGACGAAATGGCCCTAGGATGGGAGCATAAGCTCAAATTCCGGGGCATACATTTCAAGTTTGGGAAGCTACGTGTTGACTGCGAAACTCCTCAGACTGTGGAGTGGCTAAAGAGAGTAGCACCTAGGCTTAGCAACTGGAAGGGTGTGGGCCTTATTGCGAAGTGCGGTAAGGAGATACCACGGGCCCATTCCATTACCATCTTTTTCCCACGTAGCGCTGACCAGGAGCACCAAACTACACTGGCACTCCTTGAACGTCTGAACGTCAAATCGTGGAAGATTCTGCATATACGAAAAGAGGGCACCGGGCAAGTACTGGGCCTCGGAATCGACCAGCAGTCTTATGAAGCTATAAGGGATCAAAACAATTCCCTTAGCTACAGGTTCGGCAAGGTCGCGGTGTCTGGACTCAAAAGGTCAGAGGAGAGTCCCTCGAATCCAACCGTTGAGAGACCAGAACCCGCGTCGGAGCAATCAGATGCAACGGGTTGAAACACTTGCTTCCTCTGTCGAACAGGTAACTGAGGGAGCGAAAGAAGAGGAGTACATGTCCCTCTCGGAGAGCTCGCTTTCGGATGAGGAACATGACACGACGGTCATCGAAATGGAAGAGGACCTGTTACTTCTGGATGAGGGAGGGGCACCAGCCCCACACGAGCATTAGCTCGATGACCCCTTCCAGAAGAATACGAATGGCCGAGGTGAACATTCATCATGCTATAGCGGCTTCTGCTGTTATAGCACGGATGTTCACAACTCAAGAACTGGGCCTTGTACTGATTCAGGAGCCATGGATCCTGAGCGGAGCAGTCAAGGGACTGGCGTGCCAGAATGCGAAGGTAATTTGGGATACCCGAACACTTCATCCAAGAGCTTGCATTCTTATTAACAAAAAATTTAGTTTTGTTCTACTTTCAGAATACGCAACGCGAGACTTGGTGCCTCTGCAGGTATCTCTGGAGCTTGATGGAGTATACCGCACCATCATCATCGCATCGACGTATTGTGCTGGGGACGAACCAGCAGTATCTATGGTTCTGCAACGCCTTGTGGAGCACTGCAACAAGCTCCAACTGGCGCTGCTGATCGGATGTGATGCCAATGCACACAACACTATCTGGGGAAGTACCGACACCAATATCAGGGGTGAGTCTTTATTAGAATTTATTTTAAGCTCTTCTCTTGATATTTATAATGTAGGTAATACCCCCACTTTTGTAACTCGAGCTAGGCAGGAGGTATTAGACCTCACACTAGGGAGCCACAGGCTGAGTAGATTTTTTAGGGACTGGAGAGTATCTAGTGAGCCATCTATGCCTGATCATAGGATCATAACCTTTGACTTAGATAACACGTGTATCACAATCAATCCAGTTAGAAACCCAAGGAAGACTAACTGGGATCTTTTTGCATCGTCTCTTGAAAGTAGTCTGGAGCATATAGATATTAGGAGAGGTCCAGCTCACTATCTAGAGCTTGAGCACAATGTACAGGGCATAACAAGTGCCATCACATCTGCATTTGCAACCAGCTGCCCAGTAGGCAGAAATGTAAGAGGGAATAAGGTCCAATGGTGGAGCAATAATCTGTCAAACATCCGATTAAAAACGCGTAAACTGTTTAATACAGCGAAGCGTAATGGAGACTGGCAGAGCTACAAAATGGCACTGACCTCTTACAACAAGGAAATAAGGAAAGCTAAACGAGAAAGCTTTAGGAAATTCTGTGAGACAATTACTAGAACTCCTGCTGCGGCCAGATTGCACAAGGCACTGGCAAAAACGGGAGGAATACCAACGTCTCTAAGGAAACCGGATGGCAGCTTCACCGAAAATGAGGAACAGAGGGCACGACTTCTACTAGAAACTCATTTTCCTGGCAGTCTTCCAAGTACAGACATTAGGAGCAGTACCAACATACCGAGACCTCGGAAAGAGGATTGGAAAATAGCGGCAAGAATCTTTTCCAGAGGGCGCTTAGAATGGGCAATTGGCTCCTTTCAGTCTTATAAGTCACCAGGGGTGGATGGAATTACATCAATCCTATTACAAAAGGGACAGGATAAATATGGCACTGGGCTATATACCGAACCAGTGGAGACGGGCGAAGGTAGTGTTCATTCCAAAAATGGGGAAGAAAGACCCAAGTCTACCGAAGTCCTACAGACCGATAAGCCTAACATCGTTCCTTCTCAAAACGATGGAAAAGGTTGTGGGCAACTATTTAAGAGAGGAAGTACTACGTACATCTCCTCTTCATCACCGTCAGCATGCCTACAGAGCGGGCAGATCTACAGAGACTGCTCTGTACCAGCTGACTGAAACTATATAAAGCGCTCTTGAAGCAAAAGAGATAGTACTGTGTGCCTTCTTGGACATTGAAGGAGCATTCGATAACACATCTCATGAAGCAATTGTGCGAGCTCTAGAACGAAAAGGGGTAAATAACACAGTATCTAAGTGGATGTATGAACTTCTGAGCACAAGATCAGCAGAGACTCATACATCAGAAAGCATCATCAAGGTCAGCACAGCAAAAGGCTGCCCACAAGGAGGAGTCCTCTCTCCCTTAATGTGGAGCCTTGTCGTGGATGAACTACTTGAGGATCTCACAAACTATGGCATCAACTGTCAGGCATATGCTGCTGACATAGTTATTATTGCCAGAGGCAAATTTGAGGAAACAATATGCGATATAGTACAACGGGGACTTAATATAACTCGCGAATGGTGTTTGACGGCTGGTCTAAGCCTTAATCCGGCAAAAACTACAATAGTACCTTTCACGGGGAAAATAAAACTTGAAAGACTGAGGCCAATAAGGCTGTCGGGTACAATACTGACACCAGTCAAAGAAGTTAAATATCTGGGACTAAACCTAGACAGTAAACTCATCTGGGAAAAACATACAGAAGAGATAACCAGGAAAGCCACGCTGGCTCTGATGATCTGTCGAAGCCTGGCGGGCAAATCTTGGGGATGTAGCCCTACCATCCTTAGGTGGATGTATATAGCTATTGTGAGATCAATGATCACATATGGAGCGATTGCATGGGCAAAAAGAACCAATCTGGTCACCACGAGGAAGACACTCACCAAGGTGCAAAGATTGGCATGCCTCTGTATCACAGGGGCCATGAGAACTTGTCCAACTGCGGCCATGGAGGTACTATTGGAATTGACTCCTTTGCACCTCGTGGTTGAGGAATGTGCAAGTAAAACGATCCTAAGGATGGCTAAGGAAGGAATAGGAAGGGACAAGTGCATTACATACAAGAAAGGGAAAACAGGGCAAGAACAACGCCCATGGAATAAGACAAGCCAAGAAACTTCTAGGGCAATATAACCGAAAAAGATTCGAAGCATGCATCAGCATGAGCAAAAATAACCTCCGTATCCTAACGGGCTTCCTAACGGGGCATTGTAAACTCAAGGAGCACCTAAGGAAACTAGGTATATCCGAAGAAGGACTCTGTAGATTCTGCAATGAGTCCAACGAAATCCCGGAACATGTGCTGGGATCCTGTGGGGCCTTGACCCACAAAAGACTGAAATACTTGGGCAAGTACCAATTATCAGATGAAGAAATACCGTCACTAGATCCAGCTCTCATCCTTAGATTCTTAAAGGAAACTGGATTAGAGAGAGAGCTCTAGGATACACTTCTTCCGCCAAGGCGTAGTAAGAGTGCTTTATCCTCGAAATAATTCCGAAAGGAATCCAAAAACGAGGGGAACTCTAATGAGGACATGTACCTCCCCGAGGTGTTAGCTGGGGGCACAATAAACCAATAGGTCGCAGTGCAACATACCCCATTCTCAAATAATAATAATAACAAATATCAAAACCATCGCATGACGTAGTTTTTCCTATCAGTATATACAGCTAATATTTCGCAGACTAGGACTTCATCAACGGTTTTATCGAAAACTCTAAGATATTTGTTTAAAACATTTGGTAAATAAAATTGAAAGTTGACTATAGACCACATCGGGCATGATGGGCATATACATATGTATGTATGTTTGTTAAACTATATACATACAACACGATATTCTAATTTAAAAACCTACTTAATAATTAATAAGCTTCATTTGATAATTAATAATAATTTATTTCCCTTCCAAGTTGCCTGTCAAAAACCCTTCGTTTCACTCTTGAGTAAAGGATTGGCCTATGATAAACGGATGGAAGTTTCCGAGAATCTCTTTCCTTCAAAACTGTATTAAAGTGGATGGATGGATTACTCAAATATCATTTTTTCAGACAGGCAGACGTGGCTCTTTCAAAAACATGTTCTTTGTCCCCCATTATTAATTTCTCGCAATTAAGTGAAACTGATTACAAATCATTTTCGAACAAATTACCTGCCATGACTACTTCTCTTATCCACAAGTCAGAGGAATGAAAAATGATTGAGCCAACCCTTTCTCTGGCCACCAAATATTTAGATAACCATCCTAAGTCTTTGTGGGTTCAAGGGGTCTATTGTGCATGCCATTAAGATCTCTTTGTTACCTGAGGAGGCATAAGCTTTAGACATCGAAGAATTAAAAAGTAGGCTTTTGTTTCGTGTTGTTTTTTTACTGCTTTTTCTTGAAAGTAGCTTAACATGACCGCAATCACTGCCATCTTTCTCTGCAATAAACAATGAAAATGCAAATGGTTCGCCTCTGACAGGACTAAAAGGAACATTCAGCTAAAGTATTGTATAATTTTACGTTATTTGTGCTATGTTTTTATACAGGACAATATTCTAAATCAAGTCATAAAATCTCTATATACCTACTCTCGTACGAGTAAGGGCGCAGTTCGTCCTTTTTGAAAAATCTTAAATCCAACTAACCCCTCTCCTGTAACTGGTCGTTGAATTGTCGGCTGCGTGCATATACCTGTAGGTAATTTAGAACAGTTACGGGTAAGAACATTTGCTTAGAAATAATACCATTTGACAAAGGGTACATCATTTTGAAGATGACGATGAAATTCAAAACAAGGTCCTGCCAATGAATGTTAATTTCGCTTTCATGCTTCGAGGGCATTGTTGATGCCTTCGAAAGGAAAACGAAATACAAACGAATGTCAAAATCAAAACGCTTTTGATTGTAATAAACATTTGGGGGAGATCAAGGGGTGAATATTAATCGTAGTGTGGGCCTGTAGGACATTCCCTTGAATTGGTAACCTTTTTTTTAGAGGCGCTTTGGAGTGAGATGTAAACTAAGACACTGTGTGTTGTGGATGGTTTGTGCATTTAGTCTAAATTGCTTAATTGACGAAATCATTATGCAATTGGTTCCGCTGATTGACAACTTAAATACCAATTAAACAAGGCGACCAGAATGTTGTGAACAAATAACATGGTCAACCCAACGCGAACAAATGCTTTCCGTTTTTAATGCTATTGTCTTTACAATCGTATATTTGGGCATGTTTTTACCTGAAAAGGCAACAAATAATTGCTAATGAATGTCGTGTTCACTGATAAATGGTTTCCTTGACAGTAAGTTCGTGTGATAAGCATATATACATACTTCTCTAATTTCAGGAGTAAGAGAGTCAATATTTCAAGGATATTATGCACTTTATACTTTATTCTTACAGAAGTCAGAAGAAATTCTGTAAAGGCAGAAGAAACCTCGCAACTTCATCAAGTCTTATACGATAAATCATATACTTGTTTTTACAAAAAAAAAAAATACATACATGTGATGCATTTAAAAGGCCATTATCATTTCTTCGTTAATAATCTTATTGGTGATGGAGATAACTGAATAACTAAAGATAAGTTTATCCATTAACAGTCATTTTTCCCTTCCAGACAGCTGACGCTCCACGTACCTCTTCATTAACGGATCGGTCGTCACCCTCATCACCAACCAACACAAAACTTCAACGTATACACTGCTACCGATCGAATGCACAGCGCGTATCAGATGTATTCCCCCAATGCCAATGCAGTATGGGTTCGAATGGGGCTGGATAGTTGTCACCACTCAGCAAAGACTCACTTAGACCAAAAGATGGGCCATTCTGATACCACTATGGAAAAACCGGATTACCAGCACCGGATACCTACTTACATCAGAACTTCCAGTATACGACAGAGGCCAGGGCACCTAGTTTCGGTGTGAAACCCGGCGACGAAGCTCTTTACTTTGCTTAAGTCGAGTTTAGCTAGATCGCTAAGATCTTCGAAGAAGAACTCGTCTATGGTTTGTCTACTCAAAATCGATAGGGCAGGAAAGGTACACAGAAGACGTCTCATGGTTTTGTCCTCTTCCTCGTCTCGATTCCAAGGCTTTTATCTATGCTTGACTATCTATATAGAAAACAATAGCGCTGCAATCTATCGAGTTAATTGAAAGCCATATCAAAGATTCTCGGGCTGTGACTTCTGCTTGAAATACATTACAGTAATGATCCGGCAGTCGTGTGGTTATACAAATATCCAGTGCACTGGAGTAGACTCTCGCAATTGTTGCAGACGCTCTGTGTAAAGCTCTGTTGCAGTTTCATTTAAAATTTCGCCCAATTTTCAAGCACTTCTGCTTGAGAAGTTTTATACTTGATGTTAAAGTATTATATAGTCCCTATTACTAGGAATAGTATTATGGTCATTTAGGATACTTGCGTGGCCGTACTTCCACAAACCAATTGCAAGGATTCACTAAGCTGTAATGCTACTACAGCCACTATCAGCTTACCAAAGATATCAACGGGAAGAAGATGAAGCATAGTTTCTAGTGCAGGTATAGTGAATAGTGCTTGAATGTTGTTACAATGTTGCTTTTCTTGTCCAGTCCCCTCCACCAGACTAGTACACAGTACATGAGGAAAGGTCTGACGACTGTCGAGTATTCCAGTAGACAATCAAGTGTTGGAGACCCCAGTTATGGGCGAATAGCCTTTCTGCATGAATAAATGACAATCGAGGCCTTCTTAGCACGATCTTGGATATTCATCCAAATATCTATCTGACGTGATCTGCGAATTGGAATTCGAGACCCTTAAATTTTCTGAAAAATTATGCATGGTATTTTATACATTTTTGTGGACAATACCAGTTCAGTCTTAGACGGATTAACTCCGAGACCGACACAATTCGTCTACTTTGAGAGTTTGTTTAGAACAGACTCCATCAGGTCTCTAACCTGTCTTTACCTCATCCACTACAATGAACCAAAGTAGTGGTGACAATACTCTACCCTGGGGGTACCCCTGTACATAGACCTATCCCAGCTCTGCGTGGATAAGCTCAGATTTCTCATTGATTTCTACCAGCGAGTGTAGGGTAGTCTCTACCGATTTTCCTTTACGATACACGTGTTGGAATACCGATAGGAGATTACTATCTACATTTTTTTTAATCTGGACGTCGATCAGATATTCCAAAGTCTTCAGTAGAAGGTAGGATAGGCTGATCGGATGGAAGTCTTTAGGGAGGCGTGGGAGGTTTTACCGCCTTCGGTAATAAAACAACTTTGGCCTTCTTCCAGGCACTAGAGGTGTAGCCAAAGTTTAAATACATCCTGAGAAATTGTGGAGCCAGAGGCTTAAAACCTTGCTGTAATTCCACTTTGCGAGACGAATCACTAGTCACCTCTAACGTTAATTTCATAGAGCATTTTGCTTAATTGAAAAGCTTACTGCCTTCATGTCGAAGCTTACTAATTTCAGAGTTTCACCACGGACACCTCGCTACAGCCCCATGTAGCACGATGGCCATTAGCTTCACTATCTAAGTATAATGAGAAGCTGGTTTTCCTTCTCGCCCTGACTGATCACCCTACATATATTGTCTGCACGTCGAGATTTCGTTTCATCATAGGATATATACGTAGAAGTGATGACTGGTTTCTGGTTGCTGCATGCCAAACTAACGCAAAAGAAAACCGCAGCAGCGTCGGTTTTGCTGGTACAAGAAACTATTGCGACAAGCTCTGCCAAAGCACATAAAGGAACTCACTAGAGACTTGTTTAACTCTGCATCCTTGGGCACATCACATTATTATCAACCCCTGATGAACAGTGCGAATAAATACAACCAGGGAACGACGCAGGGCTTGGAACTCTATCAGAATGACTCCAATGCACGTCGCCGTCGGCATAGCGTGTGAGCCGTGCTGTTGGCTGTCCAAGGCTTTGGCATGGTGCCAACTACTGGATACTCTGCGCGTGTAGTATTTCTGATGACACTGCATCTTACGAAATTACGAAAACGCCTACGGTGAACTAAATTTTCATGACTTGTTTGCTTAAATCGGCGATATGCCGGCAGTTACTTTAATGTCTCTGGCTGATTGATTTGACATAGTCCCAAAGAAAAAAGTCCAGAGGCGTCAAATTACACGAATGAGACTTCCAATTGACTGGACCATTTCTGGAGAGAACTTCGACTGCAATAACTCGATTGTCCGGTAGCGATCTCCATTGACTGATCGTTTTGGCGAGATCATAAAAAAGGAAGTATCTGCCAATGACCCCTCTAGCATGAAACCTGTACGAAATAGTAAAACAGTTAAGCCAGAAATTGAATTCATCGCTGAGAATGATTTTCGGATAAAAATCTTACGTACAATTTTCGCAACACAACACGAACTTTGATCTAAAATATTTAATAATTTACAAACGTTGTTGTAATCGCAAGAGCATAGACGAGCTCAAAACGTGAGACAAACCTCAGCTAATTTAACGCTAAGCCTACTGGATGAATGGGGCTTCCGAATTGACAAATCTTCCAGATATGCAAATGACCTTGGATCTTGGCGCATTTAATTTTAAATCGGACCAATCAAATAGAATATGTCATCCAGCTCATGTAATAGTATCTACATAAGTTTGAGGTTGCGTCTCTCAAAAGAACAATAGGTACTTGTTCGGAACAGATTGACGTTACATCAATTTCATCGATAAAATAAAAACAATATATAAAATCATCACTGAACTCACGAAAAATCATAATTCAACGGAGTCTGCATAGGCAGTCAAACCTTGAACTTTATGTTTGCATTTGCAACATAAATAAAAACGAAATTAATTTTCCATAAACAATAATAACCACAATTCTGAAGCAATGCGCCATACTTTTATTTACAAACGAAGCATGTACATTCAATGGAATACGTATATGTATTTCAGTATGCCTTAAACTGGTGCCGGGTTCCGGGAGAAATTACTCGCAAAAGAATAATGTACCACCCCATAATATATCTCTTGCTGTTGTTCAAATACACATAAACAAAAAAAAATACACAAATAATTTCGCCAATGGGATAAAAAAAAGAAAACTCGCATACATCCAAAACAATTCTATGTCGCATGGCAAATATTTCATTTTTTTATCGCATAAAATATACAAACAGAAAAACTCCTTACTTAGTCTCCCAAGACTATAAATAAAAAGAAAACGCTTCCATCTATGGTTGAAAATAAAATAAGGAAATAATTGCTACAGCGAAACTCAAAACACTGTGTATGGAAAGTAACAGTTTTACAAATATCTACATATGTACAGTATATTCTAAAATGCGATGTTGAAGCAATATTTTTTTTTAATAGTTACTGTTTGTAAGTATGTATGTATGAACCTACATACATAACTATGTACCTTACCTACCCTGCTGTACATCTTTTTTTAGAACATGAATATTTAATTGAACTGAAATGGTTCCTATATTTAAAAGTAATGAACTTCCCGATAAATCTTACATTTACATTTAATGTTAATATTTTACTTACATATGTACATATGTACATCTAAATACCATTTACTTTGAAACGCGATTATTTTTCAAATTTATTGAATGTGAATTTATTTTAGCACATATTTTAATCTAGATATTTAAAATTATGTTACTAATATTATTAAAAATATTGATTGCAATCAAAATTAATATAACGAGGAATAGACTATGTACATATGTATCTAACTACAAAAATACAAATTTTGTTTCACGTGCTTTCGTTCATAAAAAACGAAACTACATAAATATAGGGACATCTGTTGGTTGGCATTTTAAAAATGCTGTAAAAAAAACACTGCTCAATATTTTTCAACGATTATTGCTTTATTGAAAAGAGTAAACCTTCTGGTAAATTATGGAGTATTATTTCATTTAAATGACTACCTCGGCTAACGTGGCAGTAGGCCATCCTCAACCCAATTTGTTAATACATCAATGGTTTCGGCCCCTATTTCACGAATAGCTTGACTAATATTGTTCTTGAGTGCCTGAATCGTCTCAGGATTGCTCGCACAGCATCAATCTTTATGTACATCTATATGCATTTGTATATGTATGCAAGCAGTGTAGGTACTGTTCCAAAATTAAGCGTATTACCGAAAACTCTTCAACAATTCTAAGTGATCGAGTTTATATGGTCTTAACATACTAATACATATTTAACAGTAATAGAACAAAAGAACGTAAAGTAACAAGAAGCATTACAAATTGATTTAAGTAGAAAATCATTAATAATATACAATGGATTGATTTGTATAACATTTGAAATCGAATCTTAAACATGCCGCCCAGTAGTACGAAGCACTAATCACTAAGCCACGATGCAGCACAGCTAGAGAAGGTGCGGCAAATGTGGCCCACGTGGGTAATATGGCCTACCGTAATATCTCACTACTGATAAAGCATAGACACCCCATAATGCATCTATTTCAAACATATTCCAACCGGTCTTGACTCAGTGTAATTTGGTAAAGCTAAGATTAGACGACGTGTAAAAACCACATATTTGTGTACCCGTGACGTATTTTTGACGTCAGATGTTGCCATTAATGGTTACATATCATCTAATAGACATAATTATGTCAGTCGCATATAGCACATACAATTATGTGGACAGTATGTGGAACCCATTGTACATAAAAACATACAGAAAAGCTACTATCCGTCTGGAACGGATCGTATGATACCCTATCCTCCATTCTATCGAGCCCCTATAAAGTGGGCGTGGCCGTATTGCATTTTCTTTACTGAATTACGATGATAACTTCGAATGCTTGAGGATGTTACATGTAAAATTTCATCAAAATCGGTTTTTTGATGAAAACGTCCCCAAAAAGTGGGCGTAGCCAAAACTGTTGTATGGGTGAATTGTAGGGAATCTGAATACCTAAATATTTGATCTTAATAAAATGTTTTGGTTTCATATAATTTAGTGAAGTTATGAAAAAGTGGGCGTGGCAGTGGGCGGATTTCAAAAATTTTTACACTTGTACTGCATCTTTTTCTCAGAAGCCCAGAAATGAAATTTCATCCTCCTAGCTCAAAATTTAAGGCCCAAAAAGTGGTGACGGACGGACTGACGGACGGACATGGCTCAATCGTTTTCGCTATTGATACTGATCATTTTATATATGTTTTGCATCAAATGAAGCAAATTATCAAACTTGTCAGACGTCATCCGTACGAAATTCTGATAAAAGCACAAAAAACTTCTGTTTTCCGAAGTCACACTCAATTCTTTCTCCAAATGCGACGTTTCCATATAACTTTCATATCTTTGCGTTTTTCCTCATCATTTTCAATCAGATACATTGCCAAAACAACAACAGCAGCCCACTTCTTTCTCTACATTGTATTTGCGAAACTTCTAAAAGCACCATATTATAAAATAGTCGCAGTGTACATATGAACCGAATGTGAAGATTTTACACATAGTGTAATCAACACAAAAATATGGAGCAAATTTTGTGTACGCATTTGTAACCACATTATATGCGATCACCAAGAGCACACATTTTTATGCGGCTTTTTTTACACAATACACATATCGTGTAATACACACATTATGTAGTTCACCACATTCGCACCACATATCAAATATGCAACACGTATGTTGAACTTTTCTTTGACGTCACGGGTACACAAATATGTGGTTTTTACACGTCGTCTAATCTTAGCTTAAGTCTGACTTAAGAAATGTAAGCGGTAGAGCACGTAACTATTTTTTTGCATTTTCGTTGTAATTTTTTGGTAAGTTTTTATACCCTATCCTAAGGGTATATTAAGTTTGACACATAGTTTGTAACATAGAGAAATAATCGAGATAGACCCTATAAAGTATATATATTCGTGATCAGCATCAATAGCGAAATCGATTGAGCGATGACCGTCCGTCCGTCCGTCCGTCCGTCCGTATGTCACCGCTTTTTGGGCCTTAAATTTTGAGCTAGAACGATGAAATTTCATATCTGGGCTTCTGAGAAAAAGATACAGTACAAGTGTAAAAATTTTTGAAATCCGCCCACTGCCACGCCCACTTTTTCATAACTTCACTAAATTATATGAAACCGAAAAATTTTGTTAAGACCAAATATTTAGGCATTCAGATTCTCTACAATCCACCCATACAAAAGTTTTGGCCACGCCCACTTTTTGGGGGCGTTTTCATCACAAAACTGATTTTTGGGCCTTAAATTTTTAACTAGGACGCTGAAATTTCATATCTGGGCTTCTGAGAAAAAGATACAGTACAAGTGTAAAATTTTTTTACATCCGCCCACTGCCACGCCTACTTTTTTATAACTTCACTAAATTATATGAAACCGAAAAATTTTGTTAAGACCAAATATTTGGGTATTTAGATTCCCTACAATTCACCCATAGAACAGTTTTGGCCACGCCCACTTTTTAGGGGCGTTATCATCAAAAAACCTATTTTGATAAAATTTTACATGTAACATCCTCAAACGTTCGACATTATAGCTATATTTGAGTACAATATGCAATGTGGATACGCCCACTTTATAGAGAGGAGGATAGGGTATCATACCATCCGTTCCAAACGGATTGTAGCTTTTCTGTATGTTTTTAAGTGTTTTCAGTCTAAATTTTCCGTATATTTGACACATCATCGTACTTGCACTTTTATGTTTATACCCTATCCTAAGGGTATATTAAGTTTGACACATAGTTTGTAACATAGAGAAATAATCGAGATAGACCATATAAAGTATATATATTCGTGATCAGCATCAATAGCGAAATCGATTGAGCGATGACCGTCCGTCCGTCAGTATGTCACCTCTTTTTGGGCCTTAAATTTTGAGCTAGGACGATGAAATTTCAAATCTGGGCTTCTGAGAAAAAGATACAGTACAAGTGTAAAAATTTTTTAAATCCGCCCACTGTCACGCCCACTTTTTCATAACTTCACTAAATTATATGGAACCGAAAAATTTTGTTAAGACCAAATATTTAGGCATTCAGATTCCCTACAATCCACCCATACAAAAGTTTTGGCCACGCCCACTTTTTGGGGGCGTTTTCATCACAAAACCGATTTTTGGGCCTTAAATTTTTAACTAGGACGCTGAAATTTCATATCTGGGCTTCCGAGAAAAAGATACAATACTTCACTAAATTTATATGAAACCGAAAAATTTTGTTAAGACCAAATATTTGGGTATTTAGATTCCCTACAATTCACCCATAGAACAGTTTTGGCCACGCCCATTTTTGGGGCGGTATCATCAAAAAACCTATTTTGATAAAATTTTACATGTAACATCCTCAAACGTTCGACATTATAGCTATATTTGAGTACAAAATGCAATTTGGCCAAGCCCATTTTATAGAGAGGAGGATAGGGTATCATACGATCCGTTCCAGACGGATTGTAGCTTTTCTGTATGTTTTTTTTATGTTATTGGTTTTCTTTGGAGGATAAAATGGCTTCGAAATCTCAACAACCACCAAAAACGCGACAGACGTGAGCCAAGGATGACATGAAAAAAACAATTTCTGTCCTGGTCCATATTTAACACTAGGAGGGACATATTGGCTGCACTTTTTTAAAAGGTGCTTTTTGAAGTTACTTTTATTTTTTATTTATATCTTTTTGCTAAGTTATTTTTTTTATTTTATGTTTATAAAGACTGAACGATAAATCCTTTTTAAGTTTTAAAAATATAAAAATAAATGAATTGAAGCTAAATTCTCTGTTTTATTTCCAAAAAAGTTAAGGGTGGGCCATATTTGCCGCACTTACTCTACTATTATTCGGACAAGAATTTAGAAACACTGCTATACAATGGTAAGTACCAGTTTAAGATATCAAATTAATGTTTCATTTAGAGTTAACTACTAGGTACACTGTTGCCGTTTTGACTGTTTTCCAGTCAGATCTGACTGGATTGATATGAATTTAGCTGGATGATTTTTTAAAATCCAGCCGGCTGGTTTTTTAGCTGGATTTAATTTTTTTTTGACTGCTTTTGAAAATTTTGAATTGGCATTTTTTTCCAGTCAGTACCTTTAAAAAATCAAAGTTACCATAGAAAACAAAAATAGAAGAGAAACTTTTAACGTGATTTTAATATTCTTGCTCTGAATTTGGAAACAATTTTCGCAATGGGATAATTCTGTATTCTGGTGTAAAGTTTTCAACTACAAATGCTGCGAATGAGAACCCGTACTCTGATCTAGCAAGATTAGCCATCTCAGTATTAGTGCTCCATTTATCTAATGCAAAAGTCGGAAGTTATTTGGTTCTTAAACTTAACTTCACAATAATGTGTATGTATCTATACGTGAATGAAAATGGATTCTGTTATCATTTATCAATTATCGACACTCGCAATAAGGGCCTGTGCTATTTTTATTTCGCAGAAAGTTTATTCATGATTTTTTTTGCAATGTACTATTAGAATGAATTTTTAGACGCTATGAGTGTTATTCTTATTCTTATTGTTATTTTTTTTTTAAACTAAATTTAATGTACGAGTATATACATACGAGTACATACATATGTATGTGCAAATATGAAAGAAAATGAATTCTATTACATATTACCTTTATATCGAATAAAATATTTTCTTGGATGGATTTTTAGCTGATTTTGTGCTTAAATTTTTTGGACTGTTTTTTTAACCGGTTTTTAGTTTTTTGACTGTTTTTTTTTCAGTCAAATCTGACTGGAAGGACAATTTTAAAACGGCAACTCTGATTAGGTAAACTAAACATAATAGTAGGTATTATTGGGTATTTCTTCCAAATTGGCTACACGTATAATTTTCCAGTGGAATTCAAACTTATAAAGGCTATAATAGGTTGACTTAAAATAGTCACTTTTGCATATGGACTGAAAACAATCAATAATATGTACTGCGCTGAACAACACGACTTTTAAACGTCCTTCTCACCACATTTTTTTAGAAAGAATAGAAAGTTTAATTTTTTTATCGATCAATAAATGCGTGTATAACAGCAAATCGACTAAGCTTTTTGCTATTTAGCTGAGAGTTTAATAAATATTACAACAGCTGCTCGCAAAACTCGTAATTCACCACTGCACTACTTCACTTCGTCTATTTATACCAGGCCGTATCACGTCCAATCGATTTTCAGGCCTCCAATTGGAAGCGGTGAAACCTCGTACGTCAAACGATCCAGAGACATCTGGCACCAACGCGAATTTTCACAGTAGTCTTCCTGAAGCTGTGGAGAATCGAAAGCCAACATTCGTTAATTAAGCCCTTATCAAATTGAATTGATTTGAGTTTACATAATCCACTAGCTTGATCTCCACACGAACATCGCGCAGCTGTCATTGCCGTCATGTGTTTGTGTTTCTCTCGTATTTTTGTTAATTTGCTCATTTTCGCAACAATATAATTAATTTAAAGTTCGTACTAATTTTAGATAAATTTCCTTCCATAAACGAACAATTCGTAAAGAGAGGAGCAATGACTTTCGCAACGGTAAATGTTTCGCCTTCTTGACTCTTTAAGTACAATGTAGGTATCAAAAAGTTGCAAAGAATATTATAAAATTATTTATTAAAAAAAGAAGTGAAATTTTGACAGTGAACGTACTTTGTAAATATATAATCAACAATATGTTTAAATTAGGCGGAAAACAATTTATTCCAGTAGAACCCATTTTAACTCGAACTTAAACATATGGAATACGAAAAACATAGACACTTAAGTATCAACTTTCATTAAAAAAACAAATTAACCCAATTAGTGCAACAACCTGAAAGTTTACTACAGGAAAGCGAAAAAATAACGATTTAACTTTCAATTTATAAACGTTAATAACAGAAAAGCTACAATCCGTCTGAAACGGATGGTATGATACCCTATCCTCCTTTCTATGTAGCTCTTATAAAGTGGACGCGGCCATATTGCATTTTCTACTGCAATATGACTGTAACGTCGAACGTTAGAGGATGTTATATGTAAAATTCCATCAAAATCAATTTTATGATAAAAAAAAACTCCCCCAAAAAGTGGGCGTGGCCAAAACTGTTGTATGGGTGAATTGTAGGGAATCTAAATGTGTAAATATTTGGTCGTAACCAAATTGTTCGGTTTCATATAATTTAGTGAAGTTATAAAAAAGTGGGAGCGGCAGTGGGCGGATTTAAAAAAATTTTACACTTGTACTGTATCTTTTTCTCGAAGCCCAGATATGAAATTTCATTCTCCTAGCTCAAAATTTAAGGCCCAAAAAGTGGTGACGGACGGACGGACATGGCTCAATCATTTTCGCTATTGATACTGATCATGAATATATATACTTTATAGGGTCTATCTCGATTATTTCCCTATGTAACAAACTATGTGTCAAACTTACTATACCCTTAGGATAGGGTATAAACACCCTAAAAAATTAACTTGTTCACTTTTACCTTTGAGTAGTTTATTAAACATGTACATACATACATACACTTTCATTTTCATTATTCAAAATTTACGTTATCAAAAGTTGCAATGAACGCAGTTTATGGTTTTTATCTCCATTGCATGACTTTTATTTAATTTTAAAGGTATTCTTACTTTCAAATGCAACTGTTTTACCTTGTTTCGGGTGCGATCGAGAACAAGAATGGTAGTAATGAATAATGCGCGAAGCAATATGCCACATTACGCCAAATTCCAAGGCATAGTCGATAAATCAAGCCCTCCCGTATCCTGCGGGAATCCACAACCAAACCTCTCAGACACAACAACGCATCCTAATGTGGTGAAGAATTTAATGTCGTCGAGATAAAACTTTACCACAAGCTACCAAATAGCCGGAATAAACATTTTGAAACTGACTGATTTTGCAAGGGAAGACAAGTGGTGATAATGAAGGGGGTGCAAGGCTGCTTGAAAAAAAGTTTGATTAATACGAACACGTTTCATGAATATGGGAGTTAAACAATATGTCTGTGCAATGGATTATGCAAATAACAAATGAAACTCTCATGTCTAACAATTCTCCATAGATAGCTGAAATGTTCGAGGCGAACAGTGTTGGTAAGATATTTTAGACTTGTGATCTGATGTGAAATGGTAAGTACATGAGTATTATTAATACATACCTACATAAATTATATGTTCATATGAATATGTAGATGTATGCGAAAACAAGAAGTTTGGCTCAGAGTTGTGTGGAATTGATTCCGATATCAATTGGGTAGGGAGTTAAATAATTGAACTAAGTTCTGGAGTAATATATTCAAAAAGTGTTGCAGACTAATAAATTTACCTGAACGTTTTAAACATTCCTAAGAGACGTTAGTGTGTCATGTTCAAGAGATCATATCAATTTTAATAAATCAAATAAAATGATTTAATGAAAATGAAAACACATTGCATTAGGTAAATATATATGCATCCGAAATTGTAGCGGAAAAGCTTTAACAATAACTTTTGTGGGCCTTAACAATCTGAAACAAACAGACAGAAAATGTTGTCATCCTTTTCTTTTTCTGCCATTCTCTTTTTTCAGACACGCACCAATTTATTATTAAATAAATAATGGTAGATACAGAATTGATTTATATATACATAGTATTCAAACCAAAAGCTTACTAAAATATGAAAGGCTAAGTGCAGATAATCCTCCCAAATTGTACTTGGGACATAAGCACTTTCCCAACTATATATGTACATACATACATACATACATACATACATACATATAGGTCAAGAGCAAATTTGATCAGTTTTAGTATTTTCGGAATCCACTTAACACGTCTTTCAACGATATGTCATAAGTGGAACAGAATAATGGAGCGCAAGATCATTTTGAAAACTTTTAAGAAGTAGTACCTGCATACTTCGAAATAAATATTTATAAAAGCTATGCACGAAGCAACGCTTATTAAGATGTGGATTTGTCATATGCTGCAGACTTAGGCAAGAAGTCTTGAGCTTTCGACACGTGAGCGAACGTCTTATGACAATCCACATCAAGGCTAATATCCACTCATGCCCCCACAGAGGACAAGGACGACCCCACCAAAGAATGTTTCTACGAGCTCCTCAACAAAACATACATACACATGAGCAATGTCCTAAGTATGACGTTAAAATCGTTCTGGGCGATTTTCCTCACCCTCCCAGTTCCTCGATCGTTTTTGAATTCAAAATTCTTCTAATGATTTTCGGTCCGGTTTGCATTGGCCGAATTTGGAGGAGGAGATTTAATAGCGAACTCTACGAGCTGTACAGCGACGTAGACCTAGTCAAAAAAGTACGCATCAATTGTCTAAGATGGCAAGAACATTTAGAGCGAATGCACATCAACGCTCCAACCCGGAAGGATAGCGCAAAAAAGGAAGACCACGCCTTGTGGAAGAGATCGCGCTAATTGGAGAGGCTTTCTGGTTGAGACCCAGATAGACCCGGACTGTAGCGCCTCCTAAGTAAGTAAGTAAGGATGCCTAAAAATCTAAAATTGATTTGGAAATGAGGAACACATTATAGCTTCTCCAAAATTGAACAATTCTATTGGCAAAAAGCAGGCGCAGACTGTTTTGAATGCGATCACAGATTGGAATCAGATTCTCTGTTTGGATACTATGGCTTCAAATACAGGTCGTATCAATGGTACTTGCGTGTTCCTAGCTTTTAAAGTAATTTGAAAATTTTGACGTAAAAATCAGTCCACAAACCCCGATATTCCGCTCTTCAAAACCAGTTCTACAGAAGTTTACCCAAAGTGTACAGTATTTAACTATTTGACGATGAGCTGAACCAAGTAACAAAAGTAAAGACGGCAAAACTATTACAATTTGCCGTATCGGCAAGACCATTGCAAATGAAGTTGGCAATAATACATAATAATACAAGACACTGAGAATTTGGATGTGAAGATGAGAAGATAGAACAAAAAATCCTATGTTTTTGTGAAGACTAGCTATCATCGATCACACCCATTACACACAGTTTAAAGTCAAGCAGTGGCTGCGATGTTTTTCAAGAGGACACAGGAGGTGTGAGTTGGGGTGTTGCTGGTACACAGCGTGACATGATCGTGAAATGCGACGATGACGGTGGTTCTTAAGGTAGCAGTGCATGGACAGGAGGCGAATCCGCAAATTTGAGGTAGACGATCTTAGAACAGTTTCAAGGCCAGCGAAACCGCTGCTTCTTCCTAGCTGGAAGATGAAGAAGTCATCATTCCCAAGACCTATAAACAACAAAATTTAACATTGAAATAATAGAATAAAATTGTTTTTTTATATCCTATCCTAAGCAGAGTGACCAGAGTGGAATATAATATTCCAAATTAGAATATATTTAAGCTTAATCGAAATATATTTTTCGAGAAAAATAATCGCATATAAAATTGGAATATCTTTTTATTTAAATGGAATATTAAGCATATTTTAACACCACAAAAATCTTAAGATTCATTCATTGACTTATTTAGTATTATTTAACATCCGAAAGTAAAACGAAAATAAAATATAATGTCTACATATCTGGCATCACTAATTCAATATAAAAGTTTAATATTTGCATCCCATATTAATACCCATCTGTCACAGTGGAAGTTAAGATACATTTTCATCCATCTCCATCGTTAGATACATATTTCACACGTACGAGTATGTGTGCGCAGGAAACTGTTGTACCCTCTCTTAAGGGTATATTAAGTTTAATATGTACATAAATTATAATGGAAAGAATAATTGAAACAATCCCTGTAAAGTATATATGTACATAGAATATATTCGTGATCAGTGTCAATACCGAAGACGATTGTACCATATCCGTCCGTTTGAATATCATCACTGTTTAGATCTTAAATTTTGAGCTAGGAGGATGAAATTTCATATCTGGGCTTTTGAGAAAAGGTTACAGTACAAGAGTAAAAATTTTTGAGATCCGTCAACTGCCATGCCCACTTTTTCATAACTTCACTAAATTATATGAAACCGAAAAATTTTGTTAAGGCCAATTCACCCATACAATACTTTTGGCAACGCCCCTTTTTGGGGGCGTTTCCATCAAAAAACCGATTTTGATGAAATTTTACATGAAACATCCTCAAATGTTCGACGTTATTGTGGTATTTCAGTACAAAATGCACTTAATAAGGGCCCACTTTATAAGGGCTACATAGAAAGGAGGATATGGTATCATACGATCCGTTCCAGACAGATTGTAGCTTTTCTGTATGCTTTTTTCTGTCATACAATCATACGCGGAGGTAGATTTTCCCTTGTGAGGATTCAGTTCGGGACCGTTTTTGTTATTGTTTGTAGTCTTAAGCCTTACAATATTTGCTGTTTCCCTGCGAAGAGATTTATCGTTGGGGTTTATTTACATGCATACATATGTATGTATCTAAGTTAAATTGTATGTTAACCCTAGAAAGATAATCTTATTTTTTAGTACTGAAAAGATAAACATGCGCCTGCGAGGCGCACAATCAAAAAAAGCGTTTTTTTTTACAAAATAAAATAAATATTTTTTATTTACTTCATTTTTTATTACCTCATTTAGTTGTTACATTATTAGTAATTAAGTAAAACATATATTATTCATTTTTCTAAGTAAAGTAGGATTTTATAAATCCATAACAGAAAGGAACACAAAATATATGTATTTCGCGGGCGCCTCCGAGGCGCAGTTTATCTTTCTAGGGTTAAAATCTTGGTTAAATCTCAGATATAATTTTGGTGGAAATATAGCGATTTGAACCAATTGGTGTTCAATTTTTCAAAACTACATGAATTCATAAATTTGGGGCGACAGGTCTATGGGACCCACGGCCTAGCTTCTCACAACCTTGCGAAAACATTTGTGTAGTGCTTGTTATATTCTTCACAGGAATGGAAGTGGACTACTGTTTAATGCCGTGTCCCAAGGCATTTTTTATATGAGAACTTTTTTCATGACAGTTGTACTCTCGGACCTTTGTTAAACGATTCCGAGAGGTGGGATCGTGAAAGAACTTTTTAGGTTAGGTTTAGAAGCGGGTTATTCTAGGGCAATTATTAGTATAATTAGAAACAAATAGAAACATATAAAAAAATAGATAGTGCAATAAACAATCTCGCCTTTATATTATGCGACACATTAATGTACATATAGTGGAATACTAAACTTCGATTAATAATCACTTTCTTACCTTATAAAAATTAATGAAGTAGGTAATAGGTAGTGCAAGAAGACACTCAATTTAATATTCATTACTTACTACCAACAACCCCCGAGTCTACGTTCTGTAGCTTTTCTAATTAAAGAAATTACCATAGCAAAATGGAAAATGACAGTCTTCATTATTCTGCCCCAGTTGCATCAATTTCAAGTAACAAATCCACTCCACACCGTAAATAAACAACTGCAACTGCAATATCCTGCATAGGAATCGTCCTCCTTTTACATATACACCGTTTTCCTGTCTTGCTTGCTTGCTCCATTTGCATACATTAAAACCAATTCCAATTTCAGAAATCAGTCGTGTCTATTTAGTTTTCACTCTTCCGCTCTTTTTTACATTTATTTTCATCCTAATATCATAAATTGAAGTTAGCATACCAATGCTGACAAATAAAACTTGCCACAACCACCAGCGATGATCAAATCGCAGAATTTTTTTCAGAGCACTGTTTGCTTGCTTAGACTTGAAAAGGACAACAAGCAAACAACACAATCATCATCATCTAGCGTTGCAGGACCACTACCACCCTTAGCTGGAGCTGGGCAAGGCAAAATTGCTTTCAGCGAAATTCAAATTTATATCTGAATGTGGAATACCGCTAATTTGTAGAGCAGTTTTAGTACTTTCATAGTGTTCTCTTGCCAAGGCCCCAACCCAAGCTTTTTTTGTATGCCCTTATAAATGGTTTCTGTATTTTGTCCAACTGCTTCAACATACATATACTGTGGCGTGGATCTTCATGCTTTTTTTGCAAAATTGGAAAAAAAATATTCAGTTTACATTTAACTTCACCTTAAACGAATAACATGCAAAATGATAACCTTATTTTCATCTGATGAGAGAGAGCGCATCAGAGTTATCGTGTAGATAATTCTTATGGGGACTATATTCCAGTTCATACCTATGTATGGATGGCAGGGCACAATTGAATTTACCTTGCATTCCTCAATTTGTCACAGTTTAAGGCAATGAGTATGTGTGGCTAGTTCTTTGATTTGACAGCAATGAAAATGTCTTTTGAACAATGCCGAAATTCAGTCACAGATACCATCTGACTACAGCTCCACCGCAAACGGATGAAGGAAGAGAATATTTGAATAATTGAAAATTCAATAAGCGATAACATGATATTTTCCTGTTTGTGTGCGCTATGTGTCCTCTCGGATGTTGGAAATGTTCTTAGTGATAATACTATATGCCGTTGATGGTAAATTCAATCCTGCTTGTAGATTCATACATACAAGTATATAGTGGAATGCTGAAGTGACAATAGGAATTTTCATTTAAGTCAAGAGAACAGGTTCCTGAACAGGATTGCAATCTCGTCCTGTGGTGGAAATTTATTTTTTTTATACATTACTATAGTGCTGACATACAAACATAAAAACGTACAGGCATACATGTGAATGAATAAAGTGCATGAAAAACAAATTTGTGAAAAGGATTAAAACCTGATACCAGGATTTATAAAATCAAATTGCTTATAGATATGTAATTACGTATACTACATACATAGCTATGCTCGACTTTTTACTTTTATGACCTTTACAACTGCATAGTTGTAAGTAGGTTTAATAACATATTGTCGTTCTAAATGTCCGTTTCCAGCACCTTATCCGATTATGGAAGGATTGTGATTAACGCAATAAATGCATATGCATTGTATATATGTATATATGTATATCTATGTACATACATACATACGTATGTCGAAAATATAGCCAACTCTACAGCCTAGTAAACTTAACGTAACTTAAATGGATTTTTGGTTTGGTAGAGTTTTTTGTGCTCTCCATCATTATCCAGAATTGCATGAATATTGTTAACTTATATTACTGGTAACGTCTTCATGGTATCTTTTTTTAAATCTTATAACTAAAACTGCTATCTTGAAGACTCGGTCAAACAGAACGCGCCTATGTCTTCCGCAGTCAGTGATGTCAAACAATAGCTATTATAGCTTTTAACAATCCATATATTGGAAGACTGTTTCCCGAACACATCCGTCACTGTGCAGCAGTAGTTCTGTGTGAGTAATTCTCATAAAAATGAACTCCTGCTTCTAATACTTGGCTCTACAAAACTCACCTCTAAAGGCTTTTACACACCATCCGCCGTGATAGCAATAGAGGTCTTATTCTCAGTTTTTATTGAGTTCGCAGAAAATAAATACCTACATATGTATCATCAATTAATTTCTAATAAGTATTTTACGAATGCATTTACCTGATATCATTCATATCTATCTAAATTCAAGTTAATATAGATTATTATTTATTATGTTTAATTCTTTTCCCACTTGTTTTATTAATATGAACTTTATAAATCCTATCTCCATACTTAATTACAAGATTTTAATTTTTAGTAGTATCATGTTATATTCTTTTGTTTGAATAACAAATGAAATGAATAATTATCTTCCTAATAAACGCCATGCATTAAACCTATCTTGTAAAGATATGTAGCTCAAGTGAAGAGGAAGAAGAAATGCAACTTCTGTTTGATAAAACCTTTAAAACTCGAATTCCCTTCAGATCCAGACTAGACTGAAAGTGGAATCACGGGTTTCTAAACGTTTTTATGCATGGATCTAATACAGAATCGGAGGTGATTGAGGGTATTTTCTCCAAAGATCTTAATAAAGGAATCACCCTAATCACTGTAGCGCCTTCTAGGCGACGTTCATGTCGATAAAGGAAGCCTTGTCGATACTAAAGTACAATGTGATATCTAAGTGGGATAAGTTACTGATAGCTAGACTGCGATCAAATTTCTGGAATCTGTCACCATTAACTCTGCTCTAACTTATCGTCTATCTTTTAACGAGGTGGCTTAACAATTTAATATTCACCTTATTTGCGCTTCGTGTCGCGTATATTTAAATGCCAATTCAATATGTCCCAAATACCTTGTCCGACGATGCAGTACATACGAACGTAAAATTTATGAAGCATAAGACTTATGGGAGAGACGTGAAGAATGGGCGTTAGCTTTTCGTCGTCCATATTACACAGAGGATACAACACCAAAACTTATTGTGAGACCTCCACAATAATATTTAAAGACATTGTCCTGCAGAGATGTTAAGCCTTCAATATGTGCGCTTTAGATTATGATAAATTTTTTTAAAACTTGAAATACATACATATTTAAAACATAAAGAAAAATTCAGATAAAAATTCAGGATGGGTTTTGTACTTGTCCAAATGGGAGTTGTGGTTGCTTTTGCAAACACTTACTTGGGGTTAAGAACAAGTATGGTGTTATGTTTAAATTTTCTTTGTTGATGACTAAAAACCGATCGCCAAGAGCTTGCATATAGCACCAGCAATTTTTTAGAGACATAAATGCACCTGAGTGGGCGCCGTGGCTCAAGTGGTTAGTGCGTTTGGACTACGGAGCAAGGGGTTCCAGGTTCAATCTCCGAATATCACCTAAAATTTCTTTCACGGTCCCACCTCTCGCGAGCGTCTGACAATCATCCGAGAGCAAAACTGTCATGAAAAAGCTTCTCAACACAAAAAACTGCCGTTCGGATCCGGCATTAAATAGGCTCCTTCTATTCGTGTGAAGAATATAACACGCACAGCACGAGTGGTTGTGAGAAGCTAGCCCCTGGGTCCCATGGAGCTGTCGCGCAAAAAATTTGTATTTTCTAAATGCACCTGACCAAGAAGCATTAGCAAATCAACCTACACCTGATCCAGCGGACGATATCAGCACAGAAAAGTCAAGAGGACCCTCACATTTTAGACATGCCTATCGACCAAAACGGCATTGACATTTACAACAACACAATCCACAAAATAAATGATCAGTTTGCACGCACTGTTCAAGTCCTACAAAGGGACGTACATATACACAAATAACATACCACAACTACAGATAGGTTCTTTTCCTAGTTTACTTACTTACTTACTTAGGTGGCGCTACAATTCGGGGTGAACCTGGGCCTCAACTAACAAGCCTCTCCAGTTAGCTCGGTCCTTAGCTAACTGCCTCCAGTTGCGCACTCCAAGCTTGTTCAGGTCCCCTTCAACTTGTGCGCGCCACCTAAGGCGAGGTCTTCCTCTGCTGCGTTGTCCCTCCGGGTGTGATTCGAAGACTCTTCGGGCCGGAGCACTGGTGTCCATTCGCTCTACATGTCCTAGCCACCTCAAACGACTAATGCGCAGTTTTTTGACTAGGTCGATGTCGCTGTACAGCTCGTATAGTTCGTCGTTGAATCTTCTCCTCCAAATCCCGTCAACGCAAATGGGACCGAATATTTTACGAAGAATTTTTCTCTCGAAACGACCAAGGATATCTTCATCCGCTTTTGATAAAGTCCAATCTTCAGCGCCATAAAGCAGGACTGGGATGATCAAGGTCTTATATAGAGTCTCCTTAGTTGTTCGGGATAGGGCCTTACTACTCAATTGCCTTCTCAGCCCAAAGAAACAGCGATTGGTAAGAGTTATTCTTCGTTTTATTTCTGCCGAGGTGTTGTTGTCAGAATTGATAGCAGAGCCGAGGTAGACAAAGTCCCTTACTACCTCAAAGTTATAGCTGTCGATTGTGACGTTCTGTCCAATTCGTCGATGTTGCGTATCCCTTCTGGTTGACAGCATATACTTGGTTTTGCCCTCGTTTACCGTTAAACCCATTTTGGCAGCTTCTGTTTCAATACTAGCGAACGCACCGGTGACAGCCCGCTGTGTTCTTCCAATAATGTCGATGTCGTCGGCGTACGCTAGTAGTTGCACAGGCTTTTGAAAGATTGTGCCTCCGGTGTTGGCTTGTGAGTTTCGCACAATTCTTTCAAGAACGATGTTAAAAAAATCACATGACAGCGCGTCACCTTGTCTAAATCCTTTTTTGACATCAAAGGTCTCGGTGAGATCGTTACCGACCTTGATGGAGCAGCGAGAATTCTCCAACGTCATCCTGCACAGGCGAACGAGTTTGGCAGGGATGCCAAAACTAGACATGGCTCTGTATAGCTCGTCTCTATAGATGCTGTCATATGCGGC
The DNA here is from genome assembly GCA_905220385.1 of Xylota sylvarum. Classification (NCBI taxonomy): domain Eukaryota; kingdom Metazoa; phylum Arthropoda; class Insecta; order Diptera; family Syrphidae; genus Xylota; species Xylota sylvarum. The sequence goes on along the minus strand of LR999957.1, from coordinate 63,108,403 downwards.
CTTAAAATCGATGAAAAGATGGTGGATATCGATTTGGACTTCTTGGGTTTTTTCCAGGATCTGCCGAAGTGTGAAGATTTGATCGATTGTGGACTTTCCTGGGCTGAAACCACACTGATAGGGCCCAATCAGGTTGTTGACGAAGGGTTTCAGACGTTCACACAATATGGCATATAGGATCTTGTACGCGATGTTGAGGATACTGATACCTCTGTAATTGGCGCAATTGAGGGGGTGTCCTTTCTTGTGGATCGGGCAAACGGTGCTGAGATTCCATTCATCAGGCATACACTCATCTGAACAAATTTTAGAAATGAGTTGGTGTATGCTCTCTACCAAGTCATTTCCAGCTGCTTTGAACAGCTGGGCTGGTAAGCCGTCAGGTAATGCAGCCTTGCTGGACTTAAGTTGGGATATTGCTATCCTTACTTCGTTTTGGTCAGGTGGACGGAAGTTTTGGCTATCATCGTCTATGTTGAATGGTTCATTCTGCCTGACAGCGGGATGTTGGTCTTCGTCGCCGTTATACAGTCTGCAGAAGAAGTTTTTCCATATTTTCAGCACCGACTGTGACTCTACTACGAGGTTTCCTTCTTCATCTCTACAGGATTCTGTACGGGTCTTCTTGGCCTGACACGTTCTTTTTACCTGTTGGTAAAACTTCTGTACATTATTCCTGGAGTATAATCTCTCAATATCTTCGATCGCGCTCTTCTCGTGCTCTTTTTTCTTCTTTCGGAGAAGCCGATGTTCTTCCCGTCTCTTTTCCTCGTAGAGCTCACGAGCCGCTCTCGTCCTTCTTTGCAGCGCCGCTTTGTATGCCTCTTGCTTAGCGGCTTTTGCTTGCCGGCATTCTTCGTCAAACCATGGGTTTCTTTGGTCGAGCGAAACCCAGTACATCAGTTGCGGCACTTCTGATGGCATGTTGGCAGTGTTGCCATTGGTCCTCGGCATTTGATGCTGGCGGCATAGGAGTTGTAGCGAGATTTCGGGATACGCGTTCGGCAAAGGTTCTGGCGATCTCTTGCGATTGCAGCTTTTCAACGTTATATCTTCTCACAGTATTTCTTCTTTGTTGTGACGTTAGAGATATCCGCATTCGTACCGTGGCTGCAACAAGGTAATGATCCGAGTCGATGTTGGCTGCTCGGAAGGTTCGGACATCGAGAATACTAGAGGCATACCTTACGTCAATCGTAATGTGATCAATTTGGTTGACCGTTTGATGATCAGGAGACCGCCATGTCCCCTTGTGGATATTGAGATGAGGAAACCGTGTGCTTGCTATGGTGACGTTTCGCCCCGCAGCGAAGTCAATAAGCCTAAGTCCGTTTCCGGACGTGGTGTCGTGGAGCCTGTGCTTACCAATCGTCCTACCAAAGATGTCCTCCTTTCCTATCTTGGCGTTAAAATCGCCTAGAACGATTTTAACGTCATATTTAGGGCATTGCTCGTAGGTTTTGTCGAGGAGCTCGTAGAAACATTCTTTGGTGGCGTCGTCCTTGTCTTCGGTGGGAGCGTGAGTGCATATAAGGCTTATGTTGGCGAATTTAGCCTTGATGCGGATTGTCATAAGTCGTTCGCTCACGTGTCGAAACTTCTTGCCTAAGTCTGCCGCTTATGACAAATCCACATCCGAATAAGCGCTGTTTGTGCTCTCTATAGCAATCACCATAATAGATGTCACAGTTTTTCATCCTTTTTTTGCCCGGCCCATCCCATCGCACTTCCTGGATGGCGGTGATGTCTGCCTTATAGCAGACTAAGGCTTCTGCTAATTCTTCGGCTGCACGCGGTCTGTTAAGGGTCCGAACATTCCACGTGCAGATCCGAAGGTCGTTGTCCTTATTTCGATCAACAGTGAATCCATCCATATCCGAGGCTTGTTCGTTTTTCGGAACTATATTAGTTTTCCGTGGTCGGGAAGTTACCGCTACGCACAACGAACGAGTTGACAAATGATTCTTGTTTTAAGGAAATTCGTCCCAGTACTAGAATCTTTACAAACATTATCCGAAATATGGCATTTATGTGTCAAAAAACGATGTGTAGGAGATCAAGAAATATCAAAGTGCGCAGCCAACATCCATTTCATGACGGAAAGACAGAGGTATATCTGGAGGAGGAATTCAAGCTGGCCGCCCTACCAAATTAGAAAGCCGAAGTATCAAAAAGCGACACCATAATATTGTTTTTAATATTAAACATACAGAAAAGCTACAATTCGTCGGGAACGGATCGTATGATACCCTATCCTCCTATAAAGTGGGCGTGGCCGTATTGCATTTTCTTTACTGAATTACGATGATAACTTCGACCGTTTGAGTATGTTACATGTAAAATTTCATCAAAATCGGTTTTTCTATGAAGACGCCCCCAAAAAGTGGGCGTGGCCAAAATTGATGTATGAGCAAATTGTAGACAATCTAAATATCTACATATTTTGTCTTAACAAAATTTTTCGGTTTCATATAATTTAGTGAAGTTATGAAAAAGTAGGCGTGGCAGTGGGCGGATTTCAAAAATTTTTACGCTTGTACTGCTTCTCCTTCTCAAAAGCCCAGATATGTAATTTCATCTTCCTAGCTCAAAATTTAAGGCCCAAAAAGTGGTGACATACAGACAAAGGGACGGACGGACATGGCTCAATCGTCTTCGCTATTGATACTGATCACGAATATATATACTTTATAGGGTCTATCTCGATTATTTCTCTATGTTACAAACTATGTGTCAAACTTAACATACCCTTAGGATAGGGTATAAAAATAAATAAAATAATAGCCTTGTGCTAAAATACATTAATATATACATAAATGTATTCTACTTTTTTAGAAATCTTTATTAAACCTTTTCCTTGCTTATGTATAAAATTGTTTTACCTTTTTTCTCATGTACATAGGTATTTATTTTCATGATTTCCAAGTTCATTAAAATACTGTGGTTGGTATTCAAAATGCGTTGATGAAAAGAACTAGGATAAACTCTACTTTATGCCTATTAGTCATTGAAATCCTACTTCAGTACGTAGTAAGTAGTATTTATGCGTGTATTTCGCTTGTAAATAATGTGTTCGTCACCGCCTGACGGGACGTATTGAATTAGCATTTCAATATACGCCTCCAGGCTGTATTCCAGGAAATTGCATGATCGACGAGCTCGCCCATAAAGATACAACCCCATTGATTTTACCGGGCAAGGTGAATCTCGATATGCTTCTCGCTACTGTTAAATTTCTGCTTAAGGTCAATGCTTAAGGTCTTATTAGACTGAAAAGGTATCTTATCTTCCATACATTCGATTTATCCAGTGAAATGAAAGTTTTCTGCTTAAGGTCAATGCTTAAGGTCTTATTAGACTGAAAAGGTGGCTTATCTTCTATACATTCGATTTATCCGGCGAAATGAAAGTTTTCTAACAATACAATCATAGAACTGCATAGAATTGTACTTTTCGCCCAAAACTGAACACCGTGCAAGAAAGTTACCTGTAGGGAAATCTATTGGTAAGAAATGCCGAAGACAAAGATCCTACAAGCAAAAACATACAGCTGGTTTCAAATATAGTACATATGTGTAATTACAGGGCACTGCATCATTGTCAGGTACGCCATCGCCCTAGTCCTCCTCGCAAATGATTTCTGTAAAAGGTGCACGGACGAAGAAGAGGAGGAACTCATACTACACCTCCTTTGTATGTGCGAATCCCTCCACTCGTAAGAAATTGCATTTAGGAGCCTGCTCTTACTCCTACTACTTTGCGAACTGATTAGTACAAACATTAGTGGCCTCCAGCGCTTTAAAATAAGCTTGCCCTAGTTCTAAAGGAGATCTTGATTTATGTAGTGACAGAATGGAACTTCATTGGTCTAAGTGAGGCTGCATAAAGCGCAGCCTGCTACATAAACCTTAAACGAACCTTGATTTAGTGGACGGCAAATATAACACTGGACAACAATAAGTTTCATCATTGGTTGGAGTTCTATAGACATATGAGATAACATCAACATTAACTAGAACGAATAAATTCTAGCATGAAAAAAAACCTCAAAAATCAATATTATGAATCTTGAATCTGAAAATATCGAATGGGTCAAAATCTAGAATGTACAAAAATTTCCAATGACTAGAATTGCCACAAACAAAAATGTCGATTGTAAAAATTTCAGTTTCGTTGATTGTTTAGATGTCGACGTTATACAAACAATTTGAATAGTTGGTAGTTTGAAATCGGTTGGTATTTTTTTGATCGACTTCATGGATGGTTGGGGGTGGTGGTGAGTGGGACATAAGTCCATAACTTAATTGTGAACTTATGTCTCACTGAACTAAATTTTTGTAATTCGAGATTTTTTTTCTGGTTCGTCTTTTCTTTCCATATTTTATTTTTCATTTTATTTTTCTAGATATTGGGGTAGACCCATGTTGTATTGCATGTGCTACTGGGTTAAGAAATTAAAATTACTTCATCTAATGATGATGTACATACTTATGTAGATATGTATGTATGTATGTTTTATTTCTGCTGCAACACCGTTTACAAAAAGGAATACGAAATGAATATTTAGTTTATACACTTGATTTGATATCAAACTATTTCTGCTTTCCAAGACACTCCAACATTACAATACTTATTAATTAAACTCAAAAGTAGAAATTAAATTTATTAAAGGTTTAATTACTCAAATTACTGCATTTAACGATGAATCACATTCAAGCTCATATTATATATAAAAACTTTGTCAATATCTCAGAAAAGAAACGTGTTTAACAAATAGTATTAAGATAGCAATGATTCAATTAAGTATTTTGTAACACATAAAACTCACCATAAATGTTGACAACTATTTAGGTAGCCGAATAAGTTGAAAAACCAATACAACGGAAGCTACTTAAAGAAATAACCCCCAATAGTCCATGTACTCACGATGTCTTTTAAAGATAAGAAGGAAATTTATTCATTTAATAGACGGAAGTACACCCAGTTATCTAAATGAGAGAAACCCACAAGGGGAAACAAGAAGGACTATTCTACGAATTTGTACCACGTAATCAACATCTTTGTTTTGTGGCAATGGAGACTAAACAAGCCCAGGAACATGTGTACGTGTTGTGTTAAGTAGTGTTTACCATTAAAGCAAGTTTGCTCATCATAAAATGGTACTATACGAATACATAGATATGAATATTACGTAGTGGAAAGTTTTGAAGGGACTTAGAGCTACTCTGTCTTACAGAATCTTATGAATTAAAATTATAGTTAAAAGAAAGCTGCAGTTACAAGTACAAGTTATTTTATTCACGAACCTAGTTTAATCCGTGTCATCATGCGAGCTAATAGGCCCATTCCGTCATCAATTTATATCACTAAGATGAAAGTAGTTCGCACGGGGCGGTTCGTTTTATACTTCGACAAGTAAAAAATTAAATTCAGAATAAGAAACCCATTAAGACAGATATTAAAAAAAAGAAAAGTTATACCATGAAAGTGAGGGTATCACACTTTCATGATACAACTTGCCTTTCTATATTCTGAGCCAACGAAAGTTAAACTGTGTTCAGACGGTTGTCAGATCTTGCAATATTGTCAGGTCTACCAATGTGCTGATAATTGCTACCCATGATCTGACAATGACAAACTACATACATATGTTACAACGCTAAATTGTAAGTTCACATGGTTGTAAGATTTTGTCCCAATTTTTGATAAATTCATTGCCAGATCTGACATTGCTTTTTGTTACATCTGTATCTGTATTTGTATCTGTAGACAACGTAGCCAAATATTTTGGGATCTATTTAGACAGAAAGCTAATTTGGAAGCACCACTTACAACAGAAGCGGAACCAAATAAGCAACAAATTCAGACAACTATACCGGCTTCTTAAACGAGACTTTCCGTTATTCATAAACAACAAAATTCTATTATATAGAGCTATCATTAAACCAATCTGGACCTATGGAGCTCAATACAGATGGACAGTCATCGCTCAAAGGGATTCGCAGAAGGACAATGTTTCTAAACACTATAATAGGAATTAAAATACTGTTTTATTGTGAATAAAATTACAGTTTTAAAACAGCAAGCCTAAATTTTGTATCTCGGTACTATAGAGAATAAGTGTAAATTTGTAAATCCCTGAATCGAACATTGCAGCACCAAGACTAATAACACCTTCTTCGATCAAACACTATTGCATATTTTAAACAGTTTAATTAAACCCCTTGCCTAGTCAAAAATGTATCAATTGGTTGTACTTAACAACATGTTTTCTGACATTGTTGACACTCCGTGTCCTATTTCTTCAACGTATTTCGGAAAAGGTATTTGTCCTCAAATTAAAGCTTTTGCTTTTAGCATTTGTACATCGGGACATTGTAACTGACAAGCAATCCCACTCCTCGCATAACCTTTTTAATCCAACGATTAGCCTTTGGTAATTAGGAAGAACTGTATATACATATCTACATATACACATATGTATGTATATGTACGTACATATATCTCTACTATGCAGCATTACGCACATGTGTTCAATTATCAGAAATTTCGGACTTGAAGAGGATATCCTAAATACATATACGACATACACGAAACAAAAGACCTTCAATAATCCAAAGGGTGTAGAAATCATTATCTATCTGTACGTTAGATATCTCCTCTTCGCAATCTGTACAGTCGCAGGGTGTAAGCATTAATGGCGAATGTCAAAATGTCACATTCTTTCTATAGGTTTCGAATTACAATTCAGAAGGAGGACATTTGGTTAAAATAATATGGCAACCTGTTTCTCATTAATTAGAGAACCTGATTGTGTTATTTTAGATGCATCGATTAGTAAGAAAACAGGTTTTGTATTGGAGTTCGTAAATTCAATTGAATCTAATTATTGCTGGGTACTTACTTTGATACAAAATTACACAGCGGGAGTGGTAGAAGTAGTAGTAATTTACCTATAGGTACATGGAATCGTTTTGAAAACATGAATATACAAATAACATTTTTTGGATGTCAAAAAGCATGGCTTACCAATTCCCTCACCATTTATTTTTAAAATATATTGCATGCAAAATTTTTTTACTTTCAAATGTTCTTCAAATGCTTCTAAAATCCTTCTTGGAAATATGGAATGCTTTCTTGGAAATGATCATGGTAATCCTTACGAGTAGCAGAAATATTCGATCTTTTAACACAATACAAAATACATTTCGTAGAAATTCTTAACACTATCAGTTAGTTCGGCCTGAGCTTTAATGCTGCACGCATCGATCTTCCCAACCCATAGTTTCGCTTTCTGTTTTCAATATTCATAAACGCGCGAGATCCCCCAATCCCGGGAACAATCTTTTGTCCTTGGATAAAAAACTTAAAACGGTTGCCAAAATGACCGCAAACAAAAAAGATACAAATTCCAATTATTGGAGTTCTTTACAATGTTTGCCGGACAGTGACAATGATAGTGATGAAATGGACGACCATGTGTTGCCAAATAAATCCAAGAAACCAGTTGTTCCCCCTATAAAATTATTGCAAAAACCGTGTGAATTTGTGCATAACTTAATGAAATCAGTAAGTGTATCTGACTATTGCATTAAAAAAATATCTATTGGTATAAAAATCTTGTGTGAATCGATGGAATCTTACAAGTGTGTTCTCGATAAATTAGAATCTGAAAATTGCCAATATTTCACGCACGATTTAAAGAGCGAAAAAGCCTTCAAAGTTGTTCTATTTGGGCTAGGTGCATATGACACTGGCATACTAAACAATGAACTCACACGACTCGGTCTCAAGTGCAAAGATATAAAAATGGTAACCAAAAAGTATGAAAACTATACTGACACTTTTTATATAGTTTCCCTAGAATGTGGTACAATTAAGCTTAGTGATTTAAAAAAAAATATTTGTTCCATTTTCCACACCCAAATCAACTGGAGCTTTCATCGGCAACTGAAGAACAGGGTCACACAATGTCGCAACTGTCAAATGTTTGGGCATGGTGAAAAAAACTGTCATATAAAGACATACTGTTCAATCTGCGCTGGTCACCATAAGACTACTGATTGCCAAAATTCAAACGTGATCAAATGCGCAAGCTGCCATGGTAATCACAAGTCCACTGATAGCGCATGCGCCACCAGAAATAAGTATTTAGAAATGAGAGTGAAAACTGCAACAAAAGCTCTTCGCATTTTACCAATGCATAACAACAACAACAACATCCGTAACATGAATGCTCCACTGATGTCAATGACCGATTTTCCTCCTCTACCAACACGCACCGCTACGAAGCGTGTGGACATAAACACCAACAACGTCTTTCGCCCAAAAGCATGGGAACACAACACGTCGATGTCAGCTGTAATTCCACCCGCAATAAGCAACAACAATTCATCGGTAGCTGCCGCCACCAGCGAAGAGTTATTCTCGATGGACGAACTGAATTCGCTCGTAATGGAGATGATAACCAAGCTAGGTACATGTAAATCTAAACTAGATCAATTTAATGTTATCGCACAATTAGCGACTAAGTTTTTATATAATAATGTCAAGTAATTTGAATAATAATAATATCAATATTATAACATGGAATGCCAGAGGTATTCGTAAGAAACATGTAGAATTCATTAATTTTTAAAAAAAATAAGAAAATTGATATTGCATTAGTAACTGAAACATGGCTGAAATCTGAAATACGAATCTCAACGTCCGATTATAAATGCTATCAAGTAGATAGAATAAACAGTAGAGGTGGGGGTGTCGCAATTTTGATTAGGAGATCAATTCAACATGAGCTGTTGCCCTGCATGCAGACTAGATATGTAGAAAATATAGGGATTGAATTAACTTTAATAAACCATAGAAAAGTCAAGATATATGGTGTATATTTCCCTGGAAAAATTACAGGAGGCTTAACACCAGAAGATAAAAGGCTTGCGTTAAAAAATGACTTAAGAAGACTTTTTGGTATGAACTGTGCATATTTAATGGGAGGTGATCTCAATTGTAGGCACAGGGATTGGGGTTGCACTAGAGCAAACTCTTGGGGAAATGTGTTGTCCGACCTTTCTATTATGTTACCAATGTCTATTATGTTTCCATCCAGTCCTTCGTATGTTCCAGCTAGTTCCCGTGGAAGTCCGTCTGTTATAGACTCATTTATTACAAAAGTCCCTGGACTTATGTCTCAGCCAATATCGCTAAATGAGCTTAGCTCTGACCATAATCCGGTTTTTTCCCAAATTCGTTGGTCGGGCCTACAAAACGTGCAATATTTTCAAGATTTGAAAAATGCAAACTGGGCAAGTTTTCGGACGGAAGTAAATAGAAAGCTTCGAACCATTCCTACTAACCTTGAAAGCATTGAAAACAAATAGGATGTTGACGCCATTGTCCAACAATTTTCGGATCAGGTGCTTAGTTCAGCTAATAATAATATCCCAAAAGTTGCAAAACGATTCTACTCTGTTAAAATTCCAGCTCATATCCTGGAATTAATTAGAATTAGAAACATGCACAGAAGAAATTGGCAAAGGTATCGTCAACCTGCTTCCCGAAATCAAGTAGCACGATTAAATAAATTAATCAATAAGAGCATACAAGTTCTTCGAAATGTTGAGTGGAATAATAAACTAAGTACTTTAGATAAAGCATCCAAACCCTTTTGGAACATAGTCAAAGTAGTCAAAAAAAAAACCAAGCAAATACCTTTCCTTAAAAGTGGTTCCAATACCTACTTCACAGATACTGAAAAAGCTAAGGCTCTAGCCCTTAACTTTTCTCAAAATCATGTTGTATCTCAGCATTTAGGAGATGTAAATACAAACGGTCTCGTGGCATTTAATGTGGTTAGTTATGTAACTCCACCAGATGAATTTATAACCGAAATAGACATAAAATACCATTTGAGCAATTTACTCATTAAGAAAACTGGTGGATTCGATCAAATTAGAAATATATACCTTAAGGAATTACCGAAAGAGGGAATAAAATTTCTAACTTATATTATTAATGCATGCCTTAAAATACAATATTTCCCTGACGCTTGGAAAATAGCAAAGGTAATTCCAATACCAAAAGCTGGTAAGCCTTTAGATACTATAGAAAGCTGCAGACCAATATGCTTACTAAGTACTGTAAACAAAATTTATGAAAAAGTCTTAAAAGAAACAATTGTTAAGATTATTGATGATCGAAAAATATATCCTGATGAACAGTTCGGATTTAGACGTTTCCACGGAACCTCTCATGAAGTTTTAAGGATATGTAATATCATTAAAAGAAACCGTGCAATAGGTAGATCAACAGGCATGATCCTGCTAGATATAGAAAAAGCGTTTGATTCTGTGCGGCATAAAGGGCTCATATATAAAATGATCAATTTAAACTTTCCTCCTTTTCTTTGTAAAATTCTTCAAAGTTTTGTCTCCAATCGATGTTTTAAGGTACATGTTAATAGTGGTGCGTCCGATTTAGTTAAATTCTATGCTGGTGTACCCCAAGGTTCGGTTCTTGGACCAGTTCTATACAATTTGTACACTTCAGATTTTCCAAGCCTTCCTGAATGTGATGCAGCAATATACGCTGATGATACAGCAATATTTTCGTCCCATGAATTCGATCTCAACATAGAGACGAATTTAAAGAATGCGGCTAGAATATTGCAAGAATACTACTCAAAATGGAAAATAAAGCTTAATGCCGAGAAGATCCAAGCTATCTTTTTTACTCGAAAAAGAAAACCTTGCTTCCTTCCGTCTAATCAGCTAGTCATTAACGGACACTTAGTAACATGGGAGTCTTCTGTAAGATATCTGGGCATATATCTTGACGAAAAATTAACTTTCAAAGAACATAATACTCGAACACTTAAAAAAATTCAAATTGCCATTAAGATGTTACATCCTTTCATAAATAGAAAATCTTCACTTTCAAATGAAAATAAAATAATAATACACAAAACAATTTTCCAAGCAATTCTCCTGTACGGTTGTCAAGTTTGCGGTGAATGTGCTGAATGCCATATAAAAAAATTACAAATATCTCAAAATAAAATATTAAAAATGATGTTAAATTTGCCCTAACATCATTCTACTTCAGACCTTCATCTTAGAGCTAATGTTGAGTTAATCTCCAATAGGATACAAAAACTAAATGACTCATTTAGATCCAGATGCGGCATTCCTGAGAATCCTTTGATCAATCAACTTTATTCATATATAGATAATCATACTACAACGTGATTTTATTTATTTTTGCAACACCAATTTGATTTATATACATATGTATGTTTTGTTAAATATTTGTTGCGTTAAATGTTAATTTATTTATTTATTTATATATACATTTAGTCATTTATTTATTTATTAAATTATTTATTTTTCTGTTTATTTATTTATTTATTTGTTCATTTATTTATTTATTTATTTATTTACTTATTTATTTATTTATTTATTTATTTATTTATTTATTTATTTATTAATTTATTTACTTATTTATTTATTTATTTATTTATTTGTTTATTTATTTATTTATTTATTTATTTATTTATTTATTTATTTATTTATTTATTTTTTTTTCGAATTTGAGGTTTTGTTTTCGTTGTTTCCTCAACCGTAACCACTAAGCCACGGCGAAATATTGATAAATGGTTTGAATGTCTTACGTATTTTCATACTGTTCCAAGCTGGGACAGTGGAAGGAGTTTCACAGCTAGTTTCTCACCAGCGATGTCCTTGAGTGTAAGGGTTTGTATACAATTCAACATATAATTGTCTGTTAGATTAGATGTGAAGCATTAGGGCGCTGGCAGCTGTTGTCTTTATAACTTTTACGAGTATGTACAGAGGTCAAAGGTCTAAAACGGCATTCAGTAATACCGATAGTGTACGTCAATGTCAGTACGCCTACGCACTCAATAAATTGCACTCTGTGAATAAATTACAAAACAGCAGTAGTACAGAAAAGTACATCGACATGCTCGTGCTCCATGCTCTATGCAACAAAAAAAGAATTGCTTTCAGATCACTTTTGTACACTCCCAGATTGTGCTTCGTCACCCTCTCTACTCGAGATGTACTCGTACTGTAGATCCTAAAATACACAAGCTCGAAACTTAAGCTTTATCATCTGTCCTATTCTTCTGGACTATTTCGGAGTAGAAAAATGATTTTTTTCCAACACGTCGCTAAAAGATGAATCTTCTTCTGCCACTATCCGGTCATTCGATTTGGACTCAGGTCAGTAACTTCTGACAGAAAAAGCTTTCAAAACCCGCGTGCGGCTAACTGAAAAAGATTCAACGAAAACTGGGGAATCTCTTAAGATCCCATCTGAGGAATTCCCCAGCTCCATGCAAGGCATCGATATGATGGTTGTTACCAGTAAGCTCCAAAGTTCTTTTGGGAGTGTCTGTTCTGTCAGATGCACCAGAGGCAGTTTCACCTTCGTGAAACCAGAAAATAGACTCGGTAAGAAGAGAGCTATCCAGTGTGGTCAATACATAAAGAAAGTTAACGGTTTCCTGGAGAAGCTTTTGTGCCTCCATTTAATGTACCACGGAGGCATCTCGTTTAAGAAAGATTCTTCCAAAGATTCCGTTCCGTTTCTTCTATCAAGAATCCGTTAGACACCCTCCTGAAATGTCACTTCCCTGGCTGTATAGACGCACGGACCTACTGTCCGGTAGACACACATATGCCAGAAACCATTGTGACCGAAACAATCGACAAGATAATTGACGATCAGAAAATTGTGTAGGCTATTAAAATTTTCGCACCCTACAAAGCACCCGGAATAGATGAAATTCATCCTATAATGATCCAAAAGTCGGGGGAATCTATCATTCCATGGCTCCACCACATTTATGGCTCTCAGAATGGGTTATGTTCCGAAATCTTGGCGTGAAATTAGAGTGGTTTAATAACAAAATCGGGTTAAATCATCCATTTTAGTGCCAAAGATTAAAGACTTACATATAAGTTTGCACTGGAAAGGTTAACTGAGAAGAGAAATTTTTGCAGACTCTGGATAAGTCATCTATGATCATACAGAGGAGCCCCAATATCGACCCATGGGGTACTCCCGAAAGAAGGATTCTGGGTTTCGAAATTACCTCGTCGACCACCACTCTCTGAGTTCTGTTTGCTAAATAATTATTTATCACGAGTTGCTCTAACCCAAAATAAATAGCCAGTTTTTGGCATAAAATGTCATCATTTACCCTTTGGAGAAATCAAGAAGGCACAGAATCGTTTAGGTCTGATTGACTTTCAGACCCAAGATCATTTCCATCCAGATAACGACTAATTTGTTTTGCAAGTATCTTCTCCAAGACCTTAGACAGGCTCGACGGTATGCTAGGAAGTGAAAAGTACGACATTTTTGCAAAAGGAGTAATTCTGCCTTCTTTCCATAAGATATGGTTGTACGTACATATGTGCTACGTATGAGCAAAGCAGGACGAGAAAAGTTGTGTGCCTTTACTATGATGGAGAAGTCCAAAAAAGTGGGTCCGCCAATTCCGTCTGTCCTGTCTGCATATTCCACTGCAGCCTAATCGACTGGACGGATTTTCTTCAAACTTCATATCTGTGGTCTGTGGGAAAATCCCTAGAGGCGAAATTCTAACCTAAAAATTACTTTTTTACTTAAGGCCGATTTCACTAAAAATGGAATTTCTCGAAAACGGCTCTAACGATTTTGATAAAATTTCATATGTGAGTTAGATTAGGCATATGCTTTTAGGTGGCATACGGAGTGTAACGGTAATTTTAGAAATTGGTTGTTTCTCAGCTATCTCTTGAGCGATTGGTCTTAAAATTAATAACTGAGGAAAATGAGGCATATGCAAAGATAGTACCAAATTGTGAAACGGCCACGCCCACTTTTTCAAACTTTCCGATGTTTTCAGATTTTGACCAGAAATTGAAAAAAATTATTAAGACATACATAAATTTATAGAAGATACAATCCGTTTTAATTCTCTCATACGTAGTATAGGGCCCCACCTACTTTTTGGGGCGTTTTTTTTTTTTTTTAAACATTTCGTCAATGAAATTTTGCAGATAACATTCGTTAAAAGTTATCATGTTAGTGCCTTCAAAAATACAGAATGGCACACCCACTTTATTAGGCCTCATGTGTAAGACGAAGAAGACTTGAATTTCAGTGCTTATAAGATTGTAAACTTACAGAATTAAGGTGCAAGTACGTCGACCCAGTCGTGCATTTAATTTTTTTATTAATATTTTTCTAAGCGTTGGTTTCTCAGCCATGCCTTCTAGGAAAGCGATTCACTGATGCGGAGCATTTATCCGTTAGATTATTTAAGGATGAAGGGTACTTCAACAGACAAATTGCTGGGAGAATTAATCGGTCTGAAACTGTCATTAGAAATAAAACGAAGACTTAAATAATAGTGTAAAGGCCCAAATAAATAAATTTAGATGGACCGGACTGTTACAGCTGCTACAGGCATGATTCAAGTAAGCACTGTGTTGTCAAACCGAAATACAAATTCAGCGGCGAGACAGAAACGTTATGGTGTAAGGTGCATTCTCACCACATGGAAAGCTTCGCATCTGCTTTATAACAACACGAATGAATTCGTGGCGTTCGTAGCTCAAGTGGTTAGTGCGTTAAGCTACGGAGCGAGGGGTTAAAGGTTCGATTCCCAGGCAACATCTAAAAAATATTTTACGGCTCCACCTATCGCGAGCGTCCGACAAACATCCGAGAGTAAAGCATTCATGCAAAAGCTTCTCAAAAAAAAGAATTGCCCTTCGGATACGGCATTAAACAGTAGGACCCTTATTTAAATAAAAGTAATAAAAGTGAACTTTTTTAATCTCATGTAAATGAATTAATTAAAACTATAACTTACAAATGAAAACAATATTTCTCTTTTCAAAATTGATTAAAATGTTTTTGTTTTAAAATTATTTGAAAAAATTATATTAGATAGTAATAGTGAACGAATTGGTTAAAATACTAGAATAGCTTCAACGTAGTGGCCTACGCTGATGATGTTGTCATTCCGGTATCAAGAAAGTTCGTCCCCGTCATCAGCGAAGAACTCAACCTGTGCTTCTACTAGTATGTGACTGGGTCAAATGACGGGCTCTGGAAGTAAGCAAAGCGAAATCGAGGTTGTGCTTATCACAACGAAAAGGTCTACAAATTAAACGGCGCTAAAGCTAAGGCAAACTGGACCAGATGGATTAAACATATAGTCAACTTGTCATACCCTGCCCGCTAAAACCCGCTAATGGGCGGAACCTAAATCCTCTCCCATGGTTCCCTATTGGCGAAGGGATGCGAATAATATATTACAGTCACCAGCTTATGAATTTTTATTAGAGTAAACTAAGTTTTGCATGTATTGGAAAATTAGGAGATTAATTTCCTTTTTGTTTTCTTCCGCAACATTTACCCTAATAATGGCAAAATTTAATTACGTTGTACACAATTTTTGTTTATGTCAACTCATTCATCTTAAAGCACTGAATTCTAGACTAGAATTAGATATCCATCTCCATTAGATACTTACATATCCATACCGATGGATCCAAAATGGATATTGGTACTGGTGCTGCCGTCTATTGCGAGTCCTGACATACAAATCGGTCCTTCAGACTTAAAGACGATTGCAGCGTTTTTCAAGCCAGAGTTACTGCAATAAAACATGTTCCCGGATGATCATCATCGACGGAAATTTTTCTGATAGGATAAACGGTACCTATGCATGTTGGCAGTCAACTAGCAATTAAAGTGTTATATTCAACAATCATAAGGTTCGAACTCGTAAAAATGTGCATCACAAAACGGGACGTTATTTTAGTGGCCAATAAAGTGACCCTTTGTTGGGTACCGGGTCAACACGGATGAACTAGCCAGGCTAGAGTCACATTTAAGCTCCTCGCAGGCCCTTCTTGAAGGTAATGCAGCACTTAGGACTTTGAACAGGGAAATAGACATTGAATCCAATGAGGAGGATAGCAGGCGATAGTATCTAATACATATGTCTACTCCAGTTTATTCAGACGCTGTTGGTGTCGTGACTGCGTGATATGCAATCATACACCAGAACTAGGACTACCCCATAACGGCTTCTATAGAAAGTACAGTGACTAAAAGGAAATAGAATCCATTCGTCTATTCGCCCAGCACCAGCCTTCAAAGGAAAGACACTCTTCGGAGCTATTTCCTTGCGGAACTGGACGACCTAATAGACATTGAGCTCATACGCGTATCTGGAAGTTTAGTTCAGTCAAAATGAAATTAGGTTATCAAGGTGCAAATGTGCACAATGTATTCATTGCTAGTCTAAGTGAGCCGTTAGCAACTTCTTGTCAACAAGGGTACCCATTTACATAGCTCTGACTTAAGTAGTTTTCCAGTTAATTAAACATACTTGTTTATGGAAGGTGTTAATTGTGAGTGGAACTTAGGACGTCTTTTTTTGTGGACAAACGATTTCCATATGAGTACGGGGAAACGAGTACTAGATAATACTAGTGCTTGCATAATGAAAGAATACAAAAAAGTGTCTAGAGTTTCTTATGGCCTACATACATATGTACATATGTACATATCGTGCATTAAAAAATAAAGTGCTCGACTGGGTCGTACATAAGTACATGTTTATATACTTTCAGCATTGTGCTATAGATGTATGAATTATTTAATATTAAAATATAAGTAAAATCGTTAAATATAATCTCCGTCCGAAACGAGAACTATGAACTGCATTCAATTTCTTATGACCGAGGCCTAATAAAGTGGGGGTTGGATTTTGCATTCTTAAGTGCTTTACCGCCATCGATCTATTTATTTGTTTTTTTCAATAACCCTAAATATTATTCTACAATAAAAAACAAAACAAAATACGATAAAATTAGAACGGTTATTACTCGTAGTGTTCTACACATACATATGAGATTTAAGTGCAGTTTGAACGAAAAAAGATTTTTCATTGAAGTAGTCAGGAAAAAATAATTGTCTTGTAATTTTATTCCAAAGAATTAGGTGAAATTAATAAAATAAATTCATATTAATTCTTCTTAAATACATTTTACATAAATGTATTAAATGAAGCTGATAATAGTAATTCTTCTGGAAACCCAAAAAATTCTGACATACGAATAAACGGACAGACGGACATATGGTCTATCTCGATTACATCCCTATATTACAAACTATGTACATATGTATCAAACTTAATGTATTCTTGAAATGGTGTTTAAAAAACATTTTGAGACCATTACACATACATATACACATGTATATTTTATTTATTGACTTTCATAAATTCTTATCAGTAAAACCATAATGTCCCTATGCGATGGCCACCATTTTCATTATTTGCGTATATATGTATGCATAAATACTAAAATATCCACTTAAAATTAAACATATTTGAACCATTCTTATCGTCTTTAAGGACCATCTAATTTTTACGATTTAAATATGCCTCCCACCGATCTGATAATAAGGAAACAAATCTTTCTCCCACCTACCAGGTTGTTTGTTTAAGAAACGTGGAGACTTAATAAAAAGAGCCACCACTTCTTAATGGACGTTAAATTTTTAATGTACATAATAACCTTGGTTCATTTAATTTGGGAGCAATAAAATGTAATATGACGATTCAGTGATACTGTGGTACATCCCTGCTTACCGCTATCTCCACCGTAACCTAAAAATAACTCAATTCAAGAGGAAACAGAAGATCCAACAAAATACACACTCATCACCCTCGGAGTAAGCTTAGTATAGATATCCAGATAAACTCTCAAAGAAGGAAGTGGCTGTCAGATGTAAAAGAGTAGAGCATCTCATCTCACGAGAAAGGAGCAAAAAAAAAACACTTTAGATTCTTAAGAAAGACAAATTGACGGTGGTTTTGGGAGAAGCTCCCGTTTCTTGCAGGGTTTAGTGCCGTTCAGGATAATTACTTTCGGCATGTAATAAAGTGCCAGTAATAAAAAGCACACATAATAAAAATTATTTCACTCCTATAAAAATGTACATACATATCCTAATTTATGGTTTATCAAGTATGAGTATTTGTTATTCATCTAAACTAAATAAGTTTGAAAATCCAAAATTCAACAAATAAATATGTATGTACATAGGTGTAACGGTCTTAAAATTACAAGATCCGAAGGAATTTATATACTATTCTCATAGATGGATAATACTATGGTCACAAGTTATAACCGCCTAAGTCGACTTATGTCGAAATTGAGTTATCTATACTATCGGATACTCGATTCTATACTGTCGTAATTTTTTGTTCAATTATCTTCTACGGTTGCTGAAACATAAGAATTTGTCTCGCGTTTATTTTATACGAAAAACTAAATTCATCTTTGAAGTCGTCTCTTCAAAGACATATGACCGCAGAATAACCCAATGTGAGTTTGAGAACTATATACATATGTATCTACATATGTAGATTCTCATATGTACATATGTATGTATGTATATACATATCTGTATGTATATACAGATACGTACTGAAACGTAGATTACCATACATAAATACCTTATCGTAATAAATTGATATCCTCTCCTCTTTTAAGTTGAAACTTCAACTGTAAAGTAATTCTACGAAGTGTGCTACGGATAGGAATGAATGAATCCTTTACATTTGACTATTATATGTATGTATATACATTCGTGCAAGAACTAGATAATTTATTTTTTTGCAGTTTTGAGATAACTGAATCTTTGGCTACCTAGATACGATAAGAATGGGGTTTCAATGACTGGGCAACTCATTTTTCTTACTTGCTCTTTCGTTGTAGTAAAAAAATTGTTGGTGCAAGTAATGGGTAACTGCCTATCTTAATCTTAAATACAGCGAAATCTCTCATAAACGGACAACTGCGTGACCGACGTGTTTCGTCAGCTTTAGAGGAATTTCAAAAAATGTTATCGCTGAAATAATCACGTCGATTATTGAATCCGGCGGATTGATAGCGGACGGATTTCATCCGATCCGCAACGATTCACTTTTTCTGTGTGATCACATTATAGAAACCGGAGGATGAACCGCGTTATCGATCCGCAAAACCTCTTTACCGACGACTTCGTCGACAGCTGATTTATTGTAAAATGGATATATTCCTAAATAAATATACGCTTGCAACAGGTCAAATTTAAGTAATTCTGAGAAAGTCGTAGATGCAATAGGATTTTTTATTCACGTCGATTATTGAATCCGGCGGATTGATTGCGGAGGGAGTAACAGTTGACTTTTACATTTTCCCCATTATTGAAAACTTCGGTTAGCAAGTGAACGAATGTCGGTAAGGAAGTGAAAGAATGTAGCCATTATTGAAAACGCAAACCATCCGCACTCCATACAAAGTCTGACGTTTTCAATTCGCATTAAAATTGCTGCGGATTTACGGTAACAACTGCTGGGATTTTTTTCTTCGGGTGTGAGCGACGAAGTTCTTGCCAGTGGTGGGAGCTTACTTTTTAGTTCATTCAAAACGTAGACGAATGCAGATTTATTTAGTCTAAAATTTTTAATAAATCTGAACACGATTTCTGAGCGGTTCTTATGGCGAATTGATTTTGTTATGTTATTACTTAGTGAGTATCGGCCAACTCTAATACATCCTTCGCTTGTATCCTTATGTGCCTTCGTATACCCCTGGTATCAATTTCATTTTCAAGATTAATCACGTCGATTATTGAATCCGGCGGATTGATAGTGGACGGATTTCATCCGATCCGCAACGATTCACTTTTTCGGTGTGATCACATTATAGAAACCGGCGGATGAACCACGTTATCGATCCGCAAAACCTCTTTACCGATGACTTCGTCGACAGCTGATTTATTGTAAAATGGATATATTCCTAAATAAATATACGCTTGCAACAGGTCAAATTTAAGTAATTCTGAGAAAGTCATTTGTCTATTTGTGGCAACTTTTGTCTATTTGTGCAACAATCATGCGGACGGATTTTGATGGAACTTAGCAAAATAATAGATTACATCCTGGGTAACATACCTTTTATAATGGGAAAAATAAAATATAATACATATATAAAAAAAAAATAATAAAATAAAATATATATGTATGTATGTATAAAACAAAAGCCCTGCTTTATCGAAATATGAAGGGTGTTTCTTTAAACCAGTTGTAACTTCAGACAGTTGTATCTATCAAACCAATAGACCTTTTTTGCCGTTTGACGTTTAAGCTGTCACAAACTTCTGGTGGCCACACAAACAGTGTTTTGTATGAGAAATCTATTAAAAGTGGAATGAATGGTACAATGTGCGATATTTGTATTATAATTTAAAGTTTCTTGTATGCAAATTTATAGATACAAATGTTGTTAATTAGTTTAAGCAATAAAATCCCGGTTAAGTTATATTTACAGTAGTCTAGAGTCGTGTGTAGCATTACCTATTCACTCGACTTTGTTTATCATGTGTTGTATTTAATGAAAGAAATCTAATAATTAATATTCTTTAATGAAGACAATTGCTCCTATCACCACGTCGGCTAAATCAATAATAACTTTCTTTCATGTTTACGTGAATTTTTTACAGACCAATACCTCACAGCTAATACTTTTTCACCTGCTTGTCAAAATTGTGAAGTTTAAGCTGTTACAGACTTCTGGTGGCCAATCAATCGATGTTTTGTATGAGAAATGTATATTAATCAGTTTTATCAATAAAATGCCGATTGAGTTGTATTTATAGTATCATAGTGTCGCGTGAAACATTAGCAATCAGAAATAGTTTTGATTCATCCGTTACTTGATAGAACATATTCCAGGTTGCAACGCCTACAAAAGTTATTAATTTTAAAAAAAAAAACTAGGAAATTCCCCGTTGTACTATTTGAGTTCAATGTGCACTCAACCAGGCAACTATGGCTGCTTACAGATGCCTTATTGGAAAAGAAATATTTTCTTGTTGAATATAAACCGACCTACCACAAAACTGATGCTCTCAATTCGATTTTCTTTAGAAATAGCTTTTATGGAATTTTAAATTTCAGAGTCAGAATCATGATTTAGTAAACTCAAAAAAAAAAAACTTTAGCCTTGTTGTAACGATATTTTCAAAACTACGTAACTATAAATACATAACACTTTACCTCGTGTACCTATGTACAGTGTATCAATCTCATATTCGTACACCAGTTATCAAAAATTACATTACATTCAACTAAGTTAAATATGGTATCTACTATTACAGGATATTGAGCAATTGTACTCCACCTAGTTTTAAGAATAGTTAATATTCAGTTTGGTTTGAAAACAGAATAAAAGTAAGAAATGGGCTCAAAAGTAGCTCAATTTCGTATTCGTACACCTATCGTTTATTCACTAAATACATACAAATTACTGTTATTTACCTTGTCAAAGTTATTTTTTGCATTTAGTTATTCTTTTTCAAAGCAATTTTAAGAAAAAAGTGAAATATTTTGTGAAGTTTTCTGGAAAAATCGAGATTTGTTGGAAAAATGGGCAGAAAACAAGGTGAGACCTCAAATGAAATGCGAGAACTGATTATCAAATACAACGGCGATGGAAAAACTTATGGGGAGATATCTCGTTTGGTAAATCGATCAAGATCAGCCATCCAAACAATCATTAATCGATTCAAAAATGAAAATTGTATAGAAAATAAACCAAGAAATACCACCAGAAATATATTCAGTGCACATGATAAGAGAATAATTATACGTGAAATTAAAAAAAAACCCTAAACGTAGTGCACTAAAACTTGCAGAAACCCTGCGTCGTACTAAGATATTACTTATTACTAAAGATTTTTGTACAGAAACCCTAAGAAAATGCCTGCGTGAACATGGGTACAATGGAAGAGTTATGCGAAAAAACCTTTCATTAGTTCCATAAACAGAAGCAAAAGGTTAGAATTCGCTAAACAACACCGATCTAAAGATTTCGACTTCTGGAAAACAGTAATATTCACGGACAAGAGTAAATTTAATGTGCTTGGATCGGATGGCCTACAAATTGTTTGTAGAAAACCAAATACCGAATATCTCCCACATAACACACGGGGGACAGTCAAACATGGTGGTGGGTCGGTAATGGTCTGGGCCTGTTTTTCCGCAGCTGGAGTGGGACGACTGCACATAATTGAGGGAATAATAGACCATAAGCAATACATCGAAATATTGAAGCAAAACCTGAAGGAAAGTGCCGTTCAAATGGGTCTCGGGAACAATTTTACTTTTTATCAGGATAACGACCCCAAGCATAAAGATTATGCAACTCGAATGTAGCTATTTTATAATTGTCCCAAAGTACTGGAAACACCTCCACTCAATGTCATAAAGAATTTGTGGGATGAGTTGGACCGAAAAATAAGAACATTCAATATGAGGAACACAAACGATCTCAAAGAAAGGCTTATTGAAGAATGGACGAAAATTACCCCTGAATTTACGGAAAAATTAGTCAGATCCATGCCAAACCGTCTTAAACAGGTCCTAGATAACAAAGGATATGCTACAAAATATTAGTTGCATAATATAATTTGAACAAATTAACATGAAATATCCATGTGTACGAATACGAAATTGACCATATTTATGTTGCTTTTATGTTTATTATGAAGAATTTAAAATACCTTATTTGAAATGTTTGAATTAATTAAAGTTTTTTTGTTTGTCTTATGTATTCTTACTGAAAATAAAAAAAAAATTTTAAAAAAAATTGCGGTGTACGAATATGAGATTGATACACTGTATATATTTAAAATTAATTAAGCAATAACTTTATTATGCTTTTTTTTTAATTCAAACAAAAATCCAAAATATTTGACAAAAATCATGTAACTTCCACTTGTTCGTACGGACATACATACAATTATGTATGTATTAAGTAAAACAGAAAATATGTTAAGAAAACACACCCATTATCCAACGTTAAAAAGTCCCCAAAGTCCCCAAATATTTAAAATTACTACTTTTCACACTAATCTAATTTCATAAGCTAATCATCTTTGAAACCAAATATTATAAGAACAACATCGTACAGAGACGTAACGAAGTAGTAACAATCAAAACAACTGCATTGTCCCTCTTATTTTTCATTTGAACAATTCGCCCTAATTACCCAAACGTTTTCAATGAAATTAGTTCAAGGACGAATGCAGAAAATTTCTTTTGTTCTAAAAAAAGAATCCATTTTAAATTACCTTGGACTAGGGTGGCATTGGTTTTTTACTTTGACTTTTAATTTGCAAACTTTTATCCAAAAAAAGAAAGTTCAGTATTATTTTCAGTATTTGCAGGATTGGTACTTACATTCACAATCTCTTGAAGCTTGAGATTTTTCTTTCAAAAAAAAATGTAAACAGAATCCAAATCCGTTCTTAAAACTCA
Source organism: Xylota sylvarum (assembly GCA_905220385.1). Classification (NCBI taxonomy): domain Eukaryota; kingdom Metazoa; phylum Arthropoda; class Insecta; order Diptera; family Syrphidae; genus Xylota; species Xylota sylvarum. Next base: position 63,085,005 of record LR999957.1, on the reverse strand, counting down.
TACAATCTCAAGGAAAATATTACTATTCCACTTTGCACAGGAGGATGCTCAAACAAAATTTTCATTTCACGAAAATGGCCCCAACATTCACTTAAAAGCACATAGAAGACTAGAAACCCAAACAACACAAAAACACTAGCGAATAGCAGAAAACACACAGACCGGTACTGTGCGGTGTGTTCAAAAGCAAAACTTTGCCCCCCAACTTTTTTTGGAGGAAAAAACGAAACTTAACACAATTTTTTTTTCACTCACTTATGAACGCATGAACGTAAAGAAATCAGAAACACCATTAACACGTTTAGCTCAATATTTTTAACACAAAATGTTAATGCTTTCGCCTTTTGCCTCAACCGCCATTGACACTTTCAGATACACAGAGCAAACGAATGCGAAAAAACACATGGAATGCTAAAGGCTTTTCCGGCTCGAAGGACCACCACTATTCACTCAGATGGTTAAGTTGGGACACCGCATCAGATTAAGAGGAGTTGGATTTATTTTAATTTTTTGTGTTTAAATGGCGTAACACAATTGCACTATGGACAATTACACTCACTGAGACTCTGCACCGCTTCGTTCACCAATTAATTAACATTTTTAATGATATTCTCTTTTTTTTAGTTTTTTTGTGGTGCTTAAACGGTTACGCACAAAGTGCAAAACAAGATTAATCACAACACAATTATGCACCCAATGCACTGTATTCACAAACGTACGAAACCACAAACGTAGCTGTTTAATTATCCTTTAAGAGGATGTTTGCTTTTTTGAGTTTCCCATCCTTGGGATTAATATTATGAGCTGCAAACTTTTATGTGCATAGGAAAGGTCAAGGAAATGAATCTAAAAAATAGAAGTCTTCCCCTCTGTGTTAGGATGGATCAAAGTCAAGAGACAAGGAAAAAAATTAATCTATAGAGGAAAGTCATGTTTTACGGGTCAAATGACCTTGTTTGCAGACAACTTTTGTTCTACGCGTCAAATCACTCAAGCGAGTGTCAAGTACAACAAGAGTAGAAGAAGCTGTAAGAATTTGCCACCGACTGATTTCTCCCTTAGTGATGTAGGTGTTTTCTAATTAAATTGTCAGTCAAATAACAAAATATCACGCGACGTATTGTGAGCATTTTTTATCATTACTGTCACGAATGCCCGAGTCTCACACAACAAAGTTTATACGTTGGTCTTCCTGTTTAAGGATACCGAAATTGGCTACATCTACGGATTACCGAACGTAAATACATCGAATAGTAAGGATTTATACCGAAATCATGTGGTAGCCAAACCGGCCGTACGAATAGTCGCGATAGAACTGAACAAATCTGGACCACACGCAATACCAGCTATCGGGATGTAGACAAGGGAATCTGATGCGCAGCCTCCTCCTCTGGATTTCAAGTGGTGGATGGTGGACTGTATCTTATTCGGGTGTGTATTGAAAATGAATGTGGATTCTGTAAGAAAAATTTTGCAGATTCAGACGCTTTTAAAATTAAGTTGCGGATGCTACAAGTTATAAAGGGCTACGTGGTTTAAAGTTAAGTACTACGAATAAATGGAGTTTAGTTTTCTAAGCATCCGTATATGCCGTTCCCACCATAAATCAAAAAAAGAAAAAGTAAGTATTTTAAATGCAAACAGTTGACTTAACGTTTGCTTTTCGAAATAAATGAATCACCCTTTAAAACACAAATATTTGTCCGTTATATTCTGGATATGTAAATCTATGTATATTCGCGAACATATTGTATGATTTAATGCGTTCCTTATCCTGTGAAGGATATTGAGGGTAAATGATGACAATCAAGATGACAATCAACTTATTATCATTACCTTAGTTTCACACTGCAAACTCAAAAAAAAAAAAACAGATACTTAGTACGTGTAGCTACAGGAGAAATACATGTGTCGTGTAACTTAATACTTTGCTTACAGACTTGGATAAGAACGATAATTACTGCACAAGGGCTATCCGTGTTATTTACTCGAAAAATAAATATTTTGAATAACTTTCTGTTGTAAGATAAACATCCAGGCGTATTCTGCAGGCTTTTCTAACAAAAGCATTGTTGCTATAAGACAAAATGAAGTCAAGCATTCAAGCACCCAAATTCGTCATGGTGTTAAGAATTAAATATGCGTCGCCTAACATAATATCTTAAGGGAAGATTCACACTGACCGCTAAAACAACAAACAGTTAATTACAATTTTTCAAAGAGAATAAAACATATTCAGTGATGATGCTTTATCTCTATAGGTTTGTTAACAAGCGCAACTATTGCACTTAGATTGGTGACCAACCAGGAAAAAATCGGTGCATAAACAGAAGGCCTCATTTCTACGGATACTTACATACATACATATGTATCCTGGACCCTTGCTAATGTTATTTTATTGTGTAAAGCTAGCTGTAGTAGGGTTTGAAGACAGTTCCAGCTTTTGACTCTAAGTCAAAAGGTTGTGAGAGCTCTTAGAGCTGCTTGGCTAACTGAAAAAAATATTTACATGTATGTAGTCTTCTGAGTTTCTGCTTATACACTCTCTGGCATAGAAGTAGAGTGTCGTTATGACGCAGACAATTTGTAGTTGGGGTTAATAATTCTGATTGAGGTATCAAATGAGGGATTTGAGGATTATCTCAATAACTGCGATTCAGAATGACAACATTGACGGGAAGACAGATTGATTTTTTTCGGCATGAAGTCCGAAGTGCACACTGCCGGTGAGGATAGCAGCGGATTTCTTTCAAAGATCTTTGTATATCCAAACAGGTAGGTGTTGTTGTTGTTGTATAAAAGGTGAAGCTTTTTTGCGGTTGCCGACGCAGTCTTCATAACACTTATATGTGGAGTGGAAGGTTTAGAAGGAGTTGAAGCGGAACAGTCGAAATGAAGGGGTACGCATTGCACCCATAATAACAACATATATTTCTCTTTGTATCTTTTGTAGGTCGGAGCGGGAGAAAGCTTGACGAGTCTTTTTCCACCATAAGAGCGATGCATAGATTATTTTTAGAACGTTGATGGTGAGGTAAGCCCAGTGAATAATCTTTGGGTTTAAATCCCAATTCAGGGATTCAGGGCGTTAAGAAGAGTATTTACTACAATGGACCATAGCAATGGGATATAACTCTACCTTGAGGACAAGCATTAGTAGTCTTAACGGGAATCGAGAATGGTCCAAACTTGGCAGAAATGATTCTGCAGCTAAACAAGGAGCATATCCATCTGGTTGTCTGTAAGTCAATGCTTTTAGCATCAACATCAGTTCTGATGAATTGCAAAAAAGTATTATCAAAGACTCAGTAGATATCTAGAAGCGCACAGAAAGTGATTTCCTTCTTTCATAATGACTTTTCAGATGCAAGGCTGTTACTGTGGATTTTCAAAATAGATATGCAAATTGGTGGTGGTTTAAAGGGTGCTTCATTAAGAAAAAATGTGGTTTATGTATTTACATTTTTGGTGGATACAGGTGCAGATATTTTCGTGTCTAAAATTAATTTTATGAAGGAAATAAATAATAACGCACTTTCTCAGATAAACGGCATAAGTGAAAAAGCAATATTGTCGAAAGGAATATCAGAGTTAGGACTTATGAAAGGGGATAAGTTATTAAGACATACATACATTTCACATTAACAGTATATCAACCGGTGGAATTTAAGGCTGTGACCTTTTGATGACATACATACATAAAAGTGTAAACTAGATTATCAAGAAACATGTTCCTAAGATTAATCTAGAAGAGGAATAAATAATATTGCGAATGAACATGAACATGAATTCAGTTGGCAAATGTACTGAATCATCGACATTAATTGCATTGTCGACCGATTTATAATGGTGAGGAACACCATTAACCTTCCTAAATATTAGCCCATTAATATTAGAAGCAGAATCATTTCTAGACGCAAGAATAGCTCTTTCCCTAAACCATGGTAGGGTCTTGCTTTGGATATTTTGAATGGAGGGATACATGCGGTCTAGTATGTCATCAATTTCGCTTAATTGGTGTCCAATAGTAAGAGAAACTTTCGCATTTTGTTCTGGCAATGTTCCATTTGCAATACGTAGAAGTGTTTTTGCAAATGCTTCAGCATAGGCATCGTTGATTAGGCGCACTCTCATATTTTTGAAAGAGACATTTTTTAATAAATTGGCATAATATGTATTTCTTTAGGTAAGCATTTACCTCATCTGCTCGAGTTTCGCGAGTTATAACAGACAATGTTTGGCAAAAGTCTCCTACAAGAAGCATCGTTACTCCTCCAGATGGCTCATCCATCGATCATTTTCATTTTTATCGCATTTTTATTAAGTTCATTAATTAACTCTTACATGCTAACAAAAAGCGCTTAACACCAGCTTAACTAACTTAACTACGTTATGTACTACTAACTTACTGGCCCTAGGCGGGCACTCTAAGCTAAACTTAATCCTTAAAACTACATATGTCTTTCGACCTTACTTAAGGGACTTAAGATCGATAGATGCGCTAGGTTATCCATCGATCTTAAGTCCCTCAATGTTCTGTCAACAGCTTCTGGAGACATTTTGTGAGCCATATTACATTCAACCCAGACGATTAAGGAACTTTCCTATAATAATTTCGCCGCCGGGCTTTGGTTAGAAATATTGCAAACCGAATTACTTAACTGGGCATTGTTAAGTGATAAGTTGAATGTAGTATGTACCAGAAGATGCAATCGTAATGGCAACTTTTCCCGACGATCTTATTTTTGTTAAATTAAGCTAATCGAACATGTTTTGCCCGTTCCTTCTGGAGCATCTAAAAAATATATGTTTTTTTTTATTCTGTTCAATGCTGTTAAGAACGTTATTGAATACTAATTTTTGCTCCTCAGTCAAGCAGTGTTCGTAACTATTCGCATGTCGGAGAAGCTTTTCTCTGATGTATAAAGTTTCTCCAATGAATTCAGTCCTTAGTAATGAGTTTTCATTAACACAATCGTTTCTCTTTGATAAAAAGCACGTGCTTGCCGCCAAAACATCAAAGCATAAAATCTATTCCAAGCAACCAAATTAATCCAGTTGTTGAGTGCGAGGGGATCGAACAATTGCAATAGTTACGGACAATAAAATAGGGTCACCAGCATATTTTGCGTAATATACTAAAAAACATACAGAAAAGCTACAATCCGTCTGGAACGGATCGTATGATACCCTATCCTCCTCTCTATAAAGTGCGCGTGACCAAATTGCATTTTGTACTCAAATATGGCTATAACCTCGAACGTTTGAGGATGTGACATGTAAAATTTTATCAAAATCGGTTTTTTGATGAAAACGCCCCCAAAAAGTGGGCGTGACCAAAACTGTTCTATGGGTGAATTGTAGGGAATCTGTATACCTAAATATTTGGTCTTAACAAAATTTTTCGGTTTCATATAATTTAGTGAAGTTATAAAAAAGTAGGCGTGGCAGTGGGCGGATGTAAAAAAAATTTACACTTGTACTGTATCTTTTTCTTGGAAGCCCAGATATGAAATTTCAGCGTCCTAGTTAATAATTGAAGGCCCAAAACTCGGTTTTGTGATGAAAACGCCCCCAAAAAGTGGGCGTGGCCAAAACTTTTGTATGGGTGGATTGTAGGGAATCTGAATGCCTAAATATTTGGTCTTAACAAAATTTTTCGGTTTCATATAATTTAGTGAAGTTATGAAAAAGTGGGCGTGGCAGTGGGCGGATTTCAAAAATTTTTACACTTGTACTGTATCTTTTTCTCAGAAGCCCAGATATGAAATTTCATCGTCCTAGCTCAAAATTTAAGGCCCAAAAAGCGGTGACATACGGACGGACGGACGGACGGACGGACGGACGGACGGACGGACGGACGGACGGACGGACGGACGGACGGACGGACGGTCATCGCTCAATCGATTTCGCTATTGATGCTGATCACGAATATATATACTTTATAGGGTCTATCTCGATTATTTCTCTATGTTACAAACTATGTGTCAAACTTAATATACCCTTAGGATAGGGTATAAAAAGTCTGCAAATTCATTGTACTTTCATTAAATTTATTTTTTGTTTTAAGTTTAATTATCAACCTTAGAAAAGGCAACAAAAAAAACGGAATAACTTTATTGAGTAAATTTAAAATAATATAAATATAATACGAAAGACTTTTTTTTGAAGGACAATAAAATAGGGTCACAAGGTCAAGTAATAAAAAGAATAAACAAATGAATAAAACTGGTTAATAGGGGTAAGAAATATTAATTTGTACTTAATACTTTGTCGAAAGGCCCTTTTGATATTATACACTCTTACATCTAGAGGACATTGATTCTACCAAAGCCCTACTTTGGTATAGCATACCAAGCCGACTTTTTGCCACAACTTTTTCTTGGTCTTTGATTTTATTGGTCCTATTTGTTCCTTTACAATCTCCCATAAATTCTCAATTGGAATTGCGCCCAACTCATGAGATGTACACCGTTGTCGGAAAACCATTTCTGAGCTAGACACGAAGTGTGTTTCGGGTCATTGTCTCGTTGAAATTCCCAAGACAGTGGCATTTCCCACTCGGCGTAAGGCAGCATTATGTATTTAAGTATATTAACGTACATATGCTTGTCTATCGTACCCTTGATCCAAAAAAGAAGCCCGACTCCATGCCACAAGAAGCAGCCCCACACCATTATATTACCATCACCATGTTTAAAGGTGTTGGTGGTATAGTGAGGCTTCAGCTCGGCGTTTTTTGGCCTCCTTACCCATGGTCTGCCATTGTTACCAATCATATTTATTTTTGATTCGTCAGACCACAAGATTTTACGCCACTTCTTCCCATTAACCCATCCCAATTCAGGTGCGATTTCGCGAACAATATTCGATTTCTTTTCTGTCTCTTTGTTAGCATTGGTACCTTTCGCGATCTTCTTCCAAAGAGATTTTTTGGAGCTCCTAATTCTCTGATTTGAAAAGGTCTTGGCTTGAGAGACGTTTTATGTAATCGTCCTCTCTTGGAGTCGTTTTGCGCGGTCTGCCTCTTTTCAGATGTGGTTTTTGGGGCAGCAGAGCATTATGAACAAAGATCTGAGATCTGCCGATGGTTTTGGCTATTTGGCGTTGGCTTTGTCCTTCGTCTCTTAAGTTGTGAATAATGTTGCGTTCCTCTTCAGAACAATGTTTTGCTCGGCCCATTTTTTGGTGTTTTCTTCGTGAACTCAAGCTAAAATTTTATATTTTATTTAAATACATAAGCCTAAAACCAAATACTTACAGTTTTATGAAAACTTTTTCGACTTTTTCGACTTTTTTTTTAAATATTTCAAATACTGACCCAATTTTTTTGCCTTTTGTTCAACACGAGTGCCAAAGGTTTTCGAGTCACCATTATCATATGGATAACCTGAAGTGGTGCCAAATTTGGGTATTTTTAAAGGACATGACTACTACTATTTTAAAGAAGATGTCGCTGCAGTTAATACAAACATGCCTACTCGCTTGTGCACTGACGTTATCGCGAAAACATATAAACAATATTTCTTTATGTTATTACTATTCTCACAGAAAATGTACAAAAAAGATATATGTATGTATGTACATACATATATATATCAAAATCTTTGTTGTGAAGTAATCTAAACAAAATCTAAGTAAGCGGCACTTACATATGTACATATGTATACACATTTTTTAAGTTTGCCTTTTATAAATGTAATGATTTAAATGTAGCTATTACATGCTGTGTTTTAATACATTTAAGTATACAAAAAAGTATGTGATATGTGTTTGCTTTTGACACTATGCATTTTGAGGTAAACAAACCTACATATGCACGCAATTTTTGGATTTGAACGTCAATGTCCGTCAACATCATTCCGTTTGTTAAGATAATTTAATAAATCATTTGCCGTCTTTAATGCATGTTTAGCAGATACTCTGTCATCTTCTGCATGATTTGCTTCAATATCCAAATCTTCGCCTGAATCTTCATCAACTTGGGCAGACGTTAAGGTTATTGTAGTGTCATCTAACCTGGTTCATTTTGGTCTGAAGTTAGCCATTCCTCAACATTTTGTGCTGCATTCAGAAGTTGGTCACTTGGCCGCCAATTTTTACTTCCGTGATTACCTATAGGGCAAGTATTGGTTTCTTGAAAAATTTTGAACTTGCGATTTTAATCAAATTTAACAAATTGACCAATTTCGTCTATCTGTCCGTCTGTCGGTGTATCTATCGGTTTGAATTTGCTTCAAACTTCATATTTGGGGTCTGTGGTATGATCCTTAGAGGCGATATTTAAATTTTCATTCTAACCTCAAAGTTAAGCGTACTTTGGCTCAATCATTTTCGCTATTGATATCTACTGATCACGAATATGTATACTTTATAGGATCTTTTTCGATTATTTCTCTATGTTACAAGTTATGTGTAATACTTATATATGAGTATACATACTAAATACCCTTAGAATAGAGTATAAAAAAGCTTCTATCTGTTTTGGTTAAATTAATGTGACTTTTCAGGCAAGATCATAACCATTCGCCATAATGTGTTGATGGTATTTATACGTATGATATATACATACATATATGCATATATGTAGTATGTACATACATATGTACGTGCATATTTTTTGTATACAATTATATGTTCAGTTTATTTGATGGGAAGCCTTACTAAACATAGACTATGACAACAGAAAAACATTTACAACGTCTGCTTAAGTTTGTCAACACGTTCTGTACTGACCTCTTACAACTATTACCAATGTAAAATTTCCAGCTGCTTTTTCAAAGGTGAAGAACGAGAAATCAAAGTTTTATGGCTGATCAACGGATAAATTAAAATTCCATTCCCACACACTGCCAATACCTGCCAAAGCCAATTACGATAACCAAATAAAAATAATCGCCAAAAAATTTCAGATACGATAAGGACACTCTCACATACTGCGCGACTTTACCAAAGCCCCTCAATCTATATATTTGGCCACCCACAACCGAATGCTACTGTCTGCCACCAGATGCAATGAATCCTGCTAAATTTATAGTCCTGCATCACCCGCACCGCCTGCGACATCCATTCGATCTTAATCAATAATTGAACTTTAACTTTCTGTGTGCTCGGTAGGTCAAAGCAGGAAATCGATTTTCTGAATGTTCCAATAAAGAGGAAAAATTTTAAATTGTTTCTCCTGTTCAACAGGAAATGAAAAAGGAGGCTGCCTTTTTTTTATCTACGAAAACCTTTATACGAAATTATATACGAAATCTTTATTTATGTTTCGTAAAAATTGAATTTAAACTTGACACGGCAAAAGCTATAAATATGGTTTATTTAAAATATACATATGTATATACATATTCGTAAATACATAGATACATATGCATATGTATGTACATATATACGAAACATTTATATAATAAATAAATCTATTTAAAACTCAGAGTACCTACATATGTTTATATGTAGGCTATGGACTCCGAAAGCATCGAAACGATTGAGCTCCTAATCAGAGTGTGAGAAACCGAGTGTTTCTGTGAACTTTGGTTAAAATCGGTACAGTAGTTTGCCCACAACTGCATATTGAGTGAGACAAGTTTTTCGCTTGTAAATTTCAGAGCCTTAGCCGTAGCCGTAGCCGTATAATTCTGTCTTAACAAAGTTAAAAGAAGACAACTGTCAGTATTTTACTCACGATACTAGAATTGAAAAATCGTTTAAATCTGTGTTGTAAGCTTGAGACAAACTCACTTAAAAATGAACTGCTGAAATTTGGTCTGAAGTGTAAAGACAAAAAAATTATGAATAAAAAAAAACGATCACTATACAGACACATTTTATGTTGTATTTTATGAAAGTGGCAGTGTTAAACTTAATGACCTAAGGAAAAACATTCGATCCATTTTCCACAAACAAGTGAATTGGAGCTTTTACCGCAAGCAAAAAAATCGAATGACGCAGTGCCATAACTGTTAAATGTTTGGTCATGGCGAGAGAAACTGCCATATTAAAACATTTTGTGCTATCTGTGCCGGTCCACACAAGACTGAGGTATGCAACAGTAACAACTCGAACATCAAGTGCGCAAACTGTAAAAGGGAACCACAAATTCACTGACAGCGCATGCGAAAGCAGAAACAAATACCTGGAATTGAGGGAGAAATTTGCAACGAAGACTAGCACTAGACGTTCGTCTTCCAACAACAAGTTGAGGGTTATGCACGGTTACAACAATAATGGCACCATTTCTCTCCACTCTATGACCGATTTTCCAGCTCTCCTAAATCGAGCTGCTGGAAGCCGGTGAATATTCAAAGCAGCAGCGGCTCTCGACTAAATGCATGGGATCGTACCACACCGGTGTTTTCGCAATCCAACCGCAGCAACAACTATGCATCCACTTCCGGTGAGTTATTCTCAATGGAAGAATTAAACTCGCTTGTTACGGAAATGATAACGAAGTTATGTAGGTTCTTGTAAAAATAAAGTAGAACAATTTAATGCCATCGCACAATTAGCTACTAAATTTTTATACTCTAATGTCAAGTAATCCAGTAGATAGTAATATAAAAATTGTAAAAAAACATGTTGAATTTATTAATTATACACTAATAATTTTGATATAGTACTAGTCACGGAGACTCGGTTGAAATCTACAATTGAAATCTCAACTTCCGCCTCTAAATGCTATCGAATTAATAGAAGAGATGGGAGAGGTGGGGGAGTAGCGATTCTAATAGGGAGGTCAATTCAACATAAGCTTTTAAGAAGTGTGCAAACACGGTTTGTTGAGAATATAGGTATAGAAGTCAAACTAAATAAAAATATTTTGTGTGTATTCCTGGAGGAATCTGCGGAATTGAAAAGAGATTAGGATTGAAGTCCGATTGGTGGGTAAAAATTCTCGTCTTTGATCCTCCCCGTGGGCGCCCGCTGGAAATGGCTACTCACCCTTCAGGTGTTTAGGACTTACACGCATGTACTCAATCGTGCGCTGTGGTTCATTAAGACGTAGGTGGGGAGTAAACCCCTAAAATCTCACTCAAGCCAAGGTGTGGAGGCACTCGTGCCGAGGGCTGCATGGCCAGCGGGTGAAAAAACAGTGCTGGTCGCGAACGGTCCCTATCGATGCCCAGGCGAGGTCGGTAGTATGAATGCCTTATCCTGGTATGTCGGCTCTGCCAGGACGGAGCATCCATTCCGGACCTACTCGTGGGACCTATATTAAAAATAAAAAATGGAAAACAAAAAAAAACAAGAAAATCAAAAAAAAACCAACATAAATGAAAAAAAAATAATAAGGATGCAGTGGGGATGCCCGACATTGGCTCCTCATCGGAAGACGAGCTATTGGCCTCCAGTCAGGAGTCTTTAGCTCTCCCCTTAGCCGCAGCAAGTACAAGTAGTACTCCCTCTGGCGCACAGAGGGCGGCTCATCAGTCGACAACAGCCTTCACAAGAACGGCAACCAAAGGCACTATGGCTATCATGAGGAAAAAATACAAGCTGGCTCGTTTCGTTCTTGACAAGGTTGCCAAAAACGAAGCAGCTGGTACCGTTCATGAGAAGGACGCTGAGGATAAAATCAAGTACTAAGCTGTGGTCGATGAGTACATCGCACACCTTGAAAACCAACAACAAAAACAGAAGGAAAAGGGCTCTAAGGCGTATAAGCGGAACAGGTCTTCGGATGAGACCAACCGCGAGTCTAAGAAGTCAAAGTTCGCCAAGACACCCACAACATCAACATCAGCACAACAACAACTCGGCCTGCACTTCACAGACAACGCGACACTTTTCCGAGGTGGCTAGGGACCATCTGCAAGTCGCCCTGGTGGACGAGCGCTCTTCCGATGGCAAGACGGTCAGTGAAGCGTGGCGCAGCATCGAGGCGGAGATGGTCATGGACTACCTGCTCGGAAATCCTGGGGGACCTCTGCCATGTTTCGACTCCGCTGAGTTGGTCAGGGGTTATCGGGTAATCAGGTGCGAGGACCAGTTCTCCAAGGACTTCCTCAGTGAGGGTGTCAGTAAGGTTAGTGACGCCTGGAAGGGCTTGAAGCTTAAGCTTATCCCCGCTAAGGATATCCCCAGGAGGCCTAGGGCTCGCATCTGGCTTCCCAATATGAAGATTGATGGAGGAAGGCTTCTCCAATGTCTGAAACTGCACAATCCGGCGGTTCCGATGGATGACTGGGCAGTCATCAGGGCAGAGGAACCTCAGAACAATAGCTGCTCATTCCTGCTGATGATCAACGAGGCTAGCCTGGTGGCTCTCGAAAAGGCTGATCACAAGCTGCCCTTCGGCATTAGGCATGCCAAACTTAAAATATTCCACCCCTCTGGTCCTGAAGAAGATTTAGGAAAAATCGAAGATCCCGACAAGCTGTCGGAGGACATGGGGGTTGACATCAACTCCACCATCACCAATGCTGAAAATCATTCAGATTAATCTGCACCACTCGAAGAGTGCGGCACACACTATGGTGCAGCTCCGAAATAAATGAACGCGGTGAATCATTGTTTGATTTTCTAGTGATGTCCAACCTCTCTGTTTGTAACGTGGGTAACACTCCAACTTTTATTTTTCCGAGTACGGACAATTTCAGAGGGTGGGAGGAAGTTTTGGATATCACTCTAAAAACCAACAACGATACCCTTAGGGTAGAAAACTGGCGGGTATCCGTCTTTCTGACCATAGATGGATCTTATACAATGTGTGTCTCGAGGTCGAGGTTCCTAAGCCATTTAGAAACCCTAAGAGAATTGACTGGAAGAAATTTGGTCAGGTGATCAGTATTCCCAACTTGAAAATTGAATCAGTCGAGGAACTGGACGCCAAAATCAGGACCCTAGGAATGGCCATGGGTACGGCTTTTAAGGTTTCCTGTCCTATTAAACACAGTAAGAAAAAATTCCCTCCTTGGTGGAACGAAGATCTATCTAATCTCAGCAAGATTACTAGAGATATCTTCAATATCTGTTTTAAACACAAGTTCTGGCAACCATATAAGGACTGCCTCAAAGAATACAAAAAATCCATTAAAAGGGCCAAATCTCTGGCTTGGATGGACTATTGTCAGTCCATTGAAACCATAAAGGACTCGGCCAGATTGAGTAAAATTCTGTCCAAAGAACACTCCAGCCCGTCTTTTATTAAAAGGCCGGATGGGACTTGAACGGACTCCTCAAAAGAGTCTCTTGAACTTTTAATGCAAACTCACTTTCCAGGATGCACAAAAGGAATTGCTTTTGCACCGGACCTTCACGTCCCGCAATCCTCATTTTGGAATAACATTCAGACAACAATTACAGCAGTTAACACTTCCTGGGCTATTAACAGCTTCTCTCCCTATAAGTCGGCTGGCCCTGACGGCATAATTCCAGTTATGCTGCAGAAAACTTTGGACCAGGTGGTTCCATGGCTAGTACCTATCTACAGAGGCTGTATTCTTTTAAGCCACGTTCGTCTGAGCTGGAGACGTGTTCGGGTTGTGTTTATTTCGAAATCTGGGAAGCGGGGACATGAATCCGCAAAAGATTTTAGACCCATCAGCTTATCCTCTTTCCTTCTAAAGACGTTGGAACGTATTTTAGACACACACATACGAAGTAGCCTAGATCAATCCCTTCTATCAAAATCTCAGCACGCATATATTAGGGGCGTTCGACGGAGACGGCACTCCACGAAGTTGTGCGAACGATAGAAAAGACAATTCACTATAAACAATATACCCTAGCAACCTTCTTAGACATTGAAGGTGCTTTCAACAACGTCAGCACTGAATCGATTCAGGAAGCTCTACTCCAACTGGGTGTGGAAGAGTTTATTAGCAAATGGATAGTGACTATGCTAAAAACCAGAATCATTCATTCGACTCTTGGTAACAGCAGTTCCACCATATCCGTCGTAAGAGGAACACCACAGGGTGGGGTCATATCTCCTCTTCTTTGGCTTATGGTAATCAACAAAATCCTGTGTAGGTTAGACAGAGAGTCGTGTATGCGGATGATGTGGTAATACTGGTATCAGGGATGTTTCCTTCAGTAATTAGTGAGATTATGGAAAGTGCCTTGGACAAAATTGGTGCACAATATAATCAACATCTTCTTTGCTAGTTAAATTTTCTAAGCTAATAGGTACGTTTCGAAGTGACCTCTTTATTTCAGAACGAAAAACTGCCTAGTTAGCGTTTTTCAAGTCCTGAATGTATCTAGCAACTTTATCGCCTGACCATGAGAGTTGACAGAGGACTGGGTTGTGATCTGAGGACATGTCGTTTATGGAAACTGGCTGAGACATATAACTAGATATATTTGTAATAAATAAATCAATTACAGATGGACGACCATGAGAACCAACTGGAATATAAGTACGACTTTACGGGAACAGTGCACGTACTGGTAACACAGCAACAAGTTGAGATAAAACGCTTCCCCAAGAATTAGCTCGAATGCAACCCCAATCGCGGTGTCTACAGTTGAGTTCACCTCCAATTAAAAATTCACCACTTATGCTAAAAAGTTTTCTTAAATCGGACTTCGGTAAATAGGTAGCAGTGGTTGTGTCAGCAAGCCGCGTTGACAACATAATTAGCGCAAAAAGCGCCGTTTTAATATCACAACTCAAGTGACCTAATGGATGTAAAAACATACAGAAAAGCTACAATCCGTCTGGAACGGATCGTATGATACCCTATCCTCCTCTCTTTAAAGTGGGCGTGGCCAAATTGCATTTTGTACTCAAATATACAAGCTATAATGTCGAACGTTTGAGGATGTTACATGTAAAATTTTATCCAAATAGGTTTTTTTATGATAACGCCCCCAAAAAGTGGGCGTGGCCAAAATTGTTGTAGGGAATCCAAATACCCAAATATTTGGTCTTAACAAAATTTTTCGGTTTCATATAATTTAGTGAAGTTATAAAAAAGTAGGCGTGGCAGTGGGCGGATGTAAAAAAATTTTACACTAGTACTGTATCTTTTTCTTGGAAGCCCAGATATGAAATTTCAGCGTCCTAGTTAAAAATTTAAGGCCCAAAAATCGGTTTTGTGATGAAAACGCCCCCAAAAAGTGGGCGTGGCCAAAAGTTTTGTGTGGGTGGATTGTAGGGAATCTGAATGCCTAAATATTTGGTCTTAACAAAATTTTTCGGTTTCATATAATTTAGTGAAGTTATAAAAAAGTAGGCGTGGCAGTCGGCGGATGTAAAAAAATTTACACTTCTACTGTATCTTTTCGTCAGAAGCCCAGATATGAAATTTCAGCGTCCTAGTTAAAAATTTAAGGCCCAAATATCGGTTTTATGATGAAAACGCCCCCAAAAAGTAGGCGTGACCAAAACTTTTGTATGAGTGGATTGTAGGGAGTCTGAATGCCTAAATATTTGGTCTTAACAAAATTTTTCGGTTTCATATAATTTAATGAAGTTATGAAAAAGTGGGCGTGGCAGTGGGCGGATTTCAAAAATTTTTACACTTGTACTGTATCTTTTTCTCAGAAGCCCAGATATGAAATTTCATCGTCCTAGCTCAAAATTTAAGGCCCAAAAAGCGGTGACATACGGACGGACGGACGGACGGTCATCGCTCAATCGATTTCGCTATTGATGCTGATCACGAATATATATACTTTATAGGGTCTATCTCGATTATTTCTCTATGTTACAAACTATGTGTCAAACTTAATATACCCTTAGGATAGGGTATAAAAATGATGTTGGACCTTCCTTGGCATTACTCCACCTCTGATCTACACAACAGAGCTAATGTTGAATTGATCTCCGATAGAATTCGCAAACTTATTTGCGAGCATTTTGAAGTATTCTAGTTGACTCTACTTCAGTTTTCTCAACTGCAAGTATTACTGTGTCATTGGCGAATGTGGCTATAGTACTACCTGAAGGGATTGGTAGGTCCCTCGTAAAGAGTAGATATAATATTGGACCTAATATACTTCCTTGTGGCACTCCAGCTTTGATTTCTTTAAGGCGGGATTAAGCTTCTTTTTGTTTGATACGAAAGTATCTTTTCGAGAAGTAAGACTCCAGTATTTTCGAATATTCTTTTGGGAAAAGTAATCTGATGCCATACCTTATCAAATGCTTGAGCAACGTCTAAAAATATGGCTGAGCATACCATTTTATCTTCCAAAGCTCTCTCAATAACGTTGGTTATTCTATGAACCTGTTCAATGGTTGAGTGCTTTTCTCTGAAACCAAACTGATGAGTTGGTATCATGTTTTCGTTTTCAATAATCGGGCTTAGCCTCTTAATGAGAATCTTTTCAAATACTTTCGACATAATGGGTAGCAAAGATATGGGTCTATAAGAAGACACTTCATGAGGATCCTTTCCTGGCTTTGGAATCATGATTATTTCAGCAACTATCCAATAGCATGGAACATGCTCGAGTCTTAAACAGGCGTTCATTATTGCTGTTAGCTTTCCCATGGCTCCTTGAGGCAACTGTTGCATCAACTCCACAGTAATCAAATCATAACCAGGGGATTTTTTCTGTTGTAGATCTTTCTGAATAATAATTTCTATTTCATTTTGTGTGACTGGTGGGATTGCAACACTCCTTTGTATTTCTCTTAGGCAAATTTCATCATTTGAGATTTCATTGAGCTGAAATACTTTTGCCATGTGCTCAGCAAATAACTCTGCCTTTTCCAAATTGTTCTTAGCCCATGTACTATTAGCTGTTTTAAGAGGTGGATTATGCTGTATAGGTCGTTTAAGGTACTTTGCTGATTTCCACAATAAATAGTCAGTCGTTTTATCTGCGGTGAGTTCGCTTAGATACTGGCTAATCGGTTTTTCAGCTCTCTAATTTGGTTTCGTAATAATTCACTGCCATTTCTTTCGGATCTTTCTTTTTTGAGATACTAAGTCTAAAATTTGTTTTGGATACCTAATACCAATTTCTTTCTTTTTAGTTAGAGGAGTACTTTTCCAAGCTGCTCTTTGTATTTGTTGAGTGGAGACGAGTACTTCTTCTTCAAGCTGATCTTTGTTTAGCAACTCTGTGTGAGGATTTAATTTCTGTTCAAGCAGTGCTTTAAAACAATTCCAATCTGTATTTTTATGAGTGAGATAGATGTTGTCGATTTGTATATTTACATTTTCACTGAAAGTCATATAGATTGGAGAGTGGTCGGAGCTCAGATCTATTCCGTCTTCTATTTGATAAGGTCAGGTGTTTTTTTCATATCCGTAGGCCAATAGGTTGGTTTTCCAGTTGACACAAATTCACAACCTGTTTCCTGTGCAGCCTTGAGCAATTCACGACCCTTTGTTGTTATTAATCTGGATCCCCAGTGAGTATGCTTCGCGTTGAAATCACCTCCCATGATAAATCGATTTTTTTGTTTTTGCAATAATTCCTTGTATTCTTCTGAACTAATTTTATGTTTTGGTGGGCTATAGACAGCTATGATTGATAATAAGCTTCGCTTGGTTTTGATGTTTATTGTTGTTGCTTGAAATTTGTCTGTGCAAATTTTATCTTCTTCACAGTGTTCTATAGAGCTATTGACGATTATTGCACTACCTCCCCTGGCATTGTTATTAGGGTGGTTTGTCCAGTATGTATTATAATTTTTAAATTTAATGAAAGATTGGTTTGTAAAGTGCGATTCGGATATCAAGCACACATCAATTTTTTCAACTTGTAAAACTACCTGTAATTCATCTTTGTGATTTAGCAGACCGTTTGCGTTCCATAGCATTATTTTAAGTGACTTAACCATTGATATTATATTGGATGTACTTATTTTCTTGCAGGTGTATTTCTACACTGTCTATTCTTTTTTGGAGTGAGGTAATAAGATATTCTTGTTTGTTGAGCTTCTCTAGAATTTGAGTTAGTATTTGTTTATCGCTAGTTTCTTTATGTGGGACTCTAGTCTCTTTTTGCATATTTGATGTATTTATATTTTTTGTTACTTGTGCATAGTTAAGTTTGTTGGTAGGAATGTTTGTGTTGTAGCTGGCAGGATCTGTTACTCGTGTAATAGTCTGCAAGTTGTTTTCTTTTAACTTTTTATTTATTTCATCATTTCTTATTTTTTGCAGTTCCTTTGCAACTAAGCAACCACGGTAACTAGCAGGATGTTCTTTGTTACAGTTGCAGTATTTAGGTAATTGTTCTGCGGTTTTATTGCATTCGGACGTACCATGATTGCCTGCACACTTAACACATCTTGGCGGTCTAGAGCAATAGTTTTTTGTATGTCCAAAGGCTTGGCAATTTTTGCATTGTGGAATAAGTTTAGAGGCTTTAATTGGCTCTATTCTTGTCATGTTCTCCATTGCATCAAAGCTTAAAAGAAACATATTGAGTGGTTCTTTAGAATTAAATTTTAATTTGTTGACAGCACTTATCGCTTTTAAACCCTGCAGTTGTAAATCTGCGACAATGAGTTCTGGTTCACAAGAGTGATGAAGATTCTTTAGCATAACTTTAATTTGTCTAATTTGCTTATCTTCATATGAGTGCCATGATATATTTGACTCTCTTAATATCCTTGTTACTTCCCGGTAATCATCGGCGTCGTATAGATTCAACTTGTAGTTATTGTCTTTATTTAATTTTATTGTAAATTCACCTTTTATGGTTTTTTTTAATAAGGAATATATATTTTATTGGTGGCGGTCGATGGTGAGTGGATTTAGTCCCTTGCTGGACAGTATCATGAAATTGCTTCGGTTTCTGTTTTGGCGTTATTTCTGGTAAAGATAATGTCTTCCTTTTTTTGTTTGCCCTACTTTTCTTTTTGTCCCGATCTGTTTCTTGGGCTAATTCTTCTTCATCAGTCTGAAAGTCTTCGACTTGATTTTGCATGATTTCCTCGGATGGTTTTTCGTTATTATTTTTGTTTGTTTGTTTGAGTTTTATGTTTTCTTCTCTCAGGGCGGATATTTCCTTTCTGAAAACAAAGTAACTCCAATACCTCAATTCGTTCTTGCAATCCAGCGTTATTTTTTTCTGGGTTATTTATGCTTTGTTTTGGTTGGGTTTTGGTTTTGCTTTGTTTTTGATCACTTGGTAATGCACCTCGACCTGGTGGAGGTTATTCACATATGTTTTTTTTTCGAGTTCTTTGTTAATATAAATCTGCTTATTTATTTATTCGTTAATTTATTTAAATATTTGTTACTTTATTTAATTGCTAATTTATTTATTTGTTAACTTATTTATTTGTTAATATATTTATTTATTTGTTATCTCATATTCATATTTGTTTATTTATTTACTTTTATACTAATTTTAATTTAATATTTTAATTAATTACAAATTAATTTTTTTTTGTTTTCATTTTGTATGAAGGGTTTTCTCGTTCCTTTCCTTCAATAAATTTTAATTGATTAAATAGCACATACATATGTATTTAAATTATTTAAAAACAATTTCAGTTGAAAGATATACATACATACATACATACTTCATATATCATATACTTATTGTAAATTGTGTGGTGGCTTGCCTTTATAATTTTATAACGAAATAAAAATCTATCTATCTATCTATCTTATTAACCCTAGTACTGGGGACTATTTTATTTTATTTTATTTATTTTACTTTTATCTGTCTGTACGTTTTTTTTTTAATGTAATTTGTTGACAAATATTTATATAACAAGGAAATATATTCCGTCGAAAAATGTCAGCAATTCTGACCACAACATGAAAGCGGTTAGTTTGTTTGAAATAAAATTTTAAAAAAAGCTACCAATGGTCCGTACCATTGGTGATGGTGATGCCCGATTCATATAGCTGACCTGTCAATGTCATTAGTGTCAGTCAGTATATGCCTACGGGCTAAACCTCACCCCTCAGAGAGGCAATTCCTAGATCTCTGTGAATATCACTATTCCTTATATAATAAAATTTGAAACTTTCGTTTTTATCCTCGTATAGGCTTTGCCATAGAAATCAATAGGAAGGGGTCTCAATCGTTCGCCATTTTTATTGACAACTGCATTTCGTGTGCATTTCATACCGTTTATAAATAAAAGGAACCATAGTGATTATTGCAATTGTGTAAATATTGTACACTTTTATTTGTAGATGTCTAATACACAGAAATTCAATCGCGGTCGAATGAATGCCGATTTGCTTTATGAGAGCTCGTCAGACAAAGAGAAAGATCCCTTTCAAGTTGATGATGATAATGAAAAGGATCCGAATTTTATTCCAGAAAACGAATTGCGTACAAACGCACATATGATTGATTGTAGGTTTTTATTGCAAATGGTCAATCGAAGTTGTTTCATTTTAGATTTTATACATATTTGTGTCTTCTTAGCCGATTATGAAGATGATGGTGATATAGAAATGATTCCTGCATCCGATATAAATGTGGCTCACGAAGTTGTGGTTGGAGAAGATAATACCGAGTTTGAAAATGATGAAGATGAAGAGGATGGAAGTTATGAAGATGAAAATGAAAGTACAAATTGTAGTATTAATCAGTATCGTGCAATAAGCGGAAGAATTTGAAACATAGATCTAGTTGTACATTCAACAACTGCTCAAGTGCCTGCAATCAACGTATTTCCACCAGCCAGAAAGCCTGGCCCTCTGCCTTGTTTGAAGCATGACTCAATCATGAACCTCTTTGACAAGATATTCACATCGAATTTGAAAAACGAAATCATAAAATAGACGCACACGAAAGCCGAACATTGCTACAACCTTTTGAATGAAAATCGTCAAAGAAAGCGTCAATGGAGACCTTTGACTTTGTCTGAATTCGATGCATATCTTGGCTGTTTGTTGTACATTGGTACAATGCGAAATGGGCATCGTGATCTGGTTTCGCTTTGGAGTGTTGAGGAAGGTCATACCGTTCTTCGTGCCACAATGAGCTACGATAGATTTCAATATATCACAAAATTTCTACGTTTTGATGATGCACTTTCTTGTCGATCACAGCCACGTGGAAATCGATCTCTATCACATCGTCGATCAGGTCAAACTATGGTGGATATCAACCAGAATTTGACTAATTTGACCAGCCAAGTGAAAATTTGACTAGAATATAGACGAACAGCTCTAAGGTTTCCGTGGCCCAGATGGAATGGTTCCCGTTACCTATGTACGTATGTGCCCAAAAGAAATAAATCGGTCGTTTTACTATTAACTAAGCATTCGTCAACACCTGGAACGGTCTCTGGTGCATATTATTACAGATATTACAGATATTACTATTATATTACAGATATTATTTTGGACTACAACCTAAATAAAGGAGGTGTCGATCTGTATGATCAATTGGTATCTTTGTATGCTGTGCGAATAATAACTATTTCTATTATATTGATATATTGCAGGTTAGGTTTTCCATTTGTCGACGATCGGTAGATAAAAAGTCCAAAATACATCATTACCTGTGTAAAATGCGCGCAAAATGTAACTATCACCTGCTTATCGATTAATATTCCGTCAGTATCATTTTCAAATTATCTACATGCATTTGTACACAAAACTCTTTTTTTATTGTATGTGTGGTCTTTATGTGATTAAATTTGCTACATCTGGATATCATTTACCGTTTACCTGCGTTTTTAATTCGCTGAGTAGCATTTGACCCCACGCTTCAAAACTTGTAAATGGACCTTGCCCCTATACTAGGGTTAAGACCAAATATTTCTCAAACTGGTAAACATATCCTTTGCAAACAGCATCAAACAAATAATTTGAAGTCCCATTTATGTGGCTTGTTTGGTAAATATTGTTTGAGGAAGTTGTCCAACTTTGTGGCCCACATTTGCTCATCCAATGATAGTCTTTGCTCACAGCTCATAGGGCAAGGAACCAAACCTGTAATTTAGGTGTTCAATTACTGATCTTAGTTTATGAAGTCTATCATGACTGGGATGGTCTGTAGGCAAATGTTTGTCACTATCATTGAAATGCATGTTTGGATATCGATAAACGGACATAAATGTGAGAATCACATTCAACGTGGATGCGTTCTGTGGAAAAAACGCATTACGTAACAAATTACATGTAACGTTTTCGACCATGACGAAAATCTCTCTATTACTGTCTCAATATTGGGAGTTACGGTTGTATGATTAGCTTTAAGAGGTCTCCGTTCTGCCAGTTTCATCATATTGTTGTAAAAATGATTTAGGCCATTCTGAGTCAGCTTGACAAAGCCAGGACGGGCCATTCCACCACAAACGGTTTGATTGAAAATCTCTTGGTGGAAGACACCTTGTGGCTAAATCCGCTGGGTTGTCTGCAGATCGAACATGTGTCCCCTTCGCATTGGGCACATACGTTTGTATCTTAGAGACGCGATTACCTACGAACGTTTTCCATGTACATAGCGATTTGTTTAGCCAAGTCAAAACTATGGAACTGTCGGTCCAAAGAATTGGTTCTTGGTTCGAGCACGGGAGCTGTCTGATGACTTTACTAAACAGTCTTGACAACAGTACAGCACCGCA
This sequence comes from Xylota sylvarum, assembly GCA_905220385.1. Taxonomy (NCBI): domain Eukaryota; kingdom Metazoa; phylum Arthropoda; class Insecta; order Diptera; family Syrphidae; genus Xylota; species Xylota sylvarum. The sequence continues at coordinate 63,062,549 of LR999957.1, read as the reverse complement.
AAGCTCGAGCCTCGGTAAAGGAAGTACTTTAACAGGAGCTACTCTGCTTTTGGCACATAAAAGATGAGATGACCAATTATTTTCATTGTGCTGAACACGCAAGTAGAAAGTAGCCGCATAGGCACTTTCAGATGCGTCGCAAAACCCATGAATTTGTATTGAGTGATTCGAGTTATATCTAACCCATCGACGAACCTTAATCCTCTGAATATCTGGCAGGGTAGCGAAAAAAGATCTCCAGCGATGACACGTTAGGGGCTTAATTGGGCTGTTCCAGGACGTCCCATCACGCCAGATTTGCTGCATTAGGATTTTTGCTGTAATAACGACAGGTGCCAACCAACCCGCAGGATCGAATAGTTGGGAGATGATCGATAAGACAGCTCTCTTGGTAACCGCGAGATCACCTTCTGGGATTTTAAAAAAGAAATGAAAAGAATCTTGCTTTGCATTCCACTGAATACCTAGTGTTTTTGAGATACTTCTATCTTCTAATTTTAAGAAATCTTGATCATAGAGCTGCGAGGATGGGAATCCTTTGATTAGATCGAAGCAATTAGCCGTCCACTTTCGCAAAGAAAATCCTGCTGTAGTTAACGCATCATTCAATTCCTTTTGAGCCTTTAATGCTGTTTCAAGATCGTGGGCTCCAGAAAGGACATTATCTACGTAGAAGTCGTTTTTTAAAATAGCAGCGGCGAATGGAAAATTGTATTGAACATCATCGGCTAATTGCAATAGGGTACGTATAGCTAAATATGGTGCACAATTGACACCAAACGTAACCGTCTTTAGTTCATAGTCCTGACAATCACTATTTGGAAGTTTGCGAAACAGTATTCTTTGATAAGATACATGATCCGGATGAACCAAATTTGGCGGTACATCTTCTCGATATCAGCGTTAAACACGAATCGATAAAAACGCCATTTTAAAATCAACGTCGTCAAGTCGGTTTGTAAAACAGAACCTGTGTATAATAAGTCATTAAGACTGACTCCATTGCTCGATGGATTAGACGCATTGAAAACCACTCGAGTTTTGGTTGTGATGCTATCAGGCTTTGTCACCGCATGGTGTGATAGATAGTATGAGCATATCTTCTGATTTCGGATTAATTCCTTAGAGGAGACTGCCTGCATGTGGCCAAGGACAGAATATTCTTCAAGTACTTGATAATACTTTGAATGGAACTCGGGATCTTTTTGTAATGATTTTTCTAAACGACGAAATTGCTTGACTGCTATATCCCTTGAATATCCCAATGTGGGCATAGGGTTTTTAAATGGAAGAGATACAACATAGCGACCATTGCAGTCTCTTGTCGTTGTTTTTTGGTAAAGCTCTTCACGCTTCTTCATGCGAAAGCGGCTTAGGTTCTAATATCTCCTCAATTTCCCAAAATTGTTTGTTCATCTAGTGAAACTTCACTAAAGTATGACAAGACAGTTGAAAAAGAGCTAAAACTTTCTTGTGGTAGAGGACCGGATAATACCCAGCCAAACACGGTATTCTGAGCCACAAGTGAACCAAAGACATTGGATTTGACTCCTTCCTTAATAATTGAGGGGTATAAATCTGAGCCTATAACAAGATCTATTTTAGAGCTTTCATAAAAATAGGGATCGGCTAGCTCAAAATCTATCTGTTGGGAAATTTCATCGTGACGTATAGTGCATGACGGCAAATCACAGGTAAGGCGCTTTAAAACAATTGCATTAGCTAAAATGGAGAAGGTTGAAATATATTTAGAGCCTAGGTGGAGAATACATAGTTTTGAGGCGGTTGCTGTTATAACCGAGCTCATACCAGATATTTGGGCATGTATTGGTTTCACAGGAAGATTCAACTTTCTTTGCAAAACTTCCGAAATGAAGGTAACTTCTGATCCAGGGTCTAATTGCTCCCAATGTAAAGGTATTACCTTGGTGGTGGACATCTATCAAGGCCGTAGCTAAAAGGACTCACTTTTTGTTTCGAGAAAAATAGGATTGAACTACAAGCGGGCTTGGATCCTCAGTGGACTGTATATTTTGATCTTGTTGAGAGTGTGAGTTTGGACTGAATTGAGAAACCTTTTGCCTTGGAATATAAGGTGCGTTGTGCGTTTCAGGATTCTCAGCCGTATGTAACAGCGTATGATGTCTCTGCTTACATTGCATGCAAGTGTGCGCACTTTGGCAATCTGACACTAAATGAGTAGAAGAAAGACATTTCATACAGTATTTCAAAGAATTTACCTTTGAAGTTCTATCCCGAACAGACATTTGGGCAAATTTTGGACAAAGTCGGAGAGGGTGGTAACTTTTGCAAAGTTTGCAACTGAAGCTACTGGATTTTGTATAGAAAGCTTTATGTTGGTTTTCTCTTTTAGAGCTGTGGATTGGATTTTTAGGTGGTTGACCCTTTGGTCTGGAAGAATATCTTATATCGGACACGGTTTCTAGAACTCTGTATCTGTTGGTTAAGAACAGATCCATTTCTGTCCAGGATGGAATATCGCGAGGGTTTTTAATTGATTGTTCCCATAAAGACAGAGGCCTTTCGGGTAGTCGATTCGAACATAAATAAACAAGAATCGGATCCAATTGTTGGTATCAAAGTTGTGGGCTTTTAGAATGGATAAGGAGTCATTGACCTCTCTTTGGAGTTCTTTGATATTTTTCCCAGACTCAAATGAAATAGACGGTAGGTTAAAAAGATTCTTTAATTGGTTATTTACTAAAATTCTTTTGTTCTCGTATTGATCTGATAAAGCTTTCCATGCTAACTTAAAATTCTCAGCAGTGAGGGGAAACCTAGCAACTATGTTGTTCGCTTCTTCTTTCGTTTTCGCACGAAGATGAAACAACTTTTGGACAGAACACAACTTCGGATGATTTATGTAAACTGCTGTGAACATGTCACGAAATGACGGCCATGTTAAATAGTTGCCATAAAAAGTTTCTGTGTCACATGGTGGAACCTTTATACATGGAGAAGGATTATCAGCCCAAATGATGTGATCATTGCCTGATGTATGCATTGAGCCTTTTGGCTCATGTGAATTGTTCTGAGCATCATCCATCTCAATAGAATTTAACTTCTTCGCACATTCTATAATTTCACTTAGGCAAATAATATATGTGTTGGAAGATAACCGATATTTAGATTTTAATGCTTCTAAATCGTCTTGAGCTAAGATATCATCCCCACGTAAGCACAGAGAATAACACCTTTTAATATTACACCACAGATCTTTTACTTCAATTTTGGATGCTTCCAACGAACTTGAAGTTTGATCAACGATGGGAATTTCTTGAAAATTTGTATAAAAATCGATCAACTGATCAGAAGCGATAATAAAATCGTCTAACGCACTCATTTTGATAATAAAATCAATAGAAAACTTGATGACTCTCCCCAAAGGAAACTGATTAGGCACTTGCACGATAAACCGTATAAAAATACTACTCGTGAGAACTTATTACTAACCAAATCATTAAACTTTGCAATACTTAATCACTTTTGGTAATAATATATACATATGTTTATATGTACAGTAAGGTTAACAGGATTTTTTTTTTGAAAAAACTTATGCAGTGTTCTTAAAGCTATGCACGCACCTGTTAAGCAATTCCGACTGAATTGAAATGCTTCTGTTTATACCCTATCCTAAGGCTATATTAAGTTTGACACATAGTTTGTAACATAGAGAAATAATCGAGATAGACCATATAAAGTATATACAGTGAGAGTCAAAAATTTGTATACAGCTGATACTTACTACTGCAGAAGTTCAATAACGCTATGTAACAAGTAATAAGAAAAATATTTTAAGCACATAAAGAGAGCTTATAGTTCACTATTTTATTATTTATAACATGATAAAAAAAAAAAAAAAATTCAAGAATTATGCACGATTGAAGAAAAAATCACCTGAAAAATGCAGTCAAAAATTAGTATACACTTTAGAAATAAACACTTGTAGTCTTACATAGGCTTAAAAAGTTGAGCGTTAATACTTCGTCGGTCCTCCGTGAGCTTTGATCACTGCAGCCAATCTTCTAGGAACCGAAGTAACAAGGTTTTTGGTAACTTCAGGAGAGATTGTTGCCCATTCTTCGGTTAAGGCCTTGTTTTGATGTTATGGTTCGTTTTCTGATATTTCTGTCCAAAACTTCCCACAGATGTTCAATGGGATTAAGGTCTGGTGATTGTGAAGGAGAGTTAAGCTGCTTAGGCGTACGGTACAGCAACCATTCCTTGACAATCTTTGCTGTATGCTTTGGGTCATTGTCTTGCTGGAAGACCCAAGGCGATGAGAGACCCAATTTTTGCACACTAGGGAGTAAATTGTCTTGTAAAATGGTTAGGTAATCCTTGCTATTCATTGTTGATTCAATGAAAACCAGATTACCCGTACCCGCAACCGACATGCAACCCCAAACCATCACTGAACCGTGCTTTACTGTCGAAGTGAGGTTTTGGGGAAGAAGCTCGCTGTTTGATGATCTCCAGGCCTTAGTCTTGCGTTTTGAACCGAATATCTCAAACTTGCTTTCGTCACTAAAGATAACGTTATCCCAAAACGTTTGAGTGGTATTAAGGTGGCTTTTTGCGAAGGTCAGGCGTTTCCACGATTAACACTAGAAATGCATGGTTTTTTTCGTGGCACTCTTCCGTGTAATCCATTATTATTCAAGACTCTACGAATTGTGGAGGCACTTACAGTATTTCCACGGTCTTGAGTAACGTCTTGCGCTATTTGCACTGCACTGGACTTCGGAGTTTTCTTCACTTGCCTCACTATTTTCCGCACTTCGATGTCGGTCATAACGCGAGGGCGACCAGAACGCTGCAGAGTATCAGTATTTCCTCGCAAGTTATACCTTTCGATAATTTTTTGTACCGTTGCACGACTTCTTTTGACGATATCAGCAATTTCCGCCAGCGATTTGCCTTCTCTCCGATGTTGAACGATTAAGTTTCGCAATTCAACCGGTAAATCCTTTCCTCGCGCCATTAAGAACACAAAATTTTACTTTTTATTTGCAAATACTAAAAAATAACCACACACTAGGGCAGCTTGCGACGGAATAGTTGCAAGGATTGCAAAACATTGGAATATTCAATTCTAACGGGACATATCAACGAGTAAATTGTGAAATAATTTGTGCTGTATACTAATTTTTGACTGCCTTTTTCAGACAATTTTTATTTTTATCGTCAATAATTTCTAAATTATAATTTTTTTCAACTATTTCACAGTGAAAAATAAAATAGTGAGTTGTAAGCTTTATTTGGGTGTTTAAATTATTTTTCTACTCACTTGTGACATAGCTCATCTTTAGTTCTGAAATAGTAGGCGCTGGCTGTATACAAATTTTTGACTCTCACTGTATATTCATGATCAGCATCAATAGCGAAATCGATTGAGCGATGACCGTCCGTCCGTATGTCACCGCTTTTTGGGTCTTAAATTTTGAGCTAGGACGATGAAATTTCATATCTGGGCTTCTGAGAAAAAGATACAGTACAAGTGTAAAAATTTTTAAAATCCGCCCACTGCGGGTTTTTTTTTTTTTTTTTGGGTTTCATATAATTTAGTGAAGTTATGAAAAAGTGGGCGTAGCATTGAACGGATTTCAAAAAGTTTGACACATAGTTTGTAACATAGAGAAATAATCGAGATAGACCCTATAAAGTATATACATATATTCCTGATCAGCATCAATAGCGAAATCGATTGAGGCATGTCCGTCCGTCCCACCGTATGTCACCACTCTTTAGGCCTTAAATTTTGAGCTATGACGATGAAATTTCATTTCTGGGCTTCTGAGAAAAAGATACAGTGCAAGTGTAAAAATTTTTGAAATCCGCTCACTGCCACGCCCACTTTTTCATAACTTCACTAAATTATATGAAACCGAAAAATTTTGTTAAGACTAAATATTTAGACATTTAGATTCCCTACAATTCACCCATAGAAAAGTTTTTGCTACGCCCACTTTTTGGGGCGTTTTCATAAAAAAACCGGTTTTGATGAAATTTTACATGTAACATCCACCAACGTTCGACGTTATAACCATATTTGAGTACAAAATGCAATTTGGGCACGCCCGCTTTATAGAAAAGAGGATAGGGTATCATACGATTCGTTCCCGACGGATTGTATCTTTTCTGTATGTTTTGTTCATTGTATGGGGTTGAGTTGAATACTCTTATTTTAGTTTACTACAGTAAAAAATTCTTAATCTCGTCCATTAACTAGTTCTTTAAGATTGTTTCTTTGGTTTTGGGTGAATTTGTTTTCTTTTATACCAGTTATTTACGAAATTTTTAAAGTAAGTAGGTACAAAATCCTGGTATCTGTACGGAGACCTTTTGGACTCTGTTTCAAACTTAATATATGTACCCCTAGGACAGGGTATAGAATAAAAATTAATACTCTCTGAAGAATAATCTTAATTTTTTTGAACACTAAAAGCATTTCAATTACGTCTCTCACTACTTACTTTGTTCATATTTATATGCCTAGCACTTTTGAAAATAGTTATTGCCATAATCATAAAATCCAAAATTTTAAATATTCATAGTTTCTGCCAGCACAAAATTCTGTATGTTATATGTACATATACACATATGTACAAGCATATACATGAGTATGCATAGATTTACGAACAGACATATGTATATTGCAATTTTGGAACATTGAAGCAATACAAAATTGCCTTCAACTACATTGCGATGTATGCGGTCACACTATTTCGAAAGTAAACATTCAATTCCGACACATGTTTGCATTAACAGAACATCGCCCAAAATTTCCAGAACTCCTGTTTTCCCAGAACACGACAGATGCATATCTGAAGGTGTCGCTTATGATGAAGGATCATGAAATATTTCCTAAGCAAAATATTAAAAGTTTACTTTGTAAGCCGCTGGTATAAATTCATCATATTCCTCTGCTGCTCTACTAGGCCTTTAATTCCATCGTCAATAAAGAGGACCCATTATGCGTGCTTTTCAGCACAGAGCCTTGTTCACTGGTGCTCAACTATGTACATGCATACTTTGCCGCACCTACATACATACAAAGTTTTTCTTAATGTACTAGAGTGTTTTCTGACGTAATTTAATCCCGAATCCTGATAAAATTCTAAATGAGATTTGGACTTTACATTTGAAATTGCAGCAGCGCGCTGATAATAGCACTTTGCAATTGTAGGTTATTGCGAATAAATCATACATTTATTTACGTACATACTATACATATGAATGGTAAACATTCGTCTATGGGGAACATATGCCTCTGTTTTCAATGCAAAACACGCTGTATAAGGCAAGGGATAATACTATCAAATACATACTTTTCTGATCTTCTGCGACTGCGGCGCATCGTAGCTTGGTGTTTATAGAAGTAACAATTGGTGTTATGTTTATGCCCTCTCCTAAGGTTAACGCCACGCACTGAGCAGCAATCTTAAGCAGCAATAAATGGCCACTTAAGCAAGTGGCCATTTATTAAGCGGCAATTCCTTTGCGATTTGTTGTGAAAATGTCGTTGTCGAGTGTTGCTCGCCGCAGTGTATTACAGGAAAGTTGTTTTAACATTTACAGAATTATCTTAAGTTTAAAAAAGGAAGATTTTGTGTACATCCAATAAAACGAAAAAGATCATATTATGGCGAAATTCACCATTTGTATAATAATCTTCGACAACATGAACACCGATTCAGGCAATCGTATGTCAAAACAATCATTTCATTTGCTGCTGCAAAACGTTCGTACCAATATACAAAATATCTTCTGAAATTAAAATTTCCATACTAATTTTTGTCATGATAATTTCTTCCCGCTCAGCACTACACTAAAATAATAGAACAGAAAACTGAGCGACGCCGCTCTGCCGCTTAGAAACACTTACAGACTGCGTGGCCACAACCATACAATTTCATATGTGCCTAAGGGTACGAGTACATGTATTAAGTTTGATACATAGTTTGCAACATAGATACAAATGTACATACATATATTTGTGATCAGTATACCGAAGAGGATTTAGTCATATCTGTCTGTGCGTCTGTCTGTTCTTCCGTCCGTATGTCACAGTTTTTTGGGTCTATAATTTTGATCTAGGAGGATGAAATTTCATAATTGGGCTTGTGAGATTTTTTTTTTCCTTCTGAGGGTAGGTGAAAATCTTCTATATTCACTATGGGAATAGCAATCGCATGCTCATAGTAGTGTCAGATTTTTACGGACTGAAAACACCAACCTTCATTATAATATTGTTAGATTCTGAAATTAAGATATACATAAGTAACTTATGAAGCATTTTTTTTCACGAAATAAAAACTTTTGGCACGGTACTTTGAAATGATAGTGCCATCTTATTTCGGTAGATATATTACAAGTATATAACAGACAGAGAAGCGGTTCAAAAATGCTTTCTTGCTGATACCCTATCCTCCATCCTATCGAGCCCCTATAACGTGGGCGTGGCCAAAACTGTTGTATGGTTGAATTATAGGGAATCTGAATACCTAAATATTTGGTCTTAACAAAATTTTTCGGTTTCATATAATTTAGTGAAGTTATTGAAAAGTAGGCGTGGCATTGGGCGGATTTCAAAAATGTTTACACTTGTACTGCATTTTTTTCTCAGAAGCTCAGATATTAAATTTTATCCTTCTAGCTCAAAATTTAAGGCCCAAAAAGTGGTGACGGACGGACATGGCTCAATCGTTTTTATACCCTATCCTAAGGGTATATTAAGTTTGACACATAGTTTGTAACATAGAGAAATAATCGAGATAGACCCTATAAAGTATATATATTCGTGATCAGCATCAATAGCGAAATCGATTGAGCGATGACCGTCCGTCCGTCCGTCCGTATGTCACCGCTTTTTGGGCCTTAAATTTTGAGCTAGGACGATGAAATTTCATATCTGGGCTTCTGAGAAAAAGATACAGTAATAGTTTAAAAATTTTTGAAATCCGCCCACTGCCACGCCCACTTTTTCATATCTTCACTAAATTATATGAAACCGAAAAATTTTGTTAAGACCAAATATTTAGGCATTCAGATTCCCTACAATCCACCCATACAAAAGTTTTGGCCACGCCCCCTTTTTGGGGGCGTTTTCATAAAAAACAGATTTTCATGAAATATTACGTTTAACATCCTCAAACGTTCGTCGTCGTATTTCAGTACAAAATGCAATATCACCTCGCCCACTTTATAAGGGCTACATAGCAAGGAGGATAGGGTATCATACGATCCGTTTCAGACGAATTGTAGCTTTTCTGTATGTTTTTATTTCAGAATATGAAAGTGGTATAAAGCCGAATTCTTGAAACATTTGATTCGGCCTTATTTCACAAACAATAAGGCAATAATTCTTTTTTTGATCACTTTCTCGAAGATTTTAGAAAACATACAGAAAAGCTACAATCCGTCTGGAACGGATCGTATGATACCCTATCCTCTTCTCTATAAAGTGGGCGTGGCCAAATTGCATATTGCACTCAAATATAGCTATAATGTCGAACGTTTGAGGATGTTACATGTAAAATTTTATCAAAATCGGTTTTTTGATGAAAACGCCCCCAAAAAGTGGGTGTGGCCAAAACTTTTGTATGGGTGGATTGTAGGGAATCTGAATGCCTAAATATTTGGTCTTAACAAAATTTTTCGGTTTCATATAATTTAGTGAAGTTATGAAAAAGTGGGCGTGGCAGTGGGCGGATTTAAAAGATTTTTACACTTGTACTGTATCTTTTTCTCAGAAGCCCAGATATGAAATTTCATCGTCCTAGCTCAAAATTTAAGGCCCAAAAAGCGGTGACATACGGACGGACGGACGGACGGTCATCGCTTAATCGATTTCGCTATTGATGCTGATCACGAATATATATACTTTATAGGGTCTATCTCGATTATTTCTCTATGTTACAAACTAAGTGTCAAACTTAATATACCCTTAGGATAGGGTATAAAAACAGAGAGAAGAGAGATTGGACGGAAATTATTGAGTTTGGATTTATCTCCGTTTTTGAGAATTGGTATAACTTTAGCAATTTTTAAAGTATTCGGAAAGACCCCATTGTATATACTTTCATTATATATATATGTGTGCCAGTTCATAAACAATATTAAAAGCAATGTTCTTAATAAACCAATTTGGATAACTTTTACGAGAAGATGAACTGGATTTGTTTAGCATCATAATGAATTTAAACACTTCAGAAGACGAAATAAGTTCAAAGAAAAAACTATTATCAAGTCTTCTTTCTGAATCGAAACATCTTTGTTCACACAAATTGGGAGTATTGTTGAAACCGGTTTCTGTTAAGGTATTAGTAGCAAAGCTAGTAAAAAATTCAACACAAATGTCCGCCATTTCCACAAAGTTTTCCATAACTACATCATTATATCTTATAGAAGATGGTGCACCTGTAGATACATTTTTATTAAAGAGGTCATTTATTAAACTCTATTCCTTCTTTATATTACCACTAGCCATATGAAATTTGTTGATATAGTAATTCTCTTTACATATAAGAGTTTCAAGTTTAACTTCATTGGACAGTTTTGCATAAGCTTCTCTAATGTGAGTGTTATTGGGATACTTTTTACATTTTAGACGGAGTTTATTTTTGGTTTTAATTTTTTGAAGCAAGTAGTTAGACATCCATGGTTTTAGCCTTTTCAGGTTTCTGTTTCTTGGTACTGCGGAAACTGAGCATAACTCAACATAGCCGTTCAAAACAGAAAGGAATAAATCAAAGGCTGTCGAGGGATTAGCTTCACCGTATATATCTCACCAACTTTCTTGAATCAATCGACTAGAATTATTGATAGATCGAGCAAAATCACAGTCAGATTTGAAGAAGAGGCATATCATACAATGATCGGAGATTCGAAAATCTGATGTAGTACTAATCAATGATAATTAATTTGACATTGTGGTTGAGTCTTACAAAAATGTGATCAATACAAGTTTGAGTATTATCAGTGATTCTAGTTGGCTCATTTATGCAAGATATAAAGCCATTACCAGAGAGTAGAGATTGATATTTTTCTACAATTGTCGTACCTATCAGATAAAATGTCGATATTTATATCCCCCAGAATAATATTTTTTTAATGCTCATTAATTAACAGATTGCTTAACTCATTCAGAAAAACATCTTATGAAATCAATAAAAGCACATACATAAAAATATATTTTTGTGCATCAATAATAACAGAAAGTTAAAATCATATCAGAACTTAAAAAATTAAATCCACAGCACTCAGGATTCAAATTTTCACACATAAAAACAGCTACACCATCAGCAGCATACGAATTATTACACTTTTGATAGAACTTATAACCAGGTATATTATAGAAATCCTTTTCATGATCATAGATCCAAATTTCTGTAACAAAGTTTAGTTTTGGCTTGTTTAAGAATGATTCCAAATGCAGCAAGAGCAAGTCAAAGTTTTTTCACAAACGAATGTTTTGGTGAACGATATAAAAATCATTTTTGAAGTCATTTGAATGAAAAACACTTTTAAAAAACTGTATCAAATTTACAAAAGGAATTTAGCAAGGAACTATCTGGATAATCTTCAGTTAAGGAATTATTACTGTGTAACATATTAATCTAAAACAAGTACTATTACGATAAATTCTGCAGATCATCTAAAGTACAGATCTTTATGGCCTTACTTCCTTAATTTTTTCTCATTAAAATAACCCCTTTATTGGCCCACAAGTACGAGTAATTTTTTGTTAAATAATATCCTATTTGTTTTAGTAAGAGACTCGTTGATGTGAATGCGATAGTTTCCATATTTTTCACCAAATAAACTAGATGTTAGTAGCTTCCTTCGTTTATTTTTAACTACACTCTGCTTGCGGTCAGAATTTAATGCACACAATGTTCATTGCCATCTCCGGTGAAGATGAAACGGATTGGCTTTTGTTGTAGCGTATTGACAACATTATGTAGATAGTTTACTTCATTTTCCAAGATTTTATTTTCATTCTGCAGCAAATTTATGTTTGACATTGTTTAAATGAAATACACTTCGTATCTATTTATTTACTTTTTCTTGTTTTTCTGTTTGTTGCGAATAGTCACCTTACCTTGGGTAGGGGGATAACTACTCGTTTAATTAAAACTTGGATCTTTGGATATTCAATGAAATCTGAATTTATTGACTAAAAGCCCTACTATTTATACAAATATTATTGCCTATACATCGAAGTTTAATATTGGGATATCCCATAAAAGTTGCTTATGCTAGACTTAAATAATTGCAAATTTGGGTTATCGTCCGCGCTGCAGTTCAATTGGCGGTTTTAGCTGACGCAGCAAACGGCCCCGGTGTTGTATGAGAGGTTTGTATTTTTTGTTTTGTTGATTTATTTTCCGGAAAAGGAAGCGTTTGTTTTAGGTGACGTAATTATCATAAACAAAACTCCCGCCGAAAAAGATGACTAAGCTGCAATATTGAAGTAGCGATGAACAGGTTAAACTATTCTCGTTGTTTTGAGCGATATTGAATCGCAATTGGTGACATGTGCCCGGACCCAGCTTCCAGGTATCTTATCTTTCTCGCTGAGGTAGCTAACGTTGGTACTTCTTGATCGGGTCTTATGCAGATGTTTACGGATGACAATGGTTGAAATGAGGGTGCTAAAAATTATGGTACATAATGCTCCACCTAAATACCAGTACTGATGTTCCTGTGGGATTCAGTCGTTGTGGTCAATTTCACTTGAAAGTTGTGCCTTGAGGAGGGCGATGCGTGGGTCAGTTGGCTGCTTTGTGTTTATCTCAATGTTAGGTGGGGACATGTTGTCTCTCATTGCGAATGCCTTGATCTCTGTGTTTATTTTGTCGACTTCTTTGATTGGAGAAATTGCTTTAAACAGTTTGCTGGAAATTTTGCAGCCTGGTAATTTTACCAGGTTTACGCTTGTTAGGAGTGGCACCAAATTAACCTCATTGGCACTTGTTTTAAAGATGACTGCAAGGTCACTCTGAATGTTACAAATCCTATCAAATTTCGTATTGACCGTGGTTAAGTTGCAGTTCCTTAAAAGTGAATCGAATGCAGAGGTTTGAAGCAGTTCCTTCCAGCAGTCATTCAAACGTTTTTCTTCAACCGTATCGCAGATCCCGTCGCCCAGGTCTATGGCTTGAGATGGCTTAAAGAATGTCTCATTGCCTGAACTAACCACAATTTGTTGTATGAAGTCGTTATTGTCTAGCAGAATAGCATGGGATTCAATGGTTGGGGCGCTAATAAAGACATATTTGGAAAAGATCTTTGGTTCAACTAGGGGGATGCTAAACGTTACAACAATTATTTCTTGACGGATTGACTTCGTTATTTTGTTGATAGTAAATAATGAGGATACATCGGGTACAGATGGCAATTTACAAAAGTCCAAGCGCTCGTTCATTCGGTTAACATGTTCCTTTAGCGCTTTAATAGGGCGAATGTTGATGATGTTTTGGTGATTTGTTTGAAAAGAACTGATAAGTAACTGGATGCTCGCTGAGTAGGAATCTATCTGGTCTTGAATGCGTAGTTGCTGTTGTTGTTCTATCAGTTCATCAAGTTGCAGGTCCACAGCTTTGAATTCTGAATTTACTTTTCAGCTTTACGATTTGCTGCTCCAGATTGTTATTCTCCACGGCTTGATAGGCTATGCCAGCCGTCTTAGCACTTGGGGACGGTATTTAATAATTCCTTTTGCTAATATTGGTATAATTGCACGTTTCGATCTGCCTTGGGATAGCTTGCGGCGATGCCATCTTTCACGCTCCTGGCCTCCATGCTAAGAGCTTCTTTTACAGTCTGGCAGTGTTGGTTTAGCTTGCTATATTTGTTCTGATACTGGTTGCAAAGTCTTGGAGAAGGGTGTCAATAGCAAATAGATCAGAGGTGATATTCAGAGAAGTTTCGACTGAAAACTCTAGGTTGAAGAGTTTAATCGAAGCATCTCCTAGCCGTTGAATGTGGATGCCTGGGGAAAGTGATTGGATAGTTAAGGCATTGGATGATGGGTAAGTGAGAGAAAGCCAACATAAAATAATTCGAGTTAGCAGAGCGGTGGTGTGCGGTTTGCTTTCGATTACTTCTGCGTAACGCCGGCTCTTCTTGGGCATCATCTGGAAAAAGTGGTACCAAACGATTTGTGGCGCGATGCACGACATCCCGCTTTGTTGTCTTCACATCGACTCTGCGAACATTTCCCTTATCAGGATAACATTCAATAATTCGACCCATTTTCCAATCTGCAGGCGTAATGCTCGGTTCTTGAAGCAATACTAAATCTCCGATACCAAGCGTTCGGGTGGGGAACTTCCATTTGGTTCTTTTCTGTAGATGGTGGAGATACTCCTGGTGAAACTGTGTCCTAAATTGTTGTTGAAGTTGTTGTACCTGCAACCAGCGTTTTGTAATTGGCAACTGGTGGACCAGCATCGATTGCAGAGTTCTTGAAGCTGCGTTGGGTGACGAAATGAAATGGAGTAAGAGCAGGTGCATCTTCTGCGTCTGCCGACTCCGGATGTAAGGGTCTGCTATTTAGTATACCTTCAATGCGACAAAATAGGGTGTTAAATTCCTCATAGGTTAGTGGCACCGGACATTTTCTTCAAAAAATGTTTCATGGACTTGACGGCAGCTTCCCATAATCCTCCGAAGTTAGGGCTGCACGGCGGTTCTTGGCTGGTTTTAGTGATTTTGTTCCATTCTTCGTTGATCTTTCTTTTAGCTCCAATGAAATTTGTACCGCTGCCACCCAAACTTTGATGATATTCTCGAACCTGATTGCGCTAGCTTTAATATGAAATGGACCGCACAAATCGACTCCAATTTTGCTGAATGCGGGTGCTGGAGTGATGCGTTCCGGTGGCATATCGGCTGGATAGTTTTAGCCTTCCAATACATACTGGGCAGCTCCGGATACATTTCTTCACTCGTGATCTCACGGCAGGAATCCAGCATTCTTCTCTTATCAGATGATGCTCAGTCAAGGAGTTTCCACTATGGTGGTGATCGTTGTGTGTCTGGCGTACAATTAAGTCGACTAAGTGGCATTTGGCTAGTATGATTGGATGCCTTTGACTCTCCGGTATGTTAGCAAGTGAAATCCTTCCCCCAGCGCGAAGAATGTGGTCTGGACCTAAAATTGGCATTAAACTGATCAACCAGCTTCTTCTGGGGAAAGTTCTTGATTTGATGAAGTATGCTATTTCAGTTCCAAAGGTTCGACGCTGCTGGAACCTGATAATTATCAGGTGGGTAGAAATGTTCAAAAAAAATTAGTACCCACTTTAATTCTTTCTGTTTATTTATTCATAAACATTACTTAATAAGAAAACATAAGTAGTTTTTTTCTGTCACGTACTGTTTTCCAGGAACGAAGGGCAACGATTTTTGGTAAAAAATTAAAAAAGCTTCAGTGTACACATATTTTTATTTAATTACCAATGTAATTCGAATAAAACTGTCAAATTAACTTTTTATAAATATACTTACACACAATGAAAATAAAAAAATATTCTATAAAAATTTATTGTTTACAAAAAATTAAAAATATTTAACTTTTTCTTTTGTGTTAGGAAGTGTCTTCTCGCTTTAAACTCCAGCAGTAATTTCCCAACATAGCTGCAATCCAACGACCTTGATACCGTTCCTCAAGCCTTTTTACATCCTGATTAAAACGCTCCCCTTGTTCATCACTCACAGCTCCAAGATTTGAAGCGAAAACATACAGAAAAGCTACAATCCGTCTGGAACGGATCGTATGATACCCTATCCTCCTCTCTATAAAGTGCGCGTGACCAAATTGCATTTTGTACTCAAATATGGCTATAACCTCGAACGTTTGAGGATGTGACATGTAAAATTTTATCAAAATCGGTTTTTTGATGAAAACTCCCCCAAAAAGTGGGCGTGACCAAAACTGTTCTATGGGTGAATTGTAGGGAATCTGTATACCTAAATATTTGGTCTTAACAAAATTTTTCGGTTTCATATAATTTAGTGAAGTTATAAAAAAGTAGGCGTGGCAGTGGGCGGATGTAAAAAAAATTTACACTAGTACTGTATCTTTTTCTTGGAAGCCCAGATATGAAATTTCAGCGTCCTAGTTAATAATTGAAGGCCCAAAACTCGGTTTTGTGATGAAAACGCCCCCAAAAAGTGGGCGTGGCCAAAACTTTTGTATGGGTGGATTGTAGGGAATCTAAATGCCTAAATATTTGGTCTTAACAAAATTTTTCGGTTTCATATAATTTAGTGAAGTTATGAAAAAGTGGGCGTGGCAGTGGGCGGATTTCAAAAAATTTTACACTTGTACTGTATCTTTTTCTCAGAAGCCCAGATATGAAATTTCATCGTCCTAGCTCAAAATTTAAGGCCCAAAAAGCGGTGACATACGGACGGACGGACGGACGGACGGACGGACGGACGGACGGACGGACGGACGGACGGACGGACGGACGGTCATCGCTCAATCGATTTCGCTATTGATGCTGATCACGAATATATATACTTTATAGGGTCTATCTCGATTATTTCTCTATGTTACAAACTATGTGTCAAACTTAATATACCCTTAGGATAGGGTATAAAAATAGAAATGGGAATGGAGAAAGTGAATTTTCAATGACATACGGCAACCCATCTGTTTATATGCATTTAACAAATTGTTAACCAAGAATTCTGCATTTTCTGCTCTATGAAAACCATTAATCACAGCTTTTAATGATGTCCATGCATAAAGCTCTTTATTATTGAGTGTTTGTTAAAAAATTTGGTTTTTGAACAGAAGGCGTATTTGTGGTCCAATAAAAATACCTTCTTTTAGGTTTGCGTCACTTAATTTTGAAAAAAACAGACTTTAAATATAAAAATCCTTTGCCATCTTTATTCATTGCCTTCACAAAATTCTTCATTAACCCGAGCTTTATATGTAAGGGAGGTAAAATAATGTCTTCGGGTTTGATTAAGGGCATATATTTTATATTTGACTTCCCACAGACAAACTCCTTTCGTTTTGGCCAATCTTTAATCAGATAGTGCTTATCAGTAGCTCTGCTATCCCACATGCAAAGAAAGCAACAGTACTTGGTAAATCCACCTTGAAAACTAAGTAACATAGCTACTACTTTAAGGTCAGCACACACTTTCCACTTTATTTTATCAAATCCAGTATTGACTTCATATTTGCATGTGTCTCTTTTAAAACAGTTGAATAAGCGATTGGTATTGACGGATACTTATTGCCGTTATGAAGTAAAACTGCCTTTAAACTCGTCTTCGAACCATCAATAAATAAACGCCATTCGTTCGTGTCGTAGGGAATGTCTAAGTCGTCCATCAAAGATACGATGTTGTTACAAAAATATATGTTTTCTGCACTAAAGAAAAATGCTGCCATTTCTTTACTTCGCTTTCGTTGTATGGATACCTTTGTATCCGATGCCAACAAGTTCCATTCCTGTAGTCTTGATCCAAGTAATTCGGCGTGTCTAATTGACAAATTCAAATCGTGTATCAAATCATTTAATTCCTGTTGTTGAATGAGATGCGGTTGGCGCACATCTTTTGAAGAGGGCAAAAACTCTGGATCTTCATTGTCAACTTCCATGTCTTTGCCAGCATTATTTTTATCGCTCGGCATACTTGTGTCTAACTCTTCAGTTGGGCTTTTCTCAGGAGGCAAAGGAGCAGGCATGTCTTCACTATAAGGTATTGGTTTCGATACCGAATTCACAGTCGGGTACTCGATATTATGCTTAATTTTCTTCGAAAATCCTCGAATATCAGTCAGGCAGAAGTAGCAATCGTTGTAGTGGTTACTAGGTTCGCGCCACTGTGTCGGTATTGCAAATGGCATAGATGTTTTGTTCCCATTTAACCAAGACAGGAGAGTAGCATAACATGATACACAAAATAATTGTGGAATCCACGGCTTGTCTTGATACACAATACGTCCGAAATATAAAAAATACGCATTCCTTACTTTTTCAGATATTTTTTTTCCTTGAGACTTAAGAATGTATTGTCCACACACGTAACAGAACTGTTTTGGCGAATTTTTGCATTGACGGCGACTGCTTTTTACAGTATTCATCTTGAATAGTCTAACACTCACAAATATATAGTTAATCACAAAGGCACTACCGCGAAATGAGCCTATTTTCTTAAGAAAGATTCAATTTAAATGTGGGCAAAATGAGGATCGCTTAAAGAACCGTTATCGGTGTGTACCTAAAAAACAAGACGTAATAGAAACAAAAGACATTCACCGTTTACATACTATAACAGCAGTCAGTTCTTCGGGTACCGAATTCGTGTCACGCAGTGAATTTTTGCCTTAGCGTTGGATATTTCTTCAGCGGTGAGTGGGCCGGTTTGACGTGTTTCTCTCTTACAAGCCCAGCGAAGACAATGAGCGATTACTCGCAGTAAATGTTTAAGGCAGAAGAACTTCAACTGGCGGTATACGCGATCATGGTGATATTAGTAGAGAGAAGTTTAGCTCTCACCTGACTGTATAGTTCCGTGAGGAGCACAATTCCTACAATATCCATCTTGGGGATCGTGCATAATTTGTTTTCCTTGTTTGCTCTTGTCTTAAGTGGAGTGACGCGACCTCTGGAGGCTAGTAGGTTGGTCCGTTTCTATTTTCAACTCCCATTTTTACTCGGCTGTAAATGACTGCTGCGTATCCATCTCCGGAGGCATCACAAAATTAAATAAGCTGGATAGGCGTGTTTTTATTTCCCCCGAACCAACCCGGAATTTTAATGTCACTCAGTTGGGAAAGTGTTGTTATTTTGCGGAATCTCTGTTGTATTTTCTCATCTACCAGATCATCCCAATCGTACTTAGCATCCACAATTCCTGGATCTACCAGATCATCCCAATCGTATTTAAGCATCCACAATTCCTGGATCCGTATTCTACTTACTTACTTAACGGGCTCCCGACCCGTGAAGAGTCTCTGCCTGAGACACGGCAGCCTTCCAGTTATCTAGACCAAGCGCTCTGGCATCCGCGATAGCTTGATCCTTAAAACGGAGGTTCGGTCTTCTTTGTCGGTTCGAACCTGGGGGCTATGATTCGAAGATCCTCTTTGCTGGAGCATTATTGTCCATTCGCTCTATGTGGCCGAGCCAGTGTAGTCGACGTGTTTTGGCTTTTTGGACTACATCCACATCTTGGTACAGCTCATACAGTTCGCGGTTATATCTTCTCGTCCATTCGCCCTCCTCGCATACGGGACCGAATATTCGACGAAGAATTTTTCTTTCGAAAGTGTTCCATATATGCTCTGCTTTCCTGCTTATCGTCCAACGCTCGGCTCCATACAACAGAAGTGGCAGGATCAACGTTTTGTAGAGCATACATTTCGTCTTCCGAGTTAGGAGTTTTGACCCCATTTGTTTCGCCAAACTGAAATAGCAGCGGTTTCCTAGGGTAAGTCTTCGTCGAATCTCCACTAAGGTGTCATTCGTGGAATTGATATTTACTCCGAGGTAGGTAAACTCCTTAACCACTTCGAAGTTACTGTTGCCAACAGTGACGTTTTGTCCTAGGCGGTGGACAGGTACTTCTTTGTTTGTTGACAACATGTACTTGGTTTTGTCCTCATTCACTTCAAGGCCAACTCTTTTCGCCTATTCTTCAATTGCCGTAAAAGCCTCTAACACGGCGCGCTGGGAGCATGATGTCGATGTCGTCTGCGTATCCCAGCAGCTGGACAGATTTGTTAAAGATAGTGCCTTCCGTGTTTACACCTGCCCTGCGCACTATCTGTTCCAGCACAAGATTGAAGAAGTCACATGATAGCGCATCCCCTTGCCGAAATCCGGTGCATGTTTGGAATAGTTAAGAGGAACTGTTTCCGAATTGCACGTTGCACCGCGTGTTTTCCAGCGTCACGCGGCACAGCTGGATCAGTTTAACCGGGATCCCGAATTCGGCCATCGCCTTGTAGAGCTCAAGACGATGAATGCTATCATATGCGGCTTTAAAGTCGATGAAGAGATGGTGAGTCTCGACTTGAAATTCGTTGGTCTTTTCCAGGATTTGCCTTAGTGTGAAAATTTGGTCGATCGTCGATGTGCCGGTCCGAAGCCACACTTGTACGTGCCGATTAGTGTGCTGCAGAAAGGCTTCAGTCGTTCACACACTACGCTGGATAGGATCTTATATGCGACATTAAGCAGGGATATGCCTCGGTAGTTCTTACAAGACATAGGATCGCCTTTCTTGAAGATGGGGCATATAGAGCTGATAGTCCAGTCATGGGGCATGATTTCATTCACCCATACTTGGTTAATGACTTGGTGCATGCACCCTACCAAAGCATCACCACCATGTTTGAAAAGCTGTGCAGGTAGACCATCAGAGCCGGTGACCTTGTTGTTCTTCAGCATTTTGATAGCTGGGCCGACGTCTTCAAAACTAGGAGGGGGATGGATTCTTCATTGACCGGATGCGGGTTCTATTCTTGCCCTATCACTCTCTCTAGCTGCTGGAAATGCTGCTTAAACACATCTACTATTCCCTGTGCTTCGGTGACTAGGTTTCCTTCACTGTTTCGAAGAGCCTGCGTTCCGGGCTTGAAGCCAGCTCTGTATTCGGACCCATATGATCGTTAAGCGATGCTGCTACAGATAACAATCCTCTTTTGGTGAATTTGATTTTGTTTTGATTGGTAGTTTGGAAAAAGTAAACCTCCTCTACTGGATTGTAATTAATCCCCAAAACTTTCATTGTTGGATCGGAGTCTGCTTTGTATGCGCTGATTTTTTTCTTCCATGTTATTAAGAACTTCTTGGTTATTTGATGACCATTTCGTCAAAGACAGCTTTCCGGCCTCTAAGGTAGTGGTGGTCAAAGGGTAGTGATGCGGAACATATGAGAACACAAGCGTTCTCGCTTTAGCCTCTTACTATCAACTCCTACCCTACACCTCCACGATGGTGGCTGCTGGGTGCCTTGTGCCTCAACTGGAGATTGGGTAATCAACCCCTTTGGAAGGTTGTTGGTGGCAGCGAACGAGAGAGGGGGGAGTGTCTTCTCACTAAGGCACCTTCTCTTGCTTCAGGCGGCGGCGGACGAATTCCCTAGATGGAATCAACGGTGGCGTCAACCAGTTCCAGTTAGGCCGAACTATTAGTGTTATCCCTATATGAGCTGCTTCGACATATTCGAATTCCAGGTCTATAGGGATTTTCAATACTGAGTCAGGGTGTTGGAATAGAGTTGGTGGCGGATGAACCCTTAATGGGCCAACGGCAGCGCTCACATCCCCGAAGCGGGCTACTGACTCCGGAATATCCAGCCCCTTGTCCTAGGGGTAAAAAAAGGAACTGGTCCTCCAGGTTGGGGGTTGTGCGTCGGGGTAACTTCCCTACCACGTAAAAAACCAGTAGTTACGATACAACGACAAGCCTCGGATAAGGATGATCCCACTGTTGACGACCCAGCAAACGAAATAAGGACAACGATCTTCGGATTTGCACGTGGAATGTTCGGACCCTTAACAGGCCGCGTGCAGCCGAACAACTAGCAGAGGCCCTAGACTGCTACAATGCAGATACCACCACCATGGGATGTGCGATGGGATGGCCCGGGCAAAAAGAGGATGAAAAACTGTGACGTATACTACGGTGATTGCTATAGGGAACAGAAACAGCGCTTATTTGGATGTGGGTTCGTCATACGCGGCAGATTTAGGTAAGAAGTCTTGGGCTTTCGACACGTGAGCGAGCGTCTTATGACAATCCGCTTCAAGGCTAAATTCGCGAACATAAGCCTAATATGCGCTCATGCCCCCACAGAGGACAAGGACGACGCCACCAAAGAAAGTTTCTACGAGCTCCTCGACAAAACATATGAGCAATGTCCTAAGTATGGCTAATCGCCTAGGACGATTTTAACGCCAAGATAGGAAAGGAGGACATCTTTGGTAGGACGATTGGAAAGCACAGCCTACACGACACCACGTCTGGCAACGGACTTAGGCTTATTGACTTTGCGGCGGGGCGAAATGTCAGTATAGCAAGCACACGGTTTCCTCATCTCATGGTCAATCAAATAGACCACATTGCGATCGACGCAAGGCATGCCTCCAGTATTCTGGATGTCCGAACCTTCCGAGCAGCCAACATGGACTCGGATCATTACCTTGTTGCAGCCACGGTACCAATGTGGATATCCCAAACGCCACAACTAAGAAGAACTACTGTGAAAAGATTTGACGTCGAAAAGCTGCAATCCCAAGAGATCGCCAGAACCTTCACCGAACGCGTATCCCGAAATCTCTCAACGAATCCTATGCCGCCAGCATCAAGCGCCGAAGACCAGTGGCAACGCTGCCAACAAGCCATCAGAAGTGCCGCAACTGATGTGCTGGGTTTCACCCGACCACCACCAAGAAACCCCTGGTTTGACGATGAGTGCCGGCAAGCACATGCAGCTAAACAGCAAGCATACAAAGCGGCGCTGCAAAAAAGGACGAGAGCTGCTCGTGAGCTCTACGAGCAGAAGAGACGGGAAGAACATCGGCTTCTCCGAAAGAAGAAAAAAGAGCAAGAGAAGCGCGTGATCGAAGATATTGAGAGATTATACTCCAGGAATAATGTACAGAAGTTTTACCAACAGGTAAAAAGAACGTGTCAGGCCAAGAAGACCCGTACAGAAGCCTGTAGAGATGAAGAAGGAAACCTCGTAGTAGAGTCACAGTCGGTGCTGAGAATATGGAAAAACTTCTTCTGCAGACTGTATAACGGCGACGAAGACCAACATCCCGCTGTCAGGCAGAATGAACCATTCAACATAGACGATGATAGCCAAAACTTCCGTCCACCTGACCAAAACGAAGTAAGGATAGCAATATCCAAACTTAAGTCCAGCAAGGCTGCATTACCTGACGGCTTACCAGCCGAGCTGTTCAAAGCAGCTGGAAATGACCTGGTAGAGAGCATACACCAACTCATTTCTAAAATTTGTTCAGATGAGTGTATGCCTGATGAATGGAATCTCAGCACCGTTTGCCCGATCCACAAGAAAGGACACCCCCTCAATTGCGCCAATTACAGAGGTATCAGTCTCCTCAACATCGCGTACAAGATCCTATATGCCATATTGTGTGAACGTCTGAAACCCTTCGTCAACAACCTGATTGGGCCCTATCAGTGTGGTTTCAGACCAGGAAAGTCCACAATCGATCAAATCTTCACACTTCGGCAGATCCTGGAAAAAATCCAAGAAGTCCAACTCGATACCCACCATCGATTTCAAGGCCGCATATGACAGCATTTATAGAGACGAGTTATACAGAGCCATGTCTAGTTTTGGCATCCCTGCCAAACTCGCTCGCTGCTCCATCAAGGTCGGTAACGATCTCACCGAGACCTTTGATGTCAAAAAAGGATTTAGACAAGGTGACGCGCTGTCATGTGATTTTTTTAACATCGTTCTTGAAAGAATTGTGCGAAACTCACAAGCCAACACCGGAGGCACAATCTTTCAAAAGTCTGTGCAACTACTAGCGTATGCCGACGATATCGACATTATTGGAAGAACACAGCGGGCTGTCACCGGTGCGTTCGCTAGTATTGAAACAGAAGCTGCCAAAATGGGTTTAACGGTAAACGAGGGCAAAACCAAGTACATATATGCTGTCAACCAGAAGGGACACGCAACATCGAAAAATTGGACAGAACGTCACAATCGACAGCTATAACTTTAAGGTAGTAAGGGACTTTGTCTACCTCGGCTCTGCTATCAATTCTGAAAATAACATCTCAGCAGAAATAAAACGAAGAATAACTCTTACCAATCGCTGTTTCTTTGGGCTCAGAAGGCAATTGAGTAGTAAGGCCCTATCCCGAACAACTAAGGAGACTCTATATAAGACCCTGATCATCCCAGTCCTGCTTTATGGCGCTGAAGCGGAACATCTGCTTCATATCGCTGGTGAATAGGAATTCGTATTGTCGATTTTGATGAACTATGTACATCGAATATGTGGGATTGCAATTTGGGTCCTGGAAGGATGAGCTGATTTAGAGAGACACCGTTAGTTGAAGGTGCACTGGTAGTAAGCGTTTCCGGTTTCGTCTCGCTGTCGCATAACAGGAACTGGGGACATATGATGAGAAGCTAGATAGTCTTCTATAAAGTCATTTGACATCTTCTTATGGGTTTCATCTTTCTCCCAGCGCCTTTCTTGACCCATGTAGAATTTTACAGCCATCCTCAACGAGTTTCCTAGTGCAGGGACGTCAACTTTCCAAGGGATGGGGACGATGTAACGACCATCTTTGGTCCGGGAGTGTTTCTCGACAAATAGTTTTTCTCAATACAAACTATCGTCATCATCCATGTTGTCTTTGTTGGCTGGCATATCCCAGAAATCTATTAAATTTGCCTCGAACTCTGAGAGTGTCGTGTACACTGAAATTTGGCTTCCAATACCGCTTCCCGGGTTTCCAGATACAATCCACCCACCAAGATAGGTATTTTGTAGTAACAGGCCGCCTTTCTTTTCTAGTCCAGGGCGTAACACTGTTGAGTATACCGGTCCACCTAGTAGTAAGGGTATGTGTGCTGGTTTATTAAAATGTGGATCTGCAAGCGGCTTGTCATATAAGGACTTCCAAGGGATGTGAGTGGGCATACTGGGAAGTGATCCAGTAACACGCTTGACCACGGGTGCTTTTAGATTTATGAATGCCAATTTTGGATGATCAAGTTTTATTTTGATGTTTGCAATGGAACCGACTGTTCCTATCTCTCCTCCTACTCCGATGACTTTGACGAGTGTTCGTTTTTTTTTTGGCAAACGTAATTTCTGCACCAAACCTCTGCTATCGGCTTGGTCTAGATGGTGTTGGTATTCCTTGAACATAAAGTCTTCTATTTCTTCCAATGTAGGGAGTCTAGTTTTGGAGTTGACATAATCTTCTAGCCTTCCACGGGTGATGGGGTCCAAGTCTCGAAGGATGAGATAAGCCATAATCTGCTCTCCGTTTA
The DNA here is from genome assembly GCA_905220385.1 of Xylota sylvarum. NCBI lineage: Eukaryota > Metazoa > Arthropoda > Insecta > Diptera > Syrphidae > Xylota > Xylota sylvarum. The sequence goes on along the minus strand of LR999957.1, from coordinate 63,037,487 downwards.
CTTTAATTTTTTTAAGGTTGGAGACTCGTTCTTTGGTGTGGTGCAAGTATGAAATTATTGATTCGGGAACTTCGCTAATCGCCTCAAATGCCTTCCCAGTCAGCTTGGATTTGAGCAAAGCGAAGCGATCGATGTTTGAAGTTTGACTTCTCACTACCAGCGAATCAAATTGCTCCTTCAATTCACGGTACTTTGTTATGTCGCCACTATACTCACGTAGACTAACTTCCGGGAATTTGATGCCACCATGTTCGGAACAGGATCCTGCGGCCTGCAAGGTTGCTTCGCGATCCAGTGTGAGTTTCGCTAAAGCGTGCAGGAGTTCTTCTGTTGTCTGCTGATGGTGTATCCTTGTTGTACACCTCCCTCGAGGTTTTTTAAAACGAACCCAACTCCTTACATAAATGTATACGTGTGCTGGTAACCATTACTAGTATGCCCCTTCGATTCGTGCTGTGGAGTTTGCTGAAGGCGAAGCTGCGGACTGTCAGCCGTAACGGACTGCTCGTTATTAATTTCCTTAGTGTTGATTGAAGGTATTGCTTCAGTTCTTTGCGATGGAGTTGGATTGAAACTCGATGATAAGCTGATCGTTATATCCATCTTTGGGTTAGGGCCTATGCCCGACAGTGCGTCGGGAGACTGGCTAGTTCCTGGACGGACTGGATCTTCGGTATCGTCTGTGTCATCCTCCTCTATTAGTTCTGTGGAATGCTTCCTGATGAACTCTTTAATTTTTGAAAATATGCCTTTTGCTGCATTTTCGCTTAGGTCCACCATTGTAGCGTAATTTACCTCGATGGAGGTCCAAAGGCTCCTTGCCTTGCCATACTGCCTTGCAAACGTTTCCGGGGTACGCTTATCTAATCCCAGCTTGGTAAGGTTAACTCTAACCTCTTCCAGCTGGACGACGACATCTTGGAAGTTATCTATAACCCTCTCAAGATGATTCATTTTTACTGCTTACTCGAAGGACCACTTTTTTAAATGAAATACACTTCGTATCTATTTATTTACTTTTTCTTGTTTTTCCGATTGTTGCGAATAGTCACCTTACCTTGGGTGGGGGGATAACTACTCGTTTAATTAAAACTTGGATCTTTGGAGTTTCAATGAGATCTGAATTTATTGACTAAGAAGCCCTACTATTTATACAAATACTAGCCGACCCGACCGGCGTCGCTTGTGTGTTTTTAAAATGCACGGTATGAATAAGTATGTAGATATGAACGTACGTAGCGCTAATTTTTATTATCGGATCTCTGCAAGCCAAATTAATAAATTAAAAATCGATATCAAAGCAAATTTACAAAGTTTCATATTTAAATATGTCATTTTTATAAACCGTTTAACCACGTACGTACATAAATATATATGTATATATTATTATATTAGACCTGCGGCTTTGCTTACTTTGTCACCACTACGACGAAAATTTAAGTAATATGGAATAAAAGGGATGCTAGGTGTAAACACAATTATCCCTTGGCCGCAGCTGGAAAAGATTGTCGTCTCTATCACATTTTATGGAAAGCTTTCACCTGCATTCGGGTTCCGTTGCAGATTTAGGTTTACATTCTTTAAGAGCATAATAAGAGTGCCTACCTTCAATATTATTTTGTATGAAGGATTAACTAGGGGGTTTAGAGAATGCAAGTATTCCAACATGTAATGCACCGCCGTGGGTCAAGTGGTTAGTGCGGTGGACTACGGGGCAATGGTTCATGGTTCAATCATTAGACAAAACCTACAATTTCTTTCACGGCCCCACCTCTCGCGAATACCTGACAAACATCTGAGAGTATAACTGTCACGAAAAAGCTTATCAAATAAAAAATTGTCCTTCCATTTGGGTGAAGAATATAACACGTACAACACGAATGGTTGTGAGAAGCTACATACAAAGGCCCTGGGTCCCATGGACCTGTCGCGCCAAATGTTTATTTTTATACCCTATCCTAAGGGTATATTAAGTTTGACACATAGTTTGTAACATAGAGAAATAATCGAGATAGACCCTATAAAGTATATATATTCGTGATCAGCATCAATAGCGAAATCGATTGAGCGATGACCGTCCGTATGTCACCGCTATTTGGGCCTTAAATTTTGAGCTAGGACGATTTCATATCTGGGCTTCTGAGAAAAAGATACAGTACAAGTGTAAAAATCTTTTAAATCCGCCCACTGCCACGCCCACTTTTTCATAACTTCACTAAATTATATGAAACCGAAAAATTTTGTTAAGACCAAATATTTAGGCATTCAGATTCCCTACAATCCACCCATACAAAAGTTTTGGCCACGCCCACTTTTTGGGGGCGTTTTCATCACAAAACCGATTTTTGGGCTTAAATTTTTAACTAGGACGCTGAAATTTCATATCTGGGCTTCCAAGAAAAAGATACAGTACAAGTGTAAAATTTTTTTACATCCGCCCACTACCACGCCTACTTTTTTATAACTTCACTAAATTATATGTATATAAATTATATATATACCCAAATATTTGGGTATTTAGATTCCCTACAATTCACCCATAGAACAGTTTTGGCCACGCCCACTTTTTGGGGCGTTATCATCAAAAAACCTATTTTGATAAAATTTTACATGTAACATCCTCAAACGTTCGACATTGTAGCTATATTTGAGTACAAAATGCAATTTGGCCACGCCCACTTTATAGAGAGGAGGATAGGGTATCAGACGATCCGTTCCAGACGGATTGTAGCTTTTCTGTATGTTTTTATTATCTATTACTTCTTCGATATCTACTATCTACTGTGAATAGAATTGCAGGTCATATCAAAAGCATTTAATTTAAGCAAAAGCAAAGCACTAATTTCGATTGCATAATTTTTTTTGTTAGTACAGTCTGCTCCCTTAGCCTTGGAATTGGTTTGTTGGGTATGTTCTTCAAATTCGAAACGTCTTTATGTCCCTCACGATTTGACTCAAAGTATAAAGAATTTGTATTTTTCCCTTTTCTTCTTCTATATTTCCGTCGTATATTTCAGTTTTCAAGCTGCATAGACTCTTTACCATCCACGTCCCAACCAAGTCCTAAATATACCCTCATATTCTTTTTATACCCTGTAGGGTATATTAAGTTTGATGCATAGTAGGAAAACCAGTAGTAAAATATTTCACTTCAAAGTTATGGTAGGAATTCAATACAAAATTGCAGTATGCCGCGCCCGCTTTAGTAGTCCGTTCCACAGGGATTGTATCTTGTCTGTATGTTTAAGAAACAGCTGCTTCGTTTTTGGTCACAAGTAGGATGAATTTAGGCAGGCCCGTATATCGTCAGCACAAAACTCTTTTATGTGACATAGTACACTCATCCCAGATATTACATAGAAGTTTACTTATATATGTATGTTGCGAAGAGGTCTTGCAAATGTTTTTGAATTGAGATGTAGCTTGAATACTGAATGTGCTATCCCACTCCAAAAGTGTTGCAGCTATTCCAGACGAAGCGACATCAATGCTCTTACTTTATTAAGCAACAGGTTATTGAGAAAAATGTTTTCCGTCCCGCCTGCAGCGTCCAAGAACAAAATGTTATCATCTGTTGTTTTGAAACTTTGAATGATTTCATTATAAAATTTCCTCTTGCAGTTGAGAAGTGTGTAGTTTTATAGATCATCTATGTCATATGACATTTCTCTTAAGGTTGACAGGAGTTTCACTAAGGGCTGTGGTAATTCATAGTGGTTAATGGGTTGATATCCCACCGCAACCACTAAATTCTCGAGCAGTATCAAGTATTTGTTGTAGACATCCATACTATGTTCATCATACAGTCCTCAACAACTGCTATTTTATATGTTTACCCAGACCTTCGCAAAAACCAGCATTATAGCGAACAGATCTCAATAACATAAATCAGAGACAGAAGCTTCCATTATCTTCATTATCTTCCCTCTTCCAATAGTCCCTGCCAACTTAGTGGAATGTAGGATGAATGTAAGCAGCTAATAGTAGACAAGCCTGAAAGCATGTCTCCCTATGGCAAAGTGTTCCGTAATGACACCTAATATTGTGCTGATGAGGGATCTCTTTAGTCTTATTAGACTATTGGAGCGCTTGAGATCCAGCTTGGGCCAGATCTGTTTCGTAGTACAGTTCGAGGCACGTAGAGATCCTCCTTCTCCGGTAGGATCGCCGGTTTCATATACATGCATATGTACTTATCATAATTTTTCTTCTCCTATTAATATCAGAATTAATAGAATTGATAACATGCCAAACGTTTTTACTTCCATATAAAGAAGCATGATTGAAATTCAAAAACAATCAAGTCAATGCGCGCGACTTAACTATTTTTTATTATTTGGAAATAAAAAACATGTATCTCTTCGGAGACAAATTATTGCATTTCACTTTATTTAGAATTTTGATGTTGACTCTTCGGAGTGATGACTTTAACTTAACTTAATCGACAAAAATATTTTATTAGAACTCCTGCCCGAGTGAGAAGTTGTTGCGTTATCATAAATTTCCACCTTTGCTTCTCACGGTGAAACTGAGCCGACATACTTTTGCTTGATCAACTCAATGTCATTGCAACGAAAATCTGCTAATGAATTTGAGCTGATGTCTGGAGCATTTCCGCTGCAGACTTGTATGTCGGAATTCGGATGTGGAAGACTATGGGAATTTATAGATAACGTAACTCCTCCTCCCCCAGTTTTACAATTCTCCTGAATTCTATTTACAATTCTTAAATTTATTTTTTTCTGTTTACGATATATGTATATACCTATTACAACCCCTAATACAATAAGACCAATACTAAAACTTCCTATACTATAACTTATAATATTATGTTTTTTCAAAATATGTATTTCTTTAATATTTCTCTCTTGGTGGAGAGTAAATTTTTCAAATATTAAATTATCGTTTTCTGTTGCTATTATTTCTCTATTTGAAATATAAAATCTTTCAATAATTTTGGACATTCTGTTGTTAAATTTTTGGTTACCGATTTCTATTGAACAATTAACAAAATTAATAAAATAATTTCCGTTTAAAACTAGAATTCTTTCATCGCAGTTGCTTTTGAAAGTTTTGTTTTTCATATTATTTAAAATTACAAGATCATAATTGAGTTCTATTATTTCTTCCTATAATTTATTTATTAACTTACAATTTTTCTTAACAATACAATTTTGCTTAATTTTAATTCCTGATTACTTAGATTATTTTCAAAACTATATGTATTATTATTAATTTTAACTACATACTCCAATTCTTCGTAGATTTGCTTTTTGTTAGGATTTACAATTGGTACTAGTAACTTTTTATCTGTTTTCATGATTGATGTTGGAATTTTGATTGCAAAAATGATGTTTTCGTTTTCAAACATTGCTATTCTTACTTACATATTGCTGAGTTTTTGAATATCAATTTTATATTTCATAATTTCTTCGTTGCTCAAAATACTTGGGTGTATGACACCTATTCTCGCCAAAATAATGTTATCTTGTATCAAATTTATTTTTTCTTTTGTTGTTCTAAAAATTCTTCTTGTAATATTATTTGTTTACTCATTATTGAGCTTATTAATGGAATTAATCTTTTTTTTATTAATTCTCTATTTAACAACTTTGGTATTAACAGTGCGATTTTGGACATCTATTGGTTTAGCTTTTATTGCAGAATGATATGCATTATCGTATTACTCTACTGCTTAAAACAACTGTTCTGTTATGGGGATTTTATTTTCTACATTAAGCGCTCGAATTCTTTCGGTTAAGGAATTGTTTAACCTTTGCCTCTATACCTTCCTCCTTACAGAATTGTCTCACATTAATGCTATTGAACTTGTTATCGAACACTAGTTTTCTCATTTTTCCCTTAATTGAAATGAATTGTCTAAGTTTTTCTCTTAATGACCTATGGTTCCTGTCTTCAAGTAAAAAACTGACTGCATGTTTGGAAAATTTATCAATAAAATTTATAAAATTATGCTTACTATTTGTATAAATGTCTACGTGAATTATTTCATTTATGTCGGTCGGGGTTTCTGAAATTTGGAATTTCTTTTTAATTGGATTCCTGTCATACTTAGCAGCAGTACAGATATCACCTTGTTTATTAGAATCTTAAGATTTGGGAAATATACATTGGATTTCATCCCTTCATAATTTGCTATTATCCCCGAATGACCTGATTCTAATTTGTGAAACAAAGATATTTGTTTCAAGGCCTCTTCTTCATTTTTAAGATCTCTTGCTAGGAAGCTACATTTAACAAACTTAAGGTGGGGATTCCCTAGTTCAATTAATTTTTTCTGCACAACATTGTAAAGAGGATCGCCTAATTCACAATAAATGCCAATTTTACCCTTAGTTATGTACATGTCTTCGGACGATGTCGGATATTTTATCAGGAATGTATGTCATTTTTGTCAATAAAGATTCTTTTATGATTGAAGATGCTTTCGGTTTCGACATCGTTTTGCTCTAAAATTAATATTTGGGTTTTAAAGCGGTTAACAACAGTTTCTAATATTGGGATGTGGTCATTATTATTTTCTTCTTGAGAGTGAACTGTTGAAATTTCAAGAGATTCATTGCAATTAATATGCTCTTCAATATTTTCATCAAAGAGGTTTTCAAATATATTTATTTCATTACTGTTTTGATGGATTCTACTAAAGAAATCAGCTATTTCGTTTTCTTTGCCCTTGTAATGTAATCTATCTTAGCGTCATATTTTCCCAATTGCAACAGCCATCATTGGAGCCTTGGGTTGATATTCTGACCAATATTTTTGGCTTGCAACCATTTAATAGGTTGATGATCTGTTTGCAGGTCAAATTCCTTGCCAAGTAAGACACGGGATGACCATCTCGGCTTCTAAAACAAAATTGCTTGCATTTGTTATTAGCTTAAATCTTCTGTTGAAGTCTAGGTACTTAAGGATGGGATAATCTGTTATGATAGACTTTAGTTTCTCAAATGAGATAATATAGTTGGGATCATGGGCATTAACTTTAGTATTTTTCTTTAAATATTTTAGAAGTGGGAATGCAATTTTGGCATAGTTTTTAATGAATTTTCTGTAGAATCCGGTAACACCCAGAAATGACTTGATCTGTTTTTGCGTTGTAGGCAACTTTAAGTTTTGCATGATTTTAATTTTTTCGGATTTGGTTTAACTCTTTGTAGATATTCTATTTCTTTATTGAGAAATTGGCACTTGTTGATTTGAATTTTGAGCCCAGCCTTTCTTAATGTCTCAAAGATCTTTCTCAAATTGTTTATATGTTCTTTCAAAGATGTGCTGAAGACAAAAATGTCATCCATATAAACGACACAAATCTTGTTTATGAACCCTCTTAAAATTGAATTCATAAGTCTTTGGAAGGGGGAAGGAGCGTTTTTTAGACCGAATGGCATCCTAACATATTCGAAGTGACCGAATGGTGTCGAGAAAGCTGTTTTTTTCCTGTCTTCAGGCTTAACTAAGATTTGATGAAATCGCTTAGCTAAGTCGAGAGTTGTAAAATATTGCGATCTTCCCAATTTGTCTAATATTCCTTCAATATTAGGAATTGTTAACTTGTCGCTCACAGTCACTTAATTTAGCTTCCTGTAGTCGATAACGATTCTCCACTTACGTTGTCCAGAGTTGTCATTTTTCTTTGGGACTATCCAAAGAGGACTATTGTAAGGGGAATTGCTCTCAACTATTATGCCTTGGTCTAACATGTCCTTGATTTGCTTTTCTATCTCAAGTTCATGGACCTTCGAGTATCTATAAATTTCGAATAAATAGTGACTATTTCATGCTGAATTTAGTGAGTAAATTTTAATTGATCGCCCTCAGTAAAGAATAGTTCTTTATAATCGTTCAAAACCTGTTGCACTTTATTTTTTTCATCTTTGTGAAGATGGTCCAAGTTTATGTAATCTATTGAGGAATAAATTGAGTCTAAGGAACATATGTATTCGGAATCCAATGGAAATCTATTATTGATAAGTTGCATTTTGTTTCCTTTAATATCTAGATATTGCTGTTCTAAATTTAATTTAGCCCCTAAAGGTTCTAATACATTTTGTCCTATAATTGCGCCGTAATCTCTTTGAGCTAAATCTACAACCTTCCATGTAATAGTTCCTTCTGTATTGAATTCCTGTGGAATAGGAGTAACTATTTTATTTGCTACTCTACCGATACCTGTTACTGTTGAAAAAAATTCCGGCTTATTCAAAGGAATTTCTTGAAAATCGCTAGAGATGTTTGGGCTTATAACGCTTGTCGTTGAACCGGAGTCGATTAGACATTTTATTTTCTTATTTTTTATAGTGAGGACAGTTATTGGAAGTTTATGCTCCGAGGCTCGTTTTGAAAATTTACCGCTGCTTCCTGAATGTTACCAATTGACATCATCTCTTCCGCAGTCATTTGTATTTCGTGAAACCCTTGAGTTTTGAAAATGGTTTCCTTGAGTTGAAGATTGATTATTATAATTATTATTGTTTGCATTACGTGAAACCCTTGAATTTTGAAAATGGTTTCTTTGAGCTGAGTATTGATTGTTAAAATTTGTATAGTTGGCATTGCGGGTAACCCTTGAATTTTGGGAGGAATTTCCTTGAGGTGAATATCGTTTGCCTTGATTAAAACTTGGATTTCCGTATTCTGTACTTCTTTGGACGTTCAAATTATGACCAGAGTTGTAAAAATGAAAGGTATTATTCCTGTCGTTACTAACTACCCTATTTGTTTCAGTGGTGGATCGCCAATTTTGATTCGCGATTTTTTGAGGTTTATTTTTCCTATGACGTACATATATCTATACATCTAAAATCATCTAACAGCCTAACCTGGCGTATTTATTGTAAATTGAAATCATACTTGAATTTTCTTCTATATGAGCCCTAATGTTTCCGTCAATTTTTTCAATTAAAATAAAATGTGTGAGATCCCTATCTACGTTTTCAGGTTTATAAATTGCTGGATTCCTATCATCGAATTCGTACATTTCGTTTAATTGAAAACTTATATCTCTAAACTCAGCAAATAATTCATTTAAATTACTGACCTTAACAGCACGGCAATAATTGAAAATTTCTGCATAACTTTTGTGGGGCTGGAAATGTTGTCTCAGCTTCGAGGTTACACTGCTCCAATTAGGATTATCTCCTAGTTGCCGAATGCACTTCCCTGCTTCTCCCTGGATTTTTTCATTGATGATGATCTGCATTCCGAAGTATCGAAGTTAATGGTCAGCGTTGCACAGCAATGTTGTCGTCTCCACAGACTTGATAAACGATGATAACGGATAGTCATCCGTTCCTTTAAATGCCTTCAAATGTCTGATTTGTGTCAAGACACTTTCGGGGCTTAATTGGAGTACATGTTGCTGTTGTTGCTGCTGTTGTTGTTGCTGTTTTTGTTGCTGCTGTTGTTGCTGTTGTTGGTTCTGCTGTTGTTGCTGCTGTTGGTATTAGCCCAACTGTTGCTCCTGTTGCAAAATTATATTTCGCAACTCGAGTACTTCATTTTTTAGTTCCTCCATTTCTATTACACTTAGATTTCTATTACGATCGAAGAGTTTATTTAAAATTTATTTTTTTTTATAGAATTTTTCTTTGCAGTGGTGGAACGGTGGGGGGTTGAAAAAAATATTATTTTAAATAAAAACTTTAAATGTTCGAGTCCGACTGCGCAACTTAACTATTTTTTATTATTTGGAAATAAAAAACATTCGGAGACAAATTATTGCATTTCACTTTATTTAGAATTTTGATGTTGACTCTTCGGAGATATGACTTTAACTTAACTTAATCAACAAAAATATTTTATTAGAACTCCTTCCCGAGTGAGAAGTTGTTGCGTTATCATAAATTTCCACCTTTGCTTCTCACGGTGAAACTGAGCCGACATACTTTTGCTTGATCAACTCAATGTCATTGCAACGAAAATCTGCTAATGAATTTGAGCTGAGGTCAGGGGCATTTCCGCTGCAGACTTGTATGTCGGAATTTGGATGTGGAAGACTATAGGAATTTATAGATACCTAACGTAACTCGCGCACCAACACACATACACACACACACACGATATGGCAATGATAGCAACTGGTGCACGTCTGCTGGCTGTGACCTCCAGTGACGGAAAATTATTAGGATGATTTGATTACTTGTTATGAGCATTGCTCAGCTTTAGAACAACCCACAAGCATGATTTATAGCTTAAATGAATCGGGGACGAATTTACTAAAAACATTTTTTAATGACGGAAAATTCGTAATAAACCCCTTTTCCCCCACTTAGATCTCGAATTTCGAAAAATCCCTTCTTATCGAATATAGAGGTTATAAGGAATTACTGTGCGAAATTTCAAGTTTCTACGTTTAGGGGTTTTTGAGAAACTGTGATTTCAAGGACTTTTGTAGCCTTAGCGTTTTGGATTTTGTAGTATTTAAGATAAGATAAGATAAGATTATTGCCTATACATCGAAGTTTAATATTGGGCAATATCCCATAAAAGTTGCTTAAGCTAGACTTAAACAATTGCAAATTTGGGTCATCGTCCGCAGCAAACGGCCCCGGTGTTGTATGAGAGGTTTGTATTTTTTTTTTGTTGATTTATTTTTCTTTTCCGGAAGCGTTTGTTTTAAGTGACGTAATTATCATAAACAATTTTCCAAGATTTTATTTTCATTCTGCAGCAAATTTATGTTTGATATGGTCTTTTTGTTCATTTCCTTAAGAGAGACAATCTCATTAAAAAATATTTCCAGACCAGTGTGATGACCGTAGTAGAATCAATTTTCTCTTTATCAGCAACTGTCTGCAGGTTGAGGGAGGAATATGGAATGTTCCCGTCAGCTGTAGTTTTGGTAGTTTTGCTTTCGTTCGTTGCACTCGAGTCTCCAAATTTTCTATGAACGAGCGGTGGAGAGCGGAGAGAATTACTTCTCTTTTGCGTACAAAGATCACAACTGTAGGAGATACTGTTCTTTGTGTAATATGCACGATCACTAGTTTGTAGATTGACACAAGTTAAGTGGTAATAAACTTTACAGATTGAACACTGATCTCGTCAGATCTATCAACTTTTTGATGACAAGACATTATTACTTTCTATTATTGTTTTTGAGTTTATGGATAGGTTGTATATATATATTAATTGAAACAAGTCAACTACTCATGAGTAAATCTGCAAACACGTATTCCCCACAACACCACACAGATGTGAGATGGAGAAGCTTAATTAATGCTTTTCTTGGTAAAACTTTAAGAACTTCTCTGGCGATCAAATCATAACCAGGAGCTTTCTTAGGTTTTAGAACCTCGGTCTCGTGTTTTAGTTCTCATAGCGTTGCACTTGTGAGCGTTAAATCGTCGGATAGTAATTCCGTCCTATTGATGGTGAACCTCTTGACCATCGTACGATTTAAAGATTTCTTCCAGATGAGCAAAAATGTCCGCTTTTTCTTTATCTTGTCTTACCCATTCATTTTGATTTATTTTAATTGGCGGCTCCGGGATTTTGGGCCTTTTGATGTCCTTTACAATTTTCCGGAGTAAGCAATTGGAATCTTATTTCGCTGTTAAACTTAGAAGATAAGATCGCACAATTTGTCTTAGTCAACAAATTGCACAAACAATTCAAATGTGCTTTATGTTGCGGAGCACGACTCTGTTGCCATTTCTAATGCGTTTTCCTTATTTTCTTGACCAATTCTTTTATTTCCGTAGGATATCGTAAGCCGCATTTGACCGGCATTTTCTTTAGAAGGGTTCACCGTTCTCTTCAACTTCGTTCTCAAACCCTTTCCAATTAATAGTTCTACCAGCTAATCTCGCTGGCTCTAGGTTATGGACCAGTTTGTCGCTCAATATAAAAAAAACTGGAGAATGATCAGACAACAGATCAAAGATATCTTCAACTTTTATCTGGTTGGTAGATATTCCTTTCACAACGAAAAAATTGATCAGGTCAGGTATTTTCGAAGTTTCTGTTGGCCAGCAGTGGAGTGGAAATCACAACTCTACTTCATACCTACCCCATAAGCTAGTTGGATTGGTATTGGTTGATGTCCCCGCTTAACAGAGACACACTTATGTGGACCATAAGGAAGGTCAATTGTGATACCACTATGGAAAAAGGATTACCAGCACCGGAGACCTACATGGAGACTCCCCAATTTGACCCGGTAACAAAGCTTTATATTTTGTCTAAGTTTAAGTCGTAAGCCAGATATTGATTGATTGATTTCTTTATTTAGCATTGTTTTAAGCTATTGTTTACAATTTTTACTTTTTTGTACTTGTTTATTAAAACTTAATTTTTACGAATTCAATAACATTTTTTGTAAATATTCTATAACTTGTTTCATTTTTAGCAAAATTATGCAATTGATTAAATAGTTGGAAACCTTTATAAATTAGGGAATTCTGTGCTCTTGTCATTAAAAAATTCGGTAATCTGAAGTCATTCATATTTCTTAAACTATAGGGTTGAATTTCTCCTACACGTAAGACGTATTTCGTTAAGTACTTTGGCATTACATTGTTTTTAATTTTAAAGACAAACATTAACATATTCATAACAATTCTTTGTTTAACAGATATCCACTTTAACGAATTTATTGACGTATATCTACTACATTTTAAAATCGCTCTCATGGATTTGTTATGCAACATAAAAACAAAACAGTAGAACAATATTCGAAATGGGGTTTAACAATTACATTATAGATATTAATAGCCGTTAATGTTGTCATATCTTTTCTGATTCTTTTCAAAAATCCAATTTTTTTGCATAAATAATCAATATGACTTAATTATTTATAATTAATTCTTTGTCAATAATAATACCAAGATATTTTATTTCGTCTACTCTTTCAATATTTTCATTTTCAATATTTAGGTTTAAATATAAGCTTCTTTTATCTATTAAAATCATACACTTAGTTTTCTTTGCATTAATCTTTAATTTGTTTTGGCAAAGACATATATAAATATTATCTAGATCCTGTTGAATTTTTCGACAAGAAATGAATGGAGAGCATCGTCAGCAAACAGTGCCAGTTGTCCACTCTTCACCACACTTTGGATATCATTAATATATATAATGAACAGTAGCGTTCCTAGCACAAAACCTTGTGGAACTCCAAGTTTCACCTCCTTCGGATTCGAAAGTTCCCCATTAACTTTCACTCTTTGGGATCGATTTGAAAAATATGAGGCAAACCAGATTAGTTCGCGGTTTTTGATACCATATTTTTCCATCTTTTTTAGAAGGATTTCCCGATTAATCGTTTCAAAAGCTCTTTTAAGGTCCAAGAAAACACTGTATACACATTTTTTTCTTGCTACGCACTCTTTCCAGTTTGTTAAAACATAGTTTAATGCCGTTTCACAGGAGTGGGATTTCCTAAAACCGGATTGTGATTCGATTATTAAACTATTTCTTTCGAAGTAGTCTTCAAGTTGCTTAAAAACGAGCTTTTCCACAATTTTTTCATATAAGGGCATCGCGTTAACCGGCCGAAATTCATCACTTTTCTTTATATTTGAAATTTTAGCAATCGGACTCACAATCGATTCTTTCCAAGAGTCAGGAAAGATTCCCGTTTGGAATGATTTGTTTACTATTGATTGTAAGACCGGACCCAATAGCTCAAATTTATCTTTATATATTTTAGGACACAGAAACGTATAATCTCTTTTGTTTTTTAGTTTACGGAGCACTTCTTGAATATCACGCACTGAGACATAAACGAACATAAAAATGGAGTCACTATTACAAAAAGTTAACAAAATTAACGAAAGGGATTGACGGAATGGAGGTGTTTATTTCAATTACACTATTTACAAAAAAGTCATTAAATTTATTGGCTATTAATTTATTGCCACTAACACTTATGTTGTTGAAAAGAACCTCGTCAATCTCAGATTCTTCTTTTTTTAGCACAAATTTTTTTAAGTTCCGCCACATATCTTTTTGGTTGTTTGCGTTGTCCACTTTCTTTTTATACCCTATCCTAAGGGTATATTAAGTTTGACACATAGTTTGTAACATAGAGAAATAATCGAGATAGACCCTATAAAGTATATACTTATATTCGTGATCAGCATCAATAGCGAAATCGATTGAGCGATGACCGTCCGTCCGTCCGTCCGTATGTCACCGATTTTTGGGCCTTAAATTTTTCACTAGGACGATGAAATTTCATATCTGGGCTTCTGAGAAAAAGATACAGTACAAGTGTAAAAATTTTTGAAATCCGCCCACTGCCACCCCCACTTTTTCATAACTTCACTAAATTATATGAAACCGAAAAATTTTGTTAAGACCAAATATTTAGGCATTCAGATTCCCTACAATCCACCCATACGAAAGTTTTGGCCACGCCCACTTTTTGGAGTTAAATTTTTAATTAGGACGCTTAAATTTCATATCTGGACTTCCAAGAAAAAAATACAGTACAAGTGTAAAATTTTTTTACATCCGCCCACTGCCACGCCTACTTTTTTATAACTTTACTAAATTATGTGAAACCGAAAAATTTTGTTAAGACCAAACATTTGGGTATTTAGATTCCCTACAATTCACCCATAGAACAGTTTTGGCCACGCCCACTTTTTGGGGGCGTTATCATAAAAAAACCTATTTTGATAAAATTATACATGTAACATCCTCAAACATTCGACATTATAGCTATATTTGAGTACAAAATGCAATTTGGCCACGCCCACTTTATAGATAGGAGGATAGGGTATCTTACGATCCGTTCCAGACGGATTGTAGCTTTTCTGTATGTTTAATATAGTTGCGCTTACTTTTACATATCTCTTGTTTGTATTTGTTTCTTGCAATTGTATAGGCTTTCCAGTCCTCGTCTAAACGGCCAAGCACAGCTTTAGCGTGACTATTGATTTTGACAATCTTTAAATTTTGGAAGAAATTACTGAACCACATGTTTTCACTATGTTCCTTACGCTTTTGCACTATAAATTTACTTGTAGTACGCCTAATTATATCCACGAATGTATCTCCAGCAATATTAACGCTTGAAATATCACTTATAGAAGCCACTTCATTGCAGTTCACAGTTGAAACTATTTCTATTATATTTAAGTAATTTCTTATATTGGTCTGTTCTTTTCACTTTAGTTTTAACGTTTAATTGTCTAACAATTGTCTCATGGTCACTTATTTTGAAATCATTTTCCGTTTTAGCTGTTATATTTTTGTTATTTGTCACAACGTAGTCTAATAAAGTTCGGGTAGTTTTCGTTATTCTTGTTGGCTCACTTACCATTTGGTAACAAGCGTTGTCGCTTATTGTTGAAGTCGCCAGTTATGATCAAATCTTTTTTAAGGTCACAAATATTATCTAATAAACCGGTAAATTCATTACAAAATTCCCTATTTGACATACTGGGTGATTTATATACACCAACAATAAAACACGTATAGTTACCGAAACACACACAGATTTCTAACCACCATATGCCGAAGATATGCCGAAGTGAACCAAATTTTCCTCAGTCCGACTTCAAGGCTGACTGTCACGGTATCAAGATAACTATAATTAGAGAGTAGAAAAACAGGATCAGGACAATGTCTTCCGCGTTTTTAGATATGGTTGAGGGAGGTTAATCTGAAGTAACCGCAGCATCATCACCACAATTGACTCCAGACACCTCCACCACCGTAATATTCGCTTCATCCGCATCCGGTTCCAGGAATGCGTCAGATGCAGACGAGCTGTGCGCTAGATGAATCCAGGTCCGACAGTGCAAGGCTGTCAGTGGGTTGAGTTATAGGAGGTGAGAGCCTCAGCGGGACTGCAATCCTCCACAACCGCCTTTTCTACTGAGGTAGCCGGTATATTACTAACCGCTTTAGAATTAGAGGATTGCGCTCCCTCTTTGATCAGGTCCTTCTCAAGGGAGATGAGGATTACTAGCCCAAATGATTTTAATGGTATGTAGTTGAAGGATCGGTTCAACATAGATCTATGAGCGTTCCTTCAAACCCTTTACCCAAACGACGAAAAAGCTATTCTGAAAAGGTCCGCAGACCTTTGGTCAGCACATGCGATCAGCTTCACATGGCCCTGATGCCATCCGCGGTCGCCACAGGAGGTTGGTCATCCAAGACACGGCGGAAGTTAATTGCTAATTGAATTTCCACCTTCGTCCACTCATCAGTAATGTTACCTATTGTGATGTGTTTTATTGTTTTTTTATTTTCCTATATTCGAAGATGTTAAAGACTACCCTTGGAAAATTAAAGAAGACTTTAAACATACAGAAAAGCTACAATCCGTCTGGAACGGATCGTCTGATACCCTATCCTCCTCTCTATAAAGTGGGCGTGGCCAAATTGCATTTCGTACTCAAATATGGCTATAACCTCGAACGTTTGAGGATGTTACATGTAAAATTTTATCAAAATCGGTTTTTTGATGAAAACGGCCCCAAAAAGTGGGCGTGGCCAAAACTATTCTACGGTTCAATTGTAGAGAATCTGAATACCTAAATATTTGGTCTTAACAAAATTTTTCGGTTTCATATAATTTAGTGAAGTTATAAAAAAGTAGGCGTGGCAGTGGGCGGATGTAAAAAAAATTTACACTTCTACTGTATCTTTTCGTCAGAAGCCCAGATATGAAATTTCAGCGTCCTAGTTAAAAATTTAAGGCCCAAAAATCGGTTTTATGATGAAAACGCCCCCAAAAAGTGGGCCTGGCCAAAACTTTTGTATGAGTGGATTGTAGGGAGTCTGAATGCCTAAATATTTGGTCTTAACAAAATTTTTCGGTTTCATATAATTTAATGAGTTATGGGCGTGACAGTGGGCGGATTTAAAAAATTTTTACACTTGTACTGTATCTTTTTCTCAGAAGCCCAGATATCAAAATTCATCGTCGTAGCTTAAAATTTAAGGACCAAAAAGCGGTGACATACGGACGGACGGACGGACGGACGGTCATCGCTCAATCGATTTCGCTATTGATGCTGATCACGAATATATATACTTTATAGGGTCTATCTCGATTATTTCTCTATGTTACAAACTATGTGTCAAACTTAATATACCCTTAGGATAGGGTATAAAAAGTAAATTTTATTGTCATGCAACCGATAGTTTGGTAAATAAGCAGCTACATATTGCTGCATTTGTAAGGGTTTTTTTTTTGAAGCCGTCAAATAAAGTCGAGTGAAAAAAGGCCGAATTTCAAAACTCGGCTTTATTTCACATTATGAAAGCGAAATAAGGCCGAATTTCAATAGCTGGTCCTATTTCACTTTAACAGAGTGAAATAAAGCCGCGTCGGCAGTATTACGCTTTGGATTTATACACGGATTTCTAACTATTATTTTCTCACACTCTATATAGTAAAAGTTTTCGGTCGTCGCATTTAAAATTTGAGAATATATAGTCGGTGACGTAACATAAGGCTAAGCGTCATAAGGCCAAATCGTGATATAAAGTCAAATTTTGGTGGATTATGTTTGCATATTGCAACCCCCTGCGGTGCCGTGAAATAACGCCGAGTGAAATAAGGCCGAATTTTAAAATTCGGAATTATTTCACAATATAAATTGAAATAAAGCCGAATTTTGAAATTCGGTCTTATTTCACTCGGCGTTATTTCACGGCACCATCCCCTGCTTGGGGTCACTGTTGGATTTGGTGTTCTATACATCCATCTTTCCCATGGATTTAAAGAAACTTTGCATATTCCGAAGTCGAATTTTCAAATTCGACCTTATTTCACTTGGATTTATTTCATGGCACCATATTTTTTAACGTTTGGGATGCAATATCAAACGGCGCAAAACAAGCTTGTTTCTATTATTTTCCACCACAACGCACGCTTAGATACTTTTCAAAAAATATTCACCATTGTCATACACTATAAAACTCACGTTGAATTATCCTTATATTTTGAGTGGAGATTTCGGAGAAATTTGTCAGCATCTCTCAAGGTACATCCTACTACTCCCAAGTAATATACGTATGTGTGCACAATGTACATACATACATCGAAAATTAATAATTTTATGATCTGCCCACACCGTGAACCTCTTGTCAATTGTTATTTGAACGGTGATTGCCTATACTTCAGACTATTCATCAGAAACAAAAACATATAAATACATACATCTGTACATGCATACATATGTACATAGATGTAAATCTTTACATGGTCTTATCTAGCATTTTCGTTGGTCCTTGCTAAGTATTACAGTTGCAAGGTGTAAACATATAGAAAGGAGAAAATCTGAAGGAAGGGCTTTACTCACGTTCCATCTGCTAATGGTTCTGGTAATATAATCAAACTCCATCAGTACCGCTCAACGAATATGCAAATACGAGGGCAAATGAAAATGGCACTCCCAGATTAAGGGTGCAGACAAGCACGACGTAAAATAAGATGAAAGTTTCTCTGCCAAAAGTAGACACCTCCATTGGATGTGTATATTATGCCTATGGGTGGAAATAAGAAAGTTTCCTTCTTTCGCCACACGATAAATTTGCATTTCGTCAACGTCCATTTCGCTGATGGTATCTCAATGAATCATCTGAAATCTTTGTATTTCTTTGTAGTACTCTCTGTTCTGCAAATAGCCTTGATTAAATTTGAACTTTAGATTTTTGTGAGGATTTTTCGAAAGAGCTTGAAATGTTGACTTTGCATACTTGATTCAGATTATTAAAGTATGATAGCTCGAAAGAAAGACGAAAAGTTTGTATGTTTATTGATTTATGTGATAAAACTTGACTGATTGACTTGCCAATGAGCTGACATTGCAGTATTGGATTGCGAATTGTAGCAACTTCTTGTTTGGCTTTGTTGAGTTATCTATGAACTCAATTTTATAAGCTACCATAGATGAAATATAATATTAGACTAATAATGCATCGACATCAACTATGAATATCAACTGAATTTTCTTCGAAGGAGGGTAATAGTCAGGATAATAACTGACTGATGGAGATTTGATTATTTTTAATGTAATGAGTACCGTTTAGGTACTCTTTGTTTTCTTTGTCCTGGTTTCTATTACGTTTCTATTACTATAAGCTGCAAGTGAGATATATGAATGAATTAAATTAACCTATGGGCATCTTTTGAATTTTTTTGGTATTTGGAAAATATTTGTCTACTGCGAATTTCTAAAAATTACTAAATATCTGTAAAAACAAACAGAAAAGCTACGATCCGTCTGGAACAGATCAGTTGAAACCCTACCTGTCTTCCTTGTATCAGCCCTACTGAAGTAGGCGTGGAATATTGATTTTTTTTTATTGAATTACAACAATAACCTCGAACGTTTGAGCATGTAACATTCAAAATATCATGAACATCGGTTTTTTAATGAAAACGCCACTAAAAAGTGGACGTGGCTATAGGACAATGTATGGGTGAGACGATCTGAATACCTAAACCCCTGCTTGGGGTCACTGTTGGATTTGGGGTAGGTGCGAGGTTGGTGTTAACGGTGATTAACGACGTTACCAAAAAATACCATTTTTTTTACACTTTGGCTACTAGATCGGTTGTCAAATGGAAGAGCAATTTCCGTTATAAAAATACAGTGTACTTTTTCGTCGATTACACGATGGATAAGTGGATTTGGTCTTATTTCACTTTGGATTAGTGAATTCGTTTGGCCTTATTTCACGGCTCCAATATTTGGTCTGAACAAATTTTTTTCGATTTATTCTTCGCAGTAAATCAGGCTATTTTTCGGCAATAACGCGTCGAATATTGGTTTCCAAGTGCTGAATTGTTTCTGATTTATTGGCGTAGACATGCGACTTTACATACCCCCAAAGGTTAGGTTAGGTAGATGGGTGCCTTGTGACAGTGTCACTGCTCACTTAGACCACAAAAAGGGTCCATTGTGCCCAATCATTTAACCCCGGAAACCTATAAAGTCCGCTATTGGAACCACCCAATCTCAGCAGGTCCGTCAGCTCTACGTTACCCAAGTCCTCCAAATCCGAGAAGAAGTAACTACCAAGAGTCCTCATTCGGATAGGGCAGGACAGTCACACAGCAGTCACGAACTGATTCAATTTCTTCTTCGTTCCTGCAACTTCTACAGAAGTCATTATGTAGTACACCGACTCACTCCCCGTGGACACCAATGGCACAATGACCAGTAATTATCCCTGAAACGACCCGTGTTTTATAACGACTCAGTTTCACCAGAGAAGTTTATCTCTTCTTGCTGATACCCGGCCATAGGGCCCTGGCTGTTGCGCATGTTTCTAGATGAACCCAGCGACTATTGGCTCGACCGATGGCTTCATCCTCTATTTTCTTCTGTAAGGAACTAATTGGGGTTACTGCAAAAGGGAGAGCCCGCGATAGGTGCAGCGCCGACCCTTTCCTAGCAAGTTCGTCAGCCCTTTCGTTTCCTACGATATCCATATGCCCTGGCACCCAACAGATGGTCACCGCATTAGCTCTAGATATCTCATTCAAGACTGATTTGCAGATCTTCACAAGCCTTGATCTGATTATAGCGGAGTCCAGAGCCTTAACGGCTGCCTGGCTGTCTACATACACAGTAATCGTTCTGCCAACGATATTGGTCTCGCTTATAATCTTAGCAGCCTGTATGATGGCTGTGACTTCTGCCTGAAACACGCTGCAATCATCATTTATTCTAAAGGAGTTGTTTATCCCTAGGGCCTCACAATAAACTTCGGCTCCCGTGCCAACGTCCATCTTAGAACCATCGGTATAGAACGCCAACTCCTTCTTCTTCATGGTTCTTCGGCGCTTCCAGTACATTCTGTCAGGAATTCTTATAGCAAATCTCCTATCAAAAACTAGCGTGGGGGTCATAAGATCAGTTTCTGACAAACAGTTGGTGGATCCCCATCGGGACAAAATTGAGGCATGGCCGTACAGGCTCGATGACCACATTCGACCTTCTCTCAGTCTTGTAGCGGTTTTAGCCGCCGGACTGTCACAGTATATGTCGAGCGGAATGAAACTGAGCATGGTTTCCATTGCCGCTGTTGGTGTTGTCTTCATTGATCCCATGACTCCAATACACGCTGCCCTCTGGATTTTGATGAGGAGCAGCTTCAGGTTGTCAGAGGCGACTGAGCTATGATGAAGATTGATTTGCACTACCTTCATTGGTTGTCGCAATTTCAACTTCCATAGCGTCAGTCGCCCCATCTTTTTCCGCATGTTGAGTCCGTTTTATGAGCTTTAGAGTTACCTCTCCCGCTCTATAAAACAGACTCAACTGCTTTTCCGCCAGAAGTGAGGCCGGGGGTTCATTCATGAGAATGATGAAACCCTTGGTCCCATTCTTCGCCTCCTCCTCCCCGACAACCTCCCAGCTCTTCATAGCAATAGAAGGGTTCTGGGTCTTCAGGAAGTCGAGGATCTCATTTTTGTCTACACCCCAGTCAGGCACGCAGAGCCTTCCCTTGGGTGTGGTTGGGATCTCCTCTGGGGGTACTGCTCGCAATGCAGCTCCCTCCCAGAGTTTAAAACCGTGAACTGCGGCCTTCGCGAATTCTATTGATAACTGATCCTTGCAGTCTATCAATGTAAAGCCGCGATGCCACTTCGCTCTGCCGAACGTGGGCGCAGTTGCGCCAGCATTCTTCCGAATGTGGTCAAAGACTGCTCTGGCTAAGACCTTCTCAATCATTTGGCCACGTTCATGGAAATACTGGCCACTCGGTTTTCCGAAGTCCACCACAGCAAGCTGTAGTGAACTACGGATCGCCCCAATGAAGAGCATCGTGTCAACAGCCTTCGACCTTTTCGCGGGGTTTTTCGTGTCCTCGGAGGACCTAAGCCTCTTTGAACCGAGGTCCTCCCTCTTGGCCTCGGCTATCTTGCGACGATCTTCAGCGGCCCTCGACGTCTCCGGATGCCCATCCTTTGACCTGCCTTAGCGGCAGCGGCCTTAGTCTGGGCTTTTCCGGTCGCTTTCTGTACTCCCTTTCCGCTGTGGTGTGCCTTAGCGGCAAAAAATAAATTTTTCTTTTTGGGTCAAAATTTACAAGTGGTTTTAGCGTTTACCCCTTCTATCTATAGCCAACACACCCGGATGTGCATAGAAATAAATAAATAAATAAAATAAATAATAAATATATAAATAACTAAAAAAAATGTGTGCTTACTTCTTGAAATATTTCTTCTCAAATGCGTTGCGTGAAAAACAAAAGCGTCTTTGTATCCAAATGCCGCAATAAATGTTGTAACAAGAGAAAACAATGCTAAGACACAATTGGCAGAAACACAACCAACTCCTTCCGACGCCCGTGTACATAAAAAATGTATGGGAAAAAATGTATGCACCCATGTTGGGTGTATATTTATGTATAATTTTTTGGCTGTAGACACAAGGGTTAATGCCTTCCAATTGAGGAACGAAAAAGTAAATAATTATGTCTCTGAACGTTCTGACCATAATCATTTTTGAAGACATATGGACTGATGATACCATCGGCCCATAAAGCGCACTAAACGGTGACTTTTTCTGGATGTAATGGTGTTTCGACAATGGCCTGTGGATTATCATCGCTGCAAATTCGGCAATTCTGTTTATTGGCATAGCCATTTAACCACAACTGTGCTTTATCACTAAACAAAATTTTCAAATAATTTACTGCGCAGAGTGTGTGAAAATTGGACCTCCAGATTACGTCATGTATGTGCCAGCCGCGGCGACCACATGCCCGATATTATATTCAAACATAAACGTAATAAAATTATCCGTCAAATAAAGTCAATTTCATGGATATTAAAAACATTTATCGATAGAGAAAGACAAGAAGAATTAGAACAATACGTTCTTCACTTACTAACGTATTAAAAGAAGATATCAATAGCCAGAACAACCAGGCATGATGGCTTTAAACCAAGGGAGCACTATGTCCTCTGATTGCTGAAGCTCAGCAGAAATGATACCAACTGGGCCTGGGGACTTGTATGGTTTGAAATTGGGCATGACCGAAGAGAACTTGTTTAGTAGGACTAGCAACTCTTTTCGTGGAACTGATGCAAGGTGCAGATTTCGAATTGAGGTACAGGAACTGAGGAGCTATGTACCTGAAAAATGCGTGTCAAGTGGAAAATGCGTGTCAGTTCTCTCTTGATTACCGTGGGGTGCGCATCATGTTCTGCATGCTTACAAAAAATTGATTTTTTTCACAATGCATGTGTTAATATTTCCGATAAAGACGCTGATTATTTGAAATCCAGTGCGAAACCCTTTCGTTGTGACAAATGTGCAGTGCTAAGACGTCGCTCTCTTCATCAGCCAGTGCCGGTGGTAACCAAGCCGCAACTTAACAGTGCACTTGCATCATCTAGTGCCAATGCTCTTCAAAGTACAGCAAACCCCACGCTCTTATCTGTTGAAGATTCCACTTGCAACAATGACAGCGAGGGTCAATGCACTCTTCAGATGATCTACACTAAACTCTCGAAGCTGGAGGAAATTAACCATCGGTTCCTACTACAAATTAATGAGTTGCGAACTGAAAATGAGAAGCTCAAATCGAGAGTCAATGTTCTGGAGAGTAAATTTAACTGGCAACAACAGCATCTTCTCACCAATCCAATTGAAATTGTGGGTGTGTCTAACGTCGACGACACAAATGCTATCAGGACGGCTCAGCAAATTTTCTCCAAAGCTTTGTCTGTTGATGTTTCCGACAACGAAATTGAGAAATGCATTGTGAAGAAAATACAATCTAAATCCTCTTCGACTGCCTTAAAATCGATCGTCTGCTTACGATTCTCAAATCTAACAACGAAGCAGCGAATAATGTGCGCAAAGAGGAATAAGAAACATACAGAAAAGCTACAATCCGTCTGGAACGGATCGTATGATACCCTATCCTCCTCTCTATAAAGTGGGCATGGCCCATTTGCATATTGTACTCAAATATAGCTATAATGTCGAACGTTTGAGGATGTTACATGTAAAATTTTATCAAAATCGGTTTTTTGATGATAACGCCCCCAAAAAGTGGGCGTGGCCAAAACTTTTGTATGGGTGGATTGTAGGGAATCTGAATGGCTAAATATTTGGTCTTAGCAAAATTTTTCGGTTTCATATAATTTAGTGAAGTTATAAAAAAAGTAGGCGTGGCAGTGGGCGGATGTAAAAAAATTTTACACTTGTACTGTATCTTTTTCTTGGAAGCCCAGATATGAAATTTCAGCGTCCTAGTTAAAAATTTAAGGCCCAAAAATCGGTTTTGTGATGAAAACGCCCCCAAAAAGTGGGCGTGGCCAAAACTTTTGTATGGGTGGATTGTAGGGAATCTGAATGCCTAAATATTTGGTCTTAACAAAAATTTTCGGTTTCATATAATTTAGTGAAGTTATGAAAAAGTGGGCGTGGCAGTGGGCGGATGTCAAAAATGTTTACACTTGTACTGTATCTTTTTCTCAGAAGCCCAGATATGAAATTTCATCGTCCTAGCTCAAACTTTAAGGCCCAAAAAGCGGTGACATACGGACGGACAGACGGACGGTCATCGCTCAATCGATTTCGCTATTGATGCTGATCACGAATATATATACTTTATAGGGTCTATCTCGATTATTTCTCTATGTTACAAACTATGTGTCAAACTTAATATATCCTTAGGATAGGGTATAAAAACAATCTTAACACACAAGCGACTGGCATTGATGGTCCTCTCGTCAGCAGCGGTAGCAGCGTCGGCAGAAAAGGGAGCGGTTCCGGAATTTACATCAACGATTCTCTTACGAAGTTTACCCGTGCTCTCTTAATGAAGACGAAAGAAACAATGAAGCAGAAAGGCGGAAAGTACGTATACCCCTTCGGGTAGGGGATAGAATATACCCGAGGTAGGCATGCCTGTCGTAAGAGGCGACTAAAATCCACCCTTCGTATACCAGGGATAAAATGTATACATAATATGCAATGAACAAAACAAATAGATATAGTACCTCAGGTGGCAGTCCAGGTTCACTGAAAAATCCACCCTCTTCGGAGGTAGGCTCTACGGATTCTGGAGAGAGCCAATTATTGCATCTAATAAATCCCTTTGTGAAAAATTCAAGGGTAACTCGGTCTCTACCATCAAGACCGAATGTCTCCGGAAAAAGAACTCCGCCGGAAGCGCAAGCGCAAGGAAAACGGGACTCAGTGATTGGTAAAAGCTTTGAGGAGGAGAACAATGAACTCCGTATTAAGCTTAATAAAATGGATCTACTCTACCAAGAGCTCAAGAGAGAGGTAGATTCACTAAAAGAAGAAAACCAGGCTCTAAAGAATTCACTCTCGCACAAAGAACGCAAAGTTACTCTGTCTCATGCAGCTAGTCCCAATTATCACACGGACGAAGAAGAGCTAGCACGCGAAACAAATTGGGTAGAAAAGAAAAGACCTAGTAAAAAGCGAAGAGCCGGTTCTTCACCCAAAATCGAGCCACGGAAACAAGGAAGAGAAAATGAGCCGAAGAAGAAACAAGTTGAGGATAAAGTACGTCCTCCGCCTGCAATAAACGTAGTCGGCATTACAGAGTACAATAAACTGCATCGCCTCCTCAAAGGAACTGTGACGTCGGAGTTTAAGGTAACGTCATTCCGAAACAATGCTTGGAAAATTAACGTAGTTGACTCCGAAGGCTACCGAGCAATATCCAAGAAATTAAACGCGGAAAATATCGAATGGTACACTTATGAAAATAAGTCAGAAAGACCACTACGTGTTGTAACAAGGGGTCTCCACCCTTCGTGCACTAAAGATGACATTATAACTGATCTTAAAGCGAAAGGTTTGAAAATTATTGACGCAGTTAATATACTAAAAAAAAACAAAGCAGAAAACGGAACAAGGCCAGGAAATTGGCCAAGCATGGACTTCCGCTCTTTATGCTCACTTTTGAAGTAGAAATAAGAGGATTTCGTGCGTATCACGCTTACCATCCTTCCGGGAGAGCCAGAGGCGGATCCTCTCCATTCATCAAAGACTGCATCAAGCACTCCACAAATTCAACGATTGAACTTGACATTATGCAAACAACTTCAGTTCGTGTTAAAAACAAGAACGCATACTTCATCATCGTGTCTATTTATTGTCCTCCATGATGCACGTGTAAAAGTAACGACTTTGTAGGTCTCTTCAACTCGTTTGGAACAAATTTCATTATTGGTGGTGACTTTAATGCAAAACACACCTTTTGGGGTTCAAGATATAATTCGCCAAAAGGCAGACTTCTATACGAAGTCGGTATGCAATTTGGGGTTGACTTCTATTCGACAGGGAAACTGACATATTGGCCCTCCGATGCAGCAAAAACACCTGACTTGATAGACTTTTTCATAACAAAAGAAGTATCTCCAAGTTTTGCAAAAGTAGAGGAAAGTTTTGATCTTTCCTCAGATCACTCACCGGTAATTTTAACAATAAGTGACCAACTCATGAAAGTGGAAGGCGTGCCTAGATTAACTAACAACAAAACTAACTGGGACAGCTTTAAAAATGATTGCGAAAAAAATATTATTTTAAACGTGGCGCTAAAAACACCTCTCGCAATAGAAGAAGAACTCGGTAAATTAATTGAATCTATTCAGTATGCCGCATGGAAAAATACTCCCTTAAGAGAGAAAAGCAGTCAAACGCAGCGAAGTTAATTATCCGCCCGATATAAAAGAACTCATTCTCGAAAAGAGAAGAGCACGTAAAGTATACTGAAGTAATAAACTTAAAAAAGAGATTCAGGATTTAAAAAATAGAGGGGCCACTGCTTATCTTGAAGGCTTAACAGCCGAAAAGAGCACAAATTATTCGCTCTGGAAAGCTATGAAAAGCGTAAAAAAACCAAAAATGCAATCACCACCAATCAGAAAAAAGAATGGCAAAATATGACAAAGAAAAGGCCGACCTTTTTGATAATCATCTGGAGGAAACGTTTAAACCATTTGATGGTCAAACATTAATAGATGTCCATAGAAGTGTGACAACGACATGTGACAACTTTAGAATAAAAAGTGTGTCGCTAACCGAACTTTGCAACGTAATAAACTGTAAAATAACAAAGCCCCTGGTTTTCATTTAATAACCGGACAAATCCTTAAGCAATTGCCACGAAAAGCACTAATTAAACTCCTACATTTAATAAACGCCTCGCTTAGATTGCTACACGTTCCAGATGCGTGGAAGGTAGCAGAAGTGATAATGGTTCCGAAACCGGGTAAATCTCCTAACGACAAAAAATCGTACAGACCAATATCGCTCCTTCTAATAATATCAAAGGTATTTGAAAGGCTCCTATTGAAACGTATCCAACCGGTTATTGTAGAAAGACGACTTATACCTGATCATCAATTCGGCTTTAGAATCAAGCATTCCACAATTGACCAGGTTTACAGAATAACCGATGAAATTGAAAAAGCCTTAGAAGAAAAAATGATTTGTTCTAGTGCTTTTCTTGACGTCTCCCAGGCCTTCGACAAGGTTTGGCACGATGGTTTGAAATACAAGCTAAGACAGGCCCTGCCGGAACACTTAAATAAGATCTTAGAATCCTACCTTCAAAATAGATTATTTCGTGTTAAACACGGAACTGAATACTCCGAGTTCAAAGAAATCGCCGCCAGAGTTCCGCAAGGAAGTGTCCTTGGTCCAATATTATTTTTGCTGTACACTCGGGACATACCCCAAACTGAAGGCACCGTAGTAGCTACGTTCGCGGACGATACGGCTATTCTAGCAACGGATAGTTCAATTGAGTCAGCAACTGAAAAACTCCAACAAGCTTTGGATAAAATCTGTGACTGGACAAAACATTGACGCATTGTCCTTAACGAGACCAAATCGACTCATGTTAACTTCACATACAAGAAAATAAACAATCTACCTGTTTTTATAAATTCGGTACAAATACCACCTGCAAATGAAGCTAAATATCTAGGGATCAAGTGGAAAAGAAACGCGATGAGCTTGAAAACCGCTTTAGAGAAATATATTGTCTTCTTGGAAGATATTCCAAGCTAAGTATACATAACAAACTGCTTATATATAAGCAAGTGCTTAAGCCTATATGGACATATGGCATACAACTATGTGGTTGTATTAAAGCAAGTAATAGAGAATTTATTCAATCTTTTCAAAATAAAGTGTTAAGAGCAATCGTGAACGCTCCCTGGTATATTAGAAACAATGATATACAAAGAGACTTAGGGATCGGAACTGTGAATGAAGAAATAACAAACTTCGCTAGGAACCTCCATATTCGCCTTCATAGTCACTGCAACCATGCCATACTCCAAACATTGGACGTGAGGAAATTTGTGCGCCGACTTCAAAGAACGAAACCGTTCGATCTAGCGCAATAAGAAACAATCGCATTTAATGACGGTATTAGCAGGTGATTTTGCTGAAAATCTACCTGCCTCACACGAATATTATTGAAGCTTAGACCACTTGTTAAGGAAACTTAGTTGTAGTAAACAAAACAAAACATACAGAAAAGCTACAATCCGTCTGGAACGGATCGTATGATACAATATCCTCCTTAAGGGCTACGTACTTATAAAGTGGGCGAGGTGATATTGCATTTTGTACTGAAATACGACGCCGAACGTTTGAGGCTGTTAAACGTAAAATTTCATGAAAATCTGTTTTTTATGAAAACGCTCCCAAAAAGTGGGCGTGGCCAAAACTTTTGTACGAGTGGATTGTAGGGAGTCTGAATACCTAAATATTTCGTATTAACAAAATTTTTGGGTTTCATATAATTTAGTGAAGTTATAGAAAAGTAGGCGTGGCAGTCGGCGGATTAAAAAAAATTTTAGTAGTATTGTATTTTTTTTTCGGAAGCCCAAATATGAAATTTCAGAGTCCCAGTTAAATATTTAAAACCCAAAAATCGGTTTTGTGATGAAAACGCCCCCAAAAAGTGGGCGTCGCCAAAACTGTTCTATGGGTGAATTGTAGGGAATCTGAATACCTAAATATTTGGACTTAACAAAATTTTTGGGTTTCATATAATTTAGTGAAGTTATGAAAAAGTGGGCGTGGCATTGAACGGATTTCAAAAAATTTTACACTTGCACTGTATCTTTTTCTCAGAAGCCCAGATATGAAATTTCATCGTCCTAGCTCAAAATTTAAGGCCCAAAAAGCGGTGACATACGGACGGATCTATCTCGATTATTTCTCTATGTTACAAACTATGTGTCAAACTTAATATACCCTTAGGATAGGGTATAAAAACAACTTATGCCATGAGTGGTGGGAAGATGTTTTTGTTTGTAGCAATTCTTCTTCTGCTTTTACAATCTTTATACCCTATCCTAAGGGTATATTAAGTTTGACACATAGTTTGTAACATAGAGAAATAATCGAGATAGACCCTATAAAGTATATATATTCGTGATCAGCATCAATAGCGAAATCGCTTGAGCGATGACCGTCCGTCCGTCCGTCCGTATGTCACCGCTTTTTGGGCCTTAAATTTTGAGCTAGGACGATGAAATTTCATATCTGGGTTTCTGAGAAAAAGATACAGTACAAGTGTAAAATTTTTTTAAATCCGCCCACTGCCACGCCCACTTTTTCATAACTTCATTAATTTATATGAAACCGAAAAATTTTGTGTATTTAGGCATTCAGACTCCCTACAATCCACTCATACAAAAGTTTTGTCCACGCCCATTTTTTGGGGGCGATTTTTTGGCCATAAATTTTTAACTAGGACAATGAAATATCTGGGTTTCTGACGAAAAGATACAGTAGAAGTGTAAATTTTTTTTACATCCGCCCACTGCCACGCCTACTTTTTTATAACTTCACTAAATTATATGAAACCGAAAAATTTTGTTAAGTCCAAATATTTAGGTATTCAGATTCCCTACAATTCACCCATAGAACAGTTTTGGCCACGCCCACTTTTTGGGGGTGTTTTCATCAAAAAACCGATTGTGATAAAATTTTACGTGTAACATCCTCAAACATTCGAGGTCATAGCCATATTTGAGTACAAAATGCAATTTGGCCACGACCACTTTATAGAGAGGAGGATAGGGTATCAGACGATCCGTTCCAGACTTATTGTAGCTTTTCTGTATGTTTTTTGATTCGCTTAGAAAGCATATCTTAACTTGTTCCGCATTTCTGCCTTCTACAAAATCGGTTAAAAGATTTAAACCTTGGATATCTCGTTCCTTATTAAACAAAGTTATAGGTAAAAATAAATTAAGATTAAAATGCAAAAGATATCCTGATAACCAGGGTCTTAAAAGAAGGTATAAGAAATTGTGTATCGAACTAAAAAGAGAGATTCCTATTTGCCGGGATAAATATTACCGTGCTGAATTCAGCTCTGCACAGGAAAATGTAAGAAATGAATGGAGAGTTGTTAATAGCTTGTTGAATAAAACGAATTCTTCTAAAAAACCTACTGTTTTACTTATTGATAACTGTGAAATTTATGACAAGCTTGCTATTGCTAATGTTTTGAACTTTGCTAATGTCGGCTGCAATCGACAACCGAGTCCTGTACCATCACTTTGTTTTACTTGTCCTTCCATTTGTGGATGTGTTGAACCGTCGCACAGTAGTAGTTTTGTCTTTCAACCTATAACCTCTTTCGAAATCCTGAAAATTATTGGAACTTTACCATTAGGTAATAATTTCAAATTTTGTCCTAGACATACAGAAAAGCTACAATCCGTCTGGATCGGATATAATTGCATTTCGTACTCAAATATGGCTATAACCTCGAATGTTTGAGGATGTTACATGTAAAATTTGATCAAAATCGGTTTTTTGATGAAAACGCCCCCAAAA
This sequence comes from Xylota sylvarum, assembly GCA_905220385.1. NCBI lineage: Eukaryota > Metazoa > Arthropoda > Insecta > Diptera > Syrphidae > Xylota > Xylota sylvarum. The sequence continues at coordinate 63,006,675 of LR999957.1, read as the reverse complement.
AGTGGGCGTGGCCAGAACTCTTCTATGGGTGAATTGTAGGGAATCTGAATACCTAAATATTTGGACTTAACAAAATTTTTGGGTTTCATATAATTTGTGGAGTTATGAAAAAGTGGGCGAGGCATTGAACGGATTTACAAAATATTTACGCTTGTACTGTATCTTTTTCTCAGAAGCCCAGACATGAAATTTCATCGTCCTAGCTCAAAATTTAAAGCCCAAAAAGCGTTGACATACGGTGACGGACGGTCATCGCTCAATCCATTTCGCTATTGATGCTGATCACGAATATATATACTTTATAGGGTCTATCTCGATTATTTCTCTATGTTACAAACTATGTATCAAACTTAATATACTCTTAGGATAGGGTAAAACATACAGAAAAGCTACAAGCCGTCTGGAACGGATCGTATGATACCCTATCCTCCTCTCTATAAAGTGGGCGTGGCCAAATTGCATTTTGTACTCAAATATAGCTATAATGTCGAACGTTTGAGGATGTTACATGTAAAATTTTATCAAAATAGGTTGTTTGATGATAACGCCCCCAAAAAGTAGGCGTGGCCAAAACTGTTCTATGGGTGAATTGTAGTTAATCTAAATACGCAAATATTTGGTCTTAACAAAATTTTTCGGTTTGATATAATTTAGTGAAGTTATGAAAATTTGGGCGTGGCAGTGGGCGGATGTAAAAAACTTTTACACTTGTACTGTATCTCTTTCCTGGAAGCCCAGATATGAAATTTCGTCCTAGTTAAAAATTTAAGGCCCAAAAATCGGTGTTGTAATAAAAACGCCCCCAAAAAGTGGGCGTGGCCAAAACTTTTGTATGGGTGGATTGTAGTTAATCTGAATGCCTAAATATTTGGTCTTAACAAAATTTCTCGGTTTCATATAATTTAGTGAAGTTATGAAAAAGTGGGCGTGGCAGTGGGCGGATTTTAAAAATTTTTACGCTTGTACTGTATCTTTTTCTTAGAAGCCCAGATATGAAATTTCATCGTCCTAGCTCAAAATTTAAGGCCCAAAAAGCAGTGACATACGGACGGACGGTCATCGCTCAATCGATTTCGCTATTGATGCTGATCACGAATATATATACTTTATAGGGACTATCTCGATTATTTCTCTATGTTACAAACTATGTGTCAAACTTAATATACCCTTAGGATAGGGTATAAACACTGCATGTTTCATAGTGGATGTCTTGGCTAATGTTTATAATCGTTGCGTGTTCGAAGGTGTTTTTATACCCTATCCTAAGGGTATATTAAGTTTGACACATAGTTTGTAACATAGAGAAATAATCGAGATAGTCCCTATAAAGTATATATATTCGTGATCAGCATCAATAGCGAAATCGATTGAGCGATGACCGTCCGTCCGTCCGTCCGTCCGTCCGTCCGTATGTCACCGCTTTTTGGGCCTTAAATTTTGAGCTAGGACGATGAAATTTCATATCTGGGCTTCTGAGAAAAAGATACAGTACAAGTGTAAAAATTTTTGAAATCCGCCCACTGCCACGCCCACTTTTTCATAACTTCACTAAATTATATGAAACCGAAAAATTTTGTTAAGACCAAATATTTAGGCATTCAGATTCCCTACAATCCACCCATACAAAAGTTTTGGCCACGCCCACTTTTTGGGGGCGTTTTTATTACAACACCGATTTTTGGGCCTTAAATTTTTAACTAGGACGCTGAAATTTCATATCTGGGCTTCCAAGAAAAATATTCAATGCAAGTGTAAATTTTTTTTACATCCGCCCACTGCCACGCCTACTTTTTTATAACTTCACTAAATTATATGAAACCGAAAAATTTTGTTAAGACCAAATATTTGGGTATTCAGATTCCCTACAATTCACCCATAGAACAGTTTTGGCCACGCCCACTTTTTGGGGGCGTTTTCATCGAAAAACCGATTTTCATAAAATTTTACATGTAACATCCTCAAACGTTCGACATTATAGCTATATTTGAGTACAAAATGCAATTTGGCCACGCCCAGAGAGAGGAGGATAGGGTATCATACGATCCGTTCCAGACGGATTGTAGCTTTTCTGTATGTTTCCTGATAGTCTTAAATGTGCTGATGTCATTCCTTTACTCAAAAAAGGCTCTGCCGCAGATATCAGTAACTACAGACCCATCTCACTTTTTTCTGTTTTTAGCAAAATTTTTGAAAAACTAATGAAAACTAGAACAGTGAGTTTTTTTAGAAAAAAATAAGTTTTTCAGTCCAAATCAATTTGGCTTTTTAAAAGGCAAGACGACGGAAGATGCTCTGCTACAGTTTTGTTCTCTTATAATGTCACATCTCCATGAGAAATAAAGTGCACGACTGGGTCGTACGTACTTGCACCTTAATGCTATAAGTTTATAATCCTATAAGCACTGAATTTCAAGTTTTTTTTGTGAAAACGCCATCAAAAAGTGGGCGTGTCTATATATGATGTTAAGGTAAATTATAGAAATTTTCAAAGCCTATGAATTTTGTTTTAACAATTTTTTTCGATTTCTAGTAAAAATTTTGAAAAAGTAAAATTTTTTAAAAGTAGGCGTGGCATTTCCAAAACTTGGTATATTATAATTTTGCATTTATCATATCCACCTCAGATATTGATTTTAAGCCCAATCGCTGTAGAAATAGACGAGAAGCAGTCAATTTGTAAAATTACCGTTATAAGCATTTTTCGCGCAAAACGTGGTATGCCATCTAATAGCAAGTGCCGAAGCTAACTCACATATGAAATTTTATCAAAATCGTTAGAGCCGTTTTCGAGAAAATCCATTTTTAGTGAAATCGGCCTTAAGTAAACTACCCTTAATTTTGAGGTTAGAATGAAAATTCCAATTTCGCCTCTAGGGATTATCCCACAGACCCCAGATATGAAGTTTGAAGCAAATCCGTCCAGCCGTTTGGACTGCAGTCGAATATACAGACAGACAGACAGACAGACAGACAGACAGACAGACAGACAGACAGACGGAATTGGCGGACCCACTTTTTTGGACTTCTCCATTATAGTAATGTCAAGTTTGATTAAAATCTCGAGTTCGAAATTTTTCACGAAACCAATACTTGCCCTATAGGTATAGGTGCAAGTAAAAAGATCGATGGACTGCTAACTAGGAGGTGGTCCAGTGGCCTTCTAGCTGCATGTGGGTGTGTATAGAGGGATTTTAGGAGAGGATTTTCCGTAGCCTTGAGGCTTCGGAGATCTCTTCTATGCTTTCGCAGAAAAATCTCTTTATTTTTCCTTCCTCAATGAAGTTTTTTATTTTCAAAGAGACAGCTTGTAGGCAACCAAATCAGTTGTCTCACGAGAGCTTTTAGATTAAATAGGAACATAGTTTCCTTCCTAAGAACATCCAAATCAACATTTCACCAAGGTGGTTTCTGCTTTCCTCGAGGTTTACGTAGAGGACAAGCCCACTACATTGCGTCATTAAGTGCCCTTGTAAGGACATGCATAATGCAGTCAAGCTCCTCAGTGTTTATAGGTTTCGTAGCTGAAATGGGGAAATGAACTGATTGGACAGTTTCGTTGTCGCGTTTGCAAATCCAGTCATCATTCTTTAGTCCATACGCATGTCTCCAGTAATGCTCTACCGTCGCCTGGAATCACTATGTCACCCTTTAACACTAACTCATCCTCGCGCTCTCCAAATCAAACTCAATCCAATTAAGGTCCAGTTTCCATGCACGTAAATAACCAATATCTTTACCGCCGATGTAGTCAAAATGTTCCGGCAAATATGGGTTGACGAATTACAAGGAATTGTTTGGCGTAATAGTCCCACGGAATAAGTTTCGTATTTCCGATTATGCACTGTTACGTATAGTACTGCATCCGCACCGTTTTTGTCAGTTCGAGTCCTAAAACAACTGTCAGAGCACTATCAGTTCGATTATCCTAACGCATCCCAGACATTTAAGTTGATGACGTTATGACAGGTTCAATTTCCGTCAAAGCATTGATCGCATTACAATCGGAGCTAGTTGCACTTCTGTCAAGGGCTAAATTTCATCTTCGAAAATGGAACTCGAACTGAATACTCTATCTTTGATACTGAACGCTCACAGTTGATAAAAGTATTAGGCATGTATTGGAATCCTGTCAGAGACGATCTTTCTTACCGCATGACGAAATCCTTTCAACAGAATCAAAATCGCGCATCTTCGATCCATTAGGTTTATTAGCTCCTTCTGTTGTCTTATTTAAGATGATGTTTCAAGGGCTCTGATCATCCGATTTAAATTTAGGGTGGGACGACTCACTACCACCTGCTCTTGCTGAAAGGTGGATCACCTATAGAAAGGATCTGCCATGCCTTGAACGAATTAAGGTGCCTAGACATTTTTTCACGTCGATAGATGAGATCGAATTACATGGATTTTCGGATGCGTCATCAGTGGCATAAGCTGCCGTTGTCTACTCTCGTTGCAGAATGGCGTACAACGAATTTATGGTTACTATAGTGGAATCGAAGACCAAAGTGGCACTACTTAAACCCGGTTTGATCCGGTTGTTAAACCAAATCAAATCGTCGATAACAACCAACATTTCAAAAAACAGTTGCCTGGTGTGATTCGGAAATCGTTCTGCATTGGCTATCTTCACCACCTCGTCGATGGACAACTTTCGTCGCCAATCGCACAGCGGCTATACTTGAAACGTGAGGCGTCATATTTCCTCGGAATTCAACCCGGCAGATTGTGCTTCGCGAGATGTTCGTCCATCTGATCTTGCTAATAACAATATTTGGCAGGTCCGTCATGGTTATCATCACCAGAAGAAGATTGGCCGATCTCTATACTAAAGACGCAAAAATTGTATATAGTATTAATTTCTTCAACTGACTTCGACATTATTTAAACATTATTGGACAAAATTTCTGCGTGGTATCGAGTTCAAAGAGTTGTTGCGTATTGCCTGCGGTTTTCCTCTAATTGTCGAACGGTGAAATCAGAACGGCTTTTGTCGGGATTAAGCTTACGAGAAATCCGAAAGGTGAGACTCTTAATTCTAAAATCGGTACCTACTTCAGTGCGGATATTACCTGAATGATTGACAACAACTTCCGGTTAAATCAAAACTGCTAAGGTACTCCGCGTTTGTTGATTGTGATGGACTTCTTCGTGTTGGTGGCAGAATAAAAACATACAGAAAAGCTACAATCCGTCTGGAACGGATCGTATGATACCCTATCCTCCTCTCTATAAACTGGGCTTGGCCAAATTGCATTTTGTTCTCAAATATAGCTATAATGTCGAACGTTTGAGGACTTGGCCAAATTGCATTTTATTCTCAAATATAGCTATAATGTCGAACGTTTGAGGATGTTACATGTAAAATTTTATCAAAATAAGTTTTTTGATGATAACGCCCCTAAAAAGTGGGCGTGGCCAAAACTGCTCTATGGGTGAATTGTAGAGAATCTAAATACCCAAATATTTGGTCTTAACAAAATTTTTCGGTTTCATATAATTTAGTGAAGTTATAAAAAAGTAGGCGTGGCAGTGGGCGGATGTAAACAAATTTTACACTTGTGCTGTATCTTTTTCTTGGAAGCCCAGATATGAAATTTCAGCATCCTAGATAAAAATGTAAGGCCCCCAAAAAGTGGGCGTGGCCAAAACTTTTGTATGGGTGGATTGTAGGGAATCTGAATGCCTAAATATTTGGTCTTAACAAAATTTTTCGGTTTCATATAATTTAGTGAAGTTATGAAAAAGTGGGCGTGGCAGTGGGCGGATTTCAAAAATGTTTACACTTGTACTGTATCTTTTTCTCAGAAGCCCAGATATGAAATTTCATCGTCCTAGCTCAAAATTTAAGGCCCAAAAAGCGGTGACATACGGACGGACGGACGGACGGACGGACGGACGGACGGACGGACGGTCATCGCTCAATCGATTTCGCTATTGATGCTGATCACGAATATATATACTTTATAGGGTCTATCTCGATTATTTCTCTATGTTACAAACTATGTGTCAAACTTAATATACCCTTAGGATAGGGTATAAACATACAGAAAAGCTACAATCCATCTGGAACGGATCGTATGATACCCTATCCTCCTCTCTATAAAGTGGGCGTGGCCAAATTGCATTTTGTACTCAAATATAGCTATAATGCCGAACGTTTGAGGATGTTACATGTAAAATTTTATCAAAATAGGTTTTTTGATGATAACGCCCCCAAAAAGTGGGCGTGGCCAAAACTGTTCTATGGGTGAATTGTAGGGAATCTAAATACCCAAATATTTGGTCTTAACAAAATTTTTCGGTTTCATATAATTTAGTGAAGTTATAAAAAAGTAGGCGTGGCAGTGGGCGGATGTAAAAAAATTTACATTTCTACTGTATCTTTTCGTCAGAATCCCAGATACAAAAATCGGTTTTTTGATGAAAACGCTCCCAAAAAGTGGGCTTGGCCAAAACTTTTGTATGGGTGGATTGTAGGGAATCTGAATGCCTAAATATTTGGTCTTAACAAAATTTTTCGGTTTCATATAATTTAGTGAAGTTATGAAAAAGTGGGCGTGGCAGTGGGTGGATTTAAAAAATGTTTACACTTGTACTGTATCTTTTTCTCAGAAGCCCAGATATGAAATTTCATCGTCCTAGCTCAAAATTTAAGGCCCAAAAAGCGGTGACATACGGACGGACGGACGGACGGACGGACGGACGGTCATCGCTCAATCGATTTCGCTATTGATGCTGATCACGAATATATATACTTTATAGGGTCTATCTCGATTATTTCTCTATGTTACAAACTATGTGTCAAACTTAATATACCCTTAGGATAGGGTATAAAAATCGACAATTTCGTTCAGTATCAAACACCCCATTATACTTCCTAACAATAACAATATTTCTTATCTAACTGCTACAGAAATACATGTGAATCACCTCCATCCTGGAGTATCTGAAACCTTTGCTATAGTCCAGCAGCAATATTGGATATTGGGTAGTCGTAACCTTAGCAGGAAGATCGTCCATAAGTGTAAGATCTGCTTCATGCAAAAAAAAAAAATAATCAGTACTCAGCTGATGAGGGATCTACCATCTCAACGCATACAGCCGAGTCGTCCGTTTTTACACAAAGGTTGCGATTATGCTGGTCCAATAACAATTAAACTCTCACGTGGTCGTAAGCCCAAATAATCGAAAGCGTACATAGCATTGTTTGTATGTCCACGAAAGCGATCCATCTGGATTTGGTAAGTGACCTTACCTCGAAAGCCTTTCTTGCAGCTTTACGAATGTTTGTTTCTCATAGGGGATTATGTTCCAATATCTACAGTGACAATGGAACTAACTTCCAAGGTGCTCGTCGCTGTTTAAACGAGATGCACTAGTTAGTTATTGAGAAGCATAGACATAAAAGCAATCTTACATTCGTTTCTTCCACGTCTATACCACCTTCCAGGTGATCATGTAGATCATTTAAGTAGAGTGCAAGTAATAAAGGCGATAATAGGCATCTGTATATTTGTATGTATATACGCAGCTGACGAAGTTTATAAATCATATTATACCATTTAAAGTGTCCCACGGGATATAACGGTATATGAAATGAAAATAGATCCTACTGCCACACGATTTTTTTGTTCGCCGGAACTTCAGGAATCTCCCATTAAAGCATTATACCTCTTAATTGGGACACCACTTATATTAATAATTATAAATTGTAATTTATTTTCAATTAGTATACAATATTTCAATTCTCTAATTTGATAGAAATCCTCCTAACTTTAATATTGAATTGTACGCTGTGATTACGCAATTGAACAGGATTGCCTTCACTATCTGACAAATTACCATTCATCATCTAAAGGATTATTTGTGCAGACGAAAAGTATAATCCCGTTTCAATTAATCTCGGAATTAAATCCCGAATAGAAATGGGTCCCCCACATCGCTGAGACGAGCACAAAAAAATTGTGAGGGATGAAGAACCGCCTGCCCCACTTTCTACAGTGTGCATCATATAACCATGCTTCATCCTTAAAAGCAAATTTATGTTCCCTTATGACGTTGAGCAATAACTCATACATCCCGCCCGCTGAGTTGTACGTGAGAATATGGCAAATCAAAATTTACATAGCACATCGATAAATATGTGCACATCTTACAATACCGCGAGCATCATGGTTAGTAGCATATAGCATCCCAACAAGTGATGGTAAAAAAAATAATGTTCCACTCTGGCAGGACTGTGAGTAATGAGAAAATGAAAACAGCTATGATCTAAGGAACTCCCGGCATACAGCAGACGTGCTCATCTCTGGTCTCATATGGGAATTTGTCTATTGGACTTATTGCACGTATCGGCCTTATGAATACTTCATCTATAACAGTATGAGTGGGCTGCAGTTTGCGTGTTCTAAAGCTTAGTTGTATATTTTTTGGCATAATAACATTGAAGCAGATTTCAATGTTTCTTGTATGTAATTTTTCTAGCACGTATTGCCAGGAAGGAAGGGAAATGTGACAAGTCGAAAATGATAGTATGTGCTTTACCTGCCGCGACAAGTCGACACGGGTCCGAGGGCCAAGCTTTTCACAACCGTTTTGTGTGTGTCATATTCTTCACATGGATTTAAGAGACCTACCTGCCATGTCTAAAGTGTAATTTTTCTCGAAAACTGGTGAGGTTGTTGTTGTCTGGGAACCGACCCACTAACCTCTGAGCCAAGATGCCTCATATGATACTATCTGAATCGCCCACCTTCGGTCGTATGTTTTGCATTTGCATAGTATGAATAAGTACAGATAAGCGTAAATATAGGATCTCTACGGCATCACCATTACCACTGAACCTAGTAATGTCTTAATTATGGCATACTGGAAATCAATTTGGAATACATAGATTACTAAAAGGGCAGGAGTGAAATCCGGTTGAAATGGATTTGAGGCTAATACTGCTAACACCTCTTAACCATTAAAACCTTAATATGCTCCAAAATACGTTCAATTTATCGTCGCCATTATGTTGGTGATGTAGATCTAGATGTAACATTTCTCGTTAGCACCGATCCTGGCACAACAACCCATATGGGTCTGTGTCAACCCTCGCATGGCCTCACTGCTTGCAAAGAACATTGAAAGCAACCTTGAGTAGGGACCCAACAGAAATGATTGCAACAAACAAAAAAAAAACAACAATCGATGAAAGACAAAAGAAGAGCGATGAAAACCCCTTCCTTAGAAGTTTGACAGTTGCAAGTTCGCTAACAAAACAGACGGCAACCACAAGTAAGGTGTCAAACAGGGCGAGATGAAACCCCTTCAAATGAATCCTAGAGTCGCTGGAACGCCAACTATCCAAATGTCATCTGGTCTGACCCAAAGACCGGATGAAACATCAAAGGGCCAAATGACGAATGTGACAACCCACCTACATATGTATCTGTTTTTCAGAACCTAGGAAAGCAGATAGAAATCCTAGCGGATAAGTTGGAGGATTGAAAAAAGCGCTCGATCAACCAGACAATGCGAGATACCATTGATACTATCATACTATCCTACACCTACAGAGCCCTTATAACGTGGGCGTTGTCCTATATGGCTGACGATAACTTCGATTGTTTAAAAAATGTTACATGTGAAAATGGTTTTTTTAATGATAACGCACCTAAAACGTAAGCGTGCCCTAAACTGACGTATGGGTGAATTATAGCTCATCTGAATGACTAAATATTTGGTGTTAAGAAAATTTTTCGATTTCATGTAAAATACTAAAGTTATGAAAAGTGGACTTCAAAAATGTTTACACTTGTAGTGTTTCTCTTTCTTAAAAGCCCAGATATGAAATTGCATCCTCTTGGCTCAACATTTAAGATCCAAAAAGTAGTGGCGGACGGACATGACCCAATCGATTTCGCTATTGATACTGAATAGAAATATATGTATGTACATACATATATGTTTTATAGGGTCTATCTCGATTTGTTTTCTATAGCACAAAGTATGTACATTTGATTCAAATTCAATACATATTATATAATCTTAGGATTGGGTATGAAAATGGTTATCCAAGCGATTCAGAGACGGTTGAAGATGATGATCCTATTCTTTATTTATTTCTAAATGCATGTTGAAATCGGCGCTTGGTTGTTGTGATAATAAAGATGAACTCGATTGAATCATATATCGATTTCTTTTTTATACCCTATCCTGAGGGTATATTAAGTTTGACACATAGTTTGTAACATAGAGAAATAATCGAGATAGACCCTATAAAGTATATATATATTCGTGATCAGCATCAATAGCGAAATCGATTGAGCGATGACCGTCCGTCCGTCCGTCCGTCCGTCCGTATGTCACCGCTTTTTGGGCCTTAAATTTTGAGCTAGGACGATGAAATTTCATATCTGGGCTTCTGAGAAAAAGATACAGTACAAGTGTAAAAATTTTTGAAATCCGCCCACTGCCACGCCCACTTTTTCATAACTTCACTAAATTATATGAAACCGAAAAATTTTGTTAAGACCAAATATTTAGGCATTCAGATTCCCTACAATCCACCCATACAAAAGTTTTGGCCACGCCCACTTTTTGGGGGCGTTTTCATCACAAAACCGATTTTTGGGCCTTAAATTTTTAACTAGGACGCTGAAATTTCATATCTGGGCTTCTGACGAAAAGATACAGTACAAGTGTAAATTTTTTTTACATCCGCTCACTGCCACGCCTACTTTTTTATAACTTCACTAAATTATATGAGACCGAAAAATTTTGTTAAAACCAAATATTTAGGTAATTAGATTCCCTACAATTCACCCATAGAACAGTTTTGGCCACGCCCACTTTTTGGGGGCGTTATCATCAAAAAACCTATTTTGATAAAATTTTACATGTAACATCCTCAAACGTTCGGCATTATAGCTATATTTGAGTACAAAATGCAATTTGGCCACGCCCACTTTATAGAGAGGAGGATAGGGTATCATACGATCCGTTCCAGACGGATTGTAGCTTTTCTGTATGTTTAATACTAATTAGATTTAAGAATATTTTGAATGACTAAAATTAATTAATTTCTTTAAAAAAAAACTTTGCACTACACAGCAGAGCTATTTTAATAAACTGTTATTTTTTTACGAGATTTTAGATTAACCGGATTTTTCGACCGAATTTAAATAAAAAATTCCTTTGACCGAATTTAAAAAAAAACATACAGAAAAGCTACAATCCGTCTGGAACGGATCGTATGATACCCTATCCTCCTCTCTATAAAGTGGGCGTGGCCAAATTGCATTTCGTACTCAACTATAGCTATAATGTCAAACGTTTGAGGATGTTACATGTAAAATTTTATCAAAATCGGTTTTTTGATGAAAACGCCCCCAAAAAGTGGGCGTGGCCAAAACTCTTCTATGGGTGAATTGTAGGGAATCTAAATACCCAAATATTTGGACTTAACAAAATTTTTCGGTTTCATATAATTTAGTGAAGTTATAAAAAAGTAGGCGTGGCAGTGGGCGGATGTAAACAGAATTTACACTTGTACTGTATTTTTTTCTCAGAAGCCCAGGTATGAAATTTCATCGTCCTAACTCAAAATTTAAGGCCCAAAAATCGGTTTTGTGATGAAAACGCCCCCAAAAAGTTGGCGTGGCCAAAACTTTTGTATGGGTGGATTGTAGGGAATCTGAATGCCTACATATTTGGTTTTAACAAAATTTTTCGGTTTCATATAATTTAGTGAAGTTATGAAAAAGTGGGCGTGGCAGTGGGCGGATTTCAAAAATTTTTACACTTGTTCTGTATCTTTTTCTCAGAAGCCCAGATATGAAATTTCATCGTCCTAGCTCAAAATTTAAGGCCCAAAAAGCGGTGACATACGGACGGACGGACGGACGGACGGACGGTCATCGCTCAATCGATTTCGCTGTTGATGCTGATCACGAATATATATACTTTATAGGGTCTATCTCGATTATTTCTCTATGTTACAAACTATGTGTCAAACTTAATAAGGATAGGGTATAATAAGTTCGGTCATACGGTCAGCTTTGACTGGATTCACAAAAAAACACTGGTCATAATAAAGAATAATGCTACCCAAACAGTGCCATGGCCGAAAAAAGGTCAGGATAGTAAGAAAAAACAGGAGCCAACAACCAATATATCGAGCTCAAAACGACAACAAAAGTTCAGCACCAGCGACGAAAAAAGAGCATTGCGAATGAGCAGCAAGAAACCCTATGGAGCAGAGAATGTCCCGAAAGACCGGCAGCTAAAAAATAAAGACAACGAAACCTGATCAATAATTGTCAGCAAGACCCAAAAGCCCAAAAATAAAGGGAAACAAAATATATGGCGAAAAGAGAAGAGAAATATGAGAGCAAACCCTGATCTGAAAGAGCTGTCGGAGAAACATGAATAAGATCCGGAAGACAGCCAAGGGCGAGTACCAGGAGCACAGCTGAAAAACAGGCCAAACAAGTGACAACTTCCCTCCCGGTGGAACGATGCTAAGCTGAGAGCAGATTGGCTTAAAATGCGAATACGCCAGCAGCGAGCAATACAAAGACAAAGAGAAGATTGTGAAGAGATAAGAGAAGAATTCTTGAGGAGGAAGAGTAAAACCGAATCTTTCCAATCACTAAGAGACGACTTCCAAAGTAACCCGTGAAAAGCGCCTCTAAGATAGTTATAGTTAAAAGTGGCACAGCAGCGTACCGACATGCCCGACCATGAAGAATATTATAGTCAGTGGGCTACTCCCAGGGAATTCCAGAGTGTATCCCCCAGAGGATACGGATCTGTAGAAGTCCTGGAAGCAATGGGCTCAACGAAAAGTAATAAGACTCCAGGAATATACGAGATCCAAGACTTCGTCTTAAGGAAGGCATTAAAACCCAACCAGAGGTGTTTGCGAACCTTTATACAAGATGCCTGACTGAAGGAAAATTCGATCTGTAATGGGCAAAGGCTGCGCTAATGGCAAAAGCAGTAAGCCCCCAGAACAACCTCGGTCATAAAAACGACTGGGCAAAGTAAGGAAAATGCTGGAAAGGGAGACAATGCGCCTTCCAACCGACGGGTTCAGAATATACATACAAGCAGTCTGTGAAATTGCATTGAAGCCATATCTAGCACCAGATGGAAAGGAGAACAAAACAGTACTGCTCTGTAGTTACGCTCGACGTAAACAATGCGTTCAACTCGGCCAGCTGGAATTTCATTATGAGAGCGCTTAGGAATAGTCGAGTGCCAAACTACCTGTTGCGAGTAATTAGATATGTATATATTATTTTGAAGGCATAACCCTCTTCTAAGACATGGATTAAGTGCCGAAAAAGTATAAAATCAGCCTTCCCGATAGAACATTATGTATAATAGAGTAGGCAGGTGAACATACAAACTGCTGCCGAACATATAAGTGTAGACAAGAAGAAAACAAGGTGAAGTAAACTTCTACCTTACCCAATTGTTGCGGTAATACCACAACTCCCCCTTTCTTCCGTAGCCATGGTCGCACCAGCTATAGCTCCACTTCCCCAACATCTTGCATTGTCAACCACTATAGGTGACTGAGATGATGACAGAGACAGGCGGTCTCTTAGCCAGCGAGATGTCAAAGGAAGCGGCCGACGACGACGAAAAAAAACATACAGAAAAGCTACAATCCGTCTGGAACGGATCGTCTAATACCCTATCCTCCTCTCTATAAAGTGGGCGTGGCCAAATTGCATTTCGTACTCAAATATGGCTATAACCTCGAACGTTTGAGGATGTTAAATGTATAATTTTATCAAAATCTGTTTTTTGACGAAAACGCCCCCAAAAAGTGGGCGTGGCCAAAACTGTTCTATGGGTGAATTGTAGGGAATCTATATACCTAAATATTTGGACTTAACAAAATTTTTCGGTTTCATATAATTTAGTGAAGTTATAAAAAAGTAGGCGTGGCAGTGGGCGGATGTAAACAAATTTTACACTTGTACTGTATCTTTTTCTTGGAAGTCCAGATATGAAATTTCAGCGTCCTAGTTAAAAATTTAAGGCCCAAAACTCGGTTTTGTAGTGAAAACGCCCCCAAAAAGTGGGCGTGGCCAAAACTTTTGTATGGGCGGATTGTAGGGAATCTGAATGCCTAAATATTTGGTCTTAACAAAATTTTTCGGTTTCATATAATTTAGTGAAGTTATGAAAAAGTGGGCGTGGCAGTGGGCGGATTTCAAAAATTTTTACACTTGTTCTGTATCTTTTTCTCAGAAGCCCAGATATGAAATTTCATCGTCCTAGCTCAAAATTTAAGGCCCAAAAAGCGGTGACATACGGACGGACGGACGGACGGACGGACGGTCATCGCTCAATCGATTTCGCTATTGATACTGATCACGAATATATATACTTTATAGGGTCTATCTCGATTATTTCTCTATGTTACAAACTATGTGTCAAACTTAATATACCCTTAGGATAGGGTATAAAGAGGAGACACCGCCAGCATACATCTACAAATATATCTAGATATACGAAACATCTACACGACACCGAGAAGAAGGGACAGATGGCCCCGAGCGACGCTGCAACATAAACAGCCAAATACACAAATACCCAAATTGTGAGTGGTCACGGTGTAGTGGTAATGCTTTCGGCTCTTGAATAGAAGGTTGTGTGTTCAAGTCCCAACCATACCCATTCAATTTGTAAATTAAAATCATAACCCCCAAACTCCACCTAGAGTACGCAATATGTATGCTCGAATAAAGAATTGCGAATTAAGAGCCGAATGCAATAGTTCTCCCCGCTTAGTACGGACACCACCCACGGAGTACAGTCTGAGACCTAACAACACCTGAGTTTCAAAAAATACCACTACACAAAATCTATCCTATCTTTCTCTTCTTTCCGACTTACGCTATAAAAAGTAGTGCATACTCTTAGGCGTAAGTCAACACCAACGGCTAGCGCGTGTTTCGACATTAGAAGGGTAGTCATAACCCCTTGAGTGCAAGCACATTATAAAAAAAAAAAAAACCCCTACACGAAACACATAACCACAACAATCGAGGAGAGGGACGGACGGTTCAAAGAAAATGAGAACGAACACTTAAAGCTCCACGTACACAATACATACGAATAACAGGCGATCGACGAGATGGGGCGAACGGTCCCAGAGCGAAATAATCCCCAACAAAAAACACAAATTACGCCTACACGACAACACTCTTCAACACATTACAAACTACGTCAACGTTACATCGAGAGAAAGAGAGAGAGAGAGGGAGGAAGGACGATCCTATAAAACATCGCACTCACCAACACAACAACCAGTACGATACGGAAAAGAGGGACAGACTATCCCAACTCGCAACACAATCCCATGCTCAACACAAAATATCGCATTCACCAACTCATAACAATCCACACCAACAGAGTGAGGACGGACGGTCCTAAAACATAAAACGTAACATCCACCACGACAACCTATGTGCATCAACGATGTTACATTCAACGCGAAAACGAGTTTTGACGCACCAACCCAGGCTGATTCCAGAGGAGTTCATCAATGGCAAGGACCCCAACCTATCTCTAGACACATGTACGTGGTGACACGTCATCAGCTCGTCCTCATCCCCAAAATATGCGCGAGATTCCACCGGGCTAGAATAACTAGACAGCCGGGTCCTCAATCACTTCTTTCTTCTCGAACGGGATCTAACGCAAATCGGTGTTTGACCTTTTTTTAAGAACGAATACTTAATTTCTGGATCCTACCTTTTGCTCCTAACGCTTATTTTGAGAGCGAGAATGCCCACAAGTAACTTTGATTAGTAGTTGTGACGCCCTCAATTAGGACTCGACACGCAACAGCCAGAAGAATTGTTGGAGAAGGGCCTCACCCGACCCGCTGAACCGCGTAAAAGCGGAGTATAGCGCACAAAACCGTGATTGAACACCGCTACCGCTGAATGTCTCATGTATATGTATGTATTTGAGGGACTCTCGGGCTGAGTGGGCCAAGTACCAGAGCGAAATGACACTTTTTGGTTGACCATTAAAAGTAACTGTTCTGTCCGTAAAAATTGAGTCAGTTGAGGAGTTGTTTTTTATACCCTATCCTAAGGGTATATTAAGTTTGACACATAGTTTGTAACATAGAGAAATAATCGAGATAGACCCTATAAAGTTTATATATACATATATTAGTGTTCGTGATCAGCATCAATAGCGAAATCGATTGAGCGATGACCGTCCGTCCATATCTCACCGCTTTTTGGGCCTTAAATTTTGAGCTGGGAGGATGAAATTTCATATATAGGCTTTTCAGAAAAAGATACAGTACAAGTGTAAAATTTTTTAAATCCGCCCACTGCGCGCCCACTTTTTATAACTTCACTAAATTATATGAAACCGAAAATTATATGAAACAAAATATTTAGATAATCAGATTGTCTAAAATTCATTCATACATCAATTTTGGCCACGACCACTTTTTGAGGCGTTTCTATCAAAAACCAATTTTGATGAAATTTTACATGTAACATCCTCAAACGTTCGAAGTTATCGTCGTAGTTCAGCAGTACGGCCACGCCCATTTTATATGGCCTACATAGAAAGGAGGATCATAAGATCCGTTCTAGACGGATTGTAGCTTTTCTTTTAGATTGAGATCGGTGTGAAGTCTCACATACTGCTGGTGAGGAAAGCAGCGGAATTTCGTTAAGGATCTTCAAACGCTCCTTTCATTCGGAGTGGTTCAGGTTACATATTAGATGAAACTTTAGAGCAATAATAACTGCAGTCGATTTAATTTGAACATATCGAGAGATCCAGAAAGGCATCAAGCGCCGTAGTCCGACATGTACGCATCGCACCCTCTCGAGTCTTTGCATCTTTTAAATGGTACTCGTATTACGAGTTTAATCTATTCCCACTGTTACCACAATTGAGACACAAATGACAATTATGGTGTGAAATCATTTTGGCTTAAGTCCCTATTCTTGCTCGAAAAACTAGAACAAGCCCAGAAAGCTTTTGTGACCTTTTTGGTGATTCTAACTAGATGTTTATTCCGTTATTAGATGTTATTCTGTTAATTCCGAGATATTTAACTTTCTTGATGTGGACACTATTTAAAGTTAGGGTCTGGATTAGATTTAGGTTTCTTCCCCTAGTAAATACAGTGACTATCGCTTTTCGCAGGTTTACTGCCAATTTTTCGAACTACCACCAGGCACTGATTTTCATTAAGGTGATGATGGATTCGTGTTTGTCTCTGATTATTATACATATGTAGTTAATCCGCATAACCTTGGTCTGAAGTAGAAGGGACAAGACGTCTTGAAGACAACGTTTTGGTAATTTTTAGTGATAGTCATACCTGACCAATCTTAGCAGAAATAGTTCTATTGTTTAGCATGTTGTTATTTTTACGGAATGTATGGTGTATATACATACATATGTATGTTTATTTTTACGGAATTTGCTAAAGTTTTCGATACGTTCTACAATATGTGTTCTTCGATTCATACTTATATAATTTGTCTTTTATTTGACGATAGCTGTAGATAGAAGAATAAAATTTTTTTATATGACACCTGTATGGTTGATATAAAACATCTTCTAAATAAGCATTAATGTTTGTTATTAATTTCATTATTTTTAAAGTCGAACCGCTTGAACTAATGCGCTGTAAAAGTAGTAATATCATTTATCATGAAAAAGTCTACCGCCTTGTTATCGTGTCATCACAATCGGTTGTTGTGGTTTTGGGTGATAATTTTCGCAAACTCCTCCATTTAGAAATTTTATTTATTGTAAAATTGCATTCAATATCCCAGCTGATGTCCGTTCGAGCCGTAGAGAAATTTATATTGAAATCAATTTTGATTGGGTCCATTCCAGGATTATATGGCTATTAATTTCAAATGCAAATAATGTGATTGTTTAATGACCATCACTTTGATTTTAAAATGTTTTCCTAGCAATAGTCACAGAAAATTTATGTCTATCATAAAACCGTAATATAAACATATGCACGCACTTTAGGAATAGCATACACACATATAGATTCATACATATGTATATATGGATCTGTGTACAAAATTACATCGTTTGCACAAAAATACAAGAAAAAAAATCGAATAAATACAGAAAATCCTTTATATCTATCGAATTTGCATAACCTAATTTTTGTTGATCAAGCGATGCTGACCTATTGTGGCCAGCACTTGTCAATGTGCAAATGGGATCCTGAAAGCAGGGGTGATTATGGGGGTGTGTGCGAATGGCATTTAATTGCAAAAGTTATTTCAACAGTGCGGTAGTCGATGGCGGTTTAATGGTGGTTCGACGTGAACAAAATTGTCTATAAAATAATAAAGGCGCTTTAACTGTCGGATTGTTTTTTTTTTGAATTGGTTGATTTGACAGGTTACATGCGTTGAAATTATATGTACGTTTGTACATGATTTAGTTAACTTTTTAAATGTTTTAAGAAAGTATTCATTTTATAATGGGACTTTTAAAGATGTTGAAGTCGTAAACCCCAAAATGTAAGAGAATTTATATCCAAATTTATTCTCAGTTTTTAATTGGAATATTCGCGTAACCATTTTTTTCAATGTATTTATGTATGTATGTACATAAATATTCAACGGAATTTAGTAAAAATGTGGTGTTCATAGCCAATATACTCAATTTTGAAGATCATCAGAATACATTCAAAATAAAATTTATTAAGAGTAATGGAACTGTACTCGTGGTTGCCACTTGTGAAATACATAAATCTGTGATGTTACCAAAACGAAGTAAAAACATACAGAAAAGCTACAATCCGTCTGGAACGGATCGTATGATACGCTATCCTCCTCTCTATAAAGTGGACGTGGCCAAATTGCATTTTGTACTCAAATATAGCTATAATGTCGAACGTTTGAGGATGTTACATGTAAAATTTTATCAAAATCGGTTTTTTACTGAAAACGCCCCCAAAAAGTGGGCGTGACCAAAACTGTTCTATGGGTGAATTGTAGGGAATCTGTATACCTAAATATTTGGTCTTAACAAAATTTTTCGGTTTCATATAATTTAGTGAAGTTATAAAAAAGTAGGCGTGGCAGTGGGCGGATGTAAAAAAATTTTACACTTGTACTGTATCTTTTTCTTGGAAGCCCAGATATGAAATTTCAGCGTCCTAGTTAATAATTGAAGGCCCAAAACTCGGTTTTGTGATGAAAACGCCCCCAAAAAGTGGGCGTGGCCAAAACTTTTGTATGGGTGGATTGTAGGGAATCTGAATGCCTAAATATTTGGTCTTAACAAAATTTTTCGGTTTCATATAATTTAGTGAAGTTATGAAAAAGTGGGCGTGGCAGTGGGCGGATTTCAAAAATTTTTACACTTGTACTGTATCTTTTCCTCAGAAGCCCAGATATGAAATTTCATTGTCCTAGCTCAAAATTTAAGGCCCAAAAAGCGGTGACATGCGGACGGACGGACGGACGGTCATCGCTCAATCGATTTCGCTATTGATGCTGATCACGAATATATATACTTTATAGGGTCTATCTCGATTATTTCTCTATGTTACAAACTATGTGTCAAACTTAATATACCCTTAGGATAGGGTATAAACACTCGTCACCTGGACTGACAAAAATTAACTTTGATCACCTGAATAGTGTATTGCGCTCTAATAATTGGGGTGAGGTTTATGCTGAAGAAAATGCTTCCAAGGCTTATGGCTTATTTATTTATATTTTGATAACCTTCTTAGCAGCATCAAGTTATATCGCTGTTCAAAGAAAATCAGAAATAAGTCTTAAGCCCTGGATTAACGCATCTCTTCTTAACAAAATCAAATATAAACATACAGAAAAGCTACAATCCGTCTGGAACGGATCGTATGATACCCTATCCTCCTCTCTATAAAATGGGCTTGGCCAAATTGCATTTTGTACTGAAATATAGCTATAATGTCGAACGTTTGAGGATGTTACATGTAAAATTTTATCGAAATAGGTTTTTTGATGATAACGCCCCCAAAAAGTGGGCGTGGCCAAAACTATTCTATGGGTGAATTGTAGGGAATCTAAATACCCAAATATTTGGTCTTAACAAAATTTTTCGGTTTGATATAATTTAGTGAAGTTATAAAAAAGTAGGATGAAGTCATGCCCGATGACTGGACTATCAGCTCTATATGCCCCATCTTCAAGAAAGGCGATCCTATGTCTTGTAAGAACTACCGAGGCATATCCCTGCTTAATGTCGCATATAAGATCCTATCCAACGTACTGTGTGAACGTCTGAAGCCTTTCTGCAGCACACTAATCGGCACGTACCAGTGTGGCTTCCGGCCCGGCAGATCGACGATCGACCAAATTTTCACACTAAGGCAAATCCTGGAAAAGACCAACGAATTTCAAGTCGAGACTCACCATCTCTTCATCGACTTTAAAGCCGCATATGATAGCATTCATCGTCTTGAGCTCTACAAGGCGATGGCCGAATTCGGGATCCCGGCTAAACTGATCCAGCTGTGCCGCGTGACGCTAGATAACACGCGGTGCAACGTGCAATTCGGCAACAGTTCCTCTGAACTATTCCAAACATGCACCGGATTTCGGCAAGGGGATGCGCTATCATGTGACTTCTTCAATCTTGTGCTGGAATAGATAGTGCGCATTGCAGGTGTAAACACGGAAGGCACTATCTTCAACAAATCTGTCCAGTTGCTGGGATACGCAGACGACATCGACATCATCGGTCGCTCCCAGCGCGCCGTGTTAGAGGCTTTTACGGCAATTGAAGAAGAGGCGAAACGTGTTGGCCTTGAAGTGAATGAGGACAAAACCAAATACATGTTGTCAACAAACAAAGAAGCATCTGTCCACCGCCTAGGACAAAACGTCACTGTTGGCAACAGTAACTTCGAAGTGGTTAAGGAGTTTACCTACCTCGGAGTAAATATCAACTCCACGAATGACAACTTAGTGGAGATTCGACGAAGACTTACCCTAGGAAACCGCTGCTACTTCGGTTTGGCGAAACAAATGGGGTCAAAACTCCTAACTCGAAAGACGAAATGTATGCTCTACAAAACTTTGATCCTGCCAGTTCTGCTGTATGGAGCCGAGTGCTGGACGATAAGCAGGAAAGCAGAGCAAATACTGAACACTTTCGAAAGAAAAATTCTTCGTCGGATATTCGGTCCCGTATGCGAGGAGGGCGAATGGAGGAGAAGATATAACCGCGAACTCTATGAGCTGTACCAGGATGTGGATGTAGTCCAAAAAGCCAAAACACGTCGACTACACTGGCTCGGCCACATCGAGCGAATGGACAATAATGCTCCAGCAAAGAGGATCTTCGAATCACAGCCCCCAGGTTCGAGAAGACAAGGAAGACCGAACCTCCGTTTTAAGGATCAAGCTATCGCGGATGCCAGAGCGCTTGGTCTAGATAACTGGAAGCAGCGTGCCCGGGATCGAAGAGAGTGGAAGGCTGCTGTGTCTCAGGCAGAGACTCTTCACGGGTCGGGAGCCCGTTAAGTAAGTAAGTAAGTATAAAAAAGTAGGCGTGGCAGTGGGCGGATGTAAAAAAATTTTACACTAGTATTGTATCTTTTTCTCGGAAGCCCAGATATGAAATTTCAGCGTCCTAGTTAAAAATTTAAGGCCCAAAAATCGGTTTTGTGATGAAAACGCCAACAAAAAGTGGGCGTGGCCAAAACTTTTGTATGGGTGGATTGTAGGGAATCTGAATGCCTAAATATTTGGTTTTAACAAAATTTTTCGGTTTCATATAATTTAGTGAAGTTATGAAAAAGTGGGCGTGGCAGTGGGCGGATTTAAAAAATTTTTACACTTGTACTGTATCTTTTTCTCAGAAGCCCAGATATGAAATTTCATCGTCCTAGCTCAAAATTTAAGGCCCAAAAAGCGGTGACATACGGACGGACGGACGGACGGACGGACGGACGGACGGACGGTCATCGCTCAATCGATTTCGCTATTGATGCTGATCACGAATATATATACTTTATATGGTCTATCTCGATTATTTCTCTATGTTACAAACTATGTGTCAAACTTAATATACCCTTAGGATAGGGTATAAACATACAGAAAAGCTACAATCCATCTGGAACGGATCGTATGACACCCTATCCTCCTCTCTCTGGGCCAAATTGCCAAATTGCATTTTGTACTCAAATATAGCTATAATGTCGAACGTTTGAGGATGTTACATGTAAAATTTTATGAAAATCGGTTTTTCGATGAAAACGCCCCCAAAAAGTGGGCGTGGCCAAAACTGTTCTATGGGTGAATTGTAGGGAATCTGAATACCCAAATATTTGGTCTTAACAAAATTTTTCGGTTTCATATAATTTAGTGAAGTTATGAAAAAGTGGGCGTGGCAGTGGGCGGATTTCAAAAATTTTTACACTTGTACTGTATCTTCTCCTCAGAAGCCCAGATATGAAATTTCAGTGTCCTAGTTAAATATTTAAGGCCCAAAAATCGGTTTTGTGATGAAAACGCCAACAAAAAGTGGGCGTGGCCAAAGCTTTTGTATGGGTGGATTGTAGGGAATCTGAATGCCTAAATATTTGGTCTTAACAAAATTGTTCGGTTTCATATAATTTAATGAAGTTATGAAAAAGTGGGCGTGGCAGTGGACGGATTTCAAAAATTTTTACACTTGTACTGTATCTTTTTCTCAGAAGCCCAGATATGAAATTTCATCGTTCTAGCTCAAAATTTAAGTCCCAAAAAGCGGTGACATACGGACGGACGGACGGACGGACGGACGGACGGACGGACGGACAGACGGACGGACGGACAGACGGACGGACGGACAGATGGACGGACGGACGGATGGTCATCGCTCAATCCATTTCGCTATTGATGCTGCTCACGAATATATATACTTTATAGGGTCTATCTCGATTATTTCTCTATGTTACAAACTATGTGTCAAACTTAATATACACTTAGGATAGGGTATAAACATACAGAAAAGCTACAATCCGTCTGGAACGGATCGTCTGATACCCTATCCTCCTCTCTATAAAGTGGGCGTGGCCAAATTCCATTTTGTACTCAAATATGGCTATAACCTCGAATGTTTGAGGATGTTACATGTAAAATTTTATCAAAATCGGTTTTTTGATGAAAACGCCCCCAAAAAGTGGGCGTGGCCAAAACTCTTCTACGTGTGAATTGTAGGGAATCTGAATACCTAAATATTTGGACTTAACAAAATTTTTCGGTTTCATATAATTTAGTGTAGTTATAAAAAAGTAGGCGTGGCAGTGGGCGGATTTAAAAAAAATTTACACTTTTACTGTATCTTTTTGTCAGAAGCCCAGATATGAAATTTCAGCGTCCTAGTTAAAATTTTAGGCTCAAAAATCGGTTTTATGATAACAACGCCCCCAAAAAGTGGGCGTAGCCAAAAATTTTGTATGGGTGGATTGTAGGGAATCTGAATGCCTAAATATTTGGTCTTAACAACATTTTTCGGTTTCATATAATTTAGTGAAGTTATGAAAAAGTGGGCGTGGCAGTGGGCGGATTTCAAAAATTTTTACACTTGTACTGTATCTTTTCTCAGAAGCCCAGATATGAAATTTCATCGTTCTAGCTCAAAATTTAAGGCCCAAAAAGCGGTGACATACGGACGGACGGACGGACGGACGGACGGACGGACGGACGGTCATCGCTCAATCGATTTCGCTATTGATGATGATCACGAATATATATACTTTAAAGGGTCTATCTCAATTATTTCTCTATGTTACAAACTATGTGTCAAACTTAATATACCCTTAGGATAGGGTATAAACATACAGAAAAGCTACAATCGTCTGGAACGGATCGTCTGATACCCTATCCTCCTCTCTATAAAGTGGGCGTGGCCAAATTGCATTTTGTACTCAAATATGGCTATAACCTCGAACGTTTGAGGATGTTACATATAAAATTTTATCAAAATCGGTTTTTTGATGAAAACGCCCCCTAAAAGTGGGCGTGGCCAAAACTCTTCTACGGGTGAAGAGGAATTGTAGGGAATCTGAATACCTAAATATTTGGAGTTAACAAAATTTTTCGGTTTCATATAATTTAGTGAAGTTATAAAAAAGTAGGCGTGGCAGTGGGCGGATTTAAAAAAAATGTACACTTCTACTGTATCTTTTCGTCAGAAGACCAGATATGAAATTTCAGCGTCCTAGTTAATCATTTTAGGCTCAAAAATCGGTTTTATGATGAAAACGCCCCCAAAAAGTGGGCGTGGCCAAAACTTTTGTATGAGTGGATTGTAGGGAATCTGAATGCCTAAATATTTGGTCTTAACAAAATTTTTCGGTTTCATATAATTTAGTGAAGTTATGAAAAAGTGGGCGGATTTCAAAAATTTTTACACTTGTACTGTATCTTTTCCTCAGAAGCCTAGAAGCGGTGACATACGGACTGACGGAATATATACTTTATAGGGTCTATCTCGATTATTTCTCTATGTTACAAACTATGTGTCAAACTTAATATACCCTTAGCATAGGGTATAAACATACAGAAAAGCTACAATCCGTCTGGAACGGATCGTCTGATACCCTATCCTCCTCTCTATAAAGTGGGCATGGCCAAATTGCATATTGTACTCAAATATAGCTATAATGTCGAACGTTTGAGGATGTTACATGTAAAATTTTATCAAAATAGGTTTTTTGATGATAACGCCCCCAAAAAGTGGGCGTGGCGAAAACTTTTGTATGGCTGGATTGTAGGGAATCTGAATACCTAAATATTTGGTCTTAACAAAATTTTTCGGTTTCATATAATTTAGTGAAGTTATAAAAAAGTAGGCGTGGCTTGTGGATTGTTACATATTTACATATTTATGGTTAATCATTTACCGAACGGTTTTTATACCCTATCCTAAGGGTATATTAAGTTTGACACATAGTTTGTAACATAGAGAAATAATCGAGATAGACCCTATAAAGTATATATATTCGTGATCAGCATCAATAGCGAAATCGATTGAGCGATGACCGTCCGTCCGTCCGTCCGTCCGTCCGTCCGTCCGTCCGTCCGTATGTCACCGCTTTTTGGGCCTTAAATTTTGAGCTAGGACGATGAAATTTCATATCTGGGCTTCTGAGAAAAAGATACAGTACAAGTGTAAAAATTTTTGAAATCCGCCCACTGCCACGCCCACTTTTTCATAACTTCACTAAATTATATGAAACCGAAAAATTTTGTTAAGACCAAATATTTAGGCATTCAGACTCCCTACAATCCACTCATACAAAAGTTTTGGCCACGCCCACTTTTTGGGGGCGTTTTCATCACAAAACCGAGTTTTGGGCCTTAAATTATTAACTAGGACGCTGAAATTTCATATCTGGGCTTATGACGAAAAGATACAGTAGAAGTGTAAATTTTTTTTACATCCGCCCACTGCCACGCCTACTTTTTTATAACTTCACTAAATTATATGAAACCGAAAAATTTTGTTAAGACCAAATATTTAGGTATACAGATTCCCTACAATTCTCCCATAGAACAGTTTTGGTCACGCCCACTTTTTGGGGGCGTTTTCATCAAAAAACCGATTTTCATGAAATTTTACATGTAACATCCTCAAACGTTCGACATTATAGCTATATTTCAGTACAAAATGCAATTTGGCCACGCCCACTTTATAGAGAGGAGGATAGGGTATCATACGATCCGTTCCAGACGGATTGTAGCTTTTCTGTATGTTTTCTTTTAAATCCCAGCAAGAATATTTCAATATAATAATTCGATCTGAGTAGAACTGGCAGACGCCACCATTGATTCCATCTAGGAAATTTGTTCACTGCCGCCTGGATCAAGAGGAAGTGCTTTAGTGAGAAAACACCTCCCACACAATCACCCCCTCTCTCCACTGGCTGTGAATTGCTGCTCACTTTAGTTTTAAATTGCATCATAAATGGACATTAATTATATACGTAAATATATAAATATGGAACACAAATGAGCGAAAAGCTTAAAATATTTCACCCGGTTTTTGAATGCAAAAGAAAGACGAAGGATCGGCAACCAGCAATGATGATGGCAAAGAAGAGTAAGTTCTAAATATAGAACTCCAGGAAAATTACTAGCAAGAACTGCTATCAACAAAAATTTAGAAGGCAATGGATGTCCAAAGAGGAATTCAAAAACTGGGTGCTCCTCAAACAAAACAACCTCGGGCAAGAAAAAGTTGTCTGCAAAATTGCAAGACTTCTATAAAGCCAAAACAACAAAGCATATAAAATCCATGAAAGATTTTGGATCAAGAATCAAAATTACAAAGTTTACTTTAAACAATCCTGTCCAGACGGTTTCAAATAATGCAGAAGCTAAATACTGCTCTACATGCATTGTTTTACTCATTGTTAATCGAGGCTTTATAATTTTTACTACAAGAAGCAGATGTAAATTATATGCTTCTACGCGTAGCCATCTTGGTACCATGGGCATCAATGAGTTGACAATCTGCATAATCTGACTATCTGGTGACCTCTGGTTGTAACAAATGCCTTACCACGCTATCAATGGCTATGACGTGGTGGACCACAATCCCCTTACACGTGTACTAAAAAATTAATAGCTTTCTTACAACAAATAAGACTGCCGCCCCTTCTGGAGTCAGAAGAGGAGGTGGGCCTGGAAATCCCACTCCCTACGAAAAAACAAAATGTACCAGTAGTTTATTTAGTTTCCATTGAAGTTAATTGTTTTTTCTAGAGATCTATTTCGCAGTTCCAAGTATAATCGGGATTTCATTAGGAAAGTGTGGCTACGAGTGACGCTTTGATCACTGTTTCGTTTCGATGGATTGCATCCTCTTGGCTGGTAACAATTAAACCTATTTTAATATATGTACATATGAATACATACACCGGTAGGCTAACCGATGTCTGGTCACAAATTTTGCTTTATTACCTCCTCTCCATGTGAATTAATGATTATATGAAATTAGTGAAGCTTTTAGTTTGCTAAGCAATTAAATAATGTTTTGTTTGTTGTCAAAAAATAAAAATAAAATAAGTACATAATGTTCAAAAAGAATCTAAAGGTAATTACCTCGAGCTTCAATGTATATCCCACCAATACCTTTTATAACAATTACTAGGTGTCGTTAAAACGGATGTAATACATATTTAAATTTGGGAAATAAAACAAAAACATTGATGTTTCGCTGCTCCGTAGGGCGCCACTATTTGTTCCGTATCATTTTAGACAAATACAAGAAAGAGATCATTTTATTCATGGTGGAATTCTCCTTCCTTCCCGTTCATTGTTCCTTGTCTTAAAATCGGCAAGAAAGTTGATTTGCCCACCTTACAAGATCGAGATTCAGGGGCTAAGTTAACAAACTCTGACAAGTGCCAAATCTTTGATATGAAACGTTTCTATAGTAGGAAAGTTAGTTGATTGTAGTTCTAGTGCTTCAGATATTAATTAGTAACTTAAGATAATAATATCGATTTTGTCTTCATATGGTCTTAGCATCTGGTACAGTATTAACTTTCAAAAGTGTTTTTTTTTTTAAACTCCCATTCAGAAGTTTCGTAATAATTAGAACTAACATATGCCAAGTTGAAAGATTTACTTCGTCCTTTTCGTTTTGGATCACAATATTATTGTGAGTGATGCTGACGTACATTATTGTCACCCACGATCAATCAAATTTTCTTAAAATTTATTTCGGCTTCACCACAACTCATAGTGCAAATATAGACATCTACTTTGATAATCTTTTATTTTTAAGCAAAATGATTCATGCACATTTTTCCACTAAAACGGAGTTCTCTTCATCCTTATCACTCCCTGTTTGACTGTCTACCCATATTCAACAGACTAGAACTTCTATTTCTATCTGAAAATTTGACTTTTGCGTAAAATCCAAATTCATCCTTTTGCAGAAAAGGAAAACCTAACCAGTTTTTATTCGACATCAAATAGAACATTTCTACTTTTTATGCATGTACCATACATAAATACATACATAGTAGCAATATGCAGGCACTGACAGAACTGATAGTTCAAAACCTTCTTTTCAAGAAGATCGAAGCGTAGGGAACTTTTTGCGAAACTTCTTTATCTCATTATGGCATGAGAAAGAAATGACTAGGAGGATCCATCACTTTCTGCAATGTTTGTTTATGCGAAAGAAATATTATATCTCAAGAGATGCGAAGACGGAATGCTCTTCGTTTCGCATTCGACATAAATTCTTTATCACTTAACTGGGCAGTCAGTCATCATCCAACTGACTGCGGTACTTTACTGACTCAGCCCCTTTGCTATACATATACTACCACTGAGTGTTGTGCTGGTGGACCGGATTCGAGATTCGCTAAAAGTTTATCTGCACTAACGATTCAATTTGTTTTCTTTGCCGTTGTTTTTTCTTGGTTTCAACTTTTTCCGCAGAAGCACACGACAAAAATAAACCTTAGTGAGGGTTGTGAAACGACAGAGATATGTATGTATGTACTATTAATTGAATTTCATAGATACAAAGTTTGTTTCTAGCTAAAGTGGATATTTTTTTCATAAGTTCGCTACTTGGCAAGTAACGTACATATGTTACATAGTGATGACAAGTACGATAAAAGGAATTCATAGTCCTCCTATTGTTTTTCGGAAAATACATGAACGAAGGATGAATATTGAATTCTATTAGGTACAGTAATTGATTTGTGATGAATCAATTTTTTATTTTTTTTGGTTGCGCCTGGAGGTGACGAATCTTTAAAAGATACCAATGGTCCGTACCATTGTTGATGCCCGATTCATATAGCTGACCTGTCAATGTCATTAGTGTCAGTCAGTATATGCCTACGGGCTAAACCTCACCCCTCAGAGAGGCACTATGAGCCGCACGTGCTCATAGTAGTACAGCTTCAATCCTCTCATTTCTTCATTGTTTGATGACTACGACTAAGTTCCCTTAACAAGTAGTTTACGCTTCTGTAGTGTTAATCTCGTTAGGTAGGTAGCCTTCCAGCGAAGGCACCTACTAATACCGTCATTAAATGCGGTTTTTCCTTACGGCGCTAGATCGAATGGTCTTGTTCTTTGTAGTCGGCGCTCGATGTTTGTCACGTCCATAGTACGGATTATTTCATTATTGCAATAAGCATAAAGACGAGTACGAAGTTTGCGAGCAAAGTTCATTACTTCGTCATTCACAGTAGCAATTCCTAGATCTCTGTGAATATCACTATTCCTTATATACCATGGAGCATTCACGATTGCTCGTAGGGCTTTGTTTTGGAATGTTTGCAATATAGCCATATTGCTTGGTTTCGTACAACCCCAAAGTTGTATTCCATATGTCCAAGACGGTTTTAGCACTTGCTTATACAGAAGCAGTTTGTTATATACGCTTAGCTTCGAGTATCTTCCGAGTAGCCAATGCATTTCTCTTAGTCTGATTTCTAGCTCGTCGTGCTTTTTTTTAACGTGTGACTTCCACTTAAGTTTTGCGTCTAGGGTCATTCCTAGATATTTTGCCTCATTTGCGTATGGTATTTGTACCGAGTTAATGGAAATAGGTAAGTGGTTTACCTTTTTGTACGTAAAATTGACATGCATTGACTTGGTCTCGTTAAGGACGATTCGCCAGGTGTTTGTCCATTCGCATACTTTGTTTAGAGCCCGTTGTAGTTTACCCGTTGATGCTTCGACTGACTCGTCCGTTGCGAGGATAGCCGTATCATCTGCGAACGTTGCTACGACGGTCCCTTCATCTTTTGGCATATCTCTTGTGTAGAGCAGGAACATCATTGGACCGAGTACGCTTCCTTGCGGAACGCCGGCATGGATTTCCTTGAATTGTGAGTATTCGGTCCCGTGTCTAACACGAAAGAGCCTGTTTTCAAGGTAAGATCCCAGTATTCTACACAATTTTTTCGGTAGAATTAGCCTTAGCTTATACCTTAGACCTTCGTGCCATACCTTATCGAAGGCTTGCGATACGTCGAGGAAAGCGCTAGAACATATCTTTTTCGCTTCTAGAGCTTCTTCAATTTCATTCGTTATACGATACACCTGATCGATTGTGGAATGTTTGACCCGAAAGCCGAACTGATGATCCGGGATCAAGTGTCTTTCTTCAATTACTGGTTGTAATCGTTTAATCAAAAGTTTCTCGAAGACCTTAGATGTTATCGGCAGAAGCGAAATGGGTCTATATGATTTCTTATCGTTTGCACATTTCCCCGGTTTCTGAACCATAATGACTTCGGCGACTTTCCATTGCCTTGGAACATATAAAAGTCTCAAAGAAGCGTTTATAATGTAGAGCAGCTTAACTAACGCCTTTGTTGGTAGCTCCTTCAAAATTTCGCCAGTGATTAAATCATATCCTGGAGACTTGTTATTTTTCAACCTTCCTATTGTCATTCGATGTTCGGACAAGGATACGGTTTTTACTTTAAAGTTGTCGGGTGCCGTGTTAACATTCGGGTCTTCGATTAATGGTTGTCCATCGAACGGCTTGAACGTTTCTACTAAATGCTCGGCAAATAATTCCGCTTTCTCCTTGTCTTCTTTTGCCCATTCGCCGTTAACTTTCCTTATTGGTGGCGAGTGCATTACGGGTTTCCTTACGGACTTCAAAGCTTTCCATAGTGAAAGGAGTGTTTTTTCACGCTGCACTCTGAATGGCTTCCACAAGTTTGTCAATTTCGTCTTCTATTTCGATCGGTGTCTTTAGCGGCACATTTAAAGCAACATTTTCCGTGCAGTCTTTTCTAAAGGCGTCCCAGTTAGTTTTGTTACTAGTTAACCTGGGCGGTCCTTCTTTCGTATCTAGATTTCCACCTATTTTTAAAGTGACTGCTGAGTGATCTGAGCATAGATCATAGCATTCTTCGACTTCCGTCAGATCTTTAGCTAGCCCTTTTGCGATAAAGAAGTCGACGAGGTCAGGGATTTTATTTTTGTCAGTTGGCCAATACGTTGGCTTTCCCGTCGAAAAAAATTTCACACCACGCTTCATGCTGACTTTGTACAATAGCCTGCCTTTCGTTGAATTACATCTTGAACCCCAGAAGGTGTGTTTCGGGTTAAAGTCACCACCGATGATAAAATTAGGCCCGAGTGATTCAAAGAGGCGAACGAGGTCGTCGTCGTCGTTGGTTTGACGTTTCATATTTGCACTTGAATTTAAATTTTTATTATTTATTATTTATTTTATTTTTATGGTGCTATAAGATCAGTGGTTATAATTTAAAATTGAATTGAGTGTTTATTCTAGATATCAATATCAGGAGCGGCCTACACACTTGGCATTCGAAAGCCAAAATAAACAAAATCAGCAGTTGTTTTCTTCGCTTGTTTATACATATGTATAAAGCACTGATACCAATGCGCTGAAGTTAATAATCTTTGTTGGTTCCCGTTTTCCTTTTGACTGAAAACTGGAATGCATAACAATTATTTTTAAAAGTCTTATATAATATTATTTTCATCAAACAATAACTTTGTATAACGAAATATGTAGTAATTAATTGTTTCAATGAAACATTCATGAAAAACACATTTTTACTTAAAGTATTTCTGTAAATAATAATGGAGATAAAGGAATTTTTAGAATTCATGAAAATCGAATAACGCTTAAGGGCCATTCATAGCTCAGCGACCTGCGAATGCGAATGGGCGAATATTCGCAAATTTTGACATTTCATTCACAACCACTTTTTATCTGGTCGCAGCAATCTGCGAATTTCAGTTGTCATTTACGAGCATTAATTAACCACCAAGAAAGACAAAGCAAAAGAATTGTGGATTGGGTCCTATATCGTGTGGAATGTGAATAAACTTTGACAGCCAATTATTAATTTCTTTACAAAAACTAATTGAAATTCAACCTTTTTTATATCAATCGATAGATAAATTAAGTTCTTTTCTAAATTCTTGGTAAATTCAATTACCATTTTACGCATATTTTTAGTATTCTAGATACCAAATCTAAACCTTTTGAGTATTGTTCGTGCTATTATTGTAGTACATTGGCATTACTCTGGTCTTTAATGACATATTTGTAAAATTAAACATGGCTTTCTGTATATTAAAATTTAGCTCCATACTAGCACTAAAGCCGACTATTAAATTCGTTATTGGTACACACATTTTGGAAAATGTGGAGATTATACTAAAGCCGTATACTAGATTTGGTTGTTAGTAAGGCCCAATAAGTTTAGAGCGTGTGCAGATGTTGTTTCCAAAATTTTATCAAAAACATGGACGAATCATTCGTTTCTTAATACTGACCATAAATTTATATCCTTTAAGAGGTATTAAGTGGCCAAAGGATAGTGATATATGGGAACTCACCTCACCTTAGCTTCTCATTATCAACTCCTACTCTACACCTCCACGTTGGTGGCTACTGGGTACCTAGTACCCCGGCTGAAGATTGGGTAACCAACACTGACTTATTCGAATCCAAGGTCTATAGGGATCTCCAACACTGAGCCAAGTTCTTGGAAAAGAGTTGGTGGCGGATGAACCTTTAAAGGACCAACGGCAGCACTCATATCCCCGAAATGGGTTACTGACTCTAGAAAATCCGGGTACTCGTTCTAGGGCTATAAACGGGAACTTTTCGTCCAGGTTGGGGGTTGTGCGTAGGGGTAACTTCCCGACCACGGAAAAAAAATACTTTGTTCCGAAACCCAAACAAGCCTCGATAAGGACTACTTTACTGTTGACGACCCCAGCAATCGAAATACGGACAACGACCTTCGGACCCTTAACAGACCGCGTGCAGCCGAAGAATTAGCAGAGGCCCTAGACTGCTATAAGACAGACATCATTGCCATCCGGAAAATGCGATGGGATGGGGCTGCAAAAAGCAAAACTTTATTATGGTGAGTTTTGCCAATGATGATACCGTCACTCTTCAAACTTTATTTGATTTCGTCAAAGATGTGTTTGATGATTTTGTGATGATCACAAATTACCTACATACATATGTACATATGTATGTATATTAGAAGGTCAACTTCGAGGGGGTCTCTCTTTCGACCTACAAGCCGACGGACCTGGTGAGCAAAGATGTATCAGTGAATTTGCAGACAACTCACGCACCCATTCAAATTCACTGGGTCTGTGACAGATGTCAAATGGGAGCAGCCATTTTCGAAAAAATAGTGTCAATAATTGAGAAACTGTGGAGAGGATGCTCCAACTGTCTCCAATAAACAACTACCAAAAAAATTCGTCGTTTCATGGTGAATCTGTTAAAAGCACGTTACATTTAGAATAATTAAATTTAAAATGTAACATATGTTTTAAATAACTATACTAAATAAAAACATACAGAAAAGCTACAATCCGTCTGGAACGGATCGTATGATACCCTATCCTCCTCTCTATAAAGTGGGCGTGGCCAAATTGCATTTTGTACTCAAATATAGCTATAATGTCGAACGTTTGAGGATGTTACATGTAAAATTTTATCAAAATAGGTTGTTTGATGATAACGCCCCCAAGAAGTGGGCGTGGCCAAAATTGTTCTATGGGTGAATTGTAGGGAATCTAAATACCCAAATATTTGGTCTTAACAAAATTTTTCGGTTTCATATAATTTAGTGAAGTTATAAAAAAGTAGGCGTGGCAGTGGGCGGATGTAAAAAAATTTTACACTTGTACTGTATCTTTTTCTCAGAAGCCCAGATATGAAATTTCATCGTCCTAGCTCAAAATTTAAGGCCCAAAAAGCGGTTTTGTGATGAAAACGCCCCCAAAAAGTGGCCAAAACTTTTGTATGGGTGGATTGTAGGGAATCTGAATGCCTAAATATTTGGTCTTAACAAAATATTTCGGTTTCATATAATTTAGTGAAGTTATGAAAAAGTGGGCGTGGCAGTGGGCGGATTTCAAAAAATTTTACACTTGTACTGTATCTTTTTCTCAGAAGCCCAGATATGAAATTTCATCGTCCTAGCTCAAAATTTAAGGCCCAAAAAGCGGTGACATACGGACGGACGGACGGACGGACGGACGGACGGACGGACGGACGGTCATCGCTCAATCGATTTCGCTATTGATGCTGATCACGAATATATATACTTTATAGGGTCTATCTCGATTATTTCTCTATGTTACAAACTATGTGTCAAACTTAATATACCCTTAGGATAGGGTATAAAAACATACTATGTACCCCAGCATAAACATAAATAATTTAATTTCCTCCGCTTTGTTCTTTGAGTAAATAACAAGAAGGTTTATCATACATTTTATGTCGAATAAAAAAGAAAAGATGTTTGATTATAGGAAATGTGTGTATGATATGTTAAACTTATTTTGAATATAAGTGAGACTATTTGTAAGTAGCGATTGTGAGATTTCTATGTAAAAGAAAAGAGGAAAAACTAGCAATTCAATGGGTATTGGTTTTACAATAAATTTTTGAGTTTTTCCGAATGACTACAGCATCTAATACTAAACTAAATACTAAAGTACTAAACTTTACAATATATACATATTAGCAATAAATGAAAACAAAACAGAATGTTCTGACTTGTCTTTTCTTCTAAATATACTTATATATACTTATATGTATGTATATACTTTGAGTGGTACATATCTACAAAAGTTAGTAAGTAAATTGATGAAACAACAACCCCATCCAGTATGCAAAATAAAACAATTTTATACAAAAGTGGAATAATAACACAACAAAATAATAATTACATAAATAAAATAAGTAAACTTGCAACAATTTCATATACATAGTTACATTATACCAATTTGTTTATTTGTTTAAAACACATTTCATTCATTTATAAAAACAAGATATTGTTTTAACATCCTAAACTCCCCACTGCACTTCCAAACACAATGTTTACATTAATTTACGACAATTTCAGAGTGCTATATCTCCTAAACAGAAAAAGTGCGACTGAGTACAGTTTTGTATTCAGTGCAATAAGTCGAATCAAGTGGCATAAAAAAAATATATAAAGTTGTCTAAGATCATTCTCTCACGATTTTTTGACAGACCCCTTTGAGCCAATTAACTATTGTGAAACACATTTTATGGCTTTTATCGTTTATTTCAGTCACCCGACGAAACTTAAATTCTTCGTATCTATTTATTCAACGAAAATTCAAAATTAAATATTTTGATATTTAGTAAATATTCCTAGTGAACTTCCATGGTCTCTTCATCGACTCTCATCAGTTGTCAAGTACACGCGTAATGTTGTTGTGATTGAGTTAAGTTGTGATTAAGTCAAACAAATGTGCGTGAAATAGCTTGTGGGCACCTGGGAATTGCCGGGAAAGCTTAATATCTCTTTGTTCGATGATTTACATATGTATGTTTTTTTATACCCTATCCTAAGGGTATATTAAGTTTGACACATAGTTTGTAACATAGAGAAATAATCCAGATAGACCCTATAAAGTATATATATTCGTGATCAGCATCAATAGCGAAATCGATTGAGTGATGACCGTCCGTCCATCCGCCCGTCCGTATGTCACCGCTTTTTGGGCCTTAAATTTTGAGCTAGGAAGATGAAATTTCATATCTGGGCTTCTGAGAAAAAGATACAGTACAAGTGTAAAAATTTTTGAAATCCGCCCACTGCCACGCCCACTTTTTTATAACTTCACTAAATTATATGAAATTATAAATTATCACAAAACCGAGTTTTGGGCCTTAAATTTTTAACTAGGACGCAGAAATTTCATATCTGGGCTTCCAAGAAAAAGATACAGTACAAGTGTAAATTTTTTTTACATCCGCCCACTGCCACGCCTACTTTTTTATAACTTCACTAAATTATATGAAACCGAAAAATTTTGTTAAGACCAAATATTTGGGTATTTAGATTCCCTACAATTCACCCATAGAACAGTTTTGGCCACGCCCACTTTTTGGGGCGTTATCATCAAAAAACCTATTTTGATAAAATTTTACATGTAACATCCTCAAACGTTCGACATTATAGCTATATTTGAGTACAAAATGCAATTTGGCCACGCTATGGCTATTATTTGGTTTGAGAACTGATGTTCTTGTTTCCTCTAAAACGGACAACTGCCTTAGGTGGACAAAAATTCGAGCATTATTGCTTTCCGCTTAATTGACTGTATAGGCACATACATATGTATGTGTGTATGTATGTACTCGTACATAAGTATATACATATGTATGTCCATATGTACATAATTGTGACATCGTTTACCACGTAACCTAGTTTGCCAGTTGCCGTCTCACTAGTCGTAACAGTCCGTTAAGATTAAAGTCGTCCACTTGTTTTTATAAAAGCTGTCAGGCTGCTTTAAAACTGACAAAATGGTGGTTAGTGTCGTTCGAAACTTCTTGTGTTTTCTCCAAGATGTGCCAAGGTGTGACTAGTTGACTCAAGTGTAGACTGTCCTCATGGAAACCCGTATTGATAGGGGCCAATAAAGTTATTGACAACAGGTCTTAGACGTTCATGAAATATGTCAGAAAAGTTGTAGCAGAAACTGATACAGCGATGATTTCCGTTGAGGATGGGTCTTCTTACTTGTGTGTTTTTAATTCCTTCATTAATTAATCCTAATACTTTCGGTAACCTATAAATTTGTTTTTATTTTGGCAATATCCCACTTTAACTACCTAAAATTCCAAACCGTTTATTAAAAAATGTCTTTTGAGAAAGCATGACTGTGTCCTTGTTTGAAAGAACCAATGTACTGTCAACATCTGTCCTGTGTCGTATAACTTATAGCGGAGATTATCAACATCTTAAAAGCAGTCCATATAATTTTAAACTTTTTGTTTGACCACCACCATTGCTCGATGCAAATTCGACAAGTCAATTTAATTACAAAAGTATATATACGTATTGCCATTTGAAACTTTTCAATCATCTCCACCCCTTTCCAATTTTTAAACCAAAAAAGTTATAAAGAACCAGCCAAAAAATCTCCACCTAAAGTAAAAAAACAAAAAATAATTAAAACTTTGGTCAACATTTATCTTCTAAATTGAGGTTTAACATTCCTGCCAATTATTCTATGAAAACGGAAAACAAAAACGAAAGCAGCAAAAACAAACTTACAATAGGACGGCTATAATTCTACTTCACGCGAGATTTTTTTTTGTACCATTTTGCCCTCTCTATTCATTTGCTTTTCAGCAATTTTGTAATGAAGACACCAAAAATCCTTTAGTCCAATGTAAGCGTAAAACATAAAATAAAATTAAACAAAGTCCAATGAATGCACAACACTGGAAGAGCCGAAAGACAAACAAAATAAACTCAGAAAAGAAAAAAAAACAAGTGAAACCATCTCGTAATAGTGACGGTGATGATGCGATGACGACTATATTCGACTCTTATCCGAGAGCATTAAACTTCTCTAATTGCATTTTAATTATAGCTATAAAGAGTTTATCAAACATAGGCAAAGAATTCCGAGATTCACATTGAACTAGCAAAAAATTAGAGAAAAGTCTAAAACAACTGGCAGGCATTCAGAACAAGTGCTGAAAGGATATCCTTTCACCGCCATCCTCGCTCATCTGCTGACGTACCTAACAGCTGCAAATAGCATTTGTCAAGTCAAAGCGAAGCAATACTAACTTTTTGAAAGTCCTATTTTCTCTTGTGTTTATTGTTATTTTTGCACACGCTAAGTGTGAGTGTGAGGAGGTGGACGTTTTCATTCTCCATGGGTTGTTTGCGTCCTTTTGCTCTTAAAGGCTCGTCAGGCGTTGGATTGAGTGCGCAATGGTACACTGGGTTTATTATCTTGATGAAGTATACGAAATACATTTACCCCCACTCCTGAGGTTTTGTATGAAATTTTTTTGAATATACATACATATTTTGGCAGGTTTAAGTGGTACTTGTCCTCATAAAAAATTGCGGCCCGGCAGACACTCATTTAGCAACACAACATATGTATGTACATTATTACACATATACTATATGTATGTATGTAGGTACAAACTGTCTAAGAATTGTTAACAGTTCAGGTCGCTTTTTGTTGATGTTGGTAGGTTTTTTGGTTCAGATGAAAGGACAGTTGAATGGGTTTTACGTAACCATTGGTCTTCTTCTACAGATGGTTTGGATTAGAATTGGGTAGTTGATTGTATGATACATATGTATGTTGAGTTGTTAGTTTCGATGCAGCGAATTCCAGAAGAAGGTATGAAATCATTTAGAGAACGTGGTGAACGGATAGTGGACGAATTAAGTCAAAACCGAGACCCTCGCTGAATTAAGGAAGCTTTACATATATTATCTTGGTTCACATTTAATGGTGATTGTTTTTATTTCTTCAGTTAAATACAAATTGACATTATTGTCGAAGAGCGATTGTAGTCATTAAAGCTAATAATTTTCATTTAATAAAAATGTATTTGTATTTCTATCTGTTTATACCCTATCCTAAGGGCATAATAAGTTTGATTGGTTGATATATCGAAGAAGATTGAGCCATATCCGTCCATCCGGTTGTCTGTCAGTACGTCACCACTTTTTGGGCGTTAAATTTTAAGCTAGGAGGATGAAATTTCATATGTGGCCGTTTGAGAAGCAGAAAAAGTACAAGTGTAAAAAGAAAGATTTTTTGTTTTGAATTCATTTTTTAATTATTATGCTGTGAATAAAATTCTGTTATAAATTCTGGCTTTTCGTCATTTATAGAGGTCATGTTTTCAGTTCTCAGCCCCTGACCCAAAGTACCCCACACATTGGCAAGTACCCCACTATCGGAGCAAGTTGGTCCACCTGGACTTGGCGCATTTGAGACAGTATTATTCTTCTGCGGTTACATATTTTTGGTTTTTTCGAATGTCATTATGAAGCAAGATGTCCATTCTTTACATTGATCCCAGCTGTATTATGAGTACGTTGATATTTACGAGACTTCAAGTAAACAGTGGCCCAACTAGCCCCGCCCTACCCTAAATAACTGAATTTGAAGGTTGATAGGAGACATAAGTGATATACGGACAGACGGACAGACGGAGATAGATTAATCGTCTTCGCTATTGATACTGATCACGATTATATGTATGTATATGTATAATGGTTACAACTGGAACTGGTGGTTCGTGATCTGAAGAGGTGGTTACAAGCCGGATTTTGAAGTAATCTAGACTGAAATTTTGCTGTTGTTGGGTCTGTTGAACCATATGCTTGCACATTGCTAAACTGCAGTGCGTTCGAAGTCTGATGTTGATCATGGTAAGTTGTTTATTATAACACTGGTCGTGAGGTAGTGATGCGATTATATGTCAGCACAAGCGCTCTCACGCTAGCCTCTCACTATCAACTCCTACTCTACACCTCCACGATGGTGGCTGCTGGGTGCCTAGTACCTTGACTGGAGATTGGGTATCCAACCTCTTTGGAAGGTTGTTGGTGGCAGCAAACGAGAGAGGGGGAGGAGTGCTTTCTCACTAAGGCACCTCCTCTTGTTCCAGGCGGCAGCGGACGAATTGTCTAGATGGAATCAACGGATGATGGCGTCTCCCAGTTCCAGTTAGGTCGAATTATTAGTGTTTTTCCCTATATGAGCTGCTTCGACATGCTTGAATCACAGGTCTATTAGGATCTCCAAGGGTGTTGGAAAAGAGTTAGTCCCCGAAGTGGGTTACTGATTCCGGGAGAACCCGGCCCACCGTCCTAGGGGTATAAAAAGGAACTGGTCCTACAGGTTGGGGGTTGTGCGTGGGGGTAACTTCCCTACCATGGAAGAAAATACTAGTTACGAAACCACCAACCGCCTCGGATAAGGATGATTCAACTGTTGACGACTCAAGCAAACGTGATAAGGACAACGACTTTCGGTTCTGCACGTGGAATGTTAGATCCCTTAACAGACCACCTGCGGCCGAACAACTAGCGGAGGCCCTGGACTGTTCTAAAGCAGACATTACCGCCATCCAAGAAGTGCAATGGAACGGGCCGGGCAAAAAAAAGGATGAAAAACTGCGATATCTACTACGGCGATTGCTACCGAGAACAGAAGCAGCTTCTATTTGGATGCGGGTTTGTTATTGGAGACAGACTTAGGCAAGAAGTCTTGAGTTTCAGGCATGTGAACGAACGTCTCGTAACAATTCGCATCAAGGCTAAATTCGCTAACATCAGCCTGATATGCGCTCATGCCCCCACTGAGGAGAAGGATGACGATACTAAAGACAGCTTCTACGAGCTCTTAGACAAAACGTACGAGCAGTGCGCTAGCTATGATGTTAAAATTGTCCTGGGTGATTTTAGCGCAAAGTTAGGAAGAGAGAGCATCTTTGGTAGTAGTGTCGGAAAGCATAGCCTGCACAACACAACACTAGCACGCGATTCCCACAACTCTATATTCATAAAGGAACATGGAAATCTCCGGATCAGTCAACCGTCAACCAGATTGATCACATTGCGATCGACGCAAGGCACTCTTCCAGTATGATGGATGTCCGAACGTTCCGAGGAGCGAACATCGACTCGGACCACTACCTCGTTGTGGACAAGGTACGGATGCGGATATCCAGAACATCGCGAAAACAAGGAAATACTGTGAGAAAGTTTGACGTCAGAAAGCTACAATCGCAAGAGATCGCCAGAGCCTTTTCCGATCGAGTGTCCCTTAATCTCTCAAGAGGTCCTATGCCGCCAGCATCAAATACTGAAGACCAGCGGCTACATTGCCAAAAACCCATCAGGGATGCCGCATCTGATGTGCTGGGTTTCTCTCGACCCCCACAACGAAACCCCTGGTTCGATGAAGAATGTCGGCAAGAAAATGCAGAAAAACAGATGGCATACAAAGCGGCACAGAAGGACCTGAGCTGCTCATGAGCTCTACGAGCAGAAGAGAAGGAATGAGCACCGGCTTCTCAGAAGGAAAAAGAAGGAGCATGAGAAGCGCGCGATTGAGGAAATAGAGAGATGCTATTGCAGGAATGAGGTTCGAAAGTTTTACCAGAAGGTAAAAAGAACATCTCAAGGCTACAAAGCCAGAGTCTGCAGGGACGAACAAGGAAACCTAGTAGTTGAATCGCAGTCAATGTTGAGGATATGAAAAGATCACTTCTGCAGACTGTATAACGGCGACGATGACCAAAATTCCGCCGTCAGGCAGAATGAACCATTCAATCTGGACGATGATAATCAACATTTCCGTCCATCCTACCTGGATGAAGTTAAGAAAGCGATATCTAAGTTGAAATCCAATAAAGCAGCTGGAGCTGATGGCCTAACAGCAGAGCTATTCAAAGCAGCGGGGGATGACTTGGTAAGGAGCATGCACCAACTCATTTGCAAAATATGGTCGGACGAAAGCATGCCCGATGAATGGAACCTCAGCACTGTTTGCCCGATCCTCAAGAAAGGAGACCCTCTAAACTGCGCCAACTATAGAGGAATAAGTCTCCTCAACGTCGCCTACAAGATCTTATCTGCTGTTCTGTGTAAACGCGTAAAACCTTTTATCAGCAATCTGATTGGTCCATATCAGTGTGGTTTTAGGCCAGGAAAGTCCACTATCGACCAAATTTTCACACTACGGCAGATCTTAGAATAAACACAGGAATTTCAAATCGATACTCAACACCATTTTATCGATTTCAAGGCCGCCTATGACAGCATCTATAGAGAAGAGTTATATAGAGCTATGTCTAGTTTTGACATCCCTGCCAAACTCGTCCAGTTGTGCAGGATGACGATGGAGAATGCACGCTGCTCCATCAAGGTCGGGAAAGACCTCACCGAGACCTTTGATGTCAAAAAAGAATTCAGACAGGGCGACGCGCTGTCATGCGATTTCTTCAACATCGTTCTTGAAAGAATTATGCAGAACTCACACGCCAACATCAGAGGCACAATTTTTCAAAAGTCCGTACAACTGCTCGCATATGCCGATGATATTGACATAATCGGAAGAACAAAGCGTGATGTCAGTAGTGCTTTTGTGAGCATTGAGACGGAAGCGGCTAAGATAGGTTTAACGGTTAATGAGGGCAAAAGAAAGTATGGATGGACAACAATGCTCCCGCCCGGAGGGTTTTCGAATCCATCCCAGAGAGACGACGCAGTAGAGGAAGCCTTAGGTGGCGCGCTAAAGTGGAATGAGACCTTAACCAACTTGGTGTGCAAAACTGGAGGCAGTTAGCTAAAGATCGAGCTGGCTGGAGAGGCTTGTTGGTTGAGGCCCAGGTCCACCACTGACTGTAGCGCGATCTAAAGTAAGTAAATATGTATACTTTATAGGGTCTATTTCGATTATTTCTTTATTAAACTTAATATACCCTTCGATAAAGTATAAAAATACAGTATGCCACGCCCAGTGGAGGAGGCTAAATAAAGAAAGAAGGATAGAGTATTATACCACCCGTTCGAGACGGATTGTAGGACCAGTAAGACCTATAGATATTTTAAGAGAACAGACTGGGGCAGATACCAAGAAATAGCAACTTCTTAAAGTGAGGCCAATTCCTAAGATATATATAGATAGGGCAGTAGACTACCTTCCTAAGACAATGAATATGGCATATAAGTAGGTTTATCAAAAAGGAGCCCAAGGGGTCTCAACCTCCATGGTGGAATAGAGAGCTAAACGCTAAGGGGAAACAGGTTAGACATTTTTTAATATAGGGCAAAATTAGTAGGGGATGATACTATGTAGGATGAGTACAAACGGAGTAAGAGAGTTTGTAAGTATATAATCAGTCGTTGAAAAAGTTCTGCGAGTCGATCGCAGAAACTAGTGAGCCAAATGCTCACTACGCAAGGCCAAAGACTCGCCAGTTCCCAGCTTCATCAAAAAATTCGATGGTTCGTGGGGTGAAAGTAGTGTTGAAGTATTGAAAACCCTAGTCAAACCCCACTTTCTGTAGTAGTAAACCAGCGGATTCTATAACAAATGGCTACTCAGATAATAATAGTTTGTTAATAGAGGACGAGGTAGTGTACCTATGTACATAGTCTATCATGTCATTTAGATCGGCGCATATAGGAGTATTTGCACCAAAAACCTGGCCAAAAGTCGATTTTCCAAAACGTAAAATCAAGAAGTTAAAGCTTGATATAGCCGATCCTAAATATACATGGATCAATATATTTATTGATTATTTTGTTTTTTTTTTTTGTTGTAGATCGTGTGTTGTGATTACTTGAGTTCAAAATTGACGATTGCATTTACTGCATTTTTCTTTGAATGCGTGCTATTTTGGTCAATGGTATTCAATTTCGAGTTGTTGTGATAAGAATCGATTTTTAAATGGAGAGTTCAACTCCAAGTATGTATTAACATTTTAAATTGCATTTTGTGTAATTTTTCAAGTTCTAATGCTTTTAATTTAGAATACCATGTTATTCTGCCATGGTTCAGACCTGATAAGTTAATTTGAG
This sequence comes from Xylota sylvarum, assembly GCA_905220385.1. Taxonomy (NCBI): domain Eukaryota; kingdom Metazoa; phylum Arthropoda; class Insecta; order Diptera; family Syrphidae; genus Xylota; species Xylota sylvarum. Next base: position 62,963,261 of record LR999957.1, on the reverse strand, counting down.
TACCCTTTAACCAAATTCAAAAAGAATTGGCTGCTACCCAATTTTTTTGGGCGAATTAGTTTTTCATTTTCGTGCAAAAAAATCTCATACACCACACACCTTTTTTTAAAAAAATAAACATACAGAAAAGCTACAATTTGCTTGGAACGGATCGTTTGATATCCTATCCTTCTTTCCTAATAAAGCGTAGCATACTGCATTCTTTTCTCGAATTACAACGCTAACTTCGAACGTCTGAAAATGCCACATGAAAAATTTCACCAAAATCAGTTTTTAATGCAAACGCCCCAGACAATGGGTGCCCATGGGTGTATGGGTGAATTATAGACAATCTGCATATCTAAATATTGGTAAAATAGTGAAGTTAAGAAAAAATGGACGTGGCAGTGGGCGGATTATAAAGTTTTTTAAACTGTACTGTGTCTTCTTCTCAAAAGCCCAGATATGGTGTAATAATCACAAAAGTAACGAAAAATAATTTTGGATTGGTTTTTGATGCAAATACTCCTATGTGTGGCATTCTGCCAGTTACAGTACAGAAAGACGCAGTCAAATCTAGAAACATGATTAGGTTAATCTTCTCAAACATTGTCTCAGGCTAAACTTATATAGCAATAACGAGGAGGAAAGTGAGGGTTATATTAATACTTAAAGCAATTGAGCCAAGCCACACTTTACCGAAAGACTTCAGACCCTATTCTACTCAAGACACTTGCTAGGCTTCTTGATATCCACACCAGATGTAAGTGTTTCAACTGCACCTTAGGCAAACCATATCTAAAGGGTAAATCAGTGGAAACAATAACGCCACCTGAAAGGTTTTAATGCCGATCATAGTAGTACCAATTGTATCTGCAAAATTATCATCAAAGGAAACGTCAATTCCAATCTTGGATATATGTAGTTGTATCAGGAAATTTTTTACTAAAGGAACACCACAGAAAAGCGATATAGCCCTCCTTCTCCGGGTTCTAGTCATTAATGGTATACTTAAAGAACTAACTAATGCAGGAGTAAACCCACATATGAAATTCATCCTCCTCGCTCAAAATTTATGCCCAAAATAGGGTCTACATCGATTACTTCTCTATGTTACAAACTATGTATCTGACTTAATATACACTTAGGATAGGGTTTAATTAGTCAGCGTGTTCTTAAAATCTCATCTACATATATACGGTCCATCGCATACAGCGCTTGAAAAAAATGTATCAAGTTTCCTAACTTGTTTAAATCGCTGAAACCTAATTTCATTATTGGCGTCGATTTTAAAACGAAACACTCGTTCTGGGATTCTAGATACATCTCACAGAAAGGTAGAATTTTCTATGGAGCAGGTATGGAGTACAGTTGTGATTTCCACTTGACGGGCAAACCGACTTACTAGCCAACTGATACTTCGAAAATACCCGACCTTATCGATTTTTTCGTTGTGAAAGGCATGTGTACCAACCACATAAAAGTAAAAGAGATCTTTGAGCTGTCGTCTGATCACTCCCCAGTTGACTCCCCAGTTTGACTTTAAGCAAAAAACTATTCCATAACCTAGAGCCAGCGAGATTAACTGATGAACTACTCACTAGGAAGGCTTTGATAACGAAATTGAAGAGAATGTTGAACTGAGCGTTGCAGTTACGACGCCCTATTCGCTTCTTCTATTCATATCCAACATTTTCTTATCCCTGACCACCAGTTTGGGTTCAGAAGTAAGCATTCAACAATTGACCAGGTGCATAGATTTACTAAAGTAATCGAGAAGAACTTGACGATAAAATATATGCTTAAGCGTATTCGTTGACTTCTCACAACCCTTTGATAAGGTGTGGCATGATGGCAAAATGCAAATAGCGACAAGTACGATATTTTAGAATCATATCTCGGGAATAGACTCTCCCCGTATTAAACACGGAAATCAATACTTAGAGCTCAAAGAAATCTCGGCCGGCGTACAGTAAGAAATCATACTTGGGTCGCTTCTCTATCTGTTATATACTCATGATGTACCGAAATGATGACACTATCCGATGACACCGCTGTCCTAGCAATTGAAGAAACGACTGCAAAACTGCAAAAGGCACTGTTACACATGAATTGACAAGGAACTGGCAGATCGCCCTCAATCAAACTAAATCTGTTCACATGAATTTCACATATAACAAACTAATGATTTGCCAATTTTTCTAAACTTGGCCCGAATATCTTTTCCAAACGAAGCTAAATACCTGTGAATGACACTCGACGTAAAGCTGAAATAAAATTTACACGTGAAAATGAAACGTAAAGAACTCGAACTCAAATATAGAGATACATATGTACTGGTTACTCGGAAAAAAGTCCCAGCTCAGTATCGAGAACAAACTGCTTTTATACAAACAAGTGCTGAAACCGGTGTGGACCTAAGGTATACAGCTTTGGGGTTGTGCCAATAAAACAAATGCTAATATTGTACAAACTTTTCAAAATAAAGTGCTTCAGAGAAATTGTCCAAGCACCGTGGTATACTAGAAACGACGATATCCATAGGGATCTCGAAATTCCCACAATCGAAACTAAAACTAGAAGCTTCAAGCGATTAGTTCCAGTATCTAACAATTTATATCGAAGACACTACTATGAGTACGCACTTGCTATTCTCATAGCGTCTATAGAAAATGCTGTCTCGATGGTTTGCCGTCTGCTGGCATGTGTGCCTACCAGACAGTGGCCCTTGAGAGCGCTTAGATTTGTTCTATGAATGGAAATAAGTTTACAGGTTTTCTTACAATTCAACTCTAGCCAGATTTGTTAAGAAAAGAGACATGAGCTGATATTGTTCCGCCTACTGTTTGCCACTCTAACAGTTGCGGTATCTGATTGGAATTTTATCGGAGAGTTTTCAGTCCACCAGCACCCTCTTTAACTAGTTCGTCCGCAATTGTCTGGATTATCCCTGTAGCCTGGAATCCAGCATAAGAATACGTCGCACCCAGCAGCAATCTCGTTGACAGATCCGTGGCATTGCCTTAACAGCTTAGATCGAATTATTGGAGATTCCAAGTCTGTTATCGCTGCTTGGCAATCTACATATATACTCGTAGAAGACAATAGCGCTGCACTATATCGAGTTAATTGAAAGCTAGCCCGCGGCATCCCGGAATGCTGTGCCGTTGTGCATGAAATACACTACAGTAGTCCGGCAGTCATTTGGTGATACACAAGTACAGTGCACTTGAGTCGACTCCTGCACCTGTTTCAGGCGCTGTCTTGGACCCTTCTTTATAAATCCCTGTCGCACATTTTTATACCCTATCCTAAGGGTATATTAAGTTTGACACATAGTTTGTAACATAGAGAAATAATCGAGATAGACCCTATAAAGTATATATATTCGTGATCAGCATCAATAGCGAAGTCGATTGAGCGATGACCGTCCGTCCGTCCGTCCGTCCGTCCGTATGTCACCGCTTTTTGGGCCTTAAATTTTGAGCTAGGACGATGAAATTTCATATCTGGGCTTCTGAGAAAAAGATACAGTACAAGTGTAAAAATTTTTGAAATCCGCCCACTGCCACGCCCACTTTTTCATAACTTCATTAAATTATATGAAACCGAAAAATTTTGTTAAGACCAAATATTTAGGCATTCAGATTCCCTACAATCCACCCATACAAAAGTTTTGGCCACGCCCACTTTTTGGGGGCGTTTTCATCACAAAACCGATTTTTGGGCCTTAAATTTTTAACTAGGACGTTGAAATTTCAGATCTGGGCTTCCAAGAAAAAAATACAGTACAAGTGTAAAATTTTTTTACATCCGCCCACTGCCACGCCTACTTTTTTATAACTTCACTAAATTATATGAAACCGAAAAATTTTGTTAAGACCAAATATTTAGATATTCAGATTGTCTTCAATTCACCCATATGTATGTACATCGATTTTGGTCACCCCGTTCCAGACGGATTGTAGCTTTTCTGTATGTTTTCTTTGGAAGTTAGTGGTGAATGAACTGCTTCTAATCCTGTAAGGGGTAGGGTGCAAGGTCAAGTACTTAGGCCTAATCCTAGATAGTAAATTAAGCTAGAATACCAACATCCTGGAGCGAATTAAGAAAGCCACCATGGCTCTATGTATAGATTTAAGTAAATGGAGACTTCAGCTCGAATTACACATTGGCACTATGTACATATCTATTATCTCAAGCGCTCCAAAAAATAATAATGAAAAACGGAAAAGATAACAAAAATTCGCAAAAAAAAAACTGCATTGCCAATGGCTCCGGTGTCAGGCATTGATCAGGCGGATGAGGTATTTGTAATGAAATAGACACACACACACCCCAAGGACTTCACAGCATATAGAAAACATTGTGTATGCAATACACACAACACACAATTCACAATATGCAAAAAGGAAAATGATATGTATGTGTGTGTATTTATACCCTATCCTAAGGGTATATTAAGTTTGACACATAGTTTGTAACATAGAGAAATAATCGAGATAGACCCTATAAAGTATATATATTCGTGATCAGCATCAATAGCGAAGTCGATTGAGCGATGACCGTCCGTCCGTCCGTCCGTCCGTCCGTCCGTCCGTATGTCACCGCTTTTTGGGCCTTAAATTTTGAGCTAGGACGATGAAATTTCATATCTGGGCTTCTGAGAAAAAGATACAGTACAAGTGTAAACATTTTTGAAAGCCGCCCACTGCCACGCCCACTTTTTCATAACTTCACTAAATTATATGAAACCGAAAAATTTTGTTAAGAGCAAATATTTAGGCATTCAGATTCCCTACAATCCACCCATACAAAAGTTTTGGCCACGCCCACTTTTTGGGGGCGTTTTCATCACAAAACCCATTTATGGGCCTTAAATTTTTAACTAAGACGCTGAAATTTCATATCTGGGCTTCCAAGAAGAAGATACAGTACAAGTGTAAAATTTTTTTACATCCGCCCACTGCCACGCCTACTTTTTTATAACTTCACTAAATTATATGAAACCGAAAAATTTTGTTAAGACCAAATATTTAGGCATTCAGATTCCCTACAATCCACCCATACAAAAGTTTTGGCCACGCCCACTTTTTGGGGGCGTTATCATCAAAAAACCTATTTTGATAAAATTTTACATGTAACATCCTCAAACGTTCGACATTATAGCTATATTTGAGTACAATATGCAATTTGGCCATGCCCACTTTATAGAGAGGAGGATAGGGTATCATACGATACGTTCCAGACGGATTGTAGCTTTTCTGTATGTTTATACCCTATCCTAAGGGTATATTAAGTTTGACACATAGTTTGTAACATAGAGAAATAATCGAGATAGACCCTATAAAGTATATATATTCGTGATCAGCATCAATAGCGAAATCGATTGAGCGATGACCGTCCGTCCGTCCGTCCGTCCGTCCGTCCGTCCGTCCGTCCGTCCGTATGTCACCGCTTTTTGGGCCTTAAATTTTGAGCTAGGACGCTGAAATTTCATATCTGGGCTTCCAAGAAAAAGATACAGTATAAGTGTACATTTTTTTTACATCCGCCCACTGCCACGCCTACTTTTTTATAACTTCACTAAATTATATGAAACCGAAAAATTTTGTTAAGACCAAATATTTAGGTATACAGATTCCCTACAATTCACCCATAGAACAGTTTTGGTCACGCCCACTTTTTGGGGGCGTTTTCATCAAAAAACCGATTTTGATAAAATTTTACATGTCACATCCTCAAACGTTCGAGGTTATAGCCATATTTGAGTACAAAATGCAATTTGGTTACGCGCACTTTATAGAGAGGAGGATAGGGTATCATACGATCCGTTCCAGACGGATTGTAGCTTTTCTGTATGTTTTTTTTTAAATTTCTTTCGATCAACAAGTATTTCTGTAATAAACACTGGTTTTATACTTGACGGTAAAGTCTAGGTAGCGAACAATATGTGTATATCTCGTGTACAATCCGGGGTTTGCGACCTTATTTGGGGCCTACTCGTATAACCTTCCTGCATGAAAAAAGGGTAACCGAGGCATTCCTAGCACGGATATTCAGTTTCTAGCTGAGTTTTTATACCCTATCCTAAGGGTATATTAAGTTTGACACATAGTTTGTAACATAGAGAAATAATCGAGATAGACCCTATAAAGTATATATATTCGTGATCAGCATCAATAGCGAAATCGATTGAGCGATGACCGTCCGTCCGTCCGTCCGTATTTCACCGCTGTTTGGGCCTTAAATTTTGAGCTAGGACGATGAAATTTCATATCTGGGCTTCTGAGAAAAATATACAGTACAAGTGTAAAAATTTTTGAAATCCGCCCACTGCCACGCCCACTTTTTCATAACTTCACTAAATTATATGAAACCGAAAAATTTTGTTAAGACCAAATATTTAGGCATTCAGATTCCCTATAATCCACCCATACGAAAGTTTTGGCCACGCCCACTTTTTGGGGGCGTTTTCATCACAAAACCGATTTTTGGGCCTTAAATTTTTAACTAGGACGCTGAAATTTCATATCTGGGCTTCCAAGAAAAAGATACAGTACAACTGTAAAATTTTTTTACATCCGCCCACTGCCACGCCTACTTTTGTATAACTTCACTAAATTATATGAAACCAAAAAATTTTGTTAAGACCAAATATTTAGGCATTCAGATTCCCTACAATCCACCCATACAAAAGTTTTGGCCACGCCCACTTTTTGGGGGCGTTATCATCAAAAAACCTATTTTGATAAAATTTTACATGTAACATCCTCAAACGTTCGACATTATAGCTATATTTGAGTACAATATGCAATTTGGCCATGCCCACTTTATAGAGAGGAGGATAGGGTATCATACGATCCGTTCCAGACGGATTGTAGCTTTTCTGTATGTTTTTTTATCAAAAATAATCGCCAAATATTTGGCATATGGTATTTATACCTTCTTGTGAACAATACTAGTTTAGTCTTTGGACGGATTAACTCCGAAACCAAAAATATTTGTCCACGAATTTTTTTAGAGCAGACTCCATCGGGTATCTAACTGTAAGAACGTACTTCCATGATATAGCTATCGCAATGTCGTCCGCATTGGCTCTGACACTGAACCCCTTTTACACAGGAAGAGAAGTATCTCATTCACTACCATGAGCCACAATAGTGGTTATAATACCTCGCTTTAAGGGGTACCCCTGTATAATGACCTTCTGATTAAACACCACGGCAACTCAGCATAAATTCCTATTTTGCCTATATGATTCATCGCACAGACCCTTGATCCAAATCCGTCCGTTATGTATTTTCTAGGACATGCTAACAATTTTGGTTAGAAGATATTTTTTTTATTTAATAATCTTATATTTCTAATCGCTTAAACAAATTAGAGAAAAATGTTGTTGTTTGGAACCTTCACCCTTGGTCTCCACTGGCAATAATTCATTTCATAAAATGAAAATGTCATGCAATTGAAATTTCCAATGGAGACCGCAGATTTCTAGAAAAAAATTACTTCATGACATAAATTTTTGCATTTATTTCATGCCAACTCTGTGAAAATAAACCCTGAAATCAATTTGATAGTGGCTGTCAATTTAAGGTTTATTACGAGTGATTGGCGAATTTCTCAATCACAGACTTTAGAATTAATAAATTGTTTCAAAAAGTATGACTGTTTGTGGGACTACAAAAGCCATTTATATAAAAGGAACGACTTGAAATGAAAGTCGTGGGAGGAAATTTCAAAACAGTTTCAACGAAGTGTCGAGGATGTAAAAAAAACATACAGAAAAGCTACAATCCGTCTGGAACGGATCGTATGATACTCTATCCTTCTCTCTATAAAATGGGCGTGGCCAAATTGCATTTTGTACTCAAATATAGCTATAATGTCGAACGTTTGAGGATGTTACATGTAAAATTTTATCAAAATAGGTTTTTTGATGATAACGCCCCCAAAAAGTGGGCGTGGCCAAAACTGTTCTATGGGTGAATTGTAGGGAATCTAAATACCCAAATATTTGGTCTTAACAAAATTTTTCGGTTTCATATAATTTAGTGAAGTTATAAAAAGTAGGCGTGGCAGTAGGCGGATTTCAAAAATGTTTACACTTGTACTGTATCTTTTTGTCAGAAGCCCAGATATGAAATTTCATCGTCCTAGCTCAAAATTTAAGGCCCAAAAAGCGGTGACATACGGACGGACGGACGGACGGATTGATGCTGATCACGAATATATATACTTTATAGGGTCTATCTCGATTATTTCTCTATGTTTCAAACTATGTGTCAAACTTGATATACCCTTAGGATAGGGTATAAAAAGAACAAAAAGGGACCATGCAACTACGAAGTACGACGATGCCTTAAATGCAATAGTCAACCTAGCGAAGGAACCACCACAAGAGGTAGACATGTACTTGGACTTCGGGAAAATCATCGCGAGCCAATTAAAAAGACTGACACCATTGGAAGCATCAATTGCTATGGCTGAATTGCAACAAAACATGTCGCGGCATACTATCCGATCACTGAAAAGTAGATCGGAATCAGAAGCATCAACTTCGGTGGAAAGCGACATTCTACAGACAGCAGTTTTAAGTGCAGAGTTATTCACCTTCGACGACGACATTTAAAATTCGTGTATATTCGTGTATATATCTATATTTATTTTTCTTTATTTTTTAAGTGAAGTAAACAAAGATTTATGATTGCAATGAGGGATTTTTTATTTTCTTCCACTGATATGGAACATTTCCCTCGGTAATGCAGTTGTCATGAATCCTAGGTGATGATTTATAGCCATTACAGTCTTGTGGTTCGAGTTGTGTGAACGTTTCTGGAAGCGAAGTATTACGACATTTTTCATCGGGTTCTGTTGTAAGGCCTTTCGATATGCCTGCGGAAAGATAGTAGTCCTAAAGATACTTCGATTGGACGATGAAGAATTCTGAAACGGGCTGCAAGTCTTCCAATTGCCATTTCAACGGTCATCCTCGCGCGACTTAATCGATAGTTGAAAACTTCTTCTGACGTAGTTAAGCTTCTATTTTTGTCGTGAGCTTTCATTAGATTCTTATCCAGCCCAAAGATGCCGTCGCCAATAAAATAGTATGGGGTGCACACTTAATGGTTTTGGGATAGGTATGTTTAGTGATCCAGATGTTAAGGCTTTATATAATGAGCTATCTTTGTATATGACTACATCTGATGCTCTTCCGTTCCCTCCAACATCAATGTAAACAAATCTGCTGTGTGCATCAACCACTGCTAACAAAACGACACTAAAATATCCTTTATAGTTAAAGAAATCGGATCCAGACTTCGGAGGGGCTTTAATCCGAATATGTTTTCCATCTATGGCCCCTAATGTGTGTGGAAAATCCCAATATTTTTGGAAATCATTAGATATACTTGACCATTCGGTGACGGTAGATAGCATCTAAAAGCACATGTATGAATATTTGTTATTATTCTCACAACCTCCTCTCACCGTCATATGCTTTCTATGAAGTGAATCGAAAATACATAGCTTCTAGGACTTCTGGAATAAATTTACTTAAAGTTTTCCTTGAAACTCGTGAAAGAAATTCTAAAGAACGATATGAATCTCCGGTAGCTATAAATCTGATTGTAATAGCAAGACGTAACCTCGAACTAATTGCGTATCTCATATTTGTATCCTTTTTGTAAATATAGGGATCCACCTAAAATAAACCGCATATATAGTTTATATACAAAAAACATATAATATAATAGCCACCAACGCCAGAATTGCTTCAAATTCATCTATTGTCATTCGACAGAAGTTTTTGTAATCGGATCCATCTTCCCACAATACATCTAGCAGCAAAGTGCTTTCCAAATCATGCAATTGTCTTTTTTCTTTAAAAGGATTAACCCAAAAACAATGCTTCCTTTTTTTTCAGATTTTTCGATTTTTTCTAGCTTTTGCAAAGCCATCACGTCCAGAATTAGTCGTCGTTGCTTCCGTATACGATATGCTTACAAATGAATTTTCTTGACAAAATTTGCCCACATTAAGTGGAGAAAATAAAAATTTCTGAAATAATGTTTGACATTATGTCTGAAAGAAATATGTCTCGTGGAGACTTGGCGTCATAACATACGTTCAAAGTTACCGAGTAGATATACTGTAAATCTAAATGTTACCATTTATTTGAATTTTCATTTGAAATCTTGATTTAATATATATATATGTATTAATACGGCAAAAATAGAAAATAAATAATAGTGCTCTAGCTCAATTATTTCTCTATGTTACAAATATATTATATATAAAAATGTATGTATGTATCAAAATTAATATAGCCTTAGTATCACCAGCTTAGAAAATGAAACGAATACTTTAAACAAAATGAAACACGTTGAAATCCTTCATAATTAACCATTTCAATACTAACGGGACATAAACATGTAGGAGTAGGCGATGGAAAGTTCAGTCTTTGGTGAGCCGTGATGAGAGATGGATTGTCATTATTTTGCTCGATATGAAATAAACTACCTAATTTTAAATACATAAGAGGTCTCTCTTTGATTAGATCCTACAAAATTGGGGACTCAACCGGGATCTAGCTCAAAGAAAAGAAATACACATGTACATAAGTGAAAAAAAAAAATCAAACAAGTAAGGGACAACCCGTATCGTAAGACGATACTATTCGAGGCACAGTCGATAAAAGAACTTAAAGAAAATCTAAAGATCTACGAATCCATGCAAGTAAGTGCCCGTGCTGAGAACAAACTCCCAATGCAAACACCACGAGGAGGCGAAAACAACTATCAACGGGAACAACAACGATGTAAAAACTGTGGTGCCCGCTCACACAAGGTGGACGTCTGCCAACACAAAGGGAGGGGTACTCGCTGTTGCCGGTGCAATAATTTTGGACACATCGGCCGAAACTGTCCCAGCAATTCAATTCTAGGTAGACGAAGTCAAACCAATAACATCGAAGTTCCAAATATCGTAGAACGTGTTAGCCAACTCCCGCCCCGGACAACAGAAATGCATACCACAGTCAAAATAAGCGATGTGAAGATTTTAGCACTCGTCGATACAGGCAGCGACGTCACCATCCTGAAGTACTCAGTGTACGATCGTCTTCGTTCGGCTTCTGAACTGACTTAGCCAGGAATAACGCTACAAGGATTTAGCCGCAACCCTAATCGAACGCTGGGCTCATTTTCCACGATCATATCCATTGACTCCAACTGTTTCGAAGTAAACTGTCACGTCGTACCAGACCTCTGGATGTCATCGGATATGATTATCGGCAAAGATGTTCTATCACTCACTAATTTCTCTGTTGTAAGAGAACAGGTTAAGATTGAGTGCATTGAACCGGCAATTAGTCAAGAATTACTTTGCCACAATGAAGTTGAAGTCACCTGCATCCAACCTGGAGAAACGCCATACGATATTGACCAGTCCAGTAATACAGAACGAAATTGATCTTCTCATTTCCAATTACAGACCTATCGTGCCAACAACATCCGCCATAGAAATGCGCATCGATTTGCTAGACGACATTGCAGTATATCAACCACCACGACGTTTGTCTCCACTCGAGAAAGATATTGTGCGAAAACAGGTCGATGAATGGCTGCAGGGACAGATAATACGTCCCAGTAGAAGACGTTGTGGATACGTTGAGTAATGCAAAGGTTTTTACCAGCCTTGATCATACATAACGGCTTCTTTCACGTCGATGTTGCCCCTTCCAGTCGCCGCTACACATTTGTTACTCCAGAGGGACAGTTCGAGTTTTTAAAAGCACCGTTTGGACTTTGTAACTCGCCTTGCATTAGTATCTACGTCGATGACATAATTATACCGTCAGAAGATGAAATTAGCAACGTTGAAACGATACGTAAGATATTCGGAATTGCGGCCAAGAACGGTATCCAATTCAAGTGCAAGAAATGTAAGTTCCTCCAACGAAAGATCACGTATTTAGGACATTTTATCAGCGAAGGGTGCAAGACCGTCAGAGGAGAAGACAAACTCGATTCGACATTTTCCGGAGCCACGAACAGTCAAAAAGGTACAACGATTCCTGGGGCTAACCAGCTATTTCCGTAAGTTTGTCAAAAACTTTTCATCGATTGCTAAGCCGTTACGAGAACTTACGAAACAAGATGCGAAATTTGAGTTTGGGCCGGATCAACGAAACCCTTTTCATACCCTTAAGGACCTCATGTGCAGTGATCCAGTGTTGAGAATCTTCAATGCCCGCTTCGAGACTGAGCTACACGCGGACGCGAGTAAATATGGCGGTGGAGCTATTCCTTTACAGCGATGTCCAGACGACCAGCAGTTTCACCCTGTATTTTATTACAGTTTCCAAATAGATGAGGCTGAGCAACGATACTCCGGCTACGAAGTGGAGATTTTAGCTGTGGTGCGGGCGTTGAAGAGGTTACGGCATTATCTGCTAGGCACCAAGTTTACAATTTTTACAGATTGTCAAGCTTTCGAAATGACGATGAAGAAACGAGACATAAATGCCAGAGTTGCGCGGTGGGCCATGGTTATTGATGAGTTTCAGTGTCCAGTGAAACATCGAAACATCCAGCTGTTTTCTTGGTGGAAGATGGCATACTCGAAAGAATCCGGAATGCACAACGAGAAGACAGCCAGTGCAGTATTCTGCTAGACGTATTAGCCAAGGAGGAACGCTTTCGAAACTATGTTCTGAGAAATGGTGTGCTCTACAAATACACTGAAGGCGATTATTATCTCGTGCTACCCAAAGCCATGCAAAGGGAACTCATCCTGAAGACACATCTTAACGGTCATATGAGTGCTAAACAGGTAGAGAAGATAGTCAGTAAGGATTATTACGTTCCGAAGTTAGCCGAAAAGGTAATTGCTGTCATTAAAAACTGCATAAATTGTATTCTCGCAGATCGCAAAGCCGGTAAGCAGGAATGACTTTTAAACCCGATAGACAAGCCAGACGTACCGCTTCATACCTACCACGTTGACCATCTGGGTCCATTGCCGTCAACGTCGAAGAACTACAACTACTTGTTCGTGATTTGTGTGGATCTATCCAGTGAAAACGACAAACGCCGGAGAGGTGATCACGAAACTGGAACAGCATAAAGATACATTTGGTAGTCCTTTAAGAATTGTAAGCGATCGAGGGGCAGCTTTTACTTCCAACAGCTTCAACGAATATTGTCAACAACACCATATACAACACGTTAAGATAACAACTGGCATTCCAAGAGGTAATGGTCAAGTCGAGAGTTGTCCAACTGTGACCATTTAAAATATTTTGAAGATCGGTAGTCGTCAGTCGATTTTTCCCCCAGTGCGAGCGCCTAATAGTGTTGAGAACGGGGCAGATTCCAATAAAATGCATAACATCTTCTTTTGCATGCAGGTTGTATAGTGAACATTCGGAATTGCGATCACTTCGATGAGGCATATAATTAAGATGCAACAGTTCTCCTCTCGTTTTAAGAATTATAGATATAGTGTCTAAGCTGTAATTATCGTGGAAATAGCTATTTCTTAAATTGTGCTCCAGCATCCGGTATAATCCTTGATTCACTTTGTTGCGCTCTTTGGCTTCTCTTATCTTCTCCCACAGAGCCTGCAACGCAGTTTTCCATGAAGCGTTGTTATCGGTGTCTAATTGTATGTTATGTTCCAAGCACAATCTTGACCACTCGCCAGAGAATTGTGTTTTGCGCTGTACGATGTGGGTACTTGGAATATACGAAGTAATATCATCCAAAAAAATTGAGAAAAGTAGTGGGCTCAGTAGACATCCCTGCTTCACTCCCATTTTGGTATCAAACCAGTTGGATAATTGGTTATATTATGGTATATTATGTTCAGGAACTTCGTTGATACGCCTAGATTGCCCGATGGTGGTAAGGAGCACAAAGATGTCAACATTTGAGCTTCTAGTTGGTGTTCCAATGCGCGGCAATATATCTTCTAACCTAGTGGCCATGATTGAGAAAGAAATGATCCAGGTGTTCGACGAGAGAAGAAATGAGCTTCGGGAGTGTGCCAGAGCAGAGATATTCATTCGGCTACAAGACTAAAATCGAAAACATTACAACCTACGCAGGAAAAAGGCGTCTTTGTATCGCAAAAAGGACTTGGTTGCCATAAGATGGACGCAATTCGCTCCTTGGTTGAAGGTTTTCCCCAAATATTTAGGTCCGTATGAGGTGGTTCGGGTGATGAGTAAAGACCGCTACGACCTGGTGAAGGTGGGTAACCACGAAGGTCCACGGAGAACGTCATCTCACTCCCAGCCCTGGGCTGGGGTCGTTTCCGATTTTGAATCATCGGAGTCCGATGATGAAGTCAGGACAGGCGAGATGTAAGAGTAGGCGATGGAAACTTCAGTCTTTGGTGAGCCGTGATGAGAGATGGATTGTCATTATTTTGCTCAATATGAAATAAACTACCTAACTTTAAATACATAAGAGGTCTCTCTTTCATTAGATCCTACATACATACATATGTATGTATATCGCATTGGGTATTGTCGTTTTACTAAAAGGCATATGTTTCTCATTTTTATCCCACCAGGTATGCGATTTATTTATTGATTTGATGATATTCTTTGATTCATGAATGTTTTGATCCCGTCAGGTGGCCAAAGGATGGTGATGCGGAATATATGGGAACACAAGCGTTCTCACCTTAGACTCTCACTATCAACTCCTACTCTACACCTCCGCGTTGGTGGCTACTGGGTGCCTAGTATCTCGGCTGGAGATTGGGTAACCAACCCCTTTGGAAGGTCGTTGGTGGTAGCAAACGAGAGAAGGGGGAGGGAGCGTTTTCTCACTAATACACTTCCCCTTAATCTGGATGAATTCTCGCCCACAGTTCCAGTCAGGCCGAAATTTCTAGTGTAATCACTATATCAGCTGCTCTGACTTATTCGGATCCCAGGTCTATAGGGATCTCCAACACTGAGCCAGGGTGTTGGAAAAGAGTTGGTGGCGGATGAGCCCTTAATGGGCTTGGTAAGCACAATCTCCACCACGTCCGGAAACGGACTTAGGGTTATTGACTTCGCTGCGGGGCGAAACGTCACTATAGTAAGCACACGGTTTTCTCATCTCAATATCCACAAGGGGATATGGCGGTCTCCTAGTCAATCAAATTGATCACATTGCGATCGACGTAAGGCATGCCTCCAGTATTCTGGATGTTCGAACCAGCCAACATCGACTCGGGTCATTACCTTGTTGCAGCCATGGTACGAATGCGGATATCCCTAACGTCACAACAAAGAAGAAATACTGTGAGAAGATATAACTTTGAAAAGCTGTAATCGCAAGGGATCGCCAGAACCTTTGCCGAACGCGTATTCCGAAATCTCGCTACAACTCCTATGTCGCCAGCATCAAATGCCGAGGACCAATGGCAACGCTGCCAAAAAAGCCATCAGAAGTGCCGCAACTGATGTGCTGGGTTTCACTCGACCACCACAAAGAAACCCATACAAAGCGGCGCTGCAAAGAAGGACAAGAGCGGCTCGTGAGCTCTACGAGCAAAAGAGACGGGAAGAACATCGGCTTCTCCGAAAGAAGAAAGAGCACGAAAAGCGCGCGTTCGAAGATAATGAGAAAAATAATGAGAAATAATATACGGAAGTTTTACCAACAGGTAGAAAGATCGTGGAAGGCCAACAAGACCCGTACAGAAGCCTGTAGAGATGAAGAAGGAAACCTCGTAGTAGAGTCACAGTCGGTGCTGAGAATATGGAAAAACTTCTTCTGCAGACTGTATAACGGCGACGAAGACCAACATCCCGCTGTCAGGCAGAATGAACCATTCAACATAGACGATGATAGCCAAAACTTCCGTCCACCTGACCAAAACAAAGTAAGGATAGCAATATCCAAACTTAAGTCCAACAAGGCTGCTGGACCTGACGGCTTACCAGCCGAGCTATTCAAAGCAGCTGGAAATGATCTGGTAGAGAGCATACACCAACTCATTTCTAAAATTTGGTCAGATGAGTGTATGCCTGATGAATGGAATCTCAGCACCGTTTGCCCAAATCCACAAGAAAGGAGATCCCCTCAATTGCGCCAATTACAGAGGTATCAGTCTCCTCAACATCGCGTATAAGATCCTATCTGCCATATTGTGTGAACGTCTGAAACCCTTCGTCAACAACCTGATTGGGCCCTATCAGTGTGGTTTCAGACCAGGAAAGTCCACAATCGATCAAATCTTCACGGATTCAAGACGTCCGAATCGATACTCACAATATCTTCATCGATTTTAAGGCCGCATATGACAGCATTTATAGAGACGAGTTATACAGAGCCATTTCTAGTTTTGGCATCCCTGCCAAACTCGCTCGCTGCTCCATCAAGGTCGGTAACGATCTCACCGAGACCTTTGATGTCAAAAAAGGATTTAGACAAGGAGACGCGCTGTCATGTGGCTTTTTTAATATCATACTTGAAAGAATTGTGCGAAACTCACAAGCCAACACCGGAGGCACAATCTTTCAAAAGTCTATGCAACTACTAGCTTACGCCGATGACATTGACATAATTGGGAGAACACAGCGGGCTGTCACCGGTGCGTTCGCTAGTATTGCAACGGAAACTGCCAAAATGGGTTTAGCTGTAAATGAGGGCAAAACAGAGTATATGCTGTCAACACTCAACATCGACGTATTGGACAAAATGTCACAATCGACAGCTATAACTTTGAGGTAGTAAGGGATTTTGTCTACCTTGGCTCTGCTATCAATTCTGACAATAACATCTTGGCAGAAATAAAACGAAGAAAAACTCTTGCCAATCCTATTTCTTTGGGCTGAGAAGGCAATTGAGTAGTAAGGCCCTATCCCGAACAACTAAGGAGACTCTATATAAGACCTTGATTATCACCAGTCCTCCTTTACGGCGGTGAAGCATGGATTTTATCAAAAGCGGGTGAAGATATCCTTGGTCGTTTCGAGAGAAAAATCCTTCGTAAAATATTCGGTCCCGTTTGCGTTGACGGGTTTTGGAGGAGAAGATTCAACGATGGACTATACGAGCTGTACAGCTATATCGATCTAGTCTAAAAATTGCGCATCAGTCGTTTAAGACGGCTATGACATGTAGAGCGGATGGATACAAATGCTGCGGCTCGTAGAGTCTTTGAATCCAACCCGGAGGGACAACGCAATAGAGGAAGACCTCGCCTTAGCGCGCACAAGTTGAAGGGGAAATAAACAAACTTGTAGTGTGCAACTGGAGGCAGTTAGCTAAGGACAGGGCTAACTGGAGATGCTTGTTAGTTGATGTCCAGGTTCACCCCGAACTGTAGCGCCACCTAAGTAAGTAAGTAAGATCTCATGGGACTCATGGGACATTATTGTCACAGTACAATTTTCTCATTTATTAGTGCAATACGATACATTATTTGAACAACAAACAACCAGAAAACTAACAAAAGATTTTGCATCTGTAAAAAATTTCCATTTTGAGAGGATTAAATCATACTCACATTTTGGGGTGTGTTTTTAAAAAAAATTCATTTGTGAAAATTCCATGTTATCGTTATACTATTTCATTTCAGTTATTTTTTTTTAATTGCAAGACTGGATTAAACACATTCATAAAGTAAATATTTTCCGTGTGCTTTAAATCCTTTAAATAGTCTAAGAAGATTCGAATTATTATTGGGTTTGCTTTTTATTTTTTGACGCAATTCCTATATTTTGCTGTCAAGTTCTTAGTGTGATTTAATTTCGTCCTCTTCATATTTGCATTATATAAAACGACTTATAAGCTATTGAATGAAATGATACTTCCTTTCAATGTTACCCACCACCTTTTACACTTAGTACAACCACAGCAATTTACTCGGTGAATCCTGTTGAATGTGGTTTAACTAATTTACTTACTTTTACCTTGGACTGGTAAATTGAATAGTTCCAGCAATGTGGCTATTGTCAATAGTCGGTGGTTTCTCTGGTTGGCGGTTGAATATCGTTTAGAGTTGTGAAAGTTTGTAGGGCCATCCAAATGACTGTTGAGTGGAAAATCATCAAGTGCGGGTAATTGGGTCCTGGGGATATTGAAGATATTAAGTGTATTTTTTTGCACCTATACCTATAGGGCAAGTATTGGATTCGTGAAAAATTTCGAACTCGAGATTTTAATCAAACTTGACATTACTATGATGGAGAAGTCCAAAAAAGTGGGTCCGCCAATTCCGTCTGTCTGTCTGTCTGGCTGTCTGTCTGTCTGTCTGTATATTCGACTGGAGCGGGTGGACGGATTTGCTTCAAACTTCATATCTGGGGTCTGGGGGATGATCCCTAGAGGCAAAATTGGAATTTTCATTCTAACCTCAAAATTAAGGGTAGTTTACTTAAGGCCGATTTCACTAAAAATGGATTTTCTCGAAAACGGCTCTAACGATTTTGATAAAATTTCATATGTGAGTTAGTTTGGGTACTTGCTATTAGATGGCATACCACGTTTTGCGTGGTACAACGGTAATTTTACAAATTGACTGTTTCTCGTCTATTTCTACAGCGATTAGGCTTAAAATCAATATCTGAGGTGGATATGCTAAATGCAAAATTATAATATACCAAGTTTTGGAACTGCCACGCCTACTTTTAAAAAATTTTACTTTTTCAAAATTTTTACTAGAAATCGAAAAAAATTGTTAAAACATTTTTTCATAGGCTTTGAAAATCTCTATAATTTACCTTAACATCATATATAGCCACGCCCATTTTTACAAAAAAAAACTTGAATTTTAGTGCTTATACGATTATAAACTAATAGCATTAAGGTGCAAGTACGTACGACCCAGTCGTGCACTTTATTTCTTTTTTCCATCGAACTGCTGAAAGAGGAAATAAATCTGAAAATAGGTCGATTGATTTGCTAACTTGCAAATATTGAATCCGGAAAAGTTGTGTATTCCACAAAGTAGGAAATTTTTAGCAGTTAATTGGTACGAAACGTTGTAGTCTTGTTGATACTTGGTCAACTTTATAATCCGATCAATCTTATTATTTACTTTTAAATGACCATAAGTACCAAAATATCCGATACAATATCGATGTTCGAATGGCATGCATAAAGTACGTGAAGGATATTCAAGGAATTCAAATATACTGAAATGAGCGTACCTCTAAATCTATGCAGGTGACAAAAATAAAAAAAAGTATAGCGATAACGATGGAGAAAACTATTCCCAAAACATGTGCGCAATTTCATCATTGGAAAAGACTTTAATGCCAAACACACCTTTTGGAGTTCCAGGCTGACAAACTCAAAAGGCAGACAATTACTTATAGCAAGACAAACACTGAAATGCGATTTTAAAAGTGGGAAAATCCTATATATGCCAACAGACGCAAACAAGATACCTGATCTTATAGATATATTTGTCACGAAAGGCATACTCAAGAGGTATCTCAAAATTACCTATACTTACCTGAGCCAAACAATTATTGAAAATTTCTAAGCCAAAACTTATAAATAAAAAAAGCAAATCAGGACTTCTTCAGATACCTAATTAATGAAAAAATTGACCTACAAATGCCTCTAATAAACAGCAATCAAATTAAAGAAGAAGTAGATACGCGTACAGAAATCATAAAGTTATCAGCGTGGGAAAGAATACCACGAATAAAGAATATAAAAGAAGCGCAAAGCTTGCGAAACATGGTAAAGGAATCGCACACCTGAGAACAAACAAGTGCTGAATAGGCTATTTAATGAACTAAAGCTGCTGAATAAAAAAGAAAAACATAATTGTAGGAAATCTGAATACCTAAATATTTGGTTTTAACAACATTTTTCGGTTTCATATAACTTACCCAGAGAAGTTATGAAAAAGTGGGCGTGGCAGTGGGCGGATTTCAAAAATTTTTACACTTGTACTGCATCTTTTTCTCAAAAGTCCAGATATTAAATTTCATCCTCCTAACTCAAAATTAAAAGCCCAAAAAGTGGTGACGGACGGACGGACATGGCTCAATCGTGTTCGCTATTGATACTGATCATGAATATATATACTTTACAGGGATCTCAATTATTTCTCTATGTTACAAAATATGTATTAAACTTAATATACCCTTAGGGTAGGGTATAAAAACCGATCAGTGAGCGCGTATCTACGGAACTTAACGGCAACATACTGATTACTCGCTTTGGAAAGCCACAAGAAACTTGAAACTATCCAAGCCTCCCCCGTATCCAATGAAAAAGGGTGACAATACGTGGGCAAGAAGTGCTAAAAGTAAAGCGAAATTCTTTGCACAACATCTCGAGCAAACATTTCAGCCATTTCCTAGACAAACTGTAGATGAAACCAAATTCTTAGTGCACAAAAATTACAATCTTGAAATCCGTCCAGTATCACTATATGAATTAAAAGATGTCATAAACATACAGAAAAGCTATAATCCGTCTGGAATGGATCTTATGATACCCTATCCTCCTTCCTATGTAGCCCTTATATAGTGGGCGAGGCCATATTGCATTTTGTATTGAAATACGACGATAACGCCGAACGTTTGAGGTTGTTATATGTAAAATTTCATCAAAATCGGTTTTTGGATGAAAACGCCTTCAAAAATGTTTACACTTGTACTGTATCTTTTTCTCAGACGCCTGGATATGAAATTTCATCCTCCTAGCTCAAAATTAAAGGCCCAAAAAGCGATGACATACGGACGGACTATTGATGCTGATCACGAATATATATGTATACATATGTTCTTTATAGGGGCTATCTCGATTATTTCTCTATGTTACAAACTATGTGTCAAACTTAATATACCCTTAGGATAGAGTATAATGAGTTTTCGAAAAAAAATTCCAGAACAAATTAATTCGAGCCGCTGCTGCAGTGCATACCGGGTTCGGACAACGAAGACATTGACTGTAATGAAGTTTTAATTCCATCTGTGTCAAAAATTCCCTCGGTGTGTATTGTGCAAAAAACTCTCAGTAAAGTCCATGTTCTACTTCGCGAAAATAAAATTGGCAATTACTCTGTGAATAAAATGAGTATTGGTATCAAAATAAACTGCGAAAGTGTTGACTCACAGCAAATATTGTGCAACCTACTAAAATCAGAAAACCTGCAATTCTTTTCTCACGACCTACCAACATCAAGGTCACTTATGTAAAGTTATTTTGTATGGGCTAGAAGAATTATCTACCGAAGAGCATAAAAATTAACTAGTGTCACTTGGATTGAAGTGTCAAAACATTAAGCTAATTAAGAAGCAGTATGAACAGTCCGCCGATGTATTTTATTTAGTTTTCCTCAAAAACGGATCTACATGCCTCGCCTTTTGCCTTTTGAAATTCTTTTACCAGTTAATCTTTCTTACATTCCATCTAGTAGAAATAGGAATCCTTCTACGTTAGATTTATTTCTACCTTACTCCGAGGTAGGTAACATGCCTATTGAACTCCGACCATTTACCTGTTAAGTGCAGTATAATATAATAGCTTCTCCAGAGCAATACACAAATCAAGTCCATGACTTCCAAAAAGCTAACTGGAACTTATTTAGAAGTCTGACAAAATAACAACCAATCTCAAATTGATGAAAATGTAAATATTTTTACCAATGCTATTTTGGAAAGCGTTGAACAGTCAGCGCCAAAGAAATCGGTCTCAAGATGTTTATCCAATGTTCTTCCGCATTTCATTCACCAGATGATAATGCTAAGAAACACTTGCAGATCCAGATAGAGACGTACGAGAAATTACTTCTATCTCGAAGAATACACCAAAATGTAATTGCAAGTTTTAGAAACTAATCGTGGAACGAAGGACTTTAGATAAGGGTAGCAAACCATTCTGGAACATCATTGAGGTAATAAAGAAGAAACACGTATACATTCCTTTTCTTGATCCGAAAAAGCTCCTTTTCTTTACAAATCATTCGATTGGTAAAAATGTTACCCCATCAACGCACATTGAATCCTCTTTCCAACAATCAGTAAACTTCGTTAATGCACACTCCTTGTTTATTAATATTAATCTAATATCCCTAAATGAATTGAAGGATAGTTTGAAAACTAGCAAATCGTCTCTGATGGGATAAAAAACCTGTGTCTTAAGAATCCCCCTGATTAACAACTGTCTTAGATGGGGATACTTTCCTAATAACTGGAATGTTTCTAAGATAATTCCATTTCAGAGGGCAAAAGTACTGGCATGGTAATTCTGGACGTTGAAAAAGCGTTCGATAATGTTTGGCATAATGGTTTGATACATAAGCTACTAAGTTTTAATTTTCCACTATCTTGTTAAAATTATTTAGTCATTCCTATCTTCCTGAAGTTTCAATGTATCAATCAACCAAAGACAATCAATTAATTAAAGCAGGAGATCCGAAAGGATCTGTTCTTGGTCCAGTTCTTTTTAGTATATATACCTCCGATATCCCAAAATGATAAACTGTAACGTTGCCCTATTTGCTGACGAGACTTGTATTTATTCTTCAGATGCAATTGGTTTTAACGTTGAAACTAATCTGCAATCTGGTTTAAATGCTGTGGAAGTATGTTGTAGTAATTGGAAAATTAGCAGTAATGCTTCTAACACTCAAGCAATATTTTTTACTCGTAAAAGAAACGCTTGTTTACTTCCAAGCAACAACCTTATTATCAAAGGTGTTCAAGATGGTTGGAAATCGAATGCAAAGTATCTTGTCATATACTTGAATAAACGCTTAACATTCAATCTTCATGTTCAAGAAGTCATGTTCAAGTCAAAAGTTAATTTCACAATAAGGGCTCTCTAGCCACTTATATGCAGGAATTCAAAATTGAACGACGCCAACAAGTTAATTTTTAAAGCTATTTTCCAAGCAACTATATCCTACGAATCTCCTGTCTGTTATACCCCAAACAGACAGGAAATTCGTATGCAAAAAGTCATCTGCGAAAAACTTCAAATAACACAAAACAAATTGCTAAAAATGATACTAAATCTGCCCTGGATTTCCTTAACAGAGGAATTACATAAAATGGCTATCCATTTCTATGGTTACAACTAAAATTCAAAAAATATACCATCAATATAACATCTCTTGCTTATCATCCGACAATGACTTGATTTCAAACTTAGCTTCATAATGAGTGCAATACTTTCTCTTCACTTGTATTATAATTTCGACTTATTTATTTATTAATTTTTATATATTCATTTACTGATTTATTTATTTATTTATTTATTTACCTTTGTTTATTTATTTATATATTTGTTTATTCATTTATTTATTTATTTGTTTATTATTTGCATATTTATTTATTTAGTTGTTCATTAAACTTTGAAATCAAGTTTTGAATCTACTTCTTTTCCCCCCAGCGAAATTAGATATTTAATGAAGGTTTTGGCTTTTTTTAGGAAACTTTAGGAAATCTTATATTTATTTTCGAAGTAAGGTGTTAAACTAAATCTCTGTAAAATGGTAATTGTATCTTAAGGATTGTAAATTCGTTAGGAGTTTTCACCCCATTTTTTTCGCCAAACCGGAGTAGCAGCGGTTTCCTAGGGTTAGTCTTCGTCTAATCTCCAGACGGACAGACGCTTCTTTGTTTGTTGACAACATGTACTTGGTTTTGTCCTCATTCACTTCAAGGCCAACTCGTTTCGCCTGTTCTTCAATTGCAGTAAAAGCCTCTAACACGACGCGCTGGGAGCAACCGATGATGTCGATATCGTCTGCATACCCCAGCAGCTGGACAGATTTATTAAAGATAGTGCCTTCCGTGTTCACACCTGCCCTGCGCATAATATGCACAGGATTGAAAAAGTCACATGATAGCACATCTCCTTGCCGAAGTCCGGTGCATGTTTGGAATAGTTAAGAGGAACTGTTTCCGAATTGCACGTTGCACCGCGTGTTTTCCAGCGTCACGCGGCAGATATGGATTCGTTTAGCAGGGATCCCGAATTCGGCCATCGCCTTGTAGAGCTCACGACGATAAATGCCATCATATGCGGTTTCGAAATCAGTGAAGAGATGGTGAGTCTCGACTTGAAATTTGGTCTTTCCAGTATCTGCCTTAGTGCGAAAATTTGGTCGATCGTCGATCTGCCGGGCCGGAAGCCACACTGGTACGTGCCGATTAGTGTGCTGCAGAAAGGCTTCAGACGTTCACACAGTACGTTGGATAGGATCTTATATGCGACATCAAGCAGGGATATGCCTCGGTTCTTCTTACAAGACATAGGATCGCCTTTTTTGAAGATGGGGCATATAGAGCTGATAGTCCAGTCATCGGGCATGACTTTATCCACCCATACTTGGTTGATGATTTGGTGCATGCACCCTACCAAAGCATCACCACCATATTTGAAAAGCTCTGCTGGTAGACCATCAGAGCCGGTGGCCTTGTTGTTCTTAAAATAAAATAGAAAAAAAATTAACTGCGTTGTCTCACTGTACAGTCTCACTATACGCACCTTTCTCCTACTGTTTTTCGAAATGCTAGAGACACACCCTGTGGTTTTCACTATCAAATTCCTCCATTGGAGTTAACGTTAACGTACGAATCGACACCTTAAAATTAAGTTTTAACCGCAAAATAAGTATGATTCAGTGGGTAATACCCGCCATTTTGATGGAGCTACATATATTCCGGGAAGAACATGCCCTTTATTTATACAATAATTTTTGCTTACATACAATTTTTTTATTTACAATCATCTTTCCCTGATTTCGCGACTACATTACTTGACAAACGTCCTGAGTTGAGTAATGAAAAAAAATGGCCACTTGTATTTTTTTGCAACTCCTTGGGGGTACCATCTTCAACGAGTCGACCATTCTCCAATACAATAATGCGATCATAGTCCAATATAGTAGCAAGTCTATGCTGAAATAGTAACAAAAAATAACTTCAATTTAAAGATGCTTGATTGAAATACGTTTGCAAATAAAATATTGTACTGCACAAATAAAATATGTTACATACATATTTTATATGTAAAAACCCACCAAGGGAAAATCGCTAGGCATACATAAGTAGTGCATGGTCGCAAAATACTTACAGCTATTGTTAGAATAGTCCTTCCTTGAAAAGCATTATGTGCTGCGTCCATAAGAGCTCTTTCAGTGGTTGTGTCCAATGAACTTGTTGCTTCATCCATCAGCAGGCAAACAGATCCTCTCAGTATTGCTCGCGCCAGACAAAGGAGTTGTCTGTGGCCTGCGCTGAAATTTCGGCCACCGTCACCAATTTTCGTATCTGCATATACATAAGTGTGTCAAAATAGGCAAAGAGTACAATTATCTTCAATGGGAGGAAAATGCACACATAATTTTTACTTAGAACATCAAAGTTTTAAAAGTATTCAAAGATATTTAAAGGCATACAGAAAAGCTACAATTCTTGTAGAGCGTGTTACATGCCAAATATAGTCAAGGTTGTTGTTTTTTATGAAAACACCCTAAAAAGGTGGGCGTGGTCACATATAATGTATAGATGAATTGTAGACAATCTAAATATCTAGCTATGTATTTAGTCTTAATAAAAAATTTCGACATCATGTAAATTAATGAAGTAATTAAAAAGTGGGATTTCTAAAATTGTTACAATTGTGTGACCATATATATAAAACGGGAGCGTATCGGAATCCCGGTTTTTACAATCCCGAAAAAAAAGTTTTAAAATCCCGTCGTTCAAAATACTGTTTTTTTTTAAATATTGTCTTCTAAAATCCCGCTTATCTAAAATCCCGATGTAATACAAGCCCGTTTAATCCCGCTAAGCCCATTTCTTAGAATAATGATTTCAAGTGCATAGTCCATATTTCGCATGGATTTAAAGAAACTTCCCTATACCCGAGCTCGCACCTACTCCAAATCCAACAGTGACCCCAAACAGGGGGATTGCAGGGAGGCAGCATACGTATTCCACTGTTTATGCACAAATCGAATTGTGGAATTGCAAAAGCGGGATTATAAAAATCGGGATTATATAAAACAGGATTATAAAAAACGGGATTATGAAAAAGCGGGTTTATAAGACACAAGATTATAAAAAGCGGGATATCGTACCCAACCCATATAAAACGTACATCCGAATTATAGAGAATTTCGAACCCTATAAATTTTACCTTACCATTTTCTTTCGATTTCCAGCACACAATTAAATAGTGGGTAGGCAGTGCCGACTTTTGGTACTTTGCATACCTATCTTAAGTACTATTAAATCAAAAAGTTTAGGTTACAAAAGTCGATGAAAACACAGTTTCTCAAAAGCCCCTAGACTTTTCGAACGTTTTACTTTGCTTGATAGACAAGTCGTTCAATGTGAACGCTTGTCGCATACCTTCAGTTTTGTTTTTATTTTTGTTTCTGATTTCGACGGGAAAACATAGAAGCGGAGAAAAAGATATGAAGTAACTTCTCTTAAAACTTTTATCAAACCTTTGCGTGCTTCATGAATTGTACCATTCAGAGTTGATTTGGCTATGCGTATGCTGAATTTTCTTCATTTTCCAATATTCATGATGATAAGACCGGTAATTTAGTGAAGTGAGATTTCAAAAATTTTGTACACTTATGAAATTTCATTCTCTTAGCTCAAATTTAAGGCCCAGAAGATGGTGACTTCAACGTGCCAACAGGATTCCATTAGCCAGCAGGCGTGTAACATTTTGTTATCATTGCCTTAATGTGTGTGCTTGCGAGCACGCAATAACTTGTTCGTTTTTGAATTGCATGGCGTGCTATCTTTGAAACAACGAGAGTAAAGGAGAGGTCTATCAAAAAATTATGCGGCAATATAGTAGTGTACATATGTACACTAACGCCAAATTCCAAAAAAATAGTTTCAGCCTACTATTACAAAAAAAAAAAACATATAGTACATACATATGTATATATGTATGTATCTATATGAGGCAGAACTCTGACAACTTTTACTCTTCATTCAAACGGAAATAAATAAACTTGGAAAAAGAATTATTGCAAGAGCAGAGCAATTAAGTGCTGATAAGAGAGCTGTGATTATAGATTTTCATAACAAGGGTGATAGTCTGAGAACTATGTATTGCGAAAAAAGTCAAAGTGTCATGCAAGGCAGTGGATTTCACTGCTCAGCGTTTTCGAAAAACTGTTAGTTTGTCGGATCGTAAAGCCAAAAAGAACGAGAAAAACTTAGGATGAGGATGAGCTTAACAGAATTTCCAAGAAGAATCGACGTTTGAAAGCTCCTGAAATATGCACAGAGCTGAATAGCAGTAGAGAGAAGCCTGTTTTTCTAGCTACCGCGCTTAAGTGAAGCAGGCTTGAGAGGTATCCATCCAACAAATACGAAAAAAGCGAAAATTGAGGAATTGGTTTAAATGGTTTAAAAAAGCTACAATCCATCTGGAACGGATCGTATGATACCCTATCCTCCTCTCTATAAAGTGGGCGTGGCCAAATTGCATTTTGTACTCAAATATAGCTATAATGTCGAACTTTTGAGGATGTTACATGTAAAATTTTATCAAAATAGGTTTTTTGATGATAACGCCCCCAAAAAGTGGGCGTGGCCAAAACTGTTCTATGGGTGAATTGTAGGGAATCTAAATACCCAAATATTTGGTCTTAACAAAATTTTTCGGTTTCATATAATTTAGTGAAGTTATAAAAAAGTAGGCGTGGCAGTGGGCGGATGTAAAAAAAATTTACACTTCTACTGTATCTTTTCGTCAGAAGCCCAGATATGAAATTTCAGCGTCCTAGTTAAAAATGTAAGGCCCATAAATGGGTTTTGTGATGAAAACGCCCCCAAAAAGTGGGCGTGGCCAAAACTTTTGTATGGGTGGATTGTAGGGAATCTGAATGCCTAAATATTTGGTCTTAACAAAATTTTTCGGTTTCATATAATTTAGTGAAGTTATGAAAAAGTGGGCGTGGCAGTGGGCGGATTTCAAAAATTTTTACACTTGTACTGTATCTTTTTCTCAGAAGCCCAGATATGAAATTTCATCGTCCTAGCTCAAAATTTAAGGCCCAAAAAGCGGTGACATACGGACGGACGGACGGACGGTCATCGCTCAATCGATTTCGCTATTGATGCTGATCACGAATATATATACTTTATAGGGTCTATCTCGATAATTTCTCTATGTTACAAACTATGTGTCAAACTTAATATACCCTTAGGATAGGGTATAAAAACGGAAAAATTGCGACATTTATTACAGCTGTCACAAAAGACTGCACATGTTAGGATGCGGATTCGTCGTGGGAAATCGACTACGCTCAATGATAATTGACTTTAAGCCGATCAGCGATCGCCTGGCTGTGATCCGCATCAAGGCTACATTTCAAAACATCAGCATAATATGTGCACACGCCCCTACCGACGAAGCTGAAGACTCTATCAAGGAGGAGTTTTATGACCTCCTGGACGGAGCCTGTCCGGAGTATGATGTCAAAATCATACTCGGGGACTTCAATGCCAAAATCGGTAAGGATTAGTTGGAAAGCACAGCCTCCACGACACGACAACAAACAACGGCTTCCGGCTAATCGATTTTGCAGCTGCTCGTAATACGGTGATAAGTAGCACTAGGTTGCCAAGGCTACGAATCCACACCTGGCAACCTGGCGCTCTCTAGATGGTTGAACCGCCAACCAAATCGACCACGTGCTAATAGATACGAGGCACGCATCCAACATTCTGAATGTGCAAATGTTCTGAGGGGCAAACGTAGACTCTGACCATTTTCTTGTTGCAGCTAAGTTCAGAGCTCGACTATCCAATGAGAAGAAACTGCAAACCGCCCAGAAAAAGAAATTCAACGTTGGAAGACTTAGCACGTCTGGAGTAGCCAGAGCTTACAGGGAGCGCCTGAGTGAGAGACTCTCCGCTGTGCATTCACCATCCACAAACGCCAACAATCTGTGGAACCAGTATCGCGACATCATCAAAGGGGTAGCAGAGACCACCATAGGCTACCAGCCACCAGCCAAAAAGAGCCCTTGGTATGATGATGAATGCGTACGCCGGAAAAAGGTGACAGAAAATGCACACTTGCAAGTGCTGCAATGCAAAACAAGGGCAGCGAGAGAAGAGTATCGAACCAGAAGAAGGGAGGAGAAGAAGATCCTGCGTAAGAAGAAAAGGGCCCACGCAGCCTCCCAGCTCAAGGATATCGAAGAGTCCCGCGGTAGGAACAACATCCGGATGTTTTTCAGGAAAGCCAAGCAACTGGCAGCTGGCTTCAAGCTCGGAACGCAGGCTCTTCGAAACAGTGAAGGAAACCTAGTCACCGAAGCACAGGGAATAGTAGATGTATTTAAGCAGCATTTCCAGCAGCTACTTAATGGGCAGGTAGAGAGAGTGATGGGGCAAGAAGAGAACCCGCATCCAGTCAATGAAGAATCCATCCCCCCTCCTAGTTTTGAAGAGGTCGGCTCAGCTATCAAAAAGCTGAAGAACAACAAGGCCGCCAGCTCTGATGGTCTACCAGCAGAGCTTTTCAAACATGGTGGTGATGCTTTGGTAGGGTGCATGCACCAAATCATCAACCAAGTATGGGTGGATGAAGTCATGCCCGATGACTGGATTATCAGCTCTATATGCCCCATCTTCAAGAAAGGCGATTCTATGTCTTGTAAGAACTACCGAGGCATATCCCTGCTTGATGTCGCATATAAGATCCTATCCAACGTACTGTGTGAACGTCTGAAGCCTTTCTGCAGCACACTAATCGGCACGTACCAGTGTGGCTTCCGGCCCGGCAGATCGACGATCGACCAAATTTTCGCACTAAGGCAGATCCTGGAAAGACCAAATTTCAAGTCGAGACTCACCATCTCTTCACTGATTTCGAAACCGCATATGATGGCATTTATCGTCTTGAGCTCTACAAGGCGATGGCCGAATTCGGGATCCCGGCTAAACGAATCCATATCTGCCGCGTGACGCTGGAAAACACGCGGTGCAACGTGCAATTCGGAAACAGTTCCTCTTAACTATTCCAAACATGCACCGGACTTCGGCAAGGAGATGTGCTATCATGTGACTTTTTCAATCCTGTGCATATTATGCGCAGGGCAGGTGTGAACACGGAAGGCACTATCTTTAATAAATCTGTCCAGCTGCTGGGGTATGCAGACGATATCGACATCATCGGTTGCTCCCAGCGCGTCGTGTTAGAGGCTTTTACGGCAATTGAAGAAGAGGCGAAACGAGTTGGCCTTGAAGTGAATGAGGACAAAACCAAGTACATGTTGTCAACAAACAAAGAAGCATCTGTCCACCGCCTAGGACAAAACGTCACTGTTGGCAACAGTAACTTCGAAGTGGTTAAGGAGTTTACCTACCTCGGAGTAAATATCAACTCCACGAATGACAACTTAGTGGAGATTCGACGAAGACTTACCTTAGGAAACCGCTGCTACTTCGGTTTGGCGAAACAAATGGGGTCAAAACTCCTAACTCGGAAGACGAAATGTTTGCTCTACAAAACTTTGATCCTGCCAGTTCTGCTGTATGGAGCCGAGTGTTGGACGATAAGCAGGAAAGCAGAGCAGATATTGAACACTTTCGAAAGAAAAAGTCTTTGTCGGATATTCGGTCCGGTATGCGAGGAGGGCGAATGGAGGAGAAGATATAACCGCGAACTCTATGAGCTGTACCAAGATGTGAATGTAGTCCAAAAAGCCAAAACACGTCGATTACACTGGCTCGGCCACATCGAGCTAATGGACAATAATGCTCCAGTAAAGAGGATCTTCGAATCACAGCCCCCAGGTTCGCGACGACAAGGAAGACCGAACCTCCGTTTTAAGGACCAAGCTATCGCGGATGCCAGAGCGCATGGTCTAGATAACTGGAAGCAGCGTGCCCGGGATCGAAGAGAGTGGAAGCCTTGTCTCAGGCAGAGACTCTTCACGGGTCGGGAGCCCGTTAAGTAAGTAAGTAAGATTTCTGGGGGAGAGTACGATAACTTTGGCGCCGAAAATTGATAACGGTTTTTTGTAGAGGACTCAAAAACAAGCATTTTTTACTATAGGAGGGGGTGGTCTATCTCGCCCCGTTTAGGAGGTAGGGGGAATTTTAGAAAAAAAACATACAGAAAAGCTACAATCCGTCTGGAACGGATCGTATGATACCCTATCCTCCTCTCTATAAAGTGAGCGTGACCAAATTGCATTTTGTACTCAAATATAGCTATAATGTCGAACGTTTGAGGATGTTACATGTAAAATTTTATCAAAATAGGTTTTTTTATGATAACGCCCCCAAAAAGTGGGCGTGACTAAAACTGTTCTATGGGTGAATTGTAGGGAATCTAAATACCCAAATATTTGGTCTTAACAAAATTTTTCGGTTTCATATAATTTAGTGAAGTTATATAAAAGTGGGCGTGGCAGTGGGCGGATGTAAAAAAAATTTACACTTCTACTGTATCTTTTCGTCAGAAGCCCAGATATGAAATTTCAGCGTCCTAGTTAAAAATGTAAGGCCCAAAATTCGGTTTTATGATGAAAACGCCCCCAAAAAGTGGGCGTGGCCAAAAATTTTGTATGGGTGGATTGTAGGGAATCTGAATGCCTAAATATTTGGTCTTAAAAAAATTTTTCGGTTTCATATAATTTAGTGAAGTTATGAAAAAGTGGGCGTGGCAGTGGGCGGATTTCAAAATTTTTTACACTTGTACTGTATCTTTTTCACAGAAGCCCAGATATGAAATTTCATCGTCCTAGCTCAAAATTTAAGGCCCAAAAAGCGGTGACATACGGACGGACGGACGGACGGTCAATCGATTTCGCTACTGATGCTGATCACGAATATATATACTTTATAGGGTCTATCTCGATTATTTCTCTATGTTACAAACTATGTGTCAAACTTAATATACCCTTAGAATAGGGTATAAACAGTCCATATGACGGAAGGCTAATAGCAAAACTGAGTGCTGCAATCAGTTGATGCTAAATTTCGTAACAAATTGGAAGCTGTGACTAATGACTGCAAAACAGCGATAAGAGATAAAAGATGAGGGTTCGAATTTGAACTGCCGACAGCATGGTAAATAATTCCTAGAGACAAATTAACGGTGCTCGTAACGAATCCTCAAATTCTCACACGTCAAGCACACGTACCAGTTTATTTTATAAAAAAAGAAAATTTAACTTTCTTGCACCTATGTTTACTCGACAACTTCGTATTTCCGACTGAGCCAAAATCGGACATTTCTTGTGGTACAACCCAATACATATGTATCTATATACGTTGGATGTTATAAATGTTTGCCAAAAAAATGTAATCGCCAAACGCACACTTTATTATAGCTGATGAAAAGGAACAAGGATAAGGTGTCATTTGATTCGGATTGTAGTTTTTCCGTTTGTTTATACCCTATCCTAAGGGTATATTAAGTTTGACACATAGTTTGTAACATAGAGAAATAATCGAGATAGACCATATAAAGTATATATATTCGTGATCAGCATCAATAGCGAAATCGATTGAGCGATGACCGTCCGTCCGTCCGTCCGTCCGTCCGTATGTCACCGCTTTTTGGGCCTTAAATTTTGAGCTAGGACGATGAAATTTCATATCTGGGCTTCTGAGAAAAAGATACAGTACAAGTGTAAAAAATTTTTAAATCCGCCCACTGCCACGCCCACTTTTTCATAACTTCACTAAATTATATGAAACCGAAAAATTTTGTTAAGACCAAATATTTAGGCATTCAGATTCCCTACAATTCACCCATACAAAAGTTTTGGCCACGCCCACTTTTGGGGGCGTTTTCATCACAAAACCGATTTTTGGGCCTTAAATGTTTAACTAGGACGCTGAAATTTCATATCTGGGCTTCTGACGAAAAGATACAGTACAAGTGTACATTTTTTTTACATCCGCCCACTGCCACGCCTACTTTTTTATAACTTCACTAAATTACATGAAACCGAAAAATTTTGTTAAGACCAAATATTTGGGTATTTAGATTCCCTACAATTCACCCATAGAACAGTTTTAGCCACGCCCACTTTTTGGGGGCGTTATCATCAAAAAACCTATTTTGATAAAATTTTACATGTAACATCCTCAAACGTTCGACATTATAGCTATATTTGAGTACAATATGCAATTTGGTCACGCCCATTTTATAGAGAGGAGGATAGGGTATCATACGATCCGTTCCAGACGGATTGTAGCTTTTCTGTATGTTTTGTATTAATATTCGTAATATTATTGTATTAATATTATGAATACAGCTCAATTTATTTAATCAAAAAAAAATACTCTCAATTCATGCATTTAAGCTAAGAAAGAAATGTTTCTTAGTGATAGGTGTACATATGTAAATATGTATATATGTTTTACACATTTTTAGAAGTTGTATTTTATAAATGGAACATACTAGCGAAGATTGTACCGTTAGAGACGATTGTTATTCAATTTTGCGAAAACAAATGTGTTGGCCGCATGTAAACAATTTTTCCTTGAGTTTCTCGATTTTAATGAAAGATTTCGTCCGACCCGAGGAAATAATTATAATTTTTGGCCCACTATTTCACGCTTCTAAGAGAAGCTTTATATTAACACCAAGACAGCAGTTTCTCATAGCCTTACATATGTACATATACCAGCTTGACTGTATGCAGATGTGTTTACATGGTTTGTACAACAATTCTTAATTTATCTGAAAGTGTTGTACGTTGACTTATTGAAAGTATTTGTGAAATGTTTTTTTGTCTGGAGTTGTGTTTGATTTTGGCTTATTCCACCTCTAAACTTTAGAAAAGCAGTACAGGTGTGAGCACAACAGTGTGTACTCACTACAGTATTGCCCAAGACGTATTGGATAATAATTACCTAATCAGAGTCTTATTTAATGAAATTTATATTTCGGAATATACAACCAGTTCTACTGTAATTATGTCGAAGCTGCAGACGTCTTCGAGAACTAAATATTAGGTTACGCGTTTGGGAATCTAATGCTACTTTACATTTAGTTTTCAATAAGGACTGAAAAGGGGTCCTCTCAAATGCTAGCTTATGCACAATCATATGTTCAATAAATGCAAAACATATAAATACAACATTCAAGGATACCTATTCTCTTTATACCCTATCCTAAGGGTATATTAAGTTTGACACATAGTTTGTAACATAGAGAAATAATCGAGATAGACCCTATAAAGTATATATATTCGTGATCAGCATCAATAGCGAAATCGATTGAGCGATGACCGTCCGTCCGTCCGTCCGTCCGTCCGTCCGTCCGTCCGTCCGTCCGTCCGTCCGTCCGTCCGTATGTCACCGCTTTTTGGGCCTTAAATTTTGAGCTAGGACGATGAAATTTCATATCTGGGCTTCTGAGAAAAAGATACAGTACAAGTGTAAAAATTTTTTAAATCCGCCCACTGCCACGCCCACTTTTTCATAACTTCACTAAATGGTATGAAACCGAAAATTTTTGTTAAGACCAAATATTTAGGCATTCAGATTTCCAACAATCCACCCATACAAAAGTTTTGGCCACGCCCACTTTTTGTGGGCGTTTTCATCATAAAACCGATTTTTGGGCCTTAAATTTTTAACTAGGACGCTGAAATTTCATATCTGGGCTTCTGAGAAAAAGATACAGTACAAGTGTAAATTTTTTTTACATCCGCCCACTGCCACGCCTACTTTTTTATAACTTCACTAAATTATATGAAACCGAAAAATTTTGTTAAGACAAAATATTTAGGTATACAGATTCCCTACAATTCGCCCATAGAACAGTTTTGGTCACGCCCACTTTTTGGGGGCGTTTTCATCAAAAAACCGATTTTGATAAAATTTTACATGTAACATCCTCAAACGTTCGATATTATAGCTATATTTGAGTACAAAATGCAATTTGGCCACGCCCACTTTATAGAGAGGAGGATAGGGTATCATACGATCCGTTCCAGACGGATTGTAGCTTTTCTGTATGTTTTTACTTGCAACTATAGGGCAAGTAATGGTTTCAAACTTAAAATTTTAATCAAAAAAAAAGTACACCAATTCCGTCTGTCTGTCTGTCTGTATATCCGACTGGAGCCTCAACGCCTGGACGGATTTACTTCAAACTTCATATCTGAGGTCTGAAGGATAATCTCTAGAGGTAAAATTAGAATTTTCATTCTAACCTCAAAATTAAGGGTACTTTACTTATGGCCGATTTCACTAAAAATTAATTTTCTCGAAAGTTAGTGAGTTAGTTTGGACATATGCGCACCATGTTTTCCGCGAAAAATACGTACATATAACGGTAAAAGTAACGGTTTCTCGGCTATTTCTTTAGCGATTGGGCTCAAATTAATATCTGACGTAAGTATGACAAATGCAAAGATATGACGTACCAAGTTTTGGAATTGTCACGCCCTCTTCCCAAAAATTAATTTTTTTTTCAAATTTTTACTAAAACCGAAAGAAATTCTTAAAACAAAACTAATAGGATTTGAAGTTCACTATTCGCATAATTCACCTAAACACCATATATGGTCACGGCCACTTTTTGAGGGCGTTTTTACGAAAAAAAAGTGAAATCTCCCAGATAGCATCAGTTCAATGCTATTAATTCCATCAAAAGAAAGAACAAGACTTGAAATAGAGTGCTTATAAGATTGTAAACTTATAGCATCAAGGTGCAAGTACATACGACCCAGTCGTGCACTTTATTTTGAAATCATTCAGGCACACAATATTTACATATAAGTATGTATATTTTGAAAACCTCTCTTACTATAAAAAAAACATTATATGTACATAAATTTACATCCATACATATAAATATATATTTATATTTGCCACATTCTCAATAATGCAAAACTTTAAAGAGCTTACCCAAACCTTGTGGCATTGCATTAACGATGACATCCTTAAGCTGGGCCAATTCTAAGCATTTCCACAAGTCCAAATCGGAATAGTATCCTCTCGGGTCCAGATTCTCTCGTATGGTTGCATGGAATAAGTGCACATCCTGTGGGATTATCGATAATCTCGATCTAATTTCTTCTGTGTGTATTTGTGTTATGTCTACATCGTCTATCAAAATGCGGCCCGAAATCGTTTTCAGTACACCAAACAAGGACAATGCCATAGATGACTTTCCACTGCCAGTTCGACCGCATATCCCCACCTTCGAAAATATAAAAAGAATTTGAAAACAAACACAAAAAGACAGAAATCGCTATACTACTCGTTGCACAGACAGAACCGAATGCACAAAATGAGTCAAGCGGGTTGGCATCCTGACATTTCTGCCTTTGATCCCCTTTCCCATGCATTCGAAATTTTTGTTTTTCAACTTATCAAATTTTGTCAACTCAACAAAAACTGTAAATAAAAGTAGAAACAGAAAAATATAATGGACTCTCCCCTGCTGCCAACTGCGTCTGGTTTTTGTGAGATCATTTTAGTAGTTGACTGACGCAGTGTCCTTAATAAAGAAATTCTTTCGCTGCTGGAGTTTATGGAGGAAAAAATCGCCAGCAATTTAGTTGCAATGAAAATAGAATTTGTCCTGTAATAAAAAAAAAGTAGTTCTTTCGTGAATGTCGGCACTAGGGTGCTGAGATAAAGCACTCTCTGTGTTTGTGCTATACATTGAGTCCATTGTTACATATGTATGTATATACTGTCGGGTGTATTCGTGGTCAAAGATGGAATAGGATTCATGACAGCCTCTATAAATTTCATTGCGTTTTTCGATATTCTTTCTTTAGATTGAGTATGCTTTATAAACGTAGTATAGGTTCATTTTGCTATCTAAACATACAAAAAAGCTACAATCCGTCTGAAACGGTTAGTATAATACGCTATCGCTATTCCTTTGTATTACCCCCACTAAAGTGGGCGTGCCATATTGTATTTTTTATTGAATTACCATATTATTGTACATACAGTATACATATGTGTGTATGTAGATATGAACATACATATGTATGTATGTACATATGTCGAATGAAAAGGTAGAGTTTTAACAGTAGTTAATAAATATATTGAATAGATAAAAAGTTATATAGGGAGGTACATATATATATTCCAAGAAACTACATATGTTCATACGATTGTACATCTATATATGTATACATATACATACATATGTCTAAGCGCAGAGAAGAACGACACTTTTTTCAAAAATGTGATAAAATGGCAGTGTAATTTTATAAACACTTTTATAACTTTGATTTGAATGCACGCCCTTACGTTTCAAGCCAATTTAATTACGATTCTGTTATTCCTGTTGGTGATATGTACTGTAAATACTTACAGTGCTGATCAAAATAATAGGTAAAATGAAAAAAACGAAATAACTTGCGTAGGGAACGAACAGGTATTTTTTTTTAAACGAGTATTAAGTTGTACTTAGTAAATGCTTGGATCACAATATTTTTTGAATTTTTTAATTTATTAGATTTTTTTATTTAATTTTTTAAAAACGGCTGATAAAAAAAATAAAAATAAATTGATATTATAATAAAAAATTAAATAAGAAAAATTGTTTTTTCTTATAAATTCATTTCTGAGTGGAAGAAATATCTGTTTAATATCCAGAACACCTTTGTGTTTTATGAATATCTGTATTGGCCTAGGTTTTGAGTCAAGTCAAGTTTTAACAGGATTGACGTTCCAAGATCCTTTATATGGCCGACCAAAATTGTTTTTTGTTTTGGAATGTGTCCTTACCAAAAGATCTCATAAGTTTCCCCATAAATTCGCATTCGGGTTGAAATAAGAGGATTGGGAAGGTCATTGATGCACCGATACTTATTGATGACTCAAACAAGATTTTAACAATTTTGACGAATGCTTGTGATCATGTCATGTTATAAGCGCCACCGTGCCTGCATGGAGTCCTCCACATATGTATGACAACATAATATTTTTTAAGATTTCGCTCTAGACTTTTAATCTTGACATTATGGAGCTGAAAAATATGACCCACACCGAACCAAGAAAAGAACTCTCATAGCATTATTGAATTTAGTCTAGAAGGTCACCCTTTTCTGAATAAAAACATACAGAAAAGCTACAATCCGTCTGGAACGGATCGTCTGATATCCTATCCTCCTCTCTATAAAGTGGGCGTGGCCAAATTGCATTTTGTACTCAAATATGGCTATAACCTCGAACGTTTGAGGATGTTACATGTAAAATTTTATCAAAATCGGTTTTTTGATGAAAACGCCCCCAAAAAGTGGGCGTGACCAAAACTCTTCTACGGGTGAATTGTAGGGAATCTGAATACCTAAATATTTGGACCTAACAAAATTTTTCGGTTTCATATAATTTAGTGAAGTTATAAAAAAGTAGGCGTGGCAGTGGGCGGATGTAAAAAAATTTTACACTTGTACTGTATCTTTTTCTTGGAAGCCCAGATATGAAATTTCAGCGTTATAGTTAATAATTTAAGGCCCAAAACTCGGTTTTGTGATGAAAACGCCCCCAAAAAGTGGGCGTGGCCAAACCTTTTGTATGCGTGGATTGTAGGGAATCTGAATGCCTAAATATTTGGTCTTAACAAAATTTTTCGGTTTCATATAATTTAGTGAAGTTATGAAAAAGGCGGATTTCAAAAATTTTTACACTTGCACTGTATCTTTTCCTCAGAAGCCCAGATATGAAATTTCATCCT
Source organism: Xylota sylvarum (assembly GCA_905220385.1). Taxonomy (NCBI): domain Eukaryota; kingdom Metazoa; phylum Arthropoda; class Insecta; order Diptera; family Syrphidae; genus Xylota; species Xylota sylvarum. Next base: position 62,924,637 of record LR999957.1, on the reverse strand, counting down.
CCTAGCTCAAAATTTAAGGACCAAAAAGCGGTGACATACGGACGGACGGACGGACGGATTGATGCTGATCACGAATATATATACTTTATAGGGTCTATCTCGATTATTTCTCTATGTTACAAACTATGTGTCAAACTTAATATACCCTTAGGATAGGGTATAAAAAGACAGCAAATCCCTGATGAAGACCAATTACCTTTTATTTAGATCACGTACAAAAGTACGAAATACAAAATGACGTCCTTTCAGTCTTACAAATCAAATGAAATGAATTTCCTTACATATGTACATCAAAAGAAAGGAAATTTATATACTCAATTAACAATACCGTTAAAGTTTGCAAAAATCATTGGCAGACGTCGATTTCATTGCTACGATTACTATTACAACTCATTACCTATTATTTTGATCAGCACTGTACATGTGTTTATGTAAATATATACATATATGTATGTATACTTCAACCTACCCTTTGACCAGCGGGAATTTTCAATGTTAAATCCGTGATAACGTTCTCCTGCTGGTCTTCATATCGTAGGCTGACATTTTCGAATGTGATATCCCCCTTCTGTGGCCATGAAATTGGTACCGATCTATCTGTAAATAAAAAAAATTAAATAAATCTTCATGGAAAGTTTGTAATCGGTATATTTGTATATACTGTATGAATGTAGTTGTTGAATTTACATAAAGGTTTTTCGATTTGTGATGATTTATCTGACGTCAACACTACCTCAGGAATTACGGACAGGAGTGTTTGGACAATGGCACGTGACTATTTATTTCCATTTATCGATTCCGAGTTACACTAAAGGCAACATCTTAGCGAGAAAGTACAAATATACATATACACATACATATGTACATACATATGTATATTTTAAATCTGTATATCATAGTTAATGTTTATACTTTATCCTAAGGGTATATTAAGTTTGACACATAGTTTGTAACATAGAGAAATAATCGAGATAGTATAAAGTACTAACCTATAAAGTATATATATACATATATTCGAAATCAATCGCTTTTGATAATACGAGGTGGTTGAAACCGAAGCAAATCTACTGGATTTTAACGTGCTTCGCCAGGCTCATCCTAATCTATGGAATAATTGTATGGTGGCCGACAGTAGAGAGAAAATAAGTGATTTCACTAGTATCATTGTATATAAATCTAATAGTAGTATCACTTGAGGATATCGACACTAGCGCCTCTAACGAGCGAGGAAATTTGTTTCTCATTCGCTCCCAACTATCCATTTGCTCGCACATATCAAGTGAGAAGAGAACAAAGAGAACAAAGAGAAAACATACAGAAAAGCTACAATCCGTCTGGAACGGATCGTATGATACCCTATCCTCCTCTCTATAAAGTGGACGTGGCCAAATTGCATTTCGTACTCAACTATAGCTATAATGTCAAACGTTTGAGGATGTTACATGTAAACTTTTATCAAAATCGGTTTTTTGATGAAAACGACTCCAAAAAGTGGGCGTGGCCAAAACTCTTCTATGGGTGAATTGTAGGGAATCTAAATACCCAAATATTTGGACTTAACAAAATTTTTCGGTTTCATATAATTTAGTGAAGTTATAAAAAAGTAGGCGTGGCAGTGGGCGGATGTAAAAAAAATTTACACTTGTACTGTATCTTTTCGTCAGAAGCCCAGATATGAAATTTCAGCGTCCTAGTTAAAAATGTAAGGCCCAAAAATCGGTTTTATGATGAAAACGCCCCCAAAAAGTGGGCGTGGCCAAAAATTTTGTATGGGTGGATTGTAGGGAATCTGAATGCCTAAATATTTGGTCTTAACAAAATTTTTCGGTTTCATATAATTTAGTGAAGTTATGAAAAAGTGGGCGTGGCAGTGGGCGGATTTCAAAATTTTTTACACTTGTACTGTATCTTTTTCTCAGAAGCCCAGATATGAAATTTCATCGTCCTAGCTCAAAATGTAAGGCCCAAAAAGTGGTGACGTACGGACGGACGGACGGACGGTCATCGCTAAATCGATTTCGCTATTGATGCTGATCACGAATATATATACTTTATAGGGTCTATCTCGATTATTTCTCTATGTTACAAACTATGTGTCAAACTTAATATACCCTTAGGATAGGGTATAAAAAAGAAAAACACACAAACACACAAAAAAAGGTGGAAAGCGAGAATACAGAAATAAAATTAGATGATCGTTATGTGTCCTGTGAAGTTTCTGCCGAGGTGGACTGCGTTCAACTTTGTTTGTACATATGCATACATATATATTTATACAGGTATGCTTTTCTTTATCATGATTCTGGCGGTTAAGGGTTGGTCACCATCATTGCATAACAAATCAGACAGATAAATTTGTTTGACTGGCAATTAGGTGTAAGAAAGATCATTTCTTCTTTCACATTCTTACATACATATGTATGTATGTGTAGCTTTAACCTGTAATCTGGTTCCGTGTCAGATTTTGGGTGGATTTAAACTCCTTAAGAGTATAACAGGTGCGCCTTTAATATTTGTTTGTGTGAAGGAATACCTGGGGGTAATGTATTACTTCTTCCATATCTACTAGAGTTGTAGGCGTAATGTGTGTCGTAAGGTTTTCTACCATATGATGTGTATACATACTGTGCCCAGCTTTGACGAACTCTGGACATAATGTATGTATATTCATAGATATATGTATGAATGTATGTAAATTTGTTATTTATGCAATTATTATTCATACACAGATATGTATGTTAATACATTATGTATATATGTATATACATATATGGGGGAGAGTACGATAACTTTGGCGCCAAAAATTGATAACGGTTTTTTGTAGAGGGGTCAAAAAGAAGCATTTTTTGCTATGGGAGGGGGGGTCTATCTCGCGCCGTTTAGGAGGTATGGGGAACTTAAGAAAAAAATTACTTAAAATGAAAAAAAAAATCATTAAAAAACCACGGCAACACTTACAATGAAGTACTATACCGGTTTTGAAAGCCAGATACCTGTTCTTTAATCCTAAATTAAAAGTAAATTATTTATGTCAATATTTTTTGAAAAATTCGCATGCAAACTCAAAATTTTGATAAAAAAAATTAAAAAAACAAGTTTAGACCAATTTTTTTTTCAAAATTTTGAAATGAAGTGCTAAATTGGCTTTTTGTGGTCAATGCCTATAGCAATTCTGAACCGAACATAAAACATACAGAAAAGCTACAATCCGTCTGGAACGGATCGTCTGATACCCTACCCTCCTCTCTATAAAGTGGGCGTGGCCAAATTGCATTTTGTACTCAAATATAGCTATAATGTCGAACGTTTGAGGATGTTACATGTAAAATTTTATCAAAATAGGTTTTTTGATGAAAACGCCCCCAAAAAGTGGGCGTGGCCAAAACTTTTGTATGGGTGGATTGTAGGGAATCTGAATGCCTAAATATTTGGTCTTAACATAATTTTTCGGTTTCATATAATTTAGTGAAGTTATAAAAAAGTAGGCGTGGCAGTGGGCGGATGTAAAAAAAATTTACACTTGTACTGTATCTTTTTCTTGGAAGCCCAGATATGAAATTTCATCGTCCTAGCTCAAAATGTAAGGCCCAAAAAGTGGTGACGTACGGACGGACGGACGGACGGTCATCGCTCAATCGATTTCGCTATTGATGCTGATCACGAATATATATACTTTATAGGGTCTATCTCGATTATTTCTCTATGTTACAAACTATGTGTCAAACTTAATATACCCTTAGGATAGGGTATAAAAAAGAAAAACACACAAACACACAAAAAAAGGTGGAAAGCGAGAATACAGAAATAAAATTAGATGATCGTTATGTGTCCTGTGAAGTTTCTGCCGAGGTGGACTGCGTTCAACTTTGTTTGTACATATGCATACATATATATTTATACAGGTATGCTTTTCTTTATCATGATTCTGGCGGTTAAGGGTTGGTCACCATCATTGCATAACAAATCAGACAGATAAATTTGTTTGACTGGCAATTAGGTGTAAGAAAGATCATTTCTTCTTTCACATTCTTACATACATATGTATGTATGTGTAGCTTTAACCTGTAATCTGGTTCCGTGTCAGATTTTGGGTGGATTTAAACTCCTTAAGAGTATAACAGGTGCGCCTTTAATATTTGTTTGTGTGAAGGAATACCTGGGGGTAATGTATTACTTCTTCCATATCTACTAGAGTTGTAGGCGTAATGTGTGTCGTAAGGTTTTCTACCATATGATGTGTATACATACTGTGCCCAGCTTTGACGAACTCTGGACATAATGTATGTATATTCATAGATATATGTATGAATGTATGTAAATTTGTTATTTATGCAATTATTATTCATACACAGATATGTATGTTAATACATTATGTATATATGTATATACATATATGGGGGAGAGTACGATAACTTTGGCGCCAAAAATTGATAACGGTTTTTTGTAGAGGGGTCAAAAAGAAGCATTTTTTGCTATGGGAGGGGGGGTCTATCTCGCGCCGTTTAGGAGGTATGGGGAATTTAAGAAAAAAATTACTTAAAATGAAAAAAAAATCATTAAAAAACCACGGCAACACTTACAATGAAGTACTATACCGGTTTTGAAAGCCAGATACCTGTTCTTTAATCCTAAATTAAAAGTAAATTATTTATGTCAATATTTTTTGAAAAATTCGCATGCAAACTCAAAATTTTGATAAAAAAAATTAAAAAAACAAGTTTAGACCAATTTTTTTTTCAAAATTTTGAAATGAAGTGCTAAATTGGCTTTTTGTGGTCAATGCCTATAGCAATTCTGAACCGAACATAAAACATACAGAAAAGCCACAATCCGTCTGGAACGGATCGTCTGATACCCTACCCTCCTCTCTATAAAGTGGGCGTGGCCAAATTGCATTTTGTACTCAAATATAGCTATAATGTCGAACGTTTGAGGATGTTCCATGTAAAATTTTATCAAAATAGGTTTTTTGATGAAAACGCCCCCAAAAAGTGGGCGTGGCCAAAACTTTTGTATGGGTGGATTGTAGGGAATCTGAATGCCTAAATATTTGGTCTTAACAAAATTTTTCGGTTTCATATAATTTAGTGAAGTTATAAAAAAGTAGGCGTGGCAGTGGGCGGATGTAAAAAAATTTTACACTTGTACTGTATCTTTTTTTTGGAAGCCCAGATATGAAATTTCAGCGTCCTAGTGAAAAATTTAAGGCCCAAAAATCGGTTTTGTGATGAAAACGCCCCCAAAAAGTGGGCGTGGCCAAAACTTTTGTATGGGTGGATTGTAGGGAATCTGAATGCCTAAATATTTGGTCTTAACAAAATTTTTCGGTTTCATATAATTTAGTGAAGTTATGAAAAAGTGGGCGTGGCAGTGGGCGGATTTCAATAATTTTTACACTTGTACTGTATCTTTTTCTCAGAAGCCCAGATATGAAATTTCATCGTCCTAGCTCAAAATTTAAGGCCCAAAAAGCGGTGACATACGGACGGACGGACGGACGGACGGTCATCGCTCAATCGATTTCGCTATTGATGCTGATCACGAATATATATACTTTATAGGGTCTATCTCGATTATTTCTCTATGTTACAAACTATGTGTCAAACTTAATATACCCTTAGGATAGGGTATAAAAATAACAATTCCGGGAACAAAGAGTTAAAATAAGGAAAACCGTCAAATGAGGTAAAATCGTGCAGACGAATTTCTCTCCTTCCAGTTATATCCAAAATTTTTGAGAGAATATTACAAAGGCGTATATAGGCACAGGTATTTACAAGGCCGTAGCCAGACAAATATTTCGGGGGGGAGGGGATATGATTTTTGAAAAATATCTTTTTATTTTTAAGGGTGGAAAGCGATTAAGGAAAATAAAATAATCTTAAATTTCACATTTCATATTTGGTCGATGTATGTATGTATGTTGGGAAAAAGATCTTTATTGCAGTCTCCTAAAGCTGTTATGGCGTTCTTTGAACGCTGTGCCTCTAGCTGTTCATGACATTTTGTCTTCCACAGTAGAAACTCAGCCTTCAATGTATCCCAATCAAAAAATCTTTCATAAAATTTAAAATTTTCTTCGTTAAATTTTGTTTTGCTTTTGCCAAGTATTGACGGGATCCAAATATATAATGATGATAGAACGGTCTTATGGTCCTTAACCTGAGTTTCGAGCTGAGTTATGAAGTCGTCCAAAAGGGGAATCATAACAACTATCCTATAAAAGTTTTCAGGATCAGACGCGTTTACATTAACCCTATGCTGCTGCCTCGATACTGTACGTGGAATTTTCAGGGTTTCAGTTTCATCCACAATACTTAAAAGACCTTGCGTAGTCTCAAAAATAACTTTAAATTCTAAACTAACATTTTCTCGAATTTTTCGAAACGTATTTAAAACTAGCTTTACTAGATTTGATTTGAATCTTTTTGCATTTAGGTAAATGGGAAATTACTGCACTGTTGCCGAATTGGCTCATTATACCCTATCCTAAGGGTATATTAAGTTTGACACATAGTTTGTAACATAGAGAAATAATCGAGATAGACCCTATAAAGTATATATATTCGTGATCAGCATCAATAGCGAAATCGATTGAGCGATGACCGTCCGTCCGTCCGTCCGTCCGTCCGTATGTCACCGCTTTTTGGGCCTTAAATTTTGAGCTAGGACGATGAAATTTCATATCTGGGCTTCTGAGAAAAAGATACAGTACAAGTGTAAAAATTATTGAAATCCGCCCACTGCCACGCCCACTTTTTCATAACTTCACTAAATTATATGAAACCGAAAAATTTTGTTAAGACCAAATATTTAGGCATTCAGATTCCCTACAATCCACCCATACAAAAGTTTTGACCACGCCCACTTTTTGGGGGCGTTTTCATCACAAAACCGATTTTTGGGCCTTAAATTTTTAACTAGGACGCTTAAATTTCATATCTGGGCTTCCAAGAAAAAGATACAGTACAAGTGTAAAATTTTTTTACATCCGCCCACTGCCACGCCTACTTTTTTATAACTTCACTAAATTATATGAAACCGAAAAATTTTGTTAAGACCAAATATTTAGGTATACAGATTCCCTACAATTCACCCATAGAACAGTTTTGGTCACGCCCACTTTTGATAAAATTTTACACGTAACATCCTCAAACGTTCGACATTATAGCTATATTTGAGTACAAAATGCAATTTGGCCACGCCCACTTTATAGAGAGGAGGATAGGGTATCATACGATCCGTTCCAGACGGATTGTAGCTTTTCTGTATGTTTATACCCTATCCTAAGGGTATATTAAGTTTGACACATAGTTTGTAACATAGAGAAATAATCGAGATAGACCCTATAAAGTATATATATTCGTGATCAGCATCAATAGCGAAATCGATTGAGCGATGACCGTCCGTCCGTCCGTCCGTCCGTCCGTATGTCACCGCTTTTTGGGCCTTAAATTTTGAGCTAGGACGATGAAATTTCATATCTGGGCTTCTGAGAAAAAGATACAGTACAAGTGTAAAAATTTTTTAAATCCGCCCACTGCCACGCCCACTTTTTCATAACTTCACTAAATTATATGAAACCGAAAAATTTTGTTAAGACCAAATATTTAGGCATTCAGATTCCCTACAATCCACCCATACAAAAGTTTTGGCCACGCCCACTTTTTGGGGGCGTTTTCATCACAAAACCGAGTTTTGGGCCTTCAATTATTAACTAGGACGCTGATATTTCATATCTGGGCTTCCAAGAAAAAGATACAGTACAAGTGTAAATTTTTTTTACATCCGCCCACTGCCACGCCTACTTTTTTATAACTTCACTAAATTATATGAAACCGAAAAATTTTGTTAAGACCAAATATTTAGGTATACAGATTCCCTACAATTCACCCATAGAACAGTTTTGGTCACGCCCACTTTTTGGGGGCGTTTTCATCAAAAAACCGATTTTGATAAAATTTTACATGTCACATCCTCAAACGTTCAAGGTTATAGCCATATTTGAGTACAAAATGCAATTTGGTCACGCGCACTTTATAGAGAGGAGGATAGGGTATCATACGATCCGTTCCAGACGGATTGTAGCTTTTCTGTATGTTTTTTGTTTGGATTTGCATTGTACTAGAAGTTCTTGGCACAAAATCGTGTTACCTACTTATTGCTCTGTTCTCGTTTTAAAAAAAGTTCACTTGTTATGAATTTCGGGGATTGGGTACTTATATATTAAAATCAAATATAGAGAAATCTACTGGTTACTCGGAAAACATTCCCAGCTGAGTACCGAGAACAATCTGCTTTTATACAAGCAAGTGCTAAAACCGGTGTGGACATACGGTATACAACTTTGGGGTTGTACCAAGAAAACAAATGCAAATATTATACAAACTTTTCAAAATAAAATGCTTAGAGAAATTATGCAAGCACCGTGGTATGCTAGAAACGACATCTATAGAAATCTCGATATTCCTACAATCGAAGCTGAAAGCATAGAAACCAACTAATCGGACATACTAACAATACAGTCCTACAAATATTCGATGAGAGCAATTTATTGCGCCGCAATACATACATATATCTCCAGTTTTTGAGCGTTAAATTTTGAGCTAGGAGGATGATATTTCATATCAGGGCTTCTGAGAAAAAGATACAGTACAAGTGTAAACATTTTTGAAATCCGCCCACTGCCACGCCTACTTTTTTATAACTTCACTAAATTATATGAAACCGAAAAATTTTGTTAAAACCAAATATTTAGGCATTCAGATTCCCTACAATCCACCCATACAAAAGGTTTGGCCACGCCCACTTTTTGGAGGCGTTATCATAAAAAAACTTATTTGGATAAAATTTTACATGTAACATCCTCAAACGTTCGACATTAAAGCTATATTTGAGTACAAAATGCAATTTGGCCACGCCCACTTTATAGAGAGGAGGATAGGGTATCATACGATCCGTTCCAGACGGATTGTAGCTTTTCTGTATGTTTGTTTTGTTTTTTGGCGGTGCCGTGAATTTCAATATTCGTCTTTATTTCAATTTATGGAAGCGAAATAAGGCCGAATTTCCCAAGTTGGAAACCAACTTTTAAAATTCGGCCTTATTTCACTTTCATAAAGTGAAATAAATCCGATCATTGTCTGTGAAATAAGGCCAAAACAAATGTTTCCACTTTGATAAAGCGACATTAGACCAATTTGGATTTATGTATGTCACTTATTTGCATAAACAGTGCAATATGTATGGGGGGGGGCTTGCTGCCCCCCCGCAACCCCCCTGCTTGGAGTCACTGTAGGATTTGGGGTGGGTGCAAGGATGGTATATGCAAAGTTACATGGATATAAAGAAACTGTGCATACAGCCAACCTCGTACCTACTCCAAATCCAACAGTGATCCCAAGCAGGGGGGTTGCAGTTGCATATTGCACTGTTTATGCATATATGTAAGTCACATAAAGCCAAATTGGTCTAGTGTCGCTTTATATGGGACGCCCGAAAATTTTTGCTATGAGGAGTTTGAGAAAATAGTGATATTCACAAACTGAATGACTGGGACGCGGAATTCAATGCAAGTCTACCTCCTCACGGTACATTCTGTGTAACGCTAAATGATTTGCTGTACTTTACATCATTAATCCTGAAAGTAATATCACCGTAAATACCAAAAAACAAAAATCTCATGAGAAGGTAGTTTTAGTAATTTCGAATTTTCTCAAAAACTAGAAGACATAAAACCATTCGGTTTATTATGTTCGATTCAGAATTGATATAGGCATTGACCACAAAAAGCCAATTTAGCACTTCATTTCAGAATTTTGAAAAAAATTGGTCTAAACTTTTTTTTTCATTTTTTTTATCAAAATTTTGAGTTTGCATGCGAATTTTTCAAAAACTATTGACATAAATAATTTACCTTTAACTTAGAATTAAAGAACAGGTATCTGGCTTTCAAAACCGGTATAGTACTTCATTGTAAGTGTTGCCGTTGTTTTTATACCCTATCCTAAGGGTATATTAAGTTTGACACATAGTTTGTAACATAGAGAAATAATCGAGATAGACCCTATAAAGTATATATATTCGTGATCAGCATCAATAGCGAAATCGATTGAGCGATGACCGTCCGTCCGTCCGTCCGTCCGTATGTCACCGCTTTTTGGGCCTTAAATTTTGAGCTAGGACGATGAAATTTCATATCTGGGCTTCTGAGAAAAAGATACAGTACAAGTGTAAAAATTATTGAAATCCGCCCACTGCCACGCCCACTTTTTCATAACTTCACTAAATTATATGAAACCGAAAAATTTTGTTAAGACCAAATATTTAGGCATTCAGATTCCCTACAATCCACGCATACAAAAGGTTTGGCCACGCCCACTTTTTGGGGGCGTTTTCATCACAAAACCGAGTTTTGGGCCTTAAATTATTAACTATAACGCTGAAATTTCATATCTGGGCTTCCAAGAAAAAGATACAGTACAAGTGTAAAATTTTTTTACATCCGCCCACTGCCACGCCTTTTTTTTTATAACTTCACTAAATTATATGAAACCGAAAAATTTTGTTAAGACCAAATATTTAGGCATTCAGATTCCCTACAATCCACCCATAGAACAGTTTTGGCCACGCCCACTTTTTGGGGGCGTTTTCATCACAAAACCGATTTTGATAAAATTTTACATGTAACATCCTCAAACGTTCGACATTATAGCTATATTTGAGTACAAAATGCAATTCGGCCACGCCCACTTTATAGAGAGGAGGATAGGGTATCATACGATCCGTTCCAGACGGATTGTAGCTTTTCTGTATGTTTATACCCTATCCTAAGGGTATATTAAGTTTGACACATAGTTTGTAACATAGAGAAATAATCGAGATAGACCCTATAAAGTATATATATTCGTGATCAGCATCAATAGCGAAATCGATTGAGCGATGACCGTCCGTCCGTCCGTATGTCACCGCTTTTTGAGCTAGGACGATGAAATTTCATATCTGGGCTTCTGAGAAAAAGATACAGTACAAGTGTAAAATTTTTGGAATCCGCCCACTGCCACGCCCACTTTTTCATAACTTCACTAAATTATATGAAACCGAAAAATGTTGTTAAGACCAAATATTTAGGCATTCAGATTCCCTACAATCCACGCATACAAAAGGTTTGGCCACGCCCACTTTTTGGGGGCGTTTTCATCACAAAACCGAGTTTTGGGCCTTAAATTATTAACTATAACGCTGAAATTTCATATCTGGGCTTCCAAGAAAAAGATACAGTACAAGTGTAAAATTTTTTTACATCCGCCCACTGCCACGCCTACTTTTTTATAACTTCACTAAATTATATGAAACCGAAAAATTTTGTTAAGACCAAATATTTAGGCATTCAGATTCCCTACAATCCACCCATAGAACAGTTTTGGCCACGCCCACTTTTTGGGGGCGTTTTCATCACAAAACCGATTTTGATAAAATTTTACATGTAACATCCTCAAACGTTCGACATTATAGCTATATTTGAGTACAAAATGCAATTCGGCCACGCCCACTTTATAGAGAGGAGGATAGGGTATCATACGATCCGTTCCAGACGGATTGTAGCTTTTCTGTATGTTTTAATATATTTTTTTTCATTTTAAGTCATTTTTTCTTAAATTCCCCCTACCGCCTAAACGGGGCGAGATAGACCTCCCCTCCCATAGTAAAATATGCTTGCTTTTGACTCCTCTACAAAAAACCGTTATCAATTTTTGGCGCCAAAGTTATCGTACTCTCCCCCATATATGTATGTACATATGTGCATAATAACCTTTTTTAAAATACTTGTGCAATCTAGTCATTGCAAAAATATATGTAGTTTATGAAACTGTTATACATGCATGCATACATACGTATGTATGTATTAAATATATATTATATTCCTACATAGCTAAGTAGCTACCTACATATAGTTAGCGACAATAAAAATATTAAGCATAATCCGTATTGGTAACCGCAATTTACTCCAAAAATGAAAAAAAAAAAGGTTGTTTTCATCAATTTGTCCTTTCAATCCAATGTTTCTAATTAGATAAAATAAATCTGTATGAATACATACATACACATACATATGTATTAACAAGAAGAAAAGCATTTGCATTTGCATTAGCATTGAAATTTACAATATTGCAACGTCGCTAATTCCCGCATAGAAATAATAAAATGTGGCAGCGTTTGAGTGTGTGTGCAATTGTGTATATTGCAGAAAAATAACTTCATTCATAATTAAGGTAAACACCAAACAATACAAAAACAAAACACGAAAGGAAAATATAATCCTCCGGTCACGTCCATCACGATGGTATTAAACCACACGTACATGTACATATTTGGATGTATGTACATATGTACATGATCAAGAAGAGAGTCAGTTTTTATACCCTATCCTAAGGGTATATTAAGTTTGACACATAGTTTGTAACATAGAGAAATAATCGAGATAGACCCTATAAAGTATATATATTCGTGATCAGCATCAATAGCGAAATCGATTGAGCGATGACCGTCCGTCCGTTCGTCCGTCCGTATGTCACCGCTTTTTGGGCCTTAAATTTTGAGCTAGGACGATGAAATTTCATATCTGGGCGTCTGAGAAAAAGATACAGTACAAGTGTAAAAATTTTTTAAATCCGCCCACTGCCACGCCCACTTTTTCATAACTTCACTAAATTATATGAAACCGAAAAATTTTGTTAAGACCAAATATTTAGGCATTCAGATTCCCTACAATCCACCCATACAAAAGTTTTGGCCACGCCCACTTTTTGGGGGCGTTTTCATCACAAAACCAATTTTTGGGCCTTAAATTTTTAACTAGGACGCTGAAATTTCATATCTGGGCTTCCAAGAAAAAGATACAGTACAAGTGTAAAATTTTTTTACATCCGCCCACTGCCACGCCTACTTTTTTATAACTTCACTAAATTATATGAAACCGAAAAATTTTGTTAAGACCAAATATTTGGGTATTTAGATTCCCTACAATTCACCCAAAGAACAGTTTTGGCCACACCCACTTTTTGGGGGCGTTATCATCAAAAAACCTATTTTGATAAAATTTACATGTAACATCCTCAAACGTTCGACATTATAGCTATAGTTGAGTACAAAATGCAATTTGGCCACGCCCACTTTATAGAGAGGAGGATAGGGTATCATACGATCCGTTCCAGACGGATTGTAGCTTTTCTGTATGTTTAGTTCACATTTTAGAGTATGTAATGCAAAAATTTTCTAGTTTGCATACACATTTTCGAGATTCACATTAACGAAGTACCAGTAGTACTTTAGGTACTGAAACTTTAATTTACCTCTAAAATAGTTATTTTGTTTAAGGGTTCTATTATTTATGTATGTATGTATGTATATTATTTATTTTTTATTTATTTATATATTTTATATATTATTTTTTTTTCTTGGGCTCTAACAAAAACGAGAACCTAATAAAATAACAACAACAACAAGCAACAATATACCGATATTCCTTACTTAAACTCAAGAATTCATCCCCATTTTCTCTATTTAGTCTCTCAAATTTATAATATTCAAATTCTAAATATGTATGTAACAGACTAATAATCGATTTCCTACCAGTTCATCGGTTTACCTATGCAAGCAAATACGAGTAGTCAACTGCAAGCAATAAACCTCACTCACGCTGCACATTCAATCGACATCAGCATTGGGAACCTAAATAATCCCCATAACCCCATTGTTTTGTGCATCAAAACCGCTCGCAAAACTATTTGCGGAAAACTTTTATGTGGGACTATTTTCCCTAACTTCCAGCCTCTGGTCGGCAGCATCAGATCGTAAATCATATTTCACCTCAATTCAAGTGTAACACAGAATTTTAAAGCAAGCTCAACAGAATTTCTATCCATTGCCACCACCAGACACCATAACCATTCGCATACTTTTGTTCGTTCCAGAAGCACTTGGGGAGCAGTCTTCCATTTATCCCACTCTTAGAACTCTACCCACTTTACACCCTCTCTTTGACATAACACACTACCCATTTGAGTCGTTAATTTGCTGTTCAAACTTTGGAAATATTGAGATATGCATATCTTACAGATGACTTCATCTCTACAGCCCTTGGACGTTGAAATCACATGGCCATCATCGCTGACAGGAGGGTCCTGTGTGCTTCCAGTTACCCTATTCTCTGGCTCTGCATAATATGCAACACGTTCCACGGAACCCACGTACATCTCCATGTCGGCAAGAAGTTTCACCACCCAGTTGAGGTAGATCGGTACAAGAAGTGTGTAGTTTATCGCCAGACCAACAAGTGATGGTGTCGGTCCGTGTGTTCTTGCCTCTGCATCGGGAGTATTAGTAGGATTGTTGCTTCCGTTGCTGTTGTTGTTGCTACTAGTGCTGCTAATGGTAACTGCAAGCAATGCTGTCACTATGGCCACGAACACGATAACAGCGCCCAAGTAGTCCTGAGGGTAAGAACCAGATCAAAGTTTTGCATTAGTTTAATGAGAAACTTGTGAAGATGGATATGAATCAGCGGATATGAATCAGTGGTTAACTTGAACTTACCAATGATATACCCAACCAGCGATTACTCGTGTTGAGGATAGTAAAAGCAATTGTATTTGCTTCGAGGCGTTTAAACAAGGTTTCCGTAAATCTAGCTTCTTGGCTGTACGCCCGGATGGTTACAACACCCTGAATGGTTTCCGAAAAATGTGAGATAACAGGTGAGTTCGTCATGTTTTCGATTCGCTGCAGTTCCCTGTAAAATAACAAGACTACGTTTTAAAAATTGGAGGACAAAATTTCACATCTGTCGAAACAGATAAATATTTCATAGTACCACGAGCAGAAGTGCACATATCCATACATACATACATACATATATTATTTAAGTACGTATGTACATATGTATGTATAGTGACGCATTAACGTATAACCTTACAACAATCAAATATTTGGAAAAGCTTCATGCAATGAACTCTCACAAAAGAGCTATTAGTGTGGTGCTATACAAAATCAATTTTTTTTGGCGCATGGGACCCACGGCCTAACTTCTTACAAGCATTCATGCAGTGCGTGTTATATTCTCTACACTAATAGAAGGGACCTACTGTTTAATGCCGTTTTCGAAGGGCAATTGGAGAAGCTTTTTCATGACATTTATACTCTCGAATATTTGTCAGACGTTTGTGAGGGGTAGGGCTGTAAAATAAATTTTAGGTGTTATTTGAGATTGAACCTTGAAGCCTTTGCTCCGTAGTCCACCGCACTAACTACTTGAGTCACAACGCCGAGAAATGACAACCTTTCACCAATTAAATATTTGAAAAATCTTCATGCAACGAACTCTCACAGAAGAGAGACTAGTATGGTGCTATGGTAACTACAGTAAAGAGCTTCATAAACCATTTATCAAACACAAAATTAATCTAATATCGTTAGTCATGACAGATACATATACATAATACTCTACCCAATTCATAAAACCTGTTTTTTTAACCTTCGTCTAAAGGATAATGCCATTATTTTTATACAACCACCTATGTTTGTTTTGTAAGATAGATATACATCCATAGATATGTATGTGAATTGACGTTCTCGATTGGATTTAAAGTGGGGGTCTTATACATCTTATACTCAATGTGGCTTGAAATTATTGCACGTGTTGTACAATAGAACAAATTATGGAAAGAATAAAACGATTAGCCGTATGAGCTGTAACACAAAACGGATGTTAAATTAAGTCCACAACCAGGTTCCACATACTAGCATCTATGTACGTTCATACATAACTATGTATTTATCTCTGTACGTTTATAAATAACTCAAATCAACAAAAAATAAAACCTTACCTTTGCCGACGACACCAAATGCCCGTCAATGCCCTTACAAAAGAAACGCCAAAATTACCAAAATAAAAGAAAATCTGCAGAAAATACTACAATTGAACAAACAGTGAATTTAGTGAAGTTCAATGCGAAGAACTGCAGTTTCGGAAGATAATCACATAATTGAACCCGAGATCATGCATCTTCTTGGTATTGTCGTCGACTCTGGAGTAACATAACAAGTATATTTCATGAAATTAGCTGCGTAGATACGTATGTTCTTTGAATAGGCAAATAATTATTTCATACCGTTCGTAGGTCCAGGTCTTATACAGAGTGCAAGTAAGACCCGGACTAAAGTATTTCTTTATCTACTCGTTAGTATTAAGAAACGAACGGTTGTACTGATATGTACAAGATCCAACAACCAACCCCTAAACACTGACACATCGAAGTAGTTGACTTCTGCCAGTGCTACAGATAATACAGAGGGTGGCCAAGTCATTAGCACACTTGTAAAAAAAATGCGGAGTACACTTTACGTATTTGTTCGGGAAGAGTTTTTTTTTAAATTATAATGCTCTGATCTTTAGTAGGTAGATTTTATTATTTGTCCGAAATATGTACTTAGACCCTAGCCTAAGATCTTTACCTTATCTTTTAGATCTTACTTTATCTATTTAGATTAGCGATGGGCGATTGCGAATGAATCTCACAATCGAATAAATCGATAATTGCTAAAAAATTTAATTCGAATGTCGATTTATTCGGTCTCAATCGATTAACAATCGAATAAGAATCCAATCGAACCTAACCGAATCGGACCAAATGGAATCGAATCGAATAAATTCAAGGTGGGGCTAAAGAAATTTTAGGTGTTGTCTGGGGATTGAACCTGGAACACCTCACTCCATAGTAGACCGTAACAGGGCGATCATTTTCAAGGACAAAATACGGTTCAATCATACCTCCGGCATGAAATCTGCACGGCCACATTTTTTGAAAGCAATGGAGTGTCTTGAAGCACATGTGGGTTTGTTGCTGTCCAATAACACATATTTTACTTTGTCAATGCAAAAATGCGCTTCATCGCTGAAGATAAGATGATTTTTCGATGAAATTCAGGATTTTCTTCAAACTATTGTAGAGCTCAATCGGAGAAATTAAGGCGCTTCAAATGATCCAGGGGCTTCAGTTTTTGAGTTCATTTGACTTTGTAAGGGTGTAGGTCAAGATCTTGTTAATTTCGTTACAATGTGAACTGAGGGATTCCCAATTCCTGTGAACGGCGTGGAATCGACTGCTTAGGCTCATTATACCCTATCCTAAGTGTATATTAAGTTTGACACATAGTTTATTATATAATTGAGATAGACCCTATAAAGTATGTATAGGTACATACATATGTATATTCGGATTGAGAGATGACCGTCAATTCGTCCGTCTGTATGTCACCGCTTTTTATACCCTATCCTAAGGGTATATTAAGTTTGACACATAGTTTGTAACATAGAGAAATAATCGAGATAGACCCTATAAAGTATATATATTCGTGATCAGCATCAATAGCGAAATCGATTGAGCGATGACCGTCCGTCCGTCCGTCCGTATGTCAGCGTTTTTTGGGCCTTAAATTTTGAGATAGGAGGATGAAATTTAATATCTAGGCTTTTGAGAAAAAGATGCAGTATAAGTGTAAAAATTTTTGAAATCCGCCCACTGCCACGCCCACTTTTTCATAACTTCATTAAATTATATGAAACCGAAACATTTTGTTAAGACCAAATATTTAGGTATTCAGACTCCCTACAATCCACTCATACAAAAGTTTTGGCCACGCCCACTTTTTGGGGGCGTTTTCATCATAAAACCGATTTTTGGGCTTTAACTTTTTAACTAGGACGCTGAAATTTCATATCTGGGCTTCTGACGAAAAGATACAGTAGAAGTGTAAATTTTTTTTACATCCGCCCACTGCCACGCCCACTTTTATATAACTTCACTAAATTATATGAAACCGAAAAATTTTGTTAAGTCCAAATATTTAGGTATTCAGATTCCCTACAATTCACCCATAGAACAGTTTTGGCCACGCCCACTTTTTGGGGGCGTTTTCATCAAAAAACCGATTTTGATGAAATTTTACATGTAACATCCTCAAACGTTCGAGGTTATAGCCATATTTGAGTACGAAATGCAATTTGGCCACGCCCACTTTATAGAGAGGAGGATAGGGTATCAGACGATCCGTTCCAGACGGATTGTAGCTTTTCTGTATGTTTCGGTATGTTTTTGAATTGAAGCACTTACGGCTGCGATATTTTCGGTACTTCGACCGATGCGTTTTCTCACTGGCACAGGAACATTCAATAGTGAATATGTTGACCGAAAATTGGAGAAAGCTCTCTTAAAGTTGCGACCACCGGAAGTACATAGTCATTTTTAAGAATTTCTAAACGTTGCTCGTTAGTGAACTTCACTATGATAAAAATATAAACCTTGACTGACGTTTAGACATTGACACTTTGACAGATCATAATTTCTTTATTAAAATGCACACACAAAATTTGTATGTCCCTATTAGTTGGTTATTCGATAAGCCATTATTGAGTAAGCACAGAGTAATCACTTTTAAATGACCACCAAATCCTTTCTTATCTCGCATCTACGAGTATAGACTGTAAGGAATTACTGTGTAAAATTTCTGCGTCAAGGGTTTTGGAGAAACTGTGATTTCAACAGTTTTTTTATCCCAAGTGATTCGATGTTATAGTATTTAAGATAAAATTAAGATAGTGAAGTTATGAAAAAGTGGGCATGGCAGTGGGCGAATTTCAAAAATATTTACACTTGTACTGCTTCCTAATTATAACCTTTACTTAAACAATTAATTAACCTAAAAATTAAGTTATTTGTAATCATTGGTTGTAGATGTATGTATACATATGTACATATATACATACATATGTATGTCAAGTTAATTTCATATTAAAGTAATAACAATAAGTAAATGTTTTTCCCCTGAAGAACACAAGACTGTCGTTGATATAACAATAATTAATTGTAAGTCCGTACCAAACAAAAATTATGTACCTAAGTATGTGTATACACAACACACCCAAAAAAACTATATTCTGGTCATTATCTCTTGTTCTTTACGCGATGTGGAAGTACATTAATAACAGTGAATCTGTCTTATGTCCAAAATAATACGTAAATGTGTACATACATACATCCATGCATATTTTTATACATATGTACATACATATGTACATACATATGCAAATACAGCGATATTGTTATTCTTATACGTATAAAAACGGTTATGCGCGATATCGACCTATAAAATTCGACAAAAAAAAACATCATCCTTTAGCTATCCTTGTCACTTACCTTGAGGAGCACCTGTAGAACTTCTGAATGATGTAGTATGCCGCACATATTGGAAGTGTTAAGAGCGCAAACCACGGTGTTATGCTGACATTAATCAGAATCGCACACAAGCACAACAGCGTAAACTGGAGCAGTCTCTGACTTGTTGCTGCAATCTTCTGCAAAGGAAGAAATAGAAAACACAAACAATGGTTTAAGAATGGGCTAGTCGCATACTCGTCCCGAAGGGCACACCACTCCACCTAATTTATCATTCTCCTAGCACACACACACACACACACACACACAAATTTAGCAAGCCACACACCTTATCGATTATTGCCATATCATTACTGAAGCGATTTATTATTCGTCCCAAAGGAGTGATTTGAAAGAAATGCAACGACTTGGTCAAGATCGATTGCAGAAGTTTATCGTGCAGCAATCTCCTGGCATTACATCCGGCTATTTGTCCCGCGGGAGTTGTTATTAACGCCATCAGGATGCATATGCTGGATATAATAGCATATATCCGGAAGTAGTACGTGACTTCGTGCACAATTGCCGGTGGAGGCTTTGTTGTCACTGGGTTTGACAACTCTGTCCAGCGCTGTAGCCATACATCAATGTACACTCGTAAACATTGCCAAATTAGGGCGGTTGCGAAAAATACGAAAACTATTGGTAATCCGCCTGATTTTAAATAGAGCATGTAAATTTGCATCGGAATTTCACCATATTTACGTTCCTCGTCCAAAACTAGGAGTTTTTCATCACCGGCTATGGCTGTTTCTGACAATGATTCAGTATTTAACTCTGAAATGAAAACAAAAAAAAAGATATACAAATAATGAGACTAAGAGGTCAGATGAATTTAATGAATTTTCATGGAAAACAATCGAAAATTCAGGATAAACAATTTGTGAGTTGGGAGATTTTTTTTTTCAAACACACTTGCTTGGGTAGCATCTGAATCGAGTTTTTTTTATGAAATGCCAACTAGATTAGTATTCACATACAAATGGGATATATATACAATAATTTATCCCTCTTCTCTGAATTTGTGGAAAAATAAATTGTCAAGTGCACGGTTCGCGGAGATTTATATAAAAAATATTCCGTGATTAAATCGGTCCGCTTATTTTATTATATAAACATACAAAAAGCTGCAAGCTGCAATTCGTCATCGAACGGATGGTATAATACCCTATCTTTTTTTCCTCTGTCAATATTTTTAATTTTTGTTACAAAGTGCCCTCGTATAATAGAAACGTGATCAATTCGGTGAACACCTTACCGCTGGTGAGGGATTTTTGTTATTCTCGATAATTAGCACCTATTTATACAATATTTATGTATTACACCTAAATTCTTACATCTCAAAACAAAACAGACAAAAAGCGAGTAATACGCTTCATTAATTGATCGCTGTTTGATTAGTCATATAATTAGTCAATGAATGTATTTTATTTTGCCTCCTCTTAATTTTGAAAAATTGCTGTACTATATAAGGCTCTAGAATTTTCAAGTGCGAGTACATCCCCATCGTATGTCACACCGAACTTACAGCAAGGAATGGTTGATTGAGAAAATAACTAGTAAGCACCGTTGTGCATTTTTGAGTGGGTAAAAGGTTTCGTTGTTTATATCACAATTTTACTATTGTATTTAAGAGGGTATTTTTCAAATTTACCATTCGTCAATTGTTTTCTGTCGGCAGCAAACCGCACCTTTGCTATTGGCCACTTGCTTCCTTTTCGTCTTAACCGTTACAACTTTGGTGTATTCTATTGGTGTAATGCTCGTACAAACGCAACGTTTGAAAAATATTTTTAAAGTTCTTAATTAGAATAATATCATGTCAATGGCGATCCAATAATTAAATGACTGGGGTACATCGAGGTCATCAGTATTCTCTGTTAATGGAGAGAGCGCTCTTGAATTTAAACATCCTCTTATCTACACGAGAACAGTATACATCTCTTCGTATACTAATTTTTGCTCCCTATGATGCTATTCAAATTATGTTAAATCGACTTTAATTCAGTTTTCCAGCGTACGCTGAACTGTGGAGCTCAAGGTGGTCTAAAATGCGACTGAAAACGTTCTCAGTTAGGCTGGTTTTTTATACTTCAAAAATATTTTTTGTCTCCAACAAAATTTGTTCCGTTATTGCTTTAAAAGACGTGTATGGAACCTCTTGTGCTGATCAATGGTCGCAGTGTCGCCATAAATCCTTCTATTGTCAAATCAGATACCAGCTATATGTGAATTGCTTTTATAGTCTTCTAGACGAACAGCAATGCCATAAATCCTTCCATTGTCAAATCAGACGCCAGCTATGTATATGTATGTGAATTTCTTTTATAGTCTTGTAATGTTTTACAGCACTATGTAGGCCTAATGCGGTCAAACATTTGGAATCTGAAACACCGAAGCATTTATTTGCGCCAGACTCTCCACTTTGTTCCTCGAGTTATCTCAAATTTGATTTAGGGTTAGTTTCACTCCTTCATGAAGTATACAGATATGATAACCTTGGCAGCGACTGCGATGATGGCAAAATCATAGGATTTTTTTAATCAACTCGAAATTTTTCATTAGCAACCATAAATGCGTGGTGATGATATCTTGCTGTTTGATATCAGTATCTTAATTACTCTTAGATTTTGGATTTCTTATAGCACTAGTCCTGCTCCCATGATCTCCTTTATAGTCAAGCTACCATGATATAGTACTTCGGCTCCACTACCTCCTTGGAAATTGTTCTTAAATCTTATACAATATGCAGTAACATGACACATTTTGGAAGCGATGAGAAAGCTAGAGTCCTGAAATAAAGTAATAATAGTTTACGTAATCAGACAAGAGCAAAACCTCAGGTAAGTCTTGGGCGTGCACCACTATCTCATCATCTAGTCAGTTCTGTTCGTCTTCCGTCAACCATTCTGGAAATTGCCACTTTTTTAAATTATCAGCAAGGGTATCTCCAGATGGGATGTAAGAACTATTCTCCTTTGATTGAGCATAAGATATCCTATCGGCGAAAAAGATGTATTCTATTTATTTAGACCTTGTTTCAACAAAGTCAAAATGAAAACATAGGAACATGCAATCCTGATGAACCATATTCTTTCTGTTGTAAAGGGTTTTTCAATAAGGACATAACAATTTCGTATTTAAATAAAACACAGAATAATTGAGATATCGGGCTGAAATGTATTCCAGGTATAGTACACATCTTAAGTTTAAGTATGGAATTCGATCTCTTCATATGATCACCGCGAGCGCGATTGCAGAAATTCTTTGAAGCCAATTTTCCGGCACTCTTCCACACATATCGGTTGGCAACTTCACGTTCGAAATTGTTCCTCAACTCCTCTAACGTTATTGGCTTGTTGGCAGAAACCAACGGCCACACACAAATAAATCCAACGGCGTTAAATCGCATGAGCCATTCGACCGGACAATTTCTCGAGATTACACGATTACTGAACTTCCCCTTTAATAGAGCTATTGTTTGACCAACTGTGTGGTATGTGGCACCATCTTGTTGGAATCACATATCACTGATGTCAAGTCCATCCAATTCTGGCCAAAAACGGTCAGTATGGCACGATATAAAAAACTCCAATGACCGTAACATGGCGATCATTTTCATCGACGAAAAAATACGGTAAAATCACGCCGGTACGGTGGGCGCCGTGGTACAATTGGTTAGTGCGTTGGACTACGGAGCGAGGAGTTAGAAGTTCAATCCCCAGACCATCTAAAATTTCTTTCACAGCCGAACCGCTTGCGAGCGTCTGACGAACATACGAGAGTAAAACTATCATGAAAAAGCTTCTCAAAACAAAAATTGTTCTTCGGATACGGGATTAAACACTAGGCCCCTTCCATTCATGTAAAGAATATAACACGCACAACACGAATAGTTGTGAGAAGCTAAGCCCTGGGTCACATGGGTTTATTTGCCCGAACCACAAGAAAGGAGACCCACTCAATTACGTCAATTATAGACAACAACATCACCTGTCAGCCTGTGTGAACGTCTGAAACACTTCAACAACCTGATTGGCCCCTGTTAGTGATGTTTCAGACCAGAAAGGTCCACAATCGATCAAATTTGCACACTTCGGCAGATCCTGGAGAAAACTCAAGAAGTCCAAATCGATACCCACCATCTTTTCAACGATTTTAAGGTCGCATATGACAGTATCTATAGAGACCAGCTATACAGAGCCATGTCTAGTTTTGACAGGCCTATCAAACTCGTCAGATTGTGCAGAATGACGATGGAGAATTCTCGCTGCTCCATCAAGGTCGGTAGTGATCTTACCGAGACCTTTGATGTCAAAAAAGGGTTTAGACAATGTGACGCGCTGTCATGTGATTTCTGTAAACATCATACTTGAAAGAATTGTAGAAAATTCACAAGCCAACACTGGAGACACAATCTTTTAACAGTCTGTGCAACTACTAGTGTAAGCCGACGATATTGACATAGTTGGTAGATATTAGTATTGAAACGGAAAAAGTGGACAGAACGTCACAATCGGCAGCTATAATATTGAGGTAGTAAGGGACTTTGTCAACCTCGGCTCTGCTATCAATTTTGAAAACAATACCACAGCATAAATAAAACAAAGAATAACTCTTCCCAATCGCTGTTTCTTTGGGCTGAGAAGGCAATTGAGTAGTAAGGTCCTATCCCGAACAACTAAGCAGACTCAATATGAAATCTGGAACATCCCAGTCCTCCTTTATGGCGCTGAAGCATTGACTTTATGGAAAGCGTATGAAGATATCCGCGGTCGTTTCGCGAGAAAGATTCTTCGTAAATTTTTAGGTCCCACAGCGTATTGACCTAGTCAAAAAGTTGCGCATCAGTCGTTTGAGATGGCTAGGACATGTAGATCGAGTGGACACCAATGCTCCGGCCCGTAGAGTCTTCGAATCAAACCCGGAGGGACAACGCAGTAGAGATAGACTTGGAGTACGCAACTGGAGGCCGTTAGCTAGGTACTGGGCTAACTGGAGAGGCCCAGGTTCACCCCGAATTGTATCGCTACCTAAGTAAGTTGGTAATGGAGTCTCTTGTAACACATATGGATTTGTTGCTATCCAATAACGATTTCGCATATTTTGCTTATTGACAAAGCCATTAAGCCAAAAATGAGCTTCATCGCTGAAGATGATTTTTTGATGAAATTCAGGATTTTCTTCAGTCTTATGCAGTGCCCAATCTTGAGTTAAGTTTATTTTTACGCAAAATTCGCCACAATGTGGATTGGCAGATTACAAATTCCAGTGGTCGGCATGGAATCGACTGCGTTGTCTCACTGGCACAGAAACATTCAATAGTGAATATGTTGACTCGAATTTATGCACTATAACATGCACAGTCTGTCTGGTGGGCCGATTATCACGACCGAAAATTGGAGTAAGCGCTCTTAAAGTTGCGGTCACCTACTCAGAATTTCGCTAGTAATTTTTAATAATTTCCAAACGTTGCTCGTTCGTGAACTTCACCATGATAAAAACGTAAGCCTTGAATGACGTTTTGACATTGACAGATCATAAAAAAAAGTTTAAAGAGTGCGTTTGTATTCTGAATACAAAAAAAAAATCCTTATCCTCGTGAAAAGTGTAGCTGCACATACCTTCGTCTTTCGCAATAGTCGTTGTAATTCGATAAAAAAAAATGTAGTAAGCCATTAGGGGTGCAAGAAAGGAGAGTAGGGTATCAAATGATCCGTTCGAAACAGATTGTAGTTCCTCTGTATATTTAAACATACAGAAAAGCTACAATCCGTCTGGAACGGATCGTATGATACCCTATCCTACTTGCTATGTAGCCCTTATGAAGTTGGGAGAGCTGATATTGCATTTTGTACTGAAATACGAAGTCGAACGTTTGAGGATGTTAAACGTAAAATTTCATGAAAGTCTGTTTTTTATGAAAACGCCCCCAAAAAGTGGGCGTGGCTAAAAGTGTTATGTGGACGAACTGTAGGAAATCTAAATGCCCAAATATTTGGTCTTAACAAAATTTTTCGGTTTCATATAATTTAGTGAAGTTATGAAAAAGTGGGCGTGGCATTGAACGGATTTAAAAAAATATTTACGCTTGTACTGTATCTTTTTTTCAGAAGCCCAGACATGAAATTTCATCGTACTAGCTCAAAATTTAAGGCCCAAAAAGCGGTGACATACGGACGGACGGACGGACGGGCGGTCATCGCTCAATCGATTTCGCTATTGATGCTGATCATGAATATATATACTTTATAGGGTCTATCTCGATTATTTCTCTATGTTACAAACTATGTGTCAAACTTAATATACCCTTAGGATAGGGTATAAAAAGAAACCAACTGCCGCTTAATATGCGAATACTATTCTCAATCTAATATGTAGTTGTGGTTCGATCCTTCATAACTGCCTAATGAGCAAGAAAATATGTCTTTCCAGTATAATGCCCTGATCACAGGCCTATATATTCCCGAATGAGTTTGAAATTTGTCAAAATTTGTCTCTTTCTGAGAACTTTTGCTTCTACATAATGTGCCTTAGATCCATTTTACATGAGTCGCCTAGAGTAATGCAATCCTTACGGAGGTATAATTTGACAATGTATTTGTGTTTGGATGTCATTATACCCTATCCTAAGGGTATATTAAGTTTGACACATAGTTTGTAACATAGAGAAATAATCGAGATAGACCCTATAAAGTATATATATTCGTGATCAGCATCAATAGCGAATTCGATTGAGCAATGACCGTCCGTCCGTCCGTCCGTCCGTATGTCACCGCTTTTTGGGCCTTAAATTTTGAGCTAGGACGATGAAATTTCATATCTGGGCTTCTGAGAAAAAGATACAGTACAAGTGTAAAAATTTTTGAAATCCGCCCACTGCCACGCCCACTTTTTCATAACTTCACTAAATTATATGAAACCGAAAAATTTTGTTAAGACCAAATATTTAGGCATTCAGATTCCCTACAATTCACCCATACAAAAGTTTTGGCCACGCCCACTTTTTGGGGGCGTTTTCATCACAAAACCGAGTTTTGGGCCTTCAATTATTAACTGGGCTTATGACGAAAAGATACAGTAGAAGTGTAAAGTTTTTTTACATCCGCCCACTGCCACGCCTACTTTTTTATAACTTCACTAAATTATATGAAACCGAAAAATTTTGTTAAGACCAAATATTTAGGTATACAGATTCCCTACAATTCACCCATAGAACAGTTTTGGTCACGCCCACTTTTTGGTTGCGTTTTCATCAAAAAACCGATTTTCATGAAATTTTACATGTAACATCCTCAAACGTTCGACATTATAGCTATATTTGAGTACAAAATGCAATTTGGCCATGCCCACTTTATAGAGAGGAGGATAGGGTATCATACGATCCGTTCCAGACGGATTGTAGCTTTTCTGTATGTTTTTGTAGTGAATTTCGCACAATATATATTCTGCGGACCTGGAACTTCTTCTAACTCGTCGTCATGCACTGATGCATAATGTAATAACACTCACTTGCATCTACTGCCTCAGAGTTGGTGTGGTGGTCATGACTAGTTCCGATAGCATCCAACCACTAATCCTGGACTAAACCATGCGTCAGAATTTCTAGAGATCCGATAAAGAATTCGTTTTCCTTCCGTTGATCGTACAACGTATTCGCTAGTCTTAAGCCTTGAACATGTGCCCACTTGTTTGGTGTAAAATTTTGTCCAGGCATTCTTGATGTTATGAAACGCATATTAAGAGCTTCTACCTTTATGTTGACCGCTTAGTCATCCATTGATTGGATGGTACCTAAAGTATGTATCATAAAGTTAGCATGGCTGTTAAGTCCACTGACCTTTGATTCGTATTTGGTTAGAGGGCCCCTGACATCACGATTAATCTTCGTACAAGTTTAGCTTGTCCATTTTAATTTTTAATGCATTTTTATTTACTTCAATTCATTATTTCTTACATGCTAACAAAAAAACACTTAAAACTAGCTTAACTAACTTAACTACGTTATGTACTAATGACTTACTGGCCCTATGCGGGCACTCTAAGTTAAACTTAATTCTTAAAACTATGTCTTTCGACCTAACCTAACTTATTTAAGTACTTATTATCTAATTATTTAATAACTAATTTAGTAAACAAAGAAAATTAGTTTTTTGGAAAAACTTTGTATTTTTTATTTTTTGTAAAACTTAAAACTATCTTAAAAATTACCTTAAAATAAATCTTAAACTACTTAAACTAAATACGTACTTTTTTGTACATATAAAAAAATGTATATTTTTTTTTTGATTTTACTGCTGTTTTTTTTTTATTTTTTTTTTAAGTGCTGTGTTTATATCTTAACCTTACTTACATCTAAGGACAGCAACAAAAGACAACACTTAAACATGGACTCAAGACTACGTAAGCCGGCCAGGCTAAATATATAAAGAAATATATAAATAAATAAATAAATAGATATATAAATAAACTGGCCAGCGTGCCCTACAAGGGCTATCCAGGATTGAGAGGGATCGACGAGGGAGTTCCCTCTCGTTCAAAAAGCCACCACAATTTCTGATGCTGTCTTTCTACGTCTTGAACATCTCGCCCCGATACCGACCTACTGAATCGGAGACGCTCTTCATTGCTCTGTGCTACGCCTCACTCGTAGTTGAGTCGCCTATCAACAGCTTTTCTGGCGACGTGGAAGATGAGCGGAAACCCCGCTCTGTCCTGGATTAGACCTTGTCAGTCGAAATAGAGGAATGCCTCGGGGGGGATAAAGCCGTTAAGGCGCACCCTCTCTTGGTACATATCATTGGGGTAGTAAGCCCCAAAGATCAGGTTATTGGTCGAGTTCATTCCTCTTGCGATATGACCTCGAATCAACTTCACCAGGAAATTGTCCACTCTGATCAGATTCGCTTTGTTATAAAGGACCTCATTGGAATAGAATTTTTTGTACTCAGACTCTGGTGTTCTGTACAAGTGAAGGCAAACCCGGAGACAAGCCCTCTCAAACACCCGAATCTTTTCCATTAAGCTTTCTCTAACGTTAAACCACACCGGACATCCATAGGTAAGCATTGGCCTTATAAAAGCCGTATAGCAGTTGACCTTCATCCTTGCATCGAGTTGGCTGCTATAAAACAGTCTCTTTGTAATGGCAAAAGCAACTTTGGTTCTGTCCAGAGCAGCATCTATATGTTTGTTAAAATATAGATACTGATCTAGCCAGATCCCAAGGTATCTGACCACACTTCTGCTCGCCAATAGTCGTCCGTGCGGTGCCACGATGGAGAACTTTCGCCAATTCTTTCTAGTATCCCTCGAGGCCCCAGATAACGGCGTTCAAGTCGTCTGCGTACGCAATGGTGAAGACAACCTATGAGATCGCTAGTGTAAATGTTAAAATGGATAGGCGAATTAACTGCACCCTATTGCAGACCATTTTTAATTTGAAATACACCAGCAGAAGTCACATTGCCATTTTTTACAACGAACTGTCTACTGGTGAGCATGTTATAAAGAGTGTACAGCAGTGGTTTACTTATACCCAGCCTACTCAACTTGTAAAAGAGTCCCTCTAACCATACGGTATCGAAGGCCTTCTCCAAGTCAATTAGGCAGGCACCCGTACATTGTTTCTTGCTTTTATTCCATTGGACATCCGAAACCAGTTTAGACGAGGCATGTAGGGTATCATGCTCCGCCTTGAAACCGAATTGGTTATCCGGGATTATATTTCTGTCCTCAACCCACTTATTCAGGGCTCTATGGATCACTTTTTCGAATACCTTGCTGATGTTCGGAAGGAGACTATTTTCCCCTTTTGGGAATGGGATGCACCACTGCTGTTTTCCAATGCGCCGGATAATGTGCATTATTCAACGCATTGTTAAATAGGGTGGTGTATATGTCCACCGCTTCTAGAGGGAGATGTCGGAGCACAACGTTCGGAATTCCGTCGATACCCACGGATTTCTTACTTCTTAATGATTTGATTTGATTTGACGCCCCCAGGGGGGCACTTTATTAAGCTTAGTAGAAGCCAAAAAAAACTTAAACAAACTAAACTTACAAACTAAAGCCTTATAAACTAAAAAAATACTTAAAAGCTAAGGAGAGAAGAGGAGAGGAAAGGAGTGATAGAGTGGCAAAAATCGAGACATGGTTAGGCGGAATTGGTGCGATGCTTAAGATTGTTACGGAGGGTGCTTCTAGTGGAGTGGAAGTCAGAGGTGTTTCCTCTATTGTTGGCTAGGCGCAACATTCTGGATATTGGTGCATTATAACCATAATTGGTACGCTGAGAAGTGACACGGAAGAGGGGAATGGATCTTAGGTTACGGGGATTTGTGTTAAATGAGATCAGTTCGAGGAGCTTGGGGCAATCGATGTGACCAGTAATTAGCTGATGAAGGAAGAGTACATCGGCAATTTCGCGACGATTTTTGAGAGACTGTAGATTGATCAATTTTAAACGATCAGAGTAGGGAGGTAAATTGTATCTATCAACCCAAGGAAGTCCGCGTAGGGCGAAACGAATAAATCTGCGCTGGACGGCTTCAATGACATAGGGGTCTGAAAATTCTTTTGACCAACGTTTTACAAAGCCAAGAGCAGAATTGGCTCTGCTTATTATGTTGTCAATATGGGAACGGAAGTTGAGTTCCCTATCACAGATGACACCTAAATCACGCAGAGATGAGACTGATGGAACAATCTCGTCGCAGAGAAAGTAGTTCCTAAGGGGTGGAGGAAGGCGTTTACGGGAGTAGGTTATGGATTGACACTTGCTAACATTAAGTTCGAGATAATTCTTCTGACACCAGATTGAGAATCTAATGAGAATCTAATGAGACGAAGATCGTTTGGAGATCTACCTTCGATATGAACGGGGGATGAACCCTGTTATCGGCGATGGCATTATTTGCCATGTTACCTTCATTGAACACGGTGAAACCAGTGTTCTCAGATCGCCAGTCTTGCATATCACTTCGAAGGTAGAAGTTGTGCACAAGGACGCGATTATCCAGGTCATGGTTAAGGTTAATGCTTTCATTCACCTTGTACACTTCCTGGAAAGTTGCTCCTATAGCCTCAACCTTCTCCTGCGGATCTTCTATCACAAAGAAGTCGTCATCCTCGACAGCGTTATCTGGATCTATACCAGCTGTTATGAGTATTTGTTCGTAGTTCGTCGTTCGGGGTATCTTAAGACACGGAACGTCGTAGAAGTTATTCCTCCGAAAAATCTTATTGACTTGCGGGAACATACTGGGATTATTGGCTCTTACCGCCGAAATCTTCCCGTTCCAATACGCATTCACCGTCAATCTGTAATTTTCTTTGATCAATTTTTTGGAGGTTTTTGATCAACGACTTCAGTGTCCTAATCTCCGAGTTTTGTCTGTCAGTAAACTGTCTGTACAAGGTTTTTATGACCGATGAGAAATATGTGCGATTTTTCGCTTTGACCGCAAATAAAGACAAAATTAATTTGATTATTTAAAATCTTATTACACATATTTATTGTTACATGACATATCAGTGATTATAAAATAAAACAAAAATTATTAAATCTTAATACTTAGTACTACCGCCCTTTTGTTCGTACCTCCTTTATTCGTGTGGGCATGCTTTCATTGCATTTTGCCCGTTTCGGGCTTGAGCTCTTGTATGGTATTGTTTCATCCACTATAAAGGCGAGATTTTAGGTAGGCTAAGCAGTTTTTAATCGGGTTCCAAGTTCATGGAACTCAAGCATTTCATGCTTGTTTTGGATGTGTGGTATGGAGCTCCATCTTGCCTAAAGACTTATTCTTCTCTGAGAGAGTCTAATGTGTTCAAATACGGCCGAAGAAATTTCCTCAGGACAGGAATATAATGATTGGGGTCTATTGTTCCATCAACGTAATAAATTGACCCCGTACTTTCGCATATTATGCAACTCCAAATCATCACTGAGGGTGGGTGTTTGACTGTCTGAACTACGCAATGCTCTGAATATCTGTCATTGGACTTTCTGCAGACGAATTTGGTCGTCTCCGTCACGAGTTCTAAGCGGCACTTATCGCTAAAGACAACCTAAAATAAAATCGTGATTACGGGAAAATTGCTAAAACTGTTTCATCTTTTATTGTGAAAAGAAATTTGAAGAACAAATTAACTTGCTTTGTTCGCAGTCCGCAGAGTTCTCACCGATATGTCGATTCCAGCTTCGTTCAAAACCTTCAAAATGCAGTGAGCTGGTGGATTACGTTCCTGTAGAGCTTTATGAATAATTTTCCGGTCAGTCCACGGTGTTATTTTTCTTTTTTTGCCACAGTATTGCCGATTATTTGCAGTAATCAAGGTTGAACCGCCTGGTACGTCCACGTGTTTTGGTATGTTGACTACTGAAGACTTTGCCATTCCAACAATCTTGACCATTTAAGCATAGGTGGACTTCTTGTCAGTCAACAAAGCAGCAACTTCTGATTTTTTTTCAAAAGGAAGTCGGCTTATTTATCGATATTGATAAAAATCTATTAAAATAAGGTGTCCGACTTTCTATGAGGTATATATATTAATTTTCTAACAAATATGTAATGCTACTAACTGCAACTTATTTAATTTAAGTCCCAAATTAATTTTCCACTTATTAAAATACTTATTTACAACTGCACTATTGCCAACTGCGAGCTTAAAGAAAATGATAAGTAAACCGCGTTAAAACCTATTTATGTGTTGCTGCTCACTTATCGTACGCACGTAGGCAAGTCCTTTGGTACCTGGTTTTGGAACTAAAGAAAGTATAGAGAAAACCCGTAGTTAGCCGTATTCTTAAAAACAAATAACGAAAAAACGCATTTCACAGAAAAAACACATCACAAAAAAAAAAATCGTTGAAACCACCATCGGTCATAATTCATTGGCCACATACTGTATATCTACGTTGTCAGTATGTTGATACCGAGGTATCGTACTGTCCATAGTTCGTTTGATTGTCTCGTTCAATTGTTTTAGGTATCTGTCAATCTCCTCTAGAGTGCTCTAGTCAGTATTCGGGAGAAGCGTGTACAGCGCGTCCTACTGTTTCCAATTTCGTTGGGGATCGTTATTTCGACAATAAGTCCGCAATGGTCGCTGTCGTACACAAAAGTGTGCAGACAGTTAATCGTTTGTCGGTCCGTGTCGGTTAGTTGTAGCCGTACGTCGAACAGCATGAGGTCCAGATAAGAGCCGCCTCTGGGAAACGACGGACTATCCGATGCTTCGACGTCGAGTCTAAACTCGACATTGTGCTGATCCCACCAATTGAGTAGAAGGTTCCCTCTAGAATTTGGCGTATTATTTCCCCAATCCCTATGCTTCGCGTTTAAATCTCCGGCCATGAGATAATAGTTCTCCTCCGACTCCAGCCTTAGGCATCGGAAAAGTGTCTCGAGCTCTAAAATAAATAAAGAAGGTTGAGTAGCTTCAGGCGCATAGACCGCGACCACGTACATCTTCTTTCCACTACGGAGAGGGATGCACACGATACACGCTTCCAGCACCTGGAACCTTCGCACTTCACCCTGACCGGCCGCCATTTGGGCGTACGTCAATTGGGGTGTGACGACTTGATTTGATAGAGCGGGACCAGGTGAACCCTTCACCACGATCTTCTGCTGACAAGCCATGTTTGATTTCCTAATAACTTGGAACTGAGGGCAACCCCTAAAATTAGCGCTGTGCCCCGTGTTCCTGCATAGGGCACACGAAAGTTGCTCCCTATCTGAAGCCCTATCCTTACCTATCGGACATTTTTCTGTTTTGTGGTCCTTTCCACACTTCACGCATCGAGGCTGCATATAGCAGTTCGACGCGGTGTGCCCGAACCTCCGGCAGCGAACGCATTGGAGAATGCTCTCGCTATCCAGTTTGTTGCTGGGCGACAGCTGAACCAGGAAGAACGGAAGTTTCCGGTTCTCCCTTTTGGTCTTAGCTGTAATGAATGGCTTAACTCCTACGAATTCGAGCCCGTCACGTTTTGTTTCTCTAAGCAATTTGAGGATCTCCTCCGGTTCGGAAGACGGTTCTAACCCCTTCAGCAGCTTCTCCCCTTTCGGGGTGAAGGAGAAGAACTCCATCGTCGAATCCCTTAATAAGTTTTTTATTACATGATAATGCTCTGCAGTATCGCATTGTATGGCATGCCTATCTGAATTAAATCTCTTAATCGTAAAACTATTGCCTATGGCCGACTTACATAGTTCAATGGTGTCCTTTAATTCCATTTTGAAGGTGTTAATTGGCGGCACCCTTTCTTTTGTTGTCTTCTGTTGCTGTTGTTGTTGCTGCTGGATCTGCTGCTACTGTTGTTGCTGTTTCTGCTGTTTCTGCTGTGACTGTTGTTGCTGCGGCAGTTTCTGCTGCTGCTGTTTTGGTTGTTGCAGCTGTTGCCTGCTGCTGTTGTTGCAGCTGTTTTTGTTGTTGCTGCTTAGGTTGCTGCAACTGTTGCTCTTGTTGTTGTTGCTGTATTTTCTGCTGGCGCAGAAGCTCTTCCTGCCTTCTGGCTGTTTGCTTGGCCTTAATTTGGATGACCTTTCGTTGCAGCAGTTGGATGCTGCTGCTTAAGCTCTCCAAGGTTTCTTCTTCGTCGACTCCGAAGACGCTAGTTTGGCGAAGGTGTTATTTTCACCCATGTACCACCGTCAAAGACGTATGGATACTCGCCCTCATCGTCAGCTGATTCATCTTACTGCATTTTACTACATGACGTAGGCGCCTGCACTCCTGCTTCACCCGGCAGCTTATCGGATGATGCTGAAAGAGTGGGGCGCTTAACCAAATTAGGTGTTGGTCTCAACCTCCTCCTTCTCTTCACAGTTCCTTCTGTGACCACTGCCCCTGTGTGGTGGCCTGATGTAGACGCCGTACTTGCGTCGGATGTTATTTGTTTGCCCGCATCACCCGCTACTGGGATTGCGGATCGTTGGGTTTTATCCATGGCGTGGTACTTGTTTGCCACTTTTGTTGTCGGTAATTTTCCACTTATTTAATTAATAAATAAAAAAATTCTTAACAATTTTTCCCGGATTTGAACCGGGGTCGGTTCTGGTGACGGTCTGTTACCACCACTACTGCGCCAAACTGGCACTTAGAAATTCGCGAACTTTTTAACCACTTTAAGACTTGCACTGTATTAATGAGAGAAGCCGAAACACATCTTTCCTCAACAAAGGTCTGTGAATGACTGAGTTTAGCTTGTCCTCCAAAGCAAATGTTCACCAAGCCAGTAGATAGAAATACCATATTGTCCATATCGCTTTTACAAGCGATACCCACAAGTTGTTGAAATAAAGCTTCTTTTTTTACCACATCATCTTGGTTTTCGGGTACGAATTCAAAACTGTTTTGCAATTGAACTATTGATGAGGCCCTCTGCAAAGAAAATATTTTTGAAATCATAAAATTTAGTCAGTTTTGGAATTTCTGTTGAAGGCCCTCGCTATTTGGTATTTGCATGCAGCTGTTGACCAATGCTGGCTTATTTGGGAATCATTTCGTTAGATATTTTATCGCTCTTGTATAGTTGATTGATTTTGACGTCAAGTGGATAGGTTTCAGCCGTCATCGCTTAGGGAATTATTTTGGTAAACAAGTTAGTCAAAAATATATATATTTATTTATTTTGATTTGACGATGAAGTGCAGCTTAGAAAATTTGAACCTCAGATCGGTGTTGTTAACGATCTACCGCTTTGATCTGGATTTAAGCTTCTTAGTACATTTGTTCCAGATTGATAAACTAGTTATTGGCCACGTATTCCTAGTCATAATCACCATCATCGGTGGCATTGTTCCGTATGCCGTGATTCTCATCTCCTTTTATACCATCTAATTAAAAACCGATTTTGACAATATTTTGCATATAACATCCTCAAGTGTTTGAAGTTATCGTAGTAATTTAATAAAAACTTCAGTGTGCTACGCCCACTTTCTTAGGGCTGATGCAAACAAAGAAGGATAGGGTATTATACGATCCGTGCCAAACGGATTGGAGGTTTCTGTATGTTTATACATATGTACTTACATACATATATATACATATTATATAAAGGTAGTTTCTCCACAGGGGCTAAGTCAATAAATATTATTTTTCGAATATTTTCCATCTACCTGGAAAACCAGTTGTTCTTTGAGTATAGCATATACGCAGCTTTCAGTGCTAATACCCGTAAAATTATCCGCACCAATTTATTCCCAATCCTAATGTTTAGCATATAAATGATGCACCTGTTATCGTGGGTTCAAGAACAGAGGACACACGTGTTCACACATTTTAAATTTAATTGCCACATGTTATTGCATGAATTTTCGATCGATGAAATGCTTCGCAAGAGGAGTTTGCTGAACATTGATTTTGATGATTTCCCTCAAAGGCACCTTAATCCCTTTATGGTCATAATTGCAAACGTAACCGCAGTTGCCTTATCAACTGGATTGCATATGGATTATTATAATTGATATGTATAAGTATGTATGTATGTATGTAGCTATGTATGTACATACATATGTACATACCACCGCAGTAACTTTTATGAAGCTACATTTTCGATTTCACCAGTTAACTACTAACGCTCCACAGAATACATACACATACATACAGTGGTGGAAAAAAGTATAAAAATTCATGTTTTTTGATTTAAAAAAAAAAAAAATCAAATAATTAAATTGTGTTCACTATTTTGTGTATTGAATGTATTGTTATTATATGGAAATGCGCTGGCTGATTCCAAGTAACGGTACTTGTGATGGAAATGTTGATGGAAAAAAGTATAAGAATTTCGCATTTAGTTCAGTTCAGTTGAGTGTGTAAGATGTGATAGCGAGTCAAATCGATTTCATAATTCTGTAAGATTATTAAGAAATCATATAAAAAGATAATAATACTGATAATTGATTGAAAACAAATACAGGTAACTTATAAAACATAACAGCTCATTATGGCACGAGGACGTCATCTTAGTGATATTGAACAGCAACGCATTTTGGATCTTAAAGACGCAGGATTGCCACAGAAAAATATCGGAGAGAAATTAGGAAGGTCTCCGAGCGTTATTTGTGCTTTTTTGAAGTCTGGAGCCTAAAAAGTTAAGGAGGGAACTAAAAGAATGGTTATGAGAGAAATCTCTAACACTGGAATCTCTTCCGCAAAAGCAGTTGAGCGATTCCACTTGGATTGCAGTTCCAGACTTGTGAGAATGTGATTAGCAAGTGCCGATCATTTAAAATATGTATGAAAAAATTCAACTACAGCCACCCTCGGCTCGGCTCTCATTTGCTGAAAAGTTTGTGCAGAAGCCAGAAATATGGTCTCACATTGTTTTTAGTGACGAAAAAAAATTCAGTCTGGACGGGCCGGATGGATTT
The DNA here is from genome assembly GCA_905220385.1 of Xylota sylvarum. Taxonomy (NCBI): domain Eukaryota; kingdom Metazoa; phylum Arthropoda; class Insecta; order Diptera; family Syrphidae; genus Xylota; species Xylota sylvarum. The sequence continues at coordinate 62,887,982 of LR999957.1, read as the reverse complement.
AATTATTATTGGCATGATCTGCGACGCGAAAAGAAAATTCTTTCAAGGAGAGCGGGGGGTGGAGGATCTGTAATGATTTGGGCGACGTTCAAAAACAACATGAAGTCAGAAATAGCCTTTTTAAATGGAAGACTTAAGGCCATTGACTACCAAAATATGCTGGAGGATTATCTTATGCCATTTCTGACTCTTACTGAAAATGAAGACTTCATATTTCAACAGGATAATGCCCCGATCCATACTGCAGGATCGACTATGGATTGGTTTCGTGACTTTGGTATCCAATTACTGGACTGGCCTGCGCTGAGTCCCGACCTAAACCCAATCGAGAATCTTTGGGCGATTCTCACAAGGCGTGTCTATTATAAGGAAAAGCCAGAAATTAGAACTGTTGCTGTATTGAAGCAGAGAATCGTAACATGTTGGAACGATATAACCACCGACACACTTAACAACCTTGTTGATAGCATACCTCGTCGTCTTCTCGATGTAATTAAATCAAATAGAGGAAAAATTGACTACTAAAACCAATTATTATTTTTTAATTTTATATACCACTTGATTGGGGCTTTTTCATTTCATTTAAAATTACTTTTACACCGGCAGGTTACGAAGAAATGCAAAATTTTTATACTTTTTTCCAACACAATTTTTAGATTTTTATACCCTATCCTAAGGGTATATTAAGTTTGACACATAGTTTGTAACATAGAGAAATAATCGAGATAGACCCTATAAAGTATATATATTCGTGATCAGCATCAATAGCGAAATCGATTGAGCGATGACCGTCCGTCCGTCCGTCCGTACGTCACCACTTTTTGGGCCTTACATTTTGAGCTAGGACGATGAAATTTCATATCTGGGCTTCTGAGAAAAAGATACAGTACAAGTGTAAACATTTTTGAAATCCGCCCACTGCCACGCCCACTTTTTCATAACTTCACTAAATTATATGAAACCGAAAAATTTTGTTACGACCAAATTTTTAGGCATTCAGATTCCCTACAATCCACTCATACAAAAGTTTTGGCCACATTTTTATGTTCTTATTTTTAAAAAAAAGAAGAATTGAATTATTATTATTGTTCTTAAAATAATACAAAACATACAGAAAAGCTACAATCCGTCTGGAACGGATCGTATGATACCCTATCCTCCTCTCTATAAAGTCGGCGTGGCCAAATTGCATTTTGTACTCAAATATAGCTATAATGTCGAACGTTTGAGGATGTTACATGTAAAATTTTATCAAAATAGGTTTTTTGATGATAACGCCCCCAAAAAGTGGGCGTGGCCAAAACTATTCTATAGGTGAATTGTAGGGAATCTAAATACCCAAATATTTGGTCTTAACAAAATTTTTCGGTTTCATATAATTTAGTGAAGTTATAAAAAAGTAGGCGTGGCAGTGGGCTGATGTAAAAAAATTTTACACTTGTACTGCATCTTTTTCTGGAAGCCCAGATATGAAATTTCAGCATCCTAGTTAAAAATTTAAGGCCCAAAAATCGGTTTTCTGATGAAACGCCCCCAAAAAGTGGGCGTGGCCAAAACTTTTGTGTGGGTGGATTGTACGGAATCTGAATGCCTAAATATTTGGTCTTAACAAAATTTTTCGGTTTCATATAATTTAGTGAAGTTATGAAAAAGTGGGCGTGGCAGTGGGTGGATTTCAAAAATGTTTACACTTGTACTGTATCTTTTTCTCAGAAGCCCAGATATGAAATTTCATCGTCCTAGCTCAAAATGTAAGGCCCAAAAAGTGGTGACGTACGGACGGACGGACGGACGGTCATCGCTCAATCGATTTCGCTATTGATGCTGATCACGAATATATGTATATACTTTATAGGGTCTATCTCGATTATTTCTCTATGTTACAAACTATGTGTCAAACTTAATATACCCTTAGGATAAGGTATAAAAAGGAAACGATCGCGTTCTACACTTACAACCGAATCTTCGGCAGAAGGTGACGACCAAACTGTAGGCAATCGTAAGACCAATACTTACGTATGGGAACGTAGTACGAGCTGCAGACAAAACAACCAATCTTAAGGCAATGACTAAAATACAGAGGCTAGCATGTATAGGCACAAACAGCACAATGACAACAACGCCTACAGCTGGGTTGGAAACAAGAGTCTGCCACCAGGAGTGAGGATTAGCCAATCAAACGGCTTGAACTCAAAACCCGAAGGGAGTACAAAGTTACTAAAGAACATCGTAGAAGAAGAAGACGTAAACACTACACGATACAAAAAATTTTGAAACAAACAGAAAAGCTACAATCCGTCTGGAACGGATCGTATGATACCCTATCCTCCTTTCTATAAAGTGAGCATGGCCAAATTGCATTTTGGACTCAAATGTGGTTATAATGTCGAACGTTTGAGGATGTTATGTACATGTAAAATTTAATCAAAATCGGTTTTTTGATGAAAACGCCCCCAAAAAGTGGGCGTGGCCAAAACTTTTGTATGGGTTAATTGAGAAATAATCGAGAGAGACCCTATAAAGTATTCGTGATCAGCATCAATAGCGAAATCGATTGAGCGATGACCGTCCGTCCGTATGTCACCTCTTTTTGGCCCTTAAATTTTGAGCTATGACAATGATATATCTGGGCTTCGGAGAAAAAGATACAGTACAAGTGTAAAGATTTTTGAAATCCGCCCACTGCCACGCCCACTTTTTCATAACTTCACTAAATTATATGAAATCGAAAAATTTTGTTAAGACCAAATATTTAGGCATTCAGATTCCCTTAAATCCACCCATACAAAAGTTTTGGCCATGCCCACTTTTATGGGGGCGTTTACATCACAAAACCGATTTTTTGGTCTTAAATTTTTAACTAGGACGCTGAAATTTCGTATCTCGGCGAGAAAAAGATACAGCACAAGTGTAAAATTTGTTAAATCCGCCCACTGCCACGCCTACTTTTTTATAACTTCACTAAATTATATGAAACCGCCCACTTTTTGTGGTCGTTTTTATCAAAAAACCAATTTTGAGAAAATTGTAACATCCTCAAATGTTTGACGTTATAGCCATATTTGAGTTCAAAATGCAATTTGGCCACGCCCACTTTATAGAGAGGAGGATAGGGTATCATACGATCCATTCCAGACGGATTGTAGCTTTTCTGTATGTTTTTTTGTTATAATCGGCTGAATGTACCACAACGGTACACAAAAATGTCGTAAGTTTTTTCAATGTTTTTGTAATTTTTTTGCCGATCTAACCCAACTGAATTGGTTGAAAATTACGGACGATAAAGGGAAACATACGCATTTTGCCACTTAGTTTTATATACATATATAGATGTAGGGATATATTTTATACGGTCTATCTCGATTATTTCTCTATATTGCAAAATAGGTATGTATGTATCAAACTTAAATCTACACTTAATATAAGAGATATGATTACCCTTCTAACCCTAGAAGATGCTGTGAAAAAATGCTGCTAATTGATTCCTTAATATGTATTGGATTTCATAGGTAATAGCAACCCGAAAATCAATGTATAGAACATACACGAGCACATACATTATGTTAATTCCTAATTTGGATATTAAATTAAAGATGAAGATTTAGTTCATGCAGATTAAGCTAATTAAAACATTTGCTCAATTTATCTCAGAGTAGTTTGACGTTCTGGAGCGTTTTCTTTCATTATTAACTATGTATGTATTTCTTTGCGTCATTTCAAAAAAACTAAGTTATCAGCTGGAAGGTGCCAATAAGAAGGGTTACACCCAAACAAACTGAAGGAACTAAACTTACCTTGAACCGACGACTCTTCTTCATCCTCCATCCAAGTACAACTACTCGTCTCAGTTGTTTCATCTAGAGACGGGCGGGACTCCTCGCTTATGCTTCTAAAATTCGTGTATATTTGCATGTCAATATTAATATTAAGTTTACGAAGTTCATAGCTATCACTTACAATATGGAATTGGTTGCACTGACAGGACGATGGATCCTTGCTGTCGGTGTCGGTTTATTCGATTTACGTGATGACATCCGATGCAGAAACTGTTGAAATCCTGTTCTCGATGATTTCAAATCTATATCGGTTGTCGCTCCACCACTGCCACTACGACGACGCGTCGAATCGAGGAAGGTACCCGGCGAGGAGATATTTCTCATTACTGGCGTTCGTTCATAGATACGGCTCTGCAAGTCTGGCTGCAGGGAGTGTACGCGAAGAATTTCATGTTTATGCATCGAAGCACTGCGTTTTAGTTCAAGGGAATGTGCTGCACGTCTGCGAGTGGTATTGACACCAGTCCCGGCAGAACGACGACGTATAATGACATCGTCGTTCTGGCATTCATCGATCGGGATGGGCATATCGTAAATTAAATGTCGTGACCCATAGACACTGGAACGTTTCTTTGGTTTGCTGTAAACGGCGGATGGTAGGGACTAGAAAAATAGAACGTCGCACGAAGAATGATAAATTCAATTTATGTATTTGTTTAATAAGAAAAGTTGAGATTACTTTCTGATTTGGGAAAATGAAATAACACAACTTACAGCAGATATTGGTTCATTCTCAACCACACAGTGAGGGCGCTGAAGGCCAATCTTTGTTATGTTCTTAAATAGCTTCCATCGCTCACGGGCTGTGCGTCCAGGACTTCATAAAATGAAAAATATGAATCATAAAAAATGTTAAATGCGAAATTAAAGTAAGATACGATAAATTTACTATCAAATCTGTTCCAACTTCTTGATGAATTCGTTTCTGTTTATTAATTAAATATGAACTAATTTATGATCAATAAAATTCAATCTGTATACATACATTTCCACGTATGTATGTACATTGGTATATACATATGTACATATGTATGTACATACGTTGAATACCTAAACAAGAACAAACCTAATTTTTATACCTGTAGATTTTAATCCTCAACAAAATATGTTTAATATAATGAAAATAAATTGTAAAACACCAATAGTCCATTCAAATTACTGGGAATTCTTGGGCCATAAGCGTGTTAAGTCTTAAGCTTCAAAAGTTAAATATTTGAAGAAGAATAAGAACTTTGTGGACTGTGTTTAGTTGCATTTGAGTGCTAAAAGACACCTTATGTAACTTAAATGAAGAAGATGGTGTACACTTTGTAGGAAAATGTTCTATTTTAAAGTCTATTCCTCGGAAAGCAGTTCATACAGGAGGATAATATCATAGCACTGCTTAATGGAGTAGCAAGTAGAGAATCCTTATCAAATATATAAAGCAGCATTCGTCTATGCGGATACCAAGGCAGCTGTGTGAAATGAGGTGTTATCAGAGTGGTTTGAGGTGTTATCGGGGTCAGAGGTGAGACAAGGTTGTGCTTGGAGCCCAAGTCTATTTGCACCCTTCATTGGGGATATTGTGAATTTTCTACTAAAAACAGTCATCAATGCTTCTTGGAGAAACTTTAACCAACTATATTTCCCATAGCTGCAAATATAAACTTGTTAAAGCTTTTTCGGAATCCATTCTCTTCTACGCTGCTCAAGTATGGGGAGGAAAATAATATGAGACAGTGGAAAAACTGCTTACATATATAAAACATTTCATCTTCCACCGAATACCTACACTAAACTATATGCTCATGTTGGAGACAGGCTTATCATCACTCTTTGTTGTGTCTTCTACCGAATAACTACACTAAACAATATGCTCATGTTGGAGACAGGCTTATCTTCACTCTTTGTTAAAACCTTAACAGGTGGAGTACGTGGTCAAAGTACTAAACTTGCCGGATTATCGGCAACCAAATAAAGCAGCTCTGCAAACAATACGAAGTACGATGGAATGGTACAAAGAGTAGCTGGAACTAGTTAGTGTGTGTGTGTGCAGTGTGTCAAGGACATTTGGGTATATACAACAATTTATACATTTTTGTCAATCAGGCAGACGGTAATGCCATGATGTAATGTAAAGATGTATGTTTATATAACAGTTTGTAATCTGATCTAATCTAATCTAAAAGCATTTTGGTACAGAAAAAACTTAGTTGATGGGTATAACCCGTAATATTTACTAGTATACCCTATCCTAAGGGTATATTAAGTTTGACACATAGTTTGTAACATAGAGAAATAATCGGGATAGACCCTATAAAGCATATATATTTGTGATCAGCATCAATAGTGAAATCGATTGAGCGATGACCGTCCGTCCGTATGTCACCTCTTTTTGGGCCTTAAATTTTGAGCTAGGAGGATAAAATTTCATATCTGGGCTTCCGAAAAAAAGAAACAGTACAAGTGTAAAAATTTTTGAAATCCGCCCACTTTTTCATAACTTCACTAAATTATATGAAACCGAAAATTTTTGTTAAGACCAAATATTTAGGCATTTACATTCCCATCACCCATACAATAATTTTGGCCACGCCCACTTTTTGGGGGCGTTTTCATCAAAAAACCAATTTTGATGAAATTTTACATGTTACATCCTCAAACGTTCGAAGTTATCGTCGTATTTCAGTACAAAATGCAATATGGCCACGACCACTTTATAGGGGCTACATAGAAAGGAGGATAGGGTATCATACGATCCGTTTCAGACGGATTGTAGCTTTTCTGTATGTTTTATTCTATTATATTAGACTTAGCTATTGCGTAACCATATTGTAATAAGAACTTTGATGTAGTGTCAAATATGACCCCTTGACTTCATCCAGACGAACAAGTATAAGATGGTTAATCAAATCATGAAAAGTGAGGAAGTGAGTTCCAAAGATGAATGGCAAGAACGAAAAATTGTCGCTCTGAGCTTTGGTAATAGATACGCGGTTGAATAAGACTTAAGGACCGGGTTGAATGTGAAATTTTAAGTTTTTCGAATAAGTATTGAGGCTGTTTGGTAATAATAATTTGATGCAGGTATTTGATTGTGCAATACTCGAGATATTTATCAAGAGTACATCCCAATATATTTTTGGCATATCGTGAAACATGATCATAGCGCCTCAATCCATAAACATACCGGGTGATGTTGTTAAAAGCAATGTTGAGCTTACGTCTAATGAATGCACTACTGCAACAAAAAATTTCACAGCCGTAAGTAAAAATTGGGATCAATAGAGCCCTCACAAGCGTTAATCTTGTATGCAAAGGAGTGAAAGACTGTGATACAGACAAATTCCTTAGGCAACCATAGACTTTGCCTATAATAGTGGAGATGTGGTCATTCCAACTTAAAGTATTGTTAACCCATACACCAAGGTTCTTAATTTTGTCAACGAACTCAATTGGTTCATTTCGGAGCATTATGTTAGGAAAAATATAGCCATGCATGGTGCTTCTGCTAATAACAAGACATTTTGATTTAGTTGGGTTCAGTCTCAGCGAATTATTTTCAGACCAGTCAAGAATTTTGCGAAGATCTTCATTGAGTTTATAGGCTGCATCCTCTATAAGGCCTAGTTTACAACTCAGGTACAGTTGTACATCGTCAGCATACATATGCAGCGAAGAGTATTTGATTGCTTTCGGAAAGTCATTGATGAATATCGTAAATAATAATGGACCCAGTATAGATCCTTGAGGTACAGCCGCTGAGGTTGCAATAAAGTTCGACATATCATTATGAACAGCAACGGCTTGTTGTCTTCCACCAAGGTATGTTTTAATAAGCTTGATAGCAGATGAAGAAAAGCCGAAGAACCTCTTGAATTTGAAAAGAAGCTTCATATGATTCACTGTATCAAAGGCCTTGGAAAAGTCAAGTAGAGTCACGAAAGATATTAGGTCTTTATCCATCGCTGCTCGGATATCATCTGTTACTTTTAATAAAGCAGACGTACAACTGTGATGGGGTCTGAAGCCGGATTGATTTGCACAAAGTAATTTGTTGCGTTGGATAAAGACAGACATCTGCTGGTGTAATATCTTTTCCATCACCTTTGACAAAAAGGGAAGAATGGCAATAGGTCTATATTCAGCTGGAGAGTTGGAGGATGCTTCCTTTTTAAGAATTGGAAGAATTTTCGCAATTTTCCAAGCGCTTGGAAAAGTGGAAGTCAGTATAATATTATTAAAAATATGTGTTATGACTGGAAGAATGAAAATCGGGTGAATACCATCGATACCAACAGCTTTAGACTTAATTTTGAGTATAGCTTTGATCACATCAGCTTGTTCAATACAAGCAAACTCAAAGCCATTAAATGTTATATCCAGTCGGTATTCATGCTGGATGTCGTTTGCACTTTCGTGAATTCTCTATTAAGCTGATTGGGATCGACGTTATTTATCTCGGCATTCTTTTCCCGTCCGTATGTCACCGCTTTTTGGGCCTTAAATTAAGGTCACTTTTTTCATAAAAAAACGCGATTTTAGTGAAATTTTACGTATAACATCCTCAAACGTTCGAAGTTATCGTAGTAGTTCAACACAATATGCAATATGCCCACTTTATGAGGGTTGCAGAGAAAGGAGGATAGGGTATCACACGATCCGTTTTAGATGGATTGTAGCTTTCCAATATGTTTATACCCTTTCCTAAGGGTATATTAAATTTGGTACATAGTTTGTAATATAGAGAAATAATCAAGATAGACTCTATAAAGTATATACATATGTTAAAGCAGTACAATTATCAAAATTTTTGAAATCCGCCCACTACCCCGCTCACTTTTCATAACTTCATTATTTTACTTTAAATCGAAAAATTTTGTTAAGACCAAATATTTAGATATTCAGACTATATATGTACAATTCGCCCATGTATTGTCTTGCCATGCCCACACTTTGGGGTCGTTTTCATTATATGATGACTTTGACGAAATTTTATATGTAACATTCAATTCAATTCAATTCAATTCAATTTCAATTTATTCAATTTAGTGGTATGTACATTAAGATAAATCTTTTATAGTACTTAGCATTAATACAAAGAGCTAGACGTGTTTAATCAATTTCAATGCAATAAAATCTAATCAACAAAATTTTCATTAGAGAATTAATATACAATATACAATAATTCAACTAAGAAGCGAGAAATAGTTAAAAACTGCACTCTTGAAGCGTGTGGTACTAGAAATGTTTCTGATAACTAGTGGTAAGGAGTTCCATAATTTAATCGAATGGATGAAAAATAAACGAGATAAGTTTAAATACCGATGACGTGATGGAATTAAGCTAAGGGTCCTACGTGAACGAGCAAAATTAAGTTTTTCGTACAGATACTCTGGCGTCTTGTTTTTTACAATATTGTGTAAGAAAATACAATTTCTGGCGTTGATGTATTGTTGGAGAGTGGTACCAAGTAAGTTTTTTGAATACTCAGATACATGGTCATATCTTCGGAGACCGTAAACATATCTCACTGCATCATTGAAAGCTACTTGTAACTTTCGTTGAGAAAGTGAATCAACATTACAATAAACAACTTCAGCATAAGTAATTAAGGGTAGAACAAGACTAACTACGCCTCCGAGTTTCAGTAGGCGTAAAACTTGCAGTTATCCACAGCCTACGAAGGCAACCATAAATACGCCTAACTACTGAGTTGATATGATTGTATCCCGATAAATTGCAGTTAATGACAAATCCAAGGCTAGTTACGGTTTCAGCAACCTTAAGTTTACTCCCGGCAAGCAGTACATCGGGCAAAAGGTTGAAGTTGAATATTTTATTTGATATTGGAATGATCTGGGACTTATTCGGATTTAAAAGCAGTCCATTTATAACCGACCAATTGTGTATCCCAGACAAGTCCTCGTTAATATGAGTAACAAGCTCAGTTATATCATTAATTGGCCTGGCCGAGTATAGCTGGACATCATCTGCATATAGGTGAACCGAGGTGTATTTACAGACAGTCGGCAAGTCATTGATAAACATGCAAAACAGGATTGGGCCTAAAATAGACCCCTGAGGTACACCCTGTTTCACCGCTAGAAGTGCTGAGGACGAATCGCAAGTCACAACTTTTTGAAATCTATCAGAGAGAAAACTTCCAATTAGTCTCGCTGCTCCGTCACCGAACCCAAACAAGTTTTTTAGTTTCCAGCAGAGAATTTTGTGGTTTACCTTATCAAAAGCCTTAGAAAAATCAAGCAGACAAAGAAGCGTAATATGTCCTCTATCAAATTCTTGTCTAATATCTTCCAATATGTTGACCATAGCAGTGGAACAACTATGGTTTGCTCTGAAGCCTGATTGTCCCGCATACAGTAAACGATGAATGGACAAGTGTTTAAGAATCTGTCTTGCTATGAGTTTTTCAAAGACTTTCGACAAGCACGGTAAAATGCTGATAGGTCTGAAATCAGCGGCAGAGACTGGAGTTACCTTTTTGGCTACAGGTATTACCCGAATCATCCCCAAACGTTCGAAGTTATCGTAATAATTCAACAAAAAAATGCAGTGCGCCAGCATTTTGTAAGGCTGATGGAAAGGAAGAGGGATATGGTATCAAACAATTCGTTCCAGATGGATTCCAGGCAATTCACCCATGTTATGTGTATTTTTACACTTGTATGTGTATTTTTACACTTGTACAGCTTCTCTTTCTCAAAAGCCCACATATAAAATTTCATCCGGACGTGACTCAATCGACTTCGCTATTGATGCTGATCACGAATATATACGTACATATATATGTACATATAGTATGTGCAGATACTTTATAAGGTTTATCTTGATTATTTCAATTATTTCAAATTCAGTATTACAAACTAAGTATGTATCAAGGCTAATATACCCTTAAGAAAGGTTTTAAAAAGCTGCAGAAGCTGATTAGCTCAGGTTTAGCAACCATGCAAATATAGAAGTAACTCAACTATCGACACGGCTATTAATACTTATGATAAATATACTCGTATATGTACACTTTTTTATATACCCCGGGATACCTATGTTACAAACTATAAGTCAAAGGCACCTGATTTTATAGTTTCCAATGAAGTTTTGGTTTGGTTTTTGTGTAGTTATCGATCTAAGGATTGATGGAAGGTTAATGTCACCCCGTAAGCCTTTAAAATATACCAACGTCTTTTGTATTACTAAAAAGATATACATTTACTTATATGTATGTATATACATATACATATGTTCTTCACATATGCAGAGGTATTTAAGTAAACAAATTAAAAATATTTAAGTATACAAATTAAAAATGCCGCTGTATTTCAATTGTATTGAACTTTTCTTAATATCAATTTACTTGCACGTTTTTTCATCTAAAAAATTAAAAGCTCCCAGCCAACATCTACATACATATGTATGTCAAATATGAGACTCACTAAATATTCAAAAAGTTAATTTACCTTATCTTTTCCTTCTCCTCAGCTGTTGTAATTATTGACTTCCAACGTTCCACGATTTTTGGATATTTCCCTTCGATATCTTTGTAACTACCAGCGGCTTGTAAGGAACCATCCTTCATAACGATTATCTGCAAATAAACTTCTTTTTCATAAAACATCTTATCAACCCCCGAGGGACTTTCCATTTTTCAAACTAAATCAATTGCTAAATGTCTCTGGCATTCGAATGACCAATTACTTACGTAGTCTGCGCTGTGAATCAATTGCAGCCGTTGGGTAACCAGAAGCACAGTCCGATTGGCTTTCAATAACATTTTTTTTATGCTCTTCTCGAATACGTGTCTAGCAACTTCATTGTCCAGCGAAGAAAGTGGATCATCCTGTCGTTGGAAGAAAGCATTCGTTGAATGTATTATGGAATAAGCCATATATCCACGGGGATACGACAATATCTCCCTTGAGAATAACTCGATTGCATCGTACAATTTAACCGGAAGTATCTTTTCTACCATTTTCCACTTCCCGTGACAATAATTTAATCATCATATCAGATGCATTCATTGCAGTAAAAATAAAAAGCTATGTACGTATGTATGTATGGCTTAGTTGCCATCATCTATGCAAATCCTCTATCCGTATTAGGAAAATTTAACTTACCATGATGACAACGTTCGCAGAGGAATACAAGGATCTAGCTATGGCGACACGCTGCCTTTGTCCACCAGACAAATTTATACTCCGTTCACCGATTATTGTCATATCTCCATCGGGCATCAGCTCTATGTCGGGCTTGAGGGCACATGATTCGAGAACCATGTCATAGCGTTTTGGACGAAACGATTCTCCAAAGAGAATGTTCTCACGTATGCTAGCACTGAGTAGCCATGGCACTTGGGGGACATAAGCGATTGTTGAGAACCTGTAAAATGTGAAATATGGATGAATATGTGTATGAATCAGAAGAGGTGGATAAACAGAAGACACATTTTACAATAAAGTTTGTTTTCAAAATTGTTCAGTGGTTCCATGGAATGGAATTGGAAGAATGTTTTTATTACCGTTGGCGTCGTTTGCCCTCTAGCTTCTTATGCTCGGGTCTATATTTTTGCATAGAAGATGAAAGAGGGTACTATTCTCTATTGTCATCCCGTTAGAGAAATATTGTTATAATATGAGAAAATTGAAATTGATCTAAACTAGATTGCAGTTATGTGTTTGTTAAACTCTTGTCGACCAAAGGTGGGAGTAGTGAGATAGTGCAAAGAGTGAGACAACGCAGTTTATTTTTATAAGTCGATGCCTGGAATAACGGTTTTTTTTAATCTATTTTCTATGTTGTAATTAAGTTTCATTTGAACACCAATTGAGAATCGGCTTTCTCTAAAAAGTGTAAAAGTAATTTAAAATTTGTCTAAAATTGTGAAATACTCAAGTAAATAAACCAAATTTTATTTAATGTGTGCTCAATTAAACTCAAAAAAGATTTCTAATAAAACTCAGAGAGTTTGTTTTAAAAAAAAATTGTTTAGAAAAATGACAAAAAGTGAGATATTTCTTTTTAAAGTTAGCAATGAGACATATGTATCTCCATCCATGTTTTTCATTGGAGCTAAATATAATTGAAGCTAAAATAAAACGAGTTTAAAATTTATTTTCTGCACAGGCATGAAAGTACAAATAGGTTTACACAACCAGCATTTTGCATTCAAAAATGCATAATTTTGGTCTGTAAGAAGAGAAGGAAATTCAAAGACATCCAAGATCACATAGCATTTGCTCCTTCTATTTTCTACAAAGTCTATTTTAAGCGTTTTTCATACCTGGGGTCTGTGGGATGATCCCTAGAGGGGAAATTGGAATTTTCGTTCTAACCTCAAAATTAAGGGTACTTTACTTAAAACCGACTTCACTGTATTTTCTCGAAAATGGCTTTAACGACTTTGATAAAATTGCACATATCGCATACCAACTTCTTCGAGAAAAATACGTATGCGTTGGCCATATTGATGATTTTATCGAGAATAATAAATGCCTTCAAGTATATCACTTACCGGGAGCTCTGCTCTTTCTTTTGGTCAATACATCGGCATTTTCGTTAGCCTCTATATAAACTTGAATTAACTCGGAACTAACTACTCTTCATTTTAATCACGAAGTTATTACAGTGTGTACGAGGATAAACATTATAAAAAAATCAAATCAAAAATAAGTGCAAAATTGAGTGATTGAGTCAGTAAAATATCCGTTTGTGGTACTGTTCATAGCTTTAACTACAATTAAAACGAGTGGTGGGGAAGGAAAGAGAAGGCTTTCTTTCCTGCAAAGAAGCTGCTGTTTCTGTCTTGCCCAGATATTAAATTTAGTATCAATAGCGAAAACGATTGAGCCATGTCTGTCCATCCGTCCATCCGTCACCACTTTTTGGGCCTTAAATTTTGAGCTAGGAGGATGAAATTTAATATCTGGGCTTCTGAGAAAAAGATGCAGTATAAGTGTAAAAATTTTTGAAATCCTCCCACTGCCACGCCCACTTTTTCATAACTTCACTAAATTATATAAAACCGAAAAATTTTGTTTAGACAAATTGGTGCCGAATATTTCACCCATAGGGGCCACTCCCTTGACTCCAAAAGAGAACCCGTGCCTTCTGCTGGAAATTAAGGAAGATGACGGAAGTATTGGCATGCCTGCATACGCAGAATACTGGTCTCGACACAAGCGGATGCCGGATGAGAATAGGGAAAGTGAGGTAGGTTCTTCTCTTATTGTGGGCATGGACAAAAGCTTTGTCGATGTCATAAAATTCGTTTATGACATGCGTCCTTTTCTGCACCTTGGAAGGATTAATTTCCGCTTGATTTCCAAATGAGTGCTATCTCAATGACATTTACCCAAATAAATTTAGATCATTTCAAGGCTTCTACTGCTCTTCTAAGTAGTAGATTTTCTGGTATACCTCTTACCTAAGAGACCTGTGGGTGCGGAATAAACTCATTTGCGGTTCGGTGGTATGATAGACCGAGAGCTTGTCCAATTCTACTAAACATTCTCTCAGTGACCAAGCTTGGACAATTCTGTGGCCAGGATTTAGAAGCTGCAGCCGTAAGTTACGAACCGAACGGAGAATGGAAAACATTCGTCGTTGCGTCAGCTTACTTTCCCCATGATTCAATAATACCTCCGCCCCCGAAGGATGTTATTGAACTCATGGAGTATTGTGATTCTCCAATCCAAACAAAAAGAATATTAAGAAAGTTAAATCGCCTGTCGAAAAGTGCTTGCTATAAAGATTTTTGTGAAAAGATCGAGACTCTAGGTAAAACCTGCAGGTTTGTTTAAAAATTAATCAAACCGGAGTCAATTAGAAAATCTGACGGTACCTATACCGAGACGAAAGCATAGACTTCTATCTTCTGCTGGTATCTACATAACAATTGGGTCACTGCTTAGCCCGCTTGTGCAGGTTGAGCTTGATCTAAGTCGCAAAACTCGGCGTAGCTGGTATACTGCATCAGTCATGGCAACAGATGGGACTATCGAATAGGCTGTAGCATCTTTTGATAGCTTTAAATTGTAGGTTTTTCTCTTCACAAGAAAGAGGATTATGACCAGTCTGACTCAGCCAGTGCTAAAAGGCCAGATGGGATGGGAGCGATCCTGGGTAAGAAACTTCTTTAAGCAAACCATGTCAATACGAAGACATGTAAGACGCTCTTAGTTTGCTGGAAGTGTAGGAGCGCTTTTGCCAGGACATGGGGCTTATCACCGAAAAAAGATTCCAACCTTATTGCTAAAAATAGGGGCGGGGTCGGAGTATCTGCGTGTGTAGCGGCAGTCCTGTAACCCCTTCTAAAATAGTTCGAAAATGCAAGAACTCTTTGAATTCGGTCGCCAGGCAGAACTCTTTGACTCTTGTCAAGATCGCACTGGGATTGCGGGAAATGAGGTGATTGGTGAGACTCAGAGGATGATTTTTCAGCACCTGAACCAGCGTTAGCGTGGCCAAAGGGTAGTGATGCGGAATATATGGGAACACAAGCGTTCTCACCTTAGTCTCTCACTATCAACTCCTACTCTACACCTCCACGTTGGGGGCTACTGGGTGCCTAGTAGCTCGGCTGGAAATTGAGTAACCAACCCCTTTGAAAGGTCATTGGTTGTAACAAACGAGAGAGGGGGGAGAAGTGCTTTCTCTATAGATGGAATTAACTGCAACGTCGACAGTTCCAGTCAGGCCGAACTATCTAGTTTAATCCCTATATGAGCTGGTTTGACGTATTCGAATCCCAGGGCTAAAGGGATCTCCAACACTGAACCAGGTTGTTGGAAAAGAGTTGGTGGCGGATGAACCATTAAAGGGCCAACGGCAGGTCCACTCCGGACTGTAGCGTCAGCTAAATAAGTAAGTAAGTTAAAGAAGAAATATTATATTCTGCACCTCATTTGTTTGTCGATTGCAATTCTCTGCAAGTTTAATTAAGATCTGTTATATCTACAACATAGTTTCCTTTACAATGAAAGTGATAATACATAGAGTATTACTATGTATGTAGCGAGCAAAACTGGATACATAATTTCCAAATTTCTAGTTTTTTGATAATAAAACTAATGTCCGTCAACCGATTCTCATGAAATTTTGAGGACTTATCTGTTATTTTATTACAAAAAAATGAGTACAGTGTCTGAGACAGAAGGAAATGCAACATAACCCCCATGTATCCTATTTGGACTCCAGAGCAATTTTCGCGATTTCGTTGAGGAGCGGGGTTATCCAACGGAGCGAATAATTTTTCAATAAGACGGCGACCCCAAGCATACAGCCAAAATCGTCGAAATTGGCTTGAAGATCAGCCTTTTCAGACTATAGCGTTACCAACACAAAGCCCGGATTTAAATCCTATTGGCTTATTGATTAAGAGAAAAATATGAATTTGGAAATGTGTATCAATCCTATTATTAGATACTAGGATGATCACAGGATGATCACAATCGGTATCTTTAATGAGTCAAAGGTGATAAACTAGCCATATGTTATAGAACTAGTATGTATTAACCACCGGATTAAACAAATCAGCACAACTTTACAGGTGGTGTTTTTCAAGGCTTATTGTACTTTAAGAGCATAGCCATCTGTAAGCTGAGATTTCCAGTTGGACTTCTTTAATGACATTCTCATTCTAGAGGCGATGGAGCCCAACATGTATATACATATAAGTACAAGTGGACCAAAATATGGAGTAGATTAATCAGCGATTATTTGTTTCCAAATTTGCGTGACATCGAACATGTGGTTTCACCAGGATGGCGCAACATGGCTACTGGCGATCAAATAACGAATTTTCGTGCGGGGCATAAATCCATCTCACGAAATGGACCAGCTAAAATCATGCGTTTTAACGCTACTGGATTATTTCTGGCGCGAATATGCTAAGTAGATGGTCTACGCTAACAAACCGATGACTATCGATCCTTTTCCTTTTGGTACCCTTTGGAACCTTTTAGAACCCAACATTGTCTGCATTATTTGCGGCCGCAATTAATCGAAACAGTTGTCTGAAATTGAAGCTTCGAATTTAACTTTGTAAAAGGTAGCCGCGGTGCATTCAACCCCGAAATTGTCTTCAAATACTCAATGCGATTAAATGAACTGTCAAATAAAAATAACAGTTGCGACGCTCTTTAGAAAAATACTCTTAACATACATATGTATATATAAAGAGCACATTAAATTAAATCTTTACGCATCAAAATGGCCAAAAACTAACCTAGAGGTGGTAAAATGGCAGACAATCTTAACTCACTCAAACAAGACAAAAATTAAAACAAAATTGTTTCACACTCGTAGCATTTGAAAACTGATAGTTAACTTATACATTTTAAAGACTCACCTGTGACGGAATTTAAAATATGACAAAGCGGCTAACAATAATAAAATTCCACATGCCAGACTTGTTGAGGTCAGCTGCAGCTGGTTAATAGTGCAAATATCCGTTTCTAATGGTGGCAATTGTTTGAGTATATGTGCATCACTGCACGTTATAAACTTCATATTTCTGCTATTATTTTCTTCTAAATTACTTCATTTCAACGAAGCTTTTTTCTTAAACTTAATTCCTTTTTATTTCACTTCAATTCAGACATTTTTACACTTGTACTGCTTCTTCTTTTTAAAACTTCAGATATGAAATTTCATCCTCCTAGCCCAAAAACCGCTCTATGTTCCAAACTATGTGTCAGACTTAAAATACCCTTACTTACTTACTTACTTACTTACTTACTTACTTACTTAGGAGCGCAGGTGCCTTACTACTCAATTGCCTTCTCAGTCCAAAGAAACAGTGATTGGTAAGAGTTATTCTTCATTTTATTTCTGCTGAGGTGTTGTTTTCAGGAAAACAAAGTCCCTTAGCACCTCATAGTTATAGCTGTCTATTGTGACGATATCTTCAATTTGTCGATGTTGTACTTATATCCCTTCTTGTTGATAGTATATAAATACTTAGTTATGCCCTCGTTTACTGCTGATAGATAGAGTAAAAAATCGAGAGCCGGAATTTATTGTAATACGAAAGTCAGGAAAAGATATTTTAATTCGTTACCTTGACCAAATTTTTTACTTGCACCCATGTACACATGTAGGTGTTGGTTTCTTAAAAAATTTCGAGCTCGAAATTTTAATCATACTTGACATTACTACGATGAAGAAGTCCAAAAACATAAGTCCACCAATTCTTGTTGTCTGTCAGTCTGCCTGTCTCTCTGTCTGTCTATGACTAAGACTGTAAGCTAAATGGGTGGACGGATTTGCGGAAATTTCATATGTGAGGTCTGTGAGGTCACGCCCCGAGGCGAAATCGGTATTTCCATTCAAATCTAAAACTGAAGCCTTGTTAGCTCAAGACCGATTTCGATAAAAATCGATTTTCTATTCCATATTTCGTTTAGATTGGGCCTATGCTATTATACATCCATTAGATGGCATTTTGCAGCAAAGATACGGATAACGGTTATTTTAAACATACAGAAAAGCTACAATCCGTCTGGAACGGATCGTATGATACCCTATCCTCCTCTCTATAAAGTGGGCATGGCCAAATTGCATTTTGTACTCAAATATAGCTATAATGTCGAACGTTTGAGGATGTTACATGTAAAATTTTATCAAAATAGGTTTTTTGATGATAACGCCCCCAAAAAGTGGGCGTGGCCAAAACTGTTCTATGGCTGAATTGTAGGGAATCTAAATACCCAAATATTTGGTCTTAACAAAATTTTTCGGTTTCATATAATTTAGTGAAGTTATGAAAAAGTGGGCGTGGCAGTGGGCGGATTTCAAAAATTTTTACACTTGTACTGTATCTTTTTCTCAGAAGCCCAGATATGAAATTTCAGCGTCCTAGATAAAAATTTAAGGCCCAAAAATCGGTTTTGCGATAAAAACGCCCCCAAAAAGTGGGCGTGGCCAAAACTTTTGTATGGGTGGATTGTAGGGAATCTGAATGCCTCAATATTTGGTCTTAACAAAATTTTTCGGTTTCATATAATTTAGTGAAGTTATGAAAAAGTGGGCGTGGCAGTGGGCGGATTTCAAAAATTTTTACACTTGTACTGTATCTTTTTCTCAGAAGCCCAGATATGAAATTTCATCGTCCTAGCTCAAAATTTAAGGCCCAAAAAGCGGTGACATACGGACGGACAGACGGACGGACGGACGGACGGACGGACGGTCATCGCTCAATCGATTTCGCTATTGATGCTGATCACGAATATATATACTTTATAGGGTCTATCTCGATTATTTCTCTATGTTACAAACTATGTGTCAAACTTAATATACCCTTAGGATAGGGTATAAAAATAGCCTGTTCCTCGCCTATTTTAAAGGCTTAAAATTAATATATGTATGTATGAGTAATATAAGGCATATGCAAAGATTTGTTGTATCACATATTGAAACTCCTATGCCCGCTTGTTAAAACTCCATTATGTTTATATGTTGATTAGAACTTGAAAAAATTTATTAAAACTAAATTCATAAGGGGTACAATTATCTTTAACTTACCCGTACATAATATAGGACTCCGCCCACTTTTTGGGGCGTTTTTGGAAAAAAACAAAATCAATAAAATTTTCTAGAAGTCCGTTAAATGTTATCGTGACAGTGACCTCAAAAATTCGGAGTTCCACACCCACTTCTAGGCCTCATGTATGTATAAGAAAAAATATTGCTTTAATTATTTTACTTCAAATTCAATCTTGAATAATTTATAAATCTTTAGCACAAAGCTGCAAAGTGGGGCAAAATCTTGTAGTAGCTAGCACGCGATTCCCACATCTCTATATTCACAAAGGAACATGGAGATCTCCGGATCAGTCAACCGTAAACCAGATTGATCACATTGCGATCGACGCAAGGCACTCTTCCAGTATGATGGATGTCTGAATTTTCCGAGGAGCGAACATCGTTCGAACCACTACCTTGTTTTAGCCAAAGTACGGATGTGGATATCCAGAATATCGCGAAGACAAAGGAAATACATAATGTGAGAAAGTTTGACGTCAGAGAGCTACAATCGCAAGAGATCGCTGTAGCCTTTCCCTAACAAGTGTCCCTTAATCTCTCAAAGGGTTCTATGCCGCCAGCATCAAGTACTGAAGACCAATGGTTACATTGTCAAAATGCCAACAGGGAATAACACAATTGGTGTGCTGGGTTTCTCTCGTCCCCCACAACGAAACTCTTAGTTCGACGAAGAATGTCGGCAAGCAAGTGCAGAAAAACAGATGGCATACAAAGCGGCGCTGCATAGAAGGACCAGAGCTGCTCGTGAGCTCTACGAGCAGAGGAGAAGGGATGAGCACCGGCTTCTCAGAAGGAAAAAGTGCGCTATTGAGGAAATAGAGAGTTACTATTACAGGAATGAGGTTCAGAAGTTTTACCAGAAGGTAAAAAGAACATGTTAAGGCTACAAAGCCAGAACCGAAGCCTGCAGGGACGAAGAAGGAAACCTTGTAGTAGAATCGCAATCAATGTTGGGGATATGGAAAGATCACTTCTGCAGACTACATATATAACGGCGACTATGACCAAAATTCCGCTGTCAGACAGAATGAACGATGATAACCAACTTTTCCGTCCACCCGACCTGGATGAAGTTAATATAGCGATATCTAAGCTAAAATCCAATAAAGCAGCTGGAGCTGATGGCCTAACTGCCGAGCTGTTCAAAGCAGCGGGGGATGACTTGTTAAGGATCATGCACCAACTCATTTGCAAAATATGGTCGGACGAAAGCATGCCCGATGAATGGAACCTCAGAGTTGTTTGCCCAATCCTCAGGAAAGGAGATCCTATAAACTACACTAACTGTAGAGGAATAAGTCTTCAACGTCGCCTTCAATATCTTATGTGTTGTAGCTGTGTGAACGCTTAAAACCTTTTGTCAGCAATCTGACAAGGCCAGGAAAGTCCACTATCGACCAAATTTGCACACTACGGCAGATCTTGGAAAAAACCCAGGAATTTAAAATGGATACTCACCACTTTTTTATCGATTTCAAGGCCGCCTATGACAGCATCTATTGAGAAGGGCTATATAGAGCTATGTCTAGTTTTCGCATCCCTGCCAAACTCGTCCCGTTGCGCTGGATGACGATGGAGAATACACGCTGTTCCATCAAGGTCGGAAAAGACCTCACCGAGACCTTTGATGTGAAAGTGGCGCGCTCAAGTGGAAAGGAACCTTAACCAACTTGATGTGCAAAACTGGAGACAGCTGGCTATAGATCGAGCTGGCTGGAGGGGACTAGGTCTATCCCAGAGTGAAGCGCCACCTAAGTAAGTAGGCACAAAGCTGCAAGTTTTCTAATAGAAGTCTTAAATTTTGAAATTTCTTATCTGTGGTTTTTAGAAAAAGATGTTCATTTGTTTTATCTCTCCGACTGCCACGCCCACTTTTCCATAACTTCACTATTTTACATGAAGTCGAAAAATGCTGTTAAGATCAACTACATATTTGGATATTCAGATTGTTTACATTTCACCCTTATATTGTCTTTAGCCTCGCCCACTTTGTGAGTACGTTTTCATCAAAAACCATATTTTGATTAAATTATATGTGTAACATCCGCAAACGTTCGAAGTTATCGTCGCAGTTCAATAAAAAAACGTACAGAAAAGCTATAATCCGTCTGGAACGGATCGTATGATACCCTATCCTCCTTTCTATGTAGCCCCTATAAAGTGGGCGTGGCCAAAACTGTTGTATGAGTGAAAAGTAGGGAATCTGAATGCCTAAATATTTGGTCTTAACAAAATTTTTCGATTTCATATAATTTAGTGAAGTTATTAAAAAGTGGGCGTGGCAGTGGGCTGATTTCAAAAATTTGATTTCTCCTTCTCAAAAGCCCAGATATGTAGTTTCATCCTCCTAGCTCAAAATTTAAGGCCCAAAAAGTGGTGACATACGGACAGACAGACGGACGGACATGGCTAAATCGTTTTCGCTATTCATACTAATCATGAATATATATACTTTATAGGGTCTATCTCGATTATTTCTCTATGTTACAAACTATGTATCGAACTTAATATACCCTTAATACGGCCACGCCACTTTAAAACGACTGCATTGGAAGGGGAATGGGGTATTATACGATCTGTTCCAGACGGATTGTAGCTTTTCTATATGTTTCGTTATAATTTGTGCGCGCTCAAGGAATTATAACTACCGTTTCATTCTAAGGACATAGAGCGAGCAGTAGGGAAATTGGGAGAAGGAAATAGGAGATACCTATGAACACTGGTTGTAAATGTTTATGGATTATAATGTGGGTTGAAATCTAACTTGGCAGAACATTTAACATTCGTGTAGTATGATTAGGGAAGTTGTCTCTATATTTGACGGCTCGTCCGAAGATAGGCTTAAAGATAAACTGAAGAGCATTCAAAGAGTGACGGAACTGTTGAAGGGGCGGAATGCAACTATTTTGCTAGAACACTGTTCATGAAAGAACCGATAAGCCAATAAGAGACAGAAAACATTACTGCGGTTTTCAAACATGCCTATTGACTCTACTATTTTCCTGTCTCCTATTATTAGTTTTATCGCGCGATTCTGGATTCCATCTAGCAGGTGAAAAGGGGTTTTAGGTGCATCCGACCAGACATGAGTATTATACTCGAGCTTGAGGTTAATGTATGGCTTATATGCACATACTTATATTGCAACCAGATCAGAGGGGGCAAAGTACTTCTGGTATCGATTAAGGAATCCTAGACCTTTCGCAGCATTCTTAGCGACATCGACTGTGTGGTCATTCCAACGAAGACTGTCATTAACACACATCGAGAATGGAAAGTTTTTCGGTATCGGTGATGCAAGTGCCATTTATCTTAATGACAAGGTGATGCTTTAAAACATTAATTTCCGATCTGTTGTTATACTCCATTTTATTATTATGTTTATACTCCATTTTATTAAAGAGCTTAGCATACGCTTTCGCTTTAGTTCCACGGTCAAAGAACAAGGACGTGAGTCTGAGAATAAATATGAAAAGCTGAGACTATTGTCATCAAGACAAGATCATTTATGAAAATAAGAAAGAGAGTCGGAGGGTTTATCAGCGTTTCCATGAGCTTGGTGAGAAGGGACATAAGTGCAGTAGGTCGGTAGTTGAAGATAGAAGAAAATTAACATTTTTAGGGACGGGTTGGATAAATGATTGGCTGCACAAGTGATTGGAATGTGCGCTTTTACACGATGACTTTTTGAGTCAGCGACTCTCGACTGTGTTGGAAAGGGAAGTGAAAAGTGCCGGGGGTCGACCGAGCCGCAAGGGTAGAGGATTTTTGTGACTTTTTCGTGTTCTCTTTTATCTTGTTTGTAGTTTTTTTTCAGTTGCTTTATTCTTGTATTCTCAGCGTTGAGTTCGTGTCAAAAACACCGTGCGTCGGAGCAGAGCAAAATGCAAAAGAAGGGAGAAAGAAATATAAAAAGTCGCTGACTCAAAAAGTTATCGTGTAAAAGTACTGCGCGTCTCCAAAAGAGAATATGAAAAAACTAAGTAAACTAACGACAGCCACAGCTGTTCACTAATTATTTTCTCTTACTCAAACTGAACTTTTTATAGTAAGTCACAATACCACGTAATAAACTTTAAGTACGGCATCGCGGTCGCAATTATTCTACATTTGTGCAACCACCATTGTAAATGTAATTTCTTAATTCTACCATACATTTATACCGACTTCTTTGGTCCGGTCAAATAATAAATCATTAGCCTGATTAGCAACTAACGACCATAGACTCAAAATTCAATCCATTCGGTTCCAAATCGTATATCAATATCCGCTGTCCCACTTAATGTCACTACCAGTGACCACAAACCGACATCGAATCTATTAGGTTTCCTATCAATGATGTATGATGTTTCAAAGGAATTTACATTCTTCTCTATAATCTAATCCTTAACGAAGCTCCTAGCGATAAGTTGCGACATGTTCTTCTTCTTGTTGTTGCATTGCCGGGAAGAGATTATCATTATAATGAGCACGATAACGATAGATGAGCTCTTTCCCAGGGGCCTGGCATCCAATTTTTCCCCCAATTCTAAGGTAGGCGAAGAATAATCCGATTATACATTCAGACATTCAAACTTTTATTCATCCTTGCTTGGAAAGCAGATGTTTTTCTCATGTTGAAGCGATATCAGCAGCAAATGTAGATGACAATTGGGAATTTTTAAACCATCAATGCCTCTTCTGTCGTTTTACCCCTGTCTGTCTATCATTGGATTTAGGAATGTTTTTTAGAAATCGATTTGATACTAGAAGCTGTCATTCTACAGTGGAGTCAATCAGTTAATAGCAAATAACAATGTGTATTCATTTAACAGGTTTAAGAGGGACACTAAATACGAATAAGAAGTTTATCACTGCTTGCGCATATGTAGATATGTATGCATACTCATTTTAAATGAATGTGCACATTAGAAACATATGTATGTACCTACATAGGCAGTTGTACACTCCGTGTCACTTGAATAGAAACGCGCGTTATTCTTCCGATAAGAACGCTAAGCGCGTAATAAAACTTATGAACCTGTTTTTTTTATTAATTTTTCTAAAAGTTAAATAAGTATCGAATAACAATGGATAAACAGAATAATACAGATAGCCTACTTAGAGTGGTGTTGTTTTTTTTTTTGATTATGATTTTCAGCATTCCAACAAAAAATAAAAATACTGGGTTTTTTCGCTGACTCTCTGTACGGTCCCGTGAGTTGCAAATTGATGCAGTATATTTGTAAATGTTATGAATACAACTATGCTTTGATTAGAAAGTCAGATATATATCGACCGAGCAAACGCACCAAATACTGCAAAAAGGTGATAAATAGAACTTTGCGCTAAAAATGCATACAAAATACAAATACAAATTTTTGGGGCGACAGGTCCATGGGACCCAGGGCCTAGCTTCTCACAACCACTCTGTGCGTGTTATATTCTTCACATGAATGAAAGAGGCCTACTGTTTAATGCCAGATCCGAACGGCAGTTTTTTTGTTTTGAGAAGCTTTTTCATGACAGTTTTACTCTCGGATGTTTGTCAGACGCTGGCGAGAGGTGGGCCGTGAAAGAAATTTTAGGTGTTAGGTGTTGGGGATTGAACCTGGAACCCCTCGCTCCATAATCTAACACACTAACCACTTGAGCAACGGCGTCCGCTAGATGGGTACAACTGCCGAAAAAATTGGAAAAAGTGCTAAAGTTGTGTGACCTTTTTTGAACAATAAAGAGAAAAACATGAATGGAAGACAGGAAAGGCCCACATCAACAGAAAAATGAACACTAGATTAGCCTCCGAATCCAACGACTCTGCAGCAAAAATCAATTCAAGAAGTGGTGCTTATGCGAGTCTTTCTACCGTAAGGCATGTAAATAATAGTGCAAAAGCATTCAAAACGAATCAAACTTAAAGAAAACCACCAATCCGCAATGGAAACAAAGCCTCGGGACGCACGTTTTCTCTAAAAGATTCTGTTTCACTTTTTTTTCTGTATCCACAATAACTCAATAACAAAATCAACCGAGGACATTTTTAATTTTTTTTTAACATGAATGATTACAAAAGTACTATACTCAACCAGTAGGTACATACATATGTACGTCACTATTAAATTTAATTTCAAATATTTGTGCAAAGTACGTTTAATTTTGCGCGTGAACTAAATTTTAATCTGGTTATCTTATCTATGTAGAAATTTTGATAGCAGGATAAACTCAATCGAGAAAAAAACTGTTACTCTTCACATAAGACATCAAATAAATTTGACCACAACAGTCACTGATTGCTACCCCTGGGTATCTTCAAAACCCAAAACTGAAAATTTAATTTAAGTTCTCTCTCTCTGTTCCGCGTTTTGCATTCTTTGTTTGGAATAAAAATCGATTCTCATTTATTTATTCTACGGGTGATGATGAGCTAAAGCAATCATAGACAAAAACATACAGAAAAGCTACAAACCGTCTAGAACGGATGGTGTAATACCCAATCCTTCTTTCCTTTCGGCCCTACTAAAGTTAATTACTACGATAACTTCGAACGTTTACGGATGTTACATATGTATGTATGTATGTACATGCAAAATATCATCAAATCGGTTTTTGAAATATTTGGTCTAAATAATTTTTTTCGATTCCATATAAAATAGTGACATTTTTTATACTGCTCAGGCATAAAATTTCATCCTCCTAGCTAAAAATTTAAAGCCCTAAAAGTGGTGACATAATGACAGTGAACCGACCTCTATCGTTTTCGCTATTCATACTGATCACGAAAATATATATGTGCTTATATACTTTACAGGATCTATCTCGATTATTTCTCTATGTTACAATCTATGTATCAAACTTAATACACCCTTAGGATAGGGTATACAAATAGAAGCAGATACGAATAGAGAAGGACCAAATTGAATTCCATCTAGGGCCAGTCGGAACATTACTGCGCTTCGGCTGCGACCTTAATCGAAGGAGAGACTTCTTTTCGGCATTGTCATCCTTCACCTTCGGTTGTTCCTCGTTCTCTTGGAAGCATTAGATTGTAATTTATTCGTTCTTTATGATAATTTTATTGCCTCGGGGCCTTGAGTCGGCGGTGGTTGGGGCCATTTGCAAAATTTATGGTGACCATATTTGAATTCACCTCGTTGTCGAATAGGCATTTATCCTCGACACTCGTTGTACT
Organism: Xylota sylvarum; assembly: GCA_905220385.1. Taxonomy (NCBI): domain Eukaryota; kingdom Metazoa; phylum Arthropoda; class Insecta; order Diptera; family Syrphidae; genus Xylota; species Xylota sylvarum. The sequence continues at coordinate 62,861,435 of LR999957.1, read as the reverse complement.
ACACATTCTTCCTGTTTATGCAACCAGTAGTCATCAATTTGAAACCATTTGCAGCGCTTGTTTCTGGGTAGTCAGATATAATTTAGAAATGTTGAGAACAGGTATATCACCTGGGTGTTAACCAACATTCAAACATGCGTTACATGCGTTAGTGCGCAAAATGACATACAAATTGCCCTCGAGCTACGAGTACATGTGTAGCTAATACGAGAAGACGAGTTTTGTCTTTCGGCGGAATGTAGTCATAAATACTGCTTTTTGGTATTGGTGTTTGCCCGCTTGGAACATTGAACTAATAAGGTGGTGGAATAATACAGCCTTGGGTTGGTGTTAAATTAATGAAATTTGCGAACAATAAACGTAATCTGTTAGTGTGACGTTCGAAGATACCTAATTTATTTTCATATTAAGCTTTTCATTTAGAAAGATTAAAGAATTTTATACTTGTTTTAACACGTATTTATATTTTAAGAAGTTAGACGTTCTCACATGCATTGGTAAAAATCTTATGTACATATGTATATACGGCACTAAGTCAGGATATGCCTCTCGTTAAGCCTAACATCGTTTTTGTCATCCGACCACCAAAGGAAGTGAAATAACCCTCGTAACTGATCATCAGCCGTTGAAGTGGCTAATGACTCTAAAATCATCAACCGGGAGACTCGCAAGATGGGCATTACAATTACAACCCTATTTTCAAATCGAGTATACACCCAGAAGAACCAATACAGTCGCTGATATGTTATCACGACCACCATGTAATGATTGAGAATACTTTGGATAACTACCCGCCTGCAAACTTTGCGCATTCAAAGTTGACTTTCCCGCAAGAAAGCCGAAAGAAATTCGAGAAGCACAATTTCAAGATGGGCAGCTTAAGTCAATCATTTCTTCCTTTGAAAACAACACTGAAGATATCTCCAGATGGACCACACGCGGTTACTTGCTTAACGATAGAATATTATACAGATATTCACCAGAATCAGATGCTGAAAATGCACAACTCCTTGTACCATCACATGAACGCAAATCCATCCTTAATAACTATCATAATGCATCCACTGCGGGTCATCAAGGTATTGAGCGTACAATCCATAGAATTGCGTCCAGATACTACTGGCCTAGAATGCGTAATGATATCAGCAAACATATAGATAACTTAAGATATAAACCTAGCAACCTAAAACCGATTGGTCTACTACCAACTGTCTTAAGCAACCAAAACTTCGAAATACTAACAGTAGATCTCTTTGGATAACTACCCGCCGCATTACATGGGTATAAATGGATCCTTATAGCTGAAATATTTCCTTTAATTGAGGGCACTGCACTGTGCTTTAGGCTGGGGTCGGTGCCAGCGAATTTTAATCGCACGAACTTAACGAATGTAAGCGACTAAACTCGCGCACATTCGCGCGAACAGCGTGTTTCCGGTGCAAGCGAGTTTAATCAAGCGAAGTAAGCGAATTTATTTATCCAAATAGTCGTATGTAGTGGGAACGAAACATTTATCTGCAGGAAGTATTGCTAAGTAGTCGTGCTAAATTAAATTCGATAAATTATATTCTCTGAAGATAAGAGGCGTTAACTCAGCACACATGTTGGACTTTTGAGTTAAACTTGTGATAGATATTAAACTAACTAGTAGATGGAGAAAAATAAAAACAAAAATAGAACCTTGCTCAAAATAAGACATTCATTAGCATCTACTGATTACGTTTAAAAAATCAAAGGAGAAAATATTTAGCCGAATTATCATAAGATATCCGGATGAAGTTGGTTTTTTTTTTATCATACATTTTTTTTTTATAATATTTGAAGTCTATGGTCATATGGTCATAAGTTAGGAGCCGCAGAGTTTCTTTGCAGAATTAGTAATCCCTGCTGTGACTTATCGAGTACCGGGAGAATTACTTGGGTAATATTTTCGACTGGTGGGGCTCCATCTTTTAACGAAAAGTAAAGTTGGGATCAGGTAAAAGTACGACTGAAACTGTTCTTTAGGTGGATAGAATAACCTTTGAAATACGTCCAATGAGCTTTAGAATTCATCTCATGGAAACATTTACCTCATAGGATCTTTATAACCAAAATATAGTTAAACTAGAAATATCTAAAATTCTTTCTGCCTAACAAATCACGTTAAAGCTATACTTCTTGGAGTTATTGTGAAGAATGTATGCGAAAAGTGTAGAAGAGTTGAACAGCAGTTTAGGATGTATCTGCGTCCGCAACAGTAAATACAATCTTTTAAGCTAATCTAGTATCTACACAATAAAAGGACCACGTTAATGACAAAAAAATCCTTTAATTCGAAAGCACGTACAGATACAGTTCAAGAGGATTATTAAAAAAGTCAAGCACTTGTCTTGATAGAAGTTCAGTGTGGAGCTGAAGGAAGTAACGTTGTATCGAAACTGCAGAGATTAATCTCGGTCAAAACAAATGCTTAGACGATATACAGGTAAGCAGAGCAGATTGAACACTTTCGAGAGAAAAATTCTTTATCGAATAATTGGTTCCGTATTAAGGAAAAGGTACGAGTACAACTGCGATCTCGATAAGCTACATCAAGATGTAGATGTAGTACGAAAAGTCAAAGCACATCGACTACACTGATTCGGCCATATCGAGCAAATGGACAATAATGCGACAACAAAGAGGATCTTTGAATCACAGACACACATTTGTTGGGCTCATTATGTGTTGTGATTTGGAAAAGTTTTATCATGTCATTGTCGCTTTGTGAAAAATAATATTTGTTAGGAAATAGTTTTTTTTTTGCAATAGTTTCTATTCATGTCCCACAACGGTGCTCGATTTCTAACTTCATAGATTAGTTTTTCCGAATCCATTTTTCAACAAAAATCAGTACACAACTAAGCTGTAAGCACAAACTACTTAAAACATATCCTCGCGCGAGTAAAATAGAAGTGAAACTATCGATCATTTTACTCGCTTAGATTCGCTAAGTTCGCGCGAGTAAATTTTGTGCACTCGAACCACAACATAGGAAATGCGTACTTTTGAATGATTTTAGCGAACTTTGCGAATTTGCGCGAGTGATGTTCGCTTACATTGGCTGGCACCAGAACCCCAGCCTTAACATTGTTAATTAAAGATTTCCGCACTAATGCCACAGTTTACTCATTGCTTGGGTATCGAACAAACTCTTACTTCAGTTTATCACCCATAAGCGTATTCAGTGGAACGCAAGAATTGAGATATGAAAACCCAACTTACTATTCTTATGGGCAACAATCATGCAACTTGGGCTGACGACTTACCATCCATAAGAATCGCTATGAGCACTGCCAAATGCCCAAGCACCGGTTATACCGCTTCTTACCTAACGTTCGGACGAGAACCAAGAACTATCGAAGATGTTAAACATGATCTAAGAACTACATATAGCACAAGCTGAGAACTTTATTCCACAAATTACTCCAAAACTAATGCGATTAGCTGAAGTCATACATAAGTGGCGACATACCATGTTTTCTCACTGACCAAATAGACGTCTATGAAAGAAGACAATCCTGAAGAACTAGTTCGAACCCTACGAAGACGAGGACAAATTATGTTTCATTTCTTATTGTATACATATATAATTATATTTCTTCACTTGATCATTCGAAAGTTTGATGTGGAGACCAATTCGACAAGTATTCTACTGTCACTTGGGAAAACACACGACACTTCTTGTGCGTTTAAAGTAACATGATCTGAAGTGAGTACCATTTCGACAAGTAATCTACTGTCATCTAGGAATCACCTAACGCCTGTTCTGCAAAATTTCCTTTCTGCTTCCTAATTGGACCGTTGGTTAAGCTTTAATTTTATATTGTTCATTCCAAAGGAAATTTATTTGAACATAAATAAATTAAGAAAAAACCAAACTCATTCTTTTATTGCGCCGAGAGGGGTGTATTGAATTTTGAAAAAAAACGTCCACTCGCCCTAAATGCTTTACCGACCCATTTACTGCTACGACGAACATCGTCCACCCTACGCCGGTTATTAAAATAAAATTAAATTGTATTATGCTACATCATCGTATAAAAATTTGCAACCTGAATATTACCTTAAACAAACGGTCAATGCTCTGATACGAATACTGATTTATTATTCATTGATGTTGAGAAGATAAGTTATGCACTTTCTATAAGTTAAAGCGTACATACTCGTAAGTGCATAAGCACCAATTTATGACATGCTTTACTTATAACCCATTCGTTTCTGAAACAATTTATCAACAAAAATGCAACTCCTAAAATATTTAAAGTAGGCCATCAATTTGAGTAACTCACTTATTCCAGACAATTTCACCAGATATTTGTTGCATTTCCATTAGCAGCGCACCCAGTAGAGATGACTTTCCACTCCCATTCTTTCCTACAACCACACTTAGACGTCCTGCAAGAAGGCAAAAGTTGTTCCGATAAACTTTAAAACTCAGCAACGAAACGTCTTACCTTTGGGTATTTCCAAACCATCGATCCGCAACAACGTATTGCAGTTGTCCCACGAGAAAACGGCTCCCTTTATGAACACTGCTAAGTTATCTGCTGCCTGGAATTGTAATGAAGTAGTCGACAGCTTCAGGTGCTTTGATCTGACCCGCTCGATTCGCGAATTTCGCATCAAATCTTTGCGCTTTTTTGGAAAAGTATGGCAATCGTTTGGTCCTGCAAGTTTATCATGTGAAGCTCTTCGCACGCTCGGCAAATCACCTCGAACAGTCGCATAGTCCATTTCAAGCACTTTCGGATTAGATGCATTGCTTCTGTTATTGTTGTGCTTAATCAAGTTTTCAGTTGACATCTCTGGTGACGGAGTAGGTTGAGGTGATGGTAATGGTGACGGTAGTGGGCTAGAACTGGGCGATGGCAATAACGGTTGATTGGAGGAAAGACGAAGTTTAGCATCGGGAATGACAAGCGGTGGCAATGGCGGTGTGGGTGGCAGAGATGGACCTGTAACTTCTACTATTGTTTCATCCCCCTCGTACATGTCCAAAGATGCGTCACTCTTACTAAGTATACGTGCCATATGGCGAATGCCTTCAAACTCCTTTTGCACTTCGCGTTCGCGAAGGAATCTCTCGAGACGTCTTGTGCTGACAATCGCCGATATTATTATTGGCACCGTTATGGGAAAAATGAGCAACGGAACGGTGAGTTGGTTGAATAGAGCAAGTGCAGAAAATAAACGACTTGCAGTGAACTCAATAGGAAATACTCCTCCCACACCTATATCGCCAGGGTGGACTTTGGACGTGGTGTGGTTATGACTTCTGCTCCCTGATGACATTTTGTTTCCATTCGAAGAAACATTGCCAATTGTAGGAAGGATGACATTGGTTATGCTAGAACTGTCGCCGCCTCCCATGTTCACGTAAACAGCCAGGGTAACGAATGTTATTAGCACCGATGATACATGAGTGAGAAATGCTAAACGGAGGTGAAAGAAAAACAAGATGAGAACAATTTTTGCAAGGGTAAAGTAGTGTATGTATGTTTATATGTATGTAAGCGTAACCACAATGCTGATTGAATTACAAATTGAATTAAATACTGTATTGAAATGAAGTTCTGTACGTATGTACATATATATGCACTAAGGCAATTGATATGGTGATTGATGAATACACGGTTTTGAAACCACATAAGAGAAGTTAAAAAAGAAGTAGGACTAGATATATATGTATGTAAATTATGTACATACATATATATATAAATATTGTACTATACTACAATTTAATTGAATTTCAATTTTGGTGGGGCGACGGCTCCCATTTATTTAGCTGAATAAAAAGCTACAACTAACTTAAAAACTAACAACTTACTTAAAAAAAAAAATACAAATTTTTGGCGCAACAGGTCCATGGGACCCAGGGCCTAGTTTCTCACAACCATTCGTGTTGTGCGTGTTATATTCTTCTTCACATGAATGGAAGGAGCCTACTGTTTAATGCCGGATCCGAACGGCAATTTTGAGAAGCTTTTTCATGACAGTTTTGTTCTCGGATGTTTGTCAGACGCTCGCGAGAAGTGGGGCCGTGAAAATTTTTTTTGGTGTTTGGGGATTGAACCTGGAACCCCTTCCTCCGCAGTCCAACGCACTAACCACTTGAGCCACCGCGCCTAACTTACTTAAAAACTAAATTAAAAACTATGGCTTAAAGCTAAAGATGAAGGAGATTGAGTTTGAGGCTTGGAGTGCTGCGGTTAAAATCGATCTGGAACGATCTGAACCTTCCGCAGCATACGGGAGATTAGTTCATTAGAACAAACGTTGTAAAGCGATGTGCAATCGATGGAGCCTGAGAGCATTCGATGAATGAACAAAATGTCTGCAACATCTCTACGTTTCTCAAGTGAATTCAGATTGATGAGGTCTTAATAGGGAGGCAGGATAAGTGGGTCATTCCAAGAAAGACCTCGAAGGGCAAAGCGAAGAAAACGACGTTGAATGTTCTCGGTTCTTGACACATGTACTTACTGATAGGGGGACCACGCTTGACTGACGTATTCAAGTAAATCACGAACAAAGGTAATGTAGAGGGATCTAGTCAGAGATGAGTTAGCTTGCAGAATTATCTCATCAATATGGGAACGGAAGTTTAGCTCCCAAGGTCGCGAAGAGATTGAACGATAGATATAGGCTGACCGTGGAGAAGGTAAGGACGGGGAGGGAATACGTGGTGTTTACGTGATGAGGTAATAGATTGGCACTTGGCGATTATGAGCTCTAAGTCACCTTGTTTTGAAAAATTTGGTATCATCAGGCTTTTCAGAAAGCTATGTTGGTAAGGGGAAATAAGAGACTTGCACTGAAAGCTTAAGACTTCGTATAAAATACTTTCGAAGAATTTGGGGATATGGGAAAGTTGAGCCCTTTTTGTGTATCGGGGTTATGTAAGAGGTTTTCCAAATCTGAGGAAATTCTCTCTGAGAAAGAGATAGGCGAAAGAGATGAGAGAGGGGGAGGGAGAGATTGGACGAACATTTTTTGATAAAACTGGTGTTAATTAGAGAAGAATAAAACCGCAGTAATTAATTCACAGCTAAGATACTTTATTCTTGACCTCACAGGAAGACGAGTGTTATAAGAAGAAAGAAGAAAATTCAAAAGTAAGGTTATTACTTCAACATGTGATTTGGTAATTAATTTTTACATATACATATCTGTCAAAATGACAATAACTTGTAGTATAAACGTAGTAACGACGTGTGGGTTGCCAACTTGATGTATATCGATCTTCAACACCTCCTCTCAAGCCTCACGTCACTAACAAAATATTCATGAATCCTTAAGCCCATTCCTTCCAAGCATCGATCATGTGATTGCCGAGGTAGAGGCTTCGTCAGCACATCAGCAATCATTTCTTCCGTCGGAACATGCTCCAGCACAAACATTTTAGAAATAATCGACTCTCGGACAAAATGATGTTTTATGTCAATATGTTTCGTACAAGCATGAAAAACCGGATCATTCGCCAAACATTGAGCACCTCGATTGTCAACAAAAATAGTTATATCGGCCCACTCACGTAACTTGAGCTCACATAATATGCTACGCAAGTAAATAGCCTCCTTCGCCGCCTCCGCGAGACTTACATATTCTGCCTCTGTTGACGGTAGTGCAACAGTCCGCTGCTTCTGCGATTTCCATGTCACTGCCGCACCAGCAAGTAAAAACACGTACCCTGTGTATAAACGACGATCAACAGAACACCCACCCCAGTCAGCATCTGTGTATCCAAAAAGGGGCTCATCTGTTTTTGTGTACAGCAGTCCAATATTTGCACTCCCAGCAAGGTACCTCAGAACTCGTTTCGCAGCAATCCAGTGCGACTTATACGGTTTACTGGTAAATTGTGCCAACCTCGAAACTGTATTTGCAATGACTGGTCGTGTCACCACTGATAAATACATAAGTGCATCAATTAATTCACGATATTGACCGTTTTCCTGCGATCCAGAATTACTAGCATCATCAAAATGCATATTAACTTCCGAAGGCGTCGATACTGGAATACACTTATCCATCCCGTAATGTTTGAGTAGTCCCAGTATGTATCCAGTCTGCGAAAGCTCGATTTTTCCTTTATCTTGTTTGATTTCAAGACCAAGACAGTATTTGGCAAGACCGAGATCTTTTATTTCGAACTCATCCAACAGGCTGTTACGCAGATTCAGGATGTGCTCTTTCTCAGTTGATGCAACCAATATGTCATCTACGTAAACGAGAACAAACAGCAAATTATCACCACCACTCTTATAAAAAAGACACGGTTCATTCTTCGTTGGTTTTAAGCCTAAACTTAAAAGTTTTTCACTCAGTTTAATATACCACTGACGTCCAGATTGACGTAGTCCATAAAGAGCCTTCTGCAATCTGCATATATTGCCACCATCACGTATATCCTCTAGCATTTTTCCTGCTCGTTGTCCAAAATTCGAGATTTTACCGCACTTAGAAATTATTCTCTCCAGCATCTCATTCAACATCTCAGGAATTCTCATAAAAACTGTTTCATCCAAGGTTCCGTTTAAATATGCCGTCACAACGTCAAACTGCCACACTTTTAACCGAAACTGAACTGCCATCGCCAACAACAGGCGCAACGTTTCTAACCTCGCCACTGGCGCAAAAGTTTGATGATAATTGACTCCGAATTTTTGACTATATCCTTTGACCACCAATCGAGCTTTACGTCTTTCTACTTTTCCATCGGAGCTGTGCTTATTTGTAAGGACCCAACGACATCCAATAACGTTCGTATGAGACTTTTTCTTAATGATCTTCCACGTGTCGTTTTTAATAAGACTCTTTACCTCTGACTCCATCGCGTCCTTCCACTCTTCACATGCATCGCTCATCAGGGCATCGTTCGTTCTGACTTCTACCGCACCAGCGAAGACTTCATCCTCAAGCTCAGAATCACATGCACCGACTGGGGAGGAGGACTCATTCTCTCCCTGTTGTGCTGCACTGGAACGCGTAGTACGAAATAGCTTTCTCGGTCGCCCTCTGCTGCCCGTCCGCAACAACTTAGGCCTTCTAGGAGTTCGTCTGAGTTCTTCTTCAGGTTTCCTTTTTATCGACTGTATCTTCAATGGATTTTCGGAAACAACATTATCTATCAAAGGGCGTGGCGAAAACTCAACTGTCATCGGTCCGCTTTCAACATCTTCTGTGTTCTCTGTTGCCGGTGACAACTCATTCAGCACCTGCATATTTTGAGTAATGTTTCGCTGGTCTTCAAGAAATTTCACGTCTCGGGCATGAACGACCTGATGTTTACTTGGGATCCATAGTCGATATCCCTTTCTATCACGAGGATATCCCACGAACACGCCTTCGACAGATCTCCGTGTTAGTTTGTCTTTCCTACAATCATTGTCCAGAACAAAGACTTTGGAACCAAATGTTCTAAAATAATTCACTTTTAATTGCTTCCCAGTCCACTTCTCATAAGGGATATTACCACTCAAGCTGCTTGTAGGACATCTGTTGCGAATGTGGCAAGCCGTGGCAATAGCTTCCGACCAAAAAGATGCACTTAAGCCAGACTGATGCAACAAACACCTAGCCATATCCAACAAAGTCCGATTCATCCGCTCCGCTACTCCGTTCTGCTGTGGAGTGTGGGGAATGGTCAACCTCCTCATGATTCCTTGATTGGCCAGGTATCTGTCAAACTCCAAATTGCAGTATTCACCGCCATTATCTGATTGCAAGTGTTTTATTTTCATCCCAGTCTGCCTCTCCACCAAATTCTGATACAGTTTGAACGCATCGAATACACCGCTCTTCTGCTTCAGGAAATACACCTCGGACCATCGTGAACTGTCGTTTATAAAGGTCACAAAATACTTCGCGTGTCCCAATGATTCCGTTCTAAATGGACCTACTACGTCAGAGTGCACAATTTTTAATACCTCTGAACAAGGTACTCCACATTTAGAAAAAGGTAAAACAGTCATTTTTCCTTTCAAGCAAATCTCACAACGCGATAATTGTTCTGCCTCTTTTATATCAACCGCGGGTATAACACCGATTTGAACCAGCTTTAATAAATCTTTGCTGTTCAAATGACCCAATCTTTCGTGCCACTTCAACAGTTCGGAGCACTTAGATTGGACAACCATTTTTGCACAATCAGTATTTTCACGAACATAATAAAGGTCCCCTCGGCGATCTGCGACTACGGACACATTTCCGCACTCATCACGAATGTAAGCGTCGTCTTTACGAAAAATTACTTCATGGCCCTTATTCGTAATTTTAGCAACTGAGATCAGATTTGTTCGTAAGTCCGGTACATATAATGTATCTCTAAACTCGATCCTTCTATGACCACAATCACTCGCAACTGATACGCGAACAACACCTTTCCCTTTGACTTCAGCTGATGCATTACTTGCCAAGTTTAATTTGGTCTTCGGAGAACTAACCATTGACTTGAAAAGACCTTCATCACCACACAAGTGCGCTGTACAACCACTATCGAGAATCCATGCCCTATTGATTGAATCCATCCTTGCACAATGCGCATTATTTGCATCTGCGGTATCCAAGTGAGAAACAGCATAATATGATTCGTCGACATTATTCGCTGAATTCCTCAGTTTTTGTCTGACATCATCAGACTTCTTTGTCGAGCATTCATTCGCCTTATGGCCCAAAATACCACATTTAAAACACCTAATATCTCCAGTTCTCCGTGGTATTTTTCCTTTATGTCGCCTTGACCGCATATTGCTCCCAACAGCCATGGCTATGACAGCACTTCCAGTAGCTTGCTGTCGCGCTTCACTTTCTTCGATAATCTTTATTTTGAGCACTTCTGCAGATGGTAGTTCGTCTCGGGACTCAATCGCACATCGAAAATTTTCATACGAAGAAGGAAGACTATACAACAACATAATCGCAAGCAAATCTCCATTTATTTGCACTTTCATGCTTTCAAGTTTATCGACGGCATCAAAGAATTTCGCCATATGCTCTTTAACGTCACCTCCATCATCTAACTTCTGGAGCATGAGTTGCTTCAGCAATGTCGCCTTCCTTGCTGGTCCTTTCGAAGCATAAATCGACTCCAACTTAATCCAAACTTCTCGTGATGTATCACATCCACGGATTTGTTTCAATTCAGACGGATGAATCGATAAAACCAAATCCGCCTTGGCTTTTCCGTCTTGCTTCAACCACGCAATTTTTAAAGCATCATCGTTCGTAGGCATCAAACATGACCCATTTACATAGTCCCACAGGTCATTTTTGGTGAGAAGCGCTTCCACCTGCATACTCCATGTATCATAATTTTCTTTGGACAGCAACTCCATACGCGATGAACTAGATGAACTCGAAGCCATCTCAAACCAATTCTTTTGATCACCAAATATTTTCTGCTCACAATCAACCATACGATTTTATTCAGTTAAGGCGGGGTATAAATATCTATCTGGGCCCATAACCTGTTAATTAGAGAAGAATAAAACCGCAGTAATTAATTCACAGCTAAGATACTTTATTCTTGACCTCACAGGAAGACGAGTGTTATAAGAAGAAAGAAGAAAATTCAAAAGTAAGGTTATTACTTCAACATGTGATTTGGTAATTAATTTTTACATATACATATCTGTCAAAATGACAATAACTTGTAGTATAAACGTAGTAACGACGTGTGGGTTGCCAACTTGATGTATATCGATCTTCAACAACTGGGAGGGAGACCATCCGGACCGGGCGAGAATTCATCATTAAGACCAAGTAATTTATTTTCGATAAGAGTAGGCTCAAAGTATTGAGACAGTAAGGGACTACCAGAGAACTTAAGTAGGTGATTGAAGTAAGAGGGATCCGGATCGAAGGAGTTGTCGGGGAAAGATTGTTTGAAATAGGTGGTAAAAATGTTGGCAATGATAAGTGGATCAGTTGATAAAATGTTTTCAAAAGAGAGGGAGGGAGGGTAACCGTCAGATTTTCTTTAATAGTTGACGAAGTCGAAAAAAGACATATATAGGTTCATTTATAAGATTTTTTTTGTGCTTTATTAATATAAAGCTGGTAGAGAGAGTTATAAAGCTGGCTATATTGAAAGTAATAACCAAGGTAGTTGGAAAAGTCAGAAACGGAATTGGTACGAAGGAAAACTGCCCATAACTTGTTTCTCTTGTTGCGTAAGGCCCGAAGTTTGTGATTGTACCAAGGGGGAGATGTAGATGCTGTTTTCTGACGAAACAAGAGGACATAAAGAAGAATAGCTTTGAATATTAATCTGCGAAAACTCAAGGTGGCATCGTTTAAAGATAAATTTGCAAAATCAAAGGAAGCCCTACTCAGATAGGTATTAATTTGGCGGAAATTAGCTTTGTGAAAGTCGTAAGAAAAGACTGCGGGAGGAGTGAAGTGAGTGGACTGGGATAGAAAGTGAAAGAAGAAAGGGGGATGAAAGTTATCAATAGTCGATAGTGATAGGGGACAGATCAAGAATAACGAGTTAATAGGATCAGTTGTGATAATAAGGTCTAATTTTCTACCCATGTAGTTAGAGAAACTACTATCGTGGCATGAATTGAATTAGTAAGCCGATCTATGACGAGGCATTCCTTAGTTGAGTTGACATTTGAAGCGATGAAAAAGAATTCATCATCGGATGGAATCCAGCGCAATTGAGTGAGATTAAAGTCACCAAATATAAGCATGTCGTCGAGGGAATCAGATAATTCGATTATTGATCAATCGAGTCGATAAGAAGTAAGATTCGATAGGCTGGGCCGGTAGAATGTAACAACACATAACATACAGGGATCTGCGGGGAAGAGTTATTTTTATTGAAACGAAGTAGATCTCGGAAGAGGAAAAAGTAGCAATGAGGGAAAAGTCGAGGTCATTGTGGATAGTAGAACGCCTCGAGACGGGGGGTCATTTAAAGGGTGGGTATGGTCATCATCTAGAAAGACGTTTAAAGTAGGGGGAAATAACTCATGGCTCTATATATCGGCGATCAAACTGGTTTCAGTCAGAGCATATATATTGAGAGCATGGGTTTGGCGTAAAACAGGAAGTTTGTAGAGAAGAGGAGTGTGGGAGTGTGGTTGAGGTACTGGCAAGAATGGCGAGTTATGGACGAACAAACTTATTGTGGTCATTACAGCTAAGTTCGAGATGTGTTATCCTTTTAGAATGTACATAGTTATCAAAAGCAGCAAGATCAGCCGCTACTTTTTGGGGGGACATATTCAGGATCTCGTGGAACCTGATATACATTTTCTTGAGGCTGTTCAGTTCAATAGGTAGGCCTTCCTGTTGGATGGAAACCATCACGCTTGTTTTGGTATTACCCTCATAACAAATTGGTATACTATATTATAATATCGTATAGTATACTATCTACATATTGTATATGTACTTACATACATACATAGGACCCTTTGTTAAATTCAAGTAATAACTTGTCCTTATATTTCTTAGGGTTGATGATTTTTTCGGTTGCCTAAGGCCCTTTGGATTAGTCCAGTATTCAGCGTAGCTGTCAGTCATCAATCATGTTATTTTCAATTGGACATTGTTAGATGATACCCCAAAACGGGGCTAAGGATCTATGTGTAGGTAACAAGCGCATCTTCTTCTCAGACAATTAGCCTGTTAATTTTTCTCGATGCAGGATGATCGAGGAGATTGAGACAGAAACGAACTTAGACTCTACAGTGTAGAGTAGTGTAGACCAGTAGTGCTGCTTGACTAAATAAATAGATATATAAATTCACCTTTAATTCCACGAGACAGTCATGTAAAACCCTGAATTTATCGAGAGTCGAAATCTCTTGAGCATGGTATCTGTATTATTATCAGATGAACTTTCACCAGTTACCAGCTTTACGGTCCAGGAACTAAACCTGTATTATCCAGCGCTATTAAATTAGGCACTGCACCTATAACTGCCTTTGAGAATCTTTCATTGCCCGGGTGATACCTACGCAGGCTAAGCAAGCTTTGTGCACTATAACAAGAATGCGTAGCTTTGTACGACCAATAAATCATCTTGGGTTTCAGTCCCCAGTGTTTTGTCAACGCAAACTACCTGGCTTTTCTAAAGAGACCAATATTTTATGATACTTACTTACCTAAGATAGCGCTTAATCATCCTCCTAGCTCAAAATTTAAGGCCCAAATAGTGGTGATATACAGACGGACGGATGAAGCTTAGTCGACTTCGCTATTGATACTATACGCTATGTTATAAATTATGTACCAAACTTGCTATATACCCTTAGGATAAGGTATACGGTACGCTTAGCATAGGGTAATGAGCCGAGTAATCGAAACAGAACGAACGTCATGGGCGTGTTATTTTAAGGTACGACAAAAAGTTGTCCTCAATTTTAATAAGACACTTTAGTTATGAAAAAGTGGGCGTGGCAGTGGGCGGATTTCAAACATTTTTACACTTATACTCCATCTTTTTCTCAGAAGCCCAGATATTAAGTGTCATCCTCCTACTTCAAAATCTAAGGCCCAAAGAGTGGTGACATACGGACAGACGGACGGTCGGACGGACATGGCTAAATAGACTTCGCTATTGATACTGATCACGAATATATATAATTTATAGGGTCTATCTCGATTATTTCTCTATGTTACAAACTTTGTATCAAACTTAATATACCCTTAGGATAGGGTATGAAAAGGATATTCTCCAACGATTTCATTGGTAACTGACAAGGGTAACTTCAATAGCAAGTAAAAAACCAGTAGTTACGAAGCAACAACAAGCCTCGGATAAGGATGATCCCACTGTTGACAACCCCAGCAAACAAAATAAGGACAACGAACTTTGGATCTGCACGTGGAATGTTCGGACCCTAAACAGGCCGCGTGCAGCCGAACAACTAGCAGAGGCCCTATACTGCTACAATGCAGATATCACCGCCATCCAGGAAGTGCGATGGGATGGCCCGGGCAAACAGAGTATGAAACATACAGAAAAGCTACAATCCGTCTGGAACGGATCGTATGATACCCTATCCTCCTCTATATAAAATGGGCGTGGCCAAATTGCATTTTGTACTCAAATATAGCTATAATGTCGAACGTTTGAGAATGTTCCATGTAAAATTTTATCAAAATAGGTTTTTTGATGATAACGCCCCCAAAAAGTGGGCGTTGCCAAAACTGTTCTATGGGTGAATTGTAGGGAATCTAAATACCCAAATATTTGGTCTTAACAAAATTTTTCGGTTTCATATAATTTAGTGAAGTTATAAAAAAGTAGGCGTGGCAGTGGGCGGATGTAAAAAATTTTTACACTTGTACTGTATCTTTTTCTTGGAAGCCCAGATATGAAATTTCAGCGTCCTAGTTAATAATTGAAGGCCCAAAAATCGGTTTTGTGATGAAAACGCCCCCAAAAAGTGGGCGTGGCCAAAACTTTTGTATGGGTAGATTGTAGGGAATCTAAATGCCTAAATATTTGGTCTTAACAAAATTTTTCGGTTTCATATAATTTAGTGAAGTTATGAAAAAGTTGGCGTGGTAGTGGACCTATTTCAAAAATGTTTACACTTGTACTGTATCTTTTTCTCAGAAGCCCAGATATGAAATTTCATCGTCCTAGCTCAAAATTTAAGGCCCAAAAAGCGGTGACATACGGACGGACGGACGGACGGACGGTCATCGCTCAATCGATTTCGCTATTGATGCTGATCACGAATATATATACTTTATAGGGTCTATCTCGATTATTTCTCTATGTTACAAACTATGTGTCAAACTTAATAAACCCTTAGGATAGGGTATAAAAACTGTGACGTATACTACGGTGACTGCTATAGGGAATAGAAACAGCGCTTATTTGGATGTGGGTTCATCATACGCGGCAGACTTAGGCAAGAAGTCTTGAGCTTTCGACACGTTGCGGCGGGGCGAAATGTCAGTATAGCAAGCACACGGTTTCGTCATTTCAATATCCACAAGGGGACATGACGATCTCCTGATCATCAAACGGTCAATCAAATAGACCACATCGCGATCGACGCAAGGCATGCATCCAGTATTATGGATGTCCGAACCTTCCGAGCAGCCAACATGGACTCGGATCACTACCTTGTTGTAGCCAAGGTACGAATGCGGATATCCCAAACGCCACAACTAAGAAGAACTACTGTGAGAAGATTTGACGTCGAAAAGCTGCAATCGCAAGACATAGCCAGAAACTTCGCCGAGCGCGTATCACGAAATCTCTCAACGACTCCTATTCCGCCAGCATCAAGCGCCGAAGACCAGTGGCAACGCTGCCAACAAGCCATCAGAAGTGCCGCAGCTAATGTGCTGGGTTTCACCCGACCACCACCAAGAAACCCCTGGTTTGACGATGAGTGCCGGCAAGCACATGCAGCTAAACAGCAAGCATACAAAGCGGGGCTGCAAAAAAGGACGAGAGCTGCTCGTGAGCGCTACGAGCACAAGAGGCGGGAAGGACATCGGCTTCTCCAAAAGAAGAAAAAAGAGCATGAGAAGAGCGCGATCGAAGATATTGAGAGATTATACTCCAGGAACAATGTACGGAAGTTTTACCAACAGGTGAAACGAACGTGCCAAGCCAACAAGACCCGTACCTGTAGAGATGAGGAAGGAAACCTCGTAGTCGAGTCACAGTCGGTGCTGAGAATTTGGAAAAACTTCTTCTGCAGACTGTACAACGGCGACGAAGACCAACATCCCGCTGTCAGGCAGAATGAACCATTCAATCCAGACGATGATAGCCAAAACTTCCGTCCACCTGACCAAAATGAAGTAAGGATAGCAATATCCAAACTTAAGTCCAACAAGTCTGCTGGACCTGACGGCTTACCAGCCGAGCTGTTCATGACCTGGCAGCTAGAAATTACCTGGTAGAGAGCATACAGCAACTCATTTCTAAAATATGGTCAGATGAGTGTATGCCTGTTGAATGGAATCTTAGCACCGTTTGCCCGATCCACAAGAAAGGAGAGCCCCTCAATTGCGCCAATTATAGAGGTATCAGTCTCCTCAACGCGTACAAGATCCTATCTGCCATATTGTGTGAACGTCTGAAACCCTTCGTCAACAACCTGATTGGACCCTATCAGTGTGGTTTCAGACCAGGAAAGTCCACAATCGATCAAATTTTCACACTTCGGCAGATCCTGGAAAAAACCCAAGAAGTCCAAATCGATACCCACCATCTTTTTATCGATTTCAAGGTCGCATATGACAGAGACGAGTTTACAGAGCCATGTCTAGTTTTGGTATCCCTGCCAAACTCGTCAGATTGAGAATTCTCGCTGCTCCATCAAGGTCGGTAACGATCTCACCGAGACCTTTGATGTCAAAAAAGGATTTAGACAAGGTGACGCGCTGTCATGTGATTTTTTTTACATCGTTGAATTGTGCGAAACGTACAAGTGAACACCGGAGGCACAATCTTTCAAAAGTCTGTGCAACTATTAGCGTACGCCGACGATATGGACATTATTGGAAGAACACAGCGGGCTGTCACCTAGTTCGTTAGTATTGAAACGGAAGCTGCCAAAATGGGTTTAGCGGTAAACAAGGCAAAACCAAATACATATATGCTGTTAACCAGAAGGGACACGCAATATTGGCGAATTGGACAGAACGTCACAATCGACAGCTATAACTTTGAGGTAGTAAGGGACTTTGTCTACCTCGGCTCTGCTATCAATTCTGACAATAACACCTTGGCAGAAATAAAACGAAGAATAACTCTTGTCAATCGCCGTTTCTTTGGGCTGAGAAGGCAATTGAGCAGTAAGGCCCTATCCCGAACAACTAAGGAGACTCTATATAAGACCTTGATCATCCCAGTCCTGCTTTATGGCGCTGATGCTTGGACTTGAAGTTGAAGGGGACCTGAACAAGCTTGGAATGCGCAACTGGAGGCAGTTAGCTAAGGACCGAGCTAACTGGAAAGGCTTGTTAGTTGAGCCCCGGTTCACCCCGAACTGTAGCGCCACCTAAGTAAGTATAAGATGGCATACAACTGCTTAGAACAGTGTCTTACTTAAAGCCAACTTAACAAAAGCACGATTAACTCAACAAATTTGATATTAGTTAAGAAACTAACATACATATCCATATGTACATACATACATAGATACATAAATGTACATATATGTGTGTACTAATTTTTTTTTTATCTCAAATACTCACAAGGCTTTTAGATATACACTGAGTTACAAAAAAAGTGGCGTAGTGATACTTTTTCGTATGATCTTATCCTTTTGTTAATATGCGGCTATGTTTTTGCCGAGCTTTATTTGTTTTTAGTTTGTTTGCTAGTTTGCATAATTTCTTTTAATTTTCTTTGTGATGTGCACATCATATTGCACCGTATTGTATTCGTGTTTTTCTATAGACGTGAGACATACCAAATTTGGCTTCCACGATCCCGTATGTGTTTTATTAAGTTTATTGTTCTGGATTTGTTTTAATTTGATTATTGATTAGTTGTTAGTGATTTTTGTAAAAAAATATGCAAATAATGGCACAAGAAGTCACATGTGCGCTGGCTTTAGTTGAGGGTGGCTGAAACGTGCGGTATGCCGATATTATGATAAGAAAACCGGAGAAGGCGTTAAAAAAAGCCAGTTAAGGTACAGGGAGACCAACTCCTACAAACGGCGTCAAGGATCAGGTCGCCCCGCAGTAACTACTGCAAGGCATGGCCGATATTTGGTGATTCAAAGTCTTCGGAATCGTCTCTAAACAGCAGTTGAACTGACTCACAGACTTTGAACTGTTAGAGGGACAGCTGTGAATGCTCAAACGGTAAGGAGGCTATTAGTAGAAAGTGGCCTGAGAGCAAGAAGACCTGCACGTGTAAGCGACGTCGACTTGAATTTGCTAATCTACACCCGGATTGGACAGAGTCCGACTGGGGTAGAGTCCTTTCCACTGATGACTCCAGGTTTCGTCTCCGTGTGGGGATGATAAGATGAGAGATACTCTCCGAACTCTCCCGTGTGGACAGAAATTTTCATGCGCGGAAAAACTGAGCTGTGCATAATGGAAGGATCAGTGACCTCTACGTATTATATCACCAACATAGTGGAGGAATATGTGGTTCTATTCGCACCATTTATGGAGGAAAACTTCTTGCTGATGCAAGACAATGCTAGACACCACGTCACCAGGTGCGTTACCGAATATTTGCAAGAAGTGGAAATCGACGTGATGGCTTGGGCTGTGATGAACACGTTTAGGACCTGCTGGAGAAAAAGTTTGGGATACGACCTGCCCTTCCAGAGGCACTCAGCGACCTGAGATCTGCTCTGACCGAGGAATGGGACATTTTGAACGATACCATCGTAAAAAAATTAATCCAATGTATGTATGCCTCGGCAAATATCTGGTTTGTTAGATGTTCGGGGAGACAATACACACTATCACAGGAACAAGGACTCGTTAAAAAAAAAAAACATACAGAAAAGCTACAATCCGTCTGGAACGGATCGTCTGATACCCTATCCTCCTCTCTATAAAGTGGGCGTGGCCAAATTGCATTTTGTACTCAAATATGGCTATAACCTCGAACGTTTGAGGATGTTACATGTAAAATTTTATCAAAATCGGTTTTTTGATGAAAACGCCCCCAAAAAGTGGGCGTTGCCAAAACTGTTCTATGGGTGAATTGTAGGGAATCTGAATACCTAAATATTTGGACTTAACAAAATTTTTCGGTTTCATATAATTTAGTAAAGTTATAAAAAAGTGGGCGTGGCAGTGGGCGGATTTCAAAAATGTTTACACTTGTACTGTATCTTTTCCTCAGAAGCCCAGATATGAAATTTCATCGTCCTAGCTCAAAATTTAAGGCCCAAAAAGCGGTGACATACGGATGGACGGACGGACGGACGGTCATCGCTCAATCGATTTCGCTATTGATGCTGATCACGAATATATATATATCCGTATGTCACCGCTTTTTGGGCCTTCAATTTTGAGCTAGGACGATGAAATTTCATATCTGGGCTTCTGAGGAAAAGATACAGTACAAGTGTAAAAATTTTTGAAATCCGCCCACTGCCACGCCCACTTTTTCATAACTTCACTAAATTATATGAAACCGAAAAATGTTGTTAAGACCAAATATTTAGGCATTTAGATTCCCTACAATTCACCCATACAAAAGTTTTGGCCACGCCCACTTCGTTTTCATCATAAAACCGATTTTTGAGCCTAAAATGTTTAACTAGGACGCTGAAATTTCATATCTGGGCTTCCGAGAAAAAGGTACAATACTAGTGTAAAATTTTTTTTAATCCGCCCACTGCCACGCCTACTTTTTTATAACTTCACTAAATTATATGAAACCGAAAAATTTTGTTAAGACCAAATATTTGGGTATTTGGATTCCCTACAATTCACCCATAGAATAGTTTTGGCCGCGCCCCCTTTTTGGGGGCGTTTTCATAAAAAACAGATTTTCATGAAATTTTACGTTTAACATGCTCAAACGTTCGACTTCGTATTTCAGTACAAAATGCAATATCAGCTCGCCCACTTTATAAGGGCTACATAGCAAGGAGGATAGGGTATCATACGATCCGTTCCAGACGGATTGTAGCTTTTCTGTGTGTTTTAATTTATTTTTTAACATGAATTACTTATGTTCATATTAATAAACAAAACTATATTAAAAAAACCTTTTTTTTCCAACTTACTTGAAGTAATTGCGACATATGTATCAAGGAGCTCCACTTTTTTTGTAACTTAGTGTACATACATACATACATATATACATAGGTGCCAGTTTGTATGACCCAGACGTGCACTTTATTTTAACTTATTTAAAAAGTAAAAACGAGAATTAAAGTACCACTAATTTTTTTATTTTCGCACAAATCTCTTTTATTTGTTAACAATTAATCTTTGTTTACAATAATCAGTAAACATTTTTTTTTTTTTTTGTTTTGTTTGAATTTAATACAACGATATGGCCAAGAGGTCATTGCGCACTTCTTTTCACGTTGATGCAAAAACCACTCAAAAAGAAGAATTTCGATTTCCACATATTCGTAATCAGTGCCGCGCTATTTAAAATTTTAGTTTTTGCTCCTGAATAGGTGTTGAAAACAGCATTTAATATCGCTACTTTCTTCGATTTTAATTAGCTGAAGGCAGATTTTGACGTATTGAAATCTACAGCGTTCATCAAGCTTTTTAATATCTTAACTTTGGTTTTTAAAGACAAAGTGTTTTTTTTAAGTTTAATTGACATTCTTAATGCACCGCATTTAAATCAAATATTCACTGGCGTGTAACCAAATATTTGCTTGAGTATGACAATAAAAAACAAAAACAAATGTACATAATTTGCTGTTTTTTATTTTTACCTTGATAAAGCAAAATAATTGCAAAAATGGGAATTCATCAATACTAAGACCAAAATTGCTTAAAAATGCATTAAAAGTCAGGTTCTAATTTATGGAAGATGTAATTTGTGAGCATCCGCTGTATCAAAATAAGCTAGCAGTCAAAAAACCCTTTGTTAATAGTGTCAATAAAAGAAAACGATTAAAATTTGCAAAACGGTACATAAACAAGGACTTCGATTGGAAAAACTTAGTTTTACGTACGAAAGTAAATTTTTCTTGTTTGAGTAACATTAAGAAACGACCAAAACAAATGTACCTACATGCACCCTAGACAACTATCTGCAAACATGTGAAATCAAAATATGTAACATTATTGGCGTCCTTTCTCATAGTAGGTTGCAGTTCCATGCGCTATCCACGGTATATTAATTTTGATACATAGTTTATAGAGAAATAATCGAGATACGCAATATAAAGTATATATGTACATATGTATGTACGTACATTCGTGATCAATATCAATAGCGAAGACGATTTAGCTACATATGTCCGTCCGTTCGTTCGTCTATCCGTATGTCACCACTTTTGAGTTAGGAGGACGAAATTTTATATCTGGGGGTTTGAGAAGGAAAAGCAGCACAAGTGTAAGAATTTTTCAATTCCGCCCACTGCGACAACCACTTCTTCATAACTTCACTATTAATTTAATTACATGGAACTGAACATTTTTATTAAGACCAAATATTTAGATATTCAATATGCCTTTAGTCACGCTCACTTTTTGAAGCGTTTTCATAAAAAATCCGATTTTTATAATATTTTTCATCTAAATTCCTCAAACATTCGAAGTTATCTTACTAATTCAAAAAAACAATGCAGTATGCTACTCCCATTTTGTTAGGGCTGTTGGAAAGGAACAGGGATAGGGTATCAAACAGTCCATTCCAGAGAGATTGTAGGTTTTCTGTATGTTTTTTTGCATGTGATAATGTAATGATGTAACTTTGTTTTGTTGCACAATTTAAAATTGTTCGCTTTTAAACTTGTTCATACATAAGTTTGCAATATTAGAAGCCAATACTTAATTTGTATCTTCTTTCTCATCATTCATCACATTTGTACTGTATGCAAAGCGTTATACACATTGATTTTGCAAACAGTTGAACAACTGCTGTAGGAGCTACATAGGTTATACCATTATCAGTGGACACAATTTCACATACACCTGAATAATATAGATACATAAAACAATGTAAAGCGTATGTATGTACGTACTTACTCATCAGTGTCCAGTAAAAAGAATCTTTGTTCAGAAACTTCAACTCCATGTTTCTTGCGGAGCGTATCTTTTCAGCAAACACCTTCTCCCATGCATTCAACTTGATCAACTTGATGCCCCAGAAAACGTCATGTGTCCGTTTCAGTCGTTCGTCCGTACATTTCTACAAAGAATTATATGTACATAACTGTGGGTGAAACTGACAAAGCTGTCCCCACCAACCACATCCATACAAGCTCATGAATACCAAACGTCTGGAATTTCTAATGGGACCGGTCAGCACCGTCAACATTACCCAAGTACTTTTTTCTTCTCTTCCGATTTCACTCATGCATTGCAGCAGATTCCTGTTAGGCAGATTCCTCGTTCTCGGTTTCAGTAATGTATGGTTGGGTTGATGTGGACCATATACAAACTCGCATAGAAACGACAATAAATAACTTACCGCTACCATTTCAGAATTATTTGACATTGCCTTTCCAATTAGAAATTGCAGAGGGGTCATTGTCAGGATACACACGAACGAGCCAATAATTGCACTTACTCCCAATCGCATATACAGCAAATACATCACCACGCCAATCTATCAAATGCGCACAAGAAGAATGATAAGAGGGAAATGAATGACTATGTAGGTACTATGTATTTACTTATGTATGTACATACATACATACTTATATACTATATATGCAAATCTTTTTAACATCACTCTCACATTGTTTGCTGAATTACATTTGATCCCGTGCGAAGTATTCGAATGGCAGGAGTTGACTAGGCATGCCTAGCCCCTCCTATGGGTATCCCGATTAATTACAAGTTTCCTATTGTGCCGAGAGTTAATTTCGACTATTAGATGAACGGAAAGAATGTTTTGGTATTCTTCCAGCGAACGAGCGAGTGGGAAATGTTCAAAGAGAAGAAAGGATAAAAGTTTTACTACTGTATAAGTAATGATATACTTTTATCCCAATTATCCTGATTGGGTTTGTTAGTAAATCGGAGATAGCATTAGCATACGTTGTGGGAATATTTTATTTACAATTAATGGAGGAGTTAGATAAAGGCGAATACATATAAAACTTACGCGTTAGGAACACGAGCCCAGATCTACTTTCATTGTACAAAAATCTAGGTAACTGATTCTTTTTGATTGAAACAATATTCATTTATATTTAACCCTCTACTACATATGAAACCATATGTACATGAATTTCAATTTTCCAGCGTCGGTCAGAAGTACTACATGACAGTGATGGGAATGAAACCGTTATTGAGTGTAATTGGTAACCTTTGTGTAGGTAGTAGTAGTAGAATGACTTTATTTTCCTCTAACTTACACAAGCGCCAAAATAACTTACATATTCATATACGAAAATATAATTTTTTCTTGCATGCTTAGACACTGGTGAGTGAAATTTGGATATAACCCTAAAGGAGGGCTTTACACTATTCCTGGAGATGGCTCTCAAAGTGAAAATGAAATTCTGGAGTCAGATGATGGAGCAGTGGAAGATGGGGAAGAACATGTGGTGATACCTGAAACGGATGAAAGCAGTGTATATGATTCGGAGGATGACGAGTCATTTGTTTAGTCAGAGTGCGTAGAAAGAAAAGGCAAAGGAGAGGAGGAGGAGCAGGAGATGCCAATATACCGGAAGGGAAGCTTGAATTCCTGTTATCCAACGTCCTCATCTGCGCGAGGGGAGAAAGTAAGGAAAACCATAGCTCGGCAGCGTGAGTTTCCGGTAAATGCGATCGGATTCAACCGTTCTTCCATAGTCCTGGTGGAATGGTTCTCGTTCCTCTTAACTTAAATTACTCAGATTTTCAGGAAAACGATCTGAATGGCAGAAGAGAAAATGTAGCTTAAGGCTCATATTGCATCCAAGTTGCTAAAAGTGCAGCACTAGCTCAATGGGTCGTATACAAAAAGATGAGTTCAAGCTGTTTACTTACTTTTCTGAGATCTTTCTTAACATGGGGTGCAAAAAAAATACACTGACCGAGTTAGATCTCATGTTGTGAGTTCGATCTCAAAGTGTTGAGATCGATCACAAATTGAAAGCTAGATGTGAGAAATACCTTTTTTTGATATATAAAAAGTTGAGAAAACGATTGATTGCATGAGATCGATCTCAGAAATTGTTAAGCATGGTATTTCCCTTACTTAGTTCATATACAACTGTCAAGATGATAGAATTTCAGCTAAATTTCGTTACACTAAATTGCACGACTGAGTTATACGTACTTGCACCTTAATGCTATAAGTTTACATCCTTATAACCATTGAAATTCTCGTCTTCTTCTGCTTACACATGAGTTCTAATTACGTGGGTGTGTGATTCTCCCTTTTTGATGGAAATGATAAAACTAAACTGATGCTATCTGGGAAATTTCAAAAACAATTTTTTTTTCTTAAAACGCCCTCAAAAAGTGGGCGTCGTCATATATGGTGTTCAGGTGAATTATAGAGAACTACAAGGCCTATTAATTTTGTTTTAACAAATTTTTCAATTTCGAGTACAAATATTGAAAAAGTTAAAATTTTGAAAAGTGGGGGTGGCAGTTCCAAAACTTCGTACGTCATATTTTCGCATTGTCATACCCACTTCAGATATTAAACTTAAACCCAATCGCTAAAGAAATAGTCGAAAAATAGCCAATTTGTAAAAGTACCATTATACGAAAAGTGCCATCTAATAGCATATGTACATATATCCAAACTAGCATATACGAAATTTTATCAAAATCGTTCGTTTTCTAGTGAAATCGGCCTTAAATAAAGTATCTTTAATTTTGATGTTAGAATGAAAATTCCTCTCTAGCGATCATCCCACAGATCCCAGATATGAAGTTTGAGCAAATCCGTCCAGCCGTTTAGGCTGCAGTCGACTATACAGACAGACAGACAGACAAACAGATGGAATTGGCGGACCCACTTTTTTGGACCTCTCCATCATAGTAATGTTAAGTTTGATTAAAATCTCATGTTCGAAATTTTTCACGAAACCAATCCGTTCACGACTCCCGCATATAAAAAAAATTCTATTTTAATCATATGAGAAATAATTCATCAGCAATACTATTGGGCGATGAAGGATATGGCATTACTCCATGGTTAATGACACCATTAAAACAAACAAGTAATGGTACTGAACGTAAATTAAATGCTGAAATTCTAATCACATCTTAATAAGACAGAGAGAGCTTTGAGATCGATATCAAATCCATCGAGTAAGAGCCATTAAGAACGATCTCATTTTTTTCCATATGAAACTGAGTCCGAGTTCCGTTTTGCACAATCGATCTCACATGTGAGTTCAAGCTCTGACTCTGAGATCGTGCTCATCTTTTTGCATACGACCCAATATGTTAATGGTAGTCGCTCGACTTTTTATTTCCCAAGAAATATTTCACTACTCAAACGAACTCATTCCACGTACATAGATTTCTCAACAATTGTCATGCGATTGTTGAAATTTGAATCATTTATTTATTTTCCGATCTGAGGACCATCAAAAATACCAGCTTTTGTCTTTTCAGTATTCAATTTTGCAAACATTTTTGTAATGTACTTGAAACATTCCCCATCTTTATTAAGAGGTTTTACATACTGTTTCATGGCTGTACTTTCCATTATGACTTCCAAAGTTATTAACAATTAGAGTTAGCGAAGGTAGTTTAAACAAAAGGCATTTTCGATGTACTATTCAAATATAAATAGCCATTTCTCTTTAATTTCCACTTCCTTAGATCATATTCTTTGTTTTAAAATTGTAAACTATTATAAATAACTAGTATAAATAAACAAATAAAGATAATAAACATACAGAAAAGCTAAAATCCGTCTGGAACGGATCGTATGTATGATACCTTATCCTGCTCTCTAAAAAGTGGGAGTGGCCAAATTGCATTTTGTACTCAAATATGGCAGTAACCCCAAACGTTTGAGGATGATACATGTAAATTTATATTTAAATTGTAATTTAATCAAAATCGGTTTTTCTTGATGAAATTCTCCCAAATAGTGGGCGTGGCCAAAACTGTTGTATGAATGAATTGTAGGGAATCTGAATGCCTAAATTTTTGGTCTTAACAAAATTTTTCGGTTTCATATAATTTAGTGAAAATATAAAAACAGCAGGCGTGGCAGTGGCCGGATTTAAAAATTTTTTACACTTGTACTGTATCTTTTCTCAGAAGCCCAGTTATGAAATTTCAGCGTCCTAGCATTGTATATAAATCTAATAGTATTATCACTTGACGAAATTTTTTCTTAGTTACCTTGTCAGACAGAGGGCGAAAAGCAAAGTGGTTTCTCTTACACACCGAAAGAGAGTTTTGAGCGAACAAATGGATAAACGAGAGAACAAAAGGAAAAACGGCAAGGAATATAAAAACAAAACTGACTCTCTTCTTGATCATGTACACACATCCAAATATGTACATGTTCGTGTGGTTTAATACCATCGTGATGGACGAGACGGGAGGATTATGTTTTCCTTTCGTGTTTTGTTTTTGTATTTTTTGGTGTTTACCTTAATTATGAATGAAGTTATTTTTCTGCAATATACACAATTGCACACACACTCAAACGTTGCCACATTTTATTATTTCTATGCGGGAATTAGCGACGTTGCAATATTGTAGATGTATGTAGTTAATGCAAATGCAAATGCTTTTTTTCTTGTTAATACATATGTATGTGTATGTATTAATCAATGTAAATATTTAATACGTATTCTAATGTTTTGTACCACAACAACAGATTTATTTTATTTAATTACAAACATTGGATTGAAATGACAAATTGATGAAAACAACCTTTTTTTTCCTTTTTGGAGTAAATTACGGTTACCAATACGGATTATGCTGAAAATTTTTTATTGCCCCTAACTATATGCAGATACATATGTGACTATTTATACCTAGAATTGTAGTTCTATATGTAAGTACTTACATATGTATGTATGTACGTACATATATTCTTGTATTCTTTCCACAAAACCCAGTGGGGTAAAATACTAGATGCATTTTATTTTTTTAAGTGTCCCCAGTAGGCCTATTCCTCTATCACAACTTCATAAATTCTATTATTGCACATGCATTCAAAGGGATATAATATACATTTAATACATACGTATGTGTGCATGTATGTACATATGTATGTACATAAATATAACAATTTCATAAACTATACTTTTATTTACTGTTAATGGAGGCGAATCATTTTGAACCACTTTTACTGCAGTTGAAACTTCAAAAATAGTTCTTTTCTTTCCAACTGTGCTTGCCCCCGAATTCATAATTCTAAAGCACGTATCGTCAATTACAACGTCACTGCATTTGCACACCGTTATGCATGATTTGGGAACTGCATTTTTAGTGAGGCATTTTCGAATTGCCTTTATTATTATATCTTTCAAGTAAAAATGTTCTTCGCAAAAAAGGGCATTTTTTTTCAAAGTTGTTTTCTGAGAATGCTAATGAAAAGCACACCTATATAAGTGTATAGGTATGTGTATCTACAAACAAAGTTGAACGCAGTCCACCTCGGCAGAAACTTCGCAGGACACATAACGATCATCTATTTTTATACCCTATCCTAAGGGTATATTAAGTTTGACACATAGTTTGTAACATAGAGAAATAATCGAGATAGACCCTATAAAGTATATATATTCGTGATCAGCATCAATAGCGAAATCGATTGAGCGATGACCGTCCGTCCGTCCGTCCGTCCGTCCGTATGTCACCGCTTTTTGGGCCTTAAATTTTGAGCTAGGACGATGAAATTTCATATCTGGGCTTCTGAGAAAAAGATACAGTACAAGTGTAAAAATTTTTGAAGTCCGCCCACTGCCACGCCCACTTTTTCATAACTTCACTAAATTATATGAAACCGAAAAATTTTGTTAAGACCAAATATTTGGGTATTTAGATTCCCTACAATTCACCCATAGAACAGTTTTGGCCACGCCCACTTTTTGGGGGCGTTATCATCAAAAAACCTATTTTGATAAAATTTTACATGTAACATCCGCAAACGTTCGGCATTATAGCTATATTTGAGTATAAAATGCAATTTGGCCGCGCCCACTTTATAGAGAGGAGGATAGGGTATCAGACGATCCGTTCCAGACGGATTGTAGCTTTTCTGTATGTTTTTTCTGTATTTTCGCTTTCCACCTTTTTTTGTGTGTTTGTTTGGTTCTCTTTTTTTTCTCTTTGTTCTCTTTCTTCTCTTCTTACTTGATATCTGCGACTGTAAGAGCAAATGGATAGTTGGGAGCGAATGAGAAAAAAGTTACCTTGCTTGTTAGAGGCGCTAGTGTCGATATCCTCAAGTGATACTACTATTAGATTTATATACAATGGTCCTAGTTAAAAATTTAAGGCCCAAAAATCGGTTTTTTGATGAAAACGCCTCCAAAAAGTGGGCGTGGCCAAAACGTATGTATGGGTGGATTGTAGGGAATCTGAATGCCTAAATATTTGGTCTGAACAAAATTTTTCGGTTTCGTATAATTTAGTGAAGTTATGAAAAGGTGGGTGTGGCAGTGGGCGGATTTAAAAAATGTTTACACTTGTACTGTATCTTTTTCTCAGAAGTCCAGATATGAAATTTCATCGCCATAGCTCAAAATGTAAGGCCCAGAAAGCGGTGACATACGGACGGACGGACGGACGGACGGTCATCACTCAATCGATTTCGCTATTGATGCTGATCACGAATATATACATATCCTTTATAGGGTTTATCTCAATTATTTCTCTATGTTACAAACTATGTGTCAAACTTAATATACCCTTAGGATAGGGTATAATTATGGCTTGTGGTTTTTATGTCTTATCCTAAGGGTATATTAAGGTTGACACATAGTTAAAATGATGGCTGGATGCTGTAGGAATAGGGTAGGCACTGATTGGCGTCAACTTGGCGAAGTCTAGTGTTGTAACTGTTACTGCGCATCAATTGTGCTTATTTTACCTCCCAGTGGTAGCCATCGGGTACTGGTTGGTGTCCATCCGGACCCAACTTGCTGAACTTATAAGCGCGAGTGTTGGACAGGAGAAAATAGCAGCACTATAAATACGACAGCGGACGAACTCTCTCGATTTGGTCAACGGTGGCGTCACAGCTTCAAACGGAAGCATAGCACTTTATCTGGGCTACTTCAACATATTCGGAGCTCAGGCCGATAAAGATTTCCAAGAATAAGTCAGGTTTTTGGAAAGAGATGGTGACGGATGAGCCCTTATTGGGCCAACGGCAGCGCTCACATCCCCGAAGCGGGTTACTGACATCGGTTTAAAACCGGCTCCTCGTCCTAGCGGTTCCAAAAAATGGAACTGACCCTCCAGGTTGGAGGTTGTGCCGTCGGGATAACTTCCTTACCACGTAAAAAAACACTAGTTATGAGAGAGATGTGATCCGCATCAAGGCTACATTTCAAAACATCAGCATAATATGTGCACACGCCCCTACCGACGAAGCTGAAGACTCTATCAAGGAGGAGTTTTATGACCTCCTGGACGGAGCCTACGGAGCCTGTCCGGAGTATGACGTCAAAGTCATACTCAGGGACTTCAATGCCAAAATCGATAAGGAAAACATCTTCGGCGGATTAGTTGGAAAGCACAGCCTCCACGAAACGACAACAGACATTTTCTTGTTGCAGCTGAATTCAGAGCTCGACTATCCAACGAGAAGAAGCTGGAAGCCGTAGCACGACTGGAGTAGCCAGAGTCTACAGAGAGCGCCTGAGCGAAAGACTCTCCGCTGTGCATTCACCATCCCCAAACGCCAACAATCTGTGGAACCAGTAACGCGACATCATCAAAGGCTACCACCCAAAAAGAGCCCTTGGTATGATGATGAATGCGTGCGTCGGAAAAAGGTGACGGAAAATGCACATGTGCAAGCGCTGCAGCGCAAAACAAGGGCAGCGAGAGAAGAGTATCGAACCAGAAGAAGGGAGGAGAAGAATATCCTGCGTAAGAAAATAAGGGCCCACGCAGTCTCCCAGCTCAAGGATATCGAAGTGTCCCGCGATAGAAACAACATCCGGATGTTTTTTAGGAAAGCCAAGCAACTGGCAGCTGGCTTCAAGCCCGGAACGCAGGCTCTTCGAAACAGTGAAGGAAACCTAGTTACCGAAGCACAGGGAATAGTAGATGTGTTTAAACAGCATTTCCAGCAGCTACTTAATGGGCAGGTAGAGAGAGTGATAGGGCAAGAAGAGAACCCGCATCCAGTCAATGAAGAATCCATCCCCCCTCCTAGTTTTGAAGAGGTCATCTCAGCTATCAAAATGCTGAAGAACAACAAGGCCGCCGGCTCTGATGGTCTACCAGCAGAGCTTTTCAAACATGGTGGTGATGCTTTGGTAGGGTGCATGCACCAAGTCATTAACCAAGTATGGGTGGATGAAGTCATGCCCCATGACTGGACTATCAGCTCTATATGCCCCATCTTCAAGAAAGGCGAATGTCTTGTAAGAACTACAGAGGCATATCCCTGCCTAATGTCGCATATAAGATCCTATCCAACGTACTGTGTGAACGTCTGAAGCCTTTCTGCATCACACTAATCGGTACGTACCAGTGTGGCTTCCGGCCCGGCAGATCGACGATCGACCAAATTTTCACACTAAGGCAAATCCTGGAAATGACTAACGAATTTCAAGTCGAGACTCACCATCTTTTCATCGACTTTAAAGCCGCTTATGATAGCATTCATCGTCTGGAGCTCTACAAGGCGATGGCCGAATTCGGGATCCCCGCTAGTGTCGATATCCTCAAGTGATACTACTATTAGATTTATATACAATGGTCCTAGTTAAAAATTTAAGGCCCAAAAATCGGTTTTTTGATGAAAACGCCTCCAAAAAGTGGGCGTGGCCAAAACGTATGTATGGGTGGATTGTAGGGAATCTGAATGCCTAAATATTTGGTCTGAACAAAATTTTCACACTAAGGCAAATCCTGGAAATGACTAACGAATTTCAAGTCGAGACTCACCATCTTTTCATCGACTTTAAAGCCGCTTATGATAGCATTCATCGTCTGGAGCTCTACAAGGCGATGGCCGAATTCGGGATCCCGGCTAAACTGATCCAGCTGTGCCGCGTGACGCTGGAAAACACACGGTGCAACGTGCAATTCGGAAACAGTTCCTCCGAACTATTCCAAATATGCACCGGATTTCGTCAAGGAGATGCGCTATCATGTGACTTCTTCAATCTTGTGCTAGAACAGATAGTGCGCAGGGCAGGTGTAAACGCGGAAGGCACTATCTTCAACAAATCTGTCCAGCTGCTGGGATATGCAGACGATATTGACATCATCGGTCGCTCCCAGCGCGCCGTGTTAGAGGCTTTTACGGCAATTGAAGAACAGGCGAAACGATTTGGTCTTGAAGTAAATGAGGACAAAACCAAGTACATGTTGTCAACAATCAAAGAAGCATCTGTCCACCGCCTAGGACAGAACGTCACTGTTGGCAACAGTAACTTCGAAGTGGTTAAGGAGTTTACCTATCTCGGAATGACACCTTAGTGGAGATTCGACGAAGACTTACCCTAGGAAAACGTTGCTACTTCGGTTTGGCGAAACAAATGGGGTCAAAACTCCTAACTCGGAAGACGAAATGTATGCTCTACAAAACTTTGATCCTGCCAGTTCTGCTGTATGGAGCCGAGTGCTGGACCATAAGCAAGAAAGCAGAGCAAATACTGAACACTTTCGAAAGAAAAATTCTTCGTCGGATATTCGGTCCCGTATGCGAGGGCGAATGGAGGAGAAGATACAACCGCGAACTCTATGAGCTGTACCAAGATGTGGATGTAGTCCAAAAAGCCAAAACATGTCGACTACATTTTCTCGGCCACATCGAGCGAATGGACAATAATGCTCCAGCAAAGAGGATCTTCGAATCACAGCCCCCAGGTTCGAGACGACAAGGAAGACCGAACCTCCGTTTTAAGGACCAAGCTATCACGGATGCCAGAGCGCTTGGTCCAGACAACTGAAAGCAGCGTGCCCGGGATCGAAGAGTATGGAAGGCTGCCGTGTCTCAGGCAGAGACTCTTTACGGGTCGGGAGCCCGTTAAGTAAGTAAGTAAGCATAGTTAAAATATTTATTTAAATATTTTTAGTTGCACCTTTTTCAAATATTTTTAGATGTATCTACAATATATATACATACATACCTACATATATTTAATTACAGACGATGGTCTTTCTGCCGATGGAATCCCTAACATTGCCTTAAAAGCTGCAATCAATTGGCGCCCACACATCTTCGCAGATATGTATAACACTTGCCTAAAAGAAGGAGTATTCCCCGACCAGTGGAAGAAACAAAGACTGGTCCTCCTACCAAAAGGTAGTAAACTACCACAGAATCCCTCATCGTATAGGCCTCTGTGCATGTTGGACACAATGGGCAAAATACTGGAGCGTATCATAAGTGACAGGGTGGAGAGTGCAATCGATGAGGCAGGAGGCCTTGCAGCTCACCAGTAAGGTTTCCGTAAGACACGGTCTACGATCAACGCTATCGACGAAGTTGTGAATACCGCATCAAAAGCCATAGAAGGAAGATGATGGAAGGGCGGGAACAAACAGTACTGCGCAATCATCACGCTGGATGTAAAGAACGCCTTCAACACCCCAAACTGGAGAAACATCTTGCGAGCACTTACCGCCAAGAGAGTACCAGAATACCTGCAGAAGATAATGACGGACTATTTCAGAAATAGAATATTGCTTTACGACACCGACGATGGAACGAGCCAGTATAACGTCACAGACGGCGTTCCCCAAGGCTCCGTATTAGGTCCGCTACTGTGGAACTTAATGCATGATGGCGTCCTCAGACTTCGAACCCCGAGGTCTTCGAAAATAATTGGTTTCGCCGATGATATGGCGATCGTTGTAGTAAACAAACACCTTCAAGCTATTGGGATGGTCCAGGACTGGCTAGTACGCATGGGCCTACAACTTGCAGAAGAAAAGACTGAAGTAGTGCTCATCAGCAGCAGGCGAGACATGGAGACTATAAGGGTAACCGTGGGCGATCACGAAATAGCTTCCAAACCAGAGCTGAAGTACCTTGGCATTACCTTAGATGCAAGGTTAACCTATAAGCAGCACCTGCAGTATGCAGCTGAAAAGGCAGCAAAGGCAACGGCTGCCCTATCAAGGATAATGCCGAATATCGGGGGAGCAAAACATAAGAAGAGATTACTCTTAGCAAGAGTTACCGCATCAATAATGCTCTACGGTTCCCAAATATGGGCTAGTGCCGTGAAAACAAAAGCATACAGAAAGAAGACTGAGGCAGTCTACAGAACCAACGCGCTGAGAGTATGCAGCGCCTTCCGAACAACTTCCTACGACGCGGCATGTGTAGTGGCTGGCATGGTACCAATAGACCTTCTTGCAAAAGAAACCCAACAGAAATACCGTACCAGCAGGACAACGGCAACAGCGATTAGAAGCAATACTGAAGGACAAGGACCAAGGACAAGTCTGGAATGGCAGGAGAGATGGTGTCATTCTGACAAAAGCAGGTGGACGCAGAGATTGATACCCAATTGCAGAGATTGATACCTGCATAGATTTAGACACGACGACAACCCCTATTGTCCAACGTGCACGGGAGCAGTGGAGGATGCGGAACACATCATGTTCCACTGCCCACGATACTACGTAGAACGGCACCTGCTGGTAAACCAATTGGGCGAGGATTTAAGCCCAGACAACTTCACCAGACAGATGACGAGCAGCGAAGAGGCTTGGGACGCAGTTAACGACACTGT
Source organism: Xylota sylvarum (assembly GCA_905220385.1). Classification (NCBI taxonomy): domain Eukaryota; kingdom Metazoa; phylum Arthropoda; class Insecta; order Diptera; family Syrphidae; genus Xylota; species Xylota sylvarum. The sequence goes on along the minus strand of LR999957.1, from coordinate 62,826,948 downwards.
GACTACAATAATGAAAGAGCAGCGAAGACAGGAGCAGCAACGAAACGCAGCGCAGCAGACTGCTAACATCGCCCCCGCGAGATGAAATGCTTGACGGCAGTGCCGTGAGGACCAGGGGTAGAAGGGGAGGTAGGTTTAGTGCGTGGAAATCCCACACTGTTACTGAGTACGGGCTCAGTTTCGTCTTTAAAAGATTCCCACCTTCCTTCGAAAAAATAAAAGACTATGGTCTCCATCCAAGTTTTTATCAAAACTTTTAGATTCTTCGATTTCAAACTAGCCGAAATTACAAAGGGTGGCGTTGTAAAATTTTTAAATGGAATGATCGACGTCTAATGTTTTTCTTTCCGAGGGTATGTGAAAATTTTCAATAGACACTACGAGAATAGCACGCGCGTGCTCATATGTAGTACTGTCAGATTTTTACTGACTAAAAGCACCAGCCTTCGATATATATGTCTATTGTTAGATACTGCAACTAAGATATAACTCGTCAAGCAATTTTTTTTATCACGATGTAATAACTTTTGGCAGGTTTCTTTCCATTGAAAGATCCCGCATGTTCCGCAATTTAGACGCGATTAATCCTTATCTCACCGTCGAAAGGTATCGTTCTTTGTAGTCGGCGCAATACAATTGTACTTATTCAAAATTTGTAGGACTGTATTGTTGATATGTCCGATTAGTCGGTTTCTATGCTTTCTGCTGTTGGAATTTTGAGATCTCTATGGATATCGTCGTTTCTAGTATACCACGGTGCTTGGACAATTTCTCTAAGCTTGAAAACTTGAAAAGTTTGTATAATATTTGCCTTTGTTTTCTTGGTACAACCCCAAAGTTGTATACCGTAGGTCCGTTGTATACCGGTTTTAGCATTTGCTTGTACATATATAAGCAGTTTGTCCTCGGTACTTAGCTGGGAATGTTTTCCTAGTAACCAGTACATTACCCTATATTTGATTTGTACTGGTTACTCGGAAAACATTCCCAGCTAAGGACCGAGAACAAACTGCTTTTGTCTAATGTGATGTTTTACATCTGAGTGACCTGTAGCATTTGTGCTGCAAAAAGACCGAACAGAATATAAAACATACAAAAAAGCTACAATCCGTCTGAAATGGATCGTATGATACCCTATCCTCCATCCTATCGAGCCCCTATAAAGTGGGCGTGGCCGTTTTGCATTTTCTTTACTGCATTACGATGATAACTTCGAACGTTTGAAGATGTTACATGTAAAATTTTATCAAAATTGTTTTTTTTTTATGCAAACGCCCCCAAAAAGTGGGCCAAATCTGTTGTATGGATGAATTGTAGGGAATTTTAATGCCTAAATATTTGGTCTCAACAAAATTTTCCGGTTTCATATAATTTAGTGAAGTTATGACAAAGTGGGCGTGGCAGTGGGCGGATTTCAAAAATGTTTGCACTTGTACTGCATCTTTTTTTACAAAAGCCCAAAAGCCCACTTAGCTCAAAATTTAAGGTCCAAAAAGTGGTGACGGACATGGCTCAATCGTTTTCGCTATTGATACTGATTATGAATATATATACTTTATAGGGTCTATCTCGATTATTTCTCTATGTTACAAACTATGTATCAAACTTAATATACCCTTAACTATCTCGATTATTTCTCTATGTTACAAACTATGTATCAAACTTAATATACCCTTAGGATATGGTATAAACAACTCGTGTTACCTTTTTTACAAAAAAGTAAGGAAACAATTTCTTATTGCAAATCAGCTCCTTTCCGACTTGGTACCTATATTATTCTAAATAATGTAGAATATCATCAACCTTGATATGATTGTTATGTATGTAAAAACATATTTATGTATCTGCTGTCATAGTATAGTAATACGTATAAAAGATTGAGAATTTGTAGGTACATACATACATATGCAATATATGTCTTTCCTATATGTATGTACGAACAAATTCGCACTTGACAAATTTTATTTTACATGGCTTCCGAAAACACAAATGTAGTTATTTATGTATATGTACTTAAACATATATAGGTACATGTGTATTTGTATGCATATATATACATAGGTACATTTGTGCAGGGATTGTACGTTGATGTATATACGCATGGATGTATAATCCCTGTACTACATCTGTGCCTTTGCAAAATAAAAGAAGAGAGACGTATTAAGCTAACTTTTCTATGAACATTTGTGCATATATTTCTAGAGATTCTACTTCACTTGAGGCTTACACGTGTTTTCTGCCTAGAAATGCTACCTGGTTGAAAAGACCAGACAAATAGTAGCAATTAGGCCAACCTATCCTAATTTGCTACTATAATTTCAAGCGTTTAACGATGTTACCCCGCGGCCACACGAGTAAAGTACTGACAAGTAAGTTGCAAGACACTGACACTTTTTACGAACACATACAAACTTTTGGTACTTGCCCGTCAACTTTCCAAGTCAGGAATTTCCCGAACCAGTATCCAAGCAAGTTGCCAAGCAAGTAATTTCACAGCGCTGTCGAAATATGTAGATACTATTTATATGTAGTATATTTTTGATACTATTTCAAACGAAACTCGATAATGATACCCTTTTATTAATAGGAATATAGTAATTTGGTTAGAGTACGGTTTTTACCTCTCTGTGATCTTATTAATAAGGTAATGAGTTTGTGAATGTTAATGAAAAGTTTCCAAATCAATAATAATACTTTTTTGCTTTGTTGTGTTTCTTAAATTTTTATTCTTTCGTAAAATTTGTTGAATAATAAATTCGACAACACGAATTGAGCTCTATTTTGTAAAATAGATTCCCACAACTTAAAGCCGCAGTGTAAGTATTGTACCTAAGCCTTTCCAGAATACTGAGCACATATGTATGTATGTTAAGTTGAATGCAATAAATGACTCTATATTAAAAGTCTGTCCCTATTAAAAAACTAGGACACAATAAACAAGCGACTATATATTTTCGTGATACTCTATATTTGAAAATGGTACCCAATAATGTCTATTTCTAATACTATTGAAAATCGGAAAACTACAACACTGAAATCAACTTGCTTACCAAGTCTACGTCACAGCAACTACATAAATAGGAATATAACAAATAGTACACTTAAGCTATTTGCTTGAAAAAATTATCAAAATCAGTTTTTTAATAAAAACGTCCACAAAAGTAGGTGTGGATATATAAAATGTATATGTGAATTATACATAGATAATTTGAATACCGAAATATTCGGCCTTAATGATTTTTTCGATTTCGAACAAGAGTATACTGTTTTTTCTTCTCAAAAGCACAGATATGAAATTTCATCTTCCTAGCTCAAAATTTCAGACCAAAAAAGTGGTAACAAGCGGACAAACGGACGACCATGGGTCAATCGTTTTCGCCATTGATACTAGTCTTATCTTCTTATCTTAAATTATCATATTTTAACTTATCTTATCTTAAATACTATAGAATCCGAAACGCTAAGGCTACAAATATTCTTAAAATCACAGTTTGTCAAAAACCCCCAGATGTAGAAGCTTGAAATTTTGCACAGTAATTCCTTATTACCTGCATATGTTCGATAAAAAGGGATTTTCCAAAATTCGAGGTCTAACTGGGAAAACGGGTGTTAATATCGAATTTTCCGTCATTAAAAAATGCTTACACAATCCTAACTTTTATCTTATCAAATTTAAAAACAAAAAAAAGTTGTTTTTAGTCCCCGTCCCCGATTTATTTAAGCTATAAATCATCCTTCTGCGTTGTTCAATTTTCTTAATTATGTTATTAATGAAAGCAGTGACCAAGAAGCATCTGGGAGAGGCACAGGGAGGGAAGATATAAAAGAGCAGTTGGAAAAATAATGTCGGGGACTGTATGACCAACACAGTATGGATGTCTACAACAAATACTTGATACTGCTCGAAAATTAAGTGATTGAGGAGGTCAACCCCTTAGTATTGGAATATCTGCAACACTCTTGGAGTGGAATTGTGCATTGCAATAGTATAGTCTGGGATGATTGCACTATGTCACACAAAAGAGCAATCGAATCATTGGACAGACGTCGCTAGCCTTTCGAAGGCGATTGTGTGCTGACGAAGTACGAGACTGCCCAAAATCATCCTACTTCTGGCTAAAAACGAATGTTGTGTTTTAAACATACAGAAAACCGACATTCCGACAAACCGACATGGAACGGATGGTACAAGACCCTATCACGTACTTCCTTTGTATCAATCCAACTACATTGGGCGTGGCATACTGCATTTTTATATTGAATTCCAACTATAACTTTAAGCGTGAAATTTTTTAATACTTGTACTGCTTCTCCTCAAATCCCAGATATGAAATTTCATCCTTTACCTCACAATTTAAGACCGAACGGTGACATACGGACCGACAGACAGACAGACGGACGGGCGGACGAACAGACAGTGCAACGAATGTATGGAAAAAAAGGACACAAGTCATAACTCATTGTACATTGGTTTTATAACAAAATGGTTAATTGTTCATGTATTAAACAATGTTTGACAGGTTTTCATACTAAATATAATATTAAATGCATTATTCGCTTTTTAACTCTGTTTCTTTGACTGATTCATTTGAGTGATCTGAATCTAAATTTATATTAAATGTTTCAGACTGAGTATCATAAATAATAAATTCGGCAATGGCTGAAGTAATTTTTAGATGACTCTTTGAAACTATTCCAAATTCAGCAAGGCCTGGGTCAGAAGTAAGAAGAAGGACTGTCATTATATCACTGTTGGTATTCATGCGTGATGATTTTCGGGCATTGTGCTCTTGGATGTGGCAAATATTTTTATGCCTATACTCCTATGCTTTTTCAGACAACTGACCTATCGGAATTGAAAAAGAACAAACAAATAACATCAGGACCATGTATTAATAGTTTATGCAAGGATACAGGCGTGTAATACAAGTCATGATTACTAAGATATATCTCTTTTATTTCATTAACTTATGTCTTAAACCTTGGCGTATTAATATTTTTTAGATATTACTCTTAGTATTATTGATAACTTTGAAATCAAATTTTCATTCATGCCGGTAATTGAGGCACTCATTTTTTGGCATAGTAACTGGGGAATATATTCTTGTGAATGCTGTTGACCGTTATACTTTCTGAGGCTGAGTCCCAAAGTCTAGGTAAAGGGCTAAGGCATGAAGACCAGATATAGATTTCGCATAAAATAAAGTATTTGACTTCCTTGATTTGTTTCTAACAGAGTAATTTCTTCTCACAACCAGTCCGCATATTGACTATTCAATGCGTTTTGCATTCAATGAGTACAGTCCCATCTAGTTTTTAATTTTAAACAAATTAAGCGGCTGGTTTTTATTATACCCCTTATAATTACTTCCTGTACTTGGCAAACCATGCATAGTCAAAATATGGTCGAAAATGGCTTCTAATTGGTAGTTTCCATCAACAACTCTCTACACTTTGAAGCAAGATTGGTTGGTAACTTTTAAAGTGTTTGCTGATCAAACATTTTATAATCTATATTGGCACATTTCGGCAGCTAAAATATTTATCAACACAAAGTACACCAATAAAGGTTTCCACAAAAAAAAAACTGAGGATAGGATATGCCTCTAATTTTTTTAAAGCTTATCCAAAGTTAAAACAACACAAAATTTTGACAACCACATCCACACACCACACCCATATTCGACAATTTTAATGTTTTAATTTTTTTGATGAACACTTCAAGATGCACTTTAACTAATATAATTAATTGTAGCTCCAAAAAAATATCACCACAATTTGTAACTCACGATGACATGATTATTGTCAAATGAAATGCACAAATTACAGTGTGATTATGTTTACATTTAACCCTTAAATACTAACCATCATTTGAAATTACGTTAATACTAACCATTCGTAATTTTTACGAGTATTTTTTATTGAGAACGAAAATTATATTTTTCATTACATTTTCTTACATAAAGGGGTTTAAAACCAAAAAAAGGAACATAAAGGAACAAAACAATTCATAAATTGAGACTAAATTATTTTTGGTTATCGCATGCAGCAACGTGCTCGGTGCTCTCCACAAAAAGCTCGATTGCAGTGTGTGCAATAAAGTGACGTCATCCTACGCTTTTGAGATGGGCACAAATAACAGGTTGTTCGCTTTTGTACAGCAGGGTTCACTTGTTGATCCTCCATATTTAATTCCAAAATATCGGCGATCGTTTGTTTGAGTGGGCGTTGCAAAGTTAGCAACCGAAACCGATGCTCAAGCCAAGGTTTTGTCAATTGTTTATGAAGATTAATTATATATTTCTTTCTGTTAAGCAGCTGCGCACCATTCCTTTGACTGTTATGATTATAAATAATGCAGGAGTTGATGCAGGCAATATTTAGCATATCATAAAAAACCCACATCGATCATCTACGAGTTTTTCTAACGCAGTTTCTGAGCCACTTCCTTGTATTTCGTCGAGTTCTTCTGCTAGTGTAGCTTCAACCTCCTTCAAATTTAGTGGTCGACTATATTCTCTACGTGTTGCCATGATTCTAATAAAATAAAACGTAAAATAAACCACTGAATCTATAGCCCATGATGGTACTCTTGTCGATCTTGAGATACAAATTGAATAAAAACTTACAATAATACTAACTATTCGTAAAATTTACGAAGTAACCCCAATTTCGCATATACGCGTACCGCTAAGTAACCGAACTCGCACGGGAAACAACCTTTCACCACGAAAAATTAAGCTACACTGACTTTCAATAATGCCCAAAACACATGTGCAGAATTTCTGTACGCAGCGCAGCGTGCATCTCTGCACGTGAAACACATGTGCAAAATGTTTTTGACATGCGTCGTATCGGCAACAGTCATTTGTAAATTGAATTATGATTTATTTTGCCCCGAACTTATTGAAAAGTAACTTTTTGTCTTGCATGTATATAATTTTTTGGTAGTGCTGATTTCTTTGGTATATTAAATTCTATTAACTGGTCTTCAATTTTTCCAAAACAAAAATACCTACTCCTATAAATGAACAACGAAACTTCAAATGGTGATACAAGACTCCTCAAACTGGGTTTTTTGCAGCGAATTTAGAAATAGAGGCATTTTGCAGTGCTGCGGTGCATGCAGCATTCACATGTAACTTCGCTCATTGCACCGCCTGTGTTCTAGTTTTTCTGCGTGCAGAATTCTGCACATGTGTTTTGGGCATAAGAGTAATGGTGTAAGATGTTGCCAGATTCAAATTCTAATTTTCCATTCGTAGAATTTACGAATGGTTAGTATTTAAAGGTTAAAATAACAATTAATTATTTACTCAGAAGAAATATTATTATAAATATTGTCATACACATTTTGTTAGTACTTAATTTTATATTAATACGATCAATACAAAAAAAATATATATATGTATACCCTATCCTAAGGGTATATTAAGTTTTATACATATTTTGAAACATAGAGAAATAATCGAGATAGACCCTAAAAAGTATACATATGTAAATATTCGTAATCAGCATCAATACCTACAAACCTATGTATGTCCGTCCGTCACCACTTTTTGAGCCTTAAATTTTGCGCTAGGAGAATAAAATTTCATATCTGGGCTTCTGAGAAAAAGATACAGCACAAGTGTAAAAATGTTTGAAATCCGCCCCCTGCCACGCCCACTATTTTCATAACTTCACTAAATGATATGAAACCGAACAATTTTGTTAGAACCAAATATGTAGGCATTCAGATTCTCTACAATTCACCCATGCGACAGTTTTGGCCACGCCTACTTTTTGGGGGCGTTTTAATAAAGAAAAAATTGTGATGAAATTTTACATGTAACATCCTCAAACGTTCGAAGTTATCATCGTAATTCAGTAAAGAAAATGCAATACGGCCACGCCCACTTTATTGGGGCTCGATAGATCATTATACATCATTATGTTATAACATTAACGTTTACATACTTGGTTATTAATTGCAACCTTAATATAAATTTTTACATATGTACTTAAGAAAAAAAAAAGTTTTTGCAAAAGTACTATCAAAATTGAATGTTCAAAAAAATAGTAGTATTTGATTAAAACTAAGAAAAAACAAAAAATTAAAAAGTAAATTCATCAAAATATTAATTTAAAGCTAAAATTCTACTTCGACCTTTGTTGAGAACTATGTATTGTTTAAGACAGCCTTTCAACGACGTTGCATAGAGACATCCAGATCTTGGCAACTATTCGGAGGAATCGATCCTACACAGTAGTACGGAAAACAGTCCTACACCACTGTTTTGGTTCTACAATTTTTTACCGTCTTCGTGGTGTACCTTTGATGATATTCGGTATTGGGACTTTTCGAGGAGTTCGTGTAAACAGTTTTTCTTCTAATAGTCGTCTACGAATAGTTAATTTGCTTGCAAGAAATTGAAGCGCCTTTTGGATCACTTTTGAGGACGCAGAATGATCGGATTTTCTGCATCTTAATACACGCCTCCCCTCTAAGAGTGAAGTTCTTCACTTGCACCCACAAGTTTCCGACTTTTCTTAGAATCTTATTGAATTAGCAATCATAGGAGCTGTACATCCAATAAATTCATTGAATTTCCTTCTGGATGTAATTCAATTAGTATACCTCGCTTTTCTTGTGTGTAGTGCTTTCTCCTACCTACTAATATTAATTATGTATTTATATTTATATTTTTTTCTTTAAATATTAAAAACAAACTATTTTCTTAAATTCTTTTACTTGTTATCGTTTATTTCGCTATATTTTGTTATATTTCTTGAAATAAACAACCGCACTATTATTTTTTTGAACAGTCTCTTTGCACTGAAAATTCAAACTATGTATGTATGTATTATATTTCCTTACTGTTACTATGAAACAGCTATTTTAATGTTTCTATATCTTTAAACCTTTCTCATATAAAAATTCTGGGAATTGGATTTAAATTCCGCGCCCTTAATTATGTTGAAATATTTCAATTTATAAATTGTTAAGGGGAACCACTATTATTTTGAACACAACTGTACATATGTATAAGGAAAATTGTATAGCTTTAAAGGATTCGATTGGAAAAACTAATATAGTGATGATAGTGATTACTAAATGAACAATAAGATTGAGCAGCCAATTTAATCCAAAACGCAAAATAAACAAATAATACGATGCAAGAAAAACTCATGCACAAAATATTTTTCGAACACCCCAGCCGATGTGTTATTTACGAAGTTTTCATTGAGTTACAACACCTACCTTCAATGGTATTGCCCAAACGTAATGTGCAATCCAGAAGAATGACATAATATTGAGGGTATCCTCTGACATAAGATTCGTTATCGCCCCTACGTCATTTACACTACTAATAGAAGTTGGTGCTTTGACATCATCATTTCCATGGTTCTCTCTCTTAGATTGACCATGTTTACTTTCCTCGTCGCTTCCATTTCCACCCCTGTTGTCATTTGAACTCTTGTTAATGACTAGAGTAGTTGCAAGGCAACTTGAGCTCAGTAGCAATGTTTTACGATAAATCAAACCTTGAAGGGATGTCTTAATTCGTATTCCAGTCATATTTAGGATGTGCGTCGAAGCTTGAGAGAGAGCACCCTGTGCTAACGATGCCACAAGGACAAACCATGCTATTGCCCACCCATTCGATAATAAATCCGTCCAAGTGGGATAGTAAATTTTGATGTTTTCTTCGAATGAAACACCCACTAACAATTGCTCTTGCTTCTGCATGTCGAAAGGGCTGTGAGCTCCAATCAGTGAATCCGTGCTATTGCCTGCAAATAAACGGTTGGCATGCAAACGGTTTTATTAAATCCCTTTCAGGATAATAGATGAATAGGTTTTTACCAATTTGTCGAAGAGTTTTGTGAAACTGTTGCTCGAGCTCGATTTGATGTCCTTTTGCGGACGAAGACGATAGTCCTGTTGCTGTCGATTGCTGTTCGTAGACACGTTCTATGTACGATACAATTTGATGAATAGAGATCGGTCCGACCAGTGCTGATAAATCTCCGAATAATTTGAGTATACCACCGAGAGTAAACATTTGCCAACTGCTCTTCAAATAGCACAACCATAGAGACGGTTGTTTGTTGCGCTGTAAAATCAAAAATAATTTCCAGAATTATCACTTCCAAGAATAATTAATTTTGTTTTTGTGAAAATATTTGAGATACTTATTAATTTCAATATTACGATATATGTACATGCCTATATAGTAAGTAAATATTACTGTGATTACTGTGAGCAACGAAACTGACCTGAAGCGTTATAGAGCTAAAAAAAATTATTTGGCGCAGCAGGTTCGCGTATAACAATATGTCTAGCTTGTCACTACTGTTCGTGTTGTACGCGTTAGGAAGGACGTACAGTTTAATACCATATCCGCTCTCGCAAACGTTCGTTAGAGTTTAGACCGTCGAAAAAAATGTTTGCTTTATCTGGGACTAGAACGTTATAGAATTAACATTTTATAATTTACTGCTCTATGATTGCGGTTGTTACTTGGGAAATAATTTGCGACTATAATTAAACATAACCAAAACATTGTAAAGCTGAAAACGTTGATAAACTCAAAAAAAAAAAACACATAGAAAAGCTAAAATCCGTTTGAAACGTATCGTTTGATACATCCTACTTTTTATGCAGTCTTAATAAAGTGGGCGTTGCATACTGCATTTATTCTCGATTTACAACGATAACTTACATGAAAATTTTATCAAAATCGGGTTTTGAATGAAAACGCCCCCAAAAAGTGGGCGTGCCTTGGTGAATTGAAGACAATTCGAATATATAGATATTTCGTCTTAACAAAATTTTTCGATTTCATGTGAAATATTGAAGTTATAAAAAAGTGGGCGTGACATTACAGATTTAAAAAAAATTTACATTTTACTGCTTCTCCTCAAAATCCCAGATATATGTACTTTCTTCCTCCTATCTCGAAATTTAAGGCCCAAAAAGCAGTGACAAACAAATATATGTACATACACTAATGTCTCATTTATCCGAATAACCTTTAATCCGAATATCACACTAATCCGAAGGTTAGTTAAGATTGTAAAAAGTAGTTTTATTGTTTTGTATATACACTGAGTTACAAAAAAAGTGGCGCAGTAATACTTTTTCGTATATTGTTATCATTTTGGTAATATGCCGCTATGTTTTTGCCGAGCTTTATTTGTTTTTAGTGGGTTACTGGTTTAATGGTTTATTTGTTTGCTAGTTTGCATAATTTCTTTTAATTTTCTTTGTGATGTGCAAATCGTATTAAAGAAAACCCTGTTGTATTCGTGTTTTCCTACAGACGTGAGACATACTAAATTTAGCTTCCGTGATCCCCGTATGTGTTTCATTAAGTTTATTGTTCTGGATTTGTTTTAATTTGACTAGTTATTAGTTGTTTCTGATTTTTGTAAAAAAAAAATGCAAATAATGGCACAAGAAGTCGCGTCTGCGCTGGCTTTAGTTGAGGGTGGCCGGTGCGTGCCCTATGCCGATATTATAATAAGAAAACCGGAGAAGAAGTTAAAAAAGCCATTAAAGGTACAGGGAGACCAACTCCTACGAAAGGCGTCAAAGATCAGGTCGCTCCGGAGTAACTCCTGCAAGGGATGACCGACATTTGGTGATTCAAAATCTTCGAAATCGTCTCTAAACAGCAGTTGAGCTGGCTCACAGACTTCGAACTGTTAGACGGACAGCTGTGAATGCTCAAACGCTGAGGAGGCGATTAGTAGAAAGTGGCCTGAGAGCAAGAAGACCTGCTCGTGTACCGAGACCCACGGTACAACATAAGCGACGTAAACTTGAATTTGCTAATTTTCACCAGGATTGAACAGAGGCCGACTGGGGTAGAGTCCTTTCCACTGATGACTCCAGGTATCGTCTCCGCTCAACAGATGGACGTAGCAGAGTGTGGGGATGATAAGATGAGAGATACTCTTCGGCAACAGTTGCCCAGCGGGAATATTTCTGAAGCGGTTCCGTCATAGTGTGGGCAGAAATTTTCATGCGCGGAAAAACCGAGCTATGCATCATAGAAAGATCAGTGACCTCTTTGTATTATATCACCAACATAGTGGAGGAATATGTGGTTCTATTCGCACCATTTATAGAGGAAAACTTCTTGCTGATGCAGGACAATGCTAGACACCACGTCGCCAGGTGCGTTACCGAATATTTGTAAGAAGTGGAAATCGACGCGATGGCTTGGCCTGCGATTAACTCGGACATGAATCCCATTGAACACGTTTGGGACCTGCTGGAGAAAAAGATTGGGATACGATCTGCCCTTCCAGAGACACTCAGCGGCCTGAGATCTGCTCTGACCGAAGAATGGGACAATTTGGACGATACCATCGTAAAAAATTTGATCCAATGTATGCCTCGACAAATATCTGGTCTGTTAGATGTTCGGGGAGACAATACACGCTATTGCAGAAACAAGGGCTCGTTAAAAAAAAAAAATAATAATAAAAATGTAATATGTTAATTTATGAAGTTTTTGTCCATTTTCCTTAATTTATGTTTTATTTCTTAGGTCTTCCTTTTTTAATTTTTTTTTAACATGTATTACTTATTTTTATATTAATAGACAAAACTGTATTAAAAAAAAACCTTTTTTTTTCAACCTACTTGAAATAATTGCAAAATATCAAGGTGCGCCACTTTTTTTGTAACTCACTGTATTTCGTTAAATAACTAACTATTTTCTTTTTCTCGTCCTATAGTTATCAAATCAACTACCTAAATGGTGAGATTTTCGCGGAGACGTTTCGAAAATTTTGTGAATTTTTCGGTCACCATAATGCATCTTCTCGCCATATATTACGGTACATTATATTAATTGAGAAATTTGACGCCATTGGATTCTTTCTTTGGGGTTTTTCGAAAGGAAATGTGTATGCCAATAACCTAAGAACGATTCCGCAACTAAACGACGAGATTCAACGTGCCATTGATGAAAGTATGCCGGCAATATGCCGAAATGTCATCGAAAATTTCATGAAAAGGACCAACGAGTAACGAGGCGGCCATTTATCAGATATTATGTTCCAAACGTAACCTCAATGTCTACATTTTTTTTTTTTTTATAATTATTACTTGCGCTCAAGGGTTTATGACTACCCTTATGATGCGAAGACACACAGCGCGAGCGGTAGATGTTGACTTCACGCCATACAGTAAACACTGCACGGCGTGGGTCGGAAATGAAGAGCCTGATAGGAAAGATTTTTGTGTGGTGTAGTGGTCTTGAAACTCAGGTGACATTAGGTTTCAGTAATTTTCTCCATGGGTGCGGTTCGCACTGGGCGAGGAGATATTGCGATTTTTTGCATTGGCTTATAATTCACAGTATTTTTCTCGAGTATACGTGAAGTTACTCTAGGTGGAATTTTCGGGGCATTAATTCAACAACTATGAAAATTGAAAGGATATGGCTGGGATTGAACGCACAATCTTCCATTCAATAGTCGAATGCATTACCTACCACTACGCCATGGCCACCCATACATTCTTTATTAAAATAAAAACATCAGTACTTTTCAAACAAACACAGGTTTTTTTTTTCAAATTTCGAAATAAACGGTATTAATACCGTATATTAATAGCACACCGTTTATAATACCCTATCCTTTTCCGTTGTATCGGCTTTCTTAAAGTGAGCGTGGCATACCGTACTTTTTTATTGAATTACTAGAACAACTTCGAACGTTTGAAGAATTTACATGTTAAATTACATCAAAATCGGTTTTATAATAAGAACGGCGCCAAAAAGTGGGCGTGGCCACATATGATGTATGGCTAAATTGTAATATACAAATATTTGGTCTTAATAACTTTTTCGATTTCATGTGATTTTGATTTAAATGTGGACGCGGCAGAAGACGAATTTCAAACAAAAATTTTACATTTGTCCTGCTTCTCCTTCTCAAACGCAAGGATATAAAATTTCATCCTCCTAGCTCAAAATTTAGGACCCTAAAAGTGGTAACATACGGATAGACTTGGCTTAATGTTGTCATATCTCGATTATTTCTCATAAACAAAGTATCAAACTTAATACACCCTTAGATAGAGTAACAAACATACAGAAAAGCTACAATCCGTCTGGAATCCGTCCCCCTTTCTATAAAGTGGGCGTCGCCAAATTGCATTTTACACTCCAATATGGCTATAACGTCGAAAGTTTGAGGATGTTACATGTAAAAATTTATCAATATCGGTTTTTTGATGAAAACGCCCCCCAAAAAGTGGGCGTGGCCAAAACTTTTGTATGGATAGATTGTAGGGAATCTGAATGCCTAAATATTTGGTCTTAACAAAATTTTTCCGTTTCATATAATTTAGTGAAGTTATGAAAAAGTGGGCGGATTTAAAAAATGTTTACACTTGTACTGTATCTTTTTCTCTGAAGCCCAGATATGAAATTTCATCGTCCTAGCTCAAAATTTAAGGACCAAAAAGCGGTCGCTATTGATGCTGATCACGAATATATATGCTTTATAGAGTCTATCTCGATTATTTCTCTATGTTACAAACTATGTGTCAAACTTAATATACCCTTAGGATAGGGTATAAAAACGTAAACAAACATGAAAGACCTACTACGACGTGCAGATATCGCACATAGCAAATTCTTACCGTAAAGCGGTAACAGGAGAGCGTGACCATGTATAATGTATGGGTGAATAGTAGATAAATCTAAACGTAAATATTTATTGTCAATGAATTTTTTTCGATTTCTATGTTTACGTCTTGTACTGCTTCTTATTCTCAACCGACGAGATCGGTAATTTCATCATCCAAGCTAAAAATTTAAAACCGATGGGGTGGTAACATACAGACGGACGAAAGGACGTGTAGAATCCATTCGGCTTTTATTACTGATTACAAATATAGATATATGTATGTACATAGGTATATGTTTTCTCTATCTAAATTATTTCTCTATATTAGAAAAGTATGTTCTAAATTCACTACACCTTTAGAAGATGGTCGAAAGGCTATCCAGGTCAAAATAGTTCATGTGTTGCAAATAATAAAACAATTTAATAAAATATGGAAGGATATACATATGTAGGTATATTTGTACATAAATATATCTTAAATTGAGTAATATAAATAAAAGGATTAATTTACAACTTACCGCGCTTGCAGTTTTGTAAATGATCAGAAATTGATCGTAGAACGCCCGTGCACTATCCTTCTCTCGTATGTGCCCCAAATCTTCCTGTTCCAACGGCTCTTTATATCCTTGCCATAATAGGGGAGTTAACCACCAAAATATAATTTTTGAGTAAAATGTTGAACAAGAATGCTGGTATCCAATTTTGATTTCCTCGTCATCTTCTTTTTTACTTTCAGTGGGTTTGAATCGCTGTTAAATAAATAAAGAGTAATTAAAAAACCTTAAATAGTTTTTCCTCGATTAAAAGTTATAATGATACAGTTGGCGACAATCATTATGACTTTGGCATCTACATGCGCACATATGCCTAAATTAGTTATACCATGAGCCCACGCGTAGAAATTTAAGAATGATTCCACAGTGCAAGCTATGCCAATAATTCAACCATACGCAAAAAAGGACCACGAAATGCGCCGGAAATCACCTCTCCTTAAACCTGCAAATGCACCAAAGTCAAACAAACCGCTAACTAAGACAAAGCGTAAAACCGCTAGGATATAGTTGGTAATCTAAAACGACCAGATTCAGAGCGTTAAAGGTGAGAGAACTATTCCCGATAAGTTGGTTAAGCTCGAAAGTAATTCACAAAAAACGGATTTAAAAAATGTTTACACTTGTACTGTATCTTTCCCTCAGAAGGCCAGATATGATATTTCACCCTCTTAGCTCAAAATTTAAGGCCCAAAAATCGGTGACATACGGACGGTCAGATGGACGGACGGAAGGTCATCGCTCAATCGATTTCGCTATTGATGCTGATCACATATACTTTATAGGGCCTATCTCGATTATTTCTCTATGTTACAAACTATGTGTCAAACTTAATATACCCTTAGGGTATAATAAAAAGGATATAATGATTTCCACGCTTGTCACTCTTTGGGAAAGGCCTCAGGTAGATGATCCTTATTTATTAAAGAGTGCATCCAACGATTCGAAGACCTAAAGATAGGGCTTGAAATTTTACAACTGCACGATTCGAGTAAAAAACAATACAGAAAAGCTACAATCCGTCTGGAACGGATTGTATGATACCCTATCCTCCTCCCTATAAAGTGGGCGTGGCCAAATTGCATTTTGTACTCAAATATAGCTATAATGTCGAACGTTTGAGGATGTTACATGTAAAATTTTATCAAAATAGGTTTTTTAATGATAACGCCCCCAATGGTCTTAACAAAATTTTTCAGTTTCATATAATTTAGTGAAGTTATAAAAAAGTAGGCGTGGCAGTGGGCGAATTTCTTGGCTGTGATTTTAATGTGAAACACACGTTCTGGGGTTCTAGATATATCTAGCAAAAAGGAAAAATGCTGTATGTGGCATTTATGGAGTACAGTTGTGATTTCCACTGGACGGCAACCCGAATTACTGGCCAGCATGTTCATGCTTCGAAAATACCTGACCTCATCGATTTTTTAGTTGTGAGAGGTATTACCAACCACATAAAAGTTGAAGAGAGCTTAGATCTGTCGCCTAAACATTCTCCAGTTATTTTGACATTGAGCGTAAAACTAGCTGGGAAGGGTTTGGGAACGAAATTGAAGAGAATGTTGAACTGATCGTTACACTTACGACACCCTATGAACTTTAGGTTGAAGTTGATCACTTTGATAAGATCGTACAGCAGGCCTCCTGGAATAATACGCCCAATCCAAAGAAAACGCCGGTCAAATACGGTTTACGATATCCTCCGGAAATAAAAGAGTTGGTCAAGGGAAAAAAGGAAAGCGCGTAAAAAATGGCAACAGAATCGTGCTCCGCACATTTGAATTGTTTGCGCAATTTTTTTTTTTTTATTAAGACGCTTGCCTATATGGCTAACACTGCGACCTAAGAAGATCTATTGTATCAAAGGGTAATACTAAGCCAAGAGACGTTCCACCTCCGTTATGAAGGATAGTACGTCCTTAGCAGCGGAGTACCTCATCTCTGGTGATGAACATATTTCTTTATGGAAAATACGCCTCCTTAACCAATGTAATGCTGGGCATTGACAGAGAATGTGCTCGAAGGATTCGTCATCTTCTAAACAGAACCTACATTCCGTTTCTGGGCACAAATTGATTTTGTTAAGGTGCAATGGACTGTGAGAAAGCTCACCAGCTTCCTAATGCTTTCCTTATCTAGATTAAGGATTTCCCTGTAGGAAAAAGGCCTGATTAATCTCTTGGATTGTCTCAGCCCCGGAACATTTTCCCAGTGAGCCAGACGAGTATTGATCAGCGCTGTGGCAGTAGCCCAGTTGACACCACAGTAAGGTTCAGGTCCTATGATCGCAGATTCTGAGCCATCCCTAGCTAGTTCATCTGCAATTTCGTTGCCTGCAACTCCTTGATGACCAGGGACCCAACCAAGTTTCACCCTGTTGTGTCTGGCAATAGATTGTAGTGCATCGTAGCAGCATTTAACTGATAAAGAGTCCATTAAGTTGGACGACAGCGCTTTAAGCGCTGCCTGGCTATCTGAAAAGATATATATCCTAGCGCCTTTAATACCTGTATCCAGGTTTATTTTAGCGCAGATCTCAATGGCATGGAGTTCAGCCTGGAAAACCGTGGGACACATTCCCATAGGTATTGAGACCTTGGTGTTGGGTCCAAAGACACCAGCACCAACTCCAGTTTCCATCTTTGTAC
This sequence comes from Xylota sylvarum, assembly GCA_905220385.1. Classification (NCBI taxonomy): domain Eukaryota; kingdom Metazoa; phylum Arthropoda; class Insecta; order Diptera; family Syrphidae; genus Xylota; species Xylota sylvarum. The sequence continues at coordinate 62,809,112 of LR999957.1, read as the reverse complement.
CAGATCCGACCTCTAGGGTCCAGTGTCGGAACACCATTAGACAAGTTTGCACGGTCCAATATCTCTACCTCAAATAACCTTACGAAACAGTACTCCCTGACCATAATGTCGGGGATAGTACAGAACATGTCCTTTTTGGGAATTGAGTCAAGAATTTTCAGGTGTCCTACATGGTCGCCTGATTTATACTTGCATTCTAGTTGCAGTTTGATAGCGCATCTAGCGGCCGTCTTCCTAATGAAGTAAGGGAGAGAGCCCAACAACCGCTTCTAAAGCTGCCGTAGGGCAGGTGCGCATGGCACCCGTAATGACGATTGTTTGCTCAATTTGTTGAAGGAGACTATTAAGGATTTTAATAATGGTGCTATAAACTCATACCTTGAAAGTTTAACATCGAAAAAAGATTCGAATTATTCACTTTGGAAATTTGTAAAAGGCACCAAAAGGCCCAAAATACTTGCGCCGCCAATTAAAATAAACCAAAATAAATAGACAAGGGAAGATAAAGGAAAAGCGGCCGTATTTGCCGCCCATCTGGAAGAAATCTTTAAACCGTACGATGAGCAAGTGGTTAACGACAATAACAATCGAACAGATTTACTTTCTGACATTTAATACTCACTAGTGCAACGCTAAAAGACCTAAAACACGCTATCGAGGTTCTGAAACTTAAGAAAGCTCCTGATTATGATTTTATCACCGAATAAGTTCTCAAAGTTTAATTAAACTTCTCCATATAATAAATGCTGCAAATAAGAAAAAGAAAAGAGTGGGCTTAGTCAGTGAAAATCTGAGACTACTATGAGTACACTACTATTCATCAATTTGAGCAAGAAGCAGAAATGGGAGGAACTTCGGCGAGATATCAAAAATTGCACCTGGGGACTTGGATATAGAGTCGTAATGCGAAAGTTGAGAGCCAATGCAGCCAGCCTTACGATGACAGCGGAACAAATGAGAAGAATACTGGATACCCACTTCCCTGTCCATTCTATTAGACCCATGGACATTTCTCCTGCCCAACAACAAGATGTTCCAGTATTAAATGAAGAAGAGATGATCCTATTGCCTAAGTCTCTGCAGAACAATAACGGCCCTGGACCTGACGGCATACCAGCGGAGGCATTAAACATACAGAAAAGCTACAATCCGTCTGGAACGGATCGTATGATACCCTATCCTCCTCTCTATAAAATGGGCTTGGCCAAATTGCATTTTGTACTGAAATATAGCTATAATGTCGAACGTTTGAGGATGTTACATGTAAAATTTTATCGAAATAGGTTTTTTGATGATAACGCCCCCAAAAAGTGGGCGTGGCCAAAACTATTCTATGGGTGAATTGTAGGGAATCTAAATACCCAAATATTTGGTCTTAACAAAATTTTTCGGTTTCATATAATTTAGTGAAGTTATAAAAAAGTAGGCGTGGCAGTGGGCGGATGTAAAAAAATTTTACACTAGTATTGTATCTTTTTCTCGGAAGCCCAGATATAAAATTTCAGCGTCCTAGTTAAAAATTTAAGGCCCAAAAATCGGTTTTGTGATGAAAACGCCCCCAAAAAGTGGGCGTGGCCAAAACTTTTGTATGGGTGGATTGTAGGGAATCTGAATGCCTAAATATTTGGTCTTAACAAAATTTTTCGGTTTCATATAATTTAGTGAAGTTATGAAAAAGTAGGCGTGGCAGTGGGCGGATTTAAAAAATTTTTACACTTGTACTGTATCTTTTTCTCAGAAGCCCAGATATGAAATTTCATCGTCCTAGCTCAAAATTTAAGGCCCAAAAAGCGGTGACATACGGACGGACGGTCGGACGGACGGACGGTCATCGCTCAATCGATTTCGCTATTGATGCTGATCACGAATATATATACTTTATATGGTCTATCTCGATTATTTCTCTATGTTACAAACTATGTGTCAAACTTAATATACCCTTAGGATAGGGTATAAAAATACGCATGAAAATAATGATCACTTTAACCAATAAAAGAAGATAAGGGGAAATTAACTCCAAAAACATACAGAAAAGCTACAATCCGTCTGGAACGGATCGTATGATACCCTATCCTCCTCTCTATAAAGTGGGCGTGGCCAAATTGCAATTTGTACTCAAATATAGCTATAATGTCGAACGTTTGAGGATGTTACATGTAAAATTTCATGAAAATCGGTTTTTTGATGAAAACGCCCCCAAAAAGTGGGCGTGACCAAAACTGTTCTATGGGTGAATTGTAGGGAATCTAAATACCCAAATATTTGGTCTTAACAAAATTTTTCGGTTTCCATTTCTACTGTATCTTTTCGTCATAAGCCCAGATATGAAATTTCAGCGTCCTAGTTAATAATTTAAGGCCCAAAAATTGGTTTTGTGATGAAAACGCCCCCAAAAAATGGGCGTGGCCAAAACTTTTGTATGGGTGGATTGTAGGGAATCTGAATGCCTAAATATTTGGTCTTAACAAAATTTTTCGGTTTCATATAATTTAGTGAAGTTATGAAAAAGTGGGCGTGGCAGTGGGCGGATTTCAAAAATTTTTACACTTGTACTGTATCTTTTTCTCAGAAGCCCAGATATGAAATTTCATCGTCCTAGCTCAAAATTTAAGGCCCACAAAGCGGTGACATACGGACGGACGGACGGACGGACGGACGGACGGTCATCGCTCAATCGATTTCGCTATTGATGCTGATCACGAATATATATACTTTATAGGGTCTATCTCGATTATTTCTCTATGTTACAAACTATGTGTCAAACTTAATATACCCTTAGGATAGGGTATAAATAGATCCTGATATTATTTTTTAGAAGCACAAATTGTATAATAATAAGCTTGGAGAAGTATTTAACAACCATACCATACCGCTGCGCTGCAAACACAATGTGAGCAATTTCATAATTGTAATTGTATTCATCAAATGATCATGAGCAATTACATAATATTTAAAATTGCGAAACGAGACGAGAATGTTGTCTCAACCTCTCCTATGGACGTCTTCGTTAAGCTGCTGATTATACCCTATCCTAAGGGTATATTAAGTTTGACACATAGTTTGTAACATAGAGAAATAATCGAGATAGACCATATAAAGTATAAATATTCGTGACCAGCATCAATAGCGAAATCGATTGAGCGATGACCGTCCGTCCGTATGTCACCGCTTTTTGGGCTTTAAATTTTGAGCTAGGACGATGAAATTTCATATCTGGGCTTCTGAGAAAAAGATACAGTACAAGTGTAAAAATTTTTTAAATCCGCCCACTGCCACGCCCACTTTTTCATAACTTCACTAAATTATATGGAACCGAAAAATTTTGTTAAGACCAAATATTTAGGCATTCAGATTCCCTACAATCCATCCATACAAAAGTTTTGGCCACGCCCACTTTTTGGGGGCGTTTTCATCACAAAACCGATTTTTGGGCCTTAAATTTTTAACTAGGACGCTGAAATTTCATATCTGGGCTTCCGAGAAAAAGATACAATACTAGTGTAAAATTTTTTTACATCCGCCCACTGCCACGCCTACTTTTTTATAACTTCACTAAATTATATGAAACCGAAAAATCTTGTTAAGACCAAATATTTGGGTATTTAGATTCCCTACAATTCACCCATAGAACAGTTTTGGCCACGCCCACTTTTTGGGGGCGTTATCATCAAAAAACCTATTTTGATAAAATTTTACATGTAACATCCTCAAACGTTCGACATTATAGCTATATTTGAGTACAAAATGCAATTTGGCCAAGCCCATTTTATAGAGAGGAGGATAGGGTATCGTACGATCCGTTCCAGACGGATTGTAGCTTTTCTGTATGTTTTTTTATCGAATTATTCGGCAATATGATCTACAGAATTTTGAAGTTTTGGTAGTGATCGAGCATAAGAAACCAAGTATAGAAAGAAACATGAAACAAGAAGGCCTGCTTGAAGTTATTTTATGTTTGGTTTCTTGTTATTAACCATTATTAAGTTGTAATTATATATAAATATATTATTCGAGAGATTTCGAAACAGACACACTACACAGTATTGGTTCCCTTTTTATCTCTCTTCCGCGACCCACCTTAGCTCGAGAGTCTGTCTGGATTTCGCCTCAGTTCTTGTCTGGCTTTCATTCCTCGTGTCAACGCTAGTATCTGTTTAACAGAAAGGATGAACCAGAATCCTCTGGGTTTCTACCCAGTTGCTCCCCAAGATTTTCGTTCATCCGGTAGCTAGTGCCGGACATTGACACAATATATTCGCTGCCGTCCCGACTTACTCTAGGCATAGTTCACAGGTGTCATCCTCCAGAAGACCCATTTTCTTTATGTGATACCCGAAATTTCCATGACCTGTAGATAAAGCTATCACTCATTTCAGTGTTCTTCGTTCAAAGCTTAAAACTTCTTTATGAGTGCTGCCAATCGGTATTTTAACAGCCATTTTCGCCTGCCTCCAACCTTCCACGGTGTTCCGCCACGGCCCAGTAGTTAATTAAGTACTCTACCATTGCTCTGCCAATTGCAGCAAATGTTTCCAGACCAGAGATTTCCGAGGCTGACCCTTGCTTTGCTAGTGCTTCCGCCTTTTCGTAGCCCTCAGTCCCTACGTGCCCTCTCACCCAGAGCAGCGTAATATCATTTCGAGATGAATACTCATTGAGTTTATAAACCAATGATGCATTGTTATCTGTTTGCTCCATGCATCTAATCACTGATTGATTGTCCAGTGCTATAGTAACGTTTTCACCCGCAACATAGCCCTCTTTCAGGTAATCCAACGCATGCAAAAGAGCAGTTATCTCGGCTTGTTAGACTGAGGTACTTTTCCCCAGACTAATGTAACAGACTAGTACTAGTTCTTCTGAAAAGATACCTGCACCCGCTCTGCCATCCATCATGGACCCATCCGTAATCTTTTTATTCCATCCATGGGCATATGCAACTCTCAAATCTCGTTTTTCACGAGATCCAGGATTTCTATGACCATAGATAGTACCACGCCAGTGCCAGTGGGCATTCCGGTGCAGACGAAGTACCGTCATTGTCGCTGCTTTTTAAATAAATAAGTCCATCGGCAGAATACCTAAGATCACTTTCATTGCGCATGTTGTTGTCGTTTGTATTGCACCGACGATCCCTAAACATGCCACACGTTGAGTTTTATCTAATAGCTTCTTTACAGTTTTCTGGAAGATTTTTTGCTACCATACAACTGACGCATATGTGATAATCGGTCTAACTATCATCGCTAACATCCAGTATGCTGAACTCGGCGAGATTCCTCACCTTTGTCCACACATACCCATAAACACCCTTTTCGTCTTTCTGATCTTCTCTTCCAAAGTTCCACGAAGTTCCACGTTAGTCCAGCATCTAGGTATACACGCAGATACTTAACATTCCTGGTCACCTGTAGCTCCAATCCGAAAAGTGTCAAGCGCTGAAATTCTAGATCTCTCTTCTTCCTCGTGAAGATGATTAGATCTGCCTTTTCCGCATTAATGGAGAGCACTTGTTGCTGAAACCACCGCTCCACCATTCGGAGATCATTTCTATCTGTTGTGATGTTCATAAATTTGCCTCTTGCCATTATTGCTTTGTCATCAGCATATGCCGCAGCGTGGATTCCAGTCTCTTCAAGTCTTCTCCGGAGAGAGTCCACGGTTATATTCCGCAAAGTAGGTGATAAAACTCTCTGCGTGCAACCTCTGCTAACCCCTCCTTTAAACCCTGCGTTCTTCTAAGGCTACTCTCAGACTTTCGAACTACATATATTTTAAGCTGTACTTACTCTTTTATCACAATTAAAGAAAAAAATAAAAAACATACAGAAAAGCTACAATCCGTCTGGAACGGATCGTCTGATACCCTATCCTCCTCTCTATAAAGTGGGCGTGGCCAAATTGCATTTCGTACTCAAATATGGCTATAACCTCGAACGTTTGAGGATGTTACATGTAACATTTTATCAAAATCGGTTTTTTGATGAAAACGCCCCCAAAATGTGGGCGTGGCCAAAACTGTTCTATTTTTGGTCTTAACAAAATTTTTCGGTTTCATATAATTTAATGAACTTATGAAAAAATGGGCGTGGCAGTGGGCGGATTTAAAAAAATTTTACACTTGTACTGTATCTTTTTCTCAGAAGCTCAGATATGAAATTTCATCGTCCTAGCTCAAAATTTAATTCCCAAAAAGCGGTGACATACGGACGGACGGACGGTCATCACTCAATCGATTTCGCTATTGATGCTGATCACGAATATATATACTTTATAGGGTCTATCTCGATTATTTCTCTATGTTACAAACTATGTGTCAAACTTAATATACCCTTAGGATAGGGTATAAACACGACTGGGTAGTTTGTATTTGCACCTTTATGCTGTAAGTTAGCAGGCCTTAACTTTTTCTGGATCGAATTTGAGGTCTTGTTCTTCTTATACATGATGCCAAAGTGGGCAGTTTTTCGGTTTCAAGTAAAATTTTTATGCCAAACCTTGGTTTTACATGTGCAGACTTATCCGTCATGTGAAACATTGGCATTTACATATGTATATGAGAACGTATCATGTATTCCTTTACTTACTAACGTACTTAGGTGGCGCTACAGTTCGGGGTGAACCTGGGCCTCAACCAACAAGCCCCTCCAGCCACCTCGATCTTCAGCTTCAGATTCGTACACCAAGTTGTTTAAGGTCCCTTTCTACTTGAGCGCGCCACCTTAAGCGAGGTCTTCCTCTATTGCGTTGTCCCTCTGGGGTGGATTCGAAGACTCTCCGGGCCAGAGCACAGCAGCAGCTGGCGTACACAAGTTTGTGATGAAAGTTCGTGAGACATATTCCTGTGTTCGTCGTGTGCGCTCAAAGAGAATATTAAAGCTTTTTGGAGGTTTTTGGAGGTTTTTGGAGTGACGACATTATTGGCCCCTTTTACTTAAAAGACGACAATGGAAACGTTACAGTCAATGGAGAGCGCTACCGGGGCATGATAACCGATTTTGTATGGCCAAAAATTGAGGATTTGGACTTGGGCGAGCTATGGTTCCAGTAAGATGGGGCTACGTGCGACACAAGCATCCAAAAATCAATTTATTGCACACTAAGTTTACTAATGGTATAATCAGTCTTTTTAGTAATGTTGCTTGGCCGGCACAGAGCTGCAATTTGACGCCATTGGACTATTTTTTATCAAGTGCCATTAAATATCGATGCTATGCGAACAATCCAGAAACCATTCAGGCACGCAAGAACAATATTGGTCAAGCTATTCGTGAAATAGGGGCTGTTTGAGAATTAACGCACTACTTAAAGCTATTACCCTAATTTCTAATTATTTACTAATTGAATTAATTACTATTAATTGTTTGCATTCATTAATTTAACCTATTTCGCTTTTTTTCATTTTATATTTCGAATTCGTAATGTTTAAGACTTAACTTGTTTGCAATTGGTATAAATTTCATTGTTAACGTAATCTTCATCAATCAACTTGTTGTGCACTGTACCTACTTATCACATCGTTATCAAAATCTCCCGCACATTTACACGTGAGAGGATTGTGCGTGAGCGAATGTGCACTGCTGCTTCGAACTCTCGATCTTCCGTGTTCTCGATCACTTGGATCTCGTTCGTTGCAGGCACCACACCTCTTACTGGCTAAGTATCACACCTAATCATTTATATCATAATATAATAAATTTGTTATCTTGTTGCACAATCGTTGTCGTTCTTTTCTTCAGTCATTTCGGTGCAATTACAAGAATTGTCGTTTGATCGCTTTATTCATTAACATAAAATTTTGATCCTTCTGTAGCCGAATATTAAATGAACTATCGGTGCGTGATATATATGTACGTGTTCATATGTATGCTTTTTTTATTGAAAAACCACGTGTGATTTATCCTATTCTGTGGTAAGACTTATTAAAACAATTAAGGACAAAGATTACCTTGAAATTATAGACTTATAATTTATTAAGGTATTTGTGTGTTAAAGCGTGCAAATTTCACCTAGGTCTTCTATTACGACAATATAAGACAATATTCGACCAATATGAACTCGATCAAGGTGAAACGCGGGAATGCTAAGGGGCGATTAACACGTGCATCGGTATTTTCGGAAACGATTGATGTCTCCACCACTACCGAGATGTTGGAGATTCGCTTAAAGAAACTGGAAGAAGCGTGGTCGGAATTTTCTTCGCTAACTTATGACTGCTTGCCTCACGTAGAGGAAGCTGAAATCGAATCTATTGAAAGTGAGTTCGGCGAGTACGAAACGAAATATTTCGACACACATTCGCGTTTGCAAATGACCATTCGTGAAAGAGAACCTTCCATACAAGTACAAAAAGAACAAGACGAGTCGGTTCTGGGGCGTCTTGCTTCTCAACAAACCACGTTTCTTCAGAAGTTAAATGTTTCAGGGAACACGTGTTCCACATCTAACCTCCCCAAAATAAAAGTGCCTCCTTTCTCCGGTTGCTATAAGGATTGGCCATCCTTTCGAAACCTTTTTATGGGTGCTGTGGATAGCAAATCAAACCTCACATTAACCCAGAAATTCTACTACCTAAAGTTTTTCTTACGAGGAGACGCGGCTAATGTTATCAAACAGGCGTGGGATAGGCTTGAGAAAAGATACGACCGCGTCAAACCTTCATGTCTCTTCCGTCGATAACTGTGTCAAATGTGCAAATCCTTCGCAAAATTACTACTCAATGCAGTAGATAAGAATGGTCGCGATCCGTGGTTGATTCACATTTTATTAGGCAAATTAGATCAAGATACTAAGCAGACTTGGGCTGCTGAAGTGGGCTCTCGGGATGATCATTCGATAAACGATTTAATTCGATTTCTTGAGCTACGGTGCGATGCTCTCGAATCGTGTCAGTCTCTCAGTCGTTCAGCCACATCCCGAGGGAAACAGACCGTTCAAATACGAGCCCACGTAGCCAAGTCATCGGAAAGTAGTGCTCAGTGTCCAAAGTGTAAGAAAGACCGTATTTTATCCCAGTGCACTCAATTTGTCGCGTTAGATATTGACTCGCGTAGAACATTTGTTAAAACACATTCACTCTGCTTCAATTGTCTCCATAGTGGACATTCTTCTAATAAATGTCGGTCCGCGTTTCGCTGTCGTACCTGCAAGGCTCCACACCACTCACTAGTTCACCTTGAGAATCCAAAAGGTATTTCATCGTCGTCGTTAACTACAGGTACATCCTCAGCTTCGTTTTCGCATGCAGCATCTTTAAATGATTCGCAACAGTCTCATACTTCGGGAATCCCCTTGACTTCTTTCGCTGATCCCACATTGGTTAATAACCACTCGCTTGAGTTTAGCCGTCGTAAGCAAACCCTGCTTCCAACCATTCTTGCTAAACTTCAAGATATCCAGGGACAGCTTATCGATTGTCGCGTTTTGTTGGATACGGGATCCCAATGTTCATTTATCGCCGAATCATTCGTACAGAGGCTAGGATTTCCGCGTAAACACTCTCGAGTTCCGGTTTTGGGTTTGTCGTCTAAAGAAGCGGGATATACCAAAGGACGTGTGTCCATTCAGATGTTTTCTCGCTACAACTCAACGAGTATATCTGTCGATGCATACATTCTTCGAAAGTTAACGTCAAATTTAACCTCTACATCTTTCGATGCATCGGCATGGGATCATATCCGGAACCTAGATCTTGCAGATCCGTCTTTCAATATTTCGAGCTCAATCGATGTGCTGTTGGGAGCTGACAAGGTCTGGTCCATTTTAAAAGGGGAGCAAATCCATGGACCGCAAGGCCATCCCATAGCACAGAAGACATCATTCGGTTGGGTCATTACCGGAGAAATATTCGAGTCGAATGTCCACAACAACGAACTGTCGTCGTTTCACTCTGTAGTTGATGTGGATGTTGTTGAAAATTATGATGAGAAACTAATACTAATGCATGCAAATTATCGTAAGAGAACAGTACCGATACATTTTGAGTACAAATGCATTGTTTGATAGCAGTCTGTCTTTAAGTCTCGCCGCGATTGGTAGTACTATATGTATATTTGGATTCGACTTAATAAAGAACTTGAATTACAATTCCGTTTCGTCTTTTATATTTGGGAACCTCTAAAGTCAAAGCGTTATTTATTACATTTTGGTGGCGAAACCCGGGACGGCGGACTGTAACGAAATTCAAGTTAAAATGGAATTATCTGTGCGCGCGGCCTTTCGCGGGCAAGTGACAAAAATTGTGAAATGTGCCACTGAGTTTTTGTGCTCAGATGAATCAAAGGTCAACGTAGAAGACGAAGACAAAATCGATGGCATAGAGGAGGAGCTCATGTGTTATATTCACCGACTGCAAGCAGCGCATGACAGCCTGTCAACAGCGAATCGAGATGTGGCGAGTAAAGGACTCATAAAAGAAGACGACCTTGGAAAGGAGCTGGAAAGGGTAGCAGAGTATCAGGATTCTGCCATTGGGACGCTTCCTCGTCTAGACTCATGCCACAATCAGTTGAAGAAAAAAAGGAATCCCGTTGTATCCAAGTCAGATGATTCTTCAGCCAATACATCGATGGTTGCTAGCGGACCCTTAAAAAATTCGATGGTAATTTCCATGATTGGTTGCCATTTTGGGAGCAATTCAAAAGTGCTGTGCATGAGAACTCTAATATATTGCTGACAGATAAATTCAGTTACCTAGAGACAGTATTAGTTGGAAATGCAAAAAAGGTAATATCTGGTTTTACAGCTTCCGAGAGTTGCTAGCTGTCTCTCTTTTGCTAGAACAATATGGGAATACGGAGCGCCTAATAGACAAAATTATGCAGCAATTGATTTCTCTTCGTTCGATTCACTCAAGAACAGATGTTATTGGATTGTGGAACCTTTACAACTCCATCATGACGTATAGTCGCTCTCTAACAGTTTTACAAGTTCCATCTCACCACTACTGTGTAATGCTGAAATAAATTTTTTATTACGGTGTTTACCAGTAGACCTTAGGGTCGAATACCATCGTGAGGCAGAGCGAGATGAAAACGATATTGATATGACCTCTACAGTGTCACAAATTGGAGATAAGCAAGTCCAACGCATCATTCGTTTTCTCAAAAGGGAAGTGGAGTCAGTTGAGAAAAGTCGTGTTGCCGCTTTCTCCCCAAATAGCAAAATAACTACAGCTACCACCGCTACGAGTTTATTGTCAATGACGAGTGATAGAGACGTATGTGTTTTTTGCCAATCCAATACGCATGATACTAAGGACTGTGATAGTGAAATGTCAATTATGGAAAAGCGGGAAATTTTGCGCAAAAGTGGTCGCTGCTTTCGTTGTTCCAGACGAGGTCATTCTTTAAAAAAGTGCCGTAGCGTGAAATGGATTAATTGTGCGAAGTGCGAAGTGGTAAACATCTAACCTCCATGTGCGATCCATCATACAAAAGAACAGTGGTCGCCTAAGTACCAGTGGTAACGGAGAAGAAAAAAGGTGTTTGTCTCCAAGATGAAGCTCAAGAAGCGCTTAATTTGTGCGCTTACAACCAAGATATGAATTCTATTCCAAAAGTTTTTTTGAAAACTGCTCGCTGCGTGGCAATAGCTCCAGCCAGAGCGAGTAATTTGCTAGTGCGCGTTGTTGTGGACGGCGGGAGTCAGCATTCTTATGTCCGAGAAAGTGTTGTGAAGAAGCTTGGACTTTCCACCATCGGCAATATTAATCTCTCTGTAATACCCTTCGGCAGCAAGGAACATGCACCTTTTCAAGTATTAAAAAAGGTAAAGGTGGTTCTCAAAAGCCAGTTCGATGCCAAAGTTGTGGATTTGGAAGCGATTGTTGTACCGGATATATGCATTGACGTACTTAGCTCTCCGGAATGTATTAGTTCATCTCTTCCTGTGCTGAATCTAGCAGATGTGGTATATAACAACGACATTGAATCAGAGGAAGGACTCAGTTTGCTCATCGGTTCGGATTACTATTGGGCTACAATTACTGGCAAGCAGCGTCATATCACTGACAAATTGAGAGCTGTAGAAACTATATTTGGCTGGACCTTGCAAGGACCGCATTCCTCCCTAGGTAAATGTATTATTTCGAACATTAACTTGTGTTCTCTTCTTTCGTTCTTGGTACCAGTCTAAATCTTCTTTCCTTGAACGATAACGACTTAAAGCAATTTTGGCACCTGGAGGCAATAGGCATACGGAGTGAGGATGCCGAGGATAAATACATAACGCAGCGTTTAATGGATCAGTGCATCGTCAAACGGGGCTCCCGATATGAAACAAATCTACCCTGGAAGGAACCGGGTATTAAGATGAGCAGCAATAGGAATGATGCTTTGAGAAGGTTACGTTCCCTTACACAACGCCTATGCCGGGTTCCAGGAAAGTTAGAGGAATACGACATGGCCATTCGTCAGTTGGTTTTGGACGGCTTTGCAGAAAAAGTAGTCCCGAATCGGGGGTCACTCCCTGAACGAGTGTTTTATCTCCCTCATAGGCCTGTTTATAAAGAAGAGAGCGTTACGACAAAAATGAGAATTCTCTTCGATGCATCATCGTATTCTGACCACGCATGTTCATTGAACGATCAACTAATGATTGGGCCAAATCTGCTGCCGGATGTTTTAAAAATACTCCTTAATTTTCGCCTCGGTTCCTGCGGTATTGTTGCGGACATAGAGAAAGCCTTTCTACAGGTATCGTTGAATGAAGCTGACCGTGATAGCCATCGTTTTGTTAGGTATGATGCCCCCAAATCAGACAAATCAGTAGTGAAGGATTACAGAATGACACGGGTGACTTTTAGGGTCAATTGCAGTCCCTTTTTATTATCTGCCGTACTTCGCCTACACTTGTCATTGGAAAAAAAAGCGTTTTCCCTCCACCTGTAGAATACTGTCTTCTAGTTTCTATATGGATGATTTGGTGCTAAGCGTTCACTGTGAGAAAGAAGGCGAAAAAATCTGCAAAGAAGCTGGCTTTATTATGAAGGGTGCATCCATGAAACTTAGAAAATGGAATTCTAATAGCTCTAGGATTCGAGAAAAAATGGATGGTCCGCATCAGCAGAAAGTTCTGGGTTTAACTTGGTACGTCTTAACCGATGAGTTAGCAGTTCCTCTAAGGTCCGTTGAAGAGCTCCTAACTTCCAATCTTGCGAAAAGCACTAAAAGAGTTATCCTTCAAACAATAGCTCGAATTTTTGATCCTCTGGGCTTTCTTGGACCAACAGTCATCAAATTAAAAATTATGATTCAGACCATTTGGAAACAGAAGATGTTGTGGGATGAGATCTTAACTTCCGAACTCTTAGCCGAATGGAATGAGTGTGTTACAAGTTTACTGCAGTTAAAGGATATGACCATTCCTAGATCCGCCTGGAGACTATCTCCAACCACGAACATTCATATATTCGCGGATGCCAGCATGAAGGCCTATGGGGCTGTGGCTTTTGTTCAAGCTTTTACTACTGACGGCGCATGTAGTACTTCCTTTTTGTGCGCTAAAAGCAGGGTAGCTCCGCTTAAAGAAGATGGAACCAAGGAATTGACTTTGCCGAAGCTCGAACTAACAGCTGCTTTAATAGCCGCACGATTGTGTTCATATCTCAAACAATCTTTAAAGATTGATGTGCATAAATTTCTCTTATGGACTGATTCTAATTCGCGCTAAGTTGGATTCAGGGTACAACAGATCGTTGGAAGCCGGGAATGTACAAAGCAGGGTTACTGAGATACGCCGTCGCACACCAATATCTATTTGGAGGCACTGCAAGGGGAAGGACAATCCTGCCGACCTTCTAACCAGAGGCGTAGCTTTGCAAAAATCTTCTCTCTGGGCTCGTGGACCGGACTGGCTGAATGATAGAGAACTGAGCAAGTCTGATGGTATTGAGATTGTGGAAGAACCAATGTACGTGACCCAATTAGCCCTCTTAAATGAATCACCCGCTCCCGCTGCAGCCGCTATGGAACCTATTCTTTGTTTTGAGAACTGCGCGTGACCAGTTATGTTATTCGTTTCCTAAAAGCATGCTGGAAAGAGAATTTGGGACTCTATCATTTGTCTGCAGTTGAGATTGGATTAGCTGAAACCCATTGCCTCAGGTACATTCAATTAATTGCTTATGCTAATGAGATTTATGTCTTGCAGAAGAATGGGACTGTACCAGGGTCGTCAAAAATAGCACAGCTGTCTCCGTTTCTAGATGAAAATGGGCTCATCAGACTGGGGGGACGCCTTAAGCACTGGAGGAGTCAGAGGAATTTAAGCATCCCATTATCCTTCCGCCAAATTCACATATAACGAAGCTAATTGTTCATGATTGTCATCGAAAAACTCTTCATGGAGGAGTTAATATGGTTTTGTCGACCCTGAGGGAGCGCTTTTGGGTAGTAAAAGAACGTCAGCTAATAAAAAAGGCGATCGCAAGCTGTGTGCAGTGCAAAAAATTGTGGGGCAAGCCAGCTTCCCAACCATTTGGCCCCCTCCCAATAGAAAGAATAACACTCTCTAGACCGTTTGATAACGTTGGAGTTGATTTTGCAGGGCCTATTTACTGTTTCGATCAGAAGGAAGGAATGACTAAAACGTACATGATGATCATAACTTGCGCTGCTATTCGTGCGGTTCATCTAGAGCTGACGACGACTCTATCTACAGATAGTTGTTTGATGGCATTACGACGCTTTATGGCACGAAGAGGGATTCCGTCGGTTATTTTTTCCGACAATGCGCGAACATTTCGTCGAGCAGCATTGGAGCTCGAAGGTGCAGGCAAGATTTTCGAAGATGAGGCGTTCCAAAACTTCTTTGCTCAAAAACGAATTCAATGGAAATTCATTGTGGAACGAGCTCCGTGGTGGGGAGGATTTTGGGAGCGACTTATCCGCACTATAAAAAATACCCTTAAAGTCGTAATTGGTAAGGCAAAATTAACATTTGAACAACTGAGGACGGTTATCACAGAAGCCCAGGGCATGGTAAATGCTCTGCCATTAACATATGTTTCGAGTGATCCCTTAGATGCAGTTCCGTTAACACCCGCTCACTTCTTGCTAGGATGTAATCAGTTTTCCAAAGCATTTGAAGCATCTTATTCTACGGATTTTCAAATCATTTGGAAACAACGAATGAGATTCACAAACATGCTCTGGAGAAGGTGGCGCTCAGAGTACATGCAGTTGCTCCGGTCTTTTCACTACAACACCTGCAAACCTTCAGTAAAGTTAAGTAAGGACGATGTAGTTCTGGTTTTCGATCCTGCATCACCGAGGATTCACTGGAAGTTGGCTGTGATCGAAACTACGTTCCCTGGACGAGATGGTAACATTAGAGCTTGTGAGATACGTTACGCAGATGGGAAGCGACTTAGACGACCCGTTCAACTCCTGTACCCATTGGAGCTGCCTTCTTCTTCTTCCTCGGCGGCAGGGTGTTGAAAATTATGATGAGAAACTAATACTAATACATGCAAATTATCGTAAGAGAACAGTACTGATACATTTTGAGTACAAATGCATTGTTTGATAGCAGTCTGTCTTTAAGTCTCGCCGCGATTGGTAGTACTATATGCATATTTGGATTCGACTTAATAAAGAACTTGAATTACAATTCCGTTTCGTCTTTTATATTTGGGAACCTCTAAAGTTAAAGCGTTATTTATTACAGATGTTCTATTGCGGCGTTTTTGGGAGTTGGAGGAAATTTCTCCATACAAACTCAACTCAACGTGCAATGATCCAGCTGAAGAACATTTCAGAAACACGTTTTCGCGTTCACCTGATGGGAAGTACGTCGTGTCTCTTCCTTTTAAAACACCCTTACCAAGGTTCGGAGATTCCTTGCAGTCAGCTGTTTCGCTTTTGTGTTCCATGGAACGTCGGTTTAGAAACAATCCGGAGTTACACCGCCAATACTCCAAATTCATGCAGGAGTATCTCGAACTTGGGCACATGGAACTTATACCTCGCGATCAAATTACTCGTCATCGTAATCAATTCTATCTTCCTCATCACGCGGTGCTGAAACCGGAAAGTTCGTCAACAAAGCTTCGTGTCGTGTTTGATGGTTCGGCTAAGGACTCAAATGGACAATCATTAAACAGCCAACTCTTAATTGGTCCCCCAATCCAACGTGATTTAATCGGTGTGTGTTTACGTTTTCGGCAGCATCGGTTTGTCTTTACAGCCGATATTGTTAAAATGTTTCGCCAAATATGGATTAGTGAACGTGACAGTGATTATCAACGCATCGTTTGGCGTGAGAGTCCGGTTGAACCAGTTAAACATTATCGTCTACGAACCGTTACATATGGTACAGCATCTGCTCCATTTCTCTCGGTTCGCGTCCTGAAACAGATCGCCGATGATTATCAGTCGAAGTTCCCAAACGCACCTCGTATCCTATTAAACGATGTCTACGTTGACGACATCATGACAGGAGCTAATTCCATTGATCAGTTGTTAGATTTGCAGTCAGAGTTAGTCGCGTTGTTATCGGAAGTTAATCTCAAACTTCGTAAATGGAGTTCTAATTGTTGGGCTCTGCTCGCTAAACAACTACCTGAAGATTGCGTATTCATTCATCGATCCTCGTTCGCAGTCCCTAATCAAGGTTCTTGGGATGTACTGGAGTCCCTCTCGCGATGTATTTTCGTACCGTCTGGCTCAATCTAAGCCATATCTGTCACTAACAAGGCGAACACTACTATCTGAAATCGCTCGTATATCCACTTGGATTCTTGGCTCCTTCTTTTTTTTTTTTTTTGGTTGCGCCTGGAGGTGAGGAATCTTCAAAAGATACCAATGTAACATGTAACATCCTCAAACGTTCGACATTATAGCTATATTTGAGTACAAAATGCAATTTGGCCACGCCCACTTTATAGAGAGCAGGATAGGGTATCATACGATCCGTTCCAGACGGATTGTAGCTTTTCTGTATGTTTTTTAATGTAATTTGTTGACAAATATTTATATAACAAGGAAATATATTCCGTCGAAAAATGTCAGCAATTCTGACCACAACATGAAAGCGGTTAGTTTGTTTGAAATAAAATTTTAAAAAAAGATACCAATGATCCGTACCATTGGTGATGCCCGATTCATATAGCTGACCTGTCAATGTCATTAGTGTCAGTCAGTATATGCCTACGGGCTAAACCTCACCCCTCAGAGAGGCACTATGAGCCGCACGTGCTCATAGTAGTACAGCTTCAATCCTCTCATTTCTTCATTGTTTGATGACTACGACTAAGTTCCCTTAACAAGTAGTTTACGCTTCTGTAGTGTTAATCTCGTTAGGTAGGTAGCCTTCCAGCGAAGGCACCTACTAATACCGTCATTAAATGCGGTTTTTCCTTACGGCGCTAGATCGAATGGTCTTGTTCTTTGTAGTCGGCGCTCGATGTTTGTCACGTCCATAGTACGGATTATTTCATTATTGCAATGAGCATAAAGACGAGTACGAAGTTTGCGAGCAAAGTTCATTACTTCGTCATTCACAGTAGCAATTCCTAGATCTCTGTGAATATCACTATTCCTTATATACCATGGAGCATTCACGATTGCTCGTAGGGCTTTGTTTTGGAATGTTTGCAATATAGCCATATTGCTTGGTTTCGTACAACCCCAAAGTTATATTCCATATGTCCAAGACGGTTTTAGCACTTGCTTATACAGAACCAGTTTGTTATATACGCTTAGCTTCGAGTATCTTCCGAGTAGCCAATGCATTTTTCTTAGTCTGATTTCTAGCTCGTCGTGCTTTTTTTTAACGTGTGACTTCCACTTAAGTTTTGCGTCTAGGGTCATTCCTAGATATTTTGCCTCATTTGCGTATGGTATTTGTACCGAGTTAATGGAAATAGGTAAGTGGTTTACCTTTTTGTACGTAAAATTGACATGCATTGACTTGGTCTCGTTAAGGACGATTCGCCAGGTCTTTGTCCATTCGCATACTTTGTTTAGAGCCCGTTGTAGTTTACCCGTTGATGCTTCGACTGACTCGTCCGTTGCGAGGATAGCCGTATCATCTGCGAACGTTGCTACGACGGTCCCTTCATCTTTTGGCATATCTCTTGTGTAGAGCAGGAACATCATTGGACCGAGTACGCTTCCTTGCGGATCGCCGGCATGGATTTCCTTGAATTGTGAGTATTCGGTCCCGTGTCTAACACGAAAGAGCCTGTTTTCAAGGTAAGATCCCAGTATTCTACACAATTTTTTCGGTAGAATTAGCCTTAGCTTATACCTTAGACCTTCGTGCCATACCTTATCGAAGGCTTGCGATACGTCGAGGAAAGTGCTAGAACATATCTTTTTCGCTTCTAGAGCTTCTTCAATTTCATTCGTTATACGATACACCTGATCGATTGTGGAATGTTTGACCCGAAAGCCGAACCGATGATCCGGGATCAAGTGTCTTTCTTCAATTACTGCTTGTAATCGTTTAATCAAAAGTTTCTCGAAGACCTTAGATGTTATCGGCAGAAGCGAAATGATTTCTTATCGTTTGCACATTTCCCCGGTTTCTGAACCATAATGACTTCGGCGACTTTCCATTGCCTTGGAACATATAACACGGAGAATATCTAATGGTACACATATGAAAACAAGTATGAAAAACCGCTGAGAGTTTTTGTTAGGGGACTCCACCCGACATGCTCAAAAGAAGACATTATCGAAGACGTGCAAACCCAAGGGCTCAAAATTCTTGACGCCGTGAATATTCTTAAGAAGGAAAAGAAAAACAGGAGGAGACAAAGATACCATAGTCAAACGCGGTCTCCCACTCTTTATGCTTACCTTTGATAAAACCGAGAATGTGGACGACATTTTCAAAATCAAAGCGATCTTAAATATAAGGGTTAAAATCGAGCCCATGCGTAAAGGCAAGAGAACGATACCTCAGTGCAAACGATGCCAAGGTTTTAACTACACGCAGGCATACTGCCAGAAAGAACCACGGTGCGTCAAATGTGCTGGTACACATCTCTCGGGAGAGTGCAAAGAAAATAAACAGGTCCCAGCGGTTTGCGCCAATTGCAAGAGAAACCACCCAGCGAATTATCGAGGTTGTGAAGTCGCCAAAGAACTTCAAAAAAGACGCGATACTCTCAGGAAACCGGTACACCCGAATACTAGCCTAAAATATCCCAAAACCGATAAGCCTAAGATTTTTAAGCCAGTCAAAAAGACGAGACCGATAAAGGACAATATAAAAATTACCAAAGAAAGTGGTGCTGGTCAAAGTACAATGGAAAAACCGCCACTGGTTGGCGCGAGATCGTACGCGCAAGTCGCGTCACACGAACCCAATTCAAGATCAGCCACAATAGATCCGGTATGTCAACTATTATCCGTGATATTGGAAAAACTTGAGGAGCAAACCAAGATTAATCAAGTCATATTTGACAAATTGAGCAAGCTAGAGACCAAACCTCGCAAGACAAACGACAAAACATGAATATGAAACAGTTGCTCAAGATACTAACATGGAACGCAAACGGCCTTCTGAAAAAAATCGACGAACTAGAAGTATTTCTACGGAAAAACAGTATTGATATATGCCTGATATCAGAAACCCACCTAAAAAAGGGACCTGGACCCAAAATAAAAGGATACAGTGATTATCACGCACATCATCCTTCGGAAAATGCGAGAGGCGGATCTTCTCTGTACATCAAAGACTGCATCAAGCACTCCGAAGACATGAAAATAGAACTCGACTCTATGCAAATAAGTTCAGTCTCCGTAAAAATAAACCACTTAGACTACCACATTGGTCATACTTTTTAAAATCATGTCTCAGGAGCTATGGTCATTGGAAATAAAACTTGGATGGGATGACCCCCTGCCTACCGATATATCCGATCGGTGGATGACCTACCGACAACAACTTCTTTCTTTCGATAAAATTCAGATTCTGCGATGTTCTTATGTGAAGGAGACATAGAGCTTCATGGCTTCTCGGATGCTTCGTCCTTAGCTTACGCCGCCGTCGTTTATGCCCGTTCGAAAACTAGTTCTGGTGATTTCAAGATACCATCGTTGCAGCGAAAACCAAAGTGGCCCCAATCAAACCGGTCTCTATCCCTCGTTTAGAACTCTGTGGTGCTTTGTTGTTATCTCGTTTATTGACTCTGGTGAAATCGTCGGTTAACGCCAATATTTCAAAGACATTCGCGTGGTGCGATTCCGAAATCGTGCTTCATTGGCTATCGTCACCCCCTCGTCGCTGGACAACGTTTGTCGCCAATCGCACAGCAGCCATTCTAGAGACGACCCCAAAGCACTCATGGCGTTACGTTCCATCGGAATCGAATCCTGCAGACTGTGCTTCTCGCGGTGTATCTCCCTCTAATTTGATTAATCACAGCCTTTGGTGGACCGGTCCATCCTGGCTATCATTGTCTGAAGACTACTGGCCCCCGTCCACCTTTTCTTCAGATATCGCGCAAAGTGATGCCGTAACGATGGAAGAAAAAGCTGTGTTAAGGCATGTACTGGTCACTTCGTCTGATGGTCATGTCATTCAAAACTTAATCAATAAAATCTCTTCGTGGTACCGGCTGCAACGAATAGTAGCATACGTTCTTCGTTTCGTTTCGAATTGTCGCCTAAATACATCTCTTCGAGTTCGCCACGGTTTGAGATACGCTGAAATCCAAACTGCCAAGGTCTTAATCCTAAGGTTCGTGCAATTCCAATTCTTCGAAGATGACATCAAGCATTTGACAACAAAACAACAACTCCCTCCGAAATCATCGCTATTAAAATACTCGGCATTTTTGGACGAGGATGGAATTCTACGTGTTGGAGGACGTATAAAACACGTAACGGTGTCATACAGCATCAAGCACCCTATTATACTTCCTAAAACTAACCCTGTTTCTTCCCTTATTATGGTAGACATCCACCAACGCTATCTACATGCTAGAGTATCGGAAACGTTCACCTTTATTCGACAACAGTTCTGGATACTGGGTTGCCGTAACTTGATCCGGAAACTTATACATAGATGCAAATCCTGTTTTATGCAGCGCAAGCTCACAAGCCAACAAATCATGGGTGATCTACCATCGCATCGCATCCAACAGAGTCGTCCATTTCTAAACACCGGATGTGATTACGCTGGTCCTTTGACCATCAAGCTGTCGCGGTGTCGGAAGCCAAAACTGTCAAAGGCCTACATCGCTTTATTTGTTTGCATGTCTACGAAGGCGATTCATTTAGAAGTTGTAAGCGACCTCACCACCGACGCATTTCTCGCCGCTCTACGCAGCGATAACGGCACGAATTTTCGAGGAGCTCGTCGGTGCTTAACGGATATGCACAAATTGGTTATGGCACAGCCACATAATGACACAATCGCTGCATCTCTTGCCAAAGATGGGATTTCATGGCATTTCATCCCACCATCTGCGCCACATTTCGGTGGCTTGTGGGAGGCTGGCGTGAAGTCAGTTAAACTTCACCTGCGTCGTGTTGTTGGCTCTTCAATATTAACCTTTGAAGAATTGTCCTAACCCAAATTGAAGCTATGTTGAATTCTCGTCCTCTCTGTTCTATGTCTGATACTGATCTTAATCCACTAACTCCGGCTCATTTTCTTGTAGGTGAACCATTAACAGCTGTTCCAGAGCCGAGTCACATACAAACATCACCAACGCATTGGAATCACATACAAAGTATAACCCAAGGATTTTGGAAGAGGTGGCATATGGAGTATCTAACTACCCTGCAAGAACGTCCTAAATGGCAGCAAGTCAGCGTCAACATCAAACCTGGGGACTTAGTGGTTATCAAAGAACCCAACCTTCCTCCGAACAAGTGGCTCTTAGGCCGAATAGAAGCTGTGAGCCCCGGCGCAGATCAACGCATACGAGTTGCTACGGTACGAACTGCTACGGGAACCTTCATGCGCCCTATCACCAAACTAGCTTTGCTACCGGGGTCCTGAAACTCGTTCCAGGGAGGCCGGGATGTTTGAGAATTAACGCACTACTTAAAGCTATTATCCTAATTTCTAATTAATTACTAATTGAATTAATTACTATTAATTGTTTGCATTCATTAATTTAACCTATTTCGCTTTTTTTCATTTTATATTTCGAATTCGTAATGTTTAAGACTTAACTTGTTTGCAATTGGTATAAATTTCATTGTTAACGTAATCTTCATCAATCAACTTGTTGTGCACTGTACCTACTTATCACATCGTTATCCAAATCTCCCGCACATTTACACGTGAGAGGATTGTGCGTGAGCGAATGTGCACTGCTGCTTCGAACTCTCGATCTTCCGTGTTCTCGATCACTTGGATCTCGTTCGTTGCAGGCACCACACCTCTTACTGGCTAAGTAATCATTTACATCATAATATAATAAATTTGTTATCTTGTTGCACAATCGTTGTCGTTCTTTTCTTCAGTCATTTCGGTGCAATTACAAGAATTGTCGTTTGATCGCTTTATTCATTAACAGGGGCCAAAACCATCGAAAATGTATTGAAAAATTGGGTTGACAGAAATTAGTTTTGTATTTGTAGTTTAAGATGTCTAGCCAGAACAGGCAAAAAATTCTAAACTGCTTATCCTCTCAACTTGTACATATGCACATACAAATGTACACATACATATGCTCAGGCACACAACACGTTAAAGTATATTTTTGGCATAGGAATTCCTAGTCTACGACTGCCTTTTATAAATAAAATTATCACACTCCGCAATTCTTACTGAACACATTTTCCAATTTAGCATTCATTTGAACTTATTAACCAGTTCTGAATTCATATAAGGTAGACTAATCCCTTTGCTCCAGTACCTCGCGAAATATAGTCTTATTTTAGTACGCATTACAAAATACACATGCACTTCACTTAAACTGTTATTCATGGAGCAACATGAATAAATTTCTAGAAAATCCATTTAAAAACCGACCAGAAAATAAAACTCTTACTGCAGAACGACTGAAACGAAAAATTTATATGCCGTACATTCAATTAGAATTTCCGTATCATTTAACTTACGGTGAATATTTGTTACCGCTGTGTGCTTGGCTCCTTGCTGCTATCCTACCAGCTTCGAAGACTATACACATCAACATTTACTTATACATACTTGTGGACTGGGATACAAGTTTAGAATTGGTTCACGCCAAGTTTTTCTTTTCCCCATTTTATTTTTAAAATTTAATTTTTATACCCTATCCTAAGGGTATATAAGTTTGCTTCTTAGTTTGTTACATAGAGAAATAATCGCGAAAGACCCTACAAAGTATTAATTTCATTCCTTTATAATACTTTTTATTTCTCAATTCATCAATTCTTACATGATAGACAAAAATGCTTAAAACTAGCTCAACCAACTTACTGGCCCCATGCGGGCGCTCTTAGATAAACTTAATTCTTATTCTGTCTTTCGACTTAACCTACATTATACCCCTTATTTATTTATTAATTAACGCTATTATTGAACTAAGAAAAATTTGTTTATAAAAAACTTAGTGGATAATATTGATTTTTTACGTAAAACTTTAAGTTTAAAATACCTTAAAATAAATCTTAGTCTATTTACTCTGAATGTGTAATTAAATAGCTACTTGTTTACTTAAAACTAACTTACAGCTAAGGACTAAACAGGATTAAGAGGGATGAACGTGTAAGTACCCTCATGTTCAAAAACCCACCAGAATGTCTGGTATAGCCGTTCTGGACGTCTCAATCGTCCTTGGTAGGAAAGCTAACAGCTTTTCTGGCTACGTGGAAGATTATCGGAATCCCCGATATATCCTGGATCAGACCTTATCTATCGAAATATCGAAGGCGCTTCCTCTCGTGGTACATGTTGTTGGGGTAATAAGCCCCAAAGATCGAGTTCATTGCTCAATATGACCTCGAATCAACTTCACCAGGAAATTGTCCACTCTGAACATTTGCTTTGCTATTTAGAATACATTTTTTATACTCAGACTCTGGTGTTCTATATAAATACAGGCAAACCCGTAGACAAGTCCTCTCAAACACTCTAATCCTTTCCATTAAGCTTGGCCCCACGTTGAACCACACGGGATATCCATAGGTATCTGGCTACACCTCTACTCGTTGTTGGCTGCCCGTGCAGTTCCATAATAGAGTACCTACTCTCGCCAATTCTTTCTGGTGTCCCTGGAGGCCCCAGACAACGGCGTTCTGAATGAGATGGTTTCTGACTTCTGGGGGTTGATCTTCAACTTCCAGTCATCGCAACATCGCTGGATAGTGTCCAAGTCACGTTGTGAGAGTAGGCCTGACCTGTATGCAATCAAGTTGTCTAGGTAGAAAATACCATGGTGAATAGAACCTATGAAATCGCTATTGTTAATGTTTTATAGGATAGGTGAATTAACTGCATCCTGTTGCAGACCATTTTCAATTTGAAACATTCCAGCAGGAGCCACGTTCCGATTTTTCACAACGAGCAATCTACTGATGAGCATATTATGAATAATGTACAGTAATGGTTTGCTCAACTTGTAAAAGAGTCCCTCTTACCATACCTCATCGCAGGCCTTTTCCAAGTCAACCAAACAGGCATTTTTCCAGCTTTTATTCCATTGGATATCTGACACCATCGTCGGCATATAGAGTATCATGCCTCGCCTTGAAACTGAATTGGTTATCCAGAATTATATTTCTGTCCTCAACCCACATATTCAGCGCTCTATGGATCAATTTTCCGAATACCTTTCTGATGTCCGGAAGTAGACGTATCGACTTTGCCAGATTGAAGGTATCTCTTCCCCTTTTGAGAATTAGCTGCATCACTACTGTTTTCCAAATCGCCGGATAATGTAATAATATAATATTCAATGCATCCATAAACAGGCTGGTGTATATCCACTCTGCTTCTAGAGGGAGATGTCGAAGAACATTGTTTGGAATTCCATCGATTCCCACGGATTTCTTATTTCTTAATGAGACAAAGATCGCTTGGAGTTCTACCTTCGATATAAACAGGGATGAGCACTGTCATTGGCGATGGCATTATTCCCTTCATTGAACACGGTTAAACCAGTGTTCTCAGATCGCCAGTCCTGCTTATAATTTCGAATGTAGAAGTTATGCACAAGAATCTAACATAATTTCACAGGTCATGGTTTTGGTGAACGCTATCATTCACCTTGTACACTTCCTGGAAAGTCACACCTAGAGGATCTATTTTCTACTGCGGATCTACCTTCATAAGCATCTATAACTGGTGTTATAAGTATAATATTTGCTCACTATTAGTCGTTCGGGGTATCTTCAGACAGAGGAAGTTATTCCTCTGTAAAAACTTATTGATCTACGGGATTATTGGCGTTTACCCCCGAAATCTTCTCCTTCCAATACGCATATACCGTCTTAGGTCAACAACTTCAGTGTCCTAACAGTCTATTTTCTGTTGGTGTACTGCGTCGATAGTCGCTTTCCGGAATATGTATGTGTTCTCGGTATGTTATCATCAAGGAAACGACGGACGGTCCGATGCTTTCACATCGCGTCTAAGCTCGACATTGTCCTGAACCCACCAATTAAGTGGCAGATTCCCTCTAGGATTTGGCGTATTATTTTCCCAATCTCTGTGCTTCGCGTTTAAATCTCCGTTCCTCCGAACTCCCGTGTTCTTGCATAATGCACACGAGTTGCTCCCTCTCCTTAGCTTTTTTTTTTCAACAGACATTCTGCGATTCTTTCCACGCTTCACGTATTGAGGCTATTGAGTGACAGCTGAACCAGGAAGAACGGTCATTTTTGGTTCTCTTTTTTAGCCTTTGCTGTAAGCCTGCCAGACGTCCCGATTTTGGCAGGACACTCCCGACATTTGAACCCTGTTCCGACATTTGTCCGATTTCGTCCCGACTTTCCGTTTTGTATTCTATTTCTTTTGAAAATTATCAGAAATAAATAATAAGACAATATTAGAATTGTAGATTAAGTATCTCCACGAATAATATTTAATAGCTTGCCATCTGCCACTTTTCATAGAAAGAAAGAAATATAGTAAGCCATCAACTTTGGGGGTGGACATTTCATAGTTTACTATTTCATTCGTAAAAATGTCGCAGAGTAGAACATTTCAATGTGTTCTCTCATTAGATGCATTAATGGAATTGAAAAAATTGCAAAATGAAACGCAGAAAAGTTTTATGCCAAATCACAATATTGCGTGCGTGCGTGCGCCCGTTGAGTCCTTCGTAGGTACTTTACGATATTATTTGTCAGAACGCACGCAAGCAAAATTTGTAAAACGAAATATCGCGTTGTGGAGGTCGTCCGTTGGGAGGTTAGGAAGACGACAGAATATAATGCTGTTTCCTCAAATTTGCCATACACGAATTCGTCGCAGAAAAAAGAGTAGAAATATACTCCTTTTTGTTTTGATTTACAAATAGACATAAATGTCTATTAAATGAATATTAATAAAGAATTTAAGAAAAATAGTGCTTACATAATCTAACACGATTAATTTTTATTAAAAACCATATTACAACAAATCATATTACTGGTTAATAATTCGGGGTAAATACGCGGCACAAGAATTTACCCTTTCGATGAAAATCGAACAATTCATAAAACTTTAGTTGTCAAACGGACGCAAAAGTAGAAAGTAGATCTACTTGGACGTTGTAGCAGCGTTTACGATATTTACGATATAACGCCGATCTAACGCTGAGGTCACATTTTGTGTTACCCCTTAAGAGCCCATTGTTTCTACTAAATCTATGAACGTACGCACGCAACATTGTGATTTGGGCATTAAAGTTCCATAAGCACTCGAATTGTCGTTAATTGTTAATAAATTTAATAATTTCATCCATTGGCTACTCATCCATCGGCTACTCGCGAAGAAAAAAAACAAAAAGTGATAGCCCAAAGTGATACTACTCATAGCAAGCCATAAGCTGAGTAATACATAGAAAACCATTTTTCATAAAATACTATTTGTAGTCTCCATGAGCAATTTTCATAGAATGCCATATTGGAAGCTATGAAAAATTGCTAGTGGGGACCGGGTGTTATTACAACTATGAAACTGAATTTTGAAAGTTTCTGAAATATTTTTATTTCTTTTTTGTTATAAATGTATGTATTTATGTACTACGTTAATAAAAATATTTTTATGTATTCCTTCATTACGTGTATAACATTTTACGGTTTTATTTTTAAGTCGCAATTTGTCCCGATTTTCAAGTCCTAGTGTCCTGATTTTAATACAATTTCATCTGGCAGCCTTACTTTGCTGTGATGAATGGCTTGACGCTTATAAACTCAATCCCGTAGCACTTTTTCTCCCCAATCATTCTGAGGATTTCCTCCGGCTCAATGGAGGTTCCAACCCCTTCAGCAGCATTTTTAAGCACTTTTTCCCTTTTGGGGTGTTGACTCTTCGTCATCGGCGAACACTCGCTGTATTGATTATGACGTTGACGCCCCTCCCCCCTTAGTACTCCAGGCAGCTTTCTGTAGAAACTGATAGAGTGGGGCGCTTTACTAAGTTAGAAGTACTTAAGTTAGAAGTACTTGCGTTTCACCTTTTCACCGTACGTTCGGGATCAGCTGCTGTTTGTTTGTCCGCATTTCCCTCTACTGGGAGTGCGGACCGTTGACTTTCGTCCATAGCGTGACACTTGTTGGTTACTTTCTGGTAACTTTCAACTTATTTATTTGAAATATATTTGTATTTATTTTATTTAAAAAAAAAAAAACTTTATGAAAAATTGCCGGTATATAACCAGCGTCCATCCGGTTGACGATCCACTACCACCTCCACTGAGCTAATTAGGCTCTTGGTGTACTTTATCTGCACCTTAATAATCATACTAATTCCCTGAGAAAAGCCCAGACACGTCTATCCCGGATAAAGGTCTGTGAACGACTGACCTTACAAAGTATAAGTACCATGTATTATATCTGGGCTTTTGAGAAGGAGAAGCAATACAAGTGTAAGAGTTTTTGAAATCCGCCTCTTGCCAAGCCCACTTTTCCGCAACTTCACTGTTTTACATTGAATCGAAAAAAATCATTGTGGCCAAATATTTAATAGGGCTGATAAAAAGAAAGAAGGATAGGGTATTACACCATCCGTTCCAGATGGATTGTAGCTTTTTTTTACTAAGGATCATCCACTTTAAGGACTCTATTTCCATTACTTCTCTAGGCATGTAACAAAACTATGCAATGAAACGAATAGATAACAGTTGGTAAGCAGGTGAGCATGCACCAAGTGGTAATACAGCGTTTCGTCCCTTTAAGTGGCAAAGAGGAACTTTGTAATAACAAATAATCACTCCGATTTCAAAAAAGTTCATATTATGAAAAACTTTAGTAAAACTCGTTCAACAGTTCTGGAATAGATTTTTTTTTAAATTAAACACCTTGATGATGATTTACAGAAGGAAACATTTTTATTACAGACAAATATCATACAAATTATGTAAATAAAATTATGTGTTTGCTTTTCGAAGATGTTTATGACAACATCCTGTATATCTTATACGCTCTCAAACAACTAGTTTTATTGCGACACAGACTGTAAGCATCTTTCGAGTTGAATGAAAATTATTACAGTAAACAGCAAATAATTTTTTGCCATCATAATTCTATTGAATTGCATGAATCAAATCCTATTCACTTACAACGGAGCGCGCAGTATACACGTTAATACATACATATGTACATATATCCTTTACAAGTGGATACTGCTAAGAAAAGAAAATATTTTGTAATAAATGCATAACATTCCGTACATTCAGCGATTCTATAGCATTTTTATTGCAATATTTGCCAAGCTACACTGAAGTACTACCAATAGCAGGTCATTTTCTGTTAGTTGGTCCTTTCAATGTGGTATTCTAAGGATGAATTATTCAGAGGCATAATCGCATAAAAGTTCAGATACTCTTGGTTGCTTTTTTGCGCTAGTACAAACAATCGTACATATGTCATTTTGTAATACGCCTATGAATGTTGACACATACATATGTAGATAGATGTATTTTGCAACGTAGACAAAGTAATGGTGACAGGACTCTCAAAGTTGGTACATGTAGCTCATCAGCTACAACAATAAGAAGATTTTAGATTTAAATGAAAGCAGGTCTATTCAAGAAAGCAGTTCTATTCTTCTAAAATTTTTCTATTTCTCGTGCATAACGTATGTATGTTTATTTATAATTCACATATGAAATTTTAATAAGAGAACTAAATTTTTAGTGAAAATCTTTTTTTACAATCTAAATATGAAATTACAACCTCTTATGGAGCTCAAAATTTAAGCAAATAATAAATAATAATAATAAAATAAAAAAAAATAACACACATCCCATTGTTACTGAGAACCATTGTAATTTACGTGAATCGGTTTTAACGTAAATTCAATTTTTTTGCAAATACAATCCAGTTTTTGATTCAAATTTTTGTCACCATTTTATTTATTATTTATTTATATTATATTATGTATATATTATTTAATTCAGACAAATCTTATTTTCGACTTTGAAAATATTTTATTAGGGTTTGGTTGATTGTGATTGATAATATTAATTTTAATTTTTTAATTTTTATTAAAATTTTTTTATTGTAATGCACTCAACATGCAGTTCTGGACAAACTAACCAACTGATCAAACCTCAAAGAAACACTCTGGAGCCAATACCGAAGATTCTCAGAAAATTTGAGCTGAATAGACTCTGAAAATTCGGTGGTTTCAGAGTCTATAGCACACAAACATATATAGGTGCATTGAGTTTCATCTTCTTAATCTTATAATCTTATAATCTTATAGTCTTATCTTAAATACACTCATACCTCGCTATACGGCCGCTCTTTTTTTTATTACTTTGTTTCCGTTTTACAGCCAATATTTTTCGTTACAACGGCCAAAAAAAAAACATCATTCATCAAAACATCATGTTCTTACAATGCAAGAATATGTATATGTACATTATGTACCTTGCCTATTTTGTTTACTTTACGCTGCGAATTTTGTCTTCCTTGTTGTTTTCTTGACTTTCGATCTTTGTGCACCCCATTCCAAAAAAGTATGTCATCAGAAGATGTGTTGACTCTCTTACATGTGTATGTACATACATATATGTATGTATATGTACATCTTACAATTATTTTTGGTATGTATGTATGTATATACCTTTTAAATTATGTTGCAAAATTCCTTAAATATTTTCTAAGATTAATGTTTTAATACAATTTGTCAGATAAGAACATAGACATTTACACACAAAATGCCACCAAAACGAGTAGAGGGCGAACAAAATTAATTTTTTTATAACGTTTTATCAATTTTTTGGTTATTTTTTAAAGATTTGGAACCAATCCAATGGATTTTGTATGGGTTTGTATGAAAAAAAAATGACTCGTTATACGGCATTTCGCTTTACGGCCTGATTTTGTGGAACATATCTAGGCCACTAACCGAGGTATGAGAGTACTATAAAATCCAAAACGCTAAGACTGCAAAAGTCCTGGAAATCATAGTTTCTCAAAAACCCCAAACTACAAACAAACTTAAAATTTTGCACAGTAATTCCTTATAACCATTATATTATTATTATATAAAATCTCCCACTTCTCAACTGTAATCAGAAGAAAGTTTATAATGAAATCATTCAAAGCTTTAGATCAACAGATGATAACATTGTCTTCTTGGACGCTCCAGGCGGGACGGAAAATATTTTTCTCATTAACCTGTTGCTTGATAAGATAAGAGCATAGAGGTCGCTTCGTCCAGAACTCTCTTAATGGATGCTCTTAGGGAATTTAAGCCCAAATGTGCAACGGAACCAGATTGCAAGTGAAAGCTCTCCATAAAAATGTGATAGAGGCGGCAATCTATACCTGCTGCGGCTAAGGTGAAACTGTATTTACACCTCGCATCCCTTTTATTCCATATGATTGCAATTTTCATCGAAGGTATGTTTCGCGATTGCAATAAATTAGGCAACCCTTAAAAACGACTGGGGTTAATTTAAGTGTTAATCCTCAGAGTTAGCTTAGCTCGCAATATGTAATATGTATAGTCTATTGGAACAACCGCAAAGATATTATATATGTAGAGAAGTAAGGAAGTCCACAGGAAGTGGGCGCCGTAGCTCAAGTGGTTAGTGCGTTGGACTACGGAGCGAAAGGTTCCTGTCGCGCAAAAATTTGTATTTTTTTTTCTGCATGTCTAAAAGTTTCGAAACCCCAGTTTCGATGCTCCATTACGTAAATAAATACTCGGGCTTAGAGAAGTATCTGCCATGAATAGGATACAATACACAATACTAAAATATTCTGCTTCATAAATACGATCTCAAACTAATATATACATAAATGTATGTACATACGTAGTTACACGGTTTATAAAAATGACCTATTTAAATATGAAACTTTATAAATTTGCTTTGATATCGATTTTAAATTTCTTAATTGGGATTCGTTAAGACGATGCCTTGGCTTGAATGCATTTTACAAAGATTGCTATAGTTTGTCGTTTGTTGCGAAAGTATGGTATTATTTATCTATATGTACATATATATTTATTGTAAAATTTGTTTAAATCTTAAGAAATTTTTTTTTTCTTAAGAATTATGGATCACAATATATGTATTACTAGCCGACCCGACCGGCTTCGCTCGTGTGTTTTTAAAATGCACGGTATGAATAAGTATGTTGATATGAACGTACGTAGCGCTAATTTTTATTATTGGATCTCTGCAATATATTTTCTAAGCCAGCCAAATTAATAAACTAAAAATCAATATCAAAGCAAATTTACAAAGTCGTACGTACGTACATATATGTATATATTATTTAATTCGAGGTCGATAATTTACGTATAGTATTACGAAACTTTTAGACCTGCGGCTTTGCTTATTTTGTCACCACCTCTTTATATAATATGTATGCTGTTGTTCCAATAGACTGTACATTGGGCATACTGTGAGTTAAACTATATGAGTTAAGCTAAGCTTTATATATTGTCATCGCGGAATAAAATGGATACTAGGTGTAAACACAATTATCCCTTGGCCGCAGCTGGTAAAGATTGTCGTGGTTAGTACGGTGGACTACGGGGCAAAGGTTAATGGTTCAATCCCTAGACAAAACCTAAAAATTTCTTTCACGGCCCCACCTCTCGCGAATATCTGACAAACATCTGAGAGCATAACTGTCACGAAAAAGCTTCTCAAATAAAAAATTGTCCTTCCATTTGGGTGAAGAATATAACACGTAGAACACGAATGGTTGTGAGAAGCTAGGCCCTGGGTCCCATGGACCTGTCGCGCCAAATGTTTATTTATTTTATTTAATCCATTACTTCTTCGATATCTACTATCTACTGTGCCAATAGAGTTGTAGGTCATATCAAAAGTATTTAATTTAAGCAAAAGTTAAGCAGTAATTTCGATTGCATAATTTTTTTTGTTAGTATAGTCCGCTCCCTTAGCCTTGGAATTGGTTTGTTGGGTATGTTCTTCAAATCCGGAACGTCTTTATGTCCCTCACGATTTGACTCAAAGTATTAAGAATTTGTATTTTTCCCTTTTCTTCTTCTATATTTCCGTCGTCTATTTCAGTTTTCAAGCTGCGTTGACTCTTTACATTCCACGTCCCAACCAAGTCCTAAATGTACCCTCATATTCTTTTTACACCCGGTAGGGTATATTAAGTTAGATGCATAGTTTGTAACATGGAGAAATAATAGAGATAAACCCTATAAAGTATATATTATACTCTAAATTTGGAACTGGGAGGATGAAATTTCATATCTGGGCTTTGAGAAGAAGAACCAGTAGAAGTGTAAAATATTTCTCTTCAAAGTTGTCGTAGGAATTCAATACAAAATTACAGTATGCCGCGCCCACTTTAGTAGTCCGTTTCACAGGGATTGTATCTTGTCTGTATGTTTAAGACACAGCTGCTTCGTTTTTGGTCACAAGTAGGATGAATTTAGGTAGGCTCGTATTTTGCTAGCACAAAACTATTTTATGTGACATAGTGCACTCATCCCAGACTATGACATTACATATGACTTTACTTATATATGTTGCGAAGAGGTCTTGCAAATGTATTTGAATTGAGATGTAGCTTGAATACTGAATGTGCTATCCCACTCCAAAAGTGTTGCAGCTATTCCAGACGAAGCGACATCAATGCTCTTACTTTATCAAGCAACAGGTTATTGAGAAAAATGTTTTCCGTCCCGCCCAAGAACATAATGTTATCATCTGTTGTTTTGAAACTTTGAATGATTTCATTATAAAATTTGCTTTTGCAGTTGAGAAGTGGGTAGTTTTATAGATCATCTATGTCATATGACATTTCTTTTAAGTAATCAAGGTTGACAGGAGTTTCACTAAGGGCT
This sequence comes from Xylota sylvarum, assembly GCA_905220385.1. Taxonomy (NCBI): domain Eukaryota; kingdom Metazoa; phylum Arthropoda; class Insecta; order Diptera; family Syrphidae; genus Xylota; species Xylota sylvarum. The sequence goes on along the minus strand of LR999957.1, from coordinate 62,775,719 downwards.
GTGGTAATTCATAGTGATTAATGGGTTGATATCCAACCGCAACCACTAAATTCTCGAGCAGTATCAAGTATTTGTTGTAGACATCCATACTATGTTCATTATACAGTCCCAACAATTAACTGCTATTTTATATCTTTACTCAGACCTTCGCAAAAACCAGCAACCAGCATTATAGCGAACAGATATCAATAACATAAATCAGAGACAGAAGCTTCCATTATCTGGTTCCAATATCTTCCCCCTTCCAATAGTCCCTACAAACTTAGTGGAATGTAGGATGAATGAAGGCAGCTACCGTCTTTAAGTTTGAAAAGGATGTAGGCCCTCGAACTTCGTGAAGCAGGAGATGGAGGTAATAGCACTCGACGTTGATCGGATGAACAATATAAATCCTACCGAGTACATGGTCTTTTTTATCCAGAGTGTTCGGGTACTTCCGTTCTCTGTTTTTTCTTACAAAATTATTATTTCTCCAGACGTAATAAAATACCTTCCAGTACAAAGGTACATAGATATGTATGTATTCGGAGAAGTAATTGATGTTGCTTAGTTCGAAAAATGCCATTAATGTTCTTTGGAGGGTTTTTGAAACTTTCCTTATTATCTTCTGAAAAAAATAATCGTTTATGTATACTTAACCAAAGAATGGGCCAATCGGCCTGTGATACCACAGTATCTAGTGTCTTCAACCACCCGTTGAACCAACATGAGCTTATTATAAAGCGCTGGAGGCGGTTAATACTTATGTTAGCTAATTCGCCAAGGTTGTCGAAGAAGTACTCTCCTAGATACAGTTTCCTTCGAGTTGAAGGAGAGCTTGGCAAGTGCATAGGAGGTGAAGAATAGTCTCTTCCTCTTCCTCGTCCATGCAGCTTCTACAGAGGTCGTTTGCCGGGAGACCCAGCCGAAAGGCATGTCTCCCTATGGCACAGTGTTCCGTAATGACACCTACTATTGTGCTGATGAGGGATCTCTTTAGTGTTATTAGACTAATAGAGCGCTTGAAAGTAACGTTAATAAAATATTGCTTAAATAAGAGTATCAACGTAGCGAAAGGTATGTAGAGATCCTCTTTCTCCAGTAGGATCGCCGGTTTCATATACTTATCATCATTTTTCTTCTTCTATTAATATCAGAATTAATAAAATTGCAAACATGCCAAACGTTTTTACTTATAAAGAAGCATGACTGAAAGTCAAAAACGATCATGTCAATGCGCGCACACCCAGTCACGCACGCGCACACACACCATATGACAATGATAGCAACTGGTGCACGTCTGCTGGCTGTGGTCTCCAGTGATAGCGAATTATCGGGGCTGTGTAAACATTTTTTAATTACGAAAAATTCAATATTAACCCCCTTTCTCCCACTTAGACCTCGAATTTCGAAAAATCCCTTCTTATCGAACATATAGAGGATATAAGAAATTACTGTGCAAAATTTCAAGTTACTACGTCTAGGGGTTTTTCATAAACTGTGATTACAAGGACTTTTGCAGCCTTAGCATTTTGGATTTTATAGTATTTAAGATTACTATTGAAGGGATTGCAATATTGAAGTCACTGAATGTGTTATCCAACTTTGAGAAAGGTCGTAAAATTGAGGGAATGTTAGTGAAAAGTGTGTTTCATCTATAGTGAACATAATCAGACTCCAATACCTAATAAAATAAAGGCATTAATTTTTGATATTTTAAGTGTTCATTTACATATTCATATATGTATGTATGTACATGCATACGTACTACATATGTTACAAATCGATACTTTACCCTTTCAGGTTTATTAATAAGAAGATAAATAACATTGACGGTTATCTGCATTATACCATATTCAATTTTTTGTTAACTCCAGCTGTAATTTAACTGTATATTCAACAGAAATTGCATCCTAAATAAAATCGAGATCCAGAAGGAAACTTAGAATCTCTTGTGTTGAAGATAAGAGATGTCAGATGGGGTGATAGCCACGGTTGCCTAAATGGCACAATTGTGCCATTATGTATTTTTGCTGGTGACGTGCAATGGCCTAAAATGGGACCTTATTTTCCCAGTGATGGCACAGAGAAAACATTTTCTGCGGTAGCGCTTGATAGGCCATTTATGAAAATATTTGCTCAGGTGCAGTGTGTTTGGTAGTTTCAGGGCCCTTACGACATATTCTGCAAGTATCAGATTGCGTAATGCCAATTTTCTTGAGGTGATATTAAACGACGAAGATAGGGAATTCAGTTCAGATCTCAGCATTACCTTTATTCATTGATAGAATCTCGATTTATGCCTAGAGAAATTAATGAATTTCTGGAAGTGTTTTAAATCTATTTGCGAGTCCCAATATGAGAGCTTTTCATGCTTTCTTTAGTAATGGAGTTGTTTAACGGTCGAACTGGGTAGTTAAAATATGAAATCGTCTCTAGAGATACAAAAAGTCAATGTAATAAGTTCTACTATGAGGCAAAATAAAAATAGCTCACACAGTCGAAGTTCGCCCTAATACTAGCAAGAACAGCTATCCATACCTACATACTTCTATTTCATTTATATTTGGAACCCTTATAACGGGAATGCAAAATCACAGGCCACTTTTTTAATGTACTCATGTTCCAGGATCTACATTCCACGTCCCTACCATTATTATAATGCATGTAACGTTCCTGTCAGGTCAAAAAGTCGAATCGAAATGTTTTTCAGTAAATACCTACATGTATATACATGCATCATCAATGTAAGGTACATACATATGTAACCCTCAATTAACCCCAAAAAGCTGTTATTTGTTTAGCCATTAATTCCCCTATTCTTTTTTCGTCTTAACCATTTTCCAGTCACTTTTGCACCCGCAATGACCAATTAAGGATGAGGAGGAAAACTCTTCCTTATCTCCCGACTTGTCTATGGTAAAACCACGAACTCCATAACAGTAGGTGCCTATTTTACATCGCGTCCTGAAACTTGTCTCAACTTACAACTACTATGGACAAAGAATCAATATGCAAACCAAAATTTGAAAAGCAGTCTCACTTTACCGGCTGTTATTGACCTGGTTTATATACGTCCCTGCACTGTCCTTTAACATGCTAAAGGTCTCGTGATACCACAACATTCATGTCATAGAAAAAGCAAAGAAAAAAAAAGCTAAACTTCAGAAGAACGTGACTTTTTTCGCCCTCTTTTATAGATATACATGTGTATGTACATATGTATGTACATATGTATGTGTGTAAAGTGTAAGAGTTCATGCAATTTTGTATGCTATCGCCGATTGTTCTTTTCGAAGACGAGTTCACATCCTTTCCTTGCAGAAGATCTTCCTTTATTTCCCGCAGAGGAAAATGGAAACTTTAAAGATTTCTAAATCATGATAATGGAAACAGGAACCAAATAATATCTTCGAGTGCAGTAAGTGTCTAAATACATATGTACATAGTATGTATGTATGAATGACTCTTTTCTCCCACCAGTACTGCACAAAATTGTTGTTGAAATATTTGTGCAAGTTGCGCAAGCAAAAGGTTAAACAAGAAACACACGGAGGAATAAATGCTAACAAGAGCAAGTATCTTGGATATATATAATCCCCATTTGTAGCTGTGAACTAGTTAGAATGTCAATTTCTTGTAAATGAAAATGCTAATATTCAGGTTAACGCAGGCGGGCAGGAGTTAAGGGATCCCTGAGAAAAGACGACCAAATCTGTTTCTTTTTATAACTTAGAGAATTTTAAGTTAAGCACATAATTTGTAACAAATAGAAATAAAGAAGATGGAAGATACATAGATATGTATGTATGTAGACAAGGTACATATGTATGTACATATATGAATTTATTCATATATTCGTGATTATTAAAGAAGATGAAGTTTAATTTGTATGCTTCTTACAACCATTCAGAACAATTACAGTCCATCTGGAATAGTTCCTTAGAAACCCAGTCTATTTTTCTACTTTGAATCCAACCGTAAAAAAGTGGCAAATAACTTCCAAGTTAGTACCGAGATTACCCAGGCTTCCTACATGCCTATCAAAAAGTGTCATATGATTGCTCCTATGGTTGTGCTGTTATGTATGCACATATAATCTTTTAAGACAGTTTGGAGATAACAGGTACCTTTTTAATCCAGTCTAAGTTATATCTATTTAGTTACTAGTTATAGAAGTAATTTTCGCTAGCGTTGGTCTCCATACCCTATCCTAAGAGTATATTAAGTTTAATACATAGTTTGTAACAAAGAGAAATAATTAAGATAGACCATATAAAGTATATACAGTGCGAACTCTGTTACCGCAACCTTCGATTGGCGCAACTCCTCGATTTTCGCAACACTAGAGTCTTCGCCCTTCTTGATTCTTTAAGTAAAACTTTTCAAAAAATTTACAAAAAGTATTATTAAATTATTTATTAAAAAAGGAAGTGTAATTTTGGGTGACGGTAAACGTACTTTGTGAAAAATATAATGTTCACAAGTTAACAATAAGCCGGATAACGACAAAGAGAAGCAACAATTTGTCGTTATTTTTTTTTAAATTTTAACAGTTTTAAAAATGTGGAACCCAAAAAAACGTAAACTAACTGTATAAATTTTTATAAAAAAAGAAGTCCAGTTAGTGCAACAACCTCGGTTATTGCAACCACCTTAATTTCTTTTACCTACGTAAATCGAGTTTGTACTGTATATTCGTGATCAGCGATAAAAGCGAAAACGATTGAGCTATGTATGTCCGTCCGTATCTCACTACTTTTGTACCTTAAATTTTGAGCTAGAACTTCACTATTTTACTAGAAATCGAAAAAATTCCTAAAAATCAGCCATGCATTATCCATAGCCACGCCCACCTTTTGGGGCATTTTCATAAAAAAAACAGATTTTGATGAGATTTTGCATGTAACATGCTCAAACGTTCGAAGTTATCTTTGTAGTTCAATAAAAAACATAAAGAAACTAAAATCCATCGTGAATGGATGGTATTATATCCTATCTATCTTTTTTTGTATCATCCCTATTAAAGTGGGCGTGGCATACTGCATGTTTTTATTGAATTACTGCGATAACTTCGAATGTTTGAGGATGTTACATACAAAATAACATCAAAATCTTTTTTGTAATGAAACCGTCCTCAAAAAGTAGGCGTGGCTACATATGATGAATGGTGCAGTGGTTCGAGAAACATAGATTTTATTTGATTCTTCCATTTGGTTTGGTGACTGTGTTTGCTGTTCCACACACGGACTAGAATCTGTACAGTTCGCACAAACAAGCACATTACCCACTACACCAAAAAAGTGGAGTCGAGTTGAGTCGACTCAGTTTCGACATAACCCACGTATACATATGTACATACATTCAAACATACGTACAAATATACGTATGTATATACATGCGAACTAAAAATGGATACTTTCGTTTTTACCTCAAGTGCACGAATTCAGTATTATTCTTTGAATAAGTCATTGAAATAGTATTCATAAGAAAGCACAGTTGAATGCAAAAATGAACGAAATTGTAACGTGAATACAACTAGAAGAAACAAACATTGCGTGAACAAACAACCAAATAGGGGCCTAATAAAGGTTAGTGACTCTCGGGAAGTCTCCTATCCAGAAGATAGCATCAGGGCCATGTGAAGCTTGTGTCCTGCACTGATTAGAGATTCGCGGATCTTTTCAGAATAGCCAAATCAGGTGAAGTATGGGAAGGGGCTCAACTAGAAGTCGTAAGCAAAGATCAGATCCGTAGCATACCTAGGACGCGTTCCTAGAAACCACCTAAGCGCTTAGATCCTTCCTATATCCGGTTTATCATACAGGTTCGAAACCCTCTTCTTTTGACGAATAGTGGGAAGATTGCCAAGTTAGCCAATTGCAACCATTTTTTACTGCACAAAGTATGTACATATATATATTCACTCTCTCTTACCTCTTTGTAAATTGTGTATCCATCAGTTATGCTCAAACAAAATAAACACAACGCGCTGGAGCTTTGTATGAATGCTTCCAATTCGAAAATGCTGTTATGCTCCAAAGTAATATCGGACAATTTGTAGAACCGTACAAGCGAGATATAAGCCGAGACAGCCACACTCATGTACAAAAATTCTGTAAAGACAAATCAAAATATGTACATGCTTTTGTTTTGTTTACCTACATATGTAATAGTAATTTAATGAAAGAAGTTCATTCATAATTTATCAGTCCTATTATATAATTGGAAACACAACGCGCCCGTAATCGTAATGAAAACAGGCACAAAATTCGTTCCAATTCGAACGTGATTGTTAGTATCGTACATATATGTATATAGGTACATAAATTCAGTTATTAAAGACGATTATGTGATGAAGGTTAATAAAAACAAAACTCACCAACAGCGCTTTTCACTTCGATGATTCGGTGGAAGGTCATTAGAACGAGTGTTAGACAAATTGCCAAGCCAGCATTCCATGTTGTCTGCGGTCCAGTTAAGAGAATCAGTTTGGATGGGGCATTATAATTCACCCTTCCATCTGTATATATACTTTTGTCACCGAAGCTGTTGCCATTGTCACTGACAGCACCTCCGCTATCGCCAGCACTCTGGGCTTTTGAATTCTCGACTGGTGTAAAAAATGGTTGATTCAGCGGTATAAACGCTCGGGCCAATTCCAAAGTGTTAATGACCAGGAGCGACACAGCAATTGCCGAGCGTAAATTGTGAAAAGTAAGTAATGTTTTGTAACACCTGTAAGAAACGATGATGTACATTTATCTGAAAATGCCGTTAGCAAGAGGGACACAAACAATTTTGGATTCTAAAAATTAAATAAGGAAAAATCTTTTTATGTACATAAGTATGTAATCAACAACTGTTGGTAGCGAAAGTGGTGAATTGGGCAAAATAACACTGTGTGGGTTACATGTGAAAACAGGAAGGCAGGATATAGAGAAAATATTGGTCTCAACTCCAAAAAATGCGTTTTGCCCTAATATGGTAGCTGGGCTCGTCAGTAGATTTCCACCTACATCTAGACGCATTATTTTTGTTCGATGTTGACCGAGGCTTTACAATTCTCACTGCAAAAAGCAGATATGAAGTATATGGTTCTACGCGTCTTGGGATGAAGACTGTAAGCAGAAGTCTATAGTGTATAGCCGTGAAACTGCGACCTCACTCCGTATTGCTACTCTAATATGTAATCATAGAAATTCGCAAAATAGGCACTCCGCAATCGGACTATCTCCAACTTTGCCAACTTTAATCTCAATTTCTTTTCGGAAATCTGGCACTCTAGCAATACAGAGATTAACGTCAAAGTAACTCGAATTCCTACAATTTTGTTCTATTGCTATTTGGTTTGCGGATGGTGAGAAAATTAATTGTGTTTCTTTAGAAATGTAAGTTGTTTTTTTTTGCGCGGATCAGCGTGTGCTCATACCTAGTAGTGTGGGATTTTTAATCACTAAAAAGCATCTCTTCAAAACAATCTAGTTTATTTTACTTCAATTAACTTTTCGGCTTATGAAGTAGTTTTTATTTCATTAAATAAGGACGTTCCTTTGGAAGTTCCTGCTAGTTTCGCAATTTAGACGGGGTTGCTTGTTATCGCGCAAAATCTAAAGGTTTGCTTCTTTATAGACGGGAGCAGTAAATTTCGATCATCCAAAATTTGAAAGACTGTATTATTTGCGTGATTTTCCAGTCGACTGTTATCGTTTATGAACTTTGTTGTCAAAAGTTTGCAAAATATTAGCATTGCGTATTTTGGTACAACCCCAGAGTAGTATACCATAAGTCCACACTGGTTGTAACACTTGCTTTTATAAAAGCAGTTTGTTCCCTATGCTATGGTTCGAATATTTTCTAAGTAATCAATGCATTTCTCTGTATTTATTTTCAAGCTCCTCGCGTTTTCCTTTACATCCATGTAATAAAAAACGTTAAAGAGGTTCCGGAATAATGAAAGCCCGAGACTAATTTTAAGAAATCTTTATTTGCGATGCGACCAGTTCAGGTGAAAAACAAAGATACAAGTAAGTTTTAAAATGATAACTGAGTTTTAGCAAAAGTTTCGTTAACAATGTTAAAAGAGTAAAGACCCAACCATAATGGACTTCAGTGGGATTAACCTTAAGTCAAAACTTAACGAAAAGCCCACTCAAGTTCTACCAAACGCATTAGTTACCCATAATGAACTTAAGCAAACTTCACAATCCGTCAAATTGTTTATATTATGTTGGGTTTAAGTGTAGGGGAAAAAATGGAAAATAAGCAAAAAAAAAAAATAAAAAAAATAAGATTATTGCATCATTAGAATTAAAATATTCCCAAAATCATATTCTGAAGTAATTTCTATTCCCATTGGTATGTCTTTTTTTTCGTTTTGTATCAGCTGTCAAATTTCCGTACGAAATATCCCATTTCATTGGGACTTTCCGTAAGCCCACAGAAGTTAACGAAAACTTGACGAAACCGAGCATAATCGCATTATAGTCATGTAGTACTATTTCAATGTAATAAGACATATCCTTCAGCCGAAGGCCTTAGTTGCTCTGGCTATCCAGCTACTTTATAATTTTAATTATAAGTTAGTTTTTGAAATAAATAAATAAATAAATAATGTAACAACATACTTATCAGCAACATCATTATTACCATTATCATCATAACTAATTACATTGAATTCATTTATATCATTTATATTCATTTCCGTCATATATTAATAAGTATTGTTAAAAAGAAACATTTTCAAAAACTATGTAAAAGAAAAGAAATATTTTAATATGGTAACGCCATAAAACATAAAAGTTTTAAACACTGAATTATATAAAAGCACACTTATTTGAAATGTAAACAAAATTATTGTAAAAGCTCATCAAAGAATTGTATAAAAGGGCACGCACGCTCAGAACAGACACCGAGTTTTGTTTATTCGCTAATTGACGAAGGTTGTCCATAATACCGTCTCTTTTGGAAAATAAACACAATTCGCATAGCGCTTCTCGCTGTGACTTTGGCCGTGTATAAATTTTGCTCTGCTTGCCTACTCCCTGCTACTGTAGTCCCACGGACAGCATAGCTGGTGTAGAGAAACAGAACAAATACCGTTTTCTGATATTTAGTAGCACTGCGTGCTCTTAAACTATTTTTTAATTGTAATAAACTGCATTGAATTGTTTTTATAAAAATAATCTCTAAGCGTTTCATTACACACACGATTGATACGGTTGATTGTTTAGTGGTTTGCCTATTCAACGATTACTGTAGTCTCCGAACTGCATAATCGCGGTAAAGAAATCCCTAAACTCGTGTTCGCTACTTCTTCTCCGCTACGGACGTTATCGCCAGGTGAATCGAGAGCTACCACCCCCCTCCCCTCTCTCTCCGACCTACACTTCTCCCGGAACCAACCTCATCCACGGAGGAACAATTGTTTCATTGGCGCACCAACTAGAGGCCGATTCCCCGGCGAAAATACTCCCCAAGACGGAAGGAAACGATTTGCGTAGAAGCACGCGCATTGCGGCACAAGTGAATCCCATTTGTTGTTCTGACAGCGCAATGGCACAGTTCACGCAAGATCAGTTGAAAGAATTTATTGCGGCAGTTCAAGGTTCATCTGTTAACAAAGGTAGCTTCAGCAACTGCACTGCAAGGTTTAATGGTGACCGAGATCCAATCGTTGTGGAACGGTTCATCACTACTATCAACGTCTACAAAGACATAGAGCGCATAGATGACGCCGATACAATAAGGGGTTTCCCTCTTCTACTCGAAGATAGCACTGTTAATTGGTGGCAAGGTGTGATGAAAGAAGCTAACGTATGGCAAGATGTGCTCACATTGCTGCGTAACGCATATGCACCACCTATGCCAGCCTACCGTATTTATATGGAAGTCTTCGGCCGAAAGCAGAAACTTGAGGAATCCACTGATGATTTCATCTGCAGTAAAAGGGCCTTGTTGTCGAAGCTACCCAGTCCTATGCCAGGAGAAAAGATGATGATCGACTTAGTTTACGGTTTACTTTGCGTTCACATTCGTGACGGAGTCCCTCGCGAAAGCGTCAATACCTTTCAAGAGCTGTTGGCTAAGGCAAGAGCAGTAGAGATTTCACGCCACGAAAAGGATGCGCAGAAACCACCGAAAGCTGAAACAGGAGAGAAGAAAGGATGTAATTATTGTAAGCACTTGGGCCACACAATAATCGAATGCCGACGCAAAGAGCAAGACGATTTCAAGAAGAAATCTCTAGTTCCAGCACCGACCGAATCGAAGCTGCACTGCTATCAATGTAAAGCACCTGGGTTCATAAGGTCAAGCTGTCCAAATTGCAAAGCATTGCCAAAAGGTCCATCAACGGTATCTTTTAATTGCATAAAGACCACCTTGGGAACAGACCTTCCAACTATACCTATTGCTTCTCATGGCGAATCAGGAATAGCCTATATTGATACTGCTCCACGAACAAGCGTTGCCGGCAGAGAACTCTTCTTGCATCTTCTCCGGAACGGAACCAAATTCAAACGCGTTGATGCAAATGTTACACTTGCTGATGGGTATACCTTGTCCCAAGAAATTTGTATGGCAGATACAAACATTATTATTGGTAATCGATTGCGGCCAATCAAATTCATAGCATTACCTAAAGCTAATGACAATCGAACTATAATCGGGATAGATTTTCTGGAGGAAAATGGAGTTGTACTCGATTTAGGCCAACGACTGGTACTTTTCCGATCAGACTGAGAAAAAGTTTGACTTCTACGACACGTCTCACACGAAAATCGCAAACAAGTCTCCTGAAGACAAGTTACGAAGCGACGTAACGGCGTTCCTAAAGTCTACTAGCGCTTTCACTCCTATTTCGCCAATCGCTAGAACTCCAGAGTGTGTCCACCGTAGCATATCATACCCGACAGGAATCCTTTCACCGAGTTCAACCAGAGAATCGAAGAAAGAAACGAATGCTTTTCTGACCTGGTTTGAACCTAATTTGAAACCTGCTACAACTCCAAACCGTTCAACAAAACCGTCACGCATGAAGAGAAGAAACATTGCATCTTCTATGCAAAATAACGAGTATTCTCCTCATTTCGTTCAAAATGTTTTCACGGACGCTATAAGAAGTACCGATGTGACACCTAAACGAAATAGTGAGAGAGAAGAGGGTTTGTTTCCCAGCTTAGTGCGGTCCCAAGAGGATATCGATCCTGACACTTACTTTATGGAGATCAACTCCATTGATGTAGAACTCCGGGAAAATGTCAGTCGACCTGAACAAAAGTAACAGGAACAAGCTAAACAATCTTTTACGCCAAGAAAGCGACAATTTTAGCGAATCATCTGAGCCAACGCCATACGCCGTACACAGGATCGATACTGGAGATCACAATCCAATCGCTGCCACGCCATACAGACTCTCGCCAACTCGAAGAGAGCAATAACATCATCGAAGAGTGTGAATCTCCTTGGGCAGCACCTGTAGTCTTAGTACCCAAAAAACAAGGTGGTATTCGCGTATGCATCGACTACCGACAGCTAAATAGCATCACTGTCCCAGATAGATATCCCTTACCTAGGTCCCTAGACGATCTGCTTCATTCTACAAAGAATACGTCTTTCAAAAGTACGCTAGACTTACAGTCTGGTTACTACCAAATCCAAATAGCTAAATAGCTGAAGAAGATAAAGACAAGACGGCATTCATCACACTATTCTGAATGTATCGCTTCAATCGCATGGCCTTCGGTTTACGAAATGCTCCAGCTACGTTCCAGAGGTTAATGAACCAATTTCGGATCGCACTGGTTAACCTTGGCATGCGCATATTAATTTACTTAGAAGACATCATCGTTTGTTCCATTAGTTTTGAGGAACATATTAATGATCTGCGACAAGTTTTCGAAAGACTTAAACTCTTTAAACTTAAAGTCAATAGAACAAAGTCAAACTTTTGCTGTTCGATTGTAAAATATCTTGGACATCTTATTACAGACCAGGGTATACAAGTCGATCCAGATAAAGTTTCATCAATTTTAAGTCGACCAGAGCCAAAGAACGCAAAGCAAGTCCTTTCATTTCTGCAAACATGCTCGTGGTATCGACGTTTCATAAATAATTTCGCCAAAGTATCACAACCATTAAGCAATCTCACAAAGAAAAATGCTACGTGGAATTGGGACAAGGAAGAGCAGAACTCCTTTGATACCTTGAAATCCTTACTCACAAGAACACCGATTCTTCAACAAGCCTGCGACGACAAATTATTCTACCCTTAACAGATGCTAGCAACTATGCCATCGGCGCAGTTCTGGTCCAGGGATAGAAGGCTGATGAACATCTTATTGAATACGCCTCTAGACTTCTTACAGCAGCCGAGCGTAACTACTCAACCACAGATCGTGAGGCACTCGCTATTGTTTGGGCAGTAAACAAATTTAGAGGTTACATAGAAGGAGGCGAAGTAACACTCATGACCGACCATCAACCGCTTAAATGGCTCATGAGCCTAAAATCACCAACCGGCCGACTTGCCCGATGGGCACTACAGCTCCAGCCGTACAACTTTAGAATTGTGTATACACCAGGACGAACGAGCACGGTTACTGACATGTTATCCAGACCTAACTGCGATGGTGATCACATAGAAAACGCCTGCGAGCTTTGCAATTTTTACGTCGACATGCCAACTAGGAAGCAAAAGGAAATCCGTGAAGCACAGCTGAAGGATGAACGACTTAAATCGATAATAGAATCGTTCGAAAGCAACGATGAAAATGTCACTCGCTGGACAACACGTGCTTATCTCCTTAATGATGGAATACTATATAGATACTCATCCGAGTCAGACGCCGAAGATGCCCAGTTAGTCATACCATTGCAAGAACGAGAAACAATTCTGCATAACTACCACGATACTGCTTCTGCAGGCCACTACGGGGTAGATCGCACTATTACCAGAATCGCTTATAGATACTACTGGCCTGGAATGAGGGCCGACATAACAAAATACATTGCCAACTGCCTTGCTTGCCGAAGATATAAGCCTAGTAACATGAAGCCATGTGGACTTCTCCAAACTACCAGAGACACAAGATGGATTTCATTGGATTTTAATAGCGGAGGATATTGCCAGTAGGTGGGTTGAGATATTTCCACTGAAGGAGGCAACCGCAGATAATTGTGCATTAACATTGCTCAACGAAATATTTTTCGCTACGGAATACCACGCCGGTTATTAAGTGACAACGGTCCACAGTTTATTTCCTCACTGATGCAACAGCTTACTCACTGCTTGGGTATACAACATACACTTACTCCCGTCTACCACCCAGAAGCAAACCCAGTTGAACGCAAAAACAGAGACATGAAGACACAACTTTCCATTTTAGTTGCCAACAATCATACCTCATGGGCAGATGATCTGCCGTCCATCAGATTTGCTATGAATACCGCAAAATGCCAAAGTACCGGCTTCATACCTTACTTTTGGACGAGAACTCCGATTTGTAGACGACGTCAACCACGATTTCAGAGCCGTAGTGGAATCTGAAAACTTTATCCCAGCAATTACTTCTACATTGCTAAAATAAACGACACACTTAAGAATGCAAAGAAGCAACAGAAAAACTGCAAGATCATAACAAAAAACATACAGAAAAGCTACAATCCGTCTGAAACGGATCGTATGATACCCTATTCTCCTCTCTAAAAAGTGGGCGTGGCCAAATTGCATTTTGTACTCAAATATAGCTATAATGTCGAACGTTTGAGGATGTTACATGTAAAATTTTATAAAAATAGGTTTTTTGATGATAACGCCCCCAAAAAGTGGGCGTGGCCAAAACTACTTTACGGGTGAATTGTAGGCAATCTAAATACCCACATATTTGGTTTTAACAAAATTTTTCGGTTTCATATAATTTAGTGAAGTTATAAAAACGAAGGCGTGGCAGTGGGCGGATGTAAAAAAATTTTACACTTGTACTGTATCTTTTTCTTAGGAACCCAGATATGAAATTTCATCGTCATAGCTCAAAATTTAAGGTCCAAAAAGCGGTGACATACGGACGGACGGACAGACAGGCGGTCATCGCTCAATCGATTTCGCTATTGATGATGATGACTAATATATATACTTTATAGGGTCTATCTCGATTATTTCTCTATGTTACAAACTATGTGTCAAACTTAATATACCCTTAGGATAGGGTATAAACATGCCGACAAGAAGCGACGCCCACAACCTACTTTTAAAGTAGGAGATTCAGTATTAATAACTTCCCATTTTCTGAACAAAGCATCCAAGAACCTAACTTCGAAGTTTATGCCAAAACGGGATGGCCCATATGACATCACAAAACATATCGGGGCCTTTACATACCAAATAGCTGCCAAAGATGACCTCACTATTCCATTGGAATAGTGGAATAGGAAAGAAGACAATCATTCCTGACGCATCATCGAGACGACCCCAGCGCCAGAGGGGGAGAATGTAACAACTTAATCATCAGCAACATCATTATTACCATTATCATCATAACTAATTACATTGAATTCATTTATACCATTTATATTCATTTCCGTCATATATTAATAAGTATTGTTAAAAAGAAACATTTTCAAAAACTATGTAAAAACATACAGAAAAGCTACAATCTGTCTGGAACGGATCGTATGATACCCTATCCTCCTCTCTATAAAGTGGGCGTGGCCAAATTGCATTTTGTACTCAAATATAGCTATAATGTCGAACGTTTGAGGATGTTACATGTAAAATTTTATCAAAATAGGTTTTTTTATGATAACGCCCCCAAAAAGTAGGCGTGTCCAAAACTGTTCTATGGGTGAATTGTAGGGAATCTAAATACCCAAATATTTGGTCTTAACAAAATTTTTCGGTTTCATATAATTTAGTGAAGTTATAAAAAAGTAGGCGTGGCAGTGGGCGGATGTAAAAAAATTTTACACTTGTACTGTATCTTTTTTTTGGAAGCCCAGATATGAAATTTCAGCGTCCTAGTTAAAAATTGAAGGCCCAAAACTCGGTTTTGTGATGAAAACGCCCCCAAAAAGTGGGCGTGGCCAAAACTTTTGTATGGGTGGATTGTAGGGAATCTGAATGCCTAAATATTTGGTCGTAACAAAATTTTTCGGTTTCATATAATTTAGTGAAGTTATGAAAAAGTGGGCATGGCAGTGGGCGGATTTCAAAAATTTTTACACTTGTACTGTATCTTTTTCTCAGAAGCCCAGATATGAAATTTCATCGTCCTAGCTCAAAATTTAAGGCCCAAAAAGCGGTGACATACGGACGGACGGACGGACGGTCATCGCTCAATCGATTTCGCTATTGATGCTGATCGCGAATATATATACTTTATAGGGTCTATCTCAATTATTTCTCTATGTTACAAACTATGTGTCAAACTGAATATACCCTTAGGATAGGGTATAAACATACAGAAAAGCTACAATCCGTCTGGAACGGATCGTATGATACCCTATCCTCCTCTTTATAAAGTGGGCGTGGCCAAATTGCATTTTGTACTCAAATATAGCTATAATGTCGAACGTTTGAGGATGTTACATGTAAAATTTTATCAAAATAGGTTTTTTGATGATACCGCCCCAAAAATGGGCGTGGCCAAAACTGTTCTATGGGTGAATTGTAGGGAATCTAAATACCCAAATATTTGGTCTTAACAAAATTTTTCGGTTTCATATAATTTAGCGAAGTTATGAAAAAGTGGGCGTGGCAGTGGGCGGATTTAAAAATTTTTTACACTTGTACTGTATCTTTTGCTCAGAAGCCCAGATATGAAATTTCATCGTCCTAGCTCAAAATTTAAGGCCCAAAAAGCGGTGACATACGGACGGACGGACGAACGGTCATCGCTCAATCGATTTCGCTATTGATGCTGATCACGAATATATATACTTTATAGGGTCTATCTCGATTATTTCTCTATGTTACAAACTATGTGTCAAACTTAATATACCCTTAGGATAGGGTATAAACATACAGAAAAGCTACAATCCGTCTGGAACGGGTCGTCTGATACCCTATCCTCCTCTCTATAAAGTGGGCGTGGCCAAATTGCATTTCGTACTCAAATATGGCTATAAACTCGAACGTTTGAGGATGTTACATGTAAAATTTTATCAAAATCGGTTTTTTTGATGAAAACGCCCCCAAAAAAGTGGGCGTGGCCAAAACTGTTCTATGGGTGAATTGTAGGGAATCTGAATACCTAAATATTTGGTCTTAACAAAATTTTTCGGTTTCATATAATTTAATGAAGTTATAAAAAAGTAGGCGTGGCAGTGGGCGGATGTAAAAAAAATTTACACTTCTACTGTACCTTTTCGTCAGAAGCCCAGATATGAAATTTCAGCGTCCTAGTTAAAATTTTAAGGCCCAAAAATCGGTTTTATGATAAAAACGCCCCCAAAAAGTGGGCGTGGCCAAAACTTTTGTATGAGTGGATTGTAGGGAATCTGAATGCCTAAATATTTGGTTGTAACAAAATTTTTCGGTTTCATATAATTTAATGAAGTTATGAAAAAGTGGGCGTGGCAGTGGGCGGATTTCAAAAATTTTTACACTTGTACTGTATCTTTTTCTTAGAAGCCCAGATATGAAATTTCATCGTCCTAGCTCAAAATTTAAGGCCCAAAAAGCGGTGACATACGGACGGACGGACGGACGGACGGACGGACGGACGGTCATCGCTCAATCGATTTCGCTATTGATGCTGATCACGAATATATATACTTTATAGGGTCTATCTCAATTATTTCTCTATGTTACAAACTATGTGTCAAACTTAATATACCCTTAGGATAGGGTATAAACATACAGAAAAGCTACAATCCATCTGGAACGGATCGTATGATACCCTATCCTCCTCTCTATAAAATGGACGTGGCCAAATTGCATTTTGTACTCAAATATAGCTATAATGTCGAACGTTTGAGGATGTTACATGTAAAATTTTATCAAAATAGGTTTTTTGATGATAACGCCCCCAAAAACTGGGCGTGGCCAAAACTGTTCTATGGGTGAATTGTAGGGAATCTAAATACCCAAATATTTGGTCTTAACAAAATTTTTCGGTTTCATATAATTTAGTGAAGTTATAAAAAAGTAGGCGTGGCAGTGGGCGGATGTAAAATAATTTTACACTAGTATTGTATCTTTTTCTTGGAAGCCCAGATATGAAATTTCAGCGTCCTAGTTAAAAATTTAAGGCCCAAAAATCGGTTTTGTGATGAAAACGCCCCCAAAAAGTGGGCGTGGCCAAAACTTTTGTATGGGTGGATTGTAGGGAATCTGAATGCCTAAATATTTGGTCGTAACAAAATTTTTCGGTTCCATATAATTTAGTGAAGTTATGAAAAAGTGGGCGTGGCAGTGGGCGGATTTCAAAATTTTTTACACTTGTACTGTATCTTTTTCTCAGAAGCCCAGATATGAAATTTCATCGTCCTAGCTCAAAATTTAAGGCCCAAAAAGCGGTGACATACGGACGGACGGACGGACGGTCATCGCTCAATCGATTTCGCTATTGATGCTGATCACGAATATATATACTTTATAGGGTCTATCTCGATTATTTCTCTATGTTACAAACTATGTGTCAAACTTAATATACCCTTAGGATAGGGTATAAAAAGCAGCAAACGCGCCCAAACCTTGCTATCTCGACTCGTAAACGCCTCTTCAACGACTGACAGTTTCCATGCTATGCGGGGCTTGTTGATGTCGAACATCAAAACCACAACATGTGATTTTAGTTACATTCAAGACTTACACTGACAAGTATGGAAAGAACGTAAAAGTTGAACCTACTCACTTCGCCAACGATTTGAAAGCATTCTAATGTATTTCAATTTCTTTGACCAAAGTTTTTGAATTTCATTTGAAGTAATTTTCTCAAGTGGGCTCCAAGATCCACCGTGACCATGTATGAAGTGCGTAGGGGTGATTGGTGTGACATCTAAAGGCTGGCTGCTCATATAAGTTAGCAGTTGCACATTATGGTCTCCAACTGCTCGTAGGTCAAGCCACCCCAGAAGAAAAAGTGCGTTAGTGTTAGGTCATTAGTTCGGGGCGACCAAGGGTTAGGGCAGGGATTGAAGTCTGTCTTGTTGCGGCAGTAGCATTGGCAAAACTCCACTCTCTTTTGAACATCCTCTGGTAGTAGATTTAGTACTGGATGTAAATAGAAAGGGTATAATCCATTATTTTGGAGTGAATTCTGTGAACCTTTGTTCTATGAAATTGCAACTGCACAGCTATTCTACGGACACTGGCTGAACTTCAACGCCGCTGCTGCGTCGGAATGTCTTTCACTTTATTCGGTACAGCCGACAAGGTATTAACACGGCGCTAATACACATCAGTGAACGCCCGTCTGCATGGTCTTCATTTGGGTATCGGCGTTGGTACACTTAATTATTATACCCTATCCTAAGGGTATATTAAGTTTGACACATAGTTTGTAACATAGAGAAATAATCGAGATAGACCCTATAAAGTATACATATATATTCGTGAACAGCATCAATAGCGAAATCGATTGAGTGATGACCGTCCGTCCGTTTCATCTGCCCACTGCACGCCCACTTTTCATAACTTCACTAAATTATATGAAACCGAAAAATTTTGTTAAGACCAAATATTTAGACATTTAGATTCCCTAAAATTCACTCATACGAAAGTTTTGGTCGCGTCCCTTTTTTGGGGGCGTTTTTATCAAAAAACCGATTTTCATGTAACATCCTCAAACGCTTGACGTTATAGCCATATTTCAGTATAAAATGCAATTTGGCCACGCCCACTTTATACAAAAGGAGGATAGGGTATCATACGATCCGTTCCAGATGGATTGTAGCTTTTCTGTATGTTTATACCCTATCCTAAGGGTATATTAAGTTTGACACATAGTTTGTAACATAGAGAAATAATCGAGATAGACCCTATAAAGTATATATATTCGTGATCAGCATCAATAGCGAAATCGATTGAGCGATGACCGTCCGTCCGTCCGTCCGTATGTCACCGCTTTTTGGGCCTTAAATTTTGAGCTAGGACGATGAAATTTCATATCTGGGCTTCTGAGAAAAAGATACAGTACAAGTGTAAAAATTTTTTAAATCCGCCCACTGCCACGCCTACTTTTTTATAACTTCACTAAATTATATGAAACCGAAAAATTTTGTTAAGACCAAATATTTAGGCATTCAGATTCCCTACAATCCACCCATACAAAAGTTTTGGCCACGCCCACTTTTTGGGGGCGTTTTCATCACAAAACCGATTTTTGGGCCTTAAATTTTTAACTAGGACGCTGAAATCTCATATCTGGGCTTCCGAGAAAAAGATACAATACTAGTGTAAAATTTTTTTACATCCGCCCACTGCCACGCCTACTTTTTTATAACTTCACTAAATTATATGAAACCGAAAAATTTTGTTAAGACCAAATATTTGGGTATTTAGATTCCCTACAATTCACCAATAGAACAGTTTTGGCCACGCCCAGTTTTTGGGGGCGTTATCATCAAAAAACCTATTTTGATAAAATTTTACATGTAACATCCTCAAACGTTCGACATTATAGCTATTTTTGAGTACAAAATGCAATTTGGCCAAGCCCATTTTATAGAGAGGAGGATAGGGTATCATACGATCCGTTCCAGACGGATTGTAGCTTTTCTGTATGTTTTTTTACCATTTTTGTCTGACCAAAAAAGGCTTTTCTGTAACTTTTGTTAATCTACGTTAAAAAGTTGTTAATTTGTAGAAAATTTTTATATATAAGATAAAAGTTTGTTACACTTATTCCACAAGAGAAAAAAAAAAAAAAAACAATTACAAAAAAAAAGAAAACCCGACACCACCTGATGGGTGTAATTCCCAAATTAGACTGCAGAGAAAAAAAAACAACGTGGTGGACGATCGGTGGCGAAACGTCAAAATAGCCACAGATGATCGCACCGAAGAAGGTCAAGTGCAACTGCAGCTCGTTGGAAGCTGCTCACCGGCCACTCAGCTGGGGTGGGTTCGCTGAAAGGGACAATAAAACAACGTGTGTGTGGGAAAGAGAAAGGGGCGCCACCAGGTCTTTGGAATAAAAGGAAGACCAGGAAACCTTTGGGAATGGAAATTATGATTGGGGAAACTGGAAAGAAAAATCAAACACAAGTGTTACCTCGTTATAAAGCTCAGTTTGAGCGACGGCAGTTTTATTAAAGAAAATTATCAACTACGTGTAAACTTCAGAAGGAAGTTTACACAAGGGTATGTTATGCAAAAGAGGTTTAAAAAAAAGGAAAAAGAAAACAAGTTGCTGGTCGGTTAAAAAAAAAAAAATTAAAGCAATTGACGAGTTTAATTAAAAAAAGAACCGACAAAAAAAGTTAAAGAAAATCGCCGTTGGGGTGGCCCGTTATCGCGCGGTCCCGAACGGAAAATATTTAATTTTAATGGGTCGCGCGTCCCGCTTTTTCCGGGAAGATTGCGGAACGAGATCCAACCGGAACAATAGAGAACAATTTCCCACTAAACGCACAACAAAAAAAAATTAAAAGAGAAAACTTATCTTTTTTTTCCACGGGGACTCGGCTTCCTTCTCCTCGCTATTTTTATGTCTCGGCTGCTCCTATTTTTCTCCTCCTCACTATCACTTTTCCTCCTCCTCACTATCACTCTTTTCTCCTCCTCGCTATCACTCCTTTGTTCAAAAAAAAACTACTCGGCACTACTCTTCACTTTGATATTCAACTCTGCCTTGATCCGGCACTGTCAGTGGTCAACCAAGAAGTAGTTGTTCAACTTCGTACTCTGCCCACTCAACCTGAGAGTCTCTCGCACACATGCATAGATTTCCGCTTTTCCGCCATAGCGGGTCTAATCACGGCTTTGTTCGCCAAGCTCCGCTCATTTGCTGGAGAAGGCAACCGTTTTTGAACCTCCGCTAGTCGTTATCTATATCATTTCCCCTGACTCTCCAAATTCGCCACCCATGGCAGTTCAGCGGGTCGAGTGAGGCATTTCCATTAAACTACTCTGGCAACTACGTGCTCAATACCTAAGTGAAGGTCGTCACCACTACCTTCAAATTATTGAATGTGGGCATTCTCCCACTCGAGTATTTGCAAAAAGGAGGAAAAGTAAGGGTGCAAGGGTTAAATGTTTATTCAAAATTACCTTGTCAAACAACGGCTTTCGTTGGCCGAGCGAGAAGAAAGAAGCGATTGAGGACTCGGGTGTCAAACAATCGCGAAAACTAAATTTATTCCGGTGGAATCTCGTGCAGATTTTGGGAATGAGGACGGGCTGATGACGTGCCACCCCGCACAAAAGTCATGAGATAGGTTGGGCTCTCGGCCATTGATGATCTCCTCCAGAATCCGCTTTGGTCGGTGCGTCACAGCTCTTGGTCGTGTTCAATGTATCGTCGTTGATGTATACGTTTTAGGACCGCCCGTCCTCTTTCTGTCAGTGCGAAGTTGGTGCTGATTGTTATGTGATGATGAATGTGATGTTTTGTGTTGAGTATGTGATTGTGTTGCGAGTAGGGATAGTCCATCCCTCCTCGCAGTATCGTATTGGTGTGTTGAGTTGATGAGTGTGACGTTTATGTATTTGTGTTGCGACAGTATGTTCCTCTTCGCAGTATCGTGTTAGTATGTTGTGTAGGCGAGTGTAACGCCTCGTGATGTTACGGTGTGTTGTGATGCGTCGTACTGTATTATAGGACCGTCCGTCCTCTCTTCGATCGCCGAGTGTTCGTAGGTATTGTATATGTATGTATAGCTTTATGTGTTCGTTCTCCTCGTACTCTTGGGACTGTCCGTCTCCTCCTCTCGATGTCGTGATTATGTGTTTCATGTAATTGTATTTGTGGATCTTGTTGCTTATGTTGCAGTGTCGCTCGGTATCGGCTGTCCCTGTCTCATGTATGTGTCTCCTCCTTTAACTTGTGGTCGGTCGCTTCTGGGGACATCATCATCTCTCTTGTCCCTGGTTGGGAGAGAGACCGCCTGTCTCCATCATCATCTCAGCCTCAGGTAACCTATGTTGATTGCCAATGCAAAATGCTGAGGAAGTGGGCCTATGGCTGGTGGGACCATGGCTGCCCTCCACTTTATCATAATTTTGCAGAGGCAATGGAAGAGAAGAGGGAGCGAAGGAATGCGCATAGAGTGGTCCTTGTTGTGGTAAATTTTACCGCAACAAATCCCACCCTTACCTCCAAGGAAATGTGCTTATGATTCGAAGAACCGTAAGCCATTTCCTAAGGCTGCTAGGTAAGACAACAAACATGGGTAGGGTCCACCACGGCCAATTTGCCAGTCTATGATCAGGAAACGAAATAAAACCAAAACAAAAATAAAAAGCTACTCTACAATGGGACTTTAGACTTCGGCATCCGGTGAATTGTTACAATACGGCTTTAAATCCTTAGCGTGCCATGTACCGCGTTCTTTGCCGTTTTCATCTTCTAACGCGTATGTCCAAGGCGACACTCGCTTCCGTACAAAGAAAGGACCAACGAATTTAGGAGCCAATTTGGCTGCATAATAGTTAGCGGCATCCGATAACACGAAATTTCTTCGCCATACAAGCTCCCTCGGAAGATACTGGACATCTCTCCGACGGAGATTGTAAGCTTTCGCGGACTTCTTGGTTGCCGCTTCTAACTTCCTGCCTATGTCTTCCCTAAGTACCCTAAAACGTTCTCCTACATCCTCGAAGTCTTGATCCCTACTGCCGTGATTACTTATAGGCGGCGCTGACAGGCCGCAAGTAACCATGTCCCTGCCAAAGTTCGCATAATACGGCGAAACTCCTAACACCTCATGTTGGGATGTGCGTATGGCACAAGCTACCTTGGCTAACTGAGAATCCCAGCTGCGGTGATTCTCAGAGACATATGCTCTTAATGTTGTTTTTATGATTTGATTAATCCGTTCCGCCGGATTTGCCTGGGGATGGTAATGTGCCGTAAACCTAATTATAGACCCGTATCCTTCACACAACCTAGCTAATTCCCTACTTTTGAATTGAGGTCCGTTGTCGCACACAACGAACTTGGGTACCCCAAACAACAAAAAGACCTGGTCTTCAAGTTCCCTACACACCGAACTTGCAGTCGCAGACCTGAGTGGAAACAACAGGGGAAATTTAGAAAAATAGTCAACCACAGTCAGAATATAAACAAAACCCCTACTTGACTTTGGGAGTGGACCGACCAAGTCCACGCAGATCATCTCCCAAGGTTTAGAAACGCCTACCCTCTCAACCATTAGACCAGCTGGTTTCTCGTTCACCGGCTTTACTTGTTGGCAAACTTTGCAATTCCTAACGTATCTAGCTATATCGGCCCTCATTTTGGGCCAATAATATTTCCCCCCGACCCTAGCGAACGTCTTCCTAACCCCCATGTGTCCTGACAGAGGACTGTCGTGACACTGCTTCAAAATTCCTAATCTATTTCCCTTCCCTATCACTAACTTCCACTCCTGATTATCCTCGAAAACCTCTACGCGACTCGACTTTACAAATTTAAATAGTCGCCCCTGTTCCACCCTCCAGCTAGGGTAAACTAATGGGTCTGACTCTACCTTTGAGATCATTTTCTTAATCCAAGGGTCTGTATCCGCATCTGAGACCTCGGCCACTACCGGGACTCCTCGCGAAAGCATGTCGGGAACTACATGCTCCTTCCCTTTTCTATGGACTATCTCAAAATCGAACTGTTGGAGCCTTACAGCCCAACGCGCTAGTCTACCTTGAGGATCTTTGAGGTTGTTTAACCAAATCAAGGAGTAGTGATCTGTTACGACCGTAAATCGAACACCTTCGATGTACGCTCGCAACTTCTCTTTTTCGCCCACAGAACTGCTAAACACTCCTTCTCTGTTGTAGAGTAATTACGTTCGCACCTATTCAATGACCTACTTAAATAGCAAACTACCTTCTCACCCTCCTCGAATTGCTGCGAAAGAACTGCACCTATTCCAAAGTCTGATGCATCGGTCTGTACCACAAAAGGCCGATGAAAATCCGGGCACGTTAATATTGGTGCCGTCACCAGACACTCTTTCGCTTTCCTAAAGCTTTCCTGACATTCGTTTGGACGAATTTCTTACTTTTTTTTAACAAGTCTGTTAAAGGCCTAACTAAACTAGTAAAATTTGGTACGAAACGCCGGTACCACGAAACTGTCCCTATAAAACTCCTAACTTCTTTCACATTCTTTGGTGCTGGAATCCTAACCATGCCTTCCACCTTTTCCGGATCTAAGTGCAAACCATTCCTATCGACGACATATCCTAAGAACTTTAGTGAAGGTCTGCAAAAATTGCATTTTTCCCGACTAACCTTCAGCCCTGCCTCACACAAACGCCTAAAGACCTCTTCCAGTATCTCAAGGTGTTTCGAGAACGAATTCGTGACGATAATAATATCGTCAAGATACACAAAGACGTGTGGCTCGAGATCGGCACCCAGAACGCTGTCGATGAACCTCTGCCACGTCGCCGGTGCATTGTGTAACCCGAAAGGCATTCGCTTAAACTGGAAAAGACCCCTATTAGGAACCGTGAAAGCTGTGAGTGGGCGTGATCCCTCCTCCACCGGGATCTGCCAATAGGCTGACTTGATGTCTAACGAAGATAAGTATTTCGCATCGCGAAGTTTGTCCAATGTAGACGAAATGAACGGAAGTGGATAAGCATCCCTATCTGTAACCTTATTCAATTTCCTATAGTCGACGCAGAACCTATAAGAGCCATCTTTCTTTTTGATAAGGACTATCGGAGACGCCCACGGGCTACTCGACTTCTCTATCACCCCCGCGTCGAGCATCTCCTTAAGCTCCTTATCAATATGATCCTGCATAGCAAGAGAAACCGGGTAATATCTCTGTTTTATAGGTTCGGCCGACGTCCTAATCCTATGCTCTACCAACGTTGTACACCCTAAGCCCTCTGGCATCTTTCGAAAAATACCCTCAATCAATTGCTCTAAGTCCCTAACTTCGGATCTGTCCAAATCTGACTTCTCCTTTAGGGCTGTTATCGAAGCCAATATCTCCTGACTCGAAAAACTCCACATGCTAGATCGTAGATCCGGGACTATTCCCGCGAGTGCCCAAAAATCTGCACCCAGGATCATCACATGTGGTAGAGCTGGAATGACGAGACATTCCAAAAAGAATGACTTTTCTAGTACTACTATTGGTAGAGACACTACTCCCAACACTTCTATTCCCGCACCATTAGCTAAAGCTACTGACCCTACTCTACCCTTTCCTAGACCTACACCTAAACCTTTCAGGATATTCCATCCTTCCCTACAAACGATGGTGCGTGATGCCCCTGAATTCAATAAAGCTGAAAACCTAACACCGTAAATGCTAATCCCTAAATATGGACGTCTATCCTCGCCGTTTGCTTCCAATGTAAAACCTAATCGAACACTATCCGAAACCAACTGGTCGCCAGCAGGCGACCTACCTAATTTCGACGACGCTCTCGTCCTGCTGACCCAAGAGCGCGTTTGGTGTTTTCCGAACACCTCCGGCAATCCCTACGTACAACCCCTATAGTCCCACATCCAAAGCAACGCCTACGAGCAGAACATGAACTAGCCATGTGACCGCCTTCCCCACAATTGAAACATCGAATGGGCCTAACTGGTTGGTCGTTCCTACTAACGACTGCAACCGTCTGTTCCTCAACCGCAACATATGCCAAGTCCGGTTCCAAAATATTTTTGCTACGGCTACTGGGTGGTGGAGCAAATGTATCCACATTTGCTCGGACAGTCTCAAGCCTTCTACCTAACGCTACCAAGTGTTGGACCGACTTGGGATCGGCCAAACCAAGCTGCGTTTGATAGAAGGGTGCTAGGTTCTTCTGCAGAACAGCTAGCTTTCTTTTCTCCGATAAGGGTTCTGACAATCGTCTAAACATGTTTTGCATGGTGGCGACGTACACACCTATGGACTCTTCTTTGCCCTGTGTGCGCCGCCGGATCTCATCAAGTAAGAGATCGTCATAATTCGGTGGTAAAAATTCTAATTTGAGTTCCCTCACCAACTCATTCCAACTACCTATTTCCGACCTAACCGCCCTAAACCATATAAGCGCCTTCCCGATGAAAAGATCGACCGCTGATCTGAAGAGGCGGGCCTCCGATATGCCTCGCGCCTCCCGAAGTTCTTCGACACGTTCTAGAAAAGCGTTCACCGAGGACCCACAACGTTCCCCAGTAAATTTGACCCCCCACTTGTCCACTCGTTCGTTATTGTGCGCTGGATCTGGATCATTACCACGCACTGGTTCTGGATCATTACCGCGTACTGAATCGGTGTTGGCTTTGGGAATATCTTGTTCCTCACTACCTCCGTCCATTAGGTCCGAAAGTAGCAATAGCAGCTCGTTCTTTATCACCATCTTTATATTAAGGTCATCCTTTCCTTCGTCCCGCGCCCTATCCATACGCCCCAATGCCCATTCTATCTTTGTTAGAATCTTCAAGTAGTCCGACGACTTAGGGTCTGTCGGCCTACTTTCTAACAACTTCTTTATTTCGGCGACCTTAGATTCCACAGCTTCGCAGTCTTCTTCGAATGTGAACGGGTAATCCGCGTTCACCCCGACCGAACCCCTACGCTCTAAGTGTCGCGACGACCTTAATGATTTTCTCATTACGTCCACGTTCGCAATTGGAAGACCCCTTACATGCATTTCATATGCCAACTCTTCTTGCGAAAGGCGATTGATTTCCATATTGTCCTAATCAACAAAACAGAATCGCGAAAAAACGAAAAACCAATAGCAATGTAAAAGAAGTTAGGAGTTTTATAGGGACAGTTTCGTGGTACCGGCGTTTCGTACCAAATTTTGCTAGTTTAGTTAGGCCTTTAACAGACTTGTTAAAAAAAAGTAAGAAATTCGTTTGGACGGACGAATGTCAGGAAAGCTTTAGGAAAGCGAAAGAGTGTCTGGTGACGGCACCAATATTAACGTGCCCGGATTTTCATCGGCCTTTTGTGGTACAGACCGATGCATCAGACTTTGGAATAGGTGCAGTTCTTTCGCAGCAATTCGAGGAGGGTGAGAAGGTACTTTGCTATTTAAGTAGGTCATTGAATAGGTGCGAACGTAATTACTCTACAACAGAGAAGGAGTGTTTAGCAGTTCTGTGGGCGAAAAAGAGAAGTTGCGAGCGTACATCGAAGGTGTTCGATTTACGGTCGTAACAGATCACTACTCCTTGATTTGGTTAAACAACCTCAAAGATCCTCAAGGTAGACTAGCGCGTTGGGCTGTAAGGCTCCAACAGTTCGATTTTGAGATAGTCCATAGAAAAGGGAAGGAGCATGTAGTTCCCGACATGCTTTCGCGAGGAGTCCCGGTAGTGGCCGAGGTCTCAGATGCGGATACAGACCCTTGGATTAAGAAAATGATCTCAAAGGTAGAGTCAGACCCATTAGTTTACCCTAGCTGGAGGGTGGAACAGGGGCGACTATTTAAATTTGTAAAGTCGAGTCGCGTAGAGGTTTTCGAGGATAATCAGGAGTGGAAGTTAGTGATAGGGAAGGGAAATAGATTAGGAATTTTGAAGCAGTGTCACGACAGTCCTCTGTCAGGACACATGGGGGTTAGGAAGACGTTCGCTAGGGTCGGGGGGAAATATTATTGGCCCAAAATGAGGGCCGATATAGCTAGATACGTTAGGAATTGCAAAGTTTGCCAACAAGTAAAGCCGGTGAACGAGAAACCAGCTGGTCTAATGGTTGAGAGGGTAGGCGTTGCTAAACCTTGGGAGATGATCTGCGTGGACTTGGTCGGTCCACTCCCAAAGTCAAGTAGGGGTTTTGTTTATATTCTGACTGTGGTTGACTATTTTTCTAAATTTCCCCTGTTGTTTCCACTCAGGTCTGCGACTGCAAGTTCGGTGTGTAGGGAACTTGAAGACCAGGTCTTTTTGTTGTTTGGGGTACCCAAGTTCGTTGTGTGCGACAACGGACCTCAATTCAAAAGTAGGGAATTAGCTAGGTTGTGTGAAGGATACGGGTCTATAATTAGGTTTACGGCACATTACCATCCCCAGGCAAATCCGGCGGAACGGATTAATCAAATCATAAAAACAACATTAAGAGCATATGTCTCTGAGAATCACCGCAGCTGGGATTCTCAGTTAGCCAAGGTAGCTTGTGCCATACGCACATCCCAACATGAGGTGTTAGGAGTTTCGCCGTATTATGCGAACTTTGGCAGGGACATGGTTACTTGCGGCCTGTCAGCGCCGCCTATAAGTAATCACGGCAGTAGGGATCAAGACTTCGAGGATGTAGGAGAACGTTTTAGGGTACTTAGGGAAGACATAGGCAGGAAGTTAGAAGCGGCAACCAAGAAGTCCGCGAAAGCTTACAATCTCCGTCGGAGAGATGTCCAGTATCTTCCGAGGGAGCTTGTATGGCGAAGAAATTTCGTGTTATCGGATGCCGCTAACTATTATGCAGCCAAATTGGCTCCTAAATTCGTTGGTCCTTTCTTTGTACGGAAGCGAGTGTCGCCTTGGACATACGCGTTAGAAGATGAAAACGGCAAAGAACGCGGTACATGGCACGCTAAGGATTTAAACCCGTATTGTAACAATTCACCGGATGACGAAGTCTAAAGTCCCATTGTAGAGTAGCTTTTTATTTTTGTTTTGGTTTTATTTCGTTTCCTGATCATAGACTGGCAAATTGGCCGTGGTGGACCCTACCCATGTTTGTTGTCTTACCTAGCAGCCTTAGGAAATGGCTTACGGTTCTTCGAATCATAAGCACATTTCCTTGGAGGTAAGGGTGGGATTTGTTGCGGTAAAATTTACCACAACAAGGACCACTCTATGCGCATTCCTTCGCTCCCTCTTCTCTTCCATTGCCTCTGCAAAATTATGATAAAGTGGAGGGCAGCCATGGTCCCACCAGCCATAGGCCCACTTCCTCAGCATTTTGCATTGGCAATCAACATAGGTTACCTGAGGCTGAGATGATGATGGAGACAGGCGGTCTCTCTCCCAACCAGGGACAAGAGAGATGATGATGTCCCCAGAAGCGACCGACCACAAGTTAAAGGAGGAGACACATACATGAGACAGGGACAGCCGATACCGAGCGACACTGCAACATAAGCAACAAGATCCACAAATACAATTACATGAAACACATAATCACGACATCGAGAGGAGGAGACGGACAGTCCCAAGAGTACGAGGAGAACGAACACATAAATCTATACATACATATACAATACCTACGAACACTCGGCGATCGAAGAGAGGACGGACGGTCCTATAATACAGTACGACGCATCACAACACACCGTAACATCACGAGGCGTTACACTCACCTACACAACATACTAACACGATACTGCGAAGAGGAACATACTGTCGCAACACAAATACATAAACGTCACACTCATCAACTCAACACACCAATACGATACTGCGAGGAGGGATGGACTATCCCTACTCGCAACACAATCACATACTCAACACAAAACATCACATTCATCATCACATAACAATCAGCACCAACTTCGCACTGACAGAAAGAGGACGGGCGGTCCTAAAACGTATACATCAACGACGATACATTGAACACGACCAAGAGCTGTGACGCACCGACCAAAGCGGATTCTGGAGGAGATCATCAATGGCCGAGAGCCCAACCTATCTCATGACTTTTGTGCGGGGTGGCACGTCATCAGCCCGTCCTCATTCCCAAAATCTGCGCGAGATTCCACCGGAATAAACTTAGTTTTCGCGATAGTTTGACACCCGGGTCCTCAATCGCTTCTTTCTTCTCGCTCGGGGTCCAACGAGAGCCGTTGTTTGACAAGGTAATTTTGAATAAACATTTAACCCTTGCACCCTTACTTTTCCTCCTTTTTGCAAATACTCGAGTGGGAGAATGCCCACATTCAATAATTTGAAGGTAGTGGTGACGACCTTCACTTGGGTATTGAGCACGTAGTTGCCAGAGTAGTTTAATGGAAATGCCTCACTCGACCCGCTGAACTGCCATGGGTGGCGAATTTGGAGAGTCAGGGGAAATGATATAGATAACGACTAGCGGAGGTTCAAAAACGGTTGCCTTCTCCAGCAAATGAGCGGAGCTTGGCGAACAAAGCCGTGATTAGACCCGCTATGGCGGAAAAGCGGAAATCTATGCATGTGTGCGAGAGACTCTCAGGTTGAGTGGGCAGAGTACGAAGTTGAACAACTACTTCTTGGTTGACCACTGACAGTGCCGGATCAAGGCAGAGTTGAATATCAAAGTGAAGTGTAGTGCCGAGTAGTTTTTTTTTTAACAAAGGAGTGATAGCGAGGAGGAGAAAAGAGTGATAGTGAGGAGGAGGAAAAGTGATAGTGAGGAGGAGAAAAATAGGAGCAGCCGAGACATAAAAATAGCGAGGAGAAGGAAGCCGAGTCCCCGTGGAAAAAAAAGATAAGTTTTCTCTTTTAATTTTATTTTGTTGTGCGTTTAGTGGGAAATTGTTCTCTATTGTTCCGGTTGGATCTCGTTCCGCAATCTTCCCGGAAAAAGCGGGACGCGCGACCCATTAAAATTAAACGTCAAAATAGCCACAGATGATCGCACCGAAGAAGGTCAAGTGCAACTGCAGCTCGTTGGAAGCTGCTCACCGGCCACTCAGCTGGGGTGGGTTCGCTGAAAGGGACAATAAAACAACGTGTGTGTGGGAAAGAGAAAGGGGCGCCACCAGGTCTTTGGAATAAAAGGAAGGAAGGAAACCTTTGGGAATGGAAATTATGATTGGGGAAACTGGAAAGAAAAATCAAACACAAGTGTTACCTCGTTATAAAGCTCAGTTTGAGCGACGGCAGTTTTATTAAAGAAAATTATCAACTACGTGTAAACTTCAGAAGGAAGTTTACACAAGGGTATGTTATGCAAAAGAGGTTTAAAAAAAAGGAAAAAGAAAACAAGTTGCTGGTCGGTTAAAAAAAAAAAATTAAACCAATTGACGAGTTTAATTAAAAAAAGAACCGACAAAAAAGTTAAAGAAAATCGCCGTTGGGGTGGCCCGTTATCGCGCGGTCCCGAACGAAAAATATTTAATTTTAATGGGTCGCGCGTCCCGCTTTTTCCGGGAAGATTGCGGAACGAGATCCAACCGGAACAATAGAGAACAATTTCCCACTAAACGCACAACAAAAAAAAATTAAAAGAGAAAACTTATCTTTTTTTTCCACGGGGACTCGGCTTCCTTCTCCTCGCTATTTTTATGTCTCGGCTGCTCCTATTTTTCTCCTCCTCACTATCACTTTTCCTCCTCCTCACTATCACTCTTTTCTCCTCCTCGCTATCACTCCTTTGTTAAAAAAAAAACTACTCGGCACTACACTTCACTTTGATATTCAACTCTGCCTTGATCCGGCACTGTCAGTGGTCAACCAAGAAGTAGTTGTTCAACTTCGTACTCTGCCCACTCAACCTGAGAGTCTCTCGCACACATGCATAGATTTCCGCTTTTCCGCCATAGCGGGTCTAATCACGGCTTTGTTCGCCAAGCTCCGCTCATTTGCTGGAGAAGGCAACCGTTTTTGAACCTCCGCTAGTCGTTATCTATATCATTTCCCCTGACTCTCCAAATTCGCCACCCATGGCAGTTCAGCGGGTCGAGTGAGGCATTTCCATTAAACTACTCTGGCAACTACGTGCTCAATACCCAAGTGAAGGTCGTCACCACTACCTTCAAATTATTGAATGTGGGCATTCTCCCACTCGAGTATTTGCAAAAAGGAGGAAAAGTAAGGGTGCAAGGGTTAAATGTTTATTCAAAATTACCTTGTCAAACAACGGCTTTCGTTGGACCCCGAGCGAGAAGAAAGAAGCGATTGAGGACCCGGGTGTCAAACTATCGCGAAAACTAAGTTTATTCCGGTGGAATCTCGCGCAGATTTTGGGAATGAGGACGGGCTGATGACGTGCCACCCCGCACAAAAGTCATGAGATAGGTTGGGCTCTCGGCCATTGATGATCTCCTCCAGAATCCGCTTTGGTCGGTGCGTCACAGCTCTTGGTCGTGTTCAATGTATCGTCGTTGATGTATACGTTTTAGGACCGCCCGTCCTCTTTCTGTCAGTGCGAAGTTGGTGCTGATTGTTATGTAATGATGAATGTGATGTTTTGTGTTGAGTATGTGATTGTGTGGGATAGTCCATCCCTCCTCGCAGTATCGTATTGGTGTGTTGAGTTGATGAGTGTGACGTTTATGTATTTGTGTTGCGACAGTATGTTCCTCTTCACAGTATCGTGTTAGTATGTTGTGTAGGTGAGTGTAACGCCTCGTGATGTTACGGTGTGTTGTGATGCGTCGTACTGTATTATAGGACCGTCCGTCCTCTCTTCGATCGCCGAGTGTTCGTAGGTATTGTATATGTATGTATAGATTTATGTGTTCGTTCTCCTCGTACTCTTGGGACTGTCCGTCTCCTCCTCTCGATGTCGTGATTATGTGTTTCATGTAATTGTATTTGTGGATCTTGTTGCTTATGTTGCAGTGTCGCTCGGTATCGGCTGTCCCTGTCTCATGTATGTGTCTCCTCCTTTAACTTGTGGTCGGTCGCTTCTGGGGACATCATCATCTCTCTTGTCCCTGGTTGGGAGAGAGACCGCCTGTCTCCATCATCATCTCAGCCTCAGGTAACCTATGTTGATTGCCAATGCAAAATGCTGAGGAAGTGGGCCTATGGCTGGTGGGACCATGGCTGCCCTCCACTTTATCATAATTTTGCAGAGGCAATGGAAGAGAAGAGGGAGCGAAGGAATGCGCATAGAGTGGTCCTTGTTGTGGTAAATTTTACCGCAACAAGTTTAATAAAAAAAAATTGTATTAAGTAAAAGTTTTGAGAAAAATGAATTTGAAGTAAAAAATTGGAACAACAAATTTTCAAAATTTTGAGTTTAAGGAGCCATAACTTTTTTGTGGCTGCATAAAACTACACAAATTTAAAAAAATGTATGCGCTACTGAATTGACCAATTGAAGTGATTATATTTCCAACTCGGAGGTGTCCCATTTCAACGGGCTATAACGGTAAATGGAGTAAAAATAGACTCCCCCTGCCATACGGTTGTTTGTTCGTCGGAACTTCAGGAATCTCCCCCTAATGGATTATACCTCTTAACTCGGACACGCTGTATATTAGTTGTACAGTAAGATAGGATAATTTAATTTTCAACAATACGACTTGAATTTCATCTTTGCGTCGAGTGTCATTCCGTTATACTTAACCTCGTTCAAACTGAGTTTGAAAAAAATCTGCAAATTATATATTTTTTAAGTAAAATTTACATGGATTGATATATTGGATCTTTGTCCACTCATTTACTATATCCAATGCTTCTTGCTCTGACCGTTTTACCTACTGCCAAGATAGAAGTGTCGTCGCCAAATGTAGCTAGCGCAGTGCCTCCTACTTGCGTAATATCGCGAGTATATAATAAATACGAAAGTGGAAAAAGGACGCTTCCTTGCGATACCCTGTCATCATTTCTTTCAACTCTGAATATTCGTTTCACCATTTGATACGGAATAGAATAGAAAAAACTTCATGCCAAACTTTGTCTAAAACTTGAGAGACGTCAAGAAATGCACTTGAACAAATCCCTTTTCCTTCAAGACATTTTTTTAATAATTGGAGTGTTTTAATAATTTAACTTATTTCGTCTACAAGTTGAATAACTTAACAGATTACAAATTGAAAATAGAAATAAAATTTAAATTTAAAAGTATAACTTAAAACTGAAATAATTACAACAATTCACTCTCTTAAAAGCGCATATTAAGTAATGATTTTTCTAAAAACAATTCTAGATGAACTTAATTCCACCGTTGACCAAACTGAGTTAAAATTTGTAATAGCACGAGACATAGGCGCCTTTAAACCGTAGTTAGTACGATGCATTGATGCATTGTGCGGAGAAGAAACTCTATTTGCCTCAGATGCCTCTCGGGAGCATATATTGGTATTAAAGCCAGCAAACAAGGGCTTTTTAAATGATAGCAAAGGAGGTCTCTAAAAAACATTATACAATGGATTTTCCTCCTGATCGTAAGCTTAGCTAAGCCAAGCATTTGATACCTAGCTTCATAATTAGGTGAGAAATTCCAGCGCATTTTGAAAAAAAGAAACGAATTTAGTAAATCTTCTTTGAGGGATGACGTAAAATAAACGAGATTGGAAGCCGTGGACCTCCCTGCAACAAATCCGTGCTGGAATTCGGAAATATGCTCTTTCACATAAAATTCCAATTTTCCTTTGACAATACTTTCAAAAAGTTTTGAGATGGCTAATAATTTACAGACACCCGTGTAGTTCTTGACATCATTTTTGGAGTCAGCTTTAAAAATTGGAAACAAAAAAGAAACCTTCCATTCACCCAAAAAAATTCTTCTAAGAGACAAGTTGAAGATTAGTGACAGAGGGTAACAAATACTGTCCTTACACAAAGGGGAGGGATTCCCTCCACCCCTGCACTCGCAGATGGTTTTAAACTTTCAACAGCCAAAGGGACGTCCTGTAGGTCCAAAATAATAGACCCTATATCCACTTTAGGATTGGCGCCGACTACCGAAGATACTTGGGTCGGGTTTTACATAAACCGATTCAAAAAATCGAGCAAACAATTCACATGAAGCATTAATATTGTTAGATTCAATATTTTTATAAACCATTACTTCTGGAATACCATAGTATTTACGTTTATGCTTAATGAATTTCCAAAAGATTTTGCTACATGCTATTAGCTTGCTTTCGATGACCATGATATGCAGAAACCTACTGAGCACGCTAAATTGAGTTCTGAGGATACAGAAATTAGCATAATCAATCAGATTATGGGAGTTTTTGTACCATTTAAACGCCATATTTTTTAAATTCTTTATATGCATTAACCGACGGTTATACCAGGGTGGGCTTGGAAAGCTTCTTCTTAGAAATTAATGGCACACACATTTTAAACCCCGCGTCGATAATACTTATGAAATGTTTATACATCTCATTCAGAGTTAAGCAATAAATTTTCTTTGCCCAATCAAACGAATTTATCAACTATTGAAGCCCTCAAAGTTGGCTTTAAAAAAATTAAATTTGTTCATATTACTGGTTTTAAAATATTGTAAAATTCAAATTCGAACGCAGTTTGTTTGTGATGGATCGAATTATTAAGTAATTCATAAGAAGCGTAAGATGATTTAACTTTAAGTTCTTTTACGCAAATGAACAAAAGATTAAGTAATCTATTAAGAGAATCGTACATAACGTTAACTTGAGAAAGATTTAACGAATATAAAAAAACAATACAGTTAGTTTCATATTCAGTGTTAAAGTTAAAAGGAATTAACATTTTGTCTTCATCTGACCAATACTTCAGAGAAATTAAAATCACCTAACACAAAGGAACTGACATGCCTTATTACAAATCTTAGATATGTGGTCAATATTGTTCATATGTTTAATATAAATGTCTGCAAAACTATTGGATGGAACATAACTTGCACTTAAAACAAGTTGACAATCAAAATTAACATTTATCACTACGGATAATTGGTCAACACCACTAATTGGTAATGGTAACTGCTTATATGAGAGGGAACAACGAATGGCAATGATAATTCCTCTACCACGCTCCTTGGCTGTTATACAACGGTCTATGCGGAAAACGGTGTAAAATCTGCTATCAAATATCTCCGATGAAAGAATATCACCATAGAGCCAGGTTTCGGTTATATTGTCATACATATGAGAAGAGGTGATGAAAAGGTCATACTCCTTACACCTTATTCCACTGGCGTTGTGATAAAAGAGTCTAAAGCTACTATTAGACGGCCATTATTCTCTGCCATATAAATGGCAGTGTGACATCAAAACTGCGTCACAAAGCTGCCATTTAAATGACATCAAAACTGCGTCACAAAGCTGCCATTTAAATGGTGCCCGTCTGATTGCCACTTTTGTGACGCCATTTGCTCTGACATTTAAATGGCACAAAACTAGGCTGCCATTTGCGGTGCCATTTAAATGGCATCGTCCTAAAAGTGGCATGGCTCGAATTTATGACATGCTACTTTTCGCCATAAATGGCAGTACATATTATTTATTCACATCAGTTTTTTGGCAGTTTTTTCTTGGCGTTTTGTTTTGAGGTCTTAGACAAACGTTTCACAAATCAAGCGCAGAATTGACTCTACTTATAATGTTGTCAATATGCTAATGGAAGTTTAGCTCTCTATCGCAAGTGACACCTAAATCGCGCAGCGATGATACTGAAGGGATAGGTTCGTTGGAGAGAAATTAGTACCTATCTATTAAAAATTAAGGTATGCCATTGAATTAAGGTATGCCATTGTCGCGTGATTGCCATTTTTTCGCGTGCTATTTCAATGGCACCCTGAGAAATAATTTTAAATGGCACACAGTGTTTGCCATTTAGCTTAAGTGACGACGATGAGTTCGATTTCTTATTGGTAATTATGGCTGACGGCATCATTTAATGTTTGTTGCAGACCGGCAGACCTCTTTCGTTTTTTTGATGTGATTGAAAAGGACGCAATCTCACACCAACAGGCCAAATATTCGACTTGTACATTGCATCTTTAAGTTCAACTGGAACTCCAATCTTAAAGTTGACAAACTTCAGGTCGGACTCGGCACTATCGCGTTTTAGAAGGCTACGTACTGAGTAACGGAGTCAGTAGTGGTAGATGGGCGAAAACTCCCCAAGTGAAACCATTTCAGTTTATGAATAACGCCAATATCATTATGATCACAATTGGTATTTACTGAGCCACCAGAATAACTAGCAGAAACAGCAGATATGTTCGGACGAACATTAATATAATAGAAGAAATAGTTTTAGCTGTTGCATTATCAGCAAGTACATCATTTTTAGCACCATCATCAGCCACTACATCTGCAGAAGAAGCAACCAGAGATCGAGGATTTCCAATATGAGTTGCGTATACACTATGAGCACCTGATCACACAGAAAGACCAACATTAGCAGCATCAACATCGGATACAGCAATGCGATGATCTGCATAAGTCGATACAATAGACACACCTGCTATCGTAGCTATTGGAAGCAACAACAACATCATTGCTGGTAACAGGAGCAGCAGTTTCAGCAGTAGTAGCGTACACGTTATAAGTGGCGCGAAGATCAGGGTACTCATCACGTAACTTTTCAGATCATCGTCTAAACGATAGCAACGAACGATATCGTCTGTTGTTTGCTTCATATAACTCCATCACTATCGTGTCGTCTATCGTTTACATTTTCCACAGTTTGAAAGCTACTGTAAGCCATATTCGCCTTCATATAATGACTTTAGCTGTCATTCGTTGTTTTTGTGTTTACTTTTTGTAAACTGAATTTTATGAAATTATTAAGCGGCGTACACACTTACGCGCAAATCTCAGCACTTGCATGCGGATTTGTATGCTCGCGGTGAAGTGCGTGTGTCTGGATGGCATTTTGGCTTGACTTTTGTATGAAGAAAAGAGCAACGCACTTGAGCGCGTGCTTACCTGAACGCATTTGCTCGCAGATTTATACAATAACAAATAAATTATGTAAATATTCTATTTACAGTGTGCCTACTTATTTGTTGGAAGAGATAAGGGATCCGACGCATCTCTAAGTGTTTTCGCCTGCGTAACAATTCCAATTTCTCTTCATTATCAACGATATCGTCAGACGATTGTCGTCGTACGTGATGATGATCCAAACTGTTATCAGTATCACTAACAATAGCATCTGTTTATTTTATATATGATACTTATTCAATTGTAGAATGCTTGCTTTTGAATCCGAATTGGTGATCCGAGATGAGATGCTTTTCTTCTATAACTGGCTGTATTCGCCTGATCAATATTCTTTCGAATACTTTAGATATAATTGGAAGAAGCGAAATTGCTCTATGGGTTTCTCGATAGTTAATTTGGCTGACCCTACTTTTTTAATCAGAGCTTCACTTATCAGTATATACATATGCTAGTTTACCTGTTGAGTGGAAATCACACCCGCATAATAAAGAAGTCTACCTTTTTAAAAAACGCATTGTAAACCCCATAAGGTGCTCTTACGCGCTCGGTGCTTAACTCTATCGCTTCTAATTCAACCTTTATTTCTGCCGAGTGTTCGATACATTCTGTTATGATCCGCAGCTAGCCCTTCCTGATGGGTGAAAAGCGTGATAAGACTATAAGAGTTGTAACATTTTATTTTAGCATTCGAATGTTTTAGCAGATGGGTTTCACAAACCAATCTATCAATATATCGATATCCTTTTCTCGTATATTATGTATATTTTTAATTCGTCTTTGTAGTCTTTGTATGAGCCTGTTGGCGTTCCAAGAAAGAATATTAAGCATTTCTTTCACAACCTGGTTAAAGTGCGTGTGTATTTTCAAGTGTAACTAGTCTCTCGAAAATTAGTTTATTTGTTTTGGATTGCTCTTCAAGTATAGCAAAAACTATGAAAATGACATGACTGTCACAGCTTGAGCGTAAATAATCGAGATAGACCCTATAAAGTATATATATTCGTGATCAGTATCAATAGCGAAGAGGATTGAGCCATGTCCGTCCGTCCGTCCGTCCGTCTGTCTGTATGTCACCACTTTTTAGCCTTAAATTTTAAGCTAGGAGGATGA
This sequence comes from Xylota sylvarum, assembly GCA_905220385.1. Classification (NCBI taxonomy): domain Eukaryota; kingdom Metazoa; phylum Arthropoda; class Insecta; order Diptera; family Syrphidae; genus Xylota; species Xylota sylvarum. The sequence continues at coordinate 62,736,977 of LR999957.1, read as the reverse complement.
AACTACATACATATCTGGGCTTTTGAGAAGGAGAAGCAGTACAAATGTAAAAATTTCTCAAATCCGTCCACTGCCATGCCTACTTTTTCATAACTTCACTAAATTATATGAAACCGAAAATTTTTGTTAAGACAAAATATTTAGATATTCAGATTGTGTACAATTCGCTCATACATCACTTTTGGCCATGCTCACTTTTTGGGAGCGTGTTCATCAAAAAACCGATTTTGATGAAATTTTACATGTAACATACTCAAACGGTCGAAGTTATCATCGTAATTCAGTAAAGAAAATGCAATACGGCCACGCTCACTTTATAGGGGCTCGATAGAAAGGAGGATAGGGTATCATACGATTCGTTCCAGACGGATTATAGCTTTTCTGTATGTTTTTTTTTTCAAAACAATTTTGGATTTGACCTTAATTGGTTTCGATTTCGCGCGAGCTGTATATATCACACCTTTTTTCGAGTTCTTTGCAACCTCGATAATTCGCTGGGTGTTTTCCTTTGCAGTTTGTGCAAGTGGCTGGGGTTTGCTTATTTAAGGGGCACTCTTCCGAGAGATATTTACCCGCGCATTTCACGCATCGCGGCTGTTTTTCAGTAAGTGTGCGTGGGGTTAAATCCTTGCCAGCGCTTACACTGCGGGATCGATCTTGTTCTATTTCGCTTAGGTTCGATTTTGACCACGATGTTTAAGATAGTCTTAATACCATAAATTACAGCTTTATTTTTGGTCTTATCAAAACTTAGCATAAATAGCAAAATTCCACGTCTAACCAATACTTCCTGGTCTCCTTATGACTGTTGCTTCTCTTTCTTGATAATATTGACCCCGTCAAGAAATTTAACCCTCTACAACATACAACGTTATAAGTATATGACTTTCCACTTTGCATGGACCGCCATACATTTTTCAAAAATAAAATAAAGTTGAAATATATAACTAAAATTGAAGTTTTTCCGGTAAATTTAATTCATGCAGTAGAGGGCCAAAACCTTTGACTTGGAGGTCGTTCATGACGCCTTCTTAAATGCACGAGGGGTGGAGTCCTCCTGCTACAACACGCAATAGTCTTTCTAACTTATTTTCATACGTATACCACTGGATCTTCTCGCCATTTAAATTTGGGACACTGCTCAGTAGTCGTCGGAATCATCGACGTTGATTTTCCAAGTATTGATTCAGAGAAGCAATGCAACTTATTATAGCCCGTAATCCCAACGACGTTTATAGGTGGCGGAGCACGTAATGTTGCTTTAGGTTGCTTTCTTTCCAACTTTTTCCCATTTAGCCTTTTTGTGTCTGGTGAAGATCCAGTCTTTGCGATTTATGCTGTGTCTTTTATTTTCAATCCTATTCATTTCGCGTGCTAGCTCTTCATCTTCCGTTTGGTACTCCCAACTAGGTGAGCGCTGTGGGCTGGCTATGCTATCTTTTTGGAGATCCGAATTTTTAAGGCATTATTTTCTTCTCGGATTAAATCTACCTCTTTCTTAAGCTCACAATAGAGTAGCTCCAGTTCGGTAAGCTTAAAACAAATTTGTTGTTTTTTTGCTATAAGCTTTTCGATTACACAAAGTTTTTTTTTTATCCGCTGGCGCTTCCGGCGCACTTCTTTTTTCGGAGACATTCTAAAGCGGATCAATCAATGCCAATAAATGCCCAGAATACGTTTTATTTTCCAGTGATACTGGGTTGCCACCTGGGGTATTAACATCGTTTTGTTTTTTAGTTAGCCCTAATAAAGTGGGCGTAGCGAACTATATTTTTGTATGTCGATGTTAGTTGCTAAGCATTATCAATATAGATTTTTTATGAAAACACCCTTGAAAGTGGGCATTGTCACATATAAGGTATGGATGAATTGTAGACAATTTAAATATCTAAATATTTTCGATTTCAAGCACAATAGCTAGGTTATGAAAATGTGACTTTAAAAACACTTGTTCTACATCTTCCTTAAAAGCCCAGATATGAAATTTCATCCTCCTAGCTCAAAAAGTGGTAATGATAGACAGACGGAGGGATTAACGGATATGGCTAAATTGTATTCGCTATTGATACTGATCATCAATATATATACATATACTTTACAGGGTCTATTACTCTATGTTACAAACCGCATAGGTACATATGTATGTATGTATGCATCCAACTTAATAAACCCTCAGGTTAGGGTATAAAAACGCCTTGTAGGATAACCGAAACATCACTACCTCTCCGCCGGCTTCTAAACATCTTTGAAATATACCAACTAAAGCGAAATCTACAATTCTGTAGTGAATGGTCAAGACTGGAAAGCATACCTACACAAAGCACAAATACGAATATACCAATCGCATCAGCAAAGAAGAATTACTTTGAGAAAATACAACGTTGAATACCTTCAATTGCAAAAGATCGGCAGAATCTTCGTCGAACGCTTATCCGAAAACTCATATGTATGTTGGTTAAAATAGAATATAAACAAACTACTTTTGTTGGCAGTATAAGAGCAACATTCCGCTGTCAGGCTGAACAAACCATTCTACCTCGATGATGACTGCCAAAAAGTTTGTCCACCTACACAAGGCGAAGTGAGAATAGCATTATTCAATGTAGAATCCATCAAGACTGCTGAATCTAACAGCTTAACGGCCTAGCAGGTGAATATACTCAACCTATACAACCTATATAACCTATCCTAACAGTATGTTAAGTTTGACACATAGTTTGTAACATAGAGAATTTAGATCGTTAAATCCACCTACTACCAAGCTCTTTTTCATAATTTTATTTTTTTATTTGAAATCAAATAAATTCACCATATGTGACCACTATTTGGGGCATTTTCATTAAAAAACCGATTTTAATGATATTTTGGAACTAGCATCTACATATGTATGTACGTTCTTTGAAAGGAATACGGATAGGGTATCATACGATCCTTTTCAAATGGGTTACAGGTTTTCTGTATGTTTATACCCTGTCCTAAGGGTATATTAAGCTTGATACATACATATGTAGTTTGTAATCTGCAGAAAACGCCGATACATATTGTACCTATATCAACTGATGGTGGTACAGATCTGGACGTTAAAAGCAGAATAAATAAAGTTCGCGCTGCCTTCGGTACTTTATCTCCAATTTAGAAATCCAATCAAATCTCCTTACGCACTAAGATAAAATTCTTCGAATCCTATGTTAAATCAGTGCTTTTATTTGCCTGCGAAAACTGGAAAGTCTGGACAAACATCTTGAGGAAATCGCAGGCTTTTGTGAATCGCTATCTGCGTTACATTTTTAATATTTATTGAGCACAAATTATATCAAACCAGAAATTGTGGCGTAGCACAAATCCAGAGCTGTTGGATGTCGATATAAGGAAGCGAAAATGGCGATGGATTGGTCACACACTGAAGAAGCGAAACAATAATATCTCGAAGCAGTCGTTTGAATGAAATCCTCAGGGTGCACGATGGGTTGGAAGACTAAGAACAACGAGGAAATCAACAGTTTTAGCAGAAGCTGACTCCGAGAGGAAAACGTAGCCAAAGTTGAAATATCTTGTTATCGCATCGGTATTCGAATGAAACGGTTACATGTTGAGTTACAGGACATGATTATGAGACTTAGTTTGTAGAATAGAGAAATCATCGAGATAGACTCTATAAGGCATACATATCTAGGTATATAATCAGTATCAATAGAGAAAACAATAGAGCCATGTCCGTCCGTCTATCTGTCCGTATGTCACCACTTTTTGGGCTTTGATTTTTTAGCTAGGAGGATCAGATTTCAAACCTCACTTACTGTATGGGAGCGATTTCATCCAAAACCGATTTTGATGATATTGTGCATGTAACATCCTCAAACGTTTGAAGTTGGCTTTGTAATTCAACAAAAAAAAAACAATAAGCCGCACTCTTTTTAGAAGAGCTAATACAAAGAAAGAAGGATAGGATATCACACCTTCCGTTCTAGACGGATTGAAGTTTTTCTGTATGTTTTTTTGTATTGCCACATTGTTTAATAAATTTTAAAAGGCTTTTAGGGATAATAGTCATCATTGCCATATCACTTCGCTACTTTTAATTAACGCTCCAAACACAAATGCGCCATTTATTTCCCTGGAAAAAAACTTTTACATTAGCTTTGCACAGTCCCATCTATCACAGCATAAAATTAATTTTTGAAAACTTTCCTCCATGGACAAATATTTTAAATTTACTGTTCACATGTTTAAAAAGTTACTTTCATGGTGAAATAAATATTCCCAATTATATACTTCCTTGGATGAGTAATGGACAACTACACGGGTTCAGCCAAGGGGGAGTGTAAAAAAGTATTAATAGGAAACTCGAGTCCAATTAATTCCATGTTTCAGAACCATTCATACATCCTTTGCCATAAACTGAATCACACTCATCCGTCCGTTATAAAAATTTGCACGTCAGGTATGAATGTAGTGAAGGAAAAAAAACCGCAAGTATTATTAAATTTTTAAAAAGAAAAAAGACCTAAACTGTATTTAAAGGCATACGCTGCAGCGGTAATGGAAATGGAATCACAAATTGGGAGAAAATTCACATTATTAACATTTGATTGATTGTTTATACCCTCTGCTAAGGGAAAATAAAGTTTGTACCATAGTGAAATAATCAAGATAGGCCCTATGAAATATACACGTACTCATACATACATATGTATGTATACGTATACGTGATCAATATCAATAGCGAAGGCAATTAAGCCATATCCGTCCGTATGTATGTCACAATTTGTTATACCCTATCCTAAGGGTATATTAAGTTTGACACATAGTTTGTAACATAGAGAAATAATCGAGAAAGACCCTATAAAGTATATATATATTCGTGATCAGCATCAATAGCGAAATCGATTGAGCGATGACCGTCCGTATGTCACCGCTTTTTGGGCCTTAAATTTTGAGCTATGACGATGAAATTTCATATCTGGGCTTCTGAGAAAAAGATACAGTACAAGTGTAAACATTCTTCACTAAATTATATGAAACCGAAAAATTTTGTTAAGACCAAATATTTAGGCATTCAGATTCCCTACAATACACCCATACAAAAGTTTTGGCCACGTTTTTGGGGGCGTTTTCATCACAAAACCGAGTTTTGGGCCTTAAATTATTAACTAGGACGCTGAAATTTCATATCTGGGCTTATGACGAAAAGATACAGTAGAAGTGTAAATTTTTTTTACATCCGCCCACTGCCACGCCTACTTCTTTATAACTTTACTAAATTATATGAAACCGAAAAATTTTGTTAAGACCAAATATTTAGGCATTTAGATTCCCTACAATTCACCCATACAAAAGTTTTGGGCACGCCCACTTTTTGGGGGCGTTTTCATCAAAAAACAGATTTTGATAAAATTTTACGTGTAACATCCTCAAACGTTCGACATTATAGCTATATTTGAGTACAAAATGCAATTTGGCCACGCCCAGAGAGAGGAGGATAGGGTATCATACGATCCGTTCCAGACGGATTGTAGTTTTTCTGTATGTTTTGGCCTTAAATTTGGAGCTAGAAGGATGAAATTTCAGACGCAGGAATATGAATCAAATTATAGACTTACATTTGTCTCACCCCGTCAGGACTTAAGTCCACAAAAAATAAAGTACTTGCACCTTTAGGCTGTGTTTTTATACCCTATCCTAAGGGTATATTAAGTTTGACACATAGTTTATAACATAGAGAAATAATCGAGAAAGACCCTATAAAGTATATATATTCGTGATCAGCATCAATAGCGAAATCGATTGAGCGATGACCGTCCGTATGTCACCGCTTTTTGGGCCTTAAATTTTGAGCTATGACGATGAAATTTCATATCTGGGCTTCTGAGAAAAAGATACAGTACAAGTGTAAACATTTTTGAAATCCGCCCACTGCCACGCCCACTTTTTCATAACTTCACTAAATTAAATGAAACCGAAAAATTTTGTTAAGACCAAATATTTAGGCATTCAGATTCCCTACAATACACCCATACAAAAGTTTTGGCCACGTTTTTGGGGGCGTTGTCATCACAAAACCGAGTTTTGGGCCTTAAATTATTAACTAGGACGCTGAAATTTCATATCTGGGCTTCCAAGAAAAAGATACAGTACAAGTGTCAATTTTTTTTACATCCGCCCACTGCCACGCCTACTTTTTTATAACTTCACTAAATTATATGAAACCGAAAAATTTTGTCAAGACCAAATATTTAGGTATACAGATTCCCTACAATTCACCCATAGAACAGTTTTGGTCACGCCCACTTTCTGGGGGCGTTTTCATCAAAAAACCGATTTTGGTAAAATTTTACATGTAACATCCTCCAACGTTCGACATTATAGCTATATTTGAGTACAAAATGCAATTTGGCCACGCCCACTTTATAGAGAGGAGGATAGGGTATCAGACGATCCGTTCCAGACGGATTGTAGCTTTTCTGTATGTTTATGCGTCGAATCCTCAAGTGCCCTCTTGACATCGAGTCATAAGTTTTGTATAGGGGTAAGGTCTGGAGATTGAGGCGGCCATTCAATAACGTTAATATTGTTTCTCTCAAAAACGGACTTCACAACCTTTGAAGTGTGTTTGGGTTCGTTAACCTGTTGGAATGTTCAACGTAAGGGCATCTCTTCTTCGGCGAAAGGCAGCGGTACGTTCTCCAATACGTTGTTGTAATCTACGGCATTCATGATGTTATCTAGAAGATTGGACCAACGCCGTACCAGGAGAAAGAATCCCAAACCATTACACTTCCACCTTCATGTTTGGCTGTTTTTAACGTGAACCGCGGTGAATATTCTTTGCCTTTTGGTCTTCTCACATACTTTTTGCCACCATCTGGGCCAAATAAATTAATTTTCGATTCAGCAAACCATAGAATATTTCGGAACTTTTCTTTTAGCCAATTGAGATGTACAAGGTTTTTTCTTCTTTGTGTGAGTGAGTTTATTTCCGATTAACCTTTTTTTAATGTACAAGCCCAAATTTTTTTTATTTCCGTACAAGTGGTAATCGGTCGTGTTTTTGCCAATCTTACTATTTGACGATAGGATTGTTGGGTCGTTTTTCGTGATCTGCCTCTAATTTCTTTACTTTGGCGCTATTTTAAGGCATTTGTTACCATATTCCCAGAACAGCCAACAGTTTCAGCAATGCACCTATACCTTTTATCTTCAAGTCGCAAGAATTTTATCAAATTTCTGACTTCCTCGGAGCTATGTGCCTTACGTCCCATTTTTCATTCGTTTGGCGCTTTACAGGTACAAAAATTAATAAATTCGAATAAATACATTAAAACATAATTTGAAGCTGAATTGCTTTCGACTTTTACCAATCCACACGAATAAATGCCACTTAACAACAACACACCTATTATTTTGCACACTCAAATTTCATGTCCTCACACAAGAATGAGCAATGAAAAATAAAACATACAGAAAAGCTACAATCCGTCTGGAACGGATCGCATCGTATGATACCCTATCGTCCTTTCTATGTAGCCCTTGTAAAGTGGACGTGGCCATATTGGATTTTATATTGAAATACGACTATAACGTCGAATGTTTAAGGATGTTACATGTAAAATTTAATCAAAATCGGTTTTTTGATGAAAACGCCCCCAAAAGAGGCGTGACCAAAACTGTTGTATAGCTGAATTGTACGGAATCTACATGCCTAAATATTTGGCCTTAACAAAATGTCTCGGTTTCATATAATTTAGTGAAGTTGCAAGCTTAGATATGAAATTTCATCCTCCTAGCTCAAAATTAAAAGCCCAAAAAGCGGTGACATACGGACGGACGGTCATCGCTCAATCGATTTCGCTATTAATGCTGATCACGAATATATACACTTTATAGGGTCTATCTCGATTATTTCTCTGTGCTACAAGAGGCTTGTTGGTTGAGGCCCAGGTTCAACCCGAATTGTAGTCCCATCTAAGTACATGAATTATGTACTATGTATGCTTCCATGAAATATGCTTAAAATGAAATGATATGAAAAATATACATATCTTTTTTGCACATATCGTAGGTATTTAAAGAATATTTTCTAATGGAATGAATAATTGTAATGATTTGAAGAATAAAGTAATTGAATTGAATTGGAAAATAAAACACGAATTGGTTCAAATATACATAACATATTTACTATTTTACATTTGAAAAAATCAAAATCTAAAACCGTCAGGATTTTTTTGTTTCTGTACACAACGTATTTAAAATTTCTTTTGTTCCTCCGCAACCGTAATCAAACAATGAAAGTCTTGCATCAACTTTACAGATCTTTCGACGGTAAAGTTTATTGCTGTGAGGGTTGGCACAGCATGTTTGGCGTCTAGAAACGAGACGTTAGTTTTCCATAAAGACTCTATGAAGATATGTCTGTCAAACCGTACAATGAACGGTAAAGTTCTTCCTTCGATAGGATGTATCGTTTCCCAGTGATCGGTTTACTTTTGTGCCTTGACCTACCTCATCGACAAATAATTACTATTATTAGGAAAGCTGCTTCGTCAATAAAATACTATAAGTGTTAGCGAATCTTTTCTAGAGCTGCTTTCCAAATACTTTTGTCAACGGAATCGTAAGCCTTTAATGACTCCAGAAAGCAGTTCAGAGTTATTGGAAAGGTGATTTAACTCCCAGAATATATCAAACACATAGTTTGACACATAATGTCACAATAAACAAGCAGACGTATACTAGAGCTACCTTGTCCTCACTGATTATTTTGAGCTAAGAACTTAGTAATAATATTTTTAGGGAATAGAGTTATCTCGCCATCCAACGAGCTTTATGCTTAACATCTGCAGGGCTAATTTTGAATTTTCGCCTTGTATTACGTATCGCAAATTCATCCATATTAACCCAAGTGCTTTGATAGTAGCTTGAAAACCAAGCACAGAATTTCTCAACTGCCGCCTGCCTAATGCAGCCACTAATTTTTCTTTCTTCGCTACCAATACAGATGTCCCGGTCCCAGGTTATTTACGAAGCATTTTTTGTGAGTCTCGCCAAACTTGGTACAAGTTTTTTATGCAGTTCGCCATCTTGGAATATTGAATTGAAACTTGTCAATTGGAGGGAAGTTTAGACATCGTTATTTGATAATATTAGCCATGTTTTATTATCACCCATGATCCATATAGATCATTGGTTTGTGTGCATTACAATAACAATACGAGATCTTGCTTTTGATTAAGATCAATTTTCGTGATCCAAAAATTAGTTTGAGCTATTTATACCCTATCCTAAGGGTATATTAAGTTTGACACATAGTTTGTAACATAGAGAAATAATCGAGATAGACCCTATAAAGTATATATATTCGTGATCAGCATCAATAGCGAAATCGATTGAGCGATGACCGTCCGTCCGTCCGTCCGTCCGTCCGTCCGTATGTCACCGCTTTTTGGGCCTTAAATTTTGAGCTAGGACGATGAAATTTCATATCTGGGCTTCTGAGAAAAAGATACAGTACAAGTGTAAAAATGTTTGAAATCCGCCCACTGCCACGCCCACTTTTTCATAACTTCACTAAATTATATGAAACCGAAAAATTGTGTTAAGACCAAATATTTAGGCATTCAGATTCCCTACAATCCACCCATACAAAAGTTTTGGCCACGCCCACTTTTTGGGGGCGTTTTCATCACAAAACCGCGTTTTGGGCCTTAAATTATTAACTAGGACGCTGAAATTTCATATCTGGGCTTCCAAGAAAAAGATACAGTACAAGTGTCAATTTTTTTTACATCCGCCCACTGCCACGCCTACTTTTTTATAACTTCACTAAATTATATGAAACCGAAAAATTTTGTTAAGACCAAATATTTAGGTATACAGATTCCCTACAATTCAGCCAAAGAACAGTTTTGGTCACGCCCACTTTTTGGGGCGTTTTCATCAAAAAACCGATTTTCATGAAATTTTACATGTAACATCCTCAAACGTTCGACATTATAGCTATATTTGAGTACAAAATGCAATTTGGCCACGCCCACTTTATAGAGAGGAGGATAGGGTATCATACGATCCGTTCCAGACGGATTGTAGCCTTTCTGTATGTTTTTCACTAGGATGAGTTAGTAATGGTAAAATGTATTCAAAACTAAATTATATTAAATAAACATAAACAAAAACATACAGAAAAGCTACAATCCGTCTGGAACGGATCGTATGATACCCTATCCTCCTCTCTATAAAATGGGCTTGACCAAATTGCATTTTGTACTCAAATATAGCTATAATGTCGAACGTTTGAGGATGTTACGTGTAAAATTTTATCAAAATCGGTTTTTTGATGAAAACGCCCCCAAAAAGTGGGCGTGACCAAAACACTTCTATGGGTGAATTGTAGGGAATCTGTATACCTAAATATTTGGTCTTAACAAAATTTTTCGGTTTCATATAATTAAGTGAAGTTATAAAAAAGTAGGCGTGGCAGTGGGCGGATGTAAAAAAATTTTACACTTGTACTGTATCTTTTTCTTGGAAGCCCAGATATGAAATTTCAGCGTCCTAGTTAAAAATTTAAGGCCCAAAAATCGGTTTTGTGATGAAAACGCCCCCAAAAAGTGGGCGTGGCCAAAACTTTTGTATGGGTGGATTGTAGGGAATCTGAATGCCTAAATATTTGGTCTTAACAAAATTTTTCGGTTTCATATAATTTAGTGAAGTTATGAAAAAGTGGGCGTGGCAGTGGGCGGATTTCAAAAATTTTTACACTTGTACTGTATCTTTTTCTCAGAAGCCCAGATATGAAATTTCATCGTCCTAGCTCAAAATTTAAGGCCCAAAAAGCGGTGACATACGGACGGACGGACGGACGGACGGACGGACGGTCATCGCTCAATCGATTTCGCTATTGATGCTGATCACGAATATATATACTTTATAGGGTCTATCTCGATTATTTCTCTATATTACAAACTATGTGTCAAACTTAATATACCCTTAGGATAGGGTATAAAAACATATAGAATTGCTTGACTGGCAATTACCAAATTGTACGTTGTAAGAAAGTTAATTTTTAATTTAATATTCAGAGCAGTGAATATATGTATACATACATATGAAGGTACATTATATACATATATGTTCCTTTTAAATTTTATATGTAAATAGATAAGCAAAGGTATTATAAGTGTGGCTACCCGATGTTCATCCACAGATTGCAATAACGTTAAGAAATCGTTTTCTTTGTCATTTTTTTCACATTCCGAATGACCAGCTAAGAGAAATTTGGTTAAAGCATTCTCAGAAAACAACTTTGAAAAAAAATGCACTTTTTTGCGAAGAACATTTTTACTTGAAAGATATAATAATAAAGGTAACTCGAAAATGCCTCACTAAAAATGCAGTTCCCAAATCATGCATAACGATGTGCAAATGCAGTGACGTTGTAATTGACGATACGTGCTTTAGAATTATGAATTCGGGGGCAAGCACAGTTGGAAAGAAAAGAACTATTTTTGAAGTTTCAACTGCAGTAAAAGAGGTTCAAAATGAGTCGCCTCCATTAACAGTAAATAAAAGTATAGTTTATGAAATTGTTATATCTATGTACATGCATACATACATGCATACATACGTATGTATTAAATGTATATTATATCCCTTTGAATGCATGTGCAATAACAGAATTTATGAAGTTGTGATAGAGGAATAGGCCTACTGGAGACACCTCAAAAAAAAAACGCATCTAGTATTTTACCCCACTGGGTGATGTGGAAAGAATACAAGAAGATACGTACATACATACATACATATGTATATAAATACATACATATGGAACTACATCTCTAGGTATAAATAGTCACATACATATGTATCTACATATAGTTAGGGACAATTAAAAAATATTAAGCAAAATCCGTATTGGTAACCGTAATTTACTCCAAAAAGCAAAAAAAACATACAGAAAAGCTACAATCCGTCTGGAACGGATCGTATGATACCCTATCCTCCTCTCTATAAAATGGGCTTGACCAAATTGCATTTTGTACTCAAATATAGCTATAATGTCGAACGTTTGAGGATGTTACGTGTAAAATTTTATCAAAATCGGTTTTTTGATGAAAACGCCCCCAAAAAGTGGGCGTGACCAAAACTCTTCTATGGGTGAATTGTAGGGAATCTGTATACCTAAATATTTGGTCTTAACAAAATTTTTCGGTTTCATATAATTTAGTGAAGTTATAAAAAAGTAGGCGTGGCAGTGGGCGGATGTAAAAAAATTTTACACTTGTACTGTATCTTTTTCTTGGAAGCCCAGATATGAAATTTCAGCGTCCTAGTTAAAAATTTAAGGCCCAAAAATCGGTTTTGTGATGAAAACGCCCCCAAAAAGTGGGCGTGGCCAAAACTTTTGTATGGGTGGATTGTAGGAAATCTGAATGCCTAAATATTTGGTCTTAACAAAATTTTTCGGTTTCATATAATTTAGTGAAGTTATCAAAAAGTGGGCGTGGCAGTGGGCGGATTTCAAAAATTTTTACACTTGTACTGTATCTTTTTCTCAGAAGCCCAGATATGAAATTTCATCGTCCTAGCTCAAAATTTAAGGCCCAAAAAGCGGTGACATACGGACGGACGGACGGACGGACGGTCGTCGAATCAGATTTAAGTCTCGAGCTGATAATTTTAACGACAACAATATTTGCTATATGTACCTACATACATATATATGTATGTATGTATGTATGTACATGTACGTATGTGACATTGTACCTATGGATATATGTAAGTATATGTACAAGTAAAAAGTAAAATAGAACGTGTTAGACTTCTGGAGTTTTTAAAGTAAATAACCCTATCAATGTAGCACGTAGCCCTCAAAAACCACTCATTTTTAATAACACACCAAAGTAGCACGCCGTTCAATTAACTTTAAGTCCGCATAGTTGCGCCGTCACTTACAAACCAACCCTCATTTAGAATGGAGACAATTTAGTTAACATTACCCCATTTGATTAATCAATTAGAAACGAAAACATGCTGCGTCTCTGTCATCATCAGTTTCATTCTTCATCATGACTGCGCACTTAATTCCAATTGATTTCGAGCATTGTCTTAAGTTTAATTGCCTCGAAATCAATCCACATACATTCAGTATGATTCAAAATATGTACTAAGTATTCTGCTGCGAATATTTCAGTAGTAAGACGATTTCAATGGTCTGTGTTTGTTTACAATCATTTACAATTGAAGATAGAAAGAGTGCCCCACCTACGTACATATGTCGATACGTACATATATGTACATACATATGTTCGTATATATATATGTATGTACATCTGTATATATATCTATTTGAAATTACGAATTTATCTGTGCAATAGTCATTCCGAAAGACCCGATGAAATCAAATACGCTATGAATATAAATGATGATGTGTAATAATTGGAAAAAAAAATTTAAGAAAAAAAATATTCGGATTAATGAATCAACTTATAAACCCTATCCTAAGGGTGTATTAAGTTTGATATATAGTTTGTAAAGTATATACATACATACATATATTCATGATCAGTTGTAAAGTATATACATAAGTATATTCATGATCAGCTATTAAAACACTTTTAGGGCCTTCAATTTTAGAAGGATAGAAATTTTATGTCTTGGATTTTGAGAAAGAGAAACAGTGCAAGTGTAAACATTTTTGAAATCCGCCCACTGCCACCTCTTCTTTTTCATAACTTCGCTACATATTTTACATGTAATCCAAAAATTGTGTGCAAACCAAATATTTAGATATTCAAATTTTCTACAATTCCCCCCCCATACATTGTCTTTAGCTACATCCACTTTTTGGGGCGTTTTCATTAAAATACCATTTTTATACCCTGTCCTAAGGGTATATTAAGTTTGACACATAGTTTGTAACATAGAGAAATAATCGAAATAGACCCTATAAAGTATATATATTCTTGATCAGCATCAATAGCGAAATCGATTGAGCGATGACCGTCCGTCCGTCCGTCCCGTCCGTATGTCACCGCTTTTTGGGCCTTAAATTTTGAGCTAGGAGGATGAAATTTCATATCTGGGATTCAGAGAAAAAGATACAGTACAAGTGTAAACATTTTTTAAATCCGCCCACTGTCACGCCCACTTTTTCATAACTTCACTAAATTATATGAAACCGAAAAATTTTGTTAAAACCAAATATTTAGGCATTTAGATTCCCTTCATACAAAAGTTTAGACCACACCCACATTTTAAGAGCGTTTTCATCAAAAAACCGATTTTCATGAAATTTTACATGTAACATCCTCAAACGTTCGACGTTATAGCCATATTTGAGTACAAAATGCAATTTGGCCACGCCCACTTTATAGAAAGGAGGATAGGGTATCATACGATCGGTTCCAGACGGTTTTTCTGTATGTTTTATGATGTTTTGCATGTAAATCTTCAAACGTTCGAAGTTATCGTGGTAATGCAAAAGTAATAGTAGTAATATGTGAATGTGAAAAAAATTTTAGGTGGCGAGGTCTTCCTCTACTCCGTTGTCCCTCCGGGTTTGCTTCGAAGACTCGACGGGCCAGAGCGCTAGTGTCCATTCGCTCTACATATCCTAGCATCTTTATATCTCAAACGACTGATGCACAATTTTTTTACTAGGTCGATGTCGCTGTACAGCGCATATAGATCGTTGTTGAATATCCTCCTCCAAAGTCCGGCAACGCAAACGGGACCTAATATTTTACGAAGAATTTTTCTCTCGAAACGACCAAGCCCAAAGAAACAACGATTGGCAAGAGTTATTCTTCGTTTTATTTCTGCTGAGGTGTTGTTTTCAGAATTTAATCGGAGGAGCTCACCTCTAATCTTAGAGATTGTACATAAGCTGTGTTGGTCGTGGAAATAATTTTTCTCCCCGAGGTCATACGAGTATTCGGTAGTGTTCCTGGCAAAATATATGCAATTATATGCGGGAGGCGTTAACTGGGGAGACATTACTTTAAAATATAAAGAAAGTGTAGCCTTATTGTAAAATACGCCAAAAGTGAAGCATATAGTTTGCCATGTTTTCTGGGAATCTGAAGATTTTTTGATGAAGTTTTTCAGCAGTTTTTCAGCTTCTTCATACTGAAAAATTTCTCATTCTTGAGCCGCATAACACATGATAGACCTTACTACTGCTTCATAAACTTTGTACTTTGTGCTTAATGCAATGTTCTTTTACAAAGTATGCTTTCCAGCTCCAATTTATTGCACTTTTGGCTTCTTTTAGTTTTCCTTGTAGATACTTGTTAGAAGTCAGTCGAGATAAACATGACTCCGAGATATCTATACTCCTTCACATTCTCTAGTTCTACAACTTGCCATGTCCATTTGTCAGGGCTGAAGAAAAGAAGGAAAGATAGGGTATGAAACAATCCGTTCCTGACGGATTATATCTTTTCTGTACGTTTATTTTCCACATCAATCTGCATATTGCACCAGTTACAAGTACATACATATGTATCTGCAACAGTTAGAATTAGGATTTGATTTGAAGTTAATGCTGCTGCTTTTTAGTCGTTGTTTTCGAATTCCACATATCCCTTTACTATGACTGATTGGCTTTAAGAGAAGCAGGCAATTACCAATCAAATAAATGTACGATTATGTTTTTAATTAGTATATTCTATCCGAAGTTTATATTACTCTATGTTACGCATAGTTTGTAACATAGAGTAAATAATCGAATAGAGTTCGTCGCTAGGTCCGTCTGTATGTCTTTCATAACTATGTATGTATGTCAGAAATTTCATAAGTCTGTTTTTTAAAATAAGCCTTTAGAAATCCACTGACACGACGAGTTTTCACCAGAAATGGAAAAATACATTCTCAAAATGAATTAAGTTCATATACATATGTAAAAAAGTCAAATGAAATGTATTTTAATTACATGGCAATGAATGTAATTCACGTGGCAGCAAGGCATTTGCTTTATTGAAATGAAACAAAATAATTCGCGTATTGCACTCGGGTCAATTCCCTACATTGAAGCGCCTGTGATATATGACATTTTTCGTTTTGGAAAATTAATCACACAAATTCAAAATTACATACTGAAGCAATTATTATCAATGCGCGCACAATCACATATGTATGTGATTACCTCACAAAGCAAACATCTTCGAAGGCAACTTACCGTTTGAAAATCACGATCGAAAATAGAATTCCACAGAATTACGAACGAATCCGCCTGGAAAATCAAACACGCAGTCCAAAATTACCGATTGGATTGATTGTCGATGCTGCGATGATGAACTCACCTCTTTGAAATCACTCGTCGCTGATAAATTTCAGTAAAACTCGTTTGAAGAGAATTAATTGAATTGAACTAATGAAAGCATCGCCGAACTACATCAGTTGTCGAAGGATAATGCACACAACGCCATCTACTGGTATTACTGGAACTAGCATACAACGCCATGTTCATTTTTGTTTTTGTCATGTATCAGAGAAGGCGTTACGGTTAAATTTTTTTTTGATTTTCTTAATTTTCCAATTCGTGAGGAGGCCGAGACGAACAAAAAAAAATTCATCGAAATCAGTCAATCCGTTCTCGAGATATCATCAAAAAAGCCGTTCCATACAAAATGTATGAGAAAATGAATTTTCTTCAATTTTTTTTTGTGAATTTTTCTGATGACTGCTATTTGGGACGGAGACACATCCAACAATTCAAAGATCATAAAAATTGGTCCAGCCGTTCTTGAGTTATAAATGGTGTAACTAACCCGAATTTGTTTTATAACTATATATTCGTCCGTACACCATTTGGGGTGCTTTCATTAAAGACAAAAACGATTTTGATGCACGATAGAGGTAATCATTGCATCTCAATCCAAAAATTTCAACGATGTTTTTTTTTTTAACACAGTAGTAACTTTACACAGTTATATCTATCAAACCAATTGTCAGGTTGCAAACCCCGCCACTTTATCAATATAGTCCGCAGCCATTAGGATAGTATAGATCTCCACTTGAAAAACAGAGGCATTCTTGCCTAACGAGTAGTAAAGTCTAGTATTGTCTGTATCCACGAAGACACCAGCATCGGACTCTTAAAGCTAGTTTTAGAGCAATCCGTGAGTGTATCGCAAGGTCATCGAAAGTTCAGTGTGGATGATACCAAAAGGCACCTCGTCTAAGACAATAGATTGCTTTGATAGTACAGCCCATGATGAAAGTATCAAGCGGAGGTAAATCAAGCAGAGCATCTAGATCAGATCCAGGCGTACTCGGGAAAGCTCCCGTGCAGCCGAGACAGGCCGTTTTTTGGAGTTTCTTCTTGGAGTCATATACTTACGAGAAAGGCCCCTCCACCAAACAAAGCATACATATATGTACAGTCTGTAAGAAAGTATGGCAACATAATCCGCGTATGCCTGAGCGTAGAGGTTTGAACAATTGAGAATATGCAACAGAGAGTCAACTATCATGCGCCATATAAGTGGATTGTTCTAAGTAGCACAGTCACACATGCAATCAAAAGTCGCATTATCGAATGCGCCCTCTATGTCCATTGCGTATTCTTTCCTATCGAGTGCGCATTGAATTCTATTAACTAGATTTTGAAGCGCAGGCAATAGGTCTGAAACTCTTAGCGACCGAATAGTTATTTCTGTAGCCCTTGCTACATCTTCCGCCTCTGTTGTGTCGGTTAGCAAGATGCGTCGTACTTGTCGTCGTTCATCCCTGTTGTTTACTGGGAAACTATTTGGTATTGAATTCGTTCTGTGTAGGTCAGTCTGTCTGTCCCCAACTTGTTGCATACGCCCCGATTCTTTCTAAATCACATCCACTGAGAGTGGCAGAACCTTCTTAATATAAATATTTGGGATGTGTTGCTTCGTTCCGGTCACTCATTTGTCGTTAAAGTCCGGGCCCAGTATTGAAGTTCGTAGGCCGTCTTGTTTATGTCGCGTCTTGCCCGCCCAGTCTGTTGGTCTAGTGCCATTTGCGTTGTGGCGCAGACCAGCGCTACAGGTCTAGTACCTGCTGAAGTGCTTTTTGAGAAGATTCCTTGGTGCTTCGCTTTATCGCCCATTGTTCACAAAAAAAAACATACAGAAAAGCTACAATCCGTCTGGAACGGATCGTCTGATACCCTATCCTCCTCTCTATAAAGTGGGCGTGGCCAAATTGCATTTCGTACTCAAATATGGCTATAACCTCGAACGTTTGAGGATGTTACATGTAACATTTTATCAAAATCGGTTTTTTGATGAAAACGCCCCCAAAATGGGGGCGTGGCCAAAACTGCTCTATGGGTGAATTGTAGGGAATCTGAATGCCTAAATTTTTGGTCTTAACAAAATTTTTCGGTTTCATATAATTTAATGAACTTATGAAAAAATGGGCGTGGCAGTGGGCGGATTTAAAAAATTTTTACACTTGTACTGTATCTTTTTCTCAGAAGCCCAGATATGAAATTTCATCGTCCTAGCTCAAAATTGAATGCCCTGATCACGAATATATATACTTTATAGGGTCTATCTCGATTATTTCTCTATGTTACAAACTATGTGTCAAACTTAATATACCCTTAGGATAGGGTATAAAAACCATGCTTAAACCGTGCTTATGCAGCCCTCATAAAGTGGGGTAGCTATACGGCTCTTTTGTCTGAATTGTTACTTTTTTTGTCTGATGTTACACGCCCCAAATATGATGTATGGGCGAATTGTAGACAATTTCAATATCTAAAGATCTTCCACCAATGAGCATCGCAATCGTGGTGTTGTTAGGGTGATTGATAGGTGTTGTTAGGATGTTGTGAGGGATAAGTTTGCCAAGCCAGTGCTATAAATATCCGGCACATCTCTGGGCTGAGATGTACCTCTATCTAAATGGATAGATAGAGATAGTAGAAATGAGGAAGTACCGGAGGGGTTAAGATCGAATAAGCATTAGATTAGACTTTCTGTCTTTAGCTCTAAAGTTAGTTAGTCTTAGAAGAGAGTTGTTCATAGTCTTTGTCCTGGGTATAAACACAAGTGCTTGAATTGTTCTTTCTTTGCTCGGTAACCTTTTTTTAGCACAGTCACACATTAGATTAATACAATTTTGTGATCATAAACAAAAGTTGTAAATAAAAATGTTATGAAAACCCAAATTTTGTTTTACTTTCAAATAGTTCTTCTACGGTAGTTGAATTGATTATTTTACCGCACAAAAGTCTACGCAATTAGATATGTACATGAATAAAATAACAAATAAAAATATATTGACGTAAGTCTAGATTTCTCCAAACATTCCAAATTTAGATCGATATCTATCGATTCGAAGATTAGAAATAAATTTATTCTCCAGTACTTTTGTTTATATTTGTTGAAATAATGTTGAAGGAAAATCGGGTGTATGTTAAATAATGAAAACTTAAAACATTACTCTTGGCATGTATGCATATATGTATGTAAGTATAATAAAACATACAAAATAGCTACAATCCATTAGGAACGAATCTTTTTGTACCCTATCCTTCTTCCTTTCCATCAACCCTAATAGAGTTGGCGTGGCGTTGTTATATATGTATGTATGTAGTTGCAAAATACCATCAAGCTCGATTTTTGTAATGCACCCCTAAAAAGGGAAGGCAATGAATTGTAGACAACTTAAATACATACACTAAACCCTCCACATACGCGAAGGATAAGTTCCAGAAAACACCGCGTATGTAGAGTTCCAAGGATAGCAAATTTGATGATAAATATTTTATTTTAAGACTATCAGTGACCTTATTGATTTTCGACATCAATTTTTTGTTGCTCAGTTGGTTAACTTTTCCTACTGAATCGGATTTACATACATGTGTATTTTCACCCGATTCGTGCTGCCCTTCCAGGTCTATCAGTTTCTGGACTGATAGCTTTTCAACACCGTACGGTTTTAGAACTTTATTAATATCACTTACCTGCAGGTCTTGAAAGTCATTCACCCTATCCGTCTTCAAAGTAAAGACATCTTCTGCACTTCATTCCGGAATGGGGCCCGCAATGTTTTCTCTTAAACTCCTTGGTCTATTGGCTGAATTATTGATGTAGTATTTGGAGGCAAACAAATTTATATGCATACGAACAGAAAAACAATTACTCAATAGGAATGAGTAGTGCGTGTTTATGCATTCATTTTCATTTTGCGTTACACGAATTTTTGACGAATCGGGTATAAGCACAATGTATGTATGTATGTATAGGTAGATCGCGTATAAGAGAACTCGCTTATGTCGAGACCGCGTATGTGAAGGGTTTGGTGTACCTAACACTTTGGTCTTAATATTTTTTGTTGATATCATGTAAACTAGTGAAGTTATCAAAAAGTGGCCGTGTTTACACCGGTACAGCATCTTTTCACAAAAGAAATTGTATCCTCCTAGTTCAAAATTTAAAACACAAAAAGTGCTGACTTATGGACGGACAACCGTTTTCACTATTGATACTGATCACAAATCTCGATTATTTCTCTTTGTTACAAAATATGTATCAAACTTAATATACCTTCCCTTAGGAAATGGTTTAAAAATATGCATATCGCACATGTGACACAACTCAAAAACTTAAGTTTTTCAGAAAAATTGAAAACCAACAATTCAACTGCAATTTTAAAGCAATGTTGACAAGAGAAATTACTTATAATATTTATTTTATCGCTTTTGTTGGTGATATCTCATATATCGCATATATTGATTCGTGTCACTTTTGAAATACGTGTGCGATAAATGTATGTATATGATTTCTTAATGCTTTGAAAATAACGGCTCGTGTAAAAGAAGTGGCCAAAAGGTAGTGATGCTGAATATATGGGAACATAAGCATTCTCACCTTAGCCTCTCACTATCAACTCCTACTCTACACCTCCACGTTGGGGGCTACTGGGTGCCTAGTAGCTCGGCTGGAAATTGAGTAACCAACCCATTTGAAAGGTCATTGGTTGTAGCAAACGAGAGAGGGGGGAGGAGTGTTTTCTCTATAGATGGAATTAACTGCGGCGTCGACAGTTCCAGTCAGGCCGAACTATCTAGTGTAATCCCTATATGAGCTGGTTTGACTTATTCGAATCCCAGGGCTAAAGGGATCTCCAACACTGAACCAGGTTGTTGGAAAAGAGTTGGTGGCGGATGAACCATTAAAGGGCCAACGGCAGGTCCACTCCGGACTGTAGCGTCAGCTAAATAAGTAAGTAAGTTAAAGAAGAAATATTATATTCTGCACCTCATTTGTTTGTCGATTGCCATTCTTTGCAAGTTTAATTAAGATCTGTTATATCTACAACATAGTTTCCTTTACAATGAAAGTGATAATACAAAGAGTATTACTATGTATGTAGCGAGCAAAACTGGATACATAATTTCCAAATTTCTAGTTTTTTGATGATAAAAGGAATGTCCGTCAACCGATTCTCATGAAATTTTGAGGACTTATCTGTTATTTTATTACAAAAAAATGACTACAGTGTCTGAGACAGAAGGAAATGCAACATAACCTCCATGTATCCTATTTGGACTCCAGAGCAATTTGCGCGATTTCGTTGAGGAGCGGGGTTATCCAACGGAGCAAATAATTTTTCAATAAGACGGCGACCCCAAGCATACAGCCAAAATCTTCGAAATTGGCTTGAAGATCAGCCTTTTCAGACTATGGCGTGGCCAACACAAAGCCCGGATTTAAATCCTATTGGTTTATTGATTAAGAGAAAAATATGAATCTGGAAATGTGTATCAATCCTATTATTAGATACTAGGATGATCACAGGATGATCACAATCGGTATCTTTAATGAGTCAAAGGTGATAAACTAGCCATATGTTATAGAACTAGTATGTATTAACCACCGGATTGAACAAATCAGCACAACTTTACAGGTGGTGTTTTTCAAGGCTTAGTATTGTACTTTAAGAGCATAGCCATCTGTAAGCTGAGATTTCCAGTTGGATTTCTTTATAGACATTCTCATTCTAGAGGCGATGGAGCCCAACATGTATATACATATAAGTACAAGTGGACCAAAATATGGAGTAGATTAATCAGCGATTATTTGTTTCCAAATTTGCGTGACATCGAACATGTGGTTTCACCAGGATGGCGCAACATGGCTACTGGCGATCAAATAACGAATTTTCGTGCGGGGCATAAATCCATCTCACGAAATGGACCAGCTAAAATCATGCGATTTAACGCTACTGGATTATTTCTGGCGCGAATATGCTAAGTAGATGGTCTACGCTAACAAACCGATGACTATCGATCCTTTTCCTTTTGGTACCCTTTGGAACCTTGTAGAACCCAACATTGTCTGCATTATTTGCGGCCGCAATTAATCGCAACAGTTGTCTGAAATTGAAGCTTCGAATTTAACTTTGTAAAAGGTAGCCGCGGTGCATTCAACCCCGAAATTGTCTTCAAATACTCAATGCGATTAAATGAACTGTCAAATAAAAATAACAGTTGCGACGCTCTTTAGAAAAATACTCTTAACATACATATGTATATATAAAGAGCACATTAAATTAAATCTTTACGCATCAAAATGGCCAAAAACTAACCTAGAGGTGGTAAAATGGCAGACAATCTTAACTCACTCAAACAAGACAAAAATTAAAACAAAATTGTTTCACACTCGTAGCATTTGAAAACTGATAGTTAACTTATACTTTTTAAAGACTCACCTGTGACGGAATTTAAAATATGACAAAGCGGCTAACAATAATAAAATTCCACATGCCAGACTTGTTGAGGTCAGCTGCAGCTGGTTAATAGTGCAAATATCCGTTTCTAATGGTGGCAATTGTTTGAGTATATGTGCATCACTGCACGTTATAAACTTCATATTTCTGCTATTATTTTCTTCTAAATTACTTCATTTCAACGAAGCTTTTTTCTTAAACTTAATTCCTTTTTATTTCACTTCAATTAAATCACACCCATTTGTATTGCAATCACTACACATTTCTATTCAGCGACATATGAGAATCTGAGTTCTACGTATGCCGGACACATTTCCTCACGCGTTGTAATTATCTGCTCTAACGACTTTGAAATACGCGATCAATATGATACGAAATGCTTTTCGAGAGCGGAACTTTTCTCCCAAAAGCAAGAAAACTCGAAACGGAAAACAAATTCAAACAAAAATTCGTAAAAATAAACAAATTGTGATCCATCACGCTTTGGGATCCATCGAGTACCGCGGAGAGAGAGCATCTATTTGAGTTTAAATGTTCTAACTTTTCGTTTTGTCGATTGGTGCTGTGCCGACGCGCGTCGGTAGTTCCCATTTGTCTCTAGAATCATAGAGACTCTTGTGTGAAAATTGGGAGAATCATGAAAGTTGCAATTTTTTTACTCTTATTTTGTGTTGTTTACTCTGTGTTTGTTTAAAACATGTACAACATTTCGAACATTTTTCTTTCTTTTGGTATTTTTGGTAATTTGCTCCCCGACTTTAAACAATTCTCAGATATTTTTAGAATTCATTCGATGTGTGTTAACCGAAAACTGGAGAACTTGTTGAATATCTAGGTTAAGAAATTTAAATTTAAGAATGAACTATTTATTGATGCTATTGGTTAAATTTTTTTCCGATTGATTTTTGAAGGTTGATAATTTGTATATTATGGAAATATTTTTGGTTGAATATTAGAGAAATAATTAAGATAGACCCTATAAAGTATATACCTATACATATATTCGTGATCAGTATGAATAGCGAAAACGATTGAGCCATAACCGTCCGTTCGTCCGAATGTCACCGCTTTTTGTGCTTAAATTTTGAGCTAGAAGGATGAAATTTGACATCTTAGCTTTTGTGAAAATTATATGAAAACGAAAAATTTTGTTGGGACCAAATATTTAGATATTCAGATTGTTTACAATTTACCCATACATAAGTTTTGGCTACGCCCACTCATTAAGAACCGATTTTGATGAAATTTTACATGTAACATCCTCTAACGTTCAAAGTTATGGTCGTATTTCCGTACAAAATGCAATATGACCACGCCAACTTTATAAGCGCTGCATAGGAAGGGGGTCTCCTTTCTTGTGGATCGGACAAACGATGCTGAAATTGCATTCGTCAGGCGTACACTCGTCTGACCAAATCTAAGGAATGAGGTGGTGTATGCTCTATACCGGATCATTTCCAGCTGCTTTGAATACTTCGACTGGTAAGCCATCAGGCTAAGGTAAGCCTTGGTGGACTGGTTGGCTTGACATGTTCTTTTACCTCACTTTGGCAAGTACCTGTATAGTATACTTCCACACACTATTCCTGAAGTATAATCTCTCAATATATTCGATCGCGCGATTTTCTCCTTTTTCTTCTTTCGGAGAAACCGATGTTTTTCCCGTCTCTTTTGCTTTTTGCAGCGTCGCTTTGTATGCTTCTTGTTTATGTGGGAGACAGACTGCTGGTATTGATACCATGGTACAGCAATACCGTGTTCCACACCATGTGCCTGTCACCCCAATACCACGTTAAAAGCTAGTATACCACGAAACAAACCTGGTATTGAAACTCGTAATTTTTTGGTAGTATACCACGTTCTTACTGACTGCCGCGCCACTTTCTCTCTGTTGGTGATTCTTCGCAGCTTCTTCACAACGAAGAAGTTGTCCTCAAGTTTGGAAAATGGTTTTAAAGAGGACACCATTTTATCTAGAATGTTTCAGTAATATACTAGATCCGAGAAAAAGCAAATTGGGCCTTCAAACTGGAGACATTTCATCGAAATTAATTTGTTCATAGGAAGTTTTAAAAGTAACCCAATCAATGACTTTACCTTGAATTCAAAAATTTGTGCATAAACGTTAAAGTATGCTACAAAAATTAACGTGTACTACGAAACGCAGTCTGTCAGGGGTTGTGTTATTCATACCATAGTATCAATACCAGCAGTCTGTCTCCCACATTAGTTGCATTTCAAACCACGGTTTCTTGGAGGTGGTCGGACGAAACCCAGTACATCAGTTGCGGCACTTCTGATGGCATGTTGGCAGCGATATGATTGATCTTCGGCATTGGATTCTGGCGGCATAGGAGTCAAAGCGAGATTTCGGGATACGCGCTCGGCAAAGATTATGGCGGTCTCTTGCGATTGCAACTTTTCGACGTTATATGTATTTTCTCACAGTATTTCATCTTTTTTCTGGCGTTAGAGATATCCGCATTCGCACCTTGACTGGTAGTGATCCGAGTCGATATTAGCTGCTCGGAAGGTTATGACATCCAGTATATTGGAGACATGTCTTACGTCGATCGCAATATTTTCAATTTAGTTGACCGTTTGATGATCAGGAGACCGCCATGTTCGATTGTGAATATTGAGAAAAGGAAACCGTGTGCTTGCTATAGTGAGGTTTCGCCACGCGGCGAAGTCAATAAACCTAAGTCCATAACTGATGTCGTGGAGGCTGTGCTTGTCATTTGTCCTACCAAAGATGTCCTCCTTTCTATCTTGGCGTTGAATTAACCAATACGATTTATGTCAGATTTACGACATTGCCCGTAAGTTTTGTCAAAGAGCTCGCAGAAACATTCTTTGGTGGCGTCTTTCTTGTCTTCTGTGGAGCATGAGCGCATATAATGCTTATGTTAGAGCATTTAGCCTTGATGCGGATTGCCATACGACGCACGCTCACATGTCGAAAGCTTAAGATTCCGTGCCTAAGTCTGCCGCGTATGATCAATCCGCATCCGAATGAGAGCTATCTCTGCTCCCTACAGCAGTCGTAATAGATGTTATAGTTTTCTATCCTCTTTTTGCCCATGCCATCCCATCGCACTTCCTGGATGGCGGTGATTTCTGCTTTATAGCAGTTTAGGGGCTCTGCTAATTCTTCGGCAGCACGCGGTCTGTTAAGAGTTTGAACATTCCACGTGCAAATCCGAAGGTCGTTGTCCGTTTTCGGTTGCTAGGATTGAAGTCATCCTTATCCAAGGCTTTTGTGGTTTTCGTAACTATGTAATTTTGCAATGGTGGAGAAGTTACACCTCCGCACAACCCCCAACCTGGAGGACCATTTCCCTTTAATACCCCTAGGACGAGGGGCCGGATTTTCTGGAGTCAAGAACGCACTTGGGGGTAATGAGCGCAAACGACCTTTAAGGTTTCATCCGTCACTATCTCTTTTCCAACACCCTGGTTCAGTGTTGGAGATCCCTATAGACCTGGGATTCAAGTATGTCATATTGTATGTATTGTGTGTATTTTTGGCGCACTGGCAAAATCAACAGAAAAATTTTAGCGACGAAATATGTATTTAGATAATCACATTGTCAACAATTCACTCATATGTACATCCGTTTTCACCCAGGGGCGTTTTCATCAAGAATCAGATTATGATGAAACTTCGCATGTAACATCCTCAAACGTTCAAAGCTATCGTAGTAATTCAAGAAAAATGTAGTACGGCCACGCCCACTTTATAAGGGCTGCATAGGAAGGACAATAGGGTATTATACGATCCGTTCCAGGCGGATTGTAGCTTTTCTGTATGTTTTTTTTTCAATCAAATTCCTCGTTTTATACATGTTTGGTTTGGTTCATCTATTGTAGATGTTGTTGCTCAAGTTAGAGTCAGCATACGCTTGTCATTTTTATTGTTATTATTGTCATCTTTTAAAGTGTGCCTAACCAGTTTAAACTAAATTAAGTATCTATCATACGAGTAGGCATATATTAAACTTAAAATAATAATGTTTTCAGTTTCATTCAAAACCAAAACCAAAACCAAAATAACTTTTCTCTTTGAGTATTGTCAACTCAAACTACTTTCTGTGGCCACATGCTCTTTTTTGGTGGTTCACTTGCGTTAATTAAGTCTAATAATTTTTTCCTAAAATCCGGAAAAATAATCTCATGACCAATGTGTAGCCATATGAACACACATTGAAAGAGGATTCTTAATTGAATTCCTGGATATTTTCCCCTGGAAAAACGTGAATAGTGAGTAGTTTTGATTTATAATAATAGCTACAGAATACACGGTAAAGTAAATTAAGTAAATCTCGGCCGAAAATGTGTATACTGGTTGTTTCAAGTACAAGTACTGAAGTGGTATTTTAATTGAAAGAGATACATAAAGTCTGTAAATGACGCTCTATTCAGTTTGTTCATGAATAACTTTTGTAGTGTAGAAAGAGCAATAATGCACATTTACTATCTATGTATGTAATTTAGATTTAATGGAAAACAAAACTCTATAAAAGCATTTTGCTGTATGAAATATGTATGTATAAGGATTCCTTTCTGCAATTGCGTATTTCGCTTTCGGAGGGGATTTTTGAATGAATTTCATATGTTTGTATCTATTTTTTTGCTATTATGAAATGAAATTGAAGTTTTTGCATATGAGGATGATTTTGATGACCTCGAAAGGTACTAAACCTCACTATTTGGGAAGGTTATTAAAGGGTTTGATGCTATAAAACATACAGAACACCTATCCATCTGTAACGGATTATTTGATACCCTATCCTTCTTCCTTTCCATAAGGCCTAACAAAGTGGACGTGACCTACTGCTTTTTATACCCTATCCTAAGGGTATATTAAGTTTGACACATAGTTTGTAACATAGAGAAATAATCGAGATAGACCCCATAAAGTATATATATTCGTGATCAGTATCAATAGCGAAATCTATTGAGCGATGACCGTCCGTCCGTATGTCACCGCTTTCTGGGCCTTAAATTTTGAGCTAGGAGGATGAAATTTCATATCTGGGCTTCAGAGAAAAAGATACAGTACAAGTGTAAACATTTTTTAAATTCGCCCACTGTCACGCGGATTGTGTTAAGACCAAATATTTAGGCATTTAGATTTTCATGAAACTTTACATGTAACATCCTCAAACGTTTGACGTTATAGCCATATTTGAGTACAAAATGCAATTTGGCCACGCCCACTTAGAAAGGAGGATAGGGTATCATACGATCGGTTCCAGACGGATTGTAGCTTTTCTGTATGTTTTTTATTAAATTACTACGATAACTGCGACCATTTGAGGATATTACATTCAAAATATCATCAAAATCGGGTTTTTAAAGAAAACGCGCACAAGAGGTGGGCAAGGCTAAACACAATGTATGGTTGAATTGTAGACAATGTGAATATCTAAATAGTTTGTCTTAACAAAATTTATCGATATCATGTAAAATAGTAAAGTTATGAAAAAGTGGACGTGGTCGCGGCCGGATATACAAAATTTCTATTCCTTCTCAAAAGCCCAAATATGAAATTTCATCATTCTACTTAAAAATTGAACGCCCAAAAATTGGTGACAGATGCAGACGGACGGACATGGCTAAATCGTCTTCGCTATTGATGCTAATCACGAATATACAGGGTGTCCCAGTTAAAAGCGGAGATTCGTGAAGTTCCGGCGAAGAAAAAAACGTATGGCAATGGGTCTATTTTCACTCCATTTCCCGTTACAGCCCGTTGAGGTGGGACACCTCCTATTTGGAAAACATACAGAGCTGCAATGCATTTAGAATGGATCGTTTGATACCCTATCCTCCTACCTGTGCAACCCTAATAAAGTTGGTTTGACATACTGCATTTTTCTCGGGAATTGCAACGATATGTTCGAACGATTGAGGATATTACTTGAAAAATATCATCAAAATCGGTTTTTTATGAAAACGCCCATAAAAGTGGGCTTGGCTGAATGCTATGATTGGGTTAATTGTAGACAATCTGAATATCTAAATATTTGGCTTTAGTAAAACTTTTCCACTTCATGTAGAATGGTAAAGTGGCCATGAGCGAATCCCAAACATTTTTACACCTGTACTGCTTCTCCTTCGCAAAGGCCCAGATATAAACTTTGATCATCCTAGCTTGAGATTTAAGTCCCAAGCGGTGACAAACGGATGGACGCACGGACATGGCTCAATCGATTTCACTACTGATGACGAATATACATATATTTACATACTTTATAGGGTATCACGAAAATATTGGGACAAAGATGTTTAGAAACTTGTTTCTGATTAATTTTCAAAAGTAGTAAAACGACTTAAAATTTAATCTTATACAAACATTATTTACCCTCTTTTTTATATAAAACTTCAGAAACATGAGAATAGCACTGTAAAAATCAAACTAAGAAAATTCTTTTCAGGCATTAAAAATGCGTCGCGAAAGTATTGGGACAAATAATTGTCAAAGCCAAACGGTACTAACAATTGTGTACAGTGGTAGCACAGAATTCGTTGAATTACTTTTTTTTTGCAACACAACACAACAAAAAACCGGATAGGGTCAAAAGTAACACACGCCATTTAAATGAAAGTGTTAAGAAATGAAATTCATCGTTTACAATTGTCTATTGTTTGCAAATTTATCTCCTTTTGTATTACATAATTTTGCTATTTGTTGAAATATTAAAATAACTAATTTACTAAATGCTTGATTTTCTAATTTAAAATGTAATTTACCTAACTTATCATAATGTACCTAAGGGTGTGATAACAGCTTCACTGTATAATTTTGATTGTAATTTACCATCAATGAATGTGGCGCCAACAATTATGTATTTGACGACCAACTGTATTTGCATAATCAGATCAATGCCGGTGCTTAGTTTTTTTTTGGCAATATCAGTGCGTTGCATTGACTCGCTCGTTCACTTTGCTACCAAGCACTAACATCGATCACTATTGAACCAGTTAACATTAATAAATTGTTTTGATATGAATTAAAATAAAAAACATACAGAAAAGCTACAATCCGTCTAAAGCGGATCATATGATACCCTATCCTACTCTCTATAAAGTGGGCGTGGCCAAATTGCATTTTGTACTCAAATATAGCTATAATGTCGAACGTTTGAGGATGTTACATGTAAAATTTCATCAAAATAGGTTTTTTGATGATAACGCCCCCTGTATCTTTTGACCACGCCCACTGTATCTTTTTCTCAGAAGCCCAGATATGAAATTTCATCGTCCTAGCTCACAATTTAGGCCCAAAAAGCGGTGACATACGGACGGACGGACGGACGGTCATCGCTCAATCGATTTCGCTATTGATGCTGATCACGAATATATATACTTTATAGGGTCTATCTCGATTATTTCTCTTTGTTACAAACTATGTGTCAAACTTAATATACCCTTAGGATAGGGTATAAAAATAAAGTTTATAACGAATTGAAATACACGGCTTTATTCATTATCAAATTTGGTCCTTCTGATCCGGATTCGATTTCGGTATTTTCGTTTTCTGGTGGTTGGTAGCGTATCGAGGATACGTCCAAAGAAGGTAACAAGAGGTATAAGTATCATCTAAATCGCTCGTGTTCTTGCTGGTTGCTGTTAGTTCTACTAGTGGTTAGGATTGCTGCGAATACGTTTGGTGCTGTATGATTAGAATATTGAGGAAGGTGTTGTGCAGGGCAGGCATAGGTACGGTCATAGCATATAGAGACACCTGATCAAGATGGATGTGCTGAAACAGGCTCGTGGGCATATAAAAGGTGCTATCACACGTGTTCACAATTTTGTACAACAAATTCCTGTAGACGTTGAACCAACGATTTTAGAAGTTCGGTTGGAGCGGTTAGAGAACGCGTGGAATGATCTTTGCGAAAACCAAAAGTTACACTTTCAGTTTCATGCTGAGGAAGGATATGCTGAACCAGAATCGGATTTTGAGGTTTTTGAAGATAAATATATTTTTGCAAAAAGTGCGTTAGTAAAAGCTATTAGGAAAGGGCTCCCTGTGCGGGAGGAAGCTTCAGCCGATGCAATTAATTCGCTAGTTAATTCGCAAGCCGCGTTTTTAGAACAATTGGGGAAATCAACTGACTCCATGAAAAAGAAGGTACCTAACGTAGAGCTACCTGTTCTGGTGATTATCGCGATTGGCCGGGCTTTCGGGACATATTTCTGAAAACCGTTGACTGCAATGCTAATATGTCCGGTGTTCGTTAATTTCGAAATTTCGTTATTTAAAATCCATTTTGCGTGATGAGGCAGCAAAATTAATTAATCATTTGACCAGTTCAGATGCTAATTACGAGCAAGCGTGGCAAAAGTTAGAACGCCGTTACAATAAGCCTTTATATATTATCAATGCATATATAGAGGGCTTTCTTAAATTGTCCAACGTGGTTATGGCTGATGGTGCACAATTGCGTAAGCTGGTGGACAGTGCCGATGAGATAATTCGTGGTTTGGCGGCGTTAAAATCTGAAGCGCGAGATCCGTGGTTAATTTATTGGTTAATCAATAAGACAGATGTTGAAACTCGAAAGGCTTGGGCATTATAGAGCAAAGCTTCAAAAGATTCTACTATTCAAGAACTTATAGACTTTTTAAAGACCCGTGCTAATGCGTTAGAAGTAAGTGATTCTAAAAACCGTGGACCTAAGAACTCTCGTTTGTCGAATCCTTCGAACATTAAAAGTTTAGCCGTGGTACAATCGTCGTGTCCAAAGTGTAAGGGCAATCATTCTTAAATAAATTCTTATCTATGGCTATTAATTCTCGTCGAAGTTTCGTTAGGGATCAGCGATTATGCTACAATTGTCTTGGTACTAAACATTCGTCGTCGCGGTGTGGAGTGAAAACTCGTTGGTCATTTTGCAATACTCGACATCACAGTTTAGTGCATCTTGATGACATTAATCGCTACACCAATCCCTCTAGTGCTCAAGGACTTCATCCTAGTTCAAACAGTGCGGTAACAATTGTCAGCAATCACATTCGAAATGAATCTCGTTCGTCGGGCATCTTACCTACCGCTGTCGTTAAGGTATTCGATGCTAACGGAAATCCTCAACTTACTCGTGTTCTTCTCGATACCGGGTCACAGGTTTCGTTTGTGACCGAACGTTTAGTACAAAGATTAGGCCTTAATCGTTGCCATGCTCGGTTACCTATATCAGGTATCTCGTCGGTCGAAGCTGGTGTTACGCACGGTGTCGTGACCCTATCTTTGAATTCGTGTTTTGATTCAAGAAATATTGAAGTCGAGGCTTATATTTTAAAGCAAATAACCTCGCAGACTCCATCGTTTTCTTTCGATTGTCGCAATATTTATTTCCTTAAAGATCTTCGCCTTGCTGATTCAGGATTTAATACCCCAGGTCCCATTGATATGTTGTTGGGAGCAGACAACGCTTGAAGTATTCTTCAAAACGGTCATCGTACAGATGAGAAGGGAAATATTATTGCGCATGAAACAATATTTGGATGGGTCATCACTGGATGCATGCCGGACAAATCTATTATTTCGTTACACGCAGGCATTGACCTCGATTTGATATTAAAGTCGTTTTGGGAAATTGAGGGGATACCTCATAAGCATTCTTTGGGAATGGATGAGGATGAGGTCGATGCCCATTTTTCTAAAACCTTGACTCGCACTGCCGATAATAAATATATGGTTAAGCTTCCATTTCGACAACATGAAGTCAGGTTTGCAAATACTATCTCCGGTGCTTTATCTAGATTGTTTGCCATGGAGCGTCGCTTCTCTCGTAATCCAGACCTTCGGTCGGAGTATCGTAAATTCATGAAAGCGTATCAGGACTTAGGACATATGGAGCTTATTCCAGATCATGAAATAGAACCTACTTCGGGGAGCGTATTCTATTTGCCACACCATGCCGTTTTAACCAATAAAATTCGCTTCGTTTTTGATGGTTCGCATAAGGATGCAAATGGAACTAGCCTGAACGAAATGCTTCATGTAGGAACTCCACTTCAACGTAATTTGATTAATGTTTGCATACGGTTTCGTGTACATAAATATGTCTTTTGCGCGGACATTGTCAAAATGTTCCGGCAAATTTTGGTTCATCCTAAACATAGAGATTACCAGCGGATAGTGTGGCGGGAATCGCAAAATGACCCAGTTCATTTTCGCCTGTGCACTGTGACATATGGCATGTCACCTGCTCCTTTTCTATCGATGAGAGTTCTCCGCCAATTAGCAGTGGATTATAGACGCCAGTACCCTCTTGAGTCGCATGCAATGATATGTCGACGACCTTATGACAGGATCTGACTCGCTGTCTGAGACATTAGAGCTGAAAAAACAAATTGTGGATATGCTTTCTTCTGGTGGCTTGGAATTAAGCAAGTGGAGTTCGAATTGTTGGGCGATTTTGAGTGAGACCGATTGCAAGGGCTCTGTATCTCTCGATTTGGATAATTCGTCGCAATGGACAAAAGTTCTGGGCTTAGTTTGGAACCCTCAGCGCGATACATTCACCTTTAAAGTCGTTTTACCTGGTCAGTTAGTACCCACGAAACTCCGGTAAAACAATTGTCTATTCCTCGTCTAGAACTCTGTGGAGCTCTGCTCTTGTGTCGTCTTATTGAGCTCGTTCGTTCATCGTTGGACATCAATCCTACCCGCATCGCTGCCTTTTGTGACTCACAAATAGTTTTAGCTTGGCTCTCTTCTCCGCCGCGAAGATGGAGCACTTTCATAGATAATCGCACTACGGAAATATTAGCTTCTTTGCCTAGGTCCTCTTGGAGCTATGTGTGCTCAGAAGAAAACCCAGCCGATTGTGCTTCACGCGGGGTTGAACCGAGGAAACTTATGGAACTGGAACTATGGTGGAAAGGTCCAGTTTGGCTCTCTAAGGACTTCAACCAATGGCCGAGGAAAAGTGAAATTCGGATGAAGGATATTCCAGAGGAAAGGAAAGTCTCGATTGCGCTGCACGTTTCATCTACAGATGAACACTTCCTGGAACGTTTGTCTGCTAAGGTATCGTCGTGGCAAAAGTTAACAAGAAAAAAGTTAGCCGTTTCATCCGAAATTGTCGAGTTTCATCAACAAATCGCTCATATGGTTGTCTTTTCTTCTCCGAACTTCACCTTTCACAGCAATTGTGTCTTATATGGGCGCAACTGGAATTAAAGGCTGAGATAAGAGCTCTTAAAACTAATCACCATGTTTCCAAGTGCTCCTAGTTGTTTTCGTTGTCACCTTTTCTTGATGATGTCGGTTTGCTACGTGTCGGTGAGAGAATTTCTAACGCTAAGGATGTTCTTTTTTGCATTAAACATCCAATAATTCTACCTAAACATAACGCTATTTAGCGACTCATTTTATTAGATGCTCATAAAAAATTCCTTCATATTGGAGTATAGGGATTATTCGCGCTAGTTCGTCAACAATATTGGATAATTGGTAGCAGAAATCTAATTCGGATAATTGTTCACGACTGTGTTACGTGTTTTCGCCTACGACAGTCAACGTCGACTCAACTAATGGGGAATTTGCCGTCTTCTCGACTTGATCCATCCTTTGCCTTCGCTCACGCAGGCTGCAATTATGCTGGACCAATAACTCTTTGTTTGTCCAAGGGCAGGAAGCCCAAATTGGTGAAGGGATACATCGCGTTATTCTTCTGCCTGAGGACAAAGGCTTTTCATCTCGAGATGGTTACTGACCTGACGACGGAGGCATTTCTGGCTGCGCTCAGAAGATTCATAGCGAGGAGAGGCAAATTGCAACGTGATGTATTCTGATAACGGGACCAATTTCCGAGGAGCTGCTCGCATATTATCGGAAGTGTTAAAATTGGTGCAGTCACAGGAACACAATGAAAAGGTTGCCCACATGTTGTACACCGAAGGTATCAAATGGGAATTTATTCCACCACATAGCCCTCACTTCGGCGGGCTGTGGGAAGCGGGGGTTAAAATGGTGAAACAGGATCTTCGTAGGGTCCTCGGCAACAACATTTGAACTTTTGAAAAAATGTGTACTCTACTTGCCCAAATTAAAGCCCTTTTAAATTCTAGGCCTTTATGTGCTTTTTCATATTCAGATCTAAACGCCTTCTCACTTTCTCATAGGAAGACCTTACACTGCCATCATTGAACCAAGTTACCTGGACATTAATCCTAACCGCTTGGGTCGTTGGAAACTTATACAGAACATGATGCAAGGGTTCTGGCGACGATGGAATACGGATTATCTCACATCTCTACAACAACGTCCTAAGTGGAGAGAAACCACCAGAGAGTTTTTGTTCAGTTTTACTAATAAAAGATTAAACTTTATTAAGTCCACGACATCCACGACGAAAGTAACAATGGTAGGGATTGCGGAAAACCAATATCGCTCGTAAACTATCTATCATTTAGGATTGAAACTTAGTTGGAATTAAAGTGCAATAAACGTTCCTACTTAAAGCAAACAAATTTAAATTAAGTCTTTAACAAGTGACAAAAGATCCAAATGTAAAAAATGTTACTTTTATCCCCGGTCTTTCACCAAAATCTGTTTTTTAATGAAAATGCTCTCTATAAGTGGGTGTGAACGTATATGATGTATGGGTACAGTGACCATCCGTTCTATATAATACAGAACAGTACTGTATTTGAAGACTTTGTTCTGTATGATTTATTTTTTTATACAAAACATAGAAATGTTCTGTATTTCTACTGTATTCCATTATAATATAACTTCTTAATTTTAGATTGAAATATTAATACGAACAAATAATAAAGCAAAACAAAAAGTTAATGCAAAGAGATTATAAGCAACTGCACAAACTGAACACACCCTCTGTCAATAGAGCTCTTTTCTTTTGGACAGTTGACATCCAGAAACTCGCGAATGATGAAATCAGTTGTCACATGAAATTTGGTAAAGAAATACCAGACACGTATAGGTTGCCTTCTAAAACAGCTTGAGTTCAATTCATTTTTTTTTTTGCTCTGTTCTGTATTTTGATTTCAAAAATTTGGTCACCGTATGTATGTGTCACAATGACCGTGTTTAAGCCGTGCTAATCTGGCGCTGCTAGACTAGCGCTGCTACATCAGCAGTGTATATAGCGTGTCTGTTCTAGAAAACAGCTGTATTAACTTTGACGTAAATTACATCAGTAAATAATTTTGTTAATCAATTCTGAACCTAAATAAACAAGAAAAAAATAATATACCAATGATACTAGCTATTTAAAAAGCTAAAAAGGATCAGAGAATGAGGCAGGGGTTAAAAGTTATGCTGAGGGCCAAAAGGTATTATGCAAGGAAAACAATACCAAATGACTTTTGGCAGATAACTTGCGTTGTTAGCCTAGACAACGTTTATGCCAGTGCCACAACGGAAAAAACCACCAGACTGGCACGGCATAAACGCGGGCAATTATAGACGATTGGAATGTCATTGGCAGATGGACATGGCTCAATCGTTTCGCTATTGCTACTGATCACGAATATATATATTTTATAGGATCTATCTCGATAATTTCTCTATGTTACAATCTATGTATCAAACTTAATAAACCCTTACGAAAGAGTATAAAAATAATAGAAAATGAAGTGATAAATTTATTTGGTTTCGATTTACAATACGTAAAAGTCTTCAATTGTTCGGAAAAGTATATTTTGATATAAGACTTTGACTCCAAAATTACTACCGTCACTCACTTACGACGCGTTTTAGAGATAAGTAGTTGACATGCAATTTTTGACACTTGAAATTTGCTTTGCAACTGCTACCGTTCCAAATACAAACTTTTATTTACAAGGAAAATGGTTCCTCTAAATACCCGAAGGCAGATCGATTGGGGTTTAAAAATAATAGTGGGCTGGATTTTGTTTTTATCATGCATCTTATTACTTTCGATAGATGTGAAATGCATTAAACATTAGTCAGTCTATAAATTAAGTGTCCTCCATTTACAAAAATTGCTTTCACAAATTGCAGCAAAATCACTGTTTGCGCACTTTACTACATTAACCGAATTTCTATTTCACGTCCTTCACTTAATTTAGCGACTCCACTAATGAACGATTTCGAGCATATAATGTATCCTGTTCAGTACCCTTTTGCACTTGCAGCAAGAAAATAAAATTAGCACCGCCGTTCACTGATTTAAACTAAAGTCACGGTATTTACCGCGTGTGTATACGTTATTTGTTTACCCGGTCTTGCAATCGACTGACCAAACCATAACTCAGAAAGAGCCAAACAATATGCTGGCAGATTAACGATGCAAAATCGTTAAAACTAATGTTTAGCACTGCTATACCTAGGACGGCTGCTATTCTCTGTGATGATAATGACGATGATGTTGAATTATGCACTCGGTTATCATCACTGTCACCATCACCAGTGCTATCACTATAATGAGAAGCACTCGACCATGTACGAGTATATCATTCTTTAAATTCCATTTCCACGCAATGGATGGTCACATGGGTCACATTTTACAGTCACGCACGGCCAGACTGGGGTTGTCGAACGCAACACCCCACTAAAATCGCTAACGAATATCAATGGCATAACCCGATTTCCATTTTACATTGCAAGAGACCTTAACCAACCATTCGACTACTGGGTCGATTCGATTCCACCTTAATAGCAATTGTCGCTATAAGAAACTTGTGTTTATATTTATACATACATACATACTTATGCACATGTAGGGAGGGGGGCCAACACTAACGGTGAGACATTCACTATAACTTCGATATGACTTGTTCAAACCTCTTTTTCCCTTCACATACAAAAAGTATAACTGATCTGTTATTGTTTGATATAGACACACTTTTCATAAAGCATCGGTGCAGTGCAGACCATCACTGAGATCGACAAGAAAACCTTGTCAATCCGTTTGGAATGGATCGTTTGATACTCTATCCTCCTACCTATTTATGTAGGTATAGAATTCCAACGATAACATCTGAGGAAATTACATGCAAAATTTCACCAAAATTGTATACAATCTGAATACCTGCTCTTTGTTTTTTTGTTAATTTGTGACAAAGTGGGAGTGGCAGTGGAGGGATTTAAAAATTGCTTACACTTGTACTGCCTTTCTTTCTCAAAAGCCCAGATGTGAAATTTCATCCTTCCACTATTTTTTTTTTAGTTTATTTTCTCACTTAAATTCTATTACATTTTATTTGTTTAAATAAACTTAAATCTACGTACAATATTTCTTTTTTTGTTCTAAGTACAAACCTAGCGGTTCACAGTACTTACATATGTATATGTTAGAAAATATGACATATGTATGTAAATACATATTTTCACCGTCACAATGTTTATTTCTATTTTTACTAAATACATATATATTTAGATGTAAATTATTGATATGTTTTTTTTTGTATGGAGGAAAAATGTGGAAAACCTGTTACAATCTATTTTGTACTTTTTTTTATTAAACTAACCTACATAAAAAACAACTTAAACTAACTTAACCTAAACAAGCGTGGGCCCTGACATGTGATCTTTCCTCCGTCGATTCTCGGGTCAGTAAATAGAATTTATTTGCATCCCCAACAATCGTCAAACGAAAGATGACATGTCAGGGCCTATCCTAACTTAACCTAAGCATTCGCAACAACCCAGTCGAGCCACCAGAATTTATCTCTATTAAATCTTAGATAGTTGGAATAAAAGAGACTTTTGAACGACATAAATGCCGCTCTTGCCTTTTGTAACTGCGTATTTATGTGCTCATTGTAGTACAAAAATTTGTCCAATTGGACACCTAAATACTTCACAACAGTCTTTGACTCGATGTGAAGACCGTTGGAACTCTTTATTTGTAGGTTTTTCCAAGTTCGTCTCAAATCCGAATTACCGCGTCGTATTGGGGTGCGGAACAGTATGGTCTCACATTTTGCATAGTTAATCTTGAGCCTCCAATCTGAACAGAATGTTTGGAGCTTATCAAAACTGTCCTGTAACTCATTTTGAATTTCTTTTATTTTCGAGCCATATGCATATAGGATCACATCGTCAGCAAACGCTAGCGAGATACGTAGATATTAAAGAGGAGCGGTGCTACGAGACTATCTACCTTGCCGCGGTGTAGGGGCTTAGTACAGTCAAAGACTCTGGGGACTAAAACTCCTCAGAGGAGACCGAAGACAAAAGGTATTGTCATTTCCTCTCCCAAATTTCCATCCACCCCCCACCCCCTCCATCATTACATCCTATCCCTTCCTTTCATCCTACTATCCACCTCTTCCTTCCTATGGGCCGGAGCAAGGTGTCATACATCACGGGTCGCATGATCAGCCTGGCTGAGGGCTCACTACAAATGTTAGCCAGGATTAGCCAGCCTTATCTGTGTAATGCGTATCTCTGCACAGATGGAAACCCCTTCTCCGCTACTCGTGTCCCAATTTATAAACTCAAAGAAATTAACAAGGGACGCAGGAAAGAAATTCCTAAGCAGACCAAGAACTCGCTCCTGGATCCCTGTTGAACACTCCGATCCTTCAACAATCATTAAAATCATTCGGACTAGCAACCCTCATCTCCCTACTAGCAACTGGAAAGTTGTCAAGCTGGAGGAGCCTAAAGGAAATAGGAGATGCGCCATTATTGTGGTTAACAAGGAATCCAGATCAGCTATGGCTTTGAAGCCATAACTCTCCGTGTTTACAAGAAAGATGAGGAGGATCTGGTCAAGGAGGGAGCGGCTATCTGCTGCTGCTGATACTGAAGCGGCTAGTAATACACCGGCCACCTCAGTAGAAAAGGCGGCTGTGGAGGATTGCAATCCCACTGGGGTCCTTCACCCCCCTGTTACTCAGCCACCCGAAATCCACTGTCACAAGGATAGATTTGGACATGGACAGTTTACCACTGTCGGACCTGGATCTATCTAGCAGACTAGAAAACTCTTCTGTATCTGACGCATTCTTGAAATCGGATACGGATGCAGCGAATATAACTGTGGTGGAGGTGTGTGGAGTCAATTGTGGCAATGATGCTGCGATTACTTCAGATTAACCTCAGAATGAACTGCTTCTAATCCTGGAAGGGGAAGGGTGCAAAGGTAGTTGCCTATGCAGATGACGTTGCTATTGCTGTCTCAGGAAAACACCTCAATACGCTTAGGTATCTTTTACCAAACTTTCTCTCTAAGCTTTCGAAATGGACAAAATGCGGTCTGGGAGTAAATCCTTAGGAAACCGACCTGATCCTCTTCACAAGGAAGTATAAAAACATTCTGGAGTGAGTTACGGAGCGGCTCTGTATTGCTGTAAGAAAGAAGTAAATGGAGACTTCAGCCTCGAATTACATATTGGTTCTATGTATCCGTTATCAGGCCCATACTTACATATGGCGTGATCGTCTATATCTGAGGTCAGTGGGATGATCCCTAGAGGCGAAATTGGAATTTTCATTCTGACATCAAAATTAAGGATACTTTACTTAAGGCCGATTTCACTAAAAGTTGATTTTCTCGAAAACGAATTGGCTGTTTCTCGGCTATTTCTGCACTGATTGGACTTAACATAAATATCTGAGGTTGATATGACAAATGAAAATATATGACGTACTAAATTTTAGAACTGACACGGCCATTTTTCAAGAATTTCACTTTTCAAAATTTTTACCAGAAATCGAAAAAATTTGTTAAAACAAAATGAATGGGCCTTGAAGTTGTCTATATTGAGCGTATAAGAGCTGTCAGTGTCATAATAATGTATAATTCAAAAAGGAACCAATAGATGGCCCACTCTTTACCTGAGTACCTGCATGTGAGGCCGTTCATTATAATATTGTGCATCGATATACCAATACAACCACTATGCTAACATTTAAAGCAATAATTTGTCTGTTTCACGGCAAAAATATTATACAAATAATTCAATAGAATTGAAAACACTTCAAACCTTGATATCTCTTTAACTAGGCAAAAAAGAGATTTTTGGTGCTTCGTATTTTTGTGCGTATTTAATTGAGATCTAAAAACTTGTGTTTTGAAAACATGCTAACAACCAAATTAAAATCCTTAATGAACTTTTTGTAAATATGTAGATGTAATTTTATATTATACATATTTTTTTCCTTTTTCTGTTAAACATATATTAGTCTCAGTTCATTCACTACTTTAATATTAGACCCTCTGCAGCGTACTTACTTACTTACTTACTTACTTAATTAGGTGGCGCTACAATCCGGGGCGGATCTGGACCTCAACCAACAAGCCTCTCCAGAAAGCGCGATATTTGGCTAACTGCCTCTAGTTGCGCACTCAAAGTTGGTTGACGTTCTCTTCCACTTGTGAACGCCACCTCTACTGCGTTGTCCAAACGCGTTGGATTCGAAGAGTCCGGAGCGTTGATGTCCATTCGCTCTACATGTCCCAGCCATCTTAAACGATTGAAGCGTACTTTTCTGGTCAGGTGGATGTCGCTGTACACCTCGTAGATGTCGCTGTTAAATCTCCTCTTCCAAATCCCGTCAACGCAAACGGAACCGAAAATCGTCCGAAGAATTTTGCGTTCAAAACGACCAAGGATATCTTCATCCGCCTACGTTAACGTCCATGCCTCTGCGCCATACAGCAGGACTGGGATGATGAGGGTCTGAAATAGAGTCCCTTCTTGTTGACAGCATATATAATACATGGTTTTGCCCTTATTCACAACTAAACCCATTTTAGCCGCTTCTATTCCAATACTTGCAAACGCACTAGTGACAGCTCGCCGTGTTCTGCCGATGATGTCAATGTCATCAGCGTATGCAAGTAGTTGCACAGACTTTTGGAAAATGTACCTCTGGACAGTTTACCTTACAATGAATTGTGTAAGATTCACCTTATTTCCAAATGGGGTTGCAGAAGTTCAGGCATGAATGAATATAAGCAATGTCTAACAGACCCAAACATTTCAGATGCGAATATTTGTTTAACTTCTTTTGTTACTATTCAGTTAGTATCAGGTGACCCTAGTTTAAATAACAAAATAATTTTGTGGCACAATCGTCGTCCATCATATCCAAAATATTGTAGACCAATTCGAATTCAATTTACCCACGAAACAACAGATATAACGGTCAGAGAAATAGAATATGTTGAAAGTCAAATATCGTCTTTGAGTGAAACAGTTATAAGACTTTCCAAAACCGGAACATTCCCGTTTAAAATAATACTTTAAATAAATGTAATAAAATGATACTTTATATGATAGATGAAAAAGTCTGCAATACAGTAAAATAAATTTCTTCAACATAAAGGTGTTGTCTGTGTGGGCTTACTGCAATAGATTTCAATAAAATGGATATAGTTCTGCGAAAACAGGTTCCGCATAAGTTGCAACTGAGGTTTCGGTTATTACCCTACACGCGTGGATTTGGTTTTTCAAATGTTTAATTCATGTGTCCTATAAGTTGATCATAAGACAATGGCAAGCACGTGGTAAAGAAAATAAAAAAAAGTTGAAGAAAACAAGAAAAGGATTCAGGAAGCAGGAAGTGTCAGACCTAGTCGTTAGCAGCAATGGAAGTGATCCTAGGTTCTGTCGCTAGACTTGTTTATTAAGAAAGCGGCGGTAAGGTATCACAAAACTCTTATTAGGGATGGAACACTTCCGGAAAAGAAGATTGGTGATATAATTATCTTTACGGATGGCTCCATGATGGATGGCAGAGCGGTGACAGGTATCTTCTCAGGAGAACTGAAACTAGTCTGTCTTATTAGTCTGGGGAAATATATATGTCTATCAAGCCAAGATGATTGCTCTGTTGCGTGCGTTGGATCACCTGAAAGAGGGTCAGGTAGACGGTACGAACGTTACCATAGCACTGGACAATCAATCAGTGATTAGACGCATGGAGCAAACAGATATCAGTACATCACTGGCATTGGAATGTGCTCATAAGCTCAATGAGTGCTCATCTCGAAATGAGATTACGCTGCTCTGAGTGAGAGGGCACGTAGGGACTGAGGGGAACGAAAAGGCGAACTTTCTAGCAAAGCAAGAATCAACCTCGAAAATAGCTATTGAAATGCCGATTGACACCACTCAGAGAGGTTCTAAGCTAAGGGCGAAGAGCACTGAAATGGGTGGTAGAGTTATCTACATGTCTTGGAAATTTCGGGTATCACCTAAAGAAAATGGAACTATGCCTGGAGGAAGTCGGAACGGCAGCACATATATTGCGTCAATGTCCAGCGTTAGCTAGCAGAAGAAGGGAGATCCTGGAGAGCCACCAGATTTCTGGTAAACAGATGCTAGCGGTGACAGGAGGAATCAAAGCCAGAGAGGAACTGTGGAGAAATCCAGAGAGACTCTCAGGCTAAGATGGATCGTGGAAAAGAGACGAAAATGGACCCAACACAGTGGTT
The DNA here is from genome assembly GCA_905220385.1 of Xylota sylvarum. Classification (NCBI taxonomy): domain Eukaryota; kingdom Metazoa; phylum Arthropoda; class Insecta; order Diptera; family Syrphidae; genus Xylota; species Xylota sylvarum. Next base: position 62,693,862 of record LR999957.1, on the reverse strand, counting down.
TGGTTTGTAATCTCTCGAATAATATATATGTACATATATATAATTCGGATCTACAATAGTTGTATACTTGCAAACAAAAAGCAATATAAAGTGATATGTGGTCCTTTAAATTAATTAATAATAATCGTACGTTAGTGTGGTACTCTTATTTGACATATAAAATATTTGAACGAAAAAAACATCTAAATTGACTATATTTAAAAAAAAATGGCAGAAAAAAACTAAGTGTGTGGAATAGTAATCAGTTGGAGCTTAGCCAATTGCGTCAAAAATATATAGAGCTAGAAAAAGAAATTGCAGACATAAAATCAACCAAAGAAAATTCAGAATAAACGTTCGAAAGAAGAAATCCTTGTAACAGCATCAAATAATAACATATCAGATGACATCAGGAAGAAAACAACGAAGCGTCCTATATATGTATATAAACAACAATCTAAACACATTTCGACCCTTCTCAAAAATATCGTCAGCGATGAGTATTTTATAAAGAAAGTAGGTAATAGGCATTCTATTAAGTTATTTAATAAGAAAGATTATAATGCAGCAAACGATGCATTGGAGAAAGTTAAAGCGCCGTACTACACATACACTTCAAAAGACGAAAAAACACGAACATACTTACTAAAAGACTTGACAAAAGCTACACACCTGAGGAGGAGCTAAAAAACCTGAATTTGGAAAACTTGGCATTTGTCAATTCTCTTAGGTTTGAAACTAATAAAAGTAAGAAAGAATTCAGTTATCTCCAGATAGCAAGCGGAAATTTCATTAGGACTTTTATTGACGATAACCAAATCGAAATCAAGTTAAAATTTTATTCCTCAGTTTCTCCATCTTTTCCTCGACATTGGATTCATAGACGCTCGTGTCGATGAGCACCCGTACCAACACAATAGCAGTGTTTTATAAAGAAACTCAATCTTATAGGCTTACATTTTGAGAAAGTCCATAGTTCTATTTTGGACAATTCGGCTAACACCAACTTTATTCGGGATGAAATTTTACAGTTTAGAGATAGAAGTGCTGAAGTCAGCAGTCTTTTACAATTCAGCAATAGCTTAAGATCTGCATCTGACGCTCTGAATGATGAACAGGCAAATAAATATTTTGTAAAATTTGGAGATTTATAATATTTGAATAATAAGTCATCTGGGTTAGATAGTATTCCAAATGTAGCTTTAAAACACATTCCAGAATCTATCATACGGTAATACTGTACTGTGTACAACAATTTATTGAATAATTTGTACTTTCCAAATTGCTGGAAGATTGCAAAGGTTTTTCCAATAGAAAAAAAATAAGGATTCGTCAGCTCCCACAAATTATAGACCAATCAGTTTTCTTTCGAATGTTGGGAAGATCTTTGAAATCTTGATCAGCAATGCAATTCTGCATATCTGTGAGCTTAAGCAACTGATTCCAGAAAGATTTAGGATCCACTCATTTGAGGGTTTTAGATGACAAGTTGACTATCTGTTTTGCCGAATTTCCCATCAAAACTGAAGGTGAAGTGGAAGAAAGTTAATAATTAATGTTCTTTAATGAAAACAACAATCCCTATCAAAATGCCGGCTAATTCAATTGCAGTAGGATAGCATTACCCCACAACAATACACTTGACCGTATGTTCTGTGAAACATTCAGATCCTTGTCGACTATTTTCGTCATGTAGTGTTTTCAATGAAATACAACTTAATTAGCATTTTATTGCTAAAACTGATTAATATCATTTGTATGTATGAACTTGTATGTCGGCCGCAATCCGTTGAAATGGTGCGCTCACGTTATATTGATGCATTTTTCCTCGCGTTTCAACTCTCGGTCCGGCATTTGCAACGCATTTTAGGCATCAATTTTCGACGACGTCTCTTGCACTGTGTCAATATAATCTTTCACGTACCTTCTCCAGTGTCTTGTTTGCACCCAAACAGTAACCGGATACTCCGTCATGCATTTCCTGTAGCGCCTCCCTTACTCTCGACCGATGCACGATAAGCTGCATTTTGGAAGATTTCTCGTCTGGCCTTTCCCATTTCCTCTTAAAGATGCACTCTTGTACATGGAGGAAGCCCCATGTACAAGATGGCCAGTGGGCCTTAAGGGTTGGGCTTCTGTGGAAGATTGGTTTCTCCACGTGCTCCTTCCAAGCAAGTATCGGCTTGATATCCGGGTCATCCTTCTGTGCACTCCAGCCAGCGATGGGTTCAGCTCTTATCCGCTGCGTGGAGATAATGTTCTTCTCTTCTTCTTGTCGCACACAGTGCTTGGAATAGATCTTGCATGATTTTTAGGATGAAGTGTGCTCGTTCCCGTACACCATAGGAATCTCCACGTTTCTACACCTTAGCACTTGCATCCGGATGTCCAAGACTACTTCATACGTTTTCATGAAGTCCACTCCTAATAGGCACTCGTCACAAATGTCCGCCGTGACAAAGACCAGAAAGGCGTGAGAAAAGACCACTCCTACCAATTGAATCTATAGGCGAACTTCCGCATATAGCTTTATAGATTCCCTTGTCGCAGTCGGTCGGTTCCATCAACCACTTTCTGCCCACAAAGCTGGTTCTTAGGCGTTTCTCAGCAGGATGAATGTTATCCCTGCTGGATGTTTCTTCGTTGTGTCGTTTATTTGCACAATGAGGAATTGCAATTCCTGCGTCTGGGTGGACTTCTGCATTGTCATTGTAGATGCCCTAGTTTGTTGCAGTTTAAGCAACGTACTTGTCCTCCACAAACTTTTTTATTTCGGTCTCCGGTGTCCAGACTTTGACAAGCGCAAATTTAGCACCGATTTCCACGATCTCAACGATAACCAAGAGAGAATCCGCGAAGCCAGTCTCATCAGTTCGATTGGGTGAAATAAAAGAGGCCGTACTCAAAGATTGTGAACTGAATCAGGAGCAGCAACTCTTGGCGGGAAACCTGATCGGTGAGTTTGCTGATATGTACATTCGTACGTCACCAAAACGGATAGCTATCGCTTGTGATGCCATTCGGGTTGTGTAAAGCTCTGGCTACATTAGAGCGTCTAATAGAACGTGCCCTTCATGGACTGACCTGGAAAACATGTAAAAATGCAAAAAAAAAACGCAGAAAAATTTTAAAATTCCATAAACACTCGAATTGTTGATAATTGTTAGTAAACTTAATATTCTCATCCATTCGCCACTCAACCATCGCGAAAAAAACGAACGTCTTACAAAACATACAGAAAAGCTACAATCCGCCTGGAACGGATCGTATAAAACCTTATCCTTCTATCTATGAAGCCGTAATAAAGTGGGCGTGGCTAAAGACATCGTATGGACGAATTTTATACAATCTGAATATCTAAATATTTGGTTTTCACAATAATTTTCGATTTAATGTAAAATAGTAAAGTTAAGAAAAAAAGTGGGCTTAGCAGTGGGCGGATTTCAAAAATGTTTACACCTGTACTGCTTCTCGTTCTCAAAACCCCAGATATGAAATTTCATCCTTCTAGCTCACAATTTAAGTACGACATATGGACGGACAGATAGACAGACATAGCTCAATCGTTTCGCTATTAATACTTTGTAGGGTCTATCTCGATTTTTTTTCTATGTTACAAACTATGTGTCAAACTTAATATACCCTTATGCAACCAAAACTAAATACGGGATTTAGCAAGGATTTAGCTAAATCCACCTAAATCGTCACTAAATCCCAAGGATTTACCATACGATTTGAAATCTATAAATCCCATCTAAATCCGAGATTTATAATAAATTCCACTTAAATCCTCATGCGACATAAATCGAACAATCCTTTTTTATGTCAGCAGAGGTCATTTTCGTGTGCTGACAAAATAAAAATAAAAAAAAATTTAAAACGTAAAAACAAATCCATTCATCAATTATTTTTGTAATCATTTTAGTAATTCTGATCTTTAATTAACTATAGACAGCAATACAGTTTGTATTCACTTCCAAAAATTATAAAAATTTTACCAACTGTGACTATCTTCTTCACAGCCTACGTAAATCTAAATCTTTTTTCACATATTTAGTTTTGGTGGGGACATAGTATTAGGATAGGGCATAAAAATGACAGCCCATAGAATACTATTCATAGCAAGCTATGAACTGAGCAATCCATAGAAAACATAAAATACTGTCAGTAGTCCCTGTCAGTAGTCCACGAGAAATTTTCTTAGGATAGGGTATAAATATTGAAACGAACGTAACCAAGATATACATTTCCGGTATGAAAACGGAGTAGAACACTGCTTATCAGCTGGTTTTGACAACTGTTTACCCGCTCTTTGCAAAAATTTGTTTTGAAACAATTCGAGCACTTTACGTCGTTTTAACCATTAAAATTGTATGCATGCTTAGCATAATAATGTCTTTTGTACCGTGTTTATCTAGCCCAAATTATCACACCAGTGTGGAACAGAAATTACTCTCTCGTAATGCTGCTAGACAATATAAATTTGGTTCGCCCAAACTGCGCGATTTGTTGCGTGAGGTAAGAGGCATTTATAGAATACTCGAATTGTTAAACAATCTTTATCTCACGCAGAAATGTAGACTCCGAGTTCGAGAAGCTCGTAGTGCTAGCTTCGATGACGCCCGAAATACTGCTGCAGTTGGGGAGAACGTAAGTTGTTTTTTTGTTAACTAAAAACAACTTAATTGTCCTCTATATTAGGCACTTGTCAGTAAAATTCTGCGCCAAGAATTAGCTGATTTGGATACCGACCTTAGTCTTCAGGAAAACATCTACAGGGAATTGATCGGTGAAATGAATATGTGGTACGCAGAACAGCAAGAGGAAGAGGAGAAATATCTGATTGATGTTGGTGATACCGAAGTTGTATTCTGTCCATTATGTGAGAAGGCGCCCATGAAACAGTCCATAGACCAGCAAATGACTTGTCAGTGTGGAGTTTGGTAGGCTTTGTTTTACGTATTGGCTTGGCATTCTATTCGTTTGTCCTAGTTTCAATTTCAGTGGAACTCTTGATGACTTACGTGAGGTGATACAAAATGCGATTAGCAATCATGAATTGCATTGCAATCAACTGCTTATATTTTTCGTTGAACAAAATTCGGATGGGAAGCAGAAAAATCTAAATGCGATGTGCGAAAATTGCGATTACTTTATCAGTTTGACTTGAGGTCTTGTTACCCTCCTTGTAAATTATATTTTTGTTTCTTTAATGACTCTAATGACATAGATTTTGATGCGCTGAATACGAAAAAAAAAATTGTTTTAGTTTGTGAGGAAATGTTTAATTTGATTTTTTCACAAAAATAAAGAAAGATTTAAATTTAAACATTGTTTTTCGTTTGTGTTTAGTGTTGAAATGTCCCATTTAAGCAACGTCATCTTCCAAAAGATTCCTCTGCTTTGGTAATTCTAAGTTCTTTACGGGATTGTTTAATTTAGTTCGAGTAATTTTATGTGACTATTGAAATGACTGAATACGATCGTATATACGTTCGTTTAAAGATTTATGAAGTACCACTATACTCATGCGTGGAATTCCTATACTGCTTGCTGGTGGCTTAACCCAGACGGTGCCAGTCATTCTGAGGAGAACTCGAGTTAAGAGCTAAGGTTCAGCCTAAAATGATCCTACTTGTGACCAAAAACGAAACGGTTGTCTCAAAAAAGATACGAGAAAACATTTGGAAGATGACGTACGTGGGCATGTACTAGAAGTAGAGACGGAAATATAGAATAAGAGAAGGTGAAAGCAGGATTTCCCAATAGTTTGTGTCATCGTAAGGGGCACAAAGACACTCACTGAAGACAATATACATAAGTACATACATATATCCCGATTTGAAGAACATAAGCAACTAAACTACGACTAAGTAGCGGGCTATACATACTAACACCAAAAAATGTTGGAGCGAACGAAATCAATGATTTCCATTTGCTTGAGTTAAATGCTTTTGAAATGATTACTCTATAAAGATATTGGGGTAGATATGGAAGTTATGGATTACTCGGTGGAATTCTTGCATACTCTTAACCCCAAATAATCCTTTGCACAAACAAATGTTGAAGGTACCTGTTATGCTTAATTACAGATTACAGGTGAAAGCAGTCAATACGAATGTGATAGAGACGACAATCTTTACCAACTGCGGCTACGGAAAACTCCACCTCTGCCCACAACCCCATTTCCCACTGCAGTGGGGAGGGTTCTCAGCCATAGATTAGTGTGGGAGACCTGATCCCAAACAAAAAACACATCCTACAATTACAACTGAGACGAACTCATCTACGTAGTAGTTTTCCTATCTTCTTTCTTTTCGACGTATTTTCTTTTATTTTTCACGGTTGTTGGAAAACCAAATAGTGTATTATTTTTATCAATATTAACGTTAATATATTATTAATTATTTTTTATTAGTTTGAGTGTAAATCCTGCGGTTTTAATCTTCTAAGCTGTCTTACTGTATTGTTGTTTTCTTCCACCATGTATGATAGTATAATTATGAGATTTTTCTAAAATTCATCGTTCTAGTACAATGTGGAAATCAGATTTGGAACGCACCCCAAATCAAAATGGCAGTGTACTAAATTGCAGGTCTACCAACATGACAATCAACTTCCTTCTGCCTATTCCTTTTCTCTTACAACGTGCAAAGTGACAAGTTAAGGTTAGCGAATTAATACTATATTTTGATGTTTTTCAGTGTTTTCCCGAGTTGAAATTAATGCAACAAAGTGTTTTAATTGTAGAATGACTGTCGCAGACAAAAAGAAGTCCAGCACCCCCGCTAAAAAGCTTCCGGCTGTTCCGGAATCTAAACTGAAATTCGCGAAGAAGCGCATAAGCCGACGTGCCATCCTCACCAAGAGGAAGGTAAAGCGCAGCACTGTCATTGCCCTGAGGAAGCGTGAGAATTTAGTTCGTGCAGAGAAATATTCCCATGAATATGCAAAGGCTGATCGCAGGGAGATAAAGATGAGGCGTCTGGCCAAATCAAAGGGCCAATACTACGTCCCAGCTGAGAGTCGGTTGGCATTTGTGATCCGTATTCGCGGGTAAGTTTCTACACATTCAATTGTGCATATTAAAAGCAATTTCATATTGGAAAGACAAAGTACAAGGTTTTGCAAATGTTTTTTTTTTTGTTTACTACGGAAGAAAAATTTAGGTTATGTAGTATGTAGTTGTCCAGCTAAATGCATTGCCGACTAATTATATTTTATTTATTTTTTTTCAACAGTATCAACAAGGTTGCCCCAAAGGTTCGCAAGGTCTTGCAATTGTTCCGTTTGCGTCAAATCAACAACGGAGTCTTCATTAAATTGAACAAGGCTACCATCAACATGATGCGCATCTGTGAGCCATACATTACTTGGGGATATCCAAATCTGAAGTCTGTCAGGGAGTTGGTGTATAAACGTGGATTCGTGAAGCACAGCAAACAGCGCATTCCCATTACAGATAACTTTGTTATTGAACGTAAGATGCGTAAGAAGTACAACATCCAATGTGTTGAGGATTTGGTCCATGAGATCTTCACCGTCGGCAACAACTTCAAGTACGCATCCAATTTCTTGTGGCCCTTCAAACTAAACACTCCAACCGGTGGCTGGCGCAAGAAGAACAACCATTATGTTGAGGGTGGTGACTTCGGCAACCGCGAGGACAAGATAAACAAGCTCCTCAGGAAGATGGTCTAAAAGTAGGATTTTACATGAGGATAATTTTTATTTACAATAAAACTTAAAACAGAAAAACATGGATTCTTAATTAAATACACTTTCAGTGAACTCAGGTTTTGGTTCTATTTTCCTGTAGAACCGAGGGAAGTTGAATTTGTTGGTCATGTTTTAGTAATCACCGTACGTTAACCAACCCATCCTGCTAATTGGTAAAAGCACTAATGTTTGAATTCGTATTAAAATGTGAACATTAGTAAGTTTGTACAAAGAATTTGATGACACAACAACCGGCCGGCGGTATTTTGTTCATAACCTTTCTTTCAATAAACATCGATGCGAATACGGATCGCTGAGAAAAAAAAAGAACTAGTTAACTGATTTCTGACACTTCCAATTTTTCTTCAACCCTTGAAATCGTAATATCCCCACGCCGTGCGTATTTCCCACAATTCTTTCAAGTTTGATAAAAAAAAATGTGGATATTAATTTGGAATTTTTGAATATTCGCAGGGATTTACTGAAGTGCGAAGATGTTATTTATTTATTTCATGCATTTTCCGTGCATGAAACCACACTACTAGGGGTCAATTTAGGTGGTATTCTTTCTTGTGGATCAGGCACACGATGCTGAAATTTCATTCATCAGGCATACACTCATCTGACCAAATCGTAGAAATGAGTTGGTTTACGCTCTCTAGCAGATCAACTCCAGCTGATTTGAATAGTTCGTGTTTCGTTTTGTTCAGGTGGGCGGAAGTTGTGGCTATGATCGTTTATGTTTGACCATTCTGGTTGACAGCAGGTTGTTGGTATTCGTCGCCGTTATACTGTCTGCAGAAGAAGTTTTTCCATGTTCTTAGCACCGACTAACTCTACTGCGAGATTTTCTTCGTCATCGGTACAGACCGGGTCTTGTTGCCTCGAATCTTCGTTATACCCTATTCTAGTGATATATTAAGTTTGACACATAATTTCTAACATCGAGAAATAATCGAGATATAAATATTTATATTTGTGGTCAGTATCAATAGCGAACTCGATTGAGGCATTTCCGGGCGCACTTTCCATTACGGCCTATTTGGGAAAAAAAATTGAAAAAATGCTTTTATATGTAAATGGCCTCCTAAATACGAAAACGAAGTTTATTTTGCGAGGAAACTATTATTAACAAAGTTATTAACAATCAAAGTTCCCAAAGGACGTCTAAACGGACGGCATTTTCGAGGTATTATTCACAGATAAATAGCAATTTCTCTTTAATTTCCATTTCCTAACATTATATTCTTTGTTTTAAAACTATAAAATATTATAAATAATTAGTATAAATATACAAATAAAGATATGTAATAAGAACTATCTACGTAATTGCCTAGAAATAGGCAATACAAAAGAATAAGCAAAAGTTGCTGGCATAGAATTAAGTCTAAAAATCAGTACTTGTAATTTTACAACTCGCCGTTTTAACAAGTAAGTCCCATAAACAGAGAAATATACATATATGCAACCCCCTGCTTGTGATCACTGTAGGATTTCGAGTAGGTGCGAAGTTGGGTATTTGCAAGTTTATTTTGTATTGCCTATTTCTACGCAATTTATGTCATGTTTATGTCATTTTTGAAAATGATGGCTTCTGTTTTTATTCATTATTTATATTAATTGGGCGCCGTGGCTCAAGTGGTTAGTGCGTTGGACTACGGAGCAAGGGGTTCCAGGTTCAATCCCCAGACAACACTTAAAATTTCTTTCACGGCCCCACCTCTCGCGAGCGTCTGACAAACATCCGAGAGTAAAACTGTCATGAAAAAGCTTCTCAAAATTGCCGTTCGGATCCGGCATTAAACAGTAGGCCCCTTCCATTCATGTGAAGAATATAACACGCACAACACGAATGGTTGTGAGAAGCTAGGCCCTGGGTCCCATGGACCTGTTGCGCCAAAAAATTGTATTTTTGTTTTTATTCAAAGTTTTAAACAGAATGTGATGTCAGAAAGTGGAAATTAAAAAGAAATTGCTATTTATCTGTGAATAATACCTCGACAATGCCGTCCATTTAAACGTCCTTCGGGAACTTTCAAAAATTCTAGTCTGGTATTACTGTTTCTATCGGGGCTAAGAGTTATGCCACGAAATTTATCTGGACTTCACTAAGCCCATTTATGTCAGTAGTTGTTGTTGGGTTTAGCATGCAAGTTTTTTAGTCTCGATGTCGTTTTTCGTTGTACTTCGATACTTTTTCAAGCGGGTTTTTAGATTGCCTAGTAGTACGCTCAACTTTAGAAACGGACACGCCCCCCATGTTTTTAAACACATTAAAGATACATTTTAATTACATAGTAATATTGATTGAACTGGAGGAAGAAAGGTTACCAAAAAAAAGTACTTACGCACATCATAATAACAAGAGGAAGTTTAGTGCAGGAATGGGAGCGTCTTGCGTCAGAGTGTGGACTAACCCTTAACATTACACCAGACATGCAGCCTACTTTTCTAAGAAGGCAGTTTAATAATATATTAAATAAAACTGGCAATATTATACACTAAAAATGTGTTAACGGAGCCCAATCTTCCCAATATAGTTTGTACTACAGCAAAATAAAATACCAACTTGAAGAAAAAACATATTTTTTAAACTGCTTCACAACTGATAAAATAAGCACTATCTTCAAAATAAGAGGAGAGTTGATTCAATTGAACTATATACCGCACCGTCCAGAACTACCAATTTTGTGCAATATCTGTAATATGAAAGTAAGGGAAGATGTGCTACGCTTCCTAGCAATATGTCCAATTTTGAGGGAATTCCGCGAACGATTTTTCAGATCACATGTTCTAGATGAAAATGTTCCAATCGATATCTTAAACGAAGAACAAGGCTGGGATATTTGGTACAATTACACCGTAAATGTACTTCGTTAAAGATAATGCATCATCGAGTGAAACTTCTAAACCATCCACATAATTTAATATACGAGTACGAGCACATCTTAGACTATATTATATTTAACAAAACGCCAATCTGGCAGACGGCCTTGAGACAAACCAAAATATACTTAGAAATAATTTATTTTTGTAACGATAATAATGAAATAAAGTCAAAATTACTATTACTACTACCTAAACAAACCAATAAAGCTAAAACATTCCATCGGAAAAATGACAGGCAGTAGACGAAAACGAATTCATAGAAAGCTGCCTAATTACTTGAACATCCGGTTATACTAGTATCTAAATGAATTACACTAACACATAAAACTACCTAATTACTATGGATACTCATATATAATACATATATATTATTCGAGAGATTACGAACCAGACCACTGTATTGGGTCCCTTTTCGTCTATCTTCCACGATCCATCTTAGCTCGAGAGTCTCTCTGGACTTCTCCACAGTTCCTCTCTGGCTTTGATTCCTCGTGTCAACGCTAGCATCTGTTTAACAGAAATCTGGTGCATCTTTTGGGTTTCTATCCAGTGCCTCCCCAGGATCTCCCTTCTTATGCTAGCTAACGCCGGACATTGACACAATATAAGTGCTGCCGTCCCGACTTCCTCCAGGCATAGTTCACAGATGTCGTCCTCCAGAAGACCCATATTCTTTATGTGATACCCGAAATTTCTATGACCTGCAGATAACGCTACCACCCATTTTAGTGTTCTTCGCCCTAAGCTTAGAACCTCTCTGTGAGTGGTGTCAATCGGCATTTTAATAACCATTTGCGACTGCCTGCAACCTTCCACTGTTGACCACCTTCTCTGCTGTTCCGTCGCAGCCCAGTTGCTAATCAGGTGTTCTACCATCCCTCTGCCAATTGCAGCGAATGGTACCGGGGACCAGAGAGCTCCGAGTCTGTATGTGCCCACTCTCCCAGAGCAGCGTCATCTCATTTCGAGATGAGCACTCATTGAGCTTATAAGCACATTCCAATGCCAGTGATGTATTGATATCTGTTTGCTCCTTGCGTCTAATCACTGATTGAGTGTCCAGTGCTATGGTAATGTACCTACCCTCAACCTGACCCTCTTTCAGGTGATCCAACGCTTGCAAAAGAGCAGTCATCGCGGCTTGGTAGACTGAGGTATATTTCCCCACACTGACATGACAGGCCAGTTCCAGTTCTTCTGAGAATATACCTGCCCTCGCTTTGACATCCATCATGGACCGATCCGTAAATATAATTATGTCATCAATCTTTTTTTCCGGAATTGTTCCATCCCCAATAAGAGTTATGTGATACCTTTCAGTAACACCCATTCTCTTTATTCCATCCATGGGCATATTCAACTCCCTAATATCGTTTTTCACGAGATCTAGGATTTTTCTATGACCATACATAGATAGTACCGCGCCAGTACCAGTTGGCATCCCGATGCAAACGAAGTGCCGTCGAAGCCGCCGCTTCCTTAATAAATAAGTCCACCGGCAGAATACTTAGGATCTGTATTCTCTTGGTGTTAACTCGCGTTGATCATCCGGTAAGCTGAGAAGTAGTGGCCAGCAGTTCGTGGTCCACTTGCGAAGATTGAATCCTCCTGCCCTGAGTCGACTTATAAGTTCCGACCGCAATGTTATTACTTCCTCAATTGAATCTGCCCCAGTCATAACGTCATCGACATAAAAGTCATTTAGCAGCACTTTCGCTGCTCGGGGGTAAGTATCTCGTAAGTCAAGTGCCAATTGTAAGAGAGTGCGTACAGCGAGAAAAGGTGCACATGCTGTGCCATAGGTCACGGTCAGCAGACGAAAATGTTTTAAAGGATGATCAACAGATTCCCTCCAGAGAATTCGTTGGAAATTTGTATGGCTTGTTGACACTCGTATTTGACGGAACATTTTCTCTATATCTCCGGATATAGTACAGCGATGGCGACGAAAGCGCAGGCAGATTGAAAAGAGATCACGTTGGTAAGTTTGGCCAATAAGAAATGAATCGTTGAGAGACTTATTGCTCCCTGTCTTTGCCGAGCCGTCGAAGACTACCCTGACCTTAGTTGTGCTGCTGTCACTCTTTCTTACCGCATGATGTGGCAGATAATAACATTTACTAGAAACCTTCTCTATTTCATGAGGGGGTATTTCCTCCATATGACCTAGATCCAAATACTCGTTCATGAAACTAATGTATTTCTCCTTTAAGTATTGGTTGCCAGCCATCCTACGTTCTAGGGATTGAAATCTATTTAACGCGACCGTAATACTGCTTCCAAAGTCAGTTTCATCGTCGGATTTAAAGGGCAATTAAACTTCATATCTACCATCTGGTAATCGTGTATGTGTGTTTACGAAGATATCTTCCGCACGTTGGCCCTCGACGGAGGGCGTTGGATCCTGAGGAATTTCTTCCAGACGCCAAACTAGTCATACTGCCACAGACAACCCAACCGAAAATAGTTGGCACGAGATCGGGCATTCCTTGCTGACCTCGAATAGCTGAGCCATTAAAAACACTGAAGGCTTTATCAGCGCCAACAAGCAAATCTATGTGACCAGGCATATTGAACTTTGAATCCGCTAATGTAAATGATGAGAAGGCGTTTGTATCCTGAATTATCGATACAGATGGTGGCATAAGCGATGTTAATTTAGAGATGATGTGACAATCAACCTCAACTGATTCTTGCGTAAAGCGAGAAACCAGTGCTAGTGTAACAGTCCCATTCGTTACACCGGATGGTGTGAATCCAACACCAATGACAGGAATGCGGGAGTTTTTGCGAACAAGACCTAATCGTTGGACAGCTTGTTCGGTAACAAAAGACACTTGCGAACCCGAATCCAACAACAACCTAATGCATTGTAAAGTTCCTTGCTTATCAGAGGTTAATGCGACAGCAGTAGGCAATATTGTTTGAATAAAACTATTGTGTTTCGAATTGCCTTCTGGGAGTATTGATGAGCAAAGAGCGTTAGGTGGCCGTGTTGTGACTGGAACATTTGGCAATGGTTTTAGCAAGATCGATGAATGTGGAGTCTTAGTTAAATTCGAAGGACTCGATGACGTAGATGGAGTAGGTCTGCTATTTGTAGAATTAATGAACGAAGCTTCGTCATGTACCAGAGAGTGATGACGCGAATTACACATTCTACATCGGAAATTAGAGCGACACTTATGTACCTGATGCATGTCCTGAACGCAAGCAATTAAAACATAGTGAACGCTCCTTCACGAAATTACGACGAGTGTTGATATCCAAAGCTAGGAAACCGGCACATTTGTTCAATGAATGATCAACTAATTTACAGTTGGGGCACTGTGGATTTGATTCAGCTAGATGGGTATGTAATGCTTTGGATGTCTTGCCACGAGATTGAAATGAGCGAGACGAAAATTGGCAAGATTCCAAGGCATCACAACGTAGATGCAAAAACTTTAATAACTCATCAATGGTACAGTCATCCCTAGTTCCTACCTCTTTGGCCCATGCTTCTCTGGTGTCCGAATCCAATTTCTGAAGCAGAATGAAGATAACCCATGGATCGCATTTAACCCCCGAATAGTTTCGTTGGCAGCGTCCGTAATTTTTCTGAGCGAGTGGCTAGCACTTGAATGCACACTAGGCAACGATAAAAATGATTGAATATGTGATTGTATAATAAGATTAGCGCGATCGTATCGATTTTCTAAGCGCTCCCATGCATCTATATAATTGGAGTCCAAAACTACTATATGGCGAATCAGAGTTGCTGCCTCGCCTCTTAAAAATGACTTTAGATATTGGAATTTATGTGTGGGAGATAGATTTTGTTTTGTATCGATTGAGCCAAGGAAAAGGTCTCGAAAACATGGCCAGTCCTTGTAGTCCCCCGAAAATTCCGGAACTATTAACTTGGGTAGTGAGACTGACACCGATTGTTGTTGGCCACTTAAACTTTCCAGCAAGGATGCTTGCTGAGTAACCAATTTATCTATAGCCGATTGATTCACAACGGGAATTTGTGATTGTTTTCATTCACGAATTTCTTTTGCAAGCGTTGATTGCGCAAAAAAATATTTGGACTCATAGTCAATGAAATCGGGCTCAGGATCGACGAATTCCTCATCACTCGAAAATCCCAAGATCTGATTATGTAACAATTCGAACTCATTCCATGCTTCTTCGAGTTTTTGTATTCTTATTTCCAGCAACTCAAGTGAAACACGACTGTCCATAGCCTGCGCAAACGCTACCGCCCGAATCAAGCACGCCTTAATATGACCGCGTTTTAATTTAAAGTCATTCATGATTATATGATAATCCTTCGCGTAATCGAAAAATAACACCGACACTGATTATTACGAATATTATATTGTATGTACTATTAATTAATTCAATCGGCTAGCGGAATCAATAGAATAGTGAAAACTTATTTGACCCACGTGTCTATCAGATAGAACATATCACATCAACCTCACAGGTAGTTGAATATTTAATTATATTATTCGGCTTAGAAGGACCAAAAATTATGTAAACGATTGATTAAGTAAATTTACTTATTTATTGACTGGTATAGTTTTATTCTATACTTGCATGAACTAACGAAAATATGTATAAATATGAACTTGTATAATTAAGTGTTACCACGTATGCTCTCGTTGACAATCAAAAGAAAAAAGAAAGATTAGAAAGTACTAATAACACAAGATGCTTAGAAGAAAATGAAACACAAAAGTAATTATACAAGGAGAGAACGTTACGTTAATCTGACTGTACTTTTACAAAGCATTGTGAATGTAATCCAAATAGAGAGACAATAAATAATTACTAGCATTTAATATATAATAGGGTACATTTTGTAGGTTTGGCAATGTAAAAGAAAAAAAATACAATACGAGCAAGATTAATCTCAAACTCTAGTATCTAAATGAATTACACTAACACATAAAACTACCTAATTACTATGGATACTCATATATAATACATATATATTATTCGAGAGATTACGAACCAGACCACTGTATTGGGTCCCTTTTCGTCCATCTTAGCCCGAGAGTCTCTCTGGACTTCTCCACAGTTCCTCTCTGGCTTTGATTCCTCGTGTCAACGCTAGCATCTGTTTAACAGAAATCTGGTGCATCTTTTGGGTTTCTATCCAGTGCCTCCCCAGGATCTCCCTTCTTATGCTAGCTAACGCCGGACATTGACACAATATAAGTGCTGCCGTCCCGACTTCCTCCAGGCATAGTTCACAGATGTCGTCCTCCAGAAGACCCATATTCTTTATGTGATACCCGAAATTTCTATGACCTGCAGATAACGCTACCACCCATTTTAGTGTTCTTCGCCCTAAGCTTAGAACCTCTCTGTGAGTGGTGTCAATCGGCATTTTAATAACCATTTGCGACTGCCTGCAACCTTCCACTGTTGACCACCTTCTCTGCTGTTCCGTCGCAGCCCAGTTGCTAATCAGGTGTTCTACCATCCCTCTGCCAATTGCAGCGAATGGTACCGGGGACCAGAGAGCTCCGAGTCTGTATGTGCCCACTCTCCCAGAGCAGCGTCATCTCATTTCGAGATGAGCACTCATTGAGCTTATAAGCACATTCCAATGCCAGTGATGTATTGATATCTGTTTGCTCCTTGCGTCTAATCACTGATTGAGTGTCCAGTGCTATGGTAATGTACCTACCCTCAACCTGACCCTCTTTCAGGTGATCCAACGCTTGCAAAAGAGCAGTCATCGCGGCTTGGTAGACTGAGGTATATTTCCCCACACTGACATGACAGGCCAGTTCCAGTTCTTCTGAGAATATACCTGCCCTCGCTTTGACATCCATCATGGACCGATCCGTAAATATAATTATGTCATCAATCTTTTTTTCCGGAATTGTTCCATCCCCAATAAGAGTTATGTGATACCTTTCAGTAACACCCATTCTCTTTATTCCATCCATGGGCATATTCAACTCCCTAATATCGTTTTTCACGAGATCTAGGATTTTTCTATGACCATACATAGATAGTACCGCGCCAGTACCAGTTGGCATCCCGATGCAAACGAAGTGCCGTCGAAGCCGCCGCTTCCTTAATAAATAAGTCCACCGGCAGAATACTTAGGATCTGTATTCTCTTGGTGTTAACTCGCGTTGATCATCCGGTAAGCTGAGAAGTAGTGGCCAGCAGTTCGTGGTCCACTTGCGAAGATTGAATCCTCCTGCCCTGAGTCGACTTATAAGTTCCGACCGCAATGTTATTACTTCCTCAATTGAATCTGCCCCAGTCATAACGTCATCGACATAAAAGTCATTTAGCAGCACTTTCGCTGCTCGGGGGTAAGTATCTCGTAAGTCAAGTGCCAATTGTAAGAGAGTGCGTACAGCGAGAAAAGGTGCACATGCTGTGCCATAGGTCACGGTCAGCAGACGAAAATGTTTTAAAGGATGATCAACAGATTCCCTCCAGAGAATTCGTTGGAAATTTGTATGGCTTGTTGACACTCGTATTTGACGGAACATTTTCTCTATATCTCCGGATATAGTACAGCGATGGCGACGAAAGCGCAGGCAGATTGAAAAGAGATCACGTTGGTAAGTTTGGCCAATAAGAAATGAATCGTTGAGAGACTTATTGCTCCCTGTCTTTGCCGAGCCGTCGAAGACTACCCTGACCTTAGTTGTGCTGCTGTCACTCTTTCTTACCGCATGATGTGGCAGATAATAACATTTACTAGAAACCTTCTCTATTTCATGAGGGGGTATTTCCTCCATATGACCTAGATCCAAATACTCGTTCATGAAACTAATGTATTTCTCCTTTAAGTATTGGTTGCCAGCCATCCTACGTTCTAGGGATTGAAATCTATTTAACGCGACCGTAATACTGCTTCCAAAGTCAGTTTCATCGTCGGATTTAAAGGGCAATTAAACTTCATATCTACCATCTGGTAATCGTGTATGTGTGTTTACGAAGATATCTTCCGCACGTTGGCCCTCGACGGAGGGCGTTGGATCCTGAGGAATTTCTTCCAGACGCCAAACTAGTCATACTGCCACAGACAACCCAACCGAAAATAGTTGGCACGAGATCGGGCATTCCTTGCTGACCTCGAATAGCTGAGCCATTAAAAACACTGAAGGCTTTATCAGCGCCAACAAGCAAATCTATGTGACCAGGCATATTGAACTTTGAATCCGCTAATGTAAATGATGAGAAGGCGTTTGTATCCTGAATTATCGATACAGATGGTGGCATAAGCGATGTTAATTTAGAGATGATGTGACAATCAACCTCAACTGATTCTTGCGTAAAGCGAGAAACCAGTGCTAGTGTAACAGTCCCATTCGTTACACCGGATGGTGTGAATCCAACACCAATGACAGGAATGCGGGAGTTTTTGCGAACAAGACCTAATCGTTGGACAGCTTGTTCGGTAACAAAAGACACTTGCGAACCCGAATCCAACAACAACCTAATGCATTGTAAAGTTCCTTGCTTATCAGAGGTTAATGCGACAGCAGTAGGCAATATTGTTTGAATAAAACTATTGTGTTTCGAATTGCCTTCTGGGAGTATTGATGAGCAAAGAGCGTTAGGTGGCCGTGTTGTGACTGGAACATTTGGCAATGGTTTTAGCAAGATCGATGAATGTGGAGTCTTAGTTAAATTCGAAGGACTCGATGACGTAGATGGAGTAGGTCTGCTATTTGTAGAATTAATGAACGAAGCTTCGTCATGTACCAGAGAGTGATGACGCGAATTACACATTCTACATCGGAAATTAGAGCGACACTTATGTACCTGATGCATGTCCTGAACGCAAGCAATTAAAACATAGTGAACGCTCCTTCACGAAATTACGACGAGTGTTGATATCCAAAGCTAGGAAACCGGCACATTTGTTCAATGAATGATCAACTAATTTACAGTTGGGGCATTGTGGATTTGATTCAGCTAGATGGGTATGTAATGCTTTGGATGTCTTGCCACGAGATTGAAATGAGCGAGACGAAAATTGGCAAGATTCCAAGGCATCACAACGTAGATGCAAAAACTTTAATAACTCATCAATGGTACAGTCATCCCTAGTTCCTACCTCTTTGGCCCATGCTTCTCTGGTGTCCGAATCCAATTTCTGAAGCAGAATGAAGATAACCCATGGATCGCGACTAGTGGATTTTAGGGCATTTAACCCCCGAATAGTTTCGTTGGCAGCGTCCGTAATTTTTCTGAGCGAGTGGCTAGCACTTGAATGCACACTAGGCAACGATAAAAATGATTGAATATGTGATTGTATAATAAGATTAGCGCGATCGTATCGATTTTCTAAGCGCTCCCATGCATCTATATAATTGGAGTCCGAAACTACTATATGGCGAATCAGAGTTGCTGTCTCGCCTCTTAAAAATGACTTTAGATATTGGAATTTATGTGTGGGAGATTGATTTTGTTTTGTATCGATTGAGCCAAGGAAAAGGTTTCGAAAACATGGCCAGTCCTTGTAGTCCCCCGAAAATTCCGGAACTATTAACTTGGGTAGTGAGACTGACACCGATTGTTGTTGGACACTTAAACTTTCCAGCAAGGATGCTTGCTGAGTAACCAATTTATCTATAGCCGATTGATTCACAACGGGAATTTGTGATTGTTTTCATTCACGAATTTCTTTTGCAAGCGTTGATTGCGCAAAAAAATATTTGGACTCATAGTCAATGAAATCGGGCTCAGGATCGACGAATTCCTCATCACTCGAAAATCCCAAGATCTGATTATGTAACAATTCGAACTCATTCCATGCTTCTTCGAGTTTTTGTATTCTTATTTCCAGCAACTCAAATGAAACACATAGCCTGCGCAAACGCTACCGCCCGAATCAAGCACGCCTTAATATGACCGCGTTTTAATTTAAGGTCATTCATGATTATATGATAATCCTTCGCGTAATCGAAAAATAACACCGACACTGATTATTACGAATATTATATTGTATGTACTATTAATTAATTCAATCGGCTAGCGGAATCAATAGAATAGTGAAAACTTATTTGACCCACGTGTCTATCAGATAGAACATATCACATCAACCTCACAGGTAGTTGAATATTTAATTATATTATTCGGCTTAGAAGGACCAAAAATTATGTAAACGATTGATTAAGTAAATTTACTTATTTATTGACTGGTATAGTTTTATTCTATACTTGCATGAACTAACGAAAATATGTATAAATATGAACTTGTATAATTAAGTGTTACCACGTATGCTCTCGTTGACAATCAAAAGAAAAAAGAAAGATTAGAAAGTACTAATAACACAAGATGCTTAGAAGAAAATGAAACACAAAAGTAATTATACAAGGAGAGAACGTTACGTTAATCTGACTGTACTTTTACAAAGCATTGTGAATGTAATCCAAATAGAGAGACAATAAATAATTACTAGCATTTAATATATAATAGGGTACATTTTGTAGGTTTGGCAATGTAAAAGAAAAAAAATACAATACGAGCAAGATTAATCTCAAACTCTAGTATCTAAATGAATTACACTAACACATAAAACTACCTAATTACTATGGATACTCATATATAATACATATATATTATTCGAGAGATTACGAACCAGACCACTGTATTGGGTCCCTTTTCGTCCATCTTAGCCCGAGAGTCTCTCTGGACTTCTCCACAGTTCCTCTCTGGCTTTGATTCCTCGTGTCAACGCTAGCATCTGTTTAACAGAAATCTGGTGCATCTTTTGGGTTTCTATCCAGTGCCTCCCCAGGATCTCCCTTCTTATGCTAGCTAACGCCGGACATTGACACAATATAAGTGCTGCCGTCCCGACTTCCTCCAGGCATAGTTCACAGATGTCGTCCTCCAGAAGACCCATATTCTTTATGTGATACCCGAAATTTCTATGACCTGCAGATAACGCTACCACCCATTTTAGTGTTCTTCGCCCTAAGCTTAGAACCTCTCTGTGAGTGGTGTCAATCGGCATTTTAATAACCATTTGCGACTGCCTGCAACCTTCCACTGTTGACCACCTTCTCTGCTGTTCCGTCGCAGCCCAGTTGCTAATCAGGTGTTCTACCATCCCTCTGCCAATTGCAGCGAATGGTACCGGGGACCAGAGAGCTCCGAGGTTGACCCTTGCTTTGCTAGAGAGTCCGCCTTATCGTTCTCCTCAGTCCCTATGTGCCCTCTCTCCCAGAGCAGCGTCATCTCATTTCGAGATGAGCACTCATTGAGCTTATAAGCACATTCCAATGCCAGTGATGTATTGATATCTGTTTGCTCCTTGCGTCTAATCACTGATTGAGTGTCCAGTGCTATGGTAATGTACCTACCCTCAACCTGACCCTCTTTCAGGTGATCCAACGCTTGCAAAAGAGCAGTCATCACGATGACATGACAGGCCAGTTCCAGTTCTTCTGAGAATATACCTGCGCTCGCTTTGACATCCATCATTTAGCGATCCGTAAATATAATTTTGTCATCAATCTTTTTTTCCGGAATTGTTCCATCCCCAATAAGAGTTATGTGATACCTTTCAGTAACACCCATTATCTTTATTCCATCCATGGGCATATTCAACTCCCTAATCTCGTTTTTCACGAGATCTAGGATTTTTCTATGACCATAGATAGATAGTACCGAGCCAGTGCCAGTTGGCATCCCGATGCAAACGAAGTGCCGTCGAAGCCGCCGCTTTCTTAATAAATAAGTCCACCGGCAGAATACCTAGGATCTCTTCAATTGCGCATGTTGGTGTCGTTCGTATTGCACCCGCGATCCCTAAACATGCCAGACGTTGGACCCTATCTAATTGCTTCTTTACAACTTTCTGGGTGGCTTTTTGCCACCATACAACTGACTCATATGTGATAATCGGTCTAACTATGATGAAGCACCCTTCTCGCCTTTCTAATCTTCTCTTCCACATGGAAGTTCCAAGTTAATCCAGCATCTAGTTAACACCCAGATATTTAACTTTCCTGGTCACCTGCAGCTCCGATCCGAAAAGTGTCAAGGGCTGAAATTTCAAATCTCTCCTCTTCCTTGTGAAGATGATTTGATCTATCTTTTCCGCATTAATGGACAACACCGCTCCACCACTCTGAGAGCATTTCTCATGGTATCTGCTGTGATGTTCATGAATTTACCTCTTGCCATTATTGCTATATCATCTGCCAGCTCTGTATCCATGTTGTCTACTACTTAAAGGAAACGCTTTCAGCGCCGTGCTCTCCATATGGTCCACCACAATTCTTTCCATTGTTTTCAACAGAAATAATGTTAGGCTGACCGGTCTGAAGGACTTCGCTTCGGTGTAGTCCTTTTTACCCGGTTTTGGCAGAAACACCGCATTTGTTTCCCTCCATGTTACCGGTATGTAGCCTATTGCTAGGCACGTGACGCATATACTCCTAAGCCGTGGTACTATGAAGTCTGCATCCCATTGCATTAAAATACCAAAACGTTTTTATCGCCCCACTGACCGCTTCTGGCGGTATTATCCGTTCTGCTTCTGCCCTATCCATCATGTTTGCTTCTTGTTTCCTCAGAGCCTAGGGCTGATCTGACTACAGACTTTCCGGAAAGTGTATTTCCATGAGGACCCCATTTGTACGATCCAATGTCTCAACCATCTCCCCCGTTCTATCACGAATGAGTCCGACTTTGGAAACTGGATCCCTCGAGACAATTTTCTGAAGTCTATTGACCTCAGCTGTGCTTCTCATATTCGAGCAAAATTCCCTCAACGACTCCCTTTTACGTCATCGCAGAGTTGCTTTTAGCTCTTTCTTCATAATGTCATTGTACAATAAATTATTGTACCACTCAGCTGCTAAAAAACTCGAGCTCGAAACGGACTTATTTTATTATAATACATAACATGGTGTCCGTAATATATATAATACGTATAATACATAACAAAAGGGTCAACCAGTATCTTTTGCATCTCGGACACTCACAAACACACAAAAACAATATGCCCAGATAGAACTCCAAGTAGATGTAAAAGAAAATATTATACATCTGCGAGTTTCTAAAATGTATTATGACCGAAAGTGTGCAGACTTACCTGAATTAGAACAGAGACGTTATGTAATGGTACAACTGAGGAAGTCTGGAGATAAAATGTGGTCGAGAGTAGTAGTGGTCAATCCCGTTACTGAAAGAGCAGCTATAGCGCGGAATACTATACAGAATACTTGTGTAATCGCCAGCATATACAAAACCTTTCCAGCGTTTGCCCAGATGCGAGCGGAATAGTCGACACAGAGCCAACGGAACGAGCATTACCTACCCTCACTCGAAGATGTGCCAAGCGAACCACGTGAGCTTCCAATAGCACAAAGAAAACTGAAGAGGATTGTCAAGTAAATTGCACTACCTAAAGTAAAACATTTTTGATCTTGAAGCTTGTATTATTTTTATTTTTGAAATATTCTGTATTTATGTTATATACTTAACCATTTTTGAATTGTTTAACTACATTTAATACCATTAATATTCTTTTATAATGTACTTTTCAACTTCCTCCCATCCATATGTATATTTATGTACATTATATACATACATGAATGTATGTATTATTATTATTATAACTTTATTAGAATGTAAATGAATTACATAATAACACATGAATTAAGCTACCAGGGCTTTCGGCTATCTAATAATTAACAACTAGGAAATTAGATACCATTAACTATATTTAATTTAACTAATAATTGGTAAACTAGATTAATATTTTCTTCTGACGGAGTTTTAAGAATTTCTAATAAGGATGTATTGGGAAATAATTGTTTGGATATGTGTTCAATTTGGTTGCACTCGTAGATAATATGCTTCATAGTCGTCGTTACATAGGTGACATTCGGGCGGTTGGGTTTTTTTCATTAGGTGTCCATGGGTGAGATTTGAATGACCTAGACGAAGTCTCGAGAATAATTTCGTTTTTTTATTTGAACAGTTGCTAGGGTAGGAAGCCGTCTCACCATTTGAGTTAATTGAGGAGTAATGGTGGTTGTACTGAACCCAAACTTATTTTCTTTTGTCCTCCCAATATTTTAAAATCTTTCTCTTAATATCTTTATTAGATTGGGTATAGAAGAGAAACAAAGGTTCTCCTATCGCTGATTTTGCAGCTCTATCTGCTGCTTCATTACCTTTTATTCCAACGTGTCCCGGTACCCACAGAAGTTTAGTTTTGTCGTGGCTGGTGATAATTTTATCTCTTATCGTTTCGATTATTGGAGTTCTGTTGTTGATGTTTTTAATGGCTTCGATCGTTGATAGACTGTCAGTACAGATGGTTATGTTGTTATTTTCTGACAACTCTAAGGCCTTGAGTATCCCCATGGCTTCGGCTAAAAGAACTGAAGAGAACTCTTAAAAGTGTCCTTTAGAGAGGGTTTTTCCATCTTGATCCACAACTGCGAAAGCTACTCCGGATTTAGATTTGGATCCGTCAGTGAACAGTACGCTGGAATGTTCTGGTTTATTTTCCAAAAGTTCGAGGAACATTTGGTCAAATGCTGCGTTTGTTGTTGATAGTTTCGGGAACGAATGAAGATGAGTACTTATGGACTCGTTTTTTAGCAGCCATGGCGGTCGGTGCGGGTATTTGTATGGCTTGATTGATATTGGGATGCCTATGTTTTCTGCATGCACTATAGTATTGTCAATAGTTGATGTATATTTCGGTGTTTTTTTGCGACGTAGAGCTTGTTGTGTATCAATGGTGATAGGTGTTTTGTAGGAGGGAATTCATTTAGGAATAAGGAGCGGTGTAAGGTGTTTGAGTCGTAGTTCGATGGGGGCAAGTCCAGCTTCAGTTAAGATGTTTTTGATTGGTGTGCTTTTGAAGGCTTTTAAGCTTATGGTAGTTAGGTTGTATTAGTTTTAGTGTTGTTTTTGAGCATTTCCCATATATGCTTAATCCGTAGTCAATTCTGGATAATAGAATGGATCTGGTAATATTGATGAGAGAGTTAGTATGACTAAAACTATTCTTAGAGGTTAAGTATTTAATGATGTTGCACCTGGTAGCTAAGTTGTTCTTAAGATTTAAACAATGGCTTTTAAAGTTAAATTTAGAATCAAATATAATGCCTAAGATTTTTAAAGAATTAGCATTTGTTATAGATGCTAGATTTAAGTCGAGAGATATCATTTTCGAACAATTAATTTTCCGGCATATATGTAAAATTTTGCTTTTATCCAATGATATTTTTGACCCAGATTGATTACACCAGGTTGAAACATCTGCTAGGATATTTGAGAAGAGTGTAGCTGTTTGTGTTAAATTTTTGCATTGGGTAAACAAAACGAGATCATCGGCATATAGAGAATGCTGGACTTGTGAATGTTTGAGAATAATTTCGCTTAGTTCATTAAATGCAATAATGTAAAGGATAACCGAAAGTAGAGATCCTTGCGGTATACCGTTCTCAAGAGTTTTGACAGTTAAATAGCAACAATTTAATTTAACTCTGAATTGACGATTTGTTAAAAATGCTTTTAAGTAATTATAGATATTGGGTCCAACTTTCCACAGAATTAATTTATTAAGAATTATATGGATTCCTATTCTGTCAAACGCTTTTTCAAAATCGATTGACAGAACTGAAATGTGATTTCTACTGGCCAAGGAGGAAAAATTGTGTCCATAGTGGAGCGCCCGTGTTTAAACGCTACCTGATTGGTGCTAATTAAATTCTTTTTCTAAAAGAACCAGAGCAATCTTTTCGCAATAATTTTTTCCAATATTTTTCCAGTACATGGAAGAAGGGAGATGGGACGGTATCCACCGATATCAGATGGGTTTTTATTGGGTTTATTGATGGGTACAATACTGGCCATTTTCCATGTTTGAAGAATAACTCCTCGACTTAGTATAAGGTTATATAGAGATAGTAGCCGTTTTAAATATTTGTGGAGCGTTTTTCAGCATTGCGTATGATATTCTGTCAAAGCCAGGGGTCTTGCCTTTAACAGAGCTAAGACAGCTTTCCAATTCTTTGTTGCAATTACAGGGAGTTCGATAGCTCCAGCTGATGGATCAATATTATTAGTTGGAGTACTGTTTAGCATTGCAAACGATGTAGCTGGAGGAATTCAGATGAGAAGTTACTGTCTTCGGAATGATTCGACCAAGTGTTTGCGAAGTGTTGGGCTATTTCCAGTGGACAAGTAAGGGTCTCGAGTTCTGTATTGATTACTTTGATTGACCTGGGAATGTAGTTGCCCGTGAGCGATTTAACATCGGCCCAAAGGTTTTTAGAGCTGGCATTTGGGTTGATGTTTGAAGTAAATTGTTCAAAAGCCGAGATTTTTTGCAGCTTTTGCGCTTCTCCTAAAGAGAGCATTGGATTTGCGGTAGGAAATGAGGTTTTGGTCAGTTGGGTGTTTTTTAAAGTTTCTCCAAGCAGTTTGTTTGTTTTTTCGCAATTCATTAATTTCTGCGGTCCACCAAGGAACCCTTGATTTGTTTGTACTGTTGAGTGATTGCGGTATTGCAATGTTGGCAGCATACCGAATAGACTTTTGAAGCGTTGCTGCTTCTTTGCTTATATTTAAGCATGGATTTCTAACTGAAAACTCTATTTCTAACAAAACTAAAAAGTTTTGATTTCAGTTGTAAATTTGGACCAATTTGCTCTGTCAGTGTGATATTTTGGAAGATTTTTGACGCAATTATGTCTTTTGCCGAGTGATATTTTTGTTAAAATCGGTAATGGTCACTTCCATGCAAGTCAGAGAGGATTGTCCATGAAGTTTTAGGGAGGAGTTGAGCAGATATGAATGTCAAGTCAACGTGGGTAAATGTTCTATGGGTTGAAAAATGGGTTCGGCGACCATCGTTTAAAACAACCAAACTTGAAGTGGTTAGGAATTTTTCGATTATTTTGCCTCGTCTGTTGCTACGGGGAGAGCCCCATAGAGTACTCCACGAGTTAAAGTCCCCTGTCAGGAAAATAGGGGTGTGGAAGTTCCCTAAAATATCTTCAATCTCTTTGCTGCTGAATTTTTGTTCTGGTGGAATATATAGCGAGATTACTGTTATTTTGGGGTTCAACTCTATTACAATGGGGTATAGATTTGTGGACGAGAAGGCCGGTGCCCTGTTTAGATGACGTGTTAGAGTTCAGACTGTGAAAATAAGGGCAAAATTGATTGGGTACATATGGCTGGTAATTGGATTTAAGATGGGTTTCCTGTAAAGAGATAATAGAAGGATTCAGTTCGTTTATAAGCATTTGGAGTACTTGGAGATTATTAAAAAAACCATTAAAGTTCCATTGAAGAACCTTTAATGTTGGTTTATTTGATACAAAAGACTTTTGTACAATATAGTCAGAAGTGTATTGTGAAAAATCCGTGTAGATCAAATTTGTTGATTGTGTGTTCTGACTCTGCAATCCAGATGTTGGGTCATCCACGTTCCTTAAGGTACTGGTTAAGTAACTAATATACCCCAGTTAAATATGGTGTCTGGACGGGGTATATTAGTGTATGGTGTTTTTGATGTGGTTGGGTGGAGGGTACGACGGGGTTATTTTCTTTATAAATACGTTTAGCCTCGGCTAAACTGCATTTGTTTTTCGTCTTAATAATAAGAATTTCTTTATTTTGTACGTACTTTGGGCATGTTTGGGATGCAGAAGAGTGCGGTCCAAGCCAATTATCGCACATTATGCGGATACAGTTGTTGTTAACATGAGGTGGGAGGTTACAGTTTTCACAGATGGGATTTCCACTGCACCTTTTGGTTGTGTGCCCAAGGAGTTGGCAGTTTCGACATCGCATGGGGTTCGGGAAGTATTCATTCACTTTAACCTTATACCATCCAATTTCAACGGAGTTAGGGGGTTGGAAGAGGTCAAACGTCATAAGCTCTTTCATTTCTGAAATGATGTCTGCTTCGGGAACATTAATAAGCCAGGGTGCATAAATCAAACCCTTGGAAGAGTTTAGGTTAGAGTGAAGTTGAACTGATACCGGACAAACATTGGCTAGAGTTTTCACAGCTAGGAATTTATCTGCAATTTTTTGTCACTGAAATAGAGTCAGACTACCGCAAAAGTTGGGTTAAGACCGGTAAAGGGAGGTGGAAAGAGTGAGATAGAAGTATATTAAGTCGATTGAAGTGAAGAACACAACACTGACAGATAAAGTGAGAGCCACGATCTGAACGGGTTGAGAGATAGTCGATGACTGAATGTATGTATATGTATGTACATATCTACATATACATATGTATGTACATCTTGAATTAAATTTTCTTTTTATAAACTATTGAATTTCTATAAGAAGGGAAGATGTTATAGAAGTATGTACAGCTGTGTTCAAAATAATAGTAGTGGACCTGAAACGTTTGTATAGAATGGTGTCAAAGCAAAAATAAACATTTATTTTAACATAGATATGTTATAACATTAACGTTTACATACTTGGTTATTAATTGCAACCTTAATATAAATTTTTACATATGTATGTACTTAAGAAAAAAAAAAGTTTTTGTAAAAGTGCTATCAAAATTGACTGTTCAAAAAAATAGTAGTATTTGATTAAAACTAAGAAAAAACAAAAAATTAATTTAAAGCTAAAATTCTACATCGACCTTTGTTGAGAACCCTTTATTGTTGAAGACAGCCTTTCAACGACGTTGCATAGAGTCCGCCAGATCTTGGCCCCTCTTCGGAGCAATCTTACTCCATGCATTTTCGAAAACTTGGCATAGATCTCGATTGTTCCTTGGTTTAGCCTCTCAAACCAATTTTTGACATTGGCGCAGAGATTTCATGTGGGATTGAGGTCAAGCGACAGTGCTGGCCATGACATAACCTCAATCCACTTCCCACGAAACCATTCCTTGACTATCTAATTGGTGTGTTTCGGGTCATTATCTTGTTGGAAGATCCAAACTAGAGGCATTTCATATTCTGCATATTGTAGCATAACACCGTTCAAGATATTCACATACAATTGTTGATCCATTATCAGATTAATCACATGGATCGATCCTACACAGTAGTACGGAAAACGGTCCTACACCACTGTTTTGGTTCTACAATTTTTTTACCGTCTTCGTGGTGTACCTTTGATGATATTCGGTATTGGGTGATCGATGAATATATTGCTGAGAACAATTGCTACCAAATAACATAATTTGACTTTCGTCCGTCCACAATATATTACTCCACTTTTCGACTGGCTATTTGAGGTGTTTTTTCGCGCGCTCAATCCCAGGTTAAACGTATTTCTCCGTGAAAAATGCGACTTCTCGAGGAGTTCTTGTAAACAGTTTTTCTTCTAATAGTCGTCTACGAATGGTTAATTTGCTTACAAGAAGTTGAAGCGCCTTTTGGATCACTTTTGAGGACGCAGAATGATCGGATTTTCTGCACCTTAATACACGCCTGATCTCTAAGAGTGAAGTTTTTCACTTGCGCCCACAAGTTTCCGACTTTTCTTAAAATTTTATTGCATTAGCAATCATAAGAGCTGTACATCCAATAAATTCATTGAATTTTGGCATAACGTATTTCCTTCTATTATATTTCCTTACTGTTACTATGAAATAGCTATTTTAATGTTTCTATATCTTTAAACCTTTCTCCAATAAAAATTCTGGGAATTGTATTTAAATTTCGCGCCCTTGATTATGTTGAAATATTTCAATTTATAAATTGTTAAGGGGCACTAGTATTATTTTGAACACAACTGTAAATGCATTACACTACACGGTCGTTCGAGTGCACATGCACTTTAAATTGTAGTCTATAGTTGATCATTACTCCTAGGTATTTTATTGCTTCCTTCGTTATTCACGTATTCTACCGTTTTTGGACTGAGTATTAACAGAGCTTTTGTTTAGCAGTCCGCTAATTCGAGGCCGGGGTTAACAGTCAGTCTTTGCTTTTAGCCACTGCTTCGTTGGTGACTGTCTCTATTTGGTGAATTTATTTTGCCACTGTAACAAGGGCGATATTGTCAGCAAAACTAAATATTTAAACTCCTTGTGGCACCATTAGTCGCAGGACTAACGTGTATACATGCAGGACTCCGCAGAAATCCCTGTACCGATCATTGTGGGATCCCCGCAATTTACTGAGTTAAAGACGTTTTTAATGACCAGCGTCGCCTTTATCCCCCATCGCCATCTCTCTCCATTTATTGCTTTCGTTGCTGTGTCAACTACACCCTTTATGGCGTCAATGATGGAACGCGATGTTTTAAACCCGTACTGATGGGTTGACAAGGCTCTTCTTTTCTCTGCTATGTATAATTAACAATCTATTGTATATAATCTGTTTCAGTATCTTTCCCAGTGTGTGTGGTAGATATATTGCTGAACTGCTGCTTTCACGACCTTGTTTGGAATGCCGTCAGGTCCCGGCGCCTTGTCGTCGCATATCTTCCTGTATGCTGCGAGAGTGTTGGTTTCTCTAATTATGGCACACATAGTAGATGGGTATTGTGGGAATAAATGTTCAACTATGGATAGCATAGTGGGACATGATATTTGTATCAACTTCGTCGCATAAAAGATTTAAACATCTTCTTTTGCTCTCCTTGATCGCCGTTTTTAAGTCGCGCCTTGCTAACTGGAATGTGCCCAGATATTCTTGAAAGTCGCTTCTCCACCTGGATCGGACCTCCTATTTTGAGGCGCGGTACGCTTTTCTTTTTCTCGATATCGCATATTATCGCTGTGTGTATATTCCATTTGCGTATATTCCATTTTGTGTTGCGCAGGAGGGAGTTGCACCCGAAGGTAATGTCGTTGACTGATCCTCTTCCTGCTTTATGATACGTGTATGTCCGTCCAATGTTTGCAATATAAATTCCGAGGGGTGCGAATGTTTCCAGCAGACTACGACCTCGGGTATTGGTGAGTCTGCTGCCCTATTGTGTTTCCAATACATTGAAATCAACGCATATGACTCTGCTCGAGTCTTCCCGTGAGCGTCTGCCACTAAGTTGTTCAGCATGGCCTGGTATTGGCTGGCGGACCAGCTGGTTCGTGCATAACAGCTGTAGAAATCAATACCATTAATTAATCCAGTACGAAACCTTCCGCATGTCCATCGGTATCTTAAAAGGCATGTCTTCTACATATTCATATTGTCATTTTAGTTTTGTCATAAATCCAGATGTTGTCGAGAGCCTTATACAATTCGCTGATTAATATGACCTCCGCTACCTCGTCACTTGTTTTCGTCAGGATATCCTGAGATATCTCGCAGTCATCTCGCTCTCCTAAAAACTGGGCATTTACTACTTCCAGTTATGTGCTTCGCGTCTTCTGGATAATCCTTTCGACAGAACTTGCATGATAGATCATTGCTACAATCCTTCGCTGTATGGTCTCCTGTACAGCTTGGGACGGTCTTCTCCCGATGCCCAAACTCTAGACATTAAAAGCACCTTATAAGTAGTATCCGTTCGCGACTGCGACAGATGATCCAGCCAATTTTAATTCTTCTTGCTTTTAACAGCTTATTTGCGTTTTCTGCGGGAAGATTTATTGTCGCAATTTGGCTTCCCCCTTATCCTTCAGCAATGATACTAAATATGTCTGCGATTGAGACTTGGAGGACAAATTGAGCCTTGATTGAACGCAGATGTCCTGTCTTTTTTGGATCCTCCTGATCCTGGATACCGCTTTTCCAATTGCTTCCAATTTGGATCCCCCTCCCCCGCGATGACGATGTGTTTATTAGTGTTAAAATTAAGAGGAAAACTAGGAAAATACCTTTTGCGCTCAGAATTTAGTAAGTGATAGTCATTCCTATCATGATATCCAATCGGAACAGAATTTGCTCCGAACTGTAAGATTTCGTATCATGGTACCCGTTTCGACACTCTTATCGGAGACATTCTCCGAAAATGAATGAATATACAACAGCTAGCTGCGATGCATTGGCTCCTTTTTGTCAATTACGATTTTTTCTACAAGATTCTCTCCTCGTATACGTTCGACGAAGAATTTTTCTCTTGAAAGTATTTAAAATCTGCTGCTTTCTTGCTTATCGACCAATACTCCGCCCCATATAGCAAAACTGGCAGGATCAAATTTTGTAGAGCATCCATTTCGTCTTCCGAATTAGAAGTTTTGAACCCATTGGTTTCGCCAAATCAAAGTAGCAGCAGTTTCCTAGGGTAAGACTTCGGTAAGAATCTCGTCTAAGGTGTCATTCGTGGAGTTTATTTATTTTACTCCGAAGTAGATAAACTCCTTAACCACTTCGAAGGTAGTGTTGCCAACTGTGACGTTTTCTCCTAGACAGTGGACAGATGCTCCTTTGTTTGTTAACATGTACTTAATTGAGCTTAAGACGATGAATGCTATCATATTCGGCTTAGAAGTCGATGAAGAGATGGTGACTCTCGACTTGAAATTAGTTGGTATTTTCCAGAATCTGCCTTAGTGTGAAAATTTGGTCGATCGTCGATCTGCCGAGCCGGAAGCCACACTGGTATGTGCCGATTAGTGTGCTGCAGAGGCTTCAGACGTTTACACAGTACGTTGGTTAGGATCTTATATGCGCCATTAAGCAAGGATATAGCTCAATAGTTACAAGACGTAAGAACGCCTTTCTTGAATATGGGGCATATAGAGCTGATAGTCCATGGCTTCATCCACCCGTACTTAGTTCATGATTCGGTGCATGCATCCTACCCAAGCATCACCATGTTTAAAAAGCTTGCAGGTAGACCAACAGAGCCAACAGAGCCAACAGAGCCGGGGGTCTTGTTATTCTTTAACTTTTTGATAGCTGAGCCAACCTCTTCAAAACTGGGAGGAGATGCCTTCTTCATTGACTGGATGCGTGTTCTCTTCTTGCCCTATCACTCTCTTTACCTGATGCCCGGATGTTGTTCCTATCGCCCCTTTTCTTTTTACGCAGGTCTTCTTCTCCCTTTTTCTGGATCAATACTTTTCTCTCGCTGCTCTTAGTTTGCGCTGCAACGCTTGCATGTGTGCATTTTCTGTTACATACATTTATACGCGTTGGAAATTTCTGTACGAAAACTGAGTTGCTATCAGAATTTTCTTACGTTTCGTAAATGTTTTGGAACAAATACCATGATAGGGCTGAGTGTGGGCTGCGAAAGCAGCTCAGTGTGATGGGTTGTACGAACTGGGTTCAGATCACTTTACACATCTATACCGAAAGGTAGTCTGCCGAGTTCAAACGTTACGTAAGAGCTATTTAACACATTTAGCAGTGTTAGTGAATAAAGAGCCTCTAGTGAACACGATAACAATCAGTTACCAAAGAATATTATTCAAAGTTTTGAATTATTGTTTCTATTTGTTTATTTAATACGACAATATATGATAGTATGTATTAAAAACGAAATATGTATGTACAAAGAATATATGGGAATTTTAAACAGTACAATTGTATACAAATTAATCGGACATTAGTAATTTAATATTTTTTACTTGTATGCTGCTCAAGACTGTAAAACAGAGGAATTCCTCAATTATAATTTCTCCTCTTCGATTCGCTTATTCACTACTTTCAATTATGAACTTGACAATATCTTCATAACAATTAAAGTTTCACTGCTATGAAGAACATTTAATTTGAATTTATCACTTCTGGATAACATAAATTAATAAAAAAAAAAGTGAAATAGTAAAATAAACATAAAATAATGTGTACATTCGCACAATACTTTCACAAAATTTGGATCTCTAAATTTAAACATTTAAATAAATAGTAAATTACCAGTTCGTTAGAAAAAAAATAACCTACGATGTATGTGAATTGTTTAGTAATGCTTAAAATACCTAACATCTTACAATGTTCTGTGAATGTAAATACTAAAAATTACTCTCCCACTTTGTCATTTAAAGTTTTAAAGAATCAAGAAACGCGTGAATATGTTCCGCCTGGATATGCCTCCGTAAAAGGAGTGTTCAATTGAGTGACAATAATCACCGTTTCCTTTCCAATTATTTTCTAAATTGTAATCTTAAATTGAAATAAATATAAAACTACTCATTTTCTTGTTTATTCAAAGTCGGATTCAAAATCATCATCGCTTGAGAGGGTTCTTTTCTTCTTTTTTTTCTGGAATAAACAAAAATGATAGAATAATAACTGTTTAAAACGTATTATAATTATATACACAAAAAAAAAAAAATACAATAACAAACTATCATACAATAAAATATTTCTTAAAACAGGTATGTACTCGTAGTTTTATAAGTAGATTTGAAGTAAATAAATACAACTTTGTGTTCGATTGGTAAACACACATAACGTATTTTTGAGGCAAGAGCAAGGTTTCTGCATAAAATCTTATTAAGTCTGCGTCTACAACCAACATTTTTAGCACATAGACCATACAAACAAATTCAGTCACGAAATATAAAAAGGTTTTCTACTAAAGTATGTACAAATAGAAATGTAGATAATTGTAGTTTTTGGGATTTCCGTGATAGCATTTTGGGAAGTAGATTGCCAACTTTAATCCCAACATACATTAGTATAGGTTTTCTATGCACATATGTACATACATACATAATTACTACATTACTTACAGTTTGTATTTCCTTTTCGCTTTCGTCCGAATTAACCTTTTTTCTTGGTCGTTTGGGTCCAGGCTTTTTTACGGGCGTTGAACCTGCACTTACTGACATCACATCGTCGTCATCAGACAATTTCTCCATGTGATGACTATCCTGTGTTACAGCTATGTTGTCATACAATACAGGTTCCTCACCATCACTGTCGTTTTCATCAGAATCGAGAAGGCCCGAGTAATTTACTTTCTAAAAAAACAAAAAGTTGAAATCCGATATTTGTTCTGACCAACTCGCACATTGGCTTACCTGAGCTGCAGCGCGTCGGCCTGGCCTTTCTACCCTTGGAGCCACTTGTATCATTTCAATGTCACTGTCGTTCTCACCCTCATCAGACGAACAAACCTTCTTTCGCTTATTTATAAAAAATTGATCCATAAGAGTAAATGTCAACGAAAATCTAAATATTTTATTAACTTACTCCTCTTTTTGGCTTGTCAAAGTCCAACGTAGTCTGCTTCATACCATCCTCCTTTTTCTTTGTTGCACGTTTTTTGGGGGGGGCCGTACCTGGTTCCTTCTTTACACGTTCCTTTTTAACCTTTGTTGTACCACCTTCGATGAGAGCATCAAATTCATCCAATTCTCCTTCACCATTACCAGTGAGGCCATCTCCCTTTTCCTTTTTGACCTTCTTTATTCCAGCAGCAACGGCTGTGGCCTTTTCGTACTTCTTCAATATTTCCTCTGTCATTTTAAATTCTATTTTTACGCCTGATGGATCGGGGAAAATGTCACCTTTAACAATTTTATTAGAGCCACGTTTTTTCAACGCTGTAGCGACCTTAGCTTTGCCAGCTATAGCTTTAGCTTGTTTCTTATTAATACCAAGTTCATCAAGACGTTCTTTTTCTTCTATTTCGTCCAATTTTTTCTCCAATTCATCAAGGTCATCGAGCCACAACATGTCCAGTGTCTTAGCTTTAAGAGCTGCTAATTCGGCGAGCTTATTGTCACGTTGTTTAAGCAGTTCATTTTTACGCTCTTCGGTCAACATCCACATTGACATTCCCAACAAATAATCAAACTTCTTCACATCAGAAAGTTTCTGGAATGCTTTCTCCGGATCCACAGGTTTCTTTTCCTTCTTTACTGAAGTAGTTGCTTCAACTTCCGCTTCTTCTTCATCCTCCTCTGGTTGCTCATCCTGGTTAAGTTTTATCCGCTCTTGCCATTCCTTGACTGGATCTGGGCGGTAACCACGTTTGATCAGTTCATCGATCAGTACTTTGCGCTTCTTGTTCTCTACCACGATAGTTCGCTCACATTTCTCAAGAATGAATCGCGCTTGGTCTGACAGACGATCGGTTTGGGCGGTCAATTGACCAACAAGGTACTCCTTTCGTTTGCCATAGTACTCCATACGAAGCGGAAAGAACTC
The DNA here is from genome assembly GCA_905220385.1 of Xylota sylvarum. Classification (NCBI taxonomy): domain Eukaryota; kingdom Metazoa; phylum Arthropoda; class Insecta; order Diptera; family Syrphidae; genus Xylota; species Xylota sylvarum. The sequence continues at coordinate 62,658,286 of LR999957.1, read as the reverse complement.
CTTAAGAATGTCTATTGCATTTGCGAATTTTCTCAAACAGCTCACATGGTCAAATGCGTGCATTTGATTGCAAGACATACTTGTGGTCAACTTCAGCACTCGATGAAAACCGCCTTCCTCTTCACGAATACGATCAAACTCTCCAGGTGCAAATGAAATGACAAACTTCACCGTAGTATCTGTATGATATTCTTTATAATCAGAAATAATAGCCTTTAATTTATCCGTCCCATGCAGAAGTGGTTCTAAAATGTTCTCTTTATATGTTTGCGTCCATGTACCGATCGGCAGTTCAGTAATTTCAATTTTGTTATCTTGAACAATTTGTACATTGCCGGCAACTACATAACGATTGTCAGAGACAAAATCAATTACGCCTTTAAAATTTTTGTACCAAGGATGCAAAATTTGCGGTTCATCCTTATTTATCATTCGACGAATGTTATTGATTAAATCCCGCGGATTATAGTTGGGAATTTTTGTGGACCAGCCAGTACCAATACCATCAGCGCCGTTCACCAAAACCATTGGAATAATCGGAATGTACCAAATAGGTTCAATCTTTTGACTGTCGTCCACCTCGTATTGCAAAAGGGGATCATCAGATGGATGAAAGATCAAACGCGCCAATGGCGACATTAATGTAAAAATATAACGAGCGCTAGCATTATCCTTTCCTCCGGTCAATCTCGTACCGAATTGACCACGTGGTTCCAAAAGATTGATGTTGTTTGAGCCAACATAATTTTGAGCCAAATTGACAATAGTCAATTGTAGAGAAACTTCTCCGTGATGGTAAGCAGACATTTCAGCAACAGAACCGGACAGTTGTGCTACTTTAACTTCTCTTTTGTCATTACGTTTAAAGCAAGTGAACATAACCTTACGCTGACCGGGTTTAAAACCATCCACCATAGAAGGAATTGATCGCACGTTATCGGCATTTGAGAAAAGAATCAATTCCAAATTTATAAACTCTGCGTAACTTATATATTTAGTTCCTTTTGTGTAGATATATCTATCTGGGAGTCCTAGCAGTTTTCTCCTCTTACACTCATCCATATGCTGCCTAAGCCAGTCTTTACGGTTCTCTATGCACTTTTTGGAGAATGCCATCACAATACTATCATCATCCTGGCTGCCATCGTACTTAAACAAGATGCGATGTTTTTCCATATCCTGGAAATACTCTTTCGCCTCCTTAGAGGTCGAAGTACCCAAACCTTTGTAGTACTTTATATTGTACGTGTTATTGTTTGGTGTATCATTTTTCCATTCTTCAAACTCCGGCAGGGAATAAAAACTTAATTCTTCATCCTTCTTGGTAGCCTTTACAATCGGTGTGATGAATTCCTCGAGAAATGGTAAACGGAGTAACTCCGGCCAATTGGTGTGAATAAAATTGATTAACAAACCTTTAATATGCGAACCATCCTGATCCTGATCAGTCATAATCATCACTTTGCCATAGCGCAACGACTTAAGATCTTCTACAGTTAAATATTTTTTCTTGTACTGCAAGCCGATAATCTTTATCAAATTATTAATTTCTGCATTTTCAAGGATTTGCTTATAGGTGGCTTCGCGGACGTTCAACAGCTTACCGCGTAGTGGAAAGACTCCATAGAGATCTCTCCCTATAACACCAAGCCCAGAAACAGCCAAGGACTTCGCTGAATCTCCCTCAGTGAGAATAAGCGTGCACTGATGTGCGTTTCTAGAACCGGCCTCATTAGCATCTTCTAATTTTGGAATACCCTTAATTTTTGTATTTTTTTTACCACTAGTCTTCGCTAAATCCGTTTGAGCCTTAAACTTGGCCCAGGAGAGCACAGATTCAACAATTCCAGACTTGGAAACATTATTTACAAACTTCTCAGAAAGGACGCACTTGGATCCAAAATTCTTGGCTTGCAGTGTCATGTTCTCCTTTGTTTGAGAATCAAATGTGGGATTTTCAATCAAACAGTTAACGAAAACCCAAATGTGATTTCTCACTTGGAATGGTTTGATATTAATCCCGCCTTTATTCTTCTTCTTAAGAACATCAATTAACTGCTTTATAATGTTATCTACGACATGATCAACATGTCGTCCGCCTTTGGTTGTAGCAATTGAGTTAACAAATGAAACTTGCTGGAAACCTCTGTCCGATGGACAAATGGCGACCTCCCACCGTTCTCCGCAGTTCTCATGAACAACTTTGATAGGTGCGCCCATTTCATCACTACTGTTACTTAAGTACAAGTCGATATAATCCTTGAAATTTTTCACTGGCAGCTTATTTCCATTCAAAAATACTGAGATACCTTTCGTCGAGGCTGCAATATCGTAAGCTCTTCGTGACATCAATGACACAATATCATCGTCCAACTTGTCCATTTTAAATTTGGTCAAATCTGGCGAAAATATTACCTTGGTAAAGTCAGTACCCGCAAAATCTTTTATTTTAGGCTCCGAAGCTTTTGTCATGTTGGCACCCCAAGTTTGTTTAAAACTACGCTTGTATTGCTTAGTTGCAGTTTCAAGCGTGAACGAAGTACTAAATATGTTACATAATTTCGCACCGTAGCCGTTTCGACCACCCGTTACTTTTTTTTCATCATCGTTGTAGTTAGAAGATGTTAGCAAGTGTCCAAAAATCATGGTTGGTACGTACATTTTCTCGTCTTTGTGCATTGTTACAGGTATTCCTTGACCGTTGTTCCAAATAGATATCGTATTTTTCTCTGCGTCAATGTCGATCTTAATACATGACATATTTTTGTCCCGTTGCTTGTTATCAGCAGCATTGACGAGAATTTCATCGAAGATTTTATACAGACCAGGAACAAAAGAAATTTCTTTTTGGATCATTTTTTTAGTCTCATTAGAGAAGACCCACATTAGCTCTTTGGTGTGCTCCACCGATCCGATATAAGTATCTGGACGAAGAAGAATATGTTCCAATTGAGACTTTTTCTGATACATTTTTTCGATGGAGAGCTGTTTAGCGCCTCCACCGCTTTTCGCGGGGCTGTCACCGTTCTGCATTATGAACGCTCGCTGAAAATTAGAAAGAAGAATTAAAAAAAAGTCAGAATTATATAAATTATAAGGCAATACTTAATAGATACTCCGAAAAGTGTAAGAAGAGGAAGGAATCTATCTTTCAGCAATGAAAAATATATGTATGCATTTAATTACTCATAGTTAATTTAATATAAAGGGAGTTGAGTCCAAGCACCTTTCACACATATTTTTATATGCCGGAGTCATCTGTGTGCATTGTGGCTCAAATGGTTAGTGCTACTACGGAGCGAGGGGTTCCAGGTTTAATCCCCAGACAACACCTAAAATTTCTTTCACTGCCCCACCTCTCGCGAGCGTCTCATGAAAAAGCTTTTCAAAACAAAAATTGCCCTTCGGACACGGCATTAAACAGTAGGCCCCTTCCATTCATGTAAAGAATATAACACGCACAACACGAATGGCTGTGAGAAGCTAGGCCCCGGGTCCCATGGACCTGTCGCGCCAAAAATTTGTATTTTTGTTTTGGAGTCTTTGCTTTAAAACAATATTTTGCACATAATCCTACAGTACTTGTTAAGGTTCTCAGAATTCTACGACACATATACCTATACATACATATGTATGTATGTACATATGTGAGATCTCATGCTAACCTCTTAGAAGATGCTATGCATGGGATTACAGCCCAGCTAAAAGCAAGGTTTCAATTGGTTTCATCAGAGACCAATGATTTTTTGGAGAGAGTAAATTGGATGGAAGATCCTTTCAACATACATATGTATGTACATATGCACATATCGTCGTTCCAAGAACGAAGTAGCGTATCTGCAAAAATTGACATTTTAAGATATTTGGCGTATATTATCTACCGATCGTTATTTAGGTATCATCACACGAAGTGGCGTATCTGTATGTCCAACCGTTAACAGAAGTTTTGGCACTACTGCAAAGTTAAGATTTTGAACATACGCCACTTCGTGTTTGAAACGACGATATGTACATACGTATGCATATTCCGCAGTTTCGGTGCCCATAAAACATAAGCTACAGAGGTCCGAATTGAGGGAATATATGAGAGCAATGGCCAGAAAAGAAGTCAGACAAGATCGCTGTGTTACTTTGGTTTATTGCTTAGATCTCAAATTAAAATAAATCAGGTTTTATTTTGCAAAAGAGATAAAGCTTTAGGACGCTGACAGCCGCATTTTTCTTACTTCTTAACAAAGAACAGATTTTCATACACTGATGGACAAAATTATAAATAAAATAATAAATTATAAAAAGTATTCGTTTAATGATATTAACTGAAATACAACTTATTTCGACCATAATGCTTGATATTTCTTTTTTATTATTTCTTAACGTAAACATAAAACTACAAAAATCAACAATTCAACTTCGCAATAAGTGTAAATAAACACAAATAACAAAACAATGCAAATTCTACATGAACAAATGGATTCGTTATAATTCTGTTAAGTTTGTTTTAAAACTGATTGCAATGTTTTTGGTATGGAGTGCAATAAGTTTTCGTTAACATCGGTGCTTATATTCTTCCATTCCGTCTGTAACTGCTCCTTATTCTTGACATGTCTTTTCGATGGTATATGGTGTTCTCGTACCCATTTATCTACCATACCCCACAGATGTTCTATGGGATTGAAGTCTGGCCTATTTCAAGTGTTTTACTTGTAAACTTGCAACTACAAGCGCAATTAAAGTATGAAGTTGTAGTATGTATTACGTTCCAAAAACATTTTTACCACTTTTACCGCAGTATATTTAAATTATAAGTGAATCGAATTAAGTCTTACAAGCCTACAAGTTTGTAACTACAAGTGTAAAAATAGCGAAGTCCTACAAGTCTGCAATTGTAAAACAAATTACCTTATAGTAATCTGGTGGACAAAGAGTAATAGTTTTGGTAATAAAAGAATATGAGAAATGAGTTCGCGCTGTTTACGTGCTTTTCCATCTTGTGTGTTAAGTACAATGTATTCTCCTAATACATTTTCTCCATCATTTTCGTATGTAAAGTTAGAATACAAATTCAGTCGTCATCTTACTCTCGTAGCGTGAAGACCCATTTTTTCTGGTTGTGTTTTGATTTGACATATTGACAACTATTGTTGTCTCCCTTGCACCTTTCAAACTTTTGCAAAGTTCTTCCCGCGTGGTGTGAATAATTAACATTATTAAACTTATAACCCTTTTCTCTAGTTATTGTATAAATCATGGGCCCACTGGTGCCAAATGACAAGCCCGGCAATTATTACGACCTATTGTCCGACAATTGGTCGTTTGAGCCCAGCGCAAAAACAAACTAAACAACTCTCTAACTTCCAAGAATACCCTGAGTTACCAACATCTAGGCACATTAGGAATCCAAAATTCATTGTTATCGCCGCGAAAAATGCTGAAACCAAAAATCATTGAACAAAGAGATATTAAACTTTCCCGGCACTTTCCAGGTGCCTACAAGCTATTTCACACATATTGTTACATTTTCACGCACATTTGTTAGAAATCCGTCTATTCACCAAAAAAATCCGTCTATTCACCCCTAAACACAACAACAAAGGGTCAATTTCACAACAACAACGCATGAATTTGACGGGCGATGACAACCGATTTATGAATTCATGGAAGGAGCGGGAAAGTGTTTTGGGGCTGTTCGTTAGATTTCAAAAAAATATTTAAATTTGAATTCTCCGTTAAAAGACTAAAAGAATTGAATTTCATCGGTTGACCGAAAATGTAAAACCAAAAACTATGTTTTAAGATTATTCATTGATTAAATCTTGTAAAAAATCGTGAAAAGAAAAATGTCATTTTGTAAATTGGGAATCTATTGAAACAATTGTTAAGACATTATAAAAAGTAGAAATTGATTTTAATTTATATAAATATGTAATACTGAAAGTATTTTAAATTATCGCAAACAACTCTTGTCAAAAGTTTTGGATAAATTGTGATATTATCTTTTTTAAAATTGTAACGATTGGATTAAATATTTTCATGTAATTATTTGCAATATTTTTTCCCAAAAGTATTTAATGGCAGATAAAAGGTATCAAGTAAAGTAGAAAAACAGTACTTTCGGATTTTACAGCGTTTATATCGGAAAATTTTTATTTCCGGCTTCGATTATATATTATTAAAGTTCGGTTGATTTTTATTTGTTTCTTAGGTTGCCGATCAAATATGTTAACTCATCATTAGAATTAATTTAAGCATTATTTTTTGGAAATTGTATTCAATTCTCAAGAAATCATGTCAATTGCATAAGTAAAATTTGTTTTTTGTCTGAGAAAATTGAATTGAAAAGTAAATAACATTATTAAGGACAAGAAAAAGGAAGGTGAGCGAGTTACCGATGGGTCTTCAACCAATAAATTACAGTGCAGCCTCGCTGCATAAACTTTCGGCTGTGTCCGGACTAGCATGGCTGTACTGTGTTAGACAATTAGAAACTTATTTTCCATTTGTAACTACTTAATTTTCCTTTATATAATGTATTTTCTAATATCAAAAGCGTAATTATATTATTGTTTGCAGACTTTATTTAACTTTTTTAGAGAACATTTGTCAGCACATGTGTATATAAATGTACCTTGTTAAAATAGTTTAAATAAAATCATAAGCAAGTCTTCTTATGAGTTACTTATAAAAAAATGTAATTAAAAATTAAATTAAGCAATACCTATGTACATGTGCATTCATATATACACATATTGGGCATAAACTAGCCTTCTGCATAACGTGTGCCTTGAAGTGAACACTGAATCAGAACCAGTCCAAAAAAATTTGTAAACGTAAACCTTAAGAAAAACATTACCATCACTTACATCAACGAGCTAAATTCGAGCGTTTTGCAATTGTCCCACTTTTGTCAAATACTAATGTTTGTTTATTAAAATCATCTACCTTTTCCCTTTAGCGGAGCTACCAACCTTTCATATACATACGTACATATGTTTTCCTAAAGTTTCTAACTCGAGATAAAACTTATACATATTTTCATTATTCATTAAACGAGAATGAAATGACCGACATTTAACGATTCTGTTAATACACATTTATCTATTTCGTAATACAGATATATTTCTATTAAATCAAAATTCGCTGAAAAATAAAATCAGTTTGACTAAAAATAATTTCTTATTTAAGAAAAACAGTCGTTTTGATGTTATTCAATTCGAAAAACAATCAATAATTATTTTAAATTGAATTTTTGAATTTAATTTTCTCGTTTCGCATTGATTTTCCAGTATTCTTTTCAATGCACAATATTTCTAGTAAATTTTAGTTGAATGCTTCCGTTTTAAGCGAACACATCCGCTGGCGTACTTACTCCACCATTGTCGTTGCCAATGACTGACAATAAGACTTTTTGGCAGAAAGTCATTAAAATTGATTGTTTCACCATAGCTTATGATGGGATACATTCAGGCAAAACCATTTTTCAGTGCTGACATCTATTGATGCTAGTTTAGACAAGCTCCAAAGGTTTTTGCCAATGCTCACACGTATTCACAGATGAGGAGCGAATTACAACAAAAGCAATGTAAACAAATGGGTTTTGAAAGGAAGGAGGGGTAAAGGTTTAATATCTCTTTACTCAATGATTTCTGGCTGAAACTCCAGTATCTAGTGTAAGTATATTCGTACTAAAAAAAAGTAATTGACGCAGTCAGTTCGGAATATGACAGCGTTTCCTCACTTCGTGACGGCAGCCTACTAATCCTTGCTAAATCCGAGAAAGTAGCAGAAAAATTCCTTAAATTAACAAACATTTCAAATCAATGCCCAGTGTCTGTTACCCTACACAAACAACTTAATTCGTCCAAGGGCATAGTATATGCTCCAAAAAAATACAAATACAAATTTTTGGCGCAACAGGTCCATGGGACCCAGGGCCTAGCTTCTCACAACCATTCATGTTGTGCGTGTTATATTCTTCACATGAATGGAAGGGGCCTACTGTTTAATGCCGGATCCGAACGGCAATTTTTTTGTTTTGAGAAGCTTTTTCATGACAGTTTTACTCTCGGATGTTTGTCAGACGCTCGCGAGAGGTGGGGCCGTGAAAGAAATTTTTTTTAGGTGTTGTCTGGGGATTGAACCTGGAACCCTTTGCTCCGTAGTCCAACGCACTAACCACTTGAGCCACGGCGCCCACTAGTATATGCTCCATGGCTGGTTAATGTCAGCGAGGACGAAATCATATCTAATATGAAGTCTCAAGGTGTCAGTGAAGTCTATAAATTCACAAAGAGGATAGACGGTGTTCAAAAGCCAACAGGTTTAATGCTCTTCACGTTTGACCTATATCTCATGCCCCAGTCAATTGCAATTGATTTTTACAATGCCAAAGTCAAAGAAAATATCCGCTCACCCATGAGATGCCGTACTTGGACACACCACCAAGCGCTGTACCAAAAGTAAGTTGTGCGAAAACTGCAACCTCCCTCCCCATGATCCCAGTGAATGCAGACGTGTGATGTGCGCTAACTGTCTAGACAACCACCCGTCTTCATCAAAATTATGCCCTAAGTACATCCAGAACAAAGAAGTGCTAAAAATAAGAACAACAAACAAAAGTTCGATTACGAACTTGGACGGTTCAACATCAGGTTTGCAGTCAATTCTTAACATCTTCTAACTTAATCCCTGATTTTTCTCAATATAACGCTCATTATATTGTCCAAAAGTCTCCGGCACCAAAAAACACACCATTAAAAATTCTACAATGGAACTTGGATGGCTATTCCAATAACTATCACGAGCTTCAGTTACTGATAAACGACTTTAAACCCTCTATCATTATCGCTCCAAGAAACCCATCTACCGGTGGAAGTCATAAATCCTTACTCGCCGAAGCAATATGCTTCATTTTTCATAATCTCCCAACAAACAGCACAGCTAAACAAGTAATAGGTCTCCTAGTCCACAAATCTTTTCCCCACAGATTTATTGAAATCAACTCTCCAATATCAGCCATTGCAGTTTTAATTAAACTAAAACAAAAAATCACAATTATATCCTTATACATCCCTCCGGAACAAACCTTTTCTGTCTCTGAAATCGAGAATATAGTAAATACCTTTCAACATCCCCTGCTTATTATGGGTGATTTCAAACTCTAACTTGGTTGTATTAAATGATGATAAACCAACTCATTTCTCTACCCACAATACCTTCACCCATGTCGACCTATCCCTCATTTCCTCACAATTATATCCCTACGCCATATGCACAACACTCCCTCACCTGCACGGTAGTGACCATTTTCCTCTAATCACAACAGTGACGGTAGGTACTCAGTCCTTAAACTCAAGACGGCTTCCAAGCTTCCTAACTGAAAAAGCCAACTGGCCGCTGTTTCAAAACATAGCATCAAATCTAATTACATCCACAGTGCCATCCCCTAACATAAATAAAGAAGCAGCACTCATACATAAAACTATTAAAAGTGCAGCTAACTTATCCATTCCCAAAAGACGTTCCTTTCCCCAAAAAACATCTGTCCCTTGGTGGAATTCCAAAATCAGTAATCTCCGAAAAACTAAACAGAAAGCTTGGCATGCTTTCAAAAAGCACCCCAATCAAGAAAACCTTATTCCCCACCGCAAATCCAACGCGCAATTCCGTAAAGCAGCCAAACTCGCCAAAAAAATTAGCTTTGAAAACTTTACCTCAAACATCAATCCTTAAGCCTCTTGTAAACAACTCTGGTGCAACATAAGATCCCTCACTGGCAACTATAGTCATCGCTCTATAAATATCATCAGATCTGATACAAACACTCTAACATCGTCTACTGATATTGCTGAGCGATTCGCCAAAACCTGGTCTAATCAGGCCAGTGACTCAAATTTTTCACTTGATTTCCTCCAAGCTAAATATTCGGTAATAAATAACAACCCACCTCACCTCTACCATCCAACTTCTGCTAACTTCATCGAAACTCCCATCAAACTTATCGAACTGGAAAACAGTCTTTGCACGGCTAAAGGGAAAACCCCCGGCATCGACAGAATTTCATACCCCTTGATCAAAAATACACCCTTAGTCGTCAAACAACGTATATTATCACTATATAATTTAATTTTTGACAAAGGAACCACTCCCCAAATATGGAAAATTGCCAGTGTGGTCCCAATACAAAGCCGAATAAAACAGCCAACGAAGTTAAGGGATATCGACCTATATCCCTCTTACCATGTGTCGGGAAAATTCTAGAGAAGATTATGTCAAAACGATTATACTGGTTTTTAGAAAAAAAAACAGCGTCATAAATCTAAACCAATTGACTTTCAAGCACGGTGGGGCACAATAGATTCTCTCCTTCACATTGACGACTTTATTTCGTCCGCACTATCATCAAAGAACCATATTACAATTCTGTCAATCGACTTTGAAAAAGCCTTTGACAGAATTGGCATACACATAATTTTAAACAAACTTATCCAATGGAAAATAAGCCCAAAGATTTTTGAATACATCAAGGCATTCCTAATTCACAGACGGTTTCGAATAAAACTATGCAATACACACTCCCAAATCTACAGCTTCGAAAATGGTATCCCCCAATGATCACCACTCTCGGTAGTTATTTTTATGATCGCTTTCAATGAATTAAGCCAAATTTTACAAAAATATAATACCATTCGGCACTGTCTGTACGCCAATGACTTGATCATATTCACCAAATGTACAGATTTAACAAAAACTGCATCCACATTTTCCAATATCCTAAAAGATATAGACCAATGGTGCAACCTCTCAAGGGATCAGAGACATACTAATCGCTAACAAAAGTAGGCTGAAAATTGTATGAGTTCACGGACATGTCGAAATTATAGGGAATGAAGAAGCAGACAAAGCTGCAAAAGCTGCAACAACAGAACCACTTATTACCTTCTCTACATACAACAAAAAGGATCTCCAGAAAAAGTTAAAAACTGAGTGGGAAATTATAAGACGGGACATGTGGAAGGACTACCAACACCATTACTCAACTGTCAACCCCCAGAGAAAAATGACCTTATACCCTCCAAACTGTCCACCAAACATGATTAAATGTTTTCTACTACTCCGCATGGGACACACAAGCCTTACACAGCCATTTATTGTCCCGAAGTGATAATCCAACCAACCATTTCTGCAACAGTAATACCGTCGTCTCAATCAATCATCTACTCGAATGTGCTCTGGCATTCGATATTGTATTCCACAATACAATAAAACACTTATCCATCGCCCCACTTGCCGACCTATTAAAAACACCAACAGAAACTAACATAAAAACTGTATATAAGATATTAGTAACTCTAAATAAATATATAAATAAATTTATAAAGACATTTAAAACTAACCCCTTGTTCTACAACTAGCCGATAGCAATGGTAGCTAGTGCTATATTTGTATTATTGTTGTAATTTAATTACTTAATAATAAAATAATAATAATAATAGAATACAAATTTTACGCAAGCTTTTATTATACTGCAGGCATTAATGGGATTAACTCTTCTTATGTTTTATAGACATATGATTATTCTTTCAATACACCAGTTGCATTTTCGACAAGCCGCCGTGTAGAGCGATTGAACCTCATATATTGTCATATTTTGTAATGTTATTATATTAGCCAATCTGTACATCGACATGGAAACCACACTATTAATTGTATGCTTGTATGTGCCCCGGGCTTGCAGTTTTACTATGTCAGTGCAAAGCTGCAAAGTAATGAAATGTTTTGGTAACTTAAGTACTTATTTTTTATACCCTATCCTAAGGGTATATTAAGTTTGACACATAGTTTGTAACATAGAGAAAGAATCGAGGTAGACCCTATAAAGTATATATATTCGTAATCAGCATCAATAGCGAAATCGATTCAGCGATGACCGTCCGTCCGTCCGTATGTCACCGCGCTTTTTGGGCCTTAAATTTTGAGCTAGGAGGATGAAATTTAACATCTGGGCTTCTGAGAAAAAGATACAGTACAAATGCAAAAAATTTTAAAATCCGCCCACTGCCACGCCCACTTGTTTATAACTTCACTAAATTATATGAAACCGAAAAATTTTGTTAAGACCAAATATTTAGGCATTTAGATTCCCTACAATTCACCCATACAAAAGTTTTGGTCACGCCCACTTTTTGGGGGCGTTTTCATCAAAAAAACGATTGTGATGAAATTTTGCATGCAACATCCTCAAACGGTCGACGTTACAGGCATATTTAAGTACAAAATGCAATTTGGCCACGCCCACTTTATAGAAAGGCGGATAGGGTATCATACGATCCGTTCCAGACGGATTGCAGCTTTTTATTTTGTTTGTTTACTTTTTGTAAACTGAATTTTATGAAATTGTTAGAAACTTGTACAATAACAAATAAATTATGTAAATATTCTATTTACAATGCGCCTACTTATTTATTGTAAACGATATCGTCAGACGATTGTCGTCGTACGTGATGAGGACTCTGGTATTTGAATGTATTAATTACAAATACCAAGGAATTGTACTTGTCACATATCCATGTCGATCAACGAAGCGGTCTTCATACTCACTTGGAGCGTCTATTCTTATCAGCGTCCAACCAATGCTTTATGAACGTTGGTTTTAAATGTTTGTGGATTATAATGTGAAGGAAAAATAGAGCTTGGTAGAGCATAGTACGGTTTATGCAAGAATCTCTACACTTGAGGGTACGGCCGAAGATAGGCTTGAGGGTATACTGATGAGCATTCAAAGCGCGACGGGTATTGCGAGAAAATTGTTGAAGGGGTGGAATGCAACTGGCTATTTCGCTGGATCACTGTTTGTAATAGATAGAATAAAGAAAGACAAGAGACATTTCTGCGATTTCCCTATTAATTTCCATGCATGATTTTGGATTCTATCCAGTAGGTGCAAAGAGGTCTTAGGAGCACCCGACCAGACATGACCATTATACTCGAGCTTGGGCGGATGTATGCCTTAAATATTGCAGCCAGATCAGAGGGAGTAAAGAACTACTTGCACCGTTTGAGGAATCCTAGACATTTCGCAGCATTCTTGGCGGACCCGAATATGTGGTCATTCCAATGGAGATGGTCGTTGACACATATACCGAGAATGGAAAGATTTCGGTTTCGACGATGCAGGTGCCATTCATTGATAATGGCGAAGGGTTTAGGTTACGCTTGAGCGCCAGCATTAAGTTTTTGAAGCATTAACTTCTATTGGGGTGTTGTTTATACCCCATTTAATTATACTGTCAAGATCGGAATGTAATGAGCTTTACATACGCTGCCGCTCCAGTTCTACGGCCGAATAGCAGGGACGTGAGTCTGGGAACGAATATGACAAGCCGAGGGTACTTTCGTCAGCGAAGGAATGTATTGGATTAGAAATAGCAGACAAGAGATCATTTATAAATATAAAAAAGAGAGTCGGAGACAAAACGGAGCCTTGGGCAACACCAGCATTTATATGATGATGATATACAGCAGACTTGAAACCGTCCAAAACCACTTGAATTTAACGTTCCGGAAGGTAGTTTCTAATCCATTGAAGGAGAGATTCATCGATGCTAAATGCACGCATAGCCTCTTTACAGCTCGAGTCATACCATGCCGTCCCAATTGGCTTTTTCGTATTGCCACACTATTCTTTTAGGAGTTTTTCTTTAACTGAGTGGTTGAGGTACGAGAAATTAACCGATACGACACAGTGGTCTCACGAACCTAAAGGCGACAATATGTTTATAATGTATGCTTTTATCAGGGTGGGAGCTGAGAAATAAGTCCAGAGTGTTGGCCGAATAACTATTAATGTCAGATAGCAAAGCAAAGATCTCAACATATCTCCCTTCGGGTGTGGTCTGTCTATAATGTGGAAGCCAACCAGAATTGTGTATATTGAATCACCCGCAATAACAATCACCCTTATTGTCGTCGCCGTCTACGACGCGACTGTTTGGCGTTGGCGATGACAAATGACCGACATTTGTCGCGGCGCCGATCGACAACAGTCGTCTGAAATGTCAAAGTATGTGGATTTTTTTTCGGCGACGATCGTCGGTATTGTCTGAGACGTTTTATGACGACGTTTGTCGCGGAAATGTTATATTTTTGTCGTCGATAATCTTGCGAACCACTGTGTGATTAAGTGTTGAAGAAAAATATGTGTATTTAATTTTTAAATGACGAAATGAACGAATATGTCAGTGGAATATAAGTGTTCAGATAGTCGTGTCGTTTTAGTTACGCAATGTGAAATTCCAAACACCTCGACTCGACAGATGTCGCCAGTCGTTTTCGCCAGACGACGACGACAATAAGGGTGAATTTCAGCATAAACATGGAAACAATTCTTGTGATGGAGTCAGACAGCGCATCAAACTCATTATAAGTAGAATTGCTGTCTATATTAGAGCTTCTATAAATGGAACAGTAGTGAATAATTTTCCTACGGACGCTGAGTTTTAGCCACATGAAGTAAATTCCGGATTGGAACATCAGCCGTACAATCAGCCAGTTGAATTTGATACGTGACGAACGTATATGGCGAGACCGCGGTGAAAAAAAAAATAAAGGCAACAGGTTATATCCAGGAAGGCTCAAATCTGAGGAATCAGAATTCTCAACTTGTGTTTCACCCAGTTCCAAAACAGCTGGCCTCTATTTACAGAGAGGCTTTTCCTGTGAAGTGAAAATCCTGCCTTAGTTTTCCAAAACAGATTGCCGTAGGTGTTATGCCCGTAAGATAAGAACTTATGCAGTTGCAAGTTCGATAACAGCCCAAAGTCCAAATAAGACCACTAAAACAAATCCTCAAAAAGACCAACGAATTTCAAGTCGAGATCATTAAAGCCACATGAATAGCAAACATAACATAGAAACCGTTTCAGATGCGGGAAGAGATCAACAATGACTAAAAATCAAATTCGAAAGGGAATATAAAATATAAAAGTCTATACATAGTATACATACGTATGGTTATGTTTTTACCGAAAATAATAAAGATAGGGAGCAAGGTATAACTGAACCAGAAGCACCCTCAAATAATGACATCTGGTTGAAGCTGAATAATTAGCTTAAGTCGTGATATCTTGTTTGTGATCAAGTCTCGCACTCGTTTCATAGTAAAGTGGTATATGTACATGTTTCTAATGGGTCACCCTCTTACTTAGGGAACCATACACTCCTTTGGATGACTAATGTAGCCTTCCTAGTATTTGCGAGCGCAGATCACGTGCACAGGAGGTGACTGATGATCTCCTCTTCCTCTTCGTCCATGCAGCTTCTACAGAATTCGTTGTAGGGGATGCCAAATCGTTGAGCATGTTTTCCCATAGCAGTGTCCAGTGAGGGTGTTAACTAACTTGGAGAGGGTTCCTCTCCTATGTTTTAGTCCAATGGACCTGATTTTATTTAAAGTCGGCCACAGTAGCTTGGCGGTGTGACATTGGTCGAGTTGCTGCCATCGATGCTTGGCCTCCTTCTCGGCGTCAGCGTTGATGAGGTATTTAACATAAGACGTAGGCGCCTTGATGTCGGTGACGTTTATGCTGTTAAGACCAGAGGAGCGTCGTCTGGCTAGTTCGTCAGCCTCACAGTTCCCTGGTATGTCACAGTGACCTGGTACCCAGCAAAGGGTGAGGTTATACTGTCCAGATATCACATTAAGAGATACGCGGCAGTCTTTCACTGCTTTGGATCTCGTTGTGCTGCATGCAAGGGATTTGATGGCTGCCTTACTGTCGATGTATGACAATATCAGACGCTATATACAACCGCGAGCCAGTCAGCTGCTTGACGAATGGCGGCGACTTCGGCTTGAAAAAGCTGAAGAGAGGTGAATATCTAGGTCTTCGGAGAAGATTCCAGCACCGACTCAGTCCTCGATTTTGGACCCATCCGTGAAAATTGACAGCGATTCGTGGTACTAGACATCCCGTTGTGTCCATTTAGTTCTGTCTGGTAATGAGAAATAGTAGCCCATGTTAAGTTGTATTTAGTGGGAAGGTGGTCAGTGATCTGTAGATGATGACGAAGCATCAGTAATATTCTGGCATGTCCAATGGGTTGCTTCTTCCATTGTTTAGAGCTTCTCAGCCTTATTGCTGAACAGGCAACCAGTTGCTTAATGACGATGTCGATTGGGAGTAGGAAAGTGGGAGAGGTTCTCAGTGCACCAGTAATACTGAGACATGCAACTCGTTTGATCTGTTCCAATATTATTAGGTTGGACTTATTCTCCAGGGCAGGCCACCAGACCAATATTCGGTTTTATTACCGTAGTGTATAGCCAGTGCATAGTGTTTGGTTGTAGGCCCCAAGTAGAGCTTATTGCCTTTTTGCATATGTATATATAGGACAGCCAGGGATTTCCTGGCACGTTCGAATATGTTTTCTCTCCAAAGAAGCTTGCGGTCAAGCTTTAGGCCTAGGTAGGTGGCACTATTTCAGAGGATGACGGGGGTGCGTCTTAACTTTGGGAGATTAAAGTCAGGTAGTTTAAATTTTCTTGTGAAAAGGACCAGCTCAGTCTTCGTCAGATTAACGGAAAGACCACAGCTTTCAGTCCAGCTTGTCAGTTTATTGAGAGCAGACTGCATGACATCGGACAGTGTCTGCGGGTATTGAAAGTCTTATGTTTTTTCGATTTCAAGTAAAGTAACTATTTTTCATAACTTCACTATTTCACGCATAAACATATAAACTTTATGGAGACTATTTCAATTATGTTCAATTTTCAATATTTCAATTATGTTAATTCAAGAGATCGCTAATAATAATGGGTCATGTTCTACCTGAAGCATTTATGTATTGTATATATCTCGATGAAGTCAGATATATTCAAGATAGACTTAATATAACTGTATTTTATCCCGCATTCCGTAGAACAACTGACAAAGAAAATAGTTATTGGCCACGTACCGACTCCAGTGTTCCAGACACTATTTGCAGATATAATATGTCTATTGCAGAAAGAGACAATGAAGTTCAGATAGATTCTAAAATACATACTTTTGGCTTGACTGGTGGGTACAGCTCGAGTCTAAGTAGTATCCTTCAATGCACTACATTAGTTTTGCTCATTATTTTAGTATTAGATTAGATCAGATACGTTTTATTGTATATAGTAATTTATAAGGATAAGGTCATCTAGATCCATATTTTTAAAATTGTTTGTGTAATAAGTAATTATCCATTTAAATCATAGCTGTAAGGATTATTTCATGTTTTTTTTCTTAATAAAAATATATATTTTTTTTAAAACGGAAAGCGAAAATACTACGAAGTATATATGTAGTTCTGAAAAGACAAATGCGTAGGTATACGTCTATTATAATTTTCTTGTTTCCACATAGAAAAATTAATGGGGATATTACACCAAGTTATACACAGTCTTGTACATCTCGATGAAATATGTAAGCACGAAATGTAAAGTACCAACATTCTCGTTTTTGTCTAGTTTAGGAGATATTGATGTTTGAAAATCTATTTTTTCCTATGGGATTTCTCTTAGAATATATAATTTTTTTTCCGTGGAACCGACATTTTTTTGGATAGTTTTAGTTTTTTGTCTCCATATGTGTACATACATTAGTATCTATTTACGCGAAGCGGGCCACCCAACCACTTTGCTTACATTTAAAAGTAAGCAATAATTGGTTTCTTTCACGGCAAAACTATAATATATGTATTTCAATAGAAATTTCATAGGAAGTATTCAATTTTCAAACTTCGATATCTCCTAAACAAGGCGAAAACTAGATTGTTGGTACTTTTTATTGATCTATGTCATTGAGAACTACAAAACTGCGTTCTCAGGACTTAGTGCCTAGGAAATCGAATAACGAATGTTTTGAGTTTCTTGACTATTGACAACCTATTGCCAAATATCGTTTGTTTTGTGTTAATTTCAATTTTGTTTATTACATATTTCGTAAAACAAACAATAAAATTGAGACATACATATATATGTATGTATTACATATGTATATACATTTATATGTATATATTACATACATATATCCATTCATATGTATGTATTACATATATACATTCATATGTACATATGTACATATGAGCATGTGACTGGGCGACGCTATCGTCTCACAAACATTCGAGAGTTTAAACTGTCATGAGAAAGCAAAAACAGCTCTCCGGGGACACGATAATAAACAGAAGGTTCATTCTGCACAACACGAATGTTTGTAAGTTAGCTGGATCCCGTACGAACCCAGCCGAGTCAAATATTTGTATTTACATGTACAAAAGTTGTAAATCCATATGTATGAATGTATTCCTTCTTTATAATTAGATGTTATCCTACTTGATGCTCAGCTACAAACAAATAAGCGTTTCCGATTTCCCAGAGCTTGATGAAATGCCCCAATGCTTTATGAAATTTCATACTAACAAAAGATCAGTAATAGCAATTCTGCAAACAGAATTTGTTTAGCAGCGTCGCCTCTGCTTTAATTAACAAGGCTATTCGAGACTTTGTAAATAATTTTTTCGAAAGGAAAACATTTAACCTGGTTAAGATATACATACATATGTACACACATATGTACATACGTTTACATGCCTAAGTGCATAACTTCTATTAAATATTTCGAAGCCCTTTTTTCATTTTTCTAATAACATTACTAATTTTTGTACTTGGCTAAACTCATTCCATTATAATCGGTAAAATGACCCGCCTAGGAAATACCAATTAGAAGCTGTAGATTGCTCGTTAGGATTGCACCAACACTAATCTTGAGAGGTTTGCTATTATAAAACATCCCGCGCAATACTATTTCTTTCGGTAGAGGTTAGGGTGTACTCCAAATGAAGCTCTTTGTAAAATTAAGAACATATAAAAAATGGTGTAGGCACTCCAGTCACTTTCCGTGCCGGCAGCTAACCCATTATGAGAGTTTCAGATAATTACAGGACATACGCGGATTTAATTGATTCAATGTACATTCGTTCACTGTGCTTTGGGCCATATTCTAGGTTTTCAGTCAACAGTAGCATGTATACAATAATTCATCATTTTATTTATCGAAAACAAAACAGCACACAAATGTAGCGAAAATAAAAAAAATAAAACCACTGCATAATCCGAGACTATCTATTGCGCCATTTTGTTCCCTATCAATTACTTTCACTTTAAATTAATAGAACAATGTACACATTCACTTACCTTTTTACTTGTAAGGTGATAAAATTTACTTTGAAGTTGAAAAAAAGTATTTTGAAGATTTCTTCGAATCGCCACAAATTTACTACAAAAAATGTTAGACAAATCGAACAATGAAAATGTTTTCTTCCTATTTTTTCTTCATTTGTTTTATCCAATTTTCCAATGTATTGGTTTCTGGATAAAGAGCCGAATTATTCCTCTAATTATTTGGAGAACCGCTCTTGAAATTATGACAATGTATGCATATAACACAAACGGTTTAATTATTCGACAAACTCACCCTCAAATCGTCCGTTGCAAAGCCGACGACTAAACAAATTTTTGAAGGCGGCCGCACGCCATTCGCAAATTTTTATTAACGAAGATGTTTGCATAAATTAACGAAGCTTTATCGAATAAAGTGGCGACACCTATGGTTTCTGCATAATATGAGAGGCATGTTTGTTTAAGGATTATTTTTAACAAAACAGTACGCAAAACAAAAATTTCATTCAACAACACATTCTCCATAAAAAAAACATGCAGAAACGCTACAATCCGTCTGGAACGGATCATATGATCGCTTATCCTCCTTCGTATACAGCTCATATAAAGTGTACGTGGCCGAACTACATTATTTTATTGAATTACTACGATAACTTCGAACTTTTGAGAACGTTATGCCATGATCCCACCAAACCGAAACTACAATACAAATATTTGGTGCAACAGATCCATGGGACACAGGGCCTAGCTGCTCACAACCATTTGTGTTGTGTGTGTTATAATTTTTACACCAATGCAAGGGGCCTACGGTTTAATGCCGTGTTTTTTTATTTCAGATGATTGTTCATAACAGTTTTACTCTCAGATGTTTGTCAGACACTCACGAGAGGTGGGGTTGCGAAAGAAATTTAGGTGTTATCTGGGGATTGAACCTCAAACACCTCGCTCCATAGTCCAACGCACTAACTACTTGAGCCACGGCGAGCACAACTTTTACTGAAACCTCGAAAGTGATTCATACCAATTTGAAATCATTTCAAATGTCAATACATGTCAATTTGAAGTCAATGTCAATAAATGTCAATTCTGAAGTAGTTGACAAAACAATTGTCAACAATATGGTTACATTATCTGCTACAATATGGCTACTTCATTCACATGAACACTGTGGCTACACACAAAACAAGGCTCCATTGAAAGGAAAGCAATTTTGACTGATGGGGAACGCTGAAATCTAAAACATAAGATATCGTTGAAGTGGTAGGTTGAAACGGATAAAATTTTTCGATAATTAACCTTTTGTATGACAATGCATCTCATTTGGTTTGAAGTGGATCACATTTCTGTTTCCGTTCTTTTTGATTTGTCCTTTATTTTAATAACTTTGATGGCCGTCATTAGAAAATTACGTTGTATTTAGGAATCAACCGGTAAACCGTCGTGCAAAGTACTCCGCCGATCCGAGTTACATTCAATCATAAAATCATTATGTGTATTCCTCAACAGGCATACCGAAAGATACCTATAACCTCTAAGGTTTTGATAGAACAGGAAATACAATTGCATGCATAGTTTCAAAAAAAAGTAATAAAATTCCTTGCTAACAGTGATTGGATTATCATTGCAAAAATGACACAGTATTCATACATTCTAGTAGATTATTTGTTTTGCCCATTAAAAGATGTCATCCATTTCATTTACATTAGATATATAACCAGCATGAGCAACAGGCCTGGTTTTAATAAAGAATCGATTGAAAATCGTTTTTTCCTTTAATATCTTTCGCATTATAGTGTTCCACTTCCGCACCATATGCACCCTCCGACGAACAGCAAAAAATTAAGAAGGAAACGCTTTGAAAACAGACCATTCATACTTTCACAGAGAATTATATTTATGAGTCTTCTGTACGATGTAAGTCCTCCAACGGTCTGAAAAAAAATAAAAATATGTGAGAAACGAAACGCTTTGAGAACAGAACATAAATTCTTCCACCGAGAACTATATTTTGAATGGATTTTCGGTGGATTTTCGATGGAATCGACCCTTCTTTCTTACTCACTTAAAATATACCCGTATCGCGCAACACGACTTACAATCCAATGATCATGATAATTACCACATTTATGTGGTGGATTGAATCCGGATTCAATTCGGGTTGAGTGCCATAAAAACGCAGATTGGATTGAAACTGGATTGACTCGATCCGATCACAAAATTTAAATGCGGCGGATCGAAAAATTGAGTTTGACAGATAGCGAAAAAAAAAAATAAGTGTGTTTTTCCGCGGACAGGAGAAGAAGTGTCAAACTCACTCCTCTTTCGATTCGATTCCAACTCGATCCCTCAATCCGGTTACAGCGAAAACTTGGGTTGAAACTCAATCCATTTTAAATCCAATCTCTCAATCCGGTCATATAAACGTGGTAAATGTAGCCAGGCACATACAAATTGAAATGGAAAGTTTATTAGTAAACAAATATGAGTGAAAAAAAAAAACAGAAAAAGACAAGCAGAAAAAAGTCATATGCAGGGTTGTTAAAAAAAAAACAGTTGATGTCGCACCATTTATGGTTGAGCCACAAAAAAGTCGAAAAATTGACAAAACAAAAGCCAAAAAAAATGTTAGCCCCGCTGAACTTTTGGTAAAGGGTAACAATATTTACGAAATTAAAAGAGGCTTAACAGCAATTAGTTGTGACAGTGAAATCTCTACGGAGAAGATCGACGAAGAAATATAAAACAAATTGAGTGATAAATATGAAATTTTTATGCCAAAAATGAGAAATCCAACAATACTTATGTTTAAATATTAGAGTCAATTTAGAAATAATTTAATATATAATGTGTTATTGGAAGTTGGTAGTCAAGCCCTAAAATATAATACTTATAATGAGTGAAGGAAAAATGCTCATCAAATGTGATCGGTATTGTGTATGTATGAAAAACTAAACATCAGCCAGGGTTTTAAATGTCTCGGATATTATCACTAGCAGAAAATTATACTAGTGATAAGATGTGGTCAAAGTGATCACGGAATTAAAGACTGTAAAATGTGTTAACTGCTATAAAGCTAAACTATAAATAAATTTTGATAATATTGACTTCAACCATGATGTGAAAATGAAAAGTGTTGACTGTTTTTTTTTTTTTTCTGTTTATTTACCACTATTGAATTTTTACAATTTTTTTTGCAGAAATAAACTTAAACTACTAATGTAACTATAATGATTTTGTAAAGTAACTGACCTGAAGGTTCTCAATACTTATTATATTATTATATGATATTAAGTTAACATTATTTCTATTGTGTATTATAGGAAAATGTGGGAAAAAACCAATTACAAATATTATCTATTTTTTAAACAAGAACAAAAAACACATAGTACAGAAAAAGCCTAATACTAACTTAACCTAACCTATCCTAGAACTAGGCCCTGACATGTGATTTCCAATCCGTCAATGCTTAAGTCAAATCAACAACAGAATCATCGGCGCATTAGAGATCACATGCCAGGGCCTAATACAACTTAACCTAATCGTTAGCCACAATCCAGTCGAGCCACCAGTTAACTGATCAGCATATAAAAGAAAGATTAGCATTTAAATGAACTTCAGTATTTGTATGTATCTAAAGGTACAAGCTCTAGAACACAATTTTTTGTTAATTTAAATCAATAGTTGCCGATAACAACTTTGATTTCATATTTACGAGTGAAACCCATGTTACGAATGTGGACGATTACATAACAATAGAATTACAGAAATACAATTCTGTAAGTGTGACTCTGAATTTCCGCATATTGTAATCTAAACAGAGCAATCGAAAAAAAAGTTTGGTGGTTGCTCATAAAAATGTGTTTTGGAAGCCTGGTGTTTGTTGCTGGTTTTACCGATACCCAAGCTACAATGAATATGTGTTCACTTCGCGGAGTGGTTAGACAATACTGACTGTCGCGGAGTGGTTAGACTATGTATAAGACATAAGAAGGTTTTTTGATGAAAACGCCCCCAAAAAGTGGGCGTGGCCAAAACTGTTCTACGGGTGAATTGTAGGGAATCTGAATACCTAAATATTTGGACTTAACAAAATTTTTCGGTTTCATATAATTTAGTGAAGTTATAAAAAAGTAGGCGTGGCAGTGGGCGGATTTAAAAAAAATTTACACTTCTACTGTATCTTTTCGTCAGAAGCCCAGATATGAAATTTCAGCATCCTAGTTAAAAATTTAAGGCTCAAAAATCGGTTTTATGATGAAAACGCCCCCAAAAAGTGGGCGTGGCCAAAACTTTTGTACGGGTGAATTGTAGGGAATCTAAATGCCTAAATATTTGGTCTTAACAAAATTTTTCGGTTTCATATAATTTAATGAAGTTATGAAAAAATTTCATCGTCCTAGCTCAAAATTTAAGGCCCAAAAAGCGGTGACATACGGACGGACGGTCATCGCTCAATCGATTTCGCTATTGATGCTGATCACGAATATATATACTTTAAAGGGTCTATCTCGATTATTTCTCTATGTTACAAACTATGTGTCAAACTTAATATACCCTTAGGATAGGGTATAAAAAGAACAACTGGGACGTACATATTTGCATCTTTACGCTGAAGCTTTACAAATTATTCAGGATCAAGTTAAATAGTTAAAGTCAATAGTCTGAAACGATAAGTTTGAAATAAAGTGGGCGTGGCATTCCGGATTCTTAACTGCGATAACTTTTAACGGATGTTATATCCATTCAAAGTTTCATTAAAGCATATACATAGAAAAGGTGCAACCTGTTTGGAAGGTATCGATTGATATCCTATCCTCCTTTCTATGTAGCCCTTATAAAGTGAGCGTGGAATATTACATTTCTCGATTTACAACGATAACTTTGAACGTTTGAGGATGTTATAGGCTTTTGGATGAACGTGTTCCCAAAAAGTGGGCGTGGCTAAGGAAAATGTATGGATGAATTGACAATATCTAAATATTTGGTCTTAACAATATTTTTCGATTTCACGTAAAATAGTCAGATTGTAAAAAAGTGGGCGTGGCACTGGGCGGACTTCAATCATTTTTACATTAGTATCTACTGTATTTTTTTCTTAAAACCCCAGATATGAAATTTCGTCTTTCTTGCTCAAAATATAAGACCCAAAAAGTTTATAGAGCGGAAGCAAATGGAACAGTGTGTCCATAGCCACAGTAGGAGTGGTTCTCAGAGCACCATTAATACAGACGCATGCCGTTCTTTCCAACGACTGAGAAGGTTTTAGTGGATGGCTTTATCCAGCGCAGTCCACCAGACAATCACGCCATGCGTAAGTATGGGTCAATATGTAATTCGAGGCTGAAGTCCCCATTTACTTCCAATAAGTTTAAGCTTAATGCACTATCTAGGATTAGGCGCCTAAGTATTTGGCCGTATTTGTGAGCACCAGGGAGATGCCGTTAAGTTTCCTCTTCCTTGTGAAGAGGAACAGTTCGGTTTTCTGAGGATTTCAAGGTATCAGGGTTAAACAGGTTGAACTTTGATTCATCACTGAAAAGAATGGTCTACGGACCAACTTATATGTGCTTTTGCAAAATCTGATCTGAGAGGATTTTAAGATTTTTAAGATCCGAGGCACCTTTTCATCAAATAAAAACTAAAATGGATCGATTTGCCTACACAGACATCTTAAATGAGCAACCGTTATCATATGCTGAAAGCCATTTTGATGGGTGTTTCAACATGACAATGATCCGAAACATTCGAAGGTGCTCAAAGAGTGGTTATCAACAAATAGGATTCAAGTTTTGGAGTGGTTCCCCAATCCTCCGACTTGAATCCCATTGGAAATTTCTTTGGCATCTTAAAGGGTAGAGTTTTGAATCAACGCTTCAAAAATAAGGAAGAGCTCATGAAGTGTTTGAAAACGGAGTGGAAATTGACCAACGTCCACAATAAAAACCTAATCGAGTCTAAGCCCCGTAGATGTGCGGAGGTAATCAAAAATAAAGGTTATCACACCAAATATGTATTAAAAGTTACATAGGTTTTGATCAGCTGCATTTTGAAAGGAATATGTATTTGATTTTTTTTACTTTGAATGAATTGATTTTCGATTTTTATTTTTATGTACTACACATATCTAAGTACTTGGTGGGTTGGTTGGTTGGTTGGTTAAGACCGGAGGAGGTCCATTGTGCTGCCGATGTGTGGGTGGGTGGATGGATCAACCTCTTACATTGGGAACCATTCACTTCTTTGTATGAAGGAGCGAATCTTAGCCGTACAGGCGTAGCTGAGATCGTTTAGATCATTGAAAAGGTATTCGCCTAATGAAGCCTTCCTAGTGTTGGCGAGTGCAGGGCACGTGCACAGGAGGTGATGGTGATAGTCGCTTCTTCTCCGTCCGTACAGCTTCTACAGAAGTCGTTGTAGTAGATGTCCAATCTTTGAGCATGTCTTCCTATAGCACAGTGTCCAGTGACGGTGTTAACTATCTTGGAGATGGTTCCTCTCTTATGTTTTAGGAGTCCAATTGACCTGGTTATACCCTATCCTAAGGGTATATTAAGTTTGACACATAGTTTGTAACATAGAGAAATAATCGAGATAGACCCTTTAAAGTATATATATTCGTGATCAGCATCAATAGCGAAATCGATTGAGCGATGACCGTCCGTCCGTATGTCACCGCTTTTTGGGCCTTAAATTTTGAGCTAGGACGATGAAATTTCATATCTGGGCTTCTGAGAAAAAGATACAGTACAAGTGTAAACATTTTTGAAATCCGCCCACTGCCACGCCCACTTTTTCATAACTTCACTAAATTATATGAAACCGAAAAATGTTGTTAACACCAAATATTTAGGCATTCAGATTCCCTACAATCCACCCATACAAAAGTTTTGGCCACGACCACTTTTTGGGGGCGTTTTCATCACAAAACCGATTTTGTGATGAAACTGGGCTTCCAAGAAAAAGTACAGTACAAGTGTAAAATTTTTTTACATCCGCCCACTGCCACGCCCACTTTTTCATAACTTCACTAAATTATATGAAACCGAAAAATTTTGTTAAGTCCAAATATTTAGGTATTCAGATTCCCTACAATTCACCCGTAGAACAGTTTTGGCCACGCCCACTTTTTGGGGGCGTTTTCATCAAAAAATCGATTTTGATAAAATTTTACATGTAACATCCTCAAACGTTCGAGGTTATAACCATATTTGAGTACGAAATGCAATTTGGCCACTTTATAGAGAGGAGGATAGGGTATCAGACGATCCGTTCCAGACGGATTGTAGCTTTTCTGTATGTTTTTATTTAAAATCGGCCACAGTAGCTTAGCGGTGTGACATTTTTTCAAGTTGATGCTATCGATGGTTAGCCTCCTTCTCCGCGTCAGCGTTGATGAAGTATTTAACATAAGACGTAGGCGCCTTGATGTCGGTGACGTTTATGCTGTTAAGACCAGAGGAGCCCTGTCTGGCTAGTACGTCCGCCTCACATCTCTTTGGTATGTCACATTGACATACATTTACTGTCCAGCTATCTCGTTAAGAAATACGCGGCAGTCTTTCACTGCCTTGGATCTCGTTGTGCTGGATGCTAGGGATTTGATGGCTGCCTTACTGTCGATGTATATTACAATATCCGACGCTGATACAACCGCCAGCCAGTCAGCTACTTGACGAATGGCAGCGACTTCAGCTTGAAGGTTAAAGGAGAGGTGAATATCCAGGTCTTCGGAGCACAGACTCCGTCCTCGATTTTGGACCTATCCGTGAAAATTGACAGCGAATCGTGGTACTAGACATCCCGTTGTATCCATTTAGTTCTGTCTGGTAATGAGAAATAGTAGCCCATGTGAAGTAGTATTCAGTGGGAAGGTGGTCGGTGACCTGCAGAAGATGACGAAGCATCAGTAATGTTCTGGCATGTCCAATGTGTTGCTTCTTCCATTGTTTAGAGCTTCTCAGCCTTATTGCTGAGCAGGCAACCAGTTGTTTGATGACGATGTCGATTGGGAGTAGGAGAGTGGGTGAGGTTCTCAGTGCACCAGTAATACTGAGACATG
The DNA here is from genome assembly GCA_905220385.1 of Xylota sylvarum. Lineage (NCBI taxonomy): Eukaryota > Metazoa > Arthropoda > Insecta > Diptera > Syrphidae > Xylota > Xylota sylvarum. Next base: position 62,631,026 of record LR999957.1, on the reverse strand, counting down.
TTCGTTTGATCTGTTCCAATATTATTAGGTTGGACTTCTTCTCCAGGGCGGGTCACTAGACCAATATTCCATACATGATGATCAGTTTTATTACCGTAGTGTATAGCCAATGTTTGTTTGTAGGCCCTAAGTGGAGCCTACTGCTTTTTGCATATATATAGGGCAGTCAGGGATTTTCTGGCACGTTCGAATATGTTTTCTCTCCAAAGAAGCTTGCAGTCAAGCATTAGGGTATTTACCTATTACTAGTATAGCGACGTCGTCCACGTAGGCACTGACTTTGCATCCACTTTTTATACCCTATCCTAAGGGTATATTAAGTTTGACACATAGTTTGTAACATAGAGAAATAATCGAGATAGACCCTATAAAGTATATATATTCGTGATCAGCATCAATAGCGAAATCGATTGAGCGATGACCGTCCGTCCGTCCGTCCGTCCGTCCGTCCGTATGTCACCGCTTTTTGGGCCTTAAATTTTGAGCTAGGACGATGAAATTTCATATCTGGGCTTCTGAGGAAAAGATACAGTACATGTGTAAAAATTTTTGAAATCCGCCCACTGCCACGCCCACTTTTTCATAACTTCACTAAATTATATGAAACCGAAAAATTTTGTTAAGAGCAAATATTTAGGCATTCAGATTCCCTACAATCCACCCATACAAAAGTTTTGGCCACGCCCACTTTTTGGGGGCGTTTTCATCACAAAACCGATTTTTGGGCCTTAAATTTTGAACTAGGACGCTGAAATTTCATATCTGGGCTTCCAAGAAAAAGATACAGTACAAGTGTAAAATTTTTTTACATCCGCCCACTGCCACGCCTACTTTTTTATAACTTCTCTAAATTATATGAAACCGAAAAATTTTGTTAAGACCAAATATTTAGGCATTCAGATTCCCTACAATCCACCCATACAAAAGTTTTGGTCACGCCCACTTTTTGGGGGCGTTATCATCAAAAAACCTATTTTGATAAAATTTTACATGTAACATCCTCAAACGTTCGACATTATAGCTATATTTGAGTACAATATGCAATTTGGCCATGCCCACTTTATAGAGAGGAGGATAGGGTATCATACGATCCGTTCCAGACGGATTGTAGCTTTTCTGTATGTTTTATATTTTCAGAAGGGCTTCGTTGAGCAATAAATTCCATAGTAATGGAGACAATACTCCCCCTTGGGGGGTACCACGGTGTGCTTGTCGTTTGACATTGCTGCTTCCGAAGGACGCAATGATTACCCTGCTTTTAAGCATATGTTTCGCAGATATTAAGCCTTCGTAGGGCATTGATTATCGAATATGTTTCGACGTTATGGAAAGCTCCCTCAATGCCGTTTCCACAGACTTGCCTTTTTGATAGGCGTGTTGTGACGCAGATAGTAGGGTGTTATCAATTGCGGCCTTGATGTGAAGATCTATGATTCTTTCAAGGATCTTTAGAAGGAAAGACGTTAGGCTGATTGGTCTGAGGTCTTTCGGAAGGGTATGCGATGTTTTGCCTGCTTTAGGTATAAATATCACCTTTACCTCGGTCCAGGCGGCCGGCATTGTTCCTAGCTCCAGACAGCCCTTCAGGATACAGGGCATGGTATGCGCTATAATGCTGAATGTCGCCTGGATTTGTGCCGGGAATATGCCATCCGGTCCCGAGGAATTGAAGGGCTCGAAACTGGCCGTCGTCCATTTCAGTTTCTCTTCATTGATGAGTTCAGGAGGTAGCGGCGAGCGTGCAATATTTGTCAGAGCAGGATCATTGATAGCGATAGGCGTGCAGCCGGGGAAATGAGTGTCCATAAGTAGGTTAAGCGATGCTTCATCAGATTCCGCCCATGATCCATGTTGAAACTTAAACGCAGGAGTTTTCTCCATATCAAACTTTCCCACCCCATTTACTCCCATACGCACGCTCTAAAAAATTATCCCATTAAGTTTCCTACAGTGCACTCACTACACTCAACACCTGCCAAATCCCAGACAGAGTGTCACATTTCGTCTGGCGACGAAACCACTTTTATTTCCCACATTTCAATTCCCGAATTCCTTTCCCACGATTTTTTGTTTTTAGAATAGTATTTAAGCTTAGATTTTTGTTTAATAAATTCACTTGTTACGAAGCAGTAATAGTCATTGGTTTTATTAGATCAAAAGAGATCTATTCATTTTTGGTGACCCCGACGTGATCTTGCTTCCCCCCACCAGTGGTAAGGGGCAAATCACTTTCTTCAAATCGACACAAGCGTTACCAGGGCTTCAAACACTGGTATAATAAGTGCTCTTATAGTTATCATATAGTATAATACACGCGTTACCAGGGCTACAACACTGGTATCATCATAATCAGGCGAAGAATCTAAGTTTTGTCATACAATCTAGCCATCAATCGCTAATTTTAAAATATGGATGAGATGGAGGTGTTCCGCATCATTGCCAGGCAAAAGGCATTAGCAGAGGACCTGCAGGAATGACAAATCAATATTGGCAAAGATGGTCCCGCCAGGAAAACAGCCGCCTATCGGGACAAGAGGCTGAATATAATTGAACACATATGGCTGGAGTTCAGCGACAATCATGAACGAGTTAAAGACTCCGTCAAACATGATACACCATACGTACAAGGCAACACATTTGCCAGGGTGAAGCAGATTTATACTGAAATCAAACAGTATCTGTCGTCGATGCCGGAGGACGAAGATGCTAACCTCACGGACGACGATCAGCAATCAACTGTTCCATCTGGAGCGCCGTACATGGGCAACAAGCCAGTACCAGAGTTTTTAAAAATTATTCGACGACAGAAATCAACCGCACAAGCATTGCAACGATTGTTCACCAAGCTTGACGAAAGTTCAATGGAAGAGTGGACAACTACGTTCTGTCAGCTTAAAATAAATGCTTTAAACAAGTATTGGGGGCAAATTGAGGAGATGCATCAATTGGCAGCAGAACTGGTGGAGGACCCTCTTGAACAAGGCTACCAAATGGAAGAGCACCTAAGGCTGGAGGACGAAGTTAACAGTCATGTTATCGCATTAACTACAAGATTAGAACAGTTGACGAATCAACCGAATACATCCCAAGCCACAATATCGATGTCTGCCACAAGTATGCCCAATACAACAATCAACCTGCCAAAGATCACACTACCAAAGTTCGATGGGGACTATTTAAAATGGAGACAGTATAGTGATTTGTTTACTGAACTAGTGCACAATCAACAAATCGCTAACTGCCAAAAGTTGTTTTACTTGAAGACCACTCTTACAGGCGAAGCCGAGAAATTAATTCGGCACTTTACCACGTCCGACGCAAACTATCTTGCTGCATGGAAGGTAATAACTGAGCGGTATGAAAACACCCGGCTTTTGGTGACAGCTTTAGTAAATAAGCTACTGGCGCAGCCTACCATACAACACGAAGGAGCAAATCAAATTAATGCATTGCACGATACTACACAGGAGTGTCTCTTGAGTCTGGGAAATCTTGGCATCATCATCACAAATTAGGATCCTCTTCTGATGAATATTCTTCTGAAGAAGTTGGATAGAAGCACACTAACCATTTGGGAACAATCACTCAAGCAGCCGAAGGCACTACCCAGCTTCCCTGACTTCCTTTTATTTTTGGAAACAAGATTTCAATCATTGGAGGCACTGGTTACTAAAACATACAAGGTCAATACAGACGATACAAGACGATCACCACGAGTATCTCTTGCAGCGAGGAAAGAAGCGAGCAATAAATGTACCATTTGTCATCAACAAAGTCATCCCCTCTTCAAATGTTCTAAATTCCTGCAGCTCGCACCCAAGGGAAGATTTCAAGAAGTGAAGGCTTTGAGCAGGTGCATCAATTGCTTGAGATTTTTGAATCAGGCTTCCAATTGTACTTCTGGACAATGCACCAAGTGCAATAAATTTCATCACACCCTGCTGCACATCCAATCACCAGAGATACGACAGCAAATTGCAGCTCAAATTCCACCGATTGACAATAGAACCAGCCTGTCAGCAACCAATTCAGACACTACAGCATCAAAATATGTTTTCTTGGGAACGGCTGTTATTAATGTACTCACTCGGAATAATAGCCCAACGAAGGCAAGAGCATTGCTGGATTCCGGATCGCAAATGAGTTTCATTACTGAGAAATTAGCAAATCAACTACGGCTAGTTTCAAAGAATGAATCATTGCAAGTTTCTGGAATGGGAAATAAGCCCATCCAAATCAGTAAGAAGGTTAACCTTTGCCTTCAATCTCGAGTTACTGGCTACATCGCAAATCTGCAAGTGCATGTCTTGAAAACCATAACTTCCAGACAACCAAGCCAATACATCGACAGTAGTCAATGGCGGTTACCGAAGAATATCAAATTGGCAGACCAAACATTTAACCAGCCTCAAGAAGTCGATATTCTCATCGGAGCAGAACTTTATCCCGATTTACTGTCGGTAGGCCAAATTAAGATCAATAACGGAGGGCCCACTTTACAAAACACGCAGCTTGGGTGGGTAGTCATTGGAAAGACTACATTTGAAGAACCCTCAACTTTATTTTGCGGCATCGGGGTGGACACTTCGACCTTGGACAATCTCGTACAACGATTTTGGAGCTTAGAGGAAGCCCCATCTACATCGACAATGAACCAGGGCCGATTAACTACGGATGAACGTCAATGCGAGGAAATCTTCACAACATCTACAACAAGAACAAATACTGGTCGTTACATTGTGAAACTGCCATTTAAGCATAGTCCAACAAGTCTTGGACAATCCAGGGAAATAGCTACCCGAAGATTTCTGAGTTTGGAGAAGAAGTTGAATAAACTGCCGGTAATACGTCAACAGTACGCTGAGTTTATGAAGGAATACATAGAATTAGGCCACATGACAGAAATTAGTTGCAATTCAACTTCAATTAAAACCCCGAATTTCTTCCTACCACATCATTGTGTACTACGCCCTGAAAGCAGCTCAACTAAGTTACGAGTGGTATTCGATGGATCCTCAAAGACGTCAACAAATATATCACTCAACGATATTTTGCATACTGGACCAGCCCTACAGAATGATCTACTCTCAATTCTTCTGCGCTTCAGAGTCCATACATATGTATTCACCGCCGATATATCCAAGATGTATCGCCAAATACTGGTGGATGACTGCAGCAAACAGTTCCAGCATATCATTTGGAGAGATTCCCCCAATCAGCCACTAAAAGTATATCAACTCAACACCGTGACGTACGGTACCAAATCTGCACCTTATCTAGCAATAAGATGTCTCCACGATTTGAGTCAAACAACAGGTGCCAGACATACCCTTGCAGCGGCCATCGTACAACAAGATATCTACATGGACGATATCTTAACAGGCACCAACGACCTAAATAAAGCTCTTCGGATGCAGAAGGAGCTTAAGGACTTACTTGAACAAGGCCAATTTCATCTACGAAAATGGTGTGCGAATGCACCAGCGCTTCTTGCAGATATACCAAAGGCAGATTGTGATACGGAAAATGATCTACACGATCAAAATGAAGGATCTGTCAAAACTCTTGGTATGACCTGGTTGCCCTCATCAGATCAATTCCTCATCAAAACGAAATGGAAAGAAGCGACAAGAGTCACTAAGCGGTCCATATTAGCAGACACTCCTAACATTTTCGATCCAATCGGAATTGTAGGTCCAGTCGCAATACTCGCAAAAATATTTATACAAGAATTATGGATCTCTAAATTGGACTGGGACGCGGCGTTACCCATGGAGATGCACACTAAATGGATGGCCTTCAGAAAGAGTCTACTCCAGCTCAACAACCTCAAAGTACCTAGACACATAATGTTACCAGATGCAACTAGTGCGGAGCTTCATGCATTTTCCGATGCCTCTCAACGATCATACGGAGCTGTGATCTACCTGAAGTCTACAAATCAGCGAGGAGAAATAAACGTACAGTTGGTATGCTCCAAATCTCGAGTTGCGCCAATCAAACAACAAACCATACCTCGTCTTGAGCTGTGTGCCGCGAAGCTGATGGCACAATTGGTAAAGTTTGTGAAAGTAAACCTCTTCTTCTTCTTAGGTGGCGCTACAGTTCGGGGTAAACCTGGGCCTTAACTAACAAGCCTCTCCATTTAGCTCGGTCCTTAGCTAACTGTCCTTAAGCCGCCTTAGTTGCGCACTCCAAGCTTGTTCAGGTCCCCTTCAACTTGTGCGCGCCACCTAAGGCGAGGTCTTCCTTTGCTGCGTTGCCCCTCCGGGTGTGATTCGAAGACTCTTCGGGCCGGAGCACTGGTGTCCATTCGCTCTACATGTCCTAGCCATTTCAAACGACTAATGCGCAGTTTTTTAACTAGGTCGATGTCGCTGTACAGCTCGTATAGTTCGTCGTTGAATCTTCTCCTCCAAAGCCCGTCAACGCAAACGGCACCGAATATTTTACGAAGAATTTTTCTCACGAAACGACCGAGAATATCTTCATCCAAAAAAAATACAAATACAAATTTTTGGCGCAACAGGTCCATGGGACCCAGGGCCTAGCTTCTCACAACCATTCGTGTTGTGCGTGTTATATTCTTCACATGAATGGAAGAGGCCTACTGTTTAATGTTTTGAGAAGCTTTTTCGTGACAGTTTTACTCTCGGATGTTTGTCAGACGCTCGCGAGAGTTGGGGCCGTGAAAGAAATTTAAGGTGTTGTCTGGGGATTGAACCTGGAACCCCTTGCTCGGTAGTCCAACGCACTAACCACTTGAGCCACGGCGCCCACATCTTCATCCGCTTTTGATAAAGTCCAAGCTTCAGCGCCATAAAGAAAAAAAAACTGGGATGATCAAGGTTTTATATAGAGTCTCCTTAGTTGTTCGGGATAGGGCCTTACTACTCAATTGCCTTCTCAGCCCAAAGAAACAGCGATTGGCAAGAGTTATTCTTCGTTTTATTTCTGCTGAGGTGTTATTTTTAGAATTGATAGCAGAGCCGAGGTAGACAAAGTCCCTTACTACCTCAAAGTTATAGCTGTCGATTGTGACGTTCTGTCCAATTCGTCGATGTTGCGTGTCCCTTCTGGTTGACAGCATATACTTGGTTTTGCCCCGTTTACCGTTAAACCCATTTTGGCAGCTTCTGTTTCAATACTAGCGAACGCCCCGGTGACAGCCCGCTGTGTTCTTCCAATAATGTCGATATCGTCGGCATACGCTAGTAGTTGCACAGACTTTTGAAAGATTGTGCCTCCGGTGTTGGCTTGTGAGTTTCGCACAATTCTCTCAAGAACGATGTTAAAAAAATCACATGACAGCCCGTCACCTTGTCTAAATCCTTTTTTGACATCAAAGGTCTCGGTGAGATCGTTACCGACCTCGATGGAGCAGCGACGTCCAACGTCATTCTGCACAGGCGAGCGAGTTTGGCAGGGATGTCAAAACTAGACATGGCTCTGTATAGCTCGTCTCTATAGATGCTGTCATATGCGGCCTTAAAATCGATGAAAAGATGGTGGGTATCGATTTGGATATCTTGAGTTTTTTCCAGGATCTGCCGAAGTGTGGAGATTTGATCTATTGTGGACTTTCCTGGTCTGAAACCACACTGATAGGGCCCAATCAGGTTGTTGACGAAGGGTTTCAGACGTTCACACAATATGGCAGATAGGATCTTGTACGCGATGTTGAGGAGACTGATACCTCTGTAATTGGCGCAATTGAGCGGATCTCCTTTCTTGTGGATCGGGCAAACGGTGCTGAGATTCCATTCATCAGGCATACACTCATCTGACCAAATTTTAGAAATGAGTTGTTGTATGCTCTCTACCAGGTCATTTCCAGCTGCTTTGAACAGCTCGGCTGGTAAGCCGTCAGGTCCAGCAGCCTTGTTGGACTTAAGTTTGGATATTGCTATCCTTACTTCGTTTTGGTCAGGTGGACGGAAGTTTTGGCTATCATCGTCTAGATTGAATGGTGCATTCTGCCTGACAGCGGGATGTTGGTCTTCGTCGCCGTTATACAGTCTGCAGAAGAAGTTTTTCCATATTCTCAGCACCGACTGTGACTCTACTACGAGGTTTCCTTCTTCATCTCTACAGGCTTCATCTGTACGGGTCTTGTTAGCCTGACACGTTCTTTTTACCTGTTGGTAAAACTTCCGTACATTATTCCTGGAGTATAATCTCTCAATATCTTCGATCGCGCGCTAATCGTGCTCTTTTTTCTTCCTTCGGAGAAGCCGATGTTCTTCCCGTCTCTTCTGCTCGTAGAGCTCACGAGCAGCTCTCGTCCTTTTTTGCAGCGCCGCTTTGTATGCCTGCTGTTTAGCTGCATGTGCTTGCCGGCACTCATCGTCAAACCAGGGGTTTCTAAGTGGTGGTCGGGTGAAACCCAGCACATCAGTTGCGGCACTTCTGATGGCTTGTTGGCAGCGTTGCCACTGGTGTTCGGCGCTTGATGCTGGCGGCATAGGAGTAGTTGAGAGGTTTCGGGATACGCGTTCGGCGAAGGTTCTGGCGATCTCTTGCGATTGCAGCTTTTCGACGTCAAATCTTCTCACAGTAGTTCTTCTTAATTGTGGCGTTTGGGATATCCGCATTCGTACCTTGGCTGCGACAAGGTAGTGATCCGAATCCATGTTGGATGCTCGGAAGGTTCGGACATCCAGAATACTGGAGGCATGCCTTGCGTCGATCGCAATGTGGTCAATTTGATTGACCGTTTGATAATCAGGAGACCGCCATGTCCCCTTGTGGATATTGAGATGAGGAAACCGTGTGCTTGCTATGGTGACGTTTCGCCCCGCCGCGAAGTCAATAAGCCTAAGTCCGTTTCCGGACGTGGTGTCGTGGAGGCTGTGCTTACCAATCGTCCTACCAAAGATGTCCTCCTTTCCTATCTTGGCGTTAAAATCGCCTAGAACGATTTTAACGTCATATTTAGGGCAGAAACATTCTTTGGTGGCGTCGTCCTTGTCTTCGGTGGGAGCGTGAGCGCATATAAGGCTTGTGTTGACGAATTTAACCTTGATGCGGATTGTCATAAGACGCTCGCTCACGTGTCGAAAGCTCAACACTTCTTGCCTAAGTCTGCCGCGTATAACGAACCCACATCCAAATAAGCGCTGTTTCTGTTCCCTATAGCAATCACCGTAGTATACGTCACAGTTTTTCATCCTCTTTTTGCCCGTGCCATCCCGTCGTCAACAGTGGGATCATCCTTATCCGAGGCTCGTTGTTGTTTCGTAACTATTGGCTTTTTTACGTGGTAGGGAAGTTACCCCAACGCACAACCCCCAACCTAGAGGACCAGTTCCTTTTTTTTTACCCCTAGGACAAGGGGTCGGATATTCCGGAGTCAGTACCCCGCTTCGGGGATGTGAGCGCTGCCGTTGGCCCATTAAGGGTTCATCCGCTACCAACTCTATTCCAACACCCTGACTCAGTATTGAAAATCCCTATAGACCTGGGATTCGAATATGTCGAAGCAGCTCATATAGGGATAACACTAATTCGGCCTAACTGGAACTGGTTGACGCCACCGTTGATTCCATCTAGAGAATTCGTCCGCCGTCGCCTGAAGCAAGAGAAGGTGTCCTAATGAGAAGACACTCCTCCCCCCTCTCTCGTTCGCTGCCACCAACAACCTTCCAAAGGGGTTGGTTACCCAATCTCCAGTTGAGGTACTAGGCACCCAGCAGCCACCATCGTGGAGGTGTAGAGTAGGAGTTGATAGTGAGAGGCTAAGGCGAGAACGCATCACTACCCTTTGAAAGTAAACCTACCAATTGGTATTAAGGAAGCAACTTTCTGGACTAACTCGCGAATTGTATTAGGGTGGATACACACGAAATCCCCCCTGTAAACGTTTGTAGCTAATAGAATTGCGGTCATTCAAGACGAAACTAATAAAAGTCAGTGGAAATTCATCAGCACTGATCTCAATCCAGCTGATCTTTTATCTCGAGGAATGTTTCCAGATCAGCTAATTAAGTCAACTGCCTGGTTTCAAGGACCAGCATTCCTACGAAAACCTCAATGCGACTGGCCAACACAACCATAGCTAGCAAAAGAAGAGGAGATACCAGAAATCAAGATAATGAAGACTGTCTTAGCAGCAGAAAACGTAGGCGACCATTTTCTCGAGCGGATCAACCACCGAAATTCATTCCCAACGCTGCAGAAAATAACGGCGTACATAATACGCTTCATTAGTAACCTAAAAAGAGCAAGAAATTATAGGCTTCTGGACAATGTTCTCTCAGTGCACTCACTACACTCAACACCTGCCAAATCCCAGACAGAGTGTCACATTTCGTCTGGCAACGAAATCACTTTTATTTCCCACATTTCAATTCACGAATTCCTTTCCCACGATTTTTTGCAGTAATAGTCATTGGTTTTATTAGATCAAAAGAGATCTATTCAATCCATTTGGGTTCATGAGAATACTCGGCACGGTTGGTGTTTTGGAGAGGACTTAGCGCATTTTCAATTTTGTCAAATTTCGTAGAAATTCACAGCTTTATGCCCAAAACACATGTGCAGAATATCTGTATGCAGCGCAGTGTGCGTCTCTGCACGTACATAAAACACATGCTACAGTCATTTGTGAATTGAATTATGATTTATTTTGCTCTGAACTTTTGAAAAGTAACTTTTTGTTTTGCATCTTTCTCATATTAAATTCTATTAACTGATGTTCAATTTTTTCAAAACACAAATACAATGAAACTTCAAAACTGGTGATACAAGACTCCTCAAACTGTGTTTTATGCAGCGAATTTAGACATAGGGACATGTTGCAGTGCTGCGGTGCATGCAGCGTTCATATGTAACTTCGCTCATTGCACCGCAATTTCTAGTACTGCGTCCAGAATTCTGCACATGTGGTTTGGGCATTACACAGTACGGGAATAGACCTAAGATGTTCATCAAGCAAGATCTGTCAAATATGTCATCGACGTCACCAGACACTACTCCACATTTCCCACTTAAATAGGAAACATGAACAGTCGCAAACGAATTTTTCTACGAAAACTTTTTTAGCAGGAGTGGTGTTAGCAGCCAATTGGAACAGAGCGTTATCTCGATTTCTTCAGATGGAGAAAAAATTTACCTGAATTTAGAACACATCAACGTGAAATCAACGAAAAAAGTATACTACCTGCCGCACAATGTAGTAGTCTAACCAGGCAGCTCATCAACCATGAATCGAGTTATCTTTGATGAGTCGGTCGACAGGAACGAGATCAGGAGTAAGTTTAAATCAGATAATGCTTGCAGGTTCAGTTATGCCACAGAACTTGTACTTCATACTAGTCCAATGGAGAAAACAAACTTGTATACAGTGCGGATATTGGAAAAATGTACCGCCAAATACTAGTGGATCACAAGGATAGAGATTTGCACTGTAGAGAGAAAACCCAACACTTAGCGAATAAGGGAATATCGGCTAAAAACTGTGACTTATGAAATGTTCTCTGCCATAAAGGACAATATCTGGCGATAAAAACACTTCAACAATTGGCTTGCGACACAAAAGGACATGTTTGAAATAACTGCAAAGGTAACTCACCTGGATTTTTACGTTGATGACGTACTTTCGGAAGCCGATACATTAGATGCAGCAGTACAAGCGCAAAAGCAATTCATGCAACTAATGGCGAGCGAAGGATTCAGTTTACGTGAATGGTCTTCAAATACAAGGGCCATTTTGAAAAATATAACATCCGAGGATCAAGAACAAGGAAGATTCAAACGAAATGGCTACGACCCCATTAAAACTCTAGAAATGTACGACCGAGGTCCGGCACGTTTGCATTCAAAGTGAATATTGAAACAGTAAATAAAAAATCGACAAAAAGGATAATAGTGTCAGAATCAGCGAGGCTATTTGACCCATTAGGCTGGCTAGTTCATATTATAATAAGAGCAAATCTAATCCAACAACTCTGGTAATAGGAAAAAACTTGTGATGAAGTACTTTCAAATGTAAACACTCGCGAATCGAAATTCTTCAGAAGCTAACTCTTTTGTATAGAAGAAATTACAATCCGTTTGGAACGGATCATTTGATGTCCTATTCTTCTTCTTTCCATCAGCTCTAGCAAAGTGGGCGTGGAATATTGCATTTTTTTATTGAATTACTATGATGACTTCGAATCTGAGGATGTTACATGTAAAATATTATGAGAATCGGGTTTTTAATAAAGGTGCCCCAAAAAAGTGGTCGTGGCCACATATGATATATGGATGAACTGTAAACAGTCTGAATATTTTCATTTTCAATTAATTTATTTATTTAGCATACTTAAAGTACTAAGCTATTGTATTACATATTTACATAAACTATTAAAAAAAATTTTTTACAAACTCTTTAATGTTGGGATTATATACTCTTAATATTTGTTTTTAATTTCTGTACAAAACGTTTAGGTTTCTTGTAAAATAATGAAATTATAATAAAGTGGGCCCTACTGTATCCTTGTACTGTATTTTTTCTAAAAAAAAAAACAGATATGAAATTTCATCCTCCTAGCCCAAAATTTAGATCCAACAACTGATGACACGCAGACAGACATCACACAATCGCCTTATCTTATTTATGGGGTCTATCTTAATTATTTCTCTATGTTACAAACTATGTATCAACCTTAATATAAACTTAGGATAAAGTATAAACATTATTTCCCACTTTAATTGAAAAAGAATAGAGTTGGTTGAGTTATAGAATAAAAACTTAATTTAAGTACGGGGAACAAATTATGTACCTACATATATTATTAGTTTTTAGTTGATAACACTACATTGAAGTAATCCAAAATCTAATGGCACCACTGCTAATTACCTTACGGCTTGTGGCTCTTCCTCTGTCTTTCTCTCTCTTTTCCTTCTTTCGTGTTTTTCTCAATGACAACAATACGAAAACAACTGCAATTTCCTTTTGTTTTGCTTTAGATTCCTTTTCTAGGCTTAGTTATCATCTCTTTTTCACGGCGCTGAACACTCGTAAGTGTAAATGAGACACCAACTATGCAGTCATTTTAGTTTATCTGTCAAATTAATATTAGGGGCGACGGCGATAGAAGCAGAAAACTTTGCGTTTTAATTTTTTCATTCATTATCTTTATCGCCGTTCGCTTTCGCAAGCAAAAAACACTCTTCATCATCAGCAGCAAAAGTGAAAATCGTCCCAAAGTCGACGTAACCCTCAACAGAAGATAATTTCTCTAAGAAAAAACAAAATCGTATTTTTTGGCGTCTTTTCCACGCTAATTAAACTCACTTATTTCTTTTGTAATTTTTCTGTGCTTGAATTTTTGCGAAAAAAGTGTGTCAGTATAAAAGATTTCAATAATTAGCACCCGTCTCCCATATATTTGCCTTCGTCCTTCTTGCCACAAACATCCAAGCCAGTCAGGTAACAACAAACAAACTAAAGAAAAATACAAAAAAAGCAATAAAAACAAAAGCAATGGATCGAAACAACGGGTGAGTTACATATTCTATCTATGTACATTTGCGTTTTGTGCGATAAATTGAGAAAAAAAAATTAATTCACAATCGATTGAGAATAGTGTCAATGAATGAACTTCTATAACCCATAAACATTCAGTCAGAGTGTTAGTATTGATTAACACTTCTAAAATTGAAACTTTTATTTAAAACTAGCAAGAAATCTAAGCAGTTTTCAAATGCTGGACGACGTGGTTCCACTTGTATACATTGATATGTACATATGAGCTTAAACATTTGTCTATAGTATGGAAAATTCAGAAAATATTTTTGGAAAATGCGGCTGAAAATTTAAGTTCGCGCCTTCATTTAGCTAAGTACGTTCATATGTATGTATGTACCTAATGATGCTCCGAACATCTTGTTTAGATACTTTTTTGGGGATGTTACGTTTTTCAAGGAAACAAGTTTTGAAAATGTTAAAAATATTATTGTAAATATAAATTTCATAGGAGAAATTGAATTTTCAAAGTTCGATATATTCCTACTATATATTTTGTGTTATATTCATCGAGAACAAAACTGTGTTTTAAAAATGTGTTTCCCCGGAGTTCGTAACCGTGTCTTAAATACTTTTAACCCGCGAAACAGGCCACCCAAGCACTGTGGTAACATCTAAAAATCATCAATAATTTGTCTTGCACGGCAAGAATATTATGTATTTCAATAGAAATTGTATTGGAAAGAATGTATTTTTAACATATCCTAGGCAAAAACGAGGTTTTTGGTACTTCATAATTTGAGACAAAATGTGTTTCAAAACGTGTTTTCCCGGAAATCATAATCGTGCCCAAATTTGAAAAAACTTCATAATACCAAAAGATGTTTTGGGGCCGCTTTCCATTATGGAAATATTTTTATATGTAAAATGGGCTCCTAAATTTTTTTTTTTTATTTATTTTGCGCGCAAACTATTATTAACAAAGTTATTAACATTTGAAGTTCCCAAAAGACCTCTAAACTGAACGTATTTTCGAGGTATTATTCACAGATAAGTAGCAATTTCTCTTTAATTTCCGCTTTTTAACATCATATTCTTTGTCTTAAAATTGTAAAATATTATAAATAAATAGTAGAAATAAACAAATAAAGATAATAAAAAAACAGTAGTTATAATTCTCAAAAATGACGGATATATTCGTAATTCCCTAGAAATATGCAATAAATGTGGAACATATTTTTGCTTTTTTTTTGTTTCAAATATCAACAACTGTCAGGCAGGCGCCTATAAGCGAGTTTGGGGTGGGTGGCTCGCTTCGCTCGATAACAGGGTTTTCACCCTTTTCTCCGCAGGGTTTAGACGCTCACGCGACTTCGTCGCTCCGCTAAGGGTATGTCAACAACTGTCAGGCAGGCGCCTATAAGCGAGTTTGGGGTGGGTGGCTATTTCTAGGCAAGAATTAATTCCATGCCACAATTTTTGCACATATTTCATATTCGTGTTTAGGAGCCCATTTTACATATAAAAATATTTTTTTCAAATTTTTTGCGAGGTGGCCATAATGGAAAGCACAGCCGATGTTTTGTCATACGAAATCATCTTAAGAAAATTCGGCTGTGCTTTCCATTATGGCCACTTCGCAAAAAATTTGAAAAAAATATTTTTATATGTAAAATGGGCTCCTAAACACGAATTTATTTTGCGCGCAAACTATTATTAAAAAAGTTATTAACATTTGAAGTTCCCAAAAGACTTCTAAACTGTGAACGCATTTTCGAGGTATTATTCATAGATAAGTAGCAATTTCTTTTCAATTTCCGCTTTCTAACATCATATTCTTTGTTTTAAAACTGTAAAATATTATAAATAAATAGTAGAAATAAACAAATAAAGATAATAAAAAACAGTAGCCATAATTTTCAAAAATGACAGGTATATTCGTAATTCCCTAAAAATATGCAATACAAAAGAATATGTGCAAACGTTGGTGGTTGGTGATGTTAGAAAGCGGAAATTAAAGAGAAATTGCTACTAATCTGTGAATAATACCTCGAAAATGCGTCTAGTTTAGAGGTCTTTTGGGAACTTCAAATGTTAATAACTTTGTTAATAATAGTTTGCGCGCAAAATAAATTCGTGTTTAGGAGTCCATTTTACATATAAAAATATTTTTTTCAAATTTTTTGCGAAGTGGCCATAATGGAAAGCGGCCCCGAAAATTCTTAAAAGATTGGGTATAGATTTCGTGCGGCATTTCGTTTAAACTGATATTAAAAGCAGATTTAATTTTCTAGTTTTATCGAGGATGGTAGTAGACATGTACTATCAATTAGTACAATGGAATTTTATTATGAAGTAAAATTAATGTCAGATTATATATATATACATATATATACATACATACATATACATATGTGTATGTACATGTGAATTTACATAGTCATTCAAATCTTTAAAAAATCTGATCACATGGCCAAAACCAGTGCTTAGCCCCACAACAAAAAATAACTTCGCTGAGCTAGATATACATATATAAACAGATGTATTTATTTTATTTGCTTTGAAAAAGCTATTTTCATAAAAATATTACATTGGTTACATCGTTTGATATTTTAGCCAAACAAACTATACATACAATGTTTTTCGAAAAATAGTAAATTTATTTTATTTTTTGCTGAAATAGAACATTATACAATTTAAATCCTTTGAAAATAATTGAACCCTGTGCACTGGCACGCATAAGTTATTAGGCCTCATGTGTAAGATGAACAAGACTGAAATTTCAGTGCTTATAAAATTGTAAACTTACTACGTACGACACAGTCGTGCACTTTATTTTGACATGGATGTATGCATATGCATGTTACAGCTATGTACATACATATGTTTGCATGTACACATATTGCTGCCCTATGATGCGCATAATATGTAAAGGGGTATATCACACTTCACTATCTACTTCACGATAATTCATCATCAATTTCGAATATAAAATTGCACAAAATCAGCTGCACGAAAGTTTATTTTCTATCTAAAATTACTTATCCGTTTATTATTAATAGCTTAGATTCTAGAATAGAATGTCAATAAACGGTGGCATATTTACGGAATTCCTTCAAATTATATTCTTTATAAGCTGGTTCGGCCTTAATTATTATCCTTCAGTAAATTTTGTTTTTATCAAAAATGTATCGGAATCATACTTTTATTCACTACTGTATAAAACAAATTTTAACTAATCCACCGCTTTCATAATTTCTTGCAGATATACATACGTTAGACGTCAAGGACAGACGATATCGTCGTCTTCGAATACGGATGGAAGAACAGCTTCAGCGATGCCAACCAGAGAACCTCTTACTCAACACGATGAACTGATTCGTTACATCAAAGAAGCCTGGCATAAAGTAAGTGGGTGTTATAGTAAAGATGCTGTCAAATCGGAAAATCCATTTTATTGATTTTCGTTGGTTTAGAATGGGGAAAGTTAAAAAGGAAAACAAATAACTTGCGACAGAAATTCTGTGGGGTTGTTGCAAAACAACGTAAGAAAAAAAGTAGGTCAAGCTCGTACGTAATGTAGATATGTACATATGTATGTATATACTTTGGTGTATTTATCTGTCTGCTGTTAGTAGGTCCCAGTCCATTCCCTATGCAGCGTTATTCAAGGGTTAGTCTACAGAAGGGCGTAAAATGTTGGTCTTTCTAGAAATTAATTACTTGCTGACCATTAAAAGTAATCAACTTTAAATGAAAAGTTTTTTTAATTGGGAAAATGGATGGCTTGATGAATATCTCTTACAGCTATGAATACGAAGAGTCTATTTCAAAGTGACTATATGTTGTAAGCAGCACAATGGACCTCCTCTGGTCTAAGTGCATCTTCCCATCGTGGGCCGATCCTATATGTTGTAAACTATTTTTGGCATAATGCGATATTTTGAAATTTTTCGTATGATTAGCGTGTTTTGCTATACACTACACATTAAAAAATATTTAGGAACACATTATCCGAGACATTGAAAAGTTTTCTGATATATCATTCTTTGGTCTGTACAGATTATCAACTATACTGACTTTCTGAAAGGCTCTAATGTAGCTAGGATAAATAATTTTTTTTATATCCTCTAACGGGGTAGGTACAAAAATATGAATGTCTATCATATTTGCTTAACGCAATGGATATACATACATATTGCATTTTGGTTCATACAAGGTTTGTACATACTATAATACAGACAAATGAGTCGTTTTTTAAATGGACTTTTTCTTATCCATACTCAAAATTGTACGTTAATGCGGCGTGGTTCAGAGGTTAGTGCACCATAAGTTATTTTTACGATTCCACCTTTCGCGAACGTCTGACAAACCTGCAAGAGTAAAACTGACATGAAAAAGCTTCTGAAAAACAAAAAAAAAATATGTCTGAAGACACGGCATTAAACAGTAGGGCCCTTCCATTCGTGTGAAGAATATAACATTGGTTTTGAGAAGAATGTTTGGGTCTCATGGACCTGTCGCGTCAAATATTTGTATTTTTTTGTATGTATATTTAAATATGGTTATTTTACTTACAGGTTAACGAACAAGGACCACATGGTGCCCCCGTTGTCTATAGAAATGAATCGGATCAATTAAAGAACTTCAAACCTTTTGACCTAGAAGAATACTGGGGACAACGACTCGTTCAAAACATTCATGTTTCACATGGACATCAATAATAACTTTAAATTACATTATATATTTAAAAAAACGTAGTAACAAAGAGAATAACTAAACACGATCGTTTTAAAAAATCTGGCAATTGAAAACTCCGAAAACCTTCACTATGGGCCATTCCTCCCTCGCGACTCAATTAACAGTTGAGTGCTACCAGTATATCCAAATAAAAAACAAGAAGATACATTTGCTGCCAAGAAATAGAACGCGAAAAAAATTTCCAAACATCCAAATTTTGTTTATTTGTTTTATATTTTGTATGAATTTTTTGTCATCAATGTGTATTTGTTTAAATTCTAATGCAGGCATTAGCAACATATGACCGTAGTTGTGAATGTCTAAGCGGACTTCCTTAATACCCATACCTTAATCCGAAAATAATACCTAAACGCCGTAGATTGGAAGATTGTTAAAAGAACATTTTATACCTTATGAATAATAAAATATTCGTGTTCATGCTAAAAAATATATATATTTTCAAGTTAGTGATAAACAATAAAATATTAAAAACAAATGCTTTGCATTCAGTTTTTAGAATCTTAGGTGAAACGAAATTTTCTGATAAAACACCAATCCATGTAAATGTGAATTTTTAAAATTTGACAAACAACTTTTTAGATTACAAAGAAAAAAATTTACAACTTAGCCGACTTTTTAAATAACGTATTAAATTAAACTTCAATTATAATAAAAAAAAATCAATTCATTTTTACTCTGAATTATTTTATAAAATATTTCTGAAATATTTGCCAATGTTTTTACGTCAATCTTGCTTTGTATTTAATAGTTGCTACTTGCAGGTCAAAACGAAAAATTAACGAATTTACATCTGACAAGTTGAGGCCCCTGATTGCATCGATTGTTTTTACTTGGTGTTGCGTAACCTAATCAACAGATTTGTTAATTTTCGGATTGCAATCAATCCTCACAATATAATACGACAATTGTAGTTTTTTGGTCTACAGTCTTATATTGCAATACCCAATATGCCAAAAAAGCAATTAGGAATCAGGGTGAATATTTGAAAATACATGTCTTCGCATACGATCAATACACACCGAATGAGGTTTGAGGACGAAATTGAAGATAATGTTCAACTGAACGTTCCACTTACGACACACGAGGTTGAAGTTCGTTAAGACCGTACAGCACGCCCCCTGGAATAATACGCCCAATCCAAAGAAAACGCCGGTCAAATGCGGTTTACGATATCCTCCGGAAGTAAAAGAATTGGTTAAGTAAAAAGGAAGGCGCGTAAAAAATGGCAGCAGAGCCGTGCTCCGCAACATAAAGCACATTTGAATTTTTTGTGTAATTTGTTGAAGGAGACTAAGTTAAGGATGTTAAGAATCGTGCCATAAGCTCTTACCTTGAAAGTTTAACAGCGAAAAAAAATTTCAATTATTGACTTTGGAAAGCTGTAAAAGGCAGTCTAGCGAAAACGACTGGCGACATCTGTCGAGTCGAGGCGTTTGGAATTTCACATTGCGTAACTAAAACGACACGACTCTCTGAACACTTATATTCCACACACATGTGTTTTGACATTTGAGTCGACGAATTTATATTTTTCAAAAATTAAATACACATATTTTTCTTCAACACTTAATCACAAAGTCGTTCGCAATTATCGACGACAAAAATATAACATTTCCGCGACAAACGTCGTCATAAAACGCCTCAGACAATATCGACGATCGTCGCCGAAAAATACAATCCACATACTTTGACATTTCAGACGACTGTTGTCGATCGGCGCCGCGACAAATGTCGTTCATTTGTCATCGCCAATGCCAAACAGTCGCGTCGTTTTTTTTTAGAGTCGTAGACGACGACGACAGTAAGGGTGAATAAACCAAAATGAATAGGGAAGATAAAGAAAAGCGGACGTTTTTGAGGCCCATCTGAAACAACCCTTTAAACCGTGCGATGGGCAAGAGGTTTATGACAATAGCAATCGGATAGATTTACTATCTGACGATTTAACACTCACAAGTGGAGCGCTAAGAGAACTAAAATACGAGATCGAGGTTCTAAAACCTAAGAAAGCTCCTAGTTATAATTTGATCACCGGAGAAGTTCTCAAAGTTCTACCTAGAAAAGCATCTACGAATCTAAATCTGTTTACGTGAATTTCACCTACAAGAAAACTGATGACTTGCAAACGAAGCCAAATATCTGGAAATGACATTCGACACAAAGCTGAAATGGAATTTGCACATGAAAATGAAACGCAAAAAACTTGAAATCAAATATACATAGAGGAATGTACTGGTTCCTCGGAAAACAAACTGCCGAGAACAAAGTACCGAGAACAAACTGCTTTTATACAAGCAAGTGCTAAAACCGGTGTGGACCTATGGTATACAACTTTGGGGTTGTACCAAGAAAACAAACGCAACTGTTATACAAGCTATTCCAAATAAAGTGCTTAGAGAAATTGTCCAAGCACCGTGGTATACTAGAAACGACGATATCCATAGAGATTTCGAAATTCATGCAACCGAAGCTAAAACTAGAAGTTTCGGGCGATAGCATGGAAAATGACTAATCGGACATATCAACAATACAGTCTTACGAATTCTGGATGAGAGCAATTTATTGTGCCGACTGCAAAGAACGAAACCTTTCGACTTGACGAGATAAGGATTAACCGCGTCTAAATTGCGGAACATGCAGGATCTTTCACTGGAATGTAACCTGCTAAAAGTTTTTATAGATCCCTTAAATGTCTTAAATGTCTTCAAAAGCAAAAAATTATCTGCTATAAAAAAGTTATAATAAGTAACACTGAACTCGACTGGCTGGCTATAGAAACGTTAGGAGTCGGTACAAATGGAAATTAAGAAGAGTAAAAATTAGTTTATCAAACAAAAAATAGAAAACTCGAAAGTGTTGTTCAAATAAATAATTCCATCCCATATGTTCCTTATGTTAATTGTATTAGTGAAACAGACTTAAATTTTAAATTTCAAACAATAACAATTCTCAATATCCAAAGTGTTTTAAAAAGAATGAAAAATAAGAGAGATTTTCATTACATGTGTCCTAAGAGTTACTTTCTATCTATTACTATCTATCGTTAATAAATCGTTGGAACTATCAATATTTCCAAATACGTATCATTGATTGTAACACCAATCCAAAAGGTAAATGATACCAAAATGTGCGAAGAGTTTGAAAAACTAGTACATACATATTTAAGCAATTGAATAACTATTTTGAAGAGAATAATTTTATAATTGTGCAGTTAGGCTTTAGAAAATACCACTGTTGTGAAAGTGCAATAAAGCTAGTAATTATGAACTGGAAAGAACAAATCGCGCCAAAGAAACGAGTGTATTGTGTTTTTTAGACTTAAAGAGGACATTAGAAACTATAGACAGAAAAATACTCCTAAATAAAATGGAAAAATACGGTGTAAAGAACAGGAAGTTACAGTGGTTTGCATCATACCTAAAAACAGAACACAAGCAGTAAAATTGAACGGCTAAGTTTCGTCCTCAGATGCAGTGCTTTTCGGGGTACCGCAAGTATCGGTCTTGGGCACGCTGTTATTCATTGTTTACATTAATGAATGGTGGCCAAAGGGTGGTGATGCGGAATATCTGGGAACACAAGCGTTCTCACCTTAGCCTCTTACTATCAACTCCTACTCTACACCTCCACGTTGCTTGGGTGCCTAGTACCTCGGCTGGAGATTGGGTAACCAACCCCTTTGGAAGGTCGTTGGTGGTAGCAAACGAGAGAGGGGCGAGCAGTGTTTTCGTACAAAGGCACTTCCTCTTGATCTGGACGGCAGCGGAAAATCCGGCTCCTCGTCCTAGGTGTATACTATGGAACTGGTCCTCCAGGTTGGGGGTCGTGCGTAGGGGTAACTTCCCGACCACGGAAAAACAAATTTAGTTCTGAAACACAAACAAGCTTCGGATATGCATGCACTCACTGTTGACGACCCCAGCAATCGAAATAAGGACAACGACCTTCGGATCTGAACGTGGAATGTTCGGACCCTTAACAGATCGCGTGCAGCCGAAGAATTAGCAGAGGCCCTAGTCTGTGACATCTATTACGGTGATTGCTATAGAGAGGAGAGACTGCGCTTATTTGGATGTGGATTTGTCATAAGCGGCAGACTTAGGTAAGAAGTCTTAAGCTTTCGACACGTAAGCGAAAGACTTATGACAATCCGTATGAAGGCTGAATTCGCCAACATAAGCCTTATATGCGCTCACGCTCCCACAGGACAGGCAAGGACGACGCCACCAAAGAATGTTTCTATGAGCTCCTCGACAAAACTTACGAGCAATGCCCTAAATATGACTTTAAAATCGTTCTGAGCGATTTTAACGCCAAGATAGGAAAAGAGGACATCTTTGGTAGGCTGATTGGTAAGCACAGCCTCCACGACACCACGTCCGGAAACGGACTTAGGCTTATTGACTTCGCTGCGGTAAGGCATGCCTCCAGTATTCTGGATGTTCGAACCTTCCGAGCAGACAACTTCATTACCTTGTTACAGCCACGGTACGAATGCGGATATCCCTAACGTCACAACAAAGAAGAAATATTGTGAGAAGATAGAACGTTGAAAAGCTGCAATCGCAAGAGATCGCCAGAACTTTTGCCGAACGCGTATCCCGAAATCTCGCTACGACTCCTATGCCGCCAGCATCAAATGCCGAGGACCAATGGCAACACTGCCAACATGTGATCAGAAGTGCCGCAACTGATGTGCTGCGTTTCGCTCGACCACCACAAAGAAACCCATGGTTTGTTTTTTTTATAACTAGCTGGGGCTCAAGGGGTTATGATTACCCTTAAAATGTTAAGACACAACGCGAGCGGAAGTTTTTGACTTACGCTTAACAAAGAGCATGGCATAGGTCGGAAATGAATAGGGAGATACCATAGATTATTTTGTGGTGTAGTGGTTTTTGAAACTCAGGTGATATTAGGTTTCAGTATTTGCGCCATGGGTGGTGTCCGCACTAAGCGGGGAGTTGTTGCAAATTTTTGCATTCGTCATAATTCACAGTATTTTTTTCGAGTATGCACGAGGCTACTCTAGATGGAATTGAGGGGCATGACATTTTAATGTAAATACTGCAAATATTGAATGGGTATGACTGGGATTTGAGCGCACAACCTTCCATTCAATAGACGAACGCATTACCACTACACCGTGGCCACCCACGAAGAATGCCGACAAGCAAATGCAGCTAAACAAAAGGCATACAAAGCGGCGCTGGAAAGACGGACGAGAGCGGCACGTGAGCTCTACGAGCACAAGAAACGGGAAGAACATCGAGTTGTCCGAAGGAAGAAAAAAAAAACTCGAGAAGCGCGCGATCGAAGATATTGAGAGATTGTACTCCAGGAATAATGTACGGAAGTTTTACCAACAGGTAAAAAGAATGTGTCAGGCCAACAAGATCCGCACAGAAGCCAGTAGAAATGAAGGAGGAAACCTCGTAGTAGAGTCACAGACGGTGCTGAGAATTCTGCTTCTGACTGTAAACAGCGACGAAGACCAACATCCCTCTATCAGACAAAATGAACCATTCAACATAGACGATGATAGCCAAAACTTCCGTCCATCTGACCAAAATGAAGCGAGGATAGCGATATCCAAATTGAAGTCCTACAAGGCTGCTGGACCTGATGGCCTACAGGACGCGTTGCTTTTGAGCTTTTTGACTGACATCTCTCCACGAAATTTTTAATATTAAATAATTGGCAGACCATACCAGTACAATGACTGTCGGGCTCTTGCTAGCGACGTAGTGATACCACGGTGCCCCGTTTGTATTTTATCTAACAAATTAGGAATTTCACTTTCTGGAACAATTGTTTGCTTTGAACAACAACCCAACTTCGCATGTAAATTCTTGTTTGAAAGGCGCATACTTACTTACATACTTTTTTATTGTTTTCGGGAATTTCTTACCAGTAACCTTAACTTATAATCAACGGCGGTGGCTGCAATGAGTCCATTTGTAACTCATGGTTGATTTAGAGTACAATATTTACTTCGTACTACTCTTCGTTTTCAGTTCCCAGTTCCCAGTTCCCAGTGTGTCACAATCGCGACTTAGAGCATCAGTTTGGTGAATACTGTAGAACATCTCAAATTATACGTTCCGCAGATGCAGTGGAGCATTTTGTAGAGGAGTTTTGAAAATTGTTTCCAGAGGCCTGTGATCCGTTTCA
Organism: Xylota sylvarum; assembly: GCA_905220385.1. Taxonomy (NCBI): domain Eukaryota; kingdom Metazoa; phylum Arthropoda; class Insecta; order Diptera; family Syrphidae; genus Xylota; species Xylota sylvarum. Next base: position 62,606,638 of record LR999957.1, on the reverse strand, counting down.
ATGTCTAAAAGTTTGCCGTATACCTATTTATCAGGGCAGGAGCTGAAAGAGTGTGGACGGAATGACTTGATGTTTGTTGCGCGACTAAGGATCATCTACCGATTTTGCATCTCACAGATTACTTTAATAAACAATAATATTATTAATTTAAAATCAATGAATAAACACAATTTTTAAATTCTAATCGGCATAAGCTAAGCTCAATTTCGCTGCAAAGCTCATTAAACGTGTATATTGAAATCGCCCGCGATATCGATCTCAGTATGAGGATAAATGGAAACAATTCTTGTGATGCGAGTCAGTGTTGCCTACGGACGCTGAAATTTAACCACATGAAGGTAAATTCCGGATTGGAACACGAGCCGTACTGTGGTTGAATTTGATTGGCTACATCAATATGGCGAAACGGCGTTGAGAAAAGAAAAAAAGCACCAGGTTATATCCAACAAGGCTTAACTCTGAGAATTCAAAATTCTCCCCAATCTGTGTTTCACCCAGTGCCAAAACAGCTGCCCTATATTTACAGATGTGGATGTATGGAATAAAGAGGTTTTTTCTCAACCCAAGAATGTTCTTCACGTCCACTCTATAATACGCTTCTATTATAATAAACAAACACAAAAGACAAACCCCTAATAGTATTAGTATTATCACTCTAATAGTATTCTCACTTGACGAAATTTTTTCTTAGTTACCTCGTTCGACAGAGGGCGCAAAGCAAAGTGATTTCTCTTACACACAGAAAGAGAGTTTTGTGCGAACAAATGGATAAACGAGCTAACACAAGGAAAAACGGCAAGGAATATAAAAAAAAACTGACTCTCTTCTTGATCATGTACATACATGCATTCAAATATGTACATGTTCGTGTGGTTTAATACCATCGTGATGGACGAGACGGGAGGATTATGTTTTCCTTTCGTGTTTTGTTTTTGTATTTTTTGGTGTTTACATTAATTACTTATGAATGAAGTTATTTTTCTGCAATATACGCAATTGCACACACACTCAAACGTTGCCACATTTTATTATTTCTATGCGGGAATTAGCGACGTTGCAATATTGTAGATTTCAATGTTAATGCAAATGTTTTTGTTTTTGTTAATCGCTTTTCTCGAAACAAATTTATCTGTCTGATTTGTTATGCAATGACGGTAACCAACTTTTAACCGCCACAATCATGATAAAGAAAAGCATACCTATATAAGTATATATGTATGTATATGTACAAACAAAGTTGCACGCAGTCCACCTCGGCAGAAACTTCACAGGACACATAACGATCATCTAATTTTTTTTCTGTATTCTCGCTTTCCACCTTTTTTCTTTCTCTTTGTTCTCTTTCTTTTCTTCTCACTTGATATCTGCGACTGTAAGAGCAAATGGGTAGTTGGGAGCGAATGAGAAAAAAGTTTCCTCGCTCGTTAGAGGCGCTAGAGTCTATTAGATTTATCTACAATGATAATACTCATATACTCATTCAGTATTCAGAACTCAGTAACGGATGTCGGATACTAGGATTCATATACTCAAACTCTTTCTTTTGTTTTCAGTATTCAGTAACTATACTAAATCAGTACTCATTCGTTACTCAAAAGTAATCAAACTGCACACCACTAGGTTTGTCCGTCCTGAAGATGTTGCATCCATTGGTGTTACACTTGTTACTTGTTACTTGTAAATTAGTTTCCTGCAAGAGAAAAATGTTGGGTTTCCTTTATTTAATAAATAAGTTCAAGGAAATCCGTCGGGCTACTGAGTAAATGTAATTAACATTGTATGTAAGGATTCCTCGGCGTTAGCGTTGCTTGTGTTCTTCTGGTATAGTTGGTTTGTCAACTTGTCATGGATGAAGATGAGGAACTGCATTCCTGCTTTCGATATGCCACTTTTGATTTGTGACATGATCGCTTTGTAGGCGGCCAGGAATAATTTAAGGGTTTATATAACAAAAAAAACTTCAAATGAGAGCCCAATTTACAGTGCCAGAGGGCGTTGTCACCCCCAAGAAAATACAGTGGGCAGTGCACAGCTTCCGTACAAATCCGCTGGTCTCGCTGGTCTATCTTTAGGAGCTGTTTAAACTTCGGCTACACCCCTAGATCCTGGAAGAGGGCCAACGTTGTCTTTATACCGAAAGCTGGTAAGGCCTTCCATGCATCCCCTAAAGACTTCCGTCCGATCAGCATATCCTCCTTTTAATTGAAGGCTCTGGAAAGGCTTATCGACGTACACATTAGAACTAAATTAGATAGTAATCTCCTATCGATATCCCAACACGTATATCGCAAGGGAAAATAGGTAGAGACTGCTTTACATTCGTTAGTAAGAATCATCGAGAAATCCTTTGAAAATAAGAGTTCACTATGGTGTCCTTCCTTGAAATTGAAGGAGCACTTCTTGACCTGAAGGTTGACAACTACCTTTGCTATTGGATTGAGCATATGCTTAAAAGCAGGCTTAACCATGATTAGCTAGGGTACTGTCTAACCAGAAGGTCGGTGTTCAGGGGTACCCCCCAGTGTGGAGTATTATCACCACTATTGTGGCTCAAGGTAGTGAATGAGATACTCTTAACCTTGGGTAAAGAGGGGTTCAGTGTTATAGCTTATGTGGACGACATTGCCATAGCGATATCAGGGAAGTTTCTTCTTACAATTAGAGACCTAATGGAGTCTGCTCTGAATAAATTAGCAAAGTGGACGGATAGTGTCGGTCTTGGAGTTAATCCGTCGAAGACTGAACACGTATTATTCACAAAAAAAGGATAAAATACCACATATAACTCCTCCAAAACTCAAGGGTATTGAATTGCAATACGCATATCACGCCAGATACTTTACTTACTTACTTAGGTGGCGCTACAGTTCGGGGTGAACCTGGGCCTCAACTAACAAGCCTCTTCAGTTAGCTCGGTCCGTAGCTAACTGCCTCCAGTTGCGCACTCCAAGCTTGTTTAGGTCCCCTTCAACTTGTGTGCGCCGCCTAAGGCGAGGTCTTCCTCTACTGCGTTGTCCCTCCGGGTTCGATTCGAAGACTCTGCGGGCCGGAGCTCTGGTGTCCATTCGCTCTACATGTCCTAGCCATCTCAAACGACTGATGTGCAGTTTTTTGACTAGGTCAATGTCGCTGTACAGCTCGTATAGTTCGTCGTTGAATCTTCTCCTCCAAAGCCCGTCAACGCAAACGGGACCGAATATTTTACGAAGAATTTTTCTCTTGAAACAACTAAAGATATCTTCATCCGCTTTCGATAAAGTCCATGCTTCAGCGCCGTAAAGGAGCGCTGGGATGATCAAGGTCTTATATAGAGTCTCCTTAGTTGTTCGGGATAGGGCCTTACTACTCAATTGCCTTCTCAGCCCAAAGAAACAGCGATTGGTTAGAGTTGTTCTTCGTTTTATTTCTGCCGAGGTATTATTGTCAGAATTGATAACAGAGCCGAGGTAGACAAAGTCCCCTACTACCTCAGAGTTATAGCTGTCGATTGTGACGTTCTGTCCACTTCGTCGATGTTGAGTTCCCTTCTGGTTGACAGAATATACTTGATTTTGCCCTCGCTTACTGTTTACGCACCGGTGACAGTTCGTTGTGTTCTTCCAATAATGTCAATGTCGTCGGCGTAAGCTAGTAGTTGGACAGACTTTTGAAAGATTGTGCTTCCGGTGTTGGCTTGTGAGTTTTGCACAATTCTTTCAAGAACGATGTTAAGAAAATCACATGACAGCCCGTCACCTTGTCTAAATCCTTTTTTGACATCAAAGGTCTCGGTGAGATCGTTACCGACCTTGATGGAGCAGCGACGTCCAACGTCATCCTGCACAGGCGAATGAGTTTGGCAGGGATGCCAAAACTAGACATGGCTCTGCATAGCTCGTCTCTATAGATACTGTCATATGCGGTCTTAAAATCGATGAAAAGATGGTGGGTATCGATTTGGACGTCTTGAATTTTTTCCAGGATCTGCCGAAGTGAGAAGATTTGATCGATTGTGGACTTTCCTGGTCTGAAACCACACTGACAGGGCCCAATCAGGTTGTTGACGAAGGGTTTCAGACGTTCAGACAATATGGCAGATATGATCTTGTATGCGATGTTGAGGAGACTGATACCTCTGTAATTGGCGCAATTGAGGGGATCTCCTTTCTTGTGGATCGGGCAAACGGTGCTGAGATTCCATTCATCAGGCATACATTCATCTGACCAAATTTTAGAAATGAGTTGGTGTATGCTCTCTACCAAGTCGTTTCCAGCTGCTTTGAATAGTTCGGCAGGTAAGCCGTCAGGTCCAGCAGCCTTGTAGGATTTGATTTTGGATATTGCTATCCACACTTCGTTTTGGTCAGGTGGACGGAAGTTTTACTCATCTCTACAAGCTTCTGTACGGGTCTTGTTGGCATGACACGTTCTTTTTACCTGTTGGTAAAACTTTCGTACATTATTCCTGGAGTATAATCTCTCAATATCTTTCGGAGAAGCCGATGTTTTTCCCGTTTTTTTTGCTCGTAGAGCTCACGAGCCGCTCTCGTCCTTTTTTGCAGCGCCGCTTTGTATGCCTCTTGTTTAGCTGCATTTGCCTGCCGACATTCTTCGTCAAACCATGGGTTTCTTTGTGGTGGTCGAGCGAAATCGAGCACATCAGTTGCGGCACTTCTGATCACATGTTGGCAGTGTTGCCATTGGTCCTCGGCATTTGATGCTGGCGGCATAGGAGTCGTAGCGAGATTTCGGGATACGCGTTCGGCAAAGGTTCTGGCGATCTTTTGCGATTGCAGCTTTTCAACGTTATATCTTCTCACAGTATTTCTTCTTTGTTGTGACGTTAGGGATATCCGCATTCGTACCGTGGCTGTAACAAGGTAATGATCCGAGTCGATGTGAGTCGTCCAGAACGATTTTAACCTCATATTTAGGACATTGCTCGTAGGACAAAATATGACCAACATTGTGATTTGGGTGTAAAAAGGTAAGATTACTACGTAGACACAAGATACATACATAGATATGGGTTGTAACAGAACGAACGAACACGTTTTCGAGAATAAAAAAAAGAAGATAACCCAACAGCGTTTTATATCTTGCTACAAGTAACGCTGTGTCCAGCGTAAGAACGGGCAATGCGGTGAGTGGGTTGCAGTGCGTTTAATGCGGGCCGATTTCAAAATCAAATTGATGTTGGGATATATAGATGTCCAACGTAAACCCGATATTGCGGCAACACGTGCGTTGCAACGTCTCCGCATCGCACGCAAATTTTAGAAATCAAACTGGTTTGATTTTCCCCGCAATATCGTGCGGAAATTAAATGGTGGAGGTTCTTATTTCAGAAGTGCTAAAGCAAACTGTGTGTGCGATTTCAAAGATCTTGATTACGTCTTGTCTTCAGCACCTTCGATGATTTGTCTGACTACTACCGAGAGTTCTGCGACCGCTTCTGCACCCGTGACTGCCGCTTCTGGGACTTCTGTGGTGACAACTGAGGAAACTTCTGCTACCTATACTCTTGGGACTTCGGCGACCGTAGCTGGAACTTATGCGGCATTGAACTTTGCATTGACAACTAATTGATTTTGCCTAAGAAAACGAAAGAAGATTTCTCTTAGTGAGTTAGTCAAATTAGGTTAAGTTATGAGTCTAGTCGAGTCGTCCATCATATCTATAAGTTAAGTTAGATTAAGTTTAATCAATGTCATGTGTTGCCGCCAATTCATTATTTTATCATTTTTTAATAAACATAGAATATTTAAATCTCCCAACAACTAAAAATACATATTTTTTTATATAAGACTTTAACTTAGAACTATACAGTAAATTTCCCCTAAAAATAAATTCACCACACTCATTTTTTGGTTTTCCTCCATTACCAATTTCTTACTTAAATTCATCATTCGATTGTTAACCTTAAACTGATTCGTTTGGTAAAGAATTTAGAATTGTAAAAGTAAAGAGTTTTAAAATAAAATACTTATTATAACGATTTGAAAGTGGATGTGCGTTATTTTTTATTGTAGAACAATTCAAAGTTTAGAATTTTACATGGCGACCGTGACAGGACTATAGAGTTCTAGTGAAAAAGAAAAAATAAAACTTTAAATAAATACTTTAGACAATATAGACATTATAAACTTAAAGTGAAGGTGCTCGGGTTCGCGTTCGGTTAAGAAGCTGTTTATTCATCCAATGGAGCAATAATCATCTAAAGGAAGCTACTTGTACAATTGGTGAGTCTGTATCGTTCATTTTAGTTGTTACATACATATATACATATATTGCGGCAATTATTTATTGAACCCGTTTGACCCCCCTTCGTCATTGTCATTATTCGCTATTCGGTATTGGATTTGCACTTTCACATTAAATTCGATCCTGCAAAGTGAGATCGAAGTTCATCCAAAAGATAATCTCGTATTCATTCAGAATCCAAATATCGCAATTAGACTTATTTAAACTTATTAATAGTATTCGCCGCATTTGAAATTAAAACTCTTTACTATCGTTTTTCGCAATTTGTCGCAGAAAGCTAAATATTCGGTCTCTCATTTCGTTGAGATATTCGCCATAATTTCCCCTAAGTAAATTTTATGTATTTGAATTCACTAGTAATCGGCGCTTCGGACTTTGGCACCCAACGGACACTTGCAAGAACATCGTAACAAATTAACGTCACAAATCGTATGAAAACGTTACCGCAAGTTCTCTTGGCTAGCACTAGCTTACGTCACTCATCAAAGAAGTAATTCGCCGCGGGGAAATTTAACTCCAAAGCTCTTCTCTTATTCGATCGTCGTCGCCTGCCTGTTGCTGTTAGCTGCGAATCGTTTGCCAGATTCGTCGTTGGTCAATTCAGACAATTCACTCGAAAGATTTTACTTATTATACCCTATCCTAAGGGTATATTAAGTTTGACACATAGTTTGTAACATAGAGAAATAATCGAGATAGATCCTATAAAGTATATATATTCGTGATCAGCATCAATAGCGAAATCGATTGAGCGATGACCGTCCGTCCGTCCGTCCGTATGTCACCGCTTTTTGGGCCTTAAATTTTGAGCTAGGACGATGAAATTTCATATCTGGGCTTCTGAGAAAAAGATACAGTACAAGTGTAAAAATTTTTGAAATCCGCCCACTGCCACGCCCACTTTTTCATAACTTCACTAAATTATATGAAACCGAAAAATTTTGTTAAAACCAAATATTTAGGCATTCAGATTCCCTACAATCCACCCATACAAAAGTTTTGGCCACGCCCACTTTTTGGGGGCGTTTTCATTACAAAACCGAGTTTTGGGCCTTAAATTTTTAACTAGCACGCTGAAATTTCATATCTGGGCTTCCAAGAAAAAGATACAGTACAAGTGTAAATTTTTTTTACATCCGCCCACTGCCACGCCTACTTTTTTATAACTTCACTAAATTATATGAAACCGAAAAATTTTGTTAAGACCAAATATTTGGGTATTTAGATTCCCTACAATTCACCCATAGAACAGTTTTGGCCACGCCCACTTTTTGGGGGCGTTATAATAAACAAACCTATTTTGATAAAATTTTACATGTAACATCCTCAAATGTTCGACATTATAGCTATATTTGAGTACAAAATACAATTTGGCCACGCCCACTTTATAGAGAGGAGGATAGGGTATCATACGATCCGTTCCAGACGGATTGTAGCTTTTCTATATGTTTTTATTTGCTGTTGGTGCATGCATAGAAGGAAACTGTGAACATAATTGGTGTTTGCCGCAGCAGAACGATCTTCGTGGGACTTAATTTCGCGGAATAGCTGTTACTAGCTTGTTGATAGAAGTTGTCGTTTTTTAAACATTTTAATCTCAAACAAATTGGAAGTTGGGAAATTATTATCAGTAAAATAATAATATATCCACGGTTTATATATGAGATAAGATAAGATAAGATCCTATCCAACGTACTGTGTGAACGTCTGAAGCCCTTCTGCAGCACACTAATCGGCACGTACCAGTGTGGCTTCCGGCCCCGCAGATCGACGATCGACCAAATTTTCACACTAAGGCAAATCCTGGAAAAGACCAACGAATTTCAAGTCGAGACTCACCATCTCTTTATCGACTTTAAAGCCGCATATGATAGCATTCATCGTCTTGAGCTCTACAAGGCGATGGCCGAATTCGGGATCCCGGCTAAACTGATCCAGCTGTGCCGCGTGACGCTGGATAACACGCGGTGCAACGTACAATTCGGCAACAGTTCCTCTGAACTATTCCGCGCAGGGCAGGTGTGAACACGGAAGGCACTATCTTCAACAAATCTGTCCAGTTGCTGGGATACGCAGACGACATCGACATCATCGGTCGCTCCCAGCGCGCCGTGTTAGAGGCTTTTACGGCAATTGAAGAAGAGGCGAAACGAATTGGCCTTGAAGTGAATAAGGACAAAACCAAGTACATGTTGTCAACAAACAAAGAAGCATCTGTCCACCGCCTAGGACAAAACGTCACTGTTGGCAACAGTAACGTCGAAGTGGTTAAGGAGTTTACCTACCTCGGAGTAAATATCAACTCCACGAATGACAACTTAGTGGAGATTCGACGAAGACCTACCCTAGGAAACCGCTGCTACTTCGGTTTGGCGAAACAAATGGGGTCAAAACTCCTAACTGGGAAGACGAAATGTTTGCTCTACAAAACTTTGATCCTGCCAGTTCTGCTGTATGGAGCCGAGTGTTGGACGATAAGCAGGAAAGCAGAGCAGATATTGAACACTTTCGAAAGAAAAATTCTTCGTAGGATATTCGGTCCCGTATGCGAGGAGGGCGAATGGTGGTAGCGTGCCCGGGATCGAAGAGAGTGGAAGGCTGCTGTGTCTCAGGCAGATACTCTTCACGGGTCGGGAGCCCGTTAAGTAAGTAGTATCCACGGTTTATCATTGCAAACAGCTTTAATTGAAAGCATTGCAAATCGTAGTTTGCACATTGTTGGTCATTATTCGTATCCATAAGCATTATCCTCTGCTTGATAGAAAAGTTTTACTTTGTTTATTTGAAAACTTTTGTGCTTGTTTACGTCGCTTGGTGAATAGAAGCTTGCTTGAGATAATCGATCTCGAATTTGAATAATAATTTTAATTTCGGTTTAAAGTCCAATTTCATTATGACAACAGAAGAATCCGAAGTTTTAAAGTCAAAAACGTTGGAGACTTTAAAAACTAATCGTGCTTCAACAACCCGAATTAAAAAGATTATTGAGACCGGGGCAGGTACATTAGAGCTAACTGAATTTTTTTTTTTTTTTTAAAGTTCTGCATCACTTAGGACTAAAGTCCTTTAAAGTTATAAACCCAGTGATGGAGTGAAAGGAAAATGTATAGGAAAGTTAGAAGTTGGTAGGAAAAGGAAAGAGGTGGCGATGCGCGTTGACTTTAAATCTTTGTAAATCATAATTTGATAGAAATATTGAGGACGGCAAGTCATTCCACATACGTGTTGAATGGCTAAAGAACGTGCTTCTGAATTTAACTGTGTGACCGAAAATAGGATTCAAAAGATAAGGGTGTGCGGTAAACGCCGCTCGTATAGTACGATTGAACAGACGGACAGGCGGGACACAATTATAGATTTCGTCCGAACAGGTATGATGGAAATATCGGTACAGGACCGATAAACATCCAACATTCCGACGATGTTCTAGCGAAGGAATGTCGCTTAGGGATTTTAGAATCCTATTTCAAGCAAGCCCTCAGTTATCAAACTCGAATAGAAGAAACAAACCCTTCTGATAATGGTCGTGGTGAGATCGAGTATTTGTATTGTACAACAAAATCAAAAATTTTGTCGCTGATGGGAAAATATAGGAAAGGTAGTATTGCAATTGCAGACACTACTCTAAAAGCTACTTTGATTTCTTCTTCCCGCTAACCGCTACAAAGGCTACCAAAATTTTCTGGATGCTATTCTGATTATAAAAACTTTATTGGAGTTTTTAAAACGTTAGTTCATAACGATAGTTCACTAGCTCCTATTGAAAAATTCAATTATTTGATTTCATGCTTAAGCGATAAAGCCCTTGGAACAATAAAGGCATTTCAAGTCACTCAGGAAAATTATCCTAAAGCACTCAAGCGGCTGGAGGATAGATATGATAATAAGTGTTTGATCTTTGGTGAACATATCTCGACTCTTTTCGATTAACCAAAAATGAAAAGTGTTTCGTCGTTGCAACTGAGAGATATAGTTAACGATGTCTCTACATTATTGGATTCGCTTAAATCGTTGGGCAGTTATGAAGAGATTTGCAACGCGATTATAATTCATTTAGTAATGTCAAAGGTAGATGCGGAAACGCGGAACAAATGGAATGAGTCTCTAGATTATTCAACACTGCCAAAGTGGGAAAGTTGCTCAGAGGCACTCAACAAGCGTTGTCAGTTTTTGGAAACCAAGGAGTCAAAAAATATACATGTAGTTCCTGGGAAGTTTGATCAGCATTCCAAACCCCTTCAAAAGAGATCATCAAATGTGACGCTCTCTATGATAAAAACGATTTGTTACTTCTGCAAATTGTCAAGTCACATTATTGTGGATTGCAATAAGTTTAAAAACTTACGTGTTTACGATCGGTACAAGCAAGCTAAACGTTTGTCTCGTTGCATCAATTGTCTTAACAAGGGTCATGGAGTTAGCAACTGTTTTGCCATAAGATGCAGTGTCTGCTCTGAGCCTCATCATCAACTATTACATAGGTATGGTAATCTCCTTGTTCAAGAAGACAACTCAACTCCTCATTCAGCTTCGGGAACTTCACGAACGACCTTGTTGAGCTCAACTGCAGACGATGCCGACTCACAAGTAATTTAAGCGACAGTTGTGGTAAGAATGAGAAATAGGGCAGGTGAATTCGTGCCAGCTAGAGCCCTCTTTGATTCAGGATCCCAAATAAATTTGATGACCCAAGCTTTGGCAAGCAGATTCCAATTAAAATCGTCCAGTCAACATTAGTGGAGTCAGTACAATAGGTACAAAAATCGACTCTCGGACAATTACTTCGTTACGATCCCGGTTTAATAGTTTTGAGAAAAACGTCGAGTTTTGGATTGCGCGTTCGATTACCGAGTTTCAACCTCAACAAGAACTTCCAACAGGTGATTTGAACATTCCAAATGCTATGCTATTAGGAGCAGAGCTGTTCTTTGACCTCATAGAAAATGGTAAAATAAAATTAGGTCCAAATTTACCTGTTTTGCACAAAACTGTACTTGGATGGATAGTCTCAGGTGCTTGCTTTGGAAAAGGACATAGAAGCTGTAATTTAGCCCAAAGGGATTCGAATTCTTCGTGCTCCAGAGCAGTTTAAAAATAGTCTTAAAATACTGTCGAATGGAACATTCTCCGTTAAACTACCATTTAAGAATAGTCCATCGCAGTTAGGGTCCTCTTTGGAAACAGCAAAGAAAAGATTTTTTTTCGTTAGAGCGCAGGTTGGACAAAAATGTGAACCTTAAATTGGCCTTCCGAATAAAGTGTCATATCCCCTTGGAAGCAAAATCATTTTAAGAGACTTTTACGTTGACGATCTCATCACCGGCGCTGGATCTATCGAAGAATTAAGGAACATCCAAGAGGAAGTAACCAAGCTCTTAAGTTCAGCTCAGTTAGATTTGCACAAATGGCATTCGAATGTCACGTTGGGTTCGCCGAAAACACTAATGTAGAACTCAAACCGGACGAAACTGAAACAACCAAAACTCTCGGCATAGAGTGGAACCCGAATGAGTACAAGGACTCATTTCCCTTAACTGGTTTCACAAAGCGCTCTGTTCTTTCCGCTTCTAGTAGGTTGTTCGATCCAATAGGTTTGCGTGGGCCAATTGTTGTTAAGGCGAAAATGTTTCTCAAGGAACTATGGGCTAAAAAGTTAGACTGGGACGATCCATTGCCAAAGGAACTTGATAGCTGTTGGCAAAGATACATAGGAGATCTTCGAAAACTTGACTGTATTAGCATTCCTCGGTTTATCTATCGCCCAAGGTTGAAGAATTTTCAAATACATGGATTTTCTGATGCTTCTATAAAGGCATATGGATGCTGTCTGTTTGCTAGATGTATAGACGAATGTGGGCACGTTTCTATTAGGCTGATTACAGGGAAGTCAAGAATCGCCCCATCTAAAACACAATCGTTACCTCGCTTGGAGCTTTGTGGTGCTCAGTTGCTTGCCAAATTGTGGCAAAAGGTCAAGGATTCTTTGAAAGAGGATTTTGGTGAAATCTATTTCTGGGTCGATTCTGAAATAGTTTTATATTGGCTTGCGTTTCAATCGAATTTGCATGACACGTTTGTGGCTAATAGGGTCAGCGACACTCAGCGTTTAACATCAAATGTCTTCTGGAGACATATTCGGTCTGAAGATAATCCCGCTGATCTTATATCTCGTGGATGTTGCGTTGAAGAATTGAATTCGTCAATTTGGTTCAATGGTCCTGAATTCTTGAAGAACCCGCCTAAGGATTGGCCAGTAACGCCAAATTTTTTTCGCTTCTGCAAATTAGTCAGGTTACAAACAAAATTAAAAGGAACACCATTATCTGCACATGAGCTAGACGGAGCAACAATGGCAATAGTTTAGTCTATTCAGCAGCAAAGTTTGTCAACCGAAATAGGAGAAATAACTGCAAGAAAGGAAAATTTATCGTCAAAGGGCATCGCGAAATTGTCGCCGTTCCTGGACGTCGTTGCTAATAAAACATTGCTTCGTGTAGGTGGACGTATTAGAAATATAGACGTGGACTTCAACGCTAAGTTTCCAATTCTTTTGCCAGCTGAAAATTGTTTAGTTAAGGAGTACGTTCGACATTTACATATTAAAAATTATCACGCTGGACCACAAGCTCTTTTAAATTTCATTCGAGATAGATTTTGATTTTTCTTAACGCCGGGAAGGTGGTCAGACATGTAGTTACCAAATGCATCCATTGTAACAGATACAAGCCTATATTACTTGACCAAGTAATGGGAAATTGACCCAAGGATCGAGTTACTCCAGGAAGACCCTTTAGTATTTGTGGCGTGGATTTTTGCGGTCCCATACTAACTTTTTGGAAGATTGGAAGAAAACAACCCTACAAATCCTATGTTTTTGTGTTCGTTTGTTTCACTACGAAAGCAGTTCATTTAGAACTTGTATCTGACCTCAGCTCAGAAGCTTCTATCGCTGCACTTAAGAGACTTATAGGACGAAGGGGTTGTCCGTTAAAAATATATTGTGATAATGCAACTAGTTTTGTTGGCGCAAAAACGAAATTAATCGAATTTAGGGACACATTTTACAAAGAACTCACTAAAAATTCTATTATCGAGTTTGTTGCAGATAGAGGGATCGAGTTTAAGTTTATATCGCCTCAAGCACCTCATTTCGGAGGCATTTGGGAAGCGGCGGTAAAATCAGCCAAGACGTTACTGACGAAAACCTTTGGAGGAGCCCTTTTTACCTTTGAAGAGCTCAGCACGGCACTCGCTGAAATAGAGGGAATACTGAACTCAAGACCAATTACTGCAATCTCATCAGATCCTGGATATGTCAGCGCTCTTACTCCAGGACATTTTTTAATTGGGGCGCTAATCAAATCGTTTCCTGAACCAGAAAAAGTAAACAATAAGATTTCTTATCTCAACAGGTGGCAAAGGATCACAGCTTTGAAGCAGCAATTTTGGAAGAGGTGGTCAACTGAGTACATTCGAAGTCTCCAAGAGCGGTCCAAATGGTTCACTTCAAGGTCGAATATAGAGGAAGGAGCTCTTGTCATTCTAAAGGACGAAAACCTTCCACCATACAAATGGGTCCTGGCGAGGATAGAACGAATTGTAAGAGGAGACGACAACAACGTTAGAGTGGTCGACCTGAACACTGGCAGTGGAAGATTTCGACGTCCCATCACTAAGATAACACCGCTTAACCTGAATTGATAACACAGTGCATCAAAGGGGCCGGAATGTTGCCGCCAATTCATTATTTTATCATTTTTTAATAAACATAGAATATTTAAATCTCCCGCCAACTAAAAATTAAAAAATACATACTTTTTTATATAAAACTTAACTTAAAACTATACAGTAAATCTCCCCTAAAAATAAATTCACCACACTCATTTTTTGGTTTTCCTCCATTACCAATTTCTTACTTAAATTCATCATTCGATTGTTAACCTTAAACTGATTCTGATGAATTCTAAAGAATTTAGAATTGTAAAAGTAAAGAGTTTTAAAATACAATACTTATTATAACGATTTGAAAGTGGATGTGCATTAGCTTTTATTGTAGAACAATTCAAAGCTTAGAATTTTAATTTATTGAATTGATCGAGGTTGATCAAGTTATCACATTTACCGAGATGTAGTAGATTAATCAAGGCAAAATCATTTTTAGTTGAACCTGTACTCAACGTCGGCTGTGTGGTGTTATATCGATGAATTGAGAACCGCAGCCAACTTCGGGTCGGGGTTGGCCATTATGAAAATGTAAGATTGCATTACCCCGTATATATGCAGGATTGAAAAGTCGAGTCGAAACTGAGTTGAGATTTCGACCTGGGTAGTTGCACACACTGAAACTATGACTGAAAAATATTATTAATGACCTGCATCATCCCTTAATAACGAATCATCCGTTCGCCAACCAGACATGATTAAAACAAACTGGTTTTTCCTTTCTACAAAAAAAAAAAAAACCCAAACTGCAGTCATCTGTCAGTTCGACTCCTCGACCCAGGTAGTTGCACATATTTTCGACTCGACTCAGCAAAAATAGTGGAGTCGAGTCCAGTCGACTCGGTTTCGACTCGACCCACGTATATATGAATTTCAATCCAGGTTAAACCTAGGTTCGACTCTGCATGTATACGAAGTACATGTAGACATAACATATATAGATATGTATTGTGACAGCATGAACGTACACGCGTTCGAAAATAATTGTAAATACACATTGACATAGCAGGAGCAACTTTGACAGTCACAGCAAATATTTTAGAACCAATGCTTTTCAATGGAATAGAACACATAAGCCGTGTTATTTTGGTAGATCCATCTGCAGTACAGTGAAGTGAAGTAGGATTTTTTATGTAAATCTACTACAATAAATTCATCGAAGTTGGCATGCTTGCGTTTTGTGAGAGAGGAAACATATATTTCTACTAAAAAAAAAAGCAAAAACAAAGCAGAAACCATCTCCATGAAAAAAAACTTAATGTTTTTATTTCAGAACTAACTCTGCTACAACAACCACACACTTGGTGGTGAAAATTCAAACACTTATAAGAGCTTTTATTTATTTAACTTATTTATGTAACTATTTCATTACCATTTCTTACAAATCATTCATTTTCATTTAATTTATTTTGTACTATTCGTCAAATTCTCTTTTTTTCATTTGTTTTGACAGCAAATGTCACTGTGAGTAAACACAAATGCCAACTTTAAAAAAAAATACCAAATTTGGCAGCTGCGGATCGTAGTTTGAGAGGCATCCCACTTCACTTTACTTCACTATTTACATTTTGGCATTGCACTGTTGTCTTTACTATTTTTTGTGTAAAGAAGATTTAATCGTTAAATTATTAGTTGGTTCGGGTTTCTGTGGGGTTCGTCACTTAATTTATACGTCAATTAACCTCTGCTATTGAAACAACGGGGGAGAGTACGATAACTTTGGCGCCAAAACTTGATAACGGTTTTTTGTAGAGAGGTCAAAAACAATCATTTGTTACTATGGGAGGGGGGGTCTATCTCGCCCCGTTTAGGAGGTAGGGGGAATTTTAGAAAAAAATGATTTAAAATGAAAAGAAAATATTAAAAAACAACGGCAACACTTACAATGAAGTACTATACCGGTTTTGAAAGCCAGAAATCTGTTCTTTAATCCTAAATTTAAAGTAAATTATTTATGTCAATAGTTTTTGAAAAATTCGCATGCAAACTAAAAATTGAAAAAAAAAAATGAAAGAAAAAGTTTAGACCAATTTTCTTCAAAATTGTGAAATGAAGTGCTAAATTGGCTTTTTGTGGTCAATGCTTATATTAATTCTGAATCGAACACAAAAAACCGAATGGTTTTATGTCTTCTAGTTTTTGAGAAAATTGAAAATTACTAAAACTAGTTTCTTATGAGATTTTTGTTTTTTGGTATTTACGGTGATATCACTTTGAGGATTAATGATGATAGGTTTATCTTTGTAAGTAAAGTACAGCAAATCATTTAGCATTACACAGAATGCAGTTTGTGAATACCACATTTCTAACTATTATTTTCTCAAACTCCTCATAGTAAAAGTTTTCGGGCGTCCCATATAAAGCGACATTAGACCAATTTGGCTTTACGTGACTTACATATATGCATAAACAGTGCAATATGCAACTGCAACCCCCTACTTGGGATCACTGTTGGATTTAGAGTAGGTACGAGGTTGGCTGTATGCATAGTTTCTTTATATCCATGTAACTTTGCATATACCATCCTTGCACCTACCCCAAATCCTACAGTGACTCCAAGCAGGGGGGTTGCATACATATTGCACTGTTTATGCATAAATTGGTCTAATGTCGCTTTATCAAAGTGGAAACATTTACTTAGCCTTATTTCACAAACAATGTTCGGCTTTATTTCACTTTATGGAAGTGAAATAAGGCCGAATTTCAAAAGTTGGATTCCAATATATCATCGGCATATCCCACAGTGTGGATGCCAATCTCTTCAAGTCTTCTCAGGAGAGAGTCCACAGTTATATTCCACAGAGTAGGTGATAAAACACCTCCCCGCGGGCAACCTCTGCTGATCCTTCCTCTAAGTCTTGAAATTCCCGTCTGAATATTTATCGCCCTATTTTTCAGCATATTGTCCACCCATCTCACCACCAATGGGTTAACCCTGCGTTTTTCTAAGGCTATTCTCAGACTTTCGAAGCATATCTTATCGAACGGCACCTTCAATGTTCATTATTATGGTCATTGCGATGCCTCCGGTATTCATCTCCTCTTCCGCAACGCGTACCACCTGGTGTAGCGCTGTTCGTAGACCGCTCTGTATGCATGTTGTCTACTACTCAAAGAACACGCTTTCAGCGCCGTGCTCTCCATATGGTCCACCACAATTCTTTGCATTGTTTTCAACAGAAATGATGTTAGGCCGGCCGGTCTGAAGGACTTACCTTCGGTGTAGTCCTTTTGTCCCAACAAACACCACATTTGTTTCCCTCCATGCTACCGGTATGTAGCCTATTGCTAGACATGTAACGTATATACCCCTAAGCCTTGGTACTATGAGGTCTGCACCCCATTGCATTAAAGCTGAGAAAATACCATCCGGTCCCGCGGTCTTGTAAGGAGAAAATGTTTTTATCGCCCCACTGACCGCTTCTGGTGTTACTATCCGTTCCGCTTCAGCCCTATCCCTCCTGTTTGTTTCTTGTTTCCTCAGAGCCCAGGGCTGATCTGACTTAAGACTTCCCGGAAAGTGTATTTCCATGAGGACTGGATCATACCAGTGTCTCAACCATCTCCCCCATTCTATCACGAATGAGTCCGACTTTGGAAACTGGATCCCTCGAGACAATTTTCTGAAGTCTATTGACCTCAGCTGTGCTTCTCATATTCGAGCAAAATTCCCTCCACGACTCCCTTTTACGTCGTCGAAGAGTTGCTTTTAGCTCTTTCTTCTTTGCCTTGTATTCATATCATGATTCAGGATCATCCCTCTCATGGCATGATTTTCTCACTTCCTTCTTTAGATTTTCAAGTTCCCTACACCACCAAGGCGTGGGGTCCTTTTCAACTACCAGAGTAGGTGTACACGCCTCTTGGTAAGCATTTTCAACAGCAGATTGTAAGTCCTTCAGCTGCGACTCTACATCCCAAGTGGTTTTCGGTATTTTGGGTACCCTCCCATTCAGTTTATCCCGTAACACTTCCTGGTATTTTACTTTGTGCGTATTCCTGGGAATCCTGACATATTTCCGATCTTTTTTCTTTTAGATCCGTATCGAACATCAAATGAGATGACTCTGTGGTCCGACATCATTGTCTGATCCATTACCTTCCAATCTGATATTCTATCAAGCATTCTATTACTACACAGAGTCACATCAATCATTTCCCTTCGTCTCGCATCGACAAAGGTCGGTTCTATTCCTCTGTTAAGAATAGTTAGCTCTTTGCACACTACAAATTCTCCTCTGTAGTTATCGTTGGTGCTTCCCCACACTGTACTGTGTGGATTAGCATCGCAACCAATCGCTAGATCTTCGCTCTTACCCCTGCAGACATTCACCAGATACTCGACCTCTTTTGTTGGAGGAGGCTCTGAGGAGTCATATGGCAGGTATGCCGATGATATGACAAAGCTGCCCGCACCTGCTCCTACTCGCACAGCGACAAGGTCTGGGACACAAAGTTGCGGCAGCATAAGCGCTTTGACTCCGTGCCTCACCAGTATACAAGATCTAGCTCTTTCACCAGATCGCACATAGTGTAAAGTGGCAATACTTTCAGGTAGACCTCTAATCCTTCCTTTGAAGATCCAAGGCTCCTGCAACAAGGCAATATCAATTGATTCCTTCACAAAACATCTGGTCTTTGCTGTGGTGAAGGTTCAATTGCATCACCCTAAGTTTTTCCCGGTACGACATAATAATCCATGTTTTAACTTATTGCGGTACTTTCTACACACCCTCAACTTCTTAGAGTGTTCCCTCAATAAAATCCGCTTTTATTTAGATCAAAATGAAGAAAACCCTCAAATGTTAAATTGTTTGAGTGGAGTGTTTTCGTTAAACTTGACGAAATTAATTTTTATTCACACCAAATGGAGTGTTTCCTCTAAAAACTTAGCGAACTCTCGCTCTCAATTTTTATTCACACCACCCAATGTTTTATTAAATTTTGAAAATTGAATCAACTGAGGCTTCGACGTGTAGTTGTAAATAAAATTACTGGCTTTTGTAACTTGCTTCGCTAATGGCTTCGAAAA
The DNA here is from genome assembly GCA_905220385.1 of Xylota sylvarum. Lineage (NCBI taxonomy): Eukaryota > Metazoa > Arthropoda > Insecta > Diptera > Syrphidae > Xylota > Xylota sylvarum. The sequence goes on along the minus strand of LR999957.1, from coordinate 62,587,641 downwards.
AGTTTGTATTTGCAACGTGAGACTACCTGCTAAGGAAAGAACTTCACTCCCATTCTCGATTACAACCAATTTAACATCTTGCCACCATTCGGACTGTTTTATTATCCTCATAGATATTTATTTCAGTTTATTTTCTTTATCTGGATCTGTTGATAAGGTCTCTCACGAAAAAAAATTATTTTAAAATAACTCACCTCATGTAGAGGTCTGATTAAATATTTCGAAGAACGCAATTCTTGTTATTACACCTTAAATGTGGAGAAGTGACAGTTGTATTCTGTATTCGCTTTTTTAACCTAAAATTGTACAGAGCAGTAAAGAGCAAACGATTTGTCCCCTTGTCTGCAATTATTTGTTCATTTTAGTTTTTTTTGTTTAAAATAAAATAAAGTGAATTATAGTATCATTTTAGCAGCATGGCCCAATTTAGCTTTGCGTCTTTATCCAAAGAACTGCCGGAAGTGGTCGAACCAGGCTTAACGTTTGCCGGTGGATCCCTAAAATGGGATACCGCAGAAACTGGTAATTACACAATTCTTGCTGTCAAGATTTTTCAAACTATTTAAATTAAATTTCAGTGAAAGACGTAACATCTGCAATAGAGCAGTTCAAAAATCTGACATTTCTTAAATTGGAGGGAAACACGCTTGGGGTGGATGCCGCTGAAGCTATTGGGAAAGCGTTACAAAAACATCCGGAGTTTAAAAAAGCTCTGTGGAAGGATCTATTCACGGGAAGGCTAAAAACGGAAATACCACAAGCACTTAAGCACCTTGGAAAAGGGCTAATACTTGCCTCGGCTCAGTTGACTGTTTTAGACTGTAGTGACAATGCCCTTGGACCAAATGGTATGGTAGGACTGGAGGACCTTTTGCGCAGTAGAGTTTGTTACAGCTTACAGGAATTGCGATTGAATAATTGTGGTTTGGGAATATATGGCGGACGGATGTTGTCCGAAGCGGTTTTAGATTGCTATAAAAAGAGCAGTGAAGTTGGAACTCCGCTGGGTCTAAAAGTGTTTGTTGCTGGACGGAATCGCTTAGAGAACGAAGGAGCTAAGGCGATTGCAAAAATATTCTTGACAATTAACACTTTTGAGGAGATCACTATGCCACAGAATTCAATTTTTCATGTGGGAATCGCAGCACTTTCGGAGGGGTTCAGAAAAAATGTAAACTTGCGTATTTTAAACTTAAATGATAATATTATGACCCACAGAGGAGCATCCGCTGTAGCTAGTGCAATTCTTTGTATGCCGAGGTAAGAAGGTAACACTGAATCGAATAAGTAAGTTAACTGGTAAACATTTCAGATTGCAAGAGATAAATTTTGGCGATTGCCTTTTGAGGACAAACGGCGCTTATCATCTTGCAGAGGTCTTGGAAGAGAATCATCTCGAACTGGAAACGTTGATCTTGGATTGCAATGAAATTGGTCCTGATGGTGGTTTGGCATTGGTTTCCGCAGTACGGAATAAACCCAATCTAAAGCATCTCAATCTTGATGCTAATAAATTTGGTTATGATTGTCGGGAGCGGATTATTGAAATGATGGCCGATACGGAAAATCCAGACGCACTTGCAATGTTTGAAGAAGATGATTCAGATGGAGATGATGATGAAGATGACGAAGATGAAGATGATGATGAAGATGCCGAAAATCATAATGATACAACCGAAGAGGTAGATGAAAATGATGAACATTATGGGGAGGACTCTGGTGAAGAAGACTACAATGCTACTGCAGCGAACTACGTAACGGCTATCGGCAATAAGGTAAGTCAAAAATATATCATCGTTTTCTAGATAACCATACATATTGGATGCAAGTCGGCTTTATCCTCCGACTCTTAAAATACGTCTCTTATATAATTTTTTTTTTTTCATAATACCTACATTTATGTATGTATGTACATACATAAAGTATGTACATAGAAAAATCTTTTTACTGCTACTATTCGCAGGTTAGTAACTTTACATCTCAACGTATCAATACAGGTAATATTTTTCACATTTATCATACATCGGTAGCGCTCTCGATTGACTGTAACGTTTCTTCCATTATCGTCTTGGAAGAAAAATGTACCAATAATAGTGTCACTAAAACCACACCAACTGCAATATTCTCCGTTGAGCGCACAGGACGAACAAATTAGTACATATGTTCAGTTATCAATCAGCAAACCATTTCGACCGTAATTTCTTTTCAAAATTCGCACTGTTACGGCCACACAGCATCCATATTAAAAGTAACTTTTTAAGTCGATCTACGTATTTTGTACCACGAAAATATAATACTGAATTGCTGTCAATTTTCATGTGAGTGTCAACATATGCTTCAAACAGACCCCAGCAGATAACCCGCCCTGTAAATCAGCCCATTTATAGCTGAATATCTACCACTACAAATTCTATAGATAGCGTTTCAATTCATCTCACCAGGTAGGCTTTGCAGGAGCTTGAACCCAGTTCGAGCCCTTTGAAATTGAACTTAACTTTGGCATTTATAGCCATTCAAAAAAAAAAAATAAATTTACTTTCTAATATACCTTATTAAAAACTTCTCAAATTCATAAATATTTTAACTATTCTAAGAGAATTGGGCGACAGTCTTTTTCCACAACCCCGAAATAATATTAGAGGCATTTATTAAAGATATGGTGCTCCAGTTATGTTGACTTAGATACCTATATATATTTCTAGCCTTTGTATATGTATTCTGAGGTCATAACTTTCTATGGCTCTAGAAAGTAATGCAAACTAAGCACTTCAGTAATGCAAACTAAACACAAAGGGGTAACTACGCGGTCGAATATCTCTTTTGTTTACTCATAATAAATTGTACAATGTATTGGAAATGCTTGATTTCAAAATATGTACATAGTTTGTAAATCAGTTTTTCTTTTAACAGAGCCTTGACACCGCAGAAGGTTCATTCCAGTCCAATACAAGCGTAACTTTTGCCGGTGAAGAATCACGTCCCAACACAGTGGAAACATTTTGCAACACACCGAATCCATCGTTAAAAATGTTTGAAGACATTGCAGAGAGTAATAAACTGGAAGCTTTTCGGGAACATTTGAAGGTAAGCTGTGTACTTTTCGAGAACAAGCTGTTTGTTTATGTGTCAATTTTTTTATGATCAGGGTTTCAAATGCGATAACTATTTAATAATGTTAACATTCACGGCGCTTAAATGCGCCGCACTGTCACAGGGTTCCACAGAAGCGCTCAACATAGCTGTTGCGCTCTATGCGGATGCATTTGTTTATGCCAAAGAAGAGAACCAAATAACTCGAGTAATGAATTTCTTCTTAATACAGCTTGGATTGTTAAAATGTGAGCAGAAGACATTTAAGCCTGCTTACAATTTGAAAAGTTGTCGTTATGCATTCAAGCAGACATTAAAAGAAAAGGAACTGCCCGATGAAGTGAAACAGACATTTACATTATTCCTTGATCGATTTGATGACTAATGCGGTACATACAATGAGAAAAGGTGTTCTTACTGTTCTCGTGTTAAAAAAATAAAGTTTTGTAAGTTATTTATATGAATGTTTTATTTTTCACTTGTAGCCATCCTGTAATGCAAATTGTTGGAACCTGTTAGTAAACAGAAATTAATATGATACAATACAAATCAACTGGAGTTCGACGTTCTTGTAGTTCTAATTTTATTTGACAAGAAAAAAAATGTACTCTAAATTAATCTTTGGTTATGAAATTTAGGGCCGTCGGTGCTTGTGATTGACCCGATGATCGCCTAGACTGGCCGGCTGACGATCTCGAGCTACTTGCAGATGTCCGAATTGGTTTTCTCTTTATCCAGAATTTTAGTGCAAATATGACTTCTGATTTTAAAGCATCCAACGGTGTAATCTGCAATTCAAAATCGTATTAGTAATGTATGCAAGTACTGTTATCGCTATGTTACCCTTTCTTCTACAGCAACTTGTTGCACATTCCACAGAAACTCACTGATGCCTAAAACAAAAGCAGCGAGTATACCGCAACCCAGTACAAGGAACACTCCCCCAAGTTCTTCTATAGACAGTTCATTACCGTCGACAACCGCTGGTTCCTCACACGACTTGTTGCGGTTCTCCCACCATTTCTTCTTCAATGCGAAGAGATCACCTTTTTCACTTAGTTTTAAAATGGCCACACTTAGATTCGAACGATAGTCAGCACCTGGGTGATCGTATGATAGTGAAAATATTTTAATTCATAGTTGTACGTATACATACCTAATGGAACGGCAATTCCATAATGCTTTTCTCCAATTTGTGATCCAATTTGGGTGAGTTCACAATTTCGTTCGATGTTGTACTCCATATTGGTTGTTTCCATGAGAAATGCATATGTTCCGCGATTTTTTTTTACACGTTCCACACCTTCGTTATTGTCTTTAGTAAAAACTGTAGGCTGGGCTGATATCATTTTCGACCAAGCTAAGCGATAAATAGTATCATTGGATTCCTAAATCAAATAAATTTATTTAATTGTGTTCATTAAAGATTTTTTAAAGAAACATACAGAGAAGAAAGTCGAAGTGCTTCCTCCACTAACTGTACCAAATTGAATTTTATTTTGGTCAGCGAGATCATTGATACCGCTAATAGCGTTCTCCATTTTTGACGAAGTCAAGAAAGCAGCTAGATTGGCGGTGTAAGAATTTAACATCATCAAAGCAAAAAACCACCACATTCCGTTCATTAGTCGCATCGGTCCAGATCTAGGCAATATATCACATCCTTGACCCATAATGGAACCCATGGTTAGCCAGGATGTATTTGCAACATCCCATTTGTTTTCTAACTCTTCAGGATTGGGATTACATGGATGTGGATTCTCCCATTCATCTCGGGAAACTCTGAAAGTAATTTCTGTTAACAACTGTTTCTAAATTAAGTATTTATATGTGTATTAAATCCACCTGGCAACTACTATAGATACCAAAGAAATAATTAAATATGCCGTCAACATATAGATCCAAACCTCTAAGGCAAAAGGCGATAGGAAGGCAAATAAATCCTTGGATTCTGGAGGTTTTTTATAGTATAAGATACTAATACCGAGTTGCATAAATGGTACTGTGAAATCAACAACCGATCGACGGGCTTGAGTTATTGTAAGGTCACAAATTCCAATGTCGGCTTTCTATAAAGAAATGATACAGATCAATTACTATGCAATATGTATTATTTAAAATAAATTATCGTCTAGTTAGAATCACAGAAAAGATCACCAAATCATTCTGGGGTTGTTCTAGACACTTCGGAAAAAAATAGGGACGTAAGTCTCCTTTTCAGGATTGAGAATGCAGCTCGGTTCACAGATCAATTTTTTACTAATCTGGGTCCCCGGTCACAAGGGTATCGCGACCACTGAGATTGCTAATGAATGATAATTTCAGTTAGGATGCACTTTCTGTTTCTACAAATACCTATCATGTTTGTTTTTTTCATGGCTGGCCTCAATAGTATATGCCCTATGATGAAACGGGGCCCCGACCTGCAGAGAATATACGCAAAGTGATCAGTCAAGCCGAAAAGGAACACCACCCTCTTTTCATGGGTAGCGACGCTAACGCTCATCATGTAGCATGGGGCAGCAGCGATACTAATATCCGCGGTGAGTGTCTATTTGAGTACTTAATGGAAACTAACCTCGTAATTTGTAATAAGGAATCAGATCCCACATTTATTACTAACAATAGGCAGGAAGTCATAGACGTAACCTTTGTCACGAATTCCCCTAAAATTAGTGTCAAGAACCGGATGGTATCTAGGGATGTGTCATTCTCTGACCACCGCTTTATACAGTTCCGTATTGACTTCAATACTACCTCAATATCTGTCTTTAGCAACCCAAAAAGAACGGATTGGGATACATATAATACAAAGTTGAAAAGTCATCTCAACAGGTATGCTTTAGCACAACCGCATTCACCATCTGAAGTAGATCAGATGGTAGACGTAGTTACAGGAGCAATGAATTCAGCCCTACGTGAAGCCTGTCCGATCAGTAGACACAAGAGTTGGGGTAAGCCCCCGTGGTGGAACTCTGAAATAAGTAGGCTTAGACGTGAAGGCAGGAAGCTTTTTAATCAAGCAAAACGCTCTAGGAACCCACTTGACTGGGATCTCTACAAAAGCAGCCTTAGGAAATTTAAGTCAGAGGTTAGGAAATCACAAAGAGCATTTTGGCATCTTTTCTGCGAAAATATAGAAAAGACTAGTGATGCTTCCCGGATTAGGAAAATCTTATCCAAATCTCCTACTATTACCAGTTACATCAAGAAACCAGACGGCAACTGGACCATGTCTAGCAAGGAAACACTAGCGCTTCTATTGGACACCCATTTTCCTGGTAGCTAAACAGAAACAGTACATTCTGTAGAAAACCAAACGAGAACCCAATTTACAGTGCCAGAGGGCGTTGTCACCCCCAAGAAAATACAGTGAGGAGTGCACAGCTTCCTCCCGTACAAATCCGCTGGTCTCGATGGCATTTTTCCAGTGGAACTACAGCAATGCTTTGATATTTTAAGCCCGTGGCTCCACACTATCCTTAGGAGCTGTTTAAACTTCGGCTACACCCCTAGATACAGGAAGAGGGCCAAAGTTGTCTTTATACCGAAAGCCGGTAAGGCCTCCCATGCATCTCCTAAAGACTTCCGTCCAATCAGCTTATTGTCCTTTTTATTGAAGACTTTGAAAAGGTTAATAAACGTACATATAAGAACTAAATTAGATAGTAATCTCTTATCAATATCCCAACACGCATATCACAAGGGAAAATCAGTAGAGACTGCTCTACATTCGTTGGTAGGAATCATCGAGAAATCCTTTGAAAATAAGGAGTTCACTTTGGTGTCCTTCCTTGATATTGAAGGAGCTTTCAACAATGTTAAAACAGAAGCTATATCTGCTGCACTTCTTGACCTGAAGGTTGACAACTACCTTTGCTATTGTATCGAGCATATGCTTAAAGGCAGGCTTATCCATGCTGAGCTAGGGTGCTGTGTAACCAGAAGGTTGGTGTTCAGGAGCACCCCCCAAGGTGGAGTACTATCACCACTATTGTGGCTAATGGTAGTGAATGAGTTACTATTAACTTTGGGTAAAGAGGGGTTCAGTGTTATAGCTTATGCGGACGACATTGCCATAGCGATATCGGGGAAGTTCCTCCTTACAGTTAGAGACCTAATGGAGTCTGCTCTAAATAAATTAGCAAAGTGGACGGATAGTGTCGATCTCGGAGTCAATCCGTCGAAGACTGAACTAGTATTGTTCACAAGAAGGTACAAAATACCGGATATAACTGCTCCAAAACTAAAGTGTATTGAATTGCAATTCGCAGATCACGCCAGATACTTGGGGGTTATTCTAGATAGAAAATTTAGTTGGAAACTGAATTTACAGGACCGTGCCAGGAAGGCCTCGATTGCCCTCTATTCATATAGGAAAGCCCTGGGCCCAAAATGGGGGCTCCAGCCCCGAGTCGTCCACTGAATATATACGGCAATCGTTAGACCCATCCTTATGTACGGAGTACTAGTCTGGTGGACAAAAAAAGCAACATAGCAATACTTGAGAAAGTTCAAAGGCTATGCTGCGTCTGTATAACGGCCGCGGCCTTAGAACTACTCCTACAGCTGCATTAGAAACTTTACTACATCTTCTTCCTGTTGATATCTTTGGGAGGCTGATAGCGGCTAAAGCAGCATTGCGGCTTAGGGAATCCTTGCAACTGGCTCGTGGAAATATGGTCCACGCAAGCATCCTAAACGGCCATAATACTATTCCTAGTAACTCGGACTATATAGTCCCCTAGCTGGACTTCAACGTCAAATATGGAAAAAGGATTCCTAGTAGAAGTGCGACAGAAATCTACACAGACGGATCCAAGACAACGTCTGGCACAGGTGCGGGAATTTACTCCAGTGTTTTGGACAGTCGCATTGCCACTCGATTGCCGGATCACTGCAGTGTTTTTCAAGCAGAAGTTTCAGCAATCCGTGAAGCCGCGACCTGGCTTTCGATTAACTCGATAGAGTGCAGCGCTATTGTTTTCTACATAGATAGTCAAGTTGCGATAAAAGCCTTGGAATCGCCAATAATTCGATCCAAGTTGGTAAAGCAATGCCGCGGATCTCTTAACGAGATCGCTGTCAGGTGCGACGTATCCCTGTGCTGGGTTCCAGGCCATAGGGATATTCCAGGCAATTGCAGAGCGGACGAGCTAGCAAAGGAAGGTGCAGACCGGGACCTCCCTGACAATAGGGATGTACCATCACCACCTATTAAATCGATAAAATTCCAACTAGATACCGCAGCCATAAGTATGGCAAACAGTAGGTGGAACAATATCAGCGCATGCCTCATTCCTAGGCAAATCTGGCCGGAGCTAGATTGTAGGAAAACTAGTAGACTTATTTGCAGCAATAGGATCAATCTTAGAAAGATAGTTGGCGTCCTCACAGGACACTGTCTGGTAGGCAGGCATGCTAGAAGACTTGGCGCCCCCTTCAACGATTTCTGTAGAAACTGTTGAGACGAGGAAGAGGAGGAAACCATGATACATCTTCTGTGCACCTGCTCTATCGGTCTTGAGAAGGAAAACCTTAGAGGAATATTTCTTCGAAGATCTAAACGATCTAGCCAGACTAGACTTAGGCATGATTAGGAGCTTTGTCACCAGGTCAAACTAGTTTAATGATTAATCAACGAACCACACATCTTCGGCATGGGTCTATACCGAAAATGATTGCCCTGCCTTTTGTCCTTTGCGGGAAGTCTCAATGTAGGTCTCCAGTGCTGGTAATCCGGTTTCTCCATAGTGGTATCACAATGGACCTCCCTTTTGGTCTAAGTGTGTCCCTGCTAAGCGGGGACAACCACACAACCCAACCCAACCCCCTCAATAGTTCTGTATAATTTATAGGTACTAAATATGTTATATAAGAGTATGTACAATACACATTCAAGTAACCTAGGTATACACCATCAGCATCTCTTATCAACATGCGTCTCAGGTGTCTAGCAAGAGGTCCTCAGAAGAACGTGCAGCGGAGGAAAAAAAAAAAACAGACCTAATCATTGGTTGTGTTGCTAATGCCCATCATACAGTCTGGGGCAGTTCCGACATAAACGAACGGGGTGAGAAACTTTTTGATTTGATTCTTAGTACTAGCCTCTTAATTAGCAATTTAGATTCTAAACCCATCTTTACTACCCGTAACCGACAAGAAGTCCCGGACTTAACTCTTGTCTCCTAGAATCTATTTCATAAAGTAAAGGACTGCAGAGTATCTGATGTGCACTCTTTTTCAGACCATTATTGCTACCTCCAATTAAGTGTAGATGACCACCCTCCAAAACAAAAGGTTTTCAGAAACTAAAAAAAAACCAATTGGGGTCTCTTTAGGGAACCTATTAACACAGATGAGCTTGACTGCATGGTGAATGTCCCTACAACGGCACTAAATGATACTATGTCGTTGGCGTGTCTTCTTCGCAAACCTCGAGCCAAAAAGAAACCAAGAAAAAAGAAAATAAGTAGGCTCCTATTTATCCTAGCTAAAAACTCTCGTGAGACGGCTGATTGCGATGCCTTAAGGCTGTCTCTTAGGGAATACAAACTTCATTCCTGGACACACTTATGCGAAAACATAGAAAAGTCCTCCGAAGCCTCTAGGCTACGGAAAATTCTCTCCAAAAATCCCTCTGTACACAGCAACCAAATACAGCCAAATATCGTCTAGTTAGAATCACAGAAAAGACCTCCTCTAGTAAGGAGTCCATCGACCTTCTACTGAACACGCATTTTTCTGGTAGTTCTCTACTACTAAAAAGATCCTTTGGGCCATGCGCAGTTTCAAACCATACAGTATGTGGCCATTGAATTATGACCGATGAGAAATATATATGAAATATATGCGATTTTTCACTTGATTATTTAAAATCTTGTTGCACATATTTATTGTTACATGGCTTATCAGTGATTACAAAGTAATAAAAAATTATTAAATCTTAATACTTAGTACTACCGCTCTTTTGTTCGTACCTCCTTTATTCGTTTCAATACATTTCGCGACCATTTGTTTCATAGCGGGCTCATTTTTCCACATATCTTCAATGTTCTGCTTGAGCTCTTGTATGGTATTGTTTCTTCCACTATAAAGGTTTAAGGTAGGCCAAGCAGTATTTATTGGGGTTCAAATCCAGAGAATTACCAGGACATGGTAAGACTTCCAAGTTCATGGAACCCAAGCATTTGATGCTTTCTTAGGATGTGTGGCATGGAGATTCATCTTGCCTAAAGACGTATTCTTCTCTGGGAGAGTCTAATGTGTTCAAATACGGCCGAAGAACTTTCCTCAGGACAGGATTATACTGATTGGAGTCTATTGTTCCATCAACGTAATAAATTGACCCCGTACTTTCACATATTATGCAACTCCAAATCATCACAGAGGGTGGGTGTTTGACCGTCTGAACTACGCAATGCTCTGAATATCTTTCATTTGACCTTCTGCAGACGAATTTGGCCGTCTCCGTCACAACTTCTAAGCGACACTCATCGCTAAAGACAACCTAAAATAAAATCGTGATTACGGGAAAATTGCTAAAACTGTTTCATTTTTTATTGTGAAAAGAAATTTGAAGAATAATTTAACTTGCTGTGTTCCAATAGCCACTCTCGCAGTGAAGTGCCCAATATAATCGCCATTTTCACATGACATTGGTCAATTTGAGCTTCTTTGCTTGCCTCCTTCGCTTATCTCCTTAATCGCCGCCGCACAGTTCTCAACGATATGCCGATTCCAGCTTCGTTCAAAACCTTAAAAATGCAGTGAGCTGGTGGATTACGTTCCTGCAGAGCTTTATGAATAATTTTCCGGTCAGTCCATGCTGTTATTTTTCTTTTTTTGCCACAGTTTTTCCGATTTTTTGAGGTAACCAAGGATGAACCGCCTGGTACCTACACGTGTTTTGCTATGTTGACTACTGAATACTTTGCAATTCCAACAATCTTGACTATTTGAGCATAGCTGGACTTCTTCTCAGTCAACAAAGCAGCAACTTGTGTTTTTTTTCGACAGAAATGTTGGCTTATTTACCCATATTGATAAAAATCAATTAAAATTAGGTTTCCGACTTTCCATGCGGTATATATACACTTATCGTACGCACGTAGGCAAGTCCTTCGGTGACTGCTTTTGAAATTAAAGAAACTATAGAGGAAACCCATAGGTAGCCGTATTCTTAAAAACAAATAACAAAAAAACGCATTTCACAGAACACACGCATCAAAAAGAAAAAAAAATTGTTGAAACCACGATCGATCATAATTTATTGTCCACATACTGTACAAGTCTCCAGGGCCAGATGGTTTCATTCCGGCTGAGCTTCAGCTATCAGAAGATGTAGTGGTCCCTTAACTTAAACTCATAATGTCTGGTTGTCTGAATCTGGTCTACATTCCCAAACCATGGACCAAGGTTGAACACGTTTTCATACCAGGAGCAAGAAAATGCTCGCACGTGGAACTCGAAGATCTCTGATCTATCAGCCTATCATCCTTTCTATTAAAAACACTAGAAAGACTGATTGATATCCACCTACCCCAGAGCATTAGCCCATTTATGCGTGCTACAAAGGGAAATAAATCGAGGCAGCTTTATACATTAGTGCGCATCATTGAAAAATCACTGAGCATCAAGGAATTTACCATGGTCGCGTTCGTAGACATTGAGCGACAATGCCTGAAAGTCGATTCATCGCTTGGAGTATTGATCAACCAATTGGTCACATGCAGGATTATCAATTCGCAGCGGCTAGAAGATTTCTTAGTTGCGGAACTCATCAGGGTTCGTTTTGTCTCCTCTTCTATACAATCTATTGGCCAACGGGCTGCTATTGGACATAGACAGGATTGGATGCAGAGTGGTTGCCTATGCCTATGCACATGACATTGCCATCGCCGCCTTCAGATAACACCCTGATACTTTCAGGAAAATCCTCTAATATGCTCTCGTACGTCTTACCAGATGGGCCTTGAAATGCGAACTAAGGGTTGACCTCCTTAAAACAGAACTTGTCCTCTTTATGAGGAAATATAAAGTTCCCCTTGTTGATCATCTCACAATTAATGGCACTAGTTTCACATTTAAAGATAATGCAAAATATTTGGGTCTCATTTTGGATACGAAACTTAACTGGAAAGCCCCCTGCTGGAGTCACTGTAGGATTTGGGGTACGTGCAAAGATGGTATATGCAAAGTTACATGGATATGAAGAAACCTCGTACCTACTCTAAATCCAACAGTGATCCCAAGCAGGGGGGTTGCAGTTGCATATTGCACTGTTTATGCATATATGTAAGTCACATAAAGCCAAATTGGTCTAATGTCGCTTTATATGGGACGCCCGAAAACTTTTACTATGAGGAGTTTGAGAAAATAATAGTAAGAAATGTGATATTCACAAACTGAATGACTGGGACGCGGAATTCAATGCAAGTCTACCTCCTCATGGTACATTCTGTGTAACTCTAAATGATATGATAAACCTATCATCATTCATCCTCAAAGTGATATCACCGTAAATATCAAAAAACAAAAATCTCATAAGAAAGTAGTTTTAGTAATTTTCAATTTTCTCAAAAACTAGAAGACATAAAACCATTCGGTTCGATTCAGAATTGATATAAGCATTGACCACAAAAAGCCAATTTAGCACTTCATTTCACATTTTTGAAAAATTTGGTCTAAATTTTTTTTATTAATTTTTTTTATCAAAATTTTGAGTTTGCATGCGAATTTTTCAAAAACAAGAAGAAATTACTCTCCAACTCCTATGTACGCGCCTAGCTCTGTCCCAAAAATGGCGTGACTGAATACAATGTACAAGTGAAATGTAGGTAATTTAAATACCTAAATATTTGGTCTCGATGATTTTTTTCTAAAAATAAATTTAAAATTTTTTTACTCTTGTATTGACGATGAAGGATGAAAATGTATCTTAACTTCCATTCTGATAGATGAAGATTAATCTGGCGATGCAAATATTTAATTTTTATATTGCCAAATATATGAACTTAATATTTCATTTTCATTTTACTTTTTAGTATTAAATAATACTGAATAAGTGAATGAATGAATCTTAAGATCTTTTGGTGTTAAAATATGCGTTATATACCATTTGAATAAAAATATATTCCATTTTTATGTGCGATTATTTTTCTCGGTAAATATATTCCACCTGAGCTTAAATATATTCCATGTACCATATCATATTATATTCCACTCTGGTCACTCTGCACAATCCAATTACACTTATATTTCACCTTTTACAAATTGAACTCACTTCTTCTTTCGCTTAAAATGAACTGTGTCTCCTTCCCAGTTAGTTGTTGTATTTATACCAAAATTCACCATTCTCGAAAGACTCCGAAAGTTCTGGTAATAGAAGGTCCTAGTCATCGGATATCGGAACACATGAATGAAAATATCGGTATTAATTTTTTCATAGGTGACGCTGTCCGTTTCCGGTTTGGGTGTGGATATTACAGTATACATACATATTCGTGAGCAGTATCAATAGCCAAATCGATTCAGTCATGTCCGTCAGTCCGTCCGTCCGTAGGCCACTTATAGGAAGAAGGATAGGATATCATACGATTCGTTCCAAACAATTTGTAGCTTTTCTGTTTTATTTTCAAAACATCACAAACATGTGTAACGTTTTGACCTTGAGCCTTATTAATAGTCATTGCAAAACATAACCTAACTGGAAACTGCAGTCTTTTAAAGAGAAATGGGTAGTTTGAAGGTATCATTGGTACTCTTGGAATAAATACATCCTCATTTGTGCCTAGTCATGTTATAATAGTTGCTTCAATAACATTGAGTCGCAACACTTTAACCAGCAATCTTGTTCCATTGCACAGCTTTGTTGGGCATAAATTTCTTAATAAATTGGCACTCCAACGTTAAACGAAATCAAATGTCCTGGGGCCTGGTGGATTTATAGAATTTAAGAATTCAGTTGGCTTCAGTGTCGACAATTTATAAAGGTGAGAAACACCATTAACCTTCCTCAAAATTACCTCATTAATATTGGATGCAGAATCATTTTTAGGTGCAAACCACGATAGTCTTGCTCTGGATATGTTAAATGAAGCGATATATGCGATCTAGTATGTCGCCAATTTCGCTTAAGTGGTATATAGTTAATAGTTTTGTTCTGGAAATGTTCCATTTACAATACACAGAAGTGTTTTTACAAATACAGCATTGGCATCGTTGTCTAGCTGCACTCTCATATTTTTTGAAAGAGACATTTTGTCAATAAATTAATATAATATAAATTTTTGTAGGTATGCATTTACTTCATCTGGTCGAGTCCCACGAAATATTGCAAACCGAATTACTGAACCGGCCATTGTTATTCCCGACGATCTTATTTTTGCTAAATTAAATTAATCAGAAAACAGTAGAAACAGACATAAAACTCTAAGAATATAAATCGAATTTTTGAAAAGGCCTGAGGCAATGCGGACCACTTAAATAGATGTTACTTGGCTATTATGATGTTACTTGAAAATCTAAGAGTAAGGTCCTCAAACCGATAAATCAATCCGTCATTCAATGCTCCGTCCGTTGGGGGTCGTACTCTCAATATTAACGAATAATAGAAAATTAAACACAATATCCAGTTAACTGAAAAATGTAATTTGTACACGATATTAATGATAAGATCCCCAATTATTGCTTTAAATGAAACTATATATGGTATATATGTACCACAGGCAACTCCCAAACGAAGACAACAAAAAATCTAAGGGTTGTTCAGCGGAACACGATCTGGAATGGTAAGCTAATGTCTCTAAAATGTACATCTTGTATTTATGGTTAGTATTCTGACGTTAAACTCTCAGCAAGCTCCGACCATATTCCATTCCAACTTAACCATATTCAATTCATCTTTACTGGTTCAGAGTCCTTGTGTTGTGTACGTAAAACCTTTAAAAAAACCTTAACAGGCGCAACTTTTTCCTGCACTCTCGCATATGAAACCTAGCTTTAGAGTGAATCAAAGCACGAACCACCTAAGAATTCTTACCGATGATATGTATGTACAGCTGTGAACAAAAAAATTGTAGCAGGGAAAAAAAATGGAAAAAATTCAATATTCTGAAAACAACGAAATATTTGTTTTGTTTAATATTTTTTTCTTAATAACAACTTAAATCTACATAAGAATACAAAAAAAAATTTAATCATAAGTACATTTTTACAGCAATAGACAAAAACTTATATTTTGACGGGTAACATAAAAATAGTAGCGACTTCAGATATTGTTACATTTTTGTATTTATTGATAAGATGGAAGTTCAAAAATGGTTCGCTCCTTTTAATACTTTCTTGAGCTACCTTTATTAGCCATAACCGCCTTACACCGTCTTGGCATATAGTCAACAAGGCGCCTACAGTGGTCTGGTGATATGCCACACCATGCATTCCGTACAACTTCCCACAATTGGTTATTATTCGTCGGCTTATTGTTGAAAACAGCAGTTTTAATATCGACCCAAAGATTTTCAATGGGATTAAAGTGAGGAGATTGGACTAGCCATTCCAAAACTTGAATTATATTGTCGCTGAACCAGACTTTCGCTTGCCTGCTGGTCCTTTGACGACAGCAGTGCAGATAAAAAGCGAGGCGAAACTTCCTGTTAGTGCAATGACGGTACGTACAAAGACTACTGCAAGCTGGTTTATCAACACGTAGCCCAAAAACGCCACTTCTTTCTAAAATACATATGGCAAAACGGCTTACGTTCGCAACACAAGTATGCTGATTGCCCAGCTTCCAATTGGCGAAACATTTTGTGAACTGACGAGTCAAACATTGATCTTTTTGGTGAACTTGGTCCTCGTCAGTATGTCAGCCGTCGCCCTAACACCGAATTCCTGCCCAAGTATACCACAAATATCATTAAACATGGACGTTTAAAAATAATGATATGGGGCTGCTTTTTCTACTAAGATACCGGCCCCATTTACCGAATTGATGATACATGTTGGTGTGAGTATTCTGGAAAATGTTATGTTATGTTTATGTTAGTACCCTGGAAAATGTATTACTGTCGTATGTGGAGTGGGAAATGATTTTAAAATGGATCCTACAGCAAGATAACCACCCTAAGCATACCAGCAGGCAAGCGAAAGTCTGGTTCAGCGACAATATAATTCAAGTTTTGGAATGGCTAGTCCAATCTTCTCACTTGAATCCCATTGAAAATCTTTGGGTCGATATTAAAACTGCTGTTTTCAACAATAAGCCGACGAATAATAACCAATTGTGGGAAGTTGTACGGAATGCATGGTGTGGCATATCACCAGACCACTGTAGGCGCCTTGTTGACTATATGCCAAGCCGGTGTAAGGCAGTTATGGCTAATAAAGGTAGCTCAAGAAAGTATTAAAAGGAGCGAACCACTTTTGAACTTCCATCTTATCAATAAATACAAAAATGTAACAATATCTGAAGTCGCTACTATTTTTATGTTACCCGTCAAAATATAAGTTTTTGTCTATTGCTGTAAAAATGTACTTATGATTAAATTTTTTTTTGTATTCTTATGTAGATTTAAGTTGTTATTAAGAAAAAAATATTAAACGAAAAAAATATTTCGTTGTTTTCAGAATATTGAAGTTTTTCCATTTTTTTTTTGCCTGCTACTATTTTTTGTTCACAGCTGTATGTATCTGAGTAATATGTTTTGTGAATGATGTGAGCTATTTGCGTATCTTTACAAAATGTTTCGTCCTTGTAAATACGTATATATGTACATATATGTATACACTGAGTTACAAAAAAAGCGGCGCAGTAATACTTTTTCGTATATTGTTATCATTTTGGTAATATGCCGCAATGTTTTTGCCGAGCTTTATTTGTTTTTAGTGGGTTAGTTAACACGGCACACCCGCCCCACGCGCCAAGGTCATGATGGACCGGAGAAGACGTTAAGAAAAGCCATTAAAGAAACAGGGAGACCAACTCCTACAAACGGCGTCAAGGATCAGGTCGCCCCGAAGTAACTACTGCAAGGGATGACCGATATTTGGTTATTCAAAGTCTTCGGAATCGTCACTAAACAGCATTTGAGCTGGCTCACAGACTTCGAACTGTTAGAGGGACAGCTGTGAATGCTCAAATGGTAAAGAGGCGATTAGTAGAAAGTTGCCTGAGAGCAAGAAGACCTGCACGTGTACCGAGACACACGGTACAACATAAGCGACGTCGACTTGAATTTGCTAGTCTTCACCAGAATTGGATAGAGGCCGACTGGGGTCCTTTCCACTGATGACTCCAGGTTTTATCTCCGCTCAACAGATGGACGTAGCAGAGTGTGTGGATGATCAGGTGAGAGATACTGTTTGACAAAAAATAATAATAAAAATGTAAAATGTTAATTTATGAAGTTTTTGTCCATTTTCCTTAATTTATGTCTTATTTCTAAGGTATTTCTTTTTTAATTTATTTTTTAACATGAATTACTTATTTTTATAGCAATAAACAAAACTGTATTAAAAAAAAAAAAACTTTTTTTTCCCAACTTACTTGAAGTAATTGCGAAATATCAAGGTGCACCACTTTTTTTGTAACGCAGTGTATATTTATGTATGTACATAATGTATGTGTACTTTGTACGCGAACTTATTTCGTCGATTTCATTTAATGCGATGCACCACCCTTGGAAAATGATAATTTTCTTTCAATCAAACAGTCATTTAGTAAAATATATTTACAAAAAGTTGATGTGAGTTGTATGTACGTACATACATATGTAAGTACGAAAAACTGAAATCAATTTCTAAGGAATCGTAGTAGATGAGTGAATACTTGATACATATATCACATGTAGGTATTTTGAAAAACGCAGAAGCAGAAGTAGATTTTGAACAATGCATTTAACTTATTGTCGCTACGAAGTACATAAATTGTTCTGGCACTGCCTCCTTTTCCACAGCATGCGCTTACCGCCAAAACGTCAGAGCATAAAATCTATTCCAAGCCTACTTACTTATCATACAAAAAATTGCAACCAAATTTATTAGTTGTTGAGTGCGAGAGGATCCAACAATTACAATACATACATATGTATGTATGTACATATATCAGCACGAGGCAATCAGGTGTACTACACACATGTACTAACATGCATGCTCATATGCAATGGTTTCCTTCCACTGATCGTTATCGCGAAAGCATACAAACAATACTTCTCTATGTTATTACATTTCTCACAAAAAATGTACAAAGGAGATATACTTATGTACATATACATATGTGTATCAAAATCTTTGTTGTAAGATAAGCTAAACAAATATCTAAGTTTTATTTTAATACTTTTTTTAAAAATCAAGATAGAGGGAGGTGAATGCCAAAAACTGGCATACAAATTTTTCTTTTTCTCATTTAAAAGTTTTTTTGTTGAAATATGTTCATGTTTTTTGTAACATTTTATAGATTTAATCCATCCAGATCCGACTAGTAAAAACCGCATTTAAATGCGTTCAGTAGTTTTTTTTTGTTTTTCGGCACATATGTACTACTACATCCATTTTTTTAATTTGCATTTTATAAATGAAGTGACAAAAATAAGACGCGAACATTTTTATTACTAATATACATACATACATGTATGTATTTGTTTTAGTTGGGTTCTTCATTGTTTGGTGAAATTTTGGACACAAAAAATGTTTACAAATGTTTACTTCGCAAACATGACGAATGTGGTGTTATTTTATTTTAATTTTTTGTGTATTTAATATGGAAAATATTTTCTAAGCCTACATGTATGTATATAGAATACCAAAAAAAACACGTCTATTGGTTCCCCTGTAGAGCTGCGCATTATATTTATGTATATTGTAATAATCAACCTTTAATAAACAAAGAGTTATATTTTTTCCCATAACTTTAGATGCATGGTGGCTGCTGGGTGCCTAGTACCTCAACTGGAGATTGGGTAACCAACCCCTTTGGAAGGTTGTTGGTGGCAGCGAACGAGAGAGGGGGCAGCCTCGGATAAGGATGATCCCACTGTTGACGACCCCAGCAAACGAAATAAGGACAACGATCTTCGGATCTGCTCGTGGAATGTTCGGACCCTTAACAGGCCGCGTGCAGCCGAACAACTAGCAGAGGCCCTACACTGCTACAATGCAGATATCACCGCCATCCAGGAAGTGCGATGGGATGGCCCGAGGATGAAAAACTGTGACGTATACTACGGTGATTGCTATAGGGAACGGAAACAGCGCTTATTTGGATGTGGGTTCGTCATACGCGGCAGACTTAGGCAAAAAGTCTTGAGCTTTCGACACGTGAGCGAGCGTCTTATGACAATCCGCATCAAGGCTAAATTCGCCAACATAAGCCTTATATGCGCTCACGCTCCCACCAAAGACAAGGACGACGCCACCAAAGAATGTTTCTACGAGCTCCTCGATGAAACCTACGACCAATGCCCTAAATATGACGTTAAAATCGTTCTAAGCGATTTTAACGCCAAGATAGGAAAGGAGGACATATTTGGTAGGACGATTGGTAAGCACAGCCTCCACGACACCACGTCCGGAAACGGACTTAGGCTTATTGACTTCGCTGCGGGGCGAAACGTCAGTATAGCAAGCACACGGTTTCCGCATCTCAATATCCACAAGGGGACATGGCGATCTCCTGATCATCAAACGGTCAATCAAATTGACCACATTGCGATCGACGCAAGGCATGCCTCCAGTATTCTGGATGTCCGAACCTTCCGAGCATCCAACATGGATTCGGATCATTTCCTTGTTGCAGAAAAGGTACGAATGCGGATATCCCAAACGCCACAATTAAGAAGAACTACTGTGAGAAGATTTGACGTCGAAAAGCTGCAATCGCAAGAGATCGCCAGAACCTTCGCCGAACGCGTATCCCGAAACCTCTCAACTACTCCTATGCCGCCAGCATCAAGCGCCGAAGACCAGTGGCAACGCTGCCAACAAGCCATCAGAAGTGCCGCAACTGATGTGCTGGGTTTCACCCGACCACCACTTAGAAACCCCTGGTTTGACGATGAGTGCCGGCAAGCACATGCAGCTAAACAGCAGGCATACAAAGCGGCGCTGCAAAAAAGGACGAGAGCTGCTCGTGAGCTCTACGAGCAGGAGAGACGGGAAGAACATCGGCTTCCCCGAAGGAAGAAAAAAGAGCACGATTAGCGCGCGATCGAAGATATTGAGAGATTATACTCCAGGAATAATGTACGGAAGTTTTACCAACAGGTAAAAAGAACGTGTCAGGCCAACAAGACCCGTACAGAAGCTTGTAGAGATGAGTAAAACTTCCGTCCACCTGACCAAAACGAAGTAAGGATAGCAATATCCAAACTTAAGTCCAACAAGGCTGCTGGACCTGACGGCTTACCAGCCGAGCTGTTCAAAGCAGCTGGAAATGACCTGGTAGAGAGCATACACCAACTCATTTCTAAAATTTGGTCAGATGAGTGTATGCCTGATGAATGGAATCTCAGCACCGTTTGCCCGATCCACAAGAAAGGAGATCCCCTCAATTGCGCCAATTACAGAGGTATCAGTCTCCTCAACATCGCGTACAAGATCCTATCTGCCATATTGTCTGAACGTCTGAAACCCTTCGTCAACAACCTGATTGGGCCCTATCAGTGTGGTTTCAGACCAGGAAAGTCCACAATCGATCAAATCTTCACACTTCGGCAGATCCTGGAAAAAACCCAAGAAGTCCAAATCGATACCCACCATCTTTTTATCGATTTCAAGGCCACATATGACAGTATCTATAGAGACGAGTTATACAGAGCCATGTCTAGTTTTGGCATCCCTGCCAAACTCGTCAGATTGTGCAGAATGACGATGGAGAATTCTCGCTGCTCCATCAAGGTCGGTAACGATCTCACCGAGACCTTTGATGTCAAAAAAGGATTTAGACAAGGTGACGCGCTGTCATGTGATTTTTTTAACATCGTTCTTGAAAGAATTGTGCGAAACTCACAAGCCAACACCGGAGGCACAATATTTCAAAAGTCTGTGCAACTACTAGCGTATGCCGACGATATCGACATTATTGGAAGAACACAGCGGGCTGTCACCGGTGCGTTCGCTAGTATTGAAACAGAAACTGCCAAAATGGGTTTAACGGTAAACGAGGGCACAACCAAGTATATGCTGTCAACCAGAAGGGACACGCAACATCGACGAAGTGGACAGAACGTCACAATCGACAGCTATAACTTTGAGGTAGTAAGGGACTTTGTCTACCTCGGCTCTGCTATCAATTCTGAAAATAACACCTCAGCAGAAATAAAAAGAAGAATAACTCTTGCCAATCGCTGTTTCTTTGGGTTCAGAAGGCAATTGAGTAGTAAGGCCCTATCCCGAACAACTAAGGAGACTCTATATAAGACCTTGATCATCCCAGTCCTGCTTTATGGCGCTGAAGCTTGGACTTTATCAAAAGCGGATGAAGATATCCTCGGTCGTTTCGAGAGAAAAATTCTTCGTAAAATATTCGGTCCCGTTTGCGTTGACGGGCTTTGGAGGAGAAGATTCAACGATGAACTATACGAGCTGTACAGCGACATCGACCTAGTCAAAAAACTGCGCATTAGTCGTTTGAGATGGCTAGGACATGTAGAGCTTGGAGTGCGCAACTGGAGGCAGTTAGCTAAGGACCGGGCTAACTGGAGAGGGTTTTTAGTTGAGGCCCAGGTTCACCCCGAACTGTAGCGTCACCTAAGTAAGTAAGTAACTTTAGATGCAGACAATGTAAGTAAGAACGTTTAGCTCGTAGGTATTGATATCAAATTTCCGATCCTTTCGGATTCTGTAATGCCATTTTCGAACTCCGAAATTCGAAGTGAAAGTTCTGCTACGATGGATTCTGTGGTAGAATTTTTGGGATTAGAAAAATTTATATTACGACGGAGTCAGTGATTGGAGTGGACAACAAAATGATAGCTTCAGCTGCTTCCATAGCTTGATAAAGACAGCAGCGATATCGCTTTCTATCAATCGATGATTTGTTGTATTGATATAGCAAGCTATGATAGGGGTTGTGGTGACCTGATCCTACACAGTAGATATCAGCGCAGTGGCAACACTGAATTGGTCGCTGAAATGGGAGAGTGACAGGTGGAATTCGTGAAATTGGGAAGTTAGGTTTCTGTTCTGTTCTGTCTATTCAAGCAAGGAATAAAGAAGCATTTTCAGTGTGTGGCCGGTGTTTGAATTCTTCATATACGTAAATATAAATATATAAATATATCATTTTCACAGGTTAGCACATTGGCGACGAGGATGGGATCTTAGGAAACAAAAATAATAATAATTAATTTTTTTTTTCACAGCAAAACAAGTGTTTGATTAAGTGGAAAAAAAAAATCGTGCTTGAACCTGTTATACTTGATGTAAAAACAATCGCTGAGGTATCTAATTATGGATTACATTGCGTTTAGTGAGCAAAATTGAACAGGCATTTAATTGCAGGAAGGCATTTAATTGCCGGAGCGCATTAAATTGTGGATTAAATTCCGTTTAATCGGAACGCATTAGATTGTGGAAAACTGGAAAGGTGCAGTATTGAATTACGGCAAATAATATATAAATACATATATTGTACATAAATATAGAGTATTGAGAGAGAGGAAATACGGTACCCCCGAAAGGAAAAATTCAGAGAGTAAATAGTGGTTTTGGAGTTTCAATTGTTGATAGACTGTATTGGTGAGATAAATAGACCAAAACAGACCTTTAATGGTATAATAACAATTTGATTGTATTATTTTCCAGACGCGGTTTGGTCTGGGAATAAATAGTGGCGTTCGACATTCAATTGTTGGTGGACTGTATTGACGCGGTGACAGTTTGGTTTTGCGACCTTTAGCAAAATGGGAGAAATCAAACCTTTTTTGTGCGATGCGATGGAAAAGACATTGCTGAGGACCGAGTGGCAGAAATGGCTACGTTCTTTTACACTCTATCTTCAATCCGAAGAAATAACCACTCCAGTTAAAAAGAAAAATAAATTACTTCATTTGGGAGGACCGCAACTCCAGGAGGTTATCTTCAATATTCCCGGAGCTCTGATAGAAGAGAAGAACGTAGCTGAGAGTGATGTCTACCAAATACTAGTAGATAAGTTGTTGGATTACTTTTCGCCAAAGAGGAATTCCACGTTTGAGAGGCACCTGTTTAGGAATCTAAGACCGAGTCCGGGGGAAGGATTTAATGATTTCGTTTTGCAGCTCAGACAACAGGTGAAGAGGTGCTCATTTGGAACGAACGAAACCGAAATAGAGGAAATAGTCTTAAAAGACAAGCTTATTGACTCATGGGCTCCCTTTGAACTAAAGAAGAAATTCCTAGAGAAGGCACAGACTCTAGAAGAGGTCATGGATGCTTGTCGGGTACATGAACAAGTTGATAGTTGCTGTCAAAGCATGGTACCAGGTGTTTCGGGAATCGTCAACAGGATTTTTACCCAAAAAGATTTCGATAACGCAGAACAGTGTGGTCGTTGTGGTAGACGGGGACACAATAGTAAATATCCTAATTGTCCAGCTAGGAATGCCAAGTGCAATAAGTGTTCACTTAAGACAGGAAGAGAAACTCGCTCCGCAATGAGGATACACAACCAAAGCGTCGTCGGGTAGATATTTACAGGGTGAGCTGCGTTGAAACAGGAAACAATGTGAATGATATCCAGGAAGGGGTCTACGAGCCTCAACTATTTGATTGTTTTAAGATGGAGGAGGATACAGAGGATTAAAATATTGATTGTACTATTGGGGGCTGTACCATACCAATGATCATTGATTCGGGCTCCCGTTTCAATTTGCTGAGTCAGAGAGACTGGTCAAAACTCCAGAATGATAAAGCAGTGGTATGGAACTTCAGAACTGAAACTACAAATCAGTTTCGAGCGTACGCTGCGAATAAGTTAATAAATATTTTGTGTGTTTTTGAAGCGCCAATAACAACAGCTTCGAGGCCGGAAGTGATTGGCCCGTTTTATGTTATCGAAAATGGGAATCAATCTTTGTTAGGTCGAGAAACGGCTCTTAAACTAAACGTGTTAAGACTAGGTTTAAATGTTAGCAGTGTTGAGGTTCAGACCGCATTTCCTAAATGAAAGGACATCAGGCTGAGACTATCGATAGATAATTCTGTTAAACCAATGCAGCAGCCACTACGTAAGGTACCCGTAGCACTAGAAGAAAGAGTGGAAAAGAGACTTGAGGAAGCACTATTACAGGACATAATTGAAGGAGTGGAAGGTCCGAGTTCTTGGATATCACCAATCGTAATTATCTTTAAAGGTGACGGCGAAATTAGACTATGCATTGACATGCGTAGAGCTAATGCGGCAATAAGCAGAGAAAACTTCCCGCTCCCCACCTTTGAAATTTTTATGCCGAGACTAAAAGATTCGAAATATTTCACTGGACTGGACCTTAAAAATGCTTACCACCAGCTAGAACCGGAGGAATCTTGCAGATACATAACCACGTTCATAACACACAAGGGATTGTTCCGATACAAGCGTTTATTTTTCGGAGTAAACTCTGCGCCAGAAATATTTCAACGTACATTGGGAAACATCTTAGCATCATGCAACAATTCCCTAAATTATCTGGATGATGTCATCGTGTTCGGAAGGTCCAAAGAGGAACACGATAAAACCCTGAATCAGGTGTTTCGGAAACTGAAGGAGTTTAATGTACTCCTTAATGAAAACAAGTGCATCAGAGGGGCAACAAGTCTAAAGTTTCTGGGACATATTTTATCGAGTGAGGGAATTCGGCCAGATCAAGATAAAGTTAAAACGGTCAGTGAATTTAGATCGCCCTCATCGAGGGAAGAGACAATAAGTTTCCTCGGGCTCGTCACGTACTTGGGCAAGTTTATACCCGATTTGGCGGATGTACTGAGCCACTTCGCAGGCTAATAAAAAAGGATGTTAAATTCTCTTGGGGTCCGGCACAACAAGAGGCGTTTGAGAAATTGAAGGGGTTGCTTGCACAAATCTCTACGCTGGCGTACTTTAACGCTATGAAACGTACCCGTCTGGTAGCAGACGCCAGTCCAGTGGCATTAGGTGTAGTATTACTCCAGTTTGAAAATGAGCAACCAAATGTCATATCATTCGCCAGCAAAAGTCTTTCGGATGTCGAGCAGAGATACTCGCAGACCGAAAAAGAAAGCTTAGCACTTGTGTGGGCAGTCGAAAGATTTTATTTTTATTTGGCGGGCCTCGAGTTTGAGCTGGTTACAGATCATAAGCCACTCGAAGCGATCTTTAACCCTAGCTCTAAACCACTGGCAAGGATTGAAAGATGGGTATTGCGGCTCCATTCTTTTAAATTTAAAATCATTTACCAAGCGGGGAAATACAACATCGCCGACTCGGTGTCCAGACTATGTAAGCTTCATGAATCAACATCATTTGACAAGCACTGTGAAAGCAATATCTTTCAGATAGTTGAGTACGCAAGTTCAACATCGGTCAGGATATCAGATATCGCTAGTCATAGTACAAAGGACTCTGAGCTGGTGGATGATATCACGAATCTAAAGACTAACGGTTGGGACACTAAAGTGAAGAATATTTATTACCCGTTTCGGTTTGAGCTCACAAATATGAACAACATATTACTGCGTGGCTCTAAAATTGTTATACCAACATCATTGAGAACGAGCATATTGCAGTTAGCCCACGAAGGTCATCCGGGTGAGACGGTTATGAAGAGGAGATTACGGGCGAAAGTATGGTGGCCCCGGATTGGTCGAGAGGTAGAAAGGTACGTAAAATGTTGTCGTGAGTGCTTATTAGTTTCACAGCCGAATAAGGAAGCTCCTATGATGCGGCATAGATTCCCGGATGGACCTTGGGAGTGGCTGGCTATGGATCTCCTAGGACCGCTCCCTAATCATGAATGGGTTTTTGTGATCATCGATTACTTTTCTCGTTACCAAGAAATCCGGTTCCTTAGAAAAATAACTTCTGAAGCAATAATAGATGTACTAGAGGAAATATTTTGTCGCTTGGGTTATCCAAAATCGATAAAAGCTGATAATGGTCGTCAATTCGTGAGTTGAGATCTTAAATCATACTGCCGAAGAAATAACATCGATTTAATAACTTCCCCACCTTACTGGCCCCAAGCTAACGCGGAGGTCGAAAACATGAATAGGTCTCTAGTGAAACGCCTTCAAATCGCTCATTTTAATGGTACTAATTACAAAAGGGACATCCAAAAATTCATTCTCATGTATAACGTCACCCCACATGGAACGACAGGGAAAGCACCAAGCGAATTGCTGTTCAACAGGGTCATTCGAGACAAAATTCCGGACATTCGAGATCTTACCACCGAACCCCTGGATTTAGACGCAAGAGACCTGGATACCATTAATAAGCAGGAAGGGAAGGAGAGGGAAGATAGGAAGCGAGGAGCAAAAGACATAGCTATTGCCGTAGGAGACAAGGTTGTACTTCGGATTGCCATGCGGCCGCACAAATTGACATCAACGTTTAGTCCAATGGAGTATGAGGTAGTTGAGAAAAGGGGCAATGAAGTTGAGATTGTCGGCGATGGTAAAAGAATTCGCAGAAACATAACCCATATTAAGAAGGTACCTGAACCACACAGCTTGAGGCCAATATCAGCATCAGTTCCTGACTCATTACCCGCTATGGGATCAAACACTACAGAATGTGAGCGCGAATTCTCACATGGTGCTACCAGCCTTGGTAATCCCTCTCATATAACGCTGCCAACCATTCCATAAACGACACATGATTCGGGCGATGCGCAGCCGTCGAAGTTGACGTTGAAGCTGAGGAATATTGGAGGGGTGTGGCGACCTGATCCTACACAGTAGATATCAGCGCAGTGGCAACACTGAATTGGTCGCTGAAATGGGAGAGTGACAGGTGGAATTCGTGAAATTGGGAAGCTAGGTTTCTGTTCTGTTCTGTCTATCCAAGCAAGGAATAAAGAAGTATTTTCAGTGTGTGGCCGGTGTTTGAATTCTTTATATACGTAAATATAAATATTTAAATATTTCATTTTCACATGTTAGCACAGTGTTCAAACACTATTTAACCATAATACCAATTACTAAACCCCCCATACTATGCTGATAAAATTGTACGTCAGTTCAAAAGGGTCTTACGTCTAAATTTTAAAAATGGACATTTTCACTTCTGCCTTTTAACCGAAAACACGTACTTATGTATATGTAACACTTTTACATTACACAATATGTACAGTGCGGTTCACTTGATTAGACGCACCTAAATGTTTTCTGTAAATCGCTTCTCTTTTTTTTTAATTTTTATTAAAGAGAAAAAAATTATCACATAAACGTAAACTAATAGTTTACGAGATCCCACTTGCTTGGGATCACTGTTGGATTTGGTGTAGGTGCGAGGTTGGGTATGTGCAAAGTTTCGTTAAATCCATGCGAAACATGCTAAACATGGATATAAAGGAACTTTGCATACACCCAACCTCTCACCTACTCCAAAACCAACAGTGACCCCAAGCAGGGGGGTTGCAGGGGGTAACTTTTGTAAACATTTACCAAAATTACTTCAAAAATTCTACTTTTCTTAGATTTATACAAAGATTTTAAGTAATCCAATGAAATCTCAGCCCAGTCTGGTTTGATTGCTGCGATCAGCTCTCCATTACTTTCGTACTGCCTGCCCCCTTCGTATACTTTTCACTCGCAATCTAGGTTTTTACGACACGAGCACTATGAATTGGAGTATTATTTTGTTGAAATAACTACTGAAGAGGATCAAAAAGTTCAGGTATTTCAGGAAAAACTGATTGGAGCAAAGTCTTATATGAATTTCCTGTCAATTTGGTGGAAACGAAAACCAATTCGAAAGCGCCGTAGGATGAAAACGCACCCCACACCATAACTCGTCCTTGTCTAGAATGATGACGGGTCAAAAAATAAAATAATAATTGCAGCCAACCAAAATACAACTTTTCTTCAATCGAGATCAAAATTCAAACAAATCCAGTTTGTACATCCCAGATCATATGATCTCTTGCGAATTTCAGTCGTTGCTTTCATGTAAAATCCAATGGTGGCTTTTTTAAGTTTCTTAAACTTTAAGTGTGGAGCGCTCGAAATTGCACGACACGACGGACGGTTAATTTGCTGGCACTAACTCCAGCTGATGTCCTGATTTTGTTTATGGAAAGAGCTGAATTAGAAGCCAGTCTCAGAATCTACCATTTATCTTGAGGTGTTAAATCCTTCCTCGTAGTTGTTGCCATCAGATTCGGAATTTTTTAAATAACTCCGTACACAATGATCACTTCGGCCGATTTTATTGGCTATTTCGCTTTTTGTAAAGCCTTTCGAGTAGTAATCGTCATTTTTTGCTCTTTGTTCCGTTGTTAAAATATTATTCTTTCCCATTTTTTGGCCAAATTACGAAAAACCCACTCCTTTTCACTATTTGTTAGAATACCAAAGTGATTTACAGAAAATGTTTAGGTGCGTCTAATCAAGTCAACCGCACTGTATGTATGTAGACCTAATTATCCCCCAAAACTGATTTTACTCACATGGTCAATTAGATAGCGAACGATTCCATTCCATTCTCTCGTTTCCGGATTGTAGTTGCCATAAGCATTGTCTTCTACAATTTCAAAAGTGTATTCAAATCCAACTATCTCTGATAATTTGTGAATTAAATCGACTGCGTAACCTTCATACTTTGCATTTCCAGTAAGTATCTCATTGTCATTGGGTTTTCTGAAAGAAAAAAGCATCATATTTGTTTGGAGTAGAACGTACTTATATGTACATATGTATGTATATGTTACCCTATTTTTGATTGAAGTGTACATGAATGAATGAATGTAATGAAAGCTCTTACTTAGCTGTTACTTGCAATAGGCTAACAAAGCTTTTTATACCCTATCCTAAGGGTATATTAAGTTTGACACATAGTTTGTAACATAGAGAAATAATCGAGATAGACTCTATAAAGTATATATATTCGTGATCAGCATCAATAGCGAAATCGATTGAGCGATGACCGTCCGTCCGTCCGTCCGTATGTCACCGCTTTTTGGGCCTTAAATTTTGAGCTAGGAGGATGAAATTTCATATCTGGACTTCTGAGAAAAAGATACAGTACAAGTGTAAAACTTTCTAAATCCGCCCACTGCCACGCCCACTTTTTCATAACTTCACTAAATTATATGAAATCGAAAAATTTTGTTAAAACCAAATATTTAGGCATTCAGATTCCCTACAATTCACCCATACAACAGTTTTGGCCACGCCCACTTTTTGGGGGCGTTATCATCAAAAAACCTATTTTGATAAAATTTTATATGTAACATCCTCAAACGTTCGACATTATAGCTATATTTGAGTACAAAATGCAATTTGGCCACGCCCACTTTATAGAGAGGAGGATAGGGTATCAGACGATCCGTTCCAGACGGATTGTAGCTTTTCTGTATGTTTTTTTTTATCAACAATAAAGAAATCCGATGTCTATGTATGTATGCTCCGATGGAAGGAGGTAAAAGTGCCCAAGTTACATTTTTTGAGACTTGAGTTTCGGTTTCTGTCGATTAAAGATATACATAATAATGTTTATTTGAGTAAACCGCAGGAACCTTGGTGAAGGATGCGATAAATTGTTTCGTACTGTAGTACAAGAGAAGTAAAATTTCGCCAACAACTCAGATAAATCATGCGAGCGAGATCAACAGTGATAAGACACACAGAACATGACGGTCTTCTGATCATAAAATCAACCAAATTGATTATATTGTGATCGAACTAAGACATGCCTCGGTATTCTGAATGTCCGAACCTTTCGAGTATGCAACATCGACTCGGATCACTACCTTGTTGTAGCCAAGGTACTAAGACCACCAGAATCTTCGCCGAACGCTTCTTCCGCAATCTCTCAACAACTCAAATGTCGCCCGCTTCAAGTGCCGAGAACTAGTTGCAACGCTGTCAACATGCCATTAAAAATGATGCAGACGATGTGATGAGTTTCATCCGACCATCACCAAGCAACTTCTGGTTTCACGAAAAATGCCAGCAGGCATGTACAGCTAAACAAAAGGCATTCAAAGCGGCGCTACAAAGAAAGACGTGGGTTACTTGTGAGCAGAGTATATCTACTTACAGTGAGTAGGGACACTCTCCACGTGTTTTTGAAAAATTGTTATCAGTCAGTTCTCCGACACGAGAAATAGACGGCAATAGAAAGACAGCAGTGAAAGAGGGATAGAAGATTGGAAAAATTATTTCGGAGAGTAGCACAGGGTGTTCCGTTAAAAAAAAGCAAAAATAATTCTTCCATACATTTTTATTATACATTTAATAAATGAAATAATTTCACATATCACTCTGCTTGTGAGCTCTATGAACAGACGAAACGGGAGGAACATCGGCTTCTCCGAAAGAAGAAACGCAAGAAGCGCGTGATCGAAGATATTGAGAGCTTATTCTCCATTAACTATGTACATATGTACGGAAGTTTTAGGAGCTGGTAAAGAAAACGTGTCAAAACAGCAAGACCCGTACAGAGGCCTGTAGAGATGAAGAAGGAAACCTTATAGAAGAGTCGCAGTCGGGGTTGAGAATATAAACAAAAACTTCTTCTGCAGACTGCATAACGGCGACGAAGAACAACATCACGGTGTCAGGCAGAATAGACCACTCAACTTAGCCGATGAAACCCAAGACTTCCGCCCACCTTTTCCATAGCCCAAAGCTCAAATCCAAAAGAATATATAAAAGCTTAAATCAGCCGAGCTATTAAAAGCAACTGAAAAGGATCTCATAGAGAACATACACACATCAACTCATTTCTATGATTTGGAGGACGACCTCGTCTTAGGTGGCGCGCATAATTACAAGGGGACCTCAACCGATTTGCAGTTCGCAACTGGATGCAGTTAGTTAAGGACCGGGCTAACTGGAGGGGCTCGTTGGTTAAGTTTTGACAGTTTTCTTAAAAAATAAAAACGTGTTAACCGACGACCGACCAGACTACAAAATTTTTTACAAAAATATTCAGTATTTTCTAAAAGAATGAAGTGTCTGTAACTACTACTACTTTGTAACTACTGCTTCCACAGAAATGAAAACATATTCCAGCACACTATTATGATCTATATTATCGTCTCTGAACCAGATTTTTTTTAAATTTACGTAAAAAACTCTATTTACATGTTTTACCTTTAAACACGTAAAAAACGCCGGTCGAGTCGAGAAAGAGTGGTCGATAACAATTTATTATGTAGCATTTAACGCCTTAAAAACGTGTTGAAACATTTTATCTCAATAATCATTCAATTCTGATTTTTCCGTAATTTCCCTAATTACCTAGGCTTGGTAATAAACAAAATACGCGGCTATTGGGGCACTGAGAAACGTTAATTGGTACACCAAACACTTTGGTATTCTCACTGTTACTACTGCTATTTGGGACGGTGGCATTATTGGGCCACATTTGATATATGCACATACATTTTAGACACAAGAGAAAATGCCGTTGCAATTACTGGTTATCGCAAAATATGGTTGAAAGAGCACGCATCTGCACCGTGTAGCCAGATGGGGCTATATTCCATATTCCACACTTAATTGTTAAAAACCAAATAATCCGTAAAAGAAAAATGATTCATTTCATAGTAAGTTAAAAAAAAAACATCGGTGTGGAACATAAAAAGCACCATGTATAATAATAACTTGGCTTAAAACCTACTTGATACTCTTTCAATAGATTATAATCACATGTTTGTGCTTAACAGTATTATGGAATCATTTCTCATAAAAGAAATGAACTACATATATTATTCATCTTGAATTTTAAAGGAACCTTTGACCGAAACCCATTGTTCTACAAACTTTATGGTATGGGTACGTGGCATAAGTTTCGTCGAGCTATCCAAACCTATATGTTGCTGGTCAATCTAAATAAGTACCAAGTAATGATATTCAAAAGAAGGGGAACCAACGCTATAGTTGCATGTATAACGTTTTAAAGCTGTTTCTGAATCTATTATCTTATATGAGGCGCAAGTTTAAGTAGGCAGGAAATATGAGTAGGAAAGCCTCTTCAGTGATACCATAAAAATACGATTCAACTCCCCCCTAAAATACCAACTTATGTACCTATATGCTTATGTTGGAAACGGGTCTATATACAATATTCGTGAAAACGCTGAAACACCAGGTGTAGTATGTGCTTAAAATTCTGGACTTGTCAGATAATAGATTACCTTAGAAAGCAAGGACTAGGTAGAATCAGCTACTTGATGTGGTACACAGCTAAGCCTCGAAGACAGAGGGAGCTGAAAATGCAAACTCTAACTAACCCGCTAATGCAAAATTGCATTACTGAATATCTACTGAATGGACATTTTTAAAGAGTGAATTTATTTACAGACTTAAATTTTTGTAAGTTGAACACTCACAGCTGGCGATTAAAGTTTTTTTTTTACTTTAGAAACTGGTTACCCAGAGTTTTAGATTAGATATGATTTTATAAAATGAGCCGCATAAAAAACTGATATAAAAAAGGTAAAAAATCAAGTAAAAAATGCTAAGTAAAAGAGTCCAACAACTCTGCTGTCAACTGTGAAATCATACGTAATCCTTGCATATTCACCTGTACATAAAATATGGTGATCCTTCACGTGTAGCTACGCGATAATGCCTTCGACTTTGTGAATAATCATGTGTATTTTTGCTCGCAGACCTCGGTTCTTTTGTTGGAATTAACTGACCGTCTGGACTCCAAAGAGCAACCACTAGATCAACCATCGGACGATACACTTCTAAATTGAAGTTAACACGTTCACCCCATTCGTTGAATTGTATATTTTTTGTAATAAAAGTGCCATTTTGTTCTGAAGTCTAAAAATGGAAATTCTAGCTTCTCATAAATCATTATTTAAATATTTGAACAAATTACTGTTTTCATGTGATACAAAATAAGTCGGCCTATCTGCCAGCGTTCTTCGGTTCGAATGCGTTCACAAGTCATGCGGTGTTCAAAAAACTGTTGTGATTCTATTACATTTCGAATAGCATTAGCAAAGAGTAGAACTGCATCGAAAGTTAAAGTTGGTATCACGGTTGTGTCCTGAAAAAATTAATTGTATGTGTAAGTATACATACGTCACTTCCTTATTATTAAGAAATAATATGAATAATATTCTTATAAAAAGTTTAATTTCATAATATCTATTGTAAACTCACACACAAATTAGATAATAATAAAAACAGATTTAATCAGCACTAGCTGTTCTTGTTTTTGAATGTCAAAATATTGCACTTCTGAAGTGCGTTTGTTTTGATTGGACTCGATTCTATGGATTTCAGAAAAGTTTAACTGGCTGCATATGCCTAAAAGACATTATTTACATTCAGTAGGTTAAGAGACTCCTGATTCCCAAAAAGGTAGAGAATGCATGATATCAGATTTAAGTTAAGCTTTTGAAGTTTAACATTGGGGACTCCAAACTCTACTAAAGATAATGATTTTCTGTAGAAACACTATTAACTTTATTTTCTGTTAAATAAAAAATGTAGAAGTCATAAACGTCGATATGATGGCCGTTGCATATCGAGTGTTCAAAATTGTTATAAGAAAGCAACACACAGTCTGGACGACAATGGTCGAAGGAAAAGTACTAGAAGATGATTGTACGACATGGGTCGGTGAGACGTATGTTATGGACAACTTAAATATTTTTTAAAACTCGATTCGGAGTATTTTGATATACGTGTATATTTTGGGGTCGTAGACAAACAGCCTACGACATATAAGTTAATAAAAAAGCTCCCATCCCTTACTATGCAAGGCTACTCAATAAATGTGGAGTAGCCCAACTGTAAAGGGTAAGTGCTTATTGTTTGGCAGGCGCCTATACCTTAGCAGACCGTGGATGGCCTGGTTCGGGGGTTGAAAGGTTATCATACTATGGACATCTCCTCAGCACTTATTTATTATTAGTCCTGAAATGTGCTATTTCCAAAATGCAATTTATGCATAAAGCTTTATTGTAATTTTGACATACTAAATAAAGTTCGTCTCTCATTAACCACTGAGCTGTTTATATTATTATCCGTACATACATGCATAATAAATTGGCGACGAGAATAATACTGTAATAGCGGGAATTTAGTTCGGCTTGTTTGTGAAGCTAAGAAACCGCGTGTCCATTTTTATACCCTATCCTAAGGGTATATTAAGTTTGACACATAGTTTGTAACATAGAGAAATAATCGAGATAGACCCTATAAAGTATATATATTCGTGATCAGCATCAATAGCGAAATCGATTGAGCGATGACCGTCCGTCCGTCCGTCCGTCCGTATGTCACCGCTTTTTGGGCCTTAAATTTTGAGCTAGGACGATGAAATTTCATATCTGGGCTTCTGAGAAAAAGATACAGTACAAGTGTAAACATTTTTGAAATCCGCCCACTGCCACGCCCACTTTTTCATAACTTCACTAAATTATATGAAACCGAAAAATTTTGTTAAGACCAAATATTTAGGCATTCAGATTCCCTACAATTCACCCATACAAAAGTTTTGGCCACGCCCACTTTTTGGGGGCGTTTTCATCACAAAACCGATTTTTGGGCCTTAAATTTTTAACTAGGACGCTTAAATTTCATATCTGGGCTTCCAAGAAAAAGATACAGTACAAGTGTAAACATTTTTTACATCCGCCCACTGCCACGCCTACTTTTTTATAACTTCACTAAATTATATGAAACCGAAAAATTTTGTTAAGACCAAATATTTGGGTATTTAGATTCCCTACAATTCACCCATAGAAGAGTTTTGGCCACGCCCACTTTTTGGGGGCGTTATCATCAGAAAACCTATTTTAATAAAATTTTACATTTAACATCCTCAAACGTTCGAGGTTATAGCCATATTTGAGTACAAAATGCAATTTGGACACGCCCACTTTATAGAGAGGAGGATAGGGTATCATACGATCCGTTCCAGACGGATTGTAGCTTTTCTGTATGTTTTACATATAAATTTGAGAATTTGGTTATTTTGTAGCTAATGTCTGATTCCGAAAGTAGCAGTTCCACAGTAAAATCAAGTAAATTAAAATTAGAAAACGATAAAGAAAGTAATATAATGAATTCAGTTAATTTCATTGCTGCCATAGAATTTTTCAATCCAAGCATGGATGAATTCAATTTATTCTTAGAGAGATTCGAAAATCGAATGTCGCTAAATAAGATTATGGTGCTTAAAGACAAAAAGGGGTATTTAATGAATTTGGGTGGAAAGGAGTTGTAGAAAATTATTCGGAACGTGTCGAGGTCAGAGTGCATAAAAGCAGTGGAGTATGTTGACTTAGTCTCAAGGCTCAAACAACATTTTAATCCTCAAAAAAATATTACGGCTGAGCGATACAAGTTTGGAAGTAGGAATCAGCTGACAGACGAATCAATTAATGATTATGTTATGGTGATAAAGGAGTTGGCCGAGCCATGTGAATTTGGCAGTTTTCTCAATGATGCACTAAGAGACAGGTTTGTGTTAGGAATCCTCGACAATCGAGTATGTGCTAAGCTACTTGAGATAGCAAGTTTGGAGTTTCAAACATACAGAAAAGCTACAATCCGTCTGGAACGGATCGTATGATACCTTATCCTCCTCTCTATAAAGTGGGCGTGGCCAAATTGCATTTTGTACTCAAATATAGCTATAATGTCGAACGTTTGAGGATGTTACATGTAAAATTTTATCAAAATCGGTTTTTTGATGAAAACTCCGCCAAAAAGTGGGCGTGACCAAAACTGTTCTATGGGTGAATTGTAGGGAATCTGTATACCTAAATATTTGGTCTTAACAAAATTTTTCGGTTTCATATAATTTAGTGAAGTTATAAAAAAGTAGGCGTGGCAGTGGGCGGATGTAAAAAAAATGTACACTTGTACTGTATCTTTTTCTTGGAAGCCCAGATATGAAATTTCAGCGTCCTAGTTAATAATTTAAGGCCCAAAACTCGGTTCTGTGATGAAAACGCTCCCAAAAAGTGGGCGTGGCCAAAACTTTTGTATGGGTGGATTGTAGGGAATCTGAATGCCTAAATATTTGGTCTTAACAAAATTTGTCGGTTTCATATAATTTAGTGAAGTTATGAAAAAGTGGGCGTGGCAGTGGGCGGATTTAAAAAATTTTTACACTTGTACTGTATCTTTTTCTCAGAAGCCCAGATATGAAATTTCATCGTCCTAGCTCAAAATTTAAGGCCCAAAAAGCGGTGACATACGGACGGACGGACGGACGGACGGACGGTCATCGCTCAATCGACTTCGCTATTGATGCTGATCACGAATATATATACTTTATAGGGTCTATCTCGATTATTTCTCTATGTTACAAACTATGTGTCAAACTTAATATACCCTTAGGATAGGGTATAATGACACAAAATTGAATAAAATAAATTAAAACATACAGAAAAGCTACAATCCATCTGGAACGGATCGTCTGATACCCTATCCTCCTCTCTATAAAGTGGGCGTGGCCAAATTGCATTTTGTACTCAAATATAGCTATAATGTCGAACGTTTGAGGATGTTACATGTAAAATTTTATCAAAATCGGTTTTTTGATGAAAACGCCCCCAAAAAGTGGGCGTGGCCAAAACTTTTGTATGGGTGGATTGTAGGGAATCTGAATGCCTAAATATTTGGTCTTAACAAAATTCTTCGGTTTCATATAATTTAATGAAGTTATGAAAAAGTGGGCGTGGCAGTAGGCGGATTTCAAAAATTTTTACACTTGTACTGTATCTTTTTCTCAGAAGCCCAGATATGAAATTTCATCGTCCTAGCTCAAAATTTAAGGCCCAAAAAGCGGTGACATACGGACGGACGGACGGACGGACGGACAGACGGACGGACGGACGGACGGAAGGACGGACGGACGGTCATCGCTCAATCGATTTCGCTATTGATGCTGATCACGAATATATATACTTTATAGGGTCTATCTCGATTATTTCTCTATGTTACAAACTATGTGTCAAACTTAATATACCCTTAGGATAGGGTATAAAAAGCTGTGGACATAGCAAGAGGTGAAGAGATGGCGAAAAATCAGCTGAGGGTTGTTGAACCAGGCATATCAAGCACTGTTGATATCAATAGTATTCGGCATTATAATCAGAGGGGCAGGTCTTCGCCAAGGTCGCAGGGTCACAAATCTAATCTTTCGGTAGAGCAACGTGATTACTCCAGGAGGAGGCATTCTAGTAGAAAGGGTCATATGAGTAGCATTATGTGCTATTACTGCAAAAAAATGGGGCACATAAAGAAGGACTGTTTCAAGTTACGGAACCAAACTGTAAAATCCAAGGTTAATTCGGTAGACGACAGCGGAAAAAAGCAAGACAGCTATAGTTCTGATGATGGAGCATGGTTGGGCAAACTTAATTACGTGGACGAAGCAAGATCAGAAGCACTTAAGGTTAAGTTATTAGTAAACGAAAAGTATATTGTTTTTCAATTAGATACAGGTGCATGTACAACTGTTGTGTCTGAAAAAGATTATCTAACTCTATTTAAAAATGTAAAACTTCATAAATTTTCTAGATCTTTGGAGGTGGTGACTGGTGGTCACGTCGTGGTACTAGGAAGTATGGAGGTTATGGTACAATCAGCATATCAAGAAAAGCCCAAGGCATTGACAATTCTTGTGATAGAAAGCAAGAAACGATTTACACATTTGTTGGGGCGTGTTTGGCTGGATTCTTTGTATCCTCAGTGGAAATCATTCTTTGCTTCTGTGAGTGAGTCATTGAACAACAATTTAATTGCAAATATTTGTCACAGAATAGATAGTAATAATGAGATTTG
Organism: Xylota sylvarum; assembly: GCA_905220385.1. Lineage (NCBI taxonomy): Eukaryota > Metazoa > Arthropoda > Insecta > Diptera > Syrphidae > Xylota > Xylota sylvarum. The sequence continues at coordinate 62,549,622 of LR999957.1, read as the reverse complement.
CTTGATTAAAACTAGATTTGCACAAGTTTTTGGTCAAAATTTAGAAAATCCAATTGTTGGATTTGAAGCGGACGTCATCTTGCATGAAAGTGCAAAACCAATTGTGTTTAAGGCATATTCGGTTCCTTTTGGGCTGCGAGAAAAATATGATTTAGAGTTAGAAAGGCTGATAAATGTTAGTATTTTGGAAAAAGTCAGGCACAGTGAGTGGGCAAGCCCAGTAGTATGTGTGTTAAAGAAAAATGGCGATATCCGGCTTTGCATGGACTGCAAGGTATCCATTAATAAATATATGATGACAGAGCATTATCCTTTACCTCTTCCGGAGGATATATATATATTGATGATATATTGATTAAAAGAAAAGGGATTGACGAATGCGTTGAAAATACCAAAACTGTTAGCGAGATTGCAAAAGTTTAATGTCAAGGTCAATTTAGAGAAGTGTACATTTTTTAAAGACAAGGTTGAATATCTAGGCTTTGTTATTAGTACTGAGGGACGCAATCCCAGTAAGATGAAAGTTGAGGCTATTCTAAATGCACCTGCACCAAAAGACATATCTCAGCTTAGGTCTTATTTGGGACTAATAAATTATTATTCCAGTTTTCTGCCAAATCTTTCATCAGAACTGCATGTTCTATATAATTTGCTACGAAAAACGTTAAATATAATTGGACAGAGGAGTGTAATAAGGTTTTTGAGTATACCAAAAGGTTGCTCTCTGGCAATAGTGTACTTGCACACTTCGATCCGTCTAAAGAAATTGTAATTTCATGTGATGCTAGTCCCTATGGTATAGGATGCGTTCTTTCCATTGTTGAGGACAATATTGAAAAGCCTTGTATGTATGCTAGTAGATCCCTTAGCCCAGCTGAAAAGCATTATTTTCAACTTCATAAAGAAGCTCTAAGTATAATATTTGCCGTCCGGAAGTTTCAAAAATTAATTTTTGGCAGAAAGATAAACATTTTTAGTGATCAGCAACCGCTGCGAGAAATTTTCGGAGAAAAGAAGCCAACTCCTTCTAGGTTGCAAAGATGGGCAATAGAACTTTCCATGTACAACTACAGCACTTTGTATCGAAAGGGCAGAAGTAATGGTAACGCAGACGGACTTTCGAGACTTCCGCTGCCTCACAAAACAGGTGATGAGTTTAAGTTAATAAATTCGTTTAATTATTTGGATCAGTTACCATTGGACTTAAAGAAAATTAAAGTTGAAACCAAAAATGACAACATTTTACAAGTGTTTACTGGATGGATGGCCGGAAAAAGTTAGCATGGACATAAAGCCACATCATATTAGAAAGAATCTCTTGGAAATTGAAGATGAGGTTATTTATTATGGAATGCGTATTATTGTTGCATATCGGTATTGTTCGTATGAAGGAGTTAGTACGATCTCTCGTCTTGTATAGAAGTGCATGTTAATAGTTACGAAACTTGTGCAGTTACGGGGCATAATTCGTCAGGGCACAAATTGCGTGAATGGCCCACAGCTAATTTCCCCTACGGGAGGATTCATCTAGATTTCTTTCATCAAATCAAACATACCTTGTAATAGTTGGCAGTTTTAGTAAATATGTCGATGTTTATTTAATGCCAAATACAAATGCAAATTCTCTTATAGAAAAGTTAAGTATAAACTATGCAACTTTTGGTTTCCAGTAATGTGTGTCACTGACAACGTACCCCCCTTTAATTCTCGTGAATATAAACGCTTTGGTGAATTGCACTGCATTCTAGATGTTAAATCGCCAGCTTACCATCCTCAATCGAATGGTCAAGCTGAGCGATTGGTTCAAGTTGTTAAAAATAATTTTAAAAAATCCATAATTGAAAACAAAGAATTTAACCGCACAGCAGCGAATTGACAATTTTTTAATTATGTACCGAAATACATCATGTACCACAACATTTGAGGCCCCAGCCACCCTAATTTTCAATTTCAAACCGAGAACAAAATTAGACATTATCATTGTATATAAATCTAATAGTATCACTTGACGAAATTTTTTCTTAGTTACCTTGTTAGACAAAGGGCGCAAAGCAAAGTGGTTTCTCTTACACACTGAAAGAGAGTTTTGAGCGAACAAATGGATAAACGAGAGAACAAAAGGAAAAACGGCAAGGAATATAAAAAACATACAGAAAAGCTACAATCCGTCTCAAACGGATCGTATGATACCCTATCCTCCTCTCTATAAAGTGGGCGTGGCCAAATTGCATTTTGTACTCAAATAGTTATAATGTCGAACGTTTGAGGATGTTACATGTAAAATTTTATCAAAATAGGTTTTCCGATGATAACGCCCCCAAAAAGTGGGCGTGGCCAAAACTCTTCTATGGGTGATTTGTAGGGAATCTAAATACCCAAACATTTGGTCTTAACAAAATTTTTCGGTTTCATATAATTTAGTGAAGTTATAAAAAAGTAGGCGTGGCAGTGGGCGGATGTAAAAAAAATTTACACTTGTACTGTATCTTTTTCTTGGAAGCCCAGATATGAAATTTCAGCGTCCTAATTAAAAATTTAAGGCCCAAAAATCGGTTTTGTGATGAAAACGCCCCCAAAAAGTGGGCGTGGCCAAATCTTTTGTATGGGTAAATTGTAGGAAATCTGAATGCCTAAATATTTGGTCTTAACAAAATTTTTCGGTTTCATATAATTTAGTGAAGTTATGAAAAAGTGGGCGTGGCAGTGGGCGGATTTCAAAAATGTTTACACTTGTACTGTATCTTTTTCTCAGAAGCCAAGATATGAAATTTCATCGTCCTAGCTCAAAATTTAAGGCCCAAAAAGCGGTGACATACGGACGGACGGACGGACGGACGGTCATCGCTCAATCGATTTCGCTATTGATGCTGATCACGAATATATATACTTTATAGGGACTATCTCGATTATTTCTCTATGTTACAAACTATGTGTCAAACTTAATATACCCTTAGGATAGGGTATAAAAACTGACTCTCTTCTTGATCATGTACATACATACAAATATGTACATGTTCGTGTGGTTTAATACCGTTGTGCTGAACGAGACGGGATGATTATGTTTTCCTTTCGTGTTTTGTTTTTGTATTTTTTGGTGTTTACCTTAATTATGAATGAAGTTATTTTTCTGCAATATACACAATTGCACACACACTCAAACGTTGCCACATTTTATTATTTCTATGCGGGAATTAGCGACGTTGCAATATTGTAGATTTCAATGTTAATGCAAATGCAAATGCTTTTCTTCTTGTTAATACATATGTGTATGTATTAATACATGTAAATATTTAATACGTATTCTAATGTTTTGTACCACAACAACCGATTTATTTTATTTAATTACAAACATTGGATTGAAAAGACAAATTGATGAAAACGACATTTTTTCCTTTTTGGAGTAAATTACGTTTACCAATACGGATTATGCTTAATATTTTTATTGTCCCTAACTATATGTAAGTAGGTACTTAGGTATGTAGGAATATAATATACATTTAATACATACGTACATATGTATGCATGTACATATGTAGATATGTATGTACATATGTATAACAATTTCATAAACTATATTTTTGCAATGACTAGATTATTGCACATTTATTTAAAATAAGGTTATTATGTACGTACATATGTATATATATGTACATATATTATATACATAATGTATTAACATACATATGTATGTATGTATAATAATTGCATAAATAATCAATTTACATACATACATACATACATACATACAACTCTCTATGAATATACATTGTACATTACATTATTCCATTACATTACATTATGTCCAGAGTTCGTCAAAGCTGGGCACAGTACGTATACACAAGAAATGATGTTTCTTACACCTAATTGCCAGTCAAACAAATTTATCTGTCTGATTTGTTATGCAATGGCGGTGACCAACCCTTAACCGCCAGAATCATGATAAAGAAAAGCATACCTCATTCGGAATGTGAAAAAATGACAAAGAAAACGATTTCTTAACGTTATTGCAATCTGTGTATGAACATCGGGTAGCCACACTTATAAAACCTTTGCTTATTTATTTACATATAAAATTTAAAAGGAACATATACATATGTATATAATGTACCTACATATGTATGTATATATTCACTGCTCTGAATATTGAATTAAACATACAGAAAAGCTACAATCCGTCTGAAACGGATCGTCTGATACCTTATCCTCCTCTCTATAAAGTGGGCGTGGCCAAATTGCATTTTGTACTCAAATATACATAGCTATAATGTCGAACGTTTGAGGATGTTACATGTAAAATTTTATCAAAATAGGTTTTTTGATGATAACGCCCTCAAAAAGTGGGCGTGGCCAAAACTGTTCTACAGGTGAATTGTAGGGAATCTGAATACCCAAATATTTGGTTTTAATGAAATTTCATATCTGGGCTTCTGACGAAAAGATACAGTAGAAGTGTAAATTTTTTTACATCCGCCCACTGCCACGCCTACTTTTTTATAACTTCACTAAATTATATGAAACCGAAAAATTTTGTTAAGGTAAAATATTTGGGTATTAAGATTCCCTACAATTCACCCATAGAACAGTTTTGGCCACGCCCACTTTTTGGGGGCGTTATCATCAAAAAACCTATTTTGATAAAATTTTACATGTAACATCCTAAAACGTTCGACATTATAGCTATATTATACTTTATAGAGAGGAGGATAGGGTATCATACGATCCGTTCCAGACGGATTGTAGCTTTTCTGTATGTTTTTTTCTGTATTCTCGCTTTCCACCTTTTTTTGTGTGTTTGTTTGGTTCTCTTTTTTTTCTCTTTGTTCTCTTTCTTCTCTTCTTACTTGATATCTGCGACTGTAAGAGCAAATGGATAGTTGGGAGCGAATGAGAAAAAAGTTGCCTTGCTTGTTAGAGGCGCTAGTGTCGATATCCTCAAGTGATACTACTATTAGATTTATATACAATGACATTATTAAAGAAATGCCTAAGTTAAGTGGTAATTTTGTAAAGAGAAATGAACATTTCCAAAATGGAGAGGAAGTTTATTATAAAGGAAGTTTTGACAAGTATATTAAATGGTATCCTGCTATAGTTGTTAAACAAATTATCTCTAACATGTACTTAATAAACTTTAGAGATAATTTAAGAAAAGCTCTTATTAATCAGCTAAAGCGAAAATTAAGAAAGGTTACATTTGCACCTAAGCAGTTTTATGTTAAAGGTAAATTGTCCAATAGAGATTATCAAATGGTTAAAAATAAAAAGAATCCAAATGAACCATCCTCATATCAGAAAAGGTACCTGAGAAAACTTATCCTATTAGATTTTCTGAAAGAATTAAGAATATGTTACAAAGAAAATAAGTTACTTAATAATATTGATTGTATTCATCTGTATTTAAAAATATTTATATTTATATTTTGTTTTCTTTACTCTAACATATTCAATGGGCCTTACTAACAACCAAATCTAGTATACGGCTTAAGTATAATCTCCACATTTTCCAAAATGTGTGTACCAATAACGAACTTAATAGTCGGCTTTAGTGCTAGTAAGGAGTTAAATTTTAATGTACAGAAAGTCATGTTTAATTTTTCAAATATGTCATTAAAGACAATGTATGCCAATGTACTAATTTAATAGCACGAACATTACTAAAAAGGATTAGATTTGGTATCTAGAATACTAAAATTATGCGTTAAATGGTAATTGAATCTAGCTAAAACTGTATAAGCGTTATTCGATTTTCATGAATTTTAAAAATTCCTTAATCCTTATTATTATATACTGAAATACTTTACAGTAAAAATGTGTTTTTCATGAATGTTTCATTGAAACAATTAATTACTACTTATTTCGTTATACAAAGTTATTGTTTGATGAAAATAATATTATATTAGAGTTTTAAAAAGAATTGTTATGGAATCCACTTTCCATTCAGGAGGGAAAAGGGAACCAACAAAGAGTATTAACTTCAGTCCATTGGTATCACCGCTTTATATGTATAAACAAGCGAAGAAAACAATCTCAGCTGATTTTGTTTATTTCGACTTTCGAATGCCAAGTGTGTAGGCGTCTCTTGATATTGGTATGTAAAATAAACATTCAATTCCATTTGAAATTATAACCATTGTCCTTATAGCTCCATGGAAGAAAATAAAAATTCAAATTCAAGTGCAAATATGAAACGTCAAACCAATGTTATGTAGTAGATTCAATGAAAATGTAGTAAATTCTTTGAAAGAGTCAAGTTTAAGTAAAAGCCGACTATTAAAACATTATTAGTACACATTGGACTTAAGTGTGTATTAATATTTAAGTCGACACCTTTTTTAAGTCACGACTAATGATTCGTTGTTAGTAAGGGCCAATGAATTTATATAAAAATGTAAATGAATATTAATTTAGTGTTAAGTTATGACAAATTCAGATATTGAATGTAAATGATTATATTGTTTTATTCTAAAAGGTAAATTGAAATGTGTTAGCTTAGCACTTATTTATTATTAACCTGAAATGTGCTATTTCCAAAATGCAATTTATGCATAAAGCTTTATTGTAATTTCGACATACTAAATAAAGTTAGTCTCTCGTTAACCACTGGGCTGTTTAAATTATTATCCGTACATAAGTACATATGTACATAATACTTAAGGTGGCTATCCACAGGCATGCAAGAATGCGCAAATTTATGCATGCGCGTGCAAAACTGCCTGTGGATATCAATGCCTGTGAGCTTGCGCTGGCATGCATGCGAGAATTCAAAAAAATTTTGAATTTGGCTGACATGCCTGCGCATTCCACATGCATGCGTGCCTGCGGATAGCAACGAATGCGCAAATTCTAATGCTTTCGTCAGTTGTGTGAAGTCTTATTAGTGAAAATAGACAATGGCAGCATTGCCGAAATAGGAAATTTTTAGTGAATTTATCAACATTTATGAGGAACGCACATGCATGCATGCTAGTGGATTGCAAAATAAATTTGCACAAACCCAAAGAATGTGCGTTCTTGCATGCCTGCGGATAGCCACCTTTACATGCAGGTGCTTAGGGCGACCCTACGCGGCCTACAATCAATTACATATGTACATACATATATATACATATGTATGAAGACATTGAATTCGGCTTTATTTCATGTTATGAAAGAGAAATAAGACCATAAAGTGAAATAAAGCCGAACATTGTTTTTGAAATAAGGTCGTAGCAAATGTTTACACTTTGATAAAGCGACATTAGGACAATTTGGCTTTATGGCACTTATATGCATAAACAGTGCAATATGTATGAGGAGCATATTGCCTCCCTGCAACCCCCCTGCTTGGAGTCACTGTTGGATTTGGGGTAGGTGAATTGAATTGAATTGAATTGAATTGACTTTTACTATGAGGAGTTTGAGAAAATAATAGTTAGAAATGCGTGTATAAATTCAAAGCGTAATAAGGCCGACTCGGCTTTATTTCACTTTAAGTGAAATAGGACCGAACATTGAAATTTGGCTTTATTTCGCTTTCATAATGTGAAATAAAGCCGAATTTTGAAATTTGGCCTTATTTCACTCGGCGTTATTTTACGGCACCGTGTCTGACAATTGTCAGATATGGTGGGTGGTGAGAACTTTTGTTAAGCTTATATATCGTAAACTATTCGCTTGAGACCCTTACATAAATATGTATTTATATACATATATGTATGTATACACTAATAGTTTATCAAATTTTAATAAATATTTATCAGAGAACCATTCTACTCACCGCAATGTAGTCATATGTATTTAACTCAATTCGTACAGCAGTAATGTTTGCTTTAAAATTCACATTATTCAACACTTGCAGATCAGACTTGTGTGTATCCAAATTAGTTAAGAATAATTGCTGTAATAAGAGAACTAAAATGCAATGATGATGTATATATACAAAATACATACATACATATGTATTTGTGCACATCTTATCATATCTTACATTAAATTGCCCTGTCATATTGAAGGAAGTCGAACTATTTACGACTTCCACTAGCAAGTCCGGTGGACAATCCAATATCACTCTTCTTTCGCCTTGATGTCGAATATTCTTCCAGATGACGCGGTAATCGTCCCCCCGTTGAAATCTTCTAACCCTTACCTCGTCACCGTGTATACGTTTTAACTGTAGAAGGTCTTGAAGTCGAATTAATGCTGTGTTTTAAGAGAAATAAGAATAATTTTCAACTATGAGTGATATGTACTACATCAACCTTCATCGCTTTCGTAAACGACGGTGTATCCTTTCCATGCGTAGTTATTTATGATATCAGCGTATGCCTTTGATAGCATTGAAGTTGAAGGAGCTACATTGATTGTCATTCTGTGGTTCATTCTCTCTGTCATGCTCTCTTCAGGACTCCAATCGAACAATATGTGGGGTATACCAGTACTATTACATATAAGTGCCACAATATCTGCAACAACACAACACATTAGATCACATCACAACAAACTAAAATCGTACCGCTGGATGCCTTTGAACTTGGTCCGAAAATAGCTGATACGCCATTTCCTATCAACTCGCAGGCTAAATTTAAATGCATTATTATTGTTAGTGGAACAATTGATTTTTTAATATTATATCAACCTAGTCTCTGTAGAACAATACTATCATCGTTAGGAGCATAACGTTTGATCGGCATCAGTTTTATGTCAAAAAACCGTTGATTCATACGATTTACGGCCGTAGCAAATGAGGCTTCAATTTCCTGTTCATCCGCAAAAAATATTGCTCCTTAAAGAATGAATGTAAATATATTTAGCTGAATATTTATTTTTAAGTTATTTTAATACCAATTTTAATTTGTTGAAACTGTGTTGATAACACCACTAGGAAGAGTAAGAATAAAAGTATTAAGAACTTCATTTTTGAGGTATGTCATATTATCCACTTGAATGATTCAGTAAAATATTTTTCTTACGCGATCTTACAACATTTATAATCTAGAACAGACTGGCGGTGATGATAGCTATTAATGGATTTTCCAATAAATATGAAAAGATACTCAGAAAACTAGAAATGTTCTCTTCTCTTTTCTAAAATCTTTGGAGAACATGTGTTTTTAAGCATAGTCGGGAATAAACACAACAAAATACCACTTGGGGAGTGCCACGCGATCTCTATATCGGTCAGTGAATGGATACTGTGAGCTGAAAAACGTTCACAGTCAAGTCTGCCAGGTTGGTGTCACTCTAATTAAGACATACCGCTGTTGCTGTTACAGAAAAAGAAGCTATACTATGTATTTTATTGTGTTCGACGAATAATACTATATTTTTTGATAAATTAAGAAAATTTATTGCTACCTAACAGTAAAAACTTAAAATAATTTTCATCAAATATGTACTTATGTACATACATATGTATGTATAGTTATATTTTTTTTCTATATATACTAATAAGCACATGGAAACAATATTGTAAAAGCATTTACATATATTTTCTTGTAAATAGGTTTTGATACTAGAGTGTTAAAGTTTGACACGTATGTGTATATGTATGTACATACATATGCAAATGAGTTTTATTTGACATGCCACAAACTTTTGTAAAGCAAATTTAATCAATCAAAAAGCAATAAAATAACACATAATTAGGTTAGGTTACGTTGAAAGACATAGTATAGTGTGGGCCATCTGTTGATTGGCCTTTTAAAAAGACAAAAACTGTTAAATATTTTTCAACGATTGTTGCTTTATTGAAAATAATAATGCCCAAATCACAATGTCGCGTGCGTGCGTCCGTTGAGTCCTTCGTAGGTACCATAAATTAACAATATGGTATGGTTCATTTATGGTAGGTATTTTACGACATTATTTGTCACAACGCACGCAAGAAATCATTGCACAAAGAGATATTAAACTTTACAAGCTATTTCACGCATATTGTTACATTTTCACGCACATTTGTTAGAAATCACCCCTGAATCTGTCTATTCACCAAAAAAATCCGTCTATTCACCCCTAAACACAACAACAACGAGTGAATTTGACGGGCGATGACAACCGAATTATAAATTCATGGAAGTATTTTGGGGCTGTTCGTTAGATTTAAAAAAATATTTAAATTTGAATTCTTCATTAAAAAACAAAAAAAATTTTAATTTCATAGGTTGACCAAAAATGTAAAAACCAAAAACAATGTTTTAAGATTCTTTCTTGCTTAAATCTTCTTAAAATCGTGAAAAGAAGAAAAATGCCATTTAGCAAATTGGGAACCGATTGAACAATTGTTAAGATAAATAGAGTAGAAATTCATTTCAATTTTTATAAATATGTACATTCAGTATTTGAAGTTATCGCAAATAACTTTTGTGAAAAGTTTTGGATAATTTGTGATACTATCTTCTTTAAGATTGTAACAATTGGATGAATACAATTGGATTAAACACTGATTTTCATGTAAGTAGAAAAATGTTTCCAAAAATATTTAATGGCACATAAAAGGTCTCAGATAGAGTAGGAAAACAGTAGTACTTGTTCCTCCATCTCATCCTAGTGGGAGCGCTCCGCTGTATATATTTTTTTCACTAATATTCAAGATTTTGAATAAAAAATAAAAAGGGCGCTGCCAAAATACGTTTTTTTTTTATTCTTTTTTTGAAATCAAAGTCAAATATTGACAACTTGTTGTTAGTGTAAATTCTGTTTATACCAAGTTCATGTTTCGGATTCTTCAGCGTTTATATCGGGTTTACCACGATATCTAGAAAAATAAAATATAGAAAACAAAAATCTAGAAAAAAACAATCTGGAAAAAAAATCTAGAAGAAAGCAAAATCTCGAACACCAAAAATCTAGAAAAAAATAATCTCGAATGACAAAAATGTAGAATTAATATTAAATAATGGTGAATTCTATGGAAATAACTACAAAAGAAGGATCGCAAAAGACAAGCGGAAAATTCAAAGACTAGCATCTAATTCTGCTCAATCCACAAACAAAATTAAGGAACTAGCTGGGGTTTCTGGTAGAAAATCCACTGTGCGTCGTGTAATTGTGAGTGCTTAAAGCTTACAAAACTACAAAAAAAAGCACCGCTTAATCGAGCACGTAAGCAACAGCGCGTTGAATTTGCAAGGTCTCACATGACATGGGATGTGGACATTGAAGCGGTCTCAAGAAATTGGAGCAAAGTTGTCTTTTCGGATGAAAAGAAGTTTAACTTGGATGGACCTGATGGCTACAACTATTACTTTCACGATCTGCGGAAAGAAAATATGTTTTTGGACCGTCATCATTCGAGACAAGGAGGAGTCATGGTATGGGGTGCGATATCATACTATGGTGCTTTGGAATTGCTAATCGTTTCCAACAAAATGACTGGTATTTCTTACAAAGCTTTCTTAGAAGCAGCTTTTCCCGCGATAAAAGAACTTTTCGGACCTATTTCATGGATATTTCAACAGGATAACGCGCCTATACACAATTCACGCGTTGGTAAAGGATGAATTGCCAGTGAGAACGTACAAATATTGGACTGGCCTCCATATTCGCTAGATCTCAATATTATTGAAAATGTTTGGGGATGGCTTGTCCGTGAAATTTACAGAGATAAGCAATATCAAGACAATCAAGAGCTAATTGCGGCGATTAAAGCTGCTTGGGCCAAGATTTCTTTGAATTACCTTAAAAGCTTATATGTCTCTTTGAAAAATAGAATTTTTTAAGTTATATCTAATGGTGGAGGCAGTACACATTATTAAAAAAAATGACACAAAATTGAATAAAATAAATTAAAAAAGTCAAAATATTGCAAATAAATTTGGTGTTTTGTTGTTTTTCGACTTTTTTGCAGCTGCGACTATTCAAATGAACCGAAGAAATGCTTACGGTTTTGCATGGTATATGAAAAAGAGAGTAAAACTACCGTTATGGGACTCTTATCAAGTTTGAAATTATGTTTGTCTTATTCAATGTTAATGTACCTTTCTGCTGAATAGTTTTTTTTTCTCCTTGATCCACATACTTACTTACTTACTTAGGTGGCGCTACAGTTCGGGGTGAACCTGGGCCTCAACTAACAAGCCTCTCCAGTTAGCTCGGTCCTTAGCTAACTGCCTCCAGTTGCGCACTCCAAGCTTGTTCAGGTCCCCTTCAACTTGTGCGCGCCACCTAAGGCGAGGTCTTCCTCTGCTGCGTTGTCCCTCCGGGTGTGATTCGAAGACTCTTCGGGCCGGAGCACTGGTGGCCATTCGCTCTACATGTCCTAGCCATCTCAAACGACTAATGCGCAGTTTTTTGACTAGGTCGATGTCGCTGTACAGGTCGTATAGTTCGTCGTTGAATCTTCTCCTCCAAAGCCCGTCAACGCAAACGGGACCGAATATTTTGCGAAGAATTTTTCTCTCGAAACGACCGAGGATATCTTCATCCGCTTTTGATAAAGTCCAAGCTTCAGCGCCATAAAGCAGGACTGGGATGATCAAGGTCTTATATAGAGTCTCCTTAGTTGTTCGGAATAGGGCCTTACTACTCAATTGCCTTCTGAACCCAAAGAAACAGCGATTGGCAAGAGTTATTCTTCGTTTTATTTCTGCTGAGGTGTTATTTTCAGCATTGATAGCAGAGCCGAGGTAGACAAAGTCTCTTACTACCTCAAAGTTATAGCTGTCGATTGTGACGTTCTGTCCAATTCGTCGATGTTGCGTGTCCCTTTTGGTTGACAGCATATACTTGGTTTTGCCCTCGTTTACCGTTAAACCCATTTTGGCCGCTTCTGTTTCAATACTAGCGAACGCACCGGTGACAGCCCGCTGTGTTCTTCCAATAATGTCGATATCGTCGGCATACGCTAGTAGTTGCACAGACTTTTGAAAGATTGTGCCTCCGGTGTTGGCTTGTGAGTTTCGCACAATTCTTTCAAGAACGATGTTAAAAACATCACATGACAGCGCTTCACCTTGTCTAAATCCTTTTTTGACATCAAAGGTCTCGGTGAGATCGTTACCGACCTTGATGGAACAGCGAGAATTCTCCATCGTCATTCTGCACAATCTGACGAGTTTGGCAGGGATGCCAAAACTAGACATGGCTCTGTATAACTCGTCTCTATAGATACTGTCATATGCGGCCTTGAAATCGATAAAAAGATGGTGGGTATCGATTTGGACTTCTTGGGTTTTTTCCAGGATCTGCCGAAGTGTGAAGATTTGATCGATTGTGGACTTTCCTGGTCTGAAACCACACTGATAGGGCCCAATCAGGTTGTTGACGAAGGGTTTCAGACGTTCAGACAATATGGCAGATAGGATCTTGTACGCGATGTTGAGGAGACTGATACCTCTGTAATTGGCGCAATTGAGGGGATCTCCTTTCTTGTGGATCGGGCAAACCGTGCTGAGATTCCATTCATCAGGCATACACTCATCTGACCAAATTTTAGAAATGAGTTGGTGTATGCTCTCTACCAGGTCATTTCCAGCTGCTTTGAATAGCTCGGCTGGTAAGCCGTTGCTATCCTTACTTCGTTTTGGTCAGGTGGACGGAAGTTTTGGCTATCATCGTCTATGTTGAATGGTTCATTCTGCCTGACAGCGGGATGTTGGTCTTCGTCGCCGTTATACAGTCTGCAGAAGAAGTTTTTCCATATTCTCAGCACCGACTGTGACTCTACTACGAGGTTTCCTTCTTCATCTCTACAGGCTTCTGTACGGGTCTTGTTGGCCTGACACGTTCTTTTTACCTGTTGGTAAAACTTCCGTACATTATTCCTGGAGTATAATCTCTCTATAACTTCGAACGCGCGCTTCTCGTGCTCTTTTTTCTTCTTTCGGAGAAGCCGATGTTCTTCCCGTCTCTTCTGCTCGTAGAGCTCACGAGCAGCTCTCGTCCTTTTTTGCAGCGCCGCATTGTATGCCTGCTGTTTAGCTGCATGTGCTTGCCGGCACTCATCGTCAAACCAGGGGTTTCTAAGTGGTGGTCGGGTGAAACCCAGCACATCAGTTGCGGCACTTCTGATGGCTTGTTGGCAGCGGTGCCACTGGTCTTCGGCGCTTGATGCTGGCGGCATAGGAGTAGTTGAGAGGTTTCGAGATACGCGTTCGGTGAAGGTTCTGGCGATCTCTTGCGATTGCAGCTTTTCGACGTAGTTCTTCTTAGTTGTGGCGTTTGGGATATCCGCATTCGTACCTTGGCTGCAACAAGGAAATGATCCGAGTCCATGTTGGCTGCTCGGAAGGTTCGGACATCCAGAATACTGGAGGCATGCCTTGCGTCGATCGCAATGTGGTCAATTTGATTGACCGTTTGATGATCAGGAGATCGCCATGTCCCCTTGTGGATATTGAGATGAGGAAACCGTGTGCTTGCTATACTGACGTTTCGCCCCGCCGCAAAGTCAATAAGCCTAAGTCCGTTGCCAGACGTGGTGTCGTGTAGGCTGTGCTTTCCAATCGTCCTACCAAAGATGTCCTCCTTTCCTATCTTGGCGTTAAAGTCGCCTAGGACGATTTTAACGTCATACTTAGGACATTGCTCATATGTTTTGTCGAGGAGCTCGTAGAAACTTTCTTTGGTGGCGTCGTCCTTGTCCTCTGTGGGGGCATGAGCGCATATTAGGCTTATGTTCGCGAATTTAGCCTTGATGAAGACGCTCGCTCACGTGTCGAAAGCTCAAGACTTCTTGCCTAAGTCTGCCGCGTATGACGAACCCACATCCAAATAAGCGCTGTTTCTGTTCCCTATAGCAATCACCGTAGTATACGTCACAGTTTTTCATCCTCTTTTTGCCCGGGCCATCCCATCGCACTTCCTGGATGGCGGTGATATCTGAATTGTAGCAGTCTAGGGCCTCTGCTAATTGTTCGGCTGCACGCGGCCTGTTAAGGGTCCGAACATTCCACGTGCAGATCCGAAGATCGTTGTCCTTATTTCGTTTGCTGGGGTCGTCAACAGTGGGATCATCCTTATCCGAGGCTTGTCGTAGTGTCGTAACTACTGGTTGTTTACGTGGTAGGGAAGTTACCCCGACGCACAACCCCCAACCTGGAGGACCAGTTCCTTTTTTTACCCCTAGGACAAGGGGCCGGATATTCCGGAGTCAGTACCCCGCTTCGGGGATGTGAGCGCTGCCGTTGGCCCATTAAGGGTTCATCCGCCACCAACTCTATTCCAACACCCTGACTCAGTATTGAAAATCCCTATAGACCTGGAATTCGAATATGTCGAAGCAGCTCATATAGGGATAACACTAATAGTTCGACCTAACTGGAACTGGTTGACGCCACCGTTGATTCCATCTAGGGAATTCGTCCGCCGCCGCCTGAAGCAAGAGAAGGTGCCTTAGTGAGAAGACACTCCTCCCCCCTCTCTCGTTCGCTGCCACCAACAATCTTCCAAAGGGGTTGGTTACCCAATCTCCAGTTGAGGTACTAGGCACCCAGCAGCCACCATCGTGGAGGTGTAGAGTAGGAGTTGATAGTGAGAGGCTAAAGCGAGAACGCTTGTGTTCCCATATGTTCCGCATCACTACCCTTTGACCCCCCCTTGATCCACATATGACGATCTTTTTTTTTTTTTTTCGTCCTTGATCCACATCTGGTGCGTCTATTCAAATGAACCGCACTGTAAGTTCACAATTTTTGGGAAGATAATCAAGCAAAATTACATCACCGGTCTCTCCGCTTCGCTGCTCCTTAACGCTCGTCTTAGGTATTTGGTAGGCATGTACCAATGTAAGGTGATACCTACATAGGTATGTAAGGTCACACACTTGTATGTTTTTTTTTTTATTGAAAATGCGTTAAACTTTTGATATTGTTAATCAAAAATTACAGAGTTTTAAATTTAGTCTTTCGAGATTTTTGTACTTTCTAGATTTTGTGCCATTCGAGATTTTTGCTTTCGAGATTTATAAGATTTATTTTCGAAATTTTTGTCGTTCTAGATTTTAGGCGTTCTAGTTAACGTGGTGATCTCGTTTATATCGCAAAATTTTTATTTCCGGCTTCGATAATATTTTATTAAAGTTCGGTTGATTTTACAAATTATTTATTTATTTCCTAGGTTGCCGATAAAATATGTTAACTCATTATTAGAATTAATTTAAGCATCATTTTTTGGAAATTGTATTTAATTCTCAAGAAATCATGTCAATTGCATAAGTAAAATTTGAATTATGTCTGAGAAAATTGAATTGAAAAGTAAATAACATTATTAAGAACAAGAAAAAGGAAGGTGATCAAGTTACCGATGGGTCTTCAACCAATAAATTACAGTGCAGCCCCGCTGCATAAAGTTTAGGCTGTGTCCGAACTAGCGAGGCTGTACTGTGTTAGAGAATTAGAAACTTATTTTCCATTTGTAACTACTTAATTTTCCTTTATACAATGTATTGTCTAATATCAAAAGCGTAATCATATTATTGTTCGCAGCCTTTATTTAACTTTTTTAGAGACTATTTGTCAGCACATGTGCATATAAATGTACTGGGGTTAAAATAGTTTAAATAAAATCATAAGCAAGTCTTCTTATGAGTTACTTATAAAACAAATTAAATTAAATGTTAAATTAATCAATACCTATGTACATACATTTCCATACATATATATACATATTGA
Organism: Xylota sylvarum; assembly: GCA_905220385.1. Classification (NCBI taxonomy): domain Eukaryota; kingdom Metazoa; phylum Arthropoda; class Insecta; order Diptera; family Syrphidae; genus Xylota; species Xylota sylvarum. The sequence goes on along the minus strand of LR999957.1, from coordinate 62,533,036 downwards.
ACATAAACTAGCCTTCTGCATAACGTGTGCCTTGAAAAGAGCACTGGATCAGAACCAGGCCGAAAAGATTTGTAAGTGCAAACCTTAACAAAAAAATTACCATCACTTCCATACATCAACGAAATAAATTCGAGCGGTTTGCAACTGTCCCATTTTTGTCCAATACTAATGTTTGTTTATTAAAATCATCTACCTTTTCCCTTTAGCGGAGCTACCAACATTTCATATACATACATATGTTTTCCTAAAGTTTCTAACTCGAGATAAAACTTATACATGATTGCATTTATTTACCGAGAATTAAATGACCGACAGTTAACGATTCTGTTAATACACATTTATCTATTTCGTAATACAGATATATTTCCATTAAATCAAAATTCGCTGAAAAATAAAATCAGTTTGACCATTGTATATAAGTAAATCCATTGTATATAACTCTAATAGTATTATCACTTGACGAAATTTTTTCTTAGTTACCTCGTTCTACAGAGGGCGCAAAGCAAAGTGGTTTCTCTTACACACAGAAACAGAGTTTTGAGCGAACAAATGGATAAACGAGAGAACAAAAGGAAAAACGGCAAGGAATATAAACATACAGAAAAGCTACAATCCGTCTGGAACGGATCGTATGATACCCTATCCTCCTCTCTATAAAGTGGGCGTGGCCAAATTGCATTTCGTACTCAACTATAGCTATAATGTCAAACGTTTGAGGATGTTACATGTAAACTTTTATCAAAATCGGTTTTTTGATGAAAACGACCCCAAAAAGTGGGCGTGGCCAAAACTCTTCTATGGGTGAATTGTAGGGAATCTAAATACCCAAATATTTGGACTTAACAAAATTTTTCGGTTTCATATAATTTAGTGAAGTTATAAAAAAGTAGGCGTGGCAGTGAGCGGATGTAAAAAATTTTTACACCTGTACTGTATCTTTTTCTCAGAAGCCCAGATATGAAATTTCAGCGTCCTAGTTAAAAATTTAAGGCCCAAAAATCGGTTTTGTGATGAAAACGCCCCCAAAAGTGGGCGTGGCCAAAACTTTTGTATGGGTGGATTGTAGGGAATCTGAATGCCTAAATATTTGGTCTTAACAAAATTTTTCGGTTTCATATAATTTAGTGGGCGGATTTAAAAAATTTTTACACTTGTACTGTATCTTTTTCTCAGAAGCCCAGATATGGAATTTCATCGTCCTAGCTCAAAATTTAAGGCCCAAAAAGCGGTGACATACGGACGGACGGACGGACGGTCATCGCTCAATCGATTTCGCTATTGATGCTGATCAGGAATATATATACTTTATAGGGTCTATCTCGATTATTTCTCTATGTTACAAACTATGTGTCAAACTTAATATACCCTTAGGATAGGGTATAAAAAATGTCTGCTTATCCACAATTGCACCCAACATTGAAACATTTTTCCTTTCTATCAACTCTACCACGACTGATTTCTACTGAATAGGTTGCGGTAAGCTTTTTACATAAAACTTCTTCCTTCACAGATTTCGAGGCCTCCGCTGTGCTGTGGACTAAGAATGAACGTGGAAATTAACCCGGAGAAGAAATTGGGTTGGATTTGGAGGTGTTCTATGAAGAGATCTGGAACATAACCTGCCAAAAATTGCCGAAAAACTCAAAATCCATGCGCTGGAACATTCTTTGATGGCAATTGCTGTCATATCAAAATAAGAGATGTTTTGGCCATAACTTTGTGCTTTGTGAGCAAAATGCCAGTGACTTGGACATACCAACAGTTAAAAGAACTACGTCTAGAAAATGGTGACTGCGAACTAATCTGTGGCACCATTAACGACTATTATAGCTATGTAGAGAGGTAGCTGAAGTGATTTCATCTCACTCAGATATAATTCTTGCAAATTGATGAAACTTTTTTAACAAAACGGAAGTACAATCGAGGCAGAGTTACTGACCAAATGACGATAACCGTTCTTTGCTTATATTGCAAAGAAGACAAAGAAGAGCTATTTTTTAAAGTTAATTAAAAAAAAGGCAGATTTGTGGCCTTACATTGCAAAATACACAGATAAAGACACGAGTCGGGTCTGTACTGATAGTGCTAAACAGTATTTTGGTGTGGAGAAATTGTTTAGCAAAGATACGGTACATTTGCAAACAAACCACATCAAAGGGGAATATGTGGAGCAAAACAACCCTATATATACTATTAACGACTTGGAGAACCTGAACAAGCAGTTAAACATACAGAAAAGCTACAATCCGTCTGGAACGGATCGTCTGATACCCTATCCTCCTCTCTATAAAGTGGGCGTGGCCAAATTACATTTCGTACTCAAATATGGCTATAACCTCGAACGTTTGAGGATGTTATATGTAAAATTTTATCAAAATCGTTTTTTGATGAAAATGCCCCCAAAAAGTGGGCGTGGCCAAAACTGTTCAATGAGTGAATTGTAGGGAATCTGAATATCTAAATATTTGGTCTTAACAAAATTTTTCGGTTTCATATAATTTAGTGAAGTTATAAAAAAGTAGGCGTGGCAGTGGGCGGATGTAAAAAAAATGTACACTTCTACTGTATCTTTTCGTCAGAAGCCCAGATATGAAACTTCAGCGTCCTAGTTAAAAATTTAAGGCCCAAAAATCGGTTTTATGATGAAAACGCCCCCAAAAAGTGGGCGTGGGCCAAACTTTCGTATGAGTGGATTGTAGGGAGTCTGAATGCCTAAATATTTGGTCTTAACAACATTTTTCGGTTTCATATAATTTAATGAAGTTATGAAAAAGTGGGCGTGGCAGTGGGCGGATTTCAAACATTTTTACACTTGTACTGTATCTTTTTCTCAGGAACCCAGATATGAAATTTCATCGTCCTAGCTCAAAATTTAAGGCCCAAAAAGCGGTGACATACGGAGGGACGGACGGACGGACGGACTGTCATCGCTCAATCGATTTCGCTATTGATGCTGATCACGAATATATATACTTTATGGGGTCTATCTCGATTATTTCTCTATGTTACAAACTATGTGTCAAACTGAATATACCCTTAGGATAGGGTATAATTATATATTCCAATAGAAATTTCATAGGTAAAATTTAATTTTCAAACCTTGATATCTCCTAAACTAGGCGAAACCAAGATTTTTGGTACTTTATATTTTGATTTTATTTCGTCGAGAACTACAAAACTGCGATCTCAGAACTTGGTGGCTCGGAAATCGTAATCGTGCCCTCACTTTTAGATGCTATCAAAGTGGGTGGGTGGCTTTCAAACTCTGTGATATTCTTCGACTCATACACCGGACGGTCTTCGGCCTCACACGCAGGAGCTCAGGGCGCAACTGCGCGGCGTATTCAAACTATATATGTAAATACATGCTTATGTATGTACACATATGGAGAAAAAAACTTCTAAAACTATGCAAAAACATTTGGGTTCCACGGCAAAAAAATTATATATTTTAACAGTAATTTCATATGAAAAAGCCGGTATGTGAGTTGCAACAAAATATGTATTTGAAGACAAAAACGCCGAAAACTATGCAACACGTTTTCTGTTTGACGTTGTGTGAACATCAAAAAAATTATATATTTCAATAGAAATTCTATAGGAAAAAATAGATATTCAAGCCTCGATATCTCCTAAACTAGGCGGAAACGAGAATGTTGGTACTTAATATTTGGTGTTTATTTCATCGAGATCTACAAGACTGCATATTCAAAACTGCGTGCCTCAGAAATCGTAACATCCCCATATGGTGGGTTGAATCCGGATTGAATTCGGGTTTAGTGCTATATAAACGCAGATTGGATTGAAATTGGATTGACTCGATCCGATCACAAAATTTTCTGCGATCGGATTGAGTTTTTACATGTAAACGCGGATCGAAAGATTGAGTTTGACAGAGAGAGAAAAAAGGTAAGAAGTGTCAAACTCAATCCTCTTTCAATTCGATTCCAACTCGATTCCTCAATCCGGTCACAGCGAAAACTTGGGTTGAAACTCAAACCATTTTCAATCACAGATTAATACAGATAGTCGTCTTGTCATCCCCTGTCCGCTAAAACCCTCAAATGGGAGGAGCCTAAATCCTCTCCCATGATTCTCTATCCATGAATGCATGTGAATAATATCATTGTATATAAATATTTATATACAATGATAATATATAACAGGCATCAGCTGATTAAATTTCCTTTAGTGTGAACTAAGTTTTGCATGTGTTAGAAAATTGAGAGATAAATTTTCTTTTTGTTTTGTTCCGAGAAGTTCACCAGAATAGCTATAAATTAATTCAGCTCTGCAGTATTGTTGTGTATGTCAATTGATTCATCTTATTGCACTGAATTCAATACTGTTATTAGATATTGTCATACTCCTTTCGTTTAAAAGTTAAAGCACTTTCAAATTGCACTTTCAAATAATAACGAATAGGAACAAAAAAAATTTCCTGATGGTAAATTTTTGACACCAAGATGGCTGCGCCCATGGGTTCCTCATCGCTCAAAGAATGTGTGCGTGAGCTCCCATTTGATTTGCATTGAAGTACCTATACACCTTAAGAGCGATGGTGAAAAACAGCTGTTTTCTGGTACGTTTTAGCTTGAGGGTCGAAAGAAAGAGCCCCTCTGAGATGACTATCTGTATAAGCATATAATCTGAGTTTTCAATCCAATCTCTCAATCTGGTCATATAAACGTAGTAAATGATTTCTGGTGGTGGTCGTCCGTTGGGAGGTTAGGAAGATGACGGAGTATAATGCTGTTTCCTCAAATTTACCATAGACGAATTAGTCGCAGAAAAAAGAGTAGAAATTTACTCCTTTCCTTTTTATTTGCAAATACAAAATCTGAGAAATAACTTTGCAAACAAAGGAATATTAATAAAGAATTTTAAAAAAATAATGTTTACACAATCTAACACGATTAATTTGTATTAAAAACCATATTACAACAAATCATATTACAGGTTAATTATTCGGAGTAAATACGTGACACAAGAACTTACCCTGTCGATGAAAATCGAACAATTCATAAAACTGATAGCCGATAGTTGTCAAACGGACGCAAAAGTAGAAAGTCGATCTACTACTACTTGGACGTTGTAGTAGCGTTTACGATATTTACGATATAACGCTGAGGTTACATTTTGTGTTACCCCATAAGAGCCCATTGTTTCTACAAAATCTGTCAATGGACGGATGCACGCACGCAACATTGTGATTTGGGTGTAATGCTCAAATCACAATGTCGCGTGCGTGCGTGCGTGCGTCCGTTCTATCCTTTGCAGGTATTTTACGATATTAATTTTCACAACGAACAGCATCGAACTTTAATGGCACCGCACACAAAAAAGTCCCACAGTGTCACTTCGGAGCTCCGCGTCGGCAAAGCAACATCACTAAAACAACTGATTACACGATTATCTTACTTACTTACTTACTTAGTTAGGTGGCACTACAGTTCGGGGTGAACCTAGGCCTCAACCAACAGGCTTCTCTAGTTAGCCCAGTTCTTAGCTAACTGCCTTCAGTTGCGCAATCAGTCGGTTGAGGTGAACCTAGGCCTCAACCAACAGGCTTCTCTAGTTAGCCCAGTTCTTAGCTAACTGCCTTCAGTTGCGCAATCAGTCGGTTGAGGTCCCCTTCCGGGTTAGATTCGAAAACTCTACGGGCCGAAGCATTTCTGCCCGTCCGCTCAATATATACTAGCCATCTTAAGCAACTGATGTGCAAGTTTTTGACTAGGTCGATGTCGCTGTACAGCTCGTATAGTTCGTCACTGAATCTCCTCCTCCAAAGCCCGTCAACGCAGACGGGACCGAATATTTTACGAAGAATTTTTCATTCGAAACGACCGATGAATATATCATCTGCTTTCGATAAAGGCCATGAAGGAGGACTGGGATGATCAAGGTCTTATATAAAGTCTCCTTAGTTGTTCGGGATAGGGCCTTGCTGCTTATTTGCCTTCTCAGCCCAAAGAAACAGCAATTGGGAAGACTTATTCTTCGTTTTATTTCTGCTGAGGTGTTGTGTTGAATTGATAGCAGAGCCAAGGTAGACAAAGTCCCTCACTACCTTAAAGTTATAGCTGCCGATTATTGATTGAGTGTACAATAAATCAATTGTTGGATGGCTTTTGTGGAACGTAGCCCCATCTTGTTGGAACCATAGCTCGCCCAAGTCCAAATCCTCAATTTCTGGCCATAAAAAATCGGTTATCATTTTGTCGTCTTGGAAGAAAAAAGGGGCAAATAATGCCGCCAAAAACCACACAAAAACATACAGAAAAGCTACAATCCGTCTGGAACGGATCGTCTGATACCCTATCCTCCTCTCTATAAAGTGGGCGTGGCCAAATTGCATTTTGTACTCAAATATAGCTATAATGTCGAACGTTTGAGGATGTTACATGTAAAATTTTATCAAAATAGGTTTTTTGATGATAACGCCCCCAAAAAGTGGGCGTGGCCAAAACTGTTCTATGGGTGAATTGTAGGGAATCTGAATGCCTAAATATTTGGTCTTAACAAAATTTTTCGGTTTCATATAATTTAGTGAAGTTATGAAAAAGTGGGCGTGGCAGTAGGCGGATTTCAAAAATTTTTACACTTGTACTGTATCTTTTTCTCAGAAGCCCAGATATGAAATTTCATCGTCCTAGCTCAAAATTTAAGGCCCAAAAAGCGGTGACATACGGACGGACGGACGGACGGACGGTCATCGCTCAATCGATTTCGCTATTGATGCTGATCACGAATATATATACTTTATATGGTCTATCTCGATTATTTCTCTATGTTACAAACTATGTGTCAAACTTAATATACCCTTAGGATAGGGTATAAACAACTGCAATATTTTCCGATGAGCGCACAGGATGGATATGTTCAGTTATCAATTAGCAAACCAATCTTATGAACTTTCATCACAAACTTGTGTACACTAAGTATCATATAATGGTGGCGCATTTATTTCGACCGAAATTTCTTTTCAAAATTCGCATTGTTTCGGTAACACAGAATCTGCTTTGGAAGTAACTTTGCAAAATTTTCCAACGTTGTTCAAGCGTAAATCGATCAATTTCGTATCGCAAAAATACAATACTGGGTCCTGTAAATTTTTTGAGCGCATAAGAGCTGTCAGTGATAAAATACCATAAGATTCAAACATACAGGAAAGTTACAATCCGTCTGGAAAGGATTGTATGATACCTACTTCTATTATCCTACTTTCTATGTAGTCCTTATGAAGTGGGCGTGGCCATATTGCATTTTGTACTGAAATACCACGGTAACATCGAACGTTTGAGGATGTTACACGTAAAATTTCATCACAATTGGCTTTTTGATGAAAACGCCCCCAAAAAGTGGGCGTGGCCAAAACTGTTGAATGGGTGAATTGTAGGGAATCTACATAAATGCCTAAATATTTGGTCTTAACAAAATTGTTCGGTTTCATATTATTTAGTGAATTTATGATAAAGTGGGCGTTATGGTGGGCGATTAAAAAAGTTTTTACACAGTTTTTTTTACTGTATCTTTTCTCAGAAGCCCAGACAAGAAATTTCATCCTCCTAGCTCAAAATCTAAGACCCAAAAAGCGGTGACATGCGGACGGACAGACAGACAGACGGACGGTCATCGCTCAATCGATTTCGCTATTGATATTGATCACGAATATATCTCGATTATTTCTCTATGCTACAAACTATACTCACTACACGAAACGAAAGGAAAACATAATCCTCCCGTCTCGTCCATCACGATAGTATTAAACCACACGAACATGTACGTACATATTTGGATGTATGTACATATGTACATGATCAAGAAGAGAGTCAGTTTTTATACCCTATCCTAAGGGTATATTAAGTTTGACACATAGTTTGTAACATAGAGAAATAATCGAGATAGACCCTATAAAGTATATATATTCGTGATCAGCATCAATAGCGAAATCGATTGAGCGATGACCGTCCGTCCGTCCGTCCGTCCGTATGTCACCGCTTTTTGGGCCTTAAATTTTGAGCTAGGACAATGAAATTTCATATCTGGGCTTCTGAGAAAAAGATACAGTACAAGTGTAAACATTTTTGAAATCCGCCCACTGCCACGCCCACTTTTTCTTAACTTCACTAAATTATATGAAACCGAAAAATTTTGTTAAGACCAAATATTTAGGCATTCAGATTCCCTACAATCCACCCATACAAAAGTTTTGGCCACGCCCACTTTTTGGGGGCGTTTTCATCACAAAACCGATTTTTGGGCCTTAAATTTTTAACTAGGACGCTGAAATTTCATATCTGGGCTTCCGAGAAAAAGATACAATACTAGTGTAAAATTTTTTTACATCCGCCCACTGCCACGCCTACTTTTTTATAACTTCACTAAATTATATGAAACCGAAAAATTTTGTCAAGACCAAATATTTAGGTATACAGGTTCCCTACAATTCTCCCATAGAACAGTTTTGGTCACGCCCACTTTTTGGGGGCGTTTTCATCAAAAAACCTATTTTGATAAAATTTTACATGTCCAACATCCTCAAACGTTCGACATTATAGCTCTATTTGAGTACAAAATGCAATTTAGCCACGCCCACTTTATAGAGAGGAGGATAGGGTATCATACGATCCGTTCCAGACGGATTGTAGCTTTTCTGTATGTTTTTTATATTATTTGCCGTTTTTCCATTTGTTCGCTCAAAACTCTCTTTCTGTGTGAAAGAGAAATTACTTCACTTTGCGCCCTCTGTCGAAGGAGGAAACTAAGAATAAATTTCGTCAAGTGATAATACTATTAGATTTATATACAATGATATTACACTTCATACCACACATATGTATACCTAGTCTGCACCTAATGCAAGATTTAAATTTTGGATCTTCAACTCCAGTAGTTTTTGCTTGACTATTAATTTTTGTTAGACAATCTTTTTCATCTGTGTATGGACCTTATTATTTCAGACTTCAGTCCTTTTTTGTCTAACTGTAGATTATTTTTAAATATTTGTATGTTTACTCCAACTCCATTTAATATTGGAGTTTGTTTTTCTTTTTAATATCTAAGGCTTTTGTTACCTCTTTATATAGATTTTCCTGGGGCCTCATTCTGTATTGCTACTCTAATGTTAAATATTTGCGAAATTGATTTCCGATCCTAAACTCAACAGGTACTCTGCAAGAAATTAGAATCGAATGCCCAACTATTGCCAACTAGGGCTATTAAATTTATGAATTTAGTTTCTAGTATCGAAAGTTGTAATGTCATTTTGAAATGTAAAGCAATTGTTTTAGAATTTTTGTGTTTTATTTATGTATACTTGGAAGAAAAAGTGAAATACATACATACATACATATGTATGCAGCGGTTACATGAAGACGAATTAAAGACAATGCGAATATAATGAATCTTTTCTATTTCATTACAGTTTCCTTCAAAACCTATACTCCTTATGGCTTTTGTGTGAACTTTGCCCCATGCCTTACAGAGTAAATCCACAATAATTGAGCATCATATCATTGCACAAGATTCTGCCATTGCTTACCTTTTTCCGATTCCATTTCGCATAAGGCGTCCTTCAGCATTTAATTCCTTGGTTATATTTTCCCAGAAATTTATAACATAAATTCACAAAAATATCCCCCAATCATTGCATTCTAAACCTTTAATTGCATTCAAATTGTATAAAGACTATTATTAAATCATAAAATACTTACATTTCCAAAGAAAGACAATTCATTTTCTCACCATCCGCAAGCAAAATAGTAATAGAATTCGAATGACTTTGACGTTAATCTTAGCAAAACAGAGTACCTGATTTCCAAAAAGAAATTGAAATTTGAATTGGCAATGTAAGATAGCTCGATTCTCGCAAATTTGGATTTACTATTCGAATTAAGTACGGAGTGGTCATTTTGCGAATTTGTATGATTTGATATTAGAGTAGCAATACGGAGGGTCCTCACCCTGAATATGTATGTAGGGGGGCGGAGAGCAGGAAAGAAATGAAAACGCATACATCTTAATTTAATAATTTTATTTAGTTTAGTTTTAAATAGTTTAAAATATAATAAAATAGATCAACTCTTGACTTGGCTTTACCTGACTTGGTTTTACTTGACTTGGCGTAACCGACATTTCGCGACTGTACAATTGTTAGCAAAACGGCCAATAAAATGCAGCTGTTCTACACTGCTGTGTAAAATAATAAGCACAGGCTATTTGATACTAGTCTTTTTGGAGCTGTGAAATAAAAGAATAATGTCTGCTTAAAAATATATTTATTTTGCAATGATATGAATGCAATAATTATAATCAAAACATAAAAATGTAATTCAAATAACAAAATTGAAAAAAAACATACAGAAAAGCTACAATCCGTCTGGAACGGATCGTATGATACCCTATCCTCCTCTCTATAAACTGGGCTTGGCCAAATTGCATTTTGTTCTCAAATATAGCTATAATGTCGAACGTTTGAGGACTTGGCCAAATTGCATTTTGTTCTCAAATATAGCTATAATGTCGAACGTTTGAGGATGTTACATGTAAAATTTTATCAAAATAGGTTTTTTGATGATAACGCCCCCAAAAAGTGGGCGTGGCCAAAACTGTTCTATGGCTGAATTGTAGGGAATCTAAATACCCAAATATTTGGTCTTAACAAAATTTTTCGGTTTCATATAATTTAGTGAAGTTATAAAAAAGTAGGCGTGGCAGTGGGCGGCTGTAAACAAATTTTACACTTGTGCTGTATCTTTTTCTTGGAAGCCCAGATATGAAATTTCAGCGTCCTAGATAAAAATGTAAGGCCCAAAAATCGGTTTTGTGATGAAAACGCCCCCAAAAAGTGGGCGTGGCCAAAACTTTTGTATGGGTGGATTGTAGGGAATCTGAATGCCTAAATATTTGGTCTTAACAAAATTTTTCGGTTTCATATAATTTAGTGAAGTTATGAAAAAGTGGGCGTGGCAGTGGGCGGATTTCAAAAATTTTTACACTTGTACTGTATCTTTTTCTCAGAAGCCCAGATATGAAATTTCATCGTCCTAGCTCAAAATTTAAGGCCCAAAAAGCGGTGACATACGGACGGACGGACGGACGGACGGTCATCGCTCAATCGATTTCGCTATTGATGCTGATCACGAATATATATACTTTATAGGGTCTATCTCGATTATTTCTCTATGTTACAAACTATGTGTCAAACTTAATATACCCTTAGGATAGGGTATAAAAATCTAGTTTTAAAGAAATTCAACACATTTTGGGTGTGCAAAAAAATAAGCACACTAAGTAGAAAATTCGTATATTTATGTGAGTAGTAAAAAATTCAAACAAATGTAAATTATTTGTAATTAGTCTAAATTCTCTGATTAATATTTGGTAATCATGCATAATCGGCTGGCTAATATAAATCAGTTGTAACAAATCGTATTCGGTCTTTTATATATTTATACCCTATTTTAAGGGTATATTAAGTTTGACACATAGTTTGTAACATAGAGAAATAATCGAGATAGACCCTATAAAGTATATATATTCGTGATCAGCATCAATAGCGAAATCGATTGAGCGATGACCGTCCGTCCGTCCGTCCGTATGTCACCGCTTTTTGGGCCTTAAATTTTGAGCTAGGACGATGAAATTTCATATCTGGGCTTCTAAGGAAAAGATACAGTACAAGTGTAAACATTTTTGAAATCCGCCCACTGCCACGCCCACTTTTTCATAACTTCACTAAATTATATGAAATCGAAAAATTTTGTTAAGACCAAATATTTAGGCATTCAGGTTCCCTACAATCCACCCATACAAAATTTTTGACCACGCCCACTTTTTGGGGGCGTTTTCATCATAAAACCGATTTTTGGGCCTTAAATTTTTAACTAGGACGCTGAAATTTCATATCTGGGCTTCTGACGAAAAGATACAGTAGAAGTGTAAATTATTTTTACATCCGCCCACTGCCACGCCTACTTTTTTATAACTTCACTAAATTATATGAAACCGAAAAATTTTGTTAAGACCAAATATTTGGGTATTTAGATTCCCTACAATTCAGCCATAGAACAGTTTTGGCCACGCCCACTTTTTGGGGGCGTTATCATCAAAAAACCTATTTTGATAAAATTTTACATGTAACATCCTCAAACGTTCGACATTATAGCTATATTTGAGTACAAAATGCAATTTGGCCACGCCCACTTTATAGAGAGGAGGATAGGGTATCATACGATCCGTTCCAGACGGATTGTAGCTTTTCTGTATGTTTTTGATAACAGAGGACACTTTTTTTGGCATGGTAAACTTTCAAATTGGATTCTATCAGCCTTCTTCTAGTCACGCAGGTATCGATGTCGAGGTTTAACTCCGATTTTATTTGCGTAAACGTGATGATTAGATTTTTATTGACAGAACTTACTATATGAAGGTCGCTTTTAACAGAAGTTGTGCCGTTTCGAACCCGAGTTTCTTAAGAATTTTTATCACACCAGAAAACGTGACTTAGTCATACAAAAGTATATACTACTCTAATTCAATGTTATTGAGACTTTTGTTGTCCCTAATTTGTACCTTTACTTTTAAGTCAGGATCTAAAAGGAAGAAAGATCGAAAATATATCAGGATTCCCAGGAACACGGACATAGTGAAATACCAGGAAGTGTTACGGGAGAAACTGGATGGGAGGGTACCCAAAATACCGAAAAGCACTTGGGATGTAGAGTCACAGCTGAAGCACTTACAATCTGCTGTTGAAAATGCATACCAAGAGGCGTGTACACCTACTTTGGTAGATAAAAAGGACCCCACGCCTTGGTGGTGTAGGGAACTTGAAAATTTAAGAAAGGAGGGGAGAGAAATCGTGTCATGAGAAGGGATGATCCTGAATCATGGGATGAGTATAAGACAAAGAAGAAAGAGCTAAAAGCAACTCTGCGACGACGTAAAAGGGAGTCGTGGAGGGAATTTTGCTCAAGGGATCCAGTTTCCAAAGTCGGACTCATTCGCGATGGAAGGGGGGAGATTGTTGACACACTGGATCGTACAAATGAGGTCCTCATGGAAACACACTTTCCGGGAAGTCTGAAGTCAGATCATACCTGGGCTCTGAGGAAACAAGGAGCAAACAGGATGGATAGGACTGAAGCGGAACGGATAGTAACTCCAGAAGCGGTCAGTGGGGCGATAAAAACATTTTCTCCTTACAAGACCGCGGGACCAGATGGTATATTCCCAGCTTTAATTCAGTGGGGTGCAGATCTCATTGTACCAAGGCTTAGGGTTATATACGTTACATGCCTAGCTATAGGCTACATCCCGGTAACATGGAGAGAAACAAATGTGGTGTTTCTTCCAAAACCGGGAAAAAAGGACTACACCGAAGCGAAGTCCTTCAGACCGGTCAGCCTAACATCATTTCTGTTGAAAACAATGGAAAGAATTGTGGTGGACCATATGGAGAGCACTGCGCTGAAAGCGTATCCTTTGAGTAGTAGACAACATGCATACAGAGCTGGCAAGTCTACGGAAACAGCGCTACACAAGGTGGTACGCGTTGCGGAAGAGGAGATGAATACCGGAGGCATCGCAATGACCATAATAATGGACATTGAAGGTGCCTTCGATAAGATATGCTTCGAAAGTCTGAGAATAGCCTTAGAAGACCGCAGGGTTAACCCATTGGTGGTGAGATGGGTCGACAATATGCTGTAAAATAGGGCGATAAATATTCAGACGGGAACTTCAAGACTTAGGGGAAGGGTTAGCAGAGGTTGCCCGCAGGGAGGTGTTTTATCACCTACTTTGTGGAATATAACTGTGGACTCTCTCCTGAGAAGACTTGAAGAGACTGGCATCCACACTGTGGGATATGCCGATGATATAGCAATAATGGCAAGAGGTAAATTCATGAACATCACAGCAGATACCATGAGAAATGCTCTCAGAGTGGTGGAGCGGTGGTGTCAGGAACAAGGACTCTCCATTAATGCGGAAAAGACAGATCTGATCATCTTCACAAGGAAGAGGAGAGATCTGGAATTTCAGCCCTTGACACTTTTCGGATCGGAGCTGCAGGTGACCAGGAAGGTTAAGTATCCGGGTTTATACCTAGATGCTGCACTAACTTGGAACTTCCATGTGGAAGAAAAGATTAGAAAGGCGAAAAGGGTGCTTCATCAGTGCAAACGAGTATGTGAACTAAGGTGGGGAATCTCGCCGAGGTCAACATACAGTACACGATGATAGTTAGACCGATTATCACATATGCGTCAGTTGTATGGTGGCAGAAAGCCAACCAGAAAGAAGCAATTAGATAGGGTCCAACGACTGGCACGTTTAGGGATCGTGAGTGCAATACGAACGACACCATCATGCGCAATGGAAGTGATCCTAGGTATTCTGCCGCTCGACTTATGTGTTAAGAAAGTGGTGGCCTCCACGGCACTTCGATTGAACCGGGATGCCAACTGGCACTGGCGCGGTACTATCTATGGGCATAGGAAAATCCTGGATATCGTGAAAAACGAGATTAGGGAGTTGAATATGCCCATGGATGGAATAAAAAGAATGCGTGTTACCGAAAGGTATCACAAAACTCTTATTGGAGATGGAACACTTCCGGAAAAGAAGATTGGTGATATAATCATCTTTACGGATGGGTCCATGATGGATGGCAGAGCGGGGGCAGGTATCTTCCCGGAGAACTGGAACTAGCCTGTCATATTAGTCTGGGGAAATATACCTCAGTCTATCAAGCCGAGATGATTGCTCTGTTGCATGCATTGGATCACCTGAAAGAGGGTCAAGTCGAAGGTAAAAACGTTACCATTGCACTGGACAATCAATCAGTGATTAGACGCATGGATCAAACAGATATCAATACATCACTGGCATTGGAATGTGCTCATAAGCTCAATGAGTGCTCATCTCGAAATGAGATGACGCTGCTCTGGGTGAGAGGGCACGTAGGGACTGAGGGGAACGAAAAGGCGGACTCTCTGGCAAAGCAGGAGCTCAAGCTCGGAGCTCTCCGGTCCGGAACCATTCGCTGCAATTGGTAGAGGGATGGTAGAACACCTGATTAGCACCACACACAGAGAGGTTCTAAGCTTAGGGCGAAGAACACTGAAATGGGTGGTAGCGTTATCTACAGGTCATGGGAATTTCGGGTATCACCTAAAGAAGATGGGTCTTCTGGAGGACGACACCTGTGAACTATGCCTGGAGGAAGTCGGGACGGCAGCACATATATTGTGTCAATGTCCGGTGTTAGCTAGCAGAAGAAGGGAGGTCCTGGGGAGCCACTGGGTAGAAACCCAGAGGATGAACCAGATTTCTGTTAAACAGATACTAACGTTGACATTGACACGAGGAATCAAAGCTAGAGAGGAACTGTGGAGAAATCCAGAGGGACTCTCCGGCTAAGATGGATCGTGGAAGAGAGACGAAAAGGGACCCAATACTGTAGTCTGGTTCGTAATCTCTTGAACAATATATATATATATAAGTCAGGAGTATAAATGCCAAACAATACATAACAGAGGAACAAAAAAGAGTTTACATAGCATAGTAGGAGAACGCAATCAAAGGGAAAGCCGGGTTTTTTTCTAGTTTCTATTTCATCGATTGCAGCAGCTTCAACCTCCTCACCTTCCTATAGTCGAATTCGTTTGGGAGAAGGAAGGAGAAGATGTCTTCATTCAATTGCATAGGTAATCCAAATGTTCGTGTAGCTCTTATGCCTCCTGCTGATTTAGTAAGATGAATATGACGAGTTTCTCCTCGGCAGTAAAAGATACCGTTGGATTTGGCCTCCTGGTTTGTAGGCAGTTTTTTAAGGTGGGATATATAATCGCTCCAAACCTAAAGTGCAATATTGTCGTATAAAATAAATCTATATATTAAAATGCAGTATTATTATCTTTTTATACCCTATCCTAAGGGTATATTAAGTTTGACACATAGTTTGTAACATAGAGAAATAATCGAGATAGACCCTATAAAGTATATATATTCGTGATCAGCATCAATAGCGAAATCGATTGAGCGATGACCGTCCGTCCGTCCGTCCGTATGTCACCGCTTTTTATGCCTTAAATTTTGAGCTAGGACGATGAAATTTCATATCTGGGCTTCTGAGAAAAAGATACAGTACAAGTGTAAAATTTTTTTAAATCCGCCCACTGCCACGCCCACTTTTTCATAACTTCACTAAATTATATGAAACCGAAAAATTTTGTTAAGAGCAAATATTTAGGCATTCAGATTCCCTACAATCCACCCATACAAAAGTTTTGGCCACGCCCACTTTTTGGGGGCGTTTTCATCACAAAACCAATTTCATATCTGGGCTTCCAAGAAAAAGATACAGTACAAGTGTAAAAATTTTTTACATCCGCCCACTGCCACGCCTACTTTTTTATAACTTCACTAAATTATATGAAACCGAAAAATTTTGTTAAGACCAAATATTTGGGTATTTAGATTCCCTACAATTCACC
The DNA here is from genome assembly GCA_905220385.1 of Xylota sylvarum. Classification (NCBI taxonomy): domain Eukaryota; kingdom Metazoa; phylum Arthropoda; class Insecta; order Diptera; family Syrphidae; genus Xylota; species Xylota sylvarum. The sequence goes on along the minus strand of LR999957.1, from coordinate 62,516,531 downwards.
CATAGAACATGCTACCATGATACGCCCCCACATGATAACGCCCCCACTTTTTGGGGGCGTTATCATCAAAAAACCTATTTTGATAAAATTTTACATGTAATATCCTCAAACGTTCGACATTATAGCTATATTTGAGTACAATATGCAATATTCAACTATTTCACCCCCTTGAAGTCGACCCAGTTTTTCCCCTTTTCTTTCGTTTGTTTTTTCGCGATATTGAAAAATGGAAAATATTTGCGGAAATACCCACTGTTCCAGTGTAATACATAATTTTGACTTTGTTGAATGTAGTGGCCTCTGTGACAAATCTTTTTACCCGCTTTGCACCGGATTGAGTAAGCGATCTCTGACCTACCTCAAAGAATATGTGAAGAACTTTGTATTCTATTGTGATGAGTGTAAAGAAATTACTCTTTCACACTTAATGCTCGCGATTAAGTACTTAAGTGATTCATCGAATACTATGCTCGCTTTTGATAAGAGCTCTTTTAAAAAAGTTCTTGATCAAAGTTCCAGCTTTGATGAACGCATTCTGAATTTTGCCATCACAGTGCGGGTAGTATGGGTCATCTACCTGCCTTTATTTGTAGAGATACTCCCGGAAGCAGCCATGCCCGGACAGGAATTGCGTTAGGTAGTAGTTTACCTCTCCGTGTTCTCTACTGCTCCACTCTTCTATGTTAGGGATCAGAGCGTATATCCATCTTCTTTTAGTGCTAGTGCTCCATCTGCGTTGCCACTCTGCCTGTATGGCAATGTTGGTGCTTCTCCTCTCTTCCGGCTCGGTCCCGCGTTGAACTGCTGAAGCTAAAAATCTAGGTCAATGGGCATTCTGCCCGCAATCTCGCCTACGGCTTCCGCTGACTATAAGCTATAAGTTCTATAAGCGCAGCATACTCTTAACGATGCGATCCTGTGCGCTACGTTCATGCGCCTAATGTATGCTTTGACCTCTGTTGCTGGTGTCCAATACATAAGCATTGATTTGCTCACGGTTGCTAGAAGATTGGTTGCCTTGATCCTCCAATGTTTGGCATTATCCTGGACAGTGCCGCTACCGCCCGGGAGGCTTTTTCAATTGTGTGCCTCAGTTGCTCTTTGAAATTGAGCCTGTGGTCTAGCAGCATTCCCAGGTATCTAATGTATGGGCTCGACTAGATGGTATGCTCACCGACCTGTATAGTGAGGTGTTCTACTCTTGTTCTGCTGCTTATTAACACTGCTTCTGTCTTGTGGTCTGCCAGTTCCAGGTCTGATGTCTGTAGCCAGCATCTGACATCTCTGACGACGTGGTTACATTTCAGGGACATTTCTCCACTCGGCTTCGGTATTCTCAGGATCCCATCGTACATTATGTTCCATAGCACTGGGCCAAGCACTAACACTTGAGGAACTCCTCCCGTAATGTTATACTTCTTTGGCCCTTCTTCTGTGTCGTAGTGAAGGGTCGACGGTTGTTCACGTGGCTTATTGCCCTTCGGGATAAGGACTAGCCGCTGCCTTTTCCACTGTAGTGGGAATTTCCCTTCCACTAAACATGCCGTATACAGATGTGTGAAGATCTCAGGCCTTGTTTGAATCGCTTTTTTCAGAGCCAGGCTCGAGATTCCATCCATTCCTGGAGTCTTGTTATTCTTAATCGCTGCTGCAACTTCCAGGATTTCCTCAGTTGTGACTGGCGGTCTCTTCACTTCTCCTGATGTTTCTTGGAATGGTATCGGAACCTCATGTTTCTCCGGGAATAGGGTGCTAACAATCAGGCGCATCATGTTCGGGCATGTCGGTGCAGCTGCCGAGACGTGTTTTAATGTTTTCATTGCTATTTGATACGCGCTTCCCCATGGATTGTGCTACAGTTCATCCCTAAGTGCCTGGAAAGATTCTCGTTTCCTCTTTTTAATCAACTTACGGAGCTGTTTTCTCCTTGTTTGAAATTGCTCTCGCAGGGTTTCATAGTCTGCGTCTGGCTCTCTGTTGCTGTTTGCGCATTCTGAGACAGTCTGCCCGCGATTTTCTGCGATTTCCTTTCCCCTTACGTGGCATGGTAGCATCACATCCTCGGGATAAGGATGTCGTCACTTCTCTGGCTTGTTCTTCTGCTGTGCATGTTGCTGTGTCCATAGTGTCCACCATATAGTCAAGCATTTCGATGTCTACGTTATTTGTTTTCCAGCCCAACTTTTCTACTTTCCTTGGGGGGTTGCGATGCTGGCGTCACTTTATAACCTCTTTTTCGAAGATGATGACCTGGTGATCGCTGTGCGTGTACAGGTCTGCAACATGCCACTTTATTTTCCTCGCAATTGACCTGCTGGCAAATGTCAGGTCGATGATGGAACAAGCTCTATCATAATCAAAAGTGTTACTGTCTCCTTGGTTAAGTAACACTAGATCGAGGCTGGCAAAGGCTTCAATGAGCGCTTCGCCTCTCTAATTTGTCCGAGCACTATTTCATTCTACTGCCCATGCATTGAAATCTCCGGCTACAATCACTGGTGACTTCCCTCGTGCCTCGTCTACAAGACTGTCTAGCATCTGACAGTATTCATCCATAGTCGTGCTCGGTGGGGCCACAGACAATAGAAATATACAGATGTATAATGGCAGAGCAGAAGCATGATTTAAAACCAGCATACACAATTCCAAAAACCAGCATCTACCATACAATACCTCGTATGAAATGCCTGCAACATGAAGCAAATCAAAGAATGGTGTATGATTCGAACAAAAATATTTTTTTTCTCAATTTCCTTTTGTCTGTTTCAGTTGACCTTGTGTGATGTGGATGTTGTATTTGTACCGATGTTTGTGCTTCAAATCGTTTTGTTTCATATCAAGCAAACTGGTTCTTGTTTTTAGTGTAATAAATACCTACAATACTTTGAGGGTGGAAACCACTTTTTCGCGATCTTACAAAATATCTAGGCCGCTGACAATTAGAATTTTTTTTAGCAGCAGGTCTCGTAAAATATTGCCCACAAATTTAAAAATATTTTTGAACTTCTCATGTAGAAAGTTCTTGTTTTCTGGTTTTCTTGATTTTTAACTAACTCAAGATTTTGATAAAAACGATTCGACTAAAACGATTTTCCTTCAATGAAACTGAAAAGTGCAAAAAAAGCAATAGTCTTAAAAAAAACTTTCTACCATGCATCCGCAACTAGAACTAAGCGCTACCAAAACTTGATTTGCACTAAAAATGAAAATTGAATCAAAGAAATTCAACTTTTTCGCCAGGGTGTTTTGTAATTTGCTTTATCCTTCCCTCATACTTGTTGGGACAGAGAAAGAAAGGCGAAAATTCACACAAACGTTCACTGACTTTATCCGTCTGAATACATACAGAATAGCAACAAATACAGAAAGGAAGCAAAATAAATGTTGGGGTTGGTAGGATGTGGTTCGTTACTGTGTATTTTTCGACACCATACCTGCATGATCATAGAGGAAACGAAAAACAGCACAAGTGGAGCCATCTGCATAAAAGAATAGAATTAAACTCGATGAATACCATATTCTACATCTGTATATTTCTTTTGTCTGTGGTGGGGCATAGCAGCTGAAGAAGTGAATTCCCTTCACTTTGGCATAGACGAAGATTTCGCAGATAAGGATTACATCCGCGTTTACTTCTCCCGCCGTTTGTGCAAGCAAATCCTGTGCGGCTTCGCAGTGGTTTATATTAATTTGTATGCACTTCATAATTTGTAACCATTTCGCGGAATGGGCTTTTATCGGCTGCGCATCTAAAACTTCCAGTTGTGTGTTCATTTCCACCTTTATGTACATTCAGGTAGGCATATGGCACATGTTGGTTTCGCAGTGCATTTCTTCGCGATGTGTCCTTTCATTTTTACAGTGCCTTGGAACATGTCCATACTCTAGACATCTGTAGCACTGTGTCGGTGCTAGGTGCTCCTGGATCCTACAGCGCATCCATCCCACGCGCATATGTCCTGCGGCGATCATCTTACTTGCTTCATTCGGTGTAAGATTAACGAGAGCGGCTTGAGTTCCTCCTCTTGTCATCCGTAGGGATTTGATTGCCTCCGTTGTTATTTTTTCTGACAGTGGAAACTGCTCTGCTATTGCCTTGCAGATGTCCTCTGGAGTTGTTACCTCATCCAGGTCGCGACACTCGACTGTTGCTCTTAGCCATCTGGTGACCTCGGCGGCTTGGAACTCCTTAGAAAGGGGTTCACTGCATTCTCCTCATTGCTTGTGTTACTACCGTCGCTCCTTTTATTTATTTTGGTTGTATTCATTTCTAGTAGGTCCCCACTCAAAGCCGCTATCAATGCTCGAATGTGTAGTCATCCAACGATCCCATGGTTATCTATGCAAGCAGTGAGGCCATGCAAGAGTTGGCACAAGCCCTTATGGGGTCTTGTGTCAGAGCCAGATCGGTGCTAAACAGGAATATTACATCTGTACCTACACCACCAACTTAATGGTGACGAAACATTGAACGTACTTTGAGGCCTGCCATGGTTTTAAGGGGACGGGGGCGCATGTAGCATTGGCCTGAAAGCCATTTCAGCAAGATTTCACTCCTACCTACTCAGGTAACAGAATACTACACATGTCTTCAATTCCATATCGTTGTTTCCAGTATACCTTAATTAAGACCTTACTGGGCTCAGTCTTAATGCCTTAGTGTATATATGCATGTATAACATATTGCGTGTCCGGGATGCCCAGATATGTTAGAATGTGCTAAATTATACCTACGTATTATACCGCTTACGCGTTCCCTCGTTGGCCAGGCCTTTTCCTCCCGGCGGGGTGGGGGTTATACCGCCAGAGCTTCGTCAGTCGGAAGCAGGGTGCACCCCGTGCAGGTGAGGTTGGCAGTTTGTAAGTTGAATTACTCTTTATCACCCCAAGGTACGGGCTACATATATACGTAAGTAAATAAAATTGAGTCCACAAGAAGGGAGCATTAACACTATGAAGTAACTACATACATTTGTACATATGTAAGTACATATATATATGTATGTATATAGGGGGTTTTCTACTTGATTTTGTTAAAAAAAAACTTTAATGTCAAAAGAAATTTGAGGAAATGTATACATATTTTCTTTGCATTTATCAGTTAAATATATTTTTAGCACATACATACGTATACGTATTACATTTTTTTTTATTCACTAATTGAATATCTTTTAGTGAATTAACTTCCGAACCTTTTCAGCGGATAAAGGCTATCATTTTTATTTCTTTATCTTGAACAATATGAACGCAATTCAAGACGTTTTTCTTCTAAACTGTCCCAAGTATGAAGATTACTTGGACACCTATATTACACGAAGTGATTTACGATATCTACGAAATATTCGCTACAGTCGAATGTTAGTCGAACTCGGATATCGGTCTACCAATGAGATATACACGTCTGAACAATTTCGTATTCGTAAAGCAGCTGCTCATGAAGCAATGTTTCCAATTAAGAAATCATTAATAATGTTTCATGCTGGGATTACCATCACAGATCCGTTATTATGGGAATTGGCACAAAGGGAGAGTAGTAACTATCAGAAAATCCTTTCGGTAAGTATTTCTCCTTCGTTTAATTTGTTCGTCAAAAAAAAAATTTATACTTGTAGACAATCATTTTCTTGCGCCATCGGCAAAAATCTGGATTTGAAATATCTGGTTATATTGACTTTGAGCATAGCTTGAGGAAGTCAAATTTGAAAAGTGAAAGCTATACTGATTGGAAGGCCGTTTTCATGAAGCGGAAAATGTTGCTCCCGACGAATAATGATCTAAGTTTCTACAATTCACGAACTAACACAACATGCCAGACTAATTCGGATAATTATGTTATAGTCAATGATCATGACCATGGCTTGATATTTATGCACAAAGGTGATCGAAAGAAAATTTGTGTAGATGAAACAAATGAGAAATATAAAGCTAATTCATCGAGAAAAATGGTATTTTCACCATTTTACGGTCATGCAATTTTATATGACCACATAGTACGTAAGAAAGCATGAGTTACTTGTAAATCAATAAAAATACGGTACTAATGATCACTTGGCTGGAAGTCTAAACTTATTATTTTTCTGATAATCGAAATGTATTCTATACGAGGATAAGCTTGCGTTATTTCTACTTTTACATTTCTTTCTCTTTATAAACTATGCAAACTTAATAGGTAGGTATTAGAGATATAATCGACTTAAACCCTAAGAATATATATTTGTAAACAGCATATCCGTCCTCCCGTATGTTATTTTTTGGGCCTCACATTTTGAGGTAAAGTGTTTAAAGTATATACATTGCAGCCATACATTATTTATACCCATCTCCACTTTTTGGGGTCGCTTTATACAAAAAATCGTTTTTGATGAACTTTTAAAAATAACTTCTTACGTTCGAAGTTCCTTCTTCCCTTGGCGCTACAGTTCGGGGTGAACTTGACCTCCAAAAAAAGCCTCTCCAGAGATCTTCATCTACAGCGTTGTCCCTCCGGGTTTGATTCGAAGACTACAGGCCGGAGCATTTGTGTGATGCGTAATTTTTTGACTAGGTCAATGTCGCTGTACAGTGCGTATATTCTCCTCCATAGCCAGTCAACGCAAACGGGACAGAACATTTTACAAAGAATCTTTCTCAGGAATCGACGCTGGTAGTTGCACAAATTTTTGAAAGATTGTGCCTCCGGTGTTGGCTTGAGAGTTTAGAACAATCCTTTCAAGTATGATGTTGAAAAAATCACAGCGCGTCACCTTGTCTAAAACCTTATTTGACATCAAAGGTCTGGGTGAGATCGTTACCGACCTTGATGGAGCAGTGAGTGTTCTCCATCGTCATCCTGCACAGAAGAACGAGTTTGGCAGGGATCCCAAAACTAGACAAGGCTCTGTATAGCTGACCTCTGTAAATGCTGTCATATGAAGCTTTGAAATCGATTAAAAGATGGTGGGTCATGCCTACAGTGTATATGCAATATATTACTTTAGATTTAAATCCCCATGTTTCCGCAAACGCTCGTCTACATGGGTGCAATGTCGCGTCAGCCTTATTGATTCGATTACTTATATTTTCTCTCCAGTAGAGTTAGGACTCCAATATTGCGCTGAGATATTTTGCAGTTTTCTGAGGTATAATATCAATTCCGTTCATATATGTAATCCAGTATTGACCTTTTCCTTGTGAAAAGGTGAACCTCAGTTTTCACAGGTTTACTTCCAGATCCCGTTCTCTGACCCAGTCACTCAATAATTGAAACGCATGATTGAGTCTTTCGCTGATTACGGGGAGGAACTTTCCTTATACCTAAATCGCAACATCGTCGGCGTAGGTCGCTACGTTGAAGCCATTACTTTCTAGTATTTTAATAAATTCTTCCACTACTAAGCCATATAAGTGGCGATAGGACTTAACCTTGAGGGGGACATCCGCTTGAGTTTCACTCTGCCATTTATATCTGCTAGAGTGAAGTTTACTATGCGGGTACTGAGCATTTGTTCAACATCCCTCAATATTCCCGGTTCTATTTGAGCCTTACGCAAGCTGCTTGTAGTTGCTTCAGTGCTCACATTGTTAAATGCTCCTTCGATATCAAGGACGGCATTGAGACCACTTTATGGAGACCGGTGTCTACTGATTTACCATTTATGTACGCGTTATGATATTTCGGTAAACAGATATCCCCAATTTGATCTCTAACGTGCATACCAATTACCCACACAATATTGTGATCTTCAATTATCTTGTCAATTGTTCCGATCAATACGGTCTCCGGCATGTGTGTGTCTGCCGGAAAGTAGGTCCCTGCATCTACACAGGCAAGGAAGAGACATTTCAGGAGGGCGTCTAACGTTTTCTCATAGAAGTTTGTCCAGGTGCCTTCACAGTTCTTGATAGACTTTCTCTTAAGTCTCCTCCTTAGCGAGGTTTCAGTTATGTCTTGAAGTATGCAATTTTCCATCAACCTAGGTGGATAATTTCTTCCATTGGTGTGTCTCACAGGGCAGGTTCATTCAAATGAGCGTTGGAACTTACTGGTGATCATTCACCATCATATCGATTTCTTCCGTAGAACTGGGGATTTCTTCGGGTGGGAGTCCAAGAGATCTCCCCAGTTCTTCGCTGAATCTTTTCCAGTTGACCGCACGCGGGTTTCAAAAGCAGCTCATGTAGGGATAACACTTATAGTTCGGCCAGACAGGAAGTGTAGACGCCACTGTTGATTTCATCTGGAGAATTAGTCCGCTGCCGCCTGCCGCAAAAGGAAGTGCCTAAGTGAGAGAACATAGAGAAATCATCCTCATAGATCCTATAAAGTATATAATGTACACTGAGTTGCAAAAAAAGTGGCGCAGTGATACTTTTTCGTACTTATGTTGTTATCATTTTGGTAATATGCCGCTATGTTTTTGACGAGCTTTATTTGTTTTTAGTGGGTTACTGGTTTAATGGTTTATTTGTTTGCTAGTTTGCATAATTTCTTTCAATTTTCTTTGTGATGTACACATCGTATTGAAGAAAACCGTGTTGCATTCGTGTTTTCCTACAGATGTGAGACATACCAAATTTAGCTTCCATGATCCCCCGTATGTGTTTTATTAAGTTTATTGTTCTGGATTTGTTTTAATTTGATTAGTTATTAGTTGTTACTGATTTTTGTAAAAAAAAAATATGCAAATAATGGCACAAGAAGTCGCCTCTGCGCTGACTTTAGTTGAGGGTGGTCGGGCGTGCTCTATGCCGATATTATGATAATAAAACCGGAGAAGACGTTAAAAAAGGCCATTAAAGATACAGGGAGACTAACTCCTACATAAGATGATAAGATGAGAGATACTTTTCGGCAACAGTCGTCCAGCGGGAATATTTCTGGAGCGGTTCCGTCATAGTGTGGGTAGAAATTGTCATACGCGGAAAAACCGAGCTGTGCATCATGGAAGGATCAGTGACCTCTACATATTATATCACCAACATTGTGGAGGAATATCTGGTTCTATTCGCACCATTTATGGAGGAAAACATCTTGCTGATGCAAGACAATGCTAGACAACACGTCACCAGGTGCGTTACCGAATATTTGCAAGTCCGATGAACTCGGACATGAATCCCATTCAACACGTTTGGGACCTGCTGGAGAAAAAGATTGGGATACGATCTGCCCTTCCAGAGACACTCAGCGGCCTGAGATCTGCTCTGATCGAGGAATGGGACAATTTGGACAATACCATCGTAAAAAATTTAATCCAATGTATGCCTCGGCAATCTTCTTCTTATTTGTTATATGTTCGGGGAGACAATACACACTATTACAGGAACAAGGACTCGTTAAAAAAAAATAATAATAAAAATGTAAAATGTTAATTTATGAAGTTTTTGTCCCTTTTCCTTAATTTATGTCTTATTTCTTAGGTCTTCTTTTTTTAATTTTTTTTATTACATGAATTACTTATTTTTATATTAATAAACAAAACTGTATTAAAAAAAAACTTTTTTTCCAATTTACTTGAAGTAATTGCGAAATATCAAGGTGCGCCACTTTTTTTGTAACTCAGTGTATATTCATGATCAGTATCAATAGCGAAGAGTCCGTATTTTACCAGTTTTTAAGCGTTAAATTTTACATTAGAAGGATGAACATTTGTATATCTAAACATCTCATAAAAAGATACAGTGTAAGTGTAGACATTTGCTATGTCCACTTTTCCACTCCTTTCTCCCTCTCCCCTTCTCTCTTTCGCCGGCCGCTCCATCTCTCTCAGATGTCGACACCTTGTTGACGGACACCGAGATAGACGTCGCCCTGAAAAACCAGTTCCTTCTAGTCCTCCATCACCTATAGCGTCTCGACTTTGGGTTGACGTACACGGCGCAGGATAGACAATGATTCTCCTGACTTCTTTCTTGACGATGAGCTCTTGTCATCAGATTCGGACGATACTTACGATACAGTGATGATGGTATCTCAACCGGGAAGTAGCTCTAATGCGGATGGTCTCCATCTTGAGATATAGTACTCTCTAATTGCAGCAATCAAAATATAGTCGCTACCAGCCAGGAATTGCAGTAAAACAATTAGAAGAAGATCTTCTCCAAGAATCCATCTATACCCAGCCACCTAATGCAAGTATATGGTCACTGGACCACCTCTAGTAAGAAGTACATCGACCTTCTACTGGACACGGATTTTTCTGGTAGCTCCTCAGTGGATGTACCTCAATTCGACACCATCATTTCTATACCGAGCAGCAACTTCATGAAAATAGTTACTACTGCAAATATCTTTTGGGCCATGCGCAGTTTCAAACCATACAAGTCCCCGAGATGGTATCATTCTGGCTGAACTTCAGCAATCAGAAGACATAGTGCTCCCTTGCTTAAAGCCATAATACCTGGTTGTCCGAATCCGGTCTATATTTTCAAAGTATAGAAAGAGGTTCAAGTTGTCTTTATACCCAAAACAGGAAAATGCTCACATCTCCTATTAGTCCATCATCGTCCTTTCTATGCAAAATACTAGAAAGACTGATTGATATCAACCTATGCCAGAGCATTAGCCCATCTACACTCTCTGCGTCCCAACATGCATACTATAAAGGGAAATTCGAAACAGCCATTCGTTAGTGCGCATCATTAAAAAATCACTGAGCATCAAGAATATTACCATGGTAGTGTTCCTGGATATTGAGGGCTTTTTTAACAATGTCAGATCGGCAATCATATGGTCACTTGTAAGCCCGAAAGTCGGTTCTGCGCTTAGAGTATTGATCAAGTGCTCACACGCAGGATTATTGATTCATAGCTGGGCGGTGCATCGGCTTGAAAACTTTTTAGTTGTGGAACTCCACAGAGTGGTGTTTTATAGCCTCTTCTGTGGAATCTAGTGGTCAACGGGCTGCTATAGGACATAGAAAGGACTGGATGCAGAGTTGTTTGTCTATGCAGATGACATTGCTATCGCCGCCTCCGGAAAACACTCTGATACTCTCAGGGAAATCCTCCAATATGGTCCTCTACGGCTTACCAGATGGGCCTCAAAATGCGGACTAGGGGTTAACATCCTGAAAACAGAACTTGTCCTCTTTACGAGGAAATGTAGATTTACTCTTATTGAAACTCCTACGATAAATGGCACCAGTCTGTCGTTTAAAGATAATGCAAAATACTTAGGTCTCATTTTGGATAGCAAACTAAACTGGAAAGACAATCTACTTGAAGGCGTAAAGAAGGGAACTATGGCTCTATACTCCTATAAAAAGACCATAGGTAGGAGCATATCATACGCTGGTTCTACGTGTCCGTCGTCAGGCCTATATTACTGCATGGTGTGAGCATCTGGTGGACGGCTTTTAATAGGGCGCTGGACAATATGATCCACCTGCTCCCCTTAGATATTCTTGGCAAGCAATTGGTTGCGAATGGGGCTATCCGACTCAAAGCCTCCTCACAGTGGTCTAGCTATCATGAGGGCTACTCGTCGATAATTAATATGCTCATCTTTATCCTAAAAGGCACCGACTACATCTCGACGAAATTGAGTGAAATTTCCGTACGACCATCCTTGACCGTAGTGAATGGGTACTGCTTCCTCTCCTGATGACAGTTCAGTCCACTCACTTCTACGGACGACTGCAGGACTGATGAGGGGATGGGTTGTGATATCTTCTCCGACATGCTCAATCTAAGCTCGCCAGACAGGATACGACCATAGGATCGTTACTTGTTAAATGTTACAGGCTGCTTTTAGTAAAACCAACTGCAAATGGAAAAATTTGTCTTCTTGCGACCTTTCGAAACAGATCTGCCCTAGGCTTGATGTGAAACGTTGTGCCGAGTTGGTTCTGTTGAAGCGATCACTGATCAGTCACGTTATCGGTGTTATTACTGGACACTGTCTCATATGCCAACATGCTAAAAGGCTGGCCCTCTTTTCACTGGCATCTGCATAACTGCCATATGACTCACTAGATCCTCTCCCAACAAACGGGGTATAAATAGTCTCTGTGGGTGGGGAAGCACCAACGATAACTACAGAGGAGAAGCTTTATTCGAATTTGTAGTGTGCAAGGAACTTACTATTGTCAACATAGGAAGAGAACCGACCTTTTGTGGATGCAAGACGATGCAAGATGATGACATGACTCTGTGCAGTAGTAGAATGCTTGATAGAATATCCAATTGGAAGGTAATGGATCATACTATGATGTAGGACAACAGAGCCATCTCATTTGATGTTCGAGGAAAAAAGATCGGAAATACGTCAGGATTTCTAGGAATACGGACAAAGTAAAATACCAGAAAGTATTACGGGATAATTTGAATGGAAGGGTACCCAAAATACCGAAAACAACTTGGAATGGAGTGTCGCAGTTGAAATTGTAATCAGCTGTTGAGAATGCCAAGAGGCGTGTACATCTATTTTTATACCCTATCCTAAGGGTATATTAAGTTTGACACATAGTTTGTAACATAGAGAAATAATCGAGATAGACCCTATAAAGTATATATATTCGTGATCAGCATCAATAGCGAAATCGATTGAGCGATGACCGTCCGTCCGTCCGTCCGTCCGTATGTCACCGCTTTTTGGGCCTTAAATTTTGAGCTAGGACGATGAAATTTCATATCTGGGCTTCTGAGAAAAAGATACAGTACAAGTGTAAAAATTTTTGAAATCCGCCCACTGCCACGCCCACTTTTTCATAACTTCACTAAATTATATGAAACCGAAAAATTTTGTTAAGACCAAATATTTAGGCATTCAGATTCCCTACAATCCACCCATACAAAAGTTTTGGCCACGCCCACTTTTTGGGGGCGTTTTCATCACAAAACCGATTTTTGGGCCTTAAATTTTTATCTAGGACGTTGAAATTTCATATCTGGGCTTCCAAGAAAAAGATACAGTACAAGTGTAAAATTTTTTTACATCCGCCCACTGCCACGCCTACTTTTTTATAACTTCACTAAATTATATGAAACCGAAAAATTTTGTTAAGACCAAATATTTGGGTATTTAGATTAGCTACAATTCACTCATAGAACAGTTTTGGCCACGCCCACTTTTTGGGGGCGTTATCATCAAAAAACCTATTTTGATAAAATTTTACATGTAACATCCTCAAACGTTCGACATTATAGCTATATTTGAGTACAAAATGCAATTTGGCCACGCCCATTTTATAGAGAGGAGGATAGGGTATCATACGATTCGTTCCAGATGGATTGTAGCTTTTCTGTATGTTTGTAGATGAAAAGGATACCATGCCTGGTGGTGTAGGGAACTTGAGATTATAAGTAAGGAAGTGAGAAGAGTCTTTAAGCATGCCATGAGAAGGGATGAACTGGGATGAGTATACGGCAAAGAAGAAAGAAATAAAAGGAACTCTGCATCGATATGAAAGGGAGTCGTGGAGGGAATTTTGTTCGAATATTAGGAGCACATCTGAGGTCAATAGATAGTCTTTAGTTTCCAAAGTTGGACTCATTCGTAACAGAACGGAGGAGATTATTGACTGACTGGATCGTACAATTAAGGTCCTCATGGAAATATACTTTCCGAGAAGGACCTAAGTCAAAGAACGCAGGCCCGGGTGATATTTTCCCATCTTTAATGCAATGGGGTGCAGACCTCATTATACCAAGGCTTAGGGCTACATATGCGTTAGATGCCTAACAGTAGACTACATACCTGTAACATGGAGAGAAACAAATGTTATGTTTTTTTTAAAACCGGGAAAAAAGGACTACACCGAAGCGAAGTTCTTCAAACCGGTCAGCATAACATCATCATCAGGAGTTTTATCACCTACTCTGTGGAATATAACTGTGGATTCTCTCCTGACAAGACTTGAAGACACTGGTATCCACGCTGTGAGATATGTCGATGACAAGACAATAATGGCAAGAGGCATATGATAAGCTCAATGAGTTCTCATCTCGAAATGAAATGATGATGTGGGTAAGAGGGCACGTAGGGACTGAGGTCAACGAAAAGGCGGACTCTCTAGCAAAGCAAGGGTCAACCTCGGAATTCTCTGGTCTGGAACCATACGCTGCAATTGGCAGAGGGATGGTAGAACACAGAAAAGGTCGTTAACCGTGGGAGTGTGCAGTCAGGCGAAAATGGCTATTAAAGTGCCGATTAGCACCACTCATAGAGAAGTTCTAAGCTTGGGGCGAAGAACACTGAAATGGGTGGTAGCGTTATAGACAGGTAATGGAAATTTTAGGTATCACCTGAGAAGATGGGTCTTCTGGAGAATGACACCTATGAGCTATCTCTGGAAGAAATCCGGACGGCAGCACATAAGTATATTGTGTCAATGTCCGGCACTAGCTAGCAGAACAAGGGTAGTCTTGGGGAGTCTCTCGATAGAAATCCAGAGGATGAACCAGATTTCTGTTAAACAAATGCTAGCGCTCACACGTGGAATCAAAGTCAGAGATGAACTGTGGAGAAATCCACGGAGTCTCTCGGGCTAAGATGGATTATGGTGAGAGACGAAAATAATGTAGGTAGGTTAACAAACACAACTTGGCGCTCTTCACGGCGATAATTATCGGCCAGGACCTCCTGTCGGTCCACCGAAGAAGAATGCGACTATACACTGATGATTTCTGCCGGCGCAGAAGATAGCACATCACATACAACGTCGAAGATGTGAGCAATCTGTCAGGAAAGTGACCATTAACCATCCAGAAATTTATAATAATATCGGGTTGGTTCAGGGAGGTCGCTTAGCTATCCCAAAGCTACACACAAACTTTTGTCTTCTTTTTTATACCCTATCCTAAGGGTATATTAAGTTTGACAAATAGTTTGCAACATAGAGAAATAATCGAGATAGACCCTATAAAGTATAGTATATATATTCGTGATCAGCATCAATACTGAAATCGATTGAGCGACGACCGTCCGTCCGTCCGTATGTCACCACTTTTTGGGCCTTAAATTTTGAGCTAGGAGGATGAAATTTCATATCTGGACTTCTGAGAAAAAGATACAGTACAAGTGTAAAACTTTCTAAATCCGCCCACTGCCACGCCCACTTTTTCATAACTTCACTAAATTATATGAAGCCGAAAAATTTTGTTAAAACCAAATATTTAGGCATTCAGATTCCCTACAATCCACCCATACAAAAGTTTTGGTCACGCCCACCTTTTGGGGGCGTTTTCATCACAAAACCGATTTTTGGGTCTTAAATTTTTAACTAGGACGCTGAAATTGCATATCTGGGCTTCCAAGAAAAAAATACAGTACAAGTGTACAATTTTTTTAAATCCGCCCACTGCCACGCCTACTTTTTTATAACTTCACTAAATTATATGAAACCGAAAAATTTTGTTAATACCAAATATTTGGGTATTTAGATTCCCTACAATTCACCCATAGAACAGTTTTGACCACGCCAACTGTTTGGGGGCGTTATCATCAAAAAACCTATTTTGATAAAAATTTACATGTAACATCCTCAAACGTTCGACATTATAGCTATATTTGAGTACAAAATGCAATTTGGCCACGCCCACTTTATAGAGAGGAGGATAGGGTACGACAGTGATCACAAGGGATCCATTGGCGATCCCAGTGCTTATGTAGCCACCCCTTCTACCTACCTAAAAAAGCTTATAGCTGTATTCCTTTTTATTCTCAAGTCCAGCCCGACTGCATTATCTAAACTTTAGAAGTCATCATTCCCACTTTATCCGCTAAACGGATTATAACTTTTCTGTTTATTTATATTTTCATGTTATCTTTGTTCTTTCTGTCGAGTTTTGTTAATTTTTTTAGTATAAGTAATAGAATTTGTTTTTGTGTTCCTTAATATTGTGTTCCGTGTTAATTTTCTAAACGAAGGGTTTAAGCTTCTGTGTTATTTGATTGATTTTGAAATAAATATAAAATCCTTTCTGTGAATAGATTTTTGAGCCACCATTTTATTAATTCAAATTCAATATATTTAAACACATAAAACCTATTCTAATTTCTCGTAAAAAATGAATCCACTTGAGGACGTATTTCTTTTGGATTGTCCCAAATATGAGGATTATTTGGATACTTTCATTACACGAAATGATTTGCGATATCTTCGAAACATTCGATTCAGTCGAATGTTGGTAGAGCTTGGATATCGGTCCACGAATGAGATCTACTCTCCTGAACAATATCAAATTCGTAAGGCAGCTGCTCAAGAAGCAATGTTCCCAACAAAGAAATCACTTATACTGTTTCATGTTGGGGTTAAAATCACAGATCCGGTGTTGTATGAGTTATCGCAAAGAGAGAGTACAAACTATCAGAAAATCCTTTCGGTAAATATTATTTTCCTAATTATTTCTTTCGTCAATAAAATAAATATCCCGGCAGACAATAATTTTTTTGCGCCATCGACAAAAATCTGGATTTGAAATATCTGGATACATTGATTTTGAGCACAGCTTGAGGAAGTCGAATTTGAAAACAGAGGACTCTACTGATTGGAAGGCGGTTTTTATGAAACGTAGAATGTTGCACCCAAAGCCAACCGATCTAAGTTTCTATAATTCACGTACGAATGTCGTATGTCATAATAATTCGGACAATTATGTTATAGTCAATGATCATGACCATGGCTTGATATTTATGCACAAGGGTGATCGGAAGAAAATTTGTGTGGATCAAACAAATGAAAGGTATAAAGCTAATTCATCAAGAACCATGGTGTTTTCTCCGGTATACGGCCATGTTATTTTATATGATCATGTAATAAGAAAGAAAGCATAAATTATTTGTTTTTAAATATAAAATATATAGTACGAAATTTAGAATCTGTTTATATATAAAATAGAATATTTATCAATAATATTTATTAATGTATTAACTTCCGTGGCTTTGGGTTTTGTTATACATATATACATATGTACATACATAAATACATATGTCTACTGCTCGTTCTTGAATTGAATGCTAATGGATATATCCTATGTAGTCTTTTTATACCCTATCCTAAGGGTATATTAAGTTTGACACATAGTTTGTAACATAGAGAAATAATCGAGATAGACCCTATAAGGTATATATATTCGTGATCAGCATCAATAGCGAAATCGATTGAGCGATGACCGTCCGTCCGTCCGTCTGTATGTCACCGCTTTTTGGGCCTTAAATTTTGAGCTAGGACGATGAAATTTCATATCTGGGCTTCTGAGAAAAAGATACAGTACAAGTGTAAACATTTTTTTACATCCACCCACTGCCACGCCCACTTTTTCATAACTTCACTAAATTATATGAAACCGAAAAATTTTGTTAAGACCAAATATTTAGGCATTCAGATTCCGTATAATCCACCCATAAAAACGTTTTGGCCACGCCCACTTTTGGGGGCGTTTTCATCACAAAACCGATTTTTGGGCCTTAAATATTTAACTGGGACGCTGAAATTTCATATCTAGGCTTCCGAGAAAAAGATACAATACTAGTGTAAAATTTTTTTTAATCCGCCCACTGCCACGCCTACTTTTTTATAACTTCGCTAAATTATATGAAACCGAAAAATTTTGTGAAGACCAAATATTTGGGCATTTAGATTTCCTACAATTCATCCAAATAACACTTTTAGCCACGCCCCCTTTTTGGGGGCGTTTTCATAAAAAAAAGATTTTCAAGAAATTTTACGTTTAATCCTCAACGTTCGACGTCGTATTTCAGTACAAAATGCAATATCACCTCGCCCACTTTATAAGGGCTACATAGCAAGGAGGATAGGGTATCATACGATCCGTTCCAGACGGATTGTAGCTTTTCTGTATGTTTTTTATAAATTCTCTTTCCACTTAAGTTTAGTATCCAGAGTCATGCCTAAATATTTTAACGTGAATTTATCTTAATTGGTACCACATGCCCACATTAATATTTCTACACCCTATCCTAAGGGTATAGTAAGTTTAACACATAGTTTGTAAAATAGAGAAATAATCGAGTTAGACACCGTAAACTATATACATATGTATGTAGATATGTACATATATTCGTAATCAAGGGGATATTATGATTTCCGGGGAACTAAGTTCTGAAAACACAAATTTGTACATCTCGATGTAATAAGCATTTCATTTTTCATTTTTAATGCATTTTTATTCAATCCAATTCATTAATTCTTACATGCTAATAAAAAACGCTTAAAACTAGCTAACTAACTTAACTTAACTATGTACTACCATTGTATATGAAACTTATAGTACTATCATTAAGCGATATTTTTTCTTTTCCGCTTCGACCGCCTAGGTGGCGAGTTCTCATTTCTCGCAAGCAAAGAAAGATGTTATCGCTCTCTGAGAATGGAGTTATAATGACAGGATGAGTGAGTAATGAGGGCAAACAAAGTAAGCAAAACCGGTTTTGGGTTTCCATTCTCACTCTGAATTTTTGTCCACATGTTACGCAACTGAGTAAAGAAACTGATTAAACAAAATTATGAGCATTGAGCAGGTTATTACTATTTCATTTTTCTCGCTCAATAAAAAGATGTAGGTTTTTCTAATTAGGTAGTGGTTTGGTAGAGGCATACAAAAGTTTTGCGTTATGTGTCCGGTTTTAAGTGCAAGTGGTGGTCTGGTTAAGGGTTGACAAAATTTTGTCTCAGTGGGGTGGTGGTGTGATTAGGAATTTTTCATGCAAAGAAGTAAAATTTCGGCACAAGGCAAAGAAATGGGTACAAGCATGAGAAAAACTTTATAGTGGAGGTTTGAGGGAGTAGGATGATCACCGAAGGCCTTATGTACCTATACACTATGTATTTACATATGTATGTATAGATAGATAGACAGATAGATTATTTATTTTTTTTCTTAGAAATTCATAAATTAATAAAAAAAACTTAATACAATATAGATGAAATACTTCAAACAAAATATAAGAAAGGTTGGTGACATTCAGTATTTCTATACAAGTAAAAAATAGATTAGAATGCCACTTCAATTGGCTGAGGTAATACATAGTAAAATAAATTGGGTGGGGTGACCCTTTAAGAATTTAAAAAAGTAAACTTAAACATTACAATAAGCAAGATCCAAAAAAATAATTTAAAGCAAACAAAAAAAATTGAAGGTACATGAAAAAGTGCAAAAAGAAAAGAAAAGAATGAAGGCAAGTATTAGACCAAAACATTCGAAATACGAGATTCTAACGCAACATAATAAAAGCAGAAGAGCCACAATGTACATATGTATCTACAACCTATTCCAAGCGAAATGAACAATTATAAAAACATACAGAAGAGCTACAATCCGTCTGGAACGGATCGTATGATACCCTATCCTCCTCTCTATAAAGTGGGCATGGCCAAATTGCATATTGTACTCAAATATAGCTATAATGTCGAACGTTTGAGGATGTTACATGTAAAATTTTATCAAAATAGGTTTTTTGATGATAACGCCCCCAAAAAGTGGGCGTGGCCAAAACTTTTTTATGGGTGGATTGTAGGGAATCTGAATGCCTAAATATTTGGTCTTAACAAAATTTTTCGGTTTCATATAATTTAGAGAAGTTATAAAAAAGTAGGCGTGGCAGTGGGTGGATGTAAAAAAATTTTACACTTGTACTGTATCTTTTTCTTGGAAGCCCAGATATGAAATTTCAGCGTCCTAGTTCAAAATTTAAGGCCCAAAAATCGGTTTTGTGATGAAAACGCCCCCAAAAAGTGGGCGTGGCCCAAACTTTTGTATGGGTGGATTGTAGGGAATCTGAATGCCTAAATATTTGCTCTTAACAAAATTTTTCGGTTTCATATAATTTAGTGAAGTTATGAAAAAGTGAGCGTGGCAGTGGGCGGATTTCAAAATTTTTACACTTGTACTGTATCTTTTCCTCAGAAGCCCAGATATGAAATTTCATCGTCCTAGCTCAAAATTTAAGGCCCAAAAAGCGGTGACATACGGACGGACGGACGGACGGACGGTCATCGCTCAATCGATTTCGCTATTGATGCTGATCACGAATATATATACTTTATAGGGTCTATCTCGATTATTTCTCTATGTTACAAACTATGTGTCAAACTTAATATACCCTTAGGATAGGGTATAAAAATATCCGGAATTCCTGATTTCGAGCCATCATTGCTTGCTGTATTGTCATTAGTAATGACCGTATATAAAGTGTGTACATCAATAGTCCTTAATTTTTCATTTAGGGCAGTAACAAGTGCATTTTCATGGAAGCTGATAAGATAGTGACGACTGTGAAGTCATGTGTACCTTCATTGAGATTTATGCAGTCTGTCAGGAATTGTTGAAGGACATTGGCCACCTTTTAGGTATTTTCCAACGATTGTTGCTTTATTGAGAAGAGTAATCCTTCCGCTTAGTAATGGAATATGGCAATAGGCCATCCTGTCAATCCAATTTTCAATACATTTTCGAATTGTCTCTGGATTGTCGCATTACATCGATCTTTAATGGTACCCCACAACCAATGTCTATGAGTTTATGGCGGTGACATACATATGTATGTGTGTATGGACATACGTAGCTAAGGAAAACTTGAGATCTTCAAAGCTTCTCCATGTAACTACATACATAACTAGGTAATGTCAACATCTTATGCACAGATAAACTTTCCCTCATGATGGAAGCGGTTAACAACGTCGAGCCTGAGACATTTACAGGCGCACTGTCGAACCTTGGAATTGAGACGTCGATTGGCGCACTGGTGAACTAGTTTCTTACTAACAGGTTCATCAACTCAAAGCTGGCCGAGGTCTCAGTTCGGAGGTACGTCAGTAGGGGTACACTATAAGGAGGTGCGAACTCCTTTTTATACCCTATCCTAAGGGTATATTAAGTTTGACACATAGTTTGTAACATAGAGAAATAATCGAGATAGACCCTATAAAGTATATATATTCGTGATCAGCATCAATAGCGAAATCGATTGAGCGATGACCGTCCGTCCGTCCGTCCGTCCGTATGTCACCGCTTTTTGGGCCTTAAATTTTGAGCTAGGACGATGAAATTTCATATCTGGGCTTCTGAGAAAAAGATACAGTACAAGTGTAAACATTTTTGAAATCCGCCCACTGCCACGCCCACTTTTTCATAACTTCACTAAATTATATGAAACCGAAAAATTTTGTTAAGACCAAATATTTAGGCATTCAGATTCCCTTCAATCCACCCATACAAAAGTTTTGGCCACGCCCACTTTTTGGGGGCGTTTTCATCACAAAACCGATTAAAGCCTTAAATTTTTAACTAGGACGCTGAAATTTCATATCTGGGCTTCCAAGAAAAAGATACAGTACAAGTGTAAAATTTTTTTACATCCGCCCACTGCCACGCCTACTTTTTTATAACTTCACTAAATTATATGAAACCGAAAAATTTTGTTAAGACCAAATATTTGGGTATTTAGATTCCCTACAATTCACCCATAGAAGAGTTTTGGCCACGCCCACTTTTTGGGGGCGTTATCATCAAAAAACCTATTTTGATAAAATTTTACATGTAACATCCTCAAACGTTCGACATTATAGCTATATTTGAGTACAAAATGCAATTTGGCCATGCCCACTTAATAGAGAGGAGGATAGAGTATCATACGATCCGTTCCAGACGGATTGTAGCTTTTCTGTATGTTTTCTTTGGAAGTTAGTGGTGAATGAACTGCTTCTAATCCTGTAAGGGGTAGGGTGCAAGGTCAAGTACTTAGGCCTAATCCTAGATAGTAAATTAAGCTAGAATACCAACATCCTGGAGCGAATTAAGAAAGCCACCATGGCTCTATGTATAGATTTAAGTAAATGGAGACTTCAGCTCGAATTACATATTGGCACTATGTACATATCTATTATCTCAAGCGCTCCAAAAAATAATAATGAAAAACGGAAAAGATAACAAAAATTCGCAAAAAAAAACTACATTGCCAATGGCTCCGGTGTCAGGCATTGATCAGGCGGATGAGGTATTTGTAATGAAATAGACACACACACACCCCAAGGACTTCACAGCATATAGAAAACATTGTGTATGCAATACACACAACACACAATTCACAATATGCAAAAAGGAAAATGATATGTATGTGTGTGTATTTATACCCTATCCTAAGGGTATATTAAGTTTGACACATAGTTTGTAACATAGAGAAATAATCGAGATAGACCCTATAAAGTATATATATTCGTGATCAGCATCAATAGCGAAATCGATTAAGCGATGACCGTCCGTCCGTCCGTCCGTCCGTCCGTCCGTATGCCACTGCTTTTTGGGCCTTAAATTTTGAGCTAGGACGATGAAATTTCATATCTGGGCTTCTGAGAAAAAGATACAGTACAAGTGTAAACATTTTTGAAAGCCGCCCACTGCCACGCCCACTTTTTCATAACTTCACTAAATTATATGAAACCGAAAAATTTTGTTAAGAGCAAATATTTAGGCATTCAGATTCCCTACAATCCACCCATACAAAAGTTTTGGCCACGCCCACTTTTTGGGGGCGTTTTCATCACAAAACCCATTTATGGGCCTTAAATTTTTAACTAGGACGCTGAAATTTCATATCTGGGCTTCCAAGAAAAAGATACAGTACAAGTGTAAAATTTTTTTACATCCGCCCACTGCCACGCCTACTTTTTTATAACTTCACTAAATTATATGAAACCGAAAAATTTTGTTAAGACCAAATATTTAGGCATTCAGATTCCCTACAATCCACCCATACAAAAGTTTTGGCCACGCCCACTTTTTGGGGGCGTTATCATCAAAAAACCTATTTTGATAAAATTTTACATGTAACATCCTCAAACGTTCGACATTATAGCTATATTTGAGTACAAAATGCAATTTGGCCATGCCCACTTAATAGAGAGGAGGATAGGGTATCATACGATCCGTTCCAGACGGATTGTAGCTTTTCTGTATGTTTTTTATTTTCTTGAGCATATTCCTTTCGCTCCATTGTGATTATCGCTCAGATTTACATGCCCGAGGAAAGTACACCTACCAAGGCATCTGGCAGTCTAGCACTGCGTTGGGTTGGTCAACGAGTTAATTCATATTGCAAAGATCTATCTTACTCGACACAGCATGATGTTTGAGCGGTTTGTGCGTAGAGTTATTGGCATGGGATTGGTTAGATTAGAGTGGAAATGTGTTAAGCCTATGAGAGCATATGCAAATTGTTGAGCGTAATATTTTTGTGGTACTCAGCGACGGATCCTTTACTTCGGTCGCTAGAGGCACCACCATCGATTTCCTCAAGTGATAGTACTATTAGTTTTATATACAATGGTACTACCAAGTTACTGGCTCTAAGCGGGCACTCTAAGCTAAACTTAATCGTTAATGCTAGGTATTTCAACCTAACGTAACTTATTTATTATTTATTTATTTAATAACTAATGTTTTCTTAACAAAGAAAATGTTTTTTTTTTTAAACTTTGTGTAATGTCTTTTTTGCTGTGTTCATAACTAAAACTAATTTACATGTAAGGAGACAACACTTAAACACGGACTTAGAACTACGTAAGCCGGCCAAGCTAAATAAATAAATAAATATATATATAAATTAAATGCCTAGCATGCCCTACAATGGCTAGCGAGGATTGAGAGGGATCAACGAGGAGTTTCCATCTCGTTTAAAAACCCTTTCAAACACTGCCCGTGTAGCAGATGACCTTCACCCTTGCATCGAGTTGGCTGTTACAAAACAGTCTCTTTGTAAGGGCAAAAGCAACTTTGCTCTGGCCAGAGTAGCATCTACATATATGTTTGTTAAAATATAGATACTGATCTAGTCAGATCCCAAGGTATCTGACTACACTTCTACTCGCTAGTGGCTGTCCGTGCGGTGCCACGATAGAGAACTTTCGCCAATTCTCTCTGGTGTCAGATAACGGCGTTCTGAACAGGATGGTTTCAGATTCCTGGAAGTTGGTCTTCAGCTTCCAGTCATCGCAATATCGCTGGATCGTCTCGAAGTCACGTTGCAAGAGTATTGCAATGACCTCGATTTTTGGACCTGACCTATACGCTATCAAGTCGTCTGCGTACGTAATACTATGGTGAAGAGAACCTATGGGTTCGCTCGTGTAAATGTTCAAAAGGATAGGCAAATAGGCAGGCACCCCTGTATTGTTTCGTGCTTTTATTCCATTGGACATCCGAGACCAGTTTAGACGCGGCTTGTAGGGTATCATGCCCCGCCTTTAAACCGAACTAGTTGTCCGGAATTATATTAATGTCCTCAACCCACTTATTCAAGGCTCTATAGATTACTTCATCGAATACCTTGCTGATGTTCGGAAAGAGACTTATTAACCGTAGATTTGCTGGATTGGATGTATCTTTTCCCCTTTTGGGAATGAAATGCGGCACTGATGTTTTCCAATGCGCCGAATAATGTGCATTATATCAACGCACTGTTAAACAGGGTGGTGCATATGCCCACCACTTCTAGAGGGAAATGTCGGAGCACAATGTTCGGAATTCCGTTGATACCCATGGATTTCTTACTTGTTAATGAGACGAAGATTGTTTGGAGATCTACCATTGAAATAAACGGGGGATGAACCCTGTCATGGGCGATGGCATTCATTTCCATGTTACCTTCATTGAACACGGTGAAATCAGTGTTATCAGATCGATGAAATAAGCACAAAATATGAAGTTTACCAACAATCGAGTTTTCGCCGAGTTTAGGAGATATCGTATTTATTATTTTTACTTGCACCTACATACATATGAACATATGTATATAGGGCAAGTATTGGTTTCGTGATAAATTTCGAACTCGAGAATTTTATCAAATTTGACATTACTATAATGGAGAAGTCGAAAAAAATGGGTCCGCCAATTCCGTCTGTCTGTTTGTCTGTTTGTGTGTCTGTCTGTATATTCGACTGCAGCCTAAATGGCTGAACGAACTTGCTTTAAACTTTATATCTGGGGTCTGTAGGATAATAATAAGATAAGAGCCGAAATTCTAATTTGCATTCTAACCTCAAAATTTCATTAAAAATGTATTTTCTCAAAAACGGCTTTAACGATTTTGATAAAATTTCATATATGAGTTAGGTAATTTGGCCATATACTATTAGGTGGTTTTTTAGCTATTGGGCCTAAAGTTAATATCTGCGGTGGGTATAACAAATGCAAAGATATGACGTACCAAGTTTTGGAACTGCCACGCCCACTTTCAAAAATTGAACTTTTGAAATTTTTACTAGAAATCGAAAAAAAATTGTTAAAACTAAATTACAATAATAGGCCTTGAAGTTCTCTATAATTCACCTGGTCACGCCCACTTTTTGAGGCTTTGACTTTTACAAAAAAGTATTTGTAAAATCTCCCAGATAGAATCAGCTTAATGTTATCAATTTCATCAACAATGCAGAATGCCACGCTCACGTTATTAGGTCTCATGTGTAAAACGAACAAAACTTGAATTTCAATGCTTAAAAATTTGTAAACTAATAGCCTTAAGGTGCAAATACGTACGACACAGTCGTGCACTTTATTCCTCTTAAGTTTGCTGTAGAATGTACCCTCCTTATGATGTCTTCCATCTTTCTAAAAGCAAAATGTCCTTGTTAATGAACATTTTTAATGAGGTTTTTCATAATCTTTTTCTCTAGAAAAAAAGTAAACTGGATGAAAGCAATTATCATTGCTGCTCTTTGCATCAAATCGATTGTGGACTTCTGACCCATTAAAGTGGGTCATAATTACACATTTCACCGGGTCATAAATCCATGATTTAATATGTTTAGTGGGTCATAATTCCACAATTTGCATAAGAACAAACAACTTAGAAAAAACATACAGAAAAGCTACAATCCGTCTGGAATGGATCGTATGATACCCTATCCTCCTTTCTATGTAGCCCTTATAAAGTGGGCGTGCCCATATTGCATTTTGTACTGAAATATGACTATAATTTCGAACGTTTGATGGTGTTACATTTAAAATTTCATCAAAATCAGTTTTTTTATGAAAACGCCCTTAAAAAGTGGTCGTGGCCAAAACTTTTGTATGGATGAATTGTAGGGAATCTAAATGTCGAAATATGTGGTCTTAACAAAATTTTTCGGTTTCTTATAATTTAGTGAAGTTATGAAAAAAAATTTCATAGGATAGGATATAAAAATAAAAAATGTTCTGAAGTTGTACAACAAGCGTTCACATTAAACGACATGTCTATCAAGCAAAGTAAAATATGGGTGGCCAC
Organism: Xylota sylvarum; assembly: GCA_905220385.1. Lineage (NCBI taxonomy): Eukaryota > Metazoa > Arthropoda > Insecta > Diptera > Syrphidae > Xylota > Xylota sylvarum. The sequence goes on along the minus strand of LR999957.1, from coordinate 62,490,331 downwards.
GGTGTAGTGGTAATGCGTTCGACTCTTGAATGGAAGGTTGTGTGTTCAAGTCCCAACCATACCCATTGAATTTGTAAAATTAAAATCATAACCCCCAAAATCCACCTAGAGTAGGCAATATGCATGCTCGAATAAAGAACTGCGCATTAAGAGCCGAATGCAATAGTTCTCCCCGCTTAGTACGGATACCACCCACGGAGTACAGTCTGAGACCTAACAACACCTGAGTTTCAAAACCACTACACAAAATCTATCCTATCTTTCTCTCCTTCTTTCCGACTTACGCCATAAAAAGTAATGTATACAGTTAGGCGTAAGTAAACATCAACCGCTAGCGTGTGTTTCGCCATTATAAAGGTAGTCATAACCCCTTTTTATACCCTATCCTAAGGGTATATTAAGTTTGACACATAATTACACACGTATTGTGTGACCACGTATATATATAGTTGACACGTATATATGTATATACGTGATCAGCATCAATAGCGAAATCGATTGAGCGATGACCGTCCGTCTCTCCGTCCGTATGTCACCGCTTTTTGGGCCTTAAATTTTGAGCTAGGAGGATGAAATTTCATATCTGGGCTTCTGAGAAAAAGATACAGTACATGCGTACAAATTTTTTAAATTCCAGTCAGATCTGACTGGATTGATATGAATTTAGCTAGAAGATTTTTTAAAATCCAGCCGGCTGGTTTTTTAGCTGAATTTAATTTTTTTTAACTGCTTTTAAAAGTTTTGCAATGGCATATTTTTCCAATCAGAACTTTTTAAAACTCAAAGTAACCATAGAAAACAAAAATAGAAGAACAACTTTTACCGTGAATTTACTATTCTTGCTCTGAATTTGGAACAATTTTCGTAGTGTGATCACCCTATGCTCACGAGCTGGGAGAATATTTCAAGCACAGGATCATTCTGGCGTAAAATTTTCAACTACAAAGATGCTGTGAATGAGAACCCGTACTTCGTACATGCATATGTATATGTATGAAAATGGATTCTGATATAAATTATCGACAATAAGGGCCTGTTATTATTATTTCGAAGAAAGTTTATTGGTGATATTTTTGCAATTTAGGTACTATTAAAATTAATTTTTAGACGGTATGCGTGTTATTCTTATTATTATATATATATATATATATTTTTTTAAAATATTTTTAAACATTTTTTATTTCTCAAACTGAATTTAATGTACGAGTATATACGAGTACATACATATACATATGTACATACATACATATGTGCAAATATGAGAGAAAATGAATTCTATATTACCTTTATTCCGAATAAAATATTGTTTTTTTCTCTTGGCTGGATTTTTAGCAGGTTTTGTGTTTAAAATTTTTTGACTGTTTATACCCTATCCTAAGGGTATATTAAATTTGACACATAGTTTGTAACATAGAGAAATAATCGGGATAGACCCTATAAAGTATATATATTCGTGATCAGCATCAATAGCGAAATCGATTGAGCGATGACCGTCCGTCCGTCCGTATGTCACCGCTTTTTGGGCCTTAAATTTTGAGCTAGGACGATGAAATTTCATATCTGGGCTTCTGAGAAAAAGATACAGTACAAGTGTAAACATTTTTGAAATCCGCCCACTGCCACGCCCACTTTTTCATAACTTCACTAAATTATATGAAACCGAAAAATTTTGTTAAGACCAAATATTTAGGCATTCAGATTCCCTTCAATCCACCCATACAAAAGTTTTGGCCACGCCCACTTTTTGGGGGCGTTTTCATCACAAAACCGATTTTTGGGCCTTAAATTTTTAACTAGGGCGCTGAAATTTCATATCTGGGCTTCCAAGAAAAAGATACAGTACAAGTGTAAAATTTTTTTACATCCGCCCACTGCCACGCCTACTTTTTTATAACTTCACTAAATTATATGAAACCGAAAAATTTTGTTAAGACCAAATATTTGGGTATTTAGATTCCCTACAATTCACCCATAGAACAGTTTTGGCCACGCCCACTTTTTGGGGGCGTTATCATCAAAAAACCTATTTTGATAAAATTTTACATGTAACATCCTCAAATGTTCGACATTATAGCTATATTTGAGTACAAAATGCAATTTGCCCACGCCCACTTTATAGAGAGGAGGATAGGGTATCATACGATCTGTTCCAGACGGATTGTAGCTTTTCTGTATGTTTGGGCCTTAAATTTTGAGCTAGGACGATGAAATTTCATATCTGGGCTTCTGAGAAAAACATACAGTACAAGTGTACAAATTTTTTAAATCCGCCCACTGCCACGCCCACTTTTTCATAACTTCACTAAATTATGTAAAACCGAAAAATTTTGTTAAGACCAAATATTTAGGCATTCTGATTCCCTATAATCCACCTATAAAAAAGTTTTGGTCACGCCCACTTTTGGGGGCGTTTTCATCACAAAACCGATTTTTGGGCCTTAAATTTTTAACTGGGACGCTGAAAATTCATATCTGGGCTTCCGAGAAAAAGATGCAATACTAGTGTAAATTTTTTTTTAATCCACCCACTGCCACGCCTACTTTTTTATAACTTCACTAAATTATATGAAATCGAAAAATTTTGTTAAGACCAAATATTTGGGCATTTAGATTTCCTACAATTCATCCATACAGCACTTTTAGCCACGCCCCCTTTTTGGGGCGTTTTCATAAAAAACAGATTTTCATGAAATTTTGCGTTTAACATCCTCAAACGTTCGACGTCGTATTTCAGTACAAAATGCAATATCACCTCGCCCACTTTATAAGGGGTACATAGCAAGGAGGATAGGGTATCATACGATCCGTTCCAGACGGATTGTAGCTTTTGTGTATGTTTTTTTGACTGGTTTCTAGTTTTTTGACTGGTTTTTTTTCAGTCAAATCTGACTGGAAGGATAGTTTCAAAATGGTAACTCTGACTATAATGTACCCATTTCCATAAATAAATACCCGTTATAAATAAAACAAAAGTGCACGACTGGGTCGTGCACCTTAATGCTATAAGTTTAAAATCTAATAGGCACTGAAATTCAAGTTTTTTTTTCTTCTTACACATGGGGCTTAATAACTTGGGCGTGGCATTCTGCATTTTTGATGGAATTGATAACATTGAACTGATTCTATTTCTGATGCTATCTGGAAGATTTCGCAATTTCGTTTTTTTGTAAAAATGCCCTCAAAAAGTGGGCATTGCCATATATGATGTTCAAGCGAGAACTTCAAGGCCTATTAATTTCCTTTTAACAATTTTTTCGATTTCTAGTAAAAATTTTGAATAAACGTAAATTTTTGAAAAGTTTGCGTGGCAGTTCCAAAACTTGGTACGTCATATCTTTATATTTGTCATACCCACCTCAGATATTAATTGTAAGCATAATAGCTGAATAAATAGCCGAGAAACAGTCAATTTCTAGAATTACAGTTATACGCATTTTTAGTGCAAAACCTAATAGCATATGCCTAAACTAAATCACATACGAAATTTTATCAAATTCGTTAGAGCCGTATTCGAGAAAATCCATTTTTAGTGAAATCGGCCTCAAGTAAAGTACACTTAATTTTGAGGTTAGAATGAAAATTCCAATTTCGCCTCTAGGGATTATCCCACAGACCGTAAATAAGAAGTTTGAAGCAAATCAGTCCAGGCGTTAAGGCTGTAGTCGAATAGATAGACAGACCGACAGACGGACAGACAGACATCCAGACGGAATTGGCGGACTCACTTTTTTGGACTTCTCCATCATAGTAATGTCAAGTTTGGTTAAAATCTCGACTTTTAATTTTTTACGAAACCAATACTTGCCCTATACATAAGTATAGCTGCAAGTAAAAAGAGAACGAGTTATCCAAGGGCAGACGGAAGGCTCCGAAGAAGTCTAGAAAGTACCGGAAGGCGGGATCGACAGCGGAAGAGCCCGTGAGGACAATGGAGTCCAGAAGGAAATAAAAGGATTCAGTTGAACAATCATTAATGTTGATGGACAATGCGGTGCTGAAAGGCGCCAAGAGGTTAATCGACAATGTGGAAGCCGAACCCAAAGATGACGGTACAGACCCTGATTCTGAGCGGAGGCTGCGAAAGCAGTTTAAGCAAAAGATGAAAAGGGCGAGAGGGAGACAGAGGTTGCCATAGGCAGGATTTGTCTCGGGAAATAGTGACATATCGGTCAATGAATTGACTAATATGATTGCTAATTTAGCCGAAACCACCCCAGAAGAGGCAGGACCTAGGGAACGGTTCAAAACTAATACCGGGTCCTTCAGTTCAGCTAAAGCCAGGGTGGTGGAGGCGGAAAGCGGAGAAGGTGATGGACAGCCTGTGTCCGGGAATGTTAATCAATCAAGTACACGTGAAAGTGGAAAGGCTGATGACAAACCAGGAAACAGAAGGTCAGTCAACCCGAACCGCATCAAGGAAAACTTAGGGTGATTCAATTGAATCTTCACCATAGCAAAGCTGCATCAGCAATGTTGATCAGATGCTTTGTGGAAGAGTCGATTGATATTGCTTTGATGCAGGAGCCTTGGATCTTCAAAGGAAGGATTAAAGGTCTATCTGAAAGTATTGCCACTTTACAGTATGTGCGATCTGGCGAAAGAGTTAGATCTTGTGTACTGGTGAGGCACGGAGTTAAAGCGGTTATTCTGTCGTAGCTATGTATGTGCCCCTAATCTTGTCGCTGTGCGAGTAGGAGCAGGTGCAGACAGTTTTGTCATGGTCTGCATACCTGCCGTATGACTCCCTAGAGTCTCTCCCGACAAAAGAGGTAGAGTCTCTAGTAAATGTTTGCAGGGATAGAAGTGAAGATCTAACCATTGGTTGCGATGCTAATGCACACTGTGCAGTGTGGGGAAGCACCAACGATAACTACGGAGGTGAAGCTTTATTCGAGTTTGAAGTGTGCTAACTATTCTCAACAGAGGAACAGAACCGACCTTTGTGGATGCGAGACGAAGGAAAGTTATTGACGTGACTCTGTGCAGTAATAGAATGCTTGATAGAATATCAAATTGAAAGGTAATGGATCATACAATGATGTCGGACCACAGAGCCATCTCATTTGATGTTCGATGCGGACCTGAGAGGGAAAAAGATCGGAAATACGTGAGGATTTCTAGGAATACGGACAAAGTAAAATACCAGGACCATCACGAAGATTACCCACCTTGTCGCGTTGTGATGGCTTAGCAAGAGCTTTTGACGCTTGGAATCGACATCGGGAATGCACCACGTTCCTACGTGCGACACCGAGAACGTACCACATTCCTCCGGTACCGCCGTGACGATGAACAATTTGCGAGAGGAGGTTCGCTGGGAGCCGATCTTTCGTAGCGGCAGGAACGCCTAAAAGGCGCAGATCCGCAGATGAGGAATCCACCGTCTCGAAGAAGACTAAAACCCTCTCCGAGACGGTTAAGGACAGCCTCGTGGATTTGTTTGACGACGAAGGGGGGATCTCCTACGACAAATGGAGGCTCATTGAAAGCAGAGTGATGAACTGCCTTTACGACCGTATCACCACCCATCCTAATTCTCCACCCACCTTCAAAGATGCTGGCTGGCACCAGGGCTATGTAAAACTACTAGCCTGCGACGACCAAATTTCGGTCGATTTCATTACCGCCGCCATCAATAGCGTCGGTGAAATCTGGCCAGGTGCGAGGCTTAAGGCAGAGGATCGGAGCCAGATCCCCCATAGGCCGAAAGTAAGAATTTGAGTTCCACTCAAACCTCACGAACCAGCCAAATTGCAAAGTTTACTTTGCTATCAAAATCCGGATCTTCCAGTCAAAGACTGGAAGCTTATCGAAGAGACACCGAGCTCTAAGAAGCCGGAAGATGCAAAGAAAACCGGCCGCTCGCTGGTACTGTCCCTAACCACCGACTCCATCCCTCTACTGAAAGCCAATAACTTTAAGATCAAGTGTGGTCTAAAACAAGTAGAGGTGAAGCTCTTCACGGCATACCGCACCAACATTGTCGGTCCCTCCATGCCGGCGACATCTGCCTCACCCAGCGTCTCGGCTCCAGATGATGACCCCGAATCCATCTAAGGAGGTCCAAGTAGTGGTAGAAGAAGCAGGAGGAAGAAGAGAAGGAATCGTGCTAGGGTGCGTTACCAACGCGCATCACAAGATATGGGGCAGCACTGACTGCAACACCCGAGGTGAGTCATTGTTTGAGTACTTAGTAGGCACCGACCTAGTAGTGTGCAATAAGGGAAATAGTCCCACCTTTATTACAAAAACCCGGCAGGAGGTATTAGATGTTACCTTCGCTTCCATGAACATAAAGTTAAAAGTTAAAAGTAATTTATTTAGCATATTTCTTCGTTATAAATTCACAATTTTTGCAATGGCTTAAGCCGTCAGCCAAAAAAGAGAGTTAATACTAAATACATATACATATGTACATCTGTTTTGCATTAATATTTACTTCTTTACTTTCCTGTTTTTTTTTTTTAAATAAAATAAAAGTGTAGTTCAAAATTCTTCATTCATAATTTGGTTACGATATTTCCAGGCAGTCTTAACGAAACTAACCAATATTGACCAGGTTTGACCATTTAATATTGTAACTAGTTCATGCGTTGAAAGATAGGTTTTTCCCCAATGAGCACGTCTGATAGCGTTTAGGATTGGGCATACTCCTACAAAATGCGAAATATCCTCTCTTGATCTTTGGTTGCAAAGCGTACATTCCTCACTACTATTGTTTCTGTGTGGCATATACATAGTTGAGACGCAAGAGTTCACCCCTCACTTCGAAAATAGTGAAAATCGTGTCGATGGAATAGCTGTCGTCAAAATAGTTATTTTGCAATAAGTTGTGCTGTAGCGCACGATACATCATTCTGGTCTCACTTTGCTGTGCTTTTAGTGTAAAAGACTCAAACTTAGATTGTCGTATCTTCTCCAACAGCAATTGAAGAGTGCCTCTCCAGAACAAGGTGTTATCTCCAGGCAGCTCGACATTGTGCTCCGTACACAACCTCAACCATTCACCAAAGTACTGGGTTTTGCACAGTATGACATGGGACGCTACTAAGTTGGGAAGTCGGTGATTAGGGAGTGCCAGAGCCTTCATAATGTAGTTAAAATGCATCTTTGGCGTAAATACATATGTACAAAGGTGGTAGACCTGTTTCCAGGTGTATCATGTAAGTTGGAGAATTTTCGGACAATCTGAATATTTTTTTAATGAAGTATCTAAGAAGTTTTTCGACATCTTCATATTGAAACACACAGAAAAGCTACAATCCATCGGATTTAAAAATTTTTTACACATGTACTGTATCTTTTTCTCAGAAGCCCAGATATGAAATTTCATCGTCCTAGCTCAAAATTTAAGGCCCAAAAAGCGGTGACATACGGACGGACGGACGGGCGGACGGACGGACGGACGATCATCGCTCAATCGATTTCGCTATTGATGCTGATCACGAATATATATACTTTATAGGGTCTATCTCGATTATTTCTCTATGCTACAAACTATGTGTCAAACTTAATATACCCTTAGGATAGGGTATAAAAACATACAGAAAAGCTACAATCCGTCTGGAACGGATCGTCTAATACCCTATCCTTCTCTCTATAAAGTGGGCGTGGCCAAATTGCATTTTGTACTCAAATATGGCTATAACCTCGAACGTTTGAGGATGTTACATGTAAAATTTTATCAAAATCTGTTTTTTGATGAAAACGCCCCCAAAAAGTGGGCGTGGCCAAAACTGTTCTATGGGTGAATTATAGGGAATCTGAATACCTAAATATTTGGACTTAACAAAATTTTTGGGTTTCATATAATTTAGTGAAGTTATAAAAAAGTAGGCGTGGCAGTGGGCGGATGAAAAAAAAAATTTACACTTCTACTGTATCTTTTCGTCAGAAGCCCAGATATGAAATTTCAGCGTCATAGTTAAAAATTTAAGGCCCAAAAATCGGTTTTATGATGAAAACGCCCCCAACAAGTGGGCGCGGCCAACACTTTTGTATGAGGGGATTGTAGGGAGTCTGAATACCTAAATATTTGGTCTTAACAAAATTTTTCGGTTTCATATAATTTAATGAAGTTATGAAAAAGTGGGCGTAGCAGTGGGCGGATTTAAAAAATGTTTACACTTGTACTGTATCTTTTTCTCAGAAGCCGGGATATGAAATTTCATCGTCCTAGCTCAAAATTTAAGGCCCAAAAAGCGGTGACATACGGACGGACGGACGGTCATCGCTCAATCGATTTCGCTATTGATGCTGATCACGAATATATATACTTTATGGAGTCTATCTCGATTATTTCTCTATGTTACAAACTATGTGTCAAACTTAATATACCCTTAGGATAGGGTATAACCAGGTCCATTGGACTACTAAAGCATAAGAGAGGAACCCTCTCCAAGATAGTTAACACTCTCACTGGACACTGTGCCATAGGAAGACATGCCCAAAGATTGGGCATCCCTCACATCGACTTCTGCGGAAGCTGTATGGACTAAGAGGAAGAGGAGACAATCAGTCACCTCCTATGCACGTGCCCTGCGCTCGCCAACATCAGGAAAGCCACATTAGGCGAATATTTCTTCAATGATCTAAATGATCTCAACAGTGCCTGCACGGCTAAGATTAGCTCCTTCATACAAAGGAGTGGATGGTTCCCAGATTAAGAGTTTGACCCACCCACCTTACACATCGGCAGCACAATGGGCCTCTTCTGGTCTAAGTGCATCTTCCCATCGCGGGCCGATCCTAACCAACCAACCAACCAACCAAAATACCAGGAAGTATTACGGTATAAACTGAATAGGAGAGTACCCAAAATACCGAAAACCACTTGGTGAGTTGCAGCGGAAGCATTTACAATCAGCTGTTGAATATGCATGCCAAGAGGCACCCACGCCTTGGTGGTGTAGGGAACTTGAAAATCTAAAGAAGGAGGTGAGAAAAGGCTTTTATCATGACATGAGAAGGGATGATCCTGAATCATGGGATGAGTATGAGGCAAAGAAGAAAGAACTAAAAGCAAATCTGCGACGACGTAAAATGGAGTCGTGGAGGGAATTTTGCTCGAATAAGAGAAGCACAGCTGAGGTCAATAGACCTCGAGGGATCCAGTTTCCAAAGTCGGACTCATTCGTGGTAGAACGGGGGAGATGGTTGAGACACTGGATTGTACAAATGAGGTCCTCATGGAAATACACTTTACGGGAAGACTGAAGTCAGATCAGCCCTGGGCTCTGAGGAAACAAGGAGCACACAGGATGGATAGGGCAGAAGCGGAACGGATAGTACCGCCAGAAGTGATCAGTGGGGCGATAAAATCGTTTTCTCCTTACAAGACCGCGGGACCGGATGGTAATTTTGCAGCTTTAATGCAATGGGGTGCACACCTCATTGTACCAAGTCTTAGGGGTATATACGTCACATGCCTAGCAATAGGCTATATACCGGTAACATGGAAGGAAACAAATGTGGTGTTTCTTCCAAAACCGGGAAAAAAGGACTACACCGAAGCGAAGTTAAAAACATTGGAAAAAATTGTGGTGGACCATATGGAGAGCACGCTGCTGAAAGCGTGTCCTTTAAGTAGTAGACAACATGCAATGCATACGGAGCTGGCAGGTCTACGGAAACAGCGCTACACCAGGTAGTACGCGTTGAGGAAGAGGAGATGAATACCGGAAGCATCGCAGTGACCATAATAATGGACATTGAAGGTGCCTTCGATAAGATATGCTTTGAAAGTTTGAGAATAGCCTTAGAAGAACGCAAGGTTAACCTACTCTGTGGAATATAACTGTGGACTCTCTCCTGAGCAGATTTGAAGAGACTGGCATCCACACTGTGGAATATGCCGATGATATAGCAATAATGGCAAGAGGTAAATTCATAAACATCACAGCTGATACCAAGAGAAATGCTCTCAGAGTGGTGGAGCGGTGGTGTCAGGAACAAGGGCTCTCCATTAATGCGGAAAAGACAGATCTGATCATCTTCACAAGGAAGAGGAGAGATCTGGAATTTCAGCCCTTGACACTTTTCGGATCGAAGCTGCAGGTGACCAGGAAGGTTAAGTATCTGGGTGTATACCTAAATGCTGGACTAACTTGGAACTTCCATGTGGAAGAAACGATTAGAAAGGCGAAAGGGTGCTTCATCAGTGCAAACGGGTATGTGGACAAATGTGGAGAATCTTGTTGAGGTCAGCATACTGGATGTACACTATGATAATCAGACCGATTATCACAAATGTGTCAGTTGTATGGTGGCAAAAAGCCACCCAGAAAACTGTAAAGAAGTAATTATGTATATATAGTGTCCAACGACTGGCATGTTTAGGGATCGCGCGTGAAATACGAATGACACCAACATGCGCAATGGAAGTGAACCTAGGTATTCTGCGGTACTATCTGTGGTCATAGGAAAATCCTGGATCTCGTGAAAAACGAGATAAAGGAGTTGAATATGCCCATTAATGGAATAAAGCGAATGCGTGTTACCGAAAGGTATCACAAAACTCTTATTGGAGATGGAACACTTCCGGAAAAGAAAATTGGTGATTTAATCATCTTTACGAATGGGCCCATGATGGATGGCAGAGCGGGGGCAGGTATCTTCTCAGAAAAACTTGAAGTAGCCTAGCCTGTCATATTAGTCTGGGGAAATATACCTCAGTCTATCAAGCCGAGATGATAGATCTGTTGCATGCGTTGGATCACCTGAAAGAGGGTCAGGTCGAGGGTAGGAACGTTATCATGGCACTGGACAATCAAACAGTGATTAGACGCATGGAGCAAACAGATATCAGTTCATCACTGGCATTGGAATGTGCTTGTAAGCTCAATGAGTGCTCATCTCGAAATGAGATGACGCTGCTCTGGGTGAGAGGGCACGTAGGGACTGAGGGGAGCGAAAAGGCGTACTCTCTGGCAAAGCAAGGGTCAACCTCGGAGCTCTCTGGTCCGGAACCATTCGCTGCAATTGGCAGAGCGATGGTAGAACACTTGATTAGCAACTGCGTTGCGGCGGAATACCAGATAAGGTGGTCAACCGTGGAAGGTTGCAGGCAGCCAAAAATGGCTATTCAAATGCCTATTGGCACCACTCACAGAGATGTTCTAAGCTTAGGGCGAAGAACACTGAAATGGGTGGTAGCGTTATCTACAGGTCATGGGAATTTCGGGTATCACCTAAAGAAGATGGGTCTTCTGGAGGACGACACCTGTGAACTATGCCTTGAGGAAGTCGAGACGGCAGCACATATATTGTGTCAATGTCCGGCGTTAGCTAGCAGAAGGAGAGAGGTCCTGGGGAGCCACTTTGTAGAAACCCAGGGGATGAACCGGATTTCTGTTAAACAGATACTAACGTTGACGTTGACACGAGGAATCAAAGCTAGAGAGAAACTGTGGAGAAATCCATAGAGACTCTCCGGCTAAGATGGATCGTGGAAGAGAGAAGCAAAGTGACCCAATACAGTGGTCTGTTTCGTAAGCTCTCGAACAATATATATGTACATATATATTCCATTGTTTTCATTTCTTATCACACTTTTCCGCTCTAAAGTGATATGCCGTTGTAGCATAAAGATGAGTAATCGCTGTCTTTGAAATAAATGTTCCCAGCATACAGTGGCTATGAGGAATAAAGAAAGAAAAAATGGCCAGATTCAGAAATCCGGTTGAAATGGCTTTTAGGCTAATACTACAAGCAACCTTGACAGGCCTTAAAATACGTTCAGAGTTTCGTCGACATTAAGTTGGTGGTGTAGGTCCAGATGAAATATTCCTGGTTAGTACCGATCCGTTTCTGACACAGCACCCCATAAGGGTCTGTGTCAACCCTGCCATGGTTTCACTGGTTGTAAGGACAACCATTGAATCCTCAGGTGACTACACCTCCGAACATTGATAGCGGCTTTGGGTATCAACAGAAATGATTACAACAAACGAAGAAAGACAAAAAAAGGACGATGAGAACCCCTTCCCTAGGAGTTCGAAAGTAGCTAGGCCGCCAACAAAACAGACGGCAACCACGAATGAGGTCAAACAGTGCGGGGAGAACCCCCTCCAAATGAGTCCTAGAGCTGCTGGAACACTAACGATCCAAATGTCATCTCTGCTGACCCAAAGACCGGACTAAACACCAAAGAAATCGCAATATAGCAGACAACCGTTCATTGGGTGAGATCGAATCTCTTACATATATACATATCTGTATTTTAGTCTTCAATGCAAGATTTAACTTTCGGCAACAATTTTTCATATGTTTCTGCGCCAATCCTCAGTTAGCTCAGTTGCTAGACCAAGTTAACAGAAGATAACTTCGTACGTTTTTGCATCCAATTATCCATTGATCTTCTAAAATTGTATTTACGATGATTGCTGGTGACGGTACGTCTACCGTATCTAGTGGTCTGCCCGACCTTTTTTCCTTCTTCTAAAATTTTACCAACAACAAGTGATTTCAGCACGAGTACGTCCACCAGATGTTTATTTATTTTGATATTTCGAGGATAGGATGAGTTTTAAGACTTTGCTCACCCAAATACCCTTTTTCTAAAATTCTACCTACTTCGAGTGTTTTCAGTACAAATACGTCCACCAAATGCATGTTTTCTCCAGCTACCACTTGTGCTGCTGGTTTGACAAACAATTTGCTGAACATTTTGATAGTGTGAACGCAATTGACTTTAGTTGTATGGTTTTCGTCAATCCGCTCCTCAAGCAAATTGGACGAAAAATTCGATAGTGTGAACGGCCCTATTGACAAGATCAAGGCATTGTACGAGCAGTCAGCGATAGAAATGCATGAGGACAGAACAAAGGAGGCCAGCGACGAAAAAATCTTCCAATCTTCCAAACAGAAGACCTCCAACATAAACCGTATGGAAGCGCCTATGAGATGATTAAGGACAAACTTAAAAGTGGCACCCAGCTGCACCGACATGCTTGATCATGATGAATATTATAGACCGCGGACTATTATCAAGGAATACTAGTGTGCATCTTCCCCGCATAATAACAGTCACAACTGCGGAAGTAGTGGAAGCAGTGGACAATGAAAAACAATAAGGAATCGATGGTGTCCCAAACTTCGTCTTTAAGGAAGCCATTAAAACCCAACCAGAGGATTTAGAAAACCTCTGCACAAGATGTCTCAAATAAGGAAAGTTTCATCTGCAATTAAAAACTGGTAGCCCCAGAGTAGCCGTCTTCATATAGACAGCTGTGAATGCTAGACATGGTAGGGAAAATGTTGGAAAGAGTTATTCGCGACAGACTTGACCACCGAAGGAGAAAATGGGCTTTCTAACCGGCAATACGGGTTTAAAAAGAAATGGAGCACCACCTATGCGAAATTAGCAGTTTGTGAAATTGCACGCCAAGCCATATTTGGGACCAGATGGATGGCTGCAGTTATGCTCAACTTACCCAGCTGGAACTTCATTGTGACACCGCTGAGGAATATTCGAGTGCCAAATTACCTGCTGCGAATAATCACAAATTATTTTGAAGACAGAACCCTTTTCTAAGGCCCGGACTAAGTACCAAAAAGATATAAAATTACAGGAGGGGCCCTGCCCTGTGAGAAATTATTTATAATGGAGAACTACGTATGTGGAGAACAAGAGGAGCGGACAAAATCGGATATGCCGACGACAACGCGGTTGTGGTAGTAGGTAAAAGCCTAGACGAGGTGGCGTAAGACTGGAATAACACCATCAAAGACGTGAAGGTTTGGCTTCATAGGTCTGGAATTAGCGGACAACAAAACAGACACAGGTAGAATAACACTCCCTAGAGTCAAAGCCATACATAAAGTACCACTAAAGTACTGCTGCCGCAATATCCAGGTTAAAGTCAAATATTGGAGGAGCTAGGCAGCCAATAGGCAATCTGCTTGCGATAGTGAGTAGGTGAGTCAATCCTTATATACGAAGTCCCTATAGGCACCGGCAATAGGGATATATTCGTACATGAGAAGTGTAAACTGTTAAAAGAGCATCGTTCGGAGTATGCTACGAATATAAAACGGTACCGGGGATGCAATAAGTGTGATAGCGGCGCAAATGCAGCAGCAAACATATACAACAGCTACATAAAACATACAGAAAAGCTACAATCCGTCTGGAACGGATCGTATGATACCCTATCCTCCTCTCTATAAAGTGGGCATGGCCAAATTGCATATTGTACTCAAATATGGCTATAACCTCGAACGTTTGAGGATGTTACATGTAAAATTTTATCAAAATCGGTTTTTTGATGAAAACGCCCCCAAAAAGTGAGCGTGGCCAAAACGTTTGTATGGGTGGATTGTAGGGAATCTGAATGGCTAAATATTTGGTCTTAACAAAATTTTTCGGTTTCATATAATTTAGTGAAGTTATAAAAAAAGTGGGCGTGGCAGTGGGCGGATGTAAAAAAATTTTACACTTGTACGGTATCTTTTTCTTGGAAGCCCAGATATGAAATTTCAGCGTCCTAGTTAAAAATTTAAGGCCCAAAAATCGGTTTTGTGATGAAAACGCCCCCAAAAAGTGGGCGTGGCCAAAACTTTTGTATGGGTGGATTGTAGGGAATCTGAATGCCTAAATATTTGGTCTTAACAAAATTTTTCGGTTTCATATAATTTAGTGAAGTTATGAAAAAGTGGGCGTGGCAGTGGGCGGATGGCACCGCTTTTTGGTCCTTAACTTTCGAGCTAGAAGGGTGAAATTTCATATTTCGGCTTCTGAGAAAAAGATACAGTACAAGTGTAAACATTTTTTAAATCCGCCCACTGCCACGCCCACTTTTTCATAACTTCATTAAATTATAAAAATTATAAAACCGATTTTTGGGCCTTAAATTTTTAACTATGACGCTGAAATTTCATATCTGATACAGATATGTATTTCATAGAAGATACAGTAGAAGTGTAAAATTTTTTTAAATCCGCCCACTGCCACGCCCACTTTTTCATAACTTCACTAAATTATATGTAACCAAAAAATTTTGTTAAGACCAAATAATTAGATATTTAGATTGTCTACAATTCTCCCATATATTCTCTTAAGCTACGCCCACTTTATTAGGGCTACATAGATAGGATATGTTTCTGTTTGACATGAGTGTCAGATAAACGCACTTCATTTGTTAGCGACAATAGTTTTCAAGTTTTATTCAGTTTCAAATTTCCACTTTTTCCCAAATAAGTTTTGAAGTCTACATTAAAACAGTGGTTTTCGAAAAACATGAACTTTCTTTTCCATAGTTCGCGACCTTTCTTGCACTAAGTTAAACTATTTTGTCGGCAAACGAAACCTAGTTGTTGTTGCTGTGTTCCCTTTCTGCGCAAACCAACAGCCAAAATGTTAGATACTTCTAATATGCCAGAAACCAGATTGCTAGCAAAAATTGCCAAGCCCCAAACCCAAACACCAAACTCAAACGATGATAAACTTGGCAAATCTTGACAGCTTGAAGAATACAACTCACAACTAAAATCAACTGTAATGGAAATGCATAACATTCTCCTGGCAAAACTTGATGCCATAGTCGCAGATTTCACTACCCGTTTCGACGATGTCAACAAATCTATGTATATCTGCGCTAACAGTGCGAGTTGAAGTCCTTGAGCAAACATCAGACTCGGTCGGAGCGTGACAAACTGGCCGCTGATGTTATCATCCATGGAGTTCCAACGATCGATAACGAAGACCTTCAAAATGTCTACAACCGACTGTGCTCAGCTGTTGAATGCGCACACACACCTACACCCAAAGCGTTCTTTAGAACAAAATCTAAAGGAAAACTAGGCAACTCTTCGATCATTGTAAAATTTTCATTGGTCGCAGATAAAATCGCTGTGCTATCCTCAGCTAACGCCGCATACAGAAAAACAAAAAAGCGGCTTTGTTTACGACAGATCGGACTGCAGTCTGACAAGCTGATTTCTGTCCACGAAAGTGTAACTGCACACAACCTTGTCATTTTTCGGAAAGCTCACGAACTGAAACAAAAACATACAGAAAAGCTACAATCCGTCTGAAACGGATCGTCTGATACCCTATCCTCCTCTCTATAAAGTGGGCGTAGCCAAATTGCATTTCGTACTCAAATATGGCTATAACCTCGAACGTTTGAGGATGTTACATGTAAAATTTTTTCAAAATCGGTTTTTTAATGAAAACGCCCTCCAAAAAGTGAGCGTGACCAAAACTGTATCTGTATGGGTGAATTGTAAGGAATCTGAATACCTAAATATTAAGACTTAACAAAATTTTTCGGTTTCATATAATTTAGTGAAGTTATAAAAAAGTAGGCGTGGCAGTGGGCGGATGTAAAAGAAATTTACACTTCTACTGTATCTTTTCGTCAGAAGCCCAGATATGAAATTTCAGCGTCCTAGTTAAAAATTTAAGGCCCAAAAATGGGTTTTATGATGAAAAAGTGGGCGTGGCCAAAACTGTTCTATGGGTGAATTGTAGGGAATCTAAATACCCAAATATTTGGTCTTAACAAAATTTTTCGGTTTCATATAATTTAGTGAAGTTATAAAAAAGTAGGCGTGGCAGTGGGCGGATGTAAAAAAATTTTACACTAGTATTGTATCTTTTTCTCGGAAGCCCAGATATGAAATTTCAGCGTCCTAGTTAAAAATTTAAGGCCCAAAAATCGGTTTTGTGATGAAAACGCCCCCAAAAAGTGGGCGTGGCCAAAACTTTTGTATGGGTGGATTGTAGGGAATCTGAATGCCTAAATATTTGGTCTTAACAACATTTTTCGGTTTCATATAATTTAGTGAAGTTATGAAAAAGTGGGCGTGGCAGTGGGCGGATTTCAAAAATTTTTACACTTGTACTGTATCTTTTCCTCAGAAGCCCAGATATGAAATTTCATCGTCCTAGCTCAAAATTTAAGGCCCAAAAAGCGGTGACATACGGACGGACGGACGGACGGACGGACGGACGGACGGACGGACGGACGGACAGACGGACGGACGGACGGACGGACGGACGGACGGACGGACGGTCATCGCTCAATCGATTTCGCTATTGATGCTGATCACGAATATATATACTTTATATGGTCTATCTCGATTATTTCTCTATGTTACAAACTATGTGTCAAACTTAATATACCCTTAGGATAGGGTATAATAATCAACTGTTTTCTGTGTAACACGAGGGGGACGGGTGTATGCTCGCCAAACACCAACAGGCAAGGCTTTTTTGGTCGACTGCATTCAACATTTGGATTCTCTTGTCGCTGCTGCTGCTAACCATGCAGAACATCGAAATGCAACCTAATATGAGCTTTTTATTCTGCTTTGTATTGATTTTCTATATTGTAACTAGTGAGTATTTTCTGCATTTGTGTATTTTATTGTCTTTTAGGAGTTTGTATCTTTTGTGTTTGGTGTTTTCGTGGGTTGGAGAGATATTTAGTTATAGTTTTCTACAATGGGTGACACCAATAGTGCTTCTTCCATTGGCAATAGTACGAATGATAATTTGCGTGTATTAATTAATATCTTCTGTGCACAACCAGCAGGCCTAAAAATATATCACATTAATGCTTAAAGCTTATCGAAAAATAAAATTGACGAATTTAGAGGTTTATTTGTTGGTTCCGATGTAGATATAGTATGCGTTTTGGAGACATGGTTTGACATGAAAATAACTGATCGCGCTTACGCAATGCCAGGATACACTATTTTCGAATATCGAATAGGTGGGGGAGTTGCCATTTACGTACGTAGGCCGTTACCAGTCAAATTACTTGCAACCTCACCTCCTGATAGTCCTATAGAATTAATGTGTGAGAGAAAGAAATGCCTACTGGGTGCCGTCTATCGACCTAATAATTTCATTAATCTTTCCCAGCTCTACTGCTTTCTTGAAAAAATAAAAAATACCTCATCATATTGGAAAACTATTATTTGTGGCGATTTTAACTGCAATATTTTGGATCATGCTACCTCATTTTCATTTACTGAGAATATAAAAGCACTAGGTCTTAATTTGCTTAATTCATCCATTCCGACGCATTTCATTAACTCAAGTAGTACTCTTTTGGACTTATTTTTTGCTAGTGATATTCAGAATACTTTTTACAACCAAGTTTCTGCTCCCGTCTTTTCCAAACATGATCTTATATTTGCCTGTTTTGATTTAGCCACTTGTAAAGAAAAATGAACATATTCCTATAGAGACTTTAAGAATGTACAAGCGGACCTTCTTGAGAGAGACCTACAGTTTGTTAACTGGTTGCCAATTTTTTCTGAACCTTCAAGTGAAGCACAAGTGGATTACCTGCAAGCTGTAGTTACACAGTTGTATGATTTTCATGTTCCTCTTAGAACCAAATATGCAAAGTATAGTTATAATCCGTGGTTTACCTCTGAAATTTTGAGACTGAAGAATAAACGAGACTCCGTTTATATAAAATGGAAATTTTACAGGCTCCCGGAATTTTTCACATCTTTCAAATTGCTAAGAAACCTTGTGTGTTCCAAAATAAAGCAAGCCAAGCGTAGTTACTTCAGTGAACACCTAAATCATAAACTTCCCGGCGAACTATTATGGAAGAACATACGTCAACAAGGTATTTGTGGTAAAACTGATTCAGTAATTGATAACGTCGATCCAAACCAGCTAAATCAAGATTTCGTCAAAGTTCAATCAACAAACACTAGTGCACCGCATGTAATCGCATCAAATGGTTCCTTTGAATTTTCCAGGGTTGAGCAATCGGATGTTGTAAAAGCTGTCCTCAAAATCAAATCGAAAGCTGTTGGTGTTGACGGGATTCACCCTCATTTCCTCACCCTCATTTCCAGTAGTAACCCATATCTTCAATACAATCTTAACAACATCTAATTTTCCAATGTCCTGGAAAGCTGCAAAGATTATCCCAATCCTTAAAAAGAAAGCAACAAGTAGAGACCCAGCAGAATACCGTCCCATCGCAATACTTCCATATCTATCTAAGGTCTTAGAAAAAACTGTTCACTGTCAGCTGTCCGCTTATCTTCGACAAAATAGTTTACTTTGCATGTACCAATCTGGTTTTCGGCAGTATCACAGTTGCACTTCGGCGTTGCTAAAAGTTACAGATGACATACGTATTGCGATTGATAGAAACTGCTACACATTTCTGACTTTACTGGACTTTTCTAAAGCATTTGACACGGTTGACCATAGGCTTCTAATCGTAAAGCTAAGAAACGTATTTGCTTTCTCGTCATCCGCGGCAAATTTTATTCAGTCCTACCTTACGGGTCGCATGCAAGCAGTTTTCGTTAACGGCGCCCAATCTGAGTTCTTACCAACCCTGACGGGTGTCCCCCAAGGATCTATATTGGGCCCACTGCTTTTTACAATCTTCATTAATGACTTGCCAAACGTTATTCACAACTCGTCGGTGCACATGTATGCGGACGATGTGCAACTATACATAAGCAGTGATCGTGATTTCATCGAAGATACTGTTAATAAGCACAATGAAGATCTCATAAATATTCTAACTTGGTCTAAAGATAATAAGTTAAGTATAAACCCTGATAAATCCAAATGCCTTGCAATCAGCAGAAATGGTCTCGATACAACTTCCTTACCATCCATCTTTCTTGGAAATATTCAAATGGAATTTGTCAACAAAGCAAAAAATCTAGGTGTTTGGTTCAGCACTACATTGTGTTGGGACAACCATATTCTGACGTTAATTTCAAAATCTATGGCTGTCTCAGAAATCTCTCATTGTCGCAGAACTTCACTCCGATAAACACAAGGTTGATGTTAGCAGGAACCCTAATAATTCCTTTAATCACATACAGCTGTGAAGTCTTCTGTTATAACAATGCCCTTATTCTACGCAAATTACAAGTTGTATTTAATAATATAACTCGTTATGTTTTTGGACTTAAACGATTTGACCATGTATCCGCTCATGCTAAAAAGATACTTGGTTGTACACTAGACAAGTATCTTGACTATTGCACAATCAAGTATTTACATAAAATTATAACCACCAAACAGCCTCCTTATCTATATGAAAAACTTCAATTTGTTCAATCACGACGATCATCGAGTTTGATTCCACCGCGTGCAACATATCAGGAACGCCAATTCTTTGTTCATGCCATTCGAACCTCTCGTAGGTCTCAAAACCAAAAAAGGCGACGTGTCGAGACATCTTCGCGTTCTTATAGGAATGTCCATACACTGGTACGCATTCATACACGCACACATTCTCACACTCACTCTCAAGACGAATTCAGCCGTCTCCAATGATCTCAGATTTTGAGAAACAGTTCCTGACGCCTGTCTCTCTAGCGGGGAACTGTATGGTGGTATTGGTGGTGGCTGAGTTCGCCTCGTTCTCTCCGCTGCAGTTGATTTAGTTGCCAGAGCAAAGGGAGTCACATCCAGAGCTCTGACAGCTTCCTCTCTCACGGCTTCAAGATTTCACTCTCTCTCGTAGCACTGTTCGCTTTGAGTGACTGCTTGGGTTCGCATTCACCCTCCTGACCAGGGCTAATTATAAAACTATATGGAGACTAGACATTAACCCAAAGTGAAAGGATAAGTTTATCGCGAAAACTACCTATCGAGTAAACCATCGTGCAGACATTAAGGGACAAAAAGGGTACCCATGAAATCGGGAGCTATCCTTTACAAAATAAGGTTTTGGTCCCTTTTTGGGAGATTTTGTTTATAAAAATTGTTATCATTAGGCAAGATCAAACAGTAAAATATAGGGTGGGCTCTCGGCCTTGTGAATTTGGCAGCAGATGATTTTGAATTGGTGGGGGACCTTGTTAACCCCTTTGATAAAGATTTGTATAGATTGTTGGGGGACCTCGTTAACCCCTTCGATGGATCTCTCACAACATGGAGATCATTTGGACCGTTGGGGGACCTTGTTAACCCCTTTGATGAATTTACTTGGATCGTTGGTGGACCTTGTTAACCCCTTCGATGAAGATTTATTTGGATTGGTGGAAAAGGATCAGGATGAGTCTCCAGGCGGTTTGCCTGGCTCTTCCTGCTTCAGACCGTCCGTCTGGCTCTCGGGTACCTACTTAGTCATCCCCTTCGAGAATATGAGAAAGAGTGAGCACTGGGTTGAAAAACAACCTAGGAACGCTCAGTTAACCCACACCTCTCAGAGAACAACGGATAAAAAGAGAAGCAAGGCAAAAATGGTGGATGGGTAAGACTGGGAAGGATGGAGTGGACAAGGAATTTTGTGCGTAATTTGAACGCAACACATAGATGCAGAAAATACTCTCTAAGCCCATTACTTATCGTTCACTTTCTTTTCTGTTTTTCAAACTACGATATACATATGTACATAATACATTTTAACTTACTGAACTTATTTAAATTATAATAATTTGAATTTGTAGTATACATATCAATACCTTTTAATAATTTTAAATAAACATTAATCATATGCTCAGTGAAAATATCAACATTTATAGTTTAAAGATTGTTAAAGTCTATTTATAAGTGTTGTTGGAATAATAAATAAATTATGAAATTATGAAATTATGAAATTATGATAGGGTATCAAACTATCCGTTCCCAACGGATTGTAACCCTTCTGTATGTTTCTTCCACATTTTCTTCTAATTTTATAATTGTTTCGTAAACGTAAAATAGTATAGAAGTAATATAATTTAAATTATATAATATTCATTCGGAATTCGTACACAGTTGTGGTTAGTTCTTAACTAATTGACGCAGCTAATTAGAAACGGTGACAAATTTTGTAAAAATTAATAATATTTTATATTTTCTGTTCTTTTTGTTGGTAAGTTCGCATTTGAAGGGCAGTCTTGTATACTCTATTTTTTTTTAGAATTAGTTCATTAAAGTATGGGGAAAGCAAAACGTTGTACTCCAGCCATGCGAAAGGCTATTGTGAAATTACATTCAACAGGTCTTTCATATAATCAGATAGGAATGCAATTGGACTGCTCTAAGAATATGGTTTTTACTGCACTTGAGTATTTTCGAAGGTATCAGACCATTGATAACATCGCACGCAAGAAACGGCCTCGGAAAACATGTCAACAAATGGACCGTAAGATCGTTCGGTTGGCAAAAGTAGATCCTAGAAAAATTTTGCGTGAGGTTTGTACTGGAACCAATGACGTGATATCCAAACGCATTGCATGTCGGTTAGTGGACTTCATTTACGCATTTCGCGCAAAAAGTCTTTGGTGACGAAAAAGCAAAGAAAACGACGGATAGAAATTGCCAAAGCATATGCCTCGTGGACCACAAATAATTGGAAAATCATACTTTGGACCGACTAAATTAAGATCAATCGTATAGGTCCGGATTGCAGAAAGTATGTACGGCGTCCAAAAAATTTTGTTATTGATCCCAAGTATGTTTCGAAAGTTGTCAAGCACGGTGGAGGATCCATAAACGTGTGGGGATGCTTTTCCCGGAGAGGAGTCGGGCCAATTCACCGAATTAACGGTATACTCACCAAGGAAAAGTATGTAGAGATTATGCAAAATGTGAACGCTTACCGGTTGTTTAGAGGTTTCAGTAATATAATAACCCCAAACATACCGTGAAGCTGTTGAAAAAGTTCTTTGAAGACAACTCAATAACAGTTCTTGATTGGCCATCGTGTAGTGCAGACTTAAACCTAATCGAGCATTGGTGGGGCGATGTAAAGAAGGCTGTTAGCGCCCAAAATATTGCCAACTTTGATGAGCTATTCAAGAAGGTAAAGGCAGCATGGGAATCCATACCAGTCGAGAGATGTCAAAATCTAATCAGGTCCATGTCCAACCGATGTCAGGCAGTATTGAAGCAGAAAGGTTTCGCTACCAAATATTAATGGTAACACAAATCAAGAATTAGCTAAACTTATATTTTATAACATTTTCTCTACCGTTTCTAATTAGTTGGTTTCTACCAACTTGTTTCCGTGCTTTTTGAATATATCATCTTTTAGTGGGAGGACTAAGACATCTAAAGTAATTCTACCTACTTTCACAGTGGTCACTAAACCAGCTTTCTCACTTAAAAATTCATTCAATTTCTTAATTTTAATGACAAAGAAAGTCATGCAACATTTCTTTCAACCACTTAGATGATTATGGAAATATGTCCTTTCAAGTTTGTAAAAAGTTTTAAATTGTTTTGACTCCATAAACAGTGACTATAAGTGGAAACAAACAACTTGATTACATGCAACCGTTATTACATAAATTTGTACAAACCACACGACTTCATGTAAGTACGATATGAAAAAACCCAAATCACTTCATTCTTCAAGAACATGTACTATAGACCAGTGTTAAAAAACAATAAAATAACGCCATTACCATGGCAGATAAAAACATTTTTCATCAACATGACATGGCCGCTTGTAGACAACCCAAAGCCTTGGCTTCGATGTCTCAATCTGTGTCTTCTATCTGCTGAACTTCTTGCAGTTACCTTTGTTATCCAAGGAGGCATACGTTTTATTATTAAATACCACAACGATATTATTCTAAGCATTGAAGCTTTCGCAACAATAATGGTATTAATTGAGTGTTCTGTAAGGATTTCGCACATGGCTTTCAAGAAAAGTTCATTCAAGTTATATTTGCAATTGTTCTACTCAACAATATATTTTGATGAGTAAGTACACAGATACATATACATATGTATGTAAGTAAGTCTTAATTAATGTAGATATGTTTTTTTTTTCAGGAAAGAAAACCCTAAAGTCTGCAGAGAAATAAGACAAAGTCTTTTGCCGACAAGAATTTTCTCCTACGGTTATATTTTAACACTGGTATCTTTCTTAACAATGCCAATTTTAAATCTGATATTAGACAAAAAATCGGTATTGCCCTGCAATATAATTGTTGACTATGATCTCGAGAACTCTGTTAACTATAACCTTACCATGTTGTTATTGATTGTCGTTGGAGTATGTTTTTCATGCTTCTTTATAGGAGAAGCATTTTTATGGGCTAATTGCATTTTGCACTTGAACGCTAGGTATAGAATACTGCAGGATGAAATGCAAAAATGCAGTGTACATCTGATTGACACAGTAGCTCCATCCAGGCTGGCATTCGATTTCCGACAAAATATTTTACGAATGTTTATCAGAGCGTGCGACTTAAATAGATTTTCTGTGCTACTCGATGCAGCATATAACTTTCGAATATTCGTAACGATTTGTTGTAGTGCTCTTATGGTATGCGTCTTGTGTTTTCAGATTTTAGAGGTACAAAAATTATTTGAATCGGCTGTATTTACTAAAGGATTGTATTTTCAGACAGGTCATTCGTCCAAGATCTTCGGTTACATATCTTGGCTTATGGCAAAGATATCAGAATTATTAGTATTTGGCAACCTTGGAAGTACAATTAATGATACGGTAAGTTAAGATCGTTAATTGTTGATCATTTTGATAATAATTTCTTTTTAAGACCGATGAACTAAGTTCAATGTACTACCTTTCAAATTGGGAAGAAATAATTTACAGATCAACAGATACGAAGCAGGATATTATTCTTTTGAAACATTTACTGATTGCAATGTCACTTCATCGTAAACCAATTCAAATGACTGGATTAAAATTTGTTTTGGTTTCTCTCACTACTATCGTGAAGGTATGATTTCTTGGAGTCTTAGGCTAAAAACAAAAAGAATTTCATTGAATGCTTGTGTAGTGTAATATACTAAGGTACTGGAATATTATATACATACATATTACATTTTATTTTCTAGGTTCTTCGAGTTTCTGGTTCATATTTTGCATTTCTTTATACACTCAAACAAAGTTCAATGAAATAATATAATTGTATTAATCTTAATAAAGATACGTAAAAAAAGAAAGATAAAGAATAAAGAAAATTTGGTCTACTTTCTAGATTTGTACCTCTTAGAGGCTATTACACACACATACCTAGATAAAGGATGTAGGCTCTCAATAATAAGCCCCTAACTCAAGTGCTTAAATGCTTACGCTCAGATGAAGCAGAGTTAGTCTTTACTGAATGCGGCTTGTAAGAATTTCAAAAGTAAGTAGTAAACATCGGTTAAATTAGTTCAGTAACAAATCTTTGTTTATTATTTCCAACATCAATTTATTTCCAATTCCATTTTGAAGTGCTAATTTCCGCCATGGTGGTAAAACACAGCTGGCTGTCACCAGTTCCCTAGTATTGCAACGGAGGCTACCAAAATGGGTTTAGAGGTAAACGAGGACAAAACCAAGTATATACTGTCAACCAAAAGGGACACGCAACATCTACGAATTGGACAGAACGTCACAATCGACAGCTATAGCTTTGAGGCAGTAAGGGACTTTGTCTACCTCGGCTCTGCTATCAACTCTGACAATAACGCCTCGGAAAAAATAAAACAAAGAATAACTCCTGCCAATCGCTGTTTATTTGGGCTGAGAAGGCAATTAAGTAGTAAGGCCCTATCCTGAACAACTAAGGAGACTCTATATAAGACCTTGATCATCCCAGTCCTGCTTTATGGCGCTGAAGCTTGGACTCTATCAATATCGGATGAAGATATCCTTGATCGTTTCGAGAGAAAAATTCTTCGCAAAATTGTCGGTTCCGTTTGCGTTGACGGGCTTTGGAGGAGGAGATTTAACGACGAACTATACGAGCTGTATAGCGACATCGACCTTGTCAAAAAATTGCGCATAGGTCGTTTAAGATGACTAGGACATGCCTTCGAATCCAACCCGGAGGGACAACGCAGTAGAGAAAGACCTCGTCTTGTGGCGCGCACAAGTAGAAGAGGACCTAAACAAACTTGGAGTGCGCAACTGGAGGCAGTTATCTAAGAACCGTTCACCCCGAACTTTAGCGCCACCTAAGTAAGTACGTAAGTAATTTTCGCCATGGACGACACATTGATATCACCAGGGGTCATGGCAAGAGTGGGGTCTTCGAAGCAGATACAAGTTTATGATGATTTGGAATGCGATGTGTTTAGAAAGTGAAATTAAGCATCACGAAAACATACAGAAAAGTTACAATCCGTCTGGAACGGATCGTATGATACCCTATCCTCCATCCTATCGAGCCGCTACAAAGTGGGCGTTGAATTGAAATGGTTTTTATACCCTATCCTAAGGGTATATTAAGTTTGATACATAGTTTGTAACATAGTGAAATAATCGAGATAGACCCTATAAAGTATATATACTCGTGATCAGTATCAATAACGAAGACGATTGAGCCATGTCCGTCCTGTCTGTCTGTATCTGTCTGCATGTCACCACTTTTTGGGCCTTCAATTTTGAGCTAGGAGGATGAAACTACATATCTTGGCTTTTGAGAAGGAGAAGCAGTACAAGTGTGAACATTTTTCAAATCCGCCTATTCAGATTCCCTACAATCCACTCATACAAAAGTTTTGGCCACGCCCACTTTTTGGGGGCGTTTCTATCAAAAAACCGATTTTGATGAAATTTTACATGTAACATCCTCAAACGACGTTCGACGTTATAGCCATATTTGAGTACAAAATGCAATTTGGCCACGTCCACTTTATAGAAAGAGGATAGGGTATAATACTATCCGTTCCAGACGGATTGTAGCTTTTCTATATGTTTATACCCTATCCTAAGGGTATATTAAGTTTGATACATAGTTTGTAACATAGAGAAATAATCGAGATAAGCCCTATAAAGTATATATATTCGTGATCAGCATCAATAGCGAAAACGATTGAGCCATGTCCGTCTGTCCGTCACCACTTTTTAGGCCTTAAATTTTGAGCTAGGAGGATGAAATTCAATATCTAGGCTTCTGAGGAAAAGATGCGTACAAGTGTAAACATTTTTGAAATCCGCCCACTGCCACGCCCATTTTTTCATAACTTCACTAAATTATATGAAACCGAAAAATTTTTTTAAGACCAAATATTTAGGTATTCAGATTCCCTATAATCCACTCATACAAAAGTTTTGGCCACACCCCCTTTTTTGGGGGCGTTTTCATAAAAAAACCTATTTTGATAAAATTTTACATGTAACATTCTCAAACGTTCGATATTATAGCTATATTTGAGTACAAAATGCAATTTGGCCACGCCCACTTTATAGAGAGGAGGATCATACGATCCGTTCCAGACGGATTGTAGCTTTTCTGTATGTTTTTACTTCAGTTTAAATTGAATTAAATTCGCTAATTATTATTTTTCAACATCCTCCGCCCGCAAAATCTATTCTAAAGGATATAATAGCTGTACTGGTCTTCTCAAAGTTTTCTGGTCTGTTGTTTTGACTTTACAAGCTCGGACTTTACCATCTCGTTCAGGTTATATATGTAGCTGATACACGGCCATACAACGGTAGTTGTATGTAGATAGTTTCTGGTCCAACATTTACGGAATTTCTTGATGAACTTCTGTCGTCTAACCCAAAACTGCATTTAATCAGCATTAGTAAAGTTATGATTAAATTGATTACTTATAGTTGGAAGATTAATCAATGGCGAGGAAATCGGAAAATTTGCAGGCGACAAGGGTTGTAGATCGCTTGGACTATCCGATATGTATGTTATTGCTGCTCTTGCAACAATAAACCTCCATTCGATGCCTTAATGTAAAGCAAAATTATGTACATAAGTCCGGATCCTTAACTACAACTGTAAGCGCCTTCAGTTCCAAAGCGGCCCTTTTAAAAGTTTTTGCGTTATCAGAGTATATTACCGCAGGCATAGGACTCTCTTCTGGCGATGAACCGTTTTAACGCTGATATACAACTCTCTGTTATTAAATTGGGTACCAGCTCCAAGTGAATTCCTGTCGTTTCAAATGGTTTGGCTACGGTGATTCGATCTCTTGGCATTGGCGCGAAGGGTTCCGTTGCTGGTTTTGCATGCATTTTCTTACATTCGGCACAAGTCTCGATAATGCTTTTGATTAGTTGCCTCCCCTTGACTAACCAAAAGTTTTGTCGTAATCTGGTAAATATAGCGTTAGCTCCATTATGATGAAGTCTTATACGTCCATGATAAGCATTGCATTGATAACCGCTTCCTTCGGTAAAATTATGGGATGGATGACATTAAAATTCTTACCTGCCAACTGCAACCTTCCACCCACTTGCAAGAGTCCTTGGTCATCCAAAAAAGGGGTAAAAAGAAAAAAAAAAAGGTTGATTCTGCAAAATGAAGTGCGTAAGCCGTTATGCGTAAAAACTGACGATAATTGCTAAATCTCTCTACTGCGATAAGTGGTTTTCGGTACTGCAAATCTTCTTCTAAGTTCACCATCAATAGAACAGCTTCCTGTGATTCCATTTCTTCAAAATTTGCATCAACTGGCCATTCAGATTGATTTTTAATTAAAAATTTTAGACCTCTTCTACACATTACCGACTGCATAAGTGTTGATGCCGAAACTCCTCGCGTCAGCAAATCAGCTGAATTCATTGTTCCAGGGCAATATAACCAAACGATATCATTCACTCTGTTCCGAACGTACGGTTTTAATTTTGAATCGACTCTTGTTATCCAGAACAGATCTATGTTCGAATCTGATTATATAAAGGTTTTAGCTATTTTCGTTGAAAGTCGAAGTTTTAAATATGCCTGAAGTCTCGCAGCAAGAAGAGCCCCTGTTAGGAACAGTTAACTCCTTGGAACCATCATCCTTTACTGGTGCAACTCTATTTAGCGAGCAGAAAAACTGACATTGAATTGTACCGGTAGATGTGATGAGCTCCATATGCGCATGGACTCGCATCTGAGAATATGTGACGAGTGATTTCGTCTTCTGCGCCAACATCCGTATGATTAAAAGAAAAATTCTTAGGAGTCGTTCACACCATAAACACCACTGTTTATGAAATTCATGTGGCAAAATCGAGTACCAACCCAATCCACTCGCATGGTACGTTATTGCAGGTTGAAGGTCAACGCCAATATCACCTAATTCTAACCACCAAATAATCCCTAAAGTCTTCACTGAAGCACAATTTTCATATTCGTTATCGTTATTCTGTAATTTACTCCGAAGATTGTTGGAATTTGTGGGCCACTTCCTTATGTTCATACCGGTTGTTTCGCTATAAATCGTTGCTGCAGTTTCTTCATTATTCATGCTAAGGACCAGGTCATCTACGTTAAAAGGAAGAATTATATGTTTTTTTCATATGTATCTTTGAAGGATCTTAAATGCTTTGGCAAGGTCGCAGAGTGTATAAAAGGACTGCTCGTAATACCAAAAGTTAAACAAGTCATTCGATATTCTTTAAAATCGTTTACCGCAAGAGCTTATTCTACATTGCTTTTTATTCATAAAAATTGATGACAATCCCTACCTTTCTTATCTAAACTGATCTGTAGAAACGCATTTTCTATGTCAGCTGTTAAACCAATTAAATTCCTAAAATTCGGCAGAATCGAATGAAGATCCGTATACAGATTTTCACCAGGCCACAAGCAATCATTCAGCGAGTTTTGTCCAATTTCATGTGATGATACATACATATATCAAATACGATACTCAATTTTGTGGTTACCTTATCCTGTCGATAAACAGCTCGATGGGGTAAGTAATATACTCTCTCACTTTCGGAATTCATAGGTACATAGATACCTCTTCTGCAAATCCACGCGACATATGTATGTATGTATATTTTGTTTCATACTCCTTCAAATTACTCTCTTCCCGAGAAAGCTTCCTTAATTAATTCTTTAAACGTCCAATAGCGTTAGCCTTATTATTACTTAAGTTGAGGTCCTTTTTCCAAGGTAAGGAAACTTCAAATCGATCACCTTTTTATATTATGTTGTTATTAACAAAATCCTTAGTAAAATGTTCTTTGCTGCTTTCCTTGTTTGTTATGCCTACTGTCTTGAGCCTCTATAAATTGAGGATCAATTTGATCCTCGTTAGAATCCACAAATGTGCAGACTCAATATCTTTAGCAGAACCATGCAGTGTCCACCCCAAACAAGTGTTAACAGCAGTAAGATTATCAGACAACCTACGAAAATCACCAGTCACGAACAACCAATAATTGTCGGCTCCAATGAGTAAATTAATTCCGGTATTGGATGCATATTTTTAACAACAAATTCTGAAACGATGGTTTATTGCTATCTGGTATAGACAAAATAACAACACAAATATCTGGAACTTCAATGGTTTTAATCATCATCGTTTCATTACAATATTGTCCTCTTATTTTTATACCCTATCCTAAGGGTATATTAAGTTTGACACATAGTTTGTAACATAGAGAAATAATCGAGATAGACCCTATAAAGTATGTATATTCGTGATCAGCATCAATAGCGAAATCGATTGAGCGATGACCGTCCGTCCGTATGTCACCGCTTTTTGGGCCTTAAATTTTGAGCTAGGACGATGAAATTTCATATCTGGGCTTCCAAGAAAAAGATACAGTACAAGTGTAAAATTTTTTGAAATCCGCCCACTGCCACGCCTACTTTTTTATAACTTCACTAAATTATATGAAACCGAAAAATTTTGTTAAGACCAAATATTTAGGTATTTAGATTCCCTACAATTCACCCATAGAACAGTTTTGGCCACGCCCACTTTTTGGGGGCGTTATCATCAAAAAACCTATTTTGATAAAATTTTACATGTAACATCCTCAAACGTTCGACATTATAGCTATATTTGAGTACAAAATGCAATTTGGCCATGCCCACTTTATAGAGAGGAGGATAGGGTATCATACGATCTGTTCCAGACGGATTGTAGCTTTTCTGTATGTTCTATGATGATCGTTTTTATACCCTATCCTAAGGGTATATTATGTTTGACACATACTTTGTAACATAGAGAAATAATCGAGATAGACCCTATAAAGTATATATATTCGTGATCAGCATCAATAGCGAAATCGATTGAGCGATGACCGTCCGTCCGTCCGTCCGTCCGTCCGTCCGTCCGTCCGTCCGTCCCTATGTCACCGCTTTTTGGGCCTTAAATTTTGAGCTAGGACGATGAAATTTCATATCTGGGCTTCTGAGAAAAAGATACAGTACAAGTGTAAAAATTTTTTAAATCCGCCCACTGCCACGCCCACTTTTTCATAACTTCACTAAATTATATGAAACCGAAAAATTTTGTTAAGACCAAATATTTAGGCATTTAGATTCCCTACAATCCACCCATACAAAAGTTTTGGCCACGCCCACTTTTTGGGGGCGTTTTCATCACAAAACCGAGTTTTGGGCCTTCAATTATTAACTAGGACGCTGAAATTTCATATCTGGGCTTCCAAGAAAAAGATACAGTACAAGTGAAAATTTTTTTTACATCCGCCCACTGCCACGCCTACTTTTTTATAACTTCACTAAATTATATGAAACCGAAAAATTTTGTTAAGACCAAATATTTAGGTATACAGATTCCCTACAATTCACCCATAGAACAGTTTTGGTCACGCCCACTTTTTGGGGGCGTTTTCATCAAAAAACCGATTTTGATAAAATTTTACATGTCACATCCTCAAACGTTCGAGGTTATAGCCATATTTGAGTACAAAATGCAATTTGGTCACGCGCACTTTATAGAGAGGAGGATAGGGTATCATACGATCCGTTCCAGATGGATTGTAGCTTTTCTGTATGCTTTTGTTTTTATTGCGGATGATAATCAATATAATGAGTATGATGACAATAGTTATAACTACATAAGAAGACCACTGATTAATTTTAGTGCTGCTGTTTAACAGGTTGATTTTGTTGGTGTTATTGATGTGAAGTTCGCTGAGGGCTTCTAGAGATAAAATGTTAAGCCGATTCTTTTCTAAAGGTGTTGGTTGTAAGGTAGCTGGACTGACCCGCATTCTTGGTGTTTGTAAATTCTTGTAAAATTGGTTGTTGATTTCTATTGTAGCATTGATGAATTTTATTAAGAAGGTTTCATTGAGCTTCCTCTTTGATTGGTCTATTGCAATGTCTCCGTCAAACTGATTTAGTAGGATGATTCCAGGTTCTAGTTCTTCGGTGACTGGGATATGTTGATTGTTTGTAGTGGAACAGGTAGCATTTTCGCTTTTTAATAACCTAGTTATACATGTTTCATTGCTTAAATCTACTAGTTGGTTTTGTTTACAGATAGATAGTTTATTGAATTGTTTACAATTATCTTTTATGCCAAAAATTTAATTTTCATATCTTAGAATAGAATTATATATTAGTTTTACTGCTACATCTCCTCTCTTTACGGGTTTAAGTAGTAATTTTTCATATGTGTTATCTAAAGTTAAAGGTATTCTTATGATATACAAAAGTGAAGTTACATTTGACAAAATATTTATTTTTGCAAGTTCAAGT
The DNA here is from genome assembly GCA_905220385.1 of Xylota sylvarum. Classification (NCBI taxonomy): domain Eukaryota; kingdom Metazoa; phylum Arthropoda; class Insecta; order Diptera; family Syrphidae; genus Xylota; species Xylota sylvarum. The sequence continues at coordinate 62,458,018 of LR999957.1, read as the reverse complement.
GCTTCTGCTATTGTATTGAATGGCATATTCTCTTTTTTGAAAGTATCAATTATAATTTTAGTTTCTGACTTTGATAAAAACATAGAGTTTATAATGGAATAGCCCATTGAATAGCAAATTTTATATTTATTAGTTCTTCTTTAACTAATCTTAATCTATATTGTAAGCTTAAAACTAAAACATTATTTATGCGATTGTCTTTTTTTATAAAATTGGAAAGTTCATTTGTGACCATTGTCAAATTATTAATTCTCTCGTTATAAAGTTTGTTTATGGTCACTTGCTTGTTATTATTCTCTAAAACGTTATTTAAGTGTGAACTAATTATTGCAAAATCTTCATGGTCGGGATTTCCCGCTATATACTTCCAACCGGTTCCTATGAAATCTAAGGCTCTTTTTTGTTTTTTAGTATTTGTTGGTTTTATAGTATCTAAAATTTCGAGTGCCTGTACTAGTTCATGTGCCAGTAAGGGATATAAAGAGTGGGAGTTTGGAATGAGTGTTTTCAGGTTTTTATTGATTTCTGCCAGAAAGTTGTCGTACTATACTGGTATGTCGATAAAATGTATTAGTTTCAGGTCTCCGTCTTGTATTTCTGCTCGTCCTTCGTCTATAGTGACCATGTGAGTCGCTGAAGAGTCTAGTATCTGTATTTCTGCTAATGTTCCTGACAGTGTCAGGGAAAGTCTGTAAATACAAGTAAGGTTTTCGTTGTCAGTGTTAAGTCTGTAAGTAAATTTCGAAAAGTTGATTTAGTATGTGTTCTTTGTGCACTATTTTTCCTGATTTGGTTTTAACTGTGGTCCTATAGTTTTCTTGAACTATTTCTTTAGAATACCGATCTGTTAGTTTTGAGCCTACTCGTTTATTGCACTTAACATATACATATTTTATCTCCAGGATTGTAATTTTTAATTTCATGTCTTTTTTTGTTGTGGTAACTTAAATCTTTTTGCTGTTTATACCCTATCCTAAGGGTATATTAATATAAGTTTGACACATAGTTTGTAACATAGAGAAATAATCGAGATAGACCCTATAAAGTATATATATTCGTGATCAGCATCAATAGCGAAATCGATTGAGCGATGACCGTCCGTCCGTCCGTCCGTCCATCCGTATGTCACCGCTTTTTGGGCCTTAAATTTTGAGAAAAAGATACAGTACAAGTGTAAAAATTTTGAAATCCGCCCACTGCCACGCCCACTTTTTCATAACTTCACTAAATTATATGAAACCGAAAAATTTTGTTAAGACCAATTTTTTGGGCATTCAAATTCCCTACAATCCACCCATACAAAAGTTTTGGCCACGCCCACTTTTTGGGGCGTTTTCCTCACAAAACCGATTTTAGGGCCTTAAATTTTTAACTAGGACGCTGAAATTTTATATCTGGTCTTCCAAGAAAAAGATACAGTACAAGTGTAAAATTTTTTAACATCCGCCCACTGCCACGCCTACTTTTTTATAACTTCACTAAATTATATGAAACCGAAAAAATTTGTTGAGACCAAATATTTGGGTATTTAGATTCCCTACAATTCACCCATAGAACAGTTTTGGCCACGCCCACTTTTTGGGGGCGTTATCATGAAAAAGCCGATTTGGATAAAATTTTACATGTAACATCCTCAAACGTTCGACATTATAGCTATATTTGAGTACAAAATGCAATTTGGCCACGCCCACTTTATAGAGAGGAGGATAGGGTATCATACGATCCGTTCCAGACGGATTGTAGCTTTTCTGTATGTTTATACCCTATCCTAAGGGTATATTAAGTTTGACACATAGTTTGTAACATAGAGAAATAATCGAGATAGACCCTATAAAGTATATATATTCGTGATCAGCATCAATAGCGAAATCGATTGAGCGATGACCGTCCGTCCGTCCGTCCGTCCGTCCGTATGTCACCGCTTTTTGGGCCTTAAATTTTGAGCTAGGACGATGAAATTTCATATCTGGGCTTCTGAGAAAAAGATACAGTACAAGTGTAAAAAATTTTGAAATCCGCCCACTGCCACGCCCACTTTTTCATAACTTCACTAAATTATATGAAACCGAAAAATTTTGTTAAGACCAAATATTTAGGCATTTAGATTCCCTACAATCCACCCATACAAAAGTTTTGGCCACGCCCACTTTTTGGGGGCGTTTTCATCACAAAACCGAGTTTTGGGCCTTCAATTATTAACTAGGACGCTGAAATTTCATATCTGGGCTTCCAAGAAAAAGATACAGTACAAGTGTAAATTTTTTTTACATCCGCCCACTGCCACGCCTACTTTTTTATAACTTCACTAAATTATATGAAACCGAAAAATTTTGTTAAGACCAAATATTTAGGTATACAGATTCCCTACAATTCACCCATAGAACAGTTTTGGTCACGCCCACTTTTTGGGGGCGCTTTCATCAAAAAACCGATTTTGATAAAATTTTACATGTCACATCCTTCGAGGTTCGAGGTTATAGCCATATTTGAGTACAAAATGCAATTTGGTCACGCGCACTTTATAGAGAGGAGGATAGGGTATCATACGATCCGTTCCAGACGGATTGTAGCTTTTCTGTATGTTTTTGTTTTAGTTTTTCGATATTACTTAATCTGGTTTTCTCATAATCTTCAGGTCCAAAATTGATTGGCCTGCCGAAAAAAAGGTCTACCGGTCTCCTTTTGGTGGTTGAATGAAAAGTGTGATTGTATTCGTTGGTTGCGTTTTCAAGCAACTCTTCGAAACTCCTATTTATTGCCTTGGGCTTCAAACATCTCATTATCTCCGTGAGCGTGGAGTATAATCTTTCCACCTGTCCATTAACTGAGCTTTTGTAGGAGGGAGTGGTAAAGACTTTAATATTTAATTCTTCCTTTAGAATAAAGAAAATACTCTCCGAATTGAGTGATTTCTCTCTCTGGAACTCCGAATTGGAAAAGTACATATATCTGAAAGGCGTCGTCTAACTTCTTCAATGGCTTTAGATTGAATGTTTTTTGTAATCGCGAATTTGGTGAATTTATCAATTGCAGTGAGTACTAGATGTTTTTCTGTTAAGAATATATCTATATGTATTGTGTGACCGTGATTTGGTAAGGGTGTTTCGCCTAGTTTCGGGTTATTAGGATGTCTTTCATATTTAATTTTTTTTACATATTAAGCAGAATTTAGTAATCTGTTTTATTTTGTTGCTCATTTGCGGGAAATAGAATTTCTCAAAATTTGGATTTTATTTTCTAATGGACCGCGGGGAGCTCTGTTGTGGGTTTCTAATATAATTTCGTTTTGTTGGGTTTCTGTGGGTATATCCTCAACTATTAGTTGAGTATATCTGATTTTGTAGTTTAAAAAATATAGTGGGTATAATTCTTGAATTATTCCCATAACATTTTCGGGAGCTGAAAGTCCATTGACTAAGGTTGGGTTTAGGAAACGTTTAAAAATTCCTATGAGATTTTGTGTGTTATAGTTTGGTTCAGTAATAATATGTCTACGGTATTTGCTAAAAGGACACAGCATTTCGTGTTTGCTTGCTTCGCCTATCTTCAGAATTATCTGATTCTTAAACACATTAATGGGAGTTTCTACAGAAAGAATTAATTGTGTGCTGAACTTTCGGCACTATGGAGTGTTGGCGTCAAAGAGTTGATATTTGAAATTTCGGTATTAGTTTGTGGAGGTCGGGATAATGCATCTGCTACAATTTCCCGGGGGTATATTTGAATTCGTAATTGTGTTCTTCAAGGAATGATTGCCATCTCCTCATTTTGTTATTCTGATTCTTGCTACTTAGCGCATATGTCAGAGGTTGATGGTCTGTAAAGATGTTGACTTTTTTGGATCCGTAAAGGAAATTACGGAGGCTACCAAGAGCCCAAACTATAGAAAGCATTTCTTTCTCGTTCGTTGCGTAAGACTATTCTGTTTTTGCTAGGCTTCGAGATAAAAATATTATTGGTTTGCCTGCTTGACTCAGCACTGCCCCAAGTGCATAGTTTGATGCGTCTGTAGTAAGATCGAAATCTTTATCGAAATCTGGGTATGCGAGCATTACGTCTTGAGAGATAAATGAATTTTTAATTTTATTAAAAGTATCTAAAGCCTCTTGATTAAGATGAATTGATATGAATTTTGACTGATTTATTGAAATTCTTCCTTCTTCCCCTGTGAGGAGAACAGTAAGAGGTTTTGCTAGTTTTGCGAAATCACGAATGAAGCGTCTGTAATATCCTGCCATTCCGAGGAAAGATCGTAAATCTTTCAAATTTTTTGGAATTGGAATATTGGCAATGGCCTTAACTTTTTCAGGGTCAGTCTTTATTCCTGCTTTTGATACAACGAACCCGAGGAATTCTACCTCAGATTTAAGGAATTCGAATTTGTCCAGTTGGACTTTTGCGTTTGCTTCTTCGAGTGTTTTGAAAATTGCTTGGAGGTTTTTGAAGCGTTGGTCTATGGTTTCACTGAAAATTATGATGTCGTCTATGTAGACGTAGCATTGAATGCTTATGTGTTCGCGCAATATGTCGTCAATAGCGCGTTGGAAGATGGATGAAGCATTTTTCAGCCCAAATGGTAATCTCGTGAATTCATATTTACCATTATTGACCGAAAAAGCGGTCTTTTCTATATCTGAATCTTTAAGAGGGATTTGATGGAATCCACTTTTTATACCCTATCCTAAGGGTATATTAAGTTTGACACATAGTTTGTAACATAGAGAAATAATCGAGATAGACCCTATAAAGTATATATATTCGTGATCAGCATCAATAGCGAAATCGATTTTGGGCCTTAAATTTTGAGCTACGACGCTGAAATTTCATATCTGGGCTTCTGAGATACAGTACAAGCGTAAAATTTTTTTAAATCCGCCCACTGCCATGCCCACTTTTTCATAACTTCATTAAATTATATGAAACCGAACAATTTTGTTAAGTCCAAATATTTAGGTATTCAGATTCCCTACAATTCACCCATAGAACAGTTTTGGCCACGCCCACTTTTTTGGGGGGGTTTTCATCAAAAAACCGATTTTGATAAAATGTTACGTGTAACATCCTCAAACGTTCGAGGTTGTAGCCATATTTGAGTACGAAATGCAATTTGGCCACGCCCACTTTATAGAGAGGAGGATAGGGTATCAGACGATCCGTTCCAGACGGATTGTAGCTATTCAGTATGTTTGGATCTATTATTGTAAAAAAATTCGATTGTCCTAAATTGTACAGTACCTCGTTTATCTCCGGAATGGGATAACGGTCTGGAATTGTTACTATGTAAGTTTAATTTTCGGTAATCGACTACGAGTCGATATTTTTTTATGCCTGATGCATCGAGTTTTGTGGATACTACTATTGTCGGTGAATTATATGGTGACCTTGAGGGTCGAATTATTCCGTTACTTAAAAGTTCATTTATTTGTTTATCAACTTCGTTTGTAAGTGCTCTAGGATAAGGGTATGGTCTGGTGTACACAGGGTGATCAGAAGTTGTTCTGATTTCGTCTTTTACTGCCGTAATGTATGTGAATTTTTTGTTTGGTTCTGTAAATAAATTTGGAAATAGTTCGAGGGTACATATTAATTGATTTTCTTGAGATTCAATTTTTTTTTTCAATTCAATTTCTTTATTGATATCATAAATAATTAACATTTTGGTATAATTATCTGCGAAGCCTTAAGGGCTTATCTGGAAAAGACTAGTTACATATATAAATTTCTTTTTTTTAATTTTAAGTGAGTTGAGCTGAATATATAATATATTTTTAATTTCATTTAAACTCCAGGTCTCTAGGATCTTGTATTTAAAAAGAACAAAGATGTAAGTACATATGTGTACAAATATTTTGCTATTTAGCTTAGTTTATTCTATTCTATGTCGAAAAAATACTGTTTTGCTTTTTTTAAAATTAGAGGTTTTGAAAGATTTCTAAAATTGCTTGGTAGTTAGTTAAATATTTTCGGTACTACTACTTCATATCGCCTTCGCCCGTACTCATTCCAGTATCGTGGAATATTATATCTCTTATTATTTGATAAGTATTTTCATCCCGAAATCTCGAAATAACTTCCATCTTATGCAGTTGTTCGATGTTAATCAGTTTCGTCTGGTTACTGATATGTCGTCGATCGTATTGCTGCCCCGCCTTAACGCGATGTATAAGTTTGTGGATTCTTATTTGAATTTGTTGCAATGGCTGAATCTGAGGAGCATTTCCCCACGCTAATATACCATGTCGGAGATGGGATTCTACCAATCCAAAATAGCATTGCCGTATAACCTCCATCGCGCATACGTTGCTGAGATGAAATAGCGCGTAAGTTGACTGTCGAAGTTTTGTTTCAAATGCTCTTATAAGGTAGCTCCATTTAAAATTGTAGTCCACGATGACCCCTAGATATTTATAGGTTGACACATTTTCAATAAACGTTTCGCAACTGTCGTCGCTTTGAAGTTGTGCATGGCTCCCCGCGAAGGCAGTTGCTGTTATGCATTTTTATTTATATTACTGCTTTTTGGATGTGTGGTCAGCGTATGTGCATTATTTTTGTCTTCTGCGCGTTTATCACAAGATTTTGCAATATTTCAAATGCCGTTTCTGCACACCTATGGTTGACTACTATCGCTGTATCATCTGCGTATGCGTATCCCTTACTTTGCCGAAGAACGGAAAGTAGATCATTCCTCCATATACTGTGTTTTCCATATCGCTGTAATGTTCTTTAATTTTAACTTTGAAGCTACGATTTTTTAGGTAGCTTTCAAACCACTTCAGGATGACTCCTCGCACACCGATTTTCTCTAGCTGCCGTAATATATTCCCGTGACTCAGGGTATCAAACGCCTTTTTAAAGTCGATGAATAGAAATGCTGTATTATGGTTTCTATCGAGGCTGCTGTTGATTTGATTGCTGAACTCTCCTAGTAGCTGATTAATACTTCTGTTTTGTCGAAACCCAAACTGGTTCTTTTCTAACATATTAAATCTTTCTAGATATCGGTAAAGCCTATCAGAAATTACCCCTTGAAGTACTTTATCGACTACTGACAAGATAGAAATAGGTCTATAGTTTAATATGTTATTTTTTATACCACTTTTGTATATTGGACGCACTACAGAGACTTTAAGCATTTGAGGGATTTGAGATTGTATTATACTTTTATTGACAAGCTTACAGATTGTTGGTGATAAAAACGCAGCATATAGTTTAAGGTCTATTGGTCGTATTCCATCTATTCCTGCTGACTTTTTATCACTGAGTGTACTGAGTATATTTTGTACTTCTCTCACAGTCACTCCAGATACATCGAATGTGTTGCACTTCTCGTTGAGCCGATAAAAGTTTGATGATTACACTGGTGCACTATATTGCTTACCTCCAGTGATAGCTGATTTGCAAATTTGTTCGCCAGACCTTCTATATTTGATTCGCTTGTAAAGTCTTTGGATAGGGTGTCATCAAGATTAAGGGGTGTTCTCCCCAATATCTGATTGACAAGTTTCCATTTTTCTTTTGGATTTGCTTTTGCAGCTCGAAATTTTTCCCAGTAATATCCAGATTTTGTGGCATTGATTCTTTTGTTTAAGACATTTCGAAAAGTTTTGTATTCTTTTTCATATTCTTGGTTTCGCCTATTGTTTTTGTATCTTCTGTATAATCTGTCCCTTTCCTTACAAGCCTGCTTTAATTCCCGAGTCATCCACTCACATCCAATGCTTTTTCACATCACATCCATGTAATTTCTGTTAGAACCTGTATCTAACAAAAATTTTAAAATTTTCCCGCTCTTCGCCCTGAGCTTTTTGTTTCTAGTTTGTTTGAGCTTTTTTAATCTAAAAAATTAAGGTCTTCGATTTCATCGAATAAATATATTACATATAAATATTTACAATATCTGTTTCTATGTAGTCTGCTGTTGGTTCGGTTACTAAATTGTTAAATTCTTGCTGACAACTACTATTCAAGTTTTGTTGCGGTTTGTTTTTAAATTGTTGGCTTTGCTGTTTAACAGGAGCTCTAGTTTGGAAACTTTGGAATCGTTCCCTAGGTTCGTGTTGTATCTGTGGCACGGATTGTTGCCTTGGGATGAAGGGTGGCCTATTTGGCTGAAAATTTTGGGGTCTTTGTTGAGTGACATAGTTATTGGGCACTTGAGAGTGTTAAGGTTGTTGGGGTGAGTAACCTGGCTGGTTGTACGGTACACTATGGTATACGGGTCCCTGAGTATAGTTCTGGAAAGTTCTTTGTTGAAAAATTTGGAGCGGTCTTTGGTAGTTATTGCTGTATTTATTGTTTTTCGGCGAGGGATGTTGTTTTTGTGAATAAAATTTCTTCATTTAAACTATAGAAAGCATTTCTTTCTCGTTCGTTGCGTAAGACTATTCTGTTTTTGCTAGGCTTCGAGATAAAAATATTATTGGTTTGCCTGCTTGACTCAGCACTGCCCCAAGTGCATAGTTTGATGCGTCTGTAGTAAGATCGAAATCTTTATCGAAATCTGGGTATGCGAGCATTACGTCTTGAGAGATAAATGAATTTTTAATTTTATTAAAAGTATCTAAAGCCTCTTGATTAAGATGAATTGATATGAATTTTGACTGATTTATTGAAATTCTTCCTTCTTCCCCTGTGAGGAGAACAGTAAGAGGTTTTGCTAGTTTTGCGAAATCACGAATGAAGCGTCTGTAATATCCTGCCATTCCGAGGAAAGATCGTAAATCTTTCAAATTTTTTGGAATTGGAATATTGGCAATGGCCTTAACTTTTTCAGGGTCAGTTTTTATTCCTGCTTTTGATACAACGAACCCGAGGAATTCTACCTCAGATTTAAGGAATTCGAATTTGTCCAGTTGGACTTTTGCGTTTGCTTCTTCGAGTGTTTTGAAAATTGCTTGGAGGTTTTTGAAGCGTTGGTCTATGGTTTCACTGAAAATTATGATGTCGTCTATGTAGACGTAGCATTGAATGCTTATGTGTTCGCGCAATATGTCGTCAATAGCGCGTTGGAAGATGGATGAAGCATTTTTCAGCCCAAATGGTAATCTCGTGAATTCATATTTACCATTATTGACCGAAAAAGCGGTCTTTTCTATATCTGAATCTTTAAGAGGGATTTGATGGAATCCACTTTTTATACCCTATCCTAAGGGTATATTAAGTTTGACACATAGTTTGTAACATAGAGAAATAATCGAGATAGACCCTATAAAGTATATATATTCGTGATCAGCATCAATAGCGAAATCGATTTTGGGCCTTAAATTTTGAGCTACGACGCTGAAATTTCATATCTGGGCTTCTGAGATACAGTACAAGCGTAAAATTTTTTTAAATCCGCCCACTGCCATGCCCACTTTTTCATAACTTCATTAAATTATATGAAACCGAACAATTTTGTTAAGTCCAAATATTTAGGTATTCAGATTCCCTACAATTCACCCATAGAACAGTTTTGGCCACGCCCACTTTTTTGGGGGGGTTTTCATCAAAAAACCGATTTTGATAAAATGTTACGTGTAACATCCTCAAACGTTCGAGGTTGTAGCCATATTTGAGTACGAAATGCAATTTGGCCACGCCCACTTTATAGAGAGGAGGATAGGGTATCAGACGATCCGTTCCAGACGGATTGTAGCTATTCAGTATGTTTGGATCTATTATTGTAAAAAAATTCGATTGTCCTAAATTGTACAGTACCTCGTTTATCTCCGGAATGGGATAACGGTCTGGAATTGTTACTATGTAAGTTTAATTTTCGGTAATCGACTACGAGTCGATATTTTTTTATGCCTGATGCATCGAGTTTTGTGGATACTACTATTGTCGGTGAATTATATGGTGACCTTGAGGGTCGAATTATTCCGTTACTTAAAAGTTCATTTATTTGTTTATCAACTTCGTTTGTAAGTGCTCTAGGATAAGGGTATGGTCTGGTGTACACAGGGTGATCAGAAGTTGTTCTGATTTCGTCTTTTACTGCCGTAATGTATGTGAATTTTTTGTTTGGTTCTGTAAATAAATTTGGAAATAGTTCGAGGGTACATATTAATTGATTTTCTTGAGATTCAATTTTTTTTTTCAATTCAATTTCTTTATTGATATCATAAATAATTAACATTTTGGTATAATTATCTGCGAAGCCTTAAGGGCTTATCTGGAAAAGACTAGTTACATATATAAATTTCTTTTTTTTAATTTTAAGTGGGTTGAGCTGAATATATAATATATTTTTAATTTCATTTAAACTCCAGGTCTCTAGGATCTTGTATTTAAAAAGAACAAAGATGTAAGTACATATGTGTACAAATATTTTGCTATTTAGCTTAGTTTATTCTATTCTATGTCGAAAAAATACTGTTTTGCTTTTTTTAAAATTAGAGGTTTTGAAAGATTTCTAAAATTGCTTGGTATTTAGTTAAATATTTTCGGTACTACTACTTCATATCGCCTTCGCCCGTACTCATTCCAGTATCGTGGAATATTATATCTCTTATTATTTGATAAGTATTTTCATCCCGAAATCTCGAAATAACTTCCATCTTATGCAGTTGTTCGATGTTAATCAGTTTCGTCTGGTTACTGATATGTCGTCGATCGTATTGCTGCCCCGCCTTAACGCGATGTATAAGTTTGTGGATTCTTATTTGAATTTGTTGCAATGGCTGAATCTGAGGAGCATTTCCCCACGCTAATATACCATGTCGGAGATGGGATTCTACCAATCCAAAATAGCATTGCCGTATAACCTCCATCGCGCATACGTTGCTGAGATGAAATAGCGCGTAAGTTGACTGTCGAAGTTTTGTTTCAAATGCTCTTATAAGGTAGCTCCATTTAAAATTGTAGTCCACGATGACCCCTAGATATTTATAGGTTGACACATTTTCAATAAACGTTTCGCAACTGTCGTCGCTTTGAAGTTGTGCATGGCTCCCCGCGAAGGCAGTTGTTGTTATGCATTTTTATTTATATTACTGCTTTTTGGATGTGTGGTCAGCGTATGTGCATTATTTTTGTCTTCTGCGCGTTTATCACAAGATTTTGCAATATTTCAAATGCCGTTTCTGCACACCTATGGTTGACTACTATCGCTGTATCATCTGCGTATGCGTATCCCTTACTTTGCCGAAGAACGGAAAGTAGATCATTCCTCCATATACTGTGTTTTCCATATCGCTGTAATGTTCTTTAATTTTAACTTTGAAGCTACGATTTTTTAGGTAGCTTTCAAACCACTTCAGGATGACTCCTCGCACACCGATTTTCTCTAGCTGCCGTAATATATTCCCGTGACTCAGGGTATCAAACGCCTTTTTAAAGTCGATGAATAGAAATGCTGTATTATGGTTTCTATCGAGGCTGCTGTTGATTTGATTGCTGAACTCTCCTAGTAGCTGATTAATACTTCTGTTTTGTCGAAACCCAAACTGGTTCTTTTCTAACATATTAAATCTTTCTAGATATCGGTAAAGCCTATCAGAAATTACCCCTTCAAGTACTTTATCGACTACTGACAAGATAGAAATAGGTCTATAGTTTAATATGTTATTTTTTATACCACTTTTGTATATTGGACGCACTACAGAGACTTTAAGCATTTGAGGGATTTGAGATTGTATTATACTTTTATTGACAAGCTTACAGATTGTTGGTGACAAAAACGCAGCATATAGTTTAAGGTCTATTGGTCGTATTCCATTATTCCCGCTGACTTTTTATCACTGAGTGTACTGAGTATATTTTGTACTTCTCTCACAGTCACTTCTTCCAGATACATCGAATGTGTTGCACTTCTCGTTGAGCCGATAAAAGTTTGATGATTACACTGGTGCACTATATTGCTTACCTCCAGTGATAGCTGATTTGCAAATTTGTTCGCCAGACCTTCTATATTTGATTCGCTTGTAAAGTCTTTGGATAGGGTGTCATCAAGATTAAGGGGTGTTCTCCCCAATATCTGATTGACAAGTTTCCATTTTTCTTTTGGATTTGCTTTTGCAGCTCGAAATTTTTCCCAGTAATATCCAGATTTTGTGGCATTGATTCTTTTGTTTAAGACATTTCGAAAAGTTTTGTATTCTTTTTCATATTCTTGGTTTCGCCTATTGTTTTTGTATCTTCTGTATAATCTGTCCCTTTCCTTACAAGCCTGCTTTAATTCCCGAGTCATCCACTCACATCCAATGCTTTTTCACATCACATCCATGTAATTTCTGTTAGAACCTGTATCTAACAAAAATTTTAAAATTTTCCCGCTCTTCTCCCTGAGCTTTTTGTTTCTAGTTTGTTTGAGCTTTTTTAATCTAAAAAATTAAGGTCTTCGATTTCATCGAATAAATATATTACATATAAATATTTACAATATCTGTTTCTATGTAGTCTGCTGTTGGTTCGGTTACTAAATTGTTAAATTCTTGCTGACAACTACTATTCAAGTTTTGTTGCGGTTTGTTTTTAAATTGTTGGCTTTGCTGTTTAACAGGAGCTCTAGTTTGGAAACTTTGGAATCGTTCCCTAGGTTCGTGTTGTATCTGTGGCACGGATTGTTGCCTTGGGATGAAGGGTGGCCTATTTGGCTGAAAATTTTGGGGTCTTTGTTGAGTGACATAGTTATTGGGCACTTGAGAGTGTTAAGGTTGTTGGGGTGAGTAACCTGGCTGGTTGTACGGTACACTATGGTATACGGGTCCCTGAGTATAGTTCTGGAAAGTTCTTTGTTGAAAAATTTGGAGCGGTCTTTGGTAGTTATTGCTGTATTTATTGTTTTTCGGCGAGGGATGTTGTTTTTGTGAATAAAATTTCTTCGAGTTTTGGACATAGTTGGCCCTATAACTCTGATTTTTAAGTTTAAGACACAAGTGGAGCGCTTGTGGAAGATCAACCGGTTCTTTTATACCGAGTAATCTTGGCAAGTCTCCCTTTAGTCCTCGTATGAATGTATCGAGGGCTTTGTCTCTATAGGTTTGCGTAAGCATTTGCATTGCTTCACTTCATATATTCATGCAACTTATTTTGTTTAAGATTAGTGACAGATGGCTATAGACCATCTGGTAGAAAGTTTGGATCGAGTTGTTCCCTTGTACTAATAAAATTAGTTGGTATTCTAATGTTGCCACATCTCTCTTGTCTGCATAATGCATCACTAGGCAGCGAGAGATCGCGGGCCAATTTAGTGGAGTGTTGTGTTATGAGATTTCAAAGCGATGTCCGCATTTCCTACTATTTTATTTCGGACCACGTTAAGGATGCCATAATAGCGCGGGGTTCCTTTTAAAGGTTCGTAAATTTTTAATACCCGGCCGACATTTTTTTGCAGGAGCTAGACTCAACTGGGTCGCCGGAAAATTCGCGTAGACAGCGGACCACATCGGGGATCTTGTCTAGATCGTTAACATTACTCCCAAGTTCTGTAGAGATTGATTGCTCTTCAGCAATAAACATCTCTGCATTGGGATTAAGTACGCTTTGTACTATAAAGGGGATTCTATTTTCGATTGTCCTTTGGACTATTTGTGAAATAAGGTTGTCAAGTTCTGGTGTAGTTCTTACATCCGTATGGGATGACGTGGACTGAAATGAATTGTTTAAGTTTTGCCCACTTGGATTTGACATATTGGGACCCGTAGAGGGATTAATTGATATATTTGATATATTTGATCTAGTATTTGGCATTTTGATTCACTTTTCTTTTTAACTTTAAAAAATGTATTTCTTTAAATTCCTATTCTTTTTCTTCGGTTTTGCTTGAAATCGTATGTTTTTATATTTATGGTATTCACTTTTGATTTGAGAAAACTTTTTATTTACTTCGTTTTAAGTTTCAAAATTTTTATGTATGTAATTCTTTAAATTCCTGTTATATTTCTTTTACTTTTGCTTAAAATCGTATATTTTTATATTAAGGGTACAGTAGATGACGGATATAAGAAAAGCTCATATAAGAAAAACACGCTTATAAGACACACTTTCTAAAACACCATGCACTTTCCCATTTAGTTACGTGTTAAATTAATTTGGTACAAGAAAAACACTGATATAAGAAACTTATTTAAAAAAAAATGCTATAATTGCATGGAAAATTAAACGTGTATAAGAAAGTTACCATACCCTTCGTATAAACACCCTAATGATGCGAAGTGTAACTCTGTGCATACATATGTACTACATTTGTGAACAGATCCTTATGAAATTACAAATGAAATTCACTGACAGAAATAACAGATGACAATGACAGGATGAAATACAAAGACTTTTGGACTTAACAAAATTTTTCGGTTTCATATAAACTAGTGAAGTTATAAAAATGTAGGCGTGGCAGTGGGCGGATGTAAAAAAAGTTTACACTTCTACTGTATCTTTTCGTCAGAAGCCCAGATATGAAATTTCAGCGTCCTAGTTAAAAATGTAAGGCCCAAAAATCGGTTTTATGATGAAAACGCCCCCAAAAAGTGGGCGTGGCCAAAACTTTTGTATGAGTGGATTGTAGGGAGTCTGAATGCCTAAATATTTGGCCTTAACAAAAATTTTCGGTTTCATATAATTTAGTGAAGTTATGAAAAAATGGGCGTGGCAGTGGGCGGATTTTAAAAATTTTTACACTTGTACTATATCTTTTTCTCAGAAGCCCAGATATGAAATTTCATCGTCCTAGCTCAAAATTTAAGGCCCAAAAAGCGGTGACATACGGACGGGCGGACGGACGGACGGTCATCGCTCAATCGATTTCGCTATTGATGCTGATCACGAATATATACTTTATACCTCGATTATTTCTCTATGTTACAAACTAAGTATGTGTCAAACTTAATATACCCTTAGGATAGGGTATAAACACAACGGCAACACCTACAATGAAGTACCTGAAACCTGTTTTAAGTTTGACACATATAAGTATATATATTCGTGATCAGCATCAATAGCGAAATCGATTGAGCGATGACCGTCCGTCCGTCCGTATGTCACCGCTTTTTTGGCCTTAAATTTTGAGCTGGGACGATGAAATTTCATATCTGGGCTTCTGAGGAAAAGATACAGTACAAGTGTAAACATTTTTGAAATCCGCCCACTGCCACGCCCACTTTTTCATAACTTCACTAAATTATATGGAACCGAAAAATTTTGTTAAGACCAAATATTTAGGCATTCAGATTCCCTACAATCCACCCATACAAAAGTTTTGGCCACGCCCACTTTTTGGGGGCGTTTTCATCACAAAACCGATTTTTGGGCCTTAAATTTTTAACTAGGACGCTGAAATTTCATATCTGGGCTTCAGAGAAAAAGATACAATACTAGTGTAAAATTTGTTTACATCCGCCCACTGCCACGCCTACTTTTTTATAACTTCACTAAATTATATGAAACCGAACAATTTTGTTAAGACCAAATATTTGGGTATTTAGATTCCCTACAATTCACCCATAGAACAGTTTTGGCCACGCCCACTTTTTGGGGGCGTTATCATCAAAAAACCTATTTTGATAAAATTTTACATGTAACATCCTCAAACGTTCAACATTATAGCTATATTTGAGTACAAAATGCAATTTGGCCAAGCCCATTTTATAGAGAGGAGGATAGGGTATCATACGATCCGTTCCAGACGGATTGTAGCTTTTCTGTATGTTTTTTTTTCTTTCCTTTAAATTTTTTACTTAAGATCACTTTTTTTGGAATATAATTAAAACTATTCTTACATAATAAAAGCAATATTCATCCTGAAGCGGCTGGCACTCTCTGGTGTCTCCCTTTTGTTATCCTACTGGTGGGCCTCTTTTCTCCAGGTGTTTGTTGAGTCGTTTTGGTTCTTCTTGACCAATGAGTTGTTGTGGCGCTGGCACTTATGCACTCGTACTTCTTAAGGACATCTGGCACTTTTTTTTGCACTGGCACTATTTTTCTATAATTCACTCATTGGTCCCTGCTCGGGCGCCAAATAATAATTTTACTTTAAAAAATTTTAAAAACAAAACTTTTTAGGAGGAGAACCTCCACTTTATTTCGAATCTAAATTACAACTGAACTTATCAACTAAAACATAACTTAACATTACTTAACCCTAGAGTGGAGCATAGCATACGTGAAGGAATGCGCTGGGGGTGTCATGTGCCGACTCGGTGCATGACACTGGATGACACTATAAAGTGCGGGAGTCTGGCAAAATATTTTGCTCATGAGAAGTGTTAGGTGTCCGATGATTTCAGGAATTCGCAGGTGCTATGTTTACTATGAGTGCAGGTTGCTATGTTGGCTTTGAGAAAACGTCTGGTGTGTCATGTTGTATTGGAATGTGCAGGTTGCTGTGTTAACTTATAGTTTGCGCAGACCTACCATATCGTTGCGCGACCTAACTACAGGAAGAAACATCAACTGGTTTATTGATTCTTCAATGATTTTTTTTTTATTGTCGTACTGCTCTTTAAATAAATTAATAGAGTCGATACAGGCTTCTGTAGGTGTAAATTCGGCAAAAGTGGTTTTTGCAGCCCCTAACAAACTTATTTTTATATAATTAAATTTGTCTGGAGCGGAATTGCTCCCAAAAGGGATGCCATTGCATTGCCATCAAATTTGAGATTACAGATCGTACTTCATCAGTTCCTTCGTTTAGTTTTTGCAGACTCAGAATTTGCTTTTGGGTCTGCGCGATTACTGTCATTGCCTTGTCACCGTTTTCAGTCATTTTCATTCACGTTCTGCATTTTTATACCCTATCCTAAGGGTATATTAAGTTTGATACATAGTTTGTAACATAGAGAAATAATCGAGATAGACCCTATAAAGTATATATATTCATGATCACTATCAATAGCGAAGACGATTGAGCCATGTCCGTCCGTCCGTCCGTCTTGTCTGTCTGTATGTCACCACTTTTTGGGACTTAAATTTTGAGCTAGGAGGATGAAATTTAATATCTGGGCTTCTGAGAAAAAGCTACAATACAAGTGTAAACATTTTTGAAATCCGCCCACTGCCACGCCCACTTTTTCATAACTTCACTCAAAATGCCTAAATATTTGGTCTTAACAAAATTTTTCGGTTTCATATAATTTAATGAATTTATGAAAAAGTGGGCGTGGCAGTGGGCGGATTTCAAAAATGTTTACACTTGTACTGCATCTTTTTCTCAGAAGCCCAGATATTAAATTTCATCGTCCTAGCTCAAAATTTAAGGCCTAAAAAGCGGTGACATACGGACGGACGGACGGACGGTCATCGCTCAATCGATTTCGCTATTGATGCTGATCACGAATGATGGCTGGATGCTGTAGGAATAGGGTAGGCACTGACTGGCGTCAACCTGGCGACGTCCAGTGTTGTGACTGTAACTGCGCATCAATTGTGCTTATTTTACCTCCTAGTGGTAGCCATCGGGTACTGGTTGGTGTCCATCCGGACCCGACTTGATAAACTTATAAGCGCGAGTGTTGAACAAGAGAAAATTGCAGCACTATAAATACGACAGCGGACGAACTCTCTCGATGGAGTCAACGGTGGCGTCAAAGCTTCAAACGGAAGCACAACACTTTATGTGGGCTACTTCGACATATTCGGAGCTCAGGCCGATATAGATTTCCAAGAATAAGTCAGGTTTTTGGAAAAGAGATGGTGGCGGATGAGCCCTTATTGGGCCAACGGCAGCTCTCATATCCCCGAAGCGGGTTACTGACATCGGTTTAAAACCGGCCCCTTGTCCTAGGGGTTCCAAAAAAATGGAACTGGCCCTCCAGGTTGGGGGTTGTGCCGTCGGGGTAACTTCCTTACCACGTAAAAAAAACATACAGAAAAGCTACAATCCGTCTGGAACGGATCGTATGATACCCTATCCTCCTCTCTATAAAGTGAGCGTGACCAAATTGCATTTTGTACTCAAATATAGCTATAATGTCGAACGTTTGAGGATGTTACATGTAAAATTTTATCAAAATAGGTTTTTTCATGATAACGCCCCCAAAAAGTGGGCGTGGCCAAAAATTTAGTATGGGTGGATTGTAGGGAATCTGAATGCCTAAATATTTGGTCTTAACAAAATTTTTCGGTTTCATATAATTTAGTGAAGTTATGAAAAAGTGGGCGTGGCAGTGGACGGATTTCAAAAATGTTTACACTTGTACTGTATCTTTTCCTCAGAAGCCCAGATATGAAATTTCATCGTCCTAGCTCAAAATTTAAGGCCCAAAAAGCGGTGACATACGGACGGACGGACGGACGGACGGACGGACGGACGGTCATCGCTCAATCGATTTCGCTATTGATGCTGATCACGAATATATATACTTAATAGGGTCTATCTCGATTATTTCTCTATGTTACAAACTATGTGTCAAACTTAATATACCCTTAGGATAGGGTATAAATATAGTTATGAGAGAGACACAAGCCTCGGATAATGGACCCCCTCATTTAATACCACGACCCGGAACGTACACGGACTATGATATAAGAGTATGCACCTGGAATGTACGTACACTGTACACTCCTGGTGCTATTCAAAAACTTGAATCTGTCCTCACGCGGTACAAGGCAGATATTACCGCGATCCAGGAGATACGATGGATAGGATCAGGTATGCAAAAACGGAAAAATTGCGACATTTATTACAGCTGCCACAAAAGACTGCACATGTTAGGATGCGGATTCGTCGTGGGAAATCGGCTACGCGCAATGATAATTGACTTTAAGCCGATCAGCGATCGCCTGGCTTTGATCCGCATCAAGGCTACATTTCAAAACATCAGCATAATATGTGCACACGCCCCTACCGACGAAGCTGAAGACTCTATCAAGGAGGAGTTTTATGACCTCCTGGACGGAGCCTACGGAGCCTGTCCGGAGTATGATGTCAAAATCATACTCGGGGACTTCAATGCCAAAATCGGTAAGGAAAACATCTTCGGCGGATTAGTTGCAAAGCACAGCCTCCACGACACGACAACAGACAACGGCTTCCGGCTAATCGATTTTGCAGCAGCTCGTAATACGGTGATAAGTAGCACTAGGTTTCCAAGACTACGAATCCACACAGCAACCTGGCGCTCTCCAGATGGTCGAACCGCCAACCAAATCGACCACGTGCTAATAGATGCGAGGCACGCATCCAACATTCTGAATGTGCAAACGTTCAGAGGGGCCAACGTCGACTCTGACCATTTTCTTGTTGCAGCTAAGTTCAGAGCTCGACTATCCAATGAGAAGAAGCTGCAGACCGCCCAAAAAAAGAAATTCAACGTTGGAAGCCTTAGCACGTCTGGAGTAGCCAGAGCCTACAGGGAGCGCCTGAGTGAGAGACTCTCCGCTATGCATTCACCATCCACAAACGCCAACAATCTGTGGAACCAGTATCGCGACATCATCAAAGGGGTAGCAGAGACCACCATAGGCTACCAGCCACCAGCCAAAAAGAGCCCTTGGTATGATGATGAATGGGTACGCCGGAAAAAGGTGACAGAAAATGCACACTTGCAAGTGCTGCAATGCAAAACAAGGGCAGCGAGAGAAGAGTATCGAACCAGAAAAAGGGAGGAGAAGAAGATCCTGCGTAAGAAGAAAAGGGCCCACGCAGCCTCCCAGCTCAAGGATATCGAAGAGTCCCACGGTAGGAACAGCATCCGGATGTTTTTCAGGAAAGCCAAGCAACTGGCAGCTGGCTTCAAGCCCGGAACGCAGGCTCTTCGAAACAGTTAAGGAAACCTAGTCACCGAAGCACAGGGAATAGTAGATGTATTTAAGCAGCATTTCCAGCAGCTACTTAATGGACAGGTAGAGAGAGTGACAGGGCAAGAAGAGAACCCGTATCCAGTCAATGAAGAATCCATCACCCCTCCTAGTTTTGAAGAGGTCGACTCAGCTATCAAAAAGCTGAAGAACAACAAGGCCGCCGGCTCTGATGGTCTACCAGCAGAGCTTTTCAAACATGGTGGTGATGCTTTGGTAGGGTGCATGCACCAAGTCATCGACCAAGTATGGGCTCTATATGCCCCATCTTCAAGAAAGGCGAATGTCTTGTAAGAACTACCGAGGCATATCCCTGCTTAATGTCGCATATAAGATCCTATCCAACGTACTGTGTGAAGGTTTGAAGCCCTTCTGCAGCACACTAATCGGCACGTACCAGTGTGGCTTCCGGCCCGGCAGATCGACGATCGACCAAATTTTCACACTAAAGTAAATCCTGGAAAAGACCAACGAATTTCAAGTCGAGACTCACCCTATCTTCATCGACTTTAAAGCCACATATGATAGCATTCATCGTCTTGAGCTCTACAAGGCGATGGTCGTATTCGGGATCCCGGCTAAACTGATCCAGCTGTGCCGCGTGACGCTGGATAACACGCGGTGCAACGTGCAATTCGGCAACAGTTCCTCTGAACTATTCCAAACATGCACCGGACTTCGGCAAGGGGATGCGCTATCATATGACTTCTTCAATCTTGTGCTGGAACAGATAGTGCGCGGGGCAGCTGTGAACACGGAAAGCACTATCTTCAACAAATCTGTCCAGTTGCTGGGATACGCAGACGACATCGACATCATCGGTCGCTCCCAGCGCGCCGTGTTAGAGGCTTTTACGGCAATTGAAGAAGAGGCGAAATGACTTGGCCTTGAAGTGAATGAGGACAAAACCAAGTACATGTTGTCAACAAACAAAGAAGCATCTGCCCACCGCCTAGGACAAAACGTCACGAATGACAACTTAGTGGAGATTCGACGAAGACTTACCCTAGGAAACCGCTGCTACTTCGGTTTGGCGAAACAAATGGGGTCAAAACTCCTAACTCGGAAGACGAAATGTTTGCTCTACAAAACTTTGATCCTGCCAGTTCTGCTGTATGGAGCCGAGTGTTGGACGATAAGCAGTAAAGCAGAGCAGATATTGAACACTTTCGAAAGAAAAATTCTTCGTCGGATATTCGGCCCCGTATGCGAGGAGGGCGAATGGAGGAGAAGATATAACCGCGAACTCTATGAGCTGTAGCAGGATGTGGATGTAGTCCAAAAAGCCAAAACACGTCGACTACACTGGCTCGGCCACATCGAGCGAATGGACAATAATGCTCCAGCAAAGAGGATCTTCGAATCACAGCCCCCAGGTTCGAGAAGACAAGGAAGACCCAACCTCCGTTTTAAGGATCAAGCTATCGCGGATGCCAGAGCGCTTGGTCTAGATAACTGGAAGCAGCGTGCCCGGGATCGAAGAGAGTGGAAGGCTGCTGTGTCTCAGGCAGAGACTCTTCACGGGTCGGGAGCCCGTTAAGTAAGTAAGTAAGCTGATTACAAATATATGTACTTTATAGGGTCTATCTCGATTATTTCTCTATGTTACAAACTATGTGTCAAATTTAATATACCCTTACGATAGGGTATAAATATACATACTTACATTGGGTTATTCCCGGCAACACTGGCGTCATTTCTTTTTCACTGCACCGAGGGTTATATCATCATAGTTAGGATCTAGTAGGGGGAAGGGGCGGATCTGGCATAAGTGAGAGCGCTTTCCCTGCTTTTGCCTATGTGTAAAGCATATTTGAACCGCCTTCTTTCCATCGAATTCAGTTTAATGAATTGACCTTGTTGTTCCTGGATCTCTAGCCCATCTAGTATCTTCCCAATGGAAGAAATTCCTGATTTCTCCTAAATGACGCTTCCGGAAGTGCCTGATTCTATGTCCTTGACTCTGACACCATTGGAAGATTTAGATGGGGCCCTTATGGCAACGCCTTCTGAAATCTCAGAGAAGTTCGGCTGCTCAACAGCAGACATCTCGGGATACCACGGGTTGCTCCGCAGCAGAACTCGAAGATGATGCGATTTGAGATGCATCAGTCTCATTGGTTTTTTTATTTAAATTAGAAATTTTTAATCCACGAATCTGCGCGAAAGGAGGTCACCCATGACAGAGTCCGGTATGCCATAGGAAGCCTGGATTGAAACCGAAAGTCGCCAGGTATTCTTGGCCATGCATGTATCGGCGTACGCTGTTCCACCTTGGATTAGGCATTTATTTCTGCAACCGGCCAATTGGGACGACTTGAGATGCACACAGCCAGTAGCAAGTTTCTCGATTGGAGGGTGAACAGCACTGTTGCCGTTTTGACTGTTTTCCAGTCAGATCTGATTGGATTGATATGAATTTAGCTGGAAGATTTTTTAAAATCCAGCCGGCTGGTTTTTTAGCTGAATTTATTTTTTTTTTAACTGCTTTTGAAAGTTTTGAAATTCCATTTTTTCCAATCATAACTTTTTAAAATTTAAAGTAACCAAAACAAAAATAGAAGAACAACTTTTACCGTGAATTTACTATTCTTGCTCTGAACTTGGAACAATTTTCGTAGTGTGATAGCCCTATGCTCAGGAGCTGGGAGAATATTTCAAGCAGAGAATCATTCTGGCGTAAAGTTTTCAACTACAAAGATGCTGCGAATGAGAACCCGTACTCCGATCTAGCAACATTAGCCATTTCTGTATTAGTGCTCCCTTTATCTAATGCCGAAGTCGGAAGTTATTTAGTTCTTAAACTAAACTTCACTAAAATGTACATGCATATGTATATGTATGAAAATGGATTCTGATATAAATTATGGACACACGCAATAAGGACCTGTTATTTTTATTTCGAAGAAAGTTTATTGGTGATATTTATAATTTAGATACTATTAAAATTAATTTTTAAACGGTATGCGTGTTATTCTGTGGGCGCCGTGGCTCAAGTGCGTTGGACTACGGAGCGAGGGGTTCCAGGTTCAATCCCCAAACAACACCTAAAATTTCTTTCACGGCCCCACCTCTCGCGAGCGTCTGACAAACATCCGAGAGTAAAACTGTCATGAAAAAGCTTCTCAAAAACTTCCGTTCGGATCCGGCATTAAACAGTAGGCCCCTTCCATTCATGTGATGAATATAACACGCACAACACGAGTGGTTGTGAGAAGCTAGGCCTTGGGTCCCATGAACCTGTTGCGCCAAAAATTTGTATTTGTATTTGTATGCGTGTTATTCTTATTATTATCTATATATATATATATTTTTTAAATATTTTTTATTTCTCAAACTGAATTTAATGTACGAATATATACGAGTACATACATATGCATATATACATACATACATATGTGCAAATATGAAAGAAAATGAATTCTATATTACCTTTATTCCGAATAAATTATTGTTCTTTTCCCTTGGCTGGATTTTTAGCAGGTTTTGTGTTTAAAATTTTTTGACTGGTTTTTTTTTCAGTCAAATCTGACTGGAAGGATAATTTTAAAACGGCAACTCTGGTGAACAGCCAGAGCATTGAGTCTTCTTGAAGCGTTTGAAAAGGTATCGTCAGTGACTTTGCCCTATAAGTACGCATCTGAACATGAAATGTACCCTTAGGATAGGATCAAAAAAGCAAAACGTGCAATTTCCGTAATATTATTTTTCGATGGTTACAAAAGTCATCAGACTTATGAAATTATGTAACCGGTTGCAAATAATATTTGTAGCTTTGTACCCAAACGCCACCAGAATTATTCAACCTGCGGATGTACATATCTGCCTTCAAGCCCCTGAAAAATGAATCTGGGGGAAGTTGTATTACGTTGGAAACAAATTGATCCAACCGAGGATCTACAAAATTAAATTTTGCCAGAGTACTAAAAGAGGCTGTCGTTAATTTAAAACCAACTACGATTTTAAATGGTTGTGCTGCATCCAGTATATATCCATGGGATAGTGATCGAATAGATTACTCAAGGTATCGACGAAAATCTCTACGTGAGGAAAGGAATGAAATACAAATACGATATGAGAATGTACAAATAAACACGGATTCTTTTGAAAAACTGATAGCAGCGGATTAAATAGATAAAGTTAAATTCAATGAAGAACCGGATGATAGCAGCGAGCAAGTCTACGGAAAATTTGGAAATATGTACATACGTATATCAGAGAATTCAGAATTAGAAAAATTTGACTCAAATATAGAAAATAACGCTATTAATTCTTTTGATAATGACTGTTTAGAAACAATGTCAATTGTTTTTCAAATTAAAAACCGGACTTTATTTGCAAACGATAGTTTTAATGCCTCAGACGAAGAAGAAGCAATACCCATTATGTTTTTATTTTTCAGAGCGAGTTGGCATGCTCGAAAGAGGTTTTATCAGCATCCATTTCCCAGTGCTTGACATGTTTGAAAACGCCCGAAAAAAATCAAAAAGCAAAAAGCAGGATATACACATAAAGAAACATACAGAAAAGCTACAATCCGTCTGGAATGGATCCTATAACACCCTATCCTCCTTCCTAAAAAGCCCTTATAAAGTTGACGTGGCCGTATTGCATTTTTTACTGAACTGCGACAATAACTTCGAACGTTTGAGGATGTTATATGTAAAATTTAATCAAAATCTGTTTTTTGGCGAAAACGCTGTAAAAAAGTGGGCGTGTTTAATATTGATGTATGGGAGAATTGTAGACAATATCTATATCTAGATATTTGATCTTAACAGAATTTTTCGGTTTCATACAATTTAGTGAAGTTATGAAAAAGTGAGCGTGGTAGTGGGCGGCTTTCAAAAATGTTTACACTACATCATACAATCCGTTCCAGACGCATTGTAGTTCACCAATCTATTTATATATTATTTATTATTATATTTTCCACCAAGTCACACGAAAAATATAAATTCGTCGACTCAAATGTCAAAACACATGTGTGCAGTGTGTGGAATATATGTGGAATATAAGTGATCAGAGAGTTGTGTCGTTTTAGTTACGCAATGTGAAATTCCAAACGCCTCGACTCGACAGATATCGCCTGTCGTTTTCACCAGACGACGACGACGACAATAAGGCTGATAGAGAAATAACCGAGGTAAAGCCTATAAAGTATATATGTACGTATATTCATTATCAGTATCAATAGCGAAAACGATTGAGCCATATCTGTCCGCATGTCACCACTTTTTTGGCCTTAAATTTTGAGCTAGGAGGATGAAATTTCATATCTGGGCTTTTGAGAAAAAGATACAGTACAAATCCACCCACTATCACGCTCACTTTTTCATAACTTCACTATCTTACATGAAATCGAAAAATTTTGTTAAGACCAAATACATATATAAATATTCAGATTGCCTACAATTTTACATATCGAAAAAAAATTTGTTAAGCTCAAATATTTTGATATTCAATGAAAGAAAAGCAGTATGTCACGCCCACTTTATTAATTGATTGATTAGTTTTTTATTTCATATTATATATTAGAGCTGCATAGAAATAAGGATAGGGTATGGAACGATCTGTTCCAAATGGATTGTAGCTCTTCTGTATGTGCTAAACACATTTCATTTATTTATAAAAAGAAAATATTGTCTGCACTTCCAAACATTCTCGCGACGTCCTACTGCCTTTGTTTACATTGTGCCATGGGAATTTCATTCTGCTGTATCTTTTAAACAGAAAAAGTGCGACAATACATATCTGAGTACAGTTTTTCATTAAGTGCAATAAGTCGAATAGTGTGGCATAGAAACATAGAGAAAAGTTAAAATCTGTCTGAAACGGATCATATGATACACTCTCCTCCTTCCTTTGCGTCCCTTATAAAGTGAGCGTTTCCGTGGGCGTGGCTTACGCTTTCAATACTTGCAATGGTTTTTCTTCTTAAAAGTCCAGATATGCAATTTAATCTTCCTAGCTCAAAAATGTATGTATGGTTTATAGGGTCTATCACGATTATATCTCTATGTTACAAATTATGTATCAAATTTAATACAACCTTAGGATAGAGTATTAAATAAAAATAAAAGTAAACAAGTGTGACATGATGATGACAAATAGAACAAAAAGGAAAATCACCTCTATTTTTCATAGCCACGTGCTTAGCCGATACAAAACCCACATCGGTTTACTCTGATTTGGTGAAGATCATCAGCGTAAACTTATTTCAGACTAATACAAAATTACATGAGCTATTGTTTTGAACATTTATATGAACTAATTAAACTATAAATTAATCACACGTATTCACCGATGGGAACGAAAGATGAAACTAGACGCGCCTGTTTGCAGGTGTTCTCGGGGAGAGAAAGTTACGTTTTTTGTGATTTGAGCAGGTCTTTAAAGGCTGTTATAGTGATGTAAGCAACATCATTTTCCTCTATAGATAAATTGTTATAAACCAACAGTCTACAACTGCAACAACAATCTACATCTTCGTTTACAAAAAATTTACGAAAACTAATTTTTTTGCATATTGTAGTTTATAGTTTGAAAGTTTCGCTAAACGGGGAAATTGAAATAGTGTTCTGGTAATTGGATTGTTTTTCGCTATCCCTGACATGACACAAATGGAAAAGGGAAATGTCATATCATTGCCAAGCGAAATATTTAGCACACTGCACTTTCGTGGTTGAATTTATTTTTGTACATACATACATATGTATAGATTTACATCCTCAGTCACTTTTTTGGCCGCCATGTTCAAGTACAGTAGATGACGGATATAAGAAAGTCCAATAATCCAGAGAATTTCTTTCTTATATCAGTGTTTTCTTATATGAAAACAACGGATATAAGAAAGACATTTTCTTTTATCAGTAATACGCATATAACAAAGAAAATTGCTTATAAATATCGCAAAGCATTTAAAACAAGATCTCTTTTTATTGGCAGACACATTATATACATAGGTATGTATCGTTTATTTGTATTCGTCCTGTCATTGTCAATCTGTCGTTGCATTTCACTTATAGTATCATAAGGATCTGTTCACAAATGTAGTATGTACACGTGTCGCATTATTTGGGTATTTATACGAAAAGGTATAGCTAAGTTCAAGAAAATAAGCAATTTGAGAGAACAATTTCTTATGCACGTTTAATTTTCTATGCAAATATAAAACTTTGTATCAAAATAAGTTTCTTATATCAGTGTTTTTCTTACAAACGTTTTTCTTATATCAGATTAATTTAACACGTAACTGGGAAAGTGCATAGTGCATTAGATTGCGTGTCTTATAAGCGTGTTTTTATTATATGAGGTTTTCTTATATCTGTCATCTACTGTATAAACAATAATAAATTTTATTTACCTCCTAAGCCTTTGGGTGCACATGCGTTTTGCGACAAAAATGATCAAAGCAAAAAAAAAGTTAAAATGAAAATTAATTTAAATTGTCCTCTCAAGTCAAATCTAATTTTAGAAAATTAGTGCATCAGCAGTTTAAGTACGGCTAGGTAGCGAATGAATGATTTTCAAAATATTGATATTTATTTGCAATAAATATAATGCCGCCATCAATGCTGAGGATAATTTGTTTCATTGGTCTAATCTTTATGGTTTCGTCAAGGCCACAATTTAATATTGGTAGGTATCTTAAGTAATCATTCAAAAGACTGCAAAATATATTTGTTTTTTTATTGTAGGGGTTATATTCGAAGAAAGTAATAGTGAAGTTGAAATTGCGTTCCGTGCCGCTGTCGATCGAGTTAACATTCATGAGAGAAGTTTTGAGTTAGTGCCAATCATTCAATATGCAAATATTGATGATAGTTTTATTGTTGAGAAGACAGGTATTTACAATTTTCGGTTAACTATTACAAGCAATTTTGCCAATTGTGGATATTTCAGTTTGCAATCTTAGTGCGCAAGGGGTAATTGCTATTTTTGGTCCAAATAGTGCCAGCGGTTCTGGTAAGTACGCAGTTCTTAAATGCGAATATTAATACATAATTCAAATACGTAATGTAATTCAAATAATGAGAATATGATTTTGCAGGAATTGTAAGTTCGATATGTAATACCTTGGAAATACCTCATATTATGTTTGATTGGTCGCCGACAGAAACTTTAGCCAATAGGCAATTTGCTTCAATGACGTTAAATGTACATCCGGATAACCTGGTGTTGGCGCGAGCTATGGCAGATGTTGTTCAGGGCCTTTCGTGGAGAAGTTATACTATAATATATGAAACTGAAAAGGGTAAGTTGGTGTTGGGTTGGGGTTGACTCTGTGCCACATAATTAGAATTTTACAACTTAATTTAAACATTCACATAGTCAGGGAACTGTAGATAATGTTCATAAGTATTTATATATGCTACAGTCCGATGATTCTGCACACGGATCAATTGTATATACATATTATTATTATTATTGTTATAATGTTAGCTTTTAATCTAATTTCATTTGTTATAATATAATTCATTTTGTGCATTTTATTTAATATTTATATTATACAATACAATAATAGATTTAATTTAATCAGTATTCATTTAAATTTTACATATTTACCTTGAGTTAAATTAGCTTTAGTTTTAATAAATAAAGAAATGTAAAATTAAGTTAACTGTAGATATAAGCTTCCCCCCTGGTTTTCCACATAAGTTTGTCTTTGCTTATTAATCCTATCTTTTTGAAGATCGTCCGCCTATCTCTTTATTTGTCTACCAAAGTTCCACCTATTATCCTGCAACCCTGCCAAATGACCAACCCAACTCCATTTTTGTTGTTTAGTTCTTTGGATTACATCTGAAAAGCCAGTTTTTTCTCCAATGAATAAGTTCTGGACTCTCTGGTATCTTGAAACTTTAAGAAATGATTTCTCCTTTAAGAGACTTCTAGCTTATTTATTGATTTGGTTACAAAATTCCATGTTTGCGACAAAATAGCAGCATCTTTCTTTTGTGGCATTAGACACAATTTTCGACTTTCTGCATTCATTCTCAATCCTACATTTTTGCTCGCACTGTCGAGATCATTGATAAGAGTTTTCATTTCTGGTATTGATGAAGCGAATAGAGTTATATCATCAGCAAATCTGAGATTGTTCAATTATTCATCTTCTATTTTGATATCGTAGTTGTCCCAGTTAAGTGATTTGAAGACTTCCTCTAGTACTGCACAAAATAGCGCAGGTGAGAGTGGATCTTCTTCTCTGTTCATATTGAATTGATTACCTTTTGATTCTAAAGATTTTCTCGCATTACTATTTGTATATACATATGTATGTATGGTTTTAATAAATCGTATTATTTTATTTGGAACGTTCTAGTTTTTAAGAGCTCTCCATAGCATGTCGTGTTCAATGGAAAGCTTTAGCGAAATCAATAAATTATATTGTTAGAGCTCTCTGGTATTCCTTGCTCTTTTCTATAATCTGGTTTATACCACATAGGTGGTCTATTGTGGAGTATCCTTTCTTGAATCCGCCAGTTCTCCAGGCTGTTGCTCATCGAAAACTTTTCTTTTTCTTCTAAAGACGGTATAAAGAAAAATTCTAAACTATAGAGATGATACTAACAAGTCTGTATATGTTGGTGTTTTCTATGTAAGTTGCCTTTTTTATGGAGCAGGCATAGTGTCATCTCGGCCTTAATAAAGTCATTTCCAAAGCATTTTGCGTTTGGTAGTTCATCTAAAGTTTTTTTTTCAATTTTACAGGGTAAACAGTTTGCAACCGTTTCTTTATCACCGCTTATATCTGGAATTACTCTATAAGGTTGTCCTACATTTCAAAAGTGGATGAATAAAATAATTTTAAGAATTCTGTAGCTGTTTCTTTTATTGATTTCTGTTTCTGCACTATTTCGTTGTTATATCCTATCCTAAGGGCATATTAACTTTGACACACAGTTTGTAACATAGAAAAATAATCGAGCTATACTCTATATATACATATATTCAATATGCTTTATAGAGTATCAATAGCGAAATCGATTAAGCTGTAACCGTTCGTCCGTATGTCATTGTTTTGCCTTAAATTTTGAGCTAGAAGGATGAAATTTCATATCTCGGCTTTTGAGAAGAAGATACACTACAAGTATAAACATTTTTGAAACACGACCACTGCCACGAAACCAGAAAATGTTTATTAAAACCAAATATTTAGATATTCAGATTGTCTACAATTCACACATAGCCACGCCCACTTTTTGGGGGCGTTTTCCTAAAAAAACCGATCTTGATGAAATTTTACATCTAACATTCTCAACCGTTCCAAATTATCGTCACAGTTCAGTTTAAAAAGTAACATGCCGACGGCCACTTTTTAAGGGCTGCATAGGAAAAGGAGGATAGGGTATCATACGATCCGTTCCGGACGGATTGTAGATTTTCTACGCATTCATGTGTTCGTCGGTTAGTTTAATTGTTTAATTCCGTTGTTAATTATGTTGGTATTTACTATCTTCGCGTTTCAATCTTTTGATTTTGTATGCCAAAGTGCGTTATTACGTATTTTATTATGATTGACCGTTAACGTATTTCACTGAATTCAAAACTTAAGATGTTCTCATAGTTATTTAAAAGTTATAACACTTTCAAAATTTTATTATCATTAATTATAACACAATTGAAATTTCAACACCACAACGAGTAACAACAAAACCCCCAGGTAGTCAATTTTTGACACCAAGATGGCTACACCCATGAAATCTCCATAGTTCAAAGATGTGTGTGGAGCTTCCATTTGATTTCTTTATATGCAAACACCTATACACCCAAAGAGTCATGGGTTAAAAATCAGCTGTTTATTGGTGAAAGAGAGGCCCCCTCTGTGTGTGGCTGGAGTGTGGCTATCTATATACATATGTATATACATATATGTAATTGATCTGTGACTATGACGTGATCAGATCAGATCAGATCAGAATGTGAATCTGAAGCATGCATCTATATCTGTATCTCGAGGTATCAAAAGTAACACCGAGCCTACACAAGCCATATATATTTTATATGTCTTTATATAATATGATATGTCTACTTTATGTTAGAAATTATGTCGACATTTCATTTACAACCGCAAGATTAGCCAACAACAAATTCTTGCCTTGAGAGTTTCAAATGAAGTCGAAAAATTAGAAAAATCAGAAAGAAAAAGATGGCATCGTTTTTCTATTAATTTATTCCTAGAAAAAAGAAATTTGTATTATTTAGAAATTAATTTGCTTCACAATGTTTTTGTGAAATTCGCCAATCACCCATTTTTCTTTGTAGTAAAACTCACATTGGCAATCACTGTTAAATTTATATCATGGCCACAGAGTTGGCAAGAATTAAACCAGATATGGATGTCTTGCCATAAATTATTTGAAGAAATTTGCGGTCTCCATTGCAAATTTCAATTGCCACACTATTGCCGTGGGCGGATTTCAAAAATGTTAACATTTCTACAGAATCTTTCTCTCAAAAGCCGATGTACGATATTTCATCACCCTAGTTCAAAATTTAATGCTCAAAAAGCGGTGACATACGTACGGACGAAATCGATTTCGCTATCGATATTGATCACGAATATATAAACTTTATAGGGTCTATATCGATTATTTCTCTATGTTGCAAACTATGTGTCAAACTTAACGTACCCTTAGGATAGGGTATAAGAACAGACAACACGGAAAGATCGAGTTTTGAAAATCGGTAGCAAATGCCAAAGAACTAAGAAAAGACTTAAATAAGAGATGTTCAATTACCGAGGGGTTCAATGTCGGCTAATTAAAGTGGATCTTCAAGCCCGTAGACCTGCAAAAAAGTCGCTTCTCTCTGCAATAATGAATAATAAAATGGTTAATATGGTTCAAATAGCACCGAGAATGATTAGAAAAATGCCTTATTTTTTGACGAACACAAATTTAATTTGATTGGACTTGACAGTCTGTATTCGTATCGCTTCATCCTTGTTCCTTTAAAAAAATACTTTCAAATGTTCGACATTATAGCTATATTTTAGTACAAAATGCAATTTGGCTACGCCTACTTTATAGAGAGGAGGATAGGGTATCATACAATCCGTTCCAGACGGATCGTAGCTTTTCTGTATGTTTTAATATGATATTTCTCAATAATCTTAAATACTGTAAAATCGAAAACTCTTAGGCTAGCTATAAAAGTTGTTGGAGTTGAAATCACAAATCTCCAAAACCCCAAGGACGTAGAAACTTAAATAGTAATTTCTTATAGTCAAAGAAGGTTAATAGGGTAAGTGCGGCACCTATGGCCCACCCATAATATTTTTGGAAATAAAACAGACAATTAATTTTTTTTTTTTTTTTTTAAACTTAGAATTTATATCTCCTTCAGTTCTTTAACTCATAATCTATAAAAAATCATACAGAAAAGCTACAATCCGCCTGGAAAGAATCGTGTGTTACCCTATCCTCCTTTCTATAAAGTGGGCGTGGTCAAATTGCATTTTGTACTCAAATATAGATATAATGTCGAACGTTTGAGGATGTTACATGTAAAATTTTATCAAAATAGGTTTTTTGATGATAACGCCCCAAAAAGTGGGCGTGGCCAAAACTGTTCTATGGGTGAATTGTAGGGAATCTAAATACCCAAATAGTTGGTCTTAACAAAATTTTTCGGTTTCATATAATTTAGTGAAGTTATAAAAAAGTAGGCGTGGCAGTGGGCGGATGTAGAAAAATTTTATACTTCTACTGTATCTTTTTCTTGGAAGCCCAGATATGAAATTTCAGCGTCCTAGTTAAAAATTTAAGGCCCAAAAATCAGTTTTATGATGAAAACGCCCCCAAAAAGTGGGCGTGGCCAAAACTTTTGTATGAGTGAATTGTAGGGAGTCTGAATGCCTAAATATTTGTCATTAACAAAATTTTTCGGTTTCATATAATTTAGTGAAGTTATAAAAAAGTAGGCGTGGCAGTGGGCGGATGTAAAGAAAATTTACACTTCTACTGTCTCTTTTCGTCAGAAGCCCAGATATGAAACTTCAACGTCCTAGTTAAAAATTTAAGGCCCAAAAATCGGTTTTATGATGAAAACGCCCCCAAAAAGTGGGCGTGGCCAAAACTTTTGTATGAGTGGATTGTAGGGAGTCTGAATGCCTAAATATTTGGCTTTAACAAAATTTTTCGGTTTCATATAATTTAATGAAGTTATGAAAAAGTGAGCGTGGCAGTGGGCGGATTTAAAAAATTTTTACACTTGTACTGTATCTTTTTCTCAGAAGCCCAGATATGAAATTTCATCGTCCTAGCTCAAAATTTAAGGCCCAAAAAGCGGTGACATACGGACGGGCGGACGGACGGACGGTCATCGCTCAATCGATGTCGCTATTGATGCTGATCACGAATATATATACTTTATAGGGTCTATCTCGATTATTTCTCTATGTTACAAACTATGTGTCAAACTTAATATACCCTTAGGATACATTAAGGTATATTAAGTTTGACACATAGTTTGTAACATAGAGAAATAATCGAGATAGACCCTATAAAGTATATATATTCCTGATCAGCATCAATAGCGAAATCGATTGAGCGATGACCGTCCGTCCGTCCGTCCGTCCGTCCGTATGTCACCGCTTTTTGGGCCTTAAATTTTGAGCTAGGACGATGAAATTTCATATCTGGGCTTCTGAGAAAAAGATACAGTACAAGTGTAAAAATTTTTTAAATCCGCCCACTGCCACGCCCACTTTTTCATAACTTCACTAAATTATATGAAACCGAAAAATTTTGTTAAGACCAAATATTTAGGAATTCAGATTCCCTACAATCCACCCATACAAAAGTTTTGGCCACGCCCACTTTTTGGGGGCGTTTTCATTTCAAAACCGATTTTTGGGTCTTAAATTTTTAACTAGGACGCTGAAATTTCATATCTGGGCTTCCAAGAAAAAGATACAGTACAAGTGTAAAATGTTTTTACATCCGCCCACTGCCACGCCTACTTTTTTATAACTTCACTAAATTATATAAAACCGAAAAATTTTGTTAAGACCAAATATTTGGGTATTTAGATTCCCTACAATCCACCCATACAAAAGTTTTGGCCACGCCCACTTTTTGGGGGCGTATCATCAAAAAACCTATTCTGATAAAATTTTACATGTAACATCCTCAAACGTTCGACATTATAGCTATATTTGAGTACAATATGCAATTTGGCCATGCCCACTTTATAGAGAGGAGGATAGGGTATCATACGATCCGTTCCGGACGGATTGTAGCTTTTCTGTATGTTTTTATTTTAACACGCTTTCTAAACTAGGCACTTTCAAATAGGCAATTGTAAATTTAAACACAATCACAGAATAAAATTTTAACATTTAAGAAAACTTATCAAGAAATTACAATGAAAATGCTAAAAAAGAATCACGTGCTCTACCGCTTACATTTCTTAAGTCAGACTTACCAAATTACATACAGTCAAAACCGGTTGGAATATCTTTGAAATGAATACACAATGGGGTGTCTATGTTTTTTGAGTAGAGAGATACTACGGTGGGATATACATATTACACATATGGGCCATATTTGCATTACAATCCGTCATTCCATTCAACTGGAAAGATTCGGATTTCACTCTGCAATGTTAAAATGGATTTCATCATTTTTAGTTGGGAGGTCTATGAAAATCTGTGTTGATAAAAATTATTCAAGATTAATATCTTGCACCTCAGGAGTTCCGCAAGGTAGTCATCTAGGACCACTCATTTTCATTATTTTTATAGACGATATTGTACAACAGATTAAATATTGCCACTATCTTTTGTACGCGGATGATCTCAAAATATTTTTAAATGTTGAAAACCCTGACGACTGCTTAAGGATCCAGATGGATCTCAACAATTTATCCACTTGGTGCACTAATAACTGTTTGCAATTAAATATCAGAAAGTGTATGGCTATCTCTTTCACAAGGTCCCACGAGCAACACTCTTTTGACTATTGTATTGAGTCCATGCCATTAATAAGAGTAAACAGAATTAAGGACCTAGGTGTGTTAATTGATTCCAAATTAACTTTTGTGCCTCATGTCGAATACATAGTTGCAAATGCTAATTCTCTTGC
The DNA here is from genome assembly GCA_905220385.1 of Xylota sylvarum. NCBI lineage: Eukaryota > Metazoa > Arthropoda > Insecta > Diptera > Syrphidae > Xylota > Xylota sylvarum. The sequence continues at coordinate 62,423,204 of LR999957.1, read as the reverse complement.
TGGATTTATTAAAAGAAACTCTAAAGATTTCTCTGATCCCCATACTTTTTCGTCACTTTTTACTGCTCTTGTCAGGTCGATACTTGAATATGCTGATGTTGTTTGGAACCCAAACTATCTAGCACACTCGGATCGTATTGAAGGAGTGCAGAAGCGCTTCACAAAATATATTTTTTACAAAATGCATTGGGATTTTGTGCCTTCTTATAATGCTAGATGTCAACTATTAGGCATAATGACACTCAGTGCAAGAAGACGTGGACATGATATTATGTTTGCGAGAGATATTCTATGTTCTCGTATAAATTCTCCCTCACTTTTATCCATGCTACCAATTTATGCTCCTGAGAGACGGTTAAGAGTTCGCCACATGTTTTACCAAATTGGGCATAGAACAAACTTTGGTCAGAATGAGCCGATTTCTAGATTTCTAAAATCATTTAATGAAATAAATGGACATATAGATTTTCATATTTCGAGAGAGCGCTTCAAAGCCATTTTATTCAGATTGCTTGCTAATTAACTTACATAGCTATTTAGTTCTTTTTTTCTTAATTTCATTTATATTCCTTAATTTATAATATCTATCTACTTTTATAGCATTTATTATTATTATTATTATTATTTAAATTCTGTAATCTGTTAAGCTTAAGCTAGTTGATGAAATAAATAAATAAAATAAATAAATAAATAAATACATTAAAATGTGTGGGCGCCGTGGATCAAGTGCGTTGGACTACGGAGGCGTTGTTCGAGGTTCGATCCCCATACAACACTTAACCCTCTACCGCGTTAATTAAATTCAGCGGCAAAATTTCAATTCTAATTTTCGAAAAATGTATGACGGTCATATGGCTTCGTTTGCGGTAGAGGGCTAAATGTTCTTTCACGGTCCTAATACTCGCGAGGGTCTGACATGTTAAATTTTGTTCAAAAGTCACGAAATAGTTAGTGAAAAGTTGCAGCTTTAGAGAAACACTATTCTGGTTCTTTCAGATTACTTACATATGTTCCCATAATATTTCTATTTTCGGTTTCAGAATTAATGCAGCTCCAGGACGTTTTACAAATACATGACCCGAAAAGTAATCCAACAACAGTCCGTCAATTGGGCCCCGGTCCGGATCATAGACCATTTTTGAAAAGTATCAAACTGTCCAGTGATTCTTGCATTATTCTTCATTGTTCTCCAGATAATATTTTAAGTATTCTAAAGCAAGCTGATGAGTTGAAAATGCTTGGCGAATACCAGGTTGAATATGATTCAGTAACCATAAGAAATTGTAACATACATATACTCCTTAGAGTGTCTTTATTCCATCTTTGGATGTGCATACATTGGACTTTCAAGATTTCCAGAATGTTGCGGCGAATATAACCACTGTTCGCATTATGGATCCCACCGATTTTCATGTTAAAAATGCTGTTCACGACTGGGAAGAGCGCGAAAAACGGAAAGGACGATATTATAGAGTCCTTACCACTCAAGTCAAGGTATACACTCGCATGGCCTGATTTTGTTTTGTATTGTAGGTTTATGGACATAATCGTACTTAATTTTTCGTAGACAAATATGCTCCTTGTAAGTGACGCACTTTGGGTATTTGCCAAGGGCTTAGCAGAGCTTGGAATTGCAGAGGATATAATACCCCCAAAGGTCGAGTGTCGAAAGAACAAACCATGGTCATTTGGAAGAAGAATTGTGGAATTCATTAAAGCGGTGGGAGTATAAATGTACTGGTGATGAGGTAGTAAACGGTTTTTTTTCTTTAAATATTTTTAGCGATCCGAAGAAGCGTCAACAGGACGAATCGATTTCAATGAGTATGGCCAGAGAAACTACTTTACGGTACGGGTTTTAGAGTTATCCAATAATGGTTTCTTAGAATTGGCCATATGGGATACCGTGAATGGCCTAGACATTGGAAGTGATGATGATATAAATGCCCAACGAGTAGGAGAGAAACTTGCAAACAAAACGTTTATTATAACATCGCGAATAGGAGCTCCATTTTTATTACACAGGTAAGGATTCTATATTATTTTGGCATATCGATGGGGAATGAATTCTAAAAATTTAAGTATATAAACTGTATATTATACATACATACAGAAAAGCTACAATCCGTCTGGAACGGATCGTATGATACCCTATCCTCCATTCTATAAAGTGGGCGTGGCCAAATTGCCTTTTGTACTCAAATATGGTTATAACGTCGAATGTTTGAGGATGTTACATGTAAAATTTCATCAAAATCGGTATTTTGATGAAAACGCCCCCAAAAAGTGGGCGTGGCCAAAACTTTTGTATGGGTGAATTTTAGGGAATAAAAGTGTAAATATTTGGTCTTAAACAAAATTTTTCGGTTTCATATAATTTAGTGAAGTTCTGAGAAAGTGGGCGTGGCAGTGGGCGGACTTGTACTGTATCTTTTTGTCAGAAGCCCAGATATGAAATTTCATCGTTCTAGCTCAAAATTTAAGTCCCAAAAAGCGGTGACATACTAACTGACGGACGGTCATCGCTCAATCGCTTTCGCTATTGATGCTGATCACGAATATATATACTTTATAGGGTCTATCTCGATTATTTCTCTATGTTACAAACTATGTGTCAAACTTATATTAATATACCCTTAGGATAGGGTATAAACAGAAACAGAAATATTTACTGACCGGAAACACTACCTTTCGATAAAAATTGTTAGATATTGCAGCTAAGTTATAGTTTGTCAACCAATTTTTTTATTACGAAATAAAAACTTTTGGCAGGTTACTTTCCAGTGAATGATTCTGCATATTTCTCTATTTCGACGCGGTTAATCCCTTTCTCGCCAAGTCGAAAGGTTTCGTTCATTGTAATCGGCGCAATTAATTGCTCATTCAAAATTTGTAGGACTGTAGTGTTGATATGTCCGATTATTCGGTTTCTATGATTTCACCTTTAAAAGTTTGTAAAATATTGGCATTTGTTTTCTGGGTACAACCCCAAAGAGTTTAAGGAAGATTATTCCTTTTTGGCTTTGTTGGTCAATGGTAAATGGAATGAAAAAACTATTTCATTTATTTTTCCCGACGTTTCGACAGGGATTGCTGTCTTCTTCAGGGGATCTGTTTATTATTGTTGAGAGAAGAACATGATTACAAACATAGGAAGTGACGTAGTCGTAAAATTAACTTCCATGAAACAAGAAGAAGAGTAAACTTAGAAAACTTTAAAACAAAACTGATTCTTAATACATGAAAGAATGTTACATACATTCTTATAACTATAATGATATGAACTATAACCACTTCTTGTGAAGCTTTGTCTATTATGGAAGTCGATGAGGTTTGTATCCGTATTATATAGAGGAAGTTAGGGAACTGTATATCGCTAAAATGTTTTGGATGTTCTGTTTCCTGTTCATGTTATTGCTGTTGTTTATTATGTGCAACGTCTTTAGGGTATACCGTTTCGATACATGATTTTCCGTTTGCAAAATTTTAACGTTATCGAAGTCCGCTTGATGGTTTGCTTCAATTAGGTGGGTTGCAAGAGCTGTCTTTCCTTTGTTACCGAATTTTATCCTTTGGCTTAGGAACTGCTTTGTGGTGCCAACATAGCAGAGCCTGAATGTTTCATTGCTCTTGCCTTGTCAGTTGATCTTATAGACGATATCAGTGCATTTTTTTCTCGAAGATTTTGGATATGACTTCATTTCGCGGTTTTCCTGGTTTTAAAACCATTATGATTTCTGCTACTTTCCATTAGCAGCAATATGGAGAAGCTTAATAAATGCTTTTCTAAGTAAAACTTTGAGAACTTCTCTAGTGATCAAATCAGAATCAGGATCTTTCTTAGGTTTTAGGATCTCGATCTCGCATTTTAGTTCTCTTAACGTTGCACTTGTAAGTGTTAAATTCAAATAGTAATTCCGTTCTAATGATATTGTCGTAAACCACTTGATCATCATACGGCTTAAAGGTTTTCACCAGGTGGGCGGCAAAAACGTCCGCCTTTCCTTTACCATTCATTTTGATTGATTTTAATTGACGGTGCGGAGAATTTGTGTCTTTTGGTGCCTTTTACAGTTTACCAAAGTGAATAATTCGAATCTCTTTTCGATGTTAAACTTTCAAGGGAAAAGCTTATCGCACGATTCTTAAAATCCTTAATAGTCTTTTTCAACAAATTGCACAAAAAATTCAATGTGCTTGCGGAGCACGGCGCTTTTGCAATTTTTTAAGCGCTTTCCGTTTTTCCTTAACCAATTTTTTTATTTTTGGACGGTTTTGTAAACCGTATTCGTCCAGCGTTTTCTGTGAATTGTTGGTATTGAACGATTAAAACCTTTTTCAACCGTCAATCTCGAGTCTCTACATCCGATGTTGTAGTTCTATTCGGGTTGATACTTCCGCGATATAAAAGACCTGTGGAAATTAGAAACAAAATCAAAACGAGCGAATATACTACAACTAAGAGTTACCACCGATGTGGTGCGGTAATTAGCGAAACGAACTAAAGAAATAAAAGGCGAAATTTTACTACCGATGTGGTTGCACAATTGCTAGTAATAGCTTTTTGTTTTTGGGGGTATATATAGTTTTAGAAAATACTGTTTTTGAGCTTAATAGAAATTTGAAATATTCAGTTTCTTAAATATTATGGCGATTGGTATAACCAAGGCGCCAGATTTATTTTTGTAGGAACTCTGTCTGCTCCAACATACCGCCCCGTTTGAAAGATCTGCCTTTCAAACTGATAGAGTCGCAAGTTTCCGGATAGGGCGTCGGATGTTGCCTCTCGTTGCCTTCACATCTGCCACTCGAACTTTTCCATCTCGACCTTGGATGACGTTAGTTATCCAGCCCATCTGCTATTTTTGAGGTGGGATGTTGTCATCGTGAACGATGACCAAACTACCAGCCTCTATGTTTGGACTTGCCGAAGACCATTTGAAGCGATACTGAAGCTCGTTGACATACTCTGCCGCCCATCATTGCCAGAAGTGTGTATTTACGGCATTTATCCTACGCCACCGCTGGATGTAGCTGATGTCCGGGACTTTGGGGACAGTACGATAACTTTGGCGCCAAAAATTGATAACGGTTTTTTGTAGAGGGTTCAAAAACAATCATTTTTTACTATGTACTATACCGGTTTTGACAGCCAGAAACCTGTTCCTTAATCCTAAATTTAAAATAAATTATTTATGTTAATAGTTTTTGAAAAATTCGCATACAGACTCAAAATTTTGATAAGAAAATGAAAAAAAAACTTTAGTGCAATTTTTGTCAAAATTGTAAAATTAAGTGCTAAATTGGCTATTTGTGGTCAATGCTTATATCAATTCTGTCACCAATAGAAACCAATGCTTTGTGGGACTGATGCATCCCATTCAAGTTTTTCGATCCACAACCGTTGAAGTATTATCTTTGCCATAATAATTACCGGACTCATTAGTCGCAGTGGAACAAAGACCGACGAAGCGAGCGAGAAAATGGATCTTTTTGTATACTTAGTGTCGTATTTGTCGATTTGATTTATATGAAAAGCTAAACACTCCACAAACAGAGTTTTAAGCGATTCCAAAAGTGCTTGTAAGATTGGAGTCGCTGATGTTTATCACATTGTTTTCCCTACTTAAAGGCTGAACGATGTTTAGGACAGTTGCTATTCCATTTAGCCAATTCTAAGCCTGTTGCCTTCAGAATTTGTGAAACCTCCAATTGGATCTGCAATACCACGTCTAGATTATCACCTTCGGTTAGCATATCGTCTATCATATTGTGACTCCAAGTGTTCTTCTTTTGATAAGCTGACACAGCAACGTTGCCCAAAAATGTTTTTTGTAACGTTGGAAGCCATTCGCCGAACTTAACTTGTCCTATCTGCAACAAATCAAAGAAAGCTTCAGCATCCAAAAGCAAGTGTGTTGACGAGAAATGTTGATTGAAATATTCATCTGCAAGCTCCAGGTTACGCGACATATTTCAATTCTTCACATCAAGCGTTGTTTCTGGCTGGTATCGAGTTATTGATGGAGCAACTAGCAATTCTAAAGACAATTCGAATTTGTTGTACCTACCTCGAGCGGATGTTGTCTGAGTTTGAAAATGGATATTTGTTTCACTAACGCCTATTCCAGCGATGTCTACTAGTTTCTTCTCTTTCTTGAGATGAAGACTGTTTGCGAATCTTTCGTTTAAAAGATTTACTTGCGATCCTGAATCAAGAAGAACCCTACCAGTTTGAAAGCTACCTGTCGAATCATGTACAAGAACCAAGGCCGTTGCTAAAATAACCTTGCATTTGCAACCGCTTTGTGAACAGATGCCGATGTTGACGGTTCTGTCTGTGCCATTTGATGAGTCTCTTTTTTAATTTGTTGCTTCTTTTTCCCCTGTCATTCCCATGTCGATTTTTGAATTTTCACAGTCAACCCAATATCTGGGCTTCTGAGGAAAAGATACAGTACAAGTGTAAAAATTTTTTAAATCCGCCCACTGCCACGCCCACTTTTTCATAACTTCACTAAATTATATGAAACCGAAAAATTTTGTTAAAACCAAATATTAAGGCATTCAGATTCCCTACAATCCACCCATACAAAAGTTTTGGCCACGCCCACTTTTTGGGGGCGTTTTCATCACAAAACCGATTTTTGGGCCTTAAATTTTTAACTAGGACGCTTGAATTTCATATCTGAGCTTCCAAGAAAAAGATACAGTACAAGTGTAAATTTTTTTTACCGCCCACCGCCCACTGCCACGCCTACTTTTTTATAACTTCACTAAATTATATGAAACCGAAAAATGTTGTTAAGACCAAATATTTGGGTATTTAGATTCCCTACAATTCACCCATAGAACAGTTTTGGCCACGCCCACTTTTTGGGGGCGTTATCATCAAAAAACCTATTTTGATAAAATTTTACATGAAACATCCTCAAACGTTCGACATTATAACTATATTTGAGTACAAAATGCAATTTGGCCACGCCCACTTTATAGAGAGGAGGATGGGGTATCATACGATCCGTTCCAGACGGATTGTAGCTTTTCTGTATGTTTTAAAATGACATAAGCTGTTTGTGCCCTGATTTGATGTATTTATTTATTTATTTTATTTTTTACAATGATCATTTATTGATTCCACCTTTCTAGTCGATAAAGATGCCATTGTTCACTGAAATAAAAGACTGCAGAACCTACGAATTTCCACAATAAACTGGTTAAAATCAATCACAAACAATACAAAATTTGAATATCTTAATATTCGGTCTTAACAAAATTTTTCGACTTCAGGTAAAATAGTGAAGTTATGAGAAGTGGGCGTAGCAGTGGACGGATTTCAAAATTTTTTACACTTGTACTTTTTCTCCTTCTCAAAAGCCCAGATATAATACGATAGGGTGTAATATTCACGAAAGTAACGAAAAATAATTTTGGCCAAGTTTTTGATGCAAATACTCCTATGTGCGTCGGTGGCGGTCACGGATAGTAGAAGCAATACCAGATAATAGTGTCATAAAATAATTTTAAATTTCCTGGTAATTCAAAGATAGAAACGTTTTTATACTCTTAGTATAGGGTATATTAAGTTTGATACATAGTTTGTAGCATAGAGAAATAATCGAGATAGACCCTATAAAGTATATGTATATGTATTCATGATCAGTATCAATAGCGAAAACGATTGAGACATGTCCGTCCGTCTGTCCATCACCACTTTTTGGGCCTTAAATTTTGAGCTAGGAGGATGAAATTTAATATCTGGGCTTCTGAGAAAAAGATGCAGTACAAGTGTAAACATTTTTAAAATCCGCCCACTGCCACGCCCACTTTTTCATAACTTCACTAAATTATATGAAACCGAAAAATTTTGTTAAGACCAAATATTTAGTTATTCAGATTTCCTACAATTCACCCATACAACAGTTTTGGCAACGCCCACTTTTGGTTTTCATTAAAAAACCAATTTTGATGAAATTTTACATGTGACATCCTCAAACATTCGAAGTTATCATCGTAGTTCAATAAAGAAAATGCGATACGGCCACGCCCACAGGGGCTCGATGGGATGGAGGATAGGGTGTCATACGATCCGTTCCAGACGGATTGTAGCTTTTCTGTATGTTTATTTCTATTACGGATAATAGAGATAGTGCCGGTTAATAGTTATTAATGGCTCCAAAAAAATTCCGGTTAACAGAGTGTCCCGGTTAATAGAGTTTCAACTCTACATATAATGATTGCGTTACATACATACATACATATATCCTCATAAGAGTCTATTGACTGAAGCAAATTGTAGAGAACTGAAATGTTGTCTACTAGACGAACCCGCAGACGACTTTTGAAACTTAGGTAAATCAAACAATTCCGAAATGTTTTCTAAAAAGATTAGACAATCGTTGTCATATTTTCACTTGAGTAAGGCGATAGCTTTGGGATAGTTATCCTCAGTAACTTGGATTGGAACGCCTTTACTGTTTCCTATGCTTTATCACTTAAATGCTTAAGTAGTTGAATTTTTCTATTTTTGTTAATGATGGACGGTTTGTACTGCTTCTCAGTGGTTACTGTGTCGTACTACTGGTGCTTCGAATCCCAGACAGTACTAAAAATATTTTCACGGTCCCACCTCTCGCGAGTGTCTGACATACCTATATCCGGGAATAAAACTGTCATGCTACTCAAAACTTCTCAGTAACAAAAATGGGCCTTTGGGCACGGCATTAACGAGGCCCCTCCCATCTATCTGATGAATATAACATGCACAATGCGAATGGTTGTGAGAAGCTAAGCCGGGACTACTATTAGACCTAGCAAAGACACGATACAGAGTTGCAGATTGCGTATGCAGATGTCATTGCTATTGCAGTAGCAACTCGAAGAGTCCTAGGGAAATCCTTTAATATTCTCACCTTCTACTCAACAGATTGACTTTCAAATGAGGGCTGGGGGTAAAACCTCACAACTGAACTCCACCTACGATAAATAACATGTCTCTCCTTCACAGAAAATGAAAAACAATTAGATCTTATTCTGTGTAGAAAACATAAGTGGAAAGTCACTCTATTCCCGTAAAAAGGGTAGAAGCTGGAGTATCCAACCTCAAATCACATGGTGGCAGTGCACGTCACTAAATTAGCAAAAGGGCAGAGATCTGCGTGAGTTATGTATTGAATCCTAATACAACCGAAAAAAAACACAACTTAATTTCGGACAACGTAACTCACTTTATTATTCCAAAAGACTCAAATCAAAAATAATTTTACATAGGTTTTTATAATCAAATTATGCTTACTTTACAGTCTGTATTTTATGGGAACGGAAATGTAACTTAATCTAAAGTTGAGGTGCATCAAAATGAAATTAAATTTATGAAAAATGTGCAATTAACAATGAGAGGTATTGAATGTCATGGTGATAATATTAGCTTATGAGAAATTACAAATATATAATATGATAAGGTGAGTGACCGGTGTTATGTTCACGTAACTCCTCCCCCCTTGGAATGGAGTGACGGCCAAAGGAACTGCGACACTGGAGTTTCTTCTGCAGGAACGATGATTACGTTGGATGGTTGTGGGTTCACCTGATAATTGGTAGTATCGGTTTTTCTTGTAGCGTACATCTTCAGAATGTAGATCAGCATGATGATTACTAGTAGACTGGGAATAACTGAAAGTACTGAGTAATTTAATATTTTATTCTGATGGGATCTTATTTGTAAAAGGTCTATTGCTTCTTTATTTTCGAAGTGGAAGTGTTTCAATTTTTGCAAATTGAGAACATCTAGGGTCGTTGTGTTCATCTCGTTGAATGTCATAGGGTAGATATGTATGTCCTCCCAGTAGAAGTTAGTTTTGCTTTCATATATTATACCGTTGATTTCGACTTTACAGTCCTGGAAATGTACTAAAGCTGTTCCACTAAGGTTTTGTTGGTTGGGTCCGCATGTAGATTTTATTACGACTTCTGGGCTATTGATGAGTAGGATATAGTTGGATTCGGGCTGCAGAATTTGGTAGTCTTCTTCTATTTCTATGAGTTTACAGTGTGCAGGATTGTTATTAATAATGTTGGCAATGCAGCTGGATCTGGTGTTTTCTTGGTTCACCGGTTCCTTACAATAGAACATGCCCTCTATCTTCATACATGCCTTGTCAAAATATTGAATCGCGTTTTTGTTGAGCATAACATAGGGTTCTGTGGTAATAATCTTTTCGTTTTTTATGGGGAGGGGTATTACGTGGAAGAAGGAGTATGTGTCTTGAGATATGGAGGGGATTCGGATATTAAAAATTATGTTGGAATTGTTATAGTATGCCTGAAGCTCCAGTAACTCGTAAATGTGTTCATCTGATTTAATGTCAACTGACTGTGCTTCAAAAGATCTGTATATTTCGGTTAATTCGTCTGGGTTTAGAATTTGCTTAGATATAATGTTTAATTTAGCAAGGACTATTGCCTCTGCGATATTGGTTAAATGATTATTTAATAAATCTATATTGAAATTTATTTGATTTAAATATTGTATGTATTTAATTGAAGTTTCCTCTGATCTCATTCTTTTAGCTAACTGAATTTGGGAACTATTTAGATACCCTTCAATGACTGTCTGTTGTGTATTTATGTGGTTAGTAATGTTTTCGAATCTTTCAAGCATTTGGTTGTTTATTTTAATCTGACTATTTTCTTCTATCTCCATATCGTGCTGTTTTTGTATAATCTCCTCTATACTTTTATTTATTTCTATTGCGTCATTAGCGTCTAGGTTACCAGTAATGCTTTTTATAACCGTACCTAGTCCGTCTATGAGTCCTCTCTTGTTTCTGAATCTAGGTAATAAGGTCTGTAATTTTGTTTGTAATTCCCTGTATTTAATTTTTATAACGTTAAGCGAGTCATTGAATCCGTCAATGTTTTCAAAAGTTGTGAGTGAGTTGCCTATTTTGTCTATATTTTCGATGTACTTATTTAACTGTATTACATGTATTAAGTTGTTAAATGTCTGTATAGTCTTAGCTGTTCCAAGTTTTATCGTCAGTAATCCGTTGTTATTGGTCAAGTCCTGAATTTCCATTTTCTGGGCGGTCGTTGTCATCAAAGTTATTATTAACCTGAAATACACGTTTCCTTTTAATCTTGCTTTTATGTAATTTCTGATTTTTAGTTGTTAAGATTGTAACTCTTCTATTCTTTTTGACCCTGTGCTTACTAAATCTTGGCGTAAGTTTATTCCTTCTGTTTTCTTTCCTAAATATGAAATATCCTGTTTTTATACTTTTCGGTTTTTCCCTATTTTCATTTAACTTATTTATATTTTGTGCTACCTGTTTTTCAAGTTGCTCTTTGATGGAAGGATAAAGTTGTGCTTGAAACTCATTAAGCTTTTCTAAGTATTCGTGAACATTATTATACTTTAGATTTTTGAATTTATAAGTCCGACCATAAAAGAGTTCATACGGTGTTAGTTTAGTGGCAGAATGTATAGCGCTATTATATGTTATTAATATTTCGTTTAGAATGTCGTCGTGATCTCTATCTTTGAGCTTGTTATATATAATACGATAAATCTCAGTTAGCGTGGAATGCAGTCTTTCTACTGGAGAGTTGCTGCTAGATTGTTGTAGAGAAGTAATATATATTCATATTGTACTGTTTCGTGAAGTCTCTAAAGATAGTTGCAGTGAATTCTGCTCCTTGATCAGTGACAAGTTTTGTTGGAATGCCGTGAAGGCTCATAAAATGCATTAATGATTTTATAACTGTTAAACTATTTCTAGCTGGTACCGTATAGGCTGCTGCGTACTTAGAAAATTTATCTATGATGGTTAGTATTTGTTTATTATTGATGCTATAAATATCTATGTGTACAATGTCCAAAGGCTTCTCTGGATTTTCTGGTATTTGGAACTCTATTTTCTGTGGATTTCTGTCATATTTTAGGGTTTGGCAAGTATCGCAATTGTTAATGACACCAGTGATTTTATTTTTCATATGGGGGAAGAAATATTTGCGTTTAATATGTAGAAGGGTCTCGTTTATTCCTCGATGATTATTTTTTGTGTGATAGTCATTGATCAGTTTGTCTTGGTCATCGTTCTGTACTACGTCTTCTAATATTTCTGTGCAACGAATTATTTTGAAAGTTTTACTTCTTGAGAAGTATTTAGAGTAAGCTGTTTGTACGAGTTTAAATATATTGTCATCAGTGGTAAAAAGTGCTGTAAGTTTATTGGGTGGAAGATATTGTTTAAGTATGCTAACTACGTTTTCTTCAGAGAATTCCGGTAGTCTGATTATTCGTCTTTGTTTATTTTTAAAAGGGGTTATTATCGAAATCGGAGGTTGTCTATTGGATTTTTCTAAAATAACTTGTAAGTTGAACTCATTCAGAGGTCTTTCTGAAATTGAAATACCGTCCTGGAGGTCTTCTTCTGCAGAGTGAATTGTAGTTCCGCCTGATGTTTGAGCTGCGACTGATTCATTAATGTTTATTTCGGTTTTATTTAAAGTTTCTGTAGTATATGGTTTTATTCTACTGAGAGCATCAGCATTAGTATTCTGTTTACCCTTTTTGTATATGATTTCGTAGTCAAATTCGGCTAACTTTAGCCTCCACCTAACTAACTTTGAATTTGGGTCTTTCAGATTCATTAACCAGGTTAGTGGTTTGTGATCTGTGATGATTTTAAATTTATGCCCAAATAAATATGGACGGAAATATTTCGTCGCCCAAACTATTGCCAACAATTCTTTTTCTATCGTGGCGTAGTTTACTTCTGTGTCTGACAAAGTTCTGCTCGCGTAACAGTTTGGCTTGTCGCTTCCGATAGGCCCTTGCGACAATACAGCACCTACTGCGTAATTGCTTGCGTCGGTGGTTAGAATAAAGGGCTTCGCAAAGTCTGGGTACTGAAGAATAGGATCGTTGATTAGAAGATCCTTGCAAGTATTAAACGTCTTAATGTATCTGTCGTCTAGTTTCACTGAATTACCTTTTTTTAAGCACTCGGTCATGGGTTTGACCAGTTTTGCGAAATCTTTTATGAACTTCCTATAGTAACCTAAGAGACCAAGAAATGATTTTATTTCTTTCTGTGTTCTGGGGATTGGGAAATTCTTAATCGCATTAACCTTATCGGGGTTGGGTTTGACACCTTCTGTGGTTACCAAGTGACCTAAAAATGCGATTTCTTTGTGTAAAAATTCGGATTTGTCCAATTGGACTTTAAGGTTGGCTTCTCGTAATTTTTGAAATACTTTTTTAATGCTCTCGACATGTTCCTGCAAAGAGGTTGAAAATATAATAATATCGTCGAGATATACGAGGCAGATTTTCCCTTGTAATTCTCTAAGGACGTTGTCCATGACCCTTTGAAAGGTCGATGGTGCATTTTTTAGCCCAAAGGGCATACGAAGGTACTCGTAATGGCCTCCTTCTACCGTGAAGGCAGTTTTCTTTACATCTTTAGCGTTCATCTCTATTTGATGATAGCCACTCGCTAGGTCGAGTGTAGTGAAGTACATGCACTTTCCTAGCTTGTCCAGTATTTCATTTATATTTGGTAATGGATATCTGTCTGTAATAGTTTTGTCATTTAATTTCCTGTAATCGATCACCATGCGCCATTTCTGTTTGCCGCTGGCGTCTTTCTTTTTTGGTACTATCCAGACTGGAGAGCTCCAAGGTGAGTAACTGGGTCTGATAATACCTTGCTGTAACATTGTGTTAATTTGTTCCTTCACTTCTTGTCTGTGTATATATGGATATCTGTATGATTTACAGTATATTGGTGTATCGTCCGTGGTAGGTATGCTGTGTTTCACATCATTGGTGAAACTAAGTTTTTGGCCTTGTTTGAAAAAAATATCATCATATTCCCTGCATGTTTTCAGAATGGCCTTTTCATCTTCTTAAGATGGGATATTCTAATTAATTGTGAAATGTCACCTGCTGGTGAAGTTTCCAGTGTGTTATTTCCGTATTCTATATTAAAATTATTTAATTCCAGAAATTCCGTGGAGGAAAATGGAATCGCCCTTAAGGGTTGTTCCAAAAATAGTGTCTGTTCGAAATTTGCATGATTTATCACTTCGATAAGACTATACCAGTTGTTTGCTCTATATATACCTTCCGGTATTACTAGGTTAGGTTTGATAATTGTTGTTTTGATATAGACATCTCCAGTTTTTACATCAACTGACAGTCTTGTGATCATTTTCGACTTCCCAGGGATTATATACTTGTTTGACATAAAATTTGGCTTAAACTGTAATGGGATAGTGGTGTTTTTAGTAACTAACGTTTGATTTGCAAGATCGATCTTGGCGCCTAATGTTGTTAGTATATCTAGGCCTAATAATCCATCAAAATAATCATGAAAGCGAAAAACTAAAAATTTCATCTGCCCTGGTTGATTAAATTCAATGAAGTTCGGTAATGTCACCTGATTTTCTATTTTGTGTTTATTTAGAACGGTTGTTATGACAGTTGGTTTGATTCTCGTAAGATCGTCCGGGTGTACAAATTTTGGGTTTATAAACGATGAAGATGCTCCGGTGTCGATAAGAAATTTAAGGGGTCTGTGAAATGGAGATGATATTTGGATATATGGGAGGATGAATCCGTGCTTATTGATTTCTAGGTATCCGACTGCTCTGTCGGGCAAGGTATACGAAAATTTGAATCGTCTAACTCTTCGAAGGTATCCAGTAGATCACGGTCACGATCGCGATCCGCTTGATTTGCATAGTCATAGTAGTTGTCTAGCTCTTGGTAGTATTTATTTGGTTCATTTGAACGAGAGTCATTTTGGGGTTCGCTTACGCTATGTGGATTCTCCACATGTATGCTGTGCAATTCTTCGCTTGTGAATCTAGGGGGTCCAGTTTGCCTAAAGAAATTACTGGGTGCCCTGCTTTGTTGAGCTTGATTTTGAGGCTGTGACCTCAAGTGGGTATAACCTGTGCTTGTCTCCATTGGTTCTGGTCTAGGTAATCTTTGACGATTAGAAAATTGGGTGGACCCATTGTGTTTTGGAGGATTAAAGGTATTGAATGGTCTCTGTTGTTGTTGTGGATATTGGGCTGATCCACGGTGATCATTAAGGGCATTATGAATTTTATTTGTCTGTTGAAGTGGGTGAGAATGCATAAATTGCTGATTATTATTATAAGAATTGAAAGATCTCTGTTGTGAAAAGAAATGTTGATTTTGATTTCGATTGGTTTCGTATCTATTGGTTGTTTGCCTTGCAGTATTGGCATCGAATTTGAGATATGAAATATTTTGTTCTTTTGTGCAAAAAACAAAAGCTTCAGATAAACTATTGGGTTTCATTGCTCTAATTGTGGAACCAAGTGGTTCCCTAAGTCCTGTCAAGAATGTGTTAAGGCACATTTCTGAATAAAGAGTTTTTTTTGCTGCGATTACAGTCGCTTCAGTTTCATGAATTCGTACATGGGTTGACATAGCTGATTGTATCTCTATCACTTCGCTATAGAATTTTTCTACCGTTTTATGGTGCTGTCGTATATTGTGGAGATCTCTAATTAAGGAGGTCTCATTTCGCTTATCAGCATAATGGGTTACTAGATTTTCTTTAATAGCTTGCCAGGATAATGGTGTGCCATATGTATTCAAGATTTCATTGGCCGGCCCAACTACTTTATTCCTGATAGCTCGAAGTATTACTCTAGCTGTATTTGTACCATCCGCTTGCGGAATCATAGTTAAAATCTCCTCTACATTGTTTATAAATTCGAAAAGTAACCTAGGGTTACCATCAAATTTAGGCATGTCTTTAATGACATCCGGTACCCTCAGTGTATTGAACACATCCAAGGCTACCGCTTCCTCATGTGGCTGTGCCATTTTAATATTTTCTACTTTACCTGTTTTATTTATAATTGGAATTTCTGTTTCTCTTAGTTTACAATTATTTTCTAATTTACTACACAGTTCGTCTTGAAAACTATCTACTGTTCCCAAGTTCGAATTAATTAATATTTCTACTTCTGGTTCAAATTCTAAACTCAGTTCACTTTCTTTATTATTTTCACAACTCTCGGAATTTATTTCTAACTTATTATTGTTATTGGAGCTTTTGGTAATATACGGGTACGGTCCTTCTCGCGTTTTAATGTTTTTAGGGAAAAATTTTTACATGGAAATGGATTCAATATTTTAGACTTACATATATGTTGATAGTTGATTCATGTTCTTTGTATGATGTTTTTTGTCTTGAAGAAGTTGTTGCACTTTCCAGTTCTTATTGCTGTACACTGCTCACTATTCTTCTCGTACTCTTGTTCACTAATAACAGCACCTTCTTTTTTTTTTCGATAAACCTTCGATATAAATTTGGTACCAGTTATAGTCACTTCTTTTATTTATTTTTTTTTTTTTTTTTATAAACCGTCGATAAAAGACGCGGACAATTATAGTCACTTTTTTGATAAACCGTCAATAAAGTTAAGGACAATTACGGACACTTTTTCGATAAACCGTCGATAAAAAGCTGATTCCTCAGAACTATTAGTCACTATTTTGACTTTTAGGTTCCGACTCCGTCGACTGCGCCAGTTATGTATTGAATCCTAATACAACCGAAAAAAAACACAACTTAATTTCGGACAACGTAACTCACTTTATTATTCCAAAAGACTCAAATCAAAAATAATTTTACATAATCAAATTTTTGTTTTTTGTTTTTATAATCAAATTATGCTTACTTTACAGTCTGTATTTTATGGGAACGGAAATGTAACTTAATCTAAACTTGAGGTGCATCAAAATGAAATTAAATTTATGAAAAATGTGCAATTAACAATGAGAGGTATTGAATGTCAAGGTGATAATATTAGCTTATGAGAAATTACAAATATATAATATGATAAGGTGAGTGACCGGTGTTATGTTCACGTAACTCGTGCACTAAAAATATTCCTTTTGCAGCAATGGATATCATGTTTCATGTGAAATGTGATGCTAGTTAAAGGCTTGTCGCAGAGGTCCAGTTATCAAGTTGCCAAAACTCGATAAAAACATCGACTACACCCTGCCAAAACTTTTATTTGACTGTATCTTCCGAACGAGCACTTTTGCCCGCAGTGAATGGGATAAGGCTACTACCTTGGATGCATCTTCTACTTCTACACAGATGGCTCCAAATCTAAAAGGGGGTGGTCGTGGTATGTCTCTGAAAAGCTCGATTTGCCTTCTTTTTTTTCTGGTTGCGCCAGGGAGGTGGGGAATCTTCTAAAGATGCCAATAGCCCGCGCTAGTGGCATGCACGATTCATATACCTGGTCTTGACATAAAGTGTCAGCCGATATATGCCTACGTACTAAACCTCACCCCCGCACATAGACTTCAACCATTCCCCCGCGGGACTGCCGTTAGGTATTACTTCGCGGGGTTGGTTAGCATATCAAGCTACACGTCTTGTGTCACCTTCTTCTGAGGCTTCTGCTGCTTCTGCTACTGCTGCTGCTTCTGCTGCTGCTTTTCTTAGCCTCTCAATTCTCCGTAACTCATTTTGCAGAGTTGTTATGAAACCACATGTTACCGTCCAATTCGTTTTCGACTGTAGCATGTGGTCGAGGATTAACGGCGGACTGGGCAGAGTAATTCTCCATGCCGTGAAGCGTCTGCAATAGAACACTGCATGATCTGGTGACTGCATGCACGATGGTGAGTTGTCATGTCCAAATCGGTAGATATATGTACTTGCGGTAACTACCGTGACCAGACAAGAACTCCTTGAGGTAGTTGCAGTCTCCATGTTTGCGACTTATCCAAGTTTGGATTGTCGGTATAAGTTTGTATGTCCATCTGCCTTTCGTTGTATTATCCCAACGAGCTTGCCACATAGCTGCTGACACTGCCTTCTCTTCAATTTTAATCCTCTTGATACTATTTTCGTCGTGTTGGCTCCAGGCTTTTCTGTTAACGACCCTCAACATTTCATCTGCGAGGATGTCGATGAGGACCATTCCAGCTATAACAAAGGCGGCCTCGTCTGAGATGGTTCGAAAGCCGCTGATTGTTCGTAACGCACAGATTCTGTATGTTGACGACAGCTTCCTTTTGGTTTCTTTCGTTCTTAATATTTGCTCCCGAACTGGCGGCAGTATGCGCGAAAGGGCTCCCTGCATTTGCGAAGCTTTCTTGGTTACGTGGTCTACATTTGTTTTAAAAAGAAGTTTGTTGTCCAGCATCACTCCAAGGTATTTAACCGCTTCTTTGGACCTGATTGTTTGATTACCAACCTGGAAGTTGGCAAACTCTACAGTTTTTCGGCTGGTTATGAGGACACCTTCTGTTTTATGGTCGGCCAGTTCCAGTCCAGCGGCTGTTAGCCAATCTTTTATCCTGGCAATTGCTTCGTTTGTAGTTGATTCAACTGCACGAATCTGTTTGGCAACTGTTACGACGGCAATGTCATCAGCGAATCCAATTATAGTTACTCCTCCGGGTAACACTAATCGTAGAACTCCATCGTACATGATGATCCACAATAACGGTCCTAGGACCGATCCCTGTGGAACTCCTGCAGTGACGTTGTAATACTTAACCCCTTCATCTGTATTGTATCTCAACTTCCTGTTGTTAAAATAGATGGTCACTATACGCAGCAGATAATATGGCGTGTCCATCATGGCAAGTGATCTTCTAATGAACGACCAGTTCGCAGAATTAAAAGCGTTTTTTACGTCCAGCGTTACAACTGCACAGTACTCCTTTGTGCCGTAGAGCCATCTTTCTCCTTCAATGGCATCTTTTGCGATATTAGTTACCGCTCGTATGGCATCAACAGTAGATCGCATTTTCCTGAAGCAAAATTGGTGTTCTGAAAGAGCTTCTTTCTCGTTGGCTACTACGAGTAATCTATTGTAGATTATCTTTTCGAGTACTTTCCCATGGTGTCCAGTAAGCATATTTTGCGATAAGACGATGGTTCTCCTGGAGGCTTCTTTCCTTTTGGTAGCAACTCCAGATGTTGCATTTTCCATTTTTCAGGAAAGGTTCCTTCTTCAAGGCACTTCTGCATCGTCATTATGAAGAGGTCTGGTCTCTTTTTTACAGCCGTCTTTATTGCCTTATTCGGGATGCCGTCGGGTCCGGGCGCCTTGGTGTTGCCTATCTTGCTACATGCCTTAAGCAACTCCTCCAGAGTAATTGGTGGAATATCCGCTGGATTAACCTCCCTTACGATGATGCACATAGTAGATGGCGTTTGGGGGAAAAGGGTGTCTACTATGGTTCGCATCATTATTGGACATGTTATTGGAGGGGTCCTATAACCTTTCAGTTTGGTGATTACCATTCTGTATGCCGAGCCCCAGGGGATAATGTCCGCTTCCTCACAGAGGCGTTTGAAACATGTGGTTTTGCTCTTCTTAATTGCTCTATTTGGATTGCGTCTTGCTAGTTTAAAAGCATCGAGCCATTGTTGGAAATTTGGTCTCATTCTTGGTCGCTGGACTTTGCGCCGGGCTTGTAGGCATCTAGTCCGAAGTGACCTTATCTCGTCTGTCCACCAGTAACACGGTGATGCCTTCCTGCAGTTTGTTCTCCTAGGCATTGATGCATCGCATGCGGTGGTGATGCTAGTTGTAAGGCGATGTGCGAGGTTCTCCGCTGTTCCGCTTTGGGTTAAATCGCCGTTCAACATCTCTTCGAACGTGTCCTTGTCGAAAGCTCTATCACTCCATTTTGGACCCGTAAATTTTGGAGGCAGCACTGGTTGCTTTTCTTTTATTTACAGAATTATTACTTGGTGGTCGGTGTGTGAGTATTGCTCACTGACCCTCCACTTTATAGTTCCCAGGATGGAGTTGCTTACAAGGATGATGTCGATTATAGAGCCTATTCCAGCCTTCCGATAGGTATTTGCGCGACCGCTGTTAGCGATGCCTATCGATAGGGGAGCGAAAGTCTCCAGAAGAGCCTGTCCTCTGGTGTGAGTCTGCTGCCCCATTCAGTGGCCCATGCATTAAAGTCACCTCCTATAACTACTGGGGCTGGGTCGTGCATAACAGCTATAGAAGTGGATGCCATTTATTTTCGCTCGAACGAAACCTTCTGTTTGGTCGTTGGTTTCTTGGAAGGCATAGCGTCCACTTATCCATATTGCCACTTGGTTTGCCTTATCACAGATCCAATTATTGTTCTCGTTGGGACATTTATAGGGTTCACTGATTATGATAACGTCTGCCTTTCATCCTTGGCCGTTTGTGCTAGGATGACAGTGATTGCGATTTATTTGTAGAATCTTCATTGTCCTTTGCTTGTGATGGCCCTCCGGAAGACAGCACACTTGCTGTTACCAGCTACATGATGCGCATCGCCTGGGTGATACTAGCTCATATTCATACATATGTACATATGTTAACGTACACAAAATCTGCAATCCATCTAAAATGACTCGTAAAACATCCTTCATCTTTGCGGCAGTCCTAATAAAGTGGGGGTTGAACACTTAATATATACACATATTCGCTATAAACACATATTCGCGATCAGTATCAATAGCGACGGCGATTGAACCATGTCCGTCTGTCCATGTGTCACCACTTTTTGGACCTTAAACTTAGAGCTAGGAGGATGAAATTTCATATCTAGGCTTATGATAAAGAAAAGCAGTATAATTGTAAAATTTTTTGACATCCGCCCACTGCCACGCCTATTTTTTTTATAACTTCGGTATTTTACATCAAATTGAAAATTGTTATGAAGACCAAATATTTGATTGTATATGTGAAATTTGAAATACTTTATCTTAATAATTTTTTTTGGTTTCTAGTGAAAATATGGTGAACTCGTGTGGTTAGTGCGTTTGATCCCCAGACAACACCTAAAATATTTTTCACAGCCCCACCTCTCGCGGGCGTTGGACAAATATCCGAGAGTATAACTGTCTTGAAAAACTTTTCAAAATACAAAATTGTTCTTCGGAAATAGCAGAAGGCCCCTTACATTTGTGTAAAGTATATAACACACACAAAACGAACAGCGTAAATATTTGGATTTTGTATTTTTTTTAGTGTAAATATGAAGGCAGTGGCCGGATGTTAAAAATGTTTACGCTTGTACAATTTTTTTTTTATCAGAAACTCATACGAAATTTTATTATCCTACCTCACAATTTAAGGCGAAAACAATACGATCGATTACCTTTGACGTTGACTAATTCCGTTGCATCTACACGTATCTATTTTTCCAGAACACCGAAAGAAGGAGAAATCCTAGAAGGTAATGCTCGGTATGAAGGATACTCTATGGATCTCATTGACAACATAGCACAAATTCTTGGGTTCAAGTATGTATTCGAGTTAGCTCCAGATGGAAAATATGGATCTTTTAACCAGGTTACCAAGCAATGGGATGGTTTGGTCAAACAACTGTTGGATGGAGTGAGTTATATCCACACGTTCTTATGTTACTGTTTATACTAGTTTAAATATAATTTTATTCAAGAACGCGGATTTAGGTATATGCGATTTGACAATGACTTCCGCTCGTCGACAAGTAGTTGACTTTACACCTCCTTTTATGACCCTGGGAATCAGTATTCTGTATTCAAAACCAGAAAGTCCTCCACCTGACTTGTTTTCCTTTCTTTCACCTTTCTCACTTGATGTTTGGATTTATATGGCAACCGCATACTTAGGCGTTTCCCTACTACTTTTTGCCCTATCGAGAATGGCGCCAGATGACTGGGAGAATCCACATCCATGTAAGGAACCCGAGGAGGTAGAGAATATTTGGAGTATTATGAATACTACATGGTTGACAATGGGGTCCATTATGGGTCAAGGGTGTGATATTCTTCCAAAGTAAATATAGAGTTGATGTAAAATACACGTGCTTACATACATATGTATGTTTAAATCTGTTTCGATTATAGGGCTGCATCTACTCGTCTCGTTACCGGAATGTGGTGGTTTTTTGCGCTCATGATGTTGAATTCTTATACAGCTAATTTGGCTGCTTTTCTAACCATGTCTCGTATGGATAGTTCTATTGAAAGCGCTGAAGATCTAGCCAGTCAGAGTAAGATTAAATATGGTGCTGTTACTGGTGGCAGTACAATGGGATTCTTTAGAGTATTATGATTATAAAATAAATGTCCAAATATTTTGTAATTCAAAACCCTTTCAAGGATTCTAACTTTAGTACTTATCAAAAAATGTGGGCCGCAATGGAGTCAGCACGTCCCTCCGTTTTTACCAAGAGTAATGATGAAGGTGTTGATAGGGTGTTAAAAGGAA
The DNA here is from genome assembly GCA_905220385.1 of Xylota sylvarum. Taxonomy (NCBI): domain Eukaryota; kingdom Metazoa; phylum Arthropoda; class Insecta; order Diptera; family Syrphidae; genus Xylota; species Xylota sylvarum. The sequence goes on along the minus strand of LR999957.1, from coordinate 62,400,926 downwards.
AACGACTTTATGCTTATCTTATGGAATCCACTACTTTGGAGTATATTGTCGAGAGAAATTGTGAACTTATGCAGGTCGGTGGATGGCTTGACTACAAAACATACGGGGTAGCGATGCCCTTCAGTAAGCAGACATAATTTAAAAATTTTGGATAATTTTTACAGAAAAGATTTTCATAGATTCTCCATATCGCAAACAAATAAGTAAAGCTGTGTTAAAACTTGGAGAAGCTGGTACATTGGCTGAGCTTAAACGGAAATGGTGGAAGGAGAAACATGGCGGTGGTCGTTGTTCACAAATTTCAGAAGGTAGCGCGGATACACCCGAGTTGGGTATTGAAAATGTGGGTGGTGTGTTTCTTGTACTGGGGCTTGGTTTACTTTCATCGATTTCCATTGGTTTAGTTGAGTTTTTGTGGAACGTAAAAGCAGTAGCTATTGATGAAAAGGTAATATTTTGATGATTCAAATGAATGTAATCGTATTTACAAACTAAAATCGTATTTCAGATATCTTTATTTGAGGCATTAAAGTTGGAAACAACTTTCGCTATACAATTCTGGATAACAACAAAGCCAGTGCGTCAGAGTAGTGGTAGCTCAACATCCTCTTCAAAAAGTTCATCAAAATCACTGGAAGCTTCTTCACATAGTATAAACAGCAACGGAAAAACCGTTAGTGATAAGCTACGAAAGATAAGTTCCATGTTTTCGTTGAAATCCTTGAGAAGCAATGCAGCAGAAATGGATAAAGGTAATAAGGAAAAGGTTAAGGACAGGGATAGTAGATCTAGTAAAAATGGTAAATTGATAAACCATGATGTGTAGAATTTCTAATTGATTTCAAATTGGATCACGTGAATTTCTGATTGTAGAGTGGGTGATGAAGATGGAGTTTAAGAGAAGAACGTAGAATATATGTACATAGGCAAACAAAAACATTTACGATAATATTTTCGATTTCAATAAAGTTTATTTTTGAAATGCATAGGTATGTTAAAATTAGAATTATTCTTTAATTTTTCTTCTTTTACGAGTATTGCCGAGAATTCTTCGTGCATTGGATTATATGTACAAACTTGGGCTCTTGTTCTAAAGACTCAAGCGCGACTACGTCTGATTGTCTGTTTACTGTACTAATGACAAAAAAATTCCCTTTTGCAGTACCACATATCCGGCGGAGTACCACAAGGAACGGTACTAGATCCTATCCTGTGGAACCTTATGTATGATAGGGTTCTAAGGCTTGAAATTCCCAACGAAGCCGAAGATATTGCAATTGTAGTGGCAGCGAAACACCTGGGAGAAATAGAGGACATTGGGAATGAATGTATCCGAAAAGTGAGACGGCGGATGGCAGCAGTCGGGTTAGAGCTCGCCGAACATAAAACGGTATATAAATCTAATAGTAGTATCACTTGACACTAGCATCACTAGTATCGACACTAGCGCCTCTAACGAGCGAGGAAACTATTCACTATTTTTCTCATTCGCTCCCAACTATCCATTTGCTCTTACAGTCGCAGATATCAAGTGAGAAGAGAAGAAAGAGAACAAAGAGAAAACATACAGAAAAGCTACAATCCGTCTGGAACGGATCGTATGATACCCTATCCTCATCTCTATAAAGTGAGCGTGGCCAAATTGCATTTTGTACTAAAATATAGCTATAATGTCGAACGTTTGAGGATGTTACATGTAAAATTTTATCAAAATCTGTTTTTTCAGGAAAACGCCCCCAAAAAGTGGGCGTGGCCAAAACTGTTCTATGGGTGAATTGTAGGGAATCTGAATACCTAAATATTTTTCGGTTTCATAGAATTTAGTGAAGTTATAAAAAAGTAGGCGTGGCAGTGGGCGGATGTGAAAAAATTTTACACTTGTACTGTATCTTTTTCTTGGAAGCCCAGATATGAAATTTCAGCGTCCTAGTTAAAAATTTAAGGCCTAAAAATCGGTTTTGTGACGAAAACGCCCCCAAAAAGTGGGCGTGGCCAAAACTTTTGTATGGATGAATTGTAGGGAGTCTGAATGCCTAAATATTTGGTCTTAACAAAATTTTTCGGTTTCATACAATTTAGTGAAGTTATGAAAAAGTGGGCGTGGCAGTGGGCGGATTTAAAAAATTTTTACACTTGTACTGTATCTTTTTCTTAGAAGCCCAGATATGAAATTTCATCGTCGTAGCTCGAAATTTAAGGCCCAAAAAGCGGTGACATACGGACGGACGGTCATCGCTCAATCGATTTCGTTATTGATGCTGATCACGAATACTTTATAGGGTCTATCTCGATTATTTCTCTATGTTACAAACTATGTGTCAAACTTAATATACCCTTAGGATAGGGTATAAAAAAAGAGAACCAAACAAACACACAAAAAAAAGGTGAAAAGCGAGAATACAGAAAAAACCATACAGAAAAGCTACAATCCGTCTGGAACGGATCGTATGATACCCTATCCTCCTCTCTATAAAGTGGGCGTGGCCAAATTGCATTTTGTACTCAAATATAGCTATAATGTCGAACGGTTGAGGATGTTACATGTAAAATTTTATCAAAATGGGTTTTTTGATGATAACGCCCCCAAAAAGTGGGCGTGGCCAAAACTGTTCTATGAATTGTAGGAAATCTGAATGCCTAAGTATTTGGACTTAACAAAATTTTTCGGTTTCATATAATTTAGTGAAGTTATAAAAAAGTAGGCGTGGCAGTGGGCGGATGTAAAAAAAATTTTACACTTCTACTGTATCTTTTTCTTGGAAGCCCAGATATGAAATTTCAGCGTCCTAGTTAAAAATTTAAGGCCCAAAAATCGGTTTTGTGATGAAAACGCCCTCAAAAAGTGGGCGCGGTCAAAACTTTTGTATGGGTGGATTGTAGGGAATCTGAATGCCTAAATATTTGGTCTTAACAAAATTTTTCGGTTTCACATAATTTAGTGAAGTTATGAAAAAGTAGGCGTGGCAGTGGGCGGATTTCAAAAATGTTTACACTTGTACTGTATCTTTTTCTCAGAAGCCCAGATATGAAATTTCATCGTCCTAGCTCAAAATTTAAGGCCCAAAAAGCAGTGACATACGGACGGGCGGACGGACGGTCATCGCTCAATCGATTTCGCTATTGATGCTGATCATGAATATATATACTTTATAGGGTCTATCTCGATTATTTCTCTATGTTACAAACTATGTGTCAAACTTAATATACCCTTAGGATAGGGTATAAAAATTGAATGATCGTTTTATGTCCTGCATAAATTAACTATACTTTCTATATATACTATATTGTACCGAAGTACGACGACAACGTCGAACGTTTGAGGATGTTTCATATAAAATTTCATCAAAATCGGTTTTTTGATGAAAACGCCCCCAAAAAGTGGGCATGGTCAAAACTTTCGTATGAGTGAATTGTAGGGAATCTGAATGCCTAAGTATTTGGCCTTAACAAAATTTTTCGGTTTCATATAATTTAGTGAAGTTATGAAAAAGTGGGCGTGGCAGTGGGCGGATTTCAAAAATTTTTACACTTGTTCTGCTTCTCCTTCTCAAAAGCTCAGATATGTAGGTTCATCCTCCTACCTCAAAATTTAAGGCCCAAAAAGTGGTGACATACGGACAGAGGGACGGACGGACATGCCTAAATCGTCTTCGCTATTGATACTGATCACGAATATATATACTTTATGGGGTCTATCTCGATTATTTCTCTATGTTACAAACTATGTGTGAAACTTAATATACCCTTAGGCTAGGGTATAAATAGATACAACTCAAAAGGAGTTAATTCCGTCAACCGACTATGCGCACTGAGAATGTGGTGTGCTTTTTGGACGGTATCAGATGATGCTTTATGTGTTATTGCGGGAATGATACCAGCGGATATCTTGGCTATCAAGCTACAAAGGACCTACGATGCCAAAATCCAGGAACTGCTTGCTTCAGTCAAAGATATGAAACTGGAAGAAAGACAGCAAAGCATGAGCATGATTCCATCTTTCCCATCCAGGAGAGATGGAATCAGTCAACAAAGGGGAGATGGACTCATAGACTTATACCGGACATACAAAAATGGATGAACCGGCACCACGGAGAAGTGGATTTTTATCTCACCCAATTGCTAACCGGGCATGGCTGCTTCCGAGCTTATCTAAACAGGTTTGGGCTTGATAAATCTCCTATTTGTTCAAACTGCGGAGATGCTAAAGAGGATGCAGAGCACGTATTTTTTTAGTGCCCACATTTTTGTATAGAATGCAGAGGTCTTGAGGAAGGAATTGGAGAAATACTATCTCCCGAAAATATTGGGAACTGTATGTTGACATAGAGCGCAATATGGGATGATGTGAAACAAACCCAAACGGCAGCTTCCTCGGAACAAGGAACGTTAAACAGGGAACGAGGAGCATAAAGTGCTAGTGAAGTAATACCTAACGGTAGTCCCGCGGGGAGAGTGGTTGAAATGTGAAGGGTTTGGGTTAGTACCTAGGCTTATTCCTGGCATCGAGTATTCAGATTTGCGAATCGTGCATGCCAGGAGCCCGGGTTACTGGTATCTTTAGAAGATTACATATCCGTTGGCGCAATCAAAAAAAAAAAAAACTCTCTGGGTTGAAGCGAACCTATGTATGTATATTTAGGACCTACATATATTTATCTATGAGAGATAGTGGAAAGGAGGAAGTACCTTGGTAGGTATTAAGGTAGCGTTAATATTGAAGAGGCAAATAGTAAGTTTTATTTTAAGTTATAGGCTAGCTAAGGATATACATATGTCTGTAGGTATGCTTAGAATACGATACTTCGCGATCTCCTTTCCCATCTCTTTTATTTCGCAGTCAAATTAGGGCTTAGCTTCTTTCTTTTAGCTTTAGATTATACCGCAAGACAAAATGTTTGAGCAGGTGATGAAGTAAAAGAGTAGACAAAAACCTGCCCCATATGACGAGCGTAGGTAGGTAGGTGAGTGGGTGTTGATGAGGCTAGTAAGCCACCTTATCACACTTAGGTCCTTGTGGACCCATTGTGATGCTTAATGGAGGTTTTGGTCCCAGTTCCTATACTGGAGTTTTCCTAGTTGCTTCCTTACTGCTCCTTGGTAAATAGGGTCTTCAACCAACGTCATGTCCTTATAAACCTGGAAAGATTTTGAAGTGAGACATCAGATAGTCCTAGAAATAATATGTTTCTACTGTTTTGCTCCTCAATTGACATAGGCTTGGACAGTGACACAGGAAATGTCACTCTGTATTTGTTGTTATCGTTGAATTTAAGTTTCATTGTGTGGTTTCTTAGAAAATGGTGGACAGTGTGTGGATCTACCAATTTTGACAGAGGTTTCCTTTCATTTTGTAGTAGTTTTTTTGGTTTTGCCATTGTAAGCGATTTCCATCTAATTATCTCCCTGAGGTTAGAGAGTGGTAAGTTCACATAAAAAACGAGGTGATACAATGTGCCCAATACATAAGTGTATTTTAAAGCTTAAAGCTGCTTTCCCAAATGCAGCACTACCTACTTCCTGAATCAGCAACCATTCCTAAATGCAAACTCAAAATGATGACACAACCATTACGTTCCGAAATGCATTGTGAACGAATAATTCGATTGTTCTCTCAATTCGAGTTATTCGAATTACAATTGAGCCAAGTCGATTGTTATTCGCGATTTTTATCCGTCGATTTTTATTCGTCAATTATTATTATGTCAATTGTTGACCTGCGATTGATCATCATCCCTCATTGCGTGTAAATATTTGCCGATTCTTCAACTTCGGTGAGAGAGAGAGAGAGAGATTGTACCACTCTACGTTTAGATGGATGTAGTGTATTATACGCGTTACTACGTGGTGCGCATTGGGCTTGTGAGTTTTGTGTAATTTTTGTTTTGTGCTTTTTTATACCCTATCCTAAGTGTATATTAAGTTTAACACATAGTTTGTAACATAGAGAAATAATCGAGATAGACCCTATAAAGCCTACTTTTTTATAACATCACTAAATTATATGAAACCGAAAAATTTTGTTAAGTCCAAATATTTAGGTATTCACATTCCCTACAATTCACCCATAGAACAGTTTTGGCCACGCCCACTTTTTGGGGGCGTTTTCATCAAAAAACCGATTTTGACAAAATTTTACATGTAACATCCTCAAACGCTCGAGGTTATAGCCATATTTGAGTACGAAATGCAATTTAAATAATAAATTCCTTTGACCGGATTTTTTGACTGAATTTAAAAAAAATAGATTCGGTCACATTTCACATTTTTTTGGTGGCAACACTGGTTATATTTTTTACACGAATGGAAAGAAATTTTAACGTACTAACCACTTGAGACGCTGCGCCCCTATGTGAATACATACATATATATATGTATATATGTATGTACATTCATGCTTATTTTCGTATTTAAGTCAGCTTGTCCTGATATCTAAATAAGCTGATCACTATTCCACTGTGATTTAATAAACGTCGTGCTGAACTTTAGTTACTTTTTTTATTCAAAACAAAATCATTTTTTATATAATATTCTCTATAATTTTATTTCATTTTATTAAGTTTCTATACTGTTATTAAGAATTTGTCATTTCATCTAAATTTTCCAATTTAATAATAATATAATAATAATAATAATAATCATAATAATTGTATATATATAAATATACCTTTTGGTTTGTTCGGATAATAATTGGTTTATAATAATATCGTACTGTTTGAATTCCTCTTTATGTTCTTGTTTATATTAAAAAATATTATTTGTATGCTCTTTTTTCAAATCAGTAAATCTGAATATGTTTGGTTTATTTTATTTGATTTTAGAATAGGGATGCTTTATAAATAAAAAATATAACGTATGCAAATGTTGAATATGTTTGAGTACAGTTTCATTTTATCCTGTCAGCCCTTTTTTAGATTTAAATGCAACAGAAACTTGTTTCCTCTTTATAATAAAATAAACTTAAAATCCAAAGGAATACTTATTTTTAAATAAACTGTTTTATATTATGTATTAAATTTTGCTGTATGGAGTACTTAAAATTTGTGTGTGCAATTCTACTTAACAAAACAAACTAGGTTGTTATAGGAACCTTGTGAAATGAAATGTATTAAAGTATCAATTCTAGGGCAGTGATTGATAGTCGTGAGATTAATTGGAATTCTTCTCGTAGCTCGTTGAGTTAAAAAACTAATTTGTACACATACACATTATAATAGGTTGCACATTCTTACGATTTATGTAAAGCTCTGATACATGTCTCACTTGCAAACTGAAGAATGTAAATGTGTTATTACATATTTAAATATTGCATCATTGAGGTTCTCAAGATTTCCAAATTACTTAGGTAATTCCGGAAAATGGCAAAACACATTTCTGAGAATTTATATTAATTTCTAATTTCTATAATACGTGCGAACATACTACTGCAAGCTCAAGTTTGAATAACTTTTGTCTAGTATAATAACGTTTGTAGTCAGAAGTTTGTTGATACTTTTTTGGTTGGTTAGTAAATAAAATGTTTACAATATTTTGCTGTCCCACGGTCTATGCAGAGTTTTAATAAGGTTGAATAATAAGGCTGAAGCCGTTATTGAACGAATTGTGTAAAAATATAACACTTCAGTATCCATTTTTGATGAAAGAAATACCCAATGGTAGTTATTGATGCATGAGTGAACTAATTACTATCTTCACATTAATTCTCACATCTCGGCAAGAATAGAGACCTATAACGATGTACATACAAAAGTCCAAATGTTAGAGACGTTCGTTGCGTCGTTTGGATAACGAATAGAACAAATTCCCATCATTTCCAACCGTACATAATATCGTTGGCACTATTGCCGCGATAAGCTAATCACTGCCATAGAGTTCTAATTTGTTGTCCCAGTACGGACAGTTGGACGTGTTACCAAAGTCCTAGTCTGCATTGTGCTCCAATTAGTAATTGCGTATCTGTGACTATAAACTGTCATGATACATTTTTTTGATTTTATAATAACAACTTTTTTTCCATGGTTTTGTAACACTTATAATAATGCAATAAAGGGCAGTGCAATTGGGCTTAATAAAAGATTGTAAGTCTTACATACACTACAATGCAAAAATATAAAAGAAAAAAAGAAACTAAAAAACATTTTGATTCAAACATTTAATAATATAACATATATGTATGTATGTATGCGGTCGCCTGTGTTTTTCTTTTTTATAGTAAGTTTTCTGGTACAAAATTTTGTGAACTTTAGGTCAAAATGTCGAATGATTTCGTTTTTAATTATTTGTATGCTTGTTATATGTATATCTATTAATCTCAGTCTTTTACTAACATTTTTGTTGTTGTTTAACAAATATATTTTCTTAATATTTATTAAATGTTCGTCGTAAGCGCAAACAATCGGGAATCACAAATCTTTCATGAAATCTCGCAAATAATGCAAATACATATGTATGTACGTAACTATATAGCAATTACATGAATTTATTTTGAAAGAAATGTAAAGAGGTAAATGCACCAACAAACAATTTATTTATTTATTTTCTCAATATATATTTCACAAACAAGTTTTTTGTGGGTAAGTGTGGCAGTAAAGAATCAGTAATATTCCATTTTTTTATTCTTTATAACTGTTGTTTAATAATTCCATAGACCGTAAATAAATGCAAATATAATATCAAATTAATTTACTGAAAAAATTGACTTTTATATTGCCTTTAAAAGTTAGTTGACATAGAACTATTTTATTCACGCTTTTTCATGGATTATTGTGTTTAAAATTTAAATTTTAACTTTTATGAGTACTTAATATATATTTCATATAGTGGGCATTCGAAAAAAAATATTTAAATTTATCGTGGAGTTATTTTTAGGGCTTCAAGGTAAATAAATAAATTAAATAAACGGGTAATCAAATTTCTTGGAGCCTTAAAATATACAAATCATTCCCCGGAAATCGTTCTGTTTTTTTTTTTTGAATTGGGAGTGCGACTGTTTATTTTAAGAAATGAAAAGGAAAATTGCAAATGAAACAAATGTTATGTACAATATCTCCTCATAATTCTTTTATTTGTTTATTTAGAAATAGTTCGTTTCTAATTCATAATTTATCTGGTACATATACTGTTTTTAAAGTTAATGTTCTTCCCTACACCTTAAAGAAAAACAAATAAATAGTTTTCTTTAATATTAATTAAAAATTTGTATTTTTTTTAAATAAAAAAATCACTTTAATTTATTTATTAAATTTCTAAAGCGGTTATTTCTTATATAATTCTTAATTTGTAATTTTTTTAATTATAATATATATATATATATATTTATATGTATATATTTTATTTTATTTAAGAAGCACTTGAATATATCATGTAATAAAAAAGAAGTATGTATTTCTAAATATAATTATTTATATTTATTTAATTTTAATGTTACGGATGCCTTTGTTTTTTTTTAATGATTTATAGAGATGAATAAATGAAACAAAAAGCGCTCAAGTTTTTCTTTTGATTTGGAAGTGCGAAATTAAAGAAAAATAAAATATGTGAAACTAAGATAATGGATGGTTTACAGATCTACCGGGTGAATGATTTTATTATATCAAAACAAAATATCGCTCGCCTTGGGAAAAATAAAATCAAGAACAAAATTGTAGATTACTTAGATTGATAGTCGCTTTGATACCCGCTACTTCAATTCGAAGCCTATACAATCTATATCTTGGAATCCGTTTCAACGAGAAGTTTAATCCTCACGCTGAGAATATTTTAGTGCACCCACCGCTGAGGAGTCTTAGTGGTCTGAGCAAAAAGACCAAACTACTGATCTATAAGCAACTTATCAGACCGATCATCACCTACGGTTATCCCATCATATTGTTAAAAAGCAAGGTCCTCCGATCTTGTGCTGGTCTTTGGCGTAAGTCTAATTCAGTGAAGTATAACCCTACTAGGAGGTTCTACGAAAACAGAGGGATAGTATCCATCAACAACTTCATGACACAAATGTCGACAAAACTTCTGAGAAATCTCTCCAACTGAACGAATTCCTCAATTTCTCAGACAACACATCGAGCGCACCCAGCGATACCTCAGCACAAAAGTCTTCACAGACATCAGATTCGAATACATCATGAACAGAGAACTTTCACCATTCTACAGAAAAGCAACCACCAACCATTGCTATTACACTACTACTATGGAACATCCAGCTTATGGCTTGCCTAGGAAATACCTGATCCGCGAATCTCAATTACGCAGTCCATCTGAAACAATTCGTGACTGCGAAACTTTTTCTGGAACCCAATGCAAATCCATTCTTTTCTGACAACCAGGCAGCCCTAAAAGCACCAGCAAATCCAGGAACCAACTCGAAATCGATGAATGCAAAGAAAAACTTAATATCTTGGCAATCTCCTCTGAAGTCAAGCTGATTCGAGTACGTGGTCACTCCAATAGACCAGGGAACGAAGTTGCGGATGAGCCGGCGTGGAGGGGGTGGGAAACACAGATGCGTCTACGATTACAATCTTTAAGCCTTAAAGATTGTTAAAACCGCATACAGCAGCTCGTTCGCAAAATACCACGAAAATATGTGGAAAGGACTGCGACGGGTTTGCTGCCAACATCATGACTGAGTGCTGACAAAGAGCTTGCTCGATCTTGGCGGAAGACAATTAAGGTACATCGTCAGCCTATATACCGACGACCGACACATCAACTTCAACAAAGACGAATATAGATTGGTGACATCTATCACTTGCCCGGGATGCGAGGAAGAGAAAGAAACCATCGAGCACTTCTTCTGTGAATGCCCTTCATTAGGGGCGCTAAGATACAAACACCTGGAAAGACATGTCCTACTCGGACTGAGTTATCTTAGACGTTACAGTTTCGGAAAACAACGAGCCCAATCGGCGGCTTACGTAATGAGGATGTTCCTTCCAAACCAACTACGTCGGATAAGCCCATCATCATTATCTTTTCTTTCTTTCTTTCACCTTCTCTTTTTCTTTTTCCTGCACAGACTTCAATCACTCAACGACACCTACTTTGTTCTCGTATCTAAAATGTGATAAGACTCAAATCTAAAAATGTAATAACGCCGAAATATTCACCCTTATTGTCGTCGTCGTCTGGCGAAAACGACTGGCGACATCTGTCGAGTCGAGGCGTTTGGAATTTCACATTGCGTAACTAAAACGACACGACTCTCTGAACACTTATATTCCACATACATTCCACACACTGCACACATGTGTTTTGACATTTGAGTCGACGAATTTATATTTTTCGTGTGACTTGGTGGAAAATGTTTTAAAAATAATTTGAAAATTAATGAAATGTTGAAATTAATCTGGGACTAGATGATGATTTAGTGGGTGATTCTAGTGAAAAGATATGTATGTATGTCATTCCAATGGCGACTAACATCAATGATTATGCCAAAGGGATATTTTTCCATTTCATGCAATAATTGTTGAAATTGTCTTTTACTTGTTATCTTTATTCTGAAAAATACTATAACTGACATATTCGTTCTTTTCGTCATTCAAAAAGTAAATACACATATTTTTCTTCAACACTTAATCACACAGTCGTTCGCAAAATTATCGACGACAAAAATATAACATTTCCGCGACAAACGTCGTCATAAAACGCCTCAGACAATACCGACGATCGTCGCCGAAAAATACAATCCACATACTTTGACATTTCAGACGACTGTTGTCGATCGGCGCCGCGACAAATGTCGTTCAGTTGTCATCGCCAATGCCAAACAGTCGCGTCGTTTTTTTTTAGAGTCGTAGACGACGACGACAATAAGGGTGATTGGAAATGGGAATTGTTGTTAACTTTGGGCGATATCTTATAGTTTTTCCGAGTTACGACGTATTCTATTTTAGAAAATTAGTATTTGCTGCATATTGCCCAAAATATTTCTAACATTTGTCATTTGTTTGTAAAACTGTACATTTTGCATCATCACCCTTATTCCGAGCGGCGTTTGAGAGGCGTTTCGTCAGTAAAACGACAAACTGGAATTATGTGGAGCGTTTGTACGCGTGAAAGCTGAAAACGACGCGCGGAATAAGTGCGACAAAGTCTAAGATAAACGTCCAAAATTACTTCAGCGTTCGCTCCGCTGACCCCCCCCCCCCCTCCCCCGCTTCGATGCTCCTTAATGATCGTTGTAATAGCTTGGACATTAATACATTTTAATCAAATTTTAATTTATTAAAAGGATTTCCCCTCTTCTCCGCTCATGCAATTTCGGTGCTCCGATAAGGGTAGCTTTTTGTTGTCAATTAGCGCCAATGCGTAAACGTAAGGCCACATACGCGTATTACAAGATTTGATACTGTGTGTATGTCGACTGTTATGGAGCAGCGAAGAGGAGCAAGCGGTGACGTAATAGTTAAAATCAATAGCTATTGATAGTCTATAGACTTACAAGAATACTAGGTATGAGCTGAAATGTTGGAATTAAAGCTGAAGCTTTTAGAATATAAAGTACTGATTTTGACAATCACTCGAATTTTATGGCTTTTTTACAAAGTGCTGCTCACAGACATCTGTGACAATCAGACCTGCCTTGTTAGGTTTGAGTTTATGATCACTCTATTTAATCTACAAATATAGATTCTGGCAGTTCACTTAATGCTATGCGCCGTTTGAGTAGGGATATTAACAAAATTCATATCTCCTATGAATAGCATAACATTAGAACCGAAACCTTTCTGTGGTGCCGATTGGGTTTTAGCCATAGCGCTGTTTAACGATTTGGGAATATAAACTTCTAATAGCCCAATGAATAAGTGTACCAGGGGTTATGAAATAAAAAAGACTAATCAAGCCTTATTCCAACAAACTTCATTACTAAAGAAATAATGGTTTTCACTTCTAAGAATCAGTGCAGTTTATAGCTGTGAATTTGAATATTTAAATTTGTCTATGTTTAAAACTTACGCGTGATATAGTTTTTTTACTTCCACAATGGTATTACATATATACAAAGAACTCGAAATGTAAAACCGAAGAATGTGCACATTGTACATACATATGTATGTAGGTACACTATTTTAACCGAAAATAACCATTACAAGGGTGACTTATCAGTAAAACTCTAGGAAGGCTTATTAAAATAGAAACCAACGAATTTCGTACTTAAATAGTGCTAAGAGTTTATAGGATTAACAGAAACGTAGAAGTTGTGGTTTAATATGAGCCCAATTAGCTGTTTCGAGGTCTTACTTACCTGATTTCGTTTTCTTGGGACTTATACTTAAATCCGTCAAGCACTTCAAGAAAGGCAATCTCCAATCATTTTCGTATACATACACACATATATGTACGAGTATGTACCTCTTTTGGGGATTTTGAACAGGCCTCTTGGACATATGAATAGTAAGCGAAATAGAGATTTCTCATTAAGTTCATAAACATTGGCAGTCCTATTATGTATTAGATCGAAACGAAATTTTCTTCGATTTCGTATCCGTTTCGGGTCACTTATCGGAAATATTTTCCGAGGTTTTCATCGCTGAAAAAGTCGTGCTTCATGATATTTACGTCCAATTTTTCGTGATGGAAATAAATTTATACAGGTTTAAAATTTCTTTACGAAAACGGATATTATCAAGGTGCCAAGCGGTGCTGTTGGAATATTCTTGTTTATAGCGGAACGGATATCATAATGTGACTGGGGGTGAGTTTGGAAACGTTAAAAGCTGTGTATCGATGCTGCATCGCTGCTTATGTGTGATTCCAATGCACAACATACCTCATGTAGTTGCCATAATTATCTAATTAGCGTTTCATAACTAAAGATGGATACGTTCCGTATTCTAGGCACTAGGTTGTTAAACGTTCCTCATTAGTCGAGAGATCCAGATTTGACAGAAAATTAAGGCATTTTGTTTTCGAGATAGTGGACTGGATCTGTAGGTAAGAAAATTCTGGAAAATTCTCCATACGTTTGAAGTCAGTTAGCGAAAGGTCAAAAACAGCTGATCGATTAGTATTTTGTTTACACTGAGCTCGTAATCGTGTGAATAACAAAAATCTGCATTACCTGCGTTCATAAACCTACCTATAAACTTACGCAGGCCGGCAGGAATGTAGTAAGCTCATAAACATCAAAAATGCACAGTAAATAAATTAGCGTCGGTTAGATCGTGCAGATAAAATAAAGTATCTGCAGTAAAGCAGGCGAAAAATATTTTCGATTTGCAGGTACAAAGAGGTAGATGCGGTTGAGCTTTCGCAGATTACTGGGTTTACGAATTCGCCCTTACTTTTCGACCATTCTTTATAAATGGATTACGTACGATAAATAAAATAATAAAATAATTAAATACCAAGTGAATTAACTTGAGGTAACCAGAGCATATGATCAATTGTGCAATCCGTGAAGTGCTTTTTTTTACAGTAAAACACAATTCTAAGGTTAAGGTATTTGTTGTCTATTTTTCGCACAGTTTTCTTTTCCACACAAATAATTTTATCACTAAGGTACTTTGAAAACCACAGTCACAGTCCTATGTATCATCATCATGGCATCCGATCGGAACGACGGAATTTTTTTCGATTCGCACGAAATCGTTTCGAATTTCGTACAATGGTATTCGCTCCGACACTCTTATCGAAAACATTTCCGAAAGGAAATGATGTACAATGTCGTACGACGTATTACATTTTTTTGTGCTAGTTGGTATGATTTTTTATCAGAAGTTCTCCGACAGATATTCGTCACGGAGAAATTTTTCGATTTTTCGTAATATATGTAAATACATTATCTATGTATATGCGTTGGTAGTTTCTGCACGAAAACGAATAGCCAGCCCTATCGTGATATCCGTTCTGAAAAAGTTACGAATCGTAAGAAAATTCGTATCATAGACCTATTATGGTATCGGATCGAAACGGAATTGTCTCCGATTCGCACGAAATCGTAAAATTTCATATGGTATCCCTTCCGACACTCATATCGAAGACATTTTCCGAAAGGGGATGATGAACAACCTCGCACAACGGCTACCTCCAACGTATTGCATTTTTTCTGTCAGTTGTTGTGATTTTTTCTCCAAAGTTCTCCCACAGATATTCGTCGCTGAAAAATTTACGTTTTTTCGTGGGGTAAATACGAAAACAGATACCATCAAGAGAGCAATACCAAATCTATAAAGTAAAATAAGTCAGACTTTAATACCATTATTTACTAAAAGAACATCACCACAATCGGTTGATTAGTTCAGAAGTTGTTTGTGAAAACGATTCGACAGAATTATATTATTTTCTGTTCTTACAGAATAATACATGTTAAAATTTTGTACATATTTTGTCACACAGAGAAATGTGGTTGAATGGGCAAAAATCAAAAGACAAAACAATATTCCATGCCATAATTGTCAGCGATTTACTCATACAGCTGCCAATTTTCATATGGAGTACAGGTGCGTTAAATGCGGAGGTGGTCATGATGCAGGGAAATGCCCTCTGAATGACAATTTAGATAGAGCACAGCTATACTGCGTTCTTTGTAAGGAACACGGGCATCCTGCTTCTTATGGAGGATGCAAGGCACATACGGCACTTAAAAGAAGCTTAAACAGAGGGCTTTCCTTGCAAGAGAAAATAATAAAGAGCAAGGACATATGTTCCAAATTTTTTTCGAAAAGGGAGTCAGCTTTTCTGATCATTTGCGCGGCACAAAAATTCCTTATGTGACGAGTTCTACCTCACAACCATACACATCAAAGACAAGTCCACTAGAGGATATAAAAAGTGCAATAGTGAACGCAATGAAAATTCAATCAAAAACTCTTGAGGTGCAATCGAAAAGGATCGACACTTTTTTTTGACATAATTTGACATTTGGATAGTGATGAATAGAATTACATTTAGATACCTATCTTATTATATTAATATATTTGAATGTGAACTCTATTATCACTAACAGTCGGAGGGCGACTTTACTTTCTTGCACGCCATAAGCCTGACATCGTTCTTCTTTGCGAGACGAAGCTGAATAAACGCCACAACTTAAGTTTTGCGGACTACTCCCTTTACAAGGATGACAGGGTTAATGCCAGTCAAGGCGGAGGCACAGCCATTCTTGTCAAGAGAGGAATATCGTGTCGCAAAGTAGAACATTTCGAAATACAAAGTTTTAGCTGTATGGAAACGACCATCATATCATTTGATCTAGGAAAAAGTAAAGTTTTGAAAATAATTAGTACATATGCCGCTTGAAGTAGTATTCAAAATTTTACGGGTAAATTTACACGACTTTTCCATTTCCAATTTTAACAAAACTGACTGGAGTCGTTTCGAAAGATTTGCCGCGACGGAATGTAGGCAACAGTTTCAGAACTCGACAATACCTAACAATATGAACTTAACGAATTCGGAAATTGATACAGGAAATTAAATACAGTAATAAGTGACTCTATAGAATCCTTAGTACCTAAATTTAACAGTAAAAATTCCATGGAATGTTATCTAACTCCGATGATTCGGCGATTACTAAAATACAAAAGCTTTCTATTAACTAGAGTAAATTATTTCTATCGAAATTTTAATTATGTCAACAATGTAGAACTTATACGATTGAAGGCTCTTCTAAGAAATGTCGTTTGAAATCTCAAAGATTGTGGATTGTATTTTTCGACGACGATTATCGCTATTGTGTGAGATGTTTTGTGACGACATGTGTGATAAAGTGTTAAAGAAAAGTATGTGTATTTAATTTAGTTAACGAAATGAAAGAAAATGTCAGTTATAGTATTTTGCAGAATGAGGAACAGAAATAAAAGACAATTCTAACATTTATTGCATGCAATGGAAAAAAATCCCTTTCGTAAAATCATTTACAATGGGCCTAACAAAAAGTGATGTTAATCGATAATGGAATGAATTATCTTGGCAAATGGCAAACGTTTGTTCGTACATATGTATATATTTGTAATTAATCCGTCAGGTAGTAGGACTAATGTGGGAGACAGACTGCTGGTATTGATACCATGGTATAGTTAATACCACAACCCCTGACAGACGGCATTTTGTAGTACACGTTAATTTTTGTAGTATACTTTGACGTTTATGCATGAATTTTTGAATTCAATGTAACGTCATTGATTCGGTTACTTTTGAAACTTCCTATAAATAAATTAATTTCGATGAAATGTTTCCAGTTTGAAGGTCCAATTTGTTTTTTCTCGGATCTAGTATATTATTGAAACAATTTAGATAATGTGGTGTCCTCTTTAAATCCATTTTCCAAACTTGAGGATATACTTCTTTGTTGTGAAGAAGCTACGAAGAATCACCAATAGGGAGAAAGTGGCGGTGCAGTCAGTAAGAACGGGTATACCACCAAAAAATTACGAGTTTCAATACCGGGTTTGTTTCGTGGTATACTAGCTTTTAACGTGGTATTGGGGTGACAGACACGTGGTATAGAACATGGTAAACACTAAAGGAACTACAATAGGTGTTTCTCTTCGCTACAAGTTCAATCTGGTGAACTAGGTCGTCTCCGTCCGTAGAACATGTCATCAGCATCCGCTCAATCATCATCATCAATATTTTCCACCAGGTCACAAGAAAAATATAAATAAAAATATAAATTCGTCGACTCAAATGTCAAAACACATGCGTGCAGTGTGTGGAATATAAGTGGTCAGAGAGTCTTGTCGTTTCAGTTACGCAATGTGATATTTCAAACGCTTCGACTCGACAGATGTCGCCAGTTGTTTTCGACAGACGACGACGACAATAGGGGTTTTCGAACTACTGCACCAGAAATAGATTGAATCGGAGTCTGATCTGGGATTTAGATTTCCTTTTTAATAAAAAAAAAAACTGACAAGCTTTATCATTGCCAATAATTACTGCTGCTGCGCCCAACTGATGTACAATATCTGGAATCGGAATACGTATTTGATTGTATACTTCACCAGGTTTCGAACTCACAAGTTCAATTTGGAAATTGTTCATAATTTACATAAATAATAATTGTTACGTGACCCTGATTTAAAAAAAAAAATATTTGAGCGATATTTCTCTAAAAAAAAACAATCAATTTGAAATGATTGGATAAAACTGAGCTTGAACTTACTTCTCATTTTTGATTTTATAAAGTTTGATATCTCTTTAAACTCTATAAATTGTACAAACGTTTTTCCGTTTTCTCTATTTAAATATATATTTTTGTGATTTTTTTAAGTTAATTTATATAGATTAGACCTCAGATTGAATATTTCACTAAGAATAACCTTTTAACAATTGTTTTTTCCTTGATTTTTGTTTCTTTTTTTATGTTAAAAAGTGTAGGTATTGCTTTAATATTATTTCTCTAAACATAGGTACGTGATTAAAAGATGCATATAACCGTAAACTCTTTTTCTTTGCATTTATCTTTTTTCCAAAAATTATAAAATCAAATATAAATTTTATAAAATAGAAATTAATACGAGAAAAAAATACTTCTATCATCACTAATATAACATAGAAAAGAAAAACTTCGTACGTAGATTTAATAGGAAACTTAGGTTGTATATCATTTAACATTTTATGAGTATTATTATTTTGTATACAAGTTATACTTTCTAGATGCATAGAATATGATTTTTTCTCATTAAAAATCTAAGTTTTCCTTTCGTTTTTTTTTCAATTTATAAATTTCTAATATACAATTTGCGACTAATGCTATTTTAAATTTTAAATATTTGTTTAAATTTTTTTTTTGTGGTAAAGGTAAAAATGATTTTGTCAAATCTTATATACTTCGTATTTCTTGTAATGTACGTATATATATTTTTTTTATCTGTGATGAAAGAAAGCCTACAAATAATTAAAAGCATTGAAAGGAAGAAAACCAAAATAAAACATCACATTGTGGATAGAAATATGTTTTTTTTTTTATTTTTACAATAAAGAAAAATTTGCCATACAATAAAAATATAAAAAAAAAATATATATATAAAAAATTAACTAACTAATACTAAAAAAAATCATACGTATGAAACTTCAGTCTATGTTTTTTTTAATTTCAATGTAATTGTAACAAAAATAAAAAATATGAATTCATCATTTCATTCTTAATAACTGTCGTTAAACAAATGTGTTATCTTCTTTGGCTGTTTTATTTTATATTTAGAAATATGTTTCGTATATATTACATGCAAAGATTCGTGAAAGTTCTTTAAGTAAACTCTTACAATGGGGCTCATTTTTGGAGAGACAATGCTGCTCTGTTGGCATATAGTCTTATGTGGCGGAAAACTTCGAAATCGATTATTTAGATTTACCTACGCTTTGTGTTTTAATTAAGTTGTATTTTTTTTTCTTTTTGTTAAAAAAAAAGTCAAATCAAATGCAGATTTTATGATGGATAACAAATGGTCACTATGACGTGAAATTTTGTACACTTAAATAAAATATAGCTTTAATTTTCTGTTTTTGTTTTTTCAAAAGGTTCTTTTTATATATCTATTTACATTATATTTTAAACATGCTAACTAAGTTTAGGAGAACGGAAAACCAAATTTACGACTTTTATTTACATTTTATTATATAGTGCATTAACGAATTTTTAGCAAGAGAGAAAATTAAATCAGCAGTGAAGTTGTGTTATTTATAGCAATTTAAAATAACTATTCCCTTTGTTTTAAGACAGAAATGCTAAAATAAAATAAATCTGCACAGCGGGCACTTATGGCATTTATAACATTGAGTCTAAAGCAGATTCAACTTGTATTGCAACCTGGTGTCGTAAGTAAAAATTATTGCAAAGACAATTTTGAAAACCGTTTAGGCTCTTGTTTAGTTTTCCATATAAAACACATGCGAACAAATTTTTATGTTGTTTTTCCCGGCCTATAACTCAGCAACCGTAAGAGATAATTGAATGAACATAATTACGACATTATAAAATGTATGGGGTATCCGATTGTATTTCGACATAATTCGACTTAGGTTGTTTTTATTTGTTACCCAAAGATTTGTTCAGTTAAGTCGGACGTCGTAAGCTGCATATACAAAATTTTTAACATTTTTTTATAGACTGCTACAACTTGGTGTACTTTATGGAGCTTTGATAAGTATAACTACAATGTGTAACAAAGCAGAAAAACAAGAAAAAAACAGGTTACCCACAAATGGTCATACTTGGCAAAACTTTCCCAGTGTTAAAAGCATTTCACAGTCTTACGGTCGTACTTATTTTAGTTCATCAACTGAAAATGTAACTGTTATTCTTTATTCATTTTGACTTACAGTCCTATTCTGTAACATGAACATATGTACATATGTATGTATATATGGAAAATTTGGTACAAACATTTTTGTAATGTCCAGCGACAACGGCTACTTAAATCTGTTCACTTCAAGGATTAACTTTTGATGCAGACAGTTAGTCTTTTTAATCCATTGAAGAAATAAACTTTTAGCTATAGTTTGTTGAATTTTCATTAGAATATGGAATGAATTGGATTCAATTTTGTTTTATAAAAATTCAAAGATGTTCGGTGTTGACAAATATACAAAAACTGTTTTGAAATGTGTCCCAAAGAAGAGTTTGTCATTTTTGGCCATGACTGATCTAAGCCCTAATCCTTACATGAAGATTAAGAAAAAGTATAGCAACTTATTTACATTCAATAAAATATGATTCACCGAGAAATGAAGCATATTAATGTAAAACCCCCAACTGATTTACAATTTTTTTTAAAGAATGTATAACTCAGCAAAAAAAACTTGGTTAGCATTTAACGATTCTCGAAAAACATTATCTGAATTTGTATGATTACAAACTTGTATGTAATTTACTTCTACTTTTGTTTAGTTCTTGATTTTGTTCAGTTTTATTATATTTTTCTTTCAAAGATGTATCTAAAAATGTCTTTAATCTTATTTATATAATAAATAATTTATTTATTTTTGTATTTTTTTTTTAATAAAATGTTAAATCACTAGAATGTTTCTTTTCTTTCGGTTTAAATTCTTAAATTTATAGTACTATAAACTATTTATGTATATGTATAAATATTTATGTATATAAGTTCATATACATATATTAATATATATATTAACATATGTATATATATATGAATATACATACATATATATTCCCTAACAACGTTTTCGCTCATCATTTCAGTTTTTTTTTCTTTTTTCGGTATAATAATAAACTATAAATATATTATAGCTTGCTAAAGGTGTTTTGTATATAACTTTTTTTTACTATTTTCTTTTATATTAAATATGAAATTTGTTGTGTGTGTGAGTGGAGTTTACTTGAATTAAGCTTACATATTCTTTTCTTTTATCTAAATGGTTTTTCATGTAAAACTTTCTTTTATACTAATTTAGTATATAAATAAGTTAAGGAAGTTTGATAGGCTTATTCCCCAATTTTATTATTTCATTATTAATATTTTACAAGTTTCACATTTGTTTTTGGTTAGTTTATATATGTAGGTATTTGTATATTATTTTTTAATTTATTTTGCAGTAGAAATTCAAAATGAAATATTCGTATATGTATAAATGTTTATGATCGTATTTTAATTCAGTATGAAGAGTAGATTTTTCCTTGTAATATATGCTGTAAACTATTTCATTTCAATAGATATCGTTATCATCCCAGTCCATTGATTTAAGGACAAGCTTATCCAGCTCCTTGGAGTCACCAGAACTACTGTTACGACGACGACGGCTACGACGGTTGAAGTTTGTCCATTTGCGATTTAGTGTGGCGAGATTTTCGTTGAATTGTGGTGAAAATATAGCGGTTGTTAATTTTATACTTGTTGGAGTGGGAGTTGATGCCGATGCTGTTGGTGTCGTACTACAACTTTTATTCTTCTTGCCGCTTCCGATGCCAAATGCTTCCTTATCCTTTAATATCAATCGTTTAGACGGAGTTATTTTTAAACAATGCTTTGTTTTGTTGGTTGATTTGGTATGACCATGAATTACTGCTGATGGTAACTGGTCACCGTTGTCTTGCACACCACTATCGCAGTCATCATCATCATCATCGTCTTCGTCATTGCCAGTTTTGTTGGTGGCCTCATTCAAATTTATGATGAAATGTGTTTCATTTGCATTCTTCGCTGATAGGGATGGCGGCTGAATGGGCGTTGTCGGTGATGAAGTGGTGGTGATGGTGGTGGCTGTTGTTGCCGATTTGATGAGTGGCATGGATTTAGTGTTGCATATCAATCAATCACGGTATATATAACTACAATTCTTGGGGCTCTCTTGTGGACTTGGACTACTGGATGGTGGTGCTGGACTAGAACTACTATTTGACATAACAGGCGATGATCCCGAACTTGAGTTTTGCGGACTATTTGAACGGTGTTGAGTTACTAAAATGAGTACAGATGAAAGTGCATTTGTAGAAAATTAAAATTTTGTATATAACACATATATATGTAAGATAATTAAGTAAAGTAAGAATATCATGCCAGGTAAAAATCAAATTACAAAAACAACTGCCTGCCATATGATATCAATGATATCAATTTTGGGTAGAAAGTATTTTATATGATGTCGTAAATTGAAGAACGCTTGACGAGTCAAAATTAAATTGTGAACTTTTTGCTACGTTGGCCATAAACGATATTACACAATGGGAAGCCTAAGAAACATAGAGCCCTAGGACATACAAGAGTAAACAGTACATGCAGAATTATGGAACTAATACATAAACTTGAAAATTTATCCAATGGACCTTCTACTTTGAATTTTCACAAAAATTTATTTTTTCCTCTCTAGGTATACATATATATATATCTATTTATTGAGTCTCTGTAACCCTGAACCGACACCCACCTCCAGCAAAACAACATTTGTAATGAAAAATTATTTGGCAAAAAACTAAAACGAGAATATCGCCAAGCCTTCAGAGGACGGCTTTTATTTATACGGTGAGTGCATTTACCATCAATACAACTGTCATTTGAAAAAATAATTTTTTTTAGTTCATTTAAATACATATGTACATACCTTATCCTACCAACGTTTAACGTCCCTATAACCTTTTCCTTTCACTCCATCACAGGGTTTATAATCTTAAAGGACTTTAGTTCTAAGTGATGACATTAAATAAATAAAAAAAAAAAAAAAGGAAAGAAGAAGATGTATGTATGTACATTAGCGGTGGGCTATTGCGAATTCGAATTATTCGAATTAAAATCGAGCCAAGTCGATTGTTTTCGTCCATTGTTATTCGTGGATTGATATTCGCAATTTTTATTCATCGATTGTTATTCATAATTTTTATTCGTCGATTGTTATTATGTTGACTGTTAGTAGTAAGTTTTTATTCGTCGATTGTTGAACCGCAATTGTTCATCATCCCATATTGTGTGTATTTTCCGATTCTTCAACTTCGGTGAGAGACAGAGAGATTGTTCCACTCTACGTTTAGATGGATGCGTATTATACGCATTACTACTATGTGGTGCACATTCGGTTTGTGGATTTTGTGTAAATGTTTTTTTTTCTTTTCGAATTCTGTTTGAAATTGAATTGTGTGTATATGCGTATATGCAATACATACATACAAATGTATTTTCTGGTTGTTTTAGCTTAGTGCGATTGTTGGATTATTAAATGTGGTGGTATTGTATTGGTTATTTAATTGAAATTGAATAAAATAGTCTGTTGACAGAGGGTTAAAAAGGGTCTCTCAATGGTAAAGTATATGTAAATAGGAAAAAAACTTGGGAAAATCAATAAAAACGAAGTATTGGGTCAATGATTATTAGTTTTATTGTAGGAAGAAATTTCAACTCACACAATGCGTACTCAATTGAGAAAAATATTTCTAAAATCGACCATTAGTACCCACCATTCTCTCAATGGATTCCATTCGGTTAGGTTCGATTCGATTTCATTAGGTTAGGTTCGATTCGATTTTTATTCGAATATTTTTTCAGGAGACCGAATAAATCGACATTCGAATTAAATTTTTATCAATTGTCGATTTATTCGATTGTGAGATTCATTCGCAATCGCCCAACGCCAATGTACATACATACATACATATGTATATACGCCTAAGCTTAACAAAAAAGAAAATGATATAAATGACAATATTATGGCCAACTGGAGCAATTGATAGTACTAAAGAAAACTTAACGCAGAATTTGAGTTTTATCCAGCTTCCACCGAGCACCTAACTTATCTAAACATATCAAATGGCATAGTAATTTAATCAAACGTGTTTTCTAAAGTTTAAAATTATTTTCGGGTCGTTATAGATTCTAGCGAACTAGAAAATCGTACAATAGAAACCGAACAAAAACGAAAAAAAAAACATACAGAAATGCTATAATCCGTCTGGAACGGATGTTAGGATACAGTCGAGCCCAGTTAATTGAAACCCATTTAATAAAAAAAACCTGTTTATATGGAAAATGTATTCTGCTCCCGTGTATTTTCTTACACACTTCATACAAACTAGTCCACTTTGTTGAAACCCGCTTAAGTGAAAAACTGGGATAGCTGTAAAAAGAAAATTTTAAAAACTTATTCTTAAGATTCTTTTGTCTCCACTTAAATAAAAAAAAAGCCTTAAATATGTTTAAAAGGGTTTGGTATGCCCGTCAACTATAAAAAATTGTTTCCGAAATTCTGGTTGAACTTCAAACACCCACAACGAGGAAATTGTTTTGGATGCTTCGGAGGATGAACTTTTTTTTTCAAACGTACTTCAACAAGAAATCGTTTTTCTAATGGATGTTGATGCAGATCTTCCCTGTTTTGGGGATGATCTGATTTGACCATGATGACCGTCAACAAGTGTTGTTAATTAAGTAGAATTGTAGTTCACTGATTCTACTGAAGGAACTGAAGATGATCCGAAGTACTGTTGGAATACTAGCTATTTGGATACTAATTTGAAATTAAAAACAACAACCAACATTTGATGCATTGTAAAGAGTTTTCAAATGGGTTCAATGAGCTCGAAGTACCCGCAGCAAATACTAAATATAAAATAACAAATTATCGTGTTCAAACTTTGTCCCAAAAAAAAAATGTAAGACTTCTTTAAACTTAAATTGAACTGACTAGTTAATTCACATATGTACATGAAGGTACATACATATATGCACATACATACATAAAAAATACTTCACTGATTCTACTTGATCGTATTTATTGATAAAATTTTCTAGGTTTAGAAAAGAAACATTTGTTCTGTTATCCTTAGTCCGTTTAAATGACTATAATACTTTATCCTTCTTCTCTTGTATGAGCTCTTCTAAAGTGGGTGTGGTATCATGTATTTATTTATTGAATTATTATAGACAATGTATGGGTGAATTACATTTGGACTTAATGATTTTTTTTAATTTCAAGTAAAATAGTGAATTTATCATAAAAAAGTGGGTGTGGCAATGGGTGGACTTTAAATTTTATTTTCTGTATCTTTCTGTCAGAAGCTCAGATATGAAAATTTTATTCTCATAGCTTTAAATTTAAGGCCCAGAAACTGGTGTCACACGGACAGACAGAATGACACACGGACATGCCTCAATCGTCTTCGCTATTGATACTGATCACGAATATATGTATATACTTTATAGGGTCTATTTCGATTAATTCTCTATGGTACAAACTATGTATCAAACTTAATATACCCTTAGGATACATAAGATATCAAAAGGAACAATACAAATGTAGGAAAAACTTCTGTAGATAATCGGGGAAAACAAAGCTCACATTGCAATCGAATATATTTTATTACTTACCAATACCATGACGGGGCGGCTGTCTCCTCAATCGGCCAAGGCTTCTGTTTCGTGTGTTTGTGTTAACAGCCTGAGTAAAATTTGATGGGAAAATAGTTGGTTGTGTTTTAACAAAAAATTATGCTTAACATAAAACAAATAAAATAAATTATAAATGGATGATGAACGATTCATTTGAAAAATTATAATTTGTTGTTATTTTTTGTTCTGGATTATTTTTCTATTGTTGTTCTATTAATTGACCATCCTTTTACTTTGTTATACCAAAATATTACAAGTATAGGTACAAAAAAAAAAAAAATCATTAAAAAACATTTACCACTACTATTAAGGCTAAATCTCAAAGGTTAACTATGACTAGGTTTGTAAAAAGCATCTTCAATAGATCACATCAAATATACGATAATCAAAAATTATAAAATTTATAAACTTTTAACTGTTGCTATATTATTTAACAAACAATTGCAAAATTTAAACAGATGACTTTTTGCAGGTGAACTAGTTTTGAGCATAGATAGGTAGTATGTACTTGAAATTAGTGCATCTTTGTATTTATTTCTGGGGTTTTCTGCGATTTGGGATGAAAACAATTTTTTAGATTACCCGAATTAACAGAGGAGTTGGGCGCGGGATGGCTGGCTCAAGCAAAAAAACCAATTTTATTTTTATTTTTACTAATTATTATGTTGAATTTTCTGGTAAATGGTGTTTAATGTTTTTATGATGATGTTTTGCGCAAAGAAAATATGGTCTAAATAAGATAAAATATTGATGGTCGACGAATATTGATGTTAAATAAGGAAAGATAAATAATAAAACAAAAAATAAAAACAGTATTCCTAATCTTCCTATTGATTTACTTTCTTAGTTATTGGTTGTGAATTGATCAAAATTGTTGCGGTATTTACCATATTTTGGGTAATAAGTCCCTGACTGGTCTCAGCCGCCCCACTCCCGTCTCAAAGGTATACCTAATAGGGGGAAAGAGAAAGAAGATAGAGAGCATAGTAATAGTTGTAGACTTTGAAAGAAATGCAAGTAAACAGATAAAACAAAAAAAAAACATTAACAATTAAAGCGTAATAATAAACAACACTTATCTATACATCAAATTTTGATTGGTGTTAATTAAAAATAAAAAATAAAACAAATTGATAAAAAATATTAAAAGGCAGAATGAAGAGTAGTTTTGAAAAGGCTGTAAAAAATGCAATACATTTTTCCAAATGTTAATTTCACCACCTTAAACTATATAAAAAAGCCTTAAAGAAAAGTATGTAAGAAAATGGTAAAGAAACTAATTTTCTTAAATAACTCTGGTAAGATGACGTCAGTTTAGGAGTACACATTCTGCCAGCCGGGACCTGAAGTTATCAATCAAATTCCGGGGCATTGCCACACTCGATGTTTTCGGGCATACGCGTTTTTTTTTTTTGGTTTCCCAGTCATCTTTCTTGTCATTGACGAAGTCTTTTTAAAGTTCTCTCAACATTTTTAATCGAACAGGCGATGGCATCAGTTACATTCTGATGGATGTTAAAATCGTTGGGGAAAGAACGGCGCGTCTGCTCGTAAGAACTACCGGTTTGATAAAACGCTTTGACATCATACGCGCGATATTGAGAGGCCCAACGTTCAATTGTTAGTAAATGCTAATGGACAGGGATGATAGCCTATAGCATTGCTACTTTCTTAGATTTTTGGTTAAATATTATGAACTGAAAAGCAAGCTTCCAACAATAAGTTCTAAAAGAAAGATTAATGAAGCCTGTCAGAAGACCATAAAGATATCTGACCACAGCTTTGATGCGTTCTCCAGATGGAGTATACATTTTGGATCAGACTGGGCTATGTTATGTATGAATGTATAATTATGTATACAATTTTTGTACTCGAGGCGTAATAAACGGACGGGGCAATCTGTACTTTTTAATTACCACGATAACTTTGAACTGGTGTATATGCGAGGTTTCACGAAACCAACTTTTTTTTTTATCTGAGAACGGTCACAAAAGTTGTCTTCCATAATGTTTAGAAAAGTCATAAGAAAATTTATCGCCTATAAATTTTGTCCTAACATGTTTTGTTTGATACCTGCTAAAAATGTTGATTAAAGTTCCCTTTGTGATAAGTCGTATTTTCTTCAGATCTTAAATTTGAACATAAAAGCTGAATAAAATAGGCAATTTTAAAAAGTACCGTCACGTATTTGTTACTGAAAACGTGGGATACCACCTGGTATCATATGTAAATACCCATGCAAATACATATCTAATATGTTAATACATTCCTACGTATGTACATGCATACATACATAGGTACGTATATACATATGTCAAAGTCGACTCAAATATGAAATTACAATCCAAATCGTTGGGATCGTTTAAACTACCCTTAGGCAAGGTGCGCATTGGGGATTTTCTATCGCGCTACCATTAAGTCGGATGAAATCGAACACATGGCTTGCAATAGGAATGCGCGAATTGGCGACTACATAATCGCAGAAATTAGAAAATTGGAACAAGTCCCATATTTATTTGCGATGTTTCTCTCGCATGTTTTAATGAAACATGGTCGCGCATTGCGATTACTAAATCCCAAATTAAAAAAAAAAAATTTAAGAAGTTTCAAGTCACCCTTGAATTACGTCGAGTGAAATATCTGATGAATAAACAAAGCTTAGATCATGAACCCGCCCTTAATTCTTTGAAGGTTTAGGATCTTACCACTATACACAGAATGAATGTGTGTGATGCTTTAATTAGTATCCATTAGAGTCAGTGCTTCTTAAGTGGTGAACATAAGTACAACCAATTTGAACCTCACTATTGAGGGCACTTAACTAAGTTCCGGGTTAACTGGGGAGGCGTCTCGGTTGAGTCTTAAGTTCATTCTAGCAGTAGCGCCACCTAAGAAAATTAAAAATATGCACAGTACTGTACAGTTTTTCCACGATCACCTTTAGTGTTTTGGACGGTCCAGTTGAAAATGCATGGTACATCCATCTCATTAAAATTGGGTTAGATTCTGAGATGCAGTTATTCGATAGATGGTCATTTAGAAAAAAATATTTCATTATTAGATTACATACATACAAACTGCGATCACTTTCTCTTTGCAAAAATAAACACCCAAACAACTTGGTAGACAATGTTACGTACCAACACATTAAAGAACTGTGATTGAATAATCGCCAGTGCGCGGAGTTTGGTGCTTCTCTATGTGTTTCATTTTTAAATTTATGTGCTCTGTTTTTTCCGATTAAATAGTCACAGCTTTTTTTGTCGCTCTGCGCATATTGCCATTTCCTACAGCGACTATGATTTTTTAATCGGTTACAGATATGAAGTTTCAACCCAATTCAGTTCAGTCTTTAAGGCTGCAGTTAAACGCATTGTGAAGACAGTATTGCGGGCTCACGTTTTTTTACATATCTATTATAGTAATACCAACCTTGGTTAAAATCTCGATTTTTCACTAAACCAATTGTGTAATGTACAAACACTTATGTACATACTTACATATGTAGCGCAAATCCACTTTATTAGGCCTCATGTGTAAGAACAAGACTTGAATTTCAGTGCTGATAAGATTGTCAACTTATAGCATTAAATTGCAAGTACGTACGATCCAGTCGTGCACTTTATTTTATTTGCACCTACATATGTATGTATGTACATACCACATACATACATACGTACATATGTATGTATGTAGATATGGACATATAATATTGGGTACGTATTAGATTCGTACAGATTTTCGATTTCGAGATTTTGATAAATTTGGGTATTATCATTATATAGAGAAATTATTGGTCTCGACTCCAAAAAACGTCTTTATATGTTGTCACCATTATAGATAAGTCAAAAAAAAGTGGGTCTGGCCTGATCATGACGCTCAAAGTAAAAGATGAAAATACTTGAAGAATTAGGCCTCTTAAGAAACAAACGTATTTAAGTCTACCTCAGCGAGTAATTGGGCTAATCGTTGTTCACATTATTTGCTTGTTTAACAACATCTAGGAAACTAGTCAATGTTAATATCGAATGATCTCCAAGTAAATTGTGATCTCCAATAAATATTATATAATATACCTCCAAACCAACTAACCAAACAAACGAATGCATGCTTATATACAGACATCAACTTTGTTTGCATGCTCAAGAATTTAATAGGAATTCTCGCAAAAATGTCTACAGTCTCTGCTTAAATTCAGGGTTTTTAGGAAGTTTAGACCACATTACTTTACAACACTACTTAACCCTCTCTTCGAAATCTAGTATAACTTTGTATAATACAAAAGATTAGTATGGATATGCATACCGCTGTAAGTTGGATGTGAAGCTCAAACTTATCAGTACGTAGAACTAAACCAGTTCATTCATGTACGTGCCGAAATCAAGTCATACAATGATTATTTTCGTTTCAAATTCCACCCCAATAATATGATTTTGAGTGTCATGGATATAGGAACACTTAACTAAATAGTCCATATAACAAATGAGTAAGACACATATGCACAAGCAAACTTTACAATGCAGTTTAAAGAAATAAGAAACTAACTAAGAGAATACACCAATCGAAGTGGTGTTCAGAGAAATAGCACACCCCATCCGATTTATACTAAATGTGTCTGTTCTGACTCAAACATGATTTAATATTTATTAAATAACTTATTAGAACATAAAATAATACTTATAAGTACAGTAAAAAATAATCAAAGAATTAATAGTCACACATAAATGAATTGTTCACAGAAATAGCACACCATGTTTTAATACGTAAAAACTAATTTAAACATACAATTTTACTATTTCAAAAACTACTATTTGGTCGGATAACCCTTGCCCTTCATTACTAATTTGCATTTTGGTGACATACACTCAACTAGTTTCCGACATTGTTCAGAGTCATAAAAGACTCAAACTTGATGGTTTTTCGTCCTGAATCTTTTTCCCTACATCATTCCATAGGTTTTTTATAGGGTAAAGATCAGGACTTTATGCTGGCCATTCTAAAACGTTTACTTTTTGACCCGCAAACCACTGAATTACAGACCTTGCGGTATGCGTCGGGTCGTTGTCTTGCAGGAATTTCCATGCAAGTGGGAGAAACTTGTCGGAATAGGGCTACATATGGTTCTCAAGGATTTCTTTGTATTTGAATTGATCAAAACACCCTTCTACCCTTTCACAATTGGACAAACGCCGTGCCAAGACATGCATCCCCAAACCATTATGCTGCCACCACCGTGTTTAATGGTTTTGATCGTGTACAGCGGTTTGAATTCTTGACTTGGGGGACGTCGTACATATGTTTCTCCATCAGATCACACTCTGTTAAACTCAGATTCATAGATCCACAAAACTTTTTTCTAGAATGAAAGTGTTTTGTTAACATGAGTCCTTGCAAATCTTAATCTTTTCAATCTATTTTTCTCCGATACAGCTTGTATCCTTCTTGCGATGCGTCCATGTAGATTAGCCTCCATAAGATGGCGTCGTACGGTTACTACCGACACTTCAATGTTATATCGATGCATAATCTGGTTTCTGATTTAAGCAGATGTTAAAAACGGGTCCTTTTTGCTTAGACGCTGCATTTTTCTGTCTCTATGCTCTGTGGTCTTTCTTGTCGGTGGCTTCAGAATTTTATTGGTTGTGATTTCTTCCACTGCCATAATCTCTATACCATTTTGAACCAGCTTCCTGAAGCAGTAGAGCAGCCTGGCGATGTTAGATATTGCCTCACCTTTACGAATCATGTCTAAAATGACTTCTCGCTTTTCTGCGGTACAGTGCTTTCCACGATCTATTATTTTTTGTCTAAATTTAATTTCCAGATCTTTCAAATATTTTAATTATCTTAAAAATCGACTTACTTCGAATTTTACGGTAGCGAAGAATTCTCAAAATCATTTTAAATATACCTGTGCTATTTCTTTGAACAGCTTAACAGCATGTTTGACGACTAACAATCGACGCGTATGATTACTAAACTTTTAAAAGGGATATTTCCTTGTTTCCCATACACATACATACATACATATGTATGGACATATAACATTGGGTACGTATTAGATTCGTACAGATTTTCGATTTCGAGATTTTGATAAATTTGGGTATTATCATTATATAGAGAAATTATTGGTCTCGACTCCAAAAAACGTCTTTATATGTTGTCACCATTATAGATAAGTCAAAAAAAAGTGGGTCTGGTCTGATCATGACGCTCACAGTAAAAGATGAAAATACTTGAAGAATTAGGCCTCTTACGAAACAAACGTATTTAAGTCTACCTCATGGGTTAGGTGATGAAATGACTTCTTAATTATCAACATAATTTTTAGCTTAATTTGATATTAGTTAAGAAAATTAAATATACAAAACTCGTTTTTTTTATCCAAATACACAAAACACTTACAGATGTAAGTGCAAATTAATAAGACCCAGTAGTGCATCTTATTTACTTGTTTTTGTTTTACATATGTATGTAGGTGGGTGGTTTCAGTACAAGTGAAAGAAACGGGAAAATGTATTTTTGCAAGTTTCTGAATTTTATCCTCATTCTACAAACTAAAACAGGGAATGTTGAATAAAAAAACTGTTTACTAAGGACCTGGACCCTATATAATAGAGTCTAGGTGAAGCGAGGAATTGGGCTAATCGTTGTTCACATTATTTGCTTGTTTAACAACATCTAGGAAACTAGTCAATGTTAATATCGAATGATCTCGAAGTAAATTATGATCTCCAATAAATATTATATAATATACACCTCCAAACCAACTAACCAAACAAACGAATGCATGCTTATATACAGACATCAACTTTGTTTGCATGCTCAAGAATTTAATAGGAATTCTCGAAAAAAATGTCTACAGTCTCTGCTTAAATTCAGGGTTTTTAGGAAGTTTAGATCACATTACTTTACGACACTACTTAACCCTCTCTTCGAAATCTAGTATAACTTTGTATAATACAAAAGATTAATATGGATATGCATACCGCTGTAAATAAACCAGTTCATTCATGTACGTGCCGAAATCAAGTCATACAATGATTATTTTCGTTTCAACTTCGACCCGAATAATATCATTTTGAGTGTCATGGATATAGGAATACTTAACTAAATAGTCCATATAACAAATGAGTAAGACACAAATGCACAAGCAAACTTTACAATGCAGTTTAAAGAAATAAGAAAATAACTAAGAGAATACAACAATCGAAACAGAAAAAACTTTTCAATAAGCGAATAACGTCAAAGCACATATTATGTTTAGTAAAAATGTAAGTGTTTCGCTTACCTTCTTGACGCTTCGTGTCGTCGAAAAACCATCGCCCCGTCGGTAATTGTCACCCTAAAAGTGTCATACAAAAGCCCATATTAATATTAGTGAACTATGTATTCAAACGATAATTCGCATTAGATTTACTCACTTGATGTGATCTAAGGGTGCCGAAGTTATCACGACCACGATATGTTTCGCGAGTGTTGTAGCCATCTGGTTGAAATTGGAAGAGCGTCTCGGAGTTTGCTCCATGGTGGTGCATGGGTTTTCGCAGTGTGCTTTTCGGCGAGTGTTGAATTTTATTCTGACTAGGTGCCTGAGGTAGAAGAACTGGTTCTGCATACGTAACCTCTTCTACTTGTGGAAGAAGTTTCGGTTCCGCTTGAATTCTACAATGAAATCCCATATAGTGTAAATACATATGCAGCTAGAGTTTTATAACATAAAATAGTATTATGAATAATGGTTTGTACCTATTAACATTTTGCCGTTGTTCAAAGTATTCATACTCTGTATCAGGGTATGGAAGATTATCATCTTCATCCTTGTGACATCGCCGTCCGCAAAAATAGCCTGTAAAGAATCCCACTAATAGGGAGAATATTGACCCAGCTAGGACGGCCATAACGAGAGTTTCAACGGTATATTGCGCATTGATAATATCTGCTGAAATTTGTGGACCTTTAGTTTTGTTTTGTTGTTGGCGCACAATGCACAACCAAAAACGACAAATTTGATAAAAAAGAAAAAAACAAAATATACACATCAATTTTACAACACACCAAACATTAACCTTACAAAATAGAAATTAAAATCGAATATTTAAAAACAATACACAGTGAATTTTGTTCTCGGATTACATACAAATTGTGACATATTGATTTTTCAGGTGCTTACACTTAGGGGTTTCAAGTAAGATGCACATGCGGGAATTTCTTGTTTATTACATACATACATACAATTTAGAAGCACGATTCAACATAAAAGGAGAGGTTTATTTGTTTTATGCTCAATTTAATTTTAATACTACATTATGTTTTTTTTTATTTTTTTCGGTAGCATACATACTACATACATATAAACAAATATATGTACATATATATATGTAAACACATTCATATGGATTCATGGATTCATCTGTAAATATTTATTCCGTTTTTAGCTTCCGTCTTTTTTGCGTAGTTTTTCCGTTTTAAATTTACGAAGCAATCGAAGAACATCAACCTGACTGCATCCAATTCTTTAAATAGCCCGTTAGTAGGTTTTTCGCTTCTTCAAGTTAAAAAAACG
This sequence comes from Xylota sylvarum, assembly GCA_905220385.1. Taxonomy (NCBI): domain Eukaryota; kingdom Metazoa; phylum Arthropoda; class Insecta; order Diptera; family Syrphidae; genus Xylota; species Xylota sylvarum. The sequence continues at coordinate 62,366,579 of LR999957.1, read as the reverse complement.
CATGTTTGTTCGCTTGGCAATTTATTTATGTTTACTCATTCATGGCACAACATTGGTTTTAAAACCAAAAAATCGGTGTTAAGACCTAGCCATACACGTAAAACATTGCTTTAAACTTCATCAAACTTATTTCATGTGTATAAGACACTTTAGGCGAATAGAAAAAATCAAAATAAAACTCCACTGGGAAGCTAAGACAGTTGATGATCTTTTGTTGATAAATTTTTCTTTCGCTGATCTTGAAAAATGTTTGTTTCTTTTTAGTTGAATGGCGTGCGACATCTTAATATTATATGGTCTTTGGTAAAAGTCATGAAAAATCTTCTCAATCAAAAAATTGGCCTTCGGACACGGCATTAAACAGTAGTTGTTATACATAGGTCTAAAGAATATTACATGCCCAACACCCTAGGCCCTAGGTACCTTACTGACCTGCCAAATAATCATATTTTTTTTATATTTTGAATACCTACAAATCTACCCTATATCTCTCATCCAATGTCTATCGCTCGCGCTGTCTTGTGTCTTAACATATATGTACGTATATTATATACAAATGTATATTCATTTTTAAAGCAACTGCACTTTATTGCATTGAACTGATTGCTAATTATAGTATCGAATTAAATTTTCGTCAGAAAACAACTGCATTTTAAATTAATTAATTAAGTCATCGTGCAGATGACTGTTTTTGGCTAAATACCTTAATGCCTCATATTATCTACCACTACAATTGCAAAAACGAACATAGTCCAAATAAATTGAAAGAAAGAATGGGGAAAAAACTCAATTTTAAAGCAATATGTTGAAATGTGCTTCATCAATCACCGGGTGTATACAGACACAAAGATTGTGCTTTACGAATTCCAACTATCTACCAGGTGCATAATCCATCAAAGACAAAATTAAAAATAGAAGCTGGTAGGAGGTAAAAGAGAATCACGACGTTACCTTCAAAGTCTTTGTCCTGCATGATATTGATGATTTCTTGATCCTTTCCAGCACGTCGGGAATCCAATAAATCCATATCGTCCCTGTAGCCTTTCTGCTCACCAACATTTGCGTCCTTCGAAGAAATTTTACCTGTAAAATGAAAAGGCGCGTTTTAAAACATATGACTATATCGGCGAGTCTACCTCATGACTCATCTTTACATGCAAATATATACATACATAATTTTTATGTATGAACTGAGCACATGCCCAAAAGATATTAGCTCCTCAAAAAGGACATACCTGATGGACACGCCGCATGTTGCCCTGTAGCAACGTTTTGATAGAAGTAGTTTTCCTCCAGCCATCTGGGAGCACCATGAGAACGACATTTGCCAGCAATTTTATCCCATGCACAGTATGGATCCTGTAGTGCTACACATTCACTGAAATATACGAAGCAAAAAAAATGTACTCTGGTATATTACGTTATAGGAATGATTAATTTAAATTATAAGTTGACCCTTTGTTCTTTTAGTTTTATTATAGTTATTCGATTCAGTTTTACCTGCAACTAGTAATTTTATCGTTGTTACAGCGGTGTAATTTAATTGCGAGTACTTGACTATCTGTGATGATTATCAGTTTTCCGTCGTCATAGCTTCCATCTTTTGGTTGATCTGTGAAAAGTTAGGATAATATAGTAGGCTGTGATTAACGTAGTAGCTCATAAGAACATGATAGATTTGTAGAATGAGTGGAGCATTCATGACCACCTCCATACACTGGTATCGTGATTATTCTTAAATTAAAAATATTAGCAAGAATATTGACTACTTCCGATATATATGCGATACTTTTCTCGATGTTAAGAGTTTTGTCTGCTGCAGATGTTTTGACCGCAAAAGTAATGCATATGTATATTGGTGACCTATCTATTTGCAGTCAAGTTCCTTGCAGAAACTGAGAGGTTTTTTATGCATGTGTGTATGTACAGTATAAATCGATTATAACGATATCGAATAGATCTTAGAATTTCATCTTTATAACCGTTGCATCAATTTAATAAGACATTTTCAATATCCACGAAATTTTCACCTCGCGCGGTTTTTTACTTTACTCGAGCTTACTTAAAAATGTTCTCTATTTTTTTTTTTAAATAAGTAGTTGAAACAGTTGGTTGGGATATTTCGAATTCTTTACACAAATCAGTAATTATTACACCACTTTAAGTTCTTACAATAATCTCCTATTTTCGGCCAATGGAAAATGATTTCCGTTTATTGATCGTCACCCTTTTGAGAACTATGTATCTCCACATCACTTGTTTTAATCATCACACATCAACTCTACTGAATTCTTCAAATGCCAGATATGGAATGGGTATCGAACAGGGCATATGGTTGGTTGGTTAAGATCGGCCTCGATGGGAAAATGCACTTAGACCAGAGGATGTCCATTATGCTGCCGATGTGTAAGGTGGTTCCCTCTTACTCTGGGAACCATCCACTCCTTCGTATGAAGAAGCTAATCTTAGCTGTGCAGGCGTTGTTGAGATCATTTAAATCATTGAAAAAGTATTCGCCTAGTGTTGGCGAGCGCAGCAGGTGACTGATGGTCTTCTCTTCCTCTTCGTCCATACAGTTTCTACAGAAGTCGTTGTAGGTGATGCCCAATTTTTGGGCATGTCTTCCTATAGCACAGTGTCCAGTGAGGGTGTTAACTAACTTGGAGAGGGTTCCTCTATATAAGAGGAGATCAAGGAGACTCTATATAAGACCTTGATCATCCCAGTCCTGCTTTAAGGCGTTGAAGCTTGGACTTCAAAAGCGGATGAAGATATCCTCGGTCGCTTCGAGAGAAAAATTCTTCGTAAAATATTCAGTCTCGTTTGCGTTGACGGGCCTTGGAGAAGAAGATTCAACGACGAACTATACGAGCTGTACAGCGACATCGACCTAGTCAAAAAACTGCGCATTAGTCGTTTGAGATGGCTAGGACATGTAGAGCGAATGGACACCAGTGCTCCGGCCCGAACAGTCTTCGAATCACATCCGGAGGGACAACGCAGCAGAGAAAGACCTCGCCTTAGGCGCGCACAAGTTGAAGGGGACCTGAACAAGCTTGGAGTGCGCAACTGGAGGCAGTTAGCTAAGGACCGAGCTAACTGGAGAGGTTTGTTAGTTGAGGCCCAGGTTGACCCCGAACTGTAGCGCCACCTAAGTAAGTAAGTAAGACAAAAAAGAACACAAAAGATAAAACGACACGATTCAAAATCGAGTGGCATCAAGAAAATTTTATGCATAAATTCGTATAATAAGGGAAGGGGAAACAAAGGAAAAGAAAAATTTTGATTCCTGCAATTGACTTATCGGCATAACAAAAACCACACTGATATCCGAAGAATTTTCTAAAATTGCATTAGTCCACAGAATGTAAAAAACCATCTTATCATTAGTAAAAAACCATCTTATCATAATAAAAAATGTGTGGAATGGTTAATTCGGAAAGCCTAAGAGTCTCTAATTGCTACATTTTAATCAGTTTGTAAAGAAATATATAAATAAAGTGTTTCGATTCTTGAACATTTATGAACTGATTTGGAATCTGAAAAGAGTAGTGGGATATGCCATATCATTCTGTTAGTGTAAAACCAATCTTGGAAAAAACGAAGCGAAAGTAAATCAGCTTGAAGAAACTTTTCGATTTTTAAACATATATGAACTAATATGGAATCAGAAAAGAAAAGTAATGACACATGCTGTATATTTCTGATTATCGTAAGATCAGTTTTCGGAAGAAACGAATGAATTTTAGTCCTATTTTATTTCGGATAATTCAAAAGGTGAAAAATCTATCCTATCTTTCTCTCCTTCTTTCCGACTTACGCCATAAAAAAGTAGTGTATACTCTTAGGCGTAAGTCAACACCAACCGCTCGCGCTGTGTCTTAACATTATAAGGGTAGTCAGAAGTCATAACCCCTTGAGCGCAAACACATTAAAAAAAAAAAAAAGATGTGATATCATTCTATCCGTTACAGACAACTGAAGAACTACCACGGTATTACCTACTTTCTACATATGAAGAAAAAGTAATAGATTCTCGTTTATTAATTGGTGCAGAAATCGCAGAATCCAAATCTTGTTTGCTTACCGTATTGCATTGTACGAACAATTTCCAAATTTCGAATCGGCTCACTTTTTGTTAAAACGTCAATTTCCTCAATCACCACCGAGGAGACTTTTTTATTCGAATCCGCTGACTCCGCATTAACCGACTTAATTATTTTTCCATGGTCTAGGTATCAAATACAAAGAGAATAAAAAATACTGAATAAACGAAATATACGCACACAACGATGTGAATTAAATGCAATTAAACCATTTTAAAAAAGTTCTCTTGTACAAAAGTTTAAAAGCAAAGAGTTCATAACCCAAAATTGAAGTACAAAAAGAGGAAACTCACCCGTTCCAACAAATATCACATCGTACGTCTTCCCTCCAGGAGTTTTAATCTGAGCATCCACAGCAATTTGTGTAAAACGGTAGCTGCATTGGTGCAAAAAAGTGTGGAAAGGCGACAAAAAAGGAAAACAAAATCCATCAGAGCACAGAAGATAAAAGTATTTTACAATGTAAATTAAATAATTTAAATTCACCGAACATGCGACTTTGGTTACGCGACTATTAATAAGGTATACCATACCTCCCACAGATACACCAAGTAGTATGCTGAAAAAACGTATATTAGTTCCCGGTTTTCAATTGACCGCGCGCATACATCCTGGTAGCTGTTAGGAGATTTACAAATGAAAACAGAACACTTGCACAATGGACACTATAATGTTTAATCTAATAAGACATAACTTAACAGTGTGAACAATGTAAGTGCCTGTTTCCACTCTCTCTGCTATTGGCGAATACCAAGCATACATACGTAACTCCTAGCTACAATGGCTTTTGGTACTCAGGGCCGTCTCTTACTTTGTCCTTGCACAGCCTTGCACCCGAATGAAAAATAATGCTGTACTCGTTCTATTATACTTACATAGTACTCGTTCTGACCAAAATTGGTTGACCGAAGAATGCTGGAACATTCTCATCCATTAGCGAATGAGTTTTGATGAAATTTAACGTCAAGTCTGGAAGGGTACGCGAGTCATTATGGCAAGAGCCTGGTCGAGGATCAGGAACCTTTAGAACATAAAGAAACAACAACAAATTAAAGTGTAAAGACGAATCCAAAATAAAATAAAAACGAAATATTGCCACAGTATACACTAATAACGGAATGGCGTATTCTGCATCGTTAAATTTTGAATTGGCGCTACCAAAAACAAACACTACCAGCTGACGTGGTCTGTTATTACACTTTTTGGTCTTGTTTCCAAACCACTCTTTGGAATAGATTTAACAGACGATAGCAAATGAAATGGGTTTGGCTGATTGTTTAAATACACGAGGTCGGTACAATCGAGTGCAAAGAATAACAAGACCGTTCTACTTCAAATAATTTTTCGTACGTACTTTTGCACTGTTAACAGGAAGCCAGTTAGAGTTGATACCGCTTTGTTCTTTAAAGTTTCCCTCAAACGTGTCTGCAATGTCCTAGTAAATGTTTAGGGTATTAAAAAAAACAAAGAAAATTATTTATAAAATATTTAATGACAGTGTACACTTTTTGAAAGTGAAGGTGTTAGAAAAAAATTATTTATTCGTGTGCAGAGATTAGAAAGAAATAGAACTTATAGTGTATGATAAGAAGTTTCCACTTCTCTCAGCAGAACGCATTTATATTTTCTAACTTTATGTATGTTCCATTTGATAGTTTTCTCACACACTCACTCAATAGATAAAAAAAAACAAAGAATATAAAATTACACAAAGAAATACCCTATTTCCCTGAGTTTTGTGAAAAATTCATTCTAATGTAGATACTTCTGAATGAAGTATAAAAAATGTTCTAAATGTTTTTAATTTATTACTTACCTTTGTCGCAATTTTTACTTTATGCTAAACATACATAGCTGTAGGACAAGTATTGATTTCGCTAAAAATTTGGCCCCCTAGATTTTAATTAAACTTGACATTACTATGACGGTCTGTTCGTTCAACTTCCACAACGGTTGGGAGTTGAATTTCGTATTTGGTGTCTGTGGTTTCACAATTCCAGGCGAAGTCAAAACTTTCATTCTTTCGTTAAAATTAACGAAAAAAAAAATGGATTTTCTCGAAAATGGCTCTAAGGTTTTTGATCAAATTTCATACATATTTGGGTATACTTACGTACATATGTACATACATACATATGTACATATGTTTGCTATCAGATGGTAGGATATGTTTTTCTTAAAAAACGAAATGCCTTAAAGAACGACAAATTACGACGTTTTAGTAAAACGCCACGGGTAATAAGGGTAATTATCTGCGTTCACAGCAATTTAAGAACTCAAGAACTTTAGTTCATTACGTCTTCCAATAATATGAACAATGTAGAGTACCTGAACGTTACACAGTGGACAAAATTAATTTATGATTCTCAGACATTTATTATTACCCAACTTTTTTTTTAAATAAAAGCTAAGACCATAGTTAGATTACTCGTATTTATTCAACTCTTCATACAATTTTCTCTTAGAAACGCGGTTATGATCTAGAACAAATGGTTCAGCTGGGTTCGCAATTTCACTTTGCGTTAGCTCCGTGCCACCAGTTCACCTAGTTTTGTTCATAGGTTTGTCATAGAAACAGAACCGCCCGGTTTCATTTTCTGGCGGTTGAGTTGCGGTTAGGTATGAACGAATTAATATAAATTAAAGTAAATAAAAACCGCGCGGTTCAAACCATGAAACCATCACCATCAAACTAGAAGTTTTTGATCTCTCCTAACAGTTTGGATATTAGCACGACAATAGATGCCACCACTGTCTAATAGGAAAGAACGCAACTAGGCTTGGTGTGCATTTAAACGATTTTTACAGAAGCTGCAGAGATGAAGATGAGGAGAAAACTATTCTCCACCTTCTCTGCATCTGGTCTGCTCTCTCACAGAAAAGAAAACTTCCCTTGGCAGCTCACAACTTTAATGACCGACATAAGGAGTCTATTCCGCTTCATTAGAAGGTGAAATTAGTTTTACGAATAGGTATTGAGAATCATATGATCCAAGTGGTATCACAATGCTCTTATTACTGGTCTAAGCGTGCTGGCGAACCTAACGTAACTTAAGGCTCCGCGCACAGTGATGCGATGAGAGAAGAGTTTGCTTGTGATAAAACTGTATTCATTGTTGTTGTTAAACATAATTTCGTTGCAAAGAAACAAATATGCTTTTGTTGTAATTGTCAAAAAATGAATGAAGAAGAAATTATTATTAAATTTCTTATAGCGATTGAATTTAAAAGAACTGTTTAGAAAAGTTGTTATAGGTATTTTCTTTTTCAGTTTCCTAATTTTAGATGTTCAAAGAGTGTAACTCTTTCCTTTCTTTTTATATTGCCCTCAAGCACTTTTGCTCTAATGGAGAATACATCGCGACAAACATCAGAACAATGCAGATCAGTTCCACTAGTCGCACCATCTCCCATATCGAATCGCTTCTTGCACTGCTTCTCGCATCGATCGCTTTGTCGCGTCACTGTGCGCGCAGTCTATGGAAGCCAACTAGAAACCTGCTGGCAAAACGCATCGCTGCACAGAAACGCATCGCTAAGAGTTTGCTGTTCCTTTAGAACTGTGGAAGCGATTAGGATAATCTCTAGTTGGATGCCAGGAGAACTGCCAGCGAGGCACGGATGCTTCCGGGAATACCTCTACAAATACAAACATGCGGATGATCCATACTGCATATACTATGAAGGTGAAATCGGCAACGCGGAACATTTTTTGGTGGAATGCCGAAGGTATACGATGCTAGAAACATGTTAGAAAGAGAAATTGGTGGCCAAGTGATACCGATGGACTACAGCAGACCAAGTCATGATATGATGATATGGTTGAAAGACGAACAGCGCGAAATGACGAACCTACAAACTTTGATGGCTGAGAGGATGAAAGGACATAATGTTCAATGTACATTAAGGCTGTGGTTACGTAGCAATCGAGTAATGCAAGTGAGATCATTATGGTTGTGTAACAATATTGTGCACGCGCGAGTGAGTGTGCGCTCGCGCGTTTGAATTTTGTGCAATGAGTTGAATTGCAATTGCAAGCGCGAACTGGATTACCAGCACCGGAGACCTACATGTAGACTTTCCTAATGGGACAAGCGTCAGGGCAACCAGTTTCTGTGTATACCCTTGGCGAAGAAGTATGGTTCGCCGTTAAGATATTAAACCACTTTGACACGATGACAAAGGATCTCGTTCAGAGATCCGCGGCATTGCTTTACCAACTTGGATCGCATTATAGGCGATTCCAAGTCTTTTATCGCTGCTTGAATATGTAGAAAACAATAGTGCTGCACTCTATCGAATTAATCGAAAGTCAGGTCGCGGCTTAACGGACTGCTGTGATTTCGGCTTGAAATACACTACAGTGGTCCGGCAGTCGAGTAGTAATACTATCCATTGAGTATCCAGTGCACTGGAGTAAACTCCCGTACCTGTTCCAGACGCTGCCTGGAATCCATTTCTGTAAGTGTCTGTCCCAGATTCGTTTACAATTTCCCCTATTCCCAAAGCAGTTATAAGGAATATTTCCATATTTTCACGAGTCAGGATTCCCTAAGCCGTAATGCTGCTGCTTTAGCTGCCATCAGCTATCCAAAACATATCAACAGGAAGAAGATGGAGCATAGTTTCTAGTGCAGATGTAGGAGTGATTCTAAGGGCGCCCGTTATACAGAAGCAGGATAACCTTTGAACTTTCTCAAGTATTGCAATGTTCCTTTTCTTGTCTAGTGCCATCCACTAGACTAGTACTCCGTACATAAGAATGGCTCTGACGACCGAGCGAATAATCCGGGGCTGGAGAACCAAATTTGGGCATAAGGCCTTCCTACACGAATAGAGGGCAATCGAAACCTTCCTAGCACGGTCTTGAATATTCAGTTTCCAATTGAGTTTTTTTTTATCGAGAATAACTTCCAAGTATCTGGCGTGATCTGCAATTTGCAATTCTATACTCTTGAGTTTCGGAGGAGTTATAAATGTAATTTTATACCTTTATATGTATCGTATTGTTTACAATACTAGTTTAGTCTTGGATGGATTAACTCCGAGACCGACACTATCCGTCCACTTTGCGAGTTTATTTAGAGCAGACTCCATCAGTCTCTAACTGTAAGAAGGAACTTCCCTGATATCGCTATCGCAATATCATCCGCAATTCTTTGTAACCTCATTGAAAGGCATAGAAGCCGGGATGTTTTCTGGCCTTCTTTGGGGTCTTAAAAGAATCCTCCTGTGATTTGGGTCTCTTGGAGGACGGGTCGCTTCGGGTTTCAGAACTGGTTGAGAGCCCTCCCGATTCTAGTTGGCTCCTCCGCCTCGTATGAATTAGGAGCCTGCCTGTAACGAGCTGACTTCCTTTAACAATAATAGGGGGCCTTCCTTTTTCGGATGGCAGCCCCTGGAACAGTGGTGTGGAAGGAGTGGAATAAAATGCCGAACTCTCACAATACTGCCCTCCCGAAATAGATTGGCTACTCTTGTTGTCGAAAAGACAAGTCTGCCCAACTGCCAGACTTCCGCTCATCCTCATCCCAGTTACCTTCCCCCTTCTTCAGGAGACGCTCTAGAACTTACTTTGCCGATCTGCGTTTCTTGTACCCCTTCGCACTGGGATTGTAATGGTACAGAAGGTCACCTGTTGGCGTGTTTGACGTGATTACGGTTGCAACTTCCGAAACAGAAGTCGCCACTGAATTGGAATCCAAAAGTAGCTGATGTCAATGTCGTCGTTGTTCTGTTCGGTAGAAGGCTAGTCTTGAGATTTATTGTGTTGTCTTGTTTTGTTTGTCGGGATGGATACAACCTTTCCTCTAAAAAAAAAGGTATATACATATGTACATATGTACATATAGTAGGTACATACATATGTACAATATGCAGGTGCAAATGAAAACGATGGTGTTTTGTTATTTTATGTTCTCCAGATGTTCTACGTGTTAGAAATATGTAGTCAAAATATTTCCCCAATAAAAAACGGACTATATAAATAACTAAAGCCAAATATTTGTTAGGAATTACAAATTAGTTCAACTTAAAATGATTTCGATACAGACCTAATAGTAAAACAAAACTGTAGTTTCATTTCCAAACAAAATTTAAAAAAAGTTCCATCATAAGGAATAAAATAAGAGTGCAATAAAATTTTAGAAAAACGGCATGTTCAAATTACCTGCAAGTTGAATGCACACACAGCTGATCCTGGTATAGAATTTATTGGTGTGTTGAAAACTCCATATATGAGTTTGGAGCTAGAATGGCCGTAATGACCTTCCACAAGATTACTCGCCGACTCTGTGAAATGAAAAGAAAAAACACTTTGATGAATATCAATAAAAAACTAACACGAAAAAAAAAACATACAGAAAAGCTACAATCCGTCTGGAACGGATCGTCTAATACCCTATCCTCCTCTCTATGTGGGCGTGGCCAAATTGCATTTCGTACTCAAATATGGCTATAACCTCGAACGTTTGAGGATGTTAAATGTAAAATTTTATCAAAATCTGTTTTTTGACGAAAACGCCCCCAAAAAGTGGGCGTGGCCAAAACTGTTCTATGGGTGAATTGTAGGGAATCTATATACCTAAATATTTGGACTTAACAAAATTTTTCGGTTTCATATAATTTAGTGAAGTTATAAAAAAGTAGGCGTGGCAGTGGGCGGATGTAAAAAAATTTTACACTTTTACTGTATCTTTTTCTTGGAAGTCCAGATATGAAATTTCAGCTTCCTAGTTAAAAATTTAAGGCCCAAAACTCGGTTTTGTAATGAAAACGCCCCCAAAAAGTGGGCGTGGCCAAAACTTTTGTATGGGCGGATTGTAGGGAATCTGAATGCCTAAATATTTGGTCTTAACAAAATTTTTCGGTTTCATATAATTTAGTGAAGTTATGAAAAAGTGGGCGTGGCAGTGGGCGGATTTCAAAAATTTTTACACTTGTACTGTATCTTTTTCTCAGAAGCCCAGATATGAAATTTCATCGTCCTAGCTCAAAATTTAAGGCCCAAAAAGCGGTGACATACGGACGGACGGACGGACGGTCATCGCTCAATCGATTTCGCTATTGATACTGATCACGAATATATATACTTTATAGGGTCTATCTCGATTATTTCTCTATGTTACAAACTATGTGTCAAACTTAATATACCCTTAGGATAGGGTATAAACAAATAACGCCTGGAAAAACATATTCGATTTTGCATACGGTGTGTGGCAAGGGCGTCATTCTGTAGTCCGAATAGTGGAAGACTAAATTTCGCAAAATTTAAAGGAGAAAATATTAGTTTTCACATCCAGCTGCTGTCTAACGACGTTACTGGGGTGCATTCAATTTTACACCCATTTTGGTCCACAATCGGAAGGTCAAAAATCAATACCGTCATCCGACAAGGGGGAAAAGTCCCCCTTGAAAAGATGAAAAGGAGAATTTTCCAATGACAACAATTGGTATTTTGCTGTACTGCATTTTCTTTTGGGCTTTGTTGGAAAATAAAATTAACTCTGGGCTCAACTGTGTTATGTGCGAATGTGTTTTCGTAGAAATTCCGAACAAAAATTGGTTTTCTCTCTCTCTTCATTGAAAAGTTCTGTAACTTTGCAGTCGGCTAGATATATTACTTTCCATTTAATTGGTTTAAGTTTAGGACTTTGGGAGAGTAGACTGGTTGCAAGAATGAATAATGACTTTGGAATACATTTTCACCTCTTCTTCTAGTCTCGCTCATGAATTCTCCTTAGGGAATCTTAGCCGATTGTTAACAAGTGTGTAAGATCCTGTACCATTAAATAATTTACATATATTGTCGAATTTCACTTTCCTTAACCAAGTTATATGTAGTTTTGTAAAATGTCCGGTGGCGTCTTTGACATAGCTACTTATTTTAAACTGGTTTAACATTTACATATACATATGTATTTTTCAATAATCTTTGAAAGGAAAATAGGAAGGATTAATATTAGTATTTTGATAAAAGATAAAGTTTTGTAACTTAAGGGAAAATTTTATTATTAGTTTTACCTCATTTTCTGGGAAATAGTTTGCAGATAGTAGACCCATGCTCTTTTTACATTACTTATATGTGAGTGAGTATACGTTGTCTGGCGTAGATAAATTTATTTTGTAACTTCTTCTGAAAATGTCAATGGACATTTTTGAAAACGAATATACATACATACTTAGTTTAGCTCCAATTGAAACATTATAGGGATATATTTCAACACCAATGTCAATTTTATTCTGAGTTTGAAAAATGCCAGACTCTCTAATCCAGATGGATTGTTAAAAAGTATTAAACCCTCCTCCCTTCTCGGTGCAACTTCCGATGAAGTTTCATTCTTTATAGGTATACACGTTTCCTCCACGGCTCTAATCTCATATCTATCAAATGTTGCAGTTTTCAACTGAAAGAATATAAGACTAATTTTCCTGCAGCTATTTATATGTAGATGCTTTGAAAAATTTTGGGAATGAGCGTGGATCTAATTTACTCATCAGTTTTGCAATTTCTGGAAGTTTTTAGGATCTTAAGTGCAGCGATATTATTGAGTTTCCTAGTTCAGCAGTGATATTAGAGCATTTCTGAGTAATTTCAGGAAGAAACTTTTGGCCCCGCTTTATTATTAGTGTAATGAGTCGCAAAAAGCATCGTCGCGCAGTCGCTCAGTGATTATTGCGACGGACTGCTGAACGGGAGTTCGACGACCGATTCCCAGACTTAAGTTTTCTACACGGTTTTTGTAGAACTAGGGTTAATCAATGGACATCCAAGTGACATTTCTCCTCTATCGGTATCACAATGGGTCTGTATTGACTTGAATGTGGCGTTGTGGATTTCTCCACTCGCCTACCCACGTACCTAACCTAACCTATACGGTCCTTATTCTCACGATTGTTTGACAAACATCCCAGAGTATAACCGTCATGAAAAAACTTCTCACAAAAACTGCCTTTGGACAATGCATTAAACAGTAGGGTCCTCTTCTATTCGTGTGAAGAAAGATTACATCCACAACACGAATGTTGTGAGAAAACATAACAACCTGTTTCGACAAATATTTCCATTGGTACTGTAAATATTTTTGCGAAACAATTCGAACGTGATTCTAACTTGGGCGACAATTATCAACGTATAAGAAGAACCGTCGAGGAAGTTTATGAAAAGAAAAGCCAAATAATTGGACTTTTCTAGGCGGTCGTGATTTACATTTTAACGAAAGGTCTGAAGATACTTACGTACAGGGCCCAAGTTTTGCCTAGAGACTGCCTGGATATGTAAATAAGCGAAACGTATGGTTTTAGGTGACTGCAAATTCTAACATTATCAACGAGACATCTTTACATCCCATGAAAGTCATTGTTTGCTGTGGTGCATGTATTGGAACTAACTAACATATCTTTTGATATCAGTTAGATGTGCTATTCAACTTATTGAATAAAACTTTTCCAGTGCGTTTCATTTCATTTTTATTTTAGCGCTTTGTCATAGTTACTAAGGTGAGCATTGCAGACTTCTTTTCTGGTGCTATAATTCAAATATAGCACAGTGTACACATAAAAGTATACAATATTAAAATTGTGGTTTCAATTCACATACATACATATGTATGCATATCAAAAGTTTAAAACGAAAATACATATACATAATTGATTTGGACTAGTTAGTTGAATGGTTCGACAAATAAATTAGGCTCTAAGACATTCCTCCCAACTGTTAACTCCTTGAATAGTGTAAAGGATGATCCCTCACTCATAAAGTGCACATTTCATGCTATGAATTGTCTTCAGTACACCATAAAAAGAAAATTTTAAATTAAAGCGATACGCTGAAAATTTTAGTCGGCAAAAAATTATTGATCAATTCATAATTAATATCCATCAATCAGATAAAGGACAGGTGAAGTGAAATTTATTCTCCACGGATTGTTCTATTATGATCAGTAGGATGTTTATATTATTAAATGACATAAGTACATACATATGTACCTATTGATTATTTGATTGAATTTTGATAATCGCAGAAAGAACGGAAGTACCACTCTAGAATCGAATTTAATAATATATCAAGAATCTATAATTAACACTATGTAAATTGGTATTCAATCACACATCACAATGCAAACAACGATATATGTATATATTAAAAAATTAATCTACAGTATATAAAACAACTTATTTGTAAAAAATACTTACGTATTTCATTAAAATAGAAGGGAAAGTCTCCAGGAAGTGAGCAATTCAACCTAGACTTTAGAAAAGATGTCCACCGGTTACGAAAACGATGAGGACCACCTTTGTCCCACTTACACACTCTTGCTACACGAGAGTAAACAGCCTGAAATAAAATATAAAATATTGATAACTGTAAATAATCTTAAGCCAATAACATTATTTTTATTCAAGCATGCCTTTATTCAACAATGTCTCTGTGAATTAAGGGCAACATTCGCTATACATTTACCTTTCCACAGTTAATGTACTCCACAGCTGTTTCCCGGAAAAAAAAATACACAAAGTCGCCTTGTGTAAACGAACTGACAAAATTTGGAGCTGAAATAAAAAAGAAATTAATACATAATCACTTTCTATGATTGACTGCTTGTATACATACATATGTACATATGTATGTATGTATGCAGATGAATGTGAAAGTGAAACAACTTACCATTTAAACTTAAACTATCGTACTGCTCGGTCTGTAGTGGTTCTCGGTAGATAATAGGATCACTGCCACTGAAGTCAGCTACAGTACCTGTGTATAATTCATTATCTGAAGGAAGAGAGAAAGGATTTCAATTGAATAAAGTCACAAAGAAACTACTGGTACAATATGGCACCTACATTTGTAAGTATTGATATCATTTATATATGTACACACATACACACATAAATTAACAATAATATTCTTAAATAATGAACAATTCAGTTAAATAAGATTGATAATGTACTCGTAAGTTCACTAAGAATTCCTTTACTGAAATAGTCACCCATTTCAGAATAGAAGAATGATACGATAAAACCAAACAGTAGCAAAGTAGCAGCAATTCCTTATTGTCTAACCTTTCGAAATTCAAAGTCCAAGTTGAAGAAAGGTTAGAATCGAATTTTGCGTCAGTAAATTATTACACAGCCCTGAATCCATAATGGTTCATCCGATGTAAAAACAAAAGGTTTTAGTAAATTCTTGATTCAAAAGAGTTATAAATTGTCCTAAAGCTAAACAATGGTCAAAACAATCCATCAAATCATGCCAACAATTTTCCACTAGTGGAAATCACATCCAGCAGTTTTGTAGAGATCCAATATTGTAGAGATCCAATGATAAGAATTGGCACTGTGTATGTACATACGTTCAAACATATGTACATATGTATATATATCTGCTTATTCACATTATGCATTTTCAAAACACATGAGCGAAGCAGGGCGAATCTGGACACTAGCAGAGAAAGAGTAGTATTGTTTCTTTCTCGTTAGCGATATTGCAGCTGCGACAATGTGCATTAAAAGGTATGCCTATTCTGGCCGCATGAACCAGTGGCCAGTTCTAATTGCCAGAACTCTTGCGACACCTGCACGGTTTCTATTTAAAAGGTCTTGTGATCTATTCCAGTAGTAGAGCTAGGAGGTTGAAATTGACCAAGTGCTACTCCCACTTTTTCACTTCACTAAATTATATGAAACCGTAAAATTTTAGTAAAACCAAATATTTAGATACATACATATTCAGATTGTCTACAATTCATCCATACCCTAAATTTGGCCACGCCCACTTTTTGGGGCGCCCACTTAAAAGAAACAGCTTATGGTTAAAGTCTAGTCTCATCATCTATTCAACTCTTTGATGAATGAAATAAATATTTGTTCAATCAATATATTGAGTGAAGAACACTTACCCCTCATTAATTTTATGTAAATCTGTCTGAAAAAATAATTTGAGCCACACAGGCGACTTCATCAATTATGCACCCTCCGAAATAAAATAATGGTTATATAATCTTTGGAAAATTACTTCGTTAAATCGGCTTTAACATGCACATCCTTTTAGAATTAACGAAAAGTGAACATCTGATTCCTCCATTTATATTCATAACTAGTTAATTCTATTCCATTGGGGTACATGAATTTTGAAGTGTTCGTATTCATTACATGCATCTTAATGTTCAGAATCACAATTATAACAACAGCGATTGATGTGTGTGATGCAGTCCTTCGACTTTCCAGACGCTCTGAATTTAATATGATATTTAGAGGGTTTATCGTGTGTTTTTATTGTGAATAAGGAATAAGGAGGATTGTACAGATACATACATATGTACAAATTTCTTGTTATTATTTAATATATATTTAATGATGAAAATAAAAAAATTAATGAAAAATAAAAAAAAATCAAATGTTTCTACAAGTAATTTTTTCCTTTCCTTCTTTACTTTATTTGCTTTCCTTCGTGTAATTACTACAAAAAGACTCCAAACGTCTTAAATGGAGTTTTATAAAAGCATGCGCCCTCGAATGGTTTCTGATTAACTCAAATTATCGATACGGATAGTAAGGAATTTTGTCTACCTTGGCTCTGCTATCAATTCTGAAAACAATACCTCAGCAGAAATAAAACGAGGAAGTACTCTTGCCAATCGCTGTTTCTTTGGACTGAGAAGGCAATTGAGTATAAGGCCCTATTCCGAAAAACTAAGGAGACTCTATATAAAATCTTGATCATCCCAGTCCTCCTTTATGATGCTGAAGCATGGATTTTATCGAACGCGGATAAAGATGTCTTCTGTTGTTTCGAGAGAATTCGATTCTACGTAAAATATTCAGTCGCGTTTGGGTTGATGGGCTTTGGAGGAGGAGATTCAACGACGAACTATACGAGCGAGCAGTACAGCGACATCGACCTAGTCAAAAATTTGCGCATCAGTCATTTGGGGTGGACATGCAAAAGTGACTGAACACCAGCATTCCGCGTCGAGCGAATCAAACCCGGAGGAACAACGCGGTGGAGGAAGACCTCGCCTTAGGTGGCGCGGACAAGTAGAAGCGGACCTTAAAAAACTTGGAGTGTGCAACTGGAGGCAGTTAACTAATGACCAAGCTAACTGGAGAGACTTGTTTGTGGAGGCCCAGGTTCACTCCGAACTGTAGCGCCACCTAAGTAAGTAAGTAAGTAAGGAACACTATTTTGTATAATTTGAAAAAAAAAAACGGATGGACGGAAGACATACAATTAATCGAAGTAGTGAGCGGGACGATTCGGTAGTTTATTTACGAAAACCTTAAAAAGGAATAACTAGTACGTATTCCCATATTTTTAAGTTTGAAATACCGTTAGATCGTCAAATCGGATGAACATAAGATAACCAATTTACACCAATTCAAGAAAAAAAAAACTTTGCCGTTATGCCTTTGACAAAAGCACTTGGTTGATTAATGTCATTAGGATACAGAAGGCAACTATCCCAAAATGTACAAGTCAGAAAATAAACTCACAAAAAAAAACGAGTTTTTCACAATTCAGGCTAATACATCCTTAAAACGCACGATTTTATTTTTCCAATTCAAAGAATCCCATGAAAAACATAGAAAAATTGGACAAAACATAAACCAGAACAAAAGGCTTCTCCTATAAATATACTCTTATATGTATGAAGACGGTGGAAAAATTTTTACTTGTTCTTTATGCATTCATCTTGTTGGAGCGCGAGTGCTAGTTTGTACAGATGGATACATGTGAAGTTTTGAAAGCGCACGAAAACGAGTAAAACGCTCACTTCTTGTTCCGCCGGGGTGTGTTCTTTCATAATAATTGAACCTGCTTTAGTTTTAGTAAACAGTGGCGCATTAAAAAATTTGTCATTCCATTGAAATTTTTTTAAAGGGGGGTACGTTTTGCAGTCTGGTTTTCCTTCCTCTTTCGCACATAAATACGGAAGATTTTTTCTTTTATCTTTTGACAATTATTTTCAAATGGAAGACGATGCATATTCATTCTCGGTCTTCAGTACAGTAGTAATAGTGGCTGTTTGAAATCTGGGTAAAAGGTATAAGTTTGAGCAGATACATACTAGAATAATTGTAATAGGAGGACACTGTTACAGTGCAAAAGTGAGGAGATGGAAGGAATAGAAATTTGTGAGGAATGATTTATCGATTTGAGATCGCTTGGATAAACTTCACTGTGCTTCCCAGTTTGGAGCGCTCAATAATCCGACAGTTTGTATATGTAGAGGAGAACTGAATTAAGAAAAAACGTATATAAATAATGTAGGTAGAGAGAGGTAAGATAATTAATCCACAGAGCTAAATGATCCATTTTACATTAACGTATTTTTGAACTTTGGAACATGACGACACAAATTATTTTGCGCACATTTGACTAAATCGGTGGTTTGGGTGATGTTCTGGTATTCCAATTTCTACATATTGATGGATCCTGAAGAAAACCCAAGAAATCCAAATCGATACTTACCGCCTTTTTATCGATTATATATAAATAGAAAAACTTTGCAGGTTGGCGCCGATACGTTAGTGAACATTGAAATTGAAGTAACCAAAATGGGTTTAGTGTAGAATGCGAGAAAAAACCATACAGAAAAGCTACGATCAGTTTGGAACAGATTGTTTGATATCCTACCCTTCTTCCTTTCCATCAGTCCTAACAAAGAGGGCGTGGCATACTGCAAATTGGGCGGGACTTAAGACAAAGTAGAGGGGATTTGTAGAAAATCGAATTATCTAAATTTTTAGCCCTAACAAAATTTTTCTGGTTCATGTAATTTATGCAAAAAGAGCGTGCCAGTGAGCGCATTTCAAAAATCGCAAAAGCCCAGAAATTTAAAATTTCATCCTCCTATCTCCAAATTTTAGAGCCAAAAAGTGGTAACATACGGACATCACTAAATCGTCTTCGTAAATTGATAGTGATCACGAACATATGTGTTGAGTGAAAGACAATCGTACCAAAAAAAACATACAGAAAAGCTACAAATGGACACCAGCGTACAGCCTTCGAATCAAACCCTGAGGGACAACGCAGTAAAGGATGACCTTGCGCACAAGTAGGAGGTTTCGGGCTAACTAGAGAGACTTGTTCGTTGAGGCCCAGGTTTAATGAATTGTTCATAATATTTTACAATTACATGAATATATGATACAAATTGAAAATTAAAAAGAAAGTGCGTTTTATCAGTGCTTAATACGGCGCAGGGACACAAGTCCCATTTTTTGCTTTTGAGACCTGTGTCCCACTTAACTGGGACATAAGACCCAAATTGAATTAGGGACTTATTGTCCACAATTTTTTTTGCCGAAAATGGGCAAATGTCCCAAATTCTAGCAATTGGCCTTATAACACTTTGATAAAGCGACATTAGGCAAATTTTACTTTATGTCACATATATGTATAAACAGTAGACTATCTATGAGGGTGCATGCTGCCCCCTGCAACCCCCTGCTTGGGGTCACTGTTGGATTTGGGGTAGGTGAGAGGTTGGGTATATGCAAAGTTTCTTTAAATCCATGCGAAACATGGTTTTGGGGTAGGTGCGAGGTATCCATGCGAAACATGGATATAAAGAAACTTTGCATATACCCAACCTCTCACCTACCCCAAATCCAACAGTGACCCCAAGCAGGGGGTTGCAGGGGGCAGCATGTTGCATATTTCACTGTTAATTTCGATTTGGGACTTATGTCCCGATGGAGTGGGACATAAGTCCCGAAAAAAAAGTTTGGGACTTATGTCCCTGCGCCGCTTAATACATCGAAAATGCGTTCGATTTAGGGGTACTTACGGAGACATCGTTAGTATTCCTCGCAAAAAATACTATTTTCGTGTTCAGGGAGCCATCTTACATGGAAAAAATATATCTCAAATTTTTAGCGTAAAAGAAATATGCACCACCTCGAGATCTATTCAAACTACTAATTAAATATCTTACCACACTTTTGCTGATTGCAGATGGCAAAACCAAAAGAGATACATAGTCACTATCACTATTTTTGTTTTAACTATAAATAATTTTTTCGTGTCAGTAGGTTGACTTTAACGATATCTTATGATTCAGATGACGTTCATTCGAATGCTAATGTGGCCAGGCACTTATAATATAATTATACTAATAATTAATGATATTCGAAGTACAACCTCCAATAACTTCGCAACTTAATAAATGCACATCCAACATTTAAGATATACCAACGCGTAAATGCTTTCATTCATCCTCATTTCAATTTAATCAAAAACGAATAAATTCATGACCGTTACAACAACACAAATCACTTCAAAAATAATTTCACCAAATCGATTTGGGGTTAAAATACCAATAATGACCAACGAGCACATCCAAATACTGTCTAATAAAGCGCCATTAACTTATGCCATTGTTAATTGCTCCTCCTAATGGCCATTTGAACATCGTGTCCTGATAAATAAAAAAAACAACTACCGTGTAATGTGATTCGTCGCCGCTACATTTGCCGTTTCATTTATTACCTCTTGACATAATCGCCCTATAAAGAATTGCCGTGTTGCGTTATGGTTATTTACCTATTCCAGTAGCATTTCAACCTTATTTATGTGTATCACTCGTCGTGTCCGTTGCCGTCGCCCATCTACGACAAGAACAATGTATCGCAATAAATCACACATTGTTAATGTTTATTTGATTACACTTGCGCGCCACTTAGTACAGAGCTGACGTTGACTCTTTGATTCTAAACGTCAGTCGAGAACGATGCTAGTCGTGTGTCCGCCCGTTCGTCGAACGATGGAATGAAATCTGCGACAAACTCAAATGATGCAGTACTACAGAGTGCTTAAGGAATAATTGTAAGATGTGTTGCATTATTTTCTTGTGGTTAAGTAAATGAATAAAAATCAAGCACATCCGCCTTTTTCAAAGCTACTGTTCGGACAGCGATGCCATTATATTGGAATTTGCATCTACTCCCCAGATAGTATCCAGTTCCGTTAGAGTTTAACTTCATAGTGACTTGTGGTCGAAAATTACGCCATTCTTGACTATATCTGCAGAACCTATACAGAAATTCTCGTACGTATACGTAAATATGTATGTACATATTACAAGTAATGTTATCATGCAGTTCGATAATCAATTTGATCGATTTAATAAAGGTAAATATATGTATGTATTTATGGAGAAAAGATGAATTAGTGACTCCAAGTGGATATGCAGTTGCTAAGGACTCCAAAATTTGAAACAGTTGAAAGATCAATAATTTAGTTCGTCCAACCCTGGCTCCACTGGCAATAATTCATTGCAAGAAATATGTCACGCAATTGAAATTTCCAATGGAGACCGCAAATTTCTTGAAATAATTTATGGCAAGACATCCAAAACATCCAGAAAACGTGTCTGATTGCCGAATTTCACGAAAACATCGTGCAGAATATTAGATTCTAAGGGCAGTTTTTCAGTGCGAGATTAGATTCGAGTTAACTTCAGAAACATGTTTTTCAGGCAATTTTAATCCTAAGATAATACCGAGTTAACTCAACAAATTCGGTGAGTTAAGATAGGATTAAATTTACAAATGTTTTTGACAGATACTGAAATAGCAAGCGAAGAGATTAATTTCATTTCTATTTGCGTGAATATTTTTATTAAAATGCTAAATAAATAAAGTGCATTACTGGGTCGTACGTACTTGCGCCTTTATAGGCACTGAAATTCAAAGTTTATGTATGGTGTTCAACTGAATTATAGAAAACTTCAACGACTAGGACAAGGACTAATATCGTTTTAACAAATTTTTTGATTTCTAGTAAAAGTTTTGAAAAAAAAGGTACATTTTTGAAAAGTGGGCCTGGCTGTTCCAACACTTGGTACGTCATACCTTTGCCTTTGTCATACGCACCTCAGATATTAATTTTAAGCTCAATCGCTGCAGAAATAGCCGAGAAACAGCCAATTTCTAAAATTACCGTTATACGCATTTTTCGCGCAAAACATGGTATGCCATCTAATAGCATATACCCAAACTAACTCACATATGAAATTTTATCAAAATCGTTAGAGCCGTTTTCGAGAAAATCCATTTTTAGTGAAATCGGCCTTAAGTAAAGTACCCCTAATTTTGAGGTTAGAATGAAAATTCCAATTTCGCCACTAGGGATTATCCCACAGACCCCAGATATGAAGTTTAAAGCAAATCCGTCCAGCCGAATAGACAGATAGACCGACAGACAGACAGACAGACAGACGGAATTGGTGGACCCACTTTTTCGGACTTCTCCATCATAGTAATGTCAAGTTTGATTAAAATCTCGAGTTCGAAATTTTTCACGAAACCAATGCTTGCCCTACAGATATATGTACATAGGTGCAAGCAAAAAATAAAATGAAGAGAGAACAATATGGTATATTTATTGCATTAATTGCACAACGGTGCACATAGTATTGTGCAATACAGTGTAGAACTATAAATTTCGATAGTTTCTTTGAAAACTGGATCGATAATTCATGATGTAGTGGCACTGATACTAAATTAAATCACCACTCAGGGAGTCAAAATTAATCCTAAAGAGATTAATCGAAAAATGATCCCTCTCTATCAAAATATGTACAAATACGTACTCTAACATTTTTTACTTGCACATATACCTATAGGGCAAGTCCAAAAAAGTGGGTCCGCCAATTCCGTCTGTCTGTCTGTCTGTATATTCGACTGCAGCCTAAACGGGTGGACGGATTTGCTTCAAACTTCATATCTGGGGTCTGTGGGATAATCCCTAGATTTCAAAAACTTTAAGTTTAAAATTTTTTTTACTAGAAATCGTAGAAATTTGTTGAAACATAACTGATAGGCTTTAAAATTCTCTATAGTTCACCTTAACATAATATATGACCACGCCCACTTTTGAGTGCATTTTTAGAACAAAAAAGCATTTTCTAAAATCCTCCAGATATGTAGCATCAGTTCAATGTTATCAATTTCATCTAGTGTAAAAAGAATAAAATTTGAATTTCAGTACTTATAAGATTGTAAACTTATAACATTAAGGTGCAAGTACGTACGACCCAGTCGTGACTTTATTTGATTTAAATTTCAAATTTTTAATAAAAATATTTCAACTGTCAAGACATATGCGATGAGCGACTGAAATCGCCCTCTGTTATGTTTGCGAAAGTGAACGAAATTTAACGAATGGACGCGGAGCTTATTATGTGTTGAATCATAGATCTGTAAAATGCTTCTCAAATAAAAATCGTTTCCTTCCTCCGAAGAAAGTGAACGAAATCCATACGTTACTAAGTAACTATGTACATATATTGGGATGATAACTTAAGAAAGGTTACGTATCGAGTGCGCATTCAAAATTATACTAGTACAAATCTATGTACTTACATTGATTTAAGGTGGCTGACCAATGTCAAAAATGTTAATTTTTGTGAATGAAATCGATGAAATTATTAGTTCTTGAATTTAAAATGAAATATTTGCTTTATAAATATTTGCTAAATACTTAGAGTCAGAAGACAATCGTTTGAACGTAGTGACCAAAAAAAATTAAGAAACGAAAGCGATCACTTTGTCTCTGTGTACGTGTACAAAAATATACTTTTCTTAAAACATCTTTCACAAATACTTTCGATTACAGTTTTATTCAGATAAATAAAAGTGCCTTCGCTTTATAATGGAGAGTAATTAGTTCCTTACTACGAAATGAAGGAAACCAACATTCTGTGCGCATGATTTGGCTAAATAAAGTCTAAAACTTAGACTTTTTGGACAGAGTTTTGTTTATTATTTAAACTTGATCTAAAATAAATTGAGATACTCGTATTAAATTAAAACAAAAATAAACTAAGAGCATATAAATATATTTTTGCGTTTTCTCTCAAATATATGACACCAACTCTAGACCCTGTTCACGCAAGTCTGACGGCCTGGATTTTTTTCGAAGTTTACTTGTTCAGATTGATATGATAGTCCTGTCTCAAAACTTCAACAAGAAATTCTTTTCACAAATAAACTAATACTTTTCACAACTATCGAGTTGGTTTCCTTTCGTTTTTTGTTTTGTTTACTTCGCAGATTCTTAATTTTTTTATATTTTTATCTACCCTTTGTCAATTGACACCGATTGACATTTTAAAATGTCAAAAAAATATCTAGAAAATTTCAGAAAATCTGAAAATCCAGAATGCCGTAACATGTCACCTCTCCCCTTCCTCACTTGCCTGTAAATGTGAAAAAAAATCTATTCTGTCAGTCTTGTGTGAATAGGGTCCTATCGAACAAAAAATTACTAGTTTACTGATTACAGAATGTGAAAATTCGATATTTCTTACTCGTTCACGTAAGTGATCACATCAGAATCAACATTATTAAGTCACGTATTTATTCCTCGGTAACTAAGGGGTAATTTGACCTCAAATATTTTTTTTTTTTGTTAGAAAGTTAACATTTATTATTATATTAACACAGTCACTATTGTCTTATGCAAACATTTTTTTGAAACCGCTAAAGCGAGATCGCTTAAATGTCAATTTGAGAAAAGCACATTGATTGGCAGACGGAAGGAAACATCTTGACTACATGAGTTTTTTTGCATTTTAGCGGTCGTCACATTTTCTCCTTTTCTGAGTTTATTTCGTATGGTTGAATTAACACACACTGCTGTATCAATATGTGAATGTATTCTGTTATACTAACAGACATCAAAGAAGGTAATCAGTTGCGTGTTTTGGCAGGAAGGAACCCTGCTATTGGTAACTTTGAATTCGTTTGAAAGTTGATCAGCCGGCGATGA
This sequence comes from Xylota sylvarum, assembly GCA_905220385.1. Lineage (NCBI taxonomy): Eukaryota > Metazoa > Arthropoda > Insecta > Diptera > Syrphidae > Xylota > Xylota sylvarum. The sequence goes on along the minus strand of LR999957.1, from coordinate 62,341,694 downwards.
ATAGTCGGAACGAAGGAGCCCTAGGATGAATTTTTCGCCTGTTGAAAGTTACCTACGTTTTTCTGCGGAGAACCGAGCTTTTGCTACTGTACGTAGTAATGCCGTTGCTCAAAGGTTAGTGCGTTGGACTATTGTGCGGCAGGTTCGATTTCCAGATAATACTTTTACCCTTACGCCATTTAGTCACCTGTAACTACTTGAACAGACGCACACACATATTGAGTTTCTTCTAAAAAGGTTCATCGCAATATCGAACTATGGGCGGTTTCAAGTTTTTAGTATGAAAACATACAGAAAAGCTACAATCCGTCTGGAACGGATCGTATGATACCCTATCCTCCTCTCTATAAAGTGAGCGTGGCTAAATTGCATATTGTAGTCAAATATAGCTATAATGTCGAACGTTTGAGGATATTAAATGTAAAATTTTATCAAAATAGGTTTTTTGATGATAACGCCCCCAAAAAGTGGGCGTGGCTAAAACTCTTCTATGGGTGAATTGTAGGGAATCTAAATACCCAAATATTTGGTCTTAACAAAATTTTTCGGTTTCATATAATTTAGTGAAGTTCTAAAAAAGTAGGCGTGGCAGTGGGCGGATGTAAAAAAATTTTACACTTGTACTGTATCTTTTTCTTGGAAGCCCAGATATGAAATTTCAGCGTCCTAGTTAAAAATTTAAGGCCCAAAACTCGGTTTTGTGATGAAAACGCCCCCAAAAAGTGGGCGTGGCCAAAACTTTTGTATGGGTGGATTGTAGGGAATCTGAATGCCTAAATATTTGGTCTTAACAAAAATTTTCGATTTCATATAATTTAGTGAAGTTATGAAAAAGTGGGCGTGGCAGTGGGCGGATTTCAAACATTTTTACACTTGTACTGTATCTTTTTCTCAGAAGCCCAGATATGAAATTTCACCGTCCTAGCTCAAAATTTAAGGCCCAAAAAGCGGTGACATACGGACGGACGGACGGTCATCGCTCAATCGATTTCGCTATTGATGCTGATCACGAATATATATACTTTATAGGGTCTATCTCGATTATTTCTCTATGTTACAAACTATGTGTCAAACTTAATATACCCTTAGGATAGGGTATAAAAACACAAAAAATCAGGGTCTAAAAATAACAAACGCAGACATCTACTGTTGTGGGACAGCTTATCTATTCAGTCCGTCGGAGAGGTCATAAACTCTAGTAGGACGCAGAAGAAGGGGCCCATGGCTAGATTGGGTCACAAAAAATACTAATATTTGACCCAACAGGTCAAATTTCTTTTTAAAATTCGCAGTGATTCGGCAACGCAGCATCTACTATAGAAGTAACTTTGCAATATTTCCCAACTTTGTTCAAGCGTAAATCCATCCATTCATACCGCAAAAATATAATGCTAAGTTTCTGTCAATTTTTTAAGTGTTAAAATAACATCAAAAAGAAACCAACAGATGGCCCACCCTATATGTAATAATATAAAAATAGTCATAATGCATTCAGATAAACTTCAGCTATTGCGAAGCCGAAGAGGATTTCCTTACACAGGTAGTCAAAGAGGAATAAGTAAACCTAGCCCTTATATACGAGCAGTATAAACCCTTGGACGTGTGAAAACTATACATTCGAGGGCGAAAGCGCAAACAAACGGCCGAATTTCGCCTACGACAAAATTAAGTGTATTCACTTCTTCAGCATTTACGCACCAACAAACATTTACATACTAACAGATGCTGGACATACTTGTGAATGGTATACATATGTACATATGAAAAAAGGAAAATCACCAGCAATTGTAGCCGCAGTCGAATGGGGTAGCACGAGGAGCAACCGCAGAGGTGAGGCACTAGATGCGTTTGTTAGCCTTGATCTTGTACTACTAAATCAAGCCAACAAAGAAACATTCATTAAACATTCATAATAATTAAATCTGGTTCAATAAAAGACCTAATTTTTGCCAATAAAAACATAGCGAAAAACAAACAACAATTATTGTCAACGACAAATCGTACATACGAATTTTAGTGTTGAAAATAACTAAGGGTAAATGTTAAGTGAATTTTAGTCATCGGTCTAATCTTTAATGAATAAAGCAAAGCTCAGGCCCTTTAGATCATTAAATGTTAAGTATACTTAGAAGTTATTGCGGTGGGCATTGAGGTGGAATTTCATTAACATATATGTAAATCATTGTGATGTCTTTGTAGTGTACTATAAATAAAAAAATCATCCACATTTTAGCTTTATTAAGCGCACACAGTTAAAGTAATTGGGCAAATACATTTCCATGACAAAAAGTTTTGAAGCTATTAGATGACTCAATTAAATAGTTAGATATATAAGAAAAGCAGTTCACGTACGCACATTTAAAGATTTAAGAAATTTAATATAATTTCAAAGTTTTGTTTGTATATGTACATTATATGTATGTAGTATGTTAAGTTAACTTTTGTGCTATATCTGTTTTTTGTTTTTTGATTATTAAAACTTATTTAAAAACTACTCATAAAATTTGAGTAATAACTCCTAAAAAAACAAACAGAAAGAAAAGAATCCAAAAAATAGGTTAACCTAATCTACTCATTCTGTTACACTCCCCCCTCCAACAGAGCAAAAATAACACTCTCGGATCAGGATTGCCGCCTTTGAGTACACGCTCGTTAGCTAGGTTATGAAAATGTTGTTTCCGCTAGTGGTAGCGAGGTGCATGGATCGCGTCGAATCTAAACAATAGCTTCAATTCAATCAAGCTACCAGTGTTTTTCGCGATATAGTCTATAGATATTATTCAAATTCCTTTCATGCACGTTCACGCAGTATCTCAAAATAGTACTGTCCTCGCCCAAGAGTTTGCCTGTTGCCCTTCTAGCAACATGATAATTTATAGAAATGTCCCATAAGTCTGATAAATAGCCAGTTACAAAAATGCCTAAAGTGATTCCTCGCAAGGTCCAGAATGATACGCCAAATTCAAAAATGCAGAACTGCGGCAGTAGTAAAGCAACGAGTTCAAAAATGCAACGATTTGACACTACTGCTCAAGTCAAAAGTTCATTTTTGCAGTTGTAAAGCAACTGAAAGTCAAAACCAAGCAACCTGCGCAGCAATAATTTTTCTGTTGTAAAGCAAATGTTTAGCGGTGTCAAATGGAAGAAAGGTATATGGAAAAGGTTTTTGTTTAGTGTATTTAAATAATTAAAATTTTTTTTAACTACAGTGATCATAACAATTGGTCAGATAGCCAAATTATATTCACAACAAAACTTTTCTCAACGTTTTCCATTGTTCAAACGTTCACAAACGTCAAAGTTGTTGTGTATGGCATCGGCAACAAAACAGCAGTGTAAATGCAGTGCATAGTGCGCTTTTACACGATGACTTTTTGAGTCAGCGACTCTCGAATGTGTAGTAAAGGGAAGTGAAAAGTGCCGGGGTTAGACCGAGCCGTACGGGTAGAGTATTTGTGTGACTTTTTCGTGTTCTCTTTTATCTTGTGTGTAGTTTTTTTTTCAGTTGCTTTATTCTTGTATTCTCAGCTTTGAGTTCGTGTCAAAAACACCGTGTCTCGGAGCAGAGCAAAATGCAAAAGAAGGGAGCAAGAAATATAAAAAGTCACTGACTCAAAAATTCATCGTGGAAAAGTACGGCGCGTCTCCAAAAGAGAATATGAAAAAACTCCTGACTCAAAAAGTCATCGTGTAAAAGTGCTCATAGTTTGCAGTGTTGCGCAACTTATGCGCACATAATTTGACGTTTTTGAATTTACCCATATTGTCAATTCTGGACACACCGGAAGCATCCAATAGTATCTTGTTTGGAACATAATGCCGTAAATGTCTATCTGTATATGTCCATGTAATGTCTATATGTATATCTTAACCGTTATGATCATGAAAAGATACTTTATTACGATCGTTTATTTGTCAGATCGCAGTTAGGGGTCATGAAGAGGAATCGATAACAATTTATTATGGAGTGTTCAACGCCTCAATAAGTTGAAGTTTTTAAAATATTTGATCGTTTAATTGTGAAAAGAAATTTGCGCCGGCGGGCGGCGTATTGTGCCACATCTTACTTGCACCAGTACCTGTGTACATTCAAACTCGATATTTTAATCAAACTTGAGATTACTATAATGGAGGTCTCTTTAAGGTCGATTTCAGTAAAAATGGATTTTCTCGAAAACGGGTCTAACGATTTTGATAGCACTTAGTATAATTTGCATTTAATGAAAGACATTGCTTACAAAGAGATTGCTTTAGAAGCTTATGGGAAGCAGTGCGATCGATACACATAGGGCGCGACTACGCATCAAAAAAGAACTAGAGACTAAGCTTACTTTTTATAACCGGAAGAAGCTGCTTGTGAGCACATACATGCATACATAGTACACATTGTATTGAATGCTTGCAACGTGATTACTTTCGAAGCTCAGAAATCATTTTAATACGACGGCGTAACCCGACGGCTGTTTAGATATCAGCGGCACCATTTTTCGTTATGCATTACATTCTGTTGATATAAGATCAGTGTTGAAGTGATTTTAGTTTGGTTTTATTACAGTTTTTCAAGAAAAAGTGGAAGTGGAGAGAAGGATTTTTTTAAAGCAATATGGGCGTCCACACTCATCAAATTGCTCGTTAAGCAGATATGAAGTTTCATCCTCCTACATACATATGTAGCTAAAAATTTAATGCCCAAAAAGGGAGACATACGGCTGAATCGTCTTCGCTATTGATATTGTATATACTTTATAGGGTCTATCCTGATTTTTTCTATTTGTTACAAATAACGTATCAAACTTAAATTACCCTTGGAATAGGGTATAAAAACATCGGCTGATGAATGGATGACTGAATTCTACTGCTGTTAGAATTAACGCTGAAAATTAATGTTGTTACTATGTACTTAGAACAAAATCAAAACTTTCTCGCATTACCCCAAATTAAGAAGTCACCAAGAGTCTGAACTAAGGCCCAAGCCGAAGTTCGGGTTTTCTAATTTTCTGTTTTCGCTATTTATACTGATCACGAATATTTTATATAAAACGTTTATTTATATATTAAATTTAACAAATGTAACAAAAATAACAAACAATTTTTTTAAATCAAAAAAAATATAACAAACAAAAATGGCAACAAGGCACTCAAGTGTTGACAGACTGATCACGAATATATGTATATATGTATGTATATACTTTAAAGGGTCTATCTCCATCACGAGATTACCCACCTTGTTGCGGTGTGATGGCTTAGAAAGAGCTCATGACGCTTGGAATCGACATCGGGAATGCATAACATTCCTACGTGTGGCATCGATAATGTACCACATTCTTCTGGTACCGCCGTGACGACGAACGATTCGCGAGAGCCGGCTCGTAAACTAAGAGGTAATCACCCCACACCTAGTCTCTCACATCCTTCTTTCCCTTCCCCGCTACTGGCGGACGAATTTGCAAGCGCGACACCGACGTGCAGCTCAGCCCCCCATCTCTTCCGAGGTGATTAGCGCGACACCATCGTGCTGTTTAACTCTCCCAACCATTCCCAAGCTCTCTGACCAAGAGAAAAAGTCGCTGAGTCGTGAGACTGCTTCGGTTTTCCGCATCCTTGAGCGATTAGGCAAAAAACGGAAAAGGAATGAAGTCAGCAAGAGCGGGAATCTCACATCTGGGCAACCGGCATTCCAAGCCTGTTCAACGCACTGATGAAGCTACAGCCTTTACGGCACTTCAAAACTCAACGCACTGCTACACGCGGTGCACGTCAACCAACCACCTCTCGAGGAACAAGCCACCAACCTACCCGTGACCCCCTCAACCACCTACTCGTGGCACCAGCCTCCCTACCACCCATGGAGAGAATCCCTCTCGCCGGAAGAATACACCCCAAGCTAAGGACTCATCAAGTCGACATGATTTAACAAACCAGGCTGGGAGCCGATCCATCGTAGCGGCAGGAACGCCCAAAAGGCGCAGATCCGCAGATGAGGAATCCACCGTCTCGAAGAAGACTAAAACCGTTTCCGAGGCGGGTAAGGATAGCCTCGTCGTCGCTGTTGTGGATTTGTCTGACGACGAAGGGTGGATCTCTTACAACAAATGGAGGCTCATTGAAGGCAGAGTGATGAACTGCCTTTACGAGCGGATCACCACCCATTCTAACTCTCCATTTACCTTCAAAGATGCTGGCTGGCACCAGGGCTATGTAAAACTACTAGCCTGCGACGACCAAATTTCGGTCGATTTCATTACCGCCGCCATCAATAGCGTCGGTGAAATCTGGCCAGGTGCCAGGCTTAAGGCAGAGGATCGGAGCCAGATCCCCCATAGGAAGAAAGTAAGAATTTGAGTTCCACTCAAACCTCACGAACCAACCAAATTGCAAAGTTTACTTTGCTATCAAAATCCGGATCTTCCAGTCAAAGACTGGAAGCTTATCGAAGAGACACCGAGCTCTAAGAAGCCGGAAGATGCAAAGAAAACCGGCCGCTCGCTGATACTGTCCCTAACCACCGACTCCATCCCTCTACTGAACGCCAAAAACTTTAAGATCAAGTGTGGTCTAAAAGAAGTAGAGGTGAAGCTCTTCACTGCATACCGCACCAACATTGTCGGTCCCTCCATGCCGGCGACATCTGCCTCACCCAGCGTCTCGGCTCCAGATGATGACCCCGAATCCATCTAAGGAGGTCAAAGTAGTGGTAGAAGAAGCAGGAGGAAGAAGAGAAGGAATCGTGCTAGGGTGCGTTACCAACGCGCATCACAAGATATGGGGCAGCACTGACTGCAACACCCGAGGTGAGTCACTGTTTGAGTACTTAGTAGGCACCGACCTAGTAGTGTGCAATAAGGGAAATAGTCCCACCTTTATTACAAAAACCCGGCAGGAGGTATTAGATGTTACCTTCGCTTCCATGAACATAAAGTTAAAAGTTAAAAGTTAAAAGTTAAAAGTAATTTATTTAGCATATTTCTTCGTTATAAATTCACAATTTTGCAATGGCTTAAGCCGTCAGCCAAAAAAGAGAGTTAATACTAAAGACATATACATATGTACATCTGTTTTGCATTAATATTTACTTCTTTACTTTCCTGTTTTTTTTTTTAAAATAAAATAAGAGTGTAGTTCAAAATTCTTCATTCATAATTTGGTTACGATATTTTCAGGCAGTCTTAACGAAACTAACCAATATTGACCAGTTTTGACCATTTAATATTGTAACTAGTTCATGCGTTGAAAGATAGGTTTTTCCCCATCGTCTGATAGCGTTTAGGATTGGACATACTCCTACAAAATGCGAAATATCCTCTCTTGATCTTTGGTTGCAAAGCGTACATTCCTCACTGCTATTGTTTCTGTGTGGCATATACATAGTTGAGACGCAAGAGTTCACCCCTCACTTCGAAAATAGTGAAAATCGTGTCGATGGAATAGCTGTCGTCAAAATAGTTATTTTGCAATAAGTTGTGCTGTAGCGCACGATACATCATTCTGGTCTCACTTTGCTGTGCTTTTAGTGTACATGACCTCAAACTTAGATTGTCGTATCTTCTCCAACAGCAATTGAAGAGTGCCTCTCCAGAACAAGGTGTTATCTCCAGGCTCTACATTGTGCTCCGTACACAACCTCAACCATTCACCAAAGTACTGGGTTTTGCACAGTATGACATGGGACGCTACTAAGTTGGGAAGTCGGTGATTAGGGAGTGCCAGAGCCTTCATAATGTAGTTAAAATGCATCTTTAGCGTAAATACATATGTACAAAGGTGGTAGACCTGTTTCCAGGTGTATCATGTAAGTTGGAGTATTTTCGGGCAATCTGAATATTTTTTTAATGAAGTATCTAAGAAGTTTTTCGACATCTTCATATTGAAACATACAGAAAAGCTACAATCCATCTGGAACGGATCGTCTAATACCCTATCCTCCTCTCTATAAAGTGGGCGTGGCCAAATTGCATTTTGTACTCAAATATGGCTATAACCTCGAACGTTTGAGGATGTTACATGTAAAATTTTATCAAAATCTGTTTTTTGATGATAACGCCCCCAAAAAGTGGGCGTGGCCAAAACTGTTCTATGGGTGAATTATAGGGAATCTGAATACCTAAATATTTGGACTTAACAACATTTTTCGGTTTCATATAATTTAGTGAAGTTATAAAAAAGTAGGCGTGGCAGTGGGCGGATGTAAAAAAAATTTACACTTCTACTGTATCTTTTCGTCAGAAGCCCAGATATGAAATTTCAGCGTCATAGTTAAAAATTTAAGGCCCAAAAATCGGTGTTATGATGAAAACGCCCAAAAAAGTGGGCGTGGCCAAAACTTTTGTATGAGTGGATTGTAGGGAGTCTGAATGCCTAAATATTTGGACTTAACAACATTTTTCGGTTTCATATAATTTAATGAAGTTATGAAAAAGTGAGCGTGGCAGTGGGCGGATTTAAAAAATTTGTACGCTTGTACTGTATCTTTCTCTCAGAAGCCCAGATATGAAATTTCATCGTCCTAGCTCAAAATTTAAGGCCCAAAAAGCGGTGACATACGGACGGACGGACGGTCATCGGTCAATCGATTTCGCTATTTATGCTGATCACGAATATATATACTTTATGGGGTCTATCTCGATTATTTCTCTATGTTACAAACTATGTGTCAAACTTAATATACCCTTAGGATAGGGTATAAACACCCCACACGTGCGCAGCGTAGCACATTATAGCTCTCATAACCGCTTCAAATAGCTTATATTTTACACCAGGAGTAATTTTGTTTTTCCCCAGAATTCCTTTCCATTTGCAGTTTATGGCAGTCTTAGCTTCTTTTAGTTTCCACTGGAGATGCTTTTTAAATGAAAGTCGGGAAGTGATGATGATGCCCAGGTATTTATATTCTTTGACTTTCTCCAACTTTTCGTCCCCCCATGTACATTTTTCCTGTCTTGACTAGCGACCTGATCCATTTCGGAAAATCATAATTTTTGACTTGTTTGTGTTTACTTGTATTCCACATCCATGAACATATACAATGCGATCTCTAGGCGGACTGTATCCGACAGTCACTCATTTTCAGATCATCGCTATCTAGAATATGGAAACAAGCGACAACCCCTCACAATCAATTTTCCGTAAACACCGGAGAACTGATTGGCTAAAACATAACAACATTCTCTCAGCCAAACTTTCCAATAGTGTGCCCATGACACCAACCACACAATTGGAACTAGACAAGCTCACCACTGTTCTCACCTCCGCCTTAAACTCAGCACTAAATGAGTCTTGTCCCATTACGACAAGGAAGGTAGGCAATCGTCCGCCATGGTGGAATGCAGAACTCAGCAATCTTCGCTGCGTGAGCAGGAAAAAATTCAACAAAGCCAAATCAACAAGGCTACCCACGGACTAGGCTACTTACAAACAAAGCCTGAAGAAATTCAAAGCTGAAGTTCGGAAGTCGCAACGTATATCCTGGCGTATTTTCAGACAGAGTGCCGAGTCTCTTCATGAACCCAAATGGATCATGGGCGGAATGTGATGAAGCATCGCTTAACCTGCTCATGGATACTCATTTCTCCGGCTGCACGCCTATTCCTAGCAATGCTCCTGCCCTAATAAATGAAGAGAAACTGAAGTGGGCGGTGGCCAGTTTCGAGCCTTTGAAGTCCCCGGGGCCGGATGGCATCTTCCCGGCACAAATCGAGACGGCTTTCAGCATTACAGCGCATACCTTGTTCTGTATCCTGAAGGGCTGTCTGGAGCTAGGAATGATGCCGGCCGCCTGGACCGAGGTAAAGGTGATATTTATACCTAAAGCAGGAAAAAACATCGCATACCCTTCCGAAAGACCTCAGACCAATCAGCCTAACGTCTTTCCTTCTAAAGATCCTTGAAAGAATCAAGGCCACAATTGATACCACCCTACTATCTACGTCACAACACGCCTATCAAAAAGGCAAGTCTGTGGAAACGTCCCTTCACTCAATCATCCAACCTATCGAAAAATCCCTCTCGATTAAAGAATTCACACTGGTGTCTTTCCTAGACATTGAGGGAGCTTTCAACAACGTAGAAGCATATTCGATAATCAATGCCCTACGAAGGCTCAATATTTGCGAAACAGTCTGCTGCTTTAAAGAACATATGCTTTAAAGCAGGGTAATAACTGCCTCCTTCGGAAGCAGCAATGTCAAACGACAAGCACACCGTGGTACCCCTAAAGGGAGTTTTGTCTCCATTACTATGGAATTTAGTGTTTAACGAAGCTCTTCTGAAAATAGAAAAAACTGGATGCAAAGTTATTGCCTACGCGGACGACGTCGCTGTACTATTAACAGGTAAATACCCGCAGATACTGGCTGATGTCATGCAGTCTGCTCTCAATAGACTGATAAGCTGGACTGAAAGCTGTGGCCTTTCCGTTAATCCGACGAAGACTGAGCCCCCTTATCCTCAGAAATAGTGCCACCTACCTAGGCCGAAAGCTTGACCGCAAGCTTCTTTGAAGGGAAAACATAGTCGAACGTGCCAGGAAATCCCTGGCTGCCCTATATATATGTGCTAAAAGGCATAGTACACTATGCACTGGCTATACACTACGGTAATAAAACCGATTATCATGTACGGAGTATTGGTCTGGTGGCCCGCCCTGGAGAAGAAGTCCAACCTAATTATAACACAGGCTATAATTCCTCATTTTCAAACAGAACTGAATGGACACAACGGGATGTCCTGTACCACGAATCGCTGTCAACGGATGGGACCAAAACCGAGAACGGAGTCGGTGCTGGAGTAATCGCTGAAGACCTGGACATTCACCTCTCCTTCAACCTTCCAAACTATTGCAGCGTCTTTCAAGCCGAAGTCACTGCCATTCGTCAAGCACCTGACTGGCTGGCGGTTAATGCAATATCAGCATCGGATATTGTCATATACATCGATAGTCAGACAGCCATCAAATCCCTTGCATCCAACACAACGAGATCCAAGGCAGTGGAAGACTGCCGCGTATCTCTTAACGAGATAGCTGGACAGTACAACCTTACCCTTTGCTGGGTACCAGGTCACTGTGTCATATGTTCCAGTCAATTGTGAGACGGACGAACTAGCCAGACGAGGCTCCTCTGGTCCTGACAGCATAAACGTCACCGACATTAAGCCGCCTACATACTTCACCTCACACACCTCATAAACGCGGACGCGGGGAAAGAGGCCAACCATCGATGGCAGCAACTCGACCAATGTCACACCGCTAAGCTACTGTGGCCAACTTTAAATAAAACCAGGTCTATTGGACTCCTAAAACATAAGAGAGGAACCCTCTCCAAGATAGTTAACACCCTCACTGGACACTGTGCTATAGGAAGACATGCCCAAAAATTCAATCCATCACAAACCTCTGTACAAGCTGTATGGACGAAGAGGAAGAGGAGTTTTTGTAGGTCAAGTGCATAGCAAAAAAAAAACAAGAACAAAATTAAATCTTAGAAATATTTCCGCAGATATTATGGCTGTTAGTCAGCCCTGCTGTCCCACCACCAGAGGGTGGTGAAAATATTAAATTAAAAGAAGTCCCCGAATCAGAATGCTCACTCCAAAACAACAGCAATGACAGTAAGATAATATGTAAAAAAAAATGTCAATAAAATGTACATATTTTTAATTGTTTTAGATTTCTGTACCTTATAAGATAGGCACAAAACTTAAATAAAGCTCATAAGAATAATAAGAAATAACCCAAATATTATATAATATAATAATTTTATATTAATAATTTTGTTCCGTTAATATGTACTACGGGGAACTCTGTTCGACGGTTGGGTATGAACTTTTAATTTCCCTATGATTCCCGAGTTGATATGTATATATGTATGTAATGAAATCGCTGATTTTTTATTTTACGATTTACGATGACAAGACTCCAAAACAATTTTTTTTTATTGTAGTTAAAGTTATGACAATGATGTTTAAAGCAAAAAATATAATCCATACGCACAACAAAACCACAATGTGCATGTTGTATTTTCCCAACAAAATATAAAATGTACTCTTTGTTTCGGGGTGATCTAAATTGCAGGCATAGGGATTGGGATTATGTAAGAGCTAACGCTTGGGGTAATTTGCTTTCAAGTCTTTCTATGGTGCCTCCAAGTCCTACTTATGTCCCTTCTAGTTCTCGTGATCGTTCTTCTGTTCTCGATATTTTTGTTACCAACTCCAATAGCCATATATAACAGGCGATTTCTCTAAACGCGCTAGGTTCTGATCACAACTCGGTATAGTGCAAACTTCTTTGGTCGGGAAATGCAATACTTCCAAGATATTAAAAATTCAATGGGCTCGTTTCCGATCAAATGTCAAAATGAAACTTCGAGAGAGCTCTGTAAATCTTAAAAATATCTCTACCAAAGAAGATGTCGATTGTGTTGTTGAGAGCTTTTCTGAAGTTATTCTAAGTGCTATTGATGAATCTGTGCCTAGACTTTTAAAAAAGAAATACAACAAAAAACTGTCCCCTTAAGTAGAGCTTATTAAATTAAGAAATATCCAAAGAAGAAATTAGCAAATACATATATCGCCAACCAGTATTCCAAAGTCAGGTTTTATATTTAGACCACCTAATTTCAAGATATGTATGTACATATGTCACGTCAACGTAAGGTGAATTATAGAGATTTTCAAATCATATGAATTATGTTTTAACAATTTTTTTCGATTTCTAGCAAAAATTTTGAAAAAGTCAAATTTTTCAAAAGTATGCGTGGCAGTTCCAAAACTTGGTACGTCATATTTTTGCATTTATCATATCCACCTTCAGCCCAATCGCTGAAGAAATAGACGAGAAACAGCAAATTTGTAAAATTACCGTTATACGCATTTTTCGAGCAAAACGTTGTATGCCATCTAATAACATATACCCAAACTAACTCACATAGCTCATACAATTTTATCAAAATCGTTAGAGCCGTTTTCGAGAAAATTCATTTTTAGTGAAATCGGCCTTAATTTTGAGGTTAGAATGAAAATTGCAATTTCGCCTCTAGGGAAGTTTGAAGCAACTCCGTCCAGCCGTTTAGGCTGCAGTTGAAGACAGACGGAATTGGCGGACCCACTTTTTTCGACTTCTCCATCATAGTAATGTCAAGTTTGATTAAAATCTCTAGTTTGAAATTTTTCACGAAACCAAAACTTGCCCTATAGGTATAGGTGCAAGTAAAAAACTTATAGTTCTAGACAAAAATGCAAAACCTATCTGGAACATATAGACAAATACTTACTTTGAAAACTGCTTCCAACTTTTATTATACCGATGTTGAAAAAGCTAATGCACTTGGGACAATTTTTTTTAATAGTGTCAACCAATCTGGGCGATGTTCATACAAATAACTTAGTATGTGATACTATTCACTTGCATGCAAATACACCGTCTAATTCATTTGTTACAGAAGAAGATATAAGTTTTCATATTAATAATCTGAAAGTTAGGAAAACAGGTCTTGACTAAATAAAATATGTCTATATGAAGCACCTACCCAAAGCGGGAATAACATTTTTGATATCTTATTTTATCTTATCTTTAAATACTACCTAGTCTAGTCATAAATATTGATACAAAGAAAAACGTATGCCAAATGAAAACGCATTGATATTTTTAAAAAAAAATTAATACGTTTTATTTGTTAGATCATTAGCTATAAGTTATGGAAGACTTCATTCAAAATGGCCGCTATTTGCTTAAAGCACGACCTGAGATGCACTGGCCAATCATCAATTGCATTACGGACCTCATTCATCGGAAATCTGTCGACAGCGCGGACAAGGGCTTGCTTCAAAGAGTCAATATTTCTGTGATGAGTAAAGCAGGCCATTTCCTCCAAAACGGACCACAACTTGTAGTCCAAAGGGTTGAGGTTCGGACTACCAGCTGGCCAATCATCCGGTGATAAAAAGTCGGGTAAATTTTTTTAAGCCACTCTTGCGTCGTTTTTGCCTTATGGGCTGGAGCAGATTCCTGTAGGAAAGTCCAATGCTTGTTTGCAAACATTGTTCGGCTTAGAGGCTTAACAACGTCTTCCATAGATATAGATTTTTGCGAGATATTCATTTCCCGCGACAAGATCTTCTGTTTTCTTAGGGGCTTGCGTTTGATTCGAGCCTGCACGGCTTTGATGGCTCGTGGAGTCCTCACAGTGCGTGGACGGTCGGATTTTTGATGGTCACGAACTCCACCAGTATCCTCGAATAATTTTATGGTACGATAAACAAAACACCGAGTGATTCCAAGCGGTTGCAAGCTCCGAAAGATATCACCTTTTGCCATATTAAACTTGTGTAATCCGATCACAACGACACGATTTTCGATATCACTCCATTCCATGATTATAAGCAACTAAAACCAAAAATCTTTTCCGCAGCAAGGAAGCATAAAAGCAACGGTTAACATGAAAAGCGTGCAACAAATATTTCATTTAGAATGGCTGCAGCAACAACTGTATCAATATTTATGACTAGCCTAGTTATAAAATTAAACATACAGAAAAGCTACAATCCGTCTGGAACGGATCGTATGATACCCTATCCTCCTCTCTATAAAGTGGGCTTGGCCAAATTGCATTTTGTACTCAAATATAGCTATAATGTCGAACGTTTGAGGATGTTACATGTAAAATTTTATCAAAATCGGTTTTTTGATGATAACGCCCCCAAAAAGTGGGCGTGGCCAAAACTGTTCTACGGGTGAATTGTAGGGAATCTAAATACCCAAATATTTGGTCTTAACAAAATTTTTCGGTTTCATATAATTTAGTGAAGTTATACAAAAGTAGGCGTGGCAGTGGGCTGATGTAAAAAAATTTTACACTTGTACTGCATCTTTTTCTTGGAAGCCCAGATATGAAATTTCAGCGTCATAGTTAAAAATTTAAGTCCCAAAAATCGGTTTTGTGATGAAAACGCGCCAAAAAGTGGGCGTGGCCAAAACTTTTGTATGGGTGGATTGTAGGGAATCTGAATGCCTAAATATTTGGTCTTAACAAAATTTTTCGGTTTCATATAATTTAGTGAAGTTATGAAAAAGTGGGCGTGGCAGTGGGCGGATTTCAAAAATGTTTAACTTGTACTGTATCTTTTTCTCAGAAGCCCAGATATGAAATTTCATCGTCCTAGCTCAAAATTTAAGGCCCAAAAAGCGGTGACATACGGACGGACGGACGGTCATCGCTCAATTGATTTCGCTATTGATGCTGATCACGAATATATATACTTTATAGGGTTTATCTCGATTATTTCTCTATGTTACAAACTATGTGTCAAACTTAATATACCCTTAGGATAGGGTATAAAAACGCTAAGGCTGCAAAATCACAGTTTCTGAAAAACCCCTAGACGTAGAAACTTGAAATTTTGCACAGTAATTCCTTATAACCTCTATATGTTATAGGAAGGGATTATCCGAAATTCGAGCTCTAAGTGGGGAAAAGGGGGTTAATATCGAAATTAGCGTAATTAAAAAATGTTTGCACAGCCATAACTAAATAATGGCATATCAAATTTAAAAACAAAACATACAGAAAAGCTACAATCCGTCTGGAACGGATCGTATGATACCCTATCCTCCTCTCTATAAAGTGGGCGTGGCCAAATTGCATTTTGTACTCAAATATAGCTATAATGTCGAACGTTTGAGGATGTTACATGTAAAATTTCATGAAAATCGGTTTTTTGATGAAAACGCCCCCAAAAAGTGGGCGTGGCCAAAACTGTTCTATGGGTGAATTGTAGGGAATCTGTATACCTAAATATTTGGGCTTAACAAAATTTTTCGGTTTCATATAATTTAGTGAAGTTATAAAAAAGTAGGCGTGGCAGTGGGCGGATGTAAAAAAAATTTACACTTCTACTGTATCTTTTCGTCATAAGCCCAGATATGAAATTTCAGCGTCCTAGTTAATAATTGAAGTCCCAAAACTCGGTTTTGTGATGAAAACGCCCCCAAAAAGTGGGCGTGGCCAAAACTTTTGTATGGGTGGATTGTAGGGAATCTGAATGCCTAAATATTTGGTCGTAACAAAATTTTTCGGTTTCATATAATTTAGTGAAGTTATGAAAAAGTGGGCGTGGCAGTGGGCGGATTTCAAAAATTTTTACACTTGTACTGTATCTTTTTCTCAGAAGCCCAGATATGAAATTTCATCGTCCTAGCTCAAAATTTAAGGCCCAAAAAGCGGTGACATACGGACGGACGGACGGTCATCGCTCAATCGATTTCGCTATTGATGCTGATCACGAATATATATACTTTATAGGGTCTATCTCGATTATTTCTCTATGTTACAAACTATGTGTCAAACTTAATATACCCTTAGGATAGGGTATAAAAAAGTTGTTTTTTAGTAAATTCGTCTCCAATTCATTTAAGCTATAAATTATCCATCTGCGTTGTCCTAAAGCTGAGCAATACTCATAACAAGTAATCAAATCATCCCAATAATTTTCCGTCACAGCCACCAGCCGTGCACCAGTTGCTATGATTGTCATATCGTGTGTGTGCGTGAGTGTGTGGGTGCGAGCCGCAGTGACTTGATCGTTTTTGAATTACAGCTGTGCTTCTTTATAATTAAAAACATTCGGCACCTTTGCAATTTTATTAATCAGGATATTAGTAAGGGAATAGACCAAGGATTTAGACTTGAAAAAAATCATGATGAGGTAATACTAAGTACATGAGACCGGCAGTTCAGAAGCCGATTG
This sequence comes from Xylota sylvarum, assembly GCA_905220385.1. NCBI lineage: Eukaryota > Metazoa > Arthropoda > Insecta > Diptera > Syrphidae > Xylota > Xylota sylvarum. Next base: position 62,324,954 of record LR999957.1, on the reverse strand, counting down.
AAATAAATGAAACTTTTCCATTTTCAGACGATAATGTTATGGAAACAATCAAAAATCCTCCAAATAAAATTGATAGCATTTTTCGAATGAAGCAAAATCGATTACTTAGCCAAGTACAAATGTATAATACCTTTATACTGCAAGGTATTTTATTACGTCTGGAGAAATAATAATTTTGTAAGATGGAGCAGGGGGTGGAAGTACCCGAGCCCTTTGGATAAAAAAAAGATTATGTTCTCGGTAGGCTTTATATTGTTTATTCGATCAACGCCGAGTGCTATTACCTCCATCTGCTGCTCCACGAAATCCGAGCGCCTAACATTCTTCTCAAATTAAAGACGGTAGATGCTTACATTCAACCTTTAATCCACTCAACTTGCAGGAACTATTGGAAGACGAAAGATTCTGGAACCAGATAAGCTTCCGTCTCTGATTTATCCCATTAAGATCTGTTCGCAATAATGCTGGTTTTTGCCAGTTGTTGAATACACGACGTCTCTGGGAGAACCGCAGAGATAGTCTGGGTGAAGATATAAAATAGCAGTTGGAAACAGAATGTCGGCGACTGTATGACCAACATGGTATAAATGTCGTATGACATGGACATGGACGATCTATAAAACCACCCATTTCTCAACTCTAATCAGAAGAAAATTTATACTAAAATCATTCAAAGCTTCACACCAACAGGTGATAACATTTTCTTCTTAGACGTTCCAGGCGGGACGGAAAACATTTTTTTCATTAACCTGTTGCTTGCTAAGATAAGAGCATTGAGGTAGCTTCGTCTGGAATAGCTGCAACACTTTTGCAAGACCTCTTTTCAACATATATACATAAGTAAAGTTTTTAGGTTATAGTCTGGGATGAGTGCACCATGTCACACAAAAGAGCAATCGAGGAATTGGGCAGCCGTTGTTAGTTTTTCCAAGGGCATTTTGTGATAATGAGTTAAGGGCCTGCATAAAATCATCCTACTTGTGGCCAAAAGAGAAGCAGTTGTATCTTAAAAACACAGAAAAGGTTCAATCCATGTGGAACGAATGGTATAATACCCTATCCTACTTCCTTTGTATCAAGCCTACTATAGTGGGCGTGGCATGCAGATATGAAATTCCATCCTCTTAGCTTAAAATTTAAGGCCGGAAAAGTGGTGACATACAGACGTACAGACAAACGGACGAACGGACAGACATGGCTCAATCGCGCTACTGATCACGTTGTCTTGATAGTGATCACAAATATATATACTTTATACGGTATATCTCGATTATATCTCTATGTTACAAACTATGTATCAAACTTAATATACCCTTCAGTTAGGATATAAAAAGAATATGAGGGTACATTTAGGACATAGGTGAAACGTGGTTGGTGAAGAGTTTGAGCAGCTTGAAAGTAGAAATAGACGACGGAAATATAGAAGAAGAAAAGGGAAAAATACAAATTCCCAATAGTTTGTGTTAAATCGTGAGGGACATAAAGACACTCCGGTTTTGAAGAACATAACCAACAGAGGGCTATACTAACACCAAAAAAATTATGCAATCGAAATTAATGTTTGGCGGTTTTGATATGACATAGAACTCTATAGACAAAGTAGGTAGTAGATATCGATGAAGTGGTGCATTATCCGTTGTAATATTTGCATACTCTCAACTCCCCAGGTATTCACACAAAATACTATTGAAGGTAGGTACTCTTATTATGCTTTTAAGGAATTTAAATCCAAATGTGCAACGGAACCAGATCGCAGGTGAAAGGTTTCCATAAAAATGTGATGGAAGCGACAATCTATATCTAGGGGAGACTGTGTGGATTAATTATTTTGTTAATTTGGATTTCTAAGAAAATATATGTATTGTAAGGATCCATTGATAAGAATTAGGGCTACGTACGTTCATACCCACTAATTCATACTATGAAAAACATACGATCGAAGCGGGAATGGATGGCTAGTTTCTTATAAATTCATGCCTTAAAATTCAGTATTTTCCCCAAGCGTGGCAATTAGCTAAGGTTGAATCAATCTTGAAGGCAATCTTTAGCCCAAACTCAGAAGTGTAAACAAATTGTATTTACAAAATTTTAAGGATAAAATTATGACGATTATATCTGATAACAATTTGTATCCCAATATGCAATTCGGTTTTAGATCTCATCATAGTACTTCCCATCAAATACTTCGAATTTGCAATATTGTTGGAACGATGGCCATGTTTACAAAATGATTAATTACGGTTTTCCTCCATAACTGTGTAAAACAAATTCAAAGTTTTTTGTCTGGTCGTTGTTTTAAAGTTTCACGTCCAATTAGTTTCAATTCGGGAATACCTTTTCTTTCCAAGCTTGGTGAACTGCGAAGTAACTTTGTTTGCCAATGACACTGCAATACTCTCAACATCGAGACAAATTTTCAAAATGCAATGGAGGAATTAGAGTATTATTATAACAGATGAAAAATTAAGTTAAATCGTGACAAAGTGCAAGCCATCTTTTTCACTCGAAAAAGAGCAGCTTGCTTTCTTGCGAACAGCCAAATCAGAATGTATGGTACTGATATAAATTGGAGCAAGTCTGTGTATTTAGTATTTAGGTATATACCTACATAGATACGAAACTAACTTTCAGTCAACACATCACTAGAACCATAGCGAAAGTTAACATCGCTATAAAACCGCTATTAAACCCTTTTATTAACAGAAAGTCTTCACTATCAAACGAAAATAAGATTATACTGCATAATGTCATTTTTCAAGCTATTCTTTTATATGGGTGCCAGGTATGGGGAAATTGTGCAAAGTGCCACATAAAAAATTACAAGTGTCGCAGAACAAGTTGTGTAAAAACGATGTTAAAACTTCCTTGGGATCATTCTACCAAAAGAATTTCATAAAAGAGCGAATGTTGAATTAATATTTATGAGAATTCAAAAACTCACAACCAACTTCACAAAGAAACGTCCTTTCGCGGACAATGTGCTAATTAATGATTTATTTACATAAAATGTCATATGTTTATTCTTAATCCATTACCATTAATAGTTGTTACAAAAGTATGTTAAGATAGTAATTTGTAAATGATATTTATTTATTTATTATGTTAAGATAGTAATATTTATTTACTTTTAACTATTTAATTTTTTTTAGTTCATATTCTCTTGCTTTCATGTACATATGCTAATTCCATTATTTGTTAATTTATCTATGTATTTATTTATTTATTTATTTATTTATTAATTTATTTATTGATTTATGTATTTATTTATTAATTTATTTATTTATTTATTTACTTATTTTTATTTAATTATATATTTATTATTTATTTATTGATTTAACTATATCAAATATACATATATTGTGTTTAATTTATTTATTTATTTACTAATTTTGTTACTTATTCTGCACTAACTTACGTGTAGCCTATTAATTTAAATTCATTTTTTTTGTCCATTTTTCCTTCCAATCATTAAAATTATAAAATGAGAACTAATATTTCCAACATTCTTAAAATAATGTTTCAGTAGAAAGATATGTATACATATAAAGACATATCAAATCTCTGTATGTAAAATGTGTGGTAACAAAACCTTTTCTTTTTAAAATTTTAAGAACGAATACAAATATATCTATCTATCATACTCTTTTAAACATTAAAAATGGTAATTTCGCTTACGACATGTGATACCATATTTTCAGAAAACGATTACAAATAGGATTCCAATAACATGTATAACTCAAAGTTACTTCCTCTCTAATTTCATTGTTTTTAAACAACATATTTTAGGATGTTATGAAATTACATACTATACACATATGCGAATAACTGCATTATTAGAGCAATTTATCTGCTAGCCATTTAATGTTCTAATGTTCACATGTATTCCCAGTGGGCAGTCTTCGGGGATGATTGCGTTTGGCGTAATTAACTAAATTTACATTGATTGCAGATGCAAACAATGGCACATTACATTGACCCAAATACGGGAATAGTTTGCCAGTGATTATGTGTGCCATAGATTATGTACATATATATGTATGTAAAGGGTCAGCAGAAAATAAAACATCACCAATCCAAATCTCACTGTATACTCGCTTATTTTCACACAAGCTAGAACCACGTTCGGTTGCCAAATTGGGTTCAATTAATCACGGTTTCATCATCCCCAATGCGACACTCCCTATTGACATCAAAACGGCACTATCAGTTTACTTTACGTTAGGGAAATACATTCATAACTTCAAAGGATATGGGTGAAGGTTGAGAAAAATAAACATCCCTATATTTAAGAACTAAAAACCTTCAAAACTTACCAGCAAAAACTGATGTGGAATTATGCTTTGGATCGTACGGACAGACCGCTTGCCCACTTTTTGTTGCCTCAAGTGAGTAGTTGTTCGCATTTATGACATACGAAGTGCATTCAGGGCGAAAGGAGTTTGTACCGCAAACAAGTAACCTTCCGGGAGATGTCACCACCAAAATTCGAATATAATTTTGGCAAGCCTCCTGCAAAATAAAAATAAAAAAAAGTTTAAGAATAGGTTACATTTAAAAAAAAATAGCATTTTCAAAATACGTAAAAGATTTTCATATACATTGTAAACTACGTACTTGCACCTTTATAAACTAGTCAGGATTGCATTATTGCAAATATAGAACCATATAGAGAAGCTATAATCCGGCTGGAACGGATGGTGTGATACCCTATCCTTTTCCTTTCTATAAGCGCAAATAAAGTGGGAGTGGCATACTCCATTTTTTTTATAGGCTGCGCTCGTATTTTTTGGAAGTGCTTAGTTTGAATAAGTAGAAGTGAAATGAATGTGTAATAATTTTTGAATGACGGAAAGTTCAATATTAATCCCTTTCTCCCATTTAGACCTCGAATTTCAGAAAAACCTTTTTTATCTCGCATAAACAGGTTATAAGTAATTTCATTTTATTTTTTTTTTAAAACTATGATTTAAAGGACGTTTGTAGGCTTAGCGTTTTATAGTATTTAAGACTACGACAACTTGGAACGTTTTACGATTCTGCCCGTAAAATTTCTTTAAAAACGGTTTTTCAAAAAAAAAAAAAACATAACTCTAGGTCAAAATTTTTCAGAAAACCAATACTTGTTCTATAAATCTACACAATACATATGTATGTACATATGTACATATTGTAATATCAATTTCCTAAATCGAAACTATTTCTACTGCGGACAGCGCCACCTACGAAAGGATATGAGAGGATAGATCTTTCTATACTAGAACCTCCGGATTCTTTCGAGAATGATGAATTTCGGTATAAATATAATAAAACCCCGTACAGAAGCCTGTAGAGATGAAGAAGGAAACCTCGTAGTAGAGTCACAGTCGGTGCTGAGAATATGGAAAAATTTCTTCTGCAGACTGTATAACGGCGACGAAGACCAACATTCCGCTGTCAGGCAGAATGAACAATTCAACATAGACGATGATAGCCAAAACTCCCGTCCACCTGACCAAAACTATATCCAAACTCAAATCCAACAAGGCTTCTGGACCTGACGGCTTACCAGCCGAGCTGTTCAAGGCAGCTGAAAATGACTTGGTAGAGAGAATACACCAATTAATTTCTAAAATTTGGTCAGATGAATGTATGCCCTAAATTGCGCCAATTACAGAGGTATCAGTCTCCTCAACATCGCGTACAAGATCCTATCTGCCATATTCTGTGAACGTCTGAAACCCTTCGTCAACAACCTGATTGGGCCCTATCAGTGTGGTTTCAGACCAGGAAATTATACAATCGATCAAATGTTCACACTTCGACAGATCCTGGAAAAAACTCAAGACGTCCAAATTGATACCCACCATCTCTATATCGATTTTAAGGCCGCATATGACAGCATCTATAGAGACGAGCTATACAGAGCAATGTCTAGTTTTGGCATTCCTGCCAAAGTCGTTCGTTTGTGCAGGATGACGTTGGAGAATTCTCGCTGCTCCATCAAGGTCGGTAACGATCTCACCGAGACCTTTGATGTCAAAAAAGGATTTAGACAAAGTGACGCGTTGTCATCTGACTTCTTTAACATCATTCTTGAAAGAATTGTGCGAAACTCACAAGCCAACACCGGAGGCACAATCTTTCAAAAGTCTGTGCAATTACTATCTTACGCCGACGATATTGACATTATTGGTAGAACACAGCGAGCTGTCACCGGTGCGTTCGCTGACATTGCAACGGAGGCTGCCAAAATGGGTTTAGCGGTAAACGAGGGCAAAACCAAGTATATGCTGTCAACAAGAAGGGACACTCAATATCGACGAATTGGACAGAACGTCACAATCGACAGCTATAACTTTGAGGTAGTAAGGGACTTTGTCTACCTCGGCTCTGCTATTAATTCTGACAATAACACCTCGGCAGAAATAAAACGAAGAATAACTCTTGCCTGAGCTGAGAAGGCAATTGAATACTAAGGCCCTATCCCGAACAACTAAGGAGAGTCTATATAAGACCTTGATCATCCCAGTCCTCCTTTATGGCCCTGAAGCATGGACTTTATCGAAAGTGGATGAAGATATCCGTGGTCGTTTCGAGAGAAAAATCCTTCGTAAAATATTCGGTCCCATTTGCGTTGACGGGTTTTGGAGGAGAAGATTCAACGACGAACTATACGAGCTGTACAGCGACATCGACCTAGTCAAAAAACTGCGTATCATCAGTCGTTTGAGATGGCTAGGATATGTAGAGCGAATGGATACCAGTGCTCCGGCCCGCAGAGTCTTCGAATCAAACCCGGAGAGACAACGCAGTAGAGGAAGACCTCGCTTTAGGTGGCGCACACAAGTTGAAGGGGACCTGAACAGTTAGCTACGGACCGAGCTAACTGGAGAGGCTTGTTAGTTGAGGCCCAGGTTCACCCCGAACTGTAGCGCCACCTAAGTAAGTAAGTAAGTATCATACAACCAACTGGGAAAAGAGCACAATTGAATTTAAGCGATAGTAGAAGTGAGATGAATTTGTACAAAGTGTAATATAAAGAGATTTAGTGGATTGCGATTAAGATTGAATTGATGTTTTAAATAAACATTATTGGATAATAAAGCGGATGAGTAAAGCAATTAGAAAGCGATAGATAATAAAGAACTTGATAATTTGAAAGTGTGATAAAAAGTGTATGTATCTGATTATTGGAGTAGAGGAGAAGGACGAAAAAGGTTAATCATTTACGGAACGGTTTTATCTTCGGAACCCTAGCAAGAATATACCAATATGTACTGAATACACATGTACATATGTACATATATTTATAGGTGCAAGTAAAAATAATTTCTATATGGTTATTTTCCTATTAATTAACTATTCGGCAATTAGTTAACAAATAGAATGAACATGAATAACTATCAGATCCAGAAAAAAGATTAAGAGTTCAAATAAAGTTGCAATAGATTCTTAAAATATGCATATGTACATATGTACATAGATAGATTTAAGATCCAGGAATGGGGTGAGCAATCGAAATACCCTGAGTGTTAAGAACGTTGAGGTCAAAGATCTGGCTATTGGCACTTGGTATAGATAGTAATGCCTCGAACCTAGAGCTCATTCTTCCGACAAACTAACCACTGAACCACGGCACCTACATACAAATAATAACTTTTTATATTCATCGCCATTCTGACTGATGCTTTAAGGACAAAACCTTCTTAAGCAGTCTTTGTACGTTTACAAAAGGAAGAAAGCTAGATCTAGAAGTTGTTAGAGGAGTTGTGTACCCTAATGAGTTGTTCTAAGCAAAAGACTAATCTGGGACCCCCCGTAAACAATAAAATTGCTAACGATATGGCCATTATACCATGATGTTAAGAACATATCTTATTGCGGATAAGACAAACGACAACTCCTTCAATAATTAACCTATCCCTCGGACAAATTGATCCTACCTGATTGCATCTTTATCAAAACAGTGGCAGTATGGACCAGAGTAATGCACCATGTAAAAGAAGTGTCAGTAATTGCCAGCAAGTAACAGTTTCTCGAGCATCTGCCATGAATTTGAGGAGAAGAGAGGACAGCTGACGACATGTATGAAGTGTTGTTGGAACCAACCAAGATGCTATAAGTCAATAACTAGGTGCATATGCAAATGCACATATTTATGTATAGTACTATATATGTATATTTCTGAAATGATGAAATGGTGATTAGCCATGTTTTTGTAGCAGTTCTGTACATGGAAAGAAAGTAGTTCTGTTACAGGAAAGTTGTAATTAACTGTATCATTTTGGATTAACTGTATTTCAAATGGAACAGAAATCATTAGGTGTCACCATTTAACTATTTATGTAGGTATGAAGTAAGTGGGTTGCACTTTTCAAAACGATTTTAGCACCATAGGTAACTATGCGACATATTGTTACTCGTCAATTCGCTAAGGGAATTGGAATCATGACAATTGGAGTAGATGTGCAGAGAGCTAAAGCAAAGCACCAGAAGAACATTGCATATACATATCTACATTACAAACTTCCATGTTATAAGCATAAACTTAATTTTAATAAAATTATGCCCTGGCTTTAAAGTTAATTAGGTAGGGATATATTCGATAAATTATCACATCCTTGTGATAATCTGGGTGGGATCACATGCGTACATATTCATAAAAAAAACAAATTCGAGTTCAAAAATATTTTAACAAGTCATTTTTTGAACATTGTTTTTGATATTAAAAAGATTACATGAAGCTATTAAAAGATTTATATCGATTGACAGTTGAACTTAATTATAATTAAATAATAGTCCACATACATACTCGCACGTTTTTATTAGTGAATACCTTACACGTGTTATTACAACATAACTATTTTAAATCAATCCTGTAAGGCTATTCAACCCTGGATGGGGATTTTTGAAGCAAAAGATACATATTGGCAAACGAGTATTTAATAGACCAACTGGGATAGGGGTACCAACCCCATTCTTAGGGGATTCAGCTTAAAATTTGAGACCATAAAAAAAAAATTAAGGGTACGTTTGTATTAAAATAAAAATTTGTTATGTCCCTACTATTGAAAACCCCTTTAGAACTATTTGGACCAGGGTTTAACGAAATCGACCGAAGAATTAGCTCTGGTAATGATGTCAAACATCCAAGTCACGCAAAGTACATGCGTGTCGTAAATGAAAACGTTTACGGGAGTATGTAATAGCATTACATTTTTTTAGCTCCAAAAAATTTTGATGGGACCAACCTGACGAGCTGACCAAACTGATTTTTCTTACCGTTGATAAGAATTAGCTGGAGTGAATAGTAGGTGCCTAGAGATATTCATGTCATTAGGGTAGGCGGATAAATCAGAGTTCTGGATGATACAATCAACATCGTTAATAGCATGCTACACCCCTGCTTGGAATCACTGTTGGATTTGGAGAAGGAGCGGGGTTGGATATGTGCAAAGTTTTTTTTAAATCCATGCGGAATGTGGATACAGAGGAACTTTAGGAACCCCACATATATTCCACGGTTTGTTGTGCAAATGCTATTAGCTGCGTTACATGAATTTCATCTAGTTTTTTTGTTCTTAAACAAATTGTGAAATTATGACCCACTAAATATATTAAATTGTGGATTTATGACCCGGTGAAATGTGTTATTATGACTCACTTTAAACGGGTCAAATGGTCCACAATCCTTCCACCTTGATCCGTCATCGTTCTCAGTAGTTCAAAGCGACATTTCAAGCCAGTAGGACCATGTGCAGCGCCGAACGTTCGCAGAATAGATCTTACAGCACAACAAGTGAACGGTGATTTTCGAAGTGAATGACGATTTCATCTTTGCCGATGAGGCGTATTTCGACCTTGATGGCTATGTAAACAAACACGATTGTTACATTTGGGGAGCTGGAAATCCATGAGTGATTTAGCAACGTCCCACGAGCCACTGTTTGGTGAGCATTTTGTGCGGGCGGTGTGATTGGACAGTTCTTCGAGAATGTGGCTGACAATGCGATCACCGTCAACTTCGTTCGCTACCGTGCGATCGAATTGCTCCAATTGCTGAAATGGATCACAAAGACATGTGGTTTCAACAGGACGCTGCAACCTGCCACACAGCTAATGAAATTGTTGACGACGAAATTTGAAGGGAGAGTTATATCGCGCCGCGGCGATGTTAAATTGAATTGGTCACCAAGATCATGCATTCGACGCCACTGGGTTTTTTTTTTTTTTTTTAATGGAAAGGTGTATGTCAATAATTCAAGAACAATTCCTGAACTGAAAGACGAGATTCGACGAGTCATTGATGAAATTGAGCCGGCACTATGCCGAAATGTCATCGAAAATTCACAAAAAGACTGATCAGTCACGAGGTGGTCATTTATAGGATATTGTGTTCCATACATAACCTCAATGTCTTTTTTAAAATAAACACATCAGAACTTTTAAAATAAACACTGCTCTTTTTTTTCAAATTTCGAAACATGTACGTGTCTTAATGGGACACTCTTTACTTGGACTTTAAAGCATCGTAGCTTGATGGTTAAAAACTACATTATCAACAAGATTAGCAAAAATACCAAAAATTACTTTGCATTGTATCTATCAGCACTCCCATAAGTGGTATTGATTAATAAATGCACCGTTATATGTATCTGTCTGGAACATTTTTAAGTACGTTTCAACCTATAACAAAAATCGATTCTTTCTTTTCTACTTCAGGTTACGCATTGATCCGACAAAATAATATGTCTGGAGAAAAATTTTGATGCAGTTGTGTAATATGTCAAGATATTGCTGGCGAGTTGAGTTCCTCAGCATAGGTAGTTCTTCTTGATCCTTAAATTTAAACCTTTTAAATACAAACGACGGAATATAGACGACTATTTCTACACAAAATTTACAATGCAATGCCATACACGTACCCACTGCAGTGGGATTAAAAAAGCTTAGGTGGCATTTGCTATTAATACAGTCCAATTGACATGCATTTTTAATAACTTAATTTCGTTCCGAATCGCCCGAGTATAGTTAACTTTTATGTGTAAGAATCATTGCGTGCATATGTGGACTATTTTTATTATTTTTTTTAAGTTTCACCCCACAACGGGCAAAGCATAGTTCGCTTGCCATCACCCATTGCTTATTTTGACTTCAGCAAAATGTTACAATACATTTTTACTGTTCTTTGGAAAGAGTCATTTCCGATGTACTGCAGGCTGCAGAATCAAATGCACTAAGCGTGTTAGCCAGGTCCTCCTTTGTGTGTGTTTATAGAGGAAATTGGAATGGTTATAAGGCTGAAAACATTATCTCGGTTATTTGAGCCTGGTTAATTCAGTATTTGTTAGTTAATTTGTGGGAGTGTACACGTAATTTCGCTTAGGAAAATACAGCGCTGTCCGCAAAAACATACATACATATGTACATACATATGTGTAGGGTTAGTTAATTGCATTATTCTTTGAGGTATTTTATACAAAGCTAGAAAAAGTTATGTACATATGTTACATGTTACCTGGACAGTTGTTCCGAAATCAGAAAATCGGACTAATATTTATTTCGCAGGACTTTGTTATTGCATGCATGCTGAGCTGTAGGTTTCGCTTTTGACATCTGTTTATCACATTTCGTGAATTTTAAAATTTGGATGCAGGTCAATAATTTTTTTAACAAATTTTTTAAGCACATGATTTACATACGCTGGCGATTTATTTTTACATATGTAGCTACATAGACTTCTTATAAACTCGTAAAACATTTTTTTTAAAAAAAAATGGAAGACCTCTAAAAAATAGTACAAAACTGAGGAATACATTTTCTTCAAAAGGGGATCAGCATCTCTTTAAATAAATCGAATCAAGATTCAAAGCAGGTTGCTTATAAGAAAGCTGAATCTCATTTTTCCAATGAATGGCAAATGACTAAATAAGACCTCACAGCCATCGACAGACCTCACTTTGCATAATAGCAAAGACAAGGCCTTTTAGCAAGCCGATTTTACATATAGCTAAAAACTACGATACAAAAAATGGTATAGATTATACGAAATTGTCAAAGGCTATTCATAGTACCAGAGTTGATATAGTGGATGAATGGTGGTGGAACATAAATGAATAATGAACTGACATATGTCCCAGTTCAATGGGACATAAGTTCACAATTGAGTTATGGAATTATGTCTCACCCCATCGGGACATGGTGGTCCCAGAATTCTTTTTTTAAAGATGGGACATAAGTCCATAATATTTGGGAAGATAATCTACTTCATCACCCGCTACTCCTTAACGATCGACTAGACTTTTATAGGCCGGCGCCTATGTACATACATACATGGGTAAAGTGCGACATAAGACCACACGCTTTTTAATTGCACCTATACCTATAGGACAAGTATTGGTTTCGTGAACAATTTCGAACTTGAGATTTAAATCAATCTTAAGATTTACATCAAACCTGACATTACTATTCAAGACCAGACCAAAAAAATGGATTTGCCAATTTCGTCGGTCTGTCTGTATATACGACTGCAACCTAAACGGCTCGAAGAATTTTCTTCAAACTTCATATCTGGGACCTGTGCGATGATCTCTAGAAACGAAATTGGAATTTTTATTCTAACCTCAAAAATTTAGAGTGCTTTACTTGCGCAGATAGCCATCTGTTTGTCTAATTGCTGATTGTTTGCAGCAGATTGATACATAATGTCCAATTCTGCAGAAGGAGTAGTTCTAATTGCACCACTGATACACATACATACATACATACATAGATGCTGCTCTTTGTAGGAATGATACTATCAGGTCCTGTGGCTTGAATGGTTTGCAGGTGCATATAGTCTAAAGGATCGTAGTGGCTAAACTTACAAACAATAAAAGAAATATGTCATACTAGCTGATGTACCCGCTTCGCAGCGCATACAAAAATATTCTCTTTCTATGTATGTATGCATTTGTATTTGTAATCAAGTAATGATTAGCTTTTTCCTTTAAGAAAATAAATTGCCAGAAAGTGCAACCGTATCCCGACGATACAGTTACAGTACGTGTTTACCGCCAAAACGTCAAAGCATAAAATCTATTCCAAGCCTACTTATCATACAATCAAATTTATCAAGTTGTTGAGTGCGAGAGGATCGAACAATTACAATACATACTTAAATATATGTATAAGAACGAGACAATCAGGTGTACTACATGCATTCAGAAGTTGGAAATCATTCTGTTCAGAACGCCGTTATCTGGAGCCTGTAGAGAATTGGCAAAAGTTTTTCATTATCGGACCGCACGGACAGCCATTGGCGAGCAGAAGTGTAGTCAGATACCTTGGAAGTAGATCAGTATCTATATTTTAACAAACATATAGATGCTGCTCTGGCCAGAGCCAAAGTTGCTTTTGTCCTTACAAAGAAACTGTTTTATAGCAGCCATCTCGATGAAAGGGTGAAGGTAATCTGCTATACGGCCCTTATAAGGCCAATGCTCACCTATGGATGTCCTGTGTGGTTCAACGTGGGAGCAAGCTTGATGGAGAAGATTCGGGTGTTTGAGAGAGCTTGTCTCCGGGCTGGCCTATCGTTTCCACAAAAAAAAAAAACAGTGCTTTACACGATACGGAGTAAAGTTGGATTTTACAAGGAGTGGTTGGAACTGGCTAGTGGTTGTGGAATCGATCTAAGTCTCGAAGGTGCAAGGGAGAGGTTTGTTGAGGAACCTTGGTCCGTCCATCTATTAATTTACAGCCAACTATGCCACAACTTGCAAATAAATAATTACTTCTGTGAACATAGCCCAGTACTGCGAGAGACAAGAAGATGTGTGTTTGGAAGCGACGTCTTATCGGAAACCCAAGTAATGCAGATTTTAAATGAAATAAACGTTCCAATACTAACAAGGTACTGCAAGATCGCTCTACAGTATAGGAAAAAAGATAATTTTTTATTTTTTATTTTATATATTTGTCAATTTATAATATTTCGCCAATCAAACTTGTTTATATTTATTTACTTATTTACTTAGGTGGCGCTTCAATTCGGGAGAACCTAGGTCTCAACCAAAAAGCCTCTCCAGTTAGCCCGGTCCTTAGCTAACTGCCTCCAGTTGCGCACTCCAAGTCGATTGAGATCCACTTCTACTTGTGCGCGCCACCTAAGGCGAAGTCTTCCTCTACTGCGTTGTCCCTCCAGGTTTGCTTCGAAGACTCTACGGACCGGAGCACTGCTGTCCATTCGCTCTACATGTCCTAGCCATCTTAAACGATTAATGCACAATTTTTTCGATTTGGACTTCTTGAGTTTTCTCCAGGATCTGCCGAAATGTGAAAATTTCATCGGGCTTTCCTGGTCTGAAACCACACTGATAGGGGCTGATCAGGTTGTTAACGAAAGGTTTCAGGCGTTCATACAGGATAGCAGATAAGATCTTGTACGCGATGTTGAGGAGACAGACACCTCTGTAATTGCTGCATTTGAGGGGGTCTCCTTTCTTTCGATTTGAAAGGTCTAACATAACAATGACTAACTTTTTTTCTTCGTATGAAATTGGTCGAAAATTGTTGTCAAAAGAAATTACAATGGTTGTCACTATAAAAAAAAATAAAAGAAGCATTCCACTAAAGCTTCTTTAATGAAGGCCGTTGTATCAATTTACATTTGCATTCACCGATAACACAGTTTCTTAAATTGTAAGAAAAAATAAATGTTCTGTATTGCAAAGTTCAATACATAACTCTATTCAAGTCCTCTAATGATTTTTGTTTTCATTCGATATAGGCGGTGTAGATACAATAGAGAAAATGATTTCATTGCTACAGCCGAATTGAAATTCATTAATTATTTTTAAAGAAGTAAATCCGTATCGTCAAACAACACAAAAAAACAACAATACGATGGAATTTTCTGCGTGGATTTTCACTTGCAAAAGCATAGATGGCAGCTAGAAGTTTTAAACCAAGATCGGCATCATCTGCAACTTTGCTTGCAACTGTTTCAAGAGACACTTCAGCAGCACAATCTTAGGAAAATACATATTTCTGTATCGACTTATCAAATCCAAGTGTTCCACTACAAATAAAAGACAAAGCACGTTTACTAGGTCCGCCACGAAAAATAATATACAAATATGAGACAATTTGTTGTTTTTGCACAAAAGCTGCTTGTAAAAACCAACATAATCTAAATGTTTGTGTAAAATTTATTTAAAAAATTTCAATTTATTTTCACTTGTTTCCTTATAAAAGCAGTTTTTTGCTCTTTTTAATTAAAAAAACACACCAAATCCATGAAAAACACACTTAAATTCCATATGTGTAGAAATCTACACACGAAGGCAGACAACTTAAGTTTTTTTGAGGATGAGATGAAGGTAAAACAGTTGCCCCGTTCCATTCATGTAAAGAATATAACATGCAGAACACTCGTAGTTGTGAGAAGCTAGGTCCTGAGTCTCATAAACCAATCGCACAAAATATTTATTTTTTTCTTTTTGTTTTTTCTATGATGTCTTTACAAACGTGTTGGTTCATTGGAACTTATATACCCACAAAACAACACATGTTCTACCAACAGCAAGAACAGCAGTGTCGTCTGCAAATGTGGCAACAGTAGTTGCCATTCTGTGGTGGTCGTTTGTGTATAAAAGGAACAAAACGGGTTCTAATACACTACATGAGGTACGCCAGCTTTTGTACATATGTTTTAAAGTGGAGTACTAATCAAGAGACTTTGAATTTTTTTCTAAAATATCGCTGCATTATGTAAGACTCTAGAGTATATGAGTATTGATTTCGCATATATTTTTGCAGCTTATGCGCCGCCATACTTTATCAAAAGGCTGTGTAACATCAAGAAAGATGGTAGAGCATATATTTTTCTCTTCTAAGACTTTTTCTATTTTATCAGTTATTCGGTTTACCTGATCTATAGTTCAATACCTATTTCTAAAACCAAATTGATGATTTGGTATCAATGTCTTCTTCTCTGATCGGATAAATACGTTTCAGAAGAATTTTTCCCAATGGCTTAAATAGTATTGGCAGCAAGGAAATCGGACGAAATCGGAGTAAATTCAGTCGGTTTTGGTACCATAATTACTTACTTCCGCGACTTTCCACATTCGTGGGACATAACTTAGTCTAAATGCTGCATTTATTATCTGTGCTAGTTTTTTCATACCTTTTTTGAGAAGTTTTTTTTTCAGAATTTCGTCTGTAATAAGATCAAATACCTACATATGTACATATTTTCGAGTTGATCTTTTTATTTCTTTCGCCATTTCCTTAGAGTTTACGGGTGCTATTTCGGAAGGATATGATTTACCAAATTTTGAAAGAGCCACGCTCACTTTTTACAACTTTTAGTAATTATACTAGTAATCAAAATAAATTATTAAGAAAAAATTTACAAGCGGTAAGATTCTATATACATACATAATTTACCTGAACACTTTTTAGGACGCATTTTAAAAAAAAATCTCCCAGATAACATCAATTTGATATTATCGTATTAATTCCTGCAGATTGACACACCCACTTTACTAGGCCTCATGTATAGTCAGGGTAATACTTGAATTTCTATCCTGAAAAGTTTGTAAACGTACATATGTATTGTACAAAGGTCCAAGTACTCGTGCCCTTTATTTATTTCAGCCACTTAAACCCACGGAAATATTATCTTTTAAAATTCTTTAAAAAAAAATCTCATTCTCACCTCATCTTTTCCCTTCATGACGCACATCTTTACGTCGTTTTCCGGTGACGACCACAGAAGCCTCTGTTGTTCCGTCAAATCGTGTATGCTCAAATTGTACACGACATTTCTGAAAATAAAAAAACAAAACAAAATTTCATTGAATTGGCATTAGTATATAAAAATTCAAAACCATATTTAGGATGTGTAGTATAGCGACAGAGGATTTCGCTTCGAATAGCAATTAAAATGAACAAAAAGCGCACACCACGAAACTACGGCACTATATAACCACATTTGATTGCATTTGATATGTAAGCCTTTTCTGCTTTTCAAAGCGAGCCTTGTATAGCCAGGCCAGCCGATCTCAGTTAGGCTTAAATTAGGAGGTGTATGCGTCCTTCAACACATACTCATAAATACATACATAAATATGTATGTATGTATGTAGCTATCTAACTAGGCCGTGAGCTGTGCAGCTTAAGCTTCTCCGATAAGCTCGGCGACGTATGTGGTTAAACTAATTATACATACAAATAATAATATTCTGGGTTTTATTAAGGGCTGCAACGGAATGCACCATATTCCCGAATAAATTTGCAGATCACTGTGCATATGTAGTGTAATCTCTCCAGGGTGTCAGTCAATGCACCCGCTCATACTAAAGTGTTTGTTGGCAACATTCACTTTTGCAGTGTAGGTGTATCCACTCGAACTTCCACCAACGAGCTTGTGCATTGAACATATCGCCATCAAAGAGATGATGGCAATTGAATTTCATTAAAATGCGAAGGTGTGTGCAAGTGCGGTACGGTCGTGTTCAGTAGTGGTGGTCTGGTGGGCTTCAGACTGAATTCTAATAGTGTTTACTTTTAAGCATGAAGTTTAGTACTCATACATAATTTCAGATAATTTTAACGCGATAAAGATAAAAGTATAATTGTTCACACTCTGTACACTGAGTTACGTTTTGTTGCAAGGTAGAACAGTGCATTATGTTAATTAAAAAATTTTTATAATAGACAGGTCATTGATTGCTGCATAGTAGTACGAGTTTAATATTTGCGTATGTACATATATGAGTATGTATGTATGTATGTATGTACATATGTAAAGATGTTATCCACCAACGACTGGTGTCCTTGAATTTAAAGTGTGAGTTCTTACTTACTTACTTAAAGGGCTCCCGACCCGTGAAGAGTCTCTGCCTGAGACACAGCAGCCTTCCACTCTCTTCGGTCCCGGGCACGCTGCTTCCAGTTATCTAGACCAAGCGCTCTGGCATCCGCGATAGCTTGATCCTTAAAACGGAGGTTCGGTCTTCCTTGTCTTCTCGAACCTGGGGCCTGTGATTCGAAGATCCTCTTTGCTGGAGCATTATTGTCCATTCGCTCGATGTGGCCGAGCCAGTGTAGTCGACGTGTTTTGGCTTTTTGGACTACATACACATCCTGGAACAGCTCATAGAGTTCGCGGTTATATCTTCTCTTCTCTCATTCGCCCTCCTCGCATACGGGACCGAATATCCGACGAAAAATTTTTCTTTCGAAAGTGTTTAATATCTGCTCTGCTTTCCTGCTTATCGTCCAACACTCGGCTCCATACAGCAGAACTGGCAGGATCAAAGTTTTGTAGAGCAAACATTTCGTCTTCCGAGTTAGGAGTTTTGACCCCATTTGTTTCGCCAAACGGAAGTAGCAGCGGTTTCCTAGGGTAAGTCTTCGTCGAATCTCCACTAAGTTGTCATTCGTGGAGTTGCTATTTACTCCGAGGTAGGTAAACTCCTTAACCACTTCGAAGTTACTGTTGCCAACAGTGACGTTTTGTCCTAGGCGGTGGACAGATGCTTCTTTGTTTGTTGACAACATGTACTTGGTTTTGTCCTCATTCACTTCAAGGCCAATTCGTTTCGCCTCTTTTTCAATTGCCGTAAAAGCCTCTAACACGGCGCGCTGGGAGCGACCGATGATGTCGATGTCGTCTGCGTATCCCAGCAACTGGACAGATTTGTTGAAGATAGTGCCTCCCGTGTTCACACCTGCCCTGCGCACTATCTGTTCCAGCACAAGATTGAAGAAGTCACATGATAGCGCATCCCCTTGCCGAAATCCGGTGCATGTTTGGAATAGTTCAGAGGAACTGTTGCCGAATTGCACGTTGCACCGCGTGTTATCCAGCGTCACGCGGCACAGCTGGATCAGTTTAGCCGGGATCCCGAATTCGGCCATCGCCTTGTAGAGCTCAAGACGATGAATGCTATCATATGCGGCTTTAAAGTCGATGAAGAGATGGTGAGTCTCGACTTGAAATTCGTTGGTCTTTTCCAGGATTTGGCTTAGTGTGAAAATTTGGTCGATCGTCGATCTGCCGGACCGGAAGCCACACTGGTACGTGCCGATTAGTGTGCTGCAGAAGGGCTTCAGACGTTCACACAGTACGTTGGATAGGATCTTATATGCGACATTAAGCAGAGATATGCCTCGGTAGTTCTTACAAGACATAGGATCGCCTTTCTTGAAGATGGGGCATATAGAACTGATAGTCCAGTCATCGGGCATGACTTCATCCACCCATCTACTAATTCCTGTGCTTCGGTGACTAGGTTTCCTTCACTGTTTCGAAGAGCCTGCGTTCCGGGCTTGAAGCCAGCTGCCAGTTGCTTGGCTTTCCTGAAAAACATCCGGATGTTGTTCCTATCGCGGGACTCTTCGATATCCTTGAGCTGGGAGGCTGCGTGGGCCCTTTTCTTCTTACGCAGGATCTTCTTCTCCTCCCTTCTTCTGGTTCGATACTCTTCTCTCGCTGCCCTTGTGCATTTATATATTCGTGTGCATTTTCTGTCACCTTTTTCCGGCGTACGCATTCATCATCATACCAAGGGCTCTTTTTGGGTGGTGGAGTATGAGTTCAATGAATTAAAAAGTTATTTAATGAAACTGAATTTTAACGAAAGCCCGCACACATACACATACGTCAACTTGTGATATATCAGAGTTTGAGGAGAATTCAGAATTTGTGTTCTAGAGCCGATTGATTTTGAATAATAAAGAAGCCAATTTCGGACAGTGTCAATTTATCAAATAAAAAGCGAAGAAGGATGCTTTCCCGAAAAGTTCATACTCAGAGTGGAGCATACACGTAGTGCAGAATAGGACGATGTGGGTTGATAAATAGAATAGACACCTGTTATTGTTCTTTGTTTTTCCAAAACTCGCTATGATTAGATTATAAACCAAAATAACTGTTAATTTTGAAAGCTTTTAGTTTCTCCGTCAATTATTTATATTTACATCGTTTTACATACTAGCCCGTACGGGATTATATAAAAAAAAATACATCGAGACTAAGCAATCTCCCAGATAAATTTCTTAGCTAAACTCTTAGCCCCGATAGAAACAGTGATACCTGACTTGAATTTGCCTTGTATTATCCATAATTTGTATTAAAACGTCAAATACATACATATGTATATCATCCAACAATTTTTCATTACAAAAAATCGTAGATATCCAATTGATTTTAATATTTTCCCTTTATTTCCTGCAGTTATTACTCAGAATTATGTAGGCTCCTGTTTTTTTTTATTGTAGATTGTAATAATAATTTTTATTTTGATTGTTTACCCTACAGCTAAGTGCCTGTTCAGACAGGCGGAAACCTTATTTACATTAATTTATATTAATTCGTTCATACCTAACCGCGAACCACAACTCAACCGCCAGAAAATGAAACCGCGCGGTTAGCGTGCGGTTGTGTTTCTATGACAAACCTAGAGAGCGTTTAGTTTTTTTATGGTTTCCGGGCGTATCGAACAAAAAATAATATAATATTAGCACTATAGTGTGTATATATTTTTTTGTGATTCAAACCGCCTGATTTCAAAACACACGGTTTCCGCCTGCCTGAACAGGCCCTAAGAGTTGCAGTGTCAGTACAACTGGAGTACTGCCAAGTTTCTATAATGACGTTGCTAAGCCCCGACGTCGTTTTTATCGCCTAAGCCCACATCTGCTTGTAAAGAAACACGCCTATTGTAATATAGTGCCACTCCGTTTGGAAAACTGTCAATGAAATGACAAATTTCGTTGGGTAGCTCTACCATATAATGTAATATATGTATGTAGAACCAGTTCGTTCGGCAAACTTTTTGATCCAAAAGCAACTCGCATCGTTGCGATATTAAACATTCTCCTCCGTAACCACTTCGTCATGTGATTGATTCAATCAAACATGTATGTAATTATGTAGTTAGGCACATACATATGTACCTATATGTATGTACAGTGGGCAAATAAATGTTACCATTTTGATCGTTAGGAATTTTTTCAAATTATAGCTTTAACTTCAAAAGTTTGTTTATTTTAGCTATTTTGAGTATGGTTTAAATGAAAATGTTTATATAATGAATAAATGAAAGTTAATTGACAGGATTCGTAAAAAATAAAGCCTACCCAGGCTATAAAACTAAGTGCAAAGTTATTCTGAGAAACAGCACAGTGTTCCTTCAAGTCTGCATTCACTCTTTGACGTACATAGGAGATACTAGCTGAATGATGTTTAATTTGGACTCATCTGTAAACATTGCCCTTTTTCAATCGGCCTGAGTCTTATTTTGATAGTCTTTTGAAAATCTCAGACGAAGAGCTCAAATTTTTGTTGGTAATATAGGCTTTTTTCGATACCATCGTCCATTTTTTGCAGTCTTATCCGAAAAGTTCTTGCACTAATATTAAATTCATGTTGATCGCTAAGTTCTTAGCTAATTTCTGCAGATAAACAAAATCTGTTAGTTTAGCTTTTTCTCAAAATAATGCTGTCTTTCCGCCGTGTAGTGTTTTTATTCCGTTTTCCAAGTTCTAGCTTCCTTTGCTTAGTATTTCCCTTTTAAATCTACGAAGCAATCGAAGAACAGCTTACTCATTCACGGCACAACTTGCATTTAAAGGCAAAAAAAGACATTTGTGTCGAATAGTCAGCGAACAAACTCATGTGCCCTTATTTAGCACAGTTGTAAAAACAGTAGTGCATATACAAAAGTCTAAAAAAGACCTCCGATTTAGTGTTCTTCAGCTATATCTAGGTAAATTATAATGTGCAAAGGCCTGGTAACATTTATTTAGCCACTAGTGTCTGTACATTACATACGTATAAATACTTGGTTTTGAATATATGTATATATGTATATTTTTTTTCTGTTTGTAATAAAAATATGAAGTTTTATAAAAGTGGGGTGGCAGTAGTGAATTTCAAAACTTCATATTTTTACTTGAAACCGAAAAAAATTAAGACCAAATATTTAGATAATACAATTATCTACAATTCAACCATACATCTTATGTAGCCACGCCCACTTTTGTAGGCGTTTTTATTCAAAACCCGACTTTCAACTTACATCTATTATAACTAGAGATTAGGATTATATCTCCATCCAAAAACATAGTACGCCAAGCCCAGTTTCATAGAGCTGACACAATGAAATAAGAATAGGGTTTTATAACATGTTTTTTTTTTATTTTGTCTTTCTGATTTTTTATATACATATGTACATACATATTTGTTCTTGTCATTTATACCTCTCGGCTACTCAATAGATAACAGTCTGGAGGACGTGTGACTGCGATGACAGGAAGAATCATCGACCCGTTTTTGAAAATGTTGAAGGTGCGTCCATAGCTGTCAATGGCGATCGCTATCGTGACATGCTGATGAAATGGTTCTTTCTAAATGACATGTGGTTTCATCAGGATCAGATGGTGCGACCACAGGGAAAACAATGACGTTATTACAAACCAAATTTTGGTCGTTTACTCACTCATTTTGGAGACCAAAACTGGACACGAAAAAGTTTTAATTTAATCTACATATTTGGAATTCTTCCTCCAGAGTTTTTTGAAACATCTTCTAAAATTGGGTCAAAAGGGTACACACCTGAAACGGAGCCGTGGTAGTCATTTTACTTAAATCTTATTGCATTGATAATGTCGTCGTCTATTACACTTTAAAAATTAATAAGATTTTCAAAAATTTTCTTGTTGAGTCAACCTTTTAGTTAGTGTCGTCCAATTGATAGATTAAATTCACTAAATCATCTTATGACCTTTGGAAATTGTATGCACACAAACCTACCTCTGTGTGAATTGTTGCATTGAAGTTTCTAACTGGATTACAAGTCGGAATAGTGAACAATGAACAAAATTGAAATGATAATTACATCACTTAACAATCTCCTTTTTCTACAATGCACAAAAATTGTATATACTCGTACCTACACAAATATGTACAATTACTAAACTATTTCAAACTTCCGGGAACAGTCATCCTCATGGGAACATTGAAACGACTTTTACTCTGTGTAAGCTCACATTATATATTCATACATATACATACATACAATACATATATTCCGTTGTAGATATACGCATGCATACCTACACACCTACATACATACCGATAAAGAAAAGCAGAGAGTCATTGGCATATAGTTTGTTATATGTGCATACTTTTGAAGACAGTAGCTGTAAACTGCTCAATATTGAATGTGAACTTTAAATTTTGAATATTGTGGCCAGTAGAATTTTCTGTATCTCTTTTATGGTATCCGTGTTAATACTTTTATGATCCTTGTCGTTCGATATTCGTAACCACTGGGGTATTTCTTAACTTTCATTCTAGTTTAAATTTAAATGATGATCGATTGTTAAAGTTATTTTTTTTGTTTAGTGCTGTCGATAGGTTGCGAAATAAATCAATTCACGTGAAAGTACATACATACATATGTGCTTCCTTCAAAATGTTGACTGGCAAATACAACCCTAACTATTTATACATATATGTATATAGGTATCAATCTCCTGTGTGCTACAGCAGAACTTAAGAAATAAAATCATTTCGATCGTTACATGTAGCTTTTCAGAAACTAGTGTTAAGACGTTAACATATGTATTTGTATGCACATAATTTAGTTTTTGAACTGTCAGGTTTTCAGTGATTTATTTCCGGTTAGTTCGGTTTAATGTATGTAGAAACATATGCACTTGTGTATATGTAAGTCCGAAGTACATTTTTTGTTGCTTTAAGGAATTTATTACTTGCTGTGTTTTTGATTTGTAAACATACATATATGTGTATAAAACTACCGAGGTATCGATTTTGAAACATACATAATTATGTCCTGCGCGAGTCCTTATTTAAAATGCAACCAGCCTCGAGCGTTTAACAAATATCCGAGAGTAGGTATAACCGTCATGACAGTGGGCGCCGTGGCTCAAGTGGTTAGTGCGTTGGACTACGGAGCGAGGGGTTCCAGGTTCAATCTCCAAACAACACCTAAAATTTCTTTCACGGCCCCACCTCTCGCGTGCGTCTGATAAACATCCGAGAGTAAAACTGTCATGAAAAAAAGCTTCTCAATACAAAAAACTGTCGTTCGGATCCGGCATTAAACTGTAGGCCCCTTCCATTCGTGTGAAGAATATAACACGCACAGCACGAGTGGCTGTGAGAAGCTCTGGGTCCCATGGACCTGTCGCGACAAAAATTTGTATTTTTTTTTTGTATAACCGTCATGAAAAGGCTGCTCAAAAAAAATTTCCCTTCGAACGTAGCATTAAACATTGGACCCCTTCCAGTGGTCATAAGAATATAACGAGCCCAAAACTATTGGTTGTGAAAAACTAAATCATGTGTCATGTACGGACCTGATGCTCTAAATATTTGTGTTGTAACGCAACTCCGTACGATCTAAAATTTTATTTCAATTGTCTCAAAATGTAGACCCTAGTCATTTAAATATTTTGTGTCGAAATAAACCTCTTTAACCACTTTATTCAGTATAGTCAATTTTATTTGCCAGCGCGGTTACTTACTTACTTACGTAGGTGGCGCTAAAGTTCGAGGTGAACCTGTGCATCAACCAACAAGCTTCTCCAGTTAGCCCGATCCTTAGCTAACTGTTGCGCACTCCAAGTCGGTTGAGGACCACTTCTACTTCTGCGCGCCACTTAAGCCGAGGTCTTCCTCTACTGCGTTGTACCTCCGGGTTGGATTCGAAGACTCTACGGGCCGGAGCGCTGGTGTCCATTCGCTCTACATGTCCTAGCCATCTCAAACCACTGATGCGCGGTTTTTTAACTAGGTCGATGTCACTGTACAGCTCGTATATTCGTCGTTGAATTTCCTCATCCAAAGCCCGTCAACGCAAACGGGACCGAAAATTGTACGAAAAATCTTTCTCTCGAAGCGACCGAGGATATCTTCATTCGCTTTTGATAGAGTCCAAGCTTCAGTGCCATAAAGCAGGACTGGGATGGTCAAGGTTCTATACAGAGTCTCCTTAGCTCTTCGAGATAGGGCTCTTACTACTCAATTGCTATCTCTGCCCAAAGAAACAGCAATTGGCAAGAGGTATTCTTCGTTTATTTCTGCTGAGGTGTTGTTTTCAGAATATATAGCAGAGCTGAGGTAGACAAGTTCGATGTACCTATAGTAGCTGGCTATCGATTGTGACGTTCTGTCCAATTCACAGTTTAAAACAGATAGTCAGCTTGTCATCCCCTGCCCTAAATTATGGATGTGTTGGAAAATTGAGAGATAAATTTTCTTTTCGTTTTGTTCCGTGAAAAATCAATTTAGCTCTACAGTATTATTGTTCATGTCAATTGATTCATTTTATTGATGATTTTTATTATTCAATGCTGCAATTATATATTTTTTATTATTTAATTATACTCCTTTCATTTCATAGTTATAGCACTCCCAAATTGAAATTTCAAATAATAACATACAACAAGAAAAAATTCCCTTGTGGTCAATTTTTAACACCAAGATGGCTGCGCCCATGGGTTCCCCATTGCACAAAGAACGTGTGCGTGATTTGCTTTCATTTGATTTGCATGGAACACCTACATACCTAAAGAGCGATGGGAAAAAAAGATGTTTTCTGGTGCGTTTTAGTTTGAGGGTTGAAAAAGAGACCACCTGTGTAAGTATATAATCTGAGGTCCAATTCGTCGATGTTGTCCCTTCCTGTCGACAGCATATTCTTGGTTTTGATCTCGTTTACCGCTAAACCAATTTTGGCAGCTTCCGTTTCCATACTACCGACAGCCCGCTGTGTTCTACCAAGTATATCAATATCGTCGGCGTACGCTAGTAGTTGCACAGACTTTTGAAAGATTGTGCTTCCGGTGTTGGCGGGTGAGTTTCGCACAATTCTTTCAAGTATGATGTTAAAGAAGTCAGATGACAACGCGTCACCTTGCCTAAATCCTTTTTTGACATCAAAGGTCTCGGTGAGCAAGCGCGGTTACCAAATTAAATAAATAAAAAAAATGTACAGAATTTTCAAGGAAAACTACTGTTTTATCAATATCAATGAATGGAGTTGAAATTGAAGAATCCACTGGTTTGTTAAAGCTTGGTATGCATATTAGTCCTGACATTGGTTGCAATCAGTATGGGTAATCTCATACTGCAAAATGTGGTGCTCTATACTTCCTCAAAAGACATAAACATTTGTTCACTCCTTCACACTCGGCTAATATGTATTTATAAAGCTTACGTTCGGGTAAATGTTGAATATAACCAGAAGTGCCTGTAACATATGAAGCGGAAGTGCCTGTAACATATGTATGTTAGGAATATGTATGTTATTAGTGGAAAGGGTTGTTTAGGGCTCACATGCACTGACGGCATAGAGTTAATTTTGGCGAACTTATAACTCCCCTCTATTCTTTTCTATTTAATGTCGTATTCTTTCATACAGTGCAAGTTCGCAAAAAAAAAAAAAACCAAATATCACGATTAATCTACAATTTTTATTATACGAGCATGATTCATGGGGGGTTAAGACAGTTTATGTTAAAAAATCTGATCGTGAGTTGTATTTGTAAACTGTCAAGAAAAGTTGCCGAGTGACTGGTAAAGCGTGTTAGAAGGGTGTCGTGAGTTACCGACTCATTTAGGGTATATGTAACTAACTCAACTCGAAGTAGATAAGACAGTTTCCTTTTGATAACTTGTTTATATTTTTAAGACAACAGTGATGATATAACTTACCTAGCGCCCACAAGTAAACTGTTTCCATCTTTTGTTACCAATTTGAAGTGATCCAAAATAGTGTCGTTGCCGAGAAATTTCAGCACGTCTTCTGGACCTAGAAATAAAAAAAATATCACATCTTAAATAAATGTAACAAAACCCCTTTTCGAATTGTTCAAAACCGTAAATAATGACGCAAAATAGAATCGGATCCGAAAATTAGTTGATTTCGGACATCTTTAGATAAGGAACTACATACATATACATATGTATATATAATTTCTGGTAGAAGATACATACCTTTGGTTATAAAAAAAAGACTGAGACGATTTCGATTTTGCAGTAGGATACCTGTCTATTGTCATATCCAATCAATTAATAAGTTACATTTAAGGCACCAAAATAGAAGTATTGTGTCAAATTGAAATCAGTAAATTGTTGTAAGAATAGTAGTAACCGAGAATTTTCTATAACTCATTGAGATACACATAACCTAACCAAACCAAACATTGTTATGTTTAAGCACTAAACATAAATAAATACACGGAATTTCATTTACCTTTATTTAAATAGAAAAAAAAAGCAGAACTAATCAATCAGTTCGTGACATAATGAAAATTTTGATTACCAAGTGGTACCTAGTTGGCTAATGAAACATTAATTTAACTTTAGCGTGTCCTAAAAATACAAGGAACTCCTTTATTTTCGGGCTACACGTTTTACACACCCCACGAATGTCCAGTATTCATTCCAAGAAACGTTTGACAGGTTAGCTTTTAATAACGAAGGTTCTCTCAATTCCATATTTGAAGGGGAATAAATTTCCATATCGTAAGAATTACATAAACATATTTTTGTAGAAAAAAGAAACAAAAAAACAAAACAGAAAAATATACCTTTGAATTACAAAAATTTAATTAAACCATTTAGAAACATTTTATATGAAAATATGTACATAAGTACGAGTAACTGTAATCTGAAGATCTGTATTCGAGTCAGTGCAATTTGACCTCATTAACATTTTATTGCTTGGATACATCTTCGAGGCATCAACATTGAGGGTGGAAATTAATGTAATACTTAAGCGCTTTATAAGTTGCACACTTTGACTTAAGAGGAACGTAAATTGTCAGCCAGCCTACAGGAATTTCTTTGACACTAACTTGAATTCAACTTAGCTAAGTGCAAACCTCTGGGTCTAGATGTTTCTAGTGGAAGGAGAATACAACAAACAGCTTTTGAGCTACGTATTTATTTTTGGGGTAATGTATGTGTTGTGTAGTTATGAATTTGTATTAAGTATATGTATATGTACATACACATTACTAAACGATACTAGCTGTTTCTTTTTTTTATAGAAAGAGTAATATGTGACTGAGCAATGAATTAAAGTCTTAATTTAAATATAATTTAAGTAAACAAATTATATATACATCAATTACGGATACATAAATTTATTTCACCCACTTCTCCTTGTTATTTCTTTAGTTTCGTGCAATGATGGAGAAGTTTTAAAAAGTGGGTCAGCCAATTCTGTCTCTATGTGACTAAGACTCCAGCATACACGGCTGGACGGATTTGTTTCAAACTTTATATCTGGGGTCTGTGGGATCACGCAGAATTTTCATTTTAACCTAAGAGTACTTTACTTAAGGCTGATTAGCGCAAAATTTAAAGATTTTAATTTTCCTTATGTTAGTTACTTTGGGTATATGCTACCAGATAGCATCCACGTAGGTGCAATGTATGTATAGTACGTATATACGGAATATACAAATCGAAGCACCTGCATAAACAGTGCATTTTAAACAACTACTGAATCCAATATGTAACAGTTCAACTGTAGTATGCCCTGCCATTCGTAAAAATCGAAGTACTGGATCGCAGGGTATGTAGGGTAATACACCGAGATAGTTTAAATAAGGCACCAGGAGAAGATTCTCTCGAAAAACTCACAGCAGTATACATACATTTTTAACTTCGAGGTAGGTAAGTTTCCGGCAAGTTTTAGAAAGAACAAAACTTTCCTAATACTCACATATTTAAAAACAAAAAGAGAGCGTAACGACCCGAACAATTATAGAGGCGAATCGTTCCTAAACGCAATAATGAAATTATTTACGGGAATCATCTTAGAACGTTTGACAGATTGGGCTGTGGTGACTGGCGTACTAAGCGAGGCCGAAGCTGGTTTCAGACCAAACGATATTTGATTTTTTGACGCACTGCCGGCACTTTATTAAGCATAATATAAGCAATAAACAATCAAAACTTAATCTAAAATTAAATATAAACTTACAAAATATCGAGAGAAGGGAGTGAGAAGGAAAGATGTGAGACAGTGGCTAGGCGGGATTGGAACGGTCCTGAAGGATGTTCCGTAGCGTGGCTCTGAGGTACTGGAAGTCAAACGAGTTTTCCATATTGTTAGCCAAACGGAGCATTCTAGACAAAGGTGCGTTATAACCATAATTCGTGCGATGAGAAAGAACTGAGACGAAAAATCACTTTACTACAAACTTAGTAATTTGGGAGTGTACAAAAGTCCCTATAGTAATACAAAGTCTCTATGAAGAAATTAGAACAGCAGTCTGAGATGGAAAAAAAAAATGTCTCAATGGTTTCAATCGCTCTCGGGTGTTCAGCAAGGTTGGCTTATAACTCCGCCACTGTTTTCATTGTTTCTAGATGATCTTGATGATGAAGTTCTTACCAGAAGGAATCGTTCGCCGGACTTAAAATAAAGCTTTTAATGCTGACGACATCGTCTTCCTGTCGGAAACCCCAATATCCATGCAAATGATGATCAACAAATTACAGCTGTACTGTAGTCTATGGAACTTGAATATCAATACCGAAGTCGATAATAATGGTATACCGAAATGAGACGGGTCGCTTGGCGAGAGATGAAAAATGTTTTTTTCCAGAATGAAGAACTTGAGATAGTAAAAGACTATAATTATCTTGGAGCCACCTTATCCTATCGACTGACAAAGCAACTCTTCAGGAATGGCTTAGATTATGCAGCGAACATGATGTTTTGCTTGTGGCAGAAAATACAGCATCATGGCTCTAAATCCAGATCTGTCCATCAGTGACAATCTTAAAGCTAAAGCACAGGAAAGTCAAACCCGACATATGTACGCATTGATTGCTACAACACAACCTTACGGACTTCAACGAACAATACAGCGTACATATAATATCCACAATTTTTAAGGCTAGTAGCGAATTTTTATATTTAAACTATAAGCCTTATAGATCCAAACGCTGTGAGGAATGCACTTAGTGTAAACTGCGAGTTAGAGAAGGCATTCATCATTTCATCGGAATATATCCCATCCTAAAGGAAATAAGAAGAGCGCATTGGGGAGAAAAAGAGTTACCGATAAACAAGATTAATACTATTCTAAATGGTCAAGACTGAAAAGCTGTCTACAGCTACCTAAAAATTGCTCTAAAGATAGTAGATAAAACTTTTTAAATGAAATTGTATCCTTAAATTAAACTAGGTAGATATAGAAAGATTTGAACGAGTTTAACTGCGCAATTATATTACGTTAAATCTCTCTTTTCTGGCTGACGAAAAATGTCAATGTCAAATTTGTGAAATTACAAACTTTTGATAGAAATAAAAACCACTACTACTACTACTACAGTCCGGATTTCCAATAGAGTAATGGAACTTCGTACGTCAAAAGATTCCAAATAATCTCGAGGAGTGGAGAATTATGAAAATAATTATTTTTTATCATTTTTAATTAAGACCTCATCAAATGGATTTCGGTTTTAATTAGATGATTGGGAATGATTCTGCTAGACAAAAATAGTTTCCTACATAATCAGAACTTTAGTTTAGTTAGTTAAATCCTTTCACCCCTCGAGGGGCATAGGGCGTCAACAACGCCTGCGCGGCATCTTGTTCGGAGTTCTGCAACGTGTTTGAGCTGCCTCCAACTCATTCCCAAAGAGCTTGATTCCTCCTCAACTGTTCTGCGCCACGTCTGCCAAGGGCGTCCCGCAGTTCTGGCTGCTTGGGGGAGCGGATTTCACTGCATGGCATATTTCGCAATGGAGTTGTCTTCACGACGCCGTAGTGTGTGTCCAATCCACTGCCATTTTCTCCTTCGTATAGTAATGCCTATAGGTTCTTGGCCCGTTCTCTCATAAAGTTGTTCGTTGGATATCCGATTGGGCCAAAAAATTCTCAAGATAATTCTTAGACATTTATTTATGAAGGTCTGTAGCTTGTGTATATTAGTGGTATCCACCTTCCAAGTATTGCACCCATATAGCAGTACTGATTCCACGTTGGAGCGGAACAGTCGCAGCTTGGTTCTTGTGCTGAGAACATTGCTTCTCCAGACTTTGGATAGCATTCCGAACGCAGCTTTTGCCTTCCCGATTCTGCTGCACACATCCAGTTCGGTGCCACCGCGGTTAGCCGGGACCACACTTCCTAGATATAGAAAGCTGTCTACCTTTTCGACTAATTGTCCGGCAATGTTGAGTTGAGCGCGGGTGTCAGAAGTGCTCAGCGCTTTTGTTTTGGCTGTGTTTATTTTAAGCCCCACTTTGTTTGTCTCAGCTTCTAGATTTTGGGCCATTAGATGTAGGTCCATTATCCGATGTGAGAGTAGACAAACATCATCAGCATAGTCGAGATGTTTAAGATAAGATGTCATAGTCCATCGAATCCCATGATTACCTTACATCAGTGCTGCACGGAGTACATCGCTGATGACCACCAAGAACAAAAGCGGTGACAGTATGCACCCCTGACGTACTCCACTATGGACTTCAAAGTCCTCCGACACCTTACCATTAAGTAAGATGTGACACTTACTACCCTCGTATGTAGCCTTGATAATAGCTATGAGTTTCTCTGGGACGCCTCTCCTGCGCAAGGCCAACCAGATAGCATTTCGATGCAAACTGTCGAAAGCCTTCTCGAAGTCGATAAACAGTAGATGTAGCGGAGATCTGTACTCGACGCATTGCTCTATTATGATCCGCAAGGTGTTTATGTGGTCGATGAAGGAAGATCCAGCGCGAAAGCCTGCCTGCTCGACGTCGAGAGTTGAATCTAAATGTTTTTTAACTCGCTCTAGTATGATTCTAGCTATTATCTTGGCTACGGCCGGTAGAACGCATATACCTCTCCAGTTTCCACAATCCATCAGATTTCCCTTTTTTGGAAGCTTGATGATCATCCCTCTTTTCCACTCCTGCGGAAATTGCTCATTTACCCACGTTCTTCGTATGAGCGGGTGTAGCAGTTCTGCCGATGTATTTGGCGCCGCTTGAAATAGTTCGGCAGGGATGCCATCGATACCCACCGCTTTGTTTTTTTTGAGGGCCTTGTTTGCTGTTATTATTTCAGTTTTACTGGAAGGTCCGGTGTGAATTCGGGAAATTGTTGCTTCGGAAGAGTCAATAGAGTTCGAGATCATATCACCCTCGTCTAAGCGATTAAGGACTGTAGTGAAGTGTTCTCTCCATCTAGTGAGCTGATCCTCATCCGAAATCAGAAGGTTGCCATCTAAACCCTTCACTGGATGTTGCTTGGAGTTCCGACCACCAATGAGCTCTTTGATGATGCTATAGACAGTCCTACTGTCACACCTGCTGGCTGCTTCTTCAGCCCTTGAGGCAAGTGAGTCGATATATTGACGTTTCTCACGTCTCACACTACGCTGCACTTCCTTCTTTTTCACGCGATATTGGGCTTCTAGTTCGGTTCTCTCTACTGCTGAGGCCGCTGCAATCCGAGCCTTGATTACTATACGCTCTTCGATCCGTCTCCAGGTGTCTGCCGATAGCCATGTGCGGTGACTTTTCTGCCTTTTACCGACGTAGATGCGTGCCCCAGTATCAAAAACATTTTTCACATCATTCCAGTGGTCATCAACGCTTTCCTGCTTGTGCTGCTGATTGTTTCTGCTTCTAAGGCAAGATGGTTCCTGAATTGTTGGCGCACTTGGGGATCCCTGAACCTTTCGGTATTAAACCTGGTAATATTGAGCAAATTTGAGCGGTTGCTGTTGACGAATGCAGTACGAAGGTGTATAAAAACTAACATAAGATGGTGGTCGCGTTCTTGTCCGATGTCGGCTCCACGTCTGTTTCGGACGTCTAGGAGACAATTTGCTGATCGCAATGTGATCGATCTGGTTGGATGTTCGCTGCCTGTCAATTGAGACCCAACTGATCTTATGGCAGGTGTTATGCTCAAACAGTGTACCTCCAATAACTAGACGGTTGGTATTGCAGAAGTCCACAAACCGCTCACCGTTGTCATTCCGGTCTCCAAGGCCGTGCATTCCCATCACATGCTTAAACATACCTTTATCGCTTCCTACCTTGGCGTTCAAATCCCACATCACCATTACGATGTCCCCATTAGGCGTTTGGTTGTAGACGGAGCCTAAATGGCTATAAAAATTGTCCTTATCATCCTCAGTCGCGTCTTCGATCGGAGCATAACACTGTATGATAGTAATTTTTCTTACTCTGCTCTGGAATCTAGCCGTCAATATCCGGTCACTGCGAGGTTTCCAGGATATGAGGCTGCTTCTTGCTGCTGAAGTTAACATTAGTCCTATTCCGGACCTACGCGCGCTCCCAGCTGGTCTACCAGAGTAGAGCATGACAGTGTTTTCTGTTGGGGAGCAGTATTCCCCAGCATCGAACCATCTTATCTCACTCAGCCCTAAGATATCTATCTTATATCGCGTGAACTCACGCTCTAATTGGAGGAATCTGGCATTTTGAGGCCCTTCCTGGAGTGAGTCGAGAAGGGTCTTAACGTTCCAGAAACCAATCGTTGTCCGTGTACGATAGCCAAAAGTCGTCAACAAATTATATATTATTTCGTTTCGGAGCAATTTGGGTTTTTACGGTTGCGGCTCGCTGGGCCACAGACCAACCGACACTTATCCTGTTTTATGGCGCAGGGTGCTCGCCATTCGTCCTCTCCCGTTTGCAATTTCCAAAGAAATTCCCAGATGGCACCACGTGGAGGTGGGAGTAGGTCTTACTAACAGAGCTGCATGATCTTCGGCTGCAGTGACTCTTTCTCGTCATTTAGCGAACCAGCATCTATCGGGAGTTGCTGCTTCTACGAGGCCTTTGTTAGTTTATCATCAGAACTTTACCAATTGTCAAATCACCCAGCTGATTTTTGATGGGTGTCAAGCTAGTTTGGCTTGTTTTTGTTTCGTTTTCTCTCTAGTTTTCTTGTAAAGTTCGCAATGTAACTATTGTGATTTGTGTTTACTGTACAGATGTCTGATTTAACTAGTTCATACATACATATGTATGTAATTTTGTAATTTTTATTTTTTTGTGTTTTATGAAAATGTGGGCGAACTATTTACATACATTATTAATTTTTGAAGTGGGCGCCGTGGATCAAGTGGTTAGTGCGTTGGACTACGGAGCGAGGGGTTCCAGGTTCAATCTCCAGATAACACCTAAAATATCTTTCACTTCTGGCGTAAAATGCCAATTGCCCGCATTCTCTGAGCATCGCAAAGATATTTAATTTAACTGCATATAATATAAAAAATTATGTATTAAGATTAAAGTAAATGGAAAAACACACTTTTTTCAGGTTTATATAAACATGCGATGTCTTAATAAATAAAACTTATTTTTCAGTTTAAACATTGCTTTATTTGCAATTAAATGTGTTGGGGTGATGAACAACTCCAGTTGCTATTCACGTAGAAAAAAAAGCCTTGCCTTCGTAAAGTTAACCGAACGTACCTTACTCCCAGTCTCCACTAGCTATCACCAATAGATAGCAAGCGTTATAGCTTACTATGTAAAGCATGCTTTAAAAGCAGCTGAAGCTGTCATTCTGTTGTACATTGCAGTGACTGCCACTGTTGCCATAATAAATATTTTTTTTATGGTGTGGACATATTAAAATTTTCATATAAGTATTTGTTTTAATATTTTTTCGTCTTTGTCATGCCTTTATTTTGCTCATAAAAGACATTACAGCTGTACACAGTCTTTCGATGTCTGATGCTTTTAATTGTCTTTAATTGACTATTCTCTGAGAAATTTTTCCTCTCCTCCTATAGTTGTGATTTTAGGAATGTTACTGCTAAAATAAGGAGCTCTAATTTAACTCTAATAAAGAAATTAGAAATTAATTAGGAACGCAGGAATTCAGTGAACTCAAACGGAAGTATTGATTTTCAATAGAAAAGTAGAACAACGGCAGAAAAGTTGTCAAAACTGTCTCGCAACTGTCTGCATTAGCAGTAGCTTACTGACATTATGCGACGTTTTACATTTCCAAAGGTGTGGGGTAATATCATTTAAATAAGTTTTTTTACTCATACTTTCTTAAAACGAATATATGTACTTTTTACAACGTACGAAAATAAAATTTCGATTTTAAAATTCGAAACTTCCCCAAAAATTTATGTTATTTATTTTGCATTTAAATAAGCGTAGTCGGGGTCAATCCTATATAGTATTCTAGTATTCTAGCTGCACATTTCTATTCATAATAGGATAATAGCGTGTTATTAAATTTATTGATAACCCGCATCTTTTAGGTTAAAAGTAATTATGTATTATAATATTAAGAATTTTTATATAACAAATAATTATATTAGCAATTATCAAAAATAGAAGAACACAAAAATATTGGATTTAACTTTAATTAAGTTATGATTGGGCGTTGTAACATGTACCAAAATGTTTATTGCTGGATGCAGGCACAAAAAGTTTCTTGTGCGTTTGACTTAACCCATTTAGAGAGCCTTTCGATCAGGTAATTTCTAGCTTTGAAATACTGATGTACAAATCGCCCGATGAGTAAATATGATATATGTATAAAACAATAATAGTATTTCAATAATATGTACTCGTAAACTAAATCGATGTCCGTTTTCAAGGCAATTATCAAAAATCTACGCTTTTAATAACGAATTCGAAATAATATTTACCCTTTTCAAAATAAAACAAAAA
Organism: Xylota sylvarum; assembly: GCA_905220385.1. NCBI lineage: Eukaryota > Metazoa > Arthropoda > Insecta > Diptera > Syrphidae > Xylota > Xylota sylvarum. The sequence goes on along the minus strand of LR999957.1, from coordinate 62,289,262 downwards.
AAAACTCTTCACACCCTTTCACAGAGGGATTTAACTCATTCCCGTTTATTTCTAGCAAAATCCTGATGAAAGAAACATACAAAAGAGCAGAGCACAAAAAAGTTCCGGTGTTTTGTTTCTCACCTGCTGTTAATGCCTAAAGCCAATTTGGTTAAATGCGCTAAAACCATTGAGAATTTGAGTTTTCACTTGATAAACTCGCACTGGACTCTTTCCCAGCACCGCACCCATTTTCCACAATCCAAAAATCAATTTGACTCTTTCTTCCGTCACCAAGTTTTGTCAGTTGTTTTGGCTCTTTCTTTCTGACTATGTTTGATCAATTCTGGCGGACTGTTTCATAATGGTCGAATTCACACATGCAATTGCACAAGAATAATGTCACCGTATCCATATCCCATGGTTGGAGTATTTAAAAAAAAAATGGAAAACGGAAACGAAAGAGCGGCCGGTAGTGAACGTTAAAAAAAAACGAGATAAGCTGAAGAGGAAAAACATCCAAAACGTTCCTCCTCCTTTACTTCAAACTATGTACACAGTCGTTTGGAATTTTTAAATTTTCATTTGCATTTGCCAGATAACCATTCGCAGATACGTTCTGTGCGGTATGGTAGAGCGCTGATGGCAAGCATAAAACTGATGTTGACTACCGCCGCCACCGTCGAGAAATTTATTCTTGTCGCATATCTAATATAATCAAAACGTTTTTCTTCACCTTTGTTGACAGTTATTCTTCCAACCCCCTCCCCGCATCAGTTTTATGACGGTTATCACTTTCACATCCGCTTTTTTCCATTTCTCTCTCTGCCTCTGAAGGTTACCATATAAAATACTCGAGAATCGAATTTGTATGAGTGCGCTTAATGGAGTTTTCCTGATTTCACCACCCACCCTATAAGCGAAAAAGAAAATACCATGTGTCACGCGGGGAAATGCCAAAGGACCCAGTGTACGCAAATTGGAAATGTAGGTAATATCTTAAAGCAAACACTGGCTTTAAACTTCGTGTCTGAAAGGTATTGATTTTTTCTGTGCAGAATTCTTGCGCTCTAGCCTCCCCGGCATAGAATTGCTTATTTTCTGTGCTGAATTTAGCACGCGCGCATTTACCTGTTCATACATCCAGAGAGGGTAGGTAATTGGCGCTGTATGTGTGTAGGGATTGCCTATTATATCCTCATATGATTACCAATCAGGGATGAGAAACTTTTGCGAGTTGATGGGTGTAATCCCTTTCCTTGAATATGATATTTTGGAGATTTCAAAAACTTCTTTGTTTTCATTTTGCGGAATATTAACTCAATACAAACACTGGAATGTATGAAACATGAACGGTATGGTACGTAGATACCTCTCCGTGTATTTGTGAGTGGGGAGAACAACAGCACAAATCCTTTTTATTCCCTTTTGGTTTCCTTCGCCGTACTGTATGAGGTGGCATTGAGTTTTGTGCTTTTTAGCTTCTGTTCTTGTATTCATTTCTTATGGTCGAGATAAAAAGAAATTGGATTTTTTGCCATCTTGGAACTATAATTGTTAAATAATTTATTCTGTATGCCACAAGCTTTAAGGTTTTGAAGGTGGTAATAGGAACAATTTACTGTATATGTACACTGCCATACATATTCGTACTTATTAATACTTGATGTAATAGAACAAATTGAAAGAGAAATGGTAGGTACGTAGCGCGTATGATATTATTAAATGTAGTTCACCACCGTAATAAAGAATGTTGACTTATATTTTGCGTTGAGTGTATTTTAAGTAGATAGACGTGGTAGCTCCAACGTTTCACAATGAAGCTTAATTAGTACTTTAATGCCATTTTATTAGTCAGCTTTAAGCAGAGTTTTTGATTTTAATTGGTTTAATTTGCTAAGCTAGACACCGTAACGGAACACCTATACAATCCTGCAAAGCGTCTTCAGGTGTCTCCTACATCTTCAATACAACACCTCGACGTAGTAAAAGTGGTGTTGTACGAAACCGAGTAAACAATTTCGAAATTATAAAATTTTCTGTTCTTAAACCTAAATACATACATATGTTATACTAACTTATATGATAGTTATAAAATAGTTAAGATCATATTTTGTAAACTTTTTCTAAAAATACCTATTACGAGTAAACTGAATCAATTTATAAAATTTTAACTTTCCACTTGAGTCTGTTATGTACCTACTCTAATATAATAAATTTCATAATTTCGCTTATTTTTGTGTCTGTAAATTTGCGAACTTCGATCTTCTTTTAAATTTCTATGAAAAATACCTACGACTGAAGTAACAGGTGTGACTTTTGGTTTGCAATTCCGTTGTTTTCTTTTCTCTGTACATTACAATTTGTTCAGTAATGATTTGCTATTCTATATAAAGTTATGTACTACTGTAATCACAAACTCGCATTGACTGATCATTAAAAGCATATTTAATGCACTACAAAAAAATAATTCAAGAACCTAACCACTAAAAAATTAACATACGATAATGAATATTTATTAGTACATATATTTTTTTTCCGAGGGTAGACACTATGAAAATAGCAAGCCCGTACCATTGAATAATTACATATAGAAGGTGACACTGATGACGATGCAGCGACGTTAGGATGAGCGGCAGTTACGAGTACTACTGTAATTATTTCATTTTAATACCAAATTGTTTGGCTCTGCTAATATGCGGGATATTTTTTTTCTCATTTTTTTACCATTGATTTTTCCTTTAAATGGTCCTTTTATTGATAGTTAGTCGTTGCGGAATATTTTTTTTAATTTTTGGAGAACTTCATTGATTGCTCATTTTGTTTTTTGTTTGCTAACGTTGAAAACAAAAGGAAATTTTGTGATTACATAGGTTGCGAAAAAATAAAAAAAAATCATGGCATTTCTAGGTTTGCCCTGCCAAAAGACAGTAGACGGGAAGAATAAAAATTCTACTAAATTAATAAAGAATGAAATGATATATATGTACATATGTACATATATTATGTGCGAATCACTTTGACAAAAAGTACCTGATATTACCTTCCCCTCTACATTATCTTTGTTCGTCCTTTACTTGAATATGCCAGTCAAGCGTAGTCCCTCTATCAGCAAGGACATGTGTCAAGAATCGAGAACATTCAACGTCGTTTTCTCCGGTTCGCCCTTCGAGGTCTTTCTTGGAAGTACCCACTTATCCTGCCTCCCTATCAAGACCGTCTTAACCTTATCAATCTGAATTCACTTGAGAAACGTAAAGATGTTGCAGACATTCTTTTCATTCATCGACTGCTTTCAGGCTCCATCGATTGCACATCTCTTTACAACTTAATTTTCTTTAACACTAACCCACGTAACTTTCGATGCCCCGTTTGTTCTATCTTCCGACCCACCACACCTTATATGGCTCCAATGAATCAATCTCCCGTATGCGGAAACTTAACTTAAACCTGATCCAGTTCGATTTTAACCGCAACACTCCCAGCCTCAAACTCAATCTTCTTCATCCTTAGCCTTAAGGCATATCGTTTAATTTAGTTTTTAAGTAAATTGTTAGTTTTTAAGTCAGTTGTAGCTTGTTATTAAGCAAAATAAATGGGGGCCGTCGCCCCCACCAAAATTAAAATTAAAAATTCATTGACAGCCAAGCGGCAATAAAAGCGATTTCTGCCATTGACATAAAATCGAAGCTTGTAGGTCGCTATCGGGAAGAGCTACGGGTTCGCAACACGACGTAAGACTTTACTGGATTGCCGGATATAAAGATGTGCCGAGAAATGAAAGAGCTAATGAACTGGCAAGGAAAGGAACATCACTTGAACTAAACGAAGAAGACACTACAGTAAAAATCCTACCCTGTAACCTTAGACAAGCGATTGGGAACAAAATACTTGTAGCAGCAAATGAGAGATGGACCACGCTCGACTCCTGTGTCACAAACAGGAAAATGTGGCCAATCTACAACAAACAAAAACCGAGAGAATCTTACAAATGAGTAAAAAATCCTTCTCTTCTCTCGTGAGTATAATTACCGGACACAACATGCTGAAATATCACACAGAGAAGATGAGACTCAGCACGGACGACCTATGCAGAGGCTGTGGTGACGAGGAGGTGCATGAGGATACTCCACAATTCCTCTGTCACTGCCCAGCACTCTGTCAAATCAGAAACACAATTCTAGGAAGACATTTCCTTCAAGATTTAGATGAACTTTCCGACAAATCTTTAAAAGATTTGCATAAATTCATAATTCGAAAAACCTCGGGATGGCTTATAGATCCATAGGTTTTTCATAGGTTCTATATTATGGGAGGTATAACGCGCAAGGGGCATCACAATGGATCTACATTGATCTAAGTGTGACGGTACAAGTTTCTCTTCTCTCGTCAACCCATTAACCTAACCTAACCTAAAGATTTAGCGGCAACCCAAACAGAATATCAAATTTGTGAACTAAATTTACCATCTCCGGTCCGCAAAATGCGAAGCGAATCCTATGTTGAAAACGAAGAACACGAAATTGAAGTACTAAAATCTCCAAAAAAGAAGTACATCAGACCGAATGAGCTACTTAAAATTTCTCAAAGCAATGCAATAAATGAAACGTTGAAACATACATTTTGGCAAATGCAATCGAAAATAAATTCAAACATCTCAATGATGAACAATCCCAAACAACCCCCAAAAGATAGGGGGTTGGAACTATACTTTTGCTTTCTGTTCGTTTGTTGTTGCACGTTCTGTCTCATAGGAATTAAAACAAAACCATTTGGGAATTTATGGGATTATTTTGGGATATTTACACTCGATGCAAAAACCATTTTCAATTATGGATCTAAACATGGAAAGCGATTGCAGCGACGTTAGGACAGGGCAGCGGCGAACGTATTCGGTGTCCATTCTATATTATGATTATTCAATGCCCGTAGTCATAGATACTTTTCTTTACTGACTAAAAACACCACCCTTCGATATATGTAAATTGTTAGAGACTGCAACTAAGATATAGTTATCAAGCAATTTATCACGAAATAAAAACTTTTGGCAGGTTACTTTCCTATGAAAGACCTTGCATGATCCGCAATTTAGACGCGGTAAATCCTTATCTCGCCAAGTCAAAAGGTTTCTTTTTTTGTCTATTTCTATTCTTTCACGCGAACCTTCTAGTTTTAGCTTCGATTCTATGAATTTCGAGATCCTTTTGAATATCGTCGCTTCTATCATAGTATACCACGGTGCTTGGACAATTTCTCTAAAGACTTTATTTTGAAAAGTTTGTATACAGTAACTTCAATCCGATTTTAGCACTTGCTGGAAATGTTTTCCGAGTAACCAGTATACTTCTCTATATTTGATTTCGAATTCTTTACGTTTCATTTACACGTGCAAATTCCATTTCAGCTTTGCATCGAGTGTCATTTTCAGGTATTTGGCTACGTTTGCAAAAGGTGTTCAAACCAAGTTTAGAAAATTGGTAAGTCATTAGTTTTCGTATAGGTGAAATTCATGTGAACAGATTTAGTTTCTTTGAGGACGATCCGCCAGTCCCTCATCCATTCATTTACTTTATTCAGTGCGTTTTGCAGTCGTTTCTTCAATTGTTTTACCATTGCTTAAATAGCGGTGTGATCGGCAAACGTAGCAGGGATGTATACCATCTTCTTTTGGTATATCACGAGTATATAACAGGTCGAGAAGCGACCCAAGAACGCCGGACGAAATTTCTTTTCCGTCTTTTCCGCATTAATGGAGAGTCCTTGTTTCTGCCACCACCCCTCCACCACTCGGAGAGCATTTCTGTTCATGGCATCTGCTGCGACGTTCATGAATTTACCTCTTACCATTATTGCTATGTCATCGGCATATCCCACAATGTGGATGACAGTCTCTTCAAGTCTTCTCAGGAGAGAGTCCACAGTTATACTCTACAGAGTATGTGATAAAACTGCTCGCTTCGGGCAACCTCTGTTAACCCTTATTTTTCGCCGTATTTTTCAGCATATTTGCCACCCATGGGTTAACCCTTCGTTCTTCTCAGGCTACTCACAGACTTTCGAAGCATATTTTGTCGAAGGCACCTTCAATGTCCATTATTATGGTCATTGCAATGCCTCCGGTATATATCTCTTCTTCCGCAACGCGTACCCCCTAATGTAGCACTGTTTCCATAAACCTGTCTACTATTCAAAAGACACGCTCTTTCAGCGCTGTGCTCTCCATATGGTCCACCACAAATCTTCCCATAGTTTTCAACAGAAATGATGTTAAGCTGACCGGTCTAAAGGATTTCGCTTCGGTGTAGTTCTTTTTTCCCGGTTTTGGAAAAAACACCACATTTATTTTTCTCCATGTTACCGGTATATAGCTAATTGCAGGCACGTAACGTGGATGCTTTAGCCTAAGCCTTGGTACAATGAGATCTGCACCATATTGCATTAAAGCTGGAAAAATATCATCCAGTCTTGCGGTCTTGTAAGGGGAAAATGTTTCTGTCGCCCCAATGACCGCTTTTGGCGTTACTTACCGTCTCGATTCTGCCTTATCCATTCTGTTTGCTCCTTGATTTACTCAGATCTTAGGGCTAATCTGACTTAAGGCTTTCCGGAAAGTATATTCCATGAGGACCTCATTTGTACGATGCAGTGCCTCAACCATCGCCCCCGTACTATCACGAATGAGTCCGACTTTGGAAACTAGATCCCTGGAGACAAGTTTCTGATTTCTATTCACCTCAGATGTGGTCCTCATATTTGAGCAAAATTCCCTCTACGACTCCCGTTTACACCGTCGCAGAGTTGCTTTTAGCTCTTTCTGCTTTGCCGTAGACTCATCCCATGATTCAGGATTGTCCCTTCTTATAGCATGATTGAAGGCTTTTCTCACCTCCTTCTTTAGAATTTCGAGTTCCCTACACCACCAAGGCGTGGGGTCCTTTTCATCTACCAAAGTAGATATACACGCCTGATTGTAAATGCTTCAGCAGAGAAAACATCCCAAATGGTTTTCGGTATTTTGGGTACCCTCCCATACAGTTTATCCCGTAAGACTTCCTGGTATTTTACTTTATCCGTGTTCCTGGGAATCCTGACGTATTTCCGATCTTTTTCCTTTTAGATCCGTATCGAACATCATATTAGATGGCTCTGTGGTACGACAGCATTGTCTGATCCATTACCTATCAATTTGATATTCTATCAAGCATTTTATTACTACACAAAGTCACGTCAATAACTTCCTTTCGACTTGCATCCACAAAGGTCGGTTCTGTTCCTCTGTTGACAATAGTTACCTCTTTGCACACTACAAACTCGAATAAAGCTTCGCTTCTGTAGTTATAGTTGGTGCTTCCCCACACTGTACTGTTTGCATTAGCATCGTAACCAATCATTCGATCGCTCCTATCCCTGCAGACATTCACCAGAGACTCTACCTCTTTTGTTGGAGGGTCTAGGGAGTCATACCATGACAAAACTGTCTGCATCTGTTCCTACTCGCGCAGCGAGAAGGTCAGGTGCACATAGTAGCGTCAATATAACCGTTTTAACTCCGTTCCTCACCTGTACACAAAATCTCTTTCACCAGATCCCACATTTTGTAAAGTGGCAGTACTTTTAGGTATACCTCTAATCCATCCTTTGAAGATCCAAGGCTCCTGCAGCAAGGCAATATACATAAATCGACTGCTCTACAAAACATCTGGTCAACATTGCTGATGCAGCTTTGCTGTGGTGAAGGTTCAATTGAATCACCCTAACTTTTTCCCGGTATGGTCCCTCCTCCCGCTTGACTAGTGTTGACCTCATATCCATGAGGTCCATCATTTTGTCGCCCTACCGGGTGGCTTCCCAAGCTAAGTCTTTTCTGATGATACTTGGACACCAGATCATTACTTTGGTACCGCCTGTAGCTGCATCGCCATACCTTTCTGTTAAATTGACCTTCCAATTGGAAGTGTCCGTCACACATTCATTCTGGCGACCCAGCCTGGCCAGAATCACCTCTTTGTTCGTGGTTTTCCCCAGGACAAGGATGGTCAGCCTCTCCACATCCTTGAGGATGTAAAGTCGATCCACTTTCAGGTTGATTCCCTCCCAAAGGGTGGTCATCTTCCCTACAGTTTCACTAAACCATGACTTGGATTTTTGATTAACACATTTTACTGCGATAAATCCTTGCTCCAAGGTTACGTTCTTTACACCTATGTCTCCAGCATTGAGTGGAAGAGAGTCAAGAGCCGCTGAAAGAGCACCTCTGAAGAGACTCAAGTGAGCAGCATCCAGTCCCCCCTCTCTTCCCCCATTAGAAGGTCCGGCTTTCGCATAACCTTGCTCGGTGCAGGTTGCTCAGCTTTCGAAAATGTTTGCGGCTCGGTTTGACTGACCTTCTGTTTCCTGGTTTGTCCGTCAGCCTTTCCACTTTCATAAGGTCTTGGTTTATTAATATTCCCAGAGACAGGCTGTCCATCACCCTAGCTTTAACTGAACTCAAGGTCTCGGCATCATCTTTGAACCGTTTCTTAGATCCTGCCTCTTCTGGGGTGTTTTCGGCCGATGTTAAATTAGCAATCATATCAGTCAAATCATTGACCGATATGGCACTATTGCCCGAGACAGATTTTGCCAATGACAATTTCTGACTTTTGTTCGCCCTTTTTATCTTTTGCTTAAGCTGCTTTCGCAGCCTCCGCTCAGAATCAGGGTCTGCACCGTCATCTTTGGGTTCGGCTTCCACAACGTCGATTAACCTCTTGGCGCCTTGCTGCACCGCATTGTCCATCGACGTCGACAATTGTTCAACTGAATCCGTTGGTTTCCCTCCGGACTCCATTCTTATCACGAGCTCTTCCGCTGTCGATCCCGCACCTTTCGGTACTTTCTCGACCTCTTGGGAGCCTTCCGCCTTGCCCTCTGATGACTCTGTCTCTTTTTTATTATTTTTACAAGATGGATACATTTTCAAAAAGTCTACCTCTTTCTTAAGATCCTGATAGAGTAACTCCATTTCGGTAAGCTTGATTCGGAGTGCTTTATTTTCTTCCTTAAAGCTTTTTTATTTAGCTGAGTCCTGATTTTCGCGTGCTAGCGCTCCCGGTGGACTTGTTTTCCCGGGGTTATTCGATCTTTGTGGAGGAGATCGAGATACCCTTGAACTTTTTGTAAAAGGGTCATTGGATTGCAATAACCGGCTCTCCCCACAATCCGTAGAACCGACCTCTGAAGAGGGTCGATTTTCGAGTAAAGCTGGACTGCCACTTGGGGTAATAAATTTCGTCGTTTTGTTCATTGCATGTTTTGTATACACTATACACTCGGTATACGGAGGGTGGATTTTAGTCGCCTCTTACGACAGGCATGCCTACCTCGGGTATATTCTAACCCCTACCCGAAGGGGGAACATTCATATGTACACAAAAAAAAACAATGCACTTATTCTCACAAACATTCGCGTTGTGAGTGTTATATTCTTTACACGAATTGAAGGGGCCTACTGTTTAATGCCGTGTAGATACCACAAAAAATGTAAAAAACATACATAAAATCCTATCTTTCTTTCATTGTATCAGCCCTGCTGAAGTGGGCGTGGCACACTGCATTTTTTTATTGAGTTGTTATGATAACTACGAACTTTTGAGGATGTTACATGCAAAATATCGTCATCGCTTTTATTGATGAAAACGCCACTAAAACGTAAAGTCATCCATCACATTAAATTGATGTTTACGTTTACATAAAGAAAAAATATTTTAAGCCTATATTCCTGACCATCTGCCAGCAATGTATAACGTTAATGGCCATCACTATCACAATTGAAGTAATTTATTAAATTCAAGTACAAACAAAAGTGCCATAAATCATGATCTGCTCATATTTGCTTTCTAATTAAATTAAATCTTGCGCTTTTTGACTAAGTAATAGGTTACAAGCGCATATGAATACGATGTGATGAATAAGATAATTATAATTTATTGATGCATAGCGACAGTGTCCTTAATAAGAGCGCAATATTGTTATAATTATCATTTGCATTGCGTAGAGATTTACATAAAGCATTCTCAAAGATGGTTTCAAAGAACTAAATACCAAGATCTATACGAATCTCGTTTAAATATACGTCCACACATAAAATATAATGTAGATTAATGTATATTAACAAAAAACACATGCTGTGAAAAGTGTTCAATATTTGTATACATTATGTATTTGTACAATTCAATAAACATTCACACATCGCTGAATTTTGGCTAAAAATTTTTATAACTATAATTAAAAACATAGGATGTAGCAGTATATTACCGCAAAAGTGCATCCAGCACATCGCAATCATTGTAGATTTAATCCTCTAAACCCAACACCTCAGCATGGGTAGAGTTCAGAAACAACCTAAGCGGTATTTTATTAGTTTTTGCGGTAGAATTCGATCAGATTTTAATCAATGGCTTCGATGATTCAACGGTGGTTAAAAGCTATACATATACATACTTGTCTACTTATTTTACGCTGCGGTGGAATTATCGGTTGCAATTTACAAAACTGATAAAAAAGATTGTTAAATTTCAAATCGATTTTGCAAAGTATGGTTAAAAAACACCCTTTCATGAAAAATTTCAAGTGAAATGTGGAAATGGGGAGTAGCTACAACTTGTATATATGTACATTCACAGGAGTTTGCATGTACATATGTATGTGTTATTATCGTTCCACTGAGTATTATAATGTGTAAATATTAAACACATATTTTAGGTTTGCCATCTACACACATACATATGTAGTTCTAAAACAGAGTGAATAAGCAAATTACATGTACTTACCAAAACCTTAGATGGCTTTAAAATAATACAGTAAAAGAATGAAAGGAGGATGTATTATTTACTTTTGATCATCATTTGCTTTTGTATTTTTTTTGTTTATGGTACATTCGCCGCTTGTCCTTTTGACAATCGAATGTTCCTAGCTATTTCATTTGTAACGGGTTAATTAATATGTACATAAATACAATTTATTAAGCTATTAAAACTGTTGAGTACAATTATTGTAAATTGGTAAATTGTTTTCCCTTGAATGAAATGAAATAAAGATTGAAAATGAAAAAAAAAAAAAAAAAAAAAAAAAGTTAGATGGAAAGGCATATCTTTTTGGTTAGAAAGAAAATCAATCAAGAACCCGACTTAACTAAATGAACTGAGCTAAATCCATTCAGAAATCATATCATTGAAATGATATACTGTATACTATACTTATATTCGTGATCAGTATCAATAGCGAAGACGATTGAGAAATGTCCGTGCGTTTGAACTTGGATTTTCCCCTTTTCTTTTTCTATATTTCCGTCGTCTATTTTTACTTTAAAGTTGCGGAAACTCTTTGGCACCCACGTCTCACACATTTCACCCTCATATTCTTTTCTTTTTAAGACACAACTGCTTCCTTTTTGTCCACAAGTAGGATGATCTCATCAGCACAAAATACTCTTCGAAAGTCTGACTTGTCCAATGCTATTTTGTGTGGCATAAATGCATTGCATTTGCCTTGCATTCTTGAAGCACATGTGCTATATAACTTTACTTAGATATATTGCAAGGAGGACCTGCAAATGTGTTTAAATTGAGAGGTAGCTTGAATGCAGAAGTGTTACAGATATTCCCGACGAAGCGATAGCAATGTTCTTACCTTAGTAAGCCACAGGTCAATGAGAAAATTATTTTCCGTCCCAGATAGATCGTCCTAGAACAAAATGTTATCATCTGATGAATTGCAGCTTTCAATGCTTTCATTATAAACTTTCCCCTGATAAAAGTTGATGAAGTGGGTTGTTTTGTAGATAGTACATGTCAATTGACGTTCTCTTAACTAATCGACGTTGACAGGAGTTTCACCTGGGTATATTAAGTTTGATACATAGTTTGTAACATAGAGAAATAATCGAGATAGACCCTATAAAGTATATACATTCGTAATCAGCATCAATAGCGATTACATATCTGGGTTTCTGAGAAAAGGCTACAGAACAAGCGTAAAATTTTTTGAAATCCGCCCACTGCCACGCCCACTTTTTCATAGCTTCACTAAATTATATGAAACCGAAAAATTTTGTTAAGATCAAATACTTAGGCATTTAGATTCCCTACAATTCACCCATACAACACTTTTGGCCACGCCCACTTTTTGGGGGCGTTTTCATCAAAAAACTGATTTTGCTGAAATTTTACATGTGACATCCTCAAACGTTCGAAGTTATCGTCGTATTTCAGTACAAAATGTAATCTGGTCACGCCCACTTTATAGGGGCTACATAGAAAAGAGGATAGGGTATCATATGATCCGTTCCAGACGGATTGTAGCTTTTTTATATGTTTTTATCCAGAGTGCCCGGATACTTCCGCCCCTGCTTCATCTTACAAAATTATTACTTCTCCAGAAGTAATAAAATACCTTGCAGTACAAAAGCAATTCGACGAAGTAAGTAATCGATTTATGTAATTCCAAAAATGCCATTAATGTTGTCTTTGATTGTTCATTCTCTCCATAACTTTATCTCTTTGTCCATTATCCAAATGTACACTTATGCATAACGGATGGAAATCTTTTATGTATAGGCGAACAAAGGATGCGCCACTCGACTTCTGAACTGTCGGTCTCATTATACTTAGTACTACCTGACCCTTCCGGCTTTGTTCGTATGTTTTGAAAGTGAATAGTATGAATAAGTAGAAATGAACGTATACATACGTATGTCAATAGCGCTTATTCTTATCATTGGATCTCAACAATATTGCTGCATCATATTTTGGTGTTAATATAGGCCGCTCCTTTAGGCTTGTGGTCTGGAAGAGAGCACACCCTGAAATTCGAAAACGATCAAGTTTATGCGGGCGCGCACACACACTTTCAATGATAGCAACTGCTGCAAGCCCTCTGATGAAAAATTGTTGCTATGATTTGATGCACTGTTTTGAGCATTGCTCAGCTCCAGAACAACACAGAAGGATGATACCTTAAGTAAATCGTCGACAACTACTTGTAGTAGGAAGATAAACCGCCGATAAGCCGGATGAGCTGTGTAATCACGTTTTAATGACGGAAAATTCGATATTAACCCCCTTTTTCATTCGAGGTCTAGAATTTCAGAAATTCCTTCTTATCTTGCATATACAGGTAATAAGGAATTACTGTGCAAAGTTTTTCCGCCTAGGAGTTTTGGAGAAACTGTGATATCAACGACTTTTGTAGTCTAAGCGTATTCAATTTTATAGTATTTAAGATTATATTGCATATATATTTTACCCATATATTATATGTGTAAGCTCAAGCCCACTTTTTGGGGGTGGTTCATTAAAATACCGATTGTGACAATATTTCGGAACATACTCAAACGATCAAAGTTACCGTAACAATTCAAAAAAAAAAAAAACTGTGTGCTGTGTGCTTTAGTAGGGCTGATACGTTGGAAAAAGGATACTGTATTATACCATCTGTTCCAGATGGATTGTAGCTCTCTGTACATTTTTTTGTAATACTTATTACTTTGTAATACTTGAACTTAATACCGTGGACCTTTGTTCATATATGTACATATGTATATTATTAATTTTTTTTCGAAATTTAGCAACTCGTGAGTATTTTTTCAAACAATATCTGTAATGTGCATTGAACAAGACTGCAGTTCTTCTGATTATTACATATTACTGCATCGACAAATACTGCTACTAAAGAAGACAAACTGTGAAGGAAATTAACCGCTCATGCAAAATTTAAACCAACACATATTGTGCATAGTACATATACATATGTATGTATGTAGGTGTCCAAAGTCGGAGTTGTTAAGACTACAGTCATTTGGAGACTGCAGTTAATTGACTAAAAAGACTTATTTTACAAGTCTTTTGACTTACTCAATGACTTTAACTTTAAAACTACAGCCACCACTCACTTTAAATATTCTGACTCCGCAGGCAACTGACTGTAAGTTAAATGACTGCAGAACTGCAGTGACTGTTTCCAGTCTTTTAGTCAGTTATAGTCTTCTAAAATTGTTAGTCATTTTTGCTGTCGGTAAGACAATTAGATTTTTAATCAATTGACTGCTTAAGATAACTGCCGAGTCAGAATATTTAAAATGAGTGGTGACCGTAGTTTTAAAGTCTTAACTTTTATTCACAGATTTTAGATAACTTCGAACGCATGAAGATGTTATAGGCTTCCGAAAAGCGAGCCACACATAATGCACGTGTGAATTTTAGACAATTTGAATACCTACATATGTACTATGTAAATATCTGATTTTAATTATTTTTTCAGTTTTTAGTTTTAACTAGAATTTTTTGATAAATGGGCGTGATTTTCTCATAAACAGAATAAATATTTACACTTGTACATTTTCTCCTTCTCAAAAGCCCAGATATGAAATTTCAACCTCATAGCTAAAAATGACGGACATGGGTAAATCGTTTTCGCTATTGATGCTAATTATCTATCACGATTATTTCTCTATGTTACAAACTCAATGTACCATTAGGATAGGATATAAAAATATCAACTCAACATAACCAACAATACGACAGGATTTATGAACTACGATTGATCAAAACGCTACCATTATGGTTACTTAAACGTTTACATTGAAACATTTATGGCATCAAAATAAATAACCCAAAGCTAAAAGCTCAACAGTTAAAGTTAACAATATGATTCAGCCAAATTAAAAACGCAAACAAATATTTGTTTTGCTTTGCCTTAATAATATCACCTTGCAGCATTATTCACTTTTCATTGCTTTCATTACGTTCTGATAACTCACACTCACAAGGAAAAAGTCAGTTTCGTTCTGGAGAAGAAGCTAACTTACCGGAACATGATGTTCTATCTCTTTAATGCTCATCGTAAAATGTAGTTGACCCTTGTTAAATTAAAATCAATATTGTCTCTTCTAAGAATATACACAACTTCCAAACAATCCCTGATGAAGGAGTTAATAAAATGGAAACGTGATTGGAAAAGTAAGGTAAAATTATAACCTTGCTTGAGAACAAATTTTCGTAAAGAGGGTGATACTGCCGCACTGCGTCTACAAAGACATTTTATTTTTATTTATTTTATAAATACACGAGTTTAAATATGAATGTCTAATATTGCAATTAGGGTATCTTTTTATACCCTATCCTAAGGGTATATTAAGTTTAACACATAGTTTGTAACATAGAGAAATAATCGAGATAGACCCTATAAAGTATATATATTCGTGATCAGCATCAATAGCGAAATCGATTGAGCGATGACCGTCCGTCCGTCCGTCCGTCCGTATGTCACCGCTTTTTGGGCCTTAAATTTTGAGCTACGACGATGAAATTTCATATCTGGGCTTCTGAGAAAAAGATACAGTACAAGTGTAAAAATTTTTGAAATCCGCCCACTGCCACGCCCATTTTTTCATAACTTCACTAAATTATATGAAACCGAAAAATTTTGTTAAGACCAAATATTTAGGCATTCAGATTCCCTACAATCCACCCATACAAAAGTTTTGGTCACGCCCACTTTTTGGGGGCGTTTTCATCACAAAACTGATTTTTGGGCCTTAAATTTTTAACTAGGAAGCTGAAATTTCATATCTGGGCTTCCAAGAAAAAAATACAGTACAAGTATAAAATTTTTCTACATCCGCCCACTGCCACGCCCACTTTTTTATAACTTCACTAAATTATATGAAACCGAAAAATTTTGTTAAGACCGAATATTTGGGTATTTAGATTCCCTACAATTCACCCATAGAACAGTTTTGGCCACGCCTACTTTTTGGGGGCGTTATCATCAAAAAACCTATTTTGATAAAATTTTGCATGTAACATCCTCAAACGTTCGACATTATAGCTATATTTGAGTACAAAATGCAATTTGGCCACGCCCACTTTATAGAGAGGAGGATAGGGTATCATACGATCCGTTCCAGACGGATTGTAGCTTTTCTGTATGTTTTTAAATAAAGAATGTATTAAAACATTTCGAGAAAGATCTTACAGTGCACGTACAGTACATGTTCCTTTGGACAATTAACATTAGTGATCGAATGAAAACCTCGTCGAACGGTATTTTACAGTCAATTCTAAATACAGTTACATTTGACGAGATCCACGTGAGTCGAACAAATTTAGGTACATATATAAGTAGGGTGCTAAATTACTAGTGCAGTGCTTTTTTTTATGGCGGACACTGCGACCTTAGAAATTCTATTGTATCAAAGGGTATTACTAAGCCAAAACACGTTCCACCTCCCTTATAAAAGATAGTAAGTCCTTAGCAGCAGAATTCCTCAGCTCCGCTGATGAGCATATTTCTTTATGGAAAATACGCCTGCTTAACCAATGTAATGCTGGGCATTGGCAGAGAATGTGCTCAGAGGATTCATCCTCTTCTAAGCAGAACCTACATTCCGTTTCTGGGAACAGATTGAGTTTGTTAAGGTGATATCGCAGGCCGCAGTAACCCGTGAGATGCTTTCCTTGTCTAGATTAGGGATTTCCTTGTAGAAAAAAGGCCTGATTAATCGCTTGGATTGTCTTAGGCCCGAGACTTTTTCCCAGTGGCTTAAACAAAGTTTGTGTTCGCAAGTATTAATCAACGCTGTGGCGGTGGCCTGTTGACACCACAGTAAGGTTCAGGTTCTATGAACGCAGATTCTGAGCCAGCCCTAGCTAGTTCATCTGCAAATTCGTTGCCTACAATTCCTGATGACCAGAAACCCAACCAAGTTTCACTCTGTTGTGGCTGGCAAGAGATTGTAGTGCATCGTAGCAGCATTTGACTGATATCTGGAAAGATATACAACCTAGCGCCCTTAATACCTTTATCAAGGTTTATCTTAGCGCAGATCTCAATGGCATGGTGTTCAGCCATGAAAACCGTGAGACACATTTCCATAGATATCGAGACTTTGGCGTTGGGTCCAAAGACGCCAGCTCCAACTCCAGTTTACATATTTTATCCGTCTGTGTACCAGATCAGACCTCTAGAGTCCAATGTCGGAACTTCATTAGACCAGTTTGCACGGTCCAATATTTCTACCTCAAATAACATACCGAAGCAGTATTCCCTGACCATGATGTCGGGGATAGTGTAGAACATGTCTTTTTTGGGAATTGAGTCAAGAATTTTCAGGTGTCCCACATGGTCGCCTGATTTATATTCTAGTTCCAACTTAATAGCGCATCTAGCGGCCGTCTTCCTAATGAAGATTTGTAAGGGGGAGGGGGGAAGTGCAGTGCTTAGTGAGACTCAACTGTCATAATAAGCTTCTCAAATAAAAGAAAACCATAGAGAACATATTTTGATAATATATCAAAAATATTTACACTTCTACTTCTTAAAAGCTCCGATACGATATTTCATCTTCCTAGCTCAAAAGTTAAAGCCCAAAGAGCGATGACATACGGACGGATGAACGAAAGGAGACATGACTAAATCGTCTTCGCTATTGATACTGATCACGAATACATATGTATGTACAGTGATGGACAAAATAATAGGACCACCGAGTATCGATTTGATTGAAAAACTCAGATATTTAATAATTTTATAAACAATTTTTTTCCATTTTATTATTGCTCACATAAAGAAGATCAAAAACGATTCATAAAAAAATAAAGAAAAATTAGTTAAAAGGCAGTTATGTATATAAAAGCGACAAAACAATAGCACCACTACACAAAATGTTAGGAAACCTATATTAATTTGTTGTTTTCCTTAAATAAACTTAATACTTCGTGGAGTACCCTTCATTTTTTATCACTTCATGGACTCTTCTTGGCAAGGACTCGACTAGTGTGCGGCAATTGCTACTCGGCATGGCGTACCAAGCTTCTTGAATTCTGCTCCACAAATCTTCTTTATTTTTTGGTTTTTCGGTACCAAGAGACTTTGTTACTAGTGCCCATAAATTTTTCAGGGGATTGAGATCTGGAGATTGGGAGGGCCAACGCAACAGATCCATATTGTGCTCCTCCAGCCACGTTTTTACTTCGCACGCCATGTGCTTCGGATCATTGTCGTGTATAAACTGCCACTTTAGTAGCATTTCCCGGTCAGCAGATGGGAGCATGATCTCATCCAATATCTTGTCGTATAAATGCTGATCCATAGTCTCCTTTATCCAAAATATTGGACCTACACCATACCACGAAAAACATCCCCAAACCGTGATACTTCCGCCCCATGCATGACGCTTTCGCTGCTGTACTGGGGCTAGCATGCTGCATGCTCTGGACGTCTGACCCATATCTTGCCATCCGAACGCATCAAATTTATCTTTGTTTCGTCGGACCAAAGAATGTTTCGTTTTCTGGGCCTATCCATTCCAGGTGTTCTTTGGCGGATTGGATGCGATTCTTTCGGTGCCTTTTGGTAAGAAGCGTTACTTACCTGCGACTTCTTCTGAAGAGATGTTGTTCTTCCAGTCTTCTTCGCAGTGTTCTAGAACACACTAGCAAGTCCAGTTTGCGTCTAATCTCTGCAACTGACTTAAACAGGTCTTTTTTGGGTAGCCGTGTTTTTCGTGGTCGACCTATCTGTAAGTGGGATTTAAGGGTCTGTAAGGTATTAAAAACAAACGTTATTGATCTGCCAATGAGCGCAGACACGTAATGTTGCAACTTTCCTTCTTGCGTGAGCTTTAGGATCAAATTTCGTTCTGTTGTGAAACAGTGCAATCCTCGACCCATATTAGCTGTTTTCGTAAATAATTTTATTCATCTAATGCTCAGATTTATTTTACTTTTAAACTAACAAAAGTATATTTAAAAAAAAAAAAAAAAAAATGAAATGATGTGGTCTTATTGGTTTGTCGCCTTAATATTACTGACTTTCAACTAATTTCTTGTTTTTAAAAAAAAAAAATATTTTTCTTTATTTTTATATGAATCATTTTTGATCTTTTAAACAATAATAAAATGAAAAAAATTGTTAAAAAAATTATTAGATATTTGAGTTTTTCAATCAAATTTAAATCGATACTCGGTAGTCCTATTGTTTTATCCGTCACTGTATGTATAATTTATAGGGTCTATCTCGATTATTTCTCTATGTTATAAACTATGTGTCAAACTTAATATACCCTTAGGGTAGGCTATAACAATTATTATTTCGTTGGCATAACTCCATTGCACCAAAAAAAAGTAAACCCTCTACTGCATGCATTATGATCCAGTGGAAAAATTTCAATTTCAATTTTCTTTTTTCAATTTTATATTGAAAATAGAGAACATTTATCAAAAAAAAAATTTCGAAAAATGTATGGCGGTCTATACAAAATGGAAAGGCATATATGACTTCGTATCCAGTAGAGGTTTAAGTCCTAAATTCTAGTGGCAATACCTACAGATATCTTCAAATTAAGCACATTATTCTGTATTAGTATATTAAATTTAATTATATGGCCTATTTGTTAGCACTGTTGTTCCAACAAGACCGGATACAAGGAGGCTCATAACAAATGTGCAAATTACTCGTAGAACATTACCTTACCCCTTCTAGGGTTATTCGAAACTTGACTGTAGGCTCTTTGAATTACATACGTGCAATGGATTGTTGTATTTAATACCCCCAGGTAAATTTAGTTAATATCGCTCGGAGATTTTCAAGAGTTGAACTTTAGATGTTTACGCACAAGTCAAGGACTATTGGTCACAATTCTGGTAATTTATTATTTTATCAATAAATTTTGTGCATAGCAAAATACTTCGAGCACTATTTCCTTTCAACGTGCCAATATGCATGGCGTGTCAAAAGAGATCAATCAAGTAGTTGAGAAAGTTTGGGATGTTTTAAACTGTCGGTCTGCAAAATTTTATTACAATTGATTTAAAACTATAAATTTGTATAAAAGACAAGCACAGGCATTCTTCTTTATATATGTATAGATGAAATAGACGACATCTATTAATAAATATTTTGTAATATATATCTTATAGGCCCAGGTTCACCCGAACTGTAGCGCCACCTAAGTAATATATATCTTATAATACAGAAGGTATAACTGTTAATCAGTTAAAATTCGCTGAAAGGCAAAATCGAATTGACTCAAAAATACTACAACTTAATTTAAAATAGTCTTTTTTATGTTGAACAATTGATAATTAAATTGAATGACTACAATTGATTAAGGGTATTCACTTAAACTGATAAATTTACGCATCTCGTAGTTCTGTAAATTTACGAGGTGCTTTAAATGAGCACCCCTCGGAAACAAGTTGCGTAATTAAGTCAACTGTTCTGCAACGGTCATTAAACTGTCGTCAAACATATGAAAATGCCAAAAATTAGTGAAAAGAAAAAACTTATTAGATTTTTAAAGGACACTGCGATACAAGATTTATTAATGTTGGAGATATTTGGCGAAGGTAACAGTTAATTAATACATTCACAAACTAATTAATTTTAAAGCTTTTCAGATCTTCAAAAACAAACAAAAAGTGAGAACAGTGTAATTTTCCGAGGGTGATTTCCGAGCCAAAATCGTCGCAGAAATTTACGGGGGTCTCGTAAATAATTCGTAATTCATATAAAATTTGACAGATAATTTACCCTACCGTAACTTTATACGGTTTACGTGGTTAACGAGGATTAGTTTATGATGGGATACATTGAGCCAAGATACATTATTATTGTGCGGAGATCTATTGGTTGTAGTTTAGCGAAGCCCAAAATCTTTTTTCCGATACTCACACATATGTATTTACAGACGAAAAGTGAATAACAAAAACAAGGTAAACAAATGGGTTTTGAAATAAAAGAAAGTTTAATATCTCTTTATTCTATGATTTCTGAAAAACACTTTGAGCCTGACAAACTAACCGACAACGTTAAATACGATTTGACTTTATTAGGTTAGGCTTAGTCGAAATGCGATGTACATGTAAGAAAAACATGTAAGAAACATACAGAAAAGCTACAATCCGTCTGGAACGGATCGTATGATACCCTATCCTCCTCTATATAAAGTGAGCGTGGCCAAATTGCATTTTGTACTCAAATATAGCTATAATGTCGAACGTTTGAGGATGTTACATGTAAAATTTTATCAAAATAGGTTTTTTGATGATAACGCCCCCAAAAAGTGGGCGTGGCCAAAACTGTTCTATGGGTGAATTGTAGGGAATCTAAATACCCAAATATTTGGTCCAATATTTTCGGATGTTTCCGAATGTCACCACTTTTTGGGCCTTAAATTTTGAGCTAGGATAATGAAATTTCATATTTGGGCTTTTGAGAAAGAGAAGCAGTACAAGTGTAAACATTTTCGGAACCCGCCCACTTTTACATAACTTCACTATTTTATATGAAATCCAAAAATTTTGTTAAGACAAAATATTTAGATATTCAGATATTTACATATTCTAATCTCACTTTTTAAAAAACCGATTTTGATGATATTTTTCATCTAACATCCTTAGACCTTCGAAGTCATCGTTATAATTGAAAAAAATTCAGTATACCAAGCCCACGTAGAATGATAGGGTATCATACGATCCGTTCTAGACGGATTGTAACTTTTCTGTATGTTTTTATATTATAAAACACTAATATAAGAAATAAATTCTCTGGGTTTTCGGACTTTCTTATATCCGCCATCTTCTACAAATAAACAATTCGATTTTGGATCTGACTTTGTATTCAGCTGAATCGAGATCACTATCTATGTATTTACTATGCACTGATATAAGATCTCAGTGATTTAAAATACCAAATCTCCCAGTTTCAATACTTGGCTATGGGTAAAATGTTTTTTCAATTACATTTAGGAAATTGTTTTTTACAAACTAAATGAAAACATTTTCCTTTTTTATATTCCCTCATCCAGCAGCGAATTCATTTCATAAAGTATCATACACAGAAACATATCACTCTTCTGATAATAAGTATAGTTTTCACACGACTTATACAAGGCAATCAATTTCCCGCCAGCAAAATCCCTGAGAGTACACGAAATAGTAACCTCCTCTGTCGGACTCCACACAAACCACAAACAATGACACGGTAGAAAAAAAAAACAAATGCATACATACACAACTTTTCAATATTGATTCACGTACTTTTCCCTATTTTTGTCAACAACACTCCATCTTTCTTCCATATTGTTTCTTGTGATAAGATAAAATGTAACGGAAAATGTGAGTTATGCCAGGAGAGGTTATCCTTTGACAGTCTCCCAACAAATTATATGAGTCATTTTATACGTTACTAGTGATAATACTAAGAATGCGACTACCACCCACCGCACATTACGTCGGCATTAACGTTAACATGTAACATCTAAGGCAAGGAAAACATCATCATGGCAACCGCGTGCGCTACTGATAGGGATTCCGGCTAAAGACAAAGTTGCTGCCAACCCACATTTAAATCCATATCAGAGCGCTCTATAGTCATCTTGCCAGTTTCTCAGCACCACCTCAACCCATCTATGAGCACGAGAACCAAATGCTCTTGAGAAACCGACCGTTCATATCTAAATACTTATACGATGTATGCGAGTATCTACTAGCTTTATATGAGTACCACCACCACCACACCGCTGCTGGCGCTGTGAGTGTGTACGAACGAACGCAGCTTTTTAACATACCACTTAGCTAAGAGTTTTCTTCGTCTTTGTCAGCTGGGCGAATATTCTCCCGGTTCCCCAAACCAAATCGAATTTTGGTTTTATTGAAAGGAATTTAATGTGAATTGAGTGCTTCTGTGGCAAAAAATGTATCTATACGTTTTACACATACTTTGATGCCATTGTTATGTAATGGATATGGACCTTCGACCATTTCATCAGCCTTATTTCTTTTCTTCTTTCGAATATCACATGCAATTGGGACACCGAAATTTGCTTTCGGCTTTCATCATTCCTTGTGTTTGTATCAATAAAGAGATGTTATACAAAAAGAGGAAAAACTAATTGATACAATGCCGACCACAGGGAATCAATTATGGGATAGATACAACACGAGCACGTCTGCGGTAGTGCGAATCTGTATTTGACATTTCATTTATCAACTGACTAATTGCGTGTCATTAAAAAGAGGATGATAATGAAAAAGGGAAGATTGGGAGACAAAAATATATTTTAGGGATATCATGATTCGCATAAAGTAAATGGCTTGCCATTAATGTGAGCAGTAGAAGACTGGTTATCATCATCAACATCATTATCATTGACTCCCCAACCGCACACATCAGTAAATAAAGCAGTTAAGCTGATATTAAACAAAGGATAATCTCCTTGGGCATATCTCCAGCAGATATCGTACAAAATTGGTTCTTTGAAGATTTATTGAAAGCATGTGTTCTTGAGGATGATACGTAATAGTGCAAGGGATCTATCAAATCAGTGACGCGAAAGAGTATATTAAACTTTCGGTTGCTTCAATATTTTCTTTACGTCGGAGATTTTTTTTATCTAATTGTAACATACCGTCTTAATTAAGAGCAGTGCATAACCGTATACACACATGAAAGAATGGAAGCCGTAGAGGTGTCAGTGAATTTATTTTCTGTACTATTGACTTAGCTCATAGGGACATACAAAGTGACTAAGTACCTCTAAAGGCTGGAACACTCTCTAGAAGAATAAAAATATTATGAATATAATTAACAAATATACAATAGGATGAACACTGGAAAGGCAACAACTGTTAACTTGTTACTAACTATGATACGAAGTGTGCCAACTTTTCAACAAGGCAAATCAATACGGAACGGATGCTGCTGCTCTGCATGAACTAAGGATAGCTAGCCGTGCCTTCAAAAATCGTT
Source organism: Xylota sylvarum (assembly GCA_905220385.1). Classification (NCBI taxonomy): domain Eukaryota; kingdom Metazoa; phylum Arthropoda; class Insecta; order Diptera; family Syrphidae; genus Xylota; species Xylota sylvarum. The sequence goes on along the minus strand of LR999957.1, from coordinate 62,265,493 downwards.
TACCTCGATTTTGTTAACAGCTAAGCGACAAATTCGAATAACATTCTTTGTGACAGGGGCCGAAGAAATCAAGAGCTTGCGAACACCCTTAAACTTTTTTTATGATCTGTCAATGTCAAAACGTCTACTACCGAAGTTCAGAGTCGGTGGTCGCAACTTTAAGAGCGCTTACTCCAATATTCGGTCGTAATAATCGTAGACAGACTGTGCGTGCTATAGTGAATAAATTCCAATCAAAATATTCACTGTTAACTTTTTTTATGATCTGTCAATGTCAAAACGTCTACTACCGAAGTTCAGAGTCGGTGGTCGCAACTTTAAGAGCGCTTACTCCAATTTTCGGTCGTAATAATCGTAGACAGACTGTGCGTGCTATAGTGAATAAATTCCAATCAAAATATTCACTGTTAACTTTTTTTATGATCTGTCAATGTCAAAACGTCTACTACCGAAGTTCAGAGTCGGTGGTCGCAACTTTAAGAGCGCTTACTCCAATTTTCGGTCGTAATAATCGTAGACAGACTGTGCGTGCTATAGTGAATAAATTCCTATCAACATATTCACTGTTGAATGTTCCTGTGCCAGTGAGTCAACCCCGGTCGAACTACCGAAAATATCACAGCCGTAAGTACTTCAATTCAAAATGAGCCAAATCAGTCGATTCCACGCCGTTCACAGGAATTTGGAATCCCTCAGTGCAAATTGTGGCGACTTTTGCGTTAAGATCTTGGCCTACTTACAAGATCAAATTAACTCAACAACTGAAGCCTTTTGATCATTTGAAGCGCCGAAACGTCTCCGATTGGACTCTGCAAAAGTTTGAAGCACATCATGAACTTCATCGAAAATTCATCTTCAGCGATGAAGCTCATTTTCACCTTTATGGCTTTGTCAATAAGCAGAACCGTTTTTCAAGAACCAATGATCATCCAAGTTTATTTCCGAATACGAGAATAACTTGTATTATCAATTTAGGATGCCAATTTCACGAACTTTCTTCACAAATCTGTGTTTTGGCAACACAACACTCAATTTGAAAATAAGTCTTTAATAGCGCCCAGCGGAGATATAAAATTGGATTCATTTTAATTTTTTTGAGCGCGAAAGAGTTGTCAGTGTTAAAATAACATGTAAAAGCAACAAGCAGATAGCCTACCCTTTACTATTATGCTTCATAGGGATCTGATCTGCAAACAGTAAATAAATCCAGCGAGAGATCGGCAAATATTTCATCCACAGTGATTCAGCTCCTCCACGGTTTTTCTAATTAATTTTGTTTAGTTTTTATGGTTAATATACTACTATACAAACATTGTTGGTTGGAGTCATTGGTCATTAAGATTTCACTATCTGTGAAGATGTATGTTTCTTGGATTCTTGTTCCCTTCCACAAAGCTCAATAGCATGAATCTCTGCTTGAAAGATTGGAAATTGCAACCATACAAATACCTTAGCATCAGAGCTGTAATTTTTCAATTTGGAACGTATAACAATTCTGAACCTGCCTATAACACAATCTTTAGAATTAGATTGTGATGAATGTATTCCAGTATTCTTAAATGAGATGTAATCTGAGACAGGTTGAGAGCAATCACTCTAGCCTCCATCTGCAACCAATATAAGATGTGTGACGTTTAAAATCGGGAAATGTTTAACCCTTGTAAAATTTTATTAAATGTGGTTAAAAACTAACGGTTTTTGCACACTCCACTCTGCATTCAATTTGGATTACTGTGAGGAATATCAATTTTGTGTAAGTAGCGCGGTTATAAACATGCGGAGTGAAGAAGAAAAGCAACGAATTGCAATTTTGCACGAATACTGGAAAAATCCAGAAGTTCCACCATATAAAGTAGCAAAAAAAATAAAAATCGCGAGTTCAACTGTTTACCCGGTTATAAAACGATATAAGAGTACTCTCACAGTTAAGAGAAAGAAAGGTTCGGGTCGGAAGCCAGCACCTTTGGACCCCACCCTTCAGAAGGACATCGAAAGGACCTTTAAGCGCTCTTCCAACATTTCTGTCCGAGCTGCAGCAAAAAAATATTCGACAAGCACAGCTACAATACAGCGAGCTAAAGCTCGAGCCGGGCTGTCTTCCTACAAAGTAAAAAAAGTTCCAGATCGGGATGACGCGAAGCAAGAACTCGCGAGGAAGCGAGCCAGGCGTCTTTACGAACAATTTTTGACAAAATTTGATTGCTTATGGATGACGAAACTTACTGCGTCGCAGATTTTGGACAAATTCCAGGGAACGAGTATTACGTCGCACCATTTGTGGGTGGTGTTGAAGCCAAATTTAGAACCCGACGCGCATCCAAGTTCCCCAAAAAATTCCTCGTTTGGCAGGCTATCTGCTCGTGTGGGGGAAAAGCGAGGAGTTCATAGCGCACGGGACAATAAACGCCGATGTGTACATTACAGAGTGCTTACAAAAGCGACTTCTTAAGCTTATACAAGCCCACGAAGAGGCGGTATTGTTTTGGCCTGATTTGGCAACATCTCATTACGCAAAAAGGACAATGGAATTCTTCGAGCACAATAACATCACTGTTGTTCCGAAAGATGCAAGCCCTCCCAATTGTCCAGAACTGCGTCCAATAGAGAGATTTTGGGCTCTAATGAAAGCAAAATTAAAAAAACAAACCGGAAATTGTGAAACGGAAAAAATTTTTCGAACAAAATGGCGGCAAGTGGCAAAATCTTTTTCAGAGAAAGATGTGCAAGGTCTGATGGGCAGCGTCAAAGCTAAAGTTCGCGCATTTTTGCGAGCAGACGATTAATTTAAAAATTTTTATATTATATTTAAGAAAACATATGTATCTATTATACAAATAAATGAAATCGCTTTAAGATTATATTTAAGTCCTTTTTTTTTAAATATTTCACTTCCCGATTTTAAACGTCACACATCTTACTAAGTACCAAGTAAAAGTGAGGTGAGGTGATTGGTATGTACAAGTACGTCCGTTCTATGAATGTGGACTGATTTCAGACAGTTTTTGTATAAAAGAATCTGTGAGTTAATTTTTCCGAAAGTCGGATTTTCGCAGGTAATTCCATCATAGTCCACACAAATACCACTTATTTCCCGATCACTGCGAAGACATCTATTTGTTTGTAGGTCTACCTACAGCTTCTGTAAATTATATAGCAGGATTATCAAGGTATTGTGCCTCCAGAGTAGACCTGTAAACTTTCAAGTACCAGTACAAGTCAAGTACCTTGTACTTGTACTTGTACTTGAAAAAAAGGAGTACAATGTACTTGGTACTTTAAAGGCACCAAGTACCTGACGTTAACGTTAAATTATCATGAATAATATTTTATAACGTAAGGTATAAAATTCGTTTTTTCAAGAGCAACTGTAGAATTTTATTTTCATTTCATAGTAATACCATAGCACTTCACAACAAGTATTCCGAATCTGCAATAGCATTAAAGCAAATCGGGAATTAGGAAAATCGACCGGAATGCTATTGCTGGATATACAAAAAGCTTTTGACACCGTTTGGCACAATGACCTTTTGCATAAACTGGTAATTTTACTACATATCTATGTATAATTGTTTAAAGTTTCTTGTCAAATCGTTGTTTCAGTGTTTACGTTAATAAAACCACATCCGATCTTATATGTATATTATATTTTCATGCAGGTGTGGCACAGTGATCAGTCCTAAGGCCCATACTATACAATTTATATACAGCCGATGTCCCATATTTACTGACGTAGCTATTTATGCTGATGACACTGCCATTCTTTCATCACATTGAGACAAATCTAAAAAATACGATGGAAATATTGGAAAATTAGTACACAAAATGGAAAGTTAAATTGAATACGGACAAGATGCAAGCTATTTTTTTCACGCGAAAAAGAAAACTTTGCAATCTTCTTAACAATCAATTAAGCTTTAATGGGGCTAATATAGTATGGACACCTTCTGTAAGGTACTTGGTATGCAGCTGGACCCTAAGTTGACTTTTCAAGTGTATACCAACCAAACTTTGAAAAAGTCAATATTGCCATCAAAATGTTATACCTCTTCATAAACAAAAAATAATAATTCATAAGGTACTTGTGCTAAATGTCACATTAGCAAGCTTCAAATTTGTCAGAATAAATTGGCATTACTCCACTTCAGACTTACACAATAGAGCGAATGTTGAAATGGTCTTCGACAGAATCCATATACATTTTTAAACAATTGTAATCTCTCAGATAATCCTCTGATTAATCAGACTATTTGTTTAGATTCTTTATTTTGTTACTAATACGTTATTTTGTTACGTATTTATTTGTTTATTTATTTTTGTCTTAACTATTATTTATTTATCTATTTATTTATTTATTATTTATTTATTATTTATTTATTATTTATTTATTATTTATTTATTATTTATTTATTATTTATTTATTATTTATTTATTATTTATTTATTATTTATTTATTATTTATTTATTATTTATTTATTATTTATTTATTATTTATTTATTATTTATTTATTATTTATTTATTATTTATTTATTATTTATTTATTATTTATTTATTATTTATTTATTATTTATTTGTTATTTATTTATTATTTATTTATTATTTATTTATTATTTATTTATTATTTATTATTTATTTATTATTTATTATTTATTTATTATTTATTTATTATTTATTTATTTAATTATTTATTTATTTATTTATTTATTTATTTATTTATTTATTTATTTATTTATTTATTTATTTATTAGTCATTTACTTACTGTTTTTTTTTTGTGATATCCTTAATTTTTTTTTGTGATATCCTTAATTTTTTTTTGTGATATCCTTATTTTTTTTTTGTGATATCCTTAATTTTTTTTTGTAGATACATGTATGTACATACCTTTATACTTTTATTTTTTTTTTTATTTTTTTTTTTTCTTAAATCGGGAGGTTTTTCTTGCCTTGCCAAAATTGTATATTTAATAAATGATATAACATATACATATATCCTTCCGTCCTCCAACTTGTTTTTCCTACCAAATTCCTCCCACTGGGGTGTCATACCCCAACCAGAAATATGCAAAAAAAATATGAGTTTTGTTTAAAATTATTTTTTTTTTTTTATTAGTTTAAAATAAAGTATTTGCGATTCATTTTTCTTATCGCAGGAAAAAAAAAATAAAAAATCCTTAAGAAAAAAATAATAAAAAATTATTATCAAATAGAAACGGCCTACTTTTTAATTTTCGATGGGGTATCTCACATCCCAGTAGGAGGAGGGAAGGATATATATGTACATACATATACAAACATAAGTATGTATCTATATTTTTTGTCTCTTCTTTTTTTTGGCTATTTTACCTGTAGCTTTTCTTTAACAGAACTATACCAAAATTAACACTATTTTAGTCACTAACTAAACACCAATCTAATCCAAGAGCATAGGGATAAAATCTCATGCACAAAGAGGTAGAAAACAAAAACTTCACCCAACAAAGAGCACAGATTGAAATCTGTGGAATCAGCAAATTACATTTTTTTTTTACCGATGTGCTGTTGTCTGTGCCACAGAAGCTTCTGCCCACTACTATCAAAATGATGAAACCGCAGGAATAGATGTGGTATATCGCAACAAAAAAAAACCTCAGAAAAAAACCGAAAAAGGGAGAAAAAAAAACATTACAACAAGAAGGAGAAATATTGCTCGAAACGATCCGACGTAACGTTAATCACTTTTTCTATCCTTTCTTGCTCGTAATCCTGCAGTGAACTATTTTTCTTACTTTTTGTTTCTGTTCTCCGCTTCTATTGCACGACCGAAAAACTAAGAAAATGTTCTATAATTTCATCAAAACTGAGTAAACAAAGCAAAAAGGAGATACAAATACATGCGACTTATGGGTATATACAATACATCTTGCTATCACATTCGCATGAGTACTCCACTGCAGCACAAAATTGTTTTTGTTTCTTTTAGTATCTTCCCGTGAATGTAATCTATGTATGTAGAGACCTACACGGCTTTTGGGTTTTCTCTATTATTTTTGGCCAACGTCAAGGTTTGTGTGGTACTTTGCTTCTCCAATCCTATACAAGTTTCGCCCAACGAACAAACATTCAAAAACAAAACGAAAATATAACAACAAAAATTATAACCCCACTTGCCACCACAGGGATCAAATGATACCAAAAGAATCCGTTTGCATCCATGACGATCGTAGTATGAGGTTCCAGGGCAAAAGAATAAGAGTGATTTTCACGTTTGCAAGCATCTATCCCAAAATTTGTTTGGCTTTCATCCTCCTTTTTCTGTTCGCGGAGCGCTCACAACAATACTGGCTGATGGGTGCAAAGGGATACCTTACCAAAAAAATCTACCCTCATTTCCTGATTTCTTCTGAATAGAAGTTCCCTCCTGATTTCTCAATAGATTGCACATTCATCATCATTGCAGTCGAGCGACGTACGTGTGCACATACATATTTAACATCGATTCTATTATATCCACCCAACCCAGTTCAAAAGGGGTCATCGTTGTCGTCGTAGTCCTTTTTTCCTCTCTTACCATTTTTTTCGTCCGATACACTGTGTTTCTACTGCAACCCCACTCACTTGAATAACTCCATCATGCCCTCATAACCAATCCATCTGGGAAATTGGAATCAGGAGCTACATCGAAGGGAGATGCGGACGACGGCGACGGCGATACTATCGTTGTTGGGCAAAACTAAACGATTGCCCGTTGCCAGGACTAATAAACGAACTTTGCATAAAAGTGTATTGTGTTGATAACATAGGGGAGAGTGAGGATGCTCATAGGAACTGGGTAACTGAAACTGCACAATGACGGTAAACAAAAACAACAAGACGAACACTAACAAAATGGCAGGTTCACTAACACAAAGTAAAATAAGAACGACGAACGGGGTGGAATAGTGGTTTTCATTTTATATTCATTTTATCCCTGTTGAGTGAAGGGTAATTGCTTCCTTTTCCTTTTTCGGTTTTTGTTTCAGTGGACATCCTCAGATAATGGCATATGATCATGTACATGTAAGTAGCAAAATAACCCATCAGCGTTTATTACTTAGCTTGATGATAAGAAGCTAAGTATTCTGCTGTTGAAAGTTCCTCTTTCAACGAAAGGTGAATATCTAAGCATTTGTTGTCCAAAGAATGATGCAAAAAATGAGGAAATCGAGAATAGCACATAAAAGATACGATATTTGGGAAGTTTATAGATGCTGAATGTGGCTCTCGCACATACATAAGTATCTATGTATGTACATATGTACATATGCACATATGTATGTACATATGGGTAGATGTAGGGCATCGAAAAATGAATTTATAACCTTCCAGCTGCATGACGAATTCGAATATTCTATCCACCTTATGTTGACGAATTTTAGCGAAACGTACCTGTACATCGACAGAAAGTGAATAGTAACAATATGGGTCTTAAAATAGAATTACAGATCCTCTGTTCCCTGATTCAAATTGTATGTACCCATATTCATCCAAGAAAAAGAAAAGCGTTTGCTTACTGTAAACTTTTTCAGAAGCCAACTAAATTAAAAAAAACATGGAAAAGGTGTCGGTCTGGAACGGATCGTATCCTTTTTTCCTCTATTAACCCTAACAAAGTGGGCGTCGCATATTATATTTTTGGATTAAGATTCAATGATAACATCGAACGTATATAAATGTTAGTTTCAATGATTCATCAGTATTATAATATTTTTTTTAATGAAAATGCCCTCAAAAGTAGTCGTGGCCATATAGAATGTATGGGTACTTTGTAGATAATTCGAATACCTAAACATTCTTAATGGTTTTTCCAATTTCATGTTCAATTTGATGTAAAATAGTGAAGTTATGAAAAAGTGCGAGGAATTCAAAATTTGTTTCTACTTCTCCTTCTTATAAAGCTCAAATATGAAATTTCATCCCCCTAGCTCAAATTTTCAGTCCGAGCAAATGGTGAGGTACGGACTGACGGACGGACATGACTCAACAGTCTTCACTATTGATACTGATCACGAATATGCTTTATAGGGTTTATCTCGATTATTTCTCTGTTACAAACTATATTTCAAACTTAGTATTTATTTATTTATTAATTTTTATAGTTTTATTAGGATTTAAAATTTTAACGCAAAAATCAAACGTATACTCGTCCCTGTCTTAGCGCGACTTCTTTTGAATGCAATTCGTTTTGTGCGAATCATGACATTACAAGTTATAGTTACATACATATGTAAGTACATACATATTTCCGTAGCTTACTCATTTGTTGCCGTTGCCGTTGCCGTAAGTAGTCAGTTGATGCTTTCGCAGTGGTGAAGTGGAAAATATTTGTTTTAGGCGTAATAACAACAACCTTGAACTTGCACAATTTGAACGCAATGGTAAAAGAAGGAACGAATTATTAAGGACTGAATTTTTTAAACGTCCACCAAACATCGTTATTTTGGAAATTTTGTAACTCTAATTTTTGTTTGAATTACAGTTTTTAAGTTCGTTGTTTATTTCTTTTAATCGTAACTAAATTATAAGCTACTTGTGTCTGTCTACTTATGGTGTCTTAAATGCTCCTAGTTGTTTATATGTATTTCGCTTTTCAGGACCGCAACCCCCTATATTACATGAGGTTCTTACTTCGCTTTGTACTGTTTCGGTTTGCGCGACATTTTCATTCCCCTTAACCCGGGCAAAGAGGGTTATGAGTGTACAACAAACGCAAAAAATTTATATACAGTTTTCATCACATTTATGTATTTGGTTTGCCAAACTTTGGACCAACAGTTGAATAGTTATTCAAAGATGATTCTTTCAATTCAACTATATGGCTATAAAGTATTTCCACCACATTTGTATTATTCATACTCAAAATTTATGTATTTGGTTTGCCAAACTTTGGACCAACAGTTGAATAGTTATTCAAAGATGATTCTTTCAATTCAACTATATGGCTATAAAGTATTTCCACCACATTTGTATTATTCATACTCAAAATTGAAGGCCTTAAGACCTGGATAGCTGCATTGTTTCTAATGACACTTGTTCCATTGTCAGCGTATTCTTCCCTAACTGGTGAACTAGCTCCAAGCGTTGGAAAAACTGTAAGTTGACCATTCAGAGATTAGGGATAAAGAAGTGGGAAGAGCTATCCGAGTCAAAAACCTGGGTATAAAGTCCGACATCTCATAAGGGGTGTTCTGGAAGGCCTCGCAAGATCACCTAATGAACAATCCGCATAATCCGAGATATTAGCGCACCAAATCAGAAGTTATCAATTAATTTGCCAACAAAACAAAAACCGGACTCTCAAGGAACTATGCGAGCCACATGGATAGAATGGGTTTAATTGCGAAACCAGTTCGGAAGGCAAAGCTGACTTGGACCATGATTCACAGGCGGTACACGACTCTTCTCAGAAGTACAAAAAATGTACGAATGGTTTCGCCTTCAGTAAACCCAGTCATCGGAGATCCTGTCACAAAGAAAAATCATCAGAGGCTTTTTACAAGAGAAACGGATTAAAGTTTCGGATTGGCCAGGCAACTCTCCGTGAATACATTCAAGAACTATAGTGAAGTATTGAAAAGAGAGGTGACCAAAGATTTCGTAACACTGAAAATACAATTGATTTAAAAGCTATTTCAAGAGTAGAATTAAAACTCGTTCCTTGGAGACACTGCTTAGTCCTGAATAGAGAACATGGCTCGATGGATTAATGCACTTATCGCAGCGAAAGGCAGTAACACTAAATATTAAAAAAAATCTGATACGTAGTCGTACTACAGTACACTAATTTACCTCTTTTAATATATACACATACTTACATATATTATACATATGTTACCATATGTATGCACGTATGTATGCATGTTGATTTTTGGTTTGTTTCTCCGAATCATTTTGTTACAAATTGGACGGAAACTAAGCTTTTAGTAAGGATTTATCGCTATTGTTTGGTCTAGTAATATGGTTAAGTACTGTAATCTGATTTTTTAAAACTAACAATAAGTAATTTATAGCACTTCTCTTTACTTTTAGGTTTAGGATTATCCAAGATATTCTTCAGATATTTTTCAAAAGATGAAGCGCGAAAAGCGTGTGTTTTAGCAGAGATATTGTTTTGTTTTTTGGTGGTCAAAGGGTAGTAATGCGGAACATATGGTAACACAAGCGTTCTCGCCTTAGCCTCTCACTATCAACTCCTACTCTACACCTCCACGATGGTGGCTGCTGGGTGCCTAGTACCTCAACTGGAGATTGGGTAACCAACCCCTTTGGAAGGTTGTTGGTGGCAGCGAACGAGAGAGGGGGGAGGAGTGGCTTCTCACTAGGACACCTTCTCTTGCTTCAGGCGACGACGGACGAATTCTCTAGATGGAATCAACGGTGGCGTCAACCAGTTCCAGTTAGGCCGAACTATTAGTGTTATCCCTATATGAGCTGCTTCCACATATTCGAATCCCAGGTCTATAGGGATTTTCAATACTGAGTCAGGGTGTTGGAATAGAGTTGGTGGCGGATGAACCCTTAATGGGCCAACGGCAGCGCTCACATCCCCGAAGCGGGGTACTGACTCCGGAATATCCGGCCCCTCGTCCTAGGGGTAAAAAAAAAGGAACTGGTCCTCCAGGTTGGTGGTTGTGCGTAGGGGTAACTTCCCTACCAATTAAAAAAAGACAATAGATACGAAACAACAACGAGCCTCGGATAAGGATGATCCCACTGTTGACGACCCCAGCAAACGAAATAAGGACAACGATCTTCGGATCTGCACGTGGAATGTTCGGACCCTTAACAGGCCGCGTGCAGCCGAACAACTAGCAGAGGCCCTAGACTGCTACAATTCAGATATCACCGCCATCCAGGGATGGCCCGGGCAAAAAGAGGATGAAAAACTGTGACGTATACTACGGTGATTGCTATAGGGAACAGAAACAGCGCTTATTTGGATGTGGGTTCGTCATACGCGGCAGACTTAGGCAAGAAGTCTTCAGCTTTCGACACGTGAGCAAGCGTCTTATGACGATCCGCATCAAGGCTAAATTCGTCAACATAAGCCTTATGTATATGCGCTCACGCTCCCACCGAAGACAAGGACGACGCCACCAAAGAATGTTTCTACGAGCTCCTCGACGAAACCTACGAGCAATGCCCTAAATATGACGTTAAAATCGTTCTAGGCGATTTTAACGCCAAGATAGGAAAGGAGCACATCCTTGGTAGGACGATTGGTAAGCACAGCCTCCACGACACCACGTCCGGAAACGGACTTAGGCTTATTGACTTCGCTGCGGGGCGAAACGTCAGTATAGCAAGCACACGGTTTCCTCATCTCAATATCCACAAGGGGACATGGCGATCTCCTGATCATCAAACGGTCAATCAAATTGACCACATTGCGATCGACGCAAGGCATGCCTCCAGTATTCTGGATGTCCGAACCTTCCGAGCAGCCAACATGGAATCGGATCACTACCTTGTTGCAGCCAAGGTACGAATGCGGATATCCCAAACGCCACAACTAAGAAGAACTACTGTGAGAAGATTTGACGTCGAAAAGCTGCAATCGCAAGAGACCGCCAGAACCTTCGCCGAACGCGTATCCCGAAATCTCTCAACTACTCCTATGCCGCCAGCATAAAGCGCCGAAGACCAGTGGCAACGCTGCCAACAAGCCATCAGAAGTGCCGCAACTGATGTGCTGGGTTTCACCCGACCACCACCTAGAAACCCCTGGTTTGACGATGAGTGCCGGCAAGCACATGCAGCTAAACAGCAAGCATACAAAGCGGCGCTGCAAAAAAGGACGAGAGCTGCTCGTGAGCTCTACGAGCAGAAGTGACGGGAAGAACATCGGCTTCTCCGAAAGAAGCAAAAAGAGCACGAGAAGCGCGCGATCGAAGATATTGAGAGATTATACTCCAGGAATAATGTACGGAAGTTTTACCAACAGGTAAAAAAAACGTGTCAGGCTAACAAGACCCGTACAGAAGCCTGTAGAGATGAAGAAGGAAACCTCGTAGTAGAGTCACAGTCGGTGCTGAGAATATGGAAAAACTTCTTCTGCAGACTGTATAACGGCGACGAAGACCAACATCCTGCTGTCAGGCATAATGCACCATTCAATCTAGACGATGATAGCCAAAACTTCCGTCCACCTGACCAAAACGAAGTAAGGATAGCAATATCCAAACTTAAGTCCAACAAGGCTGCTGGACCTGACGGCTTACCAGCCGAGCTGTTCAAAGCAGCTGGAAATGACCTGGTAGACAGCATACACCAACTCATTTCTAAAATTTGGTCAGATGAGTGTATGCCTGATGAATGGAATCTCAGCACCGTTTGCTCGATCCACAAGAAAGGATATCCCGTCAATTGCGCCAATTACAGAGGTATCAGTCTCCTCAACATCGCGTACAAGATCCTATCTGCCATATTGTGTGAACGTCTGAAACCCTTCGTCAACAACCTGATTGGGCCCTAACAGTGTGGTTTCAGACCAGGAAAGTCCACAATCCATCAAATCTTCACACTTCGGCAGATCCTGGAAAAAACCCAAGAAGTCCAAATCGATACCCACCATCTTTTTATCGATTTCAAGTTATACAGAGCCATGTCTAGTTTTGGCATCCCTGCCAAACTCGTCAGATTGTGCAGAATGACGATGGAGAATTCTCGCTGCTCCATCAAGGTCTGTAACGATCTCACCGAGACCTTTGATGTCAAAAAAGGATTTAGACAAGGTGACGCGCTGTCATGTGATTTTTTAACATCGTTCTTGAAAGAATTGTGCGAAAATCACAAGCCAACACCGGAGGCACAATCTTTCAAAAGTCTGTGCAACTACTAGCGTATGCCGACGATATCGACATTATTGGAAGAACACAGCGGGCTGTCACTAGTATTGAAACAGAAGCTGCCAAAATGGGTTTAACGGTAAACGAGGGCAAAACCAAGTATATGCTGTCAACCAGAAGGGACACGCAACATCGACGAATTGGACAGAACGTCACAAGCGACAGCTATAACTTTGAGGTAGTAAGGGACTTTGTCCACCTCGGCTCTGCTATCAATTCTGAAAATAACACCTCAGCAGAAATAAAACGAAGAATAACTCTTGCCAATCGCTGTTTCTTTGGGCTCAGAAGGCGATTGAGTAGTAAGGCCCTATCCCGAACAACTAAGGAGACTATATAAAACCTTGATCATCCCAGTCCTGCCTTATGGCCCTGAAGCATGGACTTTATCGAAAGCGGATGAAGATATCCTCGGTCGTTTCGAGAGAAAAATTCTTCGTAAAATATTCGGTCCCGTTTGCGTTGACGGGCTTTGGAGGAGAAGATTCAACGACGAACTATACGAGCTGTACAGCGACATCGACCTAGTCAAAAAACTGCGCATTAGTCGATTGAGATGGCTAGGACATGTAGAGCGAATGGATACCAGTGCTCCGGCCCGAGCAGTTAGGTGGCGCGCACAAGTTGAAGGGGACCTGAACAAGCTTGGAGTGCACAACTGGAGGCACTTAGCTAAGGACCGGGCTAACTGGAGAGGCTTGTTAGGTGAGGCCCAGGTTCACCCCGAACTGTAGCGCCACCTAAGTAAGTAAGTATTATTTTTGTTTTCGTAATATAATTTTATTTCTTTAAAATGTCCACTTATAGAATAGAAGACTTGTTCCGAGTTTCAGAGCCATTATTTGAATGCAATACTGTACATTGTATTTGCGAATCTTCCTTGCCTTTGCCACCACTCTTAACGTGTTCATTGCCCGACGATCAGCAAAAAATTCGCGGTCTTACATACGTTACATCAAAAATCTATTCGTTAAATGTCGGGAAGTATTAAACTCGAGAATAACAATTTTGCAGATAATTTACCTGCAATTTAGTCTTTTAGTCTCACTTCAAAATTAAAATATATGAAATATCTACTGACCAGTTTTTATAAAACTTTACTTTCAAACTTGCAGTGGACTACTTTAAGTTGAGACTAGTCCATAATCCGAACCACACGAAACCCATACTTAAGGCACACCCTCTTCAAATTCTTTATAACTATTAACGCCATGCTTTAAGAGGACCCAATTTCGCAAAATAATTAAATCTGGCTTTAAAAATAACTTTCACATCTGTTATAATTACAACCATTAATATGCTCGCAGAGCGTATTGTACACACATGTACTGTCCCCATATATGTTGTAATGAGAATTGTTCTAGAAGACCGTGAATTGCAAACGACAATCCCCTAATCCTAAAGTACTTTTTTGAGAACCCTTGCCTAATGACTGGCAAAAGGGTAAGCGGCAGTCAAATGTATGTACTTATTTACTCATTTGTCAAAGTACTGTGATGATCAAGGGGTTCTATTCAACCTGCCGGAATAATTGAATTTTAATATTGTTAAAGTGACAAATGCCTGCTGCTGTTATTGGGATAAAATACGTTCTTTGTTCATGCGGATTATACCATGTGTAATGAATAAGGTGAAACAAATGATTTTGAACTAGCGAAACGGAGTTGATTTCCATCAGCCCCTATTGCATGAAGCTGTGTGCATAAAGCAGAACGCATAACGATAGCTATGTATTTACCTAGTGCTTTTGTAGATAAATGTTAGTGACACTTTTTGTTCCTTGTGCTCAAGAGAGCACAAGGACTCAGTTTTACTTCATATACGGGTTCACACTCTAGCATATAGTAGTAAAAGATTTCGTCGAAAGTTGGACAAAAGAATGAAAACATGCATGTACATAGATTAGTGAAAAATCAATCACAACTTAATGTAAGATATGTGCCCAAATATTTATGTAGATACTACATAGCTGACTCGGCGAACTTCGTTCCGCCTAAAATTTATTAAATTATTAATATCTCTTTCGAAAGTTGAGCCTATTGAAATAATGAAACTTTTTTGGAATCAAATTGAATTCAATGCATTTTATTTACACGGAAAATGGATTTCACATTTCAACGCCATCTGTTGGCGATCCCATTTTCGTGAGCGACAAAATTGGCCGATTGTCAATTCCGCAGTGTTTGTCGTTCCTTTCAATCAATATTTTCTCCTTCCAATACAAAATGGAATTTTCAGATATGTATCATCCACCCCTGAAAGTATGCAATTTAGGCTTATAACGATTTTTCGACTTTGCCGCTCGATATTTCCAATGTATTTCCGTAGTGTATTTACTTGGTTCAATACGAATCCAATAAAAAATCCTCATGCATATTGGATGATGTTCAGCCGAGTTATTCGCGTACGAACCGACACCAATTAATTTTTATATATTTAAATTACGGGGAATAAATGCGCAAGGAAGATCTGCCAAACGAATTTTTTCTTTCACTTACTTACATATGTATATACTCATTCAATTACCAACCCTTAAAAATTATAAATTATTGTACTACGTTAACTTTTATACTAATAAGAAACTGATGCGAATGCTGGAAATCTAGAGTTTCAAGTTGTAATTGAGTCAATATTTCGCTGACAGGTATTTTGTCACTGTTCCTCTAAAGTATGTCTACAGCGTAAGGTCTGACAACACTCTAGAGTACAACTGTCGCTAAAAAAAAAAGAAGTTTCTCAATAACTGCCCTTCGGACACGTGATAAAAGAACACACAACACAAATGGCTGTGGCTAGGCCTTGGGTCTAATACGGACCTGTTGCGCAATATTTTTTTGTTACAATTTTGTTTTTATTACAAACTATTGTCTTGATTTACAAACTATGTGTCAAACATAAACAATCTTAGGATAGGGTAAAAATAGTAACATGTACTAGGACTTGTTACCAATAAATAGCACACATTGGCCGTAATAAGGAAATGATTCACCAGTTTTAAGTACAGATAAAACTAATTTTTACTAATTTTCAAAATGTCCTGCCTGGCCCTTTCGTATACCTGTGCGTCAGTCACGTACAAGAGGCGGTGGGATTAATTTACGATTAGGATTAATAAATAAATAAAGACATATGATATTGGTATGGCAGCAAACACAAAGAGACTCTTAGGGAAATCATCCAATATGCTCTCATCTTGCTCACCAAGTGAGTCCCAAAATCCGAACTAAAAAGAGTTAATTAGTCTTATTTTAAATTAAACTACAAAGGCAATCTACTAAAACTACAGTTTGTCTCTCTCGGAGAACACGGGGTAGTTTGACATTCACCTCCGCAGATTTCTAGGCACAGAAACATTTTGGATAAATGCAAAGCTGATGAACTCGCCAAAACGAGTACTATGTACTCATAGGAGTCTGGACCAAGCACAGATTTCAAAATAGCTCAACTCGACGTGTATCGAGACAAATCAGGCCTAAAGCTACTATTAGACGGCCATTATTCTCTGGCCCGAAATGGCAGTGTCACGTCAAAACTGCGTCACAAAGCTGTCATTTAAATGGTGAACGTCTGATTGCCACTTTTGTGACGCCATTTGCTCTGCCTAGTTTTGTGCCATTTAAATGGCAGAGGGCCGTGTGAAAGCTCCGCAATGGCAGCTAGGACAAGTGGCAGAACTTTTCAGCTGACGTGCCATTTAAATGGCATCGGCCTGAAAGTGGCATGGCTCGAATTCGTGACATGCCACTTTTGTTCATAAATGGCAGTAAATATTATTTATTCACATCAGTTTTTTGGCAGTTTTTTCTTGGCGTTTTGTTTTTAATTGTGTATATATTGTATGTATATATTGAGTTGTGTATCGTATTCATTTCACAATAATTAAAATTTGTTTTTAAGCTACTATTAGGCGGCCATTATTCTCTGCCATTTCAATGGTGATATAGAGTGATTTAGTAACGTAGGGGTCTGAAAATTCCTTAGACCTACGCTTCACAAACCAAGCGCAGAATTGGCTCTACTTATAATGTTGTCAATATGCGAATGGAAGTTTAGCTCTCTATCGCAAGGGACACCTAAATCGCGCAGCGATGAGACTGAAGGGAAAGGTTCGTTGGAGAGAAATTACTACCTTTGAGGAGGTGGAAGGCGTTTACGGGAGTATGTAATGGATTGACATTTGCTAATATTAAGTTTAAAATTAAGGTTGTCTTGAAGAAAGTGAGAGTCCATGGTAGAAGATATGAATTTAAAACTTTTTATGTCATCGGCATAGACGGAGATAGGAGTCTTTGATAATGCGGTCGACCGATGCGGAACATCTGATGTGGCCATAAAGTTGTTAGAGACAAATGATCTAAATAAACACGTGATAAGAAAATAAATAAACACGTACTGTCGATGTTCAAGGTAAGATTGGATCCATTTGATAAAACCGGGTTCAAAACCGAGGGCTTTCAACTTAAGAGATTTTATCAAATGCTGTACTGAAGTCAGTGGCTATTACATCGATTTCACAACCATCTTCAAGTTGTCTACCGAGGCTATTAATTATGCCACTGATTTGATGGAGGCCAGAGTTGGAGACACAATCTGTGATAAAGATTTCTTTGCCTGAGGTTGCATTTGAAGGAACAAAATGAGAGATCCCTAGACTGAACCCGTTGGAGATGAGGAAGAAAAATCCCCTAAGACTATGACATCGCCACAAAGGTCCGTAGCATCAAAAAGACGGTCTATAGCATCTATTGCTAGTTGCGCTTAAGAATGGTAATTTTGGATAAACTCAAAATCAGTGGTATGCAAGGTTTATAAAGTAAAGAGTCGTAGCGGTTGTGTATAGCCAGGAGAATATCACAACTTGAAAATTCATCGCTTTTCTCAATACAGTAAATGGCAATGTCTGCCATTTCCGTGTGAACGCAAAACAAATGATGTGCACGACTGGATCGTACGAACTTGTTCCTCATTGCGTGGCATTTTGCATTTTCGATGGAATTGATAATATTGAACTGATGGTACGTATCTTGGATAATTCACAAAATTGTCCCTTTGTAAAAATGCTTTCAAAAAGTGGGCGTGGTCGTATATAGTATTTAGGTGAATTATAGAGAACTTCAAGGCCTAGTAATTTTGATTTAACAAATTTTTTCGATTTTTGGTAAAATTTTTAAAAAAGTTAAATTTTTGAAGTGGGCGTGACATATTTAAAATTTTGGTACGTCAGATATAAATTTTAAGACCAATCACTTAAGAAATAGCAAAGAAACAGTCAATTTCTAAAATTACGGATATACGCATTTTTCGCACAAAACGTGGTATGCCACTTAATAGGATATGCCCAAACTAACTCGCATATGAAATCTTATCAAAATCGTTAGAGCCGTTTTCGAGAAAATTAATTTTTAGTAAAATCAGCCTTAAGTAAAGTACTCTTAATTTTGAGGTTAGAATGAAAATTCCAATTTCTCCTCTAGGCAGGAGTGGAGGAGTGGCGTGGCAATCTCACGCCACGCCATTTTTTCGCGTGCCATTCCAATGGCACCCTGAGAAATAATTTTAAATGGCACAGTGTCTGCCATTTAATTGGGGACAAAAATGACGTTATGCCATTGCCGTGTGATTGCCATTTTTTTGCAAATGTTCAATGTCAATCAATGGCATCATTGTAGCTCATGTGTGCCACTTTTTGTGACGTCACAGTGCCATTTAAATGGCAGAGAATAATGGCCGTCTAATAGGCCGTCTTAAGCTGAATGATAATCAGTGTGGGGTTGGTTATCCTTCCCTTGAAGAATGGTTTTATTTTTTACGTAGACTGAATGTAGAATTAGTGTAAAATATTTTTTTTTTTAAATATTTGACACTGAGTCGGAAGCATTTTCAGATTTAAGGACAAGTCGCTCAGTTTTCTTTAAATGTGAGGGTTATACTTACTAAAGCGATTACAAATCAGCTCCGCAATCATGGATTGCCTTTGTCCACACTGAACACTGTCTGGAAGGCCAACATTGTGAAATGTAAGGCTTCTTCTTCTCATAAAAAATAGCGTTTAAAAACGCAAATAATTTATTTTTGTTAATGGTAATGAATTAATTCGAAATCTAGATATTAAAATTATTCCCAAAATACCATTTGTTTTCCTTTTATCTATTATTTTTAATCTCCACAGTTACATTTGACCTTACTTCGTAGAAAAAGGAACTCATTTAATGTTAATCACAAAATGAAAACCATAATGACTTCACCTAAGTATACATACAAATGCTGCGAACGTGCAAGAACAAAGAAAAGAATACTATCAGAAATCCAATCTTATGCTTTAATTATTTTTAAATGACCTGCTGAACCTATTCACGAAGAAGAAATGCCACAGTAAACACTAAACATGCATCCTATTCAGATAATGTTGAAAAGTATGGTATGACGTATCTGTGACAATTTTTCAAAACAAACAAAATCTCCCTCTGAGTAAATCTTGAGTAAGATATTCACTTTCCAAACAATGATGAGCGTAGCAGGGGGGAAAAGTAGTCCAAAAAAGTTAAATGAAGAATAAAAACAAGGAATAAATAAATTAGAACAGAATTTAAAGATACATTGGTGGTTGATTTTTGTGATGTGACTGATATTTTTATACCCTATCCTAAGGGTATATTAAGTTTGACACATAGTTTGTAACATAGAGAAATAATCGAGATAGACCCTATAAAGTATATATATTCGTGATCAGCATCAATAGCGAAATCGATTGAGCAATGACCGTCCGTCCGTCCGTCCGTCCGTCCGTATGTCACCGCTTTTTGGGCCTTAAATTTTGAGCTAGGACGATGAAATTTCATATCTGGGCTTCTGAGAAAAAGATACAGTACAAGTGTAAACATTTTTGAAATCCGCCCACTGCCACGCCCACTTTTTCATAACTTCACTAAATTATATGAAACCGAAAAATTTTGTTAAAACCAAATATTTAGGCATTCAGATTCCCTACAATCCACCCATACAAAAGTTTTGGCCACGCCCACTTTTTGGGGGCGTTTTCATTACAAAACCGAGTTTTGGGCCTTAAATTTTTAACTAGGACGCTGAAATTTCATATCTGGGCTTCCAAGAAAAAGATACAGTACAAGTGTAAATTTTTTTTACATCCGCCCACTGCCACGCCTACTTTTTTATAACTTCACTAAATTATATGAAACCGAAAAATTTTGTTAAGACCGAATATTTAGGTATACAGATTCCCTACAATTCAGCCATAGAACAGTTTTGGCCACGCCCACTTTTTGGGGGATAGGGTATCATACGATCCGTTCCAGACGGATTGTAGCTTTTCTGTATGTTTGTGTTCAGTGTGAGATTCTATCCTATGTACGTATGTACATACAGTGCGGTTCATTTGAATAGACGCACCAGAGTTATGTTTATTAATCTAAAGGAATGGACTGTTTGTCAAGGTCGTTGAGAAAATTCAACAAAATTCAAAAAGGGACTTAAAGACTTAGTCACGTTCGCCTCTACAATTTTGGGTTATTAGAAAGTCACGTTTTATACCAAAATCTTGATTTCATGCTTTTTTTTAATTACAAATAGCATAGTAGATACAAATTATAATAACCAGGTTTACTTCCTGAATAAGGGTATAGAATGAATAATGTCCTTTAAATAAGAACAGCCGAGGAATGCAAATGTAACAATACAGGTGTCATTCTTCCTCTGCAATGGAAACAACAGAGGCTGGTATTAATTCCGAAATGCAACAAGCCCCAGAGCAACCGTCGTCGTACAGAATACTGTGCATGCTAGAGACTGACTTGACCAGTTCACCGAAGGAGACAATGGGCTTTCAACCGACAATACGGGTTCAGGAAGAAACGGAGCACAACCCATGCGATACAAGCAGTTTGCGAAATTGCACGCCATATCTGGAACCGGATGGGAAAGAGTAAAAAAGCAGTACTGGGCTGTAGTTAGGCTCGGTGTAAAAAAAATGGGTTCAACTCGGCCTGCTGGAACTTCATTATGAAAGCGTTGAGGTATATTCGAGTACCAAACTACCTGCTGCGAAGCATCACAAATTATTTTGAAGGCAGAACCCTGTTCTACAAAATGGACGAAGGTCCGTTTTGCATATAGAACGGTATCGGGGAATGCAATAAGTGTTATACCGGCGCAAATTCCTTTCGAGTTGGAGGTCAAAGTAGCAGGATCAATATACATACAATGACGAAAACCAATTCGAGAGAAAAGCCATCAGAGAGCTGCAGAAATGGAATGGCAACTGCGATGCAAAACGTCAGAAAATGGCAGATGGACATACAAACAGCTGCCGAACATAGAAGAGTTTTCGGGAAGTTTTCGGGAATTCCTTTACAAGTACGACATCGCAGATGACCCATTCTGCCGTCATTTGTGAAGACAAAGTCCAAAACACCGAGCACAAGCTGCTGGAGAGCAAACTCTAGAACAAGAGATAGGCAATAAAATAACCCCAGAGAGTCTGATATCGTTCATGATATCAACGAGGAAAGGGACACCGCCAACAGTATCAAAGCAACCAAGGAACTACGGCGGCAATATCCATAAAAGATTTCACTCCTCCACCGAATTTAGTACTCTGAAGGAGGGAATGAAAGATATGTAAGGAGATAAGTGTCGACTTAGTAAAAAAAAGTCAAGCCTGACGGACAAACCTTGACAAATAGTGTCATAATTTAACGATATGCTTCTTTAAGCAGTAAGAAAACGTATGGTTCCCAGAGTAAGAGACCTTATACATCCGCAGCACAATGGACCTTCTCTGGTCTAAGTCCATTTCTTATCGAGGACCGGTTTTAACCAACCAAGAAAACGTAGATCACAAATTGTATACAATCTGCGATAGACAGAGCACTAAAGAGGATGTATTTTAAGGTACTGCCATATTTCCTATGGTTTGACGAAGAAACGCACATACATATACACATATGTACATACGAAATTGCTGAGACAAACTATAGACTCAAACCAAAATTTTAATTTTCATTGGAATTTATTACTCATTCCATTTATTACACGTATCGTTGCCTATATTTTGGAACAAGACCAAAATAAAGGCAACGATACCAATTAAGGGAACACCCTTTAATGGTTTATTTCATTTTTAACGGAAATGGTAAGATTTGAAAAAAAAAACTCAAATTCGACCTGTGAAAAAGTATAAACTCAGACTTTTATTCGATATCACGCTTAATTTTAAAGCGAAAGTCGATGTGCTCATTATTTTCAAAAAACAGTCCAAACGTCAAACAATTGATCGACATTGAAAAACAAAGAATAGTCGATTTAAAACATAGTGGAATAACGAAATAAATCGCTCTCAAGGAGTAGTAAAGAATTTTCTATAAACCGGGATTAAAAATTACGAATGGGTCGCTTCTTCTATCTGTTTCTTCATCCCAAATGGTTCGACGTTTTAATTTGAACTGATCGCCAAAAAATGGTCAGCAGCTTTGGACAATTTCACATACTTTCTGTATGTATTTGCTTGAATAAACCACCACTTAACACATGTCCAACACGGTGAAATGTGGTTGCATGTGATCTTCACTGATGAGAAGAAATTCAACCTCTACGCCTCCGCCCAATGTCTACAAGTACTACTGGCATGATCTCAGGATAGAAAGGAATAATAAGCCATGTAGGTCTTTAGGAGAAGGAGGAGTTATGGTGAGGGCAGCTTTCATCGGTAATCTGAAAAAAAAAGTATTGGAGGAACACATTCCTCCCGTAAAACCTAAGGGGGATCCTGGCAAGTGCAGTTTACGACCAGGGAAAAGCTAGAAATTCAAAATATGGAACAAATCAAACAAAAAATTGTTAAAACGGGAAATACGAGTAATATATATAGGAATTTAACTTTAAGCAATCTTATTTTCAGTCTACCACATCGATTGTAAAGTGTTTGGTTCGAGTCTACTATTTCACTGCACTGTATGTAGCTAAAAACAAAAGGCCACCTAAGTAACCAAGTACATACATACATACATACATATGTATGTACATACGTAGGCACTGAATTCAAACATTGATGGTATAAGGTATATAATATGATAGTAAGACTATCCACGATAGTTCTTATATCACAGGTCTAACTTAGCTATATGGGCATGATAGGTTTCAGTCTCATCTTAATGTGTTTCGAAATCGACAACCTGCGGTTTAAAATTTTAATTCATCGAATTTAATTTTCATAATTACACACACATATTACATTCCGCCTTATACAGGGACAACATATGTACATATCATTTTTATTTCCAATTGAAAAATCAAACGATACACAAACGTATCTAAAAAAGGAAGCAACAACAAAATTCAATTGTTTCTTTCGGGACGGACGCACAATTTTATCTGCACATTCCAAGTCTGAAACATATTGTTTATGTGTATATTCTGTCTGTGCACACATTTTTTTAAGTTATCTGGTTTGCCTCAGATAAGGACGTTTGTCAGCGTTCTCACTACGAAAAAACGAGAAGAATATACATACGTACATATATGTATATATTTTGCTAAGATCTTTGTTATTTGTTCTTCCGGTTTGGTTGTTTTGCTTTGTTTTTGCATTATTTCCTTTCGGAGTTTTCCTTCACTGTATACTCGGAAAGGTATTTCCTATAATATGTCTCTGTCTGGTGTACACTTAATCTTTAAGGAATGTGTTCTGACAAATTCTTTCTGCAAAGCGTTTCACATGTGTATGTACGGACCTGCTTTCAAATGCAGATGCCATATGGAGATGTCTGTGAGGATTATAATGCTCCTTTACTTCGCCAACAGATGTCAATGTTATCTTCTTTTACATCTCTTTGCATTTTTCATTGTTATGTCTATAAACAAGCATTTAGATATTTATTTACATAAACACATATGTATGTATTTCGTTTGTCTTGGGAAAAAGATTTCGGAGTTCCTATTAGACAAAAGCGACAGACGGAAATTCAATTAGCTAGTATAGTAAACAGTTTTGAACATAAAAGTATTATTTGCTGTATTTTTTATAAGTTTATAATTAAATGTTCAACACTCAATTTATAACATAATTATTTATGATTCCTAAAACAGCTGAACTAGGTTAGGTAGTCACCAACAGTTAAAAAAAAGACACGTTCTGAAACACCTGTACACAAAAATGCAGTATCGACAACTGCTAAAGCAACAAACAAGAAATTTCCGATTAAAGAAAGTTGTCGAAAACTTCTTATAACTAGTTAAACATTGTGGGAGATAAATCGAAAATTCGACCAAAATGGGAAGTTAAGCGAACATAGGAGACGTACCGGCAAGTGTTTACGAAAGTTCCAAGATATGTGGTAACTTGTGGTAAATTGGAAATATAAACATTTTTGGTAAATAAGAAACAGAAACATCCTGAAAGTTGCGAAATAGGTTCAACTAATTGGCTATATTTATAGGGAATAACTGTTGTATACTTTATACCAAATACACCACTGAAGATTGCGATGAATAAGAGTTGTAGTTTCATATTGATAATTAAATTACAATTTGGATGGCCATAGAAAACACATGTATTGTTTGAGGACTAAAAAAACAGTTCAAAAAATATCAGGATAATTAATACATATTTCATGATATAAATTTATAAACTAACATGTCAATTTCTCCTTAGAATTAAGACATTACTATTATTTTGTTTACCTTAACATAAGACTACCAAGATGTCAAGAGGTTGTTTGTTCGAAGGAGATCTTCTTAACTGATAAACTTACATGAGTGAAAATTTCAGTACGCAGCTACCACATAATATATAAGTCTAGGTATTATGTATGGGTATATTGGGTTTATCCCTAAATAAAAGACTGTTATGAACAATCGTGAATTTAAGATCTTTAAAGTACACAACTTTATAATATCCCTTACAAAATCGTCCGAGATTGCAGGACAACAACAGAGAACGGAAGCGAAATAATACATTACGCGAAGAATCTGGGCAAGTACCATCAACACTCAATCTGAGCAAATTTTGCAACTCAACCCGGCAAGTGAATGTGAGACCAGGGAACAGTGTCGCGAGTCCATACATACATGTTTTCGAAAAAATTATTTATTGTTACAAAAGATCACAAAAATATGTATATCGATATCAGGTCCTAATGGCTTCGGATGTGCGGATCTCATTATAGTTCTTAAGAGGCCTCCATCCAAAAAATACGAAAAAAGCGAAAAATGAGCAATCGGTTTACAATGCCATTCAGCGAATCGGTAACCGATTTAAATGGTAGTTATCACATATTAAAGAATAGAGTTCAATCTTTTTGTTTTTGTTGCTGTAATATTTGAAAATTCCGGACACAACTTTCACTTTTTTGCATAAAATTGTAAATCGGTTTACAGTTTTACGATAAGAAAACGTTATTGGTATAATATGATATTGGGCTCTTTGGAAAGGTAACGAATAGATCTCCAATGTGATCGAACAGAATTTTGAAATTTCCTTTCTTTTCCGAGATATAAGTGTTTGAAAATTGATAAAATTAGTCAAATTAAACAATGATTTTCATGTAATATTTTCAATATCTTCAAACTAAATTTTCGGTGAAATGGTAAAGGGACATTCCATGTAGCCAATAAAGAAGAAATATGTAACATTCATCCCATAGTTACTAAGAACCACTGCATTTCATATGACTCCATTTTAAGACAAATTCCATTTTTAGCGAGTACAATTCAGTTTTTAATTCAAATTTTTGTCGCTAAAGCGTTTATTTCAGAAAAATATTAGTTTCGATTTCGAAAATATTTTATTAGGGTTTAGTTGATTGTGCAAAATATGAGTACGGTGTCGGTGTGCCATGATGTGAATGTATTTGAGATTCCTATACTTCGTTGTTTGTTGCGAACGTATGTATTATGTGTCTACATATATTCATTGAAAATTATTTTTGAACTCTTAAAGAAATGTGTTTTTTCATATGAATATTGGATATAAATTTGATACAATATTTCTAATGAATTGATTGCTATAATAGTGACTTAATGTATTTATCCTTCTTTGCGAGAGTTGACAAAGTTAAAGTTAACTTGGTGAGAAGTGTGGAAGTGTTCCTTTAAAGGAAAGTGGATACAATCAGAAACGCAATACCTAATAAAGACATTGATTTCTGATATTCTAAATATTAGTTAATATGTTTATGTACGTAGATTGCAAGTCAGTACTAAACCCTTTCAAATAGTCTTGGCAGTCATAATCATTCTATCTGTACTGTAAGTACCTAACTCCGAAACTGGTAAATAGACAGTTTCAGCACCGTCAAAGTTTGCGTACGGGGAAAGTGATTTCCTTGGACCTTCGAAAGAAATACTGTGTTACATATGGACTGTATAAAAGCCCAGATAACATATGTAACATAAACTACAGCGGACCTTCAACATAAATGGAGTCCGATTTGCTTCTTGAAGAGTCGTTATGAATATAAGATGTCTTTTGATGGTTACTCAAACAACCTGGCTAAACATCATAATTCAATCATTGCCAAGTCTTAGTAATGGATATTCAAATAGATAGTGTCATTATTGTGATGAATATTCCTGGACAACAGATACATATAGTCCAAGGTTGCATAGAGAAAACTTACGAATAATTGAGGCGGTTAAAAAAGAATAAGTTATTAACAAAAAGAACAATTTTGAAAATATACCAAAAGGGCAGAATGTTTTTTAGATTAAATTGGGCTAATACCAGAAAAGATGTTGGGTTCCAATCAGCCAAACATGACTTCCGACGAAATTATTAAAAAAAAAATGACATGGTAGACAAATTAAAAGAAAATCAGTAAAATCGCCAAATTATAGAAAGACCGACTGTAGGACAGTCAAACAACAGAAAGTGGATGGAAATTCGCAAAAATATGTTGACTGCATCTACTTTTGGCCTAGTGTGCAAATATAAAAAGTTTGAGAGGCATGTGAAAAGGCTAGCTCATCGGATTGAAATTTTTTCGACTACCATAATTCACGGAAATATGAGCGCTGATATTGCAAGAGTGTAGCTTTAAGATGAGCTAGGCAAAACTATATCAACTTGTGGTATCTTCATAGATAAGAACAGGATACTTATTTTAGCACATTTCAGAAAATTACTATATTAATATTACCTATGTATATGTATAAAGGTAATTTGATGTAAGAAAAAAAAGCAAAACCAAACTAATTCCCTGCATGAGTCTATTTTGATAACAGCGATGGGATCAACTGAATTAAAAGAAAGTTAAAGCTTATTACTTATATTTCTTACTTGTTTGAAGAACAAAAAATACGTTACAAACGGAAAACGTTACTACTGTAGTATGCTATAGTTGTTTAACGGTCGAAATAAATAGCCAAAATATGAAATTATTCATAAAATACGAAAATTAAATTTTTCATGATTTGCTGTGAGGCAAAACAATTAAAGCTCGCCCTAATACTAGCAAGGAAAGATATCCATACATTCCTGCAATACTACTTCATTCATATTGTTGCCCAGCAACGCAAATATAAACAAAAATTAAACTTAGAACTACACTCTCCTATAAACAGTCAGTTTGCCACCAAGGCAAATACTGAAAAATATATTTGAATAGAATATTTTCAAACATTTGAATTTGGAAAAAAAATTGTCTAGTTTATATTTTAACCCACTGGTTGTTCTCTAAACTACGTGTATGTTCGACTCTGAGTTCGAACTTTTGGGTGGAGGCCTCTTAAAGAGGAAATGGAGGAATCGGACGTTAACACTATCATAGTTATGAGATCATGATTTATGTTGGATCGAAAAGATTTCCTTGTGTGATGTTCTCTCAAATTTCTTGCGTCTTTATTCCTACTTTCTAAAGCATCCTCAGATAATTGTCCAATACGCAAATCAAAAATATCTGTGACATTCGCTCCGTGAATAAGTTAAAGTTAAAGTTTAAAAAAACATGCAGAAAAGCTACGATCCATATAGAACGGGTCATATAATATCCTATTCTCCTTCTTATGCAGCCCTCATAATGTGGGCGTGGTCCTACTGCATTTTGCAAGAATTACAACGATAACTTCGAATGTTTGACGATGTTGAATGCAACATTTCATCAAAATCAGTGTTTTGATGAAAACGCCTCTAAAAACTCGGGGTGGCGAAAAAAGATGTATGGGTGACAATCTGAATAACATTTTTCGATTTCAGACATAACTTCATATGTATATACATATGCATATGTACATACATACATATGCATATGTATGTACATACATGCTTCATATGTACATATGAACATACCCATTAGATAGATAGCTTTATTTCGTTATAAATTTACAATGGCTTTGTTATTGCACAATATACTATTAATTACAGAGATTTGATATTTTCATTATATATCTTTCTTCTGAGAAGTTATTACAAAAATTTTAAAAAGGAAACTAGAGAAGAATTAGAATTTTGAAGGAAACACGACAAAACCTTCAATATAAGTAAAAGAACATACCCATATTCAACATACATGTGTTGTATTTACACGGTTTTATTTCGAGCCTAGAGAGCACTCTTCATATCAGTATCGTTAATCCCATCAGTTTAGCAGGCGACAATAGCAATGAGTGCACAACTGCGTCGTACGTGCCTTATATGAATAAAATTATACTTCTCTTATGTCAAGGCCAATTAAGGCAACGGCATATTATTTTCACGTTTGAAGCTCGATTCCAAAATATTGTTCCTCGTGATACCATGGACTTTACCTATACAGGGACTAATAAAACCAACCGGAGCTTCTTATGGAAAGAAGGATGCTCATGACGTCTTATGGAGCCAGTTTAATGAGGTAATTGAAGAAAAGAATCCCTTAATGGAGCAAACTTCTTTGGAACACAGTTGGACAAGTGGTGTATAGGAGGTGAGATAAGGTTTCCTTCGACCCTACAACTATTATAGAAGTCATTTGAAAATATACTATCAGACAGTGTTCTGATCTTAGCTCTGTTCACTTTAGCATAATCCACCCTGCCATATGTTTCTGATTTTTCTAAGTTTTTCAAGCGATTGCATGTTCAACAAATTCAAGCGATGCTCGTAAGGGGGTAGGTTGTAACTGTCGGGCTACGGAAATCCACGTAGAAAAACGAATAAACCTCCGTTGGACACATTTAATTCAATAACATTACCGATATAGCTGTGAAAATTAAGTTTAACTCACGCAGAAAAATCAGGCTCGTCGCAGATCATATATGTGCGTACATATGTATGTAGGTCCTAGGAGCTGTCGAAAAATGCATCCTTAGCTTATCATTTGTTCACACTCATCTCTAGAAAGTTTTACACCAAATAGAAAACTGTTCAAATCACTTTGAAGTGTACGGGCATCAGTGGGTCTGATGTGTGGGAAAATGTTCATGTCGTCCACATAAACTAATAGAGAATTTAATTATTCAATCAACGTTATTAATAGACAAAATAAAAATAAGAGGACAAAAGGATCAGATAAAATGAATCTACATAGTACTTTATTTGGACATTCTTGAAGGTAGACACCACATCCGTATCCGATTTCGATCTTTCGGTGTAGAAGTGAACTGAACTATCATCCAAGGAGGCATCTCATTTACTGCGAACCAGGATGCTTTTCCGGACGTAACATTCAAATCTCACTTTTGGCGGGGTGTAGACGATATTTTCTTTGGTAAAGTTCAAAAGTTCGATCGATCGAGAAGTGCCCAGCGTGATAACTCAACCATTCGATACCAACTTCAACGTAGAAATACCTGCCAGAATCTACGAATCGGCGGATTATAAATGTTTCCGCTAACCTATACAAAAATAAATAAAATTTCAAGGACATACCTACATACGTACTTCAATGTTTCGTTTTTAAAATATCAACCCCTTAGCTAAAAATTCCCTTTATCGGTCTTGTACTTAAGTAAAAAAAACATGAAAGTCAAAAATGGCCATAAACCTTTGCGTAATTT
The DNA here is from genome assembly GCA_905220385.1 of Xylota sylvarum. Classification (NCBI taxonomy): domain Eukaryota; kingdom Metazoa; phylum Arthropoda; class Insecta; order Diptera; family Syrphidae; genus Xylota; species Xylota sylvarum. Next base: position 62,235,649 of record LR999957.1, on the reverse strand, counting down.
CAACAACTTAGGCAAAATTATTGTAAAGGAATTGCTTGACCATTTTTTTTTGTACAGCACTGTATATGTCAGATATAACTGTCTGACAGATTTGGCCGACCCGATTGCACCTATACCTATAGGGCAAGTATTGGTTTCGTGAAAAATTATGAACTCGAAATTTTAATCAAACTTGACATTACTATGATGGAGAAGTCCAAAAAAGTGGATCCGCCAATTCCGTCTGTCTGTCTGTCTGTCTATCTGTCCGTCTGTCTGTCTGTCTGTCTGTATATTCGACTGGAGCCTAAACAGGTGGACGGATTTGCTTCATATCTGGGGTCTGTGGGATGATCTCTAGAGGCGAAATTGGAATTTTCATTCTAACCTCAATATTAAGGGTACTTTACTTAAGGCTGATTTCACTAAAAATGGATTTTCTCGAAAACGGCTCTAACGATTTTGATAAAATTTCATAAGTGAGTTAGTTTGGGCATATGCTACTAGGTGGCATACGACGTTTTGCGCGAAAAATGCGTATAACGGTAATTTTACGAATTGGGTGTATATCGGCCATTTCTTCAGCAATTGGGCGTAAAATTAATATTTGAGGTGGGTATGACAAATGCAGACATAACGTACCAAGTTTTGAAACTGCCACGCCCACTTTCCAAAAATTTTACTTTTTCAAAGTTTTTACTGGAAATCAAAAAAAAATTGTTAAAACATAGTTCATAGGCTTTGGAAATCTTTATAATTCACCTTAACATCATATATGGCCACGCCCACTTTAGAATGGCGTTTTTACATAAAACTTGAATTTCAGTGCTTATACGATTATAAACTTATAGCATTAAGGTACAAGTACGTACGACCCAGTCGTGCACTTTATTTAACTTACCTATTGCAGTAATATTAGTTTGATTAAAAACTCAAATTCGAAAATTTTTTACGAAATACTGAAAAATAACCGTACAAGTCGGTAAGCATTCAATGGAAAAAGTCTAGGCTGTAGGTAGGGATGTTCGTCTACATACATATGTATGTTATCTTAAGTTATAAAAATTTCAACAGTAATTACAGGTTGACCTATTAGTTCTATTTAAAATATTGAAAAAAAATAATTAAAAACAAAACTAACAAAAACAAAGGACATCACCAACGGATAAGAAAACGCATCCATTACAGAACTACATTTTCATACTCTCTTGATTTGAAACGGCAAACTTCAATTTGTATGATATATGTACATCTGTATGTATATATAATTTTAAGCTCAGTCTTACATAAATTGAAATCCATTTATATGATAAATATATTCATACGGATAATTTCTAATTTTATTAATTACTAGCAAAACAAGCCGTTTGACAAGAATGCTTTATTAACCCTATGCATGGCACATGCACAAAGCAAATGCCACAAGAAATATGAAGTCATTCATACTCGTAGTTATTCAAATACCAGACGTCCATAACGCGAGTCTATTTGATATTTTAATTGCTACTACTGTCATCGGCTAAACACAAAAGGATAATCTCATTTTACCTTTGCTGTTGCATATTAAATTCGTTTTGGTGGTCTAACCATCAGACTTTCTTAAAAGATTACAAGCATAATTAAACAATTATTTAAAATATCTTTCTCATTAAACATGACGTAGAAATCATAAAGCTGGCAGAAGTCGTATGACAGTTTCACCCTTATTGTTGTTCTACCAAGGCATTCCATACTTCTATAGTAGCATTATACCGAACTTATCAAAAATGGAGCCCGAAGATGCATTGAGAAGGAACTTAAATGCATGGGGTGTGTTGCAAAGGTTATTCATATGTATTACGATTTTGACCTCACGAGGATGACTCTCCTTGAGTTACATAGATTATTTGCTTAAAGTTCTCCACAATGAATTGTGTTGAGTTTTGTTCTCGGTTTTATCTTTAAATAATTGTAGTAGTGTTAGTAGGTACTTGAACCAAATTTTGTCACTACTCTGTGATCACCTTGTTTATGACACTGCCACTTACAAAAGGAACTCAAGAGCATACATATGTCGTATTTGTTTTCCATATTCAAGTAGGGTTTATCCATCTACCATTGCCGACGATTGCTAAAGTTGGAAACATCAAACACAAAAAAAACGTATTGGTTCACCAAAATTAATCGAACAGCTACTACTTGGATCGAATAGCTAAGCATTGGTCGCCTTCCATTTGTGAAATATAATTTTAATAAAACATTAGTTACATAACTTACCTAATTCTACGTAAAGTTTCGGTCGAACATTTTCTTGCCAGGCACTTAAATTTCCAATCACGTACAATGTTAATAAAAGGAAGATGTGTGTTTTGTTAATGCATAGTTTCCGCAACAGTTTCGGCGTCATATTAGGCCAATAGATGGTCATCGTTAAATTTTTTTTGATTGCTCAGATAAGGATTGTTGTGATAATATTCTTCACATGCAGCTCCGAAGTGACGCCTAAAAACAAAAAACAATTTAATATTTATTATAATTTAAATTTTTAAAAATGTACTATTTTCAACTTTTTTTAATAATAGAGAATATTTTGTGTTAATTGTGATTGATTGAGAAACTATTTTGAATTCGGTCAAACTTGGATAAAAATTATCCAAGTTTGTACTGTACATGTTATACTGTATATGTTATACAGTACAAAAATGCCGTCAAAGAAATGTCGAAATGTTGAAGTGTACAAACTATAGACTTACTCCTATAAGCTGAAAAGAAAAATAAATACTAAGCTATGCCCCAATGCAATTTTTAGCCTATGCGACGTATCTACTAGTAGAAATGGGCTTAATTGTCAATTATATCTGATGTTGCAGGATTATTTTTGCCCATTTTGTTTTCTTTATATATTTTTTCCCATGTTTGATATAGCTTTCCCACAGTTATGAACGTCTTTTGTTAGACATGACCAATGTTAATTCTGCGTTTGTATACATACATACATATCTATGACTGTACTAGTACTTCCGTATGTAAGTTGCACTTTAGTGCTCTCACAAATAATACTAATTTAACCAAGTTGGTCGGGTCACACGCATTTGCTTGTACTAGCCCATTGTGGGTTCTATTACAGACTGAAGTTGCAGTTTTTCTATTTGTGGGTACATTCGTGATGATCTTGACACTAACTGCTTCGCTGTTTTATTGGATAATTCTTTGCTAGAAATAATTTAATTCAGTCTTTAGTAGGTAAGTCTACAACGAATAAATTATGTGAATGCTGGTCATAAATTTAATAATATTGGTTCTAGTTAAAAATTTCTACAAAACTTCCGCTTTTTAAACAAATTCTAATAATATTTGCTTTTGCTTATCAACACTACCCGTGTAAGGTATGATAAAAAATGTTTCATTATATGTATGTATGTTTAAAAGAGTATAGATGAGAAAAACGAGAACTCAAGTCTGCAACGACGTACAAGAAAAACCTTGTTGCAGAATGGGAGTTAATGTTAATGGTAGGCATGCCTTTAATAAGAGAGGCGACTAAAATCCAAACTCCGTATACCGAGCGTATAGTGTATACAAAATATGCAATTTGTATACGATTAGATTAATTACCCCAGCTGGCTGTCCAGCTTTACTGGAAAATCCATCCCCTTCGGGGGTCGGCTCTACGGACTCTGGTGAGAGCCGTTTATTGCTATCCAATGACCCTTTTACAAAAAGTTCAAGAGTATCTCGATCTCCTCCATCAATATCGAATAACCCAATGAAGTCCACCTTGAGCGCCAGCGCCCGAAAACCGAGACTTAGCGAAATATAAAAGCTTTGAGGAAGAAAATAAAGCAGTCAGTTAACTAGTCGGGAATACCACACCGACGAAGAAGAGCTAGTACGCCAAACGAATCGTGTCCCTAAGAAAGCCGGTTCCTTGCCCAAAATCTAGCCCCTAAAAGAAAAGCAAAAAACCGCAAAAAAAAACAACATCGAGCGCAATTTCGTCTACCACCACCAATAAACATCGTCGGGATAACGGAATATAATAACTAGCTTAGCCATCTTAAAGGAACAACAAAATCGAAATTTAAGGTTACATTAGGAACCTTATAGGTATATGCGGGGTAATTAATGCGTGGAAAATTAAAGTCGATGACCACGACGCCTTCGTTTAATTAAACGAAGAATGACTCTTGCTAATCGCTATTTTTTTGGGCTGAGAAGGCAATTGAGTAGTAGAGTCCTATCCCGAACAACTAAGGAACTTCAGTATAAGACATTGATCATCCCAGTCCTGCTTTATGGCGCTGAAACTTGGACTCCATCAAAAGCGGATAAAGATATCATCGGTCGCTTCGAGAGTACGAAACCTGGAAGCAGTTAACTAAGAAACGGGCTAACTGGAGAGGCTTGTTTGTTGAGCCCCAGGTTCACCCCGAACTGTAGCGCCACCTAAGTAAGTAAGTAACTTACATACATACGGTAGCAGCTCGATTCTTGCAACCCCCTATAGTTGCAACTATTCAAAAAGCGCAACACCCAAAAAGTTTTCATACGATATCCCAGTAAATTTTGTCTCTTTATTTTGTTCTTGTTAATCCTTACTAACTTTGGGGTAATAAGGGACTTTGTCTACCTTGGCTCTGCTACCAATTCTGACAATATCACCTCGGCAGAAATAAAAGGAAGAATAACTCTTGCCAATCACTGTTTCTTGGGCTGAGAAGGCAATTGTGTAGTAAGACCCTATCCCGAACAACTAAGGAGACTCTATATAAGACCTTGATCATCCCAGTCCTGTTTATGGTGCTGAAGCTTGCACTCTATCAAAAGCGGATGAAGATATCCTCGGTCGCTTCGAAAGAAAGATTCTTCGTTTATCGTTTGCATTGAAGGGTTTTGGAAGAGGAGATTTAACGACGAACTATACGAGCTGTACAGTGACATCAACCTAATCGAAAAAATGCGCATTGTCCTGCTCAGGACAAGTAGAACGGATGGACACAAATGTTCCGACCCGTAGAGTCGTCGAATCCAACCCGAAGAGAGAACGCAATAGTAGTAGTAGTGAAGGGGACCTAAACAAGCTTGGAGTAATTTGCTAATTACGCAAATAATTTTGCTTAAATTAGATACTCAATAGAAGTGTCCATTGCGTGCAACAGCATCGGTTTGAATTAGTTACAAGGATCGAGTTCCTACTGCATGTATTAAGAATTTGTTACATAGTTATAAAAACATTAAGTAACTAATATAAAAAAAAAATACTATTAAGACACAAACAGGATAAGTAACTACAAAACATTACCTCCAAAAGCTATAAAGCACTTTAACTGAAAGACTTTAAATTTATACAAATTACATCAATAAAACATATCACTTAGTCCCGCATCATCATTACATGACTCAGAAGCATTAATAACATGGTAATTTATGGGTTTAATCTTCGTCTCAGTGGTAAAAAAAAGGCACCATAAAGAATGCCCATAAATTACACAATGCCAAGAACAAAAAGAAAGTAACCTACATCTTGGAAGGACAAATCATACGGGATATTTGTTCTCATGGGCGTGACAACATGGCACACGCACAGAAAACTCATCTTTTGTCGAGGAAAACAACAGAAAAAAAAAATAATATAAATAAAAACAACCGAAAATGGAACAACATTCATACATCTACACTTATGTACAGATATCCGTTTGCACGTAATATATTTTATACATACAAATACATATATGTATACATACTTATATATAAAATCCAAACTTTGACACTTCGATATCTACCCCCACGATGTATATGTATGTACAATACGTTTAATCTTCTTTTAAAAAACCGCACCCAATGCCGACTTAATTTTCCGACTCGATAACGAAGGAGAACTTATCCAAACATATCAAGCAAACTGTATTCTGCGTTTTAAATGCGGACCGTTATGTGAAGGAACGACAAACAGGGTGACGATTGCCATAAAAGACTTAAATATTTATTAAGCATCAAAAGCAATAAATGAACTTGGCTCGCTTCGGTATTCCAATACCAATCTCCGACTTATCTCGGAACACATTTGAATACTTCGATGACGCAATATGTAAGGCATGCACCCCCATTGGTGATTTAATCCCACTTAAGGCCGCATACGACGACGGGGAAGAGACCGATAGGGAAATTGGTTATTACCTCGAGGCAAAGTATCCGGGGTGGTGGTCGCTTTAAATTTGTGCGATTCGAGACTTCATTGCATGTGTTAACAGGGGCTTCGCATAAATCACTTATGCAGCTTAATTTATGTGCACACATATGTACATATATACATATGTATGTATATGTACTGATAATGTATGAATATTCGCCGCCTGCGATCGAAGACCGTGTTTAAACTTCGAGACAACCCAAGGGCGAGATTTGAGCAGTTGGGTGGTTTATTTTAGTGAAGGGTTTAATCAAATTCACCCCAACAAAATGTCAAAGATCGGCCCCGATAAACCACTGGAGAATGCAGCGTTCCTTTGCCCACAGGCACAGCATGGGTTTTGAGCGAGGCGAATACATAAAAGCAGTCTGCCTTAAATCGCCAAAATGTCTACGGGGTGTTGGAAATATATGATTTTCACACTGCGTACATCATCTGAGTGGATGTTTATAAATAGGATTTTATATGTTCGTGTCGAGAGCATGGGTACGTACGAGTATAGCTGCGGTAAAGACTCCAGATGCGTGAATATGCTAAGTTATAAATTATTTATTCTTGAATGACAACTGCAATTAGCTGTTGTTGGCGTTACGGAAAATCTGTGACCAATTAAATTTACCCGCTCTTGAATGAAGTTTAGCTTTATATTAGCTTCTGAAGAGTCCTTTGCGTATTCAATGAATAAAGGAAAGTGTTAGATATGTACATATGTATGGATGTAATTACTTAATTTACTATTTTAATTCTTACTTGCACATGGGGTCAGTTTTGGTTTCCTGAAAAATCGAACTCGAAATTTTAATCCAAATTGACCTATGACGGAGAAGTTAAAAAAGTAGGTTCCCAATTCTGTCTGCCTGTCTATCTGTGACTGCGACTACAATCTAAACGGATTTGCTTCTTCATATTTGAGTTAGCATAGCTATAAGACGACAAGTTTTTCCCAAAAAAATAAGTACACTGGTTATTTTAAACTGCTGGAGTGCAAAAAATACGAAGCAGCCAGAAATGCTTTAAGAACAAGAGATAGGTAATGCAATAACCCCAAAGAGGCTGATATTTTTCATGCTCTCAATGTTTAAGGTACGTAAACATATAGGAGCATGGAGTCTGGCATAGCTCGTAGCACGGGCTGCTGAGTATCCATAAAAGATCACTCCTCCAGCGCATCAGCCCTACTAAAGTGTGTTACATCCTAAACATCATCAAAATCAGTTTCTTGATGAAAACGCCCACAAAAAGTGTAGTGACGTCGTCGACGACATACGATCTATGTAGATACATACATATGTTGGCGGTGGTCAATTGCGAATAAAAATAATCGAATAATTCGATTGTTCTCTCAATCGAATCGAATTATTAGGATTATTCAAGTCGAGTCGATTGCTGCTCGTTGATTGTTATTCGTCGATTGCTGACGGGGGATTGGGGATTGTTCATCATCCCCAACTACTGACAATTGCAAGCAATACAATCGACAACGATTGTGTGTATTCGCCGATTCTTCAACAAAAGTCTGTGAACAAATATTTTTCAAGTGCAGGATGAAATTCATAACTTATAAAAGGGTATCTCAATGACAAAAATTATGGAAATAAGAAATTGAGTTAACGAGTACTTATTTTCTTATGGGAAGAAAATTCAACAAACCCACTGATGCCAATAGAAGTATAAATCTAGAAAAACATTTCTACAATTAAGCATTAGTACCCATTATTCCCTCGGCTGTAATAATGAAACAAATTCTCTGGAATTCGATTTAATTCGGATTTACTCGATTGGATTCCATTCGATTGTTTTCTCTTGAGACCAAATAAATTAATCGATAATCGATTTACATTTTTAGCAATTCGAATAGATTGTGAGATTCATTCGCAATCGCCCATCGCTAATGTATGTATGTAGAAATGAATTGTAGACAATTCGAATATTTGGTCTTAATAATACTGAAGATATAAAAAAGTAGCCAGATTTAAAAAAATGTACTGCATTTTCTTCGCAAAAACCCAGTTATGAAATTTCATTCCATTTCATTCAATATTAACCTCTTTCTCCATTCACCTCGAATTTCGGAAAAAGAGGTCACGAGTTATTTTATTTTCATCACATAATTCAAATACATATCATATTAACAATTTATTGAGTAAGTTTATATAGTTTAAGTTTCCTGTTTACGGATTCATAGAAGAAAATTAATATTATTAACATAGAAAAAAAAATAAAAGAGAAATAATAATAAAATCCAGAAAAGCAGAAAAGAACCAGCAGCAACTGCATTATCTATGCATAAATTCAGGTAATGTAAAAGAAAGAAAGAAGGCCTCAAAGAGACTGACATGTAGCGCAAAACATGCAGGTAAATGTAGTAGAAAGTTAGGTTAAGCTAGAGAAAACAATTGTAAACGATGAAAAACGGAAAATAAATACGATTTAACGTGCGTGAATGTATTGTATTGGAGCTATTAAGCAATTACTTGAAGGAGTGATTCCACTTCAGATCTTGAAATTAACCATTCTTTTAGACTTTTGAGAAATTTAGTGTGAGGAACTTAATGTGACCATACTGCATATTTCGACATATTGAATGTCGTTGAATATATAAGGTGCTCTTTTAACTGCTGGAACTGTGACTACATGGTAGCTTCTCCTTGATCGTTGTATTCCATTTCGTCTCGCTTCTAACGGAGAATATTTTTAATGCTTTATATATAAAAATATATCATAACGGGAGTATCTTTTTAGACTGAAAAAGTGGAAGCGATGGCTCGAGTCTATTTAAGCACAGCCCCAGCAACCAATGCCATAGTCTAACCGGGAATTAACCAGTGCATAGTACATATGCTCGAGTCTATTTTTATGTGACATTAATCTTACTATCTTTTTCTGTGCTACTATGATAGGCTGCAGATTACTCGGGTAAGCACAGCCCCAGCAACCAATGCCATAGTCTAACCGGGAATTAACCAGTGCATAGTACATATATTAATTAGCAGGTTGTGTGGGATTTTATTTCAAGATATGTATAGAAGTTTTTTTTGAGACATTATGTGAGATTTCCAGTCTAGTTTACTGTCTATCAGAACTCCAGGATATTTAAAATCATTGCTTTTGACTTAATACTCAGTACAATTTGATGTCAATTAAACCAAGGGCAAGAGTACGATAACTTTGGCGCCAAAAATTGATAACGGTTTTTTGTAGAGGGGTCAAAAACAAGAATTTTTTACTATCTCGCCCCGTTTAGGAGGTAGGGGAAATTTTAGAAAAAAATTACTTAAAATGAAAAAAGAAATATTAAAAAACAACGGCAACACTTACAATGAAGTACTATACCGGATTTGAAAGTCAGAAAATTGTTCTTTAATCCTAAATTTAAAATAAATTATTTGTGTCAATAGTTTTTGAAAAATTTGCATGCAGACTCAAAATTTTGATAAAAAAAATAGTTTAGAACAATTTTTTTCAAAGTTGTGAAATGAAGTACTAAATTGGCTTTTTGTGGTCAATACCTATATCAATTCTGAATCGAACACAAAAAACCAAATGGTTTTATGTCTTCTAGTTTTTGAGAAAATTGAAAATTACTTTTTTTGTTTTGTTTCTGTGACGGTGCCGTGAATTAAGGGATTTAAACTCTCTTTTCGCATACGGGAGGACCCGCTCACGCAACTTCGTTGCTCCGCTCTGCGTAGATGCTTTTCTTCAGACAGGCGCCTATGTCATCAATACTCTTCATCTACAGTACTCATCCCAAAATTACAAAGTTCACATTAATGACAAATTTTTGCTGATTCGCATTAGAGAAAATTTACATGTTCGAATGTTGCAGTAAATTATTTACTTTGCGTAATATGTATGTTTGTACTTATGAAATATGTAATGCACTTGATAATGATGCAAAAATATAACCGAACCGACTTTTGTACCATTGTTTTTTTTCATACACATGTAATAAAGCGTGTAGTTATTGATCTTCACAAACTGACTGACTGGGACGCGGAATTCAATGCAAGTCTACCTCCTCGTGGTACATTCTGGGTAACGCTAAATGATTTGCTGTACTTTACTTACAAAGATGAACCTATCATCAACATTAATCCTCAAAGTGATATCACCATAAATACCAAAAAACAAAAATCTCATAAAAAAGGAATTTTAGTAATTTTCAATTTTCTCAAAATCTAGCAGACATAAAACCATTCGGTTTTTGTGTCCGATTCAGAATTGATATAAGCATTGACCACAAAAAGCTAATTTAGCAGTTCATTTCACAATTTTGAAACAATTGGTTTAAACTTTTTTTTCATTTTTTTTAATCAAAATTCTGAGTTTGCATGCAAATTTTTCAAAAACTATTGACATAAATAATTTACTTTAAATTTAGATTTAAAGAACAGGTTTCTAGCATTCAAAACCGGTATAGTACTTCATTGTAAGTGTTGCCGTTGTTTTCTAATACTTCTTTTTTCATTATACAGTGATTTGCGAAATAATAAGGACAGCCTTTACCATAGTTGAAAAAACGAAAAACTAAGAACCTCGTGATATTTATGATAAACTTTAAATCAGTATTCCAATTCCAATTTCAAAAACATAAAAATAACATAAGTTATCCAAAATTTATACTTTTAGTAAAAAATAAAAATAAAAAATTATGATTTTCTTCTAAATAGCCTGTGAAAAAAAATAAGGACAGCTAGCAATTCTTTACGAAATAACTCCAAACGCAAACTTAAACAATAAAAAATGAAATATTTGATCAAACATGTACTTTAGTGTTTCGTTGAATAGATCTTGTTCTTGATAACGGCCAAGAAACGTTGCGGCATTGAATCCATTAGTTTTCGGCAAGTACTAGGTGGCATAGCTTCCCACGTAGCCTTCACAGATGTCCACATTTGATGGATTCACACCCCTTAACAATACTTTGACCTCTCGCCACAGGTTCTGAATGGGATTTAAGTCAGACGATTGAGAAGGCCAGCTTAAGACGTTGACATCGTTGTACGAGAACCACTTTTTTGCACGCTTGAATGAGTGTTTAGGATCGTTATCCTGTTGGAACACCCATCGAAGAGGCATATTATCTTCGGCATAGTAGTATTTAATAAATTAACGTAGGACGGTGCTGTCATAGTGCCCTAGATTTTATGAATGGGACCTACACCCTGATAGAAGAAACATCCCCGAACGTAATTACTCCTATTAAACAGTCGTAAAAATAGAGGAGCTACTTATTGCAGTAAATATATAAATTAATGGAAATTTATTCCAGATTTTGTTTTTATTGCCTTCATACGTTACTCCCAACATTCTTCGAATTCATGTTTTTCAGTTAATCTATGTATATTTTTATGCGCATGGGTAGGTGCTATAAGACAACATTTAGGTAAAGACCAATAAAAACATACAGAAAAGCTACAATCCGTCTGGAACGGATCGTATGATACCCTATCCTCGTTTCTATAAAGTGCTCATGCCCAAATTGCATTTGGTACTCAAATATGGCTATAACGTCGAACGTTTGAGGATGTTACATGTGAAATTTCATGAAAATCGGTTTTTTGATGAAAACGCCCCCTAAAAGTGGGCGTGGCCAAAACTGTTCTATGGGTGAATTGTAGGAAATCTGAATACCTAAATATTTGGACTTAACAAAATTTTTCGGTTTCATATAATTTAGTGAAGTTATAAAAAAGTAGGCGTGGCAGTGGGCGGATGTAAAAAAAAATTACACTTCTACTGTATCTTTTCGTCAGAAGCCCAGATATGAAATTTCAGCGTCCTAGTTAAAAATTTAAGGCCCAAAAATCGGTTTTATGATGAAAACGCCCCCAAAAAGTGGGCGTGGATTGTAGGAAATCTGAATGCCTAAATATTTGGTCTTAACAAAATTTTTCGGTTTCATATAATTTAGTGAAGTTATGAAAAAGTGGGCGTGGCAGTGGGCGGATTTCAAAAATTTTTACACTTGTACTGTATCTTTTTCTCAGAAGCCCAGATATGAAATTTCATCGTCCTAGCTCAAAATTTAAGGCCCAAAAAGCGGTGACATACGGACGGACGGACGGACGGTCATCGCTCAATCGATTTCGCTATTGATGCTGATCACGAATATATATACTTTATAGGGTCTATCTCGATTATTTCTCTATGTTACAAACTATGTGTCAAACTTAATATACCCTTAGGATAGGGTATAAAAAACCTAGTTTTAATTTGAATTATTTTATGCTGTATTTATTAAATGATTTCTTCTGACTATTATACAACGTTTCCATCATTAAAAAAAAATCGTTTTTTCATGATTCATGGTGGCAGTTCAAACACATTGATATCGACTCGGCCTTGTAAGCAAAAGCATTCACATACATACATATGTATGTATGCTGTATGTCCCTGTTCCTGACTTCCCTGACTGATTGTCAAAGAAGAAAAGAAAACTGAGAGATAAAATCTCCATAAGACACTCATTAAGGAATCCTCGTCGCTCGTTGGCACGTCTTCTTCCCAACTATCAATTTTCCATTTTATTCATTTATCTGTTTTTTGTTATGTTTTTCCTGTTTCTCCCACCATCGCTTTTTTTTTTAAACAAGACATTTTATAAAACATCTCTCAAAATACAAATCAACTTGAATGCATCGTTAATTTATTCCGTTTGACAATTGATGCTCTTATTAGCTTACACAGCCCACCACCAGCTGGAGGAAATTTATACAAAATAATAGAAACCGTGTTGTGCTCAGCAGGATGGGAGTCGCGATAGATACCCAAAATGCCATAGACCAGAGACACCCAACGAACATTATGCGGTTTGTGATCAATATAAATACGTCGTAAACTATAGGACCCATTGAATAATTGTCTTTTTAGCCCCCATGTCTGGCGAAGGAGGATATACCCACTACTTTACTGCGTTGAGCTTTACCGCTTTCATTTACAGAATTGTGATATTCAATGAAATATACGTAAAGATAAGAAAGAACTTGAGGGAGGGAAGAAGAACACAGCTAAAATGACATGAATATTTATGGGTGAATAGCTTTGAGTGTATTATGATAAATGTTTGTTTTTTTTTTTTTTGCTTTTTTGATTCAGTTCTTTTATACGAAAATGTGTTTATAAAAAAAAAACAAATGTATTGTATGTACATAAGTACTGACGTGTGTATATTTTGAGCCACATCAATAGTCCCCCTACAAAAAACAAGTATTGATTCGGTATTTTAAAGCTTAGACGATACATGCAGCGAATAGGAATCTAAACACGGTACTGAACGGTAGAATAATGCGGGAGGGAATTTTCCAATTATTGATTTACTTAAGATTGAGTTTCAAAAGCTTTCACAATCAGCGAAAGCATATATATATAAACGTATTTTATTTCCAAACACATTAACTGTTTTCAGTTATTTTAAAGACAAGACGTTTCCAAATACTCGCACGTGCTTAATGTTCCCTATTATTCTAGAATGTGTGCATAAGATCGTAGAAGGATTGATTTTTATATTTCTAACCGTTAGAACAACGTATAGATATTAAAATTAGTGTCATTTATTACTGTTTCTCCTGCGAAAACAAACGCTTTAGTTGGTGAGAATGCAAAATAAAATAAAATATAACAGCATTCAAATATGTACACACAGCCTCCAGATAAGAAGTACGGTGCCACTGGAAAAAGAACTCCTCGACAGGATGTACCGCGTATGACGTTTAATATACATAATATAACAATCTATTTTGGGAATTACAATCTCAATAAAAGAAAAGAAAACTTCTTTGGTAGTAAAGCCAGAAAGAATAGCCATCAAGTAAGGAATTGAACATTGGTTAATTGACTTATAACTGAAGCGAAATAATGACGTAACTACTATACATACAGTTTCTGTGCATCAAGATCCATAAGGCTGTGGATGACGGTCCCCTGTTTAGCTTTCAATTGAAAAAAATGTATTAATATGTACATACATACATACATACATACTTCAAGACCTGAGCAGACGTCAGTCGTAATGAAAATTTGAACAGATTACTTTAGCAGACTGTTATAGGACAGCTTATTTTAAGGCATAACGAACCTAACCTTTGACGATGATGAAAATACTGTCGATCGGATTAAATCGAAATACGTAATTCATGGATCCATGCATAGTCCCGCCCGATGAATGAAACATCGTGTGGTGTTATAATATCAGAAAAGTCAATTTCAAATTAGATAAGATCTTTAATAGCACTAATAGAGACAGATCTAAATTCGTTTGTCAGTGTCGTTTGTTCCCGCTCTAGCTGGGGGAATAATCGATTATGCTTCAGAGCAATGAAGCTTTGATAGTAGTCCATACCTGATTTGTCGTGAAAAGTGACGTTAATCATTATGTTACGAAATTAGAAGCATCTGACCAGGGATCGTGTGTCTGGAGCGGAACATTCGTTGAAGCTCCAGTTCACAGCCCATTGGAATTAATACAAGATACGGAGGAAAGAACGTCGATCTGGAGAATCGAAATGTCGATTCAGAGTGCCAAATTTAGTAAAACACTGTTGCCAATTAACATTTCTTATTTTCTGTTGTTCTGATTCGGTAATATGCATGTATGAATGTACATATATCCCAATTAAAAAGTTCACGCTACTCTTTCATATGTCAAAGTTGTTAACTTATTCAATAAGTTTTTATTTCTAAATGAGGGAATGCGAATTTGGATTGTTGGTTGTGTCGTCGAGTCGTTTGTTCTTCTTCCAATAGTATCCGATTTATTTGAGATGATTCAATTAACCTTCTTCTAATGGTTAAAGTATTCACATCCAACCCTAGATCTTTTTTGCTTTCCGTACAAGTGGTAAACGGTCATGTTTTTACCAATCTCACTATTTGACGATCGGTTTGTTGGGTCGTTTTTCGAGATCTGCCTCTAATTTCTTTACTTTGGTGCTATTTTAAGGCATTTGTTACCTTATTCCCAGAATAGCCGACAGTTTCTGCAAAGCACCTAAACGTTTTACCTTCAAGTCGCAAGAATTTTATCAGATTTCTGACTTCTCGGAGCAATGTACCTTACGTCCCATCATTCATTCGTTTGGCACTTTACATACAGGTACAAATTTAATAAATTCGAATAAAAAAATTATAAAAACATAATTTTAAGCTGAAATGCTTTCGACTTTTACCAATCCATACGAATAAATGCCACTTTACAACAACACACCTTTTTTTTGCACACTCAAATTTCATGTCTTCACACAAAAATGAGCAAGGAAAAATACAAATGACAACAAAACTTATTAAAAATTATACAGCCTTATTCAAAATTTACAGTTCAACACTTTACAACCGTTTTCGAAAATATTTTGCACCTTTCGCCTGAGAAAAATTACATTCATTCGAAAGCCAGCTTTCACACCTAATATTTTGCACACCACTGTATATGCGTGGCAATATGTGAAGGAATAATTAAGACTTATTTAACTCAGATTTTGTATGGCCATACAATTACAAACTGAAACAAAAAGTTGTCATTTCATATAAAATGTTCGACATAATATAAATGGAGTATTAATAATTTTGTAGGAAAGCATTTATTTTCTATCCCGGAAGCCAATCTTTTTGCCAGACTCTCTACGAAATCGACCAAAGCAAGACTTCTTGATGGTAGTACACCTTCTACTAACCTCCTTAATTTTTTAGAATTTTTACTTCTTTTTTTTTGCAATTTTCTTTTGACGCGTGCTCATAAGTTTCCGATAGGATTCAGGCCGGACTTGTGCCGGCTAATCCAAAACATTTGGTTTTGTGCCCGCAAAGCACCGCTTTACAATCCGTAAGGAGTGCTTTGGATCGTTATCGGGCTGGAAAACGTAACTTATGGGTGTATGTACGAAGGAATAACGTTCCATATTTTCCATCACGCCTTTTGTAGACGTGTTGGTCCATTCGACGATTTATTAGCACTAAGGGATTAACACTATGCCAAGAGAATGCACCCCAAACCCTTATCTTTTCTCCTTTACGCACACAAGTCCTCAGGACGTATTTCGGATCGAATTCCTTGTTCTGAGGACGTCTAACATAAACATTAAACATAAATTTAAATTCATAACTCCAATGTTTTTTTTCCAAATTCTGCTGGTTTGTCTTTGTGCATCTTAGGAAAACCTAATAGCCTCTTTAGATTCTTTTTGAACACAACACATGTGCATGCATCCACGTAGGCCATGCTCCAAAAATTTAAATTGTATTGCACCAAAAACCATCTTCTTTGAATAGCTTAATCGTAGTGCTGTGGAATCAATTGACTCATTTTAATTTCGGTAGCACTGTACGATAAACCTTCAAAGCTCTGGATTGTAAGACATATTTGTTCCAATTTTACTATTATATAATAGTTAATATTGTAAAAACTACTAAAATAAAATGAAAACATTCACCTCACGTAGCTAACAAAGCTAAATTTTAATGTCCAGCTGCAATTTCGTCTACAAATTAACTTCGTAAAATTAAGACGTTTTGACAACTACTCAAGCTCATACAAACACGTGTGGGGAACACACATTCCACCAGTTAATGAATATCGGTACTAGCCAAAACAAGTAACCCTTAAAAACAAAATACTGGTCTATGAAAAGTGTTTAGAGCTATCGTTTCTAATTGTATGGCCACCAATGTACATACATACATACATATATAGGCGTAGCGAAGCGAGCGGTGAAGTAATTTTGCTTGATTATATTCCCAAAAACTATACTTATCGAAATTCTTTTTTCAGATTTCGTACTAATCGAGATTTTGGTTTCGAGTTTATTTCTATATTTTATTTTTCTAGATATCAGTAAAGACCTCTATGGGGTAGATAACACTTCGAATTGCCATAAGATGCAATTTTAACGTAAGATCCGCAACTTGGGTTCCGTTGGATTTGTACATATGTACATACATACATATATGTATGTAGATACATACATATGTACATATGCAAATAGAGTAGACGTTTACAGGTGGGAAATAAGAAGCAATGAGTACAACTTGGACAGATATAATACGAAACACCTTCAAGAATATATTTACATACCTACATACATACATAGATATGTATGCACATATGTATACCCATATGCATAAGTATTACGTACATATGTATATACATATGCATGTACATACATATATACATACATAGGTACATACAAGTTTGTATATAAGCTGACACATCTCAAATATGTAGGAACCCACATATGTATTACGTACATACATATATATGTACATAGCTACTCACATAGTTATGTACATAAATACATATGTAATCTATATATGTATATACATATTTACATACTTCACAATAACTTATATCTTAGATTTCAAATTGTAGACAAAATAAGAGTAACCGTGGAAACATCTGCAGTTCGTGTTGTGCCGCATACGAAGAAAAAAATTTGTTTTGGAAAAATCAATAAAAACTGTAAAGAGCAAACCAACCCGGTGGATTGTGGCTGTCGTATTCGCAAAATCCTCCCCACACGTCCTTTGAAACCTCCTGGCATGCACGAATATAGTAGGTACTCCTCAAAAGTTCGGTTAATCCTTGTTTGTCCCGCTCCGGCTCATTGTTTTCGTTCCGCACTGTAAGTGTGTCAAGTGAAAAAGGCAATCCTTTTTTAAATTCTGATCGAATGTTTATATGCAGTCGTGCAAAAAAAAAAACTTTTTTACTTCACAAACATTTATTGCATAAACAAATTGTAAATTTTCCTCATTTTCATGCAAAACATTTTCAATTGGAAAACATTAGCAGATCAGAAAAAAAAACAATAGACCACACCGAAATGTACACAGAAAACATTAATTTTACTCTCTCTCTCTCTCGCTCTCCACGACCTTTTTATTTCCAACACAATTGCAAATGAATTTTCTTGAAACGACACCAACACAAACACATAAAATAGAAATGAAAATTTCTCACTGCTTGTACGAAACGGCGAAGGCACCCAACTAATCTACACAAGCACAGGGGAGAGACACAACACCAATACGGGAAAAAGGACAACACTCAACACTGTCGCTGCTGCGGCAGTGCAAATACGATGCGATGAAAAGGGATATAGAGAAGCGTTCTATGGATACACGACGACGTCACACCAGCACGACACTAAACCGAAACGAAACGAACTGCTTTTTGTTGACTTTTTTTTCTCTTTTCTTTTTTTTCGGGTTTGCGTTTGATAAAATAATGCACACACGAATATACTCTGGGTGAAGACAACACACACCACACCATTAAGGATGGAGAGAAACCGAAAATCAATGAATTTTTCTGCCGCTGATGCTACTGCTGCTGGAGCTGGAACTGCTGGCGATGTTGGTGTTGTTCATTTGTTCATGTTCATGGTATACTCCTGATGGATTTGATGATTTTGTCGTACACTGAATGCAGCCTCATCATTAATAATGCTTTTCCATTTGGATGATATGCCTGGAGAAATTAACGAATTAAAATACAAGTCGAATCCGATTGGTACTCCGCACACACACGCTCACAAGCACTAATTTGTATATATCCTCAGAACTATGACGGTCCCGTTGGTTTTACTGTGCACATATTTTCACGAGGGCTTTCTTGAATTAGAATATCGCATTTCGTGGTAAATGCTGTTCGATTATGGTTTCAAGACACTCGTTGTGCAAATATTATTTGTTTTTAATATCAAATTGTTGAAAGTTAGCAATGAAAAATGAAAAAAACCGACCGAACGAACGTCCCACTATCTGTGTACCACGGCAGACATTTTGAGAACTTATGAGAAAATATTCTGATGCGACTCGGGAATTGAATCGATATTTTGTTTTCAAATGTCAAAATCAAATTCGCCGTGAGAGACATCTATTGGAATGTAGAATCTTATAGTGACATCTAGATTTGAGATTGTTGTGAGCATTAACGTAATAGATTTTAAAATTCAGATTGATTTTTATCACTATTTAATTTACCATGTTTTACCAATAAAAGACGGTTTTATAAATTTTAAAAATTGTAATTTATACACCTGTATCGCTATCGGGATAGCCAAAAGGTAGTGATGCGATTATACCTCCTCTTGTTCCAGGCGGAAGCGGAAGAATTCTCTAGATGGAATCAACGGTGGCGTCTACCAGTTCCAATTAGGCCGAACTATTAGTGTTTATCCCTATATGAGCTGCTTCGACATGCTTGAATCACAGGTCTATAGGGATCTCCAATACTGAATCAGGGTGTTGGAAAAGAGTTGGTGGCGGATTAACCCTTAATGGGCCAACGGCAGCACTCATATCGTCGAAGTGGGTTACTGATTCCGGGAGAACCCGGCCACTCGTCCTAGGGGTATACGAAGGAACTGGTCCTCGGATAAGGATGATTCAACTGTTGACAACCCAAGCAAACGTGATAAGGACAACGACTTTCGATTCTGCACGTGGAATGTTAGGTCCCCTAACAGACCACGTGCGGCCGAACAACTAGCGGATCCCCTGGACTGCTGAAAAGCAGTCATTACCGCCATCCAAATAGTGCGATGGAACGACCCGGGCAAAAGAAGGATGAAAAACTGCGAAATCTTCTACGGCGATTGCTACGGAGAACAGAAGCAGCGCCTATTTGGATGCGGGTTTGTTATTGGAGACAGACTTAAGCAAGAAGTCTTGAGTTTCAGGCATGTGAACGAAAGTCTCGTAACAACTGGCATCAAGGCTAAATTCGCTAACATCAGCTTAATATGCGCTCATATTGAATATTCAATTCAATTCAATTTCAATTTATTATCATAAAGGTTTATACAAGTAAGACTAATGTCTTTTATAGTATTCAAGAATGGGAATAATATGTACGTACGTTTTAAAATAAATATTACTAGTGAGCAGTTAAAGAAATAGTAGATAGTTAATTGAATACCATTATGCAAATTAGAATAAAAACATACAGAAAAGCTACAATCCGTCTGGAACGGATCGTATGATACCCTATCCTCCTCTCTATAAAGTGGGCGTGGCCAAATTGCATTTTGTACTCAAATATAGCTATAATGTCGAACGTTTGAGGATGTTACATGTAAAATTTTATCAAAATAGGTTTTTTGATGATAACGCCCCCAAAAAGTGGGCGTGGCCAAAACTGTTTTATGGGTGAATTGTAGGGAATCTAAATACCCAAATATTTGGTCTTAACAAAATTTTTCGGTTTTATATAATTTAGTGAAGTTATGAAAAAGTGGGCGTGGCAGTGGGCGGATGTAAAAAAATTTTACACTTGTACTGTATCTTTTTCTTGGAAGGCCAGATATGAAATTTAAGCGTCCTAGTTAAAAATTTAAGGCCCAAAAATCGGTTTTATGATGAAAACGCCCCCAAAAAGTGGGCGTGGCCAAAACTTTTGTATGGGTGGATTGTAGAGAGTCTGAATGCCTAAATATTTGGTCTTAACAAAATTTTTCGGTTTTATATAATTTAGTGAAGTTATGAAAAAGTGGGCGTGGCAGTGGGCGGATGTAAACAAATTTTACACTTGTACTGTATCTTTTTCTTGGAAGCCCAGATATGAAATTTCAGGGTCCTAGTTAAAAATTTAAGGCCCAAAAATCGGTTTTGTGATGAAAACGCCCCCAAAAAGTGGGCGTGGCCAAAACATTTGTATGGGTGGATTGTAGGGAATCTAAATACCCAAACATTTGGTCTTAACAAAATTTTTCGGTTTCATATAATTTAGTGAAGTTATAAAAAAGTAGGCGTGGCAGTGGGCGGATGTAAATAAATTTTACAGTTGTACTGTATCTTTTTCTTGGAAGCCCAGATATGAAATTTCAGGGTCCTAGTTAAAAATTTAAGGCCCAAAAATCGGTTTTGTCATGAAAACGCCCCCAAAAAGTGGGCGTGGGCAAAACTTTTGTATGGGTGGATTGTAGGGAGTCTGAATGCCTAAATATTTGGTCTTAACAAAATTTTTCGGTTTTATATAATTTAGTGAAGTTATGAAAAAGTGGGCGTGGCAGTGGGAGGATTTCAAAAATGTTTACACTTGTACTGTATCTTTTTCTCAGAAGCCCAGATATGAAATTTCATCGTCCTAGCTCAAAATTTAAGGCCCAAAAAGCGGTGACATACGGACGGACGGACGGACGGTCATCGCTCAATCGATTTCGCTATTGATGCTGATCACGAATATATATACTTTATATGGTCTATCTCGATTATTTCTCTATGTTACAAACTATGTGTCAAACTTAATATACCCTTAGGATAGGGTATAAACAGAACAGTATTAAAAAGTAAAAGTATTAAAAAGAGAAAATGTATGCAATGATAATTTAAAACATACAGAAAAGCTACAATCCGTCTGGAACGGATCGTATGATACCCTATCCTCCTCTCTATAAAATGGGCTTGGCAAAATTGCATTTTGTACTCAAATATAGCTATAATGTCGAACGTTTGAGGATGTTACATGTAAAATTTTATCAAAATAGGTTTTTTGATGATAACGCCCCCAAAAAGTGGGCGTGGCCGAAACTGTTCTATGGGTGAATTGTAGGGAATCTAAATACCCAAATATTTGGTCTTAACAAAATTTTTCGGTTTCATATAATTTAGTGAAGTTATAAAAAAGTAGGCGTGGCAGTGGGCGGATGTAAAAAAATTTTACACTTGTACTGTATCTTTTTCTCAGAAGCCCAGAAATCGGTTTTGTGATGAAAACGCCCCCAAAAAGTGGGCGTGGCCAAAACTTTTGTATGGGTGGATTGTAGGGAATCTGAATGCCTAAATATTTGGTCTTAACAAAATTTTTCGGTTTCATATAATTTAGTGAAGTTGTGAAAAAGTGGGCGTGGCAGTGGGCGGATTTCAAAAAGTATTACACTTGTACTGTATCTTTTTCTCAGAAGCCCAGATATGAAATTTCATCGTCCTAGCTCAAAATTTAAGGCCCAAAAAGCGGTGACATACGGACGGACGGACGGACGATCATCGCTCAATCGATTTCGCTATTGATGCTGATCACGAATATATATACTTTATATGGTCTATCTCGATTATTTCTCTATGTTACAAACTATGTGTCAAACTTAATATACCCTTAGGATAGGGTATAAAAAGCTTGAGAACAAATGATGTTTTATAAGCTTAGGTCTTCAGCGGCAAAAGTTGTTGTTGTCCAGCATCTGTCAATTGTATATTGGTAACGTCACTAAGATGTTCTTCGCTGTTGACAATTACTGCATTGGCCTCCTTTGTAGTTTTAATATACACGAATCCTCGAACGGTGAATGTAGAATAAATTTGTTTTCGTCGTTTATATTGGAGTGCTAGTCGCATAATATTCGTGCATAAATAGTGTTCTTTGCTTCAATAGTGTTCTTGTTGAAATATTCTCCTCCATGGTAACTACCTAGTCGGTTCATAATTAGTTCTCCCTGTGCTTCAATTTGTTTTGCCAAACAATTGTACATGTTTGCCTTTTTGGCAGATAATGGTTCTGTTGTATGCTTGTGAACTGGTGACAGTTTCTTTGACGAAGAAGGAGAAGGGGATGCTAAGTATAGAGGCAACTGTTTAAGAAGATTTTTCCGTTGACGAGTGTTTTTGTCATGTATTGTACACTGCGACATTGTGTACGTTGAGTGAATTATTAATATATATATGTGTATATAATAAAATTTATAACTTTGTGGAATATATAGTTTCTTTTTTTTTCACTTATTTTGCATTCAGACAAATAATAGACGATTCTTGTTGAATTAAGTGACTCTGGTTATAAGTTAATGTCTCCAAGACAGATTTAATTTACGTTAAATATTAAAGGATAATGCCGCACTAAAGAACACGTCTACTCCATTTGGGGGCTGATGCCCCCACTGAGGAGAAAGATGACGATACCAAAGACAGCTTCTACGAGCTCTTAGACAAAACGTACGAGCAGTGCCCTAGTTATGATGTTAAAATTGTCCTGGGTGATTTTAACGCAAAGCTGGGAAGAGAGAGCATCTTTGGTAGTACTGTCGGAAAGCATAGCCTGCACGACACCACATCCGATAACGGTTTCAGGTTAATCGACTTTGCAGTGGGGCAAAATCTTGTAGTAGCTAGTACGCGATTCCCACATCTCAATATTCATAAAGGAACATGGAGATCTCCGGATCAATCAACCATCAACCAGATTGATCACATTGCGATCGACGCAAGCACTCTTCCAGTATGATGGATGTCCGAACGTTCCGAGGAGCGAACATCGACTTGGACCACTACCTTGTTGTAGCCAAAGTACGGATGCGGATATCCAGAACATCGCGAAGACAAGGAAATACTGTGAGAAAGTGTGACGTCGGTAAGGTACAATCGCAAGAGATCGCCAGAGCCTTTTCCGATCGAGTGTCCTTAATCTCTCAAGAGGTCCGATGCCGCCAGCATCAAATACTGAAGACCAGTGGCTACATTGCCAAAAAGCCATCAGGGATGCCGCATCTGATGTGCTGAGTGACTTCGTGACTCCCACAACGAAACCCCTGGTTCGACGAAGAATGTCGGCAAGCAAATGCAGAAAAACAGATGGCATAGAAAGCGGCGCTGCACAGAAGGACCAGAGCTGCTCGTGAGCTCTACGAGCAGAAGACAACGGATGAGCACCGGCTTCTCAGAAGGAAAAAGAAGGAGCATGAGAAGTGCGCGATTGAGGAAATAGAGAGATAGGTTAGGTTAGGTAGATGGGTGCCTTGCGACAGTGTCACTGCTCACTTAGACCACAGTTCGGGTCTATTGTGCCCAATCATTTAACCCCAGAAACCTATAAAGTCCACTATTGGAACCACCCAGATAATGATATGAATCTCAGGAGGTCCATCAGCTCTACGTTACCCAAGTCCTCCAAAATCGAGAAGAAGTAACTACCAAGAGTCCTCATTCTTCTGACGGATAGGGCAGGACAGTCGCACAGCAGGTGACGAACTGACTCAATTTCTTCTTCGTCCCTGCAGCTTCTACAGAAGTCATTATGTAGTACACCGAGTCGCTCCGCGTGGACACCAATGGCACAATGACCAGTAATTATCCCTGAAACGACCCGTGTTTTATAACGACTCAGTTTCACCAGAGAAGTTGATCTCTTATTGCTGATACCCGGCCATAGGGCCCTGGTTGTTGTGCATGTTGCCAGATGAACCCAGCGACTATTTGCTCTATTCCTCTATTTTCTTCTGTAAGGAACTGATTGGGGTTACTACAAAAGGAAGAGCCCGCGATAGGTGCAGCACCGACCCTTTCCTAGCAAGTTCGTCAGCCCTTTCGTTTCCTACGATATCCGTATGCCCTGGCACTCAATAGATGGTCACCGCATTAGCTCTAGATATCTCATTCAGGACTGATTTGCAGATCTTCCCAAACCTTGATCTGATTATAGCGGAGTCCAGAGCCTTAACGGCTGCCTGGCTGTCTACATACACAGTAATCGTTCTGCCAACGATATTGCTCACGCTTATAATCTTAGCAGCCTGTATGATGGTTGTGACTTCTGCCTGAAAGACGCTGCAATCATCATTTATTCTAAAGGAGTTGTTTCTTCCTAGGGCCTCACAATAAACTCCGGCTCCCATGCCAACGTCCATCTTAGAACCGTCGGTATAGAATGGCAACTCCTTCTTCTTCATGGTTCTTCGGCGCTTCCAGTACATTCTGTCAAGAATTCTTATAGCGAATCTCCTTTCAAAAACTAGCGTGGGGGTCATGTAATCAGTTTCTGACAAACAGCTGGTGGATCCCCATCGGGTCAAAATTGAGGCATGGCCGTACAGGCTCGATGACCACATTCGGCCTTCTTTCAGTCTTACAGCGGTTTTAGCCGCCAGACTGCCACAGTATATGTCAAGAGAAATGAAACTGAGCATGGTTTGTCTTCATTGATCCCATGACTCCAATGCACGCTGCCCTCTGGATTTTGGTGAGGTTAGAAAGCTGGTATTGCTTTTCCAGTACCGTCCACCATACCAGTGAACCATATGTAAGAATTGGTCTTACGACCGCCGTGTATATCCAGTACACCACAGCTGGTCTAAAACCCCACGTGTTACTGAATGCCTTTTTGCAAGAGTAGAAAGCTACGCTTACTTTCCTGACGCGTTCAGCAGTGTTATCCTTCCAATTTAGTTTGGAATCTAGAATTACACCCAGGTATCGGGCTGAACCTGAGATACTTAGTTCAGTACCACTGATACTTGTGGGTCTAAAGGCAGGAATTGATCTCTTCCTAGTGAAGAGAACTACCTTCGTCTTTGAAGTGTTCACTCCTAGCCCTTTGCTGCTAACCCAATTCTCCACTAGTTGTAGTGCGAGATTGAGTCTTTCGCTTAGGACTGAATCGAATTTCCCCGAGACCAGGATAACCACGTCATCGGCATAGGCCATCACGTTGAAGCCGTTTTCCTTTAGTATTACCAAGATCTCGTCCACTACAAGGAGCCATATTAGAGGTGATAAGACTCCTCCTTGGGGGGTTCCTCTGCAGACGCTTCTCCTGATTGTTACATTTCCTTGCGATGAGGATATAACTCTCGATTGAAGCATCTGAGCAATCCGGTTGGAGAGACCGATGCTCAGCCCAGCTCTGTGTAAACTGCCCAGGATCGCATCGGTGCTTACGTTGTTAAACGCAACGTTTAATGTCTAGGAACGCCCCAAGAGTGAATTCCTTTTTAAAGTCAAAAGGGATTCCTTATTGTTTCCTACTAGTTTGGACTAGTTAAGGCTGTCCAGAGCCGATAGTTTGTGATGGCTAAAGAGCCGAACTGAGAAATGATATACACCCGTTGAAGGTCAAATCAAGTCTAGTTTTATTACTCCATCGGAACGCTATTTTTACTTATAATTCTTATTCTAATGCTCTATAGTACTTAATTACTCATCGCTGTGTTACGCAAAGGTAAGCAAAACAAGTCAATTCGATTCGTTTGAACTAGTTAAGGCTGTCCAGAGCCGATAGTTTGTGATGGCTAAAGAGCCGAACTGAGAAATGATATACACCCGTTGAAAGTCAAATCAAGTCTAGTTTTATTACTCCATCGGAACGCTATTTTTACTTATAATTCTTATTCTAATGCTCTATAGTACTTAATTACTCATCGCTGTGTTACGCAAAGGTAAGCAAAACAAGTCAATTCGATTCGCTCAAATAGGAATCGGGTGACATATAAATCCTTCATCGCTTCGTCGTCATACAACACCAGGTGAGCAATCGCTTGACTGTTTGTTTACGCTGTTGCGTCACTAACTCATGGTACACTACAACCTTCCCCTTCCAAAAAATTAATATTAGTTTGCATTTCTTAAAATAAGAACTAATTTAATTTATAATTAGAATATGTGTCTACATTGTCTTAAAAAAAACTTATTATTTTAAATGTTGTTACTTCTACATTTTATCAAATTATTATTATGCAATTCCTTTTCTTTATTATACCCTATCCTAAGGGTATATTAAGTTTGACACATAGTTTGTAACATAGAGAAATAATCGAGATAGACCCTATAAAGTATATATATTCGTGATCAGCATCAATAGCGAAATCGATTGAGCGATGACCGTCCGTCCGTCCGTCCGTATGTCACCGCTTTTTGGGCCTTAAATTTTGAGCTAGGACGATGAAATTTCATATCTGGGCTTCTGAGAAAAAGATACAGTACAAGTGTAAAATTCTTTTAAATCCGCCCACTGCCACGCCCACTTTTTCATTACTTCACTAAATTATATGAAACCGAAAAATTTTGTTAATACAAAATATTTAGGCATTTAGATTCCCTACAATTCACCCATACAAAGTTATGACTACGCCTTATTTTTGGGGGCGTTTTCATCAGAAAACCGATTTTCATGAAATTTTACATGTAACATCCTCAAACGTTCGACGTTATAGCCATATTTGAGTACAAAATGCAATTTGGCCATGAGCACTTTATAGAAACGAGGATAGGGTATCATACGATCCGTTCCAGACGGATTGTAGCTTTTCTGTATGTTTTGTATCTGAATTGCTTTTGTATGATACGGTTATTTGCTGATGTAATATTTATATATCGGCGCCCATTCATATTCATAATGATTCTAAACTCCAATTTCTTTTCATTTACTACATTCTTTTTGGTTTTTTCTTCTATCTCCCTTTTCTGCACTCTAGTCAGAACATTGGCATTGTATTTCGGTATCATCTCTATTAGCATATTCGAGTTTAATTTTACTCTTGATAGCGCATCAGCGTTTGTGTTCATTTTTCCTTTCTTGAACACTATTTCAAAGTTATAATCCATCAGATCTACTCGCATTCTTGTTAGTTTCGAAGAGGGATTTTTGTGTGCAAAAAGTCTTACTAAGGGTCTATGGTCTGTATAGACAATGAATTTCTTTCCAAATAAATAAGATCTAAAATAATTTATTCCCCAATGAATTGCTAGTAGTTCTTTTCCTATCACTGGTTTATTTAGTTCATGCTTGTTAAGTGATTTACTAGCGTATGCTATAGGCTTATCCTCTCCGATTTCATCCTGAGATAATACTGCACCCAGTGCATAATTTGATGCGTCTGTCGTGAGTATAAAAGGTTTTGAGAAATCCGGGTAACTTAGTACCGGTGGTGAGGTTAGTTTCTGTTTTAAAATAGTAAATGCTTTCTCACACTCCTCAGTCCAGTGAAATATTTGCTTCTTGTTTAGTAAGCTATTTAGTGGCTTTGCTGTTTCTGCGAAGTTTTGAATAAATCGTCTATAATAATTGCAGAATGCAACAAATCTCCTTACTTCGTCAGCGTTCTTAGGTACTGGGTAGTTTCTTATTACTTCGTACTTGTTCGGATCTGTACGAACACCTTCCGCAGTGATTAGATGTCCAAGATATACAACTTCTGTTTACAATTTTTTGGGTTTAGCTTTAGATTATGACTTTGTAACCTTTCTAAAATCTTTATTAATTTCTCATTGTGGTCTTTTAAACTTGAACCAAACACTATCACGTCGTCCACGTACAAGCAAGCAGAATCTTGTAGTCCACTTAGCGCTAGAGACAGCATTCTTTGAAAGCTATTCGTTGAGATCTTTAGCCCAAAAGGTAATCTTTTGAACTGAAATTGACCTTTATCTGTCGAAAATGCAGTTAGTGGCCGTGATTTTCGGTTAAGTGGGATTTGATGGAATGAGCTTGTCATGTCAAATGTAGAGAAGTATTTAGCCTTTCCTAGCTTGCCGAGTATATCTTCCAGTCTTGTTAAGGAGAATTTGTCATCTACGACTTTTTTGTTTAGTGATCTATAATCAACTACTAGTCTCCATTGTTTTTCTTCTCCGGTGCTCTTTTTTGGTACTATTAGCAATGGTGAGTTATAAGGGCTGACTGATGGTTCTATAATGTCATTTCTCGTTAGGTCCGCAACTTGGTTGTCAATCTCTTGCAGTTGAACGTTTGGTATTCTGTAATTCCTTGTATAGACCGGCGTTTTGTCTGTGCTGCTCGTAAAAATTGTTTACAGTCATTGGTTCTCCATCTAAATGAAATACGTTTTGGAATTGCTCACAAATTTCGAGAATGGTTTTCTTGGCTTCTTTGTCTAGGTTGTTTATTTTTAATTCCTCTTTTACCCTTTGTACTCTTTTGTCATGTTTCGATGGTTTATAGGAGAGTGTCTTGTAGTTCCTTAGTGGTTCAATGCCTATGCTGGTGTTGCTTATTGTTACAGATGTTTCTAGTGTATTCAGTAGCTTAACATGTTTTATAACTTCTGCTGGTATTATTGTATTTGCTATCAATACGCCCTTCTTTACTTCTTTGCCGATTATGACACTATCTTCCTCTAGATTCAAATTTACTTGTGCTATTACCTCTGCTCTTGGTGGTAATGTAATGATCTCGTTTATCGTTTTTATATTCATATTCATTGGTATTATTCGTCATCCTGAATCGTTAATGTACATGTTTCATAGTCAATCTTACAGTTATGTCCGTCTACTGCTTTGTTCATTTACTCCTCTATAATAACATATCTGACTATAATGCTCTTTCCTTCAATACTCAATTCAATATTTGACACACCCTTCGTCATTATCTTTCTACTGGTAATGCCAGCTATTTGGCATATATCCTTATATTAAATGTTGTTTTCTTTTATTATACTACTCTTACATATTAATATGTCTGCTCCGGTATCTACTAATAGTGTTATTGGTTTATTATACCCTTTTGCTCTTACCCTAATGAAATTTGTTATATTGTCATCTTTGCTTAAATGAGTTAGTTTCTTCGTTGTGGTCTCCCCGGTATCTGGCGTCCGGGGGCCATCGCGTTTCCCGTTTGCACATTGTTTCTTCCTTGGAACGATCCATTATTATTTGTACCAAATCTACTGTTGTTATAGGTGTTTACTTTACTTCGTCCTCTTGTAGTAGTGCCTGTTCCCCAATTTTGTCCAAATCTCCTTCTAGTTGCATACCTATTTCTGTATGTATTTACGTTCATCACATTGCTTGTGCTTGGACCTGTGTCTATTTCCGAGGCTATTTGAATTGCTTCTGAGAAGTTGCTTGGTTTTGCTGCCAGGATCACAGATCTGGTGGGTTCATTGAGGCCTTTCTTAAATGCATTTAAACCTATTTGGTCATTTAATTTCACAATGACTTTTCTATTGTCTTCTCTGTGTTGTTCTCCTACATATGTCTGTGTGTGATTCAGTTTTTGCTGCAAATTCGTTTACGTTATTGTTTGCTTGTCGCGTTCGCGCAATTTCATTTTGCACATTAAGTGGGTTCTTGTTAGATTTATAAACTTTTTGGAGTGCACTTTTTAATGTTGTTAAGTTTGTTGGCTCCTCAATTGTCAATAGTCTATTTTTTACCTTGTCTGTTATTTTGGAAATTGTGATGAATCTAAATAATTTTCCTCACTTTCATCTTTCAATGTGTCCGCGTAAAATTGTATCATCCCTAAGAAATTTGACAGTGCCTTATTGTCTCCATCAAAGTTAGTGATCGCTTTGGCCGCGGTTATAAAGTCAAAGTCTGCCATCTTAGTGGTTGTACTGGTTTTGACCTTTAGATAGCAATTTATCTCTTTCACTAGTGCTTCAAATATTTCTTTGCTTTTTATACCCTATCCTAAGGGTATATTAAGTTTGACACATAGTTTGTAACGTAGAGAATTAATCGAGATAGACCCTATAAAGTATATATGTATATTCGTGATCAGCATCAATAGCGAAATCGATTGAGCGATGACCGTCCGTCCGTCCGTCCGTATGTCACCGCTTTTTGGGTCTTAAATTTTGAGCTAGGACCATGAAATTTCATATCTGGGCTTCTGAGAAAAAGATACAGTACAAGTGTAAACATTTTTGAAATCCGCCCACTGCCACGCCCACTTTTTCATAACTTCATTAAATTATATGAAACCGAAAAATTTTTAGGCATTTAGATTCCCTACAATCCACCCATACAAAAGTTTTGGCCACGCCCACTTTTTGGGGGCGTTTTCATCATAAAACCGATTTTTGGGCCTTAAATTTTTAACTAGGACGCTGAAATTTCATATCTGGGCTTCTGACGAAAACGTACAGTAGAAATGTAATTTTTTTTTACATCCGCCCACTGCCACGCCTACTTTTTTATAACTTCATTAAATTATTTGAAACCGAAAAATTTTGTTAAGACCAAATATTTAGGTATTCAGATTCACCCATAGAACAGTTTTGGCCACGCCCACTTTGTGGGGGCGTTTTCATCAAAAACCGATTTTGATAAAATTTTACATGTAACATCCTCAAACGTTCGAGTTTATAGCCATATTTGAGTACGAAATGCAATTTGGCCACGCCCACTTTATAGAGAGGAGGATAGGGTATCAGACGATCCGTTCCAGACGGATTGTAGCTTTTCTGTATGTTTTAGTTTTGACAATAATTCTATTAAGAAGTCAAACTCCATTTATCGATCTCACTGCTATACACAAGATTTGAGTTAGTAAAAATTAAAATTTAGAAATAGATTTTGTGTATCAATTTTTTTTATTATTTTAAAGTTTGTCTCTAAATATAGCTTCTAAACATTTATTGTTCTTATTGTATGTTTTCTTACATACTTTTTATAATGAGAATTTATTTTGAATGCTATTATGATTAATAATAATAAAGATATTGTTCGATATTCTGTAAGTATACCGAAGAAAGGAGTTCTACACACATGTACACGCACATCAGCGCATGAGTGGCCCCCGCTACTGCATACCATCGATTGGTCCTGTGTGTGTATATGGAGGGTAGTTCTCGTAAAGAAAGCAACCAATTTACACACTTATAATCTACACGTCGAAGAAAGAAGAAAGTGCAAGGCGAATAAAGAAGACGTTTTGACACATAGTTTGTAACATAGAGGAATAATCGAGATAAACCCTATAAAGTATATATATTCGTGATCACAATCAATAGCGAAATCGATTGAGCGATGACCGTCCGTCCGTCCGTCCGTATGTCACCGCTTTTTGGGCCTTTAATTATACCCTATCCTAAGGGTATATTAAGTTTGACACATAGTTTGTAACATAGAGAAATAATCGAGATAGACCCTATAAAGTATATATATTCGTGATCAGCAATAGCGAAATCGATTGAGCGATGATCGTCCGTCCGTCCGTATGTCACCGCTTTTTGGGCCTTAAATTTTGAGCTACTACGATGAAATTTCATATCTGGGCTTCTGAGAAACAGATACAGTACAAGTGTAAAAATTTTTGAAATCCGCCCACTGCCACGCCCACTTTTTCATAACTTCACTAAATTATATGAAACCGAAAAATTTTGTTAAGACCAAATATTTAGGCATTCAGATTCCCTACAATCCACCCATACAAAAGTTTTGGCCACGCCTACTTTTTGGGGGCGTTTTCATCACAAAACCGATTTTTGGGCCCTAAATTTTTAACTAGGACGCTGAAATTTCATATCTGGGCTTCCAAGAAAAAGATATAGTACAAGTGTAAATTTTTTTTACATCCGCCCACTGCCACGCCTACTTTTTATAACTTCACTAAATTATATGAAACCGAAAAATTTTGTTAAGACCATATATTTAGGCATTCAGATTCCCTACAATCCACCCATACAAAAGTTTTGGCCACGCCCACTTTTTGGTGGCGTTATCATCAAAAAACCTATTTTGATAAAATTTTACATGTAACATCCTCAAACGTTCGACATTATAGCTATATTTGAGTACAATATGCAATTTGGCCATGCCCACTTTATAGAGAGGAGGATAGGGTATCATACGATCCGTTCCAGACGGATTGTAGCTTTTCTGTATGTTTAGCATAAAAGACGACAGATTGATAGGTCTCAAGTCTTTAGTCATTGGTGTGGGTTGCTTTTCCCGCTTTGTGAATAAATACAACACGCACAACCCACCATGCTTTAGAAATATATCCTAGCTTAAGACATCCCGTGAAGATGCGCTTGAGCCATGGAATAGCAATATTCACTGACTGTTGCAACATCACAGGTCCATTCCTGGAGCCTTATAAGGAGCAAATGACTTAATTGCCCAAGCTATCTTATCTTCGTCCACCAGGTTTGTAAAGGAATTAAATCATATAAGAATTTAACTCATTTGATTTATCTCGAAAAATGTTTAACTCATGAATTCACTTCGATATTTCAACTTCAAAATCTAAAATCACCGTTCATTTTGAAGTCATTGATTGGGAATTCATTTTAATGAAGTCAAAAATTGCATTCAATTGAATGCAATCTTTTGTAATTTCTATGAAGTCATTGAAATCTTTTTGAAGTCATTGAAGTCATTTTGGAGTCACGAAATTATTGAAGTCATTTTGAAGTCATTGAAGTCATTTTGACGTCACTGCAGTAATTTTGAAATCGTTTGGATTGAACTGTATTGATTTGAAATAAAAACCATACAATAACGTTTTAAATTAGTTTATAATAGTTTTTTTGTTTCAAAAAATGAGATATAACACAATGAAACAAAATAATTAAAAAACATACAGAAAAGCTACAATCCGTCTGGAACGGATCGTCTGATACCCTATCCTCCTCTCTATAAAGTGGGCGTGGCCAAATTGCATTTTGTACTCAAATATAGCTATAATGTCGAACGTTTGAGGTTGTTACATGTAAAATTTTATCAAAATAGGTTTTTGATGATAACGCCCCCAAAAAGTGGGCGTGGCCAAAACTGTTCTATGGGTGAATTGTAGGGAATCTAAACACCCAAATATTTGGATTTAACAAAATTTTTCGGTTTCATATAATTTAGTGAAGTTATAAAAAAGTAGGCGTGGCAGTGGGCGGATGTAAAAAAATTTTACACTTGTACTGTATCTTTTTCTTGGAAGCCCAGATATGAAATTTCAGCGCCCTAGTTAAAAATTTAAGGCCCAAAACTCGGTTTTGTGATGAAAACGCCCCAAAAAGTGGGCGTGGCCAAAACTTTTGTATGGGTGAATTGTAGGGAATCTAAATACCCAAATATTTGGATTTAACAAAATTTTTCGGTTTCATATAATTTAGTGAAGTTATAAAAAAGTAGGCGTGGCAGTGGGCGGATGTAAAAAAATTTTACACTTGTACTGTATCTTTTTCTTGGAAACCCAGATATGAAATTTCAGCGTCCTAGTTAAAAATTTAAGGCCCAAAACTCGGTTTTGTGATGAAAACGCCCCCAAAAAGTGGGCGTGGCCAAAACTTTTGTATGGGTGAATTGTAGGGAATCTGAATGCCTAAATATTTGGTCTTAACAAAATTTTTCGGTTTCATATAATTTAGTGAAGTTATGAAAAAGTGGGCGGATTTCAAACATTTTTACACTTGTACTGTATCTTTTTCTCAGAAGCCCAGATATGAAATTTCATGGTCCTAGCTCAAAATTTAAGGCCCAAAAAGCGGTGACATACGGACGGACGGACGGACGGACGGTCATCGCTCAATCGATTTCGCTATTGATGCTGATCACGAATATATATACTTTTTAGGGTCTATCTCGATTATTTCTCTATGTTACAAACTATGTGTCAAACTTAATATACCCTAAGGATAGGGTATAAATATGGAATACGTATGTAGGTGTAATAAAATATGTACCTTGAATAGAGAAATCGAAAAACGAAGTGTCATGACCTTTCTTCTGAGAATCTGCTCCTCTGCTTGAATTATTTTTCGTACCAACGCGCTTATCTCAGATATTTTGCAGTCATTGAATGAAGGATTAAGCGCTGATATCCACCTGAACTTAACGGATGGACAAAGAACAGATGCGACGATTGCATCATTAACTTCTCTTGATAAATTGAAATGATGTGGAAATCGTTTCACAAGAGATTCCTCTAACATGGAAACTGTTTGTAAAGGGAAAACTTTTAGAGGACTATTTATGATCATTTTCCTATACTTCGTCCTAATCGTTGCTAAGATGGGAAGAAGATACCCATATATCATTCATCTTTCGCGTTGAAGGAAATCCAATGCTTCCGATATAGGTTTCAGCAACAGTAAATAATCCTCCAAATAATCAAAATCAGTATGTAGCAATGTTGGTATCTCCAACATCCTGCATACTTCATTTATTTCACCCTTGTGTTTAAGAATATCCTTAAGGGAATCATAGAGAGAGTTCCAACGTGTGACCACTGGGTATTTTAATTGCGACCCCAATGCTGTGACAATCTGTTCGGAAGTCTTCGGCCTCTTATTCTCTTCAATATTGTCACATACATATGATTCCTTGATTACAAATTCCCTAAATGCCGTTACGCAATTGGAGCCATTATCGGTCACAGTAGCTACACCATTGTTGCAATTCAATCCGAATTTGGCACGAATCTTTAAAATAACATACAGAAAAGCTGCAATCCATCTGGAACGGATCGTATGATACCCTATCCTCCTCTCTATAAAGTGGGCGTGACCAAATTGCATTTTGTACTCAAATATAGCTATAATGTCGAACGTTTGAGGATGTTACATGTAAAATTTTAACAAAATAGGTTTTTTGATGATAACGCCCCCAAAAAGTGGGCGTGGCCAAAACTTTTGTATGGGTGGATTGTAGGGAATCTAAATACCCAAATATTTGGTCTTAACAAAATTTTTCGGTTTCATATAATTTAGTGAAGTTATAAAACAGTAGGCGTGGCAGTGGGCGGATGTAAAAAAATTTTACAGTTGTACTGTATCTTTTTCTTGGAAGCCCAGATATGAAATTTCAGCGTCCTAGTTAAAAATTTAAGGCCCAAAAACCGGTTTTGTGATGAGAACGCCCCCAAAAAGTGGGCGTGGCCAAAACTTTTGTATGGGTGGATTGTAGGGAATCTGAATGCCTAAATATTTGGTCGTAACAAAATTTTTCGGTTTCATATAATTTAGTGAAGTTATGAAAAAGTGGGCGTGGCAGTGGGCGGATTTCAAAAATTTTTACACTTATACTGTATCTTTTTCTCAGAAGCCCAGATATGAAATTTCATCGTCCTAGCTCAAAATTTAAGGCCCAAAAAACGGTGACATACGGACGGACGGACGGACGGACGGACGGACGGTCATCGCTCAATCAATTTCGCTATTGATGCTGATCACGAATATATATACTTTATAGGGTCTACCTCGATTATTTCTCTATGTTACAAACTATGTGTCAAACTTAATATACCCTTAGGATAGGGTATAAACATGAGTACACTTTACAGAAAGTATTTCATTTTCATTTATGAAACATATATGCACAAAAAATTATTCCGGTTCGCTATCACTGTGTCCCAGATCACTGCGAAATTTAAACAAAGTAAGATAAGCAAAATTAGTCAAGGAATATATGTACCTTACCGTCGCACACTCATTATATCATATTCATTGTCAGTATCGTAATCGTTTTCATATTCTATAACCATTTTTATGTTATTAAGTTTAATAATGAGATTTAACAGACTCACGATCATTGTTTATGCGTAAGTTAAGACACAAACTTTGATACTAACTGTCGTGGATTGTTTTGCAAAATTTTATCAGCAAAACAGTTACAGTTTTCAGAAATTTTGTGTATAATTGTCGGTCAAGTGGATGAAAACTAAAACTTCGGTAGTCTTACTTTTAGGTGAGAAGTTTCAAGTTGTTTTAAAGTGAAGTTCCAAATTGTTGTAAAGTTAAGTCTCAAATTGTTGTGTTAGTAAAGTGAAGTGTTAAATTATGAATATGAGTGATTTTTCTTCTGACGACCTGGATGTTGATCCAACGTACTCCCCTAAATTGTCAATTGGGAAGAGATCCGCTCCTGATTGCAATATTGGCAGTGCTATAAAACGCCAAAGACGAGTTTCGATTTCATCGTTCTTACCTGATGGAGTTGGGGAGTCGGACGTATCAAACAACAATATCCCATCACCTTCTCTACTACCACCGGAGTCAGGCCAGTCTACGGAGTTTATTTATACCGAAAACCTACTATTTTCGGGTAAATTTTTCAAAATCGTTAAACAGGTGTGTTTTAATAATTTAATCTTATTTATCAATTATTAAATTGATAATCTTATTTATCAAATATTTACTTTAAAATTCAAATTAAAAAAAAAATTATAAAAAACTTTAAAAACATTACAAAACATACAGAAAAGCTACAATCCGTCTGGAACGGATCGTATGATACCCTATCCTCCTCTCTATAAAATGGGCGTGGCCAAATTGCATTTTGTACTCAAATATAGCTATAATGTCCAACGTTTGAGGATGTTACATGTAAAATTTCATGAAAATCGGTTTTTTGATGAAAACGCCCCCAAAAAGTGGGCGTGACCAAAACTGTTCTATGGGTGAATTGTGGGGAATCTGTATACCTAAATATTTGGTCTTAACAAAATTTTTCGGTTTCATATAATTTAGTGAAGTTATAAAAAAGTAAGCGTGGTAGTGGGCGGATGTAAAAAAAATTTACACTTCTACTGTATCTTTTCGTCATAAGCCCAGATATGAAATTTCAGCGTCCTAGTTAATAATTTAAGGCCCAAAACTCGGTTTTGTGATGAAAACGTCCCCAAAAAGTGGGCGTGGCCAAAACTTTTGTATGGGTGGATTGTAGGGAATCTAAATACCCAAATATTTGGTCTTAACAAAATTTTTCGGTTTCATATAATTTAGTGAAGTTATAAAACAGTAGGCGTGGCAGTGGGCGGATGTAAAAAATTTTTACAGTTGTACTGTATCTTTTTCTTGGAAGCCCAGATATGAAATTTCAGCGTCCTAGTTAAAAATTTAAGGCCCAAAAACCGGTTTTGTGATGA
This sequence comes from Xylota sylvarum, assembly GCA_905220385.1. Lineage (NCBI taxonomy): Eukaryota > Metazoa > Arthropoda > Insecta > Diptera > Syrphidae > Xylota > Xylota sylvarum. The sequence goes on along the minus strand of LR999957.1, from coordinate 62,198,192 downwards.
GAACGCCCCCAAAAAGTGGGCGTGTCCAAAACTTTTGTATGGGTGGATTGTAGGGAATCTGAATGCCTAAATATTTGGTCGTAACAAAATTTTTCGGTTTCATATAATTTAGTGAAGTTATGAAAAAGTGGGAGTGGCAGTGGGCGGATTTCAAAAATTTTTACACTTGTACTGTATCTTTTTCTCAGAAGCCCAGATATGAAATTTCATCGTCCTAGCTCAAAATTTAAGACCCAAAAAGCGGTGACATACGGACGGACGGACGGACGGACGGACGGACGGTCATCGCTCAATCAATTTCGCTATTGATGCTGATCACGAATATATATACTTTATAGGGTCTACCTCGATTATTTCTCTATGTTACAAACTATGTGTCAAACTTAATATACCCTTAGGATAGGGTATAAACATGAGTACACTTTACAGAAAGTATTTCATTTTCATTTATGAAACATATATGCACAAAAAATTATTCCGGTTCGCTATCACTGTGTCCCAGATCACTGCGAAATTTAAACAAAGTAAGATAAGCAAAATTAGTCAAGGAATATATGTACCTTACCGTCGCACACTCATTATATCATATTCATTGTCAGTATCGTAATCGTTTTCATATTCTATAACCATTTTTATGTTATTAAGTTTAATAATGAGATTTAACAGACTCACGATCATTATTTATGCGTAAGTTAAGACACAAACTTTGATACTAACTGTCGTGGATTGTTTTGCAAAATTTTATCAGCAAAACAGTTACAGTTTTCAGAAATTTTGTGTATAATTGTCGGTCAAGTGGATGAAAACTAAAACTTCGGTAGTCTTACTTTTAGGTGAGAAGTTTCAAGTTGTTTTAAAGTGAAGTTCAAAATTGTTGTAAAGTTAAGTCTCAAATTGTTGTGTTAGTAAAGTGAAGTGTTAAATTATGAATATGAGTGATTTTTCTTCTGACGACCTGGATGTTGATCCAACGTACTCCCCTAAATTGTCAATTGGGAAGAGATCCGCTCCTGATTGCAATATTGGCAGTGCTATAAAACGCCAAAGACGAGTTTCGATTTCATCGTTCTTACCTGATGGAGTTGGGGAGTCGGACGTATCAAACAACAATATCCCATCACCTTCTCTACTACCACCGGAGTCAGGCCAGTCTACGGAGTTTATTTATACCGAAAACCTACTATTTTCGGGTAAATTTTTCAAAATCGTTAAACAGGTGTGTTTTAATAATTTAATCTTATTTATCAATTATTAAATTGATAATCTTATTTATCAAATATTTAATTTAAAATTCAAATTAAAAAAAAATGATAAAAAACTTTAAAAACATTACAAAACATACAGAAAAGCTACAATCCGGTTGGAACGGATCGTATGATACCCTATCGTCCTCTCTATAAAATGGGCGTGGCCAAATTGCATTTTGTACTCAAATATAGCTATAATGTCCAACGTTTGAGGATGTTACATGTAAAATTTCATGAAAATCGGTTTTTTGATGAAAACGCCCCCAAAAAGTGGGCGTGGCCAAAACTGTTCTATGGGTGAATTGTAGGGAATCTGTATACCTAAATATTTGGTCTTAACAAAATTTTTCGGTTTCATATAATTTAGTGAAGTTATAAAAAAGTAAGCGTGGTAGTGGGCGGATGTAAAAAAATTTACACTTCTACTGTATCTTTTCGTCATAAGCCCAGATATGAAATTTCAGCGTCCTAGTTAATAATTTAAAGCCCAAAACTCGGTTTTGTGATGAAAACATCCCCAAAAAGTGGGCGTGGCCAAAACTTTTGTATGGGTGGATTGTAGGGAATCTGAATGCCTAAATATTTGGTCGTAACAAAATTTTTCGGTTTCATATAATTTAGTGAAGTTATGAAAAAGTGGGAGTGGCAGTGGGCGGATTTCAAAAATTTTTACACTTGTACTGTATCTTTTTCTCAGAAGCCCAGATATGAAATTTCATCGTCCTAGCTCAAAATTTAAGGCCCAAAAAGCGGTGACATACGGACGGACGGACGGACGGACGGACGGTCATCGCTCAATCGATTTCGCTATTGATGCTGTTCACGAGTATATATACTTTATAGGGTCTATCTCGATTATTTCTCTATGTTACAAACTATGTGTCAAACTTAATATACCCTTAGGATAGGGTATAAACATGAGTACACTATAACAGAAAGTATTTCACTTTCATTTATGAAACATATATGCACAAAAAATTATTCCGGTTCGCTATCACTGTGTCCCAGATCACTGCGAAATTTAAACAAAGTAAGATAAGCAAAATTAGTCAAGGAATATATGTACCTTACCGTTGCACACTCATTATATCATATTCATTGTCAGTATCGTAATCGTTTTCATATTCTATAACCATTTTTATGTTATTAAGTTTAATAATGAGATTTAACAGACTCACGATCATTGTTTATGCGTAAGTTAAGACACAAACTTTGATACTAACTGTCGTGGATTGTTTTGCAAAATTTTATCAGCAAAACAGTTACAGTTTTCAGAAATTTTGTGTATAATTGTCGGTCAAGTGGATGAAAACTAAAACTTCGGTAGTCTTACTTTTAGGTGAGAAGTTTCAAGTTGTTTTAAAGTGAAGTTCCAAATTGTTGTAAAGTTAAGTCTCAAATTGTTGTGTTAGTAAAGTGAAGTGTTAAATTATGAATATGAGTGATTTTTCTTCTGACGACCTGGATGTTGATCCAACGTACTCCCCTAAATTGTCAATTGGGAAGAGATCCGCTCCTGATTGCAATATTGGCAGTGCTATAAAACGCCAAAGACGAGTTTCGATTTCATCGTTCTTACCTGATGGAGTTGGGGAGTCGGACGTATCAAACAACAATATCCCATCACCTTCTCTACTACCACCGGAGTCAGGCCAGTCTACGGAGTTTATTTATACCGTAAACCTACTATTTTCGGGTAAATTTTTGAAAATCGTTAAACAGGTGTGTTTTAATAATTTAATCTTATTTATCAATTATTAAATTGATAATCTTATTTATCAAATATTTAATTTAAAATTCAAATTAAAAAAAAAATGATAAAAAACTTTAAAAACATTACAAAACATACAGAAAAGCTACAATCCGTCTGGAACGGATCGTATGATACCCTATCCTCCTCTCTATAAAATGGGCGTGGCCAAATTGCATTTTGTACTCAAATATAGCTATAATGTCCAACGTTTGAGGATGTTACATGTAAAATTTCATGAAAATCGGTTTTTTGATGAAAACGCCCCCAAAAAGTGGGCGTGACCAAAACTGTTCTATGGGTGAATTGTAGGGAATCTGTATACCTAAATATTTGGTCTTAACAAAATTTTTCGGTTTCATATAATTTAGTGAAGTTATAAAAAAGTAAGCGTGGTAGTGGGCGGATGTAAAAAAAATTTACACTTCTACTGTATCTTTTCGTCATAAGCCCAGATATGAAATTTCAGCGTCCTAGTTAATAATTTAAGGCCCAAAAATCGGTTTTGTGATGAAAACGTCCCCAAAAAGTGGGTGTGGCCAAAACTTTTGTATGGGTGGATTGTAGGGAATCTGAATGCCTAAATATTTGGTCGTAACAAAATTTTTCGGTTTCATATAATTTAGTGAAGTTATGAAAAAGTGGGAGTGGCAGTGGGCGGATTTCAAAAATTTTTACACTTGTACTGTATCTTTTTCTCAGAAGCCCAGATATGAAATTTCATCGTCCTAGCTCAAAATTTAAGGCCCGAAAAGCGGTGACATACGGACGGACGGACGGACGGACGGTCATCGCTCAATCGATTTCGCTATTGATGCTGATCACGAATATATATACTTTATAGGGTCTATCTCGATTATTTCTCTATGTTACAAACTATGTGTCAAACTTAATATACCCTTAGGATAGGGTATAAACATACAGAAAAGCTACAATCCGTCTGGAACGGATCGTCTGATACCCTATCCTCCTCTCTATAAAGTGGGCGTGGCCAAATTGCATTTCGTACTCAAATATGGCTATAACCTCGAACGTTTGAGGATGTTACATATAAAATTTTATCAAAATCTGTTTTTTGATTAAAACGCCCCCAAAAAGTGGGCGTGGCCAAAACTGTTCTATGGTTGAATTGTAGGGAATCTGAATACCTAAATATTTGGTCTTAACAAAATTTTTCGGTTTCATATAATTTAGTGAAGTTATAAAAAAGTGGGCGTGGCAGTGGGCGGATGTAAAAAAAATTTACACTTCTACTGTATCTTTTCGTCAGAAGCCCAGATATGAAGTTTCATCGTCCTAGCTCAAAATTTAAGGCCCAAAAAGCGGTGACATACGGACGGACGGACGGACAGTCATCGCTCAATCGATTTCACTATTGATGCTGATTACGAATATATATACTTTATAGGGTCTATCTGGATTATTTCTCTATGTTACAAACTATGTGTCAAACTTAATATACCCTTAGGATAGGGTATAAAAAGCGAAAAAACCGACACTACAAAATTAAATTTATTCGTTTTCATTAGCTTAATAGTACTGATTTTCATCGAAAAAGGAGTGGTGTCTTGGTGCAATGTTGCTTTTGCCCATCAAAATTACAAGGCTCAATGCAAGTGACATCGAACTTCATTCGACATCTACGAATAAAACATCCTCCAGAGTTGAAAAGATTTGAGTTAATGAAGTCTGTAAAGCAACGGCCAACCAAATCCAAACAAGACAAATTTCAAGAGCTAACAATTCGACTCATTGCAAATAATATGCTGCCTATATCCATTGTAGAGGACGAATCATTAAAAAATCTCATACACTTTGCGAATCCTACACTGCAAGTCATGAGCAGACCAACAGCAATAAAAGTATTAGATGATACGTTTCTTACAATGATTGAACATCTGAAAAACAATATTGCAGAAAACAATTACTTTTGTACTACTGCCGACGTGTGGTCAACAAAACACAAAAGTTTTTTTGGGTACACTTGTCATTGGCTGGATGAATCGTTTGAAAGGAATTCAATGGTTTTAGCATGCAGACGTTTTTCAGGATCACATGCATATGATCGTATAAGTGATTTTATTTTAAAGATTCATGCCAAATTCGGATTAAATTGCAACAATGTTGTAGCTACTGTGACCGATAATAGCTCCAATTTCGTAAAGGCATTTAGGGAATTTGGAATCAAGGAATCATATGTATGTGACAATATTGAAGAGAATGGGAATGCTGAAACTGATGAAATTGATGAGATTGAATTCAATAATGAAGGTTTTGAAAATTCTTTGCCAAAGCATATAAAATTTCAATCGCATACTACAGCAAAACAGTTCAAATTTAAAAAAACATAAACATGTAAGTATTTACTTTTTCGTTTAATGCTTCTAGACTTTTAATAATTTCAATTAATCTGTACAAAGATCATGCAAAAATGTTCAAATCTGTGGGGAAAGATAAATAGGCCGAAGACTTCCGAACAGATTATCACAGCATTGGGGTCGCAATTAAAATACATTTTCATAAAATTTCATTTTCATTTATGAAACATATATGCACAAAAAATTATTCCGGTTCGCTATCACTGTGTCCCAGATCACTGCGAAATTTAAACAAAGTAAGATAAGCAAAATTAGTCAAGGAATATATGTACCTTACCGTCGCACACTCATTATATCATATTCATTGTCAGTATCGTAATCGTTTTCATATTCTATAACCATTTTTATGTTATTAAGTTTAATAATGAGATTTAACAGACTCACGATCATTATTTATGCGTAAGTTAAGACACAAACTTTGATACTAACTGTCGTGGATTGTTTTGCAAAATTTTATCAGCAAAACAGTTACAGTTTTCAGAAATTTTGTGTATAATTGTCGGTCAAGTGGATGAAAACTAAAACTTCGGTAGTCTTACTTTTAGGTGAGAAGTTTCAAGTTGTTTTAAAGTGAAGTTCAAAATTGTTGTAAAGTTAAGTCTCAAATTGTTGTGTTAGTAAAGTGAAGTGTTAAATTATGAATATGAGTGATTTTTCTTCTGACGACCTGGATGTTGATCCAACGTACTCCCCTAAATTGTCAATTGGGAAGAGATCCGCTCCTGATTGCAATATTGGCAGTGCTATAAAACGCCAAAGACGAGTTTCGATTTCATCGTTCTTACCTGATGGAGTTGGGGAGTCGGACGTATCAAACAACAATATCCCATCACCTTCTCTACTACCACCGGAGTCAGGCCAGTCTACGGAGTTTATTTATACCGAAAACCTACTATTTTCGGGTAAATTTTTCAAAATCGTTAAACAGGTGTGTTTTAATAATTTAATCTTATTTATCAATTATTAAATTGATAATCTTATTTATCAAATATTTAATTTAAAATTCAAATTAAAAAAAAATGATAAAAAACTTTAAAAACATTACAAAACATACAGAAAAGCTACAATCCGGTTGGAACGGATCGTATGATACCCTATCGTCCTCTCTATAAAATGGGCGTGGCCAAATTGCATTTTGTACTCAAATATAGCTATAATGTCCAACGTTTGAGGATGTTACATGTAAAATTTCATGAAAATCGGTTTTTTGATGAAAACGCCCCCAAAAAGTGGGCGTGGCCAAAACTGTTCTATGGGTGAATTGTAGGGAATCTGTATACCTAAATATTTGGTCTTAACAAAATTTTTCGGTTTCATATAATTTAGTGAAGTTATAAAAAAGTAAGCGTGGTAGTGGGCGGATGTAAAAAAATTTACACTTCTACTGTATCTTTTCGTCATAAGCCCAGATATGAAATTTCAGCGTCCTAGTTAATAATTTAAAGCCCAAAACTCGGTTTTGTGATGAAAACATCCCCAAAAAGTGGGCGTGGCCAAAACTTTTGTATGGGTGGATTGTAGGGAATCTGAATGCCTAAATATTTGGTCGTAACAAAATTTTTCGGTTTCATATAATTTAGTGAAGTTATGAAAAAGTGGGAGTGGCAGTGGGCGGATTTCAAAAATTTTTACACTTGTACTGTATCTTTTTCTCAGAAGCCCAGATATGAAATTTCATCGTCCTAGCTCAAAATTTAAGGCCCAAAAAGCGGTGACATACGGACGGACGGACGGACGGACGGACGGTCATCGCTCAATCGATTTCGCTATTGATGCTGTTCACGAGTATATATACTTTATAGGGTCTATCTCGATTATTTCTCTATGTTACAAACTATGTGTCAAACTTAATATACCCTTAGGATAGGGTATAAACATGAGTACACTATAACAGAAAGTATTTCACTTTCATTTATGAAACATATATGCACAAAAAATTATTCCGGTTCGCTATCACTGTGTCCCAGATCACTGCGAAATTTAAACAAAGTAAGATAAGCAAAATTAGTCAAGGAATATATGTACCTTACCGTCGCACACTCATTATATCATATTCATTGTCAGTATCGTAATCGTTTTCATATTCTATAACCATTTTTATGTTATTAAGTTTAATAATGAGATTTAACAGACTCACGATCATTGTTTATGCGTAAGTTAAGACACAAACTTTGATACTAACTGTCGTGGATTGTTTTGCAAAATTTTATCAGCAAAACAGTTACAGTTTTCAGAAATTTTGTGTATAATTGTCGGTCAAGTGGATGAAAACTAAAACTTCGGTAGTCTTACTTTTAGGTGAGAAGTTTCAAGTTGTTTTAAAGTGAAGTTCCAAATTGTTGTAAAGTTAAGTCTCAAATTGTTGTGTTAGTAAAGTGAAGTGTTAAATTATGAATATGAGTGATTTTTCTTCTGACGACCTGGATGTTGATCCAACGTACTCCCCTAAATTGTCAATTGGGAAGAGATCCGCTCCTGATTGCAATATTGGCAGTGCTATAAAACGCCAAAGACGAGTTTCGATTTCATCGTTCTTACCTGATGGAGTTGGGGAGTCGGACGTATCAAACAACAATATCCCATCACCTTCTCTACTACCACCGGAGTCAGGCCAGTCTACGGAGTTTATTTATACCGTAAACCTACTATTTTCGGGTAAATTTTTGAAAATCGTTAAACAGGTGTGTTTTAATAATTTAATCTTATTTATCAATTATTAAATTGATAATCTTATTTATCAAATATTTAATTTAAAATTCAAATTAAAAAAAAAATGATAAAAAACTTTAAAAACATTACAAAACATACAGAAAAGCTACAATCCGTCTGGAACGGATCGTATGATACCCTATCCTCCTCTCTATAAAATGGGCGTGGCCAAATTGCATTTTGTACTCAAATATAGCTATAATGTCCAACGTTTGAGGATGTTACATGTAAAATTTCATGAAAATCGGTTTTTTGATGAAAACGCCCCCAAAAAGTGGGCGTGACCAAAACTGTTCTATGGGTGAATTGTAGGGAATCTGTATACCTAAATATTTGGTCTTAACAAAATTTTTCGGTTTCATATAATTTAGTGAAGTTATAAAAAAGTAAGCGTGGTAGTGGGCGGATGTAAAAAAAATTTACACTTCTACTGTATCTTTTCGTCATAAGCCCAGATATGAAATTTCAGCGTCCTAGTTAATAATTTAAGGCCCAAAAATCGGTTTTGTGATGAAAACGTCCCCAAAAAGTGGGTGTGGCCAAAACTTTTGTATGGGTGGATTGTAGGGAATCTGAATGCCTAAATATTTGGTCGTAACAAAATTTTTCGGTTTCATATAATTTAGTGAAGTTATGAAAAAGTGGGAGTGGCAGTGGGCGGATTTCAAAAATTTTTACACTTGTACTGTATCTTTTTCTCAGAAGCCCAGATATGAAATTTCATCGTCCTAGCTCAAAATTTAAGGCCCGAAAAGCGGTGACATACGGACGGACGGACGGACGGACGGTCATCGCTCAATCGATTTCGCTATTGATGCTGATCACGAATATATATACTTTATAGGGTCTATCTCGATTATTTCTCTATGTTACAAACTATGTGTCAAACTTAATATACCCTTAGGATAGGGTATAAACATACAGAAAAGCTACAATCCGTCTGGAACGGATCGTCTGATACCCTATCCTCCTCTCTATAAAGTGGGCGTGGCCAAATTGCATTTCGTACTCAAATATGGCTATAACCTCGAACGTTTGAGGATGTTACATATAAAATTTTATCAAAATCTGTTTTTTGATTAAAACGCCCCCAAAAAGTGGGCGTGGCCAAAACTGTTCTATGGTTGAATTGTAGGGAATCTGAATACCTAAATATTTGGTCTTAACAAAATTTTTCGGTTTCATATAATTTAGTGAAGTTATAAAAAAGTGGGCGTGGCAGTGGGCGGATGTAAAAAAAATTTACACTTCTACTGTATCTTTTCGTCAGAAGCCCAGATATGAAGTTTCATCGTCCTAGCTCAAAATTTAAGGCCCAAAAAGCGGTGACATACGGACGGACGGACGGACAGTCATCGCTCAATCGATTTCACTATTGATGCTGATTACGAATATATATACTTTATAGGGTCTATCTGGATTATTTCTCTATGTTACAAACTATGTGTCAAACTTAATATACCCTTAGGATAGGGTATAAAAAGCGAAAAAACCGACACTACAAAATTAAATTTATTCGTTTTCATTAGCTTAATAGTACTGATTTTCATCGAAAAAGGAGTGGTGTCTTGGTGCAATGTTGCTTTTGCCCATCAAAATTACAAGGCTCAATGCAAGTGACATCGAACTTCATTCGACATCTACGAATAAAACATCCTCCAGAGTTGAAAAGATTTGAGTTAATGAAGTCTGTAAAGCAACGGCCAACCAAATCCAAACAAGACAAATTTCAAGAGCTAACAATTCGACTCATTGCAAATAATATGCTGCCTATATCCATTGTAGAGGACGAATCATTAAAAAATCTCATACACTTTGCGAATCCTACACTGCAAGTCATGAGCAGACCAACAGCAATAAAAGTATTAGATGATACGTTTCTTACAATGATTGAACATCTGAAAAACAATATTGCAGAAAACAATTACTTTTGTACTACTGCCGACGTGTGGTCAACAAAACACAAAAGTTTTTTTGGGTACACTTGTCATTGGCTGGATGAATCGTTTGAAAGGAATTCAATGGTTTTAGCATGCAGACGTTTTTCAGGATCACATGCATATGATCGTATAAGTGATTTTATTTTAAAGATTCATGCCAAATTCGGATTAAATTGCAACAATGTTGTAGCTACTGTGACCGATAATAGCTCCAATTTCGTAAAGGCATTTAGGGAATTTGGAATCAAGGAATCATATGTATGTGACAATATTGAAGAGAATGGGAATGCTGAAACTGATGAAATTGATGAGATTGAATTCAATAATGAAGGTTTTGAAAATTCTTTGCCAAAGCATATAAAATTTCAATCGCATACTACAGCAAAACAGTTCAAATTTAAAAAAACATAAACATGTAAGTATTTACTTTTTCGTTTAATGCTTCTAGACTTTTAATAATTTCAATTAATCTGTACAAAGATCATGCAAAAATGTTCAAATCTGTGGGGAAAGATAAATAGGCCGAAGACTTCCGAACAGATTATCACAGCATTGGGGTCGCAATTAAAATACCCAGTGGTCACACGTTGGAACTCTCTCTATGATTCCCTTAAGGATATTCTTAAACACAAGGGTGAAATAAATGAAGTATGCAGGATGTTGGAGATACCAACATTGCTACATACTGATTTTGATTATTTGGAGGATTATTTACTGTTGTTGAAACCTATATCGGAAGCATTGGATTTCCTTCCTTCAATAAGCGCGTTGGTACGAAAAATAATTCAAGCACAGGAGCAGATTCTCAGAAGAAAGGTCATGACACTTCGTTTTTCGATTTTTCTATTCAAGGTACATATTTTATTACACCTACATACGCATTCCATATTTATACCCTATCCTAAGGGTATATTAAGTTTGACACATAGTTTGTAACATAGAGAAATAATCGAGATAGACCATATAAAGTATATATATTCGTGATCAGCATCAATAGCGAAATCGATTGAGCGATGACCGTCCGTCCGTCCGTCCGTCCGTCCGTCCGTATGTCACCGCTTTTTGGGCCTTAAATTTTGAGCTAGGACGATGAAATTTCATATCTGGGCTTCTGAAAAAAAGATACAGTACAAGTGTAAAAATGTTTGAAATCCGCCCACTTTTTCATAACTTCACTAAATTATATGAAACCGAAAAATTTTGTTAAGACCAAATATTTAGGCATTCAGATTCCCTACAATTCACCCATACAAAAGTTTTGGCCACGCCCGCTTTTTGGGGGCGTTTTCATCACAAAACCGATTTTTGGGCCTTAAATTTTTAACTAGGACGCTGAAATTTCATATCTGGGCTTCCGAGAAAAAGATACAATACTAGTGTAAAATTTTTTTACATCCGCCCACTGCCACGCCTACTTTTTTATAACTTCACTAAATTATATGAAACCGAAAAATTTTGTTAAGACCAAATATTTGGGTATTTAGATTCCCTACAATTCACCCATAGAACAGTTTTGGCCACGCCCACTTTTTGGGGGCGTTATCATCAAAAAACCTATTTTGATAAAATTTTACATGTAACATCCTCAAATGTTCGACATTATAGCTATATTTGAGTATAAAATGCAATTTGGCCACGCCCACTTTATAGAGAGGAGGATAGGGTATCATACGATCCGTTCCAGACGGATTGTAGCTTTTCTGTATGTTTTTTAATGCGTTTAAAACATATCTTCAAATCGATTGCCAGATGAGCCATTAGAATCGCCTAATGCTGCGAACACCTCTGAAAAAAGCGAATATTTTGCATACCTTTCAAATACCTCCCCAGAATTGGATATGTTGGATCAGTTTCCAATAATTAAAAAGGTATCTTTGAGGCATAATACACCTCTGCCGTCATCCGCAGCAGTGGAGCGCCTGTTTTCTTTCGCGGGGCTAATAACCATCCGTGGAGCACTGTCGGATGCAAATTTTGAAAAATTGCTCCTTCTAAAGGCTAATAACTTTTACGATGTACAAATAGAGGAATTCTGAAAAAGTGAGTAATATCATTGTATATAAATCTAATCTTAGATTTATATACAATGGTAATATGTATATAATATGAGTTGATTTACATTGCATCTCATTTCTTTTAAACATCGCAGGGATATTTTATTTATTTTTTTCATATATAAATGAAAATGAAATACTTTTTGTTATAGTGTACTCATGTTTATACCCTATCCTAAGGGTATATTAAGTTTGACACATAGTTTGTAACATAGAGAAATAATCGAGATAGACCCTATAAAGTATATATATTCGTGATCAGCATCAATAGCGAAATCGATTGAGCGATGACCGTCCGTCCGTCCGTCCGTATGTCCCCGCTTTTTGGGCCTTAAATTTTGAGCTAGGACGATGAAATTTCATATCTGGGCTTCTGAGAAAAAGATACAGTACAAGTGTAAAAATTTTTGAAATCTGCCCACTGCCACGCCCACTTTTTCATAACTTCACTAAATTATATGAAACCGAAAAATTTTGTTAAGACCAAATATTTGGGTATTTATATTCCCTACAATTCACCCATAGAACAGTTTTGGCCACGCCCACTTTTTGGGGGCGTTATCATCAAAAAACCTATTTTGATAAAATTTTACATGTAACATCCTCAAACGTTCGGCATTATAGCTATATTTGAGTACAAAATGCAATTTGGCCACGCCCACTTTATAGGGAGGAGGATAGGGTATCAGACGATCCATTCCAGACGGATTGTAGCTTTTCTGTATGTTTTTTAATTATTTTGTTTCATTGTGTTATATCTCATTTTTTGAAAAAAAAAAAACTATTATAAACTAATTTAAAACGTTATTGTATGGTTTTTATTTCAAATCAATACAGTTCAATCCAAACGATTTCAAAATTACTGCGGTCACTTCAAAATGACTTCAATGACTTCAAAATGACTTCAATAATTTCGTGACTCCAAAATGACTTCAATGACTTCAAAAAGATTTCAATGACTTCATAGAAATCACAAAAGATTGCATTCAACTGAATGCAACGTCACCCTCGACAGATATAACTTTGAGGTAGTTTAGGACTTTGTTTACCTAGGATCCGCTATAAATTTAGACAATGACACCAGCGCTGAGATCAAACGAAAAATAACTCTTGCCAATCGCTGCTTCTTTGGGCTAAGTAGGCAATTGTGTAGCAAAGCCCTCTCTCGAACAACTAAAGTATCCCTATATAAGACCTTGATCATCCCAGTCCTGCTCTACGGCGCAGAGGCATGGACTATGTCAAGAATGGATGAGGACGCTATCGGTTGTTACTTACTTACTTACTTACTAAGGTGGCGCTATAATTCGGGGTGAACCTGGGCCTCAACTAACAAGCCTCTCCAGTTACGCTCTCGGTTGTTATGAGAGAAAAATACTTCGGGTGAATTTTGGTCCCGTCTGCATAGACGGAGAGTGCAGAGGAAGATACAATCAGGAGCTGTACGAGCTATATAGCGACATCGACCTAGTCAGAACAGTTCGAATACAACGACTAAGATGGTTGGGTCATGTAGAGCGGATGGACAACAATGCTCCGGCCCGGAGAGTCTTCGAATCCACCCCAGAGGAACGACGCGGTAGAGGAAGACCTCGCCTTAGGTGGCGCGCTCAAGTGGAAAGGGACTTCAACCAACTCGGTGTGCGAAACTGGAGGCAGCTAGCTAAAGATCGAGCTAGCTGGAGAGGTTTGTTGGTTGAGGCCCAGGTCCACCCCGGACTGTAGCGCCACCTAAAGTAAAGTAAAGTAAAGTGATAAAACAAACCAGATGTTGAGTTTCGTTTTGCGAAAACTTTACATTAAATGATGTTAATAATGTTTAGGAGAAGAACAAGATTTTATCATTAAAAATAAATCATTAGGTTCGTTGGAAGAAAATGGCAAAAGTGCAATAGAACATCCAAGGAATTCCTGAGTGCCAAGAAAGAGGTTCTCAGTCCTATCCTCCGAGGTAATAGCGCTATTGAAGTCTGGACAAGGGGTTCTCGAAACAGAACGTACTGACGGACGACTCGACAAAAGGTTCTCGAAATAGAACGTACTGATTTTGGGGAGGTGTTAAGTCTGAGCGTTTCAGACCCTGGACCTAAAAGTATTTCATCAGAATCAGATCCTAATCATTTTTCTTTGTAAAAAAATTTAAATTGTAGTTAAAATAAACGTTTGTTAACAATAACTTGAATAATTAATACATTGAAAACAGTGAATTTATACTCAAAATAAATTGTTAACACATTTTTCGATAATAATTTAGGAAATGACATGCACCTCCAATTTTGAAGGCTTATATTTTCGAAACTAGATAAGTCTGACCTTAAATATATGTATCAAAATTCTTAGAATAATTTCTATCACATATTAAAATTTCATCAAAATCGGGGGTGGATTATATTTTCTAAACAATTTTTCTATGTACATAGAAAATTACTTTCTTTAAATTTTTCGCAGCAAAAACTCCACAATGATTGTTTTATTTTTGTAGAAATAGCTTAAAACGAGTTTACATAGGCCAACAAATGAATTGAATTTATTGCGCAGCACTGCTAAACGCGGAATGTAAGAACACAACATGTATGGTACTCAGAAAACATATTAAAGTATTTCTTCTGTTCACCTACAGCGACATGGATTACACGGTGGTACGGCTTGAGCGGAGGTGGCTTTCCGCACTGAGCCGTTTATATGCCTTACGACGCTAGTGTTAGTCCACCATCCACAATAATCTAATAACCTGCTCTCTGGTAAAAAAAAAGGCTGAGCAAGAAGGATCGAATCTGCTCATTGAATGGGGAAGCAGCGGTAAGCCCTTATTTGAATTTGTCGTCGAAAATAACCTCATTATAGTTTATAGGGGTAGCGAACCTACTTTCGTAGTTAGAAATAGACAAGAAGTTATAGACATAACCCTAGCAAGTAGTTCTTGTACTCTTAACATAGAGAAATTGAAAGTTTTTGTTGAAAAGATGGAAAGTTAATTATTGAATTTTTCTTAAGCAGTACCTATGATTCTCTTAAGCCATATAGGAATCCCTGGAACGCTAATTGGGATGTCTTCAGTAAGGAAGTGATTAAAAGTTACGGACGCCTTCAAGCATGTGACTTGTAAATTCCCTCGAATACCGACAGCAAAGCCGAGGAAATCACTACTGTCTTCGAAGAGACTTTCAACCTAGCATGTCCGGAAACCAAAATGAAGAACAAGAAATCAACTCCATGGTGGAGTGAGGAAAGGATAACCTACCTAATGCCAAAAGGACTAAATCAGGCATAGACTGGGATGAGTATGAGGCCAGTCAGAGGAATTTCAAAAATGAGACTCAAAGAGCTAAGCACCGCTCATGGGAGCACTTTGCGACGACATTAAGGGAACGAAAGAATCTGCGAGACTAAGGAAGATCCTCTTTAGACAAACTGCTGAGGTCCCTCAAAGACCCCTCCTTTATACTAAAAACTTTTGAGAGACTACCCGACATTTTACTACAACTATGCCCTGAGTATATATCCGCAGCCGAAAATACCTACACAAAAAAGGAAAAAGTTTCAAGACGGCTCTGCACTGTGTGGTGAGTTCAATCGAGAAATGGTTAAAAGATAGAGAATACACTTTAGCTGCATTCCTAGACATTGAAGGCACATTTAACAATGTCAGAATGGAAGCGGTACGTAGAAAACTCACAAACCTCATTATCCACAAAACCCTGACCAATTGGATTGTGGAAATTCTGGAGGGAAGACAAATTATAACGGAGCACGAGGGTATGAAGTTGGAAGCATACGCCTCTCGAAGAAAATTTCTGAGTTTACATTACCTTGCATAGGGGGTACTTCTCTTAGAATCGCGGACAGCTCCAGATATTTAGGCCTCGTACTGGATAAGAAACTGAACTGGAGGCCTAAAATTTTTGAAATTAAGAAAACTACTATAGCATTCTATACGTGCAGTAAAATGTTTGGGATAACCTGGAGACCAAAACCCAAAATTATATTATGGATGTATATGGATATAGTAAGACCTATTCTCACTTATGGCTGTCTTGTTTGGTGATACTCCGCCAGTAAGACCATCAACTTAGCGGCTGTCATGATAGCACCAATAGTGCAATGACAACCACACATATTGGAGGCTATCTTCAATCTACTTCTGCTGGATACCTTCGTCTAAGCCTCGGCAGCTATTAGCGCCCTAAGAATAAGTCAGTCAAATAGTTGGAGACAAAATACAACGGGTCATTATATGATCCTGAATAAATATCTAGGAAATGTTCCCTTCACGGATGGTACAGGTATAGCAGATTTCAAGAGACCCTTTACAAGCTCGTTACCGAGCAGTTAAGAATAGAAAACAGGTCAGCTTACCAATACACGTACTCTGTCTTCACAGATTGATCAAATATGGATGTAGGCGTAAGCTCAGGTATCTTTTCTGAACCAATAGACATATCCAAAGCCTCCAGAACCATAGCTTGGAAAACAAGCAAAAATCGTAGCAGTGACAATAGCCACCCATGAGATTGCGTTGAAGGCAATACCACAGGAAGGTATCACCTTTTTCATCGACAGCCAGGCAGCAATAAAAGCGATTTTTGCTATCGAAATAAAATCCACGCTTGTGAAGTGCTGTTGTGAAGAGCTCAAGGTTGTTGAAACACAGCACAAGGCTGCGCTCCCTGGACATACAAATATTCCAGGTAACGAAAAGGCTAGAAGAGGCTGGGAAGCCTCTCCCTAGATACTTGTGTCATCACAAGAAGTATATGGCCTTATTTCAATAAGAATAGGACCTACAGAATTATGCAAAAGGATAGCAAATCCCTTTCTACCCTGATTGGAGTCGTCACGGGGCATTGCACTCAGGGGTACAACATGAAAAAACTAAGACTAACGGAAGAAGACATATATCGTGGATGTGGAGATGAGGAAGTCAATGAAGACGCAACCCATTTTCTATGTCACTCTCAAGTTCGGACGACACTTCTTCCGTGACCTAGAATAATTATCCAGCAGACTAGTCAATGACATCTTGAACTACATCAAATCAACTGGATAGTTTGCTAGTTCACACGAGTAGTAATGGTTACCACCGTGGAGAATTATAGTTACCTAACCAATGGGCAAGGGACATCTCTTCCCTATGGGCATCACAATGCATCTGTATTGACTTGAGCGTAGCGTTGTGGGCGCCGTGTTTCAAGTGCGTTGGACTACGGAGCGAGGGGTTCAAGGTTCAATCCGCAACCAGAAAAGAAAACTGTCATGAAAAATCTTGTCAGAACAAAAATTGCCCTTTGGCATTAAACAGTAGGCCCCTTCCATTCGTGTAAAGAAGTTCAGACGTCAAAAATTTGTATTTGTATTTTTGTGGCGTTGTGGATTCTTCCACTCGCCTACCCACGTACATAACCTAACCTAATATAAATAGTATTTTTTCTAATCACTTGTTTATATAAATCACATATGTGCATAGAGAGAGAGAGAGAGTATACAGATTTATGATTTATTAAAATCAGTTGGTTTGTCTCCGAGTTCCAAAATCCAAAGTGAAAACAGAAACTGGTATTTCAAAAATACCATTTATAACATATGAAATTGTCACCTAACATGTTAGGCAAGTTTTGCGTTCCAAGTTCAAAACCTAACATATGTATATATTAGGCCTTGAATTTTGACACGCGCGATTTCAGACAAATCGGAGAAAATTCCGTTCCGATCGGATACCATGATAGTGCTGAATATATAATGTAATTCTTCATATAAATACTTATAAACACTTTTTTATTTTACTCACTAATGAACATGAGTATTAACTCTTTCATTAGCGGCTCTAATAATATATCCACTCACTCTACCTTGACACCATCTCTTCCGTGTATTTCCTTCTAAATCAATCACTCACTATTCATCATGAAGATGGGTTGCAAAAGTCGATGCAATTGTACTGTTTTCGATACAATAGACCTTACTTCAGTACACAAATACGCTTTTATAAAATTCGACAGATTTTGCCCTGCCGCAAATATATTAACAAACATACAGAAAAGCTACAATCCGTCTGGAACGGATCGTATGATACCCTATCCTCCTCTCTATAAAGTGGGAGTGGCCAAATTGCATTTTGTACTCAAATATAGCTATAATGTCGAACGTTTGAGGATGTTACATGTAAAATTTCATGAAAATCGGTTTTTTGATGAAAACGCCCCCAAAAAGTGGGCGTGACCAAAACTGTTCTATGGGTGAATTGTAGGGAATCTGTATACCTAAATATTTGTTCTTAACAAAATTTTTCGGTTTCATATAATTTAGTGAAGTTATAAAAAAGTAGGCGTGGCAGTGGGCGGATGTAAAAAAAATTTACACTTCTACTGTATCTTTTCGTCAGAGGCCCAGATATGAAATTTCAGCGTCCTAGTTAAAAATTTAAGGCCCAAAAATCGGTTTTGTGATGAAAACGCCCCCAAAAAGTGGGCGTGGACAAAACTTTTGTATGGGTGGATTGTAGGGAATCTGAATGCCTAAATATTTGGTCTTAACAAAATTTTTCGGTTTCATATAATTTAGTGAAGTTATGAAAAAGTGGGCGTGGCAGTGGGCGGATTTCAAAAATTTTTACACTTGTACTGTATCTTTTCCTCAGAAGCCCAGATATGAAATTTCATCGTCCTAGCTCAAAATTTAAGGCCCAAAAAGCGGTGACATACGGACGGACGGACGGACGGACGGACGGACGGACGGACGGACGGTCATCGCTCAATCGATTTCGCTATTGATGCTGATCACGAATATATATACTTTATAGGGTCTATCTCGATTATTTCTCTATGTTACAAACTATGTGTCAAACTTAATATACCCTTAGGATAGGGTATAAAAAAGGTTTTCAAAATTACTGTTTGGGCGTAAACCCCGCCCAAAGTCTAAAAAAGTTTTGCAGATTTGAGCTTAGCGTATAAAGAAACTGTCGGATTAAAAAAAAAAAAAACAAATGATTTTTTCGAATGCTTTTGTAAAAAACGAATTATTTTTTGGAATACTTCTGTAGAATTCTGTGTTTATCTAGAACTAAGATCATTTTAGTTTTCGTTTATCGTTTTTGAAGTGAATAACAATGTATTATTTTTGTTTTCTTTTATGCGAAAAGCTCCTATTTCTGTTTTATTGTTTAATAAAGTATATTTTTTTGAAAACAAAAATCAACTAGTACAAATTTGATACAATTTTTTTTTAAAACTTTCAATACATTGCTGAGAGGCTATTTTTCATTACTGTCATGAAGTGCCGTCTCTGTGTATCGTCTCTTGATATACGCATGTTTCTGACATATGGATAATGAGTATCTCAACTTTCATTACCAGATTCTCTTCATATATAAATCAGTTGGTCCTTAAAGTATATCGCAAGTAATGACCAAGCAAACAAACAGACACATACCTCTTACCAATAACTCTAATCCTCGATTCTTATTTCTCTAAGTCCCTGACTCGATGATTAATACTCTAATCCTCGTCTAAAGTAAACATCTGGTCCACTGTAGAACTTGGTTGAAAGATCAAAGCTTTGTAAAACCTTAAATTGCTTAATTTATTTTCAAATGTTTGATTTGAGGCCCGGGGATCAACCCCGGACATTTATTAGAACTTAATACAAGCACACTTAAATTCTAGACTTACAACTAACAAAGTTCCTTTTTTTTTTTTTTTTTTTTATAATTCACGCGCGCTCAAGGGCTTATTACTACCCTTTTAATGTCAAGACACAGCGCGGGCGTTAGGGAAATTAGGAAGAGAAGATAGGAGATACCGATGGACGTTGGTTTTAAATGTTTGTGGATTATACTGTGAGGGAAAAATAGAGCTTGGTAAAGCATTCCACATTCGTGTTGTACGGTTTATGAAAGAATCTCTATACTTGACGGTACGTCCGAAAATAGGCTTGAGGGTATACTGATGAGCATTCAGAGCGTGACGGGTATTGCGAGAAAATTGATGAAGGGGCGGAATGCAACTGGCTATTTCGCTGGAGCACTGTTTGTGAAAAAAGCGATAGAATAAGGAAAGACAAGAGACATTTCTGCGATGTTGGAGCGAGTCAATAGACTCCGCTATGCTTCTGTTCCCTATTAGTTTTAACGCTCGATTTTGAATTCTATCCAGCAGGTGCAAAGAGGTCTTAGGAGCACCAGACCAGATATGAGCATTATACTCGAGCTTGGGGCGGATGTAGGCCTTATATATTGTAGCCAGATCAGAGGGTGTAAAGAACTTCTTGCACCGTTTAAGGAATCCTAAACATTTCGCAGCATTCTTGGCGGATTCGAATATGTGGTCATTCCAACGAAGATGGTCGTTAACACACATACCGAGAATGGAAAGTTTTTCGGTTTCGACGATGCAAGTGCCATTCATTGATAATGGCAAGGGGTTAAGGTTACGCTTGAGCGACAGCTGACAGCATTGGGTTTTCGAAGCATTAAATTCCACTCTGTTGTTTATACCCCATTTAATTATACTGTCAAGATCGGAATTTAATGCGCTTAACATACGCTGCCGTTCCAGTTCTACGGCCGAAGAGCAGGGACGTGAGTCTGGGAACGAATATGAGAAGCTGAGGGTGCTGTCGTCAGCGAAGGAATGTATTGGATTAGAAGTAGCAGACAAGAGATCGTTTATGAAAATAAGAAAGAGAGTCGGAGACAAAACGGAGCCTTGGGGGACGCCAGCATTTATATGGTGGATTGCAGACTTGAAACCATCCAAAACAACTTGAATTGAACGTTCCGAAAGGTAGTTTCTAATCCATTGAAGAAGAGATTCGTCGATGCCAAATGCACGCATTTTCGACAAAAGAGCTTGATGCCAAACTCTGTCAAATGCCTTTGAAATATCAAGCGCAACAATCTTACATTCACCAGAATGATGTAGAGAGTGGTTCCACTTTTCGGTGAGATATACCATCAAATCACCAGTGGACCTTTTGCTACGAAAACCATACTGACGGTCATTAAGGAGCTTTCGTGATTCAAGATATTTCATAAGCTGACGATTTATCAGCGTTTCCATGACCTTGGAAAGAAGGGACGTAAGTGCAATGGGTCGATAGTTGGAGGGAGAAGAAGATTCGCCTTTTTTAGGGACGGGCTGGACAAATGCTGTTTTCCATCTACTCGGGAAGAGTCCAGAAGAGTAGGATAGATGAAAAAGCTTACGCAGTGGTTTTGCCAGCGTGGAAGAACACCTCTTCAGGATAATGGGTGAGATACCATCTGGACCAGCGGATTTGTTTATGTTAAGATCTTTAAGCACTCTTGCTACTGTACGAGTGCGAAAGTGGATTTGTCCCATAGAATATTCGACGCGCTCAAGTACAGGGGGAGTCAAAGCACAATCTGGGAGTGTGGAGTTCGCAGCGAATAAGGCTGCAAGCAGATTAGCCTTGTCCAAAGAGCTGACAGATGGAGTGTCATTGTGAACGAGCGTTGGGGTGGAAGATGAGGCACAATTTTTTATATTTTTGACGAACGACCAAAAATTTTTGCTACCTTTGAAACAAAGTTCCTTAAAACTAACAGGTATCCTTAAAACTAACAAGGTTAAGGATGGGAGCAACAGGAAATGGCTTTCTTGAGGGACAGTTTGTTAAGGTGAAAGTCAAAGAGAAGGTGAACATTGTTAACTTCGCGTAGCATTCTAGACATTGGCTCCTGGTATCCGTAATTTGTTCGGTGGGTATTGACTCGAAAAAGGGGCATAGATCTGAGATTTCGCGGGTTAGTGTTCAGCGAGATAAGCTGAAGCAGAGAGGGGCAATCAATGTTACCAACTAAAAGTTGATGAACAAAGAGTATGTCGGCAACTTTACGGCGAACAGAGAGAGGTTGCAGGTTTATAAGTTTCAGTCGGTCTGAATACGGGGGTAAGTTTAGGGTATCAGTCCAGGGAAGTCCCCTTAAAGCAAATCGAATAAACCTCCACTGTACAGCTTCTACACGAAGAATGTGGATGGTGTAGAAAGGCGACCAAACTTGGCTGGCATATTGAAGAAGAGGACGAACAAAAGTAATGTAAAGGGATTTAGTGACATAAGGATCAGAGAATTCCTTAGACCAGCGCTTGATAAAGCCAAGAGAGGAGTTGGCTTTAGATATAATGTTATCGATATGTGAACGGAAACTGAGTTCACTATCACAGATAACACCTAGGTCGCGCATTTCAGTTACTGAGGGAACAGGTTCATTGAAAATGAGATAACTGCGGGGTGTAGTTGGACCACGTTTACGGGAGTATGTTATTGCTTGACACTTATTGACATTGAGCTTCATGTCATCTGCGTAAACAGATAAATGTGAATTTACAATAATACGATCAACATCATTTATTGGCAAAATGAATAATAAGGGACCAAGATGGCTGCCTTGAGGTACTCCAGAGGAGGCTTTTATTGGGACGGAAGTCATGGATCTAAACAGAACATTGTAAACTCGGTCTACTAAATACGATTCAATCCACGTAATGAACCTCGGCTGAAAGCTAAAAGCCTTTAATTTAATAAGGATAATTTTGTGCGAGATTTTGTCAAAGGCTTTGCTGAAATCCGTGGCTATCACATCGACTTCTTTGCCACATTCGAGTGCGCACAATGTACTCGACACGAATTCAGTTAAGTTGGTCGTTGTGGATCTACCTTTTAGAAATCCATGCTGGTTTTGAGAGAAAATCGACTTACAGTGGAAAAACATTGAGTCGTAAATGATGCTCTCGAAGAGCTTCGGAATACAGGAGAGTTTGGCTATGGGTCTTTTTTGTGAATGGGGATTATGTAAGAGTTCTTCCAGGATGTGGGGAAAATTCCCTGTGAGATGGAAAGCTGAAAGAGAGCGGTGAGGGGTTGAGCTAAGTAATCTGTACATTTTTTTAAGAGAATGGGGGGTAGGCCATCGGGGCCAGCGGAGAATTCATCATTAAGATTACTTATTTTGTTTTTAATTTGTTCCAACGTTATATCCACCGATTCTAACGATGTTTCTGGACAGTTGTTTAAATAAGAAAAATAGTGTTGATCAGGCTCTTGGACGTGATTGGCGAACGACAGGCTGAAGAAATTAGCAAATAGATTTGCAATCGTTTGGGGATCGTCCGAGGAAGTATTAGAAAGTTTGAGAGACGGAGGGTAGTTATCCGATTTTCTTTTGGTATTAATTAATTGAAAGAAACGTTTAGGATCGGAAATGAGGCTGCAGTGCATCCGGTTTAAATAGTTAAGATAGAGAGACTGACAAAGCTGGGAAACTGAGTGTAGGCAAGTTGCTAGCTTAGAAAATCATTGTTAGAACGTGATCTGAGGAAAATGTGCCAGAGCTTGTTTCTTTTGTTACGAAGTGATCGTAGCTCTTTATTATACCAAGGTGGGGAGGATGAGGGGTTCTTTTTGGGTAAATATGGCACGGATTGAGAGAGACATTTGAAGACTTCGGTATAAAAGTATTCAAGAGCATTATTAATTGAGATATTGGGGTTGTCGTATAGGACGCTAAAATTTACGTTGCTAAGCAGGTTGTTTAGTTTGACGAAGTCGGCTCTGTGGAAATTAAAGCTGTACGAGTGCTTACAGGGAGTAGTTTTAAGACCATTGTCATACGAAAGAGTGAAAGAAAGAGAAGATAAGATCGA
This sequence comes from Xylota sylvarum, assembly GCA_905220385.1. Classification (NCBI taxonomy): domain Eukaryota; kingdom Metazoa; phylum Arthropoda; class Insecta; order Diptera; family Syrphidae; genus Xylota; species Xylota sylvarum. The sequence goes on along the minus strand of LR999957.1, from coordinate 62,174,451 downwards.
GTTGTCTCCCAATGTTATTGGTGATGCCGCTTAGTTGATAAAGACCACAGTCCGTAAGACAGTCTATGAAAAGGACTTCCTTTTCAGAGGTGGCATTAGTGGTAATATAGAAGGATTGATCAGTCATGTCCCAGTTAAGCTTAGGCAGGTTAAAATCACCTAAGATAATAATAACGTCGTTGGGATCAGCAGCACTAAAAATGCGATCGATTGCATCCACAGCCAGCTGGTAACCATGGATTGGTTGAGAGGGACGGATGTAACAACAACAAATGTAAAGGCTGCGTTTAGAGATAGGGACTCTAGCACAAACAAATTCGAAGTATGCAGTGGATGATTTTTTAAAGAGCCTAGAATCAAAACGAGAGTGTATAGCCAAAAGCACTCCGCGGCCAAGCAAGTTATCTTCTTTATCCAGGCCATCGTCACGATGCAAGTCGAAGTCTTTGGTGAATAATTCAACATTGTTTATATTAGGCGCAAGATTGGTCTCAGTAAGGGCAAAAATGTCATAAGGCAGAATTTGGGAGTTAAGATATACAGTAGAGGTCTTAGTACGTAAACCTCTTACATTCTGGTAGTAGAGCGAAAGACACTTAGGGAGGTTACAAGGGGCAGGTGTAAGATATTCTAGTGGGTTAGGAACGATAGTAGTTCTTAAAATTGGAACGCGTTCTTTGGAGGTACATCGTGCGCTTCGAATTTACGTGAGAAGCGAAAGAGGAAAGATCATTAGCAACATCAGCAGGAGGAATATCGAGATTCTCATGGAACCGATCGAAAATCTGGCGCAGGTCATTAGGATTAGTGGGAAGTCCTTCCTGATGAATTGAAACCATGAGATTTGTTTTGGTAACGCCGTCGATACATACGGAGTCAGGCTTATCATGCAGATAGGCGAGGTATAAGCGGACATTCTCGTAGATTCTACGGTCTCTTAAGCGAGAAAGGACATAGCGGCCATCATCACTCGAATCGGCTAGGTGTTTAGTGAGTTTAGCCGTAGGAGGAAGCATAGGGTCTAGAAACGAGGGTGGTGAAGCGGGGGAAGAACTTTGAGCGCTAGAGGAAGCATTATTAGAGGCAGGGGTGTCAGAAGATGATGGAGAGGGATTTAGTGTATGAGATCGAATAAAGTTAGGGTAAGATGTGCTAGATTGGGTGAGATTACAAGAATTGGTTAGGTTGGTTGGAGGGCAGGAGATGGGTCTAGGATTATTAGAATTATTAGTATTAGGTGAGGGAGAGGACACAGAAGAGAGATCAAATGACACGCGCTTTATGCACGGCAATTTAACAGAAGAGTTAAAATTAGGAAAAGTCCCCGTTTTGTACGACCAGTTATTGTCGGATTTGATCGTGTTGGAAGAGGTGGGTATGGGCGTTTTGGGCTTATGGTTATTTTTAAGCTTAAGACTACGTTTAAAGTTCTTAGATTTAGGCTTATTATAATTACTAGACTTATCTAATTTTAAATCCTCGCATTTAGTGATAGTCATGTTGCCCAGGGGAACGTTGTTGAATAACCATTCGTACTTAGATGGGATCTTTATTTTGAAAACACTAGCATTTTTTGAATTGCGCGGCGATATTTTCTGGCAGTTGATTAACTTGATGCTAAACTTATGAAAAAGGATATTGCGCACATCAGCTTGACGCGGTGCACCGTTAATCAAGAAGGTGGTAGAAACTGGTTCATTACTGCTGCTAAGTCTGCTAAGTCGATTACTCCAATCTGCGGCAGTCCATGTAGTGCCAAAACGTTCGATCAGAGCAGGCGTATTTCCGGTTTTAGTTGCAGGAGGAACTGTTAACTGGTAGGCAGAGAGTGTGGGTCCAGTAGGTGATGCAGGTTCCGAAAAAACAGGTTGTGTATGAACTCGCTGAGATTGTTTGGCAGTAGTTTCAAGCATCTCAGATAGTAGAGATGTGTAGTAGGAAGATTGAGTTTGAGGTCGGATTTGGTCTTGAAGGTCATCAATTTTGGTGGAAATAATCATGACGTCATCGCACATATCATTCAAAGCTATTCGATTCGCCTTGATTTCATTGGAGACATCATCGACTTTGATTGCCAATTCAGCAAGTAGTGGGTCTGGAAGATGGGGAAAGGGTACAGCTGCTTTGGATGAACTTTGAAGAAGTTTAACCTCAACATCGGAGCGAAGAGAGGTGAGTTCTTGATGAATTTTTTTTCCATGTTGGTTAGAATCAAGAATTGACGATTTAAGGTCACATATTATTTTGTCAAAGTGCGACTTGGTCAGTTCATCGCGGGAATTTCTTTTAGTGACCAACTCGGTTAAAGCTGCAATTTGGTTTTCAATTAATTTGAATTTGGACTTGCAGAGATTACTCGAGCACTCGATGGTGTTACTCTCATCCTCTACAAAGTCATCGAACTTTAACATTTGGTCAAGAAGAGAGTTTATTACTAGATAACCACAGTTTGTTGTCCGACGTTAAAGACACAATAGAGTCACTCACACACTTTATAGCGCGTATTAAGTGGGACAGGGAAATGTTATTACATTCGTCGCAGAAAAACAAAAAGTTATCGGTTAGATCTTTGATACACACAATAGCACGTTTACTCAGTCCAACACATGGGGGTGGAAAGATTTGCCACATAGACCATTGCACTGAATTAAATTTGCAGTGGTGTCATTAACCGCACAATTCACGTTACCACAGAGCTGCGACATAATTAAGTTGGGTAATGCGGAAGGTCAGTGAGAAAAGGTATATGGAGCGATAAATGAGAATTGCAAGTAGACAAAATCACTAAATGCAATGAACTTTGGGCGACGACCGAAAATTGCAAGTTGACAAATCGAAATTGCAAGTAAATCAACGGACTGGGAAAGAGAAAATTGAACTTAAATTTGCAGACCGGGAGATACGGAAAAACACGTCCCAACAGTTGGAAGGTCGAATGATATGTATGTATGTATAAGGCTTACATGATAAATATTCTCTTGATAATTTTTATTTATGCGGAATTAAAACAAAAAGTTTACATTTTGTTAAACTTAAAAGTAATTATACTCAAGAAAAAAATAATAATAAAATGTGTTGAAAAAAAAATGTAACAAATGATTAATCCAACTGTTTAGTTTCATCCCTTTTACGTATAGAGGGTATCAATAATGGAGGAAGTGATTCTCGTAATGCCTTTAATCGTTTGCTTTTTTCCTTTTCCAATTTTCGCGGAGTTAGGTCATCATTAGAAGTGGACGGAATCGGGAAATTCTCCGAGCTTTGGGTCAATAGAGCCGAACATCTAAAATATCTTGGCATCGAATAGTCCTCCTTGCCGGCTTTTGCTTCATTGGCCGTTTGAATTGAGTACAAGCTCTGTGAAACCTTATACTTCTCAATTGTAGGCGTATCTTCATAATTCTTTGGCAAATTGCTAAATGAAATTGATGGTACTTCAGGAGTCATGCTAATGCGACTTATTGAGCCAGTAATCGCGAATATATCAGTCTCGCTGGCCACAGGACGAACATTGAAGTGTGGAACACTCTGTGCACTGCGTAAAGGCCTTTTTGGAGGTGAAATATTCAACTTCAAATGGAGATGTCGATCTATGAGTCTTGGACGAAGAATGACTTCATCCAGTTCATCTTTGGGTTCGTCGATCTTTTCGGTGATGGGCTGAACTGGCGATGAGGCCGTTCGAATTTCCTCGGTAATTGGCTCGAATTTTTTTGGTGTCAATGAAATATTATCTTCTGGTGATGATCCCGATGTAATGGTAAACGTTATGCGTTTGTCTGCTGGTTCACTGGAAGGTTGACGATTGATAATGTTGACAGCTTCATCGAGATTTTCTGCAATAAAAAACAAAGTAAGTTTAACTAGTGTATTTTACCCCAAACTAAAAACAAATAAACGACATGAAATGTTGTTAAGGTTTGAAAAGGTATTAAAGGACGTTAAGGAAACATGTTGTTAATTTTATACAATTCTCACACAGATAATTATTTATCTCAAAGATTTGAAAAATAGACTATCTGAACATTGAAAGCAGAAATTCATTATTTTTTTTTTTTTGCTGAAGCACAGAAGATACACATTTTAAAGAAGTCAAGGATAGTAACTCACCAAAAATGGGCAGGATTGCGGTGAAGAATTTGTTTTACACCTTTTAAATTGTACTTAAGCTATGGTGTTCCAAGTGAATTTTCAAAAATTAGAAATAAAAAATTATAATATATAATTTTTGATCTTAATTGAAGCTTATACTTTTACATAATAATGTTTCGCTAACGTAAAAAATTGTTTAAATAAAATGTTATTGAAAAATAAATGTCCGTCATTAGAAGTTGATGAAATTTTTACTAAATGTTTTCTGAAAAAATTGACTAAACTTAGTCAAATGCGTTGGAAAACTTTGGGTAAAGGCAAAATTACTTCGAATTTAAGAAAAATATTTGCATAATATACCTATAATTGAGATTCAAACAATCAAATGGGATTGATGTCACTATCCAACATTTAAATTATTTGTAACGGCTATTCTTGTATTCTTGTTGTCTTTTAACAAGGCTAAAACTTTGTAAGGAAAATTCGTGGTGAAAATGACAATATAAGTCTAGCAGCGTTTCGCTGGTTTATAGCAATGCCATAAACTTAAAAGTAAAAGCAAAACAATAAGGGGAAGTTCTACTCATATTAACAAACTTAAAATTTTGGTCTATGTTAATTTATGACAGACCAGTTTGCTGATTTTACGGTTATGCCATGTTAAATCCTTAAAGTGCAAAAAATAGGCAGAATTTAAGTCATAGTAACAAAGTCAAATTTTTGGTAATATGTCAGTGACATCATCACAATACCGGTTTTATTCTCCCGCCATAACACCTAAAGTTCGTCAAAAGATAGTTTTTATACCCTATCCTAAGGGTATATTAAGTTTGACACATAGTTTGTAACATAGAGAAATAATCGAGATAGACCATATAAAGTATATATATTCGTGATCAGCATCAATAGCGAAATCGATTGAGCGATGACCGTCCGTCCGTCCGTATGTCACCGCTTTTTGGGCCTTAAATTTTGAGCTAGGACGATGAAATTTCATATCTGGGCTTCTGAGAAAAAGATACAGTACAAGTGTAAAACTTTTTTAAATCCGCCCACTGTCACGCCCACTTTTTCATAACTTCACTAAATTGTATGAAACCGAAAAATTTTGTTAAGACCAAATATTTAGGCATTCAGATTCCCTACAATCCACCCATACAAAAGTTTTGGCCACGCCCACTTTTTGGGGGTGTTTTCATCACAAAACCGATTTTTGGGCCTTACATTTTTAACTAGGACGCTGAAATTTCATATCTGGGCTTCCAAGAAAAAGATACAGTACAAGTGTAAAATTTTTTTACATCCGCCCACTGCCACGCCTACTTTTTTATAACTTCACTAAATTATATGAAACCGAAAAATTTTGTTAAGACCAAATATTTGGGTATTTAGATTCCCTATAATTAACCCATAGAACAGTTTTGGCCACGCCCACTTTTTGGGGGCGTTATCATCAAAAAACCTATTTTGATAAAATTTTACATGTAACATCCTCAAACGTTCGACATTATAGCTATATTTGAGTACAAAATGCAATTTGGCCAAGCCCATTTTATAGAGAGGAGGATAGGGTATCATACGATCCGTTCCAGACGGATTGTAGCTTTTCTGTATGTTTTGACAAAGGTACGAGCAACCTTTATCTCATATCAACAAGGATCGTCTTTGGATATGTAAAGGCTGACTGAGTCTAGAATCAAAAACTATAACTGCCAAACTTGTAGTCCGAAAGAATTTGCGTTAATTTTGAAAATTTTTATAATTACAACAGATAGACTTGACCCTGGAACTAACTATAAATGACGATGCTGCAAGGCATTTGACAGGAGTTCTGCATCTTACAAAGCCAGAAACTTATAAAAAAAACACTACTTTTGGAAAATATATAAATCCATTTAAGACAGACCTAAATAAAGACTACCTTTTAAATATTTGTATTAGGAAGGGGACTTCAACAATAGTACGAAATTTTCTTTTAAATATTGAAAGCGTTGCCAGTAGATTACGGGAAACCTTCACATCGGAACGCGCTTTTAAATATTTCAAAACGTCGTTGAAAGAACAAACATTTTAAATTTTTCAACCGAAAAAAGTAGATAAATACATGAACTTTGGATACAAAGAGATTAGTTTGGACAAACGTTAAGTTTATCGAAGCTGAGTAATTGCTAAGGAGCTGAGTAATCGCAAATTTAAGGAAAATCTTGTAAACAAATTTTCATACACCATTAGAAAACCGATTTACTTTATCTAAAATTATTAATTTTTATTTCGAAAAGTGTCATTCCTCTAATGGGAAAGTCGCAATTAGAATCGATACATATAGGTACATACATACATATATACTATTAATTTTGAGGCGAATGTAGTAATTAAATGCAGTGACACAGATATTCTTGTCAATATGTTAGATAGCATGTATCATTTAGTAATTACAGACTTCTTACACATGTGAATACCCGTCTGATTTTCTAAAAACAATCGTTACATACACACATAGACGTAACAAAATTGAATTTGAAATTTTGTAAAATTTGACTAGATTTTCATGTGATTTTCATTGTGATTCACTCAGTTTATTCAATATGTGATCAGCGTGTTATATGGCACTAATATCCCTGCTCATAAGCACATTAATTACATTATGTCATTTTATATAAAACTAATAGTACTATAGGCTTAAAACATTTCCACGCTAATCTAACCAATCCCATGCCAGTAACTCTACGCACAAACCCACTCTGGTCAAACATCATGCTGTGTCGAGTAAGATAGATCTTTGCAATATGAATTAACTCGTCGACCAACCCAACGCAGTGCTAGACTGCCATATGCCTTGGTAGGTGTAGGTGTACACAGAGCCATGTTGGCTTTCTTAACTCGCTCCAGGATGTTGGTATTCTAGCTTAATTTACTATCTAGGATTAGGTCTAAGTACTTGACCTCGCACCCTACCACTTCCAGGATTAGAAGCAGTTCATTCACCACTAACTTCCAAAGAAGAAAGGAGATCGCACCTCCTTATAGTGTACCCCTACTGACGTACCTCCGAACTGAGACCTCGGCCAGCTTTGAGTTGATGAACTTGTTAGTAAGAAACTAGTTCACCAGTGCGCCAATCGTCGGTCGTCTCAATTCCAAGGTTCGACAGTGCGCCTGTAATTGCCTCTGGCTCGACGATGTCAAACGCTTCCATCATGAGGGAAAGTTTATCTGTGCATAAGATGTTGACATTACCTAGTTATGTATGTAGTTACATGGAGAAGCTTTGAAGATCTCAAGTTTTCCTTAGCTACGTATGTATGTCCATACACACATTCATATGTATGCCACCGCCATAAACTTATAGACATTTTTTGTGAGGTACCATTAAAGATAGATGTAATGCGACAATCCAGAGACAATTCGAAAATGTATTGAAAATTGGAGTGACAGGATGGCTTATTGCCATATTCCATTATTAAGCGGAAGGATTACTCTTCCCGATAAAGCGACAATCGTTGGAAAATACCTAAAAGGTGGCCAATGTGCTTCAACAATTCCTGACAGACTTCATAAATCTCAATGAAGGTGCAAATGACTTCACAGTCGTCACTATCTGATCAGCTTCCATGAAAATGCACTTGTAACTGCCCTAAATGAAAAATTAAGGACTATTGATGTACACACTTTATATACGATCATTACTAATGACAATACAGCAAGCAATGATGGCTCGAAATCAGGAATTCCTGATATTTTTATACCCTATCCTAAGGGTATATTAAGTTTGACACATAGTTTGTAACATAGAGAAATAATCGAGATAGACCCTATAAAGTATATATATTCGTGATCAGCATCAATAGCGAAATCGATTGAGCGATGACCGTCCGTCCGTCCGTCCGTATGTCACCGCTTTTTGGGCCTTAAATTTTGAGCTAGGACAATGAAATTTCATATCTGGGCTTCTGAGAAAAAGATACAGTACAAGTGTAAAAATTTTTGAAATCCGCCCACTGCCACGCCCACTTTTTCATAACTTCACTAAATTGTATGAAACCGAAAAATTTTGTTAAGACCAAATATTTAGGCATTCAGATTCCCTACAATCCACCCATACAAAAGTTTTGGCCACGCCCACTTTTTGGAGGCGTTTTCATCACAAAACCGATTTTTGGGCCTTAAATTTTTAACTAGGACGCTGAAATTTCATATCTGGGCTTCCAAGAAAAAGATACAGTACAAGTGTAAAATTTTTCTACATCCGCCCACTGCCACGCCTACTTTTTTATAACTTCACTAAATTATATGAAACCGAAAAATTTTGTTAAGACCAAATATTTGGGTATTTAGATTCCCTACAATTCACCCATAGAAGAGTTTTGGCCACGCCCACTTTTTGGGGGCGTTTTCATCACAAAAACCTATTTTGATAAAATTTTACATGTAACATCCTCAAACGTTCGACATTATAGCTATATTTGAGTACAAAATGCAATTTGGCCACGCCCACTTTATAGAGAGGAGGATAGGGTATCATACGATCCGTTCTATAGGTTGTAGATACATAGATATATATCTACATATATCCATATGTACATACATAGTGTATAGGTACATAAGGTCTTCGGTGATCATCCTACTCCCGCACACCTCCACTATAAAGTTTTTCTCATGCTTGTACCCATTTCTTTGCTTTGTGCCGAAATTTTACTTCTTTGCATGCAAATTCCTAATCACTCCACCACCCCACTGAGACAACATTTTTTCATCCCTTAACCAGACCACCACTTGCACTAAAAATCGGACACATATGTAACTCAAAACATTTTTATGCCTCTACCAAACCACTACCTAATTAGAAAAACCTACATCTTTTTATTGAGCGAGGAAAATGAAATAATAATAACCTGCTCAATGCTCATAATTTTGTTTAATCAGTTTCTTTACTCATTTTCTTGGCAAAATCATTCACTCAGTTGCGTAATATGTGGACAAAAATTCAGAGTGAGAATGGAAACCCAAAACCGGTTTTGCTTACTTTGTTTGCACTCATTACTCACTCATCCTGTCATTATAACTCCATTCTCAGAGAGCGATAACATCTTTCTTTGCTTGCGAGAAATGAGAACACGCCACCTAGGCGGTCGAAGCGGAAAAGAAAAAAATATCGCTTGATGATAGCGATTATTATTTTTATAGGACACGAAACAAAAAGTTTTCCGATTGTTCTTGATCGTTCAACAACCTAGCCACATTAAGTTAACGGGATAATAGTGCATATTTATTATATTTGCAATAATCCTTATTGTTCTATAAACTTTAAAACTAATATGATCATAATACTGAACTGCATTATATGGTTCCAATTTACTTTAACAATAGCTGCCATGTTATGACGTTTTCAAAATAGAGTTCCCATTGAAAACAAAACTCTGAAAGAAGCCTATCATTTTACGTACACACTTCTCTTTGTGATAACACTATTTCTCATATTTCATTAATATGAATATTAATAGTTTACTAATACCAGTACTACCTCATACATACATGTACATACATATGTATATCTTTTGTGCTATCCCCTCATTCATAGATGTAGGATTGTTTTAACTGAGGAGGAGATGACATTAGAAGGCGAAATAAAGTCTTTATAGAAGTGTTGAAGTGTTCCTCCCATTCGAGTGAAGATTGTAACATTCACAATACAAGCGGTTGGAAATGTCAGGACCTGGTTTTATACAACCCTTATTCCACGCGATGTTTTTGATCCCACAAATCAAAATAAACTAATTTAGATTTTCAAATAAGTTAACAAATGAAGAAAACTTACATTTTTAATTAATGTTCACTCTCAGGCGTTCACTATTTTATGAACGATAATTACCGTCATTTCTTCCGTCGTTTTATGGCGTTCAACACCTCATAGAATAACAATCAAGATGCTCAAGCGACATCTATCGTCAAACAATGGGTTCCACAAAGCATTCAACGCCAAATGACGTTCAACGGCGTATAATGTAGATCCATGTCTTATTTTGGCATTCCTGCCAAACTCGTCTGGTTGTGCAGGATGACGGTGGAGAATACACATTGTTCCATCAAAGTCGGAAAAGACCTCACAGAGACCTTTAACGTAAAAAAATGGCAAGGCGACGGGCTGTTATGCGGTGTGTTCAACACCGTTGTTGAAAGAACTGTGCAGAACTCACTCGCCAACATCAGAAGAACAATCTTTCAAAAGTCCAGTCAAAAGTCGGAAGAACAAATTGTGATGTCAGTATAGCTTTTATGAGCATTGAGATGGAAGCGGCTAAGATGGGTTTAACCGTTAAAAGGCAAGGGCAAAACAATGCACGAGTAGATATGTATATGCTGTCAACAAAAAAAGAATATACAACATCGACGCCTCGGACAGAACGTCACCCTCGACCGATATAACTTCGCTGCCTCAAAGCTATGTATAGTTATTAAGGACTTTGTTTACCTATAAATTTAGACAATGACACAAGCGCTGAGATCAAACGAAAATTAACACTTGCCAATCGCTGCTTCTTTGGGCTAAGTAGGCAATAGTGTAGCAAAGCTCTATCTCGAACAACTGAAGTAACCCTATATAAAACCCTGATCATCTCAGTCCTGCTCTATGATGAATGGATGAGGCCGCTCTAGAGGAATGTTATTAGAGGAATTTTTGGAGAGTGGAGAAGTACTGGAGTGTACTAGCTATATAGTAACATCGAATGAAGGCAGCTGGCTAAAAATCGAGCCGTCTGGAAAGGCTTATTCGTTGAGGCTCATGTCCACCCCGGACTAGGTAGCTCCAACGAAGTAAGTACATATAAATAAATACTTCTAAAAATAACGATTTCAAACTTGAAAATTAGATACAAATTTGCAAAATGTTTAATAAAATTTTATACATATAATACTACGATATCTGAGCTGCATGACTCTTTCATTTGTACGGAGTAAGTAAAATCAAATTAGCTGAGATAAACTGGGAAATTGACTCTAGGTGGGCAACAAGCGCTTAATATAAAATACAGTTTCAAAAAAGTCTTTGCTTTTCTGTTTCGACATTAGAATGTTTTGAGCACCATTTTGAACATTTTGCGGGTTTTAATCCCCTGGGGAACAGTAAAATACGTAATTAAGAAGTAATATAATTACATGAAAAATTATGATACGTTAATAAAATAAGTATTTTAATGTACATTACAGCAAACCATTAACAAACAATAATAATCTTGCCTCGCTGTTATAAATTATTGTTTATCTGTCTGTTACGTTTTGTCTGTTCAGATTTAGTTATAGTTTTTTTTATAATAGGTATTATTTGATTAACCAAGTGGTTGCATATAACTGATTTGAAGCCTATCGCGATTTGTTTATCCATTGACGCCTGCAACTTCAGATTTAGCATATTGTTTGTCATTTCCATTCATAACATCGTCACAACTAACGTCATTTTGCATTTGAACATATTCGATAGTATGTAATTATATGTAAAAGAAAAAAATGATAATCGCAATAAAGAAATGTTTGCTATGGTATTTCAAATAAACTTACTTAGCTTTTAAGTAGTTACAGTATCCATATACATATGCAAATATATGTATCTATGTGTATTGTATCAATATGCAAACTTATATGTATGCATGTAGTTAATATGATGTGCTCGCGACATACGTTGAATAATAAAAACTGGCAACTTCTCCTATTGTGAGGTTCCCTTGTTTACTACAAGCGATAGTGAATATGTACATGCACATACATAATATGTGTATTATGTATGTAAGTAGTTGATATAAACGTTGGTTTATTTATTTTATTATCACTTTTTAATTTGTACTTATGGCGAAGTTATCGTTCATCACTTCATTTCGTTGTCTAAATTGACGACAATTTTAAGATAGTACCAGTGTAGTTGCTGCTATGACCTTCGTACATCACACTGATATAAATTCAGATCTATGAACTCTAATTCACTTTATATTACTAAATACTGTTAAATTTTTTACTAATCGTCTTATTGAGAAAAAAGCTAAGGAAATAAGAACTATGATTAACTTTGTAAACTCTACTCCACTATTTTGTAACACAAAGTAAAAGACATGGCCGTCAGTGCGTCGGTTCATACATTATGTAAGAACATACATAGTTTACGTATGTGAAACACTATAACTGTATTAAATGCACTATTAGTGATCCTATAAGACCCTTTAAGCCAGGTATGTGCGGTGGGCAGACATATTGAATTTGTAAGTCAGTTTTTCACATCTTGTATTTATTCCCTTTACTACCAAAATATTAAAAAGACTACTCTATACCCAATGTAAGAAATCATACTCAAACTAAAATCAATTAGAGCTAACGTATAAAAATAAAATGCACAAATGGGCGAACTGACTTCATGACTATACATGGACTTGAATCGGAAGTTAGAATAGACAAAAGGAACATACACTGTTGATTTTAACTCAGTAGTAACTTACAAGGATGGGGTAAAAGTGAACTAGGACGGGATGACTGATGTTTCCTCATTAGCAATATATGTAAGTAACGGTGATGTGCAACTAGAAAGATCCAGTAGTGTGACGTAAGGGTGGATATTTGTATTTTAATAAAAACGTGAACGTACAACTTAACAAAGCGAGCGCAGTCCTTATAAGCCTTAAACGTTTGGTTTACTCCGCACATCTTACCTCTGAAGTTAAGCTTGTATGCTACTTGACATTCATCCGTCCAAGTTCAAATCGAATAAGGTCTTAGTTTATAAACCACGGTTGAACTCCCGTGCACTTGATGCTATCTGGATATATAACATGACTATTATTATTTCTATTTTTATACCCTATCCTAAGGGTATATTAAGTTTGACACATAGTTTGTAACATAGAGAAATAATCGAGATAGACCCTATAAAGTATATACATTCGTGATCAGCCTCAATAGCGAAATCGATTGAGCGATGACCGTCCGTCCGTCCGTCCGTTCGTATGTCACCGCTTTTTGGGCCTTAAATTTTGAGCTAGGACGATGAAATTTCATATCTGGGCTTCTGAGAAAAAGATACAGTACAAGTGTAAAAATTTTTGAAATCCTCCCACTGCCACGCCCACTTTTTCATAACTTCACTAAATTATATGAAACCGAAAAATTTTGTTAAGACCAAATATTTGGGTATTTAGATTCCCTACAATTCACCCATAGAAGAGTTTTGGCCACGCCCACTTTTTGGGGGCGTTTTCATCACAAAAACCTATTTTGATAAAATTTTACATGTAACATCCTCAAACATTCGACATTATAGCTATATTTGAGTACAAAATGCAATTTGGTCACGCCCACTTTATAGACAGGAGGATAGGGTATCATCAAATTTTTGGGCCTTACATTTTTAACTAGGGCGCTGAAATTTCATATCTGGGCTTCCAAGAAAAAGATACAGTACAAGTGTAAAATTTTTTTACATCCGCCCACTGCCACGCCTACTTTTTTATAACTTCACTAAATTATATGAAACCGAAAAATTTTGTTAAGACCAAATATTTGGGTATTTAGATTCCCTATAATTAACCCATAGAACAGTTTTGGCCACGCCCACTTTTTGGGGGCGTTATCATCAAAAAACCTATTTTGATAAAATTTTACATGTAACATCCTCAAACGTTCGACATTATAGCTATATTTGAGTACAAAATGCAATTTGGCCAAGCCCATTTTATAGAGAGGAGGATAGGGTATCATACGATCCGTTCCAGACGGATTGTAGCTTTTCTGTATGTTTTTATCTAATATGCTTTGGTTTATATAATTTTTATTATTTTAGTTTAAGTTATTGGTTTTTGGATCACATGTATGTACATGTAATATATGTAAATATATTTCTGTACATTTAAAAACAAAAAAAAAAGATCGAAGTCAATTACGCTATATTCACTTTGTTTTCACAAATTATTTATGATATATGTATGTATGTATGTACATAAAAAATTGTTAATAGAAATATTAAGATATCAATGTGAAGATTTGAGCGCTTATGTTGTCATTTTTGTTTGCTAATTGTTCGTCTAGATTTTGCTTATTATTTTTGTAGAGCATAATGTCATTTTAGGATGTAATAAATTAAAAAAAAACTAATGTTTTCTTTGAGAAATTGGTCATTTGACTACCTGACGAGCCACACGTCAGGTAGTTGTTACTATGAAGTTGTTACTAGAAAAAAAGGGAGCTACTGATTAATTCTTGTCCGAAGGGAATATCTTTTTTGAGGTTTTTGTAACAGTTGTACTCTTTGATTTTAGTCAGACGCTCGCAAAAGCTGGAGCGAAAGAATTTTGGTGCTGTCTGGGAATCTAACCTCGAACCTTCCGCTCAGTAGTCCAACATTCATTATGCGAATAAAATAGTAACGGTAAAGAACTGGTTGACGGTGAAAAACACAAAAACACGACTTTGCTGAGACAATACCCACAAGACCACAAATAAGTTTTTTATATACTTCTGTAGTTCTGTCTATCTATATATGTATGTACATAGCCAATCTAATCGATTATGGCTAAGCCAACACCAATATATGTATATACATATGTACATAGATTCGGAACTTAGAACAGTAGTTTCATATTCCTCCATCGCTACGGATCTCGAGATTTCATTGACTGGAATCCAAATATGACCTGGTACCCAAATAATATATAAGAATTAAAATATAAAATAAAAAAAATATAAATCCTATTCGTTTAATCCGTAAGATATTCAGAACAATCTTCCAGTGATTTGAGTAAGTATGGAATTAAATACATTTTGTGTGTCATTACAAATACCTATACTTTCACCACCGATTTCCACCTACAATTAGTTAATAAGCCCCACTCTATGTACTTAAAGTAACTTTTAAATTCAAAAACATGTTTTAATTTCTACTTTTATAGACACACCATCCTCCAATGAGTGTCGACTTTAAAGTTTTTTTTTAAATGTAATTTAGTCGAACAAAGCTAAACGTTTAGGGAAACTTTATTTCACTTTTTATTTTCTTGGAATTTCAAAAGTAAACAAAGAAGAATAAAGGTTCGAACTAAAAAATAGACACAAGAAAAGAAACGAAGGTTAAATTTACACTATTTTAAATTAAAAACATACATAGTATGTATGTATGATAGTTGGTTTTCGTGCATGGTATGTACTGTTCGCTGTTTTGCTAATAGCGTACCATACCTACATGCGATAATACCTACAGTTTCTAGTACCACCGCAACACCATGATACTGGTACTGCTACTGGTATTTGCATTGCTGGACGTTTCTTCTTCTTGGGGTTCATCCGTAGGAAGAATATCAGTAATTTCGAAATGATTCAATCTTGTTTCTAATAAGCAAACTTAAAGCCCTATTCTGGTCTGCGACACCAGACCGACGATCAATCCCCAAAACCGCTTGACAAAAACTAAATTGGCGAATGAATATCAATGAAAGAATTAAGAAATCCACTGTAGCCCTCTACTCGTGCAGTAGAATAGTCGTTGAAACTTAAGAACCAAGTCCAAGAATAATCCACTGGTTGTATACGGCTATTGTGAGGCCTACACTTATCTATTGCAGCGTTGCCCGGTGGTGAGCCGCCAACAAGACCATCAATCTTAAAGTCACCACGAAAGTACAATTGCTATAGTGTATTGGACCCACTAGTGCAATGAGAACCAAAAGCAGGATTCAAGGCCATCCTCGACCTAATTCCGCTATTCAAGAATCGGCGGCTAAAAATTCTCTAAAGAACAGCCAATCAAATAACAACAGGCCGAACACGTCAGGCTTTACTATGATACTTCAGGAATATAGAGGAAAAGTAGCAACAACCGACTATATAATGCCATTACTGGACTTCAAAAAACCTTTTACAAGCTTCTATCAGAGTAGAGAAGAATGGAAACAGACAAATACCCAGCGGATAAGCTTTAGAAGTCTCCATTTATGGGTCCAAGATGCACATTGATGTAGGCGCAGATATACTTTCTGATTCAAAATCAGTCAGATGTTCAAACCACTAGCGTTTTTTAAGCGGTGTTCCTAGCTGTGACTGCGATGAAGGAAATACCACATGAGGATGTAACCTTTTTTATCGATGGCCAGTCAGCAATAAAAGCGATATCTGATACTTAAATAAAATTAAAGCTTTGGAAGTGCTGTCGACAAGAGGTGAAGGTTCTTGGAATGCAGCATAAGGTAAGACGCTGCTGGATCCCAGGCCATGAAGGTATACTATAGCATGAAAGGGCTGATGAATTGGCTTGAAAGCTCGACACTTGACTCGGAGCAAGATGACCGCACGGTGGTCATCAATCCGTCCACACCTGTACACGAAACGGAAAATAAAGCTCCAAAGACGGGAAATAACATATGAAATTTTCTGAACACATTTGCTACAGCAAATTGTGAGCTCTATTTAATAAACGAAGAATATGTATGTAGACTTATATTTACAAGGAAAGTAGAAAATCTCGATCTACCATTATAAGATTGATTACGGGGTATAACAAGCTACAGTATAAAATAAATAAATTACGATTAACCAATTAAGACCTACTTATGTAGAGTCTGCAGTGATGAGGAAGTTCATGCAGATACTACTCACATTCCCTGTCATTGCCCTAGCCTTTGCCAGCCAAGAAATAAATTCCTCGGAAGACATTTCTACCAGACCATCGAAGAACTGCCCGGCAAACCGCTGAACCGAAACCCAGTTAATAACTAAACATACAGAAAAGCTACAATCCCTATCCTCCTCTCTATAAAGTGGGCGTGACCAAATTGCATTTTGTACTCAAATATAGCTATAATGTCGAACGTTTGATGATGTTACATGTAAAATTTTATCAAAATAGGTTTTTTGATGATAACGCCCCCAAAAAGTGGGCGTGGCCAAAACTGTTCTACGGGCGAATTGTAGGAAATCTAAATACCCAAATATTTGGTCTTAACAAAATTTTTAGGTTTCATATAATTTAGTGAAGTTATAAAAAAGTAGGCGTGGCAGTGGGCGGATGTAAAAAAAATTTACATTTCTACTGTATCTTTTCGTCAGAAGCCCAGATATGAAATTTCAGCGTCCTAGTTAAAAATGTAAGGCCCAAAAATCGGTTTTATGATGAAAACAAAAAGTGGGCGTGGCCAAACATTTTGTATGGGTGGATTGTAGGGAATCTAAATGCCTAAATATTTGGTCTTAACAAAATTTTTCAGTTTCATATAATTTAGTGAAGCTATGAAAAAGTGGGCGTGGCAGTGGGAGGATTTCAAAAATGTTTACACTTGTACTGTATCTTTTTCTCAGAAGCCCAGATATGAAATTTCATCGTCCTAGCTCAAAATTTAAGGCCCAAAAAGCGGTGACATACGAACGGACGGACGGACGGACGGTCATCGCTCAATCGATTTCGCTATTGATGCTGATCACGAATATATATACTTTATAGGGTCTATCTCGATTATTTCTCTATATTACAAACTATGTGTCAAACTTAATATACCCTTAGGATAGGGTATAAAAATTTTCAAAATTACATCCTTGCTCAAATAATGAAAGGTGTTTATTTAAAGTGGGCGCCGTGCCCCGTGGCTCAGTGGCTCATTGGTTAATGTGTTGGACTACGGATCGATGCGTTCGGGGTTCAATCCCCAGACAACACCTAAAATTTCTTTCACGGCCACAGATGCGTGAGCGTCTGTCTGACAAACATTCGAGATTATAACTGTCATGAAAAAGTTTCTCAAATTGCCCTTCAAAAACGGCATTACAAAGTAGGTGCGTTCTATTCGTGTAAAAAATATAACCAGCACAACATGAATGGTTGTAAGAAGCTAGGCCATGGATTCCATAGACCTGTTGGGCCAAATATTTGTTTTGTTTTTTTTTTGTTCATTTAAAGTCACATTTGATTCATTTTAAATTTAAAATTGTTCTCCAACTTAATTTGAACTTTATTAGAACTGTGAATAGGACACTTTTTAGCTTAACTGGGTATCGGTAAGCGTCTGATAGTGTCTCTGTAAAGGTAATGTACTGAAGAATATTTCGCACGTCCGTCTTGCCACGTACTTCATATTTCAGATGCGTTTACCTCTATCGTCGAATCCGCCGGGGGGAATGATTCACTAAAAATTAAAAATTTGCATCGTGCAATCCGCTGTAGTGAACGGTTCACATGTCAACCACCCTTATCGTGGAACCTGTCGGGGAAATGATTCACTAAAAAGATTTTGAGCAGTTCACAAAACTATGGCGAACTCATATTCTATGACCAGAATCAGAGGTAAACCAACTTGGTGTGCTTCGAAATTTACGTTATACTCGCGAACTGCAGTCGACTAATCAATGGAGTTAAGGAACACTTTAGAATTGAAATCCTACAGGTGAATCCTCAAAGCAACTTGCACTGAAGTAAGCCGAAAAGAAATCATTCAATGAGGAGTACCTTAAACAGATTTTGAATACTCTGTCTTCCAGTTGTTCCAAAGTTGCACTTTATCTATCAATCAACACAGGCACGCCACTAATAAAATGTGTCATATCAGAGACGAAGCGAAGGGAAGTGTGGATCTAGGGAGGTGAAGGTGTCTTCATTATCATTTCATGAAGTGAAAAGAGAAGTAATTTTGCCCAATTTATTCAGCAATATTTAATTATTTATTTATTCCTTCTTCCCGTTACCAAAAATTTAATTCTTAAGTTATCACCACAGATTTAAATTAATCGAATGGGTCAGGTGAATATCAATCCGTTGGGTTCCACGATAGGGGTGGTTTATTTTTTGTAGTTATGAATGGACCTTTAGCTTTTACTTAGAGTAATCATGTTTGACACAATGCGTCTCCTATTGCCATACAATAAGTAGGAAGCCGTTCTTTAACTTTGAGTTTAGATCAGATAGAATAAATCATTGATCCCACGAGCCATTATCGTTTTGTTAACAACATCCCGTGTGTGAAACGAAGACCGAGAATCAGTCTGTTTATCCATTTTGTATTTGGACTATAATCCCAGCAGTGCTATATGATTCAAAAGTGTAGAATTGATCAAAACAGATAAAGCTACCCATGGGGTCTTTGAAAGAAAACTTCTTCATACGATTTATGATTCCGTCTTCTTTTATGGCATATTGAACAGATTATTCAACTTACTGCAGAACAATATCTAGTGTAAATAGTGCATATATGTACATATGTACATACATTACTAATCGAAAAATCTTTGTAATTTAATTTAGCGGAAATAGTGGTGGAAATAGTGATTGTAAGCAGCTAAGAAAGTTGACCGAAGAAATTCGGTGGTTGAGCAACCTGAACTGTAACGCGATAAAAATAGAAGTTAAATAACCTTTGTTGCTATTATAAGGTGGTCATAATTTACGAATCTTCCTTCCATAAGTTGATTGCGCCGATTCCAGGATATAGTTGTGAATTGCTTCAAGCATTGTTAGTGAAAAACTGAATTGAAGTTGAAGAGCATGCAAAATCACACCGGAAATGAATCCTTTTCTTAAACCAAATCGAAGCGCATTTAGCATTTAACTCAGTCTTATTGATTTCGGCTTAGTGAGTTTTGCAAACGCTATTGCCTCTTCTCATGTAGTATAAGAGTCAGTACAATTTCCAAAATGCCTTGTCCACAGCCACAGCAAAAAAAAAACCTATCAAGGGTCAGAAAAAAATCCAAAGAAAAAATCAACTTCAAACAATACCATAAATAAACATAAATTATTAGTATATCGTATCAAAGAGTGAGTCGCATTTATCTTTCACTTTATTCGTGTGCCATATCTAACAAACTAATTAAAAAATCAATCAACTCCATGACAACTCCGCCTAACCATGTACATGCACATATATTTTTCAAACAATACAACTACATTATTGTACACTGGTATTTCCTTATTCTCTATTGTTTTTTAAACAGTTTAAATGCTTCTTGGTATGTGATTCAAAGTCAGTTCTCTTATAAATAATTCAATGGTATAAAGTGATAATAGTACGTCATTGCAAGTAAAATTTTACTTTGAAATTATGATTATGATGTTCTTTACCTTCCAGTCTCTTGATCAATTTATCTTGATCGATATCTTTAGGCGAAGAAATATCCTTAGCTGCGTGCACTCCCGGCAAATAGGATCTCGTACTTATCCTATTTAGTTTGGTCGGCTGATGATCCTGGAAGATTTGCGAATTGGCAAATACAGCTAAGATCTCAGGACCCAGCATCGGTACATTCATTTGAGTTTCTCTTCGGTAATCTTCTTCATGTATCTTTCCACTGTCCATTTAAAAGACAAACAATTGTTAAAAATAAAATCGATTTGGTCATGTGCTTCGCATTGTCTCACCTCAGCATGGAGTTGCCCCTTCGCAGTGGCTGGTTACAAACCGGAAGGTTGTTATTGTCGATCGTCTGTATTTGCCCGAGAACGCCATTCTTCTCGGCAATGTATTGCTCATCTTCATCCGGATTATAATTTGCTGCGGAAAAACAGGAACATGACTGAGCATGATTTGGTACATACATACATATGTATGTGCATGCAAAACATTCGCACAACTTCTTACTATCTGCGATTAAAAATTGTTCAAAATAAAAACACTTACCTATTGATTCATCATAGCAGAATCTCTCTTCGAAGCAATTCCAGTAGATATCTTCCCAGCAACTATAATAGTCAGTCAGTTAGAAAGAAAATCTTCAACATTCTAAAATTGAAAACATTTACCTCTGACAACATCGACACATTTTTAATGCGATTCGCCAACCGACAGATAATGGTGTTATTATTCCTCTTCTTTTCACTCTCCTTTCAAAAAACCAGCTTCGAAATTCAAGATTGTTTTATTTCAGACAAATAGATTTAAGCACGAAAGAAAAAAAACTAATTTCGCGAGAGAGCCGCTGACAACTGAGTAGTGAGCATCAAAAAACGCAGTCTTCTATTATACAATAAACATTCCGGACGCTACCTGTCTTTATGGCCACATAGAATAGCTGTTCGCATGTCGTTCACCAAATCACCTGTATAAATCGAAAATTTTGTTTGCTATATGTATTATACTGATAAGCGAGAAGTGTGAGTGTAGTGTTGGTTTGGTAAATACTGAAGGCAACAGAAATTATCTCAGTGGCTTTATGTGGGTACCTACCCACAGTAAATCCCTCGTCGGTGTACGATAACGAGCTACACTCTTTCATATTCATTTACGTTCTGGAGAGTAACCAAATGAAAAGTTTACACATTTTAATTTGATTCACACTCTAAGAACCAGAATTGTGAAAGTTCCAGATTTTCGGGCTTCAAGACGATTGCGAGTTCTCAAAATAAATAGTTAATGAGGATAAATGAATCGGTGAACAAATAAATTTATACTCGAGAAAGCACGATGATTCCCAAAGAACAAAATAATAAAACTGCCATGGATATTGCGGCTTTTAGCGTAAATATCAATTTTTGTACTTTAAACGGTTTATCTTCGTTCGGACAATCAAATGTGAAATATGTTGAAAAAAAAATTTTCAACAATTACAAGTGTAGAGGGGATTGTAGGCGACTGGAATCCGTGATCATTCAATAGTCGTGCTCCTTCCATTTAATGTAAAGCTCAATTACTTCTGAATTGGATTAGATTTTCAGGGAAAACATAGCTGCGAACCCTATGTATGTTTATATCTGGACCGAAATGTGTGATATCCTACCCGCCTTTCTTCAATTCAACTAGTCCGCCATTCACGTAGGGGTAGTAGTATGAAATGTGTGTATGATATAGGTTTTAAGCTAACCTACATGTCATGCTCATATGTACATACATATGTGTGTAAGCTGTTTACCAGAACGAGATAAACTCTTTTGAAATACTTATGTACATACATATGTACGTGTGGTGACTTTAAACAATACGAATCAAACTTGCCATATCTATTCCAATAGTACAATAAATCTGTTGTGTGCAAGATGTATCAAGTGATAGTGACTGTTGCGGCTGGTCAGTAGCAACTGAGATCCTTTGTCAACCTCCCAATGAAAGGCAGTTAGTTTGCTGGGATGGTTACAAAACCTAAGTTTAGTTTTTTTAATTCATATATTTAATTCAATTTACTTACAATATCTCCTAGTATACTTATGGTTAAATTAGATTATCTTTTTATGCATTAGCACAAGAAAAGGCGGGAAATATCGAACAAAGGCAAAAACACACAAACGTCAAAAAATGGAAAGCGCCAACAGTGGGGACCGGGGAGAGCGTTTAGCCATTTTAGCCGCAAGTTAGCCATAAGAAGGGCAACTAATTTATTTTTGGGCCCATAACTGCGTGCGGTGGACTGTTCACAACAGTGAGCATAAGAAAGAAATATTGGTACTAAGCACAATGGAAAACAATCTGTGGATGCACAAGCCGAAAAGCGTTTAATGCTGCATCTGCAAAACAAATTTGTGTTGACTATGGAAGACGTTAAGTAATTTCATACAGTGCCTGGCCTAATCAAGCGAGATATACATAATTGTATATAATACGCTCTGTGTCGTAATTTCTTACATTTTGGCATCGTTTATTACAAAGTGCCAGTTCACAGATAGGATTTCTGCATATCCTTTTGGGATACCTACAAAATATCCATAATTAAAATCCCCAAACTAATAAATCCCCAACTTTTGAAAAATCCCCAAATCCAAAATCTCCAAGCACAAAATCCCCAAATCAAAAATACCCATGTTATCCCTACGATCTTTGAGGAGCAACGAAGAGGAGCGTTAGCGGAGCAAGTGGTCAAGTAATTTCTCTGATAGGCTAGAACTATAGAGGATTTTTTGTTTTTTTGGATTATGTATTTGGTCATTTTGATTTATGGATTTTGATATGTGGATTTTAGTTTGGGGATTTTGTGACTGGTAATTATGGAAGCAATCTTGTCCTTTTATCGAATACTGTCATTCGTCCGCAATTTTTGTGCTTAGAATACAAAGGTGGCCTATTAATGTCAGATTGTGGAAAGTTCCCCTCTGGTGAGAATTTTTCAGTTTAGAAATGAATTAAAAGACAAAGTGTAATCTTTTACTGGTGTATTGGTGCGTTGAATGAAGGGTTCCAGATTTGATTCCCAGACAATTCTGAAAGTTCTTTCATGGTCCCACTTCTCGCGAGCGCATAACAAACATCCGAAGCATAACATTCAAGAAAAACTTTCTCAAATAAAAATCAAACACGACATTAAATAGTAGACTCCTACCACTCGGGTAAAGAACACAACACGCATAACACGAATGGTTGTGAGAAGCTAGGCACGTGGACATGTTCCAAAAGTTTTTGAAATTTGGTAATCGCTTCCAAAAACACCAGTGAAGCAAACCAACTCTGTAACATCGATTACTGTAAATCAATATCAAATTTTCAGTCAATACAAAGACTTCCTCAAGGAGTACGAGAATGAGCAGAACCGTTCTATCTCTGGAAGATCTATCCGAATGCATGATCCGAAATTCTACATACATATGTATGTACATTGTAGATAGACTGTGAAACAGGAGGGGTGAGGAGTGCTTTCTCACTAAAGCACTTCCTCTTGCTCCAGGCGTCAGAGGACGAATTCTCTAGATGGAATTAACGCTGGCATCTACAGTTCCAATCAGGCCGAACTAATAGTGTTATCCCATATAATTCGTGGTTCGTGTCCTGTTGTGTAGCCGAACAATTAGCGGAGGCCCTGGAATGCTATAAGCCAGATATCACCGACATCCAGGAGATGCGGTGGGATGGGCCCGGCAAAAGAAGGATAAGAAAATGTGACATATACTACGGTGATTGCTGCAGAGAACAGAAGCAGCGTCTACAGCGTATTTGGGTGCGAATTTGTTGTAAGCGGCAAACTTCGGCATGAAGTCCTGAGCTTAAGACACGTCAGTGAACGTCTTATACCAATCCGCATCAAAGCGTGATTGACCAATATTAGCCTGATATGCGCTCACGTCCCCATAGAGGAAAGAAATGATGCTACCAAAGAGTGTTTCTACGAGCTCCTCGACAAGCCATATGAGCCATGTTCTAAATATGACCCAAAATAGGAAAGAACGACATCTTTGGAAAGCATAGCCTACACGATTCCACGTCTGGAAATGGACTTAGGCTAATTGACTTTGCTGCGCGACGTAATGTTGCTATAACTAGCACACGATTTCCTCACTGTATTCATAATGGAACATGGCGGTCACCAGATCATCAAAACGTCAATCAAATTAACTCGGACCACTACCTAGTTGCAGCCAAGGTGCGTCTACAGATATCTCAGACGCCACAATAAAGGAAAAAAATTGGTGCATGTATTGGAGCACAAGTGGCTATAAACTTTGACAACAACAACACATCAGAAATCAAACGAAGAGTTACACTTACCAAACGCAGTTTCTTTGGTCTAAGAAGGCAATTGAGTAACAAGGCCTTGTCAAGAAACACTAAGGAGACTCAATATACAATGTATATAAGACCCTCATTATCCCAGTCCTGCTGCATAGCGCAGAGGCATAAAGATATCCTTGATCGTTTTGAACGCAAAATTCTTCAGATGAGTTTCGGTCTTGTTTACGTTGATTGGATTTGGAGGAGAAGATTTAGCAGCGAAATCTATGAGTTGTACAGCGATATCGACCTGGTCAGAAAAGTAAGCATCATTCATCTAAGATGGCTACGACATGCAGAACGAATGGACGTTCCAGCCCGAAGAGTCTTCGAATCCAACCCGGAGCGACAACGCAGTAGACGGAGACCTCGTCTTAGGTGGCGCGCACATGTGGAAGAGGACCTCAACAAACGTGGAGTGCGCAACTAGAGGCAGTTAGCCAAATATCGCGCTAGCTGGAGGAGAAGATATAACCGCGAACTCTATGAGCTGTACCTAGATATGGATGTAGTCCAAAAAGCCAAAACACGTCGACTACACTGGCTCGGCCACATCGAGCGCTTGGACAATAATGCTCAAGCAAAGAGGATCTTCGAATCACAGACCCCAGGTTCGAGACGACAAGGAAGACAGAGCCTCCGTTTTAAGGATCAAGCTATCGCGGATGCCAGAGCGCTTGGTCTAGACAACTGGAAGCAGCGTGCCCGGGATCGAAGAGAGTGGAATGCTGCCGTGCCTCAGGCAGAGACTCTTCACGGGTTGGGAGCCCGTTAAGTAAGTAAAGTAAGTAAGCTCTTAATTGGACATAGTTGTGTCTGACCACTTGTTCCAGCGCTTCTTTCCTAGGAACTAGCCCTCAAGGTTGAAGGTTGTACATCGGGGTAACTCTGCAGTACTTGGTCGGTCAAAAACATGACCGATGAATTAAATCCAAGCATTGCTTGTCCGATCCTTAAAGCCCCTTACAAGATCTTGTCTACTCACAAGTTATGAGCGCTTAAAAGTATTTTCTGATTGGTTCATTTCAGTTGAGGCCAGGAAAGTCCACCATCGACCAAATGCAGCGTTATTGAAAGAACGTCTTGGAATTAGTTAAGGACATTATCTCTCTCGAATCCGGTTAATTTGAACAATGACAACAGCGCTGATATTCTCGAATTCTTGCCAATCGCTGTTGCTAGTTCTGAATGTTACAACCTTGGAAGTAGTTTTAAATGTTGTTAAAACTGCACTCAGCAGCTCGTTCGCAGAATACAACGAAAACATGTGAAAAGGACTGCAAACCTGGAAAGTTAGCAAAACCATAACCTAGTGCCCTTTCTACCATTAGGCAAAGAGAGCGCTCGATATAGAGAGAAGACAATAAGTCGCTCTATACATCGGACACATCCACCCGATGTGGTCACACTGGGACTGGTGACATCCAGCCCTTGCTTGAGATGCGAGGAAGAGGAAACAAGCCTCGAGTACTTTTTGTGCGAATGCCCTGTATTAGGGGAGATAAGATAAAAACACCTGAGAAGACACGTCCTGCCCGGGCTGAGTTATCTTCGACGTAACAGTTTCGAAGAAATCCTGGAGTTCATTAGAAATACAAAATGCTCGTTGACCCTCAAAAGCAAGTTATACTTGATAATTAATATTGATAAAATGTTAGGCATTTAACATCTCTGGAAAGAACATGCAGAAGCTGTTATACTACTGTAGATAAAACCTAGGGATGGAGTTCAGCATTATTGAGATAGATGTATTTCAAGATAATTAGACTCATCATAATATAAGCGGCGTAAGACCAGCAAAATATTTACATTTTATCTTTCGCTGAGTTACATACATGAAGGTACTGGCATTATCTAGCTTCCTTCAAATAAAATAGAGTCGAATCAGATTTTAACCTTTACAAATAAACTCTTTTTGGCACAAGCTACTACATTCATATAATTTATAAAATTCCTAACGTACGTAATTTGTAACTCACTTTCGAATGAGACGATCGGACCCCAGTTAAAGGTTATCGTGGTAATCCATTAAAAGTGGAAAACTTCGTTAATTAAAGGGTTTTTCAATAGGTGCGTAATAATTTTGTATTTTAATACAAACGCACCCTTACACTGTTTTTATGATCTGTCAATGTCAAAACGTTATTTTTACATTTTTATCATGGTGAAGGTCACGAACGAGCATCTTTTGGTAATTATTAAAAATTACTGAGTCGATGGTCGCAACTTTAAGATCGCTTACTTCAATTTTCGGTGGTAATAATCGTCCCACCAGACAGGCTTTGCATGCTATAGTGGATAAATTCGAGTCAATATATTCACTATTGAATGTTTCTGTGCCAGTGAAACAGCGCACTGGTTGAAGTACTGAAAATATTGTAGCCTTAAGTGCATCAGTTCAAAATTAGCTAAATCATTCCGTTCACAGGAATTAGGAATCTCTCAGTCCACATTCTGGCGAATTTTGCGTAAAGGTCTTGGCCTATACCCTTACAAGATCAAATTAACTCAACAACCTCTTGATCATTTGAACCGGCGAAACTTTTTCGATTGGGCTCTGCAAAAGTGTGAATCCTGAATTTCATCGAAAAATCATTTTCAGCGATGAATCTCATTTTTGGCTTAATGGGTTTGTAAATATGTATTATTGGAAAGAAACAAACTCATATGTGCTTCAAGAGACTTCAATGCACCCACAAAAGAGTGGAGGTGTGATTGGACCGTATTTATTCGTCGATGAAAGTGATCGCCATGTTACAGTCAATGGAGTTCGCCATCGTGCCATTTTGGAAGACTATTTTTGGCCAGAATTGGATGGACTTGACATCAGTGATATGTGGTTCCAATAAGATGTTGCCACATGTCACAAAGCTGGTCATACAATGGATCTATTGAAGAGGGTCGAATGGCCACCCCGCTCATGCAATTTAACACCGTTGGATTTCTTTTATGGTGTTACGGTAAGTCGTTGATTTATACATACCAACAAGCCAACAACGTGAGAGGAGCTCAGGAACATTATCAAACGCGAGATTGCCAACGATATTTCATGGCGATAGCGGCAAAGAAATTTGCAAGTATACCCACATCAAAGCGACAGTTTTGTCGCAGAATTTACGAAAATGTACTCCTCATCAGAGGAACAAGTGCTTTTTTCTTGTCTTCACCATTTATCCTTATTCTTTACATTTTTATAATGTTCGTGTGATAAATTTTATAATGCACTAATTGACTAACCAACTAAAACGCTGGCACAAAAACTGTCTAACAAATGGCTGTTTAATGGTAGCATCTACTCTGAAACAAAGGATTTAATATGTCCTGTCCAAAATCAGGTGTTAACAACAAGAAAGTGAACTACAAGAAGTATATTTACCCTTATTCCCCGTGGATTGTCGTTTTTTAAGGTGTTTCATTTTTTAAGAGTTATTACGGAAATTTAACAGAAATTGAACGCCACAAACGCCTTCATCGGTAAGTAAGTAGGTATGTATATACTCCACAATCAGGGTTTTACGGCGTTCTAATAAAACCCCATGTCGAATAAGGGTGATTATTACTAAGTAACCGAACGCACATGGCGACGTCTACAGAAAGTGCACGTTTGTTAACTGAATACGAATAATAAAGCGCCTAACCAACTAAGGTATCACCTGTATCTGCATCATCCAAAAACAGTCATCGAAACCAATAGCCTAACAATATACATATCATATTTCGGCAGAACAATATATACAATGCACTGATGAGAACATGGCATGTGAGATACATACATATAACATTGATCAACAAGGCAACAGAGGAGGATTCTTAGTAGACACAGCCGTCCCACTCAGCCGAAGATCAGTGTTGTTGACCCAGTGTTGACATCGTCCATGAAAACTACTAATGCTTACGTAACTTAGATCTAAAAGATAGGATTGTTCAAACTTTTCAAAAAAACGGTGATACATGTCATTTACTTAGAATTTTTCTACAGTGAAGCATTAGTATAGTATAGAATTATTTAGTATTAAGGTCTCTAAAATAATATTTGTTGCTATTTAATGAACAATAAAGATTGTATATATTATAATAATAATAATGCGATATATTTAGGTTTTATAATTGTAAGAATCTTTCATTGAAAGACTCCGAATTAAACAATTAATTAATTAATTAAATTATCATTAATTTAAATAATTAATTAGTTAAATTAATCTAAATAGTGAATATAAACTGCTTCATCTCGTTTGTAATCAAGCACTTAGTCACGACAAAAGCTTGATACAGCATTTGATAGCATATACCCGAACTAACTAAAATCAGCCTTAAGTACAGTACCTTTTGAGGTTTGAGTGAAAATTCCCAATTCGGCTCGAATTGTGGCCCTACAGACTTCAGCCATTTAGGCAGTCAAGCGTACAGATAGACAGACCGACAAACAGTCAGACAGACAGAATTGAAGGATGGAGTTCGAATTTTTTCAAGAAAACAAAACCAATTTGACCCATTTTTGACGCAAAGAGACTATGACCCAACTTTTTAAAAAATACCTCTTTTTCAAAATTTTTCCAGCGAAAATTCCATTGATTTGCTTATCAGCAATCATTTACAATAAACAGAAAACGATTCATCACTAATTTCAGTGCATTACACAAAAAGTCACCAATTATTTCGTTGGGTTAGTAATATCAGCATATATGTATGTACGTATTATGTAAACATTATGTGGATGAGGTTTGATAAAGAGCCCAGATTCTGCAATGAGCTTATAATGAGGATGTCCTCTGCCACCAGCGTAAAGAAACAGGAATGGTATTTCATTCTCCCACCTTGCATCAACCTGTTTATCTTCAAATTAGTTTTTCGATTTGTGCATATGTTTGGGAGATTGGTGTGGTTTGGTTGAACTGGCTGCCAACTAAGAAACGCCAACACACTTAGACCAGCAATAGATCCATTGTGATACCACACGGATTATAGGAGAACGTTTCTCTCTACCTACTCGTTTTGAATTTCTGATGAAGCGTAAGAGGCTCTTGATATCTATGTTTATCAGATCGCCTAAATCATTATAATAGAAGCCTCCTAAGTGAAGCTTCCTTCTGCGGGAGAGAGCTGAGCAGAAACAAAGAAGGTGGAGAATGGTTGCAACCTGTTCTTCACCCATGCAACTTCTACAAAAGTCGTTCATTAAAATGCCCAACCTTGTAGCATGCTTCCCTATTAGTGTCCATCGACTCCCATTGTAAGGCCGATATGCAACCTGTTAACAGAAATCAAATTCTTAGAGCGTTTTAAATCCATCTTTGCCCAAATTTTACTTGAATTTTAGTTTGCAATTAGCGATTGGTATGTCTAAGGTGCCTTTGTCCAGAAAATGGATAAAGTTGTTCTTATTTTGGCGAGTTCACCGGCCTTACAGTTCCCTGGAATATCACTGTGCCCTGGCATCTAAGAGTCATCTCCGTGAGAGACATTCGGCAATCTGGAGGTACTAGAGAATTTATAGAGATCGATTTCAAGGATTTGATAGCTACTTAACTGTTCGAAAAGATGCGGATATCTCTAGCAGATGTCACTCTTTAAGCCAAGATAAGACTTCTTTGATCGTAATAATTTCCGCATGGAACTCGCTTCAATGATTTGGTAGACGGATGGAGAGCTTAAGATCAAGACTGTCTCAAGACTGACAAAACACCTCCACCAACTTCGTCTTTGGTTTTTGAACCGTCAGTGTCGAAGTGAATCGACTCATCTTCATCATCATGCTTCTTCATTCCAGAGTGATCTGGAAGGTATGGTAACGACGATGTTCTTATCAAAATTTGGATGTGGGGTAGTGTAGTCCGTGTTTTCGAGAAAGATTTTGAAATTATTAAGAATGGCGACGTGGTCAAATTCTTTTCTTGACCACTGTAGGGTGGCTTTGAGGCGAACGGCAGCACGGACTGCAATTTGCTTGCTAAATATAAGTCCAGTGCCGTAGAGGGAATTGTGCGTAGTGCACCGCTTATGCACAGACAAGCTGTACGCTGGACCTTGCTTAGACAGTCGCGTTTTATAGCGACTTTATATACAAAACAATCACCCCGTGTGTGAGTATCGGTTTAATTACCCCTTGTCTGATGGTTCAAAGGAAAATATAATCACTACCAAGCTTCAATTGTTTTTATAGCAATTATTGTTGCGACTTTTTTTTGCTCCGTGACCCTTTTTTGACGAATTTCTGAAATTATTTAACGGCAACCCTGGCTATGGGTATAGGTGCAAGTAAAAATGAGAGACATAACAAACTGCGCATATATTTGCCCGAAATTACGAGTCAGGCAATAGCTATAAAGCTATGATACCTTTATCGGGCGTAGAGAAATAATCAATCCATGCGGAAAACCCATATAAAATACAACCGACTAATCACACTATGTAGATAATATCGATATCATTACCAGAACGAAGCGAGTTGTTTCTGAATGTTTCGCAAGTGTAGCAGAATATTACAGTTCATGTTTTATTTTCAACATGTGGAGAACAAAGTGCAGAGTCACCCAACAACAAAACATTTAATAAAATATATATTTCTTCGTCACTTTAATTTAGTTTCTCGCAATATGGAAATGGCTCGAACATCACTCAGATCAATGCTAACAATTAATTAGATACATATTATTAATGCTTAGTAGGCAGAAATTGATAGGTAAAAAGTCCCGGCTATTGAGCAGTGCTGCCACTAAGAAAAAACAGTCATATAAATATATGTATACATAGACAGCGTATGTATATATGTAGCTACAAATAATGATACACAAGAGATTAGTTTTGACCTTAGTTTAGACTATAGTGTTTATGGTAAGGTATCAAAATATCAACTGTATTCTGTAAATGAAACGGACCTTAGTGGCTTTGGTAAGCTATAAACTGCATATTCACATACTTCAAGCTAATGATTAAGCTGACTCAAGAAGTCTAGTAAAGATATCTGCTTACAATTGTTGAAGGTGACACACGAGTACATCTATGTATGGAAGATCATACAAAAAATAAGCTAATAAACAACTCAATTCAAGCTTTTCGCGTCAAATTTACGAAACACGTTGGATCTTTTTCATCAGAGTTAAGTTCCAACTTTTTTTATTTATAGAACTGTTAATTCAATTTAGATTCATTTTGCTAATTGAATCTGTAAAAAAAACATATTCAACTCGTTGATACTGGTACTAACCATTCTAATAATAAAGTCGATTTTAACCAATCCTAAAATCAAATGTTGTTTATCATTGAGTATTGGTCTCACATTAATATAAACAATGAAATTAAAGACAATAAAAATCGTTGTCATTATTAGAAACATACTTCTTTAAAACAGACCTCTTCATGTATCTATGTATCTATACCCCATCCCAAAGACCATCTGTTGTTTCTTTTTATACCCTGCCCTAAGGGTATATAAAGTTTGACACATAGTTTGTAACATAGAGAAATAATCGAGATAGACCCTATAAAGTATGTATTCGTGATCAGTCCGATCAGTCCGATCAGTCCGTTCGTCCGTCCGTCCGTCCGTCTGTCTGTATGTCACCACTTTTTGGGCCTTAAATTTTGAGCCAGGAGGATGAAACTACATATCTGAGCTTTTCAGAAGGAGAAGCAGTACAAGTGTAAAAAATTTTAAAATCCGCCCACTGCCACGCCCACTTTTTCATAACTTCACTAAATTATATGAAACCGAAAAATTTGGTTAGGACCAAATATTTAGGCATTCAAATTCCCTACAATTAATTCATACAAAAGTTTTGGCCATGCCCATTTTTTTGGGGCGTTTTAATCAAAAAACCGATTTTGATGAAATTTTGTATGTCAAATGCTCAAACGTTCGATGTTATAGCCATATTTGAGTACAAAATGCAATTTGGCCACGCCCATTTTATAGAAAGGAGGATATGGTATCATACGAACCGTTCCAGACGGATTGTAGCTTTTCTGTATGTTTGAATCATATGTTATTTTAACACTGACAGCTTTCATGCGCTCAAGAAATTGACAGACACTCAGTATCATATTTTCGCGGTATGAAATGGATCGACTTACGCTGGAACAATGGTTGGAAATATTGCAAAGCTATTTCCAAAGAGGATGCTGTGTTGCCCAAACAGTGCGAATTTTGAAAAGAAATTTCGGTCGAAATAAAGCACCAACTGCAGCTGGTGTACGCAAGTTTATGATAAAAGTGAGACTGATTTCCTGATTGATAACCAAACATATTCTCGTATTCGTCCTGTGCGCTCAATGGAGAATATTGTTGTTACCGAAAGTGTGCGCCTGAACTCGAGAACCTCAACGCGCCAACTGAACATCAATCACACTAGCTTGAGGAGAATTTTGCATAAAGATCTTGGATTATTTGCTTACAAGGTCCAATTGACTCAGGAATAGAAGCAAAATGAACACCCGCTTCGTTATCGCTTCTCTGTTTGGGCTTTAGTCAAGCAGCTCGAAATTGACAACAATTTTGCCCAAAAAATCATCGTAGGCGCTACGTAAACAAGCAAAATTGCCGCATTTGGGGCTCAGAAAATCCACACGTAGTCATTCAGAAGCCAATGCATCCTGAACGCGTGACTGTTTGGTGTGGTTTTTGGAGTGGCTGCATTATTGGCCCATTTGTCTTCCAAGACGACAATGGAAGAAACGTTACAGTTAATGGAGACCGCTGCCCAGGTATGATAACCGATTTTTAATGGCCAGAAATTGAGGATTTGGACTTGGGCGAGCTATGGTTCCAGCAAGATGGGGCTACGGCCCACACAAGCCTCCCAACAATCGTGTAATCAGTCGTTTTGTGATGTTATTTGTCCAGCATGGAGCTGCGATTTGACGCCATTGGATTTTATTTTTGTGGGTGCCATTTAAGACTGATGCTTTGCGAACAATCCAGAGACGATTTAGGCACTCAAAAACAATATTGGTCAAGCTATACGTAAAATAGAGGCCAAAACCATCGAAAATGTATTGAAAAGTTAGGTTGGCAGGATGGCGTACTGCCAAGCCAGCAGTCATTTGAATGAAATATCTACTATTCCACAATTAATCTTTACTCCTTTCAATAAAGCAACAACAACAATATCGTTTTTAAAAATAAACCAACAGATAGCCCAACCAAAAGAAAGAGGTAGTGAGAGGGTAAAACAGTTCTCTTCCATGGAAAATCTTACGAGTTCTTGGACAATATATTTCTAAATTTTAGGTTAGCTTTGGACAATCAGGGTTAGGAAGATTACTACCTATAAGTATAACACACAAGAGTGGGCCCATCCCTCTCCCTATGGGAACCTGTAAAAAGGTACGAAAAACTAAACAATCGATTCTTCAGAGCAATTAATTTCCCCTTTCTTTCCTAAAGAAAGAAGTAGTTTATTTGCTTTTCAGCTATGTATAACCTCATATTCACACAAAATGTATGTAATATCTTCTACAACATGCAGGAGTATCTGTACGCATCGGAGTCAGTAAGTACAACTATGTACATATATTCGCGTGCTTCCTCAGAAGGCAGTAACCAGAAAAGATTTCTAAAAGTAAAAGAGTGTAAAATGTCAAATCAGTTGGTACTTCGATTCTGATATTACTTCTTCCCCCTGCTATTTAGATCAGTTATTATATATGTATATAAAACTATGTGGCAAAATGCGTATGTTTCCCTCTATCGCCCGTAATTTTTAACCAATTTAGTTGTTTTTTTTTAAATGTAGATAATTATGGCACAAAGGTGATAAACAAAAAAATTACAAAAACATTCAAATCATTGAGTATAAAACTAAGACATTTTTGTGTGCGATACCCTTGTGGTACATACAGCTGAATACAACAATAAAAATGCATTTGACGCGCTATGTGTGTGTCTGGCGAAGCAGGAAATAGTTTCTAGTTTTAAGATAGTGTCTTATATTTTTATACCCTATCCTAAGGGTATATTAAGTTTGACACATAGTTTGTAACATACAGAAATAATCGAGATAGACCCTATAA
Organism: Xylota sylvarum; assembly: GCA_905220385.1. Classification (NCBI taxonomy): domain Eukaryota; kingdom Metazoa; phylum Arthropoda; class Insecta; order Diptera; family Syrphidae; genus Xylota; species Xylota sylvarum. The sequence goes on along the minus strand of LR999957.1, from coordinate 62,139,937 downwards.
AGTATATATATTCGTGATCAGCATCAATAACGAAATCGATTGAGCGATGACCGTCCGTCCGTCCGTCCGTCCGTCCGTCCGTATGTCACCGCTTTTTGGGCCTTAAATTTTGAGCTAGGACGATGAAATTTCATATCTGGGCTTCTGAGAAAAAGATACAGTACAAGTGTAAAAATTTTTGAAATCCGCCCACTGCCACGCCCACTTTTTCATAACTTCACTAAATTATATGAAACCGAAAAATTTTGTTAAAACCAAATATTTAGGCATTCAGATTCCCTACAATCCACCCATACAAAAGTTTTGGCCACGCCCACTTTTTGGGGGCGTTTTCATTACAAAACCGAGTTTTGGGCCTTAAATTTTTAACTAGGACGCTGAAATTTCAAATCTGGGCTTCCAAGAAAAAGATACAGTACAAGTGTAAATTTTTTTTACATCCGCCCACTGCCACGTCTACTTTTTTATAACTTCACTAAATTATATGAAACCGAAAAATTTTGTTAAGACCAAATATTTGGGTATTTAGATTCCCTACAATTCAGCCATAGAACAGTTTTGGCCACGCCCACTTTTTGGGGGCGTTATAATAAAAAAACCTATTTTGATAAAATTTTACATGTAACATCCTCAAATGTTCGACATTATAGCTATATTTGAGTACAAAATACAATTTGGCCACGCCCACTTTATAGAGAGGAGGATAGGGTATCATACGATCCGTTCCAGACGGATTGTAGCTTTTCTGTATGTTTGAATGATTTTTTCTTATGATTCTATTTTCCTCATACAATACCTTTGAGAGTAAGCGAAATAAGATAGTTAGGTGCGGGTAAGTGCACATGGAGAAAGATCGACGTACGAAAACAACTTAGAGTTCGTAGCAAAATGCTGCTTCCATGTCTTCAGTTGATTCTCAGCACTGATATAATTGCGATTGTCACGCCGCACGCTACTCTGCACTTCTCTCATCTTCATGCGATATAGTAGCTCTAGCTCGGTTCTCCCGCCAGCAATATTCGCTAGCAATATGCAAGCAATTAGTATCCAAGTCAAACTAAGGTGTCCAAAGCAAGAACTACCTGATTTCGCACCACATCCCCCCAGTAAGGATGAGATCATTACCGCGATCAAAGTAGTGAACATCAAAGAGGCGGTAGGGACTTAACGGCATATGTTGGGAGAGCCTGAGAGGAATGGTTGTGAGAAGCTAGGCCCTCGGTCCCATTGACTTGTCGCGGCAAAAATTTGTATTTTTTTAGGTATCCATACATAATTGAAATAACTAAGTACTTACTTCTCCAGTTACACGAATCACAGAATAATGATTTTTTTCCTTACATTCAGATACATAAGTACATATAACAGAACTGCATAAGTAAGTTCAATCCTTTCTTTTGCTCCTTTGAAACAATTATATAAGATAATGCATAATTACATAAGAAAATTACAATAGTACAAAGAAAAAAAAAAAAGAAAAATATACAGAAGAGTTACAATCTGTTTTGAACGGATCGTTTGATACCCTATCCTCCTATCTATGTAGCCCTAATAAAGTGGGCGTGGCATACTGCATTTTTTCTCAAATTACAACGACATCTTCGAACAATAAAACGTCAAAATTTAAGGCCCAAAAAGCGATGACATACGGATGGACGGCCATCGCTCAATCAATTTCGGTATTGATGCTGATCATGAATATATACATATACTTTAGAGGGTCTATGTGTGTCAAATTTAATATACCCTTAGGATAGGGTATAAACATATTAAAATGGGTTTAAGAGCCCAACAACGGATTCAGGATACTAAAATTAATTCTAAAGCATTCCTCTTCTGACGACAAATCGAGTGATATACATATACATATATTGTTGAGGTATCGTTACGTACCTACTCCCTACACAAAAAATTTGTTCTCTTTTATAGATGTAGAGATATGAATTTGTCCATTGCCAATTTATTTTAAAATAATAATTCGATGTTTGCTTAATAGTAGATCGTAGTGTATTACATTTTCATAGATCAGTATTTTCTTTTTAAGAGTTACTGGGTTTGGCTAGTATGGATATTCATTGACTGGTGGAATGTGTGTTTCCTACACGTGTTTGAATGAACTTGAGTAGTTGTCCAAACTTCGTTATTTTGGGAAGTTCATTTGTAGTCAAAATTCCAGCTGGACATACAATTAGAAACGACAATAGAGTTATTGAATTTGTTTAAAATTTAGCTTTGTTACCTACGTAAGTTGAATGTTTTCATTTTTTTTTTCATTGTTTTTTAAAATATTAACTATTATACAAATATAAACTTGGTACAAATAAGTCTTGCAATCCAGAGCTTTGAAGGCTTATCGTGCTACCGAAATAAAAATGAGTCAATGAATTCCAGAGCAAAATGATTTAGCTATGCAAAGAAGAAGAAGAAGACATCAAGATGTCGTGGTTTGGTCGAGAATCTGGAAAAATGATTGACTGCCGTAATAAAAAATTAAGGCTTTCCTCCAAAATATTAATATTTCGTTCATATTATGTTGAACATTTTTCATGAAATGACAACTTTTTGTTTCTGTTTCTAATTGTATAGTCATCAAAATTAAAGTTAAATAAATCTTTAGTTTTTCCTGCCCATATTTCAAATACAAATTTTCAGCGAGATAGGTCCATTGGACCCATGGCCTAGCTTCTCACAACCATTCGTGTTGTACGTGTTATATTCTTTACACGAATGCTAAATGTTTGAAACTGGTTAAAATATGAAGACAAGCAAATGACATTGAACAAACATCAATGTGTAACAAAGCGAAAAGAATATTACAAAAGATTGGAAATAAAACTAAACACAATAAAAAATTCCGAGGACTGGTGGAATTTTGCTAAACAATTGCGTCGAGGAAACCTAAAAATAGGTGCACAACTTTATACGAAAAGATACAAAAGTTATTTCGAAAACATGTTAAACCCTCCGCTATTGGGTGACCCGATGCAGTGGGCCGAACCACTCATGATCGACGAAGACCTAGATGGGGAGATAACATTACACGAAATACATCAAATGCTTAAAAACGTAAAGATGAATAAAGCTCCGGAAAACGAAAGATTGCCATACGAAATATTTATAAATGCGCCAAGTAACTTTCTAAGATTACTAGCTAGAACATCCACACGAATGCTTAAAAAAGGAGAAGTAAAGGATTATTTTTTAAAGTCAATTATTTTGCCTATCTACAAAAAAGGAGATGCAAACGAAGTGTAAAATTGTAGAGGAATCTCATTGATGAACTGCGTGACCAAAATTCTAATGAGAGTCATGCAAAACAGGCTAGCACATTGGGAATAAAAGCACAAGGTCCTGAATGAGTTCCAAGCAGGATTTAGAGAGCTGTAATCTATAAACTTATCTTGCATCATAGCTATTAAAACCAGCAAAAAAAAAGAAAGTTCATGGTTTTTTAGTTGACTTTAAAGCAGCTTTTGATGGTATAGATTTGTAGAAAAGCACTATATTTCAAGCATAGTACAGTACTACCTCGAAAATGTGAATTATCCAAAAATCTGAGCCAGAAAAACTTTGCTTACATACTCTAAAATGTGGCCTCAAAACCAATTGTTGATACTCGAATATGTGAACTTTTCTTTTTTTCACAAGAAAAGGCTCCGCCATTTGGTTTAACTATGCGTCCCGTTTGAGAAATTAGACATTTGAGCATTTGCTTTCTTCTATATTCAAAAGTTGCTACTATGGCGTCAATCAAAAACAGTACAACTTTCTTACAATAAAAGAAAAGTCTACATTTAGAAGAGCAGTACGGTGTCTCTAAATCCACAATAACTGCAGTTGAAAAACTCAAAGAAGGGGGAGAGTACGATAACTTTGGCGCCGAAAATAGATAACGGTTTTTTGCAGAGAGGTCAAAAACAAGTATTTTTTACTATGGGAGGGTAGACCCCCCCTTTTCAATTTTCTCAAAAACTAGAAGACATAAAATCATTCGGTTTTTTATGTTCGATTTAGAATTGATATAGACATTGACCACAAAAAGCCAATTTACCACTTCATTTCACAATTTCGAAAAAAATTGCTCTAAACTTTTTTTTTTATTTTTTTATCAAAATTTTGAGTTTGCATGCGAATTTTTCAAAAACTGTTGACATAAATAACTTACTTTAAATTTAGGATTAAAGACCAGGTTTCTGGCTTTCAAAACCGGTATAGTACTTCATTGTAAGTGTTGCCGTTGTTTTTTAATATTTTTTTTTTCATTTTAAGTCATTTTTTTTCTAAAATTCCCCCTACCTCCTAAACGGGGCGAGATAGACCCCCTCCCATAGTAAAAAAATGCTTGTTTTTGACTCCTCTGCAAAAAACCGTTATCAATTTTTGGCGCTAAAAGTTATTGTACTCTTGCCCAAAAAAGATTTAGAATTTCTCTGGGAACAATGGAAAAGGAAAACTGTCATATGCTCCGAAGTGCCCCAAATGGAAGATGCTTTATTTCGATGGCTAAAAAAACACATTCAGAAGAACATTCTGATTTACTGAGAAGTAATGAAATTTTTTCAATGAAGAATTGGAGGCGGTAATGTTCAAAATCAGCAACGGATGGATTTAAAAATTTTGCAGTATGCCGTAAAAAATGTTGGGGAATCAGGAAGATGTTCAACTATTCTTAAAAAAGTGTCATGCACACATAAGGAAGCAATAAATTATCCATGATGCAAAAGTTTCTCACTATCAGGCCAATCATTGCTCGAATGTTTTGTTACTCTGGACCCAAGAAAATTGATTGGGTGCAGATGCATATATTAACAGCAATTGCGAGTATTACAACAGTTAATTGATAAATCGTCTCGAAAACTATGAAATTCGAACACCGAATTTTTTCGTATCCAGTAATGTGAACTGCTATATTTTAATTAGTTCACATAATCGAGGTAGTACTGTAGTATGAGGGTATCAACAAAATACGAACACAACGTCTGCGGTATCGGACGGTAAACATGTTTCAGATTACTTTGAGACAACTATGGGTGTAAAACAAGGCTGTTTACTTAGCCTTTACCTTTACCCATAGCTTAGCTTAGCTTATATGATATCTAGTAGAGGAGCTAAAAAGGCAAAAAATTAAAAATGCCATTTAAAGGCCTCAGAAATAGAAATAGTCAAAAGATATCTAGGCCTCATAGTGACACCAAAAATATCAATGACTTAGTAACTAAAAGAAAGAGAAGCTATACATTAGAAGAGTATTTGATTTACCGTAGTTTACACCAAAATACATACTTAGCACCCCTACTCACTGAAATTGCATATGGACATATGCATACATATATAAATCCCGATTTAGATACCCAGTAAATCGGTTACCTCACATACTAACAAAGGAAGTAATTAGAAAAAAGATATATTGGTTTGAAAGCTGGAGTAACTTGGTAGAATGTAATGGTTTTAAGTGGTCAGATTTGAGGTTAAATAAAGATATTTGGAAAGATAACACAATGAAAGCACTTGAGATACTCAGAAAGGAGCTGGAGAGCACAAAAATAAGTACACATGGAGTGTGCGGGATACACAATTATCTTAAGCTATTATTAGACGGCCATTATTCTCTGCTATTTCAATGGCAGTGTGACGTCAAAAAAACTGCGAGCCATGCTACTTTTCGTCGTAAATGGCAGTACATATTATTTATTGACATCGCTTATTACAAGCAATAAATAATCTAATCTTAATCTAAAACTTAAATACAAACTTACGAACTATCGAGAGAAGGGAATGAGAAAGTATGGTAAGAAGAGGAGAGATGCATCTGGTGGGCGCCGTGGCTCAAGTGGTTAGTGCGTTGGAGTACGGAGCGAGGGGTTCCAGGTTCAATCCCCAGACAACACCTAAAATTTTTTTCACGGCCCCACCTCTCGCGAGCGTCTGACAAACATCCGAGAGTAAAAACTGTCATGAAAAAGCTTCTCAAAAACAAAAAATTGCCGTTCAGAATAAAGAATATAACAGGCACAACACGAATGGTTGTGAGAAGCTACGCCCTGGGTCCCATCGACCTGTCGCGCCAAAAATTTGTATTTTGTTTTTTTTTTTTTTAATGTTGATCAGTTTCAAGCATTCAGAGTAGGGAGGTAAATTATTGAAACTATCAACGCATAAACCTGCGTTGGACGGCTTCAATTCTTCGGATGTGGGCAGCCTGACAACAGGGTCTGACGAAGGTGATATAGAGTGATTTAGTAACGTAGGGGTCTAAAAATTCCTCAGACCAACGTTTCACAAAGCCAAGCGCAGAATTGGCTCTACTTATAATGTTGTCAATATACGAACTTAAGCTTTTTATCGCAAATGACACCTAAATCGCGCAGCGATGAGGCTGAAGGGACAGGTTCGTTGGAGAGAAAATAGTACCTATGGGGAGGTGGAAGGCATTTACGGGAGTATGCAATGGATTGACATTTGCTAATATTAAGTTTAAAATTTGTTAAGGTCATCTTGGAGAAATCGAAAGTATATAGATGGTAGAAGATATAAATTTAAAAATGTTCAAGAAAGAGGGGTGGATGCGACAAGAAATTTGCACATTTTTTTGCAAATGTTTAATGCCAATCAATGGTATCATTGTTTCTCATATGCGCCACTTTTTTGTGAAGTCGCACTGCCATTGAAATGGCATGAAATGAAATAGTAGCTTTATAGGTTATACTTATTTTAATGGCGCAGTAGACAAGAAGTTCATAATATGGACCTTTAAAACACGGGCAGGACTACTGAGATTGGATGCAAACCATTTTCGGGAAGGTGATCGCAGAAACTGTTCCCTATGCAACTTAAACAAAGAAGAAGATGTACACTTTATAGGAAAGCGTCCTATTTATTATATCCCCTATTATCTATATATATATGTATGTATATGGACAACAATCCATAGAGTAGGATGAAATCATCGCATTGCTTAATGGAGGAGTTGATACCAAGTGGAGTACCCCAATCAAATATATTATAGAAGCATTTTGTACATTCAGTACAGAAAAAGCTTAGCTCGAAGAGTTAATTTAAATATGCCATTCTCTCTCCAACAGACGACTTTTTTTTTTGTTTTCTGAAGCTTTTTAATGACAGTTTTACTCTCGTATGTTTGTCAGATGCTCGCTAGAGGTGGGGCCGTGAAATAAATATTGGATGTTGTCTGGGGATTGAACCTGGAACACCTCGCTTCGTAGTCCAACGCACTTACCACTTGAGCCACGGCCACTGCCCATATTGCCACGCATATATTCTGCGGAAATTATTAAAAACGCACTATTAATAAAACCACTAATCAATCTCAACAGATTTCCTAATTTTTCAAGGATTGTTACGTTATTGTATTAATAGGTAAGTTATTTGTGTTCCATTTTTATTTATTTTTTATACCTAACATTTGCTTTAAAATAAACTAATATAAAACGAACACAATTTACATACGTTGTTATATAAATAGGTGTTATATACATATATATGTATGTATGTACCTATATCTACGAGTACTTCGCAAATTTTGTTTTTTTTTTTCTTTTTTTCTTCATCTGCTCTGAAATTTTATTTCTGGAGTCCGAACCTTGCTTCTAACCTACAGAATTTTGTCTTGCCACTGAAGGGAAATGATTTATTTTCTCGTGTTCTCACTCTTATATGATTATTTTGTGTTAGGATATAAGGAATGTAGTTGGATTAGAATAAGTAAAAATTCGTAATTTTCAGGTAAGGGAACAGACCTATTGTCATGGAGTAAATTTTTCACATCACTTAATCTGTATACAACGATTAAGACGGCTGGGTCATTTGTAAAAACGGGTAAAATAAAAAAATACAAATATTTGGCGCAACAGGTGTTTACGGGACTTGAACCACGAATCGCTGGAATCGCTCAGTAGTCTGACGCACAAACCACTGGGCGACGGCGCCCATTTGAAGTTAACGAAAACTAATATATCGGCTCTAAGTGCCTTTGAAATCACACTCAGCTGACGCCACATTAAAGCAAGACCCCTTCTTAGGTGGCGTGCTCAAATGGCTGGAGAGACGTGTTGGTTGAGGACCTGGTCCATCCCGGATCTATCCACCACTATGAACTACAGAGCATTGTTATTATAAACATAATGGACAAAAGATAATACTTATCAGAAACAACCACATTCAAATGAAATGTATTCACATTCTTGCCATAGGATTGAGTCGACAATTCAGATCGAATCTGCGAGCATATTCATACATATTCTTCATAACTTAAAGTAAAACTAATACTGGCTCTTAACACACTTTAACAACTGAGTTACGTGAGATGTGGTAAACGTAATGGGATAAAGGCCATTTTATATTCATATTTGCAAGTATGTATGTATCTACATTAGATTCTGATAAGAACATTATCTTAACACGTTAACGAAACCGCTTTATACTTCTCATCGGTCTGTTTCTGCTTGCATAAGCAAATTACTTGCCTATTGAGAAAAAAAAATAAAGAAAAATAAATTAAATATGCATCTTTTTTCTCAGAACATGTTCCTACTAAGGTACATATGTATGTATGTATACAACTTCTAAGTAAAGCACGTGACTGTGAATGACACATCAATCTAACATCGGTAGTCGTTAGCTTTCCACTCACATAGTTAAAATGATTTTCCTGTCATTGCAAATATGTGTTTAATAATATCATAACTTGACCATAATTGAAATATCAATTATACCTACGTTGACAAATTACTTCAACAAATATGCACAATTATTTATCAACTAACACAAATAATCTCCTTCACAATTCATATCCTAAAATGATTAAGTACATATGTATGTACATACATCCATACATACGTATGTACAATACTGCATTTAATGAGCGTGTAGTTTCTGTCAACACGACAATTCGAATTGTATGGTTTTTTTTCGCACCTCACTTCAAAAAACTAAACAATCACATGCTCATCGCCTGATTTTTGATTTTTTCACATTCACTTCAAGGTGCATTCTCCAGCGTTGTCTGAAACGACTTTCCAATTTACATTCCATTCGATTTGAGGGTTCTAAGTTACCAATTCAAAATTTCACTGTGACTAATGAAATATGTAGTCACGAAGGTAGTCTCACATACCATAATTAAACACTTGACGAATTTAGTATTACTGTCGCAGAACTAGAAATCGCTAACGGCAAATTACTTCAATAACGCTCTGTCGGTCGTTGTCGATTTCGTTAATTACCTGCGTTTGCTTTTGTGCTTTATCTGAAACAGCTCTCTTTAATCACTCAATTTCAAAATTGCGCACTGATATCGAGGTTTCGACAGAAGTACGTTAAAAAAAAACACCATTTGATCACATCAAAAACGATAAAAACGAAACAAACCCGTTTCAGAGTCCATGAGACTACAATTTTTCATCTTCATATGGCCGTGGCCTCACCGAAATAAAATTTGCGCGAAACAAATAAAGAACCTAATGGGTTTTTTTTTCTGAGTTCAACACAACAAATCGTAGAGAGTATTCGATTCTAGCCCGGCTAAAGCTTATGAATTTATGTATGTGTCACCGATAATGTATTGTTAAGAATTTTACATAAGTACATATGATTACGCACTTTAGGTACAGCTTTAATCTGCGAAATTCGGTCCCGCGAAATGCGTCTGAACATTAGAGCAGTAGCGTGCTAAACAAAAAGGCGTGTTGCTATTAGAGCGCGCGTCAAAACTGCACAGGTAAGTTGCAAACGTGCACGAGCAGATGAGGCCGTAAACTACAGAACCAGCAGCAGAAGAAAACCTGTTGCGAAGCAGGTTGTGTCTGATGATCGTCGACTACCACTGATCGATGTTGTTGTTTTGTCGGACTGACAGCGACGCGATGGTCGTCGATATGCCCATACCGACATCTATAGATACATATGTATGTACATATGTATATTCGATAAAATGCTAGTATATTTAATTTGTTGTTTTTAATACTCGAATGAGAGCGACACGATCGTATTAACAGGTTCGATGGTCGGAGTGTAACTGAATTGGCTGGATAAACGGAGACTCATGACTTCGAAAACGAAGACGACTGTTTCTGGAGTTGTTTTTGAGTGCGACAAGTATGATTTATCAACGATGTTAATCGAAAAAAAACGTATACATTTGTACTTTTGTTTTAATCGTGAGATTAGATTTAAAAACAATTCTCTCCAGCGATAGGTATATACACATATTCATGTGGGTATTATGGTATTTATTATGACTATGAGAGGGAGAACCGCATAATAAAAGGTAGAAAAGTGTTACTAATGTATTACACACTTGAGTTGATGAGCAACATGTGGCGAGTCGATTATGACAACAGAGTGGAGGGATAGATTTGTGTATTTTTTTTTTTGCATGGTGCTGGGGCAGTCCCAAAAGGATGACGCATCCACTGAAAATAACGGCTTGCACTAATTTGCTTCTTATTTAGACTTGACAACTAACTTTGAGTATATCATTGAACTCGAAGATTATTTTATTATTATATTATAGTTAACTTATACATATGTATGTATATGGATGTACCTACATATATGTACTGAAGGAGTTGTTAACCACGTCCGGAAGACCGCGAAGGAAAGAAAGCAGCAGATGCCCATACTTCTGACTTCCAACAACAAATAGAAAAGATCAACAAATAGAAGATGACACATGAAGTCACAATAGCGGTGAAGGAACTTGATGAAATCAACCCTAAGGAAGAAGTCGCTCTAGCACATTTGGAGCAGTTCAGAAAAAACCGATACCAGAAACGGCAATAAAGTCTTACTTACTTAACGGGCTCCCGACCCGTGAAGAGTCTCTGCCTGAGGCACGGCAGCCTTCCACTCTCTTCGATCCTGGGCACGCTGCTTCCAGTTATCTAGACCAAGCGCTCTGGCATCCACGAAGAATTTTTCTTTCGAAAGTGTTCAATATATGCTCTGCTTTCCTGCTTATCGTCCAAGACTCGGCTCCATACAGCAGAATTGGCAGGATCAAAGTTTTGTAGAGCATACATTTCGTCTTCCGAGTTATAAGTTTTGACCCCATTTGTTTCGCCAAACCGAAGTAGCAGCGGTTTCCTAGGGTAAGTCTTCGTCGAATCTCCACTAAGTTGTCATTCGTGGAGTTGATATTTACACCGAGGTAGGTAAACTTCTTAACCACTTCGAAGTTACTGTTGCCAACAGAGACGTTCTGTCCTAGGCGGTGGACAGATGCTTCTTTGTTTGTTGACAACATGTACTTGGTTTTGTCCTCATTCACTTCAAGGCCATCTCGTTTCGCCTGTTCTTCAATTGCCGTAAAAGCCTCTAACACGGCGCGCTGGGAGGGACCGATGATGTCGATGTCGTCTGCGTATCGCAGCAGCTGGACAGATTTGTTAAAGATAGTGCCTTCCGTGTTTACACCTGCCATACGCACTATCTGTTCCAGCACAAGATTGAAGAAGTCACATGATAGCGCATCTCCTTGCCGAAATCCGGTGCATGTTTGGAATAGTTCGGAGGAACTGTTTCCAAATTGCACGTTGCACCGCATGTTTTCCAGCGTCACGCGGCACAGCTGGATCAGTTTAGCCGGGATCCCGAATTCGGCCATCGCCTTGTAGAGCTCAAGACGATGAATGCTATCATATGCGGCTTTAAAGTCGATGAAGAGATGGTGAGTCTCGACTTGAAATTCTTTTCCAGGATTTGCCTTCTATGTCTATGAGAAAGATCTATTCCGGAACGCAGACAACAGTAGTAAATCTGCCAGCAAGCATTGCCAACAAAGTGCTAGCAGTTGGAAAAGTCCGAATCAGTTGGGTAAATTGCCGATTAAGAGAAAAACCCGACCTGAGGAGATGTTACCGGTGGCTCGGGTATGGCCACAGTAAAATGGACTTTAAGAGCGAAGACCGGTCCTAACACTGCTGCAGATGCGCTGAAAAGGGCTACAAGGCAAAGGATTGCTCCTCAGAGCCGGAATGTATGCTTTTTAAAAGAAGTGGGCATAGCACCAAGCGCAGTACTGGAAGCCTAAAATGCTCTTCATTCCAGCTTGCGCTGAACATAAAGGTTATCCAACTAAACCTCAACCATTGCGAGGCAGCTCACGACCTACTTACACAAACGGTTCGAGAGAACGATGCGAATATTGCAATACCCAGCGAGCCCTACTAGCAGCTAAATGAGGGTGTGCGGACAGCGGATACTTCTGGCAAAGCAGCGATGTGGCTATGCGGCTAACGAGCATTCGAAGAGAAAATGACGACGCGCCAGTCAGGCTTCGTGTGGGCCGAAGTAAATGGGACATACTTCTTCAGCTTTTACGCGCCTCCCAGCATCAGACAGAAAGAATTTGAACAAATGGTTGACAACATCATAACAATTGCAACGCGTGGGCGGTAGAATCGGGTTCACATTCTACAAACGCTGGAGGAAGAACACTCCTAGAGACGTTCGCATCGTCGGACATAATTCTCGTGAATTCCGGGAGCGAGCTTATTTTTTACAAAAACGGAAGAAGGTCAATAGACATCACCTTTGTGAACTCGTTTTTGGCACCATGTATACGCACAGCCACCAACATGCAATCAAGTTCCAGCTGAGGCCCAGTCCCATTGAAAGTGGAAGAGAGCAGAGAAGGCACATGCAGAAAAGGGAATGGAAAACACACACTCTGGACGTTGAAGTACTCCAGCTAATGATGGAAAGATCCCTTCGTGGATCAGCCGCCGACAAAGCGAATCAGCTCATAAGAGGATTGACAACAGCCTGTGATGCACCCATGCAACAAAAACCAGCAAACGCGCAACGGCAACCGGTATACTGGTGGAATGATGAAATCATCAGACTGCGCGTAAAGTGCCACAGGGTGCGCCGATTGTACCATCGCTCCACAGCAGCCACGGAGAGATTTATAACCGCCCAAAAAAGACAGACAGTAAAAAGAGAAGCTTCGTCGAACTGTGCAAAGGGTGACCGAAAACCCTCGCCTACGTCCACAGAATTTCTTGAGTACGTGGTGGCTGTACTTTCCCCACAACAACAGAGAATGGAAGAACACGCGGAGACGGTAAATATGATAGGGCGTTACCAATACCCCTCGTCACCGTAGAAGATGTTTTGCAAGTCTGCGTAAAAATCTAGGACCAAAGCACATGGTGTCGATGGTTGAAGGCCTTGCAGATTGCCAGTATCGTTTCCATAAGGCTCGCTTTACGATCGACGCCATCGACGAAGTCGTAAGTACTGCAAAAACAGCCATCGAAGGAAAGTGATGGAAGGGCGGGAGTAAACAACTGGAGAGATATTCTGCGAGCTCTTACCGCCAAGAGAGTACCAGAGTAAGTGCAGAAGAAAATCACAGACTATTTTAGAAATAGGATACTGCTCTACGACACGACGATAAACGAGGCAGTATAACGTCGCAAGGGCGTTCCTCAAGGCTCTGTACTAGATCCGCTACTATGGAATCTAATATACGATGGCGTTCTCAGACCTGGAATCCCGAGATCTTCCAAAATAATTGGGTTCGTCGACGACATAGCAATCATTGTAGTAACCAAACTCCTTGAGGAGCTGGAGCATGACTGCAATGAAGCTGTCAGAATGGTTCAGGACTGGCTCGTACGAATGAGTCTACAACTTGTAGGAGAAAAGACAGAAGTAGTTCTCATCAGCAGCAGGCGAATCATGGAGACTATAAGAGTAATCGTGTTTAATCACATTATAGTTTCCAAACCACAGTTGAAGTACCTTGGCATTATTTTAGATGCAAGGCTAACCTTTAAACAGTACCTTCAGCATACAGCTGAAAAGGCAACGGCTGCCCTGGCAAGGATCATGCCAAATACCAGCAGACTAAACTACAGAAAGAGATTGCTCTTAGTATTGATAATGCTCTACGGCTCTCAAATATGGACTGGTGCTATGAAGACGAAATCGTACAGAAAGAAGACTGAGACAGCTTACAGAATCATCGTTGAAAGTATAGAGCACCTTTTAATAGATATTCTTGCTGTAGAGACTCAAAGGAAATAACGTGCCTGCAGGATAACCGCTTCAGCGATGACTCGAAGGGATACTGAGGTATCACCAAGGATAATTCTGGAAGAATGGCAGGAGAGATGGTATCACTCTGATAAAAGAAGGTGGACGCAGAGATTGATCCCCAACATAGACGTTTGGATTAATAGGAAGCATGGAGAGCTGAATTCCTCTGTGACCCAGATGCTTACTGGCTTTTGGACACGAAAAAAACCCATATTGCTCAACGTTCACAGAACCAGTGGGCTATGCGGAACAGATGATGTTCCAGATGATGATATGCCAGAAGGCTTGGTGGTCCCTTCAACGATTTTTGTGTAAGCTGTAGAGATGAGAAATAGGATGAAACCATGACATACATATAGTATGCAGGTGCGCTCAGGGTACCGCTACGGGGCGTGTAAAATCGATTGAACACTTTAATTTGGAATGTTGCTGTGTTATTCCATTTCACTATCGCGATCAGAGGTTTTTTTTTTTTTTTAAGAAAGGTGGAAAGCATCGAAAGCCGGAATGTGGGACTTTAACCCTAACTAAAACCACCTCTGCCTCCAACCCCTATTCCCCACGGTACCGCCGTTAAGCATTTCGTCGTGGGGAGGGTTTTAGCCGTAGCTCCTTCTATCTGTATCTACGTCTGGGGATGTACGTGCGAGCGCACGAAAGTGTGTGTGTACGTTCATTCGCCAGTGAGTGTCTTTAGTCGTCCGTTGTTGTATGCCGTTTATACATCCTTGGTGAATTGGCATTATGTTATACGCTCGCCATGTCGTTTTGTTGCCTCGCTCGGTTTTGGGCTCTTTCCCGTTCCAGGCGTCTCAGCTCTACGTACATGTTTCTAGAGAAACATACCTCGCGATCAGAGGTACATATACATATATGTATGTATGTATGCAATTTTTAAAATGAATTTTGAACAGCGTAAACATCACCCATGGCCTAATTTCATGCGAACTAAATTCCATGCATCACACAATTTCTGTGCATCTGTGCTGCCTTATAGGTTTTACGAAGGAAAGATCTTAGTGATCTAGCCCTACTCGACTCCGCGTATATAACGGATTTTTAGGCATACTCGAAAAGGATCGAAGTTATCCAAATCCAAGTAACTACACCTTTTAAATAAGAAACAATTTTGATGACACGAGTAATTTGCAACTAACATCTAAGTACATAAGTTATTGCATCACATTCCACAAATATAGTACGCCATGCAAACCTAAGAACTGGTGCAAAGCAAGATGGATAGGGTATTATTGCAACTTTTTTATATCTGTGTGAAGGAATCAGTTCCAAAGCGATGTAGTTATCATTGGTCTCACCATAACAATAAATTTATGTATACGTATCTAGCTTACAATATTAGGAGTTTATCTCCAGGACTTACCAGATAGGTTCTTATAAAGCTTTTCTGTAAATTTCTTCTGTGCGTTTTTCGAGATGAATTTACTATCTTGGGAAGAATGATGTCCAACAACGCATTCTTCACCGTGGGCAATAGATGACGATGGCCCAAGTGTGAAACACCTTCTGGATTACGAATTTGAAGAGATTTGAAAGCATTGATTCCTCGTAGTCCTTCGAAGTCTTTAAAAATAAGGCCAGCATAAAGATTAAATGGTTGGTTAGTTTAAGAGGGTGGGCTTGCGCTCTTAACTTAAGCCTCCATTCGACTCGTTCTGTTCCATTCGTTTATATAACTGTTAGTATTAGTTATTAAAATGTGGGGATTGTATTGGGAGGAGATGTGCTGTAGGTGTTGGGAATATAAGAGTATAAGGTACACTATGTCTAATAGAGATCAGAAAGGCGTCGTGTTCGCCTGGCAAATTCTAATATGTCACCGATTCCTATCTTTCTGAGGAATGTTAGATCTGGTACCACTGAGGACCCCAGTATTTTTTGTCTTAATCTCGCTGTTGCAGGGCAGTGGCAGAGGAAATGTTCTACATCTGCCTCCTCCTCCTCACAGTTTACGCAGAATGTTGTTTCAGATAGTCCGAATCTGAACGAGTGTTTGTTGAGATGTAGCCTGTTATGAGTCCCACCATCAGTCCCACCTGTGTTCTACTTGAGCTTAGAGCTCGTTTATTTGTGTTGTTACTCAGTTCCTTTATTACAGATCTGGCCACTTTGCTCGTATTTAGACTCGGCCAGTAGTTGTTGAACTCCTGTCGTATCTGGGTATTGATTATAGTTTTAATAGTTGTCTGGGGGACACCTATTGTCTTTTCAAGATTCAGTTCTCTGTTTCGTGCTCCTTGTCTTGCCAATTCATCTGCCTTTTCCTTGCCCGTGAACTCAGTTTAATTTTGCACTCTCTTACTAGTCGCGATTTGTAATAGCGCTATTGCTGCTTTGCTATCCGAGCAGATGTCGATTTTCCTATTCATGCTGGAGTCTTCAGACAATATCTCGATTGCCTTCAGTATTGCAAAGACCTCTGCTTGGAATACCGTTACATATGGCTCTAGATGAACAGTAAGTTCAATCGGCGGGTTAGCACAAAAGATGGCAGCCCCTGATTCCCCAGATGTATTAGAGCCGTATACATATAGAGCGTATACTGTTACCCTATTAGAGTTACTTGTCTTCCTTTCATTAGTCCAGAATTCTATTGTATGGAGAACTGCCATTACTCGATCCGCTGCTGGCCTTATGTCACAAAGGCAAATTTATGCACAACGAAGGATTTTTATTGAGCAGAAGAAGCTACATACCTCGTGAATCTGCTTCATCCTTTAAATCCTTGCATGATATTAGCATGCAGTGTATCCATTCTTTAACAAATTTCGGGGTAGAAGTTGAAACATGTAATAGCTACCTTATATACACATATATACATATAATATTTTACAAACTTCCACCCCAAACTCAAAGAGATTGGGAGAATAAACTAGGAACCACAAAGTCTCTTGCCAAATGGAAAAACTTGTCTTTTATCGAAAGTCGATTCAATGCCTTAGAGCAACGGTTCTCAAACTATTTTTTTCGCGTACCACTCATGTACATTACGGTTCAAAAACGTACCACAAAACTATTTATTACTTAGTAAATAGTTCACATAATAAGCTGTATTTGAGTTTAATTTCATGAAATATGATTTGTATTTTCATTCTTGAGTCTCACTTTGACAAATATGTATCTGAGATGGGGATTTGCGTACCACAAGCGATACTTCCGCGTACCACGATTAGAGAACCGTTGCCTTAGAGAATATATTGGAAATGAATAGTTTTTCGAAGAACTCTCCGCCGATGGTAACCTTCTGTCAGAAATCACATGCCATAACTCTCCAAGTAAAATTCTCAAATAGTAGGCAAAAACCATCGTCTTTGGTCCTCCCCGTAGGCGCCGGCGGGAAGTGGATATTCACCCTTCAGGTGTTTAGTTTCAGCCAAGAATTTACACGCATGTACTCAGTCGTGTGCTGTGGTTCATTAAGACGTAGGTGGGAAGTAAACTCCTAAAATCTCACTTAAGCCAAGCTGTGCAGGCACTCGTGCCGAGGGTTGCATGCTCAGCGGTAATAAAATAGTGCTGGTCGCAAACGGTCCAAATCAGTTCAGTTTGAGCTTTCAGTGAGTAAACATCGTTTTCTTTTTTTCTCTCTTTTCTAACCATCTAACTTCAAAATGTCTAAATCTTGTTTTAAGTGCGATTCTGTTATCAAAAGGAATCATTCTTATATTACATGTGAATCCCTATGTGGTCAGTCTTTTCATAAGAACTGTATAAACATTACAAACAGTGAATTTAAAGCATTATCGAATCCAAATATTTCATGGAGATGCAATACTCGTTGTGTCATTGATACTAACCCAGTTTTATCTAAAAAAAAATAGACTTTATTTCTTCACTATTGGAGAATTTAAAGAATGAATTTTCTACTTTTAAAACATCATCTTCAAAATCAGTGAAAAATAATAATAAACATACAGAAAAGCTACAATCCGTCTGGAACGGATCGTATGATACCCTATCCTCCTCTCTATAAAGTGGGCGTGGCCAAATTGCATTTTGTACTCAAATATAGCTATAATGTCGAACGTTTGAGGATGTTACATGTAAAATTTTATCAACATAGGTTTTTTGATGATAACGCCCCCAAAAAGTGGGCGTGGCCAAAACTGTTCTATGGGTGAATTGTAGGGAATCTAAATACCCAAATATTTGGTTTTAACAAAATTTTTCGGTTTCATATAATTTAGTGAAGTTATAAAAAAGTAGGCGTGGCAGTGGGCGGATGTAAAAAAATTTTACACTTGTACTATATCTTTTTCTTGGAAGCCCAGATATGAAATTTAAGCGTCCTAGTTAAAAATTTAAGGCCCAAAAATCGGTTTTGTGATGAAAACGCCCCCAAAAAGTGGGCGTGGCCAAAACTCTTCTATGGGTGAATTGTAGGGAATCTGAATGCCTAAATATTTGATCTTAACAAAATTTTTCGGTTTCATATAATTTAGTGAAGTTATGAAAAAGTGGGCGTGGCAGTGGGCGGATGTAAAAAAATTTTACACTTGTACTGTATCTTTTTCTTGGAAGCCCAGATATGAAATTTAAGCGTCCTAGTTAAAAATTTAAGGCCCAAAAATCGGTTTTATGATGAAAACGCCCCCAAAAAGTGGGCGTGGCCAAAACTTTTGTATGGGTGGATTGTAGGGAATCTGAATGCCTAAATATTTGGTCTTATCAAAATTTATCGGTTTCATATAATTTAGTGAAGTTATGAAAAAGTGGGCGTGGCAGTGGGCGGATTTCAAAAATGTTTACACTTGTACTGTATCTTTTTCTCAGAAGCCCAGATATGAAATTTCATGGTCCTAGCTCAAAATTTAAGGCCCAAAAAGCGGTGACATACGGACGGACGGTCATCGCTCAATCGATTTCGCTATTGATGCTGATCACGAATATATATACTTTATAGGGTCTATCTCGATTATTGCTCTATGTTACAAACTATGTGTCAAACTTAATAGGGTATAAAAACGACAAAACCGATCAAAGTGCGCTCCCGAATGTTAATGTAGTTCCTATCGTAACGGCATCCGCTATTGATAATGCTCTACCTTTCAAATCACCTTGTTCAACGAAAATTCTACCAGCACCCCTAATTAGTCAACACTCGGAGGCGTCGTGTGATGTAGTTTATAACGGAAAATCATCTATTAGTGAAAATGCTCCGTTGATAGCCGTACAAAGGCTTCCCGTCGCAGTAAATTCTTGTTTGACCGAAACACCGTCCGCAAACCAAAAGCAATTCGTATCAGTTAATAGTCAACAATCTGAATCTTCCGGTGATGAAAGTTTCTCTACCGGTTTAAGCAACCGCAATAAACGGAAACGTGCCCGCGTTCCTAATAATAAACATACAGAAAAGCTACAATCCGTCTGGAACGGATCGTCTGATACCCTATCCTCCTCTCTATAAAGTGGGCGTGGCCAAATTGCATTTTGTACTCAAATATAGCTATAATGTCGAACGTTTGAGGATGTTACATGTAAAATTTTATCAACATAGGTTTTTTGATGATAACGCCCCCAAAAAGTGGGCGTGGCCAAAACTGTTCTATGGGTGAATTGTAGGGAATCTAAATACCCAAATATTTGGTTTTAACAAAATTTTTCGGTTTCATATAATTTAGTGAAGTTATAAAAAAGTAGGCGTGGCAGTGGGCGGATGTAAAAAAATTTTACACTTGTACTGTATCTTTTTCTTGGAAGCCCAGATATGAAATTTAAGCGTCCTAGTTAAAAATTTAAGGCCCAAAAATCGGTTTTGTGATGAAAACGCCCCCAACAAGTGGGCGTGGCCAAAACTTTTGTATGGGTGGATTGTAGGGAATCTGAATGCCTAAATATTAGGTCTTAACAAAATTTTTCGGTTTCATATAATTTAGTGAAGTTATGAAAAAGTGGGCGTGGCAGTGGGCGGATTTCAAAAATTTTTACACTTGTACTGTATTTTTTTCTCAGAAGCCCAGATATGAAATTTCATCGTCCTAGCTCAAAATTTAAGGCCCAAAAGCGGTGACATACGGACGGACGGTCATCGCTCAATCGATTTCGCTATTGATGCTGATCACGAATATATATACTTTATAGGGTCTATCTCGATTATTTCTCTATGTTACAAACTATGTGTCAAACTTAATATACCCTTAGGATAGGGTATAAAAATAATAAACTTAATCCTAATAAAACACAATACAAAACATACAGAAAAGCTGCAATCCGTCTGGAACGGATCGTATGATACCCTATCCTCGTTTCTATAAAGTGCTCATGCCCAAATTGCATTTGGTACTCAAATATTGCTATAACGTCGAACGTTTGAGGATGTTACATGTGAAATTTCATGAAAATCGGTTTTTTGATGAAAACGCCCCCAAAAAGTGGGCTTGCCAAAACTGTTCTATGGGTGAATTGTATTAAATCTGAATACCTAAATATTTGGACTTAACAAAATTTTTCGGTTTCATATAATTTAGTGAAGTTATAAAAAAGTAGGAGTGGCAGTGGGCGGATGTAAAAAAAATTTACACTTCTACTGTATCTTTTCGTCAGAAGCCCAGATATGAAATTTCAGCGTCCTAGTTAAAAATTTAAGGCCCAAAAATCGGTTTTATGATGAAAACGCACCCAAAAAGTGGGCGTGGCCAAAACTTTTGTATCAGTGGATTGCAGGGAGTCTGAATGCCTAAATATTTGGTCTTAACAAAATTTTTCGGTTTCATATAATTTAATGAAGTTATGAAAAAGTGGGCGTGGCAGTGGGCGGATTTCAAAAATTTTTACACTTGTACTGTATCTTTTTCTCAGAAGCCCAGATATGAAATTTCATGGTCCTAGCTCAAAATTTAAGGCCCAAAACGCGGTGACATACGGACGGACGGACGGACGGACGGTCATCGCTCAATCGATTTCGCTATTGATACTGATCACGAATATATATACTTTATAGGGTCTATCTCGATTATTTCTCTATGTTACAAACTATGTGTCAAACTTAATATACCCTTAGGATAGGGTATACAAATATGGAACCGATTCCTCTTCATCATTAAATGCTGCCGCTGTGACAAACTATAAATGGTTTCACGTTTCCAAATTCCGTGTGGACACTAATCCTGAGGATTTAATTAATAACATTTGCTTAAAGACTGATATACCCTCAAATCAAATTAAATGCTATAAACTTATTAAACGAGATGCAATCCTCTCAGAGTTAAAGTATGTTAATTTCAAGATAAGTGTACCAACTAATAAATTAAGTACTGCAATGGATCCAGCACTGTGGCCATACTCTGTGCGAATTATGAAATTTTTCACTCAGAGAAAAAACGAAAATGCTACAACACCAATATCAATAACTTAGAACCGGCTGTTGCAGTTGCG
This sequence comes from Xylota sylvarum, assembly GCA_905220385.1. NCBI lineage: Eukaryota > Metazoa > Arthropoda > Insecta > Diptera > Syrphidae > Xylota > Xylota sylvarum. Next base: position 62,118,481 of record LR999957.1, on the reverse strand, counting down.
TCTTCTCTTAATTCTAAGGAGTCATCGAACTTTTTGATTTACTATCAAAACACTGGTAGATTCGTGGAAGATTAAATCAGCTGTATCTTCATACTTCCTCTTCCCAATATGATGTCATAACTTTAACTGAAACGTGGCTCTCTGATGACAAATATAATTCGGAATTTTGCAACATTAACAAATTTTCCGTTTTCCGTAAAGACAGAGATTTTCGCAAAACAAATAAAACCACTGGTGGAGGTGTGCTGATCTTAGTCCGCTCGTCCCTTTGTTGCTGTGAACTGGATTTGCCGTCTTCTTCTGCCCCTTCATCATCAACTTTCGATGTCGACCAACTCGCTGTTCGTATATCGTTCAACTCATGTGATATTTTTATCTTATTAAGCTATATACCACCAGGTAGTTCATTAGATTTGTATAAATTGCATGTATCTAATTGTCGTAATTTTCTTAACCACTTAAAAATTAACCAGCATCTACTCATCCTAGGCGATTTTAATTTACCTAATGTTCACTGGGTGTTTGATGTTGACGAATTATGTCTTTTTCCTTCTAATGTAAATAGTGATATAGAATGTGAAGTATGTGATTCATTTGCTGAACATGATCTTATTCAAATCAATAATTACTCAAATGACTTTAATAATATCCTAGATCTTATTTTTGTAGATAGGGAATTTTGTACTAATGTTAAAAAAAGTTTGTATCCTATATATGAAAATTCAATATTTCATTCAGCTTTGTGTATACAATTTAGTATTTATGAATATTTTAAACCATCGTATGATAAACCTAAGATGTATGACTACAAGAAAGGCAACTTTAATAAAATAACTAACTTTATTAATGTCGTCTCCTGGGACTAAATTTTCTCTAATTTTGATTTGTCGGAGTCTTATAACATATTGATTAATACAATAAAAGAAACAATTGATTTATTCGTTCCTAAAGTTTCGGTTCATAATGCTAAGCCGCCTTGGTTTAATAGAATATTAACTAATCTAAATAACAAGAAAAACAAAGCCTATAAACTACTTCGGAAGTCCAATAACAATTTGGTTTTGCTAAAGAATTACAAACTTATTCAAAAAGAATTTGATGTCTTAAATAGATTTTTATATAAAGATTACCTGTTGCGTACTGAATCTAATATTAAAACCAATAGTAAATTGTTTTTTAACCACATAAATAAACATACAGAAAAGCTACAATCCGTCTGGAACGGATCGTATGATAGCCTATCCTCCTCTCTATAAAGTGGGCGTGGCCAAATTGCATTTTGTACTCAAATATAGCTATAATGTCGAACGTTTGAGGATGTTACATGTAAAATTTCATGAAAATCGGTTTTTTGATGAAAACGCCCCCAAAAAGTGAGCGTGGCCAAAAGTTTTGTATGGGTGGATTGTAGGGAATCTGAATGCCTAAATATTTGGTCTTAACAAAATTTTTCGGTTTCATATAATTTAGTGAAGTTATAAAAAAGTAGGCGTGGCAGTGGGCGGATGTAAAAAAATTTACACTTCTACTGTATCTTTTCGTCAGAAGCCCAGATATGAAATTTCAGCGTCCTAGTTAAAAATTTAAGGCCCAAAAATCGGTTTTATGATGAAAACACCCCCAAAAAGTGGGCGTGGCCAAAACTTCTGTATGAGTGGATTGTAGGGAGTCTGAATGCCTAAATATTTGGTCTTAACAAAATTTTTCGGTTTCATATAATTTAATGAAGTTATGAAAAAGTGGGCGTGGCAGTGGGCGGATTTCAAAAATTTTTACACTTGTACTGTATCTTTTTCTCAGAAGCCCAGATATGAAATTTCATCGTCCTAGCTCAAAATTTAAGGCCCAAAACGCGGTGACATACGGACGGACGGACGGACGGACGGACGGACGGACGGTCATCGCTCAATCGATTTCGCTATTGATACTGATCACGAATATATATACTTTATAGGGTCTATCTCGATTATTTCTCTATGTTACAAACTATGTGTCAAACTTAATATACCCGTAGGATAGGGTATACAAATATGGAACCGATTCCTCTTCATCATTAAATGCTGCCGCTGTGACAAACTATAAATGGTTTCACGTTTCCAAATTCCGTGTGGACACTAATCCTGAGGATTTAATTAATAACATTTGCTTAAAGACTGATATACCCTCAAATCAAATTAAATGCTATAAACTTATTAAACGAGATGCAATCCTCTCAGAGTTAAAGTATGTTAATTTCAAGATAAGTGTACCAACTAATAAATTAAGTACTGCAATGGATCCAGCACTGTGGCCATACTCTGTGCGAATTATGAAATTTTTCACTCAGAGAAAAAACGAAAATGCTACAACACCAATATCAATAACTTAGAACCGGCTGTTGCAGTTGCGTCTTCTCTTAATTCTAAGGAGTCATCGAACTTTTTGATTTACTATCAAAACACTGGTAGATTCGTGGAAGATTAAATCAGCTGTATCTTCATACTTCCTCTTCCCAATATGATGTCATAACTTTAACTGAAACGTGGCTCTCTGATGACAAATATAATTCGGAATTTTGCAACATAAACAAATTTTCCGTTTTCCGTAAAGACAGAGATTTTCGCAAAACAAATAAAACCACTGGTGGAGGTGTGCTGATCTTAGTCCGCTCGTCCCTTTGTTGCTGTGAACTGGATTTGCCGTCTTCTTCTGCCCCTTCATCATCAACTTTCGATGTCGACCAACTCGCTGTTCGTATATCGTTCAACTCATGTGATATTTTTATCTTATTAAGCTATATACCACCAGGTAGTTCATTAGATTTGTATAAATTGCATGTATCTAATTGTCGTAATTTTCTTAACCACTTAAAAATTAACCAGCATCTACTCATCCTAGGCGATTTTAATTTACCTAATGTTCACTGGGTGTTTGATGTTGACGAATTATGTCTTTTTCCTTCTAATGTAAATAGTGATATAGAATGTGAAGTATGTGATTCATTTGCTGAACATGATCTTATTCAAATCAATAATTACTCAAATGACTTTAATAATATCCTAGATCTTATTTTTGTAGATAGGGAATTTTGTACTAATGTTAAAAAAAGTTTGTATCCTATATATGAAAATTCAATATTTCATTCAGCTTTGTGTATACAATTTAGTATTTATGAATATTTTAAACCATCGTATGATAAACCTAAGATGTATGACTACAAGAAAGGCAACTTTAATAAAATAACTAACTTTATTAATGTCGTCTCCTGGGACTAAATTTTCTCTAATTTTGATTTGTCGGAGTCTTATAACATATTGATTAATACAATAAAAGAAACAATTGATTTATTCGTTCCTAAAGTTTCGGTTCATAATGCTAAGCCGCCTTGGTTTAATAGAATATTAACTAATCTAAATAACAAGAAAAACAAAGCCTATAAACTACTTCGGAAGTCCAATAACAATTTGGTTTTGCTAAAGAATTACAAACTTATTCAAAAAGAATTTGATGTCTTAAATAGATTTTTATATAAAGATTACCTGTTGCGTACTGAATCTAATATTAAAACCAATAGTAAATTGTTTTTTAACCACATAAATAAACATACAGAAAAGCTACAATCCGTCTGGAACGGATCGTATGATAGCCTATCCTCCTCTCTATAAAGTGGGCGTGGCCAAATTGCATTTTGTACTCAAATATAGCTATAATGTAGAACGTTTGAGGATGTTACATGTAAAATTTCATGAAAATCGGTTTTTTGATGAAAACGCCCCCAAAAAGTGGGCGTGGCCAAAAGTTTTGTATGGGTGGATTGTAGGGAATCTGAATGCCTAAATATTTGGTCTTAACAAAATTTTTCGGTTTCATATAATTTAGTGAAGTTATAAAAAAGTAGGCGTGGCAGTGGGCGGATGTAAAAAAATTTACACTTCTACTGTATCTTTTCGTCAGAAGCCCAGATATGAAATTTCAGCGTCCTAGTTAAAAATTTAAGGCCCAAAAATCGGTTTTATGATGAAAACACCCCCAAAAAGTGGGCGTGGCCAAAACTTCTGTATGAGTGGATTGTAGGGAGTCTGAATGCCTAAATATTTGGTCTTAACAAAATTTTTCGGTTTCATATAATTTAATGAAGTTATGAAAAAGTGGGCGTGGCAGTGGGCGGATTTAAAAAATTTTTACACTTGTACTGTATCTTTTTCTCAGAAGCCCAGATATGAAATTTCATCGTCCTAGCTCAAAATTTAAGGCCCAAAACGCGGTGACATACGGACGGACGGACGGACGGACGGACGGACGGACGGTCATCGCTCAATCGATTTCGCTATTGATACTGATCACGAATATATATACTTTATAGGGTCTATCTCGATTATTTCTCTATGTTACAAACTATGTGTCAAACTTAATATACCCGTAGGATAGGGTATACAAATATGGAACCGATTCCTCTTCATCATTAAATGCTGCCGCTGTGACAAACTATAAATGGTTTCACGTTTCCAAATTCCGTGTGGACACTAATCCTGAGGATTTAATTAATAACATTTGCTTAAAGACTGATATACCCTCAAATCAAATTAAATGCTATAAACTTATTAAACGAGATGCAATCCTCTCAGAGTTAAAGTATGTTAATTTCAAGATAAGTGTACCAACTAATAAATTAAGTACTGCAATGGATCCAGCACTGTGGCCATACTCTGTGCGAATTATGAAATTTTTCACTCAGAGAAAAAACGAAAATGCTACAACACCAATATCAATAACTTAGAACCGGCTGTTGCAGTTGCGTCTTCTCTTAATTCTAAGGAGTCATCGAACTTTTTGATTTACTATCAAAACACTGGTAGATTCGTGGAAGATTAAATCAGCTGTATCTTCATACTTCCTCTTCCCAATATGATGTCATAACTTTAACTGAAACGTGGCTCTCTGATGACAAATATAATTCGGAATTTTGCAACATAAACAAATTTTCCGTTTTCCGTAAAGACAGAGATTTTCGCAAAACAAATAAAACCACTGGTGGAGGTGTGCTGATCTTAGTCCGCTCGTCCCTTTGTTGCTGTGAACTGGATTTGCCGTCTTCTTCTGCCCCTTCATCATCAACTTTCGATGTCGACCAACTCGCTGTTCGTATATCGTTCAACTCATGTGATATTTTTATCTTATTAAGCTATATACCACCAGGTAGTTCATTAGATTTGTATAAATTGCATGTATCTAATTGTCGTAATTTTCTTAACCACTTAAAAATTAACCAGCATCTACTCATCCTAGGCGATTTTAATTTACCTAATGTTCACTGGGTGTTTGATGTTGACGAATTATGTCTTTTTCCTTCTAATGTAAATAGTGATATAGAATGTGAAGTATGTGATTCATTTGCTGAACATGATCTTATTCAAATCAATAATTACTCAAATGACTTTAATAATATCCTAGATCTTATTTTTGTAGATAGGGAATTTTGTACTAATGTTAAAAAAAGTTTGTATCCTATATATGAAAATTCAATATTTCATTCAGCTTTGTGTATACAATTTAGTATTTATGAATATTTTAAACCATCGTATGATAAACCTAAGATGTATGACTACAAGAAAGGCAACTTTAATAAAATAACTAACTTTATTAATGTCGTCTCCTGGGACTAAATTTTCTCTAATTTTGATTTGTCGGAGTCTTATAACATATTGATTAATACAATAAAAGAAACAATTGATTTATTCGTTCCTAAAGTTTCGGTTCATAATGCTAAGCCGCCTTGGTTTAATAGAATATTAACTAATCTAAATAACAAGAAAAACAAAGCCTATAAACTACTTCGGAAGTCCAATAACAATTTGGTTTTGCTAAAGAATTACAAACTTATTCAAAAAGAATTTGATGTCTTAAATAGATTTTTATATAAAGATTACCTGTTGCGTACTGAATCTAATATTAAAACCAATAGTAAATTGTTTTTTAACCACATAAATAAACATACAGAAAAGCTACAATCCGTCTGGAACGGATCGTATGATAGCCTATCCTCCTCTCTATAAAGTGGGCGTGGCCAAATTGCATTTTGTACTCAAATATAGCTATAATGTCGAACGTTTGAGGATGTTACATGTAAAATTTCATGAAAATCGGTTTTTTGATGAAAACGCCCCCAAAAAGTGGGCGTGGCCAAAAGTTTTGTATGGGTGGATTGTAGGGAATCTGAATGCCTAAATATTTGGTCTTAACAAAATTTTTCGGTTTCATATAATTTAGTGAAGTTATAAAAAAGTAGGCGTGGCAGTGGGCGGATGTAAAAAAAATTTACACTTCTACTGTATCTTTTCGTCATAAGCCCAGATATGAAATTTCAGCGTCCTAGTTAATAATTTAAGGCCCAAAACTCGGTTTTGTGATGAAAACGCCCGCAAAAAGTGGGCGTGGCCAAAACTTTTGTATGAGTGGATTGTAGGGAGTCTGAATGCCTAAATATTTGGTCTTAACAAAATTTTTCGGTTTCATATAATTTAGTGAAGTTATGAAAAAGTGGGCGTGGCAGTGGGCGGATTTCAAAAATTTTTACACTTGTACTGTATCTTTTTCTCAGAAGTCCAGATATGAAATTTCATCGTCCTAGCTCAAAATTTAAGGCCCAAAACGCGGTGACATACGGACGGACGGACGGACGGACGGACGGACGGACGGTCATCGCTCAATCGATTTCGCTATTGATGCTGATCACGAATATATAAACTTTATAGGGTCTATCTCTATTATTTCTCTATGTTACAAACTATGTGTCAAACTTAATATACCCTTAGGATAGGGTATAATAAAAAACGTTCCAATGGAATTCCAAATTGTATGCAATTCCTGCAGGAAACTTCGAGTGACCTTCCTACTATCCGCAATTATTTTGCAAATTTTTTTCAATCCGTTTATGCTCCTTCTAGGGTCACGTGTAATACCACCCAAAATTGTTCATTAAATTTTATCAACATCGGTAGCTTACACTTAAGCAACTCAGATGTAGTGAAAGCCCTAGAAAATTTAAATCTAGACAGCAACCCTGGCCCAGATGGCATTCCCCCAATTGTGTTAAAATTTTGTGCTGCTGCTCTTTCGGGACCATTTACGTTATTATTTAATGCTTCTCTTGAAAAGGGTGAGTTTTTAAGCGATTGGAAAGTTCCTTATATTATTCCTATTCACAAATCCGGACCCAAGCAATTAGTTACTAACTATCGTCCCATTAGCAAAATGTCAACTATTCCTAAAATGTTTGAGAAAATAGTTTACATTAAATTGACCTTCCTTCTTAAAGAAATCATTTCACCGTCACAACATGGTTTCGTGATCGGCAGGTCAACAACAACAAATCTTGCAATTTTGTGTAATCATGTGACCAAATGCCTTGAAAGCGGATATCAATGCGACGTTATTTATACTGACTTTTCTAAAGCGTTTGATATGGTTGATCACCAAATACTTCTAAGTAAATTGAAGGTATTGGGATTCCATTCCAATATTCTTAAATGGTTTGCATCATATCTAAAAGATCGTACTCAATTTGTACGAATTAACAATTCTATCAACTCCTGTATTCGTTACTTCTGGAGTACCACAGGGGAGTCATTTGCGACCCCTCTTTTTGCTATTGGTAAACGATATTCCGGATTTTATAAAGCATTCTATTTGCCTAATGTTTGCAGATGATATAAAAATTTTTCGCTGCATAAAAACTTTAGCTGATTGTTCCTTAGTGCAAAATGACCTGCTGCTTTTACATGAATGGTGTGTCAAAAATCAATTGTTCCTAAATGTAGCTAAATGCCAAACTTTAACATTCAGTCGCAATTTCTCACCTATTGATTTTGCTTATAAAATAAACAACATGCCTCTGTATAGAGTGAGTGAGAAACATACAGAAAAGCTACAATCCGTCTGGAACGGATCGTATGATACCCTATCCTCCTCTCTATAAAATGGGCGTGGCCAAATTGCATTTTGTACTCAAATATAGCTATAATGTCGAACGTTTGAGGATGTTACATGTAAAATTTTATCGAAATAGGTTTTTTGATGATAACGCCCCCAAAAAGTGGGCGTGGCCAAAACTATTCTACGGGTGAATTGTAGGGAATCTAAATACCCAAATATTTGGTCTTAACAAAATTTTTCGGTTTCATATAATTTAGTGAAGTTATAAAAAAGTAGGCGTGGCAGTGGGCGGATGTAAAAAAAATTTACACTAGTATTGTATCTTTTTCTCGGAAGCCCAGATATGAAATTTCAGCGTCCTAGTTAAAAATTTAAGGCCCAAAAATCGGTTTTGTGATGAAAACGCCCCCAAAAAGTGGGCGTGGCCAAAACTTTTGTATGGGTGAATTGTAGGGAATCTGAATGCCTAAATATTTGGTCTTAACAAAATTTTTCGGTTTCATATAATTTAGTGAAGTTATGAAAAAGTGGGCGTGGCAGTGGGCGGATTTAAAAAATTTTTACACTTGTACTGTATCTTTTTCTCAGAAGCCCAGATATGAAATTTCATCGTCCTAGCTCAAAATTTAAGGCCCAAAAAGCGGTGACATACGGACGGACGGACGGACGGACGGACGGACGGACGGACGGTCATCGCTCAATCGATTTCGCTATTGATGCTGATCACGAATATATATACTTTATATGGTCTATCTCGATTATTTCTCTATGTTACAAACTATGTGTCAAACTTAATATACCCTTAGGATAGGGTATAAAAAAGATCTTGGAGTGGTGTTTGATTCTAAGCTCAGTTTCACATCACATATTGACTTTATTGTGGCAAAAGCAAATTGCATGATGGGTTTTGTTTTGCGAAACTCCAAAGCATTTAGAGATCCATTCACATTAAGAGCACTTTTTTATACCCTATCCTAAGGGTATATTAAGTTTGACACATAGTTTGTAACATAGAGAAATAATCGAGATAGACCCTATAAAGTATATATATTCGTGATCAGCATCAATAGCGAAATCGATTGAGCGATGACCGTCCGTCCGTCCGTCCGTATGTCACCGCTTTTTGGGCCTTAAATTTTGTGCTAGGACGATGAAATTTCATATCTGGGCTTCTGAGTAAAAGATACAGTACAAGCGTAAAAAGTTTTTAAATCCGCCCACTGCCACGCCCACTTTTTTATAACTTCACTAAATTATATGAAACCGAAAAATTTTGTTAAGACCAAATATTTAGGCATTCAGACTCCCTACAATCCACTCATACAAAAGTTATGGCCACGCCCACTTTTTGGGGGCGTTTTCATCATAAAACCGATTTTTGGGCCTTAAATTTTTAACTAGGACGCTGAAATTTCATATCTGGGCTTATGACGAAAAGATACAGTAGAAGTGTAAATTCTTTTACATCCGCCCACTGCCACGCCTACTTTTTTATAACTTCACTAAATTATATGAAACCGAAAAATTTTGTTAAGTCCAAATATTTAGGTATTCAGATTCCCTACAATTCACCCCTAGAACAGTTTTGGCCACGCCCACTTTTTGGGGGCGGTTTCATCAAAAAACAGATTTTGATAAAATTTTACATGTAACATCCTCAAACGTTCGAGGTTATAGCCATATTTGAGTACGAAATGCAATTTGGCCACGCCCATAGGGTATTAGACGATCCGTTCCAGATGGATTGTAGCTTTTCTGTATGTTTTCGCTTTTGTTAGATCTCATCTTGAATATGAATATGAATATGAATTTGGAATCCGTTTTATAATATTCATTCAATTAGGATAGAAAAAATTCAGAAACGTTTTACCAGGCGCTTTATATACAAATTAAATTGGAATATTCAAATGCCTTCGTATAGTGCTAGATGCCAACTAATTGGCATTCAACCATTAGAAGTGCGACGCAAGTATTTTGCAATTATTTTCATTAGGGATATACTTATGTCTCAAATCAATTGTCCTTTTCTTTTATCTTTAATCAATATTTATGCTCCTATGCGTAATCTGCGTGTACGAAGTATTTTTTATGAATCATTACATAGAGTAAACTATGGTCGTAATGAACCTTTCACACGTTGCATTAGAGCTGCCAATTAAATTTGCGATCATATTGACTATCAGGCTGACCTCAACCGCACTGCTTTCAAAAGACATGTTTTATTAATTTTAAGTTCATTTCATCCTGGTGATTCTTGAACATTTGTCAATTTTATCATTAGTTTTATATTTTTTGTAGTCTGTAAGATAATATTGTATGTTATACGTACTATATTCTCTGTTTGATGAAATAAATAAATAAATAAATCGATGTCGGCTCTATCAGGACGGACTCTCCATACCGGACCTACTCGTTGGACTAAAATCAGAAAAAAAAAAATTAATAACTAAAAAGAAAATAAAAAAAAACGATATCAACAAAGAGGGGATGCCCGACATTGGCTTCTCTTTGGAAGACGAGTTGCTAGCGTCCAGTCAGGAGTCTTTAGTCTTCCCCCCCAGCCGCAGCAAGTACAGGTTATAGTACTCCCTCGCGCACAGATGGCGGCTCATCAGTCTATAACAACAGCAAACACAAAAACATCAACTAAAGGCACTAAGGTTATTGGGAATGGTTCGCCGGAGAATAAAAAAACCGCAGCCGCCATCATTGGATGAGACCAACAGCGTGGCAAAGAAATCAAAGTTCGCAAAGACCCCCCCTCAACAAAGCAACAACTGGGTACATCCCCGGCCTGCACTACCCAAACGACGAGACACTTTTGCGAGGTGGCTAGAGACCATCTGCAAGTCGCCTTGGTGCACAAGCGCTCCTCCGACAGTTAACAGCAGTTATTACAGCGAAAAAGGACAATCTGCTTCTGTAGCTTCGAAATTAACGAACGCGGTGTGCCCTTGTTTGAGAATCTCTAGTGAGAATCTGTTTGTAACGTGGGTAACCCAACAACTTTGGTTTTTCCGAATACGGAGAATTACAAAGAGTATGAGAAAGTTTTAGACATCACTTTAAAAACCAGCAACTATAACCTCAAGGTAGAAAACTAGCGTATATCCGACCGTCTATCTTTTTCCGACCATAGATGGATCTTGTACAATGTGAGTCTCGAGGTCAAGACTCCTAAGATTTAGAAACCCTATGAGAATTAACTGAAATTTTGGTCAGGTTATTAAAACAAAATTCCGTAGAATACCTGACTTGAAAATTGAATCAGTTGACGAAATGGACACTAAAATTCGGAAACTAGAAATGGGCATGGGCGCGGCTCTTAAGGTTTCGTGTCCTATTAAATACAGCCATAAAAGACTCTGCCAGATTGAGTAAAATCCTCTCCAAGGAACACATTAGCCCGTCCTTTATTCAACGGCCGGATGGGACCTGGACGGAGTCCTCTAAGAAGTCCCTGGAGCTTTTAATGCAAACACACTTTTCAGGATGTAAAAATATGATTGCTCATACACCGGTGCCTTAGGCCGCGTGGTCGTCATCCTGGAATGACATTAAGGCAACAATTACAGAAGTTAATACCTCCTGAGCTACATATTAATAGCTTCACTCCCTATAAATCGGCTGGCCCTGACCACATACTTCCGATTATGCCGCAGAAAACATTGGACCAGGTGGTCCCTTGGCTAGTACCTACATATCTATGGAGGCTGTATCCTTCTAAACCACGTTCCTGTAAGCTAGAGACAAGCTCGTGTTGTGTTTATTTCGGTAGCTGGGAAGCGTGGACATGAATCCACAAAGGATTTCAGACCCATCAGCTTATTCCTTTTAAAGACGTTGGAACGTATCTTAAACACACACATACGAATTACCCTAGATCAATCCCTTCTATCCAAATCCCAGCACGCGTACACTAAGGGGCGATCGACAGAGACGGCACTGCACGAAGTTGAGCGAACGATAAAAAAGACAATTCACTACAAACAATATACAATACAGCTATGTTCTTAGACGTTGAAGGTGCCTTCAATAACGTCAGCACTGCTCTGGGTGCGGAAGAGTTTATTAGCAAATGGATAGTGACTATGCTAAAAACTAGAATCATTCAATCAACCCTCTGTAACAGCACTTCCACCATATCTGTCGTAAAAGGAACTCATCAGGTGGTGTCATACCTCCTCTTCTTTGGCTTATGCTAATCAACAAAATCCTGTGAAGGCTAGACAGAGATAGAGTCAAGGTTGTCGCGTTTGCGGATGATGTGGTAATAAATGGGACATATCAGGGATGTTTATTTCAGTAATCAGTGAGATTATGGAAGGTGTCTTAGACAAGATTAGCAAATGGGCCACTGGATGTAGACTCAATGTCAACCCAAGCAAAACTGAACTGATGCTCTACCACAAAAACCAAAATACCGACCTTCACGCCTCCACGGTTAAACAACCAACTACTCTCCTTATCCTCCAGTGCCAAATACCTAGGAGTGGTACTTGATCCATAACATAGTTGGAAACATTGAACAGCGGGTAGAGAAAGTCTGCGTGGCCTTCTATGTTTGCAGCAAACCGTTCGATAAGCGATAAGATGCAGGAACTTCGCCCGAAGATGGTCATATGGATGTACAAACCTGTAGTGCGTACTATACTTTCCTATGGATCGCTAGTCTGGTGGCCTGCGTTAAGGAAAGAATACAACATCAAACTTATCAACAAAATGTAAAGCGGCTCTAAGAGCAAGGGGGACATGAGAACAAGTCTAACCGAGGCCTTAAACGTAATATTGCACCTTCTACCACTTGACCTTCATAAACCTTATGGTTCACCAAACCTGGAATTTAATTACGGAATTGAATTTGATTTTCGTGTTTAGGAGGCGATTTTACATATAAAAACATTTTTTGAATTTTTTTCCCAATAGCCCATAATGGAAAGTGCAGCCATATGTTTTGGTGGGTAGTATATTGCAAATACTTTAATTTTAATTTTGTTTAAAGATACGTGTACATTTATATGTAGTTGTAGCTTGCATTTTTGTTCCTCAAATCACGAGTAATGCAGATCCTACACTTCCAGTATCCGCTGGATGAAAAGCATGATAGCAAGAATATCCATTTTATGTTTAAGTTAGTTTTTTTTTTTTTTAAGATCTTATTTATTTCCGTATATTATTATAACAACTTAATTTAGTACAAATAAGTTAAATACAAACATCAAAATTATGAAAGTAAATGACCATTTATCACGGTTCTCGCTACTTGACATAGATAACATATATTAAAATATTTAGTAAATTTAATTGAACTTTAACTTTAACTTTTTATTACATCAATTAATTTATTAGTGTGAAAAGAAAAAAAAGAAAGTTAAAACTTTTCCGCAATATCTTTTTTTTTTTTTTAAAACTACTTATACAATTTAAATATTATTCCTAAACAAACAAAAAAGAAATTAAAACTAGCTTAATCTAGTCTAACCTAATCTTATTCGGCATGTTCCATACACTCCGCCAGCATTAGCAAAACCAACACTCTCACATTAGGATAACAAATGTTGCTTTCGAGTATACACTCGTTTAAGTTAGTTGATCTGATTAGGTGACTTCCTGTGATTAAGCAAATAACTATTTTTTCTGTATTTAGGAATACTTATAACTCCTCAATGTGCTGCATTGCATTGCATTCCAAGTGTTTAGTACATTATGCATACTGATTATTTAGTCAATTAATTAATATTTGTTATATGTACATACATACATACAGTGAGAGACAAAAGTATTCGCAAAACCAACGTTGACCCCTTTAATTGCTCATAATTAAAAATAACACAAGTTTATAATTGTTTAATTAATTTTTAATCAAAGCTTAACTATTAACTTATAAATGTAAATTAACATAATTTAAAATCTTAACTCTATATTAGAAAAAAACAAAAAAAGTAACATAGAGTCCATATTTCAGTTGGACAAAAGTATTCGCAACGTACATAAAAAATGGAAAAAAACATACAGAAAAGCTACAAACCGTCTGGAACGGATCGTATGATACCCTATCCTCGTTTCTATAAAGTGCTCATGCCCAAATTGCATTTGGTACTCAAATATGGCTATAACGTCGAACGTTTGAGGATGTTACATGTGAAATTTCATGAAAATCGGTTTTTTGATGAAAACGCACCCAAAAAGTGGGCGTGGCCAAAACTGTTCTATGGGTGAATTGTAGGAAATCTGAATACCTAAATATTTGGACTTAACAAAATTTTTCGGTTTCATATAATTTAGTGAAGTTATAAAAAAGTAGGCGTGGCAGTGGGCGGATGTAAAAAAAGTTTACACTTCTACTGTATCTTTTCGTCCTAGTTAAAAATTTAAGGCCCAAAAAGCGGTGACATACGGACGGACGGACGGACGGACGGTCATCGCTCAATCAATTTCGCTATTGATGCTGATCACGAATATATATACTTTATAGGGTCTATCTCGATTATTTCTCTATGTTACAAACTATGTGTCAAACTTAATATACCCTTAGGATATCATACGATCCGTTCCAGACGGATTGTAGCTTTTCTGTATGTTTTTACTAGCGGTGCAATTTTATGCCTGTGTTTTCCGGCACATCTAACCCACTTCGCTTTACGCAAGAAGTATTATTGGTTGTGGTTAAAACATTGGCACTTCTTGGACCATGGTGTTGATGTCAGCACTCCGAAATCACTCACACATATAAATTTTTACATCGGACTGCGTGCCGAAAACAGGTAGAAGACACGTTAAGTAAAGGTCTGTTCGGGTACTTTCTGACCCAAAATTTGTATATTAGGCGTTTTTCTTTTTTAGTTCAGAGCAGAGCCTGAGTTGTCAAAAAAAATGTTTGTGTTTCTTTTTTAGTTCAGAGTGCTTAGAGCACTCAATTCGTGTTTCTTTTTTCGTTTAGAGCGTGCTCAGAGCGCGCTCTATCAGCTCAGCATGAATTGATTGAGCATCCTGAGCAAAACCCGAGCACAGTGAATTTGACGCTTAACAGGGGGTAAAGCAATGAGAAAACAAAATCGAAAACAATTGAAATGGAGTTCGAGACTTTGTTTTTAATTAATTATTAGCAATTAATAATTAAATGAAAACTTTATTTGTGTATAAACGCTATTTCAGTGTTTAAGAAAACAAAAAACCTGAATCTTCAATCAACTTTGCAGTCATATGACGGGTACTGCTCAATCGTGTTTCTTAAATAAATCAGAGCGTTCAGAGCGTGCTCCATTCAGAGCGCGCTCGACATGTTCAGGCTCTGTTCAGAGCTCTATTCTGTATTAAAAAAGAAAAACGCTTATTGTGAAATTTCAAGAAGTGGGGGTAAAATTCTCTCAGAAAAAGATAAAATTGCGAAAATGTAATAGCACACGCGCTGTAATTAGCGAAGTTACATGTGAACGCTGCATGCACCGCAGCCATAAATTAACTATAGTATAGTTAATTTATGCTATCTAGGTATTGTTAAATTATGCTCGGGAATTGGAATCTTATATGTCAAAATTTCTTTACTTATTAAATCAATCAATCAAAGTAAGAATATATTTTATACTTATTCAAAGGCAAGATGCAATCCATCCGTATACATATGTTGTATGCTCTAAAAAAAAAATATATAATTTTCAATAAATGTGGACATGTTAAGATATTCTTAGAGATTCAGCATTATTTATGAGATTCAGTTACAACCAATCGAAAACCTTAGCAACGTAATGAGAAAATAATTTAATTATACAAATAATTCGATGTACAATAAGTAAATGGAAATTAAAATTGCCTAAAAAATATCGTTAAAAAATGTGCGTAGCCTCTAATATATAATAGTATACCGTATGTATGTACATTAGTAAGATTTTTGTTTGAGTTTCTTTATAAAATCACGTGCTTGCTTATCACCAAGCTGTCTACATTCTAAGGCACGAATACTGTCCGCATTAGCAGTATATTCTGGTCGAGAGAGATTCATCCGTAACTGTTCTGCATTAGCTTTCGTAATATCTTCAAAAGATAAATAGCATTCAGCTAAATATTGATTTGACATTCCGAACAAATCACTATCCTTCACACACAAGACCAACATGTTATCATCTTGTTCTCTTTGATCCGAAGTCAGTTGGATTTTAAATTCCTCATCAAAAAGGGGGAATAGGGTTTTTGATTGAACTGCAGTTTTGTAAGTTGGTATACCAACAAATCTATCTAATGGAATATAATACATTTTAACAAAAGGATCACAAGAGTTATTTGAATCCATAGGTATTAGATTTATGCCATTCAAAATATGGACGTGAAGCATATTATCATCAGAGAAGTAAGCTTTAACGGTAATTTGTCCATATACAGATTGAGGTTTGTCTTTCTGTCTTTTGTATCGCTCTTTATAATATTGATGGATTAGTACATCTGTTTCTGAGGCATGCAAATTTAGTAATCTTTCAATGTTCGATAAGGTTTCAGCTGTAGTTTTAGAGAATGGTGTATCTCCATGTTTGAAATGTGATGCCATTATTTTAAGTACTTCACGAAGGTGTGTAAAGAAAGCTGGTGGACGCCTTTTGTCCAAATTAGATTGTACAAGTTCGTAAAATACTGCAGAGAAGCCATCCCAAATGTTATCAATCATTCTATCAAAATTATTCTCATCCAATTCGGAGTGTAACAACGAAAGTGAGTTTTCTAAATAAAAAAAAAGCCCTTCTACTGATGTCAAATCGTCACTTAAGCTGTCAATGCCATTAAAAAGATATCCACGCATCACCTGTATCATTTTACCGGCCACCACTGCTATAAGATCAGCAATTCGATTTTGGACGGTATCCTCAGCGTTTTCAGTGACATTTTTTATCGTTTGAGAACAACGTTCTGCCTCAGCAGCACTCAAAGATTCTCCCAATTTATTTAAAATACTATCCACGCCAAGATCTTTCACAAAAGTTGGCAAACTTTTTTGAATATGATCAATATTACTGATTGCAAAACACCATTCTTTGGTTACTTTAAAATCTTCCGAGTTATTCACCTCCTCGCTAAATTTCGCTGTTCTAGTGGCCATTCTGGTGGCATAAAAGGCACAACATGTGCAAACATCATCCACAATTTTCCCAACAAATGCATATGACCCTTCAATATTTGGCCAGTCAAGTTGCTCCCAGAAAATTTTTATTTGATAGAAAATTAATAAAGTATCTGAAGCCGATGAGCTGTGCCGGACATTACCATCCACAGGCTTAAATTCATCCAAATCAATAGCTTTTTTAATACGAGACAACGCTTTCAGCATAGATAAGTCTAGCCAATGTGTGACTGCCGGACCGAACCACTCGTGATACACTAAAAGTTCTGCTTGTTCCTCTACAGTGCACAAAGCCGTTCCCAGGAAAATAAACCGTTTTAAGCTTAAGTACAATTCAAATAAATGGGTTCCCATTGTAAAATCATCAATATTTGCAAACTGATCCACATCATCCACATTGCATAGCGGTACATGAACAAGACTTACACAAGCATCGATCACCACTGGCTTGCAAAATTCGACAATGTTCTCTTGATAGCATTGGTAGAGGATCTTAGCATACTTCAGCTTCATTATCTGATAAAAGTGCTTATGATGGTATTCAATAGCACGTTGTATATCAAAACGCATCAACTCGACTAATTTTGTTAATTGCTGAACTGCATCATCGTTTTCTATTTCGCAGCTCTCTTTAATGGTATTCACCCAGTCTGTTGCGCCAATCTGGACTGCTTCTATCAGTATCAGTTTAATATCGCGTGTAGAAGCCTCATCCTCGCGTTTCAGGAGCCAACCGTAAGCCAAACGCGGAAATAGATCCACATCGATAGGAACATTCAACAAATCAAATATATGTAGTATTTCCAAAACGTCACAGAGCATATTGATTCCCGATTTTTGTGTGAACGTTTCCTGCCTAATTTTCCGAATAATATAAAAACACGATGGTAAAATTCGTTTTGAACCTTCCCAAAATGTTTTCGAAAAATCACTGTCTCCGGAGTAGGTAGGTAATGTTTCTATAACTTTGTGCAATATAGTATTAAACAGACTGAATGAGAGAGGGTGATGTTCGTGGATATTTGTGTATGCATCCCATTGACACAATGCACAATCGACTTCAGACAAACCAGACTGAATATAATGTTGTGTTATTATAGCTTCTGCTTTAGAGCAATACTTCCCGTTCCACACGTAAGTTTCAATGGAAGAGTACTCTAGTTCATACATTAGCAAAATTCGCAACAAATTACGATGTTCTTGTGAAGCGACTCTATTATCTTTCTCAGTACTGAAGGACAGATGCGTGAGTACTGAACCTCTCGTTCGATTTGAACGTGACTTCTTCTCCAGATGGTACCAAACTCTCATTCCGGATGCAGGAACTGAATTTAATGGAACTTCTGTTCTTCCAATTAATTCACTATCATCCTTTATTGTCGTAGTAGCTGAGTATGCAATTTCCTTCATTAACTTTCCCAGTCCTTTTACTCCTTTTACTTCAAACAATTTACTCATTTTTGTACCAACCGTTTCGGCCGCGTCGAAGTCCCATACCTCTATAATAAGCGTTTCCTTACATGGATTGTCGGATATTGGAAGTGAAAAGTATTCATTCCAAACTGGATTCAGCGTCATGGCCTTAACTGAAGTATTGTATCTGTGAACTGCATTGGACTCAACATAAAGTGTGACAAAGGGATCGGATAAGCCGTTTGGATCCTTGGACATAAGGTTTTCAGCTTTAATTATTTCGACATTTAAAAGAACTTTTGGTGGTTCTTTGCTATTTGCATTATGCAAAAGTTCTTCGTGTTTATCGATCGAAATTTTGAATGCATTTCGGGCAAAGTCTAACAAGGATTCTTGACATGTTTCCTCTGAACTTGGACAACCGATATTATTTAAAGTTTCAAATAGTATTTCTTCATACAATTCATCAAAGTTTTTCCCTGAGAAATTTTCAATTATGTTGTCCGGAATGTCCTCGTTAATTTCTAAAGACTTTTCCTCTACTGAAGATAGAAGTGATGCTACTTTAGATGTAGTGATATGTTCTTCTGAAATTCCATCTTCCCGTAAAATAAGCACAGACATATCTTCTAAATCCTCTTCTAGGATGCTAACGTTCTTCTTAAGAGATCCCATGGTTACTTAAAGGAGAGTGTTTTACAATAAAAGAATATCTGCGGCAGAAAGGTGCCTCAAAGGACTGAATATGAAATATTATTCCTTATATGAATGTGTATTTTTGGTATATGACGAACGAAATCTAGAAAACAGAAAATATATGTAATCAAATACAATTTTAAGTCGTAGTAGGTGTACTCAGTTTGATCATTGGTTACCTCTCTTTGTTCAAATTATATTCAGCTACATCAGATTCATTGTTTTAGAATCAAAGGCCAAATTAGCGTAAGAATCTACAAATTGAGAAAAACATTTTTTTAGGTTAGTGTTTTAGTAAAAGATATTTATACTGAATCTTCCAACAACTATTTCTAAGAATAATATTAAAGATAGATACAGGCATGATAATGAAATTCCCATATGTAGCAGGATTCGAGTAGATTCAAAACATAGTTCTTTACATATATTAGAACCCAAAGCTTAAAATATTTCTACAAGCACGACATTGAAATGTAATCTTTTCAAATGAACTAGTCCAGACAAAAAGAATTTATACTGAATTATGCGAATAGATAGAATAGATAAACATCTACATGCATATATTTACAGCCAAACGGCTATCAACGTGAACTAATGATAACAAATGATGAATTAGCTAAATGCGGCATACGAGCTAAAAGAGACTAGATAGCTGATGGCTCTACCGAAATCTGGCATAAGCGTGTACAGTCTAGAATAACGGGTATGGTCGAATTCCAATGTTAGTTAGGCATATCTTCATAGATTTCTACTTGTCCAAATCGACCAATCAGAAAAAAGTTACCTATATAGTTAGGCATAGCTAGGAACTTAGAATCATATCTCAATCAATAAAAAGTAAAGAAACACCTTGACAAAAAACGACACAACACGAATAAACAGTTGCTTGTTAAAATAAAATAATTGTTAAAAAAAATAAATTTTCTGTATCTAATAAAGCTAACGGACATTTTAAATTTCTATTCACAAGCTCCCTAGGTGAACCACCGACTAATCTATATGAATAACATGGGTGATTAACTGCACATTTTTATTAAGGGCGATGAATAACATACTAGTCGACAGATCAGAAAAAAACGCCCGACTCTAAAAGGTGTAGCCTTCTCAGTAAAAAAAAAGAGTGGTTATATATACATATTAATGTACGGTTACTCAATGATAAAAACAAACAAAATAAGAACACATTTTGTAATATTTATTCAAACCCAGGATTTTTTTTCTAAAAATATATAATTTTAAATGTACATATAAATACAAATATATATACATACATACTTTATGTAATTGTATATTGTCTTCTTAGAGATTCAGTTACAACCAATATTAAAGTTTATCAACTTAATGAAAAACTAGTTTAAGTATACAAATAAATCGATGTAAAATGACTAAATATAAATTAATGATAAACATAATATAAAACTTCAATAAAAAATATCGTTAAAGAAAATAAGATTTGCCTCTAATATAGTATACAAATGTATATATCGCACATGTATTCCTAAAGCAACACAACTCAAAAACTTAAGTTTTTCAGAAAAGGCGAAAAACCGGCAACTATACTTTAACTCAACTATTACGTTTTTTATTTATGTCACTTTTGAAATACATGTGCTATTAGTAAGCTCTTTGTTTGAGTTTCTTTATAAAATCACGTGCTTGTTTATCACCAAGTTGTCTACATTCTAAGGCACGAATACTATCCGCGTTGGCGGTATATTCTGGTCGAGAGAGACTCATCCGTATCTGCTCTGCGTTAGCTTTCGCTATATCTTCAAAAGATAAATAGCATTCAGCTAAGTATTGATTTGACATTCCGAACAAATCTTTATCCTTAATACTGAACACCAACATATTATCATCTCGTTCTCTTTGATCCAAAGTCAGTTGGATTTTAAATTCCTCATCAAAAAGGGGGAATAGGGTTTTTGATTGAACTGCAGTTTTGTGAGTTGGTATACCGACAAATCTATCTAATGGAATATAATACATTTTTACAAAAGAATCACAAGAGTTATTCGAATCCATAGGTATTAGATTTTTAGCATTCAAAACATGGACGTGAAGCATATTATCATCAGAGAAGTAAGCTTTAACGGTAAGCTCTCCATATACAGATTGAGGTTTGTCTTTCTGACTTTGGAATCGCTCTTTATAATATTGATGGATTAGTACATCTGTTTCTGAGGCATGCAAATTTAGTAATTTTTCAATGTTCGATAAAGTTTCAGCTGTAGTTTCAGAAAATGGTGTGTTTCCATGTTTGAAACTCGAAGCCATTATTTTAAGTACTTCACGAAGGTTTCCAAAAAAAGCTGGTGGCCGTCGTTTGTCCAAATTAGATTGTACAAGTTCGTATAATACAGCAGAAAAGCCATCCCAAATGTTATCGATCATTCTTTCAAAATTATTCTCATCCAATTCAGAGTGTAACAATGAAAGTGAGTTTTCTAAATACATAAACAGCCCTTCCACTGACGTAAAGTCCTCATTTAAGCTGTCAACGCCATTGAAAAGATATCCACGCATGACAGGTATCATTTTACCGGCCACCACTGCTATAAGATCAGCAATTCGATTTTGCACGGTGTCCTCAGCGTTTTCAATAACATTTTTTATCGTTTGAGAACAACGTTCTGTCTCAGCAGCACTCAAAGATTCTCCCAATTTATTTAAAATACTATCCACGCCAAGATCTTTCACAAAAGTTGGCAAACTTTTTTGAATATGATCAATATTACTGATTGCAAGGCACCATTCTTTGGTTACTTCAAACTCTTCCGAGTTATCTGTCTCTCCGTTGAATTCCTCTATTCTAGTGGCCATTCTGGTGGCATAAAAGGCACAGCATCTGCAAACATCATCCACAATTTTCCCAACAAATGCATATGACCCTTCAATATTTGGCCAGTCAAGTTGATCCCAGAAAATTTTTATTTGATAGAAAATTGATAAAGTATCTAAAGCCGATGAGCTGTGCCGGACATTACCATCAACAGGCTTAAATTCATCCAAATCAATAGCTTTTTTAATTCGGGACAACGCTTTCAGTACAGATATGTCTAGCCAATGTGTTACTGCCGGACCGAACCACTCATGATACACTAAAAGTTCTGCTTGTTCCTCTGCAGTGCACAAAGCCGTTCCCAGGGAAATAAACCGTTTTAGACTTAAGTACAATTCAAATAAATGGGTTCCCATTGTAAAATCATCAATATTTGCAAACTGATCCACATCATCTACATCGGACAGCGGCAGACGAACAAGATTTGCACAAGCATCGATCACCACTGGCTTGCAAAATTCGACAATGTTCTCTTGATAGCATTGGTATAGGATTTTAGCATACTTAAGTTTCATTATCTGATAGAAGTGCTTATGGTGGTATTCAATAGCACGTTGTATATCAAAACGCATCAACTGTACTAATTTTGTTAATTGCTGAACTGCATCATCGTTTTCTATTTCGCAGCTCTCTTTAATGGTATTCACCCAGTCTGTTGCGCCAATCTGGACTGCTTCTGTCAGTATCAGTTTAATATCGCGTATAGGAGCCTCATCCTCGCGTTTCAGGAGCCAACCGTAAGCCGAACGCGGAAATAGATCTACATCGATAGGAACATTTAACAAATCAAATATCTGTAGTATTTCCAAAACGTCACAGAGCATATTGATTCCCGGTTTTTGTGTGAACGTTTCCTGCCTAATTTTCCGAATAATATAAAAACACGATGGTAAAATTCGTTTTGAACCTTCCCAAAATGTTTTCAAAAAATCACTGTCTCCAGAGTGGGTAGGTAATATTTCTATAACTTTGTGCAATATAGTATTAAATAGACTGAATGAGAGAGGGTGATGTTCGTGGACATTTGTGTATGCATCCCATTGACACAATGCACAATCGGCTTCAGACAAACCGCTCTGGATGTAATGTTGTGTTACGATAGCTTCTGCCTGGATGCTATACTTGCCGTTCCACAGGTAAGGTTCAATAGTGAAACTCTCTAGTTTAAACATTAGCAATATTCGTAACAAATTACGATGTTCTTGCGCCGCGACTCTATTGTCTTTCTCAGCACTGAAACATAAATGCATGAGTACAGATCCTCTCGTTCGATTCGCACGTGACCCCTTCTCTAGATGGTACCAAACTCTCATTCCGGATGCAGGTATTGAATTCAATGGAATATCTGTTCTTCCAATCAATTCATTGTCATCCTTTACCGTCGTAGAAGCAGAGTATGCAATTTCCTTCATTAACTTTCGCAAGCCCTTTACACCTTTTACTTCGAACAGTTTATTCATTTTTGTACCAACCGTTTCGGCCGCATCGAAGTCCCATACCTCTATTATTAGTGTTTCCTTACTTGGATCGTCCGGTATAGGAAGTGAAAAGTATTCATTCCAAACTGGATTCAGCGTCATGGACTTAACTGAAGTATTGTATCTGTGAACTGCATTGGACTCAACATAAAGTGTAACAAACGGATCGGACATACCGTTTGGATCTTTGGGCATAAGGTTTTCTGCTTTAATTATTTCGACATTTAAACGAACTTTTGGTGGTTCTTTGCTATTTGCAATGTCCAAAAGTTCTTCATGTTTCTCCTTCGATATTTTGAATGCATTTCGGGCAAAGTCTAGCAAAGATTCTGGACACGCTTCCTCTGAACTGGGACAACCGATATTATTTAAAGTTTCAAATAGTATCTCTTCATACAGTTCATCAAAGTTTTTACCGGAGGACTTTTCAATTATGTTATCCGGAATGTCCTCGTTAATTTCTAATGGCTTTTCTTCTACGGAAGATAGAAGTGATGCTACTTTTGATGCAGTGATGTGTTCTTCTGAAATTCCATCATCTCGCATAGTGAGCACAGACATATCTTCTAAATCCTCTTCTAGGATGCTAACGTCCCTCTTGAGAGAACCCATAGTTAATTATATGAGAGTATTGTACAATGAAAAAATATCTTCTATAAAATATTATTTCTTATATATATATATATCACGAACGAAATCTAGAAAAGAGAAAAATGGTAAAATATTAAATAATAGTATGTGTATACAGTTTGATTAGTGGTTACCTCACTTTGTGCAAATTTTATTCAGCCACATAAAATTCATTGTTAATCAAAGGCCAAAGTAGCGTAAGTATCTAGCGAATTGAAAAAAACATTTTATTAATTTACATACTTATGCAAAGTGTTGAAACCTTTAGCAAAGATTTCTGAGAAATATATTGCAGATATGTATGTATGTACATACATATGTGAGTGTAGGAAATATAGTTACATAAATACATTAGAATTCGGCAAGGTTGAAAACATAGCCCCTTGTTCTGAATTTCTTCAATAAGCAGTTACCCAAAGAGCGCTCTAACGGGAGGGGCTTATTGGTTGAGGCGTAGGTCCACCCAGAACTGTAGTGCCACCGAAGTAACTCAATAATGGCTATTCGCATTAAAAAACAAAAACATAAAAAAAGTACTTTTTAGTGAATTCGATCCAGATTCATTTGAGCTATCATCATAATCCTTCTGCATTTTCCCGAAGTTCAGCCATACTTAAAACAATTCATCGAAAAATGTTCCCCAATGTTACATTAGTGGAAACTACACCCATCAGTCATGCAGCAGTCGCTAGCATTACTATAGAGTGCGTATATGTGTCTGCGATTATGGGTAACATGCATGATCATATTTTGAATTTCCGAGTGTGCTGTCTTTTAGACCACAAAACTAAGGCAGCGGACTATATAAACACGGAGAAATGAGGCAGCAATATTATAGAGATGTGGGCGCCATGGCTCAGTGGTTAATGTGTTGGACTACGGAGCGATGGGTACGGTTCAACATCTAAAATTACTTTCACGGCCCCACCTCTCGCGAGCGTCTGACAAACATCCGAGAGTATAACTGTCGTAAAAAAGCTTCTTAAATTGCCCTTCGGAAACGGCATTAAACAGTAGGTCCCTTCTATTCATGTAAAAAATATAACACGCAAGACATGAATAGTTGTGAGCAGCTAGGCCCTGGGTCACATAGACCTGTCGCGCCAAATATTTGTATTTTTTTTTTTATTATTATAGAGATCTAATGATGATGATTATAAGAATTGGAGCTGTGTACATAACGTCTATACTATGTACATATGTACTTTCAAAACAAAGGAGTGAAGTAGGGCGAGTCAGCAAATGCATATCCTATATACATATGTAAACGAAATAAAAAATATCTGATGAGTAAAATTCGTCAAATGAAATGTATTCTACATTTTTAGAAACACTCTTTAATTGTTTCCATTTATATTTTTACGTTCACCTACACCTACATAAATATGTATAGAGTAATGTGGGAGACAGACTGCTGGTATACCATGGTATGAATACCATAATAAAGTGAATACCACAACCCCTGACAAACTGCGGTTCGTAGTACACGTTAATTTTTGTAGTATACTTTGACGTTTATGCATGAATTTTTGAATTCAATGTAACGTCATTGATTCGGTTACTTTTGAAACTTCCTATGAACAAATTAATTTCGATGAAATGTTTCCAGTTTGAAGGTCCAATTTGTTTTTTCTCGGATCTAGTATATTATTGAAACATTTTAGGTAAAATGGCGTCCTCTTTAAATCCATTTTCCAAACTTGAGGACATACTTCTTCGTTGTGAAGCTACGAAGAATCACCAACATAGAGAAAGTGGCGCTGCAGTCAGTAAGAACGTGGTATACCACCAAAAAATTACGAGTTTTAATACCAGGTTTGTTTCGTGGTATACTAGCTTTTAACGTGGTATTGGGGTGACAGACACATGGTATAGAACATGGTATTTCTATACCATGGTATCAATACCAGCAGTCTGTCTCCCACATAAGACTTTGTGACTAGTGTTAGATTGGAAAAAATCTAGGGAAATTATAAAATTAAGCAAATCACAGAAAACTCTGGATGAACTCTGGTAATTATTTAAGGGTAAGCCGAATTTACCTATCGCTTTCTCAGCTTCATCTACTGGTCTACCTACTTTTGCATTGACATCTCCGATGATAAGGATAAAGAAGTATACATATGTTCTCATTCATTGCTCACTCGATGTCTTCGTAATATCTAGAGATATATTATCTACTGTGGTTGGTGCGAACCCGCATATTATTTTAAGTTTATAATGGGGGTTAGATTTTATAATTAGATACGCTACTCTATTTTATATACTTTCTAGGTTCTCAATATTACTGTCATGTTTTTTTTTTTTTTTTATGAGAAACCCAAAACTTCCCTTTAAGTTAATGACAAAATAAAAAACAAAGTTAAAAATGACATGTCCTGAATGTAACGTGAATTGTTTCTCTCCTCTTTTTTCGCATTTCGCATACTCTTAGGATGTTCCGGTTTACATATTTTAATTCATTTTCTAGCTCGAGTAGCCGTTCTTTACTTGTTAGGGATCTTCCGTTGTACGTGACAATATTTAATATATTTTTGTTGAGTTTCTTTTTTTTATTTTATTGTTTGTGTTTTTGTTTTTATTTATATTTATCAATCTTCTCTGACCAACTAAACATATCGACCAGGCAACACACCCTAGTAAATCCCTTCTTCGTGGACAGCAAGGTAGCTGAAAAACGGATTGGAGATCTAATCCGTTATTTGAACTCCACGGGTTATGTCTAATTTACATCGTTTAGGTTTTGCACGAGTTTTGTGGTAATTGGGTTCTTTCTCCAGAGAACCACCACTCTACCTACCTACCTACCTCTACTTGCCTGGGGTATTGTATTTTCAGAGTTTTATATTTATTTATTTATTTATTTATTTATGTTCATTATTTCTTTTTGTTTGTTTATTTATTTATTTTTAATTTAGAGGCTGTTTGGCTATTAGAACGCTGCGCTTGCCATTGCTTGTTGGCGAGTTTTGTTTGTTAATTCATATACGTGTTTACTTGATCTACCTATACTCTTGTGTGTGTATTTAGCATTTAGCAAAGTTTATATATGTACTTTTATTTACTGCTTCTTGAGGTCAAAATAAAAATAATTATGTTTAAACCTAATTTTTATTTCAAGTTTAGAAGCTAATGTAGCATACACTAGACCAAACTTATGGCGCAGAAACATGAACTTTAATAATGGAGCAAATTTAACCACACGATTGCCGGACCACTGTAGTGTAATTCATCGCATCTGGCTTTCAATTAACTGAGTAGATTGCAGCACTATTGTTATTAACATATAGACAATCCAGCAGCGAAGAAAGCCTTAGAATCGCAAATAATACGATCCCAGTTCGTTAAGCGATTCGACAAATCTGTGCAAAACTGGATTGTAAGAAAACCAGAAGACTTATCTTCCTTAGTGGAAAAAATATAAAAAACATACAGAAAAGCTACAATCCGTCTTGAACGGATCGTATGATACCCTATCCTCCTCTCTATAAAGTGGGCGTGGCCAAATTGCATTTTGTACTCAAATATAGTTATAATGTCGAACGTTTGAGGATGTTACATGTAAAATTTTATCAAAATAGGTTTTTTGATGATAACGCCCCCAAAAAGTGGGCGTGGCCAAAACTCTTCTATGGGTGAATTGTAGGGAATCTAAATACCCAAATATTTGGTCTTAACAAAATTTTTCGGTTTCATATAATTTAGTGAAGTTATAAAAAAATAGGCGTGGCAGTGGGCGGATGTAAAAAAAATTTACACTTGTACTGTACTTTTTCTTGGAAGCCCAAATATGAAATTTAAGCGTCCTAGTTAAAAATTTAAGGCCCAAAAATCGGTTTTGTGATGAAAACGCCCCCAAAAAGTGGGCGTGGCCAAAACTTTTGTATGGGTGAATTGTAGAGAATCTGAATGCCTAAATATTTGGTTTTAACAAAATTTTTCGGTTCCATATAATTTAGTGAAGTTATGAAAAAGTGGGCGTGGCAGTGGGCGGACTTACAAAATTTTTACACTTGTACTGTATGTTTTTCTCAGAAGTCCAGATATGAAATTTCATCGTCCTAGCTCAAAATTTAAGGCCCAAAAAGCGGTGACATACGGACGGACGGACGGACGGACGGACGGTCATCGCTCAATCGATTTCGCTATTGATGCTGATCACGAATATATATACTTTATAGGGTCTATCTCGATTATTTCTCTATGTTACAAACATAGTTTTTATACCCTATCCTAAGGGTATATTAAGTTTGACACATAGTTTGTAACATAGAGAAATAATCGAGATAGACCATATAAAGTATATATATTCGTGATCAGCATCAATAGCGAAATCGATTGAGCGATGACCGTCCGTCCGTCCGTATGTCACCGCTTTTTGGGCCTTAAATTTTGAGCTAGGACGATGAAATTTCATATCTGGGCTTCTGAGAAAAAGATACAGTACAAGTGTAAAAATTTTTTAAATCCGCCCACTGCCACGCCTACTTTTTTATAACTTCACTAAATTATATGAAACCGAAAAATTTTGTTAAGACCAAATATTTAGGCATTCAGATTCCCTACAATCCACCCATACAAAAGTTTTGGCCACGCCCACTTTTTGGGGGCGTTTTCATCACAAAACCGATTTTTGGGCCTTAAATTTTTAACTAGGACGCTGAAATTTCATATCTGGGCTTCCGAGAAAAAGATACAATACTAGTGTAAAATTTTTTTACATCCGCCCACTGCCACGCCTACTTTTTTATAACTTCACTAAATTATATGAAACCGAAAAATTTTGTTAAGACCAAATATTTGGGTATTTAGATTCCCTACAATTCACCCATAGAACAGTTTTGGCCACGCCCACTTTTTGGGGGCGTTATCATCAAAAAACCTATTTTGATAAAATTTTACATGTAACATCCTCAAACGTTCGACATTATAGCTATATTTGAGTACAAAATGCAATTTGGCCACGCCCATTTTATAGAGAGGAGGATAGGGTATCATACGATCCGTTCCAGACGGATTGTAGCTTTTCTGTTTTTTTATTGGGGTCCTCACGGTTTGGTAGGCAACCATTTTAGAAGTCTGTGTGCTCCCTTCAACCACTTCTGAAGAAGCCATAGAAACAAGGAAGAGGAAGATACTCTGACCCACCTTCCGTGTACCTGAACTGCCCTATCAGTTACGAGAAGGAAACCCGTTAAAACCCTGTGTGATCTAACTAAATTCGACTTAAGCAAAATTTGTCTCTGGGTCATATTGGTTCCAAGTCTAAACGCTGAAGCTAGACGTACATACTTCAACCAAAAAACGGTATTAAGATAAATCGGCAGCAGGAAAAACGCTATCTTACAAAACTGTAATTATTAACTTGATTCACTTTTTCCCTCATCTATTTACATAAATGGAGTATGTTTACAGTAGCTGGGATGATTTTATTACAAAGCCTCACGTCACGCAAATACAACCAAGAAAAACTAAGTATACATATGTACAAAGCTAATGGCAACTTGGTACCTCAAGGGTAACATTAATATTAGTTTTCGTAATTGTTAACTTTGTACAAAGTAACACTCACGAGAATTTAAGATGCATATTCATAAAAGTTTAAAAATACTAACAGTAGCGTTGCGTTGATTGTGACGATTAAATTCCCACTGCCGACTTTCCTGCCCTAATATTATTAAATTACGAGTAAATACAATTACGTAATCTTAGAACAGCGCATAGATCTGTGCATCTTTTCAGCGATCTAATGATTCAGACACCGACAAAGTAATACCTCATTCAATAAAAATTTAAAAGAAACAAACGACACGGACCTAAGCACAATACGGCATTGATAAACTCATAACAAGTACATAGTACCTTACATGAAAATCGACCTCTAAATATTTATAAACATTTTTGAGCTAGTTAAAGCACCACCTTATATGTCGACAGAAAGGAACGTTCTGCCATGCATCATACGACGTTAAATCTTCACTCATCTACATCTCTCATAAAATATTAATATGATATTTAACATCTTCACACCTATGATATCACTGTGTTCAACGGAACCCACAATATCTGGGGATAAAGACAAACTATGTCAACAGATGATTCATCCACAAAGTAGTGCTTGTTTTTGGAGAAACCCGAACTGAGATTTGAGTTTTGGGAAGCACCGAGCCGGTAGGTAACAGAAATAAAAGAAAGTATGCCCGATTTAACGCACGGGTTTATTTTACGAAAAGATAATATTGTAACTCACATTGTTATGATTGTATATATGTAGCTTCCAGCGTTCACTAAAACGTGACTCAACGAGACCTGATAAGAATCCTAACAATTATTTGTTTTCTTTAAAATATGAATAGGTATTTTACCAAATAGCGAAGCGGATGTGTGCGTAAAGTAGTAGTTGTTGAATTTCTTTAAATCACATATTGCCTACAAAAATAGGCACTTTTAAGGCACTAACAATTAATATACACAACCCTCACTTGAAAAGATTCCAAAATACTAATTTTATTATTTGTCAAAAAATACTAACCTCGGTGAAAAAAGCTTAGTTCATTTCATACTATCACCAGCGTGGTGAATTATTGCAAACAGATGACAGGTGACATACACAGTTTGAGAATGATAATAAAAAGAAATCGTTTAACTTACACTTCGTTAGAAATGTCAATATCTAATATTAGAAGCACATTCACACAGCAACAGCAACTTTTACAGCCACAGCAAACATCTTAGAACCAATGCGTTTTAATGCAACAGAACACATTGGTCATAGCAACAGCAACTTAAACGTTAGGCCTAATCCTAAATTAGCTGTTGCTGCCCAAATGTAGCCAAATTCGCGTCGAAATTTTCAATCGCACCAACTTGAAAGCATTTGATATTTCGGTGCAATCAAGGAAAAATGTTCCCACAATATCCAATTTCGCTATGCGCTGTTTGCTGTGCTAATGTGTTTTACATCACAGCATCTGTTTATTTACCTCAGCAGTTGACGTTGCTGTTGACTATTCATACGTAAAGCAAATTTGAGGAAGCGTATTTTCAATTATTTCTACTAGGTTCTTCGGTTCTTAGGTTGTATAGGGCTATGATTTCGTCATAAGCACTAGGCACCATAGTGGGCCCATCGCGATCCCTAGGGAACCTTTACGGTCAGAAATCACAGAACCTACATAAATATGTTCTCAATTTGATTCAGTGAACTAACGTCCTCCGAATTGTTAAAGACGTATCGTCCGAGCTAGATTACTCTACTCCGAACAATGGCTTGACATTTACAGAACAGATGAGTAACATCCTCTGCGGCATGTACATATGTAGGTCATCACAATACCTGCATGTATCTGTGTCTTAAACCTAATCTCATGGGGTGCTTTCTCAGAAGGCAATGGCCAGGGAATATCCATATCGCTATGCCTAACTTTGATCTACTTACTTAGGTGGCGTTACAGGCCGGGGTGGACCTGGGCCTCAACCAACAAGCCTCTCCAGCCAGTTCGATCTTTAGCCAGCAGCCTCCAGTTTCGCACACTAAGTTCGCTGAGGTCCCTTTCCACTTGAGCGCGACACCTTAGGCGAGATCCGGAGCATTGTTGTCCATCCGCTTCACTTGACCTAACCATCTTAGTCGCTGTATTCGAACTCTTCTGACTAGGTCGATGTCGCCATATAGCTCGTACAGCTCATGATTGTATGTTCTTTTCCACTCTCCGTCTTTGCAGACGGGACCAAAAATCACCCAAAGTATTTTTCTCTCATAACAACCAACAGCGGCCTCATCCGTTTTTGACATAGTCCATGCCTCTGCGCCGTAGAGCAGGACTGGGATGATCAGGGTCTTATATACGGTTACTTTAGTTGTTCGAGCGAGGGCTTTGCTACACAGTTGCCTTCTTAGCCCAAAGAAGCAGCGATTGGCAAGAGTTAATCTTCGTTTGATTTTAGCGCTGGTGTCATTGTCTGAGTTTATAGCGGATCCAAGGTAGACAAAGTCCTTAACTACCTCAAAGTTATCTGTCGAGGGTGACGTTCTATCCGAGGTGTCGGTGTTCTATGTCCGTTTTTGTTGATAAACCGAACGAGTTTTGCAGGAATTTCCATAACTAGACATAGCTCTATATAGCTCTTCTCTATAGATGCTGTCATAGGCGGCCTTAAATTCGATAAAAAGGTGGTGAGTATCAATTTGAAATTCCTGTGTTTTTTCCAAGTTCTGCCGTTGTGTGAAAATTTGGTTGATGGTGGACTTTCCTGGGCCTAAAACCACACTGGACCAATCAGATTGCTGACAAAAGTTTTTAAGCGTTCACACAGGATAGCAGATAAGATCTTGTAGGCGACTTTGAGGAGACTTATTCCTCTATAGTCGGCGCAGTTTAGAGTGTCTGCTTTCTTGAACATCGGGCGAACAATGCTGAGGTTCCATTCATCGGGCATGCTTTTGTCCGACCATATTTTGCAAAAGAGTTGATGCATGCTCCTTACCATATCATCCCCTGCTGATTTGAATACGCCATCAGCTCCAACAGCTTTATTGGATTTCAGCTTAGACATCGCTATTATGCGACTTCCCTGATGGCTTTTTGGTAGTGAAGACACTGTTCTTCATTACTTGCTGCTGGCGGCATAGGACCACTTGAGAGATTGAGGGACACTCGATCGGAAAAGACTCTGGCGATCTTTTGCGATCTCGAGCATCTCTTTTTCAAGATTATTACTTTTCCAGCCCAACTTTTACACCCTTTCAGTAAGTTTTTGGTACTTGGGTCTTGCAGACAATTTTTGACCAGGTTTCGTTCAAGGTACTTTCGAGCTGTACTTTCCGGCTTCCTCGGATTTTTTGTTCCTCATTCGCAATGCCCTTTTTCGGTGCTGGGGTAGTTTTTTGTTATCGTTTTGAGCTCGGTATTTTGGGCTGCTGGCTCCAGTTTTTTCTTCTCATCTTGACCTACTTTCTTATGCTCCGTCTTTATCAGTGCCTTTATCTTCTCAATGATATCTCGCATTGACTGGTTGATCGAGCGTTTCTTCCCGTCCTCCAACCTATCCACTAGGATCTTTATCTGCTTTCCTAGGTTCTGAAAAACTGATAGGTGAGTTGTCGCAGTCGTCATATGACCATTTGGTGTTTCATCCGATCTTTGGGTCAGGCCAGATGACATTTGGATCGTTGGGGTTTCAGCTACTCTAGGACTCATTTGAAGGGGATTTTCCTCGCCCTGTTTGATCTCATTCATGGTTGCCGTCTGCTTTGTTGGCGACCTAGTCACTTTCGAACTCATTCTATCTTTCTTCGTTTATTGTTTTTTTGTTTGTTGTAATCATTTCTGTTGGGTCCCTACTCAAAGCCGCTATCAATGTTCGGGTGTGTAGTCACCTCAGGATCCCAGGGTCGACACAGACCCTATGGAGTGTTGTGCCAAAGCTGGATCGATGCAAACCAGGAGTGTTACATCTGGACTTACATCACCAACTTAATGGAGACGAAACATTGAGGCCTGCCAAGGTTTTAACGGAGGCGTTTGCAGAATTAGCCTGAAAGCCACTTGAATCCGATTTCACTTCTGCTTACTCAGGTAACAGAATACTACAAGCGTCAGCCCATTTAGCAATCTATTCCAAATTGATTTTCAGTATAGACCTTACTGGGTTCGTTCTTAATGTCAGTGGTTATGGTGATGCCATAGTCATACCATATATATAGATATAAAATACATATACATACTTACATAGATATATGTATATGCAAAAGATGTGTAGCTACAACCGCCCAACTAGGAGCAGTAGGCCACACATTTCACGTTGCTCGTTGTGGCGGGTGCCTCTGGATCTTGCCATTTTTTTCTTTCTTTATCCCTCGTAGCCACTTTGTATGATGGAGAGCACTTATTTCAAAGACGGCGCTTACTCGTCTTGTCGCAGAAAGTTCGTAGGGGTTTCTTTGACACTTTCAGCCACTCCCTGGTTAACGAACTTTTGTTACTACAAGCAGGAAAGAGGTAATTGCTGGTAATTGATATCACTTTGTCCACTAATTCTAACTTTCAAGCAATTACTGACTGGAAAGTCTCAAACACAGTCTCTTTCTCCGACCAACGCATAATTCAATTCTAGATTAACGGTAAGGCACCTGCCCGAAACCTTACCGCAACCCCAGAAGACGAACTGGGCAGCCTTCAATAGTGTATTGGTCAACTCCTATATGCCGCACCTCTATCCCCCAGCCAATTCCATTAAGATAGAATCTGAAGTAATGTGGCTCACAACAACCATCCAGAACGCTTTCGCAAAATCCTGCCCCTTATCAAATGGCAAGAAATGGTCAAATGGTCAAAAATGGACGAATCTACGGGCTCAGGAATATTCTCAGAGGTACAAACTTCCCAACTACGCAAGTGTTGGAATATATAGAATAACCGAAGCCAGCAGGAGCCACTCGGAACATAGGCATCTACATCTACATAGACAGCCCAGCAGCCATCAAAGCCATCACTTTCATCACAACTAATTCAATACTGGTCAAGTGGTGTAGAGAAGAACACTCTCCTCATGTCGTGTCTCTAGAAAACTTTGGGCCCAATACAACAAAAAACGACTAGATCTATAGCTAAACAGACTACATCTGACTCTCCTCATAGGTATCCTCACATGCCCGCATCTCCTCAATGGCGACCCATCTTAGAAGAATGAAAATCAGCGCCACAGACCTATGCAGAGGCTATGACCACACAGGAATACAACACATTTCTTGATATATGTACATATACATATGCTAAAAATATAATACAAACACACGAGGAAATCAAAAATCATAAAATTTTCTTAGTGTATCGTTTTTTTTTTTTGGCACGAGGTGTAGGTTCTGTAACAACATCGAAAAAACGTTCATGTGGCTTATTTCAGTCATTTATATGAATGTATGTACGTGCATAAGTATAAGTAGTGGGATCGTAACTACACACAGCCATATAGCTTTTGTTCTAAAATTTAGCACTATGTAGTGCTACTTCGTAATGCAGTTACATGTTTGATAGCATTCGATAAACTATTTTCGGACAGAAAATACATTTATCATTCTGATTTTTGTAAGTGGCCAGTTTCTTTTACAATTACCGCATATTTACTGAGGACTGATTTTCTTTCCACAATTAAGGTATTGGTTGATAAAATACTCAACATATTTAAGCTTGTTAGTCATTTTTCATACAGTGAAATGGAGCAAAAATCATCGACGGATTCTGCAACGAGTGCTTCTGTTCATAAGCAATCGCCATCAAAAGAATTAGGAAAAATGGACCTCAAATCAAAAAACGATCAGAACAACCAAAGTAAATCTGATGCCTATGACCAGAGGGCAGAGGTTGTTCAAACGGATCTTCGGAAAAACAACTTGCTCTTAGCACAGTTATTGCAAAAACGCTCCAATACTTCCTACATATAGTTA
This sequence comes from Xylota sylvarum, assembly GCA_905220385.1. NCBI lineage: Eukaryota > Metazoa > Arthropoda > Insecta > Diptera > Syrphidae > Xylota > Xylota sylvarum. The sequence continues at coordinate 62,082,959 of LR999957.1, read as the reverse complement.
TGTTCTGCATCACTTTTATTTCATTCTTTTAAGTTCATTATGCACATTTTTTAAATAAGGACTTTGAAAAATTTTGTTTGATTTCATTAAAGAATGGATTATGTTTATGTAGCACGTACTGTTGTTAAAAAGTGTCTTCGAGTTATAACAAGAATATTAATTTTATATAAAAAAAATGCATAATTTTTCGTATTAAAAGTGTTTTTATTAATAATTCACCCACAGTGATGCACTATATCTTTGAATGTTAGGACAACCTCTATATAATACTTCTAACTGGTTGCGAAGGCTTGCTAAAATGAACACACAAATCAACGAAAAGTGGCGGAGAAAGTTAAGCATTTTTATAGATGACTCAGAAGGTGTAAAGAATTTAGAAATTTAGGTTTAAGACAGAAAACAATTTGGAAAGTAGAATTGGGATATTTACATATTATATACATATGTATGTATGTACTTACATACGTACATATGTATGTACATAGAACAGAAAGAAAAGCTGAGATATTCAAGAAAATAATAATTCCGAAACCTATTTTGCAGAGCTGTACCTACATATACATATAGACCCAATTTCTCATTTTATATTTAATACGTTAGGAAGCATTATATGTTACACTGGCATCACCCGATTGGATTAGAACAGTGTGTTTATTATTTCAACTCAAAGTCCCCTAACTGTTTATATACACACGTTTGTATTCATACAAGAGTTATTTCACCGTCTATGCATTGTACGACAGGAGATAAGTATTTAGTCAAAGTATTAATTCATTTTGATTCGTTTATAAACTCGGATTAAAGGAAAGCAATACATATATAGTATGTACCTACTTAAAGGCAAAAATCCTCATTCTAACCTTCCCCGTGGGTGCCAGCCGATAATAACCCCCACAGTAATCTTGTACGTTGTCAAGATAGGGTTAGCCAAGGTCAAGAAGCATTGTACAGGATTCTTAACTACTCAATAGTTTAATCCTTTACAAATGTCTACTGACCATCGGATTGAGGTACCTGATTTCAGTGGTGGAGTGAGCGCTAAACGCAAAAATCCGTGCCCAAGAATACAAGATTAACCAATCATTAAGGAGCTCCTTCAGATGCACAGGCGAGGACTATCGTATTCTAGCCTTATCCTGGCATATCGGCTCTGCCAGGAGGGACCTTCTTTCCGACTTACTCGCAGGACCAAATACAAAAAAAGAAATTAGTATCGAAAAAATAAACAAAAAAGAAAAATAATTAGCACCTCATCCGAAGATGAGTTGCTGGCCTCAAGTCAAGAGACTACCATTATAGGTATATTCGGGCAGTGTAGCTAGTACCGGCCTAGGTACTCCAACCTTTCACATCCGCTTTCGTGGTGGTAGCTGAGGATACCAGCAAGAGAGCCCCCATATCCTTCCAACCATATCCATACACTGTTTTGACTCAGCCGAAGTCGTTAGAGGGTACAGAGTCATAGGTTTTCGAGGGACTTACTGGGTGCTTGCCTCGCTAAGATAAGCGAAGCTTGGAATGGCTTAAGACTGAAGGTACTCCCAGCCAAGGATATCTCTTGTAGACCTAAGTCTCACATTTTGTTGCCCATAATGCCGATTGACAGTGGAAAGCTGATCTAATGTCTGGAACTTCACAAAATGGATGATTGGGCGGTCATTAGAACCGAACAGCCGCAGAAAATCAGCATAACTTTTCTACTCCTCATAAACGAGGAACGTTTGGAGGAGTTGGAAAAGTCCAACAACCGATTAAGGTTTGGCATAAGGTATGCTAATACAAATCTTCCGGCCCTGGCGATGCGATGACACAGAAAATGTCGACGATGCCAACACTCTGTTGGAGGTCATGAATGTTGACCCAGTACCCCCCAATGTCCCTGTTGCTATTATCGTTGCTTTTTAAGTTTCTTGTCCAGTCAGTTAGACTAAAAAGAAAATTCCAATGTGGTGGAATGGGGAAGAGGACAATCATAACTTCTGCGACATTCATAACTTCTGACAGCCCTATAAGGATTGTCTAAGAAGTCCAATAGAATGGCTAAGAAACAGAGCTAGATGGATTACTGTCAATCTATCGAGACACGGCTCAGTAAATTTTTTTCCAAAGGACACCTGAAAAAAGTCGGACTAAAATTTTACTGATTCTACTGCGGAATCCCTGGAACGTCTTATGAGAGTGCACTTTTCAGGTTGCAGTGACGGGGATACAGGACAAGCTGGTTCCGTTAATGTACCGTCGGCAGCGTGGAATAGCATTACAAACATTATCACGGAGCATAAAATCTCTTGGTCCATAAATCACTTCTCCCCTTATAGGTCACCCGGCTTTGATATCATTATGCCTATTATACTACAGAAACTGCAAGACATAGCAATTCCCTGGCTACTACCGAGTACCTATTTATAGGAGCAGTCTATATCTAAAGTATGTCCCTCAGTCCTGGAGACTTGTCAAAGTTGTTTTCATTTTGAAAGTAGGTTGGCGAGGTCATGAATCCGCGAAGGATTTCAGGCCTATTAACCTATCCTTGTACTGAAAACTTTAGAACTTATCCTAGATTTTAACATCCGCAAAACTTTGAAGAGCCTCCATTGTCGGAATCCCAGCATGCTTACCTCAAAGGTCGGCCTCTTCATGCGGTGGTATGTACAGTGGAAAAGGCTCTCCACTATAAGGAATACACTCCTGCTACCTTTCTGGACATAGAAGGAGCTTTTAACAACATCCAAACTGAAGCTATTCAAGAGGCTCTCACCGAACTAGGTGTAAAATGTTTTCTTAGTCAATGCATTATATCCACTCTAAAAGCTATAATAATTCAGTAGAGGCGGTAGAACAGCGAGTAAAGAAAGCAAGTGTAGCTTTCTATGCCTACAATAAAACATTCGGTAAAAAATGGGGACTCCAGCCAAAGATGACCCTATGGATGTACATAACCGTTGTGCGTTCAATTCTTACCTATGGCTCCATCGTTTGGTGGGTTGTCTTGAGCAAGTAAGGAAGTATCGATAAACTTAAAAAAGTAGATACAGAGACCGGCGTGTTTAGGTTTCACAGGAGCTTAGAGGTCCTGTCCAACAGATGTTTTAAGTGTGATCCTGCAGCTTCTCTCCCTCGAACTTCACATAAAAGACTATGCTGCAGAAAGATGCATTGCTGTCCGTCTCAGGGAATCTGGCCCAGCTGGACTGCTAGGCCTTATGGACACTGTAGGATCTTGGTAGTATCTACTCAACAATTACACTCATCTAGGTCACAGTAACTATGAGGTTAATGAGCGTGCTGGCCAGTTAGCTGGGCGAGGATCGGCCCTTAACGACTCACCAGCTGAAAAAGTTATTCCATTCCATTAGTTGCCGTGAAGGGCAATATACATACATCTTCACTTCCTCCAGTTTGCCAAATATGAAAGGAACAGCCTGACTATTTGTGTCATATCAAGAAAGACATGGCGTGATTACAACAAACCTAAGTCAAACGAGCTTTTTGGTAAATCAAGACCAGATATTGCCAGAATTGTAGCCATTATCACATACAGGCCACTGGCCAATCGGGGCTGAAGCTGAAAAAAGGATTAGAGAACTAATCCATTACTTGAACTCCACGGGTTTAATATAATTGTACACTATTTAGTTTTTGCACGAGTTTTGTGGTAGCACATAGGCGCTAATTGGGTTCTTTATCCAAAGAACCGCCACTCTACCTACTTACGTACTTACTCATCTGCTTCAAACAAATTAAATTTAAGATATCTGCAACGTGGCGAAGTTGAGGTATCAGTTGCAGTTGCAGGTATCAGTGTGTTTCTATGTACGTTCAAAAAGATCCTTCTAATTTTCTTTGCTCAGGAAGTGATGCAGACTCCTTTTAAGGAAAAATAGAACTGAAGTAACAAGTAATAAGGGGTAAAATATCGACAGGAACGGGATGACCTTCCAAACACCAAGAGAGTTATTATGGACGATTTCACTAAAAATGGATTATCGAAAACGGTACCAACGATTTTGATAAAATTTCATACGTAAGTTAGTTTGGGCATATGCTATAAGACGGCATATCACGTTTTACGCAAAAATTCCATATAACGTACCACCTAGTGCGCTTTAAGTTTTTTTATTAACAACTATTTTTTTGAATTGTAGATTAAACATGAGAAAGTGCCGATAATCAAAATATTGTTTAATGTTTTTTCCACGGAGATTTTTAAATTCTCAAAAGTTTATTCATTCTACAGCATCATGTCTAGGTTGGTACATAGTTAGAATTCAGGGCTTAATTGAAGGGCTTATTTTAATAACATGATATTCCACAAGGGAACAAGAATTATAATACTATTGCCCTTTAAAGTTTAAATAAAAATTACGAAATTTAGTAATAAACATTTCAAACGCTAATTTTTTTTTTATAAATGTTTTGGATTATAAATTATATACAGAAATTTGTACATTTGTACATTTGTACATTTTTTTAAATTTTAAAGAGCATTTTTACAAAAAAAATTATATAATTAGGTACTAAAGACCTAAACTAAAAATTTTTTTTCAACACGCTGCCCTCTATCATTTGAGTGCGTAAGCCGAATTTAAGAGCTTGCCGCTCCTTACCAATAACAACATCTGTCAAACCAAAAATTACAAACTGTCAAACTTGTGAAGAGCACGCAAATTTTGCTCGACCTATTTTCCCATATCTTCATAACAAGTAATTTATCAGGACAATAGTAAATAATAAGTTTTCAATTAAAATTCAATGGATTTGCTCAAACAGATACAATGAAAGTTAAAATAAAATCATGGATGGGTGTTGCATCTTGGCGATGGATTGCTAATGATGAAAATTGCGGTATTTGTCGTATGTCGTTCGAAAGTACGTGCCCAGAGTGTTCACTGCCCGGCGATGATTGTCCACTGGTTTGGGGTGTTTGTTCTCATTGTTTCCACATGCATTGTATTGTCAAGTGGCTCAATTTGCAACCCCTAAATAAGCAGTGCCCGATGTGCCGGCAGGCTTGGAAGTTTAACATCCACTAAATGTTCACACGTCAAATCTATTGCAATTATACTCGATTCAATTACTACTTGCGCTACTTTAGTGAGTACTATTAACATAAAAATCTTAAGGACAATACAAAATTATAATAATCAAATCTGAGACAAAGAAGGAAAAAAAAAAAACAGTCGCCACCGAGATGTCGTACTCCGACTTACCACCTCTACCAAAAAGCCTTGCTGCGGCTGTGCTACCTGATGGTGGTGGTTCTGTAAATGCGGATACCCCAAGCACATCTTCCAGCGCACGTAACTTACCACAACGAGATGCATCAGATGGACCCAATAGACATGGCAGCTTGTCATCGACAGCTGATTCTGTAAGTAGCGGAGATGCAAGTAAATCTCCAACGGTATCATCGACAGGCACTACATCGAACGAAAGTAATATGGATACACAATTAGCTACATTGCGACAGGAAATGCACAATCTGCGACAGATGGATTTATCATTGCTTACTCAATTGTGGGCACTAAACGAATCGATTCAGGGTTTTCGCGCACGATTAGAAGAACGTAAAACATCGCGCTCCCCATCACCACAGAGGTCTTTTTGCTCCGAAGGTGAAAATGAATTTGGAAATACGTCAAAGGCTCCGCCGAAGGGCTCTGTTTCAAGTACTAGTAGACCTCACAGCCATGGAAGTCGTGGAGGTCGGCCTACAACAATTTCAGCGAATGCCAGAGGTGATGCTCCACAATTAACTGTAAATGCAAACCATCATCCCGAAAAGGCTGTCCGCAAACCTCGTCCCAAGAAAAATCTTTATGATTATCCATATGAAGAAAATCGTCTTAAGTCTGATGCAATGTATCAACAAGCGAATTTATCTGCACGTGCTCAAACTTCGAATACCATTCCACAGCAATTGTATGCTAATAACGATCTTCCACATTATCCGATGTCCAAAGCTCACACGCTCCAATCAGCTGGTGGAATGGTTTTTCATCAACAGCTTATGCAAAAACCTCATCAGCCTCAGCTGAATCACAGCAAGTTGCATCCGGTACAATGGACGCCACCAGCAAATTCTCAGCCAAAGACATCAAAAGGGGCCATTCCTAAAATACTTTCTATATTGCAGCGAAAGCAACGAGCACCACCACCACCACCGCCACCGTTACATAAGTCACCACAACGGCCTGTTTGATGCGGCTGCCTGAAAATTACACATTTCAACTCTTCCTCCCCACCCACTAATTTGATCTCCTATTTTCAACTGAAGGAAAATATCACCCTATCGATTGGGAATTTCTGTCAATTAATCCTACTCCTGGAAATTATCCAATCCTAAACCTCTAACTGTTACATTAATATCCTATTAACGAAAATTATATTACTAACGAACGATAGTAGAATGGCAATTGAATTGCAAAGCTACCATGTGGCATTTTTCCTTTCCTAAATTCTTAGCATTTAGTCTTAAGAACGATTAAAATAAATAAAATATAATTATACTGTAGTTGAGTTTTTGTAACAAAATAATCATAATTAAAAAACAAGCGCTAATATTAGTATTTCTTCAACGGAGAGCATGTTCATGTTTACAATAAAAAAAAAGTAATCGATTTATAAATTAACACTAAGCAACATCCTTAGCATATAACATTGTTAAATTCTCATTACTGGTTAAGTTGATTGATATAAATACGAATAGAGGAAGAACTGTTATATTAAAATATGAAATGAAATAAACATTAATTTATTGACTATTTAAAGGCGATAATAATTCCAAAGAAATACATATATCAAAAAATCTTCAAATCAACAAAAGTGTTTTTTATTTGGTTTCATTATAAGTCCGATAACGTACTTTTATAATTTTCTTTTTATTTAAACAAAATCAATATAAAATCGTTGTTCAGCAACGTAAGCTTAAAGAATAACAATCAAAGGAATAATTTAGAATTATGCAATACTTAAAAGCTTTAAGAAGCTACTCAAGAATGATCTTTGCTTCCTTTCCATCGATGAAAACTTTTTGACCATGTTTTAGACAAAATTCGCGTTTCACGTAGGCAAACAACAAATCGGTAACAAGGAAAATCTGGAAAAACACAGAAGAATTCATTTAATAAATATTACCCCAAAGCGACATGCGACTACATTTGAAATAAGATGATAAGATAATTTTTAAAAGCTGGTTTGTGAACGATTCATGTTCATGGTACTCGATCGGAACGGATTTTCTCTGATTTGTACGAAATTGTGGACAACCCTATCATGGTATCCGTTCCAAAAAATTTACAACGTCGTACAACGGCTGTCTGCGATGCATTGCTTTTTTTCTATCAGTTATAATTTTTTCTCCGAAGTAATACGAAGTTATTTGTTGCGCAGAAATTTTCAGATTTTTCGTGATTTCAATCAGTCAACTCGTTCAGAAGGTACAAGATCACTACAGGGGCATCAACGATTATAGGTATACATATATGTACATACATATGTATGTCACCAATGTATAATAAGATAATAAAAATTGATATGCTAACAATAAATGAGCGCTAGCTGCGGATGCTTTCAGCTCTATTTTATCTTAATTTTAGTAAATAAATTCATAAATACGATAGAAATTTAAATTTTATTCCCTTTATAAAATAGTCAATTTAGGACACATTCCTGTACCTAGAATATGATTTATATCAATGTTTGAATTATAGTCTGGGCAAGTGGCTGGATTTTCTTTTTATCAGCATGTGTTGGTGGGTAAGAGTATTGTGTCCTTCTTTCTTCGTAATATGTCTCATAGGATGTTGTTTATAATCCTTCTGATCTCTCTAGGAACTTGCGTTCCTGATTAGCCGGAATGATGAAAGACCGAACCAGTCTTGTTCGAAGTTCTTCATCCTTGTTTTCCTTTGTCCGCCTACTGTTCTTCCTTCGAATTTTCCGTTAAGAATTATTTGCAGGAGTTCATACTTCTCGTTTCTACTTAATGTCCCAGATATTATAGCTTTCGTGTTTTTATTGTGTTCAAAACCATTTCAAAACTTTTCAAAAGCTTCCAATCATTTTATTATTGGTTTGCTTAATGACCATTACTCTGCACCACACAACAGCGTGGATCAATCAAAAAATAAAAATATTTGGCGCGACATGTTCATTGGACCCAGGGCCTAGCTCTCGCAATCATTCGTGTTGTGCGTGTTATATTCTTTACACGAATGGAAGGGGCCTACTGTTTAGTGCCGTGTCCGAAGGGCAATTTTTTATTTAAGACAGTAATACTCTCGGTGGGGCCGTGAAAGAAATTTTAGGTGTTGTCTGGGGATCGAACCTCGAACCCCTTGCTGCGTAGTCTAACGCACTAAGCACTTGAGCCACGGAGCTCACTGCCGTGAACCAAACGTAACACTTGATTATCTTTTCTTCAGACACAACTGACAGTCGCTGCCACATAATACATTTTTCAGGTGACAGAATGCGGCTCGTCCTTTATCTACTCGGTTGAAATTGTTTTTCATTTGAATTGTGTATGTGTATTATTCTCCGCGGGTTTTACTTTAGTGTTTCCGATTTCCAGTTCTGCGTTGTTACCATTTCTCTTCAATAGCACCATGAACATTGTTTTAAAATGTTTATTCGAAACCCATATTCATTGTTCACTATAATCTAATCTGTTAAACATCACGTTTAGTTCTTCCTCATTTTTATTGAGTTATCAGCGTACCAAATGTTGTTATTTCAATCCCGTTAAACGCAACACCTCCTTTTTCGTTCTCAAAAGCTCCTTTAAACATTTGCTCGACATATTAAATAAGTGAGGGGATGAAATGCACCCTTTCGTTACTCCTCTAAGAATTTCAATTTCTTGTGATTCCATCTTAACATATATGTATGTACTTTCTGAAAGAGATTCAATGATGTTCAAGTCTCTGCCGTCGATTTCTTTGTTTCTTTACTTGACTTTATCGAAAACCTTTTCATAATCTATGAAACATATATGTATGTATGTATATAGATCCTGGTTTACCCCCCTGCTTCTTTGTGATAAGATGTTCTATGGGAATAAAGCCTCGTACCTAACCCTGCTCTAAAACTGAATGGAGAATTACTAACATCTTCTTCTAGTTTTCTATAGATTCTGTTATGTATTATTCTTAAAAATAGCTTTAGCATATTACTCAGTAAACTAATTGTTCTGTAATCGTCACATTTTGTGCCATTGTTCTTTTCAGAAACAAGGACGATTTCAGCCAATCTTTTGGAATATCTCCACTTTGTTATATTTTATTGAACAGATCTACTAACACTGTTATATGCTCCTCATCTATAAGTTTTATTAGTTCATTTGCGATTTTATCGGAACCAGTTGCTAATCTGTCTTAAGTTTTTTAAAGGCTTTCTTAATTGCTTCTGCAAGTATTTCAAGACATGACATCTCCGGTACCCGATTCCGTCCATTTTGTGCATATTGAAACTATTATACCTTTGATCATAAATTTCGATTTGCTGGCATTGATTCTCTCAAAATCTATAATAGGATACCATTAGAAAGTGGGAGAGGACATGAAAAGCAATTGTTTGCTTTTACACAAATTTTCCTATTAGTGAGAAACGACTTAACATAAATTATATATTTTGGAACTAGCCCCCCACTTTTTGTAGATTATCTAAAACTAGTTGGATTCCCATCCGGTCAAAGGCCTTTCAAAATCCAAAGCATAAACAGTGATATAGTGGTTCCGAGAGGATAAGGCATTGAAGATATAATTGTCTATGTGGAGTCGTCAGCTATGCGGAAAGTACATACAGTGCATAAACCAAAGTAATCTTTTAGCAATTTCCATTTTCGAGTATCTTACACAGACCGGTAGCCATCAATAGAATTTTTCTTTTTTATTTAGGTAAAGGCAATATAGTTACCAGTTTCCAGTTTTGTGGTATAACGAGTTTTTAAGTACATATATTGTTATATATCGTTATCAGTCGGGATTTTATTCAAGGAGGGAGATTTTTTATCATAGGGTATTTTGTCTTTGCTAGGAGTTTGGTTCTTGAGGACAAATTTTCAATTTTTTGAAAAGCGTTCTGCATTTTTAAAACTATGGGTTGGAATACCCTTATACCATGACATAAGTTCTTCCTTATACCATGACATAATTAGCCGAAGCAGGGCATATAGCTTCGGCTAATTTTACCAAATCCGCCTTTTTTAGTTTCGTTATGGCTATGGGTAGCATGGGCGTCGTCGAACGGTGTTTTTGTGAAAACCGGGAATCAGTCATGTTTGTCATGTTTTCTTTGTAGTAAAACTCAAATTTACATCAATTTCAAATTTATTTCTGTTTTTATGTCCATAGAGATGGGAAGAAATAAAATCAGACATGGATATAAATTATTTCAAGAAATTTATGGTCTCCACTGGAAATTTCAATGGCAGGACATATGTATTTCTTGCCAGTGGAGACTAGGGGTGCAGCTCCTTTTTCCTTGGGACGTTAAGGACGTTAATGGACGCCTTTTAGCTATCGAGACACCTGGACAACACTTTTCGATAATTAGCTAAAATGAGCACTTTTTGAAAATCGGGAAACTTTTGGACACTTTTCCAATATTTCAATAAAAAACAACCAATTAAAACCCTAATAAACTCACTCTGTCGACTTATCAATGTTGGGTGCAAATCAATACCCAATGGGCTCGTTCAATAACCTAGTCACTAGCATATTAGGCCTTACATGTTAGGCAATGTTAGGCATAGGTTTCTGAACGCAAAATTGACTAACATGTTAGGTGACAGTTCCTTACTCCTTGGAGTTTTTTGTGGATTGTGTTCTTAGACTTAATCGTAGTGGGTCTTACTAAAAACAAATCATTAGTCGTGACTTAAGAAAGGTGTGGACTTAAATATTAATACACACTTAAGTCTAAAGTGTTCATTGAATTTTCATTGAATCTACTACATAAGATTGGTTTGACGTTTCATATTTGCACTTGAATTTGAATTTTTATTTTCTTCCATGGTGCTATAAGGACAGTGGTTATAATTTAAAATTGAATTGAATGTTTATTTTACATACCAATATCAAGAGACGCATACACACTTGGCATTTGAAAGTCGAAATAAACACAATAAGCTGAGATTGTTTTCTTCGCTTATTTATACATATAAAGAGGTGATACCAATGCACTGAAGTTAATACTCTTTGTTGGTTCCCTTTTCCCTCTTGAATGGAAACTGGATTGCATAACAATTCTTTTTAAAACTCTAATATAATATTATTTTCATCAAACAATAACTTTGTATAACGAAATATGTAGTAATTAATTGTTTCAATGAAACATTCATGAAAAACACATTTTTACTGTAAAGTATTTCAGTAAATAATAATGAAATTAAAGGAATTTTTAAAATTCATGAAAATCGAATAACGCTTATACAGTTTCAGCTAAATTTAATTACCATTTTACACACAATTTTAGTATTCTAGATACCAAATCTAATCCTTTTTAGTATTTTTCGTGCTATGAAATTAGTACATTCGCATTACTCTGGTCTTTAATGACATATTTGTAAAATTAAACATGGCTTTCTGTACATTAAAATTTAACTCCATACTAGCACTAAAGTCGGCTGTTAAATTCGTTATTGGTACACACATTTTGGAAAATGTGGAGATTATACTTAAACCGTATACTAGATTATATTTACTTATTTAGTTTAAGTCAGATCAAGTTGCATTTTTCGTTGTGAGAATAAATAATATCAGCACATGTCTCACACTTAGGCAAATCTGGCCAGAGCTGGATTGCAGGAAAACCAGTAGACTTATTTCCAGTAATAGGATCAATCTTAGAAAGATAGTTGGCGTCCTCACAGGATACTGTGTGGTAGGCAGACATGCTAGAAGACTTGGTGCCCCCTTCAACGATTTCTGTAGGAACTGTAGAGACGAACAAGAGGAGGAAACCATGATACATTTTCTGTGCACCTATCCTGCTCTATCGGTCTTGAGAAGGAAAACCTTAGGTGAATACTTCTTCGAGGATCTAAACGATCTAGCCAGACTAGATTTAGGCAAGATTAGGAGCTTTGTCACCAGGTCAAACTGGTTTAATGATTAAACAACGAACCACACATCTTCGGCATGGGTCTATACCGAAAATGGTTCTCCTGAATTTTGTCCCATCCGGGAAGTCTAAATGAAGGTCTCCGGTGCGGGTAATCCGATTTTTCCGTGCCAAACTTAATATACCCTATCCCAAGGGTGATACATACATTAACTGAGTACACTATCTAATCCTAGTATGAATAAGTTGAAAAATGCGTATAATGGTAATTTTACAAATTGGCTGTTTCTCGGCTATTTCTTCAGCGATTGGCGTTAAAATTAATATCTGTGGTGGTTATAACAAATGCAAAAATATGACGTACCAAGTGTTAGAACTTCCACGCTCACTTTTCAAAAATTTAATTTCCTAAAAGATTTTACTAGAAATCAAAAAAAATTCTTAAAAGGAAATTAATAGAATTATAAGACTATAAGCTTTTTGTGTCTTAAAGAAACCACATCCTGAACTTAACTGTTATCATATTACAGCGTGCACATTGCAATATTATGCCCAAAACACGCGTAGAATTTCACGGGCGTGCATCTCTGCCCGTGAAACACATGTGTAGAATTTTAGAATTGAATTATAAATTATTTTGTCTCGAATTTTTTGAAAATTAACTTTTTAACTTGCCAGCATACATATACATATGTATATATTTTTGTAGTGCCGGCTTCTTATATTGAATTTTAATATTAACTGCTTTTTAATTTTTCCACAACAGAAATACCGTATAAATAAACAACGAAACTTCAAATCCTGGTGATTCAAAATACCTCAAACTGAAGCTTTTACTGCGAATTTAGACATATGTTTTGAGCATTGTCCACATTATTGAGTTGGGGCTGTGTAATTACATTTTAATGTCGTAAAATCCCCCACTTAAACGTCCCTTTACCCCTTAGATCTCTAATTTCGGAAGATCCCTTCTTATCTCACAGTTACAGACAATATGGAATTAAATAAATAAATATTTGGCGCGACAGGTCCAAGGGCCATTCATGTCGTGCGTGTTTTATTCTTTACACGGATGGAAGGGGCCTACTGTTTAACGCCGTTGTCCGAAGGGCGATTTGTTATTTAAGAACCTTTTTCATTACAGTTATACTCTCGGATGTTTGTCAGACGCTCGCGAGAAGTGGGGCCGTGAAAGAAAATTTAGGTGTTGTCTGGGGATCGAACCTCGAACGCTTGCTCCGTAGTCCAACCCACGAACCACTTGAACCACGACGCCCATAATGAGGAATAACTGTGCTAAAATTTCTTTCAAGACTCTACGCCTAGAGGTATCGGAGAAACTGTAGTTACAATGATTTGTTGTAACCTAAGCATTTTTGATTTTATAGTATTTAAGATACATATTATCCTTAAGTTGTTGTTGTATACATTTGTTATTGGTTTCCAATAAAAAAAAAAACATTAAAATAAATTCTGGTTGTATGGAAATGGCAGGCTGATTGATTCGACTTAAAGAATTTCAATTACAAAATTTAGATTTTTGAAAAAACTTTAGTATGGAAAACATCTGAATTTTAGAGGCCTCTGTCCAAAAGATCGAACTCAAATATGACCATGTGTACTTTAGAGTACAACCAACAATTAAAACTGTAACCAACATAAACTTTAAGTAACAGGAAAACAGAAAAAATAGTAAGTAATCTACAACACTATCAGCTCTTCGGCCGTTTTCTCATATAATTTTACTATAATGATGACTGAAAAACCTACCTGTCTATCTATAAACCCTTTCAGTTTAGTATTAATTTGCAATCTATGTATATACACATGTTCACAAAATTATTCGCACAACTACTTCATAGACAAATATGCGACATTTTTATTAGTTTTCAATGCGAAATTTTTTTTTTTTTTTTTTATTTTACATCTGATCTGTATGTTTGACAGTCGAATCCATGCTAAAATATAACGGATTCGAAACTATATGCAGTATTCCAACGATTTTCTGAATATTGCATAAAAAACAGACACAAAATTATTCGCACAAGCACAAGGGATGATTTGTAAGTTGTACTTATTCTGCTTTACGACGTGATCAAGGTAACAGGCGTTGAGTGTTCGGATATTTCGGAAAATATAAAGTGAAAAAAAATTGAGGAAAAGCGATATAGCAGGAAAAAAATCGGAAACATCTTTGGAAGAACGAAAGCTTATCCTTAGGCTAGCTTGCCAAGGAAAGACATACTGGGCCACCGGTGAACTTGTGGGAAGATCTTGCACCGTGGTTAGGGATATTGTCCACAAGTTTAGGAATGAGGGAAATTTAGAAAATAAGGGAGGTAGAGGACGAAAAATAATATTATCAGCAGCAAATTACAGGCATATCGTCAAGAAAATCAAGCAAAACCCGAAGACACCTGTAAAATTACTGACCGCAAAGATGTCTGAAATGATAAATAAACACTATCTGTCGAAACAGTAAGACGGGTTTTAAGATCGCATGATTTTCACGGAAGAATTGCACGTCGCAAGCCTTTCATTTGTGAAACCAATAAAAAAAAACGACTTACTTTGGTCAAAAAACATGTTAACAAGGGCTCAGAGTTTTGGAAGTTCGTAATTTTCAGCGACGAGAGTTAGTTTAATTTATTTAGCAATGATGGAAAACAAACGGTTTGGCGACAAGCAAATACAGCGCTAAAAGAAGCTAATCACCAAGCAACCGTGAAACACGGTGGTGGTAATGTCATGATGTGGGGGTGTATGTCTGCAGGCGGGGTGGGCCAAATGGAGTTCATTGATTATAAAATGGATTAATATGGATACCTCAATATCCTGAAAAGAAATCTCCAACAAAGAGCCACAAAATTGAGTCTAGGGTCAGATTGCATCTTCCAAGAAGACAATGACCCGAAACATACAGCCCATAACTTTAAAATGTGACTATTTTTTTATACACCCTCGCAACTGAAAACACCCCCACAATCACCTGACATCAATCCCATCGAACAAAAGTGTTCAATCTCGGCCCAGGTTGAGAGAAATATTAGAAATCGGGTGATCAGCAGCAAAACTTCTCTTAAAGAAGCCCTCAAGCAGGAATGGGAGCTTATAAGCCCAGATTTCACAAAAAATCTTATGGACAGTATGCCAAAACGCTTACAAGCCGTAATTAAGGCTAAAGGTGGCGCAACAAATTATTTATATACTGCCCACGTAATTTTTATTTTTTTTTCTCTTTCTATTTGGTTTTGTGCGAATAATTTTGTGTTACATTTCCTTGAAGTTCGTTCTTTTGTTAGCTTATTTAGTTTTAAGAATTAACTATTTTGCTTTGATTTTTTCTATATCTATTAGTAATGAAGTGAAAATTGTTTTTGAAGTATCATATTTTTAATTTTTATCAAAGATAGTGGTTTAATTCTGTTTTTTCTTTATATAAAGTCTTGTGCGAATAATTTTGTGAACATGTGTATGTATGTAAAACCAACATTTAAAATATCAAAAATCAATACTTTCATTAGCTATTGGGTTCTGATTGTTCCCACCGTCACCTCTCTTAAGAAAGATAAATACAATTAATCACTTTCTTATTGTAATCATATTAAAAATTTATTTCGCTCCAATATTCATTCAGAGAGTTCACAAATGAATGTAATGGCATCATTGCTAAGCAGAGAATTTATAAATGTTGTTGAGCTTTATTCATTGCGCAGTTTTGAGCGCAATCGTGCAGTTGTCAGAATCGTATTGCTTTGTAGTAGACTTAAGACCTTGTCAAACAGAGCGCTTTTTTAACGCAGCGTTGAGATTATTTGACGCGGCGGTAAGATTATTTTGACGTTTAACGTTAGAGGACGTTACACATTCGTGTATTCATCAAAATCGTTTTTTTTTTAATGAAAACGTCCCCAAAAAGTGGGCGTGGCCAAAATTGATGTACGGGCGAATTGTAGACAATCTAAATATGTATCTAAACATTTAATCTTAATAACATTTTTCGGTTTCATATAATTTAGTCAAGTTATGAGAAAGTGGGCGTGGCAGTAGGCGGATTTCAAACATTTTTAAACTTCTACTGCTTCTCTTTCTCTAAAGCCCAGCTATGAAATTTCATCCTCCCAGCTCAAAATTTAAGGTCTAAAAAGTAGTGACATACGGAAGGACAGACAGACGGAAAGACGGACGGAACATGGCTAAATCACATTAGAATACGGTATAAAAACCACACCACTTTGTCTGTATTTTCATACAACACCGCGTTTTAACGCCGCGATGAATTCAACGCCGCTGTGTGACAGGGTCTATGCATTCCTGAACAATACAATACGCACAACTCCTACTCTCCAACTCCGCGTTGGTGGTTGCTGGGTGCCTAGTACCTCGACTGGAGATTGGGTAACCAACCCCTTTGGAATGTCGTTGATAGCAGCAGCCGAGAGGGGGGAGGAGTGCTTTCTCGCTAAAGGACTTTCTCTTGCTTCAGACGGCAGCGGACGAATTCTGTGACATATACTACGGTGATAGCTACAGAGAACAAAAGCAACGTCTATTTGTTGGTGCGGGTTTGTTAGCGGCAGCCTTCGGAATGAAGTCTTGAGCTTTAGACACGTCAGTGAATGCCTTAAAACAATCCGCATCAACGTTAAATTCGCCAACCTTAGCCTGATATGTGCTCACGCCACCACAGATAAAAGAGATGATGCTACTAAAGTGTGTTTCTACGACATCCTCGACAAGATATATGAGCAATGTCCTAAGTATGAAGTTGGAATTGTCCCAGGTGATTTTAACGCCAAAATAGGAAAGGAGGAAATCTTTGGTAGCACCATTGAAAAACATAACCTACACGACACCACGTCTGGAAACGGACTAAGGCTAATTGACTTTTCTGCGGGACGTAATCTTATTACAGCTAGCACACAGTTTCCTCACCTCAACATTAATAAGGAAACATGGCGGTCACCAGACCAGGAATAATTTTCGGAAGTCTTACCAAAAGGTAAAAAAAACGTGTCAAGGCATCAAGTCCCGAACAGAGACCTGTAGATATGAACAAGGAAGCGTTATAGTTGAGTCATACTCGATGCTGAGGATATGGAAAAATCACTTCTGCATACTGTTAAACGGCGGCGGCGACCCAAATTCCGCTTCCGCAACCTGGACGATGAAAATCATGACTTTCGTCCATCCGACCAGAATGAAGTGAGGATAGCAATACTTAAACTCAAGTCAAGATTTGGTCGGAGAAAAGTATGCCTGATGAATGGAACCTCAGCATCGTTTACCCGATCCACAATCAAGGAGACACACTAAACTGCGCCAACTATAGAGGCATCAGTCTCCTTAACATTGCATACAAGATCCTGTCGGCCGTATTGTAAAGCCCGTATGATACTACATTTTTTCCGAATTTTTATTGCTCTGAAAATGAAGTTTTAGCAGTACGCAAAATTACCTACTGAAATTCCCATTTGGTGTAAGTGTATACGCACTAACCTTATAAATGCGAAAATGTCAAAAAAAATGCATTAAAAATGTATCTCAAACTACATTTTTCAGCCACTGGCAGCTTTTTTTTGACGTTTCTGCATTAAAATTATACGTTTGCCATTTACACCTGTTTTGCTGTCTAGCTTTATTTGAAAATAAAGTGTGACTCATTTGATTTGTGTATGTGATGTGTAAATGATTGCTTTCCTTTTCTTAAAAAAACGTGTTATCTCTTTTATGCAGAGCTGAAAACTAATGTATTGTATGGGCTTAAGTGCCTGACTTTTTCAATATCATACTTGAGAATATTGTACGAAACTTGGAACTTGGTTGGAACACCAGAAGCACAATTTTCCAAAAGTCTGTGCAATTACTTGCATAAGCTGATGTGACATCATCGGCAGAACACAGCGAGCTGTCACTGGTGCCTTTGCATTGGAACAGTCCTGCTGTATGGCGCAGACGCGATGTTAAGGAAGGCGGATAAAGATATCCTTGGTCGTTTTGAACGTAAAATTCTTCAGACAATTTTCGGTCCCGTTTGCGTGGACGGGATTTGAAGGAGATTTAACAGCAAACTATACGAGCTTTACAGCGACATCGACCTGCTCAGAAAAATATGCATCACTCGTCTAAGATGGCTAGGACATGTATAGGACAAACTAAATTGTACTCACAAAAAAATCGAATTTACGTTAAATGTTTTTTTTCTGATATATGCTATGTGCCTTTACCATTTTACTGAAAATTTAGTTTGAAAATATTGAAATTACATGAAAATCATTGTTTAATTTTCAAACACTAATATTTCGAAAAAAACATGAAAATTCAAAATTCTGGTCGGTTACATTGGATATATATTCATTACCTTTCCAAAGAGCCTAATATCATATTGTGCAAGCAACCTAAGTTGTAGTAAGGCTGTAAAACGAAAATTGTCCGCGGAATTTTCAAATATTACAACAACAACCTTTTTCAAAAATCTGGTCGCTCACATTGCAGATACAACTCTATTCTTTAATACGTGATAAATACCATATAAATTGGTTCGCAATTCTCTGAATGGCATTGTAAACCGATTGCTAATTTTTCGTTTTTTTTTGGGCAGTGGCGTCTTAAATATACTTATAATGTATCGCTAGTATTTTAAGTTGATTCTAATAAATCAAATTATAAAACTGCGATATTCATATGTCTGCAGCAATGCTGCCGTGAAATGTAAGTATGAACCCCATATACTTATCTTTGCACATCTTTCTTTCAATTGAAAATATGTTTACCGCGTCCCAAATACATGTTACACAGTTTCTATTAGATGCATAGGTATAATTATAAGGTATTTTCTTCTAACCTGTCCCGTTGAAAAAGCTAAAGTTGCTCCAAAATAAAAATTTGCATTAGCTGATCCCGCATACATCCATAAGTACCACAGTGCTGGCATAATCATTACCGTAATTAAGAAGAAACAGAAAACAACAAAGTTGTGAGCCATAACTGAAAAGAAATAAACGTCATTTATTTTTCTATTCAATAAAGTGACCAAACTCACACTTCCAACATCGCCGCCAGATCGGAAGTAAAGCCAGATAGAAAGTAATATCTCCAAGACATGGATAAGACCGAAATATTGATGTTAAAGAAATAAGCACTGTCGCGAGCATAAGTGGATCCTTGCGTAATTTAAAAGTTAAAGGAATTAAATAAAGAATTGTTGCATTCATTTGAAAAGTGATCAAAAACATGGTACGGAAGTGATCGAACATTTCCATAAAGAAATACCAAAAGAGTCCAATATTGGGTTGGAGTTCTCGGCAAAAAAATCTACAAAATTAAAACAATGTTATGTATGATTTAAATGTTAGTATGTCTTCAACTTACACAAATCCTAATGTACCATTAAGATACGTCCAGCTTCCCATTACCAAATAATTAATCCAGCAAAACCCAGCACATAAGAGGAAGAATAGAACAACGATTCTCACAGAAGCTTTTGTAGACCCCTTACCTAGGATAAGTACAAATGGTGCAATTAACACTACAGGATACAGATTTCGTATGGTTTCTAAGGCGAGAAATAGCAGACATGGAAACATATTCCGTTTTGCCAAGAAATAGAAGCCCAACGATAAAAATAAATTGCTAAAAACTGTGGACGTTAGTCCTACGCAATTGAGAAACGTAAAGGGGTTGAATAGGTAAGCAATGAACACATATTTCGGAATTTCCACAGTGTCCTTTAATTGCAACTGAAGTTCTTCAGTATCGGCGGCATAATTGACTGACTCGTCCTTTTGTCTCACAAACTAAAAATTTAAACAAAAGCTTTTGTTAAATGTGTGTATATTTAAAATTTTGAAAGTATTTTTTACCATTTGATTGACAAATTCCTTACTCATTCTAAACAACATAACAGCAGTGGCTAGGTCTAGTGCTATATAGAGCCAAGGAACTATTTGCGAAGCAGTCGAGCAAATCCACACCAAACTGAGAAGAATGAGAGGAGTTTCATGAACCATATCTCCATAATACGGATCTATATTGTTTTTATACAGATGAATGCCTTCTTGAACTGTGAATATTAACCTATTAATTTATCATACGATTTTCTAAACATTTATCAAGTCACCTCTTTTAAAGGAATTCAAAGGAGTTGAAATTTCAACCCGATTACTTATTGCCGCAGAGTATTTTGATGACAATAAAACATATCTGATGCCCCCCCCTAAAATAAGGAGTAGTACCAAGTTTTTATTTTCCATTTTCTGGGATTTTCAGGCTCCAATTTCGGCGAAAATTAGACCAATTTATTTAAGTTTTCCCAACAATCTCCAGCAATAAACAAAACTGACAGCTTAAAAGTCAATATAACGTCAGGTTGGAATACGAAACGATAAGCAAAAGGCTGCATTCAGTAGTTTATTTCACCAACTTACAGACTGTTATTTAGCGTTTTCCAAGATATTCACCAAATTTACAAAATTTTATTCAAATTTTACAATAGGAAATTTGTGGAAATTTTTCCGTTTTCGTTTCACCGAAAGTTATTTTTAGTTGTAGCTTATAAGTCGGAAATTTGTGAAAACTCGTCTTTAGTTGCAATTTTTTCTTTAGTTGGTTGATTGGTTTAGATCGGCCCTCGGTGGGAAAATGCACTTAGACCAGAGGAGGTCCTTGTGCTGCCGATGTGTAAGGTGGGTGGGTCACCCTCTTACTCTGGGAAATTTTTTTTTTTGTTTTCTTTAGTATGTGAGAATTTTTTTCACTAAGGCACATCCTCTTGCTCCAGGCGGTACTGGACGAATTCCCTAGATAGAATCGACAGTGGCATCTACAGTTCCAGTCAGGTTGAACTATCAAACTATCAGTGTTATTGCTATATAAGCTGCTTCAACATATTTGAATTTCAAGTCTATAGCGATCTCCAATACTGAGCCAGGGTATTGGAAAAGAGTTGGTGGCGGGTGAACGTTTAATGGGTCAACGGCAGTGCTCAACTAGGGGATAACTTTCCTACCACGTAAAAGCACAAATAGTTACGCAGCAGCCAATGGCCTCGGAAAAAGTATGATCTCACTGTTAACGACCCCGGCAAACGAAACAAGGACAACGACTTTCGGATCTGCACGTGGAATGTTCGGATCCTTAACAGGCCGCGTGAAGGCGAACAGCTCGGAGAGGCCCTAGACTGCAACTATGCAGATATCACCGCCATCCAGGAAGTGTGATGGGATGGGCTGGGCAAAAGGAGTATGAAAAACTGCGACATTTACGGTGATTGCTATAGAGAACAGAAGCAGCGCTTATTCGGATGCGGATTTGTCATTCCTGTCAGACTTAAGCAAGAACTCTTGAGCTTTCGACACGACTAAATTCATCAACATAAGCTTAATAAGCGCTCTCGCCACCCCAGAAGGCAAGGACGACGCCACCAATGAATGTTTCTACGAGCTCCTAGACAAAACATTTGATGACGTTAAAATCGTGCTAGGCGATTTTATCGCCAAGATAGGCAAGGAGGACATCTTCGGTAGGACAATTGGTAAGCACAGCGTACAAGCTTAAGTCCGTTGGAAAACTCATCAGATTGTGCAGAATGACGATGGAGAATTTTCGCTGCTCCATCAAGGTGGGTAATGATCTCACCGAGACCATTGATGTTAAAAAAGGATTTAGACAAGGTATGACTTCTTTAACAAAAGACAAATTCCTCGTAAAATATTCGATCCCGCTTGCGGTGACGGGCTCTGGAGGAGGAGATTCGACGACGAACTATACGAGTTGTACAGGGATATCGACCTAGTCAAAAAAAACTGCGCATCAGTCATTTGAGATTGGTACGACATGTAGAGCGAATGGACACCAGTGTTTTCGCCCCATAGAGTTTTCGAATAAAAACCGGATGGACAACGCAGTAGAGGAAGACCTCGCCTTAGGTGGCGCGCACAAGTAGAAAGAGACCTCAACAGACTTGGAGTGCGCAACTGGAGACAGTTAGCTAAGGACTGGTCTAACTCGAGAGGCTTGTTGGTTGAGGCCCTAGCTAGATGGTGAATGCAATCACAGGAGTAATGAATTTAGACTTACGCAAAGCTTGCGCTGTTGGAGAATTTCCTTCTTACAGTTAGAGACCTGATAGAGCCTGCTCTAAATAAACTCGCAAAGTGGGCGGATAGTGTCGGTCGGATAGCAGTTAATCCGTCCGAGACTAAACTAGTATTGTTCACAAGAAGGTATAATATACCATATGTGGTATAACTCCTGCAAAATTTAGAGGTACTTGATGGTTATTCTCGATAAAAAAAAACTCTGTTGGAAAGTGAATATTCAAGACCGTGTTAGGTAGGTCTCGATTGCCCTCTATTCTGACTGTGGTCTCCAACCGCGAAGAAGTATATCCTTAAGTTTGGAAAATGGATTTAAAGAGGTATATTCAATAATATACTAGATCAGAGAAAAAACAAATTGGGCCTTCAAACTGGAAACATTTCATCGAAATTAATTTGTTCAAAGGAAGTTTCAAAAGTAACCGAATCAATGACGTTACATTGAATTCAAAAATTCGTGCATAGACGTCAAAGTATACTACAAATGCAGTCTGTCAGGGGTTGTGGTATTCACTATACCATGGTATTCATACCATGGTATCAATACCAGCAGTCTGTCTCCCACATAAGGTGGGTTCAGACCGGAACCTCCCTAATAAACGGGAACCGTCAGCACATATTAAATCGAGGAAAGTCAAATTCATTACCGCAACCATAAGAGGAGCAATATTAGCAATATTTTAAGCAAATCCAGAGCTGAATTGTTAGAAAACCCGTGGACGGAAATATTTCCGTCAATAGGATAAATCAAATCACTTGCCACTGTCTGGTAGGCAGACATGCAGGAAGGTTTGGTGATCCCATCAAAGTTTTCTGTAGAAGCTGTAGAGACGGAAGAAATTAATAAATTATGACACATCTTCTGTATAAGAGGGCCCATAGCAAATTTTATTTGTAAAATATAACAAAAAAAAAAGATGAGTTTAAACCTGGTGGAGACCCGGATTCACCCCGAACTGTAGCGTCACCTAAGAAGAAGAAGAGTTGAAACCTGGGGTAACTAAAGCCTTGCAGCGAATGGTAACGGCTTCAATAAGTAATAGTACGTTAAAAATTCTTTTTTTCCAAAATTAAGATAATTGATATAAGCAATCAATGCTAGTATCATTGTAAAGTGTATTTTTATGTGATTGGAAAAATGTAGGTCTAAGACGTTTCAAGACATAAAAATAATTTTTTTTTGAATTTCTGACATAACCAAATAATATTTACTATATTAAGAATAGTATCCTGCTCGCGCTAAATTTTAGCTCCCATACAATAATGTCTACAAAGATAAAATTTAGCGTGGCAATTTCGCAAAGTAGTATCCTGTTCGCACGTTAAATTTTTAACTTTATACAGATGGGCCAAACAAAAAGGTTCCACTATTTTAGCTCGTGAAATAATTGTGTGGGACATTAAAATCAGAGCTAAGTTTTTAACAGATTGAAAACAAACAAAATTTTCGCGATGGAATATTTCTGGGAATATTTAGAAGGTGAAATTGTGTTTGATGCAAAGGAGAATACAGCAAAAACAAGGGAAAAAATATACAAAAAGTTCTTTGTTCCATTTTGAGTTATTAAAACAAGTTTTTTGAAATTGAAATATTTTAACTGACGTCATTAATTAAAATGACATTTAACTGATATCTGTCAATAGCATATATTTCTTCTTTTTTTTCTCATCTATTGCCTGTACTAAAAATTTAGAAAAAAAAATGGAGATATGGGTAGCTAAAATTTAGCGCGAGCAGGGTACTAAGGTTTAGACAGAAAAACCCTGATAACAAATATGAAGGTCCAAAACTTTTTGAATTTTATATTTATTTTAAAAATTATTATAATCAAATTATAATTGAAAAATAATTTTTTAATTATATACATGCAAGACAAAAAGTTACTTTTCAATAAGTTCGGGGCAAAATAAATCATAATTCAATTCACAAATGACTGTAGCCGATGCGACGCATGTCAAAAACATTCTGCACATGTGTTTCACGTGCAGAGATGCACGCTGCGTTGCGTACAGAAATTCTGCACATGTGTTTTGGGCATTTGCCCCGAACTTATTGAAAAGTAACTTTTTGTCTTGCATGTATATAATTTTTTGGTAGTGCCGATTTCTTAGGTATATTAAATTCTATTAACTGGTCTTCAATTTTTCCAAAACAAAAATACCTACTCGTATAAATGAAGAACGAAACTTCAAAATGGTGATACAAGACTCCTCAAACTGTGTTTTTGCAGCGAATTTAGAAATAGAGACATCTTGCAGTGCTGCGGTGCATGCAGTGTTCACATGTAACTTCGCTCATTGCACCGCCTGTGTTCTAGTTTTTTTGGGTTCAGAATTCTGCACATGTGTTTTGGGCATTAAGGTTACTTTCGCTGTGGTTGTGATCAATGCGTTCCGTACCATTAAAAAGCGATGATTTTAAAATATTTACTATTGCTGTCAAATTTGATGCTGCTGTACCGTAAGTCTCCATTAATTGAATACGAATAAAGAAACGTACCCACAACGAGTCTCGACCGTGGTTGTCATCCTTCGCCGTTGACGTTTAAAATGTCATTCATTGTTTACATTTGATTTACCTCGTTTTATGAAACCTGTTTCGGGAATCTCACATTGTATCTTGAGTATATTTTAAAAAATGCCTTCTGTTGTACATATAAACACACAGGGTCGAAAATATAAAAATATTTTGAAGAAATTTAAGGCAATAACAAAGTGTCCAGAAGATTTTTTAAGGTAAATAATCACAGTAACCTCTAAACAGCCTTCAGGCGTACGTCCACGTGCATGTTAATAAATCTGTTTATATTTACCTTACAGTCTACAGGAAATAAAGTCGGTAGACATCCGAACACTCTTAAAACATACCTACGATTTGACTGTTCTAAAGGATTCACGAAACAAAAGTAATGTCGAAATACTTCCGGAACTAGATTTGGAGGATTTAGACGAAGAACAAATTTGGCAGCTGATCGAATTGAGAAATAATTGCGTGTGGCCTCAGTTTCTTGAGGATACTTCAAAATTACTCTCTCTGCAAGAAGCGAAGTTTCAAATTAGTTACGCTGGAGAAGATCAACTTGGAAATAATGAAAGTGTCAATGAATATGGAGAGCAGTCTTCATTTGAAGACAATAGCGAAATGGAAGAAGATGAAGATTCTGAGGACGAATACGAGAAGAAAACACCCAAGAGTAGAGGTAAACCATCGATTGTCGACGATAAATTCTTTAAACTAAGCGAAATGGAAGCATTTTTAAATGTCGAAGATGAAAAGGAATTAAACAAACAACAGGGTAAACCAGTAGAAGACGATTATATGATTAATTACTTCGACGAGAACTTAGACGATGAGGAAGAAGAAAACGTTGAATACAGAGATTTCTTTGAAGACGATATAGAAGACGAACCAAAGAAGTTGAAAAAGAGCAAAAGGAATATCGAAAACGAAGATTCTGAGGGAGAAAATGCAAGAGAGGAAGATGATATTGATGAGGAAGGTGATATCAATGTGGAAAGGAATGATTTTCAAGAAGAACACTCTAATAATGGTATTGGACAAGTCACAGATGATTCGGGTAATGACTCCGAGGCAATAAATGGAACAGAAAAACCGAAATCATCTTTTGAGGAACGCCAAGACCGACTTAACCAACGTATTAGGGACTACGAGGAAGAAATTTTAGGAGAAAAGCCGTGGCAATTAAAGGGAGAAGTTCAAGCAACCAATAGACCACAGAACTCCTTGTTGGAAGAGATTCTTGAATTTGAAGCAACGACCCGACCTTGTCCTATCATTACGGAAGAAACAACTCTTCGGTTGGAGGATATAATTCGGCAAAGAATTAAAGATCAAGCATGGGACGATGTGGAACTCAAAATAAAACCATTAAAAACCCCGCAGGAATATCGAAAGCAATTGGTCTTGGATCAGGAGAAAAGCAAAGAATCACTGGCACAGATATACGAGAAGCAGTATCAAAAGGAAATTGAAAAACTAGATCCAAATGTGGCAGATTCTAAGGAAGAAGAACCAAAATCAAACAAAGAAATCAAGGAGATGATGAGGTCGTTGTTTGTGAAACTAGATGCGCTTTCTAACTTCCACTTTACTCCAAAACCAGTTGGCCCTGAACCAAAGATTATCACGAACACACCAGCAATAAACATGGAGGAGGTTGCACCGGTTGCAGTAAGCAATGCAAAACTGTTGGCTCCTGAGGAAATCAGGAAGCGGGCTAAGGGCGATATTCTCGGAAATAATGAGCGCAGTAAAACGGATAAAAATCGCGACAGGAGACATAAGAAACAGAAACAACGGGCTGTCTTCAAAGCGCTTGAGGAGCGGGATATTCAGAAACAGAAGCTTGGCATAAAACTCTCTAAGAAGGAAGAACAAGCAAAGGCGACAAAGAACTTGACGAAGCACAGAAATGTTGAGAAGGTATATATTATAGAAGACATAATAGGAACTGTTCTTATTACATTTTACTTTTTAGGTGTCCATTTCGAATGATGCTGGTTCAATGAAATCTTCTAAGGCGTTCTTTTCAAAATTACAAGAGACTATATCGGTGCAAAACAAGATCTCTAAAAAACCGAAAAAACCAGATGCAAATACTCTTTCCGCTAAAAAGCTGAAATTGTGATCATTTCTTTCAATTTCATAGTTGCGATAATATTTTGATGAAATAAATATAGTATTTAAGAGAATTGTTGGAACAGCTTCATTTTAATGGTAGCGAAACAGTGGATCTGAACAAATTATTTAATTGGACCTTTCCTACAGTAAAACTCCCTTATCAAGACGGTGAAGGGAACAGCTAAATGCTGTTTATATACATGTATGTATGTACTTGAACCTACATATATACAAATATGTCGTTCGTACTTTCACCTACATATATGCTATACATATGTATGTATGTTTCAGGGCTGATAATCAAACAAAATCGTTCAAACGGCAATTAAAAACATACAGAAAAGATAAAATCCGTTTGGAATGGATAGTTTGATATCCTATCCTCCTCTCCATTTAGATGTAATTTATTACCGTGGGCGTGGCATTTTGCATTTTTATACCCTATCCTAAGGGTATATTAAGTTTGATACATAGTTTGTAACATAGAGAAATAATCGAGATAGACCCTATAAAGTATATATATTCATGGTCAGTATCAATATCGAAAAATTTTGGGCTAGGAGGATGAAATTTAATATCTGGGCTTTTGAGAAAAAGATGCAGTACAAGTGTAAATTTTTTTTAAATCCGCCCACTGCCACACCCACTTTTTCATAACTTTTAGGAGCGTTTTCATCAAAAAACCGATTTCGATGAAATTTTATATGTAAGATCCACAAACGTTCGAAGTTATCATCGTAATTCAGTATATACGGGCTCGATAGGATGGAGGATAGGGTATCATACGATCCGTTCCAGATGGATTGTAGCTTTTCTGTATGTTTTTTTTTTTAATTATAACGATAACTTGGAACCTCTGAGGATGTTACATGCCAGATTCCATGAAAATAGGTTTTTTAATAAAAACGCCACAAAAAAGTGAGTGGCTAAAGACAATGCAATTTTGCCTTGCAAAAGTATAACCTCACCCTGTAAAATCCGTTTTGCAGTGAAACTCTAAACAGATACAGGCCCCTTATTATTTTTTTATTTTATGGCATCAAAAAACAAGTAAATAGAGCAAAAAAAATCTCCGATATTTGCTTTTATGATTTTGGCAATAAAAAACTGTTTTGGCTGGCTTGCAAAAGTTTGTTTTGGGTAATTGTTTTTACAAAAATTAGTATGAGGTTTTATTACCCCTTTTTCAATAATACTAAAAATTCCATTGGGCACACTCCCAACTAGTTTTCTTAATAGGGAATCCCCTAAGGACTTTCATGCACCCACAATTGATTCTTGGAGCTCGGGAAAGTTCGGGAAAGTTCGGGAATTACCAATTTTGGGTATAAGCTCGACGTGCTTTGGTATGATTCTCCAAAAAATTTCTTTCGGATTGCAATCCAGAGAATGTGCCGGGCACTCCATCAATCTAATGTTTTAGGGTTGAACCCATTGCAACCTTTGACAACTGACGTGAATCGTTGCGTTATCGTGTTGAAAGACATGAGGAAATATGGTACCAAGGTCTCTTCGAGTAGCTGGTCTTGGACTGCACTATCCATTTTGTCGAGGTAAATGTAACCGGGATCTTACCCCGAGCACATAAAGCCCACACTACCATACAATTTCCACCGTCGAAGTTCCTTATAGAAAAAAACCTCGGATCCTTCCGTAAATCGTGCAAATCTTATCTTATCTTTCTTAAATACTATAAAATCCAAAACGCTAAGGCTACAGAAGTCCTTGAAATCAGAGTTTCTCAAAAACCCTTAAACGTAGAAACTTGAAATTTCGCACAGAAATTCCTTATAACCTCTATATGTTCGATAAGAAGGGATTTATTTACGATTTAAAAGGGTTTTATTACGAATTTTCCGTCATTAAAAAATGTTTACACAGCCCTAACTAAATAATGGCTTATCAAATTGAAAAACAATAAAAGCCGTTTTTAGTAAATTCGTCCCCGATTCATTTAAGCTATAAATCATGCTTCTGGGTTGTTCTAAAGCTGAGGAATTCTCACAACAAGTAATCAAATCATCCCAATAATTTTCCGTCACTGGAGACCACAGCCAGTGCAGCAGTTGCTATCATTGCCATATCGTATGTGTGTGTGTATGTGTGTGGGTGCGCGCGCATTGACTTATTATACCCTATCCTAAGGGTATATTAAGTTTGACACATAGTTTGTAACATAGAGAAATAATTGAGATAGACCCTATAAAGTATATATATTCGTGATCAGCATCAATAGCGAAATCGATTGAGCGATGACCGTCCGTCCGTCCGTCCGTCCGTCCGTCCGTCCGTCCGTCCGTCCGTCCGTCCGTCCGTCCGTCCGTATGTCACCGCTTTTTGGGCCTTAAATTTTGAGCTAGGACGATGAAATTTCATATCTGGGCTTCTGAGAAAAAGATACAGTACAAGTGTAAAAATTTTTTAAATCCGCCCACTGCCACGCCCATTTTTTCATAACTTCACTAAATTATATGAAACCGAAAAATTTTGTTAAGACCAAATATTTAGGCATTCAGATTCCCTACAATCCACCCATACAAAAGTTTTGGCCACGCCCACTTTTTGGGGGCGTTTTCATCACAAAACCGAGTTTTGGGCCTTCAATTATTAACTAGGACGCTGAAATTCCATATCTGGGCTTCCAAGAAAAAGATACAGTATAAGTGTAAAATTTTTTTACATCCGCCCACTGCCACGCCTACTTTTTTATAACTTCACTAAATTATATGAAACCGAAAAATTTTGTTAAGACCAAATATTTAGGTATACAGATTCCCTACAATTCACCCATAGAACAGTTTTGGTTACGCCCACTTTTTGGGGGCGTTTTCATCAAAAAACCGATTTTGATAAAATTTTACATGTAACATCCTCAAACGTTCGACATTATAGCTATATTTGAGTACAAAATGCAATTTGGCCACGCCCACTTTATAGAGAGGAGGATAGGGTATCATACGATCCGTTCCAGACGGATTGTAGCTTTTCTGTATGTTTAAGTATATTAAGTTTGACACATAGTTTGTAACATAGAGAAATAATCGAGATAGACCCTATAAAGTATATATATTCGTGATCAGCATCAATAGCGAAATTGATTGAGCGATGTCCGTCCGCCCGTCCGTCCGTATGTCACCGCTTTTTGGGCCTTAAATTTTGAGCTAGGACGATGAAATTTCATATCTGGGCTTCTGAGAAAAAGATACAGTACAAGTGTAAAAATTTTTTTAATCCGCCCACTGCCACGCCCACTTTTTCATAACTTCATTAAATTATATGAAACCGAAAAATTTTGTTAAGACCAAATATTTAGGTATTCAGATTCCCTACAATTCACCCATAGAACAGTTTTGGCCACGCCCACTTTTTGGGGGCGTTTTCATCAAAAAACCGATTTTGATAAAATGTTACATATAACATCCTCAAACGTTCGAGGTTATAGCCATATTTGAGTACGAAATGCAATTTGGCCACGCCTACTTTATAGAGAGGAGGATAGGGTATCAGACGATCCGT
Organism: Xylota sylvarum; assembly: GCA_905220385.1. NCBI lineage: Eukaryota > Metazoa > Arthropoda > Insecta > Diptera > Syrphidae > Xylota > Xylota sylvarum. Next base: position 62,052,638 of record LR999957.1, on the reverse strand, counting down.
TCCAGACGGATTGTAACTTTTCTGTATGTTTAAATTTCAATCATGCTTCTTTATGTGTAAGTAAAAACGATTGGCATGTTGTCAATTTTATTAATTCTGATATTAATAAGAGAAGAAAAATTATGATAAGTACATATATGAAACCGGCGATCCTACGTGAAAACTCTTATTCAAGCAATATTTCATTAAGACTACTAACCGCAGGTGGTCGAACTGTGCCACGAAACAGATCTGGCCCAAGCTGGATTTCAAACGCTTGAATAGTCTAATAAGACTAAAGAGATCCCTCATCAGTACAATAATAGGTGTCATTACGGAACACTGTGCCATAGGGAGACATGCCTTCAGGATGTATATTCAATTTCAATTTCAATTCAATTTTTCAATTTATTTATTTATGCTGGTGTACAAATAAGACTTAGTCTTTTATAGTACTTAAAAACTATGGATAATTTACAGAAATTTAATTAGGTACCTACGATAAACTATTAACTTAAATATTTAATAAATACAATATTCAGGAAGGGGTTAGGAGGGGAGGTAAATGTGTGAAAAAGTGGACAGCAGGAGGAAGAAAAAGTAATTAAGTGATAGTTGCATTTTTATGAGAAGTATTCTAAAGTGGCATTTTTAAATTGAGTGGCTCCAATTAATTGTTTTATTGATGTAGGTAGAGAGTTCCAGAGTCTGGTGGCAAAAACGAAGAAATGACGTGCGGAGTTCAGATAGTTCGATGAGGGAGTTATTAGTGTAAATGTTCTAGTCGACCGAGCAAATCTAAGCTTTTCGAACAGGTATGGTGGTGATCTTTTCTGTATAATTTTGTGCAAAAAGACACAACACCTAACATTTAAGAATTGCTGAAGCGTACAACCAAGGATATTTTTGTGGTAATTGGATACGTGGTCTTATCGACGAAGCCCATACACATACCTAACCATATCGTTGAATGCAACAGTTAATTTATGCTGAGATAGGGAGTCCAGTTTGCAGTACACAGTTGACGCATAATCGATGTAGGGAACGAGTAAGGTTTTAACAAGTCTCAGCTTCGTATTTACAGGAGTAAAACTAGAAAGTAACCAGAGTTTACGTAGACCACCGTAAATACGTCTCACAGTGTAGTTAATGTGGCTTACTGGGGAGAGAGAGCGGTTTATCTTAAAACCCAAATTGGTTACAGTCTCCACGAACTGCAAATGTGTATCATACAGGTAAATTGGCGGCATTAGTTCGGTATTGTAAAGTTTTTTTGAAATTAGGATCAGTTGAGATTTTGCTGGATTTAGCGTCAGGCCATTACGTACCGACCATTGATAGATTGCGTATAAATCCTCGTTCAACCTGTAAACAAGATCCTCAACAAGGCCAATTGGCCTAGATAAATATATTTGTGCATCATCCGCATAGAAATGGAGGCAAGCATTTGAACACACTTTAGGGAGGTCATTAATAAAGATACAAAATAAAATAGGACCCAATATTGAGCCTTGAGGCACTCCCGCAGGGACATTCCTCACATCGGAATATTTATCACCAACCACAACCCTTTGACTGCGATTACTTAAGTAATTGCTGATGAGACCGACATTTCAGAGGCCGATTGGCCCATTCTTTGTTTTAGTATACATGAACGATTATTTTTTTCAGAAGATAATAAGGAAAGATTCAAAAATCCTCCAAAGAACATTAATGGCATTTTTCGAACTAAAGGCATGCCAGTGGATAGCCACCTTAAGCAACATTGATTACTTCGGCGAATACATACATATCTACATTTGTACCTTTGTACTGGAAGGTATTTTATTACGTCTGGAGAAATTATAATTTTGTAAGATGAAACAGAGAACGGAAGTACCCCAACACTCTGGTAAAACATACAGAAAAGCTACAATCCGTCTGGAACGGATCGTATGATACCCTATCCTCCTCTCTATAAAGAGGGCGTGGCCAAATTGCATTTTGTACTCAAATATAGCTATAATGTCGAACGTTTAGGGATGTTACATGTACAATTTTATCAAAATAGGTTTTTTTATGATAACGCCCCCAAAAAGTGGGCGTGGCCAAAACTGTTCTATAGGTGAATTGTAGGGAATCTAAATACCCAAATATTTGGTCTTAACAAAATTTTTCGGTTTCATATAATTTAGTGAAGTTATAAAAAAGTAGGCGTGGCAGTGGGCGGATGTAAACAAATTTTACACTTGTACTGTATCTTTTTCTTGGAAGCCCAGATATGAAATTTCAGCGTCCTAGTTAAAAATTTAAGGCCCAAAAATCGGTTTTGTGATGAAAACGCCCCCAAAAGTGGGCGTGGCCAAAACTTTTGTATGGGTGGATTGTAGGGAATCTGAGTGCCTAAATATTTGGTCTTAACAAAATTTTTCGGTTTCATATAATTTAGTGAAGTTATGAGAAAATGGGCGTGGCAGTGGGCGGATTTCAAAAAATTTTACACTTGTACTGTATCTTTTTCTCAGAAGCCCAGATATGAAATTTCATCGTCCTAGCTCAAAATTTAAGGCCCAAAAAGCGGTGACATACGGACGGACGGGCGGACGGACATCGCTCAATCGATTTCGCTATTGATGCTGATCATGAATATATATACTTTATAGGGTCTATCTCGATTACTTCTCTATGTTACAAACTATGTCTCAAACTTAATATACCCTTAGGATAGGGTATAAAAGACCATGTACCCAGCAGGATTTATATTGTTCTTCCGATCAACGTCAAGTGCTATTACTATCTACTATTAGCTGCTTACATTTATCTTACATTCCACTAAGTTTGCAGGGACTATTGGAAGAGGGAAGATATTGGAACCAGATAATGGAAGCTTTTGTCTCTGATTTACATATGTTATTGAGATCTGTTCGCTATAATGTTGGTTTGTGCGAAGGTCTGGGTAAAGATATCAAATAGCAGTTAATTGTTGGGGACTGTATGATGAACATAGTATGGATGTCTACAACAAATACTTGATACTGCTCGAGAATTTAGTGGTTGCAATGGGATATCAACCTCTTAATCACTATGAATTACCACAGCTCTTAGTGAAACTCCTGTCAACCTTGATTACTTAAAAGAAATGTCATATGACATAGATGATCTTTAAAACTACCCACTTCTCAACTGCAAGAGGAAATTTTATAATGAAATCATTCAAAGTTTCAAAACAACAGATGATAACATTTTGTTCTTGGACGCTGCAGGCGGGACGGAAAACTTTTTTCTCAACAACCTGTTGCTTGAGCATTGATGTCGCTTCGTCTGGAATAGAAGCAACACTTTTGGAGTGGGATTGCACATTCAGTAATCAAGCTACATCTCAATTCAAACATTTGCAAGACCTCTTCGCAAGATATTTAAGTAAAGTTCTATGTAATGTCTGGGATGAGTGCACTATGTCACATAAAAGAGTTTTGTGCTGACGAAATACGGGTCTGCCTAAATTCATCCTACTTGTGACCAAAAACGAAGCAGCTGTGTCTTAAAATACAGACAAGATACAATCCCTGTGGAACGGACTACTAAAGTGGGCGCGTCATACTGCAATTTTGTATTGAATTCCTACGATAACTTTGAAGTGAAATATTTTACACTTCTACTGGTTCTCCTTCTCAAAGCCCAGATATGAAATTTCATCCTCCCAGTTCCAAATTTAAAGTATAATATATACTTTATAGGGTTTATCTTTTTTATTTCTCTATGTTACAAACTATGTATCAAACTTAATATACCCTACAGGGTATAAAAAGAATATGAGGGTACATTTAGGACTTGGTTGGGACATGGATGGTAAAGAGTCTACGCAGCTTGAAAACTGATATAGACGATGGAAATATAGAAGAAGAAAAGGGAAAAATACAAGTTCTTAATACTTTGAGTCGAATCGTGAGGGACATAAAGACGTTCCGGATTTGAAGAACATACCCAACAAACCAATTCCAAGGCTAAGGGAGCGGACTATACTAACAAAAAACATACAGAAAACCTACAATCCGTCTGGAACGGATCGTCTGATACCCTATCCTCCTCTCTATAAAGTGGGCGTGGCCAAATTGCATTTTGTACTCAAATATAGCTATAATGTCGAACGTTTGAGGATGTTACATGTAAAATTTTATCAAAATAGGTTTTTTGATGATAACGCTCCAAAAAGTGGGCGTGGCCAAAACTCTTCTATGGGTGAATTGTATGGAATCTAAATACCCAAATATTTGGTCTTAACAAAATTTTTCGGTTTCATATAATTTAGTGAAGTTATAAAAAAGTAGGCGTGGCAGTGGGCGGATGTAAAAAAATTTTACACTTGTACTGTATCTTTTTCTTGGAAGCCCAGATATGAAATTTAAGCGTCCTAGTTAAAAATTTAAGGCCCAAAAATCGGTTTTGTGATGAAAACGCCCCCAAAAGGTGGGCGTGGCCAAAACTTTTGTATGGGTGGATTATAGGGAATCTGAATGCCTAAATATTTGGTCTTAACAAAATTTTTCGGTTTCATATAATTTAGTGAAGTTATGAAAAAGTGGGCGTGGCAGTGGGCGGATTTCAAAAATTTTTACACTTGTACTGTATCTTTTTCTCAGAAGCCCAGATATGAAATTTCATCGTCCTAGCTCAAAATTTAAGGCCCAAAAAGCGGTGACATACGGACGGACGGACGGACGGACGGACGGTCATCGCTCAATCGATTTCGCTATTGATGCTGATCACGAATATATATACTTTATAGGGTCTATCTCGATTATTTCTCTATGTTACAAACTATGTGTCAAACTTAATATACCCTTAGGATAGGGTATAAAAATTATGCAATCGAAATAAGTGCTTAGGTTTTGCTTGAATTAAATGCTTTTGATATGACCTGCAATTCTATTGGCACAGTAGATAGTAGATATCGAAGAAGTAATGGATTAAATAAAATAAATAAACATTTGGCGCGACAGATCCATGGGACCCAGGGCCTAGCTTCTCACAACCATTCGTGCTGTACGTGTTATATTCTTCACCCAAATGGAAGGACAATTTTTTATTTGAGCAGCTTTTTCGTGACAGTTATACTCTCAGATGTTTGTCAGGTATTCGCGAGAGGTGGGGCCGTGAAAGAAATTTGTAGGTTTGGCCCCGTAGTCCACCGCACTAACCACTTGAGCCACGGCGGTGCATTACCTGTTGGAATACTGGCATTCTCTCAACCCCCCAGTTATTCCTTCACACAAAATAATATTGAAGGTAGGCATTCTTATTATGCTCTTAAGGAATTTAAACCCAAATGTGCAACGGAACTCGAATACAGGTGAAAGCTTTCCATAAAATGTGATAGAGACGACAATCTTTACCAGCTGCGGCCAAGGGATAATTGTGTTTAAATTTTCATCGTAGGTCTGTTTGGTGATGACAATAAATAAAGCTTAGCTAACTCATATTGTTTAATTCACAGTATGCCCAATGTACAGTCTATTGGAACAACAGCAAACATATTATATAAAGAGATGGTGACAAAATAAGCAAAGCCGCAGGACTAAAAGTTTCGTAACACAATACGTAAATTATCGACCTCGAATTAAATAATATATACATATATGTACATACGTGGTTACATGGTTTATAAAAATGACATATTTAAATATGAAAGTTTGTAAATTTGCTTTAATATCGATTTTTATACCCTATCCTAAGGGTATATTAAGTATGACACATAGTTTGTAACATAGAGAAATAATCGAGATAGACCCTATAAAGTATATATATTCGTGATCAGCATCAATAGCGAAATCGATTGAGCGATGACCGTCCGTCCGTCCGTCCGTCCGTCCGTCCGTCCGTATGTCACCGCTTTTTGGGCCTTAAATTTTGAGCTATGACGATGAAATTTCATATCTGGGCTTCTGAGAAAAAGATACAGTACAAGTGTAAACATTTTTGAAATCCGCCCACTGCCACGCCCACTTTTTCATAACTTCACTAAATTATATGAAACCGAAAAATTTTGTTAAGACCAAATATTTAGGCATTCAGATTCCCTACAATCCACCCATACAAAAGTTTTGGCCACGCCCACTTTTTGGGGGCGTTTTCATCACAAAACCGATTTTTGGGCCTTAAATTTTTAACTAGGACGCTGAAATTTCATATCTGGGCTTCCAAGAAAAAGATACAGTACAAGTGTAAAATTTTTTTAATATCCGCCCACTGCCACGCCTACTTTTTTATAACTTCACTAAATTATATGAAACCGAAAAATTTTGTTAAGACCAAATATTTGGGTATTTAGATTCCATACAATTCACCCATAGAAGAGTTTTGGCCACGCCCACTTTTTGGAGCGTTATCATTAAAAAACCGATTTTGATAAAATTTTACATGTAACATCCTCAAACGTTCGACATTATAGCTATATTTGAGTACAAAATGCAATTTGGCCACGCCCACTTTATAGAGAGGAGGATAGGGTATCATACGATCCGTTCCAGACGGATTGTAGCTTTTCTGTATGTTTAATATATTAATTTGGCTTGCAGAGATCCGATAATAAAAATTAGCGCTACGTACGTTCATATCTACATACTTATTCATACCGTGCATTTAAAAACACACGAGCGAAGCCGGTAGGGTCGGCTAGTATCCCATAAAGCCATCTGATCCATCAAGATTAAACTTCATTTCGTCACTACTGTCGAAATTGGCACGATTTACAGAAGGATCTGAAGTTTTTTCCCGACGAGGAACTTCGACGGTGGAAGTTGTATGGTAAGGGTGCTTTCTGCGTTCGGGTAAGGTTCCAGTTGCCTTTTCCTGCAGCTTACACCCTGCTATCCGAAGACAACTTGTTTTAATACGATTTAAGACGATATCGTCGATTTCCTCATGTGTTTCAACAAGATAACTCAGCGATTTATGTTAGTCGTCAAAGGTTGCAATGGGTTCAAGCCCAAAACATTAGATTGATAGAATGCCCTTCACGTTCTCTGGATTGCAATCCGAAAGAAAATCGTTGCAGTATTATACACGCCGAATTTATACCCAAAATTGGTATAATATACATTATATATATATATAATTCCCGAACTTTCCCGAGCTCAAAAGATCAATTATGGGGGCATGACACTCTTTAGGGGTTTCCCTATTCAGAAAACTAGTTGAAATATCGGGAATTTTGTTTTACTCTACTTACTTGTTTTTTGATGCCATAAAATAAAAAAATAATAAGGGGCCTGTATATGTTTAGAGTTTCCAGCAAAACGGATTTTACAGGGTGCGGTTATACTTTTGCTAGGCACTGTATGAATATAAAAATGTTTGCTGTTAACAAAATTTTTCGATTTCATGTAAAATACTGAAGTTATGTAGAAGTGGGCGTGGCAGTAAGTGGATTTTAAGAATGTTTACGCTTGTACTGCTTCGCTTTCTCAAAATATAAAATATTAAATTTCAACCTCCTAGCTTCAGTAATTCAGTAACTTTTATATCCTATCCAAAGGGTATATTAAGTTTGACACATAGTTTGTAACAATATTAGCTCTTTACCCGATTTAAAATGAAAATAATATCGAAAAATTGTGACATCTACAACTGACAATATAAATGAACACCAAAATATAGGTTTGTTCGGTTTAACAACCTTTCACGGACGGATGAACTCAAAGAGATTTCAAAGAGATTTCGCCGAAATCACGAGATTTCGAAAACCCGATAATGTATAGCGAAACCTCGGAGATTTGGAGAGGTTTGACGAAACCTCGCGATTTCGTTTGGTGGGAACATGGTATTAAGTCGACTAAAAATAGTCTGCGGAATTTATAGACCACCAAAGCATAATGAAAAGGAATTCATTGAGGAGTTCTCGACAATTACAAACAGAAAAGGAGCAAATGAGAATATAATCATATTGGGCGATATGAACATAAATATTAAAGATAGCACAAACAATTCCATCCTAAGCTATTAGTAAACGCTGGACTACGTAAGGTCATTAAAGAAGCGACGAGAATAGATTTAAATATAGGGAGCTGCACATTGATCGATCATATACTTATCACATTTCAACATATTTTCGGCCATAGTCCAAAGTAACATATCAGATCATTATAGCACTATTTATGGTATCTATGATGCGTGCAATAGAAAAAATCTCCAACCATTGCGATCACACATTAGAACCAATAAGGTGTATGAGTTGATTAGAGCTATCGACTAGACAGCAAATTTAATAGAAACGGACACCGACATACTTTTTAACTCACTAGCTCAAAAAATGGTTGAAATATACAAAAACTCAACGGTTGCCTGTAAAAAGATCACTTGAAAAAATGCGGAGTGGATTACAAGGGACATCGTAGAGATCTGTAAGGACAGGGATCGATTGTATCGCAGGGGGAAGAATAATCGAACGAATATAACATACGAAAAGTCAACAAAAAACTATGCAGGAAGTCGGGAACAAATGGAAGTTCGAGCAAGTAAAATGTGATCCAAACAATAACGTGGGCACTTTACTTGGGAGATACAGACTATGCAGAAGTAAACATGAGATAACAAACTGTCGTTCGATTGCAATATTGCCAGCGATAGAAAAGATCTTTGAACAAATTATTGCAAATCGGCTATGGAAATTTATTGATAAGCATAAGGTAATAAGCAAGAATCAGATCGGTTTCCAGAAGGGAATAAGTACTAACCAACTTCCCGGAAATTTCGCAAACCTAATCAACAAAAGCCACCACGTGTTAGTACTCATAGATGCAATACAACGAATGGAGGATAGGGTTTATATTTATTTCCACTAATACAATTATATCGACATCATTCAGAATCGGACTACCGTTTGCACGAGAACATCCCAATTTTTTCTCAACGATCTTATATTTAGACATAAACAAGTAAAATTCAATTTCTTTAATTCATTTTTCGTTTGATTGAAATCTAAAAACTCTATAAAATTTAAATCAAACAAGATCTGCTTCTTTATACCCTATCCTAAGGGTATATTAAGTATGACACATAGTTTGTAACATAGAGAAATAATCGAGATAGACCCTATAAAGTATATATATTCGTGATCAGCATCAATAGCGAAATCGATTGAGCGATGACCGTCCGTCCGTCCGTCCGTATGTCACCGCTTTTTGGGCCTTAAATTTTGAGCTAGGACGATGAAATTTCATATCTGGGCTTCTGAGAAAAAGATACAGTACAAGTGTAAAAGTTTTTTAAATCCGCCCACTGCCACGCCCACTTTTTCATAACTTCATTAAATTATATGAAACCGAAAATTTTTGTTAAGACCAAATATTTAGGCATTCAGACTCCCTACAATCCACTCATACAAAAGTTTTGGCCGCGCCCACGTTTTGGGGGCGTTTTCATCATAAAACCGATTTTTGGGCCTTAAATTTTTAACTAGGACGCTGCAATTTCATATCTGAGCTTCTGACGAAAAGATACAGTAGAAATGTAAATTTTTTTTAAATAAGCCCACTGCCACGCCTACTTTTTATAACTTCACTAAATTATATGAAACCGAAAAATTTTGTTAAGTCCAAATATTTAGGTATTCAGATTACCTACAATTCCCCCGTAGAACAGTTTTCGCCACGCCCACTTTTTGGGGGCGTTTTCATCAAAAAACCGATTTTGATAAAATTTTACATTTTACAAACATCCTCAAACGTTCGAGGTTATAGCCATATTTGAGTACAAATTGCAATTTGGCCACGCCCACCTTATAGAGAGGAGGATAGGGTATCAGACGATCCGTTCCAGACGGATTGTAGCTTTTCTGTATGTTTATACCTATCCTAAGGGTATATTAAGTTTGACACATAGTTTGTAACATAGAGAAATAATCGAGATAGACCCTATAAAGTATATATATTCGTGATCAGCATCAATAGCGAAATCGATTGAGCGATGACCGTCCGTCCGTCCGTCCGTCCGTATGTCACCGCTTTTTGGGCCTTAAATTTTGAGCTAGGACGATGAAATTTCATATCTGGGCTTCTGAGAAAAAGATACAGTACAAGTGTAAACATTTTTGAAATCCGCCCACTGCCACGCCTACTTTTTTATAACTTCACTAAATTATATGAAACCGAAAAATGTTGTTAAGTCCAAATATTTAGGTATTCAGATTTCCTACAATTCACCCATAGAACAGTTTTGGCCACGCCCACTTTTGGGGGCGTTATCATCAAAAAACCTATTTTGATAAAATTTTACATGTAACATCCTCAACCGTTCGACATTATAGCTATATTTGAGTACAAAATGCAATTTGGCCACGCCCACTTTATAGAGAGGAGGATAGGGTATCATACGATCCGTTCCAGACGGATTGTAGCTTTTCTGTATGTTTGTTATTAGTTTCGATCAATTTAAGACTGCTATTCATGTTGACTCAAAATTTAAGACCCGAAAAGTGGTAACATACAGACGGGCAGGCGGAGGGACGGGCAGACATGGCTCAATCGTTTGCGCTATTGATACATCCGTTAAGACGTCATTGGGGAACTTTAATTGTTAATAACTTTGTTAATAATAGTTTCCTCACAAAGTAGATTTCATAGATTTCGTATTTAGGTGGCCATTTTACATATGCATAAAAATGTTTTTTTTTATACCCTATCCTAAGGGTATATTAAGTTTGACACATAGTTTGTAACATAGAGAAATAATCGATCGACCCTATAAAGTATATATATTCGTGATCAGCATCAATAGCGAAATCGTTTGAGCGATGACCGTCCGTCCGTCCGTATGTCACCGCTTTTTGGGCCTTAAATTTTGAGCTAGGACGATGAAATTTCATATCTGGGCTTCTGAAAAAAAGATACAGTACAAATGTAATAATTTTTTAAATCCGCCCACTGCCACGCCCATTTAAATAAAACCATTTATATAAAACCGAAAAATTTTGTTAGGACCAAATATTTAGGCATTCAGACTCCCTACAATCCACTCATACAAAAGTTTTGGCCACACCCACTTTTTGGGGGCGTTTTCATCATAAAACCGATTTTTGGGCCTTAAATTTTCAACTAGGATGCTGAAATTTCATATTTGGGCTTCTGACGAAAAGATACAGTAGAAATGTAAATTTTTTTTAAATCCGCCCACTGCCACGCTTACTTTTTTATAACTTAACTAAATTATATGAAACCGAAAAATTTTGTTAAGTCCAAATATGTAGGTATTCAGATTCCCTACAATTCACCCATAGAACAGTTTTGGCGACGCCCACTTTTTGGGGGCGTTTTCATCAAAAAACCGATTTTGATAAAATTTTACATATAACATCCTCAAACGTTCGAGGTTATAGCCATATTTGAGTACGAAATGCAATTTGGCCACGCCCACTTTATAGAGAGGAGGATAGGGTATCAGACGATCCGTTCCAGACGGATTGTAGATTTTGTGTATGTTTTCAATTTTATTCCGTATAGCCACAGGCCCTCTGTGTTTTACCAATTATGTCAATGTCGTCGGTGGAAGCTAGTAGTTGCACAGACTTTGAGACAGGTTTGTGAGTTTCGAACAATTCTTTCAAGTATGAATTTGAATTTGCCAGTCAGGCCGAACTTTGTAGTGTAATCCCTATATGAGCTGCTCTGACCTATTCGGATCCCAGATCTATAGGGATCTTCAACACTGAGCCAGGGTGTTGGAAAAGAGTTGGTGGCGGATGAGCCCTTAATGGGCCAACGGCAGCACTCATAACCCCGAAGTGGGTTACTGACTCCGGAAAATCCGGCCCCTCGTCCTAGGGGTATAAAAGGGAACTGGTCTTCCAGGTTGGGGGTTGTGCGTAATTTCCCGACCACGGAAAAAATTTATTAGTTCCGAAACCAATACAAGCCTAGGATATGGATGGACTCAATGCTGACGACCTCAGCAATCGAAATAAGGACAACGACCTTCGGATCTGCACGTGGAATGGTCGGACCCTTAACAGACCGCGTGTTGCCGAAGAATTAGCAGAGGCCCTAGACTGCTATAAGGCAGACAGGACCAATGGCAACGCTGCCAACATGCCATCAGAAGTGCTTCAACTGATGTGCTGGGTTTCGCTCGACCACCACAAAGAAACCCATGGTTCGATGAAGAGTGCCGGCAAATACAGCTAAACAAGAGGCATACAAAGCGGCGCTGCAAAGAAGGATGAGAGCGGCTCGTGAGCTCTACGAGCAAAACGGACGGGAATAAAATCGGCTTATCCGAAAGAAGAAAAAAGAGCACGAGAAGCGCGCGATCGAAGATATTGAGAGATTATACTTCAGGAATAATGTACGGAAGTTTTACCAACAGGTAAAACGAACGTGTCAGGCCAACAAGACCCGTACAAAAGTCTGTAGAGAAGAAGAAGGAAACCGCGTAGTAGAGTCACGAGTTCATTCTGCCTGACAGCGGGATGTTGGTCTTCGTTGCCGTTATACAGTCTCCCGAATCCCATATATCAAGATGATTTCGCTCTCTGACATCGCGTTCAATCCAAACATTTAAACTCAAAACCACTTATAAATACTGTTTTCTTTCAACAGATAACCTAATGCAAGACAGATATTAGCTTTGAATCTCTAAATTGGTCAAGAAATAGATCTGACCTTAATATTATTGTGGCTAATATTAAGCTAATGGCTAATTATGGATCAGAAAGTACGCAACAATGCACCAAAAACAATTGAAGAGCTCAAAACAGTCATAAAAGAAGTGTGGGCTAAAGACATAACAAAACATACAGAAAATCTACAATCCGTCTGGAACGGATCGTATGATACCCTATCCTCCTCTCTATAAAGTGGGCGTGGCCAAATTGCATTTTGTACTCAAATATAGCTATAATGTCGAACGTTTGAGGATGTTACATGTAAAATTTCATGAAAATCGGTTTTTTGATGAAAACGCCCCCAAAAAGTGGGCGTGACCAAAACTGTTCTATGGGAGAATTGTAGGGAATCTGTATACCTAAATATTTGGTCTTAACAAAATTTTTTGGTTTCATATAATTTAGTGAAGTTATAAAAAAGTAGGCGTGGCAGTGGGCGGATGTAAAAAAAATTTACATTTCGACTGTATCTTTTCTTGGAAGCCCAGATATGAAATTTCAGCGTCCTAGTTAATAATTTAAGGCCCAAAACTCGGTTTTGTGATGAAAACGCCCCCAAAAAGTGGGCGTGGCCAAAACTTTTGTATGGGTGGATTGTAGGGAATCTGAATGCCTAAATATTTGGTCACATATAATTTAGTGAAGTTAAGAAAAAGTGGGCGTGGCAGTGGGCGGATTTCAAAAATTTTTACACTTGTACTGTATCTTTTTCTCAGAAGCCCAGATATGAAATTTCATCGTCCTAGCTCAAAATTTAAGGCCCAAAAAGCGGTGACATACGGACGGACGGACGGACGGACGGACGGACGGACGGACGGACGGACGGTCATCGCTCAATCGATTTCGCTATTGATGCTGATCACGAATATATATACTTTATAGGGTCTATCTCGATTATTTCTCTATGTTACAAACTATGTGTCAAACTTAATATACCCTTAGGATAGGGTATAAACATACAGAAAAGCTACAATCCGTCTGGAACGGATCGTATGATACCCTATCCTCCTCTCTATAAAGTGGGCGTGGCCAAATTGTATTTTGTACTCAAATATACATAGCTATAATGTCGAACATTTGAGGATGTTACATGTAAAATTTTATCAAAATAGGTTTTTTTATTATAACGCCCCCAAAAAGTAGGCGTGGCCAAAACTGTTCTATAGGTAAATTGTAGGGAATCTAAATACCCAAATATTTGGTCTTAACAAAATTTTTCGGTTTCATATAATTTAGTGAAGTTATAAAAAAGTAGGCGTGGCAGTGGGCGGATGTAAAAAAAATTTACACTTGTACTGTATCTTTTTCTTGGAAGCCCAGATATGAAATTTCAGCGTCCTATTTAAAAATTTAAGGCCCAAAACTCGGTTTTGTAATGAAAACGCCCCCAAAAAGACGGACGGTCATCGCTCAATCGATTTCGCTATTGATGCTGATCACGAATATATATACTTTATAGGGTCTATCTCGATTATTTCTCTATGTTACAAACTATGTGTCAAACTTAATATACCCTTAGGATAGGGTATAAAAAATGCAAGAAATCATTGAAAAGGAGTTTTTTATACCAGGATTGCGAGGTCGAATAACGAAACACATATCTAACTGCGTACATTGTATTTTGGCAGAGAGTAAAACTGGGAAACCGGAGTGTCTCTTACAACCCATACCGAAGGGAGAACGACCACTGGAAACATTCCACGTTGACCACTTGGGTCCGATGCAGTCTACAAGAAAGAACTACAGATATATCTTATCAATTATTGATGCGTTCACCAAATTCTGTTGGCTGTTCCCCACGAAGACACTAAGTAGCGAAGAAGCCATTCAGAAACTGATGATCATAGCAGAAACTTTTGGAGATCCTAAGAAAATCGTAGCAGATAAGGGATGGGCATTTACGGCGAATTGTTTTAAGGATTACTGTACGGATCGTAATATTGAATTACATTTTATCACGGTAGGAGCACCAAGGGGCAATGGGCAAGTCGAGCGCCTCCACTCTACGGTCATCGCAGCCTTAACAAAACTAACAATTGATAATGCAGAGAAGTGGTATCAGCATGTTAAGCCATTACAGCAAATGTTAAATTCTACCTATCAACGAGCTATTAAAACGACACCTTTCCATCTTTTTGTAGGTACTGAAATGAAAACACAGAAGGACCTGAAGATCATGGAGCTGATTGAAGAAGAGTACATCCGGCAGTTCGAAGAAGGTAGAGAACAACAAAGGCAGCAAGCCAAAGAAGAAATCCAAAAGGTACAGGCAGAGAACAAGCGAAATTTTGATAAGCGAAGAAAAGAAGCGATGAGATACAATGCAGGAGATCTAGTGGCAATCGAAAAAGTTGGTCAGAAAATTCGACCAAAGTTCATGGGACCCTATCGCATCATCACTGTCAAAGGATTCGACCGGTATCAAGTACGGAAGGAAGGCGAACATGAAGGACCTAATAGAACAGAAACCAGTGCAGATAAGATGAAACCGTGGCCCAGTACAACTGATGATGACCAATACTCTATTTACGATGAAGTCGATATATCTTCCGGGGAGGAAGATTCCTCAGGACGGCCGAGTGGACTATCAAGATCTGAACACATCCACTAAAAGCTTTTGCGCTATTTTCCACAATTACTGCAATCATTTTGCCTATAAAAGGAAGGAAACTGCTATTATCTTTCTCTTTTTATACCCTATCCTAAGGGTATATTAAGTTTGACACATAGTTTGTAACATAGAGAAATAATCGAGATAGACCCTATAAAGTAAGATGTGTGACGTTTAAAATCGGGAAATGTTTAACCCTTGTAAAATTTTATTAAATGTGGTTAAAAACTAACGGTTTTTGCACACTCCACTCTGCATTCAATTTGGATTACTGTGAGGAATATCAATTTTGTGTAAGTAGCGCGGTTATAAACATGCGGAGTGAAGAAGAAAAGCAACGAATTGCAATTTTGCACGAATACTGGAAAAATCCAGAAGTTCCACCATATAAAGTAGCAAAAAAAAATAAAAATCGCGAGTTCAACTGTTTACGCGGTTATAAAACGATATAAGAGTACTCTCACAGTTAAGAGAAAGAAAGGTTCGGGTCGGAAGCCACGGCCTTTGGACCCCACCCTTCAGAAGGACATTGAAAGGACCTTTAAGCGCTCTCCCAACATTTCTGTCCGAGCTGCAGCAAAAAAATATTCGACAAGCACAGCTACAATACAGCGAGCTAAAGCTCGAGCCGGGCTGTCTTCCTACAAAGTAAAAACAGTTCCAGATCGGGATGACGCGAAGCAAGAACTCGCGAGGAAGCGAGCCAGGCGTCTTTACGAACAATTTTTGACAAAATTTGATTGCTGCGTTATGGATGACGAAATTTACTGCGTCGCAGATTTTGGAAATTGTGAAACGGAAAAAATTTTTCGAACAAAATGGCGGCAAGTGGCAAAATCCTTTTTAGAGAAAGATGTGCAAGGTCTGATGGGCAGCGTCAAAGCTAAAATTCGCGCATTTTTGCGAGCAGACGATTAATTTAAAAATTTTTATATTATATTTAAGAAAACATATGTATCTATTATACAAATAAATGAAATCGCTTTAAGATTATATTTAAGTCCTTTTTATACCCTATCCTAAGGGTATATTAAGTTTGACACATAGTTTGTAACATAGAGAAATAATCGAGATAGACCCTATAAAGTATATATATTCGTGATCAGCATCAATAGCGAAATCGATTGAGCGATGACCGTCCGTCCGTCCGTATGTCACCGCTTTTTGGGCCTTAAATTTTGAGCTAGGACGATGAAATTTCATATCTGGGGTTCAGAGAAAAAGGTACATTACAAGTGTAAACATTTTTTAAATCCGCCCACTGCCACGCCTACTTTTTATAACTTCACTAAATTATATGAAACCGAAAAATTTTGTTAAGACCAAATATTTAGGTATTCAGATTCCCTACAATTCACCCATAGAACAGTTTTGGCTACGCCCACTTTTTGGGGGCGTTTTCATCAAAAAACCAATTATTATAATAATTATAAGCATATCGCATATATTGGAAATACTGTTTCAACTTCTACATGTACGAACATACACTATGTCAAGCGACCCGTGCTGAGGCCTGGATGGTGCTGGGGACATTAAATCAATACAGCATCGCTAACGGAGCCCTCCAGATAACTGGGGCCCTCTGGTTGTAATGAAGCCTTACCACATTAGCGGGGGCTATGATGTAGCTGACCTACTTTCCCCTACACCCGTGGGATCCAAAATGAATTTAAATCCAAACAAAACAAACCAAAACAATCAAGAAAACAAAAATGAAAATGAAAATGGAGATGCAGGAACACCTGATGGAACTCAACAGACTGAGGAACCATTTAGGAGAAGTTCCTTGATGATGCGATCACCGCCAAAAAGCATAGCAAAGGTGGCGGTTAGCACACCGGTCGCTGCAGAACTGGCTGTAAAAGAATCATGTCATTGAGATAGAGGACCTGTTCGCAGCAGTCGCGGAGAACGGTTCAACAAGAGCTAATAAACATATAGAAAAGCTACAATCCGTCTGGGACGGATCGTCTGATACCCTATCCTTCTCTCTATAAAGTGGGCGTGACCAAATTGCATTTTGTACTCAAATATAGCTATAATGTCGAACGTTTGAGGATGTTACATGTAAAATTTTATCAAAATCGGTTTTTTGATGAAAACGCCCACAAAAAGTGGGCGTGACCAAAACTGTTCTATGGGTGAATTGTAGGGAATCTATATACCTAAATATTTGGTCTTAACAAAATTTTTCGGTTTCATATAATTTAGTGAAGTTATAAAAAAGTAGGCGTGGCAGTGGGCGGATGTAAAAAAAATTGACACTTCTACTGTATCTTTTCGTCATAAGCCCAGATATGAAATTTCAGCGTCCTAGTTAATAATGGAAGGCCCAAAACTCGGTTTTGTGATGAAAACACCCCCAAAAAGTGGGCGTGGCCAAAACTTTTGTATGGGTGGATTGTAGGGAATCTGAATGCCTAAATATTTGGTCTTAACAAAATTTTTCGGTTTCATATAATTTAGTGAAGTTATGAAAAAGTGGGCGTGGCAGTGGGCGGATTTCAAAAATTTTTACACTTGTACTGTATCTTTTTCTCAGAAGCCCAGATATGAAATTTCATCGTCCTAGCTCAAAATTTAAGGCCCAAAAAGCGGTGACATACGGACGGACGGACGGACGGACGGACGGTCATCGCTCAATCGATTTCGCTATTGATGCTGATCACGAATATATATACTTTATAGGGTCTATCTCGATTATTTCTCTATGTTACAAACTATGTGTCAAACTTAATATACCCTTAGGATAGGGTATAAAAAATATGATGCTCTTACAGCCCTGGGAGAAAGAATTGATAAGCTGATGGACTTTATTAAGACTAAACATACAGAAAACAGATCGTCTGATACCCTATCCTCCTCTCTATAAAGTGGACGTGGCCAAATTGCATTTTGTACTCAAATATAGCTATAATGTCGAACGTTTGAGGATGTTACATGTAAAATTTTATCAAAATAGGTTTTTTGATGATAACGCCCCCAAAAAGTGGGCGTGGCGAAAACTGTTCTATGGGTGAATTGTAGAGAATCTAAATACCCAAATATTTGGTCTTAACAAAATTTTTCGGTTTCATATAATTTAGTGAAGTTATGAAAAAGTGGGCGTGGCAGTGGGCGGATTTCAAAAATGTTTACACTTGTACTGTATCTTTTTCTCAGAAGCCCAGATATGTAATTTCATCGTCCTAGCTCAAAATTTAAGGCCCAAAAAGCGGTGACATACGGACGGACGAACAGACGGACGGACGGACGGACGGACGGACGGTCATCGCTCAATCGATTTCGCTATTGATGCTGATCACGAATATATATACTTTATAGGGTCTATCTCGATTATTTCTCTAAGTTACAAACTATGTGTCAAACTTAATATACCCTTAGGATGGGGTATAAAAAGCGAAAGAAGCCAACACGCCCAGACGCAATCGTTATAAAGCCGACAGGTGCTCCGAAAAGTTAAGAACGACCCTGACCTTAAGGAAATAGGACAGAGCGTAAGGAAGACAGCAAAGGGGCACTTGCTCATAGAACTTAAGAGATCTGCGGACTTGCAAGCTTCACAAGTCCAAAACAAAACATACAGAAAAGCTACAATCCGTCTGGAACGGATCGTATGATACCCTATCCTCCTCTCTATAAAGTGGGCGTGGCCAAATTGCATTTTATACTCAAATATAGCTATAATGTCGAACATTTGAGGATGTTACATGTAAAATTTTATCAAAATAGGTTTTTTGATGATAACGCCCCCAAAAAGTGGGCGTGGCCAAAACTGTTCTATGGGTGAATTGTAGGGAATCTAAATACCCAAATATTTGGTCTTAACAAAATTTTTCGGTTTCATATAATTTAGTGAAGTTATAAAAAAGTAGGCGTGGCAGTGGGCGGATGTAAAAAAATTTTACACTAGTATTGTATCTTTTTCTCGGAAGCCCAGATATGAAATTTCAGCGTCCTAGTTAAAAATTTAAGGCCCAAAAATCGGTTTTGTGATGAAAACGCCCCCAAAAAGTGGGCGTGGCCAAAACTTTTGTATGGGTGGATTGTAGGGAATCTGAATGCCTAAATATTTGGTCTTAACAACATTTTTCGGTTTCATATAATTTAGTGAAGTTATGAAAAAGTGGGCGTGGCAGTGGGCGGATTTCAAAAATTTTTACACTTGTACTGTATCTTTTTCTCAGAAGCCCAGGTATGAAATTTCATCGTCTTAGCTCAAAATTTAAGGCCCAAAAAGCGGTGACATACGGACGGACGGACGGACGGACGGACGGTCATCGCTCAATCGATTTCGCTATTGATGCTGATCACGAATATATATACTTTATAGGGTCTATCTCGATTATTTCTCTATGTTACAAACTATGTGTCAAACTTAATATACCCTTAGGATAGGGTATAAATAGGAAAGACGCTAGTGGATCATGCTGAGGTTAAAATGCTAACACAAGAAGTACTGCTTGAAATTAAAGATCTCGACGAAGTTACTACGGAGGGAGAAATCTTGGAAGCTATTACGAGCGGTTAGAAGGTGCTCCTACGATCCAACCGACATCGATCAAGTCGATCTCAAAAGCGTATAGTGGAACACAGACGGCAACATTGAGTCTCCCAGCAAGCGCGGTCAACACGCTGATAACTTTGGGTAAAATCCGAATAGGATGGGTGGTCTGCCGCATCCGCGAAAAAATTGTTCCAATGAAGTGCTATAAGTACCTGAACTTTGGACACAAAGCACGGCAATGCAAGTCCACAAAAGATTTGTCCAGCTGTTGCATGAGATGCGGGGAAAGCGGGCATGTAGCGAAAATCTGCACGCGTGATCCTAAATGTCTCCACTGCCGTGGCAACGAAGGAATAGAAAGCAATCACTTCACAGGAAGTAGAAGATGTCCATCCTACCAAAAGGCGATAAAGGAACTGCATCAACCATGAAATTTCTGCAGCTAAACCTAAACCACTGCGAGGCTGCCCAAAATCTTCTGCTGCAATCTGTACGGGAACTGAATATCGATGTGGCTATTCTAAGTGAACCGTATAAGCAGCACGATAGAAATAGATGGATCACTGACAGCACAGGCAAAGCTGCGATCTGGTCCTGCAGCAATAAACTCTTTCAGGAAACGGAGGTGGTACCTAATGCTGGTTTCGTACGAACCAAAAATAGTGGCATCAATGTATATAGATGCTACGCCCCACCGAGCCTCACGATAGAGGAATTTGAAAACTTTCTCGACAGACTGACTCTAGATGCAAGAGACCGAAGCCCGGCTGTCATAGCTGGTGATTTCAATGCCTGGGCTACAGAGTGGGGCAGTCCCAGAACAAACCGGAGAGGAACTTGCCTGTTGGAGGCTTTCGCCACACTCGACGTAGGACTTCTTAACAATGGCCAGGAAAAAACATTTACCTGAAGCGGAATGGGCTCGATTATAGATCTGACGTTTGTTAGCTGTTCTTTAGTTCAAAACGCTTCATGGAAAGTAAGCTCCCACTACACCCACAGTGACCATCAGGCCATACTTCTTGAGATCAAAACGAGAAGAAATCCTTCAGCTCGAAATACGACTCAAAACCTAGGATGGAAAACCAACACCCTGGATAGAGATGCACTTGTAGTTATGCTAGAGGACACGACGCTGACAGGTTCAGCAGTAGACAAGGCGAAACAAACTATGAGCCACCTTACAAATGCCTGCGATGCCTCTATGGTGCGAAAAAAGGTAAATCGTATATATACTACCTCAGTTTACTGGTGGAATGTAAATATTGCGCAGCTACGCTCCGTATGCCACCGCATGAGAAGGCTGTATCAACGTTCTAGAGGAAGGGACACGTTCGAAGACCTTCAAAACCGGTACAAAAGAGCGCGTAAGGACCTAAAACAAGTTACCAAAATAGCAAACGTAGATGTTTCTGGGAATTATGCAATGAAGCGGACCAAAATCCATGGGGGATAGCGTATCTAGTGGTTCTGAAAAGATTTAAAATATTCCATCAACCACCACCAACGTGCCCGAACCTGTGATTTATAAGGAATCTGAATACCTAAATATTTGGACTTAACAAAATTTTTCGGTTTAATATAATTTAGTAAAGTTATAAAAAAGTAGGCGTGGCAGTGGGCGGATGTAAAAAAATGTACACTTCTGATGTATCTTTTCGTCAGAAGCCGAGATATGAAATTTCAGCGTCCTAGTTAAAAATTTAAGGCCCAAAAATCGGTTTTATGATGAAAAAAAAGTGGGCGTGGCCAAAACTTTTGTATGAGTGGATTGTAGGGAGTCTGAATGCCTAAATATTTGGTCTTAACAAAATTTTTCGGTTTCATATAATTTAATGAAGTTATGAAAAAGTGGGCGTGGCAGTGGGCGGATTTAAAAAATTTTTACGCTTGTGCTGCATCTTTTTCTCAGAAGCCCAGATATGAAATTTCATCGTCCTAGCTCAAAATTTAAGGCCCAAAAAGCGGTGACATACGGACGGACGGACGGACGGACGAACGGACGGTCATCGCTCAATCGATTTCGCTATTGATGCTGATCACGAATATATATACTTTATAGGGTCTATCTCGATTATTTCTCTATGTTACAAACTATGTGTCAAACTTAATATACCCTTAGGATAGGGTATAAAAACTAGTCCTCATACCTAAAGGAAACAAACCACTAGGAGATCCATCATCTTATCGACCACTCTGTATGCTGGATACAGCTGAAAAAGTGCTCGAACGGATCATTGGTACCAGGCTAGAAACAGCGATTGAAAACGCGGGAGGTCTAGCCGAGCACCAGTATGGCTTCCGAAGGGAACGGTCTACGATAAATGCAATCAAGGTGGTAGTCGATACTGCGAAGAAAGCCATAGATGGCCGAAGATGGAAAGGAGGCTCAAAAAAGTATTTCTCTGTCATTACTTTAGATATAAAACATACAGAAAAGCTACAATCCGTCTGGAACGGATCGTATGATACCCTATCCTCCTCTCTATAAAGTGGGCATGGCCAAATTGCATATTGTACTCAAATATAGCTATAATGTCGAACGTTTGAGGATGTTACATGTAAAATTTTATCAAAATAGGTTTTTTGATGATAACGCCCCCAAAAAGTGGGCCTGGCCAAAACTGTTCTATGGGTGAATTGTAGGGAATCTAAATACCCAAATATTTGGTCTTAACAAAATTTTTCGGTTTCATATAATTTAGTGAAGTTATAAAAAAGTAAGCGTGGCAGTGGGCGGATGTAAAAAAATTTTACACTTGTACTGTATCTTTTTTTGGAAGCCCAGATATGAAATTTCAGCGTCCTAGTTAAAAATTTAAGGCCCAAAAATCGGTTTTGTGATGAAAACGCGCCCAAAAGTGGGCGTGGCCAAAACTTTTGTATGGGTGGATTGTAGGGAATCTGAATGCCTAAATATTTGGTCTTAACAAAATTTTTCGGTTTCATATAATTTAGTGAAGTTATGAAAAAATGGGCGTGGCAGTGAGCGGAATTTTAAAAATTTTTACACTTGTACTGTATCTTTTTCTCAGAAGCCCAGGTATGAAATTTCATCGTCCTAGCTCAAAATTTAAGGCCCAAAAAGTGGTGACATACGGACGGACGGACGGTCATCGCTCAATCGATTTCGCTATTGATGCTGATCACGAATATATATACTTTATAGGGTCTATCTCGATTATTTCTCTATGTTACAAACTATGTGTCAAACTTAATATACCCTTAGGATAGGGTATAAAAATGCGTTCAATTCCGCAAATTGGGAACATATCTTAACTACGCTAAGAAACAAGAGAGTTCCACAGTATCTAATAAAGATAATGGACTACTACTTTAGACAACGGATCCTTCTGTATAATACAGATGAGGGTATTAAAAAATACATCGTCTCGGGGGGAGTGCCACAGGGCTCGGTCTTGGGGCCGCTGTTGTGGAATATCATGTATGATGGAATACTTCGGCTGCCAATACCAGAAGAAGCAAAAATAGTGGGATTTGCTGACGACATCGCCATTGTCGTAGTGGCCAAATTTTTGGAGGAAGTCTCCCAAATCAGCAACGACACTATTAGGATAGTCCAGAAATGGCTTACATCAGTAGGTCTTAAGCTCGCTGAAAATAAAACCGAAGTGGTGCTGATTAGCAGCAGGAAATAGTGCGGTACAATCACCATCACGGTAGGTGGACACGAGGTTGAATCGAAACCTGCAATCAAATACCTGGGTATGGTGTTGGATGCTAGGCTTACCTTCAGACAACACCTAGAGCATGTAAGCGAGAAAGCCTCACGCATTAATAACGCCCTCATGAGGATAATGCCAAATGTAGGAGGACCCAGGTATAGTCGAAGACGATTGTATGCAAGCGTAATTAAGTCCGTAATCCTATATGCTTCACCAATTTGGGCAGGAGCTATGAAGACCAAGTCGTATAGGAAAAAAATCGAAACGACGTACAGACTATGTGCCTTGAGAGTATGTAGTGCATATCGTACAGTGTCTAGCGACGCAGCAAATGTCATCGCGGGATTGGTCCCCATTGACCTGCTATCAGATGAAGCGCAGAGAATCTACGAAAAGAAAAGCGACGGAATGAACACCACTGAAGGAACTAATGGCATAAATGAAGCTGAACGAACTGTTAGTTTAGGCAAATGGCAGCAGCTCTGGAATGCATCTGATAAAGGTCGATGGACGTACCGAATTATTCCGACAATAAACGATTGGATAGAGCGGAAGCACGGAGAACTAAACTTCCATATTACTCAAATGCTGAGTGGGCATGGATGCTTTCGTGTTTACCTACATAGGTTCAAACTCGATGACACGCCCAATTGCCCGACTTGCGAGGGAATACCAGTGTTGAAACGCTGGGATTGGCGGGTAAAGTTGTGTGCTGGGTAACAAATATCGAATCCGTGAATTCAATTTTATTTTCTAAAATCAATTAATACACATTAGAATTAAATATACGAATGAATCTTAGAAACTTACATTCCTTACAACTTCCCCCTAAGTCCAACCTGTGTGATGATTACAACCTTTACTTCTTGATAAAATAATTATAAGATTTGAAGAGAGGCCATCCAACCGGCCGAAAATGTGATCTAGAAGTGACCATCAAACTTAATGGTTAACACTTAGGTCCATATGACAAAAAGGGACAGAGGTATAAAGTGTAAGTACCAAGGAAGGACAGGGATGTAGTCGCCACACACGATTCAGACTAGGTTACAATTAGGTTTTAAAATCGGAATATATATTTTAAACTTTTATAAAAGAATTCCCCGATGTCGGCTCGATGACATCCCGGGGCCCGTCTGAAACTAGGATGAAGACAAATCTAGAACAGCGAGTCGACCGACTGATCTTCTTGTCTTGATGGAACCATTTGCGACTTGAACGTCTGCAGTTCTTATCACTCCATCCGGTCCAGGATAAACTTTGGTTACTCGTCCTAACTGCCATTGCGAACGAGTCTCGTTGGGGTCAATGATAAGAACGATGTTGCCTTCTTCGACAGGCTTGGTGTTTTTATGCCACTTACTTCTTCTAGTGATTTCTGGTAGGTATTCAGAATACCAGCGCTTGATGAATTGAGACATTAAGTGTTATGCTCGTCGGCTGTAGAGCTTACTACGTGAATCCCTCTCGTAAATCACTCTGGGGGCGGTAACGTCTCGAACGTCTTCACCGAATAGCATCGAATTCGGAGTAAGCGGCTTCGGGTCTTCCGGATCCACAGGAACGTGTGTCAGAGGCCGCATATTTATTTGTCCTTGGGCTTCCAGTAGAGCATTACGTAAAACGTCTTCGCGAGGCGTAATTCCTTTGAGAATGAAATTGACACTCCGCTTTATGGACTGTATCAGACGCTCCCATGCTCCACCCATCCAGGGAGAGTAAGCTGGTATGAACCTCCATAGGATGCCTTCATACTTTGATGCATATTCACCTAATGCTGCTTCCATTTCCTTCACGTCTTTCTCCAATTGGTTTCTTGTCCCCACAAAGTTGAGCCCATTGTCACTGTAAATGTAACGAGTGACAACACGGATAAAAAAAAGCGACGGACGGCCATGGTACACTGATCCAAACTGAGATCATTTAGTAGTTCAATATGCACTGCTCTAAATGTCAGGCAAGTGAAAATCATGCCGTAGCGTTTAACGGTGCCTCTCCCAAATTTAACCAGCAAAGGGCCGAAGCAATCCACTCCAACATGGGTAAAAGGCTTTTGATGGAACGCTAGGCGAGAGTCAGGAAGCTGGCCCATAATTGGCATCACTGGCTTGGCTTTCAGAAGCTTACACATACTGCATCTAGACCTGACCTTTTCCAACGCGACTCGAATACTGATAACCCATGCTCGTTCTCGGATGCTTGAGATGACTGAGGCCGTGCCCATATGTAGGTTCCTTTCATGATAGTGGGTGATGAATAAGTCCACCAAGGGGTGAGTTTTTGGTAAAATCGCTGGATTGCGAGCCGCATAGGAGACAAAAGCCTTCTGCCCCCTTGAGCTCATTCTGATTCTACCTTCTGCGTCCAGAAATGGTGAAAAATTTATGATTTTACTCGAAGTGCTGACTTTCTTGCTGACCATGAGCGCAGCTACGTCCTCAGGAAATGCGTCAGCTTGTATTTTCCTGAATAACCAACTTTCAGCCTTTTCGTACTCGACTGGGGTAACGAAGGCAAACTTTTCAACAGGTTTTTTCTTCAGGATGTCTCTAAAGCGAAGTAAGAATGCAACAACTCGAACTGACGATGACCATCTTGCCCGGAATCTCGACTTGAGCTCATCGAAAATGATGTAGGATGCTAGGGTCTGCTTCCCATGCACGCAAATCTTATTCGACTCTAGATTCTCGAGACTCACCGAACCGGAGACACCTTTTCCTGGAGTGACAGGCCATGAGCTAAACTGCAAAGCGAGGAAGTCAGGTCCTTTAAACCATCTCGATTGTGTATCTCCAACTGAGTAATCCTTCCATCTCGTGGCATCATCAGCGACGTTGTCTTTGGCATTCACGTAGTACCATTGGCGTGGCTTAGTCGAATCCAGGATTTCTCCAACTCTAATGGCGACGAACGATGGAAACTTAAACTTGTTGGAGTTTATCCAAGATAATACCGTATTCGAGTCCGAGAGGTAAAAGAAGTTATGAAATTGAATAGAATGAGAGCTCTTGATCGTATCTGCTATCCGCACGCCAAGGACTGCAGCCTGCAACTCCAACCTCGGAACCGATAACTTCTTCACCGGGGCAACTTTAGCTTTGGCCATGACTAGAGCCACATCCACCTCGTTGTCTCGTTCGAATCTCAAATAAGCCACTGCAACGAAAGCCTGTTCCGAGGCGTCAACGAAAACGACTAGACTAACCTCTGAGTCGTCTGGATTCCATGAGAGGTAACGCCGAGGAATCTTAAGCTTCTCGATATTTCGTAATTCCTTTATGAAATTTATCCACGGGATCCTTAATACTTCAGAAACTGGTTCGTCCCAATCGAAACCCTCGCGCCATACTTCTTGAAGGGTGACGCGACCTCGTATAATGAAGAAAGAGGATCGAAAATCTTCATGATCATTTTGAGAATCTCCCTCTTAGTGATTGTCGCGGCAGGTAGTAGCATCTTGTCTAGCGTCTCGATGCTCCATAGCTTGTAAGTGAACTGATCTGCAGCGGGTAGCCAGTACATTCCCAATAATTTGGTGACGATGGTGTCGCAATCGTTTGGATGCATACTTACCAGACTTGCGTTGATGTTATTCTCTGGGGTGTTCTGGAGAAAAACTTGGTTGTTTGACTGAACTCCCACAAGATCAAAATTCATTGACTTGCAAATGCGAATCGCATCTTGAGTGACGGATATAGCCTTCTCTACAGTATCGTGGCTATTGAAGTAGTCATCTACGTACGTGCGCTGAACCAAACCGTCCACGGCTTCTGGACATTCCTGCCGAAACTTCTCCGCATGATGATTTTTGATGAACTGCGCGCAGGTAGGGGAGCATCTTGGGTTGAACATCATTACCTCCATGATGTAAACAGATGGATCTCGACTGCTGTCACCATCCCTCCATAAAATTCTTTGACATTGTTGATCGTCCTCTTTAATGCGGATCCTGTGAAACATTTCTTTCACATCAGCGTTGACCGCAACTGAGCGCTCCCGAAACTTGAAGAGCCCTGCGTGCAATGGGACTAGGTTGTCTGGGCCCTTTAAAAGATACATATGTGTTGAGGGAGACTCCATTTACTTTGGCAGCAAAGTCTGCAACATCCCTCGGCTTCGGAGACAACTTGTTTGGGTTCTCGACTAGAAAGGTAGGTGCGTACCATACCCGAGACCAAGACTTCTCCAGCTCGGCAGCAGACGCGATTCTGGCATAACCTTTTGAAACAATTTCTTTCATATGAATATTCTTCCACTCGAGTAGATGAGGTCTATTTCTTAACGATCTTTCAAGCCCCTTTAGCCTTTTCAGTGCCATGGGATAGCTATCTGGCAACCTAACTTCCTCACTGTTCCATAGTAAGCCTATTTCATATTGGTTACCAACTCGCCTTAGAGTTTGCTGCATGATGTCAACGGCTCGAGCCGCTTCCCGGCTTACCAAATCACCTCTGGAAGGTTTCACTCCAAAATCCTCCGTTGAAAAATGGTACTTCACAAGCTCATGAAGATCATCCTCAGTTTTTATTGCATCATGAAAAAGATGGTTCCTCATCTTTGCCATGTCGTTGACCATGTCCCCACAAGAATTTCGCTTGATCAAGGCCAACGAGTATCTTTGGCTTGGCATCTACCAGATCCGATAGAGGAAGTCCTCGCAGGTGTGGATACGAACGTTTCAACTCAGCAGCATCGATTGATTGACTGGGGAGATCCAAATTCTTGACTGTGTATACATTCTTCAACTGATGACGCTTCCGATTATGGACTCCCGAAACTGCCAAGGAAGTGCGAATGGAGTCTTCATGTCTGGAAACTCCTTTGGTCCACTGAAGAATCAGACCCTCAGTAGTTCCAGTTAGACCAAGTTCGTCGAAGATATCCTTTTCCACCATTGATAACGACGAACCATCGTCCAGAAACGCATAAGTATCAACGAACTTATCGTTAATGCCATGAATACGGATTGGCGCAATCTTGAATAAAATAAAATTATGTTGAAACGCTGGGATTGGCGGGTAAAGTTGTGTGCTGGGTAACAAATATCGAATCCGTGAATTCAATTTTATTTTCTAAAATCAATTAATACACATTAGAATTAAATATACGAATGAATCTTAGAAACTCACATTCCTTACAACTTCCCCCTAAGTCCAACCTGTGTGACGATTACAACCTTTACTTCTTGATAAAATAATTATAAGATTTGAAGAGAGGCCATCCAACCGGCCGAAAATGTGATCTAGAAGTGACCATCAAACTTAATGGTTAACACTTAGGTCCATATGACAAAAAGGGACAGAGGTATAAAGTGTAAGTACCAAGGAAGGACAGGGATGTAGTCGCCACACACGATTCAGACTAGGTTACAATTAGGTTTTAAATTCGGAATTTATATTTTAAACTTTTATAAAAGAATTCCCTGATGTCGGCTCGATGACAACCAGAAAACGCTGAACATGTATACTTTGAATGCCCACGTTTCCAGCCTCAGAGAGAAATCCTGCACAGGGATCTGGAAGCTTTACCAAACGCTGAAAACATTGTTGGTCACATGCTACAGTTTCAAGCAAAATGGGATGCAGTAGACTCCTACACAAAATACATCTCATGTGAACTTAGACCACTGGAGCGGGAAAGAGATGCAGAAACAAACATACAGAAAAGCTACAATCCGTCTGGAACGGATCGTATGATACCCTATCCTCCTCTCTATAAAGTGGGCGTGGCCAAATTGCATTTTAAACTCAAATATAGCTATAATGTCGAACATTTGAGGATGTTACATGTAAAATTTTATCAAAATCGGTTTTTTGATGAAAACGCCCCCAAAAAGTGGGCGTGACCAAAACTGTTCTATGGGTGAATTGTAGGGAATCTGTATACCTAAATATTTGGTCTTAACAAAATTTTTCAGTTTCATATAATTTAGTGAAGTTATAAAAAAGTAGGCGTGGCAGTGGGCGGATGTAAAAAAATTTTACACTTGTACTGTATCTTTTTCTTGGAAGCCCAGATATGAAATTTCAGCGTCCTAGTTAATAATTGAAGGCCCAAAACTCGGTTTTGTGATGAAAACGCCCCCAAAAAGTGGGCGTGGCCAACACTTTTGTATGGGTGGATTGTAGGGAATCTGAATCACTAAATATTTGGTCTTAACAAAATTTTTCGGTTTCATATAATTTAGTGAAGTTATGAAAAAGTGGGCGTGGAAGTGGGCGGATTTAAAAAATTTTTACACTTGTACTGTATCTTTTTCTCAGAAGCCCAGATATGAAATTTCATCGTCCTAGCTCAAAACTTAAGGCCCAAAAAGCGGTGACATACGGACGGACGGACGGACGGACGGTCATCGCTCAATCGATTTCGCTATTGATGCTGATCACGAATATATATACTTTATAGGGTCTATCTCGATTATTTCTCTATGTTACAAACTATGTGTCAAACTTAATATACCCTTAGGATAGGGTATAAAAAGGAACCAAGAGACTGGTCATGTAGAAATCTGAAGAAAGCAAGAATTGCTAAATCCTGCCCCGTGAAGAAATACCTGGAGGTAGTACCGCGGGATATAGAAAAAGATTTAAAGGGAGGTGGTTTTAGTCAGTAGAAATCTGGCATGCTGATCAACCGAGTATTTCGTCAGTATCTTTTACAAGATTTCCCCTTCAATATAAAAAAACATACAGAAAAGCTACAATCAGTCTGGAACGGATCGTATGATACCCTATCCTCCTCTCTATAAAGGCGTGGGCGTGGCCAAATTGCATTTTATACTCAAATATAGCTGTAATGTCGAACATTTGAGGATGTTACATGTAAAATTTTATCAAAATAGGTTTTTTGGTGATAACGTACCCAAAAAGTGGGCGTGGCCAAAACCGTTCTATGGGTGAATTGTAGGGAATCTAAATACCCAAATATTTGGTCTTAACAAAATTTTTCGGTTTCATATAATTTAGTGAAGTTATAAAAAAGTAGGCGTGGCAGTGGGTGGATGTAAACAAATTTTACACTAGTATTGTATCTTTTTCTCGGAAGCCCAGATATGAAATTTCAGCGTCCTAGTTAAAAATTTAAGGCCCAAAAATCGGTTTTGTGATGAAAACGCCCCCAAAAAGTGGGCGTGGCCAAAACTTTTGTATAGGTGGATTGTAGGGAATCTGAATGCGTAAATATTTGGTCTTAACAAAATTTTTCGGGTTCATATAATTTAGTGAAGTTATGAAAAAGTGGGCGTGGCAGTGGGCGGATTTCAAAAATTTTTACACTTGTACTGTATCTTTTTTTCAGAAGCCCAGATATGAAATTTCATCGTCCTAGCTCAAAATTTAAGGCCCAAAAAGCGGTGACATACGGACGGACGGACGGACGGACGGACGGACGGACGGACGGACGGACGGTCATCGCTCAATCGATTTCGCTATTGATGCTGATCACGAATATATATACTTTATATGGTCTATCTCGATTATTTCTCTATGTTACAAACTATGTGTCAAACTTAATATACCCTTAGGATAGGGTATAAACATACAGAAAAGCTACAATCCGTCTGGAACGGATCGTATGATACCCTATCCTCCTCTCTATAAAGTGGGCGTGGCCAAATTGTATTTTGTACTCAAATATAGCTATAATGTCGAACATTTGAGGATGTTACATGTAAAATTTTATCAAAATCGGTTTTTTGATGAAAACGCCCCCAAAAAGTGGGCGTGACCAAAACTGTTCTATGGGTGAATTGTAGGGAATCTGTATACCTAAATATTTGGTCTTAACAAAATTTTTCGGTTTCATATAATTTAGTGAAGTTATAAAAAAGTAGGCGTGGCAGTGGGCGGATGTAAAAAAAATGTACACTTGTACTGTATCTTTTTATTGGAAGCCCAGATATGAAATTTAAGCGTCCTAGTTAAAAATTTAAGGCCCAAAAATCGGTTTTGTGTTGAAAACGCCCCTAAAAAGTGGGCGTGGCCAAAACCTTTGTATGGGTGGATTGTAGGGAATCCGAATGCCTAAATATTTGGTCTTAACAAAATTTTTCGGTTTCATATAATTTAGTGAAGTTATGAAAAAGTGGGCGTGGCAGTGGGCGGATTTCAAAAATTTTAACACTTGTACTGTATCTTTTCCTCAGAAGCCCAGATATGAAATTTAAGCGTCCTAGTTAAAAATTTAAGGCCCAAAAATCGGTTTTTTGATGAAAACGCCCCCAAAAAGTGGGCGTGACCAAAACTGTTCTATGGGTGAATTGTAGGGAATCTGTATACCTAAATATTTGGTCTTAACAAAATTTTTCGGTTTCATATAATTTAGTGAAGTTATGAAAAAGTGGGCGTGGCAGTGGGCGGATTTCAAAAATTTTAACACTTGTACTGTATCTTTTTTTGGAAGCCCAGATATGAAATTTCAGCGTCCTAGTTAAAAATTTAAGGCCCAAAAATCGGTTTTGTGTTGAAAACGCCCCTAAAAAGTGGGCGTGGCCAAAACTTTTGTATGGGTGGATTGTAGGGAATCCGAATGCCTAAATATTTGGTCTTAGCAAAATTTTTCGGTTTCATATAATTTAGTGAAGTTATGAAAAAGTGGGCGTGGCAGTGGGCGGATTTCAAAAATTTTTACACTTGTACTGTATCTTTTTCTCAGAAGCCCAGATATGAAATTTCATCGTCCTAGCTCAAAATTTAAGGCCCAAAAAGCGGTGACATACGGACGGACGGACGGACGGACGGACTGTCATCGCTCAATCGATTTCGCTATTGATGCTGATCACGAATATATATACTTTATAGGGTCTATCTCGATTATTTCTCTATGTTACAAACTATGTGTCAAACTTAATATACCCTTAGGATAGGGTATAAAAAAATTTACATACATACATGCATGCATACGTATGTATTAAATGTATATTATATTCCTTCATACCTAAGTACCTACCTACATATAGTTAGGGACAATAAAAATATTAAGCATAATCCTTATTGGTAACCGCAATTTACTCCAAAAAGGAAAAAAAGGTTGTTTTCATCAATTTGTCCTTTCAATCCAATGTTTGTAATCAAATAAAATAAATCTGTACTGGTACAAAACATTAGAATACGTATTAAATATTTACATGTATTAATACATACACATATGTACATATGTATTAACAAGAAGAAAAGCATTTGCATTTGCATTAACATTGAAATCTACAATATTGCAACGTCGCTTATTCCCGCATAGAAATAATAAAATGTGGCAACGTTTGAGTGTGTGGGCAATTGTGTATATTGCAGAAAAATAACTTTATTCATTTATTCATTAAGGTAAACACCAAAAAATACAAAAACAAAACACGAAAGGAAAATTTAATCCTCCCGTCTTGTCCATCACGATGGTATTAAACCACGCGAACATGTACATATTTGGATGTACATATGTACATGATCAAGAAGAGAGTCAGTTTTTATACCCCATCCTAAGGGTATATTAAGTTTGACACATAGTTTGTAACATAGAGAAATAATCGAGATAGACCCTATAAAGTATATATATTCGTGATCAGCATCAATAGCGAAATCGATTGAGCGATGACCGTCCGTCCGTCCGTCCGTCCGTCCGTATGTCACCGCTTTTTGGGCCTTAAATTTTGAGCTAGAACGATGAAATTTCATATCTGGGCTTCTGAGAAAAAAACATACAGAAAAGCTACAATCCGTCTGGAACGGATCGTATGATACCCTATCCTCCTCTCTATAAAGTGGGCGTGGCCAAATTGCATTTTGTACTCAAATATAGCTATAATGTCGAACGTTTGAGGATGTTACATGTAAAATTTTATCAAAATAGGTTTTTTGACGATAACGCCCCCAAAAAGTGGGCGTGGCCAAAACTGTTCTATGGGTGAATTGTAGGGAATCTAAATACCCAAATATTTGGTCTTAACAAAATTTTTCGGTTTCATATAATTTAGTGAAGTTATAAAAAAGTAGGCGTGGCAGTGGGCGGATGTCAAAAAATTTTACACTTGTACTGTATCTTTTTCTTGGAAGCCCAGATATGAAATTTCAGCGTCCTAGTTAAAAATTTAAGGCCCAAAAATCGGTTTTGTGATGAATACGCCCCCAAAAAGTGGGCGTGGCCAAAACTTTTGTATGGGTGGATTGTAGGGAATCTGAATGCCTAAATATTTGGTCTTAACAAAATTTTTCGGTTTCATATAATTTAGTGAAGTTATGAAAAAGTGGGCGTGGCAGTGGGCGGATTTCAAAAATGTTTACACTTGTACTACTACTGAAATATAAGTCTTGTTTTTCTTACATGAGGCCTAATGGAGCTGGTAACATTAAACTGATACTATGTATCTTGGAGATTTCACAAAATCTTTTTTTTGTTGTAAAAACGTCTTCAAAAAGTGGGCGTGAATATATGGTATTCAGGTGAATTATAGAATTAGAGAGGTTCGACTCCAGGAATAACGTTCCAAAGTTTTACCAAAAGGTAAAAAAACATACAGAAAAGCTACAATCCGTCTGGAACGGATCGTATGATACCCTATCCTCCTCTCTATAAAGTGGGCTTGGCCAAATTGCATTTTGTACTCAAATATAGCTATAATGTCGAACGTTTGAGGACGTTACATGTAAAATTTTATCAAAATCGGTTTTTTGATGAAAACGCCCCCAAAAAGTGGGCGTGACCAAAACTGTTCTATGGGTGAATTGTAGGGAATCTGTATACCTAAATATTTGGTCTTAACAAAATTTTTCGGTTTCATATAATTTAGTGAAGTTATAAAAAAGTAGGCGTGGCAGTGGGCGGATGTAAAAAAAATTTACACTTGTACTGTATCTTTTTCTTGGAAGCCCAGATATGAAATTTAAGCGTCCTAGTTAAAAATTTAAGGCCCAAAAATCGGTTTTGTGATGAAAACGCCCCCAAAAAGTGGGCGTGACCAAAACTTTTGTATGGGTGGATTGTAGGGAATCTGAATGCCTAAATATTTGGTCTTAACAAAATTTTTCGGTTTCATATAATTTAGTGAAGTTATGAAAAAGTGGGCGTGGCAGTGGGCGGATTTCAAAAATTTTTACACTTGTACTGTATCTTTTTCTCAGAAGCCCAGATATGAAATTTCATTGTCCTAGCTCAAAATTTAAGGCCCAAAAAGCGGTGACATACGGACGGACGGACGGACGGTCATCGCTGAATCGATTTCGCTATTGATGCTGATCACGAATATATATACTTTATAGGGTCTATCTCGATTATTTCTCTATGTTACAAACTATGTGTCAAACTTAATATACCCTTAGGATAGAGTATAAAAAGTGTCAAGGCAACAAGACCCGAACAGAAACCTGTAGAGATGAACAAGGAAACTTTGTAGTTGAGTCACAGTCGGTGCCGATGAATGGAATCTCGGCATCGCTTGTCCGATCCAGAAGAAAGGAGACCCCTCCAATTGCGCCAATTACAGAGGTATTAGCCCCTTCAACATCGCGTATTAGGTCATGCCATATTGTGTGAACGTCTGAAACCCCTCGCGAAAAACTTGATTGTCCCCTATCAGTGTGATTTCATACCAGGAAAGTCCATCAGTGTGATTTCATACCAGGAAAGTCCACAGTGCACACTCAGTTTGTGGAGAATGACTATGGAAAACCTTCGCTGTTCCGTCAAAGTCGGTAACGACCATATCGAGACTTTTGATGTCAAAAAAAGATTTGGACAAGGCGAGGCGCTGTCTCGTGACTTCTTTAATATAATGCTTGAAAGAATTGTGCCCAAACCAGAGGCACACTTTTCTAAAAGTCTGTGCAACTACTTGCATACGCTGATGACATTTACATCATCGACAGAACACAGCGGGCTTTCACTGGTGCGTTTGCAAGTATTGAAATAGAAGCGGCAAAAATGGGTTTAGTTGCGAATGGGGAAAAACCAAGTACTTGCTGTCAACAAGAAGGGACACACAACGTCGAAGAATCGGACAGAACGTCACAATAGAAAGCTATAACTTTGCGGTAGTTAGGGACTCTGTTTACCTCGGCTCCGCTATAAACTCTGATAACAACATTCGATCAGAAATCATGCGAAGAGTTACACGATTGGTAACGCTTTTCTTTGGTCTAAGAAAGCAATTCAGTAACAAGGCCTGTCAAGAAACCATAAGGAGACTCTATATAAGACCCTCATCATCCCAGTCCTGCTGTATGGCGCAGACGCATGGACGTTACGGAAGGCGGATGAAGATATCCGTGGTCGTTTTGCCCCGTTTGCGTTGACGCGATTTGGAGGAGGAGATTTAGCAGCGAACTCTACGAGCCTTAGGTGGCACGCACAAGTTCACCGTGTCTCCACAAGACATATTTATGTCAGACTTAATGTCTGACTTTATTTCAGAAATTTTTATTTTGCCACTGGGTGGGCAAATTCTGTCAAGACATTTCATTTACAACCATGTCGCATAAGCGTAAGCAACAACTAATTCTTGCTTTGAGGGCTTTAAATTAAGTCAAAAAATTAGAAAAAAACATACAGAAAAGCTACAATCCGTCTGGAACGGATCGTATGATACCCTATCCTCCTCTCTATAAAGTGCGCGTGGTCAAATTGCATTTTGTACTCAAATATAGCTATAATGTCGAACGTTTGAGGATATTACATGTAAAATTTTATCAAAATAGGTTTTTTGATGATAACGCCCCCAAAAAGTGGGCGTGGCCAAAACTCTTCTATGGGTGAATTGTAGGGAATCTAAATACCCAAATATTTGGTCTTAACAAAATTTTTCGGTTTCATGTAATTTAGTGAAGTTATAAAAAAGTAGGCGTGGCAGTGGGCGGATGTAAAAAAATTTTACACTTGTACTGTATCTTTTTCTTGGAAACCCAGATATGAAATTTCAGCGTCCTAGTTAAAAATTTAAGGCCCAAAACTCGGTTTTGTGATGAAAACGCCCCCAAAAAGTGGGCGTGGCCAAAACTTTTGTATGGGTGGATTGAAGGGAATCTGAATGCCTAAATATTTGGTCTTAACAAAATTTTTCGGTTTCATATAATTTAGTGAAGTTATGAAAAAGTGGGCGTGGCAGTGGGCGGATTTAAAAAATTTTTACACTTGTACTGTATCTTTTTCTCAGAAGCCCAGATATGAAATTTCATCGTCCTAGCTCAAAATTTAAGGCCCAAAAAGCGGTGACATACGGACGGACGGACGGACGGACGGTCATCGCTCAATCGATTTCGCTATTGATGCTGATCACGAATATATATACTTTATAGGGTCTATCTCGATTATTTCTCTATGTTACAAACTATGTGTCAAACTTAATATACCCTTAGGATAGGGTATAATTAGGAAGATAAAGAAGGCTCGATGTTTCGTCAAATTCGGCAATCAGCCATGTTTTCTTTGTAGTAAAGCTCAAATTGACAGTCAATGTCAAATTTATTTCAGGGTTTATGTCCGCAGAGATGGCAAGGCATAGATGTCTTGCCATAAATATTTTAGGAAATTCGGGGTCTCCATTGGAAATTTCAATGGCATGAAATATTTCTTGCAACTTGGAGTGCGCAACTGGAGGCAGTTAGCCAAAGATCTCGCTAACTGGAGAGACTTGTTGATTGAGGCCCAGGTCTACCCCGGACTGTGGCGCCATCTAAGTAAGTAAGTGAGCAGGTTAATTATAGAGAACTTTAAGGCCTGTTACTATTGTTTTAACAATTTTTTTTCGATTTCTAGTAAAAATTTTTAAAATTCTAAAATTTGGTACGTCATATCTTTGCATTTGTCATACCAACCTCAGATATTACTTTTATTCACAATCACTGCAAAATTAAGAGTAGATACTTTACTAAGGGTAGATTTTCGATCGGTCGATCCTAATGAAATCCCACAGATAACATCAATGTAATATTATCGTTATAATTCCAACATAACTTCAGAATGGCACGCCTTTATTGGACCTCATGCAAAGGAAGAACACGACCACTGCAAATCTGCATCATTATTGTTGACCAGATGTTTTGTGGAGGAGTGGACTGATATTGCCTTGCTGTAGGAACCATGGACCTTCAAGTGAAGAATTAGGGGCCTACTGGCATTTATTGCCACTTTACATTATGTGCGATCTAGCGAAAGAGTTAGATCTTGCAAACTGGCGAGGCATGGATTTAAAGCGGTTATGCTGCCGCAACTACGTACATACGCATGCTTCAGATCCGTCCTATCGGTTCCTTTTTCGACCAGCTCTGATGTTCAACAAGACCCCCTTTTCTTCATTCTAACCATAAACGATGTCGATAGGATTATAAAGTACTCCTCCCTTTCTCTTTACGCTGATGATACCAACATTTTCAAAACTATCTCTTCACCTCAGGACTAATGTCTTCTTCAACAAGACCTAGATAGTTTCTCGCACTGGTGCTCCAAAAAATGCTTAGAGCTCAATATCGCCAAGTGCCAATCTATTACCTTATCACGTAAGTACCATGTATCCCCTCCCTGCCCTTACCTTTTCCACGGTCAGCCTATATCTATCGTTTAATCTCTTCGCGACCTTGGATATTGTACGATAGGGAGCTAAACTTCCGTTTCCATATTGATGAGATAATTCAGAAAGCTAACTCATCTCTTGCCTTTGTTAAACGATGGTCTAAGAAATTCTCTGACCCTTACGTGATTACATTACCTTTGCTCGTCCCTTATTTGAATACGCTAGTCATCAAAGGCAGGTCCCCCTACTAGCAAGTATATGTGTCCAGAATCGAGAACAATGGGGTGCAGATCTCATTGTATCAAGACTTACATAAGTATGTAGATCTATATACATATGTATGTACGTTAGCTGCATACCGGTATCATGGAGAGAAGCAAATATGCTGTTTCTTCCAAAACCCGGAAAAAAGTACTATACTGAAACGAAGTCCTTCCGACCGGTGAGCCTAACATCATTTCTGTTGAAAACAATGGAAAGAATTGTGGTGGACCATATGGAGAGCACAGCGCTGAAAACGTGGCCTTTGAATAGTGGACAACATGCATACAGATCTGGCACATCTACGGAAACGGCGCTACACCAGGTGGTACGCGTTGCGTTGCGTTGCGGAAGAGGAGATATATACCGGAGGCATTGCATTGACATTGAAGAAGTCTTTCATAAAATATACTTCAAAAGTAGCTTTAGAAGAACGCACGGTTAACCCATTGGTGGTGTGATGTGTGGACAATTTGCTGAAAAATAGGATGATAAATATTCAGACAGGAACTTCAAGACTTAGAAGGGTTAGCAGAGGTTGACCGCAGAGAAGAGTTTTATCACCTACTCTTGGAATATAACTGTGGACTCTCTCCTGAGAAGACTCTCTCACTTGAAGAAGCTGGCATCCACACTGTGGAATATGTCGATGATATAGTAATAATGGCGGGAAGCAAATTCATGAACGATAGCAGATACCAGGAGAAATGGTCAATCATCTTCACAAGGAAGAGGAGAGATCTGGAATTTCAGACCTTAACACTTTTCGCATCGGAGCTACAGGTGACCAAGAAGTTTAAGTATCTGGGTGTATACATAAATGCTGAACTAACTTGGAAATTCCATGTGCAAGATGTGAACAATGAAGGGGAATCTCGCCGAGGTCAGCATACTGGATGTACATATACGATGATAGTTATCAAAAGTGCGTCAATTGTATGGTAGTGTTATGCAGTTTGATTACTTTTGAGTAACGAATGATTACTGATTACATCAAATTCAGTACATATTCGGTATTTGGTATTTGATACTGATTACTGAAGAATTTTGATACTGAAGAATTTAAGTATGTTAAGCAGAAAAGTAATCAAATTGGAACAGAACTGAACAGAGCAGTTGGTATTCGATACTGAGTAGTTTAATAGTAACAGACTATCGATTGTTGATATTCAAAAGTCAAAACGATGAAAACTATAGTTTATAGTTTCAATGTAAGTTGAGTGGCAAAAGTTACGATGGCAAGTGCAATAGTTTTATAAAGAGTTTTTCCAATAACACAGTGACCAATTGGATTGTTGAAAAGTGCGTTAAGTGGGTGATCGATATGAATTTCGCAAAAATATTTATACCAACTTTCATCAAAAAAACAAAGCAGGAAAATAAAACGAACGGAGAAAAGCTTAACTACAACTGTCATGCAAATATCAGCATAAAATTTTTAAAATAAAATCGTCACACTTTGAAGAAATCTATAATGTCAAGAAATGGACTACATATTCTAATAGAAATAGATTACATTCTCACAGATTGCAGAAACAGATACACAGATAAGAATATTTAAAGACATTGTCCTTTAGAGATGTAAAGCTTTCAATATGTGCGCTTTGGCTAATTTTTTGCTTAAAACATTTGAGACATACCGCAGCACACGATTACTACATTTTGCTTTTTCAAGATCTCTAAAAATTACCTTAGATTATGAAAAAAATTTTGAAAACAAAAAATATTTAGGAGAGGTTACACAAGTTGATAAAAAACATTTAATGTCCAAGACGGAAAAACATCAGAACTCTATGTAGTTGACAGCGAAATTGGGTTTTGTACTTGTCCAAATGGCAGTGGTGGTTGCTTTTGTAAACACCTACTTGCGGTTGAGAAGAAGTATGGTGTTATGTTTCAATCTTCATTCTTGATGACTAAAAACGATCGCCAAGAGCTTGCACATCTAGCACTAGGCACAGAAGTTCCGCTGTCTTTTTTTAGAGACATAAATGCGCCTGACCAAAAAGCATTTAATCCAACGGACGATATCAGCAGAGAAAAGTCAAGAGCACCCTCAATTTTTTACATGCCTATCAACCAAAATGGCATTAACGATTACAACAATACAATCCACAAAAAAATTTATCAATTTACACGCATTGGCCAAGTCCTACAAAGTGATGTAAAAATAAATAACGTGCCACAATTACAGGTAAGTACTTTTCCTACTTTAGGCATTAAATTACATTAAATCCATTACACGACGGAAATACCGAGGTATTTCTGGAGGAAGAATTCAAGGTAGCCGTCTTACCAAATTAGAAAGCCCAAGTACCAAAAACGACCCCATAATATTGCTTTTAATATTAAAACTAATGAGCCATGTGCTAAAAAACATTAAATGTATTCTATTTTTAAAAAAATCTTTATTAAACCTTTTCTTTACTTACAAAATTGTTTTACTTTTTTTTTGTCATTTAGGTATTTATTCTAATGATCTCCAAGTTCATTATACCGCTAGATAGTCGACGTAAAGGCATACATTTTTCTTATATCGATAGTACTACTTTTTACCTATGTACATATTATATTACGTTACCGTCTGAGACATATAGCAGTAGGATTTCTGTGTGTTTTTCGCCTGTAAATGCTAACTGAGGGGACGTATTGAATTAAAATTTTAATCCACGCGCCTCGGTATGGGCTAAAGGTTAGGTTAGGTAGGATTGGCAGGCTGCAGCAAGTGCAGACACACTTAGGCCAGAATAGAAACATTGTGATGGTGCATCTGAAAATTTGGCCTTATTCCCTTTGCAACAGTGAAATAACGACATATTTCAACATTTGGCCTTAATTCAGTTTAAAAGAGTCAAATATTTTACTTTCATAAAGCGATATAAGGCCAAATGCTGCGAGCTGAAGCACGAGGCTGTACTTTAATGGGAGAAACAAATGGTTGTACCGTTAGTAATGTAAATAAGTAAATATCAACTTAATAGCATGTCAAATTTTCAGATTTGGTGGAGACTCAACTTGGCACTCTTCCTCCCCCGCCGAAACATTTGCAATCCATGAATCTGCAGGAATATCCAAGTCGAGATGGCAATATATGTACTTATCCTAACTAAAAATTCGCAATGAATCGCTAAGATTTTCATTGCTCTTTCCAACCTTACGAATCAATGCCCAGTAACAGTTAAGTTCCATGAAACTATGCAAGGGCATACTTCACGCACCATGTCTAATCAATGCTCCCAAAGCCAAAATCGTCTCTGAAATGAGCTTACAAGGTGTTATCGAAGTGTATAAATTTACAAAGCAAATGGTCTGATGATTTTAACATTCGATTTATGTATATCAACCTCCATATTCGGTGGAAATAAGATGGTATAAAAACATACAGAAAAGCTACAATCCGTCTGGAACGGATCGTATGATACCCTATCCTCCTCTCTATAAAGTGGGCGTGGCCAAATTGCATTTTATACTCAAATATAGCTATAATGTCGAACATTTGAGGATGTTACATGTAAAATTTTATCAAAATTGGTTTTTTGATGATAACGCCCCCAAAAAGTGGGCGTGGCCAAAACTGTTCTATGGGTGAATTGTAGGGAATCTAAATACCCAAATGTTTGGTCTTAACAAAATTTTTCGGTTTCATATAATTTAGTGAAGTTATAAAAAAGTAGGCGTGGCAGTGGGCGGATGTAAAAAAATTTTACACTAGTATTGTATCTTTTTCTCGGAAGCCCAGATATGAAATTTCATCGTTCTAGCTCAAAATTTAAGGCCCAAAAATCGGTTTTGTGATGAAAACGCCCCCAAAAAGTGGGCGTGGCCAAAACTTTTGTATGGGTGGATTGTAGGGAATCTGAATGCCTAAATATTTGGTCTTAACAAAATTTTTCGGTTTCATATAATTTAGTGAAGTTATGAAAAAGTGGGCGTGGCAGTGGGCGGATTTCAAAAATGTTTACACTTGTACTGTATCTTTTTCTCAGAAGCCCAGATATGAAATTTCATCGTCCTAGCTCAAAATTTAAGGCCCAAAAAGCGGTGACATACGGACGGACGGACGGACGGACGGACGGACGGTCATCGCTCAATCGATTTCGCTATTGATGCTGATCACGAATATATATACTTTATATGGTCTATCTCGATTATTTCTCTATGTTACAAACTATGTGTCAAACTTAATATACCCTTAGGATAGGGTATAATTAAAGTGAATGAATACATTCCTTATCCAATACGATATAAAAACTGGCAGCTACTCAGGCACACTATTAAGAGATGCAACAAGAACCCTGCATGTGAAACGTGGAATCTCCCATCCCATGCCCCCCCTAAACTACATGTGCGGCAATTGCCTCATTTCTATCCATACCTCTTCCGACCCTAACTGTCCGAAAAATAAACAAAACAAAAAAATCCTAACAAAAACTATGAACAAGTGCAGTATGGCCGAAGCGCTTACAATCTACTAGTTCTTCCTTCCCCCACTGCAGCCCCTTACACCACTTTTAAAATTAAGCAAACAAATCACAAAAACTCCGTCCAACACGACACCCTCCTACTTCAACAACAGAAAACATTAATAAAGAAGATAAGGACCCCTTAAATTATCCGGTTTAAAATCTCTAAACGACGATAATTATGCTATGAATATCTCTGATACAGATGAAGATTTTTAATTTAAGCACTAATCCTAAACTATGTAATGTCGGTGTTTGCACTGGCAGGAATGAGAATATTGCCATCCATCGAGAGATGGTTTCGCTCTTCTACCGACCAATACAAGCACCGACAACTCATGCTAATCAACTTCCACACTTCAAAACCGACGCCGTCTATTATTATCATGCCTAAAACTATGCTCTCAGCTATCCTTCTCACCCTGCGTGAGCGATGGGTTCTCACGATGTTTGACTTTACTTTTCCAAGTAAAACTAAACTACCGAGTGGACTCAGCGCTAAACGGGCCGTTAAAGGTAAACAATGCCTTTTAAGAGTTCTATATCTTAGCTTAATATATTTAATTATATTACTTATAAGATTAACTATACTGCCACTATGATGTTAAAAACGGTGAATTGGAACATCAAAGGCTACTTCAATAACTACCACAAATTCCAAATACTAGTAAATGAACTTCAACTTTCGGCCATATCATTACACGAAACACATATAATAAGCCCTCTATTGTCCCAAACATTACTCACCTTTTTTTTCATAATCTAAACTACAATAGAACAGCTAAGCACGATACTGGTTTACTAGTCCATAAATCGATTCCACACAGTTTTTCAGTTATTAACTCACACATCTTAGCCATAGCCGTTGAAGTT
Source organism: Xylota sylvarum (assembly GCA_905220385.1). Lineage (NCBI taxonomy): Eukaryota > Metazoa > Arthropoda > Insecta > Diptera > Syrphidae > Xylota > Xylota sylvarum. Next base: position 62,009,133 of record LR999957.1, on the reverse strand, counting down.
GAACATATAAGCTCACAATAATTTCTCTGTATATTTCACCTGATCAACCGTTTTCGAATATTGACCTTGAAAACATTGTCAATCAATTTAATATTCCAATTTTGTTAACAGGTGACTTTATTTGGGGTTCCTACCCGTACCACCCACCGTCGAAGAATTGTTGAGCTCTCACTTTCGACGCAATACGCGTTCATGTCGATTTATCACTAGTATCCGCAGCACTACTGGCAAATACCTCTTGGACAATTGCTTCGGATCTGCACGGCAGCGATCAATACCCCATAATGACTGAAATCAGTCTTGGCAACCAGGAAAGGCAAAAATTAACCTCATGATGCATGGTTTCAATTAGATAATGCAAACAGGGACTTATTCCGAACTGAAATTTCAACGTTCGTATTGGATAGGCCAATTTCAAGTAACATCAACAAAGAAGCTGCTAGTATAAAAAAGTCTATTCGATTTCGTGCATACATTGTTATTCCTCAATTTAAGGAACTATCGAATGATAAATCAATGAAGACCATTGTTCCTTGGTGGAAAGAAAACATCAAAGAGCTAAGACAAATTAAACAAACAGCTTGGAAAATGTTTAAACGACTTAAATTGCATTGCATATCGCAAAGCAAATGCAAAATTTCGAAAAGAAGCAAAAACATACAGAAAAGCTACAATCCATCTGGAACGGATCGTCTAATACCCTATCCTCCTCTCTATAAAGTGGGCGTGGCCAAATTGCATTTCGTACTCAAATATGGCTATAACCTCGAACGTTTGAGGATGTTACATATAAAATTTTATCAAAATCTGTTTTTTTATGAAAACGCCCCCAAAAAGTGGGCGTGGCCAAAACTGTTCTATGGTTGAATTGTAGGGAATCTGAATACCTAAATATTTGGACTTAACAAAATTTTTCGGTTTCGTATAATTTAGTGAAGTTATAAAAAAGTAGGCGTGGCAGTGGGCGGATGTAAAAAAAATTTACACTTCTACTCTATCTTTTCGTCAGAAGCCCAGATATGAAATTTCAGCAACCTAGTTAAAAATTTAAGACCCAAAAATCGGTTTTGTGATGAAAACGCCCCCAAAAAGTGGGCGTGGCCAAAACTTTTGTATGAGTGAATTGTAGGGATTCTGAATACCTAAATATTTGGACATAACAAAATTTTTCGGTTTCATATAATTTAGTGAAGTTATAAAAAAGTGGGCGTGGCAGTGGGCGGATTTAAAAAATTTTTACACTTGTACTGTATCTTTTTCTCAGAAGCCCAGATATGAAATTTCATCGTCCTAGCTCAAAATTTAAGGCCCAAAAAGCGGTGACATACGGACGGACGGTCATCGCTCAATCGATTTCGCTATTGATGCTGATTACGAATATATATACTTTATAGGGTCTATCTGGATTATTTCTCTATGTTACAAACTATGTGTCAAACTTAATATACCCTTAGGATAGGGTATAAAAAAGCCAATATTGAAAGATTCGAAAAATTTACCCCTAATATTGACCCCAATGCTTCTTCAAAGAAATTATGGGCTTATATTAAGAGCCTCCCTTAATAAAAATGATCAAAATAACATCTTAAGACTTATTATGCTCACTTGAAATAGCAGAATTCTTTGCTAATACCTGGTCAAACCTATCAGACGACTCCAACTTTTATTCAGAATTCCTTCTCGAAAAAAGTAGATTCAAAATAGCATCTCCATCTTACACAGTCAATCGATTGCCTGAGTTAATTGAGACTCCTATTAGCATAAACGAGCTTGAAAGCTGTCTCAGTTCGACCAAGGGAAAAACCAGGAATTGACCGAATATCCTACACTATGCTTAAGAACATCTCAACTTCATTAAGAACACGTCTACTTAACCTTTCCAACCAAATTTTTGAACATGGAATCTACCTGAACCATATAAAGACCCCACCGAAACATCCGGATATCGTCTAATATATCTCCTGCCATGCGTAAGAAAGCTTTTAGAAAACATACAGAAAAGCTACAATCCGTCTGGAACGGATCGTATGATACCCTATCCTCCTCTCTATAAAGTGGGCATGGCCAAATTGCATATTGTACTCAAATATAGCTATAATGTCGAACGTTTGAGGATGTTACATGTAAAATTTTATCAAAATAGGTTTTTTGATGATAACGCCCCCAAAAAGTGGGCGTGGCCAAAACTTTTGTATGGGTGGATTGTAGGGAATCTGAATGCCTAAATATTTGGTCTTAACAAAATTTTTCGGTTTCATATAATTTAGTGAAGTTATGAAAAAGTGGGCGTGGCAGTGGGCGGATTTCAAAAATTTTTACACTTGTACTGTATCTTTTTCTCAGAAGCCCAGATATGAAATTTCATCATCCTAGCTCAAAATTTAAGGCCCAAAAAGCGGTGACATACGGACGGACGGACGGACGGACGGACGGTCATCGCTCAATCGATTTCGCTATTGATGCTGATCACGAATATATATACTTTATAGGGTCTATCTCGATTATTTCTCTATGTTACAAACTATGTGTCAAACTTAATATACCCTTAGGATAGGGTATAAAAATTATTGCCATAGCACTGAATTCGACTGGCTGGCCTATAGAAACGTTAGGAATCGGTACAAAATGGAAATTAAGAAGAGTAAAAATAAACTTATCAAACAAAAAATAGAAAACTCGAAAGACCAAAAATCTATGTGGCAAAACCTAAAACAATATGTGTTACAAAAGGAAAAATGTGAAATAGTGAATGTAAATTTTGATGGTCAAGTGTATAAAGAAAGTAAAGAGAGAGCCAACAAATTTAATGAGTTCTTTGTTGAAAGTGTTGTCCAAATAAATAATTCTATCCCATATGTTCCTTATGTTAATTGTATTAGTGAAACAGACTTAAATTTTAAATTTCAAACAATAACAATTGCGGATATCCAAAGTGTTTTAAAAACAATGAAAAATAAGAGAGATTTTGAGTACATGTGTCCTAAGAGTTACTTAAATAATTTTCATGTGATCGGTGTAACGTTATTGTCTATCGTTTATAAATCGTTGGAATTATCAATATTTCCAAGTGCAGTCAGGCTTTAGAAAAGACCACTCTTGCAAAAGTGCAATAAACCTAGTAATTATGAACTGGAAAGAACAAATCGCACAAAGAAACTTAACATAAACAAGACAATCAAAATAATATTGAACGAGAAACCGGGAGAGGACCTCAACCTTGAAATTGACGGCGAGAGTATCGGTAAAGTAGACGAGATAAAGTACTTAGGAATTATAATAAAAAATAATAAAATAATTTGTTGTCAAATTAAAGTTCACAAAACATGTTGACTACGTTTGCAAAAAAATTAGTAAAAAAATTGGGTTTTTAAAAGGAATAAGACAAGAAGTTTCGATATTAACTGCAATAAAAATTTATAATGTGATTGTTAAACCCCATTTTGAGTATTGTGCTACTGTATTGTTCTTACGTAGTGATAATGTTATAAAAACATACAGAAAAGCTACAATCCGTCTGGAACGGATCGTATGATACCCTATCCTCCTCACTATAAAGTAGGCGTGGCCAAATTGCATTTTGTACTCAAATATAGCTATAATGTCGAACGTTTGAGGATGTTACATGTAAAATTTTATCAAAATAGGTTTTTTGATGATAACGCCCCCAAAAAGTGGGCGTGGCCAAAACTGTTGTATGGGTGAATTGTAGGGAATCTAAATACCCAAATATTTGGTCTTAACAAAATTTTTCGGTTTCATATAATTTAGTGAAGTTATGAAAAAGTGGGCGTGGCAGTGGGCGGATTTCAAAAATTTTAACACTTGTACTGTACCTTTTCCTCAGCAGCCCAGATATGAAATTTAAGCGTCCTAGTTAAAAATTTAAGGCCCAAAAATCGGTTTTGTGTTGAAAACGCCCCTAAAAAGTGGGCGTGGCCAAAACTTTTGTATGGGTGGATTGTAGGGAATCTGAATGCCTAAATATTTGGTCTTAACAAAATTTTTCGGTTTCATATAATTTAGTGAAGTTATGAAAAAGTGGGCGTGGCAGTGGGCGGATTTCAAAAATTTTTACACTTGTACTGTATCTTTTTCTCAGAAGCCCAGATATGAAATTTCATCGTCCTAGCTCAAAATTTAAGGCCCAAAAAAGCGGTGACATACGGACGGACGGACGGACGGTCATCGCTCAATCGATTTCGCTGTTGATGCTGATCACGAATATATATACTGTATAGGGTCTATCTCGATTATTTCTCTATGTTACAAACTATGTGTCAAACTTAATATACCCTTAGGATAGGGTATAAACATACAGAAAAGCTACAATCCGTCTGGAACGGATCGTATGATACCCTATCCTCCTCTCTATAAAGTGGGCGTGACCAAATTGTATTTTGTACTCAAATATAGCTATAATGTCGAACATTTGAGGATGTTACATGTAAAATTTTATCAAAATAGGTTTTTTTATTATAACACCCCCAAAAAGTGGGCGTGGCCAAAACTGTTCTATAGGTGAATTGTAGGGAATCTAAATACCCAAATATTTGGTCTTAACAAAATTTTTCGGTTTCATATAATTTAGTGAAGTTATAAAAAAGTAGGCGTGGCAGTGGGCGGATGTAAAAAAAATTTACACTTGTACTGTATCTTTTTCTTGGAAGCCCAGATATGAAATTTCAGCGTCCTAGTTAAAAATTTAAGGCCCAAAACTCGGTTTTGTAATGAAAACGCCCCCAAAAAGTGGGCGTGGCCAAAACTTTTGTATGGGTGGATTGTAGGGAATCTGAATGCCTAAATATTTGGTTTTAACAAAATTTTTCGGTTTCATATAATTTAGTGAAGTTATGAAAAAGTGGGCGTGGCAGTGGGCGGATTTCAAAAATTTTTACACTTGTACTGTATCTTTTTCTCAGAAGCCCAGATATGAAATTTCATCGTCCTAGCTCAACATTTAAGGCCCAAAAAGCGGTGACATACGGACGGACGGACGGACGGTCATCGCTCAATCGATTTCGCTATTGATGCTGATCACGAATATATATACTTTATAGGGTCTATCTCGATTATTTCTCTATGTTACAAACTATGTGTCAAACTTAATATACCCTTAGGATAGGGTATAAAAATCTTGTCAGAGTAAATCAAGTGGCTTTTAAACATGGCCGATGTACTACGGATTCAGTTTTATACCTCAGCTGTATCTGAAAAAAATCACGTATCAATTTTATCAATTGATTTCGAAAGAGCTTTCGATCATATTCCATTTAGTTCTGAAACAACTAATGGATTGGAAGATGGGTTCAAAAATGTTCAAATATGTAAAGTCGTTCCTCTCAAATAAAACATTCCGCGATAAGTTTAACAACATACATATATCCTAAAATCCATTTCATTATTGTGTTTAACCAACTAACAACATTTCCGTCCACCCGACCTGGATGAAGTTAAGATAGCGATATCTAAGCTGAAATCCAATAAAGCTGCTGGAGCTGATGGCCTAACAGCCGAACTTTTCAAAGCAACGAGTGATGACTTGGTAAGGAGCATGCATCAACTCATTTGCAAAATATGGTCGGACGAAAGCATGCCCGATGAATGGAACCTCAGCATTGTTTGCCCTATCCTCAAGAAAGGAGACCCTCTAAACTGCGCCAACTATAGAAGAATAAGTCTCCTCAATGTCGCTTACAAGATCTTATCTGCTGTTCTGTGTGAACGCGTAAAACCTCTTGTCAGCAATCTGATTGGTCCATATCAGTGTGGTTTTAGGCCAGGAAAGTCCACTATCCAAATTTTCACACTACGGCAAATCTTGGAAAAAACTCCGGAATTTCAAATCGATACTCACCACCTTTTTATCGATTTCAAAGCCGCCTATGACAGCATCTATAGAGAAGAGTTATATAGAGCTGTGTCAAGTTTTGACATCCCTGCCAAACTCGTCCGGTTGTGTAGGATGACGATGGAGCAGAGTGCATTGCTCCATCAAAGTCGGGAAAGACCTCACCGAGACATTTGATGTCAAAAAGGATTCAGACAGGGCGACGCGCTGTCATGCGATTTCTTCAACATCGTTCTTGAAAGTATTGTGCAGAACTCACACGCCAACATCAGAGGCACAATTTTTCAAAAGTCCGTACATCTGGTCGCATATGCCGATGATATTGACATAATCGGAAGAACAAAGCGTGATGTCAGTAGTGCTTTTGTGAGCATTGAGACGGAAGCGGCTAAGATGGGTTTAACAGTTAATGAGGGCAAAACAAAGTATATGCTGTCAACAAAAAAGAACACACAATACCGACGCCTCGGACAGAACGTTATCCTCGACAGATATAACTTTGAGGTTAAGGACTTTGTTTACCTAGGATCCGCTATAAATTCAGACAATGACACCAGCGCTGAGATCAAACGAAGATTAAATCTTGGCAATCGCTGCTTCTTTGGGCTCAGAAGGCAATTGTGTAGCAAAGCCCTCTCTCGAACAACTAAAGTATCCCTATATAACCCCTTGATCATCCCAGTCCTATGTCAAGAATGGATGAGGATGCTCTCTTTTGGTCCCGTCTGCATAGGCGGAGAGTGGAGAGGAAGATACAATCAGGAGCTGTACGACTTATATAGCGACATCGACCTAGTCAGAAGAGTTCGAATACAACGACTAAGATGGTTGGGTCATGGAGAGGGGATGGACAACAATGCTCCGGCCCGGAGAGTCTTCGAATCCACCCTAGATGGATGACGCAGTAGAGAAAGACCTCCCCTAAGGTGGCGCGCTCAAGTGGAAAGGGACCTCAACCAACTTGCTGTGCGAAACTAAAGATCGAGCTGGCCGGTCGACCCCGGACTGTAGCGCCACCTAAAGAAAGAAGAAAGTTTAACCAACTAAGCCGTACAATACAAAAATATAAACGAATTGGCTACTCATTGGCTACTATTCTTTAATCTTAAAGACCAAACGTTAACAACAACTGATTTTTCAAACATTATTAAAGAGCTATTTATTTGAGGAATCCTCTCTGGATCTATCTATTTTTTCCCCAGATAAAAGTAAAATTTTGCATATTTGTAAAAAAACCAGTTGTACTATATCAATAACACTCCTGTAAGAATTATTGTGTGAAAACGAAAAAAATTCTTTCTATAATACTATAAATATCAAGCTATATTTTTATACCCTATCCTAAGGGTATATTAAGTTTGACACATAGTTTGTAACATAGAGAAATAATCGAGATAGACCCTATAAAGTATATATATTCGTGATCAGCATCAACAGCGAAATCGATTGAGCGATGACCGTCCGTCCGTCCGTATGTCACCGCTTTTTGGGCCTTAAATTTTGAGCTAGGACGATGAAATTTCATATCTGGGCTTCTGCGAAAAAGATACAGTACAAGTGTAAAAATTTTTGAAATCCGCCCACTGCCACGCCCACTTTTTCATAACTTCACTAAATTATATGAAACCGAAAAATTTTGTTAAAACCAAATATTTAGGCATTCAGATTCCCTACAATCCACCCATACAAAAGTTTTGGCCACGCCCACTTTTTGGGGGCGTTTTCATTACAAAACCGAGTTTTGGGCCTTAAATTTTTAACTAGGACGCTGAAATTTCATATCTGGGCTTCCAAGAGAAAGATACAGTACAAGTGTAAATTTTTTTTACATCCGCCCACTGCCACGCCTACTTTTTTATAACTTCACTAAATTATATGAAACCGAAAAATTTTGTTAAGACCAAATATTTGGGAATTTAGATTCCCTACAATTCACCTATAGAACAGTTTTGGCCACGCCCACTTTTTGGGGGCGTTATAATAAAAAAAACCTATTTTGATAAAATTTTACATGTAACATCCTCAAATGTTCGACATTATAGCTATATTTGAGTACAAAATACAATTTGGCCACGCCCACTTTATAGAGAGGAGGATAGGGTATCATACGATCCGTTCCAGACGGATTGTAGCTTTTCTGTATGTTTTTATAACATTATCACTACGTAAGAACAATACAGTAGCACAATACTCAAAATGGGGTTTAACAATCACATTATAAATTTTTATTGCAGTTAATATCGAAACTTCTTGTCTTATTCCTTTTAAAAACCCAATTTTTTTACTAATTTTTTTGCAAACGTAATCAACATGTTTTGTGAACTTTAATTTGACAACAAATTATTTTATTATTTTTTATTATAATTCCTAAGTACTTTATCTCGTCTACTTTACCGATACTCTCGCCGTCAATTTCAAGGTTGAGGTCCTCTCCCGGTTTCTCGTTCAATATTATTTTGATTGTCTTGTTTATGTTAAGTTTCTTTGTGCGATTTGTTCTTTCCAGTTCATAATTACTAGGTTTATTGCACTTTCACAAGAGTGGTCTTTTCTAAAGCCTGACTGCACTTGGAAATATTGATAATTCCAACGATTTATAAACGATAGACAATAACGTTACACCGATCACATGAAAATTATTTAAGTAACTCTTAGGACACATGTACTCAAAATCTCTCTTATTTTTCATTGTTTATACCCTATCCTAAGGGTATATTAAGTTTGACACATAGTTTGTAACATAGAGAAATAATCGAGATAGACCCTATAAAGTATATATATTCGTGATCAGCATCAATAGCGAAATCGATTGAGCGATGACCGTCCGTCCGTCCGTCCGTCCGTATGTCACCGCTTTTTGGGCCTTAAATTTTGAGCTAGGACGATGAAATTTCATATCTGGGCTTCTGAGAAAAAGATACAGTACAAGTGTAAAAATTTTTGAAATCCGCCCACTGCCACGCCCACTTTTTCATAACTTCACTAAATTATATGAAACCGAAAAATTTTGTTAAAACCAAATATTTAGGCATTCAGATTCCCTACAATCCACCCATACAAAAGTTTTGGCCACGCCCACTTTTTGGGGGCGTTTTCATTACAAAACCGAGTTTTGGGCCTTAAATTTTTAACTAGGACGCTGAAATTTCATATCTGGGCTTCCAAGAAAAAGATACAGTACAAGTGTACATTTTTTTTACATCCGCCCACTGCCACGCCTACTTTTTTATAACTTCACTAAATTATATGAAACCGAAAAATTTTGTTAAGACCAAATATTTGGGTATTTAGATTCCCTACAATTCAGCCATAGAACAGTTTTGGCCACGCCCACTTTTTGGGGGTGTTATAATAAAAAAACCTATTTTGATAAAATTTTACATGTAACATCCTCAAATGTTCGACATTATAGCTATATTTGAGTACAAAATACAATTTGGCCATGCCCACTTTATAGAGAGGAGGATAGGGTATCATACGATCCGTTCCAGACGGATTGTAGCTTTTCTGTATGTTTATACCCTATCCTAAGGGTATATTAAGTTTGACACATAGTTTGTAACATAGAGAAATAATCGAGATAGACCCTATAAAGTATATATATTCGTGATCAGCATCAACAGCGAAATCGATTGAGCGATGACCGTCCGTCCGTCCGTCCGTCCGTATGTCACCGCTTTTTTGGGCCTTAAATTTTGAGCTAGGACGATGAAATTTCATATCTGGGCTTCTGAGAAAAGATACAGTACAAGTGTAAAAATTTTTGAAATCCGCCCACTGCCACGCCCACTTTTTCATAACTTCACTAAATTATATGAAACCGAAAAATTTTGTTAAGACCAAATATTTAGGCATTCAGATTCCCTACAATCCACCCATACAAAAGTTTTGGCCACGCCCACTTTTTAGGGGCGTTTTCAACACAAAACCGATTTTTGGGCCTTAAATTTTTAACTAGGACGCTTAAATTTCATATCTGGGCTTCTGAGGAAAAGATACAGTACAAGTGTTAAAATTTTTGAAATCCGCCCACTGCCACGCCCACTTTTTCATAACTTCACTAAATTATATGAAACCGAAAAATTTTGTTAAGACCAAATATTTGGGTATTTAGATTCCCTACAATTCACCCATACAACAGTTTTGGCCACGCCCACTTTTTGGGGGCGTTATCATCAAAAAACCTATTTTGATAAAATTTTACATGTAACATCCTCAAACGTTCGACATTATAGCTATATTTGAGTACAAAATGCAATTTGGCCACGCCTACTTTATAGTGAGGAGGATAGGGTATCATACGATCCGTTCCAGACGGATTGTAGCTTTTCTGTATGTTTTTATAACATTATCACTACGTAAGAACAATACAGTAGCACAATACTCAAAATGGGGTTTAACAATCACATTATAAATTTTTATTGCAGTTAATATCGAAACTTCTTGTCTTATTCCTTTTAAAAACCCAATTTTTTTACTAATTTTTTTGCAAACGTAGTCAACATGTTTTGTGAACTTTAATTTGACAACAAATTATTTTATTATTTTTTATTATAATTAATAAGTACTTTATCTCGTCTACTTTACCGATACTCTCGCCGTCAATTTCAAGGTTGAGGTCCTCTCCCGGTTTCTCGTTCAATATTATTTTCTTTGTCTTGTTTATGTTAAGTTTCTTTGTGCGATTTGTTCTTTTCAGTTCATAATTACTAGGTTTATTGCACTTTCGCAAGAGTGGTCTTTTCTAAAGCCTGACTGCACTTGGAAATATTGATAATTCCAACGATTTATAAACGATAGACAATAACGTTACACCGATCACATGAAAATTATTTAAGTAACTCTTAGGACACATGTACTCAAAATCTCTCTTATTATACCCTATCCTAAGGGTATATTAAGTTTGACACATAGTTTGTAACATAGAGAAATAATCGAGATAGACCATATAAAGTATATATATTCGTGATCAGCATCAATAGCGAAATCGATTGAGCGATGACCGTCCGTCCGTCCGTCCGTCCGTATGTCACCGCTTTTTGGGCCTTAAATTTTGAGCTAGGACGATGAAATTTCATATCTGGGCTTCTGAGAAAAAGATACAGTACAAGTGTAAAAATTTTTGAAATCCGCCCACTGCCACGCCCACTTTTTCATAACTTCACTAAATTATATGAAACCGAAAAATTTTGTTAAGACCAAATATTTAGGCATTCAGATTCCCTACAATCCACCCATACAAAAGTTTTGGCCACGCCCACTTTTTGGGGGCGTTTTCATCACAAAACCGATTTTTGGGCCTTAAATTTTTAACTAGGACGCTGACATTTCATATCTGGGCTTCCGAGAAAAAGATACAATACAAGTGTAAAATTGTTTTACATCCGCCCACTGCCACGCCTACTTTTTTATAACTTCACTAAATTATATGAAACCGAAAAATTTTGTTAAGACCAAACATTTGGGTATTTAGATTCCCTACAATTCACCCATAGAACAGTTTTGGCCACGCCCACTTTTTGGGGGCGTTATCATCAAAAAACCAATTTTGATAAAATTTTACATGTAACATCCTCAAATGTTCGACATTATAGCTATATTTGAGTATAAAATGCAATTTGGCCACGCCCACTTTATAGAGAGGAGGATAGGGTATCATACGATCCGTTCCAGACGGATTGTAGCTTTTCTGTATGTTTTTTCATTGTTTTTAAAACACAATTGTTATTGTTTGAAATTTAAAATTTAAGTCTGTTTCACTAATACAATTAACATAAGGAACATATGGGATAGAATTATTTATTTGGACAACACTTTCAACAAAGAACTCATTAAATTTGTTGGCTCTCTCTTTACTTTCTTTATACACTTGACCATCAAAATTTACATTCACTATTTCACATTTTTCCTTTTGTAACACATATTGTTTTAGGTTTTGCCACATAGATTTTTGGTCTTTCGAGTTTTCTATTTTTTGTTTGATAAGTTTATTTTTACTCTTCTTAATTTCCATTTTGTACCGATTCCTAACGTTTCTATAGGCCAGCCAGTCGAATTCAGTGCTATGGCAATAATTTTTATACCCTATCCTAAGGGTATATTAAGTTTGACACATAGTTTGTAACATAGAGAAATAATCGAGATAGACCCTATAAAGTATATATATTCGTGATCAGCATCAATAGCGAAATCGATTGAGCGATGACCGTCCGTCCGTCCGTCCGTCCGTCCGTCCGTCCGTCCGTCCGTATGTCACCGCTTTTTGGGCCTTAAATTTTGAGCTAGGACGATGAAATTTCATATCTGGGCTTCTGAAAAAAAGATGCAGTACAAGTGTAAAAATTTTTGAAATCCGCCCACTGCCACGCCCACTTTTTCATAACTTCACTAAATTATATGAAACCGAAAAATTTTGTTAAGACCAAATATTTAGGCATTCAGATTCTCTACAATCCACCCATACAAAAATTTTGGCCACGCCCACTTTTTGGGGGCGTTTTCATCACAAAACCGATTTTTGGGCCTTAAATTTTTAACTAGGACGCTGAAATTTCATATGTGGGCTTCCAAGAAAAAAATACAGTACAGTTGTAAAATTTTTTTACATCCGCCCACTGCCACGCCTACTTTTTTATAACTTCACTAAATTATATGAAACCGAAAAATTTTGTTAAGACCAAATATTTGGGTATTTAGATTCCCTACAATTCACCCATAGAACAGTTTTGGCCACGCCCACTTTTTTGGGGCGTTATCATCAAAAAACCTATTTTGATAAAATTTTACACGTAACATCCTCAAACGTTCGACATTATAGCTATATTTGAGTACAAAATGCAATTTGGCCACGCCCATTTTATAGAGAGGAGGATAGGGTATCATACGATCCGTTCCAGACGGATTGTAGCTTTTCTGTATGTTTTCTAAAAGCTTTCTTACGCATGGCAGGAGATATATTAGACGATATCCGGATGTTTCGGTGGGGTCTTTATATGGTTCAGGTAGATTCCATGTTCAAAAATTTGGTTGGAAAGGTTAAGTAGACGTGTTCTTAATGAAGTTGAGATGTTCTTAAGCATAGTGTAGGATATTCGGTCAATTCCTGGTTTTTCCCTTGGTCGAACTGAGACAGCTTTCAAGCTCGTTTATGCTAATAGGAGTCTCAATTAACTCAGGCAATCGATTGACTGTGTAAGATGGAGATGCTATTTTGAATCTACTTTTTTCGAGAAGGAATTCTGAATAAAAGTTGGAGTCGTCTGATAGGTTTGACCAGGTATTAGCAAAGAATTCTGCTATTTCAAGTGAGCATAATAAGTCTTAAGATGTTATTTTGATCATTTTTATTAAGGGAGGCTCTTAATATAAGCCCATAATTTCTTTGAAGAAGCATTGGGGTCAATATTAGGGGTAAATTTTTCGAATCTTTCAATATTGGCTTTTTTATACCCTATCCTAAGGGTATATTAAGTTTGACACATAGTTTGTAACATAGAGAAATAATCCAGATAGACCCTATAAAGTATATATATTCGTAATCAGCATCAATAGCGAAATCGATTGAGCGATGACCGTCCGTCCGTCCGTCCGTATGTCACCGCTTTTTGGGCCTTAAATTTTGAGCTAGGACGATGAAATTTCATATCTGGGCTTCTGAGAAAAAGATACAGTACAAGTGTAAAAATTTTTTAAATCCGCCAACTGCCACGCCTACTTTTTTATAACTTCACTAAATTATATGAAACCGAAAAATTTTGTTATGTCCAAATATTTAGGTATTCAGAATCCCTACAATTCACTCATACAAAAGTTTTGGCCACGCCCCCTTTTTGGGGGCGTTTTCATCACAAAACCGATTTTTGGGTCTTAAATTTTTAACTAGGTTGCTGAAATTTCATATCTGGGCTTTTGACGAAAAGATAGAGTAGAAGTGTACATTTTTTTTACATCCGCCTACTGCCACGCCTACTTTTTTATAACTTCACTAAATTATATGAAACCGAAAAATTTTGTTAAGTCCAAATATTTAGGTATTCAGATTCCCTACAATTCAACCATAGAACAGTTTTGGCCACGCCCACTTTTTGGGGGCGTTTTCATCAAAAAACAGATTTTGATAAAATTTTATATGTAACATCCTCAAACGTTCGAGGTTATAGCCATATTTGAGTACGAAATGCAATTTGGCCACGCCCACTTTATAGAGAGGAGGATAGGGTATTAGACGATCCGTTCCAGACGGATTGTAGCTTTTCTGTATGTTTATTTTTCCAAATTGAACACTTGGGGCACTTTCAATGTTTTTTGCAGAAACTTCATCCTCATCCAACACTTCCCGAATTCTGCTTTTTATACCCTATCCTAAGGGTATATTAAGTTTGACACATAGTTTGTAAGATAGAGAAATAATCGAGATAGACCCTATAAAGTATATATATTCGTGATCAGCATCAATAGCGAAATCGATTGAGCGATGACCGTCCGTCCGTCCGTCTGTATGTCACCGCTTTTTGGGCCTTAAATTTTGAGCTAGGACGATGAAATTTCATATCTGGGCTTCTGAGAAAAAGATACATTACAAGTGTAAAAATTTTTTAAAGCCGCCCACTGCCACGCCTACTTTTTTATAACTTCACTAAATTATATGAAACCGAAAAATTTTGTTATGTCCAAATATTTAGGTATTCAGAATCCCTACAATTCACTCATACAAAAGTTTTGGCCACGCCCACTTTTTGGGGGCGTTTTCATCACAAAACCGATTTTTGGGTCTTACATTTTTAACTAGGTTGCTGAAATTTCATATCTGGGCTTCTGACGAAAAGATACATTAGAAGTGTAAATTTTTTTTACATCCGAGCACTGCCACGCCTACTTTTTTATAACTTCACTAAATTATATGAAACCGAAAAATTTTGTTAAGACCAAATATTTGGGTATTTAGATTCCCTACAATTCACCCATACAACAGTTTTGGCCACGCCCACTTTTTGGGGGCGTTATCATCAAAAAACCTATTTTGATAAAATTTTACATGTAACATCCTCAAACGTTCGACATTATAGCTATATTTGAGTACAAAATGCTATTTGGACACGCCCACTTTATAGAGAGGAGGATAGGGTATCATACGATCCGTTCCAAACGGATTGTAGCTTTTCTGTATGTTTTTAAAGAATTATTTGCACACTCTTCTTGTATTTCACTAATAATTTTCATTTGCATTCTTATTTATTTTCTTATGTAATGATTATGTGCGGCAGTTGATTTTGAGATTCGAAACAAGTTTTGATTATTCAAATCAATCACAGCACTAGCAATGCATGCTTTATAATAGCAAGTGTATTGCTTAGTTCATTTTAAACTTGTACTAATGTTCTATTTCTGGAAAATAAATTAGAACGCTTCCTTTTCTAAAATCATGATTACGATTTCCGAGGCACCAAGTTCTGAGAATGCAGTTTTTTAGTAAGATCAAAATACATATAAACTACCAACAATCTCGTTTTCGCCTAGTTTAGGAGATATCGAGGTTTGAAAATTGAATTTTTCCTATGAAATTTCTATTGAAATATATTATAGTTTTGCCGTGGGTTTTGGGTACACTGAAGAATACTTTTGCCCACATTATTCGTATGCACCCCTTGCCATATCTGGGCTTTAGAGAAAGAGAAGCAGTGAAAATGCTACTGAAAATGCTTCTGAATGTCGGGGTGACACCGGGGTAAGTTTTTGTTCAAGCGCACACTGGAGCAATTCCACTGGGGTTAAACTTGGGTATACATTAACCGATTTTCATTGTAGTGTATGCGTGTATTGGTTTTCCCCCGACGTTAAACTACCTAAATGCGGGATTAACACTTCGCCCCGTTTTTACTGAACACTTCATCTACCTCTTCTATAAACTCAGTTTTACCCCGGGGTAATTGACGCAGTGTGCGCTGGCCCATTCAATCCCTAAAGCGTTCTTAATACCAAAATTTGAATCAATAGTTTTGTCACCGTTGATTTTGCATGGTCTGCTCTGACTGTCTGCGAGCCTATAGACTTGATTGTAGTTTTTTAATGAATTTGATTTGGTTCCAATCTTTCCTGGGCAAGGTCGTTAAGTATGATTAAGTTTCCTTCAACTGTAAGAAATATCAATATCATTTTTTGTTCAAAACATACAGAAAAGCTACAATCCGTCTGGAACGGATTGTCTGATACCCTATCCTCCTCTCTATAAAGCGGATGTGGCCAAATTGCATTTCGTACTCAAATATGGGTATAACCTCGAACGTTTGAGGATGTTACATGTACAATTTTATCAAAATCGGTTTTTTGATAAAAACGCCCCCAAAAAATGGGCGTGGCCAAAACTTTTGTATGGGTGGATTGTAGGGAATCTGAATGCCTACATATTTGGTCTTAACAAAATTTTTCGGTTTCATATAATTTAGTGAAGTTATAAAAAAGTAGGCGTGGCAGTGGGCGGATGTAAATTTACATTTCTACTGTATCTTTTTCTTGGAAGCCCAGATATGAAATTTCAGCGTCCTAGCTCAAAATTTAAGGCCCAAAAAGCGGTGACATACGGACGGACGGACGGACGGTCACGGCTCAATCGATTTCGCTATTGATGCTGATCACGAATATATATACTTTATAGGGTCTATCTCAATTATTTCTCTATGTTACAAACTATGTGTCAAATTTAATATACCCTTAGGATAGGGTATAAAAAAAACAATTTGACTAGGTAATAGGCCCCTTCTGCCTGGGAACCAAAAAGATGATTTTTAGGGAAACGCGTCATAAATGATTGGTTTTTGGGGTAAAAAGTGTGATTTTGAAATTTTGATGTATTATGTCTGTCAGTGATGGGAATTTAGTTGGTTAGTGTAGAAAGTGTGGGTGAGGGGTGGATGATAGTTGAATTAGGAAGTGGGAGTGAATATGGATTTTGTATCTGGGAGTGAGTGTGTGTGTGTGTGTGTGCGGATGATGTTGAATGGATGAGATCTTATCTGTGGGATGAGTAATTCGTGATCGTTGTTATCTGGGGTGAGTGCGAGAGATTGTAATATGATAGTGTTGATTAGTGTGTGTGGGGTGGCATGGATATTTGTTTATGTTATTTTAATGGTTTTTTAATTGTTTTTGGATATAGCTGGAGCGTTGGATTGTGTGATCATGTTGTTGGAGTTTTTGTTTGGTTGAGAGAATGATGCTAATTTTGGAAGATGATTGAGAGGGGAATGGAGAGGATTTTTCGTTATCGGGGAGGGGTTGGTTGTGTGTGATGACGATAGATGGTTTGTATTTTGCTAATTGGATGTGCTGGCGTGTTGTGTCATGAATTTTGTGTCAGCGTGATAATCATCTGTATTATTTGTTGTTGTTGTTGTTTTGTTGGATATTGGTGGAGCATTGGAGTGTGCGAGATATTGTGTAATTGTGAAGCACAGTATGTGGATGAGTAATTTCGATGGATTGGTGAGGGAATATGGGATAAGGGGGGGATGTTTTTGGATGTTATCGTGAGTAATACATGATTTACCGATCGTTGAAATCAAGCAGCATCATAAATTAAGCAGCAGCATAAATTAAGAAAGACGAAAAGGGGGATTCTCTCTAATAATAATATATATTCATATACATATATATATATACATATGTATAAATCCTGATCTTGCTATGGGAGTTGGGAATGCGAAAAGGGTGATGAATGCGGAAGGAAAATAGTTTGTATGTGTATGAATTATTGGCATCGGTGACGATAGATGGTTCCCGTGACTAAATGTGTGTGTGTAAACTTGTGCAAAGGCATTGAATATAATGGATTATCACAAGTCAGGGTAATGTTGATTTGATAAGAGTGGGTCAGGGATAGGAAATATGAAAAATAAAAATAAATAAATTGAATGTACATACATTAAGTAAACATTCATATGTACTTACATTAAGTAATACTTTATGAGAACAGTCGGAGTAACATATGTACATATGTACATACGAAATATTTATAATGCATTAAATATGGTAATGAAACCAAATCTAGAACATAACCAGCAATCAAGTGTCTTTGATGAAGGTACTGCAGATGAAGGGATGTACCTATGTACATACACATAAGGCTTGTCAAGAAGCATCTGGAACATGATTGTAATTTTTTAATTATGAATTGACGAGCAAGTCAATCAGCCCTAAGTTATGCAATGAACTCGAAAGATCCTCAGATCTTAGAAATGCTACTGTATGTCAGAAAAAATATAAAATTTAACAAAAGACACGCTCATCTGTTAAATTTGGGAATTAATCCATCTATCAATCTAGGATATATCCAGCATTCAAGTCTCTTTAAGAAGGTACTGCAAATGAAGGGATGTATAAGGCTTGTCAAGGAATATCTGAAATATGATTGTAATTAATTAATTACGAATCGATGAACAAGTCAATCCGTCCTAAATTATGCAATGAACTTGAGAGAGATCCTCAAATCTTACAGATGCTACTATCTACGTCAGAAAATATAGAACTTAACAAAATACAAGCTCATCTGACGTCACTGAATAGCGTCAATCCAATCGTCTCGTCAGCTCTGTTTTATACAGTAAAGTATTACAATAAAAGCATATCATACAGGAACTTCTGAAGTATGGAGCGTACATACATATATAAAATCAAAGAACAAGTGCCATGCTTCATATAGTCTCACAAATGGATGCAAATCCTATGTCTTTATGGTGAATAAACAACAATTTTTTCGTTATCCGTTTAAGCGGAATGAATAGAGATCGTCACAATCAAATGTGATTTATCGTATTGTTGTAAATCGACCTGCACTTCTTTCAAAACTACATAGAAACTCATTACTTTGTCTGAAAAAATATTATTAAGTAGTTAAAATGTTGAAGTTCAATAACTGAAATGTTACAGATCAGATCCCAATATCCCAGATCAAAGAGCAATTACTCCCATCCTGTGCATGATAAGAAACGAGCAGCTTTCGATGGATAGAAAAGGTCAACTTATACAAAAATCTCTTGAGCCATCCATTGATTGACCTAAACACATTTCATGATACTGAAGACAGGCAACTGTTGGAAAATGAGTTTCCAGATCATCAGCAGAGATCAATTTAACATATTGATCAATTTCCTACGAAGAAGCAATGAAGAAAAATTCCTACAAAGCTTACATAGAAATTCTTTGCTGCGTCAGAAAAAAGAATTAAACCTTCTGAAAAATTAAAATTAAAGAAAAAACCATTTTGATTTTAAAATTTTTTTTTATTATTATAGAAGTTTGCCTATAATATTTTGGTATAGTAGGGACATCAAACTGTCCACTAACTCCTAGATGCTCCAGTACTTTCATCATATGGAATAGCGTTTTCAGCTGGTTAGTTTTAAGGTCTCTCCTATATTCGTGCAGAAGTTTTGTCGCCTCCGCAACAAATTCTGGGTAGTCCCAGCAAGCCTTCTCGAACTCTTCGATGAATTTAGTTATGATTTGTTGAATTTGTTGGAGAAATCATATCCATTGACTTATCAATAATCGAGTCTTGCATAAATACAGAGACCAATTTCGTGGTCCCAATAATCAAAAATGCCTCTCTAGCACATATGTAAACTCTATCAAAAAAATCTATCCGTATACATTGTCCCATATGGAGAAAAACAAAAGGAGAATTTATGTCCTCTGCTTTAGCAATAATCGACACTTTTTTATAAACAGAGACATTGAGAGAGGTTTCAACGATCATATTTTTGAGGGTAATTAAAATTTCAATCACTGCTGAAACGCATTGATCAAGCAAAGAATCTATCCGTATATTTTGTCTCATGACAAAGAGGAACAACGGAGAAATCATATCCATTGACTTATCCTAATTATCTTGCATAAACACAGAGACCAATTTCATGGTCCCAATAATCAAAAATGCTTCTCTAACAGAAATAAGTGAACTCCATCAAAGAATGTATCCATATACAATGTCTCATATGGAGAAAAACAAACATGTTTGATCACGCTCTAATCAATGATGATCTATTCGTATACATTGTCTCATATGTACATATGTGTATGTGATTATTTTGGAGTCGATGCAAAATTTTTGCGCCCTATATAAGCTCTAATTTTAAGACTGCGAATTATCAGTTTTATTATAACATCACATGAGTGAACTCTTTGTTGTTACATAAGTACGTACATATAATGGATTCCTTAAAGCAACTTGGCAAAATTAAGCCATTAGAACCCCTCAAATCGTTGGAGTTGAAAAAACGATATCGCATCTTCAAAGTGCTACAGTGTCAAACCAAATATGGGCCTCGTATTTTGGTAGAATTGGACAAGCTTAAGGTGTTTCTGTCGGTACGCTTCAATACGTGAAAGTACTATCATCAAGTGAGATAGAGGTGGTGCAAGCAGTAGGAAATTCTTTTGAGCTGGAATTTTACCCCCTCTCAGAGGATGCATCCAACTTGGAAGAGGTGAATATACCTAATTCACAGCCTTTTATGTAAAAATTGTTACCTAAGACAAAAATAAAAACTGTTTGAAACAAAAAAACTTATTTATTGTGTATTTTTCTTCCGGAGATAAAACCATATAAGCCCAGAGCAGAAAATCGTAGATTTCTTGATGAACACAGTTCCCTACCATATGGATATAAAAGACGATTAATAAAATAGGTATGATACTATTTTGTAAACAACCAAAATTCTTTATACTTATTAATTGTACTTTTTATTTTCGTGCAGGAAATAGATTGTTTCGGTACTGGCAAAATGATGTTGTCATATTTCTGACACATGTTAAATTCTTCAAAGATTCATAGTTTGTGTACTCTACGTTTATAAAAAAAAGATAAATATTTAATAAAAATTAAAACAAAATTGATATTTAAAAGGAAAATAATTTTATTTTAGCTCAAGAATTTATTTAACAGGTAAACATTTTGCAAAGCACGGCATTTGCCATGGGACAAACATTTTGTTTCATTAGGATGGAGACGTTTCAATTATATTCAATTATATTTTCTAACTTCTTGGAATTCCATAAATCCACCATCCCAAGTTAAACCATGATAATTCTGATAAAGCCAATGATCTTCTTTCCTTAGTGCTGATGATAGTTGATTATAGTTGAATGGAGGTTTTAAGATGAAATGATGATGTTGACCATTGTGTAGCATTGCTAATTCCTTAGCAATAAAATTGTTATTTTGACCTTTAAAGCCTTGAGCATCGAAAATAAAATACATTTTGTGTGTTTCCTCAATTAATGTTGGCCCTCAACTAACAATTATACTTCTCGAGAAACTATCTGACTCAATGGATTATAATTTATAATACGATCATGTAACATCAAACAGTATGCTGACGTGTTAGCAGGAATTATTTTTGATGTTTTGATTTCAATGCGAATATCGACTGGTCCATTTTTTATTAATTCACTCTGATGTATGTAGTGTGGTTTCTCCAATTGAAATGTTGTCTTCACATTCCAAATATGATGATTGGTATTAGGTAGTGCTGGATATTCCGAACAACAATTATTAATAGGTTTGTACAGCTTTAATTTGTAAGTATCATTCAAAGTAATATGGAGAAATGAGTTTTATATTCGCGACTGCCATCCCATCAGTTTTCTTAAAATATTAAGATTTTGATGTTGAACACAAATTTGTATAATGTAATTTTTCTCGAAATTATTTAAATACGGCGATTGTGTGTGATGTTTCAATTTTGAGATACTCTCCTCAAACTTTGGTTCTTCGAAAATGTTCAGCATTACTTTGAAAGATTTGATTTGATTTAATTTTTCAATTTGTACCCTTGTGATAATAGAAATTGCTGATTTCGTACAGTGAGTTTTGAGGTTCTCTTATCAGACGTTGATTGTATAGTAACAGGTATAATGGGAATACCTTTTAATAATTAGAGATGTGAGATGAGCTGTCATATATTATCATTATTATGATTTAAGGTGCAATCGCACTACTAGTTCGTATTTGTGTCAGTCGTATACATGCATACAGACAATGCACACTACATAATTATTTTAAGGAAGATGAGCTCAACCTTAAACATATACAATGATCATATAAATTCCGATATGACATTCAGTCAATTCAAAGAATTGAACTCAACTTGTTGGAAATATTCGCACGGGTTCTTGGTTATTAACAAAGATTGCAGCGTAGATGAAAGACGGTATAATAAATCATTTAAAGACCTTATATAAAACTATTCAGTTATTCAACAACTGTATACATTGGTAGACATACCACAGATCTATGCTCTTCTGAATCATCTCTATTTCGAATTAATTTATTTGGAACAGCCCTATTGAAGGAACAGCCCTGTTGAAAGAACAGCCCTGTTGAAGGAACACCCCTGTTGAGAACAGCCCTGTTGAAGGAACAGCCCTGTTGAAGGAACAGCCCTGTTGAGAACAGCCCTGTTGAAGGAACAGCCCTGTTGAAGGAACAGCCCTGTTGAAAACAGCCCTGTTGAAGGAACAGCCCTGTTGAAAACAGCCCTGTTGAGTGAACAGCCCTGTTGACGGAATATTCCTATTTTGGAATTAAACTATTTGCAATTCATTCGCACACATAAATATGGATATAAATGAAAACTTAGAAATGCTTTAAAGAAGGAATATAAGTTGCTCCAAACTGGAAAAACTATGAAGAAAACAGACTTTCAAAAAAACTTTTAAACCAATAATTGAACCTTTAAAATAAGTCTCGAAAAAGGTCGAAAGTGAGGATACTCAAAATACTAATAAAATTAAAGATATAAATGAAACAGTAAAACGACAATTAAAATTTCAAAGCCCACCAGAAGAAAAAGAACAATTTAAGGAGAGTTTCGAGTACTCATCTCTGGAACCATTGTTATCGACTTCAGCAACAAGAGATAAAGATCCTTCACTTAGAACACCCACAAATTTCTATAACGATAGTCTCAATCAAAGTACTCCATTCAATCGATCATCACCATCAAATGAGAATCGTGACAAGATCTATGGTCCACATTTCGATTCGCAATCAAATTCTACGAAACTAAGTATATCAACATTTTCAATAAACGAACACCATGATTTCGTTATTGACGATAAAATCTTCAGTGGAACAGCCCATCTGTTGATGAGTTGATTTTACGTAAAAACCCTAGAAAATCACGGTATACTAATGAGAATTTACAACAATATCGAAAAATATCACATAAGACCAATGTGAATATGAGAAACTATGATAGTGCTTCCCAAATTAGAGCTTCTCAACAGGGCTGTTCCTTCAACAGGGCTGTTCTCAACAGGGCTGTTCCTTCAATAGGGCTGTTCCAAATAAATTAATTCGAAATATAGATATACCAGCCTAGTATATACTATTATCTGCACCTACAATCCTCACAATTTTTGATTGCCCTAGTATACATAGCTCTGGATATATAAATATTATAGTACGTGGAGATTTTCATATGGATCTTCAGAGAAACAATAATTTATTTCGTAATTTTCGGACTAATTGGTATATTATGAGTGTAGGCATCATAAACATTTCAAATGCGACACATTTTAAGCCTAACTGTTCTGAAAGCCTTCTTCATCTAATTCTTATCTCAAATTTGAATTTAGTTAAATTGTACAAACAGATAGGACTCCTTGGTATTCCATCCTACCATGATTTAATATTTCATACCGTGATCCCCGCAACATTAATGAGCCAGAATTATTTCTGGGTGTTTATACCCTATCCTAAGGGTATATTAAGTTTGACACATAGTTTGTAACATAGAGAAATAATCGAGATAGACCCTATAAAGTATATATATTCGTGATCAGCATCAATAGCGAAATCGATTGAGCGATGACCGTCCGTACGTCCGTCCGTCCGTCCGTATGTCACCGCTTTTTGGGCCTTAAATTTTGAGCTAGGACGATAAAATTTCATATCTGGGCTTCTGAGAAAAAGATACAGTACAAGTGTAAAAATTTTTGAAATCCGCCCACTGCCACGCCCACTTTTTCTTAACTTCACTAAATTATATGAAACCGAAAAATTTTGTTAAGCCCAAATATTTAGGCATTCAGATTCCCTACAATTCTCCCATAGACCAGTTTTGGTCACGCCCACTTTTTGGGGGCGTTTTCATCACAAAACCGAGTTTTGGGCCTTAAATTATTAACTAGGACGCTGAAATTTCATATCTGGGCTTATGACGAAAAGATACAGTAGAAATGTAAATTTTTTTTACATCCGCCCACTGCCACGCCTACTTTTTTATAACTTCACTAAATTATATGAAACCGAAAAATTTTGTTAACACCAAATATTTAGGTATACAGATTCCCTACAATTCTCCCATAGAACAGTTTTGGCCACGCCCACTTTTTGGGGGCGTTTTCATCAAAAAACCGATTTTCATGAAATTTTACATGTAACATCCTCAAACGTTCGACATTATAGCTATATTTGAGTACAAAATGCAATTTGGCCACGCCCACTTTATAGAGAGGAGGATAGGGTATCATACGATCCGTTCCAGACAGATTGTAGCTTTTCTGTATGTTTTTCGAAGCACTTGATATTTTTGTTGGGAAGCCTACAGAGTTGATGACAAGGCCTATTTCTTTCAAAATTTAATTCAATCGCTCTTTGAACGGTATGTAACAATTAAGTCCAAAAGGTTAAGGGATGCTAGAGAACCATGGTTTTCTAATAATATTAAGATGCAAATTGACGATAGAAATAAGGTATATTATCACCAACGAGCAAAATTACAGATCGATAAGGAACAGACTAACTACTGAAATCTAAAATGCTAAGGTGAAATGGTTTTTACTCCTCAAAGCTTAGCTTAAATCAATCTTCCTCAGATCTACGGAAGAACCTTAGAACATTGGAAGTTATTGATAAAGCCTCATTGTCATGTCATTTAGATCCAAATCTCTTGACGGATAATTTTCTCAGCTCTGTTTCTAGCCATATAAATAATATAACAAAGATATTTCTACAAAATAATCAATCAAATAGTCTAGTCTTTCAATATATGTATATCTAAATATGATGTTCTAAAGGCAGTAACTAATATCAAATCAAACGCAACAGAATTTGATGAAATAAATTTGAGATTTTTCAAACTCATTCTACCGTAAATATACATATTATACCTTAACACATATTATTAATTTTTGTATCATGATTTGACAATTCCAAACAGTTGAAAATACGTTAAGGTAGTTCCTGTGCTGAAGAACTGTACTAGAAATAGACCCGATGACTTCAGACAAAAACATACAAAAAAGCTACAATCCATGTGGAACGGATCGTATGATACCCTATCCTCCTTTCTATAAAGTGGGCATGGCCAAATTGCATTTTGTACTCAAATATGGCTATGACGTCGAACGTTTGACGATGTCACATGTAAACTCTCATCAAAATCAGATTTTTGATGAAAACGCCCCCAAAAAGTGGGCGTGGCCAAAAGTGCTGTAAGGGTGAGTTATAGGGAATTTAAATGCCTAAATATTTGGTCTTAACAAAATTTTTCGGTTTCATATAATTTAGTGGAGTTATGAAAAAGTGAGCGCGGCAGCGGGCGGATTTCAAAAATTTTTACACTTGTACTGTACCTATTTCTCTGAAGCCCAGATATGAAATTTCATCCTCCTAGCTCAAAATTTAAGGCCCAAAAAGTGGTGACATATATATACTCTATAGGGTCTATCTCGATTATTTCTCTATGTTATAAACTATGTGTCAAACTTAATATACCCTTAGGATAGGGTATAAAAATAGGTGTAAATAGACGGGCGAACTTTTCTGTGGTAAGACGTAACTTTACATTTTTTAACATGTAAGCACATATTGTTATGTGTGCACCATGCGCAGACTTTGTTTAAATCATTTTGTAGAAGAGAATGGTGGCTAGGGTCTTGAATTTGAAGGAATATTTCGGCGTCGTCAGCATATAACAGAATTTTAGACTGGTCGGGGACATTTACTAGACCATTGACAAATAAAAACAAACAGAAAAGCTACAATCCGTCTGGAACGGATCGTATGATACCCTATCCTCCTCTCTATAAAGTGGGCGTGGCCAAATTGCATTTTGTACTCAAATTAAGCTATAATGTCGAACGTTTGAGGATGTTACATGTAAAATTTTATCAAAATAGGTTTTTTGATGATAACGCCCCCAAAAAGTGGGCGTGGCCAAAACTTTTGTATGGGTGGATTGTAGGGAATCTGAATGCCTAAATATTTGGTCTTAACAAAATTTTTCGGTTTCATATAATTTAGTGAAGTTATAAAAAAGTAGGCGTGGCAGTGGGCGGATGTAAAAAAATTTTACACTTGTACTGTATCTTTTTCTTGGAAGCCCAGATATGAAATTTCAGCGTCCTAGTTAAAAATTTAAGGGCCAAAAATCGGTTTTGTGATGAAAACGCCCTCCAAAAGTGGGCGTGGCCAAAACTTTTGTATGGGTGGATTGTAGGGAATCTGAATACCTAAATATTTGGTCTTAACAAAATTTTTCGGTTTCATATAATTTAATGAAGTTATGAAAAAGTGGGCGTGGCAGTGGGCGGATTTCAAAAATTTTTACACTTGTACTGTATCTTTTTCTCAGAAGCCCAGATATGAAATTTCATCGTCCTAGCCCAAAATTTAAGGCCCAAAAAGCGGTGACATACGGACGGACGGACGGACGGACGGACGGACGGACGGACGGACGGACGGACGGTCATCGCTCAATCGTTTTCGCTATTGATGCTGATCACGAATATATATACTTTATAGGGTCTATCTCGATTATTTCTCTATGTTACAAACTATGTGTCAAACTTAATATACCCTTAGGATAGGGTATAAAAAAGCATTTTGTCATGTCTCTCAAAAGTATTGGAAGTTCTAATGAGAAATCAAATCACATATTGACCTGAATAATATGCTATCTCTGGATCAATCTGATTTCAGGTCAAAACATAGTTGTACCATCGCCACTGTTAAATCATAAAGGACTTAAAACAACAGTTTGACCAGAATAATATTTCCATTTTGTGTCTGTTAGATTTTTCCAAGGCTTTTGATAATTGGGATCACTTTCTTTTGCTGAAAAACTAAGGCAACTGTAAAATTTTAACCAAAACTCTGTAATTTTGATTTCTAGCTATCTTAGTAACAGATTTCAACAAGTCAGTACAGCCTAATGGATTTCTCAGTCTTTGGAAGTACACTCTGGGGTTCCACAAGGATCTATTTTAAGTCCTTTATTATTCTCCCTCTGTATTTTTCTATATAACAATCGGCCTCATTAAAGACTCCGTTGCAATAAGCTCTGTCTTAATCCAACAAAATCGAAAGCTTAAGTCATATCTAACAACTATGTGGATCCAAATTTCTTAGAAAACTCTAAATCTTATGGGTACGACTATATCCTATGTACATAGATGAGGCTAACAACCTATGCATTTATCTTAATAGTTTCTACACTCTCCTGGGAAGCTTATATTATCTTGGCATTTATTTTGGCATTTCATCAAATATGCATAACATAAAACTAAAACTTGTGAGAGCTCTGTTTCTACCAATTATAGCAATATATAGCAATCCTAACTCATCGACTTTCCGTAAATTAGAATTGGTATTTAATTCAGCAATACACTATGAGTATGGTCTCCGAAAATTTGACTGTATTTCAAGGTTTTCGCATTCTATCACTGACTTAGGCAGCATATCAACATTAGAAATTTCATTCTTCTCTTTAACATTCTAAGAACCCTCCATTGATCGGTACCTCTATGAAAAACTGGACTTTGCTCAATCAAATCGGACAAGAAAATGTTTGTTCACGCCATACATCTTTTTCATATGAGACAATGTATACGAATAGATCATCATTGATTAGAGTGTGATCAAACATGTTTGTTTTTCTCCATATGAGACATTGTATATGGATAGATTCTTTGATGGAGTTCACTTGTATAGAGAAGAATTTTTGATTATTGGGACCATGAAATTGGTCTCTGTATTTATGCAAGACTCGATTATTGATAAGTCAGTGGATATGATTGCTCCTTTGTTCCTCTTTGTCTTGAGACAAAGTATACGGATAGATTTTTTGATGGAGTCCACATATCTGCTAGAGAAGCATTTTTGATTACGTCCGAACGAAATTGGTCTCTGTGTTTATGCAAGACTAACTATTGATACATATGTATGGAAGTCAATGGATATGATTTCTCCTTTGTTCCTCTTTGTCATGAGACAAAATATACGGATAGATTCTTTGCTTGATCAATGCGTGTCACCAGTGATTGAAATTTTAATTACCATCAAAAATATGATCGTTGAAACCTCTCTCAATGTCTCTGTTTATAAAAAAGTGTCGATTATTGCTAAAGCAGAGGACATAAATTCTCCTTTTGTTTTTCTCCATATGGGACAATGTATACGGATAGATTTTTTTGATGGAGTTCACATAACTGCTAGAGAGGCATTTTTGATTATTGGGACGACGAAATTGGTCTCTGTATTTATGCAAGACTCGATTATTGATAAGTCAATGGATATGATTGCTCCTTTGTTTCTCTTTGTCTTGAGACAAAGCATACGGATAGATTTTTTAATGGAGTCCACATATCTGCTAGAGAAGCATTTTTGATTACGGGGACCACTGTCCAAACGAAATTAAATATCGAAAGGAGAGTTAATGATCGATCTCTGTGTGTGTGTGTGTATTTATCCAAGTCAGAGGGCAGTGAATTATCCCTTGTTCTCCTTTGTATTTCTCCATATGAGATAGGACATGTGTATGGATTTTGTACATAGAGCACGATCAATGAGCGGGAAAAATTTCAGTATAAATAAGACTTATGAAATTATGTTATTCATAGTAGTACCAGTATGATTCAACAAATCATAACTAATTTCATCGAAGAGTTCGAGAAGGCTTGCTGGGACTACCCAGAATTTGTTGCGGAGGCGACAAAACTTCTGCACGAATATAGGAGAGACCTTAAAACTAACCAGCTGAAAACGCTATTCCATATGATGAAAGTACTGGAGCATCTAGGAGTTAGTGGACAGTTTGATGTCCCTACTATACCAAAAGAAATAAATATTATAGGCAAACTTCTATAATAATAAAAAAAAAATTTAAAAATCAAAATGGTTTTTTCTTTAATTTTAATTTTTCAGAAGGTTTAATTCTTTTTTCTGACGCAGCAAAGAATTTCTATGTAAGCTTTGTAGGAATTTTTCTTCATTGCTTCTTCGTAGGAAATTGATCAATATGTTAAATTGATCTCTGCTGATGATCTGGAAACTCATTTTCCAACTGTCTTCAGTATCATGAAATGTGTTTAGGTCAATCAATGGATGGCTCAAGAGATTTTTGTATAAGTTGCCCTTTTCTATCCATCGAAAGCTGCTCGTTTCTTATCATGCACAGGATGGGAGTAATTGCTCTTTGATCTGGGATATTGGGATCTGATCTGTAATATTTCACTTATTGATCGTCAACATTTTAACTACTTAATAATATTTTTTCAGAGGAAGTAATGAGTTTCTATGTAGTTTTGAAAGAAGTGCAGGTGGATTTACAACAATACGATAAATCACATTTGATTGTGACGATCTCTATTCATTCAGGTGTAATTTTATTTGCCCTCAAGAAAATAATCATTGATGCCGCTTAAACGGATAACGAAAAAATTTTCGTTTATTCACCATAAAGACATAGGACTTGTTGCATCCATTTGTGAGACTATATGAAGCATGGCACTTGTTCTTTGATTTTATATATGTATGTACGCTCCATGCTTCAGAAGTTCCTGTATGATATGCTTTTATTGTAATATTTTACTGTATAAAACAGAGCTGACGAGACGGTTGGATTGACGCTATTCAGTGACGTCAGATGAGCTTGTATTTTGTTAAGTTCTATATTTTCTGACGTAGATAGTAGCATCTGTAAGATTTGAGGATCTCTCTCAAGTTCATTGTATAATTAAGAACGGATTGACTTGTTCGTCGATTCGTAATTAATTTATTACAATCATATTTCAGATATTTCTTGACAAGCCTTATACATCCCTTCATTTGCAGTACCTTCTTAAAGAGACTTGAATGCTGGATATATCCTAGATTGATAGATGGATTAATTCCCAAATTTAACAGATGAGCGTGTCTTTTGTTAAATTTTATATTTTTTCTGACATACAGTAGCATTTCTAAGATCTGAGGATCTTTCGAGTTCATTGCATAACTTAGGGCTGATTGACTTGCTCGTCAATTCATAATTAAAACATACAGAAAAGCTACAATCCGTCTGGAACGGATCGTATGATACCCTATCCTCCTCTCTATAAAGTGGGCGTGGCCAAATTGCATTTTGTACTCAAATATAGCTATAATGTCGAACGTTTGAGGATGTACATGTAAAATTTTATCAAAATAGGTTTTTTGATGATAACGCCCCCAAAAAGTGGGCGTGGCCAAAACTGTTCTATGGGTGAATTGTAGGGAATCTAAATACCCAAATATTTGGTCTTAACAAAATTTTTCGGTTTCATATAATTTAGTGAAGTTATAAAAAAGCTGGCGTGGCAGTGGGCGGATTTCAAAAATTTTTACACTTGTACTGTATCTTTTTCTCAGAAGCCCAGATATGAAATTTCATCGTCCTAGCTCAAAATTTAAGGCCCAAAAAGCGGTGACATACGGACGGACGGTCATCGCTCAATCGATTTCGCTATTGATGCTGATCACGAATATAAATACTTTATAGGGTCTATCTCGATTATTTCTCTATGTTACAAACTATGTGTCAAACTTAATATACCCTTAGGATAGGGTATAAAAATTACAATCATGTTCCAGATGCTTTTTGACAAGCCTTATATGTATGTACATAGGTACATCCCTTCATCTGCAGTACCTTCATCAAAGACACTTGATTGCTGGTTATGTTCTAGATTTGGTTTCATTACCATATTTAATGCATTATAAATATTTCGTATGTACATATGTACATATGTTACTCCGACTGTTCTCATAAAGTATTACTTAATGTAAGTACATTCAATTTATTTATTTTTATTTTTCATATTTCCTATCCCTGACCCACTCTTATCAAATCAACATTACCCTGACTTGTGATAATCCATTATATTCAATGCCTTTGCACAAGTTTACACACACACATTTAGTCACGGGAACCATCTATCGTCACCGATGCCAATAATTCATACACATACAAACTATTTTCCTTCCGCATTCATCACCCCTTTCGCATTCCCAACTCCCATAGCAAGATCAGGAATTATACATATGTATATATATATATGTATATGAATATATATTATTATTAGAGAGAATCCCCCTTTTCGTCTTTCTTAATTTAACAACACACACGGTCCCCCATCTAAGTAGTAACACCACCCGATGCTGCTTGATTTCAACGATCGGTAAATCATGTATTACTCACGATTACATCACGATTACATCCCCTCTCAATCATCCTCCTAAATTAGCATCATTCTCTCAACCAAACAAAAACTCCAACAACATGATCACACAATCCAACGCTCCAGCTATATCCAAAAACAATTAAAAAACCATTAAAATAACATAAACAAATATCCATGCCACCAAACACACACTAATCAACACTATCATATTACAATCTCTCGCACTCACCCCAGATAACAACGATCACGAATTACTCATCCCACTTATAAGATCTCATCCATTCAACATCATCCGCACACACACACACACACACACACACTCCCAGATACAAAATCCATATTCACTCCCACTTCCTAATTACACATCAACTATCATCCACACCCTCACCCACACTTTCTACACTAACCAACTAAATTCCCATCACTGACAGACATAATACATCAAAATTTTAAAATCACACTTTTTACCCCAAAAACCAATCATTTATGACGCGTTTCCCTAAAAATCATCTTTTTGGTTCCCAGGCAGAAGGGGCCTATTACCTACTAATTTGGTAAATGTGTGAACATAATGACAGTTTTTAATGCTTTTCGGGTACATTTTTCAGAGACAAAATGGAGTAGCGCTTAAAAATTGTGGATACTTTGTGTAATTTTATGCAGCCACAAAAAAGTTATGACTCCAAACTCAAAATTATTAAAATTTTTTGCTCCAATTTTTTACTTAAAATGCATTTTTCTCAAAAGTTTTACTTTATAAATTTTTTTTTCTTATAAAACTTTTATCTCTGACAAATTTTCTACAAATTATGTTAAACAACTTTTTGGCAAAAATGGGTTTTAATTGTCTTCAAAACCTCCAAAATTATTCGGAGCTACTTTCCTTTACGGCATATTTGGAAAAAAATTTAAAAAAAATTGTCATATGTAAAATGGCCTCCTAAAAACGAAAATTCTCGTCACTAAAAAGTGGGCGTGGACGTATTGCATTTTCTTTACTGAACTACGATGATAACTTCGAACGTTTGAGGATGTTACATGTAAAATTTCATCAAAATCGGTTTTTTGATGAAAACGCCCCCAAAAAGTGCGCGTGGCTAAAACTATTGTATGGATGAATTGTAGGGAAACTGAATACCTAATTATTTGATCTTAACAAAATGTTTCGGTTTCATATAATTTAGCTAAGTTATGAAAAAGTGGGCGTAAAGCCCGGATATGAAATTTAAGGTCCAAAAAGCGGTGACATACGGACGGACAGACGGACGAACGGACGGACGGACGGTCATCGCTCAATCGATTTCTCTATTGATGCTGATAACGAATATATATACTTTATAGGGTCTATCTCGATTATTTCTCTATGTTACAAACTATGTGTCAAACTTAATATACCCTTAGGATAAATGACTTAGAAATGACAGGTTTTTGGTCGATGTCGCTGTACAGTTCGTCGTTGAATCTCCTCCTCCAAAGCTCGTCAACGCAAACGGGACCGAAAATTTTACAAAGAATTTTTCTCTCGAAACGAACGAGAATGTCTTCATCCGCTTTCGATAAAGTCCAAGTTCAGTGCCATAAAGGACGACTGGCATGTTCAAGGTCTTATATACCTATAGAATCTTGTTAGCTGTTCTGGATAGGACCTTACTACTCATTTGCCTTCTCAGCTCAAAGAAACAGCGATTGGCAAGAGTTATGTGCTTAGAGAGATGTTATTATCAGAGTTTATAGCAGAGCCGAGGTAGAAACAGTCCCTTACTACCTCAAAGTTATAGCTGCCGATTGGAACAGCTAAGGTTTTCCATAGACATTCTCCACAAACTGACGAGTATGCACTGTGGACTTTCCGGATATGAAATCACACTGATAGGGGACAATCAGGTTGTTGACGAGCGATTTCAGACGTTCACACAATATGGTATGACCTTGTACGCGACGTTGAGGGGACTAATATCTCTGTAATTAGCGCAATTCAAGGGGTTTCCTTTCTTCTGGATCGGGCAAGCGATGCTGAGATTCCATTCATAGGGCATACACTTGTCTGACCAAATCTTAGAAATGAGTTGGTGTATGCTCTCTACCAGATCATTTGCTTTGAAAAACTCGGTTGATAGGCCGTCAGGTCCAGCAGCCTTATTGGACTTAAGCTTGGATATTGTTATCCTCACTTCATTTTGGTTAGGTGGACGGAAGTTTTAGGAAACATCGTCTAGATTGAATGGTCCATTCTGCCTGACAGTTGGATGTTAACCCTCGTCGACGTTATACAGTCTGCAGAAGAAGTTTTTCCAAACTCTCAGCGCCGACTGTGACTCTACTATGCATTGATACGTTCTTTTACCTCTTGGTAAATCTTCCGTACATTATTCTCAATATCTTCAATCACGCGTTTCTGGTGCTCTTTTTTCTTTCGAGACACGCATTCGGCAGATTCTGGCGGTCTATTGCGAATGCGGTTTTTTGACGTTATATCTTCTCACAGTAGTTTTTGTCCGTTGTGGCGCTTGGGATATCCGAATTTGTACTTTGACTGTAACAAGGTAGTGAACCAAGTCGATGTTGACTGCTCTGAAGGTTCGGACATCCAGAATACTGGAGGCATTCCTTACGACGATAGTAATGTGATCAATTTGATTGATTATTTAGTGATATTGTGACGTTTCGATTCGCCGCAAAGTCAATAAGCGTAAGTCAGTTTCCAGACGTGGTGTTGTATAGGCTTTGCCGGTCAATTGTCCTAGAAAAGATGTCTTTCTTGCCTATCTTTGAGTTAAAATCACCTAGCATGATTTTATCCACACATAGAATATTGCTCATATGTTTTGTTGAGGAGCCCGTAGAAACATTCTTTGGTGGCGTCGTCCTTGTTCTCTGTGGAGGCATGAGCGCACATTAAGCTTACGTTCGCGAATTTAGCCTTGATGCGGATTTTCATAAGACGTTCGCTCACGTGTCGAAATCTTAAGACTTCTTGGCTAATTCTGCCACGTATGAAATCCACATCCGAATAAGCGCTGCTTCTGTTCCCTATACCAATCATCATAGTATACGTCACAGTTTTTCATTCTCCTTTTACCGGCATCGCACTTCCTGGATGGCGGTGATATCTGCATTATCGCAATCTACGGTCTCTGCTAATTGTTCGGCTGCACGAGGCCTTTTAAGGGTCCGATTCGCCCTTGATTCGTTTGCTGGGGTCGTCAACAGTAGGATCAACTTCCCATGGTAGGGAATTTACTCCGAAGCACAACCCCCAACCTGGAGGGCCGGTTTCCTTTTATACCCGTAGGACAAGAGGCCGGAGTTTCCGGAGTCAGTTCCCCTCTTCGTGCGCTGCCGTTGACCCATTAAGGGTTTATCCGCCACCAACTCTTTTCCAATTCCCTGGATCAGTATTAGAGATCCATATTAACCTTGGATTCAAATATGTCGAAGCATCTTATATAGGTATAACATTAATAACTCGACCCGACTGGAACAGTAAACGCCACCGTTGATTCCATTTAGGAAATTCGTCTGCTAACGCCTCACAGACTGGTATTTGAGACAAAAAGCTGGCCAAAAATCATAATTCAAACTTTAATGTATAGAGCTGGCGTTGAGTCCCAAAATAGTTACTTAAATATGACGTTATGTGGTAGCTTTTCCACCCCAGACGGCTTTACCAGATAGATGGGATAGTAGCCAATTCATGGCAATCACTTGATACGTTCAGTCTTTGTTTTCTGCATTACCGTACAATAACAAACTTGCGTTTAATTTTTTTCATGTTAGAAGTGGTTTTAGTGAAAATATTTATCATGAATATGTCTAGGCAAGGTATGTATTTTATATTGGAGCAATTTTTATAACTCTGTATTGTTATTTCTTTTCTTTTACCGCTCTACAAACCAGACTAAAACTAAGTGCATTTTTGCATACTTTTAAATATAAACGAATGTTTTAAATAACTTTGTACTCATTTTTACTACATCAAAGTTATATGATATGATACCTTAGAGTATCTATTTTGATAAAATAATGTAGAAGTTTTCCCAAGTTTACACAAAAATAAAATAAAGGTGTAAATATAGCATATATATATATACCTAAAGCTGGTTATGGTAATACCAATGACGGCAACAGGTCCCGGAGATTTTTTAGCGACATAAATGTAGCAGCTACTATCACAAGGATTAACCACGAGTCAATTCGCCGATTTAAAATAATATTAGAAGTAATATCTTCGAGTTTCAATATAATTGTCGAAAAATTTGGTACATACGCTACAAAATATTACGTGCAATTGTATGCCTGTATATATCGCATACTCTGTTACCGATTGGCCAATTATTGGAAGAGGCTGCAGAAGCAAGAAATAAGCATTTTCGCCAGTACAGGGAAGGCTGTGCAAGAAAAATTTCAAGGAGAGATTGTAATGAGGACATATTAAACAGGCTTCTGTTGACCTCAGATCCATTTTTGAGTAGCATTAGGCATAATGTTAAAACTCATTAAACTCGCAACTTAAAATATCACGAAAAAGATCTAAGAATTGTTTCGCAACAGGAGACAGTAGACTCCAATTTTTAGACCTAAGTAACAGGAGCACAAATGTCTGGAGTCAAACTTGAGCAAGACTCTTAAACATTTAGGCTCTGGTTTATGTACCTACATATATGTATAACTGTTGCGGCTTCATAAACTAATTTTAACTGTGTTCTTTCCCGTCGGTGATGTAGCTGTGTAATACGATTTAAGTTGGCTAAATTTTTAGGTCGGTTATAGCGCTTACCTGCAGTAAGGTCGAGTGTTTTATATTTAGCTGGAGTAATAAAAGTATTTACGAATGTGCCATAGGAGATGGTATTTTATAGGAGGTGGTACGACTACGTAAAACATTGTCCACAGCGCAACGTTGGCGTGTTAGTAATAATACTAGTGCCCACTCATCTACCTACATACATATGTAAAACATCTTTCACCGTACACCGAAGAAGTAATGATAAATGTACATTCATATATGAACATATATGTATATATGTAGGTAAATATGTATGTAATTCTTGATCTTACATTTGACCAATGATACAAATTATATATACATATGTATGTACATACATACATATCTATAAACGTATAACTTTTACGTTTTTGTTTGCCCATATACATATGTATATACATACATATACGAATATATGTACATACATACATACGAGTAAGTACATTTCATATGTAAGTACATATGTATGTACATGCATCTATTTTTGGCTTTTTGTATTTATAGAAAAATCTTGTCTGTTCCAAAATATTCCATTAATTATAGGGCTAAAGATATGATACAACAAAAACCATGAATCTGCCATCCAACAAATAAGAGAACCATCGTTACCATCATTAAATCGTGGAGAGATTCTGACTCCGCCTCTCTTCGCCTACGCTGAGCAGTTTGGGTAAACAGAATATTGAGGATGAACCGAAAGCTTTCACTTCATATGGAACAGTTGGTTGTATCACGTGCCAGAGTAATTGCATTCGTGTATTCAAGAAATGACAGCGAACGCTGATGGTTGCTAGTGGGTCGAAGCTGCATGTGGTACGTTCGTTAGATTGATAATGAATAGCAACTCGTGTCATTTTTGATTGGGATCAACTGTTTACGATGAATGTACATCCATACGTAGTATGTACGTTTACACAATAAATACAAATAAGATTAAATTAAGGATGGCTTTTTCATGAGAGTATAATTTATATCAAATAGCGGAACGCAGACATTAAATCTCTGAATATTTTTTTAATGCTAAAAAAGTAAGAAGTGTGTCAGATAGTATGTATAAAGTTATTCCAGAGCAAAGTCTCAAATTGGCGAGAGTGATTTCTCTAGTCAAAACAGAATGTACAAAGTGTACGATGGGAATAGCAGATACTTGCTTCTGCATTTTTCTATTTCTTTGCAAACACAGTTGACTCTTTCTAAGTATAATTTTTACGGGAGATCAAAATTAGTTCGAGTTAGAGGAATTTTTTGAAAAAAAAAACGTGTTAAGGGATTAATTATTATTTTTTTATATGTTTTTTTTTTTTTTGTAAATCTATTTCATTAATAAAATCCTTTAAAGTTATAAACCCAGTGATGGAGTGAAAGGGTAGTGATGGGTGGCACAAGCACGCTCACGCCAGCCGCAGCTTCTCACTAATCACTATCAACTCCTACTTTACACCACCACGAAGTTGGCTGCTGGGTGCCTAGTACCCCGACTGGAGATTTTGTAACCAACCTCTTTGGAAGGTTGTTGATGGCACCGAACGAGAGAGGGGCGAGGAGTGTTTTCTCAATAAGGGACTTCCTCTTGCTCCAGGCGGCAGCGGACGAACGCTAACGTCTACAGTTCCAGTCAGGTTGAACTATCAGTGTTATCCCTATATGAACTGCTGCAACATATTTGAATTCCAGGTTTATAGGGATCTCCAATTCTGAGCAAGAGTATTGGAAAAGAGTTGGTGACGGATGACATGGAAAAACTTCTTCTGCAGACTGCATAAAGGTGACGAAGACCAACATTCCGCTGTCAAAGCAGCTGGAAATGACCTGGTACTCATTTATAAGATTTGGTCATATGAGTGTATGCCTGATGAATGGAATCTCAGCACCTTTTGCCCGATTCACAAGAAAGGAGAGCCTTTCAACTGCGCCAATTACAGAGGTATCAGTCTCCCCAACAACCTGATTGCGCCCTATCAATGTGGTTTTAGACCAGGAAAGTCCACAGTCGAATAAATTTTCACACTTGGTAGATCTTGGAGAAAACCCAAGAAGACCAAAATGATACCTACCAACTTTTCATCGATTTTAAGGCCGCATATGACAGGTCATGGAAACGCTGATAAATCGTCAGCTTATGAAATATCTTGAATCAGGAAAGCTCCTCAATGACCGTCAGTATGGTTTTCGTAGCAAAAGGTCCACTGGTGATTTGATGGTATATCTCACCGAAAAGTGGAACCACTCTCTGCATCATTCTGGTGAATGTAAGATTGTTGCGCTTGATATTTCAAAGGCATTTGACAGAGTTTGGCATCAAGCTCTTTTGTCGAAAATGCGTGCATTTGGCATCGATGAATCTCTTCTTCAATGGATTAGAAACTACCTTTCGGAACGTTCAATTCAAGTTGTCTTGGACGGTTTCAAGTCTGCTATCCACCATATAAATGCTGGTGTTCCCCAAGGCTCCGTTTTGTCTCCGACTCTCTTTCTTATATTCATAAATGATCTCTTGTCTGCTACTTCTAATCCAATACATTCCTTCGCTGACGACAGCACCCTCAGCTTCTCATATTCGTTCCCAGACTCACGTCCCTGCTCTTCGGCGTATGTTAAGCTCATTAAATTCCGATCTTGACAGTATAATTAAATGGGGTATAAACAACAGAGTGGAATTTAATGCTTCGAAAACCCAATGCTGTCAGCTGTCGCTCAAGCGTAACCTTAACCCCTTGCCATTATCAATGAATGGCACTTGCATCGTCGAAACCGAAAAACTTTCCATTCTCGGTACGTGTGTTAACGACCAGCTTCGTTGGAATGATCACATATTCGAATCCGCCAAGAATGCTGCGAAATGTTTAGGATTCCTTAAACGCTGCAAGAAGTTCTTTACCCCCTCTGATCTGGCTACAATATATAAGGCATACATCCGCCCCAAGCTCGAGTATAATGCTCATATCTGGTCTGGTGCTCCTAAGACCTCTTTTCACCTGCTGGATAGAATTCAAAATCGAGCGTTAAAACTAATAGGGAACAGAAGCATAGCGGAGTCTATTGACTCGCTCCAACATCGCAGAAATGTCTCTTGCCTTTCCTTATTCTATCGCTTTTTTCACAAACAGTGCTCCAGCGAAATAGCCAGTTGCATTCCGCCCCTTCATCAATTTTCTCGCAATACCCGACACGCTTTGAATGCTCATCAGTATACCCTCAAGCTTATTTTCGGACGTACCGTCAAGTATAGAGATTCTTTCATAAACCGTACAACACGAATGTGGAATGCTTTACCAAGCTATATTTTTCCCTCACAGTATAATCCACAAACATTTAAAACCAACGTCCATCGGTATCTCCTATCTTCTCTTCCTAATTTCCCTAATGCCCGCGCTGTGTCTTGACATTAAAAGGGTAGTAATAAGCCCTTGAGCGCGAGTAAATTATAAAAAAAAAAAAAAATACGGCACGACGTCTAGTCTTGGCACCTTGCCAAACTCATCAGATTGTGCAGAATGGCGATGGAATAAAGATCTGACCGATCACTGTCATGTAATATTTTTTACTTTATAGTTGAAAGAATTGTGTGAAACTCACAAGCTAACAGCGGAGGCACAATCTTTCAAAAGTCTGCGCAACTACTAGCGTACGCCGACGATATTGTCATAATTGGTAGAACTCAGCTGGTTATTACCGGTGTGTTCGCTGGTATTTAAATCGATGCTGCCAAAATTGGTTTAGCAGCAAACCAGGGCTAAACCAAGTATATGCTGTCAACGAGTAGGGACACACAACGTAGACGAATTGGACATAATGTCGCAATCGACAGCTATAACTTTGAGGTAGTAAGGAACTTTGTCTACCTTAGGTCTGCTATCAATTCTGAAAACGGCACCTCAGCAGAAATAAAACGAAGAATAACTCTTGTCAATCTTTGTTTCTTTGGGCTGAGAAGGCAATTGAGTAGTAAGACTCTATCCCGAAAAATTAAGAAGACCCTATATATGTAGGACCTTGAGCAATTGCGGATAATGTTCGGTCTCGTTTGCGTTGACGAGCTTTGGAGAAGAAAATTCAACAACATCGACCTAGTTAAAAAACTGCGCATCAGTCGTTTGAGATGGCTAGGACATGTAGAGCATATGGACACCAGTAGAGTCTGCGAAAACGCAGTAGATGAAGACATCGCCATATGTGGCGCGCACAAGTAGAAGGGGACCTCAACCGACTTGAAGAGTGCAACTGGACACAGTTAGCTAAGGACCGGAGGACCGGGCTAACAGGTTCAACCCGAACTTTAGCGCCACCTAAGTAAGTAAGTAAGATGGAGTTAAAGGAAAGGGTATAGGGAATTTAATAGTTGGTAGGAAAAGGAAAGAGAGTTATTTGAAGATGCGTGTTGACTTTAAATCTTTCTATATCATAATTTGTTGAAAAAATATTGAGGAAGACAAGTCATTCCACATACATACGTGTTGATTTGCTAAAGAACGAGATTCTGAATTTCACTTTACGATCGAAAATGGTTTTCAAAGATAAGGGTGTGCGGAAGAGTCCGCTTGTGTAGTACAAATAAACTGACGACAGGCGGGGTGCAACTATAGATTTTATCCGAACAACTGTGGTGAAAATATCGGTACAGGACTGATAAGCATTAAATATTTCGACTATGCTCTAGCGAAAAGATTTGGTCGCAAATTGAAAGGTAACCGATCAATTTACATACGTGATGCTGGACACGATCCAATAAACTCAAACAAGTTGGGGGAGTTGCCGACGAATATAAACTTTATAGATAGTAGCCAAGTCTACAGAACTGAAAAACGTTTACATCTCTTGAGGAACCCGAGGCACTTAGTGCCACTTTTTGCAGCTTCGGAAATCTGATGATACCAGCGAAGGTCTGAGGTAAATTGCAGGCCAACGATTGATAAGCCATTAGATTCCTCAATATCATCTCTATTCATTTATAGTTTTCCCTAGGATACACCAGCATTGGTTGAGAATGAGGTAGAAGTATATCCGTCCAATACAACAAGTATCGACCGATTATCTAAAAAGGCTTGCAATAAATGATGAAAAGATGCTACTGAAACCGTAAGATTGAATTTTGATTAAGAGGGCGCTGTGCTACACTCTATTGAAAGAAGGGTAGGTTTTATAACCCTTTTAGGGATCGGCTGGAAGTGCGCGACTTTCCACCTATCTGGAAAGATGCCTGTAGAGTATGATACATAGGCTCACGTATAGGTTTAGCCAGGGTAGAAGAACACCTCTTCAAAACTAGTGGCGGGATCTCATCTGGACCTGCAGATTTGTTACTATTAAGATCTTTTAGTTCTCGACCTACTGAGCGGTTCGGACAAATATGGTGGTAGAGAAATATCTGGCAAGGTGGAATTGGCAGGAAATATAGCTGCTACCTGATTGGATTTCTATAGAGAGTCAGTGATACTTTAATCGTTGTGGACTAGAGCTGGGACGGACGATAAGGCGAAGTATTTGATTGAGTTTTCCTCAGAAGGTGTTTGGCGTCATAACGCATAAATCTCTTTTCTCTCTTCAGGACGGCATTCGAACAAGTCGAATTGAACTAGAGTTCTTGTTTTGGTTTAATACCTTAACAGTTTTACTCGGGATGAAGGAACTAAGTCTGATCAATTTTCTTTTCTTTTGACGTTCTGTCTCAATCTACTCAATCGCAATATGTAATGTTTATACCAAGGGTTAAGTTTGATACATAGTTCGTAACATAGAGAAATAATTGAGATATGTAGATCCTGTAAATAAAGATCCTGTAAGTATATAAAAAAAAAAAAATACAAATTTTTGGCGCGACAGGTCCATGGGACCCAGGGCCCAACCATTCGTGTTGTGCGTGTTATATTCTTCACACGAATGGAAGGGGCCTACTGTTAAATGCCGGATCCGAACGGCAATTTTGAGAAGCTTTTTCATGAAAGTTTTACTCTCGGATGTTTGTCAGACGCTCGCGAGAGGTGGGGCCGTGAAAGAAATTTTAGGTGTTGTCTGGGGATTGAACCTGGAACCCCTCGCTCCGTAGTCCAACGCACTAAACACTTGAGCCACGGTGCCCAAAGTAAGTATATACTATATATTAATTCGTGATTCGTCGTGAATCGTCGTGAATCGTCCCTATGCCACCACCTTCTGGGCTTTAAATTTTGAGCTAGGAGGATGAAATTTCATATCTGGGCTTTTGAGAAGAAGAAGCAGTACAAGTGTATTTTTTTTTAAATTCACTCACTCACGCCCACTTTTTTATAACTTCACTATTTTACATGAAATTGAAAAATTTTGTTGAGAACAAATATTTAGCTATCCAGATTCTTTACAATTCACCCGTCTTTAGCCACGCGCACTTTTAAGCAAGATTTCGATGAAATTTTACATGTAACATCCGCAAACGTTTGAAGTTATAGTCGTAGTTCATTAAAAAACATACAGAAAAGCTACAATCCATCTGGAACGGATCGTATGATACCCTATCCTCCTCTCTATAAAGTGGGCATGGCCAATTTGCATATTGTACTCAAATATAGCTATAATGTCGAACGTTTGAGGATGTTACTTGTAAAATTTTATCAAAATAGGTTTTTTGATGATAACGCCCCCAAAAAGTGGGCGTGGCCAAAACTTTTGTATGGATGGATTGTAGGGAATCTGAATGCCTAAATATTTGGTCTTAACAAAATTTTTCGGTTTCATATAATTTAGTGAAGTTATGAAAAAGTGGGCGTGGCAGTGGGCGGATTTCAAAAATTTTTACACTTGTACTGTATCTTTTTCTCAGAAGCCCAGATATGAAATTTCATCGTCCTAGCTCAAAATTTAAGGCCCAAAAAGCGGTGACATACGGACGGACGGACGGTCATAGCTCAATCGATTTCGCTATTGATACTGATCACGAATATATATACTTTATAGGGTCTATCTCGATTATTTCTCTATGTTACAAACTATGTGTCAAACTTAATATACCCTTAGGATAGGGTATAAAAAATGCAATACTAATTGGAGAGGAAGGAGAATAGGGAATCATACGATCCACATACGCACCACAAGTATTGGTTTCGTTAAAAATTTCGAACTTCAGATTTTAATCAAACTTGGCGTTACTATGATGGAGAAGTCCAAAAAGTGGGTATGTCAATTCTAGACAGACAGACATCTAGTCTGGATGTCTGTTTGTGAGATATTCCCCAGAGGTAAAATTGGAATTTTCGTTCTAACCTCTAAATTAAGGATACTTTACTTAGGGCCGATTTCACTAAATATGGATTTTCTCGACAACGTCTCTAATGATTTAGATAAAATAAAATGTCATGTGAGTTAGTTTGGCCGTGTGCTATGAGGTGGTATACCACATTTAGCGCTAAAAATGTGTAAAATGGTAATTTTTAAAATTTGTTAATAACTGAGTATAACTGAATATAAGACA
The DNA here is from genome assembly GCA_905220385.1 of Xylota sylvarum. Lineage (NCBI taxonomy): Eukaryota > Metazoa > Arthropoda > Insecta > Diptera > Syrphidae > Xylota > Xylota sylvarum. The sequence goes on along the minus strand of LR999957.1, from coordinate 61,965,600 downwards.
TGCGCAAAGATATGGCTTACCAAATTTTGAAATGGCTACGCCCAGTTCTTAAAACTTTCCCATATTTTCAGAATGATTAGGACACAATATAACTATAGGCGATACAATTCCCTTTAGTACACTGATACGTAATATAGAACCCCGCCCACTTTTTGGGGCGTTTTTTAAAAAAAAAGTTCATTGAAATTTTGCAGATAACATCCGTTAAAAGTTATCATGGTAGTGCCCTCAAAAATACAGAATAACATGCCCACTTTATTAGGCATCATGTGTAAGAAGAACAAGACTTGAATTTCAGTGCATATAAGTTTGTAAACTTATTGCATTAAGGTGCAAGTACGTACGACCCAGTATCGCACTTTATTTAATCGTGTACTAATATTTATATGTGGCCCGATTATTCGAATGCCAAGTATTAATTATTTAACAAAGAGAGCAAATTTTCTCCAATGAGATTAATTCGGGCATGAAAGGCTTAAATTGTACCAACTTTCTGGAAAAGCATTGTCCGTGTTATTCCTACCGAACGGATTACATACTACTATCCAGCCGCTTATGCTGAATGCAAATGAACAATATATGTATATGTGTACATTTATGCATTCTTTTTGTGTTCAGTGTGAGATTCTATCCTATGTACGTATGTACATACAGTGCGGTTCATTTGAATAGACGCACCAGAGTTATGTTTTAGATCTTGATTTTTTTTCGTCATATGTGGATCAAAGAGAAAAAAAAACCTATTTAGCAGAAAGGTACATTAACATTGAATAAGACAAACATAATTTCAAACTTGATAAGAGTCCCATAACGGTAGTCTTACTCTCTTTTTATACCCTATCCTAAGGGTATATTAAGTTTGACACATAGTTTGTAACATAGAGAAATAATCGAGATAGACCCTATAAAGTATATATATTCGTGATCAGCATCAATAGCGAAATCGATTGAGCGATGACCGTCCGTCCGTCCGTCCGTCCGTCCGTATGTCACCGCTTTTTGGGCCTTAAATTTTGAGCTAGGACGATGAAATTTCATATCTGGGCTTCTGAGAAAAAGATACAGTACAAGTGTAAAAATTTTTTAAATCCGCCCACTGCCACGCCCACTTTTTCATATCTTCACTAAATTATATGAAACCGAAAAATTTTGTTAAGACCAAATATTTAGGAATTCAGATTCCCTACAATCCACCCATACAAAAGTTTTGGCCACGCCCACTTTTTGGGGGCGTTTTCATCACAAAACCGATTTTTGGGCCTTAAATTTTTAACTAGGACGCTGAAATTTCATATCTGGGCTTCCAAGAAAAAGATACAGTAGAAGTGTAAAATTTTTTTACATCCGCCCACTGCCACGCCTACTTTTTTATAACTTCACTAAATTATATGAAACCGAAAAATTTTGTTAAGACCAAATATTTGAGTATTTAGATTCCCTACAATTCACCCATACAAAAGTTTTGGCCACGCCCACTTTTTGGGGGCGTTATCATCAAAAAACCTATTTTGATAAAATTTTACATGTCAAACATCCTCAAACGTTCGACATTATAGCTATATTTGAGTATAAAATGCAATTTGGCCACGCCCACTTTATAGAGAGGAGGATAGGGTATCAGACGATCCGTTCCAGACGGATTGTAGCTTTTCTGTATGTTTTTAATAATGTGTACTGCCTCCACCATTAGATATAACTTCAAAAATTCTATTTTTCAAAGAGTCATATAAGCTTTTAAGGTAATTCAAAGAAATCTTGGCCCAAGCAGCTTTAATAGCCGCAATTAGCTCTTGATTGTCTTGATATTGCTTACCTCCTCTGTAAATTTCACGGACAAGCCATCCCCAAACATTTTCAATAATATTGAGATCTGGCGAATATGGAGGCCAGTCCAAAATTTGAACGTTCTCACTGGCAATCCATTCTTTAACAACGCGTGAATTGTGTATAGGCGCGTTATCCTGTTTAAATATCCATGAAATAGGTCCGAAAAGTTCCTTTATCGCGGGAAAAGCTGCTTCTAAAAGAGCTTTGTAAGAAATACCAGTCATTTTGTTGGAAACGATTACCAATTCCAAAGCACCATAGTATGATATCGCACCCCATACCATGACTCCTCCTTGTCTCGAATGATGACGGTCCAAAAACATATTTTCTTTCCGCAGATCGTGAAAGTAATAGTTGTAGCCATCAGGTCCATCTAAGTTAAACTTCTTTTCATCCGAAAAGACAACTTTACTCCAATTTCTTGAGACCGCTTCAATGTCCACATCCCATGTCATGTGAGACCTTGCAAATTCAAGGCGCTGTTGCTTACGTGCTCGATTAAGCGGTGGTTTGTTTTGTAGTTTTGTAAGCTTTAAGTGTGGAGCACTCACAATTACACGACGCACAGTGGATTTGCTACAAGAAACCCCAGCTAGTTCCCTAATTTTGTTTGTGGATTGAGCAGAATTAGATGCTAGTCTTTGAATTTTCCGCTTGTCTTGTGGTGTTATAACTTTCGCGATCCTTCCTTTGTAGTTATTTCCATAGAATTCACCATTTTTGATAAAGTTTCTTATAACATGTTCACTTCTACCAATTTTACGGGCTATTTAACGGTTTGAAAAGCCTTCCGAAAGGTAAGCTTCAACTTTAGCTCTTTCTTCCAAACTTAACACAGTTTTTCTGCCCATTTTAATAAAATTAGTAAAAAAAAGATGTGCCTCACTTTCTAATTAACTTTTTACTGCTCTTTGTCCAAGCACTTGTTGTTAACTAATCAATTTAACCGGTGCGACTATTCAAATGAACCGAAAAAATGCTTACGGTTTTGAATGGTATGTGAAAAAGAGAGTAAGAAAACCGTTATGGGACTGTTATCAAGTTTGAAATTATGTTTGTCTTATACAATTTTAATGTATCTTTCTGCTGAATAGGTTTTTTATCTCTTTGATCCACATATGACGAAAAAAAATCAAGATCTAAAACATAACTCTGGTGCGTCTATTCAAATGAACCGCACTGTACATATAAACAGAAGTGTAGATCTACGAACATAATAACCAAAAGTCAAAGGTAAAATCGTCCTGAAGAGTAGTGGTAGCATTACGCTCGATTAATCTTTGACTACAATTGATTTTTTTTAATTTCATTTAATGTCATAAGCTGATTAAATTGTATGCACATCAAATGAAGTGTGCACAACGTAGCTTTACACTCAGAATAGCATTTATTATGGCGCCTACATACCTGCGTCAACAATTTTTCAGTGACTAGGTTTTTAACCGTATGTGTGCCTCTCCGAACGTTGGATACCTTGTCGTGGTGGGGTGGCTTAATTAGATGAACAGGATGTACTACCGGGTAGTTAACTGCTGGAACACAATGATGTCGCTGTCGTAGTCGTAGTCGCTGTCACTTGATGTCGCATACCTTCTTAAAAAAATTCATTCACAATTAAGTCGTATAATTACATATGTATGTCATTTTAAATGAGAACTGGACGAAAATGTATTTATTAAATTCAAATAAAAACATACAGAAAAGCTACAATCCGTCTGGAACGGATCGTAGGATACCCTATCCTCCTCTCTATAAAGTGGGCGTGGCCAAATTGCATATTGTACTCAAATATAGCTATAATGTCGAACGTTTGAGGATTTTACATGTAAAATTTTATCAAAATAGGTTTTTTGATGATAACGCCCCCAAAAAGTGGGCGTGGCCAAAACTGTTCTATGGGTGAATTGTAGGGAATCTAAATACCGAAATATTTGGTCTTAACGAAATTTTTCGGTTTCATATAATTTAGTGAAGTTATAAAAAAGTAGGCGTGGCAGTGGGCGGATGTAAAAAAAATTTACACTTGTACTGTATCTTTTTCGTGGAAGCCCAGATATGAAATTTCATCGTCCTAGCTCAAAATTTAAGGCCCAAAAAGCGGTGACATACGGACGGACGGACGGACGGACGGACGGACGGACGGTCATCGCTCAATCGATTTCGCTATTGATGCTGATCACGAATATATATACTTTATAGGGTCTATCTCGATAATTTCTCTATGTTACAAACTATGTGTCAAACTTAATATACCCTTAGGATAGGGTATAATGAATTGAAGGATTCGGTTTTCAAAATAAATTAGTTTAAAACTGGATGTGATAGATTCCACAACATTTCATATGATTTCGCTAATTCAATAAATTTTTCCCCACTGCCTACTATTTAGCCTCGTGGCGCGACAAATTTTAAATATTGCCCAACTCATACGAATACGGCTACGACTACGACTACGACAGCGATTCATTGTATTCCCCTTTATTCATTTGTCTGCATTTCATTTTTATACCCTATCCTAAGGGTATATTAAGTTTGACACATAGTTTGTAACATAGAGAAATAATCGAGATAGACCCTATAAAGTATATATTCGTGATCAGCATCAATAGCGAAATCGATTGAGCGATGACCGTCCGTCCGTCCGTCCGTCCGTCCGTATGTCACCGCTTTATGGGCCTTAAATTTTGAGCTAGGACGATGAAATTTCATATCTGGGCTTCTGAGAAAAAGATACAGTACAAGTGTAAAAATTTTTGAAATCCGCCCACTGCCACGCCCACTTTTTCATAACTTCACTAAATTATATGAAACCGAAAAATTTTGTTAAGACCAAATATTTAGGCATTCAGATTCCCCACAATCCACCCATACAAAAGTTTTGGCCACGCCCACTTTTTGGGGGCGTTTTCATCACAAAACCGAGTTTTGGGCCTTAAATTATAAAACTAGGACGCTGAAATTTCATATCTGGGCTTCCAAGAAAAAGATACAGTACAAGTGTAAATTTTTTTTACATCCGCCCACTGCCACGCCTACTTTTTTATAACTTCACTAAATTATATGAAACCGAAAAATTTTGTTAAGACCAAATATTTAGGTATACAGATTCCCTACAATTCACCCATAGGACAGTTTTGGTCACGCCCACTTTCTGGGGGCGTTTTCATCAAAAAACCGATTTTGATAAAATTTTACATGTAACATCCTCAAACGTTCGACATTATAGCTATATTTGAGTACAAAATGCAATTTGGACACGCCCACTTTATAGAGAGGAGGATAGGGTATCATACGATCCGTTCCAGACGGATTGTAGCTTTTCTGTATGTTTTGACAGGACGTACGACTACGACTACGACAGCCACAGCGACATCATTGTGTTACAGCAGTAACACTACTCTATCAGAGCTGAATGTGATTCGAAAACTAAGATCCAACAACCTTTAACTCCAAGGTGGTAAGTCGCCACGCCGAGTGAGATGTGTATAGGAAAGGACCGAGCGACCTTCTGATGGGTGTTACTGATATGGGAAGGGAGGGGGAGTGGATGTTGTTTACTTGAATATCTTCAGAGGTGCTCTTTTAGTGGTACTTGACACTCTTCCTTTCAATTTCAGAGAAATACATAGGTGTAAGGGAAATAACCTTGGAAATCCAAGGCATGATTTTGTGAAACTGTAGGGAAGTTGACCATCCTTTGGGATAGACTTTCATTCTCAAGGATGTGGAGAGACTGATCACCTTTGTTTTGGGGGAAAGCAAAGAGATTATCCTGGCAAGACTCAGCTTGGGAAGCCACCCGGTAGGGCGACAAAGTGGTGAACCTCAACACTAGTCGGGCGGGAGGAGGGTCCGTACCGGGAAAAACTTAGGGTGGTTCAATTGAACCTTCACCACAGCAAAGCTGCATCAGCTATGTTGGCCAGATGTTTTGTGGAGGATTAGAGGACTACCTGAAAGTATTGCCACTTTACACCATGTGCAATCTGGCGAAACAGTTAGATCTTGTGTACTGTTAAGGCACGGAGTTCAGGCGGTTATGCTACCGTAACTATGTGCCCCTGACCTTGTCGCTGTGCGTATAGTAGCAGCTGCAGGCAGTTTTGTCATGGCATCTGCATACCTGCCGTATGACTCCCTAGAGCCTTCCCGACAAAGAGGTGGAGTCTCTGGTAAATATCTGCAGGGATAGGATCAAAGATCTAATGATTGGTTGCGATGCTAATGCATATAGCACAGTTTGTAGTGTGCAAAGAGCTAACTATTGTTAACAGAGGAACAGAACCGACCTTTGTGGATGCAAGTTATTGATGTAACTTTGTGTAGTAATAGAATGCTTGATAGAATATTAAATTGGAAGGTAATGGATCAGGCAATGATGTCGGACCGTAGCCAACCAGAAAACTGTAAAGAAGCAGTTAGATAGGGTCCAACGTCTGGCATATTTAGATATCGCCAGTGCAATACGAACGACAGGAACATGCGCAATGGAAGTGATCCTAGGTATTCTGCCGCTGGACTCATTTATTAAGAAAGCGGCATCGACAGCACTTGGCAATGGCGCGGTACTATCTATGGTCATAGGAAAATCAGGGATCCCGTGAAAAAAGAGATTAGGGAGTTGAATATGCCCATGGATGGAATAAAGAGAATGCGTGTTACCAAAAAGTATCACAAAACTCTTATCGAGGATGAAACACTTCCGGAAAAGAAGATGGGAGATATAATCATCTTTATAGATGGTAGAACGGGAGGATGTATCTTCTCAGAGGAACTTGAACTAGGCTGTCATATTAGTCTGGGGAAATATACCTCAGTCTATCAAACCTGAAAGAGGGTCAGGTTGCAGGTAAAAACATTGTTATAGCACTGGACAATCAATCAGTGATTAGACGGATGGAGCAAATAGATATCAATACATCACTGGCATTAGAATGTGTTCATAAGTTCTATGAGTGCTCATCTCGAAATGAGATGACGCTGCTCTAGGTGAGGGGGCATGCACGGACTGAGGGGAACGAAAAGGCTGACTGCCTAGCAAAGCAAGAGCCAACCTTGGAGTTCTCTGGTCCGCAACCATTTGCTGCAATTGGCAGAGGAATGGTAGAACATCTATTTAATAACTAGGCCGCGGCGGAACACCACAGAAGGTGGTGAATCGTGAAAGGTTGCAGGCAGGCGAAAATGGCTATTAAAATGCCGATTGGCACCACTCATAGAGAAGTTCTAAACTTAGGGCGAAGAACACTGAAATGGTGGTAGCGTTATCTACAGGTCATGGAAATTTTGGGAATTACCTAAAGAAAAAGTGAACAATGCCTGGAGGAAGTCGGGACGGCAGCATATACATATATTGTGTCAACGTTCAGCTATCAGAAGAATGGAAGTCCTCGGGAGCCGCTGGGTAGAACGCAGAAGATGAACCAGATTTTTGTTAAACAAATAGTAGCGTTGACACGAAGAATCAAAGCCAGAGAAGAACTGTGGAGAAATCCAGAGAGACTCTCGAGCTACGATGGATCGGGGGAGAGAGACGAAAAGGGACCTGGTTTGCAATATCTCTAATAATATATATATAACCGTATGTGTGACAATTATTCCGTAGATTTAAAACTTTCTTTTTGAATAACCTCTTGATTTTTACTACTTTACTATACTTTAGTTAGGAGAAGTGTTTAAGACTCAGAATAGCTTATGCTAAAACTAAGAATGGTCTCCGCACAATCTTATTGTTGGTATTTCAAGCAAATCCTTCCACTCATGCATACATTCAAACAAAGACTGCTTACTGACAATTAGTAATAGTATGGTTTGGTCTAAACTCGTTCAAAAGTAAATACCCTAGTGCTTCAAGGTTTCGCTAAAATGGTATCATATTAGTTATGATATCATTATTCGATACTGCTATGCAGGGACCTGTGTAACTAGTCTATTGTTAAGGATGGTCAATGTTGTACATACGGATGTATACATATGTATTATGTACAATTGTAATAATGTTGGTCAAAATATGCCTTCAATCGCAATGCAGGCCCACATAATATTTTTAATAAAACACGAAAAATATATGTAACACTTTTCTGCAACCTCAAATCGATACCTCTAAAGAAAATGTCTCCATTAAAAATTTCCATTAACACCTAATTGCACTTGAAATTCGGTCGTTTAATGTCTGCATATTTGTATGTATGTACTTGTACATGTGTATGCATGTATGTACGTAAATATAAACTTGCATTGTTTCGTTCCCTATCGAAAGTCCTGCAGCTGACACGCTGACGTACCCATTCAAATGAATGCAATCGATGTGAATGTACGGATGATGAACTCACCATCATTTTCAATTGCCTCGTGGTTTTGCTTTGCGCCCACCGTAGAACAGAGAGAATGGGAAGATAAATAACCGAAAGTGATTTTTGGTGATTATTATTGTATTAACAAAGCCGCATCGCGGTGAAAATTGTAATTAAAATCAAAAGAGTGCGTAGAGCACTATAAAATCAATAATCCATTTAAATGCCATTTATTTGAGTGATATTTGCGTTTATGCACGATGTATTTTCAATACAAATCCGCAGATTATCGGATTATGTTGGATGGTCTTTAAGTGATTGATTTTATTTTACATAAAAAACTACTGCTCGTGTTCTTACTGCGAACTAAAAAGCTTTTCTGTGTTATTTCACAGGAATTATGAACTAATTTATTTTCATGTAAATTACCCCGGAAGAAACTGGATTCGATTTCATTATTATTAGTGTACCCAACTTACACCCAGGCAGAAAGACCAACGTAATTCTCAAAACTATCGTAAACCGAGTAGAATATGTGTGCTTGCAAGTTTTAGGTCCAACAATTTTCAATATTGAGATGGAAGACATTCCACTTGGTTGCACTGGCATTTAATGCACAGCCATCGTATCAAATTCTTCAAATTTGTTTCAAAAGATTTGTTATCCTTGCGTATGTATAATACCAGGAATTCCATTTTACGTAGGATATTCCAAAGGTCTGCAAAAATTTGGTGCCTATGGCTAACAACCAAAACAGTTTCCAACCCCATAAAGGATGAACTTGAAACTTTGAAAAGGGGGATTAAGTTAAACAAAAATTAAATATTGTTTGTATGGGAATGTGTACAGGGTAAATAGTGAGTAACACTTGGCAATAGACGCCAGTAATTAAGTTACACACTGGGCTTCACCCTTAACTAAGGAGGAAATATAAATGTTTATGACCGACACTTACCCTGCCTGAATATCCTGAATGACCCAATTTGACTTTGAAATTCCTCACAACTACAGTTCAGACCGAACGAGGTGTGAACGTTGGCGATGCTGCCCCGGGTTAGTAAGAAACTTTTTCCGTGCTGCCCAGAATGAGTTTAATGCAAATGAGTTGTTGCATTAATTAAACGAAATCAATTTGCTGCAAACGAGAGTACGTACATCTGAGGTACTGGTACTTGTTGGCCCTGTTTGTAGCCAGCATTGTAGCATTTTGAACTTTACCAAAATTCTCAACAGCCGTACCCTCGGGTAGAATTACCATCAATGGATGTGGAATAGAAAATCTCAGCAAAATTTGAATTTGTTTGCACTTCGGATATTAAAATGTAAAATGCTTTTACATCGTAGTACGGATGTACATATGTATGTATGTATGTATGTGGAATTACTCCTATGAACTTTTATATTCCCTTTGCAAACGGTACGATAGGGCAAAGTACACGAAAAGGGGCATGTGGGACGACAAAGATTGGTTTATTAACTAATGGTTTTAGAGTTGGATTAATGTAATGACACTTGTCTTTATATTAAATTTTTCATATTGTTGGTTGGTACCTACATATGTACATACATATATGTATATTGGGTTAAATGAATTAACTGCCTTATCTGTATGCTTAGAACAATCTACCGATAAATACATAAAATGCCAAAAGGGCTTTAGATACGTACATACATTTAACATTTTTTTTAGTTTGTTTCATATTATAGGTATACTATACATTCATTACAAGAACACGTGATCTTATGTGCTCTACGAAGAAGAAATAAATGCAGAAAGCCAAAACGGCAATATATTCGAATCAGCGTTGGCTTTCGGATACCAGAGTGTCCATTTGCACACATTTTAGTATTACAGGAAGTGTTACTAAGAATTTTGGTAATAAGTCGTTTTCGGGACCAAGAACATCGAAACAACACGTATGTATGTACATATGTACTCGTACACTAGTCTAATGTTCTAGTTCGTATGTAGATACTAGAGAATGTATGTAAATGTAGGGATGCGTTCCAATGATAGCAAATATGATGATAAAAAATATTTTATTTCAAGACTATTACTGGTTTAATTGATTTTCGACATCAATGTCTTTATGTTTTTATACCCCAACCTAAGGAAATATTTGATACATAGTTTGTAACATAGAGAAATAATCGACATAGATCCTATAAAGTATACATATTCATGATGAGTATCAATAGCGAAAACGATAGAGCTATGTCCGTCCGTCCGTCACCACTTTGTGGGCCTTAAATTGGATGAAATTTAATATCAGGGCTTTTGAGAAAAAGATGCAGTACAAGTGTAAATATTTTTGAAATCCGCCCACTGCCACGCCCACTTTCTCATAACTTCACTAAACTATATGAAACCGACAAATTTTGTTAAGACCAAATATTTAGGTATTCAGATTCCCTACAATTCACTCACCCATACAACAGTTTCGGTCACGCCCACTTTTTGGTGGCGTTTTCATCAAAAAACCAATTTTGATGAAACTTTCCATGTGACATCCTCAAACATTTGAAGTTATCATAGCAATTCAGTAAAGAAAATGCAATACGGCCACGCCCACTTTATAGGGGCTCGATAGGATGGAGGATAGGGTATCATATGATCCGTTCCAGACGGATTGTAGCTTTTCTGTATGTTTTTTTTTTTTTTAATGTAGTTTTTTAATAATAAGAGCTTTTTCCGTCCGTCTGCAATCGACTGCGAATCCGAAATAACGTACACATCTCGGGTCATAAAGAGAAAAGGAATTTCTCACTAATTCATTATACATGAACATTTTTTTTCGTTTGCTAAATTGATGTAATTGTTGGAATAATCATTTAAATAAAATAAGTATTTGTAAATATCCGACTTCTTTTTCTACCCCAACATCCTTACTTTACTCACGCCGAAACTTCCGAAGAGTGAGTGTGTTAGGTCCATAGAACCTTCATTTTCTTAAACTTCTTGGTTCATTGGCTAAATTATTGATGTAGTGTTTCGGTTGTTTGATGTGCTTAAGATCAGAAAAAAGAAAGTAGTACACAAGAATAAGAAGTGCGTGTTTATGCATTCATTTTCAGTTACACGAAAATTTAATGAATCGCGTATAAGCACCGCGTATGTAGAGTGAAATTCGTAAAAATTAGATCGTGTATAAGAGAATTCGCATATGTGCCGGAATTGGTGTATATCGAAAATTAAATTTATCTAAGACAAGTGTAAACATAAAGAAAAATTACAATCCGTCTGGAAAGGATCGTCTGATACCCTATCCTCCTCTCTATAAAGTGGGCGTGGCCAAATTGCATTTCGTACTCAAATATGGCTATAACCTCGAACGTTTGAGAATGTTACATGTAAAATTTTATCAAAATCGGTTTTTTGATGAAAACGCCCCCAAAAAGTGGGCGTGGCCAAAACTGTTCTATGGGTGAATTGTAGGAAATCTGAATACCTAAATATCTGGACTTAACAAAAATTTTCGGTATTTTTCTGCATCTTTTCGTCAGAAGCCCAGATATGAAATTTCAGCGTCCTAGTTAAACATTTAAGGCCCAAAAATCGGTTTTATGATGAAAACGCCTCCAAAAAGTGGGCGTGGTTAAAACTTTTGTGTAAGTGGATTGTAGGGAGTCTGAATGCCTAAATATTTGGTCTTAACAAAATTTTTCGGTTTCATATAATTTGATGAAGTTATGAAAAAGTGGGCGTGGCAGTGGGCGGATTTCAAAAATGTTTACACTTGTACTGTATCTTTTTCTCAGAAGCCCAGATATGAAATTTCATCGTCCTAGCTCAAAATTTAAGGCCCAAAAAGTGGTGACATACGGACGGACGGACGGACGGACGGACGGTCATCGCTCAATCGATTTCGCTATTGATGCTGATCACGAATATATATACTTTATAGGGTCTATCTCGATTATTTCTCTATGTTACAAACTATGTGTCAAACTTAATATACCCTTAGGATAGGGTATAAAAAAGACCTGCACGTGCACGAAATCGGTGAAATGTGCATTTCGAGAAACGACGTAAATCGAAATTATGGCCATGTTAATCGAAATTGGGAAGAAAAAAACCGGACAATGCAGAGGCGCTGGGCAAAAAGAGGATTAAAACTGTGACATCTATTACGGTGATTATTATAAAGAGCAGAAACGACGCTTTCTTCTATATAACATTGAGCAATGTACTAAGTGTGACGTGCTAGACGACTCCACGACCGGAAACGAACTTAGGCTAATTGACTGCGCTGCGGCCGAAACGTAACTACAGCAAGCTCACGGTTTCCTTATCTCAATATGCACAACGGGACATGGTGGTCTCCTGATCATCAAAAGGTCAACCCAATTGATCACATTGCGATCGACGTCAAATCTTCCTCTCTTCCTCCCGCCTCCAGTATTTTTGATTCGGATCTCTACATTATTGTAGCCAAGGCACGAATGTGGATATCCCAAACGCCACAACAAAGAACAAATACTGTGAGAATAAAGATATAAGTCGAAGCTGCAATCGCAAGAGACCACTAGAACTTTGAACTTTTGAACTTTAAAGAACAATGGGAACGATGCCAACTTGCCACCAGAAACGCCGCAACTGATGTGCTGGGTTTCGCCCGATCAACTCCAAGAAACCCGTGGTTTAACGAAGAATGCCGGCAAGCAAAGAAGGCCGACAGCGGCTCTACCAGCAAAAGAGACGGGAGAACATCGGATCGGGTGATGCTTCTTGGCAACGATGCCACTAGTCTTTGGCTGCAAGGATTCCCGAGTCCTCTTCTGGTGGTTTGTTGCGATTGCAGTTATTAAACGTTAAATCTCCTCACAGTATTACCTCGTTGTTGAGGCGTTTGAGATATCCGTAGACGGCAGCAACTAGGTAGTGGTTCGAGCCTATTTTGACCGCTCAGAATGTTTAGACATCTACGATACTGGAGGAGTGCCTTCCGTCGATCACAACATGATCAATTTGGTTGAAGGTTTGATGATCTGGTGACCGCCATGTTTCCTTATAAATGTTAAGATGAGGAAACCGTGTGCTGCCTATAGTCTCACCGCAAAGTAAATTAGCTTAAGTCCGTTTCCAGACGTGGTGTCTAGTAAGCCATACTTTCCAATGGTGCTACCAAATATGTCCTTCTTTCCTATTTTAGCGTTAAAATCACATAAGAGGATCTTAACGTCATACTTAGGACATTACTCATATATCTTGTCGAGGAGCTCGTAGAAACACGGTTTAGTAGCATGATCTCTTTGCTCTGTGGTGTCATGAACGCATATCAGACTAATATTGGCGAATTTAGCCTTGATGCGGATTATTATAAGGCGTTCACTAACTTGTCTAAAGCTCAAGACTTCATTCCGAAGTCATGGCGGTGATATTTACCTTAGAGCAGTCTGGTTCATACTTCGAACATACCAGCTGCAGATATGAACGTCGTTGTCCTTTTATCGTTTTGCAGGGTCCTCAGCAGTGAATTCGTGCTTTTCTGAGGCTTGTATTTGTTTCGCAACTAATGTTGTTTTTACGACGCAAACCCCCAATCTAAAGGACCGGTTCCCTTTTTACACCTCTAGGACGAGGGGCTGGATCTTCTGGAGTCAGTAGCGCACTTCGGGGGTGTGAGCGCTGCCGTTGGCCTATTAAGGGTTCATCTGCCATCATCTCTTTCCAACACCCTGGCTTAGTATTGCAGTTCGCTATAGACCTGGGATTGAAGTATGTCGAAGCAGCTCATGTCGGGATAATCACTATAAGTTCGGCCTAACTGGGACTGGTAGACGCCGCCGTTGACTCCATCTAGGGAATTCGTCCGCTGTCGCCTGGAACAAGAGGAGGTACCTTAGTGAAAAAAGCACTCCTCCCACCTATATCGTCTGTTGCCACTGTTGTTTTTTGTTTGTCGTTTATAAGACATGAAAAAATATAAAGTATCTACGTACGTACATAGATATCTAGTTACCGAGAAAGGACCATTCAAATCTCCCTTAGCTGTGATTAAAAGAAGTTAAATACCATTGTTTTATATGAATGTACTTATGTACATTAACATATACAAGTGAAGTAATGTCTGGCAAAATCTATTTTCATACTAAATATATCTACATATGTACATATGCATTTCAGTTGATGAAAATAAACACGAACTAGTGAAATAATAAATTGAATGGTACCTAATTACCACACAAATGCGATAGCAAAAACCCCACATTAAATTATATCGAATTTCATATCCCTATGGCTGACTTGTAATGGAAACATTAACCGTCTAACAAATAGAACGTCACGTTTAACGTAAGTGACCTACTCGTATGTATAGTTACAATCACACTTTCCGAGACAGAAGCGCAAATCATTCCTAAAATTATCGCAGTGATAAATTTAACGCAAAATGATTCATTAGTTTTGGTAATTGCCGTAGATTCTGATAAGATAAGAAAGAAAAAAAAGAACCGATATTTGGGTTAAATAATATCTGTTTACCAATAGTTAGACGAATAGGAATCAATTATTTTGCAAAGTAAAATCAAACTGGTTGATAACTTAACTCGATGACTATTCTGAAATAATTCAATTAATATTTTGCATATCTTGTCATACCTCGACATTATCGACATCAATTTATCATTTTGATTAGATGTTCTATATGATCGCGGTAGCATCAACGGGAGTCCTACGTCATTCTACACACATATGTACATACATATGTATGTATGTATGTACATATGTGCATATAATTACAGCAACATTGTATTTTAACGTCAATAAATCTTATAGTAGTGGGCGTCATGGCTCAAGTTGTTAGTGCGTTGGACGGAGCGAGGGGTTCGACAGCAGACAACACCTAAAATTTCACGGCTCCACCACTCGCGAGCCTTTGACAAACATCCGATAGTATAACTGTCATAAAAAAACTTCTCAAAGTACTCTTCGGAAACGGCATTAAACAATAGGTCCTATCAATTCCCGTAAAGAATATAACACGCTCAACTTGAATGGTTGTGAGAAGCTAGGCCCTAGGTCTCACAGACATGTCAAATCTAAATAAGGAAGAGGGGTGAAAACAAGGGATAAATTAACACTGTTAAAAGGTTTGTTATTCACAGGTTAATTAAAACCTAGTTATTCATGTGCATATTTCTCATCTCATAAATGCGTTAGATTTCCGGATTTCTATGAATGTCGTCAAATTTTACTTGGAAGTGTTGCTCAAATGATATCGCTATAATAGATTCAGTATAATATATTTCATATCCCTATACATACATATATACATGTGTACTTATGAATAAAATGTGGTAGAGGGTAAGAAGCAGCATGATCTGTGCGGTTTGTAAATAAAAGCGAAGTGGAATTTGTATGAGGTGCCGTGAAATAACGCGGAGTGAAATAAGACCGAATTTAAAAATTCGGCCTTATTTCACAATATGAAAGCGACATAAGGCCGAATTTCAAAATTCGGCGTTATTTCACTTTTACAAAGTGAAATAAAGCCGAGTCGGCCTTATTACGCTTTCAATTTATTCAGGCATTTATATACATATGTACATATGTATGTTTATATATTCATATGTATATACCCTGTGTTCAGATTTGCACCCCAGACAATTTACCGTGAAAACGTATTCACACATACATGTGTATGTATGAAGCGACATTAGGCCAAGTTGGCTTTATGTCATTTATATGCATAAACAGTGGAATGTTTTTGGGGGCCTTATGTCATGACACCGAATATATATTCTAAAATTCTAAATGGAATGGCCGAAATTCGGCCTTATTTCACAAACTATATTCGGATTTATTTCACAATATGAAAGTGAAATAAGGCATATTGTGAAATAAGGCAGAATTTTAAAATGCGGCTGCATTTCACTCGGCGTTATTTCAAGGCACCTTTGTATGACTCTACCGTTCATCGAATCCTCTCTTGAAGGGCAGATTGTTTTAGCGGTTAGGCTGAAGTCGTGGGATAGTGATATATAATCCGTCGCGGTACCCAAACGTACCCATTTAGTAGTATTGTGGCCCATGTCGACCTTTTTCCAAAGGTTAATTGCTTCAAGCGTAGGGAACTCTTTGCAGCTGTTTCCTTTAGGTGTAGGTCTAATGGGATCAGTGGTAGTTCGGTTTCAACGGCTGCATTCGACATGGTTCTGATGGCGCTGGGAGTCCCTATACATGATAAACTTTGTATCCTGGTCAGTGCGCTCAGGTACGTGGTCTTATCGGCTGCGAACTACCAGACTAGGCACCCAAAGGATAGCATAGCTTTGACGATGGGGGGCTTAGGCCCAATTTTTTTACCAAATACTTTGTTGCAGGCGTAGAAGGATTCGGATGCTTTTCCAAGTCAGCTTAGTCAGCTTAGTATCTCGCCTTATCGAAGATTTGAAGGGGTGTGCCGTTGAGTCTCAAGAGCCAGATCTGTGGGATTGTTCTCTTGATAGTCAAGAGGACTATTTCTGTTTTTAAGGAGGCTAGAGTTCAATCCACATCTTTCCATCCATTTGTGTTGGGTATTGAGGGTGTATGGTGGGTATGAACATACCTATCGCCATTATCATCATCAACGTTGACCCCACTTTATTTGTGAATTCTCTGTGGTGGAGTGGACTTTCCTTATTACCACCTCATGCTTTGCTCTCTCAACAGCCTTTAGTGCATGCGTGTTGGGCTGGGGACATGTCCCATCCTAAGGGTATATTAAGTTTGACACATAGTTTGTAACATAGAGAAATAATCGAGATAGACCCTATAAAGTATATATATTCGTGATCAGCATCAATAGCGAAATCGATTGAGCGATGACCGTCCGTCCGTCCGTCCGTCCGTATGTCACCACTTTTTGGGCCTTAAATTTTGAGCTAGGGCGATGAAATTTCATATCTGGGCTTCTGAGAAAAAGATACAGTACTAGTGTAAAAATTTTTGAAATCCGCCCACTGCCACGCCCACTTTTTCATAACTTCATTAAATTATATGAAACCGAAAAATTTTTGAAATCAGGTTCAGGTTCAACTGATATTCTTATTACACGGCGAACCTTGTTCGATGTTTTGAGTCAATCTAGCAATGATTCATAGGCTATTAAAGTAGAAAACCTGAAGGAATTTTTAGAAAATCTTACTAAATGTGCCGAGCACTTAAAAGCTGAATTGAACAAGCAGATTTAATTTTTTTTTTTTGCAGATTTAAGAAGGTGGACAAGATGTAGAAAAGAAGATAGAATTCTTGCTAATAATAAAACTTGACTGGATACTTAATAACGTTTAAGAACTGCTTAAGTAACACTATAATCACTTGTAAAACAGCTGGTCGTCCAGAAAAGATTTTATTGGTTCTTCGCAAAGAAGAAAACGCCACAAAACTGAATTTTAAAAAAAAAAAAAAAAATAACTCAACTGAAGAGTAAACATTTGCCGCCCGAATGAGCTTATGATCTTCTGGTCAGTTAGAAACAGTGAACGTTCTGGAAGATGTTATCATAAATTCTTCCGAAAGAGCTGCTAGATAAAATAACATACAAACATTTTCGAGTAGCTAAAAAGAGACAACTGACTGGGAGACAAGCTCTTTCTATGTTCGTGGAAGCTAAACTCACCAGACACTAATACAATGTAATAAGAGTAAATGATAAGTCAAGGTTTCCATCATATAAAAAAAACCAATTTGGTTAAAAGGAGTAAGGATAACAAACCTTCTGAAGAACACATCACGGTCACGGAAACTGTAGATAAAATTAAATTGCAAGCTTTGCTTAATCACACAGTCCAACGCTTACTAGATGCTCAAAAGGAAGTTCTAGAAGTTAAAAGGCAGACATTTTGAACAATCTGGAGTTTATATTTAAGTGGACTATGGATGGTTCCGGGCAAAGCAAGTATACAAACAACGAACATGCCTTATGATATAGAGAAAATTTCGCTCGAAAATAATGCGCTTAAAAACTAACGAAGATATTTTGAGTTCCTTGTTGATTTCTTCAGACCCATTGATAACGGAAAGATCCTAATAAACATGGAGATATTATTGAGAAGGATATTCTACATTTATTGCAGGTGCCTAATGTCCCACTAACTTCCGACACTTCTATAGGAACAATATGTGAAAGTTTAGATGATTCTTCTGATTCTTATTACTTGTATCTATATTTATTATATTTTGTATAATTTCTGTCTATTCAGACTTGTTTTTGTATATAAATTAAAAATATCATCTTTAAATATAAAATTAAATGTTTTTATTTCATTTTCCAACAGTTATATGAATAAAAATAATTTTTGCCAAAAAATCTTGCATTTACATACACTTACAGTAGCACATATACTACCTATAAATATCCCATGTATACACAACCCTGTGTGCGACGTTTGCCCTTTTGAAAGTTTTCACATTTAATACAATTATATTTAATTGATAGAAAAAAACACAACAGATTGTTGTTGTTGTTTAAATGTTGTTTTTATTACTTTTGTTAAATTTGGCAAACCGTCACCAGTGAGTTATAGAACTAGAGTGGAAAACGGAAAATAGAAACATACAGAAAAGCTGCAATCCTTCTGGAACGGATCGTATGATACCCTATCCTCCTTTCTATGTACCCTATCCTCCTATAATGTGGGCGTGGCCATATTGCATTTTGTACTGAAATGCAATGATAACGTCGAACGTTTAAGGATGTTACATATAAAATTTCATCAAAATCGGTTCATGTATGAAAACGCCCCTAAAAGTGGGCATGGCCAAAACCGTTGTATGAGTGAAAAGTAGGAAATCTGAATGCCTAAAAATTTGGTCTTAACAAAATTTTTCGGTTTCATATAATTTAGTGAAGTTATGAAAAAGTGGGCGTGGCAGTGGGCGGATTTGAAACATTTTTACACTTGTACTGCTTCACCTTCTCAAAAGCCCAGATATGTAGTGTCATCCTCCTAGCTCAAAATTTAAGTCCCAAAAAGTGGTGACATACAGACAGACGGACGGACGGACGTGGCTAAATCGTCTTCGCTATCGATACTGATCACGAATATATATACTTTATAGGGTTATTATATTATCGATTATTTCTCTATGTTACAAACTATGTATGTGCCAAACTTAATAAACCCTTAGGATGTCGTGCCGTAGAGGCTGTAATTTTCGACTATTCCACTGAAGATGTTTTCCGCACCGATTTTGTGGTGAAAATCCACGAGTACGATTTTGACAATATACTCCAGGTTCCCCTCAGTAAATTCCACACTACCATCGCTGATCTCCTACAAACAGTGCAGAACTCCGTGAACAATTGGGTCAAGCGGCTCGGTCTCGGCCTTAATGACCAATAAACCGACAAATAAGAGAAGAATACCAAGTAAATGGAGCACAACTCCAAATTTCAGACAAGCCAAGACAAAAGAAGGTATCATTACGAAGTGTTCAATCGTTGATGTGCCTTCGGATTGCCCTACCCCCTACACGGACTTCAATTTTAACCCCGATAACGAATTCCCCTCACGAAAGAGCTGGACAAAAGGAAAAGTCATAAACCCCACTTTCATATCCATCTTCACGTTCGGATATGTATTCTAGGAACTATTCATTGCCCGGTACATAAAACTTTCCAACCACGGAAGTGTGTTCCAAGCGGAAATATATGGAGTCGCCGAGGCCTGCCGGGACTTATCACCCTGTCATTCACTCCATAACAACCAAATCAAAACTGGTTGATTGATGCAAAGAAGAACTCAAATCCTTAAGCCCGAAGCATAGCATTACGCTCCGCTGGATCCCGGAACAGATGAGCTTCCACGGTAATGAAATGGCGGATGAGCTAGCTAGAATAGGCTCAGAATCAAACGAACCACTCGGTCTTAATGTCCAAAATTGCTATGGAATTTCACAAAATAGTACTCCAACGAAAGGTGGAGTACACTCACCTCATGCCGCGTCACAAGAAAACTACAGGCTTAATATAAACAAAACGACAAGGGCACTTCTGTCGTTAAACAGACCACAACTTACTACTTACTTAACTAGGTGGCGCTACAGTTCGGGGTGAGCCTGGGCCTCAACTAACAAGCCTCTCCAGTTAGCTCGGTCCTTAGCTAACTGCCTCCAGTTGCGCACTCCAAACTTGTTCGGGTCCCCTTCAACTTGTGCGCGCCACCTAAGGCGAGGTCTTCCTCTGCTGCGTTGTCCCCCCGGGTGTGATTCGAAGACTCTTCGGGCCGGAGCACTGGTGTCTATTCGCTCTACATGTCCTAGCCATCTCAAACGACTAATGCGCAGTTTTTTGACTAGGTCCATGTCGCTGTACAGCTCGTATAGTTCGTCGTTGAATCTTTTCCTCCAAAGCCCGTCAACGCAAACGGGACCGAATATTTTACGAAGAATTTTTCTCTCGAAACGACCGAGGATATCTTCATCCGCTTTTGATAAAGTCCAAGCTTCAGCGCCATAAAGCAGGACTGGGATGATCAAGGTCTTATATAGAATCTCCTTAGTTGTTCGGGATAGGGCCTTGCTACTCAATTGCCTTCTGAGCCCAAAGAAACAGCGATTGGCAAGAGTTATTCTTCGTTTTATTTCTGCTGAGGTGTTCTTTTCAGAATTGATAACAGAGCGAAGGTATACAAAGTCCCTTACTAAATCAAAGTTATAGCTGTCGATTGTGACGTTCTGTCCAATTCGTCGATGTTGCGTGTCCCTTCTGGTTGACAGCATATACTTCGTTTTGCCCTCGCTTACCGTTAAAACCATTTTGGCAGCTTCTGTTTCAATACTTCTGTTTCAATACTAGTGAAGTCATCCTGCACAGGCGAACGAGTTTGGCAGGGATGCCGAAACTAGACATGACTCTGTATAGCTCGTCTCTATAAATGCTGTCATATGCGGCCTTAAAATCGATGAAAAGATGATGAGTATCGATTTGGATATCTTGAGTTTTTTCCAGGATCTGCCGAAGTGTGAAGTTTTGAACGATTGTGGACTTTCCTGGTCTGAAACCACACTGATAGGGCTCAATCACACAATATGGCAGATAAGATCTTGTACGCGATGTTGAGGAGACTGATACCTCTGTAATTGGCGCAATCTAGGGGGTCTCCTTTCTTATGGATCGGGCAAACGGTGCTGATATTCCATTCATCAGGCATTCATCTGACCAAATTTTGGAAATGAGTTGGTGTATGCTCTCTACCAGGTCATTTCCAATTGCCTTGAACAGCTCGGCTGCTAAGCCGTCAGGTCCAGCAGCCTTGTTGAATTTAAATTTGGATATTGCTATCCTCACTTCGTTTTGGTCAGGTGGACGGAAGTTTTGGCTATCATCGTCTATGTTGAATGGTTCATTCTGCCTGACAGCGGGATGTTGGTCTTCGTCGCCGTTATACAGTCTGCAGAAGAAATTTTTCCATATTCTCAGCACCGACTGTGACTTGTAGCGGCTGCGAGTGCGCAGATGGCGTTAACAAAACAAATAAGCTACTCTCCGACAGAGGACGTTCATAAAGAAAAAATAAAATATATTCATTAGCCAATCGGTCGTGCTCGAGGACGGTCATAAATTAATTTATATATATAAAGATTTGTATAATCAAGAGTTGAACAACATAACTTTAATTAATTGGAAGTAAACCTTTGTTAAAAGTTATTCGAAAGTAATTTTAATTGAAGAAAATAAAAAGTAGAGAAAGTACTACAGACTCTACTATGAGGTTTCCTTCTTCATCTCTACAGCCTGATACGTTCTTTTTACCTGTTGATAAAAATTCCGTACATTATTCGTAGAGTATGATCTCTCAATATTTTCGATCGCACGACTGTTCTGTTCTTTTGATTTACCAAAATAGAAAGATGATATCAATTTTTCACCCTTTATTATTATAAAGTTTATAGTTTTAAAAATATCGTACACTTAATTATTTTTTGTTTTCATTAACTTAAACAAATATCTATTTTTGTTTAATAACACTTTCAATCACTTCGAGATTGGTCACTGCTTCTACTCGAACTCCTTTCTTGGGCAGACTGCCGGTCTTTTTATACTTCCAGTCCAAGCATGTTGGTTCCACCGTCGCTGCTATATGTGCACCGTTCTGCATTTTGGCGTAAACATGTTGACATCTTTTGAGCCAGCTGACAAGTGGTTTGCAAATTCGCCGCTACAACTTTCAGCCAAACATGTTGTTTACATACTTGGGTTGGATTAAATGAACTGTACAGATATGTATAGTGTGCAGTGTAATAATGTACATATGTATGGTTACTATATGTAACTCACGCTTCTCGTGCTCTTTATTCTTCTTTCGGAAAAGCCGATGTTATTCCCGTCTCTTTTGCTCGTAGAGCTCACTAGCCGCTCTCGTCCTTCTTTGCAGCTCCGCTTTGTATGTCTCTTGTTTAGCTGCATTTGCTTGCCGGCATTCTTCGTCAAACCATGGTTTTCTTTGTGGTGGTCGAGCGAAACCCAGCACATCAGTTGCGGCACTTCTGATAGCATGTTGGCAGCATTGCCATTGGTCCTCGGCATTTGATGCTGTCAGCATAGGAGTCGTAGCGTAGATTTCGGGATACGCGTTCGGCAAAGGTTCTGGTGATCTCTTGCGATTGCAGCTTTTCAACTTTATATCTTCGCGCAGTATTTCTTCTTTGTTGTGACGTTAGGGATATCCGCATTCGTACCATGGCTGCAACAAGGTAATGATCCGAATCGATGTTGGCTGCTCGGAAGGACATCGGACATCCAGAATACTGGAGGCATGCCTTACGTCGATCGCAATGTGATCAATTTGGTTAACTGTTTGATGATCAGGAGACCGCCATGTCCCCTTGTGGATATTGAGATGAGAAAACAGTGTGCTTGCTATAGTGACGTGACGTTTTCGCAGTGAAGTCAATAAGCCTAAGTCCGTTTCCGGACGTGGTGTCGTGGAGGCTGTGCTTACCAATCGTCCTACCAAAGATGTCCTCCTTTCCTATCTTGGCGTTAAAATCGCCCGGAACGATTTTAACATCATATTTAGGACATTGCTCGTAGGTTTTGTCGAGGAGCTCGTAGAAACATTCTTTGGTGGCGTTGTCCTTGTCTTCTGTGGGAGCGTTAGCGCATATAAGGCTTATGTTGGCAAATTTAGCCATGATGCGGATTGTCATAAGTCGTTCGCTCACGTGTCGAAAGTTTAAGACTTCATGCCTAAGTCTTTCGCTTATGACAAATCCACATCCGAATAAGCGCTGTTTCTGCTCTCTATAGCAATCACCGTAATAGATGTCACAGTCTTTCATCCTTTTTTTGCCCGGCCCATCCCATCGCACTTCCTGGATGGCGGTGATATCTGCATTGTAGCAGTCTAGGGCCTCTGCTAGTTGTTCGGCTGCACGCGGCCTGTTAAGGGTCCGAACATTCCACGTGCAGATCCGAAGATCGTTGTCCTTATTTCGTTTGCTGGGGTCGTCAACAGTGGGATCATCCTTATTCGAGGCTCGTTGTTGTTTCGTAACTATTGCCTTTTTTACGTGGTAGGGAAGTTACCCCGACGCACAACCCCCAACCTGGAGGTCCAGTTCCTTTTTTTTTACCCATAGGACAAGGGGCCGGATATTCCGGAGTCAGTACCCCGCTTCGGGGATGTGAGCGCTGCCGTTGGCCCATTAAGGGTTCATCCGCCACCAACTCTTTTCCAACACCCTGACAAAGTATTGAAAATCCCTATAAACCTGGAATTCGGATATGTCGAAGCAGCTCATACAGGGATAATACTAATAGTTCGGCCTAACTGGAACTGGTTGACGCCACCGTTGATTCCATTTAGAGAATTCGTCCGCCGCCGCCTGAAGCAAGAGAAGGTGCCTTAGTGAGAAGACACTCCTCCCCCCTCTCTCCTTCGCTGCCACCAACAACCTTCCAAAGGGGTTGGTTACCCAATCTCCAGTTGAGGTACTAGGCACCCAGCAGCCACCATCGTGGAGGTGTAGAGTAGGAGTTGATAGTGAGAGGCTAAGGCGAGAACGCTTGTGTTCCCATATGTTCCGCATCACTACCCCTTTGGCCACAGACCACAACTTACTCTCCTCATATTCTTCAAAGACCGGAACGAACTGGCAAACATGCTACCCAAAATCATTCTAAAATTCATAAAAAACGGGATGGTTCAGGAGGGCCGCTCCTGCCTTATACTGACTGTTGGACTAATAGTATTTTTCATTGTTTTATAAGTTGAGATCCGAGTGAGGCTGCATCTCTCCAGATGCTACAGTTCTCTGTAGCATGATCAGGATGATACCATTTAGTCCTGTCGATTTTTAAGGGGAGAACGATCTAATTGCCGACTCAATTCTCTTCTCTGAGATCAAATCCGCTGGTATTCCATGGTCGTATTAACTCTGGTACTATCGACAGATTAGGTTACACTTCCTGGGAAGTGCGTCCTTATCAGTAATCTTAGTGAGTCTGAACAAAATTCAGTCCACTTTCCGTCGGAATCTTTGAGTGACCCTATAGCCGTAGTTTGTCTGGAGAGGATCTTTCTTAGCCTCGTAGATTCTGTCGTTCCCTTAATGTCGTCGCAAAAGTGCTGCTATGAGCGGCGTTTAGCTCTATGCGTCCCATTTATAAATTGTCGCTGACTGTCTTTATCTTAATCCCAGTCTATGTCTGATTTTATCCGCTTGGTCATATTAAGAAGATTTCTGCTTACTCTCCTAATGTCGTCTGCTAGCTCTTTATTCCACCATGGAGGTGATTTTATGTTCTTCCTTTTGGTCACCGGACATGCTAGGTTGAAAGCCTCTTTGTAGACCGTAGTGATTTCCTCGGCTTTGCTGTCGATATCCGAGGATCTTTGCAAGTCACGTTCTAGAAGACGTCCGCAACTCTTACTCACTTGCTTACTAAAGACATCCCAATTAGCCTTCCTGGGATTTCTATATGTTTTAGGAGAACCACAGTTACTGTTTAAGAAAAATTTAGTAATTTTATGATCAGAGTACGATTCAACCCCCAAAACATTCCAATTCTCTATGTTAAGAATACTAGAATTACTTGCTAGGGTTATGTCTATAATTTCTTGTCTATATCTAACCACGAAAGTAGGTTCTCTAATCCTATTAGCTACAATATGTACGGTTATTTTTGATGACACACTCAAATAAGGACTCACCGCTGAGGTTTCTATCGCTGCCTCCCCATTGCACGTGGTGTGAATTAACGTCGTATCCATTGAGCAGATCCTATCCTTCTTGCTAAGCCGTTTTTACCAAGGAGCAGGTAATTGTGGATGGTGGACTAAAATTGGCTTAAGGTAGACAGAAGAAATACGTTAATGTGTTACAAATTCTGCTCTTTTTTTTTTTTTTTTCGGGTTAGGAAACAACAGACACAACTGGTCCATTGTACTACCAGGAAGCAATATCCAGTATTACCCATTTTACTGGAATTTCTTCGACTTTCGGAGAAAGCCGAGAATGCACTTTAGTGATGAGGAGCTTACAGTATCAGCACTCACCATATCAGCGGCGAAGATCTGCCACCTGATCCGAGCAAAGGCAGGGTAATAACAAAGGAAATGATCCGAAGTATCGTCGCCTTCTCCACAAGCATCGCAGACAGAGGTATCTCTTAAACCTAGCACACTAAGATGTTTAGCAAAACGAAAGTGTCCTGTAAGAACGCCAATAAGTTTTCTGCTGAGAGACAGCAAGGATGCCGCTGATTTTTTACAGACGTTCGGGAGTATACGTTTAGTCTGCCCGCATCCTGGAGAGCCATGCCACACACAATTGTGCTCGTAGGAGACCCAATCGTCAATGGAAGTCCTGATCGAGGACGCGGGAAGACCCACCGCAGGTTCAGGTCTTGAGAAATCATCCTCTGAGCCTAGCTTAGCAATCTCATCGGAGATCTCATTTCTCGCAATCCCAGTGTGACTTGGGACCCAGAAAAGAGTCAATGAGTTCAGCCTTGCGATATAATTCAAAGAATTCTTGCATTCTCGAACTATTTTGGAACGGGTTACAGGATTGAGCAAGGCCTTAAGCCACAGCCTGACTGTCACTACAGGCGCAGATACTCCGACACCGCCACCTAATTTTAACAATATAGTCGGCAGCCATTAAGATAGCATAGATCTCCGCTTGGAAAACAGAGGTATGCTTGCCTAACGAATAGTGAAGTCTAGTGTTGTCGGTCTCCACGAAGACACCAGCACGGGCCCCTTGACTAGTTTTAGAGCCATCCGTGAAGATTCGACTACAGCCTAGTCCAGGCTCAGACTCTGGCTGAAGCCAGTCTTGAACGCAAGGAAAGTCGACTCGAAAGTTACACAGCAGCCGAAGTTCCGGTGTTATTGCATCAGACGGCATATCCATGGAACTAGGGTCGTAGGATAAGTGTCGCGCAAAGTCATCGAAACTCCAGTGCGGATGATACCAAAAGCCACGATAGATTGCTTTGATAGTACAGGTAAATCAAGCAGAGCATCTAGAGCAGAGCCAGGCGTACTCGGGAAAGCTCCCGTGCAGCCGAGACAGGCCGATCTTTGGAGTTTGGTGCAGAAGGCAGTCACATACTTACCCGAAAGCCCTCTCTACCAAAAAACCGACGCATAAGCTAGAAAAGGTCTTACCATAGCCGTATAGATCCAGAGGACCTTTTTCGGTGATAAGCCCCATGTCTTGCCAAAAGCACCCTTACGCTGCCAGAAAACTGAGAGCGCCTTGGATGTCTTCGAGTTGACATGCTTTGCCCAAAGAAGTTTCTTATCCAGGATCACTCCCAGATATTTCGCTTCATCGGAGATCTAGATGTTGACGCCTTTTAGCACTGGCTGAGTCAGACCGGTCACAATCCTCCTTCTCGTAAAGAGAACAACCTCAGTTTTCAAAGGATTGACCGAAAGCCCATTCCTAGTGGACCATTCATCCACCAAGTCTAAGGCTATCTGCGCGTTAGCACATACAGTCTGTAGGCATGACCCGACAGAAAGTATGGCAACATCATCCGCGTAAGCCTGAGCGTGGACGTTTGAACTATTGAGAGTATGCAACAGAGAGTCAACTACCATGCACCAAAGCAGTGGAGACAGAACGCCACCTTGAGGGCAGCCTCTGTTTACACCTGCCATAACATGGCGGCCACAGTCCGCATCTACAACCAAAGTTCTGTTCATCAGCATTGCCCTAATCCACAATACCAATGTCCCATCTACCCCGTGTTGTCTAGCAGAGTCACACATGCAGTCAAAAGTCGCATTGTCGAAGGCGCCCTCTTTGTCAATGAAAATGCCCATTGCGTATTCTTTCCTATCGAGCGCGCATTCAATTCTAGCAACTAGATTTTGAAGCGCTAGAGGGTGCATCCTCAGTGCAGACTAGTCGACTAGTCTCTCCAAGAAGAGTTTTGACAGACTTGTCTAGCTCTTCTCTAAAGCGTATCCAGTTAGTTTTTCGCGGATTCCTCCTCTCCTGCAAAGTAATAGCTTCGCATTTGATTTGGAAGGCGATGTACTTATGATCCGACAGGGACACATCCGGTAGGACTCTCCAGTTTGTAATCGACTTGAAGTATCGGTTAGATAGTGTCAAGTCAATCACCTCTTTTCTTCTTGTAATCCCATTTTCCGAGAATCACAATACTCTATGAGTTCGATAACAGCCTTCGGCGGCGGAGGTGTTACCGAATCATAGGGAAAATAAGCTGACGCAACGACGAAGGTTTTCCACTCGCCATTTGTTTCGTAGCTTATAACTGCAGCAACCAAATCCTGTCCAGAGAATTGTCCAAGCTTGGGCACTGAGAGAAAGTTTTCTCGGTCTTTCAGATCGCTCGTCACAGAGTACCGTAATACCCCGAACACCTCCAAAACCACAGATGCGTTTGTTCCGCACCCACGGTTCTTGTATAGCTGTTATATGGGGTCTTGTACGCACCACGGAGAGTCTGCTACTTAGAAGAACGGTAGCAGCCTTGGAATGATGCAAATTTATCTGAGTAAATGTCATTGACATAGACTCAAGGTTTCGTCCGTTTTCTGCACTCATTTGGAAATTAAGCGGAAATTAATCCTTCCAAGGTGCAGGAAAGGACGCATGTCACAAACAGATTTCATGACATCGACAGAGCTTTTATCCATACCCACAATATGAAAAGAACCTTCCTTATTTTCCCTATTCTTACTCTTTTTGTGGGAATAGACTACCCATTCGCTCGCGTCGAGGCCAGGATTCTGCGTGTGGAGGCGCGCCAACACTTCTTTTGTCTTCCTCAGTTCCCCCGGAATCCAGCAGAAGGCACGCGTCCTCTTTGGAGGCATAAAGACCACAAAGGAAGTGGCCCATATGGGTGAAATTTTTGGCACCAATTTGCTAAGCCATTTTATGGTTTGCTGCGAGGAGCACTTCACCACAAGGATTCCTAGCTTCAGCTCACAGCCCTCCACTTGAATGCAAGCATCTAAGCATCGCTAGCACCCAAAGATAACTTTTGCATTGTTCACACTCTGCATCGGTCATATTGTGATCATCGCCAGCTTTCCCTATGCATACCATCAGGACAGTTTGTTTGTTAGAAGGGCGCACAATAGGTGCACATACGCTTCCGCTAGGAGCGCAGCTGCCAGCAGCTTTGTCTGCTTCAGACAATATCTGTCCACTGGTGCCAGAAACTTTAGAAGTCCCGCAGTAAAGCCCTCAGCAGAAGAAGAAGAGTTCTGCTCTTACATTCCGCGTTTAGCGGTGTTACGCTAAAAATGGCAAAGTCCTTATGTCCTAACCCGCTAATCTTACCACGGGAGATCCATGGCTCCATATATATAGTGAAAGCTAATTTGAACAATTTACATCATTGTCTTACCTTAGCACCCGCATCCCTTTCCCTTTTCCGCCTCACTTGTCCTTGTGTCCTTGCCACGAAGGACTTAAGCCAGTTTACTGTGAACTCGTTATCACAACAAAGAAGATTCAATGTCTTGAAGGTGGAGAGCTGCTTGAAGAAGGTGGATGCTCCCTGGTTACTGACAATCGTGTCATTCACTCCTTCAAGAATGCGCAACTCCACCAACCTCCATTGGTCGTTGGTCAATCTTTCTTCAGGATTGTTATAGTCGACGATTGCCGCCTGAAGGTTAGAAGTGAGATTAACCAACTTAGCTTTTTGCTAATCTTCCTAACCTGGGGCGATGTCGAGTCATCGTACCTGCCTCTTATAGAATGGCCTTCAACAGGTTCAGATGAGGTGGATGGCAGATGGCTTTCCATTCTCATGCTGAACAGCATTCTAGCCGTTCCCCTAAACTTCCCGGCGTTGGTTTTTGGACTGTCCTCTACAGCCTTGGAACAGGTTGCCTGTGTTTAGGCTGTGAACCTTTACTCTGACTAACTGTGCGTAGCATGGGTACGTCTGTGATTAAGGTGGACTGCAAATGGGATTCCCTCCTCATCACAGTCCAACCCTCGCCAGTTCCTAAAGCAGCCCCGTGTCGTACCCTATTCAAGGCTGTCTTGGAGGAGCAAGCAATTGGCTCAGGTCCAGACGGGTCGGAGTCGGTTGTTTGCCCAGGTCTTACAGTAGTTGAGGTGGGGGCCAAATCTCTTCCCGCATCTGCGAATAAAAATCAAAATATCATTTGTATACTTTATCTTTCTATTCGCACTTTGTTTTTTACAATTAAAGCAAATTTAAAACATACAGAAAAGCTACAATCCGTCTGGAACGTATCGTGTGATACCCTATCCTCCTTCCTATATAGCTCTTCTAATTGGGCTACAGTGTACTGAAATATGACCATAACGTCGAACGTTAGAGGACATGTAAAATGTTACATGTAAAAATTCATCAAAATCGGGTTTATGAAAAAAAAAAAACGCCCCTGTTGTGTGGATAAATTGTAGGGAATCTAAATGCCTAAATATTTGGTCTTAACACAATTTTTCGGTTTCATATAATTTAGTGAAATTATGAAAAAGTGGGAGTAGCAGTGGGCGAATTTAAAAAAATTTTACGCTTGTAAATCCGTCTGTCTGTATGTCACCACTTTTTGGGCCTTAAATTTCGAGCTAGGAGGAGAAGCAGTACAAGTGCAAACATTTTTTAAATCTGCCCATTGCGTGGGCATGCCCACTTTTTCATAACTTCACTAAATTTTATGAAACCGAAAAATTTTGTCGATACAAAATATTTAGGCATTTAGATTCCCTACAATTCACCCATACGAAAGTTTTGGCCACGTTCACATTTTGGAGGCTTTTTCATCAGAAAACCGATTTTGATGAAATTTTACATGTAACATCTTCAAACGTTCGAGGTTATAGCCATATTTGAGTACAAAATGCAATTTGGCCACGCCGACTTTATAGGAAGGGGGATAGGGTATGATACCATCCGTTCCAGACGGATTGTAGCTTTTCTGTATGTTTTTATTTGTGAAATCAACAAGGACAGATTTTGAGTTATTTAGGTGAATTTGATTCTTTTTATTCCAGCTGAGAACTTCATTAACAGCAATTTGAAGAGATTCAGTTAATTTGCTTTCGTTTTTTGCAACTGTAAGTATAGCTGTCATCAGTAAAATTAGCTATTGTGCGCAACTTGAAGGTTTTGGTAAGTCGTTAGTAAATAAAAGATATAACACTGGGCCTACTATACTCCGTTTTGGGACCTCAGTATTGATTTCTTGTAGTTGAGAATAGGAACTACCATGTTTAATTCTAAAATATCTGCTTGAAAGGTACGATTTAATTATTACTGTATATTTCTTGGGAAAAAATAATTTTAGTTTTTGAAGAAAGACTTCGTGCCAAACTTTATGAAATGCTTTTAATACATACATCCAAAAATACAGCTGAGCATGTCATTTATTCCTCCAGAGCTTTTTCGATGACGTCGGTAATTATATAACTGATAACTACTTTCCAAGCGGATCCCCCACATCATTCATAAAACCAAACCGTAACTCAAAGGATTTAGTATATGACATCAAAGGTGCTAAAATAATTGAGCTTCTAGATGCATTTGATTGCGTACTTTTAAATGGAAGTAGCGATGGTGATTCTAACAGCGAGTATACGTGTCTGCGCGGTACTATATGCTCCATGATTGACTATTGTTTCGTAGCTGCTTCGGTGACCCTGTCTGTATGACTTTCGAGTAGACATAAAAACATTCTCCGACCACATGCCATTGGAAATAACTTTTACCGCTTCAGGTACCTCAAATGTATATTAATTGAAAACTGCCTAAATTTATTACTAAAATTATTTCAGAGTGGAAGATATCTTGATCAGTACCAATTAAATTTAAACAGACAACTGGAAGATCTGTATATCGAATGAAATACCAAATATCGAAACACTTACGGAGGCAAATAAAATCTCAAGAACAACGATATCGTATAAGAGTACGGAAAAGAAATAAAAGTGGTTTGATAGTAAGAGAATGAAAGCCAGAGACAAATCTTTTGCGTTCTTAAAACTTGTAAGATTATACAACATCAACACTTTTAAAAGTCTCTATGCGTCTGCAAACAAAAAATTTAAATACCTACATATGTATGTCACGCAAAAATACGAGCAACAAAAAATGCATGTTTTAAAATGTGGTAAATCTTCTGCAGATTTCTGGAAAGCGGTTAAACACATAAACGGAAGGAGAAATGTTATTGTACCTTGTACCTACGCTCAGCAGTTAGGAGATCACTTCAAAACTCTACTAAATAGCGATCGAACATCTTTAGCACACCAATACGCAGTCCCTCTATTCCTTAACGAATATCTACCGTTTACTCTGAGCGAGGTACAAAAATTAATTATAAATGCAAAAAAGAATGAGGCCCAAGGAGAGGACTGTATACTTTTTGAGTTCTATAAAAATTGTACAACACAATTTGCAATAGAATATTTGAAACCGCAGATATCACACAGAGCTTCAGAAAATTGATGCTATTCCTGCTACACAAAAAAGGTGGATATGATAACCCAGCCAACTTCAGAGGAATACCATTTCTAAACACCTTAGCATTGCTGTTTAATAGACTAACGCAATGGGTCACAAATTATAAAATTCTACACGAATTTCATGCCGGCTTTAGAGAACACTTTTCAACCGTAGACCAAGTTTTTGCACTTGCTAATATAACCGATATGTACAAGAGAAAAGGGAAGAACTTATATGCTTTATTCGTCGACTTTAGTGCATCATTCGAATCTATAGCTCGTGAAGCGGTTATTCGATAAGCTCTACAGAATCGCAATTTCGAGTAAAATTATTACTGCTTTGAAAGTTACATATGTATGAGAACAATATTGCAATGGTCTGGGACGGGAACAGAATATCTGAATAGTTCACGACAACTATGGGAGTTAAACAACGATGTATTCTAAGTGCTCTCTTATTCATCCTGTTTATAAACGATATAACAGTAAAATTTGGAGGTGAAGTTGAAATTCATCCAATAAATGTGCCTTATAAACAGGCTGGAGAACTACTGTAACACATGGAATCTGTCTACAAGTATGTATTAGCTTAAGGGGCCCATACAGCACACATGTACGCATGTACAATCTACTGGTTGTACATGCAAACTGAAGGTGTTCGTGTAGACTGTGTGGTTGTGCATGCGGCATGTGTGATTTCGAAAAATTTTAATATTTTCTTGTTTGTGCATGCAAGATTGTGTGGTGTGCGGTTAAATTTACACAGATGCGTAAAAGAAATTGAGGAGTGCGGGTTACGGATAATAATGGCGAATAATGGAAACAGAGAATTTTGGGAGCAATTTCTGCAATTGTATGAAAAATTACACCAAATTTGTTTTTATACCCTATCCTAAGGATATACATATTAAGTTTGACACATAGTTTGTAACATAGAGAAATAATCGAGATAGACCCTATAAAGTATATATATTCGTGATCAGCATCAATAGCGAAATCGATTGAGCGATGACCGTCCGTCCGTCCGTCCGTCCGTCCGTATGTCACCGCTTTTTGGGCCTTAAATTTTGAGCTAGGACGATGAAATTTCATATCTGGGCTTCTGAGGAAAAGATACAGTAGAAGTGTAAACATTTTTGAAATCCGCCCACTGCCACGCCCACTTTTTCATAACTTCACTAAATTATATGAAACCGAAAAATTTTGTTAAGACCAAATATTTAGGCATTCAGATTCCCTACAATCCACTCATACAAAATTTTTGGCCACGCCCACTTTTTGGGGGCGTTTTCATCATAAAACCGATTTTTGGGCCTTACATTTTTAACCAGGACGCTGAAATTTCATATCTGGGATTCTGACGAAAAGATACAGTAGAAGTGTAAATTTTTTTTACATCCGCCCACTGCCACGCCTACTTTTTTATAACTTCACTAAATTATATGAAACCGAAAAATTTTGTTAAGACCAAATATTTGGGTATTTAGATTCCCTACAATTCACCCATAGAACAGTTTTGGCCACGCCCACTTTTTGGGGGCGTTATCATTAAAAAACCGATTTTGATAAAATTTTACATGTAACATCCTCAAACGTTCGACATTATAGCTATATTTGAGTACAAAATGCAATTTGGCCACGCCCACTTTATAGAGAGGAGGATAGGGTATCAGACGATCCGTTCCAGACGGATTGTAGCTTTTCTGTATGTTTATACCCTATCCTAAGGGTATATTAAGTTTGACACATAGTTTGTAACATAGAGAAATAATCGAGATAGACCCTATAAAGTACATATATTCGTGATCAGCATCAATAGCGAAATCGATTGAGCGATGACCGTCCGTCCGTCCGTCCGTCCGTCCGTCCGTCCGTATGTCACCGCTTTTTGGGCCTTAAATTTTGAGCTAGGACGATGAAATTTCATATCTGGGCTTCTGAGAAAAAGATACAGTACAAGTGTAAACATTTTTGAAATCCACGCCCACTTTTTCATAACTTCACTAAATTATATGAAACCGAAAAATTTCGTTAAGACCAAATATTTAGGCATTCAGATTCCCTACAATCCACCCATACAAAAGTTTTGGCCACGCCCACTTTTTGGGGGCGTTTTCATCACAAAACCGAGTTTTGGGCCTTCAGTTATTAACTAGGACGCTGAAATTTCATATCTGGGCTTCCAAGAAAAAGATACAATACAAGTGTAAATTTTTTTTACATCCGCCCACTGCCACGCCTACTTTTTTATAACTTCACTAAATTATATGAAACCGAAAAATTTTGTTAAGTCCAAATATTTAGGTATACAGATTCCCTACAATTCACCCATAGAACAGTTTTGGTCACGCCCAATTTTTGGGGGCGTTTTCATCAAAAAACCGATTTTGATAAAATTTTACATGTAACATCCTCAAACGTTCGAGGTTATAGCCATATTTGAGTACAAAATGCAATTTGGCCACGCGCACTTTATAGAGAATAGGATAGGGTATCATACGATCCGTTCCAGACGGATTGCAGCTTTTCTGTATGTTTTTATATGCATTTACCGCTGTTGAACAATCCTGCTCTACTGCATAAAAAGGGTATTTAGGTTCTCGAATAGCGCCCCTAATTATGTACGTATATGCTTTAAGATTGGAATGGCCACCTTGTTATTGGAAACATTTAAGTTACACTTCGACTATATTGTACAAGTCTCAGAAATAGAATAAGAAAGACTGCCGAAGACAATACTTTCCCACATAATTGCTACAAGAGGAGGCCATTCATAAGAATGGGCAAAAATAACAGAAAAATGTTTAATTAACTCCAGTGTATTGCAGAATGAACAGAGAGCATCACTAGAGTAAACATTCGATACTATACTGGAAAAGACAGGTCATCGTCTCTACGATTCCCAATCATCACAACACAGAATTTTTTACGGTAAAATGAGATACAATTTACAAGAAAAAACTTATTTTTATACCCTATCCTAAGGGTATATTAAATTTGACACATAGTTTGTAACATAGAGAAATAATCGAGATAGACCCTATAAAGTATATATATTCGTGATCAGCATCAATAGCGAAATCGATTGAGCGATGACCGTCCGTCCGTCCGTCCGTTCGTCCATCCGTCCGTCACCGCTTTTTGGGTATCTGGGCTTCTGAGAAAAAGATACAGTACAAGTGTAAAATTTTTTTACATCCGCCCACTGCCACGCCTACTTTTTTATAGCTTCACTAAATTATATGAAACCGAAAATTTTTGTTAAGACCAAATATTTGGGTATTTAGATTCCCTACAATTCACCCATAGAACAGTTTTGGCCACGCCCACTTTTTGGGGGCGTTATCATCAAAAAACCTATTTTGATAAAATTTTACATGTAACATCCTCAAACGTTCGACATTATAGCTATATTTGAGTACAATATGCAATTTGGCCACGCCCACTTTATAGAGAGGAGGATAGGGTATCATACGATCCGTTCCAGACGGATTGTAGCTTTTCTGTATGTTTTAAATAACAATTCAACTAACAAAATAAATACTATATTTTAAATAAGAGGAGAATTGATAAACTTGAATTACACACCACATCGACCTGAAATAGACGATGTGTTTCATTTTACAGCTAAATGCTCTATTCTTAAATAATTTCTTAAGACGTTCTTTGGATCACACGTACTGGAGATAGAAAATGCTTTAAGTATTCTAAATGGAGACCGTGGTTGGGATGTGCTGTATAAGTATGCTGTACGCTACAGGAGACGCATAATGGTAGGCGATTTATAAATAATTATATCATAAAAAAAAATTATTAAATATCATATCTATTAAACTTAAAATGTTTGTATTTAATATATATTATCTAAATCTAGAATATTCTTGTAAAAATGTCAATTTGGTAGACTAACTAACGTAGGTAATTCGGTGTATATACCTGTTTTATGGTAGAATGTCTGTCTCTGAAAGCAAATTGATGTATTGGAATCATATTTCCACAAAATTGATACTTCAAACGTTGGAGGATGTGGGCGTGGCTAAAGACAATGTATCGATGTATGAGAGAATATGTATATCTGAATACATATTTGGTCTTTCCAACATTTTTCAATTTCATGTAAAATGGTGAAGTTATAAAAAAGTGCGCGTGGCTGTGGGCGGATTTCAAGAATTTCTAATTTCATCCTTCTACCTTTAAATTTAAGGCTCCAAAGAGTGGTGGAATACGAACGCACGGACGGCAGACTTAGCTCAATCGATTATTTCTCTATGTTTCCTATTCTTCCAATTCGTCTGATAGTATCAATATTATGACTTTAAGACTCGATTTTCAAAATCTTTTAAAATAAAGGTCTGTCTTTTTCTTATTTATTTATTTGTGTCAAGTATACATATTTACGTTATAAAATGACATAAAGTTATACAAAAATAATAAACAAAATTTAGACTAAACATACAGAAAAGCTACAATCCGTCTGGAACGGATCGTATCCTCCTCTCTATAAAGTGGGCGTGGCCAAATTGCATATTGTACTCAAATACAGCTATAATGTCGAACGTTTGAGGATGTTACAAAAGTGGGCGTGGCCAAAACTGTTCTATGGGTGAATTGTAGGGAATCTAAATACCCAAATATTTGGTCTTAACAAAATTTTTCGGTTTCATATAATTTAGTGAAGTTATAAAAAAGTAGGCAGTGGGCGGATGTAAAAAAATTTTACACTTGTACTGTTTCTTTTTCTTGGAAGCCCAGATATGAAATTTCAGCGTCCTAGTTAAAAATTTAAGGCCCAAAAATCGGTTTTGTGATGAAAACGCCCCCAAAAAGTGCGCGTGGCCAAAACTTTTGTATGGGTGGATTGTAGGGAATCTGAATGCCTAAATATTTGGTCTTAACAAAATTTTTCGGTTTCATATAATTTAGTGAAGTTATGAAAAAGTGGGCGTGGCAGTGGGCGGATTTCAAAAATTTTTACACTTGTACTGTATCTTTTTCTCAGAAGCCCAGATATGAAATTTCATCGTCCTAGCTCAAAATTTAAGGCCCAAAAAGCGGTGACATACGGACGGACGGACGGACGGTCATCGCTCAATCGATTTCGCTATTG
The DNA here is from genome assembly GCA_905220385.1 of Xylota sylvarum. Taxonomy (NCBI): domain Eukaryota; kingdom Metazoa; phylum Arthropoda; class Insecta; order Diptera; family Syrphidae; genus Xylota; species Xylota sylvarum. The sequence goes on along the minus strand of LR999957.1, from coordinate 61,928,462 downwards.
ATGCTGATCACGAATATATATACTTTATAGGGTCTATCTCGATTATTTCTCTATGTTACAAACTATGTGTCAAACTTAATATACCCTTAGGTTAGGGTATAAAAACGAACAAACAAATATAGCAACAAAGTTAAATGTTAGAATATCTTAATATTTCAATTGTCTATTATTTTTAGTTTCGACATACTTAAGTGTCCGGAGGTTAGTGATGCGAAAAAGAAGACAAGAGTTCTCACGATAGCCTCTCACTATCGACTCCTACTCAACACCTCCACGGGTGTGGCTGCTAGGTGCCTAGTACCTCGACTGGAGATTGCGAAACCAAACCCTATGGAAGGTCATTGTCGGTAGCGGACGAAAGAAGGTGGAAGTGTTCTTTTACAGTCAGGTCGAACTATTAGCTGCTGCGACATATTTGAATCCCGGGTCTACAGAGTTCTCCAATACTGAGTCAGTGTGTTGGAAACAGTTGGTGGCGGATAAACCCTTAATGGGCCAACGGCAGTGCTCGTATCCCCGAAGCGGGTTACTGACTCCGACTACTTTTGGAATTGCACGTGGAATGTTCGGAGCCTTAACAGGCCGAGTGCAGCCGAACATTTAGCAAAGACCCCGGATTACTACATACATATAATGCAGTTATCACCGCAATCCAGGAAGTGGGATGGGATGGGATGGGCCAACAAAAGGAGGGTGAAAAGCAAGGACGTATACTATATTGATTGCTATAGGGAGCAGAAGCAGCGTTTATTCGGATGTGGATTCGTCATACGCGGCAGACTTAGGCGAGTAGTCTCGAGCATTCGACACGTGAGTGAACGACCTATGACAATCCGCATCAAGGTAAAACCCGACAACATAAGCCTTATATGCACTCATGCTCCTATAGAAGACAAGGACGACGCCACCAAAGAATGTTTCTACGAGCTCCTCCACAAAAGTTACGACTATGAGACAGGAAAGGAGGACATCTTTGGTATAACGATTGGCAAGCACAGCCTTAGGCTAATTGAGTTCGCTGCGGAGCGGAACGTCACTATAGCAAGCACACGGTTTCCTCATCTCAATATTCACAATTAGACATGGCGATTTCCTGATCATGAATCGGTCAACCAAACTCATCACATTGCGGACGACGTAATTCATGCCTCCAGTACTTTGGATGCAGGAACCTTCCGAGCAGCTAACACAGACTCGGATTACTAGCGTGTTGCAGCCAAGGTACGAATGTGGATATCCCAAACGGCACAGCTAAGAAATATTACTGTCAGAAGATTTAACGTCGAAAAGCTGCAATCGCAAGAGACCGCCAGAAACTTCGCCGAACGTGTATCCCGAAATCTCGCTACGACTCCTATGCTGCCAGCATCAAGTGCTGTTTCACCCGACCACCACCAAGAAACCCCTGGTTTGATGAAGAATGCGAGCAAGCACATGCAGCTGAACAAGAGGCATACCAAGCGGCACTGCAAGAAGAACGAAGGCTGCTCGTGAGCTGTACAAGCGGAAGAGATGAAAAGAACATCGGTTTCTCTGAAAGAAGAAAAAAAAACAGCAGAAGCGCGCGATAGAGGTTATTGAGAGACTGTGCTCCAGGAATAATGTACGAAACTTTTACCAATATTTCAGGCCAACAGAAGCCTCGTAGTAGAGTCACAGTCGGTTCTGAGAATATGGAAAAACTTCTTCTGCAGACTGTATAAGAGCGACGAAGACCAACAGACCGCTGTCAGGCAGAATGAACCATTCAATCTAGAAGAAGATAGCCAAAACTTCCGTTCACCTGAGCAAAACGAAGTGATGATAGCAATATCCAAAATTAAGTCCAACAAGGCATCCGGACCTGACGGTTTACTAGCTGAACTGTTTAAAGCAGATGAAAATGAGCTGGTAGAGAGCATACACTAACTCATTTCCAAAATTTGGTCAGATGATTATATGCCTGATGAATGAAATCTCAGCCCTGTTTGCCCGATCCACAAGAAAGGAAACCCCCTCAATTGCACCAATTACAGAGGTATCAGTCTCCTCAACATCGCGTACAAGATCCTATCTGCCATATTGTGTGAACGTTTGAAACCCTTCCGCAACAACCTGATTGGGCCCAATCCGTGTGGTTTCAGACCAGGAAAGTGCACAATCGATCAATTCTTCACACTTCGGCAGATTCTAGAAAAAACTCAAGAAGTCCAAATCGATACGGCCGTAAAAATCCTCATCCTAACCCTCCACGTGGGTGCCAGCCGGTAATAACCTCCACAGTTGTCTTGCACTTGCCAAGATGGGGTTAGCCAAGGTCAAGAGGCTTTGTATACAATCGGATCGAGGTACCTGATTTCAGTGGTGGTGTGAGCGCTATTTGCATAAATCCGTGCAAGATTGGGGGTTAAACCAATCACTAACGAGCTCCTTCAGATGCACAGGCGAGGTCTGTCGTATTCTAGCCTTATCCTAGTATATCGACTCTGCTAGGAGAGACCTCCTTTCCGACTTACTCGTGGGACCAAAATCCAAAACTTAAAAAATGAATAAAGAAATAAAAAAACATACAGAAAAGCTACAATCCGTCTGGAACGGATCGTATGATACCCTATCCTCCTCTCTATAAAGTGGGCATGGCCAAATTGCATATTGTACTCAAATATAGCTATAATGTCGAACGTTTGAGGATGTTACATGTAAAATTTTATCAAAATAGGTTTTTTGATGATAACGCCCCCAAAAAGTGGGCGTGGCCAAAACTTTTGTATGGGTGGATTGTAGGGAATCTGAATGCCTAAATATTTGGTCTTAACAAAATTTTTCGGTTTCATATAATTTAGTGAAGTTATAAAAAAGTAGGCGTGGCAGTGGGCGGATGTAAAAAAATTTTACACTTCTACTGTATCTTTTTCTTGGAAGCCCAGATATGAAATTTCAGCGTCCTAGTTATTAATTGAAGGCCCAAAACTCGGTTTGGTGATGAAAACGCCCCCAAAAAGTGGGCGTGGCCAAAACTTTTGTATGGGTGGATTGTAGGGAATCTGAATGCCTAAATATTTGGTCTTAACAAAATTTTTCGGTTTCATATAATTTAGTGAAGTTATGAAAAAGTGGGCGTGGCAGTGGGCGGATTTAAAAAATTTTTACATTTGTACTGTATCTTTTTCTCAGAAGCCCAGATATGAAATTTCATCGTCCTAGCTCAAAATTTAAGGCCCAAAAATCGGTTTTGTGATGAAAACGCCCCCAAAAAGTGGGCGTGGCCAAAACTTTTGTATGGGTGGAATGTAGGGAATCTGAATGCCTAAATATTTGGTCTTAACAAATTTTTTTGGTTTCACATAATTTAGTGAAGTTATGAAAAAGTGGGCGTGGCAGTGGGCGGATTTCAAAAATTTTTACACTTGTACTGTATCTTTTTCTCAGAAGCCCAGATATGAAATTTCATCGTCCTAACTCAAAATTTAAGGCCCAAAAAGACGGACGGACGGACGGACGGACGGTCATCGCTCAATCGATTTCGCTATTGATGCTGATCACGAATATATATACTTTATAGGGTCTATCTTTTTATTTATTATTTTTTTATCTATGTTACAAACTATGTGTCAAACTTAATATACCCTTAGGATAGGGTATAAACATAACAAAACAAAAAAAATAAAGTGCACAACTGGGGCGTACGTACTTGCACCTTAATGCTATAAGTTTATAACCGCATAAGCACTGAAATTCAAGATTTTTTTGTAAAAACGCCATCCTAAAGTGGGCGTGGCCATTTATGATGTTAAGGTGAATTATAGAGATTTTCAAAGCCTTTGAATTAAGTTTTAACAATTTTTTTCGATTTCTAGTAAAAATTTTGAAAAAGTAAATTTTTTTTAAAAGGAGGCGTGGCACTTCCAAAACTTGGTACATACATTATCATATTTTTGTCAATTTTAAGCCCAATCGCTGAAGAAATAGACGAGAAACAGCCAATTTGTAAAATTACCGTTATACGCATTTTTCGCGCAAAACGTTGTACGCCATCTAATAGCATATGCCCAAAATAACTCACATATGAAATTTTATCAAAATCGTTAGAGCCGTTTTCGAGAAAATCCATTTTTGGTGAAATCGGCCTTAAGTAAAGTATTCTTAATTTTGAGGTTAAAATGAAAATTCCAATTTCTCCTCTAGGGATAATCCCACAGACTCCAGATATGAAGTTTGAAGCAAATTCGTCCAGCCGTTTAGGCTGCAGTTGAATATACAGACAGACAGAAAGACAGACAGACAGACAGAAAGACAGACAGACAGACAGACGGAATTGGCGGACCCTTTCTTTTGGACTTCTCCATCATAGTAATGTCAAGTTTGATTGAAATCACGAGTTCGAAATTTTTCACGAAACCAATACTTGCCCTATAGGTATAGGTGTAAGTAAAAACGTAATAGGCACTTCATCCGAAAATGAATTGCTGGCCTCAAGCCCAGAGACCGTCATTTTTTCAGGCAGCGTAGATAGTACCAGCCAAGGTACGCTACGCACGTCTCATCCATCTACATCCGCTTCCGTGGTCGTAGCTAAGGATACCAGCATGAGTGTCCCCGTGCCACTTCCTTCAACATCCAACTCTGTGGTTGCTGGCACGATCACCAGCGAGTGCACCCAGAAAAAAACAACCACAGACCAAGTACACAAAGACACAGCATAGACACTTCATCTTTATCCTTAACAAGATAGCTAAGAATGAAGAAGCTGGTAGTCACTGAACGTGACCAAGTAGACAAACTTAGGTACCAGGCGGTTGTTGAAGACTACAACAAACGTCAGGCCTCCATGGCTAGCATCAAAGTTCGGGCTGAGGCTAGAAAAGAAATCGGGCGCATGAAGAGACGTCCCATTCAGGCAAACGCAGCAAAGTCGAGAGCAGCGTTATCAAAAAGCTCAGCAAACAACCACAACAGCAGTCAAATCCAGAGCAGTGGTGTAATGACGAATGACTAATAGACGAACTTTCGAGCAGTGGTAAGTCTATTATGAACGCTTGGAATGAAATCGAGGCCAAACTCTCGCAGATGGTGATGGATCACCTTCTGAGCACACAAGGAGGCGGCACCTTACCCTGTTTCGACTCAGCCGAAGTTGTCAGAGGGTATAGAGTCATCAAGTGCGAGGATAGGTTCTCGAGGGACTTCCTGGGTACTTGCGTCGCTAAGAAAATCGAAGCTTGGAACGGCTTGAGACTTAAGTTGATTCCAGCCAAGAAGATTCAGCGGAGACCTTTGGCTCGTATTTGGTTGCCCGTAATGCAACCAAAAGCCCGTAATGACAGTGGAAAGCTGATCCAGTGTCTCAAACTCCACAACCCCGCGGTCCCAATGGACGATTAGGACTTAACAACCGCAAAAAAACAGTCTGACTTTTCTTCTCCTCATAAAAGAGGAAAGTTTAGAGGAGTTAGAAAAGTCTAATTACCGTCTGAGATTTGGCACAAAGTATGCCAAACAAACTGAAAATATACAAATCTTCCAGCTCTGGCGAGGACACAGACGATGTCGACGATGCCAACACTCTGTTGGAGGGCATGAAGGTCGATGCAATACCCCCCAATGTCTCTGATGAAGTTAATTCAGATTAATCTGAGGCACTCGCAATGTGCCACAGACAATCTTCGTGTCTTTATTAATGAAACCAACATTGATATTGGCATCATCCAGGATCCCTGGGTAAGGGGACCAACCATCAAGACAACAGTTACAACTTATACTACAATCTTAATACTAGTAACGCTAAGCCTAGAACTTGCATTCTAGCTAAGCCTTTTTGTGTCCTAATCTTTGCTCAGCAGATCTAACAGTGATTAAACTGGAAACTGCAAACGGGAAGGGCTTTTTCGTTGCGTCCGTCTATATGGACCGGTATCGGCAAGCACCGCCGTATGAAGTCCAACAGCTAACAACAGTCATCAACGCCAGTAAGGGGAACCTCCTAATGGGCTGCGACGCCAATGCAAGACATACATACGCTTTGGGGCAGAGACAAATGACAGAGGTGAGTGCATTTTTGACTTCATACTTAACAATAACCTTTCAGTTTGCAATACTGGTAACTCTCCAACCTTTGTTTTTCCGAGCATGGACAATTTTAATGGGTGGGAATCGGTTATTAACATCACATTAGTATCAAGTAACGAAACCATAAGGGTTGAAAATTGAAGAGTATCCAACTTACAGTCCTTCTCGGACCATAAATGGATACTTTTTGACGTTAGTCTTCAGATAGAGGCTCCTAAACCCTATAGAAACCCAAAGCGAATAAACTGGACAAAGTTTAATCGTATAGTTAAGATAAAACTGGGCAGTACGCCAAATCACAGAATCTTCTCGGTTGAAACCTTTGAGAAAGCAATAAATGTTGCTTTCAAAGTTTCATGTCCAGTCAGCTACAACAAAAAGAAAGTCCCATTGTGGTGGAATGAAGATCTGTCGAAACTCAGGAAGTTGACCAGAGTGATCTTAAATATCTGCTACAATCATAACTTCTGGTAGCCCCATAAAGATTGTCTAAAAATTTAGAAGAAGTCCATCAAAATGGCCAAGGGCTGGATGGATTACTGCCAATTTATCAAGTCCCTTACAGAATTGACTCGGCTCAGTAAAATTCTGTCCAAAGGAGGCAGCAATCCGTCCTTCCTGAAAAAGTCGAACGGTAACTGGACTGATTCTACTGCGAAATCTTTGGAACTTCTTATGAGAGTACACTCTCCAGGTTGTTGTGACGGTGATGCACCGTCTACATCGTGGAATAGCATTATAAATATTATCACGGAGGATAAAATCTCTTGGTCCATAAATTGCTTCTCCCCTTATAATCCTTATAATTCACCCGGCCTTGATAGCATTATGCCTATTATGCTTCAGAAACTGCATGACATACATAGCAATTCCCTGGCTAATACCGATCTATAGGAGAAACCTATATTTAAATCATGCCCCCCAGTCCTTGAGACGTGTGAAAGTTGTTTTTATTCCGAAAGTGGGCCGGAGGGGCCACGAATCCGCGAAAGATTTCAGATCTATTAGCCTATCCTAGACCTTAGCATCCGTGAAACTTTGAAGAACCCTACACTGTCGTACCTCAAAGGTCGGTCTACTGAGATGGCTCTTCATGAGGTGGTGCGTACGGTGGAAAAGGCTCTCCACTACAAAGAATACACTCTTGCTACCTTTCTATACATAGAAGGAGCCTTTAACAACATCCACACTGAAGCTATTCAAAAAGCTCTCACCGAGTTAGGTGTACAAGGTTTTCTTAGTCAATGGATTGTATCCATGCTGAAAACCAGAATAATTCAGGGAACATTAGGTAACAGCATTGCAACTAAGAGGGTTAGTAGAGGCATCCCTCAAGGTGGTGTCATTTCTCCTTTGCTATGGCTCATGGCAATTAACAAGATTTTAGTGCGACTTGATAGAGAGGGGGTTAAGGCGGTTGCGTACGCAGATGACGTGGTTATACTGGTGTCAGGAAAGATTCTCTCCACGATAAGCCAACTAATGGAAAGTGCTCTGGATAAGGCACACTCGTGGTCCACGGCAGTGGCCTCAGTGTTAATCCACAAAAGACCGAAATGATGCTATATACCAACAAAAGTAAAGTACCTGAGTTCACTCCCCCCAAACTTAATGGTCAGTCACTCTTTTTATCTTCCAGTGCAAAATACCTTGGCACGATACTCGACCCGAAACTTAGTTGGAAGCTTAATTTAGAACAGCGGGTAAGGAAAGCAAGTGTAGCTTTCTATGCCTGCAATAAAACTTTCGGTAGAAAATGTGGCCTCCAGCCAAAGATGACCCTATGGACGAGCAAGAAATACAATATCGAAAAACTTAAAAAAGTACAGAGATCAGCATCACAGGAGCCTTGAGGTCCTGTTCAACAGATGTTCTAAGTGATCCTGTACCTGACTCCTCTTGACCTTCATATAAAAGACTCAGCTACATGTAGCGCTATCCGGCTCAGGGAATTTGAGTGCTGGACTGCTAAGCCGTATGGACACTGTAGGATCTTGGAAACGATTCCGAGAGAATTGGTTTCGTCTTCAACTGACTACAGAATACCAACCTTCAATTTTAGTAAATCTTTTTCAGTCAAACTGCCTACTAGTGAAGAATGGGAAACGAAAGCATTGTCAGTGACTATGATATAGGTATATATACGGATGGTTCGAAGATGGACTGTGGAGTCGGTGCAGGTATCTTTTCTGACCAACTAAATATATCGAAGTCCTTTCGTCTCCCTGACTCTGCTAGTGATTTCCAAGCGGAGCTTCTTGAAATTCGAGAAGCCTGCCACTATTTTTTCAGATAGCCAAGCTGCTATCAAATCCATTGATCCGGTCACCATATCCTTAAAACTGGTAGAGCAATGCCGGTTTGAAATGAATCACCTAAGTGTCCACTCACCAACTACACTCATCTGGGTCCCAGGGCACCGTAACTATGAGGGTAATGAGCGCGCTGACAAGCTGACCAAGTAAGGATCGGCCCTTAACGGCTCTTTAGCAGAAAGAGTCAATATTCCGCTAGGTGTCGTTATGGGCAACATTTATTATCAATAACCAATCAAGGGTGAAAAAGCATGACTAGTTGTACAGAATGAGAGAGAATTCTCGTGGCTTTATATGGCTAATAAAACAAGGTCAGTAACGATCTCACCGAGACCTTTGATGTCACGAAAGGATTTAAACAAGGTGACGGACTGTCATGTGACTTCTTTAACATCATACTTGAAGGAATTGTGTGAAACTCACACGCCAATACCAGCGGCACAATTTTTTCAAAAAATTGGTAGAACACCGCGGGCTGTCACCTGTGCATTTACTAGTATTGTAGCGCTAGCGGTAAACGATAGCAAAACCAAGAATATGCTATCAACAAAAAGGGACACACAACATCGACGAATTGGAAAAAACGTCACAATAGACAGCTATAACTTTGATGTAGTAAGGGACTTTGTCTACCCAGGCTCTGCTATAATTTCTGAAAACAACACCTAAGCAGAAATAAAACAAAGAATAACTCTTGCCAATCGCTGTTTCTTTGGGCTGAGAAGGCAATTGAGTTGTAAGGCCATATATCTAACAATAGAACTACAACGAACAACTAAGGAGACTCTAAATAGGACCTTGATCATCCCAGTTCTCCTTTATGGCGCTGAATCATGAATATTATCGAAAGCAGATGAAGATATCTTCAGTTTTTTGGATAGAAAAATTCTTCGTAAAATATTCGATCCTGTTTGCGTTGACAGGCTTTGGAGGAGGAGATTCTACTATGAACTACATATGTATATGAGCTGTACAGGGACATCGATCCAGTCAAGAAACTGCGCATTAGTCGTTTGAGATGACTATGACATGTAGAGTGAGTGGACACCAGTGCCCCGGTCCATAGAGTCTTCGAATCAAACCCGGAGGGACACGCAGACGACCTAGCCTAAAGTGCCACTCACAAGTAGAAGTGGACCTCAACCGACTTCGAGTGCGCTATTGGTAGCAGTTACCTAAGTACCGGGCTAACTGGAGAGGCTTGTTGGTTGAGGCACAGGTTCACCCCGAATTGTAGCGCCACATAAGTAAGTAAGTGAGTAAGATATACATACAATAAATGATTTGTATGTATATGTACATATCGCTCATTTACTTGAAGACTTAACGCAAAGTCAGGCAGTTTTTTGAGTTATAGCAGTCTTTAAGTAAATGAGTTATATGTACATACATACATATATAACAATGATTTTCATTTTTAAAATTCGTTCTAGATATTTCATTTTATTCTCCACATATTCCTGCCATTCTTCCAGTTCTAGTTCTCTATTTGCTCCAAGACTTCTTAAACCTTATCATTCATTTCCTCGAAAGTAGTGCCGTATGTTTTAGTTAAATATGATTAAAACAAAACATGAAACAGATCCCTATTGATTTTGGAATTTGTGCTATAAGGTTTTGATTAAAATACTAATACATATGTGGGATAATAGGGGGCTTTACGCTCATCAAATCGGTTGTCAAATCTGCTTCAAATTCACATTCATCAGATTGAGGGTCATCACTCCGATTTGAGGAGTGTGAACATCCTTAATAAAGGGATAAAATAATAAAATTAAACAATTAGCAACCACTAGTTGCATTTAAATTCATTTGAAGTGGTAATATTAAATTCAAATGGCAAAATTCTCCAAAGCAGCAGTGCGCAATCGCGAGATTCAGTTCCGCTCTCCGAGTACGGTGAAAAGCTTTCAGGTTTCCCCTTTTTGGGTACATTTGGAAAAGCCGTTAGGAAAATCATAAGCAAAATCAAAATTTTCTCGTAGCCGGTAATCGAAAATCGTATAAATCCACCCAGTAATCCAAGTGCAGTTCACTGTTGGTTCTGATTTACCCATACGAGGTAGATACTCCTGAGAGCAGGTGTTTTTTTTATAAATATTCGTGACTCTAAGTTAAATTAAATTAAAGTAGAACAGTTCAAAGTGTTGGTTAAAAATATTTACGTGAGTGCATTTGGATAAAAAAAATCTTTTGTGAAATAGTGACATGCATTTAGTTTTGTTCTTTTTTTAAAAAATCGAAATCCTGAACAAATTAAGTGATTTAAGTTAAAACAATTTCAGTTAAAAGTTGCAAACGTGTATTAAAAATTAGAAGGTAGGTACTTCTTATTTCTATTAGTATTATTCTTCTTAAATATTTTATAAAAAATAAAAATGAAAATAATGAATAAAATATACTTTACAATATTAATACACAAATCCCAATGGTATTTAAGAAACCGTTCTTTAAAAGCTAGGAGTATTTGGTATTCTCGTGACAAAAGGAATTTATTTTCGTGTATTTTCATTAGCATTACCGTTCTGGGATCTCGTTTGTCTTCAGGCGGTCAAGCATCGCCACACAAACAAATCTCAATAAATGTTTTTATGCTGCAGGTGGCATTTCTTTCCAGGAATCGTTTATTATTCAATTAAAATTAAATGTTTTATGAAGAAAAAAAAATGTGTCTGTGAGTTCCTTTCACCTTCATCGTAGACCCAGTTTTGTATGAAGGAAAAAGTTTTGTTATTTTAGGGCGAAGGTTTTCGAATTTGCAACTGGGTACATATTTAACGATGAGAGATTTCTATTTGTCTTGCTTTATGTATATGTAAAATTTATTGTTACAAATATATCCCAGCTACAATGTCACTTGACTCGTTATTAATAGTACGTTTGTAAGTTTTAAGCAAAGTTTAGTTGTCTTTTAATGTGAAAGGTTTTGTATATCATAAAGTTTTGAATTGAGAAAGTTTTCATATTTAGAGCACCGTGTTTGAGGATATCTTTATGTTGTAAAGTTTAAAATTTAAAAATCTTCAAGATAATGTTTTTCACATAAGCAGTTATAAATCTGTTGCATTGTTTTGTTGATAACACAAAACGAGCAATAAATTTTTTTTATACCCTATCCTAAGGGTATATTAGGTTTGATACATAGTTTGTAACATAGAGATAGCCCCTATAAAGTATATATATTCATGATCAGTACCAATAGCGAAAACGATTGAGCCATGTCCGTCCGTCCGTCCGTCACCACTTTTTGGGCCTTAAATTTTGAGCTAGGAGGATGAAATTTAATATCTGGGCTTCTGAGAAAAAGATGCAGTACAAGTGTAAAATTTTTGAAATCCGTCCACTGCCACGGCCACTTTTTCATAACTTCACTAAATTATATGAAATCGAACAATTTTGTTAAGACCAAATATTTAGGTATTCCAAACAATAGTTTTGGCCACGTCTATTTTATGGGGGCGTTTTTATAAAAAACCAATTTTGATGAAATTTTACATGTAACATCCTCAAACGTTCGAAGTTATCATCGTAATTCAGTAAAGAAAATGCAATACGGCCACGCCCACTTTATAGGGGCTCGATAGAATTGAGGATAGGGTATCATACGATCCGTTCCAGACGGATTGTAGCTTTTCTGCATGTTTTTATCTATCTACGAAGTTATAAACGATGTTGATTGAGACAGAAGTAAGAAAAAATTATGAATATCTATTTGCTATAGTTTTATTACTGTATGGGATTCTTTCGCACTTGGTTTTTAACTTATTTTATTTTATAGAGTACTTTATACCTACGTATACATATATAACCGTCTAAGAATAAGTAATTCACATAAAACGAAATAGTCGTTTTCTTTTCAACATACATAAGATGTTTATCGAAAGGAATAGTTCTTAACCCTTTATCGAAATAACATCCATCCGACCTTCAACTTAACGCCTAAAGATTTTTGAGTGCCAATGGACACTACTTGGCACTCAAATAAATAAAGACATTGATATGGCAACGGAAAAGGCTTTTCCTTAGTTCTGGGTAATGTACATACATACATATATGTATGTGTATGTATACATATGTACAAGCATGCATGATGTTTTATCGTTTCGAGGTAAGATTTGATATTCCGTTTTTATGAAATTTATACATTGTCACTTGGTATTGTCGTTTTATTACGTGTAATATGTCACTACATTCTAAACACGTTGTTTTCTACTTAATATTGCTAAAGGGTTTCTTAGTCATATGCCAATGTACTGACTGAGATGTGACATCATTATCGTACACGATACGTTTTTCGAAAACATTTGGACATTGGTCAATATCAATATTTGTTACTCGAAAAAGTAACAATAGTTACTTAGATTTAAAAGTATGATATGTACACGAAACATTTTTCAAGAACTAAGCTTTTTCACTGGCAGTTTACCGACGGTACCCGATAAACGCAATTATCTCATATAAGAAATCAATTTTAATGATTTGAAAAATGAATTTGAATAATATTCCTAATCCTTATAATATATACATACAAACTGGGTGTATAAATTCTTTGCATCGTCATTCTATTTGCAAAATATCTATATATTTTAGTGTCAATCGCGTTAGTAGTTTTTATAGCCTATCCTAAGGGTATATTAAGTTTGACACATAGTTTGTAACATAGAGAAATAATCGAGATAGACCCTATAAAGTATATAAAGTACATATATTCGTGATCAGCATCAATAGCGAAATTGATTGAGCGATGACCATCCGTCCCTCCGTCCGTCCGTATGTCACCGCTTTTTGGGTCTTAAATTTTAAGCTATGACGATGAAATTTCATATCTGGGCTTCTGAGAAAAAGATACAGTACAAGTGTAAATTTTTTCTAAATCCGCCCACTGCCACACCCACTTTTTCATAACTTCATTAAATTATATGAAACCGAAATATTTTGTTAAGACAAAATATTTAGATGTTTAGATTCCCCACGATTCACCAATACAAAAGTTTTGGCCACGCCCACTTTTTGGGAGCGTTTTCAGAAAATTTATGTTTGCTGCACGTGCTATTGCTGCGTCAAAATGTAAGGTCCAAAAACTAATGACTAGTGACGGACAATGCGGACTAGTCGTGTACACTATTTATACTGATCATGAATGTACATATGTATGTATCAAACTTAATGCATATGTATACTATAAGGATAGGGTATAAACATGAAAGTCTCTTTCTTATATTTCGTATGCAGTATTTTCATTTTCATGATGGCAGCAGCCTCATAAACGATGTAATAGAAATTATTTATTCTGCCATTGTATTTAGCTTGTTTGAAAAATGTTGATATTCTATTTATTTCGATTTCCGATTCCAGAATTTATAATCTTAAGCCGGAAAACAATAAACAACTCAGATAATTAAAGGGCGATGCTTTTTTAATTTAAATCAATATTTACGCCCAATAATCGAGGAACAAACAATTGTATGGAAGTTCAAAATGCATGGCTGAGACTTGTCCATTTGGAACGAACCTTCCTACTTCAATTATTTACAATCTCAGAATACACCTGATACTTGTGTTTTTGTAAACTCAAACTTAACTGGAACTGCACTTCACCGTATGACGTTGAATTACGATTTTCATTTACACCTACATACATACATACCTACATACATACATATGTATGTATGTATACCTATACGGCAAGTATTGGTTTCGTGAAAAAATTTCTGTCCGTTTATCTGTTTGTATGTACATATACATATATGTATATATCTGTCTGTCGGATGTTTGTCTTATCGACTGCAGCCTAAGCGGCTAGATGGACTTGCGTTTGTGGGGTCACACCGAGAGGCAAAATCGGAATTTTCTTTCTAACCACAAAATTAGGGGTACCTAATTTACTTTCAATAAAAATGGATTTTTTCGAAAACGGCTCTAACGACACTATTAGATGCCATACAGCATACTAATGTTTTCGCCGAAAGCGAATAAAGGTAATTTTAAACATACAGTTTTTACGGACATACGTCCGTATGTCACCGCTTTTCGGGCCTTAAATTTTTAGGTAGGAGGTTGAAATTTCATATCCGGGCTTCTAAGAAAAAGATACAGTACAAGCGTAAAATTTTTTTAAATCCGCCCACTGCCACGCTCACTTTTTCATAACTTCACTAAATTATATGAAACCGAAAAATTTTGTTAAGACCAAATATTTAGGCATTTAGATTCCCTACAATTTATCCATACAAAAGTTTTGGTCACGCCCATGTTTTGGGGGCGTTTTTTTTATCAAAAAACCGATTTTCATGAAATTTTAAATGTAGCATCGTCAAACGTTCGACGTTGTAGCCATATTTGAGTACAAAATGCAATTTGGCCACGCCCACTTTATAGAGAGGAGGATAGGGTATCATACGATCCGTTCCAGGCGAATTGTAGCTTTCTGTAGGTTTTTTTTTAATGTTCAATATGACCATGCTAGAATTGCTATTGATGCTAAGGATATGCAGACTACTTCTACGGGTGGGATAACGATGGAAATTATCTGAAACATTTAATCCGGATAACGGTTTTTAACATTTTCCTACACGCGACCTGGATGAGGTTATGATAGAGATAGTGAAATTCAATAATACTTCTGAATAGATTCGTTTGGTAAGCAGAGTATATCACCTCAATTGCTAAATAAGTTCGGACGAAAGTAGTAAAAAAGTCGCAATTATCGGAAACCGTTCGTATAATATCATATAATATCAGTTAACTTAAATAAAATGAGCATGCCTCACTTAATATTTTAATAAAATTGCAATTATAAACTCGATCGTGCGTGTGTAGATGTTATTTACAAAATTTCGTCAGGATAGGATAACAGTGGGGTAGGAACAACAGTAACATAAACTAAAATAGAGCTCGTAAACTTCATTTATACGCGTTAAGGGTTAATATTACCTTAAATGTATCACTTAAAGTTGATCGTTTCGTGGGAGCAATTCAAAAAGCGGCACTCCTGCTAGAAGCTATAAGATCAACCGCAACGAAGAGTATCCCAGAGAAGTTATTGAAGTGGTGAGGGAGAAAAGAAAGGCACAAAAGAAATGACAAATCATTCGTGCACCGCAGCATAAAACGGTCCTTAAGAGACTATGCAATCGCCTTTGAGATATTATTCGGGAATTTAAAAGCAATAAGACAGCGACCTACCTTGAAAATCTCTCTGCTTAAAAAGTATAAAATTATTCGCTTTGAAAAGCGCTAAAAGGTATGCGGAAACCTCAAATACAAGCGCCACCAATTCGGAAAAACGATAGAAACAGGGCCAAGAGCGACAAAGAAAAGGTAGAACTCCCGACTCCCCAGTCACGACATCTGACAACTTTAAAGTAAAAAAAAGTTACATTAGTTACATAACTGAGAGAAGTGATTAAAACTCTAAAGACGAAAAAAGCTCCGGGCTACGACTTGCGCAGGTGGTCAAGGAATTGCCGAAAAAGGCTCTTATATAACTGCTCTATCTGATCAATGTTTCGTTCAGATTACTCTACGTTCCGAGCCAATGGAAAGTCGCGGAGATTATAATGTTCCCGAAACCAGGCAAAGCTCTGAATGAAAAGAAATCATATCGGCCTATTTCCCTATTGACGGTTATGTCAAAAATATTCGAAAAACTACTTTCTAAACGACTACAACCCGTAATCGACGAAAGACGTCTCATTCCTGCCCATCAGTTTGGATTTCGAACCAAACATTCTACAATCGATCAAGTCCACAAAATAACTGGCGTGATTGAGAAAGCTCTCAAAAAAAAAGATTTGTTGTGGTGTATTTCTTGACGTTTCACAAGCTTTCGATAAGGTTTAGCACGAAGGCTTGGAGTATAAACTACTGCCAAGGCAACTCTTTATAATCCTACGATCGTACCTCACCGAGATTTCATTATAATTGAAGCAGCACCTGAACAGCTGCAACATGCTGTTAATAAAGTCCACGCTTGGACGATTCAAATCTACTCAGGTCAATTTTACCTACAAAAAGTGGATAGATTGCCTGTATATCTAAACTCGGCTCAAATACCGTACGCGAACGAAGCAAAATATCTAGGAATGACTCTAGATGTTAAGCTTAAATGGAAAGCGCACGTAAAACAGAAACGCGACGAGCTTGAAAACAAATACTGACAAATGTACTGGCTACCCGGAAAATATTCGAAGTTGAGCCAACATAATAAACTGCTTATCTATAAGCATGTGCTAAAGCCAAAGTGGACGTATGGTCTATAACTATGGGGAAAAGCAATAGAAACAGGTGCCGTGAAATAACGCCGAGTTAAATAGAACCGAACATTGAAATTTGGCCTTATTTCACTTCCATAATGTGAAATAAAGCCTAATTTTGATATTCGGCCTTATTTCACTCGGCATTATTTCACGGCACCATAGAAACACCCTACAAATTTTTGAAATAAAGTTATTAGAACGTGCGTTAACGCACCGTTGTATGTACGTAACGAAGATATTCTTCGGGATCTGGGAATTCCCGGTGTTGTTGAAGAGATCACAAAATTTGCCGTAAACACAAAGATCGTGTTCACGGCCATTGTAACCGTACCGTCACTCAACTACTTAACGCGAACAATTTTTGACTTCGCGTTATAGTATATGCTGGTCGTGAAAAACACAGGAACTTTCATTGGAATTCAACCTGTAAAGTGCTTCATTCTTATTAAATTACATACATAGACATCCTTTTCTAAACATTACGAATCTCGTAAGCGAAAATAAAACTGCAATATAAGCTTCGGCTTAGTTGTAGTACTAGCTTTGAGGAGAGGTGTTTTTAGTGAGCACAAATCTCACAGAAGATTTTCACCTGCTCTCGGAAAAAGAAAAAAAACTAAATATCTCCTGTCGACAGAAAGGTAGATAAGAACTTTGACTACCTACGATGCGCTATTAATTCAGACAATAGCTGTATTTTATTATCATCAGTGATCCATACAGATTTTTCCGTTTGCATGCATTACAACAACAATGCGAAATATTTTTGTTGTTGTAAAGCGTACAAACCAATGATCTACTCTACTTACATACATTCATCATTGGTTAGAATAAAATACGGCTAATGATGCAGCGCTGAGATCAATCAATAATAAGTCTTGCCAATCGCTGTTTCTTTCAGTTCGAGCAGCAGAAAGTCTTCTTTCGAACAAAAGTGACCCAATGATTTTAAAAAGACTTGTCTATTTATTTAGAAGAAATTACAATCCAATTGTGTTTTTTGTAAGGCTTTAAGATTTTTACTAGCCTCTACCCATACCGAAAAAGTAGTGTCAAAGTAGGTAAAACGGAAAAAGAATCACGTATGTTTTAAAAAGCTTGATTAATTATAGATATCCTTTTCTTACAAACTGTAGAATTCGAGGATTTAATTAAACTCAAATTATGTAGGTCCACTCACAATTTAGCGACCTGCGAATGCGAACGAGTGAATTTTTGCAAATTTTGACATTTCAGTCACATTCAACATTTCAGCAATCTACCACCACCAAAAACATAAGAAAAGGATTGTAGGGTGAAACTGTCGCTAATGTCTTGGTCGCGCAATTTTTCTTCACAAAAACTAATTTAAATTGAACTTTGTTTAGGAATAGTAAAATTGGCAGTGGCGTGCTTAGAAAAGTTCTAAAAGCGGTTTAGAAACTCTATATTTACCTCATTTATCCCCATTTCGATTTGTCTAATGGACAATAATCTAAGTCTTGATATGTACATAAATGTAAATTCAGTACGCAAGATTATGAAGATACTTTGAATATTTGATAGATTCGAATTCTTGTGAAAGAATTTGTTTTTCTATATAACACTATATAATTCTTCTACTTTTGGTAACAAGGGTATATCTCCACACCGCACAGTGGTTCACGTTGTATGGAGAGGCGGTCATAAATCTATAAAATCTGAACTACTTTACCGACTTGAATGAAATTTGGAGATTTATTTAGCAGTAATATTATAAATCCTAATGCTAAATTTCAAGTTAATCGAATAAACAGAAATGCAAAAAATAAATTTTGAAAAATTTTTTGCTCTAACTCAAAAACTAATCAACCAATTGTGATAAAATTTTCATAAATTTATTTCTTAAGATCTTTCCTTTCTCATCAACAAAAACTTTAAACGTTTAATAGTTCCAATATACTCCCTGGCCATTGCCTTCTGAGGAAGCACGCAATGAGATTCGGCTTCATAAACATAGACACATGCAGGTATTGTGAGGACCTTTGTATGTACATGTCGCAGAGGACATCACTCACATGTTATTTGAAAAGTACCTCGGAAGATACTTTTTCAACAATCTAGATGAAGTTGGTTCACTGACCAAAATTGAGGACATAATTAGATTCTGTAGGGAAATTAAATGTATGGGCGAATTGGTGTAAGGTTTCCTACCGTGAAGGTTCCCTAGGGATCGCGATGGGCGTGTTTTATGACAAACTCATAATCCTACTCAACCTAAACCTAAACCTAATACATAGTTCCAAAACATTGAATGTTTATTCCTTCGGGGTAACTTCCGAAGTCCTTTTATTAAAGAGTCGGAGCTAAGTAGGAGTCTATGCAATAGGTCCGTATTTTTATAGCGTTATTATTTTTGTTTATTGATTCAGCTGCCTCTTCAGAAAGCTCCCCTATTAATAACAAAGCGTAATCTATAACATCTGATCTATGGAAGTGCACTTTATGGACTGAAGCAGGAAGACTGTACCACGGGTACTCCTCGACTAACAGATGTGCGGTTTCACTTTTTATTGATATTTTATCCCGATGATAAACACTGAAAAACTTTGCAATAACGATCTATAAGGTCTTTTCTTAGACCTATGATTTGAGCTGATATCGTTGAGTTGAAAAAAAATTTCTGGCCGTGTTACTATCGTTCGTAGTGCCACTTCCACCACTTATCCACTACCTAGGTTTTCTCTAAACTGAGCGGGAATATATTATTATTATTTATACGACTTTCTAAATTCTTAAGGTTCATATTTTCCCCATCAAGTAAATCTTTCATTAACACTTCTAAAACTTGGTGGCGTCTTACCGTATTATTTCCACGGTTGGATTGCCAAATGTCAAACACCTGTAACAATACAATCCACATCGCATTAGAAGAGTGGAAGCGGCTAGAAAGTGATTAAAAGTTTGCGTAAAGTTAATATACAAAAGAAAAAATTGTGCACAAAATGGGCTGTCTTTACGAGACTACATTTTTAAGAATACGAAGTTTTTTATTTTAAGACATATAACGAAATGATAAGCATACCTAGTTCTTATGCATCCATTGCGAAAGAACAGCAACAGAACACCAAATCTCGGGTAATGCACTAAGAACTCGAAAGTTTCACGCGCAATCTTACGGCGAACGATAACTCCACTTGTTACATGTGCTCACATCCGTTCCACTAAACTAAATGATAATGTAAAGGAATCGGGCATATAGTTGTGTTTTGGAGTAATTTGTTTATTTTGCTAATATGTATAAATATGCAATAAATTTTTTTTTGAGAATATTACTATTTTTGAATTTTGGCCTACGGGTGAACCACTGTGCACCGGTGCATTAGTGCAAATCTCGAAATGAAACAGAGATTTGTTCTTTTTATAACGTGATAATTATATTAATCGATTGTATTCGTATGTGTGTATAATTTGATTTATACATATATGTATGTACATATGATGAAATCATAATTCACTTCACCGTTAATGGAATGCTTATGCATGCATGCACATATTTTCGTTACAAAAGTAAAAGCAAACAATCATTCTCAATGCCAGAAATATAAACAAGTAATCCACATAATGAATTTTGGTGATAAATGACTTAAAATTGAGCAATCTAATCAGGCAATGGGTTCCAATTACTTCCCAGGATATATGTATGTATTTAAGTGTGAACCGCATTTTTGGTATGTATCTATGTAGGCACATATGTACATTAACATTTGTTTCAGAATGGTGAATGGGTTTCGAATAAAGTCGAAAGTCCATAAAAGAAGGGATTATATGACGAAATAAAAATAAAAAATTTACAAATTTATACATATGTAGTATAACGTTATTACGGTAGTAATACTCAAACTTCTGCTCAATCTTTTATAATTACAAACTTATTCATACAAGTTGTAATACTTATGAATATGTATATATGTATGTAGGTAACTTGCCTGTTGAACTTCATACTACAACGTACGTACATACATACTCTTGCATTGTGTTTATTATGTTATTGCATTGTCTATTTCTATTAAATAGCATGATATAATAATTTGTGCTTACTGATAGGTACATATATTGATTTGGCAGTGGTGTAGTGGTAATATATTCGATTATTTCGAGGTAGGTTGCTGGTTCAAGTCCCACTCATAGCCGCTAAGAGTGAACAAATATAAATTGGTATTAAAATACTAGTATTCTAGTCAAATGACTAGTAATCGATGTCAAACGAGTACTTACTGCACCAGAAAATCGATCCCAGCTTGTTTCTTGTTTTTCGAACTACGTCATGCAATTGCTAAAAACCATTGCATTAATACATAGTAAGTTATATGCATAAGTAAAACTACCACTCACGCTGTGACCAGACATTATACGGGTATTTATTGCACCTTGAGCTTAAGTATAGTACAAACGAAAAAATGCTACAGTTCCTTCTTAATATGGACACATACTCATATGGAGCTGTGTTCATCTCCCATAGTTTTTTAGTCCATTCGAATATAAAAGAAATCACACTTCTATTTAACAATCGTAGTATATTACTGAAATTAGCTGTTTTTATGTATGTATATTCTGTATCTCTAGCTCTTCTCTTTTAAAATATTAGTCACAAACTAAGTTTAAATGATGTTTTAAGTTTTTTTTTTTACTAGAATCTTGTATTCTAAACAGTAAACAGAATTCCATAAATAGGTACTATGGGAAAAAATTCTTGGACACAATCAAAACTGGAGCATTTTTTAAATATACATACATGCAATTTTATTTCCTTCCAATGGGAATTAGTGTATAGAATTTATAGTGTCTGGACATCTTGGAGCAAACGTTATACATATGTTCAAGTAGTAGATAGAAGAATTGTTATTTACGTATTTATGTACATATATGCTGAACAATTTTATAACACTTGCACCCAACAGATGTTTAGTAAGTTTGTTCACGTACATATGTATGTATGTACACACATATGGGTTGAAATAAAATTCCCGCATTGCTTGTTAATGTAAATTTAATGTAAGTGCAGAAGGACCTTCCTACCGAAAACTTGCAGTAAAAATAACGCCAACATGAATTTAGCAGTTCACAATACGCATTTTATGATTTATTTGTTACCTGATCGGAGTCATGTGAGCGTCGTGGCCCAAGTGGTTAGTGCGTTGGACTACGCAGCGAGGAGTTCGAGGTTCAATCCCCAGAAAACACCTAAATTTTCTTTCACGGCCCCACCTCCCGGGAACGTCTGACAAATATCCAAGAGTATACGGTTTTCGGAAATGGCATTTTAATAGTAGGCCCCTTCCATTCGTGTAAAGAATATAACACACACAACACAAACGGTTGTGAGAAGCTAAACCCAATCAATTAATAAAATGGGGATGCAGTAGTTTCATGACATACGTATTAATATGATTATGGTTCTACTACCTGCTAGATTAGATTTTTGCTAGCACGAAATAAATACTTTCAGAAAAGCTACAATCCGTCTGGAACGGATTGTATGATACCTTATACTTTTTCCTTTGTATCAGGACATCGCGTATTATGTTTTTGGATTGAAATACAATGATAACCTCGAGTGTATGTAGATATTGGTTGTAAAATATCAAAATGGATTTTTCTCTATGTTACAAACTATGTACATAGTATAAACTTGATATACTTCTTAGGATTGGGTTTCGCAAGAAATATTATACAAACAAACTTTTTTTTTTGTTTAAAAGCAGAATTTAAATAACCACCTTTACTTCCTTTACAAGAGCGAATTTGACGAACCCAATTTTTGATAATTTTTGCAATAAATCCGGAGAGATTTCATGAATTTCGATTTTCAATTTTAATGCATTGTGGTTGTGGTTTGCTTATATAGATAGATCATAAATTTTAAATAGCCATACAAAAATAAATCCAAAGAAGTTAAATCATTCAAAGTTGCATTTATTGAAATATTCGATTCTTCCGGCGGCATCGAATGCGGGTTAGGTCCAACCCTTTTGGTAAAAATACCTCAAATTGTCGTTTTCAAAATTTCTAATTCTTATAAACCACGAGAATCCGCCAAATTAACATTTTCTGTAATAATAGCTCTAATTTTCAAATGTCACAAATTTCACCTCTATCTTTATTACAGAATTGTAATTTAACTTTAAAACTGATTATACATATGTATGTATGTATGTATTATGTAAAATGGAAGTGGCAATTCACATAATTAGAAATACAGATACTCAAGATTCTTTTTGACATTAAAATGGGTAAATTGGAATAATATCCAGGTAAAACTGAAGATGTGTTGCCTTTTATTAGAGTGTTACTCGTAAAGCTGGAAATGAAGGAAGGAAGTTTTTCACAACTTTATCTAAACTTAGTTAATTCAAATGTTCACATATCACTCTTAAGTAATCCGTCCTGTAAATGTCTATGTTAATCATTTTGATAATGAAGAGAATTTTCATTTGACAGACATAATTACATATGTCAAGAAGTAATAAATCTGATTCTTATATGTCGGTATTAGAAAGTACTCAGAGAGTCATGAACTTAAATCATGTACCTGTTTTATTAGTTGCAAGATTCAATTGAATTTCACTGTTCATTTATGAATAAGATAATTTCATACTCAGTATCAGTTTATTTTACGTTGAGATGAGAGATTGATAGTTTATTGCTTACAGTTTGAATTCAAACTAAAATATTCGTTAAATGATCTAAATAAAATGATTTTAGATCTGATTGTAGACCTGTCCTTTTAATTATAGGTACACATGAATTATCCATATGTGCATAATACTCCTACTTTATATTATTTATATTTAATGACTCATGAATGAACTGTTGCCATAAATATCATGTATTTGGCTTTCCAAATTCATCATAACTATTTCCAATTCAAAGTGATTAGGTAAAATCACCGATGGAATTCAATCATAATGACCCTATGTAACAACGTTCTTGACTATTATTTGAACATGTACGAGTATTTCCTGTTTTATTACCACAGTCATAATTTCATTAATGATCTCTTCCCTTAATTATTAGAGTCCGTTCAATCAAATGCAAAGTGGACATTTGCATAGGTTCTCATTTCAAATTCATTCCAAGCTCATTGACGTTGATAGAAGTGGTTGCATCGATTAATATTGTAATGGCTCATGTATCAATAATTGGTGATTTATGCTATTTCTCAGATTTTTAGATGCAATATTACGATGACCTTGGGGACTGAAAACTTGCTATATATTATCAACGTAGAGATTATTTGTTTTAATAATTTACGAACAAATTTGTCGATACTAAAAAAAATAAATATTTGGCGCGGCAAGTCCATAGGACCCAGGGCCTAGCTTCTCACAACCATTCGTGTTATGCGTGTTATATTCTTTACACGAAAGGGAAATTTTTCTTTTGAGAAGTTTTTCCATGACAGTTATATTATCGGATGTTTGTCAGACGCTCGGGATAGGTGGGACCGTGAAAGATATTTTAGGTGTTGTCTGGGGATCGAACTTCGAACCATAGCATTAACCACTTGACCCAAGACGCCGTCGATACTATTGTTGACAGAATTTTAGCTTGTGATATTTGTATACCCTTTCCTTAGGATATATTAAGTTTATTTTGACATAGAGATAAATCCTTTAAGATGTATATACCTATGTATTTATATTTGTAGTCAGTATCAAATGCCGAGTCATTGACTAATGTCCGTGTAACCGTCCGTCCTTGTGTATTATATCACTTTTTGGGTCTTAAAATTTGAGCTAGGAAAATGAAATTTCATATCTGGACGTTTAAGAATAAGCAGCAGTACAAATGTAAATATTTTCGAAATCGACTGGGTGCCACATTCGGTGATTTTGTTGTACCTTATTCACAATTTCAATTCAAGTGTGTTGTTCGTATACTAATAAATTGAACGTGGTTTTCTAGATTTTTGATGATATTATAACGATAAGAATGATCTGCAAGATTTCACTCCAAAAGTGGGGATGGCTATATATTACTAATAGGGATAATGGAAAAGAGTAAACATAATTCAAATCCACCCTGTTACATTGACGAAACGTCAATAACGATTTACCTAATGTGCGCTATCTGGTACTGCCTAGAGTCGGACAGAAAGTGTAGAATTTTTTTTATAATTCGCGCGCGATAGAATAAGGAAAGGCAAGATACATGTTTGCGATGTTGGAGCGAGTCAATAGACTCCGCTATACTTCTGTTCCCTATTAGTTTCAACGCACGATTTTGAATTCTAACCAGCAGGTGCAAAGAGGTCTTAGGAGCACCAGGCCAGACATGGGCATTGTACTCGAGCGTTAGCGATTTTACAACTGCAACAATGTTCATTAAACGAAATGCCTATTCTGGCCGCAGTACTAATTGCCAGAACTCTTGCCATATCTGCACGGTTTCTGTTTAATAATTCTTGTGTTCTATTCAAGTAGTATTTGGGCCACATTTGCTGGGATTTGATACAGTTCCGCACTTCCTGCCATCCTGCCATTTGTGAACTGTGCGTCGGTGAAAATTGTTGTTTCGAACTCATTTGTCACGACGTCTCTTTCCCACTCCGCCCTGGTTGGGAATCTGACCGTGACTTCGTTTCTGAAGTTCATTCTGGGAGTTATATAGTCGGGTATAGTAGCTACCAGATCCCGTGGTAACAGGTTCAGGATGCTTATGTTGTGAACATAAGGTTTGGAACACCAGCATCCTATTTCTCATAATCTGAACACACTACATGACGATAAGAACATAATATGAAGGTCAAGTGGTAAACTGTGCAATATTACGTTTAAAGCTTCCGTTGGACATGTTCTCATGGCCACCGTTGTGCCTAGAGCATCAGTTCTTTGCACTTTGTTGATAAGTTTGATGTTGTATTGTTTCCTCAGCGCAGGTCACCAAACTAGCGATGCATAGGAAAGTATAGGATAGCAGTCTACATTCATATGACATTCTTCGGACGAATTCCCTACTTCTTACCGAAGGTTTTGCTGTAAGCATAGAATACCACGGAGGGTTTCTTTACCCGCTGCTCGATGTTGAGTTTCCAGTTTAGTTTTGGCACTGTAAAGTAATTGGTTAGGTTTGATTGGCAGTTATTCTCTCGGTTATTTTTTTTCTGTTGATGCAACGCCCGGGAGCCGTGGGGCCGAGAAAAACTTTCTGGTATTATCTGGAACTCGTACCTCGAACCTCCAGCTCAGTAGTCCGACGCACTAACCACTGACCCACGGCTGGCCAACCAAGCATTCGAAATCCTCAAAGTTTCACAAATGTTATCTGTGCACTAAGGCAGTACAACAACGTACTGAATGGAAATCCAATTAACATAACAAATTTGCAATATTAAAGTGTAAATATGTAACAGCAAGGTGATAGCAAATAAAATTACCTAATGGTACCGTAAACACCCCCGTGACATCGTTTCAAACTTAATGTCAACGATACAAAACTCATAAGATACAAAATGTTTTATGCGCATCACTTATACTCATGATGTGTGTATACTGCTATTCATGTTGTATAATGTTTCGTAAAGAAATAAAGTGAACGACTGGGTCATACGTACTTGCAATAATATGCTGTGCGGTCGCAATCGTTTCAGGACTCAGAAACAGAAAATAAGAAAGCCTAACCATTTTTTAACGCATGAGTTATGGAGTGGCATTCTGCATTTGTGATGGACTCTAAACGATAACACTGAACTGATGTTATCTACAGGATTTTACAAATAAATATATATGTTTTTAAAAATGCTCCCAAAATGTAGGCGTGTCCTATACATTAATTTTAAACACAATTGCTGAATAAATAGCCGAAAAGAACTGGTTTTCATAGCCTAAACTAAGTGTGTAATTTAAACGATTTCGACAAATATGATTAAAATCTCGAGTTCGAAATTTTTCGCAAAATAAATACTTGCCCCATAATATGTAAAGACGATGTAAGTTTTGATCTTATATTTTCACCTTCCAAAGGGAGTTCTTACGTACGAGAGCTTAAAATAAGGTATGTGTAGGAATGCCAACAATGAATTTGTTTGAGTTTAATTTTTATGGATGGTGGCCCAGTCATGACTGCGATAAAATTTCGATCACGTTAACCGTTTTTAAATCAATAGATGCACACGAACGAAATTCATAACGAAATTATTGCAATATGAAGTAACGTAGCAATATAATTATATCTATTTCCATAAGACATATGTATGTTCTTGATTCAAGAAAAATAATATATTCGTACCAATATATTTCCGCTTTTATACAAACACACATTGTACATACTCGTATGCAATTATGATTGCAAACCTGTACAACTATTTCCCAGAGATTACTACAATTAACCTTAAATTTAAAGTACAATGCGTTCAACGATATCCAGCCTAAGATACATACATATGTATAAGCAACAATTATTTGTCGAAGAAGTAAAAAAAATAAAAGAATAAAAAATATGAAAGGAACTAACAACTATCTCGATACTCAGCAATTGTGACTTGTGATATTGACTTTGTGCTCAATCTCAAATTTCTTTTCTTTACCTCCTCCACAAATGTTGTAGCAATATTTTTCTTTGGAGTTTACACCTTCAAGGATTGCACCACCCATTTCACTTCATCTTAAATGGAATCTTTTGAAACACTTCGTGATTTTCGCAAACAATTGAATCGTTGCCTTAAGTATAGGGAAGGCCACGAGACCAACGAAAATGAAACTTTATTTCTTATTTTATGGGACTTGGGGTGGTGGACGAGTTCAAGTACGGCAATTGTGTGGTGGTTGTTGTCTGTAGCCGGGGATTGGAAAACATTCTGAAGATTATCAAATATTTTGAGTTTTCCTTTAAAAAAAGTTCTTTTGAAGTTAATCGGAACTTTGTAGGTACTCTTGAGGAGAAGTTTTTAACATTGTGGTTTATTGTAAATGTGCCCCAAAGCAGCTCTTTTAATTGTAACATTAAAATAATCTATTGGACGTTGTAACTATTTAAATAAGAATTTGATTTAATGTAGTTCTATAAATAATTAAATATTGGAAACAGTGTTCGCATTTCTTAAAATAAACTCAGTCTTCGAACATATGTAGGTATGGATGTACTAATGCAGATATATATGCACATATGTATGTATGTCTCCATGGTATGTTAATTTGCGCAGACTACATTTCTACTACTACATTTGATTGCCATTCGCATCAACAGGTTGTAGCTAAGAAATACTTACGTTTCAGATATTGAAGGAGTAGGAATCAGACCGAAAGCAGGCCACAAGGGAAATGCGACGGATGTAATGTAACATCTTTTAATGTTTAGCTATTACTTTATTTTTGAAGGGTCCTGTAAATTGATATTCTATACCGCAGAATAGAATATTCTTCGCTTTCATTATTCAGAGGATTATTCGGTTGCTAATGAAAATGGACAAGCCTTTGGTCGTGGATGTTACAAATATTGTTTCATGTCTAATACGCAAGTAAAATTTAGTGGAAAAATCCTTCCAAAATAAGTGTTAAAAGTGCTGCTCACAGCAAGACCTCTAAACTTCCCATTAAATTAATATTGAGTAATTTTACGAGTTATAGCTAAAGTTTAGGTCTCTTTCATTTAAAATTTATTCTTTAACTTACTCTGTCCCGCCATGTGGTATACAGCTAAAACGACTTCTGTGAGTATTTGTAATTTTATTCCAAGACTTTTAGTGCGTCAATTATAAAATTTCGTTAATAATTTACACTTAAGAGTGGATACTTTTGTCAATAGTTTACTTCAGTCTACACTAGCTCCACGTTGCTTGTTAAAAGTTTCTGTATTAAGCAGTCATTATATGAAGTTTTGAAGCTGTATATAGTTATTAATGGCATTATGAGCATTTTGGAATCAGGCTTAAAATAACTGGAGCAACCTCTAACAATTTGGTACTTTAGTTTAAGCCTGTTTCCAGATGAAATAGAGAAAACTAAAGTAAACTTAACGTTTTTTCATTTGAACGTTGGTTTGTATGGAAGTATCATTAATGATCAAAGAAAATCATTTATGGTTCAATTTTGATGCCAGATTACCTATATAAGTTCGTAAAAGAAATATGTAGGTCATTATAAGTGACAGATTGGAGAGTGCAATTGATGAGGCTGGAGGTCTCACCGCCAATATGATTTTCGTAAGATACGGTCTACGATCGATGCTATCGACGAATTCGTGAATACCGCGCAAAATGCCATAGAAGGAACCCGATGGAAGGACAGGAGTAAACAGTACTGCTCCATCATCACGCTGGATGTCAAGAACGCATTCAACACCTCAAACAGGAGAAACATCTTGCGAGCACTTACTTTCAAGGCAATGACATACCATTTTAAACACAGGATTCTGTTCTATGGTACCGACTATGGAACAAGGTAGTACAACGTCATAGTCGGCGTTCCTCAAGGTCCGTATTAGGTCCGCTACTGTGGAATCTAATGTACGATGATGTCCTTAGATTTGTAATCCCGAGGTCTTCGAAAATAATTGATTTCGCCGATGATATAGCAATCTTTGTGGTGAATAAACTCCTTGAGGAGTTGGAGCATGACTGCAATGAAGCTATCGGGATGGTCCAGGACTGGCTAGTACGCATGGGCCTATAACTTGCGGAAGAAAATACCCAAATATTGATCATCAGCAGCAAGCGAGTCATGGAGACTGTAAGAGTAACCGTGAGCGATCACGTCGTCACAGAATGCAGCTGATAAGGTAGCAAATGCAACGGCTGCACTGGCAAAAGTTTATGCCAAATATCGGGATACCGGAACAAAAGAAGAGATTACCCTTACCGAGAGTTGCCGCATAAATACCATAATAAACATACAGAAAAGCTACAAACCGTCTGGAACGGATCGTCTGATACCCTATCCTCTACCTCTATAGAGGGGGCGCGGCCAAATTGCATTTCGTACTCAAATACGGCTATAACCTCGAACGTTTGAGGATGTTACATGTAAAATTTTATCAAAATCGTTTTTTTATGAAAACGCCCCCAAAAAGTGCGCGTGGCCAAAACTGTTCTATGGGTGAATTGTAGGGAATCTGAATACCTAAATATTTGAACTTAACAAAATTTTTCGGTTTCATATAATTTAGTGAAGTTATAAAAAAGTAGGCGTGGCAGTGGGCGGATGTAAAAAAAAAATTACACTTTACTGTATCTTTTCGTCAGAAGCCCAGATATGAAATTTCAGCGTCCTAGTTAAAAATTTAAGGCCCAAAAATCGGTTTTCTGATGAAAACGCCCCCGAAAAGTGGGCGTGGCCAAAACTTTTGTATGAGAGGATTGTAGGGAGTCTGAATGCCTAAATATTTGGTCTTGACAAAATTTTTGGTTTCATATAATTTAATGAAGTTATAAAAAAGTGGGCGTGGCAGTGGGCGGATTTAAAAATTTTTTACACTTGTACTGTATCTTTTTCTCAGAAGCCCAGATATGAAATTTCATCGTCCTAGCTCAAAATTTAAGGCCCAAAAAGCGGTGACATACGGACGGACGGACGGTCATCGCTCAATCGATTTCGCTATTGATGCTGATCTCGAATATATATACTTTATAGGGTCTATCTCGATTATTTCTCTATGTTACAAACTATGTGAATGCCAAATATTTAGGCATTCAGACTTCCTACAATCCACTCATACAAAAGTTTTGGCCACGCCCACTTTTTGGGGCGTTTTCATCATAAAACCGATTTTTGGGCCTTACATTTTTAACTAGGACGCTGAAAGTTCATATCTGGGCTTCTGAGAAAAAGATACAGTACAAGTGTAAAAATTTTTGAAATCCGCCCACTGCCACGCCCACTTTTTCATAACTTCACTAAATTATATGAAACCGAAAAATTTTGTTAAGACCAAATATTTGGGTATTTAGATTCCCTACAATTCACCCATAGAACAGTTTTGGCCACGCCCACTTTTTGGGGGCGTTATCATCAAAAAACCTATTTTGATAAAATTTTACATGTAACATCCTCAAACGTTCGACATTATAGCTATATTTGAGTACAATATGCAATTTGGCCACGCCCACTTTATAGAGAGGAGGATAGGGTATCATCCGTTCCAGACGGATTGTAGCTTTTTTGTATGTTTGTACCCTATCCTAAGGGTATATTAAGTTTGACACATAGTTTGTAACATAGAGAAATAATCGAGATAGACCCTATAAAGTATATATATTCGTGATCAGCATCAATAGCGAAATCGATTGAGCGATGACCGTCCGTCCGTCCGTCCGTATGTCACCGCTTTTTGGGCCTTAAATTTTGAGCTAGGACGATGAAATTTCATATCTGGGCTTCTGAGAAAAAGATACAGTACAAGTGTAAAGATTTTTGAAATCCGCTCACTGCCACGTCCACTTTTTCATAACTTCATTAAATTAGATGAAACCGAAAAATTTTGTTAAGACCAAATATTTAGGCATTCAAATTCCCTACAATCCACTCATTCAAAAGTTTTGGCCACGCCCACTTTTTGGGGGCGTTTTCATCATAAAACCGATTTTTGGGCCTTAAATTTTTAACTAGGATGCTGAAATTTCGTATCAGGGCTTCAGACAAAAAAATACAGTAGAAATGTAAATTTTTTTTATATCCGCCCACTGCCACGCCTACTTTTTTATAACTTCACTAAATTATATGAAACCGAAAAATTTTGTTAAGACCAAATATTTAGGTATTGAGATTCCCTACAATTCACCAATAGAATGGTTTTGGCCACGCCCACTTTTTGGGGGCGTTTTCACCAAAAAACCGATTTTGATAAAATTTTACATGTAACATCCTCAAACGTTCGAATTTGGCCCCGCCCACTTTATAGAGAGGAGGAAAGGGTATCAGACGATCCATTCCAGACGGATTGTAGCTTTTCTGTATGTTTTACTATTTTTTGTGTAAAGAAGGTTTAATTGTTGAGTTGTTAGTTGGTTGTGGTTTCTGAGTGGGTAGTCAGTTTATTTATACGTTGTTGAACTTTTGTCTAATGAAATAATGCAACTTGACCTGACCTAAAATTAATTGTATTTTGTCTAAGTACTTGTTTGTATACATCACATATGTATGTTCCTAGCGTATTAAATAAGAAATAATAGAAATATAGCCCATAGAATATATAGCTTTATGATCAGTATTTTGATAGCATTTTGCAAATCACATCTACAAATGTTCTAAACTCATTGCGATTCAATCTAGAAGTTCACTATGCTACCCATAGTTTTTATTAAAATAAGTTAGTTTTTATTCAAATTTTAAAAACTATAACAATCCACAAAAAAAATAAAAATGGAAACTGAAATTTCGAAAATTCCATTTGTTACTTAATTTTGCGTTCAGAAATCTAGGTCTAACATGTTAGACTTAATATGTTAGTGCCTAGAATACTGAACGTGCCCATTCACACCTTCCTATGATGATTTTATATGACTTTCAAAATCCATTTTAAGAATAATAATGATACATACATATGTGCATACATACATATGTACATATGTACATACATATGCACATATGGCTGTGATAAAAACAAAAAAAGATATGGCCGCAACAGTAAAATCAAATAACACCGCGCGTTCTATGTAGTTTCATTTTTCGATCACGGTATAATTTCATTCCTCAAAATGAAACTACGCAATGTGAGGATGCAAGCTGTAAAGGTGTATTAGTCGAAGAGATGTCTATAGTGTGAAAACCTTTTACTCCGCGAAGCAGGCCCCACGTTTTTTATGTCTAGTCAAAATATGAAAATATTGGAATGTTTTGAAAAGTAGGCGTGGTTGTTTCAAAATTTGGTATGCTATATCTTTGCATATACGTATCTTATATTTCCCATTTATTCTCTTTAATCCTAATCGGCCAAAAAAATAACTGATAAATTGCCAGTATTTAAAAGTACCGTTATACGGATTTTTCACGCGAAACATGGGATACGATCTGATAGCGTATACCCAAACTAATGGAAATCTTATCGAAATTGTTAAAGCCGTTTTCAAGAAAGTCTTTTTAATTTCTTAACCCATAATTTTGAAGTTAGAATGAAAATTTCGATTTTACCTCGGTTACCAGATTATAGATATGAATGATTTTTGAAGCGAATTCATTCACACCTTAGGTATGTACATATGTACATATGTAAGTGTAAATAATATCCCTTTTACGCAAGGCTTGCCACATGTGATGTCCGGAGACATGTTGCGAGGTTGAATCATAATTCTAATTGCAAAATAATACATACCTTCATATGTATTTTCGAACGCAAGGACGACAGTCCCAGTCGCACAATGTATTTACATGGTTTTTACACTTACTTTATTTCCAGTTACCTTAACAAAGATTGATATAATTTTAATCTTTGAATTAATTAAATTCACTTTCTGAAATATGAATCCGAACTCATTCAACAAACATGTCTTATCTTAATAAACCATTCTTGTTTTCTTGGTTGTTGTTTTCCAAGATGTTACATCGAATGCAGATAGGTACATTCGTCCACTTCCAAAATATAGAGTCGTTGAGATTTTACTATTAATTTGAATTTGTACTTAGTCACGTATCCACGTTGATACCGATAGTAACTTTAGAGGTTAATTTGCATAATTCACAAGGAAGGCTCATCTAATGCATTGGCTGGATACAGACTGTTTCTAAAGGTAATGATGCTCATAATTAGATTTCACAATTTCCTACGAAAAACACAAACATATTTTTGTTTTCACTTTAATCTAGAGGATAATATTTAATTTAGAATACCTACATCTTGTTGGTGCGAATGTCCTATTTGCAGAGATAATTCAAATTGTGATATTTCGGATGGCAGAGCAGCACATTAATTAGTTCATTATTCGCTTTAAAGATTCTCATCACATTAAATATTCATGGCACAGTGCGTTTCTTGTAAATGTTTGTAATTAATGTTACAAGGAAAGAGATCATGTTTGCCCTTTCCAGCTGAGAAAACATTTTGAAAAATAAATGTGGGCGGGCCGCGGGACAGTTGGTTCATATCAGAATTACTTAACTTTTCAGTACATACTGTATGTATGTATCTAGTAGTAGTAGTTACCGCTTTTAAATACCTACTCATACTTAATTGTGTCACCCATCATACATATGAGCTATTAAAACGTGTAATTCCTAAGTTTTTGGATAACACCTCAGATAAATTGTGTATAATTTGTTTTGTGGCGGTTTTTAACCGCTGCCTTCATGTTTCACTCATTAAATGTGTCTCCAATCTAAGTTATGAGCCTAGGGAAATATAAGTAGGTGGAAATACAGAAAGAAATAAAATACAGAAAAGCTACAATCCGTCTGGAACGGATCGTATGATACCCTATCCTCCTTGCTATGTAGCCCTTATAAAGTGGGCGAGGTGATATTGCATTTTGTACTGAAATACGAGGTCAAACGTTGAGGATTAAACGTAAAATTTCATGAAAATCTGTTTTTTATGAAAACGCCCCCAAAAGTGGGCGTGGCCAAAACTTTTGTATAGGTGGATTATAGGGAATCCGAATGCCTACATATTTGGTCTTAACAAAATTTTTCGGTTTCATATAATTTAGTGAAGTTATAAAAAAGTGGGCGTGGCAGTGGGCGGATTTAAAAAAATTTTACACTTGTACTGTATCTTTTTCTCAGAAGCCCGCATTTTTATTGCTCTGAAAATGAAGTTAGAGCAGTACGCAAAGTTACCTACTGAAATTCCCATTTGGTGTAAGTGTATACGCACTAACCTTTTAAATGGAAAAATGTGTTAAAACTATTCATCTCAAACTACATTTTTCAGCCACTCGCAGCTTTTTTTTGACATTGCCATTTGTGCCTGTTTTGCTGTCTAGCTTTATTTGAAAATAAATTGTGACTCATTTCATTTGTGTACGTTGCTTTACAAAATGATTGCTTTCCTTTTTTATACCCTATCCTAAGGGTATATTAAGTTTGACACATAGTTTGTAACATAGAGAAATAATCGAGATAGACCCTATAAAGTATATATATTCGTGATCAGCATCAATAGCGAAATCGATTGAGCGATGACCGTCCGTCCGTCCGTCCG
The DNA here is from genome assembly GCA_905220385.1 of Xylota sylvarum. Taxonomy (NCBI): domain Eukaryota; kingdom Metazoa; phylum Arthropoda; class Insecta; order Diptera; family Syrphidae; genus Xylota; species Xylota sylvarum. Next base: position 61,893,757 of record LR999957.1, on the reverse strand, counting down.
TATGTCACCGCTTTTTGGGCCTTAAATTTTGAGCTAGGACGATGAAATTGCATATCTGGGCTTCTGAGAAAAAGATGCAGTACAAGTGTAAAAATTTTTGAAATCCGCCCACTGCCACGCCCACTTTTTCATAACTTCACTAAATTATATGAAATCGAAAAATTTTGTTAAGACCAAATATTTAGGCATTCAGATTCCCTACAATCCACCCATACAAAAGTTTTGGCCACGCCCACTTTTTGGGGGCGTTTTCATCACAAAACCGATTTTTGGGTCTTAAATTTTTAACTAGGACGCTGAAATTTCATATCTGGGCTTCCAAGAAAAAGATACAGTACAAGTGTAAATTTTTTTTACATCCGCCCACTGCCACGCTTACTTTTTTATAACTTCATTAAATTATATGAAACCGAAAAATTTTGGTAAGACCAAATATTTGGGTATTTAGATTCCCTACAATTCACCCATAGAACAGTTTTGGCCACGCCCACTATTTGGGGGCGTTATCATCAAAAAACCTATTTTGATAAAATTTTACATGTAATATCCTCAAACGTTCGAGGTTATAGCCATATTTGAGTACAATATGCAATTTAGCCACGCCCACTTTATAGAGAGGAGGATAGGGTATCATACGATCCGTTCCAGACGGATTGTAGCTTTTCTGTATGTTTTAAAAACGTGTTTTCTCTTTTTATGCAAAGCTGAAAACTAATATATTAAAAATGCGGAAAAAATGTAGTGTCATAAAGAAATCGATGGGAATTGATTTTTGAAGAAAAACGCCCCCAAAACATATTGTATGGACGATTTGTAAACAATCTACAAACACATTTGCTTAAGTAAATTTTTTCGAGTTTGCTACAAAATTACTAAAAAAAAGTGTGTATTTTTAAAAGCGGGCTGGTCAGGGGGCGTTCCTTTCGTCGGAAATCCAGGCACTAATTTTTTTAAACACGCAAACATCTTATCGTATGGCCATGGTACTGGCTATATTGGAACATACTTCCAGACTTTCAGATTGCGCTTTATTCGAGACAGCCTGTCCGCGTGGCTGAAATCATATTTAAACAGTAATAACATATCTTTCCAATAAAGCCAATACCATAGCCATTACCATGATTTTTATATTTTTCTTTTTAATTATTTTAAAGTTCAAAACTCTATAAAAAATACGATTTAAAATCCATTTAAATGGACGAGATACTTGTTTCTTTATAGTATGGTTTTAACTTTTCGAAAGCTGTTTATTTGAAATAGATTTTAAGAAAAAATCCTCCAGCAATAATGTATGGAAGTTTTCAGGGAAAAGAACGTGTCAAGCCCACAAGACTCGCCTACAGTGATGAAGAAGGAAACCTCGTAGTAGAGTCACAGTCAGGGCTGAGAATATGGAGAAACTTCTTCTGCAGACTATATAGACGAAGACCAACATCTCGCTGTCAGGCAGAATGAACCTTTCAATCTAGACGATGATAGCCAAAACATCCGTCAACCTGACCAAAACGAAGTGCAGATAGCAATATCTAAGCATTTATAGAGACGAGCTATACAGAGTCATGTCTAGTTTTGTCATCCCTACCAAACTCAACAGCTCAAAGACGGAAAATTCTCGCTGCTCCATCAAGGTCGGTACCAACCTCACAGAGACCTTTGATGTCAAAACAGGATTTAGACAAGGTGACGCACTGTCATGTGACTTCTTTAATATCATAATTGAAAGAATTGTGCGAAACTCGCAAGCCAGCACCGGAGGCACAATCTTTCAAAAATCTGCGCAACTATTAGCGTACGCCCGACGATATTGACATAAATGGTAGAACTCAGCGGGCTGTCACCGGTGCGTTCATTAGCATTGAAAAGTAAGCTGTCAAAATGGGTTTAGCGGTAAAAAAGGACAAAACCAAGTACATATATATGCTATCAACAATAAGTGCATTCAACACCGACGAATTGGACAGAATGTTACAATCGACAGCTATAACTTTGAGGTAGCAAGGGGCTTTGTCTACCTCGGCTTTGCTAACTCTAATAATATCATCTCAGCAGAAATTAAACGAAGAATAACTCTTGCCAATCACTGTTCCTTTGGGCTGAAAAGACATTTGTGTTGTAGAGCCATATCCCCTTGCTAACTTTGAGGTAGCAAGGGGCTTTGTCTACCTCGGCTTTGTTAACTCTAATAATATCATCTCAGCAGAAATTAAACGAAGAATAACTCTTGCCAATCACTGTTTCTTTGGGCTGAAAAGACATTTGTGTAGTAGAGCCATATCCCGAATGAGATTCTGTATAAGTCCTTAATCATCCCAGTCTTGCTTTATGGCACTGAAGTTGGGACTCTATCTAAAGCGATTGAAGATATCCTCGGTCGCTTCGAGAGAAGGAGCAGATTTAACATCGAACTCTATGCGCTGTACAGTGACATAGACCTGGTCAGAAAAGTATGCATCAATCGTCTACGATGGCTAGGACATGTAGAGCGAATGAACCTCAACGCTCCGGCCCGAAGGGTCTTCGAATCAAACCCGGAGGGACAACGCAGTAGGAAAAGACCTCGCCTTAGGTGGCGCGCACAAGTGGAAGAGGACCTCAATCAACTTGGAGTACGCAACTGGAGGCAGCTAGTCAAAGATCATGCTAAGGCCCAGGTCCATCCCGGACTGTAGCGCCACCTAAGTAAGTAACTAAATAAGGGTATATTTATTTTGATACATAGTTTCTAACAAAGGAATAATCGAGATAGACCCTACAAAGTATATAAAATCGCGATCAGTATAAAAAGGATATTGTATTATACCAAATATACTGCCGTTCCAAACGGATTGTGACTTTCCTCTATGTTTTTTGTGTGTGTCAAATTTTAATTTTGATAAAAGGTAGAATATGCAGTATTGCTTCTACTACACCTGTCACCTAAATGGCAGCTGCCATATCACGAGAAAAAAAATAATTTCAAAATTACATCTTTAGTTGAATCAACAGTTGAACACATCTATCAATGTCCATTTTACTTGTAACATGTACATAACATACTCCCGCACTTCCATACTTCCAGCCGAATCAATATTGCTTCCAAATATAATCCAACAATTCACTTATATTGCTAAATTTCTTTCCGGCAATTGGTTTTCTCTATGAATCCATCCCATCTATACTGATCTTTGGCACTGAAGGCTCAATTGTCCCATAACCTATCTGATTTTCTGTAAGACAAATTATAACCTGCTTTGATGTTTCTCTTTCCTTCAGAGTTATTATCATGTATGCCAAAGGACAGATGAAAAAAAAAGTAGACGCATCTTCGATCGGATTAAATTCAACATTTACTGAAGCGCATAAAAGCGACTGAAATTCATTCGAGTACGCACCAACGTCCACCAGTTTTTTCTTGAATCACAGGGATGTAGAAATTGATTTTGTCCCCCAGAGCTCAATTTTCACGATTATCACCTGACATTGCGAATTTATTTGATGATGAACAAGAAGTTGGTTTTTTCCTTATGACGTCGGTTTGTCGAAAGACCAGATGACGACCACAAAATGATGATACAGTTCATGAAATGTGATAGCATCAATTATTAACGCACCGAGGAATGTATGCGAAGTTCACATGCCACATTCATACCGGTCTTCGTGGTCCAGAGCGCTACAGGTTTTATTACAATTTTATTGTTGCTGAACCTTATTCTAGTATGGCTGCGTGTGTGTTTAATACATGAATCAGTTATCATTACAAGAGGGCAAAACATACTTCCAGAAGAAAATGAAGAAATCATCAAATTTTCCGCCCCAAGAAATTCCTAAATGCGTAAGACAAAAGCCTTTAGTATACCTCCGTCAGCCGGAGCATTGAATATACATACATATGTATGTATCATATCTGCCAAAAATGTGTAGGCCACGATTGTATCATACTTTGTGTGTGTACACTTTGTTCGAAATATGTTTACTTTGGATAGGTCAAAAGAAAAGAAAGAAGAAAGCTTAAGCAATCCCAGGAGGATGTAACGTTTAAATGTCCTATTGGTCAATAATAGATGTTATTATTAATATTTAATGCAGACTATCAGAGGCCAAATTTAGATTGAATATTTAATAAGTTATTTGTTTGAGGAGGTATTCGAAAGTAATCCAAACTGAAGGGATTTGCAATGTAAATGGATTGCCAATCAATCGTCAATTGAAGAAGAGTATAAATGTTTATATTAGTTCGTGTTCAGTTTGGCAAATGTTTTGTTATAAGGTTCATTATATAAATGTAAATAATTGGGGATGACTTATTCATGTGATTGTCTCGCACCTTCTTCATAACATAGGTGATCCTTACCTGTCATAACTTTAGCTTGGAATGATTTGAAAATGGGTCGTAATTTATTTTTGTTCATAATGGGAATTTATGCAAAATTAATATACAGTGGCTCACAGCTTATTTGACCCACCCCACATTTACAACTTGAAACGAGTACGGCTCCTAAACGAAAATAGTTATGAACAAAATAAAAACGCAGGAAGGTTAATTGAGTTTTAAACTTAAACAAAATAGCTTCATTTATTAATTTTAGCTTAAAATTACATAACAAATAAACAAAAACAAAATAAACTCAATAATTCAATGTCACAGCTTATTTGACCCATTTATAAAAAAAAGTAAATAAAAAAAGTATAACAAATATTTTTATTGATATTAATATTTGGTATGCCCCCCTTTTGGTCTATAACAGTTTTAAGCCGGTTAGGATATGATTCCACTAATTTCTTGGTCGTTGCACAAGGTATTCTTGCCCATTCTTCAATTAAGGCAGTCTTCAGATCGTTTTTATTCGAAATCTTGCGTTTGCGAATATTTGCGTCCAAAATTGACCACAGATTTTCAATAACATTAAGATCTGGACTCTGTGCCCGCGGCTTCATAACGTGGGGACAATTATAAATAAGCCAAGTTTGGACAATTCCCGAAGTATGTTTCGGGTCATTATCTTGGTAAAACCGAAAAGTGTCTTTTATTTCCAATTGCTCTGCACTTTGGAGCAAGTTGTCCTTTAATATGTTAAGGTAGACCATTTTAGCCATTGTGCTTTCAATAAATTGTAGCTTTCCGACTCCCGCTGCTGACATACAGGCCCATACCATGACATGACCACCTCCATGCTTGACTGTTGGCTTTAAGTGTTTGTTCTGCAACTCTGTATTTGGCTTGCGCCATACATAAGATCGCCCATCGGATCCAAAAATATTAAATTTGGACTCATCTGCAAATATGACTTGGTCCCAGAATCTTGAATCCTTCGTAATGTGCTCCTTAGCGAATTTAAAACGGCAATCTCGATTTTTTTATACCCTATCCTAAGGGTATATTAAGTTTGACACATAGTTTGTAACATAGAGAAATAATCGAGATAGACCCTATAAAGTATATATATTCGTGATCAGCATCAATAGCGAAATCGATTGAGCGATGACCGTCCGTCCGTCCGTCCGTCCGTATGTCACCGCTTTTTGGGCCTTAAATTTTGAGCTAGGACGATGAAATTTCATATCTGGGCTTCTAAGAAAAAGATACAGTACAAGTGTTAAAATTTTTGAAATCCGCCCACTGCCACGCCCATTTTTTCATAACTTCACTAAATTATATGAAACCGAAAAATTTTGTTAAGACCAAATATTTAGGCATTCACATTCCCTACAATCCGCCCATACAAAAGTTTTGGCCACGCCTATTTTTTGGGGGCGTTTTCATCACAAAACCGATCTTTGGGCCTTAGATTTTTAACTAGGACGCTGAAATTTCATATCTGGGCTTCTGACGAAAAGATACAGTAGATATGTAAATTTTTTTTAAATCCGCCCACTGCCACGCCCACTTCTTTATAACTTCACTAAATTATATGAAACCAAAAAATTTTGTTAAGACCAAATATTTAGGTATTCAGATTCCCTACAATTCACCCATAGAACAGTTTTGGTCACGCCCACTTTTTGGGGGCGTTTTCATCAAAAAACCTATTTTCATAAAATTTTACATGTAACATCCTCAAACGTTCGACATTATAGCTATATTTGAGTACAAAATGCAATTTGGCCACGCCACTTTATAGAGAGGAGGATAGGGTATCATACGATCCGTTCCAGACGGATTGTAGCTTTTCTGTATGTTTTTATTGATGAAAGGCTTTTTGCATGCGACTCTTCCGTGTAAATCATTATTTCTCAGAATACGTCGGATGGTTTCTGCGGAACAAGACTTTCCTCCCATATTCTCCATCTCACTAGCCAGTTTTGGTGCCGATAACTTGGGGTTTTGCTTCACTTTTTGTACAATATACCGTCCATCCAATGCACTAAATATTTTATTTGGAGCATTTCTTCCTTTATTTTCAACACGATTCTCGAATACAAAACGATGGATTATAGCCTTCACCGTGCCATCTAGTATATTAACAATTTCGAACCATATCACGCTGTTCAATTGTTGTGCGCTTTCCCATCGTCGTAACACGTGCTTCCTTGATGAAAACTAACCAAAACTGAAAAATCTATTTGCGAATGTAACAACAAAGAGACAGACGCAACAAGGACCGTTATCCTCAATTTCGTGCGATCGCAGCTGTTCATTAAACACAGTGGGTCAAATAAGCTGTGGTGATGAAGTTTTAAGTTAAAATTAATTAATTAAACTGTTTTGTTTAAGTTTAAATCTCAATTAACATTTCTGCGTTTTTACTTTGTTGATAACTTTTTTCGTTGAGAAGCCATGCTCGTTTGAATTTGTAAATAAGGGGTGGGTCAAATAAGCTGTGATCCACTGTATGTATAAGTGGATACGAATATTTCTTACTTAATATAAGGAATACCGAAATCAAATATTTTTATAAAATAGACGTTTTTACAACTTTATGTCTTTAACTCTTCTGTTGAAGACTTCAACTTAAACGGTAAATTATCCTGATGAATTCATTTGAATTTTTTGCTCCCATGATTTCCGTAATATGAATGTTGGAGAAAGTAGTTTCCAATCCATTTCCTCTAGTTAACCGGTTCTATGTAAAACTAATATGTAACTCAGAACACTGGTATCTTTCGTAAGCAATAACAAATTGTTTTTTAATTAAACATAAAAATATAATACATGTGTTATATTGTAGTGTACAATGCAATATATATGTACTTATATGTGTAGTAGGTTCAACATTTACACTATAACATGATGCTAATAACTCTGGAAAGTTACAGAATCTGGAAAACATATATGTATGATAAAATTTAGTGCCAATTTTGTTAAAATCCCGAAATTCTAAGATTTTATAGGATATGTCAAATGTTGACGAGAAAAACGGATAGTTTTGTCTCAATAAACTTTTTAGTTTCAACCAAATAAATATTGCTTCTATCTTAAGGGTATACCGTATACCTAAGTTTGACACATAGTTTGTAATATATAGAAACAATGGAGATAGACTCTATAAAGTATATATCTACATATATTTATATCCTCTTAAGTGATAGTTGATAGTCACACTTTTGATTGTCAAAGCTGATGATCACATTTTGTAACTTACTTACTTACTTACTCTCTCGAAACGATCAAGGATATCTTCACCCGCTTTCGATAAAGTCCATGCTTCAGTGCCGTAAAGGAGGACTGGGATGATCAAGGTCTTATATAGAGTCTCCTTAGTTGTTCGGGATAGGGCCTTACTACTGATTTGCCTTCTCAGTCCAAAGACACAGCGAGTGGCAAGAGTTTTTCTTTGTTTTATTTCTGCCGAGGTGTTATTGTCAGAATTGATAGAAGAGCCGAGGTAGACAAAGTCCCTTACTACCTCAAAGTTATAACTGTCGATTGTGACGTTCTGTCCAATTCGTCGATGTTGAGTGTCCCTTCTTGTTGACAGCATATACTTGGTTTTGCCCTCGTTTACAGCTAAACCCATTTTAGCAGCCTCCGTTGAAATACTAGCGAAGTGACAGCCCGCGGAGTTCTACCATTTATGTGAATATCGTTGTACGCTAGTAGTTACACAGACTTTTGAAAGATTGTGCCTCCGGTGTTGGCTTGTGAGTTTCGCACAATTCTTTCAAGTATGATGACAGCGCGTCACCTTGTCTAAATCCTTTTTTGACATCAAAGGCCTCGGTGAGATCGTTACCGACCTTGATGGCGCAGCGAGAATTCTCCATCGTCATCCTGCACAGGCGAACAAGTTTGGCAGGGATGCCGAAACTAGACATGGCTCTGTATAGCTCGTCTCTATAAATGTTGTCATATGCGGCCTTAAAATCGATGAAAAGATGGTGAGTATCGATTTGGATATCTTGAGTTTTTTCCAGGATCTGCCGAAGTGTGAAGATTTGATCGATTGTGGACTTTCCTGGTCTGAAACCACGCTGATAGGGCTCAATCAGGTTGTTGACGAAAGGTTTCAGACGTTCACACAATATGGCAGATAAGATCTTGTACGCGATGTTGAGGAGACTGATACCTCTGTAATTGGCGTAATTTAGGGGGTCTCCTTTCTTATGGATCGGGCAAACGGTGCTGATATTCCATTCATCAGGCATTCATCTGACCAAATTTTGGAAATGAGTTGGTGTATGCTCTCTACCAGGTCATTTCCACCTGCCTTGAACAGCTCGGCTGCTAAGCCGTCAGGTCCAGCAGCCTTGTTGGATTTGAATTTGGATATTGCTATCCTCACTTCGTTTTGGTCAGGTGGACGGAAGTTTTGGCTATCATCGTCTATGTTGAATGGTTCATTCTGCCTGACAGCGGGATGTTGATCTTCGTCGCCGTTATACAGTCTGCAGAAGAAATTTTTCCATATTCTCAGCACCGACTGTGACTTGTAGCGGCTGCGAGTGCGCAGATGGCGTTAACAAAACAAATAAGCTACTCTCCGACAGACGACGTTCATAAAGAAAAAATAAAATATATTCATTAGCCAATCGGTCGTGCTCGAGGACGGTCATAAATTAATTTATATTTATAAAGATTTGTATAATCAAGAGTTGAATAATATAATTTTAATTAATTGGAAGTAAACCTTTGTTAAAAGTTATTCGAAAGTAATTTTAATTGAAGAAAATAAAAAGTAGAGAAAGTACTACAGACTCTACTATGAGGTTTCCTTCTTCATCTCTACAGCCTGATACGTTCTTTTTACCTGTTGATAAAAATTCCGTACATTATTCGTAGAGTATGATCTCTCAATATTTTCTATCGCACGACTTATGTTCTTTTGATTTACCAAAATAGAAAGATGATATCAATTTTTCACCCTTTATTATTATAAAGTTTATAGTTTTAAAAATATCGTACACTTAATTATTTTTTCTTTTCATTAACTTAAACAAATATCTATTTTTGTTTAATAACACTTTCAATCACTTCGAGATTGGTCACTGCTTCTACTCGAACTCCTTTCTTGGGCAGACTGCCGGTCTTTTTATACCCTATCCTAAGGGTATATTAAGTTTGACACATAGTTTGTAACATAGAGAAATAATCGAGATAGACCCTATAAAGTATATATATTCGTGATCAGCATCAATAGCGAAATCGATTGAGCGATGACCGTCCGTCCGTCCGTCCGTATGTCACCGCTTTTTGGGCCTTAAATTTTGAGCTAGGACGATGAAATTTCATATCTGGGTTTCTGAGAAAAAGATACAGTACAAGTGTAAAAATTTTTGACATCCGCCCACTGCCACGCCCACTTGTTCATAACTTCATTAAATTATGTATGTGAAACCGAAAAATTTTGTTAAGAACAAATATTTAGGCATTCAGACTCCCTACAATCCACTCATACAAAAGTTTTGGCCACGCCCAATTTTTGGGGGCGTTTTCATCATAAAACCGATTTTTGAGCCTTAAATTTTTAACTAGGACGCTGAAATTTCATATCTGGGCTTCTGACGAAAAGATACAGTAGAAGTAAAATTTTTTTTAAATCCGCCCACTGCCACACCTACTTTTTTATAACTTCACTAAATTATATGAAACCGAAAAATTTTGTTAAGGCCAAATATTTAGGTATTCAGATTCCCTACAATTCACCCATAGAATAGTTTTGGCCACGACCACTTTTTGGGGGCGTTTTCATCAAAAAACCGATTTTGATAAAATTTTACATGTAACATCCTCAAACGTTCGAGGTTATAGCCATATTTGAGCACGAAATGCAATTTGGTCACGCCCACTTTATAGAGAGGAGGATAGGGTATCAGACGATCCGTTCCAGACGGATTGTAGCTTTTCTGTATGTTTGTTTACCTGTTTATCGGAGAAGTCGATGTTCTTCCCGTCTCTTCTGCTCGTAGAGCTCACGAGCAGCCCTCGTCCTCCTTTGCATACTTATTTGTAATTCTTAAATTGGAGGTTTTTCTTGCATTTTCCTCCGAATATTTGTATATTTCATAAATGATTTATCTTTCAAAATTGTTTTAATAATATTTCAGTAAAAATATTAAAATGTATCGTATCTCTGATTTGTTAACTAAATTTTAAGTTCAAATAAAATATCTATCCATTAAATTTATTTTAAAACGAAATGTTAATATTATTCACTTGAAAAATAAAAACTTTTCAGGTAGCATAAAATCAGAATTCATAAATAGCGTTCTAATTCAATAGAAACGGAAAGGAAATGGAATGATGGACACATTATTAAGCCTAATCCAAAAGAAGTGGGCTAGGTTACCGTACTTTATGTTTTGGATGGATTGTAACCTTTGAGTTTATCTATCTCGTCTCTATATATATATAATACAACAATATTGCAACAATATTGTTGCAAGTGTGTTATGACTTTTTAACTCACGAACGGTCAAACCGAATTCGATCAAATTTTTAGGGTATGTTGGCATGGTCGTTTATCTGCAGTTTGAAATTGGTCGACGCGTTCTTGAGTTATTGCTTTCCATGTCAATATCTGATTTTGTCCATATAAAAAAAAACAACAAATGTCAGTGAATTTTAGGCGGAACGTAGTTCGCTGAGTCAGCTAGTTTTTTTATAAATACATATGCAAATGTTTAATCGATGTTTCCTGAAATTTAATTCTCATTAGTGCGTAAACGTATGAACATAAATACAATTAAGGTGCAAGTACCTTTTTTTGATTTAAACATTAATAAGTTCATTGAGAAGGGTTTTTTAAATAAGTTTTTTGCTATATAAGGAAGGTTCATAATCTATGCAGATTTAGGACTTTTGAGAATTTTCAAGTTTTCCATTTTCGTTCAGTATAGAAATTACGTACAATACATATGTACGATGTAGAAATCGATTAATAATTGGCGAGTTAATCAAAAACGCCTTAGTTCTCAGAAGACTCACATATTTAAAATTCTGTATTTATGAAGTTGTTCGTCTTAATGTGCAAAAAGGAAATCGATTAACTGCTTAGTGATTGGCTGATTCACCTAGAATATCATAGTACCTGTAAAATTGTAAAATAATTTCACCTTTCATATTGTATTAACAGAGGATTCAGTATTTGTATCAGTTTGGAAAAAGTCTGCAAGCTTAAACTCGAAAGTTTTTACTTCTCATTGATGTACTAAGTATGTTGTTTAGCGACCAATCAGGGCAAAACAAAGTTTATACTATCGATGATAAAAGACGTGAAGCACTAACGTATCGAATAGAACGTCACCCTCGAAAGATATGACTTTGAGGTAGTTAGAGACTTTATCAATCTAGGATCCCCAATCAATTCAGACAATAACTCCATTGCGATTTTATCAAATAAAGACTCTGTTAATCCCTGTATCTTTGCACTAAGAAAATGAGTCTATATAAGCCCACTTGTTCATCCCAGTCTTGCTCTATGCTGCAATGCCATGTCAAGAGTGAATAAATTCGCTATTGGTTTAAAAAAAATATTTTTCGACTTAATTCTGCTGAAGAGGCCTGTTGGTTAATGTCCAAGTCTATCTCAGATGGTAGCACCACTTTGTATGTACGTACAGTATTCTATGTAAGTGAGTATTTTGGAATATAACTGTATTCGAATATCTAAAATATCATTTAAATGTTATAATCCAATTATGTAAGTTTTTTCGTGGAAGTCCTCCTAATGATACTGTGAGACGCATTGTGTTTCATTGAAGACATTTCGTAAATGAATAAACTGGTTGTTGTGTACGAAATTTAATGGAGTTCATATAATTGCCAATTTTCTTGTTCATTACCTGCTATTACCGGTCGCCAAATAGTGAGTGTCAAATAAACAGTCTCTAATTCCATGTGTTTTATTTAATGATGTATATGTGAATAAATACATGGCTAGTGTTACTCATTTCGATGCCCTGTTGTTCCAGACACACGCTGTGCGCTGTACAAACACTTATACATAATTATAAGATGTATACAAGTGGTTTTCTCTCGGCTCAGAGAGTAAAATTGGTTGATTATTTGCCGAAGTCATAAGGAAAACCTTTTCACCACATTTATAAACACAATTTCCAACTCTGACACCCGCACATTTCCAAATGATCGAAATTGACCATCTTCAACCCCATATGGCTGTGACATTATTCAGTCACAATATGTACTTATTTAATGTAAATTTCAATTTCCCGCACCTGTTGGGCACAGAAATACGTTTTTTTTTATAATTTACCCAGTCACCGAGCAATGTCAAAAAGCATTTAGTTCCACTTCCACAAACAGCCAAATGAAGTGAAGCTAAACAAACGGGCAATTGACTCCAGTCGAATCATTCACTTGTTAAGGGCGACACCTTACGACAGGTATCACGATATAAGATGGATGGATTTTGAATGCGCAATGTTGCAGCAAGCCTCTGGCGGATAACGTACTCGCACATTTATCTATGTTGAACTCACCCTAGTTAGAGTGCAAGTGTATACGTTTTTATTTACGTGTATATCATGTTTACCCTATTTATTTCATCCACAGTTCCGATTAGGAATCCAATAAGAAGGAAATCCTTTGCAGTTGACTGCACCTACCAACGCTGGCAATAGCGAACGTCAGTCTTCCTTTGCCACCCAAGGCTGAGAGTAATGAAAAAAAAAGAAATATTATGATTAACCTTTAACTGAATTGGCTACCCTCGGACACTTCACAAAGGGAGAAACAAATTAAAAAAGGACATTCATATAATTGATGTAGAAGGATAGTCAATGACGATGTATGTATGTAGCCGTTGGTTTAAGTCAATTCTATGTCATTGGGTTTTTAAATGAAAATCATTTTGCTTTTCGATTCCGTTCGGAATTGAGCTCAATTATAGAAAATAATACTTTTTATTTTGAGGATTTACTTTATCTGTTAGAAGAAAACACTTTTAAACTCAATTTTATGGCCGAGTTTGACAACTGAAATAGGGCTTAGTGCTCTAAAAATAACTAACTTATACTGATTGATCGCAATAAGGTAATCATGTGCAAAGAAAGGAAATTATATTGCGAAATGTGACTTAAACGAGTAAAAAATCGTGCAAAGGGCAACCACTTTTATGTATACAAAGTTTGTATATTTGTTTGTCTTTTATACAGATCTCTAGTATTTCTTAAAAGGATGTGAGTTTTCCCTAAATATATAAAGGGGACATAACAATTTTGTATTTAAATAAAGCACAGAATAATTGAGATATCGGGCTGAAATTTTATTCCAGGTATAGTAGACATCTTAAATATGGAATTCGATCTCGTTTATATGACCCATTTACGAGATAGCATTTGATTCTTTGGAGCCCATTTTCCATCATCTTCAACGTAAATCCATAAAAAGAAATCCAACGGAGTTAAATCGCATGAGCGCGGTGGCCATTCGGCCGGACCATATCTCGAGATTACACGATTACCCTGTGTGCCATGTGGCACCATTTTGTTGAAACCACATATAAATAATGTCAAGTCCATCCAATTCTGCCAAAAATAGTCTTCCAACATGGCGCGATAGTGATCTCCATTAACCGTAACATGGTGTTAATTTTTATTGACGAAAAAATACGGTCCAATCACATCAAGAGGCTTTAGCTCTTGAGTTAATTTAATCTTGTAAGGGTATACGCCAAGATGTTTTTGCAAAATTCGCCACAATGTGGACTGAAGATTCCCAATTCCTCTGAACGGCTTGGAAACGACTGATTTGGCTCATTTTGAACTGAAGCACTTACGGTTGAGATATTTTCGATTTATTACTTCGACCGGGGCGTTGTATCCACTACAGCACGCATAGCCTGTCTAGTTGAGTAAGCGCTCGATTAGGACCGAAGCAGTTCTGCTAGAAACCTTTAACAGTAATGTCAAGAAATGGCTTTTTAATTTTGACTTCAATGAAATTGATGATCCATCTAAGTTAATTTTTTAGTTGCGGATATTCAGCATAAAATTTAATTTCACCCTACTACAACATTAAATTTGAAACTTTAATTATTCTTTAGATAGCAACGATAGCTCGATACATTCGATGCTAGTTTTTTTAATAATTAAAGAATGTATCTACTATTCATTCTCTCATGAAAAACAGTTAAATTTCTTGATAATTTTCATACATTGTTGTTAAATTTTAAGTACACACCTAATAAATAATTACATTTTGTTTTGAATGTATTGAATGAATAAATATATATAAAAAAAAAAAAAAATTAGAATAAGAGCTCTTAAAGTTGCGACCACCGACTCAGAATTTCGGTAGCAACCCTTCACTTACATACATACATATGTACGTTCATATCTACTTATTTATACTAAGCACTTTCACATGTCGGCAAAAGAGACGAAGAGTGGAAAATAAGATACAGCTCGTACAGCTGTATAGTGACATCGACTTAGTCAGAAGAGTTCGAATACAACATCTAAGATAGTTGGGTAATGTAGAGCGGATGGACAACAATGCTCCGGCCCAGAGAGTCTTTGAATCAACCCAGAGGGACGACGCAGTGGAGGAAGACCTCGCCGCGCGCTCAAGCAGAAAGTGACCTCAACCAACTTGGTGTACGAAACTGGAGTAAGCTGGCTATCGAGGTGGCTGGATAGACTTGTTGGTTGAGGCCCGGGTCCACCCCGGACTGTAGCGCCACCTAAGTAAACTTTCACACACACGAGCTTAACCGGGAGGATCAGCTAGTCTACGAAAAGAGAAACTCTACAAGGAGGTGTACTTTTGTCAAATAAGTGAGATCTCGGCGATGCTTGAAAACTCAGGTGTGAACCTTGTCGCTATGGATGTAAAATTAACTCGACCCTAAACGATCTGAGTATAGGTTCAAATTCACAGAATTCTCAACTATCGTAGGTCTGTTCATGAGCAATAGATCTATTTATACTAAACTTTGTATCACAGCCACTATATTGTTTATAAGCAAAAATAACGCCCTTTCCCGGAAATACACTCCAGTTTGATTGAGCTTAAAATTAATATTCGAGGAATATATGTATGACATAAGCCAATAGTAGTAGTAGTAGTGATTTCTATTTTACGATAAAAAGAACTTCTAACAAAAGTTTGTAATTTTACAAATTTGACATTAGCTTTTGCAGTCAGCCAGAAAAGAAAAATTTAACGTTCATGATTTATAATATATGTAATTGCGGAGCTAAGCTCGATCAAATCTTGCTATACATAGTTTAATTTAAACATACAGTTTCATTTAAAAAGGTTCATCTATTACCTGTCTGCAGTACTTTAGAGCAATTCTTAGGTAATTAGGTAAAATTCTTTCCTGTCTTGACCATTTAGGAAAGAGTTAATCTGGTTTGCCGGTAACACGTTTTCTCCCCAATGCGCTCTTCTTATTTCCTTTACGATTGGACATATTCCGATGAAATGATGAATGTCTTCTCTAACTCGCAGATCAATATGCCAGTTTAAATGTAAAAGTTAGCCCCTAGCCTTAAAAATTGTGGAGATTGTATCTACGCTCTTTTGGTCGTTGAAGTAATTTTTCTCTTCGGGGTTGTGTTGTAGCATTCGGTACGTATGCCGTGTTTGACTTTCCTGCGCTTTAGCTTTATGATTTTCACTAATGGATAGCTCTAATTTTAAGAGCGGGTCCAGTAGGCTTTCCATCCACAATGCTGCATATTCTTCCGCAAGCAAGACATTATGTTCGCCGCATAATCTAAGCCATACTTTAAAGAATTGCTGTTTACGACGAACAAGGTGCTTTGCAACTATGTACATGAGGTAGGCGTTGATTTGGTAGCGACAGTAGCGACATTATAGAGGATGTAGTGTTAATGAAAAAATATACAAGGGTTGCAATGCAGTTTCGAGGTGAATCATGTAGTTTGGAGAGTTTCTCGGTAATCTTACTTACGAAATATCTCAAACGTTTTTCTATTTCCTCGTATTGAAAAAATGCAATTTATTTATCGACTTCTACTTTATAAACTGTAGCGTTCAGTTTATTGACATGTAGTTGTTTCCAATTGACAAAAGAGCTGTGCTTTACATTATGGCCTTTTCGGAAAAAAAAATAAAAAAAATGTTTTTATACGTATGTAAAATGGCCTCCTAAACACTAAAATTTTTTTTCGAGCAAACTATTATTAACAAAGTTATTAACAATTTTCAAAAACTATGGTTTCTGTTTTTTTCATTTTTCTGATTTTACATATAAAATTATTTTTTAAATTTTTTTTCGGAATAGGCCCCTTGATATGACTGTGCATCTCAGTTTACTCGCCGACTTAAGAATGCGTTGCACATCATCTTTGCTCTATACTTCGACAACGATGTTTTTGATATTTGAATTTTTGAAACCAATCGCTCTCACTGATGAAACTGCTGTTTAATTTTGTGTCTGAAAAAGATCTAAACACAGTGTTTTTGCCTTGTCAGTCGCAGATACTCCAATTTGTGCTGGGAAGTGCATGATAACATTGTCCTGGTTTACTTTTCTTGAGAGCATCTGAACTTGGTATGCCAGTATATAGTTTAGTACAGTTAACTACATATGCATGTATGTACATACATACACACACATGTATGTATATGTATCTGCTTCAAGAGTAGTTTTTGAATTTTTATGCCTTGTAATTGTTGAAGTAATTTTTTCATTGGTGTCAGCAAATAAATATAAATAAATAATTTTTGTATTCGTTATTTCTAAATGTCAAGAGATTACTTATCGCAAATAGACGTGGCATAAAAAAGATGATAAATGAATATATGAATACCCATCGTCTGCATAGCACGCAACCATACATATTACAAATTCTTTTATTGCAAGATGAAACATTTTTCGGGCTCATAAAATCAGGAGAGGATTCAAATTCAACGGCCCATTTAAATGAATAAAAGAAAAACCATACCCTACCTACACGACGTGTACGCAAAGAATTTAAATTTCCTTGAAGTACCATTTTGCGTTCCCCTAAATATTCTTGTTGATATGCTGAAAATTCCCACAAGATTATGAAATAAAAGAAAAATCCTCAGAATGTTACGTTCGCTTAAATTCCTTTGTATTATACAATTTGTACATGTAAATTTAGTTCCCTAGGTAATTTTGTATTCTTTACAAGTCCCAATTGTATTATCTGTATTTCGGGAATAGGGTTAAGCAATGATTTTATTCTGCATTTCATAAGATAATGCTTAATACTTTTGGGTATTTGATTGATCTCATACGATTAAGTGTTAGTTTTAAGCATATTTGTTTATAAGAGAGTAGATGAAGAGCTCTTAGGTTTATATTGATTATAATTTTATAACCTTTGATTTTTGTCTTCTCTTGGCTTTGATCTAACTTATCTAAATTGTAATTAATTTTATTATATCTATCAAATCAATCTTACAGCTGATTTGTATGGTCACAACATTGTTAGTGGGGTCACACAATTTCGTGAACTCGTAACTACTAGCACTAGAACTAAAACTGACACAACTTTCGTTCAATTAAATAAATTGTTTATATAAATGCAAGTTTATAACGTCAATTTTATTTAAATACAAAAATAACCCAACAAAGTGTTTTAACTAAGGAAATCTTCATTTGATCCAAGTCAAAAAACTGCGTACTATGTAAGTCATTAGCTTATATGCGGTATCAGGTCTATAAAAGTGTTGACGACTTTGTCACATTTTTCGAGAAAGGGATGGTGGAAGGAGTGGTCTTAATTTGCTAAAAGCAGCGTACGCATCCCCGAAGTGAATTAATCCCATCGGTTTATTCGGTATTTGGGGTAAGAGTTCTAATCAAAGTTCTGATCCTCCAATATAGAGTTGTGCGACCCGGCTCATTTCTCTACCTCAAAAAATATTAATAAGTTGGATTGAAGAGAATATTCCAACAGACCGCGCAGCTGCAGCAATATTAAGTGAGTAAATAAGTAAGTAAGAACGAAGTTTACCCATGAGTGAATAGTAATAAACACATCTAGCAAGAAGGGGGGCCATCGGCAACACAATTAAGTGTTTTCCATCGAAGAAGAGACAAACAATGTAACTTCCTAAATACATTTTAACCGAAACTATTCTATTAGAATTTCTAGCAGAAAATAATGAGGTGCAATGTCCAACGCAATACACAAGATGAAGAAAGGTGCTGGAGTGGCTACTTGCTTCGATCTAAACGACATATTACAACCCTTAAGACATTGGCAGTTATAAAATTTACATCTCAAATATAGGATCTGACCAGACAAAACCATTTTCAAATGATGTTACACCATACTTACGATGTATGTATGTTGCAAAAGTAGAAAAATTGGGTTCCAGTTAAAAATTTGAATGTGCATAGATGTCTTTTAATATTAAAAATCCGTTTACCTTCCTCTTTTTTCTACACAGAGGCACTAGGTAGCTCCCATATAGGCCTATGAGAACCCTCAACCTATACAAAGTGGCTTTAGACATGCCAAGAAATTCATCAATTTCTCGAAAAATAATAAAAATAAAATAGATTTTTGCATTGACTAAGCATAACGCTAAGATCCTTATGGATTTTCTTACTGATCATTACCACCTGAAGAATATTGAATTGA
The DNA here is from genome assembly GCA_905220385.1 of Xylota sylvarum. NCBI lineage: Eukaryota > Metazoa > Arthropoda > Insecta > Diptera > Syrphidae > Xylota > Xylota sylvarum. The sequence continues at coordinate 61,874,788 of LR999957.1, read as the reverse complement.
AACTGATGTCCCGTCTTTGCTCGGATTACGCTCAAATACATCCATAAAAGCTTTACTCCGCCTTCTGATGTCACCTTTCCTCAGTTTAAACAATCCTAAGCTTCATTCTTGACCTTGATTTCAGCTAGTAGAAAAAAACCAAACAATATCTTTAACATCTACTTCAAAGCCTTATTTTAAAAGAAAACATACAGAAAAGCTACAATCCATCTGGAACGGATCGTATGATACCCTATCCTCCTCTCTATAAAGTGGGCGTGGTCAAATTGCATTTTGTACTCAAATATAGCTATAATGTCGAACGTTTGAGGATGTTACATGTAAAATTTTATCAAAATAGGTTTTTTGATGATAACGCCCCCAAAAAGTGGGCGTGGCCAAAACTCTTCTATGGGTGAATTGTAGGGAATCTAAATACCCAAATATTTGGTCTTAACAAAATTTTTCGGTTTCATGTAATTTAGTGAAGTTATAAAAAAGTAGGCGTGGCAGTTTGCGAATGTAAAAAAATTTTACACTTGTACTGTATCTTTTTCTTGGAAACCCAGATATGAAATTTCAGCGTCCTAGTTAAAAATTTAAACCCCAAAAATCGGTTTTGTGATGAAAACGCCCCCAAAAAGTGGGCGTGGCCAAAACTTTTGTATGGGTGGATTGAAGGGAATCTGAATGCCTAAATATTTGGTCTTAACAAAATTTTTCGGTTTCATATAATTTAGTGAAGTTATGAAAAAGTGGGCGTGACAGTGGGCGGATTTAAAAAATTTTTACACTTGTACTGTATCTTTTTCTCAGAAGCCCAGATATGAAATTTCATCGTCCTAGCTCAAAATTTAAGGCCCAAAAAGCGGTGACATACGGACGGTCATCGCTCAATCGATTTCGCTATTGATGCTGATCACGAATATATATACTTTATAGGGTCTACCTCGATTATTTCTCTATGTTACAAACTATGTGTCAAACTTAATATACCCTTAGGATAGGGTATAAACATACAGAAAAGCTACAATCCGTCTGGAACGAATCGTATGATACCCTATCCTCCTCTCTATAAAGTGGGAGTGGTCAAATTGCATTTTGTACTCAAATATAGCTATAATGTCGAAAGTTGTTGCATGTAAAATTTTATCAAAATAGGTTTTTTGATGATAACGCCCCCAAAAAGTGGGCGTGGCCAAAACTACTTTACGGATGAATTGTAGGGAATCTAAATACCCACCTATTTGGTCTTAACAACATTTTTCGGTTTCATATAATTTAGTGAAGTTATAAAAAAGTAGGTGTGGCAGTGGGCGGAAGTAAAAAAATTTTGCGCTTGTACTGTACCTTTTTCTTGGAAGCCCGGGTATGAAATTTCAGCGTCCTAGTTAAAAATTTAAGGCCCAAAAATCGGTTTTGTGATGAAAACGCCCCCAAAAAGTGGGCGTGGCCAAAACTTTTGTATGGGTGGATTGTAGGGATTCTGGATGCCTAAATATTTGGTCTTAACAAAATTTTTCGGTTTCATATAATTTAGTGAAGTTATGAAAAAGTGGGCGTGGCAGTGGGCGGATTTTAAAATTTTTTACACTTGTACTGTATCTTTTTCTCAGAAGCCCAGATATGAAATTTCACCATCATAGCTCAAAATTCAAGGCCCAAAAAGCGGTGACATACGGACGGACGGTCATCGCTCAATCGATTTCGCTATTGATGCTGATCACGAATATATATACTTTATAGGGTCTATCTCGATTATTTCTCTATGTTACAAACTATGTGTCAAACTTAATATACCCTTAGGATAGGGTATAAAAATAACATATTCGTGTTACTTCAGTTCTAGTTAAGGTCTGTTAGAAATATGTAATTTTTTCATCTTCCACATTCAGCTTCCAGCTAATTCTATTTCGATTGGTGTTGAAGTTCACATTGGTCCCAGGAGCTAAGTGTCTATTTTTTCTTGATCCTAGAAGCACGCACAGTGAGGAATGTTTGTATGATTATATAATGGAAAAGATTTCAAAACTTATCACGAAACTCAATTGCATACACACTTATAGAATATCAATTTAAGAAATCACATACTACATACTACACTTTGTGAAAACTTTCATACGATTGCATCATATCATATTACTCCAACCAATGAGGCTGTACCCTTAAAATATACATACATACCGAGTATACATACATATAACACTCTGACATCGTATTCTAGTTCAATCACCTTTATTCATTTTTTAATAACTTTAACCCGATCACGTCTCATCTTCGTAGCAGGGTTTCCATCTATTGTTGCATATCATCATCTTCGGTGGTTCATTTCTTTTCAAAAATAAATTCAAAGGATATTTTTCAATAAAGTGCTGTACGTACATACAAACTGAATATAATAGGTTGTAGATAGGATTCCTATTATAATTCATATGCAATAACCTTAACTTAACAAAATGTCACGAATCATAAAGCAGTAACAACAAAGTGTGAAGTTAATTGAATGGAAATTGTGTTTTATGTTTTAGACAAATTACCAAATGAAGTAAATATTTCGAAGAACACTTCAGCAGGTTGAGTTTAAAGGACCAGTTCAAAGGACAGAGGAATGAGCATTTAATTAATAAATTGCTATTATGCTAATTAACAGTTATTCCATCGTTTAATTTAACAAAGTATTTTCTGGCGCGAAATGACCCATCAACATTTTAATACTGAGCTTGTGACAAGTTAATACCTTCGCAAAATATATTCAAACGATTACAGCACTTTCATTTATCGTACACAAAGCCGGCTATATAACACTCAACACAAAAACACAATTCAAACGTTTGGGAAGTTCACAAACTCGTTTACTTGACTAACAAAAGGACTCCTGTTGCGTAAGTTGAAAATCAATTTAAGTGGAAGAGCAAAGACTTCTCACACATTAAACAAAATATACTAGAATGTTAGTTGATTGTCAATTTAAATAGAGAGAATAGCCTTTGTGTACATAAGTAACTTTGTGTTCGGATTTATACATGTGTACATGTGTGGCATCATATATTATAATATGCAAGTCAGTCTCTCTAGGTCCTCCTAAGGCTCATCCTTCATTACGAATTGATTTTGAAAGGTTGAACGCAAAAGCAATTAGAGGAATAGAAATTCATGTGATGCTTAATTTATAATAAGTACATTCAATAGTATGTCAAAAGTGTTTAATGTTTTGGTATTCAGTTTCATTGTATGCTCGAAACTCAATAAATTGTACGTACGCATATTATATGAAACACCCTCACATATAAGTTTCGGTGTACTTTTGCCTCATATAGAGTTATTTTTTCGACGATTTCCTTCATTAAGTCTGGAAATGGGTATCAATCGAGGAATAACAATGATCTATGAAATTTCTATGAAGCACGCGTGAAACCTGTTGGGTCTATTTAACTTGCACGTGTTACAATACAATAATTTGTCATCGGTAGCAACGAGATCTTCATTTGCCGACAGGAAATCCAAATGCAAAACACCGTCGGCGCATACGCAATAAAAGTTGACACCGCGAGATAAATGCATTGGAAAAATCCAGACTTACTGTTTACCATGGAGTAGATATAAAAAAAATTTAAATTCCAAATTAAACCACCAGTGAAGGAAGTAAAAAAGAAAAGCAGGGTAAAGGGACAATTGTTTTATTTTTCGTACCCTATCCTAGGGGTATATGTATTAATTTTGACACATAGTTTTTAACATAGAGAAATAATAGAGATCCCATCAAGAAGATAGATATGTATGCATATTCGTGATCAGTATCAATTGCGATATCGATTCAGTCATGTCCGTTCGTCCGGTTGTCACCACTTTTTATACCCTATCCTAAGGGTATATTAAGTTTGACACATAGTTTGTAACATAGAGAAATAATCGAGATAGACCCTATAAAGTATATATATTCGTGATCAGCATCAATAGCGAAATCGATTGAGCGATGACCGTCCGTCCGTATGTCACCGCTTTTTGGGCCTTAAATTTTGAGCTAGGACGATGAAATTTCATATCTGGGCTTCTGAGAAAAAGATACAGTACAAGTGTAAAAATTTTTGAAATCCGCCCACTGCCACGCCCACTTTTTCATAACTTCACTAAATTATATGAAACCGAAAAATTTTGTTAAGTCCAAATATTTGGGTATTTAGATTCCCTACAATTCACCCATAGAACAGTTTTGGCCACGCCTACTTTTTGGGGGCGTTATCACCAAACAACCTATTTTGATAAAATTTTACATGTAACATCCTCAAACGTTCGACATTATAGCTATGTATATTTGAGTACAATATGCAATTTGGCCACGCCCACTTTATAGAGAGGAGGATAGAGTATCATACGATCCGTTCCAGACGGATTGTAGCTCGCTATTGATGCTGATCATGAATATATATACTTTATAGGGTCTATCTCGATTATTTCTCTATGTTACAAACTATGTGTCAAACATACAGAAAAGCTACAATCCGTCTGAAACGGATCATCTAATACCCTATCCTCCTCTCTATAAAGTGGGCGTGGCCAAATTGCATTTCGTACTCAAATATGGCTATAACCTCGAACGTTTGAGGATGTTACATGTAAAATTTTATCAAAATCTGTTTTTTGATGAAAACGCCCCCAAAAAGTGGGCGTGGCCAAAACTATTGTATGGGTGAATTGTAGGGAATCTGAATACCTAAATATTTGGAGTTAACAAAATTTTTCGGTTTCATATAATTTAGTGAAGTTATAAAAAAGTAGGCGTGGAAGTGGGCGGATGTAAAAAATTTTTATAGTTGTATGAAATATGAAATTTCATCGTCCTAGTTAAAAACTTAAGGCCCAAAAATCGGTTTTATGATGAAAACGCCCCCAAAAAGTGGGCGTGGCCAAAACTTTTGTATGAGTGGATTGTAGGGAGTCTGAATGCCTAAATATTTGGTCTTAACAAAATTTTTCGGTTTCATATAATTTAGTGAAGTTATGAAAAAGTGGGCGTGGCAGTGGGCGAATTTAAAAAAATTTTACACTTGTACTGTATCTTTTTCTCAGAAGCCCAGATATGAAATTTCATCGTCGTAGCTCAAAATTTAAGGCCCAAAAAGCGGTGACATACGGACGGACGGACGGACGGACGGTCATCGCTCAATCGATTTCGCTATTGATGCTGATCACGAATATATATACTTTACAGGGTCTATCTCGATTATTTCTCTATGTTACAAACTATGTGTCAAACTTAATATACCCTTAGGATAGGGTATAAAAAAAATTATTAGGGCACAATTCATAGGCGATATAATTCTCTTTAATTCACCATATATAATATAGGGCTCCGTCCACTTTGAGGACGTTGCTTAAAAAAAACATACAGAAAAGCTACAATCCGTCTGGAACGGATCGTATGATACCCTATCCTCCTCTCTATAAAGTGGGCGTGGCCAAATTGCATTTTGTACTCAAATATAGCTATAATGTCGAACGTTTGAGGATGTTACATATAAAATTTTATCAAAATAGGTTTTTTGATGATAACGCCCCCAAAAAGTGGGCGTGGCCAAAACTGTTCTATGGGTGAATTGTAGGGAATCTAAATACCCAAATATTTGGTCTTAACAAAATTTTTCGGTTTCATATAATTTAGTGAAGTTATAAAAAAGTAGGCGTGGCAGTGGGCGGATGTAAAAAAATTTTACACTAGTATTATATCTTTTTCTCGGAAGCCCAGATATGAAATTTCAGCGTCCTAGTTAAAAATTTAAGGCCCAAAAATCGGTTTTGTGATGAAAACGCCCCCAAAAAGTGGGCGTGGCCAAAACTTTTGTATGGGTGGATTGTAGGGAATCTGAATCCCTAAATATTTGGTCTTAACAAAATTTTTCGGTTTCATATAATTTAGTGAAGTTATGAAAAAGTGGGCGTGGCAGTGGGCGGATTTCAAAAATTTTTACACTTGTACTGTATCTTTTTCTCAGAAGCCCGGATATGAAATTTCATCATCCTAGCTCAAAATTTAAGGCCCAAAAAGCGGTGACATACGGACGGACGGACGGACGGACGGTCATCGCTCAATCGATTTCGCTATTGATGCTGATCACGAATATATATACTTTATAGGGTCTATCTCGATTATTTCTCTATGTTACAAACTATGTGTCAAACTTAATATACCCTTAGGATAGGGTATAAACATACAGAAAAGCTACAATCCGTCTGGAACGGATCGTATGATACCCTATCCTCCTCTCTATTAAGTGGGCGTGGCAAAATTGCATTCTGTACTCAAATATAGCTATAATGTCGAACGTTTGAGGATGTTACATGTAAAATTTTATCAAAATAGGTTTTATGATGATAACGCCCCCAAAAAGTGGGCGTGGCCAAAACTGTTCTATGGGTGAATTGTAGGGAATCTAAATACCCAAATATTTGGTCTTAACAAAATTTTTCGGTTTCATATAATTTAGTGAAGTTATAAAAAAGTAGGCGTGGCAGTTTGCGGATGTAAAAAAATTTTACACTTGTACTGTATCTTTTTCTTGGAAGCCCAGATATGAAATTTCATCGTCCTAGTTAAAAATTTAAGGCCCAAAAATCGGTTTTGTGATGAAAACGCCCCCAAAAAGTGGGCGTGGCCAAAACTTTTGTATGGATGGATTGTAGGGACTCTGAATGCCTAAATATTTGGTCTTAACAAAATTTTTCGGTTTCATATAATTTAGTGAAGTTATGAAAAAGTGGGCGTGGCAGTGGGCGGATTTAAAAAATGTTTACACTTGTACTGTATCTTTTTCTTAGAAGCCCAGATATGAAATTTCATCGTCCTAGCTCAAAATTTAAGGCCCAAAAAGCGGTGACATACGGACGGACGGACGGACGGACGGACGGACGGTCATCGCTCAATCGATTTCGCTATTGATGCTGATCACGAATATATATACTTTATAGGGTCTATCTCGATTATTTCTCTATGTTACAAACTATGTGTCAAACTTAATATACCCTTAGGATAGGGTATAAAAACATTTTCAAACATGACATTTCGTCATTAGGCCATACTTATTCTTCAGTGATGCTGGCAACATAGTCACCAGACCATGTTGACTTACTAATTTGAAGATAAATTGGAAGAGGATAAGCTGAAGCATACAATGTGGTATCAACAAGACGGCATCACATACCACACAGCTGGCCCAACAATCGAGTTATTAAAGTCGAAGCTCGGTGACCATGTTATCTCCAAAAATGGCGCAGTCAATTGGTAGCCTCGTTCTAGGGATTTGACGTTCTTGGACTTTTTCTTTGGGGTTGGAAAAGAGCCTGGAAAATTAGGTTGAGCGCATTTACGCGTGCAGGCGTTTTCATAGAGAACATTTGAATTAATTTGTATTGCATAATTAATGTCATCAATGGTTCCATTTAACTTGAAATGGCTTTCTTAATATCTCAAACACAAGCTGGTTTATTTAAAACACAAAAACTCTTTAATAAATCACTATACCTACATTCATTATGAAATTAGCATTAGGTTTACATACCATTACAACTAATATGGAAAGCGTGTGATTTTACAGTAAACGGAAATTTGATAACATTTTCTGCGACAGTCATTAAGTGGTACCCATTAAATTAGGTAATTAGAATTATTTTCTATTTGTTACGCTAAAGAATTTGAATTTCTTATGGTGACCTAAAACTTTGTTAATTAACAAAAGAAAACGCTATTAGAAAGCCATCAAAATGTTCATAAATACACACACATACCAATAAAATGTACTGATCCAAGTTGTTCCTGTAGACTGTAGCGGAATGCATTTTATTTACTATCTATGTAATATAGTGCTAAATTTACATACTTATGTACATATGTATGTGTGGGCGCCGTGGCTCAAGTGGTTAGTGTGTTGGACTACGGAGCTAGGGGTTTCCGGTTCAATCCCCAGACAACACCTAAAGTTTCTTTCACGACCCCACCTCTCGCGAGCGTCTGACAAACATCCGAGAGTAAAACTGTCATGAAAAAGCTTCTCAAAATCAAAAAATTGCCGTTCGGACCCGGCATTAAACAGTAGGCCCCTTCCATTCACGCACAGCAAGAATGGGCTAGGCCCTGGGTCCCATGGACTTGTCGCGCCAAAAATTTTTTTATTTGTACATATGTATGTTCATATACGTTCGTACATCAGTTTTCATTTACCAAGTGGGCAAATGCTTGCGTATTTTGTACATTGCATCTAAGTTTCAATTCTAAATAAGAGACTATTTACGAGCGATATTGGTTTTCCGCAACCACTTCCACTATTACATTCGTCCTGGAGGTCGTGGACGAAAGTACCACTCCACGGGGATGAAAGTTTAATCTACATATGTATGTATATATAACTTCTTAAAAAAAAATATGGAAGGTATACCACAAAAAACAGGGCGTCTAGATAGCGCGAAAGTTCAAGGGCTCAAAGCTAAGAGGCGGAAGGGTCAATATACGGATATAACTGGATACCACAAATTGTCCTAATACTTTCTTGGAGGTCATGGAAGGGCTTGTTACTTTCATGACGATGTTACTTTTGTTCCCGGTCTCCCCTACCCTACTATGTATTTACTCCTATGAATTTGCTTAATTTTGAACAGTTTTTTTGTTACAAAGAAGTCTATAAATTTTATAGACGCAGAAAGAATAAAGAAGGAAATAATAGGACAAAGGACGCCAGAAGTAAATTTTCTCAAATAATCTCCATAAGATAAGAAATTGTTTGTTGAACTAGGACAGTATTTTCGTTCATTCTTTCACAACACAACCACCTTTTCCGAAAAAATTAATCATAGGAATTACTAACATTGCTATAGCTTCTAACCCAGATTCGTAAATCGTAATTCTAGTAAACCTTCATTCTTACATTATAAACATTTATAATCAAAATTTAAGTAGATCATCTAGACCTTAAGCTAGATACACACGAGGCAACCGTCAAAGCAACGTGGCTGTGTGTGGCTGTGGTACAGAAAAGACACAAGCGGAAGACACCGTATCCACTTTAGCATTTTCATCAATGTTATTATATTCCTGTTTTAATTGTTCGTATGCTTTTTTCTCAGATTTTTATTTTTATACCCTATCCTAAGGGTATATTAAGTTTGACACATAGTTTGTAACATAGAGAAATAATCGAGATAGACCCTATAAAGTATATATATTCGTGATCAGCATCAATAGCGAAATCGATTGAGCGATGACCGTCCGTCCGTATGTCACCGCTTTTTGGGCCTTAAATTTTGAGCTAGGACGATGAAATTTCATATCTGGGCTTCTGAGAAAAAGATACAGTACAAGTGTAAAAATTTTTGAAATCCGCCCACTGCCACGCCCACTTTTTCATAACTTCACTAAATTATATGAAACCGAAAAATTTTGATAAGACCAAATATTTAGGCAGTCAGATTCCCTACAATCCACCCATACAAAAGTTTTGGCCATGCCCACTTTTTGGGGGCGTTTTCATCACAAAATCGATTTTTGGGCCTTAAATTTTTAACTAGGACGCTGAAATTTCATATCTGGGCTTCGAAGAAAAAGATACAGTATAAGTGTAAAATTTTTCCGCCCACTGCCACGCCTACTTTTTTATAACTTCACTAAATTATATGAAACCGAAAAATTTTGTTAAGACCAAATATTTGGGTATTTAGATTCCCTACAATTCACGCATAGAACAGTTTCGGCCACGCCCACCTTTTGGGGGTGTTTTCATCAAAAAACAGATTTTGATAAAATTTTACATGTAACATCCTCAAACGTTCGAGGTTATAGCCTTATTTGAGTACGAAATGCAATTTGGCCACGCCCCCTCTATAGAGGTAGAGGATAGGGTATCAGACGATCCGTTCCAGACGGATAGTAGCTTTTCTGTATGTTTATACTTATTTTTCACAAGTTATGTCCCATAGCTCTCTCAAATTTTTATATTCGTTAATAAAATTACCATAATTTTCATTATTTGCAATTGCCATTTTCCTTTTCCACTTAATTTTACTCCGCTCGAACCTTCTTACTCGCGTGTTTCCGATGAACTGAAAATTTTTTGATATTTCTGGCAACGGTTGCGGCAACATGAAAATCAATGGGCAACACAGCTACACACGAAGCAATGATTGCTTCAACATGGCTGTGTTGCTGCAACGGTTGCCTCGTGTGTATCTAGCATTAGAATTCTATTCCATTCCCTGCCCACTAAAACTCGCAAAGAGTCGGGGTCTACTGCAGCAGGATGCGATTAATTCGCATATCCTTTTCAACATTTACACTAGCGATTTCATTGGTTCTCTCCACCATGATATTGTCATTTCTTAAGGTCGATAACATTGCACAACTCTTGCAATGAGACTTCGACACGATTCAGCGATATTGGGATGACTGGAAGTTGAACATCAACACATAGAAGTCGGAGACTATCTTTTGGGCCTCTTTCTATCTGGGGCCTCAAGGGACACCAAAAAGAATTGGGGAAAGTTCTCTATCGTGGGATAGCACTGGCGAATAGAAGTGTAGTCAGATACATCGGGTTATGGCTAGACCAGTATCTATAATTTATTAAACACGTAGATATGTATATACGCTGCTCTGACCAGAACCAAAGTTGACTTTGCCCTTACAAAGAGACTGTTTTAGAGAAGTCAACTCGATGCAAGGGCTAAGGTAATCTGCTGCACGGACCTCATACGGCCAATGCTCACCTATGGATGTCCTATGTGGTTTATCAAGTTAATGAAAAACATTCAGGTGTTTGAGAGTGTTTGAGAGAGATTCTATTCCAATTAGGCCCTTTACATAAAACAAAAGGAATCTGATTAGAGTAACTTGATCTTTGGGGATTACTACCCCAATGATACGTACCACGAGACTGCACCTTAACACTTTGTCCCAAACGCAACCAAAAAGTGGGCGTGGCAGAAATTTCAGATTGACTACAATTCACCTAAAGATCAGTTTTCGCTTTATGGTCGTTTTCATTAAAAAACATACAGAAAAGCTACAATCCGTCTGGAACGGATCGTATGATACCCTATCCTCCTCTCTATAAAGTGGGCGTGGCTAAATTGCATTTTGTACTCAAATATAGCTATAATGTCGAATGTTTGAGGATGTTACATGTAAAATTTTATCAAAATAGGTTTTTTGATGATAACGCCCCCAAAAAGTGGGCGTGGTCAAAACTGTTCTATGGGTGAATTGTAGGGAATCTAAATACCCAAATATTTGGTCTTAACAACATTTTTCGGTTTCATGTAATTTAGTGAAGTTATAAAAAAGTAGGCGTGGCAGTGGGCGGATGTAAAAAAATATTACAGTTGTACTGTATCTTTTTCTTGGAAGCCCAGATATGAAATTTCAGCGTCCTAGTTAAAAATTTAAGGCCCAAAAATCGGTTTTGTGGCCTACTGCCACGCCTACTTTTTTATAACTTCACTAAATTGTATGAAACCGAAAAATTTTGTTAAGTCCAAATACTTAGGTATTCAGATTCCCTACAATTCACCCATAGAACAGTTTTGGCCACGCCCACTTTTTGGGGGCGTTTTCATCAAACAATTTGGCCACGCCCATTTTATAGAGAGGAGGGTATCAGACGATCCGTTCCAGACGGATTGTAGCTTTTCTGTATGTTTTTATTGGTTTTTAATTGTTTTTATACCCTATCCTAAGGGTATATTAAGTTTGACACATAGTTTGTAACATAGAGAAATAATCGAGATAGACCGTATAAAGTATACATATTCGTGATCAGCATCAATAGCGAAATCGATTGAACGATGATCGTCCGTCCGTCCGTCCGTATGTCACCGCTTTTTGGGCCTTAAATTTTGAGCTAGGACGATGAAATTTCATATCTGGGCTTCTGAGAAAAAGATACAGTACAAGTGTAAAAATTTTTGAAATCCGCCCACTGCCACGCCCACTTTTTCATAACTTCACTAAATTATATGAAACCGAAAAATTTTGTTAAGTCCAAATATTTGGGCATTCAGACTCCCTACAATCCACTCATACAAAAGTTTTGACCACGCCCACTTTTTGGGGCGTTTTCATCATAAAATCAATTTTTGAGCCTTAAAATTTTAACTAGGACGCTGAAATTTCATATCTGGGCTTCTGACGAAAAGATACAGTAGAACTGTACATTTTTTTTAAATCCGCCCACTGCCACGCCTACTTTTTTATAACTTCACTAAATTATATGAAACCGAAAAATTTTGTTAAGACCAAATAGTTGGGTATTTAGATTCCCTACAATTCACCCATAGAACAGTTTTGGCCACGCCCACTTTTTGGGGGCGTTTTCATCAAAAAACCGATTTTGATAAAATTTTACATGTAACATCCTCAAATGATCGGGGTTATAGCCATATTTGAGTACAAAATGCAATTTGGCCACGCCCACTTTATAGAGAGGAGGATAGGGTATCAGACGATCCGTTCCAGACGGATTGTAGCTTTTCTGTATGTTTGTTTACCTAAATATTCAAGTTCAGAATAATTTGCGAACGACGAATATAAAAGTACGTGGGACATAGTCGTGAATTTTATTTCATGTTAATTTTCAGTTCCGAGAAGATGAGCAAATAAATTTTATTAAGCTTGTGGCGGTCCTGACGTAGGAGTTATGTGCAGTTATTTTGGGACACTTAGAGAATTTACGTGTCAAATACATACATATATGCATAGGCATACATATACATAGACACCATTATCCATTAGCCCATTTATGTCCACTAATAGCATAACCTAAGCTATAATCACCCTTGATATTTTGTCTCAGTCGAGTTGCTAAGCAAAATGGATCAAGTGACAAAACGTTGACCTCGCAACAAGATTTTGAAAAACTTTTCTCTAAAAGATACTTCATAAGCACTGAATTCTTCTGTAAAATAAGACAGGTGTTTCAATGGGATTCGTTGAAAATTGCGTTAATGAAATCAAGGTGAAAGCATTGATGAAAATGGATTTAAAATCAAATGCCAGGTCTTTATACGATATCACACCTTGGTTTTATTATCTACACACCTCAAACATCAAAAAGAAATTAGATATTGCTACATGTACATAGGTATATGTACTTATTGGCATTGTCTTCAGGATTATACTCGTATCACCAAAAAGGCAGCCGTAAAGCCAATTTAAGCATATATCAATTACGCTTAAAATGAATTTTATTTTAAGGAAAAGATGAAAGAACTTTAGTTTCCACCTTCCACCCTAAGTTAGGACTGTATTTCTCTTTAGCAAACATTGCACGTATTAAATATTTTAGTTATTTGCGGAAGAAAATGTTTTTTTTTATTACTATTCTTTTTCGATATTGGCATCTAGAACTTAAATTATATGCTAATTATACTATCTGCGGTGGTCATGAAATTTATGTTTGGTTGTTTAAATAAAATATATAATGACAATGGCTTGCATTTCAATTCATTTTTATTAACCTTCTGCTTATTTCCAGGATGATGCCGACAAAAATTACGTGCTCGCTCGCGGTTGGAGTTGTAATCAGTTTAATTCTGGTGTCGGCGACAGAGGCTGCTCCAATGCCCAGGTAGTTGTATTTAAGGAAATCCTATCCCATATTTAATGTTATAAAGTAATTAATTTCCGTGTTATTGAAATCATGCGAATGATTGACGTTGTGGAATCAACGAATAAATTACTTAAGCTATCCGTTCTTAAATTTATGTTTTATACAATATTGATTGTAATGTTTCATATTCTACTGCTAGTTTTCATAACATGAGCGGAAAAAATTATTTTATTTTTAATTATAGTAATTTTTTGAAAGAATTGCGGTTTGGAAACATAGGCCAAACTTGTTGGGTTTATGTACATACATATGTAGATATATATGTACATATGTATATATTATGCGTTTCATAGTTTAGGAGGTAAAATGAGGTGACAGAAAGACCATTAATTAGATGGAAAGGAAACGAATGCAAAAATGTATTCGCAGTACATGGTATACATTGCACAATTTAATCGTTTTAAACTTTTCAATAAAATTGATTAATGATAAACGTTTTCCAATATACAGAAGAATGAAGTGAAAACAGCCACCACAGCTTAAATTCTTCATTTAAAATGTCAAACAATTTGCAAAGGAAGAAATATGTTAAACTTTGACAAAAATTGATTCTTTTATAACATTATGGATGATTTATGCCGTTAGGAACTTTGCATTTAATATGGATCCCAATGAATCTCTGAAGATTCAGATAATTTGTAAGTGCGTCACCATCTGGGAATGAAAACATTTTATATGTGTCCTGTATGTAACAAGATACAGAGGAGAAAATAATTATAAAGGGTCTAAAGAAAAAAATCTGATTTTCAGAATTCCTAGTGAGTACTAGTGATCAACCAAGATAAATTTTAATAATAAATATATTTCCAAATTAAAAAGAATTTTGATTTTTGATTTTGTTTTTGCAATTAATACTAAATATGCCCTCCTTTGTTTTAGATAACCTCAAATATTATTTTTGGTATCGATTTAATAAAATTTTGGAGAACCGGTCCATCTCAATTGGACCATTCCTTGTCAATTTTTTGTTTAAGGGCAAATTGAAATTGATGTCCCTTTGTATAAACTCGAGTGCTTTGTACTGCGTTGTATGTACGACAACGGTGTATGGCAGCATTATCTTGCTGAAACAGAACACCCAGAACACAGATTGGGCCTACCAAAACGTCAGAATTTGTCAGTAAATTGCCTTGGAGCATCTGAATGTATGCAGAAAAGTTTAGTTTTGTTGAAATGAACTCAATTGGTAATGTCCAATTCATAAATTTTTCGTGAAATCGAGTGGGCCAGATTTATGAGCAATGGTGAGCACTGACTTCTTGTCCATTTTCTTAAAAACTAAGTTCTTATTTACGTCTACACATTGCCTGAGCTTTTACGTAGGTATGTACGTAATTGGAAAATCGAGTTTAGCTTTGATTTAATTTGAAAATAGCTTATTTTTTGAAACCTCATATAAAATCAATTTCTTTTAGCGGGGTGTAACTCGAACTCGAATTACATACATATGTACATATATATTTTTCTTCATCGTTAAGTGCTTTCAATCGAGGCATGACTGATTGGAAAATTACATAACATTACATACGGTTTGCCTAAGGCGTCCCGCTATTCTGGTATTCGGATTCCACTGCGTGGCGTATTTCGCAATGGCTTCAATGTGTCCAATCCAGTATTACTTTCTCCTTCGTATAGTAATGTTTATAGGTTCTTGGCCCGTTCTCATATAAAGCTGTTCGTTGGAGATGCGGTTCGGCCAAAAAATCCTCAAAATGATTCTTAAACATTTATTTACGAAGACTTGCAGCCTGCGTGTGTTCATGGTGTCTGACTTCCAAGTACTGCACCCATCCAGCAGTACCAATTCCACGTTAGAGCGGAACAGTCGCAGCTTGGTTCTTAAGCTGATAACATTACTTTTCCAGATTGTGGATAGCATACCGAGCGCAGCTTTAGTCTTCCCGATTCTACTGCATACGTCCAGTTGGGTGCCACCGCGGTTAGCCGAGGCCACACTTCCTAAATTTAGAACTTTTTCGACTTCCTGTCCGGCAATGTTAAGTTGAGCGTTAGTATTGGAAGTGCTGAGGGCATTTGTTTTGGCCGTGTTTATTTTCAGCATTTTTATGATCCGTAAGGGGTTTACGTGGTCGACGCAGGAGGATCCAGCGCGAAAGCCTGCGTGTTAGACGTCGAGAGTAGAATCTAAATGCTCTTTAATTTGGTCCAGAATTATTTTTGCTATTATTTTGGCTAGAGCTGGAAGAACACATATATGTAGCTCTCCAGTTTCCGCATTCCATCAAGTTTCCCTTTTTCGGAAGCTTAATGATCGTCCCCCTTTTCCACGAGCCTTTATTGCTGCACGCTCATCGATCCGTCTCCAGGTGTCTGCCGAAAGCCATGTGCGATGGTGTGCCTGCCTTTTACCGACATGGTGTGTGCCCCGCTCACAAAAGCATTTTTCACAACATTCCAGTGATCATCCATGCTCTCCTGCATTGAGCTGCTGATTGCTTCTGTTTCTAAGGCTAGGTTGTCCCTAAATTGTTGGCGCACTTGGAGGACCTTAAACCTGTCGGTATTGAACCTGGTGATGTTCAACAAGTTTGATCGGTTGTTGTTGACGGATGCAGTACGAAGGGTGTATATGAGCTAGCATAAGATGGCGATCTCGTTCTGAGTGTTTCATTGATCTCGTCCGAGTGTTTCATTGAAGACGGCGCCTAACTGACTATAGAAATTGTCCTTTTCATCCTCAGTCACGTCATCAGTCGTAGCATAGCACTGTATGATGGTGACCTACCTTACTCTACTCTGGAATCTGTCCGTCAATATCCGGTCACTGTGAGGTTTCCAAGATATGAGGCTTTTACGCGATGCTGGAGTTAGCACCAGTCCTACTCCAGACCTCCGTGAGCTTCCAGCTGGTTTACCAAAGTAAAGCATGACAGTACTTTTTGTTAGTGGGACATATTCCCTAGCATCGAACTATCTTATCTCACTCAGCCCTAAGATGTCTATTTTATACCGTACTAATTCGCGCTCCATTTGGATTAATCTAGCGTTGTAAGGCCCTTCTTGGATTGAGTCCAGGAGGGTCTTACCGTTCCAGAATCCGATCGTTGTCCGTGTTTGATAGCCAAAGGTCGTCATCAAATTATCCGTCCGTATCCGAGGCGTATGTTTCCCTTTCGGAGCAATTTTTCTTTTTACGGTTGAGGCTAGCTGGGCCCCAGACCAACCGAGACTTGTCCTGTTATATGGCGTAGGAGACTCGCAATTCGTCCTCTCCCGTTCGCAATTTCCGAAGAAATCCCCAGGTGGCACCACGAGGAGGTGGGAGTAGGGCTTACTAACAGAGCTGCTAGGTTTTCGGCTGCAATGGTTCTTTTTCATTACTTAGCGAACCAACACCCATCGGGAGATGTTGCTCCTACGAGGCCTTTGTTAGTCGTTTGCCATCCATACATAGTACCTAGGTATGTACTATAACTATAAAAATATAATCAATATATAGGGTTTGCCATCTGTTGGTTGGTTTTTGAAAAAGGCTATAGAAGAAAACAGTTCAATAGCAACGATTGGTGCTTTATTGAAAAGAGTATGCCTTCCGATTAATTATGGAATATTATTTCATTCAAGTGACTGCCTCGACTGCCTTGGTAGTAGGGCATCCTGTCAGCCCAATTTCTCAATAAATTTTCGACACCTATTTCAAGAATAGCTTAAGCAACATAAATGGCAACCCACAAAAAAAAAAGTCCAACGGCAAGATATCGGACGGAAAATGATGTGAAAAGGGTCATCTTCCGTGACGAGACTAAATGCAATCTTAATCAGTCCGATGAAATTCGGTACAACCGTCGAAGATTCGGAGAAGATGTGAGAAGTGAGAAGAATTTCATAACCGAAATCGATCTCAGAATGCTTGATTGGCCAGGAAACAGTCCTGACCTCAACTAATTATTAAATTTATTATTATTATGAGCAACTTTTTTTCCTCATTACAGAAAAGTATGAATT
Organism: Xylota sylvarum; assembly: GCA_905220385.1. Classification (NCBI taxonomy): domain Eukaryota; kingdom Metazoa; phylum Arthropoda; class Insecta; order Diptera; family Syrphidae; genus Xylota; species Xylota sylvarum. Next base: position 61,857,197 of record LR999957.1, on the reverse strand, counting down.
TGTTATCGAAATTGTTTTCAAAATCAGTGAAAAATATTTGACCCAAAATATATACTCAATAATTTACAAAAAGTAGCTTTTGTCACTGTTTTGAGGGTGGTAACTTTTATCTGGTCACTACGGTGCATACTTATGTGCATATATACAAATGTAGATATTCCAAATTTATAAGATTCGCCCAAATGACCACGCATTCGTTCAAATGCAAGGATATGGTGTACCAAACTTTGAAGCTTTTCAAAAAGTTAAGTTTTTTTTTCATAAATATTACTAAAATACAAATACAAATATTTGGCGCAACAGATCCATGGGGTTTTCTGGGAATTGAATCCGAACCCCGCGCTCCGTAGTCCAACGCACTAACCACTTGTGCCACGGCGCCCATTATACATGGTCGACGTTTTCGTTAAAATAAAAATTGAAATTTCGTCAAAATGATTTTGACGAAATTTCGAAAATAACATCTTTGTACGTTCAAGGTTATCATTGGAATTCCATTTAAAAAATCAATGAGTCATGGCTACTTTATTAGGTAGCGAAAGCAAAAAAGATGAACGAGTCCCCGGACATAAAAATATACCAAGTAATGAGAAGGACGACGAATTGGCCAGAAGAGGTTCGGTATCCACATCATAACAAGCCAACACCAACACTAAACACTGATTTCATTATATTTTAATTTATTCTACCGTCGGATATCGTCAATTTGATTTTCGAAGAATCAATGAACGAAATTTAAAAACATACAGAAAAGCTACAATCCGTCTGGAACGGATCGTCTGATACCCTATCCTCCTCTCTATAAAGTGGGCGTGGCCAAATTGCATTTTGTACTCAAATATGGCTATAACTTCGAACGTTTGAGGATGTTACATGTAAAATTTTATCAAAATCGGTTTTTTGATGAAAACGCCCCCAAAAAGTGGGCGTGGCCAAAACTCTTCGACGGGTGAATTGTAGGGAATCTGAATGCCTAAATATTTGGTCTTAACAAAATTTTTCGGTTTCATATAATTTAGTGAAGTTATGAAAAAGTGGGCGTGGCAGTGGGCGGATTTCAAAAATGTTTACACTTCTACTGTATCTTTTCCTCAGAAGCCCAGATATGAAATTTCATCGTCCTAGCTCAAAATTTAAGGCCCAAAAAGCGGTGACATACGGACGGACGGACGGACGGTCATCGCTCAATCGATTTCGCTATTGATGCTGATCACGAATATATATACTTTATAGGGTCTATCTCGATTATTTCTCTATGTTACAAACTATGTGTCAAACTTAATATACCCTTAGGATAGGGTATAAACAGAGGTGTATCTGAATATTTCGTATTTATTCGAGCGATTTTACAAAGAAACAAAATGAACGTTTTGTTGGGTCGTCGACGATCGTTGTACATTACATTCGACATACGATATCTCGTACGTATGTATCTGTTGAATATTATTGTAGTTTATTTGATGTATCGTCGGCATAGCTGCTCATATGTAGTTCTAATTGTTGTTAACGCGTTATTCCAGTGGTATATTGTTTAATTTTTATACCCTTTCCTAAGGGTATATTAAGTTTGACACATAGTTTGTAACATAGAGAAATAATCGAGATAGACCCTATAAAGTATATATATTCGTGATCAGCATCAATAGCGAAATCGATTGAGCGATGACCGTCCGTCCGTCCGTCCGTCCGTATGTCACCGCTTTTTGGGCCTTAAATTTTGAGCTAGGACGATGAAATTTCATATCTGGGCTTCTGAGAAAAAGATACAGTACAAGTGTAAAAATTTTTAAAATCCGCCCACTGCCACGCCCACTTTTTCATAACTTCACTAAATTATATGAAACCGAAAAATGTTGTTAAGACCAAATATTTAGGCATTCAGATTCCCTACAATCCACCAATACAAAATTTTTGGCCACGCCCACTTTTTGGGGGCGTTTTCATCATAAAACCGATTTTGGAGCCTAAAATGTTTAACTAGGACGCTGAAATTTCATATCTGGGCTTCTGACGAAAAGATACAGTAGAAGTGTACATTTTTTTTAAATCCGCCCACTGCCACGCCTACTTTTTTATAACTTCACTAAATTATATGAAACCGAAAAATTTTGTTAAGACCAAATAGTTGGGTATTTAGATTCCCTACAATTCACCCATAGAACAGTTTTGGCCACGCCCACTTTTTGGGGGCGTTATCATCAAAAAACCGATTTTGATAAAATTTTACATGTAACATCCTCAAACGTTCGACATTATAGCTATATTTGAGTACAAAATGCAATTTGGCCACGCACACTTTATAGAGAGGAGGATAGGGTATCATGCGATCCGTTCCAGACGGATTGTAGCTTTTCTGTATGTTTTTATTTAGTTATGCACCTGTGAGTTCTGGAAAACGTAACAAATTTTCTGTTGACGAAAGGACACTTGGAATTAGATGAAAAAGTAATGCAAACGGACAGGAGTTTGTTCTGGAAAAAAAAACACTGAATTCAAGATAAAATTACATCCTTTATCTGCAGATGTTTTTAATTGTTTCTGAGGGAGGCCAGTTAGATACAATGAGCTCCGGTTATAGCGATCCCATTTTTTTGGTCTCTTCACCGTGCACTTTAGTTCAACAAGTTGTCAAATAAACCTGTATCCCGCGACCAAAGGCTCAGTAGTTTTGTTTTAAAAAAAGTATTGGAATTGGATTCATATTAAATTCAAACATACATATGTATGTATGTATATACATACATTCATAAGTATACACAATATAAATATTTACTGATGAAATTCGACACAAAATTTTCTGCATGGTGAAGCGATTGCATTTAGTTCACGATTTTGTGAGTGATAGAGTAAATCCACATAGTCTGCGCTTATTTTTTATGATAACAAATTTTTAAGCACAATATATTTTTTTGGTTACTGATAGTATTTTCTAAACAATGGTTCTTGGAAAATCGGATGTGTGTTCTTAGAAATTATAACCTTTAAGTTAGAAGGAAGACTGATTCAGTAAATTTACACACACCCGGAAAGCAGACTACAAGCAACTTCTTAGCAACAGTACGACTATCTTTGTGCATACATACGTACACATTCCCCCACCTGAGACTTGTAGGTAGGTACCTACATAATTTATTTTGTAGATAATTACAAAATGCGTATAGCCAATATTTTATTTCAAGTGTGATTGTTAATTAACTTTATCTCAAAATCTCCTTTGCTGTATAAAATATGCAGAATTGTTTTTGGAAAGTAATTTACATAAATTTCCAAATCTAAATTCAGTGTGAAATGGAGTATTTTTAATACCACTGCATCGTCGGCAAACCAAAATTTAAATGGTCGATTGAATTTGGCAACGAATTAAGTAACTTACCAATGTTATAACGGCTGTCAAATTGATTAATCTTTTAGAAGAACAACTGTCTCGAGAGCATTTATTGTTTTCTTAACTATTTCCTCGTAACCTATTACGTCAACAGGCTTCCATTTGTCGTATACATTCAGGCATATGTATGTATGTACATACATATGTACACATGTATTTAAAGAATCCCAACCAGTTACTCGTATGAGCTAATTTATTTATTATTTGCCGATGCTGCAGCACACATGTTGTTCTCATTCATATTTAGAGAACGTGGTACCTACATACATACATGCGTACATTTAGTATGTTTTTTTTTAATGGTCTACATGTGTATTTGAGTCAAGTCTACTTAAACACTTCGTCGTCATTACTAAAGAATGAACCTGTCAGAGGGGCACTTACTTCACATTGTTGTATTCTTGTGGAACTTTCTGGTGTCCCAAAAGAGTTTTCTTTTTTGTACACTCTACCTAAGGGTATATTAAGTTTGGTACATCGTTTTAACATAGAGAAATAATCGAGATAGACGCTATAAAGTATATATGTACATATATATATTGATAAGGAGCAATAGCGAAGACTATTTAGCCATGTCCGTCCGTCTATCCGAATGTCACTGATTTTTGGGTCTGAAATTTTGAGCTAGGAGGATGCAATCTAATATCTAGGCTTTTGAGAAAGAGAAGCAGTACAAGTCTAAATATTTTTGAAATCCGTTCACTTTTTCATAACTTCACTATTTTACTTGGAATTCAAAAAGATTATTAAGCCCAAATATTTAGATGCTCATCTTGTCTACGATTCGCGTATGTGGTCACGCCCGTAATATCTTCAAACGTTTGAAGTTATCGTATTAATTCATTAAAAAAATGCAGTAAAGGAAGAAGGAAAGAGAATTATAACATCCGTTCCAAACGGATTGTAGCTTTTCTGTACGTTTTTCGTATTATTCGCATCACTTGGAGGAAGTTTATAAAAGTTGATCAACTTTCTAGTGTTAATTATTTATGCATGTAATTGGATATGTATTGGCGTGTTTTATATGGAATTCTTTTATATCTCTTTTAGTCACAGTAATGCCTTCTACAATGATTTGGATGAGGTCCCCGATGACATTTTGATGGAATTAATGGCTCGTTTTGGACAAACTATCATGAGAGCACGAAATGATCTTGAAAAGTGAGTGTTGATATTCATTTTTAAATCTTGTTTTCTATTTTGTAGAATGGGATGAATAAATTTAAAATAAAATTCATATGATGTAATCGGCTTTTAAGAATTCAACGTTGTCAATGAAAACAGTAAAGAAATACCGAACAATATACAAGAGAGCTAATAATTTGCGTTCCCTACATACAGTATTACGTAATGTGGTTAGAATTACATTACATACTATGCACAATGATTTAAGATCTCTGTAAATTAGTGGTTCTTCAATATACGATTCTGTACATATCTACTTACGTGTAAAACAGTATTGTACGAGTATTTTAGAATTTTTACCTACTACAAAAAGATAAACTGCTTTAGTGTAGCAAGAAATGAAAGCATACATAATATTAAATATCTAAGAAAATATGTGACAGAAATTAACATCAATCCAAACGACAATTACAAAACAACCCGCCCTTCAATAGTGCAGTCACTATCTAAAAAAAATGTAGATAAACAATCTACTCGCAATTGAGGAGTGTCACTTAGTCTCGTTGATTGCCCAAATGAATCACTGTGTTTATACACTAAAGTGATTCGTAAAATGATATCTTGAGGTTTGTAAAGTAAGTAAGAGTAAGAAAGGCACCTGTGAGGGCAGAAAATCTGTAAATTGGTTTATTATACATAATTAAAGGTCGAAGGTAGAAATGGGCAGACACATTGCCGTTGGGCGTTGTTATTGGTTTTCTGGAGAACTGAGTCAATGAACGTCAACATACATATGTATGTATGTAAATATCTTATTTAAACAATAATAAGTTTTTCAGCCCTTTGCAGTATGGTTTTCAGTAGGGAAAGCCAACTCAAGATGCCCTACTAAATTTTTGTTCCAGTGTGTTTTCTAACCTTGATGCAAAGCATCATCCGTCTGGAACGGATCGTATGATACCTTATCCTCCTTTCTATCTAGCCCTTATAAAGTGGGCACGGCCATATTGCATTTTGTACTGAAATATGACTAGAATGTCGAACGTTAGAAGATGTTACATGTAAAATTTCATCAAAATCGGTTTTTTGATAAAAACGCTCCCAAAAGTGGACGCGGCTGTTGTATCGGTGATTTGTAGGGAATCAAAATGCCTAAATATTTGGTCTTAACAAAATTTTTCGGTTTCATATAGGTAATTTAGTGAAGTTATGAAAAAGTAGGCGTGGCAGTAGGCGGATTTAAAAAAATTTTACTCTTGTACAGTATTTTTTTCTGGGAAGGTTAGACATGAAATTTCATTCTCCTAGCTCAAAATTTTAGGCCCAAAAGCGGTGACATACGGACGGACGAACGGACGGACGGTCATCGTTCAATCGATTTCACTATTGATGCTGATCATGAATATATATATATTATTATAGGGTCTATCACGATTATTTCTTTATGTTCCAAACTATGTGTTAAACTTAATATACCCCTAGGATAGGGTATAAAAAGTTTACTGCAGGTTTGTTTGTAGATATTACGAAAGCCTATGGTTGACCACATTATCTTGCTCAGAAAACTAGAAAAAGCGGGAATTCGCGATTTTATACTCGATTGATTCAGATTCTATCTCACAAATAGATCGCAAAGAGTAGGGCCGATGTACAGCGTTTGAATTTGGGAGTACCTCAAGGCTCTGTGTTCCTGTTCTGTTCCTTATATATATACATTAATTCACTCTTTGCAGATGATATGAGCTGTTCCTACGGTTCAGACAGTGCTTTGAATTTGGTTTCTGACATCAACTGGGATCTAAATATTCTAAGGATTTGGTTCGTTGAATATAAATTGAGGATTAGCTCTAAAACTAAAATAATGTTCGTTAACCTATCGACCACAATAGAGGCTAATGCGGAGTTTTACTTTCATTTTACGGATTGCCAAAAGTTCACACTAGTAGGCTGCTCATGTGTCCCAGCTTCATCTTGTCCCACTTTTAGTAACACCCTACATTGCAGTGATGAATGTTTTTTAGTAGAGTTCAAATACTTGGGACGCACTACTGACTCTAAAATGGCCTTTGCAAACCATACGCAATCATTGGAAAATTATTTTCGATTTCGACATTTCGTAATTTTTTATACCATATCGGAATAATGCCTCTTCAACCTCTTTTAATTAGGTTATTGTTTATAGAGAGGCGAATAAAAGTAATTTAATATATGGTACAAAAAATAGTTTTCATTGGAACTAGATGCAAGTATAGTATTACATATGTATAGATTTCATACATAAATACATACATAGATACATGTGAATGTGCATGCCAATCAGAAAAATTCTTCCATGCAATATCTCTTAATTCATGTACATATATTGTACATGTAACTACTAAATCAGAGTAATCGTTGCCTTTTTAAAATTTGGGAATATAAAAACAGGCCAAACTTGATCAGCTACGAGGGTTTTATTCTGATTCTGATAAAGGGTGACCATGGTGTAGTGGTGTGTGTTCCTAAAGCATGGCGGGTTGTGCGTGTTGTATTTATTCCCAAAGCGGGAAAAGCAAGCCACACAAATGCTAAAGACTTGAGACCTATCAGTCTGTCGTCTTTTATGCTAAAAACACTGGAACGTTTAATAGATGTATACATTAGAAACGTGATTGGTGATAACTACCTATCTGAATCACAACATGCATACATCCGCGGTAGGTCGGTAGATACAGTCCCCCACAGGGTCGTATCAAGCATAGAAAGATCCCTCCACTTCAAGGAATTCACTCTTGGGGCGTTCCTAGACATTGAAGGGGCGTTTAATAACGTAAGCACCGAGGCGATCCTGGGCAGCTTACACAGAGCTCGGCTGAGCATCGGTCTCTTCAATTGGATTGCTCAGATACTTCAGTCGAGAGTTATATCTTCATAGCAAGGAGACGTTACTATCAGGGGAAGCGTCTGCAGAGGAACCCCCCAAGGGGGAGTCTTATCCCCTCTAATATGGCTCCTTGTAGTGGATGAGATCTTGGTAATTGTGGAGACCTGTACAGTAAAAGCATCTGGCAATGCTGTGTGATGTGGAGACCTGTGTGTGTGGAGATCTGGGAGAAGAGTTATCTGGATGATTATATTAAAAGTACTTGTTGCTGTTGGATGTGTTCTAGGAATATTATTTGTATTACTTGAGAATTAATAAAGTTTATTTTGAAAGTGGATTTGCGTATTATTACATTGGCGACGAGGTAAATATAAAATAGATATATATATAAAAAACATACAGAAAAGCTACAATCCGTAGCGTGGCCAAAAAGTGGGCGTGGCCAAAACTGGTCTATGGGTGAATTGTAGGGAATCTGAATACCTAAATATTTGGACTTAACAAAATTTTTCGGTTTCATATAATTTAGTGAAGTTATAAAAAAGTAGGCGTGGTAGTGGGCGGATGTAAAAAACATGTACGCTTCTACTGTACCTTTTCGTCAGAAGCCCAGATATGAAATTTTCGCGTCCTAGTTAAAAATTTAAGTCCCAAAAATCGGTTTTATGATGAAAACGCCCCCAAAAAGTTGGCGTGGCCAAAACTTTTGTATCAGTGGATTGTAGGAAGTCTGAATGCCTAAATATTTGGTCTTAACAAAATTTTTCGGTTTCATATAATTTAATGAAGTTATGAAAAAGTGGCCGTGGCAGTGGGCGGATTTCAAAAATTAGGATAGGGTATAAAAAGGAATGTTTTAGATGTGGGAGAACAGATCATTAGGGAGATAGCAAATATTGCCCCGCAAGGAGCTCGAAATGTAACAGATGCGGGGGCATTGGTCACTTTGCTAGGAAATGCCAAACGAAAACAAATAAACGAAGAAATATATCTGCGGAAAAGTCGAACTTTAAGCGACGTCGATTTGAACCATCGGAAGTCCAGCTTGTAGAAGAGGAAAATTCGAGGGGCAAAGAGGCAGGTAGGCAAAAATCCGCCCAGTATGATTGTTTCCAGGTTTCGAATGAGGTCGATGAGCACATGAGTGAGATGATCGATTGTTTTATTGGGGGTAGTAGGTTGTCCATGCTTCCGGTTCACGATTTAATTTGATTGTAGAAAAAGATTGGGAGCTTCTTCGCCAAACCGCAGTAATACTGGGAAACATCCGAACGGAGTCAGAGAATCAATTTCGAGCATATGCAGGAAATGAAAATTTGGAGGTAAAATTCGTATTTGAGGCTCCGATAAGCGTTGATCGACGTACATAGCTAATTGCCTCGTTCTACGTGATTAAGGAGGGCAGGCAATCATTACTGGGTCGTGAAACGGCGATAAAGCTGAAAGTTCTTAAGTTGGGAATCAACGTGAACCAACTTGAGAATCTTCAGCCATTTCCCAAAATCAAGGGTATCCAAATACACTTGTCTATTGACAATACGGTGAGACCGATACAGCAACCCATGCGACGCATACCATCCGCGTTGGAGAAAAAAGTGTAAAAAAATTGAAGGAGGCGAGCCATTGGATATCCCCTATTGTGATTGTTCACTAAGAAAGTGGAGATATCCGTTTATGTATTGACATGCGCCGGGCAAATTCTGCTATTCTAAGAGAAAACACCACGTTTATAACCCATAAAGGGCTATTTAGGTACAAGCGGTTGTTATTTGGAGTCAATTCAGCTCCAGAGATATTCCAGAAGGTTATGGAAATTATGTTAGCCCCTTGTCGAAACACTCTAAATTACCTCGATGATATAATCATTTTTGGTTCAACAGAAGAAGAACATGATAGGGAATTGGAAAGTGTTCTAAATATTTTGCGCGACAGGAACGTGACTCTGAATAGAGACAAATGTAGTTGGAAAGTGCCACAACTTAAGTTCTTGGGCCATATTCTGTCTACTGCCGGCATTTCTGCAGATCCAGAAAAGGTCAGAGCGGTACGGGAATTTCGACCGCCCATCACGAAGGAAGAAACAAGAAGCTTTTTGGGGTTGGTTACGTATTTAGGAAAGTTTATTCCTGACTTATCGGACGTGACGGAACCATTATGAAGCTTAATTAAGAAAGACGTGAAATTTATATGGGAGAAGGAACAGGAAGAAGCGTTCCAGAAGCTGAAGAATGCGCTTGTAAAAATACTAACGTTAGCATACTTTAACCATAAGAATCGCATTCGCCTAGTAGCTGATGCAAGCCCAGTTGCTTTGGGGGCAGTTCTCCTTCTGTTTGAGTCTGAAACCCCACGAGTTATTTCGTTCGCAAACAAGAGTCTTTCCGCAGTTAAGAGAAGGTATTCGCAGACAGAAAAGGAAAGCCTCGCTTTGGTATGGGCAGCGGAACGGTTTTACTACTACCTCGCAGGGATCCAGTTTGAATTGGTAACCGATCACAAGCCGCCTGAAGCAATTTTCAAGCCAACATCGAAACCACCAGCAAGGATTGAGAGGAGGGTCCGGTGCCGATGAAACGACATTTGTTTCCAGATGGCCCTTGGCAATGTGTAGCGATGGACCTGCTAGGTCCATTGCCAAACCATGATTTCGTTTTCGTGATAATTGATTATTAATCAAGATATCAAGAAACCAAGTTTCTGAGGAAAATTTCTTCAACAGAAATCATTGGAGTTTTGGAAGAAATTTTCTGCAGACTAGGCTATCCTAAATCAATCAAAGCTGATAATGGTCGGCAATTTGTTAGCGGAGAATTCAAATATTACTGCATCAATAAGAACATAGAACTCATCACATCACCACCATAGCACGCAAGCAAGCAAACGGCGAGGTTGAGAACATGAATCGATCAATCTTGAAGCGTCTCCAAATTGCGAACCTAAGCGGCGCTGACTACAAACAGGCGATTCAGAAGTTTACATTAATGTATAATGTAACTCCTCATAGCACATCAGGGAAGTCACCATCTGAACCATTACTGAATAGGACGATCAGAGACAAGATCCCTTCTATTCAGGATATCAGCGAGAAGGGGAAACAAGTGGCGGATAGGAAACGTGGAGCAAGGCATAGTGGATAAGGTGGTGGTTCGCAATGTCGTTCCTCAAAATAAACTTTCATCAACCTTTGATTCAACCGAATTCGTGGTAATCGAACGGCAACCGAATGAAGTGGTGGTGCGAGCTGAGAACGGGAAAGTTAGCAGGCGAAATATTAGCCATGTGAAGAAAATTCCAAGTGCCAGTGAGACAGATTTAATACAGGCTACCAATGGTGGTGGCGTTGATTCTTCCTCTATTCCAGGTACGGCGGGCGTTGATCCTTCCTCTCCTCCAGGCACTTCTGACCCAGTGACTAAGGATGACGGTGACGAATCTAGCGACCAAGGAAATACAAGATTAAAGCTGAAGCTAAAGAACATCGAAGGGATGTGGAGACCTGTGCAGTAAAAGCATCTGGCAATGCGGTGTGATGTGGAGACCTGTGTGTATGGAGATCTGGGAGAAGAGTTATCTGGATGATTACATTAAAAGTACTTGTTGCTGTTGGATGTGTTCTAGGAATTTTATTTGTATTACTTGAGAATTAATAAAGTTTATTTTGAAAGCGGATTTGCGGATTATTACAGTAATATTGAAGGAAAATTGTTATCCTGGTCTCGGGGAAATTCCCTTCAGTCCTAAGCGAAAGACTCAATCTCGCACTACAACTAGTGGAGAATTGGGTAAGTAGCAAAGGGTTAAAAGTGAACCCTTCAAAGACGGAGGTAGTTCTCTTCGCTAGGAAGAGATCAATTCCTGCCTTCAGACCCCCAAGTATCAGTGGTACTGAACTAAGTATATATCTTAGGTTCAGCCCGATACCTGGGTGTAATTCTAGATTCGAAACTAAATTGGAAGGATAACACTGCTGAATGCGCCAGAAAAGCAAGCGTAGCTTTCTACTCTTGCAAAAAGGCATTCAGTAACACGTGGGGTTTTAGCCCAGCTGTGGTGTACTGGATATACACGGCGGTCGTAAGACCCATTCTTACATATGGTCCACTGGTATGGTGGACGGAACTGGAGAAGCAATACCAGCTTTCTAACCTCACCAAAATCCAGAGGACAGCGTGCATTGGGGTCATGGGCATCAGCAAGAAGAAATCAACTTCTCTGGTGAAACTGAGTCGTTATAAAGCACGGGTCGTTTCAGGGATAATTATTACTGGTCATTGTGCCATTGGGGTCCACGCGGAGCGACTCGGTGTACTACATAATGACTTCTGTAGAAGTTGCAGGGACGAAGAAGAAATTGAATCAGTTCGTCACCTGCTGTGCGACTGTCCTGCCCTATCCATCAGAAGAATGAGGACTCTTGGTAGTTACTTCTTTTCGGATTTGTAGGAGTTGGGTAACGTAGAGCTGATGGACCTCCCGAGATTCATATCATATTCCGGGGTTAAATGATTGGGCACAATGGACCCGAACTGTGGTCTAAGTGAGCAGTGACACTGTCACAAGGCACCCATTTACCTAACCTAATCTATGGTGTAGTGGTACCTAATGTATTCGTCTATTGATTAAAAGGATGTGCGTTCAGGTCCCAATCAAACCCATTCAATATTTGCATCTCAAGTAGCTTCTTACATACTCGAACAAAATACTGTGAATTATGACGAATGAAACGAATGAATTTTGATCGCTTAGTATGGATACCACCATTGAACAAATAGGGAAACCAAACATCACCTGAGTTTCAAAACCACTTTAGTACTACCAAAACTTCCACTCGCGCTGTGTCCTTAACACTGTAGGGATAATCATAACCCTTGAATGCAAGCAAATTAGAAAAAATAAATTGCACGTTTGGGTCGTACACATTTGCAACTTAATGCTATACGTGTACAATCTTATAAACATTGAAATTCAAGTCTAGTTCTTCTTACACGTGACCACAAATAAGGTGGGCGCGGCATCCTGCATTTTTCGATTGAATTGTAATGGTAACATTATAATGGTAGGTAATGATGCTATTGGGAATATCTCACAATTTTTTGATCATTTATGCTGCTCAGTTGAATTACAGGGAACTTCAAAGCCTATAAATTTCGTTTTAACAATTATTTTCGATTTCTAGTAAAATTTTGAAAAAAATAAATTTTTTTAAAGTTTTCTAAAACTTGGTACGCTATTGTTTTGCATTTGTCATATTAATTTTAAACCCAGTCGTAAAAGAAATAGCAGAGAAGTAGCTAAGTAGTACCGTTATTCGTATTTTTACGGAAAAACGTGGTGTGCCATCTATTACTATGTATATGTGTATCCAAACGAACCCAAATATGAAATTAAAAATCGTTAAAGTCGTTTTTACTATAAAAGGCCTTTAGTAAAGCACCTTTAGTTTTGAGGTTAGAATGAAAATTTCGCTTCAAGTTGTGGTCCCATAGACTCTAGATTACATCAAGGAAATGTATTCGAAGTAGAACGATGTGCTTGTACAATACAATCGATTTTTTACAGGGATTCCAGGGATAATGAAATTATTTAGATTTAACCAATATTGTAGGAAATTTGTCCAATGTGAGTAATTTAATGCTTTGGCTAAGAAGCATTAGGAAGTGGTCAAAGGGTAGTGATGCGGAACATATGGGAACACAAGCGTTCTCGCTTTAGCCTCTCACTATCAACTCCTACTCTACACCTCCACGATGGTGGCTGCTGGGTGCCTAGTACCTCAACTGGAGATTGGGTAACCAACCCCTTTGGAAGGTTGTTGGTGGCAGCGAACGAGAGAGAGGGGAGGAGTGTCTTCTCACTAAGGCACCTTCTCTTGCTTCAGGCGGCGGCGGACGAATTCCCTAGATGGAATCAACGGTGGCGTCAACCAGTTCCAGTTAGGTCGAACTATTAGTGTTATCCCTATATGAGCTGCTTCGACATATTCGAATTCCAGGTCTATAGGGATTTTCAATACTGAGTCAGGGTGTTGGAATAGAGTTGGTGGCGGATGAACCCTTAATGGGCCAACGGCAGCGCTCACATCCCCGAAGCGGGGTACTGACTCCGGAATATCCGGCCCCTTGTCCTAGGGGTAAAAAAAGGAACTGGTCCTCCAGGTTGGGGGTTGTGCGTCGGGGTAACTTCCCTACCACGTAAAAAACCAGTAGTTACGACACAACGACAAGCCTCGGATAAGGATGATCCCACTGTTGACGACCCCAGCAAACGAAATAAGGACAACGATCTTCGGATCTGCACGTGGAATGTTCGGACCCTTAACAGGCCGCGTGCAGCCGAACAATTAGCAGAGGCCCTAGACTGCTACAACGCAGATATCACCGCCATCCAGGAAGTGCGATGGGATGGCCCGGGCAAAAAGAGGATGAAAAACTGTGACGTATACTACGGTGATTGCTATAGGGAACAGAAACAGCGCTTATTTGGATGTGGGTTCGTCATACGCGGCAGACTTAGGCAAGAAGTCTTGAGCTTTCGACACGTGAGCGAGCGTCTTATGACAATCCGCATCAAGGCTAAATTCGCGAACATAAGCCTAATATGCGCTCATGCCCCCACAGAGGACAAGGATGACGCCACCAAAGAAAGTTTCTACGAGCTCCTCGACAAAACATATGAGCAATGTCCTAAGTATGACGTTAAAATCGTCCTAGGCGATTTTAACGCCAAGATAGGAAAGGAGGACATCTTTGGTAGGACGATTGGAAAGCACAGCCTACACGACACCACGTCTGGCAACGGACTTAGGCTTATTGACTTTGCGGCGGGGCGAAATGTCAGTATAGCAAGCACACGGTTTCCTCATCTCAATATCCACAAGGGGACATGGCGATCTCCTGATCATCAAACGGTCAATCAAATTGACCACATTGCGATCGACGCAAGGCATGCCTCCAGTATTCTGGATGTCCGAACCTTCCGAGCAGCCAACATGGACTCGGATCATTTCCTTGTTGCAGCCAAGGTACGAATGCGGATATCCCAAACGCCACAACTAAGAAGAACTACTGTGAGAAGATTTGACGTCGAAAAGCTGCAATCGCAAGAGATCGCCAGAACCTTCACCGAACGCGTATCCCGAAACCTCTCAACTACTCCTATGCCGCCAGCATCAAGCGCCGAAGACCAGTGGCAACGCTGCCAACAAGCCATCAGAAGTGCCGCAACTGATGTGCTGGGTTTCACCCGACCATCACCTAGAAACCCCTGGTTTGACGATGAGTGCCGGCAAGCACATGCAGCTAAACAGCAAGCATACAAAGCGGCGCTGCAAAAAAGGACGAGAGCTGCTCGTGAGCTCTACGAGCAGAAGAGACGGGAAGAACATCGGCTTCTCCGAAAGAAGAAAAAAGAGCACGAGAAGCGCGCGATCGAAGATATTGAGAGATTATACTGTAGAGATGAAGAAGGAAACCTCGTAGTAGAGTCACAGTCGGTGCTGAGAATATGGAAAAACTTCTTCTGCAGACTGTATAACGGCGACGAAGACCAACATCCCGCTGTCAGGCAGAATGAACCATTCAACATAGACGATGATAGCCAAAACTTCCGTCCACCTGATCAAAACGAAGTAAGGATAGCAATATCCAAACTTAAGTCCAACAAGGCTGCTGGACCTGACGGCTTACCAGCCGAGCTATTCAAAGCAGCTGGAAATGACCTGGTAGAGAGCATACACCAACTCATTTCTAAAATTTGGTCAGATGAGTGTATGCCTGATGAATGGAATCTCAATCCACAAGAAAGGAGATCCCCTCAATTGCGCCAATTACAGAGGTATCAGTCTCCTCAACATCGCGTATAAGATCCTATCTGCCACCTGATTGGGCCCTATCAGTGTGGTTTCAGACCAGGAAAGTCCACAATCGATCAAATCTTCACACTTCGACAGATCCTGGAAAAAACCCAAGAAGTCCAAATCGATACCCACCATCTTTTTATCGATTTCAAGGCCGCATATGACAGCATTTATAGAGACGAGTTATACAGAGCCATGTCTAGTTTTGGCATCCCTGCCAAACTCGTCAGATTGTGCAGAATGACGATGGAGAATTCTCGCTGCTCCATCAAGGTCGGTAACGATCTCACCGAGACCTTTGATGTCAAAAAAGGTTTTAGACAAGGTGATGCGCTGTCATGTGATTTTTTTAACATCGTTCTTGAAAGAATTGTGCGAAACTCACAAGCCAACACCGGAGGCACAATCTTTCAAAAGTCTGTGCAACTACTAGCGTATGCCGACGATATTGACATTATTGGAAGAACACAGCGGGCTGTCACCGGTGCGTTCGCTAGTATTGAAACAGAAGCGGCCAAAATGGGTTTAACGGTAAACGAGGGCAAAACCAAGTATATGCTGTCAACCAAAAGGGACACGCAACATCGACGAATTGGACAGAACGTCACAATCGACAGCTATAACTTTGAGGTAGTAAGGGACTTTGTCTACCTCGGCTCTGCTATCAATTCTGAAAATAACACCTCAGCAGAAATAAAACGAAGAATAACTCTTGCCAATCGCTGTTTCTTTGGGCTGAGAAGGCAATTGAGTAGTAAGGCCCTATCCCGAACAACTAAGGAGACTCTATATAAGACCTTGATCATCCCAGTCCTGCTTTATGGCGCTGAAGCTTGGACTTTATCAAAAGCGGATGAAGATATCCTCGGTCGTTTCGAGAGAAAAATTCTTCGCAAAATATTCGGTCCCGTTTGCGTTGACGGGCTTTGGAGGAGAAGATTCAACGACGAACTATACGAGCTGTACAGCGACATCGACCTAGTCAAAAAACTGCGCATTAGTCGTTTGAGATGGCTAGGACATGTAGAGCGAATGGACACCAGTGCTCCGGCCCGAAGAGTCTTCGAATCACACCCGGAGGGACAACGCAGCAGAGGAAGACCTCGCCTTAGGTGGCGCGCACAAGTTGAAGGGGACCTGAACAAGCTTGGAGTGCGCAACTGGAGGCAGTTAGCTAAGGACCGAGCTAACTGGAGAGGCTTGTTAGTTGAGGCCCAGGTTCACCCCGAACTGTAGCGCCACCTAAGTAAGTAAGTAAGGCTAAGGAGCAGAAGAAGAACTTTTTTGCTGTGACTCACCTGGCTGGTGCGTTGAACTACGGAGCACCTAAAATTTCTTTCACGGCCCCACCGCTCGCGAGCGTCAACATGAATGGTTGTGAGAATTTAGACCCTGGGTCCCATGGACCTGTCGCACCAAAAATATATTTGTTTGTTTGTTGGCTAAGGAGCTCTTGTTTACAGACCTTAACGTAGGTGAAACTATTTTTATTATCATATATAGGCTACAATTTGATCTCACATCTACCAGTTTCATTACTGATATGTACAGAACATGTTTATTTATAAATCCGTAAGTTAGTACGAGTATTACAAAAAATTAAATAATAAATTAATAATTTTTTAAAGCAAAAGTCTAACGTAAATGAAATAATGTTCACTTTATATATGTAAATAATTTAACGTCATCGTTCAAATTAATGAAACGAGCAACAAAGTTCATACTAAAACAGAACTAAAACATCATACATACATATGTATGTAAGATGTGGAAAAATGACTTTAATTTCTGCGTTTTGTGTAATAAATATAATAATATAGTACCTATGTAAGTACTCACTATTTGAGAATTAATTATTGTTCTTCTACTTCAAACAAAATTGGATTATATATCGCAGGTTGGATTAAAAAACTTCTGAAAAAATTAAAATGGATGGGTTTTTTTGAAATTGTCTGTTACTCTGTACTTATTTAAATGTATAAACGATTTGTCTTTGCATTTGAGTTAGAAATTGATACATTATCAAACTCGGATGAGGAGAATGTATTGATCAGATGTTGTAATGCAATTTTATGACTGAAAATTTTTATCTCTCATTCAAACATAATATCCAAACACGATAAGACTGATATCACCAATAACAAGATCTAATTTTAAATTACAGTTCTAAGCGTACGGTTGATTTTGGACTAGCGCGCGGTTTTTCGGGCACACAAGAAGCTAAACATCGAATGGGACTAGCCGCTGCCAATTTCCCCGGTGGACCAGGACGAAGGCGACGATCAGAAACAGAGGCTTGAATCTTTCAGTAAATTGAAAATGCTAAACGTTCCCGAAATAATTATGTTTTAGTTTTTATTTATGAAATGTATTTCATTTATTCGTTAAAGTGTTGTTATTATGTTAAAATATTTATTTTAAGAGATAGTTTTTAATCGGATATGTAAAAATAGACTTAATGGTAATATACTTCCCTTGTTATAAATTAAAATGAAAACTATTTATTTTCTATTAATATAATGATTCCTAAATGTGTTTGTAATTAAGAGGAGTATATAGTATGCATTTATATAAAGGACACCAATCGGTCCAACCAGGTAATTGTTGTAAAACATTACTGGTATTTAAGTAGGTTTGTAGGTTTATTATTCAGGCCCCCGAAAAAAAAACTAATAGCTTACTTCACTGAATAACACACAGATAAAACTTTATCATTGACGCTTCACAAGACAAACTTAGAATATAATTAAACATGTAAAAATTGCATATATTATCAAGTGTAGCCAAGCAACGTAAACTTAGTTGTTGATCATCGATAATTTACGTATGTGTATGCATATAAATATGAGAAATTCTAATCAATATGTTTAATCATTGATCTTTGTAATTTCCAGAATCATCATTAATAAAAACTATCTATCAAAAAGCAAAATGAACATGTTAATTTTTTTTACAACATAATGATGGACAGGATATAGAATAGAGATTTTTAAATTCTATTCCATAAGTAGGTAAGTTTATATGTTAACCCTACGAGAGTTTGCTTAAGACACATACGCATATAGACATGAATAGAGGTAAGTATACTAGAATCGGTTCAGCATAAATGTTGCATTCGATAATAATCACTATTTATTAATATATATATAAATATGTAATTCAGAGTATATTAATAAGTAATAAGGATAAGTACATCATAATAATAATACGGAACAATGGTAATGCAAGATGAAGTGAGTGCACTGCGCGGCGGTTAGCTATCGACTGACTACTAGCAGATGTTGGTCAGCCTAACTGCAGTTGTACAATGATGTTGTTGTTGCTGGCGAAGTGTAGTCGTTGGTATGAATCTCACAAATGCCCTAGAAGCACGTTGGGAGTGTCGTGGAGTAACTGGATTTTTCAAAATACTGGCAGATGTCGGTGGTACGTTAAGTTTATTCCTGTCAACTTGGCTAAGCATAGCTAAACGGCTTCCTTCATCGAATTCGCTTGAGCCGATTGTCTTCCGCATTTGATTTTGATGTCGTTTGCTTACACCTTTCGACGTTTGCACCTCATACATTCTAGTCCCCACTTTGGCGATTGTTTTGGCTGGTATACAACTTGGACCTTTGGCGAAGTTTCGGACATAAACATTTTCCCCAGTAGCAAATTAAGATTCGAATGTGATTGCCGTTTTCGTTGTAGTTTCACGTGGACCCTGAAGGAGCTCCGCGGGTGACTTCCCCGTAGCGTTCGGAAGACTTTTGTAAGAAATTACAAAATATACTAAGGCTTTGCGAACATCATTACCATTTTGAAATGGTTTTTTCATTGCTTGACTTGAATGTCCGAACCATCCTTTCGGCTTCCCATTAGATGCCGGATGAAAAGTGGCTGAACGAAGATGTTGAACATCCCTTTGGCTGCAAAACTGCTGGAACTTATCTGAGGTAAACTGTGGGCCATTATCTGACACCAGCAGCTCAGGTAATCCTTCAATAGCGAATACATTTTCTAGTGCGCTCAACGTTGCCTCTGTCATTGTATCTCATAGGGAAATTTGGAGTAGGCATCCACACAAATGAGGTACAAGTGGTTTAGAAAAGGACCAGCGAAGTCCACATGAAGCCTCTTCCATGGCTTAGAAGGTAAACTTTTGGAACTATTCTGCAGACAAGTTTCACAGCGAGGTACTAACGTTTCAATTTCCTTGTCGATGCCGGGCAACCAGCAATGATGTCGTGCTAGCTGCTTCGTCTCTTCGAACTCTTCAATTTGCTGTCGAGATCGGCCTTAATCTCCAATCACCGCTCCTCTTCTACATCAAAATTAACATCCAGCAGGTAACCTGGAGAGTCCATCAGCATTGCCATGCTGCTTCGTTGGTTTGTATTTGATGGTGTAGGTGCATGCCATCAGAATGATTGCCCCCCTCTGCAATCGATGCACAGTCATTGCTGACATTTGCTTTCTTCGATAAAATATGGTCCGTGACTAGCTCAAACTTGGGACCATAAATATATTGGTGAAATTTTTGGACACTGAAAATAATAGAAAGCTTCTCCTTTTCTATATGGCTATACCTCAATTGCTGCGCATTTAGGGTTTTAGATGCATGTGCAATGGGGCGCTCAGAGCCATCATAATATCGATGCAATAGCACCGCACCGATTCCGTGCGAGGACGCATCAGTCGCCAAAACGAGAGGTAGTTGGGCCGTGAAATGCATTAGTCGGGTGGTTTCTATAATTTGGGTCTTAAGTGCGTTGAAAGAATCTTGCTGAGGGCTGGTCCATACAAATCGAGTATTTTGCTTTCTCAACTCATTAAGAGGAACTGCAATTTGCTTGCAGCTGTTTAAGATCCTTGGGTGCGCTCATCTTTTTTATTGTTTCTAGTCCGCTGTCCGTTGGTTTAATACAGTCTCCATCAATCTTGTGTCCGAGGTATTCAACACTCTGCTGGCCAAAAACACACTTCTTTGAGTTACAATATAGACCATACGACGATAACCGCGTTAAAAGTTCTTTGATGGTTGCTATATGTTCATCGTCATTCCGCCCTGTTACGATAATATCGTGCAAATAAGCAGCACAATGTTCCATGCCACTTACTACTTGTTCCATAAATCGCTGAAATATTCCCGGAGCACTAGCGACTCCAAAAGTCCAAAATCTCTCATGCTGATACAAGGCAAACGGTGTATTAATGTTTGAAATCATCGTCGAGCCGTAGTTGAAAATATGCATCGCGCAAATCAATTTTGCTAAAACACCTAAAAACCTTCTTGTAGCCTGTGGAAGATTTCCTCCACACTGGGAAGTGGATATCTTTCAACCTCTAGCTGCGGATTTATAGTGACCTTAAAATCTCCACATATGCGCATGTTTCCTGAAGGCTTCCGGACAACAACTACGGAAGCCGCCCATTGGCTTGTCACTGCAGGTCGTAAAATTCCAGCAGCGACTAGTCTTTCCAACTCCTGCTTCACCAGGATGTTCTGAGCAAATGGGTATATTAAGTAATAAGGATAAGTACATCATAATAATAATACGGAACAATGGTAATGCAAGATGAATTGAGTGCACTGAGCAGCGGTTAGCTATCGACTGACTACTAGCAGATGTTGTCATAATAATAATACGGAACAATGGTAATGCAAGATGAATTGAGTGCACTGAGCAGCGGTTAGCTATCGACTGACTACTAGCAGATGTTGGTTAGCCTAACTACAGTTGTGCAATGATGTTGTTGTTGTTATATATGTATACATGGTTTAAAATATACACTGAGCGTCAAAAGTGAGTAAACACCTACATGATTTCTGATGTAATTTTCAATATAATCCAAAAAATTAATAAAAATTAGATTTCAATGATACATACAGCAATAAAAAAAATAAAAAAATTTAAAAATTAAAATAAACCTAATACATGTTTTTCTAATAACAATTAATCTTACTCCATATTTTACGCATCAAAAGTAAGTAAACAGCATGTAACTTCTTCCGTTTAATATGAATTAGTTATTTTTTTCCATTAGAAATGTACATGGATATTAAGGCAGAGGTAAGAATTTGTTCTTACGTTACAGCAGAGTGCAGGCTGCTTGTGTTTAAAGGCTTAATAGTAGTGCAATTTAACATTTTTTTATAATAAAGAGTAAATGTGTTTTGAAATGCTGAGTATTAAAGTAAATTAAAGGAAAAAGGATACTCGTATCGGAAAATTGGCCAAATCGTTAATAGGAACCATTTTTCTGTAAAAAAAATTATTAATGAATTGGATACATTTAAAACATCGTACAATTTCATACGGACAAATAGAGAAAGAAAGGTAAAAAAAACATACAGAAAAGCTACAATCCGTCTGGAACGGATCGTATGATACCCTATCCTTCTCTTTATAAAGTGGGCGTGGCCAAATTGCATTTTGTACTCAAATATATCTATAATGTCGCACGTTTGAGGATGTTACATGTAAAATTTTATCAAAATAGGTTTTTTGATGATAACGCCCCCAAAAAGTGGGCGTGGCCAAAACTGTTCTATGGGTGAATTGTAGGGAATCTAAATACCCAAATATTTGGTCTTAACAAAATTTTTCGGTTTCATATAATTTAGTGAAGTTATAAAAAAGTAGGCGTGGCAGTGGGCGGATGTAAAAAAATTTTACACTAGTATTGTATCTTTTTCTCGGAAGCCCAGATATGAAATTTCAGCGTCCTAGTTAAAAATTTAAGGCCCAAAAATCGGTTTTGTGATGAAAACGCCCCCAAAAAGTGGGCGTGGCCAAAACTTTTGTATGGGTGGATTGTAGGGAATCTGAATGCCTAAATATTTGGTCTTAACAAAATTTTTCGGTTCCATATAATTTAGTGAAGTTATGAAAAAGTGGGCGTGGCAGTGGGCGGATTTCAAAAATTTTTACACTTGTACTGTATCTTTTTCTTAGAAGCCCAGATATGAAATTTCATCGTCCTAGCTCAAAATTTAAGGCCCAAAAAGCGGTGACATACGGACGGACGGACGGACGGTCATCGCTCAATCGATTTCGCTATTGATGCTGATCACGAATATATATACTTTATATGGTCTATCTCGATTATTTCTCTATGGTACAAACTATGTGTCAAACTTAATATACCCTTAGGATAGGGTATAAAAAATATCAACCTTGTTATAGTGAACAAACTGGATACTGTGAACTGGCCTCGCAAAAAATAGTTTACTATATCCAGACACGACTGTATGTAAACATTATAATGTTTATATCATGATTTGAAAACGCTGTGTTGTAGTTCTCGATGAAATATGATCAAAATATAAAGTATACGGGATTTTTCATAAAATATATAATTTTTTTGCCGTGGAACCAACAATTTTTTTGCATAGTCTTAAGCGTTTTTTGTCTTCATATGTTTACATACAAGAACATGTGTCTACCTTGATATAAATACGTCTCGTTATTATTTCCCGGGAACAAAAAATATTTGGGGGAAACATTTTTCCCTCGGCGTTCCCGATAAACCCAATTTTGTTACACAACCCGTATCAGTGTCCTGAGCACCTGCATGTGTGGCCGAATGCCGTCCGGTCTAGAAGTCGAAGAATACCTTACTTACTTACTTAGGTGGCGCTACAGTTCGGAGTGAACCTGGGCCTCAACTAACAAGCCTCTCCAGTTAGCCCGGTCCTTAGCTAACTGCCTCCAGTTGCGCACTCCAAGCTTGTTCAGGTCCCCTTCAACTTGTGCGCGCCACCTAAGGCGAGGTCTTCCTCTGCTGCGTTGTCCCTCCGGGTGTGATTCGAAGACTCTTCGGGCCGGAGCACTGGTGTACATTCGCTCTACATGTCCTAGCCATCTCAAACGACTAATGCGCAGTTTTTTGACTAGGTCGATGTCGCTGTACAGCTCGTATAGTTCGTCGTTGAATCTTCTCCTCCAAAGCCCGTCAACGCAAACGGGACCGAATATTTTGCGAAGAATTTTTCTCTCGAAACGACCGAGGATATCTTCATCTGCTTTTGATAAAGTCCAAGCTTCAGCGCCATAAAGCAGGACTGGGATGATCAAGGTTTTATATAGAGTCTCCTTAGTTGTTCGGGATAGGGCCTTACTGCTCAATTGCCTTCTGAGCCCAAAGAAACAGCGATTGGCAAGAGTTATTCTTCGTTTTATTTCTGCTGAGGTGTTATTTTCAGAATTGATAGCAGAGCCGAGGTAGACAAAGTCCCTTACTACCTCAAAGTTATAGCTGTCGATTGTGACGTTCTGTCCAATTCGTCGATGTTGTGTGTCCCTTCTGGTTGACAGCATATACTTAGTTTTGCCCTCGTTTACCGTTAAACCCATTTTGGCCGCTTCTGTTTCAATACTAGCGAACGCACCGGTGACAGCCCGCTGTGTTCTTCCAATAATGTCGATATCGTCAGCATACGCTAGTAGTTGCACAGACTTTTGAAAGATTGTGCCTCCGGTGTTGGCTTGTGAGTTTCGCACAATTCTCTCAAGAACGATGTTAAAAAAATCACATGACAGCGCGTCACCTTGTCTAAAACCTTTTTTGACATCAAAGGTCTCGGTGAGATCGTTACCGACCTTGATGGAGCAGCGAGAATTCTCCATCGTCATTCTGCACAATCTGACGAGTTTGGCAGGGATGCCAAAACTAGACATGGCTCTGTATAGCTCGTCTCTATAAATGCTGTCATATGCGGCCTTGAAATCGATAAAAAGATGGTGGGTATCGATTTGGACTTCTTGGGTTTTTTCCAGGATCTGCCGAAGTGTGAAGATTTGATCGATTGTGGACTTTCCTGGCCTGAAACCACACTGATAGGGTCCAATCAGGTTTTTGACGAAGGGTTTCAGACGGTCACACAATATGGCAGATAGGATCTTGTACGCGATGTTGAGGAGACTGATACCTCTGTAATTGGCGCAATTGAGGGGATCTCCTTTCTTGTGGATTGGGCAAACGGTGCTGAGATTCCATTCATCAGGCATACACTCATCTGACCAAATTTTAGAAATGAGTTGGTGTATGCTCTCTACCAGGTCATTTCCAGCTGCTTTGAACAGCTCGGCTGGTAAGCCGTCAGGTCCAGCAGCCTTGTTGGACTTAAGTTTGGATATTGCTATCCTTACTTCGTTTTGGTCAGGTGGACGGAAGTTTTGGCTATCATCGTCTAGATTGAATGGTACATTCGGCCTGACAGCGGGATGTTGGTCTTCGTCGCCGTTATACAGTCTGCAGAAGAAGTTTTTCCATATTCTCAGCACCGACTGTGACTCTACTACGAGGTTTCCTTCTTCATCTCTACAGGCTTCTGTACGGGTCTTGTTGGCCTGACACGTTCTTTTTACCTGTTGGTAAAACTTCCGTACATTATTCCTGGAGTATAATCTCTCAATATTTTCGATCGCGCGCTTCTCGTGCTCTTTTTTCTTCTTTCGGAGAAGCCGGTGTTCTTCCCGTCTCTTCTGCTCGTAGAGCTCACGAGCAGCTCTCGTCCTTTTTTGCAGCGCCGCTTTGTATGCTTGCTGTTTAGCTGCATGTGCTTGCCGGCACTCATCGTCAAACCAGGGGTTTCTAGGTGATGGTCGGGTGAAACCCAGCACATCAGTTGCGGCACTTCTGATGGCTTGTTGGCAGCGTTGCCACTGGTCTTCGGCGCTTGATGCTGGCGGCATAGGAGTAGTTGAGAGGTTTCGGGATACGCTTTCGGCGAAGGTTCTGGCGATCTCTTGCGATTGCAGCTTTTCGACGTCAAATCTTCTCACAGTAGTTCTTCTTAATTGTGGCGTTTGGGATATCCGCATTCGTACCTTGGCTGCAACAAGGTAGTGATCCGAATCCATGTTGGCTGCTCGGAAGGTTCGGACATCCAGAATACTGGAGGCATGCCTTGCGTCGATCGCAATGTGGTCAATTTGATTGACCGTTTGATGATCAGGAGATCGCCATGTCCCCTTGTGGATATTGAGATGTGGAAACCGTGTGCTTGCTATGGTGACGTTTCGCCCCGCAGCGAAGTCAATAAGCCTAAGTCCGTTTCCGGACGTGGTGTCGTGTAGGCTGTGCTTACCAATCGTCCTACCAAAGATGTCCTCCTTTCCTATCTTGGCGTTAAAATCGCCTAGAACGATTTTAACGTCATATTTAGGGCATTGCTCGTAGGTTTCGTCGAGGAGCTCGTAGAAACATTCTTTGGTGGCGTCGTCCTTGTCTTCGGTGGGAGCGTGAGCGCATATAAGGCTTATGTTGGCGAATTTAGCCTTGATGCGGATTGTCATAAGACGCTCGCTCACGTGTCGAAAGCTCAAGACTTCTTGCCTAAGTCTGCCGCGTATAACGAACCCACATCCAAATAAGCGCTGTTTCTGTTCCCTATAGCAATCACCGTAGTATACGTCACAGTTTTTCATCCTCTTTTTGCCCGGGCCATCCCATCGCACTTCCTGGATGGCGGTGATATCTGCATTGTAGCAGTCTAGGGCCTCTGCTAGTTGTTCGGCTGCACGCGGCCTGTTAAGGGTCCGAACATTCCACGTGCAGATCCGAAGATCGTTGTCCTTATTACGTTTGCTGGGGTCGTCAACAGTAGGATCATCCTTATCCGAGGCTCGTAGTTGCTTCGTAACTATTTGCTTTTTTACGTGGTAGGGAAGTTACCCCGACGCACAACCCCCAACCTGGAGGACCAGTTCCTTTTTTTTACCCCTAGGACAAGGGGCCGGATATTCCGGAGTCAGTACCCCGCTTCGGGGATGTGAGCACTGCCGTTGGCCCATTAAGGGTTCATCCGCCACCAACTCTATTCCAACACCCTGACTCAGTATTGAAAATCCCTATAGACCAACAACCTTCCAAAGGGGTTGGTTACCCAATCTCCAGTTGAGGTACTAGGCACCCAGCAGCCACCATCGTGGAGGTGTAGAGTAGGAGTTGATAGTGAGAGGCTAAGGCGAGAACGCTTGTGTTCCCATATGTTCCGCATCACTATCCTTTGACCGAAGAATACCTCAGAGTTTAATATTCTTTTAACCAAGCGGGCCACCCACCCACTTTGCTAACATCTAAAAGTAAGCAATAATTTGTCTGTTTCACGGCAAAAAAATAATATTGTATGTACATATTTCAATAGAAATTTCATAGCAAAAATTAAATCAAATATCGATAACTCTTAAACTTGGCGAGAATGAGAAACTACAAAACTGTGTTTTCAGATCTTGGCGCCTCGGAAACTATAGTCGTGCTCAAGTTTCCATTGGTGTGAGCTACGTCACAATGTGTCATAGAGAATCTTCTCAAGGACATTTTGGCACAAATGCAAAAGGGACACAAAAAATTTCCGTAAAAGATGCGAAGTACATACATATGTATATCGAATGAAAAATACATCACAGCACGGATTTCCATCCTTCAAAGAAATTTCAAATCCAGTTGCGAGAATATGAAAGCTGTATCGTCAAAAGAAGTCGAAAATTGTGAAGAATTAGTATCTCTACACGATGGTGGCCAGGTGCGTACCTATAGGGCAAAGTCATTGGACGATCCCTATTTGCAAACGCTGCAAGAAGACTTACTGCCTCTTCGCGGCGGCCGCCGGGCAACGGCTCTCATGTTCTAGCTGTTCACCCTCCAATCGGGAAACTTGTTACTGGGTGTGTGACCCTCAAGTCGTCCCGAATGACCGGTTACAGTAACAGCATGAGAGACGGCTAAAGTGAGCAACGTGAGGAGAAAACCCCATTACCAAATCCCTAATCCAAGGTGGAACATCGTACGCCGATGGATGCATGGCTAAGAGGGTGCTTAGTCGCTAGTATGCGGACTCCGAATACCTGGCGACCTTCGGTTTAAATCTAGTCTTCCTATGGCATACCGGGCTCTGTCATTTGCGACCTCCTTTCCCGTTGACTCGTGGGTCCAAAATTTCAAATTCACAAAATAAAACTAATGAGACTGATGTATCTCAAATCAACCATCAACCTCAGGTCCTGCTGTTGAGCAACCCGTAGTTCCCCAATTTAATTTAATTTTGGTGGGGGCGACGGCCCCCATTTATTTTGCTTAATAACAAGCTGCAACTAACTTCAAAACGAAATTAAAAGCTATGCCTTAAAGCTAAGCATGAAGAAGATTGAGTTTGAGGCTGGGAGTGCTGCGATTAATATGGAACTGGATCAGGTATAAGTTTACTTTTCGCAGCATACGGGAGATTGGTTCATTGGAGCCATATAAGGTGCGGTGGGTCGGAAGATAGAACAAACATCGTAAGTTACGTGGGTTAGTGTTGAAGAAAATTAAGTTGTAAAGAGATGCGCAATCGATGGAGCCTGAGAGCAGTCGATGAATGAAAAGAATGTCTGCAACATCTCTACGTTTCTCAAGTCAATTCAGATTGATAAGATTAAGGCGGTCTTGATAAGGAGGCAGGATAAATGGGTCGTTCCATTCCGAAGAAAACGACGTTGAATGATCTCAATTCTTGACACATGTACTTGCTGATAGGGGGACCACGCTTGACTGGCGTATTCAAGTAAAGGACAAACAAAGTTAATGTAGAGGGATCTAGTCACGTAAGGGTCAGAGAATTCCTTAGACCACCGTTAACAAAGCCAGGAGATGAGTTAGCTTTCAAGATTATCTCATCAATATGGGAACGGAAGTTTAGCTCCCTATCGATAGATATAGGCTGACCGTGGAGAAGGTAAGGGCGGGGAGGGGATACGTGGTGAAAACTGTCGAGGTCCTATTGAAGGAGACAGTAGTCTTGAGGTGAAAAAATGGTTTTAAAAATGTTAGTATCATCAGCGTAGAGAGAAAGGGAGGAGTGTTTTATAATCCTATCGACATCATTTATTGTTAGAATGAAGAAAAGGGGGCCAAGATGGCGGCCTTGTGGAACACCAGAGGTGGCTGAAAAAGGAGCCGATAGGACGGATCTGAAGCAAACACTTTAAAAACGTTCTTTCAGGTAGGAAGATATCCATTTGGACAATATGGGTTCGAAACCGAGGGCAGACAATTTGAAAACGATCAGGTTCTGAGATATCTTATCAAAAGCTTTACTGAATTCAGTTGCAATGACGTCAACTTCCTTGCCATTCTCTAAGGCAGAGAGGGCAAATGACACGAATTCGATGAGGTTTGTCGTACTTGATCTACCTTTTAGAAAGCCATGTTGGTCAGAGGAAATAAGAGATTTGCACTGAAAGGTTAAAACTTCGTACAAAATACTTTCGAAGAGTTTGGGTATATGGGAAAGTTTAGCAAATTGGACAATAATTTGTTACTTCGTTCCTGAACACTTTTTGTGAATCGGGGCTATGTAAGAAGTTTTCCAAATCTGAGGAAATTCTCCCTGAGAAAGAGATTTGGCGCAAAACAGCATGGGTTTTTGACCGCAGGCCTCTTACGTTCTGGTAGTAAAAGGTAAGAGGAAGTTTGTAGAAAAGAGGAAGGGTGGTTGAGATACTGACAAGGGTGGCGAGTTATGGACGAAAAACTTATTGTGGTCATTACGGCTCCGTTGGAGATGTGTTGTCCTTTTAGAATGAACATAATTATTAAAAGCAGCAAGATTAGCTACGACTTTTTGGGGGGACATATTGAATATCTCGTGGAACCTGATATACATTTTCTTTAGGCTGTTCAGTTCTATAGTTAAACCTTCCTGTTGGATGGAAATAGCAAACTGAGTCATGTTTGTCGTGAAGATACGCAGAAAGAGGTGTATATTCTTGTAAACCTTTTTGTCTCTAAGCCTAAAGAGTGCATAACGACATTCTGTGGTGTCTATGGTATTAATTGTTCGTTAAGTTAATTTGACTGGGGGAGGCAAAAGAGGGTCAATAATAGGAGCGGCTGGGGGGGAGATTGAAGAAGAAGGAGTGTTAGGAGTCAGATTGGATACATCATTAGGCGTAGGATTTAGAGCTAATGAAGTTAGGGTATTTGACTCCGGTTGTGAGATTGAAATTAGGGAAGGGGTTGGTGGTAGGGGTAGGTGGTGCTGGGGCTTGAAGCAGGTGAGAGGAGACAGTATGAGTGTTTGGGGTTAAATTAAATGAAACGCGTTTTTGCGTGGGCTTCGGTGGGACGACGCCGGAAGATTTAAAATAAGAGGGTTGATAGGGGATGCAGGTCGGAGGGGTAAAGTATGGGAATATATTTGTTTTGAGGCACCAGTTAGCATCAGAATTCGGACGGGAGATTAGAATCGGTTTAGATAACTTATTACTATTCTTAGATTTAGGTTTATTCTTAGGCTTAGACTTAGAGTTAGGGTGGTACTAAACCCTTGAGCTCGCGTGAATTATAAAAAAAAGGGTTAGTTATATTATTATTATTAGAAGTTTTAGACTTAGAACTAGATTTAACGTTAATACTAGCGCTGGACCAGTTTTTGACGACTGCGTCCCCTATTCTGAGCGCATCGTCGGTTGAGCCCGAAAACAACCAGTCATATCTTGATGGCATTTTAAATTTGAAGATGGCGGGCTTACGAGAAATTTTATGGCAATCTATTACCTTAATAGCAAATCTGGAATGAAAACACCCATGATGCATCTGCGTGTTGAAATGCGACTCTCATGGTGAAAGTCGAAAGGTTGTTGTGAGCTAATTTGTTTAGCCTTTGGTTCCAGTCGGTAAGGGTCCAGGTGGTTCCGAGTCGTTCTATGACGCGAGGTGGCGATGGGTGCCGCTGAGTGATGTTAGCGACGACGGAGGTCGGAGTAACTGCGGCAGAACTTGAAACATCTGGTACGGCTGATTGAAAAGGAGGTGGATGAGGTTCTGATTCACGGGAAGCAGCTTGAAGTTCAGCAAATAAACTTTGTTGAGAACTAACCGTGTTGTTGGATCGATGAAGCGGAGTTGGTGACACTGGTTCCGAATCATCTTCTATCAACACTGAGTTATTTACATGACCCATATGCATGTGTCGTGGTTGATGTGACGGTGACCCTGTATCATAGTATGGCAAAGCAGGTTGTTTGATGGGTGGTTGTGTGTCGATGATTTTCGTGTTAAGCGTTCTAATTTCTTCACCCAAATCACCAATCATCAGTTGAGTTGACATTAGTTCACTGGTGATAGTATCCATTCTTTTAATAAGTCCAACGAGTAGTGGATCAGGTTGACGAGGGGGCGGTGACGTAACTGAGGATGGACCCTGGAAGTGTACCTCAAGGTCGGAACGTAGGGACCCAATATTAGCAATGATTTTAGATTGTAATGAGTCAGTGAGAGAGGAAAAGTCGTTTCTTAGATTATCGAACTGACTTGAATTGATCAGTTTCGTCGTTATTCCACAAAGACTTGCTACTTGTTTATTTATGTTTCTCAAAAGGGACTTTCGCACTAGACCAAATGACTCAACAGAGGTGTTAAGGTCATCGACACATTTAATTAGATCATCAAGAGTAGGTATTAGGTCCCTTTGAACTGGGAACCAAAAAAATGATTTTTAGGGAAACGCGTTATAAATGATTGGTTTTTGGGGTAAAAAGTGTGATTTTGAAATTTTGCTGTATTATGTCTGTCGGTGATGGGAATTTAGTTGGTTAGTGTAGAAAGTGTGGGTGAGTGGGTGGATGATAGTTGATGTGTAATTAGGAAGTGGGAGTGAATATGGGTTTTGTATCTTTGAGTGTGTGTATGTGCGGCTGATGTTGAATGGATGAGATCTTATCTGTGGGATGGGTAATTCGTGATCGTTGTTATCTGGGGTGAGTGCGAGAGATTGTAATATGATAGTGTTGATTAGTGTGTGTGTGACGTGGCATGGATATTTGTTTATGTTATTTTAATGGTTTTTTAATTGTTTTTGGATATAGTTGGAGCGTTGGATTGTGTGATCATGTTGTTGGAGTTTTTGTTTGGTTGAGAGAATGATGCGAATTTTGGAGGATGAGTGTGAGGGGAATGGAGAGGGTTTTTCGTTATCGGGGAGGGGTTGGTTGTGTGTGATGACGATAGATGGTTTGTGTTTTGCTAATTGGGTGGTGCTGGCGTGTTGTGTCATGAATTTTTTGTCAGCGTGATAATCATCTGTATTATTTGTTGTTGTTTTGTTGGATATTGCTGGAGCAATGCTTTCAACCGATCGTTGAAATCAAGCAGCATCGGGGTGGTGTTACTACTTAGATGGGGATGAAAAGTCTTTCTAATAATAATATATATTCATATATATGTATATACATATGTATAATTCCTGATCTTGCTATGGGAGTTGGGAATGCGAATAGGGTGATGAATGCGGAAGGAAAATAGTTTGTATGTGTATGAATTATTGGCATCGGTGACGATAGATGGTTCCCGTGACTAAATGTGTGTGTGTAAACTTGTGCAAGGGCGTTGAATATAATGGATTATCACAAGTCAGGGTCAGGGTAATGTTGATTTGATAAGAGTGGGTCAGGGATAGGAAATTTGAATGTATGAAAAGAAATTAATTGAATGTACATACATTAAGTAAATATTTATATGTACTTACATTAAGTAATACTTTATGAGAACAGTCGGAGTAACATTTGTACATATGTACATACAAAATATTTATAATGCATTAAATATGGGAATGAAACCAAATCTAGAACATAACCAGCAATCAAGTGTCTTTGATGAAGGTACTGCAGTTGAAGGGATGTACCTATGTACATACATATAAGGCTTGTCAAGAAGCATCTGAAACATGATTGTAATTTATTAATTATGAATTGACGAGCAAGTCAATCAGCCCTAAGTTATGCAATGAACTCGAAAGATCCTCAGATCTTAGAAATGCTACTACGTCAGAAAAAAATATAAAATTTAACAAAAGACACGCTCATCTGTTAAATTTGGGAATTAATCCATCTATCAATCTAGAACATAACCAGCAATCAAGTGTCTTTAAGAAGGTACTGCAGATGAAGGGATGTACCTATGTACATACATATAAGGCTTGTCAAGAAGCATCTGAAACATGATTGTAATTTATTAATTATGAATTGACGAGTAAGTCAATCAGCCCTAAGTTATGCAATGAACTCGAAAGATCCTCAGATCTTAGAAATGCTACTACGTCAGAAGAAATATAAAATTTAACAAAAGACACGCTCATCTGTTAAATTTGGGAATTAATCCATCTATCAATCTAGAACATAACCAGCAATCAAGTCTCTTTAAGAAGGTACTGCAAATGAAGGGATGTATAAGGCTTGTCAAGAAGCATCTGAAACATGATTGTAATTTATTAATCATGAATCGCCGAGCAAGTCAATCCGTCCTAAATTATGCAACGAACTTGAGAGATCCTCAGATCTAAGAAATGCTACTGTATGTCAGAAAAAATATAAAACTTAACAAAACACATGCTCATCTGGGGCCGCTCAATAGCATCGATCTAAACATCTCGTCAACTTTACTTTATGCTATGTAACCGTTCATAAAGGCATGGAATATAATAAGTCAGGGTAATGTTGATTTGATAAGAGTGGGTCAGGAATAAGAAACTTGAATGTATAAAAGACATAAATTGGATGAATGTGTATCACACATATGTATGTATATATACATCAAGTAATACTTTATGAGACCAGTCGGTGATATACACGAGATTTCTAAATTCTATTAAATATGGGAAAGAATCCAAATCTAGAAGATATCCTGCATTCAAGTGTCTTTAGGTACCTTCTTGGATGGAGGGATGTATAAGGCTTGTCAAGGAATATCTGAAATATGATTGTAATTAATTAATTACGAATCGATGAACAGAGAGAGATCCTCAAATCTTACAGATGCTACTATCTACGTCAGAAAATATAGAACTTAACAAAATACAAGCTCATCTGACGTCACTGAATAGCGTCAATCCAATCGTCTCGTCAGCTCTGTTTTATACAGTAAAGAATTACAATAAAAGCATATCATACAGGAACTTCTGAAGTATGGAGCATACATACATATATAAAATCAAAGAACAAGTGCCATGCTTCATATAGTCTCACAAATGGATGCAAATCCTATGTCTTTATGGTGAATAAACAACAATTTTTTCGTTATCCGTTTAAGCGGAATGAATAGAGATCGTCACAATCAAATGTGATTTATCGTATTGTTGTAAATCCACCTGCACTTCTTTCAAAACTACATAGAAACTCATTACTTTGTCTGAAAAAATATTATTAAGTAGTTAAAATGTTGAAGTTCAATAACTGAAATGTTACAGATCAGATCCCAATATCCCAGATCAAAGAGCAATTACTCCCATCCTGTGCATGATAAGAAACGAGCAGCTTTCGATGGATAGAAAAGGTCAACTTATACAAAAATCTCTTGAGCCATCCATTGATTGACCTAAACACATTTCATGATACTGAAGCCAGGCAACTGTTGGAAAATGAGTTTCCAGATCATCAGCAGAGATCAATTTAACATATTGATCAATTTTCTACGAAGAAGCAATGAAGAAAAATTCCTACAAAGCTTACATAGAAATTCTTTGCTGCGTCAGAAAAAAGAATTAAACCTTCTGAAAAATTAAAATTAAATAAAAAAACATTTTTATTTTTAAATTTTTTTATTATTATAGCAATCCTATATAGCTGGATTGCTGGATCCTTCAGAGTTACGGGGACATCAAACTGACCACTAACTCCTAGATGCTCCAATACTTTGATCATATGAAACAGCGTCTTTAATTGATTTATTTTTTCATCTCTCCTATATTCGTGCAAAAGGTTTGTCGCCTCCGCAACAAATTCTGGGTAGTCCCAGCAAGCCTTCCATGTCCAAATCCATACACATGTCCTATCTCATATGGAGAAATACAAAGGAGAACAAGGGATAATTCACTGCCCTCTGACTTGGATAAATACACACACACACAGAGATTCAATCATTAACTCTCCTTTCCAGTTCGATATTTAATTTCATTCGGACAGTGGTCCCCGTAATCAAAAATGCTTCTCTAGCAGATATGTGGACTCCATCAAAAAATCTATCCGTATACTTTGTCACAAGACAAAGAGGAACAACGGAGAAATCATATCCATTGACTTATCAATAATCGAGTCTTGCATAAACACAGAGACCAATTTCGTGGTCCCAATAATCAAAAATGCTTCTCTAGCAGATACATACATATGTGGACTCCATCAAAAAAAAATCTATCCATATACATTGTCCCATATGGAGAAAAACAAAAGGAGAATTTATGTCCTTTGCTTTAGCAATAATCGACACTTTTTTATAAACAGAGACATTGAGAGAGGTTTCAGCGATCATATTTTTGAGGGTAATTAAAATTTCAATCACTGGTGACACGCATTGATCAAGCAAAGAATCTATCCGTATATTTTGTCTCTTGACAAAGAGGAACAACGGAGAAATCATAATTATCTTGCATAAACACAGAGACCAATTTCATGGTCCCAATAATCAAAAATGCTTCTCTAACAGAAATAAGTGAACTCCATCAAAGAATGTATCCATATACAATGTCTCATATGGAGAAAAACAAACATGTTTGATCACGCTCTAATCAATGATGATCTATTCGTATACATTGTCTCATATGTACATATGTGTATGTGATTATTTTAGAGTCGATGCTAAATTTTTGCGCCCTATATAAGCTCTGATTTTAAGACTGCGAATTATCAGTTTTATTATAACATCACATGAGTGAACTCTTTGTTGTTACATAAGTACGTAAATATAATGGATTCCTTAAAGCAACTTGGCAAAATTAAGCCATTAGAACCCCCCAAATCGTTGGAGATGAAAAAACGATATCGCATCTTCAAAGTGCTACAGTGTCAAACCAAATATGGGCCTCGTATTTTGGTAGAATTGGACAAGCTTAAGGTGTTTCTGCCGGTACGCTTCAATACGATGGACGAGGACACTGTGAAGGTACTATCATCAAGTGAGATAGAGGTGGTGCAAGCAGTAGGAAATTCGTTTGAGCTGGAATTTTACCCCCTCTCAGAGGATGCATCCAGCTTGGAAGAGGTGAATATACCTAATTCACAGCCTTTTATGTAAAAATTGTTAAAACATTACCTAAGACAAAAATAAAAACTGTTTGAAACAAACAAATTGATTTATTGTGTATTTTTCTTCCGGAGATAAAACCATATAAGCCCAGAGCAGAAAAACGTAGATTTCTTGATGAACACAGTTCCCTACCATATGGATATAAAAGACGATTAATAAAATAGGTATGATACTGTTTTGTAAACAACCAAAATTCTTTATACTTATTAATTGTACTTTTTATTTTCGTGCAGGAAATAGATTGTTTCGGTACTGGCAAAATGATGTTGTCATATTTCTGACACATGTTAAGTTCTTCAAAGATTCATAGTTTGTGTACTCCACGTTTATAAAAAACAGATAAATATTTAATAAAAATTAAAACAAAATTGCTATTTAAAAGGAAAATAATTTTATTTTAGCTCAAGAATTTATTTAACAGGTAAACATTTTGCAAAGCACACCATTTGCCATGGGACAAACATTTTGTTTCATTAGGATGGAGACGTTTCAATTCTTTTAAACGCAGGCAGCCAGCTTCTTCAATATTCATTATTTCAACATTTTCATCATGAAGTAACTCTTTGAACCATTGTGGTTTTTCTGTTGCTTTAACATAAACAATAGTATTTTTGATCTGTTCTCGAAGATATTTTCTAACTTCTTGGAATTCCATAAATCCACCGTCCCAAGTTAAACTATGATAATTCTGATAAAGCCAATGAGGTTCTTTCCTTAGTGCTGGTGATAGTTGATCATAGTTGAATGGAGGTTTTAAGATGAAATGATGATGTTGACCATTGTGTACCAATGCTAATTCCTTAGCGATAAAGTTGTTATTTTGACCTTTAAAGCCTTGAGCATCGAAAATAAAATACATTTTGTGTGGTATGAGTATGTGTGTTTCCTCAATTAAAGCTGTTCCTCAATTAACAATTATACTTCTCGAGAAACTATTTGACTCAATGGATTATAATTTATAATACGATCATGTAACATCAAGTAGTATACTGATGTGTTAGCAGGAATTATTTTTGATGTTTTGATTTCAATGCGAATATCGACTGGTCCATTTTTTATTAATTCACTCTGATGTCTACAATCTATTACGAAAATATTCGCTTGAGACTTGAATGTATTTCTTGATAATAATGGTTCTGCAACAGATCGATTATAGTAGGTTTTTGAAAATCAGAATACATCTTGTACAGTAAACTATAGTTGTTTTTATCAAATGCTAGATTTAAATCTTCACATGGACAGGAATCAGAATTTAAATAGGCTTTCACATTATAATTAGTTGGATTTCCATTTGCAGAGCAATATAATGTAGTGTGGCTTCTCCAATTGAAATGTTGTCTTCACATTCCAAATATGATGATTGGTACTAGGTAGTGCTGGATATTCGTATAGATCCCAGTTCCGAACAACAATTATTAATAGGTTTGTACAGCTTTAATTTGTAAGTATCATTCAATGTAATATGGGGAATTTTCCACTGTACATACTTTGAACAAATTTATCTTTGCCTTTTCATTCTCATCAGCAATTAAGGAATTTTCATCGGTTCATAAAAGTGTTAGAATTAAATCGTGCATGAATTAAATCTTTTGTAGTCTTCAGCAAATTCAAGGAATTTATGTAAAGGTATGCAAAATTAAAAAAAGAGCCCATTGACGTCGATTGATATATCATATATCATAGCACTTTCATTTTTATTTAAGGAAATATAATTTTAATAGTTGAAGTGATACCAACACTACGATTGCTATCGATTTCGACACTACTTAATTCATAGCGAATTTCATCGATTCATCAATTTTGAGATACTCACCTCAAACTTTGGTTCTTCGAAAATGTTCAGCATGACTTTGAAAGATTTGATTTGATTTAATTTGTGATAATAGAAATTGCTTATTTCGTACAGTGAGTTTTGAGGTTCTCTTATCAGACGTTGATTGTATAGTAATAGGTTTAATGGGAATACCTGCTTTTTTATAATTAGAGATGTGAGATGAGCTGTAATATATTATCATTATTATGATTTAAGGTGCAATCGCACTACTAGTTCGTATTTGTGTCAGTCGTATACATGCATACTAAAGCATTTGATTAGAGACAATGCAAGCTATATAGTTATTTTAAGGAAGATGAACTCAACCTTAAACATATGTATATACAATGATCATATAAATTCCGTTATGACATTCAGTCAATTCAAAGAATTGAACTCAACTTGTTGGAAACATTTGAATTAATTTATTTGGAACAGCCCTGTTGAGAACAGCCCTGTTGAGAACAGCCCTATTGAAGGAACAGCCCTGTTGAAGGAACAGAACCGTTGAAGGAACAGCCCCGTTGAAGGAACAGCCCTGTTGAGAACAGCCCTGTTGAAGGAACAGCCCTGTTGAGAACAGCCCTGTTGAAGGAACAGCCCTGTTGAAGGAACAGCCCTCTTGAGAACAGCCCTGTTGAGAACAGCCCTAGAAATGCTTTGAAGAAGAAATATAAGTTGCTCAAAACTGGAAAAAGTATGAAGAAAACAGACTTTGAAAATACTTTTAAACCAATAATTGAACCTTTAAAAGAAGTCTCGAAAAAGGTCGAGAGTGAGGATACTCAAAATACTAATAAAATGAAAGATATAAATGAAACAGTAAAACGACAATTAAAATTTCAAAGCCCACCAGAAGAAAAAGAACAATTTAAGGAGAGTTTCGAGTACTCATCTCTGGAACCATTGCTATCGACTTCAGCAACAAGAGATAAAGATCCTTCATTAAGAACACCCACAAATTTCTATAACGATAATCTCAATCAAAGTACTTTATTTAATCAATCATCACCATCAAATAAGAATCGTGACAAGATCTATGGTCCACATTTCGATTCGCAATCAAATTCTACGAAACTAAGTATATCAACAATTTCAATAAACGAACACCATGATTTCGTTATTGACGATAAAATCTTCAGTGGAACAGATGGGCTCTATGAGCTGATTTTACGTAAAAACCCTAGAAAATCACGGTATACTAATGAGGATTTACAACAATATCGAAAAATATCACATAAGACCAATGTGAATATGAGAAACTATGATAGTGCTTCCCAAATTAAAGGTAACAAATAAAATTAAACATATTATTCACCCTATCAGAGAGCGTTAAAAGAAAAACTGGTAAAGCATATATTAATTCATTCAATGACATATGTAGGTACTCTAGTATTAATTGTAGTGGGAAAACCCCAATGAATTCGTTGATAGATTACGATCTATAATCGCAACCAAAAAAAGCTGACGATAATAATTTTCGCAAAGATTTCGCGAAGCAAATATCATATTCAGTTAGCTAAATCCATACATTACTGATACCTTTATAGATATACCAGCCTAGTATATACTATTATCTGCACCTACAATCCTCACAATTTTTGATTGCCTTAGTATACATAGCTCTGGATATATAAATATTATAGTACGTGGAGATTTTCATATGGATCTTCAGAGAAACAATAATTTATTTCGTAATTTTCGGACTAATTGGTATATTATGAGTGTAGGCATCATAAACATTTCAAATGCGACACATTTTAAGCCTAACTGTTCTGAAAGCCTTCTTCATCTAATTCTTATCTCAAATTTGAATTTAGTTAAATTGTACAAACAGATAGGACTCCTTGGTATTCCATCCTACCATGATTTAATATTTCATACCGTGATCCCCGCAACATTAATGAGCCAGAATTATTTCTGGGTGTTTTTTGAAGTAGTTGATATTTTTGTTGGGAAGCCTACAGAGTTGATGACAAGGCCTATTTCTTTCAAAATTTAAGTCAATCGCTCATTGAACGGTATGTAACAATTAAGTCCAAAAGGTTAAGGGATGCTAGAGAACCATGGTTTTCTGATAATATTAAGATGCAAATTGCCGATAGAAATAAGGTATATTATCACCAACGAGCAAAATTACAGATCGATAAGGAACAGACTAACTAGTGAAATCTAAAATGCTAAGGTGAAATGGTTTTTACTCATCAAAGCTTAGCTTAAATTAATCTTCCTCAAATCTATGGAAGAACCTTAGAACATTGAAAGTTATTGATAAAGCCTCATTGTCATGTGATTTAGATCCAAATCTCTTGACGGATAATTTGCTCAGCTCTGTTTCTAGCCATATAAGTAATATAACAAAGGTATTTCTACAAAACGATCAATCAAATACTCTAGTCTTTCAATATATGTATATCTAAATATGATGTTCTAAAGGCAGTAACTAGTATAAAATCAAACGCAACAGAATTTGATGAAATAAATTTGAGATTTTTCAAACTCATTCTACCGTAAATATACATATTATACCTTAACACATATTATTAATTTTTGTATCATGATTTGACAATTCCAAACAGTTGAAAATACGTTAAGGTAGTTCCTGCGCTGAAGAACTGTACTAGAAATAGACCCGATGACTTCAGACAAAAAAGCATTTTGTCATGTCTCTCAAAAGTATTGGAAGTTCTAATGAGAAATCAAATCACATATTGACCTGAATAATATGCTATCTCTGGATCAATCTGATTTCATTTCAAAACATAGTTGTACCATCGCCACTGTTGAAATCATGAATGACATAAAACAACAGTTTGACCAGAATAATATTTCCATTTTGTGTCTGTTAGATTTTTCCAAGGCTTTTAATAATTGGGATTACTTTCTTTTGTTGAAAAACTAAGGCAACTGTAAAATTTTAACCAAAACTCTGTAATTTTGATTTCTAGCTATCTTAGTAACAGATTTCAACAAGTCAGTACAGCCTAATGGATTTCTCAGTCTTTGGAAGTACACTCTGGGGTTCCACGAGGATCTATTTTAAGTCCTTTATTATTCTCCCTCTGTATTTTTCTATATAACAATCGGCCTCATTAAAGACTCCGTTGCAATAAGCTCTGTCTTAATCCAACAAAATCAAAAGCTTAAGTCATATCTAACAACTATGTAGATCCAAATTTCTTAGAAAACTCTAAATCTTATGGGTACGACTATATCCTATGTACATAGATGAGGCTAACAACCTATGCATTTATCTTAATAGTATCTACACTCTCCTGCGAACCTTATATTATCTACATATGTAATTAAGCGGATTTATTTTGGCATTCATCAAATATGCATAACATAAAACTAAAACTTGTGAGAGCTCTATTTCTAAATTCGTAAATTAGAATTGGTATTTAATTCAGCAATACACTATGAGTATGGTCTCCGAAAATTTGACTGTATTTCAAGGTTTTCGCA
This sequence comes from Xylota sylvarum, assembly GCA_905220385.1. Taxonomy (NCBI): domain Eukaryota; kingdom Metazoa; phylum Arthropoda; class Insecta; order Diptera; family Syrphidae; genus Xylota; species Xylota sylvarum. The sequence goes on along the minus strand of LR999957.1, from coordinate 61,816,648 downwards.
TTCTATCACTGGCTGTTCACTTAGGCAGCATATCAACATTAGAAATTGCATTTTTCTCTTTAACATTCTAAGAACCCTCCATTGATCGGTATCTCTATGAAAAACTGGACTTTGCTCAATCAAATCGGACAAGAAAATTTTTGTTCACGCCATGCATCATTTCCATATGAGACAATGTATACGAATAGATCATCATTGATTAGAGCGTGATCAAACATGTTTGTTTTTCTCCATATGAGACATTGTATATGGATACATTCTTTGATGGAGTTCACTTATTTCTGTTAGAGAAGCATTTTTGATTATTGGGACCATGAAATTGGTCTCTGTGTTTATGCAAGATAATTAGGATAAGTCAATGGATATGATTTCTCCGTTGTTCCTCTTTGTCAAGAGACAAAATATACGGATAGATTCTTTGCTTGATCAATGCGTGTCACCAGTGATTGAAATTTTAATTACCCTCAAAAATATGATCGCTGAAACCTCTCTCAATGTCTCTGTTTATAAAAAAGTGTCGATTATTGCTAAAGCAAAGGACATAAATTCTCCTTTTGTTTTTCTCCATATGGGACAATGTATATGGATAGATTTTTTTTTTGATGGAGTCCACATATGTATGTATTTGCTAGAGAAGCATTTTTGATTATTGGGACCACGAAATTGGTCTCTGTGTTTATGCAAGACTCGATTATTGATAAGTCAATGGATATGATTTCTCCGTTGTTCCTCTTTGTCTTGTGACAAAGTATACGGATAGATTTTTTGATGGAGTCCACATATCTGCTAGAGAAGCATTTTTGATTACGGGGACCACTGTCCGAATGAAATTAAATATCGAACTGGAAAGGAGAGTTAATGATTGAATCTCTGTGTGTGTGTGTATTTATCCAAGTCAGAGGGCAGTGAATTATCCCTTGTTCTCCTTTGTATTTCTCCATATGAGATAGGACATGTGTATGGATTTTTTTTTTTACATAGAGCACGATCAATGAGCGAGAAAAATTTCAGTATAAATAAGACTTACGAATTTATGTTATTCATAGTAGCCACAAAATGATTCAACAAATCATAACTAAGTTCATCGAAGAGTTCGAGAAGGCTTGCTGGGACTACCCAGAATTTGTTGCGGAGGCGACAAAACTTCTGCACGAATATAGGAGAGATGAAAAAATAAATCAATTAAAGACGCTGTTTCATATGATCAAAGTATTGGAGCATCTAGGAGTTAGTGGTCAGTTTGATGTCCCCGTAACTCCGCAGGAGTTGGAATATATAGCTGGATTGCTATAATAATAAAAAAAATTTAAAAATAAAAATGGTTTTTTATTTAATTTTAATTTTTCAGAAAGTATAATTCTTTTTTCTGACGCAGCAAAGAATTTCTATGTAAGCTTTGTAGGAATTTTTCTTCATTACTTCTTCGTTGAAAATTGATCAATATGTTAAATTGATCTCTGCTGATAATCTGGAAACTCATTTTCCAACAGTTGCCTGGCTTCAGTATCATGAAATGTGTTTAGGTCAATCAATGGATGGCTCAAGAGATTTTTGTATGAGTTGACCTTTTCTATCCATCGAAAGCTGCTCGTTTCTTATCATGCACAGGATGGGAGTAATTGCTCTTTGATCTGGGATATTGGGATCTGATCTGTAACATTTCAGTTATTGATCGTCAACATTTTAACTACTTAATAATATTTTTTCAGACAAAGTAATGAGTTTCTATGTAGTTTTGAAAGAAGTGCAGGTGGATTTACAACAATACGATAAATCACATTTGATTGTGACGATCTCTATTCATTCCGCTTAAACGGATAACGAAAAGATTTTTGTTTATTCACCATAAAGACATAGGATTTGCATCCATTTGTGAGACTATATGAAGCATGGCACTTGTTCTTTGATTTTATATATGTATGTACGCTCCATGCTTCAGAAGTTCCTGTATAATATGCTTTTATTGTAATATTTTACTGTATAAAACAGAGCTGACGAGACGATTGGATTGACGCTATTCAGTGGCGTCAGATGAGCTTGTATTTTGTTAAGTTCTATATTTTCTGACGTAGATAGTAGCATCTGTAAGATTTGAGGATGTCTCTCAAGTTCATTGCATAATTTAGGACGGATTGACTTGTTCATCGATTCGTAATTAATTAATTACAATCATATTTCAGATATTCCTTGACAAGCCTTATACATCCCTCCATCCAAGAAGGTACCTAAAGACACTTGAATGCAGGATATCTTCTAGATTTGGATTCTTTCCCATATTTAATAGAATTTAGAAATCTCGTGTATATCACCGACTGGTCTCATAAAGTATTACTTGATGTATATATACATACATATGTGTGATACACATTCATCCAATTTATGTCTTTTATACATTCAAGTTTCTTATTCCTGACCCACTCTTATCAAATCAACATTACCCTGACTTATTATATTCCATGCCTTTATGAACGGTTACTTACTTACTTAACGGGCTCCCGACCCGTGAAGAGTCTCTGCCTGAGACACAGCAGCCTTCCACTCTCTTCGATCCCGGGCACACTGCTTCCAGTTATCTAGACCAAGCGCTCTGGCATCCGCGATAGCTTGATCCTTAAAACGGAGGTTCGGTCTTCCTTGTCTTCTCGAACCTGGGGGCTGTGATTCGAAGATCCTCTTTGCTGGAGCATTATTGTCCATTCGCTCGATGTGGCCGATCCAGTGTAGTCGACGTGTTTTGGCTTTTTGGACTACATCCACATCCTGGTACAGCTCATAGAGTTCGCGGTTATATCTTCTCCTCCATTCGCCCTCCTCGCATACGGGACCGAATATCCGACGAAGAATTTTTCTTTCGAAAGTGTTCAGTATTTGCTCTGCTTTCCTGCTTATCGTCCAGCACTCGGCTCCATACAGCAGAACTGGCAGGATCAAAGTTTTGTAGAGCATACATTTCGTCTTTCGAGTTAGGAGTTTTGACCCCATTTGTTTCGCCAAACCGAAGTAGCAGCGGTTTCCTAGGGTAAGTCTTCGTCGAATCTCCACTAAGTTGTCATTCGTGGAGTTGATATTTACTCCGAGGTAGGTAAACTCCTTAACCACTTCGAAGTTTCTGTTGCCAACAGTGACGTTTTGTCCTAGGCGGTGAACAGATGCTTCTTTGTTTGTTGACAACATGTATTTGGTTTTGTCCTCATTCACTTCAAGGCCAACACGTTTCGCCTCTTCTTCAATTGCCGTAAAAGCCTCTAACACGGCGCGCTGGGAGCGACCGATGATGTCGATGTCGTCTGCGTATCCCAGCAACTGGACAGATTTGTTGAAGATAGTGCCTTCCGTGTTTACACCTGCCCTGCGCACTATCTGTTCCAGCACAAGATTGAAGAAGTCACATGATAGCGCATCTCCTTGCCGAAATCCGGTGCATGTTTGGAATAGTTCAGAGGAACTGTTGCCGAATTGCACGTTGCACCGCGTGTTATCCAGCGTCACGCGGCACAGCTGGATCAGTTTAGCCGGGATCCCGAATTCGGCCATCGCCTTGTAGAGCTCAAGACGATGAATGCTATCATATGCGGCTTTAAAGTCGATGAAGAGATGGTGAGTCTCGACTTGAAATTCGTTGGTCTTTTCCAGGATTTGCCTTAGTGTGAAAATTTGGTCGATCGTCGATCTGCCGGGCCGGAAGCCACACTGGTACGTGCCGATTAGTGTGCTGCAGAAAGGCTTCAGACGTTCACACAGTACGTTGGATAGGATCTTATATGCGACATTAAGCAGGGATATGCCTCGGTAGTTCTTACAAGACATAGGATCGCCTTTCTTGAAGATGGGGCATATAGAGCTGATAGTCCAGTCATCGGGCATGACTTCATCCACCCACACTTGGTTGATGACTTGGTGCATGTACCCCACCAAAGCATCACCACCATGTTTGAAAAGCTCTGCTGGTAGACCATCAGAGCCGGCTACCTTGTTGTTCTTCAGCTTTTTGATAGCTGAGCCGACCTCTTCAAAACTAGGAGGGGGAATGGATTCTTCATTGACTGGATGCGGGTTCTCTTCTTGCCCTATCACTCTCTCTACCTGCCCATTAAGTAGCTGCTGGAAATGCTGCTTAAATACATCTACTATTCCCTGTGCTTCGGTGACTAGGTTTCCTTCACTGTTTCGAAGAGCCTGCGTTCCGGGCTTGAAGCCAGCTGCCAGTTGCTTGGCTTTCCTGAAAAACATCCGGATGTTGTTCCTATCGCGGGACTCTTCGATATCCTTGAGCTGGGAGGCTGCGTGGGCCCTTTTCTTCTTACGCAGGATCTTCTTCTCCTCCCTTCTTCTGGTTCGATACTCTTCTCTCGCTGCCCTTGTTTTGCGTTGCAGCGCTTGCAAGTGTGCATTTTCTGTCACCTTTTTCCGGCGTATGCATTCATCATCATACCAAGGGCTCTTTTTGGGTGGTGGCTGGTAGCCTATGGTGGTCTCTGCTACCCCTTTGATGATGTCGCGATACTGGTTCCACAGATTGTTGGCGTTTGTGGATGGTGAATGCACAGCGGAGAGTCTCTCACTCAGGCGCTCCCTGTAGGCTCTGGCTACTCCAGACGTGCTAAGGCTTCCAACGTTGAATTTCTTTTTCTGGGCGGTCTGCAGCTTCTTCTCATTGGATAGTCGAGCTCTGAACTTAGCTGCAACAAGAAAATGGTCAGAGTCGACGTTTGCCCCTCTGAACGTTTGCACATTCAGAATGTTGGATGCGTGCCTCGCATCTATTAGCACGTGGTCGATTTGGTTGGCGGTTCGACCATCTGGAGAGCGCCAGGTTGCTGTGTGGATTCGTAGTCTTGGAAACCTAGTGCTACTTATCACCGTATTACGAGCCGTTGTCTGTTGTCGTGTCGTGGAGGCTGTGCTTTCCAACTAATCCGCCGAAGATGTTTTCCTTACCGATTTTGGCATTGAAGTCCCCGAGTATGATTTTGACATCATACTCCGGACAGGCTCCGTAGGCTCCGTCCAGGAGGTCATAAAACTCCTCCTTGATAGAGTCTTCAGCTTCGTCGGTAGGGGCGTGTGCACATATTATGCTGATGTTTTGAAATGTAGCCTTGATGCGGATCACAGCCAGGCGATCGCTGATCGGCTTAAAGTCAATTATCATTGAGCGTAGCCGATTTCCCACGACGAATCCGCATCCTAACATGTGCAGTCTTTTGTGGCAGCTGTAATAAATGTCGCAATTTTTCCGTTTTTGCATACCTGATCCTATCCATCGTATCTCCTGGATCGCGGTAATATCTGCCTTGTACCGCGTGAGGACAGATTCAAGTTTTTGAATAGCACCAGGAGTGTACAGTGTACGTACATTCCAGGTGCATACTCTTATATCATAGTCCGTGTACGTTCCGGGTCGTGGTATTAAATGAGGGGGTCCATTATCCGAGGCTTGTGTCTCTCTCATAACTAAATTTTTTTTTACGTGGTAAGGAAGTTACCCCGACGGCACAACCCCCAACCTGGAGGGCCAGTTCCATTTTTTGAAACCCCTAGGACGAGGGGCCGGTTTTAAACCGAAGTCAGTATCCCGCTTCGGGGATATGAGCGCTGCCGTTGGCCCAATAAGGGCTCATCCGCCACCATCTCTTTTCCAAAAACCTGACTTATTCTTGGAAATCTTTATCGGCCTGAGCTCCGAATATGTCGAAGTAGCCCAGATAAAGTGTTGTGCTTCCGTTTGAAGCTTTAACGCCACCGTTGACTCCATCGAGAGAGTTCGTCCGCTGTCGTATTTATAGTGCTGCAATTTTCTCTTGGTCAACACTCGCGCTTATAAGTTTAGCAAGTCGGGTCCGAATGGACACCAACCAGTACCCGATGGCTACCACTAGGAGGTAAAATAAGCACAATTGATGCGCAGTAACAGTTACAACACTGGACGTCGCCAGGTTGACGCCAGTCAGTGCCTACCCTATTCCTACAGCATCCAGCCATGAACGGTTACATAGCATAAAGTAAAGTTGACGAGATGTTTAGATCGATGCTATTGAGCGGCCCCAGATGAGCATGTGTTTTGTTAAGTTTTATATTTTTTCTGACATACAGTAGCATTTCTTAGATCTGAGGATCTCTCAAGTTCGTTGCATAATTTAGGACGGATTGACTTGCTCGGCGATTCATGATTAATAAATTACAATCATATTTCAGATATTCCTTGACAAGCCTTATACATCCCTTCATTTGCAGTACCTTCTTAAAGAGACTTGAATGCTGGATATATCCTAGATTGATAGATGGATTAATTCCCAAATTTAACAGATGAGCGTGTCTTTTGTTAAATTTTATATTTTTTCTGACGTAGTAGCATTTCTAAGATCTGAAGATCTTTCGAGTTCATTGCATAACTTAGGACTGATTGACTTGCTCGTCAATTCATAATTAATAAATATACAATCATGTTTCAGATGCTTCTTGACAAGCCTTATATGTATGTACATAGGTACATCCCTTCATCTGCAGTACCTTCTTAAAGACACTTGATTGCTGGTTATGTTCTAGATCGATAGATGGATTAATTCCCAAATTGTAGTAGCATTTCTAAGATCTGAGGATCTTTCGAGTTCATTGCATAACTTAGGGCTGATTGACTTGCTCGTCAATTCATAATTAATAAATTACAATCATGTTTCAGATGCTTCTTGACAAGCCTTATATGTATGTACATAGGTACATCCCTTCATCTGCAGTACCTTCATCAAAGACACTTGATTGCTGGTTATGTTCTAGATTTGGTTTCATTCCCATATTTAATGCATTATAAATATTTTGTATGTACATATGTACAAATGTTACTCCAACTGTTCTCATAAAATATTACTTAATGTAAGTACATATGAATGTTTACTTAATGTATGTACATTCAATTAATTTCTTTTCATACATTCAAATTTCCTATCCCTGACCCACTCTTATCAAATCAACATTACCCTGACCCTGACTTGTGATAATCCATTATATTCAACGCCCTTGCACAAGTTTACACACACACATTTGGTCACTTGAACCATCTATCGTCACCGATGCCAATAATTCATACACACACAAACTATTTTCCTTCCGCATTCATCACCCTTTTCGCATTCCCAACTCCCATAGCAAGATCAGGAATTATACATATGTACATATATACATATATATGAATATATATTATTATTAGAAAGACTTTTCGTCCCCATCTAAGTAGTAACACCACCCCGATGCTGCTTGATTTCAACGATCGGTAGATCATGCATTACTCACGATAACATCCAAAAACATCCCCCCTTATCACATATTCCCTCACCCATCCATCGAAATTACTCATCCACATACTGTGCTTCACAATTACACAATATCCCACACACTAACTCCAATGCTCCAGCAATATCCAACAAAACAACAACAACAACAAATAATACAGATGATTATCACGCTGACAAAAAATTCTTGACACAACACGCCAGCACACCCAATTAGCAAAACACAAACCATCTATCGTCAGGCGTGGCTGTGGGCGGATGTAAAAAAAATTTACACTTCTACTGTATCTTTTCGTTAGAAGCCCAGATATGAAATTTCAGCGTCCTAGTTAAAAATTTAAGGCCCAAAAATCGGTTTTATGATGAAAACGCCTCCAAAAAGTGGGCGTGGCCCAAACTTTTGTATGAGTAGATTGTAGGGAGTCTGAATGCCTAAATATTTGGTCTTAACAAAATTTTTCGGTTTCATATAATTTAATGAAGTTATGAAAAAGTGGGCGTGGCAGTGGGCGGATTTCAAAAATTTTTACACTTGTACTGTATCTTTTTCTCAGAAGCCCAGATATGAAATTTCATCGTCCTAGCTCAAAATTTAAGGCCCAAAAAGCGGTGACATACGGACGGACGGACGGACGGTCATCGCTCAATCGATTTCGCTATTGATGCTGATCACGAATATATATACTTTATAGGGTCTATCTCGATTATTTCTCTATGTTACAAACTATGTGTCAAACTTAATATACCCTTAGGATAGGGTATAAACAATTAAAAAACCATTAAAATAACATAAACAAATATCCATGCCACGTCACACACACACTAATCAACACTATCATATTACAATCTCTCGCACTCACCCCAGATAACAACGATCACGAATTACCCATCCCACAGATAAGATCTCATCCATTCAACATCAGCCGCACACACACACACTCCCAGATACAAAACCCATATTCACTCCCACTTCCTAATTACACATCAACTATCATCCACCCACTCACCCACACTTTCTACACTAACCAACTAAATTCCCATCACCGACAGACATAATACAGCAAAATTTCAAAATCACACTTTTTACCCCAAAAACCAATCATTTATAACGCGTTTCCCTAAAAATCATCTTTTTGGTTCCCAGTTCAAAGGGACCTAATACCTACTATCAAGCCTGAACTTTGATCAAGCACTTTTTTAAAAGAGCTCTTATTTAAATCGAGCATAGTGTCAGATGAGTCAATTAGGCACTTAAGTGTATGATAGTAATTTGTTTACACTCATCACAATAGAATAAAAAGTTCTTCAGGTATTTTTTGAGGTTGGTCGAAGATCGCTTGCTCAATCCGGTGTAAAGCGGTTGAAAAAATTTGCCATAGAGAGAGATATTTAACAACGTCAGCGTTAAGTATTTCGTTGGAGCAGAGAGTATTCCCGCAAATATTTTCTCGACCCGCTGTTGAGCAGCCGAACTCTGAGATTTCAGAAAGCATTGCCATAAAAGCCCCATCTGAATCTTCCGATGGTTTCAGAGTCGACGATATGGAATCAGCCACTTCCGACTCTTATGTATCCACACTTGTCGATGCCTGTAGCGTCATTTCGGAGAAATCCGAATGTTCTTCCATTGGGAAGATCCCAGATGGGCTACAGATCCAACAACAAGAAGGTGGATTTATAAAACTGAATTCTTTGGAACGAAGGCGGTTCAAACATGCTTTACGCATGGGCAAAAGCAGAGAATGTGCTCTCACTTATGCCAGATCCGCCTCTTCTGTCCCTCTTACTCAGCGCAAAGCTAAGCGCGTTAGATCAGAGGATCAGACACCACCAGCTTCGGCTGCCAAGAAGGTCAAGGCAGGACCTACACCTGATGTCCCCACTTTTAGCCAAGTGGCTAGTGCTGTCAGGTTAGCTGTTGTCCCGACCGACTTGTCAACTCAACCCCTCTCAACTGAGCAAATGGCACATTTTCAAGAGGCGGTCATAGACATCTCGATTGAGATGAGCAATAGCGGCGTGTGGCCGCATTTTTCTGGCTCAAATCTCAGATCGGGATGGCTAGTTTTCGTCTGCTCAGACAGTGCTACTGCTGGGTGGATGCGCTCGAACTTCGAGAGAATCAGAGCCAAAAGTGGACTGAACGTGACGCTAATGGAAGAAGGGTCTTTCCCTAAGCCACACATCGTCCGTGGGTTCTTTCCACAGAGTCTGGAGGTCTCCTCGGAGAAGATTTTTGCCACAATTTCCGCGCAAAATGCCGGCTTGCAGGCTAACTCGTGGAAAGTCATTCACAGGGAAAAAGGACGGTGCGCTCCTTCACCTCGTGTTGGCGATTGACGACGCCTCCATGAAATGGTTTAACACCTGTAAAGGTAAAATTAGCTACCGCTTTGGCCAGGTTAAGCTGATCCTAAGGAGCACCGACAAGGTTTCAGCGTCTGGTTGCGGTACCTCTGACAAAGAGGAAGTCGGACCCCAAGCAGCAGCCGGAAATATGTCCGCTCTGCAGGATCCACGACCCGTTTCTGCTAGTAGCGCCACTGGGCATGCTAGTACCAGCGGTTCCGGAACTATCCCAGCTAAAAAGGCAATTCGACCAGCCTCTTCGAACATCAGCGCCACTGGGCATGTGGTTCATAGCGGGACCGGAACTGTGTCCAAAAAGCAAGTACCACGACCAGCTTCTTCGACCAGCAGCGCCACTGGGCCACTGGTCCGCTACCCTTAGCAAGCGGTTCGCCGATGAAGATATAACCCTTGGTCTTACCAAGAACCTTGGGTTATTTGTGGACAAATCAAAGGTCTACGGAACAAGGCAAGTAAGTTAATTTTTAAATGTGGGGAGCCAGTGCCAAGGGCGGCCTGCTTAATCAGCATAAATATTAACTTTCTTCCTATTCCAGAATATATGACAAGAGACCTGGTAGCCCTACTTGTAGAGGTTCCGACCGAACCATAGGGTCTGCATTTCTAGTAGAGTAAATAGTTTGTCCGGTAAAATTTTTAGTCCGGATAAGGTCAACTGGGCTGTAGGGTCCTTTAAACCATTTAAGGTACCCGGCGGTGATGGTATATTCCCCGCGCTTTTGCAGAAGGTAATTGATCTCATCCTGCCGTGTTTGATTGCTTTATTTAGAGCCAGCTACAATTGGGGTTACATCCCGGCAACCTGGAGACAGGTAAATGTAATCTTTATCCCCAAACCAGGCAATAGGCCTAGTCAGCTGCCTAAATCTTATAGACCTATAAGTCTAACATCATTTGTCCTCAAAACAATGGAGAGACTCATTGACGTTCATAGTAGAGGTCGGCTAGATTTGTCTACCCCTCTGCACTCAAGTCAATTTGCATATAGAAAAGGAAAATCAACAGAAGGTGCTCTTCACTATCTTGTGAAGTAGATAGAAGGAACTATACGTTCCAAGGAAATAGCCCTGTGTGCCTTTCTTGACATTGAGGGCGCATTCGATAACACTGGCTACGACTCAATAGCAAGAGCAATTAGTAGCAGAGGTATCGAGGATTCGACCAACCAATGGATACGGGCCATGCTGGAAAGTCGAATTATTACTTGCTCCTCTGGAGGAGTGTCAGTGTCTGTGACCGCAGTTAAGGGTTGTCCCCAGGGAGGAGTCCTTTCCCCTCTTCTATGGTCACTAGTCATCAACAATCTCCTAGTCGATCTTCAGAGATTAGGCTACATCGCCATTGGTTATGCAGATGACTTGGCGATTTTTATCAGTGGTAAACACAGCACGACCATTTCTAGTGCCATGCAATGCGCTTTACTATACGTGTTAGAATGGTGCAGCAGAGAAGGACTATCCATCAACCCTTGCAAAACCGTTCTAGTGCCTTTTAAAAAAAGAAGACTGGTCAATCTGGGACCTATTACGATCAAAGGCACCACCTTAGTCTATTCCAGTGAGGTTAAATATCTCGGTGTCATCCTTGATAAACGGCTTAGCTGGAATTCTCATATCAAGTCCGCCATTGAGCGCGCCACTAGGGCCCTGTGGGTCAGTAGACGAATATACGGAAGAACTTGGGGTCTAAGTCCAAAAATGATACATTTGTTGTATACAATGATGGTAAGGCCCATTATCACGTACGCGGAACAGACAACGGCAACGAAGCTTCAGAAGCTTCAAAGAGTTGCATGTCTCGGCATTACGGGTGCCATGCGCACCTGCCCTACGGCAGTTTTAGAAGCGGTTGTTGGGCTCTCTCCCTTACAAATCTTCATTAGGAAGACGGCCGTTAGATGTGCTATCAAACTGCAACTAGAATACAAGTATAAATCAGGCGACCACATGGGACACCTGAAAATTCTTGACTCAATTCCCAAAAAGGACTGTACTATCCCCGACATTATGGTCAGGGAGTACTGTTTCGGAAGGTTATCTGAGGTAGAAATATTGGACCGTGCAAATTGGTCTAATGGTGTTCCGACACTGGACCCTAGAGGTCTGATATGGTACACAGACGGATCAAAGATGGAAACTGGAGTTGGTGCTGGTGTCTTTGGACCCAACACCAAAGTCTCAATACCTATGGGAATGTGTCCCACGGTTTTCCAGGCTGAACTCCATGCCATTGAGATTTGCGCTAAGCTAAACCTGGATACAGGTATTAAAGGCGCTAGGATATATATCTTTTCAGATAGCCAGGCAGCACTTAAAGCGCTATCGTCCAACATTATGGACTCTTTATCAGTTAAATGCTGCTACGATGCACTACAATCTCTTGCCAGACACAACAGTTAGGGCTGGCTCAGAATCTGCGTTCATAGGACCTGAACCTTACTGTGGTGTCAACTGGGCTACTGCCTGATCAATACTTGTGAACATAAACTTCGTCTGGCTCACTGGGAAAATGTTCCGGGGCCGAGACAATCCAAGCGATTAATCAGGCCTTTTTCCTACAAGGAAATCCTTAATGTAGATAAGGAAAGCATTAGGAAGCTGGTGAGCTTTCTCACAGGCCACTGCAGCCTGCGTTACCACCTTAACAAACTCAATCTGTGCCCAGAAACAGAATGTAGGTTCTGTTTAGAAGATGATTAATCCTCTGAGCACATTCTCTGTCAATGCCCAGCAGTACATTGGTTAAGGAGGCGTATTTTCCATAAAGAAATATGTTCATCAGCAGAGATGAGGTGCTCCGCTGCTTATCCTTCATAAGGGAGGTGGAACGTCTCTTGGCTTAGTATTACCCTTTGATACAATAGATCTTCTTAGGTCGCAGTGTCAGACATATGGGCAAGGGCCTTTAAAAAAAAATAAAAATCTCTACACGATAAGATAAAGGATGTCTATGTGGATTATCGAACTGTACTAATAGATAGTTTGGACAAACTTGAATCATCATCAGCAAAAGCCAAAAAAGCAACGACAGGAGGAGAACAGTTCTGTAGAATTAAATACGCAATTAGGGAAAAGGGAATTAAAGTTCTCAGTAACATAATTATCTAGATTTGCTGGCAGATATGTATGAAGATTGGAGGTCTTATATTTTTGTATTTCTTATACATAATGATATGAGATTGAAAAGTTAAATTTTTTTGAAATCGATTGTTTAGTAATGAAGTTGCATGGTCGACAATTTAATCTTTTCTTCAATCAAACAACTATGCATCAAGAAACCCCTTCATCTCTTAAAATGATTCTAGACACGTTTACAGAATGCCGGCATTCACTTCAAAATCTCGGACTTCCGGTTGAGCATTGGGCCTCAATCCTTATTTACTGCAAGCTGCAGAAGTTGCCTGCAACTACAGAACAGTTGTGGAAGAAAAAATTCAAAGGACAGGAGGAGAACAGTTCTGTAGAATTAAATACGCAATTAGGGAAAAGGGAATTAAAGTTCCCAGTAACATAATTATCTATATTTGCTGGCAGATATGTATGAAGATTGGAGGTCTTATATTTTTGTATTTCTTATACATAATGATATGAGATTGAAAAGTTAAATTTTTTTGAAATCGATTGTTTAGTGATGAAGTTGCATGGTCGACAATTTAATCTTTTCTTCAATCAAACAACTATGCATCAAGAAATCCCTTCATCTCTTAAAATGATTCTAGACACGTTTACAGAATGCCGGCATTCACTTCAAAATCTCGGACTTCCGGTTGAGCATTGGGCCTCAATCCTTATTTACTGCAAGCTGCAGAAGTTGCCTGCAACTACAGAACAGTTGTGGAAGGAAAAATTCAAAGGACTTACCCATTTTTCTGGAGTTTTCACAGATCCTGAAGGCCAGATTTAGGACATTAGAGGAAGTCGTAGAACAACAAGGGCAATAGAGTATTAGTCGACGAGCTTAATTCACATCAAGCCTAAGCACAAGAAGAAGTTTTGATGCAAGGTTTGCAATAAAGGTTCACACTCCCTTCGTACGTGTCAGCGATTTCTGGAAATGATGTGGATTCGTGGAAACCTTGCGTAATTAGAATAAAAGAATAAAGAAAACAAAATTTTACATTTTTTCATAATGCAAATAGTTATTATGAGTTCACACGAGAATTGAAAAAGAAATGAGTCTCGTTTATATTAAAAAGAAAGTTATTTGTTATTTATTGCAATACTATGAATTCAGGCGTCTCATATTGTAATATTCTTGCTAAGATTCGAAAGGTAAAAACGTTCCGCTACTGATTAATCTTTTTCGTTCTTTTCCAGTACCCCGAAAATCAAACAAATTCACTTTCTATCACACTTTAAAACTATCAAGTTCTTTATTATTTATCGCTTTGTAACTCTTTTACTAATCGACTTTATTATCAAATAACATTTATTTAAAACACCAATTCAATCTTCATCGCAATCCCCTAAATCTCTTTATATTTCATCTTGTACTCGTACAAATTCAACTCACTTCTACTATCGCTTAAATTCAGTTGTGTCACTTCCCAGTTTCCACGATAATTTCGAAAGCCTGAAAAGTGGACGTGAATATATAAATATTTGGTTTTAATAAAATTTTTCGATTTCATGTACATAATAGTGAAGTTATGAAAAGTGAGCGTGGAAAATTATTACACTTGTACTGTTTTTGTTCTCAATAATATAAAGTTTTCTCCTTCTAGTTTAAAATTTAAGATCCAAAAAATGATGACATACGGACGGACAGACATGGCCCGATCGTTTTTATACCTTATCATAAGGGAATATTAAGTTTAATACATAGTTTGTAATAGAGAAATAATGAAGGTAGACCCTATAAAGTAATAAAGTACACATATTTGTGATAAGTATCTATCAATAGCGAAGACGATAGAGTCACCCGGGTCCGTCCGTCTGTCCGAGTGTCACTACTTCTTGGAACTTGAATTTTGAGCTAGGAGGATGAAATTTGATATCTGGGCTTTTGAAAGTAAGTGTAAATTTTTTTTTAAATCCGCCCACTATCACACCCACTTTTTCATAATTTTACTAAATTATATGAAACCGAAAAATGTTGTTAAGACCAAATATTTAGGCATTCAGATTCCCTATAATTCACACATCAATAAAGTTTTGGCTACGCTCACTTTCAAAAATCCGATTTTGATGAAATTTTACATCTAACATCATCAAACGTTCAAAGTTATTGGCGTATTTCAGTGCAAAATGCAATATAGCCATACCCACTTTATAAGGGTTGCATAGGAAGGAGGATAGGGTATCGTACGATAGGTTCCAGACGGATTTTAGCTTTTCTGTATGTTTGATATTGGTACTGATAACGAATATGTATATTTCGTAGGGTCTATCTCAATTATTTCTCTGTTAAAAACATGTGTCAAACTTAACCTTCATCCCACCCTTGTGTAGAAAACTACACAAATACAATCTCTTTTCTTATTTTTCTCAAAAACCACTAATTGATAAATTCCGCAATTTTTTGACTTTATTAAAATCCTTATTTTATAAAGAAAAAAAAAATGTTCCCCATGAAAACAAGTTATAACGGTTGTCATTCATAAAATTACGTTGTCTACCCTCGTGTGTAGATTTCTACAGATACGGAAAATTAGTGCGTTTCATATAAAATGTCACGTCCATTTAGTCTTTTCGCAAGTGAACATTGTACGTATATATCGTGAATTTACATATTTTTACAATAATAATAATAAAAGAAACTTTGTCGAGAATTGAAGAAATGGAAGCATTTTTGAATGAAAGTGACGGTGATGATTGTGATGATAGTGATATTCTAGTGAAAATGTTGTTTATAACTATGACTTATGTATGTATATTCGTCAATACAAGTGAAATATGAATTAAAATTCTGGTTACTGGTATCTGCTATACATGTTATGTTTGGGAAATTAGACCATACTTGGGAAAATCGATTGGAGAAAAAAAGACAAGGCGAGAGTGTTCTTTTAGATCTCGTTGACGGTTGGAAAGTTCATAACATAACAATGAATAACTTTCAAAAAATCTTGTCAAAAGAAATTACAATGGTTGACACTGTGAGAAAAAAATAAAAGAAGCATCCCACCAAAGCTTCTTGAATGAAAAACATACAGAAAAGCTATAATCCGTCTGGAACGGATCGTATGATACCCTATCCTCCTTTCTATCGAGCCCCTATAACTTCGACCGTTTGAGTATGTTACATGTAAAATTTCGGTTTTTTGATGAAAAAGCCCCCAAAAAGTGGGCGTGGCCAAAATTGATGTATGAGCGAATTGTAGAAAATCTGAATATCTAAATATTTTGTCTTAACGAAATTTTTCGGTTTCATATAATTTAGTGAAGTTATGAAAAAGTAGGCGTGGCAGCGAGCGGATTTGAAAAATTTTTACGCTTGTACTGCTTCTTCTTCTCAAAAGCCAAGATATGTAGTTTCATCCTCCTAGCTCAAAATTTAAGGCCCAACAAGTGGTGACATACAGACAGACGGACGGACGGACGGACGGACGGACGGACATGGCTCGATCGTCTTCGCTATTGACACTGATCACGAATATAAAGTGCGGTTCACGCAAAATCTGTATGCCATCGGATGATTATTCCAGCGCTCATAGTGAAAAGTAACGAACTTTTATGACACACATTTTTATACCCTATCCTAAGGGTATATTAAGTTTGACACATAGTTTGTAACATAGAGAAATAATTGAGATAGACCCTATAAAGTATATATATTCGTGATCAGCATCAATAGCGAAATCGATTGAGCGATGACCGTCCGTCCGTCCGTCCGTCCGTATGTCACCGCTTTTTGATCCTTAAATTTTGAGCTACGACGATGAAATTTCATATCTGGCCTTCTGAGGAAAAGATACAGTACAAGTGTAAAAATTTTTTAAATCCGCCCACTGCCACGCCCACTTTTTCATAACTTCATTAAATTATATGAAACCGAAAAATTTTGTTAAAACCAAATATTTAGGCATTCAGATTCCCTACAATCCACTCATACAAAAGTTTTGGCCACGCCCACTTTTTGGGGGCGTTTTCATCATAAAACCGATTTTTGGGCCTTAAATTTTTAACTAGGACGCTGAAATTTCATATCTGGGGTTCTGATGAAAAGATACAGTAGAAGTGTAAATTTTTTTTACATCCGCCCACTGCCACGCCTACTTTTTTATAACTTCACTAAATTATATGAAACCGAAAAATTTTGTTAAGTCCAAATATTTAGGTATTCAGATTCCCTACAATTCACCCATAGAACAGTTTTGACCACGCCCACTTTTTGGGGGCGTTTTCATCAAAAAACCGATTTTAATAAAATTTTACATGTAACATCCTCAAACGTTCGAGTTTATAGCCATATTTGAGTACGAAATGCAATTTGGCCACGCCCACTTTATAGAGAGGAGGATAGGGTATCAGACGATCCGTTCCAGACGGATTGTAGCTTTTCTGTATGTTTTCTATAAAGCTTAACGGTTATTTGGTGCATTTTTTGTTTTGATTGAACATGTATCAGTGGTTCTGTGCGCAATGGAAGTTGAAAGTCGCAAAATAATAGTGAAGAAATTTATTGAAAATCCTTCGTGGTCGGGGTCAAAGATTGCAAAGATATTAAAATTACCGAAAACTACCGTGTGCAGTGTTATAAAACGGTATAAAGAAACGCTGAGTATCGAAAGAGCCAAAAAAAAAAGTTAAGAAAACGGGATGTAAGAACTCAAAACTAGTCTCAAAGGTAATGAGATCTGTGAAACGCGATCCCAGGCTATCGGACAATGATCGAGCAAAAAAATTCCATACAACTAAGAGTACAGCAAGGCGTATACGTTTAAAAGGAGGGTTTAAATCGTATTGTGCAATAAAATACCCCAACCGGTCTGATAAACAAAATCTAGTAGCGAAAAAACGGGCTAGAATTCTTTGTGACAAACTTTTAACCAAATTCAAAGGCTGGTTAGTAATGGACGATGAAACGTATGTTAAATTTGACCTTAAGCAGATACCAGGTCAAAAATTTTATGTTTCAACGAATCATGGCAATGTCCTTTCTAAGTTTAAGTACATAAAAGTAAATAAATTTGCTAAGAAGGCAATGGTTTGGCAGGAAATCTGCAGTTGTGGTATGTGGATGACTTCGGATATTTACATCAAGGAGTACCTAAAAAAACGACTTCTGCCTTTCATTCGTCAACACCATACAGCAGTAACGTTTCGGCCTGACTTAGCCAGTTGTCACTATTCCAGGGCTGCCATGGAGTGTTACAATAGCAACAACGTGGATGTTGTACCCAAAAGCATGAATCCACCAAACTGCCCCCAGCTTCGACCAATAGAAAAATATTAAACAATTGTTAAATTTAAATTGAGGAGGAATGCAGGAATTTTGAAAAATTTTAATTCAATGTTAATTAAATGGAACCATGTTGCAGCAAAAGTCAACAGGAAAGATGTTCAGAAGCTTATGGGGTCCATCGGGAAAAACACCCGAAATTTTTTACACAGCAAAGAAATTTAAGATTAATTTTAATATTACTTTTAAGCTTAATAAATAACTTTTAATTTGAGGTATTATTTGTTTTTCTCGAAGTGTTGGTTAAAAAGTTATAATAGCATATACGCGTACAGATTTTGCGTGAACCGCACTTTATATACTTTATAGGATCTATCTCGATTATTTCTCTATGTTACAAACTAAGTGTCAAACTTAATATACCCTTAGGATAAGGTATAAAAAGAATACAAATACGTATTTCGCGCGACAGGTCCATTGGATCTAGGGCCTAGTTTCTCAGAACCATTCGTGTTGTGAGTGTTGTATTTTGTATTCCTTTACACGAATGGAAGGGGCCTACTGTTTAACGCCGTGTCCAAAGGGCTATTTGTTAGCTTTTTCATGTCAGTTATACTCTCAGATATTTGTCAAACGCTCTCGAGAGGTGGAGCCGTAAAAGAAATTTTAGGTGTTGTCTGGGGATCGAACCTCTAACCGCTCGCGCTGTAGTCCAACGCACTAACCACTTCAGCTATGGCGCCCACATTTAACTGTTGTTAAAGCCGATGGATTATTATTTATTCCAACTTTGAGAGCTTTGCATAAATCATCTGAAAACTCTATTCACCCTCACTGACTATGTTATGCGTGAACTCATCAGCTATACCTTGAGCCTGCGATAGTTGAGGCTGGGGGATTGTGTTCTTTCGGCTGTATGGGTTCCACCGAATAGGATTAACAATAGACTTAAGGTAATTGGTATATTTTTCAGTTATATTAACACATGAATAGTGAAAACTGCTTGCAATCATTGTAATTTATTTTTGATAAACAATTGCGATCAATTTTCTGTGAACACATCGAATAACTCATCTCATAAAACTTTATCGTTAGTATCGGTTCTTTGTGATGCGCACTAATGGTATATTAAGAACGAAATAAATTATTATCATATTTTAATTTAAAATTCTCACGCTCCAAAACAAAAACCTATATTAAGTTTGACACATAGTTTGTAACATAATCAAGATAGACCCTATAGAATATATACATATGTATATTCCTAATCAGTATCAATAGCTAAGACTATTGAGCCATGTCTGCCCGTCCGTCCGTCTGTCTGTCCGGCCGTATGTCAGCACTTTTTGAGCTTTAAATTTTGAGCTAGAAGGTTGAAGTTTTGTATCTGAGCTTTGGAGAAAAAAGCAGTACCAGGGTAGACAGTGGTTTAAAATCCGCCCACTTCACTAAATTATATGAAACCGAAAATTTTTGTTAATACCAAATATTTAGATATACAGAATGTCTACAATTCACCCATAGATCAATTTTGACCACACCCAGTTTTTGGGGGCGTTATCATCAAAAAACCGATTTTGATGAAATTTTACTTGCAACATCCTCAAACGTTCGAAGTTATCGTCATATTTCAGTACAAAGTGCAATACGGCCACGCTCACTTTATAAGCGCTGCATAGGAAGGAGGATAGAGTATCATATGATCCTTTCCAGACGGATTGTAGTTTTTATACCCTATCCTAAGGGTATATTAAGTTTGACACATAGTTTGTAACATAGAGAAATAATCGAGATAGACCATATAAAGTATATATATTCGTGATCAGCATCAATAGCGAAATCGATTGAGCGATGACCGTCCGTCCGTCCGTCCATCCGTATGTCACCGCTTTTTGATCCTTAAATTTTGAGCTAGGACGATGAAATTTCATATCTGGGCTTCTGAGAAAAAGATACAGTACAAGTGTAAAAATTTTTTAAATCCGCCCACTGCCACGCCCACTTTTTCATAACTTCATTAAATTATATGAAACCGAAAAATTTTGTTAAGACCAAATATTTAGGCATTCAGACTCCCTACAATCTACTCATACAAAAGTTTGGGCCACGCCCACTTTTTGGGGGCGTTTTCATCATAAAACCGATTTTTGGGCCTTAAATTTTTAACTAGGACGCTGAAATTTCATATCTGGGCTTCTAACGAAAAGATACAGTAGAAGTGTAAATTTTTTTTACATCCGCCCACAGCCACGCCTACTTTTTTATAACTTCACTAAATTATATGAAACCGAAAAATTTTCTTAAGACAAAATATTTAGGTATTCAGATTCCCTACAATTCACCCATAGAAGAGTTTTGGCCATGCCCACGTTTTGTGGGCGTTTTCATCAAAAAACCGATTTTGATAAAATTTTACATGTAACATCCTCAAACGTCCGAGGTTATGGCCGTATTTGAGCACGAAATGCAATTTGGCCACGCCCACTTTATAGAGAGGAGGATAGGATATCAGACGATCCGTTCCAGACGGATTGTAGCTTTTCTGTATGTTTCTATATGTTTTTATTGCATTTTTGAACTGATGAGTATTAAATATTAAGTTAACACTCTAATATAATGCTGCTCGAATAAAGTGCTTGTAAATGCCATTAAATTCACTGAACTAACAAAGATCTGCATAGATTCCAACAGTAGAAATAACACTGTCGATTTTGATACAAACAGAAGACTCCAATGCACAGCTTTTGCCAGAAAAAGCGACATCCAATACACCATAGAATGAAGACCAAGTACATGTTTGGAACATTTATAAAAGCCTTTCAACGCTAATTTAAAAGGAAGTGATTTAAGCTATAATCTACACTGTAACTTCGCATGCCTTGTAGCATGGACTGTAGCGACACCCAAGCAAGTAACTAAACACGCCGTAACATTTTGTTTGTAAAATTTTTTAAAACAAAAACTTTCTTTATTCCATAATGCATTTTTACTTAAAACTAACATTTTGTGAAAGTTTATTTAATATCTACTCTGCATTAGCCCACGGGACATACAATTCGTTACCGCCCAAATAACCAATTGCAATTTAGGTACATATTTGTAATTGCTGATTTGGTTCACCTACTAAATTACAAACTGTCTGAAACTCCTTTGTTATTACCGAGCTATAACAAGTGTCACGCCGCAAGAAAATAAACATACCTCCAGTAGCAATACGCACATGTATGTAGGTACGTGGCTATAACAGCTCCCAAATGTAACATAACAATGAACAAAAGTGGAATCGTTTTATGTGTCCGGAAATTTATTCGCGATCTATTTTAATAGTGCCTCGATTCGAATTAAACTGTTTTTCAGCTACAGACATTTTCATAGGTAAAAAGAAGTCCATCCAATAATTATTTTGATTGCCTGCATACACATACATTTTGTGATGGTATGATATTTATAATTGATTCACGAACTTGAAATGCTTTTATATAAATTGAGTAAGTTGTAGTAAGAATTGATATATACATAT
This sequence comes from Xylota sylvarum, assembly GCA_905220385.1. Classification (NCBI taxonomy): domain Eukaryota; kingdom Metazoa; phylum Arthropoda; class Insecta; order Diptera; family Syrphidae; genus Xylota; species Xylota sylvarum. The sequence continues at coordinate 61,795,132 of LR999957.1, read as the reverse complement.
ATATGTACATACGGAAGAAATTTTACATACGTACATGGTATGTAATATTTCTTCCGTCCTTAGAATTTCTTCTGAAGTATATTTATGAAATCTTTTAATATACCAACTTCTACAGACATTTACTTCTAGGAAAACTTTAAGGGGAAAGAATGTGTGGGTGCAGTGATTGTTACCTTTAGTAGCAACATGTCCATTGTTAAGGAATTTTATATTTCATAAAGCTATAGCTGTGCATTTAAAATGGTATTCTAGAGTTAAGAACAATCCAATTAAAGGACCTAATATAAAAGAATTTAATTTTGCTAAGGCTAACTATGTTGAACTAAATAAATACTTTCTTTCAATCGATTGGAAGAGTTTTCTTTCTGATATGCTCATTGAGAATGTTTATGAAAAGTTTTTAAATTGTTTATTTGAGGGTTTCACTCTTTTTGTTTCGCGTAAACGAATAAGTGGCTAAATTACCTTGGTTTAATCAAAGACTTAGTAATTAAAAAAATGTTAAAAATAATTATTTAAGTTATTTAAAAAAACAAATGCCGGGTCTGATAAAACTCGATATTGCCAATTACGTCGGGAATTTGATTGCCTCAATAAATTTTTGTATAAGCAATATATGATGAACATTCACTCTGAGGTATGTTATAATCCCAAGGCGTTTTGGACGTGCATAAACGGAAAACGAAAGTTATCTGGTTTTTACGAAAATATGCAGTACAAAGGCCAAACCTCTACTGATTTGGCGGATACGTGCAATTTTGTTGTCGATTACTTTCAGTCGGTATATAAGGTTAGTCCAAATGTAGTTTTACGTTCAAATAATTCTATGGCTTCTAACGAAAGCCTAGGTGTATTTTTTCTTTCCTTAGATGGTGTCGCAAATGGTATTTCAGTAATAAAGGACAGTCTGAACTCCGGTCCGGACAAAATTCCGTCATTTCTTCTTAAACAGTGCAAGAAATAGCTGCCTGAGCCTCTTCCTCTAATTTTTAATTTATCTTTATCCTCGGGAATTTTCCTAGATGAATGGAAGGTCTCGTTTATAAGTCTTATTTTCAAATCTGGGCTGAGACATAAAATTGAAAATTATCGTTGAATCTCCAAAATATCAGCTATTCCAAAATTTATTTGAATAAATAGTTAAACAAACATACAGAAAAGCTACAATCCGTCTGGAACGGATCGTATGATACCCTATCCTCCTCTCTATAAAGTGGGCATGGCCAAATTGCATATTGTACTCAAATATAGCTATAATGTCGAACGTTTGAGGATGTTACATGTAAAATTTTATCAAAATAGGTTTTTTGATGATAACGCCCCCAAAAAGTGGGCGTGGCCAAAACTTTTGTATGGGTGGATTGTAGGGAATCTGAATGCCTAAATATTTGGTCTTAACAAAATTTTTCGGTTTCATATAATTTAGTGAAGTTATAAAAAAGTAGGCGTGGCAGTGGGCGGATGTAAAAAAATTTTACACTTGTACTGTATCTTTTTCTTGGAAGCCCAGATATGAAATTTCAGCGTCGTAGATAAAAATTTAAGGCCCAAAAATCGGTTTTGTGATGAAAATGCCCCCAAAAAGTGGGCGTGGCCAAAACTTTTGTATTGGTGGATTGTAGGGAATCTGAATGCCTAAATATTTGGTCTTAACAAAATTTCTCTATGTTACAAACTATGTGTCAAACTTAATATACCCTAAGGATAGTGTATTAAAATTGAATTTTCACTGATATCTCCTTCCCAGCACGGATTTACGACTAGAAAATCAACGACAACCAATTTAGTGTTGTTTACAAATTATGTTTTGAATTCCTTGGAATCTGGTTTTCAGGTTGATGTTATTTACACTGACTTTGTAAAGGCGTTTGATACTGTTTGCCATAAAATATTGATACGAAAAGTTCAAGACTTTGGTATTCACTCTTCACTTCTTAAATGGATTTCTGACTATTTAATAAAGACGAAACAAATAGTTAAAATTCACGGTGTTCAATCGAAATCCATTAATGTCCCTTCTGAACTACCACAAGGCAGCCATCTTGGCCCTTCATTATTTAACATTTTTGTTAACGAGATTCCTTCTCTGGTACGTTTTGCAAAATGTTTAATGTATGCGGACGATATTAAGATTTTTGCAAGAATAAAACAAAATGACTGCATTAATTTACAACAAGATTTAAGTAATATTGAAAAATGGTGTGAGGAACATTTTTTACCACTCAACATTAACAAATGTCAATTACTTTTGATTATATTATAGCAAAGGCCAACTCAATGTTCGGTTTTCTTAAAAGGAACTGCAAGGATTTCACGAACCCCTTTGCTAGTAAATCTGTTTACATGTCTCTCGTTCGTCCCTTTTTATACCCTATCCTAAGGGTATATTAAGTTTAACACATAGTTTGTAACATAGAGAAATAATCGAGATAGACCCTATAAAGTATATATATTCGTGATCAGCATCAATAGCGAAATCGATTGAGCGATGACCGTCCGTCCGTCCGTCCGTCCGTCCGGACGAGCTAGGACGATGAAATTTCATATCTGGGCTTCTGAGAAAAAGATACAGTACAAGTGTAAAAATTTTTGAAATCCGGCCACTGCCACGCCCACTTTTTCATATCTTCACTAAATTATATGAAACCGAAAAATTTTGTTAAGACCAAATATTTAGGCATTCAGATTCCCTACAATCCACCCATACAAAAGTTTTGGCCACGCCCACTTTTGGGGGCGTTTTCATCACAACCGATTTTTGGGCCTTAAATTTTTAACTAGGACGCTGAAATTTCATATCTGGACTTCCAAGAAAAAGATATAGTACAAGTGTAAACTTTTTTTACATCCGCCCACTGCCACGCCTACTTTTTTATAACTTCACTAAATTATATGAAACCGAAAAATTTTGTTAAGACCAAATATTTGGGTATTTACATACCCTACAATTCACCCATAGAACAGTTTTCGCCACGCCCACTTTTTGGGGGCGTTATCATCAAAAAACCTATTTTGATAAAATTATACATGTAACATCCTCAAACGTTCGACATTATAGCTATATTTGAGTGCAAAATGCAATTTGGCCACGCCCACTTTATAGACAGGAGGATAGGGTATCATACGATCCGTTCCAGACGGATTGTAGCTTTCTGTATGTTTAGAATATGCTGCAATAATATGGGAACCAGCATATGAAGTTCAAAGAAATCGTATTGAAAATTTACTAGATTTTTAATATGGCAACTCAAATGGAATTTAGATGTAATGCCTTCGTATTCCACCAGATGTGCTCTTTTCGGCCTATATGCTCCAAAAACGACGTATTGTTCATTGTGTAATGTTGATACATATATGACGTTTTCGCGTGCCGTATTAAATGTCCTGGAATTCTTGAATTAATTGCTATTTATGCACTAGAAAGAACAATTCGATCTCGAGATTTGCTTTACATTCCTAGACATAACTATAATTATGCAGCAAATGAACCAATCACTAGATGTATTATACTATTTAATACTTATGATGATATTGTTGATTTATATTTTGATAGACGTAATTTTAAAAAAACTATTATAAATTGAATTCTGTAATCTGCTAGAGATAAGCTCGGTAGATAAATAAATAAATAAATAAGTTTATATCTTTACCCAACGAGTAAAAGATAAAGTTTAACTCATAGTTTCTAACATAGAGAAATAATTGAGGTAAACATACATATATACATATGTAGTTTGTACGAGTACTTTGTAACAAAAAAAAAAAATACAAATTTTTGGCGCGACAGGTCCATGAGACCCAAGGCCTAGCTTCTCACAACCACTCGTGCTGTGCGTGTTATATTCTTTACACGACTGCCTACTGTTTAATGCCGGATCCGAACGGCAGTTTTTTGTTTTGAGAAGCTTTTTCATGACAGTTTTACTCTCGGATGTTTGTCAAACGCTCGCGATAGGTGGGGCCGTGAAAGAAATTTTAGGTTTTTGGTTGGGGATTGAACCTGGAACCCCTCGCTCCGTAGTCCAACGCACTATCCACTTGAGCCACGGCGCCCACAAGAGTACTTTGTAACACAGAGAAATAATTGAGATAGACCCTACAATCCTAAATTTTATAAAATTCGAAAATTAAAGAAGAGCGGGTGATGGTGAAAATCATACGACTTTTTTCGTATGACTAAAACCGGATAACGAGAAACGGGACTAATGCCGGTTGTATGACCGCAACGCAACGCATCAATTTCGAGTTCAAAGCAAGAACATACAGAAAAGCTACAATCCGTCCGGAACGGATCGTATCATATCCTATCCTCCTCTCTATGTAGCTTTTATAAAGTGGGCGTGGCCATATTGCATTTAGTACTGAAATACGACGATAACTTCGAACGTTTGAGGATATTACATGTAAAATTTCATCAAAATCGGTTTTTTAATGATAACGCACCAAACAATTGGGCGTGATTTAAGTTCTTAAATGAATCGGGGACATATTTAGTAAAAAAATTTTTTTTTTTTTTAAATATAATAAACCATTATTTAGTAAGCGCTGTGTAAAAATTTCTTAATGACGGTAATATTAACCCCCGTTTTCCCACTTAGACCTCCCTTCTTATCGAACATATATAGGTTACAAGGAATTACTGTGCAAAATTTCAAGTTTCTACGTCTAGGACTTTTACCAGCCTTAGAGCTTTGAATTTTATAGTATTTAAGATAAGATTAAGATAAGATAAGATAAATAAGATAAGATAAGATAAGATTTCGGTTTCTAGATCGTCGTTCAGATTATTAGATTATTAGGATTAGATAGGCGACACGAAGCCGCCTAGACCTGAAGATAGTAAAGGCAGCTACTACTTAATAATTACAATGCAGAAGAACCTCGAAGAAGGATCCTGTCCTGAAATATGTAAAACACAACATTTGGTTCTACACCGAAAGAAAAGAAGCTTCCAGGAAAACCATCCTCTTATCGACCAATATGTCTATTGGACACCATGGAAAAGATCAAAAATAATGTGCAACCGATTACTTGCAGTAGAGAAAGGAGCTCGGATCATCAATTTGGCTTCAGAAAAGCGCGATCTACTGTCGATGCCATAGTTGTCGATATCGTAGAAACTGCCTTCGAATGAGAAAAATGGCTTTACGGGACAGAGGAGTACTTTGGATTAGTAACGCTCTGTATTAAAAATGCATTTAACTCTGTAAACTAGTCGTTCAGTAGAAGATGCCTTGCCAGTATGGATGAGCCATACCACTTCCGGCTTATAGTTACCAATTATTTCAACAACAGGAAGCTGAGGTACAATACCAGTGAAAATACTACAACATCACTAGAAGTCCCACAGCGATCGGTCATAGGGCCACTATGGAACATCATTTACGACGGACTCCTGCGACTAACGCTACCTAGCGGAGTAACGATACTCAGATTTGTTGACGACGTTACCCTTGTGATTTGTGACGGTATCTAAACAGATCAACGCAGTAGTATCCGCTACAAATAGCTTTGCCGAATAAAGATTGACTGGTATCCCCCGGACTAGAACTGATCGAACATAAAACAGTACGTTTAGTAACTAGGCAACAACCCTATGCCGGGATGAATCGCAAATGTCAATAGCACGGGCTAGTTTGATCGTGATCACGAATATACGTACAAATATATGTATATACTTTGTAGGGTCTATCTCGATTATTTCTCTAAATGTGCCCTTAGAATAGGGTATTAGAACATACTCTAACACGCACCCACAGACAAACTTCCGTGCATTCGTACCAACATACATCTCCGGACACGCGGACAAAGAGAGAAGCAACTACGGCTTAAAACTGCTCTATGGTGAAATGCCTAAAGGCGCAACCGGCGTTATCTGGGGTTGGGTGCAGAATTGGTTTTAGTGGGTTAAAGTCCCTGTCCCACACTAAAGCTTTCGATTCGCAAAGCCAAAGGCTTTCCAAAAGTTTACTATCGAGTTAAGAAACATATTATTTTTTTGCTGGGAAGGCGGAGGTGGAATACATGGTATTGTGTTTAATTGTATTAAAAAGACATACATACATAGGTACACGCATATGCACATTATGTGCACACATATAAATATGTATATATGGACTACATAGAATCTACACAAAACGCAATATATTTATGTGCTTCATACAATACAAGCTTTGTACTGTTATGTAAACAAAAAAACAATGAACAAATTTAAAAAGATATTCAAATGAAATAAAACTGTTTTCAAGGGGATGAGAAGACAACAAAAGGCTTTTTGAAGGATTGCTTTTGCCATGAGTAAATATTGTGTATGTCTAAGACGATGTAGTATGTACAACAAACACAGGGTTTCCTAAACGAAATTTATCAATTAACTGCTTTAGAATTCTTAGCAGCAGCGGCTTGAGGACTTTGGAGTATTTTAACTTCAGTCGATTGAGCAACCTTTTTTCAAACTCTTTCAGTAGTTTTTTCCTTTCCATATAATACCCTTAAACTATATATGTAAATTAAGTTAAAAAAAAAAACATAATAAAACATACAGAAAAGCTACAATCCGTCTGGAACGGATCGTATGATACCTCTATGTGGCCCTTATAAAGTGGGCGCGGCCATATTCAAAAATTTTTACACTTTTACTGCAACTTTTTCTTAGCATCCCAGATATGAAATTTCATCCTCCTAGCTCAAAATTTAAGGCTTAAAAAGCGGTGATATACGGACGGACGGTCATCGCTCAACCGATTTTGCTTTGATGCTGATCATGAATATGTATACTTTATAGGGTATACCCCACTTGGTATTAGCCTTTGACATAAAGTCGCCAGAGATCTGACCCTCCGCCTCGCTAGTTCATCAGTCCGGCTACTGACTTACTTAGGTGGCGCTACAGCCAACCATGAAACTTCTTCCGTTAGCGCTATCTTTGACTAACTGTCTCCAGTTGCCCATTCCAAGTTGGTCGAGGTCCTCTTCCTTGTGCGCGCCACCTAAGGCGAGGTCTACTGCGTTTGGATTGATGTCCATTCGCTCTATATGTCCTAGCCATCTTAGACGATTGATGCACACTTTTCTGACAAGATAGATGTCGCTGTACAGCTCGTAGAGTTCGCTGTTAATTCTCCTCGTCCAAATCCCGTCAACGCAAACAGGACCGAAAATCGTCCGAAGAATCTGGCGTTCAGAACGACCAAGGATATCTTCATCCGCCTTCGTTAACGTCCGGTAGGCCGTACGGTCCACCAGCTTTGTTGGACTTCAGTTAAGATATTGCTATCCTCACTTCATTCTGGTCAGGTGGATGGAAGTCTTGATTGTCATCGTCCAGGTTGAATGATTCGTTCTGCCTGACAGTCTGCAAAAGTGGTTTGTCTATTAATCAGCACCGATTGCAACTCAACGACAAGGTTTTCTTGTTCATCTCTACAGGTCTCTGTTCGGGTCTTGTTGACTTGACACATTCTTTTCACCTTTTGGTAAAACTTCCGAACATTGTTCCTGGAGTAGAACCCCTCTAATTCCTCGATCTCGCGCTTCTCGTGCTCTTACTTTTTCCTGCGGGGAAGCCCATGTTCTTCCCTCCTCCTTTGTTCATAGAGATCACGAGCCGTTCTCGTCCTCCTGCGCGTTCGGCAAAGATTCTGGCGGTTTGTTGCGATTCCAGCCATTCAACGTTAAATCTCCTAACAGTATTTTCTCGTTGTTGTGGTGTTTGAGTTATCCATAGACGTACCTTGGCTGCAATTAGGTAGTGGTCCGAGTCTATATTGGGCGCTCGGAATGATCGGACATCTATCCGACCTGGTGTCCTTTAGGGTATGCTTTCCAATGGTGCTCCCAAAGATGTACTTCTTTCCTATTTTGGCATTAAAATGAACTAGGACGATTTTAACGTCATACTTAGGATATTGCTTATACGTCTTGTCGAGGAGCTCGTACAAACACTTTTTAGTAGCATCATCTCTTTCCCCTGGGGGCGAGAGCGCATATCAGGCTAATGTTGTTCCGATGCCTGCCGCATACAAGGAATCCGCACCCAAATAGACACTGCTTCTTTCTCTGTAGCAATAACCGTAGTATATGTCACAGTTTTTCATCTTTCTTTTGCCCTGCCCATGCTACCGCACTTGATATCTGCGTGATATTTGCATTAGCAGTCTAGCGCCTCCGGTAATTGTTCGGCTGCACGCGGCCTGTTCATGGTCCGAACATTCCAGGTGCATATCCGAGCGTCGTTGTCCTTTTTTCGTTTTGCAGGGTCGCCAACAATGCATCCGTTCTTTTCCGAGGCAAAACCAAGTTCTTTTTACGGAACATGGAGGACCAGTTCCCTGTTATACTCCTAGGACGAGTGCCGGATCTTCCGGAGTTAGTAACCCACTTCGGTGATATAAGCGCTTCCGTGTGCCCATTAACGGTTCACCCGCCACCATCTCTTTTCCAACACCCTGGTTCAATATTGGTGATCCGTATAGACCTGGGATTCAAGTCTGTCGGCCTGACTGGAACTGTAGACGCCAACGTTGATTCCATCTAGGCAATTCGCCCGCTGCCGAGTAGTCGAGATAGATCCTATAAATTATCATATATACTCATGATCAGTATCAAGACGACGTGATTAGAACCGAAGATGATTGAGCCATGTCTGTCCGTATGTCTGTGTGTCTGTATGTCACCACTTTTCCGGCTTAAATTTTGAGCTAGGGGGATGAAATTTCATTTCTGTATGCCAAGCCCACCCTAGTAGGCTTGATTCAAAGGAAGCAAGATAGAGTATTATGCCATCCGTTCCACACGAATTGTAGCTTTTCTGTACGTTTAAGAAACAACTGCTTGCTTTTTTTGCCAGCTGCCGCCTGGAGCAAGAGGAAGTGCTTTAGTGAGTATGCAAATATTACAACGGATAATGCATCACTTCATCCATATCTACTACTTACTGTGTCTATAGAGCTGTATGTCATATCAGAACCGCCAAATATTAATTTCGATTGCATATTTTTTATACCCTATCCTAAGGGTATATTAAGTTTGACACATAGTTTGTAACATAGAGAAATAATCGAGATAGACCCTATAAAGCATATATATTCGTGATCAGCATCAATAGCGAAATCGATTGAGCGATGACCGTCCGTCCGTCCGTCCGTCCGTCCGTATGTCACCGCTTTTTGGGCCTTAAATTTTGAGCTAGGACGATGAAATTTCATATCTGGGCTTCTGAGAAAGAGATACAGTACAAGTGTAAAAATTTTTGAAATCCGCTCACTGCCACGCCCACTTTTTCATAACTTCACTAAATTATATGAAACCGAAAAATTTTGATAAGACCAAATATTTAGGCATTCAGATTCCCTACAATCCATCCATACAAAAGTTTTGGCCACGCCCACTTTTTGGGGGCGTTTTCATCATAAAACCGATTTTTGGGCCTTAAATTTTTAACTAGGACGCTGAAATTTCATATCTGGGCTTCCAAGAAAAAAATACAGTACAAGTGTAAAATTTTTTTACATCCACCCACTGCCACGCCTACTTTTTTATAACTTCACTAAATTATATGAAACCGAAAAATTTTGTTAAGACCAAATATTTGGGTATTTAGATTCCCTACAATTCCCCCATAGAAGAGTTTTGGCCACGCCCACTTTTTGGGGGCGTTTTCATCAAAAAACCGATTTTGATAAAATTTTACATGTAACATCCTCAAACGTTCGAGGTTATAGCCATATTTGAGTACAAAATGCAATTTGGCCACGCCCACTTTATAGAGAGGAGGATAGGGTATCATACGATCCGTTCCAGACGGATTGTAGCTTTTCTGTATGTTTTTTTTTTGTGCTGGTATAGCCCTCTGTTGGTTATGTTCTTCAAATCTGAAGGTCTTTATGTCCTGACGATTTAACACAAACTACGTATTAAGCATTTGTATTTTTGTATACGGTCCCCGATATTCATTTTCCAATTGCTATTTTATATCTTCACCCAAACTCTCAAAGACGTAGTGGATTCAACAACTAGTAAAGATTAGCATTATTGCATATTGCAGATCTCAATGAGATAAATTAGATACAGAAGCTTACTTTATCTGGTTCCAAAATCTTTCGTCTTCCTATAGTCCCTGTAAGCTGAGTGGAATGTAGGATGAATGTAAGCAGCTACCGTCTTTATGTTTGAGAAGGATGTTGGCCCTCGGATTTCGTGGAGCAGTAGATGGAGGTAATAGCACTCGGCGTTCTTCGAATGAATAATATAAAGCCTACCGAGAATTTGATCTTTTTTTTTTATCCAGAGTGCTCGGGTACTTCCGCCCCCTGCTTCATCTTACAAAATTGTTATTTCTCCAGACATAATAAAATACCTTGTAGTACAAAGGTACATACATATGTATGTACTTGCAGAAGTAATTGATTTTGCTTCATTTTTGATTGTTTCCATAACGTTATCTTCTGAAAAGTATACTCTTTCTTCATCTTCCAAATGTACACTTAAATGCATAACAGATGGAAATCATTCATTTCGGTCTCTGAACTGCAGGTCTCATATGTACATATGTATATGTATTTAGTATTACCTCATCATGATTTTTTTCAAGTGCAAATCCTTGGTCTATTCCCTTATTAATATCCCAATTAATAAAATTGCAAACGTGCTAAATGTTTTCACTGATACAGAAGCACGGGCGGATTTCAAAAAATTTTACACTTTTTTAAAACATTATTCATAGCCACGCCCACTTTTTAAGGGCTTTTTCATAACAAAAACTATTTTGATGAAATTTTTCATGTAAAATTCGTAGTTATCGTAGTAATTCGAGCAAAAAATGCTGTATGCCGCGCCCACATTATTAGAGCTTCATAGAAAGGAGGTGGCCAAAGGGCAGTGATGTGGAACGTATGGGAACACAAGCGTTCTCGCCTTAGCCTCTCACTATCAACTCCTACTCTACACCTCCACGATGGCGGCTGCTGGATGCCTAGTACCTCAACTGGAGATTGGGTAACCGACCCCTTTGGTAGGTTGTTGGTGGCACCGAACGAGAGAGGGAGGAGGAGTGTCTTCTCACTAAGGCACCTTCTCTTGCTTCAGGCGGCGGCGGACGAATTCTCTAAATGGAATCAACGGTGTCGTCAACCAGTTCCAGTTAGGCCGAACTATTAGTGTTAACCCTATATGAGCTGCTTCGACATATTCGAATCCCAGGTCTATAGGGATTTTCAATACTGAGTCAGGGTGTTGGAATAGAGTTGGTGGGGGATGAACCCTTAATGGGCCAACGGCAGCGCTCACATCCCCGAAGCGGGGTACTGACTCCGGAAAAACCGGCCCTCCAGGTTGGGGGTTGTGCGTCGGGGTAACTTCCTTACCACGTAAAAAAACCAGTAGTTGCGAAGCAACGACAAGCCTCGGTTAAGGATGATCCCATTGTTGACGACCCCAGCAAACGAAATAAGGACAACGAACTTCGGATCTGCACGTGGAATATACGGACCCTTAACAGGCCGCGTGCAGACAAACACCTAGCAGAGGCCCTAGACTGCTACAATGAAGATATCACCGCCATCCAGGAAGTGCGATGGGATGGCCCGGGCAAAAAGAGGATGAAAAACTGTGACGTATACTACGGTGATTGCTACAGGGAACAAAAACAGCGCTTATTTGGATGTGGGTTCGTCATACGCGGCAGACTTAGGCAAGAAGTCTTGAGCTTTCGACACGTGAACGAGCGTCTTATGACAATCCGCATCAAGGCTAAATTCGTCAACGTAAGCATAATATGCGCACATGCCCCCACAGAGGACAAGGACGACGCCACCAGAGAAAGTTTCTACGAGCTCTTCGACAAAACGTACGAGCAATGTCCTAAGTATGACAAGGCGATTTTAACGCCAAGATAGGAAAGGAGGACATCTTTGGTAGGACGATTGGAAAGCACAGCCTACGCGACACCACGTCTGGCAACGGACTTAGGCTTATTGACTTTGCGGCGGGGCGAAATGTCAGTATAGCAACACGGTTTCCTCATTGCAATTTCCACAAGGGGACATGGCGATCTCCTGATCATCAAACGGTCAATCAAATTGACCACATTGCGATCGACGCAAGGCATGCCTCCAGTATTCTGGATGTCCGAACCTTTCGAGCAGCCACCATGGACTCGGATCACTACCTTGTTGCCGCCAAGGTACGAATGCGGATATTCCAAACGCTACAACTAAGAAGAACTACTGTGAGAAGATTTGACATCGAAAAGCTGCAATCGCAAGAGATCGCCAGAACCTTCGCCGAACGCGTATCCCGAAATCTCTCAACGACTCCTATGCCGCCTGCATCAAGCGCCGAAGACCAGTGGCGCCAAGACCAGCGTGGCAGTGGGCGGATTTCAAAATTTTTTACACTTGTACTGCATCTTTTTCTCAGAAGCCCAGATATGAAATTTCATCGTCCTAGCTCAAAATTTAAGGCCCAAAAAGGGGTGACGGACATGGCTCAATCGTTTTCGCTATTGATATTGATCAAGAATATAATACTTTATAGGGTCTATCTCGATTATTTCTCTATTTTACAAACTATGTATCAAACTTAATATACCCTTAGGATAGGGTACAAAGAGCATGAGAAGCGCGCGATCGAAGATATTGAGAGATTATACTCCAGGAACAATGTACGGAAGTTTAACCAACAGGTGAAACGAACGTGTCAAGCCAACAACACCCGTACAGAAGCCTGTAGAGATGAGGAAGGAAACCTTGTAGTAGAGTCACAGTCGGTGCTGGAATTTGGAATTTCTTCTGCAGACTGTATAACGGCGATGAAGACCAACATCCCACTGTCAGGCAGAATCAACCATTCAATCTAGACGATGATGATAGCCAAAACTTCCGTTCACCTGACCAAAACGAAGTAAGGATAGCAATATCCAAACTTAAGTCCAACAAGGCTGCTGGACCTGACGGCTTACCAGCCGAGCTGTTCATAGCAGCTGGAAATGACCTGGTAGAGAGCATACACCAACTCATTTCTAAAATTTGGTCAGATGAGTGTGGATGGAATCTCAGCACCGTTTGCCCGATCCACAAGAAAGGAGATCCCCTCAATTGTGCCAATTACAGAGGTATCAGTCTCCTTAACATCGCGCACAAGATTCTATCTGCCATATTGTGTGAATGTCTGAAACCCTTCGTCAACCTGATTGGGCCCTATCAGTGTGGTTTCAGACCAGGTAAGTCCACAATCGATCAAATCTTCACACTTCGGCAGATCCTGGAAAAAACTCAAGAAGTCCAAATCGATACCCACCATCTTTTTATCGATTTCAAGGCCGCATATGACAGCATTTATAGAGCCGAGTGATACAGAGCCATGTGTTGTTGTGCAGAATGACGATGGAGAATTCTAGCTGCTCCATCAAGGTCTGTCAAAAAAGGATTTAGACAAGGTGACGCACTGTCATGTGATTTTTTTAACATCGTATAAGACCATATAAGACCTTGATCATCCCAGGGCTTCTTTATGGCGCTGAAGCTTGGACTTTATCAAAAGCGGATGAAGATATCCTCGGTCGTTTCGAGAGAAAAATTCTTCGTAAAATATTCGGTCCCGTTTGCGTTGACGGGTTTTGGAGGAGAAGATTCAACAACGAACTATACGAGCTGTACAGCGACATCGATCTAGTCATCGCATTATTCGGTTAAGATGGCTAGGACATGTATAGCGAATGGAATGGAAGAGTCTTCGAATCACACCCGGAGGGACAACGCAGCAGAGGAAGACCTCGCCTTAGGTTGCGCGCACAAGTTGAAGGGGACCTAAACAAGCTTGAAGTGCGCAACTGGAGGCAGTTAGCTAAGGACCGAGCTAACTGGAGAGGCTTGTTAGTTGAGGCCCACGTTCACCCCGAACTGTAGCGCCATCTAAGTAAGTAAGTTAGAAAGGAGGATAGGGTATCAAACGATCCGTTCCAAACGGATTGTAATTTTTCTGTACGTTTGTGCTTTGTTTTGATTTGAAGTTCAGCAGACAAACAGCAGCATATTTCCGACAAACCATGACGTTCAGTCACATTTTCAAAAACAACGGCTGGTACACTTTAAAACACTTAATTCACGGTGTCCGAGATTTCCCAATTTTGTTTTGCTTTTATAAATGCCTTCAAAAAGTGGGCGTAGCCTTATATGGTCCTCAAGCAAAATATTGAGAACAACTTCAAGACATATAAATTTTGCCTTACAAATTATTTTCAATTTCTTGTATAAATTATAAAAAGTTAAGTTTTTGAAGAGTAGCTAGTTGGAACTATGTGGGCGCCGTGGCTCAAGTGGTTAGTGCGTTGGACTACGGAGCGAGGGGTTCCAGGTTCAATCCACAAAAAAACACCTAAAATTTCTTTCACGGCCCCACCTCTCGCGAGCGTCTGACAAACATCCGAGAGTAAAACGGTTTTTTTCTTTTTAGCTTTAGTTGGAACTACTAGGAAACTAGGAACGCCATATGTTTGGATTTGTCTATATATTTGTGACCCTACGGGCTCCAGATATGAAATTTGAAGCGAATTCGCCCACCCGATTAGGCTGCAGTCGAGCGTACAGACAGATAGAAAGAATTGGCCGACCCACCTTTTAGGACTTCTTCATCATAGTAATGTCAAGTTTGATTAAATTCTTGGGTTCGAATTTTTAGGTATGTACAAAAGAACAAATATTTGGGCGACAGTTTGACAGTTTGTGTTTCAGCGTGTGCTCTCTGTTCACGAGCTGAACATGAATGGTATTAGTGAATCAATTCGAGGAAATAGTTAACCGCCAGCGCAAATGTAAGAAAGAATTGTGTAGTATTAAATAAAAAGTCCGCGGTAGCACACACATTAGGATATCTATATTTATGAAAAGTTTTGTTTTTCTGTGAAAAAAGTTTTGCTTTTATTTCAACGTAATATTCACTTTATGTATCGCTGTAAAAATTACATTGTACCCGGGCGAAGTCGGGTCGGGTCACTAGTGGAAGTATAGAATAAATACGAATTATAAATAAAGAGTAAAGTTCATGGTGGCTGTCAAATGCATTCGTCACACTGCTTTACACATTGCCGTTTTCACGAATTTACTCGGTTTCCATATATGTAAGTCCGCTGCATTTGCCGTAAGATTACCAAGACTTCATGCTGGTTTAGAGGACATATTTGTGGGCTCTGTTTCTATTGTTCTCTGTTATGCCTTTATTCATTTATTTTAAGAAGTAAGCGTGGCAAGGTGTTTTAGAAAATTTAATTTAAAACATACAGAAAAGCTCTAATCCGTCTGGAACGGATCGTATGATACCCTATCCTCCATCCTATCGAGCCCCTATAAAGTGGGCGTGGCCGTATTGCATTTTCTTTACTGAATTGCGAAAATAACTTCGAACGTTTGAGGATGTTACATGTAAAATTTCATCAAAATGTTTTTTTTGATGAAAACGCCCCCAAAAAGTGGGCGTGGCAAAAACTATTGTATGGGTGAATTGTAGGAAATCTGAATACCTAAATATTTGGTCTTAACAAAATTTTTCGATTTTATATAATTTAGTGAAGTTATGAAGAAGTGGGATATATCAAATTTTTACACTTCTACCATATATTTTTTCTCGAAAGCCATTGTAGGGAATCTGAATACCTAAACTAAATTATATGAAACCGAACAATTTTGTTAACACCAAATATTTAGATATTCATATTGTCTACAATTTATCCGTACATAGGTTTTGGCCACCCCAATCTTTTGGGGGCATTTTTATTAAAAAAAAAACGATTTTGATGAAATTTTACATGTAACATCCTCAAACGTATTTGAGCACAAAATGCAATATGGCCACGCCTACTTTATTAGGGTTGAGTAGGAAGGAAGATAGGGTATTATACGATCCGTTCCAGACGGATTGTAGCTTTTCTATATGTTTCGTATATTTATAGTATATATGTATGTATGAAAGTGTAGAATTTTTATAGTAATCGTTGTCGTTTAGTGTTAATACTGACTCTTCCGTGAATATGTATGCATATTCTTTAAGAATCCATTCGTAGAATCCTGAACGGAAGATTTAACAAATCATTTATCGCAGTAAAATATTTCC
Source organism: Xylota sylvarum (assembly GCA_905220385.1). NCBI lineage: Eukaryota > Metazoa > Arthropoda > Insecta > Diptera > Syrphidae > Xylota > Xylota sylvarum. The sequence continues at coordinate 61,779,028 of LR999957.1, read as the reverse complement.
TCTTGAAAATACACGGACGCTCTTCGGAATAGATTCGCAATCGTACTCAGTCGTATTCAATCGTACTTTTATTTTAATATCTAATTTCGATGTACTAAATTGGCCACTGCACCAATGCACACATAACCCTTGGTCTTATCCAGGAACCTCAAGCGGTATAGGACAGTAGAGAAGGTGAGTCCATTTTGGAATACTCTATTAATAGCTATGTGGGTATTTTAATTAGAGGCTCAAAAACGACCTTTATAAATCCGACACACGAAGAGGTACATACTTGATCTTGCACTCACCTATCCATTTATGTCTAATTTCATTGCAAATGGGCATATGTATGTACATATGTCAGGCGAAGCCTTGTTATCAGACATCACATCATAAAATAGCCACGTTCTAAACGTGCCATATGAATGAAATGCTTAAAAAACATTGCTACTAGCTGACCCTGCCGCCTTCGCTCATGTGTTGAAAGTGCTTAGTACGTATAAGTAGATATGAACGTACATATTTGCTTCCCTTCGGGTTAGGGCTAGAATAGAATATACCCGAGGTAAGGAATGCCTGTCGTAGAAGGCGACTAAAATCCAAAACGTTTAAATTTTTCGCAAAAGTTAAAAATCGTATCGTATGATACCCTATCCTCCTCTCTATAAAGTGCGCGTGGCCAAATTGCATTTTGTACTCAAATATAGCTATAATGTCGAACGTTTGAGGATGTTACATGTAAAATTTTATCAAAATAGGTTTTTTGATGATAACGCCCCCAAAAAGTGGGCGTGGCCAAAACTGTTCTATGGGTGAATTGTAGGGAATCTAAATACCCAAATATTTGGTCTTAACAAAATTTTTCGGTTTCATATAATTTAGTGAAGTTATAAAAAAGTAGGCGTGGCAGTGGGCGGATGTAAAAAAATTTTACACTTGTACTGTATCTTTTTCTTGGAAACCCAGATATGAAATTTCAGCGTCCTAGATAAAAATTTAAGGCCCAAAAATCGGTTTTGTGATGAAAACGCCCCCAAAAAGTGGGCGTGGCCAAAACTTTTGTATGGGTGGATTGTAGGGAATCTGAATGCCTAAATATTTGGTCTTAACAAAATTTTTCGGTTTCATATAATTTAGTGAAGATATGAAAAAGTGGGCGTGGCAGTGGCCGGATTTCAAAAATTTTTACACTTGTACTGTATCTTTTTCTCAGAAGCCCAGATATGAAATTTCATCGTCCTAGCTCGTCCGGACGGACGGACGGACGGACAGACGGTCATCGCTCAATCGATTTCGCTATTGATGCTGATCACGAATATATATACTTTATAGGGTCTATCTCGATTATTTCTCTATGTTACAAACTATGTGTCAAACTTAATATACCCTTAGGATAGGGTATAAACATGCAATGAACAAAACAAATGATTTTAATACCCCAGGTGGTAGGCCAGTTAAACTGGTAAATCCACCCTTTTCGGAGGTCGGTCCCACGGATTCTGGGGGGACCATTTATTGCACAAGGAAGACCCTTTCGGAAAATGTAAAAGGGTAGAGAGAACACCCCCATCTCGTATAACAGATGAACAACAAGTTCTGGAGGCTAAATATTCAAAAGCCTGCGAAGAAAGAAATTAATAATTTAAAGCAGGAGTTGCAAGCGTTGAAACATCAATTCAACAGCGAAAATAAAAATAAAGATAAAATTAAAGTAGTCGAGTTCTCAACAGATGAAGAAGAACTACTTAAGGAGACAGAAGGAAGTCTTAAACATACAGAAAAGCTACAATCCATCTGGAACGGATCGTATGATACCCTATCCTCCTCTCTATAAAGTGGTCATGGCCAAATTGCATATTGTACTCAAATATAGCTATAATGTCGAACGTTTGAGGATGTTACATGTAAAATTTTATCAAAATAGGTTTTTGATGATAACGCCCCCAAAAAGTGGGCGTGGCCAAAACTTTTGTTTCGGTGGATTGTAGGGAATCTGAATGCCTAAATATTTGGTCTTAACAAAATTTTTCGGTTTCATATAATTTAGTGAAGTTATAAAAAAATAAGGCGTGGCAGTGGGGGGAACTAAAAAAATTTTACACTTGTACTGTATTTTTTCTTGGAAGCCCAGATATGAAATTTCAGCGTCCTAGTTAATAATTGAAGGTCCAAAACTCGGTTTTGTGATGAAAACGCCCCCAAAAAGTGGGCGTGGCCAAAACTTTTGTATGAGTGGATTGTAGGGAATCTGAATGCCTAAATATTTGGTCTTAACAAAATTTTTCGGTTTCATATAATTTAGTGAAGTTATGAAAAAGCGGTGACATACGGACGGACGGACGGACGGACGGTCATCGCTCAATCGATTTCGCTATTGATGCTGATCACGAATATATATACTTTATAGGGTCTATCTCGATTATTTCTCTATGTTACAAACTATGTGTCAAACTTAATATACCCTTAGGATAGGATATAAACATACAGAAAAGCTATAATCCGTCTGGAACGGATCGTCTGATACCCTATCCTCCTCTCTATAAAGTGGGCGTGGCCAAATTGCATTTCGTGCTCAAATACGGCTATAACCTCGGACGTTTGAGGATGTTACATGTAAAATTTTATCAATATCGGTTTTTTTATGAAAACGCCCACAAAACGTGGGCGTGGCCAAAACTGTTCTATGGGTGAATTATAGGGAATCTGAATACCTAAATATTTTGTCTTAAGAAAATTTTTCGGTTTCATATAATTTAGTGAAGTTATAAAAAAGTAGGCGTGGCTGTGGGCGGATGTAAAAAAAATTTACACTTCTACTGTATCTTTTCGTTAGAAGCCCAGATATGAATTTTCAGCGTCCTAGTTAAAAATTTAAGGCCCAAAAATCGGTTTTATGATGAAAACGCCCCCAAAAAGTGGGCGTGGCCCAAACTTTTGTATAAGTAGATTGCAGGGAGTCTGAATGTCTAAATATTTGGTCTTAACAAAATTTTTCGGTTTCATATAATTTAATGAAGTTATGAAAAAGTGGGCGTGGCAGTGGGCGTGGCAGTGGGCGGATTTCAAAAATTTTTACACTTGTACTGTATCTTTTTCTCAGAAGCCCAGATATGAAATTTCATCGTCCTAGCTCAAAATTTAAGGCCCAAAAAGCGGTGACATACGGACGGACGGACGGACGGTCATCGCTCAATCGATTTCGCTATTGATGCTGATCACGAATATATATACTTTATATGGTCTATCTCGATTATTTCTCTATGTTACAAACTATGTGTCAAACGTAATACACCCTTAGGATAGGGTATAAAAAGGGGAATAAACATACAGAAAAGCTACAATCCATCTGGAACGGATCGTATGATACCCTATCCTCCTCTCTATAAAGCGGGCGTGGCCAAATTGCATTTTGTACTCAAATATAGCTATAATGTCGAACGTTTGAGGATGTTACATGTAAAATTTTATCAATATCGGTTTTTTAATGAAAACGCCCCCAAAAAGTGGGCGTGACCAAAACTGTTCTATGGCTGAATTGTAGGGAATCTAAATACCCAAATATTTGGTCTTAACAAAATTTTTCGGTTTCATATAATTTAGTGAAGTTATAAAAAAGTAGGCGTGGCAGTTTGCGGATGTAAAAAAATTTTACACTTGTACTGTATCTTTTTCTTGGAAGCCCAGATATGAAATTTCAGCGTCCTAGTTAATAATTGAAGGTCCAAAACTCGGTTTTGTGATGAAAACGCCCCCAAAAAGTGGGCGTGGCCAAAACTTTTGTATGGGTGGATTGTAGGGAATCTGAATGCCTAAATATTTGGTCTTAACAAAATTTTTCGGTTTCATATAATTTAGTGAAGTTATGAAAAAGCGGTGACATACGGACGGACGGACGGACGGACGGACGGTCATCGCTCAATCGATTTCGCTATTGATGCTGATCACGAATATATATACTTTATAGGGTCTATCTCGATTATTTCTCTATGTTACAAACTATGTGTCAAACTTAATATACCCTTAGGATAGGGTATAAAAAGGCTGCACTAAAAAGACAAACATGATAGATAATATAAAAATCCTAGAATGGAATGCTAATGGTATCGAGAATCGTAAAGAAGAAATTCAAGTAATTCTCGTCATAAACCAAATAGATGTATGTCTTGTGTCAGAGACGCACTTTAAATTTGAAACAAATTTCAAACTGCATGGGTACGAGTTATATTACTCACCACATCCCCATAATTCTACAAAAGGATGAGCTGCAGTTATAATAAAGAAGACGATGGATCACCATATAGAAGTTAAATTCCAATCATGTGCGATTCAAGGAATATCAATAAATATAAGAACGAAAAGCGGACAAATATCAGTTGCATCAATTCACTGTTCTCCCAGCTATAAACTTAAGAAAAATGATTTTAAAAGCCTTTTTCGCATATTCTGCAATAGATTTATCACAGGAGGAGATTTTAATGCCAAAACAAGTATTGGGGATCTAGATTAACAAATACGAGGGGAAGAGAACTGTATGAAACAATAAGAGAAATTGGTGGCAAATATCACTCAACGGGAAAACCCACCTATTGGTCAACAGATAGGAATAAAATCCCAGATCTTGTCGACTTTTTCGTAACAAAGAATATCTCGTCAAATGCTATAAAAGTAGAAGAGGGGCCAGATCTTGACTCCGATCATTCTACAATGAAAATACCCCACGATTAGCTAATCAACTGACTGATTGGAACTACTTCAGAGAGAACTTGGAGGAAAGTATCCAACTTTCAGGGATAATTGACACAGAAGACCAATTAGATGAGGCTGTGCAGATATTTACAACTAATATCCAAAAAGCTGCATGGGATGCAACACCTAAAACTAAACCAAAAGTCCAACAAAACTCCTATCCAAAAGAAATACGTGAAATTATTGCAGAAAAGAGAAGAGCTTTGGCAACAATCAAGGGCGCCAAGTGACAAAACTATGCTTAATAAGCTAAGCAGTAAACTTAAAAGATTGATAAGAGAATTTAAAAATGAGTCTCTTAAAACATACCTTACCAATCTTACGAATGATGCCAGTACCGAATATTCTCTCTGGAAGGCAACAAAGAAAATGAAGAGGCCAATAGCACACATTCCACCAGTTAAAAACAGAGAAGGTAACTGGGCAAAAAGCAACCAAGAGAAAGCGAATTTATTTGCTGAGTATCTCGCAAAAGTCTTCCAACCTTATGAAGATAAAGATTATGAAGAAACGGAAGAATTGTGCGAAGAAGAGAGATATATTCATAATAATAAAAGAAGGCATCAATACTAAAAAAGCCCCGGGATTTGATTTGATAACTGGAGAAATCCTAAAACAATTCCCAAAAAAAGGTTTAAAGAAACTAGCACAGATTATAAATGCTGCATTCAGGATAAGGTATGTACCAAGCATGTGAAAGTCGCGGAGGTAATTATTATACCAAAACCAGGCAAACCACCTAGTGAAGTTACCTCCTATCGTCCAATATCGATACTGCCTATATTGTCCAAGCTATTCGAAAAAATGTTGATTAAACGTCTGCATAAAATAATCCAAGAAAAATCGCTAATTCCAAACCATCAATTTGGTTTTAGAACAAAGCATTCCACGATTGATCAGGTGCATAGAATAACGGATGGAATCGAAAAAGCATTTGAAGAGAAAAAGATATGCTCTGCTATATTCCTTGATATAGCACAAGCTTTCGATAAAGTCTGGCACAAAGGACTGATCCATAAATTGCAAAAGCATCTACCAAAGCAATATTCAGAAATTTTAGAATCTTATATATTGCAGCGATATTTTAGAATTAAACAAGGGGATGAGTGCTCTACATTGAGAGAAATAGAAGCTGGTGTACCACAAGGCAGTGTGCTAGAACCTGTATTATATCTTTTATTTACCAGCGATCTACCAGAAAGTGAAGAAATAACTATGGCAACATTTGCAGATGATACTGCTGTACTTGCTGTGGGTGAAACTGTAGAAATAGCGACGAAAAAGCTACAGAAGGCAGTGAACAATATTTCAAAATGGACCAAGAAATGGCAAATTAAATTAAATGACCTAAAGTCAATTTTACGATTAAAAACGTTCAGCACATCCCAGTATTCATAAATAATAATGTAGTAGAATACGCAAACACTGCAAAATATCTAGGCATGACTCTAGATGCAAAGCTGCGCTGGAAATCCCATGTAAAGAAAAAAATAGACGAATTGAACATGCGTTACAGTAAAATGTATTGGCTTATTGGGAGATACTCTTGTTTGTCCAACTACAATAAACTACTGCTTTATAAGCAAATTTTAAAACCAGTATGGACCTACGGGCTCCAGCTGTGGGCATGCATATGCAAATCAAATTTAAAAAAAATACAAACTTTTCAAAATAAAGTGCTACGGAACATAGTAAATGCGCCATGGTACATAAGAAACTCTGATCTGCATAGAGATCTAGAAATTGACTTGATTGAAGATGAAGTCAAAAAAGTAGCTAATAGGCATAAACTTAGGCTTCTCAACCACGTCAATTTAGAAATGACGCAACTACTTAATGCTGCCAATCTGACTAGGAGGTTACGAAGAATAAAACCCTTTGAACTAGCTAGATAATAATAAAAACATACAGAAAAGCTACAATCCGTCTGAAACGGATCGTCTGATACCCTATCCTCCTCTCTATAAAGTGGGAGTGGCTAAATTGCATTTCGTACTCAAATATGGCTATAACCTCGAACGTTTGAGGATGTTACATGTAAAATTTTATCAAAATCGGTTTTTTTATGATAACGCCCCCAAAAAGTGGGCGTGGCCAAAACTGTTCTATGGGTGAATTGTAGGGAATCTGAATACCTAAATATTTGGACTTAACAAAATTTTTCGGTTTCATATAATTTAGTGAAGTTATAAAAAAGTAGGCGTGGCAGTGGGCGGATTTAAAAAAAACTTTACACTTCTACTGTACCTTTTCGTCAGAAGCCCAGATATGAAATTTTAGCGTCCTAGTTAAAAATTTAAGTGCCAAAAATCGGTTTTATGGTGAAAACGCCCCCAAAAAGTGGACGTGGCCAAAACTTTTGTTTGAGTGGATTGTAGGGAGTCTGAATGCCTAAATATTTGGTCTTAACAAAATTTTTCGGTTTTATATAATTTAATGAAGTTATGAAAAAGTGGGCGTGGCAGTGGGCGGATTTAAAAAATTTTGTAAGAAGCCCAGATATGAAATTTCATCGTCCTAGCTCAAAATTTAAGGCCCAAAAAGCGGTGACATACGGACGGACGGACGGTCATCGCTCAATCGATTTCGCTATTGATGCTGATCACGAATATATATACTTTATAGGGTCTATCTCGATTATTTCTCTATGTTACAAACTATGTGTCAAACTTAATATACCCTTAGAATATGGTATAAAAAAAAAAAGCAACATACATACATACTTACATATGTAGCATGATCACAAGAAAAAAGTGATTAATATTGTTAAAAGAAAAAGGTAACCGACAAAAAAAGGTTTCTTAAATTTTCAAAAGACAATTTAAAAAAAAAATTGCTAATTGGTTTAATAAACTAGGTGCGATAATAAAGTTAAGAGTTAGAACAAAATTTATGTTCCATCTGAGCCTAATCCCATCGGGATAGGTACGTTTCAGCTATGCGCTGAGATGAAAAGATAAAAAAAAAAAAAAATATTTCCTTAAGTATACATTTTTTTCGAGTTTCTTAGAAAATTAGTGACTTAGTGAATTAGTGGGTGGAAATCTCAACAGCTATTTTCCTCATCTTTTGAACTGTTTGTATGCAAAATTTTATTACAATTTGACTAAAACAGTTGACAAACAAACATACAAATATTCTTAATTTACATAGGTGTAGAGATATGCCGGTAGCGGCACGAATTTATAAAGCGTTTGAAAAATATCACTTAAATTGTGTATATTTAAAGGTTGACGGTACATACACGACGGACTCGTACCGACATACTGGAAATCTTACTTCAGTTTCATTTCCAAGGTTCGGAAACACGTATCCGAATACACTGTGATAATTCAGGTGAACATAATCGATGAGCAATTATTACAGTAAAAGAACCACAAATTCCTCAATAAGTCATTATTATTAAACCTCTTAAAACAATTATTATATGGGCTACAGAAGAATAAGCAATTAAAGATTGTGAATCAGCAAGCATTCCTAAATGCAAACTGAAAAAGATGACACAAGGCATTACGTTTCGAAATGCATTGTGAACGAGTATACGTTGTCAACAGTGCCACAATTGTTTACACATTTTTGCAGATTCCAAAACGTCATGATTCACAACGCACCAGCAAACTATACACATCGCAGCGTGAAAACACCGTGTGTTTGCATTGCCGATGCAAGGTGCAGTCACACTGCGAGTTTAGTTTGCATTTTGGAAAGCAGACTTTATCTGACAAAATATTTAAACCGAAAAAGGCTGAATAAGTGCTGAGCTGTCTTAAACTATTTAAAGCCCCTGGTGGAGATTATTTATTTCCACCCCTTTTATGAAAGGTAATTAATCCCATTCTGCCAAGTGTTATAGCTTTATCTGGAGAAAAGGCAAGTTCGCGGAAGGTGCTTTTCACCTTCTCGTCAAAAAGATAGAAGGTACGTCTATGGACCAACTAATAGATAAAGCCATGTTGGACAGTCAAATAATTACTTCCAAATCATTAGAAAGACGACTGTTCTTGCACACTAACGGCCACATTATTCACTTCGGGTGTAAATCAGGTTAGTTAAACTTACACCCGACCATTTAATCCGCATTTTTTAGACCCGACAATTTAAACCTATATCCATAATATTCACTTAAAAAATGCATTAAACCGTCTTGGTTAAAGATGCATTTAACCCTGATTTAAAACGGTTTAAACCGATTTTTAAGCCGATTTTAAACCATTTTTTGTTGTTTGTCACATTTTAATTGGAAATTGATTTGATTTGTTGAAAACACATTTACGTTTACTTCGCGTGCGATTGGCCGACGAACAGCATGACCAGGACGAGCATGAGGACGGATTTGTGGTGGTGTTGAGGGTAGTGATGAAGGTGGTTCGACTTCATTTAACATTTGCTTATTCACGTCTGGCGGCAAATCATCTGTATCGACGTCATTGAAATCAATGCACAAATTGTGAAGCATGCAGCACCCAATAATAACTTTCTGCATCAAATAGAATCGATAAAGTATTACGATAAAGTAAAACCCAATACTAGCGTTCGTTAATATGGATTTTTACTTGCACCTATACCTATAGGGCAAGCATTGGTTTCGTGAAAAATTTCGAACTCGAGATTATAATCAAACTTGACATTACTATGATGGGTAGGTCCGCCAATTCCGTCTGTCTGTCTGTCTGTCTATTCAACTGCAGCCTAAACGGCTGGACGGATTTGCTTCAAACTTCATATTTGGGGTCTGTGGGATGATCCATAGAGGCGAAATTGGAATTTTCATTCTAATCTCAAAATTAAGGGTACTTTACTTATATAAGGCCGATTTCACTAAAAATGGATTCGATAACGGCCCTAACGATTTTGATAAAATTTCATATGTGAGTTAGTTTGACCACATGTTATTATTACCGTCATACGCGAAAAATGCGTATGACGGTAATTTTAGAAAGTAGCTGTTTCTCGGCGATTTCTCCAGGGATTGGGTTTAAAATTAATATCTGATGTGAGTATGATAAATTAAATAATATGACTTGCTAAGTTTTGTAACTGCCGCGCACACTTTTCAAAAATTTACCTTTTTACTGGAAATCGAAAAAAATTTTTAAAACATAATTAATACGCCTTGAAGTTGTTTATAATTCACTTGAACACCATATATGGCCACGCAAATTTTTTGATGGCATTTTTACAAAAAAACGAATTTGTGAAATCTCCCAGATAACATCAGAGATAGAATCAGTTTAATGTTATCAATTCCATCATAAATTTTTTTTTTTGTAAGAAGCATAAGACTTGAATTTTAGTGCTTACAAGATTGTAAACTTATAGCATTAAGGTGCAAGTACGTACGACCCAGTCTTGCACTTTATTGATATTGCTTCTCTGCAACCGTGAGTTGGTCCAAGTTCCGATGACGTGTGAATTGTGTGCAAAGAAAGAATGCATTTGCATAGCCACTATCGGCAACAATCAACGAATGTAGCCACCAAAAAGCCTCTTTTTTTAGTCGGAAATACTTACGGAAATCCACGACATCGTAATCGTTGGTTCAAGCCGGCTTGTGCATTCGGTACATTCAACGATGAGGACTACGTTGACTAATCATCTGCTGTTCCATAAGCTGTTCGATTAATTCGTCTTCTGACGACGAAGACATTAACATAAAATTCATTGTTTTTAGTCTTTTTATACCCTATCCTAAGGGTATATTAAGTTTGACACATAGTTTGTAACATAGAGAAATAATCGAGATAGACCCTATAAATATGTATATATAATAGCGAAATCCATTGAGCGATGACCGTCCGTCCGTCCGTATGTCACCGCTTTTTGGGCCTTAAATTTTGAGCTAGGACGATGAAATTTCATATCTGGGCTTCTGAGGAAAAGATACAATACAAGTGTAAAAATTTTTTAAATCCGCCCACTGCCACGCCTACTTTTCTATAACTTCACTAAATTATATGAAACCGAAAAATGTTGTTAAGTCCAAATATTTAGGTATTCAGATTCCCTACAATTCACCCGTAGAAGAGTTTTGGCAACGCCCACTTTTTGGGGGCGTTTTCATCAAAAAACCGATTTTGATAAAATTTTACATGTAACATCCTCAAACGTTCGAGGTTATAGCCATATTTGAGTACAAAATGCAATTTGGCCACGCCCACTTTATAGAGAGGAGGATAGGGTATCAGACGATCCGTTCCAGACGGATTGTAGCTTTTCTGTATGTTTATACTTTCTTTCAAATTCCTACCTGCCTCCTGCGAGTCAAGAAATGTCAAAAATTTGACTGACCTAAACAAAAAGAGTGAATATTATGAAATTGAGTTTTAACCCGAGTTAAAGTACTTACACTCGTCTCCGGACCGGAGTGCAGTTTAAATTCAATCGGATTAAACGACGTCAAGTTTAAAAAAGTAGGTTTATGTTCGGATTTAACGAGTGAATATTATGGACTTAGTGTTTTTTTGGGTTAAACTCACTTTTACTCCGGGTGTAAGTTTTAAACCGGAGTAAAGTGAGTGAATAATACGGCCGTAACAGTTCCAAACATGAGGAAAATCGCTGACTACATTTCCATCCCTAGATATGCCCTCTGACCCTCGCACTTTTCGAAAAAAACAACTTTCAAAACACACGAGCAACGTCGGGAGATTCAGCTAGTGCGCTATAAGTCTGCAGCTAGAGTACAAGTACAAAATATACAGAAAAGCTACAATCCGTCTGGAACGGATCGTATGATACCCTATCCTCCATCCTATCGAGCCCCTATAAAGTGGGCGTGGCCGTATTGCATTTTCTTTACTGAATTGCGATAATAACTTCGAACGTTTGAGGATGTTATATGTAAAATTTCATCAAAATTGGTTTTCTGGTGAAAACGCCCCTGTTGTATGGGTGAATTGTAGGGAATCTGAATACCTAAATATTTGGACTTAACAAAATTTTTCGGTTTCATATAATTTAGTGAAGTTATGAAAAAGTAGGCGTGGCAGTGAGCGGATTTCAAAAATTTTTACACATGTACTGCATTTTTTTTCTCAGAAGCCCAGATATTAAATTTCATCCTCCTAGCTCAAAATTTAAGGCCCAAAAAGTAGTGACGGACGGACGGACATGGCTCAATCGTTTTCGCTATTGATACTGATCATGAATATATATACTTTATAGGGTCTATCTCTATTATTTCTCTATGTTACAAACTACATATGTATCAAACTTAATATACCCTTAGGATAGGGTATAAAAAAACATCTTGTGGGACCGCTGAAAATACTTCTATATATTGTTAGAACGGACATGTTGTGAACTATTAACACAAAAAAGTCTGCACCAAGTGATGGACGAGTTAGATTGCGATTTATTTGCAACTGAAATCTTTTTCAGCAGCATATGTATGTATATACACATATGTATGTATGTACATATGTACAACTCAGTATACTATTAATATTGATCCTCATAGTACATTAAAATTGTAATGATTCTAAAAAATTACTACATACTTATGAAATAGAAATAAAGTCAGCGATATTTCAAAAATTAAACAAAAATTTATACAAAGTATGCATTTATTTATATTTTCGCATAGCAAACAATAACGCCGTCTATGAGCTTTCTGGTTTAAATACTTTAGTTCACTCTTTCATATTGCAATAGTTTTCTTTTTTTTTTTAAGTTCGTCCTAGGAACAAAATACAAATTAAAACAAAATGGTGGGGAAACATTGACACTCTTACGCTAATATTAAAGTTCTGTACTAAATACATTGGCACTGAGTGGATCATCTCTTATTTCTTAGGTCATGTTTAACTCCACCGAATACTTAAGAATGCATTTTATACATAAAGCAACGCAATAAAACAAAAAAAAAAAAGATAATACATAATATGTAATAATAATAAAACTGTAGCTCAACGTTGCGGCAAGTACAAGATTCCTATATGAAAACTTAAAGATAATAGAAATAAAATAAATTATTTACAGTCTTAGAAATTTGTTTGTAATACAAAAGAAAACATGAATGTGGTTCAATGGATATAATCCCTAAACTGCTACTAGATATTCACAGACGAGCCGGCAGTGCCATTCTTGACCAGCTCCATATACTGAAAAGGAACATGGAAACTTTGTCCATTGTGCTCGACTATCAAATGGCCACGACATGAAGATGCGCCCACCACCGTGACAGTATCTCCCTTTTTGAGTTGTTCTGATGGCGGATTAGTGACTGAGTCCTCTGGGAAATTCATTTTCATTATTCTATTCTGTGGATAGCCCAGCTTTGAATTTCCTGTGACTGTATATGGGCGTGAAGGCGGAACTGGCGGTGGACGTTCCTGCAGGAAACCATGACATTTATTAAATATACATTGGTAGTAGGGAGTTCAGTCATATGTGAAGATATCACTTACCAAATCTAATCCGAAGAGACTACAAGTTTGCTGTATAATCTTTGAATCGCATTTTTCATTTGGGTCTGGCGGTGGGGTGCCGGCTATCGGTTGTGGCCGCGGCCTTGTTGTTGTCGATTGAAGGTTACTGTTTCCCTTCGAAGACACTCTTTGTGCTAAAAATGAGGGAAAAGCTATGAAAAATAACAAAATTGCGCATGAAACGTATCTTTGAGTTCTATTCTTACTAGCATTCGGGCTTTTCATCACTTTTGCGGAATGGATTAGGATGTCCCGCGGTTTCTTAATACCTCCGATCTTTTTGCGAAGTTGCCATCCCCGCCAACTGGCTTGAATCATAGTAGCACTTTTCGTTCGAATTTCAGATCTTAAGTTCTCTAAATGCTGTCGAATTCCTTCACTGAGGAAGATATGTCTTTTGCCAGGAGCCCATGATAACGTTACAGAGCCATCCACCTCTGGTGGGTTTTCCATGGCATACTGAAGTATGAGATTACAATCCTCAAGAGCTTTGTCTTCACAACGTCTTAACAAGCGAAACGGTGCCAACATTCGATACCTAGCATTAAACTGCTTAAAACGCATTCTATGTGGAAAACCTGAAGCCATTAGATTAACAGTTTCAAGAACTTGAAGAGCCCGAATTTGCTTAACGACAGTCAAACGTTCAAATCGGCCCGCAGCTTCCGATGAATTGCTTCGTATGCAACGAACAAAATGTGGCCGAGCATGAACAAGCGTTCGAAGAAGGTTATCTAAACGTGTGTGAAAGTCTTGTGTCAAGGTTGAAACTGGCTCATCGCCGTTTAGCAGGTCGGTATGTGAGGTCGGAGAGATACGAAAACTTAGGCCTCGTGGTACACTTTGCAACGCATACAATGCTTTTAGTTCAGAGCCAAACAGATGAGTAGCAAATCCGAAATTGCACGAATGTTTATAGAAAACTGCAACTAAGTCGTCTGGTACTACATCTCGATTTGTATCCAGGAAATCTGTTGCGTCGTATTCGACTTTGCCGGCAAAATGTCGAATAGTAAACATTCGTGGATCGTGAGGTTCAGCGTGTTTAGTCTCCAGACGAGTGGAGTTTCGGTGTTGAACTTTGATTTTTGCAACATAACTCTCAGCCGTTCCCCTAACCGAGCATTCTGCATCTAGCATGCTTAGCAGGCCAGTTCGTAAGGAGGATATCAAGTCAATGCAAGGTACATTGTCGACATAATCCACCTCCGTGTCGCAGATTATTCCCTCATCACGACACGACTCGACAGACGACTTAAATATGTGAGTATTATAAAAGTGTTGCATCGTTTCCGCGCACAAGTTTATGCACAAGTGTTCAAGCTGAGCATGTGGAGAGGGCTCTTCAAATCCAAACATGTCCAAGATTCCAATGAAACCATCGGTTGCATGACGTACGGCGTTATTCAAAGCCGCCATAGATTTGGATCCAGAGTTTCCACCGATGGTCGATGCGTGCTGACTAGCCACATCAGCTTGATTGTGAACTGACTCGTTGGAATCGGAACTGAGAGTACCTAGAGTCGATCCCAACCGTTTTAGACTATTTGCCCTTCTTACTATAGTTGCAACCGTGCGACAGTACAGTGCTTTTGCTAAGCAATCCCTCGTCATATTGGACATATTAGCATCACATACTGACTTCACAAGTTGCCCTCTTGCGTTATGAGTTCGTGTTGTGAGCCCACGGAAAAGAGCTGCCGGAGGAACTCCTAAGAGATTGGCCACTGAATTTAGTTCTGCTTCTCCTTTAACATCAACTTCAAGACCCTGTGAAATAAACAAAAAAAAAAGTGAATTTATATTATAATAACATACAAATATTCTGAGGAATCAAGTTTCTTAAATTCACGAGCTGCTTTTGAATCATTTTTAAACTGAAAGGAGTTGATTTTTCAATGATGATTTCTATGTACAAAGATTATGTAAAACAATGTTTTTCTGAGATTGTGCTAGTTTAGAAACTTGAGATATATTTTGTGGATGTTTCCAGTACAATAAAAAACATACAGAAAAGCTACAATCCGTCTGGAACGGATCGTATGATACCCTATCCTCCTTCCTATAAAGTGGGCGTGGCCAAATTGCATTTTGTACTCAAATATGGCTATAAAGTCAAACGTTTGAGGATGCTACATGTAAAATTTCATCAAAATCGGTTTTTTGATGAAAACGCCTCCAAAATGTGGGTGTGGCCAAAACTTTTGTATGGCTGAATTGTAGGGAATCTAAATGCCTAAATATTTTGTCTTAACAAAATTTTTCGGTTTCATATAATTTAGTGAAGTTATAAAAAGTAGGCGTGGCAGTGGCAGGTTTCAAAAACACTTGTACTGTTTCTCCTTCTCAAAAGCCCAGATATGTAGTTTAATCGTCCTAGCTCAAAATTTAAGGCCCAAAAAGTAGTGACATACGGACAGACGGACGGACGGACGGACATGGCTAGATTTAGTCTTCGCTATTGATACTGATCACGAATATATGTATATACTTTATAGGGTCTATCTCGATTATTTCTCTATGTTACAAACTATGTGTCAAACTTAATATGCATACCCTTAGGATAGGGTATAAAAATACAATGGAATTACAATATGTTCATTCGTGCAGATTTTTCGTACTTACACACATTGGTTTGGTGCGTTTTTTATGTAACTGTAAGAGTATATTTCAAGAGAAACAATAGGGCTTTTGAATCCTGTTAGGCTATACACATTCATCTTTCTGTTTAAATTTTATGATGTTTACATTTCTATTGATTTATCTATTTTATGATCTATTGAATTAGCTCATTTAGCAGAAATTTGATGGGCTCTGATGTGAATGATCCAGTGTTTGCTACTGTCTATGATATTGTCAATATGATAAATCATCCTCATGAATCTGAGCAGGATGAATCAAATTCTGATGAACTTGATGAAGACGTAGTGGTTTCCAAAATAACTTTAGATGAGGGTATTAAATCAAGCAATACCCTTTTGAACAAGACTTTGATTCACCTACAGTATCACAACAAGATACAATGCAAGTTTATCGCATAAGAGAAAGCCTGATTACAGAAAAAATCGAAATAAATCTAAGAAACAGTCAACAATCTGCGAATTTTATAAGACTTCTCGCATTTGCATAATTGTTCGTATACCCATTTACATATGTACATATATATTCCGCTTACGTGTATATTTTATGAATTGGTGCTAATGAATTTTAATTATTTTTGTTTCGTTTTTGTTTTATTGACATAATAAATAGGTTTTTGTTGACTTTTATTAATTTCTTTGTTTCATCGAAAGAAATTCGTTTATGCGTGTTTTTCGATTTTCCATGATGAGCTCGGTCCCGACCATCCCGGTTAATCGGCTCTTCTCTGTCATCTAAATAATCTAAATGTGGCAAGTTAATCGAATTATATATATTAATTGCACAATTTCTTGAAATTCTATTTCTTATTCTACATTAATTTGTATTAAATTGTATTAATGTATTAAATGTATTAATGCATTAAAAATATTTTTTTTTTTGATATTTTCAAACATATAAAGCCTGCATGGGCATTAAACGATAATTTACTGTCCACTATTATTTACATCTAAATACCTAGTCTGTTCAACACATTCAATAACATTATTACTTATTTTAATATTTATATTATGACCCCTATTGCAAATGCACATACTCTTGATTTTCATTATACATACAGTTTATTTTTCCATAACCATTTAAAAAAGCTATCAACATCAGAATTTAGGTTACTTTCACAAATATTCACATTCTCTCCAACAATATAGACTAATGTATCATCCGTAAATAAGGAAAACTTTGAAAATTTGAGACAATCTTTCATATCATTCACATACACTAAGAATAAAATAACCCCACAGGAAACAATGCGGCACACGCAAGTTCACTGTTCTTGCTGATGAATAAATGTCGCCTAGTTTAATCGTTTGCGTCCTTGAAGACAAAAGATTCGAACCATCGAAGCTCAGTATGCCATATTTGAAAAGTTTATTAAGTAAGATACTACTCCTATCCACTGTTTCAAAGGCTCTTTTCAAACCAAGGAAAAGCGTCAACACCTAATTTCCGTCATCCATCTCTCTTTTCTGTAGAAAAGGCTGTTTCAGTAGAATGTCCTTTACGAAATCCTGATAGTTCTTCACACAGTGTTCCATTTTGGGTAAAGTAGTATTCTAATTGTGTACATACAACTTTTTCCAAAATTTTTTCGTAAACAGGCATCATGTTTATAGGACGGAATTGCTCTGGCCATTTTGTGTTTAATTTTAAACATTTTAAAACAATGTGCATCCGCTATTCCTATGGTTTCATCTTCTTCTCTGTAGACCACTTTTCTTAGTATTCTCTGTTAACATTAACTTTAAAAAAACATACAGAAAAGCTACAATCCGTCTGGAACGGATCGTCTGATACCCTATCCTCTTCTCTATAAAGTGGGCGTGGCCAAATTGCATTTTGTACTCAAATATAGCTATAATATCGAACGTTTGAGGATGTTACATGTAAAATCTTATCAAAATCGGTTTTTTGATGAAAACGCCCCAAAAAAGGGGGCGTGACCAAAACTGTTCTATGGGTGAATTGTAGGGAATCTGTATACCTAAATATTTTGTCGTAACAAAAATTTTCGGTTTCATATAATTTAGTGAAGTTATGAAAAAGTGGGCGTGGCAGTGGGCGGATTTCAAAAATTTTTACACTTGTACTGTATCTTTTTCTCAGAAAAATGTAAGGCCCAAAAAGCGGTGACATACGGACGGACGGACGGTCATCGCTCAATCGATTTCGCTATTGATGCTGATCACGAATATATATACTTGATAGGGTCTATCTCGATTATTTCTCTATGTTACAAACTATGTGTCAAACTTAATATACCCTTAGGATAGGGTATAAACATTAAAATGTTTGTTTTGTGGAATTTTAATAAGAAAATCCTATTTTTTTCTAATAAATGAAATTGATTATATTTTTTATAAACTCTTTTTCTATGTAATACGTAATACATAGGTAGTGTGGAATAGCACTACCACTTTTGAGAGATACCATTGATAGACAGGAATTTTCTCGATGATAAGAGGCACATCTGCTTCTCTAGCTAGTAGTCGTAGATAATATTTTACCAAAGGTAGAAACACCACAAGTACAATCAGTCAATTTATACGGAGGAACATACCATACCTAATTTATCAAGGAATTCGTTGCTAAAAGAACAACATGAGTTCAAGAACCGACAAATTAAAAACGATCAGATTGTATTTTGATCACAGATTAATTCTCAAAGCAATTAATGCAACATAGCAACTGATTACATTGGCGCCTTACATAGACCTCAATCGAATGATTAGGATGCTCATAATGGGAGAATCATATTTGAGTACAAAATGCAATTTGGCCACGCCCACTTTATAGAAAGGATGATAGGGTATCATACTATCCGTTCCAGACGGATTGTAGCGTTTCTGTATGTTTGAGTTTCTCGTTGTTGTAAATTATGTTGATGCGACAAAATTTACGTGCCGGTGTAAGTTAAATTATGGCATTGATCATACATACACATGTACGTGAGTTTCAACTTTTGTTTTCATTCATTCAGTATTATTTTTGTGCGGCAATGGATTTTCGCGTTGCTAAGCGTTCGATCCTTGCTCTAGTAAACATAGGTATCAACGCGTGCATAAACTCCCTGCCCAACACAGACATTACCATTATAGAGAAGTCGGGGAAAAGTGTGTACATGCATATGTATGTAGATAATTAAAATATTCTTTTTTGCGGTTTATTTTTATATTGACCCCAATGCGAGCACAAGAAATTTCATCATTGCAACCTCAGATTATATACTTATCTGTGGTTGTAACTTTCGTTTTTAAACTTATAACAACGAATTTCAGATTCGAAAAAATTATTTATAATTTCTCGCTCAGTACATTTTATTGCTGTTTTTCAACATTTATATTTTTTCAGGCGTAAATTACCCAAATGACCATCACAGCAAGAATACGAAAACAAAAGCACATTTTCTATCACAATTTAAGATTCGAACATGCAAACTTGTTCTTGGTGAGCAAATACACTGCCACCAGTCCAAATCCTCTACATTTAAATTTTTACAAAGGCATATGAGTTTACGTCCACATTTGTAGGGTTTAGCGATTATTGTTACTCAATCCAAAACACAAACCATTATAATTCACCCTAGACACGCACCCCCTATTCCAAAATAAATATATCTAACTGCAGAATCCTGCAAGTAGATGTCTCTGTGTGAAGCATTGAAATTTTTATTCAAAGCAAAAACCATTGTTATGGCTATTTTCAGATTTTAAACAAATATATACATATGCATATTTATACCCTATCCTAAGGGTATATTAAGTTTGATACATAGTTTGTAACATAGAGAACTAATGGAGATAGATCCTATAAAGTATGGCTACATCGTCTTCGCTATTGATACTGATCACGGATATAAATACATATATGTAGTTATAGGATATATAAAGTTGTACATATATAAAGTTATAGGATCTATCTCGATTATTTCTCTATGTTACAAACTATGTATGTATGTATCAAACTTAATATACTATAATAGGGTATAATAATGAGGTCTGATTTCAATTTTGATACAAAATTCTATCAGAAGCGTTGCAAAAATTGATTGTGGAATACCGAAAATATGCGCAGTCGTCGACCGTCGCATCGTTCACATAATTTTCTTTTTATACCCTATCCTAAGGGTATATTAAGTTTGACACATAGTTTGTAACATAGAGAAATAATCGAGATAGACCCTATAAAGTATATATATTCGTGATCAGCATCAATAGCGAAATCGATTGAGCGATGACCGTCCGTCCGTCCGTCCGTCCGTCCGTCCGTATGTCACCGCTTTTTGGGCCTTAAATTTTGAGCTAGGACGATGAAATTTCATATCTGGGGTTCTGAGAAAAAGATACAGTACAAGTGTAAAAATTTTTGAAATCCGCCCACTGCCACGCCCACTTTTTCATAACTTCACTAAATTATATGAAACCGAAAAATTTTGTTAAGACCAAATATTTAGGCATTCAGATTCCCTACAATCCACCCATACAAAAGTTTTGGCCACGCCCACTTTTTGGGGGCGTTTTCATCACAAAACCGAGTTTTGGGCCTTCAATTATTAACTAGGACGCTGAAATTTCATATCTGGGCTTCCAAGAAAAAGATACAGTACAAGTGTAAATTTTTTTTACATCCGCCCACTGCCACGCCTATTTTTTTATAACTTCACTAAATTATATGAAACCGAAAAATTTTGTTAAGACCGAATATTTAGGTATACAGATTCCCTACAATTCACCCATAGAACAGTTTTAGTCACGCCCACTTTTTGGGGGCGTGTTCATAAAAAAACCGATTTTGGTAAAATTTTACATGTAACATCCTCAAACGTTCGACATTATAGCTATATTTGAGTACAAAATGCAATTTGGCCACGCCCACTTTATAGAGAGGAGGATAGGGTATCATACGATCCGTTAAAGACGAATTGTAGCTTTTCTGTGTGTTTTTGTATGTAAATAAACTTTGACTTCTTGAAAGTTTCGTTTTATGAATAATGTGTACAGGACGATCTTTATTCCCAATATGAATTAACAATCAATATGAACATATGTACATATATAGGTGTATATCTGTACACCTATATGTATTTAACTGATTGCCAACTGTCCAACTGTAAGCCAATCCAATTTCACATGCACATTGTGGACAAAATATAAAAACATACAGGTAAGCTACAATCCATCTGAAACGGATTGTATGATACCCTATCCTCCTTTCTATAAAGTGGGCGTAGCCATATTGCATTTTGTACTGAAATATGACTATAACGTCTAACGTTTGAGGATGTTACAGGTAAAATTTCATCAAAATCGGTTTTTTGATAATAACACTCCCAAAAGATGGACGTGACCAAAACCTATGTACGGATGAATTGTAGACAATATGAATATCTAAATATTTGGTCTTAACAAAATTGTTCGGTTTCATATAATATGAAAAAGTGGGCGTCTGGCATACAGACAGACGGACGGTCATCGCTCAATCGATTTCGGTATTGATGCTGATCACAAAGATATATATTTTATAGGGTCTATCTCGATTATTTCTCTATGTTACAAAGTATGTGTCAAACTTAATAAACCCTTAGGATAGGGTATACAAAGTGTAATTATAGTATAAAAGTATGTATAATATCTACAACAAAATCTTAAGGATATCACAGACGAGATATAGAAACAGTAAGTAAATGACTAATATATAAATAAATAAATAAATATAAAAATAAATAAACAATGAAATAAATAAATAAAGAAATAAAAATTAATAAATAAATAATTAGTAGTTAGACAAACAGTCAGTCTGTCAGTCTGTGCTTTCTGTTCACCGGTAACTGATCTGTAACCTATCTGAATTTATATGGTGAATTTAATATGTAAATGAATTCCGTTTCTAATTAAACCATTCCGTTTCATTTCGAACCCGAAATACATGACATACTGTGGCGACGAGGAGTTTTTTATCGGTACATAATAGAAATTCGTAATTTAAGAAATAGTGTATAGACTATTTGACATGGATGGGGATCAATTCCGGCAGTTTTTGCAGTAGCAAGCACAGCTTATAAAACAGCAGCATGAATTTATGAAGTCGATTTTAGATGGTTCTTTTAATGGAAACGCTACCAACGCGGGTATCACTGAATTGAAATCTTCGTCAGAGAAGATAATGGAAACCATTTCTAAGAGCATTACGACCTTCCCTGACTACCAACTTACCTTCACAGAGTGGTATAATCGTTACGAGGATGTATTCATAATAGAGGGAAAAGAGCTGAATGATTCTCATAAAATTAGATGAAAGTGCTTATAATCGCTATGCAAATCTGATCTTGCCAAAAAACCGCGTGATCTGAAATTTGCCGAAACAACGGCAAATTTAACTGAGATATTTGAACACTGAAATTCGTTTATTGCTATCCATTATAACACACTAAAACTTAAAAAACCTCAGTGACGATTTTCAGACATATGCAGGAATAATCATTCGGCATTGTGAAAATTTTAATTTTGAAATTTTTACAACTGATGAATTCAAATGCCTTATGTTCGTGTGTGGCCTAACCAGTGCAATTGATTCAGACATTAGAACGCGGTTGCTTTCGAAGATTGATTCAAACGCTTACCTAAAAATCAATGCTTTGGCAAACGAATGTAATCGAATATTAACGTTAAAGAGCGATGCAGAATTAGTAGGAAATGGGAATGGAAATATTAACTACGACCCAGAGGTGAAAGTTAATTAAAGCAAAGTGCCAAACTCCAAAAAGTACTTGGTGGTATTGCGGTGGAATGCACTACGCCGACAAGTGCTGGTATAAAACACAAAAGTGTTCGGACTGTGATAAGATTGGCCATAAAGAGCGGAAGAGCGTTTGTAAGGAGAGGAGTAAATAGCACATTAAAAGTAAAAACAAAAGGCGAAATATACGGAAATAAGACCAGAGTAACCAGCATATTTTCAGTGTCGAAAGTCAATTACGACTCACACCGAAAGTATATAATAGTAAATATCCATGGTGAACCGATTCGTCTGCAGATCGATACGGCAACTGATATTACTATCATCTCGGAGGAGAGCTGGGAAAAGCTGGGTTCTCCCAAAACTACACCCACATCGCATTATGCACGAAATGCCAGTGGAGAATCACTTCCATTGTCAGCGGAATTGCACTGCCGAGTTTCTTTTAAGGGAAAACAAATCAATAATTTTTGCTTCATTTTAGAAATTCCACATCTAAATATTTTGGGTATAGATTGGATCCAACGTCTTTAGCTGTTTGACAAACTCATCAATTCTATCTGTGCTTAGGTGAAATAATCGTTGCCATCAAATTTCCAGAAAGAGTTATTTGGAGCTACGGGCCGGAGCATTCGTGTCCATCCGCTCTACATGTCCTAGCCATCTTAAACGACTGATGCGCAGTTTTTGGACTAGGTGTACGCAAGACTAGATGACACTGTACAGCTCGTCGTTCGTAGTTAAATCTCCTCCTCCAAAGCCCGTCAACGCAAACGGGACCGAACATTTTGCGAAGAATTTTTCTCTCGAAGCGACCGAAGATATCTTTATCTGCTTCTGATAGAGTCCAAGCTTCAGCGCCATAAAGCAGGACTGGGATGATCAAGGTCTTATATAGAGTCTCCTTAGTTGTTCGGAATTGGGCCTTACTACTCAATTGCCTTCTCAGCCCAAAGAAACAGCGATTGGCAAGAGTTATTCTTCGTTTTATTTCTGCTGAGGTGTTATTGTCAGAATTTATAGCAGAGCCAAGGTAGACAAAGTCCCTTACTACTGTCGATTGTGACGTTCTGTCCAATTCGTCGATGCTGAGTGTCCCTTCTTGTTGACAGCATATACTTGGTTTTGCCCTCGTTTATCGCTAAACCCATTTTGGCAGTCTCCGTTGCAATACTAGCGAACGCACCGGTGACAGCCCGCTGTATTCTACCAATTATGTCAATGTCGTCGGCGTAAGCTAGTGGTTGCACAGACTTTTGAAAGATTGTCCCTCCGGCTTGTGAGTTTCGCACAAGTCTTTCAAGTATGATATTAAAAAATTCACATGACAACGCGTCACCTTGTCTAAATACTTTCCTTGTCTAAATACTTTCCTGACATCAAAGAACTCGGTGAGATCGTTACCGACCTTGATGGAGCAGCGAGAATTCTCCATCGTCATCCTGCACAGGCGAACGAGTTTGGCAGGGATGCCAAAACTAGACATGGTTCTGTATAGTTCGTCTCTATAAATGCAGTCATATGCGGCCTTAAAATCGATGAAAAGATGGTGGGTATCGATTTGGACATCTTGAGTTTTCTCCATGCTCTGCCGAAGTGTGAAGATTTGATCGATTGTGGACTTTCCTGGTCTTAAACCACACTGATACGTTCACACAATATGGCAGATAGTGTGTTGAAGCGATGTTGAGGAGACTGATACCTCTGTAATTGGCGCAATTGAGTGGGTCTCCTTTCTTATGGATGTATGTATGTACATAAATATGTACATATGAATATTTGTAATCAGTATCGAAAGCATCCGCTCACTACTACACTTTTCTACAACTTCATATCTTTACTAGAAAATGAAAAAAAAATATTACGACCGGATTATAAAATACAAAAATTAAGTCTTCAAATAATATACATTTCACCCATACACTACATATGGCCACGCCAACTTTTGGAGGCCGTTTTTATATTTTGCATCTACCATCTGGATACGTTCGAGATTATCATTGTATCTCAAACCAAAAGTAACATGAATCACGCCCACCACGAAGGATAGATTATTATACGATACATTCCAGGTGGATTGTAGATATTCTATATGTTTATGTAAAAATGATGATCGTTATGCTGTTCCAGGCTAATGGCGCTGCCTGAGGGTCTAGGATCTTATTGAACAAGACATTTAAGACTTCAGCAAGCCTGCCGCAATTGTATTTGACCATTTCCTTTGTTGTCTTATCTGGGCCCGATGACTTTATGTTCTTAAGTTTGAATGCGTTGTTTTACTTTACTGTTCCTTGGTAGAAGAAACCCATAGTTTTGGGCAAAGACATTCATACATACATATGTACATATGGAAGCACTTAGAGAAATCAGCCGATCTTCTGTAAACATATTATGACGAGTGTTATCAGGCAATTCAACACAATACTCGGTAAAAAATGTGGAGCCACCGATCCGTGATATAAAGTTTCCTCCTCGTTTGATTTAGCGCATTCTTAAAAATCTGGGCTGGAGAAAGACAACTGGACCACTGAACCAGACGTAAAACTATCTTTCTGAACAACCACCTGTACCCAACTGATATACCGATTGATAACACCACGTCTGGCAATCGACTTAAGTTAATTGACTTTGCTTTGGCATGAAGCGTTACTGTAAAAAACACACGGTTTTTCCATCTCAATATATGGAAGGAGACATTTCGGTATCTTGATCATGAGATGATCAACCAAATTCATCACATTCTTCCACCCAAAGAAGAAAGCAGAGCACGAGGTGCACAAAACACTGCTGGATCTAACAGTCTATCGGTAGTGCTATTCAAAGCAGCTAGAGATGACTTGGTAGAGTACATACACCAACTATAAGATTTGGTCAGACGAGTGTATACCTAATGAATGGAGCATCAGCAGCGTTTGGTCGATCCACAATAAAGTAGACCCTCAACATCTCGTACAATATCTTATCAGCTAAGCATATTGTTTCAGACTAGGAATTCTTTACACTGCGGCAGATGTGCCAACCGATACTCACCAGTTTTATTTGAAGACGGCCTGTGACAGCATTTATAGAAGCAAGGTATACAAAGCCATGTATACATTGGCATGTATACATTGGCATCTCTGCCAAACTGCTCCATCTATCCAGAATCACGATGGAGAATGCTCGCTGCTCCATTAAGGTCGGCAATGATCTCATTAAAACCTTTGATGTCAAAAAAGTATTTAGACCAGGTGAAACACTGTCATGTGACTTCTTTACCATCGTTTTTGAACTATGCTTGTTCATTTAACGTTTACTCATTTTGACGTCAAATAAAATAAATGGCTAAGAATATAAAATTAAATATTAACCAAGTTTATTTAGGGACACTTGGCTACCACATCCTCAACCACTATATCGCTGCCTGTTCTAATCATGAACCTATAAAATGTATTGTAGAAACCATTCACATCTTTTTTTTTCGATTAATTGTTAGTGTTTATCACAAATTGTTTTCAAGACAAATGTGAACTCTAAAGATACAACATGTAATAGAAGTTCTAACATGGCCTCACACCTTGCGAGTATCTGACACATATCCGAGAGTATAACTGTCATGACAAAGCTTCTCAAATAACTAATTGCCCTTCAAGCACGGCATTAAACAGGCCCTTTCTGTTCGTGCAAAGAGAATATAACTCGTACAACACAAATGGTTGTCAGAAGGTAGGCTATCGGTACCATGAACCTGTCACGCCAAATATTTTTAATAGACGTATAATTAAGAACAAATAGTCTAAAAGCAAAGATCTTACCTGACCGTCAATGAACTGAACATTTCCCAATAATAGCACAGCAGCCAAAACTCTAACAACATCCAAAAAAGGAATTCCCAAAATACCGAGACATGCTTTCCACGCTTGAAATCTACAGGAATCCTCCTGCTCCTTTTGCGATATATCACCATGTTGAAGATACCTTAGATTTGCCGGCGAATAACCTTCAAGATTCAATTTAGCTCTCTCGTCTCGATTTAAGCCAGCTAGCATTTGATAGAAAATATGGTAGTTCTTCTCTTTAGGTAACGGCCGTATGACGCGCGTTTGATCCAAAAAGTAGCAATGAATTTTTGTCCTATAGAGAGCACCGTCTGTTACTTGAACCTCAATGAATTGCCCAATTCGGCTGGATTCTGAATTGGTGGTCGTCTTAGCAGAACCAAGTGAGCGGAGAACTGTAAAAGCAGCTGCCAAATGTTTGAAGGCATCAGTTTCGGGTCCTCCACCGGCAACAGCAAATAATTGTCGCAACAATAGCATAGAACAGTGAGTCTTGCCAGCTCCCGAGGTGCCGGATAATATTATTGCTTGCGGATATCCAGTTTCCGCCTGCTGCCTTACAGCTTCTTGAACGATTTTCTTTAATTGCGGTGCTAGCGGAAGTGACCGCGTCGAAGACAAGGTCAACGGATTTCCCACATCCAAATACGGATTTATAGAGAGCAAGATGGGTCCAACATTGGTCTAAAAATAAAAAGAAAGAAAGTATTAAGCATATGTATGTAGTTGTTTTGATCTATGAAATATTAGAATCTATGTAGTTACATATGTACATGAAATATAAAATAAATACATATTTATCTTGTTTGGTTTTGAGACTGCAATCTGAAGTTGTAGACTTACATACAGATGTGTACAAACCAAATGGTTATATCCCGCGAAATATTTAAAATATTAAAACCGAGATTGTACGAATGCAATAGGATATTAATTGAATCAGGAATGGGACATACGTATCTACTTGCACTTTTATGCTGTATGTACTTTTAAAAACTACACAAAAACCGCTGATACGGCAATTAAAGATAAGTCAAAATCCTTGAAAAACATACAGCAAAGCTACAATCCGTCTGGAACGGATCGTATGATACCCTATCCTCCATCCTATCGAGCCCCGATAAAAAGGGCGTGGCCGTATTGTATTTTCTTTGCTGAATTACGATGATAACTTCGAACGATTGAGGATGTTACATGTAAAATTTCATCAAAATTGTTTTTTTTATGAAAACGCCCCCAAAAAGTGGGCGTGGCCAAAACTGCTGTACAGATGAATTGTAGGGAATCTGAATACCTATGTAAATATTTGGTCTTAACAAAATTTTTCGGTTTCATATAATTTAGTAAAGTTATGAAAAGTGGGCTTAGTAGTGGGCGGATTTCAGAAATTTTTACACTTGTACTACATCTTTTTCTCAGAAGCCCAGATATTAAATTTCATCCTCCAAACTCAAAATTTAAGGCTCAAAATGTGGTAACGGACGGACGGACATGGCTCAATCGTTTTCGCTATTGATACTGATCATGAATATATATACTTTATAGGATCTATCTCGATTATTTCTATATGTTACAAACTATGTATCAAACTTAATATACCCTTAGGATAGGGTAAAATATAAGGTGCGATAGGGTATAAATATAAGGTGCGAAATATAAGGTATCGATATAAGGTGAAACGAGAAGAATCATTGCTAAAATTGTTTTTCTCCACAGAGTACTTACTTATGATATTGATTCCCAAGGAATTCTAAGCTGCCTCAATATAAATGTCCCTTCTGCGAACCTACGTAATAGTAGGTTTATTACTATTACTCGTTCGCGTTAAAAGAATTACTGCTAATTTATAATGCTACCGAGGATTTGATTGACTATCTCTTTAACATCTCTTGCTCTATGCTTCATCTATATATAATTTGTCAAACTTAATATACCCTTAGGATAGGGTATAATATCCTAAGGGTATATTAAGTTTGACACATAGTTTGTAACATAGAGAAATAATCGAGATAGGCCCTATAAAGTATATAAGCATATTCGTGATCAGCATCAATAGCGAAATCGATTGAGCGACGACCGTTCGTCCGTCCGTCCGTCCGTCCGTCCGACCCTCCGTCCATCCGTATGTCACCGCTTTTTGGGCCTTAAATTTTGAGCTATGACGATGAAATTTCATATCTGGGCTTCTCAGAAAAAGATACAGTACAAGTGTGAAAAATTGCCACTGCCACCACGCCTACTTTTTCATAACTTCACTAAATTATATGAAACCGAAAAATTTTGTTAGGACCAAATATTTAGATATTTAGATTCCCTACAATTCACCCATACAAAAGTCTTGGACACGCTCACGTTTTGGAGGCGTTTTCATCAAAAAACCAATTTTTATGAAATTTTACATATAACATCCTCAAACGTTCGACGTTGTAACCATATTTGAGTACAAAATGCAATTTGGCCACGCCCACTTTATAGAAAGGAGGATAGGGTATCATACCATCCGTTCCAGACGGATTGTAGCTTTTCTGTATGTTTTTTCTTAGAAATAAATTGAAAGAAATTATCATCGCTAACTAAAATGTTTGCAGAAAGTAGGTTAGGTTAGGTAGATGGGTGCCTTGTAACAGTGTCACTGCTCACT
Organism: Xylota sylvarum; assembly: GCA_905220385.1. Lineage (NCBI taxonomy): Eukaryota > Metazoa > Arthropoda > Insecta > Diptera > Syrphidae > Xylota > Xylota sylvarum. Next base: position 61,750,043 of record LR999957.1, on the reverse strand, counting down.
TAGACCACAGTTTGGGTCCATTGTGCCCAATCATTGCAGAAAGTAACTTCCTTGTCAAAATATATGTAACTAAGGTTCGAAAGATCGCTTTAAATAATCAAATCTACCAGACCAGGCGATGCACGGAAGGAGTTGTGCTCTAACCTTGCTCTGATCTGATCAGATAGACGACTTCGTAGAACTACTAATCAAATCTGGTTGAAGATAGATAGATAGATTTTTTTATTTCGTACACAAACATTGTACAGAATTTTAGTTATTGTACATTTTATAGAGATTTGATATTTTATCTTTCTACTGAAACATTATTCATAATTCTATTAAGAATGTGTGGGGAAAAACACAAGTCAAAGATTTTAAGGAAAAACGAAAAAAAACCTTCAATATAAAAAACATACAGAAAAGCTACAATCCGTCTGGAACGGATCGTATGATACCCTATCCTCGTTTCTATAAAGTGCACGTGGCCAAATTGCATTTTGTACCCAAATATGGCTATAACGTCGAACGTTTGAGGATGTTACATGTAAAATTTCATGAAAATCGGTTTTTTGATGAAAACGCCCCCAAAAATTGGGCGTGGACAAAACTGTTCTACAGGTGAAATGTAGGGATTCTCAATACCTAAATATTTGGACTTAACAAAATTTTTCGGTTTCATATAATTTAGTGAAGTTATAAAGAAGTTGGCGTGGCAGTGGGCGGATGTAAAAAAAATTTACACTTCTACTGTATCTTTTCGTCAGAAGCCCAGATACGAAATTTCAGCGTCCTAGTTAAAAATTTAAGGCCTAAAAATCGGTTTTATGATGAAAACGCAACCAAAAAGTGGGCGTGGCCAAAACTTTTGTATGAGTGGATTGTAGGGAGTCTCAATGCCTAAATATTTGGTCTTAACAAAATATTTCGGTTTCATATATGTAATTTAATGAAGTTATGAAGAAGTGGGCGTGGCAGTGGGCAGATTTAAAAATTTTTTACACTTGTACTGTATCTTTTTCTCAGAAGCCGAGATATGAAATTTCATCGTCCTTGCTCAAAATTTAAGGCCCAAAAAGCGGTGACATACGGACGGACGGTCATCGCTCAATCGATTTCGCTATTGATGCTGATCACGAATATATATTTTTTATAGGGTCTATCTCGATTATTTCTCTATGTTACAAACTATGTGTCAAACTTAATATACCCTTGGGATAGGGTATAAAAATGAATAAATAAATAAATAACCGCTTTTTGGGCCTTAAATTTTGAGCTAAGACGATGAAATTTCATATCTGGGCTTCTGAGAAAAAGATACAGTACAAGGGTAAAACTTTTTGAAATCCGCCCACTGCCACGCCCACTTTTTAATAACTTCACTAAATTATATGAAACCGAAAAATTTTGTTAAGACCAAATATTTAGGCATTCAGATTCCCTACAATCCACCCATACAAAAGTTTTGGCCACGCCCACTTTTTGGGGGCGTTTTCATCACAAAACCGAGTTTTGGGCCTTCAATTTTTAACTAGGACGCTGAAATTTCATATCTGGGCTTCCAAGAAAAAGATACAGTACAAGTGTAAATTTTTTTTACATCCGCCCACTGCCACGCCTACTTTTTTATAACTTCACTAAATTATATGAAACCGAAAAATTTTGTTAAGACCAAATATTTGGGTATTTAGATTCCCTACAATTCACCCATAGAACAGTTTTGGCCACGCCCACTTTTTGGGGGCGTTATCATCAAAAAACCTATTTTGATAAAATTTTACATGTAACATCCTCAAACGTTCGACATTATAGCTATATTTGAGTACAAAATGCAATTTGGCCACGCCCACTTTATAGAGAGGAGGATAGGGTATCATACGATCCGTTCCAGACGGATTGTAGCTTTTCTGTATGTTTTAAAATAATTCCGAAATTGGAATCTTTTCAAAATCTTGGCAACTTTTTAGAGGTTTTTTTTTTTGTTTTTACTCATAACATCTCAAATTATTTATATCTGTGATAAGAAAACAAGTTTAAATTTATGTTGCCAAATGAGAAAACAGAGTGTAGTACAGAGAGAATATGTGGAGATGTATTTATATTTTTTTCAGTGAATTGGGTAATGCCACAATATGTTGAAGATGATTACTTCTCGGTTATTCCGTTCAAAAAAAAATGATGTAAGTAATGTTTTGTTGATATGAGTTGGATTTGAAAATTTGAATATGTTAAAACAAATACATCTTGTTTGTTTTGAAAAATCTCCATTCATAAAAAAAAATATTATCCACACTTGAAGTATTTCACTTATGTATATCACAAACAGGTTTATTGTCTCCACTCTTGCAAAATTTCACTTCTGGGGTTCGTGCATGATACATTTTATATAGTGTGATCATCAGAATTCAAACGAAATAGACAAAGTTCAGACGATTTCTATAAGTCTGTGCCCATAATTTAAGAGAACAGAGGGCATTAAGAGAAAATGACAAGTGATTTGGAACGGACTATAGTAAATTTTTATATATGTTCGTAAAAATGTGTCAGTGTATTGCAATTTTCTTGCCACAACTTGCTCGTGTGGCCGCAGGGTTACAATATCGCTCAACACTACGACTTAAATATAAAATCCGTTTCATATCAGTAATTACTTAAGAAAAGGATAAGTACTCGGTGTGCTGCCTGTATGTCTATTTTACAGTTTGTATAGTTTTACTTCTTCATTTCTTTCAATATGATTTAAAACGATTTTTTAATGATTATATTGTATGGGTGTATTTAATTCTTCGTCCGTCCGTCCGTCCGTCCGTCCGTCCGTCCGTCCGTCCGTCCGACCCTCCGTCCATCCGTATGTCACCGCTTTTTGGGCCTTAAATTTTGAGCTATGACGATGAAATTTCATATCTGGGCTTCTCAGAAAAAGATACAGTACAAGTGTGAAAAATTGCCACTGCCACCACGCCTACTTTTTCATAACTTCACTAAATTATATGAAACCGAAAAATTTTGTTAGGACCAAATATTTAGATATTTAGATTCCCTACAATTCACCCATACAAAAGTCTTGGACACGCTCACGTTTTGGAGGCGTTTTCATCAAAAAACCAATTTTTATGAAATTTTACATATAACATCCTCAAACGTTCCAGACGGATTGTAGCTTTTCTGTATGTTTTTTCTTAGAAATAAATTGAAAGAAATTATCATCGCTAACTAAAATGTTTGCAGAAAGTAGGTTAGGTTAGGTAGATGGGTGCCTTGTAACAGTGTCACTGCTCACTTAGACCACAGTTTGGGTCCATTGTGCCCAATCATTGCAGAAAGTAACTTCCTTGTCAAAATATATGTAACTAAGGTTCGAAAGATCGCTTTAAATAATCAAATCTACCAGACCAGGCGATGCACGGAAGGAGTTGTGCTCTAACCTTGCTCTGATCTGATCAGATAGACGACTTCCTAGAACTACTAATCAAATCTGGTTAAAGATAGATAGATAGATTTTTTTATTTCGTACACAAACATTGTACAGAATTTTAGTTATTGTACATTTTATAGAGATTTGATATTTTATCTTTCTACTGAAACATTATTCATAATTCTATTAAGAATGTGTGGGGAAAAACACAAGTCAAAGATTTTAAGGAAAAACGAAAAAAAAACCTTCAATATAAAAAACATACAGAAAAGCTACAATCCGTCTGGAACGGATCGTATGATACCCTATCCTCGTTTCTATAAAGTGCACGTGGCCAAATTGCATTTTGTACCCAAATATGGCTATAACGTCGAACGTTTGAGGATGTTACATGTAAAATTTCATGAAAATCGGTTTTTTGATGAAAACGCCCCCAAAAATTGGGCGTGGACAAAACTGTTCTACAGGTGAAATGTAGGGATTCTCAATACCTAAATATTTGGACTTAACAAAATTTTTCGGTTTCATATAATTTAGTGAAGTTATAAAGAAGTTGGCGTGGCAGTGGGCGGATGTAAAAAAAATTTACACTTCTACTGTATCTTTTCGTCAGAAGCCCAGATACGAAATTTCAGCGTCCTAGTTAAAAATTTAAGGCCTAAAAATCGGTTTTATGATGAAAACGCAACCAAAAAGTGGGCGTGGCCAAAACTTTTGTATGAGTGGATTGTAGGGAGTCTCAATGCCTAAATATTTGGTCTTAACAAAATATTTCGGTTTCATATATGTAATTTAATGAAGTTATGAAGAAGTGGGCGTGGCAGTGGGCAGATTTAAAATTTTTTTACACTTGTACTGTATCTTTTTCTCAGAAGCCGAGATATGAAATTTCATCGTCCTTGCTCAAAATTTAAGGCCCAAAAAGCGGTGACATACGGACGGACGGTCATCGCTCAATCGATTTCGCTATTGATGCTGATCACGAATATATATTTTTTATAGGGTCTATCTCGATTATTTCTCTATGTTACAAACTATGTGTCAAACTTAATATACCCTTGGGATAGGGTATAAAAATGAATAAATAAATAAATAACCGCTTTTTGGGCCTTAAATTTTGAGCTAGGACGATGAAATTTCATATCTGGGCTTCTGAGAAAAAGATACAGTACAAGTGTAAAGATTTTTGAAATCCGCTCACTGCCACGTCCACTTTTTCATAACTTCATTAAATTAGATGAAACCGAAAAATTTTGTTAAGACCAAATATTTAGGCATTCAGATTCCCTACAATCCACCCATACAAAAGTTTTGGCCACGCCCACTTTTTGGGGGCGTTTTCATCACAAAACCGAGTTTTGGGCCTTCAATTTTTAACTAGGACGCTGAAATTTCATATCTGGGCTTCCAAGAAAAAGATACAGTACAAGTGTACATTTTTTTTACATCCGCCCACTGCCACGCCTACTTTTTTATAACTTCACTAAATTATATGAAACCGAAAAATTTTGTTAAGACCAAATATTTGGGTATTTAGATTCCCTACAATTCACCCATAGAACAGTTTTGGCCACGCCCACTTTTTGGGGGCGTTATCATCAAAAAACCTATTTTGATAAAATTTTACATGTAACATCCTCAAACGTTCGACATTATAGCTATATTTGAGTACAAAATGCAATTTGGCCACGCCCACTTTATAGAGAGGAGGATAGGGTATCATACGATCCGTTCCAGACGGATTGTAGCTTTTCTGTATGTTTTAAAATAATTCCGAAATTGGAATCTTTTCAAAATCTTGGCAACTTTTTAGAGGTTTTTTTTTTTGTTTTTACTCATAACATCTCAAATTATTTATATCTGTGATAAGAAAACAAGTTTAAATTTATGTTGCCAAATGAGAAAACAGAGTGTAGTACAGAGAGAATATGTGGAGATGTATTTATATTTTTTTCAGTGAATTGGGTAATGCCACAATATGTTGAAGATGATTACTTCTCGGTTATTCCGTTCAAAAAAAATGATGTAAGTAATGTTTTGTTGATATGAGTTGGATTTGAAAATTTGAATATGTTAAAACAAATACATCTTGTTTGTTTTGAAAAATCTCCATTCATAAAAAAAAATATTATCCACACTTGAAGTATTTCACTTATGTATATCACAAACAGGTTTATTGTCTCCACTCTTGCAAAATTTCACTTCTGGGGTTCGTGCATGATACATTTTATATAGTGTGATCATCAGAATTCAAACGAAATAGACAAAGTTCAGACGATTTCTATAAGTCTGTGCCCATAATTTAAGAGAACAGAGGGCATTAAGAGAAAATGACAAGTGATTTGGAACGGACTATAGTAAATTTTTATATATGTTCGTAAAAATGTGTCAGTGTATTGCAATTTTCTTGCCACAACTTGCTCGTGTGGCCGCAGGGTTACAATATCGCTCAACACTACGACTTAAATATAAAATCCGTTTCATATCAGTAATTACTTAAGAAAAGGATAAGTACTCGGTGTGCTGCCTGTATGTCTATTTTACAGTTTGTATAGTTTTACTTCTTCATTTCTTTCAATATGATTTAAAACGATTTTTTAATGATTATATTGTATGGGTGTATTTAATTCTGCAAATAATTCAGTGAGGACACTTTTTCTGCTTCGAGCGACTTTTTTGGCGAATTTCTGAAATTTTTCAGTGGCAACCTTGCTCGAAAAGTTCTCGAAAAGCTCTCACACATTGAGTTCTCGATTCAGTCAGATATGAGGTCAGCATTCATTACGGATATGTATATTCATTTGAGATATGTACATATATTCATTCAAGATATGCATATTCGTGATATGCATATATGCGTGATATGCATATTCATTCGAGATATGGATATTCATTCGAGATGTGCGAATAAGACATACCATAGAAAGAACATGAAGAAAATCATTCGAGATATGACCTTGTGTTCTGATATCATTCACCATAAGTAAAAGAGAACACAACACAAACATAAAAAACATACAGAAAAGCTACAATCCGTCTGAAACGGATCGTATGATACCCTATCCTCCTTCCTATGGCCAAATTGCATTTTGTACTCAAATATGGCTATAACGTCGAACGTTTGAGGATGTTATTTCTATGATATTATTGATGATATTATTTCTCTATGTTACAAGCTACGTATCAAACTTAATATACCCTTAGGATAGGGTATAATAATGCAATGTACATAGCATGCAGTTTAGAGTAGTTTTTAACATACATATGTGCATACACACGCACCACAGACAATGCGAATGTTGGCATAAGGCATTGTAAAATCTGAAGTGTAAGTAAATAAGGAAGAAGTAAGAATATAGAAAACAAAATCTTTCGAATGATTTTGTGCGAAGAGAGTAAGTAAATAAGACAGAAGTAAGAAAACAGACAACGAAATCATTCGAATGATTTTGTGAGAAGAATCAAGATATCTCGAGACATTTGCATAATCGATTATAATCGATCCTTTCATTCGAATGCGTCCATCACTAATGGCTACAGAGTATCTAGTATATTTATTAATACTCCAGATTTTTTCCGATCTCAGACCACAAGGCCTTAGAAAGCCTGTGCCCTTATAGGTTTGACCATCTTAGGTGAGCCTTATTGATGATTTTGCCGAAAATAATTCTCTTAGCCACGGCCATTGGTCTAATGCCTTTAATTATATTATTTACCGTGAGCTCTGCTCCTTTTTTGGCCAGTATGACGGCACTTTTGTTACCGTCTATATCAGTGTATAGGAATCGAACATAATTTCAGTTGGTTCTGCGAACATATGCCCTGACCATTGTACGGCAACTCGTGACTAGTTCAGATTTAGTGATGTAGGACTCTAGTGCCTTCTGTGCCATCAACATAACTTCAAATTGCGGCAAGACAAAGACCTTAACTATCAGTCCTGGAAGAACTGGCAGACAAACATTACAGGCAAATATCCTCATTGATATTTCCAAAGAAATGAAATATTGTGAAGTAATCCGCAAAAAAAACGCTTGCATGGAACTCGCATCTATACCAGATTACCAACAACGTGACATTTGTTTTACAGCAAAACTCAAATCTTATATTATCTACTGGTCATACAGTGTTATTATTTAACCAAAAAACTCTTTAAAGTTTTTTAAACACTGGAACAATTAAATAACATTCGTAGGTACAACTGAGCGAATTAAAACATGCCAATGGAAAACATAGGAGTAATGATTGTCCTTTAACCGCTTTTAGTATAGAAGAAAGCTATTCTGAGTGCTGTCATGTTTATAGAAGTTGTGAAAATACTAGAATACATTCAGAACGATCCAATTCTAAAGATCTCAGATACTATAATCAAGTGATTGAGGAGAGGGTTTAAGGACATTACCAAATTATTAAACCTGGTACTGGGAGCACTTGGGCTCGTGTATAAAGCCCCAAAACGGCAGCACTTTGAATGTCATCAGCAGTCGTTCAAGCAAAGGTTGACGGTATTGAACTTTATCCACAAGAATGCAAAAGAACAAGTACCTATGTCTTAATTTCTTGGTGAGGTCTAAGCTTCTCTGGGATTGTATCAAGAAGATTGTCTTAAGATGATTGTCCCGAAGATTTTGTATCAACGAGAAAAGTTGCTAAGTTGACGGTGCTGCGAAAAGTCGACAAGTCGTTGATGTTAAACTCTGTTTTAGGACACCAACATTTTAAAACAACACAACGGATGGCTAGGTACATCTGTGAACAGTGGTTGAAACTATATTGGCGCAAGTGAAAAAATTACTTGAACTCAGCTAGAAAATCGGAAAAAATTAATGAGTTACCCAACAAGACAAGACAATGAATACTTGTGTAAAGCTATTTTTTTATATTCTATCCTAAGGGTATATTAAGTTTGACACATAGTTTATAATATAGAGAAATAATCGAGGTAGACCCTATAAAGTATATATATTCGTGGTCAGCATCAATAGCGCAATCGATTGAGCGATGACGGGTTGGGTATGAAATCTGCTTTTCCAAAATTCCTTTTCCATAATCCCCTGTGTCAAAATCCCCCGTTTCAAAATCCCTCTTATCAAAATTCCCTGAGTCAAAATCTGTTTTTCCGAAAGCCCTTGTGTCAAAATCCCCCATTTTTATATTTTTGTGTTTTCATTTCTGGCGCCTAAAAAATGCATTGTCTTTCTGAATTAAGATTATTACAATAGTATTTTCTTGCATCCAACATCGTTATTCTTGATTTCTAGTTTTCTCTAATGTTTTTTTACTGTTTTGGTTTCCTTTTGTTTTGTATTCGTTGTCATTCAATGTTGTGCCGTCACAACGATTAGTAAGTTTTTACATTCCGGTGCGGCTTTCGTTATGAGTGTTATTACAGTTGTAAAATCAAACAAACAAAATGATAAGTTGTTATAGATGGTGCTGTGCTTACCGAAAGAGTTTGCTATGCAAAGGTCGTGTAGTTACATTTCTTGACGGAGGAAAGCACGTGTTGAAAAAGCCAGCTTTTTTTCATTCGCACGATCCAATGGCAAGTGAAATAAGTGTTTGCTCTGTAAATAATCATGTAAAAGAGCTAGCCAGGACAACTACTATGAAGCCTGCTCAAATCATTCGGGAAAGTGTAATTAACTGTGAGCAAATAAACAGAGTCTACATACCATCAACTGCAGCTCAAAAAAAAAAATGTCCAGAGTCAGAAGCAATTTGTATACAGAACCCGTAAATCTTGACGAGATCGATATACCAGACCATCTGAGACACGTGGAAGGTGAACTTTTTGTACTCTCGGAGAAGGAATTCGACGGCGAGAAAATTATATTAATGGGAACCAATTCAAGTTTAAAACTCTTAAGCGAATCAACATGTTGGCTTATGGATGGAACCTTCAACGTTGTACCTCGTGTAATGAGGCAATTATTTACCATCCATGGTCAATTGAATGACCAAATTGTACCGCTCGTTTTCGTTTTGATGAGTACAAAAAGTAAGAAAGCGTACTATGGATTATTTTACGAACTGTGCTATATTGCTTGCCAATGGAATATTCCACTAAGTCCGAATCGAATTATATCCGACTTTGAAAAAGCAAGTGTGTCTGCCGCGAAAGAGTTTTTCCCAACGGCAACATTTAAGGGTTGCCTCTTTCACTTTGGGCAAATTATTTGGCGGAAAGTTCAAGCTAGTTGCCTCGCAAGAAAATATGGCACTGACGAAATATTCAGCATGCATATTCGGATGATAAAAAGTTTGGCTTTTGTTCCTCCAGAGTTTATACCTAGCTATTATGAGGAGCTATCAAAAACTTTTGACACGGATTCCAAACGCATCGGTGAATGGTTTCGTGTAAATTATATAAGCGGTAAAAAAATATTCCGTAAAGCATCAAAGCCACAATATGCTCCGGAGTTTTGGTCCATTGCGGACTCTCGAGGACACAAAATAATGTTGAAGCTTGGCATAGACGTCTTCAAGTTTTGATTGGTAAGCCCCATATTGGGGTGTACAAAATCATAGAAGAACTAGCCCTGGAGCATATTATTGTAAAAAAATAATATTGAACAAATGCGTTCAGGGCAATGGATTAAGAAGAAACGATCACTTGAAGCAAAGCGCAAAAAGTTAAGAAAGATTATTAAGAAGAGAGACACGACCTCCAAACTAGACTTTGTAAAGTTCATTGCGCACAACATTGCGCTGGGTCGTAAAACATAACTTTACACAAAATAGATACATTTCATTATATTTTGAAAATATTTTATGCTTTGATTTTTTTATAATACATATGTACATATATGAATGGAATATAAATAAGTTTAAAATTACAATTGAAGATAAATTTTTGTTAAAAAAAAATTAATATTGTTTTTTATTTTCTTTTAAAAACCGGGGGATTTTTAATTTTGAAAGTAGGAGATTTCCAGGGGGATTTTGGATCAGGAGATTTTTTTGCAGGGGATTTTGACACGGGGGATTTAAAGCGAATGCCTACATTCAAAACAGGAGATTTTAAGCTGCGGGGGATTTTGGAACGAGGGATTTCATAGCGATCCCAGCGATGACCGTCCATATGTCACCGCTTTTTTTGCCTTAAATTTTGAGCTAGGAGGACGAAATTTCATATCTGGGGTGCTGAGAAAAAGATACAGTACAAGTGTAAACATTTTTTAAATCCGCCCACTGCAACGCCCACTCTTTCATAACTGCACTAAATTATATGAAACCGAAAAATTTTTAGGTATTCAGATTCCCTACAATTCACCCATATAACAGATTTGGCCACACCCACTTTTGGGGCGTTTTCATCAAAAAACCCGATTTTGATAAAATTTTACATGTAACATCCTCAAACGTTCGACGTTACAGCCATATTTGAGTACAAAATGCAATTATTTTTAAATTAAAATCTGATTTTATTAACATTTCGCATGTAAAATCTTCTTATGTACAAATGTCCGTATTCATATCCGAGATTGCTATCAGGTGCGCCTTATCCCTGTGCTGGGTTCAAACCCACAGGGATATTCCAGGAAATTGCAAAGCGGACGAGTTACCTAAAGAGGGTGCAGGTCGGACAATCCCGGACAATAGGGGGAACCGTTACTACATATTAAATCGATAAAATTCCAATTAGATACCGGAGCCATTAGAATGGCAAACAGTAGGTGAAACAAAATCAGGACATTTCTCTCTTCTACACAAATATGTTCAGAGCTGGAATGTAGAAAAAACATACAGAAAAGCTACAATCCGTCTGGAACGGATCGTATGATACCCTATCCTCCTCTCTATAAAGTGGGCGTGGCCAAATTGCATTTTGTACTCAAATATAGCTATAATGTCGAACGTTTGAGGATGTTACATGTAAAATTTTACCAAAATCGGTTTTTTTATGAAAACGCCCCCAAAAAGTGGGCGTGACTAAAACTGTTCTATGGGTGAATTGTAGGGAATCTGTATACCTAAATATTCGGTCTTAACAAAATTTTTCGGTTTCATATAATTTAGTGAAGTTATAAAAAAATAGGCGTGGCAGTGGGCGGATGTAAAAAAAATTTACACTTGTACTGTATCTTTTTCTTGGAAGCCCAGATATGAAATTTCAGCGTCCTAGTTAATAATTGAAGGCCCAAAACTCGGTTTTGTGATGAAAACGCCCCCAAAAAGTGGGCGTGGCCAAAACTTTTGTATGGGTGGATTGTAGGGAATCTGAATGCCTAAATATTTGGTCTTAACAAAATTTTTCGGTTTCATATAATTTAGTGAAGTTATGAAAAAGTGGGCGTGGCAGTGGGTGGATTTCAAAAATTTTTACACTCGTACTGTATCTTTTTCTCAGAAGCCCAGATATGAAATTTCATCGTCCTAGCTCAAAATTTAAGGCCCAAAAAGCGGTGACATACGGACGGACGGACGGACGAACGGACGGACGGACGGTCATCGCTCAATCGATTTCGCTATTGATGCTGATCACGAATATATATACTTTATAGGGTCTATCTCGATTATTTCTCTATGTTACAAACTATGTGTCAAACTTATATACCCTTAGGATAGGGTATAAACAGTAGACTTATTTCCGTTAATAGGACAAATAAATCTAAGAAAGATATTTGGGGCCTTCACGGGGAATTGTCTGGTAAGCGGACATGCCAGAAAAATTGGTGCATTCAACGATATCTGTATAAGCTGTAGAAACGAGTAAGAAGAAACCATGGTACACTTTCTTTATACCTGTACTGTTCTATGTACTTTATCGATTTTGGGAAGGAAAATCCTAGGCGAATACTTTTTCGAAGATCTTAACGATCCAGCTAGAGTCGACCTAAGCAAAATGAAAAGCTTTATGTCCGGGCCTTAACCCGCCCACCATATTTCTTAGGCATGTGTTCACACCCAGTCGATACCTATGGTAACAAGAGAAGAACTAGTTACTTACTGCAGCAGAGTTGGAGACAGAAAAGCACCTGGTACAGATGCGATACCCAATAGTGCACTAAAAACCGCAATTCAAGCCAGACCGGACTTGTTTTTGGATCTTTACAACTTATGCCTCCGAGAAGGAGTATTTCCGAGTCAATGGAAGATACAAAAACTAGTCCTCATACCTAAAGGAAACAAACCACTGGGAGATCCATCATCTTATCGACCACTCTGTATGCTGGATACAGCTGGAAAAGTGCTCGAACGGATCATTGGTACCAGGCTAGAAACAGCGATTGAAAACGCGGGAGGTCTAGCTGAGCACCAGTATGGCTTCCGAAGGGGACGGTCTACGATAAATGCAATCAAGGTGGTAGTCGATACTGCGCAGAAAGCCATAGATGGCCGAAGATGGAAAGGAGGCTCAAAAAAGTATTGCTCTGTCATTACTTTAGATATAAACATACAGAAAAGCTACAATCCGTCTGGAACGGATCGTATGATACCCTATCCTCCTCTCTATAAAATGGGCGTGACCAAATTGCATATTGTACTCAAATATAGCTATAATGTCGAACGTTTGAGGATGTTACATGTAAAATTTTATCAAAATAGGTTTTTTGATGATAACGCCCCCAAAAAGTGGGCGTGGCCAAAACTGTTCTATGGGTGAATTGTAGGGAATCTAAATACCCAAATATTTGGTCTTAACAAAATTTTTCGGTTTCATATAATTTAGTGAAGTTATCAAAAAGTAGGCGTGGCAGTGGGCGGATGTAAAAAAATTTTACACTTGTACTGTATCTTTTTCTTGGAAGCCCAGATATGAAATTTCAGCGTCCTAGTTAAACATTTAAGGCCCGGAAATTGGTTTTGTGGTGAAAACGCCCCCAAAAAGTGGGCGTGGCCAAAACTTTTGTATGGGTGAATTGTAGGGAATCTGAATGCCTAAATATTTGGTCTTAACAAAATTTTTCGGTTTCATATAATTTAGTGAAGTTATGAAAAAGTGGGCGTGGCAGTGGGCGGATTTCAAAAATTTTGACACTTGTACTGTATCTTTTTCTCAGAAGCCCAGATATGAAATTTCATCGTCCTAGCTCAAAATTTAAGGCCCAAAAAGCGGTGACATACGGACGGACGGACGGACGGACGGACGGTCATCGCTCAATCGATTTCGGTATTGATGCTGATCACGAATATATATACTTTATATAGTCTATCTCGATTATTTCTCTATGTTACAAACTATGTGTCAAACTTAATATACCCTTAGGATAGGGTATAAAAAATGCGTGCAATTCCGCAAATTGGGAACATATCTTAATTACGCTAAGAAACAAGAGAGTTCCACAGTATCTAATAAATATAATAGAGGACTACTTTAGACAACGGATCCTTCTGTATAATACAGATGAGGGTATTAAAAAATACATCGTCTCGGGGGGAGTGCCACAGGGCTCGGTCTTGGGGCCGCTGTTGTGGAATATCATATATGATGGAATACTTCGGCTGCCAATACCAGAAGAAGCAAAAATAGTGGGATTTGCTGACGACATCGCCATTGCCAAATTTTTGGTAGAAGTCTCCCAAATCAGCAACGACGCTATAAGGATAGTCCAGAAATGGCTTACATCAGTAGGTCTTAAGCTCGCTGAAAATAAAACCGAATCGGTGCTGATTAGCAGCAGGAAAGAGTGCGAGACAATCACCATCACGGTAGATGGACACGAGGTTGAATCGAAACCTGCAATCAAATACCTGGGTATGATGTTAGATGCTAGGCTTACCTCCAAACAACACCTAGATCATGTAAGCGAGAAAGCCTCACGCATTAATAACGCCCTCATGAGGATAATGCCAAATGTAGGAGGACCTAGGTATAGTCGAAGACGATTGTATGCAAGCGTAATTAAGTCCGTAATCCTATATGCTTCACCAATTTGGGCAGGAGCTATGAAGACCAAGTCGTATAGGAAAAAAATCGAAACGACGTACGGACTATGTGCCTTGAGAGTTTGTAGTGCATATCGTACAGTGTCTAGCGACGCAGCAAATGTCATCGCGGGAATGGTCCCCATTGACCTGCTATCAGATGAAGCGCAGAGAATCTACGAAAAGAAAAGCGACGGAATGTACACCACTGAAGGAACTAATGGCATAAACGAAGCTGAACGAACTGTTAGTTTAGGCAAATGGCAGCAGCTCTGGAATGCATCTGATAAAGGTCGATGGACGTACCGAATTATCCCGACAATAAACGATTGGATAGAGCGGAAGCACGGAGAACTAAACTTCCATATTACTCAAATGCTGAGTGGGCATGGATGCTTTCGTGCTTACCTACATACCTAGGTTCAAACTCGATGACACGCCCAATTGCCCGACTTGCGAGGGAATACCAGAAAACGCTGAGCATGTATACTTTGAATGCCCACGATTCCAGCCTCAGAGAGAAATCCTGCACAGGGATCTGGAAGCTTTAACAAACCCTGAAAACATTGTAGGTCACATGCTACAGTCTCAAGCAAAATGGGATGCAGTAGACTCCTACACAAAATACATCTCATGTGAACTTAGACGACTGGAGCGGGAAAGAGGCAGAGATGCAGAAACAAGAAGGAACCAAGAGACTGGTCATCTAGAAATCTGAAGAAAGCAAGAATTGCTAAATCCTGCCCCGTGAAGAAATACCTGGAGGTAGTACCGCGGGGTTTAGAAAAAGATTTAAAGGGAGGTGGTCTTAGTCAGTAGAAATCTGGCATGCTGATCAACCGAGTATTTCGTCAGTATCTTTTAGAAGATTTCCCCTTCCATATAAAAAAAAAAAAAAAGGCATGTGTTCATGCCAGTAATTCGATTTTTCCGATCACAATGGATCTGCTTTTATATAAGTGTATCTCTGCTGAATGCCGACAGCTACCCAACCCAATCCAACCCGTCCGAACTTATCGTTGCAATCCAATCCAGAATGCAACGCTCACTCTACTAGGGCTAGGGATGGGGTATCATATGATCTGTTCCAAACGTATTGATTGCACCAATTTCGTGAATTTAACGTTCGATGTTATAATGCATGAACTGTTTGGGGTCTATAGAGTCCATTTACGTATATCAATATATCTACATATAGAAAACCAAAGAAAAGGAATTAAGGTACACCTACTTGATAGCCAATTAAAAGTTGCATTTATTGAAATAATTGATTCTCCAACTTTTTCTTGTAGTGAGTCGATAATGAAGATCATGAAGCCCATGAATAGTGTGGCATGGGGCTTCATGGGCGTAAACCCAAGTCTTTTCGCAAGTCTTGTCGTTTTGGAAGCCTTAATTCTTGAGAACCACGAGGAATCGAGAAAATTGAATTTTCTGCAACACTATCTCACACAAGAGTTTCATTCACTTTAGTTCTTCCATTCTTTCGATCCCTTTCGTGTCTAAGCATCGTAGAGAGTAAAATATTGATTAAATTTTTCAATGATTCGACGAATAGCAAGCACATTCCAAGTATCGCCGCCTTGTCAAATTCAAAACATATCATCATAGTTACTGCTGCAACAATAACATACTACCCCTCAGAGGTGTTGCAAATTCAATAAACTAGTATTCGCATTAGTTGTCTTATCTCACGCCTAATTGATAAATGCGTATGAGTCATAATCATTTAATATCAGTGAATCGATTTTGTGTTTCATAATTCGTGATGCATTTGTTCGTTGTTGCCAAACTTGTTTTCAGAATAAATAGCTCTAAGTGTGATGCACTCATATTGTGGAGACTTATTATAAGCCTACAAGCAAATGCACATAGATTTATGTATGTATGTATGTATGCATATCAGGTTGAGATTTATTAAATGTAACCACAAAACTTCAATGTACTAAACAATGTATTTTTAAAATGTGACTAAAACGAATGTTAAATTTTAATAGGAATTATGTGGGTGTGGTTTAGGGTATAAACATGTGAATCGTAAGGGCAAAGACATGAATGGCCAGGAGTGCTGGGTTTTTTACAAATGAACGAAGTCATCGACCCAAAAACATTGCAAATTGTCTTTGTTAAGAAAACTGGGAGCTTAAATATAAATCTATGTGATCGATGGCCTCTTATGTGTTGATGTCGAATAGGAAACACCTTATAAGAAAGATTTCAAACCTAATACCAATTGGTTTCTTTAATGTAGCAATGCATTTTACAACGAACCTGACGTGGTAGGATTAACGACCATATGTGACTTTCACAAATATATCTTTCACCTGCGCAGCAATAAGATAGCTGTTGTATATGTTTAAAACGAGTTTTGTTCAAAAAATCAATGTATCAGTGGAGAACTAAGCTAAAACAAAATAATAAACCCAACTTCATACCACTAATACCATAATTTTAAAGGTCTAAATATAGTATCCATACACAACACGTGTTTATATTTTATTATGTACTAGAGTTCCACTCATTCCAGTTCAATGCGCAGATATCTAGTGTAAGATATTCAAATTCTGTTTCATCAATCATTTTACGAAAACAACATTACAAAAGCCTTAGTCAAACAAGTTTAGTTAATCAAATTTTACAGCTCATTTTTGATGCAATAAATTTATTTAACGCACCTCCGTGACCATAGTCATGGACTATCTACCAAAAAAACATACTCATCGTCAGCAAACACTAAGTTTGCTGTCTTCGTGACAGGTTATCTCGCAGGTTGCAGGCAGCCTGCTTGGCTGAGGGAATGCACGGTCTTGCGGCGCACTCCAAACGGGGCCACCACATACGACAGGTAAACTTGTTTTTTTTTTCTCTCTTTTGCCTTCGAAATTCTTGTTGTGATGCTAATTGCATTTTCAATTTCCTGAAACACGCCTAAATTATATTTTATTTCTAGCTATTCCCATCTCCGTCTTATGGTTCCTCAAAGACTCGCTTTTCACGACACGGTGCGAGAAGTTATTCAACCCAAACATCTTCGCAGAGAGAAGAACTCCGAAAAATAATATCACTTTATTGAGTTTGACTGCGTCTGCACCTAATTATGTATATGTAGACGGTTGAGGCGATGTTACATTTTTATGGCAACTAATGAGTAAACCTGTGGCCCGAAAAAAGCATATACAACCCATGTACATATGCACGCTATTATAATTTACACGCAAAGATATAAAAAGAGTTAGTGGTGTTACTTACAAAGTAAAGATTTTCGTTGAACCTGGCTTGAAGCGTTCTCATGACAGCGTCCTCGGTTAAGGGGCCTGGCAAGTGTATTAGATCTTCCATCTCGCTTGGCTGCTTGTGTTGTCCATTTCGTATAATGGTAGAATTTTGCGGGAACGTATTTATGCCATTGCAGGGATTAAAATTCTTTTGAACAACCGGAATGAAGGGAAGATTCAGCAGTCCAGGCGCCGATCGCATTGGTAGCGTGTCACTGAAGTGTTGATTGGCTGAAAGATGTATTCATTTCATTCATGAAATGGTTTCTACTTGTTTTTATTATCTGCTTTTCTTTTTATGACTTGCACAGGAAAGTCCTTTTGGACATGGGATAGGTTTTTGAAATAACAAATTTACCTGTAATTTGATCGTTTATATGCTGCGGCAGTGGATGTGGAATAGATGTGTTTCTTGGTGATATTCCTGTATTAGATTGTAAACATGAACCTATGATATGTTGATTCTGAAATAAAAAAATTAATGTTTATTTTTGAACAATATATTTAATGTGCGTTTGTAATTGAAATAATGACTAGAAACATATGTACATATATTTATATAAATACATGTATGTATATATTCGTGGATTATACTGTTCATACTCACATAGATAGACTAGATCCAAAATAAGACCAACAATTCAAAATTCAAATTAAATTCAATGGCTCAAAAAGTTTTTTCAAAGCAGACTGAAAATTTGATATGGCAGTTTTGCTAAGAAACTGGACCAAAATGCCCGAATTGACTCCGTACATAGCTTCACTTTAATTAACATCAAGAACACCCACTAAATATTGTCAATCTTTTACAATGTACATAGGTATAGAGCATTCTCCTATCTATAGCAATTTTAGAAAAATAGGTGTGGATAGTTCAACCGAAAATATGCAGATTCGAACCAAAACATACAGAAAAGCTACAATCCGTCTGGAACGGATCCTATGATACCCTATCCTCCTTTCTATAAAGTGGACGTGGCCAAATAAATTTTTTGTTTCATCACAGAGCACATAGAACACTACGCTCTCTCAGTGTAAACTCTCAGTATCGCTTAACACAACTGTTTTTTGCTACGCGACTACGGAATCATCTACCGCTCTTCAATCTTGTAGACTACTTTTGTACTCAAATATGGCTATAACGTCGAACGTTTGAGGACGCTACATGTAAAATCTCATCAAAATTAGTTTTTTGATGAAAACGCCCCCAAAAAGTGGGCGTGGCCAAAAGTCTTGTATGGGTGAATTATAGGGAATCTAAATGCCTAAATATTTAACAAAATTTTTTGGTTTCGTATAATTTAGTGAAGTTATGAAAAAGTGGGCGTGGCAGTGGGCGGATTCAAAAAATGTTTACACTTCTACTGTATCTTTTTCTCTGAAATTTCATCCTCTTAGCTCAAAATTTAAGGCCCAAAAAGTGGTGACATACAGAGGGACGAACGGGCGGACATGGCTAAATCTGATCACTCTTATCACGAATATATATACTTTATAGGGTCTATCTCGATTATTTCTCTATGTTACAAACTTTGTGTCAAACTTAATATACCCTTAGGATAGGGTATAGGGAAGGTAAAACCGAGAAACCAATAAAAGACAAGTCCATATCTATCTACACAGATTGGTTAAAGATGGATACAAGAACGAGGGTCGGTATATTCTCCAAGATACTAAACATACACAGCCCAATCAGACTACAGCAGTGTCTTCCAAGCAGAAGTTCTGGCAGGGATAAAGGTATCAATGATAATACCACTTTTGCTACTAAAATCGAATCCAAGCTAATTCGACAAGGTCGCGAAAAACTAAAGGTTCTTGGCTCGGAATACAATATTAGTCCCTGCTGGGTCCTATAGATATAGCTGGATATGAGATAGCTGACGTACTTGGAAGAAAAGGTCATGCAATGGATTAAGCCCCCACTCTGTAACCTCCAATAGGTGAACCTAGCTTAAGACCTATGATATATCAAGGAATCTCTTGCCACGATACCACAAAGCCAGAACCAACAAACTTCTAAAAAATGACAGGAAATCTCTGTTAACGTTGGTATCTCCACACACTTGCCATAATCTTCTAAGAAACCACACAGAAACTTTAGCTCAATGATGATAATATATGCATGTAGAGGTTGTGGTGACGAAGAGGCTCACGAGGCTCCTCTGTCACTGCCCAAGCCTTTGCTACATGGGAAGCAGAACACTAAGAAGATATTACAGTTTTCCGCATATTTCTGAGTAAATTACGAGAGACTTTATTCATCGAAAATTAGCAAGGAAGAAACCAAGTACAGGAACTGGGACCAAACCCCTATTGGCCGTCAGAATCGAACAGCAAGGACCTACCCTTATCAACCCAACATCCTAACCTAACCTATGTACATATACATATATACTGTAGCGCAAAATGGATACGCCGACGAACAAAACAATTTCCGAAACTGTTGAAAATTTTAGTGAAACAACTAATTTTTGGTTCCCGAGAGGATTTAACTTTTTTTTATTTAACGTAAAATTAGCTTTTCACATGAATTTAGCTGATCACGTAAACTCAACTTAAGCTCATCCCTGGTCTTCATCACTCCGTCTTTATATCAGTTATATCAGTTTGGGCACGAGGTTATAGCCATATTTGAGTACAAAATGCAATTTGGCCACGCCCCCTTTATAGAGAGGAGGATAGGGTATCAGACGATCCGTTCCAGACGGATTGTATTTTTCTGTATGTTTATACCCTATCCTAAGGGTATATTAAGTTTGACACATAGTTTGTAACATAGAGAAATAATCGAGATAGACCCTATAAAGTATATATATCGTGATCAGCATCAATAGCGAAATCGATTGAGCGATGACCGTCCGTCCGTCCGTCCGTATGTCACTGCTTTTTGGGCCTTTAATTTTGAGCTACGACGATGAAATTTCATATCTGGGCTTCTGAGAAAAAGATACAGTACAAGTGTAAAAATTTTTGAAATCCGCCCACTGCCACGCCCACGTTTTCATAACTTCACTAAATTATATGAAACCGAAAAATATTGTTAAAACCAAATATGTATGCATTCAGATTCCCTACAATCCACCCATACAAAAGTTTTGGCCACGCCCACTTTTTGGGGGCGTTTTCATCACAAAACCGATTTTTGGGCCTTAAATTTTGAGCTAGGACGATGAAATTTCATACCTGGGCTTCTGAGAAAAAAATACAGTACAAGTGTAAATTTTTTTACATCCGCCCACTGCCACGCCTACTTTTTTATAACTTCACTAAATTATATGAAACCGAAAAATTTTGTTAAGACCAAATATTTGGGTATTTAGATTCCCTACAATTCACCCATAGAACAGTTTTGGCCACGCCCACTTTTTGGGGCGTTTTCATCAAAAAACCGATTTTGATAAAATTTTACATGTTTTTGGCATGGCCAAAACTTTTGTATGAGTGAATTGTAGGGAATCTGAAGGCCTAAATATTTGGTCTTAACAAAATTTTTCGGTTTCATATAATTTAGTGAAGTTATAAAAAAGTGGGCGTGGCAGTGGCGGATTTGAAAAATGTTTACACTTGTACTGCTTCTCCTTCCCAAGCCCAGATATGTAGTTTCATCCTCCTAGCTCAAAATTTAAAGTGGTGACATACAGACAGACGGACGGACGGACGAACATGGCTAAATCGTCTTCGCTATTGATACTGATCACGAATATATATACTTTATAGGGTCTATCTCGATTATTTCTCTATGTTACAAACTACGTGTCAAATTTAATAGACACTTCGGATAGGGTATAATAATGCAATGTACATAGCATAGGGTATAAATACACTCTCTGAAAAATTTCAATTTTTGAGTTATGACGGTATTGTAGCAAATGACCGATATGTACATATGTATTTCATTCAAATCAGCATCGATTGGGTAAAAAAAAAGTCATTTATCATGAGCGCCCAGAGCATTGACTAACAACATTACAGCGTTGTCCTTAATGTTCGAGTTGATAACGCATTAGTGTGCATTGATTGGTTTATAAGTTTTTTGAACCCGCAAAGGAATAATTGCTGAAAGTGAACATCATCGAGCCTTACGTTTTCTAGTATGCTGCCGCAATTATGTTTGATTGGTTTCGAAGTTTTATAAACCCGCAAGGGGAACAATTGCTAATAGTGAGCATCATCGAGTCTTACGTTTTCTAGTATGCTACCCCAATTATGTATGTATATACAAAATTAGTATTTGTTTAAAATACTTACCTTACTATTGTTAGCAATCGGTTTCGGAGGATTACCATTTGAGGGTGAATGGTGCAGATTGCTTCCTGCTATAATTCCGGTTTGTACTGTAGTTGGTGCATTGATGATGCTCGTTGACTGATTAGATATCAGACAATTAGGACTATTTGTTGACACCAAGCCATTTCCATTTGGATTTGCCACATTCACTGGACCGTTTCCACCCGAAGTTTGTGTCTGCCCAACATGCAAACGGTTACGTAATGTTACTAACTCTGTACTCAAACACTTTAAGCGCTGTTGCAAATGTACAGCTTCATTAGATGATGATGCGTCTACAAATAAATAAATAAATAAATAAATAAATAAATAAGTTTGTATAATCATATATAAATATATAAATACGGAGAAAAGTACTGCTATAAATTAATAATTAATTTGTACATATGTAAGTGCCGAAATATCCATGTATTATTGTTACATTGAAAACGGTTTTTTTCACATAGCAGCAGTTTTATTAAAAAACGGCCTAGACTTGAAACTTCCAAATTCATCTTGTAAGCCAATATGAACAATGGCGACAAGCAACACGGAGATCTTTAACAAGGAGTTGTGGTATTGAAGTTGTGGTTAAAACGTTCATTGTTGAATTTGGGCTTCATACGGGTAGTACAACTATAATTGTGAATTGTACATTTCCCTATGTACGCAAACGTATTACCGGTGGAGTTCTAATACGTAATGGTACTTGGAGTGTCGTTGTGAGCTGGTACAATTACTTTGAATAATTTAGGGTGCTTAAAGCAGGCTCCAAATGCCTAAATATTTTGTGCACGAATTAATGAAGTAAGATCTCTGTGCTAAATTTTTTCCCATTCCAAAGTTCATTAACAATCACACATTAGCTATACTCGTTTATATCTCGACGTACAGAGAGTTTCAATGAATTATCGTAGCCTACAGCGCTCTTTTCGAGGTGAGTCTCTTCAGGATTTCTGAATCTCAACAAACTAAGATAATTTAAATAGGGGTTA
Source organism: Xylota sylvarum (assembly GCA_905220385.1). NCBI lineage: Eukaryota > Metazoa > Arthropoda > Insecta > Diptera > Syrphidae > Xylota > Xylota sylvarum. The sequence continues at coordinate 61,727,238 of LR999957.1, read as the reverse complement.
ACAGCCCACCTTCGCCAAGTTAATCAGACAAGAGGTACTTGATCTTACCATATCGAGTCCATTTCTTGCTGACCTACATAATTCTTAATTGGCATGTTTCAAAAGAACCATCTTTTTGAGATTACTTGACCTTCAGATCTTAAGTAATTATCCTTAATAGGATTCATAAATACATCAACTGAAACCTATACATTGTCTAATATTGACTCCCATCAAATACTTAATGAGTAAGTCACAAATGTAACCTCTTAAATCACCTAAGCCTATGAATCCAGTTGCTACACAAAATCCAGCACTATCAACCGTGATGGGACGAATAAGCTAAAAATCCTAGAACAAATGTTAGAGAGTTTAACAGATCTAAAGGTTCCAATTCTTACAAAAATTACAATTCTGCTATTAGCAAATCCAAAAGATCTCCATGGTAGTCACTCTGCGAAACCATTAACAACCTTTATTCGTAAAGGCTGAAAAAGCTAACAGCAAACAATTCAAATATCCCTATAACTACAAAAACATCTTTAGCAAAAACCAACTTTATCTAAACTATTGCGACAAATACATATACTACTGTAATATTACCCGCCAGTAGTAACATTCTCAAGTAACGTCCTGTATCTTTTTGTCAGAAGCCCAGATATGAAATTTCATGCTCCTAGCTCAAAATTTAAGGCCCAAAAAGCGGTGACATACGGACGGACGGTCATCGCTCAATTGATTTTGCTATTGAAACTGATCGCGAATATATATACTTTATAGGGTCTATCTCGATTATTTTTCTATGTTACAAACTATGTGTCAAACTTAATATACCCTTAGGATAGGGTATAAAAACATCTACGATATTACACATCTTCAACAATTTAAGATATCTTTCGAACCCCCTTAACACAAAAGAATTATTTCTCAATGGACAAATTGCCAAAGATATGTCAGCAAAACTCTAGACTGCCAAATGATAAGAAGAAACATAACCGCTTCGATTCGACGCTTGTTAAAACCTCGGACAATTCTGATTTCGAGTTTATTTGCGTGAAAATAACTGTGTTATATAATAACTGTGTTATAAAATAACTCTGTTTGACAACATCAAACCCTGTGACGATGTCATTGTCCTTGCAGATTTTAATTTACCTAATCTGGAATGCTCGCCTTCTGATGACTACACCCACTATGTCGCTACGAATCCCTCCTCGGATTCGCCCTTTTAAGTATCGTTAATTTCAACATTAACTCACACTCAAATATAGATAATGCCTTAGCTCTTTTTTACTCCGTAGTTTTCAACTGTTTTTTGCTATCTGTCTCTTTGGTTCCACAGAAAAACTAATTATCATCTCCGCCCTGGTTTACCAAAGAACTGCGTTCGCTTCGTAATAGAAGAAATAAACTATGGCGAACGTATCTTATGTACGTCTTGTTCTGACTTAGTTTTTACCAACTACCAGCGCGCATATACCAACTTCTCCGTACTATGCGACTCTCTTTATAACGAATATCTAGCTCGAATGCAGTCTAACTTAATTTCTGACCCCAAGCGTTTTTTTTTCGTTTCTTTAATTCTAAGAAAAAAACCGACAGCTTTTCATGCACTCTGAAACTACTTAACTCATCATCAAGTGAACCTAAAATTATCGCTAACCTGTTTGCTTATTACTTCAGTCAATCCTTCACCAACCATGTCCTTGAACCCGATTATGATTACTTCCCCTATATGAAAAACTTCTCTAACATCAGTTTGTATAACCGTTCCACTTGTTGAAGAAAAGATAAAAAAACACAAATGCGATTATTCAGACGGACCTGACGGTCTACCCGGCATAGTTCTAAAAAAATGTTCGGAAAACTTGGCCCAACCCCTTACCAAACTCTTTCAAGTCTCTATATCACAGGGCGTCTTTCCAATGCTCTGGAAGAGTTCTTATATAATCCCTCTTCACAAAAAAGGCCCCAAGAATGAAATCTCAAACTACCGACCGATTGCTAAACTCTCCTGCACACCCAAACTCTTCGAAAGTATAATTTACGATACTATGTTTTTCCACTGTAAGTGAATCTTTTCTCCTTATTAGCACGGCTTTCTTAAGGGTAGGTCAACAATCACAAATCTAACTGAATTCGTTTCGACTACTCTGTGCGCATTGGAAGATGGCAAAGAAGTCACCGATTTTAGTAAAGCCTTTGATAAAATTTCCCACTCTATTGTTCTTTTCAAGCTTAAAGCTCTTGGCTTTCAATCAGGGTTTATTATGTGGATTAAATCGTACCTCGAAGCACGACAATACAAGGTGCTATTTAGATCGTAGCCACCTAGGTCCGCTGATTTTCATATTGGCAATTAATGATGTTGACTGCATCATTAAAAACTCAAATACATTAATACCTCGGTTAGCGGCCTAGATACGTTCCACAAAATCAGGCCGTAAAACGAGTCATTTTTTTTCATACAAACCCATACAAAATCCATTAGATTGGTTCCAAATCTTCAAAAAATAACCAAAAAAATGATAAAACGTTATAAAAAAATTCATTTATTGTGTTGACTTTAGAGCATAGTTACGTTTCATGTCGACTTTGTTGTGCATTATGCGTTATGCAAATTGGAGATATGTATGTATGTATGTACATACTTTTTTGGAATTGGGTGCACAAAGATCGAAAATCAAGAAAACAACAAAGAGGAAAAAATTCGCAGTGTAAAGTAAACAAAGTAGGCAAGGTACATAATGTATACATATTCTTGCATTGTAAGAATATTTAAGAGAATGATGTTTTTTTTTTGCCATTGTAACGAAAAATATTAGCCGTAAAACGGAAGTACCTTTCGTTACAACGAAAGGCCGTATAACGAGCCTTTCCCAGAACGAAAAGTGGGAGATTGAAAAAATTGTTGAAAAGAGCCCAGTAACTCTTTAAAAAATTATGTAAAAAATTAGAACTCAGGAAAACACTGAAAACAAGCAACGATCTGGGTATCCCACCAAGCTAACTGTGAGAGAAAAGCGACTTATTGTTTGAAAAGTAAGAAAAACATACAGAAAAGCTACAATCCTTCTGCAACGGATCGTATGATACCCTATCCTCGTTTCTATAAAGTAGGCGTGCCAAATTGCATTTTGTACTCAAATATGGCTATAACGTCGAACGTTTGAGGATGTTACATGTAAAATTTCACGTAAATCGGTTTTTTGATGAAAACGCCTCCAAAAAGTGGGCGTGGCCAAAACTGTTCTATGGTTGAATTGTAGGGAATCTACATGCCTAAAGATTGTGTCTTAAGAAAATTGTTCGGTTTCATATAATTTAGTGAAGTTATGAAAAAATGGGCGTGGCAGTGGGCGGATTTCAAAAACCTTTTACACTTGTACTGCATCATTCTCTCAGAAGCCCAGATATGAAATTTCATCCTCCTAGCTCAAAATTTAAGGCCCAAAAAGCGGTGACATACGGACGGACGGTCATCGCTCAATCGATTTCGCTGTTGATGCTGATCACGAATATATATACTTTATAGGGTCTATCTCGATTATTTCTCTATGTTACAAACTATGTGTCAAACTTAATATACCCTTAGGATAGGGTATAAAAATCGGTTTCACATAATTTAGTGAAGTTATGAAAAAGTGGGAGTGGCAATAAGCAGATTTCAAAAATTTTCACACTTGTACTGTATCTTTTCCTCAAAAGCTCAGATATGAAATTTCATCCTTCTAGCTCAAAATTTAAGGCCCAAAAAGCGGTGACATACGGTCGGACGGTCATAGCTCAATCGATTTCGCTATTGGTGCTGATCACGAATATATGTATTATTTCTCTGTTACAAACTATGTGTCAAACTTAATATACCCTTAGGATAGGGTGTAAAGATGGACGGTTCCTGTGCCAGGACAAGAAGAAGGCAGGTACACCAGCAGAACATATTGAACCATTATTTATTAATGATGGTAACGCGTCCATAATGCGGTTACTTTGCTTCCATTCAACGAAATAATAATTCCAAACATTCAGATTAAAAAAGTCACTACAGAAGAAATTGATTATTGCATCAAAAAAAAAAAAAACAAACATAATTAAAGCCTCAGGATACGACTTACTCGGGAACGGATTGTATGATACCCCATCCTCCTTCATACGCAGCCCTTGTAAACTGGGTGTCGTTTGAGGATGTTATATAAAAAATTTCATCAAAATCGGTTTTTTTTATTAAATCGTCACCGGCACGGCATACAGGGTAGTAATGACTAAACTGAAGGGCTCCAAGACACCACTAATATCATGTCCCTTAATGTTGGGGTTCATAGCTGAACATTTATTCCCACAATGCTCATGTAGTATGTGTGACATGCTATGTGAAATTTCTCGGCGGGGGTCCCACAAGGATCGGTATTGGGACCTATCTTATAGAACATCATGATGAGTCCTGCGACTAATGTTTGCACAAGGACCTAAAATATTTTGTTTTGCTGATCGCCCTTGTTACAGTGACAAAACAGAGACAGCCACCAAGCACGAAGCAGTGGCTAAAATCAAAGACTGGCTCATAACCGAGCGGCCCCGAATTAGCGGACCACAAAACAGAGGCTGTGTTAATAATCAGTCGGAAAACTGTAGAATACGTGAATATAAGGGTTGGAAAGCAAAATATAAGATCAAATGAAGCAATAAAATACCTAGGAGTAATGATCGACAATAGGCTACAATTTAAAGAGCATATAGACTACTCGAGTAAAAAGGCATCATTAATGCAAGCAGCACTTTCCCGAATACTGCTCAACATTGGAGAACTTGGGTATCCTATAAGGATTTTTAATTCCAATGTAGGCAGCTCAGTCTTATTTTACACTGCCCCGGTTTATGCGAGGGACCAGCGCCAAAGAAAAAGAGCAGAATATTTTTGTCAGTCTACAGGCTCTGCGCACTAAGGACTATTAGTGGTTTTCGAACGATTTCGGAAGAAGGTGCTTTCGTCATAACCGCAATGGTCCTCATTGACATTCTAGCGGACGAGATGCTAAGGATCTATAACAGGAGAAGCTCAAGGCAACTGGAGGCAGCAGTAATCAAGAGGATCAAGAAAGAAGAAAAATTTGTCTCAATAACTGTGTGGCAAGCTCGGTGGGACAACATTACGAAAGGCAGATGGATCTACAAGTTAATCCCGACAATCGTGATCTTGACTAAATGAGTCCACGGTGACTGGAACTACTATCTTATGCAGTTCTGTCCAGCCACGGTGGCTATCGCAAATATCTACATCGATTTGGACACGATAGCTCACCTTTTAGCCCAGGAGGAAGATACGAAGCACGCTGTATTCCATGCCTCATGCAATGGAGAAACAATCTCCCAAGCCCACAGTGCCTTATAGAGCAAATGTTGTATTCAAAGGAAAATTGGATTGAAATATCTAAGTTTGTACCAAACGTGCAAATCGAGCTGAGGAAAATAAAAAACATACAGAAAAGCTACAATCCGTCTGGGACGGATCGTCTGATACCCTATCCTTCTCTCTATAAAGTGGGCGTGACCAAATTGCATTTTGTACTCAAATATAGCTATAATGTCGAACGTTTGAGGATGTTACATGTAAAATTTTATCAAAATCGGTTTTTTGATGAAAACGCCCACAAAAAGTGGGCGTGACCAAAACTGTTCTATGGGTGAATTGTAGGGAATCTATATACCTAAATATTTGGTCTTAACAAAATTTTTCGGTTTCATATAATTTAGTGAAGTTATAAAAAAGTAGGCGTGGCAGTGGGCGGATGTAAAAAAAATTGACACTTCTACTGTATCTTTTCGTCATAAGCCCAGATATGAAATTTCAGCGTCCTAGTTAATAATTTAAGGCCCAAAACTCGGTTTTGTGATGAAAACGCCCCCAAAAAGTGGGCGTGGCCAAAACTTTTGTATGGGTGGATTGTAGGGAATCTGAATGCCTAAATATTTGGTCTTAACAAAATTTTTCGGTTTCATATAATTTAGTGAAGTTATGAAAAAGTGGGCGTGGCAGTGGGCGGATTTCAAAAATTTTTACACTTGTACTGTATCTTTTTCTCAGAAGCCCAGATATGAAATTTCATCGTCCTAGCTCAAAATTTAAGGCCCAAAAAGCGGTGACATACGGACGGACGGACGGACGGACGGTCATCGCTCAATCGATTTCGCTATTGATGCTGATCACGAATATATATACTTTATAGGGTCTATCTCGATTATTTCTCTATGTTACAAACTATGTGTCAAACTTAATATACCCTTAGGATAGGGTATAAAAATAAAGCGAGCCGAAATAGCAGAAAAAGAGAGCGTAGCATGAAACGCGAACCAGCCCCGCGAAGAAAAAGAAATACCTAACGGCAGTGCCGCGGGGAGAGTAATAGAAGTGTGGGCATTCTTGGAATAGATTAATCGGGTTTGCAATTCGTGTATACTAGTAGCTCGGACTACTAGTATCTTTAGAAGATTACCACATCCAATGGTGTGTCCATGAAAAAAGAAAAAAACAAAATTTTGGTGATAATGAGATGAATTGTTTTGACCATTACTCAGCTTCAGGAGAACTCAGAAGGATGATTTATAGCTCAAATAAATAAGTGACAAATTTATTAAAATTAAAATATTTTGTTTTTAAATCCGGTAAGCTATTATTGTGTTAGAGCTGTGTAATCATCTTTTAATAAAGGAGGATTTGATATTAACCTCCTTACTCCCACTTAGACCTCGAATTTCGGAAAATCCATTCATATTCCATCTGATTTGGAATCCATCGAAATAAGAAATGCAAATAATAAAGAAAACTTAAAATAATAAACAGAACTTAAAACTCAAAAATTGAACAAAACAAATTTTACATTTGTTATGAATAAACTATGATATTTGTTTAAAGTGATTAAAATATCTAATTAGTAATTTATGTACTCGGTACAACAAACTCTGTTTTGTTATGCAAAAATTCCTTGAGAATAAGCCCAAATCTTCTAAACACAAACATAAACCAGATAACCTATCATAATCTTTCTAAATAATATGTAAAAAAAATAATAAGAATAGGGCAGACAAAAATTAATAAATAAAACCTAAGCTATCTTAACCCAGAGAAAAATACAGTGTGGTAAAAGACGCAGTACGAATCCTTAATTTCTCTAAGTCATATAGTCACGTTAAGCTAGATAGGTACTGTGGTCAAAGGAGAAGCACTTATCTAGATTGATCTCAATTTCACCATCCCTTTCGGAAATAGACCATATATCAACCACTGCACTAGAGTTCAACCTTTGTTCGTAGACCACTGCCTTATCCGTTGCTCAGCAACTAGCATACATTATGTATCAAGTGGATATCAAATTCTGGAACAGACACGCCCATTTTTCACAAATTTATTATACCCTATCCTAAGGGTTAATATACCCTTAAGATAGGCTTTGACACATAGTTTGTAACATAGCGAAATAATCTAGATAGACCCTACAGAGTATATATATTCGTGATCAGTATCAGTAGCGAAATCGATTGAGCGATGACCGTCCCGCCTTTGTCACCGCTAGTGGGCTTCTGAGAAAAAGATACAGTACAGGTGTAAATTTGTTTAAATCCGCCCACTGCCACGCCCACTTTTTCATAACTTCACTAAATTATATGAAACTGAAAATTTTTGTTAAGACCATATATTTAGGCATTCAGATTCGCTACAATTCACCAATACAACAGTTTTGTCCATGCCCACTTTTTGGGGACGTTTCCACCAAAAAAACCGATTTTGATGAATTTTTACATACAACATCGTGAAACGTTCGAATTTGTAGTCGTAGTTCAGTACAAAATGCAAAATGGACATGCTCACTTTATAAGGGCTGCAAAGAAAGAAGGATAGGGTATCATACGATCCGTTCCAGACGGATTGTAGCTTTTCTGTATGTTTTTTAAATACACGCATTTGCGCAAGCATGTTTGTGTGGAGTATAGAGTACATCATCAGCTGCGCTCAAAGTAAGGAAACGCACAGTCATGAGCTGCTCGTGAGTGTGCGCTATTCAATGTGCAATTGCAATGTGCGCACTCCATATGTGCGTTAAAGAAAACTCATTGAAATATTTAACGGAAAATAATTTTTTGTTTTTAATTCTAATTTAATGATCTTATTTATTAATTTATTTATTTTAGTTATTTATGGCTAAGATTCCGTCATCTTCCATAAAATCTGAAATGGAAGATTGGAGCAAATCATCTTTTAACTTTTATAAAAGTATATATTTCACATCATATTTAACATATTTGTTTAGGTTAAACATTTTCCGCAACACCATAATTGTTTTTTATAATTAATCACTTTAATTCTAAACTTCCACTGAGAGAAATGTCAGAAATATAGCCACGTCATCAGAGATGTCCGGTCCTGTCATCAGACCTGGAATTTACAGACCACAAGACAGAAGCAGTGTTAATAAGCTGCAGGAAAAGAGTAGAACCCCTTACAATACAGGTCGGTGAGAATACCATCGAAATGGGAATTCTTCTGTACTACAGGCTCAACTTCAAAAAGCACAAGAAGTACGCTGGTGAAACAGCCTCCCGGACAGTAGCTGCACTGCCAAGGATAATAGCAAATATTGGAGCACCCAATTAGAAATCTGCAAGCCGATGCTTATGTACGGTTATCCTATATGACGCGCATGAATGTAGCGCACAAAATCACAATGCTAAGAGCATACAGCGCTTTTAGAACTATGTCAGCGGAAGACATAAGCGTAAACTCGGGCAGTATTCCCATTGACCTAGAAGTTATAAAGGCAACCGTATAACTCAGGACAGAGCCGGAAGAGAGAAGAATCACCAACGTTGCCATACAGGCAGAGTGCCAAGGTATATGAGAAATGGACATACGTATGAATCCCCATGGTGAAGTAAACTATTACCTGAAGCATTTTCTATCGGAGCACGGATGCTTCCTGCATGCACGGATGAGACATACTGACCCATACTGCCCGTATTGCAATAGATCCTGATCCTGATGGAAAGCCGAGGATACTCGATGGCCAAAAAACATGCTACAAATAACAGTAGGTGGGCATGCGATACCAAAAGGGCTGATGACTTTCATGTTAACGACGTCTGAATTCTTGGAGGCAGTAAATGAATATATCACAACCATAATGCAGTAGCTACGACTGGAAGAACGGACGGCTAGAAATTAAGAATCTGCAAACTTCGGCAACTACCAACTAACAAAACATACACATCCTGCACTGTAATAGTGTGATAAAGACTAATTCAACTTACAAACTACCAACCTCACCTGCACGCGGTATACCCTGCTCTCGACTGACGAGGCTCTAGTGACCAAGTAGGGGCGGTATAACCTCCACCCCGCTTGGTCAAAGAACGCCTACGCGGCATAAAATGTAGGTGTAGATGTATACTGGAAACAACAATTTGGAACTAAAGACGTGTGTAGTCTTCTGTTCTGTTACCTTAGTAGGTAAGAGTGACTTTCAGACCAATGCTACATCCGCCCCCGGCCCGTTAAAACTATGGTAGGTGACAATGCTTCGTCACCATTAAGTTAGCCAATCGACACCAACACAGAGGTGTCTGGAGGGACGCGAGTAACGCGTAAGAAAGGAAACAACGAGCGATTCGATCCCACAGAAATCGGCGCCCGCCAAGAAGCACTACGTAAAGTTAAAGGTCAAAGGGAGCCACAGCACTGAGCGAAGAAAACATTACCTCACGAATGATACAAAGCAATGCAATGATGATTAGAGGAACGTTGGAAGTGGGGAAGGTCAGAGGTCCTGGAGAAACTAGGACGAAAAATCGCAGAACTGCAGGATAGAAAGAGTATTCAACGGCGCATCAACCTAGGCATGAGGGACCTTGTGCGAAGTATCGCAGCACTGCATCGGAAAGCCATCAGGCCAACAAAAACGCGCAGAATTTTCCAGCGCAGAAACCAAAGCGTCAACGAGACGCCGATGTCCAGCTGCCAACACAAAATAAAGTGCACGACTGGGTCGTACGTACTTGCACCTTAATGCTATTAGTTTATAATCGTATAAGCACTGAAATTAAATTTTTTTTTGTAAAAACGCCATCAAAAAGTGGGCGTGGCTATATATGATGTTAAGGTGAATTATAAAGATTTTCAAAGCCTATGAATTATGTTTTAACATTTTTTTTTTCGATTTGGGCGTGGCAGTTCCAAAACTAGGTATGTCATATTTTTGCATTTATCATACCCACCTCAGATATTGATTTTAAGCCCAATCGCTGAAGAAATAGACGAGAAACAGCCAATTTGTAAACTAACTCACATATGAAATTTTATCAAAATCATTAGAGCCGTTTTCGAGAAAATCCATTTTTAGTGAAATCGGCCTTAATTGAAGTACCCTTGATTTTGAGGTTAGAATGAAAATTCCAATTTCGCCTGTAGGGATCATCCCACAGACCCCAGATATGAAGTTTGAAGCAAATCCGTTCAGCCGTTTAAGCTGCAGTTCAATATACAGACAGACAACCCAACAGACCGACAGACAGATAGACAGACAGGCGGAATTGGAGGACCCACTTTTTTGGACTTCTCCATCATAGTAATGTCAAGTTTGATTAAAATCTCGAGTTCGAAATTTTTCACGAAAGCAATACTTGCCGTATAGGTATAGGTGCAAGTAAAAAAGGAAGGCGGGTAAACCGAGTCCTACAAAGCGAAGCAAACGTGAAAGCACTCTGTGAACTAGTAGCAGTCGGTTGTCGAAACCTGGATGAGGTAACAAAATAACCACGGATGCTATCAATTCTTTACGGATGGCAAGAGGAGGAACTCAAACCGACCTCGTTAATCTTTCAGGCAGTAAGATGATTGCCGCAGGACATATGCGCACCTAGCACCGATATAGTGCTACAAATGTCTATGAGTTTGGACATATTGCAAGGCATTTTAGAAATGAAAATGACTGACCGCACCAGCACATGGCTACAATGTAGAGACAAAGGACACATCGTGAAGAGGTACGCTGCGAAACCAACATGTGCCATATGTCAACCTGGATGTAAAGGGGGAAATGAACACCCAAAAAACATGCTACAAATAACAGTAGGTGGGCATGCGATACCAAAAGGGCTGATGACTTTCATGTTAACGACGTCTGAATTCTTGGAGGCAGTAAATGAATATATCACAACCATAATGCAGTAGCTACGACTGGAAGAACGGACGGCTAGAAATTAAGAATCTGCAAACTTCGGCAACTACCAACTAACAAAACATACACATCCTGCACTGTAATAGTGTGATAAAGACTAATTCAACTTACAAACTACCAACCTCACCTGCACGCGGTATACCCTGCTCTCGACTGACGAGGCTCTAGTGACCAAGTAGGGGCGGTATAACCTCCACCCCGCTTGGTCAAAGAACGCCTACGCGGCATAAAATGTAGGTGTAGATGTATACTGGAAACAACAATTTGGAACTAAAGACGTGTGTAGTCTTCTGTTCTGTTACCTTAGTAGGTAAGAGTGACTTTCAGACCAATGCTACATCCGCCCCCGGCCCGTTAAAACTATGGTAGGTGACAATGCTTCGTCACCATTAAGTTAGCCAATCGACACCAACACAGAGGTGTCTGGAGGGACGCGAGTAACGCGTAAGAAAGGAAACAACGAGCGATTCGATCCCACAGAAATCGGCGCCCGCCAAGAAGCACTACGTAAAGTTAAAGGTCAAAGGGAGCCACAGCACTGAGCGAAGAAAACATTACCTCACGAATGATACAAAGCAATGCAATGATGATTAGAGGAACGTCGGAAGTGGGGAAGGTCAGAGGTCCTGGAGAAACTAGGACGAAAAATCGCAGAACTGCAGGATAGAAAGAGTATTCAACGGCGCATCAACCTAGGCATGAGGGACCTTGTGCGAAGTATCGCAGCACTGCATCGGAAAGCCATCAGGCCAACAAAAACGCGCAGAATTTTCCAGCGCAGAAACCAAAGCGTCAACGAGACGCCGATGTCCAGCTGCCAACACAAAATAAAGTGCACGACTGGGTCGTACGTACTTGCACCTTAATGCTATTAGTTTATAATCGTATAAGCACTGAAATTAAATTTTTTTTTGTAAAAACGCCATCAAAAAGTGGGCGTGGCTATATATGATGTTAAGGTGAATTATAAAGATTTTCAAAGCCTATGAATTATGTTTTAACATTTTTTTTTTCGATTTGGGCGTGGCAGTTCCAAAACTAGGTATGTCATATTTTTGCATTTATCATACCCACCTCAGATATTGATTTTAAGCCCAATCGCTGAAGAAATAGACGAGAAACAGCCAATTTGTAAACTAACTCACATATGAAATTTTATCAAAATCATTAGAGCCGTTTTCGAGAAAATCCATTTTTAGTGAAATCGGCCTTAATTGAAGTACCCTTGATTTTGAGGTTAGAATGAAAATTCCAATTTCGCCTGTAGGGATCATCCCACAGACCCCAGATATGAAGTTTGAAGCAAATCCGTTCAGCCGTTTAAGCTGCAGTTCAATATACAGACAGACAACCCAACAGACCGACAGACAGATAGACAGACAGGCGGAATTGGAGGACCCACTTTTTTGGACTTCTCCATCATAGTAATGTCAAGTTTGATTAAAATCTCGAGTTCGAAATTTTTCACGAAAGCAATACTTGCCGTATAGGTATAGGTGCAAGTAAAAAAGGAAGGCGGGTAAACCGAGTCCTACAAAGCGAAGCAAACGTGAAAGCACTCTGTGAACTAGTAGCAGTCGGTTGTCGAAACCTGGATGAGGTAACAAAATAACCACGGATGCTATCAATTCTTTACGGATGGCAAGAGGAGGAACTCAAACCGACCTCGTTAATCTTTCAGGCAGTAAGATGATTGCCGCAGGACATATGCGCACCTAGCACCGATATAGTGCTACAAATGTCTATGAGTTTGGACATATTGCAAGGCATTTTAGAAATGAAAATGACTGACCGCACCAGCACATGGCTACAATGTAGAGACAAAGGACACATCGTGAAGAGGTACGCTGCGAAACCAACATGTGCCATATGTCAACCTGGATGTAAAGGGGGAAATGAACACCCAACTGAAAGTTTTAGATGCGCTGTCTATAAAATCACATTTCGAGAAATGATTAAAAGATCATGAAGTGCATCCAAATTAACCTAAGCCATTGCGAAGCCGTTCAGGATTTTCTTGCATAATCGGCGAGAGAAGAAAATGTGGATGTAGCCCTTATCTGCGAACAGTTCAAAACACTTTACTGCAGCGGAAGATGGGTAGAAGATAAAAAGAAACATACAGAAAAACTACAATCCGTCTGGAACGAATCGTATGATATCCTATCCTCGTTTCTATAAAGTGCTCATGGCCAAATTGCATTTGGTACTCAAATATGGCTATAACGTCGAACGTTTGAGGATGTTACATGTGAAATTTCATGAAAATCGGTTTTTTAATGAAAACGCCTCCAAAAAGTGGGCGTGGCCAAAACTGTTCTATGGGTGAATTGTAGGAAATCTGAATACCTAAATATTTGGTCTTAACAAAATTTTTCGGTTTCATATAATTTAGTGAAGTTATAAAAAAGTAGGCGTGGCAGTGGGCGGATGTAAAAAAAATTTACACTTCTACTGTATCTTTTCGTCAGAAGCCCAGATATGAAATTTCAGCGTCCTAGTTAAAAATTTAAGGCCCAAATATCGGTTTTATGATGAAAACGCCCCCAAAAAGTGGGCGTGGCCAAAACTTTTGTATGAGTGGATTGTAGGGAGTCTGAATGCCTAAATATTTGGTCTTAACAAAATTTTTCGGTTTCATATAATTTGATGAAGTTATGAAAAAGTGGGCGTGGCAGTGGGCGGATTTCAAAAATTTTTACACTTGTACTGTATCTTTTTCTCAGAAGCCCAGATATGAAATTTCATCGTCCTAGCTCAAAATGTAAGGCCCAAAAAGCGGTGACATACGGACGGACGGACGGACGGACGGTCATCGCTCAATCGGTTTCGCTATTGATGCTGATCACGAATATATATACTTTATAGGGTCTATCTCGATTATTTCTCTATGTTACAAACTATGTGTCAAACTTAATATACCCTTAGGATAGGGTATAAAAAGGAAGGGATGTGGACATGTGGCACTCACCCCTTCGAACGCAAGGACCCAGGACGGCGTCAAAACTTCGTCTACGCCAAAGTGAAAGAAATTCATCTCTTCAGCTCCTATGTCTCACCGAGCACGCCTGGGTCAGATGCCTGACAGTCTTGTAGCCGAAGCACCAGTGATCGTAGACGGAGACTTCAATGCATTGGCAGTAGAATGGAATAGTGCTAGGACCAACCAGAGAGATGAGGCGCTCCTTAAAGCCTTTGCTAGCCCCTACCTAATGTTTATCAATCACAAATAGTAACAAGTGCGGCCAGTAGGGAAATAAGGATGAGTAGATAGGAGATCGATGAACGTTGGTTTTAAATCTCTGTGGATTATAATGTGAGGTAAAAATAGAGCTCGGTAGAGCATTTCACATTGGTGTTGTGGTTTCGGAAGGAATCCCTATATTTGACGGTACATCCGAAGACAGACTATACTGATGAGCATTCGAAGCGTGACGTGTATTGCGAGAAAATTGTTGAAGGAGCGGAATGCAACTAGCTATTTCGCTGGAGCACTGTTGGTGAAAGAAGCGATAAAATAGTGAGAGACCGTAAACTGATAATTTTTATAGATACCATTAGATTCCTTATTGTTAGGAGAGACCTATCTATAGAGAGCAGCAAAGCTACACATTATATCCATCTAACCAAGACCCATAGTTACCGCAATAGTACTTCCTGCTGGGGAAAGAATAATTTTGCACTTAACATTAATTTTCACTAGCAAGTTTAAAAATATGTAAATAAAATATGACTTCACCTACATAAAGTTGAAATTGGTATAGGCATGGGTGACGTCCGCTCTTTCTCGTTTACTTTGTCAGTGGTCAAATAAAAGCAGCACATCTGACATGTGAAAGCATGGTTGCAAGAAATATGAAATGCGCTTTTATTTGGCGGAACAGAAATCACTTTACAAGAACATAAAGTCTTAATAGTAATAGAAATACAAAATGTTAATGTTTTCCAATCCCAATAAACAAAAGAGTTGACCAACGAACTTCCGATTATGGCATTCAAGAAATATGCACCTTCTTTTTCAATCAGCCCCGCCTGAGGGTACGTGTTTGGAGCATATAGTACTATGACACTTGTAATAAACCTCAGAGCTTAGTATATACGCATAAAAAATTGTTTCCAAATCCGAGTGCAGGGGTTATAAGAGAACTTCTCCAATACCGTCTTTTGATTGTCGAAAAAAAGGTTTATTTGTTCCGAAATGTATTTACTAAATTGTTTGGGTATTTATTGTATCTCAGTAATTAAAGGATTGCACATCTTAATGAGGTAAATAAATAGCAGTCGTTATGTAGGTAAGTAATAAAAATCACAATCTACAGTTGCAAATATTACATGAATTAACAGGGACTCAAAAAAAGGCACTCAAAAATGTGTTGGCTGTATATCGAGGTATGATCATTTGCGAGTACATGTCTACATGGATCCATAAAAAATATTGTACTCAAAAATTTAAAAGTGACTCCCTGATATGATTTAAAAGAGACCTGAATGATGTAGTAGATTCATATCTACTAATGCGGAATTTAAAATTAGATCTCTGGTATTGCGGATAGTTCAGTTTTACATATAAAGTTAATTAAATTATTAAATATTTTATTTCATTGCAGAAATTTTGCCAATATTGGTTTTAATAGTAAAGTTATTTCTTAATATTTGGACTTAAATTTTGAAAATGAGGAAAATCGTTTTTCTCACTTCTCTCTATGGTTTTTGGAGATCGTCAATGCGTTTTAAAAGCCATCCAAACAACAACCAACAACTTAGACTTTGTGCTGCTGCCGTATATATTATTTGAATGAAAGATGTTACTTTAGATATTGGCTTCAGCTCACATTTACAACATAAAATCTACTACAATGAACAAACTCTAATTCACAGTTGATAAGATGAAATAATTAAATATCAGACAAATCTCTAATCTTAATGCTGATTTTCTCTAACGAGATCAAAAATTCATCATCAACATGCAATATCAAAAGAACGTTGATCCCACTATGTGGGAGAAATCTCAAACAATATTCCTCTTCACATAACTCATTAAGATGCCATCTTAGCGATTTAGTTCTGTACTATCAGATTTGATCAAGACAAATGATTTGCATATTCAATTTCTTTTTATACCTCATTTTCAGGGTAAATTAAGTGTGACACGTAGTTTGTAACATAGAGAAATAATCGAGATAGACGCTGTACAGTGTATATGTATGAATGTATATTCGTGCACAGTATCAATAGCGAAGACGATTAAGATATGTCCGTCCGTCCGTTCGTATATCACCAATTTTTGGAATTTAAATTTCATATCTGGGCTTTTGATAAGGAAAAGCAGTACAAGTATAAACATTTTCAAATCTCCTTACTTCAGCCACATTTTCATAAGTTCACTAATTTACATGAAATCCAAAATTTTTTATTAAGACCAAACATTAGACATTCAAATTGTCTACAATTCACGCATACATCTTATGTGGCCGCGCCCACTTTTTGAGGCGTTTTCATTAAAAACTGATTTTGATGAGTTTTTGCATATCACATCGTCCAACGTTCGAAGTTATCGTACAAACACTATGGCCACGCCTACTTTATGAGAGCTGCATAAGGAGGATAGGGTATCATATTGTTCGTATTAGACGAATCATAGCTTTTCTGAGTATTTTATTCTCTATTTTACAAACTTGCGCTTATACATAAATACACGATTTCATTCTTGTGTTTAACTTATCTCATCAATCATAATGAGCTCTAAAATAATTGGCCTAGATAGCAAGACGAATAGTTAAAAATGCTTATTTGGGCCTAGAATCTCAGTTGGTATTAGAGAAATAAATTTAAATTTGTTGAATAAATCGTAAACATAGCTAAAATATTTTTATTTCTTTTCTTAAATATTTTTATTTAGGTTTTTTCTAACACACATACCTACACATATGTACATATGTACATATGTAGTTGCTTGCATATGCCCACAATTTGAAAAGTTTTGATTTGCTATACACTTATTTATTATGAAAAAGAAATATTAATTTGTAAAAAGTTTACGCCTAATTGGAACAATTATCACATTTATTAGATAAGTATATACTTTCACTTTCATGTAAAAAAAAATAGAAAACAAAATTAAGTTAGTTAAGTTGTTTATGAATAGCTTGTATTAAATATAAATAAATAAATAAATGAGATAGTAAGATATGTACATACATGTGTTCGTACACACCCGCATCTTTAAATGTATGTATATAATGTCTTGTATTTTAGACCTTAATTGATTTTGTAAGTTAATACTTGCACCTAGACCTATGGGGCAAATATTAGATTCATGAAATATTGCGAACTCGAGATTTTAATCTAATTTGACACAAATATGATAGAGAAGTACAAAAATAGTTTGATTAGTTCGGCCATATCCTATTAGATGGCATACTACGTCGGGAAAAATACCAATAACGGTCATTTTAGAAGTTGGGTATTTCTCGGCTATTTCTTCGACGATTGGGCTTAAAGTAAATTTATGAGAAAGGTAGTTAAAAATCCTATTTTCTAGTCCTCTTCGTGGACACCTGCTGGAAATGACTGATCATATTTCGCTAGATTAGTGTCAGCCAAGACTAACACAAGCCAAGCAGTGGTCATCGAGAACTAGGCAACAACAGAAACCCGCTGGCGGTGAGAGCATTAGAACCGTGCCGAGGGATGGAAGACCGGGGGTTATGCCAGTTCTAACGAGCTTCTGTGGGCTCCCTGGCAGGGCTCACAATAAGTAGTGCTTTACCTTGGCATGCCGGTAACCCAAGGTGGACAGTTGTACCGTGCTTACTGGAAGGAAATTTAAAAATTTAAAACCTAAAAACAAAAACAATAAAAAATACAAAAACAAGAAAAAACAATTTAAATAAGGGAACAGACCCTATCCAGCCAGCGCACAGAGGAGTAATTTGCCTTGAAAAGTGGACAAAAATATTGGGTGTGTCATGAGTTATAGAAAATACTTTTGGATCATATTAAGAGAGTTATATTGAGTTTTTATGCTAAAAATTAAATTTTTAATAAATATAAATACAATTTGAATTTCATTCATTTCTTGATCTCTCTATCGCCATTTCCATTACTTTTTCTTGTGTTTTTGGAACAAAATGTTGTCAATACCGTCAATTTAAATTTGATAGCAAATCAATTGGCGGGAATATGCGGAAAATTTTTTTTTTCAGAAACCTTTAAAGAATTAACCGAATTTACTGTTACTCAAAGAATTTTAGCTGAACTCGTTTTAACTCGTATAGATAACACCTACAATATAAACTCATTTTCAACAAAACACGTATCTTTTATAATGCAAAGTAAGCGTGGGAGAAAAAAGAGTTGTATCAACAGTTAATACAAATTTTTTTCATTTCCTTCCAATGTACACATCTCATACTTATAGATATAAATTGATAACAAATTTTCACACAATATAATCTAAAAATCGCAAGTGAAATGTTTCGCTTTAAATTCGATGGCTTTCAGCAAATACATGTGAATAACACAACTCCCGACTTACGACTGATTGTGCAGCAAAGCAAAAATAGAAACATTATTTAAATATCCGTTATATAACGTATTGGGTATTAAGCTACAATACTATAACAATTGTTTTTGGTTTTAACAAATTTCATGTTTTTCACTTTTGGCCAAGTTTCTCCATAGTGATACTCCTCTGTGCAGCGATGGAACTGGGGGATGATTTTTTTGAATCGGAAAACTGGCTGGGAGAGGAAATTACAAGAGGTTTTGCTAGCTAGTAGCTAGCTAATGTAGCCGAAAATGAGGTGGCCAGTACTCTCACTTCGGTAGATAAGGGTAATAGTGGGGTGGCCAGTACTCCCACTATATTAGATAAGACCAATAGTGACTAGCACTCTCACTTCAATAGTTAAGGGTAGTAGTGAGTCGGCTAGTACGCTCACTAATATCGTAAAGGGTAGGATACCGACCAAGGAGATCAGTGGCGCAGTAGGCAAGTACTCTGCTGCTGCCGGATCTTCCCTGGTCACACAATTAGGGCGTAGTAGAAACGAACACCAGCTGAACAAGCTTGTAAATACGCAATGCCCGACGTAAAGTCGATAGTGCAAAGCGCAAAGTCGAGCAGTTCAGGACGTGTGACATTAACACATTTAGTAGACTTAGTTCAGTAAGGAAATCGGTAACTAGAGGCACCCCCCAGAGAGGGGTTATATCTCCCCACCTCTGGGTTCTTGCCATAGACGATATACTTAAGGATCTATGCAACGCAGGGTTTAACGTCACTGCATACGCGGATGATGTGGTGATCTTAGTTGAGGATCAGTTCTTTAATACATTGAGCGATATGATGGAATCAGCTCTTAACAGGCTCGGAAGATGGGCTGAAAAGTGCGGACTCCATGTCCATCCAGAAAAAAAAAACAGAACTAGTTCTGTTTAGCAAGAAATATAACATTCCACCCTTTAAACCGCTTAGGCCTGCTGGAGTGGAGCTTTCCCTCTCGGATCGCGAGAGTATCTTCTTAGGGTACTAGATAGAAAGCTAAATTGGTAACTTAACGTTTAGGAAACAGTTCGTAAGGCTCAGAATGCTCTTTTCATCTGCAAGAGGACAGTGGGAAAAAAGTGGGCCCTGAAACCGATAATGCTGCCCTTGCTATACATTATGGTAGTCAGGCCCGTTCTAATATATAGGGCTCAAGTTTGGTGGAAGGCCACGATCAAAAAGAATACACGGGATATGTTGACCAAGGTATAAAGAACAGCCTGCATTGCCATTACTGGCGCTTTACGCACTACGCCCACAGTTGCACTCGAGGCTTTTATGTATCCTCTACCAATGGATCTACAAATAAAATTACAGGCAGGTAACAGTGCGATTCGTCTCACTAACGCAGGTCTCTTCAAATCTAGCTATATAGGACATATGTAGCTCTATTCGTAAGGGATCATTTCCAAACATCCCTGACGGATGAAAGTCTTAGTGCACTCGATTTCGATACACCCTACGAAGTAACGTACCCTGATAAGGAGGATCGCTGCGTTAAAAGCGCTAGAGACCTACATCATTAAATCTGAACTAGTCAGGAGGTGCCGCACAATGCTTCGGGCATTATGTTCGCAGAACCGAGTCACATTATGTTGGGTTCGTGGACACTGGTATATAGAGGGTAGCGAAAATGCCGATGTACGGCCAAAAAATGAGCAGAGCTCCTGCTAAGTGATATACTTGAAGGCATTAGACCGCCAATGGCCGTAGCTAAGAGAATTATTTTCGGAAAAATCATCAATATGGCCGTCCTAAGATGGTCAAACTTAGAAGGGCACAGGATCTCTATGGCTTTATGGCCTAAGTCAAATCGGATAAAATCTGGAGAATTGATGAAACTAAGCAGATCAAAGCTAAGAACAGCGATAGGGATACTCTCTGGCCATTGCCTTGTGAGAAAGCACGCCTGAGATTAGGTTTAACAAACACGGACACTTGCAGGTATTGTGATGACTTACATGTCGCAGAGGATATTACTCATATCGGAGTAGAAAAAAATACTTTTTCAACAATCTGGATGAGGTCGGTTCACTGACCAAAACTGAGGACATAATTACATTCTGTATGGAAATTAAATGCATGGGCGTATTGCTTTAAGGTTTCCTACCGTGAAGGTTCCCTACGGATTGCGATGAGCCCACAATGGTGCCTAGTGTTTTATGATGAACTTATAACCCTGTACAACATATAACCTAAATATATGAGGAATATATGACATATGTATGCAAGGATATATATTTCAAGTATTTCAATATTATGACTAGAGATCGAACATAAGGACCTATTCAGACAGGCGGAAACCGTGCGTTTTGTAACCGCAAAGGCGAAAAAAACCTGTTTTTGATGAAATTTTTACATGTAACATCCATAGGAAGGAGGAAGGGTATCATACGATCCATCCCAAATGGATTGTAGCTTTTCTGTATGTTTAGCTTTGTCACTGTTGAGTAAGATGCACAAATGCAACCTTGGGAAGCACATTTTTTGCGTATACGTTGAGGCTTGGCCATACGGATTATTGTTTTGTTCAATTTTACACGATTAGACCATCACTTGTTAAAACAGCCGGGAAAATAATTTATGTCCATCTTCCGATTTGATGTTTGATCCAAAGGAAACAGCTAGACCAATTGCTTCGAGCTCTGAATTCACACAGTGTCACACTTTATCTCTGCTTCCTTATTCTATTTTAGTGTTTTATGTTTTTGGTTTTGATATTATATCTAATTATATTTCATTGATGATAAATAATGGGGTTTTCAATAGGGACATAACAATTTTGTATTTTAATACAAACGCACCCTTAACTCAATAACTGAAGCCTTTTGATCTTTTGATGCGCTGAAACTTTTCCGATTGGGCTCTGCAAAAGTTTGAAGAAAATCCTGAATTTCATCGAAAAATCATCTTCAGCGATGAAGCTCATTTTTTGCTTAATGGTATTGACAAAGCAAAATATGCGTTATTGGACAGCAACAAACCCACATCTGCTTCAAGAGACTCCATTGCATCCACAAAAAGAGACCGTGTGATGTGGATTTTATGCACGAGCTGTCATTGGACCGTATTTTTTCGTCGATGAAAATTATCGCTATGTTACGGTCAATAGAGTTCGCTATCGTGCCATGTGGGAAGACTATTTTTGGCCAGAATTGGATGAACATAACATCAGTGATATATGATCCCAACAAGATGGTGCCACATGTCACACAGCTGATCAAATAAATTGATCTATTGAAGGGGAAGTTTGGTAATCGTGTAATCTCGAGAAATTGTCGGGAAGAGTGGTTCGAAATTGACTCCAAAGAATCGATTGCTGTGGTATGAACGAGATCGAATTCTATTAAATTCGTTTAAACTTTAATTTAATATGTATACTACACCTGAAATAAAGTATTAGTAAAGTATAAAATATTGCTATCCTTATCTTCCTTTGTTTCATTGATAATTCAGTGATTATGTACAGTCTTTTATTTTCTATAGTTACTACAAACTTATGTTTATAAAAGAATATGTATGACTAATTAGCAGGTAACTCTAAAAGTGCAAGCGCTCACATATATGTTTATATGTATGTATGTACATAAAATCCTCAACGATAGCTCATAATATGTGGCCCAATAGTTTTTCACTCAACAATCACAACCTTTTTTTGTTAAATTTAGCGACGAATGTACATATGTATGTATATACATACATTAACGTGTTCGCAGCGTTTTAAGGTATAAATGCTAAGAAATAGACTCTAGCCAAGTCCAAAACCAGTTTATCTCGAAAAAGTCATCACCCGAAGCATTATACCGAATCCCTGCTTCACCGTCGTCATCATGAAAGCGCGCTGCAACGCCAAATTCAAACTAAAATGGCTACCCAAAGTATACACAAGTTACATACATAGGTGAAGAAAAAAACGAATAGAAATAAAATTCTACTCTGAAGTTTGTTTCTCTGTCTTTCCACTAAAAATGGGCAAATGCCTTCAAACAGCAATTTGAAAACACAAGAAAGTGCCTTGCAGAGAGGAGTTAAGTGGTAGTTTCATATTGAAGCTACGCCATATACATATGCATGTAAGTATGTACATGAAAATACATAATACGATTGAAGTTACAATAAATTAACTTACCTTGCAACTTTTTTTCTGTTTCCCAAAATTTTTGCAATTCCGTAAAGTATTTATCCAGAATGAAAACTTTTGAAAGGCCTAATGTGGCCATCGTTTACATTGGTATCCAAAGTATTGGTTGTTATTAGGAAGATGCAATCATTCAAAATCTCAATAGCAAAATTCTACGAGATTTTTACACAAACACTAATTTTGTTCTTTCCAATGTAGACGATAGTAATTGGAAGTGCAATTGAACAATTCGTAACATATAAACAAAAATGAAAAACACTTCAAATTCGTTGGAATCTTATTTGAATTCACGTTTCGCGCATTCACAAAAAAACTACAAACACTTTTTTATTGTAATTTTGAAATTCCAACACAAAAGTAGAATACAAACACACGCGAACCCAAAGTTGGTAAATAACCAAACAAATCACTTTCATACCAAAACAAAACTTAACAATATTTTTTCTTCTTCTCTTTTGCTAGCTCCCTCTCTCTTTCTTTCTCTTTCTTTCCTTTTCACATGCTCTTTAACTCTTTTATTTCTTCACTTCAACACAAAAAAACGTGCACAATACAAAAATTACAATATACGTCTATGTACTCAAATAACGACTACATTACACATATATGTACGTACATACATAAATTCTTATATCCTTTAAATTAAAAATTGACAAATTAAACTAAACTGCAATCTCAGTGCATTTTTTGTGAATTTATTAAAATTCTCCTTGAATTTCTTTAACATTTTTCTTAAATTTAATTTTCACTCGAACACATACATAAACACAAACAATCGTCACGAAACGCGGACTTTGCAAAGTCTTAAACCGAACTTGGGAAAGGTTTCCTTAAAACTGAACCAACCGTGAATCTAACAAATAACAAAAGGTCCCAGATACGAGTTTAATTCTTTCCTTCTTCTCCCGATGCTGTGTGGAAACTGCAGAACTATACCTGGCCAACTACCACCCATACAAAGTAACCCGCAATGGGTATAGAGTTCATACCACCGTCCAAATCCATTCAATTTTGAGTCAAGTAAAGAGGGTCTGCATTGGGTCTGGTGGTGCTGCCGTCACTGCTACTTTGCAGACAGGTAGGTATTATGCACACACCACACACATACGAGTACGTACGCTTTCCCACACACAAATTATTTCAACAGGTAGAACGGCAACAATACAATAAAATGAGTAAGAGGTAATATGAAAACAACTGCAGAGCTCCAGCAACTAAAGAGTGGTGTCTTAACGTTGAGGTTCAAATCTGAGTACTGATTTAGGGGTATGCTAACAGTCGATCGCACGATTCATATCACTTTGATAACAATTGATATTCTAGCATCTTTTAGACTAAACATTTATTGTAGTATAGTATAAAACTAAAACCGAAAAAACTATTAGTACATAAAATACAAAAAAGGAGAACTATTATTGGCTTCATAATCGGCAATCTCCCGTCCTCCCCACGTCGCACACAAGCAGATTTCCCGAAAAACATGGCCAAAATTATTGATTATTAAATTTTTGTTTTTGAGAGCAAATTATTTCATAAATTAATCAGAAAAACATACAGAAACTATAAGCCGTCTGGAACGGATCTATACCATATCCTCCTCTCTATCAAGCACATATAACGATAATTTCGAAAGGTTGAGGATGTTACACGCAAAATTTCATTAAAATGGGATTTTTAAGGAATAGAGCACAAGAAGTGGTTCTAACTGTATGTATAATATATGTATGGGTGAATTGTAGAGAATCTGAATATCTAAATATTTGGTTTTAACAATTTTTTTTTAATTTCATGCGAAATAATGAAGTTATGGGCGTGGCCGTGGCCGTGGCAGTGGGCGGATTTTAATAAAAGTTACACTTGTTATTCTTCTCCTTCTAAAAACCCTCAAAATATAAGCCCCAAAAAAAGTTATAACTTAGATTTCTTCAGTGTTTTCAAAGTTTTACTTGACGATATCTCGCAACACCTCAAAATATTGCAACTTTTTATGGTCAATCCTTAATAAGCAGGCATTAAGGTAAAATTTAAGCTAATTTATAACTTCAACCGGAGAACAAAACTTTCCTTCATGAAACGAAAAAGTAAGAGCTTAAAATTAGTTCGAAATTTTGCATTTTAACTATTCTACTTACCACTAGCAACAGACTGCATACTTATTTATTTTAATAAGTTCACACGGAAAATTAAAAAAAAACATACAGAAAAGCTACAATCCGTCTGGAGCGGAGCGTATGATACCCTATCCTCCTAACTATTTTATTTAGTGAAGTTATAAAAAAGTAGGCGTGGCAGTGGGCGGATTAAAAAAAAATTGTACACTAGTATTGTATCTTTTTCTCGGAAGCCCAGATATAAAATTTCAGCGTCCCAGTTAAATATTTAAGGCCCAAAAATCGGTTTTGTGATAACGCCCCCATAAAGTGGGCGTGGTCAAAACTGTTCTATGGGTGAATTGTAGGGAATCTAAATATCCAAATATTTGGTCTTAACAAAATTTTTCGGTTTCATACAATTTAGTGAAGTTATGAAAAAGTGGGCGTGGCAGTGGGCGGATGTTAAAAAATTTTAGGCTTGTACTGTATCTTTTTCTTGAAAGCCCAGATATAAAATTTCAGCGTACTAGTTAAAAATTTAAGGCCCTAAAATCGGTTTTGTGATGAAAACGCCCCCAAACAGTGGGCGTGGCCAAAACTTTTGTATGGGTGGATTGTAGGGAATTCGAATGCCTAAATATTTGGTCTTAACAAAATTTTTCGGTTTCATATAATTTAGTGAAGTTATGAAAAAGTGGGCGTGGCAGTGGGCGGATTTCAAAAATGTTTACACTTGTACTGTATCTTTTTCTCAGAAGTCCAGATATGAAATTTCATCGTCCTAGCTCAAAATTTAAGGCCCAAAAAGCGGTGACATACGAACGGACGGACGGACGGACGGACGGTCATCGCTCAATCGATTTCGCTATTGATGCTGATCACAAATATATATACTTTATAGGGTCTATCTCGATTATTTCTCTATGTTACAAACTATGTGTCAAACTTAATATACCCTTAGGATAGGGTATAATAAAGTAATCGACTGGATCGTACGTACCTGCACCTTAGTGGTATAAGTTGACGACCTTATAAGCATAAAAATTCAAGCCCTGTTTTTCTGTCATTCTACATTTTTGATGGAGTTATAATATTAACAATAAACTGATCTGTCTGGGAGATTTCACAATTTTTTTGTATTTGTCATATTTTCCTCAGATATTAATTTTAAGCATATCAAAACATAAACAGTGCTTTTTTAAGCCAGTACTAATATTGATTTAGAACAAAATACATGAAATTTCATTAAATAGCCATTTATAATATATTAAATAGCCGAGAGAATATATTCTGTAATTAATATTTAAACAAAACTTGATATGCCCACCACGGCTGGATCTAATGAATGTCATCCAGGAGACAAAGTTTTCGACCACTTTTCCAAGCATTTGTGGCCGTATGTCTTCAATAACACGAATAATGTTGGCTTCCAATGCGTCGATTGTTGTTGTTTTGTCAGCGTAGACTAGCGACTTTATGTATCCCCAAAGAAAATAATCAAGAGGCGTCAAATCACAAGACCTTGAATGGCAATTTACAGGTCCAATACGCGAAATTATGTGTTCATCGAAGGCTTCCTTCAATAAGTTGATTGTTTTGTATGCTATATGGCACGTAACGCCATCCTGCTAGAACCATATCTCTTCCACATTCATGCCATTCAATCGGGGAATGAAAAAGTTATTAATCATGGCTCTATAGTTAATACCGTCGGCCTCATTTTTAAAAAACTATGGTCTGATAACTCTTAATCTCTTGAGTACGCACTCTTCTCATGCGTCTCAGTGCTCTATTCTATTGTGCAAAAACGGTTAACAGTACGGTGAATAGCGGCCTCAGATGGTCATTTAAGTCAGGTGTAATATGGTGCAAAGTTTGGCGCACAGAACCATAATTTTGGAACCAAATTTCTAAAATTTGGTAACGTTGTTGAAGCATGTATGTATGTCATCACGATAAAATTGCAAAGTCTGTTGAATAAAAATGACACTGGCAGTTTGCAATCTGACAATTGGTTTGACAGATACATATAACTGCTTAAAGTTAGTACTGGGTTAAAAAAAACACCCTTTCATATAAAATATAAAATTTTCTAAAAATCGTTGGAGCCGTTTTCGAGAATATCCATATTAACTAAAATCGCCGAATTGGGGGTCCCACTTTTTTGAACCTTTCCAATATAGTAATGTCAAGGTTGATTTTTCGAGTTCGATTTTTTCGGGAAATTAATACTTTTGTAAGTAAAACGCAACATATTGGAATTTTTTTATTTTCTTCATGTTTTTAGGAGAATCCGCATGTGTTTTCTAAACCTAAATGTTTTCTTTAAATCTGTTGATTTTTCAAGCTTCTTAAGTTTTAAATATAGAGCACTCCATATCGCATGACAAACTGTCGATTCATTGGCATTAACTCTAGCTGATGCAACGATTCTATTTAAATAAATAGTTCTGAACTGAATATCAATCTAAAACATACAGAAAAGCTACAATTCGTCTGGAACGGATCGTCTGACACCCTATCCTCCTCTCTATAAAGTGGACGTGGCCAAATTGCATTTCGTACTCAAATATGGCTAGATTCCCTACAATTCACCCATACAACAGTTTTGGCCACGCGCCATTTTTGGGAGCGTTTTCATAAAATTTTATTCTTTTGAATAAAAGGCTTTATTCTTTGAATAAAAGGACCTCCTGACTTGGTCTTAAATATTCAGCTCTATCAAAAATAACCCCGATGTATCTGGCGTAGTTCGCGAATTGCAGTTCAATGCCTTTGAGTTTTTAAGCTACATACATATATGGCACCTTGTATCTACTTTTAAACAATATTAATTCAGTCTTAAACGAATTGAGCTCGAGACCAACACTATCTACCCACTTTGCAAGTCAGGTCACTAGGTGTAAGAAAGAGCTTTTCTGATATTGCTATCCCAGTCATCCTCAGAGGCTATGATACGGAACCCGTCTTTACCCAAAGTAAGAATTACCTCATTCGGTACCATGAGCCACAGGTGTGGTGGTACTATAGGTAGGTAACGATGTACACCAACTTTTGTTAGACAGGACCTCAACTCAGCATGGACGAGTTTGCTTGTAAGCATTTGCTCGATCCAAAAGCACAGATACTTCTTTGACATTGTTGAAAGCGATTTCAATACCAAGTAAGAACACTGAAGTGAAATACTTGTTCCCAAAAGATATGGCAATGTGTACAGGCCAGTCTCTAACGATCTTCCCATGTTGGAATATCAATATCGAGTTTACTGTCGAATTTTGTTCTTATGTGGATGTCAGTCTTTCAAATGTCCTTAGAGGAGGTGTCCGGTGACCCTACCGACTCTCGGTATGTCGACTACTTTGGAAAGGATTGTAGTAAACATTTGGAAACCTGCTTAGGATATTGCGAAGCTAGGGACTTAATAAGTATTCAAAACTCTGTTATACACCCACTGGTAACATACCATTGAGACCGGATGATTTGTATGGAACCAATCCGCCATGCTTCTGGGGGTGACAACATCCTCTGGCACTAGAAATAGTGCATTATGGTTTTCTAGAGAACGTTGTACCTCTGTTTGCTCTAAGGTTTTCTTGCTAAGGACTGACATAGTTCTGTTATTTAATGTAACAAGAAATACTTTGATTTGGACAAGATTTTCTTAATCCGAGAGAAATCAACCGTCCGTTCTACACAGACATAAACTGCTATTGTATAGATCGCTATCGAATGGGTTTTGATTAATTAAAATGGTTACTACCTTCATACCGTACCTTACTGATCAGAATTCCACTATGGGACACAACGACTTGGAGTTCTCTTCCCAAGGAATTAATATGTATATGACGACCTCGCTCGATTTTACGTGTAAGCATCGATTTTCGCCCTTTCCCCCGGTATTAAACTATTTGTTTGCTAATTTTTAGGACAAATCATAGAAACTCCTCTTTTCAATATTAATTAATATTCAAAACGAACTTGATTGAAAACTTTGCTGATTAAGTTTTAGGGTGTGTGCGTCCAAATTGTCTCTGTCTGCCAAACGAAAACAACTAAAAACGAACTGAAAAGCTACAATCCGTCTGGAACGGATCGTATGATACCCTATCTTCCTTCTTATGCAACCCTTATAAAGTGGACATGTTGCATTTTGTAATAAACTACGGACGTTTGAGGATGTTACATGAAAAATTTCATCAAAATCGGATTTTTGATGAAAATGCCCTTAAAAGTGGGGGTGGCCAAATTTGGTGCGTGTGTGAATTGTAGACAATCTGAATGTCTAAATATTTATTTGATCTCACTAGAAAAGTGGGCGTGGCAGTTTAAACTTGTACTGCTTCTCCTTCCTAAAAGCCTAGATATGAAATTTCATTCTCCTAGCTCAAAATTTAAGGCCCAAAGAGTGGTGGCATACAGGCATGGCTAAATCGTTTTCGCTATTGATACTGATCACGAATATATATACATATTTTATAGGGTCTATCTCGATTATTTCTCTATGTTACAAACTATGTATCAAACTTAATATACCCTTAGGTTAGGCTATAGCAATACTATGGAAAAAATTATGCAGATGTCAACAAAATGAATATGGAGGAAAGTAATAAAGCAATATTACTTTACAGCAACCAAAAAGCAGCGCTTAAAAACACCAATGTTCTGAAATATTAATATTGGCTTCGAGATTCATTAAAAAGTCTGTTTGGCGGTCTGTCTGTATGGTCGACTACTGTCTTACCGTTGACAACATCGGAATTTTCATTCTAATCCCAAAATATAAGGTACTTTACTTGAGGCTAATTCAAAAAAAAATATTATTTTTCGAAATGGGTTCTAGAGATTTTTATAAAATTTCAGCCATAAAAACTTTTGAAAATTTAACTTTCTTTTATGCTCGAAATTGAAAAAAATTGTTATGGCTCTAATATTCTCTATAATTTACCTTAACATGATAACAGTTAAAAAACATACAAAAAAGCTACAATCCGTCTGGAATGGATCGTATGATACCCTATCCTCCTCTCTATAAAGTGGGCGTGGCCAAATTGCATATTGTACTCAAATATAGCTATAATGTCGAACGTTTGAGGATGTTACATGTAAAATTTTATGAAAATCGGTTTTTTGATGATAACGCCCCCAAAAAGTGGGCGTGGTCAAAACTGTTCTATGGGTGAATTGTAGGGAATCTAAATATCCAAAAATTTGGTCTTAACAAACTTTTTCGGTTTCATATAATTTAGTGAAGTTATAAAAAAGTAGGCGTGGCAGTGGGCGGATGTAAAAAAATTTTACACTTGTACTGTATCTTTTTCTTGGAAGCCCAGATATGAAATTTAAGCGTCCTAGTTAAAAATTTAAGGCCCAAAAATCGGTTTTGTGCTGAAAACGCCCCCAAAAAGTGGGTGTGGCCAAAACTTTTGTATGGGTGGATTATAGGGAATCTGAATGCCTAAATATTTGGTCTTAACAAAATTTTTCGGTTTCATATAATTTAGTGAAGTTATGAAAAAGTGGGCGTAGCAGTGGGCGGATTTCAAAAATTTTTACACTTGTACTGTATCTTTTTCTCAGAAGCCCAGATATGAAATTTCATCGTCCTAGCTCAAAATTTAAGGCCCAAAAAGCGGTGACATACGGATGGACGGACGGACGGACGGACGGACGGTCATCGCTCAATCGATTTCGCTATTGATGCTGATCACGAATATATATACATTATAGGGTCTATCTCGATTATTTCTCTATGTTACAAACTTTGTGTCAAACTTAATATACCCTTAGGACCGAAAAATTTTGTTAAGATCAAATATTTAGGCATTCAGACTCGCTACAATCCACTCATACAAAAGTTTTGGCCACGCCCACTTTTTGGGGGCGTTTTCATCACAAAACCGATTTTTGGGCCTTAAATTTTTAACTAGGACGCTGAAATTTCATATCTGGGCTTCTGACGAAAAGATACAGTAGAAGTGTAAATTGTTTTTACATGCGCCCACTGCCACGCCTACTTTTTTTTATAAATTCACTAAATTATATGAAACCGAAAAAATTTGTTAAGCCCAAATATTTAGGTATTCAGATTCCCTACAATTCACCCGCAGAACCGTTTTGGCCACGCCCACTTTTTGAGGTCGTTTTCATCAAAAAACAGATTTTGATAAAATTTTACATGTAACGAAATGCAATTTGGCCACGCCCACTTTATAGAGAGGAGGATAGGGTATTAGACGATCCGTTACAGACGGATTGTAGCTTTTCTGTATGTTTAAACTTATAAATAACACAGAGGTCCAAAAATACGTACATCGTAATTCACATCTATCGTGAGACATTAAATAAGTCTTTTTATACCCTATCCTAAGGGTATATTAAGTTTGACACATAGTTTGTAACATAGAGAAATAATCGAGATAGACCCTATAAAGTATATATATTCGTGATCAGCATCAACAGCGAAATCGATTGAGCGATGACCGTCCGTCCGTCCGTCCGTATGTCACCGCTTTTTGGGCCTTAAATTTTGAGCTAGGACGATGAAATTTCATATCTGGGCTTCTGAGAAAAAGATACAGTACAAGTGTAAAAATTTTTGAAATCCGCCCACTGCCACGCCCACTTTTTCATAACTTCAGTAAATTATATAAAACCGAAAAATTTTGTTAAGACCAACTATTTAGGCATTCAGATTCCCTACAATCCACCCATACAAAAGTTTTGTCCACGCCCACTTTTTGGGGCGTTTTCATCACAAAACCGATTTTTGGCCCTTAAATTTTTAACTAGGACGCCTAAATTTCATATCTGGGCTTCCAAGAAAAAGATACAGTACAAGTGTAAAATTTTTTTACATCCGCCCACTGCCACGCCTACTTTTTTATAACTTCACTAAATTATATGAAACCGAAAAATAGGGTATCATACGATCCGTTCTAGACGGATTGTAGCTTTTCTGTATGTTTTTTTTTACATAATGGGGTGTAGTATTTTTAAAGTCAATGCCTTACTGGACTTTTTATTTTAAAAACTAGCAGTAGAATTAAGCAATAAGTTCACGTAGGTACCTTTGAATTACTTACTTTTAAAGTTTTATTAATTTATATTTTTTATTTACACTAATTACTTGTTATAAGATCTATTGGCCTTATTTATTTTATCAAGTGTTGCAGTTCGGGAAATGCTAAGAAACAGGATATCTCTTGTTGGACCAATAGAAAAAAAAGGAGATTTTAAATTCTCTTCAAATATATGTATGTATATATGTAAATATCAACTAACTGTTTACAATTGGTCTGTTCCTTAACTAAAGAATGTATATGTACAATTTTCACAATTTTGACGAATTTTACTCTAAACTTTATCACTAACGCTGAGAAAGTTGTGCTTTAACTTGTTTAATAACCAAAAAATTAATAATCAATCCCAAATAAACTAAATCGCTGGGAGAAAAGTAATATCAAGTAATTTGTTGTACAAGAATTCGTAAAATTTTCCATGAAAGGGAAATGTTTTCTCTCTCATTTCTTTTAATTACGAATTTCTTCCATTAGGGTATGGGTTAAGATTAGAATTCGTGTTTAAGTTGTAATTGAAACTCAATGAAAAACTAGAAATATCAAACGAAGAGTGAAATAAGATGATAAATATATATTTAAAAAATTTTTTAAGGACACGTAACATTAATATCAGCCTTCGTTTTGAAAGGAAGTTTACTTCGTTGTTGTCATGATTGAGTCGGATTTGATGTTTTACGATTGTGTTCTGTATTTTCTCCAGTTCAGTCGGTATTTTGAGGTCCCTGATCACATCGATGCTCTGTATATGCATACCAGGGCGAATGATATATTTCGATAAATTGGTTATAACAGCACTTAATCCCCTTGAGCGCAAGTAAATTATAAAAGAAAATTCGTTTTCAAATTTACAAATAATAAACTGCAAATATATTCACCTACATATATATTTTTTAATTTTCATTAATTTGACAAAATTGACAGTTAGTAGTTCAATCTACAGAAAATAAGATGCAAGTAATAAACAATTCAAAAATTCAAACAAATTCCTGAGTCCGCATCCAAAGCCGATATTCAGACAAGTTTCGTTTCGAAAAAATCGTCCAAAAACAAAACCACTAAGTCCAAGTGTATAAAATGCTAAAATATACACAAAATAGATGCCAGTTGCCATTTAATAAGTAGTGTGAAGAGAACCTGTTTTGAGAGGTTTCTCTTTTCAATTACTACAAGTACTAGTGTACATATTCGACAGATACTTTGAGACTATGGAATAGGTAAAATTATCGTTCAAATGTGATGCGTTTGTGTTGGTGACCTCTGGCTAGAGTTCAATACTAAACTCATTTGAAACGATTGCCAAGAAATTGTATTCTATTTTTTTTTTCGATTCAGTCATATCCAGTATCTACTTTACACATCAGTAAGAGAAAATGAATTTCCTGTCTGTTTGGTCCAGTTATTTGCTTAACATATGTGTGTTTCTCAGAAAAGTGCAGTAAAGGCTTTTTTTGTGTCATGAAGATGATTTAATAAAAAATTGTATTGACTTGTTAACAAAATTTATATATTCATAAATTGTAATAAACAAATAGAATTCAAAAATAATATGATCAATTACTGATTGAATAAGCCGCAAACATTGTTGCTTTCTACCTAAACACATTACTCATCGATCTCAGTATCCTTATATGCATTGTTTATTCTAATTTGAATTCTTCTTTCTGACTTAAAGGTGTGAGTCTTAGGTATGCGATGTTTTTACTGAGTCTAGTATTTCTGCAGAGCCTAGAAGTATGTGATATTTCCGTATGTCTCCAACGGGGGTCGGGTATAAATGATCTTGGGACAAGTCGTTATAGGACATTTGTTCACAGGCAAATCGACATGGCTGACAACTCGTCATAGCATTCGGTCATAGCACATTTGTCATTGCAAGTGTGATCCTTTCGATTTCTCGTTCGATGTACGTAAATAGATAAGTATTAAATAAGTAATTAAAATGCCATTCGATGTGATTGGTGGAATGGTTTGGTTGATCGCTCCTTATCCTTTTGTTCTCGTCTTTATGGATTGTATTGAGCAAATTGTTTGGTTGTTGATAAGAATGGGGTAAATGATTTTATTTTGTGTGTATAGAAATATAACAAATAGAACCCACATTGATTGACGACTGGACAACAGGTATTCTGAATTTCGTTAAATGAGTAAGCGCATAATTATCAATATTTTGGCGACTTATGTATTTTTGTAATACACAATACTGAAGATAAAGTGATTGTTTTAGTATACAATAGGATTTGTATGGCAATAATGCACGTTACGCCAAAAATTCACAACGATAGAAAAAGGTAAAAAAAAATTGTTTTTTTTTTGTAAAGCTGTCCCTTGTAATCAAAAAAGCTTCAAACGACTAAATTCGGGGCCTGACATAAGGCCATATTTTAAAATATGACTGTATGTCGCTTTGCGAAAACTTCATTAGGTCGTATTTAAAGGTATGGCTTCGTGTCAGTTTAGCATGGCGACATTAGATCATTATAGCTTTTCTGAGTGTTCTGTTCTCAAAGCGTTACCCTCGCTCACTCCGAAGGCTTTTATATTATGAACGTACCGAGGTTCAGAGTATCATTGGCCGACTGTGAGAAAAAGGCACGATTAGATCGTGTAGATTGCCTTATGCATCGACCCTAGTGCTAATTAGGAAAAAGAATGGCGAGGTTCGTATGTGCGTAGATTACCGTGCTCTCAATAAGCAAAGTGTAAGAGATAATTTCCCTCTGCCATTGATTGAAGACTGTTTAGAATACTTTGCGGATAAACAAACCTTTACTACGTTAGACTTAAGAGAAGGATTCCATCATGTCAAGCTGTCCGAAACTCTATTAAATATACGGCATTTGTTACACCTTTCGGGTAGTACGAGTATGTTTATATGCCGTTCGGTCTTAAGAATGCATCCGCCGTTTTCCAGAGATATATTTATTTGATATTGAAACCGCTGATAGTCGAGGGTTTAGTCACTGTCTATCTTGACGACATTTTTATCGCGACAAAAGACATGAAGACGCACATAGAGATCCTCAGTAAGGTATTACGTTTGTTGATAGAGGCCGGCCTGGAATTGAACATGCAGAAATGTAAATTTGCTTATAATGAGATTGATTATCTTGGTTACCGTGTAAACAGAGAGGGAATACGCCCCAACGATGGTCATTTGGGAGCGAGGTCCAAAGATGTAATGGTTTATTTTCCTATTTCCGCCGCTTTGTCCCCGGATTCTCGTATATAGCCAGACCAATTACAGATTTGTTGAAGAAAGACCGGTATTGGCAATATACGACCCGAAACGGAGTTACATTGCGATGCAAGTTCGCATGGTTTATGCCCTAGAACGGTTTAAAACATTCCTTGACCGCTTGCCGTTTGTTATTGTCACTGATTGCGAGGCTTTGTCCCAAACCTTAAGAAAGAAAGATGTGTATCCCCGTATAGCTAAATGGGCTCTGACTTTTGAAAACTACATATAACTATCAAGTATTGCATCGGAAGGGCGAACGTATGGCGCATGTTGATGCACTAAACTTGATAGAAATATTCAGATCAGATGACGATAGAATAGAGTCAATCCGAAGTAGGTTAGTTATGGGTGATTTACCTGGGTACATCTTAGAAGATGGTTTGGTTTTTCGTACTGGGTTTCGAAATGTTCGACAGCTTTATGTTCCTAGAGAGCTGGAAGAGAACGTAACTCGATCGACTCATGAGAAGTCTGGGCACCTAGGTATTGATAAGTGTGCTAGTCAGATTCTGAAGCATTATTGGATTCCGAATTTGACGGACAAGTTGAACCGATTTATTAGAAATTGCCTGAAATGTATATTTTATTCGGCATCTCATCGAAACACCGAAAGGAATTTATATAATTTAACAAAGTGTCCCGAGCCCTTTAATACGATACATATTGACCACTTCGGCCCGCTGCCGGTGACTAATTCAAGAAGCAAATATGGCCTTGTGGTAGTGGTTTAACAAGTTCGTGAAGTTATACGCAGTGAACACATCCGGGACGAGGGAAGCAGTTAATGCCCTTGAGCGATACTTCGGCTATTACAGTCGACCGCGTCGAATTATTAGTGACCGAGGCACTAGTTTTACGTCCCAAGAATTCAGTAGGTTTATAAGAGAGGCATCAGATAGAGCATGTTGCAGTTGCGTCCCCGCAGTCGAACGGTCAATCGTGACATGAAGGCGATGTTAGCTAAGTTGACCGAATCCCCTGAGCATTCCGACTGGCACCAACATCTATGCTATGAATAACACCAATCACACTAGTACGAAGGTCTCGCCGAGTAAACTACTGTTTGGTGTTGAGAGAGAGGAAGAATAGTGGATGAACTAACAGAGTACGTGGATGAGACACATACAGATGACCAAAGAGTAAATTTAATAAACTTACGGGCTGAGGCTTCTGAAGCCATTGAGTAGTCCCAGATGTGCAATTTGCATTATTTCAACGAGAATCATTCCTTAGCCGAGCAGCTCGTAGTGGGCGATTTTGTAGTAATCAAAAATGTAGACAATTCCGTCGGAACTAATAAAAAACTAATTCCTAAGTACCGCGGCCCCTATGTCGTTAAGAAAAACTTGGGAAATGACCGCTATGTAATCAAGGACATCAAAGGTTTCCAGGTAACGCAGATGCGCTATCATGGCATTTTAGATTCGAGTAGGTTAAGAAAATGGGTTGAGCCCGCCGTAGAGGAAGAGGAAAAGAGTTCGGATTCTGAGGGCAGCACTTCCGCATGATGTTTATTTTAAGTACAATCGAGGTCGATTGTCTAGTCAGAATGGCCGAATTGTAATAAAAATTGTAATAGAAGTAGTGTATCGATTGTAATAGCGTGGCTACTGGGTAACATCCAGGAGGTAGCGCTAGTGCTAGTAACGGTATAGCGTTAGCCTTGGTTGTTGCTATCTTTATTTTTATCTTTTTTATACCCTATCGTAAGGGTATATTAAGTTTGACACATAGTTTGTAACATAGAGAAATAATCGAGATAGACCCTATAAAGTATATATATTCGTGATCAGCATCAATAGCGAAATCGATTGAGCGATGACCGTCCGTCCGTCCGTCCGTATGTCACCTCTTTTTGGGCCTTAAATTTTGAGCTAGGACGATGAAATTTCATATCTGGGCTTCTGAGAAAAAGATACAGTACAAGTTTAAAATTTTTTTTAATCCGCCCACTGCCACGCCTACTTTTTTATAACTTCACTAAATTATATGAAACCGAAAAATTTTGTTAAGACCAAATATTTGGGCATTTAGATTTCCTACAATTCATCCAAATAGCACCCTTTGGGGGCGTTAAAAAAACAGATTTTCCTGAAATTTTACGTTTAATTCTCAACGTTCGACGTCGTATTTCAGTACAAAATGCAATATCACCTCGCCCACTTTATAAGGGCTACATAGCAAGGAGGATAGGGTATCATACGATCCGTTCCAGACGGATTGTAGCTTTTCTGTATGTTTTATTATACAAAATACATATATAAGTCAAAGTATTCATCCAAAAACTCAAGTCATTTCTGTTCTCTTATTTTTCTCTCGTCGTGTCCCTTTTTCTCCTTTTGCCTTCTGCTGCTCTCCTCGCCAATTCCTCTTGTGCGGACATTAGGAGAATTGGAAACAGCTGACAGATGCCAAATTCTCCTCCCCAAGTGACAGCGTTAAAATATTTAATAAAGAAATCTTTTTTCTTTGCAGGATAAGTTTTCAATCCACCCGAATAATTTCCTGATAAGATTGCAGGTTGAGTTGTACCGGATACTACCGGAGTGGCTGTAATTGAACTGGACGTGGCTGCTTTTAATCTTGTAGGACTTTTGGTGGAAGAACAACTGTTGCTAATCAGTGTTGATGGAATTGAGGATTTCTGTTGCGATGGATTGGCTTCTTGTGTGGTTGTGATATTTGTGTTCGGTTCGGTGCAGTTTTCGTAAAATGCTGGTTTTAGTCGGCGTTCCATTGACGTTAACTTTAAATACGTAGTCCGAAATTCCTTCGAGGACCTCGTATGGACCATCATATGGCTGCTCACCGGGTTTCTGCCCTGCGTCAACCCTGACGAAAACATGAGTACAGGAGTGTAATGTTTTGTGTGCGAATGGTTTCTTCTTGCAATGATGTGCTGAATGGGTTGACTTTACTTGTTGCATATGTTCCCGAAACTTTTCAACGAAGATCTGCGGCTTCGGCCATACTTCCTCTTGCATGAAGAATTCACCAGGTAATCTCAGGATTGTTCCGTAGACAAGTTCTGCAGCTGTTGGTTTGACGTTTTCTTTGAAGCTGGTGCGCAAGTCTAACAAGACAGTCGAAAGAACACTCACCCAGTCAGTTGCTTCGTGACACTTTATGGATGCTTTCAGCGACCTGTGTCAACGCTCGATCATCCCGTTGGATGCTGGATGGTAGGCAGTTGTCCTAATGCGCGTGCTTCCGATGAGTTTCGTTAGAGCATCGAACAAAACTGATTCGAATTGAGCTCCTCTGTCGGTAGTTATGGTTTTTGGTGTACCGAATCTACATACCCAGTTGTCGAAGGTGTTGACAATAGTCTCTGCCGTCATTTCCTTCAGTGGTATTGCTTCTGGCCATCTCGTTTTTTTTTTTTTTTTTGGTTGCGCCTGGAGGTGAGGAATCTTCAAAAGATACCAATGGTCCGTACCATTGGTGATGCCCGATTCATATAGTTGACCTGTCAATGTCGTTAGTGTCAGTCAGTATATGCCTACGGGCAAACCTCACCCCTCAGATCATCATTGTTTGATGACTACGACTAAGTTCCCTTAACAAGTAGTTTACGCTTCTGTAGTGTTAATCTCGTTAGGTAGGTAGCCTTCCAGCGAAGGCACCTACTAATACCGTCATTAAATGCGGTTTTTCCTTACGGCGCTAGATCGAATGGTCTTGTTCTTTGTAGTCGGCGCTCGATGTTTGTCACGTCCATAGTACGGATTATTTCATTATTGCAATGAGCATAAAGACGAGTACGAAGTTTGCGAGCAAACGTTTCTCGTGAAACGGTCGATCATCGTCAATAAGTACCGGTAGTCGTGTACCAGCGGCATTATGACGATATCAATGTGGACATGTTGAAATCTGTCGTTCGGAACTGGAATGTGCTGTGGAACATTCTTCCCGTGTCTACTTATCTTGCTGCGTTGACATTGGATGCATGACCTTGCCCATGCGAGTATGTCTTTATACATTTTTGGCCACACAGAGTTCCTGCAGATTTGGTGTTTTGTCGCTCGACCGCTGGGATGGCAGAGCCCATGTGCGTTGTCGAAGTCTT
This sequence comes from Xylota sylvarum, assembly GCA_905220385.1. NCBI lineage: Eukaryota > Metazoa > Arthropoda > Insecta > Diptera > Syrphidae > Xylota > Xylota sylvarum. Next base: position 61,687,865 of record LR999957.1, on the reverse strand, counting down.
TCCTGCGTAGTGTTCTTGGCACATATGAACGGATGTCGGTGCCTCCAACGTCGCAGTACACAATGGCGTCTGTGTCGTCGATGCGCAGTCCTCGAAGTTGGTGAAGGCTTTTCTGGAGTCGTCAGAAGAAGTTTCAATTCATCGTCATCTCTCTGCATCTTAGCTAAATCAGCGGCCAATTTCCTCAAGCTGGTGTGCGACGCGGTCACAAGCGTGATCGGATCTCTGGTCGAATGCGTGCACCAGCGGTTTGTGGTCGGTGAGAATGATGACTTCACGGCCTTCGATAAGGCGTCGAAAATATTTGACTGCTCTGTAGATGGCTAGTAGCTCCCTATCGTACACCTTGTATCTGCTTTCTCTCGGGCTTAGCTTATTAGAGAAGAAGCCAAGTGGTTGTAGTTGGTCGAGTGCCGCTCCAATTGCGGTGTCAGAGGCGTCGCATCGTAGGACTAGCGGTACATGTGAGTGCGGATGGGCTAGCCGAACTGCATCCCTCAACTTAGCTTTGCATTCTTCGAATGCTCTGTCTGCTTCGGGTGTCCACAGAACTTGCTGCTTGTCGCTTTTTTTTGTTCCGACTGTTAAGTTGACTAGATGAGCTTGAGTTGTTGCAGCGCCAGGCATACAGCTTCAATAAAAATCCGCGATCCTAGAAATATTTGTAGCTTGTCCATGGTCCGCGGCTTAGGGTAATTTACTAATGCTTCGATTCGTTCCATGGGAGGTTTGATCCGGTCTTGTTGACGGTGTAACCTAAGTATCTCACCTCCGGGTGTCCGAAGAAACACTTGGGTACATTGATGACCAAACCAAATTGCTGAAGTTTATCGAAGATGATGCGTAAGTGTTTTCGATGCGCTTGATCGTTGGCTGACGCAATAAGGATATCGTCGATAAAGCAGAAGCAAAACTCAAGTCCTCTTAGCACTGTATCCATGAACCCAAAGAGACCGAAAGGTGTTATGACGGCCGTCTTTGGTCGATCCTCTGGTGCGAGTGGAATCTGGTGGTATGCTGCCTTCAGATCGAGTGTGGTGACGATGGTGCACCCGCAAGTTGTTGACTGAAATCCCGAAGGTGTGGTATGGGATACCTGTCCGGAACGGGGATTTGATTGAGGCGGCGGTAGTCACCACATGGCCTCCAGCCTCCGAATTTCTTTTGCACCATTTGAAGAGGAGATGCCCATTTACTTTGGGATGGTTGACAGATACCTCGTTGCATCATGTCCTGGAATTCCTCCTTCGCCGCTTTAAGTTTTTCGCCGGCAGCTCTTTCTGCGACTGGATGTCCCCTGACGATGATGTGATGCTGGACCGAGTGTTCTTGAACACGGGTGGTCTCGCTGAGTGTGATTCCCACGAAGTCCTTGAGGATGTCAGCAAAACGGTTAGTTTCGTCAATTGTTCTTAGTGTTGGCTGAGCACTGCTGATGACGCTGCCTCGCACGTGTAGATCGGTGATGTTGTCACACAGCATCTTGTGACTTAATCGGATCGTCAGGTCAAAGTGGTGGATGAAGTCTGCAACGATGATTGGCTGTTTGACATCAGCGATGGTAAAAAACCAACGAAATTCTCGGCAGAGCCCCAGATCGAGTATCATCGTTTTAGTACCGTACGTGGCAATAGTATCACCGTTGGCAGCGTAAAGCTGGGATGAGATAGATGTTTTGTTGTTGTTGGCATACTTTTTGGGCAGGACGGAAATATCTGCACCGGTGTCGATTAGGTAGGATATGCCACTAGTTTGGTCGGAGATTTGCAGGCGGTGACGTTCGTTTTTGTTGTTGCACTGGGCGACCGCCTGTACGCCCGACAGCGATCCTAGTTTTCCGTCCACTTTGGACAGCCGGCTTTACACTTGCGTGCTTCCTCGCCGAACTTTTGGTGAAAGTAGCATAGTTTGGCTTGGTTACTATTAGTAGTGCTTGCTCTAATTTGCTATCTGGAACGAGATGTTGATCCCTGAACTTCTTTTCGTAAAGCTTCCACTGACTTCCTGATTTCGTCTAACGTTGTTGCCGTGTCTTGTCTTGAAATTGTTTGTATCGACTCTGCTTGTGGTCCTGCTGGCGACGAGTTGGGATTGGAGATGGTGCACATGTGTGTGCTGGACATGTCGAATATCTTATCTCTGGTCTCGGCGAGTTTGTCCAAGTCTTCTTGACCTCAACACAGTGCATATGTTCTCCGGTAGTCTGTCGTAAAAGAGAGTGCGCATTATGGATGCGTCGCACCGTCCACCAGCAAGATGCAGCTCTTAAAGCTTCGCACTCCAAACTAACCAGCAAGTTGGCGTATCGTTCGTCGTCATTGTTGACGCTGCCTAGTTGGAATGCTAATTCGACTTGCGTTAGCCACAGTTGCGGGTACAGCGAGCTAAATTTCGGCAGTAACATGTGCTGCATTCGGTGCAACGGCCAGTTATTCGCAGTTGTCGGCGCGTCCTGTGTAAGCACTTGTTGCTGTGCACCTAAAGATCCTGCTAACGAAGATGAAGCGTTCGAACTTTGTTGTGTCGTTCCTTGTTATTTGGCAAGATGTATACTTTTAAGCGAATGGATGCCTCGTTTGCTACTTTTAACTCTTCACCCAGCTGGTTGATCAGCTCCATATTTGCGTCATCGCCCGGATTAGACTCCATTCACTCCATCACTGGGTTTATAACTTTAAAGGACTTTAGTCCTAAGTGATGCAGAACATTTAAAAAAAAAAAGGCATATTCTTACCGTTTCTAGGTCCGTTTTTTTTTTTTTTAGCAAGTTGTACGGCGTATGCGTCGTAGTATATCAATGTACGACTGACTGTACGAAAGTCTACATACAGCGCTGAAAAGAACTAAATTTGAATTGAATTTTTGGTTGTTTTCTTGTTTTCTTTGAATTATTGTGAGGATACGATTTGTTTTTGTTTTGAATCATGTTTTTAATCAATAATAATGTTATCTAATAAAAAACAAAATTGAAATTTTGTCTATATATGAGGATTTAGCACTTTTCAGGGCTGTATGTAGACTTTCGTGACTGACTGTATATGTTTTTTTTTTTTGGTATAACATTGTGTGTACTGAATTTGTTTTTTTTTTTTGTATCACGTCGGGGTCACCATTTATAGCGTAAGCCTTGGTTATTACTATGTTTATTTTTATCTTTTTTTATCATACAAAATATATGTCTATCTAAGTCAAAGTATTTGTCCAAAAACTCAATTCCTTTCTGTTCCCTTCTTTTTCTCCTTTTGCCTTCTGCTGCTCTCCTCGCCAATTCCTCTTGTGCGGACATTAGGAGAATTGGAAACAGCTGACAGCCGCCAAAACGACTGTTGTTCCTTTGACACCGTGTCTCCAAAAGACTGACATATTTATGTCAGACTTAATGTCTGACTTTATTTCAGAAATTTTTATTTTGCCACTGGGTGGGCAAATTCTGTCAAGACATTTCATTTACAACCATGTCGCATAAGCGTAAGCAACAACTAATTCTTGCTTCAGAGCTTTAAATTAAGTCAAAACATACTGAAAAGCTACAATCCGTCTGGAACGGATCGTCTGATACCCTATCCTCCTCTCTATAAAGTGGGCGTGGCCAAATTGCATTTCGTACTCAAATATGGCTATAACCTCGAATGTTACATGTAAAATTTTATCAAAATCTGTTTTTTGATGAAAACGTCCCCAAAAAGTGGGCGTGGCCAAAACTGTTCTATGGGTGAATTGTAGGGAATCTGAATACCTAAATATTTGGACTCAACAACAATTTTCGGTTTCATATAATTTAGTGAAGTTATAAAAAAGTAGGCGTGGCAGTGGGCGGATGTAAAAAAAATTTACATTTCTACTGTATCTTTTCGTCAGAAGCCCACATATGAAATTTCAGCGTCCTAGTTAAAAATTTAAGGCCCAAAAATCGGTTTTATGATAAAAACGCCCCCAAAAAGTGGGCGTGGCCAAAACTTTTGTATGAGTGGATTGTAGGGAGACTGAATGCCTAAATATTTGGTCTTAACAAAATTTTTCGGTTTCATATAATTTAATGAAGTTATGAAAAAGTGGGCGTGGCAGTGGGGATTTAAAAAATTTTTACACTTGTAATGTATTTTTTTCTCAGAAGCCCAGATATGAAATTTCAGCATCGTAGCTCAAAATTTAAGGCCCAAAAAGCGGTGACATACGGACGGACGGACGGATGGTCATCGCTCAATCGATTTCGCTATTGATGCTGATCACGAATATATATACTTTATAGGGTCTAGCTCGATTATTTCTCTATGTTACAAACTATGTCTCAAACTTAATATACCCTTAGGATAGGGTATAAAAATTAAGAAGATAAAGAAGGCATCGTGTTTGCTCGATGTTTTCGTGAAATTCGGCAAATCAGCCATGTTTTCTTTGTAGTAAAGCTCAAATTGACAGTCAATGTCAAATTTATTTCAGGGTTTATGTCCGCAGAGATGGCAAGAAATATGGCATAGATGTCTTGCCATAAGTAATTTTAGGAAATTCGGGGTCTCCATTGGAAATTTCAATGGCATGAAATATTTTTTGCAATGAATTATTGCTCGTGGAGACTAGCGCTGAAGAAAAACTGTCTGGTCTTTTTGTGCGTGTTTGGCTTTGTTATACCCTATCCTAAGGGTATATTAAGTTTGACACATAGTTTGTAACATAGAGAAATAATCGAGATAGACCCTATAAAGTATATATATTCGTGATCAGCATCAATAGCGAAATCGATTGAGCGATGACCGTCCGTCCGTCCGTATGTCCGTATGTTACCGCTTTTTGGGCCTTAAATTTTGAGCTAGGACGATGAAATTTCATATCTGGGCTTCTGAGAAAAAGATACAGTACAAGTGTAAAAATTTTTTAAATCCGCCCACTGCCACGCCCACTTTTTCATAACTTCATTAAATTATATGAAACCGGAAAATTTTGTTAAGACCAAATGTTTAGGCATTCAGACTCCCTACAAACCACTCATACAAAAGTTTTGGCCACGCCCACTTTTTGGGGGCGTTTTTATCATAAAACTGATATTTGGGCCTTAAATTTTTAAGTAGGACGCTGAAATTTCATATTTTTCTGACGAAAAAATACAGTAGAAATGTAAATGTTTTTTTAAATCCGCCCACTGCCACGCCTACTTTTTATAACTTCACTAAATTATATGAAACCGAAAATTGTTGTTAAGTCCAAATATTTAGGTATTCAGATTCCCTACAATTCACCCATAGAACAGTTTTGGCCACGCCCACTTTTTGGGGACGTTTTCATCAAAAAACATACAGAAAAGCTACAATCCGTCTGGAACGGATCGTATGATACCCTATCCTCCTCTCTACAAAATGGGCGTGGCCAAATTGCATTTTGTACTCAAATATAGCTATAATGTCGAACGTTTGAGGATGTTACATGTAAAATTTTATCAAAATAGGTTTTTTGATGATAACGCCCCCAAAAAGTGGGCGTGGCCAAAACTGTTCTATGGGTGAATTGTAGGGAATCTAAATACCCAAATATTTGGTCTTAACAAAATTTTTCGGTTTCATATAATTTAGTGAAGTTATAAAAAAGTAGGCGTGGCAGTGGGCGGATGTAAAAAAATTTTACACTTGTACTGTGTCTTTTTCTTGGAAGCCCACATATGAAATTTCAGCGTCCTAGTTAAAAATTTAAGGCCCAAAATTCGGTTTTGTGATGAAAACGCCCCCAAAAAGTGGGCGTGGCCAAAACTTTTGTATGGGTGGATTGTAGGGAATCTGAATGCCTAAATATTTGGTCTTAACAAAATTTTTCGGTTTCATATAATTTAGTGAAGTTATGAAAAAGTGGGCGTGGCAGTGGGCGGATTTCAAAAATTTTTACACTTGTACTGTATCTTTTTCTCAGAAGCCCAGATATGAAATTTCAGCATCCTAGCTCAAAATTTAAGGCCCAAAAAGCGGTGACATACGGACGGACGGACGGACGGACGGACGGTCATCGCTCAATCGATTTCGCTATTGATGCTGATCACGAATATATATACTTTATAGGGTCTATCTCGATTATTTCTCTATGTTACAAACTATGTGTCAAACTTAATATACCCTTAGGATAGGGTATAAACAGATTTTGATAAAATTTTACATGTAACATCCTCAAACGTTCGAGGTTATAGCCATATTTGAGTACAAAATGCAATATGACCACGCCCACTTTATAGAGAGGAGGATAGGGTATCAGACGATCCGTTCCAGACGGATTGTAGCTTTTCTGTATGTTTTTTTGATGGATTCAATTTTTGTCCAACGGCCGTCACGGAGGCAGGAAAAGTTTTTAATAACACCGTGTCTCCACGAGCAATATTTCATAGCTTGCCATCTGTCGCTTTTCATAGAAAGGAAGAAATATAGTATGCCATCAAATTTAGGGTGGGCATTTCATATTTCATTCGTGATAATGTCGGAGAGTAAAGCATTTCGATGTGTTTTCTCATTAGATGCATTAATGGAATTAAAAATATTGCAAAAAGTACGCAGAAAAGTTTTAAAGTTCCATAAGCACTCGAATTTTCGATAATTGTTAATAAATTTATTAATTTCATCCATTCGCCACTCAGCTATCGCGGAAAACAACAAACATGAAACAAAAATGACAGCCCATAGAATAATATCCATAGCAAGCCATAAGCTGAGCAATACATATATATGCAGAAAGCTATTTTTTATAGAATACTATTTGTGGAATGCCATATTGCAAGCCATGAAAAATTGCTCGTGGAGACACCGTGAAAAGAATTGCGTCATTTTAACATTGTACATTGTTAAATAATAAAAAATTGAGTGAGAATACAATTTAATTTTGAATACAGTGTTATTTTTGCCATGATGATCCTTGTCACTGTTAGCAAGAAATTTAATTACCTTTTTCTAAAATTATGAGATTTTAATCAAACTTCGCATTACAATGATGGAGAAGTCAAAAAAAGTGGGTCAGCCAATTCCGTCTGTCTGCATATTCGCTCCATGGATTTGCTTCAAACTTCTGCGGTGGTGAAATTGGAAATTCCTTTTTAACTCAAAATTAAGGGTACTTTACTTAAGGGCGATTTCACTAAGAATGGATTTTTGTGAAAACGGCTCTAATAATTTTGATAAAATTTCGGCATATGCTATTAGATGGCATACGGTAAGTTTACTAATTGGCTCTTTCTCGGCTATTTCTTCAGCAATTGGATTTAAAAGTGCTATGCCCACTTTTTCAAAATTTTTACTAGAAATCGAAAAAAATTGTTGAAACAGAATTATTAGGTCTTGAAATTCTCTATAATTAACCTGAACACTATATATGGTCCTGCCGAACAAGATTTCAATTTTTTAATGCTTACAAGATTGCAAAATTATAGCAATAACGTGCAAGGTCGTACGACCCAGTCAGTTCATTATACCCTATCCTAAGGGTATATTAAGTTTGACACATAGTTTGTAACATAGAGAAATAATCGAGATAGACCCTATAAAGTATATATATTCGTGATCAGCATCAATAGCGAAATCGATTGAGCGATGACCGTCCGTCCGTCCGTCCGTCCGTCCGCCCGTCCGTATGTCACCGCTTTTTGGGCCTTAAATTTTGAGCTAGGATGCTGAAATTTCATATCTGGGCTTCTGAGAAAAAGATACAGTACAAGTGTAAAAATTTTTGAAATCCGCCCACTGCCACGCCCACTTTTTCATAACTTCACTAAATTATATGAAACCGAAAAATTTTGTTAAGACCAAATATTTAGGCATTCAGATTCCCTACAATCCACCCATACAAAAGTTTTGGCCACGCCCACTTTTTGGGGGCGTTTTCATCACAAAACCGAATTTTGGGCCTTAAATTTTTAACTAGGACGCTGAAATTTCATATGTGGGCTTCCAAGAAAAAGACACAGTACAAGTGTAAAATTTTTTTACATCCGCCCACTGCCACGCCTACTTTTTTATAACTTCACTAAATTATATGAAACCGAAAAATTTTGTTAAGACCAAATATTTGGGTATTTAGATTCCCTACAATTCACCCATAGAACAGTTTTGGCCACGCCCACTTTTTGGGGGCGTTATCATCAAAAAACCTATTTTGATAAAATTTTACATGTAACATCCTCAAACGTTCGACATTATAGCTATATTTGAGTACAAAATGCAATTTGGCCACGCCCATTTTGTAGAGAGGAGGATAGGGTATCATACGATCCGTTCCAGACGGATTGTAGCTTTTCTGTATGTTTTGTTCACTAAAGGGAAGCCTACGCGGAGAGCAATAAATTGGAGTTTCATCCTTTAAAATGATAGACATAGTTATTGGACTGTTGAAGTCTTTTACCGGCGCATAGTTATTTACCATTGATTTGACTGTTTGTTGGTATGCTGGCACATCAATCTCACTATCACAGTAATTAATGATAAATACATTATTGTCCGTAGAATTTTCGCATGCAATATATTTAAAATTTATACCATCTTCGTTAATGACAACTTCAGTCCTCGCGATTGCGTCCCCACCAACAATACATTGAAAAGGTATAACATCGTCCCGGACAACGTGGCAAGTACTGTATATAACACAATCATCGATTCTAAAACATGCGTTAAATGAGCCTAGAGATGTTGATTTACCGGTATCGAAACCACTGAATTGTGTTGCCGTCTTTTTCAGACTCACGTTAGAAAATTTATCAAAAACGCTTTTTTTAATTAAATTGTAGTCGCTGCCCGTATCGATTAGAGCTTTGCATGACAGCTGATTTATTAGTATGCGTTTGCACATTTTAGATTTGTAGACTAAGTTTATCCCTTTTCTACTTGTGGATGGTTTATTTTTACACTCTTTACTATGGTGGCCAAATTCGTTGCAAGCAAAGCATTTGGTTCCCATATTACAGGTTGATTTTTTATGTTCAACACTCCCACAATTGTAACAATGCTCTCTTTTTTCAAATTGTTTCTTTTTATTTTCTTTTTACTTTTTCTTTAATTTCTTCATAAGTTGCGAGTTTTCGTTTAAAATCACTTAAATCTGTTGCACTGTAAAGGACAATTTTGTTTTCTTCTCTGTCCGGAATGCCGTTGATGATCAATTTTATTAATGATTTGTCGTCAACTACATCTTGTGCAATTTCTTTCATTATAAGTAAATATTCTCTATAGCTCTCGTTATGCTTTTTCATTCGGTTTTGCAGTTTGAAGTAAATATTCGCAGTACACAATTTTTCCTCGAATTCCTCGATCAGCAATTTTTTTAATGTCATATATGAAGTGCACTTATTCGATTTCATGAATATTTTAGCCGGACCCGACAACCGTTTTCGCGCGTAAATTAACTTCTCGATATCGCTCCATTGCATGAGTTCCGCAATTTCTTCGAATTCTTCAAGCCAAAACTTAATTTTTGTAATACCCTCACGACTGAATTCTTTTATAAAATTTTCGATGTCCTTGACCGAAACTTCTGGACGGCTATTGGATGTACTCATCTTCCTTTCCTCGTTGGTGTTAGACGATCCCATCGCGTCCGAAAAAACTTCTTGGTTTTTATGATTGTTCTATTATTTCAACTAATTGTGCTTTTAACCCGGTAGTATCAAGATTTAATTTTCCGATTTCGACTTTTAATTGATCGACAGTTAAGTTAGACCACATGTTATTAACTAAGAACACAACTAGCGTATTCTAGGGTATTGAGTGGTTGAGCCCCCAAATGTAAGAAATCTCCAGACTTCAAACTAGTATTCAAATTATATTTAATAATGAGTGGAATTCAATTTAAAAATATAGATGGTATAAGATATGATATTTCAGTATATAATATAGACGTGAAATTTAGGATGAGCGGCGAAAAAAAGCGAGCAACTGTTTGGCGACTGATACAACTGAACCACGACGATCTTAGACACCGACTGCCTTCTTACAACTCCACGTCGAACGCTAACTCTCTCTCTCTCTCTCTGACGATGGAAAGTACAGCAATGCACCTCCACCACATACATAAACTTTAAATTTCATTGCCTATAAAATAAGGTGCAAGTACGTACGACAAGGTCGTGCACTTTATTTTGTTTCCTTGTACATGAGTTTTGCATGATTTGTGCTAACACTTCTTAGAAGTCGTAAAAAGCGAAGCATTTTTTCCTTGCAGCCTCGTATTCCCAGTCAAACCACGGTTGTTTCCCTATTCCTCTTGGTCTTGATTGGGAGGGCCTGGACGAGTTCAAAATACAAGCAGTAAGAATATCTGTTCTCCCGATGGATCACACTTCGCTTTCACTTACCGCGATAATTTCTAGGTTCAGTTTAACCCCGTACCTTTCCAGGTTTTCCCCTTTCCACTGTAGTTTAGACAACAGACACATCTGTGAGGGAGGAGTTTCTTGTTGCGCGGTCAGCTTTACTTTGACAGTTATTGGCAAATGGTGTGAATATGTTAGTTCGCTTACATCGAAATCAGCTACAAGATCAAGCCACTTTCCCTGAGCGAAGCTGTAATCAATTGTTGAGCATGCGGTGCCCCCTTTTTAATCGTAAAATGTTATTTCTCATCGTTTTAGGATCGTCCGTTTAATAGCGTGAGTTCAATCGTTTCTGGTGCGTTTCTCACTTCTTTCACCCATCCGGTCAAGAGTTCTGTATCATTAAGTATTTCGTTAGTTTCCACTCGACCATTAAAGTCTCCAATTACCATCCTCAGCGCTGACTATCCACCTTGTCGCGGTGCTGGGGCTTAAGTAAGGCGAAGGATACCGGAGGGTTTGACGGCGCAGTGCTGTTGACCGGCGAACATCTGAGGCCCAAAAACTAAGAGATAGTAGAGCCCCAACTCTAGTGGTGGAGTGAGCAGTTTTTCAACTTAAAACCGTGCCGGAGGATGAAAGGTTGGAGGGCTTTAAATAAACCAACCATTAACGAGCTCCCACAGATGCCCTGGCGAGGTCTGTGGTATAAATGCCTTACCCCGGCATGGCGGCTCTGGCGGGATGGGCCGATTTTTCCGGCCATACTCGTGGGACCGAAATGAATGAAAACGAAAAACAAACAAACAAACAACAACGAATGACACTACCGGTTCTGATGCTGACATGCTATCCGTGGGAGCACCAGAACTGATGACTGAGGAGATCTCTCTGGAGATGGAGGAGCAGCTGCTTGCAGATCCATCAGGGAGTCCCCGGAAAACGGAAAAGAGGAGCAAGGTCTCCCCAGGCGTCGTTCGAAGGCGGTTGTTCAAAAGAGCGACGCATGTCAAGAAGATCTTGGATGGGAAGGACCCCTCTTCACTCACTGGCTTGGGCTATCGAAACGATAGCTTAGGACGCTCTGACGAGGCCTGCGCCTAAACAGAATGCTCCTGCCAAAGAAGCCACCCGCAAAAGAGTTGCCGTTAAGGCACACCACAGCGGAAGAGGAACGGAAAAAGTGGATGGCAAAGCTCAGACTAAGGCCGCTGCCGCTAAGGCAGGTCCTAAGCATGGGCAACCGGAAACGTCGAGGGCCGCTGAAAATCGTCGGACTCGAAAAATACCCCGAAAACGTCGAAGGCTGCCGACACGATGCTCTTCAGTGCGGCGATCCGTAGTTCGCTACAGCTTGCTGTGGTGGACTTCGGAACACCGAGTGGTCAGTATTCCCTTGAATGTGGCCAAATGATTGAGAAGGCCTTAGCCAGAGCAGTCTTTTACCACATTCGGAAGAATGCTGACGCAACTGCGCCCACGTTCGGCAGAGCGAAGTGGCATCGCGGTATTACAATGATAGACTGTAAGGATCAGTTATCAATGGCGTTCGCGATTTTAGACTCTGGGAGGGACCTGCACTGCGAGCAATACCCCCAGAGGAGATCCCCACCACACCCACGGGAAGGCTCTGCGTGCCTGACTGGGGTGTGGATAAGAACGAAATCCTCGACTTCCTAAAGGCCCAGAACCCTTCTATTGCTATGAAGAACTGGAAGGCTGTCGGGGAAAAAGAGGCGAAGAATGGGACCAAGGGTTTTATCGTTGTTATGAATGAACCCGCGGCCTCACTTCTGGCGGACAAGCAGTTGAGCTAGAGAGGTAACTCTAAAGCTCATAAAACGGACTAAACCTGCCGAAGAAGATGGGGCGACTGACGCTATGGAAGTTGAAATTGCGACAACCAATAAAGGTAGTGCAAATCAATCTTCATCATAGTTCAGTCGTCTCCGACAACCTGAAGCTGCTCCTCGTGGACCTAATCCAGGAACCGTGGATTCATAACAATCGCGTGATGGGATTATTGTCAAAAGACTATAATGTATATTATAGGACTGACGCTGGCAAGGTTAGGACTTGTATCGTGGCTAAAAAGAGTATACTAATGCGGTCTAATTTCAGTTCCGGCGAATTGACAGTGGTGGATTTGAGAGGGGTGAATGAGAACTGCACGGTGGCGTCTGCGTACCTACCCTACGATGACGGCATCAACGGCCCGAACTGAGGTCGCTCATATCAGCGTCTCAAAAAGGTAAGAAAAACTTGGTCTTGGGATGTGATGCCAACGCCCACCATACTTTGTGGGGTAGCACTGACATCAATGCTAGAGGCGAAGTTTTGTTTAATTTTATCTTAGAATCCAATCTTCTTATCTGTAATAGAGGCAATGACCTCACCTTTGTAACGCCTACAAGAAAGGAAGTCTTAGATGTAACTTTTGTGTCTGAACAGAGCTCTGTTGAAGTTGTTGACTGGAGAGTCTCCAACAAAGCGTCACTATCTGATCATTATTGGATACTCTTCAAACTACAACTATCTACTCGTGGGAAGAAGACTTTTAGAAATCCGCGTAGGATTAATTGGTGAAAATTCAATAGAGAACTGAGGAAATCAGTGAATCACTCCACTGAGGATCTCAACTCTATAGTAGCAGTTGACAATGCAGTCGATGCACTGACCGGTTCCCTTACGCAATCCTTTGAAAAATCCTGCCCTGTAGACATAGCGGTAAAAAACGTCCACCATGGTGGAATGATAGAATAGCGGAACTCATTCGCTTTTCAAGAGTTGGATGGAACCTCGCTAAAGATGGGGTCGTCGAGTGGTCCACCTATAAAGAAAGCGTAAAGCTCCTCAAGAAAGAGATTAGGTTCACAAAGAGGAACTCTTGGAGATCCTTTTGCGCATCTATAGAATCAACGAACAAAGCGTCCCGCCTACGGAAGATCCTGGCCAAGACACCAACGTGATTTGTGATAACTATCTATCCGAATCACAACATGCATACTTCTGCGGTAGGTCGGTAGATACAGCCCTCCACAGGGTCGTATCAAGCATAGAAAGAACCCTCAAGGAATTCACTCTTGAGGCGTTCCTAGACATTGAAGGGGCGTTCAACAACGTAAGCACCGATACGATCCTGGGGAGCTTACACGGATCTCGGCTGAGCATTGGTCTCTCCAATTGGATTGCTCAGATGCTTCAATCGAGAGTTATATCTTCATCGCAAGGAGATGTAAGTATCAGGAGAAGCGTCTGCAGAGGAACTCCCCAAGGAGGAGTCTTATCCCCTCTAATATCGCTCCCTGTAGTGGATGAAATTTTGGTAATATTGAAGGAATACGGCTTCTACATGACGGCCTATGCCGGCGACGTGGTTATCCTGGTCTCGGGGAAATTCCCTTCAGTCAAACTCGCATTACAACTAGTGGTGAATTGGGTTAGTTGCAAAGGGCTACGAGTGAACCCTTCAAAGACGGAGGTAGTTCTCTTCACTAGGAAGAGATCAATTCCTGCATTCAGACCCCCAGATATCAGTGGTACTGAACTAAGTATCTCAGGTTCAGCCCGATACCTGGGTGTAATTCTAGATTCCAAACTAAATTGGAAGGATAACACTGTTGAACGCGTCAAAAAAGCAAGCGTACCTTTCTATTCTTGCAAAAAAGCATTCAATAACACTTGGGGTTTTAAGCCAGCTGTGCTGTACTGGATATACACGGCGGTCATAAGACCCATTCTTACATATGATTCACTGGTATGGTGGACGGTACAGGGGAAGCAATACCAGCTTTCGAACCTCACCAAAATCCAGAGGGCAGCGTGCATCGGAGTCATGGGATCAATGGAGACAACACCAACAGCGGCAATGGAAACCATGCTTTGTTTCATTCCGCTTGATATATACTGTGGCAGTCTGGCGGCTAAAACCGCTATAAGACTGAGGGAAGGCCGAATGTGGTCATCGAGCCTGTAAGGCCATGCCTCAATTTTGTCCCGATGAGGAACTACCAGCTGTTTGTTAGAAACTGATCACATAACCCCCACGCTAGCATTTGGAAGGAGACTCGCTATAAGAATTCCTGACAGAATGTACTGGAAGTGCCGAAGAACCATGAAGAAGAAGGAACTGGCGATCTATACTGACGGTTCTAAGATGGATGTTGACACGGGAGCTGAGTGTATTGTGAAACCCTAGGAATAAACAACTCCCTTAGAATGAACGATTATTGCAGCGTCTTTCAGGCTGAAGTCACAGCCATCATATAGGCTGCTAAGATTATAAGTGAGACCAATATCGTTGGCAGAACGATTACTGTGTACATAGATAGCCAGGCAGCCGTTAAGACTCTGGACTCCGCTATGATCAAGGCTTGTGAAGATCTGCAAATCGCTCTTGAATGAGATATCTAGAGCTAATGTGGTGGTCCTCTGTTGGGTGCCAGGGCATATAGATATCGTAGGAAACGAAAGGGCTGACGAACTTGTTAGGAAAGGGTCGGCACTGCACTTATCGCGGGCTCTCCCTTTTGTAGTAACCCCAATCAGTTCCTTACGAACAAAAATAGAGGATGAAGCCATCGGTCGAGCAAATAGTAGCTGGGTTCATCTGGAAACATGCGCAACAGCCAGGGCCCTATGGCCGGGCATCAGCAAGAAGAGATCAACGTCTCTGGTGAAACTGAGTCGTTATAAAGCACAGGCCGTTTCAGGGATAATTACTATGCCATTGGCGTCCACGCGGAGCGACTCGGTGTACTACATAACGACTTCTGTAGAAGCTGCAGTGACGAAGAAGAAATTGAGTCAGTTCGTCACCTGCTGTGCGACTGTCCTGCCCTATACGTCAGAAGAATGAGGACTCTTGGTATTTACTTCTTTTCGGATTTGGAGGACTTGGGTAACGTAGAGCTGACGCACCTCCCGAGATTCATATCATTATCTGGGGGTTCCAATAGCGGACTTTATAGGTTTCCAGGGTTAAATGATTGGGCACAATGGACCCGAACTGTGGTCTAAGAGAGCAGTGACACTGTCACAAGGCACCCATCTACCTAACCTAAGGAGGGGTTGTGTTCTTTATAAATTTGTTTTGTTTCAATAACAAAGATTTGTTTGTTGTTTTAATTGAGAGCATTTATTTGGCTTGTTTGTAGCTGGGGAATGTTTTCGGGGATGAGGCATGCGGTAAGGAATATTTTGGCCACATGATATGGGAGCAAACATTTGGCGAGTCAGATGGAAAATTACAAGATTAGCATTTGGTGATCCCGTTACAACGTTTGTTAGTGTTACCAAGAAGCTGACAAATGCGGCAGCGCATGGGTATTTTATATGAAATCCGCGACTTTGGCATCCTAAGCCAATTTCAATTGTTTTGTGGGGGTGGGAAGATGTCGAAAGTGAATAACATCAAACCAGATGGTTTCAGCTTCTCTTTGTCGTCAGCCTTTGTTTATTTGTAGACACTGGTGACGTCTTGAATTTTCATCTCTGTAACTATCTCTGTTTCCTTTGGATTCGTTTAAGCGACCATGAAATTCTACATTTGCGAAATTATTTACCTTAAGAAATCTTTCTGCAATTCTTTGTGATTTCGTTTTGATTAACAGGTTACCATCTCGGAGTTGGGATATTTAGTCACATTCAGTACTGGTATTGTCTATCACCTTTTTAAGCAAAAAAGGACTAAGAGACGAGATTGGATTTTCTTTATTTTTATGAATAATTATTATAAATTTAGGGTTATTAAGAGTTAAATCTTATCTTATAATCGGCAAGAGAGGGAAATTGAGCAAAGACATAGGATTTGTGTGTTGTTTTTCATTCGGTTGGACCTCGAAAACAGATTCTACATCGAGATCCCTGCAACGATTAATTCTATTTGGCCACAAGGCCATAGTGCAAGACACTACCTTAAAAAAAGAAGACTTACACTCGATGTACAAGGGGAAATATGTACATACATATGTATGTATGTGAGAAAGACCACAAGTTTTACGAAGGGAGGTACCAGTTTGCGCACTTGTAGCAAAAAATGAAGACGCGCAATATACCGAGAACGATGTGATCTGGTCTGAGGCTAGTCGGTGGAAAAATTTTTACTTGCACATACGTATTTACATATGTATAACATATTCGTGAAGATTTTCGGTCTCGAGATACTGATGAATCTGGACATTACCATTAGAATGAAGTCGAAAAAACTATGCCAATGCCGTCTGTCTGTTTGTCTGTACACGAGGCTACAACGGGTGGACGAATTTGGATCAAACTTTATATGTATCTAGGATCTGTGGAATGATAGAGGCGAAAATGGAATAGGCGGTACAATTCAGCTTAATTCACTTATACATAATACAGAGCTCTAGCCACTTTTTGGGGTGTTTTTTTGTAAACACATTTTTCAATGAAACTTTATAGCATCCATTATGCGGAGTGTAACGCTCACTGAACTAATCCACGTGTATAAAAGACTGAGTGAAATTTCATACCTATCGTTTCAAATTATTGACTTTAACTATTTTACTTGAACTTCAATCCTGAATAAATAATTTATAGTCATTCACATTTATTTATTTATTTATTTGGGCAGTAAAATTAATATACATATGTATAATTTCAAACTGGCCTTATAGGCAGAGAGAGGAGCAAAAGAAAGTTAAAATTACACAGATGCTTACAAATTTCTTTTCAAAATAGATTTAGAAGAATTAAAGTCGATCAAGTGATATTGAGCATTAAAATCGTTAATCATATTAGTAACCGGTTCATGAAGGCCGTAGTTGGTTCTCCAGTAGCGCGTGGTTAGAAAATTGATGCGTCTTAAAAGCCTCGCGCCCGGATTTATAATAATAACGCCGAGAAGTGTAGGAGAATTGATGGATCCATTTAAAAGCTTAAAAAGAAAGAACACGTTTGTAATTAACCTTCGCTGAAATAAAGGGGGAAGATGAAGGAGGAGCAAGCGATCTAGATAGGGAGGCAGATACAGATTTCTGTTCCAGGGAAGAGGGCGAAGTGCAAATAACAGACTCAATACGATCGATGTGGACAGAATAGTTAGGGGACCATACGCAGCTGCAATAGTCTAGGATTGGGCGCACGAGTGAGCGATATACGGATTTTTTTATGTATGGGTCAGTGAAGTCATACATAAGACCACCTATGAATGAAGACTAAGCGGCTTCTAACTTTATTAATTATGACATCAGTGTGGTCATTAAAGTTCAATTTTGGGTCAAAAACCACTCCGAGGTCGCAGATAGAGTGTACTCGATGAAGGCAAACATTGTCTAAAACATACAGAAAAGCTTTTGTACTCAAATATGGCTATGACGTCGAACGTTTGAGGATGTCACATGTAAACTCTCATCAAATCAGATTTTTGATGAAAACGCCCTCAAAAAGTAGGCGTGGCCAAAAGTGCTGTAAGGGTGAATTATAGGGAATTTAAATGCCTAAATATTTGGTCTTAACAAAATTTTTCGGTTTCATATAATTTAGTGGAGTTATGGAAAAGTCAGTCAGTTCTCAGAAGCCCAGATATGAAATTTCATCGTCCTAGCTCAAAATTTAAGGCCCAAAAAGCGGTGACATACGGACGGACGGTCATCGCTCAATCGATTTCGCCAACTGACAACGGCTTTCGGCTAATCGATTTTGCAGCACCTCGTAATACGGTGATAAGCAGCACTAGGTTTCCAAGACCAAGAAATTCAACGGTGGAAGCCTTAGCACGACTGAACTAGCCAGAGTCTACAGAGAGCGCCTGAGCGAGAGACTCTCCGCTGTGCATTCACCATCCACAAACGCCAACAATCTGTGGAACCAGGCTCTTCGAAACAGTGAAGGAAACCTAGTCACCGAAGCACAGGGAATAGTAGATGTGTTTCCAGCAGCTACTTAATGGGCAGGTAGAGAGTGTGATAGGGCAAGAAGAGAACCCGCATCCAGTCAATGAAGAATCCATCACCCCTCCTAGTTTTGAAGAGGTCGGCTCAGCTATCAAAAAGCTGAAGAACAATAAGGCCGCCGGCTCTGATGGTCTACCTGCAAAGCTTTTCAAACAAGGTGGTGATGTTTTGGTAGATCATCAAATCATCAACCAAGTATGGGTGGATGAAGTCATGCCCGATGACTGGACTATCAGCTCTATATGCCCCATCTTCAAGAAAGGCGAATGTCTTGTAAGAACTACCGAGGCATATCCCTGCTTAATGTCGCTTATAAGATCCTATCGAACGTACTGCCTGAACGTCTGAAGCCTTTCTGCACCACACTAATCGGCACGTACCAGTGTGGCTTCCGGCCCGGCAGATTGATGATCGACCAAATTTTCACACTAAGGCATATCCTGGAAAAGAACAACGAATTTCAAGTCCAAACTCACCATCTCTTCATCGACTTTAAAGCCGCATATGATAGTATTCATCGTCTTGAGCTCTAGGCCGAATTCGGGATCACGGCTAAACTGATCCAGCTGTGCCACGTGACGCTGGAAAACAGTTCCTCCGCACTATTCCAAACATGCACCGGATTTCGTCAAGGAGATGCGCTATCATGTGACTTCTTCAATCATGTGCTGGAACAGATAGTGCGCAGGGCAGGTGTAAACACGGAAGGCACTATCTTTAACAAATCTGTCCAGCTGCTGGGATACGCAGACGACATCGACATCATCGGTCGCTCCCAGAGCGCGGTGTTAGAGGCTTTTACGGCAATTGAAGAAGAGGCGAGACGACTTGGCCTTCAAGTGAATGAGGACAAAACCAAGTACATGTTGTCAACACGCAAAGAAGCATCTGTCCACCGCCTAGGACAGAACGTCACTGTTGGCAACAGTAACTTCGAAGAGGTTAAGGAGTTTACCTAGCTCGGAGTAAATATCAACTCCACGAATGACATTTTAGTGGAGATTCGACGAAGACTTACCCTAGAAAACCGCTGCTACTTCGGTTTGGCGAAACAAATGGGGTCGAAATTCCTTACTCGGAAGACGAAATGTATGCTCTACAAAATTTTGATCCTGCCAGTTCTGCTGGACGAGCCGAGTACTGGACGATAAGCAGGAAAGCAGAGCATATATTGAACACTTTCGAAAGAAAAATTCTTCGTCGAATATTCGGTCCCGTATGCGAGGAGGGGGAATGGAGGAGAAGATACAACCGCGAACTCAATGAGCTGATGTGGATGTAGTCCAAAAAGCCAAAACACGTTGACTACACTGGCTCAGCCACATCGAGCGAATGGACAATAATGCTCCAGCAAAGAGGACCTTCGAATCACAGCCGCCAGGTTCGAGACGACAAGGAAGACCGAACCTCCGTTTCACACTGGGGTATGAGATACCACACAAAAAATTGAAAACCGTGCCGTTACCATTACAATTTAATTTTTAAACAACTTTTTTTCTTTAATAAATTTTTTTTTTATGTGAGTGGAATCTTGAACCCTATCTGGATATACTAAGAAAATTAAAAACAAATAAAAATTTAATTTCACTAAAACACATCTTTTTTTTGATATTGATGATTGGGTTATGCAACACCCCAGTGTGAGGAACGTGTAAGAAAAACATACAGAAAAGCTACAATCCGTCTGGAACGGATCGTCTGATACCCTATCCTCCTCTCTATAAAGTGGGCGTGGCCAAATTGCATTTTGTACTCAAATATGGCTATAACCTCAAACGTTTGAAGACGTTACATGTAAAATTTTATCAAAATCGGTTTTTCGATGAAAACGCCCCCAAAAAGTGGGCGTGTCCAAAACTGTTCTATGGGTGAATTGTAGGGAATCTGAATACCTAAATATTTGGACTTAACAACATTTTTCGGTTTCATATAATTTAGTGAAGTTATAAAAACGTAGCCGTGGCAGTGGGCGGATTTAAAAAAAATTTACACTTTACTGTATTTTTTCGTCAGAAGCCCACATATGAAATTTCAGCGTCCTAGTTATAAATTTAAGGCCCAAATATCAGTTTTATGATAAAAACACCCCCAAAAAGTGGGCGTGGCCAAAACTTTTGTATGGGTGGATTGTAGGGAGTCTGAATGCCTAAATATTTGGTCTCAACAAAAGTTTTCGGTTTCATATAATGTAGTGAAGTTATGAAAAAGTGGGCGTAGCAGTGGGCGGATTTAAAAAATTTTTACACCTCTACTGTATCTTTTTCTCTGAAGCCCATATATTAAATTTCATCCTCCTAGCTCAAAATTTAAGGCCCAAAAAGTGGTGACGGACGGACGGACGGACGGACATTCATCGCTCAATCGATTTCGCTATTGATGCTGATCACGAATATATGTATATACTCTATAGGGTCTATCTCGATTATTTCTCTATGTTACAAACTATGTGTCAAACTTAATATACCCTTAGGATAGGCTATAAAAACATACAAAAAAGCTACAATCCGTCTGGAATGGATCGTATGATACCCTATCCTCCATCCTATCGAGCCCCTATAAAGTGGGCGTGGCCGTATTGCATTTTTATACCCTATCCTAAGGGTATATTAAGTTTGATACATAGTTTGTAACATAGAGAAATAATCGAGATAGACCCTATAAAGTATATATATTCGTGATCAGCATCAATAGCGAAATCGATTGAGCGATGACCGTCCGTCCGTCCGTCCGTATGTCACCGCTTTTTGGGCCTTACATTTTGAGGTAGGACGATGAAATTTCATATCTGGGCTTCTGAGAAAAAGATACAGTGCAAGTGTAAACATTTTTTAAATCCGCCCACTGGCACTCCCACTTTTTCATAACTTTATTAAATTATATGAAACCGAAAAATTTTGCTAAGACCAAATATTTAGGCATTCAGACTCCCTACAATCCACTCATACAAAAGTTTTGGCCACGCCCACTTTTTGGGGGCGTTTTCATCATAAAACCGATTTTTGGGCCTTAAATTTTTAACTAGGACGTTTGAGGATATTACACGTAAAATTTCATCAAAATCGGTTTTTTGATGAAAACGCCCCCAAAAAGTGGGCGTGGCGAAAACTGCGGTATGACTTAATTGTAGAGAATCTGAATACCTAAATATTTGGTCTTAACAAAATTTTTCGGTTTTATATAATTTAGTGAAGTTATGAGAAAGTGGGCGGATTTCAAACATTTTTGCACTTGTACTGCATCTTTTTCTCAGAAGCCCAGGTATTAAATTTCATCCTCCTACCTCAAAATTTAATGCCCAAAAAGTGGTGACGGACGTACGGACATGGCTCAATCGTTGTCGCTATTGATACTCATCATGAATATATATACTTTACAGGGTCTATCTCGATTATTTCTCTATGTTACAAGCTATGTATCAAACCTAATATACCCTTAGGATAGCGTAGAAATATACAGAAAAGCTACAATCCGTCTGGAATGGATCGTATGATACCCTATCCTCCTTCATATGCAGCCCTTATACAGTGGGCGTGGTCACGTTGCATTTTGTACTGAACTATGACGATAACTTCAAACGTTTGAGGACGTTGCATGTAAAATTTATGAAAATGAATTTTTTAATGAAACCGCCCCCAAAAAGTGGGCATGGCCAAAACTGACGTATGGATGAATTACAGAGAATCCAAATGCGTAACTATTTGGTCTTAACAAAAATTTTCGGTTTCATATAACTTAGTGGTTATTAAAAAGTAGGCGTGGCAGTGGGCGGATTTCAAAAATGTTTACACTTGTACTGCTACTCCTTCTCAAAAGCCCAGATATGTAGTTTAATCCTTCTAGCTCAAAATTTGAGGCCCAAAAAGCTTTGACATATGAACAGACAGATGGACGGACGGACGGACACGGCTAAATCGTCTTGGCTATTGATACTGATCACGAATATACATACATATATACTTTATTGGGTCTATTTCGATTATTTCTAGTTAGGATAGGCTCCAATGCTATACCAGCGGTAGAAATCATCCACCAGAAAATTGCTGAGCGCCTGCGTGCGCCAAGACATAGCTGGTATCTCGCTAAGAAGGTAGTGGTAAGAAGGAAGAGTGGTAAAAACATTAAGAGAATGTCCAGCTTCTCAAAAAGAAATGAGATTCGCTAAGAAAAATTCTTGGAGAAGCCTTTGCGGCAAGATACTTGACGTTCAGTGAGTTGTTTGGGCAATTAAATCGTTCACACCATACAATGCGCACGGAATGGACGAGATACATCCTATAATTTTGCAAGAGTCGGGGGAATATAAGATTCCATTGCTCAAGATTATTTATGTTGGAGTATGCGAACTATGTCCCGAGATCATGGCGGGAAACTAGGATGGTTTTTATAAGTTTATCCTCATTCAACACTGGAACGGATAATATGCTACGTGCATATGATAATATTACAAAACATACAGAAAAGCTACAATCCATCTGGAACGGACCGTATGATATCCTATCCTCCTCTCTATAAAACGGGCGTGGCCAAATTGCATTTTGTACTCAAATATGGCTATAACGTCGAACGTTTGAGGATGTTGCATGCAAAATTTTATCAAAATCGGGTTTTTGATGAAAACGCCTCCAAGAAGTGGGCGTGGCTAAAACTGTTCTATGGGTGAATTGGAGGGAATCTGAATGCCTAAATATTTGATCTTATCAAAATTTTTCGGTTTCATATAATTTAGTGAAGTTATGAAAAAGTGGGCGTGGCAGTGGGCGGATTTCAAAAAATGTTACACTTGTACTGTATCTTTTTCTCAGAAGCCCAGATATGAAATTTCATCGTCCTAGCTCGAAAATTAAGGCCCAAGAAGCTGTGACATACGGACGGACGGACGGACGGTCAGCACTCAATCGATTTCGCTATTGATGCTGATCATGAATATACATATATGCTTTATACGGTCTGACACGATTATTTCTCTATGTTACAAACTATGTGTCAAACTTAATATAAACTTAATAAAACATACAGAAAAGCTACAATCCGTCTAGAACGGATCGCATGATACCCTATCCTCCTTTCTATGTAGCCCCTATAAAGTGGGCGTGGCCTAATTGCATTTTGTACTCAAATATGGCTATAACCTCGAACGTTTGAGGTTGTTAAATGTAAAATTTCATCAAAATTGGTTTTTTGATGACAACGCCCCAAAAAGTAGGCGATCAGATCAAAACAGTTCTATGGGTGAATTGTAGGGAATCTAAATACCTAAATATTTGGTCCTAAAAAAATTGTTCGGTTTCATATAATTTAGTGAAATTATGGAAAAGTGGCCGTGGCAGTGCGCGGATTTCAAAATTTAAGGCCCAAAAAGCAGTGACATACGGACGGACGGACGGTCATCGCTCAATCGATTTCGCTTTTGATGCTGATCGCGAATAAGTTAATACTTTGAATACCCACATTCGTTGACATTATCTTACCACACCCGACCATTGTAATACACGCCATTATCAAGACAGATAACATATTGGATACCCACACCCGAGTATTGGAATGAACTCCATTAAGATAATATTTTGAGAACCCAAGCCGCGGTGCCAGAACTCTATGCCCTTATTTGGAAACAGAAACAGAACCCCAAGCCAGAACTCGATGCCCTTATTTGGAAACAGAAACAGAAACCCAAGCCAGACTCGATAAGGACCATAAAGGCAACACACCGAACAACGTGCAAGTCAGTTGTCACCAGTCACGCGTGATCTAAAGTCACGTAATAATTAGATTTTACCAATAAAGATTTTTTTGTAGTCTTAGGATTTTGTCTTTTTAAAATCGAATAAATAAATTAATTGGGGGCTCAACCGGGATGCCTATTAACATAAAATTCTTGAAAATAATAAAGTAAAGAAGTGTTAGTAAAGTGCATTTCAAGGCCAATAGAAATCTGCCAAACTATTCTGCAAGACAGAAGAAAGCAGCAAGAAAACATACAGAAAGGCTACAATCCGTCTGGAACGAATCGTCTAATACCCTATCCTCCT
Source organism: Xylota sylvarum (assembly GCA_905220385.1). Classification (NCBI taxonomy): domain Eukaryota; kingdom Metazoa; phylum Arthropoda; class Insecta; order Diptera; family Syrphidae; genus Xylota; species Xylota sylvarum. Next base: position 61,663,656 of record LR999957.1, on the reverse strand, counting down.
CTCTATAAAGTGGGCGTGACCAAATTGCATTTCGTACTCAAATATGGCTATACCCTCGAACGTTTGAGGATGTTACATGTAAAATTTTATCAAAATTTGTTTTTTGATGAAAACGTCCCTAAAAAGTAGGCGTGGCCAAAACTGTTCTATGGGTGAATTGTAGGGAATCTGACTACCTAAATATTTGGACTTAACAACATTTTTCGGTTTCATATAATTTAGTGAAGTTATAAAAAAGTAGGCGTGGCAGTGGGCGGATGTAAAAAAAATTTACACTTCTACTGTATCTTTTCGTCGTAAGCCCATATATGAAATTTTAGCGTCCTAGTTAAAAATTTAAGGCCCAAAAATCGGTTTTATGATGAAAACGCTCCCAAAAAGTGGGCGTGGCCAAAACTTTTGTATGAGTGGATTGTAGGGAGTCTGAATGCCTAATTATTTGGTCTTAAGAAAATTTTTCGGTTTCATATAATTTAATGAAGTTATGAAAAAGTGGGCGTGGCAGTGGGCGGATTTAAAAAAATTTTACACTTGTACTGTATCTGTTTCTCAGAAGCCCAGATATGAAATTTCATCGTCCTAGCTCAAAATTTAAGGCCCAAAAAGCGGCGACATACGGACGGACGGACGGTCATCGCTCAATCGATTTCGCTATTGATGCTGATCACGAATATATATACTTTATAGGGTTTATCTCGATTATTTCTCTATGTTACTTATGCCCTTGGATAAGGCATAAAAAATGGGAAAAAGCAGTTCGGAGTGCAAAGCTAATATTTTGTGTCTGTCACGTCTCAATTTGACAACGCGTGAAATTTCTAGAAGATTAAATGTTGCTCAGCAAACTGTGGCATGGAATTTAAAAAATATCGTGAGACCTGGACTACCAGCAGAAGGAAAGGCTCAGGGAGGCCAAAAAAGACAGCCGTACAGCCGTCGGCATCGGTTCAAGACTTCGGTGGATCTTAAAAACGATCTGTGTCGAGCTACAGGAAAAATAATTTCGTCAAGCTCAGTGAGGAAAAGGCTCGTGAAAGCTGGACTTAGAGCACTCGAACTGTACTGAAGCCGGATTTTCCAAAAAGAGTCAGAGAAAAACGATTGCTCTGGATTCCAGAGCATCTTAATTGGACTCAAGACATGTGGAAAAATGTTATCTTTTCCGACGAATCACAGTTTAAGCTGCATGTTGGAGGTGAAAGGTTTCTTGCGCGAAAAGAACCAAAGAAAAGACTGAGCTCTGAATGCATCTTACGGATGCCCAGCAAAACTGAAGGTGTGATGGTCTGGGGATGCTTCTCTGGAGATGAAAAAGGTAGAATGGTCTTCCTAGAATCAAAATTCACTGCAAAAGTTTACCTACGGGTTCTGGAAAATGTATCAGAGCCGTCTGCCCTGGAGCTTTTTGGTGACACTTGCAGATTCATTTTTCAACAGGACAATGCTCCTTGCCATACAGCCAAAATTATAAGTATGAACTTGTTTTTTTATACCATATCCTAAGGGTATATTAAGTTTGACACATAGTTTCTAACATAGAGAAATAATCGAGATAAACCCTATAAAGTATATATATTCGTGATCAGTATCAATAGCGAAGACGATATAGCCATGTCCGTCCGTCCGTCCGTATGTCACCACTTTTTTGGCCTTAAATTTTGAGCTAATAGGATAAAACTACATATCTGGGCCTTTTGAGAAAGAGAAGCAGTACAACTGTGAAAATTTTTTAAATCCGCCCACTTTTTCATAACTTCACTAAATTATATGAAACCGAAAAATTTTGTTAGGACCAAATATTTAGGCATTCAGATTTCATACAATTCATTCATACAAAAGTTTTGGCCATGCCCATTTTTTGGGGGCGTTTTCATCAAAAAACCGATTGTGATGAAATTTTGTATGTAACGTCCTCAAACGTTCGACGTTATCGTCGTATTTCGGCACGAAATGCAATATGACCACGCCCACTTTATAGGGGCTACATAAAAAAGGACGATAGGGTATCATACGATCCGTTACAGACAGATTGTAGCTTTTCTGTATGTTTTTTATACCCTATCCTAAGGGTATATTAAGTTTGACACATAGTTTGTAACATAGGGAAATAATCGAGATAGACCTTGTAAAGTATATATATTCGTGATAAGCATCAATAGCGAAATCGATTGAGCGATGCCCAACTCAATAATATATACTTTATAGGGTCTACCTCGATTATTTCTCTGTGTTACAAACTATGTGTCACACTTAATATACCCTTAGGATAGGGTATAAAAAGTGTCCGCATCGAATCGAAGTGTACATGAATGTATGTACATATGTATATACATATGTATGTATGTACGTATTCCGAGTAATTAATTTATTCATCATGATATTTTTTGGTTAGCGTTAAAATGCAATAAAATACAATTCTTCTTCGTATTGCCTGCATTCTTATATGTACATACATATGTGCATAGCATATACATACACACAATAGGTGAAGAATGTTAGTACACAGCTGTGTTTGTTATTTGGCTAAAAACTACACAATAACTAAATAAGTTTTTTAGCTTACCAGTAGATGTGGATATGCTTCCCATTTTGCGTACTCTAGGTACCGGTAACGTATATATTGCCGTTGACTTGCTAAATCTTTGCATTACTAGTAAGTTTTCTTTCTTCGAAACCCCCGCATTGTCCACCAATTGATCGTCTTCCTTGGGACTCTGAGATTTAGAATTAGGGGACGACAAACCAGAACTATAATAATGTTATAACTTCATTATAAAATAAAAGAGAAAAATGCAGCAATACCTTACCCGATTGCTTGTTGAAACTTGCAGAAAAAGTCCGGTCGTATGCGATACCGACAAAGGAACTCTTCACATTCTCTAAGGACATCGGAGCTATTAGTGAGTGACTGAATACCATTGCTTTTACTTCGGCTATCAGAATCATCACTTTGGTCACGATGTATTCCAACAAATGGGAATGGAGGAAATGACTCGCCAATGTAGTCTGGAATGTTGTTAAAAAATTCGGATGTCTTTGCATAACTGCCACTCCTAGAGATCGTTCGTTTTGTTGCTGCTGTTGTATCATTTAGACTTTTTCTCGTTTCCGTTTTCTTTTTAACCATACAAGTGCTCTTAATGGACTTTCCATTTTGCTTTTCATTTGAGTCCTTTGGTTTGATTTCAAGTTTTGTTATTATAACTGGATCAATCTCGTACGTTTCATCTGGCAGCAACATGTCGCCATGGTTGCGATATCTGTAAATTACCCCTCAAAAATCTTGAACAGTATTAATCTGCAAATACGACAAGTAGGTAAGGAAATTATTTCTATTTTAATGGCATATCAAACCAATTACTAAGTATGTATGTACTATATTTTAGGGCTTAGAGCGATAAAATGTCAAACTTTCAATAGTTTCGCTATTAATACTGATCTCAAATATTACTATAATATTACGGGGTTCATCCTGATTATTTCTCTAAGCTATAGAATACATACGTATTTATATTTGAATCGAACTTAATATACCCTTAGGATAGGGTATAAAAATAGAGGATGATTGGATCTCCCAACGATTCCTGCGGCAAAATAAATTGCCGGATCTTAGTTGAGAAAGCATTCTGGTAAGGCTAAAAATGGATTCTTAATTTTGAATTTTACCGTTTAAATGAGATTTTTGCTGAACAATAGATGAGGATGAATTTTTATATGGGAAAAATCATCAAAGTCGGGCGTGGCTATATACAAAATAAGGGTAAATTGTAGATAATTCAAATATCTAGTTATTAAAGAATATAACAAACACAACACGAATGGTTGTGAGAAGCTAGGCCTTGAGTCTCATGGACCTGTGGCGCAAAAAATTTGTATTTGTATCTTTATACCCTATCCTAAGGGTATATTAAGTTTCACACATAGTTTGTAACATAGAGAAATTATCGGGATAGACGATTGCGCCATATCTGTCCGTCCGTCCATCTATCACTATTTTTTGGGCCTTAAATTTTGAGCTAGGTGGATGAAATTTCATATTTGGGCTTTTGAGAAGGAGAAGCAGTACAAGTGTAATCATTTATGAAATCCGCCCATTATTTTTAGCCTTAGCAAAATTTTTCCATTTCATGTAAGATAGTGAAGTTATGAAAACTGGGCGTGGCAATGGGTGCATTTAAAAAATGTTTACACTTGTACTGCTTTTCCTTCGCAAACGCCCAGATTGCACCTCTTAGCCCAAAATTTAATTTCCAAAAAGTGCTGACATACGAATAGACGGACGGACGGGCACAGACGGACATGACTTAATCGTCTTCGCTGTTGATGTTTATCACGAATATATATACTTTATAGGTTGTGTCTTATCTTATTTATTTATGTTACACGCTACTTATGTATTAAACTTAATAGGTGTACCCTTAGGATTAAGTATAAGTAAAAAATGGTTCCAATGTAAAATCACAATGGGAATGCACACCAAAATAAACTAAAATTCACGCTATTTCGATTTGACAACATTTCATTTTTGAACTCAAAAGAATTTCAACTATGTCGGTTTCGCTTTCGCTTTATCATTTAATTTCTCTAATAGGATTGGTTGATTTAAAAGTCGTTTTTCCAGACAGTGTATCCTTTTATTTGGCTCGGCTTTGGTACTAGGTAGGGAAATATTCTGAGAAGATGTACTTACATCATGTCTATCGCCCAAGAAAATAGTTTTCTGTTACAGAAGCTAAACTGCTCTATCGTCTTCGTTCGAGAGTCGCAGTAGAGTCGCAGTCGGTGCTGAGAATATGAAAGCATTTCTTCTGCAGACTGTATAACGGCGACGAAAACCAACATCGCTCTGTCAGATTGAACAATTCAACATAGACGATTATAGCAAAATTTCCGTCCACCTGATCAAAACGCAATTAGGATAGCGATATAGAATCTTAAGTCCAATAAGGCTGCTGAACCTGACGGCCTACAGGCCGAGGTGTTCGAAACAGCTGGAGATGACTTGGTAGAGAGAATAGACCAACTCATCTCTAAAAACGACAACACCCAATTAAAGCAACAAATTTACGATCTTGCCTCGAGGAATATTGCAGGAGATCTAGTTCTTCATGGGATTCTTGTTTCCTCGAACGAAGACCTCACTGATATTTTCAATAAATTGTGCACAACTTTAAACATAACTCCAGTGCTACCGAATCACATTCTTCCTGCTAACTCACTGACAAAATCTAATAAAGATGCTATCATTGCAAAACTGCTGCATCCACTGATAAAATGAACTTATAAAACGAGCCGAGTATTACAAAAATAAATCCAAAGCCGTTTCTCTCTGCGATCTTGGTTTTGACAGTAATAAGTTTGTACGCGTATATATGAGTCTCTGGCGAAGCACAACCAAAACCTCTTTCAAAGAGCAAATCACTTACTTACTTAACGGGCTCCCGACCCGGCAGCCTTCCACTCTCTTCGATCCAGGGCACACTGCTTCCAGTTATCTATACCAAGCGCTCTGGCATCCGCGATAGCTTGATCCTTAAAACGGAGGTTCGGTCTTCCTCGTCGTCTCGAACCTGGCGGCTGTGATTCGAAGATCCACTTTGCTGGAGCATTATTGTCCATTCGCTCGATGTGGCTGAGCCAGTGTAGTCAACGTGTTTTGGCTTTTTGGACTACATCCACATCAGCTCATAGAGTTCGCGGTTGTATCTTCTCCTCCATTCCCCCTCCTCGCATACGGGACCGAATGTTCGACGAAGAATTTTTCTTTCGAAAGTGTTCAATATATGCACTGCTTTCCTGCTTATCGTCCAGTACTCGGCTCGTCCAGCAGAACTGGCAGGATCAAAATATTGTAGAGCATACATTTCGTCTTCCGAGTTAGGAATTTCGACCCCATTTGTTTCGCCAAACCGAAGTAGCAGCGGTTTTCTAGGGTAAGTCTTCGTCAAATCTCCACTAAGATGTCATTCGTGGAGTTGATATTTACTCCGAGCTAGGTAAACTCCTTAACCTCTTCGAAGTTACTGTTGCCAACAGTGACGTTCTGTCCTAGGCGGTGGACAGATGCTTCTTTGCGTGTTGACAACATGTACTTGGTTTTGTCCTCATTCACTTGAAGGCCAAGTCGTCTCGCCTCTTCTTCAATTGCCGTAAAAGCCTCTAACACCGCGCTTTGGGAGCGACCGATGATGTCGATGTCGTCTGCTTATCCCAGCAGCTGGACAGATTTGTTAAAGATAGTGCCATCCGTGTTCACACCTGCCCTGCGCACTATCTGTTCCAGCACAAGATTGAAGAAGTCACATGATAGCGCATCCCCTTGCCGAAATCCGGTGCATGTTTGGAATAGTTCAGAGGAACTGTTGCCGAATTGCACGTTGCACCGCGTGTTATCCAGCGTCACGCGGCACATCTGGATCAGTTTAGCCGGGATCCCGAATTCGGCCATCGCCTTGTAGAGCTCAAGACGATGAATGCTATCATATGCGGCTTTAAAGTCGATGAAGAGATGGTGAGTCTCTACTTGAAATTCGTTGGTCTTTTCCAGGATTTGCCTTAGTGTGAAAATTTGGTCGATCGTCGATCTGTCGGGCCGGAAGCCACACTGGTACGTGCCGATTAGTGTGGTGCAGAAAGGCTTCAGGCGTTCACACAGTAGGTTCGATAGGATCTTATAAGCGACATTAAGCAGGGATATGCCTCGGTAGTTCTTACAAGACATTCGCCTTTCTTGAAGATGGGGCATATAGAGCTGGTAGTCCAGTCATCGGGCATGACTTCATCCAGCCATACTTGGTTGATGATTTGATGATCTACCAAAACATCACCACCATGTTTGAAAAGCTCTGGTCTGCCTCGATAGTTCGTATAAGACATAGCATCGCCTTTCTTGAAGATGGAGCATATAGACCTGATAGTCCATGCCCGATGACATGACTTCATTCACCCATACTTGGTTGATGATGTGATGATCTACCAAAACATCACCACCATGTTTGAAAAGCTCTGCAGGTAGACCATCAGAGCCGGCGGCCTTATTGTTCTTCAGCTTTTTTATAGCTACGCCGACCTCTTCAAAACTGGGAGGGGGGATGGATTCTTCATTGACTGGATGCGGGTTCTCTTCTTGCCCTATCACTCTCTCTACCTGATGCCAATTAAGTAACTGCTAGAAATGCTGCTTAAACACATCTACTATTCCCTGTGCTTCAGTGACTAGGTTTCCTTCATGGTTTCGAGGAGCCTGCGTTCCGGGCTTGAAGCCAGCTGAAAGTTGTTTGGCTTTCCTAAAAAACATCCGGATGTTGTTCCGATCGCGGGACTCTTCGATGTCCTTGAGCTGGGAGACTGCGTGGGCCCTTTTCTTCTTACGCTGGATCTTCTTCTCCTCCCTTCTTCTGACTCGATACTCTTCTCTCGCTGCCCTTGTTTTGCGTTGCAGTGCTTGCATGTGTGCATTTTCTGTCACCTTTTTCCGACGCACGCATTCATCATCACACCGAGGCCTTTTTTTGGGTGGTGGTTGGTAGCATATGGTGGTCTCTGCTACCCCTTTGATGATGTCGCGATACTGGTTCCACAGATTGTTGGCATTTGTGGATGGTGAATGCACAGTGGAGAGTCTCTCTCTCAGGCGCTTTCTGTAGACTCTGGCTACTCCAGTCGTGCTAAGGCTTCCAACGTTGAATTTCTTTTTCTGAGCGGCCTGCAGCTTCTTCTCGTTGGATAGTCGAGCTCTGAATTTAGCTGCAACAAGAAAATAGTCAGAGTCGACGTTGGCCCCTCTGAAAGTTTGCACATTCAGAATGTTGGATTAGCACGTGGTCGATTTGGTAGGCGGTTCGACCATCTGGAGAGCACCAAGTTGCTGTGTGGATTCCGAGTATGATTTTGACATCGTACTCCGGACAGGCTTCGTAGACTCCGTCCAGGAGTCTTGATAGAGTTTTCAGCTTCGTCGGTAGGGGCGTGTGCGCATATTATGCTGATGTTTTGGAATGTTCCCTTGATACGGCTCACAGCCATGCGATCGCTGATCGGCTTAAAGTCAATTATCATTGAGTAAAGCCGATTTCCCACCGTGGCAGCTGTAATAAATGTCATAATTTTTTCGTTTTTGCATACCTGATCCTATCCATCGTATCTCTTAGATCGCGGTAATATATGCCTTATACCGTATGAGGACAGATTCAAAATTTTGAATAGCACCTGCAGTGTACAGTGTACGTACGTTCCAGGTCGTGATACTCTTAGATCGTAGTCCGTGGACGTTCCGGGTCGTGATATTAAATGAGGGGGTCTATAATCCGAGGCTTGTGTCTCTCTAATAACTAGGGTTTTTTACGCGGTAAGGAAGTTACCCCGACAGCACAACCCCCAACCTGGAGGGCCAGTTTCATTTTTTGTAACCCCTAGGACGAGGTGCCAGTTTTAAACCGATGTCAGTAACCCGCTTCGGGGGTGTGAGCCCTGCCGTTGGCCCGGAAGGACTCATCCGACACCATCTCTTTTCCGAATATGTCGGAGTAGCCCAGATTAAGTGTTATGCTTCCGTTTGAAGCTGTGACGCAATCATTGACTCCATTGAGAGAGTTCGTCGGCTGTCGTATTTATAGTGCTGCTATTTTCTCTTGTTCAACACTCGCGCTTATAAGTTCAGCAAGGCAGGTCGGATGGAAACCAACCAGTACCGATGGCTACCACTAGGAGGTAAAATAAGCACAATTGATGCGCAGTAACAGTTACAACACTGGACGTCACCAGGTTGACGCGAGTCAGTGCCTACCCTATTCCTACAGCATCCAGCCATCAAAGAGCAAATAAGCTTCCGCAACATAAATGTTTGCACTCCTTGTTTACAAGGAACGGGAGAGTCTTCATCAAGGAATCACCTACGAAAAAACCTATGTGTATTCTCAGCAAACTGTCATTTTAATCATTGTGTTCATTCACAGCTACTTTGTATCTGGTCGCAGCAATCTGCGAATTTCAGTTGTCATTTACGAGCACTAACCAACCACCAAGAGCAAAGCAAAAGAATTGTGAGGTTAAACTCTCACGAATGTTTTGGTCGCGGGAATGTGGGTTGCGTCCTACATGTGTGGAATGTGAATAAACTTTGACAGTTCGCAAAAAGCATTCGCCTATTCGCGGAAAAATCAGGGAATTTTTAATTTCTTTACAAAAACTAATTCAAATTCAACTTTTTTCATCGATAGGTAAATTAATTTATGTTCTTTTGGAATAGTAAAATTGACAATGGCGTGCTTATACATATGTATGTAAATATGTTAAAAACGGTTTGTTCGCAGTTCGTTGAGCTGTGAATGGACCTTAATTCAGTTACGTAAGCTTTTTTGATTTCGTCATTTATATAAGCTTTTTGATTTTGACACAATCGATTTGAGGGTTGCCACTTTTTTTTCAAATCTTATTTTATGTTTCTGTTCATTAATTTTTTAGTATAAATAGTGTTTAATTATAAATTTAAACGCCTTTATAACTAAAAGCTTTATTAGTTTCAAATTAATGATTTTTACGTAGCTTCTGTGTCTTTTGAGATTAGTCTAATAATGTATAATTATAGTAATACTATATAAACAATTTCATTATCTTCTTCTATTTTTTTAAAAAACTTTTTCATCTCTTTATTTTCTTGCTTTTTTTTGCTGTAATGTGATTTGGTTTCAAATGCTTCCTTCAAATACTTTTTTTATTTATTATTTTCTTATGAGCTTAAAGCATTCTGATGCTATAAGGACCATTCTCAATGTAATGTGGAAAGTAAACATGGTTTTAAAGTTTGTCATTTGAATGCGAGAAGAATTCCCTCCAAATATACTAATTATAATAATTTGTGCCAAATTAAATTTTCAAAGTTGAAAAACTACGTGAACTTGAAGAAATGTTTCTTATTCTAAATACATAATAGAATAATATCGTAATTGGGGGTGATGTTAATGTATATAATCTCAAGTGCGATAACACAACTAGTCTATTTTAATACTTCTGTGATAGAACTATTCTATTTCTAGCAAATACACGTTATCCTATTTGTTTTCAGTTTATTGACGTATTTTTAACTAACTCTGTAAACAATATTTTGTGTTTTGACCAAGTGAGACCAACGAGTGAATTTATTCATGATTTTTTATTTTGTTCCGTAAATTTTAATGTTAATCGCTCTATTTGTGGTAAGTATGTTAGTTATAGATCATATAAATACTTCAATTTAGCTGAAACTTTTCAAGCTTTACGTAGTCTTGTACCTAATGTTAGCTTAAAAGTTCATATATTTAATTGAGAGAACTTAAGAAAGAGAACGTTTTTTTTTAAATACAAAAGATTTCCAACTGAATTTAATAGGAGGCAGTACTACATGTCACGAAAGAACGTCAATATGTTCGCAATTCGCAATTCAAAAAAAAAAACTTGATCCTAAAATGAACTCTAGAGATCTGTGGAAAAATTTAAAACAGCTTGGAGTTGCACATGTTACAGAATCGACAAAGTGTTCATTGTGTCCGAATGAAATGAGTTCCTATTTGAACCCAGATTCATCTAATTCAATTGTGTCAATTTTTAATCAGGATTCATCTAATCACCGTGAAAGTCAAACTTTTACGTTTTACGTTGCAGAACATCATGTTCTTAGGACAATTCTTTCGATAAAGTCCAATGCTACGGGACCAAACGGCATATCGCCCAGTTTTTTTAAATTAATCCTTCCTCACCTACTTCCTTACATAAAACATATATTTAATTATTGTTTATACAGTTGTCCATTTCCTGAGTTATGTAAATCTGCTAAAATTATCCCTGTTCAGAAAAAAACGTAGTCCGCAAAATCCTGCAGACTTCAGACGAATAAGCATTCTCTGTTTTCTGTCAAAAGCCTTTGAAAAGATACTGTTAAATCAGATACAGCGTCATCTAAATGTTAACAAGCAACTGTCCTAATGGCAGTCTGGCTTTCGTAGTAAGTACAGAAGTACAAAAGTGGATGGATTGCAGATAATCAACTCCATTGCCATATTCAGAAAAAAGCTTATCATCTATCTGACAACAATCTCACAATATAAAAATCTCTACTTAACACTTTTATTTTATATATTCTTAGTACTTAAGTAATAATTATGCCTTTTATAATGATGTAAATTAATTAATTATGTAATTTAAGAAATTAATACTTCTAAAAGATTATTTTACCTTGTAGTGTGTCGTCAAAATATGTTGTTTAAAATCCAAAATACAAATGCAGAGGTATTAGTCTCATTGACATCACGAACAAGATCTTATCTGCAATGCAGGGACATGTCTAGTTTTGGCATCCCTGCCAAACTCGTTCGCCTGTGCAGGATGAAGTCGGTAACGATCTCACCAAGACCTTTGATGTCAAAAAAGGATATAGGCAAGGTGGCGCGCTATCATGTGACTTCTTTAAAATCATACTTGAAAGAATTGTGCGAAACTCACAAGCCAAGCCAACACCGGAGGCACAATCTTTCAAAAGTTTGTGCAACTACTCGCGTATGGCAACGATATTGACACTGTTCGCAGAACACAGCGGGCTGACACTGGTGCGTTAGCTCGTTTAGCGGTAAACGAGGGCAAAATCAAAAAGTATACGCTGTCAACACAAAGGGATACACAACATCGATGAATTATACAGAATGGCACAATCGACAGCTATAACTTTGAGATAGTAAGGGACTTTGTCTACTTCGGGTCTGCTATAAACTCTGATAATAACATCTCAGCAGAAATTAAACGAAGAATAACTCTTGCCAAACACCGTTTCCTTGGGATTAGAAGGCAATTGAGTTATAGAGCCTTATTCCGAAGAACTAAGGAAACTGTGTATAAGATCTTGATCACCTCACTCCCGATTTATGGCGCTGAAGCTTGGACTCTATCTAAAGCGGATGAAGATATCCTCAGTGGCTTCGAGAGAAAGTACAGCGACATCGACCTAGTCAAAAACTGCACATCAGTCAGTTTAGAGAGCGAATCCAGTGCTTCGTGTGTGCTCCGGCCTTCATAGTCTTCGAATCAAACCAGGAGGGACAACGCAGTAGAGGAAGACGTCACCTTAGATGGCGCACAACAACCGACTTGGAGTGCACAACTGGAGCCAGTTAGCTAAGGACGTGGCTAACTGAAGAGGCTTCTTGGTTGAGGCCCGGGTTCACCCTGAACTGTAGAGCCACTTAAGTAAGTAAGTACGTAGTTTGTAACATAGGTATATAATCGAGATAGGCTCTAAAAACATGTACATATGTATATACACGAAAAGTATCTTATGCACAAAAGTATAAAGTATTCTCGATCAGGATTAATAGGGAACGTTGAGCCATGTCCGTCCGTCTGTATGTCACTACTTTTCGGACCTTAAATTTTGACCTAGGAGTATGAAATCTTATACCTAGGTGTCTGAAAATGTTAAGCAATACAAGTTGAACATTTTTGGCATCCGGCCACTATCATTTTTTCACAATTGAAGTTAAAATCGAAAAAAATCATTAAATCTAAGTATTTAATTATTTAAATTTTCTACAAGTTCAGTCAATATCTACGTTTTCATTAAAAAAATTGATGGTGATAATATTTTGCAACCTACATACATACATACCTACATCCGAGGTTATCACTATATCTCAATCCAAAACCATGGTACCCCTCGGCCACTTTATAAAGACGGATGAATGATAGAATATTATACGATCCACACGGATTATAACTTTTCTGAAGTTAAGTGATTTTAAGACATTACAATGGATCGTTTCATTAAAAAGTGTTGAAGACATTTTTTTAATTTTAGTTATACATAAGTTCAAATCTGTCTGCGAATATAATACAAGGTAGATGAGTATACACTCGGCAATCAGATGTATAGATCATCAATGGTTAGAACTGAAAACTCTTTTTGAACCTGCAAGAAATACCGAAAAGTGCTACAAAGCGGAACAATTTTATGCGATCCATTATAATGACAAAACCACCTACAACTACGTCTTATTCTTGAAGTACGTACTGGAGCAAGTTACAAGGTGAATAATCTCTTCGAAAGGAATTCCGTGGAAATTTAGAGATTCTAACTGGTTTGATATTCTAAGCAAATTTCTTAACAATAATTCATCCTTCCAAATAATGTTTCTGTAACTCTTAGAACAGTTATATCTTTGGATGATGCACTTGAACTGTCATATTTGGCATACGAAATAGAGAAGCACTTAAAAAGAGCATATTTCAGACAACAAGACTAACATGAGAAATAAGTGTAAAAAATTGGTTTTGGAAACACATTTATTTCAAAAAAAGATTGTTTTAATTTTTATACCCTATCCTAAGGGTATATTAAGTTTGACACATAGTTTGTAACATAGAGAAATAATCGAGATAGACCCTATAAAGTATATATATTCGTGATCAGCATCAATAGCGAAATCGATTGAGCGATGACCGTCCGTCCGTCCGTCCGTATGTCACCGCTTTTTGGGCCTTAAATTTTGAGCTAGGACGATGAAATTTCATATCTGGGCTTCTGAGAAAAAGATACAGTACAAGTGTAAAAATTTTAGAAATCCGCCCACTGCCACGCCCACTTTTTCATAACTTCACTAAATTATATGAAACCGAAAAATTTTGTTAAGACCAAATATTTAGGCATTCAGATTCCCTACAATCCACCCATACAAAAGTTTTGGCCACGCCCACTTTTTGGGGGCGTTTTCATCACAAAACCGATTTTTGGGCCTTAAATTATTAACTAGGACGCTGAAATTTCATATCTGGGCTTATGACGAAAAGATACAGTAGAAGTGTAAATGTTTTTTACATCCGCCCACTGCCACGCCTACTTTTTTATAACTTCACTAAATTATATGAAACCGAAAAATTTTGTTAAGTCCAAATATTTAGGTATACAGATTCCCTACAATTCACCCATAGAACAGTTCTGGTCACGCCCACTTTTTGGGGGCGTTTTCATCAAAAAACCGATTTTCATGAAATTTTACATGTAACATCCTCAAACGTTCGACATTATAGCTATATTTGAGTACAAAATGCAATTTGGCCACGCCCACTTTATAGAGAGGAGGATAGGGTATCATACGATCCGTTCCAGACGGATTGTAGCTTTTCTGTATGTTTTTTTTCATAGATAGATATATATGTATGTACATTTTATTTCGCAATATAATTTACATTCGGTACCGCACATTTTACAATTCAGAGATATGATACATTTTGATCTTTCTACTGAAACATCATTTATGTAAACAATTTTGAATGTTAAATCATTTATTAAATATACAATTTTGGGAGGGAAATGCAAGAAAAACCTCCAATTTAGAAAAAAACATACAGTAAAGGTATAATCCATCTGAAACGGATTGTATGATACCCTATCCTCCTTTCTTTAAAGTGGGAGTGGCCATATTGCATTTTGTACTGAAATATGACTATAACGTCGAACGTTTGAGGATGTGAAATTTCATTAAAATCGGTTTTTTGATAATAACGCCCCCAAAAGGTGGGCCAAAACTTTTAGATGGATGAAGTGTAGGGAATCTGAATGCCTAAATATTTGGTCTTACCAACATTTTTCGGTTTCATATAATTTAGTGAAGTTATGAAAAAGTGGGCGTGGCAGTGGGCGGATTTAAAAAAAATTTTGCACTTTTACAGTATCTTTTTCTCAGAAGCCCAGATATAAAATTTCATCGTCCTAGCTCAAAATTTAATGCCAAAAAGCGGTGACATACGGACGAACGGACGGGCAGTCATCGCTCAATCGATTTCACTATTGATGCTGATCACGAAGATATATACTTTATACATAGGGTCTATCTCGATTATTTCTCTATGTTACAAACTATGTGTCAAATTTAATATACTCTTAGGATAGGGTATAAAAAGTGTAATAGTAGTACAAAAGTATGTATAATATCTACAACAAAATCTTAAGGATATCACAGATGAAATATAGAAACAGTAAGTAAATGACTAATATATAAATAAATAAATAAATAATGAAATAAATAAATAAATAACTAAATAAATAAATAAATAAATAATTAAATAAAAATTAATAAGTCAGTCAGTCTGTGCTTTCTGTTCCCCGGTAACTGATCTGTAACCTATCTGAATTTATATGGTGAATTTAATAAATGAATTCCGTTTCTAATTAAACCATTTCGTTTCATTTCGAACCCGAAATACATGACATACTGTGGCGACGAGGAGTTTTTTTTTCGGTACATAATTGAAATTCTATTCCCCATCCTATTTGACATGGATGGGGATCGATTCCGGCAGTTTTTGCACAGCTTATAAAACAGTAGCATGAATTTATGAAGTCGATTTTAGATGGTTCTTTTAATGGAAACGCTACCAACGCGGGTATCACTGAATTGAAATCTTCGTCAGAGAAGATAATGGAAACCATTTCTAAGAGCATTACGACCTTCCCTGACTACCAACTTACCTTCACAGAGTGGTATAATCGTTACGAGGATGTATTCATAGTAGAGGGAAAAGAGCTGGATGATTCTCAGAAAATTAGATGAAAGTGCTTATAATCGCTATGCAAATCTGATCTTGCCAAAAAACCGCGTGATCTGAAATTTGCCGAAACAACGGCAAATTTAACTGAGATATTTGAACACTGAAATTCGTTTATTGCTATCCATTATAACACACTAAAACTTAAAAAACCTCAGTGATTATTTTCAGACATATGCAGGAATAATCAGTCGGCATTGTGAAAATTTTAATTTTGAAATTTTTACAACTGATGAATTCAAATGCCCTATGTTCGTGTGTGGCCTAACCAGTGCAATTGATTCAGACATTAGAACGCGGTTGCTTTCGAAGATTGATTCAAACGCTTACCTAAAAATCAATGATTTGGCAAACGAATGTAATCGAATATTAACGTTAAAGAGCGATACAGAATTAATAGGAAATGGGAATGGAAATATTAACTACGACCCAGAGGTGAAAGTTAATTAAAGCAAACTGCCAAACTCCGAAAAGTATTTGGTGGTATTGCGGTGGAAAGCACTACGCCGACATGTGCTGGTATAAAACACAAAAGTGTTCGGACTGTGATAAGATTGGCCATAAAGAGCGGTTCTGCAGTAGCGCAACAAATAAGTGTAAGGAGAGGAGTAAAGAGAACATTAAAAGTAAACATACAGAAAAGCTACAATCCGTCTGGAACGGATCGTATGATACCCTATCCTCCTTTCTATAAAATGGGCGTGGCCAAATTGTATTTTGTACTCAAATATGGCTATAACCTCGAACTTTTGAAGATGTTACATGTAAAATTTTATCAAAATCGGTTTTTTGATAAAAACGCCCCTAAAAATTTGGCGTGGCCAAAATTTTTGTATAGGTGAATTGTAGGGAATCTAAATGCCGAAATATTTGTCTTAACATAATTTTTCGGTTTCATATATTTTGGGAAGTTATGAAAAACTGGGCGTGGCAGTGGGCGGATTTAAAAAAATTTTTCACTTGTACTGCATCTTTTTTTCAGAAGCCTGATATTACTATCATCTCGGAGGAGAGCTGGGAAAAGCTAGGTTCTCCCAAAACTACATCGACATCGCATTATGCACGAAATGCAAGTGGAGAATCACTTCCATTGTCAGCGGAATTGCACGGCCAAGTTTCTTTTAAGGGAAAACAAATCACTAATTTTTGCTTAATTTCAGAAATTCCACATCTAAATATTTTGGGTATAGATTGGATCCAACGTCTTTAGCTGTTTGACGTACCCATCAATTCTATCTGTGCTCAGGTGAAATAATCGTTGCCATCAAATTTCCAGAAAGAGTTATTTGAGTTGAAAACTAAATATGCCGACGTGTTCGATGGAGCTTTGGGAATGTGCACTAAGGCTGAAGCCACTCTACACTTGAAACCAGGTTCAAAGCTAGTTTTCAGGTCAAAACGTCTTGTGCCATACGCGTCTCTACCAGCGATTAATACTGAAATTGGGCGACTTGAGAAGCAAGGTGTTCTCAAAAAGGTAGATTTCTCCGATTGGGCAGCACCTATTGTACCTCTTAAACATACAGAAAAGCTACAATCCGTCTGGAACGGATCGTATGATACCCTATCCTCCTCCCTATAAAGTGGGCGTGGTCAAATTGCATTTTGTACTCAAATATAGCTATAATGCCGAACGTTTGAGGATGTTACATGTAAAATTTTATCAAAATAGGTTTTTTGATGATAACGCCCCCAAAAAGTGGGCGTGGCCAAAACTGTTCTATGGGTAAACTGTAGGAAATCTAATTACCCAAATATTTGGTTTTAACAAAATTTTTCGGTTTCATATAATTTAGTGAAGTTAT
This sequence comes from Xylota sylvarum, assembly GCA_905220385.1. NCBI lineage: Eukaryota > Metazoa > Arthropoda > Insecta > Diptera > Syrphidae > Xylota > Xylota sylvarum. Next base: position 61,646,284 of record LR999957.1, on the reverse strand, counting down.
AAAAAAGTAGGCGTGGCAGTGGGCGGATGTAAAAAAATTTTACACTTGTACTGTATCTTTTCGTCAGAAGCCCAGATATGAAATTTCAGCGTCCTAGTTAAAAATTTAAGGCCCAAAAATCGGTTTTGTGATGAAAACGCCCCCAGAAAGTGGGCGTGACCAAAACTGTCCTATGGGTGAATTGTAGGGAATCTGTATACCTAAATATTTGGTCTTAACAAAATTTTTCGGTTTCATATAATTTAGTGAAGTTATAAAAAAGTAGGCGTGGCAGTGGGCGGATGTAAAAAAAATTTACACTTGTACTGTATCTTTTTCTTGGAAGCCCAGATATGAAATTTCAGCGTCCTAGTTTTATAATTTAAGGCCCAAAACTCGGTTTTGTGATGAAAACGCCCCCAAAAAGTGGGCGTGGCCAAAACTTTTGTATGGGTGGATTGTGGGGAATCTGAATGCCTAAATATTTGGTCTTAACAAAATTTTTCGGTTTCATATAATTTAGTGAAGTTATGAAAAAGTGGGCGTGGCAGTGGGCGGATTTCAAAAATTTTTACACTTGTACTGTATCTTTTTCTCAGAAGCCCAGATATGAAATTTCATCGTCCTAGCTCAAAATTTAAGGCCCAAAAAGCGGTGACATACGGACGGACGGACGGACGGACGGTCATTGCTCAATCGATTTCGCTATTGATGCTGATCACGAATATATATACTTTATAGGGTCTATCTCGATTATTTCTCTATGTTACAAACTATGTGTCAAACTTAATATACCCTTAGGATAGGGTATAAAAAGGCGAATGGAAATGTGCGAATCAGATTTCGTAACAGGACTGAAAGAGTCACTGCAGTCAAATCAATATCCACTGCCATTGCCAGATGAATTACATTTTTATACCCTATCCTAAGGGTATATTAAGTTTGACACATAGTTTGTAACATGGAGAAATAATCGAGATAGACCCTATAAAGTATATATATTCGTGATCAGCATCAATAGCGAAATCGATTGAGCGATAACCGTCCGTCCGTATGTCACCGCTTTTTGGGCCTTAAATTTTGGGCTAGGACGATGAAATTTCACATCTGGGCTTCTAAGAAAAAGATACAGTACAAGTGTAAAAATTTTTGAAATCCGCCCACTGCCACGCCCACTTTTTCATAACTTCACTAAATTATATGAAACCGAAAAATTTTGTTAAGACCAAATATTTAGGCATTCAGATTCCCTACAATCCACCCATACAAAAGTTTTGGCCACGCCCACTTTTTGGGGGCGTTTTCATCACAAAACCGATTTTTGGGGCTTAAATTTTTAACTAGGACGCTGAAATTTCATATCTGGGTTTCCAAGAATAAGATACAGTACAAATGTAAAATTTTTCTACATCCGCCCACTGCCACGCCTACATGTTTATAACTTCACTAAATTATATGAAACCGAAAAATTTTGTTAAGACCAAATATTTGGGTATTTAGATTCCCTACAATTCACCCATAGAACTGTTTTGGCCACGCCCACTTTTTGGGGGCGTTATCATCAAAAAACCTATTTTGATAAAATTTTACATGTAACATCCTCAAACGTTCGACATTATAGCTATATTTGAGTACAAAATGCAATTTGGCCACGCCCACTTTATAGAGAGTAGGATAGGGTATCATACGATCCGTTCCAGACGGATTGTAGCTTTTCTGTATGTTTTCTCAGTAATTCATTTATCCGATGCTTATCTCCAAGTTAGGGTGAGTGAAGTATCGCAGGCGTTACTGATCATCAATACCCATTGATGGCGCAACAAGTTAAATTGATGACATAATCGTGGCTTCAAAATCGGTAGATGAGCACAAATTTAAATTGCATGAAGTGTTTCAGCGATTAAAGGATTAGGGTTTCGGGGTAAAATATGAAAAATGTTAATTTTTTCTTGCTCCTAGCTCGGATTTATTATCGGAAATACTATCTGGTCGCAGACCAGACTCTTCACGAGCAGCTGCAATTTCAACTATGTCTGAACCAACGGATGTTACCAAGCTACATTCCTTCTTAGGAATGATTAATTTTTACGGGCAGTTCATAAGCAACATGCGGGAAATCAGGGCACCGTTGGACAAACTTTTGCGCAAGAACACTAATTTCCACTGGTTAGAAGAATGCCAAGTTGCATTCAGTAAAGCGAAGGAAGCACTCTCATCAGACCTCTTGTTGGTGCATTTTGACCCATCAAAGAAAATAGTTGTGGCCGGGGACGCGTCAAAGAATGCGGAGGCGGAGTAATTATGCACGTGTTCACCGATGGATCAACAAAAGCGATAGCGCACGCATCTAGATCATTAAGTCCTGCAGAAGAAAACTACAGTCAAGCGGAGAAGGAAGCTCTATCGCGTTAAAAAATTTCAAAGGATGATCTACGGAAGACGTTTTATGCTACGCACAGACCATCAGCCTCTATTGGCCATATCTAGTCTAAGAAGGGTATCCCGACGTATACGGCCAACACGTACGATTTCAACATCGAATATATAAACACAACAAAATTTGGATACGCAGACGCACTCTCCTGGCTCATTAGTAGGCAAAGGGTAAGCACGGAGGTGGATTTTGTCATCGCATCCGTTACATTCGAGGATGGCGAAAGACGAGTACTATCCGATATCGTCCAAAACTTACCTGTTACATCAAAGTCAATAAGGCAAAAATAGCTGTGGACCCTATACTCAAGAAAGCACTGCAATTCGATAGATTCGGAGACAGGCGCTCAGTGAAACGCAAGGTTGTAGCTCCAAAACAAAGTACTTATTACTCTCTCGTTACAGAAAAGGGTACTCAAGCAGCTGCACACTGACGTCGTGCGGATGAAGGCACTTGCACACAGTTTTGTATACTGGCCGAATATTGACAAGGATATCACGTGTCTTGTTCGTGAATGTAGTGCATGTGCAACAGCAGCATCAGTTCCAGTTAGGGTTGCCAACCGTACTCTATTTCATGTAGGTGTACTTTATAATCTATAACTCTAATAGAGTACACAAAAATACTCTTTTTTTACTTAAACTAACTTTTTTCCCTTTTCCCTTCTTCCTTCAAATATACTTTCTATAACGAAATTATTTTCAACTCCACTTTATTAGCTAAGTGGAGTATCTGTTCCTGCTACTTCAGCATTCACTGAGAGAGTATTTTCGGTCATGAATGTGAAGTGGCGAGAAGAGAGGAACAGAGCTGCATACGCACAATGGCAACTCCGGACTCTATATATTTTACAACCTATGTACTGATGAATCCTTAATGGGCCAATTAATCCCTTAATCCCTAATCCGGCCCCTTGTCTTGGCGTAAAAAAGGAACTGGTCCTCCAGGTTGGGGGTTGTGCGGCGGGGTGACTTCCCTACCACGTACAAAATCAGTAGTTACGAAGCAACAACAATCCTCGGATAAGGATGATCCCACTGTTGACCACCCCAGCACACGAAATAAGGACAACGAACCTCGGATCTGCACGTGGAATGTTCGAACCCTTAACAGGCCGCGTGCACTCGAACTAGCAGAGGCCCATTCCCCCCCTATTCCCTGCCCATCAACGCTAAATTCGGGAACACAAGCCTAATATACGCTCATGTCCAACAGAGGACAAGGGCGTAGCGTAGCAAAGACTGTTTCTACGAGCTCCTCGACAAGAGCAATGTCCTAAGTATGACGTTAAAATAAAATAATAGGCTCCAGGAATGGATAACATTCGACCTGTGATATTGCAACAGTCAGTGGATATTGCTATTCCATGGCTCAAGCTCATCTTCACGGGATGCCTTAAGCTAGGATATGTTCCTAAAGCAATATCGGGTTGTGCGTGTTGTTTTTATTCCCAAAGCGGGAAAAGCAAGCCACACAAATGCTAAAGACTTGAGACCTATCAATCTGTCGTCTTTTATGCTAAAAACACTGGAACGTTTAATGGATGTATACATAAGAAGTGGGATTGGTGATAACTATCTATCTGAATCACAACATGCATATATCCGCGGTAAGTCGGTAGATACAGCCCTCCACATGGTCGTATCAAACATAGAAAGATCCCTCCACTTCAAGGAATTCACTCTTGGGGCGTTCCTAGACATTGAAGGCGCGTTTAACAACGTAAGCACCAATGCGATCCTGGGCAGTTTACACAGAGCTGGGCTGAGCATCGGTCTCTCCAACTGGATAGCTCAGATGATTCAATCGAGAGTTATATCCTCATCACAAGGAGATGTAACAATCAGGAGAAGCGTCTGCAGAGGAACCCCCCAAAGAGGAGTCTTATCCCCTCTAATATGGCTCATTATAGTGGATGAGATCTTGGTAATACTAAAGGGAAACGGCTTCAACGTGACGGCCTATGCCGACGACGTGGTTATCCTGGTTTCGGGGAAATTCCCTTCAGTCCTAAGCGAAAGACTCAATCTCGTACCACAACTAGTGGAGAATTGGGTTAGCAGCAAAGGACTAGGAGTGAACCCTTCAAAGACGGAGGTAGTTCTCTTCACTAGGAAGAGATCAATTCCTGCATTCAGACCCCAAAGCATCAGTGGTACTGAACTAAGTATATCAGGTTCAGCCCAATACCTGGGTGTAATTATAGATTCCAAACTAAATTGGAAGGATAGCACTGCTGAACGCATCAGGAAAGCAAGCGTAGCCTTCTACTCTTGCAAAAAGGCATTCAGTAACACGTGAGGTTTTAGACCAGCTGTGGTGTACTGGATATACACGGCGGTCATAAGACCCATTCTTACATATGATTCACTGGTATGGTGGACGATACTGGAGAAGCAATACCAGCTTTCTAACCTTACCAAAATCCAGAGGGCAGCGTGCATTGGAGTCATGGGATCAATGAAGACAACACCAACAGCGGCAATGGAAACCATGCTCAGTTTCATTCCGCTTGACATATACTGTGGCAGTCTGGATGCTAAAACCGCTGTAAGACTGAGAGATGGCCGAATGTGGTCATCGAGCCTGTACGGCCATATAAGCGAGAGCAATATCGTTGGCAGAACGACTACTGTGTATGCAGACAGCCAGGCAGCCGTTAAGGCTCTGGACTCCGCTATAATCAGATCAAGTCTTGTAAAGATCTGCAAATCAGTCTTGAATGAGATATCTAGAGCTAATACGATGAACATCTGCTGGGTGTCAGGGCATACGGATATCGTAGGAAACGAAAGGGCTGACGAACTTCCTAGGAAAGGGTCGGCGCTGCACCTATCGCGGGCTCTCCCTTTTGTAGTAACCCCAATCATGCGCAGCAGAAAGGGCCCTATGGCCGGGTATCAGCAAGAAGAGATCAACTTCTCTGGTGAAACTGAGTCGTTATAAAACACGGATCGTTTCAGGGATAATTCCTGGTCATTGTGCCATTGGTGTCCACGCGGAGCGACTCGGTGTAGTACATAATGACTTCTGTAGAAGCTGCAGGGACGAAGAAGTAATTGAGTCAGTTCGTCACCTGCTGTGTGACTGTCCTGCCCTATCCGTCAGAAAAATGAGGACTCTTGGTAGTTACTTCTTCTCGGATTTCGAGGACTTGGGTAACGTAGAGCTGACGGACCTCCTGAGATTCATATCATTATCTGGGTGGTTCCATTAGTGGACTTTATAGGTTTCCGGGGTTAAATGATTGGGCGCAATGGACCCGAACTGTGGTCTAAGTGAGCAGTGACACTGTCACAAGGCACCCATCTACCTTACCTAACCTATGACATTAAAATGGTCCTAAGCAATTTAGACCCCAGGATAGAAAACGATGGCATCTTTGGTAGGACAGTTGGTAAGCGCAGCCTACACGACACCACGTCCGGAAACGAGTTTAGGCTAATTGACTTCGCTGCGGGCCGAAACGTGACTATAGCAAACACACGGTTTCCTCATCTCAATATCCACAAGCAGACATGACGGTCTCCTGAACATCACACGGTCAACCAAATTAATCACATTGTGATCGACGTAAGGCATATCTCCAGTATTCTGGATGTTCGAACTTTCCGAGTAGCCAACATCGACTCGGATCACTACCTTGTTGCAGCCAAGGTGCGAATGCGGATATCCAAAACGCCGCAACTAAGAAGAACTATTGTAAGAAGATTTGACGTCGAAAAGCTGCAATCGCAAGAGATCGCCAGAATCTTCGCAGAACGCGTATCCCGAAATCTCTCAACTTCTCCTATGAAGCCAGCAGATTGACGATGGAGAATTCTTGCTGCTCCATCAAGGTCGGTAACAATCTCACCGAGACCTGTTACAGACAGAACGTCACAATCGTTCGTCACAATTTTACGTATTTCTTCGTAAAATATTCGGTCCCGTTTGCGTTGACGGGCTTTGGAGGAGAAAATTCAACGACGAACTATACGAGCTGTACAGTGACACCGACCTAATCAAAAAAGCATCAGTCGTTTGAGATGGCTAGGACATGTAGAGGACACCAGTGCTCCGGCCCAAAGAGTCTTCGAATCAAACCCGGAGGGACAACGCAGTAGAGGAAGACCTAGCCTTAGGTGGCGCGCCCAAGTTGAAGGGGACCTGAACAAAATTGCAGTGCGTAACTGGAGGCAGTTAGCTACTGACCAAGCTAACTGGAGGGGCTTGTTAGTTGAGGCCCTGGTTCACCCCGAACTCGAGCGCCACCTAAAGGAAAGGAATGGAATATTTTTAACGTTTTTAATTGGTCACCTTGGTCTTCACGGTGGCAAGAGAACAGAACAGAAGAGAGGGAAGAAGGCAATATAAATTAATTGCAATTACGTTGAAATAATTTTTTTTTTGTAATTTCTTTAATTACTTGTACTTTTTCAAAAGATTATTATTCCTCTTCCATATTCAGTTGATGAGCTTTGGATTAGTGTTAGAATCATTCTTTCAAGAGGGATCACAAGCTCTTGCTCTAGCGATTTAATTATATAAATATTCGTACATACTCGTATATGTTCGAAGTTCATCATCAATTCATTGTAATTAAATCAAAAATAGTATCAAACAAACTGTTTCTGTGAGTTTGTATCTGTTCTATCCCTCATTTTTTTTTTTGGGAAGCATTCTGTGGACAATATTATACTCTCAGATGTTTCGTCAAACTTTGGTAAGAGATGAGATTAATTTGATAGTGTTTCGTGCGATTCTAACCTTAAACTCCTTAATGAGTACATAGTCAGAAATATATGCATGTATCTGTTTCACAAGCATCACAACTGGCCTTTTATTATATGTATACCTATTTCAAATGTAGGTACATATGTATGTACATAAGTTATGCACAAAATTTATTTGCACTATACCCGCGTTTTTTTTTAAATCCTAGCTAACAAAAACCTAACTCTTTTTGTTAAAATTCGACGCCGATCATTTGATCAATAAAGTTTTTTCTTGATCTTATACCATTCATAAGCCAGAAAGAAAAAAAAATGCTTCTGCTCAATTCGAAGTAAACAAAAATTCAATGAATTAAAATATACCACACGCGCTCAGTTTTTGTTTGAAGCTCATAATGCGATATAAATCCTCAAGTGCAGCTTCTAGATTACGTAAGATCCATGTGGTTTGAACGCAATTACCTGTAACCTTTCTTCGTAAGTTTGGAAACGCGCCTCCAGTTACTGCAGCACTGCATACGAATCTTGGTTGTAAGCGGACTAAAGGAATTCATGCTATTGAAAGCATGTAAATCGCTTGTAACTTACTCTCGTGCTGCTAACATTTTAACATTATTTTATTGCTGGTATTTATTGCTCGAAGTGCAAACTCATACCCACAATGATTCGCTTTTTGCCAACAATCGACTAATAAAGACGCTGATTTTATTGGGCTCAAAACGTGTTCATTTGCTTGAGTGCTCACGTATGGACGCACAGTCAACGGATCTACAGCCAGGAATGAATCCGGATTGTACCACGCTTCAATCTAGACGATAACCACATTTGTAATATACCCACCAACCATCCGGCAGTACAGCACCATTCTGACCACTACAACGCTGTGATATTTAAATCGGTACTACGGCAAATAAATAACATTATGTAGAATGACCGTCTGTCTTCGTGAAAAATAATTCGTACAGTAGGCAATAACCGCGCGTGAGGTCACATTTTAATGGATATAATTAAAATGTGCTTTTTAGAGCCTATTAACCACACATGAAGTTGATTTCCTTAAGACGAACATACATATGTATGTACATATCGGTTACTGCCATTGGAGCTGCTACTAAAGTATCATAATAAACATTGTCAATGGGTTCTTTGCTGCGAACGAAGCCATTATCTACGCAAATAGTGAAAAACTTGTTCTGGATTGTGCAATCGATTATTTGTTGCGATCTTAAAAGGTGGTTGATGTTGATTTAAGGAGCACTTTAATTATAAACTAATTGTTTTATCGCCTATAAAGAGTTTTCCTAATGGGGAAATGCTTATGTAATAAAAAAAACGTATTATGAGCATAATTAATCATGCAGAGCTCCTGATCGGAATTTTTTAATATATAAGAACGAAGAATGCCTGTGTTCCTGTCTTCTTCGATTGTATTTTTTCAACTTTCCGGTTTAATAACCATCCGGAAATGCTTGGAACATTTCAAAAGTGTTGATTTGACACTCGCATGCCACAGATTTATGGCCTCCTATGTCAATATATGTATATACATACATAAGTATACAATCGCAATTTGCATGCCCAAATTTAAATGATAATTGTTAGTTATAAGTTGGATAATAATGTAGTATGTAGATCTGTTTAAAAACTTTAAAACATACTGCACGGTTAGCAACTTCTTGATTAATTATTTGCGGAAGAAAGTGAAATTCATCGAAATAATCGAACATTCCAGATTATGTTCACTTGCTTGCAATAGTGTAAAACTACTAAAACCAACCTCACACGTACATAGTCGGTAATTCGCAATTTATGCTACATTAATGCTAAAACTGAGCAAATGAGAAACATCCGGGAGTATAAATGACATGGAAAAAGCTTCTCGAAATAATAATTGTCGTATAATTGTACACGAACGACACGAATAGTTTTAAGAAGCCAGAGCATGCGTCCCGTAAGGACCAGTAGCGACAAATATTTTTCTTTTTTTTGTAATGCAGTAACTGTATACTGCTTTTTTTTGTTTTAAATAAATTTTAAAAAAATTAAAAAATTTATGAAGTAAGGATAAGTTTTTTTATTTGAGATATAATTTTATAACATTATTTAAAGGCGAAAGATAGAGGCACTGAAACCATACAGTGTTTTAGAACAATTCATATCTTAAATATTATATGATATATAATTATATGTATTAGTTAGTGTTGCTGTGTACAGTGTTCAGTAATTCAATACTTCCCCACAAAACTAAGATAGTATATAAAATGATAAGTTTTCAAAAAACCTGTACATGTAAGCCTAACATTTGGGAAAATATTAAATGTCTTAATTTACTAAAATTCTTTGTTAAGATATCAGATACCATTTCATCTGTAGGAGCATAATTAAGTCTAATTATATTTTGTTGAAAAATTTCTCGTACATAGTATACTCGAATGTCAATATGTTTACTTGGGCTATGATAAACAGGATGTTTTACCAGTTGCTGCGAGCTTAAATTGTCACCATTCAGCTCGGTGGGTTCTGTTACTAATTTAGGAAAACCCGACTCCTTGATAAAAAACCGCAAGTAAACTGCTTCTCTTGTTGCTGTTGATAAAGCTATATATTCGGCCTTGGTGCTACTTAAAGCCACTGAAGGCTGCTTCTTGCTCTCCCAAGTAATTGCTACTGTATTACCACCAATGAAAAACGCATACCATGTATACGATCTTCGGTCATCGCTACCACAAGCCAAGTCAGCATCAGTAAATCCTTTTAGCTGCCCTCCAATCTTTCTATAATACAGTTCATAATTGATTGTATTATTTAAGTAACTTAAGATGTGTTTGGCAGCTGTGAAATGCTCAATATGCGGGTTTACATTAAACAGGGACAATTTATTCACCGAATGTAAAATGTCCGGGCGGTGTGTCAACACCCAAATACAACAAAGACCCAAGTATGAACTGGTATGTAGAGCGATCCATTTTTCCACATCTGGAACGTACACTTAGCAAATCTTTGACCGTGGTCCAACGGTGTACTACATTTGCGAGTCTGAACCATGTTGCATTTTTCTAAAAAAAACTCCTTATAAACTGTTGTTGCGAAATGCATATGCTTATTCCGTGTTCTTTACATGTTACCTCCATTCCGAGAAAGTGATCGATAGTCCTTCGTCTGCTAAGTCAAACTCTATCTTGATTTGAACGAAAACTCTTGGATTTGAGCAGACTAAGAGAATGTCATCTACGAACACGGCGATAATATTTATCTTATTGTTTCTATGCAATGTGTGATCGGTGCCTTGAAATAAGGCCGAGTGAAATAAACCCGAATTTAAAAACATTGTACATTGTTTCTGAAATAAGGCTGAATGAAATGTTTCCAGAATTCGGCTTTGTTTCACTTTCATATTGTGAAATAAAACCGAATTTCAGTGATAAGGCAAACAAATCCGCAATCACACATACAAACAAATGTACACTGAGTTACAAAAAAAGTGGCGCAGTGATAGGTAGGTAGGTAGCAGTGGTTGTGTCAGCAAGCCGCGCTGACAACATAATTAGCACAAAAAGCGCCGTTTTAATACCACAACTCAAGTGACCTAATGGATGTAAAAAAGGGTGTTAGCGATTAGAGGTAGCGGAAAAGAGGGAGGATTATTCAAATCCATCCCGTTACATTGAGGAAACTGATAATATCCCCAATGCTAACCTCCGCCAACTCTAATAGGTTGTCGAAAAAGGGTTTACCTAGTGTGCGCTGCCTCGCCCTGCCTAGAGCTGGACACTTACAAATAAAATGTAAGATTGTTTCTGTCTCGTTAGCAGTATTACAGCTGCGACAATGTGCATTAAATGGAATGCCTATTCTGGCCGCATGAACCGCGATGGGCCAGTGGCCAGTACTAATTGCCAGAACTCTTGCTATATCTGCACGGTTTCTACTTAAAAGTTCTTGTGTTCTACTCCAGCAGTGATTCGCCTAGATATGACGCAGTTACTCACCCCCTGCCATCTGCAGTCAGCCTTTGATAGATAGTGCGCCAAGATACTGCCCTTAAGGGCCCGCAATGGGCCATTCACCTCCTCCGCGAGGGAACCATCAAGGGCAGAATCCCGCCTTGCAAGTTCATCAGCTCGCTCATTACCCTCAATGCCAATCCTGAACCGATGACCCAGAGAGCCAAGTTCCTCTTTGCACTGTTCTACAAGCTTCGAAGATGAAGTGGCAGATGAAATAGCCTTGATAGCGGCCTGGCTATCAATGAGGATGGCTATAGAGCTAAGGAGTGTGGTGGTTTGTTTGAGTAGGCGGCAAGCCTCTCGTACAACGAGAACTTCCGCCTGGAAGACACTGCACGAGTCAGGGAGCCGGTACGATTTGGAAATACTGAAAGGAGCAGAGAATATCCCCGCCCCTACCCCACAGTCCATTTTAGAACCGTCGGTGAAAAGTGTTGTATCGAACCCATTTGTAACTTCACCGACTTCCCACTCCAACCTGGTTGGGAATCTGACCGTGACGACTTTTCCGAAGTTCACTCTGAGAGTTATATAGTCGGTTGTATTGGCTACTAGGTCCCGTGGTAGCAGATTCAGGATGCTGTTGTGGCCATAATGTTTGCTACACCAGCATTCCGTCTCTCTTAATATGACCGCACTGCATGAAGATAAAAACATACAGAAAAGCTACAATCCATCTGGAACGGATCGCCTGATACCCTATCCTCCTCTCTATAAAGTGGGAGTGGCCAAATTGCATTTTGTACTCAAATATGGCTATAACCTCGAACGTTTGAGGATGTTACATGTAAAATTTTATCAAAATCGGTTTTTTGATGAAAACGCCCCCAAAAAGTGAACGTGGCCAAAACTGTTCTACGGGTGAATTGTAGAGAATCTGAATACCTAAATATTTGGACTTAACAACATTTTTCGGTTTCATATAATTTAGTGAAGTTATAAAAAAGTAGGCGTGGCAGTGGGCGGATGTAAAAAAAATTTACATTTCTACCGCATCTTTTCGTCAGAAGCCCAGATATGAAATTTCAGCGCCCTAGTTAAAAATTTAAGGCCCAAAAATCGGTTTTATGATGAAAACGCCCCCAAAAAGTGGGCGTGGCCAAAACTTTTGTATGAATGGATTGTAGGAAGTCTGAATGCCTAAATATTTGGTCTTAACAAAATTTTTCGGTTTCATATAATTTAATGAAGTTATGAAAAAGTGGGCGTCAGTGGGCGGATTTAAAAAATGTTTACACTTGTACTGTCTCTTTTTCTCAGAAGCCCAGATATGAAATTTTATCGTCCTAGCTCAAAATTTAAGGCCCAAAAAGCGGCGACATACGGACGGACGGACGGTCATCGCTCCATCGATTTTGCTATTGATACTGATCACGAATATATATACTTTATAGGGTCTATCTCGATTATTTCTCTATGTTACAAACTATGTGTCAAACTTAATATACCCTTAGGATAGGGTATAAACATGATATGAAGGTCGATTGGTAGAAGATGCAATATAACGTTTAGGGCTTCGGATGGCCTAGTTGTCATCGCTCCCGTTGCGGCCAGAGCCGCAGTTCTTTGTACTTTGTTGATAAGTTTGATGTTGTAATTTTTGCTTAACGCAGGCCACCAGACTAGCGAACCATAGGAAAGTATAGGACGCACCACGGCTGTGTACATCCATATGACCATCTTCGGGCGAAGACCCCACTTCTTGTCGAAGGTTTCGCTGCAAGCATAGAAAGCCACACAGGCTTTCTTTACCCGCTGTTTAATGTTGAGCTTCCAACTTAGTTTGGGATCAAGTACCACACCTATGTACTTCGCACTGGAGGATAAGGAGAGTAACTGGTTGTTTAGCCGTGGAGGCGTGAAGGTCGGTATTTTGATTTTAGTGGTAAAGAGCAACAGTTTTGCTTGGGTTGACGCTGAGTCCACATCCACTGGCCCATTTGCTAATCTTGTCCAAGGCACCTTTCATAATCTCACTAATTACCGAAGGAAACATCCCTGATACCAGTATTACCACATCATCCGCATACGGGACATCCTTGACTCCATCTCTGTCTAACCTACACAGGATTTTGTTGATTACCATAAGCCAAAGAAGAGCAGATATGACCCCACCCTGTGGTGTTCCTCTTACGACGGATATGGTGGAACTGCTGTTACCGAGAGTCGAATGAATGAAACTCTTCCACACCCAGTTGGAGTAGAGCTTCCTGAATCGATTCAGTGCTGATGTTGTTGAAGGCACCTTCAACGTCTAAGAAGGTAGCTAGGGTATATTGTTTATAGTGAATTGAACACAGCCTATGTAGATAGGTACTAGCCATGGCACCACCTGGTCCAAAGTTTTCTGCAGCATAACCGGAATTATGCCATCAGGGTCAGCCGATTTATAGGGAGAGAAGCCCAGGAAGTGTTAACTGCTGTAATTGTTGTCTTAATGTCATTCCAAGATGAGGATTGCAGGACGTGAAGGTCCGGTGCAAGAGCAATTCTTTTTGTGCATTCTGGAAAGTGAGTTTACATTAAAAGTTCAAGAGACTTTTGAGGAGTCCGTCCAAGTCCCATCCGGCCTTTTAATAAAAAACCGGCTGGAGTGTTCTTTGGACAGAATTTTACTCAATCTGGCCGAGTCCTTTATGGTTTCAATGAACTGACAGTAGTCCATCCAAGCCAGAGATTTGGCCCTTTTAATGGATTTTTTGTATTCTTTGAGGCAGTCCTTATATGGTTGCCAGAACTTGTGTTTAAAACAGATATTGAAGATATCTCTAGTAATCTTTCTGAGATTAGATAAATCTTCGTTCCACCAAGAAGGGAATATTTTCTTACTGTGTTTAATAGGACAGGAAACCTTAAAAGCCGTACCCATGTCCATTTCTAGGGTCCGGATTTTGGTGTCCAGTTCCTCGAGTGATTCAATTTTCAAGTTGGGAATACTGCGAAGTTTTGATTTGATCACCTGACCAAATTTCTTCCAGTCAATTCTCAAGGTAACACTGTGATATCATGTAGAGTACTCCAATTTCTCTAAATGGCTTAGGAGCCTCGATCTCGAGACACACATTGTATAAGATCCATCTATGGTGAGAAAAAGACAGACGATCGGATACCCGCCAGTTTTCTACCCTAAGGGTATCGTTGTTGGTTTTTAAAGTGATATCCAAAACTTCCTCCCACCCACTGAAATTGTCCGTACTCGGAAAAATAAAAGTTGGAGTGTTACCCACATTACAAACAGAGAGGTTGGACATCACTAGAAAATCAAACAATGACTCACCGCGTTCATTTATTTCGGAGCTGCCCCATATGGAGGTGTGTGCTCGGCATTCGCGTCGCAACCCAGAAGCAAATTTTTCTTTTTTGGCGCAGTGATACTTTTTCGTATGTTGTTATCATTTTGGTAGTGGTTAAAGGGTAGTGATGCGGAACATATGGGAACACAAGCGTTCTCGCTTTAGCCTCTCACTATCAACTCCTACTCTACACCTCCACGATGGTGGCTGCTGGGTGCCTAGTACCTCAACTGGAGATTGGGTAACCAACCCCTTTGGAAGGTTGTTGGTGGCAGCGAACGAGAGAGGGGGGAGGAGTGTCTTCTAACTAAGGCACCTTCTCTTGCTTCAGGCGGCGGCGGACGAATTCCCTAGATGGAATCAACGGTGGCGTCAACCAGTTCCAGTTAGGTCGAACTATTAGTGTTATCCCTATATGAGCTGCTTCGACATATTCGAATTCCAGGTCTATAGGGATTTTCAATACTGAGTCAGGGTGTTGGAATAGAGTTGGTGGCGGATGAACCCTTAATGGGCCAACGGCAGCGCTCACATCCCCGAAGCGGGGTACTGACTCCGGAATATCCGGCCCCTTGTCCCAGGGGTAAAAAAAGGAACTGGTCCTCCAGGTTGGGGGTTGTGCGTCGGGGTAACTTCCCTACCACGTAAAAAACCAGTAGTTACGACACAACGACAAGCCTCGGATAAGGATGATCCCACTGTTGACGACCCCAGCAAACGAAATAAGGACAACGATCTTCGGATCTGCACGTGGAATGTTCGGACCCTTAACAGGCCGCGTGCAGCCGAACAACTAGCAGAGGCCCTAGACTGCTACAATGCAGATATCACCGCCATCCAGGAAGTGCGATGGGATGGCCCGGGCAAAAAGAGGATGAAAAACTGTGACGTATACTACGGTGATTGCTATAGGGAACAGAAACAGCGCTTATTTGGATGTGGGTTCGTTATACGCGGCAGACTTAGGCAAGAAGTCTTGAGCTTTCGACACGTGAGCGAGCGTCTTATGACAATCCGCATCAAGGCTAAATTCGCGAACATAAGCCTAATATGCGCTCATGCCCCCACAGAGGACAAGGATGACGCCACCAAAGAAAGTTTCTACGAGCTCCTCGACAAAACATATGAGCAATGTCCTAAGTATGACGTTAAAATCGTCCTAGGCGATTTTAACGCCAAGATAGGAAAGGAGGACATCTTTGGTAGGACGATTGGAAAGCACAGCCTACACGACACCACGTCTGGCAACGGACTTAGGCTTATTGACTTTGCGGCGGGCCGAAATGTCAGTATAGCAAGCACACGGTTTCCTCATCTCAATATCCACAAGGGGACATGGCGATCTCCTGATCATCAAACGGTCAATCAAATTGACCACATTGCGATCGACGCAAGGCATGCCTCCAGTATTCTGGATGTCCGAACCTTCCGAGCAGCCAACATGGACTCGGATCATTTCCTTGTTGCAGCCAAGGTACGAATGCGGATATCCCAAACGCCACAACTAAGAAGAACTACTGTGAGAAGATTTGACGTCGAAAAGCTGCAATCGCAAGAGATCGCCAGAACCTTCACCGAACGCGTATCCCGAAACCTCTCAACTACTCCTATGCCGCCAGCATCAAGCGCCGAAGACCAGTGGCAACGCTGCCAACAAGCCATCAGAAGTGCCGCAACTGATGTGCTGGGTTTCACCCGACCATCACCTAGAAACCCCTGGTTTGACGATGAGTGCCGGCAAGTACATGCAGCTAAACAGCAAGCATACAAAGCGGCGCTGCAAAAAAGGACGAGAGCTGCTCGTGAGCTCTACGAGCAGAAGAGACGGGAAGAACATCGGCTTCTCCGAAAGAAGAAAAAAGAGCACGAGAAGCGCGCGGTCGAAGATATTGAGAGATTATACTCCAGGAATAATGTACGGAAGTTTTACCAACAGGTAAAAAGAACGTGTCAGGCCAACAAGACCCGTACAGAAGCCTGTAGAGATGAAGAAGGAAACCTCGTAGTAGAGTCACAGTCGGTGCTGAGAATATGGAAAAACTTCTTCTGCAGACTGTATAACGGCGACGAAGATCAACATCCCGCTGTCAGGCAGAATGAACCATTCAACATAGACTTCCGTCCACCTGACCAAAACGAAGTAAGGATAGCAATATCCAAACTTAAGTCCAACAAGGCTGCTGGACCTGACGGCTTACCAGCCGAGCTATTCAAAGCAGCTGGAAATAACCTGGTAGAGAGCATACACCAACTCATTTCTAAAATTTGGTCAGATGAGTGTATGCCTGATGAATGGAATCTCAGCACCGTTTGCCCAATCCACAAGAAAGGAGATCCCCTCAATTGCGCCAATTACAGAGGTATCAGTCTCCTCAACATCGCGTATAAGATCCTATCTGCCATATTGTGTGAACGTCTGAAACCCTTCGTCAACAACCTGATTGGGCCCTATCAGTGTGGTTTCAGACCAGGAAAGTCCACAATCGATCAAATCTTCACACTTCGACAGATCCTGGAAAAAACCCAAGAAGTCCAAATCGATACCCACCATCTTTTTATCGATTTCAAGGCCGCATATGACAGCATTTATAGAGACGAGTTATACAGAGCCATGTCTAGTTTTGGCATCCCTGCCAAACTCGTCAGATTGTGCAGAATGACGATGGAGAATTCTCGCTGCTCCATCAAGGTCGGTAACGATCTCACCGAGACCTTTGATGTCAAAAAAGGTTTTAGACAAGGTGATGCGCTGTCATGTGATTTTTTTAACATCGTTCTTGAAAGAATTGTGCGAAACTCACAAGCCAACACCGGAGGCACAATCTTTCAAAAGTCTGTGCAACTACTAGCGTATGCCGACGATATTGACATTATTGGAAGAACACAGCGGGCTGTCACCGGTGCGTTCGCTAGTATTGAAACAGAAGCGGCCAAAATGGGTTTAACGGTAAACGAGGGCAAAACCAAGTATATGCTGTCAACCAAAAGGGACACGCAACATCGACGAATTGGACAGAACGTCACAATCGACAGCTATAACTTTGAGGTAGTAAGGGACTTTGTCTACCTCGGCTCTGCTATCAATTCTGAAAATAACACCTCAGCAGAAATAAAACGAAGAATAACTCTTGCCAATCGCTGTTTCTTTGGGCTGAGAAGGCAATTGAATGGTAAGGCCCTATCCCGAACAACTAAGGAGACTCTATATAAGACCTTGATCATCCCAGTCCTGCTTTATGGCGCTGAAGCTTGGACTTTATCAAAAGCGGATGAAGATATCCTCGGTCGTTTCGAGAGAAAAATTCTTCGCAAAATATTCGGTCCCGTTTGCGTTGACGGGCTTTGGAGGAGAAGATTCAACGACGAACTATACGAGCTGTACAGCGACATCGACCTAGTCAAAAAACTGCGCATTAGTCGTTTGAGATGGCTAGGACATGTAGAGCGAATGGACACCAGTGCTCCGGCCCGAAGAGTCTTCGAATCACACCCGGAGGGACAACGCAGCAGAGGAAGACCTCGCCTTAGGTGGCGCGCACAAGTTGAAGGGGACCTGAACAAGCTTGGAGTGCGCAACTGGAGGCAGTTAGCTAAGGACCGAGCTAACTGGAGAGGCTTGTTAGTTGAGGCCCAGGTTCACCCCGAACTGTAGCGCCACCTAAGTAAGTAAGTAAGTTATCATTTTGGTAATATGCCGCTTTGTTTTTGCAGAGCTTTATTTGTTTTTAGTGTGTTACTGGTTTAATGGTTTATTTCTTTGCCAGTTTGCATAATTTCTTTTAATTTTCTTTGTGATGTGCACATCATATTGAAGAAAACCGTATTGTATTCGTGTTTTCCCACAGACGTGAGACATACTTAATTTAGCTTGCATGATATCGTATGTGTTTTATTAAGTTTATTGTTTTGGATTTGTTTTAATTTGATTAGTTATTAGTTGTTACTGATTTTTGTAAAAAAAACATACAGAAAAGCTACAATCCGTCTGGAATGGATAGTATGATACCCTATCCTCCTTTGTATCGAGACCCTATAAAGTGGGCGTGGCCGTATTGCATTTTCTTTACTGAATTACGATGATAATTTCGACCGTTTGAGTATGTTACATGTAAAATTTCATCAAAATCGGTTTTTTGATGAAAACGCCCCAAAAAGTGGGCGTGGCCGAAATTGATGTATGAGTGAATTGTGGACAATTGTCTAAATATTTTGTCTTAACAAAATTTTTCGGTTTCGTATAATTAGTTATGAAAAAGTAGGCGTGGCAGTGGGCGGATTTGAAAAATTTGTACACTTGTTCTGCTTCTCCTTCTCGAAAGCCCAGATATGTAGTTTCATTCTCCTAGCTCAAAATTTAAGGCGCAAAAAATGGTGATATACAGATAGACGGACGGACGGACATGGCTAAATCGTCTTCGCTATTGATACTGATCACGAATATATATACTTTATAGGGTCTATCTCAATTATTTCTTACTTACTTACTTAACGGGCTCCCGACCCGTGAAGAGTCTCTGCCTGAGACACAGCAGCCTTCCACTCTCTTCGATCCCGGGCACGCTGCTTCCAGTTATCTAGACCAAGCGCTCTGGCATCCGCGATAGCTTGATCCTTAAAACGGAGGTTCGGTCTTACTTGTCTTCTCGAACCTGGGGGCTGTGATTCGAAGATCCTCTTTGCTGGAGCATTATTGTCCATTCGCTCGATGTGGCCGAGCCAGTGTAGTCGACGTGTTTTGGCTTTTTGGACTACATCCACATCCTGGTACAGCTCATAGAGTTCGCGGTTATATCTTCTCCTCCATTCGCTCTCCTCGCATACGGGACCGAATATCCGACGAAGAATTTTTCTTTCGAAAGTGTTCAGTATTTGCTCTGCTTTCCTGCTTATCGTCCAGCACTCGGCTCCATACAGCAGAACTGGCAGGATCAAAGTTTTGTAGAGCAAACATTTCGTCTTACGAGTTAGGAGTTTTGACCCCATTTGTTTCGCCAAACCGAAGTAGCAGCGGTTTCCTTAGGGTAAGTCTTCGTCGAATCTCCACTAAGTTGTCATTCGTGGAGTTGATATTTACTCCGAGGTAGGTAAACTCCTTAACCACTTCGAAGTTACTGTTGCCAACAGTGACGTTTTGTCCTAGGCGGTGGACAGATGCTTCTTTGTTTGTTGACAACATGTATTTGGTTTTGTCCTCATTCACTTCAAGGCCAACACGTTTCGCCTCTTCTTCAATTGCCGTAAAAGCCTCTAACACGGCGCGCTGGGAGCGACCGATGATGTCGATGTCGTCTGCGTATCCCAGCAACTGGACAGATTTGTTGAAGATAGTGCCTTCCGTGTTTACACCTGCCCTGCGCACTATCTGTTCCAGCACAAGATTGAAGAAGTCACATGATAGCGCATCCCCTTGCCGAAATCCGGTGCATGTTTGGAATAGTTCAGAGGAACTGTTGCCGAATTGCACGTTGCACCGCGTGTTATCCAGCGTCACGCGGCACAGCTGGATCAGTTTAGCCGGGATCCCGAATTCGGCCATCGCCTTGTAGAGCTCAAGACGATGAATGCTATCATATGCGGCTTTAAAGTCGATGAAGAGATGGTGAGTCTCGACTTGAAATTCGTTGGTCTTTTCCAGGATTTGCCTTAGTGTGAAAATTTGGTCGATCGTCGATCTGCCGGGCCGGAAGCCACACTGGTACGTGCCGATTAGTGTGCTGCAGAAAGGCTTCAGACGTTCACACAGTACGTTGGATAGGATCTTATATCTCAATTATTTCTCCATATTACAAACTATGTGTCAAACTTACTATACCCTTACTATGGTATAAAAATATGCAAATAATGACACAAGAAATCGCCTGTGCGCTGGCTTTAGTTGAGGGTGGCCTGGGCGTGCACTGTACCGATATTATGATAAGAAAACCGGAGAACACGTTAAGAAAAACCATTAAAGGTACAGGGAGACTAACTTCTACAAACGGCGTCAAGGATCAGGTCGCCCCGGAGTAACAACTGCAAGGAATGACCGATATTTGATGATTCAAAGTCTTCGGAATCGTTACTAAACAGCAGTTGAGCTGGCTCACAGACTTCGAACTGTTAGAGGGACAACTGTGAATGCTCAAACGGTGAGGAGGCGATTAGTTGAAAGTGGCCTGAGAGCAAGAAGACCTGCTCGTGTACCGAGACTCACGGTACAACATAAGTGACGTCGACTTGAATTTGCTAATCTTCACCAGAATTGGACAGCGGCCGACTGGCGTAGAGTCCTTTCCATTGAAGATGGACGTAGCAAAGTGTGGGGATGATCAGGTGAGAGGTACTCTTCGGCAACAGTTGCCCAGCGGGAAAATTTCTAGGGAGATTCCGTCATGGTGTGGGCAGAAATTTCCATGGGCGGAAAAACCGAGCTGTGCATCATGGAAGGATCAGTGACCTCTACGTATTATATCACCAATATTGTGGAGGAATATGTTGTTCTATTCACACCATTAATGGAGGAAAACTTCTTGCTAATACAAGGCAATGCTAGACAACACGTCGCCAGGTGTGTTAACGAATATTTGCAAGAAGTGCACATAGACGTGATGGCTTGGCCTGCGATGAGCACGGACATGAATCCCATTAAACACATTTGGGACCTGCTGGAGAAAAAGACTGGGATACGACCTGCCCTTCCAGAGACACTCAGCGGCCTAAGATCTGCTCTGATCGAGGAATGGGACAATTTGGATATACCATCGTAAAAAGTTTAATCCAATGTATGCCACGGAAAATATCTGGTTTGTGAGATGTTCTGGGAGACAATACACACTATTACAGGAACAAGGACTCGTAAAAAAAGAATTATAATAAAAATATAAAATGTTAATTTATGAAGTTTTTATCCATTTTCCTTAATTTATTTTTTTTTTAGTTTTATTTCTAAGGTCTTCCTTTTTCAAGTTTTTTTTTAACATGAATTACTTATTTTTATATTTGTTAACAAAACTGTATTAAAACAAAACCTTTTTTTCCAACTTACGGGAAGTAATTGCGAAATATCAAAGTGCGCCATTTTTTTTTGTAACTCAGTGTATATAAGTTACCATTAAATTCAGAAATCCAGTTAGTATTACAGTTAAAGTCCGAATAATATATTTATTATCATAGTTATAGTTCGGTGCCGTGACGGTCAAATTCCCTATGACAGTTTGATAAAGCGATATTAGGCCAAGTTGGCTTCATTTATATGCATAAACAGTGGAATATGTATGGGAGGGCATGCTTTTAATAGCATAGATTTGAAGAAACTTTGCATAAATCCAACCTCGCACCTACCCCAAATCCAACAGTGACCCCAAGCAGGGGGGTTGCAGGGGGCAGCATGCCCACGCATTCCACTGTTCATGCATATAAATGACATAAAGCCAACTTGGCCTAGTGTCGCTTTATACATACACATGTAAGTGTGAGTACGTTTTCACGGTTAATTGTCTGGGGTGCAAATCTGAACGGTACCGTACAATAACGTCAAACGAAAGTTATGCTAAAATTTTGCTCCAGTTATGGTAAAAGAGGTATCGAACCTATGCACTGACATTAATCAAATTTTGCTTTATGTCACTTACATATATGCATAAACAGTGGAATATCTATATAAAGAAACTTTGTATATACCCAACCTCTCACCTACCCCAAATCCAACAGTGACCGCAAGTAGCGGGGTTGCAGGGGGGCAGCATGCCCCCTCCCATTGATATTCCATTGCTTATGCATATATGTATGTAAGTGATATAAAGCAGAATTTGACTAAGCAAAATTACCAAATGAGCCCAAAGCGCAATAAGGCCATATTGGCTTTATTACACTTAGGTAAAGTGAAATAAGGCCAAATGTTGAAATATGGCCTTATTTCACAATTTTCTAGATTTGGCCTTATTTCGCGGCACCAATCTGAACACAGGGTACAAACATACATATATGTATATGTATATAAATGCGTGAATAAATTTAAAGCGTAATAAGGCTGACTCAGCTTTGTTAAAGTGAAATAAAGCCGAATTTTAAAATTCGGTCTTATTTCGCTTTCATAATGTAAAATATTATTTCACTCGGCGTTATTTCACGGCACCGCAGTAATCCGCATTACACTGTTTAAAACCTAATTTCTCCAAAACCTTGTGCAATTTGGCGTTCCACTCACGTCCAGCCTGCTTTAATCCATACAAGGCTTTCTTTAGCTTACAAGCCTTTCTCCATTGCCTTTATTGACGAATTCCTCTGGTTGCATCATGAAAACGTCCTCTTTCAGGTCTACATTTAAGTAGGATGCTGTCACGTCCATGTGATGTACCTCGAGATCATATTCAGCAGCAAGCGACAATATTAGCCTCAACGATTGAAAACGAACTACAGGTGAGAATGTCTCGGTGTAACCCACTCCGAACCTTTGGCTGTAACCCTTTGCCACTAGCCCACATTTGTAGCGATCCATATTTCCACACTTGTCCCTTCTGATGTTGAACACCCATTTACATTTTATGACTTGTTGAGTTGCAGTTCCTAGTTCCCAAATGTCGTTTGTCAATAGGGAGTCATATTCATAATGCATGGCTTTCAGGCATTTTTGAGCGTTGCTCCGATTCAATGCCTCCTTTATTGGATTAGAAAGACATTGACTTCAATCACTTACGTGTGCTTTAATTCTTTGACGTGGAAGAAGACAATAAGGATAACGCATTCATTAGAATTACCGATCAACGAACCATCATCTATTTCGACACCAGTATAAGTAATTACACAGTCAGCAACATTTTCAGCAAACTGTTCAGCAACTACAGCGCCATCATAGAGATTACCTTGAGACAAAATATTCGCCTTTTTCAACATCCAAAATGTCTTGCTTTGCAGTAAGAACTCCTTGTCCCGGTAAGTCTACAATAGCACAATAGTTAGATTCATTAAACGAAATATCGGGCAAGTTCGTAAACGTCTGACTAACAAAGATCTGCATTACCTGCGTAATTTCACATAAAGTGAAATACAAATCGAACTTAAGCAGGCTGGCAAAAATCTAGTAAGTTCGTAAACGTCAAAAATGTGCAGTAAACAAGTTGGCGACGGGCAGATTGTGCAGTTAAAAAAAAAGTTCTGCAGGAAAGAAGGCGAATTAATTTAAGGAAAAAAATGTAAGAAATATGATTAAAATTGTTAGAAAATGGACTTAATGTATAATTATTTTAGGGAAGACGATAAAAAATGGAATTTGGAAGATACCAAATTACTTATTGTAACAAGATTAGCTATGGAGGGTGAATTTTCGGCAGGAAAAAAAAAATAATTTTATGGAGAAATGTCTTAATAGATATTAAGGCGATAAATCCAGTTTTTCCATTTCGAAATAAAAAAAAATTGTACAATTTGGTAACGACGTACAAACAAATTAAAAGGAGGAATCGGCAATCCGGAAGGGACTCTACGTGGGAATTCTTCGAAACCTTCGATACAATTTATGTAACAAAACATAATATATCTCCACCGCAAGAGTAACTCGGAGCTACTTCGGGTTGTGAACTTAAACAACCTGAAGAGGAGTGCGTTGAGACACCAAAGAGGAGGAAAATCAAAAATCAAAATTTAGAAGACTTTTTAAAGGTAGAGGCCGAGAAGGACGAAAAGAGACATGAATATATAATGAATATAGAAACATACGAAAAAGCTACAATCATCCGTCTGCTTATCCAAATATTTAGGCATTTAGATTCCCTACAATTCACCCATACAAGTTTTGGCCACGCCCACTTTTGACGTTTGACGTTATAGCCATATTTATTATGGCCACGCCCACTTTGTAGAAAGGAGGATAGGGTATCATATGATCCGTTCCAGTCGAATTGTAGCAATCGTTTAATGAATTGTGATAAGAGCTTTAATTTAATTTAATAAATGTTAATTTACATGTCATACATATGGTTTGAAATTTTAATTCGAGAATCTGTTATGCACAGAACAACATTACGATTTCATCCCTCTATTGTCCTGCTTCATTATAGTCATCGTTACTATTGTTTTCTGATTGAATATAATTATCTTCATAATTTTCGTTGGGAGTTATGTAATTCGGGCTCAATCAACAACAATCAACACACGCTATAACTATGTATTTCAAATGCAACAGTTGTTTTATGTCGACATATTTTAAAATTCGAAACTTTCCTTTTAGCCTTCTGAATGCTTGTTCAATGCACACTCTAGTAGAGCTGGGTATGAAATTGAACTTTTTTTGCATGGGAGTGAGAAAGCCATTGTCCCGGAACAAGAAATTAGTTTTTTTAAGGATACTCGGAATCCCCAAGAATAAGACCGAAAACCCACTACAGCGGCAGAGTTCGTTGCACATTTTTTTCCAATAGGACTGCTCTCCCATACATAAGCATCATGGCAGCTTCCAGGAAAACCGAAGAAGACATCAAGAAACAGTTGCCTACTGTCACAAATTGCCTGTGAGGTTGAACTGACTAAGAAAGTTTATATAGTGTCACAATGTTGTTATTACCTGAAGATTACTAGAACAGATCCCTTTTCTGTTAAAATAACTTATTTTATCACTTGAAGGTGTGAGAATAGGGAAATGACTTCAACGGATTTCGACGCAAATTCATGAAACCTTCCATTTGTCTTTTGCGTTTGCTTTTATTTGAAGGCAACTTTATGAACTTGTTCCTTACACGGAAAAGTAGTTTGAGGACTACTACAAAATACTTAAATGCTGTTCCTTTGGCAATATTAAAGAGATTCGATATTTCTCGAAATGTCGATCCATTCGCTAACTTCCATAGCGTTGAGTATAATGCCAACTTCAGCTGCAGCCTAGGTCGTCCCGTTGCTTTCTTCTGCCACAAGTCTATGAGTTGATTCTGTATAAACTATTGACGAAATTGTTATTGTTTTTTTATTGTACATTAATGTAATTCAAAATTACCTTAACTGTCGATTTTGAAATTCTGAAATAGCTTCGAAATATATCATCGGGATATTTTTCTATCGCCATCATAACATTTGTAATTTTGCGCACCAAACGGCTATATTTACAGAGCTTAGAAATGGTAATTACTACGATTTTTTTTTCTATTTTTCATTTGCTTTAATCGACCAAAAGCCACATTTTCACTTTCTGTTCGGCAAAGTTCTGTTAGAATAATATCTAAAATAATCCTCTTCGCTGCCATGACGATTATGAACACGAATATGTATACTAGAATCACAGCCGCCTGCTGTCAACTGCGTGAAAACGAAAAATATTTTTGATGTGCAGACAAAAAACAGGCATGCGATTGGACTTTCGCAGATTACTGCGTTTACGAATTTGCCCATCCTTATCGATTGTTTCTAAGAACTTAACATCTCGACTCTTAAAAATTGTTCTAGATTTTGTCTCATACAGCCTGTATGCTCTCGATTCTGTCGAATACCCTACCACGTAGCATTCAATTCGCTTGTCACTGAACTTTGGAACCAAATATTTTGAAGTGATCCACAGAAGGCTTTCTCCCCGTCCAAGCTTCGTAAGGCGTTGTTTTGTCGTGCAGGATCGATCTCTCACGTATACAGCAGTTTTGACTGTTTCTCCCCATAGCATCTCCGGAAGACTCGAACTCAATAGCAAGCATCTCGCCATTTCCACAATGGTCCTGATTGTCCAAAGACAGTGAGTTGTCTTTGCATACCTTCTGCTTCTAGGCACTGTGAAAATTGTTTACTAAGGTACTCGCACCCACTATCAGTTCTGAGCACTTTTATTTTCTTTGATGTCACACGTTCGACTCTAGCTTTGAACAAGTTAGATGCATTGAAAATGTCACTTTTATACTCTAACAAATAAAGAAATATTTTTTGGCTATAATCATCGATGAGGAGGCAAAAATATCTAAAACCCTCATAGTCCCGCAAATGTCACTCTGCACAACACTTCTGTAATTGAACTCTTTGGAAAAGGGAGGGTACACAACTTGCCTTTTAAACATACCTCACACTTGAACTGGTTTGCATTATTCAGCTGCCTTACTGATTGAAATGAAGTTGGTACTAAGTAGCGGAACAAAGAGACATTATTCAGTTTGATACGCACTTCTTTTGTATCAATCAGTACGTTACCGATCCCCTGTGACAGGATGTAATTGTTGGCCGCTAACTGAATTTTTTCTTCATGTGGTTCAAGACAAACAAACATACTTTGATCACAACACATGTGACTGTGACTGGTGGTACCACTATCCAGAACCCAAGTTGATTTAGTTAGCTTTTTGCGTGGGTGGCTTACTGCATTCAACATTGCGTTTGTTTTGATGGATTTTCAGCTCGACATGATGCTGGGTAGTAACCCTTCTTATGACATTTGTAGCACTTTCCACGTTTCTGCGTCTGCACTTGCGACTACAAGCTATGTACCTGATTTCAGTGATTGCGATTGTGAATGTTGTTGCTGTATATTTTTATACCGGTGTCTGGAAAAAAAATGTGCTTCTTCATTTTCAAGCATAATATCCCCCTCACGTTTTTTTGCCCTCTTCTACCAGCTTCGTTTTTAAAACTTGAGGGTTAGGCAAATTATCAGGAGATTCGATTGCTATAACAAAATTCTCATAGCTTTTGAGTAAGCTTGACAAACAAATAATTGTTAGCAGTTCGTCTTGAAATTTAATGTCTACTGCTTTGAATTTTTCGAACAAATTGAAGATATTGCTAAGATTTTCGAATTAAGTAAATGCTTAAATAGAGTTACCTTTCTAGCTGGTCCTCGTGGAGAGTAAATTTCTTCTAATTTCTGCCATGCAGATTTTTACACTTGTACTGTATCTTTTTCTCAGAAGCCCAGATATGAAATTTCATCGTCCTAGCTCAAAATTTAAGGCCCAAAAAGCGGTGACATACGGACGGACGGACGGACGGACGGTCGGTCATCGCTCAATCGATTTCGCTATTGATGCTGATCATGAATATATATACTTTATAGGGTCTATCTCGATTATTTCTCTATGTTACAAACTATGTGTCAAACTTAATATACCCTTAGGATAGGGTATAAACATACAGAAAAGCTACAATCCATCTGGAACGGATCGTATGATACCCTATCCTCGTTTCTATAAAGTGCTCATGGCCAAATTGCATTTGGTATTCAAATATGGCTATAACGTCGAACGTTTGAGGATGTTACATGTGAAATTTCATGAAAATCGGTTTTTTAATGAAAACGCCTCCAAAAAGTGGACGTGGCCAAAACTGTTCTATGGGTGAATTGTAGGAAATCTGAATACCTAAATATTTGGACTTAACAAAATTTTTCGGTTTCATATAATTTAGTGAAGTTATAAAAAAGTAGGCGTGGCAGTGGGCGGATGTAAAAAAAATTTACACTTCTACTGTGTCTTTTCGTCAGAAGCCCAGATATGAAATTTCAGCGTCCTAGTTAAAAATTTAAGGCCCAAATATCGGTTTTATGATGAAAACGCCCCCAAAAAGTTGGCGTGGCCAAAACTTTTGTATGAGTGGATTGTAGGGAGTCTGAATGCCTAAATATTTGGTCTTAACAAAATTTTTCGATTTCATATAATTTAACGAAGTTATGAAAAAGTGGGCGTGGCAGTGGGCGGATTTAAAAAATTTTTGCACTTGTACTGTATCTTTTTCTCAGAAGCCCAGATATGGAATTTCATCGTCCTAGCTCAAAATTTAAGGCCCAAAAAGCGGTGACATACGGACGGACGGACGGTCATCGCTCAATCGATTTCGCTATTGATGCTGATCACGAATATATATACTTTATAGGGTCTATCTCGATTATTTCTCTATGTTACAAACTATGTGTCAAACTTAATATACCCTTAGGATAGGGTATAAACATACAGAAAAGCTACAATCCGTCTGTAACGGATCGTTTAATACCCTATCCTATCTCTATAAAGTGGGCGTGGCCAAATTGCATTTCGTACTCAAATATGGCTATTACCTCGAACGTTTGAGGATGTTACATGTAAAATTTTATCAAAATCTGTTTTTTGATGAAAACGCCCCCAAAAAGTGGGCGTGGCCAAAACTTTTCTACGGGTGAATTGTAGGGAATCTGAATACCTAAATATTTGGTCCTAACAAAATTTTTCGTTTTCATATAATTTAGTGAAGTTATAAAAAAGTAGGCGTGGCAGTGGGCGGATGTAAAAAAAATTTACACTTCTACTGTATCTTTTCGTCAGAAGCCCAGATATGAAATTTCAGCGTCCTAGTTAAAAATTTAAGGTCCAAAAAGCGGTGACATACGGACGGACGGTCATCGCTCAATCAATTTCGCTATTGATGCTGATCACGAATATATATACTTTATAGGGTCTATCTCGATTATTTCTCTATGTTACAAACTATGCGTCAAACTTAATATACCCTTAGGATAGGGTATAATAAGTATATTTCATTTGTGCGGTTTTGTTTAACTCAATAAAGAATTATTAGTTTAGAAAGTATATTTCAGTATAGTATTATCGAAGTGATGAATCATTTAAATTTCGAACATATACATACATACATATACGGTGAAATCTCATTGCGGACACCTCTCTTAGGTGGACATTGTTTTGTCAACGGAAAACTTCCCATATAAAGTACGTGCTTTTTAATTTCCCTTGGGCGGACATTCCCTTAGACGGACGCGGACACGAATTAGGCATATAAATGATAAATATTCTCTTAGGCGGACACCAGAGCATGTTAAAACATACAGAAAAGCTGCAATCCGTCTGGAACGGATTGTATGATACCCTATCCTCCTCTCTATAAAGTGGGCGTGGCCAAATTGCATTTTGTACTCAAATATAGCTATAATGTCGAACGTTTGAGGATGTTACATGTAAAATTTTATCAAAATAGGTTTTTTGATGATAACGCCCCCAAAAAGTGGGCGTGGCCAAAACTGTTCTATGGGTGAATTGTAGGGAATCTAAATACACAAATATTTGGTCTTAACAAAATTTTTCGGTTTCATATAATTTAGTGAAGTTATAAAAACGTAGGCGTGGCACTGGGCGGATGTAAACAAAATTTTACACTTGTACTGTACCTTTTTCTTTGAAGCCCAGATGTAAAATTTCAGCGTCCTAGTTAAAAATTTAAGGCCCAAAATTCGGTTTTGTGATGGAAACGCCCCTAAAAAGTGGGCGTGGCCAAAACTTTTGTATGGGTGGATTGTAGGGCATCTGAATGCCTAAATATTTGGTCTCGACAAAATTTTTCGGTTTCATATAATTTAGTGAAGTTATGAAAAAGTGGGCGTGGCAGTGGGCGGATTTAAAAAAATTTTACACTTGTACTGTATCTTTTTCTCAGAAGCCCAGATATGAAATTTCATCGTCCTAGCTCAAAATTTAAGGCCCAAAAAGCGGTGACATACGGACGGACGGACGGTCATCGCTCAATCGATTTCGCTATTGATGCTGAGTGGATTGTAGGGAGTCTGAATGCCTAAATATTTGCTCTTAACAAAATTTTTCGGTTTCATATAATTTAATGAAGTTATGAAAAAGTGGGCGTGGCAGTGGGCGGATTTCAAAAATTTTTACACTTTTACTGTATCTTTTTCTCAGAAACCCAGATATGAAATTTCATCGTCCTAGCTCAAAATTTAAGGCCCAAAAAGCGGTGACATACGGACGGACGGACGGTCATCGCTCAATCGATTTCGCTATTGATGCTGATCACGACTTTATAGGGTCTATCTCGATTATTTCTCTATGTTACAAACTATGTGTCAAACTTAATATACCCTTAGGATAGGGTATAAACATACAGAAAAGCTATAATCCGTCTGTAACGGATCGTTTAATACCCTATTCTATATCCATAAAGTGGGCGTGGCCAAATTGCATTTCGTACTCAAATATGGCTATAACTTCGAACGTTTGAGTATGTTACATGTAAAATTTTATCAAAATCGGTTTTTTTATGAAAACGCCCCCAAAAAGTGGGCGTGGCCAAAACATTTCTACGGGTGAATTGTAGGGAATCTGAATACCTAAATATGTGGACTTAACAAAATTTTTCGGTTTCATATAATTTAGTGAAGTTATAAAAAAGTAGGCGTGGCAGTTGGCGGATGTAAAAAAAATTTACACTTCTACTGTATCTTTTTCTGGGAAGCCCAGATATGAAATTTCAGCGTCCTAGTTAAAAATTTAAGGTCCAAAAATCGGTTTTATGATGAAAACGCCCCCAAAAAGTGGGCGTGGCCAAAACTTTTGTATGAGTGGATTGTAGGGAGTCTGAATACCTAAATATTTGGTCTTAACAAAATTTTTCGGTTTCATATAATTTAATGAAGTTATGAAAAAGTGGGCGTGGCAGTGGGCAGATTTAAAAAAAATTTACACTTGTACTGTATCTTTTTCTCAGAAGCCCAGATATGAAATTTCATCGTCCTAGCTCAAAATTTAAGGCCCAAAAAGCGGTGACATTGATGCTGATCACGAATATATATACTTTATAGGGTCTATCTCGATTATTTCTTTATGTTACAAACTATGCGTCAAACTTAATATACCCTTAGGATAGGGTATAATAAGTATATTTCATTTGTGCGGTTTTGTTTAACTCAATAAAGAATTATTAGTTTAGAAAGTATATTTCAGTATAGTATTATCGAAGTGATGAATCATTTAAATTTCGAACATATCCATACATACATATACGGTGAAATCTCATTGCGGAAACCTCTCTTAGGTGGACATTGTTTTGTCAACGGAAAACTTCCCATATAAAGTACGTGCTTTTTAATTTCCCTTGGGCGGACATTCCCTTAGACGGACGTGGACACGAATTAGGCATATAAATGATAAATATTCTCTTAGGCGGACACCAGAGCATGTTAAAACATACAGAAAAGCTACAATCCGTCTGGAACGGATTGTATGATACCCTATCCTCCTCTCTATAAAGTGGGCGTGGCCAAATTGCATTTTGTACTCAAATATAGCTATAATGTCGAACGTTTGAGGATGTATATACTTTATAGGGTCTATCTCGATTATTTCTCTATGTTACAAACTATGCGTCAAACTTAATATACCCTTAGGATAGGCCCACTTTATAGAGAGGAGGATAGGATAGTAAAATTTTATCAAAATAGGTTTTTTGATGATAACGCCCCCAAAAAGTGGGCGTGGCCAAAACTGTTCTATGGGTGAATTGTAGGGAATCTAAATACCCAAATATCTGGTCTTAACAAAATTTTTCGGTTTCATATAATTTAGTGAAGTTATAAAAAAGTAGGCTTGGCAGTGGGCGGATGTAAAAAAATTTTACACTTGTACTGTATCTTTTTCTGGGAAGCCCAGATATGAAATTTCAGCGTCCTAGTTAAAAATTTAAGGCCCAAAATTCGGTTTGGTGATGGAAACGCCCCCAAAAAGTGGGCGTGGCCAAAACTTTTGTATGGGTGGATTGTAGGGCATCTGAATGCCTAAATATTTGGCCTTAACAAAATTTTTCGGTTTCATATAATTTAGTGAAGTTATGAATAAGTGGGCGTGGCAGTGGGCGGATTTCAAAAATTTTTACACTTGTACTGTATCTTTTTCTCAGAAGCCCAGATATGAAATTTCATCGTCCTAGCTCAAAATTTAAGGCCCAAAAAGCGGTGACATACGGACGGACGGACGGTCATCGCTCAATCGATTTCGCTATTGATGCTGATCACGAATATATATACTTTATAGGGTCTATCTCGATTATTTCTCTATGTTACAAACTATGTGTCAAACTTAATATACCCTTAGGATAGGGTATAAACATACAGAAAAGCTACAATCCATCTGGAACGGATCGTATGATACCCTATCCTCGTTTCTATAAAGTGCTCATGGCCAAATTGCATTTGGTATTCAAAGATGGCTATAACGTCGAACGTTTAAGGATGTTACATGTGAAATTTCATGAAAATCGGTTTTTTAATGAAAACGCCTCCAAAAAGTGGGCGTGGCCAAAACTATTCTATGGGTGAATTGTAGGAAATCTGAATACCTAAATATTTGGACTTAACAAAATTTTTCGGTTTCATATAATTTAGTGAAGTTATAAAAAAGTAGGCGTGGCAGTGGGCGGATGTAAAAAAAATTTACACTTCTACTGTATCTTTTCGTCAGAAGCCCAGATATGAAATTTCAGCGTCCTAGTTAAAAATTTAAGGCCCAAAATTCGGTTTTGTGATGGAAACGCCCCCAAAAAGTGGGCGTGGCCAAAACTTTGGTATGGGTGGATTGTAGGGAATCTGAATGCCTAAATATTTGGTCTTAACAAAATTTTTCGGTTTCATATAATTTAGTGAAGTTATGAAAAAGTGGCTGTGGGCGGATGTAAAAAAATTTTACACTTGTACTGTATCTTTTTCTCAGAAGCCCAGATATGAAATTTCATCGTCCTAGCTCAAAATTTAAGGCCCAAAAAGCGGTGACATACGGACGGACGGACGGTCATCGCTCAATCGATTTCGCTATTGATGCTGATCACGAATATATATACTTTATAGGGTCTATCTCGATTATTTCTCTATGTTACAAACTATGTGTCAAACTTAATATACCCTTAGGATAGGGTATAAACATACAGAAAAGCTACAATCCGTCTGGAACGGATCATATGATACCCTATCCTCCTTTCTATAAAGTGGGCGTGGCCAAATTGCATTTTGTACTCAAATATAGCTATAATGTCGAGCGTTTGAGGATGTTACATGTAAAATTTTATCAAAATAGGTTTTTTGATGATAACGCCCCCAAAAAGTGGGCGTGGCCAAAACTGTTCTATGGGTGAATTGTAGGGAATCTAAATACCCAAATATTTGGTCTTAACAAAATTTTTCGGTTTCATATAATTTAGTGAAGTTATAAAAAAGTAGGCTTGGCAGTGGGCGGATGTAAAAAAATTTTACACTTGTACTGTATCTTTTTCTGGGAAGCCCAGATATGAAATTTCACCGTCCTAGTTAAAAATCTAAGGCCCAAATATCGGTTTTATGATGAAAACGCCCCCAAAAAGTGGGCGTGGCCAAAACTTTTGTATGAGTGGATTGTAGGGAGTCTGAATGCCTAAATATTTGGTCTTAACAAAATTTTTCGGTTTCATATAATTTAATGAAGTTATGAAAAAGTGGGCGTGGCAGTGGGCGGATTTCAAAAATTTTTACACTTGTACTGTATCTTTTTCTCAGAAGCCCAGATATGAAATTTCATCGTCCTAGCTCAAAATTTAAGGACCAAAAAGCGGTGACATACGGACGGACGGACGGTCATCGCTCAATCGATTTCGCTATTGATGCTGATCACGACTTTATAGGGTCTATCTCGATTATTTCTCTATGTTACAAACTATGTGTCAAACTTAATATACCCTTAGGATAGGGTATAAACATACAGAAAAGCTACAATCCGTCTGTAACGGATCGTCTAATACCCTATCCTATCTCTACAAAGTGGGCGTGGCCAAATTGCATTTCGTACTCAAATATGGCTATAACCTCGATCGTTTGAGGATGTTACATATAAAATTTTATCAAAATCTGTTTTTTGGTGAAAACGCCCCCAAAAAGTGGGCGTGGCCAAAACTGTTCTACGGG
Organism: Xylota sylvarum; assembly: GCA_905220385.1. NCBI lineage: Eukaryota > Metazoa > Arthropoda > Insecta > Diptera > Syrphidae > Xylota > Xylota sylvarum. The sequence continues at coordinate 61,612,220 of LR999957.1, read as the reverse complement.
TGAATTGTAGGGAATCTGAATACCTAAATATTTGGACTTAACAAAATTTTTCGGTTTCATATAATTTAGTGAAGTTATACAAAAGTAGGCGTGGCAGTGGGCGGATGTAAAAACAATTTACACTTCTACTGTATATTTTCGTCAGAAGCGCAGATATGAAATTTCAGCGTCCTAGTTAAAAATTTAAGGTCCAAAAATCGGTTTTATGATGAAAACGCCCCCAAAATGTGGGCGTGGCCAAAACTTTTGTATGAGTGGATTGTAGGGAGTCTGAATACCTAAATATTTGGTCTTAACAAAATTTTTCGGTTTCATATAATTTAATGAAGTTATGAAAAAGTGGGCGTGGCAGTGGGCGGATGTAAAAACAATTTACACTTCTACTGTATCTTTTCGTCAGAAGCCCAGATATGAAATTTCAGCGTCCTAGTTAAAAATTTAAGGTCCATAAATCGGTTTTATGATGAAAACGCCCCCAAAAAGTGGGCGTGGCCAAAACTTTTGTATGAGTGGATTGTAGGGAGTCTGAATACCTAAATATTTGGTCTTAACAAAATTTTTCGGTTTCATATAATTTAATGAAGTTATGAAAAAGTGGGCGTGGCAGTGGGCGGATTTAAAAAAAATTTACACTTGTACTGTATCTTTTTCTCAGAAGCCCAGATATGAAATTTCATCGTCCTAGCTCAAAATGTAAGGCCCAAAAAGCGGTGACAATCAATTTCGCTATTGATGCTGATCACGAATATATATACTTTATAGGGTCTATCTCGATTATTTCTCTATGTTACAAACTATGCGTCAAACTTAATATACCCTTAGGATAGGGTATAAACATACAGAAAAGCTACAATCGTCTAATACCCTATCCTATCTCTACAAAGTGGGCGTGGCCAAATTGCATTTCGTACTCAAATATGGCTATAACCTCGAACGTTTGAGGATGTTACACATAAAATTTTATCAAAATCTGTTTTTTGATGAAAACGCCCCCAAAAAGTGGGCGTGGCCAAAACTGTTCTACGGGTGAATTGTAGGGAATCTGAATACCTAAATATTTGGACTTAACAAAATTTTTCGGTTTCATATAATTTAGTGAAGTTATAAAAAAGTAGGCGTGGCAGTGGGCGGATGTAAAAAAAATTTACACTTCTACTGTATCTTTTCGTCAGAAGCCCAGATATGAAATTTCAGCGTCCTAGTTAAAAATTTAAGGTCCAAAAATCGGTTTTATGATGAAAACGCCCCCAAAAAGTGGGCGTGGCCAAAACTGTTCTATGGGTGAATTGTAGGGAATCTAAATACCCAAATATTTGGTCTTAACAAAATTTTTCGGTTTCATATAATTTAGTGAAGTTATAAAAAAGTAGGCGTGGCAGTGGGCGGATGTAAAAAAATTTTACACTTCTACTGTATCTTTTTCTTGGAAGCCCAGATATGAAATTTCTGCGTCCTAGTTAAAAATTTAAGGCCCAAAAATCGGTTTTGTGATGGAAACGCCCCCAAAAAGTGGGCGTGGCCAAAACTTTGGTATGGGTGGATTGTAGGGAATCTGAATGCCTAAATATTTGGTCTTAACAAAATTTTTCGGTTTCATATAATTTAGTGAAGTTATGAAAAAGTGGGCGGATTTAAAAAATTTTTACACTTGTACTGTATCTTTTTCTCAGAAGCCCAGATATGAAATTTCATCGTCCTAGCTCAAAATTTAAGGCCCAAAAAGCGGTGACATACGGACGGACGGACGGACGGTCGGTCATCGCTCAATCGATTTCGCTATTGATGCTGATCACGAATATATATACTTTATAGGGTCTATCTCGATTATTTCTCTATGTTACAAACTATGTGTCAAACTTAATATACCCTTAGGATAGGGTATAAACATGTCTCCAGACCATTGTGTAAAGAAGAAGGAGCTATTGAGCGAATGGGAATGAATTTCGACCGCAACTCATCTCACCACTCAGCAGAAGTGAGAAGGCGTTTAGGAGTCATAGATTTTATAGCATCTGCGGGCTGGCTGGATTTCGAAAGCGTCACGGTATTCCTTACAAAAACATGTGTGGTTAAGACTTTTCTTGACAAGCTACCCAAAATTGTAGCAGTTTATGATCTTGACTGCATTTACAACGTAGATGACAAAGGTCTCTTTTTCAGAGCTTGGTGATAAATAAATAAATAGCTATTACATACATATGTACACTGTTGCCGTTTTGACTGTTTTCCAGTCAGATCTGACTGAAATAAACTTCACAATAATGTGCATGTATCTATACGTGAATGAAAATCGATTCTGTTATCGTTTATCAATTATCGACACTCGCAATAAGGGCCTGTGTTATTTTTATTTCGCAGAAAATTTATTTATGATCTTTTTGCAATGTACTGTACTGTACTGCCTGTATTAGAATGAATTTTTAGACGCTATGTGTGCTATTCTTATTGTTTTTTTTTTTTTAAACTAAATTTAATGTACGAGTATATACAAGTACATACATACATATGTGCAAATATCAAAGAAAATGAATTCTATATTACTTTTATATCGAATAAAATGTTTTCTTGGCTGGATTTTTAGCTGGTTTTGTGCTTAAATTTTTTTGACCGGTTTTTAGTTTTTGACTGTTTTTTTTCAGTCAAATCTGACTGCAAGGACAAAAAAACGGCAACTCTGCATATGTATGTATGTATTTGTTTTCAGAATTGATGTTTTATTTAAATTTTGGGCTTTTGAGAAGGAGAAGCAGGACAAGTGAAAACATTTTTAATATTCGCCACTGACACACCCACTATTTCATAACTTTACTTTTATACATGAAATCGAAAAATTTTGTGAGGACCAAATATTTAGACATTCAGATTGTTTACAATTCACCCATACATTGTCTTTAATGACGTCCACTTATGAGGCGATTTTGATGTAAATCGAAGTAAGGAGGATAGGGTATCACACATTCTAAACGGATTATAGCTCTTCTGCATGTTTTCCCCTCTGTTACCTTTCAACTTTTCGACATAATTACTTTCTTATATGGAAATATAGTCGAAAATAGGAAAAAATTGCATACTCAACATGGTCCCGTGAAATAAGGTCGCAGGTAATAAAGTCGATTCGACGAATGATGAAGCCTTGAATTTTAACAGTGTCCAGATTATAAGTCTTAAGAGAACCATACAGGGTATCCTCTACTTATCGCCTTTAACATTCTAGGAACAGAATGGTGCTACAATATTCCATCTTAAGAAAAAGGAGACCACTTAGAAACCAGTGTAGTCAACGTGTTTTGGCTGTTTGAACTACATCCACTTCTTGGTACAACTCATAGAGTTCGCGGTTGTATCTACTCCTCCATTCGCCCTCCTCGCATACGCGACCGAATATCCGACGAAGAATTTTTCTCTCAAAAGTATACAAAATTTCTTTTGCTTTCCTGTTTATCGTCTAACACTCGGCTCCATACAGCACAACTGAAAGTATCAAAGATTTGTAGAGCATGCATTTCGCCGAGTTAGGAGTTTTCAGCCCATTTGTTTCGCTAAAACGAAGTACATAGCGGTTTCCTAGGGTAAGTCTTCGTCGAATCTCGACAAAGGTGTGATTCGTGGAGTTGATATATACTCCGAGGTAGGTAAACTCCTTAACCACTTCAAAGTTACTGTTGCCAACAGTGACGTTTTATCCTAGGCGGTGGACAGTTGCTTCTTTCTTTATTGATAACATGTACTTGGTTTTTTCCCCATTCACTTTAAGGCCAACTCGTTTCGCCAGTTCTTCAATTGCCGTAAAAGCCTCTAACACCTTCCGCACTATCTGTCCCAGCACGAGGTTTAAGAAGTCACATGATAGTGCATCTCCTTGCCGAAATTCGGTGCATGTTTGGAATTGTTCGTAGGAACTGTTTCCGAAGGTGCCGTGAAATAACGCCAAACAAAATAAGGTCAAATCTTAAAAATTAGTCTTATTTCGCTTTGTGAAATTGAAATAAGGCCAAATTTTTACGTTTGGCTTTATTACACTTTGTGAAAGTGAAATAAGGCCAAACGAATTCATTAATCTAAAGTGAAATAAAGCCAAATGCTAGAATTTTGCTCCAGTTATGGCAAAAGAGGTATCGAACCTATGTACCGACATGAGTAAAATTTTGCATTATGTCACTTACATATATGCATAAATAGTGCAATATCTATGGGGGGACATGCTGCCCCCCTGCAACCCCTCTGCTTGGGGTCACTGTTGGATTTGGGGTAGGTGCGAGGTAGGGTATATGCAAAGTTTCTTTAAATCCATGCAAAGCATGTGAAACCTGGATATAAAGAATCTTTGTATATACCCGACCTCGCACCTACCTCAAATCTAACAGTGACCAACAGTGGCAGGGGGGCAACATGCCCCACTAGTTATTCCACTGTTTATGCCTATACATATGTATGTAAGTGACATAAAGCAAAATATGACTAATGTTCGGGTAAGCAAAATTACCAAATGGGCGCCAACTGAGCCCAAAGTGCAATATTGGGTTATTTCACTTTGGTAAAGTGAAATAAGGTCAAATGGTGAAATATGGCCTTATTTCACTATTTCAAAATAAAATGAATGGATGGTGAATACACAGCGGAGTCTCACGCACAGGCGCTCTTTGTAGGCTCTGGCTACTCCAGTCGTGCTAAGGTTTCCAACGCTGAATTTATTTTTCTGGGCGGTTTGCAGCTTCTTCTCGTTGGATGAACAAGAAAATGGTCAGAGTCGACGTTTGCCCCTCTGAAAGTTAAAATACACAAATGATATAAATTTACAAGTACCACATACAATGCTGGAAATAAGTATACAAATTTACAATTCTTTCAAATAATTCGAAAACAAAAGGTGAAACAAATTGAAATCCATTTAATGTCGTAAATACTTTTTACGTTTTTATTTTGTAGCAAAAAAGAATTGAATTTATTAGGTCCTGTTTTCAAGTTAATTCAAAAAATTTTAAATTTCTGTTGGAAAAAAGTATAATAACCTGCCGGTATAAAAGTAATTTTAAATGAAATGAAAAAACTGCAATCAAGTCGCATATACAATGAAAAACTAATAATTGGTTTTAGAAGTTTCCTCCATTTGATTTAATTACATCGAGAAGACCACGAGGCATATTAACAACAAGATTGTTAAGTGTGCTATGATTCTATGCTTCAATTCAGCAACAGTTATAATTTCTAGCATTGCCTTATTATAGACATTTCTTGCAAGAGTCGATCAAATATTCTCCATCTGGTTTAAGTTCGTACTCAATGCAGGCCAGTCCAGTAATTGTTTAGCCCTGCCTAATCTTTTTTTCCCATAATTTTCCATTCCAGACTTCAAAAAAAGTACAAATAACACATTTGGAGACCGTCCTAATTTCTCTCCGATATCTTTCTGTGACAATCCCGCCTCTTTAAGATCCAAAATGCGTAGCTGTTCAACATCACTAAGATGACGTTCTCCTGGTATAACGAACTGTTGTTATACCCTATCCTAAGGGCATATTAAGTTTGACACATATGTAGTTTGTAACATAGAGACATATATATTCTTATATATATTCTTGATCAGGATCAATGATGACCGTCCGTATGTTACCGCTTTTTGGGCCTTAAATTTTTAGGTAGGAGGATGAAATCTAATATCTGGGCTTCTGAGAAAAAGATGCAGTACAAGTGTAAACATTTTTAAAATCTGCCCACTGCCACGCCCACTTTTTCATAACTTCACTAAATTATATGAAACCGAAAAATTGTGTTGAGACCAAATATTTAGGCATTCAGATTCCCTACAATTCACCCATACAAAAGTTCTAGTCACGCCCACTTTTTAGGGGCGTTTTTATCAAAAAACCGTTTTTCATGAAATTTTACATGTAGCATCCTCAAACGTTCGACGTTGTAGCCATATTTGAGTACAAAATGCAATTTGGCCACGCCCACTTTATAGAAAGGAGGATAGGGTATCATACGATCTGTTCCAGGCGGATTTTAGCTTTTCTGTATATTTGTTTATCAGTTGCTTGTATTTGTTTTCAATCAATCATTATTATTCTTATCTCTTAATATGGTTACAATATTATTGTAGTCCCACAGTATCAAAAGCGCATGCACCAGCGATGATGCTGGATCAGAGCTTCCCAAGAAGCAAGGTAGTAGTAATAGAAGCGTCTGTATCAATTAGCACTAATGCTTTGGTTGATTTCATCCAGGAACCGTGGGTCCTTAGGGACAACAGCATAGCGGGATTAAGAGCAGAGAATTATACGGTTTTCTTTGGTAAAGAACTAGGTAGACCCAGGGCCTGTATTCTTGCCAAGAACAATCTTAAATTGTTTCTTCTATCCAATTTCGACGATCCTGACTTCGTCTGCGTTTGGAACGAGGCAATGAGAAATCAGCTAACGCTTATCATGTAGCATGGGCAACAGCGATACTAATGTCCGCGGTGAGTGTCTATTTGATTAGTTAATAGAAACTGACTCGTAATTTGTAAAAATGGATCAGATCCCTCATTTATTACTATCTACAGGCAGGAAGTCATTGGCGTAACCTTTGTCTCGAATTCCCCTAATAGCGTCAAGTTCTAGATGGTTCAGTTCAGTTCAGTATTGACTTCAGTACTCCCTAAAAATCTGTCTTTAGAAACCTGTTGTGAAACACACTGTTCACACTGTGTATAATATTGCCAAACACACTGTGTGAGCGCACACATTGCCCAGCTATTGTCCATGAACTTCTTTCTCTTCTGTTCTTTCTGTGATCCTGATGTCAAGGATAGACAGAGTATAATTTTTAAAGCACTCTAGAAAAAGGTCGTAGCCAAGCCATAGACAGCGGGCCTTCCCTTCCCTAGAAATCAATAATTGAATATTAAAAACGGCCGCAGCCAAGCATAGACAACGGACTTTATAAATAAATAAATATCTTGTAAAACAAATCGGCCTTTTAAATTACTCTTCCTTTGATATACGAAGGAAGCATGGCGCCAATTGTAACAGACCCAATGAGAACGGATTGTGATATTTATAATGCGAAGTTGAAAAGTCATATCAACAAGTTTGCTTTACCCCAGCCGCATTCACCATTGGACGTAGATCAGATGGTGGACGCAATCACAGCAGCAGTGAATTTAGCCTTACGTAAAGTCTGCCCAATCAGTAGACACGGGTAAGCCTTCGTGGTGAAATTCTGAATTAAGTAAGCTTCGACGTGAAGGTAGGAAGTTTTTTAATCAAGCAAAGCGCTCTATGGTCCCACTTGACTGGGATCTCTACAAAAGCAGTTAAGTTAGAGGTTAGGAAATCACAAATATATCTTTTCTGTGGAAATATAGAAAAGATTAGTGATACATCCCGGATTAGGAAGATCTTATCTAAATCTCCAATTATTCTTAGTAACATTAAGAAACCTGATGTCCAGCAAGGAAACTTTAGAGCTTCTTATGGATACCCATTTTCCTGGTAGCAAAACAGAGACAGTAGACAATTTACCAATTTACAATTTACCCAGTGTACAGTGTAAATTACTGCCAGAGGACGTTGTCACCCCCAAGAAAATACAGTGGGCAGTGCACAGCTTCCTACCGTATAAATCTGCTGGTCACGATGGTATCTTTCCAGTGGAATTACAGCAAGGTTTTGATATTTTAAGCCCGTGGCTCCACACTATCTTTAGGAGTTGTTTAAACTTTGGCTACACCCCTAAATCCTGGATGAGAGCCAAAATTATCTATATACCGAAAGCCGGTAAGGCCTCTCATGCATCCCTTAAAGACTTCTGCCCAATCAGCCCATCATTCTTTCTGCTGAAGACTCTGGGAAGGCTAATCGACGTCCACATCTTAATATATAAAATAGAGTGACGTTAGTTACTACGCTTATAACTCAAGAACGCCTGGACCGATTTCGATAATTCGCACCAATTCGGACTGGACCAAACAAGAAGAATACCCAACAAAAATTTCCATCTGTGGGTTTGGTAAGAAAACGAGAGAGAGAAATATTTTAGTTAAGATTGTAGTTTTAATAGCTTTTCAATTTATTCGTTTTAATAAAAACTGACAACACTTTTATCGGTTTGATGGTATCAGGTAGTTTGCTAAAAATTGTGAGTTTGTAAATGCTATTATTGTAAAGAATTTTCTAAAGTGATTTTGGTTATTAAGATTATGATATTAAATTATGAACATCATTAGTTTTAACAAAACCCTATATGTAATAGTGGAGTTGCGTTAACGTAACAACTTTTAGTTGCTGAAACAAAACAAAACTATTATAGGGCCGACTTTCCTTAATTTTTGTTTAAACTGAAGTTTATCCGTTTCGTTTTATTGCTCAAAATCATTTTATGAACAGTAAACTAGCATCTTAAAATGTCCAAGTCGGTATGGAAGTATGTATGCAGATTTGCTGCAAATAAAAAAAAACGATTATGGGACCTAAGGCCGACGCCTTAGGTACACCAAGATTTATATCACGCAGCTTACTATAACAAACTGTAGCCAGTTAATTAATGAAGCCAATGAATTATTTAATTAGATTGAAAATCCTACAGGTAGATCCACTGAAGAAAGCCGAAAGGAAATCATTCATTGAGAAACAACTCCCTTAAGCTTCTTTTGGATACAGTATTCCCCGGTTGTTGCAAAGTTACACTCTAAATATTAATCAACACAACCAAATCGCTAATAAAAAGTCTCAATTCAGAGATAAAAGTCCTTTGGATTATAGACTCATGCTGCCTGATGGGATGATTCCTTTAGAAATTCTGAAGTCTTTGGACATTATTCTCATATGTATATCTTCAAGGAAAGTATAGATTTAGTACACAAACCCAAATTGTGGAGGAAGGTGAAGGTGTCTTTATTCTCATTTCGTGAAAATATGTAGTAATTTCACATTATCTATTTGTACGGTAATATTTATTTATTTATTTCTTCATCCCGTCAGCAAAAATCTTGAGTTCTTAACTCAGAAATCACAAATACCTTTCAACAAGCTGTCAAAAGAGTGCTTCCTAATCCACAATACTCATCGGTAAGGAAGCGTATCCGACAGATCCCGTCGGATTCCACGATAGGGGTGAATGACTTCATTTGCTGAAAGCATGTCTTTTCCCCAATACCCTTTTTTTATACCCTATCCTAAGGGTATATTAAGTTTGACACATAGTTTGTAACATAGAGAAATAATCGAGATAGACCCTATAAAGTATATATATTCGTGATCAGCATCAATAGCGAAATCGATTGAGCGATGACCGTCCGTCCGTCCGTATGTCACCGCTTTTTGGGCCTTAAATTTTGAGCTAGGACGATGAAATTTCATATCTGGGCTTCTGAGAAAAAGATACAGAACAAGTGTAAAAATTTTTGAAATCCGCCCACTGCCACGCCCACTTTTTCATAACTTCACTAAATTATATGAAACCGAAGAATTTTGTTAAGACCAAATATTTAGGCATTCAGATTCCCTACAATCCACCCATACAAAAATTTTGGCCACGCCCACTTTTTGGGGGCGTTTTCATCACAAAACCGATTTTTGGGCCTTAAATTTTTAACTAGGACGCTGAAATTTCATATCTGGGCTTCTGAGAAAAAGATACAGTACAAGTGTAAAAAATTTTTACATCCGCCCACTGCCACGCCTACTTTTTTATAACTTCACTAAATTATATGAAACCGAAGAATTTTGTTAAGACCAAATATTTGGGTATTTAGATTCCCTACAATTCACCCATAGAACAGTTTTGGTCACGCCCACTTTTTGGGGGCGTTATCATCAAAAAACCTATTTTGATAAAATTTTACATGTAACAACCTCAAACGTTCGACATTATAGCTATATTTGAGTACAAAATGCAATTTGGCCACGCCCACTTTATAAAGAGTAGGATAGGGTATCAGACGATCCGTTCCAGACGGATTGTAGCTTTTCTGTATGTTTTTATTTCTTCTAAAGGTTGGACCTGTTGGTTTCTTTTTAAAAAAAAAACACTGTTCAATATTTTAACGATTGTTACTTTATTGAATAGAGTTGATCTTTCGATTAATCTATATATATATAAAAAATTGTTGCATTTTTTTTTATATGGACAAAATCAGAGGTGACATAAAAAGTCATAACTCACGAACGCTTCGATCAATTTCTTTCAAACTTTAGATAAACCAGCCACATGACCATGCCAACAAACCCTAAATTTGATCAAATTCGGTTTGACCGTTCGTGAGTTATAAAGTTACAACGCACTTGCAACAATTTTTTTATATATATATAGAGGTTCATACCAAAACACAAAACACACGAGCGAAGCCGGGAGGATCAGCTAGTTAGAACTAAATTAGATAGTAATCTCCTATCGATATCCCAACACACGTATCGCAAGGGAAAATCGGTAGAGACTGATTTACATTCGTTGGTAGGAATCATCGAGACATCTTTTGAAAACAAGGATTTCACAATGGTGTTCTTCCTTAATATAAGGAACTTTCAATAATGTCAAAACAGAAGTTATATCATATCTGCTGCACTTCTTGACCTGAAGGTTGACAACTATCTTTGTTATTGGATCGAGCATATGCTCAAAAGCAGGCTTATCCATGCTGAGCTAGTGTGCTGTCCAAGCAGAAGGTCGATGTACAGGAGTACCCCCCAGTGGGAGCATTATCACCACTATCGTGGCTCATGGTAGTGAATGAGATACTCCTAATCTTAGATAAAGAGGGGTTCAGTGTTATAGCTTATGTGGACGACATTGCCAGATGGCTGGATGCTGTCGGAATAGGGTAGGCACTGATTGGCGTCAACCTGGCGACATCCAGTGCTGTAACTGTTACTGCGCATCAATTGTGCTTATTTTACCTCCTAGTCTTAGCCATCGGGTACTGGTTGGGGTCCATCCGCACCCAACTTGCTGAACTTATAAGCGCGAGTGTTGAACAGGAGAAAATAGCAGCACTATAAATACGACAGCGGACGAACTCTCTCGATGGAGTCAACAGTGGCGTCACAGCTTCAAACGGAAGCATAACACTTTATCTGGGCTACTTCGACATATTCGGAGCTCAGGACGATAAAGATTTCCAAGAATAAGTCAGGTTTTTGGAAAAGAGATGGTGGCGGATGAGCCCTTATTGGGCCAACGGCAGCGCTCACATCCCCGGGTTACAGACATCGGTTTAAAACCGGCCCCTCGTCCTAGGGGTTTCAAAAAAATGGAACTGGGGGTTGTGCCGTCGGGGTAACTTCCTTACCACGTAAAAAAATTCCAGTTATGAGAGAGACACAAGCCTCGGATTATGGACCCCCTCATTTAATACTCAGATTATAAACTTATACAGATAGTCATCTGGGCTCTCTCTTTCGACCCTCAAGCTAAAACGCACCAGAAAACAGCTGTTTTTCCCCGTCGCTCTTTAGGTGTATAGGTGCTTCAATGCAAATCATATGGGACCTCACGCACACATTCTTTGAGCGAAGGGGAACCCATGGGCGCAGCCATCTTGGTGTCTTGGTGTTACCACCAGGGAATTTTGTTTGTTCCTATTCGTTATTATTTGAAAGTGTTATAACTATTAAACGAAAGGAGTATGACAATATCTAATTGCAGCATTGAATTCAGTGCAATAAGATGAATCAATTGACATACACAACAATACTGTAGAATTTATTTATAGCTATTCTGGTGAATTTCTCGGAACAAAACAAAAAGGAAATTTATCTCTCAATTTTCCAACACATGCAAAACTTAGTTCACACTGAAGGAAATTTAATCAGCTGATGCCTGTAATATATTATTCACATGTATTCACGGATAGAGAACCATGGGAGAGGATTTAGGCTCCGCCCATTTGAGGCTTTTAGAGGGCAGGGGATGACAAGACGACTATCTGTATTAATCTGTGATTTAATATCACGACCCGGAAAGTCCACGGACTACGATTTAAGAGTATGCACCTGGAACGTACGTACACTGTACACTCCAGGTGCTATTCAAAAACTTGAATCTGTCCTCACGCGGTACAAGGCAGATATTACCGCGATCCAGGAGATACGATGGATAGGATCAGGTATGCAAAAACGAAAAGATTGCGACATTTATTACAGCTGCCACAAAAGACTGCACATGTTAGGATGCGGATTCGTCGTGGGAAATCGGCTTCGCTCAATGATAATTGACTTTAAGCCGATCAATGATCGCCTGGCTGTGATCCGCATCAAGGCAACATTCCAAAATATCAGCATAATATGTGCACATGCCCCTACCGACGAAGCTGAAGACTCTATCAAGGAGGAGTTTTATGACCTCCTGGACGGAGCCTACGGAGCCTGTCCGGAGTATGATGTCAAAGTCATACTCGGGGACTTCAATGCCAAAATCGGTAAGGAAAACATCTTCGGCGGATTAGTTGGAAGGCACAGCCTCCACGAAACGACAACAGACAACGGCTTCCTGCTAATCGATTTTGCAGCAGCTCGTAATACGGTGATAAGTAGCACTAGGTTTCCAAACCTACGAATCCACACAGCAACCTGGCGCTCTCCAGATGGTCGAACCACCAACCAAATCGAGAACGTGCTAATAGATACGAGGCACGCATCCAACATTCTGAATGTGCAAACTTTCAGAGGAGTAAACGTCGACTCTGACTATTTTCTTGTTGCAGCTAAATTCAGAGCTCGACTATCCAACGAGAAGAAGCTGCAGGCCGCCCAGAAAAATAAATTCAACGACTGGAGTAGCCAGAGTCTACAGAGAGCGCCTGAGCGAGAGACTCTCCGCTGTGCATTCACCATCCACACCCGACAACAATCTGTGGAACCAGTATCGCGACATCATCAAAGTGGTAGCAGAGACCACCATAGGCTACCAGCCACCACCCAAAAAGAGCCCTTGATATGATGATGAATGCGTGCGTCGGAAAAAGGTAACAGAAAATGCACGCAAGCGCTGCAGCGCAAAACAATGGCAGCGAGAGAAGAGTATCGAGCCAGAAGAAGGGAGGAGAAGAAGATCCTGCGTAAGAAGAAAAGGGCGCACGCAGTCTCCCAGCTCAAGGATATCGAAGTGTCACTCGATAGGAACAACATCCGGATGTTTTTTAGGAAAACCAAGCAACTGGCAGCTGGCTTCAAGCCCGGAACGCAGGCTCTTCGAAACAGTGAAGGAAACCTAGTCACCGAAGCACAGGGAATAGTTGATGTTTTTAAGCAGCATTTCCAGCAGCTACTTAATGGTGGAGAGATAGTGCCATTTTACTTACTCGTACTATGTACTCTTATAATACACAATTATTTCACAATATGTGTATGATTGGTATTATGTAAACAATATTTTGTGATTATTCCTGTACAACAGATGCATATAGTCCAAGGTTGAATAGAGAAAATTTTTACAAACAATTGTGGCGGTTAAAAAAGTTATTCTTCTTCTATTAACAAAAAGAAGAACATTTTTGAAATTATACCGAAAGGGCAGAATTTTATTTAGATTACATTGGGCTAATACCGGACAAGATGTTGGGTTCCAATCAGCCAAACATGACTTCCGACGAAATTATTAAAAAAAATGACATGGTAGACAAATTAAAAGAAAATCAGTCAAGTCGCCAAATTATAGAAAGACCGACTATAGGACAGTCAAACAACGGCAAGTGGATGAAAATCGGCGGAAAATCGGTGTGCAAATCTAAAAAAATTGAGAGGCATGTGAAAAGGCTAGCTTATTGGACTGAAATTTTTTCGACTACCATAATTCACGGAAAGATGAACGCTGATGTTGCAGGAGTGCAGCTTGTTCAAGTTGTGGTATCTTCATAGATAAGAACAGGATACTTATTTTCTGAGAGTATCTCCGGATGGTCTTATTAATAATATTGTTATCTAAATACCTTACTAAAGTAGGCGTAGCAATTCTTACGATAATGTCGAAAGTTTGAGGATGTTACATGCAACATTTCATTAAAATCAGTTTTAGATGAAAACGCCCCAAAAAAACACAAATAATGTATGGGTGAATTGGAAGCAATTAAAATATCTTAATAGTTTGCTTTAATAAAATTTTCAAGTAGAATAGTGAAGGTTTGAAAAAATGTATGGGAGTGGATGGATTTCAAAATTTTATACAATTATTCGGCTTTTCCTTACGAAAAAATTTATATGTATTTATTGCTTACTTTTTTAACACATTTCAGAAAATTACTATATTAATATTACCTACATATGTATATAAAGGTAATTTGATGTAAGAAAAAAAAAGCAAAACCAAACTAATTCCCTGCATGAGTCTATTTTGATAACAGTGATGGGATCAACTGAATTGAAAGAAAGTTAAAGCTTATTACTTATATTTCTTACTTGTTTGAACTACTACTGTAGTATGCTATAAAAAGGTCGAAATAAATAGCAAAAATATGAAATTATTCATAAAATACGAAAATTAAATTTTTCATATTTTGCTGTGAGGCAAAATTAAAATCCCATACACAATTAAAGCTCGCCCTAATACTAGCAAGGAAAGATATCCATACATTCCAACAAAACTACTTCATTCATATTGTTGCCCAGCAACGCAAATATAAACAAAAATTAAACTTAGAACTACACCCTACTATAACCAGTCAGTTTAATTTCGAAAAAAAAAAGTCTAGTTTATATTTTAACCCACTGGTTGTTCTCTAAGCTATGTGTATGTTCGACCCTAAGGTTGAGGTTTGGGTGGTGGCCTCTTAAGTAAGTAAAGTAAGTAAGGACGACATTGCCATAGCGATTTCAGGGAAGTTTCTTCTTACAGTTAGAGACATAACGGAGTCTACTCTAAATAAACTAGCAAAGTGGACGGATACCGTCGGTCTCGGAGTTAATCCGTCGAAGACCGAACTAGTATTGTTCACAAGAAAGTATAAAATACCACATATATCTCCTCCAAAACTCAAGGGTATTGAATTGCAATTTGCAAATTGCATTTGTGTTATTTTAGATAAAGAACTCAGTTGGAAACTGAATATACAAGACCATGCTAGGAAGGCCTTGGTTGCCCTCTATTCACGTAGGAAGGCCCTAGGCCCAAACTGGGGCCCATCCTTATGAACGGAGTACTAGTCTGGTGGACGGCAGTGGACAAGAAAAGCAACATTGCAATACTCGAGAAAGTTCAAAGGTTATCCTGCATCGGCTTAACGGGCACCCTTAGAACTATGAACTCCTACAAGTACACTAGAAACTATGTTCCATCATTTTCCTGTTAATATCTTTGGGAGGCTGATGGCTAAAACAGCACTACGGCTTAGGGAATCCTCGCAAACATCCAAAACGGCCGTAATACTATTCCTAGTAATTCGGAATACATTGTCCTGTATCTGGACTTTGACAGCAAATATAGAATCAGGATTCCTAGCAGAAGTGCTTGGGAATCGGAAGAAATTTTAAACGAATCTGCGACAGAGATTTACAGAGATTTATTCAAGACATCGTCTGGCACAGGTGCGGGAGTATACTCCAGTGTATTGGACATGCGCATCGCCACTCGACTGCCCGACCTCTGTATTGTTTCTTAAGCAGAAGTCTCAGCAGTCCGTGCAGCGCAACTGTTTTCTATATAAAACGTAGTACATATTCCAACAGATATCATATAGCCAAGGTAAACTAAATATGAAATTTTATCAAAATCGTTAGAGCGGTTTTCGATAAAATTCATTTTTACTGAAATCGGCCCTAAGTAAAGTACCTACCCTTAATTTTGAGGTTAGAATTCCGATTTCACTTCAGATTGTGATCCTACGGACTCTAAATAGTAAATATGACGATTGAAGCAGATCCGTCCATCCATTTAAACTGCATTCGAGCTTACGGACAAATAGACACGCACACAGAATTGGCGAACCCACTTTTTCAAACTTCTCTATCATAGTAATGTCATGTTTGATTAAAATTTCGAATTCGAAATGTTTCAAGGAGGTAATACTTGCCCTATACAGTGGGTGATCAAATTATTACGGCCACTAGAAATAATTATTTTTATACCCTATCCTAAGGGTATATTAAGTTTGACACATAGTTTGTAACATAGAGAAATAATCGAGATAGACCCTATAAAGTATATATATTCGTGATCAGCATCAATAGCGAAATCGATTGAGCGATGACCGTCCGTCCGTCCGTATGTCACCGCTTTTTGGACCTTAAATTTTGAGCTAGGACGATGAAATTTCATATCTGGGCTTCTGAGAAAAAGATACAGTACAAGTGTAAACATTTTTGAAATCCGCCCACTGCCACGCCCACTTTTTCATAACTTCACTAAATTATATGAAACCGAAAAATTTTGTTAAGACCAAATATTTAGGCATTCAGATTCCCTACAATCCACCCATACAAAAGTTTTGGCCACGCCCACTTTTTGGGGGTGTTTTCATCACAAAACCGAGTTTTGGGCCTTAAATTATTAACTAGGACGCTGAAATTTCATATCTGGGCTTCCAAGAAAAAGATACAGTACAAGTGTAATTTTTTTTTACATCCGCCCACTGCCACGCCTACTTTTTTATAACTTCACTAAATTATATGAAACCGAAAAATTTTGTTAAGACCAAATATTTAGGTATACAGATTCCCTACAATTCACCCATAGAACAGTTTTGGTCACGCCCACTTTTTGGGGGCGTTTTCATAAAAAAACCGATTTTGATAAAATTTTACATTTTTACATATTTTATAAACGGACATATTATTTTTAATATTTTTGTCTTTAATTTTTTTTAAATATTAGGAGATATTTATAAACTAATTAAAAAAGTTATTTCTCTTTTTTTAACGGATAAAATTTTTAAAAAAATTAATATTTTGTTACACCTCCTCTAGCGGATATAACAACCTTAACCCTTTGTGGCATACTTTTTTTTTTTAAGCAGTTATTTTGTATTGTTTCACTTCTGTGCCACACTTCTATTATGCGTTCTATTAAAGCCCGCTTATTAGTGATTTTTTTCTTCCCTATTTCGCTCTTCATAAGCTCGCAAAGATTTTCTATGGGATTCAGGTCTGTAGAGTTCCCTGGCCATTCCAATACATCTACACCCTTTTCTTCCAAAAAGGCAGTCACTGTTTTGGCTTTATGACATGGTGCAGAGACGTGCATAAACACAAAATTGCCGTTTGGAAATATTCCGTAGTTTGTGGCAACATTTTTGTTGATGGCCGTAATAGTTTGATCACCCACTTTAGGTGTAATTACCGGACATAATATGCTGAAATATCATACAATGAAGATAAAACTTAGCACGGAGGATTTGTACAGAGGTTGAGGTGACGAGTAATACATGATGATACTCCACGCTTCCCCTGTCACTGCCCAGCACTCTGTCACAAAAAAGTACAGTTATGGGAAGACATTTCCTCCAAGACTTAGAAAAATTTTCAAAAAGGTCCTTAAAAAATTGCATAAATTCATTATCCCCTCGGGATGGTTTGAAACTCCATAAGTTTTTCACAGGTGCTATAATATGAGAGCAATAACCACTAGGCCATCACAAATGATCTACCATTAAGCATTACCATTAACCCATTAACCTCACCTAACCTAAGTTAACCTAACTGTACTGAACTTTTGAGTGTTGCATACCCCAACTTGTCTTTAACAGACCATCAAGAATAGCTACTATAGTTCCTATAAAACCTTTTATATAATGAGCTAAGTATGTATGTACATAATATGTACTTAGATGGATATTTTTATATATATACATATGTATATGTACTTTTTTTTCCTAGTCTATTGTATTTAAAGTAGTTCTAGTCATTAGCTGTAAGTAGACCTTTAACAGCCATGTTGAAAACGTATGTCGGGAGCAAACGTATAAAACAAATACAGAAAAGCTACAATCCGTCTGGAACGGATCGTATGATACCCTATCCTCCTTTCTATGTAGCCCCTATAAAGTGGGCTATAACGTCTAAGGTTTGAGGTTGTTAAATGTAAAATTTCATCAAAATTGGTTTTTTGATGAAAACGCCCCCAAAAAGTGGGCGTGATCAAAAATGTTCTATGTGTGAATTGTAGGGAATCTGAATACCTAAATATTTGCTATTAACAAAATTTTTCGGTTTCATATAATTTAGTGAAGTTATGAAAAAGTAGGCGTGGCAGTGGGCGGATTTATAAATTGTTACACTTGTACTGTGTCTTTTTCTCAGAAGCCCAGATATGAAATTTCATCCTCCTAGCTCAAAATTTAAGGCCCAAAAAGCAGTGACATACGGACGGACGGACGGTTATCGCTCAATCGATTTCGTTATTGATGCAGATCACGAATATAAGTTAATACTTTGAATACAAACATTCGTTGACATTATCTTACCACACCTGACCATTGGAATACACGCTATTATCAAGACAGATAACACATTGGATACCCACACCCGAGTATTCGAATAATAGAACTCGATGCCCTTATTTTTTACCAATAAAGATTTTTTTGTAGTCTTAGTATTTTGTATTTATACCCTATTCTAAGGGTATATTAAGTTTGACACATAGTTTGTAACATAGAGAAATAATCGAGATAGACCCTATAAAGTATATATATTCGTGATCAGCATCAATAACGAAATCGATTGAGCGATGACCGTCCGTCCGTCCGTATGTCACCGCTTTTTGGGCCTTAAATTTTGAGCTAGGACGATGAAATTTCATATCTGGGCTTCTGAGAAAAAGATACAGTACAAGTGTAAACATTTTTGAAATCCGCCCACTGCCACGCCCACTTTTTCATAACTTCACTAAATTATATGAAACCGAAAAATTTTGTTAAGACCAAATATTTAGGCATTCAGATTCCCTGCAATCCACCCATACAAAAGTTTTGGCCACGCCCACTTTTTGGGGGCGTTTTCATCACAAAACCGAGTTTTGGGCCTTCAATTATTAACTAGGACGCTGAAATTTCATATCTGGGCTTCCAAGAAAAAGATACAGTACAAGTGTAAATTTTTTTTACATCCGCCCACTGCCACGCCTACTTTTTTATAACTTCACTAAATTATATGAAACCGAAAAATTTTGTTAAGACCAAATATTAAGGCATTCAAATTCCCTACAATCCACCCATACAAAATGTTTTGCCACGCCCACTTTTTGGGGGCGTTTTCATCATAAAACCGATGTTTGAGCCTAAAATGTTTAACTAGGATGCTGAAATTTCATATCTGGGCTTCTGACGAAAAGATACAGTAGAAGTGTACATTTTTTTTAAATCCGCCCACTGCCACGCCTACTTTTTTATAACTTCACTAAATTATATGAAACCGAAAAATTTTGTTAAGTCCAAATATTTAGGTATTCAGATTCCCTACAATTCACCCATAGAACAGTTTTGGTCACGCCTACTTTTTGGGGGCGTTTTCATCAAAAAACCGATTTTGATAAAATTTTACATGTAACATCCTCAAACGTTCGACATTATAGCTATATTTGAGTACAAAATGCAATTTGGCCACGCCCACTTTATAGAGAGGAGGATAGGGTATCATACGATCCGTTCCAGACGGATTGTAGCTTTTCTGTATGTTTTTAAAATCGAATGAATAAATTAATTGGGGGCTCAACCGGGATGCCTATTAACATAAAATTCTTGAAAATAATAAAGTAAAGAAGTGTTAGTAAAGTGCATTTCAAGGCCAATAGAAATCTGCCAAACTATTCTCCAAGACAGAAGAAAGCGGCAAGAAACGAGTAAAGAAAAGCAGATTCGTTCCAGTCTGAACGAGTATCTCATATCTTGAAAGCCGTTTAAACAATCAAGAACGAGTAAGGTCAACCACTTCATTAGTTCCTGAGGAGCAGAACCTGAAAGGCGAGTTAAGGTAGTTTAATATAATTAAGAAGTGCTACTTTTAAGTATAGAGAGTTAATGAAAAGATCTAAAAAAAAGATTCCCAAGTGCTAAACCATATCGCGCATTCCTTCTATCAATTTAATTCGACTCAGAATCAGAATCAGAGATGTCTCCGCCACTTCCTCACGCCCATGTTATTATGACTCCTCAGGCAGTAGACGAAGTAGTAGCTAGGGCCCTCGCGGAGAATAACGAGAATATAGAACAATATGAATAACGCACATAGAAGAAACGCACTGAGAGTATTTATATCTGGCCTTAACGACCAATTATCCCACATTCTTTTTTCACTAAACCAACAGGATTTGCCTAGCACACTCGCAAAGGCAGAAGAATTGAAAGCAATAATGTGCGCGCAAACTTCGCTTTACAATTTTCTTCAAATAAACAGAAACGTCACGAGCAGAATCGCGAGATTTCCTACACGGAACAACGAGCACAACAACCGAGTACCACGCCCTGAACCCATGGAGTTAGGTAGTTTGGCAAATCGACCAATAAACTCCCATGAGTTGAACCGATTCAGAAACAATCATCAACAAACTAACTGCAATCCGTTTAGAACAAGTAATTTCCAGCTACAGTTTGGCAGAAACCAAACTTCAACACCTACAATAACAATGCACGTCAGGTGTTCAATAGAGAAAGAGAATAAGAGAACATACCACCATCGCAACAAATTCTCCATAAAATGGAGAGATTAAACTATATTAATGAAAATGACAATTCGTTTAGGCAAACGGGGGGATTGCCCCACATACGTAAAAGAATAGGTAGTAAAGAAATAAAAATATTATTCGACACCGGTTCCAATAGCAATTATTGCAAGCCAGATGTCTTCCACAATGAAATAATACTTCCCATAAAGAAAACATACAGAAAAGTTACAATCCGTCTGGAACGGATCGTATGATACACTATCCTCGTTTCTATAAAGTGGGCGTGGCCAAATTGCATTTTGTACTCAAATATGGCTAAAACCTCGAACATTTGAGGATGTTACATGTAAACTTTTATTAAAATCGGTTTTTTGATGAAAACGCCCCCAAAAAGTGGGCGTGGCCAAAAATGTTCTACAGGTGAATTGTAGGGAATCTGAATACCTAAATATTTGGACTTAACAAAATTTATCAGTTTCATATACTTTAGTGAAGTTATAAAAAAGTAGGCGTGGCAGTGGGCGGATTTAAAAAAAATTTACACTTCTACTGTATCTTTTCGTCAGAAGCCCACATATGAAATTTCAGCGTCCGAGTTAAAAATTTAAAGCCCAAAAATCGGTTTTATGATAAAAACGCCCCCAAAAAGTGGGCGTGGCCAAAACTTTTGTATGAGTGGATTGTAGGCAGTTTGAATGTCTAAATATTTGGTCTTAACAAAATTTTTCGGTTTCATATAATTTAATGAAGTTATGAAAAAGTGGGCGTGGCAGTGGACGGATTTAAAAAAATTTTACACTTGTACTGTATCTTTTTCTCAGAAGCCCAGATATGAAATTTCATCGTCGTAGCTCAAAATTTAAGGCCCAAAAAGTGGTGACATACGGACGGACGGACGGACGGTCGTCGCTCAATCATCTATTGATGCTGATCACGAATATATATACTTTATAGGGTCTATCTCGATTATTTCTTTATGTTACAAACTATGTGTCAAACTTAATATACCCTTAGGATAGGGTATAAAAAGCATATACAGTGAAAGGTGACATAACCATAACAAAGTGTCACGAAGTCTTAATATTCGATAGAATAACTAGATTCTACATTATAGATAACCTCGAGTATGACGCATTGATAGGATCTAAACTCCTCAACCAAGCCAATGCGAAATTAAATTTCGAAACAAGTATCCTGAGCTACGACCCGAAACAGGAGAAATTATTCTTTGACACATTCGATAGAATTCACAATCTTAATGAACAAAATGGTGAAAAAAATAGACACTGTGCACAGCAAAATAAATCCGTCCTTGCCCTTCAGAACAGACGTATTAGCGGAAATAAAAACCATAAGCGACAAGCCAATATGGAGCAAGCAGTATCCATACCCTCTGTCGGCTAACAATTTCGTTAACCAAGAAATAAATAAACTTCTCAAGGAAGGCGTAATTAGACCATCGAAAAGTCCCTACAACTCTCCAGTCTGGGTTGTACCAAAAAAAGGAGTTAATGAAGACGGATCTCCCAAAAACCGACTTGTTATAGACTTTAAAAAATTAAACGAACAAACAATCTCAGATAAATATCCCATACCTAACACATCTGTAATACTCTCTAACCTGGGGAAAGCCAGATACTTCTCCACGCTCGACTTAGAGAGCGGATTTCATCAAATACTAATGAAGGAAAGCGACATCGAGAAAACCTCGTTCAGCATAAACAATGGCAAATACGAGTACGTTCGCTTGCCCTTTGGACTTAAAAATGCGCCTTCTATATTCCAAAGAGCGATGGACGATATACTCCGACCGTTCATAGGAAAGATATGTCATGTATATATATATCGATTACATTATTATTTATTCAAACTCTTTAGAAGAACACACTCAACATCTCGAAACTATAATAGATGTGGTAAAACGAGCCCATATGAAAATATCCTCCACTTTCTATCAAGCTAACGTAGAATTCTTAGGATATGTAGTAGGTCACAATGCCATAAGAACAAACCCCGCAAAGGTAACCACCATAAAAGAATATCCGGAGCCCACGATTTTACGTCAGCTCAGGAGCTTCCTTGGCATGATAGGTTACTATCGGAAATTTATAAAAAATTATGCTAGTATCGCTAAACCATTGACGAAATATTTACAAAGCGAAACAGGACAAATGTCTACGCACTTGGCCAGGAAAACGGTTATACACTTGGACCCAGAAGCCAAGCAGGCATTTATGAATCTCAAAGATCACTTGAATACAAAAACAGAATTAACCCAACCTGACTTTACGGAAAAGTTTGTCCTGACAATGGACGCCTCGGATGATGCCACAGGAGCAGTCCTCTAACAAGATAACAAACCAATTACATTAATTTCTAAAACTCTTAGTAAAACCGAAAGGAATTACGCCGCCAACGAAAAGGAGTTGTACGCTATTGTTTTTGTTCTCAAAAATCTTAGAAATTAATTATATGGTGTCACTAATTTTGAAATACACACCGACCATTAACCACTGACGTGTGCAGTTTCGCCACGTAATCCGAACGCAAAGATGAAAAGGTGGCACGCTCTTATCGAAGAGCATGCTCCAAAAATGGTCTACAAGCCAGGAGCAACAAACGTTGTAGCTGACGCACTGTCACGCTAAAACTTACATCACATTTCGGATGCCTCATCTGAAAATACCCAGCACTCTGTCGAAAGTAGTGAAGAACCACAGATAGAGCTAATCAACAGACCATTAAACCAATTTGCTCAACAGATACTCATCGAAAAGGGAACCTACACGGTTCATAAAAGACATACTCCATTTCCAGAAAAAACTATTATGCTTATTGTTACATATGTATGTATAGTAAACCAGAGGATCTAGCACCAATTCTAAAAAAACGCAAAACAAAGGAATTAAAATCAGGAGATGTAGTTTATGTAAAGACAACCAGCACCCGCTGGGGTAAACTTCAGCCGAAATACAGACGAAAGAAAGTAGAAACAGATTTAGGGAACACAGTAAAGCTACGTAGTGGTAAAACGCACTGGGAATCATATGGAAATGGATTGCGGGAACTCCAATTCACGATGATGAGTTATTAGTTGCAAACAATATAAACGATTTAATAAAAAATAACAATAGTTAATTTGTAATAATAGAAAACACTGTAAAAGACAGTCTAATACAAAAAAATGTAAACTCATCATCTTTGAATTCTAAAATTTATTAAAACACAATCACCACTAGTGAATATAAAACTGTTAAACCCTGCTATATTAAATTTAGAAGATATAAATAAAATCTTAAAAAATGCATTTGTAAAGGATTATACATTGACAGTCTTAATTGATGTATCAGACTTCAGAAAAACCGAGTAATTGTCATTTTTATTAAATGTCCAGTAATATTGAAAAATTGTACATTATATGAAAATAGAGCTATGGGTCAATTATACGGTAAGCTAGTTATAGAAAAAGAAATAGTAAAATGTATTAAAAACATACAGAAAAGCTACTATCCGTCTGGATCGGATCGTATGATACCCTATCCTCCTCTCTATAAAGTGGGCGTGGCCAAATTGCATTTTGTACTCAAATAAGGCTATAACCTCGAACGTTTGAGGATGTTACATGTAAAATTTTATCAAAATCGGTTTTTAGATGAAAACGCCCCCAAAAAGTGGGCGTGGTCAAAACTATTCTATGGGTGAATTGTAGGGAATCTAAATACCCAAATATTTGGTCTTAACAAAATTTTTCGGTTTCATATAATTTAGTGAAGTTATAAAAAAGTAGGCGTATATACTGTATCTTTTTCTTGGAAGCCCAGATATGAAATTTAAGCGTCCTAGTTAAAAATTTAAGGCCCAAAAATCGGTTTTGTGATGAAAACGCCCCCAAAAAGTGGGCATGGAAAAAACTTTTGTATGGGTGGATTGTAGGGAATCTGAATGCCTAAATATTTGGTCTTATCAAAATTTTTCGGTTTCATATAATTTAGTGAAGTTATGAAAAAGTGGGCGTGGCAGTGGGCGGATTTCAAAAATGTTTACACTTGTACTGTATCTTTTTCTCAGAAGCCCAGATATGAAATTTCATCGTCCTAGCTCAAAATTTAAGGCCCAAAAAGCGGTGACATACGGACGGACGGTCATCGCTCAATCGATTTCGCTATTGATGCTGATCACGAATATGTATACTTTATAGGGTCTATCTCGATTATTTCTCTATGTTACAAACTATGTGTCAAACTTAATATACCCTTAGGATAGGGTATAAACATACAGAAAAGCTACAATCCGTCTGTTGATGCTGATCACGAATATACATATATACTTTTTAGGGTCTACCTCGATTATTTCTCTATGTTACTGTTGGAAAATGTATTCACTAAAATCGAAACTGCCAAACATCAACAACCCTAACACACTACTAGTTATACCCTATCCTAAGGGTATATTAAGTTTGACACATAGTTTGTAACATAGAGAAATAATCGAGATAGACCCTATAAAGTATATATATTCGTGATCAGCATCAATAGCGAAATCGATTGAGCGATGACCGTCCGTCCGTCCGTCCGTCCGTCCGTCCGTATGTCACCGCTTTTTGGGCCTTAAATTTTGAGCTAGGACGATGAAATTTCATATCTGTTCTTCTGAGGAAAAGATACAGTACAAGTGTAAAAATTTTTGAAATCCGCCCACTGCCACGCCCACTTTTTCATAACTTCACTAAATTATATGAAACCGAAAAATTTTGTTAAGACCAAATATTTAGGCATTCAGATTCCCTACAATCCACCCATACAAAAGTTTTGGCCACGCCCACTTTTTGGGGGCGTTTTCATCACAAAACCGAGTTTTGGGCCTTCAATTATTTACTAGGACGCTGAAATTTCATATCTGGGCTTCCAAGAAAAAGATACAGTACAAGTGTAAAATTTTTTTACATCCGCCCACTGCCACGCCTACTTTTTTATAACTTCACTAAATTATATGAAACCGAAAAATTTTGTTAAGACCAAATATTTAGGTATGCAGATTCCCTACAATTCACCCATAGAACAGTTTTGGTCACGCCCACTTTTTGGGGGCGTTTTCATTAAAAAACCGATTTTGATAAAATTTTACATGTAACATCCTCAAACGTTCGACATTATAGCTATATTTGAGTACAAAATGCAATTTGGCCACGCCCACTTTATAGAGAGGAGGATAGGGTATCATACGATCCGTTCCAGACGTATTGTAGCTTTTCTGTATGTTTTTTCATTATCATTTTTTCTAATATCATAAATTAAAACTGTGCATACTCTCGATACTCATTATACTTACTATTTACTTGCATACATAATCATAATTGTAACGTTAACTTTTGGCTAGCAC
This sequence comes from Xylota sylvarum, assembly GCA_905220385.1. NCBI lineage: Eukaryota > Metazoa > Arthropoda > Insecta > Diptera > Syrphidae > Xylota > Xylota sylvarum. The sequence continues at coordinate 61,586,276 of LR999957.1, read as the reverse complement.
CGATGAAGAAGTAGTGACTTCACGGCATTCGTGATTCAGTCAGCGATCAGTGCAGATCAAACCACTTTTCTTGTTTTTAATACACATTACACTTTATACATTGAACATTGTAACACAGTACACAGTTTATAATACACAACACAAAATACAAAATCATACACTCTTTATTCTCATCACACAAATTATTAAAATTACACAATTAATCAACATTCATACACACACACACACACACACACATACACAACACACATAGTTTCGGGACATCACCGTCGTCGATAGCGCTGGTTGCTGCGGGTCAAGGGGGATGGAATGATTATATTTGCTGAATTTTTAACTTGATATGGTTTGTATGTTAAGTATTCAAATCAAATTTATCGAACTAATAGTTTTCATCGCCCGTTGCAAATATACAACATAAATTTGGTCCTTCGAGCCGGATGAATAAAAAGTAAAGTGTTCATTATAACAACGTACATTGCAATTTTGACCTACGTATTATAAAATACGTAATTACATACATACATATATATATGAATTATTTAATCGGGTGTGTCGTATATAATATATGAAATAAAACATACAGAAAAGCTACAATCCGTCTGGAACGGATCGTCTGATACCCTATCCTCCTCCCTACAAAGTGGGCGTGGCCAAATTGCATTTTGTACTCAAATATGGCTATAACCTCGAACGTTTGAGGATGTTACATGTAAAATTTTATCAAAATAGGTTTTTTGATGATAACGCCCCCAAAAAGTGGGCGTGGCCAAAACTGTTCTATGGGTGAATTGTAGGGAATATAAATACCCAAATATTTGGTCTTAACAAAATTTTTCGGTTTCATATAATTTAGTGAAGTTATAAAAAAGTAGGCGTGGCAGTGGGCGGATGTAAAAAAATTTTACACTTGTACTGTATCTTCTCGTCAGAAGCCCAGATATGAAATTTCAGCTTCCTAGTTAAAAATTTAAGGCCCAAAAATCGGTTTTGTGATGAAAACGCCCCCAAAAAGTGGGCGTGGCCAAAACTTTTGTATGGGTGGATTGTAGGGAATCTGAATGCCTAAATATTTGGTCTTAACAAAATTTTTCGGTTTCATATAATTTAGTGAAGTTATGAAAAAGTGGGCGTGGCAGTGGGCGGATTTCAAAAATGTTTACACTTGTACTGTATCTTTTTCTCAGAAGCCCAGATATGAAATTTCATAGTCCTAGCTCAAAATTTAAGGCCCAAAAAGCGGTGACATACGGACGGACGGACGGACGGACGGTCATCGCTCAATCGATTTCGCTATTGATGCTGATCACGAATATATATACTTTATAGGGTCTATCTCGATTATTTCTCTATGTTACAAACTATGTGTCAAACTTAATATACCCTTAGGATAGGGTATAAAAAGATAGTCAAATCGCAACATTATACGGCTATAAAAGTACAGTTTAAAAAAAAAACATATAGAAAAGCTACAATCCGTCTGGAACGGATCGTATGATACCCTATCCTCCTCTCTATAAAGTGGGCGTGGCCAAATTGTATTTTGTACTCAAATATAGCTATAATGTCGAACATTTGAGGATGTTACATGTAAAATTTTATCAAAATAGGTTTTTTTATTATAACGCCCCCAAAAAATGGGCGTGGCCAAAACTGTTCTATGGGTGAATTGTAGGGAATCTAAATACCCAAATATTTGGTCTTAACAAAATTTTTCGGTTTCATATAATTTAGTGAAGTTATAAAAAAGTAGGCGTGGCAGTGGGTTGATGTAAAAAAAATGTACACTTGTACTGTATCTTTTTCTTGGAAGCCCAGATATGAAATTTCAGCGTGCTAGTTAAAAATTTAAGGCCCAAAACTCGGTTTTGTAATGAAAACGCCCCCAAAAAGTGGGCGTGGCCAAAACTTTTGTATGGGTGGATTGTAGGGAATCTGAATGCCTAAATATTTGGTTTTAACAAAATTTTTCGGTTTCATATAATTTAGTGAAGTTATGAAAAAGTGTGCGTGGCAGTGGGCGGATTTCAAAAATTTTTACACTTGTACTGTATCTTTTTCTCAGAAGCCCAGATATGAAATTTCATCGTCCTAGCTCAAAATTTAAGGCCCACAAAGCGGTGACATACGGACGGACGGACGGACGGACGGACGGACGGTCATCGCTCAATCGATTTCGCTATTGATGCTGATCACGAATATATATACTTTATAGGGTCTATCTCGATTATTTCTCTATGTTACAAACTATGTGTCAAACTTAATATACCCTTAGGATAGGGTATAAACAATAATAAAAAAAATCCCTATATACATACATACATATGTAAGTACTTTACAAGTTGCATGATACATACATATATACATATATTGCGTGTTATAAGTACCGTTATATCGGGATTGGAAATCACGCGGTTTATGTGCATACATAGTATAGTGTTAAATATATGTACATGCATGCATACATACATATAAGCCGTAAGATCAGGCGTTTTTGTTGAAACGGAACTATTGAACAATTTGAGAAAAAAAAATTTAAGCAATTATACATTCAATTAAACGTTTTTGAGGTTTTTTTTTCGGAATCCGTAATTGCCGTTTTTTTACACAAATGAATAAAGTAGTGGCAAAGCGTGGACGTGTAAAGAGTTGTATCACATCCTTGGCAACATTTGCTGATACAATGGACGAAAGTACATCCTTATCAACCCTCGAATTTCGCTTAAAAAGACTTGAGGAAGCATTTCAAGTATTTGTAAAACTACAAGATGAACTTTTAAACTTTATCGATTCTCCCGACTATATTGATCGCAAATCTGAGTTTTCAGAGTACGAAGAAAAATATTTTCATGCTCATTCGCTTATGTCTGACGCGATAAATCGTCTTAAAGGTGAGAAGCAGGTAGAAAATTGCGTAGATAGCCAAAGTTCTTTATCGGTGAAGGATATTTCAAAATCAAATTCTCGAAGCCCAGTACAATTGCCCAAAATTTCTGTTCCTATTTTCGATGGGGACTACAAGGACTGGCCTGCCTTCCGTGATCTTTTTACCGCAACCGTAGATTCTAATACAGCCATCACGTGTACTCAAAAACTGTACTACCTTAAATCCTTCCTACGTGGGTGTGCTGCGAATCTAATAAAAGATATTTCGTGCTCAGATCAAAACTACATTGAGGCTTGGGATCGACTAGAAATGCGTTATGACCAAAAGAATCTTATCGTCTAATCCTTCATACAGTCTTTTCTGTCGCTACCATCATGCACTAAACCAAATATTCATACGCTACGTAAGATTTCGGATGGAGCTGATGAAGCCGTACGTGGGCTAAATGCTTTAGAGTCTACTGAACGTGATCCGTGGCTCATATATCTTTTAGTACAAAAATTAGACCATGAGACAAAACAAGCTTGGGCCGAGGAAATAGGTTCAAAAGCTGACTGCAGTATTAATTACCTTCTAGATTTTCTAGAGAAACGTTGTACCTGCCTTGAATCTTGCATGACCATCTCTCGAACCAACCCAAATCGCAATAAAGGAGCTAATCCAGTTCGTGCGCATCTAGTAGAGAACTCGCAGGGTTGCCCAAAATGCAAGGCTAACCATACTCTTTCTCACTGTGAAGAATTTAAATTGCTTTCTACTGCAGATCGTCGCGAATTCGTGAAAACAAAATCTCTCTGCTTCAATTGCTTGCGTCAGGGGCATTCATCCAACAGATGCCGCTCAAACTTTCGCTGTCGGCAGTGTAATTCACGACACCATACTCTGGTACACGCTACAACAACTTCACCTTGCCCTGGTAACTCCTCCTCACAACAGAGAGAAGTTCGCCCACACTCATCCTTTGAAATACCAGTCGTCGCCACTCAGGCCTTAGAATCCAATCGTCGTCTTACAACCATCTTACCAACCGCGCTTGCTCAAATACAGGATAGCCAGCTACATCAGCTGGAGTAACCAGCGGATTAATAAATCTTAAAATAAAGTCTCGCTATAATTCGGAATTCGTTGAAGCTAGCTGCTACATTTTACCCAAAATATCCTCCTCTCTTCCACCATTCACTTTTGACCATATACCAATTGATGCAATTTCTGTCGATCTCGCAGATCCTAATTTCTACTCGCCTGGTCCCATTGATATTCTGCTAGGTGCTGATAAGTTCTTCAGCATCATAAAGGGGACAGGAAAACCAGAAATTGCTAGAGGCTTATTATCAATACCAACCATTTTTGGATGGATTATAGCTGGAAACCATTCACCGTTCTCGCTATCGGGGTCTGAGATAAGTACTCATTGTACTCGCTTAGACCAAAGTCAGGAATTCGATCTAGAACGTTTCTGGAGGTTAGGGGAAATATTGCTTGGTACACCGACATCTCTAGAGGAACAACAAGCTGAAGAAAACTTCGTCAAAACAATCACTCGTCGGCCAGATGGCAAATACGAAGTAGAATTGCCCTTCAAGAATTCTACTGACTTTAATTTCGGAAATTCATTTCAATCAGCACTTAATCGATTTTATTCAATGGAGCGCAAGCTTTCTTCAGATCATCTGCTAAAGGGTCAGTATTCTTCCTTTATGGACGAGTACCTATCACTTGGCCACATGGAAGAAATCCTGCCAAGTGAAATACTCCAAACGGCAAATCAGCCCAACTACTACCTTCCGCACCATGCGGTCTTCAAAAATGATAGTAGCACTACTAAGGTACGCGTAGTTTTCGACGCATCCGCAAAATCAAACAAGTCGTCGTCTTTGAATGACACATTACTTGTTGGTCCTACCATTCAACGCGACATATTTACAATCTGTCTAAGATCTCGACGGCATGCGTATTTAACTGCAGGTGACATCGAAAAGATGTATAGACAGATTTGGGTGTCACGGCGCCATACTGATTACCAAAGAATTATTTGGCGTAAAAATCCGGAAGATACTCTGCGACACTATAGACTTCTCACTGTAACATATGGAACTTCTGCGGATCCGTTTCTCGCGGTACGTGTTCTACAACAATTGGCAGACTCCGCAAATACACACCCACGTGCTTCTGCAACTATTATGGAGGATTTTTATGTCGATGATGTTGTAACAGGTGCCGACACCGTTGATGAAGTCATCTCACTTCGCTTGGAGTTAGTCCAGGTTCTAGAAACTGCAGGTTTTAATTTGCGTAAGTGGACAACAAACTGTTGGCCTCATTTCGCTACCTGAAGACCAAAGAGAACTATCTCCGGTTGACTTCGAGGAATCGAATTCCATTAAAATGCTCGGTTTATAATGGTGTCCATCGAAGGACTGCTTTTCTTACAAGGTCAAACTGTCCGATTGAACATCATTTACAAAAAGACGAATCTTATCAGATGCTTCTCGAATTTTTGACCCTTTGGGATTTCTGTCTCCAATCGTGATCGCAATCAAAATTATGTTTCAGGAACTGTGGAGAAGGGATTTTAAATGGGACGAAGAAGTACCAGGAACTATGGCGCAACAATGGACCACTATAAGAAATGAACTCTCTCCCGTTGAAAAAATTTCTATTCCTAGGCAACTGATCACTAATAAGGAAAACTGGGAATTGCATGGCTTTTGTGATGCATCTTTAGATGCATACGCAGCGGTTGTGTATTGCAGAAGCATTAATCTAGACAGCTCTATCTCAGTAACCCTAGTTGCAGCCAAGACAAAGGTCGCTCCTTTGAAAGTGGTACCACATAGGCTGGAACTATGCGGAGCACTTTTGCTTACTCGCCTTCTAAATAAAATTATAATGTCCTTACAGAGACCTAACCTAAAGATCCGTGCTTGGACCGATTCTTCCATCGTGCTCCATTGGCTATCGGCACCTCCCAAAAAATGACATTCCAATCAAGTCTTGGAGTCACGTTCGGTCTGCGTCCAATCCTGCAGACGTAGCTACGCGAGGAATATCGCCCTCTGCATTATCGAAAATGGATATATGGTGGAAAGGACCACAATGGCTCGCTGAGGATGAAAATCAATGGCCGAAATCGTGCTACAAAATGGAGGAAATCGACTCTACTCAACTGGAAGAGAGAAAGGCATCCACACCGACGATATTCGTTTCAACTACAGCAACAATGAACATACTCGAAAATAACATATTTAATTCTTCAAGTTGGTCTAAGTCGGTACGCGTAATATCATTCGTCCTTCGATTCATCAAAAATTGTCGGTTACCCGCACATACTCGCATAGTTGGAGCCTTGCAAACTACGGAATTATCGCTTGCAAAAACCCATCTTATCAAAAGTGCTCAAAACTCCTTATATCATGATGAAATCAAAGCCCTTAAAAATAAATCCGAATTGCCCTTGAAAAACAAATTATTACCCTTAAACCCCGTTATTGGTTCCCTTGGTCTTCATCGTGTCGGTGGTCGCATAGAACATTCGAACTTAAAATATTCTCAAAAGCATCCAATCATCCTATGCAAGTCACATAAAATTTCAAGACTTATTGTTGAAAACTTACATAAGAAACACTTACACGCGGGTGTTTCTCTATTATTCGCGTTATCTAAACAAACATTTTATATTCTCTGTGGCAGAAATCTATGCCGAAAGATTGTTCATAACTGTGTAACATGTTTTCGACAACGCCAATCTACAACGAAACAGCTTATGGGGAATCTTCCAGCTGAGCGCGTTACATACTCGCGCCCCTTTAGCAGGGTCGGCTGCGATTATGCAGGCCCAATTACGCTGCGTCTTAATCGAGGGAGGAATCCAAAATTCGTAAAGGCGTATATTGCTTTATTCGTATGCTTTGTGACAAAAGCCCTTCATATAGAGCTTGTTGGCGACTTGTCTTCAGCATCTTTTCTTTTGGCCCTGGATCGTTTTACAGCCCGTCGCGGTAAACCGGTTGAAATTTGGAGCGATAACGGGACCAATTTTCATGGAGCTAAGCGGCTATTGAACGAGTTATACAAACATCTTTGCAGTCAACAACACAATTCCATCATCATCGACCATTTAGCAAAGGATAACATCCAATGAAAGTTTATACCGCCGTCTTCACCTCATTTTGGAGGCTTATGGGAGTCTGGTGTACGATCAGTAAAGCTACACCTCAAACGAGTAATAGGAGACACCAAAATCACCTATGAGGAAATGTACACCCTTTTTTCAAAAATAGAGGCCTTGCTAAACTCTCGACCCTTGTGGCAAACTTCTGATTCTGACCCAGTAGCCCTTGATGAATCTACTCCTGTCTCAATCAGCACTAATTGGTCTCTTTTACAGGCAATGCTTCATTGTTTCTGGAAAAGGTGGCATAATGAGTTTCTCACATCGTTGCAACAACGTTCCAAGTGGCAAAAACCTCAGTGTAATTTAGAAGTTGATGACATCGTCCTGCTTAAAGAGCCAAACCTGCCTCTATCTAAGTGGATCATCGGTCGCATTTTAAAAACGCATCCTGGAACTGACAATAAATGCAGGGTTGTAACCATACGAACCAAATTTGGCGATTATGTTCGTCCTACGATCAAGGTGGCTCCTCTACCAATTACTAAAAGACCGTAGTCTTTTAGGGGGGGCTGGATGTTGGAAAATGTATTCACTAAAATCGAAACTGCCAAACATGAACAACATTACCCTAACACACTACTAGTTTTTCATTATCATTTTTTCTAATATCATAAATTAAAACTGTTCATACTCTCGATACTCATTATACTTACTATTTACTTGCATACATAATCATAATTGTAACGTTAACTTTTGGCTAGCACCGATGAAGAAGTAGTGACTTCACGGCATTCGTGATTCAGTCAGCGATCAGTGCAGATCAAACCAATTTTGTTGTTTGTTAATACACATTACACTTTATACATTGAACATTGTAACACAGTACACAGTTTATAATACACAACACAAAATACAAAATCATACACTCTTTATTCTTATCACACAAATTATTAAAATTACACAATTAATCATTATTCACACACACACACACACACACACACACACACACACACACACACACACACACACACACACACACACACACACACACACACACACACACACACACACACAACACACATAGTTTCGGGACATCGCCGTCATCGATAGCGCTGGTTGCTGCTGGTCAAGGGGGATGGAATGATTATATTTGCTGAATTTTTAACTTGATATGGTTTGTATGTTAAGTATCCAAATCAAATTTATCGAACTAATAGTTTTCATCGCCCGTTGCAAATATACAACAGTTACAAACTATGTGTCAAATTTAATATACCCTTAGGATAGGGTATACAAATTTTAGAACAATAAGCCATTGTAAAATAAAACTAAGGCATACATTTTGTAAATTAGCTAAGAATCAAACTTGCCTAGGAGAACTACTGAACAACAAGAAGACATCATGCGACAAAATCAAGGGAAAACATACAGAATACCTACAATCCGTCTGGAATTTAGATTGTCTACAATTCGCTCATACACAAATTTTGGCCACGCCCACTTTTTGGGGGCGTTTTTATTAAAAAAACCGATTTTGATGAAATTTTACAAGTAACATACTCAAACGGTCGAAGCTATCATCGTAATTCAGTAAAGAAAATGCAATACGGTCACGCCCACTTTATAGAGGCTCGATAGAAAGGAGGAAAGGGTATCATACGATCCGTTCCAGACGGATTGTAGCTTTTCTGTATGTTTATACCCTATCCTAAAGGTATATTAAGTTTGACACATAGTTTGTAACAGAGAAATAATTTAGATAGACCCTATAAAGTATATATAAATTAATTTATTTATTCGATTTTAAAAATACAAAATACTAAAAATACAAAAAAATCTTTATTGGTAAAATTTAATTATTACGCGACTTTAGATCACGCGTGACTGGTGACAACTGACTTGTACGTTGTTCGGTGTGTTGCCTTTATAGTCCTTATCGAGTCTGGCTTGGGTTTCTGTTTCTGTTTCCAAATAAGGCCATCGAGTTCTGACTTGGGGTTCTGTTTCCAAATAAGGGCATAGAGTTCTGGCACCGCGGCTTGGGTTCTCAAAATATTATGTTAATGGCGTGCATTCCAATACTCGGGTGTGGATATCCAATGTGTTATCTGTCTTGATAATAGCGTGTATTCCCAACATTTTTTTGGGTGATTTGACATTTCTATACCCTATCCTAAGGGTATATGTATTAAGTTTGATACATAGTTTGTAACATAGAGAAATAATCGAGATAGATCCTATAAAGTACTTATATATGCATATTAGTGATCAGTATCAATAGCGAAAGCGATTGAGCCATGTCCGTCCGTCCGTCCGTCCGTCCGTCACCACTTTTTGGGCCTTAAATTCTGAGCTCGGAGGATGAAATTTAATATCTGGGCTTCTGAGAAAAGGATGCAGTACAAGTGTAAACATTTTTTAAATCCGCCCACTTTCTCATAACTTCACTAAATTATATGAAACCGAAAAATTTTGTTGAGACCATATATTTAGGTATTCAGATCCCCCACAATTCACCCATACAACAGTTTTGGCCACGCCCACAAGTTTGATACATAGTTTGTAACATAGAGAAATAATCGAGATAGACCCTATAAAGTACTTATATATATTAATGATCAGTAGAGACCGGATTATATGCATTTGCATATTTGCATATGCATTTGCATATTTTGACCATTCTGCCCGGTTATTGCATATTTTTGCATATTCTACTGAAAATCTAGTGGTGATGCATATTTTCGCTATAAACTTATTTGGCGGCACCACGATTCACGTGGGAAAAGGTAGGGCAAACATATAATCCAGTGTCTAGTTATCGCATTTTACTACAAACTCTATAGTTAACGCATTTTACTCTCATTCGCCTACTGCAACACTCTTTCTTCTAAACAATTACGCATATTATATTTGACACGCTCCTCTATATTCTACTTCAAAGCTTTTCTGCGAAAATATTGCTTGAATCAAAATATACCAGATGAATCAACATTGCGTAAAAACTACATTTCAACAGTTTACCTACACGTTTTGGAAGATACGCAATGAACTCAAGGATTGCCTTATTTGGATTTAAGCTGACGAAACTACCGACAGTTGTGGCCGTTACATTGCAAATTTAATTGTCGGTGCGTTAAAACTAGAGCCTTCTCCGTCCTATTTGGTGGCCTGCAAAGAGCTTGAAAAGACAAATCATTCTACGGTCGCCAGATTTGTGAATGATGGTATCAAACACATATTTCCTGAATCATCTGCAGATGAGAGAGTGTTTATATTTCTCTCAGATGCTGCTCCCTATATGATCAAGGCACCCAAAGCCCTCCAAGTGTTCTATCCCAACTTGATCCATGTGACATGCTTTGCTCACGGAGTACATCGTCTCGCTGAAGAAGTACGATTAACGTTTGACAATGTAAATAGAGTCATTTCATCGACAAAGAAAGTGTTTCTTAAAGCACCTGCTCGCATTAAAGCCTTTAAAGAAAAGCTACCAAATGTGCCTTTACCTCCTGAACCAGTGGTAACTCGATGGGGAACGTGGATTGAGGCTGTGGTGTTCTACAGTGAACACTTCAATGCCATCAAAGGTGTAATTACAGACTTCGATAGTACGGAGGTTCGTCAGTCAGTTCGTCAGTCCCAGGAAGCGTTTAACGACCCCAACATTAAAACATACAGAAAAGCTACAATCCATCTGGAACGGATCGTATGATACCCTATCCTCCTCTCTATAAAGTGGGCATGGCCAAATTGCATATTGTACTCAAATATAGCTATAATGTCGAACGTTTGAGGATGTTACATGTAAAATTTTATCAAAATAGGTTTTTGATGATAACGCCCCCAAAAAGTGGACCTGGCCAAAACTGTTCTATGGGTGAATTGTAGGGAATCTAAATACCCAAATATTTGGTCTTAACAAAATTTTTCGGTTTCATATAATTTAGTGAAGTTATGAAAAAGTGGGCGTGGCAGTGGGCGGATTTAAAAAATTTTTACACGTGTACTGTACCTTTTTCTCAGAAGCCCAGATATGAAATTTCATCGTCCTAGCTCAAAATTTAAGGCCCAAAAAGCGGTGACATACGGACGGACGGACGGACGGATGGACGGACGGTCATCGCTCAATCGATTTCGCTATTGATGCTGATCACGAATATATATCCTTTATAGGGTCTATCTCGATTATTTCTCTATGTTACAAACTATGTGTCAAACTTAATATACCCTTAGGATAGGGTATAAAAACTTGAAACGACTATTTTTATACCCTATCCTAAGGGTATATTAAGTTTGACACATAGTTTGTAACATAGAGAAATAATCGAGATAGACCCTATAAAGTATATATATTCGTGATCAGCATCAATAGCGAAATCGATTGAGCGATGACCGTCCGTCCGTCCGTCCGTCCGTCCGTCCGTATGTCACCGCTTTTTGGGCCTTAAATTTTGAGCTAGGACGATGAAATTTCATATCTGGGCTTCTGAGAAAAAGATACAGTACAAGTGTAAAAATTTTTGAAATCCGCCCACTGCCACGCCCACTTTTTCATAACTTCACTAAATTATATGAAACCGAAAAATTTTGTTAAGACCAATTATTTAGGCATTCAGATTCCCTACAATCCACCCATACAAAAGTTTTGGCCACGCCCACTTTTTGGGGGCGTTTTCATCACAAAACCGAGTTTTGGGCCTTCAATTATTAACTAGGACGCTGAAATTTCATATCTGGGCTTCCAAGAAAAAGGTACAGTACAAGTGTAAATTTTTTTTACATCCGCCCACTGCCACGCCTACTTTTTTATAACTTCACTAAATTATATGAAACCGAAAAATTTTGTTAAGACCAAATATTTAGGTATACAGATTCCCTACAATTCACCCATAGAACAGTTTTGGTCACGCCCACGTTTTGGGGGCGTTTTCATCAAAAAACCGATTTTGATAAAATTTTACATATCACATCCTCAAACGTTCGAGGTTATAGCCATATTTGAGTACAAAATGCAATTTGGTCACGCGCACTTTATAGAGAGGAGGATAGGGTATCATACGATCCGTTCCAGACGGATTGTAGCTTTTCTGTATGTTTTTAGTATTTAATGTTGCATATTTTGACACTTTTCATGCATATTTTAAGCATTTTTCACGCATATTTGCATGCATATTTCAAGGTTTTTATGTTGCATATAATCCGGTCTCTAATGATCAGTATCAATAGCGAAAGCGATTGAGCCATGTGTGTCCGTCACCACTTTTTGGGCCTTCAATTCTGAGCTAGGAGGATGAAATTTAATATCTGGGCTTCTGAGAAAAGGATGCAGTACAAGTGTAAACATTTTTTAAATCCGCCCACTTTCTCATAACTTCACTAAATTATATGAAACCGAAAAATTTTGTTAAGACCATAGGTATTCAGATTCCCCACAATTCGCCCATACAACAGTTTTGGCCACGCCCACTTTTTGGGGGCATTTTCATCAAAACTGATTTTGAACGTTCGAAGTTATCATCGTAATTCAGTAAAGAAAATGCAATACGGCCACGCCCACTTTATAGGGGCTCGATAGGAAGGAGGATAGGGTATCATACGATCCGTTCCAGACGGATGGTAGCTTTTCTGTATGTTTTTTTTTTGGTTTTTAGCAGTTTGGGCGATTTGACACGGTGCCTTACTCTTTTATTTGAAATCGAAAAAAAATATTAAGACCAAATATTTGGGTATTCAAATTATATACATTTTATTAGTGAATTGCATTTTCATCAATTCATCGGTTTTGATGATTTTTTGCAACGAACGTTTATGTACATACATATGTACATGCGTTCGAGGTTATCATTGAGCATATCTCATCCCAAAGCCATAATACGACACGCCCACTTTATAAAGGCTGATTCAAAGAAGAAGGATAGAATATTATACTTCATTTATCTTTATTTCTCTAATAGTAGTCCAACGTAATATTTTTGTAACACTTGGAGAAGTGGAATATAAATATCTTCAAGTGAAATATAAATATTCCGTTTTTATAAAAAGTGGAATATTTCTGAGGTTCTTAACTGGTCACACTGATTGCGTTACAACGTACAAGCGCAACGTATGTACATATGAACAGAAAAGTTTGTAATAACTAAATCGCATATAATACAATTCACATGTGTTGAGGGTTTGGTGTACATCAGACTACTGAACGGAAGCATAAGTTCCTATTCCAAAAACACACACCTCTCCCAAGCGTATGACAAATATCCGACAATGTAACTGTCATAAAAAGCGGGATTAGTTGTGCTCGTTGATATTACTAAGGATGCAGATGATAACTTCGATTGGTTAAAGATGTTAGATGTCAATATCGTTTTTTAATGATAACGCCCCAAAAAAGTAAGCTTGTAGCTAAGAATATCTAAATATTTGGTCTTAACAAAAGGTTCAATTTCATATAAAATACTGAAGTTATGAAAAGTGGGTGGAATTCAAAAATGTTTACACTTGTACTGTTTCTCTTTCTTAAAAGCCCAGATATGAAATTGCATAAATTGGCATACAGACGGAGGCAAGAGTACGATAACTATGGCGCCAAAAATTAATAACGGTTTTTTGTAGAGAGGTCAAAAACAAGCATTTTTTACTACGGGAGGGGGGGTCTATCTCGCCCCGTTTAGGAGGTAGCGGGAATTTTAGAAAAAAATTACATAAATTGAAAAAAAAATATTAAAAAACAACGGCAACACTTACAATGAAGTATTGTACCAGCTTTGAAAGCCAGAAACCTGTTCTTTAATCCTAAATTTAAAGTAAATTATTTATGTGAATAGTTTTTGAAAAATTCGCATGCAAACTCAAAATTTTGAAAAAAAAAAATGAAAAAAAAAGTTTAGACCAATTTTTTTCAAAATTGTGAAATGAAATGTTAAATTGGCTTTTTATGGTCAATGCCTATATCAATTCTGAATCGAACATAAAAAACCGAATGGTTTTATGTCTTCTAGTTTTTGAGAAAATTGAAAATTACTATTTTTGTTTTGTTTTTTGGCGGTGCTGTGAATTTTAATATTCGGCTTTATTTTAATTTATGGAACTGAAATAAGGCCTTATTGTTTGTGAAATAAGACCAAAGCAAATGTTTCCACTTTGATAAAGCGACATTAGACCAATTTGGATGTATGTATGTTACTTATGTATATGCATAAACAGTGCAATATGTATGGGGGGGGCATGCTCCCCCCTGCAACCCCCTGCTTGGAGTCACTGTAGGATTTGGGGTAGGTGCAAGGATGGTATATGCAAAGTTACATGGATATAAAAAAACTGTGCATACAGCCAACCTCGTACCTACTCTAAATCCAACAGTGATCCCAAGCAGGGGGGTTGCAGTTGCATATTGCACTGTTTATGCATATATGTAAGTCACATAAAGCCAAATTGGTCTAATGTCGCTTTATATGGGAAGCCCGAAAACTTTTACCATGAGGAGTTTGAGAAAATTGTGATATTCACAAACTGAATGACTGCGACGTGGAATTCAATGCAAGTCTACCTCCTCATGGTACATTCTGTGTAACGCTAAATGATTTGCTGCACTTTACATCATTAATCCTCAAAGTGATATCACCGTAAATACCAAAAAACAAAAATCTCATAAGAAGGTAGTTTTAGTAATTTTGAATTTTCTCAAAAACTAGAAGACATAAAACCATTCGGTTTTTTATGTTCGATTCAGAATTGATATAGGCATTGACCACAAAAAGCCAGTTTAACACTTCTTTTCACAATTTTGAAAAAAATTGGTCTACACTTTTTTTTTAAATTTTTTTTATCAAAATTTTGAGTTTGCATGCGAATTTTTCAAAAACTATTGACATAAATAATTTACTTTGAATTTACGATTAAAGAACAGGTTTCTGACTTTCAAAACCGGTATAGTACTTCATTGTAAGTGTTGCCGTTGTTTTTTAATATTTTTTTTTCATTTTAAGTAATTTTTTCTAAAATTCCCCCTACTTCCTAAACGGGGCGAGATAGACCCCCCATCTCATAGTAAAAAATGCTTGTTTTTGACCCCTCAATTTTTGGCGCAAGGTTATCTCCCCCAGAAGGACATGACTCAATGATACTGATTAGAAATATATGTACATACATATACATTACACTAGAGTCTATCTCGATTATTTCTCTATTGCACAAACTATGTACATTTGTGTCAAACTGTTTGATGAGGTTTGAGTTACAGGTAGATGTCAGTTGTGTGTTGAACACGGTGTTTGGGAGTAGTTGTTGTTGGAATAAAGTTTGCAGAGAGGAGTGGGTGCTTGAGTGGGCTAGTGGTACTTGGTGTTAAGTGTTTGGTGGAGTAGCTTGAAAGTCTGTTTGATTTGGGACTGGTGTTAATTAGGGGTTGCCCCAGCGCTGGCTATCCACCTTTTCGCGGTGCTGGGGCTTAAGTAAGGCGGAGGATACCGTAGGATTTGACGGCGCAGTGCTGTTGACCGGCGAACAACTGAAGCCCAAGAACTAAGAGATAGTCGAGCCCCAACTCTAGTGGTGGAGTGAGCAGTTTTTCAACTTTAAAACCGTGCCGAAGGATGAAAGGTTGGAGGGCTTTAAATAAACCAACCACTAACGAGCTCCCACAGATGCCCTGGCAAGGTCTGTGGTATAAATGCCTTACCCCGGCATGGCGGCTCTGGCGGGGTGGACCGACTTTCCGGCCATACTTGTGGGAACCAAATCAATGAATAAAACGGATACAAACAAGCAAACAAACAACGACAACAACAATTGACGAGACTACCGTTTCTGATGCTGACATGCTATCCGTGGGAGCACCAGAACTGATGACTGAGGAGATCTCTCTGGAGATGGACGAGCAGCTTCTTGCAGGTCCATCAGGGAGTCCCCGGAAAACGGAGAAGAGGAGAAAGGTCTCTCCAGGCATCATTCGACGGCGGTTGCTTAAAAGAGCGACGCACGTCAAGAAGATCCTAGATGCGAAGGACCCCTCTTCACTCTCCGAAGAGGAAAGGAATTCCCTCACTTGGGCTATCGAGACGATAGCTAAGGATGCTCTGACGAGGCCTGCGCCTAAACAGAACGCTCCTGCCAAAGAAGCCACCCGCGAAGGAGTTGCCGCTAAGGCACACCACAGCGGAAAGGGAATGCAAAAAGTGACCGGTAAAGCCCAGACTAAGGCCGCTGCCGCTAAGGCAGGTCCTAAGGATGGGCATCCGGAGACGTCGAGGGCCGCTGAAAATCGTCGCAAGATGGCCGAGGCCAAGAGGGAGGATTTCGGTTCGAAGAGGCTTAGGTCCTCCGAGGACTCGAAAAAAACCCGAAAAGGTCGAAGGCTGTTGACACGATGCTCTTCAGTGGCGATCCGTAGTTCGCTACAGCTTGATGTGGTGGACTTCAGAAAACCGAGTGGCCAGTATTCCCATGAACGTGTTCACATGATTGAGAAGGCCTTAGCCAGAGCAGTCTTTGACCACATTCGGAAGAATGCTGGCGCAACTGCGCCCACGTTCGGCAGAGTGAAGTGGCATCGCGGTGTTACATTGATAGACTGTAAGGATCAGTTATCAATGGAATTTGCGAAGGCCGCAGTTCGCGGTTTTAGACTCTGGGAGGGAGCTGCATTGCGAGCAGTACCCCCAGAGGAGATTCCCACCACACCCAAGAGAAGGCTCTGCGTGCCTGACTGGGGTGTGGACAAAAATGAGATCCGCGACTTCCTGAAGGCCCAAAACCCTTCTATCGCTATGAAGAGCTGGAAGGTTGTCGGGGAGGAGGAGGCGAAGAATGGGACCAAGGGTTTTATCATTCTTATGAATGAACCCCCGGCCTCACTTCTGGCGGACAAGAAGTTGAGTCTGTTTTATGGAGCGGGAGTCAACCTGCGGAAAAAGATGGGGCGACTGACGCTATGGAAGTTGAAATTGCGACAACCAATAAAGGTAGTGCAAATCAGTCTTCATCATAGTTCAGTCGCCTCCGACAACCTGATCTGGCCCTAATCGAGGAACCGTGGATTCATAACAATCGCGTGATGGGATTAGGGTCAAAAGACTGGGTAAGTTATTCATGTTCTAATACGGTCTAATTTCAGCTCCGGCGACTTGACAGTGGTGGATGTGAGAGGGGTGAACGAAAACTGCAGGGTGGTGTCTGCGTACCTACCCTACGATGACGGCATCAACGTCCCCTCGGTGGAACTGAGGTCGCACATATCAGCGTTTCAAAAAGGTAAGAAAAACTTAGTCTTGGAATGTGAGGCCAACGCCCACCATACTTTGTGGGGTAGCACTGACATCAATGCTAGAGGCGAAGTTTTGTTTAATTTTATCTTAGAATCCAATCTTCTTATCTGTAATAGAGGCAATGACCTCACCTTTGTAACGCCTACAAGAAAGGAAGTCTTAGATGTAACTTTTGTGTCTGAACAGAGCTCTGTTGAAGTTGTTGAATGGAGAGTCTCCAACAAAGCGTCACTATCTGATCATTGTTGGATACTCTTCAAAGTACAACTATCTACTCGTGGGAAGGGGACTTTTAGAAATCCGCATAGGGCTAACTGTTCAAAATTCAATAGAGAACTAAGGAAATTAGTGAATCATTCCACTGAGGACCTCAACTCTATAGAAGCAGTTGACAATGCAGTCGATGCACTGACCGGTTCTCTTACGCAATCCTTTGAAAAATCCTGCCCGGTCAGTAGACATAATGATAAAATAGCGGAACCAGGGTTCGGACTTCTGATATAAAATTTCGAAGTATGTACAGAAAAAAAGAGAAGTAAAATCAAAATTTGCGAAGTAAATGCAGGAAGATTGTTTTAATTTTTTTATTTGCTATTTTCATAAAAATTCATTTTTAATACATTTTATTATTTAAAAATATGATTAGCAACAAAAAACATACAGAAAAGCTACAATCCGTCTGGAACAGATTGTATGATACCCTATCCTCCTCTCTATAAAGTGGGCATGGCCAAATTGCATATTGTACTCAAATATAGCTATAATGTCGAACGTTTGAGGATGTTACACGTAAAATTTTATCAAAATAGGTTTTTGATGATAACGCCCCCAAAAAGTGGGCCTGGCCAAAACTGTTCTATTGGTGAATTGTAGGGAATCTAAATACCCAAATATTTGGTCTTAACAAAATTTTTCGGTTTCATATAATTTAGTGAAGTTATAAAAAAGTAGGCGTGGCATTGGGCGGATGTAAAAAAATTTACACTTCTACTGTATCTTTTCGTCAGAAGCAGACATATGAAATTTCAGCGTCCGAGTTAAAAATTTAAGGCCCCAAAAATCGGTATTGTGATGAAAACGCCCCCAAAAATGGGCGTGGCCAAAACTTTTGTATGAGTGGATTGTAGGGAATCTGAATGCCTAAATATTTGGTCTTAACAAAATTTTTCGGTTTCATATAATTTAGTGAAGTTATGAAAAAGTGGGCGTGGCAGTGGGAGGATTTCAAAAATTTTTACACTTGTACTGTATCTTTTTCTCAGAAGCCCAGATATGAAATTTCATCGTCCTAGCTCAAAATTTAAGGCCCAAAAAGCGGTGACATACGGACGGACGTACGGACGGACGGACGGTCATCGCTCAATCGATTTCGCTATTGATGCTGATCACGAATATATATACTTTATAGGGTCTATCTCGATTATTTCTCTATGTTACAAACTATGTGTCAAACTTAATATACCCTTAGGATAGGGTATAAACATATAGAAAAGCTACAATCCGTCTGGAACAGATCGTCTGATACCCTATCCTCCTCTCTATAAAGTGGGAGTGGCCAAATTGCATTTTGTACTCAAATATGGCTAAAACCTCGAACATTTGAGGATGTTACATGTAAACTTTTATTAAAATCGGTTTTTTGATGAAAACGCCCCCAAAAAGTGGGCGTGGCCAAAAATGTTCTACAGGTGAATTGTAGGGAATCTGAATACCTAAATATTTGGACTTAACAAAATTTATCAGTTTCATATACTTTAGTGAAGTTATAAAAAAGTAGGCGTGGCAGTGGGCGGATTTAAAAAAAATTTACACTTCTACTGTATCTTTTCGTCAGAAGCCCACATATGAAATTTCAGCGTCCGAGTTAAAAATTTAAAGCCCAAAAATCGGTTTTATGATAAAAACGCCCCCAAAAAGTGGGCGTGGCCAAAACTTTTGTATGAGTGGATTGTAGGCAGTTTGAATGTCTAAATATTTGGTCTTAACAAAATTTTTCGGTTTCATATAATTTAATGAAGTTATGAAAAAGTGGGCGTGGCAGTGGACGGATTTAAAAAATTTTTACACTTGTACTGTATCTTTTTCTCAGAAGCCCAGATATGAAATTTCATCGTCGTAGCTCAAAATTTAAGGCCCAAAAAGTGGTGACATACGGACGGACGGACGGACGGACGGACGGTCATCGCTCAATCGATTTCGCTATTGATGCTGATCACGAATATATATACTTTATAGGGTCTATCTCGATTATTTCTCTATGTTACAAACTATGTGTCAAACTTAATATACCCTTAGGATAGGGTATAAAAAATATATTGCATCAATTGAAAATTCAGTCTTAAGTCTTAAATATTTTCATAATTTAGAGATCTAAATTGAACATTTACGATTAACATTTTATACCCTATCCTAAGGGTATATTAAATTTGACACATAGTTTGTAACATAGAGAAATAATCGAGATAGACCCTATAAAGTATATATATTCGTGATCAGCATCAATAGCGAAATCGATTGAGCGATGACCGTCCGTCCGTCCGTCCGTCCGTCCGTATGTCACCACTTTTTGGGCCTTAAATTTTGAGCTAGGACGATGAAATTTCATATCTGGGCTTCTGAGAAAAAGATACAGTACAAGTGTAAACATTTTTGAAATCCGCGAACTGCCACGCCCACTTTTTCATAACTTCACTAAATTATATGAAACCGAAAATTTTTGTTAAGACCAAATATTTAGGCATTCAGATTCCCTACAATCCACCCATACAAAAGTTTTGGCCACGCCCACCTTTTGGGGGCGTTTTCATCACAAAACCGATTTTGGGGCCTTAAATTTTTAACTAGGACGCTGAAATTTCATATCTGGGCTTCCAAGAAAAAGATACAGTACAAGTGTAAAATTTTTTTACATCTGCCCACTGCCACGCCTACTTTTTTATAACTTCACTAAATTATATGAAACCGAAAAATTTTGTTAAGACCAAATATTTGGGTATTTAGATTCCCTACAATTCACCCATAGAACAGTGTTGGCCACGCCCACTTTTTGGGGGCGTTATCATCAAAAAACCTATTTTGATAAAATTTTATATGTAACATCCTCAAACGTTCGACATTATAGCTATATTTGAGTACAAAATGCAATTTGGCCACGCCCACTTTATAGAGAGGAGGATAGGGTATCATACGATCCGTTCCAGACGGATTGTAGCTTTTCTGAATGTTTTATTTTTGAATGTATTTGCTATCAACGAATTTATATTGTTTAATATACCTTATTATATTATTTGGTGGTTCATAAATTTCCCCAAGATTATTTATAAGTGATCGTGAAAACATTAAGTTTTCAACTGTCTTAACATTTAAACGATTTCTAAATTTGTTTTTTATCAAATTCATTTCTGAGAATTTTCTTTCCGCTGCTGCGCTGCTGTGGGGTAAAACAGCCAAAGTTAACATATATTCCAACATTTTTGAACAAAATCTCTTCCATTTGATTACATTTTCCCATAAAAGAATACCAAAATTTAACCAAATCTTTTTGATCTATATTGCTAATGTTATAAAAAAGGAATGATCTCCATTCATGGTTTAAGACCTCAATTGAGCATTTGTTGAAAGGAAATCATTCAACCAGTTTTAAAATTCAATATAATTCTCCTTCTTGAATTTTTTTAAGGTTTAAATACTGTATTAAATTTAGTTTGTTATCGTCAAAAGAAAATCTTAGTTTGATTTGGTTGCAAAGAATAATGTAGTATTTTAAAATATTTCGTTTAATTTCCAAAATGTTTCCTTTTGAAATATTTTTTTAATTTTTCTCAAATTCTATCCCACAAAATATTGTTTCAATAGAAACCTGGAAGTTCTGATTTCCGTAATTCACTTCACAACTTAAAAACTCAATTTTTATAAAATTGTTTAGCAAGTTTAAAAATTGTTGCTTAATTGACGGAAGAAGAAGATGAATAGTAGTTTTGACTGTTAACGAAAAATAGAAGTAGATCTTGGGCAAAGCGAAGTATGGGAGTAAATTTTTTTTTTCTTAAAATCGAAGTAAAGTCCGAACGCTGAGCGGAACTCATTCGCTTTTCAAGAGTTGGATGGAACCTCGCTAAAGAGGTGGTCGTCGAGTGGTCCACCTATAAAGAAAGCGCAAAGCTCCTCACGAAAGAGATTATGTTCACAAAGAGGAACTCTTGGAGATCCTTTTGCGCATCTATAAAATCAACGAACGAAGCGTCCCGCCTAAGGAAGATCCTGGCCAAGACACTAACACCGGCATCCAATATCAGGAAAAGTGATGGTACTTGGGCAGAGTCGCATGAGGAAATGCTGGATATACTTCTGAGCACCCACTTTCCTGGATGTACATCAATCTCCGGAGATGATCTACCCATTCCAGAGACGACATCGGGAATAAGCGCGGAAGAGGTGGGCAATACAGTGGATGAAGATAAGATAGCTTGGGCAATTAAGTCATTTGCTCCTTATAAGGCTCCAGGAATGGATAACATTCGACCTGTGATGTTGCAACAGTCAGTGGATATTGCTATTCCATGGCTCAAGCTCATCTTCACGGGATGCCTTAAGCTAGGATATGTTCCTAAAGCATGGCGGGTTGTGCGTGTTGTATTTATTCCCAAAGCGGGAAAAGCAAGCCACACAAATGCTAAAGACTTGAGACCTATCAGTCTGTCGTCTTTTATGCTAAAAAGACATAAGAAGTGGGATTGGTGATAACTATCTATCTGAATCACAACATGCATACACCCGCGGTAGGTCGGTAGATACATGCCTCCACAGGGTCGTATCAAGCATAGAAAGATCCCTCCACTTCAAGGAATTCACTCTTGGGGCGTTCCTATACATTGAAGGCGCGTTTAACAACGTAAGCACCAATGGGATCCTGGGCAGTTTACACAGAGCTGGGCTGAGCATCGGTCTCTCCAACTGGATAGCTCAGATGATTCAATCGAGAGTTATATCCTCATCACAAGGAGATGTAACAATCAGGAGAAGCGTCTGCAGAGGAACCCCCCAAAGAGGAGTCTTATCCCCTCTAATATGGCTCATTATAGTGGATGAGATCTTGGTAATACTAAAGGGAAACGGCTTTAACGTGACGGCCTATGCCGACGACGTGGTTATCCTGGTTTCGGGAAAATTCCCTTCAGTCCCAAGCGAAAGACTCAATCTCGTACCACAACTAGTGGAGAATTGGGTTAGCAGCAAAGGGCTAGGAGTGAACCCTTCAAAGACGGAGGTAGTTCTCTTCACTAGGAAGAGATCAATTTTTGCCTTCAGACCCCCAAGTATGAGTGGTTCTGAACTAAGTATCTGAGGTTCAGCCCGATACCTGGGTGTAATTATAGATTCCAACCTAATTTGGAAGGATAACACTGCTGAACGCGTCAGGAAAACAAGCGTAGCTTTCTACTCTTGCAAAAAGGCATTCAGTAACACGTGGGGTTTTAGACCAGCTGTGGTATACTGCATATGCACGGCGGTCGTGAGTCCCATTCTTACATATGATTCACTGATATGGTGGACGGTACTGGAGAAGCAATACCAGCATTCTAACCTCACCAAAATCCAGAGGGCAGCGTGCATTGGAGTCATGGGATCAATGAATGACATATACTGTGGCAGTCTGGCGGCTAAAACCGCTGTAAGACTGAGGGAAGGCCGAATGTGGTCATCGAGCCTGTACGGCCATGCCTCAATTTTGTCCCGATGGGGATCTACCATCTGTTTGTCAGAAACTGATCACATGACCCCCACGCTAGCTTTTGAAAGGAGATTCGCTATAAGAATTCCTGACAGAATGTACTGGAAGCGCCGAAGAACCATGAAAAAGAAGAAGTTGACGTTCTATACCGTCGGTTCTAAGATGGACATTGGCACGGGAGCCGGAGTTTAATGTGAGGCCCGAATAATAAACAACTCTTTTAGAATAATGATGATTGCAGCGTCTTTCAAGCAGAAGTCACAGCCATCATACAGGCTGCTAAGATTATAAGCGAGAGCAATATCGTTGGCAGAACGACTACTGTGTATGCAGACAGCCAGGCAGCCGTTAAGGCTCTGGACTCCGCTATAATCAGATCAAGGCTTGTGAAGACCTGCAAATCAGTCTTGAATGAGATATCTAGAGCTAATGCGGTGACCATCTGCTGGGTGCCAGTGCATACGGATATCGTAGGAAACGAAAGGGTTGACGAACTTGCTAGAAAAGGGTCGGCGCTGCACCAATCGCGGGCTCTCCCTTTTGTAGTAATCAGAAGAAAATAGAGGATGAAGCCATCGGTCGAGCAAATAGTCGCTGGGTTCATCTGGAAACATGCGCAACAGCCAGGGCCCTATGACCGGGTATCAGCAAGAAGAGATCAACTTCTCTGGTGAAACTGAGTCCTTATAAAACACGGGTCGTTTCAGGGATAATTACTGATCATTGTGCCATTGGTGTCCACGCGGAGCGACTCGGTGTACTATATAATGACTTCTGTAGAAGCTGCAGGGACGAAGAAGTAATTGAGTCAGTTCGTCACCTGCTGTGTGACTGTCCTGCCCTATCCGTCAGAAGAATGAGGACTCTTGGTAGTTACTTCTTCTTGGATTTGGAGGACTTGGGTAACGTAGAGCTGGGTGGTTCCAATAGCGGACTTTATAGGTTTCCAGGGTTAAATGATTGGGCACAATGGACCCGAACTGTGGTCTAAGAGAGCAGTGACACTGTCACAAGGCACCCATCTACCTAACCTCACCCTAACCTAAGGAGGGGTTGTGTTCTTTATAAATTTGTTTTGCTTCACCAACAAAGATTTGTTTGTTTTTTTAATTGAGAGAATTTATTTGGCTTGTTTGTAGCTGGGGAATGTTTTCGAGGATGAGGCATGCGGTAAGGAATATTTTGGCCACATGATATGGGAGCAAACATTTGGCGAGTCAGGTGGAAAATTACAAGATTAGCATTTGGTGATCCCGTTACAACGTTTGTTAGTGTTACCAAGAAGCTGACAAATGCGGCAGCGCATGGGTATTTTATATGAAATCCGCGACTTTGGCATCCTAAGCCAATTTCAATTGTTTTGTGGGGGTGGGAAGATGTCGAAAGTGAATAACATCAAACCAGATGGTTTCAGCTTCTCTTTGTCGTCAGCCTTTGTTTATTTGTAGACACTGGTGACGTCTTGAATTTTCATCTCTGTAACTATCTCTGTTTCCTTTGGATTCGTTTAAGCGATCATGAAATTCTACATTTGGGAAATTATTTACCTTCAGAAATCTTTCTGCAATTCTTTGTGATTTCGTTTTGATTAACAGGTTACCATCTCGGAGTTGGGATATTTAGTCACATTCTGGTATTGCCTATCACATTTTTAAGCAAAAAGGGACTAAGAGACGAGATTGGATTTTCTTTATTTTTATGAATAATTATTATAAATTTAGGCAAAGACATAGGATTTGTGTGTTGTTTATACCCTATCCTAAGGGTATAAAGTTTGACACATAGTTTGTAACATAGAGAAATAATCGAGATAGACCCTATAAAGTATATATATTCGTGATCAGCATCAATAGGGAAATCGATTGAGCGATGACCGTCCGTCCGTATGTCACCGCTTTTTGGGCCTTAAATTTTGAGCTAGGACGATGAAATTTCATATCTGGGCTTCTGAGAGAAAGATACAGTACAAGTGTAAAAGTTTTTGAAATCCGCCCACTGCCACGCCCACTTTTTCATAACTTCATTAAATTATATGAAACCGAAAAAGTTTGTTAAGACCAAATATTTAGGTATTCAGACTCCCTACAATCCACTCATACAAAATTTTTGGCCACGCCCACTTTTTGGGGGCGTTTTCATCATAAAACCGATATTTGGGCCTTAAATTTTTAACTAGGACGCTGAAATTTCATATCTGGGCTTCTGACGAAAAGATACAGTAGAAGTGTAAATTTTTTTTACATCCGCCCACTACCACGCCTACTTTTTTATAACTTCACTAAATTATATGAAACCGAAAAATTATGTTAAGTCCAAATATTTAGGTATTTACATTCCCTACAACTCACCCATAGAACAGTTTTGGCCACGCCCACTTTTTGAGGGCGTTTTCATAAAAAAAACCGATTTTGATTAAATTTTACATGTAACATCCTCAAACGTTCGAGGTTATAGCCATATTTGAGTACGAAATGCAATTTGGCCATGCCCACTTTATAGAGAGGAGGATAGGGTATCAGACGATCCGTTCCAGATGGATTGTAGCTTTTCTGTATGTTTTTCATTCGGTTGGACCTCGAAAACAGATTCTACATCGAGATCCCTGCAACGATTAATTCTATTTGGCCACAAGGCCATAGTGCAAGACACTAGCTTAAAAACATACAGAAAAGCTACAATCCGTCTGGAACGGATCGTATGATACCCTATCCTCCTCTCTATAAAGTGGGCGTGGCCAAATTGCATTTTATACTCAAATATAGCTATAATGTCGAACATTTGAGGATGTTACATGTAAAATTTTATCAAAATAGGTTTTTTTATTATAACGCCCCCAAAAAGTGGGCGTGGCCAAAACTGTTCTATGGGTGAATTGTAGGGAATCTAAATACCCAAATATTTGGTCTTAACAAAATTTTTCGGTTTCATATAATTTAGTGAAGTTATGAAAAAGTGGGCGTGGCAGTGGGCGGATTTCAAAAATTTTTACACTTGTACTGTATCTTTTTCTCAGAAGCCCAGATATGAAATTTCATCGTCCTAGCTCAAAATTTAAGGCCCAAAAAGCGGTGACATACGGACGGACGGACGGACGGACGGACGGACGGTCATCGCTCAATCGATTTCGCTATTGATGCTGATCACGAATATATATACTTTATATGGTCTATCTCGATTATTTCTCTATGTTACAAACTATGTGTCAAACTTAATATACCCTTAGGATAGGGTATAAAAAGAAGACTTACACTCGATGTACAAGGGGAAATATGTACATACATACGTATGTATGTGAGAAAGACCACAAGTTTTACGACGGGAGGTACCAGTTTGCGTACTTGTCGCAAAAAATGAAGAAGCGCAATATACCGAGAACGATGTGATCTGTTCTGAGGCTAGTCGGTGGAAAAATTTTTATTTTTCCATTAGAATGAAATCGAAAAAAGTATGCCAATGCCGTCTGTCTGTTTGTCTGTACATGAGGCTACAACGGGTGGACGAATTTGGATCAAACTTTATATGTATCTAGGATCTGTGGAATGATAGAGGCGAAAATGGAATAGGAGGTACAATTCAGCTTAATTCACTTATACATAATACAGAGCTCTAGCCACTTTTTGGGGTGTTTTTTTGTAAACACATTTTTCAATGAAACTTTATACCATCCATTAAAAGTTATCGTGGTAGCGCCCTAAGAAATGCGGAGTGTAACGCTCACTGAACTAATCCACGTGTATAAAAGACTGAGTGAAATGTCATACCTATCGTTTCAAACTATTGACTTTAACTATTTTACTTGAACTTCAATCCTGAATAAATAATTTATAGTCATTCACATTTATTTATTTATTTATTTGGGCAGTAAAATTAATATACATATGTATAATTTCAAACTGGCCTTATAGGCAGAGAGAGGAGCAAAAGAAAGTTAAAATTACACAGATGCTTACAAATTTCTTTTCAAAATAGATTTAGAAGAATTAAAGTCGATCAAGTGATATTGAGCATTAAAATCGTTAATCATATTAGTAACCGGTTCATGAAGGCCGTAGTTGGTTCTCCAGTAGCGCGTGGTTAGAAAATTGATACGTCTTAAAAGCCTCGCGCCCGGATTTATAATAATAACGCCGAGAAGTGTAGGAGAATTGATGGATCCATTTAAAAGCTCAAAAAGAAAGAGCACGTTTGTAATTAACCTTCGCTTAAATAAAGGGGGAAGATGAAGGAGGAGCAAGCGATCTAGATAGGGAGGCAGATACAGATTTCTGTTCCAAGGAAGAGGGCGAAGAGCAAATAACAGACTCAATACGATCGATGTGGACAAAATAGTTAGGGGACCACACGCAGCTGCAATAGTCTAGGATTGGGCGCACGAGTGAGCAATATAGGGATTTTTTTATGTATGAGTCAGTGAAGTCCTACATAAGACCACCTATGAATGAAGACTAAGCGGCTTCAAGCTTTATTAATTATGACATCAGTGTGGTCATTAAAGTTCAATTTTAGGTCAAAAACCACTCCGAGGTCGCAGATAGAGTGTACTCGATGAAGGCAAACATTGTCTAAAACATACAAAAAAGCTACAATCCATGTGGAACGGATCGTATGATACCCTATCCTCCTTTCTATAAAGTGGGCATGGCCAAATTGCATTTTGTACTCAAATATGGCTATGACGTCGAACGTTTGACGATGTCACATGTAAACTCTCATCAAAATCAGATTTTTGATGAAAACGCCCCCAAAAAGTGGGCGTGGCCAAAAGTGCTGTAAGGGTGAGTTATAGGGAATTTAAATGCCTAAATATTTGGTCTTAACAAAATTTTTCGGTTTCATATAATTTAGTGGAGTTATGAAAAAGTGAGCGCGGCAGCGGGCGGATTTCAAAAATTTTTACACTTGTACTGTACCTATTTCTCTGAAGCCCAGATATGAAATTTCATCCTCCTAGCTCAAAATTTAAGGCCCAAAAAGTGGTGACATATATATACTCTATAGGGTCTATCTCGATTATTTCTCTATGTTATAAACTATGTGTCAAACTTAATATACCCTTAGGATAGGGTATAAAAATAGGTGTAAATAGACGGGCGAACTTTTCTGTGGTAAGATGTAACTTTACATTTTTTAACATGTAAGCACATATTGTTATGTGTGCACCATGCGCAGACTTTGTTTAAATCATTTTGTAGAAGAGAATGGTGGCTAGGGTCTTGAATTTGAAGGAATATTTCGGCGTCGTCAGCATATAACAGAATTTTAGACTGGTCGGGGACATTTACTAGACCATTGACAAATAAAAACAAACAGAAAAGCTACAATCCGTCTGGAACGGATCGTATGATACCCTATCCTCCTCTCTATAAAGTGGGCGTGGCCAAATTGCATTTTGTACTCAAATTAAGCTATAATGTCGAACGTTTGAGGATGTTACATGTAAAATTTTATCAAAATAGGTTTTTTGATGAGAACGCCCCCAAAAAGTGGGCGTGGCCAAAACTTTTGTATGGGT
The DNA here is from genome assembly GCA_905220385.1 of Xylota sylvarum. Classification (NCBI taxonomy): domain Eukaryota; kingdom Metazoa; phylum Arthropoda; class Insecta; order Diptera; family Syrphidae; genus Xylota; species Xylota sylvarum. The sequence goes on along the minus strand of LR999957.1, from coordinate 61,557,776 downwards.
GGATTGTAGGGAATCTGAATGCCTAAATATTTGGTCTTAACAAAATTTTTCGGTTTCATATAATTTAGTGAAGTTATAAAAAAGTAGGCGTGGCAGTGGGCGGATGTAAAAAAATTTTACACTTGTACTGTATCTTTTTCTTGGAAGCCCAGATATGAAATTTCAGCGTCCTAGTTAAAAATTTAAGGGCCAAAAATCGGTTTTGTGATGAAAACGCCCCCCAAAAGTGGGCGTGGCCAAAACTTTTGTATGGGTGGATTGTAGGGAATCTGAATACCTAAATATTTGGTCTTAACAAAATTTTTCGGTTTCATATAATTTAATGAAGTTATGAAAAAGTGGGCGTGGCAGTGGGCGGATTTCAAAAATTTTTACACTTGTACTGTATCTTTTTCTCAGAAGCCCAGATATGAAATTTCATCGTCCTAGCCCAAAATTTAAGGCCCAAAAAGCGGTGACATACGGACGGACGGACGGACGGTCATCGCTCAATCGTTTTCGCTATTGATGCTGATCACGAATATATATACTTTATAGGGTCTATCTCGATTATTTCTCTATGTTACAAACTATGTGTCAAACTTAATATACCCTTAGGATAGGGTATAATAAATAAAAGAGGTCAAATTTGGCTTCCTTGGTGAACACCCGAGTGGACTGCAATAGGTTTAGACGTGATTCCTTGGAAAGCAACGAATTGTGTTCTATCGGTAAGGTATGAGTCCAACCAATAGACCAACCACGGTGGGAAACCTAGTAGAGACAGTCTCCGACAAAGTAGGTTGTGATCAACTTTATCGAAGGCTTTACAGAAATCAATATAGACAACATCTGTCTGCAAGAACTTGTCAGTTTGCGTTAATACATAATTTGAGAACTCTAGTAAGTTAGTTGAGGTTGATTTTTGTCTAATAAAGCCATGTTGATAATCAGATATTATAGACATGCAGGAAAATTCCATGTGTTTGCAAACAGTGTTTTCTAATAATTAGGGAATCACATAAGACGATTTCCAAAAAGAAGGGAAGGAAGAAGAACGGGGGGAGAAATTAAATAGTTTAAGAAGAGATCGCAGCAGGATGTGTTTGTATTTTTTGAGGATGAATAAAGGAATTTGATCTGGACCATAAGAAAAGGAGTCATCAAGATCAGAAATAAACCTATCAAGAATATCGGTTGTAATTGTTAGATTAGGTATGAGAATGTTAAGCGAGGGAATGGAATTGTCAGGAAGTTTTGTGCTAGGGGGAGATTTAAAGTACACACTTTGAAAAAATTTCGAGAAGGTATTACAAATATCTGTTGGATCCATCAATTCATTTCCTTCATAGCACATAATGCGAGGGTATAGAGTATTTTTCCTTTTTGTATTAAAGAAATTCCAAAATTTCTTTGGGTTTAATCGAATGTCATTGCCAACATCAATAATATAATTTTTGTATGCTTTCTTTAATGCAGCGTTCAAACAGGATGAGCGTTTAAATTTTATAAAGGCTTTGTTTTTCAAGTTGCGCAATTTTTTAACCTCTCTGGTGAACCACGGAGGTCTACCGTTATTATAATTTTACGATTTATAGATTACGGTATAAGGTATCCGTCATATGCTCGATATTACTTTTCTCGTTTAACAAACAGTCCCAATACAGGGTACCAATAAGTTGAGGAAAAAGTTGATGATTAATGTGTCTAAAGTTATAGCAGTAATTAGTTTTAGGATTAGGTGCTCTAGGGATGAAACAATCAAAAAAAAAAACATACAGAAAAGCAACAATCCGTCTGGAACGGATCGTATGATACCCTATCCTCAATTCTATCGAGCCCCTATAAAGTGGGATTGGCCGTATTGCATTTTCTTTACTGAATTACGATGATAACTTCGAACGTTTGAGGATGTTACAAAAAAATTGATGAAAACGCACTGAAAAAGTGGGCGTGGCCAAAACTGTTGTATGGGTAAATTGTAGGGAATCTGAATACCTAAATATTTGGTCTTAACAAAATTTTTCGATTTCATATAATTTAGTGAAGTTATGAAAAAGTGGGCGTGGCAGCGGGCGGATTTAAAAAATTTTTACACTTGTACTGCATCTTTTCTCAGAAGCCCAGATATTAAATTTCATCCTCCTAGCTCAAAATTTAAGACCCAAAAAGTGGTGACGGACGGACGGACGGACGAACGGACATGGCTCAATCGTTGTCGCTATTGACACTGATCATGAATATATATACTTTATAGGGTCTATCTCGATTATTTCTCTATGTTACAAACTATGTATCAAACTTAATATACCCTTAGGATAGGGTATAACAAGGTAACAATAACTGCTTGATGAAATATAGAGTTTGGAAGAGCATCTTCATTAGCAGGTAGAACTGTTGAGTACTCGGAGATATCAGTGAAGATAGGATTCAATAAACGTCCTTGAGTGTTTGGAATTCCATTGATTTGCAGCAAGTAGTCCCCAGCGATGGCGTCGAATAATGATTTTGATGCTTCGTTGGAACTTAACGGACAGAGGTGGGATGTATCTTCTGGGTCCAAAATCCAATCAACTAAGGGCAGGTTGAAATCGCCGAGTATGATGAAGCTATGACCATTTCTAAATTTGTTTATCGTTGTCGTTATGGCCTCGAGATGACGTTGGTAGGTTGCACTTGGGGACGAGTGTGGAATATATAGACAGCATATAACAAGACGTTTGCCAAGCAGCTCTACTTCGACGCAGAGAAACTCGATGTCATCGAATATTGAGGTGTTTATCAATCTGGATCTGAAGTCTGCTTTAGCAGCGACGAGAACGCCTCCGCCGACAGTAAAAGTACGGTTTCTGCTGTTTCTATCCAGGCGGTAAATAATATAATCGTCGCAAAGTATTTCCTCATTTGTAACAGAGGAATTAAGCGATGTCTCGGTGAGTGCGATTATAGAGTAGTCCATTGTAAAAGATGCTAGGTAAAGCTGGTTTAGTTTTGATTTCATCCCACTAGTATTGTGATAATAGAGGGATGCATTTAGGCATTTTTTGGAAACGAGGAGGGATTAGCATCAGCCTTCATATTATCAGTCGTGATGGGTTTCGATTTTTTTGATCGAGGTACAAAGTCGTGTACTACAATGCCATCGGGCCAGAAGTCAGTAGATACTAAATCCTCGAAATACTGTATAGTTGTTAGTATTTTAAAGGATGCGACTTCACGGGGTTCAGCAAAGTTGTATTTGTAGCACTTAGTTTTTGTGGCAACGCCAATTTTAGAATCGACATATTTTATGATATCTTCGGCATTAGTATTAGGCGCCAGGCTAGAGATAAATACCGATTTATGAGGAATTTGAGGTACTATAGCGAGCTGAATTGATGAAATAAAAGCTTTATTTATTGATAACTGACTTGACGGGCCAATGACAATGGTAGGGGGATCGGTAGTCACATCGGTAGTGAAACCGGTAGTAACATCGGTAGCGACATCGGCAGAAGCGTCGGTAGCAGCTATTTTAGGATCTGTGTCAACAGAAATATAAGATGTTGCAATACAAGATTCCGCATCACCGTCTGCTGGAACTCCCTGAGGCAGAATAGAAGCACCTGCGGCAGCCGCATCGTTTGGCAATAGCATCATTTTTACCCTTCGGAATCGCACCCTTGGATGCCTTTTGTTTACCCGTGGCTTGCCTAGTTTTCATCCTAGTGTTTATAGGAGCTTTGACAAGGGACGAGGAGGGAGCAACAGAACTACTCGTATGTACAAGACCACATAGCTTGTTAAAATTAGAGCAGTGATTGTTGACTAGAGTTTGAAATCTTATTAATACGCTTGTTAAAATTGATGTAGATTTCCTGCAATCAGCAAGCATTTCTAATAAGGGAGCAGTAGAAAACTTTCTGCATTTGGTGCAGAACCACTGAAGTCCGTTAGAAGTTGTATTTCGAAGTGCATCGCCTATTCTTCCAGATATGCCAGCACATTTGGAATGAAATAATTTAGAGCAACCATCACAATAAATGAAATTGTCAAAAGTATTTCATTCAGAATTGCAGATTTCACAGAAAATAGTAAATATAAAAACTTGTATGTATTACACTATTAAGCACTGTATTGCCGGTAAAGAAAAACACGTTTCGCTAGAGTGACAGGAGCATATATGTACATATTGTTGTGTAGAGGCCTAGAATTAGTCACGCACACACACGCACTGGCACAGTTTGATTAGGTTGAATCAATGAATGATTCAGCATAAACGTTCAAGTACGTACGACCCAGTCGTGCACTTTATTTGAATTTGAATTCGAATTAAAATCTGTTGAATGAATTTGAATTCGAAAAATAATTTTTTTTTTGTTTTTCTTAAATTGAAAACTTAAACATCGCTTACAGGAGAACAATGTGTCCGGAAAACATGAAAATTTATATTTTATTGCCCAAATCAAAATTCAAGCAATAAAATGAAGATCGGCTTAGAGATCGAATAATAACGCCCTAATACATACATATACATATGTATGTAGTAGTAGTAGTAGTAATTTTATTCATGTTTAACTTAGAAGCTATTTAACAGAAAATTAGTTCATATAAAAGAAAAAACATACAGAAAAGCTACAATCCGTCTGGAACGGATCGTATGATACCCTATCCTCCTCTCTATAAAGTGGGCATGGCCAAATTGCATATTGTACTCAAATATAGCTATAATGTCGAACGTTTGAGGATGTTACATGTAAAATTTTATCAAAATAGGTTTTTTGATGATAACGCCCCCAAAAAGTGGGCGTGGCCAAAACTTTTGTATGGGTGGATTGTAGGGAATCTGAATGCCTAAATATTTGGTCTTAACAAAATTTTTCGGTTTCATATAATTTACAGAAGTTATAAAAAAGTAGGCGTGGCAGTGGGTGGATGTAAAAAAATTTTACACTTGTACTGTATCTTTTTCTTGGAAGCCCAGATATGAAATTTCAGCGTCCTAGTTCAAAATTTAACGTATTTCGAAGGATGCGACTTCACGGGGTTCAGCAAAGTTGTATTTGTAGCACTTAGTTTTTGTGGCAACGCCAATTTTAGAATCGACATATTTTATGATATCTTCGGCATTAGTATTAGGCGCCAGGCTAGAGATAAATACCGATTTATGAGGAATTTGAGGTACTATAGCGAGCTGAATTGATGAAATAAAAGCTTTATTTATTGATAACTGACTTGACGGGCCAATGACAATGGTAGGGGGATCGGTAGTCACATCGGTAGTGAAACCGGTAGTAACATCGGTAGCGACATCGGCAGAAGCGTCGGTAGCAGCTATTTTAGGATCTGTGTCAACAGAAATATAAGATGTTGCAATACAAGATTCCGCATCACCGTCTGCTGGAACTCCCTGAGGCAGAATAGAAGCACCTGCGGCAGCCGCATCGTTTGGCAATAGCATCATTTTTACCCTTCGGAATCGCACCCTTGGATGCCTTTTGTTTACCCGTGGCTTGCCTAGTTTTCATCCTAGTGTTTATAGGAGCTTTGACAAGGGACGAGGAGGGAGCAACAGAACTACTCGTATGTACAAGACCACATAGCTTGTTAAAATTAGAGCAGTGATTGTTGACTAGAGTTTGAAATCTTATTAATACGCTTGTTAAAATTGATGTAGATTTCCTGCAATCAGCAAGCATTTCTAATAAGGGAGCAGTAGAAAACTTTCTGCATTTGGTGCAGAACCACTGAAGTCCGTTAGAAGTTGTATTTCGAAGTGCATCGCCTATTCTTCCAGATATGCCAGCACATTTGGAATGAAATAATTTAGAGCAACCATCACAATAAATGAAATTGTCAAAAGTATTTCATTCAGAATTGCAGATTTCACAGAAAATAGTAAATATAAAAACTTGTATGTATTACACTATTAAGCACTGTATTGCCGGTAAAGAAAAACACGTTTCGCTAGAGTGACAGGAGCATATATGTACATATTGTTGTGTAGAGGCCTAGAATTAGTCACGCACACACACGCACTGGCACAGTTTGATTAGGTTGAATCAATGAATGATTCAGCATAAACGTTCAAGTACGTACGACCCAGTCGTGCACTTTATTTGAATTTGAATTCGAATTAAAATCTGTTGAATGAATTTGAATTCGAAAAATAATTTTTTTTTTGTTTTTCTTAATTTGAAAACTTAAACATCGCTTACAGGAGAACAATGTGTCCGGAAAACATGAAAATTTATATTTTATTGCCCAAATCAAAATTCAAGCAATAAAATGAAGATCGGCTTAGAGATCGAATAATAACGCCCTAATACATACATATACATATGTATGTAGTAGTAGTAGTAGTAATTTTATTCATGTTTAACTTAGAAGCTATTTAACAGAAAATTAGTTCATATAAAAGAAAAAACATACAGAAAAGCTACAATCCGTCTGGAACGGATCGTATGATACCCTATCCTCCTCTCTATAAAGTGGGCATGGCCAAATTGCATATTGTACTCAAATATAGCTATAATGTCGAACGTTTGAGGATGTTACATGTAAAATTTTATCAAAATAGGTTTTTTGATGATAACGCCCCCAAAAAGTGGGCGTGGCCAAAACTTTTGTATGGGTGGATTGTAGGGAATCTGAATGCCTAAATATTTGGTCTTAACAAAATTTTTCGGTTTCATATAATTTACAGAAGTTATAAAAAAGTAGGCGTGGCAGTGGGTGGATGTAAAAAAATTTTACACTTGTACTGTATCTTTTTCTTGGAAGCCCAGATATGAAATTTCAGCGTCCTAGTTCAAAATTTAACGCCCAAAAATCGGTTTTATGATGAAAACGCCCCCAAAAAGTGGGCGTGGCCAAAACTGTTCTATGGGTGAATTGTAGGGAATCTAAATACCCAAATATTTGGTCTTAACAAAATTTTTCGGTTTCATATAATTTAGTGAAGTTATGAAAAAGTGGGCGTGGCAGTTCGCGGATTTCAAAAATTTTTACACTTGTACTGTATCTTTTCCTCAGAAGCCCAGATATGAAATTTCATCGTCCTAGCTCAAAATTTAAGGCGCAAAAAGCGGTGACATACGGACGGACGGACGGACGGTCATCGCTCAATCGATTTCGCTATTGATGCTGATCACGAATATATATACTTTATAGGGTCTATCTCGATTATTTCTCTATGTTACAAACTATGTGTCAAATAAAATTTTACATGTAACATCCTCAAACGTTCGACATTATAGCTATATTTGAGTACAATATGCAATGTGGATACGCCCACTTTATAGAGAGGAGGATAGGGTATCATACGATCCGTTCCAGACGGATTGTAGCTTTTCTGTACGTTTTTACATTCAATTCACATATGATGTGGGGTAACATCAATCATTGTTTACTTATGTAGTAACAATATAAAAAACCCCCACTTTTTGGGGGCGTTTTCATCATAAAATCGATTTTTAGGCCTTAAATTTTTAACTAGGACGCTGAAATTTCATATCTGGGCTTCTGACGAAAAGATACAGTAGAAGTGTACATTTTTTCCGCCCACTGCCACGCCTACTTTTTTGTAACTTCACTAAATTATATGAAACCGAAAAATTTTGTTAAGTCCAAATATTTAGGTATTCAGATTCCCTACAATTCACCCATAGAACAGTTTTGGCCACGCCCACTTTTTGGGGCGTTTTCATCAAAATACAGATTTTGATAAAATTTTACATGTAACATATTCAAATGTTCGAGGTTATAGCCATATTTGCGTACGAAATGCAATTTGGCCACGCCCACTTTATAAAACGGAGGATAGGGTATTTGACGATCGGTTCCAGACGGATTGTAGCTTTTCTGTATGTTTTTTTCCTCTCTTTGCATTACCTAATTATTTTCTCTTTGCATAAGAGAAAATGTATATGTGCATGTGCATATGTTTTTTTTTTTTTTGATGCGCTGGAGGGGTGAAATCCTTTACCTTTGGATACTCCATAGCTCGTGCTACGAGTTATGCCAGATTCCATGCTCATGCATGGAGTCGGGCATGGAGTTTCCCCCTACGGTACCGCCGGTCAAGGCATTCCTTCATAGGGGCAGGTTATGACGTCATGTCTTCTCCTTCTTATGATCCAGGGTTTTTTCCCTCTTGGGCTCTTAGGGTTTGGTTTTCAACCCGTAGTTCCCGCATGATGCTTGCAAGGATTCTGCTGGCGGTCTCCTATGCTTCCTTCGTTGATAGCATGGACGATATCAATCTCCTTGGGGCAATATGACCTCGATAAGACATCCAGGGCAATAGGCATTCGCGCCGCTATAACACTTATAGCGTCCCCCGATAGCGTTCTGTATGCACAGCATACTCTGAGCGATGTGCATATGTACATATGTATGTATATGGAGAAAAGATTATATGAATGAAATACCTCCGTACTTGTTTAGGTAAATTTAGATCTGTTGAGAATGAATTTTTGCACCTTATATCAAACAAAAATATTTACGACGAAACGGTTACCCTTTATTTCCAAATTTATTAGGAATCGTTGTCGGCAGCAGTTATAAAGTTATGGAAACCAACACACTAAGTGTGGTTTTTTACTTTATTCCTTCAAGAGATCGCCAATAATGGGTCATGTTTCGCTCGAACCTTTCGCGTTCCTTATTCCTCACAGCGAGGCATAATACTCCGCGTCTCATATGAAAAAGCTGAACGCTGGACTAACGGCAAAAGATTTATGTCGAGGATGTGGAAGTCAACGATGACAGAACCTACTTTCTCTGTCACTGTCCAGGTCTTCTCAATCTCAGGTACAAATTTCTCGTACGACACTTCTTACAGGACCTAAACGAAATATACGGTAAACCAATGAATGACATTTTGACTTATGTACATCTAATCAACTGGTTGGTTCGTTGAGTCATAGCTGTAGGACAAGGCTAACAAATATCAAGGAACATCTTTCCTGTATCACAATGAGTCTGTATTGACCTGAGTGTGGCGTTACGAATCACTTCCACTTCACCTATCCACATATGTATATACGAAATATATACGTATACGAAAAGAAAATAATCAAACCGTACATAAATCAATCGCAAGAAATTTCAAACTAATTGTGCCGTACATCGTCATCAATTTATGTACATACATACATACCAAGAACGGCAAATAGAAGAACGACTATTAAATTATTCGGCCGACATCTACACAAATTCACTATTAGATGTCATTTGCCAGCCACCCGGCATCTGCACGACAGTCGTAAATATTTCATTACAAACTTGCGGTGTAGATTGTTTGCTTCCCTTTTGAACCTGACACGATTCCTAAACATTCACAGCGTTAGCAGCTAGCCACCGTTGATTTTCCTCCCAGAAGCTGAGAACCGCGTCGTTCCACAACTCGCGACTGATTGCCGACCGATGCATGTATCGTTTCCTTTTGTGGCTTCTTTATTAAATGGACAAGGTTCTTTTCTCCCCATTGGGTAGGGTACTAAACAATGCTAAATTGATGTTCCAAATGATTGATGTATAAAATTTGCGAATTGACATTGAGTTGCAGAGGTGACGGTCCTATTTCTCAGGGCAATGTTTTTCAATTTAACGTATTCGGTAACAATATACAATGTACGTATGTACATATGTTTATGGAGAATTTGCATGCAGTGCTTTCCCCCATAAATATACCATAATTACATTGAACTTGAATAATTGGTAGCGTCTGCAAATGTATGTTATTATACATAAGTGCACAAAAACCACAATATTTATCTTAATCCATATACCTAAATAATCCTTTTTTTAATGGTACGGGCACAAGCAATGTGAGTGCTCAGCTCGAGGCTTAAACTTCTTGCGTCTATCTCTTTCTTTAGTACTCTATGGAAATTAAGTGATTTTCAAATAGTCAGTTTGAAGTGGTTGAGTATGCATTCTTTGTCCATTCCATTGCTTTGCACTATACTCGCACATAAACTTCTTACAAGCGCAAATTTCCGATCAATTGATTGAAATTATTCACCCTGGAAGGAAAGTTTTTTGTTGAAAATTATTTGGATGGCCCGGAGACCAAAAGAACCATGGATAATCATGTAATTTTGCTGCGGTGCTTTGTTCCGCACGCTGTTGTGGCCGATGGTTAAACATGAACATTTCAAGAGTTACCAATCAACCACGTATAAACTATTCATGAATTTTTCAAGGGAACATGCCATTAAATCAATCAATAGGGATACCAAACAAAATGGCAATCCATAAGAACGTTCCTTTTTTGTTTCTTTTATGCTTGTGGATTTCTCAGCTGCAAATCTTTGTTTCGCAAGACCGTTCTTCTGATGTTTTTTTTTTTCTTTTCTCTTTTATTTTTGTTATTTTGATATTTCCCTAATCATAGTCCAACACTCACTTACGATTCAATGTCAGTGCACGAACAAAACAGATTGGAGCCCTTGGTTTTACAGCAACATATGTATGTTTGTTTTACATGTTTATACCCTATCCTAAGGGTATATTAAGTTTGACACATAGTTTGTAACATAGAGAAATAATCGAGATAGACTATATAAAGTATATATATTCGTGATCAGCATCAATAGCGAAATCGATTGAGCGATGACCGTCCGTCCGTCCGTCCGTCCGTCCGTATGTCACCGCTTTTTGGGCCTTAAATTTTGAGCTAGGACGATGAAATTTCATATCTGGGCTTCTGAGAAAAAGATACAGTACAAGTGTAAAAATTTTTGAAATCCGCCCACTGCCACGCCCACTTTTTCATAACTTCACTAAATTATATGAAACCGAAAAATTTTGTTAAGACCAAATATTTAGGCATTCAGATTCCCTACAATCCACCCATACAAAAGTTTTGGCCACGCCCACTTTTTGGGGGCGTTTTCATCACAAAACCAATTTCCGGGCCTTAAATGTTTAACTAGGACGCTGAAATTTCATATCTGGGCTTCCAAGAAAAAGATACAGTACAAGTGTAAATTTTGTTTACATCCGCCCACTGCCACGCCTACTTTTTTATAACTTCACTAAATTATATGAAACCGAAAAATTTTGTTAAGACCAAATATTTGGGTATTTAGATTCCCTACAATTCACCCATAGAACAGTTTTGGCCACGCCCACTTTTTGGGGGCGTTATCATCAAAAAACCTATTTTGATAAAATTTTACATGCAACATCCTCAAACGTTCGACATTATAGCTATATTTGAGTACAATATGCAATTTGGTCACGCCCATTTTATAGAGAGGAGGATAGGGTATCATACGATCCGTTCCAGACGGATTGTAGCTTTTCTGTATGTTTTTATTTCATTCCATCCATTTGCATATCTACAGATTATGTATAAATGTATAATACATACGTACGTGTCTGTACAGATGTAAAAAAACAGTAATAACAATAATAAATTACTTAATAAATAAAATCATCATAAATATTTGCAGTTTCCATATATTTATAGAGCAAGCACAGTGAGATTCAATGTTGCAAGTCAATGTTGTTTGTCCGCTTTTTTTGGTTTGATTGGCATTTGTCCGTTAGAATTCGACATTCGTAGGAGCAGTCGATAACAAATTGTTATGGAGCATCCAACGGCTTAACAACGTGTTTTTTAGTTATTAAAATATTATTTTGTGACTGTTATTTTAATGTGCAATTTACTTATAACACCCCACACATCCTGGACCTTACTAGCAGTAATAAGATGGTGCAGGGAAATAACTTCACATGGAAAATAACTTCAACTCGAGTGGGAAATAATTTCACTTTTTATACCCTATCCTAAGGGTATATTAAGTTTGACACATAGTTTGTAACATAGAGAAATAATCGAGATAGACCCTATAAAGTATATATATTCGTGATCAGCATCAATAGCGAAATCGATTGAGCGATGACCGTCCGTCCGTCCGTCCGTCCGTATGTCACCGCTTTTTGGGCCTTAAATTTTGAGCTAGGACGATGAAATTTCATATCGGGGCTTCTGAGAAAAAGATACAGTACAAGTGTAAAAATTTTTGAAATCCGCCCACTGCCACGCCCACTTTTTCATAACTTCACTAAATTATATGAAACCGAAAAATTTTGTTAAGACCAAATATTTAGGCATTCAGATTCCCTACAATCCACCCATACAAAAGTTTTGGCCACGCCCACTTTTTGGGGGCGTTATAATAAAAAAACCTATTTTGATAAAATTTTACATGTAACATCCTCAAATGTTCGACATTATAGCTATATTTGAGTACAAACTACAATTTGGCCACGCCCACTTTATAGAGAGGAGGATAGGGTATCATACGATCCGTTCCAGACGGATTGTAGCTTTTCTGTATGTTTTTTATGTGAAGTTATTTCCCACTGGGTGCTGTGGCTCAAGTGGTTAGTGCGTTGGACTACGGAGCGAGGGGTTCCAGGTTCAAACCCCAAACAAACACCTAAAATTTCTTTCATGGCCCCACCTCTCGCGAGTGTCTGACAAAAATCCGAGAGTAAAACTGTCATGAAAAAGCTTCTCAAAACAAAAAACTGCCGTTCGAATCCGGCATTAAATAGTAGGCCCCTTCCATTCGTGTGAAGAATATAACACGCACAGCACGAGTGCTGTGTTTATTTTTTTATTTATTTCCCACTGAAGGAAATTTTGTGAATGTATTTCCCACCTATAATTTGAGAATTTTTCGATTTTAACAAAAATTCGATCAAATAAACAGTGGACCTCCCTGCTTGAGGTCACTTTGTAAATAAGTTCGCAATGCATAAACAATTAAATATATAATATTTAAAGTTTCTTTACATATATGTATATAAAGAAACACCGAACCTCGCACTTACTCCAAATCCAACAGTGACACTAAGGAGGGGGCTACAGGGGGCAGCATGCCCCCCATACATATTCCACTGTATACTGTATTCGCGCGAATTTTTGACTATTACTTTATCTAATGCTGAAAAACTAAAGAGAAATTGTTTCCCACAAAAAAATGAAGTTATTGTCCACCTTCAGTGGGAAATAAGTGCACATAAAAACATACAGAAAAGCTACAATCCGTCTGGAACGGATCGTATGATACCCTATCCTCCATCCTATCGAGCCCCTATAAAGTGGGCGTGGCCGTATTGCATTTTCTTTACTAAATTACGATGATAACTTCGAACGTTTGAGGATGTTACATGTAAAATTTCATCAAAATTGGTTTTTTGATTTGACAGAAATAATACAGCGATTTATTCGCGAATTAGAGTCCCAATTGTGCAAAGACGTCAAACCATAACCATTTGCAAGACATATTTACCACCATTTTTATCGTATTTAAAATGAAATCAGAATATTAACACTTCTTCGGGAAAAGTCTATTTTTTTTAAATTAAAATTAAATATCACGAGGTACTAAACATACCGTCCCTGGACACGTCTATTAAGTTTTTTTTTTGTGTTTTCAGGACATCCGATGAAAATACCTGGCCTAGACTATTTTCCCAGTTCTATCGGTTCCCTTTTTGGAATATTGACATATACTTTAAGCCATCTAGTGCCGGTGTTTCTTCATTCCAAAGTTCGGAAGTACTTGTCCTGGTAAAATAATTGGCCCAAAACGGTTAATTAAGAAGACTACTGTACGGACTCTGTCTGTACTCGAGACCATTTACAGCGTAATTTGTTTCAGGTTTAACGGTGTTTAATAAATTAGTCAGTTAAAAAATTATAAAAAGCATCCTCAAACAGCAAAAAATGCCTTTGTAACGCCAATCGAACATTCCTTCATGGGTCTGCAAAAATCAGTATGGATGAAGTCAGCCACTCGTTTGACTTTGGAACCGCTATTGACAAAAGGTTATCGATGCAACTTTCCTAATGTACAATCACAAAAGAAATTTGGATTATCAACAAACCAAACTTTTCGTACGTACTTTAAAAACATACAGAAAAGCTACAATCCGTCTGGAACGGATCGTATGATACCCTATCCTCCTCTCTATAAAGTGGGCATGGCCAAATTGCATGTTGTACTCAAATATAGCTATAATGTCGAACGTTTGAGGATGTTACATGTAAAATTTTATCAAAATAGGTTTTTTGATGATAACGCCCCCAAAAAGTGGGCCTGGCCAAAACTATTCTATGGGTGAATTGTAGGGAATCGAAATACCCAAATATTTGGTCTTAACAAAATTTTTCGGTTTCATATAATTTAGTGAAGTTATAAAACATACAGAAAAGCTACAATCCGTCTGGAACGGATCGTCTGATACCCTATCCTCCTCTCTATAAAGTGGGCATGGCCAAATTGCATTTCGTACTCAAATATGGCTATAAACTCGTACGTTTGAGGATGTTACATGTAAAATTTTATCAAAATCGGTTTTTTGATGAAAACGCCCCCAAAAAGTGGGCGTGGCCGAAACTGTTCTATGGGTGAAATGTAGGGAATCTGAATACCTAAATGTTTGGTTTCAACACAATTTTTCGGTTTCATATAATTTAATGAAGTTATAAAAAAGTAGGCGTGGCAGTGGGCGGATGTAAAAAAAATTTACATTTCTACTGTACCTTTTCGTCGGAAGCCCAGATATGAAATTTCAGCGTCCTAGTTAAAAATTTAAGGCCCAAAAATTGGTTTTATGATGAAAACGCCCGCAAAATGTGGGCGTGGCCAAAACTTTTGTATGAGTGGATTGTAAGGAATCTGAATGCCTAAATATTTGGTCTTAACAAAATTTTTCGGTTTCATATAATTTAGTGAAGTTATGAAGAAGTGGGCGTGGCAGTGGGCGGATTTCAAAAATTTTTACACTTGTACTGTATCTTTTCCTCAGAAGCCCAGATATGAAATTTCATCGTCCTAGCTCAAAATTTAAGGCCCAAAAAGCGGTGACATACGGACGGACGGACGGTCATCGCTCAATCGATTTCGCTATTGATGCTGATCACGAATATATATACTTTATAGGGTCTATCTCGATTATTTCTCTATGTTACACACTATGTGTCAAACTTAATATACCCTTAGGATAGGGTATAAATAGCTCGGATTTGTTCGGTACGTGTACATACATACACATGTAAATAAACGCTAGTTTATTTTTGAGGTATTGTTGAGAAACTCACTAAAGCTAAGTCATTTGGTGAAGAAAGACTGAACTTTATTACTTTTATGTAGGTTTTTGTGGATCCAGTTCTGTACTGGGTTTCTTTCTTACTACTCTTTGGTGATTAAGGTCTCCAACCATCACGATGGTCCTTAGAAACTTGGAAAGATTGTACAGTGACTAATCAGATAATTCCTGTTAGTCAAGGAAGTAATATCTTTATAGTACTCTATTTCTCAATAAAACTAAACTTGGGCTGTGGCAAAGGAAGTGGATACACACCACTTGTACTCTGCCTTGTAAGCCTCTTCGTCACAGCAGCGTTTACATACATATGTATATACTGTCATCGCTGTGTTAAAGTTTCATTGTGTGGCTCCTTCGAAGTTCTAGCACAACATCAACATTGACAGCTATTTTTTGTAAATTTGGTGGCCCTAACTTGGTTGTATCTTGGCCAAAGCTTCCTTGATATACCACAGGTGGTAAGCGTGTTCCACCTATTGTTGGTATTAGGATCCCACATTCAACTTGCTCCTTGAGGTTACTGAATCAATTGAAGTTTTTAATTTTGGACTATTGCAAAATAATCCTGTCAGCTATCTCATTTCCGATTAAAGAGTCGGCCTTATTACGCTTTCAATTTATTCACGCATTGATATGCATATATGTATATGTATGTTTATATGAATGTACTTTGACAAAGTGAAATAAAGCCGAGTCGGCCTTATTACGCTTTCAATTTATTCACGCATTCATATGCATATATGTATATGTATGTTTATATGAATGTACCCTGTGTTCAGATTTGCATCCCAAACAATTTACCGTGAAAACGTATTCACACATACATGTGTATGTATAAAGCGACATTAGGCCAAGTTGGCTTTATGTCATTTATATGCACAAACAGTGGAATGTGTATGCAACCCCCCCGCTTGGGATCACTGTTTGATTTGGGGTAGGTGCGAGGTTGGAAATGTGTAAAGTTTCTTGTAAAAAATAGCATGGATTTAACGAAACTTTGCATATACCTAGCCTCGCACCTACCCCGAATCCAACAGCGACCCCAAGCAGGGGGATTGCAGGGGCAGCATGCCCCCCCATACATATTCCACTGCCTTATGTTGCTTTATCAAAGTGTCATGCGAGATTTGGCCTCATGTAATGGCACCGGATATATGTTCTAAAATTCTAAATGGAACGGCCGAAATTCGGCCTTATTTCACAAACAATGTTCGGCTTTATTTCACAATACGAAAGTGAAATAGGTCCGAATTTCAAAATTTGGCTTTATTTCACTTTCATATTGTGAAATAAGGCCGAATTTTGAAATTCGGCCTTATTTCACTCGGCGTTATTTCACGGCACCTATGATAACAAAGAACTGCAGCTTCCGAGTAATTGCTGTGGTCACATTGTGCTGCACCCAAAAATCAGTACTGGCTCGAGATTGAAGCAGCTTGATCTTAGTGCTATAAACATAGCTTTTCCACACCTTAAATAACATTCCGAAAGCAGCTTTGCTTTCCCGATTCTGGTACAAACATCGAGTTTGGTGCCACTGGCAGTCGAGATAGTGCTTCCCAGATAAAAAAAAACTCTGGACTTTCTATATCCTTATATCAGAAATGTTAAGTTGGGAGAAAAAGCTCAAAATGCAAACGACTTTAAACAGACACACTGTTAATAAAAGCTCTTAATTTTAAGTCATTATGTAATTATTTAAGAAATAATAAAGTCAGTCGTAAACTGAACATGATGCGTGTCTTTTGCTTCTCTCTACTCTCGCGTTTATAGACAGAAATTAGTATGCATGGGTCAAGTCATCGCATGATAAAACAGTTCGATAACCGAAAAACGGGTATTTACATAATTAAACATTGCATATGAGAGTGTCACCAAAAGCTTTTGAGTTCTTTAAAGTAAATGGGCACCGTAAAAAGTGAAGAACATGTTGACACAGAAAAGTATAAAGACACTAACTCGGGCAGAGAAAAATCAAACAAAAATTACAAATTTCATAGGTAGAATCGAGTTTTTATACCCTATCCTAAGGGTATATTAAGTTTCACACATAGTTTGTAACATAGAGAAATAATCGAGATAGACCCTATAAAGTATATATATTCGTGATCAGCATCAATAGCGAAATCGATTGAGCGATGACCGTCCGTCCGTCCGTCCGTCCGTATGTCACCGCTTTTTGGGCCTTAAATTTTGAGCTAGGACGATGAAATTTCATATCTGGGCTTCTGAGAAAAAGATACAGTAGAAGTGTAAAAATTTTTGAAATCCGCCCACTGCCACACCCACTTTTTCATAACTTCACTAAATTATATGAAACCAAAAAATTTTGTTAAGACCAAATATTTAGGCACTCAGATTCCCTACTATCCACCCATACAAAAGTTTTGGCCACGCCCACTTTTTGGGGGCGTTTTCATCACAAAACCGATTTTTCGGCCTTAAATTTTTAACTAGGACGCTGAAATTTCATATCTGGGCTTCTGACGAAAAGATACAGTACAAGTGTCAAATTTTTTTACATCCGCCCACTGCCACGCCTACTTTTTTATAACTTCACTAAATTATATGAAACCGAAAAATTTTGTTAAGACCAAATATTTGGGTATTTAGATTCCCTACAATTCACCCATAGAACAGTTTTGGCCACGCCCACGTTTTGGGGGCGTTATCACCAAAAAACCTATTTTGATAAAATTTTACATGTAACATCCTCAAACGTTCGACATTATAGCTATATTTGAGTACAAAATGCAATTTGGCCACGCCTCCTTTATAGAGAGGAGGATAGGGTATCATACGATCCGTTCCAGACGGATTGTAGCTTTTCTGTATGTTTTAATATCGGGGATGACTTTACCTCCTACGCAGAAAGGGCTCAATAAAATAACTGCAGATGTGGACAAGGAATCATTTTTGATTCGAGTTGGAGGAGTTGAGCTATATAAGATAGTAAAGACGTTAGTAGCACCGATCAAACCAGAAAGCCTAAAATTTGAGGTTTTAATCATTAAGCTTAAATCACATTTTAGCCCAACGAGAAATATTACGGCGGAGAGATTTAAGTTTTTGAAAAGGAGCCAGGGTCCAGAGGAAGCAATCTCAGATTTCATTGTGGCAATTAAAAGTTTAGCAGATACATGTACATTTTTACCAGAGGCATTAAAGGACAGTCTACTGATGGGTCTCAAGGACACGAAAATACAAAGTAAGCTAATTGATGCAGGTGATTTAACATTTGAAAAGGCCTGTGAACAAGCGTTAAACATGATGACGTCGGCATCTTATGTAAACGTGGTTCATCGAAGAGGCAGTGAAAAAGTTCAGCATATTTTTAAATCTCAGCACAATGAAGAGGACACGAGATCACATCAACGAGGTCGCCGTTCATCAAAACATCTAAAACCAGCAAGTGTTCAGTGTAATTATTGTAGGAAATAGGGGCATATTCAAAAATATTGTTATGAGGCACGATCGACATATAGAGCCAGGTCAAACAGTAGGGGTAAAAACAGATAGGGATTCTAAAAATATTAATAAATGTGAAACAAACAGCTTAAACCAGGATATGTCCAATTTAGAGATAGGATATTTAAATAATATCAGAGTTGGAAATTTTCCATTGTGGATATTTATGCATTGTAAAGGTAAGCAGTTACAAATGGAAGTACATTGAGTTACAAAAAAAGTGGCGCAGTGATACTTTTTCGTATGTTGTTATCATTTTGATAATATGCCGCTATGTTTTTGCAGAGCTTTATTTGTTTTTAGTGGGTTACTGGTTTAATGGTTTATTTGTTTGCTAATTTACATAATTTCTTTTAATTTTCTTTGTGATCGTATTGAAGAAAACCGTGTTGTATTCGTGTTTTCCTACAGACGTGAGACATACCAAATTTAGCTTCCATGATCCCCGTATGTGTTTTATTAAGTTTATTATTCTGGATTTATTTTAATTTTATTAGTTATTAGTTGTTACTGATTTTTGTAAAAAAACATACAGAAAAGCTACAATCCGTCTGGAAAGGATCATATGATACCCTATCCTCGTTTCTATAAAGTGCTCATGGCCAAATTGCATTTTGTACTCAAATATGGCTATAACGTCGAACGTTTGAGGATGTTACATGTGAAAATCATGAAAATCGGTTTTTTGATGAAAACGCCCCCAAAAAGTGGGCGTGGCCAAAACTGTTTTATGGGTGAATTGTAGGGAATCTGAATACCTAAATATTTGGACTTAACAAAATTTTTCGGTTTCATATAATTTAGTGAAGTTATAAAAAAGTAGGCGTGGCAGTGGGTGGATGTAAAAAAAATTTACACTTCTACTGTATCTCTTCATCAGAAGCCCAGATATGAAATTTCAGCGTCCTAGTTAAAAATTTAAGGCCCAAAAATCGGTTTTATGATGAAAACGCCCCCAAAAAGTGGGCGTGGCCAAAACTTTTGCATGGGTGGGTTATAGGGAATCTGAATGCCTAAATATTTGGTCTTAACAAAATTTTTCGGTTTCATATAATTTAGTGAAGTTATGAAAAAGTGGGCGTGGCAGTGGGCGGATTTAAAAAAATTTTACACTTGTACTGTATCTTTTTCTCAGAAGCCCAGATATGAAATTTCATCGTCCTAGCTCAAAATCTAAGGCCGAAAAAGCGGTGACATACGTACGGACGGACGGTCATCGCTCAATCGATTTCGCTATTGATGCTGATTACGAATATATATACTTTATAGGGTCTATCTCGATTATTTCTCTATGTTACAAACTATGTGTCAAACTTAATATACCCTTAGGATAGGGTATAAAAAGTAGGCGTGGCAGTGGGCGGATGTAAAAAATTTTACACTTGTACTGTATCTTTTTCTTGGAAGCCCAGATATGAAATTTCAGCGTCCTAGTTAAAAATTTAAGGCCCAAAAATCGGTTTTCTGATGAAAACGCCCCCAAAAGTGGGCGTGGCCAAAACTATTCTATGGGTGAATTGTAGGGAATCTAAATACCCAAATATTTGGTCTTAACAAAATTTTTCGGTTTCATATAATTTAGTGAAGTTATAAAACATACAGACAAGCTAGAATCCGTCTGGAACGGATCGTCTGATACCCTATCCTCCTCTCTATAAAGTGGGCATGGCCAAATTGCATTTCGTACTCAAATATGGCTATAAACTCGTACGTTTGAGGATGTTACATGTAAAATTTTATTAAAATCGGTTTTTTGATGAAAACGCCCCCAAAAAGTGGGCGTGGCCAAAACTGTTCTATGGGTGAAATGTAGGGAATCTGAATACCTAAATGTTTGGTTTCAACAAAATTTTTCGGTTTCATATAATTTAATGAAGTTATAAAAAAGTAGGCGTGGCAGTGGGCGGATGTAAAAAAAATTTACATTTCTACTGTACCTTTTCGTCGGAAGCCCAGATGTGAAATTTCAGCGTCCTAGTTAAAAAATTTAAGGCCCAAAAATCGGTTTTATGATGAAATCGCCCGCAAAATGTGGGCGTGGCCAAAACTTTTGTATGAGTGGATTGTAGGGAATCTGAATGCCTAAATATTTGGTCTTAACAAAATTTTTCGGTTTCATATAATTTAATGAAGTTATGAAAAAGTGGGCGTGGCAGTGGGCGGATTTAAAAATTTTTACACTTATACTGTATCTTTTTCTCAGAAGCCCAGATATAAAATTTCATCGTCCTAGCTCAAAATTTAAGGCCCAAAAAGCGGTGACATACGGACGGACGGACGGTCATCGCTCAATCGATTTCGCTATTGATGCTGATCACGAATATATATACTTTATAGGGTCTATCTCAATTATTTCTCTATGTTACAAACTATGTGTCAAACTTAATATACCCTTAGGATAGGGTATAAAAAGTAGGCGTGGCAGTGG
The DNA here is from genome assembly GCA_905220385.1 of Xylota sylvarum. Classification (NCBI taxonomy): domain Eukaryota; kingdom Metazoa; phylum Arthropoda; class Insecta; order Diptera; family Syrphidae; genus Xylota; species Xylota sylvarum. The sequence goes on along the minus strand of LR999957.1, from coordinate 61,536,784 downwards.
GCGGATGTTAAAAAATTTTACACTTGTACTGTATCTTTTTCTTGGAAGCCCAGATATGAAATTTCAGCGTCCTAGTTAAAAATTTAAGGCCCAAAAATCGGTTTTGTGATGAAAACGCCCCCAAAAAGTGGGCGTGGCCAAAACTTTTGTATGGCTGGATTGTAGGGAATCTGAATGCCTAAATATTTGGTCTTAACAAAATTTTTCGGTTTCATATAATTTAGTGAAGTTATGAAGAAGTGGGCGTGGCAGTGGGCGGATTTCAAAAATTTTTACACTTGTACTGTATCTTTTTCTCAGAAGCCCAGATATGAAATTTCATCGTCCTAGCTCAAAATTTAAGGCCCAAAAAGCGGTGACATACGGACGGACGGACGGACGGACGGTCATCGCTCAATCGATTTCGCTATTGATGCTGATCACGAATATATATACTTTATAGGGTCTATCTCGATTATTTCTCTATGTTACAAACTATGTGTCAAACTTAATATACCCTTAGGATAGGGTATAAAAATATGCAAATAATGGCACAAGAAGCCTCTGCGTTGGTTTTAGTTGAGGGTGGCCGGGGCGTGCTCTATGCCGATATTATGATAAGAAAACCGGAGAAGACGTTAAAAAAAGCCATTGAAGGTACAGGGAGACCAACTCCTTCAAACCGCGTCAAGGATCAGGTCGCTCCGGAGTAACTACTACAAGGGATGACCGATATTTGGTAATTCAAAGTCTTCGGAATCGTCACGTCAACAGCAGTTGAGCTGGCTCACAGACTTCGAACTGTTAGAGGGACAGCTGTGAATGCTCAAACGGTAAGGAGGCGATTAGTAGAAAGTGGCCTGAGAGGAAGAAAACTTGCTTGTGTACCGAGACTCACGGTACAACATAAGCGACGTCGACTTGAATTTGCCATTCTTCACCAGGATTGGACAGAGGCCGACTGGGGTAGAGTCCATTCCACTGATGACTGCAGGTTTCGTCTCCGCTCAACAGATAGACGTAGCAGAGTGTGGGGATGATCAGGTGAGAGATACTCTTCGGCAGCAGTTGCCCAGCGGGAATATTTCTGGAACGGTTCGGTCATGGTGTGGGCAGAAATTTCCATGCGCGGAAAAACCGAGCTGTGCATCATGGAAGGATCGGTGACCTCTACGTAGGGTTCCCAACCGTCCTCCTTTTTGGAGGACAGTTCTCCTTTATAGCACTTTGTCCTCCCGTCCTCTTTAAAGTAAAAATGTCATCCTTTGCTCGCAAATCAAGAAAAAGAAAAATGGGATTAAAAACTGCACCCATTTCTGATGGATACCCTTTTTCGGTAATGACCCTGTTCGCACAAGACTGACGGACTGGATTTTTTTTTACTTTTCCGTGTTTAGATTGATAGTTCTGTCTGAACACTTCCTTTCTGACTTTGTTTCGAAAGAATGCCACTGGAACTTCTCGGTATTTAGCTTTTGGAACACTGCCCGGTATTCATCATTAATTTTCCACGCATACGGAATATCCCAAAGATGTAACTTAAATGTTATCGTTCCTAAGGAGGCTATGCAACTTATTATATTCCGTTATCCCGACGACGTTTATTGGTGGCGAAGTTGTTTTTGCTTTTCTTCTTTTAAAGGCTCGACTTCGAGCAGTGAAGAACCGACTCTTCGTTTCTTATTAAGTCTATTCTTAGAGACCCGTTTCGTTTCGCGTGCTAGCTCTTCTTCGTTGGTGTGGTATTACTCACTAGCTAACATTCATGGATGAGTACATTTGCGTTCTTTCTGCAAATGTGTGTCTCTCAGAACCTTATTTTCTTCTTTTAATAAGTCTATCTCTTTCTTAAGATTTTAATAGAGTAGATCCATTCAGAGTGCCTTATTTTCTTCACCAAAGCTTTTAAATTTCGCTGAGTCCAGATTTTCGCGCTCTGGCGCTCCAGGTGGACTTCTTTTCCGGGGGTTATTCGATTTTGGTAGAGGTGACCGAGATACCCTAATTAAAAAGGTAATTAGATTGAGATAAGTGACTCTCCTCAGAATCCGTACAGCAGACCTCCGAAGAGGGTAGATTTTTCAGTAAAGGTAGACTGTTTACTGTTGGGGTACTAAATCTTGTCGTTTTGTTTTGTTCCTACGTATAAACCCGGTATACGTAAGTTGGATTTTAGTCGCATCTTACAACAGGCGTGCCTACCTCGGGTATATTCTAACCCCTACCCGAAGGGGCTACAACAAAAATAATGCTTTTCACAACAATTGAATTTTTATTTTTATTTTGTTTGCATCGCAAATTCTAATTTTTATTTTATTTTTTTCATCCTTTCATCGATAGACACCAATTAAAATTTCCAAACGTCAAAATAATCGAGTAAATTTCAGAAAATCTGAACATCCAGATTGACGTAACATGTCATCTCTCGGTTTCCTCAATTGCCTGTAAACATCAAAAAATGTTAACCGTCATTGCTGTCCTGAATGATGGTAATCATTCATCTATCATTTCCATATTTCCAGCAAGTGTCACTTTTAAATCAAACAAAAGTTGCAACAAGCTTCTGTTTTCTAGTTCCATGGTTTCTGAATATTATCATGTATTAATTTATATGTTCCACTGATTTACTTTATTTTCGTTTTTGTATTAATTACGTAAATGATTATTTATAGAAATATATTTACATTATTATTTTAAACAACAAATGCAAAGAACTGAACTAATGCTAATACAATCGGTGTCCTCCCTTTGTTTCAATCAAAGTTGGGAACCCTACCTCTACGTATTATATCACCAACATTGTGGAAGAATATGTCGTTCTATTCGCACCATTTATGGAGAAAAACTTCTTGCGGATGCAAGACAATGCTAGACAACACGTCGCCAGGTGCGTTACCGAATATTTGCTAGAAGTGGAATTCGACGTCATGGCTTGGCCTGCAATGAGTTCGAACATGAACTCCATTGAACTCGTTAGGGACTTGCTGGAGAAAAGGATTGGCATACGATCTGCACTTCCAGAGATACACAGCGGCCTGAGATCTGCTCTGATCGAGGAATGGGACTATTTGGACAATACCATCATAAAAAATGTATGCCTCGGCAAATATCTTATTTGTCAGAAATTCAGGGAGACAATACACACTATTACAGGAACAAGCACTCGTTAAAAAAAAAAATAATAAAAATGTAAAATGTTAATTTATGAAGTTTTTGTCCATTTTCCTTAATTTGTGTTTTATTTCTAAGGTTTTCCTTCTTTAATTTTTTTTTTGACATGAATTACTTATTTTTATATTAATATACAAAACTGTATTAAAAAAATTCTTTTTTTTCCAAATTACTTGAAGTAATTGCGAAATATCAAGGTGCGCCACTTTTTTTGTAACTTAGTGTAGATACTGGTGCTTGCACGTCAATAATTCATGTTGATACCTATAATTCCATGTTTAAAGACTTACATCTAAGTGTTGCGTCTAAGTGTTCTAATGCAAAAGACGAAAGGAGGGGAACTATTTGCGGTGGAATTGGTGGTGGTGGATAGCCCGAAAACATTTATCCCTTTGCTAGACAGGTCTGGGTTGGATAAATTATTTTCAAACTGGAAACAGAAATTCGTGTTGAATAAAGATTGGCAGGCTAAGTCAATAACTTTCGGCTGTAACGCCTCAACCATTATAGAAAGGTACCCAAATGTTTTTCATGGTAACAAAAACACTGCTATAAAGAAGTTTAAAGCCAACATTGTGTGTGAAAATGAGAGCACATTCTGTAAGCCTTATAATGTTCCATTTGGAAAAAGAAAACAGACAGAAGAAGAATTGGAACGAATGGTAGCAGAGGACGTTCTATATCCTGTGAGGTACAGCCAGTGGGCGTCCTCTATTGTTGTGGTTGAAAAACCCAATGGGCAAATTAGGCTCTGCGTTGACTGCAAAGTTACCATTAACAAATATGTTCGCACAGATCATTATCCGTTGCCAAGGTCAGACAACATTTTTGCAAGCTTAGCAAATTCCTCCTATTTCTGCATGTGCTTACCAACAATTAGAAGTAAATGAGGATTGCCAAGAGTTACTAACTATCAACACTCAAAAGGATTGTTTCGATTTCGAAGACTGGTGTTTGGAGTGAAATGTGCACCTGCAATATTTCAGTCTACCATGGACGAAATTTTGAAAGGCGTTCCCAAGGTCCAATGTTACTTAGATAATATTCTGATACGTGGATCTAATTTAGAAGACTGTAAAATGAATTTAGAACAGCTACTGATAAGACTGGATAAATAAAGTGTTCGAGTAAAGCTAGGAAAATGTAGATTTTTCAAACAGATATCGAATATCTGGGACACTTAATAGACGCTGATGGTATAAAACCCAGTAAGAAAAATATAGAAGCAATACAAGAAGCACCGTCCCCTAAAGATTTAACACAGCTAAAGGCTCTTTGGGTCTTCTTAATTATTATTCGAGGTTTATTCCAAATTTGTCGGCAGAACTTCTTGAGCTTTATAACTTAACGAAGAAAAATGTAAAATTTTCATGGACTGAGTCTTGTGAAAGGGTCTTTAAAAAAAGTAAGGAATTAATACTTCACAATAACATTTTGGTTCACTATGATCCAAGCAAAGAAATAGTTCTTCATTGTGACGCGAGTCCGTATGGTGTGGCTGGAGTTCTATCTCATATAATTAAAGGGGTAGAACGTCCAGTACTTTTTGCATCCAGCTCCCTTAGTCTGGCAGAAAAAAAACTATTCACAATTGCATCGAGAAGCCTTAGCTATCATATTTTCGATAAAAAAGTTCCATAAATATATATGTCAAGCCTTTTATAATTTATTCGGACCACCAACCCCTTCGAGAAATATTTAATGCAAAGAAGTCGGCTCCCGCTGTAGCCGCAGGGAGAATTCAGCGTAGGTCCGTTTTACTTAGTATGTATCAGTACACGATAGTATACAAGAAAGCATCATTCATGACAAATGCGGATGCGCTGTCTCGGGTACCATTACCAAGTCCTACAGGACTTGAAAAATATGCTATTAAATCCTTAAAAGATACCGCTTTCCCCGAAATCGAAATTGATGATGCAGAGAAGGAAACCAATAATGATTGGGTTCTCAAGAATGTCCTTAATATGATAAAATCGGGTTGGCCTAGTTCCGTCAATCATCAGTTTCAGAAATTCTTTCATAAAAGGAGTTCTCTAGTGACAGAAATCATCTGCATCTTTTATGGTAATCGGTTAGTTATTATAGAGGCGCTGCAAAATAGAATTTTAGCTATCTTACATGAGGGACATATAGGGATAGTCGGCATGAAACGTTCGTTCGATACAGATGTTGAAAATTACGTGCTTGAATGCGAGGTTTGCTAGGCATTACACAACCGGCCTATTTCTAGTATTCAGAAGCCATGGCCAAAGGCAAATGAATTTTTTGAAAGAATCCATATTGATTTCTTTTACTTTAAAGGTCATAATTACTTGATACTAATAGATAGCTTTAGTAAATGGTTAGATGTGAGGACTATAAAAGTAGAGAATGTCGTATCCGCTCTTCGATTGATTTTATCTTATTTTGGACTGCCGAAGGTACTAGTATCTGACAACGGACCCCGTTCAACTCTGACGAATTTTGAAAGTTTTGCAAATCCAACCATATTAAATGTATGAAAAGTTCACCTTATCATCCACAATCCAATGGAGCAGCGGAAAGGGCGATGCAAACTGTGAAAGCAAGTTTCAAGAGAATGATATCCGACTCCGAAAATGAAACCATTCCATTAGAAACACGGTTAGATAAATTTTTGCTTAAGTATCATTCAACGCCCTCCATAAGTTTACGAAAATGCAGACCGAAAACTTTGATTGATTTTATAAACCCCACAGGATATTATATAAGTCAAAATATAAGAGTGAATTTAATTGGATACCGGGTGTATTTGAAAGAAAAATAGGTAATGTTATGTATCTTATAAATACTGATGGGGTAAACCATACTGCTCAAGTATCTGAGTTAAAAAAATTTAATTTAAAATCAGTACGCTTTGCATCCGCCAATGTTTTAGGGAATCGCATTTAGAAGAACAGGAAGCGTAAGAGATCTCAATCGGTAACTTTTGAAGGTCCTTTGAGAAGATCGAAACGTTTAAAAAATTTTAAAATTAGTTATACATAAATCCTAAGGTAACGAAGATAAGTCAAAATTATTTATACCTATGTTTGTAGACTTCTCTGCTGCTGGGGCTGATGCAATCTGAAATTTGAGTTAAAATAACTCTTCGATCCGTCTCCTGGAGTCAATTGATAACCATGTGCTGTAATTTTTCTACCTTGTACCGATAAATCTTTGCGCTCCGGTTCTGAAAACATTTTTCATCCCAATGTCTGTCAATATTGTACTTGGGTATAGTGAGCATGTTGGCAAGGCTGCTAGTCACGGATGCAGCACGAAGGCGTATTTTAGCTACCATAAGATGGTGGTCACGCTCCATTCTGATGTCGGCTACATGCCTGATAGGGACTTAAAACAGCTTTTAAATCGCGATGTGGTCTAATAATAGCGATGTGGTCTATCTAGTTTGATGTTCTCTGCCTATCAGACAAGACCCAACTAATCTTGTGGCACGCCCGGTGCTCAAACAGAGTGGCTTCAATGACTAGGTGGTTGGCGTTGCAAAATTCGACTAACCGCTCACCATTGCCGTTTTAATCTCCAATGTCTATCTCAAAATTTAAGGCCCTGACATACGGACGGACAGACAGACGGACGGACAGACATGGCTCACTTATCTTCGATATTGATACTGATCACGAATATGTATACTTTATAGGGTCCATCTCAATCATTTCTCTATGTTACAAACTATATATCACACTTAATATACTTTTATACATAGGTTATAAATTAATGCAGTATACCACGACTTTAGTAGGACTGATACAAAGGAAGATGGATAGTTATTATACCATCCGTTCCCGACAGATTGTAAAATTTAAAGAAGGCACTTATTGCCTATTCTATTGGTATTATTGTACTTAATCTATTACTTGAATTAATAATAGTACAATTAAGAAAAAACTAATAAAATATTAACAAATTCGCTGTTAATGTCTCATTTTGTCTTTTTCTTTAAAACTATGTCATACAATAAATACTATTTAATTATCTCTTTAATTCCCCCAGTATCCACAAAATAAATTACGGCAACAGTGTACATCATTCGCTTCCCATGCTTGGAAATGTTTATCATCTTTTAATCAAAATCATTTCTATGCAACATATTTATTAGTTCATTCCCAGCCCCAGATTCGAGAGAATAACTTTAGGACGACGACTTCGGAACAAGGTGCGCGTTCTCCGCATAGCAGATATGTGATGATTAATAGTCCCAAATGAACTCCTTGTGTGATACATGCCCACAAGGCAGTAGAACAAATTATGAAAGAGGTGGAGGCATGCCACAAAGCAAAGAAACGCACTATGCTCTTTTCTCATGATTCAAACCGGACCATATAGCACGGTGCCTCTGACGTTAAATTTTTATAGAGAAAAAAATCAAAGTACTGACTAAGAGAGGCAGACAACATATGGCCAATTCGCCTCGGAATGCAGACGAAGATCACCAGTATCTCACGGAAAGGGTGCAGATCTTACCTACAATGCTCTCCATGTTCCGTACGTCGCTCTCGGGCAATTTGATATAAGCTTCCTTCGAGGCTGTTAACTGCGGTAGAGGAAGATGTATAAATACATTCCGACGAACAAAACAGAATAATTGCACTGGCACGAATTTTATCAGTGAACATCGCAAAATACTGTGAACTGAGGTATCCATGTATTTTCGTTTCTTGTTGACTCCCATCCGGTAGAGTGGAAAACGAAGAAGAACTCGAAGGTGGTTTCTCCATGAATTGTGTACTACAAATATATGACCTATAGCACTACAAACGCGAAGGCGGTATTAAGCCACTTCGTTTGACTGCCTGATCTCATGATAATTTGAACTTTGTCTTCAGCCGTTGCTATTCTAAACAGTCGCAATAAACAAGCAGTAAACCCTTGCCGTTCTAATCAAAAGGGAAATGTTAAATAGACAGAGAATCTACCAACGTTTCACGAATTCGTACACCTACTTAGTCAAATGATTCTCAAAGTTGAGTATTCTACTAAAAAGGGCCTATAACCAGCAGTATATGATACTAAATGAACTTACTTACGTGCATTGTAGACAATTCGAATATATTTACATATATGGTCATATTAGAATTATTTGATTCTCAAAGTTGAGTATTCTACTAAAAAGGGCCTATAACCAGCAGTATATGATACTAAATGAACTTACTTACGTGCATTGTAGACAATTCGAATATATTTACATATATGGTCATATTAGAATTATTTGAATTCATGTAAAATAGTGAAGTTTTGAAAAAGTCGGAGTGGCCTGGGCAGGATTAGGGGTAAAAAATGCAGTATAGGATAGGATATGAAACAATTGGTTCCAAACGAAATGCAGCTTTCTGTATGTCTTAAACAAATTTCCTAATTTTGCGCTTGCACTTTAAATGTTTAATGTCGACTTATACTTTTCAAGTACATGTACATATGTACATACATACATATCTCCCTACTTACATTTTTGATAGTTTTTTGTGTTTTAGATGAATTATTGGGAAATAAAAGCAAAAATACATTTGCAGAATGTGACAGTATGCAATTACTTTTTTCATCTATTAGTGCTAGAAGATATGTCATTGTGAAATGACATGTCTTAAATGTAAGGTGGCGAGTTTTAAAAAATTTTACACTTCAAGAGTATCTTTTTTCAGAAGTCCATATGTGAAATTTGGAGCTTAAACTTTAAAAAGTGGTGACGAACGGATAGGATAGGATAGGTCTGGAAAGGATCGTATGATACAATATCCTCCATCCTATCAAGCCCCTATACAGTGGGCGTGGCCGTATTACATTTTCTTTACTGAATTACGATAATAACTTCGAACGTTTGAGGACGTTTCATGTAAAATTTCATCAAAATTGTTTTTTTGATGAAAACGCCCCAAAAAGTGAGCGTCGCCAAAACTGTTGTATGGGTGAATTGTAGCAAATCTGAATACCTAAATATTTGTTCTTAACAAAATTTTTCGGTTGAGCCATGTTCGTCCGTCTGTGTGTCACCACTTTTTGGGCCTTAAATTTTGAGCTAGGACGATGAAATTTCATATCTGGGCTTCTGAGAAAAAGATACAGTACAAGTGTAAAATTTTTTTAAATCCGCCCACTGCCACGCCCACTTTTTCATAACTTCATTAAATTATATGCAACCGAAAAATTTTGTTAAAACCAATTATTTAGGTATTCAGACTCCCTACAATCCAGTCATTCAAAAGTGTTGGCCACGCCTACTTTTTGGGGGCGTTTTCATCATAAAACCGAGTTTTGGGCCTTAAATTTTTAACTAGGACGCTGAAATTTCATATCTGGGCTTCTGACGAAAAGATACAGTAGAAGTGTAAATTTTTTTACATCCGCCCACTGCCACGCCTACTTTTTTATAATTTCACTAAATTATATGAAACCGAAAAATGTTGTTAAGTCTAAATATTTAGGTATTCAGATTCCCTACAATTCACCCATAGAACAGTTTTGGCCACGCCCACTTTTTGGGGGCGTTTTCATCAGAAAACAGATTTTGATAAAACTTTACATGTAACATTCTCAAACGTTCGAGGTTATAGCCATATTTGAGTACGAAATGCAATTCGGCCACGCCCACTTTATAGAGAGAAGGATAGGGTATTAGACGATGCGTTCCAGACGGATTGTAGCTTTTCTGTATGTTTTGTCTGGTCGTTGTTAAGGCCCACCAACAACATGGAAATGAGTTCTGGCAAAAAGTGATTTTCAGCGATGAGTGTAAATTTAATGTTTACAACAATGACGGCAAAGTTAAAGTATGGCGGAAGCCCAATACCGCATTGAAAACGTCAAACCTTGTTGGTACTGTGAAACACGGAGGTGGTAATGTGCTTGTGTGGGGTTGTATGTCGGAGGCGGGGGTTGGAAACTTAGTTTTCATAGACTCAATAATGGACCGCTTCGTCTATTTGAACATTCTTAAAAATAATCTAAAACAAAGTGCTGTGAAACTAGGATTGGCGGAGTCGTTTGTCTTTCAACAAGACAACGATCCCAAGCACACCTCTCGTCTCGTCCAAGAATGGCTCGTAAACCACACAAAACAGTTAAAAACACCACCTCAGTCTCCTGACATGAACCCTATAGAGCACTTATGGGACGAACTAAAGAGACGTCTCAAAAAAGGCACATCACAAACAGGAATCAAAAGGAAGTCCAACATCATATTAATAATCTTAAAATTTTTTGATTTCATACCATTATCTCAACGTGTACGTAAACTCTTGTCACATTTATTTTGATGCAATTGAAGTTATTGTTAATTTTTTTTTATGTTTTTAATTTTTTTATAATCTTTTTTATCTACATGCATAGTTCCTTGTACAATAAAACGTAAAATATGTGTTTTGTTTATTTTGCCTTTTCATTTTGCCGTAAAAAACCGTTTATTAACGAAAGCTCAGAGTGTACGTACACTTTTGTCACTAAGTGTATATTTGAGTACAAAATGCAATATGGCCACGCCCACTTTATATAGAGGAGGATAGGGTATCATACGATCCGTTCCAGACGGATTGTAGCTTTTCTGTATGTTTCTATATCTAGTAGGATCATTCCAGTAGATTTTTGTTGTTCCCGATTAAGTCTAATAAAATTTTTTAAAATTCGAGGTACTTGATGGGAAGTACTATGATGACTAAAACCGAATTGCACATTGGGATACAAATTGTTATCAGATATAATCGTCATAATTTTATCCTTAAGAATTTTTTCGTACAATTTACTTACACTGCTCAGTAAGCTGATTGGCCTAAAGCTATTTGGGCTATCAGGGGGCTTCCCTGCCTTAAGGATTGGCACGACCTTAGCTAATTTTCACGCTTTGGGAAAGTACTGAATTTTGAGGCATAAGAAATGTCAAAAATCTTACTCCCGCTTTGGGTAAGTGCTTGAGGTAGACATTTTTTATTTAGTCAAGACCTTCTGTTTTCCTCACTTTCAGATTATTAATATGAAAACTTATATCTTCTTCCGTAATCAATGAATTAGATGGTGTATTTACATGCAAGTTGTTGACAGCTTGGATAGTATCACATACTAAGTTATTTGTATGAACATCGCCTAGATTGCTTGACACAGAGTGATTATTAGAAAAAATTGTATTAGCTGTGTGTATTAGCTTTTTCAACATCGGTATAATAAAAGTTAGTAGCAGTTTTCAAGGTAGATATTTGTCTATTTTTGTTCTTAACTACTCTTTATATGTTCCAGAAAGGTTTTGCATTTTTGTCTAGAAGACTAAGCTTTTTATACCCTATCCTAAGGGTATATTAAGTTTGACACATAGTTTGTAACATAGAGCAATAATCGAGATAGACCCTATAAAGTACAGGGTTTTTCTTTCTCATTTTCGGAATAAACACTACCTTCGCCCGTCTCCACTGGTTCAGTATATAGCACTAGTTTTTATACCCTATCCTAAGGGTATATTAAGTTTGACACATAGTTTGTAACATGAAAAATAATCAAGACAGACCTTATAAAGTATATATATTCGTAATCAGCATCAATAGCGAAATCGATTTAGCGATGACCGTCCGTCCGTATGTCACCGCTTTTTGGGCCTTAAATTTTGAGGTACGACGATGAAATTTCATATCTAGGCTTCTGAGAAAAAGATACAGTACAAGTGTAAACATGTTTGAAATCCGCCCACTGCCACGCCCACTTTTTCATAACTTCACTAAATTATATGAAACCGAAAAATGTTGTTAAGACCAAATATTTAGATATTCAGATTCCCTACAATTCACCCATACAAAAGTTTTGGCCACGCCCACTTTTTGGGGGCGTTTTTATCAAAAAACTGATTTTGATGAAATTTTATATGTAACATCCTCAAACGTTCGACGTTATAGCCATATTTTAGTACAAAATGCAATTTGATCACGCCCACTTTATAGAAAGAAGGATAGGGTATCATACGATTCGTTCCAGACGGATTGTAGCTTTTCTGTATGTTTGTTCCAGTCTTCGTTGCGTTGACGTGATATATGTCTTGAAATTAGCTGGTTTAAATATAAAACCCGACTTTGGAATACTGGTTGGCGATATCTTTGCCAATTTCTTCTTTGGATATTTCTTAATTTAATAAGCTCTATAACTTGAGGGGACAGTTTTTTGGTGTATTTCTTTTTTAAGTTTTTAGGCACAGATTCATCAATAGCACTTGAAATAACTTCAGAAAAGTTGTCAACCACACAATCGACATCTTCTCTGCTAGAGATTTTTTCAAGATTTTCCGAGCTCTCTCAAGTTTTATTTTAACATTTGATCGAAAACGAGTCCAGTTTGCATTTTTAATATCTTGGAAGTATTGCACCTTTTCCTTTCCCGACCAAAGAAGTTTACACAAAACCGGGTTGTGATCAGAACCTAGAGCGTTTAGACAAATCGGCTGTGGTATATGGATGTTGGTGTTGGTAACAAAAATATCGAGAACAGAAGGACGACCACGAGAACTAGAAGGGACATAAGTAGGACTTGGAGGATACAGAATAGTAATTGGAAGCACCATAGAAAGACTTGAAAGCAAATTACCCCAAGCATTAGCTCTTACACAACCCCAATCACACAAATATGCCTGCAGTTTAGATCACCCCCAAACAAATACTCGCCGTTTATGGAGAATAACTTCCTCAGATCGTGGTTTAAAATATTTTTTTTATCAACTGGTGCAGTGCCACCAGCAAAATATAAGCAATAGATTTTTATCTTTCTCAAATTTTCTAATTGAACTTCGATACCTACCTTTTTCACAGTGCGAGTTTGTACTATTGGCAAGAGCGAATGTTGAATTGATCGCCTTATCAAAGTTGCAACACCTCCACCTCTTTTATCAGTCCGATCGACACGATAACACTTGAACTCTGAGGTTGAGATTTTGTCATTATGGTTAAGCCATGTCTCTGTAACCAGAGCAATATCAATATGATTACTGCTTAGAAAACTAATAAATTCAATGTATTTGCCGCGTAGACTTCTCGCATTCCAGGTCAATATGTTTATAAGTCTAATTACCATATTATTTAACATTAGAGAAAAGAAACTTAGTAGCTAAATGTGTGATAGCATTAAATTGTTCAACTTTTGTTTTACAAATACATATGTAGATAATTTGGTGATCATTTCCATAGCTAGTGAATTTAGTTCTTCAACGGAGAAAAGTGTATTGCTCGATGCATTCATCTCGTTACCATTAACATTTGAGTTTGAGCGTAGTTTGTCCGAACATTTGACGAATGATTATTTACGTATGTTTTATTCAGCACAGTTGATTGTCGAGGATACGGAAGCGATGGGAAATCCGCCATAGAAGAAAGCGGAATTTCTTTCTCAGCAGTGAGAACAGCAATTTGTTTAGAAATGGTTGTTGATCGAGAGTTTAGTTTTCTGTTTCCTTTCGTCTTCACTTCTAAATATTTTTTGGATCTGCTGATACAAGTGACGTCAGTGGCCATTGCAGTTTGCACATTTGTATGCGGAAATATTTTCACACACGGTAGTGGCGTGAGGACCAGCACAGAGAGCACAGTAAGCTTTAACATGACAGTTTCTCTTAACGTGACCAAACATTTGGCAGTTATGACATTGTGTCAGCTTACCTTTTAGTTTTTGTTGGAATGCCCAGCTGATAAGGCAGATTAAATAAATGATATAATGTTCATATTTCCTAGTGATTTTTTTTACATCTTTGCACTTGAGGCCGAGTCTTAGCAGTTCATTTTTAAGCACATTACCTTCGATATCACTCATTCCGTACAAAACTTCTTTCAAAACTATCTCGCCTGGGAGGTCATGCGAAAAATATTGGCAGTTATTTTCTTTTAATATTTCGAGTGCACACTTGTATGAATCAATGGTTTCCCATAAAATTTTGATCCCAATCGAAATTATTTTAATACAGTAGTCCGATATTTTTAGCGATTTCATTAAGGAGTGCACATAATGGACCTTACTAACAACCAAATCTAGTATACGGCTTAAGTATAATCTCCACATTTTTCAAAATATGTGTACCAATAACGAATTTAATAGTCGGCTTTAGTGCTAGTAAGGAGTTAAATTTTAATGTACAGAAAGTCATGTTTAATTTTACAAATATGTCATTAAAGACCAGAGTAATGCCAATGTACTAATTTAATAGCACGAACAATACTAAAAAGGATTAGATTTGGTATCTAGAATACAAAAATTATGCGTTAAATGGTACTTGAATTCAGCTGCAACTGTATAAGCTTTATTCGATTTTCATGAATTTTAAAAATTCCTTAATCTTCATTATTATATACTGAAATACTTTACAGTAAAACGTGTTTTTCATGAATGTTTCATTGAAACAATTAATTACTACATATTTCGTTATACAAAGTTATTGTTTGATGAAAATAATATTATATTAGAGTTTTAAAAAGAATTGTTATGGAATCCAGTTTCCATTTAGGAGGGAAAATGGAACAACCAAAGAGTATTAACTTCAGTGCATTGGTATCACCGCTTTATATGTATGAACAAGCGAATAAAACAGTATCAGCTGATTTTCTCTATTTCGACTTTCGAATGCCAAGTGTGTAGGCGTCTCCTGATATTGGTATCTAAAATAAACATTCAATTCAATTTTAAATTATAACCACTGTCCTCATAGCACCATGGAAGAAAATAAAAATTCAAATTCAAGTGCAAATATGAAACGTCAAACCAATATTATGTAGTAGATTCAATGAAAATGTAGTAAATTCTTTGAAAGAGCCAAGTTTAAGTAAAAGTCGACTATTAAAGCATTATTAGTATAGTGTGTATTAATATTTACGTCGACACCTTTTTTAAGTCACGACTAATGATTCGTTGTTAGTAAGGCCCAATGACTCGATTTTTATACCCTATCCTAAGGGTATATTAAGTTTGAAACATAGTTTGTAACATAGAGAAATAATCGAGATAGACCCTATAAAGTATATATATTCGTGATCAGCATCAATAGCGAAGTCTATTGAGCGATGACCGTCCGTCCGTATGTCACCGCTTTTTGGGCCTTAAATTTTAGCTAGGACGATGAAATTTCATATCTGGGCTTCTGAGAAAAAGATACAGTACAAGTGTAAATATTTTTTAAATCCACCCACTGCCACGCCCACTTTTTCATAACTTCATTAAATTATATGAAACCGAAAAATTTTGTTAAGACCAATTATTTAGGCATTCAGACTCCCTACAATCCACTCATACAAAAGTTTTGGCCACGCCCACTTTTTGGGGGCGTTTTTATCATAAAACCGATTTTTGGGTCTTAAGTATTTAACTAGGACGCTGAAATTTCATATCTGGGCTTCTGACAAAAAAATACAGTAGAATTGTAAATTTTTTTCAAATCCGCCCACTGCCACGCCTACTTTTTTATAACTTCACTAAATTATATGAAACCGAAAAATGTTGTTAAGTCCAAATATTTAGGTATTCAGATTCCGTACAATTCACCCATAGAACCGTTTTGGCCACGCCCACTTTTTGGGGACGTTTTCATAAAAAACCGATTATGATAAAAGTTTACATGTAACATTCTCAAACGTTCGATGTTATAGCCATATTTGAGTACGAAATGCAGTTTGGCCACGCCCACTTTATAGAGAGGAGGATAGGGTATCATACGATCCGTTCCAGACGGATTGTAGCTTTTCTGTATGTTTGAAGAAGTTTTGTTGGCGGCACATACAATTTTCCTTGCAGATTGGTTGGCGAAACAATTTCGTCCATTTCCTCATTATCACTGTCCGGCAGGCACTGTAAGGGGCTGCAGTAATTAAATCTGGAGTCCTTTTTACGCGAATTTGTACCAATCATGCGTACACGAATTTTTTTATCTGAGGACAATCGCTTGATCTCAGAACTAGGTGATCTATCGCGTTTGGCAATTTTTGTATGAACGTTTTCTTTACGGGGTCAAATGTAGACGTCATGCGAAGTCAATATTCGCTGTGGTTTATGTTGTATATGTGATCTGGGCTTTTATACAGTCCAATTCTGCCGCAAGTAATACAATATTTGTTTCGAAAACCCAAGGAACTCACTTTTCCCTTACGCAAAACTTCACAATGCTGTCTACCAGTTTCGGTGTAGATACTTACTCGTATATGCCAATATGGACATTAAATATCTATGCTTCCTATCAGAGACCAGCAGACATTTTCTTCGATTATAAAGAGTTAATTATATACATAGTATCCAGTTTCATTACGGATTGAACGAACGTAAAATTAATACCGTGTCATGATAATGACTGCCAATACTATTTGTCTATCAATAATAAAGATATAAACTAACATTTAGAATATCAGAAATCAATGCCTTTATTAGGTATGAGTCTAACGTTCTCATATTTGTTTCGCTAAAATACAGGATAAATTGGAAAATACATATGTATATGTCATTTATCGGGATTAAAAAAGGACATACAGAAAAGCTACAATCCGTCTGGAACGGATCGTATGATACCCTATCCTCCTTTCTATAAAGTCAGCGTGGCAAAATTGCATTTTGTACTCAAATATGGCTATATTTATATATCAAACATCGAACGTTTGAGGATGTTACATGTAAAATCTCATCAAAATCAGTTTTTTGAATACCAAAAAGTGGGCGAGGCCAAAACTTTTGTATGGGTGAATTATAGGGAATCTAAATACCTAAATATTTGGTCTTAACAACATTTTTCGGCTTCATGTAATTTAGTGAAGTTATAAAAAAGTGGGCGTGTCAGTTAGCGGATTTCAAAAATTTTTACTCTTGTACTGTATCTTTTTCTCTGAACCCCAGATATGAAAATTCATCCTATTAGCTCAAAATTTAAGGCCCAAAAAGTGGTGACATACAGACGGACGGACGGACATGGTTAAATCGTCTTCGCTATTGATACTGATCACGAATATATATACTTTATAGGGTCTATCTCGATTATTTCTCTATGTTACAAACTATGTGTCAAACTTAATATACCCTTAGGATAGGGTATAAAAAACAGGATTATTGCAGGATATGCATATTATATTTTTTTTCATATCTTATTTTTAATTATTTAATTAATTTATTAATCTTCAACCTCTTCCGAATGTTTTAAACTTGATTGGATTATTTAACCATTTGAGGATGTTACATGTAAAATTTCATCAAAATCGGTTTTTTGATGAAAACGCCTCCAAAATGTGGGCGTGGCCAAAACTTTTGTATGGGTGAATTGTAGGGAATCTAAATGCCTAAATATTTTGTCTTAACAACATTTTGCGGTTTCATATAATTTAGTGAAGTTATGAAAAAGTGGGCGTGGCAGTGGGCGGATTTAAAGATGTTTACACTTGTACTGCTTCTTCTTCTCAAAAGCCGAGATATGTAGTTTCATCCTCCTAGCTCAAAATTTAAGGCCCAAAAAGTGGTGACATACAGACAGACGGACGGATGGATGGACGGACGGACGGACGGACGGACATGGCTAAATCGTCTTCGCTATTGATACTGATCACGAATATATATACTTTATAGGTTCTATCTCGATTATTTCTCTATGTTACAAACTATGTGTCAAACTTAATTTACCCTTAGGATAGGGTATAAACACTGTAAACAAATGTGTTTCGAAGTGTAAAGCAATTAAAGCTTTTGAATCTTGGTAAGAAAGATCTTTGGTGGTGAGTTTTAAAGTGTAATGGAAAAGTTAAAAAGATGAACATAAAATAATTTTAAACTCTGTGAATCTTGAATAGGGAGTTGTGAGTTGAAATGATGCCTGCATTGGATTACATATAGGAAAATACAAGAGTAATATATTGGCATGAGAAAACAGGATAATCCTGCGAAATATAGAATAGATGGGAGAGAAAACTAAGATCCAACAACCCTTAACTGCAAGGTTGTAAGTCGCCATGCAGAGAGAGCTGTGTTTACACAGCTCTCTGTGCATACCTGCTCTGTGATTTCTCCCCGGCTCGTGGGACCATTATGTACCCATTTTTCAAAAATATAAAAAAGGCGGAAGGCTCCGAAGAGGTCGAAAAAGTACCGGAAGGTGCGGGATCAACAGCGGAAGAGCTCGTGAGGACAATTCCGGACAATTCCGGAGGGAAACCAAAGGATTCAGTTTAACAGTCGTCAATGTCGATGGACTATGCGGTGCCACAAGGCGCCAAAAGGTTAATCGAACGTGTGGAAGCTGAACCCAAAGATGACGGTGCAGACCCTGATACTGAGTGGAGGCTGCGAAAGCAGCTTAAGCAAAAGATGAAAAGGGCGAGAGGGAGACAGAGGTTGCCATTGGCAGGATCAGTCTCGGGAAATAGTGACATATCAGTCAATAAATTGACTCAATAAATTGACTGATATGATTGCTAATTTAGCCGAAACCACCCCAGAAGAGGAGGGACATAGGGAACGGTTCAAAGCAGATACCGAGACCGTCAGTTCAACTAAAGCCGGGGTGATGGAGGAGGAAAGCGGAGAAGGTAATGGACAGCCTGTGTCCGGGAATGTTAATCAATCAGCAATGTTGACCAGATGCTTTGTGGAGGAGTCGATTGATATTGCCTTGCTGTAGGAGCCTTGGATCTTCGAAGGAAAGATTAGAGGTCTACCTGAAAGTATTGCCACTTTACACTATGTGCGATCTGGCGAATGAGTTAGATCTTGCGTACTGGTGAGGCACGGAGTTAAAGCGGTTATGCTGCCGCAACTATGCGCCCCTGACCTTTTCGCTGTGCGAGTAGAAGCACGTACAGACAGTTATGTCATGGTATCTGCATGCCTGCCGTATGACTCCCTAGAGCCTCCCACAACAAAAGAGGTAGAGTCTCTGGTGAATGTCTGCAGGGATAGGAGTAAAGATCTAACAATTGGTTGCGATGCTAATGTACACTGTACAGTGTGGGGAAGCACCAACGATAACTACAGAGCAGAAGCTTTATTCGAGTTTGTACTGTGCAACGAGCTAACTATTGTCAACAGAGGAACAGAACCGACCTTTGTGGTTGCAAGACGAAAGGAAGTTATTGACGTGAGTCTGTGTAGTAATAGAATGCTTGATAGAATATCAAATTGGAAGGTAATGGATCAGGCAATGGTGTCGGACCACAGAGTCATCTCGTTTGATGTTCGATACGGATCTAAAAGGAAGAAAGATCGAAAATATGTCAGAATTCCCAGGAATGCGGACATAATAAAATAACAGAAAGTGTTACGGGATAACCTGAATGGGAAGGTACCCAAAATACAGAAAACCACTTGGGATGTCGCAGCTGAAGCACTTACAATCAGCTGCTGAAAATGCTTACCAAAAGGCGGGTGCACCTACTTCGGTAGATGAAAAGGACCCCACGCCTTGGTGGTGTAGGGAACTTGAAAATATAAAGAAGGAGGTGAGAAAATCCTTTAATCATGCCATGAGAAGGGATGATCCTGAATCATGGGATGAGTATAAGGCGAAGAAGAAAGAGCTAAAAGCAACGCTGCGACGATGTAAAAGAGAGTCGCGTAGGGAATTTTGCTCGAATATAAATAATAGAAATAATAGAAGCACAGTCAATAGACTTCAGAAAATTTTCTTGAAGCCTTAAGTCAGATCAGCCCTGGGCTCTGAGGAAACAAGGAGCAAACAGGATGGATAGGGCTGAAGCGGAACGGATAGTAACATGGAGGGAAACAAATGTGGTGTTTCTTCCAAAACTGGGAAAAAAGGACCACACCGAAGCGAAGTCCTTCAGACCGGTCAGCCTAACATCATTTCTGTTGGAAACAATGGAAAGAATTGTGGTGGATCATACGGAGAGCACGGCGCTGAAAGCGTGTCCTTTGAGTAGTAGACAACATGCATACAGAGCTGGCAGGTCTACGGAAACAGCCCTACACCAGGTGGTACGCGTTGTGGAAGAGGAGATGAATATCGGAGGCATCGCTATGACCATAATAATGGACATTGAAGGTGCCTTCGATAAGATATGCTTCGACAGTCTGAGAATAGCCATAGAAGAACACAGGGTTAACCCATTGGTGGTGAGATGGTTGGACAATATGCTGAAAAATAGGGCGATAAATATTCAGACGTGAACGTCAAGACTAAGGGAAAGGGTTAGCAGAGGTTGCCCGCAGGGACGTGTTTTATCACCTACTCTGTGGAATATAACTGTGGACTCTCTCCTGAGAAGACTTGATATGCCGATGATATAGCAATAATGGCAAGAGTTAAATTCATGAACATCACAGCAGATACCATGAGAAATGCTCTCAGAGTGGTGGAGCGGTGGTGTCAGGAACAAGGGCTCTCCATTAATGCGGAAAAGACAGATCTGATCATCTTCACAAGGAAGAAGAGAGATCTGGAATTTCAGCCTTTGACACTTTTCGGATCGGAGCTGCAGGTGACCAGGAAGGTTAAGTATCTGGGTGTATACCTAGATGCTGGACTAACTTGGAATTTCCATGTGGAAGAAAAGATTAGAAAGGCGAAAAGGGTGCTTCATCAGTGCAAACGGGTATGTGGACTAAGGTGGGGAATCTCGCCGAGGTCAGAATACTGGATGTACACAATGATAGTTAGACCGATTATCACATGGTGGCAAAAAGCCACACAGAAAACTGTAAAGAAGCAATTAGATTGGGTCCAACGACTGGCATGTTTACTAATCGCGGATGCAATGCGAACGACGCTCGACTTATTTATTAAGAAAGCGGCGACCTCGACGGCACTTCGTTTGCACCGGGATGCCAACTGGCATTGGCGCGGTACTATCTATGGTCATAGGAAAATCCTGGATATCATGAAAAACGAGATAAGGGAGTTGAATATGCCCATGGATGGAATAAAGAGAATGCGTGTTACCGAAATGCATCACAAAACTCTTATCGGAGATGGAACACTTCCGGAAAAGAAGATTGGTGATATAATCATCTTTACGGATGGGTAAATGATGGATGGCAGAGCGGGGGTAGGTATCTTCTCAGAGGAACTGGAACCAGCCTGTCTTATTATCTGGGGAAGTATACCTCAGTCTATCAAGCCGAGATGACTGCTCTGTTGCAAGAAAATGTATCTACTCTTACACCGATGTCCATTTTGGACCATCAGTACAAATTTCTATAATTTTTAGGCGTGGTATTTCTCTGTTTTTCCATTCCTCTCTACTTGGATAGAGGGTTGTAAAAGGTCTTATAAAGTCAAGATAAGGTTTTATGTAGTCTGTTGTTGTTACATTACTTACATACTCCTGGAGGATATTCGGCCTCCAGCTGTCCGATTGACTTATCCTTAGGGCGCTTGTGGCTGCCAATTCTTGTATAAAAAGGTCTATCGGGAGTAGATTGAGGATGTCCTCGAGTCCTGCGTGTTGCTCTCATTACACTGGTAGTATCAATGCATGTCAGCCTTTGTACTTTCATTATGGCCTTTAGGTTGGTGGCCTTGCTGGTGGTTTGTCACCATACAAGGTTCCCATAGATAAATATAGGCCTTACAATAACCACAAAATGATTTACGGACTTGGCCTCCACGTTTTTCCGAAAATTCTACTATGTACATGAGTAGAAGGCTATCGTGTCTTTCTTAATTCGTTCTTCGAAAATCAGTTTCCAATTAAGCTTCAATCGAGCACTAGTCCCAGCTATTTGGCGCTGTCAGAGATTCTAAGGAGAATTCCTCCAACAGAGGGAGTTGTATGTTTAAGGCGAAGGTCTGTATTTCACTTTCTAATTGATCTATTGCGTCATTGTTGGGTATAGTTGTCTGATATAACTCTACTTAGTCAGCTTGTTTAATAGACGTGCTTGTTTATTATAATCTTATTACCAAGTGTAAGCAGAACATATGACTGACCTGACTTAAGATATGGCCCTTTTTCTAGTGGTATTTTAGGACATATTCATTTGTACTGAAAAGTGTACCCGGACAATGTTGCTATCAAAGACGACTAGGACTCTACGAATTGTTTTGCCTAGTTTACAAAAGAAAACCTATCAGCATTTAAAAGACTTCAGCTCCAACAAGCTTTCCCGACCAGCTTAAGAAAAAAGCTGATAACACAATAGATGTTGGCATCGAATTAGATACGTGCGTAAAATCAGAAAAGCATAAGTTGCTTAGCTAATATTTGTCGAATTTAAAAAATAAGAAGGGTGTTCCTAACTAGGTATACAAATATAAATGTGCGATTGAATTCAGCAAACAGTTGCGTAATTGAGGCATAGGGAATCTTCTTAGCATAAAATAACTTCTTGTTTCAGTTCGAGATAATCAGCGTCACGCTTGAAATCCTTCTGAGTAAAATCTTCAGCAATGTATGTATCTGATGAACTGCCAATGATCGATATTCTCCCATCCTTCTGAAGGTTTTGCGTAAAGTAGCGACTAGAGAGTAGACGCTGCTTCGTGATCCGATTCTTTTAAAACTTGAATGATCACATGGAAGCTAGCTTGTGTCATCTTTACCATCTGTTTATAAGTATTTAAGCCCCTATAATGATCAGTTGCAGCAATTGCATTCTTTAATAGCTGGCGCAACTGTCATGCATAACAAAATGCCTAGCTTCTCACAACGATTCATGCTAGAATTCCGAACGGCAGTTATATTTTTTTTTAGAAACTTGTTCAGGGCTATAATACCCTCAAATGTGTGTTAGACATTTGCGAAAGGTGTGGCTATAAAAACAACGTTTGATGTTTTCTATATTCTCTCGGCTGCTTTGTGACAAATGATATACATATAAACACTAATAATTATGGGAAAGAAAAATTTTCCGGAATATGTAATTGAAATTATTGTACCCAATATATTTATTCTATCAGTTTGAAGGATTATTAAAGGTATTTAAAAATTAATTGTGCCTATTCTGATGCTAGTTCAGATGAGGTTGTTCTAATATCAGAATATGTACATCCCTCAGTTCAGTTGTATATATATACCCTATCCTAACGGTATATAAAGTTTGATACATAGCATGTAACAGAGAGAAACAATCGAGATAGACCCTGTAAAGTATATATGTACATATATTCGTGATCAGCAACAATAGCGAAGGCGATTTAGTCATGTCCATCCATCCGTCCGTCTGTCACCACTTTTTGGACTTTAAATTATGAGTTATGAGGAAGAAATTTCATATGGGCTTTTAAGAAGACGAAGGAGTAAAAGCGTAAAATTTTTTGAAATCTGCTCACTGCTTCGCCCACTTTTTCATAACCTCCCTATTTTATATAAAATAAAAAATATAATCTTATTAAGATCTTCAAATTATCTACAATTTTTTCATATGCCAATTTTTTGGGTTTTCAAAAAGAAAAAACGATTTCCATGATATTGTGCATGGAACATCCTAAAACTTTGGGAGTTATTTTTGTAATTCAATAATAAAATGCTTACAGCCACGCCCACTTTATAAGGGCTGCATAAGAAAGAGGATGAGGTATCCAATAATTCATTCCAGACGGATTGTAGCTTTTCCGTATGTTTTTAAAAGGCCGTTGGAATACAAGAATAAATATTCATGTTGCGACAAGGTCCCTTGTTTAGTGCACTGTTATGCAGAATAAGAAGGAAGAATCTTCTAAATTTCCCTGTGGTGGCATTTCAGTTAAGAAGATGTAACCAAACTGCAAAATATTTGTTTGATTGGTAAATTTAAAGCAATTACTGGCAGCGAAACCTTTACTATAAAAACTAGTTGCTAGTTCTAAGATTTTATTAAAAGCAATTGCTTCTTTTTTCCTCATTGTTATATGTATAATTAAGTTATATCAATCTTCAAAATGAACAATTATTTACCCAGTGAAAGTGGTACACACTACACCACTTTGTAATCCAATATTAGTATCCTTACGTAAATTCACCAAACTTTCCTTTTTCTATAATTTTTAATTCATTTGAATCACACTTATCTCACAATTATACAGCACATTAATTTAATTCACAAACAGGATTTTATTTTTTCTTCACTTTTTTCACTTTAACCATATATTAGAAACTTGGAAAAAAGCGATATTTTTCAAAAAACACAGCAATGCATTTCAAAGGTTACTCACATACATTGGCATATTTTGTCAACATTCTGAGTTGTATTTATTTTACTTTATTCTAACTCTGCGTTCTTGATATCTTATAGTTGTAGCTATTATACTTTATTATATTTTAATGATTATACACTTAGAATTGAGCTAAGAAAGCAGATTTGTTTACTTTTTAATTAATTTACTTAATTTTATGCGGGTTAAACTCAACAGCACAGACATAACGATAAACCATCCCGAACAGGTATCGATCGCAGTATGTTTAGCAAATAAACAATATGGATAAACATAAGAAAAAGACACTCGCAAATAACTAGTTGCGGTCCGATCGATGTGAGGTCTGAATACGATCTGACAGATGGAAGATGTAGGTTTAATTCCATCAGCCACAGTCTTGGTAGCAGTTAACAGACACAGAAGTTCCAGTCGTAACTGGCAGGCAGCCCAAAGGGAACCGAGTAGTCCGAATGGGATGAAAGTGGTATGAACAAATTTTTCTTCTTTTCCTAAGTTGTTGTTTACCTCCTTCTATTCCATCTGAAAAACGAAACAAAAAAAAATCCACCCAAAGCGGGAGCGGTAGTGAAGTGATGTTGCACCGGCCTTGCTTCCTTCATTCAACCTGTGGCATAGACCTATGGCATATGTTGTTGGACATTATACCAAAGCGATGTATCTGTGTATCGTAACCCCAGCTAAAGCAATGGTACGGTTGCCTTGGCTTGGACTTGGTGTCCGTACGATAGCATCATTGTCTTATGGAGTTGCACTTGTGGGAAGTTGGGGGTTCGTCTTCATTGAGTTTGCGCACATCGTTTGAGTTCTGTACTACTTCGGCGTATGTCATGCACAATAGCACGTCGAGGGCCATATAACATCGTCACTTGGTCGACAAGCCAGAAACCAAACGAGGCGTAACACACACGATTAACTATGAAGAAATCATATGTACTTCCACGTACCCTGGAAAGCGGAATTGTGAATTTTCACAATCATGTGTATGAACTAGTTACAAGCCTTTTCGGTTGACAATGGTTTTTTTTTCCTTTGATATTAAATGAAATATTTTGTAATAGCGTTTGACAGGGGCATGGCACAGAGAAATGAACCATTTCTTCTGTCAATTCAGAAGTAAATTACAGCCAATTAGGTCCAGTGAACAGCAGATTTGTTCTTGAAATTTTGTTTCTCTATTTACATTTTTGCTTCAAAACGTACCGTTAATCCATTTAAACTTTTAAGACTTTAAGCTGAATGACTCATAAATAATATGAATCCTACTAAAGAAGAACGTATTTCTTATATCGGGAATTACAATAGTATTGCAAGCTATGATATCGTCAGTTCCGAAAATTTAATCCAAACGTAGAGAAAGGCTACAATCCGTTTGGAACGGGTTATAAACTCCTTCTTAAGCAGCACATATAAAGTGGGCGTGACCTAATTGCATTTTTATGTGGTATTACAACTATAACTTTGAACGTTTGAGAACGTTATATCCAAATATTCTTCAAAATCGATTTTGTGACGAAAACGCCCCCAAAAAGTTTGCGTGGCTACATATGACGTATTTAAGAATTGTAGACAATCTGAATATCTACAAATTTGGTCTTAACAAAGTTTTCCGATTTTATATAAAATAAAATTCACTTGTACTGTATCTTTTCTCAAAAGCCTAGACATGAAATTTCATTCTCCTAGCCCAAACACCAGTGAAATACGGACAGACGGACGGACGTGGATCAATCGATTTCGTTATTGATACTGATCACGAATATACATACATATATGTATGTATATTTTATGGGATCTATCTCGATCAACAAAACTGTTCACCTTGGTAGATATCAAATGATAGAAATATGGCCCCATTAAATGCCCATGGCTCAAAGAATGTGTGCATGGGCTTCCATTGGATTTATATGCAAGCACTTATACACACAAAGAACAATAAGTAAAATCAACTGTTTTTCAGTGCTTTCCTTTGATGGTTGAAAGATAGACCCTGTTCACACAGGACTGACGCACTGGATTTGTTTACGTTTGCAGACAAGGGAGGAAGTGGAGAGTGTCACCTCTGTTAAGTCAATCTGGATTTCCAGATTTTCTGAAATTATCCGGATTTTTTTTTTTAAATGTTTATTAGTCTCGCTTGACGAAAGTGTGAAAACATTTAAAAAAAAATTAAGAAAATACGAAGCGCGTTGATTCGCAAAGTTCTAAAAATATTTAAATATACTTGATAAGGCAACTTAAAGCTGGCTACAAAACATTGTCCCCTGAGACCCATCCCGATAATTCTTACTGTAAGATAATTCTTACCAGTAAGAATTAGAGCTGTTTTGTTTTTAATGGTTTTGTTCAACTACTTTATTTGAAGTCGTGTGCCATTGCATAGACTTGGGGACTTAGATTTCTTATTAGCATTATTGGTGTGCTGATTTTCATACTTCATTGGTACAGAGCAATCCCTGCTGGGTTAAGAGAATTGAGAAATTCTTGACGGTAGTTGACACTGTCATTGTCATTTACTACATTGCTTTGTATTGATGCGGATCTGTTTTTAAATTCAGGAATACGTGATTGTATTGTATCTTCTCAGCAGAAGAGATGCGACTCGGTATCGTCGGTATTTTTTGTTAGCTGTACTCTCATATTGGCTTGAAGTTGATAAAAGAATAAAAGATGATTTAAGGCAAGCTTTGATAATATCCTCTCGAGTGCCATTGGGAAATACTGGCATTGTTTGCCGAAAATCAACAAAAAAAAACCATTTTTACGCCACTCATACGCTTCTACGAAGATCTTAAGTTCTTTAAAACTCTATTCACAGCATCTACATACATACATGCGCTTGATTATTCATGCAATGATGTTTGTTGGCAGCTTAAACGTGGAATCAGTAGTTCGGCCTCCACCTCCTTTTAAAAATTAGCTGTTTCTCGGCTATTCTTTCCACTAAACAAGGTTGTTCCTAGTCCAGAAGAAGCTACAGCAAGAACTATTTTACATTCAGACCTACTTATATTTAGTCAGCAAAAGATTTATCAACAAAGTTTACCCAGTTCCTCCAGGCTCGTCTATAATGTAATGTTTTCCCATTTTTGAACCTGGGCATGGCAGTACAACTTGGTACGTCATATCTTTGCATTTGTCATACCCATCTAAGGTATAATCGCTAAATAAATAGCCGGGAAACAGACAATTTGTAAAATTACCGTTATATGTATTTTTCGCGCAAAATGTAGTAGGTATGCGATCTAATAACCTATGCCTAAACTAACTCACTCATTTTTGGTGAAATCGCCCCTAAGTTAAATAACTTTAATTTTGAGGTTAGAATGAAAATTCCAATTTCGCCTCTAGGATCATCCTACAGACCACAGATACGAAGTTTGAATGAAATCCGTGCAGCCATTTAGAGTCCAGTCGAATATACTGACAGGCAGACATCCAGACGGAATTCACGATACCAATACTTGCCCTATAGGTATGTATATGTGCAAGTAAAGACTTGAGTCTGCATAAAGTTAAATTCAGAATCTGTTCTTAATTCATATTTTCCCTTTCTATCTATATACGTACATAGTTTCACTCAATTTTATATCTATGTATGTACGTTTGTTTTACCGAATTCTTTGCTTACACTCTATGCATGAAAGAAAAAATAAAGTGCACGACTGGGTCGTACGTACTTGCACCTTAATGCTATAAGTTTACAATCATAAAAGCACTGAAATTCAAGTTATTTTTTGTAAAAACGGCGTGGCAGTCCCAAAACTTGGTATGTTATATTTTTGCATTTATCATACCCACCTCTGATATTGATTTCAAGCCCAATCGCTAAAAAAATAGCCGAGAAACAGCCAATTTCTAAAATTACCTTTATACGCATTTTTTGCGCAAAACGTTGTATGCTATCTAAAAGCATATGCCCAAACTAACTTACATATGAAATTTTATCAAAATCTTTGGAGCCGTTTTCGAGAAAATCCATTTTTAGTGACATCTGCCTTAATTGAAGTACCCTTAATTTTGAGGTTAGAATGAAAATTCCAATTTCGCCTCTAGTGATCATCCCACAGACCCCAGATGTGAAGTTGGAAGCAAATCCGTTCAACCATTTACGCTGCAGTTGAATATACAGACAGACAAACCGACAGACTGACAGGTACAGACAGACAGACGGAATTGGCGGACCCACTTTTTTGGACTTCTCCATCATAGTAATGTCAAGTTTGATTGAAATCTCGAGTTCGAAATTTTACACCGATAGGTATAGGTGCAAGTAAAAACAAAACAGTAATAGCAATGGGAGAGAGAGATCGTGAGAATTAATGGAAAATGGAACCAAACAGAAGTGAAATTTTGTGTCCGGACTAGCGAGACTGTAGGTACGTTAAGAAAACATTAAGGGCTTAGAATTTGGGTAATCAATTTGACTTTGTCCAACAATATTCATTGTTGCAATTTTTTGAGGTTTCAAGGTTAGGAACAATAAATATATGGATCAAACCCAATAAAACAGGGAAAATGTTAAATTTTCTTGTTAAAAAAAAAAAAACATTTAAACAAAAAAAAAATAGCCTTTCTTTCTATCGTGAAAATAACTAGTATTATAAAATTTATTTCACGTAAATCGGTTCAGAATTTGTTTTAAATTGCCTGGGGACAAAGCTTTTTGATGTTTCCTCTTTATATAATAGTAATGATAAGTCTGTGGAAGTGTTCAGATCAATATGAACACGGAAACGCAAAAAAAAAAATCCAGTACGTCACTCCTGTGTGAACAGTATTTAAGGTGACTATCTCACTATAGTTGATCAGCGCTGTACGCGTAGTTAGGTTAGTTACGTGGGTATTCACTGTACACGTAAATATCCAGTTGAAAAAAAAGAGCGGCATTTTGTCTCTCAAACGTCTTTTCTACTCTAACCATTTGAGAGCTTATGTAGAAGTCATATGTTACTAACTCTTATATGTATATTATTTTGACATTGCCATTATAGAGAAGTCGAAAGAAATGAGTCTGGCAGTTTTTTCTCTTTGTCTCTGCAGGATACCTATACGGGTGTACGGATTTGGATCAAACTTCATATCTACCGTCAGTGGGATGAATTTTTGATTTAGCCCTAATATTAACGGTACTGTACTTAAGACCAATTTTACAAAAACACTATTTTCTAGAAAACGGCTTCAACGATTTTGATTAAAGTTAATATCTTAGTTTGAGACTTGTAATCTGATGATATACAGTGTTTCTTACCAAAATGGTAATCAACGGTTCTTTACATATAGCTAACGATAAACATAAAGCTAACGATTTCATTTAGTACGGAGACGTGCAATAAGATGCTGTACCATATTTTGGCCAAAAAATGTGGTAACGATATTAAGGGTCAATTTGTCTAAAAGCATATTTGTTCGAAAATGGCTCATTTCATTAAAATATTATATTTAGACTAGTTTTCAAAAGCCCCATAATATGGTTTACTACGTTTTTGACCAAAACTCCTTAGAACGATACTTTACTTATAACCAACTTAACAAAACACGATTTCTCGAAAACAGCTCAAAACTTTATTGCTTTATTTTCATATTAGAGTAAAATCGGGTATTGTGGTATAGTGGCATATCCCTTGCACTCCCTTACAAAACTGTGTATGTTCATAGCTGTGCAACCAGTGTGACCATTAGCTTCTCTCAAATATATTCCACTCACTCCGAAAAGTGGAATATTTATATTCCACTTCAATATTTTCATATTTCACTTGGTAATACACCTTAATAAATAAAACTAAAGACGAGATAATTAAGAACAAATAAAGGTTTAATTCATACTAAACTTAGATAAACATACTAAACACACTAAACAAAATAAACAAAAAAATAGTACATACATCACTACCATTAAACAAAAAAAAAACGAAAAAAACTTAAAACTATAATTGCGAAAATCAGTGCATTTGTACATATATATGTATTTAAGAAAAAAATACATTAAAACTCTTGAAGATCGAAAACGAAGTTAATGAAAAAGAAGTAATATGAAAATTATGCATGAACTGGAGAATTTAAAACTAGTTTCTTGGAAAAATACACAGTGCACCATAGAATTTTGGACTGATGTTTCCACTTATAGAAATGCGTGCAATCTTCGACCTTTTGAAAATTTGTCCCAGTTTGTACTTTGCTTTTTGTCATTACCATTCAGTAATGCTGAAGTTGAGAGAGTATTCAGCTATATGAATTTGATTAAATCGAAATTAAGAAATCGAATGAAAGCAAAAATGGTGAATAGTCTCTTAACAGTCAGAACATGGATGAAAGTAATGGGAACATGCTGTGATAATTACAATATCCCTGCTGAATTAATAACAGAATATTCAAATACATTTAAGTAACATAAACGAAATTACTTAACTGTTACTTAAATGAGTATAAATGAAAATAAAATAAACATGAAGGGACGTACACATATAATTCTAATTTACAGAGAATATAAGTATTATTATCTAAATATTCTTTCGGCGAAAAAATATTCCACTTTTATATGCGAATATTTTTCAAAGCAAATATATTCTCTGCAGCTCTAAAATATTCCACAAGTGGAATATTATATTCCACTGTGGTCACACTGTGTGCAACCAGAAGAAAACAGCATGATTTGTTTTGACGTGTTAAAATTCCTTTAATTTTTCTCTCAGTTGTGTGAAACATGTCAAGTCAATTGGCTGACTTTTTTTATGGGTAAAAAAATTTGATTTTTTTTATGCGAAAAATTAACGTTATTGTATAACTTTTGAATAATACTGCCCTTTGAAGAGTGGAATTTTATGAAACAAAAGTGCGTTTTTATATCGTTGGGTGAGTTATTTTTTTTTAAATATTTTTGCACAAAAAGAGACAATAGGCTAATGTGGTACAGTTGCGACCGGCTAATGTGGTATAGTGTACCACATTAAGTGATACTATTTGATTGGGAGATTTTTCGAAATTGGTACTCTTGTTAATCCTAGATAACCATGCCTAAAAAAGGAGAAATCAGGAAATGGGAAAGAGCTGATATGGAGAAGGCCATTAAAGCAGTCAGAGACGGGGCAAATGGGCATATTGCTCGCATCGAAAACATTTTTAGTTCCACACACGACGCTGCAGAGAATGGCGAGGAGTGAAAAACCCATTGACCATCTGTTTTTAAGCAAATTGGGTCGAAAGCCAGTATTTAATGAAGCTATTGAAAATCAGCTTGTAGACTATGGACTCGATATGGAAGCTCATTTCTGGGGTCTTACAAGACGACATAAGATCACTAGCATTTCAAATAGCGAAGGTAAATAAAACACCCAACATGTTCTCAGTTTTGAAGGAGTGCGCTGGGAAAGACTGGTTTTATGGATTTTGCCGAAGACATAAGGAGAGGTTAAGTTTGCGAACGCTAACAGGTACATCTTTTGATAGAGCTAAAGGGTTTAGTCGCAAAAATGTGGACATATTTTATAACTTGCTCGAGCAGGAATATGAAAAATGTAACTATCCGGCTGGTCGCATTTGGAACGTCGATGAAACTGGGCTGAGCATTGTTCAAACCAAACAGCCAAAAGTGTGAGAAAAGGAAAGCGACAGATAGGTGCCATGACATCGGCTGAACGAGGGTCGCTTTTAACGGTAGTAAATTGCATGAGCGCAGGTGGAGCTTTCATCCCACCATATTTTATCTTTCCGAGAAAAAATCGACATCCTCTTCTGATTAAAGAAGCAACTCCTGGCGCGAAGTCATATTCATGTCATATATCTGGATGGATAGAAGTCCTCATATTTACAGAATGGTTTAAACACTTTTTGTCTCATGCGAAACCCTCAAAAGAGGAGCCAGTTCTTCTTATTTTGGATGGGCACTGTAGTTAAGAAATATTGAAGTGTTGGATCTTGCACGCGAAAATGGAGTGGTTATAATATCATTGCAACCGCACTCAACCCATAAAATGCAGCCGTTGGATAAAACATTTATGGGACCTTTAAAAGTATATTATAACCACGAAATTAGACGTTTCACACGTGAAATGCGGTGAAAAGTAACCCAATATGATTTGGTGGGACTTTTCTCTCTATCTAGTCAAAACGGCTTTAAATGCACTGAAATTTATCCATTTGACAAAAACCTTTTTTCGGAAGCAGACTTCATTGCTGCCGAAATTGAAGGAGAAGAACCAGAAAGACATTACACAGAGCACTGAAGTTTGGTCCCAATTTGAAAAAGAGCCCATTTCCAATGTTCAGATACCTGAAGTTTTATCTCAACTGATTGACAATCCGATTGCTAGCACTAGTAAAGGCCTATCTCCGTACCAGCATGTCAATACTGAACCGCAAGGCTTCGATTCCTTCGTACAACTTAGTCGGCAGCCCACTGCCTCCGCGAGGTTAGATTATGTGACACCTTGGGAAATATCTCCGCCACCAAAAATTAAACGACCTCTAAATAGCCGTAGAGGAAGAAAAACGACGGCAACTGTTTTGACCAATTCGCCATACAAACATATAGAAAAGCTACAATCCGTCTGGAACGGATCGTATGATACCCTATCCTCCTCTCTATAAAGTGGGCGTGGCCAAATTGTATTTTGTACTCAAATATAGCTATAATGTCGAACATTTGAGGATGTTACATGTAAAATTTTATCAAAATAGGTTTTTTTATTATAACGCCCCCAAAAAGTGGGCGTGGCCAAAACTGTTCTATGGGTGAATTGTAGGGAATCTAAATACCCAAATATTTGGTCTTAACAAAATTTTTCGGTTTCATATAATTTAGTGAAGTTATAAAAAAGTAGGCGTGGCAGTGGGCGGATGTAAAAAAAATTTACACTTGTACTGTATCTTTTTCTTGGAAGCCCAGATATGAAATTTCAGCGTGCTAGTTAAAAATTTAAGGCCCAAAACTCGGTTTTGTAATGAAAACGCCCCCAAAAAGTGGGCGTGGCCAAAACTTTTGTATGGGTGGATTGTAGGGAATCTGAATGCCTAAATATTTGGTTTTAACAAAATTTTTCGGTTTCATATAATTTAGTGAAGTTATGAAAAAGTGGGCGTGGCAGTGGGCGGATTTCAAAAATTTTTACACTTGTACTGTATCTTTTTCTCAGAAGCCCAGATATGAAATTTCATCGTCCTAGCTCAAAATTTAAGGCCCAAAAAGCGGTGACATACGGACGGACGGACGGACGGACGGACGGTCATCGCTCAATCGATTTCGCTATTGATGCTGATCACGAATATATATACTTTATAGGGTCTATCTCGATTATTTCTCTATGTTACAAACTATGTGTCAAACTTAATATAACCTTAGGATAGGGTATAAAAATGAATTGATGGAAAGTATTGCAGCAATAAACAAGCGAAAAGGGACTGCTGAGCAGAAACCAAAATTGCCAAAACGAGTCCGTGTACCAAAAAAAGCTAATCTTTCAGTTATTCCGAAAAAAGTATCCAGCCCAGTAGATCCGATTGCATCACCCAATAGTGACTCCAACCAAAGCCTAGTTTTTCAAGAAACCGACGATGAGATGGAAAATTTTGAACCACCGACAGAGGATACAATGTGTTATTTTTGTAATAATCGTTTGATTGATGACAAATCGTTAAAAAATGGACTACATGTCTACAATGTGACATGGTTTGGGCTCACGAGTCTTGCCTGCCAAGAAGGCAAGGTATATTTCTTTGCCAATCATGTGACGAATAAGATAATTACAATTAAATACTAATCAATTCCCTTATTTGTTTTACGTCTTACGCCAAGAAGGCTTTTTTTTTCTTATGATTTTGTTTTGTTATTTTAAAGAAAAAGTTTTCTTATGATTGTTATGAAAAGAATTTATAGAATATATGTATGTTATGCTATACAATATAAAAAGTATGTCGTTTGATTTAATGATTTGAAGATTTTAATGCAAAGAGATCTATTAGAAAAAACACACAAAATATTTTCTGAAAGATTAAGATAGTAAAACAGCTAAAATTGTAATCTGGTATAGTATACCACATTTGACTACCCGTGTATACCACATTACCCATCCACTTCTTAAGATGCTACTTTTCGCGTCGTGCCACTTTTATAGCAATATTTTGTTTATTGAAAATGTGAATGTTAAAACTTAAGCAGGATATGATGAGTAATACTTCATTTTTAAGTATGCACACTTTCCTTGAAATCGGCAGAATAGTTTGCCTGTTATATTCATACAAGTAACATGTATACCACAATAAATTTTTAGGTAATTTTAAAAATTAGCTGTTTCTCGGCTATTCTTTCGACTATATTGCTCAAAATGAATATATGAGGAATACAAGACTCATCCAAAGATATGGCGTACCAAAGTTTGATACAGCCACTCCCGCTTTTTCCCTAATAATTTTTTCAATTTCTGGTCAAAATACATATGTATGTATGTAAATATTGTATATGCACAAATCCAATACTTACCCTATGTTTACACTTGGACTCCATATTATTCTCAAAATCCCAGAGACATACATACATACGAAAAGTCGGCGCCAGGACAGACGTTCACGGAACTTAAGTCCACCTCATCGGGATATAAGTTCAAAATTTTTTTCCTCGAAGATGAGACATAACTCGATAATTTTTCGGTTAATAATCAAACATAATCATAATGTTGCACGCGTGCATACCTACGTTTTGTCCTTTGCAAGTACTTTACAACATTATTTGTCACAACTCACGACCCCAAAATTTGCAAACCGAAATGTTGCTTTCTTGTGGTCGTGCGTTCTTTCTTTACCGCTCGTTCCTCTTCGCTGCTTCCTAAAGATATTCGTAAGAATATGGATATAAATACACTTTTGAAAGTGCAATAATGTCGTAATTAAGTTTAGGAAATTATTAGAGGATTCAGAGTATCTGGTTCTGCGCCCGAATACTCCTGCTGCAGCTCCTTCATCAGTTCTTGATCCATCTGTGTACCACTTTGTTGTGTGATTGCTCAGTTTGTAGATAGTTGATACATTGCTCCAACTTTTTTTATTACTAAGCTTGGCAAGAAAGTTCTTTTGGAAGTTAAACCTTCTAATGATGTCATCTCTAGGAAAGTGGTAATTTTTTGAGTAGTGCATCGGATTGCCTCGATGTAATGCACTTATCTCTTCTTATTGCTTCCTTGCCATTCTTAGAATCGTTATACTTGCACATTCCTCAACCACAAGATGAACGGAGTCAGTTCCAATAATACCTTCATGGCTGCAGTTGCACAAGTTCTCATGGCCCCTATAATACAGAGGTCTGCCAGTCTTTGCACCTTCATGAGTGTGTTCCTATGGTGACCAGATTGGTTCTTTTTGCCCATGCATATGCGATCAAAAAACAAAAAAAAAACAAATTTTTGGCGCGACAGGTCCATGGGACCCAGGGCCTAGCTTCTCACAACCATTCGTGTTGTGCGTGTTATATTCTTTACACGAATGGAAGGGGCCTACTGTTTAATGCCGGATCCGAACGGCAATTTTTTGTTTTTGAGAAGCTTTTTCATGACAGTTTTTACTCTCGGATGTTTGTCAGACGCTCGCGAGAGGTGGGGCCGTGAAAGAAATTTTAGGTGTTGTCTAGGGATTGAACCTGGAACCCCTAGCGCCGTAGTCCAACGCACTAACCACTTGAGCCACGGCGCCCACATATGCGATCATTGGTCTTAAAAGAGCAATATATACCCATCTAAGGATAGTCGGGCTACATCCTCAAGATTTGCCCGATAGACTTCGACAAATCATTATAGCCCCCGGGGCTTTCGTGGTTACCTCTTGTGTGTGTTTTTTCCAGATAAGTTTACTGACTAGGTTCAGTCCCAGATATTTAACTTCTTTGACTGGTGTCAGTATTGTACCCGGCAGCCTTATTGGCTTCAGTCGTTCAAGTTTTATTTTCCTCGTGAAGAATCCGTAGTTTTTGTCAGATTTAGGCTTAGCCCAGCCGTCAAACACCATTCTCGAGTTATATAAAGTCCCCTTTGTATAATATCACAGGGTTTTCTCAAATTTACCTCTGGCAATAATAACTATGTATGTCATCAGCATATGCCTAACAATTGATGCCATGGTTTGTTACGTTCTCAAGTAGCTCATCCACAAGGCTCCACATTAAGGGAGAAAGAATTCCTCCTTGTGGGCATCCTTTTCCTGTGCTGACCTTGATGATACCTTTCGATGTATAAGTCTTTGCTGATCTTGTACTCAGGAGTTCATACATTCACTTGGATACTGTGTTGTTTACCCCAGCGATGTATTATCAAATGCTCGTTCGATGTCCAGGAAGACACAAAGTACTATCTCTTTCGCTTCAAGAGCGCTTTGAATAGTTTTAGTCAGGTGGTGCAGAGCAATCTCTGTGGATCTGCTCGCTCTGTAGGCATACTGACGGTGATGAAGAGGAGATGTACGTAGTATTTCCTCTCTTAAGTAATTGTTCGCAGCCTTTTCCATCGTTTTGAGAAGGAACGATGTTAGGCTGATCGGTCTATAGGACTTCGGTAGACTTGGGTTTTTCTTTCTCATTTTCGGAAAACACTACCTTCGCCCGTCTCCACTGGTTCAGTATATAGCACAGCGCCAGACTACTTTTTATACCCTATCCTAAGGGTATATTAAGTTTGACACATAGTTTGTAACATGAAAAATAATCAAGACAGACATTATAAAGTATATATGTATATTCATGATCAGCATCAATAGCGAAATCGATTGAGCGATGACCGTCCGTCCGTCTGTCCGTATGTTACCGCTTTTTGGGCCTTAAATGATGAAATTTCATATTTGGGCTGCTGAGGAAAAGATAGAGTACAACTGTAAAATTTTTTTATATCCAACCACTTTTTCATATCTTCACTAAATTATATGAAGCCGGAAAATGTTGTTAGGACCAAATATTTAGGCATTTAAATTCCCTGCAATTCACCCATACAACAGTTTTGGTCACGCCCACTTTTTGGGGGCGTTTTTATCAAAAACCCAATTTTGATGAAATTTAACATGTAATATCCTCTAACGTTCGACGTTATAGTCATATTTCAGTACAAAATGCAATATGGCGGCGCCTACTTTATAAGGGCTACATAGAAAGGACGATAGGGTATCATACGATCCGTTCCAGACGGATTGTAGCTTTTCTGTATGTTTAATATCCTTGCCAGATGTGGAAGTAATTTACATTGACCCTTTTGTAATAGGATTGATGTAGTTCCATCCACCCCTGGTGACTTGAGAGACTGAAAGGAGCCAATTGCCCATTCTAAGCGCCCTCTGGAAAAGATTTTTGTCGCTATTTTCAAGTCCTCTTTCCGAGGTCTTGGTATGTTGGTACTGCTCCTATCGTCTGTAGTGAAGGAAGACTGCCAGGAAAATGAGTTTCTAATAGAATTCTTGCCCTCTGTCCCTCATTTTCGGTGAAGTTGCCATAGGGTTTTCTTAGAGACGTTGGTATTCCTCCCGTTTTTGCTAGTGCCTTGTGCAATCTGGCCGCAGCAAGAGTGCTTGCAATTGTCTTAATAAAGCATTCTCATTTAGCTTTCCTCATTTCCTTGTTATAAGAGGTCAATGTCATTCTGTCGCCAGTCTCCAGTACACTTCGCTGCGTTAAACAGTTTACGTGTTTTGGATCGGAGGCTTGACAGATTATTGCTCCACCATGGGACCTTATTCCCTCTTATATTTCTGCTCACTGGACAGCAAGTTTTAAACGCAGATGTGATGGCTCTTGTTATGCCCTCTACAGTGTGTTCCAGTTGTAGATAGTGAGCTGGAGCTCTTCTAATATGCTCCAGACTACTTTCAAGAGACGATTCAAAGAGATCCCAGTTAGTCTTCCTTGGGTGTCTAACTAGATTGATTGTGATACACGTGTTATCTAAATCAAAAGTTATGATTGATGAGATGATCCTGTGATTAGACATAGATTGTTGTGAGTGAAGTTGGGGCACGAAGGCATCTTCGATAAAGATGTTGCGGTTGTGGTTGCGCGGCAAAGCTCATCGGACGGGGCGGTACTCAAATAACATAAAATCATGCCATTTCTATTAAACTAAACCTAGTAGAAAAGTAAGCTAATCCCTAATTTGACTTCGGTCGAACAAAAAAGATAGGAAAGAAGAGTATTGGCCAAGGACTTGAGCCTGGAGAAAGTTGGGTAAAAGAAACGCGTGGCCGTATGTTATTAGAGATAACCCCCCTAAGAAATCCCCCAGTCACAAGCTTTGTTATCGTATCAGTTTGTCAGTCGTCACGTTTCGTCGTCACCGTTAGTAAGCATATTGCCGCGTCATCGTCACGGAAGGCCGGCCTTCCCAATCACCCACACGCTCACAGCATTTAAAAATGCTTAACCACGCATTGTTTTAAACTTTCTACATATTTTTATTCATAAAGATGAATTCATAAAAAAAGGAATTTGAAATTTCAAACTTCGAACGTTCGAGGATGTTACATATAAAATTTCATCAAAATCAGGTTTTTGATGAAAATGCCCCCAAAAAAGTGTGCGTGGCCAAAACTTTTGTATGCGTGAATTATAGGGAATCTGAATACCTAAATATTTGGTCTTACCAAAAATTTTCGGTTTCATATAATTTAGTGAAGTTATGAAAAGTGGGCGTGGCAGTTGGCGGATTTGAAAAATGTTTACACTTGTACTGCATCTTTTTATTAGAAGCCCAGACATTAAATTTCATCCTCTTAGCTCAAAATTTAAGGCCCAAAAAGTGGTGACGGACGGACGGACGGATATGGCTCAA
Organism: Xylota sylvarum; assembly: GCA_905220385.1. Taxonomy (NCBI): domain Eukaryota; kingdom Metazoa; phylum Arthropoda; class Insecta; order Diptera; family Syrphidae; genus Xylota; species Xylota sylvarum. The sequence continues at coordinate 61,497,769 of LR999957.1, read as the reverse complement.
TCATTTTCGCTATTGATACTGATCATGAATATATGTACTTTATAGGGTCTATCTCGATTATTTCTCTATGTTACAAACTATGTATCAAACTTAATATACCCTTAGGTTAGGGTATAAACATACAGAAAAGCTACAATCCATCTGGAACGGATCGTATGATACCCTATCCTCCTTTCTATAAAGTGGTTGTGGCCAAATTGCATTTTGTACTCAAATATGGCTATAACGTCGAACGTTTGAGGATGTTACATGTAAAATTTCCTGAAATGAAATTTCCAGATATGAAATCTCATCGTCCTAGCTCAAAATTTAAGGTCCAAAAAACGGTGACATATGGACAGACGGACGGACGGTCATCGCTAAATCCATTTCGCTATTGATACTGATCACGAATATATACACTTTATAGGGTCTATCTCGATTATTTCTCTATGTTACAAACTATGGGCCTTACTAACAACCAAATATAGTATAGGGCTTAAGTATAATCTCCACATTTTCCAAAATATGTGTACCAATAACGAATTTAATAGTCGGCTTTAGTGCTAGTAAGGAGTTAAATTTTAATGTACAGAAAGTCATGTTTAATTTTATAAATATGTCATTAAAGACCAGAGTAATGCCAATGTACTAATTTAATAGCGCCAACAATACTAAAAAGGATTAGATTTGGTATCTAGAATACTAAAATTATGCGTGAAATGGTACTTGAATTCAGCTGAAACTGTATAAGCTTTATTCGATTTTCATGAATTTTAAAAATTCCTTAATTTTCATTATTATATACTGAAATACTTTACAGTAAAAATGTGTTTTTCATGAATGTTTCATTGAAACAATTAATTACTACATATTTCGTTATACAAAGTTATTGTTTGATGAAAATAATATTATATTAGGGTTTTAAAAAGAATTGTTATGGAATCCAGTTTCCATTTAGGAGGGAAAATGGAACCACCAAAGAGTATTAACTTCAGTGCATTGGTATCACCGCTTTATATGTATGAACAAGCGAAGAAAACAGTATCAGCTGATTTTCTTTATTTCGACTTTCGACTGCCAAGTGTGTAGGCGTCTCCTGATATTGGTATCTAAAATAAACATTCAATTCAATTTTAAATTATAACCACTGCCCTCATAGCACCATGGAAGAAAATAAAAATTCAAATTCAAGTGCAAATATGAAACGTCAAACCAATATTATGTAGTAGATTCAATGAAAATGTAGTAAATTCTTTGAAAGAGCCAAGTTTAAGTAAAAGTCGACTATTAAAACATTATTAGTACACTTTAGACTTAAGTGTGTATTAATATTTAAGTCGACACCTTTTTTAAGTCACGACTTATGATTCGTTGTTAGTAAGACCCTATGTGTCAAACTTAATATACCCTTAGGATAGGATATAAAAATAACGAATGTTCATGTGGTTATTAATAATCAAGTAGTTCCTTAAGCCCGTATGATACTACATTTTTTCCGCATTTTTATTGCTCTGAAAATGAAGTTAGAGCAGTACGCAAAATTACCTACTGAAATTCCCATTTGGTGTAAGTGTATACGCACTAACCTTATAAATGCGAAAATGTCAAAAAAAATGCATTAAAAATGTATCTCAAACTACATTTTTCAGCCACTGGCAGCTTTTTTTTTGACATTTCCCCATTAAAATTGTACGTTTGATATTTGCGCCTGTTTTGCTGTCTAACTTTATTTGAAAATAAAGTGTGACTCAATTGATTTGTGTATGTTGCTTTGCAAAACGATTGCTTTCCTTTTCTTAAAAAAACATGTTTTCTCTTTTATGCAAAGCTGAAAACTAATGTATTAAAAATGCGGAAAAAATGTAGTATCATACGGGCTTTACTATAACACAACCAAGTATCTGGGTATGAATCTAGATGCTAAACTCGAATGGAAGGAACATGTGAAGAAGAAAGTAGAAGAGCTAAATATTAGATATAGAAAACTTTATTGGTTGTTAGGTCATAACTGAGAAATGTTCACTAAAAATAAAATCTTACTATATAATCAGATTCTAAAACCTGTTTGGACATATGGTATCCAAATATGAAGTTGTACAAAGAAAACGAATGTACAAATAATACAAACATTTCAAAACAAAGTCCTTCGAGGAATTGTAAATGCAAAAATGTTAATGTAAATTAGAAATAATGACTTGCATCGCGATTTGCAGATTGGAAGTAATTAAAATGTACGCAATTCGTCACAACTAGCGTCTGCAGATACATATTAGGCTAGGCGCGCACATGCGATTTTCTGTCGCGGCGATTAAAAAATCGTAGCCGCAGTCCAAAATGTCCAAAATTTTAATCGCAATAAATAGGGCAAACGGCATCTAATACGAGCGCACGCATTTACGACTAAAAAATCGCCACGATTGTATTAAGCTCTTATTTTCAGGTGCTTTTTTAGTCGCAAATTTATTTTTTAAAACGGAACACATACATAGAGAAGCATAAAACTTCGCGGACTGGCGATTATTCAATCGTGGTTTTTTTTAAGTATGCTGTTGTGACATAAAGTTGTTCATTTAATTCTTTATTTTGACTATACTTCATGAAGTATGAACAGTGTCCAATTTGTAGCTTCATATGTATGTACATATGTATATTTATTTAGATTCAAAAAATATGTTGTCAACGATTCTACTATTTTGCCATTAAAACTGACACAAGTTCTCCCAAAAAGTAAAACAAAACTATTACTTTTCACCAAAAAGGCAACACTATACCTTAGCACTGTCGCTTTAACACAACAAATATCAAACATTTGTTAAATAATAGGATGTGATCTCAATCTTAATTCCAGATTCAATCAAAACTATCAAGATCAGAGCTGTGTAAGATATTACATATATATATACATATATATATGTACATATATATGTATATATGTATATGCTATCTGGCCCAAAAGGTAGTTTATTACACATCTCTGGGATCGATCACGAGTGCATCTATTGTTTGAAGGGCATGAAAATACCACAAAAAACCATTTCCAAAGATTGAACACGCGGGAGTTCCTTTGCATCTCAGGATTTGAGCGTATTTTGCCGATTACTTCTACCTACTTCTCTTCACAAACATGAAGAGTTTCAGATGATGTATTCTGGAAAAACTTGAGATAGAAATGCTCTATCCAGGGTGAACTGAACTCTATCTCTATCCCCAGTCTCTTTGCATTGGCAAACAATAGGACACATCCAATATTTTTTTTTTTTTCTGAGTTTATCTTTTTATCTCAGCGCATAGCTGAAACGTACCTATCCCGATGGGATTAGGCTCAGATGGAACATAAATTTTGTTCTAGCTCTTAACTTTATTATCGCACCTAGTTTATTAAACCAATTAGCAATTTTTTTCTGATAATTGTCTTTTGAAAATTTAAGAAAACTTTTTTTGTTGGTTACCTTTTTCTTTTAACAATATTAATCACTTTTTTCTTTTGATCATGCTAGATATGTATGTATGTACGTATGTTGCTTTTTTTTTTATTATCTAGCTAGTTCAAAGGGTTTTATTCTTCGTAACCTCCTAGTCATTTCTAAATTGACGTGGTTGAGAAGCCTAAGTTTATGCCTATTAGCTACTTTTTTGACTTCATCTTCAATCAAGTCAATTTCTAGATCTCAATTTCTATTTTCCTCGTGAAGAATCCGTAGTTTTTGTCAGATTTAGGCTTAGCCCAGCCGTCAAACACCATTCTCGAGTTATATAAAGTCCCCTTTGTATAATATCACAGGGTTTTCTCAAATTTACCTCTGGCAATAATAACTATGTATGTCATCAGCATATGCCTAACAATTGATGCCATGGTTTGTTACGTTCTCAAGTAGCTCATCCACAAGGCTCCACATTAAGGGAGAAAGAATTCCTCCTTGTGGGCATCCTTTTCCTGTGCTGACCTTGATGATACCTTTCGATGTATAAGTCTTTGCTGATCTTGTACTCAGGAGTTCATACATTCACTTGGATACTGTGTTGTTTACCCCAGCGATGTATTATCAAATGCTCGTTCGATGTCCAGGAAGACACAAAGTACTATCTCTTTCGCTTCAAGAGCGCTTTGAATAGTTTTAGTCAGGTGGTGCAGAGCAATCTCTGTGGATCTGCTCGCTCTGTAGGCATACTGACGGTGATGAAGAGGAGATGTACGTAGTATTTCCTCTCTTAAGTAATTGTTCGCAGCCTTTTCCATCGTTTTGAGAAGGAACGATGTTAGGCTGATCGGTCTATAGGACTTCGGTAGACTTGGGTTTTTCTTTCTCATTTTCGGAAAACACTACCTTCGCCCGTCTCCACTGGTTCAGTATATAGCACAGCGCCAGACTACTTTTTATACCCTATCCTAAGGGTATATTAAGTTTGACACATAGTTTGTAACATGAAAAATAATCAAGACAGACATTATAAAGTATATATGTATATTCATGATCAGCATCAATAGCGACATCGATTGAGCGATGACCGTCCGTTCGTCTGTCCGTATGTCACCGCTTTTTGGGCCTTAAATTTTGAGCAAGGATGATGAAATTTTATATTTGGGCTGCTGAGGAAAAGATACAGTACAACTGTAAAATTTTTTTAAATCCAACCACTTTTTCATAACTTTACTAAATTATATGAAGCCGGAAAATGTTGTTAGGACCAAATATTTAGGCATTTAAATTCCCTACAATTCACCCATACAACAGTTTTGGTCACGCCCACTTTTTGGGGGCGTTTTTATCAAAAACCCAATTTTGATGAAATTTAACTTGTAATATCCTCTAACGTTCGACGTTATAGTCATATTTCAGTACAAAATGCAATATGGCGGCGCCCACTTTATAAGGGCTACATAGAAAGGACGATAGGGTATCATACGATCCGTTCCAGACGGATTGTAGCTTTTCTGTATGTTTAATATCCTTGCCAGATGTGGAAGTAATTTACATTGACCCTTTTGTAATAGGATTGATGTAGTTCCATCCACCCCTGGTGACTTGAGAGACTGAAAGGAGCCAATTGCCCATTCTAAGCGCCCTCTGGAAAAGATTTTTGTCGCTATTTTCAAGTCCTCTTTCCGAGGTCTTGGTATGTTGGTACTGCTCCTATCGTCTGTAGTGAAGGAAGACTGCCAGGAAAATGAGTTTCTAATAGAATTCTTGCCCTCTGTCCCTCATTTTCGGTGAAGTTGCCATAGGGTTTTCTTAGAGACGTTGGTATTCCTCCCGTTTTTGCTAGTGCCTTGTGCAATCTGGCCGCAGCAAGAGTGCTTGCAATTGTCTTAATAAAGCATTCTCATTTAGCTTTCCTCATTTCCTTGTTATAAGAGGTCAATGCCATTCTGTCGCCAGTCTCCAGTACACTTCGCTGCGTTAAACAGTTTACGTGTTTTGGATCGGAGGCTTGACAGATTATTGCTCCACCATGGGACCTTATTCCCTCTTATATTTCTGCTCACTGGACAGCAAGTTTTAAACGCAGATGTGATGGCTCTTGTTATGCCCTCTACAGTGTGTTCCAGTTGTAGATAGTGAGCTGGAGCTCTTCTAATATGCTCCAGACTACTTTCAAGAGACGATTCAAAGAGATCCCAGTTAGTCTTCCTTGGGTGTCTAACTAGATTGATTGTGATACACGTGTTATCTAAATCAAAAGTTATGATTGATGAGATGATCCTGTGATTAGACATAGATTGTTGTGAGTGAAGTTGGGGCACGAAGGCATCTTCGATAAAGAGGCCGACGGCATGCTTGTGGTTGCGCGGCAAAGCTCATCGGACGGGGCGGTACTCAAATAACATAAAATCATGCCATTTCTATTAAACTAAACCTAGTAGAAAAGTTAGCTAATCCCTAATTTGACTTCGGTCGAACAAAAAAGATAGGAAAGAAGAGTATTGGCCAAGGACTTGAGCCTGGAGAAAGTTGGGTAAAAGAGACGCGTGGCCGTATGTTATTAGAGATAACCCCCCTAAGAAATCCCCCAGTCACAAGCTTTGTTATCGTATCAGTTTGTCAGTCGTCACGTTTCGTCGTCACCGTTAGTAAGCATATTGCCGCGTCATCGTCACGGAAGGCCGGCCTTCCCAATCACCCACACGCTCACAGCATTTAAAAATGCTTAACCACGCATTGTTTTAAACTTTCTACATATTTTTATTCATAAAGATGAATTCATAAAAAAAGGAATTTGAAATTTCAAACTTCGAACGTTTGAGGATGTTACATATAAAATTTCATCAAAATCGGGTTTTTGATGAAAATGCCCCCAAAAAAGTGTGCGTGGCCAAAACTTTTGTATGCGTGAATTATAGGGAATCTGAATACCTAAATATTTGGTCTTACCAAAAATTTTCGGTTTCATATAATTTAGTGAAGTTATGAAAAGTGGGCGTGGCAGTTGGCGGATTTGAAAAATGTTTACACTTGTACTGCATCTTTTTATTAGAAGCCCAGACATTAAATTTCATCCTCTTAGCTCAAAATTTAAGGCCCAAAAAGTGGTGACGGACGGACGGACGGATATGGCTCAATCATTTTCGCTATTGATACTGATCATGAATATATGTACTTTATAGGGTCTATCTCGATTATTTCTCTATGTTACAAACTATGTATCAAACTTAATATACCCTTAGGTTAGGGTATAAACATACAGAAAAGCTACAATCCATCTGGAACGGATCGTATGATACCCTATCCTCCTTTCTATAAAGTGGTTGTGGCCAAATTGCATTTTGTACTCAAATATGGCTATAACGTCGAACGTTTGAGGATGTTACATGTAAAATTTCCTGAAATGAAATTTCCAGATATGAAATTTCATCGTCCTAGCTCAAAATTTAAGGTCCAAAAAACGGTGACATAAGGACAGACGGACGGACGGTCATCGCTCAATCGATTTCGCTATTGATACTGATCACTAATATATACACTTTACAGGGTCTATCTCGATTATTTCTCTATGTTACAAACTATGGGCCTTACTAACAACCAAATCTAGTATAGGGCTTAAGTATAATCTCCACATTTTCCAAAATATGTGTACCAATAACGAATTTAATAGTCGGCTTTAGTGCTAGTAAGGAGTTAAATTTTAATGTACAGAAAGTCATGTTTAATTTTATAAATATGTCATTAAAGACCAGAGTAATGCCAATGTACTAATTTAATAGCACGAACAATACTAAAAAGGATTAGATTTGGTATCTAGAATACTAAAATTATGCGTGAAATGGTACTTGAATTCAGCTGAAACTGTATAAGCTTTATTCGATTTTCATGAATTTTAAAAATTCCTTAATTTTCATTATTATATACTGAAATACTTTACAGTAAAAATGTGTTTTTCATGAATGTTTCATTGAAACAATTAATTACTACATATTTCGTTATACAAAGTTATTGTTTGATGAAAATAATATTATATTAGGGTTTTAAAAAGAATTGTTATGGAATCCAGTTTCCATTTAGGAGGGAAAATGGAACCACCAAAGAGTATTAACTTCAGTGCATTGGTATCACCGCTTGATATGTATGAACAAGCGAAGAAAACAGTATCAGCTGATTTTCTTTATTTCGACTTTCGACTGCCAAGTGTGTAGGCGTCTCCTGATATTGGTATCTAAAATAAACATTCAATTCAATTTTAAATTATAACCACTGTCCTCATAGCACCATGGAAGAAAATAAAAATTCAAATTCAAGTGCAAATATGAAACGTCAAACCAATATTATGTAGTAGATTCAATGAAAATGTAGTAAATTCTTTGAAAGAGCCAAGTTTAAGTAAAAGTCGACTATTAAAACATTATTAGTACACTTTAGACTTAAGTGTGTATTAATATTTAAGTCGACACCTTTTTTAAGTCACGACTTATGATTCGTTGTTAGTAAGACCCTATGTGTCAAACTTAATATACCCTTAGGATAGGATATAAAAATAACGAATGTTCATGTGGTTATTAATAATCAAGTAGTTCCTTACTATAACACAACCAAGTATCTGGGTATGAATCTAGATGCTAAACTCGAATGGAAGGAACATGTGAAGAAGAAAGTAGAAGAGCTAAATATTAGATATAGAAAACTTTATTGGTTGTTAGGTCATAACTCAGAAATGTCCACTAAAAATAAAATCTTACTATATAATCAGATTCTAAAACCTGTTTGGACATATGGTATCCAAATATGAAGTTGTACAAAGAAAACGAATGTACAAATAATACCAACATTTCAAAACAAAGTCCTTCGAGGAATTGTAAATGCAAAAATGTTAATGTAAATTAGAAATAATGACTTGCATCGCGATTTGCAGATTGGAAGTAATTAAAATGTACGCAATTCGTCACAACTAGCGTCTGCAGATACATATTAGGCTAGGCGCGCACATGCGATTTTCTGTCGCGGCGATTAAAAAATCGTAGCCGCAGTCCAAAATGTCCAAAATTTTAATCGCAATAAATAGGGCAAACGGCATCTAATACGAGCGCACGCATTTACGACTAAAAAATCGCCACGATTGTATTAAGCTCTTATTTTCAGGTGCTTTTTTAGTCGCAAATTTATTTTTTAAAACGGAACACATACATAGAGAAGCATAAAACTTCGCGGACTGGCGATTATTCAATCGTGGTTTTTTTTAAGTATGCTGTTGTGACATAAAGTTGTTCATTTAATTCTTTATTTTGACTATACTTCATGAAGTATGAACAGTGTCCAATTTGTAGCTTCATATGTATGTACATATGTATATTTATTTAGATTCAAAAAATATGTTGTCAACGATTCTACTATTTTGCCATTAAAACTGACACAAGTTCTCCCAAAAAGTAAAACAAAACTATTACTTTTCACCAAAAAGGCAACACTATACCTTAGCACTGTCGCTTTAACACAACAAATATCAAACATTTGTTAAATAATAGGATGTGATCTCAATCTTAATTCCAGATTCAATCAAAACTATCAAGATCAGAGCTGTGTAAGATATTACATATATATATACATATATATATGTACATATATATGTATATATGTATATGCTATCTGGCCCAAAAGGTAGTTTATTACACATCTCTGGGATCGATCACGAGTGCATCTATTGTTTGAAGGGCATGAAAATACCACAAAAAACCATTTCCAAAGATTGAACACGCGGGAGTTCCTTTGCATCTCAGGATTTGAGCGTATTTTGCCGATTACTTCTACCTACTTCTCTTCACAAACATGAAGAGTTTCAGATGATGTATTCTGGAAAAACTTGAGATAGAAATGCTCTATCCAGGGTGAACTGAACTCTATCTCTATCCCCAGTCTCTTTGCATTGGCAAACAATAGGACACATCCAATATTTTTTTTTTTTCTGAGTTTATCTTTTTATCTCAGCGCATAGCTGAAACGTACCTATCCCGATGGGATTAGGCTCAGATGGAACATAAATTTTGTTCTAGCTCTTAACTTTATTATCGCACCTAGTTTATTAAACCAATTAGCAATTTTTTTCTGATAATTATCTTTTGAAAATTTAAGAAAACTTTTTTTGTCGGTTACCTTTTTCTTTTAACAATATTAATCACTTTTTTCTTGTGATCATGCTAGATATGTATGTATGTACGTATGTTGCTTTTTTTTTTATTATCTAGCTAGTTCAAAGGGTTTTATTCTTCGTAATCTCCTAGTCAGATTGGCAACATTAAGTAGTTGCGTCATTTCTAAATTGACGTGGTTGAGAAGCCTAAGTTTATGCCTATTAGCTACTTTTTTGACTTCATCTTCAATCAAGTCAATTTCTAGATCTCTATGCAGATCAGAGTTTCTTATGTACCATGGTGCATTTACTATGTTCCGTAGCACTTTATTTTGAAAAGTTTGTATTTTTTTTAAATTTGATTTGCATGTGCATGCCCACAGCTGGAGCCCGTAGGTCCATACTGGTTTTAGAATTTGCTTATAAAGCAGTAGTTTATTGTAGTTGGACAAACAAGAGTATCTCCCAATAAGCCAATACATTTTACTGTAACGCATGTGCAATTCGTCTATTTTTTTCTTTACATGGGATTTCCAGCGCAGCTTTGCATCTAGAGTCATGCCTAGATATTTTGCAGTGTTTGCGTATTGTACTACATTATTATTTATGAATACTGGGATGTGCTGAACGTTTTTATTCGTAAAATTGATGTGGACCGACTTTAGGTCATTTAATTTAATTTGCCATTTCTTGGTCCATTTTGAAATATTGTTCACTGCCTTCTGTAGCTTTTTCGTCGCTATTTCTACAGTTTCACCCACAGCAAGTACAGCAGTATCATCTGCAAATGTTGCCATAATTATTTCTTCACTTTCTGGTAGATCGCTGGTAAATAAAAGATATAATACAGGGCCTAGCACACTGCCTTGTGGTACACCAGCTTCTATTTCTCTCAATGTGGAGTACTCATCCCCTTGTTTAATTCTAAAATATCGCTGCAATATATAAGATTCTAAAATTTCTGAATATTGCTTTGGTAGATGTTTTTGCAATTTATGGATCAGTCCTTTGTGCCAGACTTTATCGAAAGCTTGTGCTATATCAAGAAGTATAGCAGAGCATATCTTTTTCTCTTCAAATGCTTTTTCGATTCCATCCATTATTCTATGCACCTGATCAATCGTGGAATGCTTTGTTCTTAAACCAAATTGATGGTTTGGAATTAGCGATTTTTCTTCGATTATTTTATGCAGACGTTTAATCAACATTTTTTCGAATAGCTTGGACAATATAGGCAGTATCGATATTGGACGATAGGAGGTAACTTCACTAGGTGGTTTGCCTGGTTTTGGTATCATAATTACCTCCGCGACTTTCCACATGCTTGGTACATACCTTATCCTGAATGCAGCATTTATTATCTGTGCTAGTTTCTTTAAACCTTTTTTTGGGAATTGTTTTAGGATTTCTCCAGTTATCAAATCAAATCCCGGGGCTTTTTTAGTATTGATGCCTTCTTTTATTTCTTTGGCAATTTCGTTCGCCGTTACCGGTTGAATATATCTCTCTTCTTCGCACAATTCTTCCGTTTCTTCATAATCTTTATCTTCATAAGGTTGGAAGACTTTGTGAGATACTCAGCAAATAAATTCGCTTTCTCTTGGTTGCTTTTTGCCCAGTTACCTTCTCTGTTTTTAACTGGTGGAATGTGTGCTATTGGCCTCTTCATTTGCTTTGTTGCCTTCCAGAGAGAATATTCGGTACTAGCATCATTCGTAAGATTGGCAAGGTATGTTTTAAGAGACTCATTTTTAAATTCTCTTATCGATCTTTTAAGTTTACTGCTTAGCTTATTAAGCATAGTTTTGCCACTTGGCGCCCTTGATTGTTGTCAACGTTTTCTAGCTCTTCTTTTTTCTGCAATAATTTCACGTATTTCTTTTGGATAGGAGTTTTGTTGGATTTTTGGTTTAGTTTTAGGTGTTGCAGCCCAAGCAGCTTTTTGGATATTAGTTGTAAATATCTGCACAGCCTCATCTAATTGGTCTTCTGTGTCAATTATCTCTGAAAGTTGGATACTTTCCTCCAAGTTCTCTCTGAAGTAGTTCCAATCAGTCAGTTGATTAGCTAATCGTGGGGTATTTTCTTTGATAATGATTTTGTCGCCAAGTGTTAAGAGTATTGTAGAATGATCTGAGTCTGAGCATTTGACGAGATATTCTTTGTTACGAAAAAGTCGACAAGATCTGGGATTTTATTCCTATCTGTTGGCCAATAGGTGGGTTTTCCCGTTGAGTGATATTTGCCGCCAATTTCTTTTATTGTTTCATATACATAGTTCTCTTCCTCTCGTATTTGTTAATCTAGATCCCCAATACTTGTTTTTGGCATTAAAATCTCCTTCTGTGATAAATCTATTGCAGAATATGCGAAAGAGGCTTTTAAAATCATTTTTCTTAAGTTTATAGCTAAGAGAACAGTAAATTGATGCAACTGATATTTGTCCGCTTTTCGTTCTTATATTTATTGATATTCCTTGAATCGCACATGATTGGAATTTAGCTTCTATATGGTGATCGATCGTCTTCTTTATTATAACTGCAGCTCCTCCTTTTGCAGAATTATTGGGATGTGGTGAGTGATATAACTCGTACCCATGCAGTTTGAAATTTGTTTCAAATTTAAAGTGCGTCTCTGACACAAGACATATATGTATCTATTTGGTTTATGTCGAGAATTACTTGAATTTCTTCTTTACGATTCTCGATACCATTAGCATTCCATTCTAGGATTTTTATATTATCCATCATGTTTGTCTTTTTAGTGCACCCTTTTTGTTGCTGCTTTGCCTTTCAAGGAACGATATTCTTTCTAATATATGTAGCTTTATTACTTTTTTCCATGCTTTCCATTCTATTTAGAATTTTTTGCATGAAGGTTCCAATATTCATCCAATATTGTTTCCTTTGTTCCTTTTTAATCTTTCGGAATACCAAAGCCACAACACATAATTTTTCATTGAAATCCATTTTAAAACTTATAATTCCATGATTAATTAGTCGCAAGTGCACGAGGGTCCATGCCATTCCACATGTTTGATTAAAACTTGCGACTGAAAAATCGCAAATAAATATGGAACTTGCACCATTTTCCTAATTTCTGCGATTATTTAGTCACCAATGCGCGCATTCCTATTACAAGCCATATGTTCTATTTCTTGCGACCAAATAGTAGCGTGATAGAAAATCGCCAGTGCACGCACTATTTTATACTATTGCGACTATGATTTTTTAATCCCCGCGATCAAAAACGCTAGTGCGTGCTTACTCTTTTAAATTCATATGATTCATTTATTTTGGCGACTACCGCGATGCTCACAAAATGGCACAAATCGCGGCATAATAATCGCTTCGATTTCTAGGTGCTCTGTGCGCGCATTCATATTGAGAAGTGTGTGTTTCATTTTTTGCGATTAAGTAGTCGCGCGATTGAAATCGCATCGCGCCTAGCCTTAGTAAAATCAGTAAACCGGTTCCAGCTACACCCACTTGAACACATAACTGATCAATGTTCAGTAAATCTTCTTCGAATACAATGTCAAGTTCGACTGCAGAAGCAATTAACGGTCGGCGAACTGCTATCACAACCCCGCCTCCGCGTGTTTTATTTACATCAAAGCGATCAAGGCGAAAAACAGAGAATGTTGAAATGTCAAACAGCTCCTCAATCATAGGGTGGTCATGCATCCAAGTTTCAGTGAGAGCGATAATATCGTAATCACACTCGTCAATGGAAAGAGAGAGTTCTCTAAATTTTGAAGTAAAGCCTCCCATGTTTTGATGATAAATAGTAAGATCATGTTTATTGTGTGAATAAATTGCATTAACACTCACTTCAGATGTTGATTTTTTTGGAGAAGTTACTAAGACGCGATGTTGGTGTTGGTTAACCCAATGTTTTTTGAAAGAGCTTTGAAATTTCTCACATATATATTTAATGGCCAACTGTGTGCATTCAAAGCAGTATTAAATTTAAGTGCAGGAACACCGACTTTGAAATTAATATATTTAAGATACGAAATGTCTACATCTTTCTTTATTAATTTAAAACACAATACCTCGTTTTCAGAAATATCTATTTTTGTTGCGACGTATTTCTTTATGGTATTTCTCAGAGGTAGCCATTGAAAATTTCGATACATGAAGCCAGTTGATACGAGAGATTACGTCCATATCATCAGGCAAAGCATCGGCTCCAATGATTTGTATGCGATTTCTGCGACGTTTATTTTCAGCCACTTGCCAATTTGGTTCATTTACATCCAGACAGAAGACTGTCTTCTGAAATGACATTAACACAATCAACTGTATTTACAACGGGGTCAGGAATTTTTTCGCACTGTTGCACCAAAGTATTCACAGCAGTCTTTGAATTATGGATTTTAGGGACACTAACTGGCGGTAAAATACGTTTACTTGTCGATAGCATAGTGTTGTTGACTTTTTTAGCAGCTAAATATTAACTGATTTGGCACTGCTTTAGGGTTATGTTCTTCACTGACAGCACAGATTTTGGACTTCTCACGGACACTGATTAAAAGTTCACTCAAAGTAATTTGAAGAGAATCAAAATCACTAATTTTCTTAGAGAGCATATCCACAACGGAGACTAAATCATTGACCTTGGTGAACAACTGTTTAATAGGAAACTTAGAGCACTCAGAACAATGATATGCAATATTAGAATTTGCTTTCCCAATTCAGTGAAAACAATTTCCCGAACAACGGCACATATTTTATGAAAAGAGTTTCCACAAAACAAACCACACTTAATGCCATCATCAAGAAGGAAGTTAGAGCACATATCACACTTAGATTTGACTTTATCGCTTGCCATTGTAAAAACACACCCGCACTGTTAGAAGAGAAAAACTCAAGGTTAATGTTATTAATAGCGTTTATTGATGAAAGGCTATCAGTGAAGATAATTGTTTTTTATTTTTCGCAGTTTGAATAGCTTTTAGTTGCAACTGCTTCTGCCGAGAAGATTGATGAAGTGAAATGGAGTAGACCCTTACTGATAACATCCCTCTTCGGTGACAACAGCGAATGAAGTTTCATCGTTTGTTTTCGAAGCATCAGTAAACAAAAGTTGCCATCCCAGCCTTACAGAATTTTCTTCTATCTCTAGGAACATTGCATGATAGATACTGTTGTAAGTGGTATCTTTATTAAATTCTTTAAGATGAGAAATTAGAGAGTTACTTGGCAGATTCCACGGGGGAAGATGATTTTGGGTTTATAGTCAACTGCGATTTGAATGTTCAGATTTGCAGCCGATTCCAGTGGTTTTTGTAGAGCAGAACCTTTTTAACAAGTTCTTAATGTCATCGTGAATAGGTGTTGCGAATGGTGATTTAGCTTTTGTTATGATGTGTCAGGTTAGGAATCCGATTCTGTCTGTTAAGTCAGGAAGTCCATCTTCGGTAAGGATGTTCTTTATAGGTGTTGTGCGAAAAGCTCCTAGACAAGTCCTTGCAGCTGAATGGTATGGTGTTGAGATGAGTTGCCTCGCAGTTTTTGAGTATTTCCCATAAATTGGAAGCCCATAATCGATTATAGATAGTATTATAAATTTGACGACATTTACAATAGTATTTACGTTACAATTGCTTTTTCTAGAGGAGAAATACTTGACTAAGTTAACCCTGGTAGTGAGGCACTTATTAATATAAGAACAATGATCCTTGAAACTATATTTGGAGTCGAAAATAATACCCAGAATTTTGGAGTAGTTTACATTTCTGGGACAAATATTGTTAAACTTGACTCCTTGAATACATTTTTGGGTCGATTTCATCAAAAAACTAATTTTGATGAAATTTTACATGTAAAATCTTCAAACGTTCGAAGTTATCGTCGTAATTCAGTAAATAAAATGCAATACGGCCACGCCCACTTTATAGGGGCTCGATACGATGGAGGATAGGGTATTATACTATTCGTTCCAGACGGATTGTAGCTTTTCTGTATGTTTATAAATGGTTTGATCTACTTTGTCATCTATTTTTAGTATTGGAAACACACCGTGCCAGGAAAAAGCACCCCAGACCATCACACTTCCACCACCATGCTTAACCGTTTTAAGAGTATACTTTGGGTGATGCTGCATGTTTTGAGGACGTTACACATACTTTTTCCCATCTGATCCGAACCTACAAAACTTTGATTCGTCACTCCTAAATACATTTTTCCAAAAACTTAGTGGCTTATCCAGGTGGCGTTATAAGAGTGAATTGAAACTGTGCTAAATTTGTATCCAGAATACCACTGACTTCAATGTCAGAAATTTTGTGTTTTACAAAACTGAAGTAAAAAGACATGATTAAAAAACGCAATTTGGTTTGTGTTGTTGAACATCAACAACTGAACCCAAACTTACAGTAGGTTGAGAAAAGAAAAATACAGAAAATTTGAAAACATATAAAGGGGAGTGATGTGTGCTAAGTTCGTGGCCATCACTGTATATTGGTTTCGCGAAGATTTTCGAACTCGAGAATTTATTTAAACTACGTTGGAGTAGTTCAAGAAAGTAGGTTCGCCAATTCTGTCTGCATGTACGCTCGACTGCAGCCAAAACGGCTGTACGGATTTACTTCAAACTGCATAACTGGAAATCTGAATTTTCATTCTAATCTTGAAATTAAGGGCACTTAACTTGATGTAGATATGTACATATATCATATTGTAGAAATAGTGTGCAATTTTTCCATATGAGGACATTATAATCTGTTAATGTAATAAATATTTATCATAAGATCTTTTACTTAAATTTATTCAAATTAGTTATTTTCGGGTTTCTAACATAGAATAAACGTATTAGATTTCATAAATCATTGACAGATATAATTGTATATATTGCTTAAATTTTTCGGAATTTTGCAATGGTGAGTAAATATATTGATTTATTTATATTGTATACGCTTATATGTATGATTAACAATGCGATGGATTCAGGATACTAAAAAAATATAATTTAAATAAGGGAACTGACCCTATCCAGCTAGCGATGGAACTGGGGGATGATTCTCTTGAATCGAGGCTTTGCCAGCTAGTGACAGTGAGGATGCAGATTGCATGCTCACCGACACTAATGTAGCCAAAAGTGAGGTGGTTATTACTTCCATCATATTAGATAAGGGCAATAGTGAGATGGCTAGCACTCTCACTTCAATATTTAAGGGCAATAGTGAGTTGGCTAGTCGCCCACCAACATCGTAAAGCGTAGGATACCGACCAAGAGACTGGTGGCGCAGCAGGCAGGCACTCTGCCGCTGCCGGATCCTCCGCAGTCGCACAGATAAGCAGCAACGCAGTCCAGCTAAACAAGCTGCTAATACGCAATGCCCGACGTAAAGTCGATACTGCGAAGCGCGAATTTGAGCAGTTCAGGGGGTATGAGTTAATATACTTAGCGCGTGGGACAGGCCACAACTTGAACGGGCCAAGGAAGTCTTGGCCGTTGAGGCTGTCAATGATGCGGCGATGTTAGTTCAAGGTAAATTCTTAAATATATTGAGTGATATGATGGAATCAGCCCTTAACAGGCTCGGAAGATGGACTGAAAAGTGCGGATGGAGTCCATCCGGAAAAAAACAGAACTAATACTGTTTAGCAGGAAATACAAAATTCCACTCTTCAAATTGCGTAGGCGTGACGGAGTGGAGCTTTCCTCTCGGATCGCACAAGATATCTTGGTACGGTACTAGATAGAAAGCTGGAAACTTAACGTTCAGGTAAGAGTCCGTAAGGCTCACAATACTCTCTTCATTTGCAAGAGGACGGCGGGAAAAAAGTGGAGCCTGAAACCGGCAATGATGCATTGGCTACATTATGGTAGTCAGACCTATTCTATCATATGGGGCTATTGTTTGGTGGAAGGCCACGATCAAAAAGAATACACGGGATATGTTGATCAACGTACAAAGAACAATCTGCATTGCCATTACTGGCGCTCTACGCACTACGCCCGCGGGTCTCTTCAAATTTAGCTACAAATGTATATCGGACATAGCACTATTCTTAATTGATTAATCTTCAACATCCCTGACGAAACGGATGAAAGTTTTGGTACACTCGACCGCGATACACCCTACGAACTAACGTACCCTGATAGGGAGGATTGGCAAAGGAAAAAAGTTTCGATCTATATACGAAATCTCAATTTATACGGAGGGTTCCAAAACTAGCGAGGGTACGGTGTCAGACCTGCAAGCTATGAAACTTCCGTGCACATGCAGTGTATTCCAGGCCGTACTCAAAGTTGTGAAACTACTCGAGATGCAATTAATATCCAACAAGAATATCGTCATGTACATTGATAGTCAGGCTGCGCTAAAAACGCTAGAGTCGTTGCCGCACAACGCTTAGGGCATTTTGTTCGCAGATCCGAATCAGATTATGTTGGGTTCCTGAACACTGTGTTATAGAGGGTAATGAAAATGCTAGAAAAGGAGCAGAGCTCCCGGTAAGTGATGTACTTGAAGGCATTAGACCACCAATGGCCGTGGCTAAGAGAATTATTCTCAATAAAATCATCAATATGGCTGACCTAAGATGCACAGGGTTTCTAAGGCCTTGTGGTTAAGTTAAATCGGAAAAAATCTGGAGAAATAATAAAACTAAGCAGATCAAATCAAAGATCAGCGAGAGAAAGCACGCAATAACATGAGGTTTAACAAACAGGGACACATGCAGGTATTGGACCAATTCGGAAATTTTGCTCATATTTTGCAAAGCATATCATTCGAAAATGAATAAACGATAAAGCAAACAATTCTAATGTTGCTTTTGCTTTGCAAAATTTGCATTTCCGATTTGTATTGTAAAGCTACGTACTACACACGAGCAAACAATTGCAGCAATAATTTGCGGCAAGTGTTTGCATGGAAATTTTTTTTCAGCCTCATGCAAATTGTTTGCACGTCTGTTTGCCTCAAAACGTTGCACAGTAATTCACACCACATGAAAATTGTTTGCCTGGTTATTACCTTCAAAATATTTGACAGTTTCGTTTTTCAATAGTTTGTTTGGAAATGTGTCATTAATCGACAAAAACGAAATAATGTCTTGCCAAAAAACTAAAATAGCAGCAGCTATAATAATTCATTAAAACGTAAAAAAGAAATTAAAGCAAAACATACAGAAAAGCTACAATCCGTCTGGAACGGATCGTCTGATACCCTATCCTCCTCTCTATAAAGTGGGCGTGGCCAAATTGCATTTCGTACTCAAATATGGCTATAACCTCGAACGTTTGAGGATGTTACATGTAGAATTTTATCAAAATCGGTTTTTTGATGAAAACACCCCCAAAAAGTGAGCGTGGCCAAAACTGTTCTATGGGTGAATTGTAGGGAATCTGAATACCTAAATATTTGGACTTAACAAATTTTTTCGGTTTCATATAATTTAGTGAAGTTATAAAAAAGTAGGCGTGGCAGTGGGCGGATGTAAAAAAAATTTACACTTGTACTGTATCTTTTTCTTGGAAGCCCAGATATGAAATTTCAGCGTCCTAGTTAAAATATTAAGGCCCAAAACTCGATTTTGTGATGAAAACGCCCCCCAAAAGTGGGCGTGGCCAAAACTTTTGTATGAGTGGATTGTAGGGAGTCTGAATGCCTAAATATTTGGTCTTAACAAAATTTTTCGGTTTCATATAATTTAATGAAGTTATTAAAAAGTGGGCGTGGCAGTGGGCGGATTTAAAAAATGTTTACGCTTGTACTGTATCTTTTTCTCAGAAGCCCAGATATGGAATTTCATCGTCCTAGCTCAAAATTTAAGGCCCAAAAAGGGGTGACATACGGGCGGACGGACGGTCATCGCTCAATCGATTTCGCTATTGATGCTGATCACGAATATATATACTTTATAGGGTCTATCTCGATTATTTCTCTATGTTACAAACTATGTGTCAAACTTAATATACCCTTAGGATAGGGTATAAAAACTGCGTCAAAAAAATAAAATTTTGGGTAAGAGATTGGATAGCAAAAAGAACCGAGCTAGGATTTCAGCAGCAACTTTTAAATGAGCTGAAAAATGAAGATGAAGAGGGCTATTTTAATTTTTTACAATGTCCAAGAATGACTTTGAAGTTTTATTAGCCCTGGTAAGAACCGAAATAACAAAATGTGAAACAGTTATGCGTCCTTCAATTTCCCCAAGTGCGCGTTTAGCTTTAACCTTGCGTTTTCTAGCTACAGGTTTGTATTTGAAAGACATTTTTGTGCTAACTCTTAGCAGATTATATTTAAGCTTTATTTTACATTATACATAGACTTTTTAATTAGGGGACTCGTATCACTCTTTGATGTTTCTTTTTCGGATACCAGTAAGCACTGTGTCAGCGATTGTCCCCCAGGTGTGGCCGAGCTCTATACAAGTGCCTGAAAGATAATTATTTAAAAGTAAGAATGACTTTTAGTAATCATAAAGTAATTGATTACCATATATTTGTTCGACCTGTGTTTCTGTCTGCGGCACCAATGGAGAAGGTGTTGGCGAGAATGTTGATTCACCCAAAGATGAAGTTGAATTTTCGCCGATTTCATCAATTTCAGAAACTTCCAGGATCGCTCTCTGGATCCCGCGACGAAGTAGTATCTTATTTGTATCTGATTTCAGTATTCTAAATTCAGATGCAATATATTCACCGAACACTTTATATTCATCTGCTGGGTTTTCGATTATCGAAATTGCTTTTTTCAGTAAAGCATCGTCTTTGTTAATTGGAGTTTCATTGCACCTCCTTTTTTTTCCTCTATGCTCTTGACTTACAGAGGTGATTTCTTTGTACAATAGTTTCATTTTTATCCAAGTTAGTCTGCAAAATCCATAAATTTGTTCAAATTGCCTTTTATATTTATAATGGGCCTTACTAACAACGAATCATTAATCGTGACTTAAAAAAGGTGTCGACTTAAATATTAATACACACTTAAGTCTAAAGTGTACTAATAATGTTTTAATAGTCGACTTTTACTTAAACTTGGCTCTTTCAAAGAATTTACTACATTTTCTACTACATAATATTGGTTTGACGTTTCATATTTGCACTTGAATTTGAATTTTTATTTTCTTCCATGGTGCTATGAGGACAGTGGTTATAATTTAAAATTGAATTGAATGTTTATTTTAGATACCAATATCAGAAGACGCCTACACACTTGGCATTCGAAAGTCGAAAGAAAGAAAATCAGCTGATACTGTTTTCTTCGCTTGTTCATACATATAAGGCGGTGATACCAATGCACTGAAGTTAATACTCTTTGGTGGTTCCATTTTCCCTCCTAAATGGAAACTGGATTCCATAACAATTCTTTTTAAAACTCTAATATAATATTATTTTCATCAAACAATAACTTTGTATAACGAAATGTATAGTAATTAATTGTTTCAATGAAACATTCATGGAAAACACGTTTTACTGTAAAGTATTTCAGTATATAATAATGAAGATTAAGGAATTTTTAAAATTCATGAAAATCGAATAACAGTTTCAGCTAAATTCAATTACCATTTAACGCATAATTTTAGTATTCTAGATACCAAATCTAATCCTTTTTCGTATTTTTCGTGCTTTTAAATTAGTACATTGGCATTACTCTGGTCTTTTATGACATATTTGTAAAATTAAACATGACTTTCTGTACATTAAAATTTAACTCCTTACTAGCACTAAAGCCGACTATTAAATTCGTTATTGGTACACACATTCTGGAAAATGTGGAGATTATACTTAAGCCGTATACTAGATTTGGTTGTTAGTAAGGCCCAATATGAACTAAATTCATTATTTTCTGTTGTAGGTTCCAAGTTCAATGAATGAATGACTTCAAATTTCTTTTTTTTTTCGAACAAAAATGGAATTTTCCCCATTGTATTGGGGCTTTAGATGGAAAACATATTGTTATGAAAGCGCCCGTTAATAGTGGCAGCTCCTACTTTCTCACAGCATCGTATTGATGGCGTTAGCCGATGGAAATTATAAAATCACCTACTTCAATGTAGGTGGAAAAGGCAGGACTTCAGGTGCGTTAGAAAAGAAACTATTGCAAATACCGGAAGACTATACATTATCTGGCCGGGAAAAGAAGATTCCATATGTAATAATAGCAGATGATGCATTTGCCCTAAAGAGATATCTTCTTAAGCCTTACCCATTTAGAAATCAACCTGCTCCTAATCGTGCTTTCAACTATCGAATTTCAAGGGCGAGGAGAGTTGTGGAAAATGTTTTTGGGATAATGGCAAATAGGTTTCGCGTTTCGCATAAACCTATAGAACTTGGTCCGGAGACAGCGGACATTGTGTCTGCAATATGTGCCTTACATAACTTTTTGATGTCAGGAAAAACCTCTAGAAGAAGGTACGCGCCCCAAGGAACATTTGATTCGAAGAATGAAGAAGGAGTGGTGCAGTTTGGCAGTTGGCGAAACGAATTTATGTTAGAAGGTAGCTGTTTACCGCTTCAGAGTATTACTCAACAAAATTCTACCGCGAAACAAATTCGGGATGAATTTAAAGAATATTTTGTTTCTCCCGAAGGCGAAGTTTCTTGGCAATATAAATATATATAATTGTTGACAACAAACAAGTCTTTTACTTACCACATTTTCAATGTTGTAAGATGTTCCCTTTTCAGTTACTTACTTACTTACTTAGGTGGCGCTACAGTTCGGGGTGAACCTGGGCCTTACCTAACAAGCCTCTCCAGTTAGCTCGGTCCTTAGCTAACTCCAGTTGCGCACTCCAAGCTTGTTCAGGTCCCCTTCAACTTGTGCGCGCCACCTAAGGCGAGGTCTTCCTCTGCTGCGTTGTCCCTCCGGGTGTGATTCGAAGACTCTTCGGGCCGGAGCACTGGTGTCCATTCGCTCTATATGTCCTAGCCATCTCAAACGACTAATGCGCAGTTTTTTGACTAGGTCGATGTCGCTGTACAGCTCGTATAGTTCGTCGTTGAATCTTCTCCTCCAAAGCCCGTCAACGCAAACGGGACCGAATATTTTTCAAAGAAAAATGGGCCGTTGGTCCATTAAGGGCTCTTCCGCCACCAACTCTTTTCCAACACCCTGGCTCAGTGTTGGAGATCCCTATAGACCTGGGATCCGAATAAGTCAGAGCAGCTCATATAGGGATTGCACTAGAAAGTTTGGCCTGACTGGAACTGTGGGCGCCACCGTTGATTCCACCTGGAGAATTCGTCCGCTGCCGTCCAGATTAAGAGGAAGTGTCTTAGTGAGAAAACACTCCTCCCCCCTCTCTCGTTTGCTACCACCAACGACCTTCCAAAGGGGTTGGTTACCCAATCTCCAGCCGAGGTACTAGTGAGAGGCTAAGGTGTGAACGCTTGCGTTCCCATATATTCCGCATCACCATCCTTTGACCACCCTTTTCATTTATCAGTTATTATAAACTGAAGGGCATCGAAGAACTCCCACTTACTTTATATACCCTATCCTAAGGGTATATTAAGTTTGACACATAGTTTGTAACATAGAGAAATAACCGAGATAGACCCTATAAAGTACATATATTCATACATATATGAATATATGTACTTTATAGGGTCTATATACATATATTCGTGATCAGCATCAATAGCGAAATCGATTGAGCGTTGACCGTCCGTCCGTCCGTCCGTATGTCACCGCTTTTTGGGCGTTCAATTTTGGGCTAGGACGATGAAATTTTATATCTGGGCTTCTGAGAAAAAGATACAGTACAAGTGTAAAATTTTTTTAAATCCGCCCACTGACGCCCACTTTTTCATAACTTCATTAAATTATATGAAACCGAAAAATTTTGTTAGGACCAAATATTTAGGCATTCAAACTCCCTACAATCCATTCATACAAAAGTTTTGGCCACGCCCACTTTTTGGGGGCGTTTTCATCATAAAACCGATTTTTGGGCCTTATATTTTTAACTAGGGCGCTGAAACTTCATATCTGGGCTTCTGATGAAAAGATACAGTAGAAGTGTAAATTTTTTTTACATCCGCCCACTGCCACGCCTACTTTTTTATAACTTCACTAAATTATATGAAACCGAAAAATTTTGTTAAGTCCAAATATTTAGGTATTCAGATTCCCTACAATTCACCCGTAGAAAAGTTTTGGCCACGCCCACTAATTGGGGGCGTTTTCATCAAAAAACCGATTTTGATAAAATTTTACATGTAACATCCTCAAACGTTCGAGGTTATAGCCATATTTGAGTACGAAATGCAATTTGGCCGCTCCCACTTTATAGAGAGGGGCTTTGTAGCGGATTGTAGCTTTTCTGTATGTTTTGATTTTCAACTGCACCTTGTCCATTTTTTATACCCTATCCTAAGGGTATATTCAGTTTGATGCATAGTTTGTAACACAGAGAAATAATCGAGATAGACCCTATAAAGTACATATGTACATATATTTGTGATCAGTATCAATAGCGAAGACGATTTAGCCATGTCCGTCCGTCCGTCCGTCTGTCCGTATGTCACCACTTTTTGGCCTTAAATTTTGAGCTTTTGAGAAGGAGAAGCAGTACAAGTGTAAACATTTTTTAAATCCGCCCACTGCCACGCCCACTTTTTCATAACTTCACTACATTATGAGGCCGAAAAATTTTATTAACACAAAATATTTAGATATTCAGATTCCCTACAATTCACGTATACGACAGTTTTGGCCACGCCCACATTTTGGGGGCCTTTTCATCAAAAAACCGATTTCGATGAAATTTTATATGTAAGATCCTCAAACGTTCGAAGTTATCATCGTAATTCAGTAAAGAAAATGCGCCCACTTTATAGGGGCTCGATAGGATGGAGGATAGGGTATCATACGATCCGTTCCAGACGGATTGTAGCTTTTCTGTATGTTTTATGTTATGAATTGAAGAATATATATTGTTAGCTTTAACACGAAATTTGCGATTAGAAACAAAAGCCTTAACGTAGTTAAAAACTTTCGGGCCAATTTTCCATTTTGTAAGTTGCTTAAACACTTTGAGTGCCATAACTCACCAAGGGCCGCGTCGCACATTTTTGTGCGACACTTAGTACTTCAGTTCGAGCCATGTCGTAGGTTTTTGTGCGACAGTATATTGGATTTCATATGGGATTCAGATTCTATGGGCTCTGCTGAAAACATATGTATGTACATACATGTCCGTATGTACATACTTGCGGAGACATGAGGTCCAATAAGCCTTCAGCTACCTCCTCTCTGAACTTCCTTATTTGAATGCCAGTATTTATGGTTTTTTGTAAACCAGAAAAGCGTTTACAACTGCCGTGCCTAACAAAAATTCAATGACAGCTTTTCTATACCACTTCAGGCCTCTTCTCAGTGTCGTACCATACGAAGCCATTTGATCAGACAGGTAATCAATGATAGCAAGCGGTTTTTCAAGACGTCGGCGTATTCAGCTTGATCTCCGGCCTCTACTGGTAGATGGTACGTTCGGGTCAGAAATTGGTTGGTCGGATAAGGATAACATAATAGGAGCATGTTTGGTAGAAAGCATCCTGACATCTCGGGTGTCTTTCCATTTGAGAACAACAATTCCGTTCTCCTCTTTACGTGCTACTATTTCTCCTCTTTTCAGCTGAACGTTCATCACCGCCTTAGGACAAAATTTTTTGTTGGCTCGAAGAGTTCCCACTAGGTGAGATTTTGGGTCAAGCATGGAGCGTGCCAGCTCATATGTCCACATGAAGAAGGCGACCTTCTCCTTTCAATAACGAACTGAGCTCTTTGCAAACGTTTTTTGCAAGACCAAGTTCCCGCACACCCGTTGAACTTTTACCCGAGTATATTTTTGTGGACCAAGTGAAGCCTTCCGTCGAGCAAAGTTTGAAGAGTTTCACACCATAACGATGGGCTTTGTTTGGTATATACACTCAGTAGAAAAAGTCTGCGTACAGCAATAAAAGCACATTATTTTTAGTAAAAAAACATACAGAAAAGCTACAATCCGTCTGGAACGGATCGTATGATACCCTATCCTCGTTTCTATAAAGTGCTCATGCCCAAATTGCATTTGGTACTCAAATATGGCTATAACGTCGAACGTTTGAGGATGTTACATGTGAAATTTCATGAAAATCGGTTTTTGATGAAAACGCCCCCAAAAAGTGGGCGTGGCCAAAACTGTTCTATGGGTGAATTGTAGGAAATCTGAATACCTAAATATTTGGACTTAACAAAATTTTTCGGTTTCATATAATTTAATGAAGTTATGAAAAAGTGGGCGTGGCAGTGGGCGGATTTCAAAAATTTTTACACTTGTACTGTATCTTTTTCTCAAAAGCCCAGATATGAAATTTCATCGTAATAGTTCAAAATTTAAGGCCCAAAAAGCGGTGACATACGGACGGACGGACGGACGGTCATCGCTCAATCGATTTCGCATTGATGCTGATCACGAATATATATACTTTATAGGCTCTATCTCGATTATTTCTCTATGTTACAAACTATGTGTCAAACTTAATATACCCTTAGGATAGGGTATAAACATTGTTTTTTATACATTGTTTTTTATACCCTATCCTAAGGGTATATTAAGTTTGACACATAGTTTGTAACATAGAGAAATAATCGAGATAGAGCCTATAAAGTATATATATTCGTGATCAGCATCAATGCGAAATCGCGAAATAAACATTGTTTTTTATACCCTATCCTAAGGGTATATTAAGTTTGACACATAGTTTGTAACATAGAGAAATAATCGAGATAGACCATATAAAGTATATATATTCGTGATCAGCATCAATAGCGAAATCGATTGAGCGTCCGTCCGTATGTCACCGCTTTTTGGGCCTTAAATTTTGAGCTAGGACGATGAAATTTCATATCTGGGCTTCTGAGAAAAAGATACAGTACAAGTGTAAAAATTTTTTAAATCCGCCCACTGCCACGCCTACTTTTTTATAACTTCACTAAATTATATGAAACCGAAATCTTTTGTTAAGACCAAATATTTAGGCATTCAGATTCCCTACAATCCACCCATACAAAAGTTTTGGCCACGCCCACTTTTTGGGGGCTTTTTCATCACAAAACCGATTTTTGGGCCTTAAATTTTTAACTTGGACGCTGAAATTTCATATCTGGGCTTCCGAGAAAAAGATACAATACTAGTGTAAAATTTTTTTACATCCGCCCACTGCCACGCCTACTTTTTTATAACTTCACTAAATTATATGAAACCGAAAAATTTTGTTAAGACCAAATATTTGGGTATTTAGATTCCCACAATTCACCCATAGAACAGTTTTGGCCACGCCCACTTTTTGGGGGCGTTATCATCAAAAAACCTATTTTGATAAAATTTTACATGTATATCCTCAAACATTCGACATTATAGCTATATTTGAGTACGAAATGCAATTTGGCCACGCCCACTTTATAGAGAGGAGGATAAGGTATCATACGATCCGTTCCAGACGGATTGTAGCTTTTCTGTATGTTTTTAAACTCAGAAACGAAAAATTTATTTACTATTCAATTAATTAAACTTAATTACATCTTCAATACATTTAACATAAACAAAGGCTTAAAAATAAGTGAGAAAAAAGTAAAACAAAACATAAAAGTGAGAAATTTTATACGAAAAAGTCTGCGTACACCTTGAAAAGAACAATAATAGACAAAAACATACAGAAAAGCTACAATCCGTCTGGAACGGATCGTATGATACCCTATCCTCCTCTCTATAAAGTGGGCGTGGCCAAATTGCATTTTGTACTCAAATATAGCTATAATGTCGAACGTTTGAGGATGTTACATGTAAAATTTCATGAAAATCGGTTTTTTGATGAAAACGCCCCCAAAAAGTGGGCGTGACCAGAACTGTTCTATGGGTGAATTGTAGGGAATCTGTATACCTAAATATTTGGACTTAACAAAATTTTTCGGTTTCATATAATTTAGTGAAGTTATAAAAAAGTAGGCGTGGCAGTGGGCGGATGTAAAAAAAATTTACACTTCTACTGTATCTTTTCGTCATAAGCCCAGATATGAAATTTCAGCGTCCTAGTTAATAATTTAAGGCCCAAAATTCGGTTTTGTGATGAAAACGCCCCCAAAAAGTGGGCGTGGCCAAAACTTTTGTATGGGTGGATTGTAGGGAATCTGAATGCCTAAATATTTGGTCTTAACAAAATTTTTCGGTTTCATATAATTTAGTGAAGTTATGAAAAAGTGGGCGTGGCAGTGGGCGGATTTTTAAAATTTTTACACTTGTACTGTATCTTTTTCTCAGAAGCCCAGATATGAAATTTCATCGTCCTAGCTCAAAATTTAAGGCCCAAAAAGCGGTGACATACGGACGGACGGACGGACGGACGGACGGACGGACGGACGGACGGACGGTCAATGCTCAATCGATTTCGCTATTGATGCGGATCACGAATATATATACTTTATAGGGTCTATCTCGATTATTTCTCTATGTTACAAACTATGTGTCAAACTTAATATACCCTTAGGATAGGGTATAAAAAACAAATAAATTAATAACTGGTAGGGTAGCCTCTTTGTTTGATGACTTCCTTTAACCTGTTCTGCATCGAATTGACCAGCTTCGAAGTTTCCTCAGGAGTGATTTTTTGCCATTCCTCTACTAACGCCGTTTTGAGCATTTGTTTCGACGTTATGGTTCTCTGCCGAATTTTCTTTTCGAGCAAATCCCACAAATGTTCGATGGGATTTAGGTCCGGTGATTGTGGTGGTGAATGCAACTGTTTCGGTACATTGTAGAGCAACCAGAGTTTAACAATGTGGGCAGTATGTTTGGGGTCATTATCATGCATGAAATAATACTCATGATTGAGACCCAATTTTTCAGCGCTCTGATTAAGATTTCGTTTAAGAATGTCTAAATACCCATATTTATCCATAGTGGATTCCACAAAGTCCAATTGCCCAACGCCACTACCCGCCATACATCCCCAAACCATTGCTCCACCACCACCATGCTTCACAGTTGGAACCAAATTTTCTTTATTCAGTGCAGTACCAGCCTTTCTCCACACAATCTTTCGACCTTTGATGCCAAAAATGCAGTACTTGCTCTCATCGCTGAAAATTACCCGCTGCCAGAAGTCTAATGGCTTGTTTATATGCTCGTAAGCATATTTAAGTCTTTTTTGACGATTTATGAGTGATATAAAGGGTTTCCTACGTGCGACACGACCCTTATACCCGGTTTTTT
Organism: Xylota sylvarum; assembly: GCA_905220385.1. Lineage (NCBI taxonomy): Eukaryota > Metazoa > Arthropoda > Insecta > Diptera > Syrphidae > Xylota > Xylota sylvarum. Next base: position 61,469,012 of record LR999957.1, on the reverse strand, counting down.
TCAAAATTTTTCTCGCTGTATCTGCACAAATTTTTGTTTTGAAATAGTTTTTCAATATTACTCACCATTTGTGAGGCGGTTATTTTAGGGTTTTTCTTCACGAAACCAATTAGACTGCGTTTTTCTCTCACAGATAACTTTGAAGGGCGACCTGAACGATTTTTTGAGAGCAAAGTTCCATTTGTTTGGAAATTGTTTATAACTTTTTGAACAGATGAATGTGTCCTATTAACTGTTTTCCCAATTTGTCTATAACTTTTGCCCTCTTTCCACAATTTAATTATAATTTCACGCTCCCTTAGACAAATTTCTTTTCCTTTCGTTGCCATTGTTCAAAAATCTCTATCTTAGACCACAAAACTTTACAAATAATATCTAATAGAGACTTACACTTCACTGCCGATCAACTGGAATAGTTTTAACTCATTTTTGCTTGTAGCATTGTATATAAATCTAAGATTTATATACAATGCTTGTAGTTATTCAACAGGATAGTAAAATCTGGCGCCATAACCAGCTGTACGCAGACTTTTTCTGCGTATTTTTCTCTGTGTGTTTTCTTTTGTGTGTATTTTCTTGTGTACCGTTATCTCTGAAATTACCTTAGAGGTGCAGTCGAATGCCTAACACTTGTATATAAATACATAGGATTGTGTTTTTAGTTTGAAACTGTGGGTAAATAGTTTCTCGAGGAAGTAATTTTGTACTCCATTCTGTACGCAGACTTTTTCTACTGAGTGTATTGACGAAAAACTCGCCTGCCTCTCCAAGGAATAACAGTTTCATCGAACCATGTTTTCTCCGGGAATAAAGACTCAATGAAACTTTCCCAGCAGGATGTCAACAAGAGGTCTAAGTTTTCCAATTCTATCTCCTGCGGCTATGGAAGTTTGTCAGCAAAATGAATGAAATTCAGCAAAAGTTGGAATCGATTGCGAGACATGGTTTTTGCGGGAATGCCGAAGTTATAAATGTAAAAGTCCAACCTTTACAAGTCCCATCCACAACAAAAGCCCCAGGAACTTTTTTATTTCTAGCCCGTTTGTGGGTATCCAATTTTTTTTCCTGGACGCACGAGTAATTATAATGCAGTTTATTTGCTGCTCTGCGTACTTGTGTCCAAAGCGATAAGTCGAAAGGCTTCCAGACAGCTTATGGCTGGGGAAACTTCAATTAGAAAGCCGGATCTGCCAGTAAATGAAAAGGTTTTTTGGCGAGAAGAAAACTCAGTCCAATTTACATTACAGGAACTATTCGCAGCTAGTATATTTTCAGCTTCGTCTTCTGCTTCTTCCTCGCCACCACCTAAATCTTCCGCATCAAAAGCATTGAGATTGAAGTTTTCCGCCTCGGAGTAGATATCCGAATTTGGATCATCATTGGGCAGCCAATTTTTGTCAAAGTCTAGGTCATCGGTAGAAAATCCTTCAAATAACCCTTAAATTTCACAATCACTCAAATTTATTCTTGTAAATTATTAATTAAAAACTTATAAAAACATACAGAAAAGCTACAATCCGTCTGGAAGGAATCGTATGATACCCTATCCTCCATCCTATCGAGCCCCTCTAAAGTGGGCGTGGCCGAATTGCATTTTCTTTACTGAATTACGATGATAACTTCGAACGTTTGAGGATGTAACATGTACAATTTTATCGAAATTGGTTTTTTGATAAAAACGCCCCCAAAAAGAGGGCGTGGCCAAAACTGGTGTATGGGTGAATTGTAGGGAATCTGAATACCTAAATATTAGGTCTTAACAAAATTTTTCGGTTTCATAAAATTTAGTGAAGTTATGAAAAAGTGGGCGTGGCAGTCAGCGGATTTCAAAAATTTTTACATTTGTACTGCATCTTTTTCTCAGAAGCCCAGATATTAAATTTCATCCTCTTAGCTCAAAATTTAAGGCCCAAAAAGTGATGACGGATGGACGGACGGACGGACATGGCTCAATCGTTTTCGCTATTCATACTGATCATGAATATATATACTTTATAGGGTCTATTTCGATTATTTCTCTATGTTACAAACTATGTATCAAACTTAATATACCCTTAGGATAGGGTATAAAAAGAGTAAATGGAAATCACTTCTAATGACAAACGAGAAAACAACAAGAACACGAGATTACTGTCGTACTTTATTAAAACTGTGAAGTCCTAACGGTTTTTGTGTGTCGCACATTGACCTCTATGGTTCTCCAAGCGTCAGCTACTGTATTGTCGCTGGTAAAGAGTTCGTCTAATAAAGCGACTTGGAGGTCTTCTCTGACAACCTCACTGACAGTTCTTGACATTTGGGGTTCCGAAGTCGATGGTTTGGGGATGGAAATCTTCGCGAGCTTACTCATTTGAGAATCAGGCTTGATTTCCTCTTGGGAGCGGTTTTACTTAGCCGCTTCACTTTTGATGGATTGCCTATGGTTGATGAACTCATCAACAACTTGCTGGTATTTCTTTATACCCTATCCTAAGGGTATATTAAGCTTGACACATAGTGTGTAACATAGAGAAATAATCCAGATAGACCCTATAAAGGGTAGGCACTGACTGGCGTCAACCTGGCGACGTCCAGTGTTGTAACTGTTACTGCGCATCAATTGTGCTTATTTTACCTCCTAGTGGTAGCCATCGGGTATTGGTTGGTGTCCATCCGGACCCGACTTGCTAAACTTATAAGCGCGAGTGTTGACCAAGAGAAAATTGCAGCACTATAAATACGACAGCGGACGAACTCTCTCGATGGAGTCAACGGTGGCGTTAAAGCTTCAAACGGAAGCACAACACTTTATCTGGGCTACTTCGACATATTCGGAGCTCAGGCCGATAAAGATTTCCAAGAATAAGTCAGGTTTTTGGAAAAGAGATGGTGGCGGATGAGCCCTTATTGGGCCAACGGCAGCGCTCATATCCCCGAAACGGGATACTGACTTCGGTTTAAAACCGGCCCCTCGTCCTAGGGGTTTCAAAAAATGGAACTAGCCCTCCAGGTTGGGAGTTGTGCCATCGGGGTAACTTCCTTACCACGTAAAAAAAATTTAGTTATGAGAGAGACACAAGCCTCGGATAATGGACCCCCTCATTTAATACCACGACCCGGAACGTACACGGACTATGATATAAGAGTATGCACCTGGAATGTACGTACACTGTACACTCCTGGTGCTATTCAAAAACTTGAATCTGTCCTCACGCGGTACAAGGCAGATATTACCACGATCCAGGAGATAAGATGGATAGGATCAGGTATGCAAAAACGGAAAAATTGCGGCATTTATTACAGCTGCCACAAAAGACTGCACATGTTAGGATGCGGATTCGTCGTGGGAAATCGGCTACGCTCAATGATAATTGACTATGCCGATCAGCGATCGCCTGGCTGTGATCCGCATCAAGGCTACATTTCAAAACATCAGCATAATATGTGCACACGCCCCTACCGACGAAGCTGAAGACTCTATCAAGGAGGAGTTTTATGACTTCCTGGAGCCTACGGAGCCTGTCCGGAGTATGATGTCAAAATCATACTCGGGGACTTCAATGCCAAAATCGGTAAGGAAAACATCTTCGGCGGATTAGTTGGAAAGCACAGCCTCCACGACACGACAACAGACAACGGCTTCCGGCTAATCGATTTTGCAGCAGCTCGTAATACGGTGATAAGTAGCACTAGGTTTCCAAGACTACGAATCCACACAGCAACCTGGCGCTCTCCAGATGGTCGAACCACCAACCAAATCGACCACGTGCTAATAGATGCGAGGCACGCATCCAACATTCTGAATGTGCAAACGTTCAGAGGGGCAAACGTCGACTCTGACCATTTTCTTGTTGCAGCTAAGTTCAGAGCTCGACTATCCAATGAGAAGAAGCTGCAGACCGCCCAGAAAAAGAAATTCAACGTTGGAAGCCTTAGCACGTCTGGAGTAGCCAGAGCCTACAGGGAGCGCCTGAGTGAGAGACTCTCCGCTGTGCATTCACCATCCACAAACGCCAACAATCTGTGGAACCAGTATCGCGACATCATCAAAGGGGTAGCAGAGACCACCATAGGCTACCAGCCACCACCCAAAAAGAGCCCTTGGTATGATGATGAATGCGTACGCCGGAAAAAGGTGACAGAAAATGCACACTTGCAAGCGCTGCAACGCAAAACAAGGGCAGCGAGAGAAGAGTATCGAACCAGAAGAAGGGAGGAGAAGAAGATCCTGCGTAAGAAGAAAAGGGCCCACGCAGCCTCCCAGCTCAAGGATATCGAAGAGTCCCGCGATAGGAACAACATCCGGATGTTTTTCAGGAAAGCCAAGCAACTGGCAGCTGGCTTCAAGCCCGGAACGCAGGCTCTTCGAAACAGTGAAGGAAACCTAGTCACCGAAGCACAGGAAATAGTAGATGTATTTAAGCAGCATTTCCAGCAGCTACTTAATGGGCAGGTAGAGAGAGTGATAGGGCAAGAAGAGAACCCGCATCCAGTCAATGAAGAATCCATTCCCCCTCCTAGTTTTGAAGAGGTCGGCTCAGCTATCAAAAAGCTGAAGAACAACAAGGCCGCCGGCTCTGATGGTCTACCAGCAGAGCTTTTCAAACATGGTGGTGATGCTTTGGTGGGGTGCATGCACCAAGTCATCAACCAAGTGTGCGTGGATGAAGTCATGCCCGATGACTGGACTATCAGCTCTATATGCCCCATCTTCAAGAAAGGCGATCCTATGTCTTGTAAGAACTGCCGAGGCATATCCCTGCTTAATGTCGCATATAAGATCCTATCCAACGTACTGTGTGAACGTCTGAAGCCTTTCTGCAGCACACTAATCGGAACGTACCAGTGTGGCTTCCGGCCCGGCAGATTGACGATCGACCAAATTTTCACACTAAGGCAAATCCTGAAAAAGACCAACGAATTTCAAGTCGAGACTCACCATCTCTTCATCGACTTTAAAGCCGCATATGATAGCATTCATCGTCTTGAGCTCTACAAGGCGAAGGCCGAATTCGGGATCCCGGCTAAACTGATCCAGCTGTGCCGCGTGACGCTGGATAACACGCGGTGCAACGTGCAATTCGGCAACAGTTCCTCTGAACTATTCCAAACATGCACCGGATTTCGGCAAGGGGATGCGCTATCATGTGACTTCTTCAATCTTGTGCTGGAACAGATAGTGCGCAGGGCAGGTGTAAACACGGAAGGCACTATCTTCAACAAATCTGTCCAGTTGCTGGGATACGCAGACGACATCGACATCATCGGTCGCTCCCAGCGCGCCGTGTTAGAGGCTTTTACGGCAATTGAAGAAGAGGCGAAACGTGTTGGCCTTGAAGTGAATGAGGACAAAACCAAATACATGTTGTCAACAAACAAAGAAGCATCTGTCCACCGCCTAGGACAAAACGTCACTGTTGGCAACAGTAACTTCGAAGTGGTTAAGGAGTTTACCTACCTCGGAGTAAATATCAACTCCACGAATGACAACTTAGTGGAGATTCGACGAAGACTTACCCTAGGAAACCGCTGCTACTTCGGTTTGGCGAAACAAATGGGGTCAAAACTCCTAACTCGGAAGACGAAATGTTTGCTCTACAAAACTTTGATCCTGCCAGTTCTGCTGTATGGAGCCGAGTGCTGGACGATAAGCAGGAAAGCAGAGCAAATACTGAACACTTTCGAAAGAAAAATTCTTCGTCGGATATTCGGTCCCGTATGCGAGGAGGGCGAATGGAGGAGAAGATATAACCGCGAACTCTATGAGCTGTACCAGGATGTGGATGTAGTCCAAAAAGCCAAAACACGTCGACTACACTGGCTCGGCCACATCGAGCGAATGGACAATAATGCTCCAGCAAAGAGGATCTTCGAATCACAGCCCCCAGGTTCGAGAAGACAAGTAAGACCGAACCTCCGTTTTAAAGATCAAGCTATCGCGGATGCCAGAGCGCTTGGTCTAGATAACTGGAAGCAGTGTGCCCGGGATCGAAGAGAGTGGAAGGCTGCTGTGTCTCAGGCAGAGACTCTTCACGGGTCGGGAGCCCGTTAAGTAAGTAAGTAGACCCTATAAAGTATATACATACATATATTCCTGATCAACATCAATAGCGAAGACGATTTAGTCCGTCCGTCTGTATTTCACCACTTTTTGGGCCTTAAATTTTGAGCTAGGAGGATGAAATTTCATATCTGCGTTTTTGAGAAGGAGAAGTAGTACAAATGTAAAAAATTTTCAAATCCGCCCACCGTCACGCCCACGTTTTCATAACTTCACTAAATTATATGAAACCGAAAAATTTTGTCAAGACCAAATATTTAGGCATTTAGATTCCCTATAAACGCGCACTTTTTGGGGGCGTTTTCATCAAAAAACTGACGAAAAAACTGAAACTTGATGAGATTTTACATGTAACATCATCAAACGTTCGACGTTATAGCCATATTTGAGTACAAAATGCAATTTGGCCACGCCCACTTTATAGAAAGGATGATAGGGTATCATACGATCCGTTCCAGATGGATTGTAGCTATTTTTTAGTCGAGAGTCCTGCGCTGCAGATGCGCAGGACTCTGTCTGCTGACTGGAGGCGAGCAGTTCATCTTCCGATGAAGTGCCCGGACTATTATAAATTTTTTTTATACCCTATCCTAAGGGTATATTAAGTTTGACACATAGTTTGTAGCATAGAGAAATAATCGAGATAGACCCTATAAAGTATATATATTCGTGATCAGCATCAATAGCGAAATCGATTGAGCGATGACCGTCCGTCCGTATGTCACCGCTTTTTGGGCCTTAAATTTTGAGCATACTTACTTACTTAGGTGGCGCTGCAGTTCGGGGTGAACCTGGGCCTCAACTAACAAGCCTCTCCAGTTAGCCCGGTCCTTAGCTAACTGCCTCCAGTTGCGCACTCCAAGCTTGTTCAGGTCCCCTTCAACTTGTGCGCGCCACCTAAGGCGAGGTCTTCCTCTGCTGCGTTGTCCCTCCGGGTGTGATTCGAAGACTCTTCGGGCCGGAGCACTGGTGTCCATTCGCTCTACATGTCCTAGCCATCTCAAACGACTAATGCGCAGTTTTTTGACTAGGTCGATGTCACTGTACAGCTCGTATAGTTCGTCGTTGAATCTTCTCCTCCAAAGAACGTCAACGCAAACGGGACCGAATATTTTACGAAGAATTTTTCTCTCGAAACGACCGAGGATATCTTCATCCGCTTTTGATAAAGTCCAAGCTTCAGCGCCATAAAGCAGGACTGGGATAATCAAGGTCTTATATAGAATCTCCTTAGTTGTTCGGGATAGGGCCTTGCTACTCAATTGCCTTCGGAGTCCAAAGAAACAGCGATTGGCAAGAGTTATTCTTCGTTTTATTTCTGCTGAGGTGTTCTTTTCAGAATTGATAACAGAGCGAAGGTATACAAAGTCCCTTACTACCTCAAAGTTATAGCTGTCGATTGTGACTTTCTGTCCAATTCGTCGATGTTGCGTGTCCCTTCTGGTTGACAGCATATACTTGGTTTTGCCCTCGTTTACCGTTAAACCCATTTTGGCAGCTTCTGTTTCAATACTAGCGAACGCACCGGTGACAGCCCGCTGTGTTCTTCCAATAATGTCGATATCGTAGTAGTTGCACAGACTTTTGAAAGATTGTGCCTCCGGTGTTGGCTTGTGAGTTTCGCACAATTCTTTCAAGAACGATGTTAAAAAAATCACATGACAGCGCGTCACCTTGTCTAAATCCTTTTTTGACATCAAAGGTCTCGGTGAGATCGTTACCGACCTTGATGGAGCAGCGAGAATTCTCCATCGTCATTCTGCACAATCTGACGAGTTTGGCAGGGATGCCAAAACTAGACATGGCTCTGTATAGCTCGTCTCTATAAATGCTGTCATATGCGGCCTTGAAATCGATAAAAAGATGGTGGGTATCGATTTGGACTTCTTGGGTTTTTTTCCAGGATCTGCCGAAGTGCGAAGATTTGATCGATTGTGGACTTTCCTGGTCTGAAACCACACTGATAAGGCCCAATCAGATGTTGACGAAGGGTTTCAGACGTTCACACAATATGGCAGATAGGATCTTGTACGCGATGTTGAGGAGACTGATACATCTGTAATCGGCGCAATTGAGGGGATCTCCTTTCTTGTGGATCGGGCAAACGGTGCTGAGATTCCATTCATCACGCATACACTCATCTGACCAAATTTTAGAAATGAGTTGGTGTATGCTCTCTACCAGGTCATTTCCAGCTGCTTTGAACAGCTCGGCTGGTAAGCCGTCAGGTCCAGCAGCCTTGTTGGACTTAAGTTTGGATATTGCTATCCTTACTTCGTTTTGGTCAGGTGGACGGAAGTTTTGGCTATCATCGTCTAGATTGAATGGTGCATTCTGCCTGACAGCAGACTGTTGGTCTTCGTCGCCGTTATACAGTCTGCAGAAGAAGTGTTTCCATATTCTCAGCACCGACTGTGACTCTACTACGAGGTTTCCTTCTTCATCTCTACAGGCTTCTGTACGGGTCTTGTTAGCCTGACACGTTCTTTTTACCTGTTGGTAAAACTTCCGTACATTATCCCTGGAGTATAATCTCTCAATATCTTCGATCGCGCGCTTCTCGCGCCCTTTTTTCTTCTTTCGGAGAAGCCGATGTTCTTCCCGTCTCTTCTGCTCGTATAGCTCACGAGCAGCTCTCGTCCTTTTTTGCAGCGCCGCTTTGTATGCTTGCTTTTTAGCTGCATGTGCTTGCCGGCACTCATCGTCAAACCAGGGGTTTCTAGGTGGTGGTCGGGTGCAACCCAGCACATCAGTTGCGGCACTTCTGATGGCTTGTTGGCAGCGTTGCCACTGGTCTTCGGCGCTTGATGCTGGCGGTAGTTGTGAGGTTTCGGGATACGCGTTCGGCGAAGGTTCTGGCGATCTCTTGCGATTGCAGCTTTTCAACGTCAAATCTTCTCACAGTAGTTTTTCTTAGTTGTGGCGTTTGGGATATCCGCATTCGTACCTTGGCTGCAACAAGGTAGTGATCCGAATCCATATTGGCTGCTCGGAAGGTTCGGACATCCAGAATACTGGAGGCATGCCTTACGTCGATCGCAATGTGGTCAATTTGATTGACCGTTTGATGATCAAGAGATCGCCATGTCCCCTTGTGGATATTGAGATGAGGAAACCGTGTGCTTGCTATGGTGACGTTTCGCCCCGCAGCGAAGTCAATAAGACTAAGTCCGTTTCCGGACGTGGTGTCGTGGAGGCTGTGCTTACCAATCGTCCTACCAAAGATGTCCTCCTTTCCTATCTTGGCGTTAAAATCGCCTAAAACGATTTTAACGTCATATTTAGGGCATTGCTCATAGGTTTCGTCGAGGAGCTCGTAGAAACATTCTTTGGTGGCGTCGTCCTTGTCTTCGGTGGGAGCGTGAGCACATGTAAGGCTTATGTTGGCGAATTTAGCCTTGATGCGGATTGTCATAAGACGCTCGCTCACGTGTCGAAAGCTCAAGACTTCTTGCCTAAGTCTGCCGCGTATAACGAACCCAGATAAGCGCTGTTTCTGTTCCCTATAGCAATCACCGTAATAGATGTCACAGTTTTTCATCCTCTTTTTGCCCGGGCCATCCCATCGCACTTCCTGGATGGCGGTGATATCTGCATTGTAGCAGTCTAGGGCCTCTGCTAGTTGTTCGGCTGCACGCGGTCTGTTAAGGGTCCGAACATTCCACGTGCAGATCCGAAGATCGTTGTCCTCATTTCGTTTGCTGGGGTCGTCAACAGTGTAGTCATCCTTATCCGAGGATCGTAGTTGCTTCGTAACTATTTGCTTTTTTACGTGGTAGGGAAGTTACCCCGATGCACAACCCCCAACCTGGAGGACCAGTTCCTTTTTTTTACCCCTAGGACAAGGGCCGGATATTCCGGAGTCAGTACCCCGCTGCGGGGATATGAGCGCTGCCGTTGGCCCATTAAGGGTTCATCCGCCACCAACTCTATTCCAACACCCTGACTTAGTATTGAAAATCCCTATAGACCTGGGATTCGAATATGTCGAAGCAGCTCATAATGGGATAACACTAATAGTTCAGCCTAACTGGAACTTGTTGACGCCACCGTTGACTCCATTTAGAGAATTCGTCCGCCGTCGCCTGAAGCAAGAGCAGGTGTCCTAGTGAGAAGACACTCCTCCCCGTTCTCTCGTTCGCTGCCACCAACAACCTTCCAAAGGGGTTGGTTACCCAATCTCCAGTTGAGGTACTAGGCACCCAGCAGCCACCATCCTGGAGGTGTAGAGTAGGAGTTGATAGTGAGAGGCTAAGGCGAGAACGCTTGTGTTCCCATATGTTCCGCATCACTACCCTTAGACCACCAATTTTGAGCTAGGACGATGAAATTTCATATCTGGGCTTCTGAGAAAAAGATACAGTACAAGTGTAAACATGTTTTAAATCCGCCCACTGCCACGCCTACTTTTTCATAACTTCATTGAATTATATGAAACCGAAAAATTTTGTTAAGACCAAATATTTAGGCATTTAGACTCCCTACAATCCACTCATACAAAAGTTTTGACCACGCCCACTTTTTGTGGGCGTTTTCATCAAAAAACCGATTTTGATAAAATTTTACATGTAACATCCTCAAACGTTCGATGTTATAGCCATATTCACCCGATTATACAAAATGCAATTTGGCCACGCCCACTTTATAGAGAGGAGAATAGGGTATCAGACGATCCGTTCCAGACGGATTGTAGCTTTTCTGTATGTTTATACCCTATCCTAAGGGTATATTAAGTTTGACACATAGTTTGTAACATAGAGAAATAATCGAGATAGACCCTATGACCGTCCGTCCGTCCGTCCGTCCGTCCGTCCGTATGTCACCGCTTTTTGGGGCTTACATTTTGAGCTAGGACGATGAAATTTCATATCTGGGCTTCTGAGAAAAAGATACAGTACAAGTGTAAAAATTTTTTAAATCCGCCCACTGCCACGCCCACTTTTTCATAACTTCACTAAATTATATGAAACCGAAAAATTTTGTTAAGACCAAATATTTAGGTATTCAGATTCCCTACAATCCACCCATACAAAAGTTTTGGCCACGCCCACTTTTTGGGGGCGTTATCATCACAAAACCAATTTTTGGGCCTTAAATTTTTAACTAGGACGCCGAAATTTCATATCTGGGCTTCCAAGAAAAAGATACAGTAAAAGCGTAAAAATTTTTGAAATCCGCCCACTGCCACGCCCACTTTTTTATAACTTCACTAAATTATATGAAACCGAAAAATTTTGTTAAGACCAAATATTTAGGCATTCAGATTCCCTACAATCCACCCATACAAAAGTTTTGGCCACGCCCTCTTTTTGGGGGCGTTATCATCAAAAAACCTATTTTGATAAAATTTTACATGTAACATCCTCAAACGTTCGACATTATAGCTATATTTGAGTATAAATATGCAATTTGGCCGTGCCCACTTTATAGAGAGGAGGATAGGGTATCATACGATCCATTCCAGACGGATTGTAGCTTTTCTGTATGTTTATACCCTATCCTAAGGGTATATTAAGTTTGACACATAGTTTGTAACATAGAGAAATAATCGAGATAGACCCTATAAAGTATATATATTCGTGATCAGCATCAATAGCGAAATCGATTGAGCGATGACCGTCCGTCCGTATGTCACCGCTTTTTGGGCCTTAAATTTTGAGCTAGGACGATGAAATTTCATATCTTTTCTTCTGAGGAAAAGATACAGTACAAGTGTAAAAATTTTTTAAATCCGCCCACTGCCACGCCCACTTTTTCATAACTTCACTAAATTATATGAAACCGAAAAATTTTGTTAAGACCAAATATTTAGGCATTCAGATTCCCTACAATCCACCCATACAAAAGTTTTGGCCACGCCCACTTTTTGGGGGCGTTTTCATCACAAAACCGATTTTTGGGCCTTAAATTTTTAACTAGGACGCTGAAATTTCATATCTGGGCTTCCAAGAAAAAGACACAGTACAAGTGTAAATTTTTTTTACATCCGCCCACTGCCACGCCTACTTTTTTCTAACTTCGCTAAATTATATGAAACCGAAAAATTTTGTTAAGACCAAATATTTGGGTATTTAGATTCCCTACAATTCACCCATAGAACAGTTTCGGCCACGCCCACTTTGTGGGGGCGTTATCATCAAAAAACCTATTTTGATAAAATTTTACATGTAAAATCCTCAAACGTTAGACATTATAGCTATATTTGAGTACAATATGCAATTTGGCCACGCCCACTTTATAGAGAGGAGGATAGGGTATCATACGATCCGTTCCAGACGGATTGTAGCTTTTCTGTATGTTTTTAGTTTGTATTGTTACTGTTTTGGTTCATTATACCCTATCCTAAGGGTATACTAAGTTTGATACATAGTTTGTAACATAGAGAAATAATCGAGATAGACCCTATAAAGTATATATGTTTATGATCACTATCAATAGCGAAAACGATTGAGCCATGTACGTCCGTCCATCCGTCACCACTTTTTGGGCCTTAAATTTTGAGCTAGGAGGATGAAATTTAATATCAGGGCTTCTGAGAAAAAGATGCAGTACAAGTGTAAAAACTTTTGAAATCCGCCCACTGCCACGCCCACTAATTCATAACTTCACTAAGTTATATGAAACCGAAAAATTTTGATTAGACCAAATATTTAGGTATTCAGATTCCCTACAATTCACCCATACAACAGTTCCGGCCACGCCCACTTTTTGTTAGAGGGTCTCGATAGGATGGAGGATGGGGTATCATACGATTCGTTCCAGACGGATTGTAGCTTTTCTGTATGTTTATACCCTATCCTAAGGGTATATTAAGTTTGACACATAGTTTGTAACATAGAGAAATAATCGAGATAGACCCTATAAAGTATATATATTCGTGATCAGCATCAATAGCGAAATCGATTGAGCGATGACCGTCCGTCCGTCCGTCCGTCCGTATGTCACCGCTTTTTGGGCCTTAAATTTTGAGCTAGGACGATGAAATTTCATATCTGGGCTTCTGAGAAAAAGATACAGTACAAGTGTAAACATTTTTGAAATCCGCCCACTGCCACGCCCACTTTTTCATAACTTCACTAAATTATATGAAACCGAAAAATTTTGTTAAGACCAAATATTTAGGCATTCAGATTCCCTACAATCCACCCATACAAAAGTTTTGGCCACGCCCACTTTTTGGGGGCGTTTTCATCACAAAACCGATTTTTGGGCCTTAAATTTTTAACTAGGACGCTGAAATTTCATATCTGGAAATTTCATTCCAAGAAAAAGATACAGTACAAGTGTAAATTTTTTTTACATCCGCCCACTGCCACGCCTACTTTTTTCTAACTTCGCTAAATTGTATGAAACCGAAAAATTTTGTTAAGACCAAATATTTGGGTATTTAGATTCCCTACAATTCACCCATAGAACAGTTTTGGCCACGCCCACTTTTTGGGGGCGTTATCATCAAAAAACCTATTTTGATAAAATTTTACATGTAAAATCCTCAAACGTTAGACATTATAGCTATATTTGAGTACAATATGCAATTTGGCCACGCCCACTTTATAGAGAGGAGGATAGGGTATCATACGATCCGTTCCAGACGGATTGTAGCTTTTCTGTATGTTTTTAGTTTGTATTGTTACTGTTTTGGTTCATTATACCCTATCCTAAGGGTATATTAAGTTTGATACATAGTTTGTAACATAGAGAAATAATCGAGATAGACCCTATAAAGTATATATGTTTATGATCACTATCAATAGCGAAAACGATTGAGCCATGTCCGTCCGTCCATCCGTCACCACTTTTTGGGCCTTAAATTTTGAGCTAGGAGGATGAAATTTAATATCAGGGCTTCTGAGAAAAAGATGCAGTACAAGTGTAAAAACTTTTGAAATCCGCCCACTGCCACGCCCACTAATTCATAACTTCACTAAGTTATATGAAACCGAAAAATTTTGATTAGACCAAATATTTAGGTATTCAGATTCCCTACAATTCACCCATACAACAGTTCCGGCCACGCCCACTTTTTGTTAGAGGGTCTCGATAGGATGGAGGATGGGGTATCATACGATTCGTTCCAGACGGATTGTAGCTTTTTTGTATGTTTTTTTTTATACCCTATCCTAAGGGTATATTAAGTTTGACACATAGTTTGTAACATAGAGAAATAATCGAGATAGACCCTATAAAGTGTATATATTCGTGATCAGTATCAATAGCGAAATCGATTGAGCGATGACTGTCCGTCCGTCCGTATGTCACCGCTTTTTGGGCCTTAAATTTTGAGCTAGGACGATGAAATTTCATATCTGGGCTTCTGAAGAAAAGATACAGTGGAAGTGTAATTTTTTTTTGAATCCGCCCACTGCCACGCCTACATTTTTATAACTTCACTAAATTATATGAAACCGAAAAATTTTGTTAAGTCAAAATATTTAGATATTCAGATTCCCTACAATTCACCCATAGCACAGTTTTGGCCACGCCCACTTTTTGAGGGCGTTTTCATCAAAAAACCGATTTTGATAAAGTTTTACATGTAACATCCTCAAACGTTCGAGGTTATAGCCATATTTGAGTACAAAATGCAATTTGACCACGCCCACTTTATAGAGAGGAGGATAGGGTATCAGACGATCCGTTCCAGATGGATTGTAGCTTTTCTGTATGTTTATACCCTATCCTAAGGGTATATTAAGTTTGATACATAGTTTGTAACATACAGAAATAATCGAGGTAGACCCTATAAAGTATATACATATATTCATGATCAGTATCAATAGCGAAAACGATTGAGAGATGTCCGTCCGTCCGTCACCACTTTTTGGGCCTTAAATTTTGAGCTAAGTTTCATGATAAAACCGATTTTTGGGCCTTCAATTTTTAACTAGGACGCTGAAAATTCATACCTGGGCTTCTGACGAAAAGATACAGTACAAGTGTAAAAATTATTGAAATCCGCCCACTGCCACGCCCACTTTTTCATAACTTCACTAAATTATATGAAACCGAAAAATTTTGTTAAGACCAAATATTTAGGTATTCAGATTCCCTACAATTCACCCATAGAACAGTTTTGGCCACGCCCACTTTTTGGGGGCGTTATTATCACAAAACCGATTTTTGGGCCTTAAATTTTTAACTGGGACGCTGAAATTTCATATCTGGGCTTCCAAGAAAAAGATACAGTACAAGTGTAAAAATTTTTGAAACCCGCCCACTGCCACGCCCACTTTTTTATAACTTCACTAAATTATATGAAACCGAAAAATTTTGTTAAGACCAAATACTTAGGCATTCAGATTCCCTACAATCCACCCATACAAAAGTTTTGGCCACGCCCTCTTTTTGGGGGCGTTATCATCAAAAAACCTATTTTGATAAAATTTTACATGTAACATCCTCAAACGTTCGACATTATAGCTATATTTGAGTATAAATATGCAATTTGGCCGTGCCCACTTTATAGAGAGGAGGATAGGGTATCATACGATCCATTCCAGACGAATTGTAGCTTTTCTGTATGTTTATACCCTATCCTAAGGGTATATTAAGTTTGACACATAGTTTGTAACATAGAGAAATAATCGAGATAGACCCTATAAAGTATATATATTCGTGATCAGCATCAATAGCGAAATCGATTGAGCGATGACCGTCCGTCCGTCCGTATGTCACCGCTATCTGGGCTTCTGAGAAAAAGATACAGTACAAGTGTAAAAATTTTAGAAATCCGCCCACTGCCACGCCCACTTTTTCATAACTTCACTAAATTATATGAAACCGAAAAATTTTATTAAGACCAAATATTTAGGCATTCAGATTCCCTACAATCCACCCATACAAAAGTTTTGGCCACGCTTACTTTTTGGGGGCGTTTTCATCACAAAACCGAGTTTTGGGCCTTCAATTATTAACTAGGACGCTGAAATTTCATATCTGGGCTTCCAAGAAAAAGATACAGTACAAGTGTAAATTTTTTTTACATCCGCCCATTGCCACGCCTACTTTTTTATAACTTCACTAAATTATATGAAACCGAAAAATTTTGTTAAGACCAAATATTTAGGTATACAGATTCCCTACAATTCACCCATAGAAGAGTTTTGGCCACGCCCACTTTTTGTTGGCGTTTTCATCAAAAAACCGATTTTGATAAAATTTTACATGTAACATCCTCAAACGTTCGACATTATAGCTATATTTGAGTACGAAATGCAATTTGACCACGCCCACTTTATAGAGAGGAGGATAGGGTATCATACGATCCGATCCAGACGGATTGTAGCTTTTCTGTATGTTTTTTATTATCTTTATTCTTTTATTTATTCTAGTTATTTATAATATTTTACAATTTTAAAAGAAAGAATATGGTGTTAGGAAGTGCAAATTAAAAAGAAATTGCTATTTATTTGTGAATAATACCAAGAAAATGCCGTCCGTTTAGACGTTCCCATTATTATTATTATTCGAAGAATGGGTATATTGCACTGGGACCTGTTGGTATTGTGCCCCAGGTCAACACCTCATCGTGGGAACTCGCAAACTTTGATACCTGTTTTCCTAAAGTTCACAACACGACATAAAACTTACATTTATGTATGTATATTCAATTAGGTGGTCGACATTTAACGTTTCTGTTAGGTATAGGAATGTCAGACCTAAAAGGCTTTTGTGTGACAATTTTGACAAGCAGGCGAAAAGGTCTATTGGACTAAAACTAGAGATTTATACAAAAGAGGTTATTAGAGTGTTATTTTAGAAACTTCAGTTTTTCCAAACTCAGTTTCGTACAATTCCTTAAATTCCCTGCAACTCATCAAAAAATGTTCTTTTACAAGAAGCACGGCTTCCAATACTGCCAAAAAAACAAAATTGTAAAGAATTTCCAAATGCGGAGCCATATTGCTTTTGAAAACCTTACTCAATTAATTTTCTTTAAAATTGGTTAGCAATTTCATCATTATCACATTTTGATACAATTCTTCGAACTAGTGGGGGACACTTTATATTTTTGTAGGTTTAAGCTGTTACGGAATTTTGGGTGCCACATAAAAAGTGATTTCGTATGAGAAGTCTATTAAAAGTGGAAAGAATTATAAAATGTGCGTTATTTGCAATATACTTTTAAGTTTCTTGTATGCAAAAACATAGGTACAAATGTTGTTAATCAGATTAAGCAATAAAATGCCGGTTAAGTTATATTTATAGTACCATAATATCGCGAGAAACATTAGCTCTCCGTGTGGTTTGTGAAGCATTCACATCGAAACGTTGAAAGGGACTGTTGTCTTCATTAAATAATATTAATTATTAGCTTTCGTAAAACAAACAATATTTATCATAAATTGAATTTCTGTTATAATTTTTTTCGTTTTGCATCAATTTTCTAGTATTTCTTCCAATGCAAAATATTTTTAATAAATTTTAGTTGAATGCTTCCGATTAATGCGATCACATCCGTTGACGTTCTTACTGCACTACTAGCATGATCTACTACGTATACATGAAGAGTTGAACCTAGGTTGAACATGAATTAAAATTAATATATATGCGGGTCGAGTCGAAACCGAGTCGACTGGACTCGACTCCACTATTTTTGCTAAGTCGTTGGTTGGTCATTAATGGATGATGCAGGTTGATTAATGATATTTCTGAGCCCTAGTTTCAGAATAAATAGCGGTAATGCCCATCTGTCAGTTCAACTACATTTCAATCCGAATTAGACTCAACCCCTCGACTCAGTGTGTGCAACTACACAGGTCGAAATCTCAATTCTGTTTCGACTAGACTTATTGACAATAAACCTTTTCACCTGCAAATTGTGACATTAACTATACTATATTTATTTTATGGCTGTCACAGACTTCTGTAGGCCACACAATTGTTGTGTTGTTTGTACATTGTATGAAAAATCTATTAAAAATGGAAAGAATTGCAGAATGTGCGATATTAATAATATATTACAGTACATTATTTCATACAATGCACAAACAAAACAGCGATTGTGTGGCCTACGGAAGTCAATTGACAGCTTAAACGTCAAAACGTCAAATGAATAGAATTTTTTACAAAAATTCATTAAAATTGATTGCTTCATCAAGGGTTATGAAGGATAAGTGCTGACACTTATTGATTGTAGTTTCGATAAGCCAAAAAAGTTTTTGCAAATAATCTAGTATTCGCAGACGAGAAGCGAATTACAACAAAAACAATTACCACGTTTATAAGACCGGATTGAGAGATTGGATTGAAAATGGATTGCGTTTCAACCCAAGTTTTCGCTGTAACCGGACGGAAAACCCGTCCTTAAGCATTTATAGCAAGTGGTGATATTTACCTAATTTATGGGATGAACAAAACTTTTTTTTTTTAAATTTGTATCATAATCGCACACTTTCACATGTGGACTTCAGTTGAACGAAATAGAAACTAATCCGTTAGCCAGCTCAATTTTAATTGAACAATTACAAGCTTAAGCTGTCGCGGTTAAAGAAAATGCAAAAATAACAACAAATTAATTCATGTTCATTAATTCAAATGTACGTCAATTTGTTAAGAACCCTATCGTACAAAATACAAAGGCTACAATCCGTCTGTTGTATGGTATCATCATTCTTATGCAGCACTTATAAAGTGGGTGTGGCCTTAACGCATTTTTGGTTTTGATTTACTACGGTAACTTCAAACGTTTGAAGATGATACATGACAAATTTCATCAAAATCAGTTTTTTAATGACGGCTCTAAAAAGTGAATCGTATAATAAGCGCAGTTTCAAGATTCACACAAAAATTAAAACTCCACTTTCTTAAAAATATTATGAAAACGCTCATATAGAGCGTCAATTATAACGTCTGCCAGATACTTAAAATGTGTCACCAGGGGGAATACTTTATATTTATTTACTGATCCGATTCTTTAATCAATGCATGCCTGTAACAAAAAATTCTTCGGTTTGAAATCTATCCTTCATGCATACGTACATATTATGTATGGACTTGTATATGTATATACGTATACTGATATCTTTTCATTTATTTTCATTGGGTATTTATTCATGAAAATATACATTTTGTACATATAATGACTGATAAGTAAATATTACCACCTACTGCAACAATGATCCTCATAAATTTTAATTAAAATGTATCAATTACTCTTCCCTTTCAACCTAGATTAATCGGTATGCCAAAATATATGAACTGGCATTTATACATACATAAAAAGATAATAAAGGACTATGTATCTCTTTTCAACTGTCTTTCTGGAGTTTCGTCTGAAAGAAAAAAAAATCAAAAATCAATATCAAGTCATTTTATTCAGTTACTGCAAAAAATTAGAATAAATTACAACCAGCAGATAATTGTTTATTTTCCCACTTCATCCTGAAATCTATACACAAAGCAACCTGCAAAACAAATATTTTCCATTAGCCCTACACACTAAAACAGTCTGCTATGAAGAGCGCTAGGCAGTGGTGTTCAGCAGCAGTGTGATTCGACGAGATACCAACAAAAAGCGGCGTCGGTTCATAGACTTAAGCAAACGGCCATGACAACATAAGAAGCCCCAGTCGAAGTGTGTGTGTCATCCATGGTGGTAGTTCTCGGTGCAGTGCTCATGTGAATGGTAAACATTAATTGCTATAAAACGTTTCACTCTACCGCCGGTACATTTTTCTAAGATTTTTAGAAAAAAAAAACATTAAATCAAGCACTTACATTTTTTAATACTCACGGAGCAGCAAATATTATATTTGAGAAATATGGTGGAGACAAACTTATCGGAAAACTCTCTTCCCACTTTGTGCAGACTTTGCTTAAAAAATGACGACTTCGTTGTCGATATATTTCATCGTTCGGATTCGTCTTCGGATGACAACGCATTGCCAAGCAGAATATTTGATCTTTATCAAGTGAAAGTAAGTTTACGATAAAATCTATTGTGGTGTAAAAATGCGAAATCTAAGTAAACTCGCGCCATATTTGTTTCGCAAGATGCGGCAGAGAACATGCGCATTAAAATGACAGCTTATGCTTCGTATTTCATAGTGCGTCTGGGGTATTCGATTTGGCATTGGTATGAGCGGATTTTAATTAATTATATTTCAATTCGCGAAATTTAATTTTATTCTATTGTTATTTTGTTTTAGTTTTATTATTCATTATTTCATTTTCTAGAATTACAAACATACTATTCCCATAGACGCTTCTGTTGACAGTTCCAAAAACTCTCATAGCTTTTCAAAATGTTTCCAGAAATGTGTCGCCTTTGGATTAATAACGAATAAATGAATTCATTGTCTGAACGATGACAGCATTCAGAACACAAATAACCTATTCCTATCAGCCACTAAAAAAATGTGAATCCGGTCAATTCTGACCGTATAACCGAATTAATTTTTTTTTAATTCGGTCAAAAATTCTGGGTCGTTTACTTTTTCTAAATTTAGTCAAAAATCCGGCACGATTACGATTTCCGACTAACCAAGTTCTGAGAACGCAGTTTTGTAGTTCTCGATGAAATAACATCAAAATATTAAATACCAACAATCTCGCCTAGTTTAAATTGAAAAATTGAATTTTTCCTATGAATTTTCTATTGCAATATACTATAGTTTTGCCGTAAAACAGACAAATTATTGCTAAGTCTTAGATGTTAACAAAGTGGGCGGGTAATGGATTTCAAATTATGGGGTATTCTTCGACTCATACGCCGGACGTCGTTCGGCCTCACAAGCAGGTGCTCAGGGTTCCACGGGAAAAAAATTATATATTTTAAGAGAAGTCCCATTGGAAAAATTAAATTTTCAAACCACGATATCTCCTAAACTAGGCGAAAGTGAGAATGTTGGTACTTTATATGTCAGATACTTATACAAATAGTCAACACAGAAGGCTCTCTCTTTCGACCCTCAAGCTAAAACGCACCAGAAAACAGCTGTTTTTCCCCATCGCTCTTTAGGTGTATAGGTGTTTCAATGCAAATCAAATGGGACCTCGCTGAATTAATTTATACATATGTAGCTATTCGGGTGAATTTCATCGGAACAAAACAAAATGGAGAATTATCTCTCAATTTTGCAACACATGCAAAAATTAGTTCACACTAAAGGAAATTTAATCAGCTGATGACTGTAATATATTATTCATTTGAGGGTTTTAGCGGACAGGGGATGACAAGCAGCGCTGTCGTTATGGCTCCTTTGCAGAGCACTGGCCTCCCCATAAATCAAAAAGGCTTCCCAAATTTTACAAACAATAAAAATAATAAGGTATATTTTAATACCTATGCCAAACGATATTTGCATTCTATTACAACTTCATAGCGAATATTTGCTGCACACAGAATTGGTACATCTCTATTTGAGGCACACAAGGCCCTTCCCTATTCCTTTTCGCGTTTTTACGATACTTTTTCGGTGGCTCCTCTTTTAAGAAAATGGATCCCCAAAATCTTTAAATGGGCTCCTCTTTGAAATTGAAAAACGACAGCACTGATGACAAGTCGACTATCTGTATTAATCTGTGCTGTATATTTTGTGCTTATTTTATCGAGATGTACAAGACTACGTATTCAAAATTTCGTGCCTCGTAAATCGTAATATCCCCAAAAATCCGGTTAATGGTATATACATAGGTCTTAAATCTAATAAACCAAAGTAATAAAAACCAACAATTTGGTAAAGTGTTAATTTTGAATCTAATAAAGCAAAGAACAAACAACAATTCATTAAAGAATTAATTTTAAATCTTATTTACTTACTGAGGTGGCGCTACAGTTCGGGGTGAACCTGGGCCTCAACTAACAAACCTCCAGTTGCGCACTCCAAGCTTGTTCAGGTCCCCTTCAACTTGTGTGCGCCACCTAAGGCGAGATCTTCCTCTACTAAGCTGTCCCTCCGGGTTTGAGTCGAAGACTCTACTAGCCGGAGCACTGGTGTCCATTCGCTCTACATGTCCTAGGCATCCCAAACGACTTATGCGCAATTTTTTGACGATGTCGCTGTACAGCTCGTATAGTTCGTCGTTGAATCTTCTTCTCCAAAATCCGTCAACGCAAACGGGACCGAATATTTTACTAAGGATTTTTCTCTCGAACCGACCAAGGATATCTTCATCCGCTTTCGATAAAGTCCATGCTTCAGCGCCGTAAAGGAAGACTGGGATGATCAAGGTCTTATATAGTCTCCTTAGTTGTTCGGGATAGGGCCTTACTACTCAATTGCCTTCTCAGCCCAAAGAAACAGCGATTGGCAAGAGTTATTCTTCGTTTTATTTCTGCTGAGGTGTTGTCAGAATTGATAGCAGAGCCGAGGTAGGCAGAGTCCCTTATTACCTCAAAGTTACAGCTGTCGATTTTGACATTCTGTCCAATTCGTCGATGTTGGGTGTCCCTTCTTTCTCATTTACCGCTAATCCCATTTTGGCAGCTTCCGTTGCAATACTAGCGAACGCACCGGTGACTGCCCGCTGTGTTCTACATACCAATAATGTCAATGTCGACGGCGTAAGCTAGTAGTTGCACAGACTTTTGAAAGATTTTAAATCTAATGAAATAAAAAAAAAAGCACGGGACACAAACATAGTAAAGACAATTTAAACATTTACGTCCATCTGTCGGTGTGTTTTAACTTTTCGGTGTTTTCATCAAAAAATTGATTTGAATGAAATTTTACATGTACCATCCTCAAACGTTCGAAGTCATCGTCGTAGTTCAATTTAACTTGAATATAATATATCTTGTACATTTTGTTTAACTCTCTCAATTCTAGCAAATGAGTTAATGTAAAATGGATTCAAATGGAGGCAAGAATGAGGCAAGAATTCTACAATATTCTATGATTCTTGGATCATAGGTATTTCTTCTCCTTTTAGTACCTCTCCATTACGGAGGTTGGCAATCATCACGTTAAGTGTTTCTTTGTATGTATTTTACTTCTCTGTATAACTCTGAGGTCGAAAGATTGAGCTACTCGCGTGATATCCAGATCAGTCTTTGTCTTCCAATACCTCTTCTTCCTTCTATTCTAGCCTGCAGGATGACTTGGAGGTTGTAGTATTTTTCATTCCTTAAAACATGTCCCAGATATTCTAGTTTTCTCCTTTTAATGATAACCACCACATCTTTTTAAAGGTTTATACTCCTCAGCACTTCTTATTTTGTTTCTCTGTCAATCCAAGAAATACGAAGTATTAGTCTGTAGATACACATTTCAAAAGCTTCCAGCCTTCTAATTTCTCTTTTGTGTAGAGTCCATGTTTCTGCTATATATATAAGAGCACCGACCAAACGTAACATTTGACCAAGCTTACTTTCAGTGCCAAGTTAATTTCTTTACTGGTAAAAGTCTTTCATTTCCACTTTACTGTATTTCTTTCCTTGGATTAGCGTTGTTGTTTATAATATATAGTACCCAAATATCTAATGGTATCACCTTTTTCCAATACCAAGTTATTGATTCGCAGTTCACAATTGTGATTTCGAGAGTTCTTGTCGAAAACTATGAATTTTGTTTTACTGGCATTGATTTTTAAACCAAGGTCGTTGCGTATAGAGTTTAGTTTATCATAATGTTTAATTTACTAATGTCACGGAATCGTCAGCCTATCTGATATCGTTTTTTTTGTACTCCTTTAACTTTTAACCCACCGTCGCACACTGAGATTGCATTTTTAAAGATTTGCTCGGCTTACATATTAAAACGTAAAGAGATAACATGCAACGTTGTCTTACACGTCTTCGAATCTCTGTTTCATCAGATTTTTTTCCTTCAATTGTAATTTTAGCCTTATGACCCCAGTATATATTTTCGATAACTCTTCTGTCGTTTTTGTCTGTGTTTTTGTTTCCTAAGATTTAGATAATAATTTTTTGTGATATATTTTGTCAAAAGCCTTTTCATAATCTACAAAGCACGCAGACTTTTTTGTTCATTTCTAAGCCCCTTTGAAATAACATATTAAAGGCAAAAAGTGCTTCGTGAATACCGAAATCATTTCTGAAACCAAATTGGGTGAAGCTAACGTCTTCTTCTAATTTGTTATATGTATGTATATCTGTCTAGCAGTTCCATATGTTACAAATGGAATTTTCGAAATACAAGTTTCTATTTTCACTTTGGATATTTTGTGGATTGTAACAGTTTCCAGAATTGGGAAAAAAACTAACCTATTTCAATAAAAATTATAACTTTCATAGTTAAACAATTCGGCTCTCAGTTGGGAGAAATGTCATTTTCATAGTTTTTTTTACTGCAAAATTATGCTTTACAGTTTTTTGTGTAAAGAAAAATCAATCTTTGGATTGTTAGTTAGTTGTAGCGTGTTCCATGCGGAAATTATATCCATTAAGGAGGCCTTATCGCGGCTAAGGTACAATCTAATATCCGCGATATCACAATTTTTACAGATAGTCAAGCCCCGATTAAATCCCTGGATTCGGTAACTTTCAAATTCAAAGCTGCCCTTTAATGTTGTAATTCGCTTATCTCTTAATGAGATGGCAGAATAATTCAATATTCATCTCATTTGATTAGGGACATTCCAGGAAATTGCATAGCCGACGAACTTGCCAAGCATGGCACAACTCCGGCGATACTACCGGAGAAGGAGAATATCAACACGTCTCTCGCTAAGTGTAAACTCTTAATTAAGCAAAATGCGATAAACGATACTAACCGCAGGTGGTCGAACTGCATCACGTGCTCTATCACGAAACAGATGTGACACAAGCTGGATCTCAACCGCTCCAGTAGTATAATAAGACTATAGAGATCCTTCATCAGCACAATAGTAGGTGTCATTACGTCATTGGGACGCATGCCCTCAGGCTGTGTCTCCTGCCATACGATTTTTGCAGAAGCTGCAAGCTGGACGATAAGCAGGAAAGCAGAGCAGATATTGAACACTTTCGAGAGAAGAATTCTTCGTCGGATATTCGGTCCCGTATGCGAGGAGGGTGAATGAAGAAGAAGATATAATCGCGAACTCTGAGCTGTACCAAGATGTGAATGTAGTCCAAAAAGCTAAAACACGTCGACTATCGTGGATGCCAGAGCGCTTGGTTTAGACAACTGAAAGCAACGTGCCCGGGATCGAAGAGAGTGGTGGAAGGCTGCCGTGTCTCAGACAGAGACTCTTCAAGGTTCAGGAGCCCGTTAAGTAAGTAAGTAGTTTTGGGATTGCAGATAATTTACAAATAGTGCTGTAATTAAATACATCCTGTTTAGATCCAGATTTAGAAACTGCTGTATAGGCGGAAAACCATCCGGTCCCTCATTCTTGATTGAATCTATTGCAATTAAGTCCTCTTTTTCGTCAAATACATTTAAGTAAAGGGACCCTATGTCAAAATCTTCAATACATCAGGTAGTTCACAATTAGAAGGAGAGAAAGCAGAATAGATGGATTGAAAGTAATTCGTAAGCAGATTCCAAATCGTAGCTACATCACAAGTAGTTGTACCTGGGTAGCTCACACAGTTTGGAAGTATTAATGTAGTTCCAAAAATGTTCACAATCACTTTTAAATCTAGATTCAGATGATGAAATGTATTTGCAATACAATATTTCATTAAGGGAATCAAATTCACTGTGCTTGTTAAAGTAACAAGCGCGTAGTACAGTACTACTTACCTCGATGATTTGAACTAATTAAAACATATGTTGATGAGCAATTAAAGCGTGACGGGTGAAAATTGTTGAAGGGGCGGAATGCAACTGGCTATTTCGCTGGAACACTTTTAATACTTGCAATTGCTGATAATATATCTGCACCCAATCTATTTTCTTGGGCCCAGTCTAACAAAACATTTGAGCACTGATTTGCCCTATAGTGAAAAACTTTTGCATCGTGGATTATTTATTGCTCCCTTAAGTGTGCATGACACTTTTTTAACAATGGTTGAATATCTTCCTATATCGTATTAATTTTTTTTCCGCATGTGGGTGGCCACGGTGTAGTGGTAAATGCGATCGGCTCTTGAATGGAAGGTTGTGTGCTCGAGTCCCAACCATACCCATTCAATTTGTAAAATTAATCATAACCCCCAAGCTCCACCTAGAGTAGGCAATATGCATGATCGAATAAAGAACTGCGAATTAAGAGCCGACTGCAATAGTTCTCCCCGCTTAGTACGGACACCACCCATGGAGTACAGTCTGAGACCTAACAACACCTGAGTTTCAAAAACCACTACACAAAAATCTATCCTATCTTTCTCTCCTTCTTTCCGACTTACGCCGTAAAAAGTAGTGTATACTCTTAGGCGTAAGTCAACATCAAACGCTAGCGCGTGTTTCGTCATTATAAGGGTAGTCATAACCCCTTGAGCGCAAGCACATTATATAAAAAAAAAAAAAAAATGCTGCGAAATTTGTGAATCCATCCGCTGTTTTTGAAATTTGGCGCCTCCGTAAATTGCTCATTAAAAAAATATCATTACTTCTCAATAAATTATTTTTTTTTCCTTGAAAAGAAAGTAGCATCCAATTAAATTCTGCATTCCCACAGAAATCCCAAATCTTTTTTGAGTTAGAGACACCGTACTGCTCTTCTAAATGTAGACTTTTCTTTTGTTGTTAGAAACTTTTACTGTTTTTGATTGCTAGGCGCCATAGTAGCAACTTCTGAATATAGAAGAACCCAAATGCACAAACGAATAATTTCTCAAACGGGACGCATAGTTAAACCAAATGGGGGTGATTTTTCTTGTGAAGAAAAAAAAGTTCACATTTTCGATTCGAGTACCAAGAATTGGTTTTGAGTTCACATTTTAGAGAATGTAATGCAAAATTTTTCTGGTTCATATTTTTGGATAGTTCGCATTTTCGAGGTTCACATTACCGAGGTAGTACTGTATCTGGTGATCTATCATCAGACTGAAAAAATCAATTACTGACACTTCAATTTGGGTTTTAACATCAAAAGGTATTTAGCATCTAAAGTAAGTACCTACTCATTTAATGCAACCTACATGTATATTAAAATAACCAGCACGCTCTTCACTAAGAGCTTGTGAAAAAGATGCTGTTGATTTTCGTTTCACCGACCATTCGATGACTGACAATTGTTGACATCTCGAGAAACAAAACAAGCGTAAGTCCATTAAAAACAAACCTAAAATCAACTTTGTAAAACTAATAATAATTCTCTTTGTTTTGAATTTTGAAACAGCTTGCTCTAAAAATAATGCTTTTAATCTTATGAGCTTTTTATTAATTCACTAAGCACATTTATCTTGCTAACTACACTGTGGGCGTTAAAAGATCGCACAACCGTTTTAAGCCCTGGATACCTATGTAGGTGCCTATTAAGAGGCCTTCACCCAAAAGTTCAAACTCAGAGTCGAACATACACGTAGTTTAGAGAACAACCAGTGGGTTAAAAAATAAAATAGACAATTTTTTTCGAAATTAAGATGTTCGAAAATATTTTCTTGAAAAATATTTTTCAGTATTTGCTTTGGTGGCAAACTGCTTGGTTATAGGGGGATGTAGCTCTAAGTTTAATTTTTATCTTTATTTGCGTTGCTGAGCAATAATATAAATGAGGTAGTATTGTAGAAATGTATAGATACCTTTCATTGATAGTATTAGGGTGAGCTATAACTATGTATGAGATTTTAATTTTGCCTCACAACAAAACATAAACAATTTAATTTTCGTATTTTTATGAATAATTACGTATTTTGGCTATTTCGACTGTTAAACTGTAGCATACTGCAGTAGTAACGTTTTCTGTTTGTAGTGTATTTTTTGTTCTTCAAACAAGTTAAAAATATGTATACGTAAAGTTTTAATTCAGTTGACCCAATCCCTGATTAGTTTGGTTCTGCTCTTTTTTCTTACATCAAATTACCTTTTTTTCTACATGTAATAGGAAAAGTGTTGAAAAGTAATTTTTTGAAATGTGTTAAAAAAAAGTAAAAATATAAATATAAGTCTTTTCGTAAAGAAAAGCAGAATAAGTGCACAAATTTTTGAAATCCTTGCACTCCCACACTCATGTTTTCAAACTTTTACTATTTTACATGAACATTTTAATAAGACAAACTCTTTATGTAGATATTTGAATTGTCTACAATTCATCTATACATCACTTTTTTGGGGATTTTCATTAAAAACCGAATATGATGAAATGTTGCATGTAACATTATCGTAAGAATAAAAAAAAATACAGCATGCCCCGCCTACTGTAGTAAGGTATTTTGATAAGAATTTCTTTGTTAATAAGACCATCCGGAGAAACTCCCAGAAAATAAGTATACTGACCTGATCTATGAAGATACCACAACTTGAAATAGTTTTGCCCTGGCCTTTCGGTATACTTTCAAAGTTGTTCTTCTTTTTGTTAATAAGTTATTGTTTTTAAGCCGGCCTCAAGTACTCGTAAAAGTTTTCTATATACAACTTCGGACTATATGCATCTGTTGTCAAGGAATAATCACAAAATATTGTTTACATAATATCCAATCAAACACATATTGTAATAAAATAATTGTGTATTAGAAGAGCTTTACTTGTTATGCAGACCATGCACGCCTTTTTTTCAATTGATTAGTTTGATGGTTGGCGTGTTGGTTGA
Organism: Xylota sylvarum; assembly: GCA_905220385.1. Classification (NCBI taxonomy): domain Eukaryota; kingdom Metazoa; phylum Arthropoda; class Insecta; order Diptera; family Syrphidae; genus Xylota; species Xylota sylvarum. The sequence goes on along the minus strand of LR999957.1, from coordinate 61,440,388 downwards.
TGGAAAATCAAAAGATTTTGAATTTTGGAAGTTGACTGCCAAGTCTTTCAACTTAGTTGAATCGTGTGTGGGCAAGTCATTTGACTAGCTAGCAAATTTAAGAGAATTTGCAGTAGATATTTTTGCTTAAACGTCAAATCGTCTGCATTTCATGAGTTTTGGGTGATTTAACTGGCAAGTCTTTCAACTCAATTAAATTGTGTGTGGGCAAGTTGGGTGAATTTCTCCAGTGGAAATATAAGCAGTCTTTCAATTCATTTGGTGTAGTGTGTGGCCAAGCATCAATTCAGTTGACAACTCATCTTAAAATCGAATTGAATTGTGTATGGGCTGTTTTACACTTCACTTATACAGGATGGACAGCTATCATGGTCGCCAAAAACATGATGGATGACATTTTACACATCTTCTTTAATCGCCCTTATAGCTACAGCTTTTAATAAATGTTCATATATTCTGAACTCAATAGCGCTTTAGATATCCTTCCTAATCCATTCTAATTTTGCCTTTAAAGTGCCTCTTAGCCCTGTTTTGCAGCCATTTGTCACAGCTTCCAATTTTTTATGAAAATTTAGCATCAAAAGAAAATCCGATTCTATTTATTTTGAAGGTCTGCTGTAGTTTATGTTACATATGTGATCTGGGCTCTTATACAGTCCACATGTCATTGACATACTATACATGCTAGTGAAATGTCATTTTCATACAACCTCTGCGAAAAAAGTGTCGCCAACATTACGCGCTTTATCAGCTCAGTATGGATTAGTCGTGTTTCTTTTTTAGTTCAAAGCAGAGCCTGAGTTGTCAAAAAAAATGTTTGTGTTTCTTTTTTAGTTCAGAGCGCTTAGAGCACTCGATTCGTGTTTCTTTTTTCGTTTAGAGCGCGCTCTATCAGCTCAGCATGAATTGATTGAGCATCCTGAGCAAAACCCGAGCACAGTGAATTTGACGTTTGACAAGGGGTAAAGCAATAAGAAAACGAAATCGAAAACAATTGAAATGGAGTTCGAGGCTTTGTTTTTAATTAATTATTAGTAGTTAATAATTAAATGAAAACTTTATTTGTGTATAAACGCTATTTTAGTGTTTAAGAAGACAAAAAGCATGAATGGTCGATTAATTTTGCAGTCATATGACAGGTACTGCTCAATCGTGTTTCTTAAATATATCAGAGCGTTTAGAGCGTGCTCCGTTCAGAGCGCGCTCGACATGTTCAGGCTCTGTTCAGAGCTCTGTTCTGAACTAAAAAAGAAAAACGCCTATTGATTGAGCATCCTGAGCAAAACCCGAGCATGATGAATTTGACGTTTAAAATCAATGAGAAAACAAAATCGAAAACAATTGAAATGGAGTTCGAGGCTTTGTTTTTAATTAATTTTTAGCAGTTAATAATTATATGAAAACTTTATTTGTGTATAAACGCTATTTCAGTGTTTAATAAGACAAAAAACATGAATCTTGAATCAACTTTGCAGTTATATGACATGTACTGCTCAATCGTGTTTCTTAAATAAATCAGAGCGTTCAGAACGTGCACCGTTCAGAGCGCGCTCGACATGTTCAGGCTCTGTTCAGAGTTCTGTTCTGAACTAAAAAAGAAAAACACCTACTGACTGCAACGCCACTTTCTCTCTGTTAGTGATTCTTCGTAGCTTCTTCATAACGAAGAAGTATATCCTCAAATTTGGAAAATGGATTTAAAGAGGACACCATTTTATCTACACTGTTTCAATAATATACTAGATCCTTCAAACTGGAAACATTTCATCGAAATTAATTTGTTCATAGGAAGTTTCAATAGCAACCAAATCAATGACGTTACATAGAAAAGAAAAATTCAAGCATAAACGTCAAAGTATACCACAAAAATAAACGTGTACTACGAAATGCAGTATGTTAGGGGTTGTGGTATTCACTATACCATGGTATTCATACCATGGTATCAATACGAGCAGTCTGTCTCCCACATAATACAGTATTTGTTCCGAAGTCCCAAGGAAATCACTGATGATGTTCAAATTGTCTGTTTACCAGTTTCGGTGTTAGGTACTTATTCGTATATGCCAATATGAACATTAAATATCTATGCTTCCTATTGGAGATCTGCAGACAATTTTGTCGAATATATGTAGTTGTATATTTGAAAACATAGTATACAGTTACATTACAGATAGAATGATAATGACTGCCAATACTATTTGAAAGGGTTAAGTACTGATTTGCAACCTTTTTATTAACTAACATTTAGAATATCAGAAATTAATGCCTTTATTAGGTATTGGGGACTGATTGTGTTCACTTTAGAGGAAACACACTTCTCACCAACATACCCTTAACTTTGTCAACTCTCTCATATAATGATAAATACATTAAGTCACTTTCATATTGTAATCAATTCATTAAAAATATTGTATCAAATGTATATCCAATATTCATATAAAAAAAACACATTTCTTAGGAGTTAGAAAATCAATCAATAAATAAATGTATGTAGACACATAATATACACTTTCACAACAAATAACGAAGTACAGGAACCTCAAATACATTCACATCATGGCACACCGACACCGTACTCATATTTTGCATAATCAACAAAACCCTAATCTTAATATATAAAAGAGAGTAACGTTAGTTACTACGCTTATAACTCAAGAACGCCTGGACCGATTTCAATGATTCGCACCAATTCGGACTGGTCTCCGGCCAAACAAGAAGAATACCCAAGAAAATTTCCGAAAAATCCCAAAAAAAATTAAGAAGAAAATTAATTTTCCCATACACTTTGTATGGAGTGATTTGACGACGCCATCTTCATGATAGATTACGTTTACGTTACGTTGTGACAATTTTTTTTTGATAATTTTTTGCAATTGTTCTTGCACCAAATTTGTGTGGCAATTGTTTTTGTAGCAATTTTTTTTGTCACACATTAAAAACGAACATGATTGCAAATGCTGGTTCCGGTATACACTGTGTTGTATTGTGTTTGTATTGTATTTATAAATAAATCATCTATGGGTTTGGTAAGAAAACGAGAGAGAGAAATATTTTAGTTAAGATTGTAGTTTTAGTAGGTTTTCAATTTATTCGTTTTAATAAAAACTGTCAACACTCTTATCGGTTTGATGGTAACAGGTAGTTTGTTAAAAATTGTAAGTAAGTAAGAATTTTCTAAAGTGATTTTGGTTATTAAGATTATGATATTAAATTATGAACATCATTAGTTTTAACAAAACCACTCCTAATGATAAGTACTTTAAGAACCCTCTATTTAATAGTAGAGATGTCTTAACGTAACAACTTTTAGTTGCTGAAACAAAACAAAACTATTATAGAGCCGACTTTCCTTAATTTTTCTGTTTAAACTGAAGTTTATCCGTTTCATTTTATTGCTCAAAATCATTTTATGAACAGTAAACCAGCATCTTAAGTCGGTTTGGCAATATTTATGCAGATTATGGGACCTAAGGCCGACGCCTTAGGTACACCAATATTCATATCACGCAGCTTACTATAACAAACTGCAGCCAGTTAATCAATGAAGCCAATGAATTATTTAATTAGATTGAAAATCCTACAGGTAGATCCACTGAAGAAAGCCGAAAGAAAATCATTCATTGAGAAACAACTCCCTTAAACTTCTTTTGGATACTGTATTCCCCGGTTGTTGCAAAGTTACACTCTAAATATTAATCAACACAACCAAATCGCTAATAAGAAGTCTCAATTCAGAGATAAAAATCCTTTGGATTATAGATTCAAGCTGCCTGATGAGATGATTCCTTTAAAGATTCTGAAGTCTTTGGACATTATTCTCATATGTATATCTTCAAGGAAAGTATAGATTTAGTACACAAACCCAAATTGTGGAGGAAGGTGAAGGTGTCTTTATTCTCATGTCGTGAAAATATGTAGTAATTTCACATTATCTATTTGTACAGTAATATTTATTTATTTATTTCTTCATCCCGTCACCAAAAATTGAGTTCTTAACTCAGAAATCACAAATACCTTTCAACAAGCTGTCAAAAGAGTGCTTCCTAATAAAATATATTCCAAATCGAAACTAATATTTTTCTGAAATAAATGCTTTATCGACATTAATTTGATTTAAAAACTGAATTGTATTCGCTAAAAATGGAATTTATCTAATAAAGTGATATGAAATGCAGTGGTTCTCAATAACTATGGAATGAATGTTATTTATTTTTCCTTTATCAGCTTTAAATCGGTTCCCGAATCGCTGAATGGCATTGTAAACCTATTGCTCTTTTTTCGCTTTTTTCGTGTTTTTTCAATCTTGGATTTTACGTTAAAAGCACCCGGGGAATAGATACTTTAAAAAAAAGATACTCACAATTAAAAAAGGAATTTCCAGTATGCAAAGACAGCTATTAGAGAAATCAATTCATTTCTTACAATAGGAATTTAAAGCTCGAATGAGATGTATTAAATAACCTTCTGAAGAAGTCATCTTGGTTAAGAAAACCAAATTTGCTTCGTGTTAATGGTAGAGTAGCATCCGATAAACTTGAAATTGCTAACACATTAAATAGCTATTTGTCTTTTATAGCACTACAGTCTTAACATTATCCTTCAAGGTTGTACGAATTGCGATCCGGTTACTTCTTTAAAAAAAAAACAGATCTTTCGTTGAGCCAGAGTTATTGAAGTCGGGACCTTCGGATATGATGGCATATTAAATAGAATTAAAACAAAATATCACTATCTATTGTGGTCGATATTCTAGCTTCAATTTTTAATAAAAGCGTTCTCTCTCAGTGGTCGTTTTCCTGAGGCAGTTAAAATTGCGGATGTGGTTCCACTCTTCAAAAATGGAGATTCCAACAACGTCACGAAACAATAAAAATAGGCTTGTGAAACTTTTTAACAAGAGCCTTTTCTTCACTCACATTTAGTTGTGGATACGAATAGGGATCTGAACTTGGTTAGAATTTGGTTATTAGTTTTAAAACTAAAATTATTTTACTCAATCCTTCTTCACATTTTTCCGAGGCAAACTTTTTTCTTCCATGCACCTGCCTGTCAAAAATTTATATTAACTGGTTATTCTTGTAATACCTTGTCTATATTTTTTACAACTTCTGATTTTAGTGAAAAATCCTTTCACATTGAGACTGTATTTAGGGTTGTTAGTTGATTCCAAGATTATTTTTATTATACCCTATCCTAAGGGTATATTAAGTTTGACACATAGTTTGTAACATAGAGAAATAATCGAGATAGACCATATAAAGTATATATATTCGTGATCAGCATCAATAGCGAAATCGATTGAGCGATGACCGTCCGTCCGTCCGTATGTCACCGCTTTTTGGGCCTTAAATTTTGAGCTAGGACGATGAAATTTCATATCTGGGCTTCTGAGAAAAAGATACAGTACAAGTGTAAAAATTTTTGAAATCCGCCCACTGCCACGCCCACTTTTTCATAACTTCACTAAATTATATGAAACCGAAAAATTTTGTTAAGACCAAATATTTAGGCATTCAGATTCCCTACAATCCACCCATACAAAATTTTTGGCCACGTCCACTTTTTGGGGGCGTTTTCATCATAAAACCAATTTTTGAGCCTAAAATGTTTAACTAGGACGCTGAAATTTCATATCTGGGCTTCTGACGAAAAGATACAGTAGAAGTGTACATTTTTTTTAAATCCGCCCACTGCCACGCCTACTTTTTTATAACTTCACTAAATTATATGAAACCGAAAAATTTTGTTAAGTCCAAATATTTAGGTATTCAGATTCCCTACAATTCACCCGTAGAAGAGTTTTGGCCACGCCCACTTTTTGGGGGCGTTTTCATCAAAAAACCGATTTTGATAAAATTTTACATGTAACATCCTCAAACGTTCGAGGTTATAGCCATATTTGAGTACAAAATGCAATTTGGCCACGCCCACTTTATAGAGAGGAGGATAGGGTATCAGACGATCCGTTCCAGACGGATTGTAGCTTTTCTGTATGTTTATACCCTATCCTAAGGGTATATTAAGTTTGACACATAGTTTGTAACATAGAGAAATAATCGAGATAGACCATATAAAGTATATATATTCGTGATCAGCATCAATAGCGAAATCGATTGAGCGATGACCGTCCGTCCGTCCGTCCGTCCGTCCGTCCGTCCGTCCGTCCGTCCGTCCGTCCGTCCGTCTGTCCGTCCGTCCGTCCGTCCGTCCGTCCGTCCGTATGTCACCGCTTTTTGGGCCTTAAATTTTGAGCTAGGACGATGAAATTTCATATCTGGGCTTCTGAGGAAAAGATACAGTACAAGTGTAAAAATTTTTGAAATCCGCCCACTGCCACGCCTACTTTTTTATAACTTCACTAAATTATATGAAACCGAAAAATGTTGTTAAGACCAAATATTTAGGCATTCAGATTCCCTACAATCCACCCATACAAAAGTTTTGGTCACGCCCACTTTTTGAGGGCGTTTTCATCACAAAACCGATTTTTGGGCCTTAAATTTTTAACTAGGACTGAAATTTCATATCTGGGCTTCCGAGAAAAAGGTACAATACTAGTGTAAAATTTTTTTACATCCGCCCACTGCCACGCCTACTTTTTTATAACTTCACTAAATTATATGAAACCGAAAAATTTTGTTAAGACCGAACATTTGGGTATTCAGATTCCCTACAATTCACCCATAGAACAGTTTTGGCCACGCCCACTTTTTGGGGGCGTTATCATCAAAAAACCTATTTTGATAAAATTTTACATGTAACATCCTCAAATGTTCGACATTATAGCTATATTTGAGTATAAAATGCAATTTGGCCACGCCCACTTTATAGAGAGGAGGATAGGGTATCATACGATCCGTTCCAGACGGATTGTAGCTTTTCTGTATGTTTATACCCTATCCTAAGGGTATATTAAGTTTGACACATAGTTTGTAACATAGAGAAATAATCGAGATAGACCCTATAAAGTATATATATTCGTGATCAGCATCAATAGCGAAATCGATTGAGCGATGACCGTCCGTCCGTCCGTCCGTCCGTCCGTCCGTATGTCACCGCTTTTTGGGCCTTAAATTTTGAGCTAGGACGATGAAATTTCATATCTGGGCTTCTGAGAAAAAGATACAGTACAAGTGTAAAAATTTTTTAAATCCGCCCACTGCCACGCCCACTTTTTCATAACTTCACTAAATTATATGAAACCGAAAAATTTTGTTAAGACCAAATATTTAGGCATTTAGATTCCCTACAATCCACCCATACAAAAGTTTTGGCCACGCCCACTTTTTGGGGGCGTTTTTATCACAAAACCGATTTTTGGGCCTTAAATTTTTAACTAGGACGCTGAAATTTCATATCTGGGCTTCCAAGAAAAATATTCAATGCAAGTGTAAATTTTGTTTACATCCGCCCACTGCCACGCCTACTTTTTTATAACTTCACTAAATTATATGAAACCGAAAAATTTTGTTAAGACCAAATATTTGGGTATTCAGATTCCCTACAATTCACCCATACAACAGTTTTGGCCACGCCCACTTTTTGGGGGCGTTTTCATCGAAAAACCGATTTTCATAAAATTTTACATGTAACATCCTCAAACGTTCGACATTATAGCTATATTTGAGTACAAAATGCAATTTGGCCACGCCCAGAGAGAGGAGGATAGGGTATCATACGATCCGTTCCAGACGGATTGTAGCTTTTCTGTATGTTTATACCCTATCCTAAGGGTATATTAAGTTTGACACATAGTTTGTAACATAGAGAAATAATCGAGATAGACCCTATAAAGTATATATATTCGTGATCAGCATCAATAGCGAAATCGATTGAGCGATGACCGTCCGTCCGTCCGTCCGTCCGTCCGTCCGTCCGTCCGTCCGTCCGTCCGTCCGTCCGTCCGTCCGTCCGTCCGTCCGTATGTCACCGCTTTTTGGGCCTTAAATTTTGAGCTAGGACGATGAAATTTCATATCTGGGCTTCTGAGAAAAAGATACAGTACAAGTGTAAAAATTTTTGAAATCCGCCCACTGCCACGCCCACTTTTTCATAACTTCACTAAATTATATGAAACCGAAAAATTTGGTTAAGACCAAATATTTAGGCATTCAGATTCCCTACAATCCACCCATACAAAAGTTTTGGCCTCGCCCACTTTTTGGGGGCGTTTTCATCACAAAACCGATTCTTGGGCCTTAAATTTTTAACTAGGACGCTGAAATTTCATATCTGGGCTTCCAAGAAAAAGATACAGTACAAGTGTAAAATTTTTCTACATCCGCCCACTGCCACGCCTACTTTTTTATAACTTGACTAAATTATATGAAACCGAAAAATTTTGTTAAGACCAAATATTTGGGTATTTAGATTCCCTACAATTCACCCATAGAACAGTTTTGGCCACGCCCACTTTTTGGGGCGTTATCATCAAAAAACCTATTTTGATAAAATTTTACATGTAACATCCTCAAACGTTCGACATTATAGCTATATTTGAGTACAAAATGCAATTTGGCCACGCCCACTTTATAGAGAGGAGGATAGGGTATCATACGATCCGTAGCAGACGGATTGTAGCTTTTCTGTATGTTTTTATTTACAAGTAAGTAAATTACAATGTAATACAATATGTATAGCACTAGCTGCCAGGGCTTTCGGCTATGATTGACAAAAGATTTTAGTGGATTAAATGAGTTTATCTAGGTTTAGTTTTTTTAATAAGTTGGTAATTAGCTTAAAGTTTCTTCAGTAGGGTGTTTCAGATTTCCAGCATAGTTTTGTTGTTGTTAAATGTCGATAGCATAGATTTTGTTGATTTAGAGTTAAAAAGTAGGTGGGCAATAGTTAAGGTCCCTTCGTTGCATTTATGGCACATAGGGGGGGGTTGCCCCTATTGAGTAGGTGACTATGTGTGATATTGCAATGACCCATTCGGAGGCGTAGGAAACACTGTTTCATGTAGCTCGAGCAATTGGTTGGGTAGATTGCCATTACAGCTTCAGGATTGATGTTAGAATAGTGATGACTGTATCGTTTCCACTCGTCTTTTTTGATATTAAACCAGTGATTTTTAAGTTTCTTGCAAATGTCTTTTTTTTTAGGGACATAGTAGGTAATGAGTGGCTCTTTTGCTGCACGTTTGGCAATATTATCGGCAAGTTCATTCCCTTTAATGCCAGCATGGCCTGGTATCCAAAGGAGTTTTAGACTGTGTTTGTTGCCGATAAGTTTGTCCCTGATGTCCTGTATTATTGGTGATTTGTTGATGTTCCTAATAGCGTTTATTGTCGCAAGACTGTCGGTGCATATAACTATTTTAGTTTTTAAGAATGTGTTTGTAACAAAGTGAATTGCGAGAGCTTCAGCAGAAAGAACTGATGAAAAAGCAGGCCCTTACTAAGAGTTCTGCGAAAATCTTCTACTGCAAATGCTGTGCCGTATTGATTTTTGGTATCGTCGGTATAGATAAAGTCCCAGTTGTACCGCTTGTATTGGGCAGCGATATCGGCAAACATAGCTTTGTAGATTTCATTATCGGCGATAGTAGAGTTGGATGGAAGAAGCCATGGTGGGTAGACTAATTCCTTTTTGGCTTTCAAAGCTAGAGGAATTTCAAACTTTTCGGCAAAGTAAAGAGCGTTCTTTATTGTCGACGAGCACTTCTGCGTTCTTTTCCGGTATAAGGCTTTTTTTGCTACTGCTGTAATAGGTGTTTTGTTTGAAAGCGATATTTTGTTTACAAGCATTGATGTGAGGAACTCGAATCTTTGCTCAATAGAAGGCAGTCCGGATTCGGTTAGCATGTTCTTGATTGGTGTTGTTCGATATGCTCTGAGGGCGAGTCTAATTGCGGCGTGATACTCGGTGTTAATTTGCTGAAGTGATGATTTGCATGATTTTCCATAGATGACAAGACCATAGTCAATTTTAGAAAGTACTATTGATTTTAGAATTCTTATGTTGGTGTTGACATGGGAGCAAGATTTGTGAGTTAGAAATTTTATTAAGTTTACCCTGGTAGCTAGGCTTTTTTTGAGAAAAAAACAATGATACTTAAAGCTATATTTATTGTCAAAAGTGACACCTAGTATATTAAGATTACAAACATTAGGTATATTAATATTATTAAAGTTAAGTGTGACCACTTTTGGACAGCTAGTTTTCTTACAGATGTGTAAAATATTACTTTTATTAAAAGATATTATAGAGCCTGAAAGTTTGCACCATTTGTTGATATCGGTAAGAATATCAGCAAATGTTGCAGAAATTTCTGGGATATATTTACATTTCGAGAATATAGTTAAATCATCGGCATATACAAAATGTCGTACAGGTTTATATTTTGTTAAAAAAATTACGCTTATTTCGTTAAACGCGATGTCTAAATTGATTACAGATAGCGGCGATCCTTGAGGGATGCCGTTATAGAGATCGTTTAATGATGAATATACGTTATTGGCTCTTGTACGAAATTTTCTATTTGTTAGAAACGATTTAACATAGTTGAAGATTTTTGGACCAACTTTCCACCTTACGAGTGTGTTAAGGATGATATGGATGCCAATTCTGTCAAAAGCCTTCTCGAAGTCGATTGAGAAAATTGAAATGTGGTTTTTCGTAGATAATGCGGAAGTAATAATATATTCGTCAATGTATAATAGGGCATCTGTTGTGTCACGACCTTGTTGAGACCTTGGTTTGGATTTATGAAATTATTTTTTTCGATGAACCATTAGAGTCTTTTAGTGATTATTTTTTCCAGAACTTTACCGGTACATGAAAGACGGGATATCGGTCGATAACTGCTGGATTCTAGAGGGTTTTTTTTGGGATTTTAGTAGTGGTATGACTGTGGTAGAGGTATAATGCCTTTGTCGAAGATGTTATTGTACAGACCTAAGATACGGAGCTTCAAGGAAATAGGTCTGTTTTTCAGCATGGGATAGGATACTCGGTCAAAGCCTGGAGTTCTGCCTTTGGCTAAAATCAGACAACTTTCCAGTTCGATTAGGTTGATCGGTAGCTCTATTAAACTAGCTGAGGTTGATAGGCTTTCTGGAGCGATTTGCATAGCAGTGTTTTTGGTGTCTATGAATGTATGAGAGAAGTTTGTGTCATCCGAATAACTAGACCATGTGCTACCAAAGTGTTCGGCAATTTCATGGGGAAGGAATAATGTTTGGGTATTTGTTTTAATCGTTTTAATAGAATGCGGTGAGTAGTTGCCTGTGAGTTGTTTTATATCGGACCATAATTTCCTTGGGGAGGAGTTAGGGTTGATTTTGGATGTAAATGTAGCAAAGCATTCTTTTTTGGCTAACTTAGCTGCTTTTCGAAAAAAGCGTTGGCTTTCCGATAACTCACAAGGTTAACGTCATTTGGGTGTTTTTTAAAAGTTTTCCAGGCATTTTGTTTATTGGTACTTAGGTCTTTAATATTTTCGTTCCACCATGGGACTGATGGCTTGTTGTTTATGGTGTTTGATTGTGGGATTGCGATACTGGCGGCAGCTCTTAACGATTTTAGAAGTTGGGCTGCTTCTTGGTTAATATTTGGGGATGGCGCCCTGTGTGAGATGAATTTGTTGATGTTTGATTGGAAAAGTTCCCAACTGACTCGGTCAGTTTGGAATTTAGGACGAGTTTTTGAACGGTGGGTGAATGTTTTGTGGGTTGAGAAATGAGTTGGATTACCGTCGTTGAGAAGAATAAGATTGTTGTTACTGAGAACGTTTTCTAAAATTTTCCCTCTGGTGTTGCTACTGCGGGAGCCCCAGAGTGGACTCCATAAATTGAAGTCCCCGGTTAGTAAAACTGGCGTTTGAAAACCCGTGACAATATGATTAGTATCGGAGGCGGAAAACGTTTGATCAGGAGGAATATATGTATATGTTTACAATGGTAATTTTTAATGTGGATTCTATTTCAATGGCTATAGCGGGGAAGTTAACTGAATGTGTTTGTGGGGAAGGGATTTGTGTACTAAGACACCTGTCCCTTGCTTGGCTCTGGTGTTGTTAGGAAGATTATGGAAATAGGCAGAGTATTGTTTATGAATGTGTGGATTTGAATGTTTGTGAATGTAGGTTTGTTGTAGTGTTATAACAGAAGGGTTATGTTCTTTGACTAGCAATTGTAGCTCGTGGTGGTTGTTGAAATAGCCGTTGATATTCCATTGTAGTATTTTAAGAATCATAATGGGAGCAAGCAGTGAATGTCTTAGTGACAATATATTTGTAGTATATTGTAAAAAGAGGGCAACTGGGGTAAATGTGTTGTAGGGCTTTGTGTGGGTAACACAAAGCTGAGGACTTGCGGAGTCGCTCTTCGTGTTGGAGTAGATGAACCAATGCGGATATTTATTGTTGGTCCATAGGAAAGTAAGCAGATTTGGTTTAAGTTTAGGGTTTAAAGGGTTAAGTTGAGAATATTTTAGATTATTAATGTATAAGTTGGTAAAGTTTTGTCGATGTTTGCACTGACCAGGAGGCACGCAAGCATTCCTACGGGTCATTACAAACATTTTAACATTGTATCACAAACTACTATAGTCCGTTCCAAATCAATTGTCAACTTTTTCGCGCATGATTTCTTTTACGTAGGGATTTTCTCTTATTTACATGAAAAAATCGAAAAAATTGCATATACCCCCCGTCGATGTTAACTGCTCCGAGAACGAACAGCTACTGATCAGTATCGTGAATGGGATTGAGGCTACTTCCTTCTGTAGGTTTGGTCATAATTGCTACGCAAAGGTTTAGGAAAAAAGAAAAGTCGGAAAATTCGCAACAGGTGGCGCTGTAGGCGCACATTTCGTTTTTCTCAACACATTTCGCACATTTCGTCTTTCCCAAATATTTATGCATTTAGATTCCCTACAATTCACCCATGCAACAGTTTCGGCCACGCCCACTTTTTGGGTTTGCTTTCTTAAAAAAAACCTATTTTGATGAAATATTACATGTAACATCCTCAAACGTTCGACATTATTGTCGTATTTCAGTACGTAATGCAATATGGCCACACCCACTTTATAGGGGCTACATAAAAAGGAGGATAGCGTATCATACGATCCGTTCCATACGGATTGTAGGTTTTCTGTATGTTTTTTGACATGAAACGACACTTTTTCAGTAATTTTCTAAGAAACTCGAAAAGAAAAAAATTACTTAAGCAAATACATATGTAGACATTCATCTACTCTACAAATCGTCATACAATATAATACACGGCCACAAACAGTTTTTGGCGAGGTTTTTCTTTAAAAAGCAATATTGTCCTCGCCGATGATAATTTTTTTATTCAAAAATTAAGGGCAAGGGGTGCATACGAATAATGTGCGCAAAAGTATTCTGCAGTGTACCCAAAACCCACGCAAAAAACCCACCCTTGCGGAATTTCACTTCCAGGTTTCGTGCATGATACGATTTATGTGGTGCGATCATCAGAATTCAAACGAAATAAAGGAAGTTCAGACGATTCCTATAAGTCTTTGCCCATTATTTAAGAGAACAGCAGATTTTTCATCGTTCTCCCTGCGCACCTTAAAAGTTGACAAGTATTCACAAAAAAACCATAAACTATATCCATCAGTATCTAACGCAATCGATAACTACAAAACAAACGTAGTGCTCAGCGGGAGACCCCCACCAATTGCCAAAGAAGATAAACAAATCACACGGCAAATGTAGCCCAACTCCGTCCGGACTGGTGCTACCCACTAAATAGCTACTTATTTCTCCTCCAACACACAGAAAACAGATGCACTTACTATAACAACAACCCGCATGATGTTCAACACCTCTTCAACCGCCCAGTCGAAGCAACAGAATTAACCCCAGAAGTGTTATGGACCCACGCAACTGATGTGGCCCAATTTTTCGGGGTGAGAACCACTAACGAATTGATGAATGTCGAATGCAGCTGCTATAACAACAAAAACAGCTCCCGTCGAATATACAAAATTGCTAATATAAAAATCAGTTCATTGAAGTACATTTTTTTAATGTACTGTCAAAATCGTCTTAAGAGGTATATTAATACATTAATATATAATATAATACATTAAGTTTCATTTAATTATATTTCAATATGTTTATTCATCAAATGAGTATACACTAACTGCTCTCTTAAGATTACTAGAATATAAAAACGAAATAAATAAATACAAATTTAAAGAACTTAACAACTAAAACCACCAGTGCTATTTAACAACATAATTAATAATTATTAGATTCTCGAAGGCATCTAGAGATTGGTTCATTATAACCATAGTTAACCCTATGATAAGGTACATGGAACAAAATACGATTTCTAAGAACTCTTGAAGGAGCATAGAATTCAATTAATGAAAGGAGAAAAGGGCAATCAATATGATAGTTTATCAAATCGCGAATAAACATAATAGAAAAATATTGCCTCCTCGAAAAGAGGTAGAACTCCAAATAATTTGCACATCGTCTCATAAGAAGGCATTTCGATATTCCAGAGTAGTCATCGCATGGCTACCCTAGTTAAGCGTTTTTGGATCTTCTCAATCCTAATGGAGTGGATATCATAAAATGGATTCCAGACTGACAAATTAAATAAAGTGCACGACCGGGTCGTACGTACTTGCACCTTAATGCTATAAGTTTGTAATCGTATAAGCACTGAAATTCAGGTTTTTTGTAAAAACGCCATCCTAAAGTGGACGTGGCCATATATGATGTTAAGGTGAATTGTAGAGATTTTCAAAGCCTATGAACTATGTTTTAACAATTTTTTTTTGATTTCTAGTAAAAATTTTGAAAAAGTTAAATTTTTGGAAAGTAGGCGTAGCAGTTTCAAAACTTGGTACGTTATGTCTTTGCATTTGCCATACCCACCTCAAATATTAATTTTAAGCCCAATTGCTGAAGAAATGGCCGATATACACGCAATTCGTAAAATTACCGTTATACGCATTTTTCGCGCAAAACGTGGTATGCCACCTACTAGCATATGCGCAAACTAACTCACATATGAAATTTTATCAAAATCGTTAGAGCCGTTTTCGAGAAAATCCATTTTTAGTGAAATCGGCCTTAAGTAAAGTACCCTTAATTTTGAGGTTAGAACGAAAATTCCAATTTCGCCTCTAGGGATCATCCCACAGACCCCAGATATGAAGTTTGAGGCAAATCCGTCCACCCGTTTAGGCTCCAGTCGAATATACAGACAGACAGACAGACAGACAGACAGACAGACAGAGAGACAGACAGACAGACAGACAGACAGACAGACAGACAGACGGACAGACAGACAGGCAGACAGACAGACAGACAGACGGAATTGGCGGACCCACTTTTTTGGACTTCTCCATCATAGTAATGTCAAGTTTGATTAAAATCTCGAGTTCGAAATTTTTCACGAAACCAATACTTGCCCTATAGGTATAGGTGCAAGTAAAAAATAGGCATTTAAGAGTATTAGGATCCTGGAAGTCTTTAGAATTGCGTAATATGAATCCCAGCATTGAATTACTTTTAGCCACTAAGAACTCAATATGTTTAACAAAAGTAAGTTTACTGTCGAAAATTACTCCAAGATCTTTCTTAGAAGAGATAGTGGACAGCGGGGCATTATTGATCAAGAAAGTAAAAGTAATTTGTGAACTGTTATGACAAAAACAAAGGCTTTGACATTTAGAAACATTAAGGTGAAGGTCATTAATATGACACTAACTCGAAAGTCTATTCAGATCACCAAGCAGTCAAGCTCGGGGGACCAAGATGGCTACCCTGAGGACTCCAGAGGTTACATAAATGGGTGATGAGATTGTATCATTAATGCGGACATATTGAATACGATCCGTTAGATAGCAGCTAATCCAATTAAGGAAGCTAGAGTTGAAAGTAGGGCGCCATGGCTCAAGTGGTTAGTGCGTTGGACTACGGAGCAAGGGGTTTCAGGTTCAATCCCCAGACAACACCTAAAATTTCTTTCACGGCCCCATCTCTCGCGAACATCTGACAAACATCCGAGAGTAAAACTGTCATGAAAAAGCTCCTCAAAATTGCCGTTCGGATCCGGCATTAAACAGTAGGCCCCTTCCATTCATGTGAAGAATATAACACGCACAACACGAATGGTTGTGAGAAGCTAAGCCCTGGGTCCCATGGACCTATTGCGCCAAAAATTTGTATTTGTATTTGTAGAGTTGAAACCATATTTAGTTAGCTTCCGAATTAAAAGATCATGATTGACGCGGTCAAAAGCTTTCAAGAAGTCAGTGTAGATGACATCATATTGTAATTCTTTCTCAAAGCCATTCAGGACATAGTGGCAAAATATTAAAAGATTGGTAGAAGTAGACCTACCAGCGACAATGCCATGTTGAAGGGGAGAGATAAATCTTTTTAAGAGAGGTGATAGTTTGTTACAGATTGTTTTTTTTAAAAACCTTAGGTATAGCCGAAATTATACAGATAGGACGATAGTTAGTAATATCATGTCTCGATCCAGATTTATATACTGGTGTCAAAATAGAATTCTTCCAAATCTTTAGAAACTGTCCCTTTTTATACCCTATCCTAAGGGTATATTAAGTTTGACACATAGTTTGTAACATAGAGAAATAATCGAGATAGACCCTATAAAGTATATATATTCGTGATCAGCATCAATAGCGAAATCGATTGAGCGATGACCGTCCGTCCGTCTGTCCGTCCGTCCGTCCGTCCGTATGTCACCGCTTTTTGGGCCTTAAATTTTGAGCTAGGACGATGAAATTTCATATCTGGGCTTCTGAGAAAAAGATACAGTACAAGTGTAAAAATTTTTGAAATCCGCCCACTGCCACGCCCACTTTTTCATAACTTCACTAAATTATATGAAACCGAAAAATTTTGTTAAAACCAAATATTTAGGCATTCAGATTCCCTACAATCCACCCATACAAAAGTTTTGGCCACGCCCACTTTTTGGGGGCGTTTTCATTACAAAACCGAGTTTTGGGCCTTAAATTTTTAACTAGGACGCTGAAATTTCATATCTGGGCTTCCAAGAAAAAGATACAGTACAAGTGTAAATTTTTTTTACATCCGCCCACTGCCACGCCTACTTTTTTATAACTTCACTAAATTATATGAAACCGAAAAATTTTGTTAAGACCAAATATTTGGGTATTTAGATTCCCTACAATTCACCCATAGAACAGTTTTGGCCACGCCCACTTTTTGGGGGCGTTATAATAAAAAAACCTATTTTGATAAAATTTTACATGTAACATCCTCAAATGTTCGACATTATAGCTATATTTGAGTACAAAATACAATTTGGCCACGCCCACTTTATAGAGAGGAGGATAGGGTATCATACGATCCGTTCCAGACGGATTGTAGCTTTTCTGTATGTTTAATAGATAAGTTGAAAACTAAAGATAGAGGTACCGAAAACGCATACGAACACTTTTGTAGTACACTGAGTTACAAAAAAAGTGGCGCAATGGTGCTTTTTCGTATATTGTTAACATTTTGGTAATATGCCGCTATGTTTTTGCCGAACTTTATTTGTTTTTAGTGGGTTACTGGTTTAATGGTTTATTTGTTTGCCAGTTTGCATAATTTCTTTTAGTTTTCTTTGTGATGTGTACATCATATTGAAGAAAACCGTATTGTATTCGTGTGACATGCCAAATTTAACTTCCATGATCCCTCAAGTGTTTTATTAAGTTTATTGTTCTGGATTTGTATTAATTTGATTATTCATTAGTTGTTAGTGATTTTTGTAAAAAAAAAAAAATGCAAATAATGCCAGAAGAAGTCGCCTGTGCGCTGACTTTAGTTGAGGGTGACCGAAGCGTGCGGTATGCCGATATTATAAAAAAAACCGGAGAAGACGTTAAGAAAAGCCATTAAAGAAACAGGGAGACCAACTCCTACAAACGGCGTCAAGGATCAGGTCGCCTCGGAGTAACTACTGCAAGGGATGACCGATATTTGGTGAGTCAAAGTCTTCGGAATCGTCACGTCAACAGCAGTTGAGCTGGCTCACAGACTTCGAACTGTTAGAGGGACAGCTGTGAATGCTCAAACGGTAAGGAGGCGATTAGTAGAAAGTGGCCTGAGAGCAAGAAAACTTGCTCGTGTACCGAGACTCACGGTACAACATAAGCGACGTCGACTTGAATTTGCCATTCTTCACCAGGGTTGGACAGAGGCCGACTGGGGTAGAGTCCATTCCACTGATGACTGCAGGTTTCGTCTCCGCTCAACAGATACACGTAGCAGAGTGTGGGGATGATCAGGTGGGAGATACTCTTCGGCAACAATTGGCCAGTAGGTAAATTTCTGGGGAGGTTCCTTCGTGGTGTATGCAGAAATTTTCATGCGCGGAAAAACTGAGCTGTGCATCAGGGAAGGATCAGTGAAGTCTACGTATTATATCACCAACATTGTGGAGCAATATGTGGTTCTATTCGCACCATTTATTGAGGAAAACTTCTTGCTGATGCAAGACAATGCTAGACAACACGACGCCAGGTGCGTTACAGAATATTTGCAAGAAGTGGAAATCGACGTGATGGCTTGGTCTGCGATGAGCTCGGATATGAATCCCATTAAACACGTTTAGGACCTGCTGGAGAAAAAGATTGGGATACGACCTGCCCTTCCTGAGACACTCAGCGGCCTGAGATCTGCTCTGATCGGAGGAATGGGACAATTTGGAGGATACAATCGTAAAAAACTTGATCCAATGTTTGCTTAGGGAATATCTGGTTTGTTAGATGTTCGGGGAGACAATACACACTATAACTGGAACAAGGACTCGTTAAAAAAAAATAATAATGAAAGTGTAAAATGTTAATTTATGAAGTTTTTGTCCATTTTCCTTAATTTATGTTTTATTTCTAAGGTCTTAATTTTTTAATTTTTTTTAACATGAATTACTTATTTTTATATTAATAAACAAAACTGTATTAAAAAAACTTTTTTTTCCAACTTACTTGAAGGAATTGCGAAATATCAAGGTGCGCCACTTTTTTTGTAACTCAGTGTATAATTGGCGGAATGCCATCGATACCAGGACTTTTATGCAATTTTAATAAAGATAGCGCTAATTGAACCTCAGAGATTGGACAAAGAAAGTCACAAACATTTGGATGATTACAAGACGATGAGGTATCGTTCGTTAGTTGTGAAGTAGGTGTACCACAAGTATAGACAGACTGAAAGTGACTAGCGAACATGTTACAAATAGTCAATAGATTAGAAGAAGAGACAGGCAAGAGTACGATAACTTTGGCGCCAAAAATTGATAACGGTTTTTTGTAGAGGGGTCAAAAACAAGCATTTTTTACTATGGGAGAAGGGGGTCTATCTCGCCCCGTTTAGGAATTAGGGGGAATTTTAGAAAACAATGCCTTAAAATGAAAAAAAAATATTAAAAAACAACGGCAACACTTACAATGAAGTACTATACCGGTTTTGAAAGCCAGAAACCTGTTCTTTAATCCTAAATTTAAAGTAAATTATTTATGTCAATATTTTTTGAAAAATTCGCATGCAAACTCAAAATTTTGATAAAAAAAATGAAGAAAAAAGTTTAGACCAATTTTTTTCAAAATTGTGAAATAAAGTGCTAAATTGGCTTTTTGTGGTCAATGCCTATATCAATTCTGAATCGAACATAAAAAACCGAATGGTTTTATGTCTTCTAGTTTTTGAGAAAATTGAAAATTACTATTTTTGTTTTGTTTTTTGGCGGTGCCATGAATTTCAATATTCGGCTTTATTTCAATTTATGGAAGCGAAATAAAGACGAATTTCCCAAGTTGGAATCCAACTTTTGAAATTCGGCCTTATTTCACTTCCATAAAGTGAAATAAAGCCCATCATTGTCTGTGAAATAAGGCCGAAGCAAATGTTTCCACTTTGATAAAGCGACATTAGACCAATTTGGATTTATGTATGTCACTTATATGCATAAACAGTGCAATATGTATGGGGGGCGTGCTGCCCCTGCAAATCCAACAGTGATCCCAAGCAGGGGAGTTGCAGTTGCATATTGCACTGTTTATGCATATATGTAAGTTACATAAAGCCAAATTGGTCTAATGTCGCTTTATATGGGACGCCCGAAAAGTTTTACTATGAGGAGTTTGAGAAAATAGTGATATTCACAAACTGAATGACTGGGACACGGAATTCAATGCAAGTCTACCTCCTCATGGTACATTCTGTGTAACGCTAAATGATTTGCTGTACTTTACATCATTAATCCTCAAAGTGATATCACCGTAAATACCAATAAACAAAAATCTCATAAGAAGGTAGTTTTAGTAATTTTGAATTTTCTCAAAAACTAGAAGACATAAAACCATTCAGTTTTTTATGTTCGATTCAGAATTGATATAGGCATTGACCACAAAAAGCCAATTTAACACTTCATTTCACAATTTTCTTTTTTTTTCATTTTTTTTATCAAAATTTTGAGTTTGCATGCGAATTTTTCAAAAACTATTGACATAAATAATTTACTTTAAATTTAGGATTAAAGAACAGGTTTCTGGCTTTCAAAACCGGTATAGTACTTTATTGTAAGTCTTGCCGTTGCTTTTTAATATTTTTTTTTTTCTTCATTTTAAGTAATTTTTTCTAAAATTCCCCCTACCTCCTAAACGGGGCGAGATAGACCCCCCTCCCATAGTAAAAAATGCTTGTTTTTGACCTCTCTACAAAAAAACCGTCATCAATTTTTGGCGCCAAAGTTATCGTACTCTCCTCAAGAGACATTGTTAAGACACATACAGTTAGGAATACCATTGGAGTGCCTTTTGTTATTAATAAAGCTCTAAAAACACTTGCTATTAGACTTTAACTTGGATTTGACGGACTGAACATACTGTCGGTAAAGGAACTTATTTAAGACATCGAACTGTTTTTTGAGTATTCGATATTGCGTAAGCAGTCCCTGGTCATTGTTATTTTTGCGAAACTGCTTGTATATCTTATTTTTCTTATTATTTAAATTAATGATTGTACTATTGAACCAAATAGGTTTAGTACCTGCAATAGACCCTATTTTAGGTGTAAACATATCGATTGCCACTTTAACAGTTTCAACAAATAAGTTATACGAGTTATTCAGATTTACATCATTAAAAACAGTTGACCAATCAACACCATTTATAAAATTAGGAATGTTATTGAAATTGGCTTTAGCATAATTGTACTTAAAAGTATTCACACATGAATACGGTTTAACATATTGATAAAATTCAAATTGCAAAGATAATGCTACATGAAAAACAGAATTACGAGAAAGAGGAGTTATGGAGTTGCTAATACTATTGCTAAGCTCAGAATCTACAAATACCAAATCAAGGACATTGTTAGGGTGCTGGAGTTTGCACCCAGGTCGCTGGTTTGAAGGGGTCCTCGTGAAGGAGTTTCCGTAGGGAAAAAAAATTAAAAAAGTCGGATCTTAGAATTCTGTACTTTATTGCTTAATATATAGCTAGACAGGTCTTACCTCGTGGAGGGTTGGTACAAGAAGGAAGTTATTAGTTTTTGGGAAAAAGGAAATATGTAGGTACTTAGAAAATACTCTAACAGTGATCTACTAAGGCGACCTCTTACATGAAACTTTTAAATCTGTTAGAACACGTCGATAATATAGTATTGTAAGTTTACACGTGAACATTGCCGGCCGCCTTGCAGTAATCGCTGCTAAAGCATATGACTTTAGACACTTAGATACATATGTATATGTAAATAATAGCAATATTGGGATCCTTTTGTTATTGGAGGGGCTCCACTCACTCTATTTGGGAAGGAAATGTTAGTAGAGGAAAATTATATCTAATATGAGTAATATGTACGTTATTCGGATAATAGATAAAAGTTATACATATCATAATGATAGATAATTATCTAATTACTAATTACATTAAGATTCGTGAAAAACTTTATAGATCAATGCAGTATTTTAAAAGTTAATTATGATAATGAAACAAACAATACTTTAATTAGTTATGAAAAATAAGTAATTGAGTATACAGAAGATACATTTTGTCAAAATGTATGTATCTGTCAATACACAAAGCTTTGCGATAGGTTGCGTTACAATACCATTTTGGGTTTTGACATCTGCAACGCAAACTCTAAGGTCAGAGCCTAAATATATCTTGATGACACGTCCTAACCGCCACTCATTCGGGGAAAGCCTTTCATCCCTTAATACGACTAAGTCGTCAATGGCAATGTCTCTTTGAGTATGCTTCCATTTATATCTCTTGCGCAGTTCGTTGAGATACTCGTTCTTCCATCGCGAACAAAATTCGTGGTGTAGCAACTTCAGTCTTTCCCATCTCTCTATGCAATTTAAATATTTTTCGCTACAATTTTGCTCCGGTAGAGCAAGAAGAGGGTCACCAATAAGAAAATGTTCTGGGGTTAGGGACGGTAGGTCGTTTGCATTTCCCGAGACGGGATATTGGCCTTGAGTTAAGACAAGACTCTATTTTTGCTAAAAGAGTGGAAAACTCTTCGAATGTAAATTTATGGTCGCCTGCGATCTTACGAAAATGTGTCTTAAAGCTTTTGACGGCAGCCCCCCAGAGACCACCCATATGTGGATCTCCAGGTGGAATAAATTTCCATTCGAGTTGATGATCTTTAAACCTCTCAGATACATTTGAGGAGAAGGTTTTAAGGAACAACTTAAAGTCCTTTGCGATAATCTTACTGGCTCCCACGAAGTTGGTGCCATTATCGGAATAGAGAACCTCGTCGAGAAATGAATCGGTTTAGAGCGGCTAGGAACGAAAGAGTGGACAGATCGTTTGTTGCTTCCAAGTGGATTGCTCTGGTGGCAAAGCACACAAAAACGCAGACATATCCTTTAGAGATCCTGCAAGAACGTCCCAAAAAGTTCTTTATTGAAAAGGGGCCAACAAAATCGAGGCCGGTGTGAGTAAATGGTCGAGAAATTGTGGTTCTTTCCGGTGGTAACGCGGCCATTATTTGAGTACGGAGTTGTCTTTTATGAATGGTACCGATTTTGCATGTACGTATGCATTTCTTAACGAGGTTCTTAATCCGCGGTATCCAAAACTCACATCGTATCAAATGGATAACAAGTTGCATGCATTGACAACTTATGATTGAATTGCACAAGAAGCTTAGAAATATGACCTTGATATTGTAATATGATCGGAAATCTTTCATTGTCACATAGAGTAGAGTTAGGTAATCTACCATTAGCACGAATGATTCTATCAGAGTCTATCATTGGTGTGAGACTTAGGAGAGGACTTTTCTTTGATATCGGTTGTCTTCTAGTGAGAGATAAATATTCGCTTGAAAAATATGAACTTTGAGTAAGATGAATAATGAACTTTTTTGCACGCCATAATTCATCCTGAGATATAGCAGTCGATTTATAAACGAACTTGGTTTTGAATCGGGGATTGATTCGTTTGAAGAAGCGTAATACAAAATAAATAACATGTAGGGTCTTAGGCCAAGATGAAAATCTTTGAAATATTATATCTGCGTTATGAGATAGGGTGGTTAAGTTAGCTTTAATGGGTCTAGATTCCATATCTTTATCATCTGGTTTTTGAAATAGAGAAATAGGCCACGAGGATTGTGGTTGACGAAGCCAATGAGGTCCATTCCACCACAAGCTACTGTTCTGGATATCGATAGGTGACATACCCCTGGTGGCTAAATCAGCGGGATTGTCCGATGACCGCACATGCAACCATTTGGAGTTAGGGAGAATTGATTGAATTTTGGAAACGCGATTTCCAATAAATGTTTTCCAAGAATATGGAGGTTTTTCTAGCCATGCTAGAACGATGGAACTGTCAGTCCATAGCTAGAGTTCGTAATGTGGTAGATTTAACTGCGAAAGGACATTTTTAATTAACTTGGATAAAATCACGGCACCGCAAAGTTCGAGTCTAGGTAGCGCAACTAGTTTAACAGGGGCTACTTTACTTTTGGCGCAAAGCAGATGAGAGGACCAGCTTGTCTGTACTATGCTGAATACGTATATACAAGGTAGCTGCGTAGGCTCTCTCGGATGCGTCACAAAAGCCGTGAACTTGATCCACGTTGTTTGGGGTATATTGATCCCAGCGAGGAACTTGTATTGTTTGAATGTTCGGCAAGGCAGCCGAAGGGCAAGGCTTAAGGGGTGTGTCCCAAGACGTCGCATCTTGCCAAATTTGCTGCATGATGATCTTCGCAGTAATTATTATTGGCGCTAACCAACCTGCAGGATCAAATAGTCGAGTTATGACTGATAACACAGCTCGTTTGGTAATCTGATTATCGCGTCTATCGAATGATGCAAAGAAATGGAAGGAATCGAGTTTGGCGTTCCATTGGATTCTTAAGGTTTTACTAAAGCTTTTATGATCGAATTTAAGGAAATCTTCATCATAAAGATAGGACTGAGGAATATGTTGTATCAGATCGATTGCATTAGATGTCCATTTCCTTAAAGAAAAACCTGCTGAGTTTAAGGCCATTGAGAGTTCTCTTTGAGCATGTAAGGCTGAGGTGAGATCGTGCGATCCCGACAGAACGTCGTCGACATAATAATCGTTTTTCAGAATAGTAGACGCCACCGGAAATCTATGTTGCACATTGTCTGCTAATTGCTTTAATGTTCGGATGGCGAAATAGGGTGCGCATTTTATCCCGAAGGTGACGGTCTTCAGCTCATAGTCCTAATAATATGAACTAATCTGATGGTTTCTTGTTATTTCATTGGAACTTTCGTAAAAGAAAGGGTCAGCGAGTTCAAAATCGAACTCAGCTGGTAGCTCTTCCATGCTAAGAGTACATGAGGGTAAGTTGCCTGTGAGGCGTTTCAGGACAATGGCATTGGTAGTCAGGGTAAACGAATTTAAATGTTTTGATCCCAAAACTAGAGAACATAATTTCGAAGATGTTATTGTTACAACTGCACTCATACCTGAAATATCAGCTTGAATGGGTATTACAGGAATGCGTAACCTTCTCTGCATTTCTTCTGATATAAAACTTGCTTCCGAACCAGGATCAATTAGAGCACGCAACGTAAACTTACTACCGAGATGATGAATTTCTATCAAAGCAGTAGCTATGAGAATGCGTTTATTGTTTTGAGCGAAAAAGGATTGAACTTGAAGAGGGTTTGCTTCAGTAGTGGACTATAGTTTTGTAATAGGTGTTGGAAATGATACAGAGTCTTGTATATTAAAAGAGGAGGAAGTATTACGACATTGAGACTGATGAGGAAGATGTAAAAGAGTGATGTTTCTGTTTGCAAAGTCACGTATGAATACTTTGACAATCTTTCTCAAAATGAGTTGAAGCAAGACAATTTCGGCAACACTTTAAGAAATTGACTTTCGAAATCCTATTCGGAATAGATAGTTCCCAGAACTTTGTACAAAATCGAAGAGGATGAGAAGATAGACATAATTGACAAGTGAGACTATTGGCCTTAGTGTGGAAAGAACGGTGATTCTGCTTTTGTACAGGGACGAGTTTATCCGTCGGCGCTCGAACCGTATTGGAATCTTTGACGTCCGACACTGATTCCAGTATCTGATACTGGTTTGTTAAAAATGAGTCCATTTCTGACCATGCGGCAAGGTCGAACACAAAATCACTAGGACTGGATCCCATGACTGAGTCGCCACTTCGTACGATTTTAAGATTGAAAGACAATCATTGATATCACTTTGAAGTTTTTTGATATTCTTCCCAGATGCGACACTTATCACGGGTAAATTAAAAAGAGTTTTCAATTGATTGTTTACTAGAACTCTTTTATTTTCATATTGTTTAGACCAGGAATACCAAGCGAGGTCAAAATTATCAGCGGTAAGAGGAAATTTACACACAATACTGTATGCTTCACCTTTGGTCTTAGCACGCAAATGAAATAATTTTTGCACTGCCCATAACTTTGGATGATTAATATATATGGCTGTAAATAAATCTTTAAATGACGGCCAAGTGAGATAATCACCATAAAATATTTCGGTGTCGCAAGGAGGTACTTTTATGCAAGCCGAAAATGCGGGGTTCATTTCATTCATCAATCAGAATCTGATTGAATTTTGTTTAGGGTACCGTTGGAGTCAAAATTTAATCAGTTCAAGCTTTCGAATTAAATCGATAATCTCACTTAAACACGTAATGTATGTGGCTGACGACGACCGATATTTGGCTTTAATGGCCTCTACATCTTCTTCAGATACCGAATTATTAGATTTGAAGCAAAACACATATGATTTCTTTATTTCACCCCACAATTCCTTTAACTCAGTTTTGGAGGCTTCCAATGTGACTGGGGTTTGATCAGCCACTGGGATATCTTGAAAGTTATTTTGGAATTCAGTCAATAGGTCAGTGGACAAAACAAAATCGTCTAACCCGATCATTTTCAAGAGTCAGGTATGGGAATACTTATGGGAAAGAAAATAACACTATAGAAACAAACTCACCCTGATCAAAAAGCGCGATACGCGATTCACACAAACTTGATTTTCGTTTTATATGTTTTATAATTGCGACTATTGTTCTACTTCGCTGGAATATAATACATGAAATTTTTAAACAGATTTTATCTTACGTATTTCACACGCGGAATATTCTACTTTTCTACAAAAATAAACTATTGCACTGATCGGAAAGCATTTCACGTACTTTTTGGACACTTGTCGCTGTTAAGTTACTGCTCCGATTCTCTTCCTCAGCACGTGGTGGGTGATAACCGATGACTTATGACTGAGTGGCGAATGTATGTATGAATTTTCAGTGCGTTGTTTTTTCTTTTGATGATACTTAGCGGGTGTTAATGGCGATCAATTAAAGGGAATGCTGTACTTTTATGTGTGATAGTACTTGTATGTCCGTGAAGTTGGATTTCGGTGGAGAAAGATGCAGGGAT
Source organism: Xylota sylvarum (assembly GCA_905220385.1). NCBI lineage: Eukaryota > Metazoa > Arthropoda > Insecta > Diptera > Syrphidae > Xylota > Xylota sylvarum. Next base: position 61,413,464 of record LR999957.1, on the reverse strand, counting down.
CTAGAGGTGCGTTGATCGAAGATCGTTTTGATGATAACGGAGTGCTCTGCGATATACTGGAATCCTGCAGTGTTGTCCGGTGAAATTGATTGATGATCGTGGATTTTTTATTGATGAATTTTATTGGTGGATGATCGGGATTTAGCGATCGTGTATTGAATCCGTGTAAGATGTAGGAATCTTACGAAGTTAAATTCAATTCACTTATTGAGTTGATAATTTGGATAATTATCCGGCTCGAAGGACCAAATGTTAGGGTGCTGGAGTTTGCACCCAGGTCGCTGGTTTGAAGGGGTCCTCGTGAAGGAGTTTCCGTAGGAAAAAAAAATGAAAAAAGTCAGATCTTAGAATTCTGTACTTTATTGCTTAATGTATAGCTAGACAGGTCTTACCTCGTGGAGGGTTGGTACAAGAAGGAAGTTATTAGTTTTTGGGAAAAAGGAAATATGTAGGTACTTAGAAAATACTCTAACAGTGATCTACTAAGGCAACCTCTTACATCAAACTTTTAAATCTGTTAGAACACGTCGATAATATAGTATTGTAAGTTTACACATGAACAGATATTATTAAATTCATTAGGCAAATAATTAATCTGTCGAAGATCAAGCTGAGCAAGAGTGTCAACAAATTCACGCTCATAATCATAATAACCATTAAAGGCTAAAAGACTAGAAACATCAGAATCAAAAGACCAAACTAAATTAGGTTAAAGTCTCCAAGTATGATAACATGCTGATGATCATTTAAGTTATTTAAGATGAAAGAACAATTATCAATATGAGGTTTATATAATAAATACGGACTCCTAGGTAGTATATAACTTACAATTAAAATAACTTCAGTGACAGGATTAAATATTATACTAACAGCTACTTGGTCAACATCGAAAGCTGCAACTGGTTGAGGTAGCTTAATTTCATCACAACGCCATGAGGATCGTCCAGCAGCCACCACCCCTCACACAATCGGTAATAGCGGAAGACCGGGTTTTGCGGAAGACTAAGTATTGTTCTCTATCGAACATTTCTTCATTGTGATGGTTTTCATTGAGCTAGGTCTCAGTAAAAACAATGACATCGTATTGACCAGATGAATAGAAAAGGAGAACTTCGCGCAACTTTGTACGAAGACTGCCAGTATTTTGGTAGTATAAGTTGAAAGAAGTTAAATCCTTGAGTTTTTTGACTGAGGATTCTTGTTGTTAGGCCTGTTTACGAATTCTTTGACAAGCATGTCACTAGGCCAAAAGCCAGGATTAACCAGTAATTTCCCAGTTTGTGGAGGTGATATCAGTTTAAATGATGAAGATAAACGCCCAGATAGGTTATCTGCTGTCACCCTATGGCATCTTATGTTGCTAGTATCTACGCCTTTCGACGCAATGTACTCCATAATATCAGCAGTCTTTGTACCATATTCGATACGAGATAAAAATACTATGAAAGGCGGCGGTACCACTTTAAGAGAGCAGCCAGTAGGAGCTCCAGTCAACCGCTGATGTACATCTTCCGCATCCTTGCTGGTAGACTCCTTACTAGTAGTGTTGTCAGGAGGTAAGGAATCGATCAGCGACTTTTCGCGCGAATTAGATCGCAGAGCTCTTTTTACATGAGGAGGTTGCAGTTGATGAACTTCATGAGGTATATCTAGAACCAGGCTAGAGCAGTTGGATCCCTCAGATGTGTGTAAGTCGGTGTCAGTTTGAAGGTTCGGTGGTTGAAGCTTTAACACTGTTTCAACCAATGGTGGAATTCGCAAAGATTTAGGTGGTTGAAGTACAGGGTTTGAAGAATTCAGTTGACCCTTGATGATATTGGAACTTTGCAGCACAGGTCGCTGATTATCATCTAGTTTCTCCTGTTGGGTAGACGGATCTATGCTAGAAAATCCTTCGACTAGCTTTTTTGCACTTGAGACATCAAAGTTGAATACGTCTTGTATTTATTTCGGAAAATAACTGCGATAGGCAATAAAACGCTTTCTGAAGCTAAATAATTTTCCAATGCAGGACGTCTGGCGAAATATTCCGATGCTTCTCGCAATAAAAGCATAAACCTGGAGTAGAAATGATTTTGTCTATATCCTTTCCTTTAAGATCAATGCATTTTGCATGAGCAGTTTCAAGGCAAATTTCGAACGAAATATCTAAATCATGTGTTTTTTTACAAATGTAACAATCTGGGTTACTCATTGTTTTTATTTTATAAATAAGAATATGCTGAGATGGTAACTCTGTTTAGGCTTTTAGCAAGTATTACAACCAAAAGCTCGGCTCGATGATATGGTCGAAGAAAATGATGATATGTGGTTTAAGGATAAGATCACAAAAATCGTGTTGTGAGTATCAATCTTGCACCAGCGGCAGACATAGACTAAGAATTGTACTCACACGGACGACAAGGTAAGAAGACCTTTAATATCCTGATGGAAGAAGATGGAACGAGTATTCACTCAAATGCAGGCATGATGAACTTGCCGGTGTATGGAGAGAGAAACGGGTGTAATGTGGTGAATATCACTCTTGCATTAGCGGCAGAACATGCACTAAAAATTGTACTCACGCGGATGACACAGTAAGAAGACATGTTGAATTCTTGATGATGAAGGAAGACGGAACGATCCTCTCGCTCAAATGTAGAAATCACTCAATAATACAGCAAAAAAAATGTCAATGTACTCTAATAAGAATTATCTAACTTTAATGAAATCAAAAAAGAGAACGAGGAAAAGAACTTGCGGATAACTCAAACCATGAAACGAGTTAAAATGGTTCGAATGCAACACAAGTTAAGTTTAGATTGGATAAATTTTGAAGATAAGACGATAATGAAAAGGGAGCTGAAACTTCGTCAACTAACTATAGTAAGGATTCACTAAATAATTAATCTAATTAGCTAGGTTTTAAGAACTTTGAACGTTGTCAATCTGGCAGACGGCAGTAGACATGCTTATATCAATGATTGTTATGCATGTAGTTTAATAAAATCATTTTGATGTTAAAGTATATAGAACACGTGGTATCACGACCGTGCGCATTTGTAATTCACCGGAAAATCTCATCTCTTCAAATTTGACGGTTGGGGAATTCATTTATTTTTTATATATAAAACATTTAGTTACATATATATTAAATTTGACAATTGTAACAAAAATAACAAACAAACTTTTTGGGGAATTCATACTTAGGCTTGAGGGTTCCGCGGCGCAAAACAAATTTGATATAGTCAGTCATTAATTTAATAAACCTGCCCATGTTCATATGTACATACATATAATATACTAAATATACCTTTTTTACTTTTATTTCTATTTTCAGATAGAAAAACAAGATGGATTGCCGAAAAATATTTGTCACCGCTGTTTATATCTTACGGAATCATTTTTTGCATTTCGTGAAAACGTTAAGCTCTGTGAAGTTCAGCTGCGAACTCATGCAGATGAAATGAGAGTGAAAGGTGGTGAACTGAAAGCTAACAATATGAAGCAAGAAAATTCCGATAATCGTTACGAGGGAATGAATGGTTTTCACGGCTTTGTACCAGATGAAAACTGCGAAATTACTGTCGTCGACCCAAACCAGGAGTATGAAAGTTCTGATGATTGTTTTTCAATGGATGATTCCGATACCGAATGTCCCAGAAACAAATGCATTAATGGTTTGATTCCACGGCCTGAGGGAATACAAAATGAAAGCGAAGTAAAACCTGAAAGCGTTGCCCAGACATTACCACAGAATTCAGGAGAAATCTCATGTGAACCGAAAAATACTTTTCTTTGCCAATACTGTGACATGGCGTTTACGGCACAAATGGACTGCGATGAACATGAATCCCGCCACGATGCAGCCAATCCTTTTATATGTAATTTTTGTCCGTTCCGCACAGTTAACAGACAAGTTCTTATTTACCACATAAAGGAATCGCACGATAACGAGCGTCCCTATGTCTGTGCCTTGTGTAACAAAGGCTTCTGCCGTCGATCTGATCTAAAGAAACACACAATAGTACATACCGGCGTCCGACCGTTTTCATGCCCTGTGTGCTCAAAGAGTTTCTCTCGCAATACAAATCTTACGAAACACATGAGAATCCATAGCGGTGTCAAACCACATGTATGCCAAAAGTGCCCACGATCATTTACTACATCCGCAGATCTTGTACGCCATCAACGAACTCATATGGAAGTAAAACCCCACAAGTGTATAAAATGCTCAGCTTCGTTCACTCGGAAGGATAAATTACAAAAACACTACCTCTCACACTTAAGGAAAGAATCTGAATTAATTTCGTTCAATGGAGAATCTCAAAAATCACCGTCTGAAAATATAGTAATTCCACTCAATCCATTCGTTGAAATAAAGCAGGAGAAAAATGAGAACCAGCGTGAGGTACAAGTGGGATACAATCCAGTCGGAACGTTTGCTTCAAAAGAAGCATCCAGTTTTGGGAATAGTTTACTAGCTGCCCAATTACAGAGACCTCAGGCTGCGATGCAAATTCGTAACAATCAGCCAATAGTGCCAAAATCGAATGTGAAAGTTCACATTTGCAATATCTGTTCTAGGACTTTTACAAGGAAAAGGGAATTCCAACGCCATCAAGCTCTTCATTTAGACAGTTTGTATAAATGTAAGGTATGCGGTAAGAACTTCAACCGAAAGGATAAACTGTTTCGCCATGAAGAAATTCATCACGCAGAACAATACAACTGTAATCAATGCAATATTAGTTTTTCGAAATTGGAAGCACTTCAAATGCATCTTAAAATCCATGAACTTCATAAATCTGTACCTAAGGTAGAAGGTGGTTTACCTTACTTTGGTCATATGCAGGAACCACCTCCCATGGCCCTCGGGTTTTATAGTGAAATCAAACCCGAAGAATGAAGTGTTATTTACTACATGAAGTTTTTTTTATAAAGTATCATATAAATAAATATATTAAATAGTTTTCATAATGTTCCATATTTGTGTTTTCGTTTTGAACAATTTATTTTTATGATTGATTACCATTCTTTGGACAGCTATTCTACAGACCGGTTTACTTGATTAGGCCCACCCAAAATTCTTATCCAAGATACAAACATTAGCATCAAGTAGAAAGAGAATCTTATACAGTACGAATTCGATTTACGCAACTAATAGAAATCAGGGCAGTTGCAATAACCGAGATTGTTGCACCTACCGGGTAGTATTTTTTTAAACAAAAATGTATAGTCAAAATAGCAGTTCTTCTGCATTAAAAATAACAATTTAATATAATAATAAAACATTTTGGAAACCAAAAGCAACGCTTGAAAATTTTATTCAGAAAACGAGAGGTTAGACCATTACAAAAATTAACATGCACGCAGGCAAAATTATGCGTCTTTTATAAAAAAAAATTGATATTTTACACTGAGTTTTTTTGGACTCTATATTTTTTAAAACTGCGATCTCTTATTTTTTGTAGGATTAAAATGTCCTCTACTTGAATATTATTTTCTTCCGCCCATTGTAGACACATGCTGAACGATCGAACTGCAACTTCCGTTTTACCTTTTGGTAAATGAAACACAAGAAGTTGCACTAATCGAGGTAGCTTTTTTGAAAGTTGCACTTATAGAGTCAACCAATCCGATGATTTTTGTGTTGCGAAAATCGAGGAGTTGCGCAGATCGAGTGTTACGTAAATCGAGTTCGTACTGTATACATATATAAAACAAAGTCGGGTTAGTTACACCATTTATAACTCAAAAACTGCTGGACCGATTTTTATGATCTTTTATAAAACATCGGAAAAATTTATGAAGAAAATTCATTTTCTCATACATTTTGTATGGAACGGCTTTAGGGGCGGGTTTCTAATACAGGAAATTAGCAATACTTTTTAGTTGATTTATTCCTTTTTCACAAATATAAATTTGTTTTTGTGAGGAAATGAAAAATGGGGGCGTTGAAAAAAACCATATGAAATGGTACTAAAATCTCCAAAATGCTGCAGCAAAATCAGTTAATTTTAGTGTTATGTTCTTAGAAAAGTGCTTCAATTAATAAAAAAATTTCATCACTGCATTTGGCAGAGGGCGCCGTGGCTCAAGTGGTTAGTGCATTGGACTATGGAGCGAGGGGTTCCAGGTTCAATCCCCAGACAACACCTAAAATTTCTTGGTTGTGCATTATGGCCACTTCGCAAAAAATTTAAAAAAAATATTTTTATATTTAAAATTGGCTCCGAATAACACGAATATGCTAGTCCGGGGTGGGTGGCTCGCTTCGCTCGATAACAGGGTTTTCACCCTTTTGTTCCCAGTGTTTAGACGCTCACGCGACAGCTACAACTTACCGATTTGTAATGAAACCGTTCTCTAGCCACACGTAGAGTAGCAAATAGTTGTTAGTATTGCAAAAACTTTAACACATTATTTTGCATTGCCTATTTCTAGGCAAGAATTAATTCCATGCCACCAACTTTTGCACATATTCTTTTGTATTGCCTATTTCTAGGGAATTACGAATATACCCGTCATTTTTGAGAATTATGACTACTGTTTATACCCTATCCTAAGGGTATATTAAGTTTGACACATAGTTTGTAACATAGAGAAATAATCGAGATAGACCCTATAAAGTATATATATTCGTGATCAGCATCAATAGCGAAATCGATTGAGTGATGACCGTCCGTCCGTCCGTATGTCACCGCTTTTTGGGCCTTAAATTTTGAGCTAGGACGATGAAATTTCATATCTGGGTTTCTGAGAAAAAGATACAGTACAAGTGTAAAAATTTTGAAATCCGCCCACTGCCACGCCCACTTTTTCATAACTTCATTAAATTATATGAAACCGAACAATTTTGTTAAGACCAAATATTTAGGCATTCAGACTCCCTACAATCCACTCATACAAAAGTTTTGGCCACGTCCACTTTTTGGGGGCGTTTGCATCATAAAACCGATTTTTGGGCCTTAAATTTTTAACTAGGACGCTGAAATTGCATATCTGGGCTTCTGACAAAAAGATACAGTAGAAGTGTAAATTTTTTTAAATCCGCCCACTGCCACGCCTACTTTTTTATAACTTCACTAAATTATATGAAACCGAAAAATTTTGTTAGGTCCAAATATTTAGGTATCCTACAATACATCCATAGAACAGTTTTGGCCACGCCCACTTTTTGGGGGCGTTTTAATCAAAAAACCGATTTTGATAAAATTTTACATGTAACATCCTCGAACGTTCGAGGTTATAGCCATATTTGAGTACGAAATGCAATTTGGCCACGCCCATTTTATAGAGAGGAGGACAGGGTATCAGACAATCCGTTCCAAACGGATTGTAGTTTTTCTGTATGTTTTTTTATTATCTTTATTTGTTTATTTATTTTACAATTTTAAAACAAAGAATATGTTGTTAGAAAGCGGAAATTAAAGAGAAATTGCTACTTATCTGTGAATAATACCTCGAAAATGCGTTCAGTTTGGAGGTATTTTGGGAACTTCAAATGTTAATAACTTTGTTAATAATAGTTTGCGCGCAAAATAAATTTCATATTCGTGTTTAGGTGCCCATTTTACATACATATGAAAATATTTTTTTCAAATTTTTTGCGAAGTGGCCATAATGGAAAGCGGCCCCAATTTCTTTCACGGCCCCACCTCTCGCGAGCGTCTGACAAACATCCGAGAGTAAAAACTGTCATGAAAGCTTCTCAAAACAAAAAATTGCCGTTCGGATCCGGCATTAAACAGTAGGCCCCTTCATTCGGAAGATACTGGACATCTCTCCGCCTGAGATTGTATGTCCTACTGGCCTTCTTAGAGTCTATAGCTAGCTTTTTCCTGATGTCTTCCCTAAGCTGACTAAACCTACTCTCTAACTCAGACATGACTAATTCCCTACCAGCTGGATTCATTTCCCTATCTCCTATGCTACTTTCCCTATCTAATGACCTAGTTTCCCTACCTCCTATATCTGTTTCCCTATCTTCCCCAGCTGAGTTCATACTACCTCTAACATTTGAAATGGTCCTTTTCCGGCCGCCGGCGCACTAGAATAGAATAGACCTTTAGGTGGCAAAAACTAAAATTTAGAATTTGGGCTTTGTCTTAAACTACGTTTTTTCAAATATGATAGAGAATTAGAAATGAGAAAAAGAAGATTCATTTGGGTCACGTGATCTTCAGCAGATCGTCACAAATGGAGCATTTCTTCACTTTTGCATCGAGTGCGGACATATTTTTTTGTGTTATTGGACCAAAATAATTTTTTTTGCCATAAAATTAGTAAGCTCAGATGTGATTTTTAAGTTTTTAGTTAAGAAAAAAAAATATTATTTTGTTGTCTTAATTTGTTGTTGAAAATAAAAAAAGTGTAAAAAAGATGTGTTATTTTTGCATTTATCTGAAATCCTTAAGCTTTAAGTTGTGTTAGCCGTGAGTTGCCGCAAAGTGTTATATGTCGTTGTGTTCAGTGTTTTGTCTATCAGAATCTATAATTTGTGTTTGCTCTAATTTGCTCCCTTTTGTGTAGTATATATTTTTGTTGGTAACGTAACTCTCGAAAAAAATAGAATTTTTTTTGTAAAATTTTTTATTATAATTAATTTTAGGCCGAACAACTTCCAAAACCTTGCCTAGAACAAGGCAAGACCTTCACAATATAATGAAGAGTTCAAATTGCTAAGGATTGGATAGCCAATAAGAATTTTTAAGGCAAAAAGTTGAAAGACAGGTTTAATGCATTGGAAGTTTTGAACACAACATTAATAAAAAAATTAGCGATTTTAAATCAAAATTTAAATCCCGCTGGGATAAAGCTTGTCGAGTAGAGGCACGGTTCTTAAAAAACAATAGTGTTTGGCTTAAGCTTTAGACGCCCATTGTCTTTACCTATACATGCTCTGCAAACTTTAAACGTGGTCGTCCGAGAATTTTGTTTGAACACGGATCAGACAGAAGAAAACGACAAAAAACTGAAGAGCTGAGAAAATCCTCGTCTCTTTCTGAGTTGGCATATGCAACTGAAATGAGTTTGAGAGCTTCTGGACAGTCGAGGGTTGCAAAATTAATTCGCGAAATTACCACCATTCCAAGTCATGCTGAAAAGTAAAAAAAAACATTAAATGAGTCCATTGAAGCAACTTCAATGACTGGAGAAAAAGCATTGGCAATGATTATTGAAGCAAATCTGTCCCGGTTTCAGTACGAAATCATAAAGTCGAAAGCTCAAAAAATTTTCCCTTACAAAATTGTTCAGGAGTGTAAAAAACATTGCTACCCGGAACCTGAAAAAATAAGTATTTCGGAGACTTCTGTAAATACAGATTTACAAGGTTTGCTTAACTTGACGGTTGAACGTTTAATAACTGTCCAAAAAGACGTGGTCGATTTCCTAAGCCCCGAAGAATTGAAAAATGTATGCTTATACTCTAAATGGGGCTTTGATGGAAGCTCCGGTCACAGTTGCTTGATGATTCAGTTGTGTTTATCACATGTCATTTGAAATTAATAAGAGTGATGAAAATTTGTAAACTGTTCTTTGTACTTATACCTATATATTATAAAATACATAAAAACACTGTCTGATGTGTTCTCTATTAAGAAAATTAATTAAATTTCATTTAATTTGGTTCTTGAAACTCATGCATTATGTAATACGAATTAAAATTTTTACTTTTTTTCAAGATGGGCGTTTTAGTGGGCGTGGCCGTAAGTATCTTCGACAATATGTTTAGAATGGCACCAAGAGTAATCATGCCAATTTTCAACTTCTTAGCTTTGTTGGTAGATTTAAGAGGCCTCCACCCAAAAAATACGAAAAAAGCGAAAAATCAGCAATCGGTAACCGATTTAAATGGTAGTTATCACATATTAAAGAATAGAGTTCAATCTGCAATGTGCTCGACCAGATTTTTGAAAAACTTTTTTGTTGCTGTAATATTTGAAAATTCCGGACATAACTTTCGCTTTTTTGCATAAAATTGTAAATCGGTTTACAGTTTTACGATAAGAAAACGTCATTGACATAATATGATATTGGCCTCTTTGGAAAGGCAATGAATAGATCTCCAATGTGATCGACCAGAATTTTGAAATTGCCCTTCTTTTCCGAGACATTAATGTTTGAAAATTGATAAAATTAGTCAAATTAAACAATGATTTTCATGTAATATTTTCAATATTTTCAAACTAAATTTTCGATGAAATGGTAAAGGGACATTCCATGTATTGGCTACAAGAAGAAATATGTTACATTCAACTCATAGTTACGAAAAACCACTGCATTTCACATGACTCCATTTTAAGACAAATTCCATTTTTAGCGAGTACAATTCAGTTTTTATTTCAAATTTTTGTCGCTAAAGCGTTCATTTCAGAAAAATATTAGCTTCGATTTCGAAAATATTTTATTAGGGTTTAGTTGATTGTGCAAAATATGAGTACGGTGTCGGTGAATGTATTTGAGGTTCTAATACTTCGTTGTTTGTTGCGAAAGTATGTATTATGTGTTTACATATATTCATTGAAAATTATTTTTGAACTCTTAAAGAAATGTGTTTTTTCATATGAATATTGGATATAAATTTGATACAATATTTCTAATGAATTGATTGCAATATAAAAGTGACTTAATGTCTTTATCCTTCTTTGCGAGAGTTGGCAAAGTTAAAGTTAACTTGGTGAGAAGTGTGTTTCCTCTAAAGTGGACATAATCAGAAACGCAATACCTAATAAAGACATTGATTTCTGATATTCTAAATATTAGTTAATATGTTTATGTACGTAGATTGCAAATCAGTACTAAACCCTTTCAAAAAGTCTTGGCATTCTATCTGTACTGTAAGTACCTAACTCCGAAACTGGTAAATAGACAGTTTCAGCATCGTCAAAGTTTGCGTACGGGGAAAGTGATTTCCTTGGACCTTCGAAAGAAATACTGTGTTACATATGGACTGTATAAAAGCCCAGATAACATATGTAACATAAACTACAGCGGACCTTCAACATAAATGGAGTCCGATTTGCTTCAAAATGATTGTCAAAGAAAATGGATTTTAATAACTGACAATGCTGGAGATAGCAGCTCTTACCAAAAATGGTTAAAAACAATACATATGACGGACGACGAATAGCAAAAATTGACTGCTGCAATCAGTTGATGCTAAATTTTCGTAACAAATTGGCAGCTGTAAAACTATTGGTAATAGCTGCAAAACAGGGCTCAGAGGCACTTTGAATGCAAAATTAGAAATGATTAGGAAGGATATCTTAGGCGCTATTGAGTTCAGAAGATATGAACGTTTATTAGAAGCTAAAGCTATAGAGGCGGTTAAAAAAGATATGTACTATGTCATCAATCATATTTTTGTCGACCATGATAGCTGTCCATCCTGTGTAACAAGAAAGATATCAATTTAATTCCAATTATGAAAAATTACGGCATTTATGAGATAATTATTTTTACCTACTAGAAGAGTCGTTATGAAAACTAGATGTCTTTTGATATTTACTCCCACAACCTAGCTGAACATCATAATTCAATCATTGCCAAACTTTTTGGAAAGAAACATATCAACTCTTAGTAATGGATATTCAAACAGATAGGGTCATTTTACTTACTCGTACTATGAACTCTTATAATACATAATTATTTCATTACAATATGTGTATGATTGGTATTATGTAAACAATATTTTGTGATTATTCCTGGACAACAGAAGCATATAGTCCAAGGTTGCATAGAGAAAACTTTTGCGAATAATTGAGGCGGTTAAAAAGAAATAATTATTAACAAAAAGAAGAACAATTTTGAAAGTATACCGAAACGGCAGAATTGTTTTTAGATTAAACTGGGCTAATACCGGAAAAGATGTTGGGTTCCAATCAGCTAGACATGAATTCCAACGATATTATTAAAACATACAGAAAAGCTACAATCCGTCTGGAACGGATCGTATGATACCCTATCCTCCTCTCTATAAAGTGGGCGTGGCCAAATTGCATTTTGTACTCAAATATAGCTATAATGTCGAACGTTTGAGGATGTTACATGTAAAATTTCATGCAAATCGGTTTTTTGATGAAAACGCCCCCAAAAAGTGGGCGTGACCAAAACTGTTCTATGGGTGAATTGTAGGGAATCTGTATACCTAAATATTTGGTCTTAACAAAAATTTTCGGTTTCATATAATTTAGTGAAGTTATAAAAAAGTAGGCGTGGCAGTGGGCGGATGTAAAAAAAATTTACACTTCTACTGTATCTTTTTCTTGGAAGCCCAGATATGAAATTTCAGCGTCCTAGTTAATAATTTAAGGCCCAAAACTCGGTTTTGTGATGAAAACGCCCCCAAAAAGTGGGCGTGGCCAAAACTTTTGTATGGGTGGATTGTAGGGAATCTGAATGCCTAAATATTTGGTCTTAACAAAATTTTTCGGTTTCATATAATTTAGTGAAGTTATGAAAAAGTGGGCGTGGCAGTGGGCGGATTTCAAAAATTTTTACACTTGTACTGTATCTTTTTCTCAGAAGCCCAGATATGAAATTTCATCGTCCTAGCTCAAAATTTAAGGCCCAAAAAGCGGTGACATACGGACGGACGGACGGACGGTCATCGCTCAATCGATTTCGCTATTGATGCTGATCACGAATATATATACTTTATAGGGTCTATCTCGATTATTTCTCTATGTTACAAACTATGTGTCAAACTTAATATACCCTTAGGATAGGGTATAAAAAAAACTGGCATAGTAGACAAATTAAAAGAAAAACATACAGAAAAGCTACAATCCGTCTGGAACGGATCGTCTGATACCCTATCCTCCTCTCTATAAAGTGGGGGTGGCCAAATTGCATTTCGTACTCAAATATGGCTATAACCTCGAACGTTTGAGGATGTTACATGTAAAATTTTATCAAAATCTGTTTTTTGATGAAAACGCCCCCAAAAAGTGGGCGTAGCCAAAACTGTTCTATGCGTGAATTGTAGGGAATCTAAATACCTAAATATTTGGACTTAACAAAATTTTTCGGTTTCATATAATTTAGTGAAGTTATAAAAAAGTAGGCGTGGCAGTGGGCGGACTTAAAAAAAATTTACACTTCTAAGGTATCTTTTCGTCAGAAGCCCAGATATGAAACTTCAGCGTCCTAGTTAAAAATTTAAGGCCCAAAAATCGTTTTATGATGAGAACGCCCCCAAAAAGTGGGCGTGGCCAAATGTATGTTTGTATGAGTGGATTGTAGGGAGTCTGAATGGCTAAATATTTAGTCTTAACAAAATTTTTCAGTTTCATATAATTTAGTGAAGTTATGAAAAAGTGGGCGTGACAGTTGGTGGATTTAAAAAAATTTTACACTTGTACTGTGCCTTTTCTCAGAAGCCCAGAAATTTAAGGCCCAAAAACCGGTGACATACGGACGGACGGACGGTCATCGTTCAATCGATTTCGCTATTGATGCTGATCACGAATATATATACTTTATAGGGTCTATCTCGATTATTTCTCTATGTTACAAACTTTGTGTCAAACTTAATATACCCTTAGGATAGGGTATAATCAGTAAAATCGGTAAATTATAGAAAGATCGACTGTAGGACAGTGAAACAACAGAAAGTGTATGGAAATTCGCAAAAATATGTTGACTGCATCTATTTTTGGCCTAGTGTGCAAATCTAAAAAGTTTGAGAGGCATGCGAAAAGGCTAGCTCATCGGACTGAAATTTTTTCGACTACCATAATTCCCGTAAAGATGAATGCTGATGTTACAGGAGTGCAGCTTCAAGATCAGCTAGGCAAAACTATTTCAAGTTGTGGTATCTTTATAGATAAGAACAGTTTACTTATTTTTTGAGAGTATCTCCGGATGGTCTTATTAATAATATTGTTATCGAAATACTTTACTAAAGTAGGCGTGGCATACTGCAGTTTTTTTTAATTCTTACGATAATGTAGAAAGTTTGAGGATGTTATATGGAACTTTTCATTAAAATCAGTTTTAGATGAAAATGCCCCAAAAAAGCCACAAGTAATGTATGGGTGAATTGGAGACAATTCAAATATCTAAATAGTTTGCTTCAATAAAATTTTCAAGTAGAATAGTGAAGGTTTGAAAAAATGTGTGGGAATGGATGGATTTCAAAAATTTATACACTTATTCTGCTTTATAGACTTATATGTATGTAGTTATTGTTTACTTTGGGGAGAGTACGATAACTTTGGCGTCAAAAATTGATAACGGTTTTTTTTTACTTTACTTTTTTAACACATTTCAGAAAATTACTGTATTAATATTGCCTATATAAAGGTAATTTGATGTAAGAATAAAAAGCAAAACCAAACTAATTCCCTGCATGAGTCTATTTTGATAACAGCGATCGGATCAACTGAATTAAAAGAAAGTTAAAGCTTATTACTTATATTTCTTACTTGTTTGAAGAACTCAAAATACGTTACAAACAGAATACGTTACTACTGTAGTATGCTATAGTTGTTTAACGGTCGAAATAAATAGCCAAAATATGAAATTATTCATAAAATACGAAAATTAAATTTTTCATGTTTTGCTGTAAGGCAAAATTAAAATCGCATACACAATTAAAGCTCGCCCTAATACTAGCAAGGAAAGATATCTATACACTCCTACAATACTACTTCATTCATATTGTTGCCCAGCAACGCAAATATAAACAAAAATTAAACTTAGAACTACACCCTCCTATAACCAGTCAGTTTGCCACCGAGGCCAGGAATCATTGAACAAAGAGATATTAAACTTTCCCGGCACTTTCCAGGTGCCTACAAGCTATTTCACGCATATTGTTACATTTTCACGCACATTTGTTAGAAATTCGTCTCTTCACCCCTGAATCCGTCTATTCACCGCTAAACACAACAAGAATGGGTCAATTTCACAACAACAACGAGTGAATTTGACGGGCGATGACAACCGAATTATGAATTCATGGAAGGAGCGGGAAAGTATTTTGGGCCTTTTCGCTAGATTTAAAAAATATTTAAATTTGAATTCTCCGTTAAAAGACGAAAAGAATTTAAATTTCATCGGTTGACCGAGAATGTAAAAACCAAAAACTATGTTTTAAGATTCATTCTTGATTAAATCTTCTTAAAATCGTGAAAAGAAGAAAAATGCCATTAAGCAAATTGGGAACCGATTGAAACAATTGTTAAGATATTAAAAAGAATAGAAATTGATTTGAATTTTTATAAATATGTACATGTTTCAGTATTTCAAATTATCGCAAATAACTTTTGTCAAAAGTTTTGGATAATATGTGATACTATCTTCTTTAAAATTGTAACAATTGGATGAATACAATTGAATTAAACACTGATTTTCATGTATGTAATTAGAAAAATGTTTCCAAAAATATTTAATGGCACAAAAAAGGTCTCAGATAAAGTAGGAAAACAGTAGTACGACTTGTTGTTAGTGTAAATTCTGTTTATAACAAGTTCATGTTTCGGCTTCTACAGCGTTCACATATATCGGAACATTTTTATTTCCGGCTTCGATAATATTTTATTAAAGTTCGGTTGATTTTACAAATTATTTATTTATTTTCTAGGTTGCCGATAAAATATGTTAACTCATCATTAGAATTAATTTAGGCATTATTTTTTGGAAATTGTATTCAATTCTCAAGAAATCATGTCAATTGCTTAAGTAAAATTTGTTTTTTTCTGGGAAAATTGAATTGAAAAGTAAATAACATTATTAAGGACAAGTCAGTCAAAAAGACGAGACCGATAAAGGACAATATAAAAATTGCCAAAGAAAGTGGTGCTGGTCAAAGTACAATGGAAAAACCACCACTGGTTGACGCGAGATCGTACGCGTAAGTCGCGTCACACGAACCCAATTCAAGATCAGCCACAATAGATCCGGTATATCAACTATTATCCGTGATATTGGAAAAACTTGAGGAGCAAACCAAGATTAATCAAGTCATATTTGACAAATTGAGCAAGCTCGAGACCAAACCTCGCATGACAAACGACAAAACATGAATATGAAACAGTTGCTCAAGATACTAACATGGAACGCAAACGGCCTTCTGAAAAAAATCGACGAACTAGAAGTATTTCTACGGAAAAACAGTATTGATATATGCCTGATATCAGAAACCCACCTAAAAAAGGGACCTGGACCCAAAATAAAAGGATACAGTGATTATCACGCACATCATCCTTCGGAAAATGCGAGAGGCGGATCTTCTCTTTACATCAAAGACTGCATCAAGCACTCCGAAGACATGAAAATAGAACTCGACTCTATGCAAATAAGTTCAGTCTCCGTAAAAATAAACCACTTAGATTACCACATTGGATCTAGTTACTCCGGGATATAGGCTAGTAGACGACGACCTCGTTCGCCTCTTTGAATCACTCGGGCCTAATTTTATCATCGGTGGTGACTTTAACGCGAAACACACCTTCTGGGGTTCAAGATGTAATTCAACGAAAGGCAGGCTATTGTACAAAGTCAGCATGAAGCGTGGTGTGAAATTTTTTTCGACGGGAAAGCCAACGTATTGGCCAACTGACAAAAATAAAATCCCTGATCTCGTCGACTTCTTTATCGCAAAAGGGCTAGCTAAAGATCTGACGGAAGTCGAAGAATGCTATGATCTATGCTCAGATCACCCAGCAGTCACTTTAAAAATAGGTGGAAATCTAGATACGAAAGAAGGACCGCCCAGGTTAACTAGTAACAAAACTAACTGGGACGCCTTTAGAAAAGACTGCACGGAAAATGTTGCTTTAAATGTGCCGCTAAAGACACCGATCGAAATAGAAGACGAAATTGACAAACTTGTGGAAGCCATTCAGAGTGCAACGTGGAAAAACACTCCTTTCCGGAAGACAGTAACACGGAACAATAAAGTTAAATTCCAACCCGAAATTGAAGACCTCATACGAGAAAAGAGGAGAGCGCGCAAGAGATGGCAACAATCCCGCGCGCCCCGAGATAAAACTTATCTGAACTATCTTTGCAACAAATTGAAAAATGTGCTGCATGATTTAAGAAATCGCGAGACTTCTATTTACCTCGAGGGCTGGACTGCTGAAAAGAGCTCAAATTATTCACTATGGAAAGCTTTGAAGTCCGTAAGGAAACCCGTAATGCACTCGCCACCAATAAGGAAAGTTAACGGCGAATGGGCAAAAGAAGACAAGGAGAAAGCGGAATTATTTGCCGAGCATTTAGAAGAAACGTTCAAGCCGTTCGATGGACAACCATTGATCGAAGACCCGAATGTTAACACGGCACCCGACAACTTTAAAGTAAAAACCGTATCCTTGTCCGAACTTCGAATGACAATAGGAAGGTTGAAAAATAACAAGGCTCCAGGATATGATTTAATCACTGGCGAAATTTTGAAGGAGCTACCAACAAAGGCGTTAGTTAAGCTGCTCTACATTATAAACGCTTCTTTGAGACTTTTATATGTTCCAAGGCAATGGAAAGTCGCCGAAGTCATTATGGTTCAGAAACCGGGGAAATGTGCAAACGATAAGAAATCATATAGACCCATTTCGCTTCTGCCGATAACATCTAAGGTCTTCGAAAACGATTAGGTCTTTGATTAAACGATTACAACCAGTAATTCAAGAAAGACACTTGATCCCGGATCATCAGTTCGGCTTTCGGGTCAAACATTCCACAATCGATCAGGTGTATCGTATAACGAATGAAATTGAAGAAGCTCTAGAAGCGAAAAAGATATGTTCTAGCGCTTTCCTTGACGTATCGCAAGCCTTCGATAAGGTATGGCACGAAGGTCTAAGGTATAAGCTAAGGCTAATTCTACCGAAAAAATTGTGTAGAATACTGGGATCTTACCTTGAAAACAGGCTCTTTCGTGTTAGACACGGGACCGAATACTCACAATTCAAGGAAATCCATGCCGGCGTTCCGCAAGGAAGCGTACTCGGTCCAATGCTGTTCCTGCTCTACACAAGAGATATGCCAAAAGATGAAGGGACCGTCGTAGCAACGTTCGTAGATGATACGGCTATCCTCGCAACGGACGAGTCAGTCGAAGCATCAACGGGTAAACTACAACGGGCTCTAAACAAAGTATGCGAATGGACAAAGACCTGGCGAATCGTCCTTAACGAGACCAAGTCAACGCATGCCAATTTTACGTACAAAAAGGTAAACCACTTACCTATTTCCATTAACTCGGTACAAATACTATACGCAAATGAGGCAAAATATCTAGGAATGACCCTAGACGCAAAACTTAAGTGGAAGTCACACGTTAAAAAAAAGCGCGACGAGCTAGAAATCAGACTAAGATAAATGCATTGGCTACTCGGAAGATACTCGAAGCTAAGCGTATATAACAAACTGCTTCTTTATAAGCAAGTGCTAAAACCGTCTTGGACATATGGAATACAACTTTGGGGTTGTACGAAACCAAGCAATATGGCTATATTGCAAACATTCCAAAACAAAGCCCTACGAGCAATCGTGAATGCTCCATGGTATATAAGGAATAGTGATATTCACAGAGATCTAGGAATTGTTACTGTGAATGACGAGGTAATGAACTTTGCTCGCAAACTTCGTACTCGTCTTTATGCTCATTGCAATAATGAAATAATCCGTACTATGGACGTGACAAACATCGAGCGCCGACTACAAAGAACAAGACCATTCGATCTAGCGCCGTAACTTGTAACTACTTAATCTTCCTTTATATAATGTATTTTCTAATATCAAAAGCGTAATCATATTATTGTTCGCAGACTTTATTTTACTTTTTTTGGAGAACATTTGTTAGCACATGTGCATATAAATGTACTGGGGTTAAAATAGTTTAAATAAAATTATAAGCAAGTCTTCTTACGAGTTACTTATAAAAAAATTAAATTAAAAATTAAATTAAGCAATACCTATGTACATGTGCATACATATATACACATATTGAACATAAACTAGAATTCTGCATAACGTGTGCCTTGAAATGAACACTGCATCAGAATCAGTCCAAAAAAATTTGTAAGCGTAGACCTTAATAAAAACATTACCGTCACTTACATCAACGAGCTAAATTCGAGCGTTTTGCAATTGTCCTACCTTTGTCAAATACTAATGTTTGTTTATTAAAATCATCTACCTTTTACCTTTAGCGGAGCTACCAACATTACATATACATATATACGTACATATGTTTTCCTAAAGTTTCTAACTCGAGATGAAACTTATACATATTTAAGTAAACGAGAAGGAAATGACAGACATTTAACGATTCTGTTAATACACATTTATCTATTTCGTAATATACATAGATATATTTCCATTAAATCAAAATTCGCTGAAAAATAAAATCAGTTTGACTAAAAAATAATTTCTTATTTAAGAAAAACAGTCGTTTTGATTTATTCAATTCGAAAAACAGTCAATAATTAGTTTGAATTGAATTTTTGATTTTAATTTTCTCGTTTTGCATTGATTTTTCAGTATTCTTTCCAATGCACAATATTTCTATTAAATTAATTGAATGCTTCCGTTTTATGCGAACATATCCGCTGGCGTACTTACTCCACCTCTAGGGATTGTCGTTGCCAATGACTGACAATAAGACTTTTTGGCAGAAAGTCATTAAAATTTATTGTTTCACCATAGCTTATGATGGGATACATTCAGCCAAAACTATTTTTCAGTGCTGACATCTGTTGATTCTAGTTTCACAGACGAGGAGCGAATTACAACAAAAGCAATGTAAACAAATGGGTTTTGAAACAAAGGAGGGGTAAAGGTTTAATATCTCTTTTCTCAATGATTTCTGACCAAGGCAAATACTGAAAAATGTATTTGAATAGAATATTTTCAAACATTTTAATTTCGAAAAAAAAATTGTCTAGTTTATATTTTAACCCACTGGTTGTTCTCTAAACTACGTCTATCTTCGACACTGAGTTCGAACTTTTGGGTGGAGGCCTCTTAATGCCAACTTTAAGGGCATTCTGCCCCATTGTGCGGCGTAAGTAACCATTTCCCTACCAAAATTCGCGTAATAAGGGGAGACATGAAGTACGTCATGTTCGGAAGTACGGATACTACATGCCACCTTCGCGAGGTGTGTATCCCAGGTCCGATGATTTTCCGAAACGTAAGCGCGAAGTGTGGTTTTGATAATCTGGTTAATCCTCTCGGCAGGATTAGCCTGCGGGTGGTAGTGGGCAGTGAATTTGATCTGTGAACCATAAGATTCACAGAGGGTTTTCAGTTCCTTACTCCGGAACTGAGGGCCGTTGTCGCAGATAACAGTCTCGGGTACGCCGAATAAAAGAAAAGCGTGGTCCTCAAGATCCCTATAAACAGAAGCCGCCGTCGCAAACCTAAGGGGGAACAGCAAGGGGAACTAGTTAAAATAATCGACGACGACGGTTAGAATGTTCACGAAACCCCTACTCGACCTTGGAAGCGGCCCGACTAAATCGACACAAATAGTCTCCCAGGGATTCGAAATACCTCTCCGTTCAACCATACAACCAGCTGGTTTGTCGTTAACTGGCTTCACACTTTAGCATACCCTACAATTCCTAACATATTTGGTAATATCTGACCTCATCTTAGGCCAGTCATACCGAATTCCTACTCTCGCAAACGTTTTGCGTACTCCCATGTGCCCTTCTAATGGGTTGTCATGGCATTATTTTAAAATCCTAATTCTATCTACTTTCGGAACTACTTTCTTCCACTCTGAACTATTGTCATGAGCAACCACATGATTTGCCCTAACAAATTTAAACAAGATTCCCTTATCGACCCTCCAGGCCGAAAAAGCTAAAGGGTTCGACTCTACCGTCGTGATCATCTTAGCGATCCAAGGATCGGAACTTTGCTCTTCTATTTCCGCTACAACCGCAACGTTCCTAGAGAGCATATCGGGAACTACATGGTACTTTCCCTTCCGATGCACGATTTGGAAATCAAACTGCTGAAGCCTAACCGCTCAACGCGCTAACATACCGCACGGATCTTTTAGATTGCTCAGCCATACTAGGGAGTAGTGATCCGTTACAACCGTGAACCGACAACCACAATACAGCCAACCATTCCTTCTCCGTGGTTGAATAGTTGTTCTCGTTCCTATTCAACGACCTACTCAAATAGCAAATCACCTTCTCACCATCATCAAATGTCTGACTCAGTACTGCTCCAACCCCATAGTCCCCGAAGCGTCTGTTTGAACGATAAACTTCCGCTCGAAATCCGGACAGGTCAGAATCGGGGCAGTCACCAGACACTCCTTTGCCTTTTGGAAACTCCCCTCGCACTCCTCAGACCAGATGAACCTACTGCTCTTCTTCAGTAAGTCGGTCAACGGCTTTACCAAAACTGCTAAGTTTAGTATACATAAATCTCCTGTACCAGGATACCGTGCCGACGAAGCTCCTAATTTCTCTAACATTCCTTGGTGCATTCATTCCCTAACATTCTCTGGATCCACATGCAAACCATTGCGATCCACTACATACCCTAAAAATTTTAAAGACGACCTACAAAAGTTAGACTTCTCCCCACTCACTTTCAGACCTGCCGCACATAATCGCTTGAAGACTTCTTCCAGGATTTCCAGATGTTGTTGGAAATTATTTGTGACAATAATTATATCGTCCACATATACAAACACGTGCGGTTCCAAATCGGCACCAAACAAAGTGTCTATAAATCTTTGCCATGTCGCCGGTGCATTATGCAGACCGAAGGGCATTCTCTTGAACTGAAAGAGTCCTCGGTTTGGCACTGTAAATGCAGTATACGGCTTAGACTTCTTTTCTACAGGGATCTGCCAGTATGCGGACTTTATGTCCAACGAAGATAAATACTTGGCATTCCTGAGCTTGTATAGAGTGGCTGAAATGTATGGGAGAGGGTAAGCATCTCGCTCAGTAACTTTGTTGAGCTTCCTATAGTCCGCGCAGAATCTGAAGGACCCATCCTTCTTCTTGATCATGACTATAGGAGAAGCCCATGGACTACCTGACTTTTCTATGACTCCGTCCCTTAACATATCCTCTAACTCTTTATCTATGTTGCGTTGAACCACAGGCGATACCGGATAATATCGCTGCTTGATTGGTTCAGACGCCATCCTAATCTTGTGTTCTACCATGTGTGTGCATCCGATCCCCTCAGGCATGTTTTGGAAAACCTTTTTCACAAATCCGGTTAGTTGCCTGTCTTGTGTCTCATCCAACTCTGATCGTTCTTTGATCGTCGAAATCGTTTGATCTTAAATCCGGGACAATTTCCAACCTACTCAATTTCTTAGGCGCTCTTGTCCTGTCGACGCAAGAGACCGATTCCCATTTCCCGAATAAAATCTGCAATCCCTACGAAGAACACCTACCCTACCACAACCTAAATATTTCCTAGGAGCGGAGCAAGAACTAGAAAGATGACCCTCTTGATTGCAGTTGAAACACCTCAACCGTCGAACAGGCTGAGGGTTTCGGTTTGCAACCACCGCAACTTCCGGTTCCTCGACTGCTACATAAGCCAAGTCGGGTTCCAACAAGCTACAAGAACGTTAAGTGGGACGTGCAGCAAAGGAGTCGACATTGGCCCAGACCACCTCCAACCTTCTACCTAATGCAACCAAATCCGAAATGGACTTGGGGTCAGCCAACCCGAGTTGTGTCTGGTAAAATGGAGCCAGATTCCGCTGCACGATCCCAAGCTTTCGCCCCTCGCTCAGCGGTTCAGAGAGCCTACCAAACATGTTGGTAGATTGTTGATCTTTTATAAAACATCGGAAAAATTTATGAAGAAAATTCATTTTCTCACACATTTTGTATGGAACGGCTTTAGGGGCGGGTTTCTAATATAGGAAATTAGCAATACTTTTTAGTTGATTTATTTTTTTTTCACAAATATAAATTTGTTTTTATGAGGAAATGAAAAATGGGGATCCCGCGTACGTTTGAAAAAAGTCATATGAAATGGTACTAAAATCTCCAAAATGCCACTACGGATTCAGTTAATTTTAGTGTTAGGTTCTTAGAAAAGTGCTTCAATTAATAAAAAAATTTCATCACTACATTTGGCAGAGGGCGCCGTGGCTCAAGTGGTTAGTGCATTGGACTATGGAGCGAGGGGTTCCAGGTTTAATCCCCAGACAACACCTAAAATTTCCCCACCTCTCGCGAGCGTCTGACAAACATCTGACAACACTGTCATGAAAAGCTTCTCAAAACAAAAAATTGCCGTTCGAATCCGGCATTAAACAGTAGGTCCCTTCCATTCGTGTAAAGAATATAACACGCACAACACGAATGGTTGTGAGAAGCTATGTAGGTCCCATGGACCTGTCGCACAAAAAAAAAATTATTTTTTTGTTTTTTAGGCTATTTTAAACAAGAAAAAAATCAACAAAAAAATATTGCTAATTTCCCATATCAACCTCAACCGTATTTGTTTTAACATTTTCATATTTTCAGATCCAACTTATGTATATCAACAAAACATTATTTCTTCTTTTCAAACAGAATAACCGAGAAGTAATCATCTTCAACATATTGTGGCATTACGCAATTCAATGAAAAACATACAGAAAAGCTATAATCCGTCTGGAACGGATCGTATGATACCCTATCCTCCTCTCTATAAAGTGGGCGTGGCCAAATTGCATTTTGTACTCAAATATAGCTATAATGTCGAACGTTTGAGGATGTTACATGTAAAATTTTATCAAAATCGGTTTTTTGATGAAAACGCCCCCAAAAAGTGGGCGTGACCAAAACTGTTCTATGGGTGAATTGGAGGGAATCTGTATACCTAAATATTTGGTCTTAACAAAATTTTTCGGTTTCATATAATTTAGTGAAGTTATAAAAAAGTAGGCGTGGCAGTGGGCGGATGTAAAAAAATTTTACACTTGTACTGTATCTTTTTCTTGGAAGCCCAGATATGAAATTTCAGCGTCCTAGTTAAAAATTTAAGGCCCAAAAATCGGTTTTGTGATGAAAACGCCCCCAAAAAGTGGGCGTGGCCAAAACTTTTGTATGGGTGGATTGTAGGAAATCTGAATGCCTAAATATTTGGTCTTAACAAAATTTTTCGGTTTCATATAATTTAGTGAAGTTATGAAAAAGTGGGCGTGGCAGTGGGCGGATTTCAAAAATGTTTACACTTGTACTGTATCTTTTTCTCAGAAGCCCAGATATGAAATTTCATCGTCCTAGCTCAAAATTTAAGGCCCAAAAAGCGGTGACATACGGACGGACGGACGGACGGTCATCGCTCAATCGATTTCGCTATTGATGCTGATCACGAATATATATACTTTATAGGGTCTATCTCGATTATTTCTCTATGTTACAAACTATGTGTCAAACTTAATATACCCTTAGGATAGGGTATAATCAGTTTGACAACCCTCTAGTGCATTTTTATACCCTATCCTAAGGGTATATTAAGTTTGACACATAGTTTGTAACATAGAGAAATAATCGAGATAGACCCTATAAAGTATATATATTCGTGATCAGCATCAATAGCGAAATCGATTGAGCGATGACCGTCCGTCCGTCCGTCCGTCCGTCCGTATGTCACCGCTTTTTGGGCCTTAAATTTTGAGTTAGGACGATGAAATTTCATATCTGGGCTTCTGAGAAAAAGATACAGTACAAGTGTAAACATTTTTTACATCCGCCCACTGCCACGCCTACTTTTTTATAACTTCACTAAATTATATGAAACCGAAAAATTTTGTTAAGACCAAATATTTGGGTATTTAGATTCCCTACAATTCACCCATAGAACAGTTTTGGCCACGCCCACTTTTTGGGGGCGTTATCATCAGAAAACCTATTTTGATAAAATTTTATATGTAACATCCTCAAATGTTCGACATTATAGCTATATTTGAGTACAAAATGCAATTTGGCCACGCCCACTTTATAGAGAGGAGGATAGGGTATCATACGATCCGTTCCAGACGGATTGTAGCTTTTCTCTGTTTATTTTTCACTTAGTAAAAATCACGTGCGTGTCGCTTAACTTACCATAAAATGATAAGTTATATGTATGTTCAGAATTTACAAATAACCCTGTATTCAAGGGAATAGTTCCAGGAATCAAAATCAGAAAACTATTTTTCATTCGGACTATTTTAGTCATTAGAATTTTGTTAAAAAACTGTAACGATTCATATGTGAATCAGCATGCACTATAGGGTTAAGAAAAAGAGTTTTTATGTTATTCAATTCAGAAAAAAAAATAATATTTTAAATTGAATTTCTGATATTAATTTTTTCCTTTCACATTGTGATGCACAATGCACAATATTTATAGTAAATTTTAGTTTAATGCTTCCGTTTTGCGAACACATCCGCTGACGTACTTATTTCACCATTAGGGAATTGTTGTTGCCAATGATTGACAATAAGACTTTTGCTCACACGTATTCACAGACAAGAAGCGAATTACAACAAAAACAATGTAAGCAAATGGGTTTTGAAAGGAAGGAGGGGTATAAGTTTAATATCTCTTTACTCAATGATTTCTTATCCAGCTCCGACCTCTAAAGAGAGGACGGAGAATAAAAAGGAGTAGTGGCTTGGATTCTTATTTGAACAATTTGGCTCTCAGTTGGGAGAAATGCCATTTTCGTAGTTTTCGCTTATAGCACTATTGTGCTTTACTGATTTTTGAGTAAAGAAAAATTAGTTGCTGGATTGGGTTTCTGTGGGGTTTGTCATTTAATTTATACGTCAATGGACCTTGAAACAACGCAGCTGAGCTGATCCAAAGAAAGTAGTATATTTTCTAATTACATACTTATATAAGCTACGTATGTACATAGTATGTAATATAAGCAATAATGGAAATATAGCCCGAGACCAACCAACTGGAGTATATATGTAGCTTTATGATCAATATTGAGAAATGAGTGTTTCAGTCATGTTTTTGGTAATATTTCGCAAGCCACATCTAAAAATGTTCTAAACTCATTGCGGTTCAATGTAAAAGTTCACTATGCTACCTATAAAAATAAATAAATTTTTGGCGCGACAGGTCCATGGGACCCAGGGCCTAGCTTCTCACAACCATTCGTGTTGTGCGTGTTATATTCTTCACATGAATGGAAGGGGCCTACTGTTTAATGCCGGATCCGAACGGCAAATTTGAGAAGCTTTTTCATGACAGTTTTACTCTCGGATGTTTGTCAGACACTCGCGAGAGGTGGGGCCGTGAAAGAATCAATCTGGGGATTGAACCTGGAACCCCTCGCTCCGTAGTCCAACGCACTAACCACTTGAGCCACGGCGCCCACTACCTATAGTTTTTATTAAAATAAGTTAAGTTATCCGCTATCACAATCCACAAAAGTTCCAAAGTGAAAATGTAAACTGGAATTACGAAAATTCCATTTCTGACGTATGGAAGTGTCACTTAACATGTTAGTCAATGTTGCGTTCCAAATGCAATGCCTAACATGTTACCCCTAACATATTAGTCCCTAATTTTTGGAACGAACCCAATCTTCGACATGCAGGAAGAAATGGTTCAAGTCATAAATTAACAATATTAGATGGTCAACTTCGAGGGGGTCTCTCTTTCGAACCCACAAGTTTTGCCCGTGGGTGAGCAAGAGTGTATGCGTATTTTGCCTGCAAAATCAATAATACACTCTTACTTACCAACGGGAGCCACAACTGTCATATATGCGCAGCCATCTTCGACAAAAAATGACAAATTGTGGAGGGGATGCTGTGTCCAATAAACAACCACCAAAAATATTCTTCGTTTCGTGGTGAATCTTTTAAAAGTACGTTATATTTAAAATAGTTAAATTCAAAATGTAACGTATGTTCTAATCATTTGTACTTAATAAAAAACTAAATTAAAACATTCAAATATAAATATAAACATACATATTTTAATTTCTTCCATTTTGTTTTTTGAACAAACAACAAGTAGATACGTTTATTATATATTTTAGGTCAAATATAAAAGAAGGATATGTGTGATTTAAGGACATATGTGTTGAGATGGTGAACGCAAATTGTTGTGTTATCTTTAACCTGCATATCTTGTTGTCTTTCTCTTTGTTTTATTCTTTTCCTTTTAATTTTGTATTCTGGCTTAACCATCTACAGTTATTTTTTCATTAAAGATTAAGAGAACAAAAGGTTTCGCCCAGCCTTTTCATCTACACATAAAATTTGAGAACTAACAATTTATTCTCCTGTGAATAATTTATACATATATGTATATTGTACATATACGTACTTTAAAGCAAACATTTCTACAAATCAATAAGCACGTAAGCGAACAACAACCCAATCCAGTACGAAATTTGATACAAATGTAGAATAATAACACAACAGAATAATAATTACTTATATAAAATAATTAAAAATCTAAATATCCATTTTCAACAATTTCGTAATTACATTATACCAATTTGTTTATTTGTGTAAGACACGTTTCATTTATTTATAAAATAAAGATATTGTTTTAACATCCTAAACTCCCCACTGCACTTACAAACACACCCGCAGCGGTTTATCTATCTACCCTATCCTAAGGGCATATTAAGTTTGATACATAGTTTGTAACATAGAGAAATAATCGAGATAGACCCTATAAAGTATACATATATATCCATGATTAGTATCAATAGCGAAAACGATTGAGCCACGTCCGTCCGTCCGTCCGTCCGTCACCAATTTTTGGGCCTTAAATTTTGAGCTAGGAGGATGAAATTTAATATCTGGGCTTTTGAGAAAAAGATGCAGTACAAGTGTAAACATTTTTGAAATCCGCTAACTGCCACGCCCACTTTTTAATAACTTCACTGGTTCAAGTGTTGATTTGAATCGAGTAGCGTTTTTACACGATCGCACAATTGACTACAGCTCGCATCGGTTCGTTGGAATTGGCCCAACGGAGGTTGTGTGCGGCCATTGCAGTACATTGAAGTTCGCTGGAGATACGCCTGTATTGTGCTGTCTCAATGACAATGTGAAATTATAATTTTGATTTTCGTACTTTTATGAACTTAATTCATTTTGAGTATTTATTCTATCTTAATAAAAGAATTAAATTCAGCTAATAAGATAACACAACATATTTTGATTCTGAGGCGGTACGAAGTTCGCCGGGTCAACTAGTTTAGCAGTAAATATGAATATATGGACATGACACATGACAAAGAAATTCAATGCTTTTCTTTTTAAAGTTTTTTGCATTGGTTCTAGGCCTACTTTTTGAGATAAGGCGTAACATATGGAACGGCAAATTGACTGAAAAAGTGGGTGACATTTCATATGCAATAACTCTCATTCCATTTCCTGTTTTCACTTTCGATAAATTATGGACCGTGGTTTTCAAAGTATCTTTGTGATAACTTTATTTGTATGGAAAGGAAAACTGCAAAGAATGCTTAGATGCGAAAAATCTACAACAAAGAAAACATGAGACAGGCGTAAGAGCCGGCTAAAATCCAACCTCCGTATACCGAGTGTATAGTGTATACAAAATGAAATGAACAAAACGACAAGATTTATTACCCCAGGTGGCAGTCCAGCTTTACTGGAAAGTCCACCCTATTTGGCGATCGGCTCTACGGATTCTGGGGAGAGCCACTTATTGCAATCCAATGACTCTTTTACAAAAATTTCAATTGTACCTCGATCTCCTCCACCAATATAGAATAACCCCGGGAAAAGAAATCCACCGGGAGCGCCAGAGCGCGGAAATCGGGACTCAGCGCGTATTTAAAAGCTTTGAGGAAGAAAATAAAGCTCTTCGAAGCTTAATGAAATGGATCTACTCTATCAAGGTCTTAAAAGAGGTAGACTTATTAAAAGAAGAAAATAGGGTTCTAAGGGACACACATTTGCAAAAAGAACGCGAATGTATTCCACCACGGTTAGCTAGTCAGGAATACCACACTGAGGAGAAGAGCTAGCACGCGAAATAAATTCGGTCCCCTAGAAAAGACCTAGTTAAAAACTTCTTTACAAACTTTTCAATTTTAGACTTCATACCTGGAAACCAATATTGCATTTATGTTTGATTATAAGTTATAAGTCTTGTGTATTCCTAGATAGGCCATATTTTCATGTATAGATCGAATAACATTGTTTTCCATTTCCCGAGGAACATAAAAATACAGTTGACCTTTCATGTCTTTCCTATATACTAAACCATTATTAAAGTCAAAAAACTTTAATGTCTCCTTTTCCAATTTATTGCGGATTTTAACAATGTCTGGCTATACATGAATTTAGGGTTTTCTTATTTAGTGTCAAAGTAAGTGAGTTACAATCAGTGACGATCTTGAACGGAATTCCTTCCAGGCACACTCTAAAGCGACGGATGGCATATATAATAGCTAAAGTTTCCAATTCGAAACTATGATACCTTTGATTTCAATTCATTTATTGCGTTTAAACAGTTCTCACTCAATTCAAACTTGGTGTTTTGCTTCAATAAATCGTACAATGGCTTGACGATCTTTAAAAATTGAGGAAATAAGCACAGAGTCCAATAAATGAATGCAATTGCTTCAGAGTTTTTGGTAGTGGGTATCTACCGACAGATTCTTTATGATATGAGTTTGGTTCAATGTCCTCATCATAACCCAAATATTAAATACTATTATGACAAAACTTACGCTTTGGCAATATTAACTTAAGTCCGTATTTTGCCAATTGCCCTAGAACATATTTTAAAAGCGAGTGGTGCTCATCTAGTTCAGTTGTTGCCAGCAAGACGTCATCCGTATAGACTATCAGCAACCCCTTTGCAATATGAAAGTGCCCTTGAATATGAACGTGATGAATCTTTAAAAAACTAAAGGTGCGTTTTTGAGATCAAATGGCATCATGATATATTCGAATTGTCCACTGGGTTTGCCAATGTGTGTAGGGGTAACTTCCCGACCACGGAAGAACTACGTAGTTCCGAAACCTAAACAAGCCTCGGATATGGATGGACTTGCTGTTGACGACACCAGCAATCGAAATAAGGACAAAGACCTTCGGATCTGCACATGGAATGTGCGGACCCTTCACAGACCGCGTGCAACCGAAGAATTTTAACGCCAAGATAGGAAAGGAGGACATCTTCAGAAGGACGATTGGTAAGCACAGCCTCCACGATACCTCGACCGGAAATAGACTTAGGCTTATTGACTTCGCTGCGGGGCGAAACGTCACTATAGCAAGCACACGGTTTCCACATCTCAATATCCACAAGGGGACATGGCGGTTTCCTGATCATCAAACGGTCAAACAAATTGATCACATTGCGATCGACGTAAGCATGCCTAGGGTGACCAGATCGATGCGCACGAAAAAGAGGACACCTTCAAAAATCTCAAATGAAAAATTGAAGAACAAAAAAACAACCAAAATAAAAAAAAAAAAAACATTTTTTAATTCATAAAAAAAAAAAAAAACATCAATTTTAACAAATTCAAGTAAAATAAATAAGATGGTGTTGTGTTGAGAAGTGTGTGGGTCTTTTTCACACGTAATAATGAAAAACACTTGTTAATGAAAAGGAAGCTTAAATTTATTTACACAAAAATAGTATGCTATGATTAAAACTTAAAATTAAATACAGATGTACGTGAAGCGTGTTTCGCAGATCGTGGACGAAAAACGATCCATAAGAAAGGAGACCCCCTCAATTGCACCAATTACAGAGGTATCAGTCTCCTCAACATTGCGTATAAGATCCTATCCGCCATATTATGTAAATGTCTGAAACCCTTCGTCAACCACCGGATTGGGCCCTATCAGTGTGCTTTCAGACCAGGAAAGTCCACAATCGAAATCTTCACACTTCGGCAGATCCTGGAAAAAACTCAAGATATCCAAATCGATACTCACCATCTTTTCATCGATTTTAAAGCCGCATATGACAGCATTTATAGAGACGAGCTATACAGAGCCATGTCTAGTTTGGGTTCCCTGCCAAACTCGTTCGCTTGTGCAGGATGACGATGGAGAATTATTGCTGCTCCATAAAGGTCGGTAACGAGACCTTTGATGTCAAAAAAGGATTTAGACAAGGTGACGCGCTGTCATGTGATTTCTTTAACATCATACTTGAAAGAATTGTGCGAAACTCACAAGCCAACACCGGAGGCACAATCTTTCAAAAGTCTGTGCAACTACTAGCTTACGCCGACGACATTGACATAATTGGGAGAACAAAACGGGCTGTCATCACGCACCACTAGTATTGCAGCGGAGGCTGCCAAAATGCGTTTAGCGGTAAACGAGGGCAAAACCAAGTATATGCTGTCAACAAGAAGGGACACTCAACATCGACGAATTGGACAGAAGAGCTATAATTTTGAGGTAGTAAGGGACTTTGTCTATCTCGGCTCTGCTATCAATTCTGACAATGACACCTCGGCAGAAATAAAAGGAAGAATAACTCTTGCCAATCGCTGTTTCTTTGGGCTGAGAAGGCAATTGAGTAGTAAGGCTCTATCCCGAACAACTAAGGAGACTATATAAGACCTTGATCATCCCAGTCCTGCTTTATGGCACTGAAGCTTGGACTCTATCACTCGGTCGCTTCGAGAGAAAAATACTTCGCATAATTTTTGGTCCCGTTTGCGTTGGCGGGCTTTGGAGGAGGAGATTTAACGACAAACTATACGAGCTGTACAGCGACATCGACCTAGTCAAAAAATTTCGCATTAGTCGTTTAAGATGGCTAGGATATGTAGAGCGGATGAAGACAAATGCTCCGGCCCGTAGAGTCTTCGATTCCAACCCGGAAGGACAGCGCAGTAGAGGAGGACCTCGCCTTAGGTGGCGCGCACAAGTTGAAGGGGACGTAATGAAACTTGGGGTGCGCAACTGGAGGCAGTTAGCTAAGGACAGGGCTAACTGGAGGTGCTTGTTAATGGAGGAGAACCAAGTAAAAGTGGTTTAGGTAAAAAATCTTCCGAAACTATGAATAAAGACAAAATATTACATTTAACATAAAGTGAGAGCTTGCAATCAATTTTACCGTATATTTTGACTTTAGCTCCACCGAGACTATGAAAATCGAAAATAATTTGAAGATCGTTAACTATGTCAAATGATAATAGGTCTTTGCTAATGAAGCTGACCGGACTGCCACTATCAATCAGAGAAAGTGAAAGTGAAGTTGTGTATTTCATCGGTTATAAATTTGAGTGAATTTGGATGAATATATAGAAATCTACCGCAAAATATTGTACATACTAATCGTTTATCCACTATTGTTTCTTAATGGAGGAATTCTGTGGAAAATGCGATAGAGAATTTAGCCGCGGTGATAATTTTATGTTACCATGCAACGGATTTTTGTAAAAAATTATTTCACCGTACATGTTGCGAAGGTCAACTGTACTAGCATGATGTCAGAGTGCTGCAAAAGAATCGTCATCTTGGCTACAACTGCCTGAGCTGTGTTGATATGCGGGAAAAACTCGCAATCAGCATGAGCACTTTTACACGATGACTTTTTGAGTCAAGGGTTTTTTCATATTCTCTTTTGAAGACGCGCCGTACTTTTACACGATGACTTTTTGTGTCAGGGACTTTTTATATTTCTTTCTCCCTTCTTTTGCATTTTGCTCTGCTCCGACACACAGTGTTTTTGACACGAACTCAACGCTGAGAATACAAGAATAAAGCAACTGAAAAAAAACTACAAACAAGATAAAAGAGAACACGAAAAAGTCGCATAAATCCTCTACCCGTGCGGCTCGGTCTACCCCCGGCACTTTTCACTTCCCTTTACTACACATTCGAGAGTCGCTGACTCAAAAAGTCATAGTGTAAAAGTGCTCTATGAAGCTTTAATTGAATCGCAAAAATCGAAATACGACCGGGTAGTTGAATTTTTAACGAATTTTTAATGAATGTTGAAAAGAGACAAAAAGGCAAACTATTTTCTGAAGTCGTTAAGTCATCGGAACCATCCATCCTTGTTTTTCCAAAAACAAACAAGCATCGGAAGAAACAAGAAAGGAACTGAAAAAGAATACAGATCCCACTAGTATTAGTATAAACAGGGTGACCAACAAAATTGATGGGGGGTTGCAATTAGATGTGCCGATAAGGATTCAAGTGAAAATTAAAACATACAGAAAAGCTACAATCCGTCTGGAGCGGATCGTATGATACCCTATCCTCCTCTCTATAAAGTGGGCGTGGCCAAATTGCATATTGTACTCAAATATAGCTATAATGTCGAACGTTTGAGGATGTTACATGTAAAATTTCATCAAAATCGGTTTTTTGATGAAAACGCCTCCAAAATGTGGGCGTGGCCAAAACTTTTATATGGGTGAATTGTAAGGAATCTAAATATTTTGTCTCAACAAAATTTTCGTATAATTTAGTGAAGTTATGAAAAAGTGGGTGTGGCAGTGGGCGGATTTCAAAATTTTTTACACTTGTACTGCTTCTCCTTCTCAAAAGCCCAGGTATGTAGTTCCATGCTCCTAGCTTAAAATTTAAGGCCTAAAAAGTGGTGACATACACACAGACGGACGGACGGACGGACTGATACTGATCACGAATATATATACTTTATAGGGTCTATCTCAATTATTTCACTATGTTACAAACTATGTGTTAAACTTAATATACCCTTAGGATAGGGTATAAAAATGAAATAGAACAAAAGTTAAACAATTATGAGGTGAAGGTGCCAAACATGGTAAAACCAAAAGTGTGTGTCATGGGTATTGAAAACGATGAAGAAATAGAGCAAATAGTATGTAAAATAAAAAAACAAAACCCGGAGCTTACAGATAGTAACATGGAAGTGGTTAAGACTTACAAAAATAAAAATAAATGGAAGAATTTGAATGCAGTTATTGAATTGCACAGTGCTAGTTTTCATAAAATCCTGAGTATGGAAAAAATTAAATTAGGATGGGTAAAATGTTCCATAAGAGAGTTCTATGATCTCAAAAGGTGTTTTAAATGCCAATGATATAATCACAAGGCCAGTGCTTGTAAAAACAAAATGGCATGCATTGAATGCAGTGGCGAGCATGATTCGAAGGACTGCGTCAGTAGTGTAGTTAAATGTGTTAATTGTACAAAAATGAACGAATTATTTGGATTAGATACCTTATGTGAGCATGAAGCCACCGACAAAAGTTGCCCAGTGTATATAAGGAAGTTCAGAGTGCTGAAAGAACGCATCCAGTATTAGCAATTCACCTGCTGGTATTTTAACGCCCAAGGTCTAGTAAATAACTTCAATCAAATTGAAGCTGTGTCACAAAACTACAATTTTGAGATTATAGGTACATCAGAAACTCATTTGGTGGACGAAGTTAACAATAGTGAAATAAATTTGATAAATCATTCAATAGTTAGATGTGATAGTACCAGTACCCACTCGGGTGGAGTAGTAATTTATATTAAATAATACAGAAAAGGGCAAGAGTACGTTAACTTTGGCGCCAAAAATTGATAACGGTTTTTGGTAGAGGGGTTAAAAACAAGCATTTTTTACTATGGGAGGGGGGGTCTATCTCGCCCCGTTTAGGAGGTAGGGGGAATTTTAAAAAAAATGTCTTAAAATGAAAAAAAAATTATTAAAAAACAACGGCAGCACTAACAATGAAGTACTAGTGTTAGTGATTTTGAAAGCCAGAAACCTGTTCTTTAATCTAAAATTTAAAGTAAATAATTTATGTCAATAGTTTTTGAAAAATTCGCATGAAAACTCAAAATTTTGATAAAAAAAATGAAAAAAAAAAAGTTTAGACCAATTTTTTTCAAAATTGGGAAATGAAGTGCTAAATTGGCTTTTTGTGGTCAATGCCTATATTAATTCTGAATCGAACATAAAAAACCGAATGGTTTTATGTCTTCTAGTTTTTGAGAAAATTGAAAATTACTATTTTTGTTTTGTTTTTTGGCGGTGCCATGAATTTCAATATTCGGCTTTATTTCAATTTATGGAAGCGAAATAAAGACGAATTTCCCAAGTTGGAATCCAACTTTTGAAATTCGGCCTTATTTCACTTCCATAAAGTGAAATAAAGCCCATCATTGTCTGTGAAATAAGGCCGAAGCAAATGTTTCCACTTTGATAAAGCGACATTAGACCAATTTGGATTTATGTATGTCACTTATATGCATAAACAGTGCAATATGTACGACTCTCTGCTTGGAGTCACTGTAGGATTTGGGGTAGGTGCAAGGATAGTATATGCAGAGTTAGATGGATATAAAGAAACTGTGCATACAGCCAACCTCGTACCTACTCTAAATCCAATAGTGATCCGAAGCAGGGGGGTTGCAGTTGCATATTGCGCTGTTTATGCATATATGTAAGTCACATAAAGCCAAATTGGTCTAATGTCGCTTTATATGGGACGCCCGAAAACTTTTACTATGAGGAGTTTGAGAAAATAGTGATATTCACAAATTGAATGACTGGGACGCGGAATTCAATGCAAGTCTACCTCCTCATTGGTACATTCTGTGTAACGCGAAATGATTTGCTGTACTTTACTTTACTTACATTAATCCTCAAAGTGATATCACCGTAAATACCAAAAAACAAAAATCTCATAAGAAGGTAGTTTTAGTAATTTTGAATTTTCTCAAAAACTAGAAGACATAAAACCATTCGGTTTTTTATGTTCGATTCAGAATTGATATAGACATTGACCACAAAAAGCCAATTTAGCACTTCATTTCACAATTTTGAAAAAAATTGGTCTTAACTTTTTTTAAAATTTTTTTTATCAAAATTTTGAGTTTGCCTGCGAATTTTTCAAAAACTATTGACATAAATAATTTACTTTAAATTTAGGATTAAAGAACATGTTTCTGGCTTGCAAAATCGGTATAGTACTTCATTATAAGTGTTGCCGTTTTTTTTTTATATTTTTTTTTTCATTTTAAGTAATTTTTTCTAAAATTCAACCTACCTCCTAAACGGGGAGAGATAGACCCCCCCTCCGACAGTAAAAAATGCTTGTTTTTGATCCCTCTACAAAAAACCGTTATCAATTTTTGGCGCCAAAGTTATCGTACTCCCCCAGAAAAGCTACAATCCGTCTGGAACGGATTGTATGATACCCTATCCTCCTCTCTATAAAGTGGGCGTGGCCAAATTGCATTTTGTACTCAAATATAGCTATAATGTCCAATATCTGAGGATGTTACATGTAAATTTTTATCAAAATAGGTTTTTTGATGATAACGCCCCCAAAAAGTGGGCGTGGCCAAAACTGCTCTATGGGTGAATTTTAGGGAATCTAAATAGCTAAATATTTGGTCTTAACAAAATTTTTCGGTTTCATATAATTTAGTGAAGTTATAAAAAAGTAGGCGTGGCAGTGGGCGGATATGTGGATGGAGAAAATAATGCAGTACAAGTGTAAAATTTTTTGCAATCCGCCCACCGCCACGCCTACTTATGTGTGTTTTTATTATATATTAACGACTTATGTAACGTGATCCAACATTGTTCAATATCGCTTTTTGCGGATGATGCTCTTATGTTTATGTGCGGAAACAACGAGCCATTGATAATGGATCGTATAAATAGTGTCTTAAACGATCTTTGTAGTTGGTTAGCAAAGAATAAACTTAAAATAAATGTTAAAAAAAACCAAGTGTATGGTTATAACTGATCAATTCAAGTAAATATAATGAAATATCTCGGGGTTATGTTGGACAATAATTTGAACTTTAGTTACCATATAGACTATATTGCCAAGAAAATATGAAAAAAAAATCGGCTTCCTAAGAAGAATTCGTCAAAATATAACAACAATTTGTGCAATAAACATTTATAATAATACAATAATTATATTAGATCTCAGAATTAGATGAATACATACATTAGTTGTTAAAATTCTTCTTTATTAATATTATTTAATTAATTTTATTAATATTATTTAATTTAATTGATAATTATACATATGTATATGTACCTACTTAATAGTATTAAATATGCTAAATAAATATACTACTATATACTATAGGAAGAATAACTCTTGCCAATCGCTGTTTCTTTGGGCTGAGAAGACAATTGAGTAGTAAGGCCCTATCCCGAACAACTAAGGAGACTCTATATAAGACCTTGATCATCCCAGTCCTCCTTTACGGCGCTGAAGCGTGGACTTTATCGAAAGCGGATGAAGATATCCTTGGTCGTTTCGAGAGAAAAATTCTTCGTAAAATATTCGGTCCCGTTTGCTTTGACGGAGGAGAAGATCCAACGACGAACTGTACAGAGACAGCAGTTGTCAAAAAACTGCGCATTAGTCGTTTGAGATGGCTAGGATATGTAGAGCGACACCAGTGCTCCGACCCGAAGAGTCTTCGAATCACACCCGGAGGGACAACGCAGTAGAGGAAGACCTCGCCTTAGGTGGCGCGCACAAGTTGAAGGGAACCTGAACAAGCTTGGAGTGCGCAACTGGAGGCAGTTAGTGACGGACCGAGCTAACTGGAGAGGCTTGTTAGTTGAGGCCCAGGTTCACCCCGAACTGTAGCCTAAGTAAGTAAGTAAGTAAATATACTACTACTACTACTATTTATGAATTTTCCATGTTTCAGGTTTCGACTGCTGCATCGCCTAATTCACTGCTGATGCCGTTCACTGACTTCTTAGCGGGCTGTTTGCAGTCCTTGATCAAGTGGTCTTTGCTGCCACACCGGAAACACGATTCCACGGAGCGTCTCGGCTACTTACACTGGCTGGATATGTCCCCAAATTGTGAGCAATTGAAGCATTGGAAATCGTTATTAGAGTTGACTGACACTCCTGCACGTTGAACACTAGTCCTCGATGGGCGATCACTCGAACGCTTTTTCTTGTATTTTAACAGAAGTTCTTGGAGTTCATCTAAGTTTTTTGCAGTGTAGAGGATGGAGGTGTATGCGGTGTTGTCCCTTAATCCTTCAATCACGGCCTTGACTGTCTCCTTCTCTCCCAAGTTAGCCTGTGCAGCGATCTCCATCATACAGAGCATATAACAGATGATGTTCTCACTCGGCAATCGATGGCGCCTGTACAGTTCTTTATACACGTAGTTGGTTGACACGTTTCGTTTGAACTGCTTAATGAGTTCCTCCTTTAGATTGTCATAATTGGCAGCAGTCGATGTACGCAAAAAGATCAACGCAGTTAACAAACGGCGAAGGCACCTATGTACATTTCAAGTAGTCGTCTTGTTGACCACGTTCTCGAAATCCAACAGCCACGTTTTGATTGGATAAGCGTTGTCACCAGAAAACTTTGGGACAAGGGAATCCACTTCAACGATGGAAAGTCTTTGCAGATCCCTGGTTGTTTCTTCCTCCAGCTCTTCCAACTACTTCTGCAGCATCAACATCCTCTTCCATTGTCTAGATAGGCGATTTGGTCGTCTTTGTTGTCTTCACGTAAACCACGTGTACCGCCAGCGTCGTTATTCCCCCCATCAGCAGACACACCCTCGTCGACAACTTCGGTTTCGCAATGACTTCCGTGGGCATCTGCGGAGTCTAACAAACAACGCTATTGCGTCATGGTGGCAATAGGAGGATAATCAATGCCTCCTCTAAAGCTCTCACTAGGTCAGCTTTCATAGCTTTCTTCGCCATTTTATCAATCCGCACAATATTTAGGCATTTAGATTCCTTACAATTCACTCATACAAAAGTTTTGGCCACGTCCACTTTTTGGAGGCGTTTTAATAAAAAAACCGATTTTGATGAAATTTTACATGTAACATCCTCAAACATTTGACGTTATAGCCATATTTGAGTACAAAACGCAATATGGCCATGTCCACTTTATAGAAAGGAGGATAGGGTACCATACGACCCGTTCCAGACGGATTGTAGCTTTTCGGTATGTTTATACCCTATCCCAGGGCTATATTACGTTTGACACATAGTTTGTAACATAGAGAAATAATCGAGGTAGACCCTATAAAGTATATATATTCGTGATCAGCATCAATAGCGAAATTGATTGCGCGATGACCGTCCGTCCGTCCGTCCGTATGTCACCGCTTTTTGGGCCTTAAATTTTGAGCTAGGACGATGAAATTTCATATCTGGGCTTCTGAGAAAAAGATACAGTACAAGTGTTAAATTTTTTTCAATACGCCCACTGCCACGCCCACTTTTTTATAACTTCACTAAATTATATGAAACCGAAAAATTTTGTTAAGACCAAATATTTAGGCAGTTAGATTCCCTACAATTCACTCATACAAAAGTTTTAGCCACGCCCACTTTTTGGGGGCGTTTTCATCAGAAAACCGATTTTGATGAAATTTTACA
The DNA here is from genome assembly GCA_905220385.1 of Xylota sylvarum. Lineage (NCBI taxonomy): Eukaryota > Metazoa > Arthropoda > Insecta > Diptera > Syrphidae > Xylota > Xylota sylvarum. The sequence continues at coordinate 61,374,171 of LR999957.1, read as the reverse complement.
TAAAACATCCTCAAACGGTCAACGTTACAGGCATATTTAAGTACAAAATGCAATTTGGCCACGCCCACTTTATAGAAAGGCGGATAGGGTATCATACGATCCGTTCCAGACGGATTTTTGCTTTTCTGTATGTTTTATTCTTAAATTCCATTAGTTACAATTCGTTTGCAATAGTTTCAAATATTTATTATACCCTATCCTAAGGGTATATTAAGTCTGACACATATGTAGTTTGTAACATAGAGAAATAATCGAGATAGACCCTATAAAGTATATATATTCGTGATCAGCATCAATAGCGAAATCGATTGAGCGATGACCGTTCGTCCGTATGTCACCGCTTTTTGAGTCTTTAATTTTGAGCTATGACGATGAAATTTCGTATCTGGGCTTCTGAGAAAAATATACAAGTGTAAACATTTTTAAAATCCGCCCACTGCCACGCCCACTTTTTCATAACTTCACTTAATTATATGAAACTGAAAAATTTTGTTAAGACAAAATATTTAGGCATTCAGATTCCCTACAATTCACCCATACGAAAGTTTTGGCAGCGGACACTTTTTGGGGGCGTTTTAATAAAAAAACCGAATTTAATGAAATTTTACATGTAACATCCTCAAACGTTCAACTTTTTTTTTTTTTGAGTGCAAAATGCAATTTGGCCACTTCCACTTTATAGAAGGGAGGATAGGCTATCATACGGTCCGTTCCAGACAGATTGTAGCTTTTCTGTATGCTTTTACTGAACTACGACGATACCTTCGAACGTTTGAGGACGTTACATGTAAAATTTCAAAAAAATTGGTTTTAGGTGAAAACGCCCCCAAAAAGTCGGCGTGGCCAAAATTGATGAATGAGTGAAGTTAGACAATCTGACTCTTACAGAAAAGCTACAATCCGAAATCCCGTGCAACCCCCCCTGCTTGGAGTCACTGTTGGATTTGGGTTAGGTGCAAGGTTGGTATATGCAAAGTTACATGGATATAAAGAAACTGTGCATACAGCCAATCTCGAACCCAGTCCAAATGCAACAGTGATCCCAAGCAGGGGCAGCATGCCCCCCCATACATATTCCACGGTTTGTTATACAAATGCTATTCGCAGCGTTACATGAATTTTATCTATTTTTTTTATTTTGTTCTTATGCAAATTTTGGAATTATGACCTCCTAACCATATTAAATTGTGGATTATGTCCCACTTTAATGGGTCATAAGTCCACAATCGATTTGGAACTTAAATTTGGATTTGAAATAAGAGAACGCTAGACAAAACAAAATTATAACTTATCAAGGAAACGATAACTTATCAATCAGCGAAATTATAATTGTGAAATAATGAATGCAGAATATCTTAAGGTCAAATAATTGCAAGCCTAAATAAGAAAATGCGAAATAATAAATTGCGAAATCATCGTAGCGAAATAACAAAACGCGACAAAAAACATACAGAAAAGCTACAATCCGTCTGGAACGGATCGTATGATACCCTATCCTCCTCTCTATAAAGTGGGCGTGGCCAAATTGCATTTTGTACTCAAATATGGCTATAACCTCGAGCGTTTGAGGATGTTACATGTAAAATTTTATCAAAATCTGTTTTTTGATGAAAACGCCCCCAAAAAGTGGGCGTGGCCAAAACTGTTCTATGGGTGAATTGTAGGGAATCTGAATACCTAAATATTTGGACTTAACAAAATTTTTCGGTTTCATATAATTTAGTGAAGTTATAAAAAAGTAGGCGTGGCAGTAGGCGGATTTAAAAAAAATTTACACTTCTACTGTATCTTTTCGTCGGAAGCCCAGATATGGAATTTCAGCGTCCTAGTTAAAAATTTAAGGCCTAAAAATCGGTTTTGTGATGAAAACGCCCCCAAAAAGTGGGCGTCACGAAAACTTTTGTATGGGCGGATTGTAGGGAATCTGAATGCCTAAATATTTGGTCTTAACAAAATTTTTCGGTTTCAAAAAATCTATGCTATCGACATTTAACAACAACAAAACTATGCTGGAAATCTGAAACACCCTACTGAAGAAACTTTAAGCTAATTACCAACTTATTAAAAAAACTAAACCTAGATAAACTCATTTAATCCACTAAAATCTTTTGTCAATCATAGCCGAAAGCCCTGGCAGCTAGTGCTATACATATTGTATTACATTGTAATTTACTTACTTGTAATAAAAACATACAGAAAAGCTACAATCCGTCTGGAACGGATCGTCTGATACCCTATCCTCCTCTCTATAAAGTGGGCGTGGCCAAATTGCATTTTGTACTCAAATATGGCTATAACCTCGAACGTTTGAGGATGTTACATGTAAAATTTTATCAAAATCGGTTTTTTTATGAAAACGCCCCCAAAAAGTGGGCGTGGCCAAAACTGTTCTATGGGTGAATTGTAGGGAATCTGAATGCCTAAATATTTGGTCTTAACAAAATTTTTCGGTTTCATATAATTTAATGAAGTTATGAAAAAGTGGGCGTGGCAGTGGGCGGATTTAAAAAATGTTTACACTTGTACTGTATCTTTTTCTCAGAAGCCCAGATATGAAATTTCATCGTCCTAACTCAAAATTTAAGGCCCAAAAAGCGGTGACATACGGACGGACGGACGGACGGACGGACGGTCATCGCTCAATCGATTTCGCTATTGATGCTGATCACGAATATATATACTTTATAGGGTCTATCTCGATTATTTCTCTATGTTACAAACTATGTGTCAAACTTAATATACCCTTAGGATAGGGTATAAACAGCGAATTGTACCACACCCTGTTCTCACATAGATTTACATATGTATGTGCTTTTAGAAATCTCAAAAATTTTAATATGAACTGAAATTATATTTAATATTTGTATTTTATTTCAGGGCCTATAAAGGCGACTCAAGATGTTGCACCTCAAACTGTCGAACATCGCATTAATCTGTATATATCAAACAATAAATCAAAATTATTATTAACGCAACCTAATAAAGTATCTAAAGCTTTGAAACCGTACAGCTGTAAAAATATTATAATCATTATTATTAAAAAGAGAACATAACATAACATACATATATGTATGTATGTACCTACGTATGTACATGTGTTTCTATCACACGAAAATCTTTATTATCTAAATGTCCCACATATCCCCTGCGAGTAAAGCCCAACAACAATATTTGTATTTAGTTTTCCACTGAATGAATGAAGCTTTTCTTCCCCACGCCCTGACGGTTAGATTGGAGTGTTTTAATATCATTTCATATTCGCATTTCAAAGGGGAAGCAGCTGACTGTCAGCACTCAGTCAAGCAGCTACTGTGCAATTTGCCGAAAGGTACGGAGTTTTTTTTCCATTTCAAGTATTCTATATATTTATGTAGATACATTAATCTAATAAGAAACGCGAAGTGATAATGAATGAAAAACATATGATTTCAAATAGTGCCTATGAATAAAATCGCATTGGCGGAATTTTGTCGGGTCTGGTGAGATGCATAAAGTTCTGAAAATCAATCGCAGACTTAAATCAAACCTGAAAATTCAATATTTTTTGTGTGTAAAGCAATATAAAAAGGATATCGGGTTAAAGTAAAATTTTGTAGTTATTATCTGAAGAATAGTTACTACATTCCTGGATTGATACAAGGATTTATTGGATTCCAAAAACATACATATAAAAGGTAATATTCATTTATAAAAACAACAACTACAAAAAGGAATATGCCGCATAACTTTTTTTGAGTTGAGCCCTTTCTGTCAGTGGAAACGCGTGGCTGGATAGGCCTGCGACCGAAACACTTAAAAACCATATGCCTTTTTGTGAGGAATTGTTGTAATCCACATAATCCATGTGACTCCGCAAAGAAGAAAAACAATATTTTGACTTTACGAAGAATGTCCTTACAGCGCAGTTATAACAAGTTGTACTTATACACGTTTAAGTTTAACAACCTTATGAGAAAATTGTCACTGAATATTGAAGTGGTTAGGAAAGCAATTGATTTTTTCTTAGAGTTAAAACGAATGTCTTATATTTCACTTTGCACTCAGTCAGGATAGTTATTACGCAATTAGAATAATTATAGTCGATGTTTCTCGAGTATATAATAAGGATATTATTGGTTTCTATTTAATACTTAATTTAATCACGCAACTCCACGTTATAACTCTGTACGATAATAAAATGTTACTATTCTTAGGTACTCAGAATTTTCAAACACGATATAAATTAATAATTATATTAATAATTACTGGGTTGAATACAGTTTTTACGTCGGCTAATAACCTACCTAGATACAGTTTTCACCTCGTGACTAACGGACATTCAAACAACTTCAAAAGTTACTCTATATTTATTAATTTTTTTAAATTCATCAGTAGAATAAATGGTTGTAAATGGTTGGTAGTTTATTGTTTGGACATTCGAATTGTTTACAAAACATAACATACATCATAAGTACCAACATACATATGTACATCATATATCTCCACATCCACTTTTTACGTGTGTTTTCACAAAGAAGTTTACTTTCATGACGATATTTTGCATGTGATATCTTTAAACGTTCCAATTTATTATTGTAACGCCCACTTTATAAAGGCTGTATAAGAAGGAGGATAGAGTATAATACGATCAGTTTCAGAAGAATTATATATTTGTATGTTTATACAAATTATTATTAAGTTTTATAGATAGTTGCATAAAGAAATAGCCAAGATAGACCCCATAAAGTAAATAAATATATATATTTTCGTAATTAGTATCAATAGCGAAGTCAATTGAGCCATGTCTGTCCGTCCGTATGTCACCACATTTTCGATCTTTTTCATAACTTCACTATTCTACATGAAATCGAAAAATTTTTCTACGACCAAATATTTTAATGTTCAGATTGTCAACAATTCACCCATACATTGTCATGGCTATATCACACTGACTTTTTGGGGGCGTTTTCATTGTAACTCGACAAAAAAATGTTTGTTTGCCACGCCCACTTTATTAGGTCTGCATAGAAAGGAGGATCGGGTATCCAACAATAAGTTTCAAACGGATTGTAGCTTATTTGTATGTTTTTAATTCGATGCATCTATCCAAATTTGAATTCTGCGAATGCATTCTTTAGAACTATTTTATGCCTCTGCTATGTGAATACATACATACATATGTATGTATGTATCATGTTTTAAAACAATAGTAATGTTATCCAATAAAACACAAAATTGAAATTTTGTCTATAAATGAGGATTTAGCACTTTCCAGGGCAGGATGAAGACTTTCGTGACTGACTGTATGTAGTAATAAAATATATGAATTTAATATTTCATTTAATGAAAAGTTCTGTTAAAAGTTTAACTTGATCCGAGACCTCCATGACCGACCATAGATGTCGCGAACTATAAAATAAATAAACATTTGGCGCGACAGATCCATGGGACCCAGGGCCTAGCTTCTCACCACCATTCGTGTTGTACGTGTTATATTCTTCACCCAAATGGAAGGACAATTTTTTATTTGAGAAGCTTTTTCATGCCAGTTATACTCTCAGATGTTTATCAGATATTCGCGAGAGGTGGGGCCGTGAAAGAAATTTGTAGGTTTTGTCTAGGGATTGAACCATGAACCTTTGCCCCGTAGTCCACCGTACTAACCACTTGAGCCACGGCGGTGCGTTACCTGATGGAATACTTGCATACTCTCAACCCCCCAGTTATTCCTTCACACAAAATAATATTGAAGGTAAGCACTCTTATTATGCTCTTAAGGAATTTAAACCCAAATGTGCAACGGAACCCGAATGCAGGTGAAAGCTTTCCATAAAATGTGATAGAGACGACAATCTTTACCAGCTGCGGCCAAGGGATAATTGTGTTTACACCTAGCATCGCGATGACAATATATAAAACTTAGCTTAACTCATATAGTTTAACTCACAGTATGCCCAATGTACAGTCTATTGGAACAACTGTTACGTGCAAATATTGCGCGAAATTCCTTATCCATTCCATCCCTCCCAACCTGACCCATCCACCTTTTTTTGACCCATTCTTTTTCTATTTTTTCCGTTGTCCTCCGAAGGCTTTGCGATCGTGGAGCGTTTCTGCTTGAATTTCTCAATCAATGCTCACACCTTCGTTAAGGCTCAAGGAGGATGACAAAGCAGGTATCTCGGAGCCAGGCAGGTAGCCTGTAGCAGGAAAGAGCCAGGCAGATGGCCTGAAAGCTCATCCTGACCACCTCAAATAGTAACTCTTAACTTTGCCTTTTGAAATCCTAAAATAATTGCTAAGCCCAAATTTATAATGTAAAGAGTAGTTTCCGACTTCCTGGGTTTCTCCCTTGTTTGCTATGTCTTACGGAGGCTTACTTGGTAGGTAGAATGCTCCCTTCTACTCCTATCCTACCCCCATCGGCTAAAGCTACCCTACTGACATTTGTCTTTGCTAACTCTAATCCTAAATCGTTTAAAACTCTCCACCCTTCCCTGCCGACGATAGTGCGCGAAGACCCTGAATCTAACAAACCTACAAGCCTAACTCCGTAAACACTAACACCTAAATAAGGGCGCACATCGTCTCTTTCTGCCTCAAGTGTGAAACCCAAATGAATGACCTCCAACTGGTTGCCAGCAGGCAACCTATCTAATTTTTTCGGCGTTCTTGCCCTGCCGACGCAAGAGTCCGCTGCCCATTTCCCGAGCAGTTCCGGCAATCACCCCTAGCTTACCACAACCTAAACATCTCCTAGGAACGGAACAGGTGTTGGAAAAATGGCCTTCCTGATTACTAGTTTTTACGTCGGCTAATAACCTACCTAGATACAGTTTTCACCTCGTGACTAACGGACATTCAAACAACTTCAAAAGTTACTCTATATTTATTAATTTTTTTAAATTCATCAGTAGAATAAATGGTTGTAAATGGTTGGTAGTTTATTGTTTGGACATTCGAATTGTTTACAAAACATAACATACATCATAAGTACAAACATACATATGTACATCATATATCTCCACATCCACTTTTTACGTGTGTTTTCACAAAGAAGTTTACTTTCATGACGATATTTTGCATGTGATATCTTTAAACGTTCCAATTTATTATTGTAACGCCCACTTTATAAAGGCTGTATAAGAAGGAGGATAGAGTATAATACGATCAGTTTCAGAAGAATTATATATTTGTATGTTTATACAAATTATTATTAAGTTTTATAGATAGTTGCATAAAGAAATAGCCAAGATAGACCCCATAAAGTAAATAAATATATATATTTTCGTAATTAGTATCAATAGCGAAGTCAATTGGGCCATGTCTGTCCGTCCGTATGTCACCACATTTTCGATCTTTTTCATAACTTCACTATTCTACATGAAATCGAAAAATTTTTCTACGACCAAATATTTTAATGTTCAGATTGTCAACAATTCACCCATACATTGTCATGGCTATATCACACTCACTTTTTGGGGGCGTTTTCATTGTAACTCGACAAAAAAATGTTTGTTTGCCACGCCCACTTTATTATTTCTGCATAGAAAGGAGGATCGGGTATCCAACAATAAGTTTCAAACGGATTGTAGCTTATTTGTATGTTTTTAATTCGATGCATCTATCCAAATTTGAATTCTGCGAATGCATTCTTTAGAACTATTTTATGCCTCTGCTATGTGAATACATACATACATATGTATGTATGTATCATGTTTTAAAACAATAGTAATGTTATCCAATAAAAAACAAAATTGAAATTTTGTCTATAAATGAGGATTTAGCACTTTCCAGGGCAGGATGAAGACTTTCGTGACTGACTGTATGTAGTAATAAAATATATGAATTTAATATTTCATTTAATGAAAAGTTCTGTTAAAAGTTTAACTTGATCCGAGACCTCCATGTCCGACCATAGATGGATAATTTTAGACATTGCCATAGGACACATAACGAAATTAGTAGTTCCAATTCCCAGAAGAAAACAGAATAGGAAACCCGTAGTTTCCGTAGTTTAAACCCAGAAAGCTGTCAACGAATTTTTTGCGAATGCATGCCCTCTTAAAACATTCAAAATTATCCGAAAGCACAGCTGGTGAAATGGAGAGCTGCAGGAGCAAACGAAGATAGTTAGAACGAAGATTGGGAAGCGTAGAAAACGAGCAAAAGAATGTTTAAGAAGTTGACTTGGACCGGAAACTCTCGAAACGTTAATGCAGACCTACTTCCTAGATTGCTTCAACGATTCACACCATGTATCGTATATATATATGTAGGTACTGAGCCGGAGGAGTAAATTTGTAATGAAGCCGGTAACATCATAAACCCCTTCAAAATAACGTGGGCGATTAACTCAATCGTTCCGTACAAGACAGTCGCGAAGGATGGTATACTCCCTATCTTCCTCCAAAAGGGGCTAAAGATTCCTACCCCTCACTTGGTGAGAGTCTTTAGGGCATATATGGTCTTAGGCAGGTAATTGGGGTTGTGTTTTTACCTAAACCTGTTAAAGACCTTAGTACAGCAAAGGAATACAGACGAATTAGTCTCACATCATTTTTACTAAAAACTATGTAAAGAATTTGTGACGAACATATCAGATTAAACCTACTCACTTCATTACTGAGCATCAACCAGCACGCTTACATCAAAGGGAATTCGTAGTTCACACTGTCGAAGATGCCCTCACGTACAAAGGAGTTGCTCTCGGTCTTCCTGGTTATAGAGGGAGCCTTCAATAATATCAAGCTACGGGGTATTATGGAAGCCCTCTCTAGGTACAGTAAGAGGAAAGTAATAAATAACTTCATTGAACACATTAACCGGGTAATAACAGCTGATATAGGTAGTGAAAGTAGGAAGGGTAGAATCTAGAACGGGACCATCAAGGCTGAATTCTTTCTCCCTTGTTGTGGATACTGGTATTGGATGAACTTCTGAAAACACTGGAAAGCATGTTCAAATGTATAGCATATGCTGATGACCTCACAATCTTAATTACGGGGACACATCTGAACACACTATGCAGTCGGCACTGAACATCACGCATAGTTGGGCGGACGGCTGCGGCCTAGGTGTCAACCCTGGAAAGACCGACATGGTACTCTTCACGAGAACATACAAGCACAATACTTCCGTGCACCGAAGTAAAACTGGACCTTAAGAACGACGAAGCTAGAAATTTATATGCCGTAGGGCTTTTGGTAAGACGTGGGGTTGGAAACCGAAGTGAATCTACTGGATTTACACTCGCATCGGCAGGCCCATGGAGTGTTTGTATGGTGGCCATTTCATTACCCCCACAGTAGCCATGGAGACAATCTTGAACTTACTCCTTATAGGACTAGAGGTTAAAAGATCAACCGAGATGGCTTTAGCACATTCAAATGGCTATCTGGAACGAAGTACAGGCGGCCTCTTGATTCGTAAAGCATCCGAGCGACCTTTTAAGTAAGGAATACTATTTCAATACAAGCTACACAGTTCGATTCTCCGCTATACTGAAGGCCGCGGAACTAATACTTAGTACTCGAACTCAAGGCAACTGCAATAACTTCTGCTCAGACAGTCAGACAAAGGCACTAGCAAATTCAAGAATCAACTCGAAATTGGTGAAGTAATGCAAGAAGAAACTTAATATCTTGGTCAACCAAAATTCCAAGACTTGCTAACTGCAAAAAAAGTTTTTGGAAATAGATTTATTAACTACTTTTAAATAAGATATGTACATATGTACATAGGCAGCGCGGATTTTAGAAAAATTATGAAATAATAATTTATTGAAAATTAGCTGTTTGGTTATCGTTAATCGAGCTATAATTACAGCTAGGCTAACTATTCAGTTGACACAACAAGTAACCATTTCTACATACATGCAACAGAAGAAAACAAAATAATAATAAAAAATAATAGCGGTAATTTCATGAAAGTTAAATGCAATGAAATTGACGCAATGTGTATAAACAGTCGATTGAATTACTGAACAAGTAACAATTTTTATAGCCTATGAATCTAAGGGTATATTAAGTTTGTAACATAGAGAAATAATCGAGATAGACCCTATAAAGTATATACATATATATATTCATGATCAGAGCATGACAATTGGACCATGTCTGTCCGTCGGTTCGTCCGTATGTTACCACTTTTTGAACCTTAAATTTCGGGGATATGGAATGAGGAATGGGGATAAAATTTCATATTTGTTTTTATACCCTATCCTTTGATACATACATAGTTTGTAACTTAGAGAAATAATGGAGACCCTATAAAGTATATATATGTGTGATCAGTATCAATCGCGAAGACGATTTAGCCATGTCCGTCTGTCCGTCTAAATTCTTAATACTTTGAGTCAAATAGTGAGGGACATAAAGACGTTCCGGATTTGAAGAACATACCCAACAAACCAATTCTAAGGCTAAGGGAGAGGACTATACTAACAAAAAATTATGCAATCGAAATTAGTGCTTAGCTTTTGCTTAAATTAAATACATTTGATATGACCTGCAAGTCTATTGACACAGTAGATAGTAGATATCGAAGAAGTAATGTATTAAATAAAATAAATAAACATTTGGCGCGACAGATCCATGGGACCCAGGGCCTAGCTTCTCACCACCATTCGTGTTGTACGTGTTATATTCTTCACCCAAATGGAAGGACAATTTTTTATTTGAGAAGCTTTTTCATGCCAGTTATACTCTCAGATGTTTATCAGATATTCGCGAGAGGTGGGGCCGTGAAAGAAATTTGTAGGTTTTGTCTAGGGATTGAACCATGAACCTTTGCCCCGTAGTCCACCGTACTAACCACTTGAGCCACGGCGGTGCATTACCTGATGGAATACTTGCATACTCTCAACCCCCCAGTTATTCCTTCACACAAAATAATATTGAAGGTAAGCACTCTTATTATGCTCTTAAGGAATTTAAACCCAAATGTGCAACGGAACCCGAATGCAGGTGAAAGCTTTCCATAAAATGTGATAGAGACGACAATCTTTACCAGCTGCGGCCAAGGGATAATTGTGTTTACACCTAGCATCGCGATGACAATATATAAAACTTAGCTTAACTCATATAGTTTAACTCACAGTATGCCCAATGTACAGTCTATTGGAACGACTGTTACGTGCAAATATTGCGCGAAATTCCTTATCCATTCCATCCCTCCCAACCTGACCCATCCACCTTTTTTTGACCCATTCTTTTTCTATTTTTTCCGTTGTCCTCCGAAGGCTTTGCGATCGTGGAGCGTTTCTGCTTGAATTTCTCAATCAATGCTCACACCTTCGTTAAGGCTCAAGGAGGATGACAAAGCAGGTATCTCGGAGCCAGGCAGGTAGCCTGTAGCAGGAAAGAGCCAGGCAGATGGCCTGAAAGCTCATCCTGACCACCTCAAATAGTAACTCTTAACTTTGCCTTTTGAAATCCTAAAATAATTGCTAAGCCCAAATTTATAATGTAAAGAGTAGTTTCCGACTTCCTGGGTTTCTCCCTTGTTTGCTATGTCTTACGGAGGCTTACTTGGTAGGTAGAATGCTCCCTTCTACTCCTATCCTACCCCCATCGGCTAAAGCTACCCTACTGACATTTGTCTTTGCTAACTCTAATCCTAAATCGTTTAAAACTCTCCACCCTTCCCTGCCGACGATAGTGCGCGAAGACCCTGAATCTAACAAACCTACAAGCCTAACTCCGTAAACACTAACACCTAAATAAGGGCGCACATCGTCTCTTTCTGCCTCAAGTGTGAAACCCAAATGAATGACCTCCAACTGGTTGCCAGCAGGCAACCTATCTAATTTTTTCGGCGTTCTTGCCCTGCCGACGCAAGAGTCCGCTGCCCATTTCCCGAGCAGTTCCGGCAATCACCCCTAGCTTACCACAACCTAAACATCTCCTAGGAACGGAACAGGTGTTGGAAAAATGGCCTTCCTGATTACTAGGTCTCCGATATTCTTCGGATCCGCTAAACCTAGTTGCGTTTGATAAAATGGTGCTAAGTTCCTTTGTACTATGGCCAAGTTACGTCTTTCGGTAAGTGGATCCGCTAACCTGCCAAACATGTTCTCCATGATGGCGACGTATACTCCTATAGATTCCTCCTTCCCTTGAGTACGACATCGGATTTCTTCTAATAATAATAATAATAATAAAAATAATTCCCTAACCAACTCCTGCCAAGAACTAATTCTCCTCCTAATCGCCCTAAGCCACAGAAGCGCCTTCCCAGAAAATAAATCCACTGACGACCTAAACAGTTGTTCCTCAATAACCCCTCGGGCTTCTCGTAATTCCTCCACGCGTTCTAAAAAGGAATTGACGGAAGCTCCACAGCGCTCCCCAGAAAACCTAAAGTCCCACTTCGATAAATTTTCGATCCTTAGAACCTCACCGGACGCGATTGTTCTGATTTGTTGTTGTTGTTGTTGTTGTTCTTGTTGTTGTTGTTGTTGCTCTTGTTATGGTTGGTTTTGCTGTCGTTCGTGATGTTTCGGTGATAGGGAAGTAGGTTCAACCGATAGGGAAATAGATTTAGGTGTTAGGGAAAATACTTCACAGTTAGGAGATAGGAATTTAGATGTAGGAAATAGGGAAATCGCCACAAGAGATAGGAACACAAGTTTACAAGGTAGGGCCTCAGACATGCCAGAGTTAGCCAGAAGATTTAGCCAGCTTAGGGATGATATCCGCCAGAAGTTAGCGACGGCAATCAAGAAGGCGGCGCAAACATACAATTTAAGACGGAGGGACGTGCATTACCTCCCGAACGAATTGGTTTGGCGCCGAAACTTCACGCTTTCCAATGCGGCCAACTACTACGTGGCTAAATTAGCCCCCAAATACGTCGGCCCTTTTATGATCCATGAGAGAGTGTCACCCTGGAAATATATATTAAAAGATGATCCCGGCATTGAAAAGGGTACATAGCACGTTAAAGACTTTGAAATCCTAAAATAATTGCTAAGCCCAAATCGAAATTTATAATATAAAGGGTAGTTTCCGACTTCCTGGGTTTCTCCCTTGTTTGCTATGTCTTACGGAGGCTTACTTGGTAGGTAGGGCACGCGGTATATTTTATAATCTATCCCTCCAATTGGTAGGTCCTCAGGGGAATTGTAATTTGTTATAAGATCCTGAATGTAGGGGAGGGCTAGGTACGAACCCAAGCAATCACTGGGTTTCGAAAATAAACAGGCTAAAAAATTTCCCACTAGCGTGAATCGAGTGTCGAATGAGAGAATCAACGAGGGAGGCTGCTGGAGCGCTGAATGTGACTCCCTTCGCTCTGGTAGCTGAATCTAGTATAAGGGGGCGAAATCAGCCATACTAATACATATACACCCTTTCCCGCCAAAAAGGACGGCGCGTCAGAAAGGCGTGAATTTTATTCAAAACCGCGAGAAAAACATTTTAAAAATCACAAAATCGAATTTCTTAAATATGTGTGAATAAAACAGAATTTTGCAAACATTAGTTTAGTCGTAATGGACATCATAAAATGACTGAATTCGCCTCAACTGTGTGTATGTGTGCGTGTGTGTATGCGAAAGAGGTGGATCTGCCAACCCGGTGAACCCACTTCTTGGTTTACCGAATCCAGTGAAGGATCACGTTAGTGAGGAGTTTTTTTATACATGTAAAAAAAAGGTCTTAGTGAAAAAAAAGGACTTAGAAAAAAAGGGATTGTGGCGGAGAATTACCGCACCCACCCGTACACAGGACAGGATTCAGGATTTAGAGGACTCCTAAGTGGAAGGATAGAGGAGTTAGAAAAAAAGATAAGTAGAGTTTTTTTTTGTGTTCGTAGTACAAGTTGTTAAAAAAACATACAGAAAAGTTACAATCCGTCTGGAACGGATCGTCTGATACCCTATCCTCCTCTCAATAATATGGCCAAATTGCATTTCGTACTCAAATATGGCTATAAACTCGAACGTTTGAGGATGTCACATGTAAAATTTTATCAAAATCGGTTTTTTGATGAAAACGTCCCCAAAAATTGGGCGTGGTCAAAACTCTTCTATGGGTGAATTATAGGGAATCTGAATACCTAAATATATTGTCTTAACAAAATTTTTCGGTTTCATATAATTTAATGAAGTTATAAAAAAGTAGGCGTGGCAGTGGGCGGATGTAAAAAAAGTATATAAATATATATATACTTTATAGGGTCTACCTCGATTATTTCTCTATGTTACAAACTATGTGTCAAACGTAATATAGCCCTGGGATAGGGCATAAACATATCGAAAAGCTTCAATCCGTCTGGAACGGGTCGTATGATACCCTATCCTCCTTTCTATAAAGTGGACATGGCCATATTGCGTTTTGTACTCAAATATGGCTATAACATCAAATGTTTGAGGATGTTACATGTAAAATTTCATCAAAATCGGTTTTTTTTATTAAAACGCCTCCAAAAAGTGGACGTGGCCAAAACTTTTGTATGAGTGAATTGTAAGGAATCTAAATGCCTAAATATTGTGCGGATTGATAAAATGGCGAAGAAAGCTATGAAAGCTGACCTAGTGAGAGCTTTAGAGGAGGCATTGATTATCCTCCTATTGCCACCATGACGCAATAGCGTTGTTTGTTAGACTCCGCAGATGCCCACGGAAGTCATTGCGAAACCGAAGTTGTCGACGAGGGTGTGTCTGCTGATGGGGGGAATAACGACGCTGGCGGTACACGTGGTTTACGTGAAGACAACAAAGACGACCAAATCGCCTATCTAGACAATGGAAGAGGATGTTGATGCTGCAGAAGTAGTTGGAAGAGCTGGAGGAAGAAACAACCAGGGATCTGCAAAGACTTTCCATCGTTGAAGTGGACGGCATCAGCAGTGAACTAGGCGATGCAGCAGAAATGCATCCAATCAAATCATACCAAACAGTAAGCGTTGCTTTCTGTAGTCGAAACCAAATATTTAGGTATTCAGATTCCCTACAATTCACCCATAGAACAGTTTTGACCACGCCCACTTTTTGGGGGCGTTTTCATCAAAAAACCGATTTTGATAAAATTTTACATGTAACATCCTCAAACGTTCGAGGTTATAGCCATATTTGAGTACGAAATGCAATTTGGCCATGCCCACTTTATAGAGAGGAGGATAGGGTATCAGACGATCCGTTTCAGACGGATTGTAGCTTTTCTGTATGTTTTTTAATTAATTCCCCCTCCTTAAATTTCGCGCGTATAATTCACCCCTCGAATCGGGAAAATACCCAACACAACAGCAAACATATTATATAAAGAGGTGGTGAAAAAATAAGCAAAGCTGCAGGTCTAAAAGTTTCGTAATACTATACGTAAATTATCGACCTCGAATTAAATAATATATACATATATGTACGTACGTGGTTACACGGTTTATAAGAATGACATATTTAAATATGAGACTTTGTGACTTTGTTTGATATCGATTTTTAATTTATTAATTTGGCTTGCTTAGAAAATATATTGCAGAGATCCGATAATAAAAGTTAGCGCTACGTACGTTCATATCTACATACTTATTCATACCGTGCATTTTAAAAACACACGAGCGAAGCCAGTCGGGTCGGTTAGTAAAATATACATATATATGTGTGATCAGTACCAATCGCGAAGACGATTTAGCCATGTATGTCCGTCCGTCCGTCACCACTTTTTGGGCCTTAAATTTTGAGCTAGGAGGATGAAATTTCATATCTGAACTTTTGAAAAGCAGTACAAGTGTAAACATTTTTGAAATCCGCCCACTGCCACGCCCACTTTTTGATAACTTTACTACATTATATGAAACCGACATTTGTTATTGTTAGTACCAAATATTTAGGCATTTAGATTCCCTACATTTAGATTCTCTTGCTTCAGGCGGCGGCGGACGAATTCTCTAAATGGAATCAACGGTGGCGTCAACCAGTTCCAGTTAGGCCGAACTATTAGTGTTATCCCTATATGAGCTGCTTCGACATATCCGAATCCCAGGTCTATAGGGATTTTCAATACTGAGTCAGGGTGTTGGAATAGAGTTGGTGGCGAATGAACCCTTAATGGGCCAACCCCTATCGGCTTTGCTTATTTTTCCACCACCTCTTTATATAATATGTTTGCTGTTGTTCCAATAGACTGTACATTGGGCATACTGTGAGTTAAACTATATGAGTTAAGCTAAGTTTTATATATTGTCATCGCGAAACAGACCTACGATGAAAATTGAAGTAATATGGAATAAAAGGGATGCTAGGTGTAAACCCAATTATCCCTTGGCCGCAGCTGGTAAAGATTGTCGTCTCTATCACATTTTATGGAAAGCTTTCACCTGCATTCGGGTTCCGTTGCACATTTGGGTTTAAATTCCTTAAGAGCATAATAAGAGTGCTTACCTTCAATATTATTTTGTGTGAAGGAATAACTGGGGGGTTGAGAGTATGCAAGTATTCCATCAGGTAACGCACCGCCGTGGCTCAAGTGGTTAGTACGGTGGACTACGGGGCAAAGGTTCATGGTTCAATCCCTAGACAAAACCTACAAATTTCTTTCACGGCCCCACCTCTCGCGAATATCTGACAAACATCTGAGAGTATAACTGGCATGAAAAAGCTTCTCAAATAAAAAATTGTCCTTCCATTTGGGTGAAGAATATAACACGTACAACACGAATGGTGGTGAGAAGCTAGGCCCTGGGTCCCATGGATCTGTCGCGCCAAATGTTTATTTATTTTATTTAATACATTACTTCTTCGATATCTACTATCTACTGTGTCAATAGACTTGCAGGTCATATCAAAAGTATTTAATTTAAGCAAAAGCTAAGCACTAATTTCGATTGCATAATTTTTTTGTTAGTATAGTCCTCTCCCTTAGCCTTGGAATTGGCTTGTTGGGTATGTTCTTCAAATCCGGAACGTCTTTATGTCCCTCACGATTTGACTCAAAGTATTAAGAATGTGTATTTTTCCCTTTTCTTCTTCTATATTTCCGTTGTCTATTTCAGTTTTCAAGCTGCGTAGACTCTTTACCATCCGCGTCCCAACCAAGTCCTAAATGTACCCTCATATTCTTTTTATACCCTGTAGGGTATATTTTTTGTTTTTTTTTTTTTATAATTTGCGCGCGCTCAAGGGTTTAGTACTACCCTTTTAATGTTAATACACAGCGCGGGCGTTAGGGAAATTGGGAGGAGAAGATAGGAGATACCGATGGACGTTGGTTTTAAATGTTTGTGGATTATAATGTGAGGGAAAAATAGAGCTTGGTAGAGCATTCCTCATTCGTGTTGTACGGTTTATGAAAGAATCTCTATATTTGACGGTACGGCCGAAGATAGGCTTGAGGGTAAACTGATGAGCATTCAAAGCGTTAACGGGTATTGTTGGAGCGAGTCAATAGACTCTGCTATGCTTCTGTTCCCTATTAGTTTCAACGCACGATTTTGGATTCTATCCAGTAGGTGCAAAGAGGTCTTAGGAGCACCGGACTAGACATGAGAATTATACTCGAGCTTGGGGCGGATGTATGCCTTATATATTGCAGCCAGATCAGAGGGGGTAAAGAACTTCTTGCACCGTTTGATGAATCCTAAACATTTCCAACGGAGATGGTCGTTAACACACATACCGAGAATGGAAAGTTTTTCGGTTTCGACGATGCAGGTGCCATTCATTGATAATGGCAAAGGGTTTAGGTTACGCTTGAGCGACAGGTGACATCATTGGGTTTTTGAAGCATTAAATTCCACCTTGTTGTTTATACCCCATTTAATTATACTGTCAAGATCGGAATTTAATGAGCTTAACATACGCTGCCGCTCCAGTTCTACGGCCGAAGAGCAGGGACGTGAGTCTGGGAATGAATATGAGAAGCTAAGGGTACTGTCGTCAGCGAAGGAATGTATTGGATTAGAAGTAGCAGACAAGAGATCATTTATGAATATAAGAAAGAGAGTCGGAGACAAAACGGAGCCTTGGGGAACACCAACATTTATATGGTGGATAGCAGACTTGAAACCGTCCAAAACCACTTGAATTGAACGTTCCGAAAGGTAGTTTCTAATCCATTGTAGAAGAGATTCATCGATGCCAAATGCACGCATTTTCGACAAAAGAGCTTGATGCCAAACTCTGTCAAATGCCTTTGAAATATGAAGCGCAACAATCTTACATTCACCAGAATGATGCAGAGAGTGGTTCCACTTTTCGGTGAGATATACCATCAAATCACCAGTGGACCTTTTGCTACGAATGCCATACTGACGGCCATTGAGGAGCTTTCGTGATTCAAGATATTTCATAAGCTGACGATTTATCAGCGTTTCCATGACCTTGGAAAGAAGGGACGTAAGTGCAATGGGTCGATAGTTGGAGGGAGAAGAAGATTCGCCTTTTTTAGGGACGGGCTGGACAAATGCTGTTTTCCATCTACTCGGGAAGAGTCCAGAAGAGTAGGATAGATGAAAAAGCTTATGCAGTGGCTTTGCCAGCGTGGAAGAACAAGTCTTCAGAATAATGGATTTGTTTATGTTAAGATCTTTAAGTACTCTTGCTACTGTACGAGTGCAAAAGTCGATTTGTCCCATAGAATATTCAACGCGCTCAAGTACAGGGGGAGGCAAAGCACAATCTGGGAGTGTTGAGTTCGCAGCGAATAGGGCTGCAAGCAGATTGGCCTTGTCCAAAGAGCTGACAGCTGGAATGTCATTGTGAACAAGCGTTGGGATGGAGGATGAGGCACAATTTTTTATGTTTTTGACGAACGACCAAAATTTTCTACTAACTTTGGGACAATGTAGGATTTTTTGCCTCAATTTTTGGTCGAAGGAGAACTTGACACGGCGAATGAGAGCATTGCAGTCATTTCTGGCTCGTTTAAATTTTTTCCGATTTTCCTTAGAAGGGTCGGCCTTGTAAGACCGAAAACTTAACTCCCTCAACCTGATAGCCTCTTTACAGCTCGAGTCATACCAAGCATTTTCCTTTGGCTTGATACTCTTTATTCGGTTAGGAATAAAGGATTTCATGCCAAGGTAAATGATATTAGTGATCATATCGGCGGCGGCATCCACGTCGCTATCGAGGAAACATAGCGACCAGTTAAAACTCCTAAAGAAGCTGTTCAAGCCGTCCAAATTGGCTTTCTCGTATTGCCACACTATTCTTTTTGGTGTTTTTTCTTTAACTGAGTGGTTGAGGTACGAGAAATTAGCCGATACGACACAGTGGTCTGACGAACCTAGAGGCGACAAAATGTTTATAGTGTATTTATCAGGGTGGGAGCTGAGAAACAAGTCCAGAGTGTTGGCGGAATGACTATCAATGTCGGGTAGCCGTGTGGGCTCGTTCACAAGCTGGGTCAAATTATTTACCTCAGCAAAGATCTCAACATATCTTCCTTCGGGTGTTGTCTGTCCAGAATGTCGAAGCCAACCAGAATTATGTATATTCAAATCGCCCGCAATTACGATTTCAGTATGAGGATAAACGGAAACAATTCTTGTGATGAAGTCAGACAGCGCATCAAACTCATTATAAGTAGAATTGCTGTCTAAATTGGGGCTTTTGTAAATGAAACAGTAGTGAATAATTTGCCTACGGACGCTGAATTTTAGCCACATGAAGTTAAATTCCGGATTGGAACATGAGAAGTACTGTGGTTGAATTTGGTAGGCAACATCACTACGTATGTATATGGCGAGACCGCGGTGAGAAAAGAATAAAGGCACCAGGTTATATCCAGTAAGGTTCAAATCTGAGGAATCAGAATTCTCCCCCACCTGTGTTTCACCCAGTGCCGAAACATAATAAGTTTGAAGTTTAAGAGTGTAAAATATTTCTCTTTAAGAAATGTTTATGTTTAAGACACAGCTGCTTCTTTGGTCGCAAGTAGGATGAATTTAGGCAGGCCCGTATTTCGTCAGCACAAAATTTTTTTATGTGACATAGACACATAGTGCAATCATCCCAGACATTACATAGGAATTTACTTATATATGTTGCGAAGAGGTCTTGCAAATGTGTTTGAATTGAGATGTAGCTCAAATACTGAATGCGCAATCCCACTCCAAAAGTATTGCAGATATTCCAGGCGAAGCGACATCAATGCTCTTACGTTATCAAGCAACACGTTATTGAGAAAAATGTTTTCCGTCCCGCCTGCAGCGTCCAAGAACAAAATGTTATCATCTGTTGTTTTGAAACTTTGAATGATTTCATTATAAAATTTCCTTTTGCAGTTGAGAAGTGGGTAGTTTTATAGATCATCTATGTCATATGACATTTCTCTTAAGTAATCAAGGTTGACAGGAGTTTCACTAAGGGTTGTGGTAATTCCCACCGCAACCACTAAATTCTCGAGCAGTATCAAGTATTTGTTGTATACATCCATACTATGTTCATACAGTCCCCAACAATTAACTGCTATTTTATATCTTTACTTAGACCTTCGCAAAAACCAGCATTATAGCGAACAGATCTCAATAACATAAATCAGAGACAGAAGCTTCCATTATCTGGTTCCAATATCTTCCCTCTTCCAATAGTCCCTGCAAACTTAGTGGAATGTAGGATGAATGAAGGCAGCTACCGTCTTTAAGTTTGAAAAGGATGTAGACCCTCCTTCGTGAAGCAGGAGGTGGAGGTAAAAGCACTCGACGTTGATCGGATGAACAATATAAATCCTACCGAGTACATGGTCTTTTTTATCCAGAGTGTTCGGGTACCTCCGTTCTCTGTTTTTTCTTACAAAATTATTATTTCTCCTACTTACTTACTTACTTAACGGGCTCCCGACCCGTGAAGAGTCTCTGCCTGAGACACGGCAGCCTTCCACTCTCTTCGATCCCGGGCACGCTGCTTCCAGTTATCTAGACCAAGCGCTTGGCATCCGCGATAGCTTGATCCTTAAAACGGAGGTTCGGTCTTCCTTGCCGTCTCGAACCTGGGAGCTGTGATTCGAAGATCCTCTTTGCTGGAGCAGTATTGTCCATTCGTTCGATGTGGCCGAGCCAGTGTAGTCGACGTGTTTTGGCTTTTTGGACTACATCCACATCTTGGTACAGCTCATAGAGTTCGCGGTTATATCTTCTCCTCCATTCGCCCTCCTCGCATACGGGACCGAATATCCGACGAAGAATTTTTCTTTCGAAAGTGTTCAATATATGCTCTGCTTTCCTGCTTATCGTCCAGTACTCGGGTCGTCCAGCAGAACTGGCAGGATCAAAAGTTTTGTAGAGCAAACATTTCGTCTTCCGAGTTAGGACTTTTGACCCCATTTGTTTCGCCAAACCGAAGTAGCAGCGGTTTCCTAGGGTAAGTCTTCGTCAAATCTCCACTAAGATGTCATTCGTGGAGTTGATATTTACTCCGAGATAGGTAAACTCCTTAACCACTTCGAAGTTACTGTTGCCAACAGTGACGTTTTGTCCTAGGCGGTGGACAGATGCTTCTTTGTTTGTTGACAACATGTACTTGGTTTTGTCCTCATTCACTTCAAGGCCAACTAGTTTCGCCTCTTCTTCAATTGCCGTAAAAGCCTCTAACAAGGCGCGCTGGGAGCGACCGATGATGTCGATGTCGTCTGCGTATCCCAGCAGCTGGATAGTGCCTTCCGTGCACACACCTGCCCTGCGCACTATCTGTTCCAGCACAAGATTGAAGAAGTCACATGATAGCGCATCCCCTTGCCGAAATCCGGTGCATGTTTGGAATAGTTCAGAGGAACTGTTGCCGAATTGCACGTTGCACCGCGTGTTATCCAGCGTCACGCGGCACAGCTGGATCAGTTTAGCCGGGATCCCGAATTCGGCCATCGCCTTGTAGAGCTCAAGACAATGAATGCTATCATATCTCGACTTGAAATTCGTTGGTCTTTTCCAGGATTTGCCTTAGTGTGAAAATTTGGTCGATCGTCGATCTGCCGGGCCGGAAGCCACACTGGTACGTGCCGATTAGTGTGCTGCAGAAGGGCTTCAGACGTTCACACAGTACGTTGGATAGGATCTTATATGCGACATTAAGCAGGGATATGCCTCGGTAGTTCTTACTTGAAGATGGGGCATATAGAGCTGATAGTCCAGTCATCGGACATGACTTCATCCACCCATACTTGGTTGATGACTTGGTGCATGCACCCTACCAAAACATCACCACCATGTTTGAAAAGCTCTGCTTGTAGAGCATCAGAGCCGGCGGCCTTGTTGTTCTTCAGCTTTTTGATAGCTGAGCCGACCTCTTCAAAACTAGGAGGGGGATGGATTCTTCATTGACTGGATGCGGGTTCTCTTCTTGCCCTATCACTCTCTCTACCTGCCCATTAAGTAGCTGCTGGAAATGCTGCTTAAATACATCTACTAATTCCTGTGCTTCGGTGACTATGTTTCCTTCACTGTTTCGAAGAGCCTGCGTTCCGGGCTTGAAGCCAGCTGCCAGTTGCTTGACTTTCCTGAAAAACATCCGGATGTTGTTCCTATCGCGGAACTCTGCGATATCCTTGAGCTGGAAGGCTGCGTGGGCCCTTTTCTTCTTACGCAGGATCTTCTTCTCCTCACTTCTTCTGGTTCGATACTCTTCTCTCGCTGCCCTTGTTTTGCGCTGCAGCGCTTGCAAGTGTGCATTTTCTGTCACCTTTTTCCGGCGTACGCATTCATCATCATACCAAGGGCTCTTTTTGGGTGGTGGCTGGTAGCCTATGGTGGTCTCTGCTACCCCTTTGACGTTGTCGCGATACTGGCGCTCCCTGTAGGCTCTGGCTACGTTGAATTTCTTTTTCTGGGCGGTCTGCAGCTTCTTCTCATTGGATAGTCGAGCTCTGAACTTAGCTTCAACAAGAAAATGGTCAGAGTCGACGTTTGCCCCTCTGAACGTTTGCACATTCAGAATGTTGGATGCGTGCCTCGCATCTATTAGCACGTGGTCGATTTGGTTGACGGTTCGACCATCTGGAGAGCGCCAGGTTGCTGTGTGGATTCGTAGTCTTGGAAACCTAGTGCTACTTATCACCGTATTACGAGCTGCTGCAAAATCGATTAGCCGGAAGCCGTTGTCTGTTGTCGTGTCGTGGAGGCTGTGCTTTCCAACTAATCCGCCGAAGATGTTTTCCTTACCGATTTTGGCATTGAAGTCCCCGAGTATGATTTTGACATCATACTCCGGACAGGCTCCATCCAGGAGGTCATAAAACTCCTCCTTGATAGAGTCTTCAGCTTCGTCGGTAGGGGCGTGTGCACATATTATGCTGATGTTTTGAAATGTAGCCTTGATGCGGATCACAGCCAGGCGATCGCTGATCGGCTTAAAGTCAATTTCTCCAGACGTAATAAAATACCTTTTAATACAAAGGTACATACATATGTATGTATTCGGCGAAGTAATCGATGTTGCTTAGTTCGAAAAATACCATTAATGTTCTTTGGAGGATTTTTGAATCTTTCCTTATTATCTTCTGAAAAAAATAATCGTTCATGTATACTAAAACAAAGAATGGGCCAATCGGCCTCTGAAATGTCGGTTTCATACACGTAGGTTAGAATGAGTTCGGTTGGGAGGCTTCAGAAAGTGCAGCCACACTTAGGCCAGAATAGGCCCATTGTGATACCACAGTATCTAGTGTCTTCAACTACCCGTTGAACCAACATGAGCTTATTATAAAGCGCTGGAGGCGGTTAATACTTATGTTAGCTAATTCGCCAAGGCTGTCGAAGAAGTACTCTCCCAGATACAGTTTCCTTCGAGCTGAAGGAGACCTTGGCAAGTGCATAGGAGGTGAAGAATAGTCTCTTCCTCTTCCTCGTCCATGCAGCTTCTACAGAGGTCGTTTGCCTGAAGGCATGTCTCCCTATGGCACAGTGTTCCGTAATGACAGCTACTATTGTGCTGATGAGAGATCTCTTTAGTCTTATTAGACTAATAGAGCGCATGAAAGTAACGTTAATAAAATATTGCTTAAATAAGAGTTTCCACGTAGCGAAAGGTATGTAGAGATCCTCCTTCTCCGGTAGGATCGCCGGTTTCATATACTTATCATCATTTTTCTTCTTCTCTTAATATCAGAATTAATAAAATTGCAAACATGCCAAACGTTTTTAGTTATAAAGAAGCATGACTGAAATTCAAAAACGATCATGTCAATGCGCGCACACCCACACACACACACGCGCACACACACCATATCCCATATGGCAATGATAGCAACTGGTGCTGTGGTCTCCAGTGGTAGCAAATTATTGGGATGATTTGATTGATTGTTATGAGCATTGCTCAGCTTCAGAGCAACGTAGAAGGATGATTTATAGCTTAAATGAATCGGGGACGAAATTACTAAAAACACCTTTTTTTGTTTTTAAATTATATAAGCCATTATTTAGTTAGGGCTGTGTAAACATTTTTTTATTACGAAAAATTCGATATTAACCTCCTTTCTCCCACTTAGACCTCGAATTTCGAAAAATCCCTTCTTATCGAACATATAGATTTGATAAGGAATTACTGTGCAAAATTTTAAGTTACTACGTCTAGGGGTTTTTCAGAAACTGTGATTACAAGGACTTTTGCAGCCTTAGCATTTTGGATTTTATAGTATTTAAGATAGGGATAGGGACAGACATGGTTCAATTGTCATGATCTGATCATGAATATTACAAACTTAATATACCCTTAGATACATAGGCTATAAAAATTGTTACTTGTTCAGTAATTCAATCGACTGTTTATACATATTGCGTCAATTTCATTGCATTTAACTTTCATGAAATTACCGCTATTATTTTTTATTATTATTTTGTTTTCTTCTGTTGCATGTATGTAGAAATGGTTACTTGTTGTGTCAACTGAATAGTTAGCCTAGCTGTAATTATAGCTCGATTAACGATAACCAAACAGCTAATTTTCAATAAATTGCCTATGTACATATGTACATATCTTATTTAAAAGTAGTTAATAAATCTCTTTCCAAAAACTTTTTTGCAGTTAGCAAGTCTTGGAATTTTGGTTGACCAAGATATTAAGTTTTTTCTTGCATTACTTCACCAATTTCGAGTTGATTCTTGGATTTGCTAGTGCCTTTGTCTGACTGTCCGAGCAAAAGTTATTGCAGTTGCCTTGGGTTCTAGTAGTAAGTATTAGTTCTGCGGCCTTCAGTATAGCGGAGAATCGAACTGTGTAGCTTGTATTGAAATAATAATCCTTACTTAAAAGGTCGCTCGGATGCTTTACGAATCAAGAGGCCGCCTGTACTTCGTTCCAGATAGCCATTTGAATGTGCTAAAGCCATCTCGGTTGATCTTTTAACCTCTAGTCCTATAAGGAGTAAGTTCAAGATTGTCTCCATGGCTACTGTGAGGGTAATGAAATGGCCACCATACAAACACTCCATGGGCCTGACGATGCGAGTGTAAATCCAGTAGATTTACTTCGGTTTCCAACCCCACGTCTTACCAAAAGCCCTACGGCATATAAATTTCTAGCTTCGTCGTTCTTAAGGTCCAGTTTTACTTCGGTGCACGGAAGTATTGTGCTTGTATGTTCTCGTGAAGAGTACCATGTCGGTCTTTCCAGGGTTGACACCTAGGCCGCAGCCGTCCGCCCAACTATGCGTGATGTTCAGTGCCGACTGCATAGTGTGTTCAGATGTATCCCCGTAATTAAGATTGTGAGGTCATCAGCATATGCTATACATTTGAACATGCTTTCCAGTGTTTTCAGAAGTTCATCCAATACCAGTATCCACAACAAGGGAGAAAGAATTCAGCCTTGATGGTCCCGTTCTAGATTCTACCCTTCCTACTTTCACTACCTATATCAGCTGTTATTACCCGGTTAATGTGTTCAATGAAGTTATTTATTACTTTCCTCTTACTGTACCTAGAGAGGGCTTCCATAATACCCCGTAGCTTGATATTATTGAAGGCTCCCTCTATAACCAGGAAGACCGAGAGCAACTTCTTTGTACGTAAGGGCATCTTCGATAGTGTGAACTACGAATTCCCTTTGATGTAAGCGTGCTGGTTGAAGCTCAGTGATGAAGTGAGTAGGTTTAATCTGATATGTTCGTCACAAATTCTCTCCATAGTTTTAAGTAAAAATGATGCGAGAATTGGTCTGTATTCCTTTGCTGTACTAAGGTCTTTAACAGGTTTAGGTAAAAACACAACCCCAATTACCTGCCTAAGACCATATATGCCCTAAAGACTCTCACCAAGTGAGGGGTAGGAATCTTTAGCCCCTTTTGGAGGAAGATAGGGAGTATACCATCCTTCGCGACTGTCTTGTACGGAACGATTGAGTTAATCGCCCACGTTATTTTGAAGGGGTTTATGATGTTACCGGCTTCATTACAAATTTACTCCTCCGGCTCAGTACCTACATATATATATACGATACATGGTGTGAATCGTTGAAGCAATCTAGGAAGTAGGTCTGCATTACCGTTTCGAGAGTTTCCGGTCCAAGTCAACTTCTTAAACCTTCTTTTGCTTGTTTTCTACGCTTCCCAGTCTTCGTTCTAACTATCTTCGTTTGCTCCTGCAGCTCTCCATTTCACCAGCTGTGCTTTCGGATAATTTTGAATGTTTTAAGAGGGCATGCATTCGCAGAAGATTCGTTGACAGCTTTCTTTACTAAGTAAACCTCCCTATTTGTGTCCTATGGCAATGTCTAAAATTATTCATCTATGGTCGGACATGGAGGTCTCGTTTGAATCCCTCCAGTTGATGTCTAACACCTCCCTTCTTATCTTTTTAATAAAAGTGCGATACAACCTACGTCGTTAAGTACTACTAGATTTTCTACGTTTAAGAAAACAAGAAGAGAATCTTGGGTTCATGTTGGTACTCTCCCATGCCGTGTGGTGTGCATAGGTATCTGCTCCCACGATTATACCGTCTCCTTTAAATTAGACCCCTGCAAGGTCGGGGTTAGAATAGATGCATGCCTGTCGTAAGAGGCGACTAAAATCTAATGCCAGAGGGAGTAGCCTTGGTGATGCTATGAGCTATGCTATCGGGAGTGTATAGGGACACCCTAGGCAGCCAAAAACCGACTGCAAACCCAAATCCAAGAGCGTCTGACCTATAGTAGGCGACTTCCTGGTCTGCGTCTGATCCTAGAAGGACGGCAGTGTTTAAACTTGGTAGAAGGTATAAAATACAACATCAAAGATATGCAATGGAACAAACTAATGGAATTATTACCCCATGTGGCAGACCAGTTATACTGGAAAGTCCACCCTCTACGGAGGTCGGTCCCTCGGATTCTGGGGAGGACCAACTATTGCTTCTCAACTACCCTTTCCGAGGGAAAAAAAGTATGCTAAGATCACCACCGATAGCATCAAGTGCAACTTCAACAATATTGCCGATAGATCCCTCTGAAAAAAGAACAAAGATATATCGATCTCCACCTGGATCGTATGTCTCCGGAAAAAGAAGTCCGCCGGTTAATCAGGACTCAGTGAAAGCAAAATGCTTCGTAAAAGAGAACAACGAATTACGAGCTAAACTCAATGAAATGGAGCGACTCTTCTATGAGCCTAAAAAGGAAGTAGATTCTCAGCGAAAAGAAAACGAGGATCTCAAGAACCTTCGTGCACCGAAAGATCTCGAGACAATACCGAACCGTCCAGCAAGTGATTATTTCCCGGACGAGGAAGAACTTGCCCGCGAAACCAATCCGGCCTCTAACACAAGGCCTAGCAAAAAGCGTAAGGCTGTCACCTCACCCGAAGTCTTGCGAAAAGAAAATAAGCCCACCGTACCAAACAAGGGAACAAATCAAGCGATACCTCGCCCTCCACCCGCAATAAATATCGTCGGGATAGAAGACTACGGAAAACTTCGTAGTCTTCTCAAAAATACGTTGAGGACAACGCACAATATAACCTCACGCCGAAACAACGTGTGGAAAATTAACGTAGATGACTCTGATTCTTATCGAGCACTGTCTCTAAAATTAAACGCAGAGAATATCCAATGATTTACTTATGAAAATAAGTACGAAAAACCGATGCGAGTCTTCGTCAGGGGACTCCACCCGTCCTGCGTAAAAGAAGACATTATGGAAGACGTGCAAACCCAAGGCTTCAAAATTCTTGACGCCGTGACTATTATCAAGAAGGAAAAGCAATGGTACGGAAGGAGACAAAGACTTTTTTTTTTTTCTGAGTTTATCTTTTCATCTCAGCGCATAGCTGAAACGTACCTATCTCGATGGGATTAGGCTCAGATGGAACATAAATTTTGTTCTAACTCTTAAGATTATTATCGCACCTAGTTTATTAAACCAATTAGCAATTTTTTTCTGATAATTGTCTTTTGAAAATTTAAGAAAACTTTTTTTGTCGGTTACCTTTTTCTTTTAACAATATTAATCACTTTTTTCTTGTGATCATGCTAGATATGTATGTATGTATGTATGTTTGTTTTTTTTTCTTTATTATCTAGCTAGTTCAAAGGGTTTTATTCTTCGTAATCTCCTAGTCAGATTGGCAGCATTAAGTAGTTGCGTCATTTCTAAATTGACGTGGTTGAAAAGCCTAAGTTTATGCCTATTAGCTACTTTTTTGACTTCATCTTCAATCAAGTCAATTTCTAGATCTCTATGCAGATCAGAGTTTCTTATGTACCATGGTGCATTTACTATGTTCCGTAGCACTTTATTTTGAAAAGTTTGTATTTTTTTAAAATTTGATTTGCATGTGCATGCCCACAGCTGGAGCCCGTAGGTCCATACTGGTTTTAGAATTTGCTTATAAAGCAGTAATTTATTGTAGTTGGACAAACAAGAGTATCTCCCAATAAGCCAATACATTTTACTGTAACCCATGTTCAATTCGTCTATTTTTTTCTTTACATGGGATTTCCAACGCAGCTTTGCATCTAGAGTCATGCCTAGATATTTTGCAGTGTTTGCGTATTGTACTACATTATTATTTATGAATACTGGGATGTGCTGAACGTTTTTATTCGTAAAATTGATGTGGACCGACTTTAGGTCATTTAATTTAATTTGGCATTTCTTGGTCCATTTTGAAATATTGTTCACTGCCTTCTGTAGCTTTTTCGTCGCTATTTCTACAGTTTCACCCACAGCTAGTACAGCAGTATCATCTGCAAATGTTGCCATAATTATTTCTTCACTTTCTGGTAGATCGCTGGTAAATAAAAGATATAATACAGGGCCTAGCACACTGCCTTGTGGTACACCAGCTTCTATTTCTCTCAATGTGGAGTACTCATCCCCTTGTTTAATTCTAAAATATCGCTGCAATATATAAGATTCTAAAATTTCTGAATATTGCTTTGGTAGATGTTTTTGCAATTTATGGATCAGTCCTTTGTGCCAGACTTTATCGAAAGCTTGTGCTATATCAAGAAGTATAGCAGAGCATATCTTTTTCTCTTCAAATGCTTTTTCGATTCCATCCGTTATTCTATGCACCTGATCAATCGTGGAATGCTTTGTTCTTAAACCAAATTGATGGTTTGGAATTAGCGATTTTTCTTCGATTATTTTATGCAGACGTTTAATCAACATTTTTTCGAATAGCTTGGACAATATAGGCAGTATCAATATTGGACGATAGGAGGTAACTTCACTAGGTGTTTTGCCTGGTTTTGGTATCATAATTACCTCCGCGACTTTCCACATGCTTGGTACATACCTTATCCTGAATGCAGCATTTATTATCTATGCTAGTTTCTTTAAACCTTTTTTTGGGAATTGTTTTAGGATTTCTCCAGTTATCAAATCAAATCCCGGGGCTTTTTTAGTATTGATGCCTTCTTTTATTTCTTTGGCAATTTCGTTCGCCGTTACCGGTTGAATATATCTCTCTTCTTCGCACAATTCTTCCGTTTCTTCATAATCTTTATCTTCATAAGGTTGGAAGACTTTGTGAGATACTCAGCAAATAAATTCGCTTTCTCTTGGTTGCTTTTTGCCCAGTTACCTTCTCTGTTTTTAACTGGTGGAATGTGTGCTATTGGCCTCTTCATTTTCTTTGTTGCCTTCCAGAGAGAATATTCGGTACTAGCATCATTCGTAAGATTGGCAAGGTATGTTTTAAGAGACTCATTTTTAAATTCTCTTATCGATCTTTTAAGTTTACTGCTTAGCTTATTAAACATGGTTTTGTCACTTGGCGCCCTTGATTGTTGCAAACGTTTTCTAGCTCTTCTAGCATTTGACGAGATATTCTTTGTTACGAAAAAGTCGACAAGATCTGGGATTTTATTCCTATCTGTTGGCCAATAGGTGGGTTTTCCCGTTGAGTGATATTTGCCGCCATTTTCTCTTATTGTTTCATATAGTTCTCTTCCTCTCGTATTTGTTAATCTAGATCCCCAATACTTGTTTTTGGCATTAAAATCTCCTCCTGTGATAAATCTATTGCAGAATATGCGAAAGAGGCTTTTAAAATAATTTTTCTTAAGTTTATAGCTGGGAGAACAGTAAATTGATGCAACTGATATTTGTCCGCTTTTCGTTCTTATATTTATTGATATTCCTTGAATCGCACATGATTGGAATTTAGCTTCTATATGGTGATCGATCGTCTTCCTTATTATAACTGCAGCTCCTCCTTTTGCAGAATTATTGGGATGTGGGGAGTGATATAACTCGTACCCATGCAGTTTGAAATTTGTTTCAAATTTAATATATCTATTTGGTTTATGTTGAGAATTACTTGAATTTCTTCTTTACGATTCTCGATACCATTAGCATTCCATTCTAGGATTTTTATATTATCCATCATGTTTGTTTTTTTATTGCAGCCTTTTTGTTGTTGCTTTGCCTTTCAAGGAACGATATTCTTTCTAATATAGCTTTATTACTTTTTTCCATGCTTTCCATTCTATTTAGAATTTTTTGCATGAAGATTTCTATATTAGTAATTGGTTTTGTTTTTGTTGTGTTAGTTGATTTTGCAACATTTTTTGATGCAGCTTGTGTATAAGTCATTTCTGTACCAGGTGCTGTCTTTGGTTTTAGGTCTTTTTTGACAATTTCTAGGATTTTGGATACTTTTTTTGGCGTTTTTGGTTTTAAGTCCTTGCTGACTTTAGGTGCGTTCTTTTTAGAATTAGGTTCTATTTTTTTATGTTTTTTCTCTTTTGCCAGTTGAATCTACTTTGCAACCGAACAACCTCTGTAGTTAGCTGGATACTTTTCGTTGCAGTTGGCACATTTTGGAGGTTCTTCTATTTTCCTCATACAGTCCTTAGTATGGTGGTTTCCTGCGCACTTAACGCATCTCGGGTTAGAGCTGCAGTATTTATGTGTATGTCCATACTTTTGGCAATTCTTGCATTGTGGGACTAGTTTTGATTTCCTTAAGGCATGAATCTCTACTTTCATTCCAAGGATATCTTTAATTTCATGTATCTTTTTGATATCTTCGTCGTGCTCAAAAATAAGCATAAAAATAGGAAGCGGTACTTTGCTTTTAAATTTTAGCATATTGACAGCTTCTAATATTTTAAAGCTTTTACTTTTTAAGTCTTTAACTATACTCTCTGGGGAGTATGAAAAGTGTAATTTTTTTACAACAACCTTAAATGGTCTTGTTTGCTTGTTCTCATAAGAGTACCATTGCACTTTTTTGTGGTTAAGTATTTTGGTAAGTTTTCTATAAGAATCTTCTCCATCTACATTAATTTTAATATCATTGTTATTTATTTGCTTTAATTTTATTTTCCTTCAATACCTTAATTAAGCTTTCATACTTTATTATTTGCAGTGCAATAATAGGCGGAGGATTAATTGGCTTCTGATTGGTACTTTCTTTGTTAGGAGTATTATCCGCAACTTGGCTGCTTTCTTTTGGAGATGAAACTTTTGAGGATGTACTCATTTTTTATTTTTATTCCCCTTTTTAAGACTTCCTTCTGTCTCCTTAAGTAGTTCTTCTTCATCTGTTGAGAACTTGACTACTTTAATTTTATCTTTATTTTTTTTCGCTGTTGAATTGATGTTGCAACGCTTGCAACTCCTGCTTTAAATTATTAATTTCTTTAAGCAATGTCTCGTTGAGTTGCTTAAACCGATCCCTTTCTTCGCAGGCTTTTGAATATTTAGCCTCCAGAACTTGTTTTTCATCTGTTATACGAGATGGGGATGTTCTCTCTAGCCTTTTACATTTTCCGAAAGAGTTTTCCTTGTGCAATAAATGGTCCCCCCCCAGAATCCGTGGGACCGACCTCCGAAAACGGTGGATTTACCAGTTTAACTGGCCTACCACCACCTGGGGTATTAAAATCATTTGCATTTTTTTTTTTTTTTTTAACTTTTGCGAAAAGTTTAAACGTTTTGGATTTTAGTCGCCTTCTACGACAGGCATTCCTTACCTCGGGTATATTCTATTCTAGCTCCTAACCCGAAGGGGTTAAAGATGCCGTAGTCAAACGCGGCCTTCCACTTTTTATGCTCACCTTTGATAGGACCGAGAATGTGGACTGCATTTTCAAAATCAAGACTATCCTAAACATCAAGGTCAAAATCGAGCCAGTTACAACAGATCCGATCCTCCAATTATTAACTGTGATATTAGAAAAACTTGAGGAGCAAAGCAAGGCTAATCAAGTTATGTTTGACAAATTGAGTAAGCTGGAGTTCAAACCTCGCAAGCCAAACAACAAAACATGAATATGATGCTTATTAAGATATTGACATGGAACGCAAATGGCCTCCTAAACAAAATTGACGAGCTAGAAGTATTTCTACGGAAAAACAATATTGATATTTGCTTGATATCGGAAACACACTTAAAAAAGGGACCTGGACCCAAATTAAAAGGTTACAGAGATTATCACGCGCATCTTCCTTCAGAACATGCGAGAGGCGGATCCTCTCTCTACATCAAAGACTGTATTATGCATTTAGAAAACATAAAAATAGAATACGATTCTATGCAAATAAGTTCAGTCTCCGTAAAAGTAAACCATTTAGACTACCTCATCGGATCTAGTTACTTTCCCCCGGGATATAGACTGGCAGACGACCACATTGATCGCCTCTTTGACTTACTCGGGCCTAATTTTATTATCGGTGGGGACTTTAATGCGAAACACTCTTTCTGGGGCTCAAGATCCAACTCAACGAAAGGCAGATTACTGTACAAAGCCAGTATGAAGCGTGGTGTGGACTTTTTTTTTGACGGGAAAGCTAACGTATTGGCCAACTGACAGAAATAAAATCCCTGACCTCGTTGACTTCTTTATCGCTAAAGGGCTAACTCAAAATCTGACGGAAGTCGAAGAATGCTATGATCTCTGCTCAGACCACTCAGCAGTCAGTCTGAAAATTGGTGGAAGTGTAGCAAAAAAAGAAGAACCGCCCAGGTTAACTAGTAACAAAACCATCTGGAACGTTTTCAGAAAAGACTGCAAAGAAACTGTTGCTTTAAATGTGCCACTAAAGACACCGCTCGAAATAGAAGACGAAATTGACAATCTAGTGGAAGCCATTAAGAGCGCAGCGTGGAAAAACACTCCCTTCCGGAAGACAGACATACGGAGCAATAAAGTCAAATACCAGCCTGAAATCGAAGACCTCATACGAGAAAAGAGGAGAGCGCGCAAGAGATGGCAACAATGCCGCGCACCCCCTGATAAAACGTATCTGAACCATCTTTGCAACAAACTCAAAAATGATCTACACGATCTGAGAAATCGCGAGACTTCTACTTACCTTGAGGGCTTAACTGCTGATAAGAGTTCAAACTACTCACTTTGGAAAGCCTTGAAGTCCATAAGGAAACCCAAAATGCATTCGCCACCAATAAGAAACGCTAACGGCGAATGGGCAAAAGGAGACAAAGAGAAAGCGCATTTATTTGCCGAGCATCTAGAAGAAACGTTCAGGCCGTTCGATGGACGATCTTTAAAAGAAGAACCGAATGCTAATACGGCACCCGACACAGTAAAAGCCGTATCCCTGTCCAAGCTTCGAATGACAATAAAAAAGCTGAAAAATAACAAAGCTCCAGGATACGACTTAATCACTGGCGAAATTCTGAAGGAGCTACCAAAAAAAACATTAGTTAAGTTGCTCTACATTATAAATGCTTCTCTGAGACTGAATGGAAAGTAGCTGAAGTCATTATGGTTCCGAAACCGGGAAAAAGTACAAACGACAAGAAATCATATAGACCTATTTCGCTGCTGCCGATAATATCTAAGGTTTTCGAGAAACTTCTCCTAAACGATTGCAACCAGTAATTGAAGAAAGACGCTTGATCCCAGATCATCAATTCGGCTTCCGGGTCAAACATTCCACAATCGATCAGGTGTATCGAATAACGAATGAAATTGAAAAAGCTCTGGAATGGAAAAAGATTTGCTCTAGCGCTTTTCTCGACGGATCGCAAGCCTTTGACAAGGTATGGCACGAAGGTCTAAGGTATAAGCTAAGGACAAACCTACCGGAAAAATTATACAAAATACTGGAATCCTACCTCGAAAACAGACTCTTTCGTGTTAGACATGAGACTGAATACTCGGAATTCAAAGAAATCCACGCTGGTGTTCCGCAAGGAAGCGTTCTCCGTCCAATCTTATTCCTGCTCTTCACAAGAGACGATACGGCTATCCTCGCAATGGATGAGTCAGTCGAATCATCAACGGGAAAACTCCAACGGGCTCTTGACAAAGTATGCGAGTGGACAAAGACCTGGCGAATCGCCCTTAACGAGACCAAGTCAACGCATGTCAATTTCACGTACAAGAATATAAACAACTTACCTGTTTTCATTAGCTCGGTACAAATACCATACGCAAACGAGGCAAAATATCTAGGAATGACCTTAAACGCAAAACTTAAGTGGAAGCCACACGTTAAAAAAAGCGAGACGAGCTGGCAATCAGAGTTAGAGAAATGTATTGGCTACTCGGGAGATATTCGAAGCTAAGTGTATACAACAAACTGCTCCTGTATAAGCAAGTGCTAAAACCTTCTTGGACATACGATATACAACTTTGGGATTGTACCAAACCAAGCAATATGGCTATATTGCAAACATTCCAAAACAAAGCCCTATGAGCAATCGTGAATGCTCCATGGTATATAAGAAATAGTGATATTCACAGTGGGCGAGGTTTAGCCGGTAGGCATATATTGCCTGACACTAATGATATTGTCAGGCCAGAAAATATATGAATCGGGCATCACCAATGGTACGGACCATTGGTATCTTTTGAAGATTCCTCACCTCCAAGCGCAACTGAAAAAAACAAAACAAAAAAATGTTAGCCCATTTCAGGGCTTCAATCAACTCTGCACTCGGTGTTGGTGTCGGTGAGTCGTAAGGAAAGTAGCATGAAAGCAGCAAAATGCTTCTGCGGGCCTTTCCCCCTTTCCTATACTTTAGTCTGACGATCGTCAATTCTCCTATGGGATAGAAAAGATGTTAAGGTTTTTGTCAGCCACAATACATGTTAGATACTTACCATTCGTGTTAGCGAATGCATTGAAGTTCTGTCCCAATCCTCTTATCATGTTGTTGGTTATCCATGGTTCCTGGATGAGAGCAACGTCTGCTCCTCTTTTGGAGAGCTTGGCCGTTACTGTTAATGTAACGCGATAGAAGCCGCATTTGACCATAGCACTCGTTCAGCGCCCCAACGGCCTTCTGGTCCATCTCACGGAATAGTAGTTATCCTTTCGTCTCGTGCTTTTCCGTGTTGTATAGTGTCGAGGTTTTTGTTCTGCCTCCCAATCCTCACTAGGATTTGTGAACTATCCTCGATTGGCCACAGATGACCTGATAGCGGCCGTTCCTGAAATCCGCCCATGTTAATATTAAATACATATGTATGTATGTTGCTTAACTTACAATCAGGCATTCAACTTTAGAGTTGCGTGAAAAATCGTATGTTGAATTGATTTCCCATAGGATTTTGAACTAAAATCCGTACTGCTGACAATCCCCTTGTTAAACAATTACATACCTAATGTAGATATTTCATCTTTTGCTTATATTATTATATTATATATTATATATATATAATTATAAACACCTTGTTATAATTTATTTAAATAGTAATTGTTAATTTATTTATTTATTTTCATATTTATTCTTTATTATAAGTTATTTATCTATTCTTTTGTCTAAACATTTATTTAGTCGATTATTTATTTCATTTTATATTTAT
The DNA here is from genome assembly GCA_905220385.1 of Xylota sylvarum. Lineage (NCBI taxonomy): Eukaryota > Metazoa > Arthropoda > Insecta > Diptera > Syrphidae > Xylota > Xylota sylvarum. The sequence goes on along the minus strand of LR999957.1, from coordinate 61,338,057 downwards.
TTTATTTTATATATATTTATTTAATTTTATATTTATTCTTTGTTATTATCATTATTCATTCATTCATTCATTCATTCATACATTCATACATTCATACACTCATACATTCATTCATTCATTTCTTTCGTTCCAGATGTTTTATCGTAGTTTTCCTTTAAATGCTTATCCGTAAGCGCACTTTTTCAAATAAATAACGCTTTTCAGTAGTAAGATATTATCCTAATTACCATATCTCTGTATAAGCTGTCCAATAACTATTTAGAAACTCTGTAAGTAAATGCTGCTTCCTCTGAAAACAAATAAATATCTATCTATCTAATTACCATTATCAAATTATGCTATTGTAAAATGTGCGGTTACAAACTACGTATGTAAATTTTTGCATACGAAGTAAAATATCTATCTAGCATACATATATAAGTACATATATGTACATCCATACGTATGTATGCCCTAGTCCATAATGTCGATAAACGAATTCAATACGAAACTAGGTAATACATATTCATCCAAACGTACATATGTATATATATAACAACGTTTAAATTGAGAACATTTGTATGTATGATAAGAATACAAAGTATACATAGTACGAGAATGATATTCGCCGAAAGTAAATTAATCTACTTATATGCAAGATTAATCTTTCTTTTAAGAAGGTGGCTCGTAGAACATCATCTGTTACATAATAATAATGATAACTAAATTATTATTTCATTGAACTTATGTACATATGTATGTCGCCAGAAAACAACAATTTTTATTATTAGTAATCGTACGATAATACACTGCATCAGAAACTGCTGCTGATTGTGATTCAACCCAGAGTTGCAAAGTTCAATTTGTGATTCAAATTATAATACCATATACATATGTATGTATATAGGTACCCACACAGGAAGACTTATGACAAAGTATGGAACAATCATAGATCTCTGTTATGCATTTCAAACATTCTTTTAGTCGGGGAAGTAAGGTGTTGACGGTAACAAATAATAAATATAATTTATTTATTTGAACGCTATCGCAGTACGCAATTGGCAAAATGACCCGGTGTTACCTCTAATCACTAAGATCTTCCCTATTATTCGCTACTCTACACTTTTAAACACTACATTTTCGGCATTTAAATTTACCCCAACGGCATCTCTCTACGAGTGAACATCTTAGCTAGTGAGTTACATCGGCAAGGTTTGTACGCATCTATAATATTCGGCATTATCACAAAATGTAAGAAAAAAATTTATAAACATATAAAATTAATATTTGGGAATGAGTATGATCAAATTTTAGTTTTAATCAATTGCCGGCTCAGTAAACCTAAGCAATGCTATCTGCATGTACCACATTCGCATTAATTGCACGAATGTCGCCCATTCTCCATTGTCTAGTGGACTCTGTATTATTTATAAATAGGTGCACGTTTATTAAAAATTTGCTGTTGATTTTCTTTAATTTTAATATCAAATGCACAATTATTTGAAGTGAGTAACTAATAAGTAAAAAAAAGTTTAAATGATAGACATATGTATATAATATAATATGTACCTATGTACATATGCAGTGACAATTCTTAAAAAATATTTCGTCATTTTTGTTTTTGTGAACTAATCTCAACTAACAATGAGATTTTATCAAAAAATATAGTAATATTTAATAGGAAAATATAGACTTGTAAAATTTTGCAGTTAATTTCAACTCATTAACAAGATCAATTGCTCGTGAATAAGTAACTTCTGGTTTATCTTGGATATTACTTGTGCATTTGTGTATGTAGTCATCTCATCTGTAAATTATTTGGCATTGAAAATTGTACACAACTTTCATATACATATGTATGTACATATATGTATGTATGTATGTATGTATGTAAGCACATTTGCCGTGATTGATAAAAGTCAATATTAATAAATACGAACTATTAGAACTAATTAGTTATGTTTATAGCACGGGAATTGCTTTGAGAAATTTATATTTGTATAACTGGTAAATGAGTAACTATTATAAACTATTACTCCAGCCAGTTCATCTGTAAGTTATTTGTCATTGGAAACTGTAAAAAAAAACCCATAATATTTTATCAGCAATAAATATCGAGAACTTCGGAAAATCCGTTCTTATCTCGCATCTACAGATCGTAAAGAATAAACTGTGTAGAATTTTAAGTTTCTGCGCATATGTATATGTTTTGTAGAAACTGTGATTTCAACAACTTCTGTAGCCTTAACATTTTCAATTTTATAATAATTAATATAAGTAAGTCCATCCACAAGCGAATTATAGTCCTAGGTCCCACACCATCGGAAAATATATAAATCCACAAAAAACACCCAAGTGTAGTCAGATAGTAGTTAATCCCATTGTTGCTGGTGTCCATCTCTATGGACAAACTTTACTGACTCGTGTAATATGAAACAGTCACTCCAATTCTTCAAATCAAATGCCCAGTCGTATTTTCTCTCGTATTTAGAATAGCATCAAAATTGAATTCCTATTTTTCGGTTTGTATGCGATGCATACGATATTTTGGAAAAACCAAGGTGTATGATTGCAGTTATGCAAACGTGTGTTCGCGTATGTATGTACATACGAGTTTGCTCGTAAAGATCGACTTTGTAATTAGTAAATACGACTGTTGTCAGATTCGAGTGTCGTATACGATTTGGAGAATTGGAACGAGTGTTAATAAAAACTAAAGTTAACGATACTCGTGCTTTATTTCAGAATATTTTAAATGAATGCGTTTAATTAATTCAGATTCGAAGGGGTATTTGTTAATCCATCGTCGAATGCGTAAAGACCAAAAGCGAATATTGAATTAAAAAAAAATAAAATTTATCAACTGTATTTTTAAAACCTGTACTATATACATGTATGTATGTATATATATGTATGTTAAAAAAATTATTTAAAAACGAGCCAGTTTTTTTTTATATTTTTATAATCGATCTATTTTCTATAGGAAAAGCGTCAAAAAAGGTCATGTAGAGGTCACTTAGAAATTTGAAATTTGGTATCTCGATTTTTCGAGCTCCGAGTAGTTATTATTTAATAGAATAGAATAATTCGGCCATGAAAGGGTGAAAATATAGATACTGAACTAGCTAGAGCTAAAGTTGTTTTTACTGCTTTATAGCAGTAAACTCAATGGAAGGGTGAAAGTAATCTGCTACAGAGCTGTAAAGGAATGCAATAATTTTTTAATACAACTCATTTGAATGTTCCGAAAAATGTTTGAATTCGGTGACTCAAATGTGACTTCAGCTTAAAAACATACAGAAAAGCTCGTATGATACCCTATCCTCCTTGCTATGTAGCCCTTATAAAGTGGGCTAGGTGATATTGCAATTTGTACTGAAATACGACGTCGAACATTTGAGGATGTTAAACGTAAAATTTCATGAAATTTCATGGCTAAAAGTGTTATGTGGATGAATTGTAGGAAATCTAAATGCCCAAATATTTGGTCTTAACAAAATTTTTCGGTTTCATATAATTTAGTGAAGTTATAAAAAAGTAGGCGTGGCAGTGGGCGGATTAAAAAAAATTTTACACTAGTATTGTATCTTTTTCTCGGAAGCCCAGATATTTCATCGTCCTAGCTCAAAATTTAAGGCCCAAAAAGCGGTGACATACGGACGGACGGACGGACGAACGGACAGACGGACGCCCACTTTTTACATGTAACATCCGCAATCGTTCGAAGTTGTCGTCGTAGTTCAATAAAAAAAACTGCAATACGGCCTCGCCCACTTTATAAGGGCTAGGAAGAAGAATAGGGTATCATACGATCCAATCCAGACGTTTTGTAGCTTTTCTGTATGTTTGTTATTCATGTTTGGTTTCACATGATGGAAGAAGGAGGGTGCATCTGCACTCAATGTCACCACTTTTCGGCAATTAAATTTTGAGCTAGAAGGATGAAATTACATTTCTGAGTTTCTGAAAAGAGGAAGCAGTACAAGTGTAAACATTTTTTTAAATCTGCCCACTGCTACGACCACTTTTCATAACTTCACTATTTTACATGAAATCAAAAAAAGTTGAAACCAAATATTAAATATTCAGATTGTTTACAATTCACCCATACATTGTTTTAATTCACGTCCACTGTTTGGAGGTGTTTGATGAAATTTTTCATGTAACATTCTTAAACATTCAAAGAATGATAAGGTATTATACCATTCGTCACAGACGGACTGTAGCTGAGTTTTCCAAATATTCGCGCCGTAAATCGAGCATTTTAGGTCGACGTAAATATTCGGCGATAACTGTACATAAAGCAAGTGCGAACAAGATTAGAAGCATGACTTTATTATAAGTGGTTAACATCATATGGTACACAATAATAATTACATTGTTATACAGTACTATCTCGATAATATGAACTAATTAAACCATGAGCAGTTCATATTCGGGAGTTCACACTACTGTTGACACTAAAGTGCAAAACGTTTGCATCGTTAATTATTTATTGCTCCCTTAAGTGTACATGACACTTTCTTAACAACGGTTGAATATCTTCCTGATTTGTAGTATTTATTTCCCAAGTAAAATTTTTCGTTAGATTTTCATTTCTCTCATTAGATTTGTCATTTGGTGTTGTTTTCTTTTTTCGTCATGAATACGCCACTTCAAAAACAATTCATGAAAAGATTTTAAAACATATATGCTGTTACAAAATCGGAAATTATAGAAAACAAAATGTAAACACGTGACATTGTTTGACGACAACAAATCGAAGCTGACACCTGCGGTAATACAGCTTCGCGACTTGACAGCACAAAAGTTCTGTCTCTGTGAGGATCAAGCCAATCGAATAATTAAACCCAAATCAAATTGATAAGGGCTTAATTAACGAAATCAGTCGTGAAGATTCCGCACAGTTCCAGAACGAATTCTGTCAAAATTCGCGTTGATGCCAGATGTTTCTGTACTATTCGACGTTCTGAGTTCCATCGCTGAATTAGAAGCATGGTAGTTCATTGGAAATGATCCAGCCTGATATAGGGCATTTCCGTATTCTGGGCACTAAGTAGTCAAATATTTCTGATTGGTGGAGAGATTCAAATTTGACAGAAAAGTAAAGTATTCTTATGAGGTAGTCGACCGGATTTGTAAGAAAATTCTCCCTACATTATAAATCATCTAAGAAACAGCTGATCGGTTAGTATTTCATTTATTGTTCGCCCATACTCGGGTTTCCTAAAGTGTACTCCGCGAAGCACTTGGTGCTCCACGAAGTATATCCAGCTGCTCTGCGGAGAGAATGAAAAAAAACATACCAAAATTCTACCAGGTGCCGTGAAAGCGAAATAAAGCCAAATTTAAATTTTCGGTCCTATTTCACTTTGACAAAGTGAAATAAAGCCGAGTCGGCCTTATTATGCTTTAAATTTATACACGCATTTCTAACTATTATTTTCTCAAACTCCTCATAGTAAAAGTTTTCTGTCGTCTCATTTAAAGTGACATTAGACCAAGTCGGCTTTATGTGACTTACATATATGCATAAATAGTTCAATAAGCATTGGGGGGCATACTGCCCCCTGCAACCCACTTGCTTGGGATCACTTTTGGATTTAGAGTAGGTGCGAGGTTGGCTGTATGCACAGTTTTTTTTATATCCATGTAACTTTGCATATATCAACCTTGCACCTTCCCCAAATCCAACAGCGACTCCAAGCAGGGGGGTTGCAGGGGGGCAGCATGCACCCACATACATATGCACTGTTTATGCATATAAATAACATAACCCCAAATTGGTCTATTGTCGCTTTATCTAAGTGGAAACATTTGCTTCGGCCTTATTACAAACAATGTTCGGCTTTATTTCACTTTATGGAAGTGAAATAAGGCTGAATTTCAAAAGTACCAATGGAATCAGATTTCAAATTCAACTAAAACTTTTTTGAAATTGCAAAGTGCATTGTTGTAGTTGTAACCGCTATGTATCTACATGAAATAGACATAGTTTTATTACAATTTCTGGTATTAATGTGAATGTTTTTAACGCTACCATAGATAAAGTAGTTGTTCTGTCGGTATTCAAGTTAAATGGAATCGTAGTGGTCTGTGAAAACAAAAAAAATCTGTTCGCTGCATAGTAATTCAGAAATGCATAATGCAATGGACCGCTGACTAAAGTCGGGATCCTTAAACAGAACTGCAAAATCCTTCGTAACAGCAGCTCCAGCAGTTGCTGAGGAACTACCAACTAACTGATATGTACATATACATATACATATGTACATATATTCAAACATAATCATAAGTATTGTGGCGGCCGTGGCTCAAGTGGTTAGTTCGTTGGGTAACGGAACGAGGTGTTCGAGGTTCGATCCCCAGACAACACTTAAAATTTCTTTCACGTCCCCACCTCTCGCGAATGTCAGGCAAACATCTAAGCGTATAACTGTCATGAAAATCTTCTCAAATAATAAATTGTCCTTCGGACACGGTATTAAACGGGCCTACTGTTTATTCCATTCATGGAAAAAAATATAGCACGCAAAACACAAATACATAGTTGTGAGAAGTTAATCCCAGGGTCCCATGGACTATCCCCCAAATATTTGTATTGTTTTTTTATCATAAGTATTATTATGAGGTAGGTGATCGAATATTAGGATCAGAAATTTCTGAAGTATTGGACAATCTACCTACTACTAGTTCTATGAAAATCAGTATAACAGGAAACAAAGAGACAGTAAAAAGGAAGTATCACGATTCCTACCTGAATCTTGGATTTGTTGAGAACAGTGACAACAAACCGCAATGCGTAATTTGCGGCAAAGTGTTGCGGAATAATGCGATGTTCCCCTCAAAAATGAGGTGTCACTTTTAGGGGCTTCATCCAGAATGCAAGTACAAATCGACTGATTTTTTCACAAGGAAGTACGATAAACTTTCGAAGGCTCAAATAATTTTAACTTACCACTCAAAGACAATTAACGAAAACGCATTAAATGGCACCCTACTTTGTCAGTTTCCAAGTTGCACAAACTGGCGAAACCCATACAATCGCAGAAAACTTAATTAAGCCATGTGTTAAGAACATTGTTGAATTTACATATGTTGGATGGAAAAGCTACGGCAGTAATGCCCAAATCACAATGTCGCGTATGTGCGTGCGTCCTTGAGTCCTTTGTAGGTACTTTACGATATTATTTGTCACAACGCACGCAAGCAAAATTTGTAAAACGAAATATCGCGTTGTGGTTATCGTCCGTTGGGGGGTTACGAAGATGACAGAGTATAATGCTGTTCCCTTTGCCACACACGAATTTGTCGCAGAAAAAAGAGTAGAAATTTACTCCTTTCGAATACTCGAAGCTTAAAGAAATCTCGGCCGGCGTACCGCAAGGAAGCGTTCTTGGGCCGCTTCTCTACCTGTTATATACTCGTGGTACACCGAAAGAAGATGGCACTATCCTTGCTACGTTTGCCGATGACACCACTATCCTAGCAGTAGGTAAAACAATCGAAGAAACGACTGCAAAACGCACTGAATAAAGTAAATGAATGGACGAGGGACTGGCGGATCGCCCTCAATGAAACTAAATCTGTTCACGTGAATTTCACATATAAGAAAACTAATAACTTGCCAATCTATATAAACTTGGCCCGAATACCTTTTACAAACGAATCCAAATATCTGGGAATGACACTCGCCGCAAAACTGAAATGGAATTCGCACGTGAAAATGAAACGTAAAGAGCTTGAAATGAAAGCATTTTATTGCGCCGACTTGGCGAGATAAGGATAAGGATTCTTTCATTGGAAAGAAACGAGCCAAAAGTTTTTATATCGTGATAAAAAAAATTGCTTGATAAGTTATATCTTAGTTGCAGTATCTAACAATATTATGTCGAAGGGTGGTGTTTTTAGTCAGTAAAATCTGACACTACTATGAGCACGCGCTTGCTATTCTCATAGTGTCTATTGAAGATTTTCATCTACCCTCGGAAAAAAAAATATTACAACAAATCATATTACAGGTTAATAATTCAGAGTAAATACGCGACACAAAAATGTACCCTGTCGATGAAAATCGAACAATTCATAAAACAGCTGATAGTCGATAGTTGTCAAACGGACGCAAAAGTAGAAAGTAGATCTACTTGGACGTTGTGGTAGCGTTTATGATATTTACGATATAACGCCGATATAACGCTGTGGTCAAATTTTGTGTTACCCCATAAGAGCCCATTGTTTCTCCAAAATCTGTCAACGGACGGACGCACGCACGCAACATTGTGATTTGTAATTGACACTGTTCCTTTGTCAAATAACACAATATCACAACGAATCGGCGAATTAGCAGAGAACGTGAAAACTACTTTACTTTCACGAATAAAATTCACAAAATTTTCGCTGCAAATGGATGAATCAACGGATGTTGCAGGGTTGATAGTATTTGTGCACTACCAATACCTACAGTCTTTTCAAGAAGATCTGGTTTTCTACAAGCCGTTGTGAACTACGACAACCAGCGCTGAAATTTTTAAGTTAATGGACAATTCATAATCAATGACATTACATGGATTAACTGCGTGTGCATAGACGGTGCCAAGGCTATGACACGAAAAGCGTCCGGTGCCATTTCAAGAATCAAACAAAATGTCAAAGAATGCAGCAGTAGTCATTGTGTTCTCCACCTGGACGAAAGCGTGAAAATAATAAATTATATAAAATCACGACCTAAGAATACAAGGCTATTCAAAGTATTGTGCGATGATATGGGTAGTCTGCATACATATGTATGTCTTTACTTCTTCACACAGAAGTACGGTTGCCACTTTGGTAATTTTTTACCAAATCTGGTAATTTTTTTTTTTTGGGTTTTTTAACTTTCGATAATTTAGTATTTTCTATCTAGATTTGGTAGCTTTTTTGAACAAGAAGAAGTTTATCTGTGCTTGAAATTTCGTAGACAACATCTATTAAAAGTTATCGCGGTAGTGCCCTTAAAAATCCGAAATGGCACTCCTCTTTACTTCAATCTTGAATAATCAAAAAAAACTTCATCTTGAAGGAGCAAGTATGTTCGACCTTATCGCGTAAGTTCTTTTTTTTCATGTAACCCTTTCAGCCCTAGTGATTACCAATCGTAACCACAATTTGAAAATCGGGTGCACAGTTTCCTACAGGTTATTTTGTTACACCACCTCTCCAATCTACATCATAAAAGTACGCAAGACTTATTATTTCAAAAATATTTCTAGTAACATGCCGTTATGTTTGCGAAAATTGGTGGTGAAGTACGTGCTCCAGACGTGTTTCGGAAGGTGCGACGAAAAAACATGTTTTGTGGTTTTTTGCATTAAAATTAACTAAAATATGGCAGGTACGTTATCTTCAATTCATAACTGATTATATGTAATTATAATCAGACTAATTTAGAACGTAAAATATAAGTTATAGGAACAAATATTGTGTGGTTATGAGAGGTAACCATTAGGAATATGTCGTCCCCAGGTTCAAAACAAAAATGGAATTTTCGGGAGTTGGAAGCTATTGATGAGGATCTATTTAATGAATTTTTGGTTAAAATAAATAGCCAAAGTGGTTGATAAATTTGATATGCTAAGGAAATTATACGAAATTAACTGAAAATCATCGCATTTTTTGGTGGTTCTTAAACGGAACAGTGGTAAACTCCTACATATTTTACAGGCAAAGATATCTATCTAACGTAACTTTAAAAGAGTTTCGCCTTGTTATAGCTAATGGGCTAACTGGTGCACCCTGTTCAAATACAAAACAAGGTCGCAAATTGAATGTGAATGTGAATAAGTTTGAAAAACTTGTGCCACTGGAGCTGCAATATGACAAAAATGCACATCTGCCGGAAAACATCCGTTAGATGTGCACACTGCAGCACTGCAGCTAATGTTCACAGATCCACATGGAAATGCAACTCTTGAAACGTTGGCTTGTGCTTAACCAAAGAACGAAATTGTTTCTTGACCTTCCATACAAAGTAGCACGACTTTCTAGTAGTTTCCAGGGATAACCATGTCCTGCAGGACAACAAGGACTCTTTAAAAACGAAAAATGTATATTTTTGAAATAAAAAATTCTAATTAATTAATATTTTATAAAAAATGTTGACTTTCATTTGTATTTATATGTATATCCCGGACTCAAAGGGAAAATTGAATTTTCTTAAAGAACAAAACAAATTAAATTAATTATAAACAGTTCGGGAACTTTAACGGACCCCTGAGGCGTATCTTATAACTAAAACATACAGGAAAGCTACAACCCGTCTGTAACGGATCGTATGGTACCCTATCCTCCTTTCTACGTAGCCCCTATAAAGTGGCTATAACCTCGAACGTTTGAGGATGTTACATGTAGAATTTTATCAAAATCGGTTTTTTGATGAAAACGCGCCCAAAAAGTGGGCGTGACCAAAACTATTCTATGGGTGAATTGCAGGGAATCTGAATACCTAAATATTTGGACTTAACAAAATTTTTCGGTTTCATATAATTTAGTGAAGTTATAAAAAATATAAAAATTTACACTTCTACTGTATCTTTTCGTCAGAAGCCCAGATATGGAATTTCAGCGTCCTAGTTAAAAATTTAAGGCCCAAAAATCGGTTTTATGATGAAAACGCCCCCAAAAAGTGGGCGTGGCCAAAACTTTTGTATGACTGGATTGTAGGGAGTCTGAATGCCTAAATATTTGGTCTTAACAAAATTTTTCGGTTTCATATAATTTAATGAAGTTATGAAAAAGTGGGCGTGGCAGTGGGCGGATTTAAAAAATTTTTACACTTGTACTGTATCTTTTTCTCAGAAGCCCAGATATGAAATTTCATCGCCCTAGCTCAAAATTTAAGGCCCAAAAAGCGGTGACTTACGGACGGACGGATGGACGGACGGTCACTGCTCAATCGATTTCGCTATTAATGCTGATCACGAATATATGTATATACTTTATAGGGTCTATCTCGATTATTTCTCTATGTTACCAACTATGTGTCAAACTTAATATACCCTTACTATAGGGTATAAAAATATGCTGGAGCGATTGAAATTAGGTACACTGAAAGATTAAGAGCCATGAAAAAAGCACAAGAAACTTGTTAACAAAGCGTATTGGAAATAAAAAAAATATCGGCTTGTACATAATCGTTTAAGGCACAAAGCGAACTGATTGTGGAAAATGTGAAGAAGCTCACAATAGACAATAAAATGTGTGTAACCGAGATAAAAAACGATTTACAGGTTGGAATAACACAAATCACGCAGTCAAAGCGAAAAAACAAACATACAGAAAAGCTACAATCCATCTGGAACGGATCGTCTGATACCCTATCCTCCTCTCTATAAAGTAGTCGTGGCCAAATTGCACTTCGTACTAAAATATGGCTATAACCTCGAACGTTTGAGGATGTTACATGTAGAATTTTATCAAAATCGGTTTTTTGATGGAAACGCCCCCTAAAAGTGGGGGTGGCCAAAACTTTTGTATGAGTAGGGAGTCTGAATGCCTAAATATTTGGTCTTAACAAAATTTTTCGGTTTCATATAATTTAATGAAGTTATGAAAAAGTGGACATGGCAGTGGGCGGATTTAAAAAATTTTTACATTTGTACTGTATCTTTTTCTCAAAAGCCCAGATATGAAATTTCATCGTCCTAGCTCAAAATTTAAGGCCCAAAAAGGGGTGACATACGGACGGACGGACGTTCATCACTCAAACGATTTCGCTATTGATGCTGATCACGAATATATATATTATAGGGTCTATCTCGATTATTTCTCTATGTTACAAACTATGTGTCAAACTTAATATACCCTTAGGATAGGGTATAACTTACTTACTTAACGGGCTCCCGACCCGTGCAGAGTCTCTGCCTGAGACATAGCAGCCTTCCACTCTCTTCGATCCCGGGCACGCTGCTTCCAGTTATCTAGACCAAGCGCTTGGCATCCGCGATAGCTTGATCCTTAAAACGGAGGTTCGGTCTTCCTTGTCTTCTCGAACCTGGGGGCTGTGATTCGAAGATCCTCTTTGCTGGAGCATTATTGTCCATTCCCTCGATGTGGCCGAGCCAGTGTAGTCCACATCCTGGTACAGCTCATAGAGTTCGCGGTTATATCTTCTCCTCCATTCGCCCTCCTCGCATACGGGACCGAATATCCGACGAAGAATTTTTCTTTCGAAAGTGTTCAATATCTGCTCTGCTTTCCTGCTTATCGTCCAACACTCGGCTCCATACAGCAGAACTGGCAGGATCAAAGTTTTGTAGAGCAAACATTTCGTCTTCCGAGTTAGGAGTTTTGACCCCATTTGTTTCGCCAAACCGAAGTAGCAGCGGTTTCCTAGGGTAAGTCTTCGTCGAATCTCCACTAAGTTGTCATTCGTGGAGTTGATATTTACTCCGAGGTAGGTAAACTCCTTAACCACTTCGAAGTTACTGTTGCCAACAGTGACGTTTTGTCCTAGGCGGTGGACAGATGCTTCTTTGTTTGTTGACAACATGTACTTGGTTTTGTCCTCATTCACTTCAAGGCCAACTAGTTTCGCCTCTTCTTCAATTGCCGTAAAAGCCTCTAACAAGGCGCGCTGGGAGCGACCGATGATGTCGATGTCGTCTGCGTATCCCAGCAGCTGGATAGTGCCTTCCGTGCGCACACCTGCCCTGCGCACTATCTGTTCCAGCACAAGATTGAAGAAGTCACATGATAGCGCATCCCCTTGCCGAAATCCGGTGCATGTTTGGAATAGTTCAGAGGAACTGTTGCCGAATTGCACGTTGCACCGCGTGTTATCCAGCGTCACGCGGCACAGCTGGATCAGTTTAGCCGGGATCCCGAATTCGGCCATCGCCTTGTAGAGCTCAAGACGATGAGTGCTATCATATGCGGCTTTATAGTCGATGAAGAGATGGTGAGTCTCGACTTGAAATTCGTTGGTCTTTTCCAGGATTTGCCTTAGTGTGAAAATTTGGTCGATCGTCGATCTGCCGGGCCGGAAGCCACACTGGTACGTGCCGATTAGTGTGCTCCAGAAGGGCTTCAGACGTTTACACAGTACGTTGGATAGGATCTTACATGCGACATTAAGCATTAAGCATTAAGGATAGGGTATAAACAACAACTAACTACGCAGAACAACTATTTACATAAAACCGAAAAGTAAAGAAACAATAAAAGACATCAAGGAAAACTTTAATCCCGCGTCTCTTTCTCGGAAAGTGGACAGCTTAAATTAACTATACCTAGATAGTCAACCCTTCATCTCCAACCCGAGAACACCCGCAAATGGGCGGGGCCTAATCTCCTCTTTCGTTCCCATCGGTGAATACGTGTGATGAGCGACTTGAAGTTTGATCAGCTCATCTACAGGTCCAAAACAAAAGCTCATGCAATTTTGCATTAGAGTGGAGTGAATCTATGCTGACAGTTTTCACCAAATTGCAGAAAATCTATAATTTTTTTGTATCGGCTTAACACCTGGCTGTCAAAAATGGAGGTGATTTTCCTTTTTCCCCATTTGTGTACTTTTTAGCTCAAAAAAGAGTAAATATATTTTTGATTTTAGACAACTTTTTATATTTTTTTTTTTTTTTGTGCCACTCGATTCCACTTATTCAATTCACTGAATTCAAATCTGTACTCAGATGTCGTCGCACTTTTCTGTTTAGGAAATATAGCACTCTGAAATTGTCGTGAAATAATGTAAACAAAGGTAGTGGGTCGCCACGGGTGTTTGGAAGTGCAGTGGGGAGTTTAGGATGTTAAAAAATATATCTATCTTTTTTTATAAATAAATGAAATGTGTCTTACACAAATAAACAAATTGGTATAATGTAACAACGAAATTGTTGCAAATGGATATTTAGATTTTTAATTATTTTATTTCAATAATTATTATTCTGTTGTGTTATTATTCTGCATTTGTATGAAATTTTGTACTGGATTGGGTTGTTGAGTTGTAAGCGAATTACATGCATACTGATTTATAGAAATGTTTGGACAACAAGATATGGAGGTTAAGGATAACACAACAATTTGCGTTCACCATCTCAACACATATGTCCTTTAATCAAACATATTCTTCTTTTATATTTGACCTAAAATATATAATAAACGTATTTATTTGTTGTTTGTTCGAAAAACAAAGTGGAAGAAACTAAAATATGTATGTTTATACTGTGATACATATGTTTTAATTTAGTTTTTTATTAAGTATAAATGATTTAAAACATACGTTACATTTTGAATTTTACTATTTTAGGTGTAACGTACTTTTAACAGATTCGCCACGAAACGAAGAATATTTTTGGTAGTTGTTGATTGAACACAGCATCCCCTCAAAAATTCGTCAGTTTTTGACTCAATATTGTCCAAGATAGCTGCGCCCGTGTGACAGTTGTAGCTGTCAGTTGTGATCATGAGTGGATTTGAGTCTGTACGTAATTTGCCTGCAAAATCACTAACACATTCTTGCCCACCAGTGATCACAGCTTGTAGGTCGAATGAGAGACCCCCTCGAAGTTGACCATCTAGTATAGGTAATTTATGGTGGACAGTGTCTCTGACCGAAAAGAAGACGAATTACCATTAATCGCAGAGAAGAAGAAACATTGAAAAAATAGAGAGAGAGATGAAAAAGAAACTTGGTGCAGAATATGATCTGAGAGTGTTTAGCAACAGACGGCCACAAATAATGATTATTTCGAAATAGCTGTGAAGAAGCAAAACAATGTAGTAGGTACGGTAAAATGTGTAAGAGATTTTAAAAATAAAAACAAAGAGTTATACTACGCCGTGATTGAGGTTGATCAAATTGATCATAAGAACATGCTTGAAAATATGAGAATAAATATTGGATGGGAGAAGTGTCGAGTATTCGAATATTACAATGTGAATAGATGCTTTAACTGCAACGGGTATCACCACATCGCAAAAAACTGCAAAAATAAAATGAATTGCGCTAAATGTAGTAAAGATCACGTCATAAGAGAATGTAGTTCCAATGAAATGAAATGCATTAACTGTATACGGTATAATGAAAAGTTCACATACAAACCACGATAGCCGAGATAAAGAATTTTCACTCTAAAAACGGCTGATACAAGCTGAAAAAAATAAGTTCGAAATATAGCAAAGACAAAACATCAGGGGTGTGTACTGCAACATTCAGGGACTTACAGGAAACTTAAATGAGGCTAAACAGTGTTTTGTCAATACGAGGTATGACTTTGTTATTATGTCTGAAACACGCATCACTAAAAACATTAAAGACAGCGAGGTAGTACGATGCAACAGCGAATCACGACATACAGGTAGGTTATGTACATATGTAAATGACTATTTTGAAGTACAAATTATCACAGAAGAAAAGATTGCCCCTGAACATATCTACTGGCTAGTATTAAAAGTGACGGAGAATAACCAATCCATGTATCTAGCGTCAGTCTACCGGTCACCTATTTCATCATGTAGAATATTCTGTGATAAGTTTACAAATTGGATAGAAGATCTTGTTGATCTCAACCGGCAGTTTATACTAGCAAGAGATTTTAATATTGACTGGATGGATACATCAAATATTTATGTAGAAGAGATAAAAAAATTATAGAAATTGTAAATATGTATGTGTCAACAAATCGTGCAAGAACCGACCAGAATTACAATCACAACACGCACATTAATTGATTACGTTATTACTGACGGTAAACCGGCCACAGTCAAAACCGACGTGGAGCTAAAAATTGGGGACCACGAAACACTTTTCATTGATTATGAAATAAAACGAAACATTGGAAAAATGCGCAACGAAAATAAAATCAAAGTTCTTCAATACGGCGAAACATCATTTATAAATCAATTAAGAAGAAGCAAAATGATTTTCAGCAATTGTAATCCAAAAGACAGTAGTAAAATTCTAAGTGATGTATTGATTAAAGTAACAAACAGCATGGTAGTTTCCAAAGATGTTTCCAAAATCTCTAATGGATGGTTTAATAATACTCTCATGCAGTTAAAACGCGAAGAAAATTCAGAGATACCAAGAGTTTTTACAGAACAACAACAATGAAAATTGGAACAGATACCGAGAGTGCAGGAACATATATAAAGCTGAAATAGTTAAATTTAAAAACTCAAATATCAAACAAAAATTGCAAACACAACTAACCAAAAATGTGGAGAGCCATCAAGTCACATGTTCTGAAAAAAGACAGTGCATTTAACAACGTAAACATAACAAATAACGAAGAGATAGCTGAAAAATTTAATGAATACTTTGTCAGTAGTATGTCAGTAATCAACGAGTCCATACCTTATGTCCAGTTCATTCAACGGAATAATTTTGCCAATGCAACTTTTAAATTTAAGTACGTCTTAATAACAGAAATAAAAGTTGTGGTCCAATAATCGCAAAAGTCGTAAACCACTCAATGCTAACAGGATGCTTCCCTGAAATATGGAAAGAATCAATTGTCACCCCGATCGAAAAAATAAAAGGCACTAACAAATGTAAGAACTTTCGTCCTATCAAAGATCTTCCCATATACGAAAAGGCTGTTAAAAAAATAGTCCATGCACAACTCAAAAATTACTTTGAAGTCAACAGTCTATTCCTTGAGAACCAGTCAGAATTTCGAAAAAACATTCATGCGAATCAGCGCTAAATAATGTACTTATAAGCTGGAGAGAGGAGGTTTGCTGTTTTTCTTGATTTCAAAAGAGCTTTTGAGACAATCTATCGAAGAATCGAAACAAGACACGGAGTTCCTCAGGGACTGGGCGCACTGCTATTTATCATTTACATAAATGACATTAAAGAAGTTCTTCGACATTCCCAAATTGTGCTTTTTGCCGATGATGCACTCATTTTTATACCCTATCCTAAGGGTATATTAAGTTTGACACATAGTTTGTAACATAGAGAAATAATCGAGATAGACCCTATAAAGTATATATATTCGTGATCAGCATCAATAGCGAAATCGATTGAGCGATGACCGTCCGTCCGTCCGTCCGTCCGTATGTCACCGCTTTTTGGGCCTTAAATTTTGAGCTAGGACGATGAAATTTCATATCTGGGCTTCTGAGAAAAAGATACAGTAAAAGTGTAAAAATTTTTTAAATCCGCCCACTGCCACGCCCACTTTTTCATAACTTCACTAAATTATATGAAACCGAAAAATTTTGTTAAAACAAAATATTTAGGCATTCAGATTCCCTACAATCCATCCATACAAAAGTTTTGGCCACGCCCACTTTTTGGGGGCGTTTTCATTACAAAACCGAGTTTTGGGCCTTAAATTTTTAACTAGGACGCTGAAATTTCATATCTGGGCTTCCAAGAAAAAGATACAGTACAAGTGTAAATTTTTTTTACATCCGCCCACTGCCACGCCTACTTTTTTATAACTTCACTAAATTATATGAAACCGAAAAATTTTGTTAAGACCAAATATTTGGGTATTTAGATTCCCTACAATTCAGCCATAGAGCAGTTTTGGCCACGCCCACTTTTTGGGGGCGTTATAATAAAAAAACCTATTTTGGTAAAATTTTACATGTAACATCCTCAAATGTTCGACATTATAGCTATATTTGAGTACAAAATACAATTTGGCCACGCCCACTTTATAGAGAGGAGGATAGGGTATCATACGATCCGTTCCAGACGGATTGTAGCTTTTCTGTATGTTTATATTTGGAAAGAATGCGGACGAATGTGCGAAACTTATACAAGAAGACCTCAACAGAGTTAACGAGTGGTTGAAAGCGAACAAACTAAAATTGAACGTAGCAAAATCGAAATGTATGGCCCTTAAACATATGGTCAGCCTCAACCTGGAGTTCAATAATGAAAAAGTAGAACAAGTCAATAAAATTAAATATCTAGGCCTAGTTATAGATGACAAACTAAAGTTTGATATTCATATGGACGGTTTAGTCAAAAAAATTTCAAAAAAGAATGGATTCTTTAACAGAACAAGAAACAAGCTATCTGTAATGTGCGCTATTAATGTCTATAGTGTTATGATAAAACCCCATTTCGAGTATTGTTCGTCAATTTTGTACCTTTGTTCTGATACTGTTTTGTTAAAATTGCAACGCCTACAAAATAAATCTATGCGTATTATACTTAAAAGTAATCGTCTTACACTAATAAGAACAATGCTTGATATACTTCAATGGTTAAATGTAAAACAAAGAATATTGGTTAAGTATTATGTTTTGTTTTCAAAATTAAAAATAATTTTCTACCTAGATACTTAAGTAATTATTTGAGATATGTGGGGGAATCCCAGCCATATAATCTAAGAAATAGAGAAGATTTCAGATTACATAATTATATCGGAAATGTTAATCAAAATAGTATTTTGTATAAGGGATGCAGGTCATTTAACACACTTCCTCACAGAGCAAAAAATGAAACAAATTTAACAACATTTAAAAGATATTTAAATGAATTTATAAAATGTAATTATCCTCATACAAGCTAGTAGAAAAATTTAATGTATATATATTTTTATTTTTAAGTTGAATTGTTAAAAACTGAATTTAAATAGCAGAGTTCTGCTAAATTAACATACTAAACTCTGTAAAAAAAAATACATTTTTCAAGGTTTGGTCTTATATCTCAAAATTATTCGGTCTTATGTCGGTTTCTCAAATAGTCATAAGGCCAAATGTTAGAATGTCACGGCACCCACGAGATAATTGACGACGCATCCACCGCCACGACGACTCAATATTTTGGTTATAATCACCTATCTCCGAATCTACAAACTCCTTGGAATGATTAATTGTGAAATGCTGACATCCAAAAGGCTCTGAATCCATGTATCCCTTCCAACAATCTGTATTCCAGGTCTTACATGTTTTTGAATCAAACCGATCAAAGCATGTTTGCCTCTTTTATTTTCGGCGCTAATCTCTGATCCAAGAATATTCAACAACACGGGCCCGGTGGTATTTACGACGACCAATTTTGCATTCTTAAATTACTATAATTTCAGCAGCACCTACTCTCTTCTTCCATCATCGGTTATCTTTACTTGGATCCGTTATTGATAGTAACGAAAAAGCTTTGGTTTATACATACAAATGTGACTCGCAGTGCTCGTTCGACAGGGGATAATTATCACTTCTAACCCCTAGTCTCCACTAGCTATAAATCCATAGCAGATAGCAATATCGAAAGCAGAAAGCAGACAGCAGAGCAACTGCCAAATTTTCTGTGCTGGGCATTTCATAGCATGCTTTTCTTAATTCAGATCATAAATTAACAATATTGTTAATTTATGATTCAGATGGCGACGCCGAACAATGAACACGATGTGTTGAGTGTATCAAGGCACTGAAGGGCAGTGTTACCAGATGATTTTCCTTATGCAAATCATCAATAACGGAAATAGAAAAAAATGTATTAATGTGGAAAAACCATACAAGAAGTAAATCATTTTATCTTTGCCAAGTAATTAGTGACGAAAAAACCAAAAAAAGGGAAACAGCGTAATAAACATACAGAAAAGCTACAATCCTTCTGTAACGGATCGTATGATACCCTATCCTCCTTTCTACGTAACCCCTATAAAGTGGGCGTGGCCATATTGCATTTTGTACTGAAATACGACGATAACGTCGAACGTCGAGGATGTTACATATAAAATTTCATCAAAATCGGTTTTTTGATGAAAACGCCCCCAAAAATTGGGCATGTCCAAAACTTTTGTATGAGTGAATTGTAGGGAATCTAAATGCCTAAATATTTGACGTTAACAAAATTTTCGGTTTCATATAATTTAGTGAAGTTATGAAAAAGTGTGCGTGGTAGTGGGCGGATTTGAAAAATGTTTACACTTGCACTGCTTCTTACTTACTTTACTTAACGGGCTCCCGACCCGTAAAGAGTCTCTGCCTGAGACACGGCAGCCTTCCACACTCTTCGATCCCGGGCACGCTGCTTCCAGTTTTCTAGACCAAGCGCTCTAGCATCCGCGATAGTTTGGTCCTTAAAACGGAGGTTCGGTCTTCCTTGTCGTCTCGAACCTGGGGGCTGTGATTCGAAGATCCTCTTTGCTGGAGCATTATTGTCCATTCGCTTGATGTGGCCGAGCCAGTGTAGTCGACGTGTTTTGGCTTTTTGGACTACATCCACATCTTAGTACAGCTCATAGAGTTCGCGGTTGTATCTTCTCCTCCATTCGCCCTCCTCGCATACGGAACCGAATATCCGACGAAGAATTTTTCTTTCGAAAGTGTTCAGTATTTGCTCTGCTTTCCTGCTTACCAGAACTGGCAGGATCAAAGTTTTGTAGAGCAAACATTTCGTCTTCCGAGTTAGGAGTTTTGACCCCATTTGTTTCGCCAAACCGAAGTAGCAGCGGTTTCCTAGGGTAAGCGGTTTCCTAGGGGGTCCATAATCCGAGGCTTGTGTCTCTCTCATATTTTGTTTTTTACGTGGTAAGGAAGTTACCCCGACGGCACAACCCCCAACCTGTAGGTCCAGTTCCATTTTTTTTAACCCCCTAGGACGAGGGGCCAGTTTCAGTGTCAGTAACCCGCTTGGGGGATGTGAGCGCGGCCGTTGGCCCAATAAGGGCTCATCCGCCACCATCTCTTTTCCAAAAACCTGACTTATTCTTGGAAAACTTTATCGGCCTGAGCTCCGAATATGTCGAAGTAGCCCAGATAAAGTGCTATGCTTCCGTTTGAAGCTGTGACGCCACCGTTGACCCCATCGAGAGAGTTCGTTCGCTGTCGTATTTATAGTGCTGCTATTTGCTCCTGTTCAACACTCGCGCTTATAAGTTCAGCAAGTTGGGTCCGGATGGACACCAACTAGTACCCGATGGCTACCACTAGGAGGTAACATAAGCACAATTGATGCAGTAACAGTTACAACACTGGACGTCGCCAAGTTGACGCCAATCAGTGCCTACCCTATTCCTACAGCACCCAGCTATGTACTGCTTCTCCTTCTCAAAAGCCTAGATATCCTCCTAGCTCAAAATTTAAGGCCCAAAAAGTGGTGACATACGGACAGACGGACGGACGGACAGACATGGCTAAATCGTCTTCGCTATTGATACTGATCACGAATATATGTATATACTTTATAGGGTCTATCTCGATTAGTTCTCTGTGTTACAAACTATGTATCAAACATAATATACCCTTAGAATAAGGTATAAAAAAGGGAGAAACGATTTGGGTATCTACCAAATCGGATAGGAGATAAAAAAAAAATACCCTGGATAGGGTATAAAAATCGGAGATCAATACTATTTGGAACTGCAGCCAAATACAATTATCGATTTTTGACGCTTACTTTATCATTTCAATAAAATGTACGTTTACATTGTTGAACTTCGCTATGATAATAAAACCGTCCAGATCAACTAAAAATTTAATTCGTATAATTTGACGTTTAGTTCTCTCTTCTATCCCTTCAGAATATTCTCTTCAGCTGATTTCCTTGTTGACGTTTAGCGCGAAGTTGCCATGCGACTGAATATTTTTTTGAATGAAAATTTGATACGTTGAGTTTTTTTTAATAAAACCAATGATCCAGATCAGATCATGGGGATAATAAAACACGACTAATATACATATGTAGTTTGGAATTTTGTATGTGAAATGAGATGATTTGCCATCTCACTTGCAATTGTTCGACGAAATGACTCGTTTTGTTAAACTGTAAATGCACGATTAACCTTAATATACATATGTACATATATACCTTTACTAACTTCTTGCTTTTAACTATTTTTAGGAAAATGGCTTGCGTGTGTGAAATGATAGGCGTAGCGTGCTTTGTAGCTGTTCTGTTAAGTCTTTCCTCCAAAGCACCATATCAACTTAAAATGGCAATATACTTAATGGGAAGCGGTACTATTGTACTAATAACATTGCCTTTTATGGTACTCCGGCCTAAGGACTACAGAAATGCTTTGTAAGAACCCCAACACGTTTTAAATTGGACCAACTTGTTCAGTGCTTTGTATTTATAGAGTACCAGCAAAAGCCTGTGTGTACTTATGCAAAGCCTTAGGTGTTGCAATGGAAGTTCGTGGTCTTGAAAATGTACGAGTGGAACACGGAAGTGTAATAATCATGAATCATCAAAGTGCGTTAGATCTCCTAGGTGAACTAATCATAAACACATCTTTTTTTATAAAAAAAAGTAATAAAAAAAAACTGTTACATATTTTTTTTTAGTTTTAGCATATCTTTGGCCCGTTATTGGTAGAGCAACTGTTGTTGCTAAAAAGGAAATTCTTTACCTTCCTTTCTTCGGTGTAGGTGCCTGGCTTTGGGGAACATTATTTATTAATAGATCAAGAAAGAATGATTCCATCAACTCCCTCATCAAGGAATCGAAAGCTATCAACGACAGAAACTGCAAGCTTCTACTATTTCCTGAAGGTACAAGAAACACCGGTGAAACTTTATTACCCTTCAAAAAGGGATCCTTTCATATCGCTTTACAGAGCAAATGTCCTATACAACCAGTCGTTATATCAAAGTACTGGTTTTTAAATAAGGAGGAGAAAATTTTTAGGCCAGGACGTGCTATAATTCACATCTTGCCAGAGATCTCAACACAGGGTATGACAACGGACAACATTGATGAACTGATAAACAAGTGCAGAAGTACCATGCAAATGGAGTATTACAAATTAAGTCAAGAAGCTAAATACCACAATCCTAAGAAACAGACCTAGATATATGTTATTTTTTTACTCAGGGGTTTTCCTAGGCTTTATTTAAATATATGTAATAGATTTTAGTATAAGGACTTAATAAACGAAAGAAGTGATTTTCAGTTGCATTTTAATTAATTTTCAGAATTACCTCAATAAATTAAAAACTTCTATCTTGTATATACGCACATACATAGACCGTATGTATATGCTTAAAGTGTTGAATGCTGAATAAACCCTATTGCAATAAAGGTTTGTATCACTTTTTTTCCTGAACACATAACAAAAGTTAAGTAACAAAAGTTAACATCTGCGTTTAATTCCTTATCTTTTGAAAAGAAGCATATTAATCAAGCTGGTTCGTTGGCATTTTGTAATAATACATATATATATATATATTGTTCGAGAGATTAAGAAACAGACCACTGTATTGGGTCCCTTTTCGTCTCTTTTCCACGATCCATCTTAGCCGGAGAGTCCCTCTGGATTTCTCCACAGTGCCTCTCTGGCTTTGATTCCTCGTGTCAACGCTAGCATCTGTTTAACAGAAATCTGGTTCACCCTCTGGGTTTCTACCCAGTGGCTCCTCAGGATCTCCCTCCTTCTGCTAGCTAACGCCGGACATGGACACAATATATGTGCTGCCTACCCGACTTCCACCAGGCATCTTCTTTAGGTGATACCCGAAATTCCCATGAGTGGTGCCACCCGGCATTTATAGCCATTTTCGAATGTCTGCAACCTTCTACGGTTGACCACCTTCTCTGGTGTTCCGCCGCCGCCCAGTTGCTAAACAGGTGTTCTACCATCTCTCTACCAATTGCAGCGAATGGTTCCAGACCGGAGAGCTCCGAGGTTGACCCATGCTAAATACGAAAGTGAATTTATTATTAACATAGTTATAAACAATTAAAGTTCCCGAAGGACGTCTAAACGGAAGGCCTTGTTTAAGGTATTATTCACAGGTAAATAGCAATTTCTCTTTAATTTCCACTTCCCTAACATCTGAAATAACCGGAATCACTACCGTGCTTTCCTATAACTTTAGGAGAAGAGTAGCTCCGGGAGAATCTTCAACAACAAAACACAATATCATTTATTTACTCTATTTTATTACTCTAGGGCCCGCTGTCTAAAGCTTGGCTGCGACCTTTGAGTTACTGTGTTGATAGCATTCTGACCATCCTCTTTATCCATGGCCCCTTTTATACAAATTTGGTTAGCATTTTCCATCCCCTCTACTTTTCGTTTCGCGTCCTTTGTAACGAGCATATATGTTTCCTCTAATATATGTCTTGTTGACATAATTAGCCTTCACATTGTCGTTCCATACAATAGTTACCACCCATGCAATTTTGGTATTGACCTTTTCATTTTTATTTTTAATGCATTTTTATTTAATTCAATTCATTTTTCATTCAATTTCTTACATGCTAACAAAAAACGCCTAAAACTGGCTTAACTAACTTAACTACGTTATATACTACTAACTTACTGGCCCTATGCGGGCACTCTAAGTCAAACTTAATTCTTAAAACTATGTCTATAATTTCTAATTACTATCTAACTTATACTTTTTTGCGAATAAACTTTGTATAGGGACTTCTTTTATTTTTTGTAAAACTTAAAACTGTCTTAAAAACTACCTTAAAATAAATCTTAAACTACTTAAGCTAAATACGTAACTAAATACGTACTTTTTTTGTATTTTTTATACCCTATCCTAAGGGTATATTAAGTTTGACACATAGTTTGTAACATAGAGAAATAATCGAGATAGACCCTATAAAGTATATATATTCGTGATCAGCATCAATAGCGAAATCGATTGAGCGATGACCGTCCGTCCGTCCGTCCGTATGTCACCGCTTTTTGGGCCTTAAATTTTGAGCTAGGACGATGAAATTTCATATCTGGGCTTCTGAGAAAAAGATACAGTACAAGTGTAAAAATTTTTGAAATCCGCCCACTGCCACGCCCACTTTTTCATAACTTCACTAAATTATATGAAACCGAAAAATTTTGTTAAGACCAAATATTTAGGCATTCAGATTCCCTACAATCCACCCATACAAAAGTTTTGGCCACGCCCACTTTTTGGGGGCGTTTTCATCACAAAACCGATTTTTGGGCCTTAAATTTTTAACTAGGACGCTGAAATTTCATATCTGGGCTTCCAAGAAAAAGATACAGTACAAGTGTAAAATTTTTTTACATCCGCCCACTGCCACGCCTACTTTTTTATAACTTCACTAAATTATATGAAACCGAAAAATTTTGTTAAGACCAAATATTTAGCCATTCAGATTCCCTACAATCCGCCCATACAAAAGTTTTGGCCACGCCCACTTTTTGGTGGCGTTATCATCAAAAAACCTATTTTGATAAAATTTTACATGTAACATCCTCAAACGTTCGACATTATAGCTATATTTGAGTACAAAATGCAATTTGGCCACGCCCACTTTATAGAGAGGAGGATATGGTATCAGACGATCCGTTCCAGACGGATTGTAGCTTTTCTGTATGTTTATTATCTTTATTTGTTTATTTATACTAGTTATTTATAACATTTTACAGCTTTATCACAAAGAGTATGATGTTAGAAAGTGGAAATTAAACAGAAATTGTTATTTATGTATCTGTGAATAATACCTCGAAAATGCCTTCCGTTTAGACGTCCTTCGGGAATTTTAATTGTTAATAACTTTGTTAATAATAATTTCCTCGCAAAATAAATTTCAATTTCGTACTTAGGAGTCAATTTTAAATAAAAAATATTTTTTTTCAATTTTTTACGAATAGGCCAAATTAAAAGTAAGTCTTTGCTTGTACATATAACTAATAATGCGGAGCAAGTTCATACAATCAAATTGATTGGTAAATGACCGTAAGGTTGCGCGCGACAAAGCGATGCGATACGAGAAGCGGTACTAGAAGCGATGCGACATACGAGATGGTGCGCACAGTGAAAGCTATTCTGTACTATTCTGATGCTTGTAGCGATGTCTTCATCATCAGAGGAAGAGTTTTTAAACAAGAGTTTATATTTTAAATTGTTACGAACTAGAAAAAGAAGGAAAGTGCATGAAATTAATTTAAAAAGAAAAGAAAAATGGGAGTTCCATCATTTATATCCAAAGTTAAGGAACGATGAAAGAAAGTTTATTTCAATGCAACACAATGCAAACAATACAAAGAATTCGTTTTCTTCTCTTCTTTGTTTTGATTTTCCTTCAAAACGCATGCAGTTTCATTAAAAGAAACAACAACAGCAATGAATACTTCTCGCACAGAATCGCTTGAAAAAGTGGTCAGAAGAGTTTGAGTGCGAGTAGCTTGCGAGAGGTTTGCGAGAAGCTCGCAATCGCATTGAATATCGCTTCACTGTGCGCACGTACAAGTTATTTGATTGTTGAATTAAACTTAAGTCTACGACTGATTTTTTACTCTAATTAAACAACTTTCACTTTCCGTTGGCAGTCTACGACTTAACATTATTATAATAAAGCTTATTCGTCTAAATTTTCGTGCATGGGGTGAATGTACGGGAGTGCAGCGTGTGACAGGGTAAACGGCTGAAAGGTGCTGAGGTAAGATTGTGACTGAGATAAATGTACGGGAGTGTAGTCTGTGATAGGGTGAACGGCTGAAAGGTGCTGATGTAAGATGGGTGAATGTGATTGGGGTAAATGTACGGGAATGTAGTGTGTAATGGAAGTGCAGTGTTGGTTTTAAGAGTGCTGATGTCCGGTGTCCGGTTATGCCGGGTTGTCCGCTCTGCTGGCTGGCTGAGGTGCGCATGTGTTAACTTACATAAGAAGATACATATGTGAACAGTTTTATCGCAAACAAAAGTATCTCGCATCGTACCTACTCTAAATCCAACAGTGATCCCAAGTAGGGGGGTTACAGTTGCATATTGCACTGTTTATGCATGTATGTAAGTCACATAAAGCCAAATTGGTCTAATGTCGCTTTATATGGGACTCCCGAAAACTTTTACTATGAGAAGTTTGAGATAGTGATATTCACAAACTGAATGACTGTAACGCGGAATTCAATGCAAGTCTACCTCCTCATGGTACATTCTGTGTAACGCTAAATGATTTGCTGTACTTTACATCATTAATCCTCAAAGTGATATCACCGTAAATACTAAAAAACAAAAATCTCATAAGAAGGTAGTTTTAGTAATTTTGAATTTTCTAAAAAAATAGAAGACATAAAACCATTCGGTTTTTTATGTTCGATTCAGAATTGATATAGGCATTTTCCACAAAAAGCCAATTTAACACTTCATTTCACAATTATGAAAAACATTGGTCTAAACTTTTTTTTCAATTTTTTTTATCAAAATTTTGAGCTTGCATGCGAATTTTTCAAAAACTATTGACATAAATTATTTACTTTAAATTTAGAATTAAAGAACAGGTTTCTGGCTTTCAAAAAAATAGTATAGTACTTCATTGTAAGTGTTGCCGTTGTTTTTTAATTTTTTTTTTTTTATTTTAAGTAATTTTTTCTAAAATTTCCCCTACCTCCTAAACGGGGCGAGATAGACCCCCTCCCATAGTAAAAAATGCTTGTTTTTGACCCCTCTACAAAAAACCGTTATCAATTTTTGGAGCCAAAGTTATCGTACTCTCCCCCAGCTTTGAGTTAAGACCAGAACGCAATAGAGCGGATACTGGAGAAACTCTGGGAATTTTAAATCGATACTTACTTACTTAGGTGGCGCTACAGTTCGGGGTGAACCTGGGCCTCAACTAACAAGCCTCTCCAGTTAGCTCGGTCCTTAGCTAACTGCCTCCAGTTGCGTACTCCAAGCTTGTTCAGGTCCCGTTCAACTTGTGCGCGCCACCTAAGGCGAGGTCTTCCTCTGCTGCGTTGTCCCTCCGGGTGTGATTCGAAGACTCTTCGGAGCACTAGTGTTCATTCGCTCTAAATGTCCTAGCCATCTCAACCGACTAATGCGCAGTTTTTTGACTAGGTCGATGTCGCTGTACAGCTCGTATAGTTCGTCGTTGAAAACGGGACCGAATATTTTACGAAGAATTTTTCTCTCGAAACGACCGAGGAAATCTTCATCCGCTTTTAATAAAGTCCAAGCTTCAGCGCCATAAAACAGGACTGGGATGTTCAAGGTCTTATATAGAGTCTCCTTAGTTGTTCGGGATAGGGCTTTACTACTCAATTGCCTTCTCAGCCCAAAGAAACAGCGATTGGCAAGAGTTATTCTTTGTTTTATTTCTGCTGAGGTGTTATTTTCAGAATTGATAGCAGAGCCGAGGTCGACAAAGTCCCTTGCGACCTCAAAGTTATAGCTGTCGATTGTGGCGTTCTGTCCAATTCGTCGATGTTGCGTGTCCCTTCTGTTTGACAGCATAGCTTCCAATAATGTCGATATCGTCGGCATACGCTAGTAGTTGCACAGACTTTTGTAAGATTGTGCCTCCGGTGTTGGCTTGTGAGTTTCGCCCAATTCTTGCAAGAACGACGTTCACACAATATGGCAGATAGGATCTTGTACGCGATGTTGAGGAGACTGATACCTCTGTAATTGGTGCAATTGAGGGGATCTCCTTTCTTGTGGATCGGGCAAACGGTGCTGAGATTCCATTCATCAGGCATACATCTGACCAAATTTTAGAAATGAGTTGGTGTATGATCTCTACCAGGTCATTACCAGCTGCTTTGAAGAGCTCGGCTGGTAAGCCGTCAGGTCCAGCAGCCTTGTTGGACTTAAGTTTGGATATTGCTATCCTTACTTCGTTTTGGTCAGGTCGACGGAAGTTTTGGCTATCATCGTCTATATTGAATGGTTCATTCTGCCTGACAGCGGGATGTTGGTCTTCGTCGCCGTTATACAGTCTGCAGAAGAAGTTTTTCCATATTCTCAGCACCGACTGCGACTCTACTACGAGGTTTCCTTCTTCATCTCTACAGGCTTCTGTACGGGTCTTGTTGGCCTGACACGTTCATTTTACCTGTTGGTAAAACTTCCGTACATTATTCCTGGAGTATAATCTCTCAATATCTTTGATCGCGCGCTTCTCGTGCTCTTTTTTCTTCTTTCGGAGAAGCCGATGTTCTTCCCGTCTCTTCTGCTCGTAGAGCTCAGGAGCAGCTCTCGTCCTTTTTTGCAGCGCCGCTTTGTATGCTTGCTGTTTAGCTGCAAGGTTGAGAGATTTCGGGATAAGCGTTCGGTGAATTTTCAGGCGATCTCTTGCGATTGCAGCTTTTCGACGTCAAATCTTCTCACAGTAGTTCTTCTTAGTTGTGGCGTTTGGGATATCCACATTCGTACCTTGGCTGCAACAAGGTAGTGATCCGAGTCCATGTTGGCTGCTCGGAAGGTTCGGACATCCAGAATACTGGAGGCATGCCTTGCGTCGATCGCAATGTGGTCAATTTGATTGACCGTTTGATGACCAGGAGATCGCCATGTCCCCTTGTGGATATTGAGATGAGGAAACCGTGTGCTTGCTATGGTGACGTTTCGCCCCGCAGCGAAGTCAACAAGCCTAAGTCCGTTACCAGACGTGGTGTCATGTAGGCTGTGCTTCCCAATCGTCCTACCAAAGATGTCCTCCTTTCCTATCTTGGCGTTAAAATCGCCTAGAACGATTTTAACGTCATATTTAGGGCATTGCTCGTAGGTTTCGTCGAGGAACTCGTAGAAACTTTCTTTGGTGGCGTCGTTCTTGTCCTCTGTGGGGGCATGTGCGCATATTATGCTTACGTTCGCGAATTTAGCCTTGATGCGGATTGTCATAAGACGCTCGTTCACGTGTCGAAAGCTGAAGACTTTTTGCCTAAGTCTGCCGCGTATGACGAACCCACATCCAAATAAGCGCTGTTTTTGTTCCCTATAGCAATCACCGTAGTATACGTCACAGTTTTTCATCCTCTTTTTGCCCGGGCCATCCCATCGCACTTCCTGGATGGCGGTGATATCTGCATTGTAGCAGTCTAGGGCCTCTGCTAGTTGTTCGGCTGCACGCGGCCTGTTAAGGGTCCGAACATTCCACGTGCAGATCCGAAGATCGTTGTCCTTATTTCGTTTGCTGGGGTCGTCAACAGTGGGATCGTCCTTATCCGATGCTTGTTGTTGCATCGTAACTACTGGTTTTTTACGTGGTAGGGAAGTTACCCCGACGCACAACCCCCAACCTGGAGGACCAGTTCCTTTTTTTACCCCTGGGACAAGGGGCCGGATATTCCGGAGTCAGTACCCCGCTTCGGGGATGTGAACGCTGCCGTTGGCCCATTAAGTGTTCATACGCCACCAACTCTATTCCAAAACCCTGACTCAGTATTGAAAATCCCTATAGACCTGGAATTCGAATATGTCGAAGCAGCTCATATAGGGATAACACTAATAGTTCGGCCTAACTGGAACTGGTTGACGCCACCGTTGATTCCATCTAGAGAATTCGTCCGCCGCCGCCTGAAGCAAGAGAATGTGCCTTAGTGAGAAGACACTCCTTCCCCCTCTCTCGTTCGCTACCACCAACAACCTTCCAAAGGGGTTGGTTACCCAATCTCCAGTTGAGGTACTAGGCACCCAGCAGCCACCATCGTGGAGGTGTAGAGTAGGAGTTGATAGTGAGAGGCTAAGGCGAGAACGCTTGTGTTCCCATATGTTCCGCATCATTACCCTTTGACCAAATCGATACGCAATGTCTTTTAAAAGATTTTAAGAACGCCTGCAACTATAACAAAATAATAAAAGATGTGTTCATACACAAAGAAACTTTTTGAAAAGTGGAACGCTTGAACCAGGCCGTTTCTATTATTGTTCTTGGCATTTGTTTAAAATGTCCAGTTTTAGACAGGAAGGTTCGTTTTAACTATTAATAATATTGTTTGCATAAAATGATGTATATTTCACCGAATCATTCTTGTCCTTGTAACCGCGCTTAACATGTTCGTCGCCCACCGATCATCCAAAAATTTAAAAAGTTGTTCCAAGCGAAACGCTTTAGAAATAGTACATTCACACTTTCATAGAGAATTATACTTGAAGGTTCGACAGTCCAGGGTAATTGAAATGGTAAGCGACTGTTTATTGCATTGATTTAAAAATATGTCCGGTAAATATGGAGTTAAGAAATTATATTTTGTTAGAAAATTATAGGATCTCGATTGGGTGTGTGGAGAACACCTGCGCACCTTAGAATAAACGTCACTGATCCTAAGGGTATATTAAGATTTTCACATAGTTTGTGATATAGAAACATAATCGAGGAGAGACCCTATAAAGTATACACGTATATTCGTGATCAATAGCGAGGACGATTAAGCCATGTTCGTCATAACGTATTTTACCACTTTTTGGGCCCTACATTTTTAGTTAGGAGGATGAAATCTATGCATTTGAGAAGGAGAAGCAGTATACGTAAGTGTACAAATTTTGTTAAAATGTAAACGAAAATAATATTTGGCACACAACATTTTTGTGCATTGCACTCTTTCGGTTGTCCTTTTTATTTTTTACTTTTGTTTTTTCCTCATGTGTCTTTCGTTCATCAGTCTTAATAAAACTTGAAACGTGTTCGGCTATGTTTTTATTGTCCCTTTTTTAGAAAACGGAACTACTCGACTTTTTTTTCCAATAGGTTATGGGCCCAGGTCACCTTATAACAGTTTAGAGTCAATATTTATTTAATCGGTTCGGTTTTTTGTTTAGTAAAAAAAAAACCTCAAAATGAGAGCTGCGGGTTTGTACAGCATAGAGAAGCTGGACTATACGAATTACGCGTCATGGTCAGTACTAATAAAAAGTGTCGTTGTCCACTCCAAGTTGTGGCCAATAAGTAACGGAAGGCATCTAAAACCTGAGGACGGAACGGCAGCGGAGTCAGCAGCGGAGTCGGCAGCGTTTGTCGCAAAGGACGAGAAGACATTGGCAAGTATAATGCTTTGCATTAAACCATCGCAAATAAACCACGTAATGCACTGTGAGACGTCGTCGATGGCCTGGAATAAATTAAGGGAAATATATCAGCCGCGAATTAAGATATGATTCCCGGAGGAGATTAAAAAAAATCAAACTTCATTTGACAATAGACTTTAATCAACTGATCAATACAAATTCTGAACTTAAAAATCTAACATATGGATGTGGCTATTATTTGCAAAGGTGACTCCACGAACTTGGAAAGCAAGCTTGGCCGGAAATGCAGCAGACGCTGACTCTGCAAGTTCATGTCACCTGTGCAGTACAATGATATTTGATACAATTACAATTTGAATATTATTAATTTGACAATGAAAAGTGTTGATAACGCATTTCCGGTGCACCGCTGTGGAGCTGGGATGACGTGGGCACCATTGCTGATGTAATGCATACGGCGGGCCGACTGGCGATGGACTAGGGGGCGGCGGGGGAACAGGTGGCTACCGTAACTCCTCCCCTCTTAGAGTAGAGCGACGGTAGAGTAGACGCACCAACCACAAGGTCGTCATTGTGGTTGGTGCGTCTGAGTAAAGTGACGTCATTGAGGCAGGAGCGTCAACAGTGGGATCATCCTTATCCGATGCTTGTTGTTGCATCGTAACTACTGGTTTTTTACGTGGTAGGGAAGTTACCCCGACGCACAACCCCCAACCTGGAGGACCAGTTCCTTTTTTTACCCCTGGGACAAGGGGCCGGATATTCCGGAGTCAGTACCCCGCTTCGGGGATGTGAACGCTGCCGTTGGCCCATTAAGTGTTCATACGCCACCAACTCTATTCCAAAACCCTGACTCAGTATTGAAAATCCCTATAGACCTGGAATTCGAATATGTCGAAGCAGCTCATATAGGGATAACACTAATAGTTCGGCCTAACTGGAACTGGTTGACGCCACCGTTGATTCCATCTAGAGAATTCGTCCGCCGCCGCCTGAAGCAAGAGAATGTGCCTTAGTGAGAAGACACTCCTTCCCCCTCTCTCGTTCGCTACCACCAACAACCTTCCAAAGGGGTTGGTTACCCAATCTCCAGTTGAGGTACTAGGCACCCAGCAGCCACCATCGTGGAGGTGTAGAGTAGGAGTTGATAGTGAGAGGCTAAGGCGAGAACGCTTGTGTTCCCATATGTTCCGCATCATTACCCTTTGACCAAATCGATACGCAATGTCTTTTAAAAGATTTTAAGAACGCCTGCAACTATAACAAAATAATAAAAGATGTGTTCATACACAAAGAAACTTTTTGAAAAGTGGAACGCTTGAACCAGGCCGTTTCTATTATTGTTCTTGGCATTTGTTTAAAATGTCCAGTTTTAGACAGGAAGGTTCGTTTTAACTATTAATAATATTGTTTGCATAAAATGATGTATATTTCACCGAATCATTCTTGTCCTTGTAACCGCGCTTAACATGTTCGTCGCCCACCGATCATCCAAAAATTTAAAAAGTTGTTCCAAGCGAAACGCTTTAGAAATAGTACATTCACACTTTCATAGAGAATTATACTTGAAGGTTCGACAGTCCAGGGTAATTGAAATGGTAAAGCGACTGTTTATTGCATTGATTTAAAAATATGTCCGGTAAATATGGAGTTAAGAAATTATATTTTGTTAGAAAATTATAGGATCTCGATTGGGTGTGTGGAGAACACCTGCGCACCTTAGAATAAACGTCACTGATTCTAAGGGTATATTAAGATTTTCACATAGTTTGTGATATAGAAACATAATCGAGGAGAGACCCTATAAAGTATACACGTATATTCGTGATCAATAGCGAGGACGATTAAGCCATGTTCGTCATAACGTATTTTACCACTTTTTGGGCCCTACATTTTTAGTTAGGAGGATGAAATCTATGCATTTGAGAAGGAGAAGCAGTATACGTAAGTGTACAAATTTTGTTAAAATGTAAACGAAAATAATATTTGGCACACAACATTTTTGTGCATTGCACTCTTTCGGTTGTCCTTTTTATTTTTTACTTTTGTTTTTTCCTCATGTGTCTTTCGTTCATCAGTCTTAATAAAACTTGAAACGTGTTCGGCTATGTTTTTATTGTCCCTTTTTTAGAAAACGGAACTACTCGACTTTTTTTTCCAATAGGTTATGGGCCCAGGTCACCTTATAACAGTTTAGAGTCAATATTTATTTAATCGGTTCGGTTTTTTGTTTAGTAAAAAAAAAACCTCAAAATGAGAGCTGCGGGTTTGTACAGCATAGAGAAGCTGGACTATACGAATTACGCGTCATGGTCAGTACTAATAAAAAGTGTCGTTGTCCACTCCAAGTTGTGGCCAATAAGTAACGGAAGGCATCTAAAACCTGAGGACGGAACGGCAGCGGAGTCAGCAGCGGAGTCGGCAGCGTTTGTCGCAAAGGACGAGAAGACATTGGCAAGTATAATGCTTTGCATTAAACCATCGCAAATAAACCACGTAATGCACTGTGAGACGTCGTCGATGGCCTGGAATAAATTAAGGGAAATATATCAGCCGCGAATTAAGATATGATTCCCGGAGGAGATTTAAAAAAATCAAACTTCATTTGACAATAGACTTTAATCAACTGATCAATACAAATTCTGAACTTAAAAATCTAACATATGGATGTGGCTATTATTTGCAAAAGTGACTCCACGAACTTGGAAAGCAAGCTTGGCCGGAAATGCAGCAGACGCTGACTCTGCAAGTTCATGTCACCTGTGCAGTACAATGATATTTGATACAATTACAATTTGAATATTATTAATTTGACAATGAAAAGTGTTGATAACGCATTTCCGGTGCACCGCTGTGGAGCTGGGATGACGTGGGCACCATTGCTGATGTAATGCATACGGCGGGCCGACTGGCGATGGACTAGGAGGCGGCGGGGGAACAGGTGGCTACCGTAACTCCTCCCCTCTTAGAGTAGAGCGACGGTAGAGTAGACGCACCAACCACAAGGTCGTCATTGTGGTTGGTGCGTCTGAGTAAAGTGACGTCATTGAGGCAGGAGCGAAGGATTGGAGCGTTGGAGGTTTGTTGTTGATTCTCTTTCTTATGATTATGATGATGATAATAATGGTTGTCAGGATACATGCAGCTGCTGATGCGTTGGTAATTGTATGTACTGTTGTCGTGGTGATCTTAAGGTTGTTTATCTTTGCATCCGTCTGGAAGGTGAAGTCATTTAGTTTCTGCAGGTTTAGGACGTCAGTGGTAGAGTTAGCGGAGATATCGCTGCTTCCGTTTACTGCCAGTGTGCAATCTTTGAAATGTACCAGGACTGTATCTTTCACTGTTAATGCTTTAGTGCTGCAATTAGAACTGATTAGTGTTTCTAGTGCATTAATAAAAAGTATAAAATTCGGTTCGGATTGTGTGATAGTTTGAATTTTCCCGACGTCGACAAGTGGACATTGCGCTTCCTTATTAGACATTAGGTTTTCCATGCAACCTGAGGTCTTGAAATCTTCTTGCACGCTCGGTTGGTTGCAGTGATACGTTCCTTCAACTTTGGGGAAAGGTGCTTTGAAGTGTTGTATTATGTTATCGTTTAAGGTTATATATAGTTCTATTATTATATTTTCTGTTTCATTTATGGGTAACGGTATTACATGGTAGAGGTAATGGTTCATTCGATTCTATAGTTACATTTTGTTTATTCAGTTTAGTTTCGATGAATTTTAATTCATCTGTATTTAGTAGGAGTTTGGGGATGATATTTAATTTGTACATATGGTCTGTTAGTAGGTAAATGTTATAGTTTATTTGATTTAGATATTGTGTTTCGATAATTGCATCTCGTTTAATTTTGTTAGCTGTGTTTTTTAGGAATGATTCTATTATGTGCTGTTCATTGTTAATGTGAGATGTAATATTTTTAAATCTTTCCATCACCTGGAAGTTAATTAAATCTTGATCTAACATTGTGTTGTTAAAGTTTTGTAGGTTAGTGTATATGTATTCTATTTGATTGTTAATATGTTGAGCATCTCGGACATCCATGTTATCCGTAACAAATTTGATGGCAGATCCTAATCCATCAATTAGACCTCGCTTTCGTCTTTGAAATGGGTATAGAGTGAGAAGTTTCTTCTCGAGTTCTTTTAATTTGAGTCTAGTTATTTGTACGGAGTTAGTAATAGTTGCATGTTTTTGGATTGCGTTGAGAGAAATGTTAATGTCATTAATGTTATTTTTGCAATCATCTAGCTTGATAATGTATATTAGATTTTTTCAATTAGTTGGGCAGAAATTAATGTGAGTCTAGTCAAGAGAGAGAAACAAAAAAAAAATTCATGGTGAGTGCAGTGTTCCTGTTAGGATTGGGATTGATAAAAGTGGGAGGAAAGGTATAAGCTAGAATATAAATACTTTCCTCAACGAGTTGTATTCAAAGATTCACGAACAGGTACAGTCTTTGACTGAAACGAGGATTGATAAAACGAATATGTCGCGATGAAGTCGTTTTCAGAAAGGAAGCCAAACTTAACAAATTAACACCTAGATTTTCGAAGCATATAGTAAATAAAAGCAATAAATTCACTATTTTAACAAAAGACAATAGAAAGATACACAAAGTAAACTAGAAAAAACAGTAAAGTAAACAGAAAAAAAACATACAGAAAAGCTACAATCCGTCTGGAACGGATTTTATGATACCCTATCCTCCATAAACCATCTATATATATAAAAAAAAAACATACAGAAAAGCTACAATCCGTCTGGAACGGATAATATGATACCCTATCCTCCATCCTATCGAGCCCCTATAAAGTGGGCGTGGCTGTATTGCATTTCCTTTACTGAATTACAATGATAACTTCGAACGTTTGAGGATGTTACATGTAAAATCTCATCAAAATTGGTTTTTTGATGAAAACGCCCCCAAAAAGTGGGCGTGACCAAAACTGTTGTATGGGTGAATTATAGGGAATTTGACTGCCTAAATATTTGGTCTTAACAAAATTTTTCGGTTTCATATAATTTAGTGAAGTTATGAAAAAGTGGGCGTGGCAGTAAGCGGATTTCAAAAACTTTTACACTTGTACTGCATCTTTTTCTCAGAAGTCCAGATATTAAATTTCATCCTCCTAGCTCAAAACTTAAGGCCCAAAAAGTGGTGACGGACGGACGGACGGACGGACGAATGGACGGACATGGCTCAATAGTTTTTGCTATTTGATACTGATCATGAATATACATATGTATATACTTTATAGGGTCTATCTCGATTATTTCTCTATGTTACAAACTATGTATCAAAATTAATATACCCTTAGGATAGGGCATAAAAAATACAAATACTTAAAATACATTCATGAAATAAGAATGGAACAAGATAGTAAATCACGGCATATGATTCACTATTTTAACAATAGATAACTTATTGTAAAAACATGAACCAAAGAAAATAAAAAACATACAGAAAAGCTACAATCCGTCTGGAACGGATCGTATGATACCCTATCCTCTTCTCTATAAAGTGGGCGTGGCCAAATTGCATTTTGTACTCAAATATAGCTATAATGTCGAACGTTTGAGGATGTTACATGTAAAATTTTATCAAAATCGGTTTTTTGATGAAAACGCCCCCAAAAAGTGGGCGTGACCAAAACTGTTCTATGGGTGAATTGTAGGGAATCTGTATACCTAACTATTTGGTCT
Organism: Xylota sylvarum; assembly: GCA_905220385.1. NCBI lineage: Eukaryota > Metazoa > Arthropoda > Insecta > Diptera > Syrphidae > Xylota > Xylota sylvarum. Next base: position 61,300,743 of record LR999957.1, on the reverse strand, counting down.
TAACAAAATTTTTCGGTTTCATATAATTTAGTGAAGTTATAAAAAATTAGGCGTGGCAGTGCGCGGATGTAAAAAAAATTTACACTTCTACTGTATCTTTTCGTCATAAGCCCAGATATGAAATTTCAGCGTCCTAGTTAATAATTTAAGGCCCAAAACTCGGTTTTGTGATGAAAACGCCCCCAAAAAGTGGGCGTGGCCAAAACTTTTGTATGGATCGATTGAAGGGAATCTGAATGCCTAAATATTTGGTCTTAACAACGGTTTCATATAATTTAGTGAAGTTATGAAAAAGTGGGCGTGGCAGTGGGCGGATTTAAAAAAATTTTACACTTGTACTGTATTTTTTCCTCAGAAGCCCAGATATGAAATATCATCGTCCTAGCTCAAAATTTAAGGCCCAAAAAGCGGTGACATACGGACGGACGGACGGACGGACGGTCATCGCTCAATCGATTTCGCTATTGATGCTGATCACGAATATATATACTTTATAGGGCCTATCTCAATTATTTCTCTATGTTACAAACTATGTGTCAAACTTAATATACGCTTAGGATAGGGTATAAACATACAGAAAAGCTACAATCCGTCTGGAACCGATCGTCTGATACCCTATCCTCCTCTCTATAAAGTGGGCGTGGCTAAACTACATTTCGTATTCAAATATGGCTATTACCTCGAACGTTTGAGGATGTTACATGTAAAATTTCACGAAAATCTGTTTTTTATGAAAACGCCCCCAAAAAGGGGGCGTGGCTAAAAGTGTTATATGGATGAATTGTAGGAAATCTAAATGCCCAAATATTTGGTCTTAACAAAATTTTTCGATTTCATATAATTTAGTGAAGTTATAAAAAAGTAGGCGTGGCAGTGGGCGTATTAAAAAACAATGTACACTAGTATTGCATCTTTTTCTCGGAAGCCCAGATATGAAATTTCAGCGTCCCAGTTAAATATTTAAGGTCCAAAAATCGGTTTTATGATGAAAACGCCCCCAAAAGTGGGCGTGGCCAAAACTTTTGTATGGGTGGAGTATAGGGAATCTGAATGCCTAAATATTTGGTCTTAACAAAATTTTTCGGTTTCATATAATTTAATGAAGTTATGAAACAGAGGGCGTGGCAGTGGGCGGATTTAAAAAATTTTTACACTTGTACTGTATCTTTTCCTCAGAAGCCCAGATATGAAATTTCATCGTCCTAGCTCAAAATTTAACGCCCATAAAGCGGTGACATACGGACGGACGGACGGACGGTCATCGCTCAATCGATTTCGCTATTGATGCTGATCACGAATATATATACTTTATAGGGTCTATCTCGATTATTTCTCTATGTTACAAACTATGTGTCAAACTTAATATACCCTTAGGATAGGGTATAAAAATAAATAAAAAAAATGCGAACACAACTCATGGGATTATTACCACCCGAAAGAACAACATTTACTTTGCCCTTTCTCAATGTTGGCATAGATTTTGCGGGTCCATTTTCGATTAAAATCTATGACGCAAGAAAAAGCTACAATCCGTCTGGAACGGATCGTATGATACCCTATCCTCCTCTCTATAAAGTGGGCGTGGCCACATTGCATTTTGTACTCAAATATGGCTATAACCTCGAACGTTTGAGGATGTTACATGTAAAATTTTATCAAAATCGGTTTTTGGATGAAAACGCCCCCAAAAAGTGGGCGTGGCCAAAACTCTTCCACGGGTGAATTGTAGGGAATCTGAATACCTAAATATTTGGACCTAACAAAATTTCTCGGTTTCATATAATTTAGTGAAGTTATAAAAAAGTAGGCGTGGCAGTGGGCGGATTTAAAAAAAATGTACACTTCTACTGTATCTTTTCGTCAGAAGCCCAGATATAAAATTTCAGCGTCCTAGTTAAACATTTTATTCTCAAAAATCGGTTTTATGATGAAAACGCCCCCAAAAAGTGGGCGTGGCCAAACATTTTTTATGGATGGATTGTAGGGAATCTGAATGCCTAAATATTTGGTCTTAACCAAATTTTTCGGTTTCATATAATTTAGTGAAGTTATGAAAAAGTGGGCATGGCAGTGGGCGGATTTCAAAAATTTTTACACTTGTACTGTATCTTTTTCTCAGAAGCCCAGATATGAAATTTCAGCGTCCTAGTTAAAAATTTAAGGCCCAAAAATCGGTTTTGTGCTGAAAACGCCCCCAAAAAGTGGGCGTGGCCAAAACGTTTGTACGGGTGGATTGTAGGGAATCTGAATGCCTAAATATTTGGTCTTAACAAAATTTTTCGGTTTCATATAATTTAGTGAAGTTATGAAAAAGTGGGCGTGGCAGTGGGCGGATTTCAAAAATTTTTACACTTGTACTGTATCTTTTTCTCAGAAGCCCAGATATGAAATTTCATCGTCCTAGCTCAAAATTTAAGGCCCAAAAAGTTACAAACTATGTGTCAAACTTAATATACCCTTAGGATAGGGTATAAACATACAGAAAAGCTACAATCCGTCTGGAACGGATCGTATGATACCCTATCCTCCTCTCTATAAAGTGGGCGTGGCCAAATTGCATTTTGTACTCAAATATAGCTATAATGTCGAACGTTTGAGGATGTTACATGTAAAATTTTATCAAAATAGGTTTTTTGATGATAGCGCCCCCAAAAAGTGGGCGTGGCCAAAACTGTTCTATGGGTGAATTGTAGGGAATCTAAATACCCAAATATTTGGTCTTAACAAAATTTTTCGGTTTCATATAATTTAGTGAAGTTATAAAAAAGTAGGCGTGGCAGTGGGCGGATGTAGAAAAATTTTACACTTGTACTGTATCTTTTTCTTGGAAGCCCAGATATGAAATTTCAGCGTCCTAGTTAAAAATTTAAGGCTCAAGAATCGGTTTTGTGATGAAAACGCCCCCAAAAAGTGGGCGTGGCCAAAACTTTTGTATGGGTGGATTGTAGGGAATCTGAATGCCTAAATATTTGGTCTTAACAAAATTTTTCGGTTTCATATAATTTAGTGAAGTTATGAAAAAGTTGGCGTGGCAGTGGGCGGATTTCAAAAATTTTTACACTTGTACTGTATCTTTTTCTCAGAAGCCCAGATATGAAATTTCATCGTCCTAGCTCAAAATTTAAGGCCCAAAAAGCGGTGACATACGGACGGACGGACGGACGGACGGTCATCGCTCAATCGATTTTGCTATTGATGCTGATCACGAATATATATACTTTATAGGGTCTATCTCGATTATTTCTCTATGTTACAAACTATGTGTCAAACTTAATATACCCTTAGGATAGGGTATAAACATACAGAAAAGCTACAATCCGTCTGGAACGGATCGTATGATACCCTATCCTCCTCTCTATAAAGTGGGCGTGGCCAAATTGCATTTTGTACTCAAATATAGCTATAAGGTCGAACGTTTGAGGATGTTACATGTAAAATTTCATGAAAATCGGTTTTTTGATGAAAACGCCCCAAAAAGTGGGCGTGACCAAAACTGTTCTTTGGGTGAATTGTAGGGAATCTGTATACCTAAATATTTGGTCTTAACAAAATTTTTCGGTTTCATATAATTTAGTGAAGTTATAAAAAATTAGGCGTGGCAGTGCGCGGATGTAAAAAAAATTTACACTTCTACTGTATCTTTTCGTCATAAGCCCAGATATGAAACTTCAGCGTCCTAGTTAATAATTTAAGGCCCAAAACTCGGTTTTGTGATGAAAACGCCCCCAAAAAGTGGGCGTGGCCAAAACTTTTGTATGGGTGGATTGTAGGGAATCTGAATGCCTAAATATTTGGTCTTAACAAAATTTTTCGGTTTCATATAATTTAGTGAAGTTATGAAAAAGTGGGCGTGGCAGTGGGCGGGTTTCAAAAATTTTTACACTTGTACTGTATCTTTTTCTCAGAAGCCCAGATATAAAATTTCATCGTCCTAGCTCAAAATTTAAGGCCCAAAAAGCGGTGACATACGGACGGACGGACGGACGGACGGACGGTCATCGCTCAATCGATTTCGCTATTGATGCTGATCATGAATATATATACTTTATAGGGTCTATCTCGATTATTTCTCTATGTTACAAACTATGTGTCAAACTTAATATACCCTTAGGATAGGGTATAAACATACAGAAAAGCTACAATCCGTCTGGAACGGATCGTATGATACCCTATCCTCCTCTCTATAAAGTGGGCGTGGCCAAATTGCATTTTATACTCAAATATAGCTATAATGTCGAACATTTGAGGATGTTACATGTAAAATTTTATCAAAAGAGGTTTTTTGATGATAACGCCCCCAAAAAGTGGACGTGGCCAAAACTGTTGTATGGGTGAATTGTAGGGAATCTAAATACCCAAATATTTGGTCTTGACAAAATTTTTCGGTTTCATATAATTTAGTGAAGTTATAAAAAAGTAGGCGTGGCAGTGGGCGGATGTAAAAAAATTTTACACTAGTATTGTATCTTTTTCTCGGAAGCCCAGATATGAAATTTCAGCGTCCTAGTTAAAAATTTAAGGCCCAAAAATCGGTTTTGTGATGAAAACGCCCCCAAAAAGTGGGCGTGGCCAAAACGTTTGTATGGGTGGATTGTAGGGAATCTGAATGCCTAAATATTTGGTCTTAACAAAATTTTTCGGTTTCATATAATTTAGTGAAGTTATGAAAAAGTTGGCGTGGCAGTGGGCGGATTTCAAAAATTTTTACACTTGTACTGTATCTTTTTGTCAGAAGCCCAGATATGAAATTTCATCGTCCTAGCTCAAAATTTAAGGCCCAAAAAGCGGTGACATACGGACGGGCGGACTTGTACTCAAATATAGCTATAACCTCGAACGTTTGAGGATGTTACATGTAAAATTTTATCAAAATAGGTTTTTTGATGATAACGCCCCCAAAAAGTGGACGTGGCCAAAACTGTTCTATGGGTGAATTGTAGGGAATCTAAATACCCAAATATTTGGTCTTAACAAAATTTTTCGGTTTCATATAATTTAGTAAAGTTATAAAAAAGTAGGCGTGGCAGTGGGCGGATGTAAAAAAATTTTACACTTGTACTGTATCTTTTTCTTGGAAGCCCAGATATGAAATTTCAGCGTCCTAGTTAAAAATTTAAGGCCCAAAAATCGGTTTTGTGATGAAAACGTCCCCAAAAAGTGGGCGTGGCCAAAACTTTTGTATGGATGGATTGTAGGGAATCTGAATGCCTAAATATTTGGTCTTAACAAAATTTTTCGGTTTCATATAATTTAGTGAAGTTATGAAAAAGTGGGCGTGGCAGTGGGCGGATTTAAAAAAATTTTACACTTGTACTGTATCTTTTCCTCAGAAGCCCAGATATGAAATTTCATCGTCCTAGCTCAAAATTTAAGGCCCAAAAAGCGGTGACATACGGACGGACGGACGGACGGTCATCGCTCAATCGATTTCGCTATTGATGCTGATCACGAATATATATACTTTATAGGGTCTATCTCGATTATTTCTCTATGTTACAAACTAAGTGTCAAACTTAATATACCCTTAGGATAGGGTATAATAAAATATATATATATATCCATATATACGTATACCTACAAGAAATATTTATTTAGTTTTGATAGATATTCGTGCTCGTTAGAAAATATTAGTGTCTTCCCGAATTTGTAAGGTCTACCAAAGAAGAGTTCGTAGGGAGTATGTTTCGTTACCGAGTGTATTGCGTTGTTATAGAATATGAAAGTTTCTGATAGTATTTATTTCCTCATGTTCCGTTGTAAGTTTGTTCTCCTTTCTTTTAGACAAAATTTTTTTTTTTCCGTCACAGAGCACACAGAACACTACGCTCTCTCAGTGTACACTCTCAGTATCGCTTAACACAACTGTGTTTTGTTGCGCGACTACGGAATCATCTATCAATCTTATAGACTACTTCAAAGAAGAAGATATTAATTAAAAAGAGGTGAATAAATACTATTCCGAAATTCTACTCGAGATAAGCAAAAATCAATTTCGCTGCACATGCAGCTTGAAATTGGCTCATTACTACCATAATTAGTTCTGTGCCTATCAGAAAAATATTAATTTCTCACCCGAAGTGACCTTTGGGGAGCATAAATATTTACGAGAGAAACTAATTCTGGTGAATTAATATGATAATTAATAATATCGCGAATAAACATGACCGATGATGCCTTACGCCTGAAACTTAAGGTTTGCAAGCCTATCAAATTACACCTTCTATCATAACTAGGAAGTTCATCAAACCTATTTAATTTGCGAATAGCATATTTCGTAAAGTTTTTTTGAACTCTTTCTAAACGAAACTCGTGAATAACATATGGTGAATCCCAAATGATAGATGAAAATTCTAAATAAGGTCTGACTAATCAGCAGTATATAGCTTTAAGGCTATATACATCTCGAAAGTCTTTACAATTACGTTTAGGAAAGCCTAACATAGAGTTAGACTTAGCAATGGCGTATTCATAATGAAAGGAAAAACTTAATTTACTGTCAAATACATATGACCCCGAGATATTTGATTTCATCAAAACGTTGAAGTCCATGACCGTTAATTAAATAATCGTAAAAAAGCTGCGTTGTAATGCGGTATGCTGAAAAAATTTTATATTTGGATATGTTAAGATCCAAAGCATTATAATTACACCATTCAGACAACCTATCAATGTCAGACTGAAAACGAATACAGTCAGAATATAACTTTAAATCATCCGCGAAGGTTAAGATATTGCAAAATTGAAAGATATCATGCACATCATTCACAAATAATATAAATAGCAACGGGCCCAGGTGACTACCTTGAGGGACACCAGAAGTTACTTCTATAACGCGGGATGTCAAACCATCGACCTTTACCCTTTGCTTTCTGTCTTTTAAATAATATTGAAATCACTTAAGCATTGAGGAGTGAAAACCTAGTGAATTAAGTTTCGCTAAAAGTAAGGTGTGATGCACTCTGTCAAAGGCTTTTGTAAGATCTGTGTAGAGTACATCAACCTGCGACCTATTCTCAAAGCTATTAAAAATATAATTTGTAAATAAAGTTAAATTGGAAGTACATGACCTACCGCGAATAAAGCCATGTTGATTATTTGAAACAATCTCTTTTATTGCGAAAAAAAAGTTTATCCTTTACAATGCTTTCAAACAATTTAGGAATCGCAGAAAGCTTTGAAAATTAGAGTTATAAAAGAGTATTTCCATTCACTAAGAAAATTACCAGTTCTAAGTGATTGGTTACAAATAATTTTAAGTGGATGAAAAACGGAAGAAACACATTTCTTTAATACTACCGCTAATACCCCATCAGGTCCTGGGTTGCTATTTAAATTCAGTTTTTCCAATGTAATAATAACATCCTCATCCGAAAACTGTAATTCACCTATGTCTAAAAGTTCCGGAACATTAGCGTAGTGATTTCTTGACAACGACACTTGAGATTTGTTATACACAGACTCAAAAAAGTTTGCAAACAAATCGCAAGTGCTTTTCAAATCTGTTGAACTTACATTATCAAACTCCATAACCTTAGGCAAGCCTGAGGTATTCTTTTTTTTGAATTAATGTAATTCCAAAACGATTTTCTGTTACGCTTTACTGATGATTCCACGGACAAGACATGCTGTTTATATAAAAATTTATTTAAACATACAGAAAAGCTACAATCCGTCTGGAACGGATCGTCTGATACCCTATCCTCCTCTCTATTGGCGTGGCCAAATTGCATTTTGTACTCAAATATAGCTATAATGTCGAACGTTTGAGGATGTTACATGTAAAATTTTATCAAAATAGGTTTTTTGATGATAACGCCCCCAAAAAGTGGGCGTGGCCAAGACTGTTGTATGGGTGAATTGTAGGGAATCTAAATACCCAAATATTTGGTCTTGACAAAATTTTTCGGTTTCATATAATTTAGTGAAGTTATAAAAAAGTAGGCGTGGCAGTGGGAGGATTAAAAAAATTTTTACACTAGTATTGTATCTTTTTCTTGGAAGCCCAGATATGAAATTTCAGCGTCCTAGTTAAAAATTTAAGGCCCAAAAATCGGTTTTGTGATGAAAACGACCCCAAAAAGTGGGCGTGGCCAAAACTGTTCTATGGGTGGATTGTAGGGAATCTGAATGCCTAAATATTTGGTCTTAACAAAATTTTTCGGTTTCATATAATTTAGTGAAGTTATGAAAAAGTATGCGTGGCAGTGGGCGGATTTCAAAAATTTTTACACTTGTACTGTATCTTTTTCTCAGAAGCCCAGATATGAAATTTCATCGTCCTAGCTCAAAATTTAAGGCCCAAAAAGCGGTGACATACGGACGGACGGACGGACGGTCATCGCTCAATCGATTTCGCTATTGATGCTGATCACGAATATATATACTTTATAGGGTATATCTCGATTATTTCTCTATGTTACAAACTATGTGTCAAACTTAATATACCCTTAGGATAGGGTATAAAAATAGATGATCGTTATGTATTCTGTGAAGTTTCTGCCGAGGTGGACTGCGTTCAACTTTGTTTGTAGATACACATAAATATATACTTATATAGGTATGCTTTTCATTATCATGATTCTGGCGGTTAAGGGTTGGATAACAAATCAGACAGATAAATTTGTTTGACTGGCAAATAGGTGTAAGAAAGATCATTTCTTCTTTCCCATTCTTACATATGTATGTATGTGCAGCTTTAACCTGTAATCTGTTTCCGTGTCAGACTTTGGGTGGATTTAAACTCCTTAAGAGCATAACAGGTGCGCCTTCAATATTTGTCTGTGTGAAGGAATACCTGGGGGTAATGTACCACTTCTTCCATATCTGTATAGAGTTGTTGCGTAATGTGTGTCCTGAAGTTTTCTGCCATATGATGTGTATACGTACTGTGAGCAGCTTTGACTTACTCTGGACATGCATATGTATATGTATGTATGGATGTACATTTATAATTTTCCTTTTCTTGGTTTTGGGGGTTAAGGATTGGTCACAGCATTGCCTAACATAAAATCAAAAAATAATTTGCCAGAAGAGAAACAAAAAACATGTAGCATTGCTTGACTGGCAATTACCAAATTGTACGTTGTAAGAAAGTTAATTTTTAATTCAATATTCAGAGCAGTGAATATATACATACATATGTAGGTACATAACATACATATGTATATGTTCCTTTTAAATTTTGTATGTAAATAAATAAGAAAAGGTTTTATAAGTGTGGCTACCCGATGTTCATACACAGATTGCAATAACGTTAAGAAATCGTTTTCTTTGTCATTTTTTCACATTCCGAATGAGGTATGCTTTACTTTATCATGATTCTGGCGGTTAAGGGTTGGTCACCGTCATTGCATAACAAATCAGACAGATAAATTTGTTTGACTGGCAATTAGGTGTAAGAAACATCATTTCTTGTGTATATGTACGTACTGTGCCCAGCTTTGACGAACTCTGGACATAATGTAATGTATAATGTATATTCATAGATAGTTGTATGTATGTATGTATGTATGCAAATTTATTATTTATGCAATTATTATACATCCATACATATGTATGTTAATACATTACGTATATAATATATGTACATATACATATATACATATGTACGTACATAATAACCTTTTTTTAAATAAATGTGCAATAATCTAGTCATTGCAAAAATATAGTTTATGAAATTGTTATACATATGTACATACATATCTACATATGTACATGCATACATATGTACGTATGTATTAAATGTATATTATATTCCTACATACCTAAGTACCTACTTACATATAGTTAGGGACAATAAAAATATTAAGCATAATCCGTATTGGTAAACGTAATTTACTCCAAAAAGGAAAAAATGTTGTTTTCATCAATTTGTCTTTTCAATCCAATGTTTGAAAAATTAAATAAAATAAATCGGTTGTTGTGGTACAAAACATTAGAATACGTATTAAATATTTACATGTATTAATACATACACATATGTATATATGTATGTATGTATTAACAAGAAGAAAAGCATTTGCATTTGCATTAACATTGAAATCTACAATATTGCAACGTTGCTAGTTCCCGCATAGAAATAATAAAATGTGGCAACGTTTGAGTGTGTGTGCAATTGTGTATATTGCAGAAAAATAACTTCATTCATAATTAAGGTAAACACCAAAAATACAAAAACAAAACGCGAAAGGAAAACATAATCCTCCCGTCTCGTCCAGCACGATGGTATTAAACCACACGAACATGTACATATTTGTATGTATGTACATGATCAAGAAGAGAGTCAGTTTTTTTTATATTCCTTGCCGTTTTTTCTTTTGTTCTCTCGTTTATCCATTTGTTCGCTCAAAACTCTCTTTCTGTGTGTAAGAGAAACCACTTTGCTTTGCGCCCTCTGTCTAACAAGGTAACTAAGAAAAAATTTCGTCAAGTGATAATACTATTAGATTTATATACAATGGTTTTATATTTTTTCTGACATACAGTAGCATTTCTTAGATCTGAGGATCTCTCAAGTTCATTGCATAATTTAGGACGGATTGACTTGCTCGTCGATTCATGATTAATAAAATTACAATCACATTTCAGATAGTCCTTGATAAGCCTTATACATCCCTCTATCCAAGAATGTACATAAAGACACTTGAATGCAGGGCATCTTCCAAATTTGGATTCTTTCCCATATTTACTAGAATTTAGAAATCTCGTGTATATCACCGACTGTTCTCATAAAGTATTACTTGATGTATATATGTAAATATGTATGATACACATTCATTCAATTTATTTATTTTTATTTTTCATATTTCCTATTCCTGACCCACTCTTATCAAATCAACATTACCCTGACCCTGACTTGTGATAAACCATTATATTCCATGCCTTTATGAAAGGTTACACAGCATAAAATGGAGTTGACGAGACGTTTAGATTCATGCTATTGAATAGAGCCAGATGAGTGTGTATTTTGTTAAGTTCTATGTTTTCTGACGTATGTACACGCCTAGTAGCATTTCTAAGATCTGAGGATCTTTCAAGTTCATTGCATACTTTAGGACGGATTGACTTGCTCGTTGATTCTTAATTAATAATTTCTATCATATTGCAGATATTCCTTGACAAGCCTTATACATCCCTTCATTTGCAGTACCTTCTTAAAGAGACTTGAATGCTGGATATATCCTAGATTGATAGATGGATTAATTCCCAAATTTAACAGATGAGCGTGTCTTTTGTTAAATTTTATATTTTTTCTGACGTAGTAGCATTTCTAAGATCTGAGGATCTTTTGAGTTCATTGCATAACTTAGGGCTGAATGATTTGCTCGTCAATTTATAATTAATAAATTACAATCATGTTTCAGATGCTTTTTGACAAGCCTTATATGTACATAAGTACATAGGTATATTCCTTCATCTGCAGTACCTTCTTAAAGACACTTGATTGCTGGTTATGTTCTAGATTTGGTTTCATTCCCATATTTAATGCATTAGAAATATTTCGTATGTACATATGTACATATGTATGTTACCCCGACTGTTCTCATAAAATATTACTTAATGTAAGTACATATGAATGTTTACTTAATGTACATATGTACATTCAATTAATTTCTTTTCATACATTCAAATTTCCTATCCCTGACCCACTCTTATCAAATCAACATTACCCTGACTTGTGATAATCCATTATATTCAATGCCTTTGCACAAGTTTATACACACATTTAGTCACGGGAACCATCTATCGTCACCGATGCCAATAATTCATACACATACAAACTATTTTCCTTCCGCATTCATCACCCTTTTCGCATTCCCAACTCCCATAGCAAGATCAGGAATTATACGTATGTATATACATATATATGAATATATATTATTATTATAAAGACTTTTCGTCTTTCTTAATAATGCCAACAACTATACTTGATCCCCCATCTAAGTAGTAACACCACCCGATGCTGCTTGATTTCAACGATCGGTAGATCATGCATTACTCACGATAACATCCAAAAACAACTCCCTTATCCCATATTCCCTCACCCATCCGTCGAAATTACTCATCCACATTCTGTGCTTCACAATTACACAATATCCCACACACTCCAATGCTCCAGCAATATCCAACAAAAACAACAACAACAAATAATACAGATGATTATGACGCTGACAAAAAATTCATGACACAACACGCCAGCACACTCAATTAGCAAAATACAAACCATCTATCGTCATCACACACAGCCAACCCCTCCCCGATAACGAAAAACCCTCTCCATTCCTCTCTCACTCATCCTCCAAAATTCGCATCATTCTCTCAACCAAACAAAAACTCCAACAACATGATCACACACTCCAACGCTCCAGCTATATCCAAAAACAATTAAAAAACCATTAAAATAACATAAACAAATATCCATGCCACGTCACACACAAACTAATCAACACTATCATATTACAATCTCTCGCACTCACCCCAGATAACAACGATCACGAATTACTCATCCCACAGATAAGATCACATCCATTCATCATCATCCGCACACATACACACACACACACAGTCCCAGATACAAAATCCAAATTCACTCCCACTTCCTAATTACACATTAACTATCATCCACCCCCTCACCCACACTTTCTACACTAACCAACTAAATTCCCATCACTGACAGACATAATACATCAAAATTTCGAAATCACACTTTTTACCCCAAAAACCAATCATTTATGACGCGTTTCCCTAAAAATCATCTTTTTGGTTCCCATGCAGAAGGGACCTAGTACCTACTCCTTTACTATACCAGTTTTGAAAGCGGAACCTGTTCTTTAATCCTAAATTTAAAGTAAATTATTTATTTCAATAGTTTTTGAAAAATTCGAAAACTCAAAATTTTGATAAAAAAAATGAAAAAAAAAAGTTTAGACCAATTTTTTTCAAAATTGCTAGATTGGCTTTTTGTGACCAATGCCTATGTCAATTCTGAATCGAACACAAAACATACAGAAAAGCTACAATCCGTCTGGAACGGATCGTCTGATACCCTATCCTCCTCTCTATAAAGTGGGCGTGGCCAAATTGCATTTTGTACTCAAATATGGCTATAACCTCGAACGTTTGAGGATGTTACATGTAAAATTTTATCAAAATCGGTTTTTTGATGAAAACGCCCCCAAAAAGTGGGCGTGGCCAAAACTCTTCTACGGGTGAATTGTAGGGAATCTGAATACCTAAATATTTGGACTTAACAAAATTTTTTGGTTTCATATAATTTAGTGAAGTTATAAAAAAGTAGGCGTGGCAGTGGGCGGATTTAAAAAAATGTACACTTCTACTGTATCTTTTCGTCAGAAGCCCAGATATGAAATTTCAGCGTCCTAGTTAAACATTTTAGGCTCAAAAATCGGTTTTATGATGAAAACGCCCCCAAAAAGTGGGCGTGGCCAAAAATTTTGTATGGATGGATTGTAGGGAATCTGAATGCCTAAATATTTGGTCTTAACAAAATTTTTCGGTTTCATATAATTTAGTGAAGTTATGAAAAAGTGGGCGTGGCAGTGGGCGGATTTCAAAAATTTTTACACTTGTACTGTATGTTTTCCTCAGAAGCCCAGATATGAAATTTCATCGTCCTACCTCAAAATTTAAGGCCCAAAAAGCGGTAACATACGGACGGACGGACGGACGGACGGTCATCGCTCAATCGATTTCGCTATTGATGCTGATCACGAATATATATACTTTATAGGGTCTATCTCGATTATTTCTCTATGTTACAAACTATGTGTCAAACTTAATATACCCTTAGGATAGGGTATAAAAATCGAATGGTTTTATGCCTTCTAGTTTTAGAGAATTGGAAATTACTATTTACTGTCCGTCCGTATGTCACCGCTTTTAGGCCTTAAATTTTGAGCTAGGACGATGAAATTTCATATCTGGGCTTCTGAGAAAAAGATACAGTACAAGTGTAAACATTTTTGAAATCCGCCCACTGCCACGCCCACTTTTTCATAACTTCACTAAATTATATGAAACCGAAAAATTTTGTTAAGACCAAATATTTAGGCATTCAGATTCCCTACAATCCACCCATACAAAAGTTTTGGCCACGCCCACTTTTTGGGGGCGTTTTCATCACAAAACCGATTTTTGGGCCTTAAATTTTTAACTAGGACGCTGAAATTTCATATCTGGGCTTCCAAGAAAAAGATACAATACTAGCGTAAAAATTTTTTTAATCCGCCCACTGCCACGCCTCCTTTTTTATAACTTCACTAAATTATATGAAACCGAAAAATTTTGTTAAGACCAAATATTTGGGTATTTAGATTCCCTACAATTCACCCATACAACAGCCCACTTTTTGGGGGCGTTATCATCAAAAAACCTATTTTGATAAAATTTTACATGTAGCATCCTCAAACGTTCGACATTATAGCTATATTTGAGTACAAAATGCAATTTGGCCACGCCCACTTTATAGAGAGGAGGATAGGGTATCAGACGATCCGTTCCAGACGGATTGTAGCTTTTCTGTATGTTTTTGTTTTGTTTTGTGGCGGTTCCGTGAATTTCAATATTCGTCTTTATTTAACATTATGAAAGCGAAACAAGGCGAACTTTTGAAATTCGGCCTTATTTCACTTCCATAAAGTGAAATAAAGCCGAACATTGTTTGTGAAATAAGGCCGTAGCAAATGTTTCCACTTTGATAAAGCGACATTAGACCAATTTGGATTTATGTATGTCACTTATATGCATAAACAATGCAATATGTATGGGGGCAACCGCTTGCTTGGAGTTACTGTTGGATTTGAGGTAGGTGCAAGGTTGGTGTGCAAAGTTACATGGATATAAAGAAACTGTGCATACAGCCAACCTCGTACCTACTCTAAATCCAACAGTGATCTCAAGCAGGGGGGTTGCAGTTGCATATTGCACTGATTATGTTATATAAAGCCAAATTGGTCTAATGTCGCTTTATATGGGACGCCTGAAAACTTTTACTATGAGGAGTTTGAGAATGTAAGATAGGACCGAACGTTGAAATTTGGCTTTATTTCGCGTGGCCCGCTATGCGGGACTAAGGGATTTAAACTCTCTTTTCGCATGCGGCAGGTCCCGCTCAAGCAAATTCGTTGCTCCGCTCGTGGTAGGTGCTTTTCTTGAGGCAGTCGCCTATATCATCAATAATCTTCATCTACAGTACTCACCCCAAAATTACAAAGTTCACATTAATGACAAATTTTTGGTGATTGCATT
This sequence comes from Xylota sylvarum, assembly GCA_905220385.1. Taxonomy (NCBI): domain Eukaryota; kingdom Metazoa; phylum Arthropoda; class Insecta; order Diptera; family Syrphidae; genus Xylota; species Xylota sylvarum. Next base: position 61,285,476 of record LR999957.1, on the reverse strand, counting down.
ATAGAAAATTTACATGTTCGAATGTTGTAGCAATTTATTTACTTCGCGTATTATGTATGTTTGTACTTATGTAAAATGTAATGCACTTGATAATGATGCAAAAATATAACCGAGCAAACGTTTGACCCTTGTACCGTTGTTTTTTTTTCATACACATGTAATAAAGCGTGTAGTTATTGATATTCACAAACTGACTGACTGGGACGCGGAATTCAATGCAAGTCTACCTCCTCATGGTACATTTTGGGTAACGCTAAATGATTTGCTTTACTTTACTTACAAAGATGAACCTATCATCAACATTATTCCTCAAAGTGATATCACCGTAAAAACAAAAAAAAAATGTTCTAGTAATTTTCAATTTTCTCAAAAACTAGAAGACATAAAACCATTCGGTTTTTTGTGTGCGATTCAGAATTGATATAAGACATGAAAAATGACTATGAAAAGACAATTTAGCAGTTCATTTCACAATTAAAAAAAAAATTGGTGTAAACTTTTTTTTCTCATTTTTTTATCAAAATTTTGAGTTTGCATGCGAATTTTTCAAAAAATATTGACATAAATAATTTACTTTAAATTTAGGATTAAAGAACAGGTTCCTGGCTTTCAAAACTGGTATAGTACTTCATTGTAAGTGTTGCCGTTGTTTATACCCTATCCTAAGGGTATATTAAGTTTGACACATAGTTTGTAACATAGAGAAATAATCGAGATAGACCCTATAAAGTATATATATTCGTGATCAGCATCAATAGCGAAATCGATTGAGCGATGACCGTCCGTCCGTCCGTCCGTCCGTCCGTCCGTCCGTCCGTCCGTCCGTCCGTCCGTCCGTATGTCACCGCTTTTTGGGCCTTAAATTTTGAGCTAGGACGATGAAATTTCATATCTGGGCTTCTGAGAAAAAGATACAGTACAAGTGTAAAAATTTTTGAAATCCGCCCACTGCCACGCCCACTTTTTCATAACTTCACTAAATTATATGAAACCGAAAAATTTTGTTAAGACCAAATATTTAGGCATTCAGATTCCCTACAATCCACCCATACAAAAGTTTTGGCCACGCCCACTTTTTGGGGGCGTTTTCATCACAAAACCGATTTTTGGGCCTTAAATTTTTAACTAGGACGCTGAAATTTCATATCTGGGCTTCCAAGAAAAAGATACAGTACAAGTGTAAAATTTTTTTACATCCGCCCACTGCCACGCCTACTTTTTTATAACTTCACTAAATTATATGAAACCGAAAAATTTTGTTAAGACCAAATATTTAGGCATTCAGATTCCCTACAATCCACCCATACAAAAGTTTTGGCCACGCCCACTTTTTGGGGGCGTTATCATCAAAAAACCTATTTTGATAAAATTTTACATGTAACATCCTCAAACGTTCGACATTATAGCTATATTTGAGTACAATATGCAATTTGGCCATGCCCACTTTATAGAGAGGAGGATAGGGTATCATACGATCCGTTCCAGACGGATTGTAGCTTTTCTGTATGTTTTTTAATAATTTTTGTTTTCATTTTAAATCATTTTTTTCTAAAATTTCCCCTATCTCCTAAACGGGGCGAGATAGACCCCCACTTCCCGTAGTAAAAAATACTTGTTTTTAACCCCTCTACAAAAAACTGTTATTAATTTCTGGCGCCAAAGTTATCCCCGAAAAATTTACCAGAAGTTAAACATTTAAAGAAATGGGACTGTACTGAGAATCAAATGTAATTTTTTTTTATTGTGTTGAGAAGGAGTGTTAAAATGTAAACGACAATAATAGTTGGCAACACAACATATTTGTGCATTGCACTCTTTCGGTTTTCGTTTTTATCCCTCTCACACACTACTCTTGTTTTGCCTCATGTTTTGTTGTGTTTTTATTGCCCATTCCCTTTTTCAGAAAACGGAACTACTGAAATTTGTTTTTCCAATATATGTATTTTTTAAATCTGCCCACTTCCATGCCCACTTTTTCATAACTTCAGTAATTTGGGTACATGAAACCGAGAAATTTTGTTAAGACCAAGTATTTAGATATTCAAATTGTCTACAATTCACTCATACATTACCTGGCTGGAATTTCTATTACGACACCCTCGCTAAAATTTGTGATATTTTTTCCCATGTAAAATGGTTCCCTAAACACGAAAATATGTTATTTTGCGAGAAAACTATTATTTACAAAGCAATCTACAATTCACTCATACATTACCTCCCTGGAATTTCTATTACGACACCCTCGTTACAATTTGAGATATTTTTTCCCATGTAAAATGCTTCACTAAACACGAAAATAAGTTATTTTGCGAGAAAATTATTATTTATAAAGCAATTAAGACTGAACGCATTTTCGATGTATTATAGACTTATAAATTGCACTTTCTCTTTACTATTCACTTCGTAATATCATAATCATGGTTAAAAAATTGTTAAACATTATGAACAATCAGAAATAAACAAAATAACGTAGTAGAAACAATATATTCATAAATGCATGAAAATAATACATCCTAGAAGTATGCACCAAATTTCTGCTTCATAAAAAAAGTTTTAAACGCCAAAAAGCATATAATATTTGGAAAATGATAGTGCAGAGTCAGCAATTACATACCACGTTCATATGGTGGATTGAATCCGGATTCAATCCGGGTTGAGTGCCATATAAACGCAGATTAGATTGAAATTGGATTGACTCGATCCGATCACAAAATTTTCTGCGATAGGATTGAGTTTTTGCATGTAAACGCAGATCGAAAGATTGAGTTTGACAGATAGAGAAAAAATATAAGGGTGTTTTTCCGCGCACAGGAGAAGAAGTGTCAAACTTAATCCTCTTTCGATTCGATTCCAACTCGATCCCTCAATCCGGTTACAACGGAAACTTGGGTTTAAACTCAATCCGTTTTTAATCCAATCTCTCAATCCGGTCATATAAATGTGGTAAATATCACTCAACGCAACCTTACACCAGATATTGCAACACGTACCCTTATGGTACGAAGTTGGCAGCATTTGTGTTCTGCGAGGAGAATGAAAAGCTCCATGTTGGTATTCAAGAAAACACCAATTTACGGCATTGAATCGGCGAGGTTGTCCCTCGCTCCCTCTATGATCGGCGACGATTGAAGCCAGACGTCTAGGAATTGTAAGCAGAAATAAAGATCCAACATCTAATTTTGCGTTTCCTTCCATTCATCGTTGGCCTTTTCATCATCAGAAGTGGGATCGAGTACCGAAACAATCAACAAAGTGTGCAACGACGCGGGACTTTCATACTCACCAACAGCAACGGTAACGCAATTGCGTCAATTGCTAGCGGCCGAGGAAGACAATGGACTCAGTATGCCTGCCCGAGATTTGGAAGATGACGCCGGCATCGTATCGACAATGGTCCTGTCGACGCTGCAAACGGAGCGGGTGGCACGCACCGAGAGATTGGAGACTTCGAAAACGCCGTAAAGCTGAGGAACTATACAGATCATTTTAATTACATGGCCATGCAGCGCTTGCTAACTGGAACAGCAGCCATCTTTCTCCGAACTTCTTCTGCCGCCACCTTTGAGGAGTTGAGGAGCGCCCTGCTCAAACAATTTCAACGTCACGTCACGACAAAACGACGTGTACAAGCAGCTGCAGAAAAGGCATCGTACTAGAGGAGAATGATCAGCTACATGCTCTCCATGCAAGAGATTGCAGCGCAAGCAACTATAGACGAGAAGGATGCCATCAGTGCAATAATTGAAGGCCTAAGTCACTGCTTACGCGTCAATTTTGTACACATCAAAAAATCTCGATGAACTCCAGGAGCTTCTGCTCATCTACGATGAAAGAAGAATCAGCGACAGTATTCCAGTAACGCGTCCACAGCAACCAACAAAAATATCAGCATCTGCGTCTGCTCCCCTTCTACGTTGCTTTAATTGCTCACTGTACGGGCATATCTCAACACAATGTCCAAAATCATTTAATTAGATTCCTCTAATTATAGTCGAAAATCAACTCTTGCCTAGAGCTTTACTCCTCGGCCGAGACTTTCTTCCTATATTTTGCATAAAATGTTACATGATTGACTGTGACACCTATTTAAATAATAAACATACAAAAAAGCTACAATCCGTCTGGAACGGATCATATGATACCCTATCCTCCTCTCTATAAAGTGGGCGTGGCCAAATTGCATTTTGTACTCACATATAGCTATAATGTCGAACGTTTGAGGATGTTACATGTAAAATTATATGAAAATAGGTTTTTTTAGGATAACGCCCCCAAAAAGTGGGCGTGGCCAAGACTGTTGTATGGGTGAATTGTAGGGAATCTAAATACCCAAATATTTGGTCTTAACAAAATTTTTCGGTTTCATATAATTTAGTGAAGTTATAAAAAAGTAGGCGTGGCAGTGGGCGATGTAAAACAATTTTACACTTGTACTGTATCTTTTTCTTGGAAGCCCAGATATGAAATTTCAACGTCCTAGTTAAAAATTTAAGGCCCAAAAATCGGTTTTATGATGAAAACGCCCCCAAAAAGTGGGCGTGGCCAAAACTTTCGTATGGGTGGATTGTAGGGAATCTGAATGCCTAAATATTTGGTCTTAACAAAATTTTTCGGTTTCATATAATTTAGTGAAGTTATGAAAAAGTGGGCGTGGCAGTGGGCGGATTTCAAAAATTTTTACACTTGTACTGTATCTTTTTCTCAGAAGCCCAGATATGTAATTTCATCGTCCTAGCTCAAAATTTAAGGCCCAAAAAGCGGTGATATACGGACGGACGGACGGCCGGACGGTCACCGCTCAATCGATTTCGCTATTGATGCTGATCACGAATATATATACTTTATAGGGTCTATCTCGATTATTTCTCTATGTTACAAACTATGTGTCAAACTTAATATACCCTTAGGATAGGGTATAAAAACCGGACACAAATGTTTACTTGCCTTATGTTTCTCAAGCAAATCAAATCTTAGATACCGATGCTCAACAAAATTAAGAAGTAAACATACAGAAAAGCTACAATCCGTCTGGAACGGATCGTCTGATACCCTATCCTCCTCTCTATAAAGTGGGCGTGGCCAAATTGCATTTTGTACTCAAATATGGCTATAACCTCGAACGTTTGAGGATGTTACATGTAAAATTTTATCAAAATCCTTTTTTTGATGAAAACGCCCCCAAAAAGTGGGCGTGGCCAAAACTCTTCTACGGGTGAATTGTAGGGAATCTGAATACCTAAATATTTGGACTTAACAAAATTTTTCGGTTTCATATAATTTAGTGAAGTTATAAAAAAGTAGGCGTGGCAGTGGGCGGATTTAAAAAAAATGTACACTTCTACTGTATCTTTTCGTCAGAAGCCCAGATAGTTAAACATTTTAGGCTCAAAAATCGGTTTTATGATTAAAACGCCCCCAAAAAGTGGGCGTGGCCAAAAATTTTGTATGGATGGATTGTAGGGAATCTGAATGCCTAAATATTTGGTCCTAACAAAATTTTTCGGTTTCATATAATTTAGTGAAGTTATGAAAAAGTGGGCGTGGCAGTGGGCGGATTTAAAAAATTTTTACACTTGTACTGTATCTTTTCTCAGAAGCCCAGATATGAAATTTCATCGTCCTAGCTCAAAATTTAAGGCCCAAAAAGCGGTAACATACGGACGGACGGACGGACGGACGGTCATCGCTCAATCGATTTCGCTATTGATGCTGATCACGAATATATATACTTTATAGGGTCTATCTCGATTATTTCTCTATGTTACAAACTATGTGTCAAACTTAATATACCCTTAGGATAGGGTATAAACAGAATACCAAAAGTAGGGACTCTGAATCGGGAGGGGACTTTATCGAGTGCTGCCATGGAGACATCAACAACAATGAATTAGATTTAGACTCCCGTTGTGGTGCTGAGAAGAGGGTATCGTCTGTCGCATTGTTTTTTGAGTGCAGCAATAGTGAATTGTCTAGTGAATTACAGTTTGCTCAGGCAGCCTCCGAGTGTTTAGTGAACGGCGACCCGGATAATTGCCCAAATAGTGAATTGCCTAGTGTAGTGCCTATCCATCTGTCGGTTATTGAGTGTCTACCTGTTGCCCAGAGGAATTGGTAGCCGTGGACCAGTAAATTACCACGTTTATATGACCGGATTGAAAGATTGGATTGAAAATGCATTGAGTTTCAACCCAAGTTTTCGCTGTAACCGGATTGTGAGGGATCGAGTTGGAATCGAATCGAAAGAGGATTGAGTTTGACTTCTTCGCCTGTGCGCAGAAAAACACCCTTATCATTTTTCTCTATCTGTCAAACTTAGTCTTTCGATCTGCGTTTACATGCAAAAAATCAATCCGATCGCAGAAAATTTTGTGATCGGATCGAGTCAATCCAGTTTCAATCCAATCTGCGTTAATATGGAACTCAACCCGATTTGATTCCGGATTCAATCCACCATATAAACGTGTTAAATATTAACACGTACATACTTATATTTTGAAACGAGTTATATATTTTCTGAAAGGAATTCATTTACATAGAAATAGAAATATAATTTACAAATTACTTACTCTCGTGGTCCTCGTGGCTTTGCCTCCAGAAGTTCAACATCAAAAAAATGGCTTGAAACGCGGAAATTATTAATTAAGGACGAAGTCAACGAAAACTCGTTCGTAGAGCGGCTTCTGGATGAAGAGCCATTGCAATGAGAGTGTTCAGGGAGATAAATAAAAGGTATTTTATTCAGTAATATTTAAAATACTAATTTCAATTGTGGACATCCCGCCCCCCGTGAATCGACCCACGCGATTCACAGACTTGTCTTTCACGCATGTCGAGAACGGCTAATTTGGATGCCGGCCTTTTCAAAATTCCCGATTTTGCTTTGATTTCAGCGGATCAAACCTGTCCATCGGTTGCTGAAAACGTCCTCACAACTACGCCACGCTTCCATTCACCTCTGCTCTCGTTTTCGTCACTTGGTATGCCGTGTAAGTGTCGGAAGATATTCTTGAACCCATCTTCTCCAAAAAAAACTGGAAGTACATATATGCCACTTTTTTCGTAGGCACACATTTTTATCCACAGGAGTTTGTATAAAATTGGTTAGGAGTGAGGGGCTCACTTTCGTAACTCTCAATCGGTAAATGCGTTAGAGGACGCTAATTGACCAAATTCTCTGCTTCAATGATCAAACTATAAAAAACCTCTAGCTGCGGGACTCTTACCTTAAGCGTAAAGAAAAGAACCCTGTTCACACACCTGATAAGTCTTTCCCATACCCCCCAGCAGATGGATTTCCCGGTGTATTAAACAACCATTCGACACCACGCTTGTTACATTCTGTTTCCATACTACTATCGATAACTACCCATTCCTGCTTTTTGGCCCCAATAAAATTTGTACCGCAGTCACTACGAATTCTCACGGGAACGCCCCGCCGATTTACGAAATTACGAAGACAAAGGATTACTGGGTCACTTGAAAGGTCCCTTGCGATTTCCATATGGATCGCTCTTACCGTCAAACAAGGAAAGATTGTCACCCATCTTTTTTCCGTTATGCGACCTATTGCTACCTGCACAGGACCAAAGAAGTCTAGCCTGCATAAGAAAAAGAACGTACAAATGGTATGAGACGGTCCATGGGCAGTTGACCCATCTGGGGTTGTTCTGGAACAACAGATACAGATTTTTACAAAGTTCACAGATTTGACTAACTGACGCAGACCTGGTACCCAATATTTTGCTCGAATTGCGCAAACTATAGCTTCTTGGTTCTGATGGCGGTATATTTCGTGATAATATCTAACAAGCAGTCTAGTCAGAAGATGATCTTTTGGCAAAATAATTGGTCTTTTAGCATTATAAGAAAGACAAATGGCATTCTCGACACTACCGGCTAGTCTGAGAACTTTATTTTCGTCTAGAACCGACGCAAGCTTATAAATTGAGCTAGTCTTTGGGATTGTCTGGTTTCTAGAAAGAAGATTCACTTCGTTGGGATAAGCCACGTTTGGAACTAATCGGCAAAGCACTAATTCTGCGCGTGTAATGCTTTTATGAAAAGATTCTAGTGGCGACTTTTTCGAATTGGGAGACCTTTTAAGTAAAACAAAGTTCTTAAATAGACTTACAGCAGGAAGTACGTAAGAAACGACTCTTAACAGCTTGTAATAATTCGAAAACCATACATTTTGATGCATCGTTAAAATGAACTTCGTTCGTTTCTCTTCAGGTTCATCGTGATTGATGACATCGTCCGGTAGTATCGGCCAATTCTCCTCCGATTGTCTTAAGAAAGAGGGTCCTGATAACCATTTCGAATTTGTAGATTATATTTGATAAAATTGCGGCCTTGTTACCTCGTCCGCGGGATTGTGCCTTCCTGGGACCCATCGCCAATTACCAACATTAGTGGACTCAAGGATTACTGATATTCTATTAGAAACGAATTGCTTGTAACATCGACTGTCAAACTTTATCCAATTGATTACTATTTTAGAATCCGACCATAAGATTATTTGACTTGGTCTTAATTCATGATGGTTAACTATGGACTCTTTCAAACCTTGGTATAGTCGTGGGCTTCAAGGGGTTGCACCTTGTTTTGGCTTTAATGAAGCAAACGCTCACATCATCTCCCACTTCAACTCGCCAGTAAGCTACCGCACAATAGGCAACCTCGCTAGCGTCAACAAATATATGGAGCTGAACATTTGCCACTGGATTAGTCAGTTGTGAGTGATAACACCTAGGTATTTTAAAGTTCTTTAGACCATCTAAAGACTTATACCAATTGTACTGTATATATCTTCCGGAATGAAATCATTCCATTCTATACTTCTCTTCCACAATCGTTGCAACAATAATTTTGAAGTTATGGTAATATTAGCTAGAAGGTCAAATGGATCAAAAATTGACATTGTCAGACTTAGCACCTGACTTTTAGTAGGACGCACATACCCGTCTAATACAAATAAATTTTAGAAGAAAACAAAACCTATCACCTTCAGGGTCCCTATACATCCCTAATATTTTTTCTTTATTTGTGTTCCCGCAGTTTATATTCTTCGGTTTTAAAGCCTCAGCAGAAGTGCAGTCCATAACCTTGAGAAAATGAAACGAGTTTGAAACAAACCCTCTTAACTCAAACCCAGCACGGCTGTGAATCTCAACAACGTCTTTTGCAACCTGAATCGCCTCTTCTATAGTGTCGAAGCTGTCGACGTAATCCTCGACATAATGGCGGTCTACTATAGCCTTATAGGCACGCGAATGAACATCCTTGTAGGCACTGGCATTTAAGTTTTTTATAAACTGTGCTGAGCACGGCGAACACTTTGACCCGAAAATCATGGAAGACATAACGAATATTTCTGGCTGTATGGATAAATCTCCATCCCTCCACAAAAACCTTTGTGAGTTTTGATCTTCGGTTCTAATCCTGACTCGAAGGAACATTTCCCGAATATCCGCACATACCCCGATTTTACGCAGCCTAAAGCCAAATAAGATTGCCAAGAGAGATTTTGGTTGGTACATCTCAGGCCACTTTAGTAGCATCAAATTTAGAGGGATGCCACCCATTTCGGCGGCGGCGTCAATACAAGGCGGAATTTATTTCCTTTGTTCACATTAAAAACGGCAAAATGTGGAAGATACCAAGAACGATCTGTCCTAGAACATTCCTGGGGCAACAGTTTTCTGATATAACCCTTTTGTAAGTATTCATTCAATTTAGACCTATACCATTCCGAGAATTTCGGATCCCTAGACATACGTCGCTCTACAGTATAAAGGCGTTTTAAAGCCATGCTATAACTATCTACGAACTTTACGTCATCTTTTTTCCACAAAAGGCCCGTTTCGTACCGATCTCCTACTCTCTTTATTGTTACTTCCAAAATATCATTTGCCCTCTTATCGCTGTCTGATAAAACCGCTTTCGACGGCTTAATATCTACATTTTCCATTGCAAAATATTCTACTACTTGCCTATTCAAATCTTCCAAATCATTATCTTGACAATCAAAAAAATTAACGACTTCATCTAAATGATTGTCCTCATCTGATCCAAATAATACCCAACCTAATTTTGTATTATGCGCGGCAAAACCCTTATTGATATTAAGAATTCTTGTTGGTCGTACCAAGCCCGTGTGTGGTATACCTATTAAAAGTTGAGGCACTGCATCTTTCAATTTCTTCAAATTAAGGCTCTGTGATGGAAGTAATAAATTCTTCGTTGTCCGAACATTCTTCATCTGATATTTTAAAGCACCACTATTAAACCACTGAAATCTCACACTCAATTCGATGCGACATTTCACTCGTGGTTTGATTGCCTATCCATTTCAGAGATAAGAAATCAGATGGTCCTCTTAATCCAATTGAGCGAGCAGTATCTTCATCTAACAGAGATACCCTAGCGCCCTCATCAATAAATGCTACCACCTCACATGAACCCTCAGGTCCGAATATTCTAACCGGCAGAAATTTAAATAGAGTTTTATGACAGCAATCAAAATTATTTTGAATTGCACTAACGAGTGACTTTTCCATTTTCTTTTCAACAACGGAAACCGCAGCACCTGTACTGCAGCCAATGCTAGCATTTTTATTTTCCTTAATGTCATGAAGAAGACGATTATGACGCATATGGCAATTGGCAATCCCACACTCGCGTCGATACTGGCACATCGACACTGCATGCCCATGGCGTAAACAACAAAAACAAACGCGACTATCCTTCACTAGTTTCCATCTACTATCGACAGCTAGTCCCTTAAACTTTGAACACTGATACAGCTGGTGTTCGCCTCGACAAGCAGGACAACTGTTTCTCTTTTGATGTTTGTTCTTCATCAACGGCACAGATGACATTCACATTTGTAGACCTTGATTTGGGACCTACAGACAGACACTTCAGTCGCAATAGCAATATAACTAGCAACTTCCTGCAACCACTTGTTAAAATCGGCGCAGGGACATAAGTCCCATTTTTTTCTTTTGGGACCTATGTCCCACTTAACTGGGACATAGGACCCAAATTGAATTAGGGACTTATGTCCCACCTCATCGGGACATAAGTCCAAAATTTTTTCGCCGAAAATGGGACATAAGTCCCAAGTTCTAGCAATTGGCCTTATCACACTTTGATAAGACGACATTAGGCAAATTTTGCTTTATGTCACTTATGTATATGCATAAACAGTGGAATGGGCATGCTGCCCCCCTGCAACCCCTCTGCTTGGGGTCACTATTGGATTTGGGGTAGGTGTGAGGGTGGGTATATGCAAACTTTCTTTATATCCATATTTCGCATATTTCACATGGATCCTCAACCTCGCACTTACCCCAAATTTAACAGTGACCCCAAGCAGGGGGGTTGCAGGGGGGCAGCATGCCCTCCCACAGATATTCCACTTTTGCATATATATAAGTGACATAAAGCAAAATTTGCCTAATGTAGCTTTGCCATGTACTTACTTGTTCCATGCTCTTCTGGGTATTTGAATTCTCTAAGCTTATTTAAGAACATATACATATGTTAGGTGGGACATAAGACCCAACATTTTTTTGTGGGACTTATGTCCCGATGCCGTGGGACATAAGTCCCTAATTCGATTTGGGACTTATGTCCCGATGGAATGGGACATAAGTCCCGAAAAAAAAGTTTAGGACTTATGTCCTGGGGACTTCTGTCCCTGCGCCATTAAAATTTTGTACAGTTGGATATTGTTGTAGCAAAAACGAATGTCTGGCTCAGTCTTCTCGTTTATTTAGTGGCAGTTTGCTCACAAGTTCGTCGATTAGAGTCGGATTAGATAGATGAGCAGTTGCCGAAACACTAAGATGTCAGGGCGCCGATTTACGAAATTACGAAGACAAAGGATTACTGGGTCACTTGAAAGGTCCCTTGCGATTTCCATATGGATCGCTCTTACCGTCAAACAAGGAAAGATTGTCACCCATCTTTTTTCCGTTATGCGACCTATTGCTACCTGCACAGGACCAAAGAAGTCTAGCCTGCATAAGAAAAAGAACGTACAAATGGTATGAGACGGTCCATGGGCAGTTGACCCATCTGGGGTTGTTCTGGAACAACAGATACAGATTTTTACAAAGTTCACAGATTTGACTAACTGACGCAGACCTGGTACCCAATATTTTGCTCGAATTGCGCAAACTATAGCTTCTTGGTTCTGATGGCGGTATATTTCGTGATAATATCTAACAAGCAGTCTAGTCAGAAGATGATCTTTTGGCAAAATAATTGGTCTTTTAGCATTATAAGAAAGACAAATGGCATTCTCGACACTACCGGCTAGTCTGAGAACTTTATTTTCGTCTAGAACCGACGCAAGCTTATAAATTGAGCTAGTCTTTGGGATTGTCTGGTTTCTAGAAAGAAGATTCACTTCGTTGGGATAAGCCACGTTTGGAACTAATCGGCAAAGCACTAATTCTGCGCGTGTAATGCTTTTATGAAAAGATTCTAGTGGCGACTTTTTCGAATTGGGAGACCTTTTAAGTAAAACAAAGTTCTTAAATAGACTTACAGCAGGAAGTACGTAAGAAACGACTCTTAACAGCTTGTAATAATTCGAAAACCATACATTTTGATGCATCGTTAAAATGAACTTCGTTCGTTTCTCTTCAGGTTCATCGTGATTGATGACATCGTCCGGTAGTATCGGCCAATTCTCCTCCGATTGTCTTAAGAAAGAGGGTCCTGATAACCATTTCGAATTTGTAGATTATATTTGATAAAATTGCGGCCTTGTTACCTCGTCCGCGGGATTGTGCCTTCCTGGGACCCATCGCCAATTACCAACATTAGTGGACTCAAGGATTACTGATATTCTATTAGAAACGAATTGCTTGTAACATCGACTGTCAAACTTTATCCAATTGATTACTATTTTAGAATCCGACCATAAGATTATTTGACTTGGTCTTAATTCATGATGGTTAACTATGGACTCTTTCAAACCTTGGTATAGTCGTGGGCTTCAAGGGGTTGCACCTTGTTTTGGCTTTAATGAAGCAAACGCTCACATCATCTCCCACTTCAACTCGCCAGTAAGCTACCGCACAATAGGCAACCTCGCTAGCGTCAACAAATATATGGAGCTGAACATTTGCCACTGGATTAGTCAGTTGTGAGTGATAACACCTAGGTATTTTTTTTTCTTTAGACCATCTAAAGACTTATACCAATTGTACTGTATATATCTTCCGGAATGAAATCATTCCATTCTATACTTCTCTTCCACAATCGTTGCAACAATAATTTTGAAGTTATGGTAATATTAGCTAGAAGGTCAAATGGATCAAAAATTGACATTGTCAGACTTAGCACCTGACTTTTAGTAGGACGCACATACCCGTCTAATACAAATAAATTTTAGAAGAAAACAAAACCTATCACCTTCAGGGTCCCTATACATCCCTAATATTTTTTCTTTATTTGTGTTCCCGCAGTTTATATTCTTCGGTTTTAAAGCCTCAGCAGAAGTGCAGTCCATAACCTTGAGAAAATGAAACGAGTTTGAAACAAACCCTCTTAACTCAAACCCAGCACGGCTGTGAATCTCAACAACGTCTTTTGCAACCTGAATCGCCTCTTCTATAGTGTCGAAGCTGTCGACGTAATCCTCGACATAATGGCGGTCTACTATAGCCTTATAGGCACGCGAATGAACATCCTTGTAGGCACTGGCATTTAAGTTTTTTATAAACTGTGCTGAGCACGGCGAACACTTTGACCCGAAAATCATGGAAGACATAACGAATATTTCTGGCTGTATGGATAAATCTCCATCCCTCCACAAAAACCTTTGTGAGTTTTGATCTTCGGTTCTAATCCTGACTCGAAGGAACATTTCCCGAATATCCGCACATACCCCGATTTTACGCAGCCTAAAGCCAAATAAGATTGCCAAGAGAGATTTTGGTTGGTACATCTCAGGCCACTTTAGTAGCATCAAATTTAGAGGGATGCCACCCATTTCGGCGGCGGCGTCAATACAAGGCGGAATTTATTTCCTTTGTTCACATTAAAAACGGCAAAATGTGGAAGATACCAAGAACGATCTGTCCTAGAACATTCCTGGGGCAACAGTTTTCTGATATAACCCTTTTGTAAGTATTCATTCAATTTAGACCTATACCATTCCGAGAATTTCGGATCCCTAGACATACGTCGCTCTACAGTATAAAGGCGTTTTAAAGCCATGCTATAACTATCTACGAACTTTACGTCATCTTTTTTCCACAAAAGGCCCGTTTCGTACCGATCTCCTACTCTCTTTATTGTTACTTCCAAAATATCATTTGCCCTCTTATCGCTGTCTGATAAAACCGCTTTCGACGGCTTAATATCTACATTTTCCATTGCAAAATATTCTACTACTTGCCTATTCAAATCTTCCAAATCATTATCTTGACAATCAAAAAAATTAACGACTTCATCTAAATGATTGTCCTCATCTGATCCAAATAATACCCAACCTAATTTTGTATTATGCGCGGCAAAACCCTTATTGATATTAAGAATTCTTGTTGGTCGTACCAAGCCCGTGTGTGGTATACCTATTAAAAGTTGAGGCACTGCATCTTTCAATTTCTTCAAATTAAGGCTCTGTGATGGAAGTAATAAATTCTTCGTTGTCCGAACATTCTTCATCTGATATTTTAAAGCACCACTATTAAACCACTGAAATCTCACACTCAATTCGATGCGACATTTCACTCGTGGTTTGATTGCCTATCCATTTCAGAGATAAGAAATCAGATGGTCCTCTTAATCCAATTGAGCGAGCAGTATCTTCATCTAACAGAGATACCCTAGCGCCCTCATCAATAAATGCTACCACCTCACATGAACCCTCAGGTCCGAATATTCTAACCGGCAGAAATTTAAATAGAGTTTTATGACAGCAATCAAAATTATTTTGAATTGCACTAACGAGTGACTTTTCCATTTTCTTTTCAACAACGGAAACCGCAGCACCTGTACTGCAGCCAATGCTAGCATTTTTATTTTCCTTAATGTCATGAAGAAGACGATTATGACGCATATGGCAATTGGCAATCCCACACTCGCGTCGATACTGGCACATCGACACTGCATGCCCATGGCGTAAACAACAAAAACAAACGCGACTATCCTTCACTAGTTTCCATCTACTATCGACAGCTAGTCCCTTAAACTTTGAACACTGATACAGCTGGTGTTCGCCTCGACAAGCAGGACAACTGTTTCTCTTTTGATGTTTGTTCTTCATCAACGGCACAGATGACATTCACATTTGTAGACCTTGATTTGGGACCTACAGACAGACACTTCAGTCGCAATAGCAATATAACTAGCAACTTCCTGCAACCACTTGTTAAAATCGGCGCAGGGACATAAGTCCCATTTTTTTCTTTTGGGACCTATGTCCCACTTAACTGGGACATAGGACCCAAATTGAATTAGGGACTTATGTCCCACCTCATCGGGACATAAGTCCAAAATTTTTTCGCCGAAAATGGGACATAAGTCCCAAGTTCTAGCAATTGGCCTTATCACACTTTGATAAGACGACATTAGGCAAATTTTGCTTTATGTCACTTATGTATATGCATAAACAGTGGAATGGGCATGCTGCCCCCCTGCAACCCCTCTGCTTGGGGTCACTATTGGATTTGGGGTAGGTGTGAGGGTGGGTATATGCAAACTTTCTTTATATCCATATTTCGCATATTTCACATGGATCCTCAACCTCGCACTTACCCCAAATTTAACAGTGACCCCAAGCAGGGGGGTTGCAGGGGGGCAGCATGCCCTCCCACAGATATTCCACTTTTGCATATATATAAGTGACATAAAGCAAAATTTGCCTAATGTAGCTTTGCCATGTACTTACTTGTTCCATGCTCTTCTGGGTATTTGAATTCTCTAAGCTTATTTAATGTATATGTTATTTTAATGTATATGTTATACATATGTTAGGTGGGACATAAGACCCAACATTTTTTTGTGGGACTTATGTCCCGATGCCGTGGGACATAAGTCCCTAATTCGATTTGGGACTTATGTCCCGATGGAATGGGACATAAGTCCCGAAAAAAAAGTTTAGGACTTATGTCCTGGGGACTTCTGTCCCTGCGCCATTAAAATTTTGTACAGTTGGATATTGTTGTAGCAAAAACGAATGTCTGGCTCAGTCTTCTCGTTTATTTAGTGGCAGTTTGCTCACAAGTTCGTCGATTAGAGTCGGATTAGATAGATGAGCAGTTGCCGAAACACTAAGATGTCAGGGCGACCAAAATGAAATTCTAAAGTCCTGATTACTGCCTCAACATTTTTTGGACTAATGAGAAGACCCTGTACTGTTCACCTAGCTTCCCCTTTCAAGGCTTTATGAATACGCGTTAGATTCTCTACCTCAGAGTAGCGATGTGCCTAGGTGGTTTCTCTATATGCCACTAAGAACATCGGCCATTGTTCTGGCATACCGTCGAACTCAGGTAAATCCTGACATTTACGGATAGGCGACAACGGTGACGAGGAAAATGAATAATTTTGATCGAATGAAGTGTAGACTGGTGGCTAGGGTGGCACGGAACGGGACAAAGGAATTGATTCGGAATTAAAATTACTGTGCAAAATACATGGAAAATATCCGTATGATGTGGGGAAGCGGGCGTAGACGTAGCAATCAATGAACTTCCCGGAAAATTGAAAGCAGCGGCTGACGGGCGGGAAATTCCCATTGTGAAGCGAACTGTGAAGGTAACATCGGCGTTGGCACTCTTGTGTGCGTTGGGTCCGGTTGTAGAAGTGCTGTTGGCAAGTATGTCTTCATGTGAGAAAACGGTGTGCATATTGTTGACTTCGGCAGTGGGACGACAGGCAAGTCTCTCACGAAGATTGTTGCGATCTTTTTCGGCAGCGGCATAGCTAACTTTAAGCTCGGCAAGTTGTTGTTTGAGGGTAGCGATGGTGTTCCGTTGCTCCAACTAGTCTTCTCCAAACTGGTTTTCTTGGCTTTGTTCGTGTGGTGGCCACGGTAAATTGAATACTGTTGGCGACACTGTTGTTAGAGGAAACAGCCATGGAACTGGCTGTGACAACGACAGAATGGTCGACATTGGCCATTGTGTTAATTGGTTCGTCGGCCGTGGCTATGGTCACGATTGGGCAATTAATGCTGGCACTGGCGGATGCGATAGAATTGTTGGCACTGGCTGTGCAAACGGCAGATGGGTCACGGCAAGCGGTAGACATAACGGAGTACCTCACACTGGCTGTGTTTATGGTTGGTTGTGCGGCGTAAAAATTGGTACTGGTGGTTGAACTGGTTGTTCGATGCAAGCGGTAGTTGTGACTTGCGATGGCGAACGCGTTGGCGATGGCGGCATTCGATTCGTCTGGCTTCTCAATTTAGGCGGCATGAGAAAAATATATAAAAATGTTGCCCAGACGAATTGGTAGCCGTGGACCAATAAATATTAACACGTACATATATTTTGAAACGAGTTATATATTTTCTGAAAGGAATTCATTTACATAAAAATAGAAATATAATTTACAAATTACTTACTCTTGTGGTCCTCGTGGCTTTCCCGCCAGAAGATTAACATCAAAAAATGGCTTGAAACGCGGAAATTATTAATTTAGGACGAAGTCAACGAAAACTCGTTCGTACAGTGGCTTCTGGATGGAGAGCCATTACAATGAGAGTGTTCAGCGAGATAAATAAAAGGTATTTTAATCAGCAACATTTAAAATACTAATTTTAATTGGGAACACTACCTATATTGAAAGGTGATACTCTGAATCACCACAATATGGATATATTCTCAATTGATATTGTAGATTACAACAAACTCTTTGATAATTGGGATTTAAATCAATCACTATCAAATAATGATTTAATGGAGGTTAGCAGGATAATACGGGACCATTATTTAAACTTTCCCAAAAAGGAAAATGATAACTGTTGGTTCCCAACTAACAACATAAAGGTTACAAAATATAACAACAATATCACACCAGACAACACGATCGCACACCACACTCTTAAACATAAGAAGCTTAAGTGTCAAATCTGGAAGGTTAGATCGTTTACATGCATGCTATCTCTTTCCATCAGTCGTGTGAGTTATAAGTGTATTAATATAATGATAGCCGACTTAAAGAAAGAGAAAGAATGCATGTATAGCTCCAAAAAATTGATAGTTTCATCTTTCTCTAACTTGTTTGCTTTTAAAATGGGGCATTAAAAAGCTTTTGTATAAATGTATAAAGTAAAGATTTGCACACTATTAAATATTAAAAGTTATCTAAGAAGGGTTCATTGACCCCACACACTATGTAAAGCCAAACAGCTGTTGAACCGAGATTAGCTTGTAGCATGAGAGAACAATTTTCGACACTCATCTACAGTCCACATAAAAGGAAGTGTCCAAATAAATTTATAACGTTCATTTAAGTTGAGTCTTTTTTCTTATTCCTTGTTCTTCAAACCAAGGTTTAGCCAATCTTCATATTGTGCTATAACCGTACATATTTCCGGTAGTCTATTATCCCGGAACATGGTCCTTCGATTCCGTCTTTAAAAAGACCAGTGTTTAATGAATCTATAGCATATTTTCATTAAAATCAGTTTTAAAAGTGAATCTAAAAGTATCTAGAGAACTAATAATAAAAAAAACATACAGAAAAGCTACAATCCGTCTGGAACGGATCGTCTGATACCCTATCCTCCTCTCTATAAAGTGGGCGTGGCCAAATTGCATTTTGTACTCAAATATGGCTATAACCTCGAACGTTTGAGGATGTTAAATGTAAAATTTTATCAAAATCGGTTTTTTGATGAAAACGCCCCCAAAAAGTGGGCGTGGCCAAAACTCTTCTACGGGTGAATTGTAGGGAATCCAAATACCTAAATATTTGGACTTAACAAAATTTTTCGGTTTCATATAATTTAGTGAAGTTATAAAAAAGTAGGCGTGGCAGTGGGCGGATTTAAAAAAAATGTACACTTCTACTGTATCTTTTCGTCAGAAGCCCAGATATGAAATTTCAGCGTCCTAGTTAAACATTTAGGCTCAAAAATCGGTTTTATGATGAAAACGCCCCCATAAAGTGGCCGTGGCCAAAAATTTTGTATGGATGGATTGTAGGGAATCTGAATGCCTAAATATTTGGTCTCAACAAAATTTTTCGGTTTCATATAATTTAGTGAAGTTATGAAAAAGTGGGCGTGGCAGTGGGCGGATTTCAAAAATTTTTACACTTGTACTGTATCTTTTCCTCAGAAGCCCAGATATGAAATTTCATCGTCCTAGCTCAAAATTTAAGGCCCAAAAAGCGGTGACATACGGACGGACGGACGGACGGACGGTCATCGCTCAATCGATTTCGCTATTGATGCTGATCACGAATATATATACTTTATAGGGTCTATCTCGATTATTTCTCTATGTTACAAACTATGTGTCAAACTTAATATACCCTTAGGATAGGGTATAAACAGTGCGCATACACGCAAATAATAGTGAGGTGGATTAAGAAGAAACAGCGGACCAGACGAAGCAAATCTCTTAAGCGTTAACGGAAAGAATCCTAACGTGCAAATGGACATCCCAACGTGCCAACGGACATCCTATCGTTTTGTTTGTTTGCTTTATTTGTTTTTAGTGGGGTACTGGTTTAATGGTTTATTTGTTTGCTAGTTTGCATAATTTCTTTTAATTTTCTTTGTGATGTGCACATCGTATTGAAGAAAACCGTATTGTATTCGTGTTTTCATACAGACATGAGACATGCCAAATTTGATTTCCATGATCCCGTAAGTGTTTCATTAAGTTTATTGTTCTGGATTTGTTTTAATTTGATTACTCATTAGTTGTTAGTGATTATTGTAAAAAAAAAATATGCAAATAATGGCAGAAGAAGTCGCCTGTGCGCTGGCTTTAGTTGAGGGTGGCCGGGGAGTGCGCTGTGCCGATATTATGATAAGAAAACCGGAGAAGACGTTAAAAAAAGCCATTAACGGTACCGGGAGACCAACTCCTACAAAATCCAAGGTCGCCCCGGAGTAACTACTGCAAGGGATGACCGATATACTTATGGTGATTCAAAGTCTTCGGAATGGTCTCTAAACAGCAGTTCAGCTGGCTCGCAGACTTCGAACTGTTAGAGGGACAGCTGTGAATGCTCAAACGGGAGGAGGCGATTAGTAGAAAATGGCCTGAGAGCAAGAAGACCCGCTCGTGTACCGAGACTTACGGTACAACATAAGCGACGTCGAGTTGCCCAGTAGGAAAATGTCTGGAGCGGTTCCGTCATGGTGTGGGCAGAAATTTCATGCACGGAAAAACCGAGCTGTGCATCATGGAGGGATCAGTGACCTCTACGTATTATACCACCAACATTGTGGAGGAATATGTGGTTCTATTCGCACCATTTATGGAGGAAAACTTCTTGCTGATGCAAGACAATGCTAGACAATACGTCGCCAGGTGCATTACCGAATATTTGCAAGAAGTAGAAATCGACGTCATGGCTTGACCTGCGATAAGCTCGGACATAAATGCCATTGAACACGTTTGGAACCTGCTGAAAAAAAAGATTGGGATACGACCTGCCCTTCCAGAGGCGCTCAGCGGCCTGAGATCTGCTCTGACCGAGGAATGGGACATTTTGGACAATACCATCGTAAAAAATGTAATCCAATGTATGCATCGGCAAATATCTGGTTTGTTAGATGTTCGGGGAGACAATACACACTATAACTGGAACAAGGACTCGTTAAAAAAAAAATAATAATGAAAGTGTAAAATGTTAATTTATGAAGTTTTTGTCCATTTTCCTTAATTTATGTTTTATTTCTAAGGTCTTCCTTTTTAAATTTTTTTTTAACATGTATTACTTATTTTTATATTAATAAACAAAATTGTATTAAAAAAACCTTTTTTTTCAACTTACTTGAAGTAATTGCGAAATATCAAGGTGCGCCACTTTTTTTGTAACTCAGTGTATATATCTGCATTCTCAAATCAATAATAAAGTTTATAAAAGATCAAAAGTGAGTGTTATATTTAAACATTACTATGTCTAAATTCGTGAAATCGATAGAAGCTTAAGAAATAACTTTGAAAGAGCTACAAAAAGATTTCGAGGAATTTCAAAAAGAAACCGCGTCGCGAAAGTAAAGGGGGTACGTGAGTGCACGGTTAACGGACCTAGAGGAAGTGTTCAAACGGTCGAAAAAAGAACACACCGCTATCGTGAATAGTACAACGGATCCTCTTAAGGAAAAATATTTCGCGGTTGAAATTTTTCGAAAATAAAGAAAAATTATTTTAACTTTATTGGTCAGCTTCGTGAGGACAACGAGAAATTCGCAGAAAAAAGCGAAATCCATCTTCCGCCTATTCAAATAAAGACCTTTTCCGGCAAGTTTGAGAAATGGTGTGAATTTCACAATCTATTTGAAAACATGATAGAACATAACGTTGATCTATCCGACATACAAAAGATCCGTTATCTTAAGACGTATGATTGTAGGCATGCTGCGCGCTTGATTCAGCATCTTCCCATCGATGGAAAAAATTATGCACCAGCATGCGAAATTTTGACCGAAAGGTATCATAACAAGCGCAAACTCGTAAATACCCAACTTAACATTTTAATGGAACAAAGAAAACTTAATGAGGAATCCGCTGCAGGTTTAAAATCTTTGCATGATACTAGCATAGAATGTATCCACGCACTAGCCAATCTCGACATCACGGTCGATGCAAGGGATTGTATTATCATTTTTATAGTTTTGAATAACCTTCCACCTCAAATCCAAAAGGATAGGGAAGATAAATTAGGAACTTGAAAGGTACTTTCGGATTGGAAAACCTTTACATCTTGAAAACATCCCCGAATTCAAGAATTTCTCAAAACAAACGAATAATGTCACTGGGTTAGGACTGGCGTCGATAACCTCACACTATCAGGTTGGTCTGACTCTTTTCTCGACAGTCATTTCGTCTTTTTCTGTAGATGTTAAAGGCTTTGTCTTTCCTCGTTTGACTTCCTTGCTACCATCTCATCAAGTAAAAAATCAAAAATGGTGTCACCTAACGAAATTACCATTAACCGATCCTTTGTATTATATCCCTGGGAAGATCGATATTTTACTAGGTGCCGACGTTTACGCATCCATCATTCTAGAAGGGCTTGTGAAGAGTCAAAGGGGATCTCCAGTTGCACAACAGACAGAGCTAGATTGGATTCTGACAGGAAGTACCAACGCAAGCACGAACAGCAAAGGTCTGATCATGCAAAATCACCATAACTCCTTGGATACTCAACTTAGGTGGTCTCCAGTGACTGTCAAACTGTGGACAGCATCCAGGGTCATCTTTTTAGTAGTAAAGCCGTCAGCCTTTTTAATAAAAATAAAATTAGTATTTTAAATTTAAGTTTAAGTTCATTAAAAATAATCTCGTACAATATCGCAGGGCTACGTAACAAACTACTCCTTAATGAATTTTTTGAATTAATTAGACAATACGATATTTTTTTCCTTTATGAAACATTTATTGAAAACAATATAGATCAGTACACCCACTTTTTTGAGAAATATAAATTGCACTGGACCCTTGCAACAAGAACATTCACCCATGGAAGAGCCAGCGGAGGATGCCTTTACGGTTTTAAAAAGTGTCTAAGCAAAACCTCACAGTGCTGTTTCATACTGGAGCTCGATAGAACTTTTGTAGAACTTACAATCAATGGTCAAAAGTTGTATATAATCCCGATTTATTTAAATTGTATTGTTTGGCAGCAAGAATTTTATGCCTTGTTTAACTTCCTATTGGAATTTGGAGAACAAAACGTGATGGTGATTGGGGACGGAAATGCAAGAGTTGATACTGCACAACTGTGTCTTTCACATACAGAATTTACGGACGGCACAGCTTACATTCCCAGAAATGCAAGGGACAAGACCATTGATGGTAATGGAAGAAAATTTACAGAAATGTGTGAGTCGATTGGTTTGACAATGCTGAATGGACGAACCAAAAGCGATGAAGACGGCTCTCTAACCTTCTTCAGAGGAAACGCGTCCTCAACGATAGACTATTGCTTGGTCCGCGAAGAGTGGCTAAGGTGTGTGACTCACCATGAGGTAGGAGAATATCTTTACTCCGACCACCTGCCCTTAATAATAAGAACTGAATTCTACACGCAAAAGGAAAAGGAGAGACCTGTATTGCAACTGCTGCCTAAACTAATATGGAAAGAAGACTGTGCGCAACGCTACCAAACGAATCTGGACCAGGCTCTACACACGACCGATAGGTCTGAACTGCAATCCAATCGACGAATAGATGCATTGATGTCTTGTATAGTTGATGCAGCGAGCGCTTTCCAACCAAGGGGAAGATCCAGAAAAGTTCATCCGTGGTATGATGCGGACTGCAAGAGGGCCAGAAAAAAATCGTTCACCTGCCTACGAACTGCGAAAAGAACAGGAACCACTACTGCTAAACTAACATACCTCCAGGCAAATAGAGAATTCAAGAGTATCTGTAAGGAAAAACAGAGACAGTACTGGCAAGATATAACGCAGGAGATAGCGGAAGTTAGGGACAGTCGTGCCTTTTGGAAATTAGCAAGGAAGTTAAATAACAGAGTATCCACTGCTCGTACCCGGATAAAAGCTGAAACGGAGAAATTGACAGAACACTTCAGAAATTTACTGAACCCACCAAACAACCCAAATCAGCACATGTTCGTTCTACCTTATACGCTGATATAGACCGCAGGATCACATCAGTAGAGATACAAGAACTCATCAAGGCTTGTAAGTTAAACAAGGCGCTACGAGAAGATCGTATACCCTACGAATTTTTTAAATATTCTTCTGAGCAATTTCTTCAGAAGCTCACAAAATGCTACAACCAAATTTTCACCGAAAGGGTAGCACCAGAAAGCTTCAGAAAAAGTATAATTTTTCCTATCTACAAGAAGGGGAATGCAGAAGATCCGAGCAACTATCGAGGAATATCCTTTTTAAACTCGGTTATGAAAATTTTCACAGCAATTCTGCTAAAACGTTTAACAAAATTCGTAGTGGAAAATAATCTTCTTAGCGAATTTCAAGCTGGCTTCCGGAAACACTGCTCAACGGTTGATAACATTTTCACACTTACAGGTATAGCAAAGTCGTACCTTAATAGGGGTAAGAAACTGTACGTCTTCTTTGTTGATTTTAAGGCGGCTTTCGACTCTATAGACAGGAATGCGCTTTTTCTCAAACTAAGCAATCTAGGCGTATCAACGAAGTTCCTGAACATAATATACAGTCTGTATGAGAAAAACGAAGCAGCTGTGTGGTATGGTAACCAATTATCCAACTGGTTTGATACCAAAATGGGAGTCAAGCAAGGATGTCTACTGAGCTCACTACTTTTCTCAATTTTTTTGGATGATATTACTTCGTATATTCCGGGTGGGATTAGCTTCAACGGGGTATACATCAAAACTCTTATGTATGTATGTTGACGACATTGTTTTACTAGTGGAAACACCGAACATGATGCAAATCATAATAAACAAATTGCAACAATACTGCAACAAGTGGAACTTAATTGTCAATACCGCCAAGTCGAAAATTATGGTTTTCCGAAAAGGTACGGGCCGATATGCTAGAGAAGAAAAATGGACGTGGGATGGCGAGGAACTGGAAAAAGTCAAGGAGTATAAGTACCTAGGAATCATCATCACTCCCAATCTCTCATTAAAAAAACACTTTCAGAGCAAACTTCAAGAAGCCAAAACTGCTATAAACTGTAACTGGAAAGGAGTCCTGGGCAAGAGCAACATAGCAACAAGCGTAAAGTACCGCCTGTTTGAAGCGGTAGTAAGGGCTATAATGTGCTATGCAGCACAGGTCTGGGGAGCATACCAGCATGACGATGTGGACAAACTATTGAGATACTTCCTAAAGAAAATTTTCCGTTTGCCTGAAAATACTCCAACCTATATGCTGCACCTTGAAACAGGGTTACCTCCCCTCTATTTGTACGCACTAAAATTGCATTTTGGAAAATACAATATGAAAATTATGGAGTACCAGCCCCATAGACTTCCCAAAATTGTGGCTACCCACATCGTACAGCGCAAAACACAATTCTTTGGCGAGTGGTCAAGAGAGTGCTTGGAACATAACATACAATTAGACACCGATAACACCGCTTCATGGAAAACTACGTTACAGGCTCTGTGGATGAAGATAAGAGAAGCCAATTTTGAGGATTTTTACGAAAAAGCGCAACAAAGTGAATCAAGGATTATGTACCGGATGCTGGAGCACAATTTAACAAACAGCTATTTTCACGATAATTACAGCTTAGACACTATATCCACAATTTTTAAAACGCGAGGAGAACTGTTGCATCTTAATTATATGCCTCATCGAAGTGATCGCAATTCCGAATGTTCACTATGCAACCTGCATGCAAAAGAAGATGTTATACATTTTATTGGAATCTGCCCCGTTCTCAACACTATAAAGCGCTCGCACTGGGGAAAAAATCGATTGACGACTACCGATCTTCAACATATTTTAAATGGTCACAGTTGGGCAACTCTGGTTAGTTACGTAAGGACAGCTTTAAAATATCGTAATCAAATTAGCAATGAAAACTTTTGAATCAACCTAAATACTCTGCTAAGAAAAACTACACAACTCATTTTTAAATTTAAATAAAAGTTTATAAAAATTATCTCTTTCCGGCTGACGGCAAATGCCATGTAACTATTGTGAATTTTTTGTTTTGTATCTCTGGTATCCAACAATTATCAATGAAATAAAATCGCATTCTAATCTAAAAACATACAGAAAAGCTACAATCCGTCTGGAACGGATCGTATGATACCCTATCCTCCTCCCTATAAAGTGGGCATGGCCAAATTGCATATTGTACTCAAATATAGCTATAATGTCGAACGTTTGAGGATGTTACATGTAAAATTTTATCAAAATAGGTTTTTTGATGATAACGCCCCCAAAAAGTGGGCGTGGCCAAAACTTTTGTATGGGTGGATTGTAGGGAATCTGAATGCCTAAATATTTGGTCTTAACAAAATTTTTCGGTTTGATATAATTTAGTGAAGTTATAAAAAAGTAGGCGTGGCAGTGGGCGGATGTAAAAAAATTTTACACTTGTACTGTATCTTTTTCTTGGAAGCCCAGATATGAAATTTCAGCGTCCTAGTTAAAAATTTAAGGCCCATAAATGGGTTTTGTGATGAAAACGCCCCCAAAAAGTGGGCGTGGCCAAAACTTTTGTATGGGTGGATTGTAGGGAATCTGAATGCCTAAATATTTGGTCTTAACAAAATTTTTCGGTTTCATATAATTTAGTGAAGTTATGAAAAAGTGGGCGTGGCAGTGGGCGGATTTCAAAAATTTTTACACTTGTACTGTATCTTTTTCTCAGAAGCCCAGATATGAAATTTCATCGTCCTAGCTCAAAATTTAAGGCCCAAAAAGCGGTGACATACGGACGGACGGACGGACGGACGGACGGACGGACGGACGGACGGACGGACGGACGGACGGACGGACGGTCATCGCTCAATCGATTTCGCTATTGATGCTGATCACGAATATATATACTTTATAGGGTCTATCTCGATTATTTCTCTATGTTACAAACTATGTGTCAAACTTAATATACCCTTAGGATAGGGTATAAAAAAAACAAAATCTATCTACTCAACTTAGGCAATTCTGGGCGATAGAAGAGAATTTAGATGACACGAAGCTGACTCCGGAGGAGTTAACAACATTACGAGCAAAATGTTCGGAAACGAAGTGATGGCAGATACGAAGTGCGGCTCTCATTCAAACAGAATATGCATCCAATGTGGAACTCGAAACGAGCAGCCATGGCTAGGTTATTTCAAATTGAAAGGCGCCTAACTTCAGACCCTAAGCTGCATGAGTCTTATAATACTTGCCTGTCTGAATATGTGACATTGGGACACATGAAGACAGTGTCGTTTGATGTGGAACACTTAGGTGGAGAGAACTAATTTCTACCACATCATGCTGTATTGAAAGAGTAGAGCACAACTACAAAACTTCGCGTGGTGTTCGACGCGTCGTGCACGGCATCCAATGGTGAGTTATTGAACGATCACTTAATAGTAGGACCGCGGCTAAAAAAACAAAATACAAATTTTTGGCGCGACAGGACCAGGACCTGTTTGGCGCGACTAGGACCCAGGGCCTAGCTTCTCACAACCACTCGTGCTGTGCGTGTTGTATTCTTCACACGAATGTAAAGGGCTGTTTAATGCCGGATCCGAACAGCAGTTTTTTTTGTTTGAGGTAGGGCCGTGAAGGTGTTGTTTGGGGATTGAACCTGGAACCCCTTGGTCGGTAGTCCAACGCACTAACCACTTGAGCCACGGACCGCGTCTACAACCGGATACAATAAACCTCATTGCCAAATGGAGGAAGTTCAAAGTGTCATTTTCAGCTGATATCACGATGATGTATCGCCAGATAAGGGTGGCAGAAGATCATCATACCAGTTGAGTTTATGGAGATCCAGCAAGGCTGATCCTACAAAAACCTACGCACTCAACACAGTGACGTTCGGTACAGCGTCAGCACCATATTTGGCGGTGCGCACATTGCACCAACTTGCTGCCGATGTTAAAAGTACTCACCCAAGGGTACATAAGGTACTCACCGAAGGATTTAATGTGGATGACCTGATTTATGGATCGAACAATGAGAAAGATGCCGTCATACTACAAAGAGATGTTCTAGCCGTGTTACAATCGGCTGGCTTTCCTCTACGTAAGTGGGCAAGTAATTCAGTAAGAATTTTAGAAGAAGATTCCGAAAATGAGAGAGAAGTTAATATTCCTTTAAACTTCTATTTACAGGATGCCATCAAAACCTTGGGCATTCAATGGCATCCAGCAAACGATGCATTTAAATTTAAAATTAGTCTACCCGAAGTTAACAAATATACAAAGCGATCAGTCCTTGCAGATATTGCGCGCCTTTTTGTTCCTCTAGGTTGGATCGCTTTTTATATTGTTAAGGCAAAGTTAATTTTGCAAGAACTGTGGCGTAACAAGAAGTCTTGGGATGCACCAATTCCGCAGAAGATCGAGAAGTTGTGGGTTGAGATGCTGGAAGATATACAGATCGCTCGCTGGATCGGATATGAGCACGATGCTCAAGTCCAACTGCACGATTTCAGTGATGCATCTGAAAAGGCATACGCCGCAGTATTATACGCACGCATGATATGCTGTGGATGTGTGTGTGTCTCTACCACGCTTAGAATTATGCGCGGCTTTACTTTCAGCCAAACTTCTACACAGTATCACAAAGTCCATGCAATTTGATGATGCTGAAATTTCCGCATGGTCTGACTCCACGATATGTCTATCATGGATAAAGGGTGACCCATCGATACGCACCACATTTGTGGCAAATAGGGTTGCTGAGATCCAAACGCAGCACTAGTCGGACGGGCTAGTGGGGCTAAGCTTAGGCCACTGTGGGGGTCACAGGTGGCGGATAGTGATCGGCCTACAGAAACGTAGGTTAGCTGCGAATACCCAATAAGCAGCTTCCGACCAAGAGAAAAAAAAGCCTCCCAAAGGCAAAACCGATCGTGAGATGAGAGATTGCGAGAGCAGCAAGACGCGAAGAAAACCCAGAAGACCTGATGCTATTGTAATCGCGAAAACGGGAGAGATGTCCTACGCAAACATGCTCAAAATGATGAGAGCGAACCCTGAATTTAAGGATCTTGGGGAAAACGTAAACAAGACCAGGAAGACAGCCAAGGGTGAGCTGCTTATATCGCTCAAGAGAGGAAGCGATGAACAGACCGCGAAATTCAAGGAAGATATGTCCAAAATCCTCCAATCAGAAGCTAACGTAAAATCGTTGTGCCAACGAGTAACGTTCGAGATCCGCGACCTAGATGAAGCGACAACCACAGAGGAGATCTGCACGGCAATAGCGGATCAGATTCCAACAGCAGCGAGCATCACAAAGGATGCTATTGAAAATGACAAGGGACGGAACACAAACTGCCCTTATCAACCTCTCAGCATACGTGGCAAATATAATCATCGCTGCAGGACGCAGCAGTTTGCGATATTACACGCGATGCCCTATCTGGGACCAGATGGAAAGGAGGCAATCAGCAGTACTGCGCCATGGTTACGCTAGACGTCAGGAACGCCTTCAACTCGGCCAATTGGGGTTTAATCAAGAGAGCGTTGAGGAACATGCAGATGCCTAGCTATCTACTCCAGATAATTAAAAGTTATTTTGAAGACAGAACCCTCTTCTACGATACGGACGAAGGGCCAAAAAAACAAAAAATTACAGGAGGATGATGATTTCTCTAGGAACTCATAATAACGCGGAATCTACTGAAAAATCAAAAACTCAAAACTGTATGATTTAAATTCACTGAACATATTTTATTAATTCACTAACGCGGGTGGAACAATCCCGTTACGCATGTGCTTATGCTAATCTTAATGTAGAAATATGGAAAGAGAATTATGGAGAGCATATCTCCCAACATCTGATACGCGATAGCAGGGTACGTTTACTTAAATCTTAAGAATAAGGGTATATGGAGTGTGTAAGTTATTATAAAGTACAAGGATTGTATGAATGATTAAATTAAATAAAGAATGAAAGAAATATAGAACTAGAAATTATGTACTCAAACTAATTCTAATGATAGCCAAAAAAAAATGTACTATGTAAATGAATATCAGAGACTTACGGTTTTACGAGTATATACATATTTTTACCAGCTATGTGATGAAATTATGAAATTTGTGTTCTTCATAATTTGTAATGATAGGTTTGATAGGTCGAGCTCCTCGACAAAACCTACGAGCAATGCCCTAAATATGACGTTAAAATCGTTCTAGGCGATTTTAACGCCAAGATAGGAAAGGAGGACATCTTTGGTAGGACGATTGATAAGCACAGCCTCCACGACACCACGTCCGGAAACGGACTTAGGCTTATTGACTTCGCTGCGGGGCGAAACGTCACCATAGCAAGCACACGGTTTCCTCATCTCAATATCCACAAGGGGACATGGCGGTTTCCTGATCATCAAACGGTCAACCAAATTGATCACATTGCGATCGACGTAAGGCCTTCCTCCAGTATTCTCAATGTCCGAACCTTCCGAGCAGCCAACATCGACTCGGATCATTACCTTGTTGCAGCCACGGTACGAATGCGGATATCCCTAACGTCACAACAAAGAAGAAATACTGTGAGAAGATATAAAGTTGAAAAGCTGCAATCGCAAGAGATCGCCAGAACCTTTGCCGAACGCGTATCCCGAAATCTGGCTACAACTCCTATGCCGCCAGCATCAAATGCCGAGGACCAATGGCAACACTGCCAACATGCCATTAGAAGAGCCGCAACTGATGTACTGGGTTTCGCCCGACCACCACAAATAAACCCATGGTTTGACGAAGAATGCCGGCAAGCAAATGCAGCTAAACAAGAGGCATACAAAGAGGCGCTGCAAAGAAGGACGAGACCGGCTCGTGAGCTCTACGAGCAAAAGAGACGGGAAGAACATCGGCTTCTCCGAAAGAAGAAAAAAGAGCACGAGAAGCGCGCGATCAGCCGAGCTGTTCAAGGCAGCTGGAAATGACCTGGTAGAGAGCATACACCAACTCATTTCTAAAATTTGGTCAGATGAGTGTATGCCTGATGAATGGAATCTCAGCACCGTTTGCCCGATCCACAAGAAAGGAGATTCCCTCAATTGCGCCAATTACAGAGGTATCAGTCTCCTCAACATCGCGTACAAGATCCTATCTGCCATATTGTGTGAACGTCTGAAACCCTTCGTCAACAACCTGATTGGGCCCTATCAGTGTGGTTTCAGACCAGGAAAGTCCACAATAGATCAAATCTTCACACTTCGGCAGATCCTGAAAAAACTCAAGACGTCCAAATCGATACCCACCATCTTTTCATCGATTTTAAGGGCGCATATGACAGCATCTATAGAGACGAGCTATACAGAGCCATGTCTAGTTTTGGCATCCCATAAGGAGACTCTATATAAGACCTTGATCATCCCAGTCCTGCTTTATGGCGCTGAAGCTTGGACTTTATCAAAAGCGGATGAAGATATCCTCGGTCGTTTCGAGAGAAAAATTCTTCGTAAAATATTCGGTCCCGTTTGCGTTGACGGGCTTTGGAGGAGAAGATTCAACGACGAACTATACGAGCTGTACAGTGACATCGACCTAGTCAAAAAAATGCGCATTAGTCGTTTGAGATGGCTAGGACATGTAGAGCGAATGGACACCAGTGCTCCGGCCCGAAGAGTCTTCGAATCACACCCGGAGGGACAACGCAGCAGAGGAAGACCTCGCCTTAGGTGGCGCATACAAGTTGAAGGGGACCTGAACAAGCTTGGAGTGCGCAACTGGAGGCAGTTAGCTAAGGACCGAGCTAACTGGAGAGGCTTGTTAGTTGAGGCCCAGGTTCACCCCGAACTGTAGCGCCACCTAAGTAAGTAAGTAAGGTTTGATATGATGATAATTATGTGTATCGTCGGCGATCTGGATCAATTGGTAGCTGGGTAGAATAATGAATTAATGCAATGAATAAATAGTAAAATCTTTTCGGCAATAGGTTATACTAATAAATTTTAAAGCTAAACTTAATCTATATATCTTACTAAACAGAAGGTATATTTTAGGGTTATACGTAGGGAAATGACATCATGGTGTAAGGGTGTGGGGTTACGTCCGGGGTTTTGGTGAAAAGGCTAGTTTCCGAGCACATGGTCCTAGCGATAGGCAGCGTCTTTCGGTCTATGAAGTAGTTGAGAACGTGAATGTATGATAGGTACTGGTGATGTTCGTACACGTGGCTGGTTGCATATTTGGTCAGTATACAATCAAGTTTTGAAGTTTGAGGGGCTGCTGTGAAACCCTGTGGTCTTGTCCACATACATACATATGCAATGCATATATGCATTTACGTCCGGTGTGATCTTTGGATGGATATTAAGATGGTGGAATTTCAGCTACGGTGTTGCTGCTGTGTCTTTTAACTTCCGAATCAAGCTTGTGGTAGGGTGAAGTGGGAATGCAGTGCACCTGATGCAGGTGACTTTTCGATGTCAAACGCTTCTCAGATGGTGGAGTTCATAAGTTGCAGTGGGACAAGTGATAATTAAAGTCACTGGAGGTTGTCTCCACTGGGCACATGCGGTGCTGCAGCGATTAATTGAATTATTTAAATATTTGAGCACTATTCTATGTGCTAAACTAGGAAGGGTTTGACTCTAACACGCGGTATTTTAGCGCTAGCACTCACTACTCTCTGCCACTTGTTAATAAAAAAGATCGTGTGCGTCTGTCACATGACTATTTATACTGATGAAGTTATTAATTACACCCTTTGTCAGGTTGTGTTCCACGAATTTTATAGCGGCTGCCGTAGTAGGTGGTCGCCATATAACCGGATACATACATTTGTATCGATTAAATTCAAATGCACAAAAAAGAAAAATAAAATAGCTAGAAAGAACCATAAAAGCATTTACAGGGGTACGCTACAAGGGATTACTGCGGGTAGGCAGCCGTTTATCTAATTTACCGTTACCGTTTGATCAGCGACATCCTTTAATACTTAAGGCTTCAGTTGACAAACCTTATTGTCAGTGATGTGCATCAGAGGACTCTGCACGGTGATCAATAGTTAATGATGGTCGAAATCAGGAACACGCACTGGAAAACTAACTTAAAAATTGTGGTGAAGTCAACAAGTGCGTTCGATGTCATCGGTACAACGCAGAGATGCAAGTTCAGCTCATGTGCAGTCTTCCAGAAGAACGTGTCGCGATTTCCAGCCCATTCACAAGTACAGGAGTGGACTATGCTGTGCCGATAGAGGTCAAATTGTGGAAGAGCAGATGCAACAAGTCATCAAAAGGGTACATTATATACAGCCGTATTTGTGTGCTTGTCCACAAAGGCGATCCACTTGGATCTCAGCGCAGCAGCTTTTATTGCGGCTTATAGAAGGTTCATTAACAAATGAGGTACCTGTACCAGTATACGAGGTACGAATTTTAAGGGAGCAAATAATAAGCTGAGAAAGGATAGTAAGTTCATCACAAATGGTCAGCCGAAGTCGCACAGAGTCTTGCTTCCCAAAATACAATGTGGCACTTTAACCCTCCTTCATCACCACATTTTGGGGGGCTATGGGAGGCAGGGGTTAAGCCACTAAAGTACCACTTAAAAAGACCTATATGCACTTCAAAACTCACCTTTGAGGAATATGTAACGCTTCTGTCCCAAATTGAACCATGCCTTAACCCATTGTGACCCATGTCTTTGGAGATACCTTCAATGGCTTACACAAAATTCTGTGCACATGAAGAAATGACCACCTGAGACCATAAATTAACCAAACCTAGACAGTCAACTTTCCATCCCCAACCCGCTAAAACCCGCAAATGGGCGGGGCCTAATCCTCTCTTTCGTTCCCATCGGTGAATACGTGTAATGAGAGATTTGAAGTTTAATCAGCTCATCTACAGGCCCAAAACAATAGCTTATGTAATTTTGCATTAGAGTGGAGTGAATCTATGCTGACAGTTTTCACCAAATTGCAGAACATCTATAATTTTTTTGTATCGGCTTAACACGTGGCTGTCAAAAATGGAGGTGATTTTCCTTATTCCCCATTTGTTTACTTTTTAGCTCAAAAAAGAGTAAATATATTTTTGATTTTAGACAATTTTTATATTTTTTTTATGCCACTCGAGTCGACTTATTGCAGTGAATTTAAATCTGTACTCAGATGTTGTCGCACTTTTTCTGTTTAAGAAATATAGCAGTCTGAAATTGTGCTGAAATAATGTAAACAATATGGGTCGCCGCGGGTGTGTTTGGAAGTACAGTGGGGAGTTTAGGATGTTAAAACAATATCTTTTTTTATAAATAAATGAAAAAGACATATTTCTTATTAAACAAATTGGTATAATGTAACTACTAAATTGTTGGAAATGGATATTTAGATTTTTAATTTATGATGTTGGTTCCCAACTAACAACATAAAGGTTACAAAATAAAATCACACCAGACAATACGATCGCACACCGCACTCTTAAACATAAGAAACTAAAGTGTCAAATCTGGAAGGTTACATCGTTTACATGCATGCTATCTCTTTCCATCAGTCGTGTCAGTTATAAGTGTATTAATATATTGATGGCCGACTTAAGAAAACAGAAAGAATGCATGTATAGCTCCAAAAAATTGATAGTTTCATCTTTCTCTAACTTGTTTGCTTTTAAAATGGGGCATTAAAAAGCTTTTGTATAAATGTATAAAGTAAAGATTTGCACACTATTAAATATTAAAAGTTATGTAACAAGGGTTCATTGACCCCACACACTATGTAAAGCCAAACAGCTGTTGAACCGAGGTTAGCTTGTAGCATGAGAGAACAATTTTCGACACTCATCTACAGTCCAGCAAAAAGGAAGTGTCCAAATAAATTTATAACGTTCATTTAAGTTGAGTCTATTTTCTTATTCCTTGTTCTTCAAACCAAGGTGTAGCCAATCTTCATATTGTGCTATAACCATACATATTTCCGGTAGTCTCTTATCCCGGAACAGAAATGAATATTAAACTTTTATCTGATCAATGTGTATATTCTTCTCTTCGTAGGCTATCGTATCAAGACAAAGCGGAAACGCATAAAATCACTAGTGAGTTTCTGGAGCAGGGAATCATAAGACCCAATAACTCTCATTACGCATCGCCTATAGTATTAGAGAAAAAAAAGAGCGGAGACGTTCGAATGCGCATTAATTATAGGAACTTAAACAAGATCACCGTTAGAGATAATTATCCTTTGCCATAAATCGAAGATTGTTTAGAGTACTTGGGAGGGAAAAGATATTTTACTTTGCTAGACTTGAAGAGTAGATTTCATCAAGTGAAGCTGGTGGGGAAGTCAATCAAGTTAACTTCTTTGTTACCCCCAATGGGCAGTTTGAGTATGTCTTAAATGCCTTTTGGTCTTAAGAATGCTCCGTCGATCTTCCAAAGGTTTGTTGATAAAGGTCTTATAATTGTTTATATGGACTACATAATGCTGGCATCGATAGATATTCCCGAACATATCTGTTTGTTGGAATCAGTTTTAAAAGCATTAGCGAAACAAGGACTTGAGTTGAATTTTTCAAAGAGCAAGTTTTGCTACTGTGAAATCCAATACCTAGGCTATAATGCAAGTTATAAAGGGATTGCACCGAATGATCGTCGCAAGGAAGCTATAGCAAGGTATCCGATACCACAAACTCACAGGCAGTTACAATCATTCGTAGGTTTATGTGCGTATTTCCGTAAGTTTGTTCCTCCATTCTCGCGCATCGCGAAACCATTGTATGATATGCTAAAGAAGGATAGCAAATTCGAATAGTATCTGCGCGCTATTGAGGAATTAAAAGGGAAATTGGTTTAGTCCCCTGTGTTGTTCATATACCGAACTGCATTGCGTTGCAAGTGCTTCCGGATACGGTGCAGATAGAAATGGTTCTCAGGGCGTGACCTAGAGGGAGTGAGACATGAGGCCTCTGTGTCTATACTCGAGTCTCAGCACCGTAATGAGAGGTATTTTCAGAATAATAACACTCATGCCAAGATGTTCGCTTGTGTGATTATGTCGTAATAAAAAATATTGATGGCTCCATTGGTTCGAATAAGAAGTTCATCCCAAAGTTTAAGGGTCCTTATGTCGTTCACAAAGTATTGCCAAATGACAGATGCATAATCAAAGATATTGACGCAACGATAGGGTAATTGAATTGCGACATATTAGGCTCTGAAAAGATGAAAGTCAAAACATTTTGTTGGGCAGTCATACCTAAAGACGAAAAAAGCAACATAAATAGTTCTAGGAATATTGTATGAATTTACTTAATATTTGAATTTGTATAAATATCTTTATGTATCTACTAGCATACTTAACCTAAGATAATCAACTCTCATACTAATCGTTTCCTTGTGATCGCGGTCGATCAATTGTCAGAATGGCCGAGCTGTAGAGCCAGCAATATCATTCAACGCAACTTTACACCAGATATTGCAACACGTACCCTTATGGTACGAAGTTGGCAGCATTTGTGTTCTGCGAGGAAAATGAAAAGCTCCATGTTGGTATTCAAGAAAAAAAACAATTCCCGGCATTGAATCGGCGAGGTTGTCTCTGGCTCTCTCTCAGATCGGTGACGAACGAAGCCACACGTCTGGGAATTGTAACAAGAAATAAAGATCCAAAATCTAATTTTGCGTTTCGTTCCATTCATCGTTGGCCTTTTCAAGAGAAAGATTAAAATAAGATTGGATTCTTTTACCCAAACTGAAATAACTGTCTTAGGTACATATATAAACCTAGATTTAGTTGTTGGTACAATTCAATTCTTGTATTGATTATACTTAAACGTTGAACAGTCCCTCAAGCAGACTCACTTGAGGCAAATAAGAAGTTCAGATCACAGATTAATACAGATAGTCGCCTTGTCATCCCCTGCCCGCTAAAACCCTCAAATGGGCGGAGCCTAAATCCTCTCCCATGAATGCATGTGAATAATATATTACAGGCACCAGCTTATTAAATTTCCTTTAGTGTGAACTAAATTTTGCATATGTTGGAAAATTGAGAGATAAATTTCCTTTTAGCTTTCTTCCGAGAAATTCACCCGATTAGCTGTAAATTAGTTCAGCTCTACATTATTGGTGTGTATGGCAATTGATTCATCTTATTGATATTATCATACTCCTTTCGTTTTATAGTTATATCACTTTCAAATAATAACGAATAGAAACAAAAAAAATTCCCCGGTGGTAAATTTTTGACCCCAATTTGGCTGCGCCCATGGGTTCCCCTCAAAGTTTCAAACATAAAGTCAACCGTTATAAGGCAAAATCCAATCATTTTGTCAAGTCTTAAATAATTTCAAACTTCTAAAAATGGTAAATGAAGCATTATGCTAATCAGGTAAGCACAATTAGATATGCAATGCAAAGTGACATAAAGAAAAATTGGCCTAGTGTCGCTTTATCAAAGTCTTATAATGAAAAATGCTAGATTTTGGCCTCATGGCACATCACATTTTTTATCACTTCACTTTTTTGGATTTCACTTCCTTTTTCAGTACCCTTCACTTCACTTTTTGAAAATTAAGTGGCTGCTCTGGCAATGGATGACAAGTCGACCATCTGTATTAATCTATAGTCGTTTTTCTTTTTTAGTTCAGAGCGCTTAGATCACTCGATTCTTGTTTCTTTTTTCGTTTAGAGTCATACGACAGGCACTGCTCAATCGCATTTCTTAAATAAATCAGAGGGCTCAAAGCGTGCTCCGTTCTGAGCGCACTCGACATGTTCAAGCTCTGTTCAGAGCTCTGTTTTGAACTAAAAAAGAAAAACGCCTTATGGTGCAACACAATGATGTCGCTGTCGTAGTCGCTACCACTTGAAATCGGGCGCCGATGTCGCATACCCTCTTAATGACCAAATCACAATGTTGCGTGCGTACGTGCGTCCGTTGAGTCCTTCGTAGTTACTTCACAATATTTTTTGTCACAACGCATGCAAGTAAAATTTGTAAAACGAAATGTCGCGTTATGGAGGTCGTCCGTTGGGAGGTTAGGAAGATGACAGAATATAATGCTGTTTCCTCAAATTTGCCATACACGAATTCGTCGCAGAAAAAAGAGTAGAAATTTACTCCTTTTTTTTTCCTATTTATAAATAGACATAAATGTGAGAAATAACTTTGCAAACAAAGGAATATTAATAAAGAATTAAAAAAAAACAGTGTTTACATAATCTAACACGATTAATTTTTATTAAAAACCATATTACAACAAATCATATTACAGGTTAATAATTCGGGGTAAATACGCGACACAAAAATTTACCCTGTCGATGAAAATCGAACAATTCATAAAACAGCTCAAGTAGAAAGTAAATCTACTTGGGCGTTGTAGTAGCATTTACGATATTTACGATATCAAATTATATTAAAATTATACAAATTAACATTTGTATGTATAAATCTGCGTACAAGAAACTACAAAATATATAACAAATATCGCACATTATACAATTCTTTCCATTTTTAATAGATATTTCATACGATTTCGCCCTTTGTTTGGCCACCAAAAGGCTGTGACAGCTTAAACGTCAAACGGCGAAAAGGTCTATAAGTCGTTTTTCTTTTTTAGTTCAGACATTTTTAGCCTGAATTGTCAAAAAAAATGTTTGTGTTTCTTTTTTAGTTCAGAGCGCTTAGAGCACTCGATTCGTGTTTCTTTTTTCGTTTAGAGCGTGCTCAGAGCGCGCTCTATCAGCTCAGCATGAATTGATTGAACATCCTGAGCAAAACCCGAGCACAGTGAATTTGACGTTTGACAGGGGGTAAAGCAATGAGAAAACGAAATCGAAAACAATTGAAATGGAGTTCGAGGCTTTGTTTTTAATTAATTATTAGTAATTAATAATTAAATGAAAACTTTATTTGTGTATAAACGCTATTTCAGTGGTTAAGAAGACAAAAAGCATGAATGGTCGATTAATTTTGCAGTCATATGACAGGTACTGCTCAGTCGAATTTCTTAAATAAATCAGAGCGTGCTCCGTTCAGAGCGCGCTCCACATGTTCAGGCTCTGTTCAGAGCTCTGTTCTGAACTAAAAAAGAAAAACGCCTATTGATTGAGCATCCTGAGCAAAACCCGAGCACAGTGAATTTGACGTTTGACAGGGGGTAAAGCAATGAGACAACGAAATCGAAAACAATTGAAATGGAGTTCGAGGCTTTGTTTTTAATTAATTATTAGTAGTTAATAATTAAATGAAAACTTTATTTGTGTATAAACGCTATTTCAGTGTTTAAGAAGACAAAAAGCATGAATAGTTGATTAATTTTGCAGTCATATGACAGGTACTGCTCAATCGTGTTTCTTAAATATATCAGAGCGTTTAGAGCGAGCTCCGTTCAGAACGCGCTCGACATGTTCAGGCTCTGTTCAGAGCTCTGTTCTGAACTAAAAAAGAAAACGGCTATTGCTTTACCCCCTGTCAAACGTCAAATTCACTGTGCTCGGGTTTTGCTCAGGATGCTCAATCATTTCATGCGGAGCTGATAGAGCGCGCTCTGAGCACGCTCTAAACGAAAAAAGAAACACGAATCGAGTGCTCTAAGCGCTGTGAACTAAAAAAGAAACACAAACATTTTTTTTTGACAACTCAGGCTCTGCTCTGAACTAAAAAAGAAAAACGACTTATCTGTATAGTATTTAATCTGTGGTGCAGATGTAAATACAACTCAAATTTTAAACGTCAAAGCAGTAATAAGAAATTGGCTGTAAATTGTTATTTTTATTGGATATTTAACAGCAATAAAGTGGTTTTCAAACTAATTGTAGAAATGGGAGTTACTGGTCTCTGGAAGTTAATTGAACCTTGTGGGCAACCGGTACCAGTAGAAATGTTGGAAAATAAAGTTCTAGCTGTAGGCAAGTATAGAATTCGAAGTAAGTAGTTACATATTTGTGAGTAATGCAATTTTTTCCGAAAAGATATTTCCATCTGGCTCCACCAAGCCGTAAAAGGATTTCAGGATAACAGAGGGTCTGCATTAGCTAACGCACATCTACTCGGCTTGTTTCATCGCCTGTGTAAATTGATGTATTATAGGATTAAGCCGGTTTTTGTCTTTGATGGAAAAGTTCCCATTTTGAAAAAAGAAACCATGGTAAGTATTGCTTCGCATTTTTTGAAGAAATAAAGTCAATTAATAAAAGTGATGTCTTAAGGCCAAGCGTAATCAAAGGCGAAATAAACTGCTTAATGAAGCAGATAGAGTTCAAACCTTA
This sequence comes from Xylota sylvarum, assembly GCA_905220385.1. NCBI lineage: Eukaryota > Metazoa > Arthropoda > Insecta > Diptera > Syrphidae > Xylota > Xylota sylvarum. The sequence continues at coordinate 61,245,459 of LR999957.1, read as the reverse complement.
TTGCTGCAAACATTAGCCAAAGAAAAGGTTGTACAGCAAGCACTTGGCTCAAAAGCAGCTGCAGAGCTGCTAAAGTCATCGCCATCCAAAAATAGGATAATCCAAAAGCGCCCGGATATAGACGATATGTTTAAACTTCCGGATTTGCCACCGATTAAGGAAACAACTGAGGAATATGATCTTAGCACATCTGCCGAGACGACCTGCAGTTCAGATGCAGACAGTTCTTTCGATGAATCAAAACCAAGTCACCATTGTAATCAAAATTTGCAAGCCATTGACGTGAAAAGCAAATATTTTCGAAATCTTCCTGCAGACATAAGACATGAAATTCTTATTGATATTAAGGAAACAAGAAAGCAATCATCTTGGGGAAAATTACACGAATTACCATCAAAGAGCAATGATTTCAGCTTATTTCAAATGAAGAGATTGTTAAAAAGACGACAAGTCCAAGAGTGTTTAGAAGAAGCTGAAAAAGAAATGGATGGAGTAAGAACATTTACTTTAAGTGAATTAGAGAGCATTTTTAGCGAAGAGGGGATTATTGAGCCATCAGCTTTGCCCAACACGAAGCATATTTCCTCCGATGCGAATACGCGCTTTTTATTAGTGCGAGACCTGAAAAAAACATTGGCGACGATTGAATCTAAAGAAGTAGAAATGAAACCTCAAACATCTGCAGCTGCATTATCAAAAGTTACCGCTTTGAAGAACGAGTCACAGTTCGAGCTGGGAGACGAATACAATAATGACTTGCAAAGAGCAATACAAATGTCTTTAGATGAATCCGCTGTGTACGATGACAAAGATTACGAACACAAAGGAGATTTAAAACTTACCAGGGAACAAAGAATTCACTTGAAAAATGCAGCCGTTGGACTTGCTAGAGCTTATATGATTGAACATGCTGGAATGAATGATGATGACGTACAGGGTCTGCTAGACAATACACAAGCACTTTCTGATGATGAATTTAATTTCACATTAAGGTACGTATATATGTATAAAATAAACTGCAATCCTCAAATCTCCTGCAAAAATTCTAGAGATCTTAGCAATGAAACAAAGTAAAGCAAAAATATTGACTGACTTATTTACTGCATCATGTATCATATGTATCACTACTCGGTCACATATTATATTAAAAAAATTACATGTCAATGTAATTTTTAAATTATGTCTTGACACCGAAATTATCGAAACTATTTGTGCGGATGTCTTGCCAATGTCTGTGTTAAATTTACCCATTTGTAGAAAATGCTTACCACCCCATCTGCTATAATCTCCTCTGTCCATAAAATCATTGGTTTCGTCAAAGGGCTTAATTACATTTAGGCAAGCAAGGCTAAGTAGCATCTTCCAAATAGTTTTAAAAAAAAATTCTCTCATATACATGTTACAATGGGCGCATTCCGTATTCTAGGCCTACTTTTTGGGGTAAGGCCTAACATAAGGAATGGCCAATTGACTGAAAAAGTAGGTAACATTTCAGGTGTCAAAACTCTCATTCCACTTCCCGTTTTCATTTTCGATGAATTATGGACTGTAGTTTTCAAAGTATCTTAGTTATAAATTTATTTGTATGGAAAAGAGAAATGTAAAGAATGCCTATTTGTGAAAAATTGGCAACAAAGAAAACAAGGTTTCTTTGCTATTCTTGGGGTATAGTAAATTCTTTTCTGAAAGTATTGTCAAGCAGTTTTAATTGAGCGGTCGTAGAGTGCAGACGTGTTTGGAGAATAGTTCTCCCTTCTATTAAAGTTATGAATTTTTTTAAACATTCATATTATTTTAACCTTATCAATTTATCTGTATTATTCATTCTCTAAAAATTCAATAAAAACAAAACTACAAAAAGATATTATTGACAAATCAGAAGTGGGATAAAATTAAAATATCGCAAAATATAATTAGTGAAACAAAAAAACCACCACCAAACGAACTAGGCTCTACAAGAACAACGGTTGACAGTATATGGGCTACCGACACAACGAGACTCAACACACACATTGTAATGGGTTCATTACCTAGAACAATAATAATGCACGCATTTAATATGTTGCATGACTTTGTTGCAACACTATTATTATTATTTGAGAATGGGGTATGTTGCACTGCGACCTATTGGTCTATTGTGCCCCCAGCTAACACCTCGGGGAGGTACATGCCCTCATTAGAGTTCCCCTCGTTTTTGGATTCCTTTCGGAATTATTTCGAGGGTAAAGCACTCTTACTACGCCTTGGCGGAAGAAGTATGTCCTAGAGCTCTCTCTCTAATCTAGTTTCCTTTAAGAATCTAAGGATGAGAGCTGGATCTAGTGACGGTATTTCTTCATCTGATAACTGGTACTTGCGCAAGTATTTCAGTCTTTTGTGGGTCAATGCCCATGAGTCGCTGGACTCATTGCAGAATCTACAGAGTCCTTCTTCAGATATACCTAGTTTCCTTAGGTGCTCTTTGAGTTTACAATGCCCCGTTAGGAAGCCCGTTAGGATACGGAGGTTATTTTTGTTCATGCTGATGCATGCGTCGAATCTTTTTCGGTTGTATTGCCCTAGAAGTTTCTTGGCTTGCCTCATTCCATGGGCGTTGTTCCAGGTTCTTGCCCTGTCTTCCCTTTCTTGTTTCCTGAATTCTTCTTTGATGGTATGATCCCCTATTCCGCAGAATGGTTGAGGACCTATGAAGGATTCTGATGCTCCTTTTCTTGCTAGGGAGTTGGCCATTTCATTACCCTCTATTCCCACATGACCAGGTATCCAACAGAGGGTTACTTTGTTTCTACTGCCTAGTTCATTAAGTTTTTGCAGGCATTCCCACACAAGTTTGGACTTAATGATATAGGAGTCAAGTGCCATGATAGCAGCTTAGCTATCTGAACCTTCTAATGATGTCATCCCTGAGAAAAGCTAGGAGTGGTAGTTTTTTGAGCACTTGTCTCTTCCTATTCCTTCCTTAGCCATCCTTAGGATCGTTTTACTTGCACATTCCTCAACCACGAGGTGCAAAGGAGTCAATTCCAATAGTACCTCCATGGCCGCAGTTGGACAAGTTCTCATGGCCCCTGTGATGCAGAGGCATGCCAGTCTTTGCACCTTGGTGAGTGTCTTCCTCGTGGTGACCAGATTGGTTCTTTTTGCCCATGCAATCGCTTCATATGTGATCATTGGTCTCACAATAGCAATATACATCCACCTAAGGATGGTAGGGCTACATCCCCAAGATTTGCCCGCCAGGCTTCGACAGATCATCAGACCCCTCGTGGCTTTCCTGGTTATCGCTTCTGTATGTTTTTTCCAGATAAGTTTACTGTCTAGGTTTAGTTCCAGATATTTAACTTCTTTGACTGTTGTCAGTATTGTACCCGACAGCCTTATTGGCCTCAGTCTTTCAAGTTTTATTTTCCTCGTGAAAGGTACTATTGTAGTTTTTGCCGGATTAAGGCTTAGCCCAGCCGTCAAACACAATTCGCGAGTTATATTAAGTCCCCGTTGTACTTTATCGCATAGGGTTTCCTCAAATTTGCCTCTGGCAATAATAACTATGTCATCAGCATATGCCTGACAGTTGATGCCATGGTTTGTGAGATCCTCAAGTAGTTCATCCACGACAAGGCTCCACATTAAGGGAGAGAGGACTCCTCCTTGTGGGCAGCCTTTTGCTGTGCTGACCTTGATGATGCCTTCTGATGTATGAGGCTCTGCTGATCTTGTGCTCAGAAGTTCATACATCCACTTAGATACTGTGTTATTTACCCCTTTTTGTTCTAGAGCTCGCACAATTGCTTCATGAGATGTGTTATCGAATGCTCCTTCAATGTCCAAGAAGGTTCACAGTACTATCTCTTTTGCTTCAAGAGCGCTTTCGATAGTTTCAGTCAGCTGGTACAGAGCAGTCTCTGTAGATGTACGTAGTACCTCCTCTCTTAAATAGTTGTCCACAACCATCGTTTTGAGAAGGAACGATGTTAGGCTTATCGGTCTGTAGGACTTCGGTAGACTTGGGTCTTTCTTCCCCATTTTTGGAATGAACACTACCTTCGCCCGTCTCCACTGGTTCGGTATATAGCCCAGTGCCATACTACTTTTTAGTATCCTTGCCAGATGTGGAAGTAATTTATCCTGTCCCTTTTGTAATAGGATTGGTGTAATTCCATCCACCCCTGGTGACTTATAAGACTGAAAGGAGCCAATTGCCCATTCTAAGCGCCCTCTGGAAAAGATTCTTGCCGCTATTTTCCAATCCTCTTTCCGAGGTCTCGGTATGTTGGTACTGCTCCTATTGTCTGTACTTGGAAGACTGCCAGGAAAATGAGTTTCTAGTAGAAGTCGTGCACTCTGTTCCTCATTTTCGGTGAAGGTGCCATCCAGTTTCCTTAGAGACGTTGGTATTCCTCCCGTTTTTGCCAGTGCCTTGTGCAATCTGGCCGCAGCAGGAGTACTAGTAATTGTCTCACAGAATTTCCTAAAGCTTTCTCGTTTAGCTTTTCTTATTTCCTTGTTGTAAGAGGTCAGTGCCATTTTGTAGCTCTGCCAGTCTCCATTACGCTTCGCTGTATTAAACAGTTTACGCGTTTTTAATCGGAGGTTTGACAGATTATTGCTCCACCATGGGACCTGCCTAGCTCGAGTTACAAAAGTGGGGGTATTACCTACATTATAAATATCAAGAGAAGAGTTTAAAATGAATTCTAATAAAGACACCCCTGATATTGGTGTCGGTCTTAACCAGATGGTGTTGTGTGCATTGGCATCACATCCGATCAGCAGCGGCAGTTGGAGCTTGTTGCAGTGCTCCACAAGGCGTTGCAGGACCATAGATACTGCTGGTTCGTCCCCAGCACAATACGCCGATGCGATGATGATGGTGCGGTATACTCCATCAAGCTCCACAGATACCTGCAGAGGCAAGTCTCGCGTTGCGTATTCTGAAAGTAGAACAAAACTAAATTTTTTGTTGATAAGAATGCAAGCTCTTGGATGAGGTGTTCTGGTATCCCAAATTACCTTCGCATTCTGGCACGCCAGTCCCTTGACTGCTCCTCTCAGGATCCATGGCTCCTGAATCAGTACAAGGCCCAGTTCTTGAGTTGTGAACATCCGTGCTATAACAGCAGAAGCCGCTATAGCATGATGAATGTTCACCTGGGCCATTCGTATTTTTCTGGAAGGTGTCATCGAGCTAATACTCGTGTGGGGCTGGTGCCCCTCCCTCATCCAGAAGTAGCAGGTCCTCTTCCATTTCGATGACCGTCGTGTCATGTTCCTCATCCGAGAGCGAGCTCTCCGAGAGGGACATGTACTCCTCTTCTTTCGCTCCCCAGTTGCAGATCTGATTGCTCCGACGTGGGTTCTGGTCTCTCAACGGTTGGATTCGAGTGACTCTCCTCTGACCTTTTGAGTCCAGACACCGCGACCTTGCTGAACCTGTAGCTAAGGAAATTGTTTTGAGCCCTTATAGCTTCGTAAGACTGCTGGTCGATTCCGAGGTACTTGCCCGGTGCCCTCTTTTCGTACGTGCAGAGTCTTCCACGATTTGACCTTCAGGCCGTCGTTTTGCGCTTCAAGGAGTGCCAGTGTAGTTTGGTGCTCCTGGTCAGCGCTACGTGGGAAAAAGATGGTAATGGAATGGGACCGTGGTATCTCCTTACCGCACTTCGCAGTAAGGCCCACACCCTTCCAGTTGCTAAGCCTAGGTGCTACTGTCTTTAACCACTCCACAGTCTGAGGAGTTTCACAGTCAACAAGTAGCATCCCAAACTTGAAATGTATGCTCCGGAATTTGAGCTTATGCTCCGATCCTAGGGCCATTTCGTTCACCAGAGCGTTCTCTAGATCTTTGAGATCCTCGGTACACAGCATTTCCCTGGGATAATCACAGGGAAGTACTGCCACCTGCTCAGCTATCGCTGTCGCGACACGGCTTCCGCTAGCGACAGCTGCTTTCGCAGCCGCTGCATAGCTTCTGCCATGTGCGACAGTAGCATGCTTAGCAGGCTTTGCCCGCGATTTTTCTAGTTTCTCAACCACCCTTGGCTTCTTCTGTACATTAGGTACAGGAGGTGAAATAGAGCTACTGCTCCTTTTCGCCGCAGGTGACGGTTTAGAACCAGGCTGATCCTTGTGTTCTCCCGCCTTCCTCCTTGCTTCCTCAGGTACAAAGCCCTTTTCAAGGTAGCGAAGGTGCCATCTAGTGCCAGCACCGCTGAGCCCCTTCCGAAGAGGGTCGTCCTTGCCTCCGGGCTGGCCCGGAGGTGGCATCGGTGGGTAGTAGTGTCCTTTCTTTTTAGCCGCAGCTGCTGAGGATCGCGACGAGCCCGGTGTACGAGCTTGGCTCGTTGCCACCGCGTGCTCTCCTTTGCAGCTTCGGCCAAAGGTTGAGAGGCTAGAGCTTGGCTCCCGCTTCCCAGTCTGGCAGCTTCGAGGCGTTTAGCCAACATTTGCGTTGGCACAGGAACTTTGGAGGTACTAGCGACTTTTTGACTAGTGCTAAGGTTGCACCTATCGGAAGTTACACCCTCGGCTTGTTCCCGGCCGGTTAGCAAAATCATCCGCACAGAGTCTTTGCTCTGCGCGGCTCACTAGACCAGATGCGGTGTCACCCCGCAATCTGTCCAGCTCACTCCTTATCATCCTTTGTATTTTTTTGTTTTGTTTTTTATTGGTATTCATATCCCATGAGTAGCGCAGGAAATGGTCGTCCGCCACGTCAGAGCCCCGCAGTAACGTGGTAAGGCCATGGTTACTCTCCAAGGTGGCCCTGTATCAGAGAGGCTCCGTTAGAGTACAGTCGGTATACCCCCTGACTGCAAACCATCCAGTGGGCACGGGTCGCTTAACACCCTGGATTAGGGGGGGATAGGCTTGGTTCACTGATCTCATCAGCCTTTTGACTGGGACAGTTCTGCCAGGGGCCATTGCGAGTGTACCAGCGCCTAGCAGCGCTGGCCTTCCAACAGGATTCGTGAGTCAGTTTAAGCCTTCGCACCACGCCAAGGTGCCTATCCATGTGAAGGGTTGCAACACTAGCATAATTCAAAGGTCATAAACTGAACGATACTCAATCACCCAAACACTAAAACCACACTTAAAGTACGACAACACAAATTGATGATATTTTGAATAAAATTAGAATCACACTTCACTTCTAAGCGTGTTCTCATTTATGGCTCTTTAGCCTTACTCTCCTTGAGTAAACTCTGGCAGATGTCTATGGCGTAAGGCCCTGCCTCGGATAGGGAATTTAGTCGTCTCACTTTGAAGTAACACATTACATGGCGATCCTGCCCTTACGATTCTGCAATCTTTTGATCCCACCAATCTATCCTGCAACCTTAAGATTCTGCAATCTTCTGATCCTGCCAATCGATCCTGCGTCTCTATTTAAAGATTTATGAGTCCATCAATGACGGAAGAATATATTCCTCGAGGCGCAATTACCAACCAAATTGTTCCAAAGTACGTGCCCACAGCCATAACCACCGGTCCCAAACCTATTTCGATAGAAGACTACAGGCGAAGACAGCAACATAACACCGAAAAGAAGCTGACGCACATCCCAAAAACGGACATCCCAACGAAAAAAAAGAGAAGAGGCAAAATGTACAAAAACAGAAAGAGATTAGCCTACCTGAAAGACATCGTCAGTGAGACCAACCCCAGCCTTGGGAACAGGCAAACAAAATCTGGGAGGAGATCGAGTACCTGAATAAGGTAGTAAAAAAATACAATGCGAAACAACAGCGCCAAGGAACAGGTCGTAATTAACGAAAACAACCAGGAAATACAACCAACTACCGCAGTGTTCACAACTATAGCAGCATTAGGAATAATCATATATATTATCTATAAAGTAAATAAATATTATAAAAACTATGTTAAGAATCAAATTATTAAAAATAATATAAGTAGAGTATAATCAATATCAAATAAATAAAAGTATAAACAAAAACAAGGCGTTATGCATGATAAGTTTAGAAGGTTAGAACATATATTAACGAACATAAAAAAAAGCTCAGGTAGAGGATACAAACAGGATACATGGTTTTCCAAATGAAAAGAAATTCGAGCTCTAAAAAACCAAATTTTAGAACTATCCAAATTGGAAAAATCCGATCAACCAATCTTAAATAACTTCTTGTTAATGTACAAGACTACAAAAGCTATAAGTTAGAAATAAAAGAAGAAGAGATGGCTGAATTTAACATAGAAAATTCAATTAAGGTAGTTCCAACTTTTTCAGGGTCATATAATGAACTCAATTCATTCCTGAAAATAGTTGAAATAATTTACAATAGTCTCAGCTCAGAATCAAAGCTATTGTTCATCGACTTTATTTTCAATGTCAAGCTAAGCCAAAATGTCAGAACAGCATTAGGTTCGGCATCACGGATCACCAACTTTGAGATATTGCAAAAAGGACTAAAGGAGAGATACACCAACAACACAACTATTCCGCAAATACACACGAAGTTAGCCGGCATGACACAGAATAATATGTCAGTAACTTCGTATAAAGAAAAAATATTAAGTCTGGTTTCGGACTTAAATAATTTACAAATCGAAGCATTACCTGACACAACAACAGCGGAAAGGACGATTGTACCAAAATTAAACGAAGGATACGCATTAACAGTATTCAAAAACGGATTGAATGAACACATCAAACTAAGATTGTTTGCTGCCCAACCGAAAACACTTACCGAAGCAGTAAACCTAGCACTTGAGTTGGAAAGAGACAACGCACAACATTCTTCTCAAATGATGTATATGAGAAACAGACAACGAAACAACTACCAACAACAACAGAACACCTTCAGACCTCAATACCAAAGACCACAAAATAACAATTTCAACAACTTCAGACCTCAATACCAAAGACAACAGAATTGCAATTCTTATAATAGAAGACCGCAGAACCAAAGACAGAAAAACCACAATTCTAACGACAGAAGATCACAGAACTACAGCAATAATCAAAGACAACAACAACCATAATTATAACTACAGAAATAACAACAGAACTGACACGAACAGTAGACCACCTATCAATAGAAGAATCAATGTCTTACATGACTCGGGAAACGGGAACGGTCCGGAGAGCCATACAAGCAACCCTCCGGGATACCAAAATTAAGAATCTTCAAAATTACAAACAATTTGACAAACCACATTTCAATAAGTCTTGCCAATTCAAATTAAATTTAATTACGAACATACTGACAGAAGAAAAATGTAAACTAACAGGGATCTCTAGGGAAGAAATTTACTCATTAGGAATAACGTATTTGAAATTAAAGTTTTTCGACCATACAATAGTTCATAAATTTAGTGTAGTTGACAAAAACTTTCCTATTTCAACTGACGGCATTCTAGGTAGAGACTTTCTATCAAAATACATGTGCAAAATGGATTACGAAACATATACTTTCACAACAATCATAGAGGAAGAAGAAATAACAATACCAATATCATCAAGCACTATTAACAAATTTAAAATACCACCAAGGACAGAAGTCATTTATCCCACCAATCTTACATTATTAGAAGATAGTGTAATTTTAAATAAAGAATTAGATAAAGGAGTTTTTATAGCCAATTCTATAGTACCTGCAAATGGCATGTCATGTGAGAATACTGAACACAAACAATTTTGAAGTAACAGTAGAAAATATAAGCCTTAAAACAGAGTCATTAGAGAGCTACCATACACTTAATACAAATACAGAGCGCACAACATATAGAAATAAAGATAGATTAGAAAAACTACTAGACAAATTAAAAATTGAACATTCAGACCCCTCAGCAAAGAATTCATTATTGAAAATATTTGAAAAATATCAAAACATTTTTCATATGGATAATGAACCTTTGTCAACAAATAATTTCTACGCACAAAAACTTACAACTACAGACGATAGCCCAGTTTATATAAAAAACTATAGATTACCGCAGACACAACACACGGAAATTAGAAATCAGGTACAGAAACTACTAGACAACGATATAATCCAACATTCAGTTAGCGCATACAACTCACCTCTATTACTAGCACCCAAAAAAAGAAGATGGAACAAAAAAATAGCGTTTAGTAGTAAATTTTCGGAAATTGAATAATAAAATAGTAAATGACAAATTCCCACTCACCAGAATTGAAGATGTACTCGACAAACTTGGAAGAGCAAAATTTTTCTCGACACTCGACATGACTAGTTCTTTTCACCAAATACAACTCGAACATGAATCAAGACCAATGACGGCATTTTCAACTCAAGACGGACACTACCAGTTTACAAGATTACCTTTTGGACTAAAAATATCATCTAACAGTTTTCAGAGAATGCTAACAATAGCACTTAGTGGATTAGAATCAGAAGCATTTCTCTATGTTGACGATATTATAGTATTCGGATGCAGTCTGAAACACCACAATTAAAATTTAATAAACGTATTCAAAAGAATGGAAAAATACAATCTAAAGTTGAACGCTGACAAATGTCATTTCCTGAAATCCGAAGTAGTATATTTAGGTCATTTAATTACAAAAGACGGCATTAAAACAGACCCAGCAAAATATAATGTTATAGAAAATTATCCAGTACCTAAAAATGCTGATGAAGTTAGGAGATTTGTTGCATTTTGTAATTATTATAGAAGATCTATCCAAAATTTTGCAGTCATCGCTAAAAGTTTAAACTCTTTACTGAAGAAGAATCAACCTTTTATTTGGTCAGAAGAATGTGAGAAAGCATTCACTATCTTAAAACAGAAATTAACAAATCCACCCGTACTGCAATACACAAACTTTGACAAACCATTCATACTTACAACAGACGCGTCAGACTTTGCCCTAGGAGCAGTACTTTCACAAGGTGAAATAGGACATGACTTACCGATATCATATGCGAGTAAATCACTACAGAAACACGACATAAACAAGCCCATAATAGAAAAAGAACTATTAGCCATACATTGGGGCATAAACTTCTTTAAACCATATTTATACGGACGAAAATTTATAGTAGTAACAGACCATAGACCTTTAGTTTCGCTATTTGCACATAAGAATCCATCCTCGAAGATGACGAGAATCAGGTTAGACTCATCGGATTATGACTTTGAAATAATTTACAAGCAAGGGAAAATGAATACAAATGCCGATGAGCTATCAAGAATAAAAATTGATAGTGACATTTTGAAATCCATGATGCCAAAATTCGAGAATAATAATAATAATGATAATAATGATTACGCCTCCAAGGAGCGAATCATGACAATAACAAGGGGTATGGCACATAAGATTGCCAATGAAGAAAACAATAAACAGGAGAACCACACATCTCAGCAGAAGACTGATCACCTTCACATTTGGGAGTGTACATCCTTATCTGATATCAGAAAAATAAAGAAATTGAAATTTATATTAGCGAGTTATAAAAGGCCTAAAATTGAAGTATATAAAAATTAAGTTATAGTAAGATGTAGTGATAATCTAGCGAAACTAGTTTCGACCCTAGAGAAACTATCATCCGAAATGAAATGCATGCAACTAAATGAATAAGCTATTAGCGAAGAAGATATATTGTTCGAACACATAAATGAAAATGAATTTAAAGATATTTATAATGGACTGTAGTCGACATTAAATGAAAGATACTCGCATTTGAAGATATTAATATATAAACCCTCAAAGAAGATAACAAATGAAGAAGAAAAATTGGCAATTATCAAAGAATTTCACAATTCACCACATGGAGGACATTTAGGCATAAGGAAAACAGTTTTGAAATTAAAGCAAAGATATGAGACAAATGGTTAAGAAATTTATAAACTCTTGTGAGTTATGTTCCAGAAACAAACAAACGAAGCATATAAAAGAAAAAATGGTTGTTACAGACACCCCAAGTACCAGTTTTGAGACAATACAAATTGACACAGTAGGACCTTTAAGAATATCAAACGGATTCAGATACATATTAACGATGCAATGTGACCTAACTAAATATGTCATTGCTCAGCCGATTGAAAATAAAGACGCTAGCACAATAGCCAAGACATTAGTAGAACAATTCATTTTAAAATACGGATGTTTCAAAATTCTAAAATCTGACAATGGGACAGAGTTTAAGAATGAATTAATGAAAAATATTTGTAATATGTTGAAAATTGAGCCAATCTTTTCAGCACTTTACCACCATCAAACTTTAGGTTCTTTAGAACGAAACCACAGAGTATTAAACGAATTTCTTTTAAACTTCACGGAAGACCATGAATGGGACAAATGGATACCATATTATACATTTGCCTATAATACAACACCTCATGTTGATACTAACTTTACACCGTATGAACTGATATTTGGAAAATTATCTTACTTACCAAATGATATAATTAATGATAAGAACACTGTTTATAACTTGGATAACTATGCAAACGAAATAAAAATTAGACTAAAGCATTCGATTGAGAAAACAAGAAACATTAAGAGTAAAAGAAAAGTAGAGTATGATAAATATACAAATGTTTCAGACTTAAAAATAGGAGATTTAGTTATGGTAAGACTAGAAAGTAGAAAGAAATCACAGAGTCCTTACCACGGACCATATAAGATTATAGAAACCGACAACGTAAATTCAATAATAGAAATTAAAGGAGAAAACAAAAAACTCCACAACAATAGCCTTAAGAAATGTGTACGAAACTAATACAAAATTCAGCTAATTTATTTATATATCAAACACTTCTAGATAATATGTACCATTTAAACAGAAATATATCATTATAAGAACATAAGACACATAAGAAAATTGTTAGAACATAAGAAACCATTACTAGAAGATAAGAAAGCCCTTAAAATATAAAGCATTTCCAAGCACATCGAAAACGACTTTATCTTGCAAAATTATTTTCCTAAATAATTTTCCGCTTAAGGGTAAGGGTGTAATGGGTTCATTACCCAGAACAATAACAATGCACGCATTTAATATGTTGCATAACTTTGTTGCAACACTAGCATAATTCAAAGGGCATAAACTGAACGATACTCAATCACCCAAACACTAAAACCACACTTAAAGTACGACAACACAAATTGATGACGCTGCAAGAACGGAGGCACAGCATAAACCATACATTGTGTGCACTTCCACGTTCTTGAATGAATGCATCATCTTCGTTCTACATTGTTTTGGTTTTACAAAACATACTACGTATGTGTCATTGGGTAGATCAAGTGTTTAGCTTTTATGACCCGATTCTAGTGCATGCACCCTCGGACATTGTAACCCAATTGTGACGTATTGGTGATCGTACGTATCGATTGCTATTGGAAATGCTGAAGGGAATTAGTATATAAGCTCCCGAATATTTTGAATAAAATTAGAATCACACTTGACTTCTAAGCGTGTTCTCATATATGGCTCTTTAGCCTTACTCTCCTTGAGTAACCTCTGGCAGATGTCTATGGCGTAAGGCCCTGCCTTGGAAAAAACAATTTTAGGAATTTGACGGAGGCGAAGGAACTCGAGACTTCTAACAAAAAATGGACGAAATAGTGGCAAATTTGGCTATAACTGTGAGCGCAATGAATTCTCAACGAAATGAACCAAGAAGTCACGTGCACAACGTCGAGGTTCATAATGAGAAGGAGGTAGTCCCAATCACAAGTCAACATCATCATGACGATCAGGAGGAAGCAGAAGCAGCATCATCTTCATCACGAATCTCAGTGTCATCGGAGGAAACTTCAACGCGACAAGCCGCTTACAGCAAAAACATCACACCATCAAATGGAATTCAGGACGTGGTTGGAGTGCTCCCTGAATTTGACCCTCTCAAAGGCGCCATAACGTCAAACCAGCTCATCCATAAGATAGAATAGTCTTACCTGCAGTGCAACACAAGCTCAAAGGTGTTGAAGAGAATGGGCCGATGCACAGCCAGTATTTCATACCTGGGTACTATTTGTACAGGCATTAACAACGGATTTTCCAAACTTCGTCAACGTGGCTGGCATACACCGAGAGCTGGCAAAACGCAGGCGCAGAATTAACGAGCCATTAAAGGAGTATTATTACGCAATGCTCAACATTAGACGACGAGATAAGTTAGACAAAAATTCTATCATTTCGTACATTATCAACGGAATTAATGATATGTCCCTTACACATACGTTGTGTGCCATAAATCTGAAAACGTGCAACGATTTGTTACGTTCGTTGGAGAATCTGTCATCTTCATCGAGAACTTCTTATATGGCTGAGATGAAAACAACGCTAGAACATCAGGAACCCAAATACAGCAACGAACGCAAGGGCGTCAAATGTTTCAACTGCAACGAGTTTGGCCACACAGCAGCAAGATGCACAAAACGCAAAGTTCGGTGTCAAAAATGTTCAAAGCCGGGAAACGAAGCGAAGGATTGTTACGTGTCGCTTACGCTACTAAACCGAAAGTATCGAAAATCGATTTGACGTCTACATCAGAAGAAGTCGTGCCGCCAGTGATGATGAAAATCAAGCTGAAAAACAAATTGTATTCAGCGTTTGCAGATACTGGCAGTGACCTTTCACTCATCCAAGAATTCGTAGTTCCAGATGTAGAACGCTACTCAACAACGAAGCGTTTACTTGGTTTTGGAGGATCCGAAATGGAAGTAACGGAGAAAATCGAGGCGATCATCGAAACGGACAATTGTGGGTGGTATCAGTGCGACGTTGTACATTGTTCCAGACAAAATGTTTCCCTACGAAATACTACTGGGACGTAATGTATTATGTAAGGATATACTTCGTATGGTAGTTGAATCTGGTGTGCTACAGCTGCATTCAACAGAAGACAACAATTTTAGTCTGGGCAATGAGATGCAAGGCGAGGATCAACGACAGGTGCGACAGTTACTCGAAGAATTTAAAAGCAGTTTCTCAAAGATTTGAGCAGACTGGGCAAGTGCAACACAACAAAAATGAGCATCGAAGTCAACACCGAAAAACCGATAATCGAGAAACGCTATCAGGTACCATTCTCGCAACGTGCTAAGCTGTCTGAGATACTCTAAAGTCTACAGGACAACGAGATTATCAGTGCAAGTTCTTCGCCTTTGCAGCATCAGTGCTTTTAGGCAAAAAAACAAATGGCGAAAGCAAGATGTGCGTGGACTTCAGGGCACTAAACGCTGCGGCCGTCAAAAAGCAGTACTTAATGCCCATTGTTGAGGAACAACTATCTTGGTTGGCCGGAAATACTTTCTTCACAACACTGGATATTACGTCAGGACATTTCAGATCCCTCTTAAGGTCGAATCGAAGAAGTTCATCGCATTTCTGACACACGAGGGATTGTTTGAACATAATGTAATGCCATTTGGTTTAATCAAGAAATGATCGTCAACGTCATAAAAGATCTTCGGAATCGACAACGAATCATCAATAACGAATCATCATAGCCACGCAGTCAGTCGAGGAAGGTATCAGCGCATTACGAGTGTTCCTAGAGGCCGTGGAACGTGCTGGATTGACACTACGTCCGTCAAAATGTGTCTTCTTATCAACCGCCGTGAAGTTCCTGGGTCATATAATCGATAGTCAAGGATACGACCGGGACCTGAAAAGACAGTGCATCAAGGATTTTCCAACACCAACAACGCCAACAGGGGCCAGGCAGTTCCTGGGAATCACCGGATTCTTCCGTTAAGTCGTTAATAAGTACAGCTTAATAGCTCAGCCTTTAATAGCACTACTCAGGAAACAAGCTAAATTCGAGTGGGGACTACAGCAAGAACAGGCGTTTAACGAATTGAAGAAAGGTATCACCACGCAACCAATTTGGACGTTGTTCGACCCCAACAGACAACATGAGGTGCATACGGATGCCAGCTCCGTAGGACTTTCGGGTGTTCTATTCCAGATCGAGGAGGAAGGACTAAAGCCACTCTTTGACTATAGTCGACGTGGTAGCGACGGATTGCAACGTTATAGCCACAACAAAAGCGACTACACCTCTACCACCGCGAATAGCCAGATGGTGGCTCAAACTCCAAGCTCCGGTGATAGCATGAGCCGAGTTCCTGCTTCCATCTGAACAAATCGACACTGTTTCGGAGGAGCAGAAATGGAAACAGCACATACATATACATACAACACATATACTCAGAGGGCGATTTAGACGTCATTAACTTTGTATCAGCAGCAACCGGAACTTCACACGACTTGGACCCACAATACAAAGGACCATATGTGGTAACAAGGGTTCTCAACAACGACCGGTTTTTCGTCGAAGACCTGCCAGATATTCCGCTAACTCGGAAGCGTTACATAGGTGTCATCACTGGCGACCATATGAAGCCATGGTGTACATTGGGACCAGAACGAAGTGACAACAGCAAGGACGAGTCGTCGACGAGCGACGAGGAGTCAGGACAGGCCGAACTGTCAAGCAGTGTTGGTTGAGCGGCCGTAGAGTGCAGACGTATTTGGAGAGTAGTTCTCCCTTCTATTAAAGTTATCAATTTATTTTTTCTATTCTGTATTATTAATTCTTTAAAAATTCAATAAAAATAAAACTGCAAAAAGCTATCTTTGACAGAATTACGGGTCCACATAAAGACTTAGATTTGTGTTTTAATATAATGAATATTAAAACACTTCACGGATTGAACAATTGATCATATCCTCTGGTTGCCTCGAATCGTAGATCACTTAACGTTATTCACTTGGAATTTAATTACATACTTTATTTAACGTACATCACCCATTTAATCTATAAAGCATTGCCTTACATACAAATCCAGTCCACTACACCAAAAAAAGGGCCTTACTTTTCTGTCAAATCTTAATCTATCGACCAATCAGAAAAGTTTGACGGAATACATGCCCAATGCTCTCAGTCAGTATATCCCCTTAACTCAATTAAAAAATAAATAAACACATACATACATAAGTACATATACATACATATGTACATATTCAAATTCAAACAAAATGCGCATTATGACTGCATCTTGCATCGGTGATGCAAACACACGATGCTTTCATGAAGCGAAACGCATTCTGTTGCGTTGTAAATCATGACCTTTCGGAATGTGATGCGATGAGCAGAATTTTATTGTTTCATGTGTAACGAATTAATTGCTACTCAGATAATTAATCATTTGTTAAACAATTGTGGTGCTGGCGACATGTATTCATGAAATATATAGTATACATATATTAAAGCTAAACAAAAAACGGTAGCAATATCAAATATTTGCAACGTGCTAGTTCACGATGCGCTGGTTGCTTTTGTTTGCACAGTATATTCGTACACAATGCATTTCGGAACGTAATGCGATGTGTCATCATTTTGAATTTGCATTTAGGAATGGTTGCTGATTTGCAAAGCAGGCAGTACTGCATTTGGGAAAGCACCCAAAGTGTATACCTCCAAGTGACATTTTTAACATTTTATTTCTACGAATGGTGTGTATCATTTTGCAAACTGTTGATGTAATTTTTTAAAAGGTTTATTATGAATCACATCAAAAAAATTAACTACAAGAGTAACAATGAAAAGACAACAAAAAATACTTAATTTTTTTCGTGTGAAAAAAAAGTGTACAACTGGAAGCACATATTGCAACAGATTCCGTTAACCACAAAAAACACTTGTTAGATTAGTTTTATTTTTATTGTTTCTTGTTGTTTATTTACAAGGAAAGTAGCTTAAATTAGGAAAGCAAAGTTAAATTGAAACGCGAAACATGTGAAAAAATTAAAACAGGAGGGTTTACCGTTACGGAACAAAGGAGAAATAGTTGATAGAAGCCGTAACACACCATTAAAAAAAATTTCAGATTAATTTGAGGGTTTCAAGGAACTTAAAGATCGACCTCGTCCTGGTAGGCCAAAAAGATTGTCCGAAGGTGAAGTACGGTCCATTGTCAGGGAAATGCGAAAGAATCCAGATCCAGCGGCAAGTGCAATGAAAACTCCGGAGAACATAAATCAAACTTCTGAAACTCCCGTTGGCGCAAGTACTGGTCGTCCGGTCTTCCATAGTAGTGCATTATCAGCAATAACAACTACTGTTACAATAAATGGAAAGTGCGCGGAGTGGTTTAATCGCGAATTGGCAAATCTCAAACGCGAAAAATTAAATTCTTATAAAAGAGCTGTAACCACTAAAGCAAGAGTTGATTGGGATAGGTTCAAGCTGGCAAGAAACTTATACCAACGTAAATGTATTGCAGCAAGAAGTTCTTATATCGAGACAAAAATATGTAAAAAGGCGGGTGACCAAAAAGGCCTGTGAAAAACCCTAACAAAACAAATCTTTACAGAAGGTAAACATTTTCCAATTGAACTCAAGTTTAATTTAAACGAACACATTAAATAGATTTTTCGTGAATAGTGTTAAGGACATAAACAACAGTATACTACATGTTCCATATTCTGACTGCATTACAACACGTGAAACTAGATTTATATTTTGCGATATTGATCTAAATAAGCTTGTAGAGACAGTGAAATCACTTAACAAAAAAAAAAAAACGATTGCTACGGTTTAAACAGCAAAATAATTTTGGACTGTAAGGACGAAATCCTACCCTCGTTACTAAAAATAATCAATTTATCACTTCGTAGTGGAGTATTTCCGGAAAGCTGGAAGATCGCGGATATCGTACCAGTGGAAAAGATAAAAAATGCTAAATGCTATAAATATATTGCCTACCTACGAAAAAATATTGGAAGCCCTAGTGTGTAAACAGTTATCCCGTTTTGTTGAAGAACAAACAATTTTGTGTGTAGAACAGTCCGGTTTTAGGCGCGGGCATTCTTGTGAAACTTCTATTAGCTGGGTCATAAACGAATGGAAGAAAAAAATCGAGAAGGGAAATGTTATATTAGCAGTTTTCCTGGACCTTAAACGAGCTTTTGAAACCATAGATAGAAAAATATTGGCAAGTAAATTTTATAAATATGGTATTCGTGATATAGAATTAAAATGGTTTAAAAGCTACTTGTCTGGTAGAACACAAAGAGTGAGAATAAAAGACACATATTCAAACCCCTTGTTAATACCCATTAGTATACCACAAGGCTCGATCTTAGGTGTACTACTGTTTTTACTTTATATAAATGATTGCAGAGATTCCCTAAGTCATTCTAAAATCTGTGTGTTTGCAGATGATACCCTTACATACCTAAGTGGAAGAGATATCAGTGTTACTAAGTCTATTATCCAGGAAGACATTGACAATATGAATAATTGGCTGTGTAAAAATAAAGTCAAAATTAATGTCGAAAAAACTAAATGTATGTGTATCAATGGAAACGATTTAAATGTGAACATTACAATACATTACAACGTGCTCATCGACAATAAACTAAAATTTGATTCCCATTTAGAAATACTGTGCGCGAAAATATCGAAAAAGATAGGCTTTCTTCGAAGAATTAGAAACAATGTGTCAATAAGCTGTGCCCAAACTATCTATAACACAATTATTTTACCACATTTTAATTATTGTTCCTCCATCATATACATGTGTTCACTTACAAACCAAAGTAAACTACAGATTCTCCAAAACAGAGCTATGAGAACGATATAAAAGTGTGACCGACTAACCCCAATAACAATTATGCTACAATCCCTAAAATGGTTACGTGTTACCCAACGATTAAAACTCAACGTGCTGGTTATGATTTATAAAATAAAACAAAATATGTATCCCGAATATCTGCAAAGCAACGTGGCATATATTACAAACAACAAGTATAATCTGCGGAACATCGGCGACTTTAGGTTACCATTCTATAGGAAGAGCTCACACCCAAAACAACATTGTTGTATAAAGGTGTACAGTTGTTTAATCTATTACCAAATGACATTAAGAATCTTTCAAACCTAAATGTATTTAAATCTAGAGTAAATTTTCTATTATAAAATAATATTATTTAAATATGTATGTACATATATTGTAATTAGTATTAAGAGTATTTTACAAACTAATAAAACCATTAAAACTAAACTAAACTAGTACTGGGTTGCAAGGCAGAGTGCATCGACAAAAACCTTACATTTTCAAAAATAAGCAAAAGCGGCTCTGCCTCACCCCAAAGCCTAAAAAGACAGAAAAATGTTTTGCTATTCTGGAGAAATGTTCTTTTATGTGATAAGAGGCAGTTTGGAATATTTGCATCGATGAAATCGTCCAAAATATGGAAAGGCAAAAATAAAAAATTTGAAGAAAAAATATTTATTTATTTTATTTATTTATTTACATATATAAACTAACAAAGTAATCTTAAATTACTAGATAGTATAAATTTTTTTTTAAGAGCACTAGCTGCATAGGTTTTCGGCTCAATGATGCAAATTTTATATGGTTGAAATTATTCATAAACTAATTTTAAGTTTAGAGATTAGACTTTGGATAGCAACTAGATTTCTTACATTAATATCTTTCAGCAGTTCAAGGACATTTTGGTTGTTGTTAGAAAATGAGTTCATATGGGCTAGAAGATGGTCGATATTCAGAGTATGGGAGCAGCTGGTACAGGATGGGGGGCTTTCATTTTTCAAAAGGTATTGATGGGTTAAACATGTGTGGCCTGCGGAAAAGACGAAACATGCTGCGTATAACACTCCAAAGAAAAAATATAAATTCAACTATGTATGTATAATGCACGATGTGGACTCGATTGTAGTTTGGGCTTGTATGGCAAGCATCGGAATCTAGACTTTATTGACAGCACAATAAACCAAACCGATAACCCCAACTTTTTCAGAAAAGTGTTACAAAATTGAGCTTAAATCAATTATAGGTCTTCCAAATGAATGAGTGTTCACGTTTGCATTTTAATAGAAGAATACTTGCTCAAACTTTCATTTGGTTTTTTTTGTTTTTGTGTATTATATCATTATATGTAGGTGAGTTCATAGTTATAAAAAAATTAAAATAAATTTACAGCTGCAAAGTCTGAAAACATAAATTGTTCATAAACATATTAGAAATATTTTAACTGTCAATGATTGCGGAATATGTGAAGTTCAAAATTTCCACATATGTACATCACTGTGTCAAAAATCTTCTTACTTCTTTGGTTAAAATTTTTAGGAAATGGTTTAGAGTTTATTTTGCACTGTAAGAAAACTTCGCACTCAAATTTTTGTCCACCGATATCCTCTAATATTTCACGTACATTATTAGGTTTGCGTAAAAAATCCAAACTTAATTGTTGCACTAACGCGTTTATTACTTTCGTTATGCTGAACGAAAAATTCATCTTCTTGGCGCGCATAATTTCTTGACCTAAAACGGTTTTTAGAATTCCAAGTTTCTTATTAAGCTCTACTTTGTAGACATACTCAACAGCTTTTTTCAATAAAAATAAAATTATTATTATTATAAGTATATTGACATGTAAATAAATTACATATAAATAGAATAAGCGCTAGCTACCAGGGCTTTCGGCCTTATACAAACTTAAATCTTATCTTCTAGTTTAATTGCTAACAAAATTTGGTGTACGGTCTTAATATTTTTTTCCGATATTTCTCTTAAAAGTGCAAAAGGTTTTTTACCAGATATTTTTATGCTGGTTTCATTGACGTGGTTGCATTCTAGTAGGTGACTTACGGTAAATCGTGGCTTAGCTTCGCAGAAGGGGCATAGTGGTGGTGGTTCTTTCGTGATGAGATATTTGTGTGTAACATTGGTGTTCCCAACCCTTAGTCTCATGTAGTTTTTAATCATTATATGTGGAATATTGTTAGGGTATATTCCTTTTTCACCATCTGGATTAAATTTTTTGTATAAATGTTCGTATGAATTCCAGTGCGTTTTCCTTTTAAATTTCCAATTCATAGTCAACTGTACTCTAAGGTCTTTTTTGTTGTAGACGTAGGAAGTTGTCAGTGGTTCTCTTAACGCCATTTTTGCAGCGGTGTCTGTATCTTCATTTACTTTTATTCCAGTGTGTCCAGGAATCCAAATAAGTTTAGCGCGGCCTTTTTTTGTGATTAACTCATCCCGAATTTTGTTAACAATGTCTGTGTCTTTGTTAATGTTTTCAATAGCAGTAACTGAAGATAAGCTATCCGTAAATATAATAGTTTTCCCATTTCCCATTATCTGCTATTTGAAGAGCTTTTAGTATGGCAAACGCTTCAGCTGTGAAGATCGAAGTGAAAAAGGAAAGAAGGCCATAACCGATCCAGATTCGTTGACAATGGCATAAGTTACTCCATTTTCTGTTTTCGAAACGTCGGTGAATAGGAAGGCCATCCTAAGGTTTTGTATTTGTTTCTAATTTCTGCGAACCTTACTTTGAATTCCTCATGGCTGGTCGAAGATTTAGGATGCCTTGAAAGCACAGTGCAAACGGAATTATCGGGCCCATTCCAAGGGGGTGTGACGTGATTTTTTTGTTGACTGTCATAATGAATATGCCTATGTCTTTTGCCGATACCACTGCATTAAAAATTGTTGATGGAAGTCTTGGATTTTTCTTGTGCCTCAGTATTTTTTTCACATCAGCATGAATTGGAGAAGGTTCTGAAGAGTTAATTTTCAGCAGTATAAGTGATGTGAGATAATCAACTCTTTCACTAAGTTTGGGCAGACCAGTTTCGAATAGGTGTTGTACGAAAACTCTTGGTGGTTCGTCTGATAGCCTCATGATATGGTGTCTCCACAATTTGAATGGTAGATTTGGAGCATTTTCCGTAAATGGCCAACCCATAGTCGATTTTCGATAAGATAGTGGATTGAACTATTTTGGTGAGCGTATTTATATTACATTTACTTTTGTTGCAAGAAACATATTTTATGATATTCACCCTGGTAGTCAGCTTTTTCCTTAGATATATACAGTGTTCCTTAAAGCTATATTTAGAATCGGATAAAATTTCTAGTATCTTAACAGAGTTAACATTCTTTAATAATTTTTCTTCTAAGTGCACTGCAATACATTTTTGGCAACTGTTTTTTTTTGCATATGTGTAGTATGTTACATTTTTCTGTGGAGATTTTAGCTCCTGAATAATAGCCCCATTCTACGATGTTGTGTAGAATGTTTGAAAAAACGGTTGATAAAAATGTTAACTCATTGCAGTTTGAGTACAGAATTAAGTCCTCTGCGTAAATTTAAATTAAATTTTATTAAATTCAATTTTAAACAGCACGACAGATAGGGGCGATCCTTGTGGGATGGCGTTTTCCAGCTTATAGATAGCTGATATAGTATTATTTGCTTTTATTCAGAACCATCTGTTAGACAAAAAAGAAGAGATGTATTTGCAAATTTTAGGACCAATCTTCCAATGGAAGAGTTGTTCAAGGATGACGTGAATACCAATCCTATCAAACGCTTTCTCAAAATCAACAGACAAAATCGAAACGTGATTTCTTACGGACAGGGTTGCAGAAGTGAGCTCATCTAGGTGCAAGAGAGCATAGCTTGTGCTTCGACCTTTTCCAAAAGCAACTTCGTTAATATCTATAAGTTGTTCGTTATCGAAGAACCAGGAGAGACACGTCGAGCGATAATTTTTTCTAGGACTTTGCCTAGGAAAAAATAAATTTGTTTGTTGCTAGGACTCGAGTATGTATTGTATATACTTCAATAGTACTTTACTCGTTTTGGTATCGTTTATCTAAACATTTTCTATGCCATCTGCGTAGATATGTACATACATACATACATATATTCACCTCAAGCTACTTCAATTTCTTCGAATCGACACACCTTAAAAAACGACAATCGGAGTTTTAGTAAAACTCCACGCGGAATAAGAGTGATTACCCAAAACACTTCAATTCAGCTATTTCTTTTCCTCCTAGCAATTAAATTTTTTCAGGATTTCATTTTTATTTGATTAGGAAACATGTGTATATTTGAAAATTTTATTGTCTTTCTCATATTTTGTTCTTCCTCATATGAACATATGTATGTATGTATATTTCAATTATGTGCAAGTTTTGTTGTTCGATGCGTTTCCTAACTTTCTTTAAATTTTTCATCATTCTCTGAGAGAATTATCTCACAGTTTTAGAAAATTAGAGTTTTAGATGTTTAGAGCATAAAGTAAATGTATGTAAGTATGTACATGTGTGTATATTTCTCAAATTTGGCGCCAATGATTTTCTGTTCTATTATGTTTAGTTTGAATTGTATTCGTCTTCTAACTTTGAGGTAGTAAGGGACTTTGTCTACCTCGGCTCTGCTATCAATTCTGACAATAACACCTCGGCAGAAATAAAACGAAAAATAACTCTTGCCAATGGCTGTTTCTTTGGGTTGAGAAGGCAATTGAGTAGTAAGGCCCTATTCAGAACAACTAAGGAGACTCTATATAAGACCTTGATCTTCCCAGTCCTGCTTTATGGCGCTGAAGCTTGGACTCTTTCAAAAGCGGATGAAGATATCCTCGGTCGCTTCGAGAGAAAAATACTTCTCAAAATTTTCGGTCCCGTTTGCGTTGGCGGGCTTTGGAGGAGGAGATTTAACGACGCACTATACGAGCTGTACAGCGACCTAGTCAAAAAATTTCGCATCAGTGCTTTAAGATGGCTAGGACATATAGAGCGGATGAACACAAATGCTCCGGCCCGTAGACTCTTCGATTCCAACCCGGAGGGACAGCGCAGTAGAGGAAGCCCTCGCCTTAGGTGGCGCGCACAAGTTGAAGGGGACGTAACGAAACTTGGGGTGCGCAACTGGAGGCAGTTACCTAAGGACAGGGCTAACTGGAGGTGCTTATTAATGGAGGCCCAGGTTCACCTCAAACTGTAGTGCCACCTAAGTAAGTCATTAATTCGTATTCTCTTTAACTTTAATAACGAAATCCGCATTCAAATTGTTTAATTTATTTCGTTGGCTATAATCGTTAACAGTAACAACGTTCTTATCTGCTCCATTGTTGAATTGATTTTCGCTTTCACAGTGATTGTCAGTGAATTATGACAGATCCCTATTTCAGTTTTACCTCAAATTGATTACATGGTTAAATCCAGAAACTGTGAGGTATAAAGATACATACTCTGTACTCTAAGTTGTAAATACCCATAAGCCCGTTCTACAAGTTGGGCCTGACTACATGCTCCTGTCTACGTCCAAAAAAAAAAACCTCATATTGCTCTGTACTGTTTGTCCCCTGCGACACCGACAGTCAAGGCATTTCTTCGCAGGGGTAGGTCAGAGTTAGCAGATTCTTAATTTCTCGCTGCTCATTCCTCTTTACGCTGTTCCTGCATCATACTCGTGATAATTTCATTTGCTGTCTCCCAGCCTTCTCTTGTTGCCAACATAAATGTGATCAGGCTTCTTGAGGCCTTTGTGTAGTTTTGGGATTCCATCAGCAAATGCTCTGCGTTCTGGATTGCTACTTCTCAGTGCTGGCAGAATGGGTTATCCGCGTGCCTGTATTAGTGGAGATACTCCCGGAAACAACCATGCCCCGATAGAAATTGCGTTAGGTAATAGTTTAGTTCCCCGTGGTTTCTGTTAGTCCATCCATCAACTTTGGGTATACATTTATACGTCCATCGCCCTTTGGTTGTGATGCTCCACCTACATATGCTGCCATTCTGCTTTTACAGCTTGCATGCTTGTTCTTCTGTCCTCGTGCTCGTTTCCGCTTTCAATTATTAATCTACATACGTAATGCCGCTACTGCCTGGGAGACTTTCCCGCCTGCGTACGGAAAATGGTCTCTGAAGCTGAGTCTGTGGTCCAGCAGCATTCCAAGGTACTTGATGTACGGCTTCGACTCAATGGTGCGCTCACCGACCTGTATGGCTACGCTTTCCACCTTTTTGCGGCTGCTTATTAGAACGGCTTCGGTTTTGTGATCCGCTAGTTCCAATCCTGATGTCTGTAGCAATAGCTTCATGTTCGCGATTCTTTGATTGCAGTTTTGCATCATTTCCTCTAGTGTTTTGGTCACAACTACAAGTGCAATATCATCAGCATATCCAATGCCATCTACCCCACTCGGCCTCGATGTTCTTAGTATGCCATCGTACATTATGTTTCAAAGACATGATCCCAGGACCGACCCTTGGGAAACTGCTCCCGTTATCTTGTACTTCTTCGGTCCCTCTTCCGTGTCATAGTAGCGTATGTAATATGCATAGTAGGTAAGTTCATACCTTTAGGTCAGTCAAGTGCTCTTAACACACGGCTCCAGTCGTGTGTCCGCTAGCTGTGTCCCGCGCTATGTCGCACACAGCTTGTATTGCATGGATGGTGCTTCGCTTCTTTCTGAATCCGATTGTATAGTCCCGAGTCCCTTTCCGTGTATTGCTCTAATATTGTTCGTATAATTCCGAGCACCTCCCCCAATGTAGTTTCCCTAGCATGCATTATGGTCTGTACGATGACGATTGTTCAGACTAAGCTAGTCTTGTGCATGTCCGAATGTTCAGGTGGACATCTATTCTTAAGCTAAAGTAGTACTCAAACTCAGTACAAAGTCATTCAAAAGATTTGATCTATTAAAAAATAGTCCTCATATACATATGTTAACAAACTAAAATTATTTATTTGAATAGCTCAAATGATGTAAAAGAAATCGTGGAAAACACTGAGTTAAACGAACACGAAGTAGAAACGACTTCAGAAAATAAAAATAAACCACCTGAATCCCCTCTTTTGCCTACAGTAGAAGTCAAACCTCACGATAATATTGAGATAAGCTCAGTTCAAGCCGAGAAAATACATAAAGAAAAATCTGATAAAAATTCTACAATATTGGATGAAAGTGAAGACATTAAAAAAGCTGAAAACATGTCGGACTCTAATAGTGATTCAGATTTAGAAGAGGTCGGCGATAGTTGTAGCTTTGTATGTTTAAATAAACATTTGGAAATATGTGTAGATATATCTAAAACTGCCAATCAAGAGGATGACCTTTTTGCAGATATATTCTCTGGATCTAGAGAAAATAAAAGTGAAGTTAAACCGCCGTCATCGAAAGTAACAGATATTCTTCAGGATTTAAAGAAACAAGCCTCTGAAGTGTCTCAAATCAATTTGAATGACATTCAGCTTGATTCATCGATTATTGACATTTCGGATGATGAAAGCATGGAGTTGAGTGAAAATTTAATCTATGAAAGTGGGAACGATGTCTTAAAACAATCCCAAAATAATGACACAAAAAATGCAACAACAGAAAGTGTAAACATAGAAATTATTGAAGATCCGAAAAATGAATCTACTGAAACAACAAATCCAGAGCTCAAAGTTATTACTTTAAAATCAGAAACAAAGCCAGAGACGAATGAAATCATCGAAATCATCGATGATTCGATTCCGACTAAGATATCACCAACTCATAAACCATCCAAAACAAAGCCTATTTCCGAATTTTTTGAAACAAAATACTTAATCAAAAGAACACCAGAAAAAGCATCAGAAAGTAATGAAGATGTTCCCAAGGTAGAGTCACCGTTTTTCGTCAAGAGAACAGCAAGGTCAGGGAGTGGGAAAAAACAAGGAAAACGCAACGTATCTGATAATGAAGACTCTCCTCTAAAAAAGTCAAAAAAAGCCTCTAAAATGTTATTTGAGAAGTCTCATGACGATGAAAGCGGATTCATACCAATAAAGGATGAAAATGAAGAGCAAAACGATTTACGAATAACGGCTTGTTTATTAAGGGAGAATGAAACCCGAGAAAAATTGGAAGACTTAGCATCCAGTATAGTGAAAGAAAAACTTGATCTAGAAATGGAAAGAAATCGTCAAGATAGGATGGGCATGTCAATAACAGAGAGAATGAGTTCAGAATGCATGCAATTGTTGCGATTATTCGGTGTGCCATTTATTTGTGCTCCAACGGAGGCTGAAGCACAGTGTGCATTCCTTGACGAAATGCATCTTACCAATGGGACCATTACCGATGACAGTGACATATGGCTTTTTGGTGGACAAACCGTTTATAAAAACTTTTTTGCTCAAAATAAACATGTTATGGAATTTAAATCTGAAAAAATCGAGAACTCGTTCAATGTGAATCGAATGAAACTGATCCAGTTAGCTTTACTGGTTGGAAGTGATTATACTACAGGTCAATAAAAGATGTGTGTTAAAAAAAGCCTTGAATTAATAAAAATGTCTCTTGCAGGAATCAATGGTATAGGCGCAGTTACTGCATTGGAAATACTTGCCACTTTTTCAACCAATGAATCAAAAGAAGCACTACCGGCTCAACCGAACGCAAAAGTTTTGTCAACTTTACGAAATTTTCGTGACTGGTGGGCAAGTGCCAAGTCTAGCTTAGCCATTGGAAACTCCACGCGACATCGGCTCCGCAATAAACTGAAAAATATTGAGGTATATGAAGGATTTCCAAACCCTGTGGTAAGCATATTTTTTTAGAGTTTTAAATGCATACTTTAGTCAAACATTTCAGGTAGTTGAAGCTTATCTCGCACCCACAGTCGATAACAGTCAAGAATCATTTAGCTGGGGCTCGCCGGATGTCGAATCAATAATTGAGTTTACCAGAAAAAAATTTGGGTGGACCAGGCTGAAAACAGATGAAATTCTTGGACCAGTCTTGAAAAAAATCAATGAAAAAAAAACTCAGTCAACCATCAAAAACTATTTTGCAGTAAAGAGTACGTTTTCTGTAAAACAAATGTCACTAAGTAAACGCGTACAGAATGCGATCAATAAAATGTCAGTGGACTACAACCCTGATGAGGAAAAAGATGAAACCAAAGTTCCCGAGAAGTCAAAACGAGGAAAACGAAATCAAAGCGAGGTCTCTACCAGCACAAATGATGTCATACCAAAAAAGACTACACGCGTTAGTAGGAAAAAAGTAAACACGCCTATATCAGTCGAGATAATTCCACAGCGGCAAAAAGATATGGAAGAAATGGAACGAAAAAAGAAATTAGCAGCAACGATGTTGAAGCAATCAAAACCAACAAGGACTAAGAACTAAATCAAATTTTTAACAATTGTCTTCTTTATTCATTTTTTCCTCACTTTGTAATTCTAGACAAATAAGATTATTATTTCGGCATCCAATGTAGATTCTATTTTCCATCATAGAAGGTGATGAAAAAATTTCGTTGCCCACATTAAGAGTAAAAAGCGTTGACCCAGCAAGAAAATCCAATATGTAAATACTGCCCTGTGTAGAACATGACAGTACAGCGAGAATATCAGCTGACATATGTAAAATGATAGGTGTTGAATAGACCGCAGAATTCAATTCGGTTTTCCAATTGATACTGGGTTTTTGAGTTGTTTGTATAGATTTTAAACAATATACGTTGCGGTCATGGTTACCGAAAATTATAAATATTGTATCAGCAATGTTATGTACTATCATACTGGAAAATATGTTGCCATCTGTTTGTAAACACCAAATCTGAAATTACATGAACAATAATTCTTTGTGTTATTAATAATTTAAATACATATCCATATATAATAAATAAAAATTACAATACAATACTTTCTAATACGTACATGGCACAATCAACTAAGTTATTGAAACTGATTTTAAATATACAAATATTTTTATTCTTAGCTCTTATAAATGAATGGTTCGTATGAAAAGTATGTATTCAAATATACAACACGACGAGGGACATGTACATATTTAAGGGAAAAATACAAGGGAATAAACCATAAGACAATCTGCAGAAACATGAAAAAAATTATTTTAAAAAATGTTTTGCGTGAACGTGAAAAAATAACAACTGGATTTAGTCCATTCTTTTTAAAAAGTGTAGAGAGACTATTATCCATATTCCTAAATTTCATTACAAAAATGAATCAAGTAAACCCTATAAATATACATATATTTGTAATCAGGGGTGGAATCCTCTAAGATGATAGTTGATAGTCACACTTTTGATAGTCAAAGTTGATGATCACACTTTGTTAGCTCTTCGTAAAGCGATCGCAAAGAATTACTTAAAACTTGGCAGCACAGCTGTTATTTTGTCAGTGGTAGAGACAAAAACTCTTAAAACTATGCAAAAACTCCTAAAACTATGCAAAAAAAAATTTGGATCCACGACAAAAAATAAAAAATATATGAATAGAAATCCCATGGGAAAAAATGAATTTTTAATCATTGATATCTCCTAAACTAGGTGAAAACGAGATTTTTGGTACTTAACATTTCGGTCTTATTTCATCGAGATCTACAAAACAGCGTTTTTAGATCTTGGCGCATCGGAAACTATAGTATCCCCTTCCATTGGAATAGGAAGTTCCAAAAAATTTGAGTTATTTCTCAAATCAGATCGAACCAGTCGTACATATGTACATTAGAGTTATTTAGTTCTTCATCAACACTTGCGTTATAAAATAATTGCACTTATTCACTAATAATCGTAAAAACAGAAATGACTATATGAAAGTGACACCTAAATAGGTGTCACACAAAAACTATCGCAAAAATGTGATGATCACGCTGATGATCACCTTAGAGAGAGCAAAAGTGATAATTGTGATCGTCAACAATCAACTATCACCTTAGAGGATTCCACCCCAGTATCAATAGCCGGGCCAATTTGACCATGTCAGTGCGTTCGTCCATATGTTCCGCCTTTCTGAACTAGGAGGATAAAATCTCATCTTTCAAATATTATATGTGGTTTCTCTAAAAATAATGTACTGCTCTTAAAAAAATATTGTGTGCGCACCATTAAACGAACGAAGCACAGCACGACTACGGTTTTCAGGGTGACCAGCAATAAGCACAAAATATAAGTAAACAAAATCAAAATTTCGCCTAGTTTACGAGATATCGAGGTTTAAAATTGTATTTGTTCCTATGAAATTTCTATTAGAATATATTTATAACTTTTTTACGTGGACCAGACGGTTTATTGCATACTTTTAGATGTTAGCACAGTGCTTGGGTATGAATTTCACACGATATGGCATTCTTCATTTATACATATTAGGGGTATTCACGCTTCCCTGTATCTGGTCTTGTATCAGTGTAAAATTGTAACTTTGGGTAAATTAAAAAACGTCACAGATATGCGCATAAGTTGCGCAACACTGCAAACTCTGCACTGCTTTTACACTGTTGTTGCTTTGTTGCCGATGCCATACACACGTTTGTGAACGTTTGAGTTGCAAAAAAACAATGGAAAACGTTGTGAAAAATTTTGTTATGAATAAATCGCGTAGTTAATAATAACTTAATTTGGCTATCGTTTGTTATGATGTATGTGATATTATGTATGTAAAAAAAATTATAATTATTTAAATACACTAAACAAAAACCTTTTCTATATACCTTTCTTCCATTTGACACCGCTAAATATTTGCTTTGCAACAGAAAAATTATTGCTGCGCAGGTTGCTTGGTTTTGACTTTCAGTTCCTTTACAATTGCAAAAATGAACTTTTGACTTGAGCAGTAGTGCCAAATCGTTGCATTTTTGAACTCGTTGCTTTACTACTGCCGCTGCGCTGCCGCAGTTCTGCATTTTTGAATTTTTTTTTCCTACACTAAAGCAACAAAATACACTGGTTGTCATTTTTTTACACTTTTACACTTTAGCAATACCCCGACCCTATTTTACTTTTTATATTTTTTATTTACTATTTTTTTTACTATATATTTTTTATTTACTATTTATTTATTTGACTCATTTAATTAATTTGATTTTGATGAGAATTGCCAAAAAATAGATAGCAAAAACGCGAAAAATAACAAATACAAAAATAAATAAACAAAAAAATTCAAAAATTCAGCTAATTTTGACATAAGTCTTAGGATTAGAATACGATAGGATAGATAGGTGTAAAAACACTCTTTTACAATTATATAAGGTTAGATACAACGAAGCGTGAATACCCTTATTTATACCCTATCCTAAGGGTATATTAAGTTTGACTTTTATTACATATGTACATAATTTGCCTTAAATTTTGAGCTAGGACGATGAAATTTCATATCTGGGTTTCTCAAAAAAGATACAGTACAAGCGTAAAAATTTTTGAAATTTGCCCACTGCCACGCTCACTTTTTCATAACTTCACTAAATTATATGAAACCGAAAAATTTTGTTAAGACAAAATATTTAGGCATTTAGATTCTCTACAATTCACCCATATAAAAGTTTTGGTCACGCCCACTTTTTGGGGGCGTTTTCATAAAAAAACCGAATTTGATGAAATTTTACAAAATCCTCAAACGTTCGACATTATAGGCATATTTCAGTACAAAATGCGATGTGGCCACGCCCACTTTATAGAAAGGAGGATAGGGTATCATACGATCCGTTCCAGACGGATTGTAGCTTTTCTGTATGTTTTGTATTTCCTTTCTGTAGCAATTGTTTTTGAAATTCGGAAATTGGAATTTTCTACTTCTATAGAAGTAGCCGCTATCCGAATTCGGAAAGTAAAAGTGATAACAATTCTTTTCGAAAATTTGTCATTTTGTATCCCCCCTCCTATGGGATAGGGGACAATGGACAGGACAGGGGCATGCTTCTAGTAAAAGGCGACTAAAATGCAAACTCGCCAAATTTCTTAAGGCTACGGTAATAAAACAAAAATATATGTATTGAATAAAACAAACGGTATTGATCTATCTACCCTCGCAAGAGGCATGCTCTTCGGATTCTGGGCAGAGCTATTTATTGCACCAAAATCTAATTAACCCATTCGGGAAAAGTTCAAGGCTAAATTTGTGCATAAAAAGACTTCTCCTAACGCGCAAAATAAGTCTCACGCACCCAGATACGTTAATTCGGTACTCTGGAAAAGGAAAACGCCGTGCTCCAAAAGAGGCTCGATGAAATGGAGCGGTTGTGTCGGGGTCTCAAAAGCAAAGTTGAGAAACTTGAATCAGAGAATAAAGTATCTGCCTCAAAACGAGTCTTCAGAAACGCAGACGGATATTCATAGTGAGCCTTCTACGGGTAGCCATCACTGCAGTACGGACGAGGAAGAACCCACGCAAGTTAAACTTCAATATTAAGAAAAAAAAAACACTTTATGAACGTTTCACATTATTCTTTTATTTTTTTTTTTTTTATAATTTGCGCGCGCTCAAACCCTTTTAATGTTAATACACAGCGCGGGCGTTAGGGAAATTAGGAAGAGAAGATAGGAGGTACCGATGAACGTTGGTCTTAAATGTTTGCGGATTATAATGTGAGTGAAAAATAGAGCTTGGTAGAGCATTCCACATTCGTGTTGTACGGTTTATGAAAGAATCTCTATACTTGACGGTACGTCCGAAAATAGGCTTGAGGGTGTACTGATGAGCATTCAAAGCGTGACGGGTATTGCGAGAAAATTGTTGAAGGGGCGGAATGCAACTGGCTATTTCGCTGGAGCACTGTTTATGAAAATAGCGATAGAATAAGGAAAGGCAAGAGACATTTCTGCGATGTTGGAGCGAGTCAATAGACTCCGCTATACTTCTGTTCCCTATTAGTTTTAACGCTCGATTTTGAATTCTATCCAGCAGGTGCAAAAAGGTCTTTGGAGCACCAGACCAGATATGAGCATTATACTCGAGCTTGGGGCGGATGTATGCCTTATATATTACAGTCAGATCAGAGGGGGTAAAGAACTTCTTGCACCGTTTAAGGAATCCTAAACATTTCGCAGCATTCTTGGCGGATTCGAATATGTGGTCATTCCAACGAAGATGGTCGTTAACACACATACCGAGAATGGAAAGTTTTTCGGTTTCGACGATGCAAGTGCCATTCATTGATAATGGCAAAGGGTTAAGGTTACGCTTGAGCGACAAATTCCACTCTGTTGTTTATACCCCATTTAATTATACTGTCAAGATCTGAATTTAATGAGCTTAACATACGCTGCCGTTCCAGTTCTACGGCCGAAGAGCAGGGACGTGAGTCTGGGAACGAATATGAGAAGCTGAGGGTGCTGTCGTCAGCGAAGGAGTGTATTGGATTAGAAGTAGCAGACAAGAGATCATTTATGAATATAAGAAAGAGAGTCGGAGACAAAACGGAGCCTTGGGGAACACCAGCATTTATATGGTGGATAGCAGACTTGAAACCGTCCAAAACTACTTGAATTGAACGATCCGAAAGGTAGTTTCTAATCCATTGAAGAAGAGATTCATCGATGCCAAATGCACGCATTTTCGACAAAAGAGCTTGATGCCAAACTCTGTCAAATGCCTTAGAAATATCAAGCGCAACAATCTTACATTCATCAGAATGATGCAGAGAGTGGTTCCACTTTTCGGTGAGATATACCATCAAATCACCAGTGGACCTTTTGCTACGAAAGCCATACTGACGGTCATTGAGGAGCTTTCGTGATTCAAGATATTTCATAAGCTGACGATTTATCAGCGTTTCCATGACCTTGGAAAGAAGGGACGTAAGTGCAATGGGTCGATAGTTGGAGGGAGAAGAAGATTCGCCTTTTTTAGGGACGGGCTGGACAAATGCTGTTTTCCATCTACTCGGGAAGAGTCCAGAAGAGTAGGATAGATGACAAAGCTTACGCAGTGGTTTTGCCAGCGTGGAAGAACACCACTTCAGAATAATGGGTGAGATACCATCTGGACCAGCGGATTTGTTTATGTTAAGATCTTTAAGTACTCTTGCTACTGTACGAGTGCGAAAGTGGATTTGTCCCATAGAATATTCAACGCGCTCAAGTACAGGGGGAGGCAAAGCACAATCTGGGAGTGTGTAGTTCGCAGCGAATAGGGCTGCAAGCAGATTGGCCTTGTCCAAAGAGCTGACAGCTGGAATGTCATTGTGAACAAGCGTTGGGATGGAGGATGAGGCACAATTTTTTATGTTTTTGACGAACGACCAAAAATTTCTACTACCTTTGGGACAATGTAGGATTTTTTGCCTCAATTTTTGGTCGAAGGAGAACTTGACACGGCGAATGCGAGCATTGCAGTCATTTCTGGCTCGTTTAAATTTTTTTCGATTTTCCTCGGACGGGTCGGCCTTGTAAGACCGAAAACTTAACTCCCTCAACCTGATTGCCTCTTTACAGCTCGAGTCATACCATGCATTTTCCTTTGGCTTGATACTCTTTATTCGGTTAGGAATAAAGGATTTCATGCCAAGGTAAATGGTATTAGTGATCATATCGGCGGCGGCATCCACGTCACTATCGAGGAAACATAGCGATCAGTTAAAACTCCTAAAGAAGCTGTTCAAGCCGTCCCAATTGGCTTTCTCGTATTGCCACACTATTCTTTTAGGAGTTTTTTCTTTAACTGAGTGGTTGAGGTACGAGAAATTAGCCGATACGACACAGTGGTCTGACGAACCTAGAGGCGACAATATGTTTATAATGTATTTATCAGGGTGGGAGCTGAGAAACAAGTCCAGAGTGTTGGCGAAATGACTATCAATGTCGGGTAGCCGTGTGGGCTCGTTCACAAGCTGGGTCAAATTATTTACCTCAGCAAAGATCTCAACATATCTTCCTTCGGGTGTTGTCTGTCCAGAATGTCGAAGCCAACCAGAATTGTGTATATTGAAATCGCCCGCAATAACGATCTCAGTACGAGGATAAATGGAAACAATTCTTGTGATGGAGTCAGACAGCGCATCAAACTCATTGTAAGTAGAATTGCTGTCTAAATTGGAGCTTCTATAAATGAAACAGTAGTGAATAATTTGCCTACGGACGCTGAATTTTAGCCACATGAAATTGAATTCCGGATTGTAACATGAGCCGTACTGTGGTTGAATTTGGTAGGCAACATCACTACGAACGTATATGGCGAGACCGCGGTGAGAAAAGAATAAAGGCACCAGGTTATATCCAGGAAGGTTCAAATCTGAGGAATCACAATTCTCCCCAACCTGTGTTTCACCCAGTGCCAAAACAGCTGGCCTGTACTTACAGACGTGGACGTACGCGGCAAAGAGGGTTTTTCTCAACCCACGAATGTTGCTCACGTCCACTCTAAAATTACCTAACATTATAATAAACAAACACAAAACACAAACCCCGACGCTTCTAAGCAAGGCTGTGAAGTGAAAATCCTGCGTTAGCTTTCCAAAACAGATTGTCGTAGGTGTTATGCCCGTACGACAATATGAGTTGGTCCACCAACAAAATTTTCACTCACAACCCGCTATTCGTCTGGTGTTACTTTCCCACAATCATTGCACTAACCGCGTGAATAAAAAAAACAAACGGCGAATGCAATGATTGTGGTCAAGTGACAGTCAAGAGATGGAGAGGAGGAAGAGGAAATACCCGCACTGGCGCTCACACACTTTTTTTGTTTTTGCACTGCACTGCACTGCACTGCACTACACAATTGACACTACGCGCGTGGATTGATTATTTTTTTATTTTTTTTGGTTTATTGCTTTTCTATTGTTTTTGATTATTTTGTTTAGCGATTAGATTTTTTTTTTTTTTTTTTCAATTGGAACTTTTGTTTTGGTTTTTGCACGTAGCTGGGTGGCTGAGGTTTTAAGCGCGTGTGCACACGGTGCATGTCAATCGGTAACTCCTTTGCTTTTTAATATCAATAAATCAAGCTCGCCGTTCAAGAGTCACTACAACTTGATGCTATCAGAATTGTCTAATTATTGGTCGACTTGGCGACATTGGCAAGCTGTTTTTATTCGCCTTTTCCGCTGACGGTTCACTTCCGTTCGATGTAGAATGATGACCGCTATTGAACCTATCATCATTATTAGTTGTATGTTGTTCAGGAGCATTGCACCTTTGGGTTTTTGTTGATGCATATGTAACTTGCGCGAAACGGATGGGATACTTAAACGAAGACCATCTAAAAACGCAAGGCTGGCTCATCGTCCGAGGTTGTTCCGCAACAAGAACCTAATCGTAAAGCCCAGCCAAAAGCAGAAAATCAAATCGGAAGCAAACGCGCCGCCCCCCTCCAATAAATATTACAGTAGATGCAGACTATAATTCTGAGGAAAATTTAAAAAATAACGATCGCTACAGTATTTAAAGTAACTTCCTTGCGGAACGATGCATGGAAAATCAAGGTTAATGACGCTGAGGGCTATCGGGCTGTATCTTAAAAGCTTAACATCAAAAAAATTCAATGGCACACTTACGAAGACAAATCGGATAGACCTTTGAGGGTCGTAGCTAGAGGACTTCATTCGTCATGTGCTGAGGAAAACGTTATAGCTGATCTACGCGATAGAGGATATAACACGCTACGTGTTAACACGAAGAGAATTCCTCAATGCAAGCGTTGTCAAGAGTTTAATCATACGCAGGCGTACTGTCGGAAAGACAGTACGCTCTGCGTTAAGTGCGCTGGAAAACACTCTTCTGAAAATTACAGTTTGAGCAAAAATGAAAAAGCAACTTGCGTCAACTGCGAGGTCGCAAAGGAACTACAAATGAGACGGAGAAAATCTACAACGCCGAATGCACGGGGAACGAAACCAGTCGATCGGGCTCCTAATTCGGATGAGCATGTTGCTAAGCAGACTGAGTGGGCTCGTAAGCTAGTTGTACAGACTTCTGAGCCGACTGAAAGGACGCTCCAAACATCAGTGCAGAATTTTGAACCAGTCAGTCTCAATTCAAAGCCGATTAAACGCACGTCGAAGTTGTCCACTAAAAAGACTGAATAAAAAATAACCTCGGATAAGCCAACGAACACGAGTTCTCTGACATATTCCCGGGCAGCAGTCAAAGCAACCAAACGAAATGACGGGTCACCCTCTGATCCGTTGAAAGAAATTCTGAACTGCACTTACTCTAAGTTCAAGGAACAATGTCAAATGAACAAACATTCTCGAACGTCTCAGTAACGTCGAAAGCTTTTGTATGGCTAACTTTATGTCTAAAGCTATGTAGATATGGACTCGTTGCTTAAAATTGTAACATGGAATGCAAACGGACTCTTACAAAAATCTAACGAATTAGAAATTTGTTTAATGAAAGAAAATATCGACATATATTTGATCTCCGAAACCCATCTAATAAGAAAATCGCAAATAAAAATAAGAGGCTACGCTGGTTATCACGCTTATCATCCTTCTGATAGAGTGCGGTGCTTATCGTCCTTATTCATTAAAAGTAATACCGAACACTCGGTCGATATAAACATAGAGCTGGAAAAACTTCAGTTATGCGCAATAAGGGTTAAAAATAAACACCTGAGCTACAATAAAGCGTCTGTTTACTGCCCTCCGCGATGCTCGCTAGAAACAGACGACTACTTTCGTTAATCTTCATCAATGACTTTGGTTAAAATTTCCTTATTGGTGGAGATTTCAACACGAAGCACAACTTCTGGGGTTAAAGATGTACATCGTCTAAAGGAAAAATTCTCTATGAAGTGGCAAACGAATTCAGTTGTTGTTTTTATTCGACAGGAAAACCGACTTATTGGACAACCAACTCAGAAAAAACTACCGATCTTATCGATTTTTTTGTTACAAAATTCATTTACGATAAGTTTATTATAGTCGAAGAAAGTTTTGATCTCTCTTCTGACCGCTATCCGGTAATTTTATTACTTGGTTAAGCGTTGATCAAGAAAGACGGACCTCCAAGACTTACTAGCAATAGAACAAACTGGGAGCTTTAGAAATGCTTGCGAAACAAATATTGTCTTAAATGTATGACTTAAAACCTGGAGGACGAAGTTGGGCGTTTCGTGGAAGCAATTCAAAGAGCGGCACGGAGAAACTCCTAGAAGCTATAAGATCAACCACAAAGAAAAGTATCCCAGAGAAACTCGTGCACTGCATCATTTATCAAACTGCTCTATTTGATTAATGCTTGGTTCAGATTGCTCTACGTTTCGAGACAATGGAAAGTCGCGGAGATTATAATGGTTTCGAAACCAGGCAAACCTCTGAATGAAAAGAAATCATATCGACATATTTTCCTATTGCCGGTTATCGCAAAAAATATTAGAAAAACTACTTTCTAAACCACTACAACCCGTAATCGATGAATCGTCTCATTCCTGACCATCAGTTTGGATTTAGAACCAAACATTCTACAATCGATGAAGTCCACAAAATAACTGACGTGATTGAGAAAGCTCTCGAAGAAGAAAAGATTTGTTGTGGTGTATTTCTTGACGTCTCACAAGCTTTTGATAAGGTTTGGCACGAAGGCTTGGAGAATAAATAGCAACTACTACTGCCAAGGCAACTCTTTCTAATATTACAGTCGTACCTCACCGAGAGACTCTTTCGTGTTAAGCACGGAAATGAATACTCTGACTTCAAAGAGTCCCACAAGGAAGTGTCATTGGTCCGCTCTACTCTACAGGAGGGATATCCAGCAGGAAAGAAACTGCGTCGTCGTCGCTTATGCGAACGATACTGCGATATTGACAACGGGCGATACAATTTGAGCAGCAACTGAAAAGCTGCAACATGCTGTTAATAAAGTCCACGCTTGGACGAATTCTTGGCGTATTATGCTAAACGAAAGCAAAACTACTCACGTCAATTTTACCTACAAAAAGTGGATAGATTGCCTGTATATATAAACTCGGCTCAAATACCGTACGCGAACAAAGCAAAATATCTAGGAATGACTCTAGATGTTAAGCTTAAATGGAAACCGCATGTAAAAAAGAAACGCGACAAGCTCGAAAACAAATACCGACATACATAACAAACTGTTTATCTATAAGCAAGTGCTAAAGCTAGTGTGGACGTATGGTCTACAACTAGGGGGCTGTACTAGGAAAAGCAATAGCAACATCCTACAAACGTTTGAAAATAAAGTTCTTAGAACGTTCGTTAACGCATCGTGGTATGTACGTAACGAAGATATTCATCGGGATTTGGGAATTCGCAGCGTCGTCGAAGAGATAACAAAGAGTGAATTCCTAAACGCAAGATTTGCAAAACAAAACTCATGTTAAGCAAATGCAAGACCCCTCTTAA
Organism: Xylota sylvarum; assembly: GCA_905220385.1. NCBI lineage: Eukaryota > Metazoa > Arthropoda > Insecta > Diptera > Syrphidae > Xylota > Xylota sylvarum. Next base: position 61,205,601 of record LR999957.1, on the reverse strand, counting down.
ATGTCAAAAGCATATGATTGCTTTGCATAAATATGACGTAAATAATACCACAGACATGCCAAAACAATAATCAAACTGAAATGCAAGTGAAGTGCGCAACATAACTTTCACATCTGCACAAATACATATGTTGATTTTGCGTAAGAAAACATAATCTGCTACATTTTGGGACAGTATGCTTAGCAGGAATTTTTATGTTTGCATTTTGGAACTGTTTGCTTAGCATAGTTTGTGCAAGATATGCGTCTATACCGATATACCGTACCGTCACTCAACTACTTAACGCAATTAGTCGTCTGCAAAGGACAAAACCTTTTGACCTCGCGTCATAGTTTATACTGGTCGAGATAAATGCAGGGACTTTCATTGAAATTTTACCTGTCTAAAGTGCTTCATTATTATTAAATTACATAGACAACCTTCGTGATTTTTGAGCACATTCCTTTCGCTCCATTTTCATTATCGCTCAGATTTACATACCCGAGGAGAACATACCTACCAAGACATCTGGCAGTCTAGAGCACTGCGTTGGGTTAGGTAGAAGAGTTATTCACATTACAAAGTATCTATGTATCTTAATCGACACAGCATGATATTTGAGCGGAGTGGGTTTGTGCATAGAGTTACTAGCATGGGATTGGTTAGATTAGAGTGAAAATCTGTTAAGCCTATGAGTGCATATGCAAATTATTGAGGCAAAAGAGCGTAATATTTTTGTGGTACTTAGTAACGGATCCTTTACTGTGACCGCTAGAAGCACCACCATCGATTTCCTCAAGTGATAGTACTATTAGTTTTATGGACAATGGCCAGTCATCTAGTTTTATAGATATTCATTTGAAAGATTTTTTGTTCTCGGATGTGTGCACGAAAGAAAAATCTTCAGGTAAAATGTAAGTACATACATACATATTTCCATAATTGCATGTATTGATCAAAACAATTGTGTTGTAATTGATTATTGGGGTGGCCCAAAACCCACACACCAAATCTCTGAAATACGAAGTTTTGGTGCAATGTATGAAAGCTGTTTATATTCTGACAATCGGAAGCTGAGATCGTTTTGCTTCCAACGGGTACAAGAAGGTTTCCTCGACACTTGAACGTCTTTCACAAAACTAAAATATTCACTAGAATATTAGCATTGAATTCATAATTCAAATGTCTTTCACCTTACTCAGTTCCATACTGTTAGAACTATCCCTTAGTCACCTCCGTTTAATGTTTTCCACTCGTCTTCAAACCACATAGCAACCCAGTCCATTTCGTTACTCTATGCATATTGATTATTAAAAAATAAGCAATATTTAAAAGTTTTTGGTCAATTTAACTATCTTAACAATAAAAAAGCAACACAATTTAAGTGACATGCACATGACTTTTGATATTTGTTTTGACAATCTATATAAAAATACAAATAGTTGGCGCGACAGGTTCATGGGACTCAGGGCCTAGCATCTCACAACCATTCGTGTTGCCTGTGTTACATATGTATATTCTTTACACGAATGGAAAGGGTCTACTGTTAATGCCGTGTCTGAAGGACAATTTTTGTTGAGAAGCCTTTTCATGACAGCTATACTTTCGAATGCTTGTCAGACATTTGCTCCTTAGTCCAACGCACTAACCACTTGAGCCACTGCGCCCACAATCTAACTTTCAAAAATGTATGGTTGTAACTTGGAAGCACTTGCACTCAATCCGAAAACCATATAAAATATTAATTTATTTTAAAATCGGATTACACTTTCGAATAGTAATCCGAATCCAATACCAAAACAAAATAAGGCTCCAATTCACCCTATTCGACACCTTAGGTATATAAATACACACATATGTATGTATGTACATATATACCCTACAGAGAGGATCTGCAGTTTAATGACACCAAATAGACCACAATCGGTCGATAAAATAAGTTGACGAAAATAAATTAGCGTGGGCTAATTCCCGCAAAGCTCAAAGGTATATTCCGTTTCGTGACTCACGTGGATTTTCATAGGCTGCCTCAGTTGCATCTACATATGTATGTACCCTAATCATGGAGAGAAGTCAACGTTAGATTTTTAAATTTTAGATCGGTCAGTCTACATCTTTCCCGTTCAAAACCCTAGAAAGAATTTCAGATATCAACATTCGCTCCAAATTATCCCCAAGGAACGTCTCACCTGCCCAACATGTATAAATAAAGGGCCGCTCAGTAGACAGCGCTTCACGAGGTGGTTACAATAATCGAAAAATCGCTTCACCAAAAAGAATTTAGACTAGCAGTATTACTGGACATTGAAGGGCCTTTAACAATGTAAACCTTAAATCAGTCAGAACAACACTAGACCAGAAGCACGTGAATCCTACCCTATCAGACTGAATAGAACGTATGCTCCATACACGAAACATTAGATCTGAATTGGGCGGAAGCCAAGCACATGCTGAGGCCTTGCAGGGAACCCCCAAGGTGGGGTCTTATTCCCACTACTCTGGATACCTATTGATTAACGAAATCATTATGCCGATGATGTCGTCATATTAGTGACAGAAAAATTTCTGCCCACAATCGTTGACCTGTTACAAACAACTTTGAACGACCTGAAAAACTGATTCAAACGTTTTGGACTCGATCTTAATGAACAAAAAACCGAACTAGTTCTCTTTGCAAATAAGAGGAAAATACCTGAATTCAAGCCATCTAGACTTAATCGAGCCCAACTCCAAATATCAGACAAGGCAAGTTAACTAGAGTACATAATACGTAGCAAAATTAAACAGGAAAGCAATATAGTTTAACGCACAAAGAAAGCGTCTATAGCTTTTTTTGCATGCAGCAGAATCTTCGGCAAACAATAAATGCCAAAACCAGGCACAACCCACTGAATGTACAGCGCCATCGTCAGACCCATCCTCATGTACGGCTGTTTGGTCTGCAGGCCTGCTGCCGCAAAAGCCACAAACCTGAAGACCCTCAAAATAATCCAACGTCTAGCATGTATGGGTACTTTACTTACTTAGGTGGCGCTACAGTTCGGGGTGAACCTGGGCCTCAACTAACAAGCCTCTCCAGTTAGCTCGGTCCTTAGCTAACTGCCTCCAGTTGCGCACTCCAAGCTTGTTCAGGTCCCCTTCAACTTGTGCGCGCCACCTAAGGCGAGGTCTTCCTCTGCTGCGTTGTCCCTCCGGGTGTGATTCGAAGACTCTTCGGGCCGGAGCACTAGTATCCATTCGCTCTACATGTCCTAGCCATATCAAACGACTAATGCGCAGTTTTTTTACTAGGTCGATGTCGCTGTACAGCTCGTATAGTTCGTCGTTGAATCTTCTCCTCCAAAGCCCGTCAACGCAAACGGGACCGAATATTTTGCGAAGAATTTTTCTCTCGAAACGACCGAGGATATCTTCATCCGCTTTTGATAAAGTCCAAGCTTCAGCGCCATAAAGCAGGACTGGGATGATCAAGGTCTTATATAGAGTCTCCTTAGTTGTTCGGGATAGGGCCTTACTACTCAATTGCCTTCTCAGCCCAAAGAAACAGCGATTGGCAAGAGTTATTCTTCGTTTTATTTCTGCTGAGGTGTTATTTTCAGAATTGATAGCAGAGCCGAGGTAGACAAAGTCCCTTACTACCTCAAAGTTATAACTGTCGATTGTGACGTTCTGTCCAATTCGTCGATGTTGCGTGTCCCTTTTGGTTGACAGCATATACTTGGTTTTGCCCTCGTTTACCGTTAAACCCATTTTGGCCGCTTCTGTTTCAATACTAGCGAACGCACCGGTTGGTTGGAATTTTACTTAACAAATAGGATTCAAATTGTCAAAATAGAAGACATCTGTTCTGAAAACATCAATGTTTCTTTTGGTGTCCCTCAGGGTAGCCACTTAGGACCATTAGGACCATCTATTATTTATTAAAGATATTCCGTCAGTTTTGTCGTCTTCATAATGTCTTTTATTTGCGGACGACCTGAAATTGTACCGCATGATTAAGTGTTTATCCAACTGTTATTTCCTTCATGAAGATTTATTTAGATTATCTAAATTGTGTAGTGTTAAATATCTTCATTTAAATCTATCTAAATGCCAAATTATGTCATGTTATAGACACACTTCCCCTATTTATTTCAGTTATGAATTAAATTCCATTAACTTGGAACGTGTCGAACGAAACAAGAATTTTGGAGTTACACTAAATACAAGACTTTCATTTTTACCCCATACAGATTATATGGTCAATAAGGCTAACCAAACGTTTGGGTTTATTAGAAGGAACACAAGAGATTTTATAGACCCTTATTTACTTAAGACTGTCTGCTGGTACGGTCGGTACTTGAGTATTGCAGCACAGTTTGGGATCCTTTTTATAAAAACTCTTGCTAAAGAATCGAAAAAATTCAAAGACAGTTTACCAGATACTTAATCTTTAAACTGAATTGGCGTACAGATATGCCCTCTTATAAATCAAGATTCTTGTTATTTGATATTACTATACTCGAGAATCAACGCACATGTTTATCTGTAATGTTTATTAGAGATATCCTTACGTTTCATATCAACGTAAAGATAACTGTATTTGTAATAGTATAATTATTTTTTCAAATTCCTCAAGAGATACTTTTAAAATGTAGGTATTAAATATTGTAAGCATGTAATCTATGTAGTATTATTTATCTGTAATTTATATTTATGATATCAATATTTGAATGTTACCCTTATTTACATGAATCTTTAATTAGTATTAAGTTTTTTTTTCTGTAAGAATGTTAATATGTATTAGCCTGTAAGGGAATAGATTCTCTGTTTGATAAAATATATAAATAAATAAATAAATAAATAATGCTGTACTGTGCGGTAGTATAGTGGCGCTAGCACGACCTGTTTTTAGAAAAGAAAATACAATTTCAATCAACTGATTTACAGTCGACGACAAAATGAAGTGGGATATTTCATGGATCAAATCCAATCACTGGACTACTTTGAATACAAAGAGATTATTTACTACATGTTCCAGGTTTTACCTATTTATCTCTTTTATTCATCTTTTCTTTTCCCCTGTTTCTCCTTTGGTTATCTATCATGTAACGGACAAAGCAATAAAACACAGTTTATTGCGGCCCTACAAGAATCTGGGGAATTCATTCCCATAGAAACCCTTTAAAAATTAGTAAAGAGAATTCTTAGACGACTTACTTCCATCATTAAGGCAAACGATGCACAAACCAAGTATTGTACATACAGAACTACAAACCGTTTGTAACGGATCGTTTGATACCCTATCCTTTTTTCCATACAGCCCTAATAAACTGGGTGTGGCATATTGGATTTTTTGCTCGAAGTACTACGATAACTTCGAACATTTTTAATCAAAACGCCCCAAAAAGTGGACGTGGCTTAAGATAATGTATGTATGGTGAATTGTAGTAGACAATCTAAATCTCTAAATATTTGGTCTAAAAAATTTTTCGATTTCATGTAAATTAGTGAAGTTATGAAAAAGTGGGCGTGGCAGTGGGCGGATTCTAAAAAAGTTTACGCTTGTACTGCTTCGCGTTTTCAAAAGTCCGAATATGAAATTTCGTTCTCCTAGCTCAAAATGAAATTCACAAAAAGTGGTGACATACACGCAGACATGGCTTAATCGACTTCGCTATTGATAATGATCACAAATATATGTACATACATATGTATATACTTTATTTGGCCTATCTCGATTATCTCTATGTTACAAACTATGTGTCACACTTAATATACCTTTATGATATCCTATCATCAGAGGAAAGTATAAAAATAACATTGTCCACTTCATTTTGTTCAATCGTCTAATTAGAAAACTTATATATTTATTCTAAACAAGAGGCATACAAAGCAGCACTGCAAAGAAGAACGTGGGCTGCTCGTGAGCTCTACGAACAGAAGAGACGGGAAGAACATCGGATCGGCTTCTGCGAAAGCAGAAAAGAGAGCACGAGAAGGGCGCGATCGACGATTTCACCCCAATTCTTCAACTTGTATATGGCACTCGAATCCGACTACAGTCGTATTTAGTTATTACAAAGTCCAGCTTTACGAGCAAACTCGTATGTACACGAAAACACGTTTGCATAACTGCAATCATACACCTTGTTTTTTTTTTTCTAAAATGTCGTATGCATACAAACCGAAGAATAGGAATTCAATTTTGATGCGATTCTAAATACGAGAGAAAATACGACTGACCATTTGACTTGAAGAATTGGAGTGATTGAGAGACTATACTTCAGTAAAAAGAACGTGTCAGGCCAACAAGACTAGTACGGAAGCCTGTAGAGATGAAGAAGGAAACCTCGTAGTAGAGTCACAGTCGGTGCTGAATATATGGAAAAAATTCTTGTGCAGACTGTATAACGGCGACGAAAACCAACATCCTGCTGTCAGGCAGAATGAACCATTCAATCCAGACGATAATAGTCAAAATTTCCGTCGACCTGACCAAAACGAAGTAAGGATAGCAATATCCAAACTTAAGTCCAACAAGGCTGCTGGACTTGACGACTTATCAGTCGAGCTTTTCAAAGCAGCTGGAAAAGAGCATACACCAAATCATTTCTATAATTTGGTCAGATGAGTGTACGTTTGCCCGATCCACAAGAAAGGAGACCATTTAAGAAGGTACCAGTCTCCTCAACATCGCGTACAAGATCCTATCTGCCACATTGTGTGAACGTCTGAAACCCTTCGTCAACAACTTGATTGGGCCCTATCGGTAGATCCTGATGAAAACTCAAGAAGTCTATATCGATCTTTCAGAGCCGTGTCTAGTTTTAGCATCCCCGCCTAACTCGTCGTATTGTGTAGAATGACGATGAAAAATTCTCGCTGCTCCATCAAGGTTGGTAACGATCTCGCCGATCTATTTGATGTCAAAAACGGTTTTAGACAAGGTGACGCGCTGTCATGTGACTTCTTTAACATAAACGTAAACGAAAGCACAGCCAAGTATATGCTGTCAACCAAAAGGGACACACAACATCGACGAATTGGACACAATCAACAGATATAACTTTGAGGCAGTAACGGACTTTGTCTACCTTGGCTCTGCTCTAAATTCTGAAAACAACACCTCAGCAGAAATAAAAACAAGAATGACTCTTGTCAATCGCTGTTTCTTTGTGCTGAGAAGGCAATTGAGTAGTAAAGCTCTATCCCTATTAAGACCTTGATCATCCCAATCCTCCTTTATGGCGCTAAAGAACGGACTTTATCGGATGAAGATATCCTGTCGTTGCGAAAGAAAAATTCTTCGTAAAATATTCGGTCCCGTTTGCGCAGACGGGCTTTGGAGAAGGAGATTCAATGACCAACTATACGAGCTGTACAGCGACATCGACCTAGTCAAAAAACTGCGCATCAGTCGTTTGAGATGGCAAGGACATGTAGAGCGACTGGACACCAGCGCTCAGGACCGTAGGGACTTGCCAGTGCGTAACTGGAGGCAGCTAGCTAAGAGGCTGGAGAGGCTTGTTGGTTGAGGCCCAGGTTCACCCCAACCTATAGCGCCACCTAAGTAAGAAAGCATATATTTATTTTAATGTTTCACTTTCATCATTATTTCCTTTCATTATTAGCTTAAATTTAATGTATTTTATCTAATACCAACCAATTTTTTGAATAAAATATTTTTAATAGAAACTGTGTTTTTTGACCGCTTACATAATTTTGTCCCCCACTGTGCACAAGCGCGCTACACCATTGTGGGCGCATTCTTATAGTGTACTGTTACAGGACGTACAACCGCCACTACTACTCACTACAGCCAAACCATTGTGTTCGGGCAAAAATGCGCCTTCTGACTACCTTACTCCCTGCACAGACTTTAGCCTCAACCTATATTCCAAATTCCCCTCGAGAGAGAGCTGGACACAGCAGCACAGGCAAAGTTAAATTTCGCCAGAATTTTGTTTTGGAATGCATGTGTAAAGTATTCCTCTCTCAATACCTCATGGGACCGCCTTAGTTGTACTCACATCTGCAATCACAATTGATCTCTTAGGATCAGGAAGGTGATGTCAAGTCTTTATTAATTTTAAGTTTGCATGAGCTCAATTCAAATTTCGCATTATAATCGGAAACTGAAAAATCTTAAGTTCTTAAAAGAAAACAAGAGCTAATTACAGCTAAAGGTGGTCTCAAGAGTCATTGGAATAGAAACCATTTTTGTACCATTTCGATACAAATTTAAAATTTTCTTTGATTTTATTTTATATTTTTTATGAAATAAAACAAATAAAAAAAAAACTTCAGAATATTATATATGTATGTACCTATACTTGCTTCATTAACACCATAAATTACGTACCTCTGTTCCCAATTTCACGTCTAAACAGTGGACAATACCGTTAACCTCGGCAACTAACGCAGCATCTTCTGTTAACATTGATGGAGTAGAAAAAAAAGGACTTAAACATTTCTTTTTCCACACGATGTGTCCAGAATAAAATGTCACGCACACAATTTCCCCACAAAGAGTGCATGCCAACAATGATTCTTTGTTGATCTGTAGAGGGGACGCAAAAATTCCTTTGCAACCAATCTGGATTCTCCATAAGGTCCTTTTTTCCTTAAATTTTAAATCAAAATTAGTTTGTTACATATTGTTAGTTTAAAATACTACCTTCAAATTAAGGCAGAGTAAATTCCCCTTAACTGAATAATTTCCAATCACAGTCAGATTTCCGTTTTGTAAAGGTCTTGCCTTAATCATTCCTCCACAATTGAATATCCAATTGATTTTTCCACACAGATAATCTACGACATATAAGTTTCCATCATAACAACCTACTGAAACTAAGCGATGATCTGCAAAACTAACTTGACATTCTATTCTATCCGGAAGAATGCATGTGGAAATTTCCCTACCAGACTTAGAGTGTAGAGTAGCCAATAAATGCGAATGAGAACCAACCATTACAACATCTCCATAACATGTGGGAGTCGCATCAACACATTTACCTGTATCATATTGCCATTTAACTTTTAGCAGTTCTTTCACATTCATAGTATTTAAACGTTTAGGACTCTGTACTCTCAAAAGAATAGGATTTATTTTACTGATGTACTCCAGTATCCTCGAAATCGATGTCGTTCCATTTAACAGCATTTCTAAAAGCCTTGATTCTGGATGTTGTAAGACATGCTCGATCTGTGTTGATAAGGCAAGTGCTTGGAATGATGTTCCACCTGCATTTAGAAAAGCAATATCCAGCGAAATTTTACTTTGTTTTGGGCTCTCATATTTCGCCGATGTATAACTATCTAAGTCCAGACAAAGAACATTTTTTATAAATCTTTCAAATATTTTAACGGCCGTGTTATTTGTACGGCTTGCATACGAGCACATAAGTTCCGTTTCCGAAATTTTTCCATGTAATGTAACTGGAAATCGGTCAACAAACTCTATATCATCGGGTTTTTCAAAATTCTTTAGTTTTGATAAAATTGTTCGTCGAATTTCTTTTTTCTTTTTGTTTAGATTTCGAAGAATAAAGCAAATCAACCTTATATTCACATCGTCAAAAACACAGCAAGTGTTTAGAACTCCATCTATCTGAAGGATTGTTTCCATTATTCGCCCTAGGTGTACGCGATGACCATAACGTTTTATCATACTAGATTTTCGACCCTCATAAAATATTGTTCCTTCAGATATATATCCAATGTCTCCAGTTGAACGATAAAGCATATCGGTTGAAAAAATTTCGGCCTGAGATTCATCGTCAATTATACACTTACGAGAAGCACTCCCGATTTGTATATCTCCGAAACCTTCGCATAAAGTCTCGTTTATGTCATTTACTAACCGTACGTGTGTTTCTGTGTCTATTGGAAGGCCTATAGAAATACATTTTTCAGATAGTGGGAGCTTTACTTCATGAAGTGTGCTCCAACAGGATACTTCAGTTATGCCATAAATATTAAATATTCGTGTGTTGCAATGATTTTCGCTAGTCCAGTTTGAGATTTCCTCAATGGATGGAAAGCGTTCTCCACCAAGAAGAAGGATTCTGTAAAAGATATATAATAATGAAAATGTTTTTTGTGAAGTAAAATAGAAAAATAAAAGCAATAGATATGAGTATGCAACGAAGATTCAAAAAGAATTCGAGAAGGTATTTGCTTATCACCCGGGGACCAGACACCCAACAGCTACCAAAATACATATACGTGTACACACAAAGAAAATGGAATACAAACTAAACGTCTACAAATGCATTTATTTTCAATAGCAAGCTCAAATTTAACATCCAGAAACCAAATAAAAAAAACCATTGCAACATTAAAAAATAATATGGGTAGAGTTACATGTGAGTAATTGAGTTTATCCACTGCAGGTGTAAAGAAATTCCGTACAACTAGGAGAATGAACCATAAATACTATAGTACAAATTCATAGTCAGATAAAATTCATTTTAAAAATATTTGAACACCTAGTTAAGTTAAAGTGGGTTTATAACTATTCATAGTTCTCATAAGGTCCTTACTAAGATAGATAACCATTTTAAACTTAATATGAGACAAACGTAAATGAAATGCGCTTTAACGCGTTGGCTGCCAGTGTATCACCGGTGACCACTGTAAGGGAATTATTGTAATTAGTAATAAGTATAAAAGAGGCAATTGGCGAATTAATTAATTAATTAAGAACAGTTATTCAGAAACAACGAGCTTTAATTGATCTACGAAAAACATTCAATCAAGATCTGGTTTCAAGTGCCGGCATTTTACATCATCAATCTTGTTTGTACAATAAGATATTCTAACATTTTAGTGACCCCGAAAAAAACTGTACATTGGTTCAGCATACGATGGAGTAATTGACTACCAGTCAATCTGGATTTGGGGCTGTGATTCAAAGAATTATCACTAATTACAAAAAGATGCATCAGTCCGCAAATCCACCCCAAACCACATCATCAAGAGACTGGAGCAACTCAATGCTGCATGGCAAGAGTTCGATAATAACTACAGTAGAATTAGTTCTCTATCCGAAGTCCAGCTAGATAATGACTACTTTACTTTGGATTACTAGGTACAGCACCATCAAGGAACTGTAGTACGAAAAACCAACTGTAGTACATAAATCTACAGCAGATCAAAGGGCTCAAAAATCTTCATCCACATTTCATCACCATCTACAGGACGATAAGCAGCTATTCCTGTAGCTGATCGATGACATGCAGTCATACATCGATTTGGTGGCAAGGGTTCTGCAAAATCGAGCGACTTTGGAAAAAGCAATTCTTTACGCTCAACACAGCGAAACCACAAAACAGGTAGTCGATCATGCAGCAATTTAACTGCCAAAAATGACAATACCGAAATTAGAAGGCGATCACCTGAAATGGCAAAATCAAACAAACAAAAATTCCTAAAAATGTCAACTGCTCAAAGGCTCAAATGGACTCAAAAACGAAATTTATGCGTAAATTATTTTAACCAGAGTTGAGCCACAACTTTTTTTCAATGTGTTATTTTATTTTAATCGTATAGATAATGAAGCATATGCGACTTGTGTTACCATATGGCAACGCTGGCACGATTCGGGTTAAGGCATTGGGCTCGTTCCAAAAATCAAGGACTAATATGTTAGACATTGCATTTGGAACGCAAAATTGACTAAGATGTTAGGTGACAGTTTCATAAGTCACAAATGGAATTTTTTAAATTTCCAGTTTCCATTTTCACTTTGGATTTTTTATGGATTGTGATAGTTTTCAGAATTAGGTGAAAAAACTAAGTTATTATTTATATTTATACTAGCGTTACCCCGTCCGCTTTGCTAGACGTTTCTTTTATTTGTTTGCTAAATTAGAAAACATTTCTTTTTTTCTTTCAAATGCATATATTGTAAGGCTCTGTGATAAACAATATTTTTGGTTTTTCCTTTATGTCCGAACAGAAACAAATCAGCAGATTTTCCTACACGTGAACAGGCTACATACAATTTTCTGCTGAAAAGGTAAACTATCTTAAGTTGACTTAAGTGTATTTCTTACATTTTATTGCACGGTGTTCTCTATTTCAACACGCGTAGGTGCATATATCCTATCCTCACGTTTGTATCAAATTTGTATCCCGATTTATTCAAAAAAGTTTTTCATCTCAAGTCCGAAAATTCATAAAAAAATTAAATAATTGTTGAGTTTTCTTGCTCTCCTGAAAAACTGTAAAAACAAACTTAAGATAGTTTACCTTTTCAGCAAAGAATTGTCCATGTGAGAAACAATTATTTTCCAAATTCAAACCACACGCTTGTAAAGATTGTCCCTGGGCTTTATTGATGGTCATTGCAAGCCAGTCGCACTGGAAACTGCAAACATTTCAATTCGAATGGCATGTCTGTTGGTATCATCGGTATACGTGGAATTAAAACGTCTTTACCTTTGAATTTCCCTTTTAAAATAGTGGCTTCAATAGAGTTGGTTATTACCGCAAGTCTTGTGCCATTTCACAATTTTGGTTGGTTGATATTACGAAGCATGATGATTTGTGCTCCAACTTTCAATTGCAATTTGTGCGGTGGCAGGCCTGGTAAATCCAATGAATTTAAAAATTCTGTGTGATAATTAACCACTTCATCTTCATTCATAATGGTATCGACTGACTTGAATGTGAAAACTTCTCCTGGTAACTTTTTTAAAATGGTCTTATTAATTTCTGTAACGTCTTTGTTTTTTGCCGCCATATGTAACTCTTTCGCTCAGCCAAACATGTGTCCTGTTGTAAAATGTTTGGAAAAACATTTCGAATCAATTCTTCTTTTGATTGAACTACATTGCAAAAATTGGTTGGTAACGTTATTAAGCCAGTTTCATTGACTATCGGCATTTTTCCATCTCCAATTTTCAACAACTGCTTTGAAAATTCATTGGCTGATGGATCATTTTGTAATTAAACACGCACATTTGTTGTTAATGTGAGTGTTCTCACATATCTCCACAGAGTGGATGACTTTAAACACGCATTAAGCTCATCAGCTGCGGTGGATCGAGTTACTGGCAAAGTTTGCCGGAAATCACCAGCTTATAATATTAAGGTGCCACCAAAAAGCTGTTGATTTCCTTTCATATCCTTCATTGTACGATTGAATGCCTCCAATGATCTCTTGTGGGCCATACATCCCACACGACAATTTCACACTGTTGCAACACTTTGGCCATTCCTGACGTTTTGGTAATATTACATGTTGGATTTTCGTTGAAGTTCATGTCCAAAGCCAACTTGAGCGCAAAATGTGCTGTTCTGCCGCCGTCCAACAACGTCACCGCGATTCCAGATGATGCGAGAGTTAATGCTATATTATTTTGCGAACGAATGGTGGCCAAAATTGTTGAAATAGGGAAAGTTTTTCCAGTGCCACCAGGCGCATCTAAGAAATACGTTCCACCACTTTTGTGTCATTGCTCGCATCAAGATGTCGTAAACATCATTTTGTTGTGCGTTTAATTTTGGAACATTTGTTAGAACAAATTGTATAATTTGTTGACAATTCAGATGGGTTCGATGGGCTACACGTTGCTATGATTATCGCAAATAGTGTACGAATCTGATGAGGCGGTGCAATAATTGTCAATTCAGCGAGCGTAGAATCCCAGTGAGCATCGTCCTCGAGCATATGTAAGCGACGGCATGCCTCACGATAAGTTGGGCAATCTAATCCATCTACTCTTTGCAAATGATGTTGGTCCACGAACGTTGATTAATAGAAGACGTAAATAAAAACACTCGTCATGTCTCGGATGTATTGTATAAAGTCTTCCTAATGCATCTGTTTGAAATACATTTTGATGACCTGGAACTGGCTTCCCTTGCTTGCGTCTTGCAAAAACTTTGGTCGATTTATTCCATGTGTAATACTGTGGGACTTCCGTGTATAATAATTGACTGGCAAATGCGTCACTTTTGCATAAAGCAAAAAAAGCTGTCAATGTAGTGACTGGTGGTGTAATTGCTCTTTGCAACGCAGTTTCACTTGTAAAATAAACACGTTAACCGTTTTCAAGATGGACAGATTAATGCACAATAGTTGGTGTTTGCATTTTCTTGAATGAAAAAGTAAATTTTTTTTTTAATTTTTTCTAATTGTTTTTCTGAATAGTTTAAAAGAAAAACCAAGTATATTGGTTGAAAATTACGGGAGTTATACGTAAACACACAAAATATCAATTCATTTTTATATAATTATATAAATTTATATTTAAATATATTTTGTTCATAAGCATGGTCTCGCATGACATATGTACATATTATATATAAAAATAATTGTTTATCTTGTCTTCGAACGTGCGTAACTTCTTCCACATTTGTAACAGTCAAAATTTCCCCGTGTGCGTAAGTAACGATATAATCAAACGTACATGGACACATTTCTCTCTTCTTCTCTTACGATCTGGTATAGGGGAAAGGAATACACAGTGTATATTGAGCTTCAGAAATTGAAATGAGGATATACTGCTTTCCTCTTTATTCGCTCTCGAATTTATGGCTCAGTGTTTAGGTAGATGTGCGTAGAGGTAATTACTCGAATTGCGCATTTTAAAATATTCCGTTGTAGTTTTCAGTCAATCGAAATAAAAAAATTAATACTCGAGAATGGAGAAAAGAAGTACAAAGAAAAGTTCAGACGCCGAAAAAACTGACTGCAAAACAAATTGACGAAATTGCGGCTTTGAAGGAGCAAAATGAGAATTTATGCAGAGAAGTCACAATTAACAGGTGCTCTCAAAGTAATACCGTGGAAGAACCCGTCACATCAGCAGCTTTACCCCAACATCCAATACGATTAACTCCAAGAAGAATTGGGATGATCGCTCAACATTTCTCTACGCAGGAGGAGCCCATAAGTGGTTGACTGCAAATCAATTTAAATTAAATGGGTGGGAAGAATTTAAATCAAGACTAGCGCCAGATTTTCCAAGCTTTATAGATGAGTCCGAAATAATATCTCAGTAAATGATGCATTGAAAAAAGTGAAGCGAAAGATATGAAAACAACGCTTACGATATACTGAATACAGGCAAAAAAGTTCATTTTGGTAACGACACCATCATTAAATATATTATTTCAGGACTCAGAGATCAAGAGCTTCGCAATTATCTTTCCATGTGTAACTGTACTAAAGTGACAGATCTTTTAATAAAAATTAAAACATACGAAACGGTTGAAACTCAACATGATGTCCGAGATAAATTCGAGCACAGGCAGACAAAACTACGATATGTCGAATACAAAGTGTTACAATTGTAACAAACTAGGACACATTGCTTATGAATGTAAGGTCGAACATCGACGAACTCCTTTAAGCAAGTACAATCATCCAGATGAAGCCCCTCGAAAACTGAGTCTGATACTTAATTCAGGGGATGATAGTGAACTTCTGAAAATCGTTACAGTAGATAGTAGGCCCATTAAAGCATATTGTATGTAGTTAAAAATGACTGACAAATGCAACCAAGCCAGATTAAAGAACGGATTTGGGTAGGGTTTAGCTCAAGCATTAGGAATAACGATAACAACCGAATATGCAGGTGAAGTCACCATACTTACTTACTTAGGTGGCGCTACAGTTCGGGTTGAACCTGGGCACAACTAACATGCCTCTCAACTTGTGCGCGCCACCTAAGGCGAGGTCTTCCTCTGCTGCGTTGTACCTCCGGGTGTGATTCGAAGACTCTTCGGGCTGGAGCACTGGTGTTCATTCGCTCTACATGTCCTAGCCATATCAAACGACTAATGCGCAGTTTTTTTACTAGGTCGATGTCGCTGTACAGCTCGTATAGTTCGTCGTTGAATCTTCTCCTCCAAAGCCCGTCAACGCAAACGGGACCGAAAATTTTTCTCTCGAAACGACCGAGGATATCTTCATCCGTTTTCGATAAAGTCCATGCTTCGGCTCCATAAAGGAGGACTGGTATGATCAAGGTCTTATGTAGAGTCTCCTTAGTTATTCGGATTAGGGACTTACTACTCACTTACCTTCTCAGCGAAAGAAACAGCGATTGGTAAGAGTTTTTGTTCGTTTTATTTCTGCCGAGGTGTTATTGTCAGAATTGATAGCAGAGCCAAGGTAGACAAAGTCCCTTTCTACCTCAAAGTTATAGCTGTTGATTGTGACGTTCTGTCCATTTCGTCGATGTTGCGTGTCCCTTCTGGTTGACAGCATACACTTGGTTTTGCCTCGCTTACCGCTAAACCCATTTTGGCAGATTCCGTTTCAATACTAGCGAACGGGTGACAGTCTGCTGTGTTCTTCCAATTATGTCGTCGTTGCACCATTAACAGGCCGCGTCCCACCGAACAACTAGCAGAAGCCCTAGACTGCTACAATTCAGATATCACCGCCATCCAGGAAGTGCGATGGGATGCCCCACGCAAAACGAGGATACAAAATGTGACATATACTACGGTGAATGCTATAGGTAGATATGGATTCGTCATACGCGGCGGCGATACTAATGCGGATATTCCAAATACCACAACTAGGAAGAACTACTGTGAGAAGATTTGAGGTCGAAGAGCTGCAATCGCAAGAGATCGCCAGAATCTTCGCCGAGCGCATATTCCGAAATTTCTCACGACTCCTATGCCAAGCCATCAGAAGTACCGCAACTGATGTGCTGGGTTTCACCCGACCACCACCAAGAAATCCCTAGTTTGACGAAAAGGGCCGGCAAGTACATGCAGACAAGAAGCATACAAAGCGGCGCTAGAAAAAAGGACTAGGGCTGCTCTTGAGCTCTCCACAACCCTATATAGTATCAATTAGAAGTGCTAAATCGTCGGTCTTACATACCGTAATATCCGTTCCAAGAAACGAGCTGTACTACAATTTCAAAAACTTACAGTACCACCTATGAAAAAAAAAACATTGGCATACCGAATGTTAATATTCCGTTTATGCATTTAGAACGTTCCATGACCAAAACCTTCGAACTCTTTCGAGAATGATGAATTTGGGTATACAACATACAACAACCAACTAGGAAGAGAGACACAGTTGATTTGAGCGATAGACACAATGAGTTGAATTTGTATGAGGTGAAATATTGTGATATTTATTGGATTTCGATTAAGATTGAATTGGTGTCTTAAATAAATGTGAAGTTTTAAACGAATTATAAAGCGGTAAAAAATAAAGAACTTGAGTATTTAATTAAGTTCAATAGAAAACTAGTTTGATTATTCGAGAAGATCGAAAAAGGTTAATCATATTCAGAATGGTTTTATTCTTCTAACTCTATGAGTTCGGCTTCGTCCGAAAGAGGTAAGACGACAAAGTTCAAATTTTCGGTTAAAAAAATGGTATTCAGTTGGACTCCATTTATCAATACATAATTTGAATAACTTAGTATGGTTTCATTAATAACTGTATATTACCTTATGGTAGTAGTTGTACACAAAATACTCTGTTGGATATTTCTCAAACCGAATAGACGAAACAATGACGGTGTCGTCTGTACTACAGATACACCGCGTAGTTTTTGTGGTTGCAATACATTTATTAATTTATGCGGTTCAGCTCGTATCGAAAGACTAGTAATAAGCACGGCAGCTCCGTTCCATAATGCCAAAAAATATTCCACTATAAAAGGATCAAACGTTATTGGCGACGACATAAATATAATATCATCAAAAGATATTTTTAAAATATTGCTGTTGGAAGATAAACATTTTTTTTTTTTTTAAATAACGTAAATAAGCACACAAACCTTAGCTCCTTTATATTTGGGGCAATACATGCATATGGGATTCGAACAAGTTTAGGATTACCAGTACTCCCCGAAGTTTTAATGCAATAGCACTCGTTCACCAGTTTATCTCCTTGGAATTCATTTTTCTCATCCATTAGTCGGTATATATAAAACACAGTATTTAGAATATTTTTCTGTCCAACTAACTTAGCCAGTCCGTTGTTCTCCGTGAGACATGTATGCGAAATAAAAAACGGTGAACAGAATTTTCTGGCTGTGTCCATGACCTCTTGGCAACAGGCATCATATGCGATCGGGCAGAACGAACATTCACTATTAAGAATGCTGAACAAATAATTTTAACAAATAAATTGGTTAACTAAGTTAAAAAAGTTGAATTTGTACCTCAAGAGAACTATGCATAGTTCAGGACAGTGATGGCATTGCAGGCTTATTCTAGTTTTCCTCACATCTATTTTCGTTAGAAAATCTACAAATTCTTGAGCTATGGCGATTACTTCGCCATACTTATAAATTTTTTCTTCGTTAGTAGTTAATCGATGTATTAAAAATTCCCTATTTTTAAATATTTTGATTTTATCTAAATCGAACAATTTTAAGTCCATTATCAAATGTAAACAAAAACAAGAAGTTTCAAGAAATGTCAGTTGTATTTCCAACCACAGATCACAGATTAAACCGATAGTCAACATATCATCCCTTTCCCATTAAAAACCTCAAACAGGCGAACCGTAATTCCTTTTCTATAGTCGTTTTTCTTTTTTAGTTCAGAGCAGAGCCTGAGTTGTCAAAAAAAATGTTTGTGTTTCTTTTTTAGTTCAGAGCGCTTAGAGCACTCGATTCGTGTTTCTTTTTTCGTTTAGAGCGTGCTCAGAGCGCGCTCTATCAGCTCAGCATGAATTGATTGAGCATCCTGAGCAAAACCCGAGCACAGTGAATTTGACGTTTAACAGGGGGTAAGGCAATGAGAAAACGAAATCGAAAACAATTGAAATGGAGTTCGAGGCTTTGTTTTTAATTAATTATTAGTAGTTAATAATTAAATGAAAACTTTATTTGTGTATAAACGCTATTTCAGTGTTTAAGAAGACAAAAAGCATGAATGGTCGATTAATTTTGCAGTCATATGACAGGTACTGCTCAATCGTATTTCTTAAATAAATCAGAGCGTTCAGAGCGCGCTCCGTTCAGAGCGCGCTCGACATGTTCAGGCTCTGTTCAGAGCTCTGTTCTGAACTAAAAAAGAAAAACGCCTTATATGTGAGTGCATGTGAATAATATATAATAACAGTCATCAGCTGATTGAATTTCCTTTACACGGTGTCTCCACGAGCAATTTTTCATAGCCTGCAACATGGCCACAGATTAATACATACCCCGTATATATGCAGGATTGAAAAGTCGAGTCGAAACTGAGTTGAGATTTCGACCTGGGTAGTTGCACACATCGAGTCGAGGGGTAGAGTCGAAATCGGTTTGAAATATAGTTGAACTGACAGATGGGCATTACCGCCATTCATTCTGAAACTATGACTGAAAAATATTATTAATGACCTGCATCACCCCTTAATAGCCAATCATCCGTTCGCCAACCAGACATGATTAAAACAAACTGGTTTTTCCTTTCTACAAAAGAAAAAAAAACCCAAACTGCAGTCATCTGTCAGTTCGACTCCTCGACCCAGGTAGTTGCACATATTTTCGACTCTACTCAGCAAAAATAGTGGAGTCGAGTCCAGTCGACTCGGTTTCGACTCGACCCACGTTTATGCGTAATTTGCATGCAAACTCACTAATACATTATTGCTCACCAACGGGAGCCACAACTGTCATATGTACGAAGCCATCTTGGACAATTAGTGTCAAAAATTGATAAATTGTGGAGGGGATGCTGTGTCCAATAAACAACTACCAAAAATATTCTTCGTTTCGTGGTGAATCTGTTAAAAGTACGTTACATTTAAAATAGTTAAATTCAAAATGTAACGTATGTTTCAAATCATTTATACTAAATAAAAAACCTAATAAAAACATACATACATATGTATCATATGTATACCACTTTGTTTTTTTTTTACAAATAAAAAGTAGATACGTTTAGTATATATTTTAGGTCAAATATGAAAAGAATATGTTTGATTAAAGGACATAT
Organism: Xylota sylvarum; assembly: GCA_905220385.1. Classification (NCBI taxonomy): domain Eukaryota; kingdom Metazoa; phylum Arthropoda; class Insecta; order Diptera; family Syrphidae; genus Xylota; species Xylota sylvarum. The sequence goes on along the minus strand of LR999957.1, from coordinate 61,185,714 downwards.
GTATGTGTTGAGATGGTGGACGCAAATTCTTGTGTTATCCTTAAACTGCATATCTTGTTGTCTTTCTATTTGTTTTATTCTCTTCCTTTTAATTTTGTATTCTGACTTAACCATCTACAGTTATTTTTTCATTAAAGATTAACAGAACGGAAGGTTTCGACCAGCCTTTTCATCGACACATAAAATTTGAGAACTAACAATTTATTCTCCTGTGAATAATTTATACACATATGTATATTGTACATATTAGTACTTTAAACCAAACATTTCTACAAATCAGTAAGCACGTAAGCAAAGAACAACCCAATCCAGTACGAAATTTCATACAAATTCTACATAACACAACAGAATACTAATTATTTAAATAAAATAATTAAAAATCTAAATATCCATTTCCAACAGTTTAGTAGTTACATTATACCAATTTGTTTAATTGTGTAAGACATATTTCATTTATTTATAAAAAAAAGATATTGTTTTAACATCCCAAACTCCCCACTGCACTTCCAAACACACCCGCAGCGACCCATTGCCTTTGTTTACATTATTTCAGCACAATTTCAGACTGCTATATTTCTTAAACAAAAAAAGTGCGACAACATGCGAAACGAAGAATATTTTTGGTAGACATACAGAAAAGCTACAATCCGTCTGAAACGGATCGTCTGATACCCTATCCTCCTCTCTATAAAGTGGGCGTGGCCAAACTGCATTTCGTACTCAAATATAGCTATAATGTCGAACGTTTGAGGATGTTACATGTAAAATTTTATCAAAATCGGTTTTTTGATGAAAACGCCCAAAAAAAGTGGTCGTGGCCAAAACTGTTCTATGGGTGAATTGTACCGAATCTGAATACCTAAATATTTGGACTTAACAAAAATTTTCGGTTTCATATAATTTAATGAAGTTATGAAAAAGTGGGCGTGGCAGTTTCCGGATTTCAAAACTTTTTACACTTGTACTGTATCTTTTTCTCAGAAGCCCAGATATTTTTTCTCATCGTCCTAGCTCAAAATTTCAGGCCCAACAAGCGGTGACATACGGACGGACGGACGGACGGACGGACGGTCATCGCTCAATCGATTTCGCTATTGATGCTGATCACGAATATATATACTTTATAGGGTCTATCTCGATTATTTCTCTATGTTACAAACTATGTGTCAAACTTAATATACCCTTAGGATAGGGTATAAAAACTAAATTAAAAGCTATACCTTAAAGCTAAGGATGAATAAGATTGAGTTTGAGGCTGGGAGTGTTGCGGTTAAACTCGAAGTGGATCAGGTTTAAGTTAACTTTTCGCAGCATACGGGAGATTGGTTCATTGTAGCCATATAAGGTGTGGTGGGTCGGAAGATAGAACAAACGGGGGCATCGTAAGTTACGTGGGTTGGTGTTGAAGAAAATTAAGTTGTAAAGAGATGCGCAATCGATGGAGCCTGAGAGCAGTCGATGAATGAAAAGAATGTCTGCAACATCTTTACGTTTCTCAAGTGAATTCAGATTGATAAGGTTAAGACGGTCTTGATAGGGAGGCAGGATAAGTGGGTCGTTCCAAGAAAGACCTCGAAGGGCAAACCGAAGAAAACGACGTTGAATGTTCTCGATTGACACATGTCCTTGCTGATAGGGGGACTACGCTTGACTGGCGTATTCAAGTAAAGGACGAACAAAGGTAATGTAGAGGGAAAGGTAATATCAGCGTGTGGTAATGCCCTCATTGCAACCTGTGACTGGGTTTCATCATCATCATACAGAGGGGTGTGCGCGAGGGAGCCTTCTGAGCGAACCTCCCGAAGACTGGCTAACGTCTGTCTACAAGGGATGGCACCTAGTCGTTGGACTAATCAGCAATTTATTTTTGAATCGTATTAATATTTATTTTGAAATTTAATTTCAAACCTTAGCTAACCTTAGCTACCTACTATAAATCAAGAGGTTTTACCCTTCTTAATCTCCTGATTATATTCTCAGTATTTAGTAGTTGTGTTACTTCTAAATTAACGTGATTGAGAAGTCTAATTCTATGTCTTTGAACAACTTTCTTAACTTCATCTTCAACCATTTCAATAACTAGATCTCTATGTAGATCGGCGTTTCGTATGTACCATGGTGCATTAACTATGTTTCGTAGTACTTTATTTTGGAAAGTTTGGATTTTCTGTAAATTTGTTTGGCATGTAAATACTTAAATTTACATATGTAGGTAATTTTTGTCAACGTGATTCGCACATAATATATGTATGTATATATCATTTCATTCTCTATTAATTTAGTAGAATTTTTATTCTTCCCGTCTACTGTCTTTTGGCAGGGCAAACCTAGAAATGCCATTATTTTTTTTTATTTTTGCAACCTATGTAATCACAAAATTTCATTTTGTTTTCAACGTTAGCAAACAAAAAACAAACAAAATGAGCAATCAAAGAAGTTCTCCAAAAATTAAAAAAAAAACATACAGAAAAGCTACAATCCGTCTGGAACGGATCGTATGATACCCTATCCTCCTTGCTATGTAGCCCTTATAAAGTGGGCTAGGTGATATTGCATTTTGTACTGAAATACGACGTTGAACGTTTGAGGATGTTAAACGTAAAATTTCATGAAAATCTGTTTTTTATCAAAACGCCCCCAAAAAGGGGGCGTGGCTAAAAGAGTTATGTGGATGAATTGTAGGAATTTAAAGGCCCAAATATTTGGTCTTAACAAAATTTTTCGGTTTCATATAATTTAGTTAAGTTATAAAAAAGTAGGCGTGGCAGTGGGCGGATTAAAAAAAATTTTACACTAGTATTGTATCTTTTTCTCTGAAGCCCAGATATGAAATTTCAGCGTCCCAGTTAAATATTTAAGTCCCAAAAATCGGTTTTGTGATGAAAACGCCCCCAAAAGTGGGCGTGGCAAAACTTTTGTATGGATGGATTGTAAGGAATCTAAATGCCTAAATATTTGGTCTTAACAAAATTTTTCGGTTTCATATAATTTAGTGAAGTTATGAAAAAGTGGGCGTGGCAGTGGCCGGATTTCAAAAATTTTTACACTTGTACTGTATCTTTTTCTCAGAAGCCCAGATATGAAATTTCATCGTCCTAGCTCAAAATTTTAGGCCCAAAAAGCGGTGACATACGGACGGACGGACGGACGCTCATCGCTCAATCGATTTCGCTATTGATGCTGATCACGAATATATATACTTTATAGGGTCTATCTCGATTATTTCTCTGTGTTACAAACTATGTGTCAAACTTAATATACCCTTAGGATAGGGTATAAACGTACAGAAAAGCTACAATCCATCTGGAACGGATCGTATGATACCCTATCCTCCTCTCTATAAAGTGGGCGTGGCCAAATTGCATTTTGTACTCATATATAGCTATAATGTCGAACGTTTGAGGATGTTACATGTAAAATTTTATCAAAATAGGTTTTTTTAGGATAACGCCCCCAAAAAGTGGGCGTGGCCAAAACTGTTCTATGGGTGAATTGTACGGAGTCTGAATACCTAAATATTTGGTCTTAACAAAATTTTTCGGTTTCATATAATTTAGTGAAGTTATGAAAAAGTGGGCGTGGCAGTGGCCGGATTTCAAAAATTTTTACACTTGTACTGTATCTTTTTCTCAGAAGCCCAGATATGAAATTTCATCGTCCTAGCTCAAAATTTTAGGCCCAAAAAGCGGTGACATACGGACGGACGGACGGACGCTCATCGCTCAATCGATTTCGCTATTGATGCTGATCACGAATATATATACTTTATAGGGTCTATCTCGATTATTTCTCTGTGTTACAAACTATGTGTCAAACTTAATATACCCTTAGGATAGGGTATAAACGTACAGAAAAGCTACAATCCATCTGGAACGGATCGTATGATACCCTATCCTCCTCTCTATAAAGTGGGCGTGGCCAAATTGCATTTTGTACTCATATATAGCTATAATGTCGAACGTTTGAGGATGTTACATGTAAAATTTTATCAAAATAGGTTTTTTTAGGATAACGCCCCCAAAAAGTGGGCGTGGCCAAAACTGTTCTATGGGTGAATTGTACGGAGTCTGAATACCTAAATATTTGGTCTTAACAAAATTTTTCGGTTTCATATAATTTAGTGAAGTTATGAAAAAGTGGGCGTGGCAGTGGCCGGATTTCAAAAATTTTTACACTTGTACTGTATCTTTTTCTCAGAAGCCCAGATATGAAATTTCATCGTCCTAGCTCAAAATTTTAGGCCCAAAAAGCGGTGACATACGGACGGACGGACGGACGCTCATCGCTCAATCGATTTCGCTATTGATGCTGATCACGAATATATATACTTTATAGGGTCTATCTCGATTATTTCTCTGTGTTACAAACTATGTGTCAAACTTAATATACCCTTAGGATAGGGTATAAACGTACAGAAAAGCTACAATCCATCTGGAACGGATCGTATGATACCCTATCCTCCTCTCTATAAAGTGGGCGTGGCCAAATTGCATTTTGTACTCAAATATAGCTATAATGTCGAACGTTTGAGGATGTTACATGTAAAATTTTATCAAAATAGGTTTTTTTAGGATAACGCCCCCAAAAAGTGGGCGTGGCCAAAACTGTTGTATGGGTGAATTGTAGGGAATCTAAATACCCAAATATTTGGTCTTAACAAAATTTTTCGGTTTCATATAATTTAGTGAAGTTATGAAAAAGCGGGCGTGGCAGTTTCCGGATTTCAAAAATTTTTACACTTGTACTGTATCTTTTTCTCAGAAGCCCAGATATTTTTTCTCATCGTCCTAGCTCAAAATTTCAGGCCCAACAAGCGGTGACATACGGACGGACGGACGGACGGACGGTCATCGCTCAATCGATTTCGCTATTGATGCTGATCACGAATATATATACTTTATAAGGTCTATCTCGATTATTTCTCTATGTTACAAACTATAGCCGTTTTGCTTTATACCCTATCCTAAGGGTATATTAAGTTTGACACATAGTTTGTTAAGACCAAATATTTAGGCATTCAGATTCCCTACAATCCACCCATACAAAAGTTTTGGCCACGCCCACTTTTTGGGGGCGTTATCATCAAAAAACCTATTTTGATAAAATTTTACATGTAACATCCTCAAACGTTCGACATTATAGCTATATTTGAGTACAATATGCAATTTGGCCATGTCCACTTTATAGAGAGGAGGATAGGGTATCATACGATCCGTTCCAGACGGATTGTAGCTTTTCTGTATGTTTTTTAGTTCAGAACAGAGCTCTGAACAGAGCCTGAACATGTCGAGCGCGCTCTGAACGGAGCGCGCTCTAAACGCTCTGATATATTTAAGAAACACGATTGAGCAGTAGATGTCATATGACTGCAAAATTAATCGACCATTCGTGCTTTTTGTCTTCTTAAACACTAAAATAGCGTTTATACACAAATAAAGTTTTCATTTAATTATTAACTACTAATAATTAATTAAAAACAAAGCCTCGAACTCCATTTCAATTGTTTTCGATTTCGTTTTCTCATTGCTTTACCCCCTGTCAAACGTCAAATTCACTGTGCTCGGGCTTTGCTCAGGATGTTCAATCAATTCATGCTGAGCTGATAGAGCGCGCTCTGAGCACGCTCTAAACGAAAAAAGAAACACGAATCGAGTGCTCTAAGCGCTCTAAACTAAAAAAGAAACACAAACATTTTTTTTGACAACTCGGGCTCTGCTCTGAACTAAAAAAGAAAAACGACTTATGTGTCAAACTTAATATACCCTTAGGATAGGGTATAAATATCCCGCATATTAGCAGAGCCAAACAATTTGGTGTAAACATGAAATAATTACAGTAGTACTCGTAACTGCCGCTCATCCTAACGTCGCTGCATCGTCATCGGTGTCACCTTCTATATGTAATTATTCAATGCTTATACAGATAGTCATCTCTTTCGACCCTCAAGCTAAAACGCACCAGGAAACAGCTGTTTTTCCCCACCGCTCTTTACGTGTATAGGTGCTTCAATGCAAATCAAATGGGACACATTCTTTGAATGATGGGGAACCCAAGGGCGCAGCCATCTTGGTGTCAAAAATTTACCACCAGGGAATTTTTTTTTTCCCATTCGTTATTATTTGAAATTGCAATTTGAAAGTGCTATAACTATTAAACGAAAGGGGTATGACAATATCTAATTGCAGCATTGAATTCGGTGCAATAAGATGAATCAATTAACATACACAACAATACTGTAGAGCTGAATTAATTTATAGTTATTCTGGTGAATTTCTCGGAACAAAACAAAAAGGAAATTTATCTCTCAATTTTCCAACACATGCAAAACGTAGTTCACACTAAAGGAAATTTAATCAGCTAATGCCTGTAATATATTATTCACATGCATTCACGGATAGAGAATCATGGTAATTCTTGTGTCGCGTATTTACACCGAATTATTACCTGTAATATGATTTGTTGTAATATGGTTTTTAATAAAAGTTAATCGTGTTAGATTATGTAAACACAATTTTTTTTAAATTCTTTATTAATATTCCTTTGTTTGCAAAGTTATTTATGTCTATTTGGAAATCAAAAAAAAAAAAAAAGGAGTAAATTTCTACTCTTTTTTCTGCGACGAATTTGTGTATAGCAAATTTGAGGAAACAGCATTATATTCTGTCATCTTCCTAACCTCCCAACAGAGACCTCCACAACGCGATATTTCGTTTTACAAATATTGCTTGCGTGCGTTGTGACAAATAATATTGTAAAGTACCTACCTCAGATTATATACTTATTATTATTCTGTGGTACCTATGAAGGACTCAACGGACGCACGCACGTACGCAACATTGAGATTTGGCATTAGCGGGCAGGGGATGACAAGTCGACTATCTGTATTAATCTGTGCTGTGATCTGTGGTTAGGGATTGAAGTGTGTTATATTTGTTTTGTTTTGTTGGTTTAGTCAGAGATAGATGATATATGTATTTCACAGATTATACATAAATATTATATATAATTGAAGTATGGTATGTGGTTTTAGTGCTCTAAACTAGAGTGGTTCAAAGCAGAAAAATATGCCTAAAGTAGTATCTCGCAGTATAGTTTGCTCCGATTCTAAGGACCAAGAGGAATACAATGATGAGAAACCTCTAAACATATATTACTGCCTTTGTGGAAAGTTGTCATTGATTTTGGGTAAACATTGCAAGATCAGTTAAAAGATTTGCTTACAATCATATTTTTAATTTACAGACTGCGCCATTGAGAAATTGCCTCTTAGAAAGACAGACGGGGCAAGAGTAATCGACGGAAATCTTCGAGCGCACAAACTAACTTATAACATTGGAGAAACGGTTTATATTCGGCGGGATGCAGGAGTGGAAAGACAATACAGACTACATGTAAGTACTAAAATATAAAAACATGCGGTGGAACACAGTTAGTCACAATTTTACTTTACCTGGACCGCCTGAAATTACCTCATATCCGAATATCCCGTTCGAATTTTGATAATACGTTCTTTTTTTTTTATTAGAAAACTTTTAGTTAATAACACAAGTTAATAAGACTAAAGTCAAGGGACTGAGTTTTGGCATTTCGTAGATTTTGGTACCATTTCATATACAGTACTAACGATAATGTGAATTAAAGCATGGGCAGTTTACATTTTTAGGGGTTCATGTTACTGTATACAAAAAAAAATCATTACATTTCATAGTTTTTGAGCTGATTTATCATTGCAACTGTTATAATACTCGCAATCGCTATTAGGGTATGACTATAGTTTCCGAGGCGCCAGGATCTGAAAGGGAAAATTTGAAGTTTTAAACGATATCTCCGGAACTAGGCGAAAAAGAGATTTTTGGCATTTAATATCTTGGTCTTAATAATAAGAATAACTTTATTAACAGGTAAATGAATTACAATGCTAATATTAAAATGTTAGCACTAGCTACCAGGACTTTCGGCTAGCATGAGATTAAAGATTAGGTGCATTATACATCATTTTGAACTTTTATGTAGTTCCGTTTTTATTTTGTAAATTTTATTTATATTTTGTTCAGAAAGAATCAAGTAGATTTGGTAAAAAAGTATATAAGTTAAGTTTTTTTAATATAGTTTTAACTGCGTTGCATTCGTAGTTTCATAGTTAAGATTGCGTTGACACTGTAGAGATGCCATTGTTGTGGTTCAGTTTTTGTCATAAGAAACTTGTGTGTTAAATTAGAGTGTCCTAAGCGGAGACGGGTGAATATTTTGATTTTTTTTTTAGAGAGATTGTTTGGGTAGATGGCTTGTTCAGCGTCCATATTTAGTGATGCATAATGGTGGGAGTATGATTTCCAGTCGCTTCTTCTTTTGTCGTAACAGTAACTTTATATTTGTCTTCTAGAGTCCTTGTTAGATTGGATGTAGAAGGAGAGTAGAGTTTCTGTTAATACCGTTTTAGCAACCCTATCCGCAGCTTCATTACCTATGTCCCGGTATCCACATGAGCTGTGTTTTGTTGTAAGTGGCTATGAGTTGGTCCTGGATAGTTTCCGCTATTACTGTTTGGTTTTTGGTGTTTTTAATGGCTTGGATTGTTGATAGGCTATCCGTGCATATTATTATTTTTTATTTTTCCTGGTTACTAACTCTAGGGCTTTGAGTACACCCATAGCTTCTGCTGTTAGGACTGAAGAGAAATCTGTTAGAAGACCGTTGGAGAGGGTGTTCCCGTTTTGATCAACAAAAGCGAAAACTGCTTCGGTACTGGTTTTGGAGTCGTCAGTTAAGATGAGGGTCCAGTTAGCTTGCTGTTCGGATTTGATGATTTCAAAGAACCGCTGTTGATACTCTGTATTCGAAGTGAATGTTTTAGGAAACGTGTTGAGATATTTATTGATGTAATCGTGGCTAAATGTCCGAGGTGGATGACGAGATTTTTTTTTCTGTTTTTCTGCTGCCAAGAGTTGACGCTGGCAATCGGTGATATGTACGGGAAGTGTAACTTCTGTATTAAGGTGGAAGTTGAATAACAGAATATTTTTGATGGGTGTACTTCTAAAGGCTCTAGTTTGTACGGCTGTGCGATAGGTTGGTCTTATAAGCTTGAGCGATGATTTTGCACATTTTTCATAAATGCTTAGCCCGTAGTCAATCTTGGCTAGAATAGTATATCTGATGATGTCCGTGAGAGAGTTAATGTGGCACCTGGTAGCTAGGTTATTCCTAAGAGTTGGACAATGTGTTTTAAAATTAATATTAGAATCAAATATTACACCTAGAATTTCTAAAGTAGAAACATTTAGTATAGTAACAAGGTTTGAGTTAAGGATTAATTGTTTTAAGCAGTATTATGCTTTTTTTCAAGCGAAATCTTTGCCGTTGTTGCAGTTGTAACTAATTCTTTGCATTTAGAGAACAGATTAGAGAACAGAATGAAATCGTCTGCATGCAAGGAGCGCTCGGTGGTTTTGTGTGTGAGAACAATCTCGCTTAGTTCGTCAAAAGCGATTATGAAAAGGACTATCGAGAGCAGACAACCTTGAGGTATGTCGTTTTCAAGTTTGTAGATAGATGAGTAGCAGTTGTTCGACTTGACCCGAAATTATCTGTGTGTTAAAAAGGCTTTAATATATCTGTACATTTTGGGCCCAATCTTCCATCGGATTAATTTTTGTGATAGGATATGGTTTCTAACTCTGTCAAACGTTTTTTCGAAATCAATTGACAAAATTGAAACGTGGCTTTTACTCGATAGGGTGATCTATCTTAAATAGTGCGTCCATGGTGGAGCGTCCATGCTACCTGGTTTGTATTAATTAAATTCCTTTGTTTAAGCAATCAGAGGAATCTTTTGCAAATAATTTTTTTCAAGTAATTTACCAGAACATGGCAGAAGTGAAATAGGGCGGTACCCGCAGATTTCAGTGGTGTTCTTGTTGGGTTTTAATATGGGAATAACAGATGCTGTTTTCCATGAGCAAACCAGGTGTCTTACCTTTGACTGAATTTAGGCAGGGTTCACACTCAATTGCATGAATGGGCGATTCCATGTCTTCAGCGGAAGGGTCGATTTAGTTGACTGGGGTGGAATTAGCCATTGTTAAGGACTTTAATTGGAGGAATGCGGATGAGAAATTGGTGTTGGAAGAATACTGGGACCAAGTTTTCGCAAAGTGTTGGCATATTTCAGATGGGCGGATTAAGATTTTTGAAACCGTGTTGATGGTTTTGATGCTTCTGGGGATGTAATTACCTAGTAAGAGCTTTCACATTGGCCCATAGTTTGTTGGAGCTAGGTCTAGGGTTGATGTTGGCTGTAAAACGCTCGAAAGCGAACATTTTTACAGCTTTTACTGTTTTCCTGAAGCGAACATTCGCTTTGCGGTTGGATATTAAATTGGAGTCGTTAGAATATTTTTTTAAATATTTCCAAGCAGTTTGCTTGCACTGTCGCAGTGCGTTTATTTCTTTAGACCAAGGAACCATTGACTTTTTCGGCTTAATTTTTGTCTGCGGGATGGCCAGATTAGTTGCTGCCTCTTTGTTAATGTTGGAGTATGATGTTGTGTGGATGTATGATGCTGTGGACCCATCGGCTCTGTCAGTTTAATACTTCGGTGTAGTTTTGACAAAACGGTTTCGGGTTCTAACTGTTATTGCTGTAAGAATAGGGTAGTGGTCGCTACCATGTACATAGGTCGGAGAGGATTGTCCATGAAGACTTGGGGAGGAGTTGGGGACAATTAAGGTAAGATCCAAATGGGTGCAGGTCCTGTGGATTAAAAAGTGGGTTGGTTGCCCAATATTTAGAACAACTAAACCTGAATTGTGAAGGAATTTTTCGATCTTTTGGCGGCGACTGTTGTTATGTATGCGTGGAGCGCTATTGGAGACTCCAGGAGTCAAGGTCATATTTCAGAAGAATTTTAGTTTGAAAGTCCCTCACAACGTCTTCCAGGTCTTTGTATGTAAATTTTTGTTCTGCTGAAATATAGACTGAGATGATGGTTACTTTCGTTTTCAGCTGTATTTTGACAGCTAATGCTGATATGCTGGAATTAATTTTAATAATGTTATGTGGGATTGATTTGTGCACGAGGAGGGTGATACCTTGTTTAGAAGACGTATTCGATTTTTTTTGAGAATTGTTTGGGAGGAGCGGGCTGAAAATCATAATTTATGTGGATTTCCTGCAAAGAGATGGTAGAAGGTTTGAAGTCGTTGAAGGGCAGTTGAAGGTCTTCATAGTTGTTAAAGTAACCATTGAGGTTCCACTGGAGAGCTTTTAGTTCGGGGTTTGTTGAGACCGGAGATTTTTGTAAAATATAATCTGAAGTATATTGAGAAAAATCCGGGAAGATTAAATGGGGGTGATCAGTGTCTTGACTCTGGAACTGATATTGAGGAATCTAATGGCTTGTCAATACAAGTTACCTACATGCCTACATGCCTTGGCTTGGATTTCTCAAGAGGTGTAAACGTTTTTTCAGTCCTGCAGACTGGGCTACGATTTATAAACTTACATTCGTCCGAAACTTGAATACAACTCACATTTTTGGGCAGGAGCTTCCATAACATGTTTGAGCTTATTAGATCGTGTCCAGCGTCAGGCACGTAAATTGATCAGTAACCTATCAATTTGCAACCAAATTCTTTCGCTAATGCATCGTCGGAATGTGGGATGCTTATCGGTCCTGTACCGATATTTCCACCATAATTGTTCGGACAAAATCTATAGTTGTGTCCCGTCTGTCAGTCAGTTTAGTCGTACTACACGAGCGGCCTCTTTTGCACATCCCTATTTTTTGAAACCTATTTTTGGTCGTACAGTTAAATTCAGGATCTCGTTCTTTAGCCATTCAACACGCATGTGGAATGACTTGCCGTCCTCAATATTTCCAACGAATTATGATTTACAAAGATTTAAAGTCAACGCGCATCGTCACCTAACTCTCTTTCCTTTTTCTACCAACTTCTAACTTTCGTATACCCTTTCCTTTCACTCCATCACTGGGTTTATAATATTAAAGGACTTTAGTCCTAAGTGAAGAAAAACATTTAAAAAACATACAGAAAAGCAACAATCCGTCTGGACCGGATCGTATGATACCCTATCCTCCTCTCTATAAAGTGGGCGTGGCCAAATTGCATTTTGTACTCAAATATAGCTATAATGTCGAACGTTTGAGGATGTTACATGTAAAATTTTATCAAAATAGGTTTTTTTTATGATAACGCCCCCAAAAAGTGGGCGTGGCCAAAACTGTTCTATGGGTGAATTGTAGGGAATCTAAATACCCAAATATTTGGTCTTAACAAAATTTTTCGGTTTCATATAATTTAGTGAAGTTATAAAAAAGTAGGGTTGGCAGTGGGCTAAGCAGCGAGAAATACTTTCCCAGTTCAGTGGTGTGTTATTCCCTATAATTTTGTTCCTGATTACGCTCAAAATTCCAAAGTACTTGGGAGTTCCTTTGGAGCCTTCGTAAAGACGTAATATCCTATCTACGCTCTTTTTCCAAAAGCTAAACTCTCCGGGCTGCCCAGAATTCTCTAAGACAACGGACAACGTCAGGCACTTTGTCGAGATCGACTAGGTTGCCTCTATATTGGGCATCGATAGTTTGATCGATTCCGGAAGATAGGTCTCCGTATATACTACTTAAGGACGATTTGAAAATATTACACTAATGAAAGCTACCTTAAACCTAATGCGACAGAGGCTACGATACGTTTTCTAAGAAATGATGTGGACATTTCATTTGGATTCTATTTGCAGGTGTTCACTGTTGACTTCAGATCAAGTGCACGGTCATCCGTCGGTTGCATAATCTATTCCGCTGAATTCGATGTTCGCTGCGTGGGAAATGGATGGTGATGATGTTCACGACGTGCATAACAGGTATCTGCCGTTGGAGAATGAATGATGAAATTGCCCCAGCTAGGTTAACTTGTATATAGTTTGCCTGAAGGCCGTCTACTAGATTGACAATTTAAAATTTTAGTTTTATTTATTGTGTTGAAATTTCATTTTCTAAAAATTTTCTTCTATTATGCAGTTTCTGTAGCGCAGTGCATTTACAGCGTAGTTGTAACCTCCCTCCTCGGTTCCCGTCTAGTATATTTAAAGTTTCTCCTTTAGAATGGAGTTCTCTCCTCGCGTTCTTTGAGATTGCAAATGTTGCACAAAATTGGTAGATCTGGGCGATGCGGTACAAAATTCAATTCAACCAGCTGGCTTCTTATTTTGAAAATAGTGCTCAGCTTTTCTGTTGAAATGTTATCCAGATAATATGTCTCGTCATGTAAGTCATGGTTCAATTTGCTATAATATTGGCGGTATAGCAATTATCGTGCCTCATTTACATATTTGTCATAAATTTAATGTCCTGTCTTCTCCAGCAATGTAAGATATTAAATTTTCGTTTTAATGAAGTCGACTGTTCATTAGGTGTAACTTGTAGGTCAAAATCACAATCAGACGCTAGGGCCATCCATTTTTCCACGCATGTCTCCTCGTACTGTACGAGAAAGCACTAATTTTGGTAACCGTTCTTGTTTCATCTCCATTACTCGTACTATATAATCCAGATGAAGCTTTAAAGCAACACAAACATGTATTTTGGAGAACTGCTGAAATCTAAAAACTCGCCTGATGAAGTATCGCAGGAACTTCTCTACGTTTTCGAAGGAGCTGCATAGAAAAGGATGGAGGTTGCAGTAGCACGGAAAAGTTTTTGTTTCGCGCTGTGAGATATATGTTCGTTGTTGATAGATATATGCAGATGATCGGAAGAACAGCGTGATATCAGTAGTACTTTTTGTGACCATTGAGACGGAAGCGGGTAAGATGGGTTTAACCATTAATGAGCGTATAACAAAGTATATGCTGTCAACAAAATAGGACATATAAAACCGACGCCTCGGACAGAACGTTATCCTCGACAGATACACATATGTTTGAGGTAGTTTAAGAATTTGTTTACCTAGGATCCGCTATAAACTCTGACGACATCAGCGGTGAAATCACACGAAGATTAACACTTGCCAATCGGTGTTTCTTTCGGCTAAGAAGGCAATTGTGTAGCAAAGTCCATAGACGGAGAGTGGAGAAGAACATACAACCATGAGCTGTACGAGCTATATAGCGACCTCGTTCTAGTCAGAGGAGGTCAAATACAACGACTAAGATGGCTAGATCATGTAGAGCGGATGGACAACAATGCTCCGGCTCGGAGAGTCTTCGAATCCACCCCAGAGAGTCGACGCAGTAATGGGAGACGTAAGGTGACGCACTCAAGTGGAAAGGGACATCTACCAACTTGGTGTGAAAAAACTGGAGGCAGCGGGTTAAAGATCGAGCTGACTGGAGAGGTTTGTTGGTTGAACCGCAACGCCACCGCGGACTGCAACGCCACCAAAGTACATACACATATATGTATGTACATACAATTTCCGTTTTATACCGGGTGACACAAAAAGCCTGAAAGGAATCATATAATGACCTATTCTTTTTTTTTTGCATCAAGCCTAATAAAGTACACTACTTCTGTCTTTGAATTGAGTTACAATAATAACTTCGAACGTACATGTATGTATGTATGTATAGATGTCAATTGCAAAATATCATCAATGGTGTAAATTGTAGATAATTTAAATGCCTATAAATTTTGTTCAATGAATTTTTTTTATCGACATTTTTGAAGTGTTGGCTGTGAGTATTTCAAAAATACTTAGACTTGCTCTTCTTCAGCTTCCAGATATTGAATTTCATCTTCCAAGCTAATAAATTTAAGGACAAAGAAGAGGCATTTCAAGACATCAGTTCTGTATCAATTTTTGTTTTATTTAGTGATAGTTGATAGTTTGCTGTTTTTGTGCTTGTTTTATTAAATTTAACAATATACGAAAAAATTCTCATTTACTGTAAATACCATACAAATTTATTTCTTACAGTGTAAATCATGTAATCTTCCTGTCTACTACCGTCACGTTCCTGATTCAAATGTTACGTTCATAATAAAAAGGTCATTGGTGAAGAGTAAAAATGAAACCAAAATACGGTCAGTTAAAAGAACAGAAGATGTTCTTACAGATAACACAGGCGCATCAACTTCTCAAAAAGTTATGGTAACACGTCACACAAAAAACATGGGTAAATTCAGTTCAGTTACTGTATCCACCATTGATGAAGAAGAAGATGAAATTGAAGCGGTAAACGAAAGGCAATCATAAGTAGAAATTATTTTTTATCATATATGTATTTGCAGAGGGAAATCGCCGACAGCTACGCAAATAACGCCAGGATAATCGAAAAGCAGCTACTGAGAAAAGGCGGTAAACTTACAGACGTTGGGGTTAGAAGCAAGACCAATGATGACATTCCGGCTAAAAAACCGCGCGGAACTTTATTAGATATTTAATATATGTATATTACTTTATTTACAGCTTAGTTCTAGTTAATGATAATATACTTTTTGCAAAAGGAACTGAATCCACATGACTTTTAAAAAATTTAATGTCTATTATGCATTTTCTTTTTAAATTAATTTTAGCAATTTTCTTCTAGGTTTAGGTCTCGGTAAGTAGAAAAGAAGCTTCTTCTTCATCACACTCAGGTGTACGTAGACCCATTGTGATTCCCATTGAGGTTTACTCCAGTTGTCTTGGTCTGGAGTGGTTTTCTGATCCACTTTTTCTTAGAGGTCGCAGATTGGAATACATAGTGATTTATCAGCTCGTTGAGGTTCGACGGCAGAACTCTCTCCCTAACTTGTCAGCGATTTTGTTACCCACGACTACCCCTGTGACCGGATACCCGGCAGAGTTGTCCTGCGAGTTGTACTGCTCTTAACACGTTTCGATTTTATTTGTACGCCAAATATTGTGTTATTGAGGCTCGATTGGCGGCTTTTGTCACTGTTAGAACCTAAGGTCTAGGAGCCTGATCGAGCTGCGAATGCTTAGCGCTTCCGAGACAAATGAGGAAACGCTGGATATACTTCTGAGCACCCACTTTCCCGGATGTACATCAATGTCTGGAGATGGTCTACCCACTCCAAAGACGACATCGGGAATAAGCGCGGAAAAGGTGGGTAATATAATAGATGAAGACAAGATAGCTTGGGCAATTAAGTCATTTGCTCCATATAAGGCTCCAGGAATGGATAACATTCGACCTTTGATGTTGCAAAAGTCAGTGGATATTGCTATTCCATGGCTCAAGCGCGTCTTCACGGGATGCCTTAAGCTAGGATATGTTCCTAAACTATGGCGGGTTGTGCTTGTTGTATTTATTCCCAAAGCGGGAAAAGCAAGCCCCACAAATGCTAAAGACTTGATGCCTATCAGTCTGTCGTCTTTTATGCTAACAACACGAACGTTTAATAGATGTATATATAAGAAATGTGATTGGTGACAACTATCTATCCGAATCACAACACGGTCGTATCAAGCATAGAAAGATCCCTCCACTTCAAGGAATTCACTCTTGGGCGTTCCTATATTCCAAACTAAATTGGAAGGATAACACTGCTGAACGCGTCAAAAAAGCAAGCGTAGCTTTCTATTCTTGCAAAAAGGCATTCAGTAACACGTGGGGTTTTAAGCCAGCTGTGGTGTACTGGATATACACAGCGGTCGTAAGACCCATCCTTACATATGGTGGTATGGTGGACGGTACTGGAGAAGAAATACCAGCTTTCTAACCTCACCAAAAACCAGAGGGCAGCGTGCATAGGAGTCATGGGATCAATGAAGACAACACCTACAGCGGCAATGGAAACCATGCTTAGTTTCATTCCGCTTGATATAGGTATACTGTGGCAGTCTGGCAGCTAAAACCGCTGTAAGACTGAGGGAAGGGTGAATGTGGTCATCGAGGGGAACTACCAGCTGTTTGTTAGAAACTGATCTTATGAATCCCACGCTAGCATTTGAAAGGAGATTCGGTATAAGAATTCCTGACAGAATGTACTGGAAGTGCCGAAGAACCACGAAGAAGAAGGAGCTGGCTATCTATACCGACGGTTCTAAGATGGACGTTGGCACAGGAGCCGGAGTTTATTGTGAAGCCTTAGGAATAAACAACTCCTTTAGAATAAACGATGATTGCAGCGTCTTTCAGGCCGAAGTCACAGCCATCATACAGGCTGCTAAGATTATAAGCGAGAGCAATATCGTTGGCAGAACGATTACTGTGTATGTAAACAGCCAGCAGCTGTTAAGGCTCTGGACTCTGCTATAATCAGATCAAGGCTTGTGAAGATCTGCAAATCGCTCTTGAATGAGATATCTAGAGCTAATGCGGTGACCTTCTGTTGGGTGCCAGGGCATATGGATATGGTAGGAAACGAAACGGCTGACGAACTTGCTAGAAAAGGGTCGGCGCTGCACTTATCGCGTTTTGTAGTAACGCCAATCAGTTCCTTAAGGAAGAAAATAGAGGATGCAGCCATCGGTCAAGCAAATAGTCGCTGGGTTCATCTGGAAACATGCGCAACAGCCAGGGCCCTATGGCCGGGCATCAGCAAGAAGAGATAAACTTCTCTGGTGAAACTGAGTTGTTATAAAGCACGAGTAGTTTCAGGGATAATTACTGGTCATTGTGCCATTGGCGTCCACGCGGAGCGACTAGGTGTACTACAAAATGACTTCTGTAGAAGTTGCAGGAACGAAGAAGAAATTGAGTGAGTTCATCACCTGCTGTGCGACTGTCCTGCCCTATCCGCCAGAAGAATGAGGACTCTTGGCAGTTACTTCTTCTTGGATTTGGATGACTTGGGTAACGTATAGCTGACGGACCTCCTGAGATTCATATCATTATCTGGGCGGTTCCAATAGCGGACTTTATAGGTTTCCAGGGTTAAATGATTGGGCACAATGGAACCGAACTGTGCTCTAAGTGAGCAGTGATACTGTCACAAGGCACCCATTTACCTAACCTAACCTAAACTCGAGTTACAGCAGTAGGTTGTCGCCTGTAACGTTTGTTTCAGTAAATTTCCTTACAATTTGGTCATGACCGGTTGGACTTGATTTTCAGTCGTTGCATTGGTTGTGATAACGCTTTTTGTCGCAGATTCTTGCATGTACAGGTCTATAGGCAGCGAGTTAAGAATTGTTTCCAGTCCTTCTATTGGAATTGTTCTCATGGCGCCAGTTGTGCTGATACATGCTAGTCTTTGTATTCGTGTCATTGAGTTGAGGTTATTTACTTTGTTGTCGGTTTATCACCGGACTAAGTTGCCGTAGGTAAGTATTGGTCTAACGATCGCTGTGTACATCCATAGAACTATTTTAGGATTTGGTCCTCAATTTCTCCCGAAGATAAGGTTGCAGGCGTGTAAAGCGATTGCGGCCTTTTTTACTCTTTCCTCTGTGTTGAATCTGCAGTTTAATTTTTTTTTCAGGTTTCATCCTAGATATATTGCCTTATCCTTTCGTTGACAATTAAGTTCGATAGCAGTTTCGCACCATTCTTGGCGGATTCGAATATGTGGTCATTCCAACGAAGATGGTTGTTAACACACATACCGAGAATGGAAAGTTTTTCGGTTTCGACGATGCAGGTGCCATTCATTGATAATGGCAAAAGGTTAAGGTTACGCTTGAGCGACAGGTGACAGCATTGGGTTTTTGAAGCATTAAATTCCACTCTGTTGTTTTAAACCCCATTTAATTATACTGTCAAGATCGGAATTTAATGAGCTTAACATACGCTGCCGCTCCAGTTCTACGGCCGAAGAGCAGGGACGTGAGTCTGGGAAAGATTATGAGAAGCTGAGGGTGCTGTCGTCAGCGAAGGAATGTATTGGATTAGAAGTAGCAGACAAGAGATCATTTATGAAGTTAAGAAAGAGAGTCGGAGACAAAACGGAGCTTTGGACAGACTTGAAGCCGTTCAAAAGTACTTGAATTGAACGTTCCGAAAGGTAGTTTGTAATCCATTGAAGAAGAGATTCATTGATGCCAAATGCATGCATTTTCGACAAAAGAGCTTGATGCTTAACTCTGTCAAATGCCTTTGAAATATTAAGCGCAACAATCTAACATTCACCAGAATGATGCAGAGAGTGGTTCCACTTTTCGGTGAGATATATCATCAAATCACCAGTAGACCTTTTGCTACAAAAACCATACTGACTGTCATTGAGGAGCTTCCGTGATGCAAGATATTTCATAAGCTGACGATTTATCAGAGTGTTCATGACCTTGGAAAGAAGTGACGTAAGTGCAATAGGTCGATAGTTGGAGGGAAAAGAAGATTCGCCTTTTTTAGGGACGGGCTGGACAAATGCTGTTTTCCATCTACTCGGGAAGAGTCCAGAAGAGCAGGATAGATGAAAAGGCTTACGCAGTGGTTTTGCCAGCGTGGAAGAACACCACTTCAGAATAATGGGTGAGATACCATCTGGACCAGCGGATTTGTTTATGTTAAGATCTTTAAGTACTCTTGCTACTGTACGAGTGCGAAAGTGGATTTGTCCCATAGAATATTCGACGCGCAAGGGGGAGGCAAAGCACAATCTGGGAGTGTGGAGTTCGCAGCGAATAGGGCTGCAAGCAGATTGGCCTTGTCCAAAGAGCTGCCAGCTGGAGTGTCGTTGTGAACTAGCGTTGGGGTGGAAAATGAGGTACAATTTTTTATGTTTTTAACGAATGACCAAAAATTTCTGCTACCTTTGGGACAGTGTAGAATCTTTTGTCTCAATTTTTGGTCAAAGGAGAATTTTACACGGCGAATTAGAGCATTGCAATCATTTCTGGCTCGTTTAAATATTTTTCGATTTTCCACTGTAGGGTTGGCCTTAAAAGACCGAAATCTTACCTCCCTCAACCTGATAGCCTCTTTGCAGCTCGAGTCGTACCACGGGTTTTCCTTTGGCTTGATAGTCTTGTGTGTGGAATAAAGGATTTCATGAAAATAGTGTTCGTAATCGTATCGGCGGCGGCGTCCACGTCGTTATCGAGGAAGCATAACGGCTAGTTAAAACTCCTAAAGAAGCTGTTCATGCCGTTCCAGTTGGCTTTCTCGTACTGTCAAACTAATCTTTAGGAGCTTTTTCTTTAACTTTGTGGTTGAGGTACGAGAAATTAGCCAATACAACAAAGTGGTCTGACGAACCTGGAGGCGATAATACATTTATGGTGTATTTATCGGGGTGGGAGCTAAGGAACAAGTCCAGAGTAGTGGCGGTATGACTGTCAATGTCGGGTAGCCGTGTGGGTTCATTCACAAGCTGGGTCAAATTATTTACCTCAGCAAAGATTTCAACATATCTTCCTTCGGGTGTTGTCTGTCCAGAATGTCAAAGCCAACTAGAATTGTGTATATTGAAATCGCTCGCAATGACGATCTCAGTATGAGGGTAATGGGAAACAATTCTTAAGATGGAGTCAGACAGCACATCGAACTCATTACAAGTAGAATTGCTGTCAAAGTTGGGGCTTCTATAAACAGTAGTGGATAATTTGCCTGCGGACGCTGAATTTTAGCCACATGAAGTTGAATTCCGGATTGGAACAGGAGCCATATTATGGTTGAATTTGGTAGGCTACATCACTACGGATATAAATGGCGAGACTGCGGTGAGAGAAGAATAAAGGCACCAGCCTATATCCAGGACGGTTCAAATCTGAATAATCAGAATTCACGCCTACCTGTGTTTCACCCAGTGCCAAATCAGCTAGCCTGTATTTACAGACGTGGACGTACGCGGCAAAGTGATTCTTCCTCAGCCCACGAATGTTACTTACATCCACTCTAAAATTCCCTAACATTATAAAAGACAAACACAAAAAACACAAACCCCGACGCTACTAAGCAGCGCTGTGATGTGTAAATCTTACGTTAGTTTCCCAAAACAAATTGCCGTAGGTGTTATGCCTGTACGACAATATGATTTGGTCCACCAACAAAATAAACACCCACAGCCCGCTATTCGTTCGGTGCTACTTTGCCTTAAGCATTGCATCGACCGCATGAGAAAAAAAAACATACGGCAGGTGCAATGACTAAGATCCAGTGCATAAATGAACCATACCTAGATATTGTTAATTTATGATCCAGTGGCAGTCACAAGAGATGGAGAGGAGAGGGGGGATGACCTGGCTGGCACTCACACTTTTTTTTTTTCTGTGCACTTCACTGCACTGAATAACGTTGTGCGCGAGTTAAATGTTCACTTCAATTCACTTCAATATTTAGAAATAAAACACTTTTTTTGTGGAACTTTCGAATTAGGTATTCTTTTATTTATTTTGTTTAATATGAATACATAGGTCAAGTTCAACTTGATGCTCTCTCAGAATATTCGAATTACTGGTTGAATTGGCGACATTGGCGAGGTGTTGTTATTTGCCTTTTTCGCTGACGGTTCACTTCCGTTTGATGTGGAATGATGACCGCTGTTGAAACTATGTACCTATTGTAACCATATATTCATTATCTTCATCTATTTCTAAATAGTCTTTGTTAGGCAGCGGTGTGATAAGTTTTGAATCTGTTTTAATATAGTTCTTAGGTATTTTAATAGCAATAACTAAAGACTGATTTTTATATTTTAATATTCCTACTTTAATTAATTTTAACTTATTGAAATCTATATCACACAATTTTATTTTTTCTGCCGTCAAAATACTCGGATGGATTAAATTGTTTTTGGCTGAGGCAATATTATCTTGGATTTGGTCAACCTTGTTTTCGAAATATTGTAATTTTAACATTTGACCTAAATATATTGAATGTCTTTTAATTTGATCATTTTCTTGTTTAATTAATTGAAGTACATGTAATGTCTGATTTCTGTCTTCTTCTATTGCCACTCTAAGTATATTAATTGAATCATTGAAATGTGTATTAATTGAAATTTGTTTATATAAATTTGTAATGGCGTTATGATTATTCTTTTCATTTACATCTAATTTCTCTAATATCTCTTGCCTATCATTGTCGTCCATTGTTCCGAACAACCACTTATGCAGAGTTCCTACGAAATTTATCAATCGATGAAATTTTAGACCAAATATTTAAAATAACTTCATTTAGTAGTTCCTTATTGTCTATATCTAACTTTGCAATTTTAGTTTCGGGGAGAGTACGATAACTTTGGCGCCAAAAATTGATAACGGTTTTTTGTAGAGGGGAGGTAGGGGGAATTTTAGAAAAAAATTACTTAAAATGAAAAAAAAATTATTAAAACACAAGGGCAACACTTACAAAGAAGCACTATACCGGTGAAAGCCAGAAACCTGTTCTTTAATATTAAATTTAAACTAAATTATTTACGTCAATAGTTTTTGAAAAATTCGCATGCAAACTCAAAATTTTGATAAAAAAAATGAAAAAAAAAGTTTAGACCAATTTTTTTCAAAATTGTGAAATGAAGTGCTAGATTGGCTTTTTGTGGTCAATGCCTATATCAATTCTGAATCGAACATAAAAAACCGAATGGTTTTATGTCTTCTAGTTTTTGAGAAAATTGAAAATTACTAAAACTACCTTCTTATGAGATTTTTGTTTTTTGGTACAAAATGATATTACTTTGAAGGTTAATGATGTAAAGTACAGCAAATCATTTAGCGTTACACAGAATGTACCATGAGGAGGTAGACTTGCATTGAATTCCGCGTCCCAGTCATTCAGTTTGTGAATATCACTATTTTCTCAAACTCCTCATAGTAAAAGTTTTCGGGCGTCCCATATAAAGCGACATTAGACCAATTTGGCTTTATGTGACTTACATATATGCATAAACAGTACAATATGCAACTGCAACCCCCCTGCTTGGGATCATTGTTGGATTTAGAGTAGGTACGATGTTGGCTGTATGCACAGTTTCTTTATATCCATGTAACTTTGCATATACCATCCTTGCACCTACCCAAATTCCTACAGTGACTCCAAGCAGGGGGGTTGCATAAATCCAATTTGGTCTAATGTCGCTTTATCAAAGTGGAAACATTTGCTTTGGCATTATTTCACAAACAATGATCGGCTTTATTTCACTTTATGGAAGTGCAATAAGGCCGAATTTCAAAAGTTGGATTCCAACTTGGGAAATTCGGCCTAATTTCGCTTCCATAAATTGAAATAAAGCCGAATATATTAGTAATATATTCACGGCACCGCCAAAAAACAAAACAAAAATAGTAATGTTCAATTTTCTCAAAAACTAGAAGACATAAAACCATTCGGTTTTTTATGTTCGATTCAGAATTGATATAGGCATTGACCACAAAAAGCCAATTTAGCACTTCATTGCACAATTTTGAAAAAAATTGGTCTAAACTTTTTTTTTTATCAAAATTTTGAATTTGCATGTGAATTTTTCAAAAACTATTGACATAAATAATTTACTTTAAATTTAAGATTAAAGAACCCGTTTCTGGCTTTCAAAACCGGTATAGAACTTCATTGTAAGTGTTGCCGTTGTTTTTTAATAATTTTTTTTTTCATTTGAAGTAATTTTTTTCTAAAATTCCTCCTACCTCCTAAACGGGACGAGATAGACCCCGCCTCCAATAGTAAAAAATGCTTGTTTTTGACACCTCTACAAAAAACCGTTATCAATTTTTGGCGCCAAAGTTATCGTACTCTTACCTTAGTTTCAATTTGGGTGAGTATATTATTCATGTCTATCGGATTAATTATATGTAAAATGGTATTAGTATTATTAACAATTCCTGCTTCCTGCACTTTTACTATGGTATAACCTGCTTCGTCATATATTGGACTTACTTGTAGAAGTCCCTTTGTCACTGGGGTTGTAATCAGGAATATTATTGCCACGAACGGTATCTGTGAATTTTAAAGGTCGTTTAATGTTAGCTACATGCATATTTCTCAAAGAGGCAAGTCTATAATACCGTTCGTCCTTATGTCTGAGTCTTTTATAGTTTCGTATATGACCAATAGATCTGTTTTCCCTGTAATACTCTCTAGTCATATTTCTTTTGTTTATTATGTAATGTTTGGCGTTATTGATTCTTTCTTGTAATTCAGTACATCTTATCTTTTCTTTTGCTTCTCTACAAGAGCATTTGATTGTTGAGTGATATCTATCGTTATAAAGGGTTTTCCAATAAGGACTTGACAACTTTTTTTTTTAAATAAAACGCAAACCATTTGAGATATTTCAAAAACTTTATTATCGGCTTGAAGTACAATTGTGTAGCAAAGCCCTCTCTCGAACAATTAAAGTATCTCTATATAAGACCTTGATCATCCCAGTCCTGCTCTACGGCGCAGAAGCATGGACTATGTCAAAAATGAATGAGGACGCTCTCGGTTTTTATGAGAGAA
This sequence comes from Xylota sylvarum, assembly GCA_905220385.1. Classification (NCBI taxonomy): domain Eukaryota; kingdom Metazoa; phylum Arthropoda; class Insecta; order Diptera; family Syrphidae; genus Xylota; species Xylota sylvarum. The sequence continues at coordinate 61,161,428 of LR999957.1, read as the reverse complement.
AAATACTTTGGTGAACTATAACTGCTTTGACTTTTTCTAATTATGCCTTGTCGTTCCATATCTTCCAATTGCCTTCTTACTTCAGCTTCGTGTTTGGGTGGGTACCGATATAGTTTTGAATTTATTTGTTCTTCCGTTGTTGTCCTTATTTCATGAACAACCGTATTTGTATTAGTTAAAAGATCTCCTTCTTTATATAGAAGTTTATTAAATTTTCGAGTTAGTTTGTATGTATATGTAATAGAACATTCCTCTCTTTCTCATGTAAATGATCTAACTGGAGATTTTGCATTTCGCTTACTTCGAGTACCATAACTTGCTCTTGTACAGTTTTATTCAAAAATGGAATGGAATGACTCCATTAGTCATATTAATTTCCTGTTTTTCTATATCTATATATCTCACATATTTGATAATCCATTAGTCATATTAATTTCCTGTTTTTCTATATCTATATATCTCACATATTTGATAATCCAGTCCATTCCTATTAAAAGGTCATAAGATTTTTCTAACTTCATACTAATCCACCTCATTCTTGCATTTGGAGGATATTTAAATTCGAGGGGGCATGATGTTGCTACAGTTTTATTTGGTGTCTGTACTTCTCCCTCTATCGTACTGATTGTTTTCGAACTGTGATTTAATATCTTGTAAAAAGATTAGATAATTTCTTTTTATTTAAAATGCTAATTGTCGATCCTGCATCTATTAGGGCTAAATACTTTTCTCCTTCTATAGTTAGTCTTATAAAAATGTTATTGTTTTACGAGGCTAATTTATAAAAAATGAATCCTCAATAGAAGTTTCCATTGGTTGAGGTCGCTTTTTGTTTTCGTAATTATTTTGTCAAAATTGTTGTGGTCTGTTAGTTTGGTAGTGATCATTTGATTTTGGTTGCTACTATTATTTTTGATAAAATTTTGGCTAAAATTTTTGTTTGATCTTGACTGATTACTATTTCTATTGGTCTGTCGATTATAGTTATAGCTGTGTCTTTGTGGTCTATTGCTGTGTTCACTACTAGAATCTTTAAAATCGTAAATTGCCCTGATCCTGATTACTTTTTGTCATGATTGCAGCTGCTAAAGCACCGGATACTAATTCTTTCACTTTTTGTACTAACATACCACTAAATATTTCTGTCATTGCTACACCGTTTTCAATAAAAGCGGGTACGGTATAAACGCTAACTTACCTTGGCGCTGCCACAATTCTGGAGTCGACAGAATAGCGCTGCTATTTATTGGCGCAACTATTTTTTGGTTGTGGCACCGGCATAAACGTTGTCTAGACTAACAACACAAGTTATCTGCCAAAAGTCATTTGGTATTGTTTTCTTTGCATAATACCTTTTAGCCCTCAGCATAACTTTTAACCCCTGCCTCATTCTCTGATCCTTTTTAGCTTTATAAATAGCTAGTATCGTTGGTATATTATTTTTTTTGTTGTTTATTTTGGTTCAGAATTGATTTACAAAATTATTTACTGATGTAATTTACCTCAAAGTTAATACAGCTGATTTCTAGCACAGACACGGTATATACACTGCTAATGTAGCAGCGCCAGTCTAGGACGGCATAAACACGACCAATGACACATGACTGATTTCGGCCAAATTTTCAAGTAATTTTTACGTCAGAGCATCAACGTTTTGACTGATTTCGTTGACCGTGTGAAGCTTATGGTTTTCTATGTAGAACTTTGAAAACTTCTCTGGTGATCAAATTATAACCAGGAGCTTTCTTAGGTTTTAGATTCCCGATCTCGTGTTTTAATTCTCGGAGCGTTGCATTTCTGAGTGCTAAAACGTCAGATAGTAATACCGTCGTAAAGGTTTTTTTCCAGATGGGTGGCAAAAACGTCCGCCTTTTCTGTATCTTCCTTTGTCCATTCATTTTTATTTATTTTAATTAGCGACGCAGGAATTTTGGGCCAGTTGATGCCTTTTACATTGAATAATTGGAATCTTTTTTCGCTGTTAAGCTTTCAAGTAAGAGAATATCGCACGATTCTTAAAATTCTTAATACTCTTCTTCAACAAATTACACAAGCACGACTATTCTTTCTTTTTTTCTTTGGATTACACATATTATTCCAGGAGGCGAGTTCTACAATCTTAACGAAGCGAACTACTTCAACCTCAAATTTATAGGGTGTCGTTCAACATTCTCTCCGATTTCCTAAAGCTTTCCCAGTTAGTTACTCTATCTAGGTTATGGCCTAGTTTTTCGCTAAGTGTCAAAATAACGGGGAAATGATCAAACGACAGATCAAAGCTCTCTTCCACTTTTTATGTGGCTAGCAGATATTCCTTTCAAAAAGAAAAAAATCGAGGTATTTTCGAAGTATCAGCAGGCTAGTAAATCTTTTTGCCCGTCGAGTGGAGATCAAAACTGTACCCCAAATATAAGATACAATGTTTTTTGATTTTTCGAATGACGCGACCTGAGCGTAAGTCTGCGATACGGGTGTTCGAGTGCCATTATACTATAGCTCGTCTAGTGGTAACTTTACAGTACAATTTATTTAGGGAACAGAGGTCGAGGACTTTTCTGTTGTCACTCTTTCTTTCACCTTTTTGCGCTCTGCACCCAGCGATTTAAGGTTGCCTACTATCTCCTGAGCGGTTTTACGCTTTGTCTTGAGGTGTGTTACGGAGGTGTGTTTGTTTACTGCACAGTCTTAGGGAAGGTGATTTCTGACGCATGTCACACATCGCGGTTTTTTTTTGCATTGCATGGGCTCGATTTTGACAATTATTTTTATTATAGTTCTAATTCGGTAGATATCGTCGATATTATCATACTTATCGAGGGTAAGGATAAAAAGCGGAAATCCACGCCTTACCAAGATGTCCTTATCTATTTCCACTTGTTTACTTCTCCTTCTTGATGATATCAACGGCATCAAGAATGTTAAGGCCTTTGGCTTTACAGTCGTTCATAGACTCTTCTTTGGTACACGAGTGGCTGAGACCTCTTGCTATAACACGATGCGGTCTTTCTGACTTTATTTCGAAAGTATACCACTGGATCATCTTGGTATTTAGCTTTTGTGATACTGCTCAATCGTTTATTGCTCATCCACGTTAATTTTTAATCATTATTCCTCAAAGATGTAACCTTAAATTTCAATGTTATACCATGTTCGCACTAAACGAAATCGCGAGGTTTCGTCAAATCTCTCCAAACTTCCGACGTTTTGCCGTACATTATCGGGTTTTCGAAATCTCGTGATTTCGGCGAAATCTCTTTGAGTTCATCCGTCCCTGAAAGGTTGTCAAACCGAACAAACCTATAGCGTGAACTTTGGTTTATTTTGTCAGTTGTAGATGTCACAATTTTTCGATTTTATTTTCATTTAAAATCGGACAAAGAGCTAATATTTTGAAAAGAAATATTCTAATTACACATAAATAAATTTTTTCAGCAAACGGAAAAGAAAAAAAATATAAAAAACAAAAATTGTTGACAATTGTTTTGTCAGCCACTTCAAAATTGGCATTTGAAATGACTTCAGATTGACATTTCAAATGATTCCAAATTGAAGGGAACGGCTTTCGAGGTTTTGGTAAAAATTCATCGAAACCTCGGGGTTTCGGTTTGGTGGGAACGTAGCATTATCGTTCCTTTAAGGAGGATATGCAACTTATTATATTCCGTTATCCCGATCTCGTTTATTGGCGCTTCCTCTCTTCATAACTAAAGTAAGCTTCTTGTAAACACTTAGTATAATTTGCGTGGAATGAAAGACATTGCTTACAAAGAGATTCTTCTAGAAGCTTATGGGAACCACTCCGATATATGGATGCGACTAGAAAGGACTAGTAGCTAAGCTTTTTATAACCGAAAGAAGTTCTTTGTAAGAACATACCTAGTACACATTGTATTGAATGCTTACAAATTGATTCCTTTGGAAGTTCAGGAATCCCCCGCTGGCTAAACAGCATTTGCAACATTTATCTTTATGAATTAAGTTCTGTTGACATAAGATGAGTGTTGAAGTGATTTTTGTGCATATATCATGTTGTTTTATTGCATTTTTCGTAAAAAGTGAAATGTGTTTATTGTTGTTTTAACTTTTAATATTATTCTCTTATAAATAAGTAATTAAAAAATTGAAAATGTTTTTATTTAAATTTAAACTTTAATTATAGGCCCTCCCTTTGCTTCAACTGCGGTTTCACAATATTTTAGAGTTAGTGGTTCGCGTTGCTTTCTACTGAAGTACTAAATAGTGCTTCGCAATCTAGTCCAAAGCGCTTACATTTGCCTTCTTCTGCAGAGCTTCAGCAGCGCTTCATACACATCTTGACTCCTGCCTTCTCAGGATGCGCTGAAGTAGTGCTTCACAGTAACATGTCCGTAAGTGCTTACGCCTGGAGACATCATATAGCATAAATTAACTATACCTAGATAGTCAACTTTCCATCCCCAACCCGCGAAAACCCGCAAATGGGCTGGGCCTAGTCCTCTGTTTGGTTCTCATCGGTGAATACGTGTGATGAGAGATTTGAAGTTTAATCAGCTCATCTACAGGTCTAAAACAAAAGCTCATGCAATTTTGCATTAGAGTGGAGTGAATCTATAGTCGTTTTTCTTTTTTAGTTCAGAGCAGAGCCTGAGTTGTCAAAAAAAATGTTTGTGTTTCTTTTTTAGTTCAGAGCGCTTAGAGCACTCGATTCGTGTTTCTTTTTTCGTTTAGAGCGTGCTCAGAGCGCGCTCTATCAGCTCAGCGTGAATTGATTGAGCATCCTGAGCAAAACCCGAGCACTGTGGATTTGACGTTTAGCAGAGGGTAAAGCAATGAGAAAACGAAATCGAGAACAATTGAAATGGAGTTCGAGGCTTTGTTTTTAATTAATTATTAGTAGTTAATAATTAAATGAAAACTTTATTTGTGTATAAACGCTATTTCAGTGTTTAAGAAGACAAAAAGCATGAATGGTCGATTAATTTTGCAGTCATATGACAGGTACTGCTCAATCGTATTTCTTAAATAAATCAGAGCGTTCAGAGCGTGCTCTGTTCAGAGCGCGCTCGACATGTTCAGGCTCTGTTCGGAGCTCTGTTCTGAACTAAAAAAGAAAAACGCCTTATGCTGACAGTTTTCACCAAATTTCAGTAAAACGATACTTTTTTTGTATCGGCTAAACACGTGGCTGTCAAAAATGGAGGTGATTTTCCTTTTTCCCCATTTGTTTACTTTTTAGCTCAAAAAAGAGTAAATATATTTTTGATTTTAGACAACTTTTTACATTTTGTTTTATGCCACTCGACTCGACTTATTGCACTGAAATCAAATCTGATGTCGCACTTTTTCTGTTTAAGAAATATAGCACTCTGAAATTGTCGTGAATGAACGTGTCAGTGGGTTGCCGCGGGTATGTTTGGATGTGCAGTGGGGAGTTTAGCTAAGCGCTCACGATTTCTGATTGCATTTTACAATATGAAAATAAGAAATAAATGAAAAATGCACACTTTTGATCTTTACTTCTGGAAAACATTAGTTGGAGTTTTGAAATTTTATTCAATGTGGAAATATATATATGTACATATGTACATAATGAGAAATATTAAAAGGAAGTTATGTTGAAGTTCTGTTTTTTTTTTAAGTTGAAAATTATTAAGTAATTAATATAGTGAAGAAGAAAAAAAAAGAAAGAAAACCGAAATAACGATGGACCTTAAACCAGTTTATTATGCAATGCCTTTGATCACTTTTCAATTTGTAACTACTTAATTCTCAAGTGGATGTTTTTTATAAAAAAAAAATCTGGGATTCACATTGTTTAGATAACATAGTTTGTACCGGCAAAATTTACATTTTTGTAATTTAATTAACAAAAGAATAAATTAGTGGTTGGTACACACATATGAATGCATGCATCCATAGGTTAATATTGTTTTCAATAAGCCTAACATTCAAAATATGTAATGTGTTTTGGATTTGAGACAACGGCGACACTTCAAAAGTTACAGATGCTACTAACATCAATTATGGCAAAATACATATACATTTCTATATCTTAAACATACATATGTATTTAAAAATATATTTGTATGAGAAAGATATGATCCACACAATCAACCTTGGGTACTTACTATTTGCTGCATCATTGAAAAATTTAAAAATGATTTTATATTGCAATTCAAGCATTTTATAGAAATGTAAGTGAAAATGAGAAAAACATTTTCGGTAAACAAATATTTTCTATTCGTCATTGAAATCAAAAACAAATATGTAAGCAGTTGCTCAACAACAATTTTGCAAATACATTTTTAATACTTTTTCATAAATACATACATATGTATATTGTATTAAAAATATTTGCAAGTAAATGTACACGACGTTTACTCTGCTTGAAGTAGTTTTATTGATAACTTTAGCAAGGCAGTTTTACGAGTACATATTATAAAACTTTTAATTACAAATGTAATTTCAGCTGTATATTAGAATTGTAGTAGTTCAGGATATTTAAACATATGTATGTAAACATATGTATTTAAACATATGAAAAAAAACCCACGATATTTTTGAATGTGTATTTAATGATGGATAGTAAACGACTGATACAATGCAAAAGATACAATTCAGTATGAGGCGGATGGAAGAATAAAAGGAAAGAAAGAATAAAAAGAATGAACAAAAACAACATATGAATTCAAACAATTTAGTGGACATTGCCAGATACTAATGATTAAATATATTTTTTACTTTATTTTAGATTTAATTAAATTCGTTAATTATTATTATTTTCAACATCCTCCGCCCCGTAAAATCTATTGTATTTCTAAAGGATATAATAGCTGTACTGGTCTTCTCAAAGTTTTCTGGTCTGTTGTTCTGACTTCACAAGCTCGGACTTTACCATCTCGTCCAGAGTATATAGCTGATACACGGCCAAGCTTCCACAAGGTTCGAGGCAAACTTTCGACATGGATCAGCACCACATCGTCAATCTTTATATTTGAAGAAAAACGTTTTGGACTGCAGTGAACGGACCTCAGAAGTTGTAGATAGTCTGTGGTCCAACGTTTACGGAATTTCTTGATGGACTTCTGTCGTCTTACCCAAACCTGCATTAAATCAGCATTAGTAAAGTTATGATTAAATTGATTACTTATAGTCGGAAGACTAATAAATGGAGAGGAAATCAGAAAATTTGCAGGCGACAGGGGTTGTAGATCGCCTGGACTATCCGATATGTATGTTATTGGTCTTGAGTTTATGGTGCTTTCAATTTCGATCAAAAGAGTTTGTAATTGGTCATAGGTAAGCAAATTTCTTCTAAGAACGACCTTAAGATTTTCTTTCACACTTCTGACTAATCGCTCCCACCAGCCTCCCCACCATGCAGCTCTTTCAACAATAAATCTCCATTCGATGCCTTGATGTAAAGCAAAATTATGTAAGTCCGGACCCTTGACTACATCTGCAAGCGCCTTCAGTTCCAAACCGGCTCTTTTAAAAGTTTTTGCGTTATCAGAGTACATTACCGCAGGCACTCCTCTTCTAGCGATGAACCGTTTTAACGCTGATATACAACTCTCCGTTGTTAAATTGGGTACCAGCTCCAAGTGAATCGCTCTAACTACTGCACAGGTCAGCAACATGATATAAACTTTAGATGTTTTCTCCGATGACACAGCGCTCTTGATGTACAATGGTCCAGCGAAGTCAATTCCTGTCGTTTCAAATGGTTTGGCTACGGTGATTCGATCTCTGGGCATTGGCGTGAAGGGTTCCGTTGCTGGTTTTGCATGCATCCTCTTACATTCGGCACAAGTTTTGATAATCCTTTTGATTAGTTGCCTCCCCTTGACTAACCAAAAGCGTTGTAATCTGGTAAATATAGCGTTAGCTCCACTATGATGAAGTCTTATATGAACGTCCGTGATAAGCATTGCATTGATAACAGCTTCCTTCGGTAAAATTATGGGATGGATAACATCAAAATTCTCATCTGCCAGCTGCAACCTTCCACCCACTCGTAAGAGTCCTTGGTCATCCAAAAAAGGGGTAAACGTTGAAATTTTTGAATTTTTTGACACTCAACTTGCCGCTGATTCAATAGTCTGAATTTCTGCTTCGTAGGAATGCTTTTGAATATATTTCAACCAAAAATATCTCAGCCTTATTTAATTCGTCTATGGTAATATAACCAGTTAATCTTTCGTTGCTTGATTTAATGTTATGAGCAAAACGAAGTGCGTAAGCCGTTATGTGTAAAAACTGACGATAATTGCTAAATCTCTCTACTTCGATAGGTGGTTCTCGGTACTGTAAATCTTCTTCTAAGTTCACCATCAATGGAACAGCTTCCTGTGACTCCATTTCTCCGAAATCTGCATCGACAGGCCATTCAGATTGATTTTTACTTAAAAATTCTGGACCGCTTCTCTACATTAGCGACTGCATAAGCGTTGATGCAGAAACTCCTCGCGTCAACAAATCACCTGGATTCATCGTTCCAGGGCAATATGACCAAACGACATCATTGCAGATCCTAACTATTTCCTTCACTCTGTTCCGAACGTACGGTTTTAATTTTGAAGCGTCTCCTCTTATCCAGAACAGAGCTATCTTCGAATCCGACCATAAGAAGGTTTTAGCTATTTTCGTTGAAAGTCGAAAGTTTAAATATGCTTGAAGTCTCGCAGCAAGAAGAGCCCCTGTTAGTTCCAGCTTTGGAATAGTTAACTCCTTGGAACCATCATCCTTTAATGGTGCAACTCTATTTCGCGAGCAGAGAAGTTGACATTGAACTGTGACCTTTCTTATATATGCTGCAGCAATCCTTAATTGAATTATATGTTTTTTCAAAAATATCTTTGAAGGATCTTAAATGCTTTCGCAATGTCGCAGAAAGTATGAAGGGACTGCTCGTAACACCAAAAGTTAAACAAGTCATTCGATATTCTTTAAAATCGTTTACCGCAAGAGCTGATTCTACGATGTTTTTTATCCATAAAAATCGATGACAATCCCTATCTTTCTTATCTAATCTGATCTGTAGAAAGGCCTTTTCTATGTAAGCTGTTAGGCCAATTTTTCCCATCCTAAAATTCAGCAGAATCGAATACAGATCCGTATACAGATTTTCACCAGGCCGCAAGCAATCATTCAGCGAGTTTTGTCCAATTTCATGTGATGATGCATCAAACACGATCCTCAATTTTGAGGTTACCTTATCCTGTCGATAAACAGCTCGATGGGGTAAGTAGTATACTCTCTCACCTTTGGAATTCATAGGTACCTCTTCTGCAAATCCACACGCCATATATTCTTTTAAAGCTGTTTCATACTCCTTCAATTTATTCTCTTCCCGAGAAAGCTTTCTTAATAAATTCTTTAAACGTCTGATAGCGTTAGTCTTATTGTCACTTAAGTTGAGGTCGTTTTTCCAAGGTAAGGAAACTTCAAATCGATCACCTTTGTGTCTTATGTTGTCATTAATAAAATTCTCAGTAAAATCTTCTTTGCTGCTTTCCTCGTTTGTTATGCCTATTGTCTCGAGCCTCCATAAATTAGAAAAATCAATTTGATCCTCGTTAGAATCCACAAATGTGCACAACGACGTAGACTGACTACTAGACTCATTATCTTTCGCAGGACCATGCAGTGTCCACCCCAAGCAAGTGTTAACAGCAGTAAGATTATCAGACAACCTACGGAAATCACCAGTCACGAACAACCAATAATTGTCGGCTCCAATGAGTAAATTAATTCCTGGTATTGGATGCATATTTTTAACCCTTGCATCAGCCAACAACAAATTCTGAAACGATGGATTATTGCTATCTGGTATAGACAAAATATCAACGCAAATATCTGAAATCCCAATGGCTTCAATCAACATCGTTTCATTATAGTATTGTCCTTTTATTTTTAATTCAACTTTGTTACACAGTTGCTTTGGGGATTTTTTATTGGAACCAAATGGATGTGTCCCTACAACCGGCAACTTCAATGCTCTTGAAAGATCTTCTTTTATAAAAGTTAATTGACTACCCCCATCTGATACTAATCGTACAAACAATTCTGATTTTCCACTAGGAATTGATACATACGCGCAAGCCGTTTGCAAATAGATCTTCTTAGTTTGATTAGTATTTGTCGCAAACAAACCTGCAGTCTCATTAGAATTAGCGATTACATTCTGATTAGAAGTACTGGGAACATCTCGTTTACTTTCTCTCTTTTGACGAACAAAATCAGGATCACACATCGATACAGCATGTTTACCATTGCAAATTCTACACTTCAGAAAAACTTTGCAGGTCTTTGCGGAATGATTTCTTTTGGTACATCTAAAACAACAATTGTCTCGTCGCGACATTCAGACATTTGATGGTTTTTAGATCTACAAAAAAAACATTCTCGACTGCCAACATTATACTGCGACCCCTTTGTTGATGTAAGTATGTAACTCTGCTGTTGTACACATATTATTTTTCGATATCTGCTTGGGTGAAGAGTACCGTTCTACTCGTTCCAGTTCGCCACCCTCTCCAATGCTTCGATTTCAAATTTTATGAATTGCAAAATGCGTTGCAGCTATGCGTCGCCATTCACGCAACAAGATACAACAGATACGTCGCCACTAACAGTATTGTTTTCGTTTTCTTGCTCTCCGTCGTTAACTATTGGAGTGGTCTTAATTCGTTCTTCAGGGCTTTTAACTGGTCTCTATTCTTCCTCGATAGAGATGTAAATGCCGCTACTGACATGATCACAGACCTGGTTTTACTTGGAATGCGCTCCTTCATCCCTAGTAAAACTGTTAGTATCAAACCCAAACAAGAACTTTGGTTCAATCCGACCTGTGCGATTGCCGTCCGGAAGAAGGAAGAGGCTTTTGCGTTATGGCGCCAAACACCTTCTGAGGAAAACCGTTGTCTCTATAAACGGGCTAGAAATGACTGCAACTCAATTTTAAAGCGTGCGAAATTTCTACGAGACCAAAAAGTGAGGCAAAAAATACTGCAATGTCCTAAAGGCAGTAAATCTTTTTGGTCTTTCGTTAAAAGAATTAAACGCTCCGCCTCAACATCTATCCCAGCTCTTGTCCACAATGATCAAAGTATCACTGACTCCCAAGAGAAAGCCAATCTGTTAGCAGCTATGTTCGCTGCAAATTCCACCTTGCCAGATACTTCTCTTCCACCACCATTACTAAATCCGGTTGAATATTTACTAGGACAAATATTTTTCCGAACCCGCTCAGTAGCTCGAGTCCTCAAAGACCTTAAAAGTAACAAATCTTCAGGTCCAGATGGGATGCCTCCCCTTGTTTTGAAGAGGTGTTCTTCTCCCCTGGCTAAACCTCTACGTAAGCTCTTCCACTTGTCATATTCTACAGGCATCTTTCCGGATAGGTGGAAACTCGCGTAAGTCCAGCCGATCCCTAAAAAGGACGATAAAACCTCCCCTTCGAACTACCGACCCATTGCCTTAACATCAGTGCTCTCCAAGGTCATGGAAAGCATTGTTAACTTCCATCTCATGAGATATCTCGAAAGAAACCGTCTTCTCAATGACCGTCAGTACGGTTTCCGTCAACAACGTTCTACAGGTGACCTTATGGTGTCATAACAGAAAAATGGAAACAAAGTATTCACCATCACGGCGAATGCCGAGTAGTTGCCCTTGATATCTCCAAAGCTTTCGATAGAGTGTGGCACAGTGCCCTCTTAAGCAAAATTCTGGCTTATGGTGTCGGCAGCATCTTCTCTTCATGGATTGCAAGTTTTTTGAGTAATCGGTCAATACAAGTTGTATTGGACGGATATACTTCTACCCCATTCTCAACCAATGCTGGTGTACCCCAGGGCTCAGTCTTCTCTCCGACCCTGTTTTTATACCCTATCCTAAGGGTATATTAAGTTTGACACATAGTTTGTAACATAGAGAAATAATCGAGATAGACCCTATAAAGTATATATATTCGTGATCAGCATCAATAGCGAAATCGATTGAGCGATGACCGTCCGTCCGTCCGTATGTCACCGCTTTTTGGGCCTTAAATTTTGAGCTACGACGATGAAATTTTATATCTGGGCTTCTGAGAAAAAGATACAGTACAAGTGTAAAATTTTTTGAAATCCGCCCACTGCCACGCCCACTTTTTCATAACTTCACTAAATTATATGAAACCGAAAAATTTTGTTAAGACCAAATATTTAGGCATTCAGATTCCCTACAATCCACCCATACAAAAGTTTTGGCCACCCCCACTTTTTGGGGGCGTTTTCATCACAAAACCGAGTTTTGGGCCTTAAATTATTAACTAGGACGCTGAAATTTCATATCTGGGCTTATGACGAAAAGATACAGTAGAAGTGTCAATTTTTTTTAAATCCGCCCACTGCCACGCCTACTTTTTTATAACTTCACTAAATTATATGAAACCGAAAAATTTTGTTAAGACCAAATATTTAGGTATACAGATTCCCTACAATTCAAAGAACAGTTTTGGTCACGCCCACTTTTTGGGGCGTTTTCATCAAAAAACCGATTTTCATGAAATTTTACATGTAACATCCTCAAACGTTCGACATTATAGCTATATTTGAGTACAAAATGCAATTTGGCCACGCCCACTTTATAGAGAGGAGGATAGGGTATCATACGATCCGTTCCAGACGGATTGTAGCTTTTCTGTATGTTTAATATTTATTAATGACCTTCTCTCTCTTACTCGCAATCCAATCCATTCCTTTGCGGATGACAGTACTCTTGACTTCACTTACTCTTTGGCGACTCCACGGCTGAGACCCCAAGCTATAGAGTCTAACCGGCAGCGAACGTCAACCGAGCTCAACTCCGATATTGATGCAATCATCAATTGGGGTGCTAAAAACCGAGTTGAGTTCAATTCGTCAAAAACCCAGTGCTGTCTCCTGTCTCTGAAGCGGGATATCAATGTAGCCAAACTTAAAATGAATGGAGCTGATATTGAGGATTCTAATGGCTTGTCAATGCTTGGCATGCATGTTACCCCAGACCTTCGCTGGAATCATCAGATATCCGAAGCTGCGAAAAATGGCGCTAGATGCCTCGGATTCCTCAAGAGGTGTAAACGTTTTTTCAGTCCTTCAGACTTGGCTACTATTTATAAAGCGTACATTCGTCCAAAACTCGAATACAACTCACACGTTTGGGCGGGAGCTCCCGTAACATGTCTGAGTTTATTAGATCGTGTCCAGCGTCAGGCATGTAGATTGATCGGTGACCTATCAATTTGCAACCAAATTCCTTCGCTAGAACATCGTCGGAATGTTGGATGTTTATCGGTCCTGTACAGATATTTCCATCATAGCTGTTCGGACGAAATCTATAATTGTGTCCCGCCTGTCTGTCAGTTTAATCGTACTACACGAGCGGCCTTTTCCACACACCCATTCAACACGTATGTGGAATGTCCTCAATATTTCCATCAAATTATGATTTACAAAGATTTAAAGTCATCGTCACCTAACTCTCTTTCCTTTTCCTACCAACTTCTAACTTTCCTATACCTTTTCCTTTCACTCCATCACTGGGTTTATAACTTTAAAGGACTTTAGTCCTAAGTGATGCAGAATATTTAAAAAAAAAAAAAAAAATTATGTCTGCGTCGACATTAGTACCCTGATCAATTGGACTGCTACCTGCATCTGTGTTGGTGTTTGTATACCTGCGGTGATACTCTAGTTTTAAATCAGAAGGAAGGGAACGCATGATAACAGATTTTAGCGTGATGTTGTATTGGCCTGCTCCTACCCCTAATGCCGATAACGATCTCACTGAACTACATATAGCGTTATATAGTTTGCGCAGACCTACCATATCGTTACACGATTTAACTACAGGAAGAAACATCAACTGGTTCATTGATTCTTCAATGATTTTTTCTTTCTTGTCGTACTGCTCTTTAAGTAAATTAATACCGTCGATATAGCAGGCTTCTGTAGGTGTAAATCCAGCAATAGTGTTTTTTGCAGCCCCTAATAAACTCATTTTTAAATAATTAAATTTGTCTGATGGGGACAAATTCCTATTTTCATGCACTACGGTGCGGAATTGCTCCCAAAAGGGAAGCCATTTCTTTGTATTGCCATCAAATTTTTCGAGCTCTAGTTTAGGTAGTCTTACCTGCTGTTGCCGCGTTTCTGTTCTATGTGATACCTCTGTGATTAAAGATCGTACTTCATTCGTTCCATCCTTTAGTTTTTGCAGACTCAAAATTCGCTTTTCGGCCCGCGCGATCACTATTACTGCCTTGTCACTGTATTCAGCTATCAGTTCGCATTCACGTTCTGCATTTTTTTCATCCACGAACCGAACTGCCTCACGATTTGCACTTAATAAATTCGTATTGAGAGACTTTAACCTCTCCACAAGTACCACTAAATCTTCCTCAATTTCATCGTTTGCATGATTATATACGGGTGTTAAAGTATTTTGCAGTAAATATTCAGCAGCCTGATTGCACAATTTCGATAACTGCGACCTTAATATTTTTCTATTTGCTATTTCCATTTTATATTTACACAAACAAAAAACGAGAGCACAATGTTAAAAAATATTCGTTAAAACCGTTCACACATTAGCTTTCCCGGGTTTCGGCACCATAAAAAAAATCCAACGATATTTTTAAATGTGTATTTAATGATGGATAGTAAACGACTGATACAATGCAAAAGATACAATTCAGTATGAGGCGGATGGAAGAATAAAAGGAAAGAAAGAATAAAAAGAATGAACAAAAACAACATATGAATTCAAACAATTTAGTGGACATTGCCAGATACTAATGATTAAATATATTTTTTACTTTATTTTAGATTTAATTAAATTCGTTAATTATTATTGTTTTTCAACACATATGTATATAAAATCTCAATTGAAATTGGTGTCTATTATTTTCTATTTATGATCAATGTTGAAAAAAATAATAACTTATTTTAGAAAAAGAGTCGTTTTTATGTAATTCAATTCGAAAAACAATAATTAATATTTTAAATCGAATTTCTGATATTAATTTTTTCCTTTCACATTGATTTTCCAGTATTGTTTCCAGTGCACAATATTTATAGCAAATTCTTCCGTTTTGCGAACACATCCACTGACGTACTTATTCCACCACTAGAGGAATTGTTGTTGCCAATGTACAGGTTCAATGATTTCTGCTTGTCACACTAATACTGCACCATTTAAGTCAAACACCTTAGTCCCCACCCTGCTCAACTCGTCTTAAATACAACACAAAAACCCTTAAAATCTAAAACTAACACAAATACTCAAGCTATTTATAATGCTAGGTAGGTTGGGGGGTGATTGCACTGATAAAGTGTGCAGCTTCACTCGGATCTCAACGGATCCATTGTGTTCCCCGGTGTGAGATACATGAAATAAATCAAGACCAATATTACCAAAACTTAATCCATGTCAGAAGCGGCTCCCCTAAACCATCCGGTTTTCGTGATGAATTTTAGGGTGGTTTTAGGTGGCGTGTTAGCTAGTTCGTTGAGGTCGTTGAAAGATACCTTTCACAGGGTCGAGTATCTTGTTCTGTTGAAGCTTGGGCATTCGCAGAGGAAATTTGTAGTGTCTTCCTCTTCTTCCGGGTCACCAAAACCTCTGCATAGGTTTATGGTGCTGATTCTCATTCTTATGAGGTGGGCCGGCATTGAATTGTGGCCTGTTAGAATACCTATGAGGAGGCTCAGCTGTTGTCTATTCAGCGATAGAAGTTATCTAGTCTTTCTTCTGTTGTATTGGGCCCAAAGCTTTCTCGAGACGTGGCATGAGGAGAGTGTTTTCCACCTTATGTTGACCATGTTGAGAAAGTCCAGAGTGATTTTGGACATGAGGAGGCTAATGGGCGTTAGGACTGAGTGATCGACTGCTAGGCTTTTGATTCTGATATTTTTATCGCCAGCTCATCGGCCATTTCATTCCCGTAGAGGCCCATATGTCCCGGAATCCAGTATAGCGTGATGTTGTGCTTTGAGAATAAGGATAGGTCTAACGATGGCAGTGTACATCCAGTGGATTGTCGCTGGTTTTGGTATCCATTTTCGCCCGAAGATTCTGGTGCATGTGTAAAAAGCAATCGAGGCTTTCTTTGTACGTTCTAGTATATTTTATTTCCATGTCAATTTGCGATTTAGTATGCACCCTAGGTATCTAGCCTTATCTGATGTTTGGAGTTGAGCCCCATTCTATCTAGGTGGCTCGAATTCGGGTATATTTCTCTTATTTGTGGAGAGAACTAGTTCAGTTTTTTGTTCGTTTAGACCGAGACCACAGTGTTTGGCCCAGTTGTTTAGGGCGTTCAACGCTGTTTGTAGCAGGTCAACGATTTTGGGCAATAATTTACCAGTTGCTAATATAACAACATCATCAGCATAGGCGACGGCCCTAACCCCGTTTTGGCCAAATTTAATTAGTATTTCGTTGATTGCTAGGTTCCAGAGTAGTGGTGATAAGACTCCACCTGGGGGGTTCCGCGCGAGTTATATCGGTGCCAATAACCGACATACCAGCTGTCAGCAAAATACCGGATGCTATCGACTTGACTCGACCTAATTTGAGTTCATAGAAATCGATGCTCCAGTACTTTCATCATATGGAATAGCGTTTTCAGCTGGTTAGTTTTAAGGTCTCTCCTATATTCGTGCAGAAGTTTTGTCGCCTCCGCAGCAAATTCTGGGTAGTCCCAGCAAGCCTTCTCGAACTCTTCGATGAAATTAGTTATGATATCTTGGATCATTTTGTGGCTACTATGAATAACACAAATTCATAAGTCTTATTTATACTGAAATTTTTCTCGGTCATTGATCGTGCTTAGATGAAGAAGTTTTCGAAGCCCATGGGTGCAAAATCAAATTTTTACATTCATGTACATATACGGAGAATGAAATCCATTTACTAGAATATTCAAAAACAGATGTATTTAAAATTCTTCAACGCCCAGACATGAATAACGAAGAAAAAGAAAAATTAAAAGGTATTTTGAAAGATAACAGTGATTTGTTTTTTCAAGAAGGTCAAAAGCTTTCCCATGCTCATGAGATAAGACATGAGATAGTAACGAAATGTAGTAATCCTATTTATTCAAAAATTTACAGATATGCCCAAATCAATGAGCAAGGGATAAGTAGGCAAATTAAGGAAATGTTAGACCAACAAAATATTAAAGAAAATAACTCTCCTTATAACACTCCTCTCTGGATAGTACCTAAAAAATCGGATAATTCAGGGAAAAAAAGTGGAGAATCGTCATAGATTATCGTAAACTGAATGAAGTAACTGTTGACCACAAATTTCCCATACCAAATATAGATAATATCCTAGAAAAATTAGGCAGAGCACAGTACTTCACAACTCTTGACTTAGCCAAAGGTTTTCATCAGGTACTAATCAAAGAACAGGATCGAAAGAAAACAGCATTTTCCACTCCATTATGGCACTATGAAGTCATAAGGATGCCGTTCGGACTTAGAAATGTTCCGGCTACTTTTCAGCGCTTAATGAATTCAGTCCTAAGAGAATATATAAATAAAATCTGTGTAGTATATATTGACGATATACTAATATTCAGTACAAATATTGATGAACATGCTGAAAACATCAGGAAAGTTCTTAACAAACTCAGAATACACAACCTCAAAATATAAATAGACAAGTGTAAATTGTTTGCTAGGAAGACTGAATACTTAGGTCATATTCTGACTACAAAAGGAGTTAACCTAATACAACTAAGATTGAGAGCATTCAAAGACTTAAGCTTCCAGAAACTCAGAAGCAAATTAAGTCATTTTTGGGCTTAACGGGATACTACCGTAAGTTCATTAAAGCTTATGCAAAAATTGCACATGCCATGACAAAATATTTAAAAAAGAATGCAAAAATTAACAAAAACGATTCGAAATTAAAAAAAAATTAAAAAGACTTCTAACCGAAACACCAGTACTTCGATAGCCAGATTTTAACAAAAAGTTCAAACTAGTATCCGATGCTAGTGATTACGCTTTAGGTGCAGAACCTTGAATACTCATGAAATAAATTACTCAGCCACAGAAAAAGAGTTGTTGGGAATCGTATGGGCTGTAAATTACTTTCGGCCATATGTTTACGGTAGAAAGTTTGACCTCATGACAGACCATCAACCTCTAAAGTGGTAACAAGCCAAATGTAAAGGGAAGGATATAAATCCTCGCTTAAAAAGATGGTTTCTTAAGTTAGGAGAATATAATATTAACATTGCTTATATTAAAGGCAAAGATAATAAGGCAGCAGATTTTTTAAGTAGGATAAACTCCGATACAGGTGAAATCAATTTGACAGAGACTTTCAAATCTGACGAGGGAGAGAATGCCCAAAATGAAGAGGAAATGTTTGAAATTGACCAAATGAGCATAGATAACACAATCCACTCTCAAGAAGAGGATCAATTTGATCATTTTCCAATTTTAGATACAGTAGTTAATAGGGCAGCGAGAGAAGAGTATCGAACCAGAAGAAGGGAGGAGAAGAAGATCCTGCGTAAGAAGAAAAGGGCCCACGCAGCCTCCCAGCTCAAGGATATCGAAGAGTCCCGCGATAGGAACAACATCCGGATGTTTTTCAGGAAAGCCAAGCAACTGGCAGCTGGCTTCAAGCCCGGAACGCAGGCTCTTCGAAACAGTGAAGGAAACCTAGTCACTGAAGCACAGGGAATAGTAGATGTATTTAAGCAGCATTTCCAGCAGCTACTTAATGGGCAGGTAGAGAGAGTGATAGGGCAAGAAGAGAACCCGCATCCAGTCAATGAAGAATCCATTCCCCCTCCTAGTTTTGAAGAGGTCGGCTCAGCTATCAAAAAGCTGAAGAACAACAAGGCCGATGCTTTGGTGGGGTGCATGCACCAAGTCATCAACCAAGTGTGGGTAGATGAAGTCATGCCCGATGACTGGACTATCAGCTCTATATGCCCCATATTCAAGAAAGGCGATCCTATGTCTTGTAAGAACTACCGAGGCATATCCCTGCTTAATGTCGCATATAAGATCCTATCCAACGTACTGTGTGAACGTCTGAAGCCTTTCTGCAACACACTAATCGGCACGTACCAGTGTGGCTTCCGGCCCGGCAGATCGACGATCGACCAAATTTTCACACTAAGGCAAATCCTGGAAAAGACCAACGAATTTCAAGTCGAGACTCACCATCTCTTCATCGACTTTAAAGCCGCATATGATAGCATTCATCGTCTTGAGCTCTACAAGGCGATGGCCGAATTCGGGATCCCGGCTAAACTGATCCAGCTGTGCCGCGTGACGCTGGATAACACGCGGTGCAACGTGCAATTCGGCAACAGTTCCTCTGAACTATTCCAAACATGCACCGGATTTCGGCAAGGGGATGCGCTATCATGTGACTTCTTCAATCTTGTGCTGGAACAGATAGTGCGCAGGGCAGGTGTAAACACGGAAGGCACTATCTTCAACAAATCTGTCCAGTTGCTGGGATACGCAGACGACATCGACATCATCGGTCGCTCCCAGCGCGCCGTGTTAGAGGCTTTTACGGCAATTGAAGAAGAGGCGAAACGTGTTGGCCTTGAAGTGAATGAGGACAAAACCAAATACATGTTGTCAACAAACAAAGAAGCATCTGGCCACCGCCTAGGACAAAACGTCACTGTTGGCAACAGTAACTTCGAAGTGGTTAAGGAGTTTACCTACCTCGGAGTAAATATCAACTCCACGAATGACAACTTAGTGGAGATTCGACGAAGACTTACCCTAGGAAACCGCTGCTACTTCGGTTTGGCGAAACAAATGGGGTCAAAACTCCTCACTCGGAAGACGAAATGTTTGCTCTACAAAACTTTGATCCTGCCAGTTCTGCTGTATGGAGCCGAGTGCTGGACGATAAGCAGGAAAGCAGAGCAAATACTGAACACTTTCGAAAGAAAAATTCTTCGTCGGATATTCGGTCCCGTATGCGAGGAGGGCGAAAGGAGGAGAAGATATAACCGCGAACTCTATGAGCTGTACCAGGATGTGGATGTAGTCCAAAAAGCCAAAACACGTCGACTACACTGGCTCGGCCACATCGAGCGAATGGACAATAATGCTCCAGCAAAGAGGATCTTCGAATCACAGCCCCCAGGTTCGAGAAGACAAGGAAGACCGAACCTCCGTTTTAAGGATCAAGCTATCGCGGATGCCAGAGCGCTTGGTCTAGATAACTGGAAGCAGCGTGCCCTGGATCGAAGAGAGTGGAAGGCTGCTGTGTCTCAGGCAGAGACTCTTCACGGGTCGGGAGCCCGTTAAGTAAGTAAGTAAGTAAATAGGTTTTTTACGCAAATAACCTTAACAAATAATAAGTCAAAGGAGACTGAAATAGTAGACAAGAAAAGAAAAATATATATATGTATGTGCTCAAGATATAGAGAACGACTTCATGACAGACATATTCAGACGGTTTTTGAAAAGGAGAAAAGTTGGCATATATTCTGAGTTAACTGAACACGAGTATAATTTAGTCCAGTTGAAACTCATAGAACTATTCAGTCGAAATATTAAATTCGTGAAATTCACTTATAATAATAAGGGGGGCTCTCTCTAATAATAATATGTATTCATATATACGTATATTCATATGTATAATTCCTGATCTTGCTATGGGAGTTGGAAATGCGAAAGGAAAATAGTTTGTATGTGTATGAATTATTGGCATCGGTGACGATAGATGGTTCCCGTGACCAAATGTGTGTGTGTAAACTTGTGCAAAGGTATTGAATTTAATGGATTATCACAAGTCAGGGTAATGTTGATTTGATAAGAGTGGGTCAGGGATAGGAAATTTGAATGTATGAAAAGAAATTAATTGAATGTACATACATTAAGTAAACATTCATATGTACTTACATTAAGTAATACTTTATGAGAACAGTCGGAGTAACATATGTATGTACATATGTACATACGAAATATTTATAATGCATTAAATATGGGAATGAAACCAAATCTAGAACATAACCAGCAATCAAGTGTCTTTAAGAAGGTACTGCAGATGAAGGGATGTACCTACATATGTACATACATATAAGGCGTGTCAAGAAGCATCTGAAACATGATTGTAATTTATTAATTATGAATTGACGAGCAAGTCAATCAGCCCTATGCAATGAAGTTATGCAATGAACTCGAAAGTTCCTTAGATATTTGAAATGCTACTACGTCAGAAAAAATATAAAATTTAACAAAAGACACGCTCATCTGTTAAATTTGGGAATTAATCCATATATCAATCTAGGATATATCCAGCATTCAAGTCTCTTTAAGAAGGTACTGCAAATGAAGGGATGTATAAGAATCAACGAGCAAGTCTATCCGTCCTAAATTATGCAATGAACTTGAAAGATCCTCAGATCTTAGAAATGCTATTAGGCATGTACATACGTCAGAAAATATAGAACTTAACAAAATACACACTCATCTGGCGCTGTTCAATAGCATCGATCTCATCGTCTCGTCAACTCCATTTTATGCTGTGTAACCTTTCATAAAGGCATGGAATATAATGGTTTATCACAAGTCAGGGTCAGGGTAATGTTGATTTGATAAGAGTGGGTCAGGAATAGGAAATATGAAAAATAAAAATAAATAAATTGAATGAATGTGTATCACACATATGTACATATGTATATACATCAAGTAATACTTTATGAGAACAGTCGGTGATATACACGAGATTTCTAAATTCTATTAAATATGGGAAAGAATCCAAATCTAGAAGATATCCTGCATTCAAGTGTCTTTAAGTACCTTCTTGGATGGAGGGATGTATAAGGCTTGTCAAGGAATATCTGAAATATGATTGTAATTAATTAATTACGAATCAACGAACAAGTCAATCCGTCCTAAATTATGCAATGAACTTGAGAGATCCTCAAATCTTACAGATGCTACTATCTATGTCAGAAAATATAGAACTTAACAAAATACAAGCTCATCTGACGCCACTGAATAGCGTCAATCCAACCGTCTCGTCAGCTCTGTTTTATACAGTAAAATATTGCAATAAAAAAATCTTTCAAAACTGCATAGAAACTCATTACTTACTCTGAAAAAATATTATTAAGTAGTTAAAATGTTGACGATCAATAAGTGAAATGTTACAGATCAGATCCCAATATCCCAGATAAAAGAGCAATTACTCCCATCCTGTGCATGATAAAAAATGAGCAGCTTTCGATGGATAGAAAAGGTCAACTTATACAAAAATCTCTTGAGCCATCCATTGATTGACCTAAACACATTCCATGATACTGAAGCCAGGCAACTGTTGGAAAATAAGTTTCCAGATCATCAGCAGAGATCAATTTAACATATTGATCAATTTCCTACGAAGAAGCAATGTAGATAAATTCCTACAAAGCTTACATGCATAGAAATTCTTTGCTCCGTCAGAAAAAAAAATTAAACCTTCTGAAAAATTAAAATTAAATAAAAAACCATTTTGATTTTAAATTTTTTTTTATTTTTATAGAAGTTTGCCTATAATATTTATTTCTTTTGGTATAGTAGGGACATCAAACTGTCCGCTAACTAATAGCGTTTTCAGCTTGTTAGTTTTAAGGTCTCTCCTATATTCGTGCAGAAGTTTTGTCGCCTCCGCAACAAATTCTGGGTAGTCCCAGCAAGCCTTCTCGAACTCTTTGATGAAATTAGTTATGATATCTTTGATCATTTTGTGGCTACTATGAATAACACAAATTCATAAGTCTTATTCATACTGAAATTTTTCTCGGTCATCGATCGTGCTCTATGTAAAAAATCCATACACATGTCCTATCTCATATGGAGAAATACAAAAGAGAACAAAGGATAATTCACTGTCCTCTGACAGTGAATCATTGACTTATATACATACATATGTATCAATAGTTAGTCTTGTATAAACACAGAGACCAGTTTCGTCCGTACAGTGGTCCCCATAATCAAAAATGCTTCTCTAGCAGATATGTGGACTCCATCAAAAAATCTTTCCGTATACTTTGTCTCATGACAAAGAGGAACAACGGAGAAATCATATCCATTGACTTTTCAATAATTAGTTAAACACAGAGACCAATTTCGTGGTCCCAATAATCAAAAATTATTCTCTAGCAGAAATAAGTGAACTCCATCAAAGAATGTATCCATATACAATGTCCCATATGGAGAAAAACAAACATGTTTGATCACGCTCTAATCAATGATGATCTATTCGCATACTTTGTCTCATATGGAAAAGATGTATGGCGTGAACAAAAATTTTCTTGGCCAATTTGATTGAGCAAAGTCCAGTTTTTTCATAGAGATACCGATCAATGGGGTGTTCTTAGAATGTTAAAGAGCAAAATGCAATTTCTAATGTTGATATGCTGCCTAAGTGAACAGCCAGTGATAGAATGCGAAAACCTTGAAATACAGTTAAATTTTCGGAGACCATACTCATAGTGTATTGCTGAATTAAATACCAATTCTAATTTACGGAAATTCGATGAGTTATAATTCGATTGATATATATGTACATATTAGCACAGCGTAATTTCTAATTGGTAGAAACAGAGCTGTCACAAGTTTTAGTTTTATGTTATGCATATTTGATGAATGCCAAAATTAATCCGCTTAATTACATATGTAGATAATATAAGCTTCGCAGGAGAGTGTAGATACTATTAAGATAAATGCATAGGTTGTTAGCCTCATCTATGTACATAGGATATAGTCGTACCCATAAGATTTAGAGTTTTCTAAGAAATTTGGATCTACATATGTAGTTGTTAGATATGACTTAAGCTTTTGATTTTGTTGGATTAAGACAGAGCTTATTGCAACGGACTCTTTAATGAGGCCGATTGTTATATAGAAAAATACAGAGGGAGAATAATAAAGGACTTAAAATAGATCCTTGTGGAACCCCAGAGTGTACTTCCAAAGACTGAGAAATCCATGAGGCTGTACTGACTTGTTGAAATCTGTTACTAAGATAGCTAAAAATCAAAATTACAGAGTTTTGGTTAAAATTTTACAGTTGCCTTAGTTTTTCAGTAAAAGAAAGTGATCCCAATTATCAAAAGCCTTGGAAAAATCTAACAGACACAAAATGGAAATATTATTCTGGTCAAACTGTTGTTTTATGTCATTCATGATTTAACAGTGGCGATGGTACAACTATGTTTTGACCTGAAATCAGATTGATCCAGAGAATCCAGAGTTTGAAAAATCTCAAATTTATTTCATCAAATTCTGTTGCGTTTTATTTGATACTAGTTACTGCCTTATAACATCATATTTAGATATATGTACATATATTGAAAGACTAGACTATTTGATTGATCATTTTGTAGAAATATCTTTGTTATATTATTTATATGGCTAGAAACAGAGCTGAGAAAATTATCCGTCAAGAGATTTGGAGCTAAATCACATGACAATGAAAGTAATTTTGCTCGTTGGTGATAATTGATTTCTATCGTCAATTTGCATCTGAATATTATCAGAAAACCATGATTCTCTAGCATCCCTTAACCTTTTGGACTTAATTGTTACATACCGTTCGAAGAGCGATTGAATTAAATTTTGAAAGAAATAGGCCTTGTCATCAACTCTGCAGGCTTCCCAACAAACATATCAAGGGCTTCGAAAAACACCCAGAAATAATTCTGGCTAATTAATGTTGCGGGGATCACGGTATGATATATTAAATCATGGTAGGATGGAATACCAAGGAGTCCTACCTGCTTGTACAATTTAACTAAATTCAAATTTGAGGTAAGTATTAGATCAAGAAGGCTTTCAGAACAGTTAGGCTTAAAATGAGTCGCATTTGAAATGTTTATGATGCCTACACCCATAATATACCAATTAGTCCGAAAATTACGAAATAAATTATTGTTTCTCTGAAGATCCATATGAAAATCTCCACGTACTATAATATTTATATATCCAGAGCTATGTATACTAGGGCAATCAAAAATTGTGAGGATTGTAGGTGCAGATAATAGTATATACTAGGCTGGTATATCTATATAGGTATCAGTAATGTATGGATTTAACTAACTGAATATGATATTTGTTTCGCGAAATCTATGCGAAAATTATTATCGCCAGCTTTTTTCGGGTGCAATTATAGATCGTAATCTATCAACGAATTCATTGGGGTTTTCCCACTACAATTAATGCTAGACTACCTACATATGTATGTCATATTGAATGAATTAATATATGCTTTACCAGTTTTTCTTTTAAAGCTCTCTGATAGGGTGAATAATATGTTTAATTTTTGGCCTTTGTTACCTTTAATTTGGGAAGCACTATCATAGTTTCTCATATTCACATTGGTCTTATGTGATATTCTTCGATATTGTTGTAAATCCTCATTAGTATACCGTGATTTTCTAAGGTTTTTACGTAAAATCAGCTAATTTTTTTTTAAAAGACCCTCTCCCTGACACTGCGACCTAAGAAGATCTATTGTATCAAAGGGTAATATTAAGCCAAGAGACGTTCCACCTCCCTTATGAAGGATAGTATGTCCTTAGCAGCGGAGTACCTCATCTCTGCTGAAGAACATATTTCTTTATGGAAAATACGCCTCCTTAACCAATGTAATGCTGGGCATTGACAGAGAATGTGCTCGGAGGTTTCGTCATCTTCTAAACAGAACCTACATTCCGTTTCCGGGCATAAATTGATTTTGTTAAGGTGGTAACGCAGGCTACCGTGGCCTGTGAGAAAGCTCACCAGCTTCCTAATGCTTTCCTTATCTAGATTAAGGATTTCCTTGTAGGAAAAAGGTCTGATTAATCTCTTGGAACAGTACTCCCTGACCATAATATTCGGGATGGTACAGAACACGTCCTTTTTTCGAATTGAGTCAAGAATTTCCAGGTGTGCCACATGGTCGCCTGATTTATACTTGTATTCTAGTTGCAGTTTGATAGCGCATCTAGCGGCCGTCTTCCTAATGAAGATTTGTAAGGGAGAGAGCCCAACAACCGCTTCTAAAGCTGCTGTAGGGCAGGTGCGCATGGCACCCGTGATGCCGAGACATGCAATTCTTTGAAGCTTCTGAAGCTTCGTTGCCGTTGTCCGTTCAAGAACTTTCGGCCACCAAACAATGGCCGCGTACGTGATAATAGGCCTTACCATCATTGTATACAACCAATGTATCATTTTTGGACTTAGACCCTAAGTTCTGCCGTATAGGCGTCTGCTGGCCCACATGGCTCTAGTGGCGCGCTCAATGGCGGACTTGATATGAGAATTCCAGCTAAGCCGTTTATCAAGGATGACACCGAGATATTTAACCTCACTGGAATAAACTAAAGTGGTGCCTTTGATGATGATAGGTCCTAGATTGACCAGTCTTATTTTGGTAAAAGGCACTAGAACGGTTTTGCAAGGGTTGATGGATAGTCCTTCTCTGCTGCACCATTCTAACACGTATAGTAAAGCACTTTGGATGACACTAGAAATGGTCGTGCTGTGTTTACCACTGATAAAAATCGCGAAGTCATCTGCATAACCAATGGCGATGTAGCCTAATCTGTGAAGATCGACTAGGAGTTTGTCGATGACTAGTGACCATAGAAGAGGGGAGAGGACTCCTCCCTGGGGACATCCCTTAACTGCGGTCACAGACACTGACACTCCTCCAGAGGAGGAAGTAATAATTCGACTTTCCAGCATGGCCCGTATCCATTGGTTGGTCGAATCTTCGATACCTCTGCTACTAATTGCTCTTGCTATTGAGTCGTAGCCAGTGTTATCGAATGCGCCCTCAATGTCAAGAAACGCACACAGGGCTATTTCCTTGGAACGTATAGTTCCTTCTATCTTCTTCACAAGATAGTGAAGAGCGCCTTCTGTTGATTTTCCTTTTCTATATGCAAATTGACTTGAGTGCAGAGGGGTAGACAAATCTAGTCGACCTCTAATATGAACATCAATGACTCTCTCCATTGTTTTTAGGACAAAAGATGTTAGACTTATAGGTCTATAAGATTTAGGCAGCTCACTAGGCCTATTGCCTGGTTTGGGGATAAGGACTACATTTACCTGTCTCCAGGTTGTCGGGATGTAGCCCCAATTTTGTAGCTGGCTCTAAATAAAGCAATCAAACACGGCAGGATGAGATCAATTACCTTCTGCAAAAGCGCCGGGAATATACCATCACCGCCGGGGGCCTTAAATGGTTTAAAGGACCCTACAGCCCATTTGACTTTATCCGGACTGAACATTTTACCGGATAAACTGTTTACTCTACTTGCAATGCAGACCCTATGGTCAGATGCGTACGGGTACGTGTAAAGTGCACGAGTGGACGAACCTGGAAAGTGAACTTGAAGTAAGGTTCTAATAGTATCCATACGGTCCGTCGTGTAGGTGCCATCAGACTTTTTTTAGTAAACCTACACAATTAGCATGATCTTTCACAAGTGCCTTATGAATTCGTGCCGCTACTGGCATGTCAGCAATGTTTTCGCAGCATTTCCTCCATGTGGCACGTTTAGATCGTCTCAGTTCAGAGTTGTATTCTGTGAGAGCGAACCTATATTCGTCCCAACTCTTCGTGCGTTTAGCACCATTGAAGAGTTTTCTGACTTTCTTCCTTAGTTTGGCAAGCTGGTCATTCCACCAGGGAACCTTTCGTTTACACAAACTGGTTTTATGGACACAGCTGTCGTGATAGGAAGTAAGCAACACATCATTTAATTGGTATGCTGCTTCATATAGGTCCCCTGTGGACTCGATAGATGTAACTAGCATATCTAATTTTGAGAGGACAAGCCCCCGAAGCATGTGACAATTTGCCGGGAATGTCGAACCTGATGTGTTGGTGGTCAGACATCGAGGCCTCGTCAGACACATGCCAATTTTTAACAAAATTTGAGATAAATGGACTGGCGAGAGTGAGGTCAAGTACCTCTTCGCGAATCGCATTTATGAAGGTTGGTTTAGAGCCTTTATTCAAAATATCTACATGACAGCACATAAGATATTCTAACAGACACTCACCCCTTCTATTGATGCCACTACTGCCCCAGACCTTATGATGCGCATTTGCATCGTAACCTATGATGTAGTGTAGGTTGCTGTCTTGGCAATGTTTTATCAGCTCCTGGACCTCTGATGTTGTCGTCGTCGCCGGGGTAATATGCCGAGGCACACACGATGTTATGTGTTCCCCTTTCGGTCGGAACCTCAACAAGTAGGGCTACCAGGTCTCTTGTCATAAATTCTGGAATAGGACGAAAGTTAATATGTGTACTGATTAAGCAGGCCGCCCTTGGCACTGACTCCCCACATTTTGAAAATTGTTCCGTAGCCCTTTGATTTGTCCGCAAATAACCCAAGGTTCTTGGATAAGACCAAGGGTTATATCTTCATCGGCGAACCGCTTGCTAAGGGTAGCGTGATGCAGGTTCGCCTGTAGCACCCTAATGGTGCTCATTAATCCTCCTTTGAGGATCTAGCTTGTCGGAGTAATTGGGCTTTTTTAGGGCCCTTTCCTCTACGGCAAACAGTCAGATTAGGATGACCCATTGGTCTAGTCCTAACTGACTCATCGTTCTTCCTATGAGCGTGCCCAGTGGCGCCGCTTGTCGGATTGGAGGGACCGGCCACCTTGCTGGACGTACTGGGTTTCATAGCACCTCCTTTACGGTATTGACCCACTGGTCTAGCTACCGCATTACCAGTTCTGTTGCCAGAACCGCTGGGACCAGCATGCCCAGTGGTGCTGCTGCCTTTTGCCTTTTTAGCTGGGATAGTTCCGGAACCGCTGGTACTAGCATGCCCAGTGGCGCTACTAGCAGAAACGGGTCTTGGATCCAGCAGAGCGGACATATTTCCGACTGCTGCTTGAGGTCCGGCTTCCGCTGAAACCTTGTCGGTGCTTCTAAGGATCAGCTTAACCTGGCCAAAGCGGTAGCTAATTTTACCTTTACAGGTGTTAAGCCATTTCATTGAGGCGTCGTCAATCGCCAACACGAGGTGAAGGAGCGCACCATCCTTTTCCCTCTGAACGACTTTCCACGAATTAGCCTGCAAGCCGGCATTTTGCGCGCAAATTGTGGCAAGAATCTTCTCCGAGGAGAGCTCTAGACTCTGTGGAAAGACCCCGCGGACGATGTGTGGCTTAGGGAAAAATCCCTCTTCCACTAGCGTCACGTTCAGTCCACTTTTGGCTCCGATCCTCTCGAAGTTTGAGCGCATCCACCCAGCAGTAGCACTGTCTGAGCAGACGAAAACTAGCCATCCCGATCTGTGATGTGAGCCAGAAAAATGCGGCCACACGCCGCTATTGCTCATCTCTATCGAAATGTCTATGACCGCCTCTTGAAACAGTGCCATTTGCTCAGTTGAGAGGGGTTGAGTTGACAAGTCGGTCGGGACAACACCTAACCTGAAAGCACTAGCCACTTGGCTAAAAGTGGGGACATCAGGTGTAGGTCCTGCCTTGACCTTCTTGGCAGCCGAAGCTGGTGGCGTCTGATCCTCTGATCTAACGCGCTTAGCTTCGCGCTGAGTGGGAGGGACAGAAGAGGCGGATCTGGCATAAGTGAGAGCACCTTCTCTGCTTTTGCCCATGCGTAAAGCATGTTTAAACCACCTTCGTTCCAACGAATTCAGTTTTATGAATCCACCTTCTTGTTGTTGGATCTGTAGCCCATCAAGGATCTTCCCAATGGAAGAAGATGTGGCCAGTGCGGAATAGGCCGACATAAGCTGTACAGCTTGGGGAACTACGGGTTGCTCAACAGCAGGACCCGAGGTTAATGCGATTTGAGATGCATCAGTCTCATTAGTTATAAAGTTTAAATTTAAAATTTTGGACCCACAAGTCACCGGGAATGGAGGTCGCCCATGACAGAGCCCGGTATGCTATAGGAAGACTAGATTTAAACCGAAGGTCGCCAGGTATTCGGAGTCCGCATACTAACGACTAAACACCCTCTTAGCCATGCATCCATCGGCGTACGCTGTTCCACCTTGAATTAGGGATTTGTTAATGGGGTTTTCTCCTCACGATGCTCACTTTAGCCGTCTCTCATGCTGTTACTGTAACCGGTCATTCGGGACGAATTGAGGGTCACACACCCAGTAACAAGTTTCCCGATTGGAGGGTGAACAGCTCGAACATGAGAGCCGTTGCCCGGCGGCCGCCGCGAGGAGGCAGTGAGTCTTCTTGAAGCGTTTGCAAATAGGGATCGTCCACTGACTTTGCCCTATAGGTACGCACCTGGCCACCAAAAAAAAGAAAAAAATAAGCTCATAGAGCCCATCTGTTCCACTGAAGATTTTATCGTCAATAACGAAATCATGGCGTTCTTTTATTGAAAATGTTGATATACCTAGTTTCGGAGAATTTGATTGCGAATCGAAATGTGGACCATAGATCTTGTCACAATTCTCATTTGATGGTGATGATCGATTAAATAAAGTACTTTGATTGAGACTATCGTTATAGAAATTTGTGGGTGTTCTAAATGAAGGATTTTTATCTCTTATTGCTGAAGTCGATAACAATGGTTCCAGAGAGAAGTACTCGAAACTCTTCTTAAATTGTTCTTTTTCTTCTGGTGGGCTTTGAAATTTTAATTATCGTTTAACTGTTTCATTTATATCTTTCATTTTATTAGTATTTTGAGTATCCTCACTCTCGACCTTTTTCGAGACTTCTTTTAAAGGTTCAATTATTGGTTTAAAAGTATTTTCAAAGTCTGTTTTCTTCATAGTTTTTCCAGTTTTGAGCAACTTATATTTCTTCTTCAAAGCATTTCTAGGTTTTCATTTATATCCATATTTATGTGTGCGAATAGGGTAATTCCATAATAGGACTATTCCGTCAACAGGGCTGTTCACTCAACAGGGCTGTTCTCAACAGGGCTGTTCCTTCAACAGGGCTGTTCCTTCAACAGGGCTATTCCTTCAATAGGGCTGTTCCAAATAAATTAATTCAAATGTTTCCAACAAGTTGAGTTCAATTCTTTGAATTGACTGAATGTCATATCGGAATTTATATGATCATTGTATATATGTACATATGTTTAAGGTTGAGTTCATCTTCCTTAAAATAACTATATAGTTTGCATTGTCTCTAATCAAATGCTTTAGTATGCATGTATACGACTAACACAAATACGAACTAGTAATCCGATTGCACCTTAAATCATAATAATGATAATATATGACAGCTCATCTCACATCTCTAATTATAAAAAAAACAGGTATTCCCATTAAACCTGTTACTATACAATCAACGTCTGATAAGAGAACTTCAAAACTCACTGTACGAAATCAGCAATTTCTATTATCACAAGGATACAAATTGAAAAATTAAATCAAATCAAATCTTTCAAAGTCATGCTGAACATTTTCGAAGAACCAAAGTTGGAGGAGAGTATCTCAAAATTGAAACATCACACACAATCGCCGTATTTAAATAATTTCGAGAAAAATGATATTATACAAATTTATGTTCAACACCAAATTTCTTAATATTTTAAGAAAACTGATGGAATGGCAGTCGCGAATATAAAACTTATAAATAACGAAGTGGGTTTTTTGTTCGATGAAATTCGCTATGAATTAAATAGTGTCGAAATCGATAGCAATCGTAGTGTTGGTATCACTTCAACTATTAAAATTATATTTCCTTAAATAAAAATTAAAGTGCTATGATATATGATATATCAATCGACGTCAATGGGCTCTTTTTTTAATTTTTGCATACCTTTACATAAATTCCTAGAATTTGCTGAAGACTACAAAAGATTTAATTCATGCACGATTTAATTTTAACACTTTTATGAACTGATGAAAATTCTTTAATTGCTGATAAGAGTGAAAAGGCAAAGATAAATTTGTTCAAAGTATGTACAGTGGAAAATTCCCCATATTACATTGAATGATACTTACAAATTAAAGCTGTACAAACCAATTAATAATTGTTGTTCGGAACTGGGATCTATACGAATATCCAACTATCCATGTGAAGATTTAAATCTAGCATTTGATAAAAACAACTGTAGTTTACTGTACAAGATGTATTGTGATTTTCAAAAACCTACTATAATCGATCTGTTGCAGAACCATTATTATCTAGAAATACATTCAAGTCTCAAGCGACTATTTTCGTAATAGATTGTAGACATCAGAGTGAATTAATAAAAAATGGACCAGACGATATTCGCATTTAAATCAAAACATCAAAAATAATTCCTGCTAACACATCAGTATACTACTTGATGTTACATGATCGTATTATAAATTATAATCCATTGAGTCAAATAGTTTCTCGAGAAGTATAATTGTTAGTTGAGGACCAGCTTTAATTGAGGAAACACACATACTCATACCACACAAAATGTATTTTATTTTCGATGCTCAAGGCTTTAAAGGTCAAAATAACAACTTTATCGCTAAGGAATTAGCACTGCTACACAATGGTCAACATCATCATTTCATCTTAAAACCTCCATTCAACTATGATCAACTGTCACCAGCACTAAGGAAAGAAGCTCATTGGCTTTATCAGAATTATCATGGTTTAACTTGGGATGGTGGATTTATGGAATTCCAAGAAGTTAGAAAATATCTTCGAGAACAGATCAAAAATATTATTGTTTATGTTGAAGGAAGAGAAAAACTACAATGGTTGAAAGAGTTACTTCATGATGAAAATGTTGAAATAATGAATATTGAAGAAGCTGGCTGCCCGAGTTTAAAAGAATTGAAACGTCTCCATCCTAATGAAACAAAATGTTTGTCCCATGGCAAATGCTGTGCTTTACAAAATGTTTACCTGTTAAATAAATTCTTGAGCTAAAATAAAATTATTTTCCTTTTAAATAGCAATTTTGTTTTAATTTTTATTAAATATTTATCTGTTTTTTATAAACGTGGAGTACACAAACTATGAATCTTTGAAGAATTTAACATGTGTCAGAAATATGACAACATTATTTTGCCAGTACCGAAACAATCTATTTCCTGCACGAAAATAAAAAGTACAATTAATAAGTATAAAGAATTTTGGTTGTTTACAAAACAGTATCATACCTATTTTATTAATCGTCTTTTATATCCATATGGTAGGGAACTGTGTTCATCAAGAAATCTACGTTTTTCTGCTCTGGGCTTATATGGTTTTATCTCCGGAAGAAAAATACACAATAAATCAATTTTTTTGTTTCAAACAGTTTTTATTTTTGTCTTAGGTAATGGTTTAACAGTTTTTACATAAAAGGCACACAGTGTCCTCGACCATCGTAGTGAAGCGTACCGGCAGAAACACCTTAAGCTTGTCCAATTCTACCAAAATACGAGGTCCATATTTGGTTTGACTCTGTAGCACTTTGAAGATGCGATATCGTTTTTTGAACTCCAACGATTTGAGGGGTTCTAATGGCTTAATTTTGCCAAGTTGCTTTAAGGAATCCATTATATGTACGTACTTATGTAACAACAAAGAGTTCACTCGTGTGATGTTATAATAAAACTGATAATTCGCAGTCCTTAAAATAAATTATATAGGGCGCAAAAATTTTTCATCGACTCTAAAATAATCACATACACATATGTACATATGAGACAATGTATACGAATAGATCATCATTGATTAGAGTGTGATCAAACATGTTTGTTTTTCTCCATATGAGACATTGTATATGGATACATTCTTTGATGGAGTTCACTTATTTCTGCTCGAGAATAATTTTTGATTATTGGGACCACGAAATTGGTCTCTGTGTTTAACTAATTATTGAAAAGTCAATGGATATGATTTCTCCATTGTTCCTCTTTGTCATGAGACAAAGTATACGGAAAGATTTTTTGATGGAGTCCACATATCTGCTAGAGAAGAAATTGGTCTCTGTGTTTATGCAAGACTAACTATTGATACATATGTATGTATATAAGTCAATGATTCACTGTCAGAGGACAGTGAATTATCCTTTGTTCTCCTTTGTATTTCTCCATATGAGATAGGACATGTGTATGGATTTTTTACATAGAGCACGATCAATGACCGAGAAAAATTTCAGTATGAAT
This sequence comes from Xylota sylvarum, assembly GCA_905220385.1. Classification (NCBI taxonomy): domain Eukaryota; kingdom Metazoa; phylum Arthropoda; class Insecta; order Diptera; family Syrphidae; genus Xylota; species Xylota sylvarum. The sequence goes on along the minus strand of LR999957.1, from coordinate 61,127,331 downwards.
AAGACTTATGAATTTGTGTTATTCATAGTAGCCACAAAATGATCCAAGATATCATAACTAATTTCATCGAAGAGTTCGAGAAGGCTTGCTGGGACTACCCAGAATTTGCTGCGGAGGCGACAAAACTTCTGCACGAATATAGGAGAGACCTTAAAACTAACCAGCTGAAAACGCTATTCCATATGATGAAAGTATTGGAGCGTCTAGGAGTTAGTGGACAGTTTGATGTTACTACTATACCAAAAGAAATAAATATTATAGGCAAACGTCTATAAAAATAAAAAAAAATTTAAAATCAAAATGGTTTTTTATTTAATTTTAATTTTTCAGAAGGTTTAATTCTTTTTTCTGACGGAGCAAAGAATTTCTATGCATGTAAGCTTTGTAGGAATTTATCTTCATTGCTTCTTCGTAGGAAATTGATCAATATGTTAAATTGATCTCTGCTGATGATCTGGAAACTCATTTTCCAACAATCAATGGATGGGTCAAGAGATTTTTGTATAAGTTGACCTTTTCTATCCATCGAAAGCTGCTCGTTTTTTATCATGCACAGGATGGGAGTAATTGCTCTTTGATCTGGGATATTGGGATCTGATCTGTAACATTTCACTTATTGATCGTCAACATTTTAACTACTTAATAATATTTTTTCAGAGGAAGTAATGAGTTTCTATGCAGTTTTGAAAGATTTTTTTATTGCAATATTTTACTGTATAAAACAGAGCTGACGAGACGGTTGGATTGACGCTATTCAGTGGCGTCAGATGAGCTTGTATTTTGTTAAGTTCTATATTTTCTGACACAGATAGTAGCATCTGTAAGATTTGAGGATCTCTCAAGTTCATTGCATAATTTAGGACGGATTGACTTGTTCGTTGATTCGTAATTAATTAATTACAATCATATTTCAGATATTCCTTGACAAGCCTTATACATCCCTCCATCCAAGAAGGTACTTAAAGACACTTGAATGCAGGATATCTTCTAGATTTGGATTCTTTCCCATATTTAATAGAATTTAGAAATCTCGTGTATATCACCGACTGTTCTCATAAAGTATTACTTGATGTATATACATATGTGTGATACACATTCATTCAATTTATTTATTTTTATTTTTCATATTTCCTATTCCTGACCCACTCTTATCAAATCAACATTACCCTGACCCTGACTTGTGATAAACCATTATATTCCATGCCTTTATGAAAGGTTACACAGCATAAAATGGAGTTGACGAGACGATGAGATCGATGCTATTGAACAGCGCCAGATGAGTGTGTATTTTGTTAAGTTCTATATTTTCTGACGTATGTACATGCCTAATAGCATTTCTAAGATCTGAGGATCTTTCAAGTTCATTGCATAATTTAGGACGGATAGACTTGCTCGTTGATTCTTAATTAATAATTACAATCATATTGCAGATATTCCTTGACAAGCCTTATACATCCCTTCATTTGCAGTACCTTCTTAAAGAGACTTGAATGCTGGATATATCCTAGATTGATAGATGGATTAATTCCCAAATTTAACAGATGAGCCTGTCTTTTGTTAAATTTTATATTTTTTCTGACGTAGTAGCATTTCAAATATCTAAGGAACTTTCGAGTTCATTGCATAACTTCATTGCATAGGGCTGATTGACTTGCTCGTCAATTCATGATTAATAAATTACAATCATGTTTCAGATGCTTCTTGACACGCCTTATAATACATATATGTACATACAGTACATAGGTACATCCCTTCATCTGCAGTACCTTCTTAAAGACACTTACAAATACAAATACAAATTTTTGGCGTAACAGGTCCATGGGACACAGGGCCTAGCTTCTCACAACCAATCGTGTTGTGCGTGTTATATTCTTCACATGAATGGAAGGGGCCTACTGTTTAATGCCGGATCCGAACGGCAACTTTTAGAAGCTTTTTCATGACAGTTTTACTCTCGGATGTTTGTCAGACGCTCGCGAGAGGTGGGGCCGTGAAAGAAATTTTAGGTGTTGTCTGGGGATTGAACCTGGAACCCCTTGCTCTGTAGTCCAACGCACTAACCACTTGAGCCACGGCTCCCACTTAAAGACACTTGATTGCTGGTTATGTTCTAGATTTGGTTTCATTCCCATATTTAATGCATTATAAATATTTCGTATGTACATATGTACATACATATGTTACTCCGACTGTTCTCATAAAGTATTACTTAATGTAAGTACATATGAATGTTTACTTAATGTATGTACATTCAATTAATTTCTTTTCATACATTCAAATTTCCTATCCCTCACCCACTCTTATCAAATCAAGATTACCCTGACTTGTGATAATCCATTATATTCAATGCCTTTGCACAAGTTTACACACACACATTTGGTCACGGGAACCATCTATCGTCACCGATGCCAATAATTCATACACATACAAACTATTTTCCTTTCGCATTCCCAACTCCCATAGCAAGATCAGGAATTGTACATATGTATGTACATATCAAGATCAGGAATTATACATATGTATATACATATGTATATAAGATCAGGAATTATACATATGTATATACGTACATACATATATATGAATACATATTATTATTAGAGAGATTATTTCGTCTTTCTTAATTTAATAGTGCCAACAACTACACTTGGTCCCCCATTTAAGTAGTAACAGCTGATTTAAACCATTGGTAGATCATGAATTACTCACAATAATATCCCCCTTATCCCATATTCCCTCACCCATCCGTCGAAATTACTCATCCACATACTGTGCTTCACAATTACACAATATACCACACACTCCAATGCTCCAGCAATATCCAACAAAAACAACAACAACAAATAATACAGATGATTATGACGCTAACAAAAAATTCATGACACAACACACCAGCACACCCAATTAGCAAAATACAAACCATCTATCGTCATCACACACAGCCAACCCCTCCCCGATAACGAAAAACCATCTCCATTCCCCTCTCACTCATCCTCCAAAATTCGCATCATTCTCTCAACTAAACAAAAACTCCAACAACATGATCACACACTCCAACGCTCTAGCTGTATCCAAAAACAATTAAAAAACCATTAAAATAACATAAACAAATATCCATGCCACGTCACACACACTAATCAACACTATCGCATTATCATCTCTCGCACTCACCTCAGATAACAACGATCACGAATTACTCATCCCACAGATCTCATCCATTCATCATCATCCGCACACACACACTCCCAGATACAAAATTCATATTCACTCCCACTTCCTAATTACACATTAACTATCATCCACCCCCTCACCCACACTTTCTACACTAACCAACTGAATTCCCATCACTGACAGACATAATACATCAAAATTTCAAAATCACACTTTTTACCCCAAAAATCAATCATTTATGACGCGTTTCTCTAAAAATCATCTTTTTGGTTCCCAGGCTAAAGGGACCTATTACCTACTGATATGAAAGATGAGGATGAAGCATTTAAACAAATTCGTAAGTACCACATAAGTGAGACAATGCATGCAGGTACAAATCAGAATTATGAAGGTCTTAAGAAATACATATATATGTATAAGGAACTTAAAACAATTAATAGAAAAATATATAAATAATTGCGATGTTTGCAATCGCTCTAAATACGATAGAAAACCACTTAAACCTAAATATCATATTACTGAAACATCACAGGATATAAATCAAATAGTACACATAGACACCTACACTAACTCCAAACAAAATTTTATTACTTTTATAGATAAATTTTCGAAACATGCTACAGCATTTCATTTGGAAAACAGAAATAATTTAACACTTATTGAAAACATAAGATTTTTAAGATAAGACATTTTAATTAGAGGAAAACCTAAAAAGTGCATTATGGACAATGAATTTAATACTCTAAATATAAAAGACTTTTTCAGACAAGAAGAAATAGAGACACACTATACAAAACCTAATAGCCATACTGGGAATGCTGACAAAGAGAGACTTCGTAACACAATTAGTGAGAAATTTAGAGTATTCGAAGTCACAAAATCCAATCTTACAGTGCAGGAAAAGTTATATAAATGCATAGAACTCTATAACAAGTCTATACATTCTGTAACTAAACATAAGCCTATAGATATTGCAGACGGAATGGCTGATATTCAGAAACTAGCTACCTTAATGAAACAAAATAAGTTAAAGTCAATTGAGAAGGCCACCAACAATAGGGAAAACTTTACCAAAACAGGATCAGTAGGTTATGTTAAAAATTACCGAGCATTAAGGCATACAAATTAACCTAGGTACAGAAAGCTAAACTTAGAAAATATTCATCCTATAAATATTAAACGTCCAAACAAATTCGCAGATCAAGTGGATATTGACAATATTGATACTGATGATATCCGGACTTGATGCAACTTTAATGATAGAAAAAATTGAGAGTAGCTACGGATTTGCAGAAATAAACATTGGAAATATTCAAATCATAAAAAATTACGATATCATACTTCATATCATCAACCCGGTAGAAATCCAGCAAATACTTTTTAAACTAGAAGATAATCTTATGGAAATAAATGTAGAAGACGGAAGGGATTTACTTATCAACGAACTAAAGTCGCTCAACTATAAAGTACAAACAATAATACCACACAGACATATGTACAAGAGGACTTATAAACATTGCAGGAACCGTAATGAAATGGGTTTATGGATGACGACGATAGACAGAACATTGAAGGACACTTACGAATTATGGATAGTAATAACCACAACTTAATAGAACAAAGTAACCACCAAATCTCTATTAATGACCACTTTAATAATACTTTTTCGATGATTAAGAAGACAATTGAAAATGATAGGGCTGATATTCTAAAACAGTTCGATAATGTAAAACCCGAAAACATAAAGTTAATCAATAAAATTAGTTATTTAGAGTTATTATCACAGATTAGAATAATCAGAGATAACGTAGAACAAATTCAGAATAATATAGCGTCAATTAGGTTAGGAATAATGGGAAATAATATATTAACTAAAGAAGAGATAACAAGATATGATATTGATTTAGAAAAATTGAAGAATATAAAACTTGGCACAGCCAAATATGAAAATAATAAAATCCTATTCGCAATCAAAATACCTAATGAAATTATTGTTACAAAGAAATATCTTATAATGGCTCTTGATAATGAAAACAATGAAAAATTGTTTTGCAAAACGAAGAAATTGTTAAAATAAATAATACTGCTTATACTCTCGAAAAAAACACTGACCTAAAGAATTTAAAGAAATCGAATTCATGTATATATAATCAAAATTGTATGAGAATAAAATATTTTAAAACGGAATTGTCGAAATTGAAGAAGGACTGATATTATTAAAAAATTATAAAAATGTTAGTTTAAATAGTACTTGTGATGAAAGAACTGTTCGATTAAATGGATATTATTTACTAAATTTTAATAATTGTGAACTACAAATTGGAAACCAGTCATTCAATAACAAAAAAGAAATGTTTGAACAAAGATTCGTAATACCTAGCGAAATAAAAATAGACCAAATTCAAGATCAATTAACTTTTGATGGAATTGTTTTAAAGTAAATTGAAAACATAAAACACATAAAGGAACTGAAATACGAAAAAAAGAATCATTTATTGTTAAACATATGCATAGGTATTATAGTATTACTCTTAGCTATAGCATTAGCAATATATATTTATATAAGAACAAATAAGTTATTAAACATTATTTTTAAAACTCAGGAGAGTTTTCTTCCAAAAGGGGGAGTAGTTATGTCGGTGCCAATAACCGACATACCAGCTGTCAGCAAAATACCGGTTGCCGTCGACTTGACTCGTCCTAATTCGAGTTCATAGAAATCGAATTTAGCTAAATCGACATCTACGAGGGAAATTGCCATCGACTGGACTCAGCATATTTGACCTCGGCTGTTGAGGAAAAAGCAGAAAAACAATTAATGGACAGCCTTAGTTCAAACATAGACGAATAAACATTTCAAAAATTTAATTTTGTTTTTTTTATTTTTTTGGATGAACGTATCGGTCATCCATAATTCGCGAGGCCACAGCATGAGTTTGGTTGCTATCCAGTTCAGATTTGATGTTTCGTGCATTGAGCCTGCATTCAATCCAATCTAATAGGTAGGATTCACGTGCATCTGGTCTAGTGCTGATCTGACTGATTTCAGGTTTACATTGTTAAACGCCCCTTCAATTTCCAGGAAAGCTATCAATGTATATTCCTTTTGGTGTAGTGATTCCTCGATTACATTAACCACCTCATGTAGCGCTGTCTCAACTGATCGGCCCTTCATATAGGCATGCTGGGCAGGTGAGATGTTCTTTGGGTTAAGTTTGGAGCGAATGCATATATCTAGCTAGTTATAATACACCTATCAACAATCACTCTAAACCGCCTTCACTCACTCAATTATCAATACCATCTGTCACTCAAAAACTTCTAAATAGAATACTACGTAAATAATAATAATCTAGAAAATGATGATGCTAGGCCTGCTCTATTCAACATCCGACTAACAAAGTCAAAGTTCCGAACAACACAACTCTACCAACCCCTATTATTTAAAAACAAACAACACAAACCAAACACGAAAGAAAAATAATAATAATACAAGACATCCTTTTTTTACCACAGGTAAAACAAGTTCGTGGAACCTCCGCAGCTTAAACATAGCTCTCACCATTCTACAATGGAACATGAATGGGTTTATTAATAACTTTGATGAGCTAAATGTTATAATTAAATAACATAATCGTGCAATAGTGGCTCTCCAAGAAACTCACTGCCCCTTTGATAAAACATTAAACTTCTCCAAAACCTATGACGATCACATTTATAACTCATCTAATAATGATAGTGCTAAGCAAGGTATTGCACTGCTTGTTAAAAAAAAACAGCCCACACAAAATCTTACCCTTAAATACAAACCTTCAAGTGCTAGCTGTTGAAATATAACATAAAATAAAATTCACATACATACATTAACATATACTTACCTCCAAAAGAAACACTCACCATGAATAATCTAGATAATATTATAAGACAAGCCAAACCCCAATCATTCTGGGAAGTGACTTCAACGCCTGAAATACACTTTGGGTATCCAAAAAGACCAACGAAAAGGGTGAATAATTAATGTATGGGAGATCTCTCAACCCACAACACACTAACACATATGTATTGACATAACCTGTTGCTCACCTGAGCTACTTTCCAAAACACATTGGAAGACTTTAGACGACCTACATAACAGTGATCATTTCCGTATCCTGTCGACTTCAAATACTGGACGGATCAAAATACCAGAAATTAGAGACCCGAAATTTAAAACCACCTTGCCGATTGGCTACTGTTTAAGCAAAAAACCTTAGAGTTATTGTCTGACAAAAGTCCATCCTCTAACAATAACAAAGCAGCTGTCGTATTGCAGAAAGCAAAAAGAACCGCCGCTCCGAGCTCCTCCATCCCTTAGACTGTCCCAAATAAGTGTGAACAGGTAGTACCTTGGTGGAACTTCGAATTGTCATCATTACGAAAAAAAAAAATATCACACTAAAAAACTTTCAGAAAACCTCTCAACTCAAAGTTTGGCCAAATTTAGATGATTACTTAAAATAAGCAAATCTAAAAGCTTCTCGGAAATTACCTCTAAAGCTACTATTAGACGGCCATTAGTCTCTGCCATTTAAATGGCAGTGTGACGTCACAAAAAAGTGGCGCATGTGAGCTACAATGATGTCATTGATTGACACTGAACATTTGCAAAAAAATGGCAATTACACGGCAATAGCACAGCGCCATTTTTGTCCCAAATTAAATGGCAGACACTGTGTGCCATTTAAAATAATTTCTCAGGGTGCCATTGGAATGGCACGCGAAAAAATGGCAATCACACGACAATGGCATACCTTAATTCAATGGCATATATATATTTCGTGCCATTTTTTGTTTTGTGACCACACGGAAATGGCAGATATTGCCATTGTATTGAGAAAAACGATGAATTTTCTAGTCGCGATATTCTCCTGGTTATACACAACTGTTACGACTCTTTACTTTATAAAACATCGCATACTACTGATTTTGAGTTTATCCAAAATTACCATTCTTAAGCGCAACTAGCTATAGATGCTACAGACCCTCTTTTTGATGCTACGGACCCTTGTGACGATGTCATAGTCTTAGGGGATTTTTCTGCCTCTGGGGATGAATCTTATTTTGTTCCTTCAAATGCAACCTCAGGCAAAGAAATCCTTTTAACAGATTATCTCTCCAACTCTGGCCTCCATCAAATCAGTGGCATAATTAATAGCCTCGGCAGACAACTTGAATGGCTGCGCGATTTAGGTGTCACTTGCGATAGAGAGCTAAACTTCCATTCGCATATTGACAACATTATAAGTAGAGCCAATTCTGCGCTTGGTTTGTGAAACGTTGGTCTAAGGAATTTTCAGACCCCTACGTTACTAAATCACTCTATATCACCATTGAAATGGCAGAGAATAATAGCCGACTAATAGTAGCTTAAAAACAAATTTTACACACTGCCATTTAAATGGCAGAGCATATTGGCCATCTAATAGTAGCTTAAGATTAACCCGAACAGCTCCCCTGCCCAATTATGGCAAAATATCCGTTGTCTTACTAGTGATTTTACCCCACTAGCTATAAACAGTATTGAAAGCAACCAAGAGGCATCGATGCTCTCCTTCACATCGAACTATTTTATCACTAAAGCTCTGTCAGCTAAAAACCATATATCGATCACCTCCCTTGATTTCGAAAAAGCATCCGACAGAATCGACCTTCACATAATCTTAAACAAACTTATAAAGTGGGGTGTTGGAAGAAAAATATACGGTTACATAAAATTTTGTTTCATTAATAGAAAACTCTTCCAACTCTTACCCATTGCACAGCGGTATCCCCCAGGGATCATCCCTCTCAGTAGTACTGTTCATAATTGCATTTGATGAAGTAAACACAATTTTAATAAAGCACCATCTTTTTATCAGATGACTGCATTTATGCAGATAATGTACACATTTTATGTAATATTAAAGATTTAAATAGAAGCAATCTATCTGTTCAAAATTGTAAACTACTCCACATCTGTCGTAAACAAAATTGTCCACATCTTAATATTAATATTAATAACACAGCAATCAATAATGTAAGTAATTTGAGTATTTTGGGATTAAACTTTAATTATAAATATTCTTGGGAAGAACACTGTCTAGAACTTAAGAAATCCCTAGCTACGGGAACTAATATTGTAAGATATTTAGCATAAAAAAAAGCAATTTACAAATAAACACCCTTTCAAACAAAACGAGAATCTTAGTTTTAAGTAAAATTGATTATGGGTTGTGCATATATGGACACTGCCCTAAATCAGTCTTAAATACACTGAGTTACAAAAAAGTGGCGCACCTTGATATTTCGCAATTACTTCAAGTAAGTTGAAAAAAAAGATTTTTTTTAATACAGTTTTGTTTATTAATATAAATATAAGTAATTCATGTTAAAAAAAAATTAAAAAGGAAGACCTTAGAAATAAAACATAAATTAAGGAAAATGGACAAAAACTTCATAAATTAACATTTCACATTTTCATTATTTTTATTTTTTTTAACGAGTCCTTGTTCCTGTAATAGTGTGTATTGTCTCCCCGAACATCTAACGAACCAGATATTTGTCCGAGGCATACATTGGATTAAATTTTTTACGATGGTACCGTCCAAATTGTCCCATTCCTCGATCAGAGCAGATCTTAGGCCGCTGAGCGTCTCTGGAAGGGCGGTTCGTATCCCAACCTTTTTCTCCAGCAGGTCCCAAACGTGTTCAATGAGATTCTTGTCCGAGTTCATCGCAGGCCAAGCCATCACGTCGATTTCCACTTCTTGCAAATACTCGGTAACGCATTCGGCGACGTGTTGTCTAGCATTGTCTTGCATCAGCAAGAGGTTTTCCTCCATAAATGATGCGAATAGAACCACATATTCCTCCACAATGTTGGTGGTATAATACGTAGAGGTCACTGATCCTTCCATGATGCACAGCTCGGTTTTCCGCGCATGAAAATTTCTGGCCACACCATGATGGAACCGCTCCAGAAATTTTTCCGCTGGGCAACTGTTGCCGAAGAGTATCTCTCATCTTATCATCTCACACTCTGCTACGTCCATCTGTTGAGCGGAGACGAAACCTGGAGTTATCAGTGGAAAGGACTCTACTCCAGTCGGCCTCTGTCCAATCCTGGTGAAGATTAGCAAATTCTAGTCGACGTCGCTTATGTTGTACCGTAAGTCTCGGTACACGAGCAGGTCTTCTTGCTCTCAGGCCATTTTCTACTAATCACCTCCTCACCGTTTGAGCATTCACAGCTGTCCCTATAACAGTTGGAAGTCTGTGAGCCACCTCAACTGCTGTTTAGAGACGATTCCGAAGGCTTTGAACCACCAAATATCGGTCATCCCTTGCAGTAGTTACTCCGGGGTGACCTGATCCGTGACGCCGTTTGTAGGAGTTGGTCTCCCTGTACCTTTAATGGCTTTTTTTAGCGTCTTCTCCAGTTTTCTTATCATAATATCGGCATAGCGCACGCCCCGGCCACCCTCAACTAAAGCCAGCGCACAGGCGACTTCTTGTGCCATTATTTGCATATTTTTTATTACAAAAATTACTAACAACTAATGAATAATCAAATTAAAACAAATCCAGAACAATATACTTAATGAAACACTTACGGGATCATGGAAGTCAAATTTGATATGTCTCACGTCTGTAGGAAAACTCGAATACAATATGGTTATAACCAATAAACCATTAAACCAGTAACCCACTAAAAACAAATAAAGCTCGGCAAAAACATAGCCGCATATTACCAAAATGATAACAATATACGAAAAAGTATGACTGCGCCACTTTTTTTGTAACTCAGTGTATAATAAAACCCATTTATTACACAGCAGCCAGAAGAAGCATTAACGTCTTTCCAACTACTCCAATAAAAAATATACTAGCGGGAGCAGGACTACCCAGTATCGAGGAGCGAAGAGGTTAAATAACCTTAAGAATGCTTGCAAAACTAGTATTCTCCAAAAATTCGATGATTGATAACTACATTAAGAAAAGATTGAATGAAAAACTAGCAAAAAGAATACCATCTGACATTGCTAAGATCCTCGAAAAAGCAACTCAGACAAATCGTGACAAATCACATTATCCACCATGATTCATTAAACCAGAATCATTGATATGGCTGAATACAGAAAATTAAATACAAAAAACAGCACCTTCCGCCAACTCTTTTCAAGTATCGCATCCGGTCTATGATTACGGTTTTGAAGTTTATTTTCACCGATGGCTCGAACACACTGGAAACCACAACTTTTGCCGTGACCCGTTAAAACGGATCTACCATAAGCATCGGCATTCTTCCAGTCTTTGAATCGGTTTTTACAGCGGAAGCATTCGCCATACTTCAAGCGACCAAGGCAGTAACTAGTTTTAGAGAAAAACACATTATATATTCCGATAACACAGCAGTTATTAATGCAATAAATAACTTCAACAACAACTCAGACCTCATATCGGTAATCAGATACCAACTCATCAAATCGGACAATAGTATCAGGCTAATGTTGACTCCAGGGCATACCGAGTCCAAGGAAACTGACAGTGCAGCGAACTCAGTCAAAAACAGTCTTTAACATATTCACTAAATTGGATGTACTTGTTGTAGCCTATACCACCACCACTATAAGGAAATAAGCCAATCAATATTAATGCCCGTATACCCAACAAACTCTTCAAAACACAAAATTTCGAACTTTGTACTATTACGACTTGAACATACTACAGCATCCCATCAACATCTCCTCAATAAAAGCAGCCCCTCTGTTCTGTCTAACCTCGCAGGCGGGGAAAAATAATTAAAACACCAAACAGTCTATTTTCGTAATTCGTTTTAATTCCAAAAAATGAATTGTAAGTACAGTTACTTACTTACTTACTTAGGTAGCGCTACAGTTCGGGGTGAACCTGGGCCTGCACTAACAAGCATCTCCAGTTAGCCCTGTCCTTAGCTAACCGCCTTCAGTTGCGCGCCCCAAGTTTGTTTATGTCCCCTTCAACTTGGCGACCGGGCCAGAGCACTGGTGTCCAATCGCTTTACATGTCCTAGCCATCTCAAACGAAGGATGCGCAGTTTTTTGACTAGATCGTTGTCGCTGTATAGCTAATATAGTTCGTCGATAAATCTCCCTTCTCCAAACCTTGTCAACGCAAAAGGGACCGAACATTTTACGAATAATCTTTCTCTCGAAGCGACCGAGGATATCTTCATCCGCTTTTGATAGAGTCCAAGCTTCAGTGCCATAAAGCAGGCACTTAAGTACTCAATTGATTTCTCAGCCCAAAGCAACAGCGATTGGCAAGAGTTATTCTTCCTTTTATTTCTGCTGAGGTGTTATTGTCAGAATTGATAGCAGAGCCGAGGTAGACAAAGTCCCTTACTACCCCAAAGTTATAGCTGTCGATTGTGACGTTCTGTCTAATTCGTCGATGTTGAGTGTCCCTTCTTGTTGACAGCATAAACTTGGTTTTGCCCTCGTTTACCGATAAACCTATTTTGGCAGCTTCCGTTGCAATACTTGCGAACGCACCGGCGACAGCCAGCTGTGTTATACCAAAAATGTCAATGGCGTAAGCTAGTAGTTGCACAGACTTTTGAAAGATTCTGCCTCTGGTGTTGGCTTGTGAGTTTCGCACAGTTCTTTCAAGTATGATGTTAAAGAAGTTACATGACAGCGCGTCACCTTGTCTAAATCCTTTTTTGACATCAAAGGTCTCGGTGAGATCGTAACCAACCTTAATGGAGCAGCGAGAATTCTCCATCGTCATCCTGCACAGGCGAACGAGTTTGGCAGGTCTCTATGTAGTTAAATTTACATATAAACATATATGTACATATATGACAAAGCTCACTTCCGCTTTTGTGTGTCCTCTCACCTTCGATGGTATCGACAGTTTGAAAGGGTATTTGAAGAAAAGAAGGCAAAGAAACAAATTTGGCGCTAGGAGACTGCTGGATGCAGGAAGTTTCGCTTACATAAATACGGTTGAGAACACATTGGTGTAAAGATAAAAACTGGATAGTTTTGTTGAAGGCAAGAAGTTTCACTTACATACACAAAAAGAAAAATAAAGCTAAGAACGCACAACTATAATAATCGTTACAACATCCCAACCTCCGCGATCTAGCACGTCTTAGATTCACCATCATCTTCGGACTCATCAACATCTAACTTTGCTAACATACATACTGGTCGCTTGTAAGTTCCAGAACTCGTTGTTATTTCGGCTGACCTAATTTGCGCGTTCTTTCTAAGGAACACCTTGGATACTCTTATGGGCCATGGGCCATTTTGAACGGTGAATAGAGCTGTCACATACGAACACCAGGTCGATGACTTCTAGCGGTTTCGCGGATTGATATCCGTTTGGTTCGCCGACATACATAGATCGGGAAGATACTCTCTCAGGCACTTTTTTCCAAAATCGGTATTGAATATGCTGTACCTTTCGCCATTGCTTTGTGGTCACCAAAAGTCATTCTTCGTGTGGATGAGTGGTCCGTTCTGCATTACGGTGGGTGAATCTAGGGGAATATGTGTTAGTGATCTTGAGTTGACAATGTTTTCAGCTTCGCACTCAATTAACAACAGATCAGGTAAAAGCTTATGAATTCTTCTCTTACACTCCTTTTCATTACATTGATGATTTTGCCTACACTCACTACTTCCGTGACCAACGCGCAAATAATTGAAACACAAGCGTTGTTGTCGCACCAACCTTCATCGTTGACTGACATTCATGTCCAGAAACCGCTTGCACTTCGATTTCATGCCCCCTGAGCAAACCATGCATCGATTACCTTTCGGCGCAGTACGCACAACAGCAGCATCATTCTCGTGAACGTGGAAAAGTCTACTTCGCGTACCGCCCTTTGCATTTCCTTGGCGCGGTTCTTCACTTGGTTTCACAGGTTTGATAGTTACCGCGTGTCTACCCCAATGTATCCTCCTTTCTAGTGGTAGCTTAAGCAAGGAGTTGGCGTACGTGGTGAATTTGGCTTTTGCCAGTTGTTCAGGTTATCCAAAACGTTCCACCAGTGTGTCGATAGTGCGTTGCACGCTGCTGCTATGTATGAATAAACACTCGACAGCCTCCCTCGCTTTACCCTAAAGAGGCCTCAACCCAAAAAATACGAAAAAAGCGAAAAATGAGCAATCGGTTTACAATGCCATTCAGCGAATCGGTAACCGATTTAAATGGTAGTTATCACAAATTAAAGAATAGAGTTTAATCTGGAATGTGAATTGTGATCGACCAGATTTTTGAAAACCGTTTTTGTTGCTGCAATATTTGAAACTTTCGCTTTTTTGCATAAAATTGTAAATCGGTTTACAGTTTTACGATAAAAAAACGTTATTGGCATAATATGATATTGAGCTTTTTGGAAAGGTAATGAATAGATCTCCAATGTAATCGACCAGAATTTTGAAATTTCCCTTATTTTCCGAGATTTTGGTGTTTGAAAATTGATAAATTTAGTCAAATAAAACAATGATTTTTATGTAATATTTTCAATATTTTCAAACTAAATTTTCGGTGAAATGGTAAAGGGACATTCCATGTAGCCGCTAAAGGAAAAATAAATAACCTTCATGCCATTATTACTGAGAACCACTGCATTTCATTTGACTCCATTTTAAGACAAATTCCATTTTTAGCGAGTACAATTCAGTTTTTAATTCAAATTTTTGTCGCTAAAGCGTTTATTTCAGTATCGATTTCGAAAATATTTTATTAGGGCTTAGTTGATAATGCAAAATATAAGTACGGTGTCGGTGTGCCATGATGTGAATGTATTTGAGGTTCCTATACTTCGTTGTTTGTTGCAAAAGTATGTATTATGTGTCTACATATGTATATTCATTGAAAATTATTTTTGAACTCTTAAAGAAATGTGTTTTTTCATATGAATATTGGATATAAATTTGATACAATATTTCTAATGAATTAATTGCAATATAAAAGTGACTTAATGTATTTATCCTTCTTTGCGAGAGTTGACAAAGTTAAAGTTAACTTGGTGAGAAGTGTGTTTCCTCTAAAGTGGACATAATCAGAAACGCAATACCTAATAAAGACATTGATTTCTGATATTCTAAATATTAGTTAATATGGTTATGTACGTAGATTGCAAATCAGTACTAAACCCTTTCAAATAGACTTGGTATTCTATCTGTATTGTAAGTACCTAACTCCGAAACTGGTAAATAGACAGTTTCAGCAACGGGGAAAGTGATTTCCTTGAACCTTCGAAAGAAATACTGTATTACATATGGACTGTATATAAGCCCAGATAACATACATATGTAACATAAACTACAGCGGACATTCAACATAAATGGAGTCCGATTTGCTTCTTGAGGGTTTCAAAATGATTGTCAAAGAAAATAGACTTTCATACCTGACAATGCTGGAGATAGCAGCTCTTACCAAAAATGGTTAAAAACAATTCATATGACGGACGACTAATAGCAAAAATTGAGTGCTGCAATCAGTTGATGCTAAATTTTCGTAACAAATTGGAAGCTGTGACTAATAGCTGCAAAACAGGGCTCAGGGCTTTGAATGCAAAATTAGAAAGGATTAGAAAGGATATCTTAAACGCTATTGAGTTCAGAAGATATGAACGTTTATTAGAAGCTAAAGCTATAGAGGCGGTTAAAAAAGATATGTACTATGTCCTCAATCATTTTTTTGGCGACCATGATAGCTTGTTGTGTCAAATTCCAATGCAAGCCTACGCGCAACAGGTAAATGCTAGACGCAGCGTACGCAAATTTCATATCGTGTGAAAAGGTATTTTCAAGAAATACAACAAGAAGAAGAAGAAGAACTACAAGAACAACACGTTCAGGAAGAACAGCAGCTCCTGGAAGATCAACAATTCCACGAAGAAGAAGAAGAGGAAGCTCCATCATCGTCCATAAACATAAGAAGATTGAGATCCGGAAAAAGACAGGAAAAAGTAAGCACTATTCAGTCATTAATTTTAGACAATAAATTGTTAGACGCTAAGTTAGTAAAATTAGTGGATAAATTTGAAAAACAGATAAACTTAGAAGGATATAAAAAATTACATAAAGAAACTCATAATTTGAAGTTAGATATTAAAAATTTTGAAAATTTAGGGACAATTCGGCCAATTTGCACATCATCACCAAAAACAATGGGGAAAGAAGATAATGAGATAATATGTTCGGGCGAAGAGAATACGTCCATATCATTTCAGCAGGCTAACCTGTTGCAAATGGTATCGAGTCTCATCCCTGTATTCAATGGTGAACATAGTGAAGATCTTATCACTGAACTACAAGACTTCCTTAATTGCTGCAGACAGGTGAAAACATGTCTAAAGCCAGAGCAAGAACGTAATTTTTGCCAGTTAATCCACACAAAGCTAAGAGGAAATGCCTTTACTGCAATGCAAAACTCCAAATTTTCTACATTCGAAGAATTTGAAAAACTCTTAAAGAGTAATTTCATGCCAAGGAAGTCGTATATACTGTCTAATGATCTTCGACAGTGTACACAATTTCCAACTGAAACACTGAACTCTTTCTTACTGCGGGTTAACAATTTAGTAGCTATGTGTAAGGTAGCGGCTGTTGAGCAATTCCCAACTGATGCAAAAGCTGTAGGGACTGATAGAGTTATCAGCCATATATATATATTGCTATAAAGTCTGGAGTAATAAATCCTATTATAAGACAGTTCTTATTAACCGCTCAAGACAGTTCTTAACCGTTATTATAAGACAGTTCTTATTAACCGAATCAACATTAAAAACCCTTGGTGAAAGGATTTTAAAACTCGAACTAAAAACCAGTAGTATATTAAATCCCTTTCAACCATTCTGGCCACCGCAGAATTTTAATTTCAGTTCTTTATCATCCATACAAAATAGTCAAGTTTATCCTCAAACCCCGGCACACAATCTCATGCCATATATGCAAACTATGCCATATATGCAAAGCATGTCTTATATGCAAGCTAATCCACAAATTCATCCTTCAAGCAACACCACAATCAATTCGCCTTCTTTCACTGGACAGCATTCAGAACAAGGCTCAAATTTTAATGCATATACTAATAATACTAAAACTACTCAAAGAGAAATTTTGAAGTGTGGATTCTGTAATAAAAAAAACCACTCGTATGCCGAGTGCAGAACGCGAAAAAATACTCCGTTCTGCACTGAGTGTAGAGTATATGGACATATTACACACATGCCCTAGATATAAAAATGACAAAAAGGTTTTTTTCACGAACGAAAATAGAAAAAAAACTTCCTAACTCGATTTTTGTCTAAAAATAGGGCATTCTATTTCCCAATGTTTCGCAAAACAAAAATGGGAGAGAAATCTTCCGCAAAACCAAAGGCGGTCGAGCGAAAAGTCCCCGTCTCGACGACAGTAAACGAAAAAAACAAAGGGTGCACAAATTCTAATTATATCGTTGAATTACCTTTAGATATAGCTAAAAATGAGCACATAAGTTTAGTAGTGGATACAGGCGCGGACATAAGCTTAATAAAGAAGAATAGTGTGAAAGCTATTTCTTTAGATCCAAAAAAGAAAGTTAACATTAAAACAGTATATGGACATGGGCAAACTTTGTGAACAACAAAAGGCACATTTTTATTGAATAAATCATTTCCTTGCAAATTTCAAATAATTGAAAAAAATGATAAAATTCCAGTTGATGGTTTGCTTTGAAACTCCGAGAGAAGTTTCTTCTTTTAATATCAATCTTATGGGAAACCAGAGTTCATTCAATGCTGAATCGGGAACTACAAAACATTTCGAAGAAAATGAGAATGAGGCTCCGAGAGAAATTCCATTTTCTTTCGAAAATTGTAAAAACTCGAAATGCCAACTGGCTGGTAATACGTCCAGCGAACATCCCTTCTTTTCCACATGCACACTAAAAAACAAAAACTCTGTAACATCTTTTTGAAAAGCTTTTAAGAATAAACCAATACCGCCCCGCAGCAAAATCATTATAAAATTAAAGTCTGATATAAAAGAAGAGATGCTATGCGCATCTTAAGAGGTAAACAATGGTGTGTACATAGCCAACTGTCTAGTAAAACCAATTCAAAATCACATAAACATAGGCGTTTTGAACACAACCGCTCACCCAGTTAATCAGCAGCAAATTATTCCCAATCTGGAATTCTTACCTTTAAGTAAATTCTCCATCAGCTCTTTAATAGGCAAAGAGTTTCGTGGACAGAATTTTTACTATGACCAAAAGCTAAAAGAACCAGATTTACTGTCAAATGTCAAGAATAATACTACTAAATCCGTCTTTAGTTTAATTAGTCAGAAGTCGCTTGATAACAAATTTGTAGAACGTACCAAACTCTTAAATGCAAACATACGGTTCGATGATTTGGTAAATGATTCAGGAAAAGAAAGTGTAATGGGAATATGCTATAAGTATAATGATATATTTAGTCTTCCTGGAGATAAACTTTCACATACTCCCACTATTATGCATAAAATTCCGGTCGTAAGAGATCAATGTCCCATTAACTCAAAAATGTACCGTTTACCTGAATCGCAAAAATCCATTATAAACAAGCAAATTTCAGAAATGTTAGACGAACAAATAATTACACCTAGTAAGACCCCCTGGAATTCACCATTATTATTGGTTCCCAAGAAAGTAGGCCCAGATGGTGAAAAACGATGGAGAATAGTTATAGACTTTCGAAAACTAAATGAGAAAACAGCAGGGGATGCATATACTCTACCATGGATTGAAGACATCCTCGACCAGTTGGGTAGTTCGAGATATTTTTCTACACTCGATTTAAGAAGCGGATATCACCAAGTAATGGTTGCTCCAGAGGACACGGAAAAAACGGGAGTAGAGTGCTTTGTCTTTTATTGTCATTTATGCTCGAAACATTGAAGATCACAACAAAAAACTCAGATCTGTTTTTGAACGGCTACGATGTAATAACTTAAAATTACAACCGCATAAGTGCAATTTCTTAAGGAAAGAGGTTATTTATTTGGGACATAAATGCACTGAATCAGGTGCATGGCCTGATCCCAGTAAAATATCATGTGTGCAGAATTTCCTCACACCTAAGAACGTACGACAGTTGCAATCTTTTCTTGGCCTCGGAAACTACTACCGCTTACCAAACTTTTGAGAAAAAATACAAAATTTATATGGAGTAAAGCATGTGAAAATGCGTTTGAAAATGCGTTTGAAAATATTAAGTCAATACTTACAAGCCCACCTCTTTTACACTATCCAAATTTCAACCAACTATTTTTGATCACCACAGACGCCAGTAACGAATCGTTGGGAGCTGTGCTATCACAAGGTCCAATGGGTAAGGATTTTCTAGGAGAACTATTCTACTACGGAAAAGGAACTTTTAGCTGTGGTATGGGCTATTTAGAATTTCCGATGCTATCTACAGGGCCGGCATTTCACTGTTTATACCGATCATATGCCTTTAAAAGGCGTTTTGAAAGCTAAAACTTATTGTTCTATAATTATGACAAATCAGCACGGCCAGTAACATTCCATGTCGGTGACAAGGTACTTCTTTTAAATCCGTCTAAAAAACACAAATTATGTCAGGTTTGGCTAGGCCCGTATACAATTACATCAGTTATTAACCCAGTAAATTCAGTATTAAAATTAGGCAAACGAACATGTCGGTTATAGCAGTATCTATGTTTTTAATTATGTGGACCGCAATAGCTGGAAATCCCATTGACATTATCGAATTGGACAATAAGACGGAAATTTACCTAAAGGCTTTAGGACACTACGCAATAGTACGCTCACATTGGAAATTTGTTATTTATCACGATATGGAAGGATATATTGCAGAGTATGAATCGATAACAAAAGAGGTCATCACAATAAGAGCTACATGCGCCGAGGTAAGAACATTGTTTCCGTTGGATAATTGCAATTTATTAGCCAGAAAATAAGAACAGTCAATCAAGGAAATAGTTCAAATGCACCGTAAAATATCAGAATTGTTCTTTATTAGAAAAAGAGAGGTTTAATAAATTTAGGTGGCTAAATTTTAAAAGAAATATTTGGCGTTATGGACGAAGAAGACTCAGAAATGGTTGAACAACAAATATCAAATCTAAAAAACTACAATAAGCTGATCTCACATATTATATAAAAACAAACTTTCATAATTAAAAACAGTATTCGACTATTAAATAATAATAGCCAACAGCTAGATTATCAATACAAACTAATAGAACAGTTGATGCAAAATACTCACAATCTGACTACTATCCAAGAAATGAACCATAACTTCAATGAAATGTCGAATATCTTATTGTCTGCAATAACTAAACTTCAGAATAACATTTTAAATTCATTAACTTCAGCTCAACAAAATCGCAAAGACCTAAAGGTTAAAGATCCACATACACTCCTTGAAGCTTTAAAAAAAATACCTACCATAACAAAAGGGGACCTCAAATTCCCTATTGAACCGTCCATAGAAAATATATATGAAGTAATTCAATTCCTTGAGATTAGAGTCAAATATTCAGCAAATAGACTGTTATATGAAATTACTTTGCATCTAACAATCGCAGATAAATATATTCTGAACCAAATACATTCCGTTCCAATCCTATACAAAGACAACTTATTCTTTTACGCGAACCAAGCATACGAGAAAGTAGCTATCAATCAAAAATTTTCTGAATTCATACCTTTAACTAACTACGATATAGCTTCTTGTAAACATGTACGAGATATATTCCTGTGTTTACCCAACCACCCCGTTCATACGGAACTGAAAAGTTGTCTGCCCAGCCTTATTCTCCATGAAGGTATCTTGGAAAACTGCGATCTAAGATTACTTAAAATTCAAGAGGAAATTTGGATAAATTTCGCGGAGCCAAATAAATGGTGGTTTCATATGCCAGTGCCACAAAATTTTAAAGTTAGCGGCGGAAATAAATTCCAAATAATAACAGTACACAATAAAGGCATACTAACGTTATATGACGACTGTCAAGCTGAAGCAAAAGCAACGCGGTTATGGACAGTTAAACAATCATTTCCTATAATGACTAACATATCAGAAAAAATAGCGACCATATCTTTAAACTCTTCATTGAGTTTAGACCACCTATTTAACAATAACTACAACCTATCTCAGAAATTCATTAAAAGTCCAAAATCTTTAATCAAAACAAACTCAGATTTGTTGCCATTTAGCCATGGGTTAAATGAATTACAAGAAGAAGTTAAAATGCTGAATAGTCTCGATCAAACTGAGATACGAAGACAATAATTTCTATATGTGCACCTATTTTATCGGCCATTTTGATTTTCATGGGAATTTATTACATTGTCAAAAGAAAATTCAAAATTACCTGTGCTTGTTCTAAAAAGGAATCACCCTCTACCAATCAGGCAACCTAATTTTTCTATCCTAGTTTATCTGTTTAGTATACAAAAATTAAATTGATTTGAATTAATATTATGTCTCGTAATCTATATAAGTAGAAAGTTAATTGCTCTTAATACTTGATACTAAATGATGTTTAAAAAAAAAAAAAACAACATTTATATTTATAATAGATAGTTGTAATAAAAAAGCTATGAATGGAATATAATGAATATTTAAAAACCTATAAAAAAAAAATATTTGATATAAAAAATTATAAAACTTATTTTTTGTTTCTCATTTATGTACATTGTAATTATTATCTAGCATATAAAATAATATATATATATATGTAATGGAATTTCTGGCAATAAAATTTAATTTGGTGGAATAATTTTTTATAAAAAATGCGTACCTACTGTAGTAAAAATAAAAAAAAAATAATAAAGTTGAAAATAAATATATATGTATATATGTATATACATATATGTATATTATAAATAATATGTTATAGTGATAAAAACAAATTTATTCATACATATATTGTG
Source organism: Xylota sylvarum (assembly GCA_905220385.1). Taxonomy (NCBI): domain Eukaryota; kingdom Metazoa; phylum Arthropoda; class Insecta; order Diptera; family Syrphidae; genus Xylota; species Xylota sylvarum. The sequence goes on along the minus strand of LR999957.1, from coordinate 61,105,191 downwards.
TGGTTTAGGGTAAAAAATTGTATTAATTGATTTCATAAGAATTTAATAAAGTCATACTGTTCTAAAAGGCGGAGGGAAATGTTGTGTCAAATTCCAACGCAAGCCTATCCCATCTGGATAAGTGCACGCGCAACAGTAAGTCGTCTCGTTATCTGATACCGTCTGGGAACACGTAAATGCTAGACGCAGCGTACGCAAATTTCATATCGTGTGAAAATATATTTTCACACGATGTGAGAATTGTTTGGGATTGATATCGAGACACATTTTCAATTCTCTGATAGTTCAGTTGTTGATTGAAGTTCGGGAGTTAAAGTTCTTTTTATTATTCCTTGCAACAAGAATTCCTGTGTAACAAGAAAGATATCAATTTAATTCCAATTATGAAAAATGACGGCATTTATGAGTTAATTATTTTTACCTACTAGAAGAGTCGTTATGAATACAACAACCTTTTGGAAGGAAACGTATCATCTCTTAGTAATGGATATTCAAACAGATAGTATCATTATACTTACATAATACACAATTATTTCACTACAAAATTACAATATTTCACGGTTAAAAAAGAATAACTTATTAACAAAAAGAAGAACAATTTCGAAAATATACCGAAAGGGCAGAATTTTTTTTAGATTAAATTTGGCTAATATCAGAAAAGATGTTGGGTTCCAATCAGTCAAACATGACTTCCGACGAAATTATTAAAAAAGAAATGACATGGTAGTCAAATTAAAAGAAAATCAGTCAAATCACCAAATTATAGAAAGACCGACTATAGCACAGTCAAACAACAGAAAGTGGAAATTCGCAAAAATATGTTGACTGCATCTATTTTCTATCATGGTTTCAGAGAAATCATACTCCATGGTTCGTTGTTCTGGTAGAATGTTGAACGACTAAACCTAACTAAAATCTATCCACTCAACAAAAATTATTTCACACCACAGACTCATCTTGGTCAGGATCGATTTGAAATCTATCATGGTGTCAGAGAAATCATACTCCATGGTTCGTTGTTCTTGTAGAATGTTGAACGACTACCCCAACTAAAATCTATCCACTCAACAAAAATTATTTCACACCACAGACTCATCTTGGTCAGGATCGATTTGAAATCTATCATGGTTTCAGAGAAATCATACTCCATGGTTCGTTGTTCTTGTAGAATGTTGAACGACTACCCCTAACTAAAATCTATCCACTCAACAAAAATTATTTCACACCACAGACTCATCTTGGTCAGGATCGATTTGAAATCTATCATGGTTGCAGAGAAATCATACTCCATGGTTCGTTGTTCTTGTAGAATGTTGAACGACTACCCCTAACTAAAATCTATCCACTCAACAAAAATTATTTCACACCACAGACTCATCTTGGTCAGGATCGATTTGAAATCAATCTTGGTTTCAGAGAAATCATACTCCATGGTTCGTTGTTCTTGTAGAATGTTGAACGACTACCCCAACTAAAATCTATCCACTCAACAAAAATTATTTCACACCACAGACTCATCTTGGTCAGGATCGATTTGAAATATTTTTTGCTTATAGTATGCTATCATTAGTCGTTTTTCTTTTCTAGTTCAGAGCAGAGCCTGAGTTGTCAAAAAAAAATGTTTGTGTTTCTTTTTTAGTTCAGAGCGCTTAGAGCACTCGATTCGTGTTTCTTTTTTCGTTTAGAGCGTGCTCAGAGCGCGCTCTATCAGCTCAGCATGAATTGATTGAGCATCCTGAGCAAAACCCGAGCACAGTGAATTTGACGTTTGACAGGGGGTAAAGCAATGAGAAAACGAAATCGAAAACAATTGAAATGGAGTTCGAGGCTTTGTTTTTAATTAATTATTAGTAGTTAATAATTAAATGAAAACTTTATTTGTGTATAAACGCTATTTTAGTGTTTAAGAAGACAAAAAGCATGAATGGTCGATTAATTTTGCAGTCATATGACAGGTATTGCTCAATCGTGTTTCTTAAATATATCTGAGCGTTTAGAGCATGCCCCGTTCAGAGCGCGCTCGACATGTTCAGGCTCTGTTCAGAACTAAAAACGAAAAACGCCTAATGGAGCCGCTGCGGAGTCGTAATCGCGTTCGTACGTCTTCTCAAAAGTTAAAATGCACATAAATGAATAAAAGTGAATGCAATAGGCGTTTTTCTTTTTTAGTTCAGAACAGAGCTCTGAACAGAGCCTGAACATGTGGAGCGCGCTCTGAACGGAGCACGCTCTGATTTATTTAAGAAATTCGACTGAGCAGTACCTGTCATATGACTGCAAAATTAATCGACCATTCATGCTTTTTGTCTTCTTAACCACTGAAATAGCGTTTATACACAAATAAAGTTTTCATTTAATTATTAACTACTAATAATTAAATAAAAACAAAGCCTCGAACTTCATTTCAATTGTTTTCGATTTCGTTTTCTCATTGCTTTACCCCCTGTCAAACGTCAAATTCACTGTGCTCGGGTTTTGCTCAGGATGCTCAATCAATTCATGCTGAGCTGATAGAGCGCGCTCTGAGCACGCTCTAAACGAAAAAAGAAACACGAATCGAGTGCTCTAAGCGCTCTGAACTAAAAAGGAAACACAAACATTTTTTTTGACAACTCAGGCTCTGCTCTGAACTAAAAAAGAAAAACGACTTATGTAAAGCATGCTTTGAAAGCAGCCCAGGCTGTCATTTTCTTGTCAATTGCAGTGGCTGTGTTGCCATAATAAATACTTTTTATGTGGTGTGGACGCATTATTTTTTTTTTAATAAACATTTTTTTAAATATTTTTTCGTTATGATTTGTTTATTTTGTTCATAATAAGCATTACAGTTGTACACAGTCGTTCGATGTTCGATGCCTTTATTGTCTTTAATTGACTTTTCTTTGAGAAATTTTTCTTCACCTCTTATAGTTGTGATTTTATGAATGTTACTGCAAAAATTAGGAGGTCTAATTTAACTCTAATAAAGAAATTAGGAATTAAGAACGCAGGAATTCAGTGAACTGAAAGGAAAATGTTGATTTTTAATCGAAAGTAGAACAGTAAAAAAATTTCAAAACTGTCTCGCAACAGGAGACTACTGTTTGATTTCATTTTTTGTCCACTTGCAAAACGGAAATTGATCTTACACCCCTAATAAGAATGTAATTAGCTAATGACATTATTATATATTTCCGGGTTTTTCGGAGAAGTCGCTTTCATTTCCCCACAATATATCTTTCAACAAATGAGTCTCAATATCATATAGTGTTCTTATTGCTAAAAACGGATTAACCCAAAATTGATGTTTTCTTTTTTTTTTGTTTTCTCTGCCGATTTAGCTGGTTCAATAATTTCATTGCTTTAATGGACTCTACACTACGTGTTTTTATTCGGTGTCGCCATCTTAATTAAAAAAATCAAGCTATGAGCATCACGGGCATTTTTCAAATTTGGTGGATAAATCGTTTATCTCTTTTTTTTATAACTCTGTTTCCCTTTTTTTGGTTTTCCTGTCACTAATTACCTAGCAAAAATAAAATGTTTTACTTTACTTCCACATTATTAAATTTTTTTCTTGTTTCCTGTAAAAAAGGAAAATCATCTGGTAACACTGGCCTTCAGTGCCCTGATACACTCAACACACCATGTTCATTGTTCGGCGTCGCCATCTGAATTAAAAAAGTATGCTATGAAATGCCCACCACAGAAAATTTGACATATGCTCTGCTGTCTGTTTTCTGCTTTGGCTATTGCTATCTCGGATTATATACTTATTAATCTGTGATTGATATCTGCTATGGATTTATAGCTAGTGAGGTCTAGGGGTGATATAAACAAAAATTAAACTTAGAACTACACCCTCCTGTAACCAGTCAGTTTGCTACAAAGGCCAGAAATCATTGAACAAATACCCCGTATATATGCAGGATTGAAAAGTCGAAACTGAGTTGAGATTTCGACCTGGGTAGTTGCACACACCGAGTCGAGGGGTTGAGTCGAAATCGGATTGAAATGTAGTGGAACTGACAGATGGGCATTACCGCCATTCATTCTGAAACTATGACTGAAAAAATATTATTAATAGTCGTTTTTCTTTTTTAGTTCAGAGCGGAGCCTGAGTTGTCAAAAAACATGTTTGTGTTTCTTTTTTAGTTCAGAGCGCTTAGAGCACTCGATTCGTGTTTCTTTTTTCGTTTAGAGTGCGCTCCGAGCGCGCTCTATCAGCTCAGCATGAATTGATTGAGCATCCTGAGCAAAACCCGAGCACAGTGAATTTGACGTTTGACAAGGGGTAAAGCAATAAGAAAACGAAATCGAAAACAATTGAAATGGAGTTCGAGGCTTTGTTTTTAATTAGTTATTAGTAGTTAATAATTAAATGAAAACTTTATTTGTGTATAAACGCTATTTTAGTGTTTAAGAAGACAAAAAGCATGAATGGTCGATTAATAAAAAGTCATATGACAGGTACTGCTTAATCGTGTTTCTTAAATATATCAGAGCGTTTAGAGCGTGCTCCGTTCAGAGCGCGCTCGACATGTTCAGGTTCTGTTCAGAGCTCTGTTCTGAACTAAAAAAGAAAAACGCCTAATGACTTGCATGATCCCTTTTTTCCTTTCTACAAAAGAAAAAAAACCCAAACTTCAGTCAACTGTCAGTTCGACTCCTCGACCCAGGTAGTTGCACATATTTTCGACTCGACTCAGCAAAAATAGTGGAGTCGAGTCCAGTCGACTCGGTTTCGACTCGACCCGCGTATATATGAATTTCAATCCAGGTTCAACCTAGGTTCGACTCTGCATATATACGTAGTAAAAGAGATATTAAACTTTCCCGGCACTTTCCAGGTGCCTACAAGCTATTTCACGCATATTGTTGCATTTCCACGCACATTTGTTAGAAATCCGTCTATTCACCCCTGAATCCGTCTATTCACCGCTAAACACAACAAGAATGGGTCAATTTCACAACAACAACGAGTGAATTTGACGGGCGATGACAACCGAATTATGAATTCATGAAAGGAGCGGGAAAGTATTTTGGGGCTGTTCGTTAGATTTAAAAAATATTTAAATTTGAATTCTCCGTTAAAAGACAAAAGGAATTTAAATTTCATCGGTTGACCGAGAATGTAAAAATCAAAAACTATGTTTTAAGATTCATTATTGATTAAATCTTCTTAAAATCGTGAAAAGAAGAAAAATGCCATTAAGCAAATTGGGAACCGATTGAAACAATTGTTAAGATATTAAAAAGAGTAGAAATTGATTTAAATTTTTATAAATATGTACATGTTTCAGTATTTCAAATTATCGCAAATAACTTTTGTCAAAAGTTTTGGATAAATTGGGATACTATCTTCTTTCAAATTGTAATAATTCGATGAATATAATTGAATTAAACACTGATTTTCATGTAATTAGAAAAATGTTTCCAAAAATATTTAATGGCAGAAAAAAGGTCTCAGATAAAGTAAGAAAACAGTAGTACGACTTGTTGTTAGTGCAAATTCTGTTTATAACAAGTTCATGCTTCGGATTCTACAGCGTTTATATCGGAACATTTTTATTTCCCGCTTCGACAATATTTTATTAAAGTTCGGTTGATTTTACAAATTATTTATTTATTTCCTAGGTTGCCGATAAAAAATGTTAACTCATCATTAGAATTAATTCAAGCATTAGTTTTTGGAAATTGTATTCAATTCTCAAGAAATCATGTCAATTGCATAAGTAAAAATTGTTTTTTGTCTGATAAAATTGAATTGAAAAGTAAATAATATTATTAAGAACAAGAAAAAGGAAGGTGAGCGAGTTACCGATGGGTCTTTAACCAATAAATTACAGTGCAGCCTCGCTGCATAAAGTTTCGGCTGTGTCCGGACTAGCATGGCTGTACTTCGTTAGACAATTAGAAACTTATTTTCCATTTGTAACTACTTAATCTTCCTGGAGATTATTATATATTTTCTAATATCAAAAGCGTAATCATATTATTGTTCGCAGACTTTATTTAACTTTTTTAGAGAACATTTGTCAGCACATCTGCATATAAATATACTGGGGTTAAAATAGTTTAAATAAAATCATAAGCAAGTCTCCTTATGAGTTACTTATAAAAAAATTAAATTAAAAATTAAATTAAGCAATACATGTAGGTACATACATATTGAACATAAACTAGTCTTCTGCATAACGTGTGCCGTGAAGTGAACACTGGATCAGAATCAGTCCAAAAAAATTTGTAAGTAAACCTTAACAAAAACATTACCATCACTTACATCAACGAGCTAAATTCGAGCGTTTTGCAATTGTCCTATTTTTGTCAAATACTAATATTTGCTTATTAAAATCATCTACCTTTTCCCTTTAGCGGCGCTACCAACATTTCATATACATATGTACATATGTTTTCCTAAAGTTTCTAACTCGAGATGAAACTTATACATATTTTCATTTAGTAAACGAGAATGAAATGACAGACATTTAACGATTCTGTTAATACACATTTATCTATTTCGTAATATAGATATATTTCCATTAAATCAAAATTCGCTGAAAAATAAAATCAGTTTGACTAAAAAATAATTTCTTATTTAAGAAAAACAGTCGTTTTGATGTTATTCAATTCGAAAAACAATCAATAATTATTTTGAATTGAATTTTTGAATTTAATCTTCTCGTTTCGCATTGATTTTCCAGTATTCTTTCCAATGCACAATATTTCTAGTAAATTTTAGTTGAATGCTTCCGTTTTAACCGAACACATCCGCTGGCGTACTTACTTCACCCCTAGGGATTGTCGTTGCCAATGAGTGACAATAGGCGTTTTTCTTTTTTAGTTCAGAATAGAGCTCTGAATCATAAATTAACTATATATAGTTAATTTATGCTCTGAATAGAGCCTGAGCATGTCGTGCGCGATGTGAACGCTCTGATTTATTTAAGAAATACGATTGAGCAGTACCTGTCATATGACTGCAAAATTAATCGACCATTTTATTTGCGTTTATACACAAATAAAGTTTTCATTTAATTATTAACTACTAATAATTAAATAAAAACAAAGCCTCGAACTCCATTTTAATTGTTTTCGATTTCGTTTTCTCATTGCTTTACCCCCTGTTAAACGTCAAATTCGCGCTCTGAGCACGCTCTAAACGAAAAAAGAAACACGAATCGAGTGCTCTAAGCGCTCTGAACTAAAAAAGAAACACAAACATTTTTTTTGACAACTCAGGCTCTGCTCTGAACTAAAAAAGAAAAACGACTAATAAGACTTTTTGGCAGAGTCATTAAAATTGATTGTTTCACCATAGCTTATGATGGGATACATTCAGCCAAAACTATTTTTCAGTGCTGACATCTATTGATTCTAGTTTAGACAAGCACCAAAGGTTTTGCCAATGCTCACACGTATTCACAGACGAGGAGCCAATTACAACAAAAACAATGTAAACAAATGTGTTTTGAAAGGAAGGAGGGGTAAAGGTTTAATATCTCTTTACTCAATGATTTCTGACCAAGGCAAATACTGAAAAATATATTTGAATAGAATATTTTCAAACATTTTAATTTCGAAAAAAAAATTGTCTAGTTTATATTTTAACCCATTGGTTGTTCTCTAAACTATGTGTATGTTCGACTCTGAGTTTGAACGCTTAATAGCTTTCTGAAGTCGCATCGTATTTTGTCGCTCGATGTATCGGTACTCTTCCGTCGTCATCGTAAAGTCCTCCTTAAACATCGGCCACTGCTACAATTGTGTTCATTTTACAAATCACAAACACCTTTTAAACAAGCTTTCAGATGAACACTTCCGAATCAATAATGCTTGTCGGTAAGAAACTGTATCCGACGAATCCCACAATAGGTATGCAAAGGTCAGGTGAATTGTATTGCTGAAGAGAATCTCAGATCCAACAGACCCAACCTTCCACATGTTATTATTAATTCACTTAAATAAAATCCTTCATTAAAAAAAACATTGGTGTTTTTCCGTAAGTTTTTTTTTTATTTCAGCGAAATAAAATGAACAATTCTACTTTTTGCTTTAATAATATGTTCCTTACTATGTCACTTTTGTATTATTTTTCACGTTTTATGGTTGTGCTTATATATAATACCAAAAATGGACAAATGATCAATTTCATGTTCATTCTTATATGCTCTTGTTTTTTACCATTTTGATAAATTTTAAACATTGCAAACATATGCATTTCCAAAAAACACATCTCTAAAAGGAAAATAAAAGCTCCACTTCACCCAGTAGAAAACAAAAGCACGATACAAAACAACTACAAAGTATTCATATTTAAACAAAAGTTTTAGGGACTTTCGTTTTGTAAATAAAACAAATTTTTGTTATCAAATTAAGTATTACTTTTATTGACGAACATTTTAAGCTGTTTCAAACAAAATAAAGTGCTTCGCACAATTTTAAAAGGAATCATACAAAATTGCAGTTCGATAAAATAGATGGTGTATGTATTTATGTATATATCATAATATATATATTTATTAATAAAAGACCCATAATATAAAGGTTCATTCATAATTGAAGGAAAACATTTATTTTTGAACAAAAACCCCGCCGTGATATAGATTTTTTAAATGAATTATTTGCCCATTAGACACCAATACAACACTTTTTGATAGTTTATCTTTTCAAATATTTTTTATGCTGATAATAAGGAAGTATGAAATAGGTATACATAAAGAACAGATATAAAAATATAGTTTAAAAAATGCATTAATAAAAAGAAAAACAAAGTTTTCTAGAAATTATACTGCGATGAAACAAAACTTGGTTGAAACTTGAAAAATATGTATACTAATTTGTTTTATTTTTATTTAAATGTATTGAAAGGCAAGTAAAAAAAATTAATAATAGAGCGAAGAAATTAATAGAAAGCGACGCTAGGAATGCCTACACTTCTGGATATTTCTTACTGCTTGTGCTGCTTTCCTTTACAATATATTTATATCATCTACATCTCTGTTGAATTTTCAAAATAAGAAGTACATTTTTGATTTGTTTTTAAATCTTTTTCTTTGCTGTTATTTACTGCTCTTCTTCACCTAATTCGTGCTTAATCTTAGAGAAATCAAATTCTTCACCAGTACCACGTTTGAAGATATCCAATACATCTAAGCAAGTTGTCTCGAAATGTGTTGTAGCATCATAAGATGTCGAAATAAACACTTGTGAATCAACACCATCATTATTTGGCTCCAAGTAATCGGAGATCGTTACGAATTTCTTTGTAATTGGCTCGAAAAGATCAAGACCAGGTTTAATTTCGTTCTCCGGGTTGTCGGTCTCAACAGTAGTTGATACCATACCGAGGAACCAACCTTTAGCAGCTACCTGATGTGTGTAGCTTACTAAAGATACGTAAATATCAGACTTGCGACCGACCTGTTTCTGCGGAATGATTATTTGAGTAGATAGAGCATCTTTGGTGTTCGGAATTGGGTGATCCAAAATGCAGATGCATCGAATGACTTGTCCAGTTTTGCGAACCTAAAAACACAAAAATATAAATCAAATACTTTACCAAACATTTTATGTTTTTACTCACCTTTTCTGGAACATAGCTAGGATCACAATAAACTTGTTTGCATTTGGCCACCTCATCGCCAGAGCGTACACCAACCACTTTGCCCCCTTCACCAAGAACGATTTCATCGATCGGCTTGTCAAGCATGTAGGTGCCACCATAAATAGCTGAGAGTCGTGCAAATCCTTGGGGTAGTTCGCCCAAGCCGTACATTGGATAAAGGTATGGAGATTTACCGTATCGAGCCAAAGAATCCGAGTACAATTTAATACGACGAATTGTGTTCACAGCTGGTTCATTGAGATATTCATCGTCGCGGAAGAGCGCCAATGCATGCCCCGTAAAGTCTTGGGTATTTTTATCTAGACCGAATTTGTCATAGAGTGTTTGCATATTCGACTTAGCAGGGTCGAAATCTTTCCATGTCTTCGGGTCATCTTCTTTAAAATCCTGCACGTAGACTAAGAAGTTACGAAAACGTCTCTTCTCAAACATGCCTGTAAATAAAATATTGAATTAAATATTAAGTAGATATGTACATATGTATGCACATATGTATGTACGTATAAAAACAAATATTAAATATACAAAATTTGCATATATGTAGTACATACTTAATTAAAGAAGTAGGAACAACAAATCATAGTATCGTAGAAATGACTAGTTGACACTCCCGCCTTGGCCCGTGTGTTTTGAAAGTGCTGAATATGAATAAGTAGTACATATGTACATAGCAAAAATAATATAATTTAGAGAATTTTATGATATTACCAGATGTTTTAATTGCCAAGGGTATAACCATAAGGCAGAAAAATGTAAAAATACAATAGGGTGTACGAAGTGCGGCGGTAGCCATAAGTTTAAAGACTGTAAAAGTGAACTTGTTAAGTGTATCAACTGTACAAAAGCAAACGAAATTTTCGGTTTAAAGTATAACTGTGATCATGAGGCAAACAATAAAGATTGTCCAGTTTATTTAAGAAAACTTAACATCTGAAGAGAATCCATTAGATATTAGCAACCAAAGGGGCTAAGATTGGTATATCTTAACATTGAGGATCTTCTTAACAATTTTGAGGAGTTTAAAGTGTTAATACTGGGAAAAAAATTTGATGTTATTGTGTTGTCAGAGACTCATGTTACCAAAGACGTTTTAGACAAGGAGATCAAAGTACCGAGCTATACTCCATTCAGATGTACAGTTTGTTGTCTCATACAGGAGGAGTTGTTATATATGTTAAAGATGAATTAAAATCAGTAATGTCGAAGAAAGACGACAATATGAATGCGTTGTGATTGTCAAATTGTGCTATAACTAACAATTACGCATGTGTAATAACCGCTGTTTATAGGTCGACAAGTTCTTCGGAAAGATTGTTTTGTGAAGACTTTGAAATATTATGCGAAGAGTTAAGTGACGTGCGGAAAGATACTATTATAGTGGGTGACTTTATTATTGATTGGTTTCAAATTAATAGTACGTATAGGAAAAGTGTATCAAAAATATTAAAAAACAATTCATATTGCCAAATTATGCGGACTGCGACAAGAATAACTAAATCGTCCAGCACGCGTGTAATAAACGGTGAAATGGATATTGATTTAATGGGAGAGCTATTTCTTAAATCTATTGACTAAACCACAGCAAAGTTTATGTTTAAAAGTGTAATTAAACAAGACAATCATAAATGGTTCAACAAACGGTTTAAATCGCTAAGAATACTAAAGATTTTGGAATTGGAAGTCAATTGGCGAGAGTATAAATTAATAAGAAATAAGTACAAAAGTGAAATTAAAAAGTGCAAGGAATTATTTATAAAACAGAAAGTACAGTGTTCGACCAATCAAAAATCCAAGTGGAAGAATTTAAGAAGATATGTTCTAAAGGAAGAAAAATGTAGTGAAATAAAAAATATTCAATTTAATAGCCAACAAATTTCATGACTTCTTTATTGAAAGTATAGTGTCAATAACTGTCTCTATTCCGTTTGTGCCGTTCTTTAACAATGTCATTGATAAACATTTAGTCTTTAATTTTCAATTTGTGACGCACCAAGATGTTAAACTAATTTTAAAGGAAATGAAAAACAAAGTTGACTTTACTTATATGAGCCCCAGGAGATTTCTGGACAATTACGATATACTCGGACCAGCTTTATTAATGATTAATGATTAATGATTCATTAGACACAAAGATATTCCCAAAATCATGGAAGAAATCTTTAGTGACACCTACAGAAAAAATATGTAATACCATTGTATACGAAACTTATAGTACTATCATCAAGCGATATTTTTTCTTTTCCGCTTGGACCGCCTAGGTGGCGTGTTCTCATTTCGCAAGCAAAGAAAGATGTTATCGCTCTCTGAGAATGGAGTTATAATGACAGGATGAGTGAGTAATGAGTGCAAACAAAGTAAGCAAAACCGGTTTTGGGTTTCCATTCTCACTCTGAATTTTTGTCTATATGTTACGCAACTGAGTGAATGACTTTGCCAAGAAAACGAGTAAAGAAACTGATTAAACAAAATTATGAGCATTGAGCAGGTTATTACTATTTCATTTTCCTCGCTCAATAAAAAGATGTAGGTTTTTCTAATTAGGTAGTGGTTTGGTAGAGTCATAAAAAAGTTTTGAGTTATGTGTCCGGTTTATAGTGCGAGTGGTGGTCTGGTTAAGGGATGAAAAAATTTTGTCTCAGTGGGGTGGTGGTGTGATTAGGAATTTTGCATACAAAGAAGTAAAATTTCGGCACAAAGCAAAGAAATGGGTACAAGCATGAGAAAAACTTTATAGTGGAGGTGTGAGGGAGTAGGATGATCACCGTAGACCTTATGTACCTATACACTATGTATGTATGTACAAATGTATCTATGTATCTACAACCTATTCCAAGCGAAATTAACAATTATAAAAAAATATCTGGAATTCCTGATTTCGAGCCATCATTGCTTGCTGTATTGTCATGATCGTATATAAAGTGTGTAAATCAATAGTTCTTAATTTTTCATTTAGGGCAGTTACAAGTGCATTTTCATGGAAGCTGATAAGATAGTGACGACTGTGAAGTCATGTGTACCTTCATTGAGATTTATGAAGTCTGTCAGGAATTGTTGAAGGACATTGGCTACCTTTTAGGTATTTTCCAACGATTGTTACTTTATTGAGAAGAGTAATCCTTCCGCTTAATAATGGAATATGGCAATAGGCCATCCTGTCAATCCAATTTTCAATACATTTTCGAATTGTCTCTGGATTGTCGCATTACATCGATCTTTAATTTCACCCCACAAAAAATGTCTATGTATGTGTGTATGGACATATGTACGTAGCTAAGGAAAACTTGAGATCTTCAAAGTTTCTCCATGTAACTATATACATACATAACTAGGTAATGTCAACATCTTATGCACAGATAAACTTTCCCTAAGGATGGAAGCGTTTAACAGAGCCAGAGGCAATTACAGGCGCACCTGTTTCTTACTAACAGGTTCATCAATTCAAAGCTGGCCTAGGTCTCAGTTCGGAGGTACGTCAGTAGGGGTACACTATAAGGAGGTGCGATCTCCTTTCTTCTTTGGAAGTTAGTGGTGAATGAACTACTTCTAATCCTGGCAGGGGTAGTGTGCAAGGTCAAGTACTTCGGCCTAATCCTAGATAGTAGATTAAGCTAGAATACCAACATCCTGGAGCGAGTTAAGAAAGCCACCATGGCTCTGTGCTACAGATTTAAGTAAATGAAGACTTCAGCTCGAATTACATATTGGCACTATGTATCTTTTATCTCAAGCGCTCCGAAAAAAAATAATGAAAAACAGAAAATATAACAAAAATTCGCAAAAAAAACTACATTGCCAATGGCTCAGGTGTCAGGTCATTGATCAGGGGGATGAGTTATGAAATGAAATAAACACACACACACCCAAAGACTTTACAGCATATAGAAAACATTATGTATGTGCAAAATATGAAAAAAGGAACGTGCTGTGTGTGTGCGTATTTTTTATTTTTTTGAGCATATTCTTTTCGCTCCATTGTCATTATCGCTCAGATTTACATGCCCAAGGAAAGTACACCTTCCAAGGCATCTGGCAGTCTAGCACTGCGTTGGGTTGGTCGACGTGTTAATTCATATTGCAAAGATCTATCTTACTCAACACAGCATGATGTTTGAGCGGAGTGGGTTTGTGCGCAGAGTTACTGGCATGGGATTGGTGAGATTAGAGTGGAAATGTGTTAAACCTATAAGAGCATATGCAAATTGTTGAGGCAAAAGAGCGTAATATTTTTGTGGTACTCAGCGACGGATCCTTTACTTGGACCGCTAGAGGCACCACCATCGATTTCCTCAAGTGATAGTACTATTAGTTTTATATACAATGGTAATACTAAACTATGTGAAGAGTTTCAGTTTAGTCCTGTTAATTCGTTGCCATTATGTGAAAGTGTTTGAAAAAATTGTATTTAAACAGCTAAACAATTATTTTGAATGGAATAAATGTTTAATTGAAATTCAGTCAGGATTCAGAAAGAACCATTCGTGTGAAAGTGCAATAAATTTGATCATCAACAATTTTAAGGAAGAAACCGAACAAGGAAAAAGAGTGTTATGTGTTTAAAAAGAGCATTTGAAACAATAGACAGAAAAATTTTATCATGTCCAAAGAGTGTAATGTTTGGTGTTCCCCAGGGATCAGTTTTGGGAACATTATTGTTTATAATATACATAAATGAAATGAAAAGTGCAATAACAAATGGAGAACTTGCATTGTTTGCTGACGATGCGGTGATATACATGGCGGACAAAAGTGTTTCCTAGAAAGGACCTAGAAAGTGTTTCCCATTGGCTGAAGATGAAAAATTAAAACTGAAAGTGGCAAAAACCAAACAACTCATCATAAATAAAGGACAAGAAAATTGACGATGAATATATTGAACAAATTGATGAAATCAAGTATTTAGGTATAACAATCGATAATAAATTGACTTTTAGAAATCATGTTGACTACTTATGCAAAAAAATTGCAAAAAAGATAGGCTTTTTAAAAAGAATAATGACATTTCTACACTAAGTGCAATTAACATTTATAACGTAATAATTAAACCACATTTCGAGTATTGTTCCTCAATTTTGTTTTTATGTACAGATAGTATAGTTCAAAGATTGCAATTGTTACAAAATAAGGCTATGAGATGTATTTTAAAGTGCAATAGATATGTGTCAATTAGTTTTATGTTAAATTCGTTAAAATGGTTGTCAGTCAAACAAAGAATCATAATGAATGTTTCATTGTTAATTTATAGAATTAAAAATAACCTAATGAATATTTATTTACTAAATTATGTGCAATATGTACGTGAGGTGCAACCATATTCATTAAGAACAGCTAATAATTTTAGACTACCAAACTTTATAAAAGGAAGATCGCAAAATTCTTTGAAATATTAAGGCTTCAAAATGTTCAATGAACTGCCAATTATTATAAGAAATGAAACAAATATAACAGCTTTCAAAAGACATATTGTATATTATGTTAAAGACAGTTTTTAAGTTTAGAACTCTTATACAAAACAAAACACTATTTGTAAAATGTATTTACATATGTATATGGCTAAATGGCTTTAAAAAAAAAAAGCTGAATAAAATAAACCATACTAAACTAAAACATACAAATAAACAAAATGGATGAAAATGGTTTGTTAAAGAAAAACGCCTAAAACTCATGTGTGGGGTTTGGGTATTTCATTTCTCATTAGAATATGTACACGAGTTTTATGGATTACATATGTATTTCATTCATTACATATTTCATTTCATTCGTATAATAAAAGTAAATATCAAACTCAACGTGCTTAGTTCAAAACTGTGATAAAGTGTTGAGCGGGGAAACACCATTAAATATAAAACTGCACTATGTTGATTCAGATGTTATTGAAAATGTGGGAAACTTAGATTAAAGTATTATAAAAATTAAAAATAAAAAAAAATTGTTTTACGTGAAATATTTTAATGTGTTATCGTTCTCAAATCTTAACAACTCATGAGCAGTAAATCAACTCATTTTGACTCACGAACACGAGCTTGCGTATTTATAAAAACTCACCCCATGTCCGCACTCCATATGTGCGCCATATTAACAAACATATGAAGTGCGCACACATGGGGTGAGTTTCTATAAATTCGCACGCTCGTGTTCGAGTGTGAGCGAGTTCGTGAGCGAAAACTTACGAGCGCGTGCTTCTTATAATTGCTCATTGGGTAGCGCCTCACGAGCAGCTCATGAGTATGCGTTTCCTTACCCTGACTGTAACTTTAACATTTAAGGAGGTGTAATTACATTGCAAATGATTTTGTTAAAGTATACACACTTAATAAAGCATGAATATCCCTATTCTATCATTGTATCCGTTTGGACAAACTTATCGGATAAATTTTCCGAAAAGGAATGATGTGTAAAGTCGCACAACGACGAGATGAGAAACATCATAAATTGCGTAAATGGATTTTTGTTTGTAAACAAAATTACAATTTTTTTCATCCGGGTTAAATTTGCTAAACAAACATCGATTTGTAGGTCCTTGGCCACAGCAAATAGCTAACACTTAGTTTAAATTTTGCACATACATACATATGTACATATATCAAGACAGTTGTAAACTTCAACCTTAAGTTGTTCTGCAGATATGTACATATGTTACTTGGACAAACATGATATAAAACGTGCTTAAAGTTTCCACATATGTAAACTGCGAATCATGAAAACGCATGCTAACTTAGCACCTTTGATTTTTTCCATAATCAACAAAGCCTTCAGTTACATCTTAGTATTTATTGTAGGTTAGATTTGTGTGAAGGCTCATTTCATCGAAAATGGTAACAACTTCTTTTTCTTTTTCTGGCAATTTTAAAGTTATTTTTTCTGTTTCTTTTAAAACATTTTTGTTTAACCATGAAGAAAATTTTTTAATCCATCCATCTATGCAAAGAAAATGGGTGCGGCAAGTGTAGTTCCAACTGATCTCTCAAAAAGTTGTAACCTGCAGACGAACGGAAAAAATATACAATACTCACTTTTCTTCTTCTGTGATAGAATGAATTTCGCGAATGTTTTTGTATTTTGATTCAAGCTAGGTAAAAAGTCAATTTTCTCTTGTATGTCTTGGTTTGCAAGTGCTCGAAAAGTTTTCTTATCCTCTTATAAGCGATGAATTTTCTTGTACAAGTTTGTTTTCGGGTTTCGACTTCCTTTTATTTTAATTCTGATGCTATCGTTCATTTTTATTAAGCTTTCCAATTCTTTTCATATAAAAGGATTGCCTTTTTATATGGGCTTCACTGTTTGCACAAGTAAATTGAACGTCATCACTTAAATGTTTTTTTTTTATCTTTTTGAAGCTAGATTTAATTCTTTACCCGTAACTTAATTCATTTTAAAATCAAAGAAGTTGTTTTCCGTTTTAAATACGTTATTTCGGCTTTATTTGGATTTCGAAACAAACGGAATCATCACCAGAAACAGAAATGTTTTTTTTACTTTTTAAAAAGAGTGACGGACAAGCATTTATTTTAATGTGTTTTCCAATAAAGCAATTCTTAAAATGTTTGCTAAATATATAAAAGGCTTTTTAAGACTTTTTATATGTTCCCGCGACTCTTCTGCTAAAGCTAGCCATTCTCGATATTTATTTGGGAAAATAAACAATTTAATGTTTGGAAACTTATTTTTCGTTGCTTGACAATTCGCAATTGCACACTTTATTCTTTTTCAAGAGACTTTATTATTTTTTCGAACTATTCTATTGTTGAAAATCTAAATGAAATGAGGTAAATGAAATTCTAATAATAAAATAAATATAATAAAATATAATACCCCTATTATAATTCACAACTCACCTTAGTTTTGTTGTTTTTCACACAACTCAACTTTAATACAACCGAACTAATTTTTGGAATCATGGAACACAACTATTTTCAGTTGAGCTAATGCAGCCAATATGAAATACGAAAATTGAAAGTTGAAACTGACAGTTCGATGTAAACAGAATGAAATTTAAAAAGTATTCGGTAATCATATTAATATTAAACGAATGGCACCAGCCACCCTACCACCCATGGAGCGAATCCCTCGCTCCGGAAGAGCAGCCCCAAGCTAAGGACTCATCAAGTCGACTTGGTTTAACAAACCAAGCTGGGAGCCAATCTCTCGTAGCGATAGGAACTGTGTCCAAAAGGCGCACATCCGCAGACGAGGAGTTCAACGCCTCGAAGAAGAGTAAAACCCTCTCCGAGACGGTTAAAGATAGCCTCGTCGTCGCTATTGTGGATTTGTCTGACGACGAAGGGAGGATCTCCTACGATAAATGGAGGCTTATTGAAGACAGAGTGATGAACTGCCTTTATGAGCAAATCACCACCCACCTTTAAAGATGCTGGCTGGCACCAGGGCTATGTCAAATTACTAGCCTGTGACGTTCATTACCGCTGCCATCAATAGCGTCGGTGAAATCTGGCCAAGTGCCAGGCCGCCGGAGTCAAATCCCCCACAGGCCAAAAGCTAGAATTTGAGTTCCACTCGAACCTCGTGAAACAGCCAACCTGCAAAGTCTACTTTACTATCAGAGCCAGGACCTTCCAGTCAAAGACTGGAAGTTTATCGAAGAGACACCGAGCTCTAAGAAACCGGAAGAAGCAAAGAAAACCGGCCGCTCGCTGGTCCTCTCTCTAACCAGACTCTCCCTCTACTTAAAGGCAAAAATTTCAGGATCAAGTGTTGTCTAAAGCAAGTAGAAGTGAAGCTCTTTACTGCGGACCGCACTAACACTGTCGGTCCCTCCATACCGGCGACACCTGCCTCACCCCGTATCTCGGCTCCAGATGATGATCCATCATCCCCCCTAGACCTAGACCCTACCGTCATGGAGAGATCTGTATCAGTGAACAATGAAGCTCAAACTGGTGCAGATTAACCTCCATGACTCCACTTTAGTATTTGCGACGCTTAAACTCCGCCTTAATGAAGAAGGTTTTGACATCGCCCTCATCCAGGAACCATGGATAAGAGATGACACCGTCATGCGACTGAGGGCTCCAGGTTACACACTCTACCACGCAAGGAACACAGGTAATATCCGCGCTTGTATTCTTGCCAAATCTGCACTTAACAGGAGGTATTAGATGTCACCTTCGCTTCCATGAACATATACAATGCGATCTCTAGGTGGACTGTATCCGACAATCACTCCTTTTCCGCAATCGACGGAGAACTGACTGGCCAAAACACAATAACATTCTTTTAGCTAAACTTTCCAATAGTGTGCACACGACACCAACCACACAATTTTATTTAGACAAGTGCAACACTGTTCTCACCTCCGCTCTAAACTCCGCACTAACTGAGTCTTGTCCCATTAAGACAAGGAAGGTAGGCAACCGTCCGCCATGGTGGAACGCAGAACTCAGCAACCTTCGCTGCGTAAGCAGGAAAAAATTTAACAAAGCCAAATCAACAAGGCTACCCATGGACTGGGACATCTACAAACAAAGCCTGAAGAAGTTCAACGCTGAAGTTCGGAAGGCCCATCGTATATCCTGGCGTAGTTTCTGCCAGAGTATTGACAATACGTCTCAAGCCTCCAGACTGCGCAAAGTCCTCTCCAAAACACCAACCGTGCCAAGTATCCTCATGAACCCAAATGGATCATGGGCGGAATCTGATGAAGCATCGCTTAACCTGCTTATGGATACTCATTTCCCGGGCTGCATGGCAATCCCCAGCAAAACTCCTGCTCTGATAAATATCACACGCCCGCCCCTACCTCCGGAACTAAGAATAAATGAAGAAAAACTGAAGGAACGGTGTCCAGTTTCGAGCCCTTCAAGTCCCCGGGGCCGGACGGCATCTTCCCGGCACAAATCCAGACGGCATTCAGCATTATAACGCATACCTTGTCCTGTATTCTGAAGGGCTGCCTGGAGCTAGGACCGAGTTAAAAGTGATATTTATGTATATCTAAAGCAGGCAAATCATCGCATACCCTTCCGAAAGACCTCAGACCAATCAGCCTAACGTCTCTCCTTCTCAAGATCCTTGAAAGAATCCTACATCTTCACATCAAGGCCACAATTGCTGGCACCCTACTATCCACGTCACAACACGCCTATCAAAAAGGTAAATCTGTGGAAAAGGCCCTTCATAGGAAACCATAGACACCATCAGAGTTGTTTAAAAGAAGTTCAGTTTATTGTCTCGAATATTAAAATTTTAATAAACTTTCCGATTAGATTTTGCAAAAACACATATTAAATGGTCCGTAGACAAATGGAATACCGTTTTTTTTAGTGTTGAATCATAGTTCAAGCTGTTTAACTCTGATACCTTATTTTAATTGATATTTATCAATATACATAGGTAAATAAGCCGACATTTCTGTCGAAAATAAAGTGCACGACTGGGTCATACGTACTTACACCTTAATGCTATAAGTTTACAATCTTGTACATAAGCACAGAAATTCAAGTCTTGTTCTTCTTCTTTAATACTCGTAAAGTGGTCGTGTCATTCTGCATTTCTGATGGAATTGATAACATTGAACTGATTCTATCTCTGATGCTATCTGGAGAATTTCGCAAATTTTTTTTTGTAAAAACGCCCTCAAAAAGTGGGCTTGGTCATATATGGCATTCAAGAGAATTATAGACAACTTCAAGGCCTATCAATTACGTTTTAACAATTTTTTTTTGTTATACGCATTTTTCGCGCAAAACCTAATAACATGTGCCCAAACTAACTCACATATGAAATTTTATCAAAATCGTTAGAGCCGTTTTCGAGAAAACTCATTTTTAGTGAATTTGCCCTTAAGTAAAATACCCTTAATTTTGAGGTTAGAATAAAAATTCCAATTTCACCTCTAGGGATTATCCCACAGACCCCAGATATGGAGTTTGAAGCAAATCCGTCCAGCCATTTAGGCTGCAGTCGAATAGACAGACAAACCGACAGACAGACAGACGTCCAGACAGACGGAATTGGCGGACCTACTTTTTTGGACTTCTTCATCATAGTAATGTCAAGTTTGATTAAAATCTAGAGTTCGAAATTTTTCACGACACTAATTCTTGCCCTATAGGTATAGGTGCAAGTAAAAAATCACAAGTTGCTGCTTTGTTGACTGAGAAGAAGTCCAGCTATGCTCAAATAGCCAATATTTTTGGAATTGCAGTCTTCAGTAGTCAACATAGCAAAACATTTGGGCGTACCAGGCGGTTTAACCTTGGTTTCTCCAAATAATCGGCAAAAATTGGCAAAAAAAGAAAAATAACACCATGGACTCACCGGAAAATTATTCATAAAGCTCTACAGGAACATAATCCACCAGCTCACTGCATGAAGGTTTTGAACGGAGCTGGAATCGACATATCGTTGAGAACTCTGCGGCGTCGATTAAGGAGACAAGCAAAGGAGGCAAGCAAAGAAGCCCAAATTGACCAATGTCATGTGAAAATGGCGATTATATTGGGCACAACTTCACATAGACTGCGAGAGTGGCTATTGGAACAAAGCAAGTTAATTTGTTCTTTAAATTTCTTTTCATAATAAAAGATGAAACATAAATAAAAAAGAAACACGATTTTATTTTAGGTTGTCTTTAGCGATGAGTGTCGTTTAGAAGTCGTGACGGAGACGGCCAAATTCGCCTGCAGAAGGTCCAATAAAAGATATTCAGAGCATTGCGTAGTTCGGACGGTCAAACACCCACCCTCTGTGATGATTTGGAGTTGCATAATATGCGAAAGTACGGGACCAATTTATTACTTTGATGAAACAATAGAATCCAATCAGTATATTCCTGTCCTGAGGATAGCCGTATTTTAACACATTAGACTCTCCCAGAGAAGAATACGTCTTTAGGCAAGATGGAGCTCCATGTCACACATCCAAAGCAAGCATGAAACGCTTGGGTTCCATTAACTTGGAAGTCTTAGCATGGCCTGCTAATTCTCCAGATTTGAACCCGATTAAAAACTGCTTGGCCTATCTAAAATCGCCTTTATAGTGGAAGAAACAATACCATACAAGAGCCCAAGCTGAACTTTGAAGATATCTGGAAAAACAAGCCCGCTATTAAACAAATGTTTGCGAAATGCATTGAAAGCATGCCCAAACGAATAAAGGAGGTACGAACAAAAGGGCGGTAGCACTAGGTATTAAGATTTAATATTTTTTTTTACTTTCTAATCACTGATATGCCATGTAACAATAAATATGTACAAGATTTTAAATAATCAAATTAATTTTGTTTTTTGAAAAATCGCATATATTTCTCACCAGTCATAATTAAATGGCCACATACTGTACTTTAAAATTACAAGGCTTTAGTGAATGGTTTTTTACAATTATTCATGTACAAGTATAGTAGATATAGGACATGTCAAAAGTAGAATTTGCCATTAATGATTTCCCCTTCAATGCCAATGTCCTTTCATATGCTGACACATATTACTAATTCAAATGACGTCACTAAGAATCATCATCAACTCAGCAGTGGTAATCATCCAAGGAAAGATAGTTAATAAAAAAAAAGTACAATTATCAAATAACTAAAATAATTAATGAAGTCTTAATTTTTTATAGCCAGGGAAAGGAGGACAAAGAAAACTAAGCAGCAATATATGTGAAATATATTCGCAATAATGGCCGGTATATTCCGTTAACTCAGGCATGAAATGTGTATTGGTAATTCATTTCTTGCGGCCATTAACATTAGGATTGCGAAAACGCAACCAACAAAGGAATATATTAACAATTCTAATATTAATACAATTTTCCGATTGTTGTATGACTTCCCATGAAGTCCCATCTCGCACTGTCGTACACAAAGATAATTCTGAACAAAAACCTGAATACAAAAAGCTGTGATTCATCGGTTGGTTGGCATTTAAAATAATATTAGGTTTTACTTTGTTTTTCGTTTATAAAAATTGTATAGTCCATTTTAATATTACAAATAAGAAAAAATAGTGAAATAAAAAATTCTTTCATGACATTCAATTGGAAAACGCAGACACTACGGGGTGAAACCGACAAGCGCACAGATGAAATTTTTTCTTCCCCTACCAAAAAAGTTTGCGCACCACCATAATCGCCTAACTACGTGTCATGAATTTGAGTAATAACGAACACGAAGAAAAAAAGAATAAGAAAAAACCAAGTTATTGCAAAAAAAAAGAAAACCGACATACTTGAAAAAAAAGTATATGAAAGAGTAGCAATTAAATTAAAAACATACCCATCAAGTCGGAAGCCAGTGCTTCTTTCTGATCCACGGGCACTTTGGAAATTTTTCCACCTTTGTACACGTAACTGCCCTCAATTGATTTGAACTCCAAGTATCGGGTCACACCCGTATGGATAAGCAGTTTAACCAGCTGGCCATTGGCCATAAGGAATTTCGGAATTAGGTCCACATTCCAGTCCCGTCCTCGTCCGAACTCTGTGCCTGGCTCTTCCGATAGATTGAAGCGTTGGTACAATTCATCCAAAGGAGTAATGGATGCCGATTCCCCACCGTAATACTTGTTTCGGTCGATGTGGAGTACCTTTTTTCCAGAGACCGAAAGCATTCCACTCAGGATACATTCTTTGAGGCCAGTGCCGAGGACGATGGCATCGTATTCATCATTCATGGCGGCGACTTACAATAAATATTTTTTCCTCTGGCGCACACGAAAAAGAAGTCGAAGTATACTATGCACACTTTGGCTTATTGGAATATTTTTGTCGGTATTTTATTGGTTTACGATCTTGGAGAATTTATTATTTTCCTTTTTTCTTTAATTAATCTGAGAATTGAAGAATCTCCTTCGAATCGGTTCACAAGTATACAATGGAATATGTCGAACTTTTTCAGTAGCAAGAAAAAGACGTCGTACGACTTAACGAATAATGGGTTCGTACCAAAATTCAACGAACGAAGAAGGGGTGTAGGTAAGAGAAAATGGCGAATACGACGAAAGACGAAGATGGTGAACATAAGGTTGAATGGTGCGATAAAATACAGGGTCGATATTCTCAAAATAAACACTTGTATACAAACCACAACGAATTGGATCGTATGCGAGAATATGTTTTAAATACTTAAATAAGTGTTAAAAAGATATTTTTTTATACCCTATCCTAACGGTATATTAAGTTTGACACATAGTTTGTAACATAGAGAAATAATCGAAATAGACCCTATAAAGTATATATATTCGTGATCAGTATCAATAGCGAAGACGATTTAGCCATGTCCGTCCGTCCGTCTGTCCGTTTGTCACCACTTTTTGGGCCTTTGAGCCTTTGAGCTAGGAGAATAAAAGTACATATCTGGGCTTTTGAGAAGGAGAAGCAGTACAAGTGTAAAATTTTTGAAATCCGCTCACTTTTTCATAACTTCACTAAATTATATGAAACCGAAAAATTTTGTTAAGACGAAATATTTAGGCACTCAGATTCCCTACATTTCAACGATACAAAAGTTTTAGCCATGCCCACTTTTTGGGGGCGTTTTCATCAAAAAACCGGTTTTGATGAAATTTTATATGTAACATTCTCAAACGTTCGACGTTATCGTCGTATTTCAGAACAAAATGCAATATGGCCACGCCTACTTTGTAGGGGCTACATAGAAAGGAGAATAGGGTATCATTCGATCGGTTCCAGACGGATTGTAGCTTTTCTGTACGTTTTTTTATTAAATTAGTATGATGACCTCGAACCTTTGAGGATGTTAAATGTAAAATATCATGAAAATTTTCATGATTTTTAAGAATAACACCTCCAAAAAGTAGGCCACATATGATGTATAGGTGAATTGCAGACAAAGTGAATATCTAAATACATATGTATGTATGTATATGGCCTTAATAAAAATTTTCCATTTTGAAGTAAAATAGTGAAGATATAAGAAAGTGTGCGTGGCAGTGGGCGAATATTAAATATTATTTACACTTGTATTTGCTCGTCCACTCAAAAGTCCAGAGGTAAGCTAGGTGACGTATGGCCCAAAAAGTGGTTACATACGGACGGACAGGCATGACAATCAATCCACTTGATTGATACTGATCACGAATATGTATACTTTATATACATACATATATCATATTTAATATACCCTTAGGATAGGAAAAAAATGCAGTTAGGTACACGCTCGCTTTACTAGGGCTGGTAAGAAAGAAGAAGGAGAGGGTATTATACGATTTGTTCCAAACGTATAGTAACTTTTCTGGATGTTTTTACTATAAGGAAAAAATTATTAAGACCCAATATGGAGGTATTCAAATTATCTACAATTTTGTTCACCAAAAGAATGCACACAGTCAACATTTCAGGCCGAGCTTTAAAGCAGCTGCAATCAGTTTAATTTGCATGGTATTGGATGGGACCTGTGTATGCGACAAAAATATTGAATTTGGTAGAAGACCCCCAAAATGGATTAAAAAAATACATCTTTTATACTTCTGGACTGTCGAAGGCTATAGATATTGTTCGGTACAAGTCACAAAACAAGACCAAAGGGATATGCATACATATGTATATGGAAGTGTTTGCTATGACTCTGTTGTTAGTGTTCTCAAAAAATACCAAACTTTTTCACGGTTCCACATCCCTTGATCGTCTGAGAGTATAACTGGTACGAAAATGCTTGTGAGAAACTAGGGAATCTGGGTCCCGTATGGTAGAGTCCAACCAAAAATGTGGGTCCGCCAATTCCGCCTGTCTGTCTCATCAACTGCAGCTTAAATGACTGAATGGATTGACTTCAAACTTCATATCTGGGGTCTGTGGAGTCACTTTACTTAGAGCCGAATGCAATAAAAATTGATTTTATCCAAAACGGCTCGAACAATTTAAAATAAATACGAATAACGGTCATTTTAACAATTGGCTATTTCTCTGCTATTTCTTTGGAGATCGATCTTAAAGTAAATATATGACATATGGAAGGATATGTCCTACCAAATTTTGAAATAGCCAGACCAACTTTTTAGAACTTAAATATTTCAATATTGTAACTAGAAATCGAAGAAAAAATTATTAATAGAAAATTTATAGGCTTAAGATTCTATATAATTAAGTGCTTCGCCCACTTTTTGAAGTTTTCTTTTAACGCTTTTCTTATGATATCTCGCAGATAATAACAATTTAATATTATTGTTATACATCCAACAAAACTTTAGAATGACATGCCCACTTTATTGGACCTCATGTATAAGAAGAGCAAGACTTGAATTTGTGTTCTGAAAAGTTTGTAAACTTTCAGTCGTGCACTTCATTTTTTGTATGTGGAGAAAGGTAAATGATTCCTTTCTGTTTTTTTCGAAACGATGGTATGAAAAATATATGCAGAACTATTTCTGCAATCGCTAATTACCACTATTATAAAACAGCTTTAAGATACATCTCCTAATCTCGAATAAGGAACGTTTACGATTTCCTGATTACTGAAAAATCGTAAAAAAATGGTATATCACTAGTAAATAGTAAATATAAGGTGGGTCCTAAAACACTTCCCTGTGGAACACCTGCTTGTATTTAAGTTCAGAATACGCTGAACCATAGCGAACTCTAAAGAACCGATTTGCTATATAAGATTTAAGTATCTCAAAGTACTTTCTAGGTAGATCCCTATGAAGTTTGTACTCTAAATTGCAAAACTTATCAAAAGCTTGTGCAACGTCTAAGAATAATGTAGAACAAACTTGTTTTTCTTCCAGTGCTTTTTCTATAAAATTAGTTATACGATGTACTTGGTCTATTGTCGAGTGTTTATTTATAAACCCGAATTGATGGGTTGGAATAAGCTTTTTTTGCTCTATGATTTATCGAAAATTTTTGATAATACCGGTAAAAGTGAAATTGGTCTGTATGAGCTAACTTCTGATAGAGGTTTACCTTGTTTAGGTATAACTATAATTTTTGCTATCTTCCGGTGATATGGAACATATTTTTGTTTAAAACAAGCATTAATTATAACCTTGAGTTTTAACAATGCTATGAAGGGTAGTTCTTTCAGCATTTGGGCGAAATGTCAAAAAAAATGCATTAAAAATGTATCTCAAACTACATTTTTCAGCCACTGGCAGCTTTTTTTTTTGACATTTCTGCATTAAAATTATACGTTTGCCATTTGCGCCTGTTTTGCTGTCTAGCTTTATTTGAAAATAAAGTGTGACTCATTTGATTTGTGTATGTTGCTTTGCAAAATGATTGCTTTCCTTTTCTTAAAAAAACGTGTTTTCTCTTTTATGCAAAGCTGAAAACTAATGTATTAAAAATGCGGAAAAAATGTAGTATCATACGGGCTTAAGGTTAGTGCGTATACACTTACACCAAATGGGAATTTCAGTAGGTAATTTTGCGTACTGCTCTAACTTCATTTTCAGAGCAATAAAAATGCGGAAAAAATGTAGTATCATACGGGCTTAAGCGAAACATAAGGGATTACCTCTTCGTACATTAAATACAGCTCTATCCCCTGGATATCTTGACATTTGCCATTTTCTGCGGGATATTCTCGTTATCTAATATTAGATGCCAAATTTCTATGGGATATTTTACCGTGCCGTGAAATAACGCCAAACGAAATAAGGCCAAATCTAGAAAATCTGGCAATATTTCACTTTGCAATAGTGAAATATGTAAGGCCACATTTCAAAATATGTAAGGCCTTATTTCACTTTACCAAAGAGAAATAAAGCCTATATGGCCTTATTGCACTTTGGGCTCAGTTGGTAATTTTACTTACCCGAACATTAGTAAAATTTTGCTTTATGTCACTTACATATGGCTAAGAACAGAAGTGATCCAAGTAGTATTTTATTTTATTGAGATAATGAGCAAAACGCGTTTTCTTTATTATTACAATTGTGTCTAATAGGTTTATCACAAAATGTTTTTATTATGATAGATATTAGATGAATTGTTCGATAGCACTAGGATCACTTTTGCTTAACTAAATTACTGTCTCAGAAGTCCAAAGACATACTTAGCTCAGTTTTTCTAAAAATGTTGCTTGGATCACTTCTGTTCTTAACTAGCCATATGTACATATATGCATAAACAATGGAATATCGATGGGGGCATAGATATCTCCCTCTACTTGGGGTCACTGTTGTATTTGGGGTGTCTTCATTATACAAAAATAATTGAAATTCAGAGATGTGTTGGGGTAAACCATTTGCATTCCAGGTTGCGATTTTCAGATTTTTAATTATTATTATTTTTTTGATGTTTTCCTGTGGAAACTTCTTTGCTTAGTAGCTTAATTATTTTATCTTGATTATCCAATGTTTGAATAATAGTAAACAGCATATCCTTTATTGATATTTCTTCTTCTTTACGTTTATTTGTCACAATTTCGGAATACGATTTGTTATTCACAACTGGCGTGTTTATTTTTTTTTTTTATTGAAAATAAAATGTTGTATTTTAATTAATTGCACGGTTTGAATTGTTTGAAGTGGTGTACCCATTCAAACAAACAAAAAATACAAATTTTTGGCGCAATAGGTCCATGGGACCCAGGGCCTAGCTTCTCACAATCATTCGTATTGCGCGTGTTATATTCTTTACAGGAATGGAAGCGACCTACAGTTTAATGCCGTATCCGATGGGCAAATATAATTTTTGAGAAGCTTTTGCATGACAGTTTTACTCTCGGATGTTTCTCACACGCACTCGAGAGGTTGGGCCGTGAAAAAAGTAGGTGTTGTCCGCGGATCGGACCTCGAACCCCTCACTCCGTAGTCCAACGCACTAACCACTTGAGCAAAAAATCATCACTTTTTTGACATCCAACCGATTGTAATTGCATTAAGGCTTGATTAATTTTTCTTTAGACAAGCTATTTTTGATTGTGTATCAAAAATAAAAAACGTTATGTATAATGAAAATACTTAAAAGATAAAGCAATAAACCTCTCCAAAAATCCGTATTTATTCAGTTGACGCTGAGAGCAGTAAGAATTTCGTGTCAAGCTTCCACACCGAAGCTGAAAAGAAATGTTTATTCTGTTCGGGTACTTTCTGCACCAAAATTCGTAGATTGTGAAATTTCAAGGAGTGAGTGTAAAATTCTCTCAGAGAAAGACAAAATGACGAAAAGTAAACGAACACGAATCAACGAAATTTGCCCATTTTGTAGACGTCAAATGCCAAACGTATAAAAATACATAGTCCAAAAAAATTACGTACAGCGATGTGACAGATTTGGCATATTTCATAAATCAGTGCAAATAAATTTCTTTTTATTAAATTAAAATAATAAAAAAATTATAATTGAAAAAACCTATTTTTGCACTATTCAAGTTTGGCAGCACTTTTCGTTGCTTCGTCTCTCTGTCGGTAGGTGCATTGCATTATACCAATTCTGTAACTAAGAATACTGGTATGCAAACGTCATTTTTGTTTTTCCTTCAAAGAACAGTTGTCTCTACGATTTCCTTCTGTTTGGTGTATGTGGTTTCATGTGGTGTAGTTTTTTTTTTTAATTAATTTCTGATAAATCAGTAATAAGATCAATATTTGAATTTCCTTGTGCGTACATATAATTTCCCAATTTATAGCTTAAACAAAAAAGTTAATATTTTTACTTTCGAAATACGCTTCTGCAAATCATAAGTGAAGAAGTGCAACGAAAATCTTGGTCTACGTGTAAGCAAGAGGCAAGCAAGTTCGTTACCATTTATGGCTGTTGGCACAAATTAAATTGCAAAAGCAAAGTGTTTAGTTATGGATAAAATAATGAAAAAGCGAAAAGCTAATGAGAAAATTTGTTCAGTATTATTTTTAAAATATAAATTAGTGAAGTGAAAAGAATAGGTGAAAAGTTTATGAATTAATTTATCAAAGGTTGATAAATTTTATGTTTTAGTGTAAATTTAGTTCGCGGTATTCACTCTGTCGGAATCTAGTTAGATTCTGTGGCTTCTGAAGCGGCCTGACAACAGAAAACCAGTCGAGCTTTGCAGAGTTGTAAGTCAGAAGCGTGCCACTAGTAGGAAAAGTTGTATTTGTTCGTGACTACGTGTTGATGTTTGGACGAGAATTTTTAGCTGCTTTAGCTAATTTGCTGTTGTACTGCCTATTCGTGATTTCATGGCAATTTTAGTGGTATGAGATATGTTTGTTATTATTTTATCCCACTATAGTCAATAGTTTATACATTTCCCATGCGCTTTCAAAAGAGCATAGAACATACATATGTACATACTTGTATCAGGTATG
The DNA here is from genome assembly GCA_905220385.1 of Xylota sylvarum. Classification (NCBI taxonomy): domain Eukaryota; kingdom Metazoa; phylum Arthropoda; class Insecta; order Diptera; family Syrphidae; genus Xylota; species Xylota sylvarum. The sequence goes on along the minus strand of LR999957.1, from coordinate 61,075,377 downwards.
TAGTGCTGTGCCTGTTGTAATGACCACGTCGACAGAGCCCAGCGAAATTCTGTTATCAATCGAAAGGGGTTGAGTACTGAGCAAATTCCATTTTTCACTATCATTTATCAAGTTTGCAAAGCTGTGAAGTTATTTAAATTGAAAGTACATATGTATGCACAAACACGTACATACATGCACGGGCATGTACATACATATGTATATATATATGTTATGGATATAGTAGCTAGACCTGCATTAATATTTGTAATTTGTGTTCATTTTCACTCGAATAAAGTGTAAAAGTTTGCATAAAATGTACGAGAGATGGATGAAAGCTAATGCTTAATGGGGACAATTACTTAAATTCAACGTGAGCAGCCTTAATCAAATTTTCTAGCAGTTAACTGGTGTTATTGACGTCTGACTTATTTGGAGGATTATTATGTCAAAGCAATTACCGACATCCATTTGAGTTTGAGATAATAAATTCTTCTAAACGTGATGTAGACTGAATATAGCCTTACACATTTCTATGTATGTACGCACATGCATTTCATTTCATTTTTATTGCATTTTTATTGAGCAATTTATTTATTCTTACATGCTAGACAAAAAGCGCTTATAAGTATATAACTTAACTATGTTATAAAAGTATGTTATAAAATACTAACTTACTGGTATGTGGAGCCTGTTTCCTCATTGCCCTGTTGTTTCCTAAAAGGAACATCAAAGCTATGTCTAATTATACGCCTGGGTTGTCCTTGCCAGGTCATAAATATGAAAATCGGAGGCAGAATCAAATGGGGAACTGATAAGAGTCATCCACTAAAAAACAAATGCTAAAATGAAGAAGTAGACAAATCGTGTTCAAAATCTGATTTTATAGTGTAGTAGCTCCTCAGTCTGCATAATTGTAGATACATATGTACTCAGAAAGAAAGTAAAAAAAACTTTTAAATTCGTTATTCAAGACAAATGCAGAGCGGAACTGCAATCTTTTTATACCTAGGGTTTTCCCCTATGGGAAATATATGAATATAAAAAGATACTCCACGTCACAAAAAGTGCTCCATATATTTTTATGAAAATATATAAGCATTTTGTAGACCCGTGGCTCAAATTACTGACTTCGCTGCGGGGCGAAACGTGATTATAGCAAGCACATGGTTTCTTCAACTCAATATCCACAATGGGGCATGGCGGTCTCCTGATCAGCAAACGGTCAACCAAATTACTCATAGCATGTGATCGACGTAAGGGATGCCTGCAGTATTCTGAATTTTCGAACCTTTCGAGCAGCCAACATCGATTCGGATCATTACCTTGTTGCAGCCACGGTACGAATGTGGTTATTCCTAACGCCACAACAAAGAAGATATAACGTCGAAAAGCTGCGCGTACCCCGAAATCTTGCTACGACTCTTATGCCACCAGCAGTAAATGTCGCTCGACCACCACCAAGAAACCCATGGTTTGATGAAGAATGCCGGCAAGCCAAACAAGAAGCACACAAAGCGGCTCTGGAAAGAAGGACGAGAGCGACTCGCGACCTTTACGAGCAAAAGAGACGGGAAGAACATCGGCTTCTCCGAAATAAGAAAAAAACACGTGAAACGTGCGATCGAAGATATTGGGAGATTATACTCTATGAATAATGTACGAAAGTTTTACTAACATGTAAAAAACGTGTCAGACCAACAAGACCCATACGGAAGCCTGCAGATTGTATAACGGCGACGAAAACCAACATCGAACTGTCAGACAGAACAAAATTTCCTACTACTTGATCAAAAGGAAGTTAGGATAGCAATATCCAAGCTTAAATCAAACATAAGTGCTAGACCTGATGGCCTACAGGAAAAGTTGTTCAAAACAGCTGGAGATGACTTGCACCACGAGCTCATCTCTAAAACATACAGAAGAGCTACAATCCGTCTGGAACGGATCGTATGATGCCCTATCCTCCTTTCTATAAAGTGGGCGTGGTCGAATTGCATTTTGTACTCAAATATGGTTATAACTTCGAACGTTTGAGGATGTTACATGTAAAATTTCATCAAAATCGGTTTTTTGATGAAAACGCCCCCAAAAAGTGGGCGTGGTCAATTGTAGGGAATCTAAATGCCTAAATATTTTGTCTTAACAAAATTTTTCGTTTTCATATAATTTAGTGCAGTTATGAAAAAGTGGACGTGGCAGTGGGCGGATCTAAAAAAATGTTACACTTGTACTGTATCTTTCTCAGAAGCCCAGATATGAAATTTCATCCTCCTAGCTCAAAATTTAAGGCCCAAAAAGCGGTGACATACGGACGGACGGACGGTCATCGCTCAATCGATTTCGCTATTGATGCTGATCACGAATAAATATACTTTATGTGTCAAACTTAATATACCCTTAGGATAGGGTATAAATATGGTCAGACGAATTTATGTACTCTTGATAAATGGAATGTAAGCATCATTTGCCCGATCCGCAAGAAAGGCTACCCGTCAATTGCACCAGTTACGGAGGCATTAGTCTCTAACATCGCGCACAAGTTCTGATCTACAATACCGTGTGAATGCCTGAAACCCTTCATTGACACCCTGCTCGGTCCCTATCACTGTGGTTTCAGGCCAGTAAAGTCCACAGTCGATCAAATTTTCACACTTCAACAGATCCTGGATAAAACCCAAGCAGTCCAAATCGATAATCACCATCTTTTCATCGATTTTAAGGTCCTATCCCGATCAACTAAGGAGACTCTGTGTTTAGTGTTTAGTGTATTTTTATTTGCCACATGTAGCCATTAAAATAAATAATTTTTTAAAAATCTATAATTCAAACTTAACAAATACAAATTAAGTATATAAAAAATAAAAATAAAATTAAATAAATATATCACAAACAAACAATAAAATAAGATTTAAAAATGTTCCTGTACATAGTTTAATAATAAAGTTTTGTAAATAAAGGCACTATCACAGTTTTTAATGTTGGATGGCATATTGTTGTACATAACTAATCCTTTGTACATAGCTCTGTTTTGTCCTCCAGCAGTGCGATGACGATCCAACATGAAGTCCTGGTTATTTCTTAGGTTGTATGGTTGTACCCCTCCAACGTAACGCATGTTCTCCGTTGTGTAGGCAGGCAAACTACCTGCTTTTAATTTGAAGATAAAAAATAAAATATTAAATACTACTCTCTGCTTAATGCTTAACCATTTTAGTGTATTTAGCATATGCACAGTTGAAGTTAAGCGGGGCATTTTTAAAATGCACCGCATTTCTTTGTTTTGCAGTTTTTGCAATCTCTCCAAACTTTCACCCGAACATTGTAGTAGTACCGCTGAACAGCATTCGAAATGAGGTCTTATAATGGTGTTATATACATTTATCGCATTCATAAGAGTAAGTAGAAAAACCGATTTTTTTTGACACTTTTTTACATAAATAGTTAATATGTCCTTTAAACTTAAGTTCATTGTCTATTATCATGCCAAGGTATTTGATCTCGCTTACAATCTCGATTTTTTTCACTGCCAACCAATAAGTCATCATCAAGGCTACAGCCTATGATCATACCTTTAGTCTTTTTTGCATTTAATTTTAACTTATTAATTTTCAGCCACGCATTTAAAGCTTCCAAATCGATTTTTAATTTTTCTGCGCATGAATTTATGTCGATCCCCGAAACGTACAGTACAGCGTCATCCGCAAACAAACAAAGATTTGAGTACATCACCACCTTATTCACATCGTTAATATACAATATTCCATTCCGTATAAGACCTTAATCATCCCAGCCAAGCTTTATGGCGCTGAGGCTTGGACTTTATTTAAAGTGGATCAAGAAATCTTTGGTCGCTTCGAAAAAAGTTTCTTCTGGTCACAAATGCCCGTATAGTCTTCCTTAGAATTTAAACCGGAGGGACAACGCAGTAGAGGAAGATCTCGCCTTTGCTGGCGTGCGCAAGTAGAAGGGGACCGGAATTGGAGGTAGTTAACTAAAGATCGGGCTAACTGGTTTCATAAGAAATATTACATGTTTGACTTACTTGGGTAAAAACAAGAAAAGTAATACTTGTGGTACCCTAAAAAGCACTGATTTTGGGGATGAATCTTCGCCGTTCACTTGTGATCTGTTTTTTAGGTCTGATGCAAACCAATGTAATTCCCTGTTCTTTACACCGTATTTTTCCATTTTATTTAGAAGCGTTTTCTTGTCTATAGCTTCCAATGCTCGCTTTAAGTCTAAAAAAACACAATACACTCGTTTTTTTGCTCGATTTGTTCTTTTCAGCATAACTAGATTTATTGCACTTTCACAAGAGTGATCTTTTCTAAAGCCTGATTGCATGTCAATTATAAAATTATTCCCTTCAAAATATAACCTCATCTCTTTCGGAAAAAATCACAATCGTGAAACCTTAATTAACTAATGTCGATTTTCCATTGGTTTGACTCAAGGATTCACTCCTTTTCGATTCCAAAGGAACATGCGAAAATCATTTTGCCTAGTTGTGTATGTGTATTCAAATAACAGATTTATTGTTTATTATTTTATTTTTTCAAAGTAAAAAAACAAGGGAATTTAAAAGTTGGTGAAGAGATACATAATAATTATAACGTTTTTAGCCGAGAAAATGAGGAATTTTTTGTTTAAGTCGACTTCTCTGAACTGAAAAAATTAATTAAAAAAAATAATTTCTCTTCTGATCGAATTCAACACGCAGTCGGATGTAAGAGTTTATATGTGTAAGTGATTTTGGAGTGCACTCCGAAATAAAATCCGGAATCGAAATACTCCCAAAAACTCACTGTGAACAGTCAATGAAACATATTTGGGAGTGTTTTTTCCTGTGCGGACTGCACTCCAAGCACTCTTTTTGTCCAATGGAAAAGACATTAGTAATAACTAAATGGAAAATTCGACAGAAATTCACGACAGAAAAGTAATAGGGGCTGTTTTTTTTGGTGCACCTAATGTTAATTTTGGAGTCATTCAAGGGTCATGATATGGAAAAAAAAGTTGTGCATTCGAAATTGATGTTATTTGCCAGTGTCTTATGTATGCAAAATTAACTCTTTTTTTGAAGGAATTGCAAGATTGGTTACAAATGAATAAACTTAAATTAAACATAAACAAAACAAAAGCAATGATACTAAACGGAAGTATTAGAAGAAGTATTTGTATTGATAACGAGCCAATTGAAATTGTTGATGAAATCAAATATCTATTTGATTGATAACAATATGGTATGTAAGAAAGTAGCTAGAAAGTGACATTTTTTGCTATAATAAGAAAAAGAATATCAAACATATAGAAAAACTACAATCCGTCTGGAACGATAACTTCGAACGTTTGAGGATGTTGCATGTAAAGTTTCATGAAAATCGTTTTTTTGATGAAAACGTTCCCAAAGAGTCGGCGTGGCCAAAACTGATGAATGGGTGCATTGTAGAGAATCTGAATGTCCAAATATTTGGTCTTAACATTTCGCTATTGATACTGATCATGAATATACGTATATACTTTATAGAGTCTATCTCAATTATTTCTCTATGTTACAGACTATGTGTCAAACTTAATATACTCTTAGGATAGTGTATAAAAATATGTGCTATAAGAGTATATAATACTCAAAAGATTTGCGTATTGTTCAAATGTTATATTCATGTGGAATGATTATATTTTACTCCGATTGCAAAAATTAAAAATTAGGAATATGAGAATAATTTTACAATGTCATAGACGAACTCATACCTAGTCTAGTCATAAATATTGATACAAAGAAAAACTTAGCCAAATGAAAATGCATTGATATTTTTAAAAACAAATTAATTCGTTTTATTTGTTAGATCGTTAGCTATAAGTTATGGAAGACTTCATTCAAAATGGCCGCCATTTGCCTTAAAGAACGACCTGAAATGCACTGGCCCATCATCCATTGCATTACGGACCTCATTCATCGGAAAGCTGTCGACAACGCGGACAAGGGCTCTCTTCAAAGAGCCAATATTTCTGTGATGAGTAGAGCAGTGCATTCCCTCCAAAACGGACCACAACTTATAGTCCAAAGGGTTGAGGTCCGGACTACCAGCTGGCCAATCTTCGGGTGATATAAAGTCGGGTACATTTTTTAAAGACACTCTTGCGTCGTTTTTGCCTTATGGGCTGGAGCAGAATGCTGTTGGAAGGTCCAATGCTTGTTTGCGAACATTGTTCGGCTTAGAGGCTTAACAACGTCTTCCATAGATATAGATTTTTGCGAGATATTCATTTCCCGCGACAAGATTTTCTGTGTTCTCAGTGGTTTGCGTCTGATTCGAGCCTGCACGGCTTTGACGGCTCGTGGAGTCCTCACAGTACGTGGATAGCCGGACCTTTGACGGTCACGTACTCCACCAGTATCCTCGAATAATTTTATGGTACGGTAAACAAAACACTGGGTGATTCCAAGCGGTTGCAAGGTCCGAAAGATATCACCTTTTGCCATATTAAACTTGTGTAATCCGATCACAATGACACGATTTTCGATATCACCCCATTCCATGATTGTAAACGATTAAAACCAAAAATCTTTTACGCAACATGGAAGCATAAAAGCAACGGGTTAAATAACGGTTAACATGAAAAGCGTGCAACAAATATTTCATTTAGAATGGCTGCAACAACAACTGTATCAATATTTATGACTAGACTAGGTACATATAACAGTTGTATTAGATCAATTATCATGGATGAGCATTAACCAAAGAATAATATTTAATGTGTTAGTTTTTGTGTACAAAATGAAATTTAATCGTGTTACCTGCGTACTTTAGTACACTTCACAACCGATTTCTTCAACGTATTTGGTAATATTGATGATTCTAATGATTAATTAACGATTGATAGCAACGTCACTCAAACTCTCATATTTTTCTATTTTTATTAAGTCTGTTTCATTAATGCAATTGACGTAAGGAATATTTCATATTTCCAATTTTTCCTTTTTTAACACATACATACATATCTATTGTTTTAAGTTTTGCCAAATAGATTTTGGTCTATACAGTATAGTGTTTTTTGTTTGATAAATTTGTTTTTATTCCTCTTTATTTCCATTTTGTACCGATTTCTAATGTTTCTATAGGCCATCCACTCGAGTTCTGTGTTACTTTTATAGCAGATCATTTTTGCTTTTAATGCTCTTTAAGGAATCTGTTAAACCACTTATTTACGTTTGAATTGTTTCGGCACAAATTGATCTACAGATTCACTTATTCCTTTTTCGAACAACTCCGTCATATTATTTACAAACATAGTTTCTCTGTTGTCATTTCTTTCAGAACAAAATATAAAAAATGTATACAAAATTTTACGCATTTCGTTGCGTGCAAATATTGTGCGAAATTCCTTATCCGCTCCATCCCTCCCAACCTGACCCATCCACCTTTTTTTTTTTGACCCATCTTATTTTTCTTTTTCCGTTGTCCTCCGAGAGCGTTCCTGCTTGAATTTCTCAATCAGTGCTCACATCTTCGTTAAGGCTCAAGGGGGATGACAAAGCAGGTATCTCGGAGCCAGACAGGTACCCTGAAGCAGGAAAGAGCCAGGCAGACGGCCTGAAAGCTCATCCTGACCACCTCAAACAGAGAAGTTTAATAATTGCTAAACTCAAAATTGAAAATGTAAAGGGTAGTTTCCGACTTCCTGGGTTTCTCCCATGTTTGTTATCTCTTACGGAGGCTTACTTGGTAAATAGGGCTCGCGATATATTGTATAATCTATCCCTCCAAATGGTAGGTCCTCAGGGGAATTGTAATTGGTATAAGGTCCTGAATGTAGGGGTGGGCTAGGTACGAACCTAAACAATCACTAGGTTTCGAAATCGAACAGTCCTGAAAATTTCCTTACTAACGTGATATCGAGTGTCGAATGAGAGAATCAACGAGGGAGGCTGCTGGAGCGCTGGATGTGACTTCCTTTCTCTCTGGTAGCTGAATCGACTACAAGGAGGCGAAATCAACCATACTAATACATATACACCCTTTCCCGCCAAAAAGGACGGCGCGTCAGAAAGGCGTGAATTTTATTCAAAACCGCGAGAAAAACATTTTAAAAATCACAAATTCGAATAAAATAAAATATGTGTGACTAAAACAGAATTTTGTAAACATTAGTTAAGTCGTAATGGACACTGAGTATGTGTGCGTGTGTGAATGCGTAAGAGGTGGATCTGTCAACCCGGCGAACTCACTTCTTGGTTGACCGAATCCAGGGAAGGATATAGTTAGTGAGGAGTTTTCTTGCGGAAATGAAAATTAGTAAAAAAAAAGGAGAAAAATTATAGTTTCAATTAAAAAAAAAAGAGTTAGAATTAGTGTAAGTAAAAAAAAAGGAGCTAGTGAAAAGTAAATCAATAAAGGAGAAAAAAAAAGAACTATAGTGTGCAAGTGGTGATTGGCACCACTTATGTTTAAACGATTTGTGAAGTGGAAAGAAGGATACCTAGTGATTGTGGCGGAGAAATACCGCACCCACCCTGTACAAAGGATAGGCGTAGATTGGTCAGGATCTCGAGGACCCAAGTGGAAGGATAGAGAAATCAGGATCAAATAAAAGATAAGTAGAATTTTCATTCGTAGTGTTAAGTTGTCTTAAAAGTCCAGTCAGCCTTCGTACCCGCTTTTTTTCTAACCATAGTTCCTTTTGCTACTCGGTAGTATCGCGACCTGTTCTCTTTTGAACCGAAGTTAACGGAACCGTAAGGAATTCCGAAACTACCCCCGCTTTTTTTGGCCATTCTCACCGTCATTTACTTTTGTCTTAAATATTCGCTTTTTCCTACGTTGACTTATTTGTTAAATTTTAACTTTTTGTGGCCTTTCTTGTTAAAAAAAAATATTTCTTACTGTGCCAAGGGCTGCAACCGGGTCCAAGCCCCAACAGAGCCTAATTCCTTGGTGCAGTTACACCGGAATAGGTAAGTCACTACTCGCTGTGACGCAGTGAACTCTGTAACAACCGATAACGTACCGTACAATATTTATCTGCGTCTCCCAAAAGGTTTGGTAATTCACCTCCAAAAATTACCTGGCACTCAACTCAACCCAAATATTTTTTTTTCTTACGACCGTGTTAACATAAGCATCGGGAATAATAATATATAATTCAATCGGGAAATACCCCAACAATTTACCAACTTAGTACAAAGCATCTAAATTCAATAAGAATACCTTGATACGACGGAGAACGAGTGGTTTCCCGTTCCCGCCGTATATTTAAATTCCAGCCTACAGCCCTGGTAGTTAGCGCTGTACTGTATATTAGTTTGTACATTCATGTACACTTAATAAATAATTATAATAATAATAATAATAATAATTTTTTTTTCCTTTAGAGATGGCGAAGAATGCATCATGCACCGTCAAGAGGTTTTCAATCTCTTGGTGTGTCAGACTCGTACTGTGTGCTCGTACAGTACACCTACTGACTAAACTCCGCCATGAGTCTAAACTTTCCCATGAGTCGGGGCTCGAGATCATCTTGCTTACGGCGTTGTGTGGAGAAAAATTATCTATCTATGACTCCAATCTATTCCTCTCTACTATCCATCTACTGCAGGTGAAGAAGGTATGGTAAGCGTCGTCTTTCGGGGGAGTCGCCGTATTGACAGGCTGCACTCTCCACTTTTCCCATTTTGCAGAGGTATCGGTTAAAGTAACCGTGTCCACCTAAGAACTGGGTGATGAAGTAGTTCACGTCACCGTGTTTTCGATCGGTCCACGTAGCCACGACCCTTATGAGCCTCGCGGTCCATCTACCTCTCGTTTCAACGTCCCATCTGCTTTGCCACTTTTGTTTGGTAAGCTCCTTCGCCTCTGCAATTGCCGATTCTGCTTCAACTTCCGTCTTCCTGTCGTGGACGTACTTCCTTTCCGCTGCCAGGAGATCAATGGGGGTCACTCCGGCTATTACGAGAACGGCTGGTTTAGACACTGTGCGGTAGGAGCTTGCGACACGAAGGTCTCCGCGCCTTTGCACTGCGGCCATCTGTTTTCTGTATCTTTCCTGGTTAAGTGCGTTGGCCCAGATCTCACAGCCAGCCGGTCTCGGAGGTAGTCCCTTATTATTCGTAAGAGATATTGCGGGATCTTGAAGGTATTTTCCAGAGAGCCTAGCATATCTTCCCACCGGGCTGAGTTGAAGGCATTTCTCACGTCTAGAGCTGCCAGTAGTACTATTTTTGTCGAGTAGTGATTGCCCTGTTGAGGGGTTTGGACTGTCTTAATCACTTCCTCGATTGCTTCTATTGTAGAGCGGCCTTTCCTGAATCCGTATTGTCTTTCAGACAGGTCTCCTGCGCTCTGGACTGCTGCTGTGAGGAGTGGCTTTAACGTCTTTTCCAGGAGTTTGTCTGCTGTGTCCAACATACACAGTGGTCTGTAGGCTGTTGGGAATTCCCGATCTCCTTTCCCTTTGTTGATCAGAACCAAGCGCTGCGTCTTCCATTTCTTATGGAAAATCCCGTCCTTTAGACAGCTGTTGTACATGCTCAGCAGTAGCTGAGGACATGTTCTAGCGATGATTTTCAGAGCTTCGGCTGGTATGCCATCTGGTTTTGCAGCGTATTTGCCGCCAAAATCAGCTCCTCTTCAGTGAACATAGGGAAGTCTTCCCGTTGGACCGAAGTGGTGTCAGGGGGTCTGACAGGATGTGTCGGAAACAATGTGTCATTACTGGGCTTGTTGCTTGTGTGCCCAGCTTACGCATAACTAACTTATAGCCTAATCCCCAGGGGTCGTTGTTGACATCTTGCCGAAGTTCTTCCCACTTCAGTTTCTTGCTCGTATTGATGGCCTTGTATTGTGCTAAGACGTCTTCTGAGGTTTCCGCCTGTCTTCTCCTTCCCCTGGTGACCTGGCGTCTCAAGTGTAGACACATTCTTCTCAGTGCAGCAATTTCATCAGGCCACCAGTATAACGGTTTTCTGCATCCAGCTTTAGGGGTTTGGCGTTAAAATCTCCAGCGACAAGGATTGCACCTCCAATTTCCCGCGCAGTTTCCTCCAGATCGTCAAGCTTTCGTCGGAAATCGCTTACGTTTTCGTTGGGTGTGAGGTAGCATTAATAATAATAATAATAATAATAATAATATCAGCAAATAGACCAGATATAGTCCTATTTCACAAAAACAGTAGGAAAATAGAAATCTTTGATGTCGCAGTAACGCTGAATCGAAACCTACAAAGCACATACTCCGCAAAGATTTCAAAATACACAGCTTTGGCAATCGAAATGGGAACGATATACAGAGCTGAAAGTGTAGAGATTACACCAATTATCCTTTCAGTGACTGGGCCGGTACCAAAACAACACGTCAGAAACCTTCAAAAACATAAATTGGAACATCTGACGGCGGATATACAAAAAGCTGTACTGTTGGATACTTGCAATATCATCCGAAAGTTCCTCCAACTATAACGAAACAAAAATAGACCAAAAAGAACCTAGAACTTGGACTAGGCCCCACCAGAGCATAATCCCTTTGGTACTAAATACCCGGGATATGTAATCTCCGGCGTTGCAAAAGCCGAGATGTAACAAACTCAATAATAATTATAATAATATTTACACACATATTATTTATATATTATATAGGCATTTCAATTTACTATTCTCTAGTGCTCGACGAAATAAGTTTTTATGAAATTTCATGATCTTTACCCATTTACCCTTACTTTAATTTACTTTAATTTTTATTCATGCATTTTATAGTGATAGTCAATGGTTTGGTGATCACTTATCATTAGGTCAGTATCAGTATCTACTCGGGCTTTAACGTATATATGTATGTATGTATATTTACATATGTATACTGCATCGGCCTTGGTAACGGAAGGGGATACCAAATAAGTTGTGCCATCATTTGATATATTCAGATGGAATTCTTCATGTCGGCGTTTCTGCTTTTATAAAAAAGCGCAAGTAAGACTAGAGTATTGTTTTAATTGCTTACATCTACTCGATAGCATCCAGAAATCAGGAATTAGTGAAGAAGTATTTGGAAAATATTTCAGTCTCCAACAATTCAAGAGCAGAATCAACAGTTATCTGTCAACACCTCGGGCGTTTTTCCAGCGTTATAAGGTTTGAATTTTTTTCACAGGAAAATAAGTGTTGTTCGATTAAACATTGACTTTACATTTCATTTTTTTTATAATCTCATCAATAAAGTTTTGTTCCAAGTTAATCCAATTGAGTGTGGGGTTTCAGTGGAGTCTCTTTATTGGACACAGCATCCCTCCACAATTCGTCAATTTTTGACACCATATTGTCCAAGATGACTGCGCCCATATGACAGTTGTAGCTGTCAGTTTGATCACCAGTGGATTTGAATGTGTGCGTGATTTGCCTGCAATATCACTAAAGGCCCCGACCCATAAAATCGGTCGACGTCGTTCCGTTGAACGTTGACGTTCACGTACTGCCGAAGAGAACAGTCCCATAAAATCCGTCGTATACATACGTTGTCAGAAGACAGGGCGATGACGTTTTGTTATTGCTCCAAGTATTTTTACTTGCACCTATACCTATAGGGCAAGTATTGGTTTCGTGAAAAATTTCGAACTCGAGATTTTAATCAAACTTGACATTACTATGATGGAGAAGTCCAAAAAAGTGGGTCCGCCAATTCCATCTGTCTGTCTGTCTGTCTGTCTGTCTGTCTGTATATTCAACTGCAGCCCAAACGGCTGGACGGATTTGCTTCAAACTTCATATCTGGGGTCTGTGGGATGATCCCTAGAGGCGAAATTGGAATTTTCATTCTAACCTCAAAATTAAGGGTAGTTTACTTATGGACGATTTCACTAAAAATGGATTTTCTCGAAAACGGCTCTAACGATTTTGATAAAATTTCATATGTGAGTTAGTTTGGGCATTTGCTATTAGATGGCATACCACGTTTTGCGCGAAAAATGCGTATAACGGTAATTTTACAAATTGACTGTTTCTCGTCTATTTCTACAGCGATTGGGCTTAAAATCAATATCTGAGGTGGATATGCTAAATGCAAAATTATAATATACCAAGTTTTGGAACTGCCACGCCTACTTTAAAAAAATTTTACTTTTTCAAAATTTTTACTAGAAATCGAAAAAATTGTTAAAACATAATTCATAGGCTTTGAAAATCTCTATAATTTACCTTAACATCATATATAGCCACGCCCACTTTTACAAAAAAAACTTGAATTTCAGTGCTTATACGATTATAAACTAATAGCATTAAGGTGCAAGTACGTACGACCCAGTCGTGCACTTTATTTCTCCAAGCTGTCCTGCGAATAAAAAAGGCGAAAAGGACTATTGTCATCGGCGATGACAATTTCTCAGCATTCTCTCAATGCTTTCACCAATGAATGTGCTTACTCTCAATTTGTGAATGCGTGAACTTCAATGCGTGAATGTGTGAACTACCAACGGATCAACGGACGTAAAAAGTAGAAAATAAACCTACTTTATCCATCGAAGTTCATATATCCGTTGGTTCCATAAGAATACGTGTATTATATCTAGTTGTCAGTTAAAAATAACGGAGCAACGGATCGACGGGTTCTATGGGTCGGGGCCTTAACACATTTTTGATCACCAGTGATCACAGCTTGTAGGTCGAAAGAGAGACCCCTTGAAGTTGATTATCTAATATTGGTAATTTGTGGTGAACAGGGTCTTTGAAAATTATTGAAAATTATTACCGAAATTCTGAGTTGGTTGGTGGCAACTTTAAGAGCGCTTACTCCAATTTTCGGGCGTAATAATCGTTCCACCACACGAGCTATAGTGGATAAATTCGAGTCCATTGATAATCAACATGTATTGAATGATCCTGTGTCAGTGAGACAACGCACCGATCAAAGTACCAAAAATATCGCAGCCGTAAAGGCCCCAACTCATAGAATCCGTCGACGTCGTTCCGTTGTACGTTGACGCTGACGTTCACGTATGGCCGGAGAGCACAATCCCATAAAGTCCGTCATACATACGTTGAGAGATGACAGGCTGAAATTAGTATTGAAAGTTTCTCTACATTCTCTCAATGCTTCCACCAATGACCGTGCTTACTCTCAATTGGTGAATGCGTGAACTTCAATATGTGAATGTATTAACTTCAATACGTGAATGTATGCACTTTCAACGGACCAACGGACATAAAAAAGTAGAAAGTAAACCTACTTTATCCGTTGAAGTTCATACCTCCGTTGATTATGGGCCACCTTCCATAAGAATGTGTGTATTCTATCTACCTGTCAGTTAAAAACGACGGAACAACGGATAAACGGATTTTATGGGTTAGGGCCTTAAGTGGTTCAGTTTAAATTGAGTCAAATCAGTTGATTCCACGCTGCTCACAGGAATTGGGAATCTCTCAGTCCACATTGTGTCGAATTTTGCATAAAGATCTTGGCCTACACACTTACAAGATCAAATTAACTCAGAAACTGAAGTCTCTTGATCTTTTAAAGCGCCTCTGAAACTTCTCGGATTGAGTTCTGCAAACGTTTGAAGAAAATCCTGAATTTCATCGAAAAATCATCTTAAGTGATGAAGCTTTTTTGGCTTAATGGCTTTGTCAATAAGCAAAATATGCGTTATTTGACAGGCACAAACCCACATGTGCTTCAAGAGATTTCATTACATTCACAAAATGTGACCGTGTGGTGTGGATTCATGCCGGAGGTAAAATCGATGAAAATCAGTATTTCTTGGTCGATGAAAATGATCTCCATTTGACGGTTAATGGAGTTCGCTATCGTGTTATGTTGGAAGACTATTTTTGGGGAGATTTGGATGAACTTGATAGCATGACGTTGTTGCAAAGCGACATAAGGCCGTATGATGAGGCTGATGTCGCTTTGCGACAGGGTTATAAGCCCATATAATTTTGAGATATAAGACCATATGGCTTTGTTATTTTGACAATAACAAAAACCGATTTTATGAGTGACTACTTGATATACATAAGTCCGTTTCTAGACCAAGAGCCCGCAGTAATTTTTGGTTGTGAAAGGTAACCAAACGATATGGACATTAATTTTAAGCCTTGATGAAAGTAATTTTAAATCTTACCGTCTGGCAGCATATCGTGGTAGCTTTACAGAGTAACAGTATATCAAAAATGCGTTATTTTCCAAAAACGGAATAAGAAGGGTAACCACTTGATTCAAGTCATAAATAACAGTACAGAACCGCTTAAATAGGAATATATACGTCCAAGACGTTTTAAGTGTAGCCAAGGGCTTGCCTAACGTACTCGAAGTTTGTACGAAAACCCAATTTTGAATAATTTATGTGTGGTTACATATGTGTGGTTACATAAATTATTCAAAATTGGGATTTCGTACAAACTTCGAGTACGTCTGGCAAGCCCTTGGCTACACTTAAAACTTCTTGGACGTATATATTCCTATTTCTATATATTCCGCTAAGCCCGTTTCTTCAAATTCCACGTTTTTATTTAAACGCAATGATTTCAAGTGCATAGTCCATATTTCGCATTGATTTAAAGAAACTTTGCACATACCCAAGCTCGCACCTACTCCAAATCCAAACACTGAACCAAAGCAGGGGCATTGCAGGGGGCAGCATGCCCTCATAATTATTTCACTGTTTATGCACAAATCGAATTGTGGAATTGCAAAAGCGGGATTATAAAAATCGGGATTATATAAAACATGCAGAATAGCTTCTGTTTTGACATTTGTGGAAAGCTCATTCAATATCAAGGAAGGACACCATAGTGTAACTCTTGTTCTCAAAAGGTTTATCAATGTTTCCTTCCAACGAGTTCAGGTCAGTCTCTACCGATTTTCCTTTGCGATAGGCGTTTTGGGATACCGATAGGAGATTACTATATAAATTTGTTCTTATATCGACGTGCATCAGCCTTTCTTTACCTGCTTTCGGTGTGAAGGCTACTTACCCTCCTCCTAAACTCCTAAAGATAGTGTGGAGTCAAAGTCTGAAAGTATCAAAACATTGTTGTAATTACCACCATTGAGACCAGGGGATTTGAACGGAAGGAAGCTGCACTGTCCACCGTATTTTCTTGGGGGTGACAACGTCTTCTGGCATTGTAAATTGGACTCTCTTATGGTTTTCTACAGAGTGTACTATCTCTGTTTATTACTAAGAAAATCGGCAAATTTTAGTTAGAAAAGTGGAAAATAATTTCATATTATAAAAGGGAAATCGAACTAACTACCACTCGTTTATTGACGAGGTCTTGCTACTTAACTTAGGCCAAAGAAAAATTCGTTTGATTTTTGATGTGATGGCAGAGTGTATAGCGGGGCCGAGATAGACAAAATGCCTAACTACCTCAAACGTATAGCTGTCTATTTTGACGATCTGTTCGATTTGTCGGCGTTGTGTGTCTGTTCTTGTTGACAGCAAATACCAAGTTTTGCCATCATTCACAACTAAACCAAATTTTTCCGCTTCCCAATACTTGCAAACGCACTAGCGACAGCTTCAGCTCGGTGTTTTCTGCCAATGATGTCAATGTCATTAGCGTACCCTAGAAATTGCACAGACTTTTGGAAAATTGTGCCTCTGGTGTTGACTTCAGAGTTTCGTACAGTTTTCTCAAGTATGATGTTGAAGAACTCACATGACAGAGCATCACATTGTCTGAATCCTTTTTTAACATCAAAGGTCTCGGTGAGATTGTTTCCCACCTTTATGAAGCAGCGAGCGTTCTCCATCGTCATTTTGTACAATCTAACGAGCAAAACTAGATAATGCTCCGTATAACTTGTCTCTGCAAATGTTGTCATATATGGGGCCTTAAAATCGGTAAAAAGATGGTGAGTATAGATCTGAACGATCCAGAATCTGTCATAGTGTGAGTATTTAGTCGGTTGTGGACTTAGAGGGCCTAATTATAAAAATTACTTTCGTTCCTAACCTGACCTTGACTACTTCTCTAACATGGATAACTGCACTCAAACATCCCTAGGCTCGGTCAATATCACCACGACTTGTCACAGAGAAGAACGCTTTCCACCATAGGAATTACTCTGTAACGAACCTGTCCCTTCAGTCTCATCGTTGCGCGATTTAGGTATCATCTGCGATAGGGAGGTTAACTTTGTGAAACGTTGGTCCTACGTTACCAAATCACTCTACATGACCTTCGTCAGACCCATCCTCGAATATGCTAGCCGAGCTTGGTTCCCTCACTATGCGGTCCACGTCCGATGTATTGAAGCTGTCCAACACATTTTTATACGTTTCGTCCACCGTGGTCTTACTTGGGTTGATAGTTTCAATTTGCCTCTCCACTCTGAACGCCTGAAACTGATCAATATTCAGTCTCTCGAAACCTCCGCAAAATACCAATCGCCGTAGCCTTAGGTCTATTCCCCTTCTCCGCCTCAGTACTCATGGCACCAATTATAGTTATAACGCTCCTCTGTGCAGAATACTTCGTTTGGCTCGTTTGACTTTCATTGCAGTAGAGCCAAACTTCATCCTCGCTCCAATTCCGCCTAACCACTGTCCCACATCTCCCCTCTTCTAACCCTACCCTCTCTTTCTTCCTTCCCTCTATAGTTTGTAAGTTTATTTTTGGTTTTTAAATTTAGATTGTTTAAGTACGGCTTGTAGTAAGCTTAATAAAGTGCCAGTAGTGCCGGTGCTAAATCAAATCATATTAAACCTGTACTTCTAGGGCTCAATCAGCTCTCCTTTCTTTTGGATCGGGTAAACGATGCTGAGGTTCTATTCATCAGGCGTACTTTCCTCCTATCAAATCTCATAAATGCGTTGGTGTATGCTCTAAACCAAGCCATTTCTCGCTGCTTTAAATTGCTCAGCAGGTAGGCCTTCGGTTCAGCAGCTGTGTGAGCAGGAAGGAGTCACTGGTGATTTCTCTGCAAGATTAAGATCTCAAAATGATAACGCAACAATAATCTTCAATTGGACTCTGTTCGTGTCTTGTTGCCTTGACACGTTCCTTTTACCTTTTGCAAAAATTGTTCCTAGAGCACCTCTCTATTTCTATGACCGTGAGCTTTTCGTACTCTTTCTTTTTAGTTCGTAGATCTCACGAGCCGATCTCATATGTATGCTTGCCGGGACAAAAACCAGGGGTA
The DNA here is from genome assembly GCA_905220385.1 of Xylota sylvarum. Lineage (NCBI taxonomy): Eukaryota > Metazoa > Arthropoda > Insecta > Diptera > Syrphidae > Xylota > Xylota sylvarum. The sequence goes on along the minus strand of LR999957.1, from coordinate 61,057,263 downwards.
TGGCGGGGGTGATCGGGTGAAACCCAGCACTCAGTTGCGGCGTTTTTGATAGCTTCTTGACATCAGAGAGCATGCGTGGAGCATGTACTCATATTTTTATACCCTCTCCTAAGGGTAGGTATATTAAGTTTGACACATACATAGTTTGTAACATAGAAAAATAATCGAGCTAGATCCTGTAAAGTATGTATATTTGTGATCAGTATGAATAGCGAAGATGATTTGGCCATGTCTGTTCGTTCGTATGTTACCACTTTTTGGACCTCAAATTTTGAGCTTTCATTACTGGGCTCAGTGCACACCTACATTTTCATCATTTCACTATTTTGCATGTAATCGAAATTTTTCGTTAAAATATTTACTTTACTAGTGCTGCTTAGAAAGGAGGATAGGCTATCCAACGATCCGTTCGCAACGGATTGTGGTTTTTCCGTATGTTTAAAAAAACGCAACGCAACATGGCTTCAAATAACATATAACTTAGATACACAATATAATTCTGGTAAATACATGCATATTGCAAAACTTGATTGATAAGCTCGCGAATGTCATCAAAACTTCCGTAGAGTTTGGCATAGTGATACACTCCTTAAACTATGTATATTACTTACTTACTTACTTAGGTGGCGCTACAGTTCGGGGTGAACCTGGGCCTCAACTAACAAGCCTCTCCAGTTAGCTCGGTCCTTAGCTAACTGCCTCCAGATGCGCAATCCAAGCTTGTTCAGGTCCCCTTCAACTTGTGCGCGCCACCTAAGGCGAGGTCTTCCTCTGCTGCGTTTTCCCTCCGGGTGTGATTTGAGGACTATTCGGGCCGGAGCACTGGTGTCCATTCGCTCTACATGTCCTAGCCATCTCAAACGACTAATGCGCAGTTTTTTGACTAGGTCGATGTCGCTGTACAACTCGTATAGTTCGTCGTTGAATCTTCTCCTCCAAAGCCCGTCAACGCAAACGGGACCGAATATTTTACGAAGAATTTTTCTCTCGAAACGACCGAGGATATCTTCATCCGCTTTTGATAAAGTCCAAGCTTCAGCGCCATAAAGCAGGACTGGGATGATCAAGGACTTATATAGAGTCTCCTTAGTTGTTCGGGATAGGGCCTTACTACTCAATTGCCTTCTCAGCCCAAAGAAACAGCGATTGGGAAGAGTTATTCTTCGTTTTATTTCTGCCGAGGTGTTGTTGTCAAAATTAATAGCAGAGCCGAGGTAGACAAAGTCCCTTACTACCTCAAAGTTATAGCTGTCGATTGTGACGTTCTGTCCAATTCGTCGATGTTGCGTGTCCCTTCTGGTTGACAGCATATACTTGGTTTTGCCCTCGTTTACCGCTAAACCCATTTTGGCAGCTTCTGTTTCAATACTAGCGAACTCACCGGTGACAGCCCGCTGTGTTTTTCCAATAATGTCGATATCGTAGTAGTTGCACAGACTTTTGAAAGATTGTGCCTCCGGTGTTGGCTTGTGAGTTTCGCACAATTCTTTCAAGAACGATGTTAAAAAAATCACATGACAACGCGTCACCTTGTCTAAATCCTTTTTTGACATCAAAGGTCTCGGTGAGATCGTTACCGACCTTGATGGAGCAGCGAGAATTCTCCAACGTCCTGCACAGGCGAACGAGTTTGGCAGGGATGTCAAAACTAGACATGGCTCTGTATAGCTCGTCTCTATAGATGCTGTCATATGCGGCCTTAAAATTGATGAAAAGTTGGTGGGTATCGATTTGGACTTCTTGAGTTTTTTCCAGGATCTGCCGAAGTGTGAAGATTTGATCGATTGTGGACTTTCCTGGTCTGAAACCACACTGATAGGGTCCAATCAGGTTGTTGACGAAGGGTTTCAGACGTTCACACAATATGGCAGATAGGATCTTGTACGCGATGTTATTATTATGTATATTACCAGTTTATAATTCCTTTTGTTTAAGGAAATATACTCATAAGCTTTTACAGCAACCTCACCTAGGTATTAATAAAACAAGGGACCGGTCGAAGGAATTAGTGTATTAGCTCACAATGAACTAAAAATTGAGCTTCAGATATAATCTTCTATAACGTGCCAACACTTTATGCCGAAAATATCTAAAGAACCAATAGTGTTTCGTGAAATTTCATCATCTTATAACTCTCTTATAAGATAAGTATGGATATCATAGAGTATAAAAATATTTAATAATTCATCATCAATGGTGAATTGGACTTTCGAAGCACCTACAATGTCCATTATTATGGTCATTGCGATGCCTCCGGTATTCATCTTGGAAGAAACACCACATTTGTTTCCCTCCATGTTACCGGTATGTAATAGGCTACATGCGCTAGGCATGTGACGTATGTACATATATACCCCTAAGCCTTGGTACTATGAGGTCTGCACCCCATTGCATTAAAGCTGGGAAAATACCATCCGGTTCCGTGGTCTTGTTAGGAGAACATGTTTTTTTATCGCCCCACTGACCGATTCTGGCGTTACTATCCGTTCCGCTTGAGCCCTATTTATCCTGTTTGCTCCTTGTTTCCTCAGAGCCCAGGGCTGATCCGACCTAAGGCTTTTCGGAAAGTGTATTTCCATGAGGACGTCATTTGTTCGATCCAGTGTTTCAACCATCTCCCCCATTCTATCACGAATGAGTCGGACTTTGGAAACTGGATCCCTGGAAACAATTTTCTGAAGTTTATTGACTTCAGCTGTGCTTCTCATATTCGAGCAAAATTCCCTCCACGACTCCCTTTTACGTCGTCGCAGAGTTGCTTTTAGCTCTTTCTTCTTTGCCTTGTACTCATCCTATGATTCAGGATCATCCCTTCTCATGGCATGATTAAAGGGTTTTCTCACCTCCTTCGTTAGATTTTCGAGATTCCTTCACCACCAAGTCGTGGGGTCATTTTCATCTACCAAAGTAGGTGTACACGCCTCTTGGTAAGCAATTTCAACAGCTGATTGTAAGTACTTCAGCTGCGACTCCACATCCCGAGTGGTTTTCGGTATTTGGGATATCCTCCCATTCAGTTTATCTCGTAACACTTCCTGGTATTTTACTCTGTCCGTGTTCCTGGGAATCCTGACATACTTCCGATCTTTTTTCCTTTTAGATCCGTATCGAACATTAAATGAGATGGCTCTGTGGTCCGATATCATTGTCTGATCCATTACCTTCCAATTTGATATTCTATCAAGCATTCTATTACTACACAGAGTCACATCAATAACTTCCCTTCGTCTCGCATCCACAAAGGTCAGTTCTGTTCCTCTGTTGACAATAATAAGCTCTTTGCAAACTACAAATTCGAATAAAGCTTCTCTGTAGTTATCGTTGGTGCTTCTCCACACTGTTCTGTGTGCATTAGCATCGCAATCAATCACTCTTATCCCTGCAGACATTCACCAGAGACGCGATCTCTTTTGTTGGGGGAGGCTCTAGGGAGTCATATGTCAGGTATGCCGATGCTATGACAAAACTGCCCGCACCTGCCCCTACTCGCACAGCGAAAAGGTCAGGGACACAAAGTTGCGGCAGCATAAGCGCTTTAACTCCGTGCCTCACCAGTATACAAGATCTAGCTCTTTCACCAGATCGCACGTAGTGTAAAGTGGCAATACTTTTAGGTAGACCTCTAATCCTTCCTTTGAAGATCCAAGGCTTCTGCAACAAGGCAATACCAATCGATTCCTCCCCAAAACATCTGGTCAGCATTGCTGATGCAGCTTTGCTATGGTAAAGGTTCAATTAATTCACCTCATATCCATGAGGTCCATCACTTCGTCGCCCTACCTGGTGGCTTCCCAAGCTGAGTCTTTGCTGCTGATCCTTGGATTAAAGAAACACATCTATAAAAATTCTCAAATATATCAACTTAAAAAAAAAATTATATCTTAAGGCACAATATTACAAATCAGAAGATAAAATAAAAAAAAAAATTATCGGTGGTACTCTGGTTTAGTTGTTGAAAATCTAAAAATTGAAGGTTTTATCAACGACAAATATTGAGATACTCAGATTGTCTACAATTCAACAATATATGATAATGCGACCATGCTCATTTTTATAAAAAAAAGATTTTGTTGAAGTTATGCATGTAACATCATCAAATGTTCGATGATTCTCTGTAATTGAATAAAAAAAAATTAATAGGGCCACGCCCACTTCATAGGAGCTGTATAAGAAGGCGTATAGAGTATCACACGACTCATTCCACGGATTACAGCTTTTCTGTATGATTTTACTACATAAAGCGGATTAAGCGGATCTTTTTTTCCTTGTTTGATTCAATCTTCAGATCGTGTGTTTTGTAGAGTTTTCCGTTCATCACTTGACTTTTCTTAGAATACTCCATCCAATATTATGATATTAACTTTAGATTAAGTCTACTCCCTACCCCATAAAATTTTTCAATCTAAAACAAAAGTTGGAATGTGTGAATTTTTATTATTAAAACAAAGATTTATAATGCCAAGTGGAATAAATTTTCATTTCCATGGCTTTAACAAATACATATGTACATATTATAGAATACTCTTCATATTATACACTTAAATGTCATCCAATTTTCTTTAACACTGTATAACGTTATGTACTATGATTCATAGATATTAGCGTGTTAGACACGATTACTGAATTAATTAAAGCATTCATTCGTATGATACATAAATAATGAAATTGTCTTTTTTCTTTTCAGATGTCACGTGAACACAACTAGTGCCTTTGTCACATTCATATGTACATATTTCATTGAAGCCTTATTTTTTACAAATATGTATTTACATTTTTCTATTGAACTGTGGTGAATGCAGTTGAAAGACAAAGAAAATCGCTAATAAATACACTATACCGTTCAACTAAATGGTGTCTTGTCAAAATGTCTTCGAATTCCGAGGAAATACGGAAAAAATTTACGGCTGTTCAACAAAAATCAGCACCACCTTCGTTTGGTGCACCAGGGCCGGCGCGGATGAAGAACAGCGCACTAGAACCACTGACTCTAAACATCTCAAATCGAAGCGCACCACCATCATCTGCCGCCCAATCCCTTCTGAGTACGTCGGAACCGGTACGTACATACGTTTTTCCCGCAACAAACATATCTGGTGGTTCTGGAAACGCTATCGGTAGTAGGATGGAGGGCGTATCAAGTGTGTCCACTGTTGGAGGAACTGGACAATCAATATTAGCAGTCGGCGGAACCACCAGCCGTGGACATGCTCGGTCCGTTAGTCACGGAGGTGGATCAATTCTAACGCCGGGTGGCAGACCGTTAAAATCAGCTATTAAAGGACACCAACGTGCATTTTCTCATGGTCAGATCACAGATTCTCCGAATGCAGGTGTATCGCGCGGCCACAGTCGTGTCGGATCGAAAACTGACTTCATTCTTCCGCCTGGCCATAAAGAAGAAGTAGAAAATCGTGATTTCGGGCCTTCTGCACCATCGTCAGCTCGTGGAGGTCATTCGAGACAAGCCTCTCGTTCCGAATCGATTTATACATTGAGGCGTACAGAAACGCCTCCCTGGTGGAAAAGGTTCGGTATTTGTCGTAATGACAAGTTTGAGGAACGTAGTTATCGTATTGTTGTGCCAAATCATACAGTGCCACCAAAAACACCCAAACGGGACCATCCCAACGGAACGTACGTTGGTAATAAAATACGAACCACTAAATACACTCTTTTGTCGTTTATACCGAAAAATTTGTTAGAACAGTTTCATCGAGTTGCGAATTTATATTTCATTTTCATCGTTTTGCTCAATTGGTTTCCAGCAATAAACGCATTTGGCAAGGAAGTTGCTATGATACCCGTACTGTTTGTGCTCGGGGTTACTGCAATTAAGGATTTATTTGAGGACAGAAGAAGAAGATATTCTGATAAAAGGATAAATAACACAACATGTAGAGTTTACGATGGGTAAGTACGAAAGTAATTTAATTTAAGAACAGTACAGAGTAGAACCTGTTTCTCAAAGCTTACTGAGTATCGTACTAAAATGTTGAAAATGTAAAATTCCAGATTATTAGCTACAACTGTTAAGTCTTGGACTCTCTTTCTTGGTCTGTTGACCAGCAAAGCTAATGTGATATTGAGGCGAATTATCATAGTTTTGTGAGAATTGATCTGTGCCCCACTATATTTGATCGATGCCTACTATATGATCATTTGGTCATTATCACATGTGACAGTAGGCAGATTTTGTTAAAATATCCCAAGTGTTTAATGTGAGTAAGGCAAGCAATTGGCAATGTAATGGCGACAGTAAACAGACTTGTCAGACACCACTCTAAGTAGTTTATTCCTTAAGCCATTGGATCAAATCTTTTCCTATCACTTTTAACAGAGAAAGACCGATCTACTTAAGAAAACCCTGTTCCTAATGTCTGAGGCTCGATTCATTTGTTTTTAGACATTTGTTTATAACCATGATTTATTCACATTTCTTGGTCAAATACTTTCGAATATTTCTTTTGATTTTAAATTGTTTGCTTCGAAATACATACATATGTACATATACATATCTGTGGCAATACGGAAAAATAGTCGTAAGTCATTTTTTCAGGAAAGCAGTTTAAAGGTTGAGTTAAAATTAAAAAACATGAGTTTAGTTTTCCGAATAAAACACACACAAGAAAAATTTTTATGTTGTTTTTTCCCGGTCTATAACTCAGCTATCGCAAGATATAATTAAAAAAAAAATTACGACATTGAGTATGGTATTGATCATATGTATCCATCCAATTTTGACATAAGTCGATTTAGACTTTTTTTCCTTATTGCCACATATGTATGTATATATATATTTTTAGAATCTACTCAAAAAGATGTATCGCAATGTATTGTATACCTTTGTATGTATGTATGTACATATATGTACATATGTTAATGTATTCTTATAGAATGTTATATGTACATTATTTTCTCGTTCCTTTTGCTACACCCAAAAATTTTTATCTTTTTTTTGAAAAGTGGTGAAATTTTTTTTTATTGAGAATCTATATTTTATAATTTTTATTATTATTATTAATCAATTAGGTGACTTCATTTATAATAGAGTTTACATCATCTTTTAAGTGAGTAATTTGTATAAAGCTAATATTCCAAAATTCATTGTTTGATGTGGATAAAATTTATAAATATTCGAAAAATGTAGTTTAAAATAAAATAAACAAATGTTCTTCAAAAAAATGAAAAACAAAATTAAAAATCATTAAGGATTTTAAAATGCCTTTGATTTATCTGTAGTATAACGCTTTCATTATCTTTCTATAATGCATGCATGGACATACTTGTTTGTATGGACATATGTATATATATTTTACCTTGCCAAATGCCGAAAGAGAGTTTAACCAAAACTTTCGAATCATAAAATTTTCTGACGCTGAGAAGAATTGAATACCAAAGACGAATGGTATTAAAGAAAAATTGTCGCTCTGAGCTTTGATAAGCGATTCGTGGTGATAACCGTTGAGATATGATACACCAAGATTTCTAACTTTGTGTATAAAGTTAACTGGCTCGTCTCCAAGGTACAATGTAGGAATAACATAATCAACAAGATTGTTCATACTGGCTACAAAACATTTACTTTTAGATGGATTTAGCTGTAACGCATTCTCTGCAGATCAATTTAAAATCTTTCGGAGATCATCGTTGAGTTTATGTGCAGTATCTTCTAAGGGGTCAAGTTTGCAACTGATATAAAGTTGAACATCGTCTGCATACATGTGCGACGATGAATCGAACTATAGTGGGAAGATCGTTAATGAATATTGTAAATAGCAGAGGGCCAGGAATATATCCTTGGGGTATACCTGCTAAAGTGTGTGTTGTCTTATGTTAACAACCATCGCTTGCTTTCTTCCACCAATGTACGTTCTAATTAGTTTTAAAGCGGTCGTGGAAAAGCAGAACAATCTTGAGTTTTAATGTGAGTTGACGATGATCCACGGCGTCAAACGCTTTGAAAAATTCTATCAAAGTCAGATTAGTTTCTTGGTTTCTATCCCACGCAGCACCCATATCATTAGCTACTTTAAGTAATGCAGAGGTACATCTAAGAAAAGCCCTGAAAACTAATTGGTTCTCGTAGAGCAATTTATTGCGCTGGAGATAGACTGATATTTGAGAGTGAATTACCTTTTCCGAGACCGTATAGCAATAGGCCTGTATTCATTAGAATTAGATGTTGCTTTCTTGATTTATGTGTTTAATAATCATGTATGTTGCGTATGTATGGCTGAACTTCTAAATGTATAAAAAATAATGCGTGGAATTTGTGCATATTTTTCTTAGCTCTTTTGTTGAACTATTATTTAAATACAAATTGCAAAAATGAGCAAAAACAATGCTAAAATAATAATTTTAACCACTAAATAATTTCGGGTCAAATGTTGCTTTTATTCGGGCAATACATGCGTTCACACTGCGTTTTGAAACGTTATACATTATATCACCACAGTATTGTTGCGTTAAGAAACGCTTTACTTTGCAGAAGGAATTCAGCATATACAGCCAAAATCGGTTATAACGAACTTGATGGGAAATTATCCGATATTTCGTTGTAACTTTTAGTACACATTTGGGAAGAATAATATAACACGCACTAAAAATTGTTTAAATTAAAAAATGATTCGACCAAGCACTTCTTGCATTGACTGAAATCATATTGAAAATTAGTATCCTATTCAATTATGAAACAAAATGAAATCTGGACAATTCGTAGCACAAATTGTTAAAAGGGGAATTCCCCGCAGTCTGCACATTCATGGGATGTCTTTTAAATTTTTTTTAAGTTTGTTATAAGCGATACATAAATCCAGTTCCTGTGTACAAAATGTTTGCTATAACCGATGTCGTTATAACCGATTTCGACTGTATTTTGTATGTACAGAACTAGTGAAAAAGAATAAAATAAAATGGGTCGTCTGGGTCGTACGTATTTGCACTTTAATGCCATAAGCTTATAATGTTATAATGACTAAAATTCAAGTCTTATATTTCTTACAAATGAGGTCTAATAAAGTGGGCGTGGCATTCTGCATTTTCGTTGGAATTGATAACATTGATCGAATATCTTCGAGATTTCACAAAATCGTGTTTTCGTAAAAACTCCCTCAAAAGGTGGGCGTGGCCATATATAGTGTTCAGGTGAATTATAGAGAGCTTCAAGGGCTATTAATTTTGTTTTAACAATTTTTTTCGATTTCTAGTAAAAATTTTGAAAAATTGATATTTTTGAAAAGTGGGTGTGGCAATTCTAAAAGTTTATACCAACCTCAGATATTAAATTTGAGCCCAATCACTGAAGAAATAGCTGAGAAACAGCCAATTTCTAAAATAACCGTTATACACATTTTTCGCGCAAAACGTGGTATGCCACCTAGTAGCATATGCCCAAACTAACTCACCTATGAAATTTTATAAAAATCGTTAGATATCGAGAAAATCCATTTTTAGTGAAATCGCCCTTAAGTAAAGTACCCTTAATTTTGAGGTTAGAATGAAAATTCCAATTTTGCCTCTAGGGATCATCGCCCAGACCCCAGATATGAGTTTTGAAGCAAATTCGTCCAGCCGTTTAGTTTTTAGTTGAATATACAGACGGATAGACCGACAGACAGACGGAGTTGGCGGACCCACTTTTTTGGACTTCTCCATCATAGTAATGTCAAGTTTGATTAAAATCTCGAGTTCGAAATTTTTCACGAAACCAATACTTGCCCTATAGGTATAGGTGCAAGTAAAAATGAACAAGAATAATTATAAAAATTAGTGCAAAGATTGGTGTGTGTAAAGTTAAAAAAAAACACACATTGTCTCTAAACTTTTAACTATATGCTTTTAAACTATGCATATAGTAGCTATTATGAAAACACTTCCGAAATTCTAAATCATCGTTTCCATAAGTTAATTATTAAGTGATAATTGAAAGACTTGGCGTCAGAATGTCTAATCTATTTGTAAGCGGTTTCATCTTTGTTGATTTTTGTCTACGAAGACAAAACTTCGAATTATGATGCCGATAGCCCCTTTATACCACAATTAGAAATTCCTAATTGATCTCAACACTAAAATTAACGTGGTCGAATTAGACATTATTTACTGCGAAATGACTCGACAAACCAGAGATAAGCATGTTCTATGTTTCGATTGTGACAATCTTTACTGCTCATATTAATCAACATTTGCTTCTAATCTTAAAGGTTTTTTATAATGAGTTACTTGTTACAGATTAAGTAACATAAAAAGATAGTTTTCTTTTCATAAAAAACTTTACCGAAAATTATGGGCTTTCCCTGGTGTTTTTAGATATACATAGTAGCACTTTGTGAGAAAATATAGCGAGTTTCTCCGTTCTGCTGATACACACGCAATCTGAAAGGCTATGCAAATGTTATAGTAGGATTATTTTATAATTTGTCGTATTGTTTTTGTTGTTGAATATGCCGAATCAAGAAATCAATAATAAAATTGTTATATTTGATTACCGCAGGAATAATTGCCTCAACACCTAACTAAAAGCAGTTTCTTATTGAACGAAGTCATATTTAATAGTCTGTATGACATTTTGGTTCTTCCGTTCGACAATGAGGTTAAGTTTTGCATGTTATGTAAGTTATGTATAGAAAATAGGGCTAAGCCTTTATTATGATTGGTTAATTGAGAATTTTTTATTTATAAAATATATTTTGTTGGAGTAGTAACAATATTAAATAAATAAATATTTTTCTTCTCACAACGGGTTTTTTAACCTGTATTACTGCGTCAGTTATTTACTATTGTATCTAATATACACTGGACGTCCAGTATAACGAAAGATATAATGTTCAGCCCATTCGTTATATCGAAACTAAAATGTTCGTCCCTAAATAAGTAAAAAATGAAAACAGAACACCGACTGATGATTAAAAAACTCTGTATGTATTATATTTACTCTTGAAGATTGCAAAAATCCAACTAATTTTGAGTGGAAAAAAAATTTAATCGTGTCTGCCTGAAGGTTTTTGCTTGTTCATACCATTAATGAGCAGTTTCCTTCAGGCAATTGTCGCAGTACTAATACTATGGATCAATCCGGACTATTTTCTTCTGTCCATTTAATGCTGTTTTTGAAACTCTCTTGTTTGTGTTTGTTCTTTTGAACTATGCCCGCATCTCTGTCTTCATCCTCCTTTTCGCTACAACTGTAACTGATATTTATTTTTTTCCAAATTCCAAATTTTCACGTCAGCAATCAAATTCCAGAGACGTACATATGTATGTACATGTATGTACATATGTCTTACTTCTTGTTTCTTTTCCTTGAAATTGAATATCATTCGTTATATAGAGTAGTCAAAATTCACATCATTCGTTAGATAGAGATGTCAGTGGACTCCAAATGGTTATTCGTTATACTGGACGTTCGTTATATCGACATTCGTTATACTGGACGTCCAGTGTACATACATACATACATATGTTTATAACTTACATTGAATACATTTTTTTTAATTCAGAAAGTCTTTCCATGGTACTTAATAGTTCGAGATTTTGAAAAGAGAAAACATTCTGGCAAATATTTTCAATTTGTATTTGAGTTTTATATGAATTAAAAATAAAATATAAATATGGTTATTTATACCATACCATTTTGTTTGTGTACATTCTGAAAAATATTTGGGGATGACTTACATTTGTAAGAAGATTATATAAAGAAATAAGACAGATTGCAGTCATTAACAATAATTCATGAACCAAATATTCTTCGACTTCCTAAAATCGCCGTTTGATTCAATACTATTTGTATCCATAATGAACCCTGGAGGTTAAACCCATGGTTTAAACAAACGACGGGTTTTATTAATTTTTTCCACTGGCCTTATTTAAATGACCTTTCTAGCCTTGTTTTATCACACAAATATACGAATTTCTTTTTCGGTAGTAAGATAGGTTATCACAACTTAATTAAGTGTTAGTTGTGTGGCTAAAGCCATGATATGATCCACGATCATGATTATATTATCTGTTTTTCCTGTGCGTTTAGGAAATTGAGAAGCCAGTTGCAAGCATTCTCAATACTATATACTGCACTGTCATTAAGCGACAACAATATTTTGCTTGTACTAAAGTCAACCGTAAAATAATGGGAATTTGTAAGATAATATCACCTACATATGTAAAAGAATCAATACTCCCGATATCATGTACGTAGCATTTTTAGACGGACAGACCAACAAATTAGCGATGGCAATAGGTTTTTCAAATCACTGAAAAGTTACCTTGTTTTCACAATTCATATTTTGTGAATTCAAAAGCAATATCATACAAACCTTTTAAAGTAATATCGGTTAGAAGTTATTCAAGTCTTTTTCAAAGTCTATATCGCCAGGAACATGTCTAACTTGATAGTATAAATTTTTTTTTTGGAAATAGAGATAATTTTTTTTTATGTACATATATTGTTAAGAATATCATTATTCAGATACACAACCGCTTATAAATAACTACATATAACGAAATAATGATTGATCTAAAGATGGCACCGCAATATCTAACATAAACTACTTTCTTATCATTTTTCATCGAAGAGTAAAATTACTTGTCATATTGGCATTGCAAGCAATATTCTGTAATGGAAAAATATTGCTAATTAAAAATGTTTTCATTTTAACTACAAGTTTTCGTTTTAGATGAACTTTAAGTACGCTTGGTGGATTTTAAAAACCTACCCACTATCGTAGTGAACAATAAACAACAGTGCTTATTGCGAAAATATTTGTTTTTAAAAGATACTGAATTCATTTCGGTAATGACCTTTTATCTTAATTGCATGTACCAATTATAATGTAATGAGTTTTTATTTGTACTAGCGAGTACCAGGAGTAACAAAAAGAAATACATGTTTTTTTAGTACTAAAGAAAATATAATATTTATTAAAAGAAAGAAGTTGTGGGTAAACTGCTGGACCGATTTTGACTTCACAGAACCAATCTCAGATTAATACCCGAAGATTGCCTTAAAGAACTTGAACATAGCATACATACAAACATATACGCATACATACATATATGTACATTGAATTTTTATATATATCGATATTCACTGTATAGCCTTACTGTTGGTCTACGAATATATTCTAGGTTTAAAATAAATACATACAGTGACGGACAACACAATAGGACCACCGAGTATCGATTTAAATTTGATCGAAAAACTCAGATATTTAATAATTTTTGAAATTTTTTTTCATTTTCTTATTGTTTACATAAAGAAGAACAAAAATTATTCATACAAAAATAAAGAAAAAATCAATTTAAAAAAAAAAAAAAAGAAATTAGTCAAAAGACTGGTAAATTTTTTTTTTTTTTGGAATCTTCAAAAGATACCAATGGTCCGTACCATTGGTGATGCCCGATTCATATAGCTGACCTGTCAATGTCATTAGTGTCAGTCAGTATATGCCTACGGGCTAAACCTCACCCCTCAGAGAGGCGCTATGAGCCGCGCGTGCTCATAGTAGTACAGCTTCAATCCTCTCATTTCTTTATTGTTTGATGACTACGACTAAGTAGTCTTAACAAGTAGTTTACGCTTCTGTAGTGTTAATCTCGTTAGGTAGGTAGCCTTCCAGCGAAGGCACCTACTAATACCGTCATTAAATGCGGTTTTTCCTTACGGCGCTAGATCGAATGGTCTTGTTCTTTGTAGTCGGCGCTCGATGTTTGTCACGTCCATAGTACGGATTATTTCATTATTGCAATGAGCATAAAGACGAGTACGAAGTTTGCGTGCAAAGTTCATTACTTCGTCATTCACAGTAGCAATTCCTAGATCTCTGTGAATATCACTATTCCTTATATACCATGGAGCATTCACGATTGCTCGTAGGGCTTTGTTTTGGAATGTTTGCAATATAGCCGTATTGCTTGGTTTCGTACAACCCCAAAGTTGTATTCCATATGTCCAAGACGGTTTTAGCACTTGCTTATACAGAAGCAGTTTGTTATATACGCTTAGCTTCGAGTATCTTCCGAGTAGCCAATGCATTTCTCTTAGTCTGATTTCTAGCTCGTCGCGCTTTTTTTAACGTGTGACTTCCACTTAAGTTTTGCGTCTAGGGTCATTCCTAGATATTTTGCCTCATTTGCGTATGGTATTTGTACCGAGTTAATGGAAATAGGTAAGTGGTTTACCTTTTTTTACGTAAAATTGACATGCGTTGACTTGGTCTCGTTAAGGACGATTCGCCAGGTCTTTGTCCATTCGCATACTTTGTTTAGAGCCCGTTGTAGTTTACCCGTTGATGCTTCGACTGACTCGTCCGTTGCGAGGATAGCCGTATCATCTGCGAACGTTGCTACGACGGTCCCTTCATCTTTTGGCATATCTCTTGTGCAGAGCAGGAACAGCATTGGACCGAGTACGCTTCCTTGCGGAACGCCGGCATGGATTTCCTTGAATTGTGAGTATTCGGTCCCGTGTCTAACACGAAAGAGCCTGTTTTCAAGGTGAGATCCCAGTATTCTACACAATTTTTTCGGTAGAATTAGCCTTAGCTTATACCTTAGACCTTCGTGCCATACCTTATCGAAGGCTTGCGATACGTCGAGGAAAGGGCTAGAACATATCTTTTTCGCTTTTCGGCAGAAGCGAAATGGGTCTATATGATTTCTTATCGTTTGCACATTTCCCCGGTTTCTGAACCATAATGACTTCGGCGACTTTCCATTGCTTTGGAACATATAAAAGTCTCAAAGAAGCGTTTATAATGCAGAGCAGCTTAACTAACGTCTTTGTTGGTAGCTCCTTCAAAATTTCGCCAGTGATTAAATCATATCCTGGAGCCTTGTTATTTTTCAACCTTCCTATTGTCATTCGAAGTTCGGACAAGGATACGGTTTTTACTTTAAAGTTGTCGGGTGCCGTGTTAACATTCGGGTCTTCGATCAATGGTTGTCCATCGAACGGCTTGAACGTTTCTTCTAAATGCTCGGCAAATAATTCCGCTTTCTCCTTGTCTTCTTTTGCCCATTCGCCGTTAACTTTCCTTATTGGTGGCGAGTGCATAACGGGTTTCCTTACGGACTTCAAAGCTTTCCATAGTGAATAGTTTGAGCTCTTTTCAGCAGTCAAGCCCTCGAGGTAAGTAGAAGTCTCGCGATTTCTTAAATCATGCAGCACATTTTTCAATTTGTTGCAAAGATAGTTCAGATAAGTTTTATCTGGGGGCGCGCGGGATTGTTGCCATCTCTTGCGCGCTCTCCTCTTTTCTCGTATGAGGTCTTCAATTTCGGGTTGGAATTTAACTTTATTGTTCCGTGTTACTGTCTTCCGGAAAGGAGTGTTTTTCCACGCTGCACTCTGAATGGCTTTCACAAGTTTGTCAATTTCGTCTTCTATTTCGATCGGTGTCTTTAGCGGCACATTTAAAGCAACATTTTCTGTGCAGTCTTTTCTAAAGGCGTCCCAGTTAGTTTTGTTACTAGTTAACCTGGGCGGTCCTTCTTTCGTATCTAGATTTCCACCTATTTTTAAAGTGACTGCTGAGTGATCTGAGCATAGATCATAGCATTCTTCGACTTCCGTCAGATCTTTAGCTAGCCCTTTTGTGATAAAGAAGTCGACGAGGTCAGAGATTTTATTTTTGTCAGTTGGCCAATACGTTGGCTTTCCCGTCGAAAAAAATTTCACACCACGCTTCATGCTGACTTTGTACAATAGCCTGCCTTTCATTGAATTACATCTTGAACCCCAGAAGATGTGTTTCGCGTTAAAGTCACCACCGATGATAAAATTAGGCCCGAGTGATTCAAAGAGGCGAACGAGGTCGTCGTCTACTAGCCTATATCGCGGAGGAAAGTAACTAGATCCAATGTGGTAGTCTAAGTGGTTTATTTTTATGGAGACTGAACTTATTTGCATAGAGTCGAGTTCTATTTTCATGTCTTCGGAGTGCTTGATGCAGTCTTTGATGTAAAGAGAAGATCCGCCACTCGCATTTTCCGAAGGATGATGTGCGTGATAATCACTGTATCCTTTTATTTTGGGTCCAGGTCCTTTTTTAGGTGGGTTTCTGATATCAGGCATATATCAATACTGTTTTTCCGTAGAAATAATTCTAGTTCGTCGATTTTTTTCAGAAGGCCGTTTGCGTTCCATGTTATTATCTTGAGCAACTGTTTCATATTCATGTTTTGTCGTTTGTCTTGCGAGGTTTGGTCTCGAGCTTGCTCAATTTGTCAAATATGACTTGATTAATCTTGGTTTGCTCCTCAAGTTTTTCCAATATCACGGATAATAGTTGACATACCGGATCTATTGTGGCTGATCTTGAATGGCGGTTTTTCCATTGTACTTTGACCAGCACCACTTTCTTTGGCAATTTTTATATTGTCCTTTATCGGTCTCGTCTTTTTGACTGGCTTAACAATCTTAGGCTTATCGGTTTTGGGATATTTTAGGCTAGTATTCGGTTTCCTGAGAGTATCGCGTCTTTTTGAAGTTCTTTGGCTTCACAACCTCGATAATTCGCTGGGTGGTTTCTCTTGCAATTGGCGCAAACCGCTGGGACCTGTTTATTTTCTTTGCACTCTCCCGAGAGATGTGTACCAGCACATTTTACGCACCGTGGTTCTTTCTGGCAGTATGCCTGCGTGTGGTTAAAACCTTGGCATCGTTTGCACTGAGGTATCGTTCTCTTGCCTTTACGCATGGGCTCGATTTTAACCCTTATATTTAAGATCGCTTTGATTTTGAAAATGTCGTCCACATTCTCGGTTTTATCAAAGGTAAGCATAAAGAGTGGGAGACCGCGTTTGACTACGGTATCTTTGTCTCCTTCTGTAAGTTGCTTTTCCTTCTTAAGAATATTCACGGCGTTAAGAATTTTGAGCCCTTGGGTTTGCACGTCTTCGATAATGTCTTCTTTTGAGCATGTCGGGTGGAGTCCCCTAACAAAAACTCTCAGCGGTTTTTCATACTTGTTTTCATATGTGTACCATTGGATATTCTCCGTGTTTAATTTTTGAGACAGTACTCGGTAGGAATCGGCGTCATCTACATTGATTGTCCACTCGTTGTTTCGGCGTGAGGTTATATTATGCTTTGTCCTCAGCGTATTTACAAGAAGATTACGAAGTTTTCCGTAGTCCGCTATCCCGACGACATTTATTGCGGGTGGTGGGCGAGGTTTCGCTTGGTTTTTTGCCTGCTTTGATATAGCGGGGTTATCATTCTTTTGTGAGCCTTCGGGTGAAGTAACGGCCTTATGCTTTTTGCTAGGCCTTTTTTTAGAGCCCGGATTGGTTTCGCGGGCAAGTTCTTCCTCGTCCGTAAAATATTGAATTGCTGGACGGTTTGGCGTTGTCTGGGAATCGAGAGTTCTTGAGTTTCTCGTTTTATTTTCGCAGAGAAACAACTTCCTTTTTCACCTCTTGGAAGAGTCGCTCCATTTCATCGATTTTAGCACGTATCTCGTTGTTCTCTTTTCGTTATCACTGAGTCCTGATTAACCGGCGGACTTCTTTCCCCGGAGACATTCGATCTAGGTGGTGGAGATCGACATATCTTTGTCCTTTTTTCAAAGGGATTTTTGTGCAATAAAAGGCTCTCCGCAGAATCCATAGAGCCTACCTCCGAAGAGGGTGGATTTTCCAGCATAGCTGGGCTGCCACCTGGGGTAGTTAATCTGTTTGTTTTTTCCATTGCATGTTTTGTATACTCTATACACTCGGTATACGGAGATTGGATTTTAGTCGCCTCTTACGACAGGCATGCCTACCTCGGGTATATTCTAGCCCCTACCCGAAGGGGTAGGCGACAAAACAATAGGACCACTATACAAAATGTTAGGAATCCTATATTAATTTGTTGTTTCCTTTAAATAAACTTAATACTTCTTGGAGTACCATTTATTTTTTATCACTCCACGGCCGCTTCTTGGCAAGGACTCGACTAGTGCTCGCCAAGTGCTTGTCGGTATGGCGTACCAAGCTGCTTGAATTCTGCTCCACAACTCTGCTTTATTTTTTGGTTTTTCAGTACCAATAGACTTTTTTACTAGTGTTCATAAATTTTCCAGTATTGACATCTGAAGATTGGAAGGATCAACGCAACAGATCGATATTATGCTCCTCCAGCCAACTTTTTACTTTGTCCGCCATATGCTTCGAACCATTGTCGTGCATAAACTGCCACTTTAGTGGCATTACCCGGTCAGCATACGGGAGCATGATCTCATCCAATATCTTAGGGTATAAATGCTGGTCCATGGTTTCCTATATCCAAAATATTGGACCTATACCATACCACGAAAAACATCCCCAAAGCATGATAATTCCGCCTCCATGCATGACGGTTTTGCTGCTGTACTGGGGCTAGTATGCTGCATTCTCTGGACGTCTGACCCATATCTTTATCCCACCAAATTTATCTTTGTTTCGTCGGACGAAAGAATTTTTCGCTACTTTTTTTTCCTTTTCTAGGCCTATCCATTCCAGGTGTTCTTTGGCGATTTGGATGCGATTCTTTCGATGCCTTTGGCAAGGACGTAAGAAGCGTTACTTACCTGGGACTTCTTACGAAGAGATGCTGTTCTTCCAGTCTCCTTCGCACTGTTCTAAAGCAGACGAGCAAGTCCAGTTTAAGTCTAATCTCTGCAGCTGACTTGAACGGGTCTTTTGTGGCCAGGCGTGTGATGTGGGCGTCATCTTTTACCGATGTTTTTCGTGGTCGACCTGTCTGTAAGTGGGATTTAAGGGGCTGTAAGGCATTAACAATAAATGTTTTTGATCTGTCAATGAGTGCCGACACCTCCCGCTGCTACTTTCCTTCTTGCGTGAGCTTTAAGATCAAATTCTGTAGTGGAGCAGTGCAATTCGCGACCCATATTAGCTGTTTTCGTAAATAATTTTATTCATCTAATGCACAGATTTATTTTATTTTTATACTTAACTTGAAAAAAAAAAAATTAAATCTATTTCCCTGCAACAAAAAAAAATGAATACAAGTAATGTGGTCTTATTGTTTTGTCGCCTTCATATGCCAGTCTTTTGACTAATTTCTTGTTTTTTTAAGAAAATAGATTTTTTCTTTATTTTTGTATGAATAATTTTTGTTCTTCTAAGTATACGTAAAAAATAAGAAAATGAAAAAAAAAAGTTTCAAAAATTATTAAATATCTGAGTTTTTTGATCAAATTTAAATCGATACTCGGTGGTCCGTCACTGTATGTGTTAAAATAGGTATTTTGTATAGAAGTTTGACCAGAATATTTGTGAATAGAAATTATTTTTAGTTCATTCTCGTCTTGTCTGTTTTGATTAACCATATCTTGTCATCTTTCTTCGTTGATAGCGTTCTTTCTTTAGCGTTCTTTCTTTAAATAAAAATAAAATGAGTAATGTTTTTTCAATGAGAATATGAAAATAACAATGTAATAGTCAATAAATTTAACAACGTTTTTATAACTAGTGTAGCAAATATAAATGACTCCATAGATAAGGTGCAATATGTCAATTACATCGAACAAGCAATAAGCAAATTTAGATTTCGTGAAGTAACTAGAAGTGAACTGGAGAAAGTACATATGTATGTAAATAAACATAAAATTAGTCCTAATATGATATTGGGCGATTGGACTACATTACGAACGATGCTTCTGGCAATAGTGAACAAATCTCTGATGGTTGCAGTTTTTTCAGATTTGTGGAAAGATTCCATGATTACACCAATTGAAAAAGTTGCGAAAATCAAAAAATCTTTAAGATTTCCATCGAGTACACTCACTGAAAATGTTGGAAAAAGTATTGGAGAAAGCAGTCAAACAACTACTTGAAGAATATATAGAGAACAATTCCTTTTGTAGCAAATATCAATCTGGATTTAGAAAAAATTATTCCCTGGGTCCCATGTCGCGCTAAAAAATTGTATTTGTTATTTTTGCTTAATCACAAGGAATCAAGACAGTTTAATGTACATAAATATCTACATACGTCAGGAATAATGATGGTGTTTAATTGAATTCGGTTTCAAACTCTTGGAGGAGATTGATTATATGTTGAAAAGTTTGTTTTTGGTGGTAAGTTTCTTATTCCACTACCATACATTACTTCATTTGCTATGCAATGTGAATGGAATATATTATACTAGCCAACATTGTGACATAATTCTACGCCAATGACCCAATTTAATTAAGACAATATTTTATTTTTAGAACAAATCAACTGTATAATTGTCTATACATAGCACATATTTAACAAAAAAACTGTGTTGAGGTTTTTTTACTTTAGTAGAACGTGGAGAAAGTAGTAGAAAGGAAATCCGTCTTTGAATAGTAGTCTCCACTGTTTTGCGTTTATTGAAATTGCCTCCATTAATTGTAAGAAATATGAATTAACGTTCAGTTACACCTTACATGACACAGGGCCTTTGTGCGTTTTGCCCATTTCCGTATGTTTAATCATTACTTCTACAATCTAAAAGAAACATGCGATATTTATCATTATATTACGCACTGTCAAACACACCACTATAGCGTTCGCTTAAAATGCTAACCTTGACAATAATTTAACGTATTGTACTACTCTATGTAGTACTACCAGTTGAATTAAACAGCAAACCAAGTTGCTTTAGTGAACCGTATTCTATAGGCAAACCATGTGAAAATACAAAGATAGATTATGATGAATGAAAATGTTTTGAGTTTGTTGATTTGCCCACGCTTGGGTTTGAATAGATAAGGTTATGTATGTAGATGTATGTGCATTTACAAATATATGTATGTTTCTTTTTGAAAAAGAAATAAAGCAGTATCCAACTACATACTTATTTAAAACTTGGCGGCAACAAGTGACTCACATAGAGTGCGCGGTGACATTGAAATTATTAATTGGGAAATAACTGGTTATGTTGTATTGAAGACTTGTGAAAGTGTTGAGTTTAAATAAGTTTGAGGAGTATTAGATATGCACAAATATGTAAATGCATGCAGCTAGGTGATGTTTCAGCGATCACATAATATTATAAATTTAAGGGGAAATTATATACATATATAGTGGTGGCAAAAATAATAGGGGTAAGACGACTCAAAACATATTTTTTTATTTGCTCCCAAAGTCCTTCCACTTACAATTCAAAATGTAATACTGTAACATTGCATTCATTTGTACAGTTAAACGTCGTATCCCTTTCCGTGAATTCGATCTTCTTTTTAACAGAAAAACGAAATATTTACATTAACCGTTTACTTGGGGTGGAAAAAATATTAGGAACAGTCGTCGAACATGGAACTTTTTCGTAGTTGTCACGATCAATTAATGAAAGGAAGTTGTGTTTTTGTGAAGAAGGGTTGAGCTTTTTTTTCTGTTTGAGTTTTTCACAACCTATCCCGTTGAAGGGTTGAAATAAGCTTTGCTCGGTTTAAGACCTTTTGAAAGTTAAGAAACTCTACAAAAAGCTAACTATGCGAAAAAAGCTAAAATAGCGGAACTTTTGAATTTTCCAAACAACAAAAGTTTACAATGCTATCAGAGCACAAAACCTTGCACGACCAAGGAAAACTACGGAAGCTTGCGGCCGGCAGTTATTAAGGGCATGTAAAAAAATCTGTTTGCCTCTTCCAATGACTTAAGAACTGAATTAAATGTCCCAGCCTGTACCCGGACAATAAGAAATAGGCTCATAGAAAGTGGCTTACATAGAAGGGTAGCAAGAAAAGTTCCTCATCTCAGCACAGCAACCATAAAAAGAGGAAAGAATTTGCAGAATTTAATCAGCACCGACAGCATTGGAAAAACATCTTTTGGTCCGACGAAACTTAGATAAAACTTTTTGGGTCTGACGGCAAAATTTATGTGAGACGTCCTAAAAATCAAGAGCTTAATCCTACATAGGTACACCAGGAAAGCAGGTATGGCGTCCTCTTTTTTTGGATTAAAGACACGATGAACGCTGTGGTATATAAAGATAATATAACGACCCCAAGCATTGTTCAAGACTTGTGAAAACCTGGTTTCATTAAGTTAATGAACTGGCCGTCGCAGGCACCAGACTTAAACCCAATTGAACATCTTTGAGGAGTCTTAAAAAAGTAAGTTTCAAAGAACAAAATAAGAAACCGTGGCAGGTGGTTCAAGAAACTTGGAATGCCACGAAGATGTCTTGTTGCACTGAAGAACAGGAGAGGGGCCACTAAATATTGAAGAAACAAAGATTTAGTGTACATGATGTAAGTAATATTTACTTCACTGAGGCCGCCACATCGGAAGAGTCCTTAATGGGCCAACGGCAGCACTCATATCCCCGAAGTGGGTTACTGACTCCGGCAAATCCGGCCCCTCGTCCTAGGGGTTTAAAAGGGAACTGGCCCATCACCGCCATCCAGGAAGTGCGATGGGATGGGCCGGGCAAAAAAAGGATGAAAAACTGTGACATCTATTACGGTGATTGCTATAGAGAGCAGAAACAGCGCTTATTCGGATGTGGATTTGTCATAAGCGGCAGACTTAGGCAAGAAGTCTTAAGCTTTCGACACGTGAGCGAAAGACTTATGATGAATTCGCCAACATAAGCCTTATATGCGCTCACGCTCCCACCGAAGACAAGGACGACGCTACCAAAGAATGTTTCGACGAGCTCCTCGGCAAAACCTACGAGCAATTCCCTAAATATGACGTTAAAATCGTTCTAGGCGATTTTAACGCCAAGATAGGAAAGGAGGACATCTTTGGTAGGACGATTGGAAAGCACAGCCTCCACGACACCACATCCGGAAACAGACTTAGGCTTATTGACTTCGCTGCGGGGCGAAACGTCACCATAGCAAGCACACGGTTTCCTCATCTCAATATCCACAAGGGGACATAGCGGTCTCCTGATCATCAAACGGTCAACCAAATTGATCACATTGCGATCGACGTAAGGCATGCCTCCAGTATTCTGAATGTCCGAACCTTCCGAGCAGCCCACATGGACTCGGATCATTACCTTGTTGCAGCCACGGTACGAATGCGGATATCCCTAACGTCACACCAAAGAAGAAATACTGTGAGAAGATACAACGTTGAAAAGATGCAATCGCAAGAGATCGCCAGAACTTTTGCCGAACGCGTATCCCGAAATCTAGCTACAACTCCTATGCCGCCAGCATCAAATGCTAAGACCAATGGCAACACTGTCAACATGCCATCAGAAGTGCCGCAACCGATGTACTGGGTTTCGCTCGACCACCACAAAGAAACCCATGGCTCGACGAAGAGTGCCGGCAAGCAAATGCAGCTAAACAAGAGGCATACAAAGCGGCGCTGCAAAGAGGGACGAGAGCGGCTCGTGAGCTCTACGAGCAAAAGAGACGGGAAGAACATCGGCTTCTCCGAAAGAAGAAAAAAGAGCACGAGAAGCACGCGATCGAAGATATTGAGAGATTATACTCCAGGAATAATGTACGGAAGTTTTACTTTCAGGTAAAACGAACGTGTCAGGCCAACAAGACCTGTAGAGATGAAGAAGGAAACCTCGTAGTAGAGTCACAGTCGGTGCTGAGAATATGGAAAAATTTCTTCTGCAGACTGTATAACGGCGACGTAGACCAACATTCCGCTGTCAGGCAGAATGAACCATTCAACATAGACGATGATAACCAAAACTTCCGACCATCTGACCAAAACGAAGTGAGGATAGCAATATCCAAACCTAAATCCAACAAGGCTGCTGGACCTGACGACTTACCAGCCGAGCTGTTCAAGGCAGCTGGAAATGACCTGGTAGAGAGCATACACCAACTCATTTCTAAAATTTGGTCAGATGAGTGTATGCCTGATGAATGGAATCTCAGCACCGTTTGCCCGATTCACAAGAAAGGAGACCCCCTCAATTGCGCCAATTACAAAGGTATCAGTCTCCTCAACATGGCGTACAAGATTCTATCTGCCATATTGTGTGAACGTCTGAAACCCTTCGTCAACAACCTGATTGGGCCCTATCAGTGTGGTTTCAGACTAGGAAAGTCTACAATCGATCAAATCTTCACACTTCGGCAGATCCTGGAAAAAACTCAAGACGTCCAAATCAATACCCACCATCTTTTCATCGATTTTAAGGCCGCCTATGACAGCATCTATAGAGACGAGCTATACAGAGCCATGTCTAGTTTTGACATCCCTGCCAAACTCGTTCGCCTGTGCAGGATGACGTTGGAGAATTCTCGCTGCTCCATAAAGGTCGTTAACGATCTCACCGAGACCTTTGATGTCAAAAAAGGATTTAGACAAGGTGACGCGTTGTCATGTGATTTTTTTAACATCGTTCTTGAAAGAATTGTGCGAAACTCACAACCCAACACCGGAGGCACAATCTTTCAAAAGTCTGTGCAACTACTACGATATCGACATTATTGGAAGAACACAGCGGGCTGTCACCGGTGCGTTCGCTAGTATTGACACAGAAGCTGCCAAAATGGGTTTAGCGGTAAACGAGGGCAAAACCAAGTATATGCTGTCAACCAGAAGGGACACGCAACATCGACGAATTGGACATAACGTCACAATCGACAGCTATAACTTTGAGGTAGTAAGGGACTTTGTCTACCTCGGCTCTGCTATCAATTCTGACAATAACACCTCGGCAGAAATAAAACGAAGAATAACTCTTGCCAATCGCTGTTTCTTTGAGCTGAACAGGCAATTGAGTAGTACCCGAACAACTAAGGAGACTTTATATAAGACCTTGATCATCCCAGTCCTGCTTTATGGCGCTGAAGCTTGGACTTTATCAAAAGCGGATGAAGATATCCTCGGTCGTTTCGAGAGAAAAATTCTTCGTAAAATATTCGGTCCCGTTTGCGTTGACGGGCTTTGGAGGAGAAGATTCAACGACAAACTATACGAGTTGTACAGCGACATTGACCTAGTCAAAATACTGCGCATTAGTCGTTTGAGATGGCTAAGACATGTAGAGCGAATGGACACCAGTGCTCCGGCCCGAATAGTCTAAGGACCAAGCTAACTGGAGAGGCTTGTTAGTTGAGGCCCAGGTTCACCCCGAACTGTAGCGCCACCTAAGTAAGTAAGTAAGAGGCCGCCACATCCTCCAGGAGCGGACTGACTCGGGTTGAGACAAAATAAGAAGACACTAAAAACCTAGTTGATGCAAATAAAGTGGCGAGGGCCATTAGCTCATTTGCACCATACAAATCACCGGGAATATACGGAATACTACCCACCTTTCTGCAAAAAGGAATAGTAAAAAAGTAGACACCCTAAAGGAAACCCTGGTTAACATATTTAGGGGTTGTCTATATCTCGGATATACGCCAACACAATTGCAGGAGGTAATAGTAGTATTCCTACCAAAACCTGGAAAAGATTTATCAACGGCAAAGGGTTATAGACCTATTAGCCTAGCATTTTTCTTATTAAAATTATTGGAAAGGATCTGTGACAGCTATGTTAGAACACAGATCTCAAATAGGGGACTGAGCCCTAATCAACAAACATCTAAATGGAAAATCTATCGGTACGGCACTACACCAGGGGGTATCCACAATAGATGATGCGTTTGAATACAAGGAATCAGTCGTAGGCTTGTTTCCAGATCTCGAAGGAGCGTTCAATAATATAAAAACTTTAATTTGCAAGATCCAAATAATAAACAATTGACTGGAACACATGCTAATAAGCCAAATTTTCACAGCCTCACTGGCAAATAAAACAAGAAGGGGAACAGTCTGCACAGATACCCCACAAGGGGGAATAATATCTTCTCTTTTGTGGGTGCTAGTAATAGACGACCTTCTAAAAGCACTAGAGGGAACCTGTGCTAAATGTGTGGCATATGCAGATGATCTTGCCGCAATAACAAAAGGAAAGCACCTGAATATAGTGGAGCTTATGCAAAACACTCTCCAAGCCATAACTGTATGGGCGGAGAAAAGTGAACTACATTGAAGTTAACCCAAACAAAACTGAACAGGAACACAATTCTCAACACCAGCCGCGGCCATGGAAGCAATTCTAATATATTACCAGAGCACCTAGAAGCGAAAAGAATCGCCGGCCTCTCAGCCACAAGGATCAGAACGCTCGGGCACTTCAAAGACGGTGCACACACAGGATGTCGTAAAATAATAAAAAAGAATAAGCGATTTGACACTACTTATCGACTGTCCAAGTGACGTTGTTGAAAAATCTTACATCTTTGCCAACAACTTTGCAACAGAAAGGACGACAAGTAACTCTAATAGTGTAACAATGTACTAACCACTTGTGCCACGGAGCCTACATTTATGTATGTGTGATTTATAGAAAGACCGTTCTAGTTTTCAATATATTTGTTAAGTCAGAAATAGTTTTTGATACCTGAATAAATCGTACTACTGAGCGGGATGTTCAATTCATAGACAACTTCCAAGTTTAGAAAAAAACATACAGAAAAGCTACAATCCGTCTGGAACGGATCGTCTAATACCCTATCCTCCTCTCTATAAAGTGGGCTTGGCCAATTTGCATTTTGTACTCAAATATGGCTATAACCTCGAACGTTTGAGGATGTTACATGTAAAATTTTATAAAAATCGGTTTTTTGATGAAAACGCCCCCAAAAAGTGGGCGTGATCAAAACTGTTCTATGGGTGAATTGTAGGGAATCTGAATACCTAATTATTTGGACTTAACAAAATTTTTCGGTTTCATATAATTTAGTGAAGTTATAAAAAAGTAGGCGTGGCAGTGGGCGGATGTAAAAAAAATGTACACTTCGACTGTATCTTTTCGTCAGAAGCCCAGATATGAAATTTCAGCATCCTAGTTAAAAATTTAAGGCCCAAAAATCGGTTTTATGATGAAAACGCCCCCAAAAAGTGGGCGTGGCCAAAACTTTTGTATGAGTGGATTGTAGGGAGTCTGAATGCCTAAATATTTGGTCTTAACAAAATTTTTCGGTTTCATATAATTTAATGAAGTTATGAAAAAGAGGGCGTGGCAGTGGGCGGATTTAAAAAATTTTTACACTTGTACTGTATCTTTTCCTCAGAAGCCCAGATATGAAATTTTATCGTCCTAGCTCAAAATTTAAGGCCCAAAAAGCGGTGACATACGGACGGACGAACGAACGGACGGACGGTCATCGCTCAATCGATTTCGCTATTGATGCTGATCACGAATATATATACTTTATAGGGTCTATCTCGATTATTTCTCTATGTTACAAACTATGTGTCAAACTTAATATACCCTTAGGATAGGGTATAAAAAAAAAGTAACCGCATGAAATTGTAGGTAGGTATTCTTAATATTAGGCTATAAAATTAGGATAATGTTTCATCTTTTTAGACGTCATGCAATATGTCTTCATATGCATACGTATTTGCAAGAGAAGCCAAGGTGGATATCGTGTTCCACAGGTAATGTTAAGAGTCTGTACTTTAAAATGAAATAAAAATATTCACACTTTTTAAAAAAAAAAAAGTATCTCTTTTTACTTATTTAAAATGCAAGTTCTTAATGGAAAACCATATGTATATCTTTTTCACAATTATCATTTCGTCCCTGTTTGAATGCGAAACTGTTTACGAAAAGTATCTTATCTTATCTATGTACGCATATGACAGTCACTCTGCTTGATGTATCATTTAGGAGATTAATTATTGATTATACTGATTATGGGGCTCCATCAAGTGGTGTTGTTCGACTTTTAATGGCTAAAGCAATAACTAAACCCCAAATGCTTGTTTTGTAGGAGCATATATTCAGAAATACCTAAGTAAATGAGATTGTAATATGTAAATATGTATGTATATATATCATTCAAAAGGTCATATTTTTTGACTCGTATTATACGCTTTTACACAGACGGCTTTAAGTATACTGTGGGTGTGAGAGGCTGCTTTTTGTTCACAGGCTACACATCAGCGTTTTCGCGAATTTCAGACTACTAGACTACATATCTTGTTGACCTGTTGACTTGTTTAACCCTAACCTTGAGTATTTTAGAAACACTGGTAAGTGTATATGTTCCCCTTGACACATTCTTACATATGTACATATGTAAATCTGGATGCACATGGCTACTTTTACAGTCGACTAACTTTTGTACGAGTATACCATCTTGCTAGAAGGGCGACGGATAAACTCATTCTTAATGAACCGATAGCCTCGGGTGAAAGAAATGCTGATTTGAGATAATGCGATTTATTCAATGTCGACAGATTGAATTGAATTAAACTCGATTGGGTTGAGGTTAACATTTAAGTTTAAACAGGACTGGACTCTGACATAAGATTTTTATTCCACCGATAAAAAAAAGTTGATTGAATAACACCATTTGTTTTACTGGTTATTGACGGGCTGGAGATCACATTCCAGAGCCCATCTTGCATAAGTCAGAATTGGACGATTTCATCGGATCCCAGATAATTGGAGTAGAATAAACTTTTAGGAGACATATGTACATATGTGCCTATACATAAATGTTCTTGCTTTTTGCAACTGCATACCTATGGAAATACTTCACAATGGTTTCTGACTCGATAAGGAGACCAGTAAAACTCGTTATTCGTACATTTTTCCAGTTTCGTCTCAAATCTGAATTACCGGTTACTATTAGGCTGCCTAAGATTACAGTTACGCCCTATGTACATATGTACATACATACATACATATATGGTTTATCTTCAGCTCCAATTCAATTTTGGTCGATACATTAAATAATTACCTGAGATGCGTGCCAGGGTATTACAGGAATTTATAGGGCTATCATATCAAAGTAGAAATTTAGTCGGAAAAGTAGAACCTTGATTTATGCATAATTAGAGGAAACTGCCTTTAACAGGCATTTTACTTTAAAGGGATTTTTTGAACAAAAAATGTATTATTATATTGTAATAAACAAGGAATAAGTAAACGTTTGTAAACCTGGCAGCATCGAAAGAGTGATGCTTCAGAGATGTACAACTTCCGAACACTTCCATAAATTGCGTTTGAGGTTGTGTTCGAAACTGGAAAAACAGACCGCCAAAAGGAAGCAAATTGAAGAAATTAAATAAAGAAAGACAATCGTTAAAAGCAGAATAATTCACAGTGTTTTATATCCTCAGAAGTGGGATTTCGAAAGCAAAAATAAAATGTCATACATTCAATGTCAGACCATATCTAGACATCGCCTTAACCGCAGGTACAAGTTTGTCAGTGTGCGAGTACAGGCACAGCCAAAGTACTCTTGCGCACTACAGTAGCTCACACATACGAGAAACTCAAGGAAGTGTTAATTGAGGAGTTTAGACGGATGTACAAAGTGCACTATGTGTTCAAAAAGCTGAAGTCCTCCGTACTACTTAGCACAACTGATTATTGTTTCCGGGACTCCTAGACTATAGATGCTCCAGCAAAATAAAACGCGAAACCAGTGTACGATCGCCTGTCATCACAACTACCAGCCCAGTAAGCGTCAGCGTATCCTCGCAAATATTCACCTGTTTTCTTATAAATAAGCTTTAAGTTTATCGTATGGCTTAGGTACTTGAGAACTTGTTTTGCTGCATTCATGTGTTCTATGTGAGGATCTAAGTTAAATTGTGCTAACTTGCAGACACTGTGCACTATATCTGGCCTTGTAGATATGCCAAGTTACATCAAGTATCCAATAAGCGATTGGTATAACTTTACATCCACCTTTGTACAATTAGAACAATCTTGACATTTTTTCAGCTTCAGGCCTGAATCAATCGGTTTACAACATTTTCTTTTTTCCATCATATTAAACTTACAGCAAATCAATATTAAATTGTTTTTGAGTAAGGCTGATGGTCTTAGAAGCTGCGTTTCGGTTTATTTCCATTCCAAAAAAGTAATCAATCTCTCCCATATCCACGACTTCAAATTCCATTTTGATTTGTCTTTTTATCCATGTCAATGTTTGATGCCTAGAGCACGCTATCAAAATGTCATCAACGTAGACTGATAATGTGTTGATTTTACCATTTCCAATCTTCTGGCCGGGTCCTTTCACATTACCATTTCTGTCCCGCTTGAGATTCAAAACCCACTTCGGGTTAATGGCACGACGATTCTGAGGCAAATCCACCAGTTCCCATGTATTTGTCGATATGAGGGATTTATATTCGGACTGCATTGCTGCCAACCATAGATCTACATCCTTCCTTTGCGTAGCCTCTTTGACGGTCGTTTGATTTCTGCCGGAGTTCTCATCATTATCGTTCATGAAAAAGAGATTACTCAAATACAAGTAATGACGACCTGATCTCAGCGTTTTTGTGATAGAACTAACATTATTATTTTGTTCTTGCCCATTATCTCCAGTACAAGCACTAGTACCATTAGGATTTTCACATCTTGCATTCACAGCGGCATACGGGTAACTTTTATTTTAATTTTTGTTAACATCAGCCACGTTTTGCTGATCAAAATCAAATATCAAATACTCCTATTTTTTGCTTGCTATTCATCCGCTTTTGTGGCTTGCTATTCGTTCAGTCAATTTCTCTTGGTTTGAATTTGGATTTACCGGGTAGTTTATTCAACATGATCGCCTTGCAACCAAACGTTTTAAAGTAAGAAACTGATGGTTTTCTTTCATACCATTTAAATATATTTATATAATCATGATCCATTCCAGATCGATTAAAACATATTAATACTTGCAATGTGGTCGAATTTTTTTGGTAGTTTTAATTGAATTTTTAAAAGAAAACTAATGAAGGGAGTGTAAATAGGGCATAAGTACATACATGTACATATATGTACGTTAGGTATCATATCGAATACTTTGTTTAATATATGTATGTAGTCTCAAAATAACTTTCGTCCACCTGACCAAAACGAAGTGAGGATAGCAATATCCAAACTTAAACCCAACAAGGCTGCTGTACCTGCCGGCTTACTAGCCGAGCTGTTCAAGGCAGCTGGAAATGGCCTGTAGAGAGCATACACCAACTCATTTCTAAAATTTGGTCAGATGAATGCCCGATGAATGGAATCTCAGATTCACAAGAAAGGAGACCCCCTCAATTGCGCCAATTACAGAGGTATCAGTCTCCTCAACATCGCGTACAAGATCCTATCTGCAATATTGTGTGAACGTCTGAAACCCTTCGTCAACAACCTGATTGGGCCCTATCAGTGTGGTTTCAGACCAGGAAAGTCCACAATCGATCAAATCTTCACACTTCGGCAGATCCTGGAAAAAACTCAAGACGTCCAAATCGATACCCACCATCTTTTCACCGATTTTAAGGCCGCCTATGACAGCATCTATAGAGACGAGCTATACAAAGCCATGGCTAGTTTTGTCATCCCTGCCAAACTCGTTCGCCTGTGCAGGAAGACGTTGGAGAATTCTCGCTGCTCCATCAAGGTCGGCAACGATCTCACCGAGACCTTTGATGTCAAAAAAGGATTTAGGCAAGGTGACGCGTTGTCATGTGACTTCTTTAACATCGTACTTGAAAGAATTGTGCGAAACTCACAAGGCAACACCGGAGGCACAATCTTTCAAAAGTCTGTGCAACTACTAGCTTACGCCGATGACATTGACATTATTGGTAGAACACAGCGGGCTGTCACCGGTGCGTTCTCTAGTATTGCAACGGAGGCTGCCAAAATGGGTTTAGCGGTAAACGAGGGCAAAACCAAGTATATGCTGTCAACAAAAAGGGACACTCAACATCGACGAATTGGACAGAACGTTACAATCGACAGCTATAACTTTGAGGTAGTAAGGGACTTTGTCTACCTCGGCTCTGCTATCAATTCTGACAATAACACCTCGGCAGAAATAAAACGAAGAATAACTCTTGCCAATCGCTGTTTCTTTGAGCTGAACAGGCAATTGAGTAGTACCCGAACAACTAAGGAGACTCTATATAAGACCTTGATCATCCCAGTCCTGCTTTATGGCGCTGAAGCTTGGACTTTATCAAAAGCGGATGAAGATATCCTCGGTCGTTTCGAGAGATAAATTCTTCGTAAAATATTCGGTCCCGTTTGCGTTGACGGGCTTTGGAGGAGAAGATTCAACGACAAACTATACGAGTTGTACAGCGACATCGACCTAGTCAAAAAACTGCGCATTAGTCATTTGAGATGGCTAAGACATGTAGAGCGAATGGACACTAGTGCTCCGGCCCGCAGAGTCTTCGAATCACACCCGGAGGTGTGCACACAAGTTGAAGGGGACCTGAACAAGCTTGGAGTGCGCAACTGGAGGCAGTTAGCTACGGACCGAGCTAACTGGAGAGGCTTGTTAGTTGAGGCCCAGGTTCACCCCGAACTGTAGCGCCACCTAAGTAAGTAAGTAAGTCTCAAAATAAGAAATTTTTTTTAAAGTGAAACATCATTCACAACTGGGTACTCATCACGTAACTTTTCAGACGAGCACCGTCTAAACGATAGCAACGAACGATATCGTCTATAGTTTGCTTCATATAACTCCATGACTATCGTGTCGTCTATCGTTTACGATTTCCACAGTTTGAAAATTTCTGTAAGCCATATTCGCCTTCATGAAATGACTTCAGCTGTCATTCATTGTTTTTATGTTTTCTTTTTGTAAACTGAATTTTATGAAATTATTAAAAAATTGTACTATAACAAATAAGTTATGTATGTAAATATTCTATTTACAATGCGCCTACTTATTTGTTGGAAGAGATAAGGGATCCGACGCATCTCTAAGTTTTTTTTCGCCTCGGTAACAATTCCAATTTCTCTTTATTTTCATTTTCGTTTTTCCAAAAAAAACGTCACAGTGTGATGGAAAAGTTTTTTTTAATGATATTTGATATTGATATTTTTAATTAAAAGCCTTTCACAAACACAAAACACCAACAAAATATGAAACATACAGAAAAGCTACAATCCGTCTGGAACGGATCGTATGATACCCTATCCTCCTCTCTATAAAGTGGGCGTGGCCAAATTGCATTTTTTACTCAAATATAGCTATAATGTCGAACGTTTGAGGATGTTACATGTAAAATTTTATCAAAATCGGTTTTTTGATGAAAACGCCCCCAAAAAGTGGGCGTGACCAAAACTGTTCTATGGGTGAATTGTAGGGAATCTGTATACCTAAATATTTGGTCTTAACAAAATTTTTCGGTTTCATATAATTGAGTGAAGTTATAAAAAAGTAGGCGTGGCAGTGGGCGGATGTAAAAAAAATTTACACTTGTACTGTATCTTTTTCTTGGAAGCCCAGATATGAAATTTCAGCGTCCTAGTTAATAATTGAAGGCCCAAAACTCGGTTTTGTGATGAAAACGCCCCCAAAAAGTGGGCGTGGCCAAAACTTTTGTATGGGTGGATTGTAGGGAATCTGAATGCCTAAATATTTGGTCTTAACAAAATTTTTCGGTTTCATATAATTTAGTGAAGTTATGAAAAAGTGGGCGTGGCAGTGGGCGGATTTCAAAAATTTTTACACTTGTACTGTATCTTTTTCTCAGAAGCCCAGATATGAAATTTCATCGTCCTAGCTCAAAATTTAAGGCCCAAAAAGAATGACATACGGACGGACGGACGGACGGTCATCGCTCAATCGATTTCGCTATTGATGCTGATCACGAATATATATACTTTATAGGGTCTATCTCAATTATTTCTCTATGTTACAAACTATGTGTCAAACTTAATATACCCTTAGGATAGGGTATAAAAACGATACCTCTTTTGCTATCGTGCAAACGATGTCGTCTTGACGATAGTGTTTGACAGTTCTTGGGGTTTCGTGAAGCAATAGTTGATGGTCAAAACGATATCGCCCAAACGATAGTGATTTTTAATGTTACGTGAAGCAAAACTATCGTCAAAATGATATCGTCTTACGATTTTCGTCGTACGTGATGAGGGCCCTGGTTTAATGTAACGACGAACCACACTTTTTCGGCATGGGTTCACACCGAAACTGATTGTATGCCTACTGAGCGAGGACACACACCCAAACCAACGCGACATTATTCATCCAAACACTGACTCATACAAATC
The DNA here is from genome assembly GCA_905220385.1 of Xylota sylvarum. Taxonomy (NCBI): domain Eukaryota; kingdom Metazoa; phylum Arthropoda; class Insecta; order Diptera; family Syrphidae; genus Xylota; species Xylota sylvarum. Next base: position 61,023,291 of record LR999957.1, on the reverse strand, counting down.
ACAGCCATCATACAGGCTGCTAAGATTATAAGCGAGAGCAATATCGTTGGCAGAACGATAACTGTGTATGTAGACAGCCAGGCAGCCGTTAAGGCTCTGGACTCCGCTATAATCAGATCAAGGCTTGTGAAGATCTGCAAATCAGTCTTGAATGAGATATCTAGAGCTAATGCGGTGACCATCTGCTGGGTGCCAGGGCATACGGATATCGTAGGAAACGAAAGGGCTGACGAACTTGCTAGGAAAGGGTCGGCGCTGCACCTATCGCGGGCTCTGCCTTTTGTAGTAACCCCAATCAGTTCCTTACAGAAGAAAATAGAGGGTGAAGTCATCGGTCGAGCAAATAGTCGCTGGGTTCATCTGGAAACATGCGCAACAGCCAGGGCCCTATGGCCGGGTATCAGCAAGAAGAGATCAACTTCTCTGGTGAAACTGAGTCGTTATAAAACAAGGGTCGTTTCAGGGATAATTACTGGTCATTGTGCCATTGGTGTCCTCGCGGAGCGACTCGGTGTACTACATAATGACTTCTGTAGAAGCTGTAGGGACGACGAAGAAATTGAGTCAGTTCGTCACTTGCTGTGCGACTGTCCTGCCCTATCCGTCAGAAGAATGAGGACTCTTGGTAGTTACTTCTTCTCGGATTTGGAGGACTTGGGTAACGTAGAGCTGACGGACCTCCTGAGATTCATATCATTATCTGGGTGGTTCCAATAGCGGACTTGATAGGTTTCCGGGGTTAAATGATTGGGCCCGAACTGTGGACTAAGTGAGCAGTGACACTGTCACAAGGCACTCATCTACCTAACCTAACCTAACCTCATACAAATAAAACAATTAAAAGTGTACATAGCTTAAAATTTTATAATTTAAACAGATCTATGTTGAAAGAATTTAAAGGAAGAGTATTCAAGGGTGCCCTTCTCTTCCCTACATTGTATTCTTTGCTTAAACTGACCTACATGCATACATGCATTCTTATATACATATAAGTATATAATACATAATTTTATAATATGAAAGATATACATATACATACGTCCCTATGTATGTATGTTATGTACATACATACAAACATAAGAATGTAACTATTTGTTTATAGTTCTTTTTTAAGCCATCTATCGATTTGGATTTGAAATATGCACGAGTCATTGGAGTAAAAATAAAATGCATGTGGTAAATCATGTGTATGTAAGTATGTACATAAGTCAAGCAACGAGACTAAATATTCCCGAAAATGATTTAGAATCCTATTCACTGACAGTAAAAGAATTGTGAACATTTCAGTATCAAAGCCAACTTCGAACAGTTCTATTCTTAGAATTAGCGCTATTCTGTTTGGTTGCGCTATATGTATGCTACAATAATTATGTACATACATACATATAAATATTCTCTTGTTATATCCATATTTAAAATGTGCACTCCCGTTTAGATCATTGGAGGTTAGCTGAAATAAGTACTAAGATAATCTGGAATTGGGTCAATCATACATACGTTGAGTTTCTCTTGTACCGAAGAGGAGAACTTATGGTAATATTTTAGGGATACTCTACATACGGCGAATAAATATACTATGCCCGCGATGCGTATCGCACGAAATACATCCGAACTTTAATTTACATTTTTTTTATGTGCATTATAGATATGTACTGAGTGGTGCAATTATTTTCGGTTTGCTTTGTAATTACTAAAGCGGCGCAGTATACTGTCAAAGAAATTGGCAATTGACGTGAATTTTTCTTTATAGCTTATTTCAACAATTTGTTTACATTCTAAAAGTGATATGTACTACACATGTTTGTACTCGTATTCATATCTATGTGCTCAGCTACAGATGCATACATATTTTGGAAGTGATCATCATAAAAGCTACATGTTTAACCTTTTTTTTTGTTTTACTATGCAGATGTAATTAACCTATACATTATATATATTATATATACAATTTTTATCCTCTAAGTATTGGCATAACTGTAACCTTATTTTTGTGGAAGTGTGTACGTGGTCATACGTTTGAAATAAGGCAATCTTTGTTTCAGAAGCTTTTTCATGGCAATTATACTTAGGTGTGTGTCAGATGTTCGCGAGAGTTGAAACAGTGAATAATAGTTTGGTATTGTGTCTTAGAATTAAAATTAAACTAGAACTGTTGGGGAAAATAATAACAACAGTGAAGTGTATGTAATTACAAAAATTTGAATCAATAAATCAAAGATAATTCGAAAGATCTTAAATGAAGTAAACGGTATGGAATAACGAAAAAGGGAATTCAACGTTCTTAAATGTAAAGAAAGATGAGAAAGATTTCTGTAACTGTTCCTCATTTTTCTCAACAATTGAATAAATGAATGAATGAATGAATGAATGAATGAATAAATGAATGAATAAATGAATGAATGAATGAATGACTGAAAGACTGAATGACTGACTGATTGAATGAATGAATGATTAAATTAATGAATGGATGAATGAATGGCTGAGTGACTGAATGAATGAATGAATGAATGAATGTTTGAGTCAATAAATGAATGAATGAATGAATCAATCAATCAATATATATATATAATTAAAATATATGAAACACATAATGTAGATAAACTTGTGAGTTTTAAGTATTTATTAAATTGTACTAAATCGAAGTTATAGATAATTAATGTTTTGTTTATGTTTAATATGTTTAGTTTTCCAATATTTTTTTTTCTTATGTTAACATTTTTTTTTGTGAGTCATTTCGAATTCAGGATGAATTTTTTGGTATCGTGCCAAAATCCACATCTTTTGTATTCTTTGGAGATGATCCGCATTGTAAGAAGATCTTTTGTTGTACTGCGTCCATAAAAACTTCCAATTTTAAGTTTTTTTTTAAATTTTTTGTTAAATTTTTAAAGGAGGTCCTCAAAATAAATTGGTTTCTATGAAAATTGATTTTACTGATTGATGATTGTGGAAAGCTAGCACAGAAATTCCGGCTGAACTAATCATTTCTATATTTTTAAATATTTTGTTTTTGTCGTGACAGAATTATTTCAAATTAGTATCACGATTAGATACGATTAGATACGACAGACATTGCTTAGCAATTTTTTTTATTAATTTAACCCATGCATTTCTACGGAACCATACATTATTGCAATAAGGTAAAACTATCGATAAATATCTTTTTAAGATTATACATTAAAAAGAAAAACAAAAACTAGGTCACTTAAACTTCAATTTTTAACGCTCTTAAGTGACCGTTCAAATCGTACTTTCGCTATTGCAATCAAAATTACTTTCTACGAAAATAAACTTAACCGACCGCTAATAAGCTCCAAACCAATTGTCTTACCGTGAACATGTATGGATGTATGCATGTTTCTATTTACGTACATATGTATGTATTAATGCGGGAAAAAGTCGCATGTCAAATGGGGGTCGGTATGCCCGATTGAGAAAAAATGTCAAGCGGATTTGTATTGAGTCGTTTTCAGTTGTGAGTGAATTTACACCGACAAAGAAACATGTCGGGTATTGCAAAACTAAAAAGTCGTCGGCCTTGACTGAGGGTAATGCTGACAGCAGATACTGGTATGGTAGGTACTATGTATTTGTATGTGGTCTGTTTGTTCATACTTGTGTTTACCCATTTCATGGAGTGCATTGCTGTACGTAGTGTTCATATAGTACATACGAGTATGTAAGTGAACTTATCTAGTGCTAATTGTTTATAATTAATGTTTATAGTGATAATTGCTCAAAGTTTGTTGCACACTTTTAGCAGCATCGTGTGGATCTTGCATTGCATAAACATACATTTGACATGCATCCTAGTCGATTATCATTGAATGTGTAGGTCGTTGATAGGAATGGTATCCAGCTCTCTGAGCGCGGAAGTTTGATATCAGTACGCTGAAATAACCTTGCCTATGGCGATTTCCTTTAACCTATTTTTAGTTATATTCCTTTCGTTTTGAACTTTAAAATTAAAATGAAGCAAATTAAAATATAAATAAATTTCATGTATTTTTATAAAAATAACACTGGGACGAGTCATTGCTTTTAATTATTATTTACAACTCATGGAATTGGCAATTTTTATTATACCCTATCCTAAGTTTGACACATAGTTTGTAACATAGAAAAATATTCGAGATAGACCCTATAAAGTATATATATTCGTGATCAGTATCAATAGCAAAATCGATTCAGCGATGACCGTTCGTCCGTTTGTCCGTATGTCACCGCTTTTTGAACCTTAAATTTTGAGCTAGGAGGATGAAACGTGGTATGTCATCTAAAAGCATATGGCCAAACTAACTCACTTATGAAATTTTATCAAAATCGTTAGAGCCGTTTTTGACAAAATCGAGTTTTATTGAAATCAGCCTTAAGTAAAGCACTCTTAATTTTGAGGGTAGAATAAAAATTCCAATTTCGCCTCTAGGGATTATCCTACAGACCGAAGTTTGAAGCAAATCCGTTCAGCGGTTTGGGCTGCAGTCGAATATACAGACAGACAGCCATACAGACGGAATTGGCTGACTCACTTTTCTGGACTTCTCCATCATAGCAATGTAAAGTTTGATTAAAATTTCGTATTCGAAATTTTTCACGACACCAATACTTGCCCTATAGGTATAGCTGCAAGTAAGAACAAGAAATAACCAGACGTTCTCCTAAGTACTGAAACGAATATAATCTGTAAATTTTATTACGCCAATACGTAAAAATGAGAATCCTATCTTGGCTTATACATACATACATAAGTATGTATATTCTGTAGTTTCAGTTTGTTTTTGATTTTACTTCGGTGCGGTTGGAATAATTTATAAAATACAAATCAAAAGGACAGCCGTAAATAAGTTCATCGACATATGGTGTAAAAATATGTCGCGTCTAAACGATTTCATCGAAAAAATTACCAGACGTTCTCCTAAGTACTGAAACGAATATAATCTGTAAATTTTATTACGCCAATACGTAAAAATGCGAATCCTATCTTGGCTTATATATACATACATAAGTATGTATATTCTGTAGTTTCAGTTTGATTTTGATTTTACTTCGGTGCGGTTGGAATAATTTATAAAATACAAATCAAAAGGACAGCCGTAAATAAGTTCATCGACATATGGTGTAAAAATATGTCGCGTCTAAACGATTTCATCGAAAAAATTACCAGACGTTCTCCTAAGTACTGAAACGAATATAATCTGTAAATTTTATTACGCCAATACGTAAAAATGCGAATCCTATCTTGGCTTATATATACATACATAAGTATGTATATTCTGTAGTGTCAGTTTGATTTTGATTTTACTTCGGTGCGGTTGGAATAATTTATAAAATACAAATCAAAAGGACAGCCGTAAATAAGTTCATCGACATATGGTGTGAAAATATGTCGCGTCTAAACGATTTCATCGAAAAAATTTTAACATAGCACGCAGTACAGTGGATTTTGTTGACGGTTAACACTGAATAGATTCGGCAGCATATGTTAGTCTGATGGACACATCAGTCTTTAAAGGGGCAGTATAGTCCACGCTTCCAAAAAATGGGCGTGGTCATGATGTATGGGTGAATTGTAGAGAATCTGAATGCCTAAATATTTGGTGTTAACAAAATTTTTCGGTTTCATATAATTTAGTGAAATTATTAAAAAGTGGGCGCGGCAGGGGGCGGATTTAAAAAAATTTTACACTTGTACTGTATCTTTTTTCTCAAAAGCCCAGATATGAAATTTCTTCCGCCTAGCTTAAAAAGGCTCAAAAAGTGGTGACGGACGAACGGACATGGCTAAATCGTCTTCGCTATTGATACTGATCACGAATAAACATACAGTGACACAAATAAGTATACAGACCCCCTTAAAAGTGGCCATTTTGGTCTTTTTATTGTACACAGGGAGATTAAAATTATTTGACATATTTCCACACATAAAACATGCACAGATTCATTTTATATTGTTTGTTAAATGTTTAAAGACTGTATAAGATTTTTTTCCTTCAAATGTCTAGAAAGGTGGAAAAGTCATATTTTGGAGGAGTATGTATATTTATTTATGTCACTGTATACACTTTATAGGGTCTATCTCCATTATTTGTGTTACAAACTATGTATCAAACTCAATGTACCCTTAAGATAGGGTATAAAAACGAAAATAGTTTTTTATATACATATTATACATAGCAACAAAAAACTTTTTCAAAAGAAAGTCACATTTAAAATAAAACTCTATTCTCTAATATGAGATAACTACCATTTACAGCGGTTTGCAATTCACTAGATGTTATTGTAAATTGGTTGCTCATTTTTCGCTTTTTCGTGTTTATTTTCGGGAGAGGCCTCTTAAATGTTTTCATGATTTCACAAAAATCGGGGTTCTTAAGAAAACGACCTCAAAATGTGGACGTGGGACTATATAATGTTTAGGTAAATTATTATAGAAGACTTCAATATCTATTAACTTTTCTTTATTTTTTTTTTTTTGATTCGAAGCCAAAATAACGGCGAAAGTTATTTTCTAAAAGTGGGTGTGGCTGTTAAAAAATTTCAAAACTTGATATGCTATATTCTTACGTATGTCATAGGGAGGTAGTGTAGGGTTACGGTTTTATCAAAAGGCACCATAGTAAGGCCATCGCGATCCCTAGAGAACTTTAACGGAGATAAACCTAAGTCATTATGCATTTGAAATACCTACAAAATTCATCTTAGGTCAGCTATGTTGATGATCCTATCGAGAATAATCCTCTTGACCACGCAGATTGGTGGTTTTATACTTCTAATTGTATCACTTTGTCGGAGCTCTGATCCTTTCTTGACAGTAAAAAGTTATCGGTTCTTTCGAAAAAATACAAAACGCTCAACTTCAAACCTCAAAATTAACGGTACTTTACTTAAGCCCGATTTTGATAAAATTTCAGTGGCATACCACGATTTTCTAGAAAAATCACAATTCTATGGGACCCAGAGCCTAGTTTCTCACAACCATTCATGTTGTGCGAGTTATATTTTTTACACGAATAGAAGTGACCTACTGTTTAATGCCATTTCCGAAGGGCAATTCGAGAGGCTTTTTCATGACAATTACACTATCGGATGTTTGTCAGACGTTCGCAAGTGGTGGCACTGTGAAAGAAATTTTAGGTACTGTCTGGGGATTGATCTTCGAACCCCTCGCTCCGTAGTCCAACTCTCTAAGCGCCCACGTGTATATGTACATATAATATATGTATAAACATATTTACAGGAATGTCCATACGCACATACATACATACATATGTACATGTCTTTAGGCGCAATTAAAATTTTGAGTACATCAATGAATAACTCAGAATAATTTCAGGTATATCTTTGAAGAACGCCGCGCCGGATTCGGTCTTTCGCAATTGTCACCAATAATTCTTTATAGGATCAAAAGCTGAACGAGACGATTTTCTATAAAAGTCAACTTATGTATGTAAATACAAATATTTTTGTGAAGTAGAGTGACATAAATTAGTGCGAAATGGGGGATAATGAAATATTATTGAATTAAACAATTATCATAATAATTAGCACAAGTTAGAAGCCTATTAATTTATTTCCGTGTAATTTAATAAATTATGAATATGAAGTCTGGTGTATTCACAGGCTGCTTTTAAATTAGTGATTCATATACAATTTCCTTTAATAGCATTTCTTTAAAATACCTAACCACAAATCCACTTAATGTCGGAATGTCTCGGAAGTGAATGAAGTTTTTATGACTTTTTACGTTGACATGTCAATGCCTCTGAGTTCAATGGACCGCAGTGGTATAACGAACTGTGTATTATTATCATTTACTAACAAGTTTGTGTGAATTTATCGGTTACTGAATTTACTTTGTACATTATAACCACAATACACCTTCTCTTCTTGCTTCTTTTATTTTAACAACGTACCCAATAACTTATTTAGAAATCTTATTCTTGCGTCATTTATTCTTTACTCGCAACTATTCATGTATAAATGCGTGCGTTTTTCTTCATTTCCTCCGTCAGATGCATGTACATACAAATATATATACATATATATATATAACAAAAATCAAAATCATTTTTCCAGTTTTCAATTATAATGGAAAAGATATAATTTTGCAACAAATTAATGTTTTTAAAATTGGTTTCCATCAGTAGAAAATGTTATCAGGGCTGTCGTTATCTTTGCATTCCAGGTATTGGAGTATGTGATCAAATCCAATATTAGTCGAAGTGAAGCGGAAATAACCGAAAGGAAAAAAGATAGATTATATTTATGTATATGTATGTACATATGTAAGTACATATACATAAATTTATATGTATGTATCGATATATCTATGTATGTACTTCCCTATTTTATTTGCTCTGTCATAACTATTGAGCCAAGTGTTTACTACGGTAGTTTTATCTTCTTTTTTTTTTTAAAATCGGAGTAAATAATGCAAAATTATCGATAATTCCGTACAAATACATTAAAACATGTTTTTTTTTCCTTTTAAAATATACCCTTACCCCCGTCTGAGTAATAAAGATTTATTGAACTCTGGAAAGAGGTCTTCATTTGATGCGAATTTCTTATCTCCGTGGAGGCCGACGTGGGTCAGTCCGTCAGACTACTGACCTGGAGGTTCGAAGTTCGAATCCCAGCCAACACCAACAACTTTTTCACGGCCCTACTTCTTGCGAGCGTTTGACAAACATCCATGTATCATATATAATTGTTATGAAGAACATTTCGTATAATTTCACTATTATGATGGCGGAGATATGAACCGGGGCATTGTCGCAGTGAACTTTTTTCTTTGCATTAACTCTGCATAATACGCCCCGGTAATTGTTTTTCCCTTTTCAAATAACCAATTTGTATAAAGGGTTTTTCAATAGGGACATAACAATTTGGTAATTCAATATAAACGCACCCTTAATCCTACCATGATCTGTCAATTTTAAAACGTCAGCCAAGGTTTACATTTTTATCATGAACGAACGAAAATTATTAGAAATTACTACCGAAATTTTGAGTAGGTGGTCGCAAGATAAAAGCGCTTACTCGAATTTTTGGTCGTAATAAAAGTAATAGTGGATACATTCGAGTCAATATATTCACTATTGAATGTTCCTATGCCAGTGAGATAACGCACCAGTTGATGGTGCAATATGCAACACATCTGGTCGAATGGACACTGTAGCACTAAATTTCGGACATACTTTCGTTTATCTGTCTGTCTGTCTGTAGTATATTGGACTGCAGCCTAAACGGCTGAACGGATTTGCTCCAAACTTCATATCTGGGGTCTGTGGGATAATCCCTAGAGGCGAAACTGGAATTTTTATTCTAACCTCAAAATTAAGGGTACTTTACTTAAGGCCAATTTCACTAAAAATGAATTTTCTCGAAAACAGCTCTAACGATTTTGATAATTTCATATGTGAGCTAGTGTAGGCATATGCTATTAGATGGCATACAACGTTTTGCGCGAAAAATGCGTATAGCGGTAACTTTATGAGTTGGCTGTTTATCGGCTATTTTTTCAGTGATAGGGCTTAAAATTAATATCTGAGGTGGGTATGACAAATTCACGGATATGACTTTTCAAAAATTTAGTTTTTCAAAATTTTTACTAGAAATCAAAAAAAACAAATTATTAAAACAAAATTAATAGGCCTCAATTTACCTGAACACCATACATTGCCACGCCCACTTTTTGAGGCCGTTTTTACAAAAAATTAAAACAATTGTGAAATGTCCCAGTTAGCATCAGTTCAATGTTATCAATTCCATCAAAAATACAGACTGCCGAGCCCACTTTATTAGCTCATGTGTATGAAGAAGATTTGAATTTCAGTGCTTATAAGATTGTCAACTTATAGCATTAAGGTGCAAGTACGTACGACCCAGTCGTGCACTTTATTTCATATTACATTCTGGCGGCTTTCTGAACGTGACCGACCACGAGGCGAGACGGCCACAGTAAAAATATAAATTATAATTTAATAAAGTTTACTTTGGATTACTCTCGTGCTTTTAATTAATAGCTCTGGCATTATACACCCAGAGCCACAAATTGGTGACCCCGACGTGTGGTGGATTGACTAGATTATCCCACTTGCTAGATTTTCCATGCTCCGATATAACTGACGGTTTCATGTCGCCCGACTTTATTTAAAAGGCGTTCTTCACTGTCCTTATTTATTTCGAGTAACACTTTCTTTAAATTGTCGTACTTATCTTGGGCGGAAGGATTAACTAACACATCTGCGACTGTTTCCATTGTGTGACTATTAAATGAAGCGACCAAATAATCATATTTTGTGTTGGTAGAAGTAATATTTTTAAGTCTGAATTGGGTTTCGACTTGCAAAAAGAAAAAAATCTGGTCGATTATTCCAGAACGGTGGTATTTTAATGGAAATCGGAGATGTTTGTTGAATATCTAAAACTGGGGGAAAGCTGTAGGGATTAGGATGAAAAATGCAATTCGTTCGTTCAATTACTTGCATATACGGAAAATATGAACATAACCGGAAAAACACATAGTGCTGTCAGAAAATAAGGTACTTATGCATACATATGTCTGCATGTGCTGTCGACCAGAAACCAAGCAACACTGCCGTCTGGAACGAAACCTTAACATTGAGTTAGTTACGGACAAGGGAGTAGCAAAGCGTAATACACTCGAAAAACATAACAAGATTCTAATCATTCCAATGGGGCGGGTTTCCATTATGCGCACTGAGCTAAAATTTTAATTTTATTTTTTTTATCTTCAAATGGCCTATAAAACATTATAAACTTTTTTTTGCAAGGAAATGAAATATGTGGGCGTAACCCGCCCTCAAAGTTTAAAAAAGGCCATGCAAAATTGTACCAAAATCTCCAAAATGCCAAAACAGAATCACTTAATTTTAGTGTTATTGTGTTCTTGCTTTAATTAATAAAAAAAGTTTCATCAAAATCGGTTTAGAATTGGCGGAGGTATGAGGTAATGAAAATACACAAGTTGAACTAGATTAGAAAAGGGTATGTCAACAAATATCAGACAGTTTGGGGTGGGTGGCAGGATTGCACACTTAACGTTATGTAAACCTCACCTTTTTGGTTTTCAGAATAATTGCATAACAAACCTTGGAATAGGTATGGGGGGGGGGGGCATGCTGCTCCTCTGCAACCCCTCTGCTTGAAGTTACTGTAGGCTTTGGAGCAAGTGTGAGATTGGGTATATGCAAGTTCATTTTGTATTGCCTATTTTTAGGCAATTACAAATATAAAATATGGCATATGGCTTCTATGGATTTGATGAAACATTTTTTAACTACCTCATATCTTTGCCTATTCTGAACCGATTTTGATGAAACTTTTTTTTTTTAATTAATTGAAGAAGAGTATCAGTTCCGTTTTGTGGGGATATACACTCAAACCATACCGTACTGGCCAACTGGTTAGCTTATTTAAAGCGTTTTGTAGGAGTTCTTTTAGAGTATTTAGATGCTTTTACTAGACTCCTACACCAACGTCATTAATATAAACCATCATTGTACATCCCTCAGCTTCCAGGATTATCAGGAGACTAATTAACCATCAAATTCCAAAGAAGATGAGATAGGACGCTTCATCAAGAGTAAATTAATCAGATGAATCAAAAAAAAAAATGTTCATTCGATACCTTCCAATTTTTAAGAATCCATGTTTATGGTAGAAGGAGAAGGAGAGGGCCGGCAGATGCCGCTATGCAGTGGTGAAGGTTAATATGTACTCACTACAGCATTATTGGTACAATCAGGAAAAAAGCCAAGATGAAACCTGGAGTTCATCCTCACTCAAAAGGAAATCAATTAAGGAAACGTTCATCTCCATGTCTGACCTAGTGTCTTCATTGACTAGGGATGACTTATTAGGGGACGCGACGGTTGAGAGTCAGCAGTTTTCATAGATGGGAAGGAAAGTGATGCACCAGAGTCCGCGGTATCCAGAGTATCTAATTCAACCTTTTTATATACTTTTTGAGGCATTTGCACCAAATCCATGTCCTATGGGACCTTCAGTCTTCGCCAAAGGAGCAAGATATCTCTGATTGATCACAATAAGCTCGCATCTATAAAGACCTATTTGCTCTTCTAGCTCAGCGACTTTCCAGTTGTGCGTTAAAAGCGATGGGTTGCTAATTTTTATAATGTAGAGGATTTTATCTGCTTTTGGCATATCGTTCTTAGCAACAATTTCGAGCTTTGCACATGGCCATACCTCTCCTAATTTGCCTTTTTGTTATAAATATTATAGGATATCTGACCTTCACCCGCAATCAGATTAACGAGGCCTTCTCATTCATAATACCCAAGGAAACAGCCGAAAGTTTTCATTTTCCACATTTCTAGCGCGATAATAGAACTTTTGAAAAACCACGGCAAAACTTTAAAAGAAAGACCGAAACATTGAAGAAATACTTATAAACTATATTAGAATCGAAGTACGAAGAATCGAAGTATATACATACATGGACTGCTAGTAGCCAACTTCGCACCGTTTCCAACATTAGCACGAGCGATCCAAGTTCAGAGCGGAAAAATTTCGAAGCTCACACTTTGTTTGAGGTTGGACGTGAAAACGAGTATACATTTAATTATTGCGATAAAATTAAAAAATCAGAGAAAACTTGAAGTAAAAATGATGGAAAATTAAGTGCTGTATAATTAATTGCAATTTGTAGTGCAATGCATTTATTTTTAAAGCAATAAAACACATAAATTACAAATTATTATTCAAATTTGGCGACATCTGTTCGAAGGTATGACCGCAACAATTTGAATTTCAGCGGTTGTACTCAGTAAATCAATTCAGCGCCAATAGGTGCCTCTAGTTTTCTATGAAGAATTACAATGTGGAAAGCATTTTTGTTTCGCATTTTTGCCGCTCCGAACTCCGACAGCTAGTTATGTTGGCGCCACTTTTTCCGTAGAGGTTGTAAGAAGCACGATTTCAAAGCAATAAAACATAAATTACAACTTATTATTCAAATTTGGCGACATCTGTTCGAAGGTATGACCGCAACAATTTGAATTTCAGCGGTTGTACTCAGTAAATCAAATCAGCGCCAATAGGTGCCTCTAGTTTTCTATGAAGAATTACAATGTGGAGGGCATTTTTGTTTCGCATTTTTGCCGCTCCGAACTCCGACCGCTAGTTATGTAGGCGCCACTTTTTCCGCAGAGGTTGTAAGAAAATGACGTTTCACTTGCAGTCCATGTATAGTGTGTCAATAATGTATATATATGGTGGGCCATCTGTTGGTTTCTTTTTCAATTATAGGTTACTTTGACAATGACAGTTCTTATGCGATGAAGAAATTATTTTATAATATACATAGTAAAATATAATTACATTTTCATGGAACGAAATGGATCGATTTACGCTGGAACAGCGTTGGAAAATATTAACAAAGTTACTTCCAAATTGGATGCTATGTTGCCGAAACAGTGCAAATTTTGAAAGGAATTTCGGTCGAAATAATGCACCGACTGCAGCTGGTGTACGCAAGTTTTTTATGAAAGTTCGTGAGACTGGTTTCCCGATTGATAGCCGAACATATTTCCGTCTTCGTTTTGTGCGCTCAACGGACAATATTGCAGATGTTGCCGAAAGTGTGCGTCTAAACTTGAGAAATTCAACGCGTCAAAGATCTCAGCAACTGATCATCAGTCGCACTAGCCTGAGGTAGATGTCGCTTACAAGGTCCAAATGACTCACCATGCAAAATTACCACCCGCTTCGTTACCGCCTCTAGTAGCTCGAAATTGGCGACAATTTTGCTTAAAAAATCACCTTTTCAGATGAGGCGCATTTCTATCCGGTTGCTACGTAAACAAGCAAAATTCCCGTATTTGGCGCTCGGAAAATCCAAACGTAGTCGTAGAGAAGAGAACGTAGAGAACGTTCCGGGATCGAAGAGAGTGGAAGGCTGCCGTGACTCAGGCAGAGACTCTTTACGGGTCGGGAGCCCGTTAAGTAAGTAAGTAAGTCGTAGAGAAGTCAATACATAATGAGTGTGACTGTTTGGTGTGGTTTTTTGAGTGGCGGTATAATTGGCCCATTTTTCTTCCAAGACCACAATGAAAGAAACGTTACAGTAAATTGAGGGCGTTACGGAAGCATGATAACCGATTTCTTATGGCCAGGATTTGGACTTGGACGAGCTATGGTTCCAGTAAGATGGGGCTACGTGCTAGATAAACCATCCAACAATCGCTTGGATTGTGATTTTACGCCATTGGACTGTTTTTGTGAAGATCGACGGTATGAGAACAATCCAGAGACGGTTCAGACACTCAAGAACGGTATTGTTCAAGCTATATGTGAAATAAGGGACGAAACTATTGAAAAATTGGGTTGACAGGATGGCCTACTGCCAAGCCAAGTCAGCCGGGCAGTGATTTGAATGAAATGATATTTTATAATTAATCGGAAAGTTTACTCTTTTCAATAAAGCAACAATTGTTTAAAAATACTGAACAGTGTTTTTTTAAATAGCCAACCACTATACAAAGGTTTATTTATTTATAGGTATAGATTTTACCAAAATGAATTCAGGATGAGCTTATAATTTTAAAGGAAAATTCAACTTTGCGTTTAAAAAATATATTTATTATTCAACGTTTACTTCAGATATGCTTCAGAATTGCTTAATTCATAGTTTATTATGTGCATTACTAATATGTTTCCCTGTTCGCAATGAACACCATATGTGGGTCACACGCTAGAAATCGAAAAACAGGTGAACACAAGAACATCGAACTGTTTAGGTATATATAAATCCAAATTTGCCTGACCTATATGTACCTATGTATGTACATATATGCGTTTTTTATACATATTTACGCATATCGGTATTAACCTTCATAAATCAGAAGCAGTTGTTTTGAATGACACTTTAATATGCATATACATACGTACATATATGTATATGTCAATATATTCAAGGGCTGGGAAATTTTTCGTTATGACGCCTTCGAATTTCCAATTTTAATACTAGATTGTAGATTATAATTGCTGAAGTTATTAGAGTGTCGAGAACCGTTTCAGGTATTCACATTTTGATATTTACCGAGTACAAACAGACAACGCACCATATAATTTTGCTGTCGCACGCAACTGTGTGCAATCTAAGTCGTTCCCACCTGCACAATTTGTACACTGCTTAACATTTACTTTTTCATGAATGTCTAAAGAAAATTTTAATTATAAATTCTATCAATATGACGAAGCTTCTCTGAGTTTAAGAAGTTGATAAATAAATAATTGAAATACGTATTCTATAAGTATTTCGTATTGTTTAAGACTTAAAATTATTCAAGGCCAGATAATTGTAAAGAAACACGAACTAGAAATCTGAATGTCATTGAATGTTGTTGACTTAGCGAATATGACCAGGTGGATAACCTGTTCTATACAAACTTATGGGCATATAGTGACGTTATAATGTTGTGGATTTGTTGTTGAAATGTAATTTACTTACTTTGAAATTTTATTCTTGTTATCGATGGGCTAGTTATTGAATTTCAGTTTACTTGTTACTTTTAACAGGTTAAAAAAAATAAATTTTTAACTTGCATCTGCGTTTATGTACATATATACCTACAGGGCAAGTATTGGTTTCGTGAAAAATTCCGAACACGAGAAATCAAACTCAGCGGGTTTCCTACTTCTCTCTTTGGCAATTTGGCTCTTTGGTTTTGGGCTCTCGAAGGTCTCTTTTTAGGACTCGATTGTTGTCTCGCATCATCATATCATAATGTTATCATCCCATTTACCACTGGTGACTTATGATGTGGTCTCTGCCGGCTCTTGGGTATATCGATCGATACAAGTGTATGAGCCCCAAAAAAGTAGTAAAACAAAGTTAAAAACTAGCAACCGCTTACAAACAAATAAAAAAAAACAAATTTGTTTGATTTCTTGGGTTTATATACCCACCCGTGATTTGTATATATGCAGGTTGGGCGCTCTGTTGGTTTCTATTTGAATTATGTTATTTTGACACTGACAGCTCTTATGTGCTCAAAAAATTGACAGAAGCTAAGTATTGTATTTTTTACAGTACGAAATGGATCGCATTACGCTTGAACAACATTGGGAAACATTGCTAAGTTACTTCCAAAGTGGATGCTGTGTTGACGAAACAGTGCGAATTTTGAAACGAAATTTCGGTCAAAATAATGAACCATCTCCAGCTAGGTTACGCAAGTGTGTGATAAAAGTTCGTGAGACTGGTTTACTGATTGATAACGGAACATATTCCCGTGTTCGTCCTGTGCGCTCAACGGAGAATATTGGAACTTTTTGCAAGTTTTTGGAGTGGGGCATAATTGGCCCATTTTTTTTTCTAAGACCACAATGCAATGCAAGAAACGTTACAGTCAACGGAGAGCAATACCGCGGTACGATAACCGATTTTTTACTACCAGAAATTGAGGATTTGGACTTGGGTGAGCTATGGTTCGATCAAGATGGGGCTATGTGCTACATACATAAGCCGTCCAACAATCGATATATTGCGTACTAAGTTCAATAATCGTGTAATCAATCGTTTTGGTGGTGTTGCGTGCCCGGCACGGAGCTGCGATTTGACGCCTTTGGACTTTTTTTTTGTGGTGTGCCATTAAAGATCGATGCTATGCGAACAAACCAGAGACGATTCAGCGGACACACAAGAACAATATTAGTCAAGCTATTCATGAAATAGGGACCGAAATCATCGAAAATATATTGAAAAATTGGATTGACAGGATGGCCTACTGCCAAGCCAAGTCAGCCGAGGCAGTCATTTGAATGAAATAATATTTTATAATTAATCGGAACATTATTCTTTTCAGTAAAGTAACAATCATTGAAAAATATTGAACAGTGTTTTTTATTAGCCTTTTTAAAGAGAAACCAACAGATGGCTCAATACATCCATTTGCAAGTACATACTTATAAATGTCTTAACCACAGATTTAAGTGGCGTTTTTAATAAATGTTTACTTTTATTATTTGAGTTCCCGCTCGTTTCGAGGAGAAAAATTAAGTCTCGACTGGTTGAACTTTGGCAGAGGAGCTTCAACGACGAACTATACAAGCTGTAGAGCGAAATCGACCTAGTTAAAAACATTCTCCGAATCAATCGTCTGAGTGCGTCTTACAAACAGCCGAATAATCTTCTTAAAAAAATAAACTTCTAACAGGACATTAAACAATAAACCTCTTCTGTGCATGTGAAGAAGATTATAAATCACGCATCGACCTTCCGCGCCAAATATTTTTATTTGTTATCTGAGATGGTTATGACGTGTAGAGCAAATGAACATCAGCTCTCTGGTCCGCATAAGACGTGACTAAGCAAAATAAATGTCAATTATTGCCAAGCTGTCGGTATCCACTTAGCAAATACGTACAATGTATGCAAAATATTATTGCATCGTAATGTTTGGTGCAATAATATATGTTTATAATTAGTTTGATATAACCACTGGATTTTTAACACTAGACAAGTTCCTCACAACCTGTTTTTATAGTGTCTTCACAATATTTGTTTTTACTATTTAAAGTTTTTTATTTAAAATATAGAAAATTTGTTTTACGCGTATCTTTAACAACTAAGCGATGAAATCAATGGATTTTTCACATGTTTTCTTTGCTAACGTGATGGAATTCCATTCAAAATTCCATTATTTTGTTACATATGAGCATGTGAACTTGTTTACTGACCCTGACATCTACGTCGAATAAGCATTAAGTGCTTAGCTAACCTAGATAATATAAAATAATGTACATTTGTCTACCATTCCAACAGGGGAAAATTGTGTATGTGTAGTTACTAGTTATACAACAAGGATAGGTCATTATCTCTTGTTTGTAGTAGAAGACACATGCTCTTGCATGCAAGGAAGGTCTTTCATAGTAACCACACAACTTTTATTAAGGGAAAATCCTCGCATGTTAAGGGAGTGTCAAAAGCTTGTCAGTTTCAGAGTAACTTTTTTTATATTGAACCATTACCAACCGTAAGGTTGGGCACGGTCTTGCTGCCCATTAAGTTCACTCACCAAACATATTGATTTAATAAAACAACAATGAGTTTGTAATTGGGTAATTACAAATTTTATGATTGATTTTATTCCTTGGTGTTTTACTCTAGTCGATTACTTACCTGTGGGTGAAAGAGTGGGCTGTTAGGGTGAGCACGAAGCAATGAATGGTTTTCTTGAGTCAAGGAATTCCTTTGACCAATTTTTAAATAATTAAGAACTGTGGCACACCAATAATGGTGGTTTCCCCTTTGAACGTATATCAGGCTATCAGTAATGAGGAAATTTATGCAGGTAATTGGGGGAAGAAGCTAGAAATTGTTATGTCGGTCCATACTTTCAATGGTTATTGGCTAAATAATTATAAATAGTAATTTTCTCTAATAGGTCAAGTGGTAGAAGTTGAGCAACCCCTTATTATTACAGAGACTTTTGAGAAATTGCATTATAGAATCTAGAATTTATTGCGAGTACAAATTTGTTATTATTTGTTATAACAAGATTTGTTATCAGTCTAAGGTTGCTATTTATGTTCATACATACATATACAGTGTATATATGTATATACATATGTCTCTACATGTTAAAAAAATTCCATATATATATGTATATCTGTACATGAGGGTATATCAAAAGATTATACCCACTCTTGAATGTATAATGTGTAAAATATTAGTACAGATACAAGGTGGCGCAAAATTAATCACCCTATCGGAAGATGTTATAATTTTTGCAAATGGCGTCGTACGTCAATCATATCTGACATTTGTGAACTAGACAGCTGCAGTATACAAACAGACAAGCAATGGAGCGATTCAACCATCCCAGACTTCTTTCTTTGGGGCTAATTGAAGTCGCGGGTTTATGCCAACAAGCCTCAGACAATTGCAGCCCTTAAGGAGAATATTCGAATGGAATGGACGGTTATCACCGGAAATCTTGCGGAAAGTCATGGAATATGCGTTGATACACAGCACAACTGTGTATCAACACTGGCGGCAGCCACTTGGCGGATATTATCTTTTCCACTTAACAGAAAAAATTTTAAAGGTCCAAATAAAGATTTCCATCACTCAAAATCATTTTTTTATTTAGTAAAAAACTAATTCAAAAACAAAATTGGATGATTAATTTTGCGCCACCTTGTTTTCTTATAAAGGGTGTCCCATAATTCTCGCAAAATGTAATTTTGATAGAAAATACAGATTTTTAATTAGAAAGCTTAAATATTTTATTGATTCAGAGAGTATACAGATTGGGGTTTGCTGGCAAGTACTCTTTTATTGAAATTTTCTATGACCGTTTCGCATAAATGTGGCTGAATTTCATTAATACACTTCTCAATTTCCTCTTTCAAGGCCTTGCTGGTCGTGGGCTTGTTTGCATAGACCTTCGAATTCAAAAAACACCAATGAAACCCCAATGGTTGGCCAATTCTGATCGCAAAAACGGCCGATTACACGATTAGGAAATGAGTCATGCGGTAATTGAATTGTTTATCTGGCTGTATGGCATGTCGCACCGTCTTCTTGAAACCACATGTTGGTCACATCCATATCTTGTATTTTAGGCACTAAAAACTGGGTTATCATGTCACGATAACGAACACCATTAATTGTTACTGCCTGACCAGCCGCATTTTCGAAGAAGAATGGTCCGATAATGCCTCCAGGCAAAAATCCGCACTAAACAGTCACGCGTTGTAGATGCATTTGTTTCTCAACAATTACTCGTGGGTTTTCTGAACCCCAAATTAACGAAGCCATCAAGATGAAAATGAGCTCCATCACTGAAGATGATGTTGTTCGAAAAATCAGCGTCCACTTGTTGTTCCAAAATCCATTCAACGAACTCTTCGCGCTGCATGGTCAATAGTCTTCAGTTCTTGAGTATAGCGCTCCATTTTTACTAACCCCGAAATGTCAGCTGTCACATTGTTACCTTTTTTTCGTTGGCATCACTGTACTATTAAATGGCGCAAAATTCAAATTTTACGTGAATTATGGTACACCCTTTATAAAAAGGACGGATATAAGAAAGATGTTTTCTTTTATGAGGAACACGGATACCACAAAGAAAATTTGTTTTAAATAATACAAAAGCATTTACAACAAGATCTTTTAGGATTGGTAGACACCTTGGGTCGTATGCATATAACCGAAGTACTTTCTAGTAGTAAAAGTTTATAAATAGTAAATACTAGTACTACTACTAAAAGCTAAGATGTACTCGTATAGTGTTTACTTCCTTTGGTATGCAATTTAGTTTAAACTTGCTACGTTTGGAACAGGGCCGGAAAGTCCTCCTGCTTCTCTTCGTCACTGTAACTCCTGCATAACTAAAATGCTATCGACAGCACACTTAGACCAGCGATAGGTTCATTGTGATACCACCTGTAAAGTGTATTAGTAAATGTAAATGAATTAGGAAGAGGTTCAATAATACTAAGCTGTTAAGAAGAAAGAATACTTGACAAAACCGAGAAACAATAAAGTTCGAAGAATGGGACGTTATTTTTCTAGAGCATTCCTGATGCGTATTAGTTTATGAAGCTAGTTATTATACTTTTACTAACGATGATGCGTGTGATGTATCCGTTGGGGCAGATCATTCCACTCGGGTACAAACTGAAAAGGAAGTTTATATATTCAGTGCCGTAGATGAAAGAAAAGAGTTAGTGTGAAATACCTCGCACCATGTAAACTTTTTTTTGAAATAACCAGGTGATTTAGCCATCTCGGTAAATACAGCGACCCGATAGTATCAAAACGAGACTCATGATATTAATCCTTCTGCACTGTAGCTGTAAAACTCCAGACGTAAAGCAGAAAACTTCCTATGTATGTACAACTAGGGTATTGTCTAGTTGCTATTCACCAACTTTGAGAAACCTAAGTAATTACAACAGAAAATAAGTTTTTACTATTTTTAGTGCATGCTATATAAAGTACTTACTGTAAATATATGCATATGAAAGTAAGTAATAACTTAGAAATTATGTAACTAGTTAAAGTATCTACTAGTTTTTGCACATATCCATTATATGTACCGCTTATTTGTATCACAAAAAGGTCATAACATAATAAAACAAAACAAAACAATTCTTATATGTATCAGTATATTTCTTATAAACGTTTTCCTTATATCAGATTAATTTAACACATAACGAAATAGGAAAGCGCATAGTATTTTAAAATGTGTCTTAAGTTAGATTAAAGTGGCTGTCAGCTATCACCAGCACACTTAGACCAGAAATAGGTCCGTTGTGATACCGCCTGGATATATGAAGTAAAAAGCTCCCAAGTGATGTTTTCTTCTGTAAGAGAGAGCAGGGTTCATTTCAATACGCGTAGTTGTATCCTCTCCTTATGTTTATATCCCTATTTATTCAAAAAAGTTTTTCATCTTAAGTTCGAAAATTCATTATACATATACAAATAAAATAATTGTCGTCGGTTTTTTTGCTCTCCTGAAAAACTGTGAAAACAGACTTAAGATAGTTTACCTTTTCAGCAAAGATTTTATGTAAAAATCTTGGAGTCCAAACAAATGACAAGTATAAAACTAAGTAAAAATATTTAAATGACTTGTTTTGTGGTAGAGTTTATTGGATGCCCAGTATTTTCTCATAAATCGGCCTCCTTCTATACTGCATCAATTGTTTGATGATGCTTTTTTACTTCCCGTCCAGCTTACAGCAAAGTACAGCAGAACTGACAGGATTAGTATTCTGTAGAGCATGTTCACTTTCGAGAAAGTTTCCTATTCCTTATAGAGTTTCCTTGGCCGAGGCCAAATCCTTCGCAAACAGGTTATGCGGTTGACGATGTCTAAGTCATTTGCGTAATCCGGCAACTTGATGGGTTTGTTAAATACTGTGCCTTACATACTGTTCCTGTGTTGAAACTCGGCCCTATGCACTATCTAACCAACATGACATTCACGAAGTTCCATGATCTTCTTGCAAATCTGATACACTTTGGAAACTACTATACATTACATCCCGGGTTTTTCAGTCTTAATACGTTCGCTGCCGTGTGCACCACCGGTAGTCACACTTTGTAATCCCTAAGAAGCCGTGTGCACTACCGGCGGTCACAAGTTGAGTTTTTTTGAATGAATATTTTCTGAAGGGGCTGTTGTTATTTATTTGTTTTTACTTTTATTTCAATCAATATCTACCAGTCATTTGACAGACAGACAACAGTCAATTGGTTTGATCAATACGCTCTACTAAACCATCGCCATATTTGAAAAACAACGTAGGTAGCCATCAGGTCTGGCGTTTTTTTTTTTGTCAGATTCTTTATAGATGCACCAATTGCCCATTTAGTAATTGCTGCATTGCTGCATATTGTGCTGAAATACAACTACATTTTCTTGTGTTATCTTCACAGTTTCAAAGAGCTTTCGTTTCGGTATCGAATCCAGCTGTTAGTTGCTTTACCTGATTAGCTTACCAGAACAGATTCGATAAAGCTATTAAAATTAATGTAATCGTATTAAGAACGCGAAACATGTTATAAATCCATAATATGTAGTGAGAACTTAAAGCAATGCTTACTAAAAGAAAAATATTTTCAATAAATTACTATGTTTTTTTTTTTTTTAAAGACTACGTAACGTAATATATTTTTTTTAATTTGTATTGTTCCAGGGAAACTGAAAGGTACAAGAAAATCAAGTGGCAGGATGTACGAGTAGGTGACATTGTTCATTTATCTAACAATGAAACAGTACCGGCAGATATTTTGCTTCTTAGAACGAGTAACTCACATGGCGTTTGTTACATTGATACATGCGACTTGGATGGTGAAACCAATTTAAAAAGACGAGAGGTTAGTTCGTATTTTATTCCAAAAG
Organism: Xylota sylvarum; assembly: GCA_905220385.1. Lineage (NCBI taxonomy): Eukaryota > Metazoa > Arthropoda > Insecta > Diptera > Syrphidae > Xylota > Xylota sylvarum. The sequence continues at coordinate 61,000,378 of LR999957.1, read as the reverse complement.
CCATTAACCGGCTATTATTTTCATAATTACATATGTATTTCATAAAGTTGAAGATGCTTTTTGTATTTTTTCTGTTGCTACATATTTCGTGAAATTTTTAATAAACAGTAATTTTGTATATTTATCGAAAGTTAAATTTCGATTTGTAACGCCATTACTGATCTGCTTATTGTTAGCAGTTGATATACAAAAATGGGGAAAATTTCGCACAAGTTAATGACGATTTTTATACCCTATACTAAGGGTATAGTTTGAAACATAGTTTGGAACGAAGAAAAATAATCGAGATGGACCCTATAAAGTATGTATGTATATATATATATACATATTTATATTCGGGATCAGTATCAATAGCTAAATCGATTGAGCGATGGCCGTCCGTATGTCACCGCTTTTAGGTCCTTAAATTTTGAACTAGGGGGATTAAATTTTATATCTAGTGTAAAAAGTTTTGAAATCTGTCCACTTTTTCATAACTTCGCTAAATTATATGAAACCGAAAAATTTTATTAAGGCCAAATATTTAGGCATTAAGATTCTTTACAATTCACCCATACATCAGTTTTGACTACGCTCACTTTTTGGGTGCGTTTTAATAAAAACCTGACTTTTATGAAATTTTACATCCTCAAACGTTCAAAGTTATTGTCGTAGTTCAGTACAAAATGCAGCATGGCCACGCCCTACATAGGAAGGAGGATAGGATATCATACGATACGTTTCAGATGGATTGTAGCTTTTCAATCGTTTTTAGTGTTGAACCACATTAGCAAAAACATACAGAACAGCTACAATCCGTCTGGAACGGATGGTATAATACTGTATATTTCTTCACTACTAAAGTGGGCGTGGCATACTACATTTTCTTATTGAATTACTACGATAACTTTCCAGCTATCACCAGCACATTTTGACCAGTAATAGGTCCGTTGTAATACCATCTGGATCATATAATCAGCCATACCTACTCGTGAAACTAATTTAATCTTCTAATGACGCGCATAATGTCGGTGTTAATATGAATAATAAAATAGATGAATTGAAAGTAAAGTGTTTTTAGTGGAGAATAATTTTGTCCTACTTTTCATCCCTGTAGGTTTTGCAAAAATCGTTTGAATGCTCACCAAGCCTCGTTCCCCTAATATCCACCTTTCTCGAAAACATTCAGCTTTAATTGCCCCGGCACCCAACAAAGATGAATATCAAACTGCTCTGCCATCTCTAAGGGAGACGAATGGCAATCCAAAACAACTTTCGACTTATATCTGTAGGGGATATCACATTTTAGGCAAGATAAAACCCCTTTAATTGTCATTAATTCCACCTGGAAAACGCTACAATTTTTTGAAAGACGAACGGAGAGACTGAGATTAAATCTATCAGACAAAACACCTCCACCTACCCCGTCGTAAGTTCTTGATTCGTCGGGTCAGTATAGAAGTGAATCGACTTGTCTTCCACAAAAACTTGTTTCTCCCAAAATGGAAGGCCGGAAGTTTTTGTCAAAACTTAACTTGGTTAATGTTTTCGGAAACTATAGATAGACCCAGTAAAGTATATACGTACATAGATATATTCGTCAAAAAAAAAAAGAAAATATATTCGTCATCAGTATCAATATCGAAGACGATTTAGCTATGTCCGTCCGTCCGCCTTAAATTTTTAGCCAGGAGAACGAATAATATTTGATATCAGTATCAATAGCGAAGACAATTTAGCTATGTCTGTCCGTCCGCCTTAAATTTTTAGCCAGGAGGACGAATAATATTTGATATCGGAGCTTTTGAGAAGGAGAAGCAGTACAAGTGTAAAAATTTTTGAAATCCGGTTCCTACCACGCCCACTTTGTCATAACGCACTATTTTATATGAAATCGAAAAACTAAATATTTAGATATTCCAATTGTCTACAATTCATCTGTCCATCACATGTGGCCAGGCCCACTTTTTGGGGACATTTTGATTAAATATCGATTTCCATGATATTTTGCATGGAAATTACTCAAACGTTCGATCTTATCGTTATAATTCAATAAAGTAATGTAGTATGGCCTCGCGCACTTTATAAGGGCTGTATAAGATGGAGGATTTCTGTATGTTTTCTGTTTGCTATTTGTTTTCTGAATACACTTACCTTTGTTTTTGGAAGAAAAGGTTTAAGTGATAGACAATTTTAAACAAAATAATTTTACCGTCGTTATCTAGCATAGTATGTACATATGTATGTGTGTATGTACATAAATATACATATGTACGTATATGTATACATATGTAGTTAGGTATATCCATACATATGTACGTGCAAATATATATACATATTAGGTTAATTAATCTATGATTTTATTTATCATACTACGATGCCTACGCCTATATATGCATGTTTTTTATAGGTGGTTCGAGGCTTTACAGATAAGCAATTAGTTTTTACTCCGAGCAAATTTATTAGCCGTATAGAAGCAGATGCACCAACAACAAAACTGTATCGATTTCATGGTGCGCTGATTCATCCATCTGGAGAAAGAGTTCCGATAGCCACCGAAAGTCTTTTACTCCGCGAAAGCAGATTAAAGGTATGTGAACGTTTCTTAACTGTCAACTGTATGCTTTTTATATTTTTTCTTGGACTCCAGAACACAGACTTCATCGAAGGTTTTGTTGTTTATGCTGGTCACGAAACTAAATCCATGCTAAACAACAGCGGTCCAAGGTACAAGCGATCTCAAGTAGAACAGCAAATGAACATTGATGTGATATGGTAAGTAGCGCAAGTGCGTACTTCTACAGTGCACATAGCCAATAACAATTACCAAACGGTGTTGGGCACATAAGTTTCTTCTCATGGGCATCGTGTTTCATTTTATACACTTTACAGGTGTGTGATTATTTTACTGATTTTGTGTGTAATCGGTGCTGTGGGATGCAAAATGTGGCTTAGTTCATTCAATACTTTTCCCGTACCTTATCTGCCATTTGAAGTCGACCCAGACTACGAAGGTCTCTTAACATTTTGGACTTACATCATAATACTACAGGTTATGATACCTCTCTCGCTATATGTGACAATTGAACTCTGCAAAATACTTCAAGTCTATCATATACACAACAATATTGATCTTTTTGATCATGACACTAATAAAAAGACTGAATGTCGCGCCATGAATATCACTGAAGAACTCGGACAGGTGCAACATATCTTTTCGGATAAAACGGGAACATTGACAGAAAATAAAATGCTTTTTCGACGATGCACTGTTAACGGCAACGATTATAACCACCCTGCATCAGAATTGGAAAAACGTTATTCTAAGCCAGGTTCTCCGGCACCTCCAATTGTAGCAAATTGCACTTTGGTCAATGATATGGCGCAATTGATTTCAGGCCAGTATTTCTCACAGAATGCGCAGCGTGTGCAGGAGTTTCTTTTAGTGCTGGCTATATGTAATACAGTTATTGTAAGTGCGGGACCTCATCGTGACATGATGAATGCCAGTGGTGTTATAGAAGTACAACAGCAGCAAGAGAATGCTTCATCGACTCCGAAAATGGTCGAAACTTCAACACGCGCCATTGCAACTAGTAGCACAACATTGCCAAATGGTGGGCCATCAGCGATCTCTGGCGATCGTTACACAAGGCTTACTGAATCTCGATCGATTACACCATCACCGCCACCGAATTTAACATTTATATTGCCAACACAAAATCATATACCCTCTCTGTCCCCAATAAGTAGTTCAGCTGAATCGACACCAACATCCGAAAGTCCCCCAATGAAAATGAAATCTATTTCGAATTGTGTGTCTCCAACGGGTCGAGCTAAAGCAGTGATCAATGCAAAACTCAATAGTCTTACTTCATTCCTAAATACGAAAACTCCAGTGAAACGGCTCACCAATAAATTGAAGTAATTGCAATGCTGACTATCAGAGTTCTAAAATATTAACATTGTTCTTTTTTCATTCTAGACAACCAAAAATTCAATCCGATTTACATTTGAACGATGGACGTCCGCTATATGAGGCTGAGAGTCCTGATGAATTAGCCTTAGTCAATGCAGCTTACAGCTATGATTGTTGTTTAATTAATCGCAGTCCAAATCACATATTAGTCAACGTTCCAGGGACAGGAGTTGTAGAATATGAAGTTTTGAAAATTCTTCCCTTCGACTCAAGTAGAAAGTGTATGTCAATCGTAGTTCGACGTACTGGCACACAGGAGATCATCCTGTATTCCAAAGGTGCTGATAGCACACTCCTGCCTGCACTAGTGCCATGTTCACAGCATTCATCTGAAGGTAAAAAAGGTGAAACTATGATATTTTGTGTAACTCGTGCTTTTTAGGTATGTTAAGGGAAAAAACGCAACAACAACTTGACACATATGCGCGGCAAGGTTTGAGGATTCTTGTAATGGCGAAAAGAAATCTAAATGCAACTGAATACACTGACTGGTGGGCGAGGCATCAAGAAATTGAAATGTCATTGGAGAATCGCGAACGACGGCTTCGCGAATCATTCGCGAAGTTAGAAAGTAATTTGACATTGCTGGGGGCTACTGGAATTGAGGATCGATTACAAGATGGTGTTCCCGAGGCAATAGCATCACTCTTATCCGCAGGTTTGAAATATATTTCAATTTATTTTGCTTATCGCATTATGGTTAAATAACATATTATATTTGTACACTTTTAAGGAATTGCAATATGGGTTTTAACTGGTGATAAGCCGGAAACAGCGATAAACGTGGCATATTCTGCAAAACTCTTTAGTTCACAAATGGAAGTTATAAGGTATTCTTTTCCTAATCCTCGTCCCATCCTTAAAAGAATTACGTTGTCTACCATTGTGTGTAGAATTCTACACATATGGGATTTTAGTGTTAGTGAATTTAGTTTTTTTTTTTTTTTAATTAAAATGAACAAAAAATTTTTTTTTTATAATTTTATTCTAAAGAAACATGTAAAAATAAATACAAAATAATTTTTCTTGAAAGCATTTTATACAAACATTTCAAGCAGTTTGTGTGCAAAACATAAAATTGTTTCATATGTATATGTACACTCGATACTCGATTAAGCGGCTGATCGAAAATCCCAGTTAATAGATTTTTCTCCGTATTTAGAATAAAAAACTCTTAATTTTTTAATTCGATCACTTTTTTATGTTTTTACTTAATACAACACAAACAATTATAAAATCCATCAATAAATAAAAATTTGTTCAATAATAGAGTTTATACAAAAATAATGTGGAATGGAAAATGAGATTCAAAAATATAAACGTTTTTGTTTCTATTACGGATAATAGAGTTAATGCCGGTTAATAGAGTTATTACTGGAGAATAAATTCCGGTTAATATAGTGTCCCGGTTCAAAGTCTCGGTTAATTGGCGGACATAGCGTGATATCCTGCTCTGCCTTTTATTTGTAGGGGAACCCTTCTTGATTGTATTAGTGGATGTGATAAGTAGCATTCTCTAAAGATTGTGGTGTACTTCCTCCTGAAACAGTTGTAAGCAAAGTTGCTGATGATCCCGATCTTAGTTTATCACTTCTAGGTGGCATCTATGGTTTTGCAAGTGAAAATCCAAGTCCACGTAGAAAATCCCTTTGTATTGTTGTTTTTTTTTTGTGTTGTTTGCCAATTCGGATTCACTTCTTGTAAAATAATGAATGAATTTCAATTTAGCTGTAGCAATGAAATCATTTTCTCAACTGTATCTACACCTCGTATATCGAATGAAAACAAAAATCATTAGAGGAGTTGAAATTTGAAGAGGCAGTGTATATGAACAAACCCTTTGTTTTATTGTAATGCATACTTTATAATTGATGATAACTTTTTTTACCAGTATCTAATTTCAATAGAGTTATGTATTGTACTTTTCAATACCGTACATTTATTTTGTCTTACAATGTACAAAGCAGGTACTGTAAATTAAAAAAAAATATAAATTGATACAATGGTTTTTTTTTTCATTCACGAAGCTTTGGTGGAATCCTTTTTATTTTTTCTCACAGTGCCAACCATTGTAATGTCTTTTGACAACAATTTTTGACCAAGATCATACGAAGAAAAAAGTTATGCATTGTTATGTTATGACCAAAACGAGACCAAAACAACACTTTCGCCATGTCTTTTTGGCACCAATCGATTTTCCCAAATATGGTTGAATTTTTCAAACATAACATGTATAGAACATACCAGCCAGACCAGAATTTTAATCCATATTTTACTGGTTTTACTTTTTATTTTTACGGATATAAGTCATCGTTATAACCAACATTTTCTTCTGGCACAAATTCGTCATCGCTGTCTCCAGAAATATCACTATTATCACAATCATCACCGTCATTTTCATTCAAAAATGCTTCCATTTCTTCAACTGTAAGATATGTATCTTGGTCTAGACAAAGTTTTTTTTTATTATTATTAAGTTCACAATATATGTATACGCATAATGTTCACTTGCGAAAAGACTAAATTCAAATGACATTTTATATGAAAAGCACTATTTATCCATACGTGGAGAAATTTACACAAGAAGGTAGACAACGTAATTTTAGCATTAAGAACCGTTATAATTTTTTTTCTGTAAAATAAGGGTTTGAATAAAGTCCAACAATTTCGGAATTTATCAATTATTGGTTTTTGAGAAAAATAAGAAAAGAGGTTGTATTTATGTAGTTTTCTACACAAGGGTGGGATTAAGGTTTATCCCAAAAATAATAAAAGTTTAATACATTTTTTGTTTTAGGCTCACTGCGCGATCAAGGGACGCAGCTGAATCGGCAATTTCGTTTTACCTCTCTGAGATAGAAACAGCAAGGGCAAATAACTATGAGATGAATATGCGGTTAAAACCCCGAGCTCTAGTAGTTGATGGGAAGACTTTAACGTTTATTTTGGATCTAAGGTATTACGAACGAAACAAATAAATCTATTTTGTTGCACAAAGTATGTTTAATGTAAAGGAATGAATGTAAAATTATTGTTTAATATTTTCATATATGTAAATATTTTTTTTGAATTACATACCTACACCAATTAATGTATTTATGTGTATTAATGTTTTAGGTCAAATTTAACGAGGCCCTTCCTGAAACTTGCGAAGAACTGTGCATCAGTCTTGTGCTGCAGATCAACACCATTGCAAAAGGCGTTTCTTGTAAAAGTTGTAAAAGAAGAGTTACATATCTGCACATTGGCTATTGGGGATGGCGCTAATGATGTATCGATGATCCAAGTATGAACTTAACTTTAAATTGATTTGAAAACAAAATAACATTTTTTTTTTTTTTTTATAATTCACGCGCGCTCAAGGGCTTATTACTACCCTTTTAATGTCAAGACACAGCGCGGGCGTTAGGGAAATTAGGAAGAGATGATAGGAGATACCGATGGACATTGGTTTTAAATGTTTGTGGATTATACTGTGAGGGAAAAATAGAGCTTGGTAAAGCATTCCACATTCGTGTTGTACGGTTTATGAAAGAATCTCTATACTTGACGGTACGTCCGAAAATAGGCTTGAGGGTATACTGATGAGCATTCAAAGCGTGTCGGGTATTGCGAGAAAATTGATGAAGGGACGGAATGCAACTGGCTATTTCGCTGGAGCACTGTTTGTGAAAAAAGCGATACAATTGAATCCCACATGAGGTCTACTTATAGGTACATATATATGAATTATCAATTCATAGTATCAAAAAACTACCTGTAGATCAGCGAAGACAATACTCAAATAAAGTCCACAGCTGGGTTGTACGTTCTTGAACCATGCTTGAAAGCATGCTGTAGGTTTACAAATTATTCAGAATTGAAGTTTTAGTAAAATAGTTAAAACAGTTAAAATAGTCAATACATAGTCTGAAACGATAGTTATTAAATTCCACGGATTTTCTCGTACATGAGGCCTAGTAAATTGCTTTTAATGGATGTTATCCCTATAGTGCATGGTGATTCATTTATGAATCGTTACAGTTTTTTAACGAAATTTACTGAATTCTAATGACTAAAATAGTCCGTATGAAAAAGTTTTCTGATTTTGATTCCTGGAAGTATTCCCTTGAATACAGGATTATTTGCAAATTCCGAACATACATATTCCTTTTCATTTTGTGGCGCTAAACTGCCACTCACGTGTTTTTTACTAAGTGAAAAATAAAAAATCATGCACTAGAGGGTTATGCAAAACTGTTGTTTTGTTTTTAAAACCCCTCAAAAATATGAGTGAACTATGAGTACATATATTATGTGGATGACATAGCTCAAGTGGTTAGCGTTCGAGGTTTGATCCCAATACAACACCTACAATTTCTTTCACGGCCCCACCTTTCGCGAGCGTCTGACAAACATACGAGAGTATAACAGCCATGAAAAGCTTCTCAAATAAAAAAAAAAAACTCTTCCCTTCGTGTTAAAAATATAACACGAACAACACGAATGGTTGTGAGAAGCTGACCCTGAGTCCCATAGACCTTTCGCGCCAAATATTTGTTTTGTTGTTTGTTTTTGAATTAAACAGAATTTTATCGCTCGATTATTTCTGTATGTTACAAAAGATGTGTAGGTACATATGTAGTTAGGTAGTGTAGGCACTAGGCACCATAATGGGCCCACCGCGATCCCTAGACAACTACTTCGGTAACAAACCTAAACCTAAACCATCTCTTCCATGCATCTGATCTCTCTACAAAATTTTAATATTTCATAAATTTGGTTCGCAGATCCAACTTTCTCCAAGTTGTCGAAGAAGTACTCCGAGCTACTCTACTAAATCCGCAGCTTTGAGCACAGCTAGAAGCTCTGCTTGGAACACACTGCATGTGTCTGGAAGTCTCAGAGCCACTTGCAGGTTTGTGTCTCTGGAGTATATACCTGAACATATACCCTCACTGGTTTTGGTTTTGTTGAGAGATTGGTATACGACTTTCCTATACCAATCCTCCCTTTCCGGGTATATTATTTCATACGGTGCACCGTATGCTACAACGCGGTGTATCGAAGTCGAGGGTACCGAGGATGTCATCCAATTCATTAGCGATATCGAGAAGAGATTTCCTAAGAATGGAGCTATGTCCCTCATTGTTGGACTTGAAGAGCCTTATAAGCCTTGTATTGTATAGTCTTTCGTATATGTTAAGTATCCAGTCTAGTTTCCTATCCAGTACAATGCTAAGATATTTTGAGCGATCCGAAAGGGACAAATCTATACCATTCAGCTTCGGCATTTTGAAGGGTGGTATTTTGTATTTCCTGCTGAACACTGCCAGATCTATTTTGTCCGGATCGACGTGAAGTCCACAATCTCTAGCCCATTTCCCAAGACCGTTAAGAGCTGATTCCAACATTTGACTTAATATGTGTAAGAATTTTCCCTGAACTAAAATAACTATATATAAATAACTCTACGTCATCCGCATACGCAGTGGCACCTACTCCTGTGTTAATTAGTTCCTTAAGTATGCTATCAATGACTAGCACCCAGTGAAGTGGGTTAAACCTCCCTAAGAGGTTCGTCTAGTAACGGACTGCACTATGACCGAGAAGGGAATTGATGTTTCTTCAGATGAGCATTTTGCAAATCTAGTTGGTAATGCTATGCTCGACGTTGAAACTTTAAAGGACGCTTTTAATGATCTCCTCCTTTACGTTATTGAAAGCACCTTCTAAGTCTAAGAAACCAGCTAGTGCAAATTCCTTGTAATAAAGGAAATTTCGCAGATATTATTCGTTAAAAGTTATCATGGTAGTACCCTCAAAAATACAGAATAGCACGCCCACCCCGCTTTTATTAGGCCCCATGCATAAGAAGATCAAAACTTGAATTTCAGTGCTTATAGTGCTTGTTCTAAACTTATAGCGTTAAGATTAGACACAGTCGTGCACTCCTTTTTTTACTTATTATTTTTTTTTCTGTTTTATATGTTTTGTTTGTTTAAATTTGTATTGTGCCACGATTAGGCACGGAACAACTGTCGACCTTAGGTTATCGGCATGCTGAGGTAAGGCACTACTTATTACTCGTTAGGACTGGCTTAACCTCCAGTCTTCCATCCCTCGGCACGGTTCTAAAGCGCACACCACCAGGGAATTGGGTATCTATTGTTACCTCGTTGTCAATGACCACTGCACACGATTAAGTACATGCGTGTACATGCGAACCTAGATTAGTTATTACCAGTAGGTGCCCACGGGGAGGACTTCGAGAAGAGGAATTTTTGTCCACCAATTTGCGAATTAACTATTATTCGAATGTTGAAATAATGTTCTGCGGTCTTGTGCAGGGGATAATTCTCTAAAGACTCGAGACGAAACACGAATTAGTTTGGTCGTATTTGCTTAATTTGTACGACGAAGCGAGAACTTAACAAAAACTAATTAAAACGTATAATGACAAACTGTTCTTGAGGAAGCATATTCTGACAGTCTTATTCTGCGTCACTTTTTCGAGCAATGATGGCCACGTAAATTTTTGTTTAAAATTACCATATGTGTGTGATTTCAAGCTTTGACTGAAACACTCGCATGCACATAATATCTGTAAATATTTAAATATGCTCTTACAATAATATTTTTAAATAAAGTATTTCGTAATAAAATAACATTCATTATTTCAGATGGCAGATGTAGGCATTGGTATATCGGGACAAGAAGGTATGCAAGCTGTTATGGCTGCAGACTTCACTTTAGCTCGATTTAAATACTTGGAAGGTCTATTACTGACTCATGGCTATTGGTGTTATGATCGGTTAGCAAGAATGATTTTATATTTCTTTTACAAGAATGCGGTTAGTTAAATAACTATTACGTTTATATTGCATATTATTCATACTTATGGATGTATTATTGAGCAGGCTTTTGTTTTCCTTATATTTTGGTATCAACTATATTGTGGCTTTTCTGGATCTGTGATGATGGATCAAATGTACTTGATGCTATACAATTTAATATTTACATCTCTGCCCCCACTGGCAATTGGAGTTTACGATAAGAGGGTACCAGAAGATTTACTGATGAGTCATTCGTATCTTTACAAACACGTATGCGCATAGATCATATTTTCAGGAAACCATTTGAATATCCCGTCATGTTTTTACTATGTTGTAGGGACGCTTAGGAAAAACGTACAAACCTCATGATTTTTGGATAGTACTTCTAGATGCCTTATATCAAAGTCTTGTGATATTTTTCATGGCGCAATGTGCTTATTGGGACAGCGATGTGGGTATTTGGGAATTCGGTGCAACTATAACTGCTTCTTGCCTATTCACAAATTTAATACACGGTGCTATTGAAATCCGGTCTTGGGTGAGTTATTTCCAAACATTGTACTTTTAATTAAATATGTTTTTCTTTTGTTTAGACAATTCTCCATGTCATGTCCATAGTTTTCAGTCTGGGGTCATTCTACGTATTCTCAGTTATGTACAATTCATTGTGCGTTAATTGTTTTGGTCTACCTTCAAGCTACTGGGTAATATTCCGTTGTATGCGATCATCAATCCACTGGTTAGTCATTATAATATCATCGGTGGTAAGCATAATGCCAAGGTAAATCAAAGAAAAATATATGAATTATGTAGTAAATAATACTACTATTATGTTGTGTTTTAGATTACTCATTATAACGTTGAAGACTACGATCTGTCCAGATGACAGTACAAACGTACTAATGCAAAGTAAAAAGGCTCGAAGTAGAGGTGAGGAATTATTAGTTACTTGGTCAAGATCGACATCTGCTTCATCGATATATAGGTAAAGACACACAACCGGTTTTCATTTAAATGCACAATGTATAAAACACAAAATGAAATAATTCTGGCTTTAAAATTTATTTAAAGCTAAATTTTGATTGCATGGTAGTTGATTCTATTTGCACAAAATTATTCACAAACAATTTGTATCTTATTTAGCGAAGATTGATTATACATATGTAGATGCGTCTGAATTTTTGTTCTATTTGTAAGAGCAATTATGTACTATATGTAGTATTATTATTTGTAAACTGTTGTCCGCATTTGACAAAATGAATTAAAAGACTTTTAAAACTTTTTTGTTTTCCATTATTTCAAATAAATATTATTTATCTAATTTTTTTTATAAATTTCGATTGAATTTACGTGAAAATAACTGTCGCTTAATAACAGAACATATAAAAGATGATTAAGAATGCATTCCTACATATTTGAGACTATACTTAATGTTTAGCATATTCCGTCACCCTTGAAAACTACACCAAATACAACTATTGTAGTAAAACCACAATATAAGCAATAACTCAAATCATAACCTTTTTATCAGCAGTATAATCACAAAATCATAACAATTTTCTAATAAAGCTGAATATATAACATAAATTGTATTGCTTATATAACGCAATACACATTATTGGTTCTCTTTCTTCATATATGTACAAACAAATGTATATATGTATGTAGTAATACTTACAATTGCGTAAGTTTACTTATGTTTAAGTTACTGCTTCTAGTTATGTTCATCACTTTTCTGTTTCTACATAGAATTTTAAGCTTAATATTTATGTTCAAGTATTCCACTTATCCAACAGGAAAAATTAAATATTAAAAAAAAACACATTTCGAATAAATGAAGAAAAAAGAAACATTATAAGAGTGGCAAAATAATAGGAATGGCATTTATTTTGTGGTACTAGTAACATTAGCGCTAGAAGTTTGTTGTTTCACAACTCTTTTTTCAACTACAGTAAATTCAAAATGTTACTTATTTTATGGTCGTGATTTGGTATGTTGAGTCGTTTGCTACCGACTGTCTAGTAGCTGAGGATAATTTCTTTTTTGATTTTTCGACTGAAACAGTGGCTCCCATGTTAATTTAGGTATAAATAGGATTGCTAGTTGCATGTCTTTTATTAAACTCTGTGTACATGAAAAATAAAAGCAGTCAAAAATAATATTGATAGCATGTGGGAACAGATACCAATAGAACCTTTAAATTATTGATTGTTAACGGATATTGCGTTTAGCCAATTAACAGAACTTTTTTTTTTTTTGTAGTATATTGTGTAGAGTTTTATTTGCGCATTTTAAAAATTAGTTGTGTGCTTTATTAAAGCTTATATTACTGATTGTAGATTTTTCATTTTAAAAGTAGTTACTTTAAGAATGACTGGAGCGATTTATAATTTTTTCAATTTAATTTTTCTTTACAGAATCCCCAATACTGGGGCTAAGAATCAGATTGTAACCTCCATAGCTTGATCATCAATACTAGGTTTTAGTGAACACCCCACAAAATGATTATTCGTAAAGCTGGTAGTCATTTGATCACTCCTAACTACGATAAATAAATCAGATGACAAAAACTGTATTATATTAATTTTGACAACGTTGACAATGAGTAACTTCGGCTCGAACTGCGTGTTTCCTCTTTATTGTTTTTATTAGGGAGGTGTTAAGTATGTACCAAATTAGATATTTACTAAGTTCTAAAAATAAGAAACAACGCTGCACTACTATTGAATTGAAAATAATGCAAAGATCAATTGTTATGTTTTTTAGTGACATTTTGTTATATTACACTCGCGTATGTTGGTTGCGTTTTATACAAATTAATTATAAGCTTTTTTAGCCAATTTGATATATACGAATATGCCTTCTTCTATTTAAATTATACCGATCAACTTTGACAGCTGATAGATGAGGTCGGAATACGAAGAACATGTTGGGTATGGACATTTACTAAGTCTTGCGTCTCTGATATATTTTATAATTCGAATTTATCGCTTATCTCTGAAATGTCGAGGTTTGATCGGTATGATATCAATCACGCTGTATATACATACAAAAGAGAAGTTATAGTATTTTGTTGCCTTCTTTCGCAAATAGGTGGTAAATTCCTACTTCATAGCATATTGTATTTTACATTTTGGAGTTTAATCATGTAATTTGTAGTTACTTCAATTATAATCGTGGCCTTACTATAGTAAAAGACTTAAAATCAATTTCCTTTTGAAACAAAAACAACAGAACGATAGGTTTCATTTATTATTAGCACCATTATGCAATATTAACTTTATGCTTACATGTATTGAAAAGGAAATGCGGAGAAAAACGTATTTAATGTAATCAAAAGAATCAAGACTAAACTACATTTACGAAAAGAAAAGCAAGCTTTATTAATGATAAAAGAATGGCGAAGAGTTTTGTTTTGAAAACATAAAAATTCAATACCAAAAGTAAAAAAAGAATAAGTTAAATTATACTTAACCTCAGTTAACCTCAATTAATGTGTCGAATTTTTCGCGACTTTTCCCACTTCTTGACAAATTTTTAAAAGTATAACTGCCATACATAAATGCTATGGATTATTATAAGTAATTAAGTTACATCGGTTTACATTACATTAAAAGTATAACTTAGATCTTACTAGGTTATTCCTCAAAGAAGTTTTAAAGGTTATATTGCAGCAGTAGCCAAGATTTTTCAGTTATTATACAAAAAAAAAATCAATCACAAAATATGGATTTTTTTTGTTTGTTTAATCGATGTATTAATATTTTAAATTTATTTATCTAATAATCCCACTGTCAAATAAACCCATTTTTATAACTTCTGCACTGATATCTGCATTATATAGTAAAAATAATATCGTTAATTCTTGATTCTCGACGATGGTTCTTTAATTCCTAATAGTGAATTCAAGGTCCTTTCTACAGATTTCCATTTACGGGCATTTGTTTGAAAGATGACTGTCCAGTCGCCTGCCAGTATCTGGTCTGTCTTTAAAAGGAAGAAGAATAGATTGCATGGCATCTACACGATGAGGGATGAGTGGCCTTATCAGATTCCGGTAAAAAGTCATTTGAAATAAAGCTTAAATGAAGATCGAATGAAGCTACAGGCATAGTTTTACGTAAACCTGCGGTAATTTCTCTGAAATTATGTTATCTATTCTTAGGGTTTTAAAAAGGAGAAAGCTGTTCACTGTCCAACGTAATCTTTGGTGATTTACAATTTTCTTTGAGAATAAGTATCGGACGTTATAGTTGGCGAGTAAACTAAGTTATGTATTTATGTTCTTTTAGCGGGAATTGAGTTAGTGCCCCCATTTTGAGTTTAGAAGTAAAATTCCGAGTTAACTGTAGACCATACACATAACTGTAGACATTGCACACATATTATAAAAGAGCACTTTCAGGTTGGTGTATTTCAAATATTTTGCAAGGATAATATCTGGTATGTTGAGAACCGATTTTCCATTTAAATCTTTATCTTTAAAGGACTTTAATTCTAACTGATGAAGTGCATTTAAAAGTCTGCTGCTTTTTCTTGAATGTAGTTCAGTCTTCACACTAAGACAAATAATAATTTATAATAATTTAATTGTAAATAAATGCATAAAGTATGTATGCACTCGTATTTCTAACAATACGTACCTTTTAAAAATGATAAATGAAAATAAGAAATGGAGCACTAGTATATCCTATTTTAATCTTAAGTGTGAACTATTTAAATATATAATTTTTAAGAAATTGAATTTATAAATAAGAAATAAAAGACTGGCTGTGATCGTTGACGAAACAATTAATGGTAGATTTTTTGAGTGAATATTAGTGAATAATAAAAACTGATAATAAGAAATAGATGCAACAGAAAACAATTTAAACATGTTTTGTAGTATAATCGAATGGATATGAGAGTTAGGCATAAAAATAAATTTATTGCTAATAACAATCAGTTTAGATGTTATAACTGTAACTAAAATCAAAATTACATATGATATTGTTAAAAATATTAAAATAAATTTATTTTCTAGAAAAAGGAATTTGTGTTTTTTTTTTATACATATATGTATTTAAATTGTTAACCCTCTACTGCAAATCAAGCCATATATGGATCTTAGAAGTACTACACATGAGTAACGGGAATGAATCCGTTATTGAATGTCATTTGTAACCTCTGTGTAGGTGTATTGTGAATTTAATTTCTTCTTTTATACACAAGCGGCAAAATAACGGCGGTCAAGTTCAATCGTCAAGGAACAGCGAAAAAATATAGGAAATAAAATATTTTTTTTTTGAGTTCCGAGTACATAACTACATACTATGTATGTATATTTGGAAATATAATTTTTGCTTGCAAGATTGGACAAGTGAGTAAAATTTGGATATTTATTTTCTGTGCAGGTCATTGGTACGACGCGTAATGGCGCCTATATGGCAAGGTCGGAATTAATTCAAAAAATGAAATGAGAGAGATGAGCGTGTCTTGCTATTTTTCCGTCATAAAATATCCCAATGCATTATAAGCTCAATCATCTAACTCTGTTACATGTTCTCCCACTTCAAACCGTTCAATTGAAACTAGCACATTGGTTGTCATTCAAAAGTGAGGTAAAATAAGTGAAAAAAAGTGTTGTGTTGAAGTAGTTGTAACTTCTTTAAAAACTACGTGAAAACTTTGTGGAACCGCACGCTTCCGCGCCGAGATTTTATTATTATCGTATAGCATGACTTATTGCCTATAGGGTTCCAAAGAAAACGGCTCCATTTTTTTTTATTTTTTTTTTTCAAAACGACCATTTATTTAGAAATCACTAGAAAATTCGTATATTTTTTTAATGGCTTTCGTTTTGGTGCAGGTTCACATTCAAATGACCTATTTTTAACACGGCTAGAGTTATTTGCCAAAATGAAGGAGTCTGGCATGGCATTAAAACAAAAATTTGATTATTTAAAACTACACCTTCAAACCCGCACCCATTGCCCTGCGGCAAAAGTAAACGAGCTACATTATGTTATTTCACAATTTTCATCAAGGTTCAAAGAAAAATGGGCAGAATCGGATCGTAATGAAACCCGATTTAGGCAAAGAAAATAAAGAATGGCTTCAGACATCCATTGGTTTCAAAATTTACAACGATAACCCTTCAAATAAACGAGGGCGTCCGGAGACAGCCTTTGAAGAAAGTTGAAATCGAGCTAAACGTATTAAAACCGAAAATATTAGAAATACGTTTTCTGCTATGGAGTTAGGATTTGCTACAAAGATAAACCTAAGGGCTGAGGGTCATTCGTCTGCATCAAAATTAGTGGAGTACGTATTGCGTTCACCTTACCGCGCAGGAAATTATAGAAAAGCCCATGAGACATACGAAGAACGAAGGATGATTAAGATGTCAGGAGAAGAAGCCCTTTCAACTGTTGTGAAAGCGAAGCTAACAAGGCATCAATACAACATAATTAGAAATAAAGACTCTGAAAGGTTTCCTTCATAGAAGGTAGTGCAGGCGGCAAAAAAAAACTGCTATCCAAAAAAAGAATACATTCAAGTTACTGCTTCTTCTGCTGAAGTAACTGTTCAAATGAATCACACAATTGAACGTTTGATTAAAGCTCAGAAAGAAGTGGTTTTGCGATTAAAAAATAAGCAATTAAACAATTTGTACTTAGTATCAAAGTGAGGTTTCGATGGTAGTTCGGGCCACAGCTCTTATAAGCAAAAATTTGTAGGAATGGATGCCGATCAAGTGTTTTCATTACTTCTGTGGTATCTTTACAGTTATGCGAGAAAAATCCAAGCCCTTCTTCCACCAGGTACTGCCGTCCCATAAAAATCTATTTCGCAAAAGAATCAACACAACTTACGGTTTCTGAAAAGTTAAAAATTGATTCCCAAATCCAAAATTTAAACATCTCAGAAGTTAGTTTTGACGAAAAAATTCGAGTTTTCGAATGTCTTTTACATGTTGGTTATAAACTTCCAATCAAAAAGTGGCAGGCTAGAAAAGAAGATAAGGAAGTAGTGACATCAAACAAAGCTCGTATACAAAAGGAGTTTAAGGATCGAATGGGGCTTATTGTTGATCAACCGAAGCCTTGTTTTGGCAATTCAAATGATGGCAACACTGCTAGGAGATTTTTTTGCAATGCAGATGTAGCGTTTGAATTCTTGGGTATCGACAAACTATTAATTGAAAAACTACATGCTATTCTGGTAGCCATTTCAAGTGGATACGAAATAAATATCGGTAAATTTCGCATATACACAATCGATACAGTGAAATACCTTGTCGAGACATATCCTTGGTTCTATATACCTCCAACTATGCATAAGCTTTTGATCCACGGAACAGACGTTATTTCAGCTGCACTTCTTCCTATAGGTCAATTATCCGAAGAAGCTCAGGAAGCTAGAAATAAGGATTTTAAGAAATATCGGGAAAACTATTCCAGGAAATGTTCGCGTGAAAAGAGTAATGAAGATATTTTTAATTTACTCCTTATAACATCTGATCCCTTGATCTCAAGCCTTAGACAACTTCCGCAAAAACAATTGAAAACTTTTCCAAAAGCAGTTTTCGATTTGATTACTTGTCCACTACAATGTAATTCTGATTCCTCTAACATTAATTTAGAAAGTGATGATGATTGCTCATCAGATGGATCCAATTGTTAGAACTATTTTAAAAATTCAGATTGCGATTAAAAAACTGACAAAATGTATTATTCTTTTTTCTAATTTAACAATAGGATCTAAGTTGAAAAAAAGTATATGAAATAATCTATTAGTTTTGATTGGAAAGCTAATAAAACATGGTTTAAAAACGAAAATAAGAACTTGAAAAGAAAAAAATTTTTTGTTTTTATACCCTATCCTAAGGGTATATTAAGTTTGACACATAGTTTGTAACATAGAGAAATAATCGAGATAGACCCTATAAAGTATATATATTCGTGATCAGCATCAATAGCGAAATCGATTGAGCGATGACCGTCCGTCCGTATGTCACCGCTTTTTGGGCCTTAAATTTTGAGCTAGGACGATGAAATTTCATATCTGGGCTTCTGAGAAAAAGATACAGTACAAGTGTAAAAATTTTTTAAATCCGCCCTCTGCCACGCCCACTTTTTCATAACTTCATTAAATTATATGAAACCGAAAAATTTCAGCATACCTAATTCAACACAGGAATTGATTCTGGTTTTCATGGTATCTTGCCCCACTGTGCGACGCACCTCAAGCATTCACTAAAATATTCGTCAAATTTCGGGGTGCCATATTTTGCTTCTTATGTATAAAAATTAAATTATTTGTGTCTCCCGTTGTTTATACATGGTAAGAATTCATGGTTGGAGATGAATGGCCAAATGAAGATGAAATTATCCAGTCAGAAGATCAGGAAGAACATGTGGTGATAAATTAATTGGATGAAAGCAGTCAATATGTATAATAAGGAAGATGACGAGCCATTGTTTAGTTTGAGTTCGAAAAGGAAAAGAAAAAGGAGAGGAGGAGGGGGAGAAGGAGACACCAACATACCAGCAGAAAAGTTCGAATTCCTGTTCTTCAAACACGACGTCGTCATCTGCGCAGGCTAAGAACGTAAGAAAACCGTAGGTCGGCGTCATTCGGTAAATGCTGTCCGATCAGATTCAGTCGGTCATTTTCCAGAATGGCAACAAACAAGGCAGCTATGCTAAAATGATTGCCATGATGATGGGTCGCTAATCATTTGCTCTACCTACAGATGACCTAGCCACCTTGATTTCTTTATGTCGGTGAGAATGCTGTGAACTGGACAACGGCACCAGCCGAGAGTTTGCAAGACGTCAACAGGACTTAGTTAAGTGGCGGAAGGCACTATGCACACACCGATTTCTTTTTTTGTCTTTATCAGGGTAAGGAAACGCACACAGTGAGCTACTACAACTACTGTGTGCATTTGTATTTTGGCTCACATACACGAACGTGCGCATTTTTAGAAACCCCAATCCACATGTTTCAAACTTCTCTGTGAGAAAGCCGACATAATCCCTGAGGCTCAGCAAGCAGCATAGAGCACCTTCTCCCCTAAATACCATCAACTATGTGCAACATCGTGAGAGAGGACATTCCACTAATTACTCTGATGGAGCTGCTTAAGGCATGCAGCAAGATAGGGGACACCAAGGCGCCCGGACCCGACGGTATCCGAATAAGGCAGTTGAGACGGCTGTAAAAAGAGAAACCAGGGATGGAATCCTCTAAGATGATAGTTGATTGTTGACGATCACAATTATCCCTTTTGCTCTCTCTAAGGTGACCATCAGCGTGATCATCACATTTTTGCGATAGTTTTTGTGTGACACCTATTTAGGTGATTATTAGTGAATAAGTGCAATTACTTTATAACGCAAGTGTTGATGAAGAACTAAATAACTCTAATGTAGATATGTACGACTGGTTCGATCTGATTTGAGAAATAACTCAAATTTTTTGGAACTTCCTATTCCAATGGAAGGGGATACTATAGTTTCCGATGGGCCAATATCTAAAAACGCTGTTTTGTAGTTCTCGATGAAATAAGACCGAAATGTTAAGTACCAAAAATCTTGTTTTTGCCTAGTTTAGGAGATATCAAGGTTTAAAAATTCATTTTTTTTCCATGGGATTTCTCATAGCATATACTTTTTTATTTTTTGCCGTGGATCCGAATTTTTTTTGCATAGTCTTAGGAGTTTTTGCATAGTTTTAGGAGTTTCTGTCTCTATCACTGACAAAAAAAAACAGCTGTGCTGCCAAGTTTTAAGTAATTCTTTGCGATCGCTTTACGGAGAGCTAACAAAGTGTGATCATCAACTTTGACTATCAAAAGTGTGACTATCAACTATCACCTTAGAGGATTCCACCCCAGGAACCTTCATAATTACGATGAAGAAGTGCCTTAAATAAGTGATCTTTCCTGAAAAATGGAAAATGCACCATTTGGTCTTGGAAAGAAGAAGAGAGAAGAAGGCAGCGAGAGAAGAGTATCGAACCAGAAGAAGGGAGGAGAAGAAGATCCTGCGTAAGAAGAAAAGGGCCCATTCAGTCTCCCACCTTAAGGATATCGCAGAGTCTCGCGATAGGAACAACATCCGGATGTTTTTAAGGAAAGCCAAGCAACTGACAGCTGGCTTCAAGCCTGGAACGCAGGCTCTTCGAAACAGTGAAGGAAACCTAGTCACCGAAGCACAGGGAATAGTAGATGTGTTTAAGCAGCATTTCCAGTAGCTACTTAATGGGCAGGTAGAGAGAGTGAGACTGCAAGAAGAGAACCCCCATCCAGTCAATGAAGAATCCATCCCACCTCCCAGTTTTGAAGAGATCGGCTCAGCTATCAAAAAGCTGAAGAACAACAAGGCCGTCGGCTCTGATGGTCTACCAGCAGAGCTTTTCAAACATGGTGGTGATGCTTTGGTAGGGTGCATGCACCAAGTCATCAACCAAGTATGGGTGGATGAAGTCATGCCCGATGACTGGACTATCAGCCCTATATGCCCCATCTTCAAGAAAGGCGATCCTATATCTTGTAAGAACTACCGAGGCATATCCCTACGTACTGTGTGAACGTCTGCAGCCTTTCTGCACCACACTAATGGCACGTACCAGTGTGGCTTCCGGCCCGGCAGATCGACGATCGACCAAATTTTCACACTAAGGCAAATTCTGGAAAAGACCAACGAATTTCAAGTCTAGACTCACCATCCCTTCAACGACTTTAAAGCCGCATATGATAGCATTCATCGTCCTGAGCTCTACAAGGCGATGGCCGAATTCGGGATCCCGGCTAAACTGATCCAGCTGTTCCGCGTGACGCTGGAAAACACGCGGTGCAATGTGCAATTCGGAAACAGTTCCTCCGTACTATTCCAAACATGCACCGGATTTCGTCAAGGAGATGCGCTATCATGTGACTTCTTCAATCTTGTGCTAGAATAGATAGTGCGCAGGGCAGGTGTAAACACGGAAGGCACTATCTTCAACAAATCTGTCCAGCTGCTGGGATACGCAGACGACATTGACATCATCGGTCGCTCCCAGCGCGCCGTGTTAGAGGCTTTTACGGCAATTAAAGAAGAGGCGAAACGAGTTGGCCTTGAAGTGAATGAGGACAAAACCAAGTACATGTTGTCAACAAACAAAGAAGCATCTGTCCACCGCCTAGGGCAGAACGTCACTGTTGGCAACAGTAACTTCGAAGTGGTTAAGGAGTTTACCTACCTCGGAGTAAATATCAACTCCAGGAATGACACCTCAGTGGAGATTCGATTAAGACTTACCCTAGGAAACCGCAGCTACTTCGGTTTGGCGAAACAAATGGGGTCAAAACTCCTAACTCGGAAGACGAAATGTTTGCTCTACAAAACTTTGATCCTGCCAGTTCTGCTGTATGGAGCCGAGTGTTGGACGATAAGCAGGAAAGCAGAGCATATATTGAACACTTTCGAAAGAAAATTTCTTCGTCGGATATTCGGTCCCGTATGCGAGGAGGGCGAATGGAGGAGAAGATATAACCGCGAACTCTATGAGCTGTACCAGGATGTGGATGTAGTCCAAAAAGCCAAAACACGTCGACTACACTGGCTCGGCCACATCGAGCGAATGGACAATAATGCTCCAGCAAAGAGGATCTTCGAATCACAGCCCCCAGGTTCGAGAAGACAAGGAAGACCGAACCTCCGTTTTAAGGATCAAGCTATCGCGGATGCCAGAGCGCTTGGTCTAGATAACTGGAAGCAGCGTGCCCGGGATCGAAGAGAGTGGAAGGCTGCCGTGTCTCAGGCAGAGACTCTTCACGGGTCGGGAGCCCGTTAAGTAAGTAAGTATTTTTAATAAGGGGCAGAGTTAGGTAAGAGGTCTTGAGCTTCGACACGTGAACGAACGACTTATGACAATCCGCATTAAGACTAAATTCGCCAACATAAGCCTAGGACATAAGAGAAGGACGACGCCACCAAAGAATGTTTCTACGACAAAACCTCGATAAAACCTACGAGCAATGTCCTAAATATGACGTTAAAATCGTTCTGGCCAAGCAAATGCAGCTAAACAAAGCGGCGCTGTAAATAAGGACGAGAGCCGCTCGTGAACTCTACGAACAAAAGAGACGGGAAAAATATTGGCTTGTCTGAAAGAAGAAAAAAGAGCACGAGACGCGCTAAGAGCGCTTAAATCCAACAAAGCTGCTAAACCTGACGGCTTACCAGCCGATCTGTTCAAAGCAGCTGGAAATGATCTGGTAGAGAGCATACACCAACTCATTTCTAAAATTTGGTCAGATGAGTGTATGCCTGATGAATGGAATCTCAGAATGGAATTTTTTGCGCGACAAGTCCATGGGACCCAGGGCCTAGCTCCTAACAACCACTCGTGCTGTGCGTGTTATATTCTTCACATGAAGGAAGGGGCCTACTGTTTAACGGCAGTTTTTTGTTTTGAGAAGCTTTCTTCATGACAGTTTTACTCTTGGATGTTTGTCAGACGCTCGCGAGAGGTGGGGCCGTGAAAGAAATTTTAGGTGTTGTTTGGGGATTGAACCTGGAACCTCTCGCTCCGTACCAGCGGAGGTCCAACGCACTAACCATTTGAGCCACGGCGCCCACAATAATATACGTCCTTAGCAGCAGAGTTTCTCAACTCCGCTGATGAAGATATGTATTTCTTTGTGAAAAGTACGCCTCTTTAAGCAATGTAATGCTGGGCATTTACAGAGAATGTGCTCAGAGGATTCGTCATCTTCTAAGCAGAACCTACATTCCATTTCTGGGCACAGATTAAGTTTGTTAAGGTGATATCGCAGCCCACAGTGACCTGTGAGAAATCTCACCAGCTTTCTAATACTTTCTTTGTCTAGATTAAGAACTTCTTTATAGGAAAAAGACCTGATTAATCGGTTAGATTGTCTTAGCCAAGAGACATTTTTCCAGTGGGCCATACGTTTGTGTTCGCAATCATTAATAAGCGCTGTGGCGGTAGTCCAGTTGACAGCACAGTAGGGTCCAAGTCCTATGAACGCAGATTCTGAGCCAGCCCTAGCTAGTTCACCTGCAGATTTGTTATCTGCAATTCCTTGATGACCAGGGACCTAGCCGATTTTCACCCTGTTATGTCTGGCAAGGAATTGTAGTGCATCGTAGCAGCATTTGACTGATATATGTAAGTCGTTTTTCTTTTTTAGTTCAGAGCAGAGCCTGAGTTGTTAAAAAAAATGTTTGTGTTTCTTTTCTAGTTCAGAGCGCTAAGAGCACTCAATTCGTGTTTCCTTTTTCGTTCAGAGCGCGCTCTATCAGTTTAGCATGAATTGGTTCAGGATCTGTTCAGAGCTCAGTTCTGAACTAAAAAAGAAAAACGCCTATAGAGTCCATTAAATTGCACGATGTCAGCCTGAAAACCCGTGGAACACGTTCCCATAGGTATCGAGAGCTTGGTGTTGGGTCCAAACACGCCAGCTCCAATTCCAGTTTTCATCTTTGATCCATCTGTGTACCAGATCAGACCTCTAGGATCCAGTGCCAGAACACCATTAGACCAGTTTGCATGGTCCAATATTTCTACCTCAAATAACCTACCGAAACACAACTCCCTGACCATGATATCGGGGATAGTGCAAAACATGTCCTTTTTGGGAATTGAGTAAAGAATCTTCCTAATGAAGATTTGTAGGGGAGAGAGCCCAATAACAGCTTCTAATGCTGCTGTGGGACAGGTGCACATAGCACTCACCATCATTGTATACAACCAATGTATCATTTTTGGACTTAGACCCCAAGTTCTGCCATATAGGCGTCTACTGGTCCTAATGGATTACACCGAGATATTTAACCTGACTGGAATAGACTAAGGTGGTGCCTTTGATCGTAATAGGTCCCAGATTGACCAGTCTTCTTTTTGTAAAAGGCATTACAACAGTTTTGCAAGGATTGATGGATAGTCCTTCTCTGCTGCTCCATTCTAACACGTGTAGTAAAGCACATTGCATGACACTAGAAATAGTCGTACTGTGTTTACCACTAATAAAAATCGCCAAGTCATCTGCATAACCAATGACGACGTAGCCTAATCTCTGAAGATCGACTAGAAGATTGTTGATGACTAGTGACCATAGATGGGAGAAAGGACTCCTCCCTGGGGACATCCCTTAACTGCGGTTGCAGACACTGACACTCCTCCAGAGGAGGAAGTAATAATTCGACTTTCAAACTTTTTTTTTTTCTCGGTTGTGCCAACGGATGTGTAATCTTCTAAAGATACCAGTAACCCGGATTTCTGGCATGCACGATTCGCAGACCTGATTACTTGATTCCAGGAATATGCCTACGTACTAAACACACACCCCACACACTTCAACCACTCTCACCGCGGAACCACCGTTAGGTAGGTACTTCGCGGGGCTGGTTAGCAATTTAAGCTCTTCTTTCCCCGTTTGTTGATTCAACATTGGGTTCAGCGTTTGTTCTTCTTTCCTGCGTAAGACGCCCCGTCGGGGGACGACTTTCGTTGATGCTCTCCTTGACTCTTTCTAACCGTCGAAGCTCCTCCACGATCACTGCCGCAGCCTGCTTCACCGCGTCCCATATTTCGCTCGATGTCAACATATGATCCACTAAGTTCTCGGGAGTTGGTCTTCCTCCGATTGTTTCCTCTAGTAGTCCGCGCTCTACACTGAAGAGAGGACACTGACTCGCCGCAGTTTAAACAATTTGGAGACTCTTTTATACCAAGCCTATTCAGGTACGCTCGAAAGCAGCCATGTCCGGTTAGGAACTGGCTTAAGTAGAAATCTACTTCTCCATAGTCTCGGTCCATCCATTTGTGGACATCTGGTCTGAGTCGATGGGTCCACCTTCCCTTTGTAGAGTGGGTCCATCTCACTTGCCATGCTCTCATACTTCGTTGTTTCTCTTCTAGCTGGATATCTCTGAATGAAGCATGGGTCGGTTGACTGAGTTTATTCTTTTTGCGTACGACTTGACTGTCACAGCCTTGGCCCATATTTGTGCGGTATACATTATGATGAACTGCACCACCCTTGACAGGGCTAGTCTCCTTTGTTGTCTAGGTGCTCCAATATTAGTCATTATTCCGGACAGGGCAGCACTCACCTTTGCAGCTTTATTGCACGTTCTTTCAAGGTGCTCCTTGTAAGCGAGTCTAGCATCGATCATCACACCTATGTATCTGATAGCCGGTTTTGACATTATATCATGATCACCTACTTTGATTGTAATTGCCTCTCTTTTCTTGCGACTGCTGTAGCTGTACTAGTAGTACAACTTCTGTTTTGTGCTCTGCGAGCACTAATCCAGCTGCTGACATCCATCGCTTTACTTGACGAATACATTATTTATTATTATTTATTTCCTTCTAACTTAAAGCTAATATACAATTTATTTCATAATATAGCGGAAAATAATAGTGATCAATCTGTAACTTAAAAGTTAGTGTGGAATGACACAGCGATTTAATTAACAAAATATATATAAATTTGAAGTGTTCTTGGACTTTATAAAATATTCATATACAAATTCAATGAAATGAAAAGAGAAATTAAAAAATGATAAAAATATAATTCAAAAATTAAAAATTAATTAATAAAATGACATTAAACTAGACATTGACTTGTGCTGATGATTAGGATAGCAAATCACTTTTAAGTAACGATTCAAGGACTTCATAATTGATAGTGAACAACCAGTCTTTAACCTTTTTTAAAAACCAATTAAAATGTATGGCAGTCCGAACAGAATAAGGTAATTTATTGAACATTAGAGGGGCTATAACGGTGTAGAAGTGAGAAAAATGGGTTTTGTACGCTATTGGAACATTGACAAGATGCATGCTGTTTATACGAAGACTATAGAACTGTGAGTTTCTACTAGGAATATTACCACTTTGCTTAAAGAATTCTCTTAGTACTTTGAAAACGTAAAGGTGTCTCATTGGTAGAATACGCAGGTCTCTAAATAAAGGCCAGCTCTGAGTAAAACGATTTTTGTTACAAATAATCCTAATTAAATGTTTCTGAGTTATTAGCAATGGACTGAAAGAGTTATTATAAGAACCACCCCACCTTGAGATACCATACTGCAACTTAGAGTGAGCAAGGCCGTAATAGATTGACTTTAATACTTTTTTAGAACAATATTTATTGATAAGATACATTTTGCGCATTACAAGGTATATATGCGATTTAACAGTTTGGATATGATCTTTCCAATTCAGATTATGGTCAGTTAATACTCTAAGGTATTTATAGTGATGTACCGATTCAATTTTAAAACAATTATTAGAACAACGTAAACTACTAACAAAATTACATTTTCCACAAGTATGTACAGGTAAACAGAATTTTTTACAGTCATAAGCATGAAAGCATAGATTAAAGTCATTTAAGACGTTATTGGATATTTTAAACGACATAAGTTTTGTCTTCTCGCTAATAATCAGTTTATGTTCTGTAAACTAAAGTCTCAATGTTTCTAGGTCTTCCGAGATCTTTGCAATACTTTCGTATCTTGTATCGAATTGGTAAGTAAAGGCTATGTCGTCTGCAAAAGGAGTTGACACTCCATTTAGCTTTAGTGTAAAGATAGAGTTAATGTAAATTAGGAACAGTATAGGACCAAACACTAAACCCTGTGGCACACCATTTTTTAAAATAAGAAAGTCACTAAAGCTCCCATTTATATTTACTTTTAAGTAAAACATAAA
The DNA here is from genome assembly GCA_905220385.1 of Xylota sylvarum. Classification (NCBI taxonomy): domain Eukaryota; kingdom Metazoa; phylum Arthropoda; class Insecta; order Diptera; family Syrphidae; genus Xylota; species Xylota sylvarum. Next base: position 60,972,883 of record LR999957.1, on the reverse strand, counting down.
ACATCTACCACATAGAAGCACATTTTCTTCAACAATATACTTGATATGCCATCACTAGTACAAGACTTTTTATTCTTCAACGACAATATTGCCGTATAAATTTTGATTGAGGAAAATGGTTGGAAAACAAAACTGTTCGGTTGTATGTTTTCTGCGGTTCTTAAAGAGCAATTGCAGTTTACTGAAAACTCAACCGATGGTTTCAGTTTTTCTGAAATTTCAGTAAAGTACTCATTGAACTTATTGGATATGCTGACTGGGTCAGTGAAGCTTTTACCATCTATCTCCAAGCTATTTATACCAATTGGTTGTCTACTTTTTCCCAAAATGCTATCAACTACGTTCCATTCATCTCTTACATTACCTCTGGCTCGTTCAAATGAATCTAGATAAAACTTGTTCCGCGTTTCTTCAATATTTTTGTGTATGGATTTGCACAGATAATCATAGTATTTTTTAAGTTTTATATTATGGGGATGACTTCGGCATTTTTTTGCAAATTTGTTTTTTCTTTTTATCTGCCGTAAGAGATTGTGTGTCATCCATGGCTTTAGAAAGGTATTTCTACTTGAGGTAAGAGGGAAATAAATAGTTCCTGATATGATTGTTTAATATTTTTAGAAATAAATCGAAGGCAATTGATGGGTTCGGTTCATCATAGACTGGTAACCAAAATTCATATTGGAGACATTCCTTTAAAAGAGTATAGTTTGTGCAATATCTCTTTTTTACAGGTGAGTTGCCACAAATTAATGCATTTGTACTAAAACAAGCCTTAAGTCCAATCATGCAATGATCTGTTAATTTCAGATCATACACAACACCATTAAACATGGTTTTATTTTTTTTTTGAGTACGTATAAATATATAATCAATGCAAGATCTAGTTGACTCTTTAGACCATTTGACGCCATAAAAAACAGGTAATTCTCAGAATCACTATCAAATTCATTTAAAATATCAATATTTATGTCACCAATTACTATTAAGTTCTTTTCTTTACAAGTACTCAGAACATCGCTTAATTCACCAATGAAAATACCTTTCGAAACTGTATGCAATCTGTAAACACACAACATTGCATAACTCTTATTCATGAAGTCAAAAGACAATTTCATAACATCAGCACTAAGAAAATTCAGCTTTAGACAATCGAGTACATAACCATTCTTCACATAAATTGCTACACCTCCAGCTGAGTATGATTCGTTACAATTTCCGAACAATGAATTTCCCGGGTATGTTGTACAAATCTAATTCTACTTCATAGAGCCAAATTTCACTCAAAACAATAGCAACAGGTAGTTTTTCTAACGACTCAAGATGTGCTATCAGAGCTGAAAAGTTTTTTCTAGTACTACGTATGTTTTGATGTAAACAAACAACGTCAGCACAATTAAGAGAGTTGACTGGGTATTCACATGTATTGGGGACTAAGCACGAAACAGAATTAAGAGAAGTATTCATAATTTATTTAAATCTTCAGCACAAGTAATTCTTACTAAATTATCTCCCTCCTTCTTCCGCATATAAACTGTTCCATTTTTAGTCCACACAAATTGATACCCCTTCTCTCCCTTCAACGACAATGCAGCATTTAAAAGTTGACGTGTCCGGTACGTTAAACAGTCGTTTAAGTACATCTTCTCCGGTTTGCCATGAGTTCGTTGAGTAGTGTTGTTGTCAGCTGAGTTTTTTTCTCTCTCTTTGCTTTCATCATTTTCTCCTTGCACTGGCGAGAAACAAATTTGACAACGAGAATATTTTTCTTTGCTTGATTACGGCTAATGTTTGGTGTGTTCTTTTGTCACCTGGTTATGCTTTTTGTGTAGCAAAGGTCAGTGTCTTCGTCGATACGTCGACAAGCAGACCATCGCGGAAAATCTTCAGAGCCATATCAATGCTAGAAGTACTACCGCAATTAGGTGGAATGTTATAGATCTCCACAGCATTTCCGATGAGTTGTTGTTCTAGATGATCTACTTTGTTCTCAAGTTGTCGAATTTTTTGCTCGCATTCATTGTTTTTCATTTGAAGTTCATCTATCTGTTTTCTTTGAATCTGTTTTACTTCTTAAATTTCAGCGTAAATTAAATCCAGTGTAACATTTGGCTTCGGTGGAGTGAGTAGTGCAATGTCATTGTCATTCATTAGCAATGTCCTCTATCTCTTACAGGCGTTTCGCTACCACCACAATTGCTATGTCATCGGTAAAGCCTATGATTTTCGCCTCATTAGGAATCTCAAGTCTTAGAAACGTATCGTAAATAATGTTCCATAGAATGGTTCCTAGTACCGATCCTTGTGGAACCCCACCTGATATGTGGTACTGCCTTACTCCATTATCGATATCGTAGAACAGAAACCGTTTCTCGAAGTAGGTGAGCATAATCTTTATTAATGGCCATGGCACCATCCTTGACCTGAGTGAGTGCTCTATGAGACCCCAGTTTGAAGAGTTGAACGTCCAGCGTTTCTACGGCTCGATATTTCTTTGCACCTCCTCTCCATCTCCTACCCTGGATAACTTCCTCCAATGCCATCCAGTTCAGGTGACTTTTTATTGCCGATTCGTTTGCATACGTCCAGGAGTTCTACTTGGGTGACAGGCGGAACCCCGTTTGTTTCCTGAGGTGCTTGCGCTGGAAGTAACTCTATTTGTGCTTGCGGTGGAAATAACCCGTACAGTATCTGTAGCATAAGGGAGGGGCATGAGGGTGAAGGCGCCCTACTGCCCTTAAGTTTTGTCATGACTATCCTGTAGGCGGTTCCCCATGGATTCACATCAGATTGCTCGCAGAGTTCTTTGAAGCTGTTGCTTTTGCTACTTCGGATGGCTATTTTTAGGTCCTTGCGCCTATCCTTGTACTGTCTCTGTAGATCCTGGTGGGACGGCAGGCCTCTAGATCGCTGAAATAGTCTTCTAGCTCCATGGCACTTGCTGCGTAGCTCTGCTATCTCTCGCGGTTTTTTGTCGTTTTCCGAACCATGGATGCATCGCAAGCCCTAGATATTTGTTTGGTAACATCAGCGGCCATCGCATTTGCTGTTCCTGGGTTAATCGTAGATTCTCCGAAGATCAAGGTGAAAGTGTCTTCGTCGAGTGTTTTTATTTTCCGCCCTATTTATAGTGCCTTCTTTGGGAGACGTTCCTTGCTTGCCTGGTAATCCTTACTGACTCTCCATCTTGCACCTCTTGCTAGTGAACTAGTTGCAAAGCTTATATCCACTATGGAGCCTACGCCATTTCTGCTGAAGGTGTGCTCGTTTCCTGTGTTAAGCAGTATGACATCGAGTGATGACATGGCTTCACCCCCAGTCGGTGGCCCATGCGTTGAAGTCTCCAGCTATAATAGCTGGACTACGCCCTCTAGTATCATCTACGAGCCTATCCAGTATGCCCTAGAATTCCTCCAGCGTGCTGTTTGGAAATGCGTAACAACTGTAGATATATACCCTTTGATCTTTGCTCGCACGAATCCCATTCCGGGTGTCATTAGTTTTTCTTCGAAGGCGTAGGTCCCACAGGTCCAAATAGCAGCTCTCTTTGAGTTATCCGCAGTCCGCAGATTTTATCCCCGAGGTTCTTGTACTGCTCGCATATTACAGCCACGTCAATCTTTAACTCGCGAACGGCTTGTGTCAGGAGGTCCTGAGCCGCTTCGCAGTAGTTTAAGTTTAGCTGTAGCACTTTCATATTTTTCTTGCAGTTTTTACCGCTTCTTATACAGTATACAGGGCATACTATGCTTCCTGCCGCGTGTTTATTGTTTTTACATCCCCGTTCTTCACAAAGGACACATCGCGCTTCATTGGTACAGTTCTTTGACAGATGTCTTTTCTGTCCGCACTTAACGCAATCGTCACTTCTGTCCACCGCACTTTTGCATGCCTTTGCTAGATGCCCAAAGTTAACGCATTTGAAGCATCGTAGCGGTATAACTTTTTCGCGTATTCGACATACCACCCATCCGATTTTTATTTTCCCAACCTCGAGGATGTTTTTGGCGGCGCTTACCGGGATGCTAATGACTGCCGTTTGCGTTCCTGAATAGTCTGTCCTTATGGATTTTATAGAAGTGACCTCGAATTGTTTGGACATTGCTTGACAAATATCTTCCTTTGTAGTGACACCGCCTAGGTCTTTGCACTCAATAAGTACCTCGTGTATTAGGGACCTCACTTTCCCGATAACCTGGCGAATTTTACTTTGGTGCTCTGAGGTTCTATCTTTCGCTGCTTTCTTGCGTTCAAGTAGTAATTCTCCCTTTGTGGTCTTTCGTATGTATTTTACATCTGTAGGAAATGAGTTGAAGGGGAGTGCTAAATAAAAAAAAAACGACACGATCTCTCATCAAATGTAGGCTTTATTTCGACTGACTGTTAGAGACATGGTTACAGATATTTATGGGGTTCTTTCGAGTCCATCACCTGATCAGTTGGCCTTAACATAATTTTGTGTACATAGTCGCCGTTAGCGAACTGAATGTTCTGAAGCAGGGTGTTCAAATAGTTAAGTTTTAATTTGTTTTTTTTATATGTTCTACACATCTGAACCTCGTCCATTTAAATCCGCATTTGTCTTCACCTTTCGGAGTATATCGCAGTAGGATATTTCACCGGTCTTTTTTATCACCAACGCGTCCGGTCTGGCGTGTATCTTGCCTCGCCCTTTTTCTGGCACTTATTTCCACTAAGGCTTGTTTTTATCTCGGTTTGGAGATTTCGCACTTGCCTCGATGTTTCTGGGTTTCGGTCTCAGGTCCAGATTTTTCTCTGCGGTGTGTTCTTTCTTTTCCTGTTGGCTCCTACGGGCGCTTTGATTTGTCACCTTTGGTACTTTTTCCAAGATGACGTCCGCGTATGATGGCGTTGGGTGATCTTCGTTATTTGGAGACCTAGTCCTTTTTCTTTTCGGCTCTGGCAGTTGTTTCATCGAAGAAGAAGAAGTCGACTCGCTCACTTCCGGTGGGTGGGAGGTTTGGGTGGCTTTTGATGATCTTCTATGCTCTGTTTTGGCCTTTTCGCCGTCTACCACGCAGTTGTAGTGTCTGCGTATTGTACTTGCCAACTTCCTTATCTCCAGATGGACATTGTTTCCCCCTTGATGAATTCCATCAATGCAGTGATGTTCTTCGCTAGAGATTGTATGGCTTCCCGCTTATCTCTTTCCTCAATTGTTTCTTTGGTCTTTACATCCGCTCTGTTCTGAGGTGAGAGCTCAACGGCGTCTGTGATGGTGTCTTCTCACTGCATGGCAGTTGTTTTCATCGGCGACGATCGCATCAATACAGAACTTCTCCTAAACGGGTTTTCTTCTGTGCTTTCGGTTCCTGAGTTTTGTGTTTTATTTTTGTTCTTTTTCAATTTTTTCTGTTATATTTGTTTTAATTGTTGTTGATTGGTTCATATTCGATCACACGAGTATGGGGGAAAGGAGGTGCATGGATTTTATGTCCCCATCACCATTCAGGTCTCGGTACGGGTCGCATAACGCCTTGCTTTAGGCACAGGATACTTATTTATGGGCGGCATCTACTCGCCCTGTCACAAAAATTTCCCAGGGCTATGCGCTTTTACCTCACACCCTCCGTTTTTGCCGCTCTTGGTCGGGGACTGCTTATTGTTTATTCGCAGCTAACCTACATATCTGTAAGCTATTCAGCTATTCGCCACCTTGCTGACCTCTCTGGTAGCCTAAGCTCAACCCCAAGGACTTTCAAGCTTGGCCCGTATCCATTGGTTGGTCGAATCCTCGATACCTCTACTACTAATTGCTCTTGCTATTTAGTCGCAGCCAATGTTATCGAATGCGCCCTTTTCTGTATGCAAATTAACTTGAGTTCAGAGGGGTAGACAAATCTAGCCGCCCTCTAATATGAACGTCAATGAGCCTCTCCATGGTTTTGAGAACAAATGATGTTAGACTTATATTGCCTGGTTGGGGGATAAAGATTAAATTTACCTGTCTCCAGGTAGTCTGGATGTAACCCCAATTGTTACAATAAAGCAATCATACCCGGTAAAATGAGATCAATTACCTTCTATAAAAGCGCCGGGAATATACCATCACAATCGGGGCTTTGAATGCTTTGAAGGACCCTACAGCCCAATTTACCTTATCCGGACTGAACATTTTACCGGACAAACTATTATATTTAGTCTACCAGCAATGCAGACCCTATGGTCAGATGCATTCGGGTACGTGTGGAGTACACGAGTAGACTAAGTTGGGAAATGAACCTGAAGTAAAGTTCTAATAGTAGCAATACGGTCTGTCGTGTAGGTGCCGTCGGTCTTTTTAGTAAGCCTACACAATTAACATGATTTTTCACGAGTGCCTTGTGGATTCGTGCCGCTACTGGCATGTCACAATGTTTTCGCCGCATTTCCTCCATGTGGCACGTTTAGATCGTCTCAATTCTGAATTGTATTCTGTAAGAGCGAACCTGTATTCGTCCCAACTCTTGGTGCGTTTAGCAGAATTGAAGAGTTTTCTAATCCTTTACCTAAGTTTGGCAAGCTGGTAGTTTCACCAGGGAACCTTGTCTGTCATAATAGGAAGTAATCATTCATCATTCAATTGGTATGCTGCTTGATCTAGCTCCCCTCCGGACTCGATAGATGTAACAAGCATATCTAATTTAGAGAGAACAAGTCCCCGATACATACTCCAGTCCGTGGACTTGCATATGCATACCAATTTTAAGCAAAAATAGGGATAAATGGACTGGCGATTGTGAGGTCAAGTACCTCCGCACGAATCGCATTTATGAAGGTAGGGCCTTTATTTAAAATATCTACATGATTACAAACAATATATTCTAACAGCCACTCATCCCTTCTTTTTATGCCACTACTGTAGCAAACCGCCTTTGGCACTGGCTCTCCACATTTAAAAATTAACTTACTTGCCTTATTCTGTACACCTTTAATTTGTCCGCAGATAACCCAAGGCTCTTGGTTTGGACTAGTTCCGGTCCCGGTATGAACAACATGCCCAGTGGCGCTGGTGTTCGAAGAATCGTGGACCCTGCAGAGCGAACATATTTCCGACTGCTAGTTGAGGTCCGAATTCCTCTTTACAAGAGGTACCGCAATCAGACGTTGAAACCTTGTCGGTGCTCCTAACGATCGGCTTAACCTGGCCAAAGCGTTAGCTAACTTTATCTTTACAGGTGTTAAGCCATTTCATGGAGGCGTCATCAATCGAGATGTCTATGCCATTTGCTTAATTGAGAGGGATTGAGTTGACAAGTCGGTCGGGAAAACATCTAACCTGACAGCACTAGCCATTTGGCTAAAAGTGGGGACATCAGGTGTAGGTCCTGCCTTCACCTTCTTGGTAGCCGATGCTGGTGGTGCCTGTTGCTCGAATCTAACGCGCTTGGTTTCGCGTTGAGTGGCGGGGATGGAAGGGGCGGATCTGGCATAAGTGAGAGCACTTTCCCTGATTTTGCCTATGCGTAAAGAATGCTTGAACCACTTTCTTTCCATCGATTACAGTTTAATGAATCCATCTTGTTGTTGCTGGATCTTTCCAATGGAAGAACATTCGGATTTCTCCGAAATGACGATACAGGAATCAACAAGTGTGGAAACATCAGTTGGAAGTGGCTAATTCTTCGTTTCATCGAGAGATTCCGATGGGACCCTTATGACAACGCCTTCTGAAATCTCAGATAAGTTCAGCTGCTCAACAGAAGACGGAGAAGTTGTGGCCAGTGTGGAATTGGCCGACATGAGTTCTACAGCTGGACCCGAGGTTGATGCGATTTGAGATGCATCAGTCTCATTGGTTTTTTTTATTTAAGTTAAAAATGTTGGATCCACGAGTCTCCGGGAAAGGAGGTCACTCATGACAGAGCCCGGTATGCCATAAGAACATAATTTCCATTAGAGTTTCCAACATTTCTTGATTGCTTTTGGCTCATGTGTCGTTACTTATCATAATCTAGGTGAGTCGATTGTCTCTTTTGGGAGCAGCTTACGAAGTCTCGGTGCCTCATTGGTTTCTGTGTTGTGTTGAGTCGCAAAATAATTTTTTCGAACTATTCTTTGGCGTAATGTGACGCCTAGTAACTAATCAAAGACACTTCCGTTTAACTTAATATACTACATTTATTTAGTCCAATAATATTGGACTATATAATTAAGTAAGAACATGAATATTAATTAAGCAAATTATTAAGTCACTTGTTGACTGTCGGAAGAATCATCACTGACTGCCCCAGTTCCATAGATATTAGCAATAGTTAGTTAAAATAGTTAGATTTTAAGATTTGATATAAGTTTGGGTGCATGTGTGTGTGAGAGAGAGTTTGACCAGTAATAACACTGTTTCGAAACCGATCACTACAGGCCTCCTTATAACGTACATATGTATTTAAATTTGCTTTTGTCTGCAATGGACTCATCGAAGGTGATATCGTCTTTAAAAAATTTTACACTAACTTCTTTCCTATTCTCACTTATTTCTCTCTTCAACTAGCTGGGGTTTTCCAAGATAATACCTGCCTTGTGTATATTTACCGTATAAGAGGCCAAAGTGATATCCATCATTTCCTGTCTTTTCTTCACCACGAAGCTTGGTCATTTCCCTAATATGACGAGTTCTGATGACAGAAAGCAATCAAACAAACACTCACCTCTTGCATTCGAGCTGCTTCTTCGCCATTGTGTATGTAGTGTCACAGCAGAAAGAGGAAGACATGGCTAAATCGTCTTCTCTATTCATACCGATCACCTACATATGTATATACCTAATAGGGTCTATCTTGATTATTTGCCTATGTTACAAACTTAATATACCCTTAGATAGAGTATAATACTGCGAGCAAAAGGAAAGTGCTCTTGAAAACCTAGAGGCAACTTGTTAACAAACCTGGCGGCTCCGAAACACTCCAGCAGCTTGGCACCACTGCGCGAGAGTGACGAAAACGCATAGATGAGAAATAAGTAATCGTTCTAACGACCAAACGAACGGTTTTACCGTTTTTTACAAAAAAAGTGGTAAAAGGGCCGACATGCAACGCCATGTGGAGTAGTGGTTGTATATGAATTTTTAAGTCTAAAGTTCTTTTAAACCGAGTCATTTGTAAAGTAAAATACAAAAATATCTTTTGAATTAAATGAAATAAAATCATTAATAGGAGTACTCATCATCGTCCACAATCTGGCGCATCGTTAAATCTGGCGCATCGAGATCTTCAGGATCCGCAACGTAAAGGACAAAGATCATCTACCTGCCTGGAAAGCAACTGGTAACTACCACGACATCACCCCCATATACCCGACAAATCTAATCATTGCTCATCCATCACCAAACACATCACTGTCGCCTTACATAAGGAACTAAGGTAAGTCAATATGTCTCAGAATTCCAACAATGCCTTTCGTAAATCAAAGAAACTAGCTCGCTCTCCCCCACGTCCCGTAAATCCCGAAGAACAACACAACTGCCCAAAATGTGAACGTGAAGATAACGCCGATAAAATGGTACAATGCGACATTTGTGACATGTGGTTCCACTTCTCTTGTGTGGGCGTTGGTGATTGTATCGCCAACACAGACTGGATGTGCGATAGCTGCGCGCAATCACCCGCAACAAATACAATAAACACACACCCAAAAGGAATGGAGACGGGTGGAGCGTTTCCTCCTTTAACACAACCAACGCAACATTCACAACCAATTTCGTCTTTACAATTACCACCATCTTCACCTTCAGTCGTAATTTCACAGCCAAGTTTGCAAATCCTTTTTTTACTCCGACAAACCCAAAAACCAAGCCACCGTCTGAGTCTTCAAAAAGTACCAAGTTATCCACCAAGTCCGTTAATCTTCGACTCAAGAAACTTGAAGAAGAACGCTTACTTCAACAAAAGCGAGATCACGAATACCTGGATCGAAAATATGAACTCCTCGCCGAAATGGAGTCAGACAGTGAAGCTGAGCCAATACCAGAAGCAGCCTTTGATACCACGCTAGATAGATGCAATCAGTGGATACATGGGGTTAGTAATGAATACGAAGACGCATATCGAACGAGAAAAGGTAGCACCTAAGCAAAAGATAGAATTCCACAAGGTAGATAATCCAATAGGTTTAAACGCTACTAACAAAAATGTGTCTCCTATAGTAACTAACAAGCCGAACAAGAGTAAGGTCCATCATGTTACGAAAAGCTATCAACCCGAATTGAATCCCATTCAACTTGCATCACGGCATGGAATACCTTGTTTTAGAGGAAATCCAAAAGACTGGCCGCTCTTTATCAGTTCTTTTGAGAACTCAACACGCTCATGTGGATACTCACACGACGAAAACTTAATTCGTTTCAACGTAGTTTGAAGGGTAACGCTTTAGAAGCCGTTCGCTATAAACTTCTATATCCAGAAAACGTTCTGGCGATTATCTCATCATTACGGATGCTATATGGAAGACCTGACGTCATAATAAATTTTCTTTTGTCTAAGATTCGAAGAGAACCACCTCCAAGAGCAGACAAACTTGATAGTCTAATTGAATTTTCCTTTGCTGTGCAGAATATATGTGCCATAATGGAGTCCAATAGTTTACGATCGCATATCGAAAATCCTTGTCTTATCCAAGAATTAGTTGAAAGGTTACCACCTCACATCAGGCTTAACTGGGGGATACATAGGCAGAAGTATGGAGATATAAATCTGTCAACATTCAGCGCATGGCTGCATCAGATCGCTCAAACAGCAGTCGAAGTCTCACCTCCGTCCTATACCTCACTTAGTGAGAGGAAGAGCGACAAACGTTCAATTACACATAGATTTGTTAACACGCACTGAACGATTGAGAATTCTGCAAGTAACAAAAATACAAATACAAATTTTTGGCACAACAGGTCCATGGGACCCAGGGCCTAGCTTCTCACAACCATTCGAGTTGTGCGTGTTATATTCTTTACACGAATGGAAGGGGCCTACTGTTTAATGCCGGATCCGAACGGCAATTTTGAGAAGCTTTTTCATGACAGTTTTACTCTCGGATGTTTGTCAGACGCTCGCGAGAGGTGGGGCCGTGAAAGAAATTTTAGGTGTTGTCTGGGGATTGAACCTGGAACCCCTCGCTCCGTAGTCCAACGCACTAACCACTTGAGCCACGGCGCCCACAAGTAACAAGCAGGTGAAAAATTGTAAGATCTGCAACAACGATTGCATAAATGCGGAACGGTGTTTGAAGTTCATCAACATGAATTTAAAGGATAAATGGGCTACTATAAGACAATATCAGCTTTGCAGAACATGTCTTCGTCCCCAATGCAAGATCCGATGCAACTCAAATAAGAGATGTGGAAAAAGTGGTTGTGTCTTTCGACACCAAAGACAGAAATCATTGAGTAAAGAGATATTAAACTTGTGCCTCTCTTTCCTCTCAAAACCCATTTGTTTACATTGTTTTTGTTGTAATTCGCTCCTTGTCTGTGAATACGTGTACATTGGCAACAACAATTCCTCTAGTGGTGGAATAAGTACACAGCGAATGTGTTCGCAAAACGGAAGCTTTTGCTATAAATATTGTGCATTGGAAATAATACTGGAAAATCAATGTGAAAGGAAAAAATTAATATCAGAAATTCAATTCAAAATAATTATTGATTGTTTTTCGAATTGAATAACATAAAAATGACTCTTTCTAAAATAAGATATTATTTATTTGAATATTGATCATAAATAGAAAATAATAGACACCAATTTCAATTGAGATTGTTATTGTTAATTAAAAAATCAAGTAATTGCTACAAAAATTATTATTGCAGCGAAATTAGACGGTAAAAACATAGCAACCAAGTTAAGTTACGGTAATTCTTGGTATACATAAGTAGAATGCCAGTAACAATTGTGTCTTGATTGATGAGGCTTTCTATTACAGATATTACGGCCGTTCCTGGATTTTGGCTTAACGAACTTTAATTACAATTATGTATTAACGTACAAAAATCATTAAATAATAAAATTAAGCATTACAATCAGTAATTGTGTTAATCTCGAACAAGTAGTCTACAGTTCTAAAGCATATGAAAAGGCAATTTCCATTCCAATTCCTTTACATACATATGTTTAAATATCCTGAACTACTACAATCCTAATACACAGCTAAAGTTATGTAACTATGAAAACAGTATTAAAAATGTATTTACAAAATTATTGTTGAGCAACTGCTTATTTGTTTTTGATTTCAATGACGAATGCAAAACATTTGCTTACCGAAAATGTTTTTCTCATTTTCACTCACATATAATGCTTTTATTGCAATCTAACATTATTTTTAAATATTTCAATGAGGCTGATTATGTGGATCATATCTGGGAACACCACGTTAGCTAGAACGACAAAAATCTCGAAAATAAACCTAATAAATCTCGAAAGCAAAAATCTCGAAAGCAAAAATCTTGAAAGCAAAAATCTTGAATGGCACAAAATCTAGAAAGTACAAAAATCTCGAAAAAAATCTCGAAAACATAATTTTTTTGAAATCTTTTTCTCTTCATTTTAATTTTGAAAATAATGAAAACGGCTCTAAAATGTAAACTCTGTAATTTTTGATTTAAAATATCAAAAGTTTGACACATTTTCATAAAAAAAACAAAACACACAAGTGTGGAACCTTACATATGTATGTATCACCTTACATTGGTAAGTGGCTGCCTACCAAATACCTACCTAATTCGACGATCGTTATAGAGCAGTGATGTAATTTTGCTTGATTATCTTCCCCAAAAATTGTGAACTTATGTCCCATCTTCGACATAAAAAAAAAATTAACTTATGCGCCATGGTTTTGGACAGACATTTGTAAGTCTGTAACTCGATTGTGGATTCATGTCCCACTGAAGAGGGACTTACATATATCCTTGCACGCTAATAGTTACCATTGTCTCAAAAATAATATTAATTCTAGATTTTTATTTTAAGGCTATTAATTTATTAATTTTTTCTACATTTCTGGTGTTTGAGATTTTGCTTTCGAGATTTTTTTCCTTCTAGATCTTTTTTCCAAGATTTGTTTTGTTTTACATTTTTGTTTTCTATATTTTATTTTTCTAGATATCGTGGTAAACTCATCTTTCTCATATATGTTTTTCAATATGTCTAAAATATTGAAATGTGTATGTATTTGGCCATAATGGATGTTAGTAGCATTTCTAACTTTTAAAGTGTCGCCGTTCTCTCAAATTCAAAACACATTACACATTTTAAACCCTATGTTAGGCTTGCAAATAAAAACAATATTAATCCATGAATGCATGTATTCATATGTATATCAACCACTAATTTATTCTTTTGTTAATTAAATTACAAAAATGTAAATTTTGCCGGTACAAACTATGTTATCTGCAATGTGAATTCTAGAGGTTTTTTTTATAAAAAACATCCACTTGAGAGCTAAGTAGTTACAAACCGAAAAGTGATCAAAGGCTTTGCATAATAATTAAGTGGTTTAACGTCCATCGTTATTTCATTTTTCTTCATTTTTTTCCTTCTTCACAATATTATTGTTAACTTAATAATTTTCAACTTAAAAAAAACAGAATTTCAAAATTTCTTTTTAATATTTCGCATTATGTACATACATATATTTCTCCATTGAACAAAACTTCAAAATTCGAACTAATGTTTTCCAACAACATAAATACAATTTTAAGTTATTTTATCGTCAACCCAGAAGTAAAGATCAAAAGTGTGCATTTCACATTTATTTCTTATCTTCATATTGTAAAATGCAATCAGATATTGTGAGTGCTTATATTTTTCTTTAAATAATATACGACATTTAAATTTTGATATTTTAAAGAAAAAAAAAATAATTTCAATATTGTTAATATCTAATGAACATACCCAAAGCACTTTCCAATTTCTTCCACGCGCACTTCCAAAGCACTTTCCAATTTCTTCATCAGCTGTCAAATTCACTCATTGTTGTTGTGATTTAGAGGTGAATTTACTGTGTTGTTGTTGTGATTTACGGGTGAATTGACCAACTCAAGGGTGAATTGACCAAGTCAAACAAATGTGCGTGAAAATGTAACAATATGCGTGAAATAGCTTGTAGGCCCCTGGAAAGTGCCGGGAAAGTTTAATATCTCTTTAGTAAATGATTTCTGTCACAGACTACTGCATAAGGCTGAGGTAGCTTCCGACACCAATGCACCTGAAGTTACTCAATTTCGTGAAAATAAAAATATTGATCTAAATAATTGCAATATGCACAATTCGAGGAATAGTTCAACTCTCTTTAGAATAATTCCAGTGACACTATACAGCCGAGCCACACAATGCAAAGCGTACACATTTCTGGACGATGGTTCTTCGGTGACACTCATGGACGAAAATCTGGTACGCCAATTGGAACTCGATGGTGACGTCGACCCACTCTGTCTGAAACGGACAACTGATACTCGCTATGCTAAGGAAGAGTCGAAAAAAGTTAACTTGAAAATATCGGGCTATGGAATGGAAAAGAAATTTGAGCTCTGCAACGTAAGAACGATCCGAAACTTAAACATACCGACGTGACCAAATTAAAAGAAAAATATGAACATCTAAAGGGGATTCCTGTTACGTCGTACAATGCGGCAAGACCACTAATATTAATAGGTCTGGATAACTGGTATCTGGGCGTCATTCTTCGTACACGCGTAGGTAAAAAAAACGAAATTGCTGTCACTAAGACAAGACTTGGATGGGATGTACATGGCACCTATGATGGAGAAAATATAAACAATGTGAAAAAATACAATTTTCACGTTTGCGAATGCCAGGCACACTCAAATGCAAAACTTCATCATTTAGTCAAACAATATTTTATGACAGAAAATATTGGGAAAAAGACGGTTAAGGCAATGCTGTCTAAGGACGATGAACGAGCGCAAAGAATGTTGGATTTAAATTCATACCGAGAAGGAAATCATTTTGTTGTGCCACTGCTCTGGAAGCATGATGTAATCTCACTACCCGACAGCCGTCCCATGGCTGAACGTCGCCTAAGATGCCTAAAGTCTAGGATGGAAAAGGACCCAGTGCTTTCTTCGAAGTTGCAAGACCATATTTGTAGCTACGTACAAAAAGGATATGCTCGTAAGTTAGACAACCAGGAGCGGTGCGAATCAAGTTCAAAAACATGGTATCTACAAATATTTCCCAAAGTTTCACCAAGTAAAAATTTCCAAAGCTGACCAGGACGCTCAAAGATTTCTTTGGAGGAACCCTATGACAAGGGAGATAGACGAATGACATATTCGAATAAGAGTAATGACACTTGTCTCAACTTGTTCACCATATTGCGCCCAATATGTAAAAAATAAAAACGCGAACGAATTTGTAACTGAATATCCTACTTAGAGCGGTAGGGGCCATAATTGAGAACCACTATGTGGACGATTATCTCGATAGTGTTGACTCCGAATCAGAAGCAATAGAACTAGCGAAAACCGTCAAACTCATTCAGTCAAACGCTGGATTTGAAATCCACAACTTCATGTTGAACTCTGAGACAGTTCTAAGTGAAATTAATTCTGACGTTCACAATAACTTATCGGAAAATATTACAGCTTGGAGTGGGATCAACGACGCCGAAAAAATAGAAATCTGGCGTTCTACTACTCAATGGGATGATGAAATAGGCGAAAGTCACTTTGCAGTATGGAAGGAATGGATAAGCTATCTGCCAGGGGTGGAACGAATTGTAATACAACGTCCTTATTCTAAATCCGCACACCTCAGCAACACAGTACAGTTGCACATATTCGTAGACGCAAGTGAAAATGCCTACGCGGCGGCAACTTACGTTCGTTTTACATCTGAACTGCACGTTGAATGCTCACTCGTTAGTGGAAGGACGAAAGTCGCACCTCTAAAAGATTTATCCATACCAAGGCTGGAATTAGAAGCAGCAGTATTGGGAGTTCGACTGCGTAAGTCCATATGTTCCAGTCACGATCTACACATACAGAACTGTATGTTTTGGACTGACTCGAAAACGGTGCTTTTCTGGATACGATCAGAGCAACGGAGATACAAACACTATGTAGCATTTAGGATTGGAGAAATACTTGAGGAAACAGAAGTGAATAATTGGAGATGGATTCCTAGTAAAGAAAATGTGGCAGACGAAGTTACCAAATGGAAAAATGAATACAATGGCCAAAAGATGAATCATTAGACTTCAGTTCAACCAAATAAGTTAGGGTACATTTCGTGCAAAGGTATGAGTACGTACCAAGCATCATCGACTACACCCGTTTCTACAACTGGAATAGATTGGTTCGATCACTGGGCTACGTATTTATGTACATCGATATGGGATTAAAAAAAGGAGTCAATCCAAATCCTTAAAAGCAAACCCGATAAAACCTATAATATTAGACAGGAAACATTCACTGTATAGACTGGCACCTTATATGGATAAAAACAATATTATGCGGGTAAAAGGTCGCATCGACAATGCTGACGATAAGTTAAATGAGGTAAAAAGACCTGTTATTTTGCCAAAAAAACATCGCATAACGGAACCGATAGTTGACAGCTCTCATCGAAAATTTCACCACCAAAATAGCGAAACAGTTATAAACGAAGTTAGGCAGCTGTACTACATCCCAAGTCTTAGAACCATCGCAAAAAAAATAAGAGGATCTGTACTGTAAAAACGTGAGGGCTAAATCGATACCACCTGCAATGTGAGAGCTGCCTAGGTGGCTGAAATCACTCACTCGACCGTTTTCCTACATAGGGATCGATTATTTTGACCCACTTAGTGTACGAGTTGGCAGACTTTCCGAGAAAAGATGGGGTGTGTTGATAACATGCCTTACTGTTCGAGCCATTTACATCGAAATCGCGCACAGTCTTTCCGCTGATTCATGCATCCTATCCATCAAGAGGTTCATCGCGAGAAGAGTCTTCGAAAAAATAATTGTTAAAAGAATGATAAAATGTTGCGATAAATATAAAATCCTTAGTACATCCCAATTTGGCTTTATGAAAGCAAAATCTATTGAATGTGCTATACAGTCATTCTTGGAAAATATTAATATGGAAATAGATAAAAGTAACAAAACTGCTGCTCTGTTTCTTGATCTGACAAAGGCATTTGACCTGGTTAATCATAAATTACTGTTAAAGATACTTTGCAGATATGGATTCAGAGATAACATATTAAAATGGTTCTCGTCCTATCTTCAAAACAGAATTCAGCTTGTTCGTGCGAATGCAACTTTGAGTGATCCAATTTCTTGTCCAAATGCAGGGGTTCCTCAAGGATCAGTCCTTGGACCATTCCTCTTCCTTATTTATATAAATTCTGTTTTTAATCTATCGCTAAACGGCAAAATTATCGCTTTTGCTGACGATCTGGTTCTGTCGTATGCTGCCCCCTCTTTTGAAAACATAAAAACACAAATGAATATTGACCTAACTATCTTAGGAAATTGGTGTATGTATCATCAAATGGTGGTTAGCAGCAAATCTAAAGTTATGTGTTTTTCTCTTACAAACGAGGTTTCTATACAAGGAGTTAGTTTACATATCAAGAATATATAAAAAAATATACATATCTTGCTCTAAATAAAATATTTCACTTACGTAAGCTGGTGCCACCAAAAATAATCATCTCAATTTATTACGCTTTGGTCAATTCTCGTTTGGAATATGGGATTTCTTGCTGGGGCAGTGCTTACATCAGCAATCTGCAGCCTCTCATTACAGCCCAAAAAAAGATAATCAGAGTAATGCTGTTCAAATCAAGATGGGAGCCATCATTTCCGCTATTTAAATTAGTGAAAGTATTGCCGCTTAGACACTTATACGTCTATAAAGTATTGAGACTGTTCTATCTGCGAGTGGTTATAACAATGAAATTGGAAATAATATATCTTATTTACTTAGATCAACAAATAATATTGTGGTTCCAAGAGCCAGAACAGAGCACTTTAGACGTTCAATTACCGTTAAAGGACCACATATCTATAACAAACTTCCTGCAGATATATGCAAAAATGTCGATTTTAACAGATTCCTAAAAAGTCTCAGAAACTGGCTATTATCCAGATCAGGTGTAGAGGATTTAATTCTAACAGTAACGAAGATATTTTTGCTTGGTTTAACAATTTGCAATGTCTTATCTAAACCTATTTCAAATTCATAAATTGTCTCCTAAATTTCTAAACGTTTTGAAATCTCAGCTTTGATTAAACTTACTACTTAATTCTTTCGATTATCTTTTAACTTCTTTGTATTGCTCCTTACTACCCTTCTCGACGCGACTCACCATAACGATAAAATAACTTCTTATAGAATAATGCACCTAAAACTGGTATTTGTACCACAAAGTGTATAACACATAAATCATCTCATCTAATAATTCATGGTCAACAAAAAATTTGCTCTTTTCTTTTATCTTGTATGAATTAATAATAATAAATTATATCCCATAACTTTGTAAATTAAATATTTAGTCGTTTTCAAAATAGTTTGGATTGTAATTAAATACAAATATTTGTTGAAATATATATGTTATGATGATGATGATGAATAAACATAAACATAAACATAAAGAGGCACACCTTTGGAGATTTTCAGCGATAATGGAACTAACTTTAGAGGAGCCAGTCAGGAACTGAAGGTCGCTGTTGCACAGTTAGATCACGACAGAATAGCGAACGAATTTGTTGGGGCAAAACTTAGGTGGAACTTTATACCACCGGCAGCACCACATATGGGGGGGGAGTTGGGAGCGAATGGTACGTTCTGTAAAACAGGTATTGTTAGGGATGGGTTTGAGTCGTAATCCATCGGACGAACTTCTTTTAAGTCTCATGGCCACTAACCTACGTTCCTATTGAAGGCGACAACGATGAAGCTCTAACAACGAATCACTTCCTTATGGGGTCATCGAGCGGAATAAAACAATTTGTTGAAGCAAGTGATAATGGGGCTGTGATGAGAAAGAACTGGATGACATCAGAACAATTCGCCAATTCCTTCTGGAAGCGTTGGGTTCAGGAGTATCTGCCGACGTTGACGAGGCGAACCAAGTGGCATATTCCTGCCAGTCCCCTTGCGAAAGATGACGTTGTCATTATTGTTGATCCAAACAATCCCAGAAACCAGTGGCCAAAAGGGATTATATCCGAAGTTTTTCCAGGCAGAGATGGACAAGTCCGCAGCGCAACCGTGCAGACTTCAACCGGATTCTACACTCAACCAGCTACCAAAATCACTAAGCTAGATGTTCTACGCCAGGTTGAAAACAAAGAAGTAACCAGGACCGATGATCCAACTTACCAGGGGGAGTGTTAACAAACCTGGCAGCACCGAAACACTCCAGCAGCTTGGCACCACTGCGCGAGAGTGACGGAGACGCATAGATGAGAAATAAGTAATCGCTCTACCGACCAAACGAATGGCAACGCCATGTGGAGTAGTGGTTGTATACGAATTTTTAAGTCATTTGTAAAGTAAAATACAAAAATATCTTTTGAATTAAATGAAATAAAATCATTAAAAGAGATTATCTTTTCATTTGTCCGGCGTCTCAATACAACTGGTTCATTGAACTAAAAACGAGCAAGCAAAACAAAGTCATTTTATCCGTTTACTGTAATTCTTTCGATTTCATTCCAACTGTTTTCAGTGTGACCTGGGAGTCAAAAGGATCAAAGAGTTTTGCTTCGCATTTAGCAAAGCTTTATGAAGAGACTCGTCGCTACAGGCACAAATACTTACTTACTTATGAAGGTGCCACTGAAGTTCGGGGTGAACCTGGTCCTCAACCTGCAATGCAATCTAGTTGGCGCAAGTTGCTTGAGGTTCCCTATCTGCTAAAACCCGCATTCAGGCCGTTTTTAGCAGACAGGGAACTTCAAGTTAACTAAATCATTGTACCTCATGCTTCCCTTCTACTGAAGGCGCCGTGGCTCAAGTGATTGGTGCGTTTGATTGCGGAACTGTAAGTTCGAGGTTCCATCCCCAGACAACATATAAAAAATTCTTTCACGGTTCCATCTCTCGCGGTCTTCTAGCAAACATCCGAGAGTATAACTATCATGAATAAGCTTCTCAAATATATAATTTGCCCTTCGGACTCGTCATTAAACGTGTGGAAAGAATAGTTGTCCTGTCGCGCCAAATATTTAATTTTTTTCCCTTTAGTGTGGTAGGAATCTTTCAAATTTTACAATTAGCTGTGCACAGGTACAAACAAGCACTGCTTATTAAAATTGTGACATTTAAGCTGTTATGTACATGCCTCTGTAGTCACATGCTTCTATTAAAAGTGGAAAGAATTGTACAATGCGCAATATTTATGTATAATATATTTTTTAGTTTCTTGTATGCAAATTTATACACACAAATGTTATTAATCAGTTTTAGCAATAAAATGGCGGTTAAATTGTATTTATAGTACTGTAGTGTCGCATGAAGCATTAGTTTCAGAATTCCCACAATTATAAAATGTCCCAATTGGGAACAGAAAACTGTAATTATTTATTACTATTAGTAGTGCTTGAGGAAAACAAGCAATTTGTCCTTATGGAAGGCGAATAATAAAAAAAAATTAAACTTGGTTATTGCATAAAAGTTTAGCCCATGTAGTGCACATCTCAGGCATCAAGTGTCATGTCGCGTTCATTTGGATTCATTCACAATGACAAATGTCAAATAAAAACAAAGAAGGCAGTTGTCAAACATTGGAAGTCGCTCAGTTTCGCCGCGGCAGTTGTTAAGATTGGTTGTTTTGTGTTTTGGGTTGTAATTCCGTTCTTGTGCAAATTTTCTATTAAACGAAATTTTCCAAAAATATAAACAGTTCGTGGCTTATTGATTGTACTTGTTATTAACTTAATTAATCATGTACAACGACTTGAGTTTTCTCTATATCCTTTAATAGCATGTTACGGGCTTATATTTAGATATGTGTATGTATGTACGTATATAAGTGTGTCTGGTAATAGAAAAAAATTACTCTGTTGCTCCTAAAAGCCTTCGCGAAATAGATAGACTGCAAGTTTGTGTTCATCGCCAGTTTTGGAACGTAACTCATCTAGGGATCAATAATTGCCAAAAATTCGGTGCGAACTACAAGGTATTTTAAAAGTACGAAGCAATGGCAGCAGTATCAGCGGCGGCTACAAGTGTTGTTGTATTGGATCGCGGCAATAATACGACTTGTACTATTAATCTTCATGGTTAGTATTAGTACTTTATTAATTTGTTTAATTTCCTGCACATTACACATGTATGTATGTATGACTGTATTTAATTAAAATGGGTTATGATGTGTGTTTGTGTGCTAAGCAACATGAAACGTTTGTTATTGTTTTCCTATTGGCATGATTTACCAAAAATTGGCATAATTTATAAAAATTCGAATTTGAATTTGGGCCTACAGCTTTAGCCCTTCCAATCCGCCTAACCATACCTTTTAATATTGATGGTGACTGGTGTAATTGTTATGTATGTACATTCATATGTACATATATTTAAACTTAGAGTCTTTGCCGAACACAACTAAACCTCCATTTAAACTAGGATTTCTGTGAAATTAATTTTTTGTTCGAAAAGTCAATTAAAAGGAGCAAAACAAACTGTGCACTCGATTGTAAGTGCCCGTGTGGTAAGAGCTGCGCATTTAAATTATATTAATTGCCATAATCTAAGCGGGTCAAAAGATGAGCTAAAACGTCATGCTTAGTTAAATATAATTTGATTTGATTCATATACAAAATTTATGCGACACTTACGAACGTTATCGCACTAATTATTCTGGACGCTCATCAAAATTAAATTTATCGGGTGTATAAATGAAAAATTTTATTCGTAAGCGATAATTCGTTAAAATATACATACATATGTACATACATATGTACATATAAGGGGATACTACGATTTCCGGGAAAACAAGTTTTGAAAACGCAATGTTGGAGTTCCCAATGAATAAATAAAATAGATCCAAATGAATAAGGACAATATAAGAAAGTACCAAATATTTCCTTTTCGCATAGTTTAGGAGATATCGAGGTTTAAAATTTAAATTTTTTTGTGAAATTGGAATATGTACCTACATAACAAACAATTTTTGGAGACTTGGTAGTTGTTTATATACAAATACATGGTCATAAATTTGCACTGTTTTGGCAAAACAGCATCCAATTTGAAAGTAACTGCAACATTTTCCAACGTACTTCAAGTGTAAATCGATCCATTTCGTATCGCGAAAGTATAATACGGAGTTTCTGTGAATTTTTTAATCGCATAAGAGCTGCAAGTGTTAAAATAACATATGTATGATTCAAAAAGATTCCAACAGATGGCCCACCCCATACTTTATAGGGTCCATCTCATTTATTTCTATATGTTACAAAATATGTACATATACTTAATGGATAGGATATAAACATACAGAATGCAGTATGACACGTTCACTTTTTTATAAGGGATACATGGAAATAAGGAGAGGGTCCAAACAGATAGTTGCGTTCCAAACAGATAGTAGCGTTCCAAACAGATAGTAGCATTTCTGTATATGTTCCATGGAAAGGAGGAGAGCGTATTAAGCGATCCGTTCCAAATAGATTTTCGTACATTTTTCTCCTTTTATTTTTAAAATATAAGTATGTAATGTTTGATTTTGACCACGTAAAGTATATTCAGGTCCATAAAGAGATTTAGTTTTAAATTAGTACAGAGATTTTTTTTCCCGAAAGTGTGACATCTCGATTTTAGTTTGAATAATGTACATATGTATATATGAAACGCGATGTCTATAAAATGGCTTCTCTTGCAAATGGTGATCATCCTATTAAGGAAATTTTGCATAACTTTTTGCAAAATTGCTCTGATATTATATTTCAGCGCTTTAATAGTTTGTGGATCAATACTTATTTAGGTGGCGCTACAGTCTGAGGTGGACCTGGGCCTCAACCAACAAACCTCTCCATTTACCGCGATCTTTGGCCACCTTAGATGAGGTCTTCCTCTATTGCGTTGTCGCTCCGGATTGCATTCGAAGACAGTTCCACCCGGAGCGTTGATGTCCATTCGCTTTACATGTTCTAGCCATCTTAGACGATTGATGCGTACGTTTCTGACCAGGTCTATGTCGCTGTACAACTCGTAGAGTTCGCTGTTAAATCTCCTCCTCCAAATCCCGTCAACGCAAACGGAACCGAAAATCGTCCGAAGAATTTAAACCACCAAGGATATCCTCATCCGCCTTCGTTAACGTCCATGCCTCTGCACCATACAGCAGGATAGGGATTATGAGGGTTTAATATAGAGTCTCCTTAGTGTTTCTTGACAAGGCCTTGTTACTCAATTGTCTTCTTAGAACAAACATGATAGGATACAACGAAGGGTACTGGAATGATAAATACTATGCAATAAAATGTAAGAATTTCGCTTGAATTGTCTTAAGATAGTTTGCCTTTTCAGGAGAGAGCAAGCAATTAAATTAAACAAACCTCAGTTGGTAATTTTCCAACCAACTCGACACAATCTTTGCATTTCTTTTATTTGCACTCTGTGTTTTTGGGGCGGAAACATCTTTTGGTCTAGCAATATTTTAGATAAAGGTAAATTTATGCTTAAAACACAAATCATAGTAGTGAATTGGAAAGAACATATCCGTTTATATTTCACATTAACGTTTTTTTTACCACAGGTTTTATTCAACAAAGCAGACAAATGCTTGTCTTCGAGAAAAGATAAAAATCTTTAAATTCTTACATTTATTTTTTGACAAGCCAGAGCAATTCGAGACGGCACAGTAATTCGGCATTATGCCTTAAATTGTTTGTTTTTTTTTTAAACTTTTATTTACATGTGTTTTACAAAAATTACGGCACAACTTTAATAGATAAAAATAAACGCCAAAATGAAAAATTGCAGTGAGAAAATACATTTCAATCAACCTCGATGACGCCACGTAGATCAAAAATGGATCCGCTGTCAGTGAAACATAGCATACCTGGTATTTGTACATCGTACCTTGCGCCTACATATCTTTCGTATATCTTTCTATTCTCTTGAACAGTATAGCTAATAAAGCTGTCATTTCTTGATAGCCGTTAAGTTTGAAGGCTCATAAATACAGCAAAATTTAAAATTAAAATTCTTAATGGTATATTTATGTATATTTGTAATCAGTATTAATAACCAATTTTGTAATTTTGAGCTAGGATGATGAAATTATCTTATATGTATGGAAGTTCTGAAAAAGATCGTACAATGCAATTTAATTAAAAAGTGGAGTTAGCTACCTCCAATTTATTAAGGCTAAAAAAAAAGAAGGATAATATATCATAAGATCCGATTTGTTACTTTTCCTTATGTTTATGAGCCATTTGTTTCCAAAATCGATTAAAACTGAAAAAAAAAAAAAATAATAAATAAATCGTGTTTGATTGAAATGCACAAATAAACTGTTATGCTAATTTCTAACTTATGTTCTAAAGCCAAAGGAAGAATGGTGAAAACATTTCCTGCCCCAACGATCGACGTGGTGACAGAATTTAAGTAAAAATAAGTTTAGTCTTCTTATTTCTGATTTATGGCATGGAATTGCTATAAAAATGCATACTCTGAGTTCAGAGTCGTTTTTACAACTATTTATAAGCAAAACTAATTTTAAGAGATTCTGATTGTTTAATTATGTCCATAACTAATAATGTATACTTTTATTTGCAGGTGCTACGGTTGTGTCCTGGCGAGTCAACAACCAAGAACAGCTATTTGTCAGGTATGTATGTACATACATACAATATGCACTTTATATTGACATTTATTACATTTTAAACAATTACATAAATACGGAATAATCATACGATAAGATAAAATTATTGAATTACTCTGTTTATGCATGTAATATTTTATGTAATTCAATTCTGCGACAAAGTCAGGTAAAAACTTTTTTGACTAGTTTCGAAAATTGATTACCTATCGATTTTTTAAAATGTTTATTGAAAATTATGAAGCTAATAACCAAATAAATTAGTTAGTGTGAATTTAATCATGGAAGAATATTATGAAAACTAATATAATATAGTATATATATGTACATGTATGTACCCGGCGCTTTTTAATTGCAATTGTTATAACTATTAGTAAAAATGCATTAATTCTTTGCTAACTTAATTTCTAAAGTAGCGAATCTAGTCATACGGAAGGTGTAATAATACACTTAAAGAAATATATACCAATAATAGATATAAGAAAATTGATTAAAAAAATTAATATACGGTGGTTACAAAATTGTGTATTTAGGTAACTATACGTGTTTGATTGTTGGCATTTATAAACACATAGTATGTCAAATAGGGAATTTTGTAATGAATTTAGCGTTTTATTGGATAATATTTGTGACCTTAAAAGTTTTGATTATAACTGGTGACTTCAATATAAATTGGTTCTCTTTAAGGGCTACCTATAGAAGAGATAATTTTAATTTAATAAGCGACAGTTTTTGTTATCAAATGGTAACTGTGCTTACAACTACCAGAATTTTGTTAGACTTTATTGTGATAAATAACAAAAATCTGACAACTAAAAAGGAGAATTATTTCAAAATAAGTGATCATGAGAAATTGTTATACAATTAAATATCAAAACTAAACAGATCTATATACTAAATTCTTGTTCTTCTTCTTAATGTTGCTCTCCGTTTCGGAGGTTGGAAATCATCGTCCTTAACGTTTGTTTGGTCGTTACTCCTCTTAGTAACACTGGCGTTGAAGTGAGATTGAGCCATTCTCTCAGATTTGCTATCCATGTTCTTCTTTGTCGTCTTATGGTCCTCCTTCCTTCTATTTTCCCTTGTAGGATAATTAGGATTAGTTGGTATTTGCTGTTTCTAAGTATATACATACAGTGATGTGCGAAATAATAAGGGCAGCCTTTACCATATTTGAAAAAATTAAAAAGCTCGTGATATTTATGATAAACTTTAAATCAGTATAATTTGATTCCAATTTCAAAAACATAAAAATAACATAAGTTACCCAAAATTTGTACTTTAAGTAAAAAAAAAAATTGTGATGTTCTTCTAAATAGCCTGTGAAAAAAAATAAGGACAGCTAGCAATTCTTCATGAAATAACTCTAAACGTAAACTTTAACAATAAAAAATTAATGTTAAAATACAATCAATGAAATATTTGATCAAACATGTACTTTAGTGTGTTGTTGCATAGCTCTTGTTCTTGATAACGGCCAAGAAACGTCGCGGCATCGAATCCACTAGTTTTCGGCAAGTACTAGGTGGAATAGCTTCTCACGCAGCCTTCACAGATGTCCAAATTTGATAGTTTCACACCCCTTAACGCTACTTTGACCTCTCTATAGGTTCTCAATGGGATTTAAGTCAGACGATTGAGAAGACCAGCTTAAGACTTTGACATTGTTGTCCGAGAACCACTCTTTTGCACGCTTCGATGAGTGTTTAGGATCGTTATCCTGTTGGAACACCCATCAAAGAGGCATATTATCTTCGGCATATTAGTATTTAATAAATTAACGTAGGACGGTGCTGTCATAGTGCCCTAGATTTTATGAATGGGACCTATACCCTGATAGGAGAAACATCCCCATACCATGATGCAACCCCTACCATGTTTCAGCGTCTTGATGGTGTATTTATCGTTATGTGCCGTAGTGGGCGGTCTCCGCGATTCAGTCCAGCTGCAATGTTTTTTCTGCAAAAAGCAACCTTTTGGCAACATTCTTTTTCGACAGGAGCGGTACCTTTCTTGCGCTTCTTGCTTTTAAATTGTTGGTTATAAGAACCTTCTGCATGGTAGAAGTATCGACGTCGAGGTTAAATTCCTTTTACAATGCGCAGGAGGTTAATTTTTTACATTGCGCAATATCCTTTCTTCAACGTGTTTCTGCCTTAAATTGCCAATGGATTGTATTTTCAACTATTGTCTTCGAACACCCAACAATTTGGACAATTTTCCGGTTTAAAAAACCGTTATTATGCAAGTTTCTTATTTATTCTTTCATCTCATTGGCACAGTGCTGTGTTTGACGCATTTTTTATCACTAATTTCTAATAAATTTACAAATTTTATTTTGTTATATGATCAAGAGTAATCAAGTAGGTTTCATACATGCAATGAAATTAATCGTGGAAAGGTGTAAGGAACATAGTGAAAACGTGTAGTTCAACAATTACTTACAAAATTTGAAGAGTATCAGAAACAAATACAAACAAGAGATAAGTAAATGCGCTGTCATTTAAAAAGTTGGTTTTAAAAAAATTAGAAACTGAGATTGACGACGTTCTTTTTCAACCAGATAATTGTTAGATAGTAGCAATAAATTAATGAGCAATAAATTTAATGACTTTTGTAGATAGTGTAAATGAAATAAACAACTCTATCCCGTCAATCCATTTCGTTAATTTTGTTAATAATAGTGACTTCATTTTTACCTTCATTTATGTATCAGTGATACTTAAGAAGTGCTCCGTAACTTAAAAAATAAAAGAGATCGTATGTTTCTGTGTGCTAAAATATACAAGGATTATTTTGAATTATTGGGACCGGTCTCAAAGTCAATCGCAAACAAATATTTTTAAAAGGGAATATTTCCTGACTCTTGGAAAGAATCAATTGGACCTTGAAATACTATTTCGAATCGAGGAATAGTCTAATCGAATCACAATTCAGTTTTAAAAAATTATGTATTATAAAATAATAATACGGTATAAATTATGTTCAAAAAAACTGGATCGAGAGCATAGCAAAAAGAAAATGTGCATACATTTGTTTCGTGGTCCTTTAAAAAGCATTATACTTGGATACCCTCCATGAATGCCATATTACATTCTATGAAATATTGCTCGTACAGACTTCAAATAACATTCTATGAAAAATAGTCTTCTATAGTTCAGCTCATAGTTTGCAAATTATTGAACAAAGAGATATTAAACTTTCCCAGACTTTTCTACAGCCTACAAGCTATTTCACGCATATTGTGACACTTTAACGCACATTTGTTTGGCTTGGTCAATTTACCGCGGATTTGTTCTATTCACCCCTAACAACAAAACAATGATCTCACCCTTGAAGCACAACAAAGAGTGAATTTGACAACTGATGCGATGAGAGTCGATGAAGAGAGCATGGAAGAAGCTGGAAAGTGCCTTGGGGGATATTCATTAGATATTAAAAATATTTAAACATGAATTTTCCGTTAAAAGATAAGAAGAATTTAAATTTCGTCAGCTGACGTAAATAAAAACTAAAAGCCGCAAAATGTATTTTACAATAATAATTTGGTTCAGAGGACTCTGCCAAAAAATGATGAGAGAACCAAAAGACGTCTACATGATTTACAAAGCGCTCTAGCCAAATGAGAACCGAGTTGAATGACATTAAATAAAAGATTTCAGTCTGCAATGTGACCGACTAAATTTTTGAGATATATTGTTTTCGCTGTAATATTTACATACAGTACACTCGCGGTAACGTGACTATACGATAACGCGAACTATCCACTAACGTGAATACTCAAATTTTTACATTAGCTATCCAGTAACGTGAATACGAACCTTTCGATAACGTGAACAGTTGCTCTTGTTGACTACGAATGTAAATTTTATCACAAATGAACATGTCCTTACAAGAAATGGTAGCTGTAACTATTTAGCCAATGATTTACATTGTGTATATTGTGTAAGTGTGTTATTCTGCCTAAGGATATTCATTTTTCAAGCGCTTTTTTTTAAGTGTTTACATTTTTGTTAACTATTGGGTTTTTTTTCCTCTTTTTTATAAATAAAATGAATAAAAACAACTATTTGTAATTAATTTTTAATGCAAATATGTTCAGTAAACATAAACTCTCGCAGCTAATCGTTATTTTACATTAAAAAACTCCTATTCGATAATGTGAATGGTCTATGTTTCAATTAGTTCACGTTACCGCGAGAGTACTGTATTTAAAAATTTCGCAGACAATTTTTGCATAATAGGAAAATCGGTTTGCAGTTTTACCATCAAAAAGTAGTGATATTAATAGATCTCCGATGAAAATGAAATGAATAAATTTTTCTTATTTTGGGAATATTTCCTATAATAACCTTCATGGGACCGATAAATTGGGTTATTAAGATCTATAGGTCGCTGTAACGGTAATGGACCGAACAAACTCAAAAACAATAATAAATTAAAAACAAAAGAATAAAAAGTCCACAAACGGTAAATTGCAACTTCTTCTAAATAATATATATTGAGATACATCAAGTTTACAAATACGTACATACAGTACCGAGCAAAAAAAAATGCAAACGATCACATCAATGACAATTACCGTTGTTTTATATCTTGTAACTTTAACTAAGTTTTTCCTTTTGAGATATTTGTTTTCATTGTGTACACGTTTGATTTTTAGCAGCAGTATGCAGTTGTTCTTATGCTAGTGTTTGCAAATTTACATTTGGTCCTTGAGTAAGAAATTTAATGCGAACAAAAAAAAGAAACGGCTAGATCTTGCGAAGCGCCACATGTATTGGACAAGCGAGCAATGAACAAAAGTTTTATGGAGCTATGAAATCAAGTAAATTGTTCTCGTCAGATGCCAATTTCTAACAAAGGTACAACCTCAGATATCAAGTTTCGACAATAAAACACGGAAAGCAATCAAAAATATTCATCGAATAAAATTTCCAAAAAGGCTTTTTTTAAGGTTCAGTCTCTCGTCAAGGAGTGCGTCGATTGTGTCAAGTAAGCGATCGGATGAATGCCCAAATGTATCAGGAAATACTAAAAAAAACCATGTGCTTCCACATTTGCGGTCGAATATGCTTGAAAACAGCTTATTTCAACACGATAATGACCCAAAACACACCAGCCGGTTGGTGAGAAGCTTCTTGGAAGAGGAGAATGTTGGTGTTTTGGAGTGGCTAGCGTAATCTTCCGACCTCAATCCAGTAGAAAATTTTTAGGATCTTGTAGATTGCGAGATAAGGAAGTGAAAGCCATTGAATTGCACTGAGCTGATGGCACGGATAAAGTCAGAATGGGACCAAATATTTCCGGACTTATTGGTGTCGCAAATTGACTCAATGCCTAAAATATTGCCCGCCGTTACTGCAAATAAAGGGTACGCAACAAAGTATTAAGCTATTTTACTTATTGTATTTAATATAATTTAAAAAAACATAAATTAATCCGTTAATTTTCCAGTTTTTTCAAGTAATTGCATCTTTTTGCTCGCCTTCAAATCCAGATGTACGAACATTTTTATTATAATAATTCTCTTGCACTTAGATTTGATAAAAATCTGCTCTGCATAAGAAAAAAAAAATCGGTGCCAAATTTGTAAGTTCTACCATATAAAATGACAGTGTTCTTATTTAAGACAAGACCATACATACGTTTGCATTTTTTTGCTCGGTACTGTATGTACACCCCATAACATCCTCAAACGTGCGAACTTATCGTCGTAGCTCAGTACAAAATGCAATATGGCCGTAAACGTAAACATTCGTTTTCATTTTATTATCCAAAAACCGTGAATCAATACATTTGCTAATAGTAGGTAGTATCGCGTCCAGAGTAGCGCCAGGTTTGATCATCAGAGCAACCGAGACAATTCGATCTATGAAGTCCGTGCAAAATGCAGTCACATACATATGTACTAACGTAAAAGCCTTCTCCATCACACATGCAAAAGAAAAACTAAGAACAATATTATCATAGGCGTATACATAGACTCAAAAAAAACTTGTTTGGGTATACATACACCTCATGCCTTGCCATAAGCACTCTTAACTCTCAGAAACTGAGAACGCTTATCAGTTATTATATTTGGCTTCATTAGAAATTCAGATCTGATAGCTATGGCTCAGTGGCTACTGCGTCGGACTATTGAGCTGGAGGTTTGTGGTTCGAATCCAAGACAAAGTCAGGTCCATGGGACCCAGGGCCTCGCAAATATTCGTGTTCTGCGTGTTATATTCTTTACACGAGTAGAAGGGTCCTATTGTTTAATGCCGTGCCTGAAAGGAAATTTGAGAAACTTTTTAATGATGTCATACTCTCGGATGTTTGTCAGACGCTTGCGAGAGGTGGGCCGTGAAATAACTTTTTGGTGTTATCTGGCGATATAACCTCGAACCCCTCGCTCCGTAGTCCAAAGCACTAACCACTTTAGCTATGACGCCCACACCCAGAACTCCAATGAAGGCAAATATAATAACTATATCTACCCCGTATTATCTTTGACACATGCAAATACGCAATCTTGCGTATGTGAATCTCGACGGGAAAGAATACAGAGTTACTCAAATGGAATGTTTCATCCATTACTACAAAAAAGAATGGTTAGTCGGACTTCAAAATCACACGATATACCACGTTATAAGGGCTGCATAGGAAGGAGGATAGGGTATCATACGATTCGTTCCAAACGGATTATACCTTTTCAGTATGTTTTATTGCGAATTTATATTAAATTTCTTCTTTTGCACGAAGCCGTGATGATCATGAATTAAGTTTTAATGAACAGTAAAGATTTCTTATGTTCGATTTGTCTCCAAATGCGTGTATAAACTGTCAATTTGGTTGGTGCCGCAATGTTAGCCTTAGCTTTATGTTCCTGAGAGCAAAGATAACAATTCGGTCCCGGATGAATTTCCACTCTATTGTCCCACATCCTAGTTTTTTAATAAACACGTGCAGTCCAATAGTAAGTTAGATTTCCTAGATTGTCCGGCAGAAACAATATCCATCGAAAATTACTAGTACTAGGCACTTAATATCAGAATTTGCCATACAAGGAAGTAGTTCGTCTTGTATTACGTAATGTGCATATGTATGTATATCTGTATGTATGTATATGCTACAATTTCAATTTATAGTTAAAGTTTTAATTGTGTTAGTAGCTTCTGACTTGACATAATCAAAAGTATTATGAAAGTAAACAAAAGAAATACCTTCATACCTTTACACGTAAAGTGTTTGCTAATAATGTTTAAGTTATACTTAACTTTAATCAATTTGCAAACATTTGTTTTCCACAAACACATTTATTTATTGCATACCTACATACATTTAATCTAACTTTAACTTCCATATGAATGTATGTGTATGCGAGCAAGAACACAGCATTAATGTTTCACGTATTCAACGAACAATATAACTAAATTACAAAAGTAAATGAGCTTTTTTTCTCTATTACACGCAATTGATCATATGTACTACCACTGTAGCTCCGGCTGCTAACATCGCGATATACACTGTATATATCAATCCATATGACATCATTATAATTAAGCATAGTTCAATACTACCGGGGTACACCATCAACGGCTTTAAATATCAGTCGGCTTCCAACACAAACCAACAGGTCATTAGTCAAAGAGCCCAGAAGTTCTGTATTATAATATTTAAGAATGGAGTTTGTACACTCTGGAGGTACAATAAACAGCAAGCTGGTGCTGTTGGTGCAAAAAATAAAATAAAACTGAATACAATACAATACCATGCTCCATTGCGTCGTTACTGGTTAGTTGAGTAAGTTGGGAGTAAAAAAAAAAATCCAGTTTTGTTCAGAACTTTCGGTTTTTTGCTGATCAAGCAAAAAACACGTAATGGTATGTTTCACTGATCTGAGTTTTATGTCCATTTTTCTTTTTCTGAATTGATTATGAATGATTCTTCATAGAGTTATGATTTATTAGTATGAACACTTAAAGTTCATTTCAAAATACATATGTACATATGTATGTACTGAATAAAAAGTAAAATTTACAGACGGATGAAAGATTAGGTTAGAATGGTTGCCTGAACTACTAAATCAATAAGAAGTCCATTATGAGATTGTCCTGCTGATCGAAGGGTTAACTAAGTCTGACACATAGTTTGTAACATAGAGAAATAATTAAGATAGACCCTATAAAGTATAATGTAGAAGGTGTTTTTTTAAGCCAGTAGTAACTTTTATTTTGAACAAAACATATGAAAGTTTCCTGTTCACTTTTTCTAGCATTTGTGGTCGTATGTCCTCAATAACACGAATAATGTTGGCTCCTAATGCGTAGATTGTTTTTGGTTTGTCATACTTTACGCATCCCCAAAGAAAATAATCAAGAGGCGTCAAATCACATAGAGCCATCCTGCTGAAACCACATCTCTTCCACATTAATGCCATTTATTCGGGGAACGAATAAGTTATTTATCATGGTTTTATAGCAAACACCGTTGACGGTAACGCGCTGATTAGTCTCATTTTTGAAAAAAAAGTATTGTCCGATGACCACCAGCCCACAGACCACACCAAACTTCATTTTTCGGGATGTGAGGGCTTTCGATTTTTTAATGTGGATTATCTTCGCTCCAAATGGGACAATTTAGCTTATTGACATATCCATTGAGCCAAAAATGAGCCTCATTGCTGAAAACAATTTTTCGATAAAACAACGGATCCAACATCAGTTGATTTTAGGCCCATTCACCGAAATTTTATTGCAAACGATGGTCATTCGTCTTCAATTTTTGCACAATCTGCATCGTGTAAGCCAAGATCTTTGCGTAAAATTCTTCTAAAAGTGGACGGACAAAGACCAGGCTGTTGTGAACGAGATCGAATCGTTAAATTTGGATCTTCTTCAACACTCCTGAACTGACGCAATATTCTCTTCAGTACACACTCTTCTTATGCGTCTCGGTGCTTCTGCATTTAGCAAAGAAAATATTGTGCGAAAACGGTCATCAATACGGCGAATAGCGGTCTCAAATGGTCAATTATGTCCGGTGTAATATGGTTCAAGTGCTCTATAAGTTTGGTGCACAGAATCATAATTTTAGAACCTAATTTCTAAAATTTGGTAACGTTTAAGCTGTATGTCACCACGATAAAATTGCAAAGACTTCTGGATAAAATGATACTTACAGTTTTACAGTTTGCAATCTAACAATTGGTTTGACATCTATAACTGTCTGATTACTACTGTGTTAAAAAAACATCCGCTATATACATATGACCAAATATTTAGATATTCAGATTGTCTACAATTCACCCATACATTCTCGTTACCCATGCCCACTTTTTTAGGGGGTTTTCATTAAAAAACCGATTTGCATGTTATTTTGAATATTTTTTATTTTTTTTTTCCTGTTGGGGGGAGGAGAAATGCTTTATGCACCATAAGGAAGTGTTTTTGACTTGACGTTGACCATCCCGTGTGTCCGACTCCCCTTTGTTCAAGGTACACGTTATTAAAACTCCTCCCGACCCCTCGGATTCTGACCCACCCCCCCGGGACCGCTGTTCGCATTATTTCAGGGGGGTTGTAATCATATACCCTTTCGGACTCACTCTGTCTCGCGGGACTTCTCTTTTCTTTCTTCTGAGAATATGTTGGGCGTAGTTGCAGATTTGGTTCCAGTTCTGCTCTCTGGCTAGCATCTTTTCGACTATGTTGTCTGGAGTGATGATACTAGTATTTCTCTCCAGTTCTCCTCTTTCGGCTTCCCATCTGCTGCAGGCGAAGAAAGTATGGTGCGCGTCATCTTCTTGGGAGTCGCCGTACTGACATGCTGGACTGTTCGTTTTGCCAATCTTGTGGAGAAAGGCGTTGAAGTATCCGTGTCCGGTGAGTAACTGGGTGACGTAATAGTTAACCTCACCGTGTTTCCGATCATTCCACTCAGCCACGTTCCTGATCAGCCTCTCTGTCCACCGTCCTCTGGTTTCCGAGTTCCAGCGTTCTTGCCACTTCTGTTCTTGCCACTTTCTGCCGTTTCCACTCCGACTTCCGTCTTTTTGTCATAGACGTACTTCCTTTCTGCCGCTAGAAGATCTATTGGGGTTGCTCCTGCGATAACAAGGACGGTTGGTTCCGACACCGTTCGATAGGAGCTTGCCACACGTAGAGCTCCGCGTCTTTGCACAGCTGCCATCTACTTTCTGTACTTTTCCTGTCGAAGCGCGTCTGCCCAAATCTCACATCCGTAGAGGAGGATGGCGTGCGTTGTCCACATCAGGAGCCCTCGCTTGCTGGCCGTTGGACCACCTACGTTCGCCATCAGCCTACTCAGTAACGCGGTCACCTTCAACGCTCGTTCCGCCGCGTTCTTTATCTGGTGCCAGAAAGTAAGTTCGGTATTGAATGTCACACCCAAACACTTCACGGCGTCTTTGCTTCTTATTTCTTCCTGGCCGATTTGGAAGACGATTTGAGTCGGGAACCTTTTCTTCGTAGCCAGACTGAGACCGTGTTCGTTCATCCAGTAGCTTACTCGTCGCATAACCTGGTTTAGCTTCCGATGTGCACTTTCGGTGTCTTGTGCCGTTGTCACCGCGGCGATAAGCTCCGAAGGTGACTTGCATTCTTCGTTGGCCTTCTGTAGTCTCATAAATCAGCTCCCGGTCCTTGAGGTAGTCCTGCACCATCTTCAAGAGATACACTGGGATGTTGAACATATTTTCGAGGGCGTTCAGCATGTCACTCCACCTGGCTGAGTTAAAGGCGTTTTTGACGTTCAGAGTTGCCAATAATACAATCTGTCTTGAGTAGTTGCTTCCCTGTTGAGCGAATATGGTAGCCTTTACTACTTCTTCAATCGCTGCGATCGTACAACGGCCTTTTCTGAAGCCGTACAGTCTTTCTGACAGGTCTCCTCCTCTCTGTACTGCAACGGTGAGCCGCGGTCTCAGCATCTTCTCGAAGAGTTTCCCTGCAGTGTCCAGCATACACAAAGGTCTGTACGCTGATGCAGGGTCTGGGTCTCCTTTACCTTTACTGATCAACACAAGAAGTCGGGGGGACTGCCGGGATGAGTTGGGAAAAGCGTGTCCACAATACTCTTTATCTTTTCTTCGTTGAGGGCAGGATTGGCCGTCTGAGCTCCAAGCTTCCGCATTACAATCCTGTAGGCTAGTCCCCAAGGGTCGCTGTTGATGTCTCGGCGGAGATTCTCCCACTTCTGTTTTTTGCTCGAATTGATGGCCTTCTTGAGCTCGGATCTTTTGGCTCTGAACTCCGCTAGAGCTTCCTCCGTAGATTCAGTGTGTCTTCTCCTTCCCCTGGTGACTTTGCGTCTAAGATCTAAGCATCTCCTGCGAAGTGCCGCTATATCCTCCGTCCATCAATACACTGGGTCTTTGTTTCGATTGGCACCCTTCTTTCGCGGCATCGAGGCGTCACATGCCAGCCGTATTAGTTGCATCGTGGCTTCAGCTTTTGTTTCCACAGATCCCTCTAATTGAAGTACGGCACTTTTTCCATCTTCAATTACAGAAGTCAGAAGCTCTTCGTTAAGTCTATTTACGTTCCACCTCGGAGTCCGTGTTTGGTTCCTATTAGGAACTCGTTGGTTACCTTCTAGATCAAAGACGACGTATTGATGGTCGCTGCCCGTATAGTCCTCGATAACTCTCCAGTTTTGAGTTCTTGCGAATGTGGATTCCGTGGCGAAGGTTACGTCCGGGAATCCTGAAAGTGGGTGTGTTTCCTACGTTTGCTACGTTAAGACCACGCCGCGCAGCCATTTCAAGTATTAGCTTTCCTCGTGAGTCCGTAGTTGGCGTTCCCCACTCCTGGGCTCTGGCGTTAAAGTCTCCGGCGAACAAGATTTCGCCTTCGACGTCACTCATAAAGTCCTCCAGGTCTTCCACTTTTTGTCGGAACTCGTCGATCCTATCGTTTGGACTGAGGTAAGTGAAGATTACTGTGAGTCCATTGCATTTCACCCACACAAAGCCTCTTTGAGCTCCTTGGCTTTTGATGGGAAATTTAATTGCGTCTGGAATCCATATAGCAGCAGTTCCTAAGGAGTCCACGATCCAGTTTGGTCCTTCTTTGTTTCTGTACTGTTCGCTGATAATGGCTATATCAGCTTGTAGCTCTCTTTTGATTTTGACCAGTAGGTTGTCAGCGGTTTGACTCCTGTGGAGGTTACCTTGTAGTATTCTGGTCATGGTAACATACTCTTCTTCGTTTTTTCAAGGGCTTCCCTGAACACTCGACATTTGCCCGATCCCGGCATATGATCTAGAGTTGTTGGTGTGGTTTTCAGATCCGCACATAGACAACATTTTGGAGGGTTTTGCATATAACGTCCTCAAACGTTCGAAGTGATTTATTTCATTTTATTATTCTCATTAACAAAATTTTGAAATTTTGAATAACTTATGTAACTATCTAATAATATGGAAGTAATGAGAAAAGTTTATGGCATTTTTACTTTTACTCAAAAATAGAGTTAATGCCACATTTTATAAGAAATATTTCATAATGTAGCGCAATAAAATTTCAAGTCCATTGATATTAAATTGCAAAACCCAAGGTTTTACACTTCTTAAAAACGCAATTAAGATTCCAAAGACGCGTATATTTTCAGGGAGCGTCTCAAACAATTTGCAAGATGCGATGGTGTAAGAATTACTGAAATTTGTAATCCGAAAAGAAGGTAGGACAACAACAGAGCGAGAACTACTTTTTAAGTTATATGCGTCATAGATAGGACAAATATCTACCTCATGAAAAATATCTTAAGAACCTTGTAAAATAAGTGGCGAACTGGTAAAATTTTCGTTAGGCGAAATATTCCAATGTGCTAATCGGGCAGAATTACAAATTTTTCTTAAGGTGCATTTTTGCAGTACAATCAGTTGTAATTTATTAAGATAAGCACCTCCTCAGCAACAAGTTCCATATTCCAATTTTGAATGAAATATTCCACAACTAATTGTTTTTAGAGTGTTGTTAGAAAAAAACAATTTCTAAAGCGGTAAAAACAACGGATTGAAAAAAGTAGATACTGCTTTATGTTTACAAAGTGCTCTGCCCAGCTTTGATGTTGATCTATTGTAAAACTTAGATACCTGAAATGTTCTACCGTGTCAATTTGTTAGATTAAAGATATCTACACCAACACCTTTGTCCCAAGACTTTGTTTTCTGACTAACAATAAGCTTATGATCTGCAAACTTATTCTACAACAAATAAACATTGTGGTTTAAGGGAATACTTGAATCGTATGATCATCTGAAAAAGCTTTAACTTTCCGTATGAAGGGGTGTTCAAAAATAGACTTAACATAAATTAAGAACAGAATTGGTTCAAGATTAATAGCTTTAGAGCCGCTTAAAATATTATTTATCTGCACTTTTTGGGTTCTGCTTTTGAAAAAGGACCCAAACCAGCTGTAAAAGAAGTCACGAAATTTAACTTTATATAGTGTTTGCAAAAGATTGCTATGATTTATCATATTAAAAGCTTTCGTTATGTCAACGAAAAGTTCCGCACATCTTTTTTGTTATCTAAACCTTTTTGTGTAATGGTACAGAAATCCAGAAGAGCTTATTCGGTGGAAAAGTTAAACCTAAATCCAAACTGCAATGATGCAATGACAATAATGTAATATTTCACTTTATTAGGGCTGCATAGAAAGGAGGATAGGGTATCAAACGATTCGTTCCAAGCGGATTGTAGTTTTTCTGTATGTTTCTTACATACAAGTAGTAGAATAATTAAAATATTAGTTAGTATTACAGCGCGTCCAGAACAATTAAATGTTGAACTGTTCTGCTATCTTATTAGTAGATGAGCGGTCTTGTCACCATTAAGATAAGACTGAATTCCGAGATTTTTATGGCTTGGCTATTGGTAAAAATACTAATATGTATCCTTTGCAGATAACTATGTACATGGTAGGTAGGTTGGGTGGGTGGGGGGGGGGGGGATCCAGACACATCGCCAGTATTTCTTTTAGTATCATTTGTCGACACCACACTGTATCACCTTTTCTTAAAAGTTAACAGTGGTGCCACACTCACTGGCAAACAATTACTAATAAAGGTAATGTTTTTTATGACATACAATACCTTTGACCAATGATGTATTACAGTACAGGGTATTAATTTACTATAAATGGCCCGTGGTGGCACTTCCATCACAATGTCTTCTTATAAAAAAACGGTGCCTGGAAAGATACATACATAAATCAAAATCATCCGTCCAAATCGCGACCACCAACAAATCATTAGTCGATGGATGGAAGTCGAACCAAAAAAAGAAGAAAAAATCAAGGAAATGCTCTTTTTTCCAGCTCAGTGCTACTGTTGTTTCTGTTGTACACTTTTAAGCACAACTAAACTGTTTTGTTTTTGTTTTGCTCTTTTTTTTCTTTTAGATTCATGACGTTCCATGCTACATACATATGTACATACATATGTATGTACATTTATAGTTGTAGCATTACTCTTTTGAACGTTTCTTTGTTTCAGAATTCATTTATTTTCCGTTACTTTGCTCTGCAATGGTGCAATGGTTCGAAAATGTTAGCCACGCCATACAGTATCTGTACACAGCCAACCGCTAGGCAACATGGGCAAATCAACATCAACTTTAATGCTTCTGTTTTTGCAACTAGTAGAGTTTATATACATATGTACACGCGGAGGTTATCGACAACTCCTTCGTTCCCACCCGTCTTGATACTGGTGATGTTAAGCTGTATCAGCAGCAGTAGCATTACAGTGGCAGCATTACTCTCATTCTGGTGTAGTCTTTCGTTGCCCAATTTTATCACGAAGTCGTCCTTCTCCGTGCTTGAGTTGAGTTGTGTGGTAGTCAAATACCAATGTGTACAACAAGGTAGCAGCGATGATTCTGCTTGTATCCTCACAATGGAAGCGTATAGCAGACAGAAAAACTAACCGCCCAACACCATCAAAACAATGCCATGGTTTTTATGAATGGAATTGCTCGCTTAGAGGAATCTAGATCGATAAATCCTGGTGAATGCGGCTCTTCAGCATTTCTCTCTTTTTGGTACGAGTTTTTCAAACATTTTTTCCGAACTACGTATGTAGTCACAACAAAATGAGTTATAGAGTTGGTATAAATTTTCAAGATGTATTCGTGTTTACTGAAGATTCCCAGTTTTGTACATAATGTACCAGTTGCTAGGTCTTCTACTATATAAGTAAGTGGTTGTGTGAATTTGTATTAAAAAATTGCCTACTTTATTAATTAAAGTATGTACATACATACGTATGTATGCACGTTAGTTAGATAACGATTAAAACCCAAAACAAAGTTATCTGAAATACTATTGCACTTTTTTACGCGCATAATTCTACACCGAAATGATAAACGAATGATGGAAAAGCAGGAGGAATCCATCCTCGCCGATATGTATGTGCAACTTGTATTTAGCTCGTGATTTCTTCTTTTTTTAAGCCACGCCAAATGCTTGCTGCTGCCTTGCATGGGATGATGCGGCGACGTCCTTTGCTTAATGCTTTATATACATATACACATTAATGTGTATAATATAATAAATGCTCCCTCGTCCAAATGATAGATAGTTTTTATAAATGCGTATAGTTTTGTTGAAATTTCATTAAGCAAAAAACTAAACGATGCGCTATGTATAATACATGTGTTTGTGTATAGACATTTATACGGGTAAAAATGTATGTATAATGACAAGTTAAATTATCCTCTACCATTGCTGCTGCTGTTTGGCGGGGGGGGGGCTTTCCTGTACGCGCCGATTGTGCTGATTTGTTGTATAACAGAAGCATTCGGTGTTCAGACAGTTTTTTGTTAATGTACAAAGAAAGAGAGAACGTGAATTTCTATGGGTCTGGCAATTTTTTGTACGTAAAAGCATTCTTAAATGCGTGGTTCGTGCATTCTGGCACTTTTTAAAATGTTGGAGAGATTTGACGTAAAAAAAATGTGTTTGGTTAGTTTGTGAGATATTAAAATTCTTATTTAACAAGCAATCTGTGAGTCATAAATGAATGCTAATTTTTCTTTAATTGCCTCTAACAAATGCCCATACCCACACACGTACAAACAAATTGTGCAATTGGAGTTGTTCTTTAAGCTTCGATTGGTGTTGAAATGGCCTACGGCTGGAGAACCAGTTTGGTTGTTCTATGCATGATATTTGATCACCAATTTTAAAATAAAAGTTCATAGCCAATGTCATATTTTGCTTCTAGGTTGATTAATAATGCCAGTTTAATTTATTCATTTTATTTTGAGGTTTTGTAATTTACAGGTATTAATATGTATCTAATAGCGCAAAACGTGAATATGAGTTTGAAAAAATACATATACATATTATCTAATCATTATTGACGTTCTTTTTCCTTATGAATATCTTGTATGATATACATATGTATGTATGTACATGCATACACATGTTATTCTGTGTCCAACGTGTTATATTATGCAATTAAATTAGAATCGTTTAAGATTTCATATAAAAAAAAAACTCCATTCGGACATTGTTTAATAGTTAACCTAGTTTTGTTATGATTATTACTTTTAAATATTTGAGCATTTGATCTAATTTATTTATACAAAAAAAAAATTATTGAAAACATTTGATTATTTTAAGTTGTATCGTACATCTTCTGTGCTCTTTTTAGAGACACAATCTCCATCGAAAGTTTTTCGTGACAAAAGACAATTGACTCTGTAGCCCGACTATTAAGAAACTATTTTGTCGGTAGTGTTTAAGTCGGAGAATTGCGCTGACCAAATCAAATCATATTTTTTTTTAGTTTACTCTGATACATTTGAAAGTGTACATACATATGTATTTATGTAACTAAGGGTATATTATGTATTTACTAAGGGTATATTGATTTTGATGAGTTTGTAACATAGAGAAATAATCGAGATAGACCCCATAAAATATATACAGTGGTGGAATTCGGCTAAAATGTCTGGCAGCATATTGTCAGCGGAAACCATAATTGGTCTAAGTAACAAAAAAAAAATCTTACAGAGGACGATTTTTTGGTTTTAAATTGAATTATGTATCACATTTTTAAGTTCTCTTACCAATTTTTTTTTAAATTTAAAAAATTGCTTTAGAAATATATGTCTACTATTTTTAAATAATTTTAAAAACAAAAAACAAAATGGAGATAGAACCATTCCCATACAAGTGTGCATCTTCCTAAAACATAAAATGGAAATACATATGTATGTATGTAGAACAAAATATGGTAGTTAGAACAATTAGAACATATGAGAATAGCTTGATGAACAAAATGTCCTTACGAAACGTATGTACTCGTACAGTACTTATTTGCGTACTATAAATTGGACTATGAACATTGTGATTTTTTTTGAATCTTGAAAGTGTATGGGAAATTGTTCTATTCCATACAACTATGTCTCTTCGAACAATTTGGTTTAAATTTGTCTCTTAGAACAAAGGGGGTATAGACTATCTGATGAACAGAATGAGATACACCAAAACGGACATAGAACAATTTCGCTTTCCGCTGATGATATTACAGTTCATGTTCCAAACTAACAGTAAAATTCATGTCGTCTATAGCTGGAGATATTAACACCGGTATTCGACTTATATGTACATATATGTAAATACATCGTTTAAAAAGTGTAACCAACAGAAAATTGACTATTATTTTACTACAAAAGGTAGTTTTTGATTATTTGTATTTATCAAAAAAGGAAAGCTTGCCTCGATCGAAAACATTTAACGACGAAAAAAGTTATAATTCAAATTCTGAAAGGAGAATGCTTACCAAACAGGGCCATAGCCAAAGAAATGAACTGATTTCCATGAATGATTGACAACTTTGTATCAGGAAGATTATGAAAAAAAAAACGAAAGTTAGATCGAACCGCCGCTTAAAGAAACTGAGGTAAATGTTTACAAATTGCTCAGAGAAAAATCCAAAAATGAACTATCGTCCAAAACCTTATTTTGAACGATCATTCAATTGAATCATGCTGTGTTACACGCCACGTGGCGGCGCCCTGATCACCTGCATGTGAGGCCGAAGGCTGTCCGGTGTATGAGTCGAAGGGCGCAGGGTCATAAGTCCATTGGTCATAAGTTTACAATGGACTTTTGACGTACCTGGGTGAGTTATAAATCTACAAACCAATTGTGAACTTATAACCCACCCAGATGGGCCAAAAGTCCACATGAAATTTTTGTGGACTATTGACCCATCGATTGTGGTCTTACAGCTCAGTAAGGCGGATCCGTTCCCAAAGGATTGTAGGTTTCTGTATGTTTTTATTAGACCGTTGCACTATACTTCAAAGATATGTAAGTATATGTAAGTTCAGAATGCATAAAAATTGGAATATATATGTATGGGGGCATGCTGACCCCAAACCAAATCAAAAGCTAAACTCGATATAATCTTTGAAAAATATCTTTTTATTTGTAAGGTTGGGAGGGATTGTGGAAAATAAAATAATGTTAAATCTCAAATTTAATTTTTTTTATTGACTAGTAATTATAACAAAAGTAGGAATAGGTTAAAAAAAGTAATTATATTCAACATAACAAAGTAAAGAATTATTTTATAAAACTAAATTTAATAGTCTGGCCTTCTTTGCTGCAAATACATCAAATACTTCGTCAGTATTTATTTCTATCTCTCGATGAATTGACATTAGGGCTAAACCAGTAAGTCGATCTTCACCGGTAGAGTTTCTTAAAAAAGTTTTTAAGCGTTTCATCGTCGAAAACGTTCTTTCTGGTGTGCATGTCGATACTGGTAAGTCGATGTATGTTGGGAAAAAAAAAACCTTTACTGCAGTCTGTAAAGCTGTTATGGCGTTATGGCGTTCTTTGAACGCTGTGCCTCTGGTTGTTCATGACATTTCGTCTTCCACAGGAGAAACTCAGCGTTCAATGTATCCCAATCCAAAATCTTTTATAAAATTTAAAATTTTCTTCGTTAAATTTTGTTTTGCTTTTGCCAAATATTGACGGGATCAAAATATATAATGATGATAGAACGGTCTTATGGTCCTACAACCGCGTTTCGAGCTGAGTTATGAAGTCGTCCAAAAGGGGAATCATAACAACTATCCTATAAAAGTTTTCAGGATCAGACGCGTTTACATTGCCCCTATGCTGCTGCCTCGATACTGTTCGTGGAATTTTCAGGGTTTCAGTTTCATCTACAATACTTAAAAGGCCTTGCGCAGTCTCAAAACTATCTTTAAATTTTAAACTAACATTTTCTCGAATTTTTCGAAACGTATTTAAAACTAGCTTTACGTGGTCTTTAGCTGACACTAGGTCACAAGAAGCGGATTGCAAAATTTTACACAATGATAGTGTGTACGAAAACAAAATGCTTAAGCTTATCAAAAAATCTCTGGCCAAAACTGATTTTAAAAACAAGAAGCTTTAGATGAG
The DNA here is from genome assembly GCA_905220385.1 of Xylota sylvarum. Lineage (NCBI taxonomy): Eukaryota > Metazoa > Arthropoda > Insecta > Diptera > Syrphidae > Xylota > Xylota sylvarum. The sequence goes on along the minus strand of LR999957.1, from coordinate 60,928,678 downwards.
GTCTCAGAGTCCTATAGCTTGACTTTTTGCTTTTAGGTAAATGGGAAATTACTGCACTGTGCCCGAAGTGGCCCATTTTTGTTTGGATTTGCATTTGCTAGAAGTTCTTGGCACAAAATCGTGTTACCTACTTATTGCTCTATTCTCGTTTTAAAAATAGTGTACTTGTTAAGAATTTCGGGGGGGATCAAACCCCTGTGATCCCCCCCTAGTTACGGCCTTGATGCCAAGTCACGTTCGGATAGATGAGGGAGCTGAAAGGTTGCTCAAAAAAATAAAAAAGGGCGAAAAAACCTTCGGTGGACCAGAACTAAAACTAAGTAAAGAATAACTTCGTATATCTACGAACAGAGTCCACTGTTGCAAATCAATAGTTGAGTCTTGTTGTATCTAAACAACGTTTTACAGTGCTAATACACAATGACTTCTTTCTGCTTCTATCCCTTCAGCTTGAATTTCAGTTAGTTTTCAATAGCTGTTGGAAAGATCATGCGACGATATTGTGCTTGTGTGGTTATTCTCGGCGTCGGCATCGGCATCGGCCTCTGAGCATTGTAAAAGTGGAGGGTGCTACGTTGTCCCATAAATTTTCTTGAAACTTCTCTTAGAGAAATATACCGAGTCGAGTTTCTGCTGACAGATTCATTATACCCTATCCTAAGGGTATATTATTTCATACATAGTTTGTAACATAGAGAAATAATTGAGTTAGACCCTAGGTTGTTAGGTAAGATTGAAGTGTCTTCCAGGTAACGCGAGTACACTTAGAACAGTGATAGGTCCGTTGTGATACCAACTGAATCATATACTTCTCCATACCTGCTCGTGGAACCAATTGCAGCTTCTAATGAAGCGTAGTAGACTGCTAATATCAGTTTTAATAAGATCACCAAGATCATTGAACGGCTAGGAAGGCAACTGTGTAGCAAAGCACTCTCTCGAACAACTAAAGTAACCCTATATAAGACCCTGATCATCCCAGTCCTGCTCTACGGCGCAGAGGCTTGGAGTATGTTAAGAATGGATGAGACCGTTCTTGGTTGTTATGAGAGAAAAATACTTCGAAGGGACCTGAACTAACTTGGTGTGCGAAACTGGAGGCAGCTGGCTTAATATCGAGTTAGCCGGGGAGGCTTGATGGTTGAGGCCCAGGTCCACACCGGACTGTAGCGCCACCTTAAGGAAAGAAAAAAGATAATTGAAATTTTTTCTAAAAGAAAGCATGGCAAAGAAGGTGTAGAAAAATTTTCTCCTCTTGATCCTTGTAGCTTTTGCAAAAATCGTTTGAATGCACACCATCACTCTTATTATAGTGCTTAAATCCAATCTGCTAAGAGAGATTAAATTCTTAGAGCACATCTCGATCCAGCTTTGGTCAAATCTGTTTTGCCGCTAGATACGTTATGCCACTTGTCCACCTGAGATTTGTTCTCTCGAAAGCATCCAGCTTTAATTTAAGTTTGCATATAGATTTGGTATGCCTTACCTTAGGTAGCTTTTCCTGGTGAAATAGGTATTGTTGTTCCATATCTGGCGTATTCATCAGTCTATCCCTATGCCCCGGCACCCCACAAAGGATAATATCAAACTGCTCTGCCATCTCTTATGGTATGGTATTGTATGGTTTTCGGATTGAGTGCAATGCAAGTGCTTCCAAATTAAAACCCGGCATTTCCGAAAATAAGGTTGTCAAAACAAATATTAAACGTCACTTAAATTACTTTTAGATTTTGTTTATATTTGATAATATTATTATATATAATAATATATTATTAATATTTTTCTTACTTAATTTTGTTTTATGCATCATTTTTTATATTTTTTGAATTTATATATGTAGATACTTAATCTTAAGATCTTAAATCTTGTAGTATCATGTTTTAAAGATTAATAAAGAAAGAAAGAAAGAAAGATAAGGTATTGTTTTTGATTTGTTAAGATAATTAAAGTAAACAATAAGTAACAAAGCACAGGGAACCAGTGGATAATGTTGTTATAAGGTTCGAGGATAACAAAGGACGAGTGAAAAACATCGAGTGGAGGAAAACTTTGAGATAATTCTAACTGATGCATGAGTGGACAATTTGAATTATTGTTCAAAGTGAAAATTCCATGCAAATGTTCTGATGAATATTATAGTTTTGTGGAAAACTTTCAGCTGTCGAAGGTAGCCTTGCACACGTTGGAAGCAACAGAACATCAGCTTCCGATTACCAGACAAATCAAGCTGCATTATCAGGCATTGATAAAACTCTTAGCTTCCATAAATACCACCAAAACTTCGAATTGCACAAATTTGGTGTGTGAACTGAACCACTGTGATGTTGCTTTAAGGCGAACTAGCACTAATTTGCCTACCAACATGTCAAGGGGTGTCAGATGAAACAAAATGCCCAGTACTGCAGAGGGTGTCGTACGCAACGTTCCGGTTATGCACAGACAAGCTGATCTTTGGACTTAACTACGGCTTATTGCTTTATCTAAGGCAGTCCTCCAGACAACACCCCTTTGTAAATATCATCTTATAACCGATATGTAGAGCCATTGAGTTTTATTTCCAAGAGAAGAAACCAGTTGCGTTTTGTGAGGCTATACACCCAAACCACACCGTACTGTTTATCTGGAGTTCTTTGTAGGAGTTCTTTTATAGTGATTAGATGATTTCCCGAGACTGCTATACCTTACCTGAACGCACTTGTTCGCAGATTTATGCGAGAGTGTGTACGACGCATAAAGATCGTCGTTGGAATTAAGTAGGCATGCGCGCCTATGTACATTAGTTAGGTGGGACATAAGGCTTGTGTGTGCTTTGTTTTTATACCCTATCCTAAGGGTATATTAAGTTTGACACATAGTTTGTAACATAGAGAAATAATCGAGATAGACCCTATAAAGTATATATATACGTGATCAGCATCAATAGCGAAATCGATTGAGCGATGACCGTCCGTCCATCCGTCCGTCCGTATGTTACCTCTTTTTGGGCCTTAAATTTTGAGCTAGGACGATGAAATTTCATATCTGGGTTTCTGAGAAAAAGATACAGTACAAGTGTAAACATTTTTTAAATCCGCTCACTGCCACGCCCATTTTTTCATAACTTCATTAAATTATATAAAACCGAAAAATTTTGTTAAGACCAAATATTTAGGCATTCAGACTCCCTACAATCCACTCATACAAAAGTTTTGGCCACGCCCACTTTTTGGGGTCGTTTTCATCATAAAACCGATTTTTCATATCTGGGCTTCTGACGAAAAGATACAGTAGAAGTTTACATTTTTTTTACATCCGCCCACTGCCACGCCTACTTTTTTTATAACTTCACTAAATTATATGAAACCGAAAAATTTTGTTAAGTCCATTTAGGTATTCAGATTTCCTACAATTCATCCATAGAACAGTTTTGACCACGCCCACTTTTTGGGAGCGTTTTCATAAAAAAACCGATTTGGATAAAATTTTACATGTAACATCCTCAAACGTTCGAGGTTATAGCCATATTTGAGTACGAAATGCAATTTGGCCACGTCAACTTTATAGAGAGGAGGATAGGGTATCAGACGATCCGTTCCAGACGGATTGTAGCTTTTCTATATGTTTTTTTGAGATTTTTGTACTTTCTAAATTTTGTCCCATTCGGGATTTTTGCATTCGAGATTCATAAAATTGATTTTCGAAATTTTTTTCATTCTAGATCTTACTCATTTTAGCAAACGGGTTGATCCCATTCAAATTATCTACAATTCACCCATACATTGTCTATAGCCACCCCCACTTTTTTTTTGTTTTATAATTCGCGCGCGCTCAACTACCCTTTTAATGTTAATATACAGCGCTGGCCTTAGGGAAATTAGGAAGAGCAGAGCCCGATGAACGTTTTTAATGTTTGTTAATTATAATATGAAGGAAAAATAGAGCTTGGTAGAGCATTCCACATTCGTGTTGTACGGTTTATGAAAGAATCTCTATAATTGACGGTACGGCCGAAGATTGACTTGAGGGTTAACCTGTTGAGCATTGAAAGCGTGAAGGGTATTGCGAGAAAATTGTTGAAGGGGCGGAATGCAACTGGCTATTTCGCTGGAGCACTGTTTGTGAAGAAAGCGATAGAATAAGGAAAGACAAGAGACATTTCTACGATGTTGGAGCGAGTCAATAGACTCCGCTATGCTTTTGTTCCATATTAGTTTCAACGCGCGATTTTGGACTCTATCCTGTAGGTGCAAAGAGGTCTTCGGAGCATCGGACCAGACATGAGCATTATACTCGAGCTTGGGGCGGAAGTATGCCTTATATAAGGGTAAAGAACTTCTTGCACCGTTTGAGGAATCCTAGACATTTCGCAGCATTCTTGGCGGATACAAATATATGGTCATTCCATCGAAGATGGTCGTTAACACACATACCGAGAATGGAAAGTTTTTCGGTTTCGACGATGCAGGTGCCATTCATTGATAATGGCAAAGGGTTTGGGTTACGCTGGGCGTTTTCATTTAAAAACTAAATTTGATGATATTTTCGATGTATCATTCTAAAAACGTTCAAAGTTATCGCAGTAATTCAATAATTCAATGCAGAACGGCACGTTCACTCTATTAGGGTTGATACAAAAAATAAATCAGAAGGTTTTCCGACGCGTGAACAGGCCACATATAGTTGCCCATGAGAGAAACACGGACTTTCTAAATTCAGGCCACACACTTGTAAAGATTCTCCTTGTTCCTTGTTGATGGTCATTGCATAGGCGAGTCGCACCGGAAACTGCAAACGTTTGAATTCGAATGGTAAATCTGTTGGAATCATTGGAATGCGAGCCAAAAGTACATGTACTCCTTTGAATTTTCCATTCATAATAGTAGTTTCGATGATATTGGCCATAATTTTTTTCACTGAGAGCCTGGTACCGCTAGGCACTCAGTGCCCGAGTTATGATTTTCGGGTCACTGTCTTTGCAGTATTGTAATTACAATAACAAATCAAACTTCTCAAGGATACATTTTTATAATCCAAAACACTATTATCTATGTTTGTGTGGGTCTATTTGGCATGGCCCAGTGTAAGAGATATATTAGAATTTGAATTGAAATCCGCTTTGGGCACTGAGTGCCCGAGATATGGGTCTAGGGCTAATGTGGGAAAACTGTATGAAAACTCACAAAATCTGAATCGAGTTATTCTTTTTTATATTTAGATCAAGTTTTAAATACACTGAATAGAAGATTTCGAGTATTTTTGCTCTATATCTCGTCACTGGTGCTTAAAATCGAAAAAATGCCTTCACAAAAATTATAGCTTTCAATATTTCCAACAATTTTTCCCTACATTACTTCCACGTAAAATTCAAAGTTTTAATTGTTATTCTTAATTTTTGCAAAAATAGATCAAAAAATCGACATTTTCGATTGTAACTCATCAATCATGTGTCCGATCAATACAATTGTGACTATTTATAAAGTTTTGCATGAAAAAAAAAAAAAAAAAATTGGTACCAAAATCTTTTTCACAGAATTCTGAACAAAGTTGCCCAAGACATCAGTGCTCTCTTTATCTCTTACCATTTAAGAGTCTATAAAGGACAAAAAAACAAACATTGATTTTTATATATATAGATAAATTTATTTTTTTCATTATTTCAGTAAACTTGCTTCTTTTGATGGAAAAAAGGCTATTCGCGGAGGCATTCCATTCGTATTTCGTGAGATTCTCTTGTATATCATGATTTTATGGATCGTAACTTAATTTTGAATTGCAGCTCAATTTGGACCATGGTCCTTTGGACCACAACACGGGTTTGCGAGAATAACCAGATGGACACTAGAAAGGCCACCAGAGAGGCTACACAATGGTGATGTAGAGGCTCTTTTCTCTCTTATGGATAATGAATTTACTAGATCAATGTGGAATTATCCGTAAGCTTTTTAAAATAAAAGAGTCTAAAGGTCGATATATAAGCAATTTACAGTTTCCGGATAACGTACCGTCTCATTTTACGTGAGAAAGAACTCCATTTCCATATTGGTGTATACAATCCGAGTAAAGATCTCACATTTTCTTTTAATTTACTTCTGCACACGTATTTAAAAGTTCCTGATGTTCGCCGCTGCCAAATAACTGGCTTACATGGTTGTACATTTATCGATAAGGTAAGAATACGATTTACACCAGTCAAGTATATAATACTTTTTACTTAATTTTGTACTTTAGACCCGTGAAGGCGCTCTCTATCAAGAAGGAAGAGAAGTCGTAACTATTGGAGAGTGGACTGATAGGATTTATCAACAAACTCCACAGGAACATGTTATAACAAATGTTGTATCTGGAAGGAAAATGCGTTTACATAAATACAATTTTCCTGATACGGGTAAATAAGCAACGTTACAGTTAAATAACAACTTATAAATAATTACAAATTGTCGGTTTATTATTTTATTTATTATTTATATAATACATATGATCTATCTATATCTTTCATATTCACCATATGTTCAAGTACACACAATTGCGAGCAAGAAAATAGCAGTGCACATTGTACGCAATATTTTGTAATATTAGAATTATAATTAATTTTTGGGCGCCGCGGCTCAAGTGGTTAGTGCGTTGGACTACGGAGCTACAGGTTCGAGGTTCAATCCCCAGACAACATCTTTGTAAGGGCAATATTTTATTTGAGAAGCTTTTTCATGACAGTTATACTCTCGGGTGTTTGTCAGACGGCTGCGAGAGGTGAGGCCATGAAAAAAATTTTAGGTGTTGTCTGGGAATCGAACCTCGAACCACTGCACCACTCGCTCCGTAGTCCAGCGCACTACAGAGCGCAACCTCCAACCACTCGAGGCACGACGCCCTCTATATGTATGTACCTTTGGGATAGGGTAAACAGAGTTCTTCATCGGACTATTTAAACTTGTATGATATGCTGTTGAGGTATATGTGTACATATTAATATTATGTGGCATTGGCTATGTGGCTTATAACAGCTTTACAACGTCGTTTCAAAACGGTAGCATCTTTCGGGGGGACATTGATCCCCGAGATCAACCTTAAGACTATGATTAAGACTCAAAGAATGAGAAGTGTTGCCAATCACTGGTACAATGAAAACCACCCTTAAAATCGGGCTTGAGATAATACTCAACTGAAAACCAAGAACCTGGCCTCCAAGTCCTCTTCGATGCACGATCCGACGGGGCACGCACAGATTCTACAAAAATATACGGGCAATATTGTATACACGGTTACACAACTCCTCGTCTAGACTTTACAATACAGTAAACAAATCAACGATACCCATCTACACGGATGGCTCCAAGATGAACACTGGCGTTGGCGGGGGTTTCTATTCCGAAGTTCTCTGGATGTCCAGTTCAATCAGACTTCCTGACTACAGCAGCTTTTTCCAAACTGAGGTCCTGCCAGCAACAACAGCTGGTAAACAGGGTGCAATAATGTCACTGCTAGTTCTTAGGGCGCAGCAATATGTAAAATTCTGCTAAGTTCCCGAACACAAAAGTATACCGGAAATTAAAGAGCTGATATGTAGCCAAGAAAACTTGAACTAAACGAAGCAGACGCTATAGTAAAAATCCCACACTGTAATCTTAGACAAGCGATTGTGAACAAAATACTCGACTAATTTAGATTTGTTAGATTGTATTGTTACTAAAAAAACATAATCTGCGTATTGCATTTTGCTAATTAACCTACTCTATAGCGTGGAATTAATTTTAAGGTAGAACCATATTTTAGTAAGACATTGCCGTATTCTTCGGATTGATGCCGGTTCCGACATCTGTGATGAAAGTGTTTGTTTCTGCAGGCACTCTAAAATAAATAAGCAGCCAACTTCAGGAACTCCGAAAATGGCACATCTTCGGGTACACAGCAGAAAAATGTGGCCACTCTTGTCATTTATTGTGGCTGAAATTATCCGGACATAATATGCTGAAATATCATATAAAGAAGATGAGTCTTACCACGAATGACCTGTGGTGACGAGGATGTGCATGGGGGTACTCCACACTTTCTCTGTCACTGGTCAGCACTCTGTAATATTAGAAAAACAATCCTGGGAAGACATTTCTTCAAAGACTTACTTGCATAGATTTCTTAATGCATCGACATGACTTGAAGATCCTTAGGTTTTTCACATGTAGGTTCTATAGTATGGGAGCCATAACCATTAGGGCGTCACAATGAATCTACATTGATGTAAGTGTGCCAGGTGCGAGTTTCTCTTGTCATCCTAAGAACCTCACCTATCCCCATGATTGTTATTACTTGGTTACACATTCTCAACGTTTTTTATATAACGTTCAATAGAATTGATATCGGAAGATTGAGCAGAACACTCTATGACCTCAATTCTATAATCCCGAAACCACTGCTTAGCTATTTTGCTGGTGTGTTTCAAGTCGTTGTCCTACTGGAAGATCCATTTTAGTGCCATTTTCTTCTGGACATATGGCAGGATGATATTTTGCAGTATATCCACGTATGAGTGGTGGTTCGTTATAGTTTTAATCCAATATATTTAGCCAACACCATAGTAGGAAAAGGATCCTCAAACCGTTGTGCTGGCTCAACTATGTTTTATAATTTTTGTAGTGAATCTAGAATCATGTTTGCATTAGGTGAACGCCACATATACTGCCGATCCCTTTTCGCCATACAGAACAATTTTGCTCTCATCAGTCCACATTATGTACCTCCACTTCTCGGGACCAGCCAGATGCTCTTTTGCAAACTTCAGTCTCTTCGTTATGTGAGATTATGTTACCCAACGTTCCTTCTAACACGACTTATCGTTATTTTTAAGTTTTTTTTTTATTTTATTTATTTGATCTTCAAGAAGACGTGTTACAATATTTTTACATATTTTACCTGCGAAGTCTTTGGCTTTTCTGCAGGAGTTTGGGTATCTAAAACATTTTCATTGAGTTTTAGTGTTTATATTTAAAAAGAGCAACTTTTATGATGTATTTAGGATGAAAAGCAAATAACAATATTGAAATTAATTAGTTGAAAAATTAAAGATTTAAAAAGTATTTTTTTAATGATTTTTTTTTGGTTTTTTTGGATCTGCGATACATTTAAGATCTTCCGGCAAATTATTAATAATACTTGGAAGCGCATGTTGAAGTTGTCTACGTCCGTGTTTGTTGTTAAATGCTGGTACTTCAAGTAGCCCTTGCGCTCGTCTCCTGGTGTTATATGTGTGAGAGATTGGGGCCTGATATCTGGTGTCATCATAGTATTCCAATGCTGTAGTCATCTCGTATATTCGGTGTACATCCAGTACTTTAAAGTTGTTTCTGCTGCGGCCGCCGATGGTATTGAGAATTCGTTGTTGTAATTTATTCAATTTGGCGATATATGATTTCGCAGCATTTTCCCAAGCCAGTATTCCATACCTTAATTTGGATTCAACAAGCGAGTAGTATACCTGTTTCTGTACTTCGATTGTAGAATGGCGCCCAAGATACACTATTGCGAAAAGTGCTTTTGTGTAGGTCCCATGTAAGATGAGAGTCGATAGTGACCCCAAGATATTTAATGTGGTCCACTTGCTCTATACGCTGCTTGGCTTGTATATGTGGGCATTCGCTTTCTATATATATTTTGGGCTTTACTGTTCTGTGGTGTGGTCCTCGTATGTGCATAAGTTTTGTTTTGGACACATTAATCACCAAGCCATTATCCTGACACCATTGTGTTGTCTTGTGTAGTTCAGCCTGCATATAGTCTGTCGCGGTGTCTAGATTATGGTGGCGCACAACTAGGGCGATGTCGTCAGCATATGCGAATGGAATGGCTATTTGGAATGCATGCAGTAATTCATTCATGTATAGTATAAATAGAAGAGGGCCTAGTTTCGATCGTTGAGGTACTCCATATTCAACTGATTTTCTTTCACTGTTTATATTATTCAGCTTTACTCTGAAGGTTCTGTCATGCAAGTAATTTGTTACCCACTTTAACATCAGTCCTCTAATTCCGGCTCTCGATAGCGCATCTTCCATTTTGGCGTGATTAAGAGTGTCAAAGGCTATGCTAAAGTCAATGAATGCAACTAGAATATGATGATTCCTATTTAGGCTGTCATTCATGATGTTTGCAAATTCTTCCAGAAGTTTGTTTGTGCTCTTGTTTCTTTGAAAGGCATATTGGTTTTTGTGTATAATATTGTTTTTTTTTTTCAATAAAACAAGTTAATCGCCTCACCACTACTTCTTCAAGGCACTTATCAATCAGACGTAGAATTGAGATTGGCCCTTAGTTCTCGAAATCTGTGTTAATTCCCTTCTTAAAGATTGGCCGGACTATCGCTGTTTTCAGTAAGTTTGGGACGTCTCCTTGTGCGATGCTAAGGTTTATAAGCTTGGTGATTATGGGTGCGAATATATCGGCATGATATTTGAGATCCCTTGCTCTTACACCATCAGCACCCGGTGCTACGTTGGTTTTGATTGACCTTAGCATTTGAAAGACTTCGACTTCGTCCGTTCCCTGTATGAAGATTGAATTCACAAGTGTGGATTTAGTGTGCTCTGAGGTTACGCTGTCACATTTATGTATAATTCTACGAGATTGTTGGGAGAAACTTGTGGCGCATTCATTTGCTAATGACTAGACATTCTTACAAATCGGAAAATTTTTTAGCAACGAAAGGTCGATATTGTCTTTTTTTCTTCCAAGAATCTCATTTATGAGTTTCCATGTTTTCCTTGGATCAGATCTTGCATCGTTAAATCTTTCTTTGTAGTAGGCTGATTTTTTGTGTGAGAGTTCCTTATTTACACAGTTCCGGAATCTTTTGTATTCTATTTCGTACGTTTTATTCGCGCGGTTATTTTTCCACCTTTTGTACAGCTCGTCTCGTTTTTTGAATTGGGCGATAAGATCGCGTGTCAGCCAAGAGTTGTTTTTACGTTTTGTTGTAAATGTTTTGTGAACAGTTGATGTTTCATAAATTTTTTGAATTTCAGCTATGAGTTTTCCGTAGCAGGAATTGACATCTGTTTCACCTATGACGTTTTCCCAGTTTGTTGTTCTGATGAGTTCGTCCACCACATTTGTTTTGATTATCGCTATATTATTTTTTGTTGTTGTTTTCGGTTTTTGCTTAGCCTTGGTTCCATACACTATGACATAGTGGTCTAAAATATCGCACTCAATAACAGCTGAGTACATATCATGGTCTGTGATATTCACAATAGCGTGGTCAATGTAATGTAGTTGCTTTAATTACATTAGTCAGACCTTTTAATGCAAGCATCTCCACATAGTCTTTAACGTACGTTTTATCGGGATCTTGTAGATTGATGTTCATATCTCCCAAAATCACTATTTCACTTTTGTTGTCTATAGTCTCGAGCTTTTCCATCATTTCATCGATGAAAGACTGTTTGCTAAAACCCGGAGGTCTGTAGATCCCAAAAATGTATTTTTCTTTGTTTTCTTCGTATATTTTAATGTTAACACATTCATAGGACTGGCAATTAACATTCAGTCTTTCGTACTTCATTGTCTTTTTGACGAATATTGCAATTCCTCCACCTCTTTGTTCTATTCTATTTAAAAATTCAGTTTTAAATCCTTCGAGCTCATAAAGACAATTTTCTTCTTCTTTAACGTTAATTTCTACTAGGACAATTACATCAAGGTAGTTTAAAAATTCATTTATACATGTTTTAAAGTAATTCCAATTTTTTCGTAGTGATCTAATATTTAAGCATAAGTATGAGAAATTATTTTTTTATTTCATTTAAGTTAATGTCGTGAAAACCATGTATTACCCTAAAGTTTAAATTCAGTAGCATTTCATTATTTGTTTCAGTATTTGTGATTGCAGTACACATAGTTTTTATTGTTGTTCTTCTTTTTTAGTTCCCCGACAAGTAAATCTATGTGTGTGTTATCTTTTCAACATCACTTGCGGTGCTTATGAAAAGTGCGTTTGCAGTCTCATTTTTTTTGGCTAATATTCTGCCAGCGCTCTCCCAGACGAACTTCCACCCTTCACGCTTTGCCTTCTCCTTTGCCAACCACAGCAAGTGCTTGTTTTGTCTAGTCAGCTGATTACTGATGTAAACAGTGACATCATTGGCAATAGCTGTCTTGCTTAGGTTGTGGTTTGCGCCTTGCACTATTGCATTTAATTTGAGTGGCCGTGTTTGGCGTGACCGTTTGAGAAAATTTGCCTTTGTGATATTGGAGGCGAAAGATGCAACTATCGTTGATCTATCGGCATTCTCAGTACGTGTTCGATAGATATCAGTGATGTCGTTGTCATTCAGTTCATGGCCGATTGCTTTTACTACATTTTTAATTACATCTACCAGGTTTTCATCTCTTGCGGGTGTAATGTTTTTAATTTCCACGTTGTTTTAGATTATGTGTTGTTCTAGACTATTTATTTGTGCTTTCATGATTTCGATTTCCTCATCTTTTACTTTGTTGGATTCTTTTATTTCCTTGGCAAGCATTTTCATAACGTTGTTATTTTTTGTTATTTGTTTGACCATTTCGTCATGTGTTTTTGACATGAATTCACAGCTGGCCGTCATCTCCTTCATCTCAGACCTCATCAGCTGGAATTCGGCGAGAATGTTAGGAGTGGGTGTACGTGTGTAGTCTGGACTGCTTACGGTTGTACTTCGTGTTCGCTTGGCTTGTGTCAGATCAAGCTCAGGAGAGGAATTGCGTATGTTTACAGCGGAAGAGAAAGTTGTTGATTTTCGCTGGAATTTCTACAAAATTGGCACTTCCACACCTCCTTTCTGCTTGGTCCCATTGTACGCCAGGATTTTTCGCTAACAGTTGTGCAGGCAAAGTGCAGTTTACGAGTACATTTGGGGCATGTTGCAAAATCCCCTTCTAGGGGAAGGGGATCCTTACAATGACTACACGCATACATCTTTTAGCAGTTAGAGCACAAACAAGAGAGGAGTGAAGACGGTTTGAGTGGAAACGGAAAGTAGTGGCCGTTGGAAAAATTTCACCAGATTTCATGGTTGTAAATATGCATAAAATTAATTTACCTTGAATTTCAATTTGATAAGGGAATGCTTTATTGCTTGATACACTAGGTTTTTTATGTTTATTCTCACTTTCTTTAGTTTAAATTTTCAGAGAGCAGTTTCCAATTACTCACACTCACTCAATTCACTTTACTCTTCAGTGATTTAAATAACTTTATTTTATGATGATTAAAATTCAAAATTAAAGTAATGCAAGTTAATGAGAACTGCTATTATTTTGCCGTCGTGAGTTCACTTGTTGTGCTCTCTCCTGTTTTGCTTTGCTAAAGTATACGGGTGGAATAAGTGAAATAAGCGATAATCACACTTTTTTTTCGGGTTAGGAAACACTCCACTGGAGCACTCAGACACAACTGGTCCATTGTACTACCAGGAAGCAATATACAGTATTACCCATTTTACTGGAATTTCTTCGACTTTCGGAGAAAGCCGAGAATGCACTTCAGTGATGATGAGCTTACAGTATCAGCACTCACCACATCAGCGCCGAAGATCTGCCACCTGATCCGAGCAAAGGCAGGGCAATAACACGAAAACCCTCTCCACCAAACAACCGACGCACAAGCTAGAAAAGGTCTTACCATAGCCATATAGATCCAGAGGACCTTTTTCGGTGATAAGCCCCAAGTCTTGCCAAAAGCACCCTTACAATGCCAGAAAACTGAGGGCGCCTTGGATGTCTTCGACTTGACATGATTTGCCCAAAGAAGTTTGTTATCCAGGATCACTCCCAGATATTTCACTTTTAGCCTTTTAGCACTGGCTGAGTCAGACCGATCACAATCCTCCTTCTCGTAAAGAGAACAACCTCAGTTTTCAAAGGATTGACCGAAAGCCCATTCCTAGTGCACCATTCATCGACCAAGTCTAAAGCTATCTGCGCGTTAGCACAGTCTGTAGGCATGACCCGACAGAAAGTTTGGCAATATCATCCGCGTATTCCTGAGAGTGTGCAACAGAGAGTCAAGTACCATGCACCAAAGCAGTGGAGACAGAACGCCACCTTGAGGGCAGCCTCTGTTTACACCTACCATAACATGGCGGCCACAGTCCGCATCTACAACCAAAGTTTTATTCAGCAGCATTGCCTAATCCACAATACCAATGTCTCATCTACCCCGTGTTGTCTAGCAGAACTCGGAAATAGAACGGCACTTTTAATTATATGCACTCTTCGACCGTTCAGCTAATACTGAGATAATATGAAAGAAACAGAACATTTCGAGTGTGGATAGTCACCAAGATTTTTATATTTTCCTCATGAGTAACCCCTTTTCTTACCCACAAACTAACGACACAACCGTGTGAACAATCGCCATCTAATCAAGATCAAATACCAACATTTACTACGTACATTTATATGTAGAGTTGAAACTAGGTTGAACCGGGATTGAAAGACATATATACGCGAGTCGAGTCGAAACCGAGTCGACTGGACTCGACTCGACTATTTTTGCTGAGTCGAGTCGAAAATATGTGCAACTACATGGGGCCTTATTTTGTATTGCTTTCGGATTCGGTTTTCTATTCGGAAATGCTATCCGATTCTAAAATGAATTGGTATTTTGTATGGTTTTCGGATTGAGTGCAAGTGCTTCCAAATTAAAACCAGGCATTTACGAAAGTAAGGTTGTCAAAACAAATATCAAACGTGACTTAAATTACTTTTAGATTTTGTTTAAATTTGATTAGGTGTTGTTTTTGATTGGTTGCCAAAGGATGGTGATGCGGAATATATGGGAACACAAGCGTTCTCACCTTAGCCTCTTACTATCAACTCCTACTCTACACCTCCGCGTTGGTGGCTGCTGGGTGCCTAGTACCTCGGCTGGAGATTGGGTAACCAACCCCTTTGGAAGGTCGTCGGTGGTAGCAAACGAGAGAGGGGGGAGGAGTGTTTTCCCCCTAAGACACTTCTTCTTAATCTGGACGGCAGCCCACAGTTCCAGTTAGGCCGAACTTTCTAGTGCAATCCCTATATGAGCTGCTCTGACTTATTCGGATCCCAGGTCTATAGGGATCTCCAACACTGAGTCAGGGTGTTGGAAAAGAGTTGGTGGCGGAAGAGCCCTTAATGGGCCAACGGCAGCACTCATATCCCCGAAGTGGGTTACTGACTCCGGAAAATCCGGCCCCTCGTCCTAGGGGTTTAAAAGGGAACTGGTCCTCCAGGTTGGGGGTTGTGCGTAGGGGTAACTTCCCGACCACGGAAAACTAATATACTTCCGAAAAACGAACAAGCCTCGGATATGGATGAATTCACTGTTGACGACCCTAGCAATCGAAATAAGGACAACGACCTTCGGATCTGCACGTGGAATGTTCGGACCCTTACCAGACCGCGTGCAGCCGAAGAATTAGCAGAGGCCCTAGTCTGCTATAAGGCAGACATCACCGCCATCCAGGAAGTGCGATGGGATGGGCCGGGCATAAAAAGGATGAAAAACTGTGACATCTATTACGGTGATTGCTATAGAGAGCAGAAACAGCGCTTATTCGGATGTGGATTTGTCATAAGCGGCAGACTTAGGCAAGAAGTCTTAAGCTTTCGACACGTGAGCGAACGACTTATGACAATCCGCATCAAGGCTAAATTCGCCAACATGAGCCTTATATGCGCTCACGCTCCCACCGAAGACAAGGACGACGCCACCAAAGAATGTTTCTACGAGCTCCTCGCAAAACCTACGAGCAATGCCCTAAATATGACGTTAAAATCGTTCTAGGCGATTTTAACGCCAATATAGGAAAGGAGGACATCTTTGGTAGGACGATTGGTAAGCACGGCCTCCACGACACCACGTCCGGAAACGGACTTAGGCTTATTGACTTCGCTGCGGGGCGAAACGTCACCATAGCAAGCACACGGTTTCCTCATCTCAATATCCACAAGGGGACATGGCGGTCTCCTGATCATCAATCGGTCAACCAAATTGATCACATTGCGTTGATCGTCCGTAAGGCATGCCTCCAGTATTCTCGATGTCCGAACCTTCCGAGCAGCCAACATCGACTCGGATCATTACCTTGTTGTAGCCACGGTACGAATGCGGATATCCCTAACGTCACAACAAAGAAGAAATACTATGAGAAGATATAACGTTGAAAAGCTGCAATCGCAAGAGATCGCCAGAACCTTTGCCGAACGCGTATCCCGAAATCTCGCTACAACTCCTATGCCGCCAGCATCAAATGCCGAGGACCAAAAGCAACACTG
This sequence comes from Xylota sylvarum, assembly GCA_905220385.1. Lineage (NCBI taxonomy): Eukaryota > Metazoa > Arthropoda > Insecta > Diptera > Syrphidae > Xylota > Xylota sylvarum. Next base: position 60,912,418 of record LR999957.1, on the reverse strand, counting down.
CCAACATGCCATCAGAAGTCCCGCAACTGATGTACTGGGTTTCGCTCGACCACCACAAAGAAACCCATGGTTTGACGAAGAATGCAGGCAAGCAAATGCAGCTAAAGAAGAGGCATACAAAGCGGCGCTGCAAAGAAGGACGAGAGCGGCTCGTGAGCTCTACGAGCAAAAGAGACGGGAAGAACATCGGCTTCTCCGAAAGAAGAAAAAAGAGCACGAGAAGTGCGCGATCGAAGATATTGAGAGATTATACTCCAGGAATAATGTACGGAAGTTTTACCAACAGGTAAAAAGAACGTGTCAGGCCAACAAGACCTGTAGAGATGAAGAAGGAAACCTCGTAGTAGAGTCACAGTCGGTGCTGAGAATATGGAAAAATTTCTTCTGCAGACTGTAATGCTGCTGGACCTGACGACTTACCAGCCGAGCTGTTTAAGGCAGCTGGAAATGACCTGATAGAGAGCATACACCAACTCATTTCTAAAATTTGGTCAGATGAGTGTATGCCTGATGAATGGAATCTCAGCACCGTTTGCCCGAGCCACAAGAAAGGAGATCCCCTCAATTGCACCAATTACAGAGGTATCAGTCTCCTCAACATCGCGTACAAGATCCTATCTGCCATATTGTGTGAACGTCTGAAATCCTTCGTCAACAACCTGATTGGGCCCTATTAGTGTGGTTTCAGACCACAAATCAAATCAAATCTTCACACTTCGGCAGATCCTGGAAAAAACTCAAGACGTCCAAATCGATACCCACCATCTTTTCATCGATTCAAGATCAAGGCCGCATATGACAGCATTTATAGAGACGAGTTATACAGAGCCATGTCTAGTTTTGGCATCCCTGCCAAACTCGTCAGATTGTGCAGAATGACGATGGAGAATTCTCGAATCACACCCGGAGGGACAACGCAGCAGAGGAAGACCTCGCCTTAGGTGGCGCGCACAAGTTGAAGGGGACCTGAACAAGCTTGGAGTGCACAACTGGAGGCAGTTAGCTAAGGACCGAGCTAACTGGAGAGGCTTGTTAGTTAAGGCCCAGGTTCACCCCGAACTGTAGCGCCACCTAAGTAAGTAAGTAATTTGTTTTTGATTTGTTAAGATAATTAAAGTGAAAATAAAACTAATTCAAAATAAAAATAAGTAACAACGCACAGGGAAGCAGTGTATATTGTTGTTATATGGTTCGAGGATAACAAAGGACGAGTGAAAAACATCGAGTGGAGGAAAACTTTGGGATAATTCCAACTGATGCATAAGAGGTCAGCCATTTAAATTATTGTTTAAGTGAAAATTCCATGCAAATGTTCTGATGAATATTATAGTTTTGTGAAAAACTTTCAGTTGTCGAAAGAAGCCTTGCACACGTTGGTAGCAACAGATCTTCAGCTTCTGATTAACAGACATATCAAGCTGCATTATCAGGCATTCTTAAAACTCTTAGCTTCTATAAATACAACCAAAACTTCGAATTGCACAAATATGGTGTGTGAACTTTTGACCGTCTCCCTTTCTATTTATCAATCACAACATAATATTTGTTTTTATCAATAAAATTAAAATTACATTTTACATTTTCCCTGAAAATTCTCCCTACAAAAACAAGTACAAAATTCCAATTTTCGAATTTCGAGTGCATTTGCTATAGAAACGGAATACAAAATAAGGCCCCTGGGTCGAGGAGTCGAACTGATCATTGTTAAAAACTCGTTTTTTCCACTGCACACTAGAACGCTGATCTTGAGCATTTCACAGACGTTTTTACAAAGCTATGGCGAACTCATTCTCAAACCAGGATCCTAGGCAAACAGCGACCATTTGGGTTGTGCGCGAAACTTAATGCAATTCGAGCAAACAGTAGCCGGTTAATCAATGAAGTATGTAGATCTTCAAAGCATATGAATTTACAAAAGTCGAAAAGAAATATTCTGTGAGGAGTCGCTTGAACTGATTTTGGATACCCTGCTGTTCCAAAGTTGAACTCTATCTTTCAATCAACATAACCAAAAAAAAATAAACAAATACAAATTTTTGGCGCGACAGGTCCATGAGACCCAAGGCCTAGCTTCTCACAACCACTCGTGCTGTGCGTGTTATATTCTTTACACGACTGGAAGGGGCCTACTGTTTAATGCCGGATCCGAACGGCAGTTTTTTGTTTTGAGAAGCTTTTTCATGACAGTTTTACTCTCGGATGTTTGTCAAACGCTCGCGAGAGGTGGGGCCGTGAAAGAAATTTTAGGTTTTTGGTTGGGGATTGAACTTGGAACCCCTCGCTCCGTAGTCCAACGCACTATCCACTTGAGCCACGGCGCCCACAATATCAACATAACCACACCACTAAAAAAAGTCTCATTTCAGAGACGAAAATCATTTCGATTTCCTTTAGAAGTCCTCGGACATTATTCTTTCCTGGCTAACAGCTATCTCCAAGTGAAGTATGGATGTAGTCCACATATGGGTGAAAGTTTATTCATTTTCATTTCAGGAAGATAGTAATTCTACGCTATCTATTTATTCCGTAAAATTTATTATTTTTTCCTTTTTCCGTCACCAAAAATTTAGAATTTTCACGGGAGTTCCAAATTAGAGAGATTTTTGGCAAAACTTGAGTCAGAGGGAGGGATTAATATTTTATTAAATGCATTTATTTGACACTTTTTCGGCATGTGTTATTGAGGAGAATGCAAAGAAAAGAGTTGAAACGACTGTATTATGACTCAATTTATTCATATGCATGCATTCATACATATAATTAATGAAATACTGCAAAATTCAAATTTATTTTTGGGAGCTTATTTATAGTTAGTGACCGAATTAGTGTTAAAAGGTTTAATTAATGCTTCTATTTTCCAACATGAAGAGCACAATTTAAGCGATGTGTAAAGGAACTCGTGTGCTATGAAAAGGGAGTTTAGATGAAATAGACTTTAGTTTTATAAATACTATTTCTTTAAAAAATAACTAAAATTTTCTCGATTGATTGACTCAACTTATATTTTGTTTTATATAGTAATATGGAACCCTTGGATAGATCAAGCTCGGGAAATAGCTGATTTCGGAGACGATGAATATCCAAACATGCTTTGTGTGGAATCGGGACATGTATCGACACCTGTCATTTTGTTACCAGGAGCAGCATTCGAAGCAAGCCAAATCCTACAAGTAAGGAGAATTTTTGTATTTATAGAAGTAATTAAATTTTAGAATTAATATAAATTTTTAGACGCGCAAACATATGCATCGAAAAGAAATTTGTGCTCCAGATGTGTAAAAGTCGATTAAAATATTTCCGTTGCTTTCTATTTGTTCTTTAACCAAAGGGGTATAAATAAATAATTCGATATTACAAATGCTGCTCTGTTTCTTCATAATCCTTTTTTTAGCCCAGTTTACACTAATCCACACACATGTGACCGCAAACATTAAAACAAGTGTTAAAGTTTTCATTAGTCTAAAAACGTTTAAACCTTAGCGTTTCATGTTGTTCGGTTATATTCTCGACACGAATGGAAGGGATCTACTGTTTAAAGCCGTGTCCAAATTATTATTAAATAATTATTATTAATGACAATAATTTTCTCGGAAGTGGGAGTTCCAGGTTTGATTCCCAGGCTACACCAAAGTTGTTTTAATTTTTCACGGCCCCACATCTCGCGAGGGTCTGGAAAACTTCTAAGTAAGCTCAAGTTAGTGAGATAGAACATGTTATACTTTTATTGCAAGTTTAGATTTGAATGACATGTACAATAAAAAAAAAAGTAAAAAATCATGGGCATCACCAATCCCGCAAATACAGTCGCTTCCTAAAAAGACGATATTTTTAAATACATACCTGGAAAAAGTTGCAAGCTACCGGATCGGTTTGATACGATGAATTTCACTTGAATTGAACAGGATCGAAGAGAACATGAAGTAATACATAAGGGATTTGTGCTTTGACATACAAGAAAGTTATAATTATTGTGAAGATCCTAGATGGGCTACGGGTTGGATCCTAGACGGATCCAACAACAAGAGGGGATTCATAAAACTGAATGTGATGAAACGAAAGCTGTTTAAACATGCTATACGCATAGGCGTTAGATCCGAGGATCATACGCCACCAGCATGGGCTGCCAAGAAGATCAAGACAGGACCTACGCCTGATGTCCCCACTTTTAGGTAAGTGGCTAGTGCTGTCAGGTTAGATGTTTTCCCGACCGACTTGTTAACTCAATCCCTCTCAACTGAGCAAATGACACTTTTTCAAGAGGCAGTCATAGACATCTTGATTGAGATGAAAATGCCGGCTTGTAGGCTCACTCGTGGAAAGTCATTCAGAGGAAAAAGGATTTCATTTTATTTATTTATCAACAAAGAACAATTTCTTTCTAAGACTTAAGATAGAAAAAAGAGTAAAAAATAAACTGTATATAAAACAAACATATAAATTATAAATCAATAACCATTGAGATGAAGCATAGAGCAAGCAATCATTACTGTATATTACCCAGCAATCTATTTTTATAAGATGCTAAAGATATATTAAAGTAAATTAAATCTGCATTAGCATTGTAGGTTAGCAATAATCCGTTGAGTGAGGATGAGCGACCGTAGTTTGTGTGCGATGAGTAATAGTAAAATAACCTATTATTACGTAGATTGGCAGATGGGACATTTATGTTGAGACAGTTATAAAATTCCTGGAGAATCAATATCAAAAGTAAGCACTCTATGGAGAAAAACAATTTTAGCTATCATTCGTCTCTTATCAAGCGATTCAAGATTAATCAACTTTAGCCGTGATTGATAGGACGGTAGATTATAAATGTCAGGCCATGGAAGACCCCGTAATGCAAATTTTAAGAATCGTTTTTGGACAGCTTCAATTCTGGTGATATTAATATTATAATATGGGCACCAAATAATTGATGCATATTCCAACTGGGATCGAACGAAATACAGGGATTTAATGACATAAGGGTCAGAGAATTCACCAGCATAACGCCTTATTCTTCCCCAAGATCGGTTAGCCATATTAATGATATAATCAATATGCCTGTTGAAGGATAATTTAGTATCTAACAATACACCCAGATCTTTTATTAGGGTAACACGGGGTACAATCTCACAACCATGTGAGTAATTATAGATAAAGGGCGAGACGCGACGTGAGAAGGTAATTACAGAACATTTCCTTACGTTCAGTGAGAGGTAATTCTTTAAACACCACAGATACTCATTTAAAGGATCAAGTGATTGATAGTCTTTACCTGGTATATACATTTTAAAATCGTCAGCAAACATTAAAATGTTGCATTCTCGCAAAAATGTAACTACATCATTGACAAACAAAATAAATAAGAGAGGCCCGATGTGACTGCCTTGGGGAACCCCAGATAACAGTCAAACGCTTTACATAAGTCAGTGTATATTGCGTCAACTTGGTTACCTTTACTAATTTCTGAGATTATGAAATTTGTGAATTGAAGAAGATCAGTCACTGTGGATCGTTTCTTTACGAAACCATGCTGATTGCTGGATATTAAACGTTTACAATGAAAATACAGGTTTTCAGAGACCAACTTGTCAAACAACTTAGGGATTGATGATTGTTTACATATACCTCTGTAGTTCTCCACTTTATTTTTCCTACCAGATTGAAAAAGAGGAATAATAAAGGAGTTTTTCCATAAAGATGGGAATGTGCCTGATTTCAAAGATAAGTTAAACATGTAGCATATTTTTAAGAAGCCAGAAGACAGGCCATCTGGGCCAGGATTAAAGTTGAGTTCATTTCGTTCAGGCTTTTTAAAGTGCTATAGGGAGTAATCACAATATCCTGGAACGCTGAAAGAGGCGAGTTGCCAAGGTAACTAAAAAATGTTTTTCACAATAGAAGCATAAGCCAGGGATTGCAATAACTTTATCAGCATCTCTCCCTTGTATGCCAATACAGTTTGCATGAAATGAAAATCAATAGTATTTTTTTGCAAACAGAACACTCATGGTTATCCATTATACAACGAAATGTCTTGGATAAGTTATATAGCAAAAACTTATAAACTTGAATTTGGGTTAAATCCAGGTGGATGGTGTCCAAGCTTAGTATCGCTCAAATGGCGTGGATAGATGAGGTGAAAGTTAGACTCAACTTGCAATGAATGGCAGAACATGTACTAAACATTTTTGTACTCACTCGCGCAAGAGAAGCAGCAAACCAATATGCCGATATGAAAGCAGCTAGTTGTCCAATAGAAAAAGGAGAAGAGGGAATTCCTTGTTCTCAATCACTCAATTGATATAGTTGCAGAAGAAAATGAAACAGTAAAGTGTGGTGTAAATCACTACTTGCTGTAACAGGCAGAGCAAATACTAAAATTGTACTCACACGGAGGGGGAGTTACGAGATTTAGAATTTTAATGATGAAGAGAGGAAGAAAAGGCAATCCACTCAAAAGAATTTAAATAATTCAAACGTTTTATATTAAAATATTTGAAATGTTCTATGTTCCTTTCACGCTAAAGAATGTAATGCCAAAAGAGGAATTCTTTAAGAATTAATCGCGATTAAACTTGGGTTCAAAGCGTAGGATAAATAGGAAAAAATTATAGCTTTCCCGCAGCGAAAAAAAAAACACAATGTTAAGCGCTCACTACTAGTCACTCAAGTCAAGGATGGTGCGCTCCTTCACCTTGTGTTGGCGATTGACAACGCCTTAATGAATTGACTTAACACCTGTTAAGGTAAAATTAGCTACCGCTTTGGCTAGGTTAAGCTGATCCTCAGGAGCACCGACAAGGTTTCAGCGTCTGATCGCGATACCTCTGATAAGGAGGAAATTGGACCTCAACCAGCAGTCGGAAATATGTCCGCTCAAGTTCCACGACCCTTTTCAACTAGCAGCGCCACTGGGCATGCTAGTACCAGCGGTTCCGGAATTATCGACGCTAAACAGGCAACTCGACCAGCCTCTTCGAACACCTGCGCCACTGGGCATGTGGTTCATAGCGGGACCGGAACTGTGTCCAGAAAGCAGGTCCCACGACCGGCATCTTCGACCAGCAGCGCCATTGAGTCGTCCTAACCCGACTGCTTGCCTTAATGGAAAGTGCCCTAAAAAGCCCAACTACTCCGGCAAGCTAGATCCTCTAAGGAGCATCAATGAGCACTATCAGGGTGCTACACGCGAACCTGCATCACGTTAAGGGCGCGTCCGCTACCCTTAGCAAGCGGTTCGCCGATGACGATAGAATGGACTGGAATCTGTATAGGGGGCTTGTCCTCTCTAAATTAGATATACTTGTTACATCTATCGAGTCCACAGGGGACCTATATGAAGCAGCATACCAATTGAATGATGTGTTGTTTACTTATCATGACGGCTGTGTCCATAAAACCAGTCTGTGTAAACGAAAGGTTCCCTGGTGGACTGACCAGCTTGCCAAACTTAGGAAAGAAGTTAGAAAACTCTTCAACGCTGCTAAACGCACGAAGAGTTAGGACGAATACAGGTTCGCTCTATCTAAACGTGTCACATGGAGGAAATGCTGCGAAAACATTGCTGACATGCCAGTAGCGTATGGATACTATTAGAACCTTACTTCAGGTTCATTTCTCCGGTTCGTCTACTCGTGTAATTCACACGTACCCGAACGCATCCGACCATAGGGTCTGCATCGCTAGTAGAGTAAATAGTTTATCCGGTAAAATTTTCAGTCCGGATAAGGTCAAATTGGGCTGTAGGGCCCTTCAAACCATTTAAGGCTCTCAGCGGTGATGGTATATTCTCGGCGCTTTTGCAGAAGGATCTCATCCTGCCGGGTTTGCTTTATTTAGAGCCAGCTGCAATTTGGGTTACATCCCGACTACCTGGAGACAGGTAAATGTAATCTTTATTCACAATCCAGGCAATAGGCCTAGTGAGCTGCCTAAATCTTATAGACCTATAAGTCTAACTTTATTTGTTCTCAAAACATTGGAGAGACTCAATGACGTTCACATTAGAGGTCGGCTAGATTTGTCTACCCCTCTGCAATCAAGTCAATTGGCATACAGAAGAGGAAAATCAACAGAAGGTGCTCTTCACTATCTTGTGAAGGAACTCTACGTTCCAAGGAAATAGCTCTTTATGCATTCCTTGACATTGAGGGCGCATTCGATAACACTGGCTATGACTCACTAGCAAAATAACAAGAGCAATTAGTAGAGGTATCGAGAATTCGATCAACCAATGGATACGGGTCATGCTGAAAAGTCGAATTATTAATTCCTCCTCTGGAGGAGTGTCAGTATCTGTGACCGCAGTTTAGGGATGTCCTTTCTCCCCTTCTATGATCACTAGTCGTCGACAATCTCCTAGTCGCTCTTCAGAGATTAAGCTACATCGCCGTTAGTTGTGCAAATGATTTGGCGATTTTTATCAGTGGTAAACACAGTACGACCATTTCTAGTGTCATGCAATGTGCTTTACTATACGTGTTAGAATGGTGCAGCAGAGAAGGACTATCCATCAATCCTTGCAAAACCGTTCTAGTGCCTTTTACAAAAAGAAGACTGGTCAATCTAGGACCTATCACGATCAAATGCACCACTTTAATCTATTTCAGTGAGGTTAAATATCTCGGTGTTATACTTAATAAACGGCTTAGCTGGAATTTTAGATTTAGATTTATTTATTCATCTTACAAGTGTATAAACTTGTTTTAGACTACTGACAATAAGATTATAGTAATTATAAATTGTTTTAGCAACAATATTTATAAGGAATTCAAGATCGCAATTTTACAGATTTTTCTGTTTACATAAAAATCAACTTTATTTTCATACATATTATAATAAACGCAAGCCATGGATATATGATCATTCTCCCCATAGGTAGTACTATGTGACAACGGCAACGAAGCTTCAGAAGCTTCAAAGAATTACATGTCTCGGTATTACACGTGCTATGCGCACCTGCCCCACGGCAGCACTAGAAGCTGTTGTTGGGCTCTCTCCCCTACAAATCTTCATTAGGAAAACGGCCGTTAGATGCGCTATTAAGCTGCAACTAGAATACAAGTATAAATCAGGCGACTATGTGGGGCACCTGAAAACTCTTTACTCAATTCTCAAAAAGGTCATGTTTTGTACTATCCCCGACATCATGGTTCGAAAGTACTATTTCGGTAGACTATTTGAGGTAGAAATATTGGACCGTGCAGACTGGTCTGGTCTAGTACACTGACGGATCAAAGATGGAAACTGGAGTTTGAGCTGGCGTCTTCGGACCCAACATCAAGGTCTCGATACCTATGGGAATGTGTCCCACGGTATTCCAGGCTGCGCTCCATGCTATTGAGATCTTCGCTAAGATAAACCTTGATAAAGGTATTAAGGGCGCTAGGATATATATTTTTTTAGATAGCCAGGCAGCACTTAAAGCGCTGTCGTCCAATTTAATAGACTCTATATCATTCTGTCCCTGGTCATCAAGGAATTGCAGGCAACGAATCTGCAGATGAACTAGCTAGGACTGGCTCAGAATCTGTGTTCATAGGACCTGAACTATACTGTGGTGTCAACTGGGAAAATGTCTCGGGTCTAAGACAATCCAAGCGATTAATCAGGCCTTTTTCCTGCAAGGAAGTCCTTAATCTAGATAAGGAATGTATTAGAAAGCTTTTGAGCTTTCTCACAGGTCACAGCGGCCAGCGATATCACCTTAACAAACTTAATCTGTGCACAGAAACGGAATGTAGGTTCTGCTTAGAAGATGACGAATCCTCTGACCACATTCTTTGTCAATGCCCAGCATTACATTGGAGGCGTATTTTCCACAAAGAAATATGTTCGTCAGAGGAGTTCAGACACTCCGCTACTAAGGACGTACTATCTTTCATAAGGGAGGTGGAACGTCTCTTAGCTTATTAATACCCTTTTGGTACAATAGATGTTCCCAGGTCGCAGTGTCAGCCATATGGGCAAAACAAAAAATAAATAAAAATACCTTATTGCCTTTCTTTTGAAACAGCCCAAAATAAAGTGGATGTGACATATTTTGTTCTAAATTAAAATGGTAACTTTCGTTGAGACGCGACCATTCGCTACTCAGTGTTCTCGCAATAATGTCCAATTGCGAAAAGGAGCTACTACTTTCTACCCAACATGTGTGATGGGGGCTAATTTGCAACCTTCCAACGCAGGTTATTAGAATTATGTAATTCTCGAAGCTTGGAAGTTTGGATACACCAACTCTAGTTATAGCTTTAAGTTGAGCTATTGACAGAGCCGAATGAGAGGCTTCGGGAAAATCAAGCGTCTATCTTGGACTGTAATGAGGACACACATCCTTTTCAATTTTTATCGTAGTTTTTGCTTATTTCGTAGGTGGGTTCTTACTTCTTTTTTGTTGCCTTTACCCCCGGTCTCCACTAGCTATCAACTGATAGCCTGCTATATAGTATGCCATCATTATAGCTCGTGGAGACCATTGAAGCAAGCTATAAATTGATAGCAAGCTGTAGATAGCAAGCGATATAGCATGCCACGTAAAGCATGCTTTGAAAGCAGCCCAGGCTGTCACTTTGTTGTCAATTGCAGTGTTGCCATAATAAATACTTTTTATGTGGTGTGGACGCATTACTTTTTTTTATATATGTATAAACATTTTTTAAATATTTTTTCGTCGTTGTGATTTGTTTATTTTGTTCATAATAAGCATTACAGTTGCACACAGTCTTTCGATGTTCGATGCTTTTAATTGTCTTTAATTGACTATTCTTTGAGAAATTTTTCTACACCTCATTTAGTTGTGATTTTATGAATGTTACTGCAATTCTAATAAAGAAATTAGGAAATAAGAACGCAGGAATTCAGTGAACTGAAAGGAAAATGTTGTTTTCCATTGGAAGGAGAACAAAACTGTCTCGCAACAGGAGACTACTGTCTGATTTAATTTTTTGTCCACTTGCAAAACGGAAATTCATCTTGAACCCCTAATAAGAACGTAATAAGCTAATAACTTTATTATATATTTCCGGGTTTTCCGGAAAAATAGCTTTCATTTCCTTACAATATATCTTTCAACAAATGAGTCTCAATATCATGTAGTGTTCTTTTTGCAAAAAACGGATTAACCCAAAATTGATGTTTTCTTTTTTTTTTCTGTGTCAATTTAACTGGTTCAATAATTTCATTGTTTTACGTGTTTCTTATTTGGCTTCGCCATCTCAATTAAAAAATCAAGATATGAGCATCACAGGCATTTTTTAAATTTGGTAGATAAATCGCTTCTCTTTTTTTATGACTCTGTTTCCCTTTTTTTGGTTTTCCCGTCAAAAAATTAAATGATTTACTTTACTTCCACATTATTACATTTGTTTCTTTCTATTTCCTGGAAAAAAGGAAAATTATCAGATAACACTGCCCTTTAGTGCCTTAATACACTCAACACACCATGTTCATTGTTCGGCGTCGCCATCTGAATTAAAAAAGCATGCTATGAAATGCCCACCACCGAACATTTGATAGTTGCTCTGCTGTCTGCTTTCGCTATTGATATCTGCTATGGATTTATAGCTAGTGGAGACTAGGGGTTACCAATTTTATAGGCGATATATCAAGATCGTTGACCTTTGTCCCCTTTCCATTCGTGTAAAGAATATAACATGCACAAATCGAAAGGTTGTAAGAAACTGAATCCTGGATGTCATGGACCAGTTTTCCATTTGTTTCGAAGAATTCACAATGTTCAAAGTTAAACTTTCTTTGCTTTCGAAATACACTTAGACCAAGAGCCCGCAGCAAATTTTGGGTGTGAAACATAACCGAAAACAATGTAGATGAGTTGAAAGCTGGGGTAAATGTAATGCTATAAACTAAAGTCTTGCAGCGAATGGTCGCCGCTTTAGTGAGTAATAGTATGTTGAAAATTAATTTTTTTCCAAAATTAAGATAATTGATATAACCAATCAATGCTAGTATCATTGTAAAGTGTATTTTTATGTGATTGCAAAAATGTAGGTCCAAGACGTTTCAAGCGCGGTGAGGCTTATGCAAGACTTTTTCAAAATCCCGAAAAATCATTTTTTTGAATTTTTGACATAACCAAATAATTTTTGCTATATTTGATAGAAAAACCATCCCTCATGACAAATATGAAGGTCCAAGACTGAGCGCGGCCAAAGCCGTGCCAGTCGAATTCGAGATTTTTAAAAAATCAGTTTTTGAAATAATTGTTAGAACCAAAATTTATCAAAAATTTATACAACCAACATTGGTTGTAATCCCCTGATCACAGATCAGTAGATCCAAGACCATTTGAATGCGGCTTTCTCATCAACAGACGAGTTTAAAAGTATTCATCCTAGGAAACATTTCGTCTTCCGAGTTAGGAGTTTTGACCCCATTTGTTTCGCCAAACCGAAGTAGCAACGGTTTCCTAGGGACGAAGACTTACGTCGAATCTCCACTAAAGAGTCATTTGTGGAGTTGATGTTAACTCCAAGGTAGGTAAACTCATTAACCACTTCGAAGTTACTTTTGCCAACAGTGACGTTCTGTCCTAGGCGGTGGACAGATGCTTCTTTGTTTGTTGACAACATGTACTTGGTTTTGTCCTCGTTCACTTCAAGGCCAACTCGTTTCGCCTCTTCTTTAATTGCCGTAAAAGCCTCTAACACGGCGCGCTGGGAGCGACCGATGATGTCAATGTCGTCTGCGTATCCCAGCAGCTGGACAGATTTATTGAAGATAGTGCCTTCCGTGTTTACACCTGCCCTGCGCACTATCTATTCTAGCACAAGATTGAAAGAAGTCACATGATAGCGCATCTCGTTGACGAAATCCGGTGCATGTTTGGAATAGTTCGGAGGAACTGTTTCCGAATTGCACGTTGCACCGCGTGTTTTCCAGCGTCACGCGGCACAGCTGGATCAGTTTAGCCGGGATCCCGAATCCACTGGTACGTGCCGATTAGTGTGCTGCAGAAAGGCTTCAGACGTTCCCACATTACGTTGGATAGGATCTTATATGTGCAAGCGCAAGACAACACTCTCGGTATTTTTTCTAGGATGAATACTTTTAAACTCGTCTGTTGATGAGAAATGGTCTTGGATCTACTGATCTGTGATCAGGGGATTACAGCCAATGTTGGTGTATTGATAAATTTTGGTTCTAACAATTATTTCAAAAACCGATTTTTTAAAAATTTCGAATTCGTCTGGCACGGGTTTAGCCGCGCTCAAAAAGTCTTGGACCTTCATATTTGTCATGAGGGATGGTTTTTCTATCGAATATAGCAAAAATTATTTGGTTATGTCAAAAATTCAAAAAAATAATTTTTGAAAAAGTCTTGCACAAGCCTCGCCGCGCTTGAAACGTCTTAGACCTACATTTTTGCAATCACATAAAAATTCACTTTACAATGATACTTGCATTGATTGGTTATATCAATTATCTTAATTTTGGAAAAAAATGAATTTTCAACATACTATTACTCACTAAAGCCGCGACCATTCGCTGCAAGACTTTAGTTTATAGCATTACATTTACCCCAGCTTTCAACTCATCTACATTTTTTTCGGTTATGTTTCACACCCAAAATTTGCTGCGGGCTCTTAGACTAACTGCATATTGCAACTGTCCGCATTCAGTTGAAGCAAAAAATAATGAACACTTTCTTAGCAGTTGAGAAAAAACATCGCATGAAGGCAACTTATTTTTGATGCGAACTTTTGTAATGACCCTCGGATTCAACATAAATGTATAATTGAATTTACGTTAAAGTAACGCCAAACAATTTACAGAGGTATCAGTCTCCTCAACATCGCGTACAAGATCCTATCTGCCATATTGTGTGAACGTCTGAAACCCTTCGTCAACAAACTGATTGGACCCTATCAGTGTGGTTTCAGACCAGGAAAGTCCACAATCGATCAAATTTTCACACTTCGGCAGATCCTGGAAAAAACTCAAGACGTCCAAATCGATACCCACCATCTCTTCATCGATTTTAAGGCCGCATATGACAGCATCTTTAGAGACGAGCTATACAGAGCCATGTCTAGTTTTGGCATCCCTGCCAAACCCGTTCGCCTGTGCAGGATGACGTTGGAGAATTCTCGCTGCTCCATCAAGATCGGTAACGATTTCACCGAGACCTTTGATGTCAAAAAAGGATTTAGACAAGGTGACGCGCTGTCATGTGATTTTTTTAACATCGTTCTTGAAAGAATTGTGCGAAACTCACAAGCCAACACCGGAGGCACAATCTTTCAAAAGTCTGTGCAACTACTACGATATCGACATTATTGGAAGAACACAGCGGACTGTCACCGGTGCGTTCGCTAGTATTGAAACAGAAGCCGCCAAAATGGGTTTAGCGGTAAACGAGGGCAAAACCAAGTATATGCTGTCAACCAGAAGGGATATGCAACATCGACGAATTGGACAGAACGTCACAATCGACAGCTATAACTTTGAGGTAGTAAGGGACTTTGTCTACCTCGGCTCTGCTATCAATTCTGACAACAACACCTCGGCAGAAATAAAATGAAGAATAACTCTTGCCAATCGCTGTTTCTTTGGGCTGAGAAGGCAATTGAGTAGTAAAGCCCTATCCCGAACAACTAAGGAGACTCTATATAAGACCTTGATCATCCCAGTCCTGCTTTATGGCGCTGAAGCTTGGACTTTATCAAAAGCGGATGAAGATATCCTCGGTCGTTTCGAGAGAAAAATTCTTCGAAAAATATTCGGTCCCGTTTGCGTTGACGGGCTTTGGAGGAGAAGATTCAACGACGAACTATACGAGCTGTACAGCGACATAGACCTAGTCAGAAAACTGCGCATTAGTCGTTTGAGATGGCTAGGACATGTAGAGCGAATGGACACCAATGCTCCGGCCCGAAGAGTCTTCGAATCACACCCGGAGGGACAACGCAGCAGAGGAAGACCTCGCCTTAGGTGGCGCGCACAAGTTGAAAGGGACCTGAACAAGCTTGGAGTGCGCAACTGGAGGCAGTTAGCTAAGGACCGAGCTAACTGGAGAGGCTTGTTAGTTAAGGCCCAGGTTCACCCCGAACTGTAGCGCCACCTAAGTAAGTAAGTAACGCCAAACAGAGAAAAAGGTATACTATTTAAAAAAAAAGGTCCCCGCAATCAAGTGAATCGGAGTGTATGTATTTGTGAGAATAAAAGGAATTTGGAGAATGGGAAAATGCATATGGTTGGATGATTGGTGGTAAAGTGAAAAGAAGTGAGGTTTAGGTAATAAGTGAAAATAAAAACTAAGTCCGAATGGGGATAGAAGCAAACTTAGTTGGAAATAACATTTTTTCACATTATATTATTAAGTAAAATACTGCCGAAACCTGCCAGGGCAACGAATAGCAAAAAAAAATATCAAATTTGAACAACATGGTTAAAGACTTTTTCGAAAACATCGACTTTAACTAAAGTGCTGCTAATTTTAAATGTTTCTATTTAGTGGATGAAAGTGATGGTAAGAGCGAATGAAATAAAATTGAATGCTAAATATTGTGGATGATTCTAATGAAGATCTGATGAAGGCTATGTTTGTGAAAATGGAGGTAATTGATAATTTGAGGAATACTTTTGATATTTACCTGCTTATTTACGTAGCCAATATCATACCCAGTAGCGGAAGGAATTCATTATATATCTTTTTCGTGCTCAGCTTATCTTGTCAGAATGTACAATTTTCTAAACATTGTCATTACGTTCTTTCTTTTACGAAAAGTTGACATTGTCAGAAAATTATATTCTTTTTAAAATAAACGTTTCTACAATTCTAAACGGTGATGACTGGATATTTTCCGCTGCTGGATATTTTCCTAAAAGTACTTATGTCGTTGCTGTAAAACTGCTACCTATCGTACATATTGGGTGTATTTTTTTATATTAAAGGAATATATAATGAATAAAGTAGAAAACAGCAAAGCTTAGAAGTTTTTAAGATTAAAAGAAGGAAAAAGAAAATGGTTTACATGAGTTGCAGTTAAACGAGTATTTTACGACCTACATACGCATGTTTTAATATGAAGTTTTCAGCTAAAAGTAATTTTAAAATAAAGTTTAAGAAAAATAGAAAACACAAAACAGTAGTTTGCTATATTCGGAATTAATAAATAAATCCACCCTTTTTATCATTTATGTACATACATGATAGGTTACCTTTTTACATAATATAGTAATTTTTTACTAAATAATATTCAACTTATTTTTTTTTTTCGTAGATAATCATTGAGGGCAATGTGAGCAGGAAAACAAAACGGAATCGCTAGCAATTATAGTATAGACATGCTTTAAGATAAAATGTCTTGGCTCAAACCAGCGGATGAAGCTACAAATTCTTGCCATTGATTCAAATGGATTCGTCAATTCCAATTAGTGTTTATTTTTAAACATTTTTGTTTCCAGTGAAATTAAATCCTAAAACGATATTATTTAAAACAAACTGGATTTAAGAACATAATTATTGGTTTAAATATAAGTTTAAAAGACATAAGTATAATATAAAAGAAATTCTTCAAAAATAAGTATACTAACAAATATGGTAGGTAAACTTCTATTTGTTTTTTGTAAAATGGAAAAAATATGATTGCTTCATTTTGATAAAACATTGGTTTGTATCCATAGAGAAGTTACATTAAGTAAATGTACCTACCCTTATTTCACTTATTAAGTGAACAAATATAAATTGACTTCGTGAACTAAAACTCATACTTTTAGCTTTGTTTTTATTTAATTATAGTGCCTATGGATAAATTAAATTAAGTACGCACAAAACGATCAATTCAATTGGTTCACATTCTTACGGTTATTTCGTGAGTGTTTATCGCTCCAATGCTATTATGACACAAATGTTATTAGTTTGATTTGAAACCTAAGCAACATAATGTGGCTTTTTAAAAAAAAACCACTAGTTCCAAGACGCAACAACAAATATTAATTAAGCAAAGAAAACGTACATAACGATTGTGATAGTGTATTTAAAATATGAAATTTAAATAATTAAACCAATTTCAAGTAAAGACAAAGTGAAACGTCCTAACTATAGAATTTAAGACTCTTATTAAAATATTGTTTTAACATTTAAAAAAATAATAATAAAAAGTTCGTGGGCGATGAGAGCTAAACTTTGGGTCCTAGTAAGTAGAAACAGTTATCAATAAGTATAAATTGTCACTATAAACTTAATTTGTAAACGCCATACCTTGGTTACTGACAAATTGGAAAATAAATTTGTTACTAATATTTAATAAAATTTAATAAAAAATTAATCCACTACTTTCCCCAGGAATGAATGTATACGAATAAATTTTTAAATAATTTTACGATTTTAATAAAGTTTAATG
This sequence comes from Xylota sylvarum, assembly GCA_905220385.1. Lineage (NCBI taxonomy): Eukaryota > Metazoa > Arthropoda > Insecta > Diptera > Syrphidae > Xylota > Xylota sylvarum. The sequence goes on along the minus strand of LR999957.1, from coordinate 60,895,067 downwards.
TTTTAAATTAAATGTAAAGAATATCGAAAACATTACTCTGATTTCTCAATGTTGGCTATTGATTGCTTAAGGTTTTTGACAATTCATTGTACTCTTACTTAATGGCTAAAAATAATAACCACCAATAATATTTAGAACTAATTTATATAATTTTTCGTAAAAAAGAATAGATGAAAATGAGGTCTTCACAAAATTAAGCTTTTGGTGCAATATACATATGTACATACATATATGTATATGTATTTACATAGGGTATAGTATTAAAGCGATTAGAAGAAGAATTGCGAAGAGAACCTTGGCTTATCAAAAGAAACAAGTAAGAATTCACGAGCGCTTAATCGTTCATTCATTCACTCATGATAGAACTTATATATTCGCATTATTTGTTCGTTAGGTTCAGAGTAAGATCTTGACCCATTTATCTGACGCAGACACGCCCCCGACAGAACCACTTTTAAAAAAGTTTTATAAGAAACGCGAAAAATTTACTGGAGCAAATATGTAGATATACACCTACTACTCGTATACAAATAGTCCACACAATATGTGTGTATGTATAGCCACGACCACTTTTTGGGGCGTTTTACTTTAAAAATCAATATTTATCGATTTTCTTAAAAGGATTTGAGTTTTTGCTATATACATATGTATGTGTGTTCATATCTACAAACTTATTCATACTAAGCACTTTCAAAATACACCATCCAAGCCGGAAGGGAAACCAGTAGGTTGGTTAAATTTTTCAATAGTGGCAAACTAACGAAACTGGAGTCACTTAGAAAATTTGATGATACCTTCACTCAAACTCAAAGCGGAGCCTTTCAGTCTTCTGCTGGAAACTCATTTTCAACGTAACCAGATAACGATTGGGTCACAGTTTGATCCACTTACATAGGTTGAGCTTGATCTACCTTCGTAGTGCAACGCACTACTTACTTGAGCCAGTGCGCCCACGTTTTAGGTAAATATACTGGAAATACGCGTCTCTTACGCTGAGCTAGAGTAGGGGTTGTAAATGTAAAATCATAAATACTTACTTACTTACTTAGTGGTTAGTGCGTTGGACCTCCGTTGGTACGGATCGAGAGGTTCCAGGTTCAATCCCCAAACAACACCTAAAATTTCTTTCACGGCCCCACCTCTCGCGAGCGTCTGACAAACATCCAAGAGTAAAACTGTCATGAAAAAAGCTTCTCAAAGCGCGAGTGGTTGTTAGGAGCTAGGCCCTGGGACCCATGGACTTGTCGCGCCAAAAATTTGTATTTTTTTTTGTAAGGATATTATCCTTCAAAAGAGAGGTGAAACGCTTTTTGGTTTAATTATACCCTATTTTGATACAATAGATCTTTTCAGGTCGCAGTGCCAACATATGGGCAAAGGTTATTCAAAAAAAAAAAACAAAATGTTTCCGGTTTGTAATTTAACTTAATTTAAACTTAATTTGGATTTCTTGGGTTTTTTCCAGAATTTTTTCGAAGTGTGAAGATTTGAACGACTGTGGACTTTCCTGGTTTGAAACCACACTGATAGGGGCCAATCAGGTAGTTAACGAAGGGTTTTAGACGTTCACACAGGATGACAGATAAGATCTTGTATTCGATGTTGAAGAGATTAATACCTCTGTACTTGGCGCAATTGAAGGGTCTTCTTTCTTGTGGATCGGGCAAACGGTGCTGAGATTCCATTCATCAGGCATACACTCATCTGACCAAATTTTAGAAATGAGTTGGTATATGCTCTCTACCAGGTCATTTCCAACTGCTTTGAACAGATCGTCTGGTAAGCCGTCAGGTTTAGCAGCTTTGTTGGATTTAAGCGCTCTCAGCGCTTCTCGTGCTCTATTTTCTTCTTTCAGACAAGCCAATATTTTTCCCGTCTCTTTTGTTCGTAGAGTTCACGAGCGGCTCTCGTCCTTATTTACAGCGCCGCTTTGTTTAGCTGCATTTGCTTGGCCAGAACGATTTTAACGTCATATTTAGGACATTGCTCGTAGGTTTTATCGAGGTTTTGTCGTAGAAACATTCTTTGGTGGCGTCGTCCTTGTCTTCTGTGGGGGCTGTGAGTGCATATAAGGCTTATGTTGGCGATTTTAGTCTTGATGCGGATTGTCATAAGTCGTTCGTTCACGTGTCGAAGCTCAAGACCTCTTACCTAACTCTGCCCCTTATTAAAAATACTTACTTACTTAACGGGCTCCCGATCCGTGAAGAGTCTCTGCCTGAGACACGGCAGCCTTCCACTCTCTTCGATCCCGGGCACGCTGCTTCCAGTTATCTAGACCAAGCGCTCTGGCATCCGCGATAGCTTGATCCTTAAAACGGAGGTTCGGTCTTCCTTGTCTTCTCGAACCTGGGGGCTGTGATTCGAAGATCCTCTTTGCTGGAGCATTATTGTCCATTCGCTCGATGTGGCCGAGCCAGTGTAGTCGACGTGTTTTGGCTTTTTGGAGTACATCCACATCTTGGTACAGCTCATAGAGTTCGCGGTTATATCTTCTCCTCCATTCGCCCTCCTCGCATACGGGACCGAATATCCGACGAAGAATTTTTCTTTCGAAAGTGTTCAGTATTTGCTCTGCTTTCCTGCTTATCGTCCAACACTCGGCTCCATACAGCAGAACTGGCAGGATCAAAGTTTTGTAGAGCAAACATTTCGTCTTCCGAGTTAGGAGTTTTGACCCCATTTGTTTCGCCAAACCGAAGTAGCAGCGGTTTCCTGGGGTAAGTCTTCGTCGAATCTCCACTAAGTTGTCATTCGTGGAGTTGATATTTACTCCGAGGTAGGTAAACTCCTTAACCACTTCGAAGTTACCGTTGCCAACAGTGACGTTTTGTCCTAGGCGGTGGTTAGATGCTTCTTTGTTTGTTGACAACATGTACTTGGTTTTGTCCTCATTCACTTCAAGGCCAACTCGTTTCGCCTCTTCTTCAATTGCCGTAAAAGCCTCTAACACATTCATCATCATACCAAGGGCTCTTTTTGGGTGGTGGCTGGTAGCCTATGGTGGTCTCTTCTACCCCTTTGATGATGTCGCGATACTGGTTCCACAGATTGTTGGCGTTTGTGGATGGTGAATGCACAGCGGAGAGTCTCTCACTCAGGCGCTCCCTGTAGGCTCTGGCTACTCCAGACGTGCTAAGGCTTCCAACGTTGAATTTATTTTTTTGGGCGGTCTGCAGCTTCTTCTCATTGGATAGTCGAGCTCTGAACTTAGCTGCAACAAGAAAATGGTCAGAGTCGACGTTTGCCCCTCTGAACGTTTGCACATTCAGAATGTTGGATGCGTGCCTCGCATCTATTAGCACGTGGTCGATTTGGTTGGCGGTTCGACCATCTGAAGAGCGCGAGGTTGCTGTGTGGATTCGTAGTCTTGGAAACCTAGTGCTACTTATCACCATATTACGAGCTGCTGCAAAATCGATTAGCCGGAAGCCGTTGTCTGTTGTTGTGTCGTGGAGGCTGTGCTTTCCAACTAATCCGCCGAAGATGTTTTCCTTACCGATTTTGGCATTGAAGTCCCCGAGTATGATTTTGACATCATACTCCGGACAGTCTCCGTAGGCTCCGTCCAGGAGGTCATAAAACTCCTCCTTGATAGAGTCTTCAGCTTCGTCGGTAGGGGCGTGTGCACATATTATGCTGATATTTTGAAATGTAGCCTTGATGCGGATCACAGCCAGGCGATCGCTGATCGGCTTAAAGTCAATTATCATTGAGCGTAGACGATTTCCCACGACGAATCCGCATCCTAACATGTGCAGTCTTTTGTGACAGCTGTAATAAATGTCGCAATTTTTCCGTTTTTGTATACCTGATCCTATCCATCGTATCTCCTGGATCGCGGTAATATCTGCCTTATACCGCGTGAGGACAGATTCAAGTTTTTGAATAGCACCAGGAGTGTACAGTGTACGTACGTTGCAGCTGCATACTCTTATATGATAGTCCGTGTAAGTTCCGGGTCGTGGTATTAAATGAGGGGGTCCATTATCCGAGGCTTGTGTCTCCCTCATAACTATATTTTTTTTACGTGGTAAGGAAGTTACCCCGACGGCACAACCCCCAACCTGGAGGGCCAGTTCAATTTTTGAAACCCCTAGGACGAGGGGCCGGTTTTAAACCAATGTCAGTAACCCGCTTCGGGGATATGAGCGCTGCCGTTGGCCCAATAAGGGCTCATCCGCCACCATCTCTTTTCCAAAAACCTGACTCAGTCTTGGAAATCTTTATCGGCCTGAGCTCCGAATATGTCGAGGTAGCCCAGATAAAGTATTGTGCTTCCGTTTGAAGCTTTGACGCCACCGTCGACTCCATCGAGAGAGTTCGTTCGCTGTCGTATTTATAGTGCTGCAATTGGTCATATACTCTTTGGTGTTGTATAGTTCATTTATGATTAGTAGCTTCTTCCTTTTCATGTTCGTCATAAAAAAGAAGACCTTAGTGCTTTATATTTTTGGATTTCGTTTAATATTAAAATCATTATGGAACACTTTTTGAATTTTCTTCTGTTTACATCGAAATGTCAGTGTCAATTTTTCATTTTTGTGCTTTAAGTTGGCTGCATTAGTTTAACTGAAAATACACTAAGTTACAAAAAAGTGGCGCATTGACACTTTTTCGTATGTTATCATTTTGGTAATATGCCGCTATGTTTTTGCCGAGCTTTATTTGTTTATACCCTATCCTAAGGGTATATTAAGTTTGACACATAGTTTGTAACATAGAGAAATAATTGTGATCAGCATCAATAGCGAAATCGATTGAGCGATGACCGTCCGTCCGTCCGTATGTCACCGCTTTTTGGGCCTTAAATTTTGAGCTAGGACGATGAAATTTCATATCTGGGCTTCTGAGAAAAAGATACAGTACAAGTGTAAAATTTTTTTAAATCCGCCCACTGACACGCGCACTTTTTCATAACTTCATTAAATTATATGAAACCGAAAAATTTTGTTAAGACCAAATACTTAGGCATTCAGACTCCCTACAATCCACTCATACAAAAGTTTTGGCCTCGCCCACTTTTTGGGGCGTTTTCATCATAAAACCGATTTTTGGGCCTTAAATTTTTAACTAGGACGCTGAAATTTCATATCTGGGCTTCCAAGAAAAAGATACAGTACAAGTGTAAATTTTTTTTACATCCGCCCACTGCCACGCCCACTTTTTCATAACTTCACTAAATTATATGAAACCGAAAAATTTTGTTAAGACCAAATATTTAGGCATTCAGATTCCCTACAATCCACCCATACAAAAGTTTTGGCCACGCCCACTTTTTGGGGCGTTATCATCAAAAAACCTATTTTGATAAAATTTTACATGTAAAATCCTCAAACGTTCGATATTATAGCTATATTTGAGTACAATATGCAATTTGGCCACGCCCACTTTATAGAGAGGAGGTATCATACGATCCGTTCCAGACGGATTGTAGCTTTTCTGTATGTTTTTATACCCTATCCTAAGGGTATATTAAGTTTGACACATAGTTTGTAACATAGAGAAATAATCGAGATAGACCCTATAAAGTATATATATTCGTGATCAGCATCAATAGCGAAATCGATTGAGCGATGACCGTCCGTCCGTCCGTCCGTCCGTATGTCACCGCTTTTTGGGCCTTAAATTTTGAGCTAGGACGATGAAATTTCACATCTGGTCTTCTGAGACAAAGATACAGTACAAGTGTAAAATTTTTTTAAATCCGCCCACTGCCACGCCCACTTTTTCATAACTTCATTAAATTATATGAAACCGAAAAATTTTGTTAAGACCAAATATTTAGGCATTCAGATTCCTTATAATCCACCCATACAAAAGTTTTGGCCACGCCCACTTTTGGGGGCGTTTTCATCACAAAACCCATTTTTGGTATTAAATATTTAACTGGGACGCTGAAATTTCATATCTGGGCTTCCGAGAAAAAGATACAGTACTAGTGTATTCCACGCCTACTTTTTTATAACTTCACTAAATTATATGAAACCGAAAAATTTTGTTAAGACAAAATATTTGGGCATTTAGATTTCCTACAATTCATCCAAATAGCACTTTTAGCCACGCCCCCTTTTTGGGGGCGTTTTCATAAAAAACAGATTTTCATGAAATTTTACGTTTAATCCTCAACATTCGACGTCGTATTTCAGTACAAAATGCAATATCACCTCGCCCACTTTATAAGGGCTACATAGCAAGGAGGATAGGGTATCATACGATCCGTTCCAGACGGATTGTAGCTTTTCTGTATATTTTTTTTTACTGTTTTTTTGACATAAATTACTTATTTTTATATTAATAAACAAAACTGTATTAAAAACATACAGAAAAGCTACAATCCGTCTGGAACGGATCGTATGATACCCTATCCTCGTTTCTATAAAGTGCTCATGCCCAAATTGCATTTGGTACTCAAATATGGCTGTAACGTCGAACGTTTGAGGATGTTACATGTGAAATTTCATGAAAATCGGTTTTTTGATGATAACGCCCCCAAAAAGTGGGCGTGGCCAAAACTGTTCTATGGGTGAATTGTAGGGAATCTAAATACCCAAATATTTGGTCTTAACAAAATTTTTCGGTTTCATATAATTTAGTGAAGTTATAAAAAAGTAGGCGTGGCAGTGGCAGTACTTCCCTGTGACTATCCCAGGGAGATGCTGTGTACCGAGGATCTCAAAGATCTAGAGAACGCTCTGGTGGGCGAAATGGCCCTGGGATGGGAGCATAAGCTCAAATTCCGCTGCGTACATTTCAAGTTTGGGATGCTACTTGTTGACTGTGAAACTTCTCAGACTGTGGAGTGGCTAAAGACGGTAGCACCTAGGCTTAGCAACTGGAAGGGTGTGGGCCTTACCGCGAAGTGCGGTAAGGAGATACCACGGGCCCATTCCATTACTATCTTTTTCCCACGCAGCGTTGACCAGGAGCACCAAACTACACTGGCACTCCTTGGAAAGCAAAACGACGGCCTTGCATGTGAAATCGTGGAAGATTCTGCATGTTCGAAAAGAGGGCACCGGGCAAGTTCTGGGCCTCGGAATCGATCAGCAGTCTTACGAAGCTATAAGGGCTCAAAACAATTCCCTTAGCTACAGGTTCGGCAAGGTCGCGGTGTCTGGACTCAAAAGGTCAGAGGAGAGTCACTCGAATCCAGCCGTAGAGAGACCAGAACCCACATCGGAGTAACTAGATCCGCAAACACTTGCTTATTCTGTCGAACAGGTAACTGAGGGAGCGAAAGAAGAGGAGTACATGTCCCTCTCGAAGAGCTCGCTCTCGGATGAGGAACACGACACGGCGGTCATCGAAATGGAAGAAGACCTGTTATTTCTGGATGAGGGAGGGGCACCAGCCCCACACGAGCATTAGCTCGAGAATACGCATTCCAGAAGAATACGAATGGCCCAGGTGAACATTCATCATGCTATAGCGGCTTCTGCTGTTATAGCACGGATGTTCACAACTCAAGAACTGGGCCTTGTACTGATTCAGGAGCCATGGATCCTGAGAGGAGCAGTTAATGGACTGGCGTGCCAGAATGCGAAGGTAATACCCGAACACTTCATCCAAGAACTTGCATTCTTATTAACAAAAAATTTAGTTTTGTTCTACTTTCAGAATACGCAACGCGAGACTTGGTGCCTCTGCAGGTATCAGGGACGAACCAGCAGTATCTATGGTTCTGCAACGACTTGTGGAGCATTGCAACAAGCTCCAACTGCCGCTGCTCATCGGATGTGATGCCAATGCGCACAACACTATCTGGGGAAGTACCGACACCAATATCAGGGATGAGTCTTTACTAGAATTCATTTGAAGCTCTTTTCTTGATATTTATAATGTAGGTAATACCCCCACTTTTGTAACTCGAGCTAGGCAGGAGGTATTAGACCTCAAACTAGGGAGCCACAGCCTGAGTAGATTTGTTAGGGACTGGAGAGTATCTAGTGAGCCATCTATGTCTGATCATAAGATTATAACTTTTGACTTAGATAACACGTGTATCACAATCAATCCAGTTAGAAACCCAAGGAAGACTAACTGGGATCTCTTTGTATCGTCTCTTGAAAGTAGTCTGGAGCATATAGATATTAGGAGAGCTCCAGCTCACTATCTAGAGCTTGAGCACAATGTAGACGGCATAACAAGAGCCATCACATCTGCATTTGAAACCAGCTGCCCAGTAGGCAGAAATGTAAGATTGAATAAGGTGCCATGGAGCAATAATCTGTCAAACCTCCGATCAAAAACGCGTAAACTGTTTAATACAGCGAAGCGTAATGGAGACTGGCAGAGCTACAAAATGGCACTGATCTCTTACAACATGGAAATAAGGAAAGCTAAACGAGAAAGCTTTAGGAAATTCTGTGAGACAATTACTAGTACTCCAGCTGCGGCCAGATTGCACAAGGGAGGAATACCAACGTCTCTAAGAAACCCGGATGGCAGCTTCACCGAAAATGAGGGACAGAGGGCATGACTTCTATTAGAAACTTATTTTCCTGGCTGTCTTCCAAGTACAGACAATAGGAGCAGTACCAACATACTAAGACCTCGGAAAGAGGATTGGAAAATATCGGCAAGAATCTTTTCCAGAGGGCGCTTAGTATGGGCAATTGGCTCCTTTCAGTCTTTTAAGTCACCAGGGGTGGATGGAATCACACCAATCCTATTACAAAAGGGACAGCATAAATTACTTCCACATCTGGGAAAGATACTAAAAAGTAGTCTGGCACTGGGCTATATACCGAACCAGTGGAGACGGGCGAAGGTAGTGTTTATTCCAAAAATGGGGAAGAAAGACCCAAGTCTACCGAAGTCCTACAGACCGATATGCCTAACATCGTTCCTTCTCAAAACGATGGAAAAGGCTGTGGACAACTATTTAAGAGAGGAAGTACTACGTACATCTCCTCTTCATCACCGTCAGCATGCCTACAGAGCGGGCAGATCTACAGAGACTGCTCTGTATCAGTTGACTGAAACTATCCAAAGCGCTCTTGAAGTAAAAGAGATAGTACTGTGTGCCTTCTTGGACATTGAAGGAGCATTCGATGAAGCAATTGTGCGAGCTCTAGAAAGAAAAGGGGTAAATAACACAGTATCTAAGTGGATGTATGAACTTCTGAGCACAAGATCAGCAGAGACTCATACATCAGAAGGCATCATCAAGATCAGCACAGCAAAAGGCTGCCCACAAGGAGGAGTCCTCTCTCCTCTCCTCTCTCATGACATAGTTATTATTGCCAGAGGCAAATTTGAGGAAACCCTATGCGATATAGTACAAAGGGGACTTAATATAACTCGCGAATGATATTGGAATTGACTCCTTTGCACCTCATGGTTGAGGAATGTGCAGGTAAAACGATCCTAAGGAAGGAATAGGAAGATACAAGTGCATTACATCGAAGCAATTCGATGCACTGCTCAAAAAACTACCACTCCTAGCCCTTCCTAGGGATGACATCATTAGAAGGTTTAACTTTCAAAAGAACTTTGTTACCAATCTAAGTAACAAAAAAAGTTGGAGCAATGTATCCACTACCTACAAACTGAGCAATCATACAACAAAGTCGTACACTGATGGATCAAGAACTGATGAAGAAACTGGAGCAGGGGTATTTGGTGCATTCTATCTGGGTGTGTTATATCCCCAAACAGAGTAAACATCTGCACATATGCAAAAAAACAAGCTGTAATAAATTTGATTGTAATTTGATATAAATTTCAATGGCCTCCAAATAACAAATGTAATTAATGTAAGTATCTTGGGAAGTATTTGATGATAAGTTTAGTTTTAAGACTCATTGTCTAGAGTTAAACTAGTATAATAATAATAAACTAGTTACCAGGCTAAATGTAATATAACTTCTGTTTTCAAAAAATTGTTTAGTGCACATAAATTCTCTCATTAATGTAGTCAAATCAATAGTTTTATCCAAAATTGATTACGGATTGGCAATCTATGGAAAGTGCAGCATAGCTGATAATAAAACCACCCTATCATGCAGCCCTCAGATGTTCCTTAAAAGCTTTTAGAACTACGCCGATCAAAAATATGATCACTGAAGCCGAACTTCCGTCCATTGAAGACCATAAAGAACTATTAACTGAGCGCCTCGCTCCCAAACTCTATGAATCAAATAAATTCCCATCATAGATGACGCCGTTAAAATTCTAAATGCTAGAAGTGCAAGCTTATCAATTGAGATAAGACCAGCAACTATCGAACGTCATCCTCCTTGGCTACTTCCTGCAGAAGCTATGTATAAACACCAAGCTCTCCAATACCCAAAGAATCTCATTCCCAACTTTTTGAAGAAAATAACAGCAAATAACCTTGTGGGATACATTATTCACAGATGGTTCAAAAAGCGAAAGTGGCACTGGCTACGCGGTTGTCTCGACAAACGGCAAGGTACTATGTAGCGAGAGAATACCAAACTCTATATTCTCAACAGAAGCGGCTACCCGGCACTTTATCCGACAACAACAGCTAGTAGGAATAAATGTTTTCGGCAAGAGCACGATAACTTTGGCGCCAAAAATTGATAACGGTTTTTTGTAGAGGGGTCAAAAACAATCATTTTTTACTACGGGAGGGGGGGGGGTCTATCTCGCCCCGTTTAGGAAGTAGGGGGAATTTTGAAAAAATTTTGAAAACGGGGCGAGATATACCCCCACTCCCATAGTAAAAAAATGCTTGTTTTTGACCCCTCTACAAAAGACCGTTGTCAAATTTTGGCGCCAAAGTTATCGTGCTCTTGCCGAAAACATTTATTCCTACTAGCTGTTGTTGTCGGATAAAGTGCCGGGTAGCCGCTTCTGTTGAGAATATAGAGTTTGGTATTCTCTCGCTACATAGTACCTTGCCGTTTGTCGAGACAACCGCGTAGCCAGTGCCACTTTCGCTTTTTGAACCATCTGTGAATAATGTATCCCACAAGGTTATTTGCTGTTATTTTCTTCAAAAAGTTGGGAATGAGATTCTTTGGGTATTGGAGAGCTTGGTGTTTATACATAGCTTCTGCAGGAAGTAGCCAAGGAGGATGACGTTCGATAGTTGCTGGTCTTATCTCAATTGATAAGCTTGCACTTCTAGCATTTAGAATTTTAACGGCGTCATCTATGATGGGAATTTATTTGATTCATAGAGTTTGGGAGCGAGGCGCTCAGTTAATAGTTCTTTATGGTCTTCAATGGACGGAAGTTCGGCTTCAGTGATCATATTTTTGATCGGCGTAGTTCTAAAAGCTTTTAAGGAACATCTGAGGGCTGCATGATAGGGTGGTTTTATTATCAGCTATGCTGCACTTTCCATAGATTGCCAATCCGTAATCAATTTTGGATAAAACTATTGATTTGACTACATTAATGAGAGAATTTATGTGCACTAAACAATTTTTTGAAAACAGAAGTTATATTACATTTAGCCTGGTAACTAGTTTATTATTATTATACTAGTTTAACTCTAGACAATGAGTCTTAAAACTAAACTTATCATCAAATACTTCCCAAGATACTTACATTAATTACATTTGTTATTTGGAGGCCATTGAAATTTATATCAAATTACAATCAAATTTATTACAGCTTGTTTTTTTGCATATGTGCAGATGTTTACTCTGTTTGGGGATATAACACACCCAGATAGAATGCACCAAATACCCCTGCTCCAGTTTCTTCATCAGTTCTTGATCCATCAGTGTACGACTTTGTTGTATGATTGCTCAGTTTGTAGGTAGTGGATACATTGCTCCAACTTTTTTTGTTACTTAGATTGGTAACAAAGTTCTTTTGAAAGTTAAACCTTCTAATGATGTCATCCCTAGGAAGGGCTAGGAGTGGTAGTTTTTTGAGCAGTGCATCGAATTGCTTCGATGTAATGCACTTGTATCTTCCTATTCCTTCCTTAGGATCGTTTTACCTGCACATTCCTCAACCATGAGGTGCAAAGGAGTCAATTCCAATATCATTCGCGAGTTATATTAAGTCCCCTTTGTACTATATCGCATAGGGTTTCCTCAAATTTGCCTCTGGCAATAATAACTATGTCATGAGAGAGGAGAGGAGAGAGGACTCCTCCTTGTGGGCAGCCTTTTGCTGTGCTGATCTTGATGATGCCTTCTGATGTATGAGTCTCTGCTGATCTTGTGCTCAGAAGTTCATACATCCACTTAGATACTGTGTTATTTACCCCTTTTCTTTCTAGAGCTCGCACAATTGCTTCATCGAATGCTCCTTCAATGTCCAAGAAGGCACACAGTACTATCTCTTTTACTTCAAGAGCGCTTTGGATAGTTTCAGTCAACTGATACAGAGCAGTCTCTGTAGATCTGCCCGCTCTGTAGGCATGCTGACGGTGATGAAGAGGAGATGTACGTAGTACTTCCTCTCTTAAATAGTTGTCCACAGCCTTTTCCATCGTTTTGAGAAGGAACGATGTTAGGCATATCGGTCTGTAGGACTTCGGTAGACTTGGGTCTTTCTTCCCCATTTTTGGAATAAACACTACCTTCGCCCGTCTCCACTGGTTCGGTATATAGCCCAGTGCCAGACTACTTTTTAGTATCTTTCCCAGATGTGGAAGTAATTTATGCTGTCCCTTTTGTAATAGGATTGGTGTGATTCCATCCACCCCTGGTGACTTAAAAGACTGAAAGGAGCCAATTGCCCATACTAAGCGCCCTCTGGAAAAGATTCTTGCCGATATTTTCCAATCCTCTTTCCGAGGTCTTAGTATGTTGGTACTGCTCCTATTGTCTGTACTTGGAAGACAGCCAGGAAAATAAGTTTCTAATAGAAGTCGTGCCCTCTGTCCCTCATTTTCGGTGAAGCTGCCATCCGGGTTTCTTAGAGACGTTGGTATTCCTCCCTTGTGCAATCTGGCCGCAGCTGGAGTACTAGTAATTGTCTCACAGAATTTCCTAAAGCTTTCTCGTTTAGCTTTCCTTATTTCCATGTTGTAAGAGATCAGTGCCATTTTGTAGCTCTGCCAGTCTCCATTACGCTTCGCTGTATTAAACAGTTTACGCGTTTTTGATCGGAGGTTTGACAGATTATTGCTCCATGGCACCTTATTCAATCTTACATTTCTGCCTACTGGGCAGCTGGTTTCAAATGCAGATGTGATGGCTCTTGTTATGCCGTCTACATTGTGCTCAAGCTCTAGATAGTGAGCTGGAGCTCTCCTAATATCTATATGCTCCAGACTACTTTCAAGAGACGATACAAAGAGATCCCAGTTAGTCTTCCTTGGGTTTCTAACTGGATTGATTGTGATACACGTGTTATCTAAGTCAAAAGTTATAATCTTATGATCAGACATAGATGGCTCACTAGATACTCTCCAGTCCCTAACAAATCTACTCAGGCTGTGGCTCCCTAGTTTGAGGTCTAATACCTCCTGCCTAGCTCGAGTTACAAAAGTGGGGGTATTACCTACATTATAAATATCAAGAAAAGAGCTTCAAATGAATTCTAGTAAAGACTCATCCCTGATATTGGTGTCGGTACTTCCCCAGATAGTGTTGTGCGCATTGGCATCACATCCGATGAGCAGCGGCAGTTGGAGCTTGTTGCAATGCTCCACAAGTCGTTGCAGAACCATAGATACTGCTGGTTCGTCCCTGATACCTGCAGAGGCACCAAGTCTCGCGTTGCGTATTCTGAAAGTAGAACAAAACTAAATTTTTTGTTAATAAGAATGCAAGTTCTTGGATGAAGTGTTCGGGTATTACCTTCGCATTCTGGCACGCCAGTCCATTAACTGCTCCTCTCAGGATCCATGGCTCCTGAATCAGTACAAGGCCCAGTTCTTGAGTTGTGAACATCCGTGCTATAACAGCAGAAGCCGCTATAGCATGATGAATGTTCACCTGGGCCATTCGTATTCTTCTGGAATGCGTATTCTCGAGCTAATGCTCGTGTGGGGCTGGTGCCCCTCCCTCATCCAGAAATAACAGGTCTTCTTCCATTTCGATGACCGCCGTGTCGTGTTCCTCATCCGAGAGCGAGCTCTTCGAGAGGGACATGTACTCCTCTTCTTTCGCTCCCTCAGTTACCTGTTCGACAGAATAAGCAAGTGTTTGCGGATCTAGTTACTCCGATGTGGGTTCTGGTCTCTCTACGGCTGGATTCGAGTGACTCTCCTCTGACCTTTTGAGTCCAGACACCGCGACCTTGCCGAACCTGTAGCTAAGGGAATTGTTTTGAGCCCTTATAGCTTCGTAAGACTGCTGATCGATTCCGAGGCCCAGAACTTGCCCGGTGCCCTCTTTTCGAACATGCAGAATCTTCCACGATTTCACATGCAAGGCCGTCGTTTTGCTTTCCAAGGAGTGCCAGTGTAGTTTGGTGCTCCTTGTCAACGCTGCGTGGGAAAAAGATAGTAATGGAATGGGCCCGTGGTATCTCCTTACCGCACTTCGCGGTAAGGCCCACACCCTTCCAGTTGCTAAGCCTAGGTGCTACCGTCTTTAGCCACTCCACAGTCTGAGAAGTTTCACAGTCAACAAGTAGCATCCCAAACTTGAAATGTACGCCCCGGAATTTGAGCTTATGCTCCCATCCCAGGGCCATTTCGCCCACCAGAGCGTTCTCTAGATCTTTGAGATCCTCGGTACACAGCATCTCCCTGGGATAGTCACAGGGAAGTACTGCCACCTGCTCAGCTATCGCTGTCATGCCACGGCTTCCGCTAGCGACAGCTGCTTTCGCTTCTACCATGTGCGACAGTAGCATGCTTAACAGGCTTTGCCTGCGACTTCTCTGATTTCTCCGCCACCCTTGGCAACGAAGAAGTAGAGTTTTATTTAAAGTATTTTACCAAAAGTGGTACACCAAGGGTTAGAGGTATATACGTGACATGCCTAGCAATAGGCTACATACCGGCGACATAGAGAGAAATAAACGTGGCGTTTCGATCCCAAAACGGTATTTGATTCCATATTTAGAGGAGAGACCGGATTTGGTTAATAACATGTACATAAGTAACCTTATGTTAACACAAATGTGCATATATTGAAGTATTATGATATTTTCTGAATATACATATGTATCTATGTATATCTTGAAAAAATTCAATAAACAGCCGACGGTGCTCATTCCCAGGTTAATGAATGGAAGGCATTGAGTATAAAGCTAAATAGTCTAGACGGAGCTGTAAAAGATGAACTTAAGTGGAGAAAATATTGGAAGGATTTAACGTAGCTACGTCGAATCGATTCTGTCCATCTCGAAGACAACGCAGAAACAACCTCACTTTATTCCTACGAAAAAAGAATTAAATATAATAGTTTATTAAAACAACTAACCGAATTTTAATTTATATCACCTTTGCTCAATACTGCGGCTATTATTAATAACTAAACGAATAATTATTTCTGATATACTGAACACCTGTGGAGAAATTCAGAGAGACTCTCTGGCTAAGATGGATCGTGTAAGAGAGACGAAAAGGGACCCACCACTGCGGTCTGTTTCGTAATCTCTTAAATAATATACAGTGGACTCCCCTTAAGTCGAATTTTCATAGGATACTACGATTTGTTCGAGTTAGAGGGAGTTTTGGAAAAATTCGAGTTAGAGAGAGAAACAATTTTTTTTTGTTTTAAAGCGTTTATTTAATATTAAATAAACAAAACTTTTAACCACACGGTTTACTTTGCAATAATTCCGTAACATCATTGTATACAAATCTAATAGTAGTATCACTTGAGGATATCGACACTAGCGCCTCTAACGAACGAGGAAGCTTTTTTCTCATTCGCTCCCAACTATCCATTTGCTCTTACAGTCGCAGATATCAAGTGAGAAGTGAACAAAGAGAACAAAGAGAAAAAAAAGAGAACCAAATAAACACACAAAACATACAGAAAGAAAAGCTACAATCCGTCTGGAACGGATCGTATGAGACTCTATCCTCCTTTCTACAAAGTGGGCGTAGCCAAATTGCATTTTGTACTCAAATATAGCTATAACGTCGAACGTTTGAGAATGTTACATGTAAAATATCACCAAAATCAATTTTTTTATGAAAACGCCCGTAAAAAGTGGGCGAGGCTAAAAGTGTTGTATGGGTGAATTATAGGGAATTTAAATGCCTAAATATTTGGTCTTAACAAAATTTTTGGGTTTCATATAATTTAGTGAAGTTATAAAAAAGTGGGCGTGGCAGTGGGCGGATGTAAAAAAAATGTACACTTCTACTGTACCTTTTCGTCAGAAGCCTAGATATGAAATTTTAGCGTCCTAGTTAAAAATTTAAGTCCCAAAAATCGGTTTTATGATGAAAACGCCCCAAAAAGTGGGCGTGGCCAAAACTTTTGTATGAGTGGATTGTAGGGAGTCTGAATGCCTAAATATTTGGTCTTAACAAAATTTTTCGGTTTCATATAATTTAATGAAGTTATGAAAAAGTGGGCGTGGCAGTAGGCGGATTTAAAAAATGTTTACACTTGTACTTTATCTTTTTCTCAGAAGCCCAGATATGAAATTTCATCGTCCTAGCTCAAAACTTAAGGCCCAAAAAGTGGTGACATACGGACGGACGGACGGACGGTCATCGCTCAATCGATTTCGCTATTGATGCTGATCACGAATATATATACTTTATAGGGTCTATCTCGATTATTTCTCTATGTTACAAACTATGTGTCAAACTTAATATACCCTTAGGATAGGGCATAAAAAGGTGGAAAGCGAGAATACAGAAAGAAAATTAGATGATCGTTATGTGTCCTGTGAAGCTTCTGCCGAGGTGGACTGCGTGCAGGTGCAACTTTGTTTGTACATATACATATGTACATATATACTTATATAGGTATGCTTTTCTTTATCATGATTCTGGCGGTGAAGAGTTGGTCACCGTCATTGCATAACAAATCAGACAGATAAATTTGTTTGACTGGCAATTAGGTGTAAGAAAGATCATTTCTTCTTTCACATTCTTACATATGTATGTATGTGCAGCTTTAACCTGTAATCTGGTTGCGTGTCAGATTTTGGGTGGATTTAAACTCCTTAAGAGCATAACAGGTGCGTCTTCAATATTTGCTTGTGTGAAGGAATACCTGCGGGTAATGTACCACTTCTTCCATATCTACTAGTTTCTGTATAGAGTTGTAGGGGTAATGTGTGTCCTGAAGTTTTCTACCATATGATGTGTATATGTACGTACTGTACGCAGCTTGGACGAACTCTGGACATAATGTATGTATGTATATTCATAGATGTATGTATGTACATATGTACATATGTATGTAAATATATATTATATTCCTACATACCTAGGTACCTACTTACATATACCTAGTTAGGGACAATAAAAATATTAAGCATAATCCGTATTGGTAACCGCAATTTACTCCAAAAAGGAAAAAAAAGGTTGTTTTCATCAATTTGTCCTTTCAATCCAATGTTTGTAATTAAATTAAATAAATCTGTTGTTGTGGTACAAAACATTAGAATACGTATTAAATATTTACATGTATTAATACATACATGAAGAAAAGCATTTGCATTAACATTGAAATCTACAATATTGCAACGTCGCTAATTCCCGCATAGAAATAATAAGATGTGGCAATGTTTGATTATGTGTGCAATTGTGTACATTGCAGAAAAATAACTTCATTCATAATTAAGGTAAACACCAAAAAACACAAAAACAAAACACGAAAGGAAAACATAATCCTCCCGTCTCGTCCATCACGATGGTATTAAACCACACGAACATGTACATATTTGGATGTATGTATGTATGTACATGATCAAGAAGAGAGTCAGTTTTTTTATATTTCTTGCCGTTTTTCCTTTTGTTCGCTCGTTTATCCATTTGTTCGCTCAAAACTCTCTTTCTGTGTGTAAGAGAAATCACTTTGCTTTGCGCCCTCTGTCGAACGAGGTAGCTAAGAAAAAATTTCGTCAAGTGATAATACTATTAGATTTATATACAATGCTAGTACATTGTATACAGTCACGCCAACTTTTTGCGGACAAATACGAATACGTTTTCATAAAAAAAAACGATTTTGACTGACATCTACATATGTACATGAGTTCGAGGTTATTAAACATATCTCATTCCTAAACCGATATTATGAATCTACGCCCACTTTATAAAGGCTAGTAGGTACTAGGCCTCTTATTATGATGACGCTGATAAAATATTCATAGCACAACTCGCCAGCACACCGAATTAGCAAAATAAAAACCATCTATCGTCATCACACACAGCCAACCCTGCCGATAACGAATTACTCATGACAAGATCACAACAAAACAAAAATCCTCTCCATCCACTCATCCTCCGAAATTCGTATCATTCTCAAACAAAAACTCCAATAGCAAGATCCCACACTCCAGCACTTCAGCAATATCCAAAAACAACAACAAAAACAATTAAAAACCATCAAAATACCATAAACTAACATCCATGCCACGCCACACACTGTTACTACACTAATCAACACTATCATATTACCATCTCTCGCAATCACCCGGTAACAACGATCACGAATTACACATCCCCAATCCTAATTCCATATTCACTCGCACATCCAAATTATACACTCTCACTAATAAAACTAGAACCCCCTCGCTGACAAACCCATCAAAGACGGACATAATACATCAAAATTTCAAAATCACACTTTTTACCCCAAAAACCAAACATTTATGACGCGTTTCCCTAAAAACGCGTTTCCCAGGAGGAAGAAGAGAAAGAATCGTGCTAGGGTGCGACACCAACGCGCATCACGAGATATGGGGCAGCACTGACACCAACACCCGAAGTGAGTCACTCTTTGAGTACTTAGTAGGCACCGACCTAGTAGTGTACAATAGGGGAAATAGTCCCACCTTTATTATATTTATACCTCAGACCAATCAACCTAACGTCTTTCCTTCTAAAGATCCTTGAAGAATCCTAGATCTTCACATCAAGGCCACAATTGATAGCACCCTACTATCTACGTCACAACACGCCTATCAAAAAGGCAAATCTGTGGGCTCAATCATCCAACCTATCGAAAAATCCCTCTCAATTAAAAAATTCACACTGGTGTTTTTCCTAGATATTGAGCTAGTTTTCAACAATGATAATCAATGCCCTACGAAGGCTCTACATCTGCGAAACAGTCTGCTGATTTATAGAACATATGCTTAAAAGCTGGGTAATCACCGCGTCCTTTGGAAGTAGCCAGGTCAAACAACAAGCACATCGTGGTACCCCCAAGGGGGAGTTTTCTCTCCGTTACTATGGAATTTAGTGCTTAATGAAGCTCTTCTGAGAATAGAAAAAACAGGATGCAAAGTTATTGTCTACGCGGACGACGTCGCTATACTAGTAACAGGTAAACACCCGTAGACACTGGCTGATGTCATGCAGTCTCCTCTCAATATACTGACAACCTGGACTGAAAGCTGTGGTCTTTCCGTAAATCTGACAAAGACTGAGCTGGTCCTTTTCACAAGAAAACATAAACCACCTGGCTTTAATCTTCCAAAGTTAAGAGGCACCCCCTCATTCTCTCAAATAGCGCCACATACCTAGGCCTAAAGCTTGATCGCAAGCTTCTTTGGAGAGAAAACGTAGTCGAATGGGCCAGGAAATCCCTGGCTGCCCTATACATATGCAAAAAGGCAGTAGGTTCCACCTTGGCGTCTACAACCAAACACCATGCACTGGCTTTACACTACGGTAATAAAACCGATCATTATGTATGGAGTATTGGTCTGGTGGCCCGCCCTGAAGAAGAAGTCCAACCTAATAATATTGGAAAAGATCCAACGAGTTCCTTGACTCAGTATTACTGGTGCATTGAGAATCTCTCCCACCGCATCGCTTCAAACCATGCTCCACTTACTCCCAATCGACATCGTCAGCAAACAACTGGCTGCCTGCTCAGCAATAAGGCTGAGAAGCTCTAAACAATGGAAGGAGCAACACATTGCACATGCCAAAATATTACTGATGCTCCGCCATCTTCCAACGGCCACCGACCACCTGCCCACTGTATACAACATCAACACGGGCTATAACCTGACAGAATTGAATGGACACAACGGGATGTCCTGTACCACGAATCGTATCTCTTAACGAGATAGCTGGACAGTACAACCTCACCCTTTGCTGGGTACCAGGCCACTGTGACCACTGTTGCCGTTGTAATTGTTTTCCAGTCAGATCTGACTGGATTGATATGAATTTAGCTAGATGATTTTTTAAAATCCAGCCGGCTGGTTTTTTAGCTGGTTTTAATTTTTTTTTGACTGCTTTTGAAAGTTTTGAATTGGCATTTTTTTCCAGTCAGTACCTTTTAAAAATCAAAGTTACCATATAAAACAAAAATAGAAGAAAAACTCTTACCGTGAATTTACTATTCTTGCTCTGAACTTGGAAACAATTTTCGCACTGGGATAGCCCTATGCTAACGAACTAAGAGAATATTTCAAGCACAGAATCATTCTGGTGTAAAGTTTTCAACTACAAAGATGCTGCGAATGAGAACCCGTACTCTTATCTAGCAAGATTAGCCATTTCAGTATTAGTGCTGCCTTTATCTAATGCAGAAGTCAGAAGTTATTTAGTTCTTAAACTAAACTTCACAATAATGTGTATGTATCTATACGTGAATGAAAATGGATTCTGTTATCATTTATCAATTATCGACACTCGCAATAAGGGCCTGTGTTATTTTTATTTCGCAGAAAGTTTATTTATGATTTTTTTGCAATGTACTATTAGAATGAATTTTTAGACGCTATGCGTGTTATTCCTATTGTTTTTTTTTTCAAACTAAATTTAATGTACATACTAGTATATACGAGTACATACATGTACATACATACATATGTGCAAATATGAAAGAAAATGAATTCTATATTACCTTTATATCGAATAAAATATTTTCTTGACTGGATTTTTATCTGGTTTTGTGCCTAAATTTTTTTGACTGTTTTCTTGACTGGTTTTTAATTTTTTGGCTGTTTTTTTTTTCAGTCAAATCTGACTGGAAGGACAATTTTAAAACGGCAACTCTGACTGTGACATATCAGCATAAACGTCACCGACATTAAGCCGCCTACGTCCAAAAATTGAGCATCCCTCTCAACGACTTCTGCAAAAGCTGTATGGACGAAGAGGAAGAGGAAACAATCAGTTACCTCCTGTGCACGTGCCCTGCGCTCGCCAAGACTAGTAAAGCTACATTAGCTGAATATTCCTTCAATGATCTAAATGATCTCAACAGTGCCTGCACGGCTAAGATTAGCTCCTTCATACAAAGTAGTGTAGGGTAAGAGGGTGACCGACCCACCTTACACATCGGCAGCACAATGAACCTCCTCTGGTCTAAGTGCATCTTCCCATCGTGGGCCGATCTTAACCAATCAACCAACCAACCATGCCCAAGGGGACTAGTACCTACTAAGGCTGATTCAAAGGAAGAAGGATAGAATATTATACTTGATTTTCTTTTATTTTTCTAACAGTAGGTAAACGTATTTATATAACACCTGGATACTCCTACATGATTGTCTACCTTGTTGTGGTGTAGGTGCTTAGTACAGTCAATGGCTCTCGGGAGTTACTCTTCAGAGGAGACCGAAGCCAAAGATAATTAATTCCCCTCCCAATCTTCCCATACTCTTACCATCTAACCCATCCCCTGTCTCCCCCTGTCTTAAATCCCCACTACCTCTCTTCCTATGGGCCGGATCAAGGTGTTATACGACCCGTGCTGATGATCGACCAGGCTGAGGGCCTTTAAGCTCAGTCGCTAACGGAGTATTCGAATATCTTGCGCCCTTCACATTATTTAGCCTTATCTGCATAACGCGCTGCTCTGTGCAGATCGACCAATTTCCCTAGCTACTCGGGGGATCCAAACATGAACTCTATAAATCAAAACAAAAAAACAAACAAAACCGAAAAAAATAAAACCCCTTCTTCTTCTTCTTAAATAACAAAGCCAACTGCAGCAGAGTCGGTGAAAAATTTCTTTGAGAAACATCTCAAACGTTTCACTATAGCTGAGGGTGACTCAGAACTTGGATGAAAGGAGACCCCCTCAATAGGGCCAATTACAGAGGTATCAGTCTCCTCAGGAGGTATCAGTATCTCAGGATCTTGTACGCTATGTACAAGATCCTATCTGCCATATTGTGCGAACGTCTAAAGCCCTTCGTCAACGACCTGATGTTGGTTTCAGTGTGGTTTCAGACCAGGAAAGTCCGCAATCGATCAAATCTTCGCAGTCCGGCAGATCCTGGAAAAAAACTCAAGACGTCCAAATGACAGCATCTACTAAGACGAGCTATACAGAGCCATGTTTAATTTTGGTATCCCTGTCAATCCCGTTCGCCTGTATAGGATGACAATTTAGAATTCTCGCTGCTCCATCAAGGTCGGTAACGATCTCACTAAAACTTTTGATGTCAAAAAAAGATTTAGACAAGGTGACTTCTTTAACATCATGCTTAAAAGAATTGTGCGAAACCCACAAGCCAACACCGTAGGCACAATCTCTTAAAAGTCTGTGCAACTAATAACTTACGCCTACGACATTGACATAATTAGTAGAACATAGCGGGCTGTCACCGGTGCGTTCGCTAGTATTGCAACGGAGGCTGCCAAAATGGGTTTAGTGGTAAACGAGACCAAAACCAAGTATATGCTGTCAACAACAAGGGACAAGAAGGGAAAAAAGGATTTAGACAAGGTGACGCGCTGTCATGTGACTTCTTTAACATCGTTCTTGAAAGAATTGTGCGAAACTCACAAGCCAACACCGAAGGCACAATCTTTCAAAAGTCTGTGCAACTACTAGGTTACGCCGAAGACATTGACATTATTGGAAGAACACAGCGGGCTGTCACCGGTGCGTTCGCTAATATTGCAACGGAGGCTGCCAAAATGGGTTTAGCGGTAAAAGAGGGCAAAACCAAATATATGTTGTCAACAAGAAGGGACACTCAACATCGATGAATTGAACAGAACATCACAATCGACAGCTATAACTTTGAGGTAGTAAGGGACTTTGTCTATCTCGGGTCTGCTATCAATTCTGACAATAACACCTCGGCAGAAATAAAAACGAAGAATAACTCTTGCCAATCGCTGTTTCTTTGGGCCCTATCCCGAACAACTAAAGAGACTCTATATAAGACCTTGATCATCCCAGTCCTGCTTTATGGCACTGAAGCTTAGACTCTATCAAAACCGGATGAAGATATCCTCGGTCGCTACGAGAGAAAAATTCTTCGTAAAATTTTAGGTCCCGTTTGCGTTGACGGGCTTTGAATGAGAAGATTCAACGACGAGCTATACAGCGACATCGACTAAGTCAATAGTTTAAGATGGCTAGGACATGTATAGCGGTGGACACAAATGCTAGTAGAGTCTTCGAATCCAACCCCGAGGGACAATGCAGTAGAGGAAGACATCGCCTTAGGTGGCGCGCACAAGTTAAAGGGGACATAAACAAACTTGAAGTGCGCAACTGGAGGCAGTTAGCTAAGAACCGGACTAACTGGAAATGCTTGTTAATGGAGGCAGGTTTGCGGCATAAGACTTCGACAGCTTGAATCCGCGCGATAAACACCGTCTCAGAGGCGACAAACGGGACTAGTCGCCGGAAGACCGAATAAAAGAAGAGAATACACCGTCTCAGAAAAACGATCCAGCCGTGAAGCAAAGAGGGCTGGCACAAAGGTGTAGAACGCAAAGAGACAGACAAAGCGTAAAGAGCGCAGAGACTCCAAAAAATAGTCAAATCTCTTGATAGGCGCAGAATTAGGGTCACGGAGGAACCCAAACCTCGCTCATCCACCGTAAATAAACAAACTGGGTCAAATGGCATTACCAAACGGGGGCAGGCAGAGAGGAAAAAGTCAAGGACTTCTAGTCCTTCGGCCCCCGTAGCAAATATTGCTATGGAACACATCCAAGTTGCAGTCATGGACCTTTGTGGAAACTGCACTTATGGATATCTTCACAGCCCTGTGCAACAAGTCTTACCAAAACCCGTTATTTGGCCAGCTCTCTAACTTAGGTCCTTTAACCCCTCGAGGGGCATAGGGCGTCAACCACGCCTGCGCGCCATCTAGTTCGTACTTCTGCAACGCGCGTTGCCTCCAACTCATTCCTAGAGAATTCGGTTCCTCCTCAACTGTTTTGCGCCATGTTTGCCTAGGGCGTCCCGCTATTCTCTAGCTCTCTAACCTCAAACGCTTCCGCATCCTTTCGTGTCAAAACGAATACACACTAAAATGGCTCAAAGAGGAAATCAGCAAAATGGAGACGCCATGGGAAAATATGCATCTTACTGTAGCACAGAAAAAAGACCTACCAACAAGACCCAAAGCCAGGATACATATTCCTGGGCCAAACATCTTCAAGGAACGTCTTGAACAATTCCTCATAGGCGTTAACCCTGAGTTCAATACAGCCGACAGGAAAGTCCTGTCGATGGGAAAGCCCTCCGAGATGTGTCAAGATGCTTTTGTCATGCTCAACAGAGAGACAATTATGCAACTTCCATCGAGAGGATTCAAGGTACGCGGTGGACTCATTATGGTCAAAGCGAGGCCATATTTCGTCAAACCGTTGATGGCACGCACGCCAGCAATCTGCGATGCTGATGATAAAGCTGATCCAAATCAACCTTCATCACAGTAAGCTGGTCAGCGCCAATCTCGTAGCATATGTTACGGACAACAACATAGACATTGCCCTCATCCAGGAACCGTGAATCTCAAACAACAAGATCTGTGGTATCAACTCTAAAGACTATATATTGTTTTTGACAAGGCACCAGTTAGCATCGTGTGCCTTCCCACAGCAATAACGACCAGACGACTACCAAACTTGAGAGGGCCAACAACAAGCCACTCATCATCGCGTCAGTGTACCTACCATTCGTCAGCCACCACCTACCGAATCCCTAGTAAAGCTGATTACGGGGTGACCGAGAAGGGATGGGACCTGCAGATTGATCGGCCAATTCCATTGAGATTAAATCAGAAGTAAAGCGATTTACTACAGCCTTCCAAAGGGCCTTCGCAAAATCCTGCTATTTATCTAAAGGCAATAAAATAACCCCATCTTGTGGCCCAGCGAACTGGCGTCTTTACGTAAAGAAACGAGAAGGCTGTACAACGTAGATAAAATCACTAAAAATTCCAATGATGGAGACCGCTACAAAGAAAGCAAAGGTTGCTTCTTTACCAACTCACACCTCACAGTTTAGAGACACATTTGACCGCTTAAATAATTGACGAAATGAAAATAGCATGGGTCATTGACACCTTTTCCTCCTATAAAGCGCCGGGACTTGATGGGCTTATTCTCACAAGACATTAAATCTGAACTGGGTAGTAGCCAGCGTGGTACCCCCCAAAGTGGAGTCTTATCACCATTACCCTGGAACCTAGTAATCAACGAAATACTAATAAGATTGAACCAAAACTTTGTTAGGGTCGTCGCTTATGCTGATGATGTCGTCATATTAGCGACTAGTAAATTCCTGCCCACAATGGTCGACCTTCTAAAAACAGCGTTGAACGCCCTAAACAGCTGGGCCAAACACTGTGGACTCGGTCTTAACGAACGGAAAACCGAACTAGTTCTCTTCACAAATTAAAGAAATATACCCGAATTCGAGCCACCTAGATTGAATGGGGCCCAACTCCAAATATCAGACAAGTGTAGATAACTAGCGTGCATACTAGATCACAAATTGAACTAGAAAGACTTTTTGATTACACTTTTCCCCACACGAACTTTAGCCTTAAAGTCGACTCCAAATTTGCCTCTAGAGAGAGCTGGACAAATGGGACCGTCATTAGTCCCGACTCCATATCCATCTTCACGGATGGGTCAAAAATGGAAGAAGGTATGGGCTCAGGAATTTTCTCAGAGGCACCACCACCACTCCCCAACCACGCAAGTGTGTGTGAATATATATGATATAACCGAGGCCTGCCCGAACCTATCCACTCTGAATAACAACGTACCTACCGATTTCTATATAAACAGCCAAGCAGCCATCAAAGCCATCACCTCCATCTCAACCAACTCTAAATTGTTCAAGCGATGCAAAGAGGAACTCACATCCCTCAGCTCAACTCAGAACATCACGCTCTGCTGGATTCCGGGATACATGGGCCTCCACGGGAATGAAATGGCCGATGAGCTAGCGAGAAAAGGATCAAATTCAAAGACCTAGCAGTAGATCACTCAGTCCTAGCGCCCAATAGCCTCCTTATATGAAAAACCACCCTGCACTTTCTCAACATGGCCAATATAAGGTGGAAAACACTCTCTAGGTATTTTCACAGGCCACAATTCAATGGCGGCCCACTTTAGAAAAATAAGAATCAGCACCACAGACCTATGCAATGGCTGTAGCGACCCGGAAGTAGAGGAAGATACAACACATTTCCTCTGCAAATGCCCAAGCCTCAACAGAACAAAATACTCGACCATGCGAAAGGTATCTTTCAACGACCTCAACGAACTAGCTAACACGCCACTTAAAACCACCCTAAAATTCATCACGAATACCGAATGGTTTAGGAGGTCTGCTTCTGATATGGATTAAGTTTTGGGAATAAAAGTCTTACCACAGTGTGTATCGAGTGAACACCCAGTTGTCGGCTTGTTCCAATGTCGATTCAATTCCTCGGGCTTATCATTACCTGGTATATCTTCATGTCCAGGGACCCAGCAGAGCGTTCGGTGTTTCAAGGACCTTAAGAAATAAAGAAATTAGCAGAAATCGATGAAAACTGACGATTTAAGAAGAGATTCATTGACCTAGTGCATGATTAAAAGCAACATCTATATATTGTGTTAATTTTGTTTTAATAAACTGGACACAAAATAAAATACCCTTAACTCCGAACTCAATTTTATATTCCCACCACTGAACGGACAGACAACCTTCCTATTTATGGATATACGTACATACATATGTAGTCGATCGCTAGACGAAGCTACACAAACGAAACGGGTTTAAGGAAACAAACATACCTTTAAAACGACATCTAATACGTCATGTTACGTAGCAGAGGAACCTTTGGCAAGTTAAAGTGACAGCACAGGTTCTCCGCGGCACAGCTCAATAAATTTGTGAGAAGTACCTAGCAAATTTTTATTAATAGTTTGTTGTTTTTAGTCATGAAGGTAATTTTATTATATTACATTTAAACTTTGATTGAATATTTTTTATTATATACAAAACTCTATGTCATGCCAGGCAAGGGAAAACTACCGCCTCGATGACACGTCAAAAAGAATTTGTTTATCCAAATATTCTCTATTATGTGTCACAACTCTAGTTTGTTTCTTTTGTTAAATTCCAGATTGTCCTGCTATTGTATGCACTTCTAATAAAATGTATACACGGTTTCTATGTGCCCGGCGTGGCACCCGTAGAATTCATCAAAGGACAAAAAATCGATGTCAAAGCAGTGAAGATGACTAGTAGCAGGACTCAACTGCCCTACCAATACTATTCGCTGCAGTTTTGTCTTCCAAAGAATGGAACCTTAATTTATAAGTCAGAAAATCTTGGTGAAGTGCTACGAGGTGACCGAATAGTTAATACCCCTTACGAAGTTCGAATGGCAGAGAATGTTAACTGCAAATTGCTCTGCAATAAAAAAGATCAGCCCATGAATTGGGACAAATATCAATCTGCAAAGGTCGCTGAGAGAATAGAACATGAATACTTTGTTCACTTGTATAAAACAGACTTTTATGTGCTTTTCTTGTTTTACAAAGCTATTCTTTCCAGATTAGTTGACAACCTGCCAGTGGCGACACGAATAATGAATCCTACTACGGGGGAAATTACGTTTGAACACGGTTATCGTCTTGGACAGGTTGAAAATAATAACATGTATATTAACAACCATCTAAAGTTCATTCTATCATATCATATGCATACAAAGTAAGTGTAAATCAAAACGATTTCCGCTGGTATATCATTTAAAATGTTTACAGAAACAAATACAGAGTTGTTGGATTTGAGGTAGAGACGGCTTCCGTAAGTTACAAGGATGTCAAATTCGAAGGGGAAATTTGCAATTTTCCAGATAGTCGCCGCCCACAACAGGTAGATACATATGTATATGCTCTAGGGTTAGGTATTATATAAATGCATAGTATAAATGAAATTGTTTCAGCGGTTAATCCCAATCCCAACGGTATCAGGCTCCAATTGAGCATATATCCTTTAAAATTAATATGATACTTTAACCTATGTAGTCGTTAAAGTATGTAATTAGCAATTTGTTTCTGATAGTTATCTATTGAAATGTTAAGAAACTTTTGACTGTTATCTTTTACTTTTTACAACATTAATCACTCCTTTCCTGTGATCATGTTCAACCAGTTTTATATTGTACTTTTGCTTATTAATTCCTCTTCTGTGTATCCTTATTAAGTTGTTATTGTTCAGCAGGCAAGTTACTTTTACTTTGTTATGATTGCTAAGCTGAAGTTCATGTTTTCTTGCGACTTTTTTTTACTACGTCTTTAAATTTCTAGATCTCTGTGTACATCACCGTTTTGAATGTACTATGGCGTATTTACGATGTTACGCAATACTTTGTTCTGGAATTGTTCTGCTTTGTGGAATATGATCCACTGATTAATGAGAAAGGCAGCTTTGCATAAAGTGAAAGAACTATCTCTGCGTTCGCCTCTATGTATAGCGTTTCTTAAACGCCTCTTTTCAACTGAATTTAGTTTAACAAATTGAAACTGTAGCCGGTATAGCTTAAAAAACTGCGCTGCGACTAATGCTGAATTTACATTTTCGTGCTTGTATCCGGTGTTCATTGTTAAGGTTCAACCATAATAGACTTCGGTAAACTTACGGCAGCTTAAGGAAATGTCTTATTACATTGAAATAGTACTACATGATGTACGGTTTCGTTAACTTCTGTGGGCTTACGGAAAATCCCAATAAAATGGGATATTCCGTACGGAAATTTAACAGCTGATACAAAAAGAAAAAAAAAAGTCATACCAATGACAATAGAATATTTGGGATTTTTTTAATTCCAATGATGTAATAATTTTATTAATTTAATCTGTGTTGCTTTTTTTCCCTACACTGAAACCAAATCGAATGTAAACAATTTGACGGATTGTAAAGTTTGCTTAAGTAACTAAAGTGTTTGGTAGGACTTGGGCTTTTCGTTCAGTTTTGACATATGGTTATTCCCACTGAAGTCCTTTATGGTTGGGTCTTTAGACGTAAGCGGGACAACGAATGAAATGAATGACAAAACCGAACGAATGAACAATGAACACGAACAAACACCGTAATTCGTGAATGTAACCGTACGTTGTTTTGCACTGTCGTGAAATACGAAATCTAAGAAATTATTGTTAAGAACTTTATCTTCTCCCTGTCGCAAGAAATAGTAGTGTAGCAGACAGTTGTCCATGCTGTGAAATACATTTTCTTTAACGACCGTCTGATTTTGAAATATTTTTTTGTATGGGTTTAACTAAATTAAGAAGAACAGATTAGTTAAAATGCTTTTTAATTAATAGGCAGGTATTTTATTTCAACCCACACAAACCGAAAATAAATGTAACAAAAAATTATTTCAGTTTTGTTTCTCGTGTGGTGTGCATTGAGAAAAAAGAAAACAGTTTTTTTTCTACCCATACTTTTTAATCATCATTATCAAAATTACAATAATCATTATCAATATTAATAACCTGTCACAATGGGTCTGTAATTGTTGAGTGTGGCGTTTAATAATTATATTTGCATGATCTTTATCTTTGTAATTGTATATTGGGTTTCTTGCCCCAATTAAATACGATAACTGTTCTGCGTCTACATCCATTATTAATGAAAACTCTCAAATAAATAAAAAGACAGTACAAAAAAACAACAAAATTTTGTTTCTGCAAAACTAAGGTCCACCTATTTAGCAAGTGTACTATAATCGATGCTGCTTTAAAACATATGTACGTGTTGCATTCGGTGTGTGTTGACCGTATGCAAAGCCATATATTTTAATATGTACATCGAATCAAAAACATTGTATTTTTTTCAGTCAGTTGTGATTTTTTCTCCGAGGTTCTCCGACAGATATTCGTCGCGAAGAAATTTTTCGATTTTTCATGGGACCGTTCTTTTTGCAGCTTTGAAGAATGAGTGGGGAGTATATGCCAATAATAAGCCATGCCAATATGGGCAGCCTTTTGCTGTGCTGACCTTGATGATACCTTCTGATGTATGAGTCTCTGCTGATCTTGTGCTTAGAAGTTCATACATCCACTTAAATACTGTTTTGTTTACCCCCTTTCTTTCTAGAGCTCGCATAATTTCTTCATGAGCTGTGTTATCGAATGCTCCTTCAATGTCCAAGAAGGCATACAGTACTATCTCTTTTTCTTCAAGAGCGCTTTCGATAGTTTCAGTCAGCTGATACAGAGCAGTCTCTGTAGATCTGCCCGCTCTGAAGGAATGCTGACGGTGATGAAGAGGAGATGTACGCAGTACTTCCTCTCTTAAATAATTGTACACAGCCTTTTCCATCGTTTTGAGAAGGAATGATGTTAGGCTGATCGGTCTATAGGACTTCGGTAGTCTTGGGTCTTTCTTCCCCATTTTTGGAATAAACACTACCTTCGCTCGTCTCCACTGGTTCCGTATATAGCCCAGTGCCAGACTTTTTTTTAATATCCTTGCTAGATGTGGAAGTAATTTACCCTGACCCTTTTGTAATAGGATTGGTGTAATTCCATCCACCCCCGGTGACTTAAAAGACGGAAAAGAGCCAATTGCCCATTCTAAGCGCCCTCTGGAAAAGACTTTTCGCTATTTTCTGAGGTCTTGGTATGTTGGTACTGCTCCTATCGTCTGTACTCCGAAGACTACCAGGAAAATAAGTTTCTAATAGAAATTGTGCCCTCTGTCCCTCATTTTCGGTGAAGCTGCCATCCAGTTTTCTTAGAGACGTTGGTATTCCTCACGTTTTTGCTAGTGCCTTGTGCAATTTGGCCGCAGCTGGAGTACTAGTGATTGTCTCACAGAATTTCATAAAGCTTTCTCGTTTCGTTTTCCTTACTTCCATGTTATAAGAGGTCAATGCCATTTTGTAGCTCTGCCAGTCTCCAGTACGCTTCGCTACGTTGAACAGTTTACGCGTTTTTGATTGGAGGTTTGACAGTTTATTGCTCCACTATGTGAACTTATTCCCTCTTACATTTCTGCTCACTGGGCAAGTGGTTTCAAATACAGATGTGATGGCTCCTGTTATGCCCTCTACAGTGTGCTCAAGTTCTAGATAGTGAGCTGGAGTTCTCTTAATATCCATATGCTCCAGACTACTTTCAAGAGACGATACAAAGAGATACCAGTTAGTCTTCCTTGGGTTCCTAACTGGATTGATTGTGATACATGTGTTATCTAAGTCAAAATGTATGATCCTGTGATCAGACATAGATGGCTCACTAGATACTCTCCAGTCCCTAACAAATCTACTCAGGCCGTGGCTCTCTAGTGTGAGGTCTAATACCTCCTGGCTAGCTCGAGTCACAAAAGTAAAGTGAATCAAGAGAATAGCGCAGATAAACTCAAAATCTATGGTTTGCGATGTTTTATAAAGTTTAGAGTCGTAACGGTTGTGTATAGCCAAGAAAACATCGCGACCAGAAGATTCATCGTCTTTCTCAAGACCGCCATCGCGGAAAATGTTAAAGTCAGAGATAAAGTAGTGCACAACACACGCGTAGTTTCGCCGAGAAAAATACAGTAAATGGCAATATCTGCCATTACCGTGTGATCGCAAAACAGAAAATGGCACGAAATCTATGTACATATGTACATACAGTCGACTCTCTCTAAGTCGAACTTCCTCTAAGTCGAATTTCGAATTTTTTCGCCATATTTTGACATTCCCCTCAATTTTCCATACAAACAACCATCCTCTAAGTCGAACTCCCTCTAAGTCGAAATCCCTCTAACTCGAACACATTCTTTGGACTCTTGGTCTATTTTCAATCCCTCTAAGTCGAATTTTTTTTTACGAAAAAAAGAAAAACAAAAAATGTCCTCTCGCAACTTGTATAACATCAAGCACAGACACTCGCATCCTCTGACTCTCTCAGTCGCATCGCGCACACAACCGTGCGTCCCTGTATGAACATATGCGCTGCTTATTCCTTATGTTGTTGGTTGGGCTCCAAACAATCTGCTTTTAATTTGAAAACAGTTAAGTATCTCAGATGTTTTCTTGCCATTTAGTGTGTGTTTTGGAAGTCTACTTTAAAAAGAGATACAGACGTCTACCAGTGAGATTCCAATTGTAAACATTTGCGGACGTGCGTATTATTCAGGAATTTTGTTAACTTTATTTAAACTGTATTGCTTTCAGGCTGTGCTATAGGTACGTTAGGTTGGACAAGAACATTTTTTTAACAAAAAACTTAACTTTTGAAGGACTTCTTTGTTTTTATCAACGTGCAAGGTATTGTTCATAATCGATAATTGCCCAGCTCAGCCAACAAAAGTAAAGGCTAAATTAAACTTCATAAAGCTTGAGTATTTCCCTCCTAATATGATCTCAATAGTTCAGTCGATGGACTTAGGTATTATACAAAATTTGAAAGTGCGCTATAAGTGCCGTGTACTTGGCAAAATCTTAAAGACTTGGCAAACCAAAAAAGAAGACTATAAGGTATCACTGCTCGACTGTGTACGAGAAATTTCAAAGGCATGGATGGAGGATGTAACTCCGTTGACAATTAAGAATTGTTTTCAAAAGGCCGGATTTAAGCCCGAGACATGGGACGATGAAGATGATATTCCACTTAATTTACTTAGATGTTTAAACGAGGATACTAATGAAATCGAGGTAATCTGGAACAGGCTTGCAGAATCTAATTACAATGTTGAAGGCGTGAGTTGGAAGGGTTATGTTGAAGTCGATGACGGTATCGTAGCCACAGAAGTACCTAATAGCAATTCAATTTTGGAAGCAATAGCACACGCTGCTGATGCTAACGATGACGGGAGTGGAGATGATGAAGAACAAGCTGAAGACGAAAAAAATAATATTGAACTCCCGGGAAAGTATAACATTGAAAACGCAATTCAAATATTGCAATCTGCAATTGAAATGACAGATGATGTACCGGATGAGGTTCAACACTGTCTTTTTAAGATAGATTCGTTTTTTAAACGGGTACACACTCCAACTGTAATGACTCAATCTAAAATTGCAAGTTTCTTTAACTAATTTTATATATTTAAAACTTATGTATATATATATATATTTTTTTGAACAAAATAAAGGTTTTTAAACAAAAAAAAAAAAAATTAATCCCTGTAACTCGAATTTTTCCAAAAATCCCTCTAACTCGAACTAATTTTGATATCCCGTGAAAATTCGACTTAGAGGGAGTCGACTGTATATGTATATGCCATTGCATTGAGGTATGCCATTGTCGTGTGATTGCCATTCCAATGGCACCGTGAGAAATAATCTTAAATGGCACACAGTGTCTGCCATTCAATTTGGGACAAAAATGACGCTGTGCCATTGCCGTGTGATTGTCATTTTTTTTTAATAAATGTTCAATGCCAATCAATCCAATCATTGTAGCTCATATGCGCCACTTTTTTGTGAAGTCACACTACAATTACAATGGCAGAGAATAATGGCCGTCTAATAGTAATTTAATAGGTTTATATATTATGCATTAGTTACCTGGCAAGGAAGATATGTTGTTGGTGAGAAGAGCTTAGGGTTCTGCTACTTTTGATTGGATAATAACGGATGACTTAGATATGATTTGGTTTGGTTGAATTGACTTGCCAGCTCAGAAACGCCAACACACTTAGGCCAGCAATAGGTCCATTGTGATACCACATGGATCATAGGAGAAAGTTTCTCTCTACCTACTCCTTAAACCGTTTTTGAACTTCTGATGAAGCGAAAGAGGCTCTTGATACCTATGTTTATCAGATCGCCTAAATCATTATAATAGAAGGCTCCTAAGTTAAGCTTACTTCTGCGGGAAAGAGCTGGGCAGATACAAGTAAGGTGAGGACTGATTTTATCCTTTCCTTCATCCATGCGGCTTCTACAAATATCGTTCGCAAAAAGGCCCAGTCTGTAGTATGCTTGCCTATTAGACAATGTCCAGTAATGACACCTATTGTAGTGCAGATATACAAGTTATAGAGGGAAATCAAATTCTTAGGGCGTTTTAAATTCAGCTTTGGTCAAATTTGTTTCGTCGCTAGACATGTTAGTCGCCTTGTCCACCTAAGATTTGTACTCTCGATGGCATCCAGCTTGAATTTTAGTTTGCAAGTGGCGATTTGTATACCTAAGTTGCCTTTGTCCGGTAAAATAGATTAAGTTGCTCATTTTCTGGTGAGGTCATCGGCTTTACAGTTCACTAGAACATCACTTTGCCTCGGCACCCAACAAAGATGAATATTGCACTGCTCAGCCATCGCCGTGAGAGACGATCGGCAGTCTAGAGCTACTAAAGAATTTATAGAGGTCGATTCCAATGATTCTATAGCTGCTTGACTGTCCGAATAGATGCGGATATCATGTTTTCCTTAAACCAAGATAAGACTTCTTTTATCGCCATAATTGTCGCCTTGAACACGCTGCAATTATTTGAAAGACGGACGAAGAGCTTAAGATGAAGACTGTAGGAGAAAACACCTCCACCAACTCCGTCTTTGGTTTTTGAGCCGTTAGTGTAGAAGTGAATCGACTCATCCTTTAAAAGTGCTTCTTCATTCCAGAGTCATCTGATATGGATGGTGACAACGAAGTTGAATTCAGAATTCACTGTAGCGTTACTTCGAGGCAAATGAAACATAATGTCCAGTACCGCAGAGGGAGTTTTGCGTCAAGCTGTACGCTGGATATTACTTAGATAGTCGCGGTTTATAGCTTTTTCTAAGGCTGTCCACCAAACAATCACTACGTATGTGAGTATCGGTCTAATGACCAAGATGTAGAGTCAGTGACTTATTCGACATGACACCAGCAGACCCATCTTCTGTAGGTGATACCCGAAATTTCCATGACCTGTAGATAATGCTACCACCCATTTCAGTGTTTTTCCTCCTAAGCTAATCGGCATTTTAATAGCCATTTTCGCCTGCCTGCAACTTTCTACGGTTGACCACCTTTTCTGGTGTTCCGCCGCGTCCCAGTTACTAACCAGAATGGTTTCGGACCAGAGAACTCCTAGGTTGACCCTTGGTTTGCTAGAAAGTCCGCCATTTCGTTCCCCTCAGTCCGTGCGTTCCCACTTACCTAGAGCAGAGTCATCTCATTTTGAGATGAGCACTTATTGAGCTTATGAACGCATTCCAATGCCAGTGATGTATTGATATCTGTTTGCTCCATGCGTCTAATCACTGATTGCTTGTCCAGTGCTATACTAATGTTTCTACCCTCAACCTGACCTTCTTTCAGGTGATACAACGCATGCAACAGAGCAATCATCTTGGCTTGATAGACTGAGATATATTTTCCCAGACTAATATGACAGGCTAGTTCCAGTTCTTCTGAGAAGATACCTGCCCCTGGAAGTGTTTCATCCTCAATAAGAATTTTGTGATACCTTTCGGTAACACGCATTCTCTTAATTCCATCCATGGGCGTATTCAACTCCCTAATCTCGTTTTTCATGAGATCCAGGATTTTGCTATGACCATAGATAGTACCGCGCCAGTGCCAGGTGGTATCCCGGTGCAGACGAAGTGCTGTCGAAGCCGCAACTTTC
Source organism: Xylota sylvarum (assembly GCA_905220385.1). Classification (NCBI taxonomy): domain Eukaryota; kingdom Metazoa; phylum Arthropoda; class Insecta; order Diptera; family Syrphidae; genus Xylota; species Xylota sylvarum. The sequence goes on along the minus strand of LR999957.1, from coordinate 60,859,264 downwards.
TTAATAAATAAGTCCAGTGGCAGAATACCTATGATCACTTCCATTGGGCATGGTGGTATTATTCGTATTGCACCGACGATCCCTAAACATACCAGACGTTGGACCCTACCTAACTGCTTCTTTACAGTTTTCTGGGTGGTTTTTTGCCAGCATACAACTGACAAATATGTGATAGTTTGTCTAACTATTATCGTGTACATCCAGTATGCTGACCTCGGCGAGATTCCCCACCTTAGTCCACATACCCGTTTGCATTGATGCAGCACTCTTTTCGCCTTTCTGATCTTCTCTTCCACATGGAAGTTCCAAGTTAGTCCAGCATTAAGGTTACACCCAGATACTTAACCTTCCTGGTCACATGTAGCTCCGATCCGAAAAGTGTCAAGTGTTGAAATTCCACATCTCTCCTCTTCCTTGTAAACGTGATTAGATGTCTTTTTCGCATTAACGGAGAGACCTTGTTCCTGACACCACCGCTCCACCACTATGAGAGCATTCCTAATAGTATCTGCTGCGATGTTCATGAATTTACTTCTTGCCATTACACTCATATCTCGGTTAGCGGCCTAGATACGTTCTACAAAATCAGGCCGTAAAGCCAAATGCCGTATAACGAGTCATTTTTTTTTTCATAAAAAAACTGTACAAAATCCATTAGATTGGTTCCAAATCTTTAAAAAATAACCAAAAAATTGATAAAACGTTATAAAAAAATTCATTTATTGTGTATAAATGTCTATGTTCTTATTTGCCAAATCGTATTAAAACATTAATCTTAGAAAATATTTAAGGAATTAATTTGAAATGTACATACCAAAAATAATTGTAAGATGAAAGCTGAGAATAAGACTGTAACATATCCGTCCATATATACATACGCATGTAAGAGAGCCAACACATCTTCTGACTTAAAAACTATAGGCCTTACTAACAACCAAATCTAGTATACGGCTTAAGTATAATCTCCACATTTTCCAAAATGTGTGTACCAATAACGAATTTTAATATACAGAAAGCCCAGTTTAATATTACAAATATGTCATTAAAGACCAGAGTAATGCCAATGTTCTAATTTAATAGCACGAACAATACTAAAGGTTTAGATTTGGTATCTAGAATACTAAAATTATGCGTAAAATGGTAATTGACTTTATCTGAAACTGTATAAGCATTATTCGATTTTCATAAATTTTAAAAATTCCTTTATCTTCATTATTATTTACTGAAATACTTTACAGTAAAAATGTGTTTTTCATGAATGTTTAATTGAAACAATGAATTACTACATATGCATTTCGTTATACAAAGTTATTCACCCTTATTACGACTGGCGTTTTAGTTCATCGACTCTTGTCGTTTTTTGAGTCGTGGCGGTTTAGTGGCGTTTTAGTGTCGGAATTTTCCTTACCGACAAAAATAGCCGTTTAGCTAAGCTCTTTGACACACTAAACCGACAGCCAGAATAACGATAAAAAAAACTTAAACGCCAACTGTCAAACAAAAATTACGTTCCACAAAACTTAAAACGACAATTATGGGAAATGACGTAAAACGACGGCAGCTATAATGCCGAGTTCGCACTGTCGTTTTTTGTTAATGAGCGTAACGCCAGTCATAATAAGGGTGATTTTTGATGAAAATAATTTTATATTAGAGTTTTAAAAAGAATTGTTATACAATCCAGTTTCCATTCAGGAGGAAAAAGGGAACCAACAAATACCACGTTTGTATGACCGGATTGAGAGATTGGATTGAAAATGGATTTTGGGTTGAAAAACCCAAGTTTTCGCTGTAACCGGATTGAGGGATCGAGTTCGAATCGAATCGAAAGAGGATTGAATTGGATACTTCTTCTCGTGTGCGGGGAGTTGTGTATACTTACTTACTTACTTTAGGTAGCTCTACAGTCCGGGGTGGACCTGGGCCTCAACCAAGCCAGTTCGATCTTTAGCTAGCTGCCTCCAGTTTCGGGGGAGTTGTGTATATTTAATGAAAATGTAGTAAATTCTTTGAAAGAGTCAAGTTTAAGTAACAGCCGACTATTAAAGCATTATTAGTACACTTTAGACTTAAGTGTGTATTTATATTTAAGTTGACACCTTTTTTAAGTCACGACTAAAGATTCATTGTTAGTAAGGCCCTATGTTTCAAACCAAAAATGGGAAAACCCGTGTCTAAGAAATTCAAACTTAGCGATGCCGATGTCGACTTTGTTTGTGCATTATGCCTTACGTAAATTGGAGATATGTACATATGTACATACTTTTTTGGAATGGGGTGCACAAAGATCATAAGTCAAGAAAACAACAAGGAAGAAAAAATTCGCAGCGTAAAGTATAGTAGGCAAGGTACATAATGTGTACATATTCTTGCATTGTTAGAACATTTAAGGGAATTATTTTTTTTTTGCAGTTGTAACGAAAAATATTGGCCGTAAAACAGAAACAAAGTACCGTAGAATGACCTAACATTACATGCATTGAAAACGAACCCTAAGAAATATAACACAAAAAATTAAAAATACTGGTCGGTGGTCAATGTTGCGGACCCATGTATTTATACTAGCTCCTAACATTAACAAACCAGTCAAAGTTAGGAACTCCACGGTCAAAGTAAGGATGACGACTAAGAATTTATGAAACTCTTTTTATTTCCGATTAATTTCACATAAAAATTAACTAATAAGGCACGCTTTTTTTATATATCACTAAAACTTTATAAAACCTCATACCTGATAATTTTTTTCCACAATTGCACAATGTTTTCTTGCTGTGCGGAGACGATTTTACCGACACTTAAAAATACACGATGGAACAGGCTATACGTTATTGGCGGTTATTTTCAATTATGTATGACAGTTGTACATCTACAAATTTTTTTTCTGTCATGTGAATATCCAGAGATGAAATAAGTGGTAAAATTATTTAAATGCCTGGTCACTGTGTGTCGCTAGGAAGATTTAAAAGATTTAATGATTTTTGGTCAATGTTAGGAACCCAGTCAATGTTAGGTCATTCTACGGTAATAAGGAAAGTTCTAACGAAAGGCCGTATAGTGAGGTATGAGTGTATTGCAATATCATCGGCATATCTCACAGTGTGGATGCCAGTCTCTTCAAGTTTTCTCAGGAGAGAGTCGACAGTTATATTCAACAGAGTAGGTGACAAAACTCCTTGCGGGCAACCTCTGCTAACCCTTCCTCTAAGTCTTGAAGTTCACGTCTGAATATTTATCGCCCTATTTTTCAGCACATTGTCCACCCATCTTACCACCAATGGGTTGACCCTGCGTTCACTGTCCATTATTATGGTCATTGCCATGCCTCCGGTATTCATCTCCTCTTCTGCGTACCACCAGGTGTAGCGCTGTTTCCGTAGACCTGCCAGCTCTGTATGCATGTTGTCTACTACTCAAAGGACACGCTTTCAGCGCCGTGCTCTCCGTATGGTCCACCACAATTCTTTCCATTGTTTTCAACAGAAATGATGTTAGGCATTAAAGTCTTGTAAGTGGAAAATGTTTTTATCGCCCCACTGACCGCTTCTGGAGTTACTATCCGTTCCGCTTCTGTCCTATCCATCCCAAGGATTTAAGCTTAGCTAAAAGTAAAGTATGATGTACTCTATCAAAGGCTTTCGTAAAATCAGTGTAGAGTACATCAACTTGTAAACGATTTTCAAAACTATCAAATATATAATTAGTTAATAAAGTTAAATTTGTAGTACATGACCGACCGCGAACAAATCCATGCTGATTACTGGAAATATTTTCTTTAACCGCGAAAAAAAGCTTATTCTTAACAATGCTCTCAAACAATTTTGGGATTGCAGAAAGCTTTGCTATAGGTCGATAGTTTTCAACTTTTTGCCTCAAACCGCTTTTAAATATTGGAGTAATAAAAAAAAAAATTGCCATTCACTAAGAAATTCTCCAGTCACAAGTGACTGGTTAATAATAATTTTAAGTGGATGAAAGATGAAGATAAACACTTTTTTAATATTACCGCAGGGACTCCATCGGGACCCGGACTGCTATTTAACTCAAGTTTCTATAACGCGTTTATTACGTCTTCATCCGAGAGTTGTAACACACCTATGTATATCCAATACTTCAGTAATATTAGAGTAATGGTTCATCGTTGAATAGAATCGAGAATTATTGTAAACCGCCTCAAAAAAGTTAGGAAATGAATCACAAGTTCCTTTCAAATCTGTTGAATTTACATTTTCAAATTCCATTACCTTAGGCAAGCGTGAGGTATTTCTTTTTGAATTAATGTGATTCCAAAATGATTTACCATTATTATTTACCGAACTACGGACATATTGGGCCTTACTAACAAAGAATCATTAGTCGTGACTTAAAAAAGGTGTCGACTTAAATATTAATACACACTTAAGTCTAATGTCTACTAATAATGTTTTAATAGTCGGCTTTTACTTAAACTTGACTCTTTCAAAGAATGTACTACATTTTCATTGAATCTACTACATAACATTGGTTTGACGTTTCATATTTGCACTTGAATTTGAATTTTTACTTTCTTCCATGGAGCTATATGGACAATGGTTATAATTTCAAATTGAATTGACTGTTTATTTTACATACCAATATCAGGAAACGCCTACACACTTGGCATTCGAAAGTCGAAATAAACAAAATCAGCTGAGATTGTTTTCTTCGCTTGTTTATACATATAAAGCGGTGATACCAATGCACTGAAGTTAATACTCTTTGTTGGTTCCCTTTTCCCTCCTGAATGGAAAGTGGATTCCATAACAATTCTTTTTAAAACTCTAATATAATATTATTTTCATCAAACAATAACTTTGTATAATGAAATATGTAGTAATTAATTGTTTCAATGAAACATTAATGAAAAACACATTTTTACTTTTAAAATTCATGAAAATCGAATAACGCTTATACAGTTTCAGCTAAATTCAATTACCATTTAACTAGAATACTAAATTCTAGATACCAAATCTAATCCTTTTTAGTAATGTTCGTGCTATTAAATTAGTACATTGGCATTACTCTGGTCTTTAATGACATATTTGTAAAATTAAACATGACTTTCTGTGCATTAAAATTTAACTCCTTACTAGCACTAAAGCCGACTATTAAATTCGTTATTGGTACACACATTTTGGAAAATGTGGAGATTGTACTTAAGCCGTATACTAGATTTGGTTGTTAGTAAGGCCCATTGTTTATATAAAAATCTATTCAAGAACTCATATTTCTTTCTGAATCTCAAAAAAAGTTCACGATTAGAGTTCGTTTTATTTAAAATATAAGCTTACTTAACGGGCTCCCGACCCGTGAAGAGTCTCTGCCTGAGACACGGCAGCCTTCCACTCTCTTCGATCCCGGGCACGCTGCTTCCAGTTATCTAGACCAAGCGCTCTGGCATCCGCGATAGCTTGATCCTTAAAACGGAGGTTCGGTCTTCCTTGTCTTCTCGAACCTGGGGGCTGTGATTCGAAGATCCTCTTTGCTGGAGCATTATTGTCCATTCGCTCGATGTGGCCGAGCCAGTGTAGTCGACGTGTTTTGGCTTTTTGGAGTACATCCACATCTTGGTACAGCTCATAGAGTTCGCGGTTATATCTTCTCCTCCATTCGCCCTCCTCGCATACGGGACCGAATATCCGACGAAGAATTTTTCTTTCGAAAGTGTTCAGTATTTGCTCTGCTTTCCTGCTTATCGTCCAACACTCGGCTCCATGCAGCAGAACTGGCAGGATCAAAGTTTTGTAGAGCAAACATTTCGTCTTCCGAGTTAGGAGTTTTGACCCCATTTGTTTCGCCAAACCGAAGTAGCAGCGGTTTCCTAGGGTAAGTCTTCGTCGAATCTCCACTAAGTTGTCATTCGTGGAGTTGATATTTACTCCGAGGTAGGTAAACTCCTTAACCACTTCGAAGTTACTGTTGCCAACAGTGACGTTTTGTCCTAGGCGGTGGTTAGATGCTTCTTTGTTTGTTGACAACATGTACTTGGTTTTGTCCTCATTCACTTCAAGGCCAACTCGTTTCGCCTCTTCTTCAATTGCCGTAAAAGCCTCTAACACGGCGCGCTGGGAGCGACCGATGATGTCGATGTCGTCTGCGTATCCCAGCAACTGGACAGATTTGTTGAAGATAGTGCCTTCCGTGTTCACACCTGCCCTGCGCACTATCTGTTCCAGCACAAGATTGAAGAAGTCACATGATAGCGCATCCCCTTGCCGAAATTCGGTGCATGTTTGGAATAGTTCAGAGGAACTGTTGCCGAATTGCACGTTGCACCGCGTGTTATCCAGCGTCACGCGGCACAGCTGGATCAGTTTAGCCGGAATCCCGAATTCGGCCTTCGCCTTGTAGAGCTCAAGACGATGAATGCTATCATATGCGGCTTTAAAGTCGATGAAGAGATGGTGAGTCTCGACTTGAAATTCGTTGGTCTTTTCCACGATTTGCCTTAGTGTGAAAATTTGGTCGATCGTCGATCTGCCGGGCCGGAAGCCACACTGCTACGTGCCGATTAGTGTGCTGCAGAAGGGCTTCAGACGTTCACACAGTACGTTGGATAGGATCTTATATGCGACATTAAGCAGGGATATGCCTCGGTAGTTCTTACAAGACATAGGATCGCCTTTCTTGAAGATGGGGCATATAGAGCTGATAGTCCAGTCATCGGGCATGACTTCATCCACCCATACTTGGTTGATGACTTGGTGCATGCACCCTACCAAAGCATCACCACCATGTTTGAAAAGCTCTTCTGGTAGACCATCAGAGCCTGCAGCCTTGTTGTTCTTCAGCTTTTTGATAGCTGACCCGACCTCTTCAAAACTAGGAGGGGGAATGGATTCTTCATTGACTGGATGCGGGTTCTCTTCTTGCCTATCACTCTCTCTACCTGCCCATTAAGTAGCTGCTGGAAATGCTGCGTTGCAGCGCTTGCAAGTGTGCATTTTCTGTCATATTTTTCCGGCGTACGCATTCATCATCATACCAAGGGCTCTTTTTGGGTGGTGGCTGGTAGCCTATGGTGGTCTCTGCTACCCCTTTGATGATGTCGCGATACTGGTTCCACAGATTGTTGGTGTTTGTGGATGGTGAATGCACAGCGGAGAGTCTCTCACTCAGGCGCTCCCTATAGGCTCTGGCTACTCCAGACGTGCTAAGGCTTCCAACGTTGAATTTCTTTTTCTGGGCGGTCTGCAGCTTCTTCTCATTGGATAGTCGAGCTCTGAACTTAGCTGCAACAAGAAAATGGTCAGAGTCGACGTTTGCCCCTCTGAACGTTTGCAGATTCAGATTGTTGGATGCGTGCCTCGCCTCTATTAGCACGTGGTCGATTTGGTTCGCGGTTCGACCATCTGGAGAGCGCCAGGTTGCTGTGTGGATTCGTAGTCTTGGAAACCTAGTGCTACTTATCACCGTATTACGAGCTGCTGCAAAATCGATTAGCCGGAAGCCGTTGTCTGTTGTTGTGTCGTGGAGGCTATGCTTTCCAACTAATCCGCCGAAGATGTTTTCCTTACCGATTTTGGCATTGAAGTCCCCGAGTATGATTTTGACATCATACTCCGGACAGTCTCCGTAGGCTCCGTCCAGGAGGTCATAAAACTCCTCCTTGATAGAGTCTTCAGCTTCGTCGGTAGGGGCGTGTGCACATATTATGCTGATGTTTTGAAATGTAGCCTTGATGCGGATCACAGCCAGGCGATCGCTGATCGGCTTAAAGTCAATTATCATTGAGCGTAGACGATTTCCCACGACGAATCCGCATCCTAACATGTGCAGTCTTTTGTGACAGCTGTAATAAATGTCGCAATTTTTCCGTTTTTGCATACCTGATCCTATCCATCGTATCTCCTGGATCGCGGTAATATCTGCCTTATACCGCGTGAGGACAGATTCAAGTTTTTGAATAGCACCAGGAGTGTACAGTGTACGTACATTCCAGGTGCGTACTCTTATATCATAGTCCGTGTACGTTCCGGGTCGTGGTATTAAATGAGGGGGTCCATTATCCGAGGCTTGTGTCTCTCTCATAACTATATTTTTTTTACGTGGTAAGGAAGTTACCCCGGCGACCCCATTTTTGGAAACCTCTAGGACGATGGGCCGGTTTTAAACCAATGTCAGTAACCAGCTTCGGGGGTGTGAACGCTGCCGTTGGCTCAATAAGGGCTCATCCGCCACCATATCTTTTCCAAAAACCTGACTCATTCTTGGAAATCTTTATCGGCCTGAGCTCCGAATATGTCGAAGTAGCCCAGATAAAGTGTTGTGCTTCCGTTTGAAGATTTAACGCCACCGTTCACTCCATCGAGAGACTTCGTTCGCTGTCGTATTTATAGTTCTGCAATTTTCTCTTGGGTTCGTCATACGCGGCAGACTTAGGCAAGAAGTCTTGAACTTTCGACACGTGAGCGAGCGTCTTATGACAATCCGTATCAAGGCTAAATTCGCGAACATAAGCCTAATATGCGCTCATGCCCCCACAGAGGACAAGGATGACGCCACCAAAGAAAGTTTCTACGAGCTCCTCGACAAAACATATGAGCAATGTCCTAAGTATGACGTTAAAATCGTCCTAGGCGATTTTAACGCCAAGATAGGAAAGGAGGACATCTTTGGTAGGACGATTGGAAAGCACAGCCTACACGACACCACGTCTGGCAACGGACTTAGGCTTATTGACTTTGCGGCGGGGCGAAATGTCAGTATAGCAAGCACACGGTTTCCTCATCTCAATATCCACAAGGGGACATGGCGATCTCCTGATCATCAAACGGTCAATCAAATTGACCACATTGCGATCGACGCAAGGCATGCCTCCAGTATTCTGGATGTCCGAACCTTCCGAGCAGCCAACATGGACTCGGATCATTTCCTTGTTGCAGCCAAGGTACGAATGCGGATATCCCAAACGCCGCAACTAAGAAGAACTACTGTGAGAAGATTTGACGTCGAAAAGCTGCAATCGCAAGAGATCGCCAGAACCTTCACCGAACGCGTATCCCGAAACCTCTCAACTATGTGCTGGGTTTCACCCGACCATCACCTAGAAACCCCTGGTTTGACGATGAGTGCCGGCAAGCACATGCAGCTAAACAGCAAGCATACAAAGCGGCGCTGCAAAAAAGGACGAGAGCTGCTCGTGAGCTCTACGAGCAGAAGAGACGGGAAGAACATCGGCTTCTCCGAAAGAAGAAAAAAGAGCACGAGAAGCGCGCGATCGAAGATATTGAGAGATTATACTCCAGGAATAATGTACGGAAGTTTTACCAACAGGTAAAAAGAACGTGTCAGGCCAACAAGACCCGTACAGAAGTCTGTAGAGATGAAGAAGGAAACCTCGTAGTAGAGTCACAGTCGGTGCTGAGAATATGGAAAAACTTCTTCTGCAGACTGTATAACGGCGACGAAGACCAACATCCCGCTGTCAGGCAGAATGAACCATTCAACATAGACGATGATAGCCAAAACTTCCGTCCACCTGACCAAAACGAAGTAAGGATAGCAATATCCAAACTTAAGTCCAACAAGGCTGCTGGACCTGACGGCTTACCAGCCGAGCTATTCAAAGCAGCTGGAAATGACCTGGTAGAGAGCATACACCAACTCATTTCTAAAATTTGGTCAGATGAGTGTATGCCTGATGAATGGAATCTCAGCACCGTTTGCCCAATCCACAAGAAAGGAGATCCCCTCAATTGCGCCAATTACAGAGGTATCAGTCTCCTCAACATCGCGTATAAGATCCTATCTGCCATATTGTGTGAACGTCTGAAACCCTTCGTCAACAACCTGATTGGGCCCTATCAGTGTGGTTTCAGACCAGGAAAGTCCACAATCGATCAAATCTTCACACTTCGACAGATCCTGGAAAAAACCCAAGAAGTCCAAATCGATACCCACCATCTTTTTATCGATTTCAAGGCCGCATATGACAGCATTTATAGAGACGAGTTATACAGAGCCATGTCTAGTTTTGGCATCCCTGCCAAACTCGTCAGATTGTGCAGAATGACGATGGAGAATTCTCGCTGCTCCATCAAGGTCGGTAACGATCTCACCGAGACCTTTGATGTCAAAAAAGGTTTTAGACAAGGTGATGCGCTGTCATGTGATTTTTTTAACATCGTTCTTGAAAGAATTGTGCGAAACTCACAAGCCAACACCGGAGGCACAATCTTTCAAAAGTCTGTGCAACTACTAGCGTATGCCGGCGATATTGACATTATTGGAAGAACACAGCGGGCTGTCACCGGTGCGTTCGCTAGTATTGAAACAGAAGCGGCCAAAATGGGTTTAACGGTAAACGAGGGCAAAACCAAGTATATGCTGTCAACCAAAAGGGACACGCAACATCGACGAATTGGACAGAACGTCACAATCGACAGCTATAACTTTGAGGTAGTAAGGGACTTTGTCTACCTCGGCTCTGCTATCAATTCTGAAAATAACACCTCAGCAGAAATAAAACGAAGAATAACTCTTGCCAATCGCTGTTTCTTTGGGCTGAGAAGGCAATTGAGTAGTAAGGCCCTATCCCGAACAACTAAGGAGACTCTATATAAGACCTTGATCATCCCAGTCCTGCTTTATGGCGCTGAAGCTTGGACTTTATCAAAAGCGGATGAAGATATCCTCGGTCGTTTCGAGAGAAAAATTCTTCGCAAAATATTCGGTCCCGTTTGCGTTGACGGGCTTTGGAGGAGAAGATTCAACGACGAACTATACGAGCTGTACAGCGACATCGACCTAGTCAAAAAACTGCGCATTAGTCGTTTGAGATGGCTAGGACATGTAGAGCGAATGGACACCAGTGCTCCGGCCCGAAGAGTCTTCGAATCACACCCGGAGGGACAACGCAGCAGAGGAAGACCTCGCCTTAGGTGGCGCGAACAAGTTGAAGGGGACCTGAACAAGCTTGGAGTGCGCAACTGGAGGCAGTTAGCTAAGGACCGAGCTAACTGGAGAGGCTTGTTAGTTGAGGCCCAGGTTCACCCCGAACTGTAGCGCCACCTAAGTAAGTAAGTAAGTAATTTTCTCTTGTTCAACACTCGCGCTTATAAGTTTAGCAAGTCGGGTCCGGATGGACACCAACCAGTACCCGATGACTACCACTAACAGGTAAAATAAGCACAATTGATGCGCAGTAACAGTTAAAACACTTGACGTCGCCAGGTTGACGCCAGTCAGTGCCTACCCTATTCCTACAGCATCCAGCCATAAGCTGAATATGCTTTTCTTTTTACATTACACAAATTTACTAAATTCTAAACCTATTATTATGACGCGTTTTAGGTACAAATAACTTAAAACCAGAATTAATTTTTTCCATAAATACATCGTAATTACCTTTTAAATTGGGGGAATCCAGCAAAACATCCCAATCAAACTGGTTTATATAATCCTTCAGTAAAATGAAATATGTCTTAACAAAGTTGTAGGATAACGTGGCAATATTATTATTACTTCTGTTACAGTAACTAAAATATTTAAATTATAAAAATAAAGCTTTATAATGAATTTTATTGGCATCAATAAAATCCAAAGCTTCAGAAATGTTAAAATTAACTTCGTTATTTAAAAATCTAAAATTCTATTTAAACTATTCCGAATATTGTTTATTTGAAATAAGTTCAGAGATAGAAGACTATCGATGACCAATTGTTCCCATTCGTGATTAACATTGAAGGGGATTAAATTCACATCACCATCTACATTCTTCCAAGTATCATCACCAATGTTGAAGTGCCCCAATACACAAGGTAGATGGGAGGCTTCAAGACGAATAACGATACTGTTAATGTTATCAATGTGCTTTTGATACTCACTGGTCACACTAAGGCTAAGGTCACGCACTGAGCGGCAAGCGGCAGAGCGGTAAAAATCTGAGCGACATTCTTAAGCGGCAAGTAGCCATTTATTAGGCTGCGGCAATGCAGTGAGCGACGAGTCTGAGCGATGGTTGGCCATGTACTGAGCGTCATCGCTGAGCGATCAGTTGCGAAAATGCCATTGTCAAGTGCAGTTCGTCATAGTCTTTTAGTTGAAAGTCGCGTTCATATTTATAGAGCTATTATAAGATCGAGAAAACGAAGATTTGGTGTACACCCCACAAATCGAGAAGGAGCAAATTATGGCGAATTTCATCACTTATATCAAAATCTCTTTCGTTCCAGTATACAGCTAATTTAAGCTCCAGACTAAATTGGTTATTAGTAAGGCCCACTGTATTTTAAGATTAATTAAATAAAAACTTACCTAAACCATTACAAATGTGTCCAAATTCATTCCACTGCTTTTCGGTGACATTTTTTTTTTTTTTTTCCTAATAATATGCCAATATGCTAATAACAAATTTACAGCGCTAGCTACGGCTATATTGTAGAAAAGAAGAACTATAATTTATTAGTTCATTCTAAAGACGAAAAGAGGGAGTAGACTAACTTAATATTGGATTGGGAAGGAATGGAAAGAATTTGGGATAATTCAGAATTGGGAGAGAGACTAAGTAAATTGGCTTGAACGGTGGGGCAATCAAAGATTAGGTGTTGTATGGTGAGTGATTGGTTGGAACTGCAGAGGTGGCATTGTGGGCGGTTGTCCTTGCTGAATAGATGTCCATGGGTTAGAAGGGTGTGGCCTAATCGCAGTCGGATAAAGGCCTTGATCATATTTTTTGAAGCATCCTTTGGGTAAAGGGCTGGCCTTCTGTCAGGGTTAATCAGTTTGTAGTGATGTGTGTATGTTCCCCAGTATTCCTTTTGTTTATTGTCTGCGTAGGCTCGAATATGTTTTTTCATGGCCTTCTTGTTGTATGTCACATGAAGAAAAAGAGGCTCATTAATCGCATTCTTACCTGCTGCGTCGGCGTCTTCGTTCCCCTTTATTCCCGCGTGCCCAGGAACCCATAGGAGCTTAAAAATTCCATGGTTTTTGATTAAATGGTCCCGGATTGTAACAATGATTGGCGTGTTATTGTTGATATTCATAATGGCCATCAGGGTGGAGATGCTATCTGTACATATAATTGTTTTTTGCTTTCCTGCAGACGCAATGGCCCGTGAAATAGCAGTAGCTTCTGCTATCGGGAAGCAGTCCTTTGGATAAGGTATTGCCATTCTCATCTACAAAAGCAAATAACACACCGGAAACAGTCTTCGCACCGTCGGTGTATATAAAAGTCCATTTGTTGCATTTATATGATTCCCATAACTCCAGGAACATTTGCTTGTAGACTTCGTTGGGAGTGGAGTTTTTGTTAAGACAGCTAAAAGTGATAATAATGTCTTCATCGTTTAGTGCCCAAGGTGGCGAAGTTTTGGTGGTGCTTCGAAGACTCGGAGGTGGCATTCCCATAGAATTGGCGAATGCTACAGTCTTTTCTATAGTTGAAGGTAGTTTGGATGATTTAGATCTCCCATATAGGTTTGTAGTGGCCTTGTAGATTCCTTTGTTTTGGGATGCAGTGATGTTTAATATCGCCATTGAAGTCATTATCTCTACTCTTTGATGGATCGTGGGAAGTGGATCTATGGACTTTTAGGCTGGTCCGTATTGCCGCATGGTAGAGTGGTTGAATGAGGTTAAGTGATGATGAGCACTTTCCATAGATGCTGAGCCCGTAGTCGATTTTAGATAGAATTATTGCACGCGTAATGTTAAGTAAGCTGTTTACATGACTAAAACTATTTTTAGAGCTTAAGTATTTAATAATGTTAACCCTGGCAGCTAATTTGAGTTTAGGATAAGTACAATGTTCCTTAAAATTAAACCTCTTATCGAAAATAATACCTAGGATGCGTAGATTATCTACGTTTGCTAAAGTAGTATGATTTATTTTAATACTAACATTTTTCATACAACTAGTTTTACTACATATACGAAGAATTTAGCATTTTTCAATAGAAATTTTCGCACCTGAAATTTTACCCCAGGAATTAATGTCATACTCACTGAATTAATGTCTTTACATTTAGAAAAGATTATAAGATCGTCTGCGTAAAGAGAATGGTTGATGTTTTTGTGTTTTAGAACGATTTTGCTTATGTCGTTAAACGCAATAATGAAAAGAATTACGGAGAGGGGTGAACCTTGGGGGGTGCCATTATGCAGAGGGTAGATGGAGGAATAGCAGCCGTTATACATTACACGGAATTTCCTAGCTGTCAGGAAAGGTCTTATAAAGTTGAACATTTTGGGGCCGATGTTCCATTTACCCAATTTGCTGAGTATATGTGCCCCAATCCTATCGAATGCCTTCTCAAAGTCAATAGAAAGGATGGTAACGTGATTTTTACTCCCCAAGGCCGATGATTTATAGTGATCGATGTGTAATAAAGCATCTAATGCACATACGCCAGGTCGGAGGGCCGACTGATTGTTATCTATAAGGTTATTGAATTCCAGAAACCAGATAAGTCGTTTTGCAACAATTTTTTCTAAGATTTTGCTTATGCAAGGAAGAAGGGATATAGGACGGTACCCGCCTACGTCCGTGGACCGAGGACGTTTTCCAACTTTGTGGGATTATGCCTTGGCTTAATGCCAGTAGACGTGCTTTACAACTATTTGGACTATTTTTTAGCATCGTGTAGGTAATTCTATCATATCCTATAGTTTTGCCTTTAGCAGTCGAGAGTTGGACATCAAACTCTTTTTTAGTGATAAGGTGATCGGTGAGGATAGCTGATGGAAGAGGATTTTGTGGAGAAAGGCTAAGTTTCATTGCTAAATTTTTACTTGCACCTATACCTATAGGGCAAGTATTGGTTTCGTGAAAAATTTCGAACTCGAGATTTTAATCAAACTGGACATTACTATGATGGAGAAGTCCAAAAAAGTGGGTCCGCCAATTCCGTCTGTCTGTCTGTCTGGATGTCTGTCTGCCTGTCTGTCTGTCTATTCGACTGCAGCCTAAACGGCTGGACGGATTTAGTTCAAACTTCATATCTGAGGTCTGCGGGATGATCCCTAGAGGCGAAATTGAAATTTTCATTCTAACCTCAAAATTAAGGGTACTTTACTTAAGGCAGATTTCACTGAAAATGGATTTTCTCGAAAACGGCTCTAACGATTTTGATAATATTTCATACGTGAGTTAGTTTGGGCATATGCTATTAGATGGCATACAACGTTTTGCGCGAAAAATGCGTATAACGGTAATTTTAGAAATTGACTGTTTCTCGGCTGTTTCTTCAGTGACTGGGCTTAAAATTAATATCTGAGGTTGATATGACACATGCAAAGATATGACGTAATTTTAAAACTGAGTTTGAGTTTTTTTTTAAATTTTTACTAGAAATTGAAAAAATTTGTTAAAACAAAATTAATAGGCCTTGAAGTTCTCTATAATTCACCTGAATACCATATACAGCCACGCCCACTTTTTGGGAACATATTTACAAAAGAACGATTTTGTAAAATATCCAAGATACGTTCAATGTTATCAATTTCATCGAAAATGCAAATTACCACGCCCACTTTATTAGGCTTCAAGTGTAAGACAAAACAAGACTTGAATTTCGGTTCTTATAAGATTGTAAACTTATTGCAATAAGGTGCAAGTTCGTACGACCCAGTCGTGCACTTTATTTTGTGTAGAAACTCAAAGGGGTAGTTGGAGTCGTCTGCATAGTTGGACCATGTCTTGGCGAAAAGATCCGCAATTTGAATAGCGTTGGATACAATTTGGGTGCCCTGCAGGATAGACAAAGGCAGAGGCCGGTAATCCCCTGTAAGTGCCTTTACATCCGACCAAAGTTTTTTGGATGAGGATTGGGGGTTGATGTTTGCGGTAAATTTTTCAAAGGACTCTTTTTTGATAGATTTTGCAGCTTTCTGGAACACAGCGTTAGCTTTGCGGTAGGCTATCAAGTTACTATCGTCGGGGTTGTTTTTTGAATTGCTTCCAACAATTTTGCTTGGTTGTACGCAGGATTTGTAAGTCCTGGCTCCAAAATGGATGGCTCTTTGGATTGTTGCTGCTTCTTTGTTGACGTTACCAGAAAAGGCTCTATGGTTTAAATAGTTGTTTATGTGGTTCCGAAACGAGTCCCAATCGGCTAATATATTTCGGTAAGAGTTTTTTGTTTAGGCGAGGGGAATAAAGGGTGATTGTACTAATGATGGGAAAATGATCGCTCCCATCCAGATCTGGGAGTACTGACCATGTTGTTCTGGTCGTAAGTTGGGGGGATGACAGAGTTAGATCAATATGTGTTAACGTTTTGTGCGTGGAAAAGTGCGTAGGTTGGCCGGTATTTAAAATCATAAGATTGGAGTTCATAAAAAGTCCTCTATTATTTTTCCTCTTTTATTATTAGATGGCGAGCCCCATAGGGTCATCAAATGAATTAACCATATTGTGAATGTCGTCTGCGGTAAAACTTTGTTCGGGGTGGATGTAAAGCGATATAATTATAAGTTTCATTTTCATTAGAATTTCCACCGCAATAAATGAAAATGGGAAGGAGCCATTGACTTGCCGTATTTGGTGGGGTATTGATTTATGTACCAGTAGACCAGTCCCTTGTTTGGATGAGTTGATCGTTTCAATATTATGGAAATATGTTTGGTACCTCTTGAGGGGGAGGGAGGCAGTGGTGTGGGGTAGATGTGTTTCTTGGAGGGAAACTACTAAGGAGGATTTATCATATAATATAATTTGTAGTTCGTGCAAATTGTTGTAGTAGCCTTTAAGGTTCTATTGAAGAACCGTAAGTACTGTTTTGTTAAGGGAGGGAGACTTTTAAACAATATAATCTTGGTTATATTGTGAAAAGTCGGATTTGGGCGGTCTGGTGGTAGATCTGTTGCGATCCCGCCGTCCAGCCGTTGGATCATACGGGCTTGCACAAGAGCTCGTACGGTCCAACGACCGGGCGGCGGGTTCGTCGTTTGTTTGGCAAAAATTGTTATTAATTGGAGTCATCATCATCGATCCGGGGCGAAGATAAATAATACTGATTGTTTCTTATTAGGGATTGGGTGACGTTAGAGGTTGGTGAAGAGTGTCGTTGGGTAGTAGAATTGGTAGATGTAGTTGGCGAATTTGTTGAGGATGTTGTTTTTAATTGATGAATATTTGTAGAGACAGAATCGTTAGGAGTAGTTAGCTTGGAAGATTTATCAGAAGAAAGTTGTGTATCGGGGGACGATTTGGGAGAGGGGGGGCGATTATTGACGTTTTTTGAATTGGTTGTTTGAAATGTTTTGTTAGAGAGTGAAGAGAGAGTTGGATTAAAATTGTTCCGCTCTTTAGGTGCATGACTAATTGTTTGTTTGTTTGTTGAACAGGGTAGTGAAGTATACGTGGAAGATTTACAATTTTGTTTGACTGCAGGATCACTGCATATTTCGGAGCTGGTAGATGTGGATGTTTGTGTTCCATTTTTTGTGATTGTGGCATATTGGGTGGCAGGGGCAGGGATTGGATTTGCTTCTTTAAATACCTGTTTGGCTTCTGCTAAGCTACATTTCTTTATGGTTTTAATTTTCAATATTTCCTTTGCTTGTAAGTAGCGCATGCATTTTTTGGAGGAAGAAGGATGCGGTTCATTACAGTTTGCGCATAGAACTCGTGTACACTCATTGGGAGAGTGGGGTGGTAGGTTACAGGTGTCACAGGAGGGATTACCCTTACACCACTTGGCAGTGTGACCAAGAAGCTGGCAATTCCGACACCGCATTGGGTTCGAAAAATACTCTTCCACTTTGAGGTTGTACCAACCTACTTGGACTGAGCTGGGGGGGTCTGAATCGATCGAAGGTAAGCAACACTAAGCCTGTAGGACGCTGTGTACCATCTACTGATTTTGTGAATTTAAATATACTTGTAACACCTTGCGGGGACATTTCTTCGACAATTTCTTTTTCAAGAACATTAATGAGACAGGACGCATAGATTGTACCTTTGGATGAGTTAAGATTCTCGTGCAATTTAACTATAATCGGACAAAGATTGGATAACATTTTCTTGGAAAGAAAGATGTCGGCAATTTTCTGCGATTTCACCAAAATAAGCAAATTTCCATCCCGGAGTGGGGATATGGACTCATAGGACGTACTGATGCTATCAATAGCTTTTTTTAGGAGAAAACCGCTGATTGATGAGAGGGGTTTATCTTCGTTTGCTGAGGCGATAATTATGAATCGGGGATTTTTGGAGTTGGTTTCTGGAAAAACTTTTTCTATATCACATGCAGTGTAATTAATTTTTTTTCGTTTTTTATTATTGGGCTCCGCAGGTGGGTCTTCACTAAGCTCACTGAAGCGGTTGCCCGAAAGCACACGTGGCCCGGAGGCTATAGCACATGGGATGATTAGCAGTTGTTTTGATTGTACCACTCACTTATCGAACAAAAGAGAAAGGAAAAATTAAAGGGTGACGGCTAGCGAAGTAGCGGGGAACGCACCAACGGGAAAACAAGAGCGTGTACAAAGAAAAGGGGAATAACGATCTAATCAGCTCGGCGGATAGTCGGTGACTGACGGTGACATTTTTATTTTTGTAATCTTTATTGCTGTCCTGCCATAGAACTGGGCGGCTTTGGACAGCTGAGATCAAACCTTCCGCGCTTATTTTCTTTATAGACTTACTTCCTCGCTCAGCGATGAACTAAAAAATTAAAACAGATTTGATTGCAGAGCGACGTCGCTCTGTCGCTTAAAACAATCTCTAATCGCTCAGGGCTTACGTGGCCACCGCCATACGATTTCATGTGTTTTAATTTGTTTGCTTCGCTCATCGGCTCGTTCCTTGTGGCTCACTGCGTGGCCGCAGCCTTATTGAGTGATGAGCGACGAGCGAAAATGCCATTCTCAAGTCGTAGTCTTTTAGTTGAAAGTCGCGTTCATATTTATAGAGCTATTATAAGATCGAGAAAACGAAGATATGGTGTACACCCCATAAATCGAGAAAGGGCAAATTATGGTGAATTTCATCACTTATATCAAAAACTTCGCAGATATCCAAACCGATTTTGAGCTAGTAGGATGAAGTTTCATATCTGGTACTTTTTACAGTACAAGTGTAAACATTTTTGAAACCCGCTTACTGTCACGCCCACTTTTTCATAACTTCACTAAATTATATGAAATCGAAAAATTTTGTTAGGATCAAATATTTAGATATTTAGATTGTCTACAATTCTCCCATATATTGTCTTCAGCCACGCCCACTTTTTGGGGACGTTTTCATCAAAAAACCGATTTCGATGAAATTTTTCATATAACATCCTCAAACGTTTGAAGATAGCGTTGTAATTTAAAAAGAAATGCAGTATGCCACGTCCACTTTATTAGGGCTAGGGTATCAAACCATCCGTTTCAAACGGATTGTAAACCTTCTGTAGGTATGTTTATTTTTTAGTTTTGCCAAAATAATATTTTGAAAGTTGCTTCTTATCTCTAGTTTTTTGAAATCGTCAATTTATGAAAAATTGAAGGTCATCGCTATCCTCTTCTTTTTTCTCTGCCTCTTGCTTTCAAATATGGAGTCTTTCTTTTTCTAACTCTAGAAATTCAAAGTCCAAATTCGGTGACATTTTTATTTTTGTAATCTTTGTGGCTGTCCTGTAAAATTTTTTTTGCCGCTCAGCACTACACTAAAATAATAGAAAAGAATTGAAAGCTGAGCGACGCCGCTCTGTCGCTCAGCAACTGCGTGGCCACAGGCATACAATTTCAAATGTTTTTTTTACCGTTCTGCCGCTTGTCGTTCAGTGCGTGGCCTTAGCCGTAACCAATTTAAAGCATTTTATTTTTTCTACCGGTATGTCTAATTTGGATGAAATATAATTATTAATCGCGCCTTCAGTAGTATCCACGCGAAAACCAGCAACATACAAATCTTTTAAGCGGGAGGGAACGAAATTCGGAGTCGATGGATCTTTGCCTATTATAGGCTTTTTTTTACTTTCAACTTTCGTTGTCACCGGTGGATCTATCCGTTTTTCCTGACGCGTTTATACAATTCCTTTTAGGTCGTCGCAACGTTGCTTTGAGTAAAAGGGTTTTCTCACCTTCTTCTTTAGAATTTCAAGTTCCCTACACTACCAAAGCGTGGGGTGCTTTTCGTGTACCAAAGTAGGTGTACACGCCTTTTGGTATGCAATTTCAACATCTCTATATCCCAAGTGGTTTTCGGTATTTTGAGTACCCTCCCATTCAGTTTAACCCGTAACACTTCCTGGTATTTTACTATATTTCCGTGTTCCTGGAAATCCTGACTTATTTTCGATCTTTTTTCCTTTTAGATCCGTATCGAACATCAAATGAGATGGCTCTGTGGTCCGACATCATTGTGTGATCCATTACCTTCCAATTTGATATTCTATCAAGCATTTTATTACTACACAGAGTCACGTCAATAACTTCCCTTCGTCTTGCATCCACAAAGGTCGGTTCTGCTCCTTTGTTGATAATAGTTAGCTCTTTGCACACTACAAACTCGAATAAAGCTTCTCCTCTGTAGTAATCGTTGGTGCTTTCCGCCACTGTACAGTGTGCATTAGCATCGCAACCAATCATTAAATCTTCGCTCCTATCCCTGCAGACATTCACCAGAGACTCTACCTCTTTTGTTGGGGGAGGCTCTATGGAGTTATACGGCAGGTATGCAGATGCTATGACAAAACTGTGTGCACCTGCTCCTACTCGCACAGCGACAAGGTCAGGGGCCATAGTTGCGGCAGCATAACAGCTTTAACTTCGCGCCTCACCAGTACACAAGTTCTAACTCTTTCGCCAGATCGCACATAGTGTAAAGTGGCAATACTGTCAGGTAGACCTCTAATCCTTCCTTTGAAGATCCACTTAATAATAATAATAACAAGACAATATCAATCGACTCCTCCACAAAACATCTGATCAACATTGCTGATGTAGCTTTGCTGTAGTGAAGATTCAATTTTTCCCTTTGCGGTTCGGGTTAACTGACTTCTGTTTCCTTGTTTGTCCATGAGCCTTCCCACTTTCATGTGTTCTTGATTGATTAACATTCCCGGACACAGGCTGTCTATCACCTTTTCCGCTTTCCGTCTCCATCACCCTGGCTTTAGCTGAACTAAAGATATCGGTATCATTTTTGAACCGTTCTCTAGGTCCTGCCTCTAGACCCCAGAGGTTTCGGCTAAATTAGCAATCATATCAGTTAATTCATTGACCAATATGTCACTATTTCTCGAGACAGATCCTTCCAATGGCAACCTCTGTCTCCCTCATAATGGTCCCACGAGCCGGAGAGAAATCATAGACCAGGTAGGCAGAGATCCCCATTACCTACGCTACTCAACTAGTGTACAAAAGGGGATTGAGTTGCCCCTGAGGAGTTCAGATCTGATAGTCCATCTGTTATCGCTGATGTGTTGACATTGTTAAAGGCGCTTTCTATATCCAGGAAGGTAACCATCGTGTATCTCTTATGAAACCGGGAACATTCGATATTACTAGTGAGTGTAATGCAGTCTCCACTTATTATGGAAAGGTTATATTGTTCTGGCTATACTTTCGCAAACGAAACTATTTTCAAGGACTTTTTTCTCATTGATAAAAAATTGTATACTATTCAAGGCTTTAGAATATAATATAAACATAAAAATTATTAAACATTCCTTCGAATATATTTTTAAATTCGACAGAGTTTCACGAATACAAATGTAGTAATTTTAAAGTTACTCGCATTTTAAATATATAAGTAATATAGTACACACCATTTTAACAGCTACATTGTTTTTCTTTAGGTTTCTTCTAATACGAATACTCAGTTGTATTTCACTTATTCCGTGGAATGGAAAGAATCAGCTGTTAGTTGGGCATCCCGTTGGGATATCTATTTGGGCATGAATGACGTCCAAATTCATTGGTTTAGCATAATAAACTCTTTAGTGGTAGTATTCTTCCTCTCTGGTAATAAAGAAAAAAAAAAACAATATTAATGTCACTATTTAACATTCCGCTATATTTTTAGGTATACTTACAATGATTATGATTCGTACGTTAAGACGTGATATTGCTCGCTATAATACAGATGACAACATCGAAGATACTCTCGAAGAAACTGGTTGGAAACTTGTACACGGCGACGTATTCCGTCCACCTAGAAACACTAGACTTTTTTCTGCCGTTATTGGTAGTGGAATCCAGATTTTCTTTATGGCACTTATAACTATCTGTAAGTATTTTTGAACAACAACCGAGATTTTTTCATAATGCAGATAGAACCCCGTTTTGTGTGTATCTTTTTAACTCCCACAATATTAATCTATAGAGTTAACCTAAAAAAGTTTAAAAGAAAATCTTCTAAAGTGTGATTATCATTTACTCAAAACAGCTTACGTCAACTCACTTTGATAGCTAAACTCTGAATTAAGACTTTTAATAGCAAGACAGCTCGAGTCCTAAGTGCATTTAATAACATTTTTGTAGTCAAAATAATTATTTTACATACACTTTGTTTGGTGTAGTTAGAGATCTATGGAGAAATGAACCATCCTGATAAATCTAACGTTTTAATTTGAATTATTTATTTTAGTCTTTGCTATGTTGGGAATGCTTTCACCATCATCACGTGGAGCACTTATGACTTCAGGAATCTTTATGTACGTGTTTATGGGTACAATAGCAGGTTACTTTTCAGCTAGACTTTATAAGACAATGAAAGGTCGGGAGTGGAAGAGATCAGCATTTCTCACTGCAACATTATATCCAGGAATCGTTTTTGGGTAAGTTAGTACTTGATATAATCACTTTCATATTTAAGTATAATATATGGCTTGAATAGTATAGTTTTGTTCCCTGCCTTGTGAAAGTTATGCAGAAAGCAAAACCATATTTACAGTTAATGTTTGAGGTCTTAGGTTGGAATTTGTGGTAAATGTTCAGCCCGAATTTCAGTTCAAATTCAACAAGAGAGTTAGGGTCTGTTCAGACAGGTGGTAATCCAAAACCCTTTAGTAGGAAGTGTACGAACGGTTGAACGTGTTATAAGTTGCAATATTTTATTCTCTTCCAATTGAACGTAAAGCTGCTGTTCCACTAACTATAGATCCATAGCACATAGCAAAAAGCAAAAGCAAAAAACAGCTTATCAGTTGATAGCTGGAAACCATTACCCCCGATCTCCACTACCTATCACTACTTATCATCTCAGCATGCTCTGTTACCTACTTTCTGCTTTCGCTATTTAAATTCATCAGATCCGGTAGACTTGTTGGATTTATACTTGGATATTCTTATTCTCATTTCATTTTAGTAACGTAGACAGAAGTTTTGGCTATCATCGTTTAGGTTCGCGTTGGGCGGTTGAATCCTAATTAAAATCGACGGTACGTACACCGAGCTAATAACTATGGCACTATGTATATAGTTCTGCAAGAAAAAAGCCGTAGCAGTTATAAGAAGAACATTACCACTGTCTAAGCCCATCGGGAACTAACTCAAACAAAAAAACCTAACTATAGAAGCAAAAACTCGAAACTTTTTAGAAACAAAGTGCGCAACTGGGTCTTACGTACTTGCAGCTTTATGATATAAGTTTACAAACATTTCGGGATTGAAATTCAATCGGTAATAGGTTTTCGAACTATTTACCCGACGAAGGTACTATATAAGGGCATTTGATGAACTCAAGTTACATTTATTTAAAAGTAAACATTTATTAAAAACGCCATTTAAATCTGTGATCAAGGCATTTATAAGTATGTATGTACTTGGAAATGGATGTATTGTTGGGCGAAAAGTGTAAAGTAGCCCATATATAGAGTGGGCCATCTGTTGGTTACTCTTTAAAAGGCTAATAAAAAACACCTGTTCAATATTTTTCAATGATTGTTGCTTTCCTGAAAAGACTAATCTTCCGATTAATTATAAAATATTATTTCATTCAAATGACTGCCCCAGCTGACTTGGCTTGTCATTAGGCCATCCTGTCAACCCAATTTTTTAATACATTTTCGTTGATTTCGGCCCCTATTTCATGAATAGCTTGACCAACATTGGTCTTGAGTGCCTGCTGAATCGTCTCTGGATTGTTCGCAAAGCATCGATCTTTAATGGCACTCCACAAAAAAAGTCCAACAGCGTCAATTCGCAGCTCCGTGCCTGGCAAGCAACATCACAAAAACGACTGATTACACAATCATTGAACCTAGTGCGCAATAAATCGATTGTTGGACGGCTTATGTTGCACGTAGCCCCATCTTGCTAGAACCATAGCTCACCCAAGTCTAAATCCTCAATTTCTGGCCGTAAAATATCGGTTATCGTTCCTCGGTATTGATCTCCTTGGACTATAACGTTTCTTGCATTGCATTGTGATCTTGGAAGAAAAATGGACCAATTATGCCCCACTCCAAAAACCTGCAAAAAGTGCAAATATTCTCCGTTGAGCGCACAGAACGAAAATGGAAATATGTTCTGTTATCAATCAGGAAACCAGTCTCACGAACTGTCATGAAAAACTTGCGTACACCAGCTGCAGTCGGTGCATTATTTCAACCGAAATTCCTTTCAAAATGCGCACTGTTTCGGCAACACAGCATCCAGTTTGGAAGTAACTTTGTTAATATTTCCCAACGTTATTCAAGCGTAAATCGATCCATTTCGTACCATGAAAATGTAATTATATTTTACTATGTATAATATAAATAACATATAATTGAAAAAGAAACCAACAGATGGCGCATCATATATGTATATACATCATTGACATACTATACATGGACTGCTAGTGAAACATCATTTTCTTACAACCTCTGCGGAAAAAGTCTCGCCAACATAACTAGCGGTCGGAGTTCGGAGCGGCAAAAATGCCCTCCACATTGTAATTCTTCGTAGAAAACTAGAGGCACCTATTGGCGCTGAACAGATGTCGTTAAAAAAATTTGAATAAAAAAATTGCAATTAATTATACAGCACTTAATTTTCCATAATTTTTAGTTCAAGTTTTCTCAGATTTTAATTATTGGCGCGATAATTAAATGTATACTCGTTTTCACGTCCAACCTCAAACAAAGTGTGAGCTTCGAAATTTTTCCGCTCCGAACTCGGACCACTAGTGCTAATGTTGGAACCGGTGTGAAGTTGGCTACTAGCAGTCCATGTAGAGTATGTCAATGATATACATATATTGAAGAAGTGGTACTTCGATTCTAATATAGTTTATAAGTATTTCTTCAATGTTTCGGTCTTTCTTTTAAAGTTTTGCCGTGGTTTTTCAAAAGTTCTATTATAGCGCCAGAAAAGTGGAAAATGAAAATTTTCGGCTGTTTTCTTGGGTATTATGAATGAGAAGGCCTCGTTAATCTGATTGCGGGTGAAGGTCAGATATCTTATAATCTTACAAATTAGGAGAGGTATGGCCATGTGCAAAGCTCGAAATTGTTGCTAAGAACGATATGCCAAAAGCAGATAAAATCCTCTACATTATAAAAATCAGCAACCCATCGCTTTTAACGCACAACTGGAAAGTCTCTGAGCTGGAAGAGCAAAGAGGTCTTTATAGATGCGAGCTTATTGTGATCAATCAAGAATTTCTTGCTCCTTTGGCGAACACTGAAGGTCCCATAGGACATGGATTTGGTGCGAATGCCTCAAAAAGTATATAAAAAGGTTGAGTTAAATACTCTGGATACCGCGGACTCTGGTGCATCACCTTCCTTCCCATCTAAGGAAACTGCTGACTCTCAACCGTCGCGTCCCCTAATAAGTCATCTCTAGTCAATGAAGACACTAGGTCAGACATGGAGATGAACGATTGCTTAATTGATTTCCTTTTGAGTGACGATGAACTCCAGGTTTCATCTTTTGGCCAGGTTTGGCTTTTTTCCCGATTGTACCAATAATGCTGCAGTGAGTACATATTAACCTTCACGACTGCATTGCGGCATCTGCCGACCTTCTTCTCCTTCTACCATAAATATTGAAGACATCGTTTTGGATCTTAAAAATTAGAAGGTGTCGAATGAACATTTTTTTCTGATCATCGATACCTTCAATTTACTCTTGATGAAGCGTCCTATCTCATCTTCTTTGGAATTTGATGGTTAATAATAGTCTAATGATAATCCTGGAAGCTGGGGGATGCACGGTGATAGTTTATGTTAATGACATTGGTATAGGAGTCTGGTAAAAGCATGTAAATACTCTAAAAGAACTCCTTCAAAATGCTTTAAATAAGCTAATCAGATGGCCAGTACGGTATGGTTTCAGTGTACATCCCCACAAAACGGAACTGGTACTCTTCTCTAGGAAATATAAAATTCCATTAAATGATCCTCCCCTCTCTAAATGAGGATAGATAGGACAGTTAAGCTGGAAATCCAACACGTTGCACTTTTCTCTTGCCAAAAAGCCCATTGGAAACAAATGGGGCTTGCGACCTAGTATAACTCACTGACTCTACATCTCGGTTACATACGGGGTGGTTGTCTGGTGGACTGCCTTAGTTAAAGCCATAAACCATAATTATTTGACTCTCCTTGACATTTTGGTAGGCAAATTGCTGCTAGTTCGCCTTAAAGCAAAAAGAATTTGTCCAAGCTTCCATTCTGAATAATTTTGAAATTGCTTGCAAAAACATAGACTAGAATACTCCCAAGTTAAATTTTGACAAAAACTTACAGGTAACTATCCCTTTCAGACCATTCGGGCAGAATCAATGGCGAAGAAAAATATACAGAAAAGTTACAATCTGTGTGGAACAGATCATATGATACCCTATCCCCCTTTCATGCAGCCCTTACAAAGTGGGCGTGGCTATGTTTTAGTGAGCTATGACAATAATTTCGAACATTTGAGGATGTTACATGTAAAATTTCATGAAAATCGGTTTTTTGATAAAAACGCCCTCAAAAAGTGGACATGGCCAAAACTGATGTATGGGTGAATTGTAGAGAATGCCTAAATATTTGGTCTTAACAAAGTTTTCCGGTTTCATATAATTTAGTGAAGTTATGAAAAAATGGGCGTGGCAGTGGGCGGATTTAAAAAAATTTACACTTGTACTGTATCTTTTTTTCAGAAGCCCAGACATGAAATTTCATCTTCCCAGCTGAAAATTTAAGGCCCAGCGGCGATTTCTTGCGATTGTAGCGTTTACGACGTTAAACTTTCTCACAGTATTTCCTTGTCTTTACGATGTTCCGGATATGCACATCCGTAACTTGGCTATAACAAGGAAGTGGTCCGAGTCGATGTTCGCTCCTCGAAACTTTCGGACATCCATCATACTGTAAGAGTGCCGTGCGCCGATCGCAATGAATGATTGAATGAGCAGGCGTACTTAGGAGCGATAGTAGTTTTTAAAGTCAGAGCACGTTATCTGAATGAAGGACAGACTATTTGAGTGGGCACATGTGCATACGTACTTATGTATATATGTACATATGTATAAAGCAAATGAGGAAAGATCGTTAGAGAAGTACTCGTGAAGGCATTCAAAGATTTGCCTTAACTCAGCGGTGTTAGATAAATAGCTTTCCTGGTTGATTGACACCATAACATTCAGAGGAAGCATTGAATCCAAAAAGGTGGATCGATCGTCGGTGGAAGCAGTTTAGCTAGAATTGGTGAGGTCGATTGAAATGCCAACGGAGGATTTCGGTGAAGATGTGCCAGAAACAAGAACGTGGGGGGAATGCAATTAGTGACCTTAGGAGCGTTAGTGTAAGGTGAAGTTTGATTTAATGAAGTGTGGATACGATTCGGAATGTTATTAGTAGAAATGAGTGGGAGAGATTAAGGAGGAGTACTCTTAAGAGGAATATAACGTATACAAAAAAAAAGAGGGAAAGTACCTTGTTTATAACTCCAGTTGGGGTCGGTGTTAGGCTTAGGGTTGAATTAATATCCCCTAATAAAAACAGTTTTGCTCCAAAATGCCATTCCAATATCTACGGATGCTTTCAAAACTACTGAGGACACGGAGTTATATAAGTATGTACATATATACTCGGGAGATATGAACCTACTCCTAGCTCTGAGGCTTCCGGACACATACAGCAGAGGTTCTGACTGTAGGTAAAGCTGCGGAACTACTTGAGATGTGATGAATATCGCCATCTACATTGCGTTAAAGGCGCTAGAGTCTTACGTCACTAAATCTGAAATAATCTAGAGTTGTCGCACAAAGCTCAGGGCATAATATTTGCAGAACCATGCCAGATTATGTTGTACGAGGTACTGGTCAAAAAAGAAGGAGAGCTTTCACAAAGTGGTATAATTGAAGGCATAAAACCACCTATATGGGTTGTAATGGGTTCATTACCCAGAAAAATAACAATGCACGCATTTAACATGTTGCATAACTTTGTTGGACACTAGCATAATTCAAAGAGCATAAACGAAACGAAACTTAATCACCCAAACACTAAAGACACACTTAAAGTACGGAGGCACAACATAAACAATATATTGTGTGCACTTTCACGTTCTTGAATGAATGTATCATCATCGTACTACTGTACTACATTGTTTTGGTTTTCCAAACCATACAACGTATGTATCATGGGGTAGATCAAGTGTCTAGCTTTTATGACCCGATTCTAGTGCATGCACCCTCGGACATTGTAACCCAATTTGTGACGTGAGCGTACGTATTGGTGACCGTACATATCTATTGCTGGTGAGAATGCTGAAGGGAATTAGCATATAAACTCTTGAAAATTCTGAATAAAAAGGAGAATCACTTTAGACTCAATCGTGTGCTCACGATGGCTCTACAGCACCTTGATATTTCGCAATTACTTCTAGTAAGTTGGAAAAAAAATGTTTTTTTTAATACAGTTTTGTTTATTAATATAAAAATAAGTAATTCATGTTAAAAAATAAATTAAAAAAGGAAAATGGACAAAAACTTCATAAATTTTTTTACCGAATCCTTGTTCCTGTGATAGTGTGTATTGTCTCCCCGAATATCTAACAACCCCGATATTTGCCAAGGCATACATTGAATTAAATTTTTTACGATGGTATCGTCCAAAATGTCCCATTCCTCAGTCAGAGCAGATCTCAGGCCGTTGAGTGTCTCTGGAAGGGCGCATGAAAATTTCTGCCCGCACCATGACGGAACCGCTCCAGAAATTTTCCCACTGGGCAACTGTTGCCCAAGAGTATCTCTCATCTTATCATCCCCACACTCTGCTACGTCCATCTGTTGAGCGGAGACGCAACCTGGAGTCATCAGTGGAAAGGTCTCTACCCCAATCCTCTGTCCAATCCTATTGAAGATTATCAAATTCAAGTCGACGTCGGTTATGTTGTACCGTGAGTCTCGGTATACGAGCAGGTCTTCTTGCACTCAGACCACTTTATACTAATCGCCTCCTTACCGTTTGAGCATTCTCAGCTGTCCCTCTAACAGTTCGAGACGATTCCGAAGACTTTGAACCACCAAATATCGGTCATCCCTTGCAGTAGTTACTCCGGGCGACCTGATCCTTGACGCCGTTTGTAGGAGTTGGTCTCCCTGTACCTTTAATGGCTTTTTTTAACGTCTTCTCCGGTTTTTTTTATCATAATATAGGCATAGCGCACGCCCCGGTCACCCTTAACTAAAGCCAGCGCACAGGCGACTTCTTGTGGCATTATTTGCATATTTTTTTTTTACAAAAATCACTAATAACTAATAAATAATCAAATTAAAACAAATCAAGAAAAAATAAACTTTATATATCACGTCTGTAGGAAAACACGAATACAATACGGTTTTCTTCAATATGATGTGCACATCACAAAGAAAATTAAAAGAAATTATGCAAACTAGCAAACAAATAAACCATTAAACCAGTAACCCACTAAAAACAAATAAAGCTCGGCAAAAACATAGCGGCATATTACCAAAATGATAACAACATACGAAAAAGTATCACTGCGCCACTTTTTTTGTTACTCAGACCACTGCATTGGGTCCCTTTTCATCTCTCTTCCACGATCCATCTTAGCCGGAGAGTCTCTTGGATTTCTCCACAGTTCCTCTCTGGCTTTGATTCCTCGTGTCAATGCTAGCATCTGTTTAACAGAAATCTGGACTTCCCTTCTTGTGCTAGCTAACGCCGGACGTTGACACAATATATGTGCTGTCGTCCCGACTCCCGCCAGGCATAGTTCACAGGTGTCGTCCTCCAGAAGACCCATCTTCTTTAGGTGATACCCGAAATTCCCATGACCTGTAGATAACCCTACCACCCATTTCAGTGTTCTTCGCCCTAAGCTTAGAACCTCGCTGTGAGTGGTGCCAATCGGCAATCGTTCATTATTTCGTCTAGCAAATTCCTATATGCCTTCGTTATTAGAGATGTTAATGGCCACAATAATTGTCGATTGCATCGATTGATTTTAACTATCGTATTATGAAACTCAATCCAAAAAGAAATATATATATACACACATACTTTGCCAGCTGTAAAAAAGTAGTGAAAAAGTGATTTCAAGAAATGAGTTCCATTGAAATATGATACAGTGATTTAGACCCTGAAGATGAAAACAATAAATTCTTGGAAATGACCAGAAAACCTTTTGGAAATGGAGTATAAAATATAAGTATTGTTTATCAAAGAAGTGTGTCTTATACATATGTATGCATGTATGTACGTAGTCATGTACTTGTATTTTATCTTTGCTGTTTATACCCTATCATAAGGGTATATTAAGTTTGATACATAGTTTGTAACATAGAGAAATAATCGAGATAGACCCTATAAAGTATATATATTCGTGA
This sequence comes from Xylota sylvarum, assembly GCA_905220385.1. Lineage (NCBI taxonomy): Eukaryota > Metazoa > Arthropoda > Insecta > Diptera > Syrphidae > Xylota > Xylota sylvarum. The sequence goes on along the minus strand of LR999957.1, from coordinate 60,828,534 downwards.
TCAGCATCAACAGCGAAATCGATTTAGCCATGTCCGTCCGTCCGTCTGTCCGTATGTCACCAATTTTCGGGCCTTAAATTTTGAGCTAAGAGGATGAAATTTCATGTCTGGGCTTTTGAGAAGGAGAAACAGTACAAGTGTAAAAATTTTTGAACCGTTTGCTTTTAGAAAGATGGTCATGTATACAGCACTAACATTGCTTGCAGAACATTGCTTTTGATTTGTTCTGTAATATTTTAAAACGACATTTTGAATTATGTTCGGTTTCAATGGTTATAAAAAGCTATTAAAAAAACTCAATCCATGGATATCCAAATATTTAGTAAACAAAATCAATAAGAAAAATAAGATTCGAATTAAACTTAAAAAGCATCCCTTTGATTCACGACATTTGACAACATTTGTAAAAAGTTGCGTTGGAAATTCCGATCTGTAAAGAGAATTTCTATATCAATAAATTTCATAGTGCTAAAGGTAACCCTAAGAAAGTATGGCGAATCGTAAACGAATTGTTTAATAGAAACGTTTCTTTTGATGCACTATCGTGCATAAAACACAATGATAGTGATATCGTTAGGTCTGGATGAACAGGCGCATACTTTTAAGGAATATTTTACAAACATTCCAATTAATACACTTCTTGAAGCTTATATTTTAACTCTGTTTGCAACATGTGTGGAGAAGGTTGTTTTATCAGGGAAAGAGCGGAAGGACATAGCTTCTTCTTCGAACCTTTTTCGTCATGTGTATTGCACAATATTATCCTCTCTCTGAACAACACTAATTCATTGACGGAACACGGTTATTCAAATGTATTTGTTAAGAAAACTTCTCTGAACATTGCAGATGTTCTGACACATATTTTTAATAAAAGTGTATTTAGTGGTATATTTCCTGACAAATTAAAAGTTGCTGAAGTCGTACCTTAGTGTCTTCTCACTAAGGCACCTTCTCTTGCTTCAGCCAGCGGCGGACGAATTCCCTAGATGGAATCAACGGTGGCGTCAACCAGTTCCAGTTAGGTCGAACTATTAGTGTTATCCCTATATGAGCTGCTTCGACATATTCGAATTCCAGTTCTATAGGGATTTTCAATACTGAGTCAGGGTGTTGGAATAGAGTTGGTGGCGGATGAACCCTTAATGGGCCAACAGCAGCGCTCACATCCCCGAAGCGGGGTACTGACTCCGGAAAAACCGGCCCTTGTCCTAGGGGTAAAAAAGGAACTGGTCCTGCAGGTTGGGGGTTGTGCGTCGGAGTAACTTCCCTACCACGTAAAAAACCAGTAGTTACGAAGCAACGACAAGCCTCGGATAAGGATGATCCCACTGTTGACGACCCCAGCAAACGAAATAAGGACAACGAACTTCGGATCTGTACGTGGAATGTTCGGACCCTTAACAGGCCGCGTGCAGCCAAACAATTAGCAGAGGCCCTAGACTGCTGCAATGCAGATATCACCGCCATCCAGGAAGTGCGATGGGATGGCCCGGGCAAAAAGAGGATGAAAAACTGTGACGTATACTACGGTGATTGCTATAGGGAACAGAAACAGCGCTTATTTGGATGTGGGTTCGTCATACGCGGCAGACTTAGGCAAGAAGTCTTGAGCTTTCGACACGTGAGCGAGCGTCTTATGACAATCCGCATCAAGGCTAAATTCGCGAACATAAGCCTAATATGCGCTCATGCCCTAACAGAGGACAAGGACGACGCCACCAAAGAAAGTTTCTACGAGCTCCTCGACAAAACATATGAGCAATGTCCTAAGTATGACGTTAAAATCGTCCTAGGCGATTTTAACGGCAAGATAGGAAAGGAGGACATCTTTGGTAGGACGATTGGAAAGCACAGCCTACACGACACCACGTCTGGCAACGGATTTAGGCTTATTGACTTTGCGGCGGGGCGAAATGTCAGTATAGCAAACACACGATTTCCTCATCTCAATATCCACAAGGGGACATGGCGATCTCCTGATCATCAAACGGTCAATCAAATTAACCACATTACGATCGACGCAAGGCATGCCTCCAGTATTCTGGATGTCCGAACCTTCCGAGCAGCCAACATGGACTCGGATCATTTCCTTGTTGCAGCCAAGGTACGAATGCGGATATCCCAAACGCCACAACTAAGACGAACTACTGTGAGAAGATTTGACGTCGAAAAGCTGCAATCGCAAGAGATCGCAAGAGATCGCCAGAACCTTCACCGAACGCGTATCCCGAAACCTCTCAACTACTCCTATGCCGCCAGCATCAAGCGCCGAAGACCAGTGGCAACGCTGCCAACCATCAGAAGTGCCGCAACTGATGTGCTGGGTTTCACCCGACCACCACCTAGAAACCCCTGGTTTGACGATGAGTGCCGGCAAGCACATGCAGCTAAACAGCAAGCATACAAAGCGGCGCTGCAAAAAAGGACGAGAGCTGCTCGTGAGCTCTACGAGCAGAAGAGACGGGAAGAACATCGGCTTCTCCGAAAGAAGAAAAAAGAGCACGAGAAGCGCGCGATCGAAGATATTGAGAGACCCGTACAGAAGCCTGTAGAGATGAAGAAGGAAACCTCTTAGTAGAGTCACTGTCGGTGCTGAGAATATGGAAAAACTTCTTCTGCAGACTGTATAACGGCGACGAAGACCAACATCCCGCTGTCAGGCAGAATGAACCATTCAACATAGACGATGATAGCCAAAACTTCCGTCCACCTGACCAAAACGAAGTAAGGATAGCAATATCCAAACTTAAGTCCAACAAGGCTGCTGGACCTGACGGCTTACCAGTCGAGCTGTTCAAAGCAGCTGGAAATGACCTGGTAGAGAGCATACACCAACTCATTTCTAAAATTTGGTCAGATGAGTGTATGCCTGATGAATGGAATCTCAGCACCGTTTGCCCGATCCACAAAAAAGGAGATCCCCTCAATTGCGCCAATTACAGAGGTATCAGTCTCCTCAACATCGCGTATAAGATCCTATCTGCCATATTGTGTGAACGTCTAAAACCCTTCGTCAACAACCTGATTGGGCCCTATCAGTGTGGTTTCAGACCAGGAAAGTCCACAATCGATCAAATCTTCACACTTCGGCAGATCCTGGAAAAAACCCAAGAAGTCCAAATCGATACCCACCATCTTTTTATAGATTTCAAGGCCGCATATGACAGCATTTATAGAGACGAGTTATACAGAGCCATGTCTAGTTTTGGGATCCCTGCCAAACTCGTCAGATTGTGCAGAATGACATGGAGAATTCTCGCTGCTCCATCAAGGTCGGTAACGATCTCACCGAGACCTTTGATGTCAAAAAAGGATTTAGACAAGGTGACGCGCTGTCATGTGATTTTTTTAACATCGTTCTTGAAAGAATTGTGCGAAACTCACAAGCCAACACCGGAGGCACAATCTTTCAAAAGTCTGTGCAACTACTAGCGTATGTCGACGATATCGACATTATTGGAAGAACTCAGCGGGCTGTCACCGGTGCGTTCGCTAGTATTGAAACAGAAGCGGCCAAAATGGGTTTAACGGTAAACGAGGGCAAAACCAAGTATATGCTGTCAACCAGAAGGGATACGCAACATCGACGAATTGGACAGAACGTCACAATCGACAGCTATAACTTTGAGGTAGTAAGGGACTTTGTCTACCTCGGCTCTGCTATCTATTCTGAAAATAACACCTCAGCAGGAATAAAACGAAGAATAACTCTTGCCAATCGCTGTTTCTTTGGGCTGAGAAGGCAATTGAGTAGTAAGGCCCTATCCCGAACAACTAAGGAGACTCTATATAAGACCTTGATCATCCCAGTCCTGTTTTATGGCGCTGAAGCGGATGAAGATATCCTCGGTCGTTTCGAGAGAAAAATTCTTCGCAAAATATTCGGTCCCGTTTGCGTTGACGGGCTTTGGAGGAGAAGATTCAACGACGAACTATACGAGCTGTACAGCGACATCGACCTAGTCAAAAAACTGCGCATTAGTCGTTTGAGATGGCTAGGACATGTAGAGCGAATGGACACCAGTGCTCCGGCCCGAAGAATCTTCGAATCACACCCGGAGGGACTTACTTAAGTAAGTAAGAAGTCGTACCTGTATTCAACAAAGGTGATACTAAAATGATGAATAACTATAGGCCTATCTCTACTCTCCCTGTTTTTTCTAAAATCTTCGAAAAAATAATTAAAACATACAGAAAAGCTACAATCCGTCTGGAACGGATCGTATGATACCCTATCCTCCTCTCTATAAAGTGGGCGTGGCCAAATTGCATTTCGTACTCAAATATGGCTATAACCTCGAACGCTTGAGGATGTTACATGTAAAATTTCAGCAAAATCGGTTTTTGATGAAAACGCCCCCAAACAGTCGGCGTGGCCAAAACTTTTGTATGGGTGAATTGTAGGAAATCTAAATGCCCAAATATTTGGTCTTAACAAAATTTTTCGGTTTCATATAATTTTGTAAAGTTATGAAAAAGTGGGCGTGGCAGTGGGCGGATTTCAAAAATTTTTACACTTGTACTGTATCTTTTTCTCAGAAGCCCAGATATGAAATTTCATCGTCGTAGCTCAAAATTTAAGGCCCAAAAAGCGGTGACGGACGGACGGACGGTCATCGCTCAATCGATTTCGCTATTGATGCTGATCACGAATATACATATATACATTGTAGGGTCTATCTCGATTATTTCTCTATGTTACAAACTATGTGTCAAACTTAATATACCCTTAGGATAGGGTATAAAAATGATTTATTACTTATCTCGAGAACTTTTCTTTTTTCAGTCCTCATCAATATGGTTTTAGAGCTCGTAAATCTACAGAAGATGAACTTTTAAATTTTTGCAGTAATATACATATATGACAATATAAATAGATATCTTTTTATAGATATTACCAAAGCTTTGGATACTGTAGATCATACAATTCTATGGGATAAATTAGAAAAAAGCCGGTTTCCGAGGTTCTATGCTCAGTTGATTCGCTTCTTTTATTAAAGAAAGGAAGCAAAAGGTTAAAGGTATTAGTGTTCCACAGTGTTCGGTACTGGGTCCTATTTTATTCTTAATTTTTATTAATTCTATTTTTAATTAAAATATGAGAGGAAAGCAAACCGGGTTTGCAGATGATATAGGATGTTCATATTCAAATAACTCTGTGTTAGATCTATAGTAGCTGACATAAACCATGATTTGGAAATCTTACGACATTGGTTTAGTATGCACAAGCTTGTCATAAGTGATAAGACCAAAATAATGTATGGCACTTACAAAAACAATATACAACCTTTGCTTGTAGTACAAAAACATAATTTGAGGATTATATGGAAGAAAAGGCGTTGTAAGCATAGCTTCACGCTTTTTGTTAACTCAAATATACTTCCATTTAAACATTTTTTTTTTTTTTTAAATATTTTCTAAGGTGTGGGTATTCGTTAAATCGTGAAAGGCATCTTGCTTTCATTCCACCCCACAATACTCATCACTTTCTAAGCTTTTACTAATCAGTAGCACCCCGATTATTTAATAAATTACCAATTGAATTACGGCGTATTCGAAAACTCTTTTCATTCAACAGAAAAACTAGAAAATGGCTATTCATCTTTAATTTTAATGAAATATTTAATTTAATCAGAATTGTAGTTTAATAATCGTATTTGTTTTTATTGCTTCGTAGCAATAATAATTACCCCACTTCACTTTTTATATTTGCATATACTTTTTATTTTATTAGTATTTATTTTTCACGCTACATTCGAAACTAGTTCTTTAACTAAAGGATGAATCTATGTTTTCGATCAATTTTTTTTTCTTCATACATAACTTCCCAGTAACATCGGTTACTGTAACTGTATAATCGCATTTTTAATCTGGGGATAATACCACAAACATGGAAAACCGCCACCGTTATCCTAATACCAAAACGAAATAAACAGCGTACTGAAACCAATGAATATCGACCCATTTCCCTTCTACCCTGCCCGTTGAAGATACCAGAAAAAATCATATCCAACCTACTTATGTGGTACATTTTCATCCTTTAAAACCACATCCTGCAAAAACCACATCTCTGTGCTATCGATTGACTTTGAAAAAGGCTTTCGATCACATCGGTATCCACATTGTGCTAAGCAAACTAACAAAATGGGGCATCGGTCCAAAGCTATACCACTATGTCAAAGCCTTCCTAACAAGTCGTAAATTCCAAACGAAAGTTAACAATATCTTTTCTGGTATAAATATCTACACAACGGTATAGCACAAGGCTCACCCCTTTCGGTTACCCTTTTCATAGTTGCTTTTAACGATATATCAGACATACTCTCAAAACACAGATCTATCCAACACTTCCTATATGCGGACGACCTGTTAAATAACAGGTCACAATATTGTTTACCAAATGTAACGACTTAAATACAACCAAACTAACCTTTCTTAAAATTCTATCAGAACTAACAACCTGGTGTAATCTATCTGGTCCAAAGCTTTCAAACGATAAAAGTAAACATTTACATATATGCAGGAAACATAATTGTAATAACCTCTCCCTTAATCTGAATAACTTGCACATATCCAATGTAAATTGCCTTAGTATATTAGGAATCATTTTTGATTGTAAATTTAGTTTTAAGGAACATTGTATCGAACTGAAAAAAGCCTAGCAGCCAGGGTCAACATAATTAAATATCTCGCATCCAAATATAGTTCCGCACACGTATATACTCTTACAAGAGTAAGCAGAGCATTAATCCTCGCAAAAATCAATTATGGACTACCAATATATGCAAAATGCGCTAAATCGCTAAAATCCTCCAATCAATATCAGCACCCTACCATGCCGCCGTCCGTACCAGTTTAAGAGCCTACAGGGCAACTCCCATAAAAAATCTGTTGACTGAAGCTCTTCAAGATCGTTTCGAATACCTCACATCAAATTTATTAATAAAAATTTCAACTCCAAATAAATCGCCTTTAAACCAGGATGTCAAATTAGTTTTTAGGCGCAAGAAGATTCCCAAATGTCCCTCCGCTATTTACAATGCTTTATCCCTCATCAAAAACTTCGACATGCAACCTGCCCCGACAGTCAAACCACCCGAAACTCACCCCCCGTGGCTACTATCACAGAAATCCGTCATAACTGAACTTGCAAAGCTCCCAAAAACGTTCACCAGCAGTGCAATCTATGTACATGCAACACTACAAACAATTAGAAAACTGGAGGCTTATCTTTACTGACGGCTCCAAAACTAAAGAAGGAACAGCTTTTGCCGTTGTAAGTGAAGGGAATACTCATATATCGGCAGGACTTTTTCCACAAACCTTATCAATTTTCTCCACCGAAGCAATGGCCATCCTACAAGCTCTACGGATCTCGTCTTCTTCAAACACAAATACCCTTGTATGCACGGACAGCCTATCAACGGTTACGGCAGTTAAAAACATAAACAACAATACACCAATCATCCAAAATATCCGGAATATCCTAATCCTGGAGTCCCCAATGGGGCTCCGCGTATAGCAACTGTCGCGGGAAAAAGATGAAAGATTCCTTAACAATTCAGGTCTAGTTGTTCTAAAACCGTGGATCTCACCCATGTGGATCTCACCTTAATTTCCCCCAACTCCTCCCCAGGTCCTCATGGACAATCCTCCCCGACCTACATGATAGCGACCACTACCCCCTTCTTACAGCAATAACACTTAGAACCCGACACCATTTTGTTAAAACTACACCGAAGTACCAAACTGACAGCCGATTGGTCCAGGTTTCAAACTGAAATTGCTAATTTCCTAACCCACACAGAATCATACTCCAACATTAACAAAGAGGCAGCCACCATTCAAAGATCTACTCGATATGCTGCTAATCTGTCCATCCCGCAGACACAAATTAAGCCGAAAAAGTCAATGGTTCCCTGGTGGACTAAAGAAATAAACGAACTGCAACAGTGCAAGCAAACTGCTTGGAAATATTTCAAAAAATATCCCAATGACTCCAATTTAATATCCTATCGCAAAGCGAATGCTCGCTTTTGAGCGTTTTTCAGTCAACATCAACCCCAGAGCTAGTTCCCACAAACTTCGGGCCGATGTGAAAGCTCTTACAGGTAATTACATCCACAGAAGCATCAAAACCATCAACACGGTTTCAAAAATCTTAACCTGCCCATCTGCATTGGCTAATTCCACCCCAGTCAACTATATCGACCCTTCGGCCAAAGACATGGAATCGCACATTAATGCAATTGAATTTGAATCCTGTCTAAATTTAGTCAAAGGTACGACACCTGGTTTTAACGTACATAATGCTAAAAAAATCCGCTGAAATACTAAAAAATCGGCTTTTTTTAGTCAAGGAGTTATTCCACAGTCATGGAAAACAGCATCTGTTGTTCCCATATTAAAACCCAACAAGAACCCCACTGAAGTCTGCGGGTACCCGAATTATTTCACTTCTGCCATGCTCTGGTAATTTACTTGAAAAAATCATTTGCAAAAGATTACTCTGGTTCCTTGAGAAAAGATATTTAATAAATACAAACCAGGTAGCATTTAAACATGGACGCTCCACCATGGACGCACTTCTTAAGATAGATCACTTCACAGCATCTACCCTATCGAGTAAAAGTCACGTTTCAATTTTGTTAATTGATTTCGAAAAAGCGTTTGACAGAGTAGGAATCCATATCATACTGCAAAAATTAATCCAATGGAAGATTGGGCCCAAAATGTACAGCTATATTAAATCCTTTTGAACAAATAGGCAATTTCGGGTCAAGTCGAACAACTGCTACTCATCTATCTACAAACTTGAAAACGGCATACCTCAAGGTTCTCCGCTCTCAGTAGTCCGTACGAACCAGCCTCAGAGCCTTTAGAAGTACACCCATCAAAAATATTCTGACTGAGGCCGGTCTTCCATCCATCGAACAGCGTCTAAATTATTCAACTTCCATATTAATTCAGAAGTTACACTCGCCGTACATATCACCGATTGCCAGCGTCGGCAAGAAAACTCTTGGTAGCAGAAAAACCCCCAAATGCCCCTCAACAATTCACAACATCATCACGCATGCTAGAAACATCGGCATTCCCATCACCTCAAAAAAAAAAACAAAAATTGTCATCATCCACCTTGGACATTTAGCCACGATTACATCAACACATACCTCAACACTTTCCCTAAAACATCCACTTCGAATACAGAGTATCAACAACGATTCCTTGAAATCATCAAGTCCGAACAGCAAGCTAACTGGACCATCATCTTTACTGACGGTTCCAAAACCAGTACCGGGGCAGCTTTCGCTGTTGTTGATCAAAACGGGAACAGCCTCTCCAAAGGACTTCTAACAGAATTCTCTTCAGTCCTAACAGCAGAAGCTATGGGTATACTCAAAGCCCTAGAGTTAGCAACCAGGAAAAAGACAAAAATAATAATATGCATTGATAGCCTATCATCAATCCAAGCCATTAAAAATACCAACAACCAAATACTAATAGCGGAATTTATCCGAGACCGACTCATAGCCAGTAACAATAAAACAAAGCTCATGTGGATACCGGGACACGTAGGCATCGAAGGTAATGAAGCTGCTGATAGGGTTGACAAAACGGCAGTAACAGAACCTCTACTCTCCTTCTACATCCAATCTAACAAGGACTCTAGAAGACAAATAAAAAGTTACTGGGACGACAAAAGAAGAAGCGATTGGAAATCATACTCCCACCATTATGCATCACTAAATATTGACGCTAAAAAAGCTATCTACCCGATTAACCTCTCTAAGAAAAAAATTAAAATATTCACACGTCTCCGCTTAGGACACTTTAATTTAACCCACAACTTTCTTATGACAAAAACTGAACCACAACAATGCCATATCTGCAATACCAACGCAATCATATCTATGAAACACCTCATCTACGAATGCAACGCAGTTAAAACTATATCTATGTAAAAAACTTAACATTGATACTTCCTTACCAAATCTACTTAAAATTACCTCTGAACAAAATCTAAATAAAGTTTACAAATTAATAACTGAACTAAAAGTTGAATACGAAGTATAATGCACCTAATCTTTAATCTTATGCTAGCCGAAAGCCCTGGTAGCTAGTGCTAACATTTTAATATTATCATTGTAATTCATTTATCTGTTAATAAAGCTATTATTATTATTATTATTAATAATAATATTTTTTTCATTTTCTTCACACATGTCTGATGAATTATAAGTAATTTGTATACTAAAAATTTATTCATACTATTTTATAGTTCTTTTTTGCACATATTGCATTTTAAGAATATATGTTAATATAATAAAATATTGTGATGAATTGAAGAATAAAGAAATTGAATTGAAATTGAAAAGTTCAGTACAAAATACAACATGTGCACGTCCCCTTTATAAGGCTGCATAGGAAGGATAGGGTATCATACGATCCGTTCCAGACGGATCGTAGCTTTCTGTCTGTTTTTTGTTTGTGACTTGTTGCATCCTGAAATTGAATTAATATTTTTTTACTTTCTTTTATATTATATACCTAATATAATATTATATTATTATTTTTGTTAAAATAACTTAAAGTTTTTATATACAAAATGTTTTTACGTGCATGTTTTTACAGAACATGTGATCGATCGCAAACTACTGTCAAATCAACACATACCAATTGCAATCAAGATACACAATACCAAAATCTACAACCAACTATCGACAATTGACGTTCATCGATCAATAATCGACACTCACAATAAGGGCCAAAATAATCTCAATCAGTGTTTGTTATTTCCTGATGAGTGCTTTCTTTTTTTATAGCAAAATTCTATAAACCGTCGCCCTTTAGATTTGTCCTAATCATCTTTCGTGTTTCTCTGGCACTTTTATTTAATAGATATATAATATGTAGGTATATGTAGATCCTACCTCTAAGTTAAAATACTTTCTTTTCGTGTTTTATTTTTATAATTATTTTTATTTTCCAGAACGGGATTCTTTTTAAATTTCTTCATCTGGGATAAGCATTCTAGTGGTGCCGTTCCATTTAGCACTATGGTATCCCTACTTCTGCTGTGGTTTGGTATTTCAGTCCCCCTTGTTTATTTGGGGTATTACTTTGGATATAGAAAACAACCATATCAACACCCTGTCCGAACAAACATGATTCCCAGACAAGTTCCATCACAGCAGTGGTACATGAATATTGTTCTAAGGTATGGTACTGTATTTATTTTGTTGAGCTATAAAAATAACTATAATTGACTTTAGCACACTTATGGCCGGAATTTTACCTTTTGGAGCAGTTTTCATAGAACTATTTTTTGTGTTCACGGCAATATGGCAAAATCAATTCTATTACCTGTTTGGATTTCTATTTTTGGTATTTTGCATTTTAGTAGTCAGCTGTGGACAAATATCTATTGTTATGACATATTTCCAACTCTGTGGAGAGGTATTTGAAAAAAAATGTATTGTTTATCTACATACCTTTAATGTATTTTTCACATTTAGGACTACCGGTGGTGGTGGAGAAGTTTCATTGTATCCGGTGGTTCAGCAGCTTACGTACTTTTCTATAGTATATTCTATTTCTTTACAAAATTAGAAATAACCGAATTTATACCAACATTATTGTATTTGGGTTATACGGGTAAGTTATATGAATATACTTAATATGTACGTATATTTTAATATGTTTTATTTTTATTGTATTCTAGGTCTGATGGTAATTACATTTTGGTTGCTAACTGGTACAATTGGTTTTTTCGCGGCATACAGTTTTATACGAAAAATATATGGTGCTGTTAAAATTGATTGATTGATTTCGGTAGGAGTTTTTTAAATCTCACAATATTATTATTTATTGTACTCAACACAACTTTATGTAAAGCTATTAAATTGTGTATTAATTTAAAAAAAAAATGCAATTTTGTGACTGTATAAATACTAATTACTTAATTTAAGTCATTTTTTTTGTCTACTTGTTGCTAGTTGCTAGTATCCAAATTGTTTTGTCTTAGCTCGATATTTGATATTTGAATAATATACAGTGGTGGTCATATTATTAAGGACACTATTACTATAATAGTAAACCATGATTTTGTTTGTGGTTTTCATCGACATCAACTTGCTTACGCATGTAAAGTTAACGGTAACGGTAACCTGCGATCCTCGTCAAGAGGCACACATGTTTTTTTCGCTGAGAGCATGGACGTAACACTAAAAAAAAAGTTTGTAGTGAGTCATTTGCAATTTCGAGGATATTACGGCTGGTCACATAATTAAGGACAACTATAGTTTTAATAATTTTAGTCCAAAAAAAAATTAAAAAAAATACGGAAATTAATCTTTAGTGCATAGTTAACATTCCGTAAGATAAAGATGAACGATTTGAGGAATTTAATATTTCCAGACATGGGTCGGAAAAAAAGTTGTATTCCTGAATTGCGCAAAATGATCATTGTGAAGTACTGCAAGGCAAAACAAATCGATAAGAATGATTGCAAAAGACCCTTTTTGATCCAGAACCATGGTACACAATGTCATTAAGCATTACGAAGAAAATGGAACTATTGAAAACACCAAAAGTCCAAAGAAAAAAGTGAACCTTTTTTGAGCTCTGTGCAGATTAAGAAGGAAGTAGAGGGACATTTCCACCAAGATGTGTCAACTCGGAACATTATCGGAACATTAGACGACGACTCCTTGACAACAGACTTCGTGAATGCATTACCCGAAAAAGACCATATGTTTCAAAAAAAAAACATAAAACGTCGAGTTCTGTTTGCTAAAGAACATAGTGAAAAACCCCTCGAATTTTGGAACCAAGTGCTTTAGAGCGATGGATCCAAATTCAACCTGTTTAGCTCAGACGGCAAAAAATATGTGAGACGCCCATCAAATATGGAACTCCATCCTCGCTGCACTTTAAACCGCTGCACTTAAACCGTAAAGCATGGTGGATGTAATATTATGCTCTGGGGTTCGTTCACCTGGTTTGGTGTCGGTCCAATTTACAGGATTAATGGGCGCATGGATCAGATTATGAACAAAAGTGACATAATGAAGCCATTTGCTAATCAAAACGTGCATTAGTCGTTCATTTTTATGCAAGACAACGATCCAAAACACACTACTCGGAGCGTAAAGCAATGGTTTTCTATCGAAAACATTAATGTTTTGGATTGGCCTGCGCAAAGTCCTGACCTGAATCCCATAGAAAACCTCTGGGCACACGTAAAAAGGGGTTTGGAAACACGACAAAATAAAAATGAAAACGTGAAGAATATTTGGAATGACATCCCCTTCGAACGATGTCAGCATTTAGTAGAGAGCCTTCCAAGAAGATGCAAAGCGATACTTCGATTCAAAGGCTTTACGACTAAATATTAATAAACGAATAATACCTGAAGTTAATTGGACTTGTTCTGGAAGCATTACTCAAAAAATTAGAATCTTAATAAAAGAATCGAAGTATTTGCTATTGTTATCCGGTTATTCTAGTTCTAAATCCTAAGTTCTCTTTATTTTTTATGAATTAGCTGTTATTTTTTTAGCTTGAATTTGAATTTCTAATTAGTTTACATATTTTTACTACAATTACAAGACAAAACATTGCTCTTCAGTACAAAAAAATAATTAAAAACATAAAAATACAAAACATCTGCTAGTAAAAATTGTCCTTAATTATATGGCCACCACTGTACATACATACGATAAGAAGAAGACGCATATTCCCTGGAACTTATTTTTCCCACTGTGTATTTAGGAAACATAAACTTAAAAATAAACGATTTAATTCTAAGGAATGTTGAATTGAGTTTTATTAGTATATAAGCAATGGGTCAACGAAGCGGATAGGAGTATGTGCATGCACAAAGCGACTAAAAGTCAATTTAAAAAAAAAACATACCAAGTAAACTTTTTATTCTGGCGGTAGTTGAAAGTGGGCGCCGTGGCTCAAGTGGTTAGTGCGTTAGACTACGGAGCAAGGGGTTCCAGGTTCAATCCCCAGACAACACCTAAAATTTCTTTCACGGCCCCACCTCTCGCGAACGTCTGACAAACATCCGAGAGTAAAACTGCCATGAAAAAGCTTCTCAAAATAGCCGTTCGGATCCGGCATTAAACAGTAGGCCCCTTCCATTAATGTGAAGAATATAACACGCACAACACGAATGGTTGTCAGAAGCTAGGCCCTGGGTCCCATGGACCTGTTGCGCCAAAAATTTGTATTTATATTTAGTTGGAAGTCTATGGTACAATGTACCGCAGTAAGATTATTTTTTATCAACGCGCTTGGTAAAAAATTAGTCCAAAGATCATCAGCTGCGCACACCCAATTATTTTTTTTTTCCGGCTGCCCCAAAATCGCCACAAGCGAATTATTTTTTATTAGCTGTAGTCACCCCAATTTTTCAACTCGTGAACGGCACTCGGATCCGACCACAGTCGAATTTAGTTATTATAAAGTCGTACTTTACGAACACACTCGTATGTAATTTTTGACACGAGTCGTATGCATAAGTCGTTTTTCTTTTTTAGTTCAGAGCAGAGCCTGAGTTGTCAAAACAAATGTTTGTGTTTCTTTTTTAGTTCAGAGCATACACATACAAAGTGCATACACCTTGGTTATCTTTTTTTTTAAGGATTCTCGGAAACAAGTACTAGTTAAAATAGAATGCTAACAAATCTGCACATCCTGTAGATGACGCGTTTTGCTAAGTCTTCTATGTAGTTCGTTAAAGAAGTAATCGTATAGGATTTTCCTTTTTAATGTTTCAATTGTTTTCGATTTCGTTTTCTTATTGCTTTACCCCTTGTCAAACGTCAAATTCACTGTGCTCGGGTTTTGCTCAGGATGCTCAATCAATTCAGGCTGAGCTGATAGAGCGCGCTCGGAGCGCGCTCTAAACGAAAAAAGAAACACGAATCGAGTGCTCTAAGCGCTCTGAACTAAAAAAGAAACACAAACATTTTTTTTGACAACTCAGGCTCTGCTCTGAACTAAAAAAGAAAAACGACTCATGAGAAACCGAAATCGAAAACAATTGAAATGGAGTTCGAGGCTTTGTTTTTAATTAATTATTAGTAGTTAATAATTAAATGAAAACTTTATTTGTGTATAAATGCTATTTTAGTGGTTAAGAAGACAAAAAGCATGAATCGTCGATTAATTTTGCAGTCATATGACAGGTACTGCTCAATCGTGTTTCTTAAATATATTAGAGCGTTTAGAGCGTGCTCCGTTCAGAGCGCGCTCGACATGTTCAGGCTATGTTCAGAGCTCTGTTCTGAACTAAAAAAGAAAAACGCCTATAGCAACGCATACGAGTCTCGAATTTGTGCGTTATTACGGTGTATTTTGTTGGTTGTATATTGGTCAGATTTGTGTCGTATTTCACTCGCATTCAAAGTTGGCTACGATTCAGTTCTAAAGTTAAGTAAAATGGATAAGAAACAAATGTAAGTATATGTATTTTCACTTAATATATTTATATAAATTTTCTAATTTTGTGTGTTTTTATTATAGGAAAGTGACGAATCGTAGGCAATTTGAAAGGCTGGTTTCTGCCATGGAGCAAAAGGGGTCGCTAGGGTCAACTATTAACAAAACGGATACAAAGACTTTTTGGAGCACTCTTGCTATAACGTTAAATAACCTTGGACCACCCAGTCGAGATGGCCTAGGATGGCTCTAAGTAGGTAGATCCATATGTACATATGTATGTGTGTACATAATTCGTGTACAATTACTACATTGGTAGTGTTTATTTTCAGGTTTGGAATGATCAAAAATACGCTGTTAAACAAAAGTTTCACGGATTGTTCTCCGAATTGCTGCCAAATTCTCAGCCGGCACCACTTTACAATTTTCTTCACTAAAAAACAGCTCTAACGAATTCATAATTTATATTAATCACTGAAAAATTTTACTTTCGCTGTGCAAAAAAATAGCACCACCCATCTTAGAAGTCTTATGAAAGGAATATTTTAAAAGTCAATGCGGATTTGGATATTACTTTTTTTTAAATATTAAAAGTAAAGTAAAAGTAATTTAGAAACATAAAAATTCATTTATATAACAAAAAATAAAAAAGTTATAAGCATATAAACAAAAAAGATAAATTTTGAGGTGTGCAAAATAATAGCACCAAAAATAAAAATTCATAAGTAAAATAAAAATTTTCAAAAAATTGGAAGGTTTTTTAATTTTAAATTAAAGAAGAACCTTAATATTTGGTCTTATGGCCTTTACTTTTAAGCACAGCGGCGCAATGTCTTGGCATGGAGTCGATTAATGCTTGAGTGGAATATCCCTCAGCCCAGCCAGCACAGATTCCCACAACTGCAATGTATTTTCGGTTTTTTCTTAAACACGGCTTTCTTTACATCAGTCCAAAGATTTTCGATTGGGTTCAGGTCTGGAGACTGAACCGGTCATTCCATAACCGGGACCCTATTCCTTCTGAAAAATTCTTTGGCCAGTTTGCTGGTATGCTTTTGGTCGTTGTCTTGTTGCAAGACCCACTTGAGAGGCATATTCCACTCTGCATAAGGGAGCATAATCTCCCTCATAATGTCCACATAAACTCCAGCGGTCATTACTGGTTTGATCCAAAACATGGGACCAGTACCATAATAGGAAAAGCATCCCCATACGTTGATTTTTGCGCCGCCGTGCTTAATCTCGTATTGTAATTTAATCTCCTGGTTTTTTGGCCTGCTTCCAGGAGTCCCAAATAAAACAATTTTAGACTCATCGGTCCATAAAATATTACGCCATTTAGATAGTATCCAATGCAAATGACAAGTTCAAAATTCAACATGGTGCTATTTTTTTGCACAGAGCTGTATGTACATATGATATCCTATCCTTCTTCCTATGCAGCCCTAATAAAATGGACGTGGTCGCATGGAATTTTTTATTGAACTACGACGATAACTTGGATTTTTTGAGGATGTTATATGTAAAATTTCATAAAAATCGATTTTTTGATGAAAACACTCCAAAAAGTGGGCGTGGCCAGAACTGATGTATGGGTGAATTGTAGACAACGTGAATGTTTAAATGTACGAATTTTTTCAATTTCATGTAATATAGTAAAGTATGTAATGTTTACAATTGTATTGTTTCTCTTTCTCAAAAGCCCAAATATGAAATTGTATCCGTACTTACTTACTTCGGTGGCGGTACAGTTCGGGGTGAACCTGGCCTCAACCAACAAGCCAGTCCAGTTAGCCCGGTCTTTAGCTAACTGCCTCCAGTTGCGCACTCCAAGTAGGTTGTGGTCCCCTTCTACTTGTGCTCGTCACCTTTTCGGTACATTTCATTTTTTTTTTTTCAGTTTCCGATCAACCTTCAAACCGGCAACATCTCATTCCGATTGTGCTCTCTTTGGTAATTCTGTGCGATAGTCACACCACTACAGTCAGTTAGTTTCTTTCTTTTTTTTCTATTCTCTACCACTTGTGAATTTGTGAAAACCAATCAGCAGTGACAATTTTGACTGATCATGGCCTCTAGGCCACAGGTGCTCGCGGGAAATCGGTTTAGCGGGCTCGATATAGAACCCCATACCGAACCCCAAAACAAAAAAAGAAAAAAACAATTACCAACAACATCGATCTGAATAGTTCCTTCCCATCGTATACAACGCAAAATAACCCCAAATTTATTTTAATCTCACCAGCTAATGAAAATAGACCATTCTTCTCGTTCAGCATTTTTGCTTTTAAAAAGGCTATTGATGGCATTAGTACTGCATATAAGTCTATCGCCAGCTAAGAAACGGCAATATTCTGATCACGCACAACTATTTTGTTCAAAAAAAACCCTATCCAATTTGTGCAATTCCAGTTTCACATCATACCGCTCTTAACGCATCTAAGGCAATCATATATGCATCATGTTTGATCAACGTTGCAGAGTCGGAAATTATTAATGAAATGAGGTCCAAAAGTGTCACCGACGTTTATAAACTTACAAAAACTAATAACGGTATCCAACGCGCCACTGGTCTCGTTTTATTGGCATTCCACCTTTTCCGATCCCCTAGCTCAGTTAATATTGGTTGGTACAATATTAAAGCAGAGGAATATTTCCCAATGCAGCATGGCAGAAGCGAAGCTAATATTCAACAACATTCTCTGCTGTCGCCAAAACGGCATCCCAACCAGACCCAAAAACATTTTCCCCAAAAACACTGTGGTAACAGTTTCAGATTACACCCCCAGTTCTCCTAAATCCAGATTACATAATTTAGAACCCTAATCACAATAAATTACAAATAAAATAACAGTAATCCCAACAAGAGATAAATCCGACAACAATTCTTCAATCCCCAACTCACGCAGTCAAACCTCATGCACGGCAACTCACAACAATAAAGACTCAATCTCACACGAACACGTACATAAAATCAACTCATTCTGTCAAAATTTAAAAACAAACTCTAACTCTTATCCCAAATCTGACATTTTCCCCTTCAATGATCACAAATGCTCCTTTCTCTCATAATACTGCACACATAAACAGAACCACTCATAATAATCACTCACCGGTCATTCACCATACTGCAACAAACATCCACTTACCTATTTCTGCAGTCACTCATTCTCTCATAAACACTAACCAATACTACGTAAATACTGATGAATCCAACGATGAACTCTTCAAATAAAAATATAGGGTTGCCAAGGCCTATTTCCCCTGCCCAGAGATTGAATCACCCGGGCTCCTCACAGAGCTCGGATAAGTCCCATTTTTTTCTTTTGTGACCTATGTCCCACTTAACTGGGACATAAGATTTGGGGTAGGTGCGCGGTTATATATGCAAAGTTTCTTTATATCCATGTTTCGCATGGATTTAAAGAAACTTTGCACTTTCTCAACCTCGTACCTACCCCAAATCCAACAGTGAGCACAAGCAAGGGCGTTGCAATGGGGCAGCATACCGCCCCATAGATATTTCGCTGTTTATGCATATAAGTGACATAAAGCAAAATTTGCCAAATGTAGCTTTGCCATGTACTTACTTGTTCCATGCTCTTGTGGGTATTTGAATTCTCTAAGCTTATTTAGATAGATAGATGTTTATTTGGTATATCGATGTACAAAATAGGTTCGTTACCGCACATTTTACAACACAGAGATTCGATAGATACATATCTTTCAGCTGAAACATTATTTTTAAAGTCGAAAGTTGTTTATATTAAAAATTTAAATCTGAAGGAAAATACCAGAAAAAAACTAAGCTT
The DNA here is from genome assembly GCA_905220385.1 of Xylota sylvarum. Taxonomy (NCBI): domain Eukaryota; kingdom Metazoa; phylum Arthropoda; class Insecta; order Diptera; family Syrphidae; genus Xylota; species Xylota sylvarum. Next base: position 60,809,266 of record LR999957.1, on the reverse strand, counting down.
ATTTATGTTAGGTGGGACATAAGACCCAACATTTTTTGATGGGACTTATGTCCCGATGCGGTGGGACATAAGTCCCTAATTCGATTTGGGAATTATGTCCCGATGGAGTGAGACATAAGTGCCGAAAAAAAAGTTTAGGACTTATGTCCCGGGGACTTATGTCCCTGCGCCAACGAAAAATGGCTTTATCTACAACTTGTGTTAATCGTACGTGAAAAAGTTGTTTAACATAATTTGTAGGATTGGGTATGAAAATGGTCGCTCGGTTGTTGTGGCAAAAAAAATGAGCCCAGATAACCCTGAATTTTTTTTTTTTTGCTTTTTAGTTTGTGTGGTATTAGATATGCCAAATAAGTCAAAATAACAGATTCATGTAGTGAAAAACTTTTATTTCGTATCTGGAGATCTTGGAAAAGACCATCCTTCCAGAAGGATTATAGCAAAATGTAATATAAAAAATAACAGTCTTATTAATTTTTTGTATGGTAAGGTATAAAACAGTCAACGTGTAATGTTACTTTACATTTTACACAAGTTGTTGTTGCGTTTTTATTGCACAGTTTGCAAATAATTTGTTGCTTTTTTCCCGTGTGTTCTTGTGCAGGTAAGCATGAATAGATGGTAGATAAGATGGTCAACATCGTCAAATCTCGTTTCTACTTCGTCCATCTTGCTAGTCCTTTCACTAAAAGGATAGCGATGAAAATCAGCATTTCGTTTTCAGAACAGTTCAGAACTAGATTTTGGTTTGCAGCATACTGATTTGTGTTTTTCGCCAACAAATTTAGGGCCTCGACATCAAACAACATAAAAAGTATTCGAGTGGTGATTTTCCTGGCTCTGAATTGCAGGACAGGATAGCAGAAAACTCTCCCATGGTTTGAAGTAGCTCACTTTGTGTCCAATTGAAAGACCTTGCGGCAGTCTTTTTTGTTCCCAACTTTCTTCGTTTTTTACCTTCTGGTGGTGCAGGAGATACCTGTTGTTCGAGACGAGAACGTTTGATATATTGACTGCAGCAAGGGTCTGTATTTGAAGACGTATCTGCTTCTGGTATTTCCTTGTTGTCCGGATTGGTGAGTCTTCGTCCGTCAAATCCTCATTTGCATTAGTAGGAGGTAAAACTGTCACATCCAATCCATTTTGAGGTATTTCATCTTTATGAGCTTCGAGAATATCATCGCTTTTTGAGCGATAATTTTTTTTCTAAAAAAAAAAAGGAATTGTGTTGTCTCACAGTCCTTCTAGAAGGTTATCAAAGTTTGGTGCTCTACAGTATGCGATAATAATATGTTATCGTTGGAAATTAGGTACACTGGTAAAGATCAACTTATTTCAAGTATATTTTCATGAATGATAAATTTGGGGGTTTGAGCGTTTTTCTTTTTTCTTTTATGTGTATGCTCGGGTAGCACCTAAATATCGAGGCTACCGAACAGGTTTTCCGGAAGCACGTAGCCCAAGAGGGCCATTATAATCTTTTTTTATGTAGATCTCTTTAGATTATGTTATAACGGGAAAGAGAACAAAGAAAAATAATGCACTTGCTGCAACGTAGTCGGATTTTTTTTTCTTTTCCGCACACCCTATTTCAACCTGGCGACGTCCAGTGTTGTAACTGTTACTGCGCATCAATTGTGCTTATTTTACCTCCTAGTGGTAGCCATCGGGTACTGGTTGGTGTCCATCCGGACCTGACTTGCTGAACTTATAAGCGCGAGTGTTGAACAAGAGAAAATAGCAGCACTATAAATACGACAGCGGACGAACTCTCTCGATGGAGTCAACGGTAGCGTCACAGCTTCAAACGGAAGCATAACACTTTATCTGGGCTACTTCCACATATTCGGAGTTCAGGCCGATAAAGATTTCCAAGAATAAGTCATGTTTTTGAAAAAGAGATGGTGGCGGATGATCCCTTACTGGGCCAACAGCAGCGTTCACACCCCCGAAGCTGGTTACTGACATTGGTTTAAAACCGGCCCATCGTCCTAGAGGTTTCCAAAAATGGGGTCGCCGGGGTAACTTCCTTAATACGTAAAACAACATAAGTTATGAGAGAGACACAAGCCTCGGATTATAGATCCCCTCATTTAATACCACGACCCGGAACGTCCACAACCTACGACTTAAGAGTATGCACCTGGAACGTACGTACACTGCACACTCCTGGTGCTATTCAAAAACTTGAATCTGTCCTCACGTGGTACACGGAGATACGATGGATATGATCAAGTATGCAAAAACGAAAAAATTGCGACATTTATTACAGTTGTCACAAAAGACTGCACATGTTAGGATGCGGATTCGTCGTGGGAAATCGGCTTCGCTCACTGATAATTGACTTTAAACCGATCAGCGATCGCCTGGCTGTAATCCGTATCAAGGCAACATTCCAAAATATCAGCATAAAATGTGCACATGCCCCTACCGATGAAGCTGAAAACTCTATCAAGGAGGAGTTTTATGACCTCTTGGAAGGAGCCTACGGAGCCTGTCCGGAGTATAATGCATACTCGGAGATTTCAATGTCAAAATCGGTAAGGAAAACATCTTCGGCGGATTAGTTGGAAAGCACAGCCTCCACGACACGACAACAGACAACGGCTTCCGGCTAATCGATTTTGCAGTAGCTCGTAATACGGTGATAAGTAGCACAAGGTTTCCAAGACTAAGAATCCACACAGCAACCTGGCGCTCTCCAAATCGACCACGTGCTAATAGATGCGAGGCACGCATCCAACATTCTGAATGAGCAAACTTTCAGAGGGTCAAACGTCGACTCTGACCATTTTCTTGTTGCAGCTAAGTTCAGAGCTCGACTATCCAATGAGAAGAAGCTGCAAACCGCCCAGAAAAAGAAATTCAGAGAGCCTACAGATAGCGCCTGAGCGAGAGACTCTCCGCTGTGCATTCACCATCCACAAACGCCAACAATCTGTGAAACCAGTATCGCGACATCATCAAAGGGGTAGCAGAGACCACCATAGGCTACCAGCCAGCACCCAAAAAGAGCCCTTGGTATGATGGTGAATGCGTGCGTCGGAAAAATGTAACAGAAAATGCATACATGCAAGCGTTGCAGCGTAAAACAAGGGCAGCGAGAGAAGAGTATCGAGCCAGAAGAAGGGAGGAGTAGAAGATTCTGCGTAAGAAGAAAAGGGCCCACGCAGTCTCCCACCTCAAGGATATCGAAGTGTCTCGCGATAGGAACAACATCCGGATGTTTTTTAGGACAGTGTTTAGAAACCTAGTCCTAGAAAAGGAAACCTAGTCACCGAAGCACAGGGAATAGTAGATGTGTTTAAGCAGCACTTCCACCAGCTACTTAATGGGCATCAGGTAGAGAGAAAGGGAACCCGCATCCAGTCAATGAAGAATCCATCCCCCCCTCTCAGTTTTGAAGAGGTCGACTCAGCTATCAAAAAGCTGAAGAACAACAAGGCCGCCGGCCCTGATGGTTTACCACCAGAGCTTTTCAAACATGGTGGTGATGCTTTGGTAGGGTGCATGCACCAAATCATCAACCAAGTATGGGTGGATGAAGTCATGCCCGATGACTGGACTATCAGTTCTATATGCCCCATCTTCAAGAAAGGAGATCCTATGTCTTATAAGAACTACCGAGGCATATCCCTGCTTAATGTCGCATATAAGATCCTATCCAACGTACTGTGTAAACGTCTGAAGTCTTTCTGCAGCACACTAATCGGCACGTACCAGTGTGGCATCCGGCCCGGCAGATCGGCGATCGACTAAATTTTCCCACTAAGGCAAATTCTGGAAAAGACCAACAAATTTCATTTCATTCAATTTATAGCATTTATCGTCTTGAGCTCTACAAGGCGATGGCAGAATTCGGGATCCCGGCTAAACTGATCCAGCTGTGCCGCGTGACGCTGAAAAACACGCGGTGCAACGTGCAACTCGGAAACAGTTCCTCCGAACTATTCCAAACATGCACCGGATTTCGGCAAGGAGATGCGCTATCATGTGACTTCTTCAATCTTGTGCTGGAACAGATAGTCTTTAACAAATCTGTCCAGTTGCTGGGATACGCAGACGACATCGACATCATCGGTCGCTCCCAGCACGCCGTGTTAGAGACTTTTACGGCCATTGAAGAACAGGCGAAACGAGTTGGCCTTGAAGTGAATGAGGACAAAACCAAGTACATGTTGTCAACAAACAAAAAAGCATCTGTCCACCGCCTTAGACAAAACGTCACTGTTGGCAACAGTAACTTCGAAGTGGTTAAGGAGTTTACCTATCTCGGAGTAAATATCAACTCCACGAATGACACCTTAGTGGAGATTCGACGAAGTATTATCCTAGGAATCCGCTGTTACTTCGGTTTGGCGAAACAAATGGGGTCAAAACTCCTAACTCGGAAGACGAAATGTATGCTCTACTAAACTTTGATCCTGCCAGTTCTGCTGTGTGGAGCCGAGTGTTGGACAATAAGCAGGAAAGCAGAGCAAATATTGAACACTTTCGAGAGAAAAATTCTTCGTTGGATATTCAGTCCCGTATGTGAGGAGGGCGAATGAAGAAGAAAATACAACCGTGAACTCTATGAGCTGTACCAAGATGTAGATGTAGTCCGAAAAGCCACAACACGTCGACTATACTGGCTCAGCCACATCGAGCGAATGGACAATAATGCTCCAGCAAAGAGGATCTTCGAATCACAGACCCCAGGTTTGAGACGACAAGGAAGACCGACCCTCCGTTTTAAGGATCAAGCTGGTACCGTGTTGCTTGTCGTCGTGGGTGCACGCGCTTTTCAACCCGCAGCCCATCTCTCAATTCATCAACAATAAATAACAAACAAACAGAGCATTCCACACAAAAAAAAAAAAATAACAAAATAACCCGGACAACCCCACCGAAGAACAATAAATTAAAAAAAAACAATAGACTAGATCGCGCGCGCCTAACAAACATGCAGTGTAGTGCAGTGCTAAAAAAAAAAGAAAAACAGTGCCGGGTCATCCATCTCTCCCACCCCACTCACTCGCTGTTGTGCTTTCCAATCACCGCAACTGTCGCATGTCCTATACATTCTTACAGTTGCGTTGATTGAGAGAGCGTATAGCGGACCACAGCTGACTGTCGTTTGGGCATAACACCTGCGACAGTTTGTTGTGGAAAACTATTATTAGGATCTACACTTCGCGGCTTCGCTTAGTTTCGTCAGAGTTGTGTCTTTTTGTGTTTTTATATTTTAATGATGAGGGATTTTAGGGTGGAAATTTTGAACATACGTGGGCTTCAAACAAATTTCTTCCATGGTACGCCCACACTCAATCCCATAAACCAGCTGTTCTGGCACTTAGCGAAACACAGGTAGTAAAAGAATCTTCTGATTTGCAACTACCTGGATATAGCTTAGTGCCATTATTCTTTCCACACCGCGGCCTCGCCATTTTCATCCGTAGTGATATTGCTTACCAAATTCCAACACAGTATGGCCACTGTTCCAATCCGGAATTCAACTTCAAATGGCTAAAATCCACCGTCCGTAAGAAAATCATTCACTACTGCTTTATTTACAGAAGCCCTAGTGCTGACAGCAACTCAACTTTTAACGAGTTCGATGCGCTGTCAGATTCCATCACTCGAATTGTCTCCCTGTATCCTCATACTGAAATCGTTATTGCTGGCGATTTTAATATACACAATTCGGATTGACTTCGACACTCTGGCCAGACAGCACCCGAGCTTTTCGCTGAGGTAAACAACTTGACCCAGCTTGTAAATGAGCCGACATGTATACCTGACATTGCAAGTCATTCCGCCAACACCCTTGACTTGTTTCTTACTTCGCACCCTGATAAATACACCATTGATGTACTAGCGCCCCTAGGCCGGTCTGACCATAACCTCATATGAGCTAAATTCTCGCTTAGAGAATGCTTAGAGAACAACCAGGGAACAACCGCGATACAATCAACATCTATCAGCGAATTGTTATCGGTCCATCAATAGGGTGTGCTTACTTACTTTACTTAACGGGCTCCCGACCCGTGAAGAGTCTCTGCCTGAGACACGGCAGCCTTCCACTCTCTTGGATCCCGGGCACGCTGCTTCCAGTTGTCTAGATCAAGCGCTTAGCATCCGCGATCGCTTTTTCTTGAGGTCGCCAAGAATGCTGCAAAATGACTAGGATTCCTTAAGAGGTGCAAGAAATACTTCACCCCGTCTGATCTGGCCTCAATTTATAAGGCATTCATCCGCCCATATCTGGTCTGGTGCACCCAAGACCGTTCTGCACATTCTAGACAGGGTCCAAAATCGCGCGTTAAGACTTATAGGTATATAGAGACATTGTAAGCTCCATAGTCTCACTAGAACATCAAAGAAATGTATCATGTCTCTCCCTGTTTTATCGCTTTTTTCATAAAAAATGCTCCAGTGAAATAGCCAGCTGCATTCCTCCCCTTCAAGATTCCACCCGCAATACGCGCCACGTAATGAATGCACATCAGTTCACCCTCAAGCCCAATTTCGGACATACTGTCAGATACAGAGATTCGTTTATAAGCCGAACGACACGTATGTGGAATGAATTTCCAAGCTCTGTATTTCCTCATCATTACAACCTTAAAACATTTAAAGCCAACGTGCACCGGTACCTCCTCTGTTCCTCTTCCCCCTTTTCATAAACGCCCGCGCCCTGAATTCAGTATAAGAGTATTCATATCCCCTTTGGTGCGCGCAGATTATAAAAAAAAAAAAGCGATCGCGGATGCTAAGCGCTTGATCTAGACAACTGGAAGCAGCGTGCCCGGGATCCAAGAGAGTGGAAGGCTGCCGTGTCTCAGGCAGAGACTCTTCACGGGTCGGGAGCCCGTTAAGTAAAGTAAGTAAGCACACCCTATTGATGGACCGATAACAACTCGCTGATAGATGTTGATTGTATCGCGGTTGTTCCCTGGTTGTTCTCTAAGCTTTGTACATACGTGTATATTCTCCGGTTCTAACTCTGAGTTCGAACTTTTCGAAAAGGCAGAGGCCTCTTAATTAATGTTTCATAGATCAGGCCATTAAGTAGGACAACCAAATTTTGAATGCTTTCTGCACATAAATACACAAAGTGTTTTGCGTCAATTATTAAAAATGCCCCAACATAAATCCAAAAAAGTTTTTTTATTCTATTTCATATTAAGCTTCAACATATGTATTTGTATTTATAACTTAAAAGTGGGTAGACCATTATATTTCAAATTCAGCCTTACGAGGACATTTTGATCTTGTGTGGCCTTCCTGGCGACAAATTCCACATTTTCTCTTCTTCGTGTCATTCAGATTGGCTAGTAACCTTTCGCTCGAACTCGGTCCTACAACATGATATTTAGTGCAAAGAACAATTATGTAAAAGGAAAGTATTACTACTTATTGGTGCAAAGTTAGAGGTCATCACATTACGAGTTCCCCAAGAAGCTAAAATAAAATTTCAGTGATATTTATCTTCAGAATAACGCAACAATTTACTTTTATTATCTACACTGTTGTCATCATCACCCCATTTGAAAAATCGGCAGGACTTATTTCGATCTCCACAAACATGAAATGATCGACCTTGGTTTGGTCCATCTTTCCGAACAATTAGACTTAATTGTGATTTTTATATTAATTTATTTCATAACATATTCTAATAATGTAATATACCTGATTGCTGGAATTTGACAATTACACTTAATAACATCAATACTAGGTAGAGTATTGACAGGTGCTGTATTTTCATCCGCCCACTGGAAAAATTTGCAAGCGTTTGGTTGCGCGCAGGCATAAAACGATCTTCCTTTGTTAGGTCCTTCCTTTTTTACAGTCAATCTATAAAAAAATTACATATGTAAGTAAAAAAAAAGGTTAAAGTCATTAGAAATGACTCACTCTTTTGCCAACTGATGACATCCAGTACACTTCACTTCTGTACTATTCTCACGTTGTGGTACTAGCTGCGTCTTCCATTGATGCGTTGTGCTTGGTTCATTTACAGGATCTATCCGAATGTTGTTGCCTTGTGTTGCAGAAGATCCCCATTGATATGGCTCTTCAGATTCTCTTACTGATGCTGTTGTTGAACTCACTTGTGATCTCACCGATCCATATGCGTAACCCTCTGTTGACTGGGCCATTGAAATTTTATTAATATATCTTTCCTCGTTTTGTGCACCCCAACTATTTATTTCCGCTGGTGTTACCCGGCTACGCTTTGGTACTGGAGTACTTGGCGCAGTATTACTTCTTCCGGCAGTACCCCAACTGTATTCTTCGAAATCGTCATTCATAAGTAATGATCCCAAGTCATCGCTTAGATTATACGATGCCATCGCAGATGGTGATTGTTGAGCTACTGAATCAATATCTGCGTTTAAAAATATATCATCAAACCCATCGTTGGAGTCGAAAAAATTATCTTCGACTTCAACTTGGTTATTAAATTCTCTTACTGTTGTTTCGTGAGAATTAGTTGTAAACTTTCGTGTGCTTGTTTGTTGAGTTTGACTTCCTCCTGCCTTGGGAGGATTTTTCGTTGATTTTTTAGGTTTTTTTTTATTATTTGCTAAACCATTAGCTCTTTCAAGAGAGCTGGAATTGGTGTCTAAACTGGAATTACTTGGAACTTCATCTATTCTTCGTGTACCGCTTCTTTGAGTTTGACAATTTATATTACGCGTTGTACTATGGGTAGTGTTTGGTACCGCATCACTTACAATTGCTCCAACTCGTTTAACCAGATCAATGTTTATATTGAAAGTTTCCCGAAATTTACTATCACAACGTAAACATGTGCTGTACCAGCTTTCAGGTACATCGAACAAACTACGATAATATGCTCCACTCAATTTCACCTTCAACATTTTCGATTCTGCTCCACAACGTATGCAATTTTCTTCGCTGGGGCATATTTCTTTTAACTCATCCGAAAGCCAGACCACATTTTTACAATCTGGAAAGTTTAAACAACCGATGAAATAGCCTGAGGACTCTTTCTTTTTCCTCAGAGCCATTGAAGAATCAGCGCATTTGGGACACTTAAACAGTTCTTGTATTTGGTATTCGCCCTCATTGTATGGACCATCCATGCTATTTACCCGAGGAGTTTCATTTATTCTGTAAAAATATCAAAAGTCAAAATTTTGTAAAAAACACTTCTAAATATGTAAATGCTAAAAAATTAAGTATAAATATATAAATCAATTTTAATATATGACCTTAGTGCCATTTTTTCGTCCATTGCCGCTATTTTTTCCGTTATTACCTTGTAGGCTTCTTTATACTTTTTTATTTGTTCTCGAAGCACTACTTTTGGATCCTTTTCACCAAGGCAAATTTTTTTCAAATCCTCCTCGAATTCGGCTCGGAGAACGGGTTTGGCAAGAACTAACTCCATTGCATCGTAGCCTTCATATAGACCCATACCAATAACCCCTGGCACAAGAAAACCCCGATCAGATTCACCAATATATCCTGATTAAAAAATGTATTTATAAATATTAATACGGTGAGAAACTTTTTTAAAATAAGAACCTCTTTCTTTGATGGTGTTAATATGCTCGGCATGAGTGGCGTCTGTACCAATCCCATGCTTCTCCATTAGACCAATTAAATCAGCTTCAGTTAGTAAAGGCGGTGCAGTTGTGGCTCCTTCTTGCATTGAAATGTCAGTTGGATCAAAAATTTGTCCTGTTAGGAAACAAAGAGAAATCATTAAAAGAGATATTAAACTCTCGTCCGCCTTTTCCTCCAACAAGTGGTTGTATAAATTGTTTTTATTGTAATTCACGTCCATTTGCATTCCCTGAACATTTGTGTGAGGCAGAACTCATCCCTTCATAAGCCATAGTAAAACCATTTCCATACTATGTATCGACTACTAGCATCCAATTTCTGCGAATATATGCGAGCACAAGCATTCTCACCTTTTCCTCTCACTACCAATTCCTACTTTACACCTCCACGTTGGTGGCTAGTACCTCGACTGGAGATTGGGTTACCAACCCTTTTGGGATGTTTTTGGTGGTAGCAGACGAGAGGAAGGCGTTTTCACGATAGGGCACTTCCTCTTGATCCGGACGGCAGCGGACGAATTATCTAGATAGAATCAACGGTGGCGTCCACAGTTCCAGGTAGGACGATCTACATATCTAGTGCCATCCCTATAAGAGCTGCTTCGACATATTCGAATCCCAGGTCTATAGGGATCATTACTGTGCCAGGGTTCTGGAATAGAGTTGGTGGCGGATGAACCCTTAATGAGCCAATGGCAGCGCTCCTATCCCCGAAGTGGGTTACTGACTCCGGAAAATCTGGACCCTAGCAACTGAAACACGTACAATGACCTTTGGATTTGCACGTAAAATGTTCGTCACCTGTGACATCTATTACGGTGATTGCTATAGAGAGCAGAATCTGCGCTTATTGGGATGTGGATTTGTCAAGTGGTAGACTTAGGTAAAAAGTCTTGCGGTTTCGATACGTGAGCCTAATATGACGCTAAAATCATATTGGGTGATTTTAACTCCAAGATAGAAAAGGAGGACATCTTTGGTAGGATGATTGGCATGATTGGATGATGATAGCGTTCACGACACTACGTCCGAAAATATTGTCTTCGCTGCGGTGCGGTATTTCTGATGGTCTCCAGTTTCAAATTCAAAAAGACCGTTTGTTTGTAAATCTTTGGACTGAGGAGGCAATTGAGTGTAAGGCCCTATCCTGAACAACTAGGAAGAATCTGTAAAAAGACCTTGATCATACCAGTCCGGCTTTATGGCGTTGAAGCTTGAACTCTATCTAAAGCGGATGAAGTTATCCTTGGTCGCTTCGAGAGAAAGATTCTTCTTAAAATTTTCGGTTCTGTTTGCGTTGACGGGCCGTGGAAGAGGAAATTCACCGACGAACTGTAGAGCGACATCGACCTAGTCAAAAAATTGGGCATCAGTCGTCTAAAATGGCTAGGACATGTAGAGCGGATGGACACAAATGCTCCGGCCCACAGAGTCTTCGAATTCAACCCGCAGGGACAACGCAGTAGAAAACGACTACGCCTTAGGTGGCCCGCACAAGTAGAAGGGGACCTAAACAAACTTGGAGTGCGCAACTGGAGACAGTTAGCTAAAGATCGGGGTAACTCATCTCGAACTGTAGCGCCACCTAAGGGTGGAAAAACACCGGATCAGACAAAACGTTTTATTGTGATTTACCAGACAACAACGCATTGATTCTTATGACCTAACACACCAAACAAACGAAACAAAAAGACATGTGTGGAAATAAAACATGTCTATGACGAGACATTCCGTGTGCACAAAGCCTTAAGGAATAAGGAATTGAAGAGAAATACATTTGCATAACCAAAACCTATACCGCAACAGCACTAAAATTATAAATTTAAGTTCAAAATAGATTAGATTATCAGTGCCAATCTGGCAAACGCCGCGTAAAGACGTGTGATAGCTATAGAGCGAAATTAATTTGTTTACATTCGAAGTGTGAAATCACCGCCGCGCACCCAGCTTTGTGTAAAAATAATATCTCTTTACTTCTTTATCTTTTGTTAAATTAAAAAGTGTATTTCCTCTCTTAATATCAAATATGAAAGGCGGTACGGATCCCCCTAATCAAAACCGGTTCAAAGACCTCAAGCCCGAGGTCTTGTTAAACCGGAATATAAAAGGCAAACGTAAATGTACTGACGAAGCTTTTCTAATCTTACCACCAATAATTACAAATGATGATAATATCCCAGGCTACCTTGTAATATCATGCTTGGAAAAGACAGGGGAAAATAAACGGCCTCTTTCTTCCTTCAACCCATTCCAAATTAATTGTGGTCTGGACTATATATCCAATATATGTATATCCATATATATCCAAAAATATTTTAGAGGCTAAGGCCATGCGGTCGGGCGACCTTTTGATCAAAGTCTCCAACCTGGTCACAGTGGATAAGTTCTTAAAGGCTATACTTGTAGATTCAATTCCAGTGAAAGTGACCTCTCACATCGGACTGAATTCTGTCCAGGGCCGAATTAACTCTAGGCATATAGTCGAGATTCCCGAAGAAGAACTTTTAAATGAATTAAGGAAATACAAAGTAATGGAAGTCAGAAAAATAATGAAAAAAGAAAACAATGCATTAGTCCCCCCGGGTGCGGCAATCATTACTTTCGGTCTGATTCGTCGACCAAAAGACATCAAAATAGGATGGGTCAGTTGCATAGTAAATGAATACATCCCCAACCCCATGAGATGTGTCACCTGTCAGAAACTGAGGCACACTAAAAACCGGTGTACTAACTCTGTGCTTTGTAAAGAATGCTGCCTACCTCCACCACATGACAAACGCACTCGTATCTACTGTATTAACTGCAAAGAAGAAAACCATACATCCTACGACCCTGCTTGTCCAACATTCATAAGATACAAATCGGTAAACAAAATTAAAGCGGATCGTCCCTGTACCGTCAGAGAAGCCTGGAAAAATTATAATGATAACCCTATCCTTCACCAACTGCCAACCCATAAATATCGCCAAGGAGCAAACACCACCATGGCGGAATTAATAAAAAAAAATCGCATTTTAGCCAAAAAGAACGCCAGGAACCAAGCTGCTCCGCATCCCTCTCAATATCAACCAACACTCTCAATATCAACCCCAACCCCACCACCAAAACCACAACACACTGCTACAATACAAAATAACCCCAAAACAGCTTCTAATACAACCGCTGAAAGAAAGATAAAACAATCGGATCACCAAAATTATAATACCATGACTTTCCAAGAGCAAACTGCAAATGCCGGTGAAACTACTTCATTTGAAACCACCTTGCCCAAGGCCACAATAAAAGAAAGCTTAAACAAAAATAATAAAACAAAATCAACATCAGTCGAACAAGCCTCCAACTATGATAATGAAGAAATGGATCTCGATCCAAAATTTATCTGATACCCAAAGCACACTACCAAATATCTCACCCTTAAGAATACAAAAAATAATTGGAACTAATAACACAACAAACATTCGAAAAGAAACCCTTCATAATAAACAATAATGCCCCTATTAAGTAAAAATGTTCTCATCCTCCAATGGAATCTGCAAGGATTCTGCAATAATAAACATGCACTCGAAATATTAATAGCTAAACATAACCCAGACATTAGTATTAAAAGAAACCCACATTATAGCAAAAAACCAGAAATATTTTTAAATTAAGAACTATAAATCTTTTCACTATAACAAGGATTACCAATATGCCAAATCAGGCATAGGTGTCTTAGTAAAGAATAACATCCCAATATCGTCTCACAATACATCCTCTAATCGTTTACTTCATCAGACATTGCAAATTCCAATGGAATCTATTACGTTAACAAATATTTACAGAGAAAAGGATGTTATAATTACCCCTGATCTTCTGGAAGACATCCCACGATGCAACAACTCGCACCACCTCATAATGGGAGATTTCAATGCAGTGAACACAATATGGGGATTACAAACCACAAACTCCGCCGGCTTAAAATTCGAATAATTTGCTAACGAACGAGGTCTAATTGTTATTAACGACGGGTCGCTTACTTTCTTCTCCACCAGAAACACTTTTACAGCTATTGATGTGACTTTAGCATCTGCTGACTTGGCCCCGCACCTTCACTGGGAAGTTACACCTTATGGGGAAAGAATAAAAAAAATCATCAGAGCAGCAGCCGCCAGAAGCATACCAATCACTAAAAATAAGCGTACAAAATCGAATCCTATTTGGTTTACTCAAGACTAAACTGGTAAAAGAGAAAGAATTGGCTTGGATCAAAGTACGTCAAAGCCCTACTAGGATGAACTGTATATCATACAAACAACTATGTGCAAAAGTTCGAAGAACATTCATTCAGGCAAAAAGACTAGCGTGGAAAAATTTTGTGAATACAATGGACCCATCGATTGACTCTAGGACATTGTGGTCAAGAATAAAGTCCCTTCGATCTAACAAACCTAACCGTACTTTCCCTTATCTGATTTTCAACAACAACTTACTAAATGACCCAGAAACTATGGCTAACCTTTTCGCAGAAAAATGGAAAAACTACAGCGCCGACCATTCTTACCCCATGAGAGTAATCCAGGACAAGCTCAACTTCAGTATTGATGACCTCCCTACCATTGATAACCATCCGCACAGCTTGACGGAAAAAATAACATTAGCAGAGACTTCAATCGGCAAAAGGAACAACACCAGGCGAAGACAAAATATCATACAAAATGGTGAAATCTTGCTCTAATACGTTGAAGGTAAGAATTTGCGCTTTATTTAATAACATCTCAGCATAGATCACTTCCCATATGACTGGAAACGTGGACGATTAAAACCGATCCCCAAGAAAACTCGAAGCTTTCACTCAGTTGACGAATACCGTCCCATCTCTCTCTTTCCTGTCCTCTCAAAGATTTTTGAAAAAATCATTGCAAAACGAATAGTTTGGTATATAGAGGAGAAAATAAGCTCGGGTCAACATTCCGGAAAACAAGATAGTTGACAATCTGGCCGCATCTAAGCACAGTGTATTGCTTTCAGCAGACCTTGAAAAAGCATTTGACCGAGTGAATGCAACTAGTCTCATACGACAGCTTCATCTCTGGGGGATCCCAACAGCCATTTTAAAAGTTGTTTGGTCTTTTCTGTCTGGAAGAAGCTTCCGGGTCAAAATAGATGGGCACAACTCAATACCAGTTCGGTCCGAAAACGGAATTCCACAAGGCTCGCCGCTCTCTGTGATAGCCTATAATACTTACATTGACTCTCTCATAGTAGAACTAATGCAAACAACCTACAATCTTGACTTTGTTGGGATTATGCAGACAATATACATATATATTTTAACATTGGGCGATCATAGGGAAGTCGAGCAAAGCCTATTAACAGCTAATGCAGCCATTTCTGTTTGGGCTTCGGAAAGAGGAGCAGTAGTACCATCATCGAAAATAGAAGCTCTGCGTTTATGCAGGAAACATCATTGTAGTGCAAACCAAATTTTTATTCGAGAAGAAACAATTCCACTTCAAAGAGAGCTTACGATTCTAGAAGTTACATTTACACAAAACCTGAAATGGAACATACAAATAAAAAATATCATTAACAGACTAAAACTACGAAACAATGCCCTAAAAATGATTTGCTCACGGAAAAAGGGACCTCATTTGGAAACAGCACTACGGATAACGAAAACTCTAGTTGAAGGAACACTGCAACATGGCCTAACAACATATATGTGGACAACAGGGAAAAACACCAAAAGTACTGATGCTGCCATCAACGAATGCTATTGCAAAATAGAGCAATCAATCTGGGATCAAAAGCACTGGCAGATATACGACATCCGTTACATTCACAAATAAAAGATACTATCACAGGTCAGAAACCCAAGCCAAAACTCACATCGGCACTGGGATGCATACCTCACATCGTATCCGCCTTGGAAAAGAAACTCCCTCCGAATCGACATTAGTCTTTCAAGGTATAAAAAAGAATCAACACCAAATGACATCCTCCACAAACTGCATAAAGCAATGATAAACTCCATCAAACCAGAAAGAATAATGTACACAGATGGATCGTGCAGAGAAGTTAACCGCTCGTTATCAGTTATAGAATGGATACCCACGGGACAATCAATGACCCTTCACCAAGGACTTCTCCCAAATGAAGCAGGCAACTATATTGCTAAACTAACAGGTATTAAAAAAGCTCTCAGCCTGGCACACAGATGGTCAGGAAAAACTCTGATCTGTACAGACAACCTCGGCATTGCTATGGGACTCAAGAATATGTGCAACAAATGCCCGTCCTTGGACTCCATCAGAAACAACCTCAACAATACCAACACCATTCTGGCCTGGATACCTGGGTACACCGGAATACCAGGAAATGAAGCCGCAGATTTAGCAGCCAAAGAAGCCCAAAATCTACCTTTAATAACGGAGATACCTAATTTTTTCCAGCTCACACGACAAAATTGCCTGGTAAAACAAAAGGCACATTTAGATGAACTATGGAAAAACAGTGGAACATTCCTCCGAACCTATCAACCTGCAAACACTCACACGCAGTACAACAACCAGTTCACAAGGGATGAGTGCATCAAACTATTTCGCATCAGAGTTGGAAAAACTCTATTTAACAGCAAACACCTATTCAACCGACAAGCCCAAGAAGAGTGTGAATAGTGCAGAACGGCGCTTTCAGTGCAGCATATATTGGTGGATTGCCCGAAGTCCAGACTAATATTTAGAAGACCCAACGGAAATCCCACAAAGACTGGCAGAACTCCTGAACCCAGAAAATTTGCAGTCCATTCACAACATTAAAATTGCAACATCTCCACACAACAAATTTGATGAAATTTAATCCTTGTTTATTTTTATATAAATTCATAACGTCGTGAAATTGTAATACTTTTAACTACTCTTTTTTCACAAACCACCAGTAAATACATATGTGACAAAGACGGCATTATATGGCCTTCCCTAAATAGAGTTTAGAAATTTATTTTGTAAACTTCTTTTTCAATAAATAAATAAATAAATAAATAGATTAGATTATATTAAAAACAGCAGCACATGATCCATGGCACATAAAGCACAATTGACAGAGGACTAAATATTTTTAAAATTTCTAAAAAAAAAATTATTGATAATAATAATGATCGAGGACGATTGATTTTTTTGAAATAGAAAGAAAGAAGGACCCCACCGAAATGACTTTGATTTTTTCTGTGAAGAAAATGCTTTTTCATACTTCAGCGTTATAGTTAATAATAGTTCAATTCCGCGGCGCAAATTTTATGAAACATAATTACTTATCTACTGTTAAAAATGTGTATTAACTTATTTTTCTTTCTCCTCCGACATTTTTACTTGCACCTATACCTATAGGGCAAGTATTGGTTTCGTGAAAAATTTCGAACTCGAGATCTTAATCAAATTTGACATTACTATGATGGAGAAATCCAAAAAAGTGTGTCCGCCAATTCCGTCTGCCTGTCGGTCTGTCTGTTTGTATATTTAACTGCATCCTAAATGGCTGGACGGATTTGCTTCAAACTTCATATCTGGGGTCTGTGGAATGATCACTAGAAGCGAAATTGGAATTTTCATTTTAACCTCAAAATTAAGGGTACTTTACTTAAGACCGATTTCACTAAAAATGCATTTTCTCGAAAACGGCTCTAACGAGTTAGTTTGGGCATATGCTATTAGATGGCATACAACGTTTTACGGGAAAAATGCGTATTACGGTAATTTTACAAATTGGATGTTCCTCGCCTATTTCTTCAACGTTTGGGCTTAAAAGCAATATCTGAGGTGGATATTATAAATGTAAAATTATGATCCAAGTTTTGGAACTGCCACGACTACTTTTAAAAAAATTTTACTTTTCCAAAATTTTTACTAGAAATCGAAAAAAATTGTTAAAACATAATTCATATGCTTTGAAAATCTGCCCACTTTAGGATGGCGTTTTTACAAAAAAAAACTTGAATTTCAGTGCTTATAAGATTATAAACTTATAGCATTAAGGTGCAAGTACGTACGACCCAGTCGTGCACTTTATTTTCATTACTTGTTGCCTGCCGAATCAACAACGCATCAACCTCTTCGGTGATGTTTTTTTTTTTTGTTATGTTTGTGCGTCAGTTTATACTCAACTTTGAAATAATGAACTCATGACGTTGAGTGTGATGCCATTTGTTTGCATTAATTGAAATTTTACAAACCATCATGAGCATCATGATGATAGTGATGTGTTACTGAATTTACACTAAACCTACTATAGCGTACGAAGCTCTTGTTTGGTGGAAAGTCACAATTAGAAACACTATACAGGGTAAACTAGAGGTAGTAAAGAGAACGGATAGTGTTTCCATCACGGGTGCTCTACGCAACATCTTCTTCCACTGGACCTGTAAATAAAATTCCAAGCCACATTAAATGCGATCAGACTTACTAACATGGGTAGGCCCTATTCTCAATGGCCTAATAACCGGTAACTCATCTAGTGCAGACATCCTTCCTGTACCTACTGGATTTTGCAACGTCTTACAGAATAACTTACCTAAAAAGGACGAACGGCAAGGGATTGTTGGATGGATCTAAAACCCTATGCCGAATGAGTGCTGGTGTTTACTGTGCATAGTCAGAACTAAAAGTGTCTTTTAGATTACCGGACAATTGCCGGTTAACCTTCAAACCGTGCACATAACCGTATTTCGTCCAATAATGTAGACAAGCCACTAATATCAATAAGTATACTTATATTTAAAAAACCATTGACTATTAGCGCCGAATACAAAAAAATATCCCAATTAAGAGACGACTCAATTTTTATTTTAGTAAAAGATCCAAATATCGCAGAAAAGTTCATACGCTCGAAAAGTCTACAAAACCTGTGTCCGGTAACTATAAAACTCCATGCTAACCTCAACAACTGTAAAGAGGCTCTATATACTAGCAGTAAATCGACTATGTGCATTAAGAGTGAGTAGCGCGTTCCGCACAACCTCGGACTACGCAGCCTGTGTCATCGCAGGAATGGTACCCATAGATATACTCGCGGAAATACTGCAGAAAAAGTTCCTAGAGAGCAGACAGGACGGACGGCTAACTTACAATGAAGCGGACACAAGAGAAAGCAGCAGAAGTCTAACAGAGTGGCAGCAGCGCTGGAGCCTTTCATCTAAGGACCGTTGGACTTACCGCCTTATCCCGAGTATAGAGACTTGGATAAACCACATACATGGTGAAGTTAACTTCTACCTCACGCAACTGCTTACGGGGCATGGTTGTTTCCGAGCATATCTGTACAAATGTTAGAATGATGAGTCCCCCACTTGTCCATCGTGCGGTGACACCCCCGAAGACATGGAGCATGTATTCTTTCACTGCCCACGCTTCCAGATACAAAGAAAAGCATTACAAACAGTACTGGGAGAAATACCAACTCCGGAGAATTTAGTACATCACATGTTAAAATCGGAAAATAGGTGGAACGCAGTGAGCTCTTATGCCAAAGATATATGCCAAGAGTTGAAGAGGCTAGAGCAAGAAAGAAGGGAGAGCGAAGAAAACTCAAGAAGCAACAGAGTGGAAACGAGCGGGTACGCAGCTGTATACCAAAATGTACCTACGCAAACGCATAGACAGCGGACATACGCAAATACATGCGCCCACTACGCCACCCAAACATGTAACAAAAAAAAAAGAAATTAAAAAACTGCAAACGAAAATCCTTAAACAAATTTACCTCATCGTTAAATTCGAATTCCACCAATTTTTGGCATAACATCCGCTGCTTATCTGGAAACTATACATCACATTCTATCAGAGCTATTGAAACGCCTACAGGTCACACATCGACACCATCTGACGTTAGTAACCACTTTGCTTTTACATGGACAAATTTATCAAAAGATGACAACTTTCACGCCAATTTCTATGAAAATAAAAGAACTTTTTTTATACGTACATACGTATAGGATCGTAAACTGTTTTTCTCTCACAGTACAAGCAAGACGCATAGAAGAAAAAATCTATAAATTAGAGCTCCCAATCCCTATACATAGGTATAGCTGCAAGTAAAAAATATACATACTGAGTAAACACAATGATCTGGCTAAAACAAAAGATATTATGAAAGGTTATAGAAGATTTATTAGATTGGTCTCCCATCTCCGATGCTAAACTCTCAGCAAGAAAATGCAAAACTCTACACGTTTGCTGTAAGACTTTCTGTAAACTCAAATTTAGCTATATGATGGCTGGATGCTGTAGGAATAGGGTAGACACTGATTGGCGTCAACCTGGCGACGTCCACTGTTGTAACTGTTACTGCGCATCAATTGTGCTTATTTTACCTCCTAGTGGTAGCCATCGGGTACTGGTTGGTGTCCATCCGGACCCAACTTGCTGAACTTATAAGCGCGAGTGTTAAACAGGAGAAAATAGCAGCACTATAAATACGACAGCGGACGAACTCTCTCGATGGAGTCAACGGTGGCGTCAAAGCTTCAAACGGAAGCACAACACTTTATCTGGGCTACTTCGACATATTTGGAGCTCAGGCCGATAAAGATTTCCAAGAATAAGTCAGGTTTTTGGAAAAGAGATGGTGGCGGATGAGCCCTTATTGGGCCAACGGCAGCGCTCACATCCCCGAAGCGGGTAACTGACATCGGTTTAAAACCGGCCTCCTAGGGGTTTCAAAAAAATGAAACTGGCCCTCCAGGTTAGGGGTTGTGCCGTCGAGGTAACTTCCTTACCACGTAAAAAAAATATAGTTATGAGAGAGACACAAGCCTCGGATAATGGACCCCCTCATTTAATACCACGACCCGGAACGTACACGGACTATGATATAAGAGTATGCACCTGGAATGTACGTACACTGTACACTCCTGGTGCTATTCAAAAACTTGAATCTGTCCTCACGCGGTACAAGGCAGATATAACCGCGATCCAGGAGATACGATGGATAGGATCAGGTATGCAAAAACGGAAAATTGCGACATTTATTACAGCTGTCACAAAAGACTGCACATGTTAGGATGCGGATTCGTCGTGGGAAATCGGCTACGCTCAATGATAATTGACTTTAAGCCGATCAGCGATCGCCTGGCTGTGATCCGCATCAAGGCTACATTTCAAAACATCAGCATAATATGTGCACACGCCCCCTCAAGGAAGAGTTTTATGACCTCCTGGACGGAGCCTACGGAGCCTGTCCGGAGTATGATGTCAAAATCAGACTCGGGGACTTCAATGCCAAAATCGGTAAGGAAAACATCTTCGGCGGATTAGTTGGAAAGCACAGCCTCCACGAAACGACAACAGACAACGGCTTCCGGCTAATCGATTTTGCAGCAGCTCGTAATATAAGTAGTAAGGTAGTAAGGTTTCCAAGACTACGAATCCACACAGCAACCTGGCGCTCTCCAGATGGTCGAACCGCCAACCAAATCGACCACGTGCTAATAGATGCGAGGCACGCATCCAACATTCTGAATGTGCAAACGTTCAGAGGGGCAAACGTCGACTCTGACCATTTTCTTGTTGCAGCTAAGTTCAGAGCTCGACTATTAAATGAGAAGAAGCTGCAGGCCGCCCAGAAAAAGAAATTCAACGTTGGAAGCCTTATCACGTCTGGAGTAGCCAGAGCCTACAGGGAGCGCCTGAGTGAGAGACTCTCCGCTGTGCATTCACCATCCACAAACGCCAACAATCTGTGGAACCAGTATCGCGACATCATCAAAGGGGTAGCAGAGACCACCATAGGCTACCAGCCAGAACCCAAAAAGAGCCCTTAGTATGATGATGAATACGTGCGTCGGAAAAAGGTGACAGAAAATGCACACATGCAAGCGCTGCAGCGCAAAACAAGGGCAGCGAGAGAAGAGTATCGAACCAGAAGAAGGGAGGAAAAGAAGATCCTGCGTAAGAAGAAAAGGGCCCACGCAGTCTCCCAGCTCAAGGATATCGAAGTGTTCCGCGATAGGAACAACATCCGGATGTTTTTTAGGAAAGCCAAGCAACTCGCAGCTGGCTTCAAGCCCGGAACGCAGACTCTTCGAAACAGGGAAGGAAACCTAGTCACCGAAGCACAAGGAATAGTAGATGTTTTTAAGCAGCATTTCCAGCAGCTACTTAATGGGCATCAGGTGGAGAGAGTGATAGGGCAAGAAGAGAACCCGCATCCATCCCCCTTCCCAGTTTTGAAGAGGTCGGCTCAGCTATCAAAAAGCTGAAGAACAACAAGGCCGCCGGCTCTGATGGTCTACCAGCAGAGCTTTTCAAACATGGTGGTGATGTTTTGGTAGGGTGCATGCACCAAATCATCAACCAAGTATGGGTGGATGAAGTCATGCCCGATGACTGGACTATCAGTTCTATATGCCCCATCTTCAAGAAAGGCGATCCTATGTCTTGTAAGAACTACCGAGGCATATCCCCGCTTAATGTTGCATATAAGATCCTATCCAACGTACTAAGATCCTATCCAACATATGATAGCATTCATCGTCTTGAGCTTTACAAGGCGATGGCCGAATTCGGGATCCCGGCTAAACTGATCCAGCTGTGCCGCGTGACGCTGGAAAAAACGCGGTGCAACGTGCAATTCGGAAACAGTTCCCCCGAACTATTCCAAACATGCACCGGATTTCGTCAAGGATATGCGCTATAATGTGACTTCTTCAATGTTGTGCTAGAACAGATAGTGCGCAGGGCAGATGTAAATACAGAAGGCACTATCTTCAACATATCTATCCAGCTGCTGCGATACGCAGACGACTTTGACATCATCGGTCGCTCCCAGTGCGCCGTGTTAGAGGCTTTTACGGCAATTGAAAAAGAGGCGAAACGAGTTGGCCTTGAAGTGAATGAGGACAAAACCAAGTACATGTTGTCAACAAACAAAGAAGCATCTGTCCACCGCCTAGGACAAAACGTCACTGTTGGCAACAGTAACTTCGAAGTGGTTAAGGAGTTTACCTACCTCGGAGTAAACATCAACTCCACGAATGACAACTTAGTGAAGATTCAATGAAGATTTACCCTAGGAAACCGTTGCTACTTCGGTTTGGCGAAACAAATGGGGTCAAAACTCCTAACTCGGAAGACGAAATTTATGCTCTACAAAACTTTGATCCTGCCAGTTCTGCTGTATGGAGCCGAGTGCTGGACGATAAGCAGGAAAGCAGAGCAAATACTGAACACTTTCGAAAGAAAAATTCTTCGTCGGATATTCATTGAAAAAGACATTATCTTCTGTATAAATATGAAAACGGTAAAACGCCTTTAATCAGCTATATCATCTTCCTTAACTGCTGCAACACAAATGAAACTTGCACAAATGCACCACCATGGTGCATACAACCCCCGTCCATCTACATGAACTTCAAAAAGTATTATAAAAGCAATACCCCTAGACACATATTTGTCAGCATTGCCTCTGACTTTAAGTCCAGAGGATGGGATTTTATATTCACAGGTGGATCCAAATCTAAGGACAGCACTGCATTTGCTGCCGCTGACGAACATGCTAACCTACTCAGCATGGGAGTATTATCCAACAATGTATCCATCTTTACAGCAGAGTCGTTAGCTATCCTAAAAACCACAATTATAGCGTTAAGAACATGCGACAAATACGTTATATGAACAGACAGTCTATCGGTATTAAACGCAATAGTGAACCCGAATCACAATTCTGAAGTCATTAACTTATAAAAACGCCAAATAAATTGAAGCTAATGTGGGTTCCTAGTCATGATGGCATTAAAGGTAACGAATTTGCTGATACCGCCGCTAATCTCGCACATCGTTCTCCTGTTTACAAATCTATAATATACAACAAGTTGGACCTGCTGAACATCATCAACTACAAACTTAGATCAAAACTGCTATTGAAATGAAGCAACTATATACATCATTACTCGTCCATCAATACAGACAGATTGCATTCGTCTCATCCCACTTGCACCTCTAAATCGATGTTGAAATCGTAATTTTCAACCAATTTACTTAGTTTTTCTTTTAAACTATTCAGAAAAACAATGAGACCGAGGCCCTTTTTTAAAAAAACAATTGACTTTTTCATTCAAGAAAAATGTATATCTACGGACACATGTAATTTAAGACGAATGGCATACATTCTGTTAACAAAACATCGAAATACAAAACATATGACGTTAAGTGGTGACTTGCATCCATAATCTATTACCTGGTAATTTAACACATTTATCTTAATGTTAGATACTTAAACATGTTTCAAATTCTATTACAGGTGTTCAACAAATAAAAATGTAAGCGCAATGAAGAAAGAGAGATTTCTTAGCGATCGGTTGTGTTTTTGATAAGCTCTATTGTATTTCTCTAAATTGCGTTAAAAATTCTGAAATAGCCCCATGGATGGTTTTTGTGGCAAGTGTGACCGAGGTATCAGCCGCGATGATAGCCAACTCGTACCGTGTAGTGGATTTTGCAAAAAAAAACTTCCACAGAAAATGTTGCGAGGGCCAAATCACGGAGTATGATGTTGGACTTCTGAAGCAGAACCGGAACCTAGGTTACTACTGTAACGAATGTGTTATGCTACCAAAACAGATTTTAAAGCAATTTGAAGCCTTAATGGGAATAAGTCAATCGAAATACGAACTTTTGGTTAAACTTTTTAACAAAAACACTAATTTGATGCACGAATTTCATAATAATATCAAGGATGAACAGTTAAAACTGAGTGAAAAAGATAATAAACAAACAAAAGAGAGTGTTCAATGTGTTACGAAAACAATAACGGAAATCAAAAATCAAATTTCGAAAAATATTACTTTGTGTGAAAGAGACATGAAACTAAAAGAAAGTGTTGATCACATTTCAAAGTCTGTAAGTGCACTAACTCATGAAATGAAAAAGAAGAACAACGGTTTGGAAAATCCGGTAAAAGGCAAACAGCATAAATTGTATTCGAAAGTGTTAAAGAAAAGTGAATCGTCTGTCCTTGTCTACCCTAAAAAGAAACAAGAGTCAAACGAAACAAGAAAACAAATAAAATTAAACATAGATCCTACTAGCATAAATGTAAACAATGTGGTGAATAAAAATAGTGGAGGCGTTGCCATCAAATATGGGTATAAAGATTCTTCAGAAAAATTAAAAAACGAAATAGAGAGTAAATTAAAGGATGACTATAATGTTATAGTCCCAACAATGTTTAAACCCAAAGTATGCGTGATGAACTTGGAAAACGATGAAATTATAATCGAAGTTGTGAACAAAATTAAAAAACAAAATCCTGAATTAAATGCCTGTGATATTAAATTAATAAGTTCGTTTAACAATAATAAAAAGTGGGGAAATTTGAATGTGGTTCTTGAAGGCGATGCCAATAGTTTTAAAAAAATAATTGAATTAGAGTTCTTAAAAGTAGGGTGGGTAAAATGCCCAGTTAGAGAATATTTGAATTTGATAAGATGTTTTAAATGCCAGGGCTTCAACAACAAAGCAAGTGTTTGCAAAAATAAAATATCATGTAGGAAATGTGGTGGTGAACATTCTATTAAAGACTGCACCAGTAATAAAATTAAGTGTCCGAATTGTGTAAGAATGAATGAGTCTTTAGGGATGAGTGTTAGTTGTGACCATGAAGCAAATGATAAGTGTTGTCCTGTGTCTCTACGTAAACTTAAAGTGTTAAAAGAACGGATTCAAAACTAGCAACCAAATCAACTGTCTTATCTGTGTGCTAATGTTCAAGGACTTACGAACAACCTGAACGAAATAGAGGTACTAGTTAAAGACAAAAGTTTTGAAATCCTTGCTTTTTGTGAAACCCATTTAACCGAAAATATAAATGACAGTGAAATAAGTCTCTTAGAGTACTCGGTATTACGGTGTGATAGTACTAGCCGTGATACAGGTGTTTATGTGTTGAAATCAATTCAAAATTCTTTCGTGAAGTTGTTGCAATATACTACAGATTACCTAGTAGTTCTGAACGCGAATTTTGTACTCTGTTTTCAATGGATTGATATGCACACAAATCTCAATGTAGTAATTCCCGGAGATTTTAACATTAATTTGCTATCTACTAATAATATGTATACGAAAGTTTTTAATGAAATTCTAGTGAAGAATAATTGCAAACAAATAATTAATAAACCAACAAGGATCACGGAATCGACGATATCATTAGTTGACTTTGTTATAACACCTATTGCGAAAAATATTTGCGCAGATACAGTTCCTGAACTAAAAATTAGTGATCACGAATCAATTGTGGTAAAAGTAACTGGGGTTAATAATCAAATAAGATATGTCAACAAATATATATACATATTTCGGTATAGAAAGGCTGAATTCCGGAACATAATTAGTAATAAATGCGCCCAAATAACTAATCACACTGATTTAAATTTTCTATCTGAAGCGTTACAAGAAGGTTTATTATAAAACAAACCATACGAAAGATAATTACGCGATGTGATAATAAATTGTTCACTAATGAACTTAGAACTTTAAAACACAAAAAAATTCAATGTTTCCAAAAGACCAGCTTATTTAATATTGCATCAGACTGGGAAAGTTATAGAAGTTTACGCAACATGTACAACAATAAATTACATTCCGCTAAAAGAAACTATATATGTAACAAAATCAGGTCATGTAAAAAGTTTACGGAGGTCTTCGTATGCTTTGAGCCAACCAGCGAATCATTCCTGTAAAAAGTAGAATGATTCTTGCTAAAACCTTGCTAATCCCATTTCTATTATTTAGATGTGAACTTTTTTCTAACTGTGACTACGAGCACAGACGAAGGCTTAATGTTGCCTATAACAGTGTCGCACGATATGTCTATGGACGACGGAGGTATGATCACATCTCGATTTGTAGTAAATCAATACACGGCCTTACTCTTGAGAACCTCTTTTTTATTTAAGCTTAGATATATACATATGTATATGGATGTCACTCAGAAACCCACAGTAAACGAATTTAATAGTATTAATACTGAAGCCTACACTAATTTAAAAGATACTGTATCTTACTGTGTAAGTCTAATTACAAAGAATAAAGAATAAAGAATAAAGAGTAAACCAAAAGTCTATGTGGAAAACTATTAAGGATTTAGTGTTAAAACAGAAGAAAATAGAGATCAGTGAAGTCCGGTTCGGTGATAAATTAGAAAGTGATAGCTCCGTAATTGCCAACAAGTTTAATACATACTTTATAGAAAGTGTAAACGCTATCAGTAATTCCATACCGACGAATAATTCCTCTTCGATTTGTAGTTTAACGGAATATCAAACGACATTTAAGTTTAGGCAAATACATCTGAGTGAACTTCGGTCAATATGTAAAAAAATGAACAATAAAAAAGTTTTTAATCTAAATATAAAAATCGTTTTAGATTGTTTTGACATTATTGGTCCAATAATACTGCGAATAGTAAACGAGTCTTTTAATAGTGGCGAATTTCCAAGAAACTTAAAGGAATCGATTATTATTCCAATACCCAAAGAGTCCGGTACAAATGTTTCTGATAAATTTAGGCCTGTTAACATGATGCCTATTTTAGAGAAAATTGTGGAAAAATGTGCTTACCAACAATTTTATAAATATGTGTGTGATAATAAGCTATTAATAGACAACCAATCTGGATTTCGTCATGGCCACTCCTGTGAAACATCCTTAAATTGGTTAGTGATGACACTTAAAGAACAAAGGCACTGTGGTAATAAAATTATAGCACTATTCTTAGACTTTCAGAGAGCATTTGAAACAATTGATAGACATATGTTAATACAAAAGTTGTCAAAATATGGTGTTAAAAGTAACGAACTCATGTGGTTTAAGTCTTATTTGTTTGAACGTACCCAAAAAACTAGTGTAAACCGTGTAACGTCTAGTTCCAAAAATACATGTTTCGGTGTGCCACAAGGAACTATACTTGGCCCTTTATTGTTTTTAATTTATATAAATGATATATGTAAAGTGTTAAGAAATAGTCAAATGACCCTGTTCGCTGATGATGCGTTAATGTTTGTAAGTGGTAATATGTTGAAGAGCTCATTGATGAAGACTTAAAAAACCTGTGCGTATGGCTGCAACAAAACAAGTTAAAAATCAACCTAAGCAAAACTAAATGTATGGTCTTAAATAATGATGAATCCATTAACTTAAAAATATATGAACAAGTTTGTGAAATAAAGTACCTTGGTGTAATATTAGATAGTAAAATGAATTTCAATAGTCATACGAATTATGTATATTTCAAAAAAGATTTCCAAAAAAGTGTCCTTTCTTGCAAGAATAAGAAAATATATATCAACAATGTGTGCTATTAATGTGTATAATACAATAATAAAACCCCACTTTGAGTTTTGTTTCACTATTTTGTTTATGGGTAATAACGAGTATATAGATAAACTTCAGGTTCTACAAAACAAAGCTATGAGAACTATCCTTCGATGTAGTTTTTATACCTCCAGTAGATGGATGCTATCTTGTCTGAAATGGCTAAACATCAGGCAACGTATTATCTTCAATGTGCTAACGTTCGTGTTTAAAATGAAAGTCAGCATGGTGCCACAATACTTGACTGAAAACTTGATATATACTAGAGACGCTCAACCATATAACTTAAGGTCCAACTATGATTTCCGATTACAACTCTATAGAGATTCCAGAACACAAAATATGCTTTTGTATCGTGGTATAAAATTATATAATGAACTTCCCAATGAGCTAAAGAATGAAACTGTTTTAAGAAGATTTAAGAATCTATTAATATCACATGTACGAAATACAATAACTTAAAATTAAATTGTTTTGTTTTATATAAGAATTAATATAAAGTTAATGAATTGTAATAGTAACTGATACTAAATAAACAGGCTAATGATTCGACAAAATAAAGACAGCCATATTTTAAAATGTCAACAATTATTTCATCAATATATTGTCGATATGTACATATGCCAAAATTGAATCGGAACGTTGGAATTTCATTCGTTTCAATCAAACTAGACTACGCGTTGAAGAATATATACATCTGCGTGATGCAATTAACAGTGATGGCAACGTATATCCGAATGATCTTGCTACGCTAACAATTATACCATCTTCATACACTGGCAGTCCATGCCATATGCATGAGTATGCACAAGACGCCATGACTTATGATGGCAGTACTTCCCTGTGACTATCCCAGGGAGATGCTGTGTACCGAGGATCTCAAAGATCTACAGAACGCTCTGGTGGACGAAATGGCCCTAGGATGGGAGCATAAGCTCAAATTCCGGGGCATACATTTCAAATTTGGGATGCTACTTGTTGACTGCGAAACTCCTCAGACTGTGGAGTGGTTAAAGACAGTAGCACCTAGGCTTAGCAACTGGAAGGGTGAAGGGCCCATTCCATTACCATTTTTTTCCCACGTAGCGCTGACCAGGAGCACCAAACTACACTGGCACTCCTTGAAGCGCAAAACGACGGCCTGAACGTCAAATCGTGGAAGATTCTGCATGTACGAAAAGAGGGCACCGGGCAAGTACTAGGCCTCGGATTCGACCAGCAGTCTTATGAAGCTATACGGGCTCCAAGCAATTCACTTAGCTACAGGTTCGGCAAGGTCGCGGTGTCTGGACTCAAAAGGTCAGAGGAGACTGCCTCGAATCCAACCGTTGAGAGACCAGAACCCACGTCGGAGCAATGAGATCTACAACGGGTTGAAACACTTGCTTCCTCTATCGAACAGGTAACTGAGGGAGCGAAAGAAGAGGAGTACATGTCCCTCTCGGAGAGCTCGCTCTCGGATGAGGAACATGACACGACGGTCATCGAAATGGAAGAGGTCCTGTTACTTCTGGATGAGGGAGGGGCTCCAGCCCCACACGAGTATTAGCTCGATGACCCCTTCCAGAAAAATACGAATGGCCCAGGTGACCATTCATCATGCTATAGCGGCTTCTGCTTTTATAGCACGGATGTTCACAACTCAAGAACTGGGCCTTGTACTGATTCAGGAGCCATGGATCCTGAGAGGAGCAGTCAAGGGACTGGCGTGCCAGAATGCAAAGGTAATTTGGGATACCCGAACACTTCATCCAAAGAGCTTGCATTCTTATTAACAAAAAATTTAGTTTTGTTCTACTTTCAGAATACGCAACGCGAGACTTGCTGCCTCTGCAGGTATCTCTGGAGCTTGATGGAGTATACCGCACCATCATCATCGCATCGGCATATTGTGCTGGGGACGAACCAGCAGTATCTATGGTTCTGCAACGCCTTGTGGAGCACTGCAATAAGCTCCAACTGACGCTGCTGATCGGATGTGATGCCAATGCACACAACACTATCTGGGGAAGTACCGACACCAATATCAGGGGTGAGTCTTTATTAGAATTAATTTTAAGCTCTTCTCTTGATATTTATAATGTAGGTAATACCCCCACTTTTGTAACTCGAGCTAGGCAGGAGGTATTAGACCTCACACTAGGGAGCCACAGCCTGAGTAGATTTGTTAGGGACTGGAGAGTATCTAGTGAGCCATCTATGTCTGATCATAGGATCATAACCTTTGACTTAGATAACACGTGTATTACAATCAATCCAGTTAGAAACCCAAGGAAGACTAACTGGGATCTCTTTGTATCTTCTCTTGAAAGTAGTCTGGAGCATATAGGTATTAGGAGAGCTCCAGCTCACTATCTAGAGCTTGAGCACAATGTAGAGGGCATAACAAGTGCCATCACATCTGCATTTGAAACCAACTGCCCAGTAGGCAGAAATGTAAGAGGGAATAAGGTCCCGTGGTGGAGCAATAATCTGTCAAACCTCCGATTAAAAACGCGTAAACTGTTTAATACAGCGAAGCGTAATGGAGACTGGCAGAGCTACAAAATGGCACTGACCTCTTACAACAAGGAAATAAGGAAAGCTAAACGAGAAAGCTTTAGGAAATTCTGTGAGACAATTACTAGTACTCCTGCTGCGGCACTGGCAAAAACGGGAGGAATACCAACGTCTCTAAGGAAACCGGATGGCAGCTTCACCGAAAATGAGGAACAGAGGGCACGACTTCTACTAGAAACTCATTTTCCTGGCAGTCTTCCAAGTACAGACAAAAGGAGCAGTACCAACATACCGAGACCTCGGAAAGAGGATTGGAAAATAGCGGCAAAAATCTTTTCCAGAGGGCGCTTAGAATGGGCCCCTTTCAGTCTTATAAGTCACCAGGGGTAAATGGAATTACACCAATCATATTACAAAAGGGACAGGATAAATTACTTCCACATCTGGCAAAGATACTAAAAAGTAGTATGGCACTGGGCTATATACCGAACCAGTGAAGACGGACGAAGGTAGTGTTCATTCCAAAAATGGGGAAGAAAGACCCAAGTCTACTGTACCACGTACATCTCCTCTTCATCACCGTCAGCATGCCTACAGAGCGGGCAGCTGCTCTGTACCAGCTGACTGAAACTACCCAAAGCGCTCTTGAAGCAAAAGAGATAGTACTGTGTGACTTCTTGGACATTGAAAGAGCATTCGATAACACATCTCATGAAGCAATTGTGCGAGCTCTAGAACGAAAAGGGGTAAATAACACAATATCTAAGTGGATGTATGAACTTCTGAGCACAAGATCATACATCAGAAGGCATCATCAAGGTCAGCACAGCAAAAGGCTGCCCACAAGGAGGAGTCCTCTCTCCCTTAATGTGGAGCCTTGTCGTGGATGAACTACTTGAGGATCTCACAAACCATGGCATCAACTGTCAGGCATATGCTGATGACATAGTTATTATTGCCAGAGACAAATTTGAGGAAACCCTATGCGATATAGTACAACGGGGACTTAATATAACTCGCGAATGGTGTTTGACGGCTGGGCTAAGCCTTAATCCGGCAAAAACTACAATAGTACCTTTCACGAGGAAAATAAAACTTGAAAGACTGAGGCCAATAAGGCTGTCGGGTACAATACTGACACCAGTCAAAGAAGTTAAATATCTGGGACTAAACCTAGACAGTAAACTCATCTGGAAAAAACATACATAAGAGATAACCAGGAAAGCCACGCGGGCCCTGATGATCTGTCGAAGCCTGGCGGGCAAATCTTGGGGATGTAGCCTTACCATCCTTAGGTGGATATATATTGCTATTGTGAGACCAATGATCACATATGGAGCGATTGCATGGGCCAAAAAGAACCAATCTGGTCACCACGAGGAAGACACTCACCAAGGTGCAAAGACTTTCATGCCCCTGTATCACAGGGGCCATGAGAACTTGTCCAACTGCGGCCATGGAGGGAATTGACACCTTTGCACCTCGTGGTTGAGGAATGTGCAAGTAAAACGATCCTAAGGATGGCTAAGGAAGGAATAGGAAGGGACAAGTGCATTACATCGAAGCAATTCGATGCACTGCTCAAAAAACTACCACTCCTAGCTTTTCCCAGGGATGACATCATTAGAAGGTTTAACTTTCAAAAGTACTTTGTTGTCAAGCTCAGTAACAAAAAAAGTTGGAGCAATGTATCCAGTGTCTACAAACTGAGCAATCATACAACAAAGTGGTACACAGATGGATCAAGAACTGATGAAGGAACTGGAGCAGGGGTATTTGGGCCCAGAACTAAATACTCTGAATCCATGGGCAAAAGTACCAGTATCTGTCAGGCTGAAATCTATGCCATTGATAGATGTGTCCAAATCAATCTTGATAGAAACCATGTCAACTGTGATATAACTATATTGTCAGATAGCCAAGCTGCTATCATGGCACTTGACTCCTACATCATTAAGTCCAAACTTGTGTGGGAATGCCTGCAAAAACTTAATGAACTAGGCAGTAGAAACAAAGTAACTCTCTGTTGGATACCTGGTCATGTGGGAATAGAGGGTAATGAAATGGCCGACTCCCTAGCAAGAAAAGGAGCATCGGAATCCTTCATAGGTCCGGAACCATTCTGCGGAATAGGGGATCATACCCTCAAAGAAGAATTCAGAAAACAAGAAAGGGAAAACAGGGTAAGAACCTGGAACAACGCCCATGGAATGAGGCAAGCCAAGAAACTTCTAGGGCAATATAACCGAAAAAGATTCGACGCATGCATCAGCATGAGCAAAAATAACCTCCGTATCCTAACGGGCTTCCTAACGGGGCATTGTAAACTCAAGGAGCACCTAAGGAAACTAGGTATATCTGAAGAAGGACTCTGTAGATTCTGCAATGAGCCCAGCGAAATTCCAGAACATGTGCTGGGATCCTGTGGGGCATTGACCCACAAAAGACTGAAATACTTGGGCAAGTACCAGTTATCAGATGAAGAAATACCGTCACTACATCCAGCTCTCATCCTTAGATTCTTAAAGGAAACTGGATTAGAGAGAGAGCTCTAGGATATACTTCTTCCGCCAAGGCGTAGTAAGAGTGCTTTACCCTCGAAATAATTCCGAAAGGAATCCAAAAACGAGGGGAACTCTAAGGAGGGCATGTACCTCCCCGAGGTGTTAGCTGGGGGCACAATAGACCAATAGGTGGCTGTGCAACATACCCCATTCTCAAATAATAATAATAATACACGAATGGAAGGGGCCTACTGTTTAATGCCAGATCCGAACGGCAATTTTTTGTTTTGAGAAGCTTTTTCATGACAGTTTTTACTCTCGGATGTTTGTCAGACGCTCGCGAGAGGTGGGGCCGTGAAAGAACTTTTAGGTGTTGTCTGGGGATTGAACCTAGAACCCCTCGCTCCGTAGTCCAACGCACTTTTTTTTCCCAATTAGGCATGAAAAACTTTCCTTATTTCAACAATTTTGGCCACCATTCGTTCACAAAATAAAATAGCATTGGCTCTTGCATCATCTGGAATCGCGGCGACGTTGTTGGACGGCGACAGAACAGCACATTCTGCGCTCAAGTTGCCTTTGGACATGAACTTCAACGAAAATCCAACATGTAATATTACCAAAACATCAGGAATGGCCAAAGTGTTACAACAGTGTGAAATTGTCGTGTGCGATGAATGTCCTATGGCCCACAAGAGATCATTGAAGGCATTCAGTCGTACAATGAAGGATATGAAAGAAAATCAACGGCTCTTTGGTGGCGCCTTAATATTATTATCTGGTGATTTCCGGCAAACTTTGCCAGTAACTCGATCCACCGCTGCTAATTAGCTTAAAGCGTGTTTAAAGTCATCCACCCTGTGGAGATATGTGAGAACACTCACATTAACCACAAATGTGTGTGTTCAATTACAAAATGATCCATCAGCCAATGAATTTTCAAAGCAGTTGTTGAAAATTGGAGATGGAAAAGACAATGAAACTGGCTTAATAACGTTACCAACCAATTTTTGCAATGTAGTTCAATCAAAAGAAGAATTGATTCGAAAAGTTTTTCCAAACATTGTACAACAATACAAGACACATCTTTGGTTGAGTGAAAGATCTATATTGGCGGCAAAAAACAAAAACGTTACAGGAATTAAAAGAGATACCAGGAGAAATGTTAACATTCAAGTCAGTCGATACCATTATGAATTAAGATAAGGTGGTTAATTATCCCACAGAATGTTTAAATTCATTGGATTTACCAGGTCTGGCACCGCACATATTGCAATTGAAAGTTGGAGCACCAATCATCATGCTTCGTAATATCAACCAATCAAAATTGTGCAATAGCACAAGACTTGCGGTTAAGAAGCGCCCAACGTTATTGAAGCCACTATTTTAAATGGGAAATTTAAAGGTGAAGACGTTTTAATTCCACATATACCGATGTTACCAACAGACATGCCATTCGAATTCAAACGTTTGCAGTTTCCAGTGCGACTGGCTTTTGCAATGACCATCAATAAATCACAGAGCCTTACAATAAATTCATTTGAAAGAAAAAAATAAATGTTTTCTAATTTAGCAAACAAATAAAGGAAACGTCTAGCGAAGCGGACGGGGTAACTCTAGTATTAAGATAAAATAGAGCTGAAAGCTTCCACAACTAGCGCTCATTTATTGTTAGCATTGGCATATCAATGTTAATTATATCTTAATAAATTGAAATAATAATAATTATCAGCTAATTGCAACGTGTTTCAAACATAAGTTGTAGCTGTGCTTAAGGCTGCAGAGCTACTGGAACTAAAATCTGTATTCAACAAGAATATTGCTTTTTACGTCGATAATTAGGATGCAGAGCTAGAATCGAATCTGAACTAGTCAATAACTACCCCACAATCCTTAAGGCACTATGCGTGCAGAACCGAATAGCCAAAGGAATCGTTTCTGATCACTGCCTTCGGAGAAAGCTAGGACTTACTGAGTCTGATACTACTGCGACTGACATTTTATGTGAATGGGAGGGTACAGCTCAAAGTTGAACTACTTCTTTAGTTACTTTGAGGTATTAATTTTTATGCATCACAATACAATTCTGCATGAAAAATTAGTGCTTTTAGGAATCAAGATTTTTTTTTGTGCATTTCTGTAGGTTTCCATAGGGATTGCGATGGGCCCAAAATAGTGTCTAGTGTTTTAGGTAGCAATCTGCTTCCTAACCCTAAATCATACTTAGGGTGATTTTTTTAACCTTTGGTGATTCAATTGAACCTTCGAAGGCAAAGCTGCATCAGCTATGTTAATCAGATGTTTTGTGGAGGAGTCAATTGATATTGCCTTGGAGCCTTCAAAGGAAGAATTATAGGTTTACCTGAAAATATTGCCACTTTACACTATATGTGATCTGGCGAAAGCGTTAGATCTTGTATACTGGTGAGGCACGGAGTTAAGGCGGTTATGCTGCCGCAGCTATGTGCCCCTGACCTTGTAGCTGTGCGAGTAGGAGCATCGAGTAGGCATCTGCATACCTGCCATATCACTCCCTAGAGCCTCCAATAAAGGGGGTAGAATCTCTGGTGAATGTCTGCAGGGATACCAACGAAGATAATGATTGCGATGCTAATGCACACAGTACAGTGTTGGGAAGCACCAATAAAAACTACAGAATAGAAGCTTTATTCGAGTTTGTAGTGTGCAAAGGGCTAACTATAGTTAACAAAGGAACAGAACCGACCTTTGTGGATGCAAGACGAAGGGAAGTTAAACGACGTGACTCTTTGTAGTAATTGAATGCTTGATAGAATATCAAATTGGAAGGGAATGGATCAGAAAATTATGTTGGACCACAGAAAAATCTCATTTAAGTTTCCAAAGTCGGACTTATTCGTGATAGAACGGGGAAGATTGTAGACACTGGATCGTACAAATGAGGTCCTCATGGAAATACACTTTACGGGAAGCCTTAAGTCAGATCAGCTCTGAGCTTTGAGGAAACAAGGAGCAAACAGGATGAATAGCGCAAAAGCGAAATGGATAGTAACGACAGAAGCGGTTAGTGGGGCGATAGAAACGTTTTCCGCTTACAAGACCGCAGGACCGGATGATATTTTCCCAGCTTTAATGCAATGGGGTGCAGATTTCATTGTACCAAGGCTTAGGGGTATAAACGGTAACATGGAGAGAAACAAATGTGGAGTTTCTTCCAAAACTGGGAAAAAAGGACTACACTGAAGAGGTCCTTCAGACCGGTCAGCCTGACATCATTTCTGTTGAAAACAATGGAAAGAATTGTGGTGGGCCATATGAAGAGTATGGTGCTGAAAACGTGTCCTTTGGGTAGTGACAACATGCATACAGAGCTGGCAGGTCTACGGAAACAGCACTGCACCAGGTGGTACGCGTTGCGGAAGAGGAGATGAATACCGGAGACATCGCATCGATCATAATAATGAACATTGAAGGTGCCTTCGATAAGATATGCTTCGAAAGTCTGAGAAGCCTTAGAAGAACGCAGGGTTAACCCATTGGTTGTGAGATGGGTGGACAATATTCTGAAAAATAATGCGATGAATATTCAGACGGAAACTTCAAGACTTAGGGGAAAGGTCAGCAGAGGTTGCCCGCAGGGAGGAGTTTTATCACCTACTCTGTAGAATATAAATGTGGACTCTTTCCTGAGAAGACTTGAAGAGACTGGCATCCACACTGTGGGGTATGCCGATGATATAGCAATAATGGCAAGAGGTAAATTCATGAACATCACAGCAGATACCATGAGAAATGCTCTTAGAGTGGTGGAGCGGTGGTGTTAGGAAATGCGGAAAAGACAGATCTAATCATCTTCACAAGGAAGAGGAGAGATCTGGAACTTCAGCCCTTGACACTTTTCGGATAGGAGCTACATGTGACCAGGAAGGTTAAGTATCTGGGTGTATATCAAGATGCTGGACTAACTTGGAACTTACAAGTGGAAAAGAAGATAAAAAAGGCGAAAAGGGTGTTTATAAGTGCAAACGGGTATGTGAACTAAGGTGGGGAATCTCGCCGAGGACAGCATACTGAATGTATACGATGATATTTAGACCGATTATCACATATGTATCAGCTGTATGGTGTCATGAAGCCACCCAGAAAACAGTAAAGAAGCAGTTAGATAGGGTTCAACGTCTGGCATGTTTAGAACGCGCTGGTGCAATACGAACGACACCAACATGTGCAATGGAAGTGATCCTAGGTATTTTGCCGCTGGACTTATTATTAATTAAGGAAGCGGCGGCATGCTGACGATGCACCGGGATATCAACTGGAGCTATCGCGGTACTATCTATGTATCTATGGTCAAAATCCTGGATCTCGTGAAAAACTAGATTAGGGAGTTGAATATGCCCATAGATGGAATAAAGAGAATACGTATTATCGAAAAGTATCACAAAACTCTTATCTCCATCATCGGACACTTCTGGAAAAGAAGATTCGTGATATACACATCTTTGAGTACGGATGGGTCCATGATGGGTTGTAGAACGGGGACAGGAGTCCTCTCAGAAGAATTGGAACTAGGCTGTCATATTAGTCTGAGGAAATATACCTCAATCTATCAAGCTGAGATGATTGCTCTTTTGCATGCGTTGGATCACCGGAGATCTCTGGTCCGGAATCAGAGAAAGTGGTAAACGTGGAAGGTTGCATGCAGGCGAAAATGGCTATTAAAATGCCGATTGGCACCACTCACAGAGAAGTTCTAAGCTTAGGGCGAAGAACACTGAAATGGGGGGTAGCGTTATTTTCACGTTATAGAAATTTCAGGTATCACAAAAAGAAGG
The DNA here is from genome assembly GCA_905220385.1 of Xylota sylvarum. NCBI lineage: Eukaryota > Metazoa > Arthropoda > Insecta > Diptera > Syrphidae > Xylota > Xylota sylvarum. Next base: position 60,771,530 of record LR999957.1, on the reverse strand, counting down.
TGGGTCTTCTGGAAGATGGCACCCGTGAACTATGGCTGGAGGAAGTCAGGACGGTAGCACATATATATTGTGTCAACGTCCGGCGTTAGCTAGCAGAAGCAGGGAGTCCCTGAGGAGCGACTGTGTAGAAAACAGAGGATGAGCCAGATTTCTGTTAAACAGATGCTAGCGTTGACACGTGGGATCAAAGCCAGAGAGGAACTGTGGAGACATCCAGAGAGCCTCTCGGGCTAAGATGGATCGTGGAAGAGAGATGAAAAGGGACCCAACACTGTGGTCTGGTTCGAAATCTCTCTAATAATATATATATAACCCTAAATCATAAGTGGTAGTCTATCTACAAAATTTACCAATTTCATATTTGTGAATCTCTTTAGCATTCCACTTTTCATAGATGTACACATCCAAATAGTTTTTTTCATAAATGCAAAGGCCAGTGGCTGTAAACTTTTCACCAGCGATGTTAATGTTGATTATCGTCTCTGAACCCGTTGCATCCTTGCTAACGCATGCAAGAAAATGCCGTACTATCAGCTCATAGACTCTAGCTTCATTTCCGGTAAGGCCTGTCAACAAAATAGATAATTTGCATCAAATATTTAGGTAACATTCTTACTTTCCAGTTCAATTCATACTTGTGACCAATTTTGTTGGATGAATCGGAGGATGTGCTTGATCTGATTTGTTTCCATTCCTTGGATTTGGGCCCCATTCTATAATTTTTCGCGCAAATTCACCCCAGTTGGAGTGTGGCAACTGTTGTTCTACTAAATTTCTGTAAAACAAAATAAGCGTTAATTTATTATAAGGTAGTTATAAGGCAACCTCAACCGTTTACTTTAAATCAATTTCCTTTGAGAACATATTTGTTTCCGTTCTCGGATAGCTGATTATACCCTGAGTATACAGCTTTTCTGCAATCGTCATTGTTTCTTTAGCAGACAGTTTTAATTTTCTTGAACCGAGCTTCTCCATTTCGACTGTATCCATAGGTGTTGGCCGCCATTTGTTCTTCGGTTTCGTTATTACATTTTCGACCTTTGCTTTCGGATCAGCTAAACAAAGCATTAAATAATCCTCACATGCTTCTTTATCGAAAAGACGGTTTCTTGCCCAATTAAAGTCCACAGATAAGTCATCAATAGTGTGTATAACTGTGCAGTTTATCATTCATGTTTAACACCCAATTAAAAAATAAGCAATGAAATGTATATATATAGAAACAATCGTAAAATATGTGCAAACATACTTATTTTGAATTGGATAATTAAATAATTAATGTACTACTTGCATAATCTCATACAAATTTTGTTTTGTATGAATTCAAATTCCTCTTGTATTAGGTGTTGAAGATGAAATAAAGTGCACGACTGGGTCGTACGTACTTGCACCTTAATGCTATACATACAATCTTTTTTTGTTCTTTTTGTTTTAAAAATGCCCTCAAAAACTGGCCGTGGTCATATATGATGTTAAGGTGAACTGTAGAGAATTTCAAAACCTATCAATTATGTTTCAACAATTTTTAACGATTTCTGGTAAAAAATTTTTAAACTTAGTTTTTGAAAAGTGGGCGTGGCAGTTTCAAAGCTTGGTACGTCATATTTTTGCATTTGTGATATTTACCTCAGATATTAATATTAAGCTCAATCGCTTAAGAAATAGCCGAGAAACAGCAAATTTCTAAAATTACCGTTATACGCATTTATCGCGCAAAACGTGGTATGCCACCTAATAGCATATACCCAAACTAACTCACATATGAAATTTTATCAAAATCGTTAGAGCCGTTTTCGAGAAAATCAATTTTTAGTGAAATCGGCCTTAAGTAAAGTACCCTTAGATTTGAGGTTAGAATGAAAATTACCCACAGACCCCAGATATGAAGTTTGAAGCAAATCCGTCCCGTTTAGGCTGCAGTCGAATATACAGACCGACAGACAGACAGATAGACGGAATTGGCGGACCCACTTTTTTGGACTTCTCCATCATAGTAATGTCAAATTTGATTAAAATCTCGAGTTCGAAATTTTTCACGAAACCAATACTTGCCCTATACAAAGGGGTAAGGGCAAGTAAAAAAATGTATGTAATGTATGCGCTCTACTACTAGGTTCTAAATACCATTGATTATGGGCTATGTACATGTACATATGTATGTATATGCACATACCTTTAATTTTCCAAAAGGGTTCAGAAATGAAAGCTTCCACTTCCTTATATCTTTCCGCTACAAAACCAAGAGTGGGAATCTGACAGCTGCCGTATGATATCAGCTTGTTAGCAATTTTTTCTGGAAATAAACGTTGCAGTCGCATTGTTTGCAGACGTGTTATAGCTGCTCCTGTTCGTAAATCCAATTCGGTTCTAACGTCAACGGCATCACTTTGGTATTTATCTGGTCGAGACAAATTTGCCAGAGCTCTTCGCACAGAAGTCGAAGTAATCTCTGAAAACTTTGCCCTATACACTGCTAAATTGGGTTTCACTGCTTTGCAAACGTCTACTATCTCAAAGGCAATGTTCTCTCCTTCCCGATCACAATCCGTCCAAACTATCAGTCCCTGACATGATTTGATTTCTCTCTCCAAAGTTTTCTTTATTGGTAAAAAGTCATCATTGCATCCTTTCCGTACAGCAGCGTCGAACAACTGGAGTGGATCAACATTTTTCCAGCTTCTATAACTCAGAAGGAATTCTAATTGCAGTAAGTGCCCAGAAACTGATGTCATTACCATTTTAGACTTACTGCCTCGGACTGTAGTTTCAAATTCGTATATTTTATTATAAACAGATACACCCTCCCTCTAAAATAAAATTAGAAACTTAGTATAATCATATGTAGTATGAAAATATCTTGAAAAATTACTCTTCGAGCAGATCCATTTGAGAGCAGTCCTGCAATAGTTTTGGCAGCATCATTTTTTTCAGCTACATTTAGATACTTCATTCCTCCGTGAATTTTTGTTGTAAATAGTCGCAAACCACCGAAATATTTATGAAATTGTGCACATATTTTAATCATTTCAAACTAAAAGGTACAAATACAAAATACAAATTCAACCGCGAACTAGAACTGTCAAAATTTTTTAATGCCAGAAACACATTGACCCGGTTCGATTTGTTCAAACAACATAAATGACGTCACTAGTGCTTTTGGATAAAAGTTTTACAGTAGGTACTAAATATAATATAATAATATAATTATAATATTATAAGCTTTGTCGCTTACTTTTCAAAATTGTGTGAAATGTTTCAAAAGTGAAAAGTTAAGTTTCATGTATGCAAATGAGTTTACAGGTGATATTAACCAGTTCTAGCAATAAAATGCCGGTTAAGTTATATTTATATATGTATAGTACTGTAGTATGTAGGAGCCGTGGCTCAAGTGGTTATTGCGTTGGATTATGGAGCGAGGGGTTCGATGGTCGATCCCCAGACAACACCTATAATTTCTTTCATGACCTCACCGCTCGCGAGCGTCTGACAAACAGCTGAAACTTTCATGAAAAAGCTTCTCAAAATAAATATTGCCCATCGGATACGGCATTAAAAAACAGTAGTTCCATTCCATCATGTAAAGAATATAACACGCATAACATGAATGTTTGTGAAAAGTTAAGCCCTCGGTCCCTGGCCCTGGGCTCAGATTATATACTTATTATTAATCTGTGGCCCTGGGTCTCGCCAAATTTTTATTTTTTTGTATTCTACTGTAATGTCACATTAGGCATTTTTCTTATTACAGAACGTGAACATGCTGCTCTGAACAAAAAAAAAAAACACAAACATTTTTTTGACAATTCAGGCTCTGTTCTGAACTTAAAAAGAACACGACTATTAAAGAGCTGAACAGAATGTGAATCTTAAGCTTGCACCTTGAATCGCTGTCAAACGCAGATACACGGCTTGTGGCAACATCGAACAGAAGTATGACATTGAATCTGTATCTGTCAGATATCTGTTTGTTTACTTGTCAGAAAAATTTGTGAAAGTAAAAGTCTTGGATAAATTGAATTGAAGTGTTATTAAAAAAAGAAATGAACGAGACAAACGAACGCGTTTTCATTATGAGTGTATTATGTTATTTGTCGATGAAACTAATTGAAAAGATGAAAGCAGGAACGTGAAGCCAAAGGGATTCTTTGAAACCAGATTTAAGCATTTAAAAAAACGCTTTTATTAAACTGAATGGAAACTAAGTGAGGAAGTAAGCATCTAAGCACTGTTAATTTGATATATGTATGCCATAGCCAGTACATGTAAAGAAATTACTGACATGTACAAATTTTCGATAATAAAATATGTATACGATAAAAATAGGTTTTCAAAATTAGACAGAAATGAATGTGTTTTTTTAGTCGTACCAATTTTATTTTACTTGAAATTTGGTTATTTTGTTTTTCAGCCATTCAACCAGCTCGCAGTGGTCATAAAATTGACACTCGCTTTCCTGCCTCAAAGTTGCAAAACAGGCATACGAAATGGTGCCACTGGTTTCGAACATTCCGTAGCTCGGTAGCAAAAGTTTTGTATGGGTTCATAAAGGAGTGTCGAGTGGCAATCTGAAAATGCGAAAATACCTATAGTACTAAATTTAGGTACTATTATTCAGTAAAGCAATGCAGGCTTGTTTTAAATTTTAGTTTTATTCAAATTACTCAGCAAACAGAACTAAAGAATGACATGCGACCGGTAGAGTTGCCGTATGAAAAGAGTCCTTCCTGTCAGATTTGACTGAAAAAATACCAATCAAACATTTTTAAACACAAGCCCGGCTAAAAATCCAGCCAATATGAAAAAAATATAACTTATTCGATATAAGGGTAAAGCCCGTATGATACTACATTTTTTCCGCATTTTTATTGCTCTGCAAATGAAGTTAGAGCAGTACGCAAAATTACCTACTGAAATTCCCATATGGTGTAAGTGTATACGCACTAACCTTATAAATGCGAAAATGTCAAAAAAAATGCATTAAAAATGTATCTCAAACTACATTTTTCAGCCACTGGCAGCTTTTTTTTTGACACTTTTGCATTAAAATTATACGTTTGCCATTTGCGCCTGTTTTGCTGTCTAGCTTTATTTGAAAATAAAGTGTGACTCATTTGATTTGTGTATGTTGCTTTGCAAAATGATTGCTTTCCTTTTCTTAAAAAAACGTGTTTTCTCTTTTATGCAAAGCTGAAAACTAATGTATTAAAAATGCGGAAAAAATGTAGTATCATACGGGCTTAAGTAATATAAAATTAATTTTCTTTCACATTTTTTTTAATTATTTGCACATATGTACATATATATGCATGTACTCGTTTATACTTGTACATTAAATTTAGTTTGAGAAATAAAAATCGTTTTAAAGTATTTTATAAAAAAATAACAATAAGAATAACGAATAGCGTCTAAAAATTCATTCTAATAGTACATCGCACAAAAATCATAACTAAACTTCCTTTGAAATAAAAATAACACAGAATCCATTTTCATTCTCGTATACATACCTCTGCTGAAAATGTAAATTATCTTAAGTCTGTTTTCACAGTTTTTCAGGAGAGCAGGAAAACTGAAGACAATTATTTTATTTTTATATGAATTTTCGGACTTGAGATGAAAAACTTTTTTGAATATATCGGGATACAAATTTGATACAAACATGTGGATATATCCTATCCTACGCGTATTGAAATAGCGAACAATAAATAAAATGTAACAAATTCACTTAAGTCGACTTAAGATAGTTTACCTTTTCAGCAGAGTCATATATGTATATTATAGTAAAGTTTAGTTTAAGAACTAAATAACTTCCCACTTCTGCATTAGTTAAAGGGAGCACTAATATCGTATTGAAATGGTTAATTTTGCTAAATCAGAGTACGGGTTTCCATTCGCAGCACTTTGTAGTTGAAAACTTTACACCAGAATGAAATAGTGCTTCAAATATTCTCACAGCTCGTGAGCATAAGGTTATCCCATTGCAAAAATTATTTCCAAATTCAGACCAAAAATAGTAAATTCACGGTAAATGTTTTTCTTCTATTTTTGTTTTCTATGGTTATTTTGAATTTTAAAAAGTACTGATTGGAATAAAATGCCATTTCAAAACTTGCAAAAGCAGTCAAAAAAATGAAATCCAGCTAAAAAACCAGCCGGCTGGATTTTAAAAAATCTTCCAGCTAAATTCATATCAATCCAGTCAGATTTGACTGGAAAACAGTCACAACGGCAACAGTGGCGGACAGCTGATGACTGATAAGCTAAAACACAGAGTGATGATTTCTGCTAACAAGGTGGAAGCAAATTTAGATGGCTATTGTTTTTATTAATTTTAATTGATTTTTTGACAAAAATGAAACCCAAAGCAGCTTTGTGGAAAGAGTCGGCTAGTCTGATAATACTTGCAAAAAATAAAGATGCTATTTCAAAATTTAATTACAATGTAATATAATATGTTAATACATTAACCTTAAAAGAATTTAATTTTTTTCGGTATACTGAAGGTTCTGTTGTTTAAACGTTCGGAGAAAACGTCTTTTATGCCCAATCATGCTGTTTTCCCAGGAGGAGTAAAGGAGTCGGTAGATGAGTCCGTTCTTTGGTTAAAGTACTTTAAAAAATTTGGAATTCAAGATAATTTTCTGAATGATTTGACCATTGTTCATGGCCCCAGGCCTGGCATTTATAAAAAGTCTGGTCCGAACTGTATTGAAAAGTAGGTGCTCTTATGTTATATAAAATATTATTTAACCAATATTATTTGACTATACCTTCTTATGGTGTCTCTACTGTTAGGAGGTTGATTGTCATCCTTTTGATTTCCTCTCGTGAGTTGGTGGTCCCCATAAGCTGGATTGCTGACAGTCCAAACCAGTCAAAAATAGTTGAAGATCGCTGCCACAAAGTATTGTCTTTAGCTTGCAGCTCGCGCTTATTGTATCCTACACTTTATTTCGTCGGACAAGTTTGCTTTGAGCACTTTTACGCGGTGGGATTTTGTTGCATGGGATTTTTGGTATTCTCTTTTGGAGTCGCGCCATACTTTTACACGGTGCAATTGCGCCCAGGGGGTTATTTACATTTCTTTCTCCCTTCATTCATACTTTGTGTATTTGACACGTACGCAAGGCTGAGAACACAAGAATAAGGCAAATGAATAAAATTACGAATAAGATAAAAGAGAACACGCAAAAGTGCCACACAAATCCTCTACCCATGCGACTCGGTCTACCCCCTGCACTTTTCACTTCCCTTTCCTAGAGAATCGTGTGTTGCAGGGACAAAATCCCACCGTGTTCTTTGGAGTTGAAAGTTCCCAAGTATTTGTTCCTTTCCACTCGCTTTACTTTCGTGTCTCCGATTTTCAATTCTATGTTATTGAGATTGGTTTTCGATACCACCATGAACTTTGTTTTTAAGATATTTATTTTGAGTCCATTGCTGACGCTATTTAGTTTAAATGTTTAAAGGGAAGGAAAGTTTCAGCTACTGATTCGCCAGTTTGAATATTATTTAATATTTTACATTTCTCAGAAAGTGTGAAAGTTACGTGTTTCCTTTTCTTTGCAGAGGCCATAATAAGTATTAAGTATATAAAAAGGGCTATTATCTTTGAGAAAGCTTTCAGTGAGAAATTCAAGTCTGAACCACCAAAAATACGTTTTATCCTTAAGAGAACTTCAAAATAAGGAAAATAAGGCAACTGAGATCGCCATGAAATGCAACATAGCATGAAAAATCAACAGATAAAATCGCTAGGGTACAACGTCTAGATTCAAGAGCCGACAAGCGACACAACTAGTAGGGGAATTCGCATAATTGTATGAACATACATTTGTATTTCCATAGAACGAATTCAAATTATGTACGCATTTTGATATTGTAAAGGTAACATTTTGAAAGTGTCCGAAATATAGAGGTGTACAGACTACTCAATTGTCTGGGCTAGCGAGTGTCCGGACCAGCGAGGCTGTATGTTAAAAAGGGAGGGGGCGATAAAATACATCCTTGTCTTACTCCTCTAAGAATATCAATTTCTTGGAATTCTTTCCCCTTTACTTTTATATAGTCTATTATAGTATAGGAATTCAATGATATTCAAATCTCTGCTGGATTTCTTTATTTCTTAGTATGTCTTACGGTTTCGAGAGTCGCACTTTATCGAATGCATTTTCATAGTCTATAAAAGATATACATACATATATATCCATACTTCTCTGCGTTAAGAAGTATGGAGGCAAACCCTTCTACTCTAAACCCAAGTTGAGTATCGCTTATGTCTTCTATTTTTTTGTATATACTATTAGGCATGGATTACACTTGTAAGTTTTACTTGCGTAAGTTAAGCCCGTATGATACTACATTTTTTCCGCATTTTAAATACATTAGTTTTCAGCTTTTCATAAAAGAGAAAACACGTTTTTTAAGAAAAGGAAAGCAATCATTTTGCAAAGCAACATACACAAATCAAATGAGTCACACTTTATTTTCAAATAAAGCTAGACAGCAAAACAGGCGCAAATGGCAAACGTATAATTTTAATGCAGAAATGTCAAAAAAAAGCTGCCAGTGGCTGAAAAATGTAGTTTGAGATACATTTTTAATGCATTTTTTTTTGACATTTTCGCATGTTTAAGGTTAGTGCGTATTCACTTACACCAAATGGGAAGTGCAATAAAAATGCGGAAAAAATGTAGTATCATACGGGCTTTACTTACGTAAGTAACTTCTGAAGAAATTACTAGTATAAACCGCGCTGTAAGTAACTTACAGTAAATTTTACCAACTTACGTAAGCTGTAAGTTGAGAGAAAATTGAAACGGTATAAACACGTTCGCAATCACTTACGGAATTCTTACAGCTTACTGAAACAGCATCTGTAAGTATTTCTTACCGTAAGTTCATCTATATTGTAAACATTCCTGTAAGACTTAGGTAAGTAAGATATATTTTATTGAACAGATCTGCTATCACAGATACATATCGATGGTCCCATGTAAGACTATACTAAGTAAACTTATTATAGTTTTGAGTTTTTTATGTAATTAAAACCGCCGCATCGATTTCTATTTTTCATTTTTTTGTCATGCAAATCCGACAAAAAACCTTGTAATTATAGCTTAAATAACACTTATAAAGTATACAACCTATTAAATAAGAAAGAAGTTATACTCAAAAAACTTTGAACGTCTCTCCTGAAAATATCATAATTTGCACTTAGTATAGTTTAGCATGGGACCATCGATATATTCTCTTCCTCTATTAACTTTATAAGTTCGTTTGGCATTTCATCAGGTCCAGTTGCTTTCTTGTCCTTTGAGTTTTTTATGGCTTTGATTATTTAGTCTTTTAGTATCGCGGGGTCTGACATTTCTTTTATCGGTTATAGTTCATTCCGTTGGTCTTCAAAAATTTTTTTTTATATAGTTTTCCCATCTAATAACTTTTGCATTCGTGTGTATCAGTATATTGCCACTTTCATCTTTTATATGTCCGTACTGACTATATCTATTCTTACATGTTATTTCTTTGAGCTTTTTATGCAAATTGAACCTTTCATACCTTCGATCTTAATTCTCGATTTCCTTATATTTTTCTGACCAGAATTTGTTCTTTGCTTCTCTTATGTTTCGCTTAACCAAGGTGTTAATTGTATGGTATCTGTCATGGTACTGTTTGGCTTTTCTTCGTTCTTGCATCAGGTTTATAAGCTCGTTCGTCATCCAATTTGTCTTTGCTCGTTGATCTCTAAGTTTAAGATGCTTTTTACCGTCATTGTCTTTGTCTCTTTTATTTTCTCCCATTTATTTTCTGCACTCACATCATTATTTGTATTTTCTGTGATCTGCTGCAATTTTTCATTGATGTCTCTGGAGATCTTGTTTTTGGTTTCTTGTTCTTTTAGTAGAATGAGATCCATGTTCTTCGCTTGACCCCTTTTTTTTTACTTGCACCTATACCTATAGGGCAAGTATTGGTTTCGTGAAAAATTTCGAACTCGAGATTTTAATCAAACTTGACATTACTATGATGGAGAAGTCCAAAAAAGTGGGTCCTCCAATTCTGTCTGTCTGTCAGTCTGTATATTCAACTGCAGCCCAAACGGCTGGACGGATTTACTTCAAACTTCCTATTTGAGGTCTGTGGAATGATCCCTAGAGGCGAAATTGGAATTTTCATTCTAACCTCAAAATTAAGGGTACTTTACTTAAGGCCGATTTCACTAAAAATAGATTTTCTCGAAAATAACTCTAACGATTTTGATAAAATTTCATATGTGAGTTAGTTTGCGCATATGCTATTAGATGGCATACAAAATTTTGCGGTAATAACGGTAATTTTACAAATTGGCTCTTTCTCATCTATTTCTTCAGAGATTGGGCTTAAAATCAATAAAAAAAAAAGTATGATAAATGCAAAAATATAACATAAATAGTTTTGGAATTGCCACGCCCACTTTAGAAAATTTTACAAAAAAACTTGAATTTCAGTGCTTATACGATTGTAAGGTGCATTATAGGATTAAGTTGCAAGTACGTACGACTCAGTCGTGCACTTTATTTTTTTCAGTCTTATTTTTATGGTTGCTGTTACTGGGTTGTGGTCCGAATAAATGTCAGTACGTTTTAACAAACATGGAAAAATTATGAAATTCATATGTTTTATTATCTACAGTAGCTACCTAAACTTGCTTAATTAGACTTTGGAACTATGTATTTATAACGACGCAAACTCAATCCTAATTTAATTTTGTTCATTATCACCAGAAGTGTTTAGTTATTTTCTAATTTTCTTTCAGAGAAATCGCTTTAAGGATCACTGCTATTCGAGAAACATTTGAAGAAGTTGGTTTGTTTTTGTGCAGAGATAAAAACAATTTGACCATCAGGAATGAATACGGTGCTTTTAGGGAAAATTTCGACAGAAAGCATTGGCAGCAAGAGGTGCATAACGACCCAACAAAATTTATACTCATGTGCCAAGAGCTTAATGTTGTTCCAGACATTTGGAGTTTATTTGAATGGTCCGCATGGCTGACTCCAGCTACATTCAACAAAAGGTATGCTATTTTAAATTAATTGCGAAAATGGAACATAAGGAAATCAAGAAAATGTGTCAGTGTATATGTACATATGTATGCCCATATTTTGCTTGTGGTTTCCCTCGCTAGTGGTTCTCCTCTCTTCTAGCTCGGTCCCGCTTTATTCCACTGAATCTTTGATTTGGAATGCTCATTGATATGTATACTTGTGTGCTCCACTCTTGTCCTACTGCTTTTTTAAATTGACAGTTCCAGGTCCTATGGTGATATAAGTAAAATCTTCAGATACTTGTTCCAATGTTTTTGCCACAATAATTACTGGAATTTCGTCAGCGTAGCCGATGATGTCCACTCCGCCCGGCTTCAGCATTCTCGGTATCCCATCGTACATTATGTTCCATCATCATACAATACGTACAAATTGCTTAATGCTTTACCTATACAGTTCCAGTTAATTGCGTTGAACGCGTACGTCGGGTGTTACTACGGCACTACACGCCTACTACGGATACTATGGCAATTGCTTTGTCCCGGAATTGCTTCACGTGAAATACCACATATTGCTTCTATTGCCTGTATGGTGCTTGACTTCTTTCTGAAGTCAAACTGTGGATTAGAGAGCTTGGAATCTCCTTCCACGTATTGTTCTAGTTTTGCGCGTATGACTTTTTCCTTAAGTAGACCGAATCGAAAAAAAGTGCAAACGCGGCTAATAACGCAAATACCACGAAGGAAAAGAACAATGAAGAACCCAAATGAATCGAACCGCTTGACAATTTTACACCTCAAATGTTCTATATGAAGCTATCCCATTTGGAAGACATCAACAAAGAGTTACTGAAAACATTAAGAGCTTCTGAAACTACGTGAAGAAAACTCGACTCTGGAAACTAAAATATACATACATATGTACTGTAATGCTAAATTGGCATTAAAAAAATACACTCCGAAACTGTATTAAGGTCGCTGGTGTACCTGATGTTAACGACAGCAACTCAACGAATGTAGCACGGAAATTTTTTTAGATGGTTTGGACCAGAGTATATTTTCTTACAGTGAGTAGGGACACTCTCTTCACATATGCATTTCTACTATTACAAACCAAAACCCACAACAAACATACATAAAAGCTACAATCCGTCTGGAACGGATCGTATGATACCCTATCCTCCTTTCTATAAAGTATACCCTATTCTAAGGGTATATTAAGTTTGACACATAGTTTGTAACATAGAGAAATAATCGGGATAGACCCTATAGAGTATATATGTATATTCGTGATCAGCATCAATAGCGATTGAGCGATGACCGTCCGTCCGTCCGTATGTCACCGCTTTTTGGGCCTTAAATTTTGAGCTATGACGATGATAAAATTTTTGTTAAGACAAAATATTTGGGCATTTAGATTCCCTACAATTCATGCATACAAAAGTTTAAACCACGCCCACTTTTTGGGGGCGTTATCATCAAAAAACCGATTTTCATGAAATTTTACATGTAACATCATGAAACGTTCGACGTTATAGCCATATTTGAGTACAAAATGCAATTTGGCCACGCCCACTTTATAGAAAAGAGGATTCATTTGTACTTTGCTATCACTTTATGAAATATCATAATTACAGATTCAAAATTATATATTCATCATTATCCGCCTGTTAAGTTTTGTTGTAGCTGGTAACACTAATTGAGTAGTCATGTGTGGTAAGGGTTGTTTACATTTTTTTCGCACGTTTTTTTAAAGGCGTGTTGACTTGAATTGTTATCAGTCGTGGCAAAGAGAACAAGCAAAGAAATAAAGGGTGTTTCGTGTATACAATAAGTAAAAGTGCAATTTTAAAACTTTTCAAATGGGTAAACATGTTTATAAATGTTTACCGTGCGACCGAGAGGAAAAGAAAAATTCTGGCGTAAAATACTTTACTTTAGGCTATACCTAATTTAGACATTTTGGTAGTGAAACCGCGTTTTACTGCTTTGCAAATTCGCCAAAAAACAACTTTCATTTTCGTTATAACGGCCTTTTGTTTTATTACTTTGTTTCTATTTTACGGCCAATATTTTTCGTTAAAACGTCCAAAAAAAAAAACATCATTCCCTTATGTAAATGTTCTAACAATGCAAGATGTGCAATATAAATGCAATATAAATGCAATATGTAAACATTATGTACTTTGCCTGCCTTTGCCTTTGTTGTTTTCTTGACTTACGATCTTTGTGCACCCCATTCCAAAAAAGTATGTACATATGTACATATCTCCAATTTATATAATGCATAATGCAAAAAAAAGTCGGTTTGAATTTCTTAGACACGGGTTTTCCCCTTTTTGGTTTGGGACATAGCTTTTAAGTCTCTCTTGGCTCTCTTACATGTGTATGCATATATGGACGTGTATGTTACAGTTTTATTCTCAGCTTTCATCTTACAATTATTTTTGGTATGTACATTTTAAATTATATTGCAAAATTCCTTAAATATTTTCTAAGATAAATTTTTTAGTACGATTTGGCAGATAAGAACATAGACAATTTTTTGTTATTTTTTGAAGATTTGAAACCAATCTAATGGATTTTGTATAGCTTTGTATGAAGAAAAATGACTCGTTATACGGCATTTCGCTTTACGGTCTGATAAATTTTGCCTGCGTGCGTTGTGACAAATATTATTATTATTATAATTTATTAACATATGATTACAAATACATAAAATTAATAATGAGAAAGCACTAGCTACAAAGGCTTACGGCTCTTTCGTATATTAGAAATAAGTTAATATGTTGGTATAAGTTAAAAGTTTTATTTTAGTATGTGTGGTCTTAATTAAATTGACAAGTTAGGGTAAAGGCACTAGTAGCCGGACAGTTAACACGAATCTTAACTTTGACTTCTTCTTATTTTTTAACTATTAAAGCGTCAGTGAAAAGGTTTGGATATATAAATAATGTATTGTAGATAATTTTTAAACAGATAGTAATATACCTCAAACATATTTATTATTGTGGATAATTGTTTTTTAATGCGTAAAAAAAGTTCTGTTTGCGCTAGTATCCGGACAGTAATATTTAGTACCAATCCGGACGTTTTAGTTTCAGAAGCCGGATACCAAAATTTCATATCAACTTTTAAGGTTTCCTTTTTGATTAATGAAACATTTTATTAAGTTTTGTACGAAAAAATAAGATTTATTCACATTTTTGTTAACTAATTATTCACATAGTAAGTGCATAACAATAAATATATGTATATGTGTTTATATACTCTTTAACGACGGCCCTGCCTTTGCTTACGCTTTCAGCTTTAGCTTCAGCTTGAAAGAAGGATTTCTTTTCATAAATGATTTGAGCCATGTGTTACCTGGTCGATCATCTTTAAAAGGTGTTTCCTTTTTCGAGTCCTTAATTATTTTTTGCACCGTATTAAGGAGGTCATCAGTCTTTAAGGGAAACTCACATTTGCACATATCGGTGCAAATTTACTTTCTTCTTCAGGTGTTAAGTAAGGATCTGGCCCCTTTTTTGTTGCCTTTTTACCATTTAGCCTTTTACCTTTTAGTCGGTCATGAAGAGTTGATCGACACAGACCATATTTGGCAGCTGCTTTTCTTAAACTCAAATTATTTATAATTATTTGTCCGAATATCTTCTTAAGCCCCTGTTAAACTGCTTTCCTCCATTCTTAAGTAATTAAATCTAAAAATATGACGTTTTTAACGTTTTACATATTTTAATGTGTAAAAAAACAATTGTTTAGTATCCAACTATGATAAATTTGCATTAAAGTTTCAGTACCCGGCCACTGTCCGGAAACTAAAATCAGTATAAAATTTGGGCTCCAGTATCCGAACACCAAATAATTTGCATAGAATTTAACAATTTTTTCTTTTTTTTTATATTTAATTAAAATTAAACCTTATTTGATGTGCAAATGCAATAAATAATGTTTAAAATACAGTATGTGGCCAATGAATTATGACCGATGGTGGTTTCAACGATTTTTTTCTTTTTGATGAGTTTTTTCTATGAAATGTGTTTTTTCATTATTTGTTTTTAAGAATACGGCTAACTACTGGTTTTCTCTATACTTTCTTTAATTTCAAAAGCAGGTATCAAAGGACTTGCCTACGTGCGTACGATAAGTGTGCAGCAACACATAAATAGGTTTTAACGTGGTTTACTTATCATTTTCTTTAAGCTCGCAGTTGGCAATAGTGCGGTTGTAAATAAGTATTTTAATAAGTGGAAAATTAATTTGGGATTTAAATTAAATAAGTTGCAGTTAGCAGCATTACATATTTGTTAGAAAATTAATATATATACCTCATAGAAAGTCGGAAACCTTATTTTAATTGATTTTTATCAATATTGGTAAATAAGCCGACATTCCTTTTGAAAAAAAATCATAAGTTGCTGCTTGGTTGACTGAGAAGAAGTCCAGCTATGATTAAATAGCCAAGATTGTTGGAATGGCAAAGTCTTCAGTAGTCAACATAGCAAGACACGTGGACGTACCAGGCGGTTCAACCTTGATTACTGCAAATAATCGGCAATACTGTGGCAAAAAAAGACAAATAACACCGTGGACTGACCGGAAAATTATTCATAAAGCTCTACAGGAACGTAATCCACCAGCTCACTGCATTTTTAAGGTTTTGAACTAAGCTGGAATCGACATATCGGTGAGAACTCTGCGGCGTCGATTGGAGACAAGCGAAGGAGGCAAGCAAAGAAGCCCAAATTGACCAATGTCATATGAAAATGGCGATTATATTGGGCACAACTTCACATAGACTGCGAGAGTGGCTATTGGAACAAAGCAAGTTAATTTGTTCTTCAAATTTCTTTTCACAATAAAAGATGAAACAGTTTTAGCAATTTTCCCGTAATCACGATCTTATTATAGGTTGTCTTTAGCGATGAGTGTCGCTTAGAAGTCGTGACGGAGACGGCCAAATTCGTCTGCGGAAAGTCCAATAAAAGATATTCAGAGCATTGCGTAGTTCAGACGGTCAAACACCCACCCTCTGTGATGATTTGGAGTTGATAATATGCGAAAGTACGGGATCAATTTATTACGTTGATGGAACAGTAGACCCCAATCAGTATATTCTTGTCCTGAGGAAAGTTCTTCGGCCGTATTTGAACACATTAGACTCTAACACAGAAGAATACGTCTTTAGGCAAGATGGAGCTCCATGCCACACATCCAAAACAAGCATGAAATGCTTGAGTTCCATGAACTTGGAAGTCTTACCATGGCCTGGTAACTCTCCGAATTTGAACCCGATTAAAAACTGCATAGTCTACCTCAAATCTCGCCTTTATAGTGGATGAAACAATACCATACAAGAGCTCAAGCAAAACATTGAAGCTATCTGGAAAAACGAGCCTGAAACGGGCGAAATGCATTGAAAGCATGCCCAAACGAATAAAGGAGGTACGAACAAAAGGGCGGTAGTACTAAGTATTAAGATTTAATAATTTTTTTTTCACTTTATAATCACTGATATGATATGTAACAATAAATATGTGCAACAAGATTTTAAATAATCAAATTAATTTTGTCTTTATTTGCGGTCAAAGCGAAAAATCGCATATATTTCTCATCGGTCATAATTCAATGGCCACATACTGTACTTATATTTTGAAAATAGCGTCACTATTTTTTTTTAGAGAAAAAACGCACTTAGCTGTACATTTCACCGTTTTCGCATATATTGGAAACTACGTGGTTGTATGAAAGAAACATAGAGCGTTGTTTTTTTTTTATGTATTTCTCACACTAAAACCGGAAAATTCTCTTATTTTTTGACAATAAACGACGAAGTGTTTGGCTACTAGTGCCTTTACCCTATATCTTTTTACATGGTTATAGATTGTAAGGATGTTTTCGTGGTTTGGGTGTCTTAATACGTCGTAGGGTGATGCGCTGGTGTAAAGCAGTTGGTTGGTTGAAATGCATGTTGTACATTTCCCTGTTCCTAAGATGTGGTTTATGTTGATTTGGGAGTTACAAGCTTGGCACCATGTTGGAGGTTCCTTTTTGAGAAGGTGTTGGTGGGTGGAAGATGTATGTCCTAACCGCATCCTCACGAAGGTGGTGTTCATCAGTTTAGAGGTCATGGTAGGGTAGACTGGCTGTGTTCTGTCCTTGTTAATAAGCGAGTAATGGTGCTGGTAGTTTTGCCAGACCGCTAGTTGGCTGCATCTAAACTTGTGATCGACGGTTCGTAACAAGTCCAGTTTAGTGTAAATATCAAATTTATGAACAGGAGCGCAGTGTGCATGATTGGCAGCGGTGTCGGCATGTTCGTTCCCTTGGATACCTATATGACTGGGAACCCACATTAGCTTCAGTTTATTGGGAGTTCTTATTAGACAGTCTCGGATTTTGTTGATTATCCCCGTGTTGTGGTTTGGATTTTTTATTGCCCTGAGTACTGATAAGTTATCTGAGCATATTACAAATTTCCCACGTATGTATATTGCTAGCTGTTGCTGTAGCTTTTTAAACAGCTAAAGCTTCAGCTGTAAAAATGGATGAGCAAGAAGGCAGTATTCCTATGTTCAACAGAGAACCGTCTTTGTATGTAGCTGCGAAAGATGTGCTATCTTGGGTTTTGGAGCCCTCTGTAAATAGGAAATTCCAGCAATTGGATTTTAATTGCGAGGATATGCTAAGGAGTAATGCGTTGAATATGTCTTTGTTGGTATTTGTTTTGTCATAGTTTGCCAGGTCCATTATGATAGATTTGGGTTTTATACACCACGGTGGATAAACCGGTCTGTGTACACCAAACCTGTTAAATGGAGGTCCAATTTTTTTAGCGTGTACCAATGATAAGGAGATAGCGGATGGAAGCCGTTTTGCAGTTTTCATGTTCATAGCAGAAGTGATGTCTTTGTCTTCTATCCGATGTTCTATGGAAGGCAGGCCGGCTTCTACCAACATATTCTTAGTGGTACTTGTTGGAAAGGCATTAATGCTTCTACGTACGGCTTGCTGATAAGGAACTTTGATGATGTTTAGCGTTGATTTTGTACTGTTCCTGTAGATAAGTAGACCGTAATCTATTTTGATAAGCACAATGGATTTAGTTATTGAACAGAGTGTGTTAATATGTGCATTACATTTCTTACTAGCTAAATAACTAATTATATTGGCTCTAGAAGCTAGGCTTTTTCTTAGTTGTATACAATGAGATTTCCAGTTATACTTATTGTTAAATATTAGACCTAGAATACTTAAATCCTTAACGTAATCTATATATATGTATATTGTCAAAGCTTAATGTTAGACCACTACATGAGATCTTGCGACAAATGTGTAGAGTTTTGCATTTGTCTAATGAAAGCTTGGCACCAGAAACTTTTGACCAATTCAGTATATCGTTGATTACATTTGTTAGTAGGGTTTTAGCTTTTACCTGATCAGTATGTTCACACGGGATAAAAACATCATCTACATAAATACAGTGATCAAGTTGTTTGTATTTAACTTAAATCGTCAAAAACGATGATGAAAAGTACCACCGATAGTGGGGATCCTTTGGGAATTCCATTGGATAGCGCATAGGATGCAGAGTATGAACTGTTGGCTTTAACACAAATTTTTCTATTTGTGAGGACGGCTTTGGGTGGCCAAAGGATAGTGATGCGGAATATATGGGAACACAAGCCTTCTCACTTTAGCCTCTGACTATCAACTCCTACTCTACACCTCCGCGTTGGTGGGTGCTAGTTGCCTAGTACCTTTGGAAGGCTGTTGGTGGTAGCAAACGAGAGAGGGGGGAGGGTTGTTTTCTCACTAAGGCACTTCTTCGTGATCTGGACGGCAGCGGATGAATTCTCCAGGTGGAATCAACGGTGGCGCCCACAGCTCCAGTTGGTGGCGGATGAACCCTTAATAGGCCAACGGCAGCGCTCACATCCCCGAAGCGGGGTACTGACTCCGGAATATCCGGTCCCTCGTCCTAGGGGTATAAAAGGGAACTGGTCCTCCAGGTTGGGGGTTGTGCGTAGGGGTAATTTTCCGACCAAGAAAAACTAATATAGTTCCGAAAAACAAACAAGCCTCGGATATGGATGGGCTCACTGTTGACGACCCCAGCAATCGAAATAAGGACAACGACCTTCGGATCTGCACGTGGAATGTTCGGACCCTTAACAGACCGCGTGCAGCCGAAGAATTAGCAGAGGCCCTTTTTTTACTTTAGGTGGATCTGGCCCTAGACTGCTATAAAGCAGACATCACCGCCATCCAGGAAGTGCGATGGGATGATCCGGGCAAAAAAAGGATGAAAAACTGTGATATCTATTACGGTGATTGCTATAGTGAGCAGAAACAACGCTTATTCGGATGTGGTTTTGTCATAAGCGGCAGATTTAGGCAAGAAGTCTTAAGCTTTCGACACGTGAGGGAACGACTTATGACAATCCGCATCAAGGTAAATTCGCCAACATAAGCCTCATATGCGCTTACGTCCCCACAGAAGCCAAGGACGACGCCACCAAAGAATGTTTCTACGAGCTCCTCGACAAAACCTACGAGCAATGTCCTAAATATGACGTTAAAATCTTTCTGGGCGATTTTAACGCCAAGAACAAAGGAGGACATCTTTGGTTATTGGTAAGCACAGTCTGCACGACACTACGTCCGGAAACAGATTTATGTTTATTGACTTCGCGAAACGTCACTATAGCAAGCACACGGTTTCATTATTTCAATATCCACAAGGGGACATGGCGGTCTCCTGATCATCAAACGGTCAACCAAATTGATCACATTGCGATCGACGTAAGGCATGCCTCCAGTATTCTGGATGTCCTAACCTTCCGAGCAACCAACATCGACTTGGATCATTACCTTATTGCAGTCACGGTACGAATGCGGATATCCCTAACGTCACAACAAAGAAGAAATACTGTGAGAAGATATAACGTTGAAAAGCTGCAATCGCAAGAAACCGCCAGAACCTTTGCCGAACGCGTATCCCGGAATCTCGCTACAACTCCTATGCTGCCAGCATCAAATGCGGAGGACCAATGGCAACGCTGCCATCAGAAGTGCCGCAACTGATGTGCTGGGTTTCACCGGCAAGCAAATGCAGCTGAATAAGGCATACAAAGCGGCGCTGCAAAGAAGGACGAGAGCGGCTCGTGAGCTCTACGAGCAAAAGGGACGAGAAGAACATCGGCTTCTCCGAAAGAAGAAAAAAGAGCACGAGAAGCGCGTGATCGAAGATATTGAGAGATTATACTCCAGGAATAATGTACGGAAGTTTTACCAACAGGTAAAAAGAACGTGTCAGGCCAACTAGACCTGTACTGATGATGAAGGAAACCTCGTAGTAGAGTCACAGTCGGTGCTGAGAATATGGAAAAATTTCTTCTGCACACTGTATAACGGCGACGAAGACCAACATTCCGTCCACCTGACAAAAACGAGTGAGAAACTTAAACCCAAAAAGGCTGCTGGACCTGACGGCTTACCAGACGAGCTGTTCAAAGCTGCTGGAAATGACCAGGTAGAGAGCATACACCAACACATTTCTAAAATTAGGTCAGATGAATGTGTGCCTGATGAATGGAATCTCAGCACCGTTTGCGCGATCCACAAGAAAGCAGAACCCCTATATTGCGCCAATTACAGAGGTATCAGTCTCCTCAACATCGCGTACAAGATCCTATCTGCCATATCGTGTGAACGTCTAAAACCCTTCGTCAACAACCTGATTGGGCCCTATCAGTGTGGTTTCAGACCAGGAAAGTCCACAATCGATCAAATCTTCACACTTTCGGCAGATCCTGGAAAAAACTCAAGACGTCCAAATCGATACCCACCATCTCCTCATCGATTTTTAAGGCCGCATATGACAGCATCTATAGAGACGAGCTATACAGAGCCATGTCTAGTTTTGGCATCCTTGCCAAACTCGTTGGCCTGTGCAGGATGACGTTGGAGAATTCTCGCTGCTCCATCAAGGTCGGTAACGATCTCACCGAGACCTTTGATGTCAAAAAAGGATTTAGACAAGGTGACGCGCTGTCATGTGACTTCTTTAACATCGTTCTTGAAAGAATTGTGCGAAACTCATAAGCCAACACCGGAGGCACAATCTTTCAAAAGTCTGTGCAACTACTAGGTTACGCCGAAGACATTGACATTATTGGAAGAACACAGCGGGCTGTCACCGGTGCGTTCGCTAATATTGCAACGGAGGCTGCCAAAATGGGTTTAGCGGTAAAAGAGGGCAAAACCAAGTATATGTTGTCAACAAGGAGGGACACTCAACATCGACGAAATGGACAGAACGTCACAATCGACAGCTATAACTCTGAGGTAGTAAGGGACTTTGTTTACCTCGGCTCTGTTGTCTATTCTGACAATAACACCTCGGTAGAAATAAAACAAAGAATAACTCTTGCCAATCGCTGTTTCTTTGGGCTGAGAAGGCAATTGAGTAGTAAAGCCCTATCCTGAACAACTAAGGAGACTCTATATAAGACCTTGATCATCCCAATCCTCCTTTACGGCGCTGAAGCATGGACTTTATCGAAAGCGGATGAAGTTATCCTTGGTCGTTTCGAGAGAAAAATCCTTCGTAAAATATTCGGTCCCGTTTGCGTTGACGGGTTTTGGAGTAGAAGATTCAACGACGAACTATACGAGCTGTACAGCGACATCGACCTAGTCAAAAAACTGCGTATCAGTCGTTTGAGATGGTTAGGACATGTAGAGTGAATGGACACCAGTGCTCCGCCCCGCAGAGTCAGTATGCAGTATGGTTGCTACTTTCCAGTTCTGTGGAATAACCCCCGCATCGAGGATGTTGTTATATAGTTGTATAAGTCGTCGTTTTTTTGATGGGGGAAGGTATTCTGTCCCTGTTGGGCGTTTTGCCTTTAAGTGACAAATAATATCGTAAAGTACCTACGAAGGACTCAACGGACGGACGCACGCACGCAACATTGTGATTTGGGCCGGGTCGATGGCCCATAGGAAGGCACGCGTTCAGATTAGGCATCCAATTCAATACCCATTGTCGAAGCTGGAACAATGGCAAAGAGAAAGAAATAGTGTTTCATCTCTTCTGCGGGTGTCCGGTTCTAGGCAGGGCCAGATATCGTATACTGGGCCAAACATTCTTTGACAACCTGAACGAAATCTCGGTGAAAAAGATCCGCGAACTAGTAAGTTTTCTAAACGAAACAGGATGGTTGTAGAGGATTTTTGCTCCTTTTTAGGTTCTTACAATAACATCAACAATCAGGTGACGTGAGTGATAGTGTTGCAATGGCAATAAATTGCTTATTAAGTTTCATTGTGGATCATTGAAGTTACCACTTCTACCTACCTACCTATTATAATCGTTTTTATCTTATTCCTTCTGTCCCTATCCTAAGGGTATATTTAGTTTTATATATAGTTTGCAACATAGAGAAATAATCGAGATAGTCCCTCTAAAGTATATACTTTCCTGATCAGTATCAAAAGCGAATATGATAGAGTCATGTCCGTCCGTCCGTCTGTCCGTATGTCACCACTTTTAGGGTTAAATCTTGAGTTAGGAGGACGCAATTTTATATTTGGGCTTTTGAGAAGGAGAGGAAGTGCAAATATAAATATATAAAGAATATAAGTACATAGGTATTCAAATTATCTACAATTCACCCATACGAGTACATTGCCTCTCTCTATTATATCTCTATGTTACAAATCTTGTATCAAATTTAATACATATACCCTTGGAGAGGGTAAACAAAACATGTACTCGAATGAAAAAAAATTAAATACATACATTTAAGGCATTTCTTATTTAATAAATTTTAAATTCAATTTAAAAATTTTAGCGTTGAAATACAAAACAGAAGATATATCGGAATCCATTTTCTAAAAACTTGGTTAATCACTTATGTAAGTAACTTCAACAGAGGTGCAGCTTCACTCGGATCGCAGCGGATCCATTATATAACAAAAAATAATAACAATTAGTTCAATACTTTATCCATGACGAGAGCGGACCTCCTGAATCATCTCTTTTCATAATTAATTTTAGGTTGATTTTAGGTGGCGTGTTTGCTAGTTCACTGAGGTTGAAATATACTTTTCCGAGGGTTGAGAATCTAATTCTGTTGAGGTCTATGGACCCAGGGCCTAGCTTTTCACAACCATTCATGTTGTGCGTGTTATATTCTTTGTGCGAATAGAAGGGACCTACTGTTTAATGTCGTTTCCGAAGGGCAATTTGAGAAGCTTTTTAATGACATTTTTACTCTTAGATGCTTGTCAGACGCTCGCGAAAGGTGGGGCCATGAAAAAAATTTTAGGACAGAAATCATTGAACAAAGAGATATTAAACTTATACCCCTCATTCCTTTCAAAATCCATTTGTTTACATTGTTTTTGTTGTAATTCGCTCCTCGTCTGTGAATACGTGTGAGCAAAAATCTTATTGTCAATCATTGGTAACAACAATTCTCTAGTGGTGGAATAATTACGTCAGCAGATGTGTTCGCAAAACGGAAGCATTCAACTAAATTTTGCTATAAATATAGTGCATTGGAAAGAATACTGGAAAATCAATGTGAAAGGAAAAAATTAATATCAGAAATTCAATTAAAAATATTAATTAATTATTGTTTTTCGAATTGAATAACAAAAAAACGACTCTTTTCTAAAATAAGATATTATTTTTTTTTTTAGTATTGAACATAAATAGAAAATAATAAACACGAATTTCAATTGAGATTGTTATTGTTAATTAAAAAATCAAATAATATCTACAAAAATTATTGTTGCAGCGAAGTTAAACGTTAAAAAGATAGCAACCAAGTTAAGTTACGGTAATTCTTGGTATAAGTAGAATGCCAGTTACAATTCTGTCTTGATTGATGATGAACTTAAATTACAATTATGTATAAACGTACAAAAATCAATAAATAATAAAATTAAGCATTATAATCAGTAATTGTTTTAATCTCGAAGAAGTAGTCTATAGTTCTAAAGCATATGAAAAGGCGATTTTCATTCTAATTCCTTTACATACATATGTTTAAATATCCTGAACTACTGCAATTCTAATACACAGCTGAAATTGCATTTATAATTAGAAGTTTTATAATATGTACTCGTAAAATAGCCATGCTAAAGTTATCAATAAAACTATTTCAAGTAGAGTAAACGTCGTGTACATTTACTTGCAAATATTTTTAATACAATACATATTTATATGAACAGTATTATATATTTATGAAAACAATATTAAAAATGTATTTGCAAAATTGTTGTTGAGCAACTGCTTATTTGTTTTTGTTTTCAATGACGAATGAAAATCATTTGTTTACCGAGAATGTTTTTCTTATTTTCACTTACATTTCGATATAATGCTTGAATTGCAATATAAAATCATTTTTAAATATTTCAATGATGCTGATTATGTGGATCATATCTTTCTCATATATATTTTTAAATATGTTTAAAATATTGAAATGTGTATTTATTTTGCCATAATGGATGTTAGTAGCATCTGTAACTTTAGAAGTGTCGCCGTTGTCTCAAATTCAAAACAATTTTCACATTTTGAATCCTATGTTGGGCTTATAAATGAAAACAATATTAATCCATGAATGCATGCATTCATATGTATATCAACCACTAATTTATTATTTTGTTAATTAATTTACAAAAAATGTAAATTTTGCCGGTACGAACTACATATGTTATCTAAACAATGTCGATCCTAGAATTTTTATAATAAAAATCATCCACTTGAGAGCTAAGTACATATGTAGTTACAAATCGAAAAGTGATCAAAGGCATCGCATAATAATTAACTGGTTTAAGGCCCATCGTTATTACGCTTTTCTACCTTTTTTTCTTCTTCACAATATTACTGTTTACTTAATAATTTTCAATTAAAAAAAAAACAGAACTTCAATATAATTTATTTTTAATTCTTTTCTCATTATGTACATACATTTATTTCCACATTGAATAAAATTTCAAAACTCCAACTAATGTTTTTCAACAACATAAATACAATTTTAAGTTATTTTATCGTCAACATAGAAGTAAAGTTCAAAAGTGTGCATTTTACATTTATTTCTTATTTTCATATTGTAAAATGCAATCAGAAATTGTGAGCGCTTATATTTTTCTTAAAATAACATACTTCACATTTTGTATTTCGATAACATGTGTACTAAAATATATTTTTCTATGTTTGTTGGTTTTTTTTATTAACTAACAACATTTAAATTTTGATATATTAAATATTTATTAAATATTTTGAATATTAATATCTAGTGAACATTCCCAAAGCACTTTCCAATTTCTTCCAAGCGCTCTTCATCAGCTGTGTAATTCACTCATTGTTGTTGTGATTCAGAGGTGAATTTATTGTGTTGTTGTTGTGATTTAGGGGTGAAGTCAAACAAAAGTGCGTGAAAATGTAACAATATGCTTGTAGGCACCTGGAAAGTGACGGGAAAGTTTAATATCTCTGCTCAATGATTTCTGGTCTGGGGATTGAATCGCGATCCCTCTTTCCGTAGTGTAACGCACTAACCACTTGAGCCACGGTGCCCTACTGTATTCTATTTAGCGATAAAAGTGTTCTAGTCCTTTTTTTTTGTTGTATTGAGCCCAAAGTTTTCTAGAGACACGGAATGAGGGGATTGTACTCCACCTTAAATTGGTCATGGTCCGAGGTGATCTTGGACATGAGAAGACTGATGAGAGATCTGCTGTTAGATCGTTTGATTTTGATACCTTTCTCGCTATATCATTCAAGTCGATATGTGCCGGAGTCCAGCAGAGCGTGATGCTATGCCTCGAGCTAAGGGATTTGGGTTCCTCTGCATCTCTTGACCAGTTTTGAACTGGTTGTGATGAAAGTGATGTGTTTGATGGCTGCTTGGCTGTCTATGTAGATGTCTATAGGATTTTTGCTGTTCAGAGGTGATAGATCCTGGTAGGCCTCGGTTATTCCAAATATTTTCGCTAAGAACACACTTGCGTGTTTGGGAAGTTTTATGGACCAGACAAATAATGATGCCTCTGAGAATATTCCTGAGCCCGTACCTTGGTCTATTTTTGACCCATCCGTGAAAATGGATATGAAGGCGGAGTTAATGACATCACCGTTTGTCGAGTTCTCTGTAGAAGGAAATTTGGAGTCGTAGTAATGTCTAAAGAGTTGAAGTTGGTTGAACAATATGTCAATGACCTCTTCCCTATTTTTAGTAACAAAAGTCCATTCCGGATGTTGGGCACCTTGTCGCAGTGGGGTGGCTTAATTAGAGGAACAGGATGCACTACCAGGTAGCTACCACTACTTTGGCAGAGCTGAATGTGAATCGAAAACTAAGATCCAACAACCCTTAACTCCAAGGTTGTAAGTCGCCACGCCGAGGGACCTGTGTTTAAGTATTGACACTACTGGAATACAGAGTTCAGGGGTTATTGAACAGCTAGTGGTAACTCCTGAAACTCCTCAGGGGCAGCTCAATCCTCTGTTGTATACTAGTTGAGTATAGTTCTTAATAGCTCTTGTGAACATTATGTACCCATGTTTCAAAAATTATAAAAAAGAGAACGAGTCATCAGAGGCCAGGCGGAAGGCTCCGAAGAGGTCGAGAAAGTGCCGGAAGGTGCGTGATCGACAGCGGAAGAGTTCGTCAGGACAATGGAGTCCGGAGGAAAACGCAAAGGATCCAGTTGAACAATCGTCGATGCCGATGGACAATGTGGTGCTGTAAGGCGCCAAGAGGTTAATCGACGTTGTGCAAGCCGAACCTAAAGATGACGGTGCAGACCCTGATTCTGAACGGAAGCTGCGAAAGACAGTGAGAGACAGAGGTTGCCATTGGCAGGATCTGTCTCGGGAGATAAGTGACATATCGGTCAATGAATTGACTGATTTGATTAATAATTTAGCCGAAACCACCCTAGAAGAGGCAGGACCTAGAGAACGGTTCAAAAATGATACCGAGACCTTTAGTTCAGCTAAAACTAGGGTGATGGAGGCTGAAAACGGAGAAGGTGATGGACAGGCTGTATCCGGGAATCTTAATCAATCAAGAACACATGAAAATGGAAAGACTGGAACCAGGAAACAGAAGGTCAGTCAACCCGAACCGTACCGGGAAAAACTTAGGGTGTTTCAATTGAATCTTCACCACAGCAAAGCTGCATCAGCAATGTTCAGATGCTTTGTGAAAGTGTAGATTGATATTACCTTGCTGCAGGAGCCTTGGATCTTCAAAGGAAGGATTTGTCTTGGATTTGACTTGTGTTTTGGTGAGGCACGGAGTTAAAGCGGATATGCTGCCGCAACTATGTGCCCCTGACCTTATCGCTGTGCGAGTACGAGTTAGGTGCCGACACTTTTGTCATGGCATATCCACACCTGCCGTATGACTACCTAGAGCCTCCCCCAACAAAAGAGGTAGAGTCTTTAGTGAATGTCTGCAGGGATAGGAGTGAAGATCTAACGATTGGTTGCGCTGCTAATGTACAGTGTGGGAAAGCACCAACGATAACTACAGAAGAGAAGCTTTATTCGAGTTTGTAGTGTGCAAAGAGCGAACTATTGTCAACAGAGGAACAGAACCGACCTTTGTTGATGCGAGAGGAAAGGAAGTTAATGACGTGACTCTGAGTAGTAATAGAATGCTTGATAGTATATCAAATTGGAAGGTAATGGATCAGGCAATGATGTCGGACCATAGAGCCATCTCATTTGATGTTCAATACGGATCTAAAAGGAAGAAAGATATGTCAGGATTTCCAGGAACACGGACATAGTGAAATACCAGAAGGTGTTACGGGAAAAACTGAACGGGAGGGTACCCAAAATACCGAAAACCACTTGGGATGTAGAGTCACAGCTTACAATTAGCTGTTGAAACTGCTTACCAAAAGGAGTGTACACCTACTTTGGTAGATGAAAAGGACTCCACGTCTTGGTGGTGTAGGGATCGAAGATCTAAAGAAGGAGGTGAAAAAAACCTTTAACTATACCATAAGAAGGGATTATCCTGGATCATGGGATGAGTATAAGGCAAAGAAGAAAGAGCTAAAAGCAACCCTGCGACGACGTAAAAGGGGGTCGTGGAGGGAATTTTCTTCGAATATGAGAAGCACAGCTGAGGTCAATAGACTTCAGAAAATTGTCTTGAGGGATCCAAAGTCGGACTCATTCGTGATAGAACGGGGGAGATGTTTGAGACACTGGATCGTACAAATGAGGTCCTCATGGAAATACACTTTCCGGGAAGAAAGTGTATCAGATCAGTTCTGGGCTCTGAGAAACAAGGAGCAAACAGGAAGGATAGGATAGAAGCGGAACGAATAGTAACTCCAGAAGCGGTTAGTGGGGCGATAAAAACGTTTTCTCCTTACAAGACCGCGGGACCTGATATATTCCCAGCCTTAATTCAATGAGGTGCAGATCTCATTGTACCAAGGCTTATATGTACATATATGTATGTACGTTACATGCCTAGCGTTAGGCATACCGGTAACATGGAGAGAAACAAATGTGGTGTTTCTTCCAAAACCGGGAAAAAAGGACCACCGAAGCGAAGTCCTTCAGACCGGTCAGCCTAGCATCATTTTTGTTGAAAATAATGGAAAGAATTGTGAAATTGTGGAAACCGTGTCCTTTGAGTAGTAAACAACATGCATACAGAGCTAGTAGGTCTACGGAAACAGCGCTACACCAGGTGGTACGCGTTGCGGATGAGGAGATGAATACAGGAGGCATCGCAATGACCATAATAATGGACATTGAAGGTGCCTTCGATAAGATATGCTTCGAAAATCTAAGAATAGCCTTAGAAGACCGCAGGGTTAACCCATTGGTGATGAGATGTGTGGGCAATATGCTGTAAAATAGGGCGATAAATATTCAGACGGGAACTTCAAGACTTACAGGAAGGGTTGGCAGAGGTTGCCCGCAAGGAGGAGTTTTGTCACCTACTCTGTGGAATATAACTGTGGACTCTCTCCTGAAAAGACTTGGAGATTGGCTCACTGTGGGATATGCTGACGATATAGCAATAATGGCAAGAGGTAAATTCATGAACATCATAGCAGATACCATGAGAAATGCTCTCAGAGTGGTGGAGCGGTGGTGACAGGAACAAGGGCTCTCTGTTAATGCGGAAAAGACAGATCTGATCATCTTCACAAGGAAGAGGAGAGATCGATAATTTCAGCCCTTGACACTTTTCGGATCGGAGCTGCAGGTGACCAGGAAGGTTAAGTATCTGGGTGTATACCTAGATGCTGAACTAACTTGGAACTTCCATGTGGAAGAGAAGATTAGAAAGGCGAAAAGGGTGTTTATAAGTGCAAACTGGTATGTGGACTAAGGTGGGGAATCTCGCCGAGGTCACGACGATAGTTAGACCGTTAGACCGATTATCACATATGCGTCAGTTGTATGGTGGCAGAAAGCCTCCCAGAAAACTGTAAAGAAGCAATTAGATAGGGTCCAACCTCTGGCATGTTTAGGGATCGCGGTTGCAATACGGACGACACCAACATGCACAATGGAAGTGATCCTAGGTATTCTGCCGCTGGACTTATTTATTAAGGAAGTGGCGGCTTCGAAGGCACTTCTTCTGCACTTCGTCTGCACTTCGTCTGCACCGGGATGCCAGCTGGCACTGACGCGATACTATCTACGGTCATAGGAAAATCCTGGATCTCGTGAAAAACGAGATTAGGGAGTTGAATTTGCCCATGGATGGAATAGAGTGCGTGTTACCGAAAGGTATCACAAAACTCTCATTGGAGATGGAACACTTCCGGAAAAGAAGATTGGTGATATAATCATCTTTACGGATGGGTGCATGATAGATGGCAGAGCGGGGCAGGTATCTTCTCAGAGGAACTGGAACTAGCCTGTCATATTAGTCTGGGGAAATATACCTCAGTCTATCAAGCCGAGATAATTGCTCTGTTGCATGCGTTGGATCGCCTGAAAAGGGTCAGTTCTATTACCATATCACTGGACAGTCAATCAGTGATTAGACGCATGGACGAAACAGATATCAATACATCACTGGCATAGGAATGTGCTCATAAGCTCAATGAGTACTCATCTCGAAGTGAAATGGACGAAACAGATATAAATACATCACTGGCATTGGAATGTGCTCATAAGCTCAATGAGTACTCATCTCGAAGTGAAATGACGCCGCTCTCGGTGAGAGGGCAACGAAAAGGCGAACTCTCTCGCAAAGAGAGGGTCAACCTCGGAGCTCTCTGGTCCGGAACCATTCGCTGCAATTGGCAGAGGGATGGTAGAACACCTGATTAGTAAAAATGAAAATTGTGAAAACTTTGTGTAATTTTATGAAGACACAAAAAAGTTACGACTCCTTAAACTCAAAATTATAAAATTTATTTTTCCAATTTTTTACTTAAAATGCATTTTTTTAAAAATTTTTACTTAATGCATTTTAAGTAAAAAATTGGAAAAATAAATTTTTATAATTTTCTCACGTACACAACTAATATAAATATAGATACCAATTAAAACCACCTAGTTTATGGAAAATTAATTTTTGAAACTCTAATAACCCCAATTTATCAAAGAGCCGAAAGCCCTTGCAGCTAGTTGCTCAGTAAACATGTATTAGCCTGTAATTGAAATTAATTGTTAATAAATAATAATAGTAAACTCTTTTTATCTACTTTTTTTTGTTTTTTAATGCCATAAAAATACATAAGAAAATTCTCTATTATTTGCTATGTAAAGTTAACTCCAGTTCATAATGGGTGGTATGCAAAATGCAAAATGCTAAAATATACTCAAGTCTCGCTTTTTATAGCGTCGGCTCGGATTAGTATGCAAAAAGATCTCAGAGGCTGTTGTTTTGTTAAAACGACGTGGGTGTCGTTTTGTTTTAATAAGTGGACTTTTTATTTAGGTTTCTCACTTTTTCACTATTGCATTCGTTAAGCAATCAAAAGGATGAAACTGAAACAATGAACTAAAACAAATGTTTTGCATACGAATTTGAGCTTTTGCTCATTGAAAACGCTTATGTGGGAGACAGACTGCTGGTATTGATACCATGGTATAGCAATAGCATGTTCTATACCACATCGAGCCCTTACACCAAATTTATCGTAAGCGACAATTTTGCCGAAATTGCGTTTGTCATACAATTCGACAGTTAACATTAATTCGCATCAAATCACACATTATTGTTAACATAAGACTATCAGATATACAGTTACAAAGAAAAGAATTATATCGTAACCTATGGTCACATTTTCATCTACCTGCCAAATATCGTAACCGACATTATCACAAACGCCAGAAATTACACCACTTGCGATTAACTTTTTTGGCAGCAAAAACCAATTCTCTTGCACTATCCAAGTACACGTTGAAGTTAACTCTCTCTGGTCTTTATTCAGCTAATGTTAGCGTGTCAATCAACTGTATTATTAACAGCAAGTAGGCTTTTAGATTTTGCTAGGCAAAGTCATTCTTTGTTATCGTTTGCACATATTTTGTGCCATTCTTCAAGTATTAGAAAAATAAAGTACAAAAAATCAAGTAAATTTGTTTGGCTAAAATGTCAGAGATAGCACTTGAAAACATTTCTGTACCAAGTTCATCAGTTAAAAAAAAAAACTTGTTCCCTATAGTGATAGTGAATCTGATACGCAGATTGAAGAGGAAACTTCTGTTGGAAAGCGTGGCTATAAGAAACAAAAACTTTTACCTAAGAGGGTTCGGAATAAAATACGGTTAACGTCTAGGAATTGTGTTAAGCCTAATCCTTGTATAAACAAAAAGTGTGGAAATAATTGTGCTACTAAATTAACAGAAAATGATCGTATGAACATATGTACATGAACATTACTGGGGAATGGACAATACTGAAAGGCAAACAATATGGTTGCTTATGTGACAAGCAACATAAGGAATATTTCATATGACTACGTTGTTGATTATAAAGAAAAACACATTAAAGATTGATAACAATTTTTACTTAAAACGCTTGATATTTCCCAAATGACTCTACGATATGCAATAAAAAATTTCAATGAACTAAATTTAAATCGAACTAATAAAAAAGTTTGAGTGCCTCAACAAGTCTGATGAAAATAAAGTTGCAGTCTTAAAGTCTTTTATTGAACAGCTTCCTGTAGTGCCTTCGCATTACTGCCGCAACAAAAGCAATAAACTGTATCTTCCTCAAAACTTTTCTAATGTAAGCACATTATATAAATTTTATGTTCAAAATCTTCAAGAAAAAAATATGGAGTTGTCTATATTATCATTACCAATGTTTCGTAAAATATTTAAATTGCACATTGCAAAGACAAATGCACATTATGTGAAAAACATAAAAGAAGAGCGAAGTGTTCTAGAGCAGACAGATGAATATAAAAACCATATTAAGGCCAAAGACACATCAAAAGCAATGTTTTTGGCTGATCAAGCAAAAAGCAAGGTGGACGCATCATTTTTATGTGGAAGTTTCGATTTGCAAAAAGTTTTGAACACTCCACACGGTAAAAGCGTAAATCTCCATTATTTAAGAAAATATACATACTATAATGAAAGCGTTTAGGAAAATGGCACCAGGGATGGTAGTTGCGGTGGGCAAAATCGCAATAAGGCTATGCTGTCTATGTTAATATATTTCGTTAAAAGCTCTTCCTTTATAACAAACATACAAATTACTTTTTTGTTGCCCGGACACACAATGATGCCGGTGGATTCTATCCACAGCACCATTGAATCGTTTATACGAAACAAAACAGTATGGGCACTTTCGGAATGGCTTTAATTTCTAGTTCAAGAACAAATCCTACATCCTACGAATGTATAGTGATGAAACATCAGGACTTTAAGGAGTGGAAACGAATTTCACTGGAACTCTTACCAAACAATATTAAAATAAAATTTAATACGCTTCGATCTGCGCCTTTCGAAAAAAAAACAGCTCAATAGTTTTCTTAAAATATGGATTTTCAGACGATTGCGAGACGCAGGAATATGATATAGCTCAGAAAATATCACCACGTACTAGGTCTGCAGCGGCGGATTATGCGCTACCCCAATTGTATGAAAAGCGATTGAAAATATCCCAAGCAAAATGTCGTGATCTGACAAAGCTTTGTAAAAAAAGAATTGTTCCCGAACGATATCATGACGAATATTTATCTTTGAAATCCATCGCTACGATTAAGGATGCTTTAAATGAAACTGATGAAGAAGACGTTTAATTGAATTTGAACCAAGCGGTTTTTTTTTTTTTGATAATCTAAAACAGATATCTTTTTTGCTTTTCCTGATAAGTACTTTGAGAACAATAATGTTTTGGTTTTTTATACCCTATCCTAAGGGTATATTAAGTTTGACACATAGTTTGTAACATAGAGAAATAATCGAGATAGACCCTATAAAGTATATATATTCGTGATCAGCATCAATAGCGAAATCGATTGAGCGATGACCGTCCGTCCGTCCGTCCGTATGTCACCGCTTTTTGGGCCTTAAATTTTGAGCTAGGACGATGAAATTTCATATCTGGGCTTCTGAGAAAAAGATACAGTACAAGTGTAAAAATTTTTGAAATCCGGTAACTGCCAC
Organism: Xylota sylvarum; assembly: GCA_905220385.1. Lineage (NCBI taxonomy): Eukaryota > Metazoa > Arthropoda > Insecta > Diptera > Syrphidae > Xylota > Xylota sylvarum. Next base: position 60,737,862 of record LR999957.1, on the reverse strand, counting down.
GCCCACTTTTTCATAACTTCACTAAATTATATGAAACCGAAAAATTTTGTTAAGACCAAATATTTAGGCATTCAGACTCCCTACAATCCATCCATACAAAAGTTTTGGCCACGCCCACTTTTTGGGGCGTTTTCATCATAAAACCGATTTTTGGGCCTTAAATTTTTAACTAGGACGCTGAAATTTCATATGTGGGCTTCTGACGAAAAGATACAGAAGAAGTGTAAACTTTTTTTACATCCGCCCACTGCCACGCCTACTTTTTTATAACTTCACTAAATTATATGAAACCGAAAAATTTCGTTAAGACCAAATATTTGGTTATTTAGATTCCCTACAATTCACCCATAGAACAGTTTTGGCCACGCCCACATTTTGGGGGCGTTTTCATCAAAAAACCGATTTTCATGAAATTTTACATGTAACATCCTCAAACGTTCGACATTATAGCTATATTTGAGTATAAAATGCAATTTGGCCACGCCCACTTTATAGAGAGGAGGATAGGGTATCATACTATCCGTTCCAGACGGATTGTAGCTTTTCTGTATGTTTTTTTTAGTAAATAATGTTTGAACTATCGATCTTTATTGATTTAAGTGTTACTCTATTCCATACAGAAATAAATAAGATGTTATTTTGTTTTCGTTTCAAGTTTTTATTGGTTTTTAATTTTATCGTAAGCGCCACAAACTGGTTCACAAATTTGAGAATATGACAACAAAAACATCGCGAACGACAAAAACTACACTTATTTCTTAAAAAAAATCTTATTAAATGTCATCCAATTCAATTCCCCCAAACATGATTGAATGCAGAAATTGGGCACTTTTGCTTATAATGTACAGAAAAAAAAACAAAAAAAATGTCTCTTGTAAGATTCAAGTTTTGTCGCTTACGTTAAAAGCTAGTATACCACGAAACAAACCAGCAATCAATACCAGCAGTCTGTCTCCGACATTAGTCTCGGTAACTTTAGCTTTGTCTCATGGTATGAATATAATGGTATAGTGAATACCACAACCCCTGACAGACTGCATTTCGTAGCACACGTTAATTTTCGTAGTATACTTTGACGTTTATGCTTGAATTTTTGAATTCAATGTAACGTCATTGATTCGGTTACTTTTGAAACTTCCTATGAACAAATTAATTTCGATGAAATGCTTCCAGTTTGAAGGCCCAATTTGTTTTTTGTCGGATCTAGTATATTATTGAAACAGTTAAGATAAAATGGTGTCCTCTTTAATTCCATTTTCCAAATTTGAGGATATACTTCTTCGTTGTGAAGAAGCTACGAAGAATCATCAAAAGAGAGAAAGTGGCGCTGCAGTCACTAAGAACGTGTTATACCACCAAAAAATTGCGAATTTCAATACCAGGTTTGTTTCGTGCATTGACATACTATACATGGACTGCTAGTAGCCAACTTCGCACCGGTTTCAACATTAGCACTAGCGGTCCGAGTTCGGAGCGGAAAAATTTTGAAGCTCACTCTTTGTTTGAGGTTGGACGTGAAAACGAGTATACATTTAATTATTGTGATTATTGCGCTAAAATTAAAAAATCGGACAAAACTTAAAGTAAAAATGATGGAAAATTAAGTGCTGTATAATTAATTGCAATTTGCAATGCAATTCATTCATTCCTAAAGCAATTAAACACATAAATTACAACTCATTATTCAAATTTTTTTGGCGACATCTGTTCGAAGGGATGACGGCAACAATTTGAATTTCAACGGTTGTACTCAGTAAATCACTTCAGCCCCAATAGGTGCCTCTAGTGTTCTATGAAGAATTGCAAGGTGACGGGCATTTTTGCTTCGCATTTTTGCCGCCCTGAACTCCGACCGCTAGTTATGTTGGCGACACTTTTTTGCAGAGGTTGTATGAAAATGACATTTCACTAGCAGTCCATGTATAGTATGTCAATGGTTTCGTGCTATACTAGCTTTTAACGTGGTATTGGGGTGACAGACACGTGGTATAGAACATGCTATTGCTATACCATGGTATCAATACCAGCAGTCTGTCTCCCACATTACACTTCCTGTAAAACAGGATTGATGACAACACTGACTTCACAACTTTAAACATTTGTTTTATTTTAATATAACGCCTTACAGGTTTGAGACAGCATTCTATTTAGTTGCTTTAAATGAAGAGCCAAACTTAATATGTGAGGAACACGAGGTGACTGAAAGTTTGGTAAAATATAATTAATTTTAATATCACCTAAATTTTTATAATATAGTATTTTATGCTTGTAGTGGAAGAATCCAATGGAATTTTTTGAAGCTAGTCGTAACGGCGAAGTATTTCTACCACCACCGCAATGTTATGAACTTTTACGTTTGGCTAATTTATATGAATTGGAAAGAGTTCAGCAATTTGCGGCACAAAGGGGTTCAAAAGGTTCAACCCTGTTTCTTCCTGTACAACGGCGATGTACTGATGGCATAGTAGGAATTCTCCCAGGTAGGTAGTGACATTTAAGTTCTATTATGTACATATATGTATATGAATGTATGTATAATATAAAAAATAATATAAACATTTATACATTTTTCTTAGGCGATGACGATTATCCTGATAATCCCAATGAGTGCATAGATGTTATTACCTTGGATAAAAGTGTAGATGAGTATTGCTCAAAAGAAAAGAAACTTCATCGCTCGATCTACACGGGAATAAATGAAAGTAGGGTTCTTTTAAACTTTGAGTCTTTCGATGGGCACTTAAGACCCTTAGATGTAACGAAAGTAAATAGTAAAATTTAATTCGTTTAATATAAATATAACTGTGGCTGGGTCGTGTATTTTTTGAGTGAAAGCCTATAAAATAGTACATATTTTTGAGAGAAAATCTTCGAGTGGATAAAATACAAAAACGCTTTTAAAGTCAACTTTGTATATAGTATACATATGTATGTATATGTGTATGAATATTTTTTCGTGGCGATGTAAATTTGTAGTAATGGATTAGTGATAATAGCACAATAAAAAATTATTGGAAAAGTATCTAATACAGCATGTGTAATAAATAATGTGATTTAATATAATGTGATTTAATATAATGCAATTAAAATATTTATAACACATTTATATTCACCGGGACAATTAACCGCCAACCTGTTCGGAACAGCATAATTGAAAAAAGCCTTTTTGTGTACCATCCAATGGTTTTTATTTTGCACTCGTGCTGGGTAAAAAAGCATCAATCTTTTCTATATCTAACTATATTTATACCAGCTGATTTGATTGCGTATTTTTCTTCAGTGACAATAAATCGATAGGTGGCTGGATGCTGTAGGAATAGGGTAGGCACTGACTGGCGTCAACCTGGTGACGTCCAGTGTTGTAACTGTTACTGCGCACCAAATGTGCTTATTTTACCTCCTAATGGTAGCCATTGGGTATTGTCCATCCGGACCCGACTTGTTGAACTTAAAAGCGCGAGTGTTGAACAAGAGAAAATAGAAGTACTATAAATACGACAGTGGACGAACTCCCTCGATGAAGTCAACGGTGGCGTCACGGCTTCAAACGGAAGCATAAGCACACTTTATCTGGGCTACTTCGACATATTCGGAGCCCAGGGGTGGAATCCTCTAAGGTGATAGTTGATAATCACACTTTTGATAGTCAAAGTTGATGATCACACTTTGTTAGCTCTCCCTAAAGCGATCGCAAAGAATTACATAAAACTTGGCAGCACAGTTGTCACTGATAGAGACAAAAACTCCTAAAACTATGCAAACAAATTTCGGATCCATCGCAAAAAATAAAAAAAAATATGCTATGAGAAATCACATGGGAAAAATTGAATTTTTAAACCAGGATATCTCCTAAACTAGGCGAAAACGAGATTTTTGGTACTTAACATTTCGATCTTATTTAATCGAGAACTACAAAACAGCGTTTTTAGATCTTGGCGCACAATAGTATCCTCTTCCATTGGAATCGGAAGTTCCAAAAAATTTGAGTTATTTCTCAAATCAGATCAAACCGGTCGTACATACATTAAAGTTATTTAGTTCTTCATCAAAACTTGCTTATAAAGTAATTGCAGAGAGGTAAACATTTTCATATCACTTTGCAAAAACACTTATTCACTAATAATCGTAGGAACAGAAATGACTCTATATGAAAGTGACACAGATGTCACACAAAAACTATCGCAAAAATGTGATGATCACGTTGATGATCTCCTTAGAGAGATCAAAAGGGATAATTGTGATTGTCAACAATCAACTATCACCTTAGAGGATTCCACCCCAGGCCGATAAAGATTTCCAAGAATAAGTCGGGTTTTTGGAAAAGGGATGGTGGCGGATGAGCTCTTATCGGGCGAACGGCAGCGTTCACATCCCCGAAGCGGGTTACTGACATCGGTTTAAAACCAGCCCCCCGGCTATGCCGTCTAGCTAAAAAAAAAACTAGTTATAAGAGAGACACCAGCCTCAGATAACAACGGAGCCACTCATTTAATACCACGACACGGAACGTTCACGGACTATGATCTAAGAGTACGCACTTGGAACGTACGTACACTGTACACTCATGGTGCTATTCAAAAACTTGAATCTGTCCTCACGCGGTATTGCTACATTTATTACAGCTGTCACAAAAGACTGCAGATGTTAGGATGCGGATTCGTCGTGGGAAATCGGCTAGGCTACATGATAATTGACTTTAAGCCGTTCAGCGATCGCCTGGCAGTGATCCGCATCAAGGCAACATTTCAAAACATCAGCATAATATGTGCACACGCCCCTATCGACGAAGCTGAAGGCTATCAAGGATGAGTTTTATGACCTGGACTTAGGGAGCCTGTCCGGAGTACGAGTCAAAATCATACTCGACGACCTCAATGCCAAAATCGGTAAGGATTAGTTGGAAAGCACAGCCTCCACGACACGACAGGAGACAACGGCTTCCGGATAATCGATTTTGCAGCAGCTTGTAATACGGTGATAAGTACAGCAACCTTGCGTTCTCCAGATGGTGGATGGCCAGATGGCCAACCAAATCGACCATGTGCTAATAGATGCGAGGCACGCATCCAATATTCTGAATGTTCAAACTTTCAGAGGGGCAAACGTCGACTCAGATCGTTTTCTTGTTGCAGGTAAATTCAGACCTCGACTATCATTTTGCATTCACCGCTGTGCATTCACCATTCACAAACGCCAACAATCTGTGGAACCAGTATCGCGACATCATCAAAGGTGTAACAGAGACCATCATAGGCTACCAGCCACCACCCAAAAAGAGCCTTTGGTATGATGATGAATGCGTACGTCGGAAAAATGTAACAGCAAATGCATACATGCAAGCGCTGCAGCGTAAAACAAGGGCAGCGAGAAAAGAGTATCGAGCCAGAAGAAGGGAGGAGAAGAAGATCCTGCGTAAGAAGAAAAGGGCCCACGCAGTCTCCCAGCTTAAGGATAGGAACAACATCCGGATGTATTTTTAAAGGAACGCCAAGCAACTGGCAGCTGGCTTTAAGCCCGGAACTCAGGCTCTTCGAAACTGTGAAGGCAACCTAATCACTGAAGTTTAGGGAATATTGGATGTGTTTAAGCAGCACCTTCAGTAGCTACTTAATGGGCATCAGGTAGAGAGAAAGGGAACCCGCATCCAGTCAATGAAGAATCCATCCCCCTTATAGTTTTGAAGAGATCGGCTCAGCTATCAAAAAGCTGAAGAACAACAAGGCCGCCGGCTCTGATGGTGTACCAGCAGAGCTTTTCAAACATGGTTTTGGTAGGGTGCATGTACCAAATCATCAACCAAGTATGGGTGGATGAAGCCATGCCCTATGACTGGACTATCAGCTCTATATGCCTCATCTTCAAGAAAGGCGATCGTATGTCTTGTAAGAACTACCGCTTTATGTCGCATATAAGATCCTATCCAACGTACTGTGTGAACTTCTGAAGCCTTTCTGCAGCACACTAATCGGCACGTACCAGTGTGGCTTCCGGCGTGGCAGATCGACGATTGACCAAATTTTCACACTAAGGCAGATCTTGGAAAATACCAACGAATTTCAAGTCGAGACGCACCATCTCTTCATCGACTTCAAAGACGGAAATGATAGCATTCATCGACTTGAGCTCAACAAGGCGATGGCCGAATTCGGGATCCCAGCTAAACTGATCCAGCTATGCCGCGTGGCGCTAGAAAACACGCATACTCCACAAAAAATGGAGCCGAGTGTTGGACGATAAGCAGGAAAGCAGAGCAGATTTTGAATACTTTCGAGACAAAAATTCTTCGTCGAAAATTCGGCCCTGTATGCGAGGAGGGCGAATGGAGGAGAAGATACAACCGCGAACTCTATGACCTGTACCAAGATGTGGATGTAGTCCGAAAAGTCAAAACAAGTCGTCTACACTGGCTCGGCCACATCGAGCGAATGGACTATAATGCTCCAGCAAAGAGGATCTGCGAAACACAGTCCCCAGCTTCGCTACGACAAGGAAGATCGAGCGCTTGGTTTAAACAACTTGAAGCAACGTGCCCGGGATCGAAGAGAGTGGAAGGTTGCCGTGTCTCAGGCAGAGACACTTAACGGGTCGGGCGCAGAAATCATTGAATAAAGGTATATTAAACTTTCCCTGCACTTTCCAGGTGCCTACAAGCTATTTCACGCATATTGTTACATTTTCACGCACATTTGTTGAATCCGTCTATTCACAAAAAAAATCCGTCTATTCACCCCTAAACACAACAACAATGGGTCAATTTCACAACAACAACGCGTGAATTTGACGGGCGATGACAACCGATTTATAAATTCATGGAAGGAGCGAGAAAGTATTTTGGGGCTGTTTGTTAGATTTAAAAAAATATTTAAATTTGAATTCTCTGCTAAAACACAAAGAATTTGAATTTCATCGGTTGACCGAAAATTTAAAACCAAAACTATGTTTTATGATTCTTTATTGATTAAATCTTGTTAAAAAATCGTGAAAAAAAATGTTATTTAGCAAATTGGTAACCGACTGAAACAATTGTTAAGACATTACAAAGAGTAGAAATTGATTTTATTTTATATAAATATGCACATGTTTCAGTATTTCGAAAATAACTCTTGTCAAAAGTTTTGGATAAATTGTGATATTATCTTCTTTAAAATTGCAACGATTGGATTAAATACTTATTTTCATGTAATTATTTCCAATATTTTTTTCCAAAAGTATTTAATGGCAGGTAAAAGGTATCAGGTAAAGTAGAAAAAGAGTAGTACGACTTGGGTTAAATGAAACTTCTGTTCATGTTTCGGATTCTACAGCGATTATATTTTATTAAAGTTCGGTTGATTTTACAAAATATTTATTTATTTCGTAGGTTGTCGATCAAATATATTAACTCATCATTAGAATTAATTTAAGCATTATTTTTATACCCTATCCTAAGGGTATATTAAGTTTGACACATAGTTTGTAACATAGAGAAATAATCGAGATAGACCCCGTAAAGTATATATATTCGTGATCAGTATCAATAGCGAAATCGATTGAGCGATGACCGTCCGTCCGTATGTCACCGCTTTAATATCTGGGCTTCTCAGAAAAAGATACAGTACAAGTGTAAAAAATTTTTAAATCCGCCCGCTGCCACGCCCACTTTTTCTTAACTTCACTAAATTATATGAAACCGAAAAATTTTGTTAATAGAAAATATTTAGGCATTTAGATTCCCTACAATTCACGTATACAAAAGTTATGACTACGCCTACTTTTTGGGGGCGTTTTCATCAAAAAACCGATTTTCATGAAATTTTATATGTAACATCCTCAAACGTTCGACGTTATAGCCATATTTGAGTACAAAATGCAATTTGGCCATGAGCACTTTATAGAAACGAGGATAGGGTATCATACGATCCGTTCCAGACGGATTGTAGCTTTTCTGTATGTTTTGTATTCAATTCTGAAGAAGTCATGTTATTTGCTTAAGTAAAATTTGTTTTTTGTCTTAGGAGATTGAATTGAAAAGTAAACAACATTATTAAGAACAAGTAAAAGGACAATGAGCGAGGTATCGATGGGTCTTCAACTAATAAATTACAGTGCAGCCTCACTAGTACGGACACTAGTTTCGGCTGTGTCCGGAATAGCGAAATGTCCAGACTATAGAGAAAATAAAATAAAGAAAACTTTTCAAACACCATTAAATATAAATAGAAATGAAATAGATATTTCATATACACATAATTTAAATGTACATACTTGAAATGAACACTAGATCAGAAGCAATCCGAAAAGATTTGTAAGCTCAAACCTTAACAAAAACATTACCATCATTCACGTCAATGAGCTGAATTCCCGCATTTTGCAATTGTTCTATTTTTGTCAATTACTAATGTTTGTTAATTGAAATCTTCTACCTTTTCCGTTTAAGGGAGCTGCCAACTTTTCATTGTATGTACATACATATGTATGCTTGCCTAAAGCTCCTAACTCGAAATAAAACTTGTACATATTTACATGTATTAAACGAGAATGAAATGACCGACATTTAACGATTCTGTTAAAACTCGTTTATCTATCCCGTAATACAGAAGGCATTTTCATTGAATCAAAATTCGATGAAAAATAATATCAGTTTGACAAAAAAATAATTTCTTATTTAAGAAAAAGAGTCGTTTTGATGTCATTCAATTCGAAAAACAATCAATAATTATTTTTAATTGAATTTCTGATATTAATTTCATATTTTCATATATTTAGAAAGACATATATAAGAAATATATATACAGAAAGTCATTTAAATTGATTGTTTCACCATAGCTTATGATGGGATACATTCAGCTAAAACTATTTTTGAGTGCGACATCTATTAATTTTAGTTTAGACAAGCCCCAAAGGTTTTTGCCAATGCTCACACGTATTCACAGACGAGAAGCGAATTACAACGAAAACAATGTAAAAAAATGGGTTTTGAAAAGAAGGAGGGGTAAAGGCTTAATATTTCTTTACTCAATGTTAAATAAGTAAGTAAGTCAATAAATTGTGTAGTCAATTAGTCATGTAGATAGACAGATTGACCGGAAAAATTGACAAACTGAAAAATTGACCTATCGAGATAGACCCTATAAAGTATATATGTATACTAGCTGACCCGGTAGTAGATATATACATATATACATATTTTCTAAAAAAGCCAAAAGCTGCTCTGCTTTCCTGCTTATCGTCCAACACTCGGCTCCATACAGCAGAACTGGCAGGATCAAAGTTTTGTAGAGCAAACATTTCGTCTTCCGAGTTAGGAGTTTTGACCCCATTTGTTTCGCCAAACCAAAGTAGCAGCTGTTTCCTAGGGGAAGCCTTCGTCGAATCTCCACTAAGTTGTCATTCGTGGAGTTGATATTTACTCCGTGGTAGGTAAACTCCTTAACCACTTCGAAGTTACTGTTGCCAACAGTGACGTTTTGTCCTAGGCGGTGGACAGATGCTTCTTTGTTTGTTGACAACATGTACTTGGTTTTGTCCTCATTCACTTCAAGGCCAACTCGTTTCGCCTCTTCTTCAATTGCCGTAAAAGCCTCTAACACGGCGCGCTGGGAGCGACCGATGATGTCGATGTCGTCTGCGTATCCCAGCAACTGGACAGATTTGTTGAAGATAGTGCCTTCCGTGTTCACACCTGCCCTGCGCACTATCTGTTCCAGCACAAGATTGAAGAAGTCACATGATAGCGCATCCCCTTGCCGAAATCCGGTGCATGTTTGGAATAGTTCAGAGGAACTGTTGCCGAATTGCACGTTGCACCGCGTGTTATCCAGCGTCACGCGGCACAGCTGGATCAGTTTACCCGGGATCCCTAATTCGGCCATCGCCTTGTAGAGCGCAAGACGATGAATGCTATCATATGCGGCTTTAAAGTCTATAAAGAGATGGTGAGTCTCGACTTGAAATTCGTTGGTCTTTTCCAGGATTCTTAGTGTGAAAATTTGGTCGATCGTCGATCTGCCGGGCCGGAAGCCACCCTGGTACGTGCCGATTAGTGTGCTGCAGAAGGGTTTCAGACGTTCACACAGTACGTTGGATAGGATTTTATATGCGACATTAAGCAGGGATATGCCTCGGTAGTTCTTACAAGACATAGGAACGCCTTTCTTGAAGATGAGGCGTATAGAGCTGATAGTCCAGTCATCGGGCATGACTTCATCCACCCATACTTGTTTGATGACTTGGTGCATGCACCCTACCAAAGCATCACCACCATGTTTGAAAAGCTCTGCTGGTAGACCATCAGAGCCGGCGGCCTTGTTGTTCTTCAGCTTTTTGATAGCTGAGCCGACCTCTTCAAAACTAGGAGGGGGAATGGATTCTTCATTGACTGGATGCGGGTTCTCTTCTTGCCCTATCACTCTCTCTACCTGCCCATTAAGTAGCTGCTGGAAATGCTGCTTAAATACATCTACTATTCCCTGTGCTTCGGTGAATAGGTTTCCTTCACTGTTTCGAAGAGCCTGCGTTCCGGGCTTGAAACCAGCTGCCAGTTGCTTGGCTTTCCTGAAAAACATCCGGATGTTGTTCCTGTCGCGAGACACTTCGATATCCTTGAGCTGGGAGGCTGCGTGGGCCCTTTTCTTCTTACGCAGGATCTTCTTCGCCTCCCTTCTTCTGGTTCGATACTCTTCTCTCGCTGCCCTTGTTTTGCGTTGCAGCACTTGCAAGTGTGCATTTTCTGTCACCTTTTTCCGGCGTACGCATTCATCATCATACCAAGGGCTCTTTTTGGGTGGTGGCAGGTAGCCTATGGTGGTCTCTGCTACCCCTTTGATGATGTCGCGATACTGGTTCCACAGATTGTTGGCGTTTGTGGATGGTGAATGCACAGCGGAGAGTCTCTCACTCAGGCGCTCCCTGTAGGCTCTGGCTACTCCAGACGTGATAAGGCTTCCAACGTTGAATTTCTTTTTCTGGGCGGTCTGCAGCTTCTTCTCATTGGATAGTCGAGCTCTGAACTTAGCTGCAACAAGAAAATGGTCAGAGTCGACGTTTGCCCCTCTGAACGTTTGCACATTCAGAATGTTGGATGCGTGCCTCGCATCTATTAGCACGTGGTCGATTTGGTTGGCGGTTCGACCATCTGGAGAGCGCCAGGTTGCTGTGTGTATTCGTAGTCTTGGAAACCTAGTGCTACTTATCACCTAATTAAGAGCTGCTGCAAAATCGATTAGCCGGAAGCCGTTGTCTGTTGTCGTGTCGTGGAGGCTGTGCTTTCCAACTAATCCGCCGAAGATGTTTTCCTTACCGATTTTGGCATTGAAGTCCCCGAGTATGATTTTGACATCATACTCCGAACAGGCTCCGTAGGCTCCGTCCAGGAGGTCATAAAACTCCTCCTTGATAGAGTCTTCAGCTTCGTCGGTAGGGGCGTGTGCACATATTATCCTGATATTTTGAAATGTAGCCTTGATGCGGATCACAGCCAGGCGATCGCTGATCGGTTTAAAGTCAATTATCATTGAGCGAAGCCGATTTCCCACGACGAATCCGCATACTAACATGTGCAGTCTTTTGTGACAGCTGTAATAAATGTCGCAATTTTTCCGTTCTTTCATACCTGATCCTATCCATCGTATCACCTGGATCGCGGTATAATCTGCCTTGCACCGCGTGAGGACAGATTCAAGTTTTTGAATAGCACAATGAGTGTACAGTGTACGTACGTTCCAGGTGCATACTCTTATATCATAGTCCGTGTACGTTCCGGGTCGTGGTATTAAATGAGGGGGTCCATTATTCGAGGCTGGTGTCTCCCTCATAACTATATTTTTTTACGTGGTAAGGAAGTTACCCCGACGGCACAACCCCCAACCTGGAGGCGCAGTTCAATTTTTGAAACCCCTAGGACGAGGGGCCGGTTTTAAACCAATGTCAGTAACCCGCTTCGGGGATATGAGCACTGCCGTTGGCCCAATAAGGGCTCATCCGCCACCATCTCTTTTCCAAAAACCTGACTTATTCTTGGAAATCTTTATCGGCCTGAGCTCCGAATATGTCGAAGTAGCCCAGATAAAATGTTGTGCTTCCGTTTGAGGCTTTGACGCCACCGTTGACTCCATCGAGAGAGTTCGTCCGCTGTCGTTTTTATAGTGCTGCAATTTTCTCTTGTTCAAGGTAGGAGGTAAAATAAGCACAATGGATACGCAGTAACAGTTACAACACTGGACGTCGCCAGGTTCACGCCAGTCAGTGCCTACCCTATTCCTACAGCATCCAGCCATCCGTAACTACGTATATGTATACATATATTATTTAGTTCGAGGTTGTATTTATGAAGCAGATGCAAGGTGTAAGGACAGTTTCCCCTTGGCCGCAACTGGTAAATTCTTCTTCAATATCTATGTACTACATGCTGTGCCTATAGAGTTTTTGTCATATCAAAAGCATTTAATGTAAGCGAAAGGCAAGCATTAATTTCGATTGCATAGTTTTTTGTTGTTAGTATAGGCCGCTCTTTGAGCCTTGTAATTGGTTTGTTGTTTTTTTTTTAAACATTATAAAAATGTATTATATTTCATAGTACTACAACTAGTTTATAAACAAACTAACGAGCAGCTTTAATTTAATATATAGAGTAAGCAAAGATAAAGGTAATTAAATATTTAGTGGATTTAAAAAAGATAATTTTATTTTAATTAATTTTAAACATTTGTTATAGGATAGGTACTTTAATGTTTTATGATACTACTAGGTCACAAGGTTTCTTTCGCTTCAATATCCGATATTGCTTGATTGAGTCTTGATGCCTCCTTATTTACGTGGTGGGTACCTAAGTCTTCTTTTGTGGGCCTTCGCGATGTCACCTATGTATGTTACCTATGGATCCCGGTAAAAATCGACATTTCAAACGTACCATGGCGCATTTACAATGTTTCTTAAAACTTTATTTTGGAATCTTTGAATACATTCAATAACATTGGATCTAGCACATCCCCAAAGTTGATTACCATAAGTCCATACGGGTTTAATTATTTGATTGTAAAGTAAGAGCTTATTTTGGACAGATAGTTACCTATAAGTCAGTTCTTTTAATTGAATTTGTTGTTTAATTCAATCTTCTTCTTTGTGACATGTTCTTTCCAACGTAGGTTTGCGTCCAGGGTCATACCCAAATACTTTGCAGAGTTTGAGTGTAGGATCAGCGAATCAAAGATGGTTACTGGGTGGAATTGAATTCTTTAATTTGTAAAGTCTACATAGATTGACTTCGTGTTGCTAAACTTTATTCGCCACATCTTTAGTAGATTCCTCTTCGTTTTTTCCAACTGCTAGAGTTTCCGTGTCATCAGCAAACATAGCTATAGTACTAGTAGCATAAATTAACAATATTAGATGGTCAACTTCAAGGGGGTCTCTATTTCGACCTACAAGCTGTGATTACTGGTAAGCAAGAAATATTTAGTGATTTTGCAGGCAAATTACGCACACATTTAAATCCACTGGTGATCACAACTGACAGCTACAAATGTCACATGGGCGCAGCCATCTTCGACTGATTTTAATTCGTCGGTTGATGTTATAAAAAAGAAATCGCTTGTATGTAGCTCTTTCCTAGTCATAATTCGTATGTCTTTAATTTTGTTTTTTTTTTTCTCAATTTTTTTTGCTGCTTAATTGTTAAATTTCTTGTTCTTATTGTAATTTCTATAATATTCATTGTACTTGTATATTTCCTTTGTCTAAGAAAGTCTTGAACTTTGATGATGATAAATAAATAAATAAATAAAGTAAATAATTGGTGTGGTGGAAGTTAAGGCGGAAGAGTGGTACAGATCTATGGTTGCGTAGGTTCGTGTTAAGTGAAATCATTTAAAGCAGCGCGGAGCAGTCAATGTTTCCTGTTAGTAGCTGATGGATGAAGAGTATGTCAGCTACTTCTCTACGTTTTTCGAGTGATTGTAGACTGATCAGTTTTGAAAGTTCCACGTATGGGGTAAATTATACATGTCGTTCCATTGGAGGCCCTGTAGAGCAAACCGGATGAATCTGCGCTGGACAGCTTCAGTGGTTGTCATGGTAGGGAGGCCACTTTTGACTACCATACTCAAGAGTAGGTCTGACAAAAGTGACGTAAAGGGATTTCGTATCTTAGGGGTTAGAAAATTCTTTAGACAAGCGTTTTATTAAACTGAGCATTGAGTTGGTCCTGCTAATAATTTGATTGATTTGGCAGCGAAAATTGAAATTTTTTTTGGCACCTTGTTGAAAAATATTTGAGTTTTGGCGTAGATGGAAATATTTGAGTTTTTAATGATGCCGTCAACACCATTAATTGCCAATATGAAAATCAGCGGAACTAGGTGGCTGCCTTGAAGAAATCCGGAGGTGGATGTAGTGGGGTCAGATACAGAGGATCTAACTAGCACCTTGTATTATCACGCTTCGAGGTATGATTTAATCCACATAATAAACCCCGATAGAAAGCCAAGAGCGTTAAGATGGAAAAGAAGAATAGAGTGAGAAATTTTATCGGCGGCTTTGCTAAAATCGGTGGCAATTACGTCGACTTCTTTGCGAATTTAGGTAGACTTGTGAAAGGTATGCTGATAAGGAGAAAAGTGGAAAAACATAGTATCGTAAATTATATTTTCGAAGAGTTTGGGTATGCAGGAGAGTTTACCGATCGGTCGGTAGTTTGAGATTTCATTCTTCGGGCCTTTTTTGTGAAGCGGGATTATATAAGAGCTCTTTCAGAGCATTGGAAAGACACTCTGTAATACAGAGAGTTGAAAGAGTTTGGAAAGTGGTTGGGCCACATGTTCCATGCATTTTTTCAGAACAATGCCGGGTAGACCGTCAAGTCCGGCTGAGTATTCGCATTTTAGTTGTTTTATCTTTTCTTCAACAAGTACAACGCTTATATCAACTAATGTTAGAGAAGTTTGGGAATAGTTTTCCATATATGCGAAGTAATCATTAACGGGTTCAAGGAAATGGTAAGTGAACGATTGACTGAAGTAATAAGCAAACATGTTAGCAATCATTTTAGGTTTACTTGATGATGAGTAGTTTCAGAGTGGATGGAAAGCTGTCTGTTTTTTTTTTTTGAATTAATGAAGCGAAAAAAACGGTTGGGGTCAGAAATTAAGTTAAATTGCAGTCGAACTAGATATTCGTTATAAAGAGAGTCGCATAGTACGGAGAAGTTGGTATATGCGTGCTAGTAGTTGGTGAAGTCTTAGTCAGAGCGAGACTTAAGATACGTTCGCTATAGTTTATGTATTTCTTCTATTCAACGCAGTTCTTTGGTAAATCAGGGAGGGGTTGACAAGGGGTTTTTCTGTGGAAGCGAAGGGACGGGTTGTAAAAAACTATTGAAAACTACGGAGTAAAACAGGGCTAGGGCGTTATCTATATATCAGTGTGAGTTAATGTTGAAATTAACACTACGTTAAGGGGCGTTTAGTTTCACGGCGTCAGCTTTCCGGAAATCAAAGCAGTACGAAGTATCAGAATATACATATACAGAGAGTTCCATTGTCGCTATTATAGGAAAAAATAAGAGACAAGGGAGGGTGGTAGCGATCTAATCTAGAGAGAAGATGGTTGCTCGCTAGAAAATTTTCACGCAAATAAACTTGAAATCATAGATGTGCGAAGTTTAAATAAGCGCAGCTTCTGAAGGTTGAGATAGATGGAAGATGTTTCAGTTCCAAGCCCTCTAACATTCTGGTAATATGTAGACAGGCAATGCGGATAGGTTTTAAAAGAATGTGAGTAAGATTCGGATGAAGGAAAAGGTTAAAACCGATTATTGACGAAAGTAGTTGTTGAAATCAGCAAGAGTTCTTTAGATATGCGAACGGTGTTTAGCGTTAATGTACGTAGCGTAAGAGGTTTTGTCATTGGTTATCTGCTGGGGAGAAATGTTGAGATATTCGTGGAACTGGACACAAATTTGCAGTAAGGTTTGCAAATCGGTTGAGAGATCGATACTTTAATGTTTGTGTTGGTGTTGGTTTTCCCATCAACACAAGTGGAGTCGGGTTTATCGTGCAGATATGCTAGGAAAAGGCGTACATTATCTTAATTCTACGGTCCCTTAAACGCGACATAACGTAGCGGCCGTCATCGCCAGATTCAGGAAACAGTTTTGTGAGTTTAGCGGTGGGAGGTAGCATCGGATCTAGAAAGTCATAGGGTTGAGGCAGTGTTGGAGGAATCGGGTAAAGAGGGCAATCCTTAAGTAGGTAGATAGTATAATTCAACGAAACGAGGGTGTCGTCCATGGGATTTTGTGTGGATGATGGTTGCGAACGACTGTCAAGTTTCAGGATTTGACTGTTCCATTCAGACAAAGTCCAAGTGGTTCCGAGTCTGTTTATTGTCTGAACTGCATCGGGGGACGAAGCGAGATCAGGTAAAAGAGTATCAAGTGGAATAAGGTCAGCAAATTCAGCAAATTCAGTTTCAGCAAAGGGGGCTGCATTAAGCAACTCATCGTGTAGCGATTTATTAAAGGGAGTCCGATGGTCGCTAGAGATTTGGTCTATCTTTCCTCAAGGATTTCAGCAATAGTTAGCCTGGCAGTAGCAGACTCGTCCTTCAGAAAATTTAGATTTACCTGCATCTCCTCAGCATGTTCCATATGAATAGCCATATTATTGGCCAACGATTCCACTGTGCGTAAATGGCTTGACATCGATTCGTTGATAACATTAATATACATACCTATGTTTAGAGTTATGCAGAGATAATTTTAGTTCTTTGATTAGGTGGCTAAGATTAGAGATCAAACTCGCGATGGTGGATGTTTCAGCGGCGAGATAAGACTTAGTGTAACTCGGGATTTTATAATCACGAGTTCGTTAAGTGTTGCCAGTTATCGAGTTTAGTATTGTTGCGTTGGTTGGAGGAGGCTGTAGTGTTATTGAGATTCTCTACGCATTAAGTAACCTCATCAAACTTAACAAAATGATCCAGCACTTTTCTAATTAGCAATTTAAGTTCGTTGTGCCAAGAGTTTGACGAGTCTTTCTGACACTTTACTGCGAGCATAACATGCGTGAGTGATACCTCTTTGCATTCATCACAGAAGAAAAAAAAGTTATTTGAGAATTCTTTCAAATGGATAGCCGATGGAATAATTTCCCACAGGCCCCTGCACAACACCCACTCCACTTTGGTATTTCCAAGTCCACAACTTTTGTTACCGCACTTTTCCATAATTGAGTAGGTTAGTTAAATGGGTTGAATCTCTTTTTTTTGTTTTATTGTCAGCGGAAAGTGGAATGTACTTAAATTGGGGCACTTGTTTGTCACTAAATTTTTACATACTTATATTAGGTCTGTTCGGGTACTTTCTGCACCAAAATTCGTAGATTATGAATTTCAAGTAGTGGGGGTAAAATTCTCTCAGAGAAAGACAAGATTGCGAAAAAATAAACGAACACGAATCAACGAAATTTGCCCACTTTTTAGACGTCAAATGCCAAACGTATAGAAATACACAAGCCAAAAAAATTACATACAGCGTTTGACAAATTTCATAAATCAGTGCAAAGAAATGTTTTGCATTAAATTTCGTAGAGTGGGAAAATTTTTATTGTCATGTGAGCGCTCTCTTCTACGAAAAACTACGAAACTTTTGCGTACTCGAACAGGCTTTCGTGACTTTTCGTAGATTTTCGTAAAAATTCGTTGTTTTTGAAAATACGTTGTATTACAATCAAAGGAATCGAATTGCGGTCCTTTTGCAGTTTGTAAACGAAATCTCGCACGGAGATACTTCCAGAAGGAAAAAGAAAATTTGCATTGGTTTGGGGTGTAGAAAGGTTTAACTATTATTTAGTCGGAGTTCAATTTGAACTAGTAACAGATCATAAGCCTTTGGAGGCTATTTATAAGCCCACCTCGAAGCCACCAGTCAAATTGAAAGATGGGTTTTGAGATTGCAATCATATAAATTTAAAGTCATTTATTAACCCGGCAAGTTAAACATAGCCGACTCATTTTCCAGACTGCAAAATTAACTCTTTGACAGAGAGTGTGAACAAAACATCTGCCATATAAGTAGTTCAAATATCAATACCGCGAGGATTAACCTTTCTTAAAATTATTGAACATAATAATTTTTCCCATTTCTAAGCTTGTTATAACCATGGCCTTAAGGTCAAGAGTGCTTGAATTTTCTCATGAAGGCCATCCAGGGGAAACCCTAATGAAACGCAGAGTGCGTTCTAAAGTCCTGTGGCCCCTGATTGATAGAGCCGTAGAGATGTTTGTAAAAGGCTGTCGTGACTCTTTGCTTGTATCAAGACCAATCCAACCAGCTCCAATGCATAAGCGCGCTTTCCCAGAGGGTCCGTGGTTATGTGGTCATTATCGATTACTACTCGAGATATTACGAGATCATCAAACGTAATCATTGGTATTTTAGAGGACATTTTTGCTAGACTCGGTTATCTAAAATCCATCAAGGCCGACAATGGACGACAATCTGTAAGTAAAGAATTCAAAGATTACATCGAACTGATAACATCCCAACCGTACTAGCTGCAAGCAAATGGAGAGGAAATGGAGAAGAGACTTCAAATTGCACATTCTAAAGAAGGTGAAGGCTATGTGAAAGAGGTTTAAAAGTTCATGTTGATGTATAATGTCACTCCTCATGGTACGACATTAAAAGCACCGTCAGAACTATTGTTTAATAAAATTATCCGAGATAAAATTCCATGTATTCAAGATATCCCAGAAAATATTTTAGACGCAGAAGCAAGGGACTCAGATATTAGAAATAAAGAGAAGCGGAAGCAGGCAGCTGATAGAGATCGTATGGCAAAGAGTTGCGATATAGGGCTAGGAGACAAGGTTTTGCTTCAAAATATGATACTATCAAACATTTGTGCCGGATGAATTCGAAGTAATTGGAAGGACAGGGAATGATGTTATGGTGAACGGAAATGGCAAAGTTTTCAGGCGAAACATAAGTCACCTCAAGAAAATACCCAGTCTCTCGGAAACACGATCCACTGCCCAAGGAACAGGTAACTCATTAGATGACGACAAGCAGTGCCGTTCTTCACCTGATCCTGTACAAGTGCAAGAGAAGCTGAAGACCCCCAAACAAAATCTAACGTTGAAGCTGGAAAACATTGGAGGGATGTGGCAACCTGCAGATTTCTAATCGCTCACATTTAAACAGGTTGACACTTGCTCTCTCTCTCTCTCGGCAAGGAGCTATGCGTTAGTTGTTTAGCTGCTACGCAAGTGTGAACATCACCGCGGCATACTACAAATATATATATGTATATTGTTGTGTGATTAAATACGGTGTTGTGTGGATATTAAGTTATGGTGGATATTAAAGTTATTTAGATTGCCATTATAAATATAGCAGTCTTTGGTTATTAATTAATAATTCCACCGGTCATTACAGATTCAATTGTTATAGGCTTTAATTTTTTTTAAATGAATTTTTCAAAAATAAATTTTAAGTTAGGAGGATGAAAGTTCATATCTGGGCTTATGAGGAAGAGATACAGTACAAGTGTAAAATTTTTTTAAATCCGCCCAATGCCCACTTTTCATAACTAAATAATATGAAATCGAAAATTTTGTGAAGACCAAAAATTTAGGCATTCAGATTCTCTACAATTCACCCATACAGCACTTTTGGACACGCCCACTTTTTGGGGGCATTTTGAACAAAAAACCGATTTTGATGAAATTGTACGTGTAACATCCTCATAACGTTCGAGGTTGTCGTCGTATTTCACTACAAAATGAAATATGGCCACACTCACTTTATAAGGGGTACATAGAAAGAAGGATAGGGTATCATACGATCCGGCTGGATCGCTGTGTTTTTGCTGATGATCGTGGTGGAGGTATAATAGTAGCTTTCCGATCTAGTATAACTTACAACTTGACATCTCTACCTATAATCGATGTTGAACAAATTTGCGTTTTTATTAGTCTCGCTCCAGGTATTTTATTGTACTTTATCGTTAGTTATATTCCGCCTAAAAGTAGTATTGATTTGTATGTAAACATTTGGTTAACATTGAATATGTGAATAAGTTAAATAATAATATTCAAAAAGTTTGTGTATTAGGCGATTTCAATTTGGGAGATGTAAACTGGACATACTCAGATATAGACAATATAATCATTCCCAGTAATCTAATTAAAGATCCTGAAATATCTTTTTTTGTATATGCTTTTAATTTAAATCAATCAAAAATAATTTGAACAGAATTCTTGATCTATATTTATACCATATGATGAACTAAAGGCATTCATCACAGAAAATACTCTTCCTTATTCGTTGTTAAATAATTCGATACATGATAGAGAATTATATATGTATTGAATTACATTTGTACAGTTATTTGAAAATTGATTTTAATAACAATAATAGTTCCTTTAACTTTATAAAAGCCAATTTCATTGAACTTGATAATTATCTCGTAACTGTTGACTGGAACACTGAGTTTCAAAATTTAAATTTGTTGAATATGTACAATCGCTTCGAAAATATTTTGAAAAAAGTCTTTTGTCTCTTTGTGCCACAGAAAAACAAAAAGAATGCATCTAAATCTCTACGGTATAGTGCAAAATTGGCACATCTAAAAAATTTAAAAAATAAAGCCTGTTGCGAAATAAAACTGCGCTTATTCACGTACAAAAAATAACTCAACTGTATTTCGTATAATATCGAATAATTATAAAGCGGGAAAACCACGCGGGAATGCCAATGTCACAAATGACAAAAGAGAAACGAAACGGAAAAACGTGTACTGCCAAATCACATCGCCTTGTTGCAAGTAAATGGATTGGCGTCAACATTCCGCCGGCCGTGAACTAACTGAATAGTTAGTTCCATCATCGAACATATCGACGTCGTCTTTGAAGGTCAAAAGCGGCGATATCTTGACGATAGGGCGCATCAGTGTCCCGTCTGCAGTCCTTAAGGTTACGACCCGAACTCTGCCATCAGCTCCTGTGTGCACCTCTGCTATCCTTCCCATCCTCCATTTGCTAGGTGGAACATTGTCCTCCCTCAGAACAACGAGATCTCCCACGCTGAAATTCGGAAATGACTTGGTCCACGTTGCTGCAGTTGAATCAGATATTCGCTGTACCACCTTTTCCAGAAATGCTGGCGCAGTTGACTAATTAGTCTCCACTGGTTTACTGGATTGACTTTGATGTCTTTCATCTCTGGTTCCGGAATGGATTTAAGTGGCTCCCCTACCAGGAAATTTCCGGGTGTCAGAGCTTGAAAATCGTCGACGTCAGTTGATGCAGGGCACAGTGGTCTGGAATTAACGCAAGCTTCTATTTCCCTTAATATGGTTGTAAACTCCTCGAATGTGAGGAGTCGGTCACCAAGGGTCCTTCGTAGATGGAACTTCACTCGTTTGACGGCAGCTTCCCAGTACCCGCCCACATGAGGCGCTGCCGGTGGGTTTAAATGCCAAACTTGTCGTGAATTCCATACTAGCGGAAATCAATACCAGTATTTTAACATCCCTGACATGACAATACTACTAACTTTGCTCGGAGTAAAGCTAACTTAACTCGTCAAACAGCAAGCGTCGTTCTTTTCACTTACATCCGCCCACGCACGAGGTTGTGCCTAAAAGATCGTCCCCGGTAAGAGGGGACATCCATCATCGAATCATACAAGAGTTACAGAAGAGTTGCCTCGTGGAGCGCACCATCTCGCCCAAAATTATTTGGTAGCCCGGCTCCCGCAAATCTTCTGCCATATATGTACCATGTACATACGTATGTGAAACGCACCAGACTTTAAAAAAGCCGTACGGAACATATACAACAAAGTCAACGCAATATCCGGACAAATCGGCAAAATCACCTGACATTCTACACCTGAGATTCCCCACCGCCTGCTAGAACAATGAAAAACAACACATAATCACACACAACAAAGTGCACCAGATCCGTTAGCTTTTTTTTTTTCTCTATTCTTTTTGTTACTATATTTCCTTAAATTCATAAAGTATTGTTACTAACCTGAAAATATAAAAGCTACATATCTACATATTTCGTTTAAAGATCTTAAAGAATTTGTTACTTTTAATTTTCGTTTAAATTTTAAAGTCTAAAGCATAGTTACCTTTTTTTTATTGTTGTAAATCTTAAAATCCTGTTACATTATCTTATATCTACATACTATCTTCATATGAATATCATAACTATTATTAGAAATAATTGCATTGCATACATGCATAATTATGACCAGTGTGTTAAGAGAGAAACGTTAAGTTATTAAGTCTTACTAAAATCGTTATCATGATCACCGTTCTTGTGCGCACAACAAGGTGGGAGTTGGTGTCTCATTTATTTTATGTAAGTGGTACATTTATTTTTTTGGTTATTTTTTTTTACATTGAATTTTTTTTTCTGAGCACACTGTTAGTTTGCAGCAGTACTTAGCTTGTTTTTGTCTTCTTATTACCTAATTTTTGATACTATTTCGATACAATTTTGATATTGCGCGATATTTTTATGTTATTTTTTTTTTGAATTTAAATTGAACCTTGTAGTGAAGCATAAGCGTATATATATGCATAGAATTAATTACAATAAAATACTGAATATATACTTATACGTATTTTGTTGAACTTAAAGAGTTATGTTTCGTTAAATTGCGAGAGAGAGAGGAATTGCAAATGAGTATGTGAAGTAGATCGGGACTATGAGATAGGGACTTTATCAAAAGAGCCAGGGCATGATATAGTCAGGTGGTGTAGGTATTCACTACACTTAGAGGTGGGTCAGCCCAAAAACGAACATTACATCTTTCGATACGTGTGGAAGTAGGGAGTTGAATGGAGTAGATTGCGAAGAATGGTACGATTTTATTTTCTGTTGTAGTGAGGTTAGAGTAGCAGCGAAGATCCCCCCCCGTCCGACGAGCTGATGCCGTGCAACCACAAGCGTGCCAATAGCTGCTACGAAGGGGATACCAACACCTCGGCAATACCCCGCCTCGTTATTACAATAGAATGGCGCCCAACGGACAAGCTTTTTGAAGATCTAACTTAGCCTTAGTTGGAGCCCTGTTCACGTGAACAGCGGAGCCCAGGGAACCATAAGTTTAGACTTATTAGCGATATAGATAGTTAGTACGTAGTTCGATAACTGATTTTGCAAAGTTTTGTTTTGTCAGTCATATCAGTGACTCGTGCAACAGTAATACCTAGTTTCATTTTAGTTTTCCGGTTATGTTATAATCAGTGAGAATTTAGAATGTTTTGATTGATTTGTTTAGTTTTGGCAGAGAAGCGAGTGTCATGCATTGTCATGTGTGTGCCTTGTTTCCGCCAAATGATACATCTCTACAAGTTTTAACGTTTTCGTTTTGAAGAATATTAGAAACGTTTTGCTCCGCTCACTCTCCACTTCAATCTCATTTTGGTTCCGATCTCTTACACTAACTTGCTCCATTCGCATTTACTCTTTTGCTTGCGTATCATCATTTGATTTTTTTTTTACATTATTTAATTTAGCTTAGTATATATTCATCATGAGTAATTTGAAAGGTGCTAATCCGAAACATAGACCTAGTGCGAATCATTTTATTAAAACTAGATCTAAATCTAAAACCAAACTTGACATGAACTTAATAGAAGATAACAGACGGCGTGTAATGCACTCACCTTTGACTGCATCTAATCGCTTACCAGAAAACAGACCTCTATTGACTGATGACCAAGATATAATAGATACTATTCGTGATTTCAATATAGAATCAGACAATGCCGATAACTTGCAACAATTAGAACAGATCCTTAACTTAACAGATAGACATGAAAGACCTTCTTTTGAAGCAGATGGAAACGCCCAATTTAGTCCAGAACGTAGACGTTTAGATAGTGAGTTAGTTACTACTCAAAACCATCAGGAACTTAACTCTCCAGTCCAATCTTACGTTCGTAAGTGTGTTGAACAAAGTCTCGAAACATTTCATGACAGTATGCTGTCATCTTTGAAAGATGTTTTGAAGAAAAACATTCAAGAGACAGTGTTGACAACCATGAAAGGGATTCGAAATCAAGATCCAAAAAGTAATTTTCCAATTTCAAATAAGAATTTCAATCAGTCTTCGCGACTCGATAATGCAATCGAAACACCAACAACTTTTTCGAATACAGACAGAAACTTTCAGAAAAGTGCAACAGGACGAGGTATACCTATTCCTGTCCATATGACCAAAACTAAATTTGACCACAACCAACACCGACGTGTCGCAACTTCAGAATTAGATTCACGTGACAAACAGTCTTGACTCACGGCGAGTCATTTCGAAAACCTGAACTTGACTGGGGACTACGATTTGACGGGACGTGTAAATCAATGTCCGTGGAAGACTTTATCTTTCGAGTTGAAACTCTTGCCGAAAATTATAACACTCCTATGTTAATAGTTGTGAAAAATTTGCATTTACTTCTTTCCGGCATTTCACTTGACTGGTATGGGCAGTTTTTGCGTAATTCTCCTAAACCCGATTGGAAAGACTTACGGTAAGCACTGCTGCAGCAATTTAGAACTCATGAAACGGACTTTGAAATCATCAAGCAGATCATGGAGCGTCGTCAGTTATCCAATGAATCTTTTGAAGATTTCTATAATTCCATCTTAAGCCTGCGCAATCAGTTGAAAGAACCAATGAATGAAGTCGATTTGTTGAATATTTTGAAAGGCAATATAAACAACTGCCTCATGCCGTACATATGTATATCCAATGCCAATATTTACTTTAGATCAGTTTAGAAAAGAGTGTAGAAAGACAGAAAAGATGCTTTAGTCCAGAGATTCTTTACGCAGTAGACCAAACCTTGTTTACAGAAATGTCCATGAACTAAATGTTCATAACGATTGTGTGATAGAGAACATAGATGCCATTAGTGACAACCATGTTCCCGACCGTTCCGCCCATCTCAAGTGCTTTAATTGTAAGCAATATGGACATGCATTTATGCAATGCCCTTCTCCATCGCGTAAATTATTTTGCTACCGTTGTGGGTTGGATAACGTTACGACCCCTGATTGTCCGAAATGTACTCCGAGTACGGGCAACCGAACGACGAACGGGAAATCCACCGGGCAATCTCGTTCAACTCAGACCAGCCCGGATTAAGTCGGAAAAATGCTAGCACAAACACAGATAGCTCTTTACAACCTTCAACAAGACCTGATGGAAATCTTTCTGGTTGTGCAAACAAACATCTTGCCTCACGCCACCGCATGTGTTATGAAGACCGTCTGAAGAGATATAATGATCTTCGTTCCAAACTACTTTTTATCGAGGAGCTTGTCCTTGACCACCGGATAAAGAAGTCTCATAAGTCTCGGAAGCGGAAAAAGAAAAGACGTATTTTTCAACAATTGATTGAATCCACTACCATAAGTAAGACTGAAGAATATGACTATAGGCCTTACGCCTTGATTAGAATTTGTAATGAAAATGTTGTTGGTATGCTTGACAGCGGCGCTACCATTTCCTGCTTTGGGAATGGGTGCCTTGATTTAGTGAAACGCCTGAACGTACCTATATTAAGTTTTAAGTCTGCCTTAAAAACTGCAGATGGACAAGATCAGAGAATCGTTGGAAGGATAAACGTGCCGGTTACATATAACAACATCAAAAGAACCCTTGACTTTTACCTTGTTCCCTCCTTGTCGCAGAAGTTGTATTTAGGAGTTGATTTTTGGCAAAAGTTTAAGGTTGCTCCACATCTGATTTCCGAGCTTTCTTGCTCAGATACAGTTGATTCATCTATTCCTATGCACGATTTATCTGATGACCAACAACGTTCCCTTAAAGCTGTATTGAAAAAATTTCCATCTTTCTCTGAATTAGGATTGGGGAAAACGATGGTAGAAACCCACTGTATAGACACCGGAGACGCAGGGCCTGTGAAACAGCGACACTACCCCGTTTCACCAGCCATCCAGGGATTACTTTATGCGACACTACCCCGTTTCACCAGCCATCCAGGGATTACTTTATGCTGAACTGGATCGCATGCTTTCTTTGGGTGTGATAGAGGAGAGTCAAAGTGCGTGGAGTAGCCCAGTGGTTCTCATTAGGAAACCTGGAAAAAACCGCCTTTGTCTCGACTACCGCAAGGTTAATTTACTAACGAAAAAGGATGCGTATCCACTTCCACATATCGAGGTGATGCTGAGCCGCCTGAAGGATACACACTTTATTTCAAGTGTTGACCTTAAAGATGCTTTTTGGCAAATTCCCCTTGAGGAGAGATCAAGAGAGCGAACTGCATTCACTGTGCCCGGGAGACCACTTTATCAGTACACTGTTATGCCTTTGGGGTTGTGCAACGCTCCCCAAAGGATGTGTCGGCTTATGGATAAGGTCATCCCTGTAGCACTTAGAGAAAGCGTGTTCGTATATCTTGATGATCTCCTCATAATCTCTGGTGACTTTGAGACCCATCTTCGCTTGCTAGAAACGGTCGCGCAGTGCCTTAAAAGTGCCAATTTAACCATCAACGTGGAGAAATCCAGATTTTGCTTCACAGAGTTGAAATATCTCGGTCATATAGTTGGTCAAGGTCACATAAAACCTGATCCTGATAAAGTGAAGGCAATTAATGATTTCCCTATTCCCAAGACAGTAAAGCAAGTGCGTCGATTTTTAGGTATGTGCGGCTGGTATCGAAGGTTTATAAAAAACTTCGCAAGTCTAGCTGCTCCCCTGACAGACACCCTGAAAAAATGTAAAGAAAGACATGCCATGACACCAGAAGCCACCGAGGTTTTCGGAAACTTGAAATCTGCTTTAGTATCTGCACCACTTTTGACTAACCCTGATTTTTCGAAACCATTTACGATTCAATGCGATGCCTCGAATCAAGGTGTAGGAGCTGTTTTGTTTCAAATTGATGAGGATGGCCAAGAAAAGCCAATCGCCTTTTTTTCTCAGAAACTGAATTCCTGTCAGTCGAATTACAGTGTAACGGAGCGTGAATGTCTAGCTGCTGTGCAAGCCGTGAACAAATTTCGCCCTTACATTGAAGGCACTCATTTTACCATCATCACAGATCATTCCAGCCTTAAATGGTTGATGAGCGTGAAAGATCTGAGTGGAATATTGGCGAGATGGTCTTTAAAATTACAAGCCTTCGATTTTGAGGTTGAGCATCGTAAAGGATCGGCAAATGTAGTGCCAGATACACTTTCGCGTGCGTTCGTGGAAAGTATAGAAAAATCTAAAAAAGAATTTTTGTCTCGGATTGTGATGTCGTTCACTCTGACATCCAATGGCGTTTGTGGGTACCACCTGGACTTACAAAAGATCTTGTGTGCAAAGCATGCCAGACTCCGTCAGTTCTTTTATTTGCCTCAAATGGCTACGCATGTTCGTAACTTTGTTAGACAGTGTCAGACCTGCAAGGAAAACAAACCTTCTTACAAATGTCTTAAAACACCAATGACAACATTTACAAGTTTTGAGAGAATGTTTCAGAAGTTGTACATCGATTTCTTAGGACCCTATGTAAGATCGAAGAGGGGCAATTTGTACCTTTTCATCGTACTAGATCATCTCACAAAGTTTGTCCTTCTGAAGCCTATGGCCAAAGCAAGTAGTCAAGCAGTTATAAACTTTTTAGATCATTCTTGGAGTACCTGAATTTATCCACTCGGATAATGGATGCCAATTCGTGTCTACCAACTTTCAGCAGTTTCTGAAAAAACACGGAGTGCGGCATATTAGAACCGCGTTATACTCACCACAAGCAAATGCATCCGAGCGGGTAAATCAGTCCATTTTGGTAGGAATCCGTTCTTATCTTAAGGATGATTGGGACGTGCATATACCAAAAATCCAACAATCTCTTTGTACGTTAGTTCACCAAGCTACTTCAACTATACCTTCGTACTCCTTATTTGGTACCCAGATGATCACACATGGTAGTATGTATCAACTGATGCGAAAACTTCATGTTTTGAGTGATGGTGACTTCAACTTGATTACCAAAGAAGATCGACAAAGCACTATTAGAGCAAATATTCAAGAACACCTGAAAAAGGCCTTTGAACGGTACACGAAAACTTATAATTTGAGGACAACGACCAAGAATTTTCTGCAGGACAAGAAGTTTACAGAAGAAACTTCGTCCAAAGCGACGCTACCAAAACTATAAGTGCCAAACTTTGTTCGAAATTTCTTAAATGTCGCATAGTTCGACCAATTGGTAAAACAATGTACGAAATTGAGGACATGAAAGGGAAAAGTATTGGTATATTTCACGCAAAAGATCTTAAAATGTAGCCCGGCTAAATCGGTTTGATTCGTTTGAGACTCTTAATCTCAGGGTTATGGGTCGAAGCCACACGTTGCATAATTATAATATTGCATTAGAATTCATTTTTCCATATCTTTTCTTAAGACTACGTCTTCGCGAAAATCTATGGTGTTGTCGTGAATTTCATACTAGCGGAAATTAATACCAGTATTTTAACATCCCTGACATGACAATGCTACTAACTTTGCTCGGAGTAAAGCTAACTTAACTCGTCAAACAGTAAGCGTCGTTCTTTTCACTTACATCCGCCCACGCACGAGGTTGTGCCTAAAAGTTCGTCCCCGGTAAGAGGGGACATCCATCATCGAATCATACAAGAGTTACAGAAGAGTTGCCGCGTGGAGCGCACCATCTCGCCCAAAATTATTTGGTAGCCCGGCTCCCGCAAATCTTCTGCCATATATGTACCATGTACATACGTATGTGAAACGCACCAGACTTTAAAAAAGCCGTACGGAACATATACAACAAAGTCAACGCAATATCCGGACAAATCGGCAAAATCACCTGACATTCTACACCTGAGATTCCCCACCGCCTGCTAGAACAATGAAAAACAACACATAATCACACACAACAAAGTGCACCAGATCCGTTACCTTTTTTATACCCTATCCTAAGGGTATATTAAGTTTGACACATAGTTTGTAACATAGAGAAATAATCGAGATAGACCCTATAAAGTATATATATTCGTGATCAGCATCAATAGCGAAATCGATTGAGCGATGACCGTCCGTCCGTCCGTCCGTCCGTCCGTCCGTCCGTCCGTCCGTCCGTATGTCACCGCTTTTTGGGCCTTAAATTTTGAGCTAGGACGATGAGATTTCATATCTGGGCTTCTGAGAAAAAGATACAGTACAAGTGTAAAAATTTTTGAAATCCGCCCACTGCCACGCCCACTTTTTCATAACTTCACTAAATTATATGAAACCGAAAAATTTTGTTAAGACCAAATATTTAGGCATTCAGATTCCCTACAATCCACCCTTACAAAAGTTTTGGCCACGCCCACTTTTTGGGGGCGTTTTTATCACAAAACCGATTTTTGGGCCTTAAATTTTTAACTAGGACGCTGAAATTTCATATCTGGGCTTCCAAGAAAAATATTCAATGCAAGTGTAAATTTTTTTTACATCCGCCCACTGCCACGCCTACTTTTTTATAACTTCACTAAATTATACGAAACCGAAAAATTTTGTTAAGACCAAATATTTCGGTATTCAGATTCCCTACAATTCACCCATAGAACAGTTTTGGCCACGCCCACTTTTTGGGGGCGTTTTCATCGAAAAACCGATTTTCATACAATTTTACATGTAACATCCTCAAACGTTCGACATTATAGCTATATTTGAGTACAAAATGCAATTTGGCCACGCCCAGAGAGAGGAGGATAGGGTATCATACGATCCGTTCCAGACGGATTGTAGCTTTTCTGTATGTTTATTGTTGTAAATCTTAAAATCCTGTTACATTATCTTATATCTACATACTATCTTCATATGAATATCATAACTATTATTAGAAATAATTGCATTGCATACATGCATAATTATGACCAGTGTGTTAAGAGAGAAACGTTAAGTTATTAAGTCTTACTAAAATCGTTATCATGATCGACGTTTTTGTGCGCACAACAACGTGGGAGACACCAAGTAAGTGGTACATTTATTTTTTTGGTTATTTTTTTTTTACATTGAATTTTGAATGAGCGAAGATCCCCCCTCCCGTCCGACGAGCTGATGCCGTGCAACCACAAGCGTGCCAATAGCTGCTACGAAGGGGATACCAACACCTCGGCGATACCCCGCCTCGTTATTACAAACTATACCGTCTTCTGCCATGTACCTTGCCAAATGCTCATCTTGAGTTGCTTCAACGAAGAGTTTTCTGAGCTCCTTTTCGACGCCAACAAAATTTGTCCCATTATCACCAAATAACTCTTTACAATGTCCCCTACGAGACACGAACCTCTTAAGCACCGCGATGAAAGTAGCAGACGACAAGTCACTAGCTAGTTCCAAGTGCATGCATATAAAGATGGATATGTAGCCCTTTACAGCCTTGCAACGACGTCCTTTTGATAAGCGGAGCAGAACTGGCCCGGCGAAATCCACGCCGCTGCAAAGAAATGGTCGACAAGATTGTACCCTGGGTCTAGGCAGATCACTCATCAACTGCTGTTGAACGATGTTCTGATATCTTTGGCACTTCACACAAGACTTGAAAATTTTCCGCAGTAGATTGCGGGCGTTAGCTATCCAGAATCGACTCTGCATTATAACGAGCATGGTCGCAGGGCCTGCGTGTAGCGACATTCGGTGCACATCTTGACAGATCATCATGGTGAGTTTTGCCGCTGCTGGCAGTAGAATAGGATGCTTCCTGTCGGGTTGAAATGGTGCTTTCCTAAGTCTTCCGCCCACACGAAGAAGTTGGTTTTCATCCAAAAACGGATTCAGCTTCAACAACTTGCTTTGCCGTCTAAGAACAGTTTTCTATTGGAGCCGCTGAATATCATCATCAAAAAAGCATGTCTGCGTGGCTCTTATCCAAAAGTTAAGCACTTCGTTGAGCTCCTTCAGGCTGAGGAACTGGTTGGAAAGGCAGGAAATCGTTGTAAACCCTTTACGTTTTGCGATACGAGAAAGTATGTTGTTGATAAACCTGTAGATAAATGCGGTAATATGCTTTAATTTTGATAAGGAAGAATAATTATCGATGAGATCCCAAATTTGATGCGGCTGTACAATGGTTACTAGGCTGATGTTATCAGTGTTTGGCTTCTGTTCTATAACGGTGGTAAAAAGTTATTGCGAAGGCCAGGCGTCTGCAGGCTGACTCAGCCAAAGCGGTCCATCCCACCATAGGTTGAAATCTTTCAGCTCCTATGGTAACAAGCCTCGAGACGCGCAGTCAGCAGGATTCTGCAGCGATGGAACATGCAACCAGTGATCTGGTGGTATAATCTCTTGTGCCTGTGCCACACGGTTAGCAACAAAGGTGCACCACCTGCTAGGATGCTGATGAAGCCAGGCTATTATTACAGAGGAGTCGGTCCATCCGTATACGTCACGAGCAACCCCAGAGGGTCAAATAGCTTTGCGGCATCTGAAAGCAATAGATGTTTGGTAAAACTAGACGTATCTATATCTTGAACCTCTACGCTGTATGCGAGGTACTCAGTAGATGGATGCCATTGAAGTCCCAACGTCTTCACACTTTCAGAATCAGTTAGATCCAACGTTGATTTTATTTCACGTTCCTGATCTGGTATAGAATTCAGAACCATAGAAGAATTGGAAGACCATTTACATAAATGAAATCCTCCACGATTTAGCATGCTAGCGATTTCGATTTGTAGACGGCCCAGCTTTTCTTCATCGAAGCATCCTGTTAGAAGGTCGTCCATATAAAAATCGCGTTCTATGGATTGGTGCGGCTGCGGGGAAATTTTGGCCTTCGTCGACGGCTGTTTGCTGCAACGCCAGCAAACAAATGCGATACCGTCAGCAAGCGATAATCCTTGACTGCTTCTGATGGCGTACGACGCCAGACGATGCGTTGGAAGTCAACGTGATCTTGGTGGACTCGTACTTGTCTGTACATTTTTGCAACGTCACCGGTTAAAGCAAATCGATGAGTGCGAAAGCGAAGCAGTGTTGCGAATAGGTTTGGTTGGAGCTGGGGACCTACTAATTGGGCATCATTGAGGGAAAACCCAGATGACGTTTTTGCTGAGGCATTAAAGACTACCCTCAACTTTGTCATCGTACTGGACTCTTTGACAACTGCTATATGTGGCATGTAATAATGTTTTCCCGGAGCTGGGGCATCACCGACTTCCTCCATATGTCCTAGATCAATGAACTCTTGCATAAAGTCGTCATATTGGGATTGTAGTTGTCGATCTTTAGCGAATATTTTCTCCATGCGGTTCAGAGCTCGAATTGCAGCATCACGGGAACTTCCAAGTGGAATTGCTTGCTTGAAGGGAAGTTTAACCACATAGCGTCCATCATCAAGACGTGAGTGAGTTCGGGAAAACAGTTCTTCACACAAGCGCTCTTCGTCGGTACGGTATTTGGATTCTGGAAGCTCCTCCAGATGCCCGAACTTTGCCACTGCCTTGGTTAGTGTGGAATCTGACCGAGTAGAGATGACTGTTGAAAACGCGTATGTGGTGTCCAGTGGGACCACTCTTCCGAACAGAACCCATCCGAGCGTCGATTGCTGGGCAATTGGAGTGTCCTTTGGGCCTCGAATTAACCCATCGAGAAGAAACCGTCCTAGTTGGTCACAGCCAAGTAGAATGTCAATTGCTGCGGGCACATTAAAGTTGGGGTCGGCTAAGATTAGACCATCAATATGTTGCCATGATCCTTTACGGATGCGGGCAGGTGGTAGAGCGTTAGTTATCTTCGGCAGTATGTTCGCTTGGATGGTTTCAATGAAGCTTTCGTCGAGTGAAGATAATGCGATTTGGACAATTCCTCTGGAGCGACCAGTGACAATAGCACCCATGCCTTCGATCCTGGTTGTTGCCGGTAGAGCTTTGAGCTGAAGTCTTTCCGCGCATGCTTTAGTTATGAAGCTTGGATGTGAAGCATTATCGAACAAAATTCTCACTGGTTGAAACCGTCCGGAATTATCCACCGCAAGGGCGGTGCCTAAAAGAATTTGATGGTCTGTTTTAACCACGTTCGACGACGATGTGTTTGAAATAGACGGCGAAGGGTTTTCAGTATGCAGGAGCGTATGGTGATTAGCTTGACACAAGCGACACCTGCTTGTGCTACGACAAGCTACTGTTACGTGTACATTTGAGAGGCAATTGCTGCATAGTGATTTTTCCTTTGCGATGAAAACTCTGCGTGGGACTGGTAGAGCTCGAAATTGCTCGCAACCATATATCTTGTGTTTTCCACCATAAAATAAACATATTATTTCATATTTCATATTTCTTCGGAAGGGTAAAAACAGTTGTGGACTTGAGTTTTGACTTGGGCGATGACACTGCTTGCGCATTGTTGGTATTGTGCGACTTGATTGCAACGAATGAACGACATCTAGCTTCCAGAAAATCGACTAGCTCTTCGAAAAAGGATACTTTATCATTCGTTTGCGAGAGCTCCCATTGCCGATGTGTTTCTGGAACCAGTTTGGTGATTGTCAGATGCACAAGCCAGTCATCCTGTTCAAGATTCTGTTTTATATTTTATACCATTTAAAATACATTAGTGGTAATGCCATTTCCCATAATGAATTTCCCTTTCCAATCTCCTTTCTCCCTTTCCAATCAATTCTCCCACCTACTCTCCTAAATCATACTCGTGCACTTTTACGGCAACCACCGAACGAAACGCTTGTCTTTCTATTTTATTAAGTCAAATTCGATCTATTTACTCTCGTTCATCAATTTTCATTTTGCTATCGAACATTTTGGTCCTTCTAAGCCAGATTTAAATTCTATTAATTCATTTAATTGATTAATTGATAAACGAAACAGTACAAGTTTTTCGTTTCTTTGCATTATCTTTAATTTTTATTTTTTTCTTTCTCACACGCTTGCGGTACATACCATAGCTCAAGTGTGCTCTGGTACACGGATAAAATAATCGCGTACGGGTTCGTCTACTTATTTTTATTTTGGGAAAACTGATAAGTATAAAAACTAACAAAATTTAATTTGTTTCTAACAAATCTAATAGTTTTTAGCAATTTCATATATATACATATGTATTTTTTTCATTCCGCTAATACAAACTGTTTTTACTGATAACGTTAACCTTTATTAGGTGCTTTTATTGAATTTTAGGCACACATTACACTTTCCTCTACATTCATACACACACACACCAAATAAATCCAAAAAAAAAGTGATATATTTTTTTTTTAATTTCTTCGTACATATATACGTATGCTTATATATATATTCATAGTGAGGTGCAAAATCAGAAAATATAATTTGAGGTTTATTTTGTTGTGGAAATGATACCAGTTTTTATACATATAAAATTCAGTACAATAAACGAGTGATTAATCGATCTTTCTTTCAATCTTAATCCACGCAGTTCCGGTACTTTAGTTCTGATACCTACGTAACTGTAGACGCCTAGTTCCAATACAGTTATTAACGGCATTTACAAGAACCTAACTGGCACTTGGTCCTTACGGTTCATCATTCTTTTCAAGTTTATAAATCCATTCCTTTTTAATTTGTGAAAATTCAATAACCTTTTTTCTAAGTGTATAAAACCAACTCATTTTGTTGCAGTATACTTCCAAGAGATTTTGGAGCGTCAGTTAATGTGCATCCAATAGTCTTGCCGTGTGTGTAATTTAGTACTTTTCTAATTGACACTACTTTTAGAAATCCTTTCGTATTATTGCAAGTTGTCATATAACTTTTGATTTTGGAAATGAATCAAATTCAAGAATTAATTGAACAGCAAGTTCTATCAAAGATAGACTTAAAAAGGTTTAAATCTAATTTTGATAATAGTAGCCCAGAACGACTTTCTAAGTTAGGTTATTTGCGTAGTCGGTTAGAGCTTTGTGAAGATTATATGAGTGCTTTTAAAAGTAATCATTTCAAGATTTTTAATCTTCTCAAAGTTAATAATAAATCGGAAGAAGATTTTGGTTACTTCACCAATGAAGAGCATGACAAGTTCGAAGAGATTTATGTAGAGGTAAAGGGTGATATTTTAGATAAAATCAATATTCTTGATTCGAACGGTTATAATCCAAGCCGTAATAATCAGAGCCCAAATACAGCAAACCAAACCTTTTTTGACCATTCATTACGTGAGGATCATGACATCAACCTTCCAGTAATTAAATTACCAGAATTTGATGGAAACTACAAGAACTGGTTAACCTTTCATGACCTTTATATTGGTATGATTCATACTAAAGTTGGATTATCCAACGCCCGCAAACTATACTATTTAAAAAAAGTGTTTAACTGGTGATGCTGAAAGGCTTATCCGTTCTATACCGTGCACCAACGTAAACTATGAAACCTCTTGGAAGAGTCTTTGTGATAGATATGACAACAAACGCTTCATCGTTGAATCTTATCTTAAGGTTTTATGGGAACAGCCAGAAATGGTAAAAGAATCTGCCAATTGTATTAGAAAACTCTTGGATACAACAAGGGAATGTTTAATTTCAATTCAAAACCTTGGCGTAAGCACTAATTCGTGGGATGTTTTTGTGATTTTCCTCATATCCCAAAAATTAGATAATTCTTCTAGAAAAAGATGGGAAGGATATCTCTCTTCAAAAAATTCTGATTCTGAATCGAGAAACAAGCAGTTGCCTAAACTCGTAGATTTTTATTCCTTTCTTGAGGATTCATTTCGTTCCTTAGAGTCTTTAGACAATAGAGTAACTTTGTTTCCAAAGGAAAAAAGCACAACACAACCGAGACTTCCAATACGTACTCGTTCCTTTCACACCGCTAACCAAAGCGTAAAATTCCCGTCATGTCCCTGTTGTAAAGAAGCACATTATTTATATTTATGCACACAATTCAAAACATTAACAGCTAATGGTAAAATTGATCTTGCACGGCATAAAAATCTCTGTTTGAATTGCCTTACTCCAGGACATACTGTTCCACAATCTAAAAGTAAGTCAAATTGTAGAATATGCAACAAGCGTCATCACACTCTTATGCATATTGAGAATACAAATCCATCGAGCTCTCATACTCCAGTATCCAACTCTATTAACCCTCTTCTTAATTCGATTCATACAAATTCTCACATTTGCACCGATTCCTCTGGTGCTTCAGTTCCACAAGTTCTTCTTGCTACAGCAAGGGTCAAGATTTTAAGTTCCACTGGTGAGCACATTGTGACAGCTCTTATTGATCAAGGTTCGCAAGCCTCCTTTATTACAGAGAGTTGTATCCAACGTCTTAGATTAAGGAAGTATTCGGCTCAATGTATCGTTAGTGGAATAGGTTCAACTACTACAAGCATTTGTAAGGGTTTTGTAGAGTTTCAACTACAAAGTTGTGTGTATTCGAGCTTCAAAACACTTGTGAAGGCATTCGTACTGTCATCCATAAGTAATTATGCCCTAAAATATCAATCTTCTCTATGTTTGTCTCAGGAGTTTGAGCATATAACCCTGGCAAATCCATCATATACTAAGCCATCAAATATTGATGTCTTATTAGGTGCGGATATTTACCATGAGATCATTCTTGACGGTATAATTAAATCCAATAACGGTCCGCTGGCACAATGTACCCAGTTAGGTTGGATCTTATCTGGACCAATCAATTCTACCAATGTACATAACATTGAAAACTCAATCTCGTTACACACACAAGTGAACATCGACAACTGTCTTCGAAAGTTCTGGGAACTTGAAGAAGTTTCATTTACTCGCGCTCTATCTCCTAACGATATAGCCTGCGAAGCATATTTTCAGAACACCCATTCTCGTACTTCCACTGGAAGATACGTTGTAAGACTTCCATTTAAATCCAAGGTCCTTGGCAAAGACTATCCAATATTCCAAAATTCCGCACAAAATGCACTGAAACGATTCTTTCACATGGAAGCAAAGATATTTCCAACGAGTCCAACTCGTAAGGTAGATTATCTAAAATTCATAGATGAATATATTCATTTAGGTCACATGAAATTCAAATGTAATTTCAACGATTTACCATCATCTGAAAATGTTTTTATTTTGCCGCATCATGGTGTTTGGAAGGAGAGTAGCTCCACAACCAAACTTAGAGTTGTGTTTGATGGTTCATCGAAACCTCTAAGTTCGAATTCTTTAAATCAAGAGCTACTCCCTGGCCCAACCTTGCAAAATGACTTATCATCGGTGATGTTACGTTGGCGTATGTATAAAATCGTTTTTACTTCAGACATGGAAAAAATGTTCCGTCAAATCATAATTCATCCAGATGAAACAAAGTTTCAACTAGTTCTATGGAGATCCGATTCATCAAGTCCTGTACTAGTCTACGAGCTTCTGACCGTTACTTATGGTACAACATGTGCTCCATGGCTTTCCATAAGAGTTCTTCAACAGTTAGCAAGAGATGAATCATTTAACTTTCCACTTGGATCTCGAGTACTCGAAAGAGATACTTACGTTGATGATATTATTTCTGGTGCCGATGATATTGGTACAGCAAAACGTATACAGAAGGAGCTTAAAGAGCTTCTATATTCCGGAGGTTTTAATCTACGAAAGTGGAAGATTGTGAGTTTTCATTCAACAGCGTCGATGACGCTAATTCTTCAGTAAAAGCTCTTGGCTTATATTGGAGACCACGACTTGACTACTTCTTCTTTAAAATTTCTCTGCCGCCGTGTAGTTCATACACAAAAAGACATTTACTTTCGGATGCTTCAAAACTCTTTGATCCCCTTGGTTGGTTAGCACCAACTATCATACTTGCTAAAATATACTTCCAACAACTATGGATCGAAGGGATTGGATGGGATGATCCACTTCCTCCTAAGCTAAAGCTCGA
The DNA here is from genome assembly GCA_905220385.1 of Xylota sylvarum. Classification (NCBI taxonomy): domain Eukaryota; kingdom Metazoa; phylum Arthropoda; class Insecta; order Diptera; family Syrphidae; genus Xylota; species Xylota sylvarum. Next base: position 60,700,005 of record LR999957.1, on the reverse strand, counting down.
ATGGGAAAGTTATCGTTCCAATCTTCCTTCGTTACAATCTATTCGCATCAACAGATGGCTTGGCACAACTAGCAGTTGCTTTGGAGAGATACATGGGTTCTGTGATGCATCTAACAGAGCGTATTCTGCAGTTATATATTGTAGGACATGCAGTTTAGATGGAAGTATTTCTGTCAATATCATAACAGCTAAAACTAAAGTTGCACCCATCAAGCAAGTAACATTGCCTCGCCTTGAGCTATGCGGTGCCGTGCTGTTAGCTAAATTATTCAAAAAATTCATAATTGCAACACAAGTTGAAAAAACTAATTTAAAAGCATACTTTTGGACTGATTCGACGATAGTTCTTGCTTGGATTCACTCATTGCCCATACGTTGGAAAACATTCGTTGCTAATCGAGTTAGCGAAATTCAGGAAATCACTAACAACAGGCAATGGTATCACGTTTCGTCGGAGCACAACCCTGCTGATTGTGCTTCCAGAGGAGTCCTACCACAGGATTTAGAGAAACACCATCTTTGGTGGACTGGTCCTCGATGGCTTAGCCGTCCGAAATCCGAATGGCCTCTCCAGAGAACTGACCCTTTCTACACCGAGTTGGAGGAAAATTCAAAAACTGTAATTAGTAATATAGCTTCAGTTGAATCTGGTTCGAAGTATCTTGAAAGATTCAGTAACCTTAATCGATTGCTTCGAGTCACCGCTTACATTCTACGATTTGGGTATTCGAACACTAAAAATCATTTTTCTGGCATCCTAAAAAGCGAAGAGCTTCAACTTACACTTTCAAAACTAGTTTCTCTCTCCCAGTCTATCTGGTACCCAGCAGAAATCAAATCGCTTATGAATAATAAGGAGATCTCTTCCAAAAGCAAGATCCTAAAGCTTCACCCGTTTCTAGATAAGCAAAATCAACTACGTGTTGGAGGACGTCTACGTTTTGCAGACATTGACGAAGACGCCAGACATTCTTTAATTCTTTCGAATTGCTGCCATTTAGCAAAACTGTTGGTTGCTGATGCTCATTTCAAAACTATCCATGGCGGAACTCAGTTAATCATGTCATTCATACGCTCTAAATACTGGATTATCAACCTTAGGAACTTAGCCAAAAATCAATTTCATTCTTGTGTTCTTTGTACTCGATTCAATAGCCGACGCACATCGCAGCTTATAGGCTCACTTCCAAAGGTTAGAGTAACAGAGAGTAGAGCATTTCGACATAGTGGTGTAGACTACGCTGGTCCTTTCGATCTAAAGCTCTCTAAAGGCAGATCACCCAAAACTTACAAAGGGTTTATCTGCATCTTTATCTGTTTGGTAACAAAAGCTATCCATATCGAGCTCGTCTCAGACATGACGTCAGAAGGTTTTCTGTCCGCATTTCGGAGATTCACTGGACGAAGGGGAATATGCACCCACTTATACAGCGATAATGGGACAAATTTCATCGGAGCCTATAAGGATCTCATTAGATTGAAACATCAGTTCTTGGACCAAATAGCAACCGATGTCAGAGCTCAATTGGAGAATGAAGGGACCACCTGGCACTTTATACCCCCTGCTTCGCCACACTTTGGTGGTTTATGGGAGGCAGGGGTTAAATCAGTTAAGTACCACCTTAAAAGAATTCTTATGAATAGAATTCTTTCATTTGAAGAATTATATACGCTGCTTGTTCAAATTGAATCTTTACTTAATTCTAGACCTTTATGCCCCCTCACTGATGACCCCTCGGACCTAAGTGCGTTGACTCCTGCGCACTTCCTAATAGGAGAGCCAACCAACATCGTTCCAGAGCCATCACTATTGGATATCAACACGAATCGTCTTAAAAGATGGCAACAGATCCAACAAATGACCCAACACTTTTGGGATAGATGGAGGAAGGAATTTCTTTCACGTCTGCAGCAACGTCCGAAGTGGACAAGAACTCAACGAAATTTTAAAATCAACGACATCGTCATTATAACTGACGAAAGGTATCCCCCTGCGAAGTGGCCTCTAGCTAGAGTGGTCGAAATACATCCCGGAGTCGACGATATTTGTAGAGTGGTATCACTTTATTCCAACGGAAAAATATTCAAACGACCGATTACCAAAATACGTTTACTTCCGGTCAACAATCCTGTTCCTGTTTCCGAGTCTTCAGCCAGCAATCATCCAGCCTAAACCAAGTCAACATATTTCGTTCTTTTTATACCCTATCCTAAGGGTATATTAAGTTTGACACATAGTTTGTAACATAGAGAAATAATCGAGATAGACCATATAAAGTATATATATTCGTGATCAGCATCAATAGCGAAATCGATTGAGCGATGACCGTCCGTCCGTCCGTCCGTCCGTCCGTCCGTCCGTATGTCACCGCTTTTTGGGCCTTAAATTTTGAGCTAGGACGATGAAATTTCATATCTGGGCTTCTGAGAAAAAGATACAGTACAAGTGTAAAAATTTTTTAAATCCGCCCACTGCCACGCCCACTTTTTCATAACTTCACTAAATTATATGAAACCGAAAAATTTTGTTAAGACCAAATATTTAGGCATTCAGATTCCCTACAATCCACCCATACAAAAGTTTTGGCCACGCCCACTTTTTGGGGGCGTTTTCATCACAAAACCGATTTTTGGGCCTTAAATTTTTAACTAGGACGCTGAAATTTCATATCTGGGCTTCCGAGAAAAAGATACAATACTAGTGTAAAATTTTTTTACATCCGCCCACTGCCACGCCTACTTTTTTATAACTTCACTAAATTATATGAAACCGAAAAATTTTGTTAAGACCAAATATTTGGGTATTTAGATTCCCTACAATTCACCCATAGAATAGTTTTGGCCACGCCCACTTTTTGGGGGCGTTAGCATCAAAAAACCTATTTCGATAAAATTTTACATGTAACATCCTCAAACGTTCGACATTATAGCTATATTTCAGTACAAAATGCAATTTGGCCAAGCCCATTTTATAGAGAGGAGGATAGGGTATCATACGATCCGTTCCAGACGGATTGTAGCTTTTCTGTATGTTTTCTTATTATCTACGTTCAAGCGAGTATCAGGCGCTAAAAAACCTGGTCCCAACAATGAAGGATTTAGTATATGGGAGGAAATGCTCATATAACACATTCAAAATTAACATAAAAAATTGTAACTTTAATTAAGAACAGTCGTTCTTGCCGGGCGGTTATGTTCAAGATTCTGTTTTATATTTTATACCATTTAAAATACTTTAGTGGTAATGCCATTTCCCATAATGAATTTCCCTTTCCAATCTCCTTTCTCCCTTTCCAATCAATTCTCCCAGCTACTCTCCTAAATCATACTCGTGCACTTTTACGGCAACCACCGAACGAAACGCTTGTCTTTCTATTTTATTAAGTCAAATTCGATCTATTTACTCTCGTTCATCAATTTTCATTTTGCTATCGAACACATCCCAATTCATAACAGGTCTACCCAATGTTTTCAGCGAACGGTAGTTCTCTAGGATGTCATCTAACAAAGCTCTTATACCTGTGGGTGACTCAGAAGATAGCTTTTGTAGTGAAAACAATGCTCGAAAATGAGAATGAACAATAACACGTTCTAATTTATACCTTTTTGCTAGCAACTCCCAGGCTTCTTCATAGTTGGTGTCAGCGATAGCGAACGCAAGCTGTATCGTAAATAATGGAGCTTTTGTGAGCCCGTCAAGGAAGATTCCTGGTGTATACTTACTTACTTAACGGGCTCCCGACCCGTGAAGAGTCTCTGCCTGAGACACAGCAGCCTTCCACTCTCTTCGATCCCGGGCACGTTGCTTCCAGTTATCTAGACCAAGCGCTCTGGCATCCGCGATAGCTTGATCCACAAGGTTCGGTCTTCCTTGTCTTCTCGAACCTGGGGGCTGTGATTCGAAGATCCTCTTTATGTATATGTATATATTCGTGATCAGCATCAATAGCGAAATCGATTGAGCGATGACCGTCCGTCCGTCCGTCCGTCCGTATGTCACCGCTTTTTGGGCCTTAAATTTTGAGTTAGGACGATGAAATTTCATATCTGGGCTTCTGACGAAAAGATACAGTAGAAGTGTAAATTTTTTTTTATAACTTCACTAAATTATATGAAACCGAAAAATTTTGTTAAGTCCAAATATTTAGGTATTCAGATTTCCTACAATTCACCCATAGAACAGTTTTGGCCACGCCCACTTTTTTGGGGCGTTTTCATCAAAAAACCGATTTTGATAAAATTTTACATGTAACATCCTCAAACGTTCGACGTTATAGCCATATTTGAGTACCAAATGCAATTTGGCCATGAGCACTTTATAGAAACGAGGATAGGGTATCATACGATCCGTTCCAGACGGATTGTAACTTTTCTGTATGTTTTGTTTTATTGTCAGCGGAAAGTGGAATGTACTTAAATTGGGGCACTTGTTTGTCACTAAAGTTTTACATACTTATATTAGGTCTGTTCGGGTACTTTCTGCACCAAAATTCGTAGATTATGAATTTCAAGTAGTGGGGATAAAATTCTCTCAGAGAAAGACAAGATTGCGAAAAAATAAACGAACACGAATCAACGAAATTTGCCCACTTTTTAGACGTCAAATGCCAAACGTATAGAAATACACAAGCCAAAAAAATTACATACAGCGTTTGACAAATTTCATAAATCAGTGCAAAGAAATGTTTTGCATTAAATTTCGTAGAGTGGGGAAATTTTTTATTGTCATGTGAGCGCTCTCTTCTACGAAAAACTACGAAACTTTTGCGTACTCGAACAGGCTTTCGTGACTTTTCGTAGATTTTCGTAAAAATTGGTTGTTTTTGAAAATACGTTGTATTACAATCAAAGGAATCGAATCCGCTTAACTGCTCATGCAAGTCCTGTAGCGTTGGTTGCGGTCTTTTTGCAGTTTGTAAACGAAATCTCGCACGGAGATACTTCCAGAAGGAAAAAGAAAATTTTGCATTGGTTTGGGGTGTAGAAAGGTTTAACTATTATTTAGTCGGAGTTCAATTTGAACTAGTAACAGATCATAAGCCTTTGGAGGCTATTTATAAGCCCACCTTGAAGCCACTAGTCAAATTGAAAGATGGGTTTTGAGATTGCAATCATATAAATTTAAAGTCATTTATTAACCCGGCAAGTTAAACATAGCCGACTCATTTTCCAGACTGAAAAATTGACTCTTTGACAGAGAGTGTGAACAAAACATCTGCCATATAGTTCAAATATCAATACCGCGAGGATTAACCTTTCTTAAAATTATTGAACATAATAATACAGATTCGGAACTTATGGAGGCGGTTAGCAGCATCGGAAATAATACGTGGACTACCAACAGCGCAAACAGATTTTTCCCATTCGAACTTGTTGCTTGAATTTTCTCATGAAGGCCTAATGAAACGCAGAGTGCGTTCTAAAGTCCTCTGGCCCCTGATTGATAGAGCCGTAGACTTACTTTACGGGCTCCCGACCCGTGAAGAGTCTCTGCCAGAGACACAGCAGCCTTCCACTCTCTTCGATCCCGGGCACGCTGCTTCCAGTTATCTAGACCAAGCGCTCTGACATCCGCGATAGCTTGATCCTTAAAACGGAGGTTCGGTCTTCCTTGTCTTCTCGAACCTGGGGGCTGTGATTCGAAGATCCACACAGATCGAAGCATTATTGTCCATTCGCTCGATGTGGCCGAGCTTGTGTAGTCGACGTGTTTTGGCTTTTTGGACTACATCCACATCCTGGTACAGCTCATAGAGTTCGCGGTTATATCTTCTCCTCCATTCGCCCTCCTCGCATACGGAACCGAATATCCGACGAAGAATTTTTCTTTCGAAAGTGTTCAAAATCTGCTCTCCTTTCCTGCTTATCGTCCAACACTCGGCTCCATACAGCAGAACTGGCAGGATCAAAGTTTTGTAGAGCAAACATTTCGTCTTCCGAGTTAGGAGTTTTGACCCCATTTGTTTCGCCAAACCGAAGTAGCAGCGGTTTCCTAGGGTAAGTCTTCGTCGAATCTCCACTAAGTTGTCATTCGTGGAGTTGATATTTACTCCGAGGTAGGTAAACTCCTTAACCACTTCGAAGTTACTGTTGCCAACAGTGACGTTTTGTCCTAGGCGGTGGACAGATGCTTCTTTGTTTGTTGACAACATGTACTTGGTTTTGTCCTCATTCACTTCAAGGCCAACTCGTTTCGCCTCTTCTTCAATTACCGTAAAAGCCCCTAACACGGCGCGCTGGGAGCGACCGATGATGTCGATGTCGTCTGCGTATCCCAGCAACTGGACAGATTTGTTGAAGATAGTGCCTTCCGTGTTTACACCTGCCCTGCGCACTATCTATTCCAGCACAAGATTGAAGAAGTCACATGATAGCGCATCCCCTTGCCGAAATCCGGTGCATGTTTGGAATAGTTCAGAGGAACTGTTGCCGAATTGCACGTTGCACCGTGTGTTATCCAGCGTCACGCGGCACAGCTGGATCAGTTTAGCCGGGATCCCGAATTCGGCCATCGCCTTGTAGAGCTCAAGACGATGAATGCTATCATATGCGGCTTTAAAGTCGATGAAGAGATGGTGAGTCTCGACTTGAAATTCGTTGGTCTTTTCCAGGATTTGCCTTAGTGTGAAAATTTGGTCGATCGTCGATCTGCCGGGCCGGAAGCCACACTGGTACGTGCCAATTAGTGTGCTGCAGAAGGGCTTCAGACGTTCACACAGTACGTTGGATAGGATCTTATATGCGACATTAAGCAGGGATATGCCTCGGTAGTTCTTACAAGACATAGGATCGCCTTTCTTGAAGATGGGGCATATAGAGCTGATAGTCCAGTCATCGGGCATGACTTCATCCACCCACACTTGGTTGATGACTTGGTGCATGCACCCCACCAAAGCATCACCACCATGTTTGAAAAGCTCTGCTGGTAGACCATCAGAACCGGCGGCCTTGTTGTTCTTCAGCTTTTTGATAGCTGAGCCGACCTCTTCAAAACTAGGAGGGGGAATGGATTCTTCATTGACTGGATGCGGGTTCTCTTCTTGCCCTATCACTCTCTCTACCTGCCCATTAAGTAGCTGCTGGAAATGCTGCTTAAATACATCTACTATTCCCTGTGCTTCGGTGAATAGGTTTCCTTCACTGTTTCGAAGAGCCTGCGTTCCGGGCTTGAAGCCAGCTGCCAGTTGCTTGGCTTTCCTGAAAAACATCCGGATGTTGTTCCTATCGCGGGACTCTTCGATATCCTTGAGCTGGGAGGCTGCGTGGGCCTTTTTCTTCTTACGCAGGATCTTCTTCTCCTCCCTTCTTCTGGTTCGATACTCTTCTCTCGCTGCCCTTGTTTTGCGTTGCAGCGCTTGCAAGTGTGCATTTTCTGTCACCTTTTTCCGGCGTACGCATTCATCATCATACCAAGGGCTCTTTTTGGGTGGTGGCTGGTAGCCTATGGTGGTCTCTGCTACCCCTTTGATGATGTCGCGATACTGGTTCCACAGATTGTTATCGTTTGTGGATGGTGAATGCACAGCGGAGAGTCTCTTACTCAGGCGCTCCCTGTAGGCTCTGGCTACTCCAGACGTGCTAAGGCTTCCAACGTTGAATTTCTTTTTCTGGGCGGTCTGCAGCTTCTTCTCATTGGATAGTCGAGCTCTGAACTTAGCTGCAACAAGAAAATGGTCAGAGTCGACGTTTGCCCCTCTGAACGTTTGCACATTCAGAATGTTGGATGCGTGCCTCGCATCTATTAGCACGTGGTCGATTTGGTTGGCGGTTCGACCATCTGGAGAGCGCCAAGTTGCTGTGTGGATTCGTAGTCTTGGAAACCTAGTGCTACTTATCACCGTATTACGAGCTGCTGCAAAATCGATTAGCCGGAAGCCGTTGTCTGTTGTCGTGTCGTGGAGGCTGTGCATTCCAACTAATCCGCCGAAGATGTTTTCCTTACCGATTTTGGCACTGATAGAGCCGTCGAGATGTTTGTAAAAGGCTGTCGTGACTCTTTGCTTGTATCAAGACCAATCCAACCAGCTCCAATGCATAAGCGCGCTTTCCCGTGGTTATGCTTAGCAATAGATTTGTTAGGCCGTCTTCCAAACCATGACTTCGTTTTTGTCGTTATCGATTACTACTCGAGATATTACGATATTATGATACTATCAAACATTTGTGCCGGATGAATTCGAAGTAATTGGAAGGACAGGTGAACGGAAATGGCAAAGTTTTCAGGCGAAACATAAGTCATCTCAAGAAAATACCCAGTCTCTCGGAAACACGATCCACTGCCCAAGGAACAGGTAACTCATTAGATAACGACAAGCAGTACCGTTCTTCACCTGATCCTGAACAAGTGCAAGAGAAGCTGAAGACCCCCAAACAAAATCTAACGTTGAAGCTGGAAAACATTGGAGGGATGTGGCAACCTGCGGATTTCTAATCGCTCATATTTAAACAGGTTGACACTTGCTCTCTCTCTCGGCAAGGAGTTTTGAGTTAGTTGTTTAGCTTCTACCGTTGTGTAATACGTTGTTCGGGAGCATTGCAATACTTTTGTTGATGCATATGTAACTCCTCCTCGGTTTGAGTAAGAATTCTCCTGAATTCTTCTATTAATACTATTTTCTTTATTAACAATTGTTACACTCATGTTTCTTTTTATACCCTATCCTAAGGGTATATTAAGTTTGACACATAGTTTGTAACATAGAGAAATAATCGAGATAGACCCTATAAAGTATATATATTCGTGATCAGCATCAATAGCGAAATCGATTGAGCGATGACCGTCCGTCCGTCCGTCCGTATGTCACCGCTTTTTGGGCCTTAAATTTTGAGCTAGGACGATGAAATTTCATATCTGGGCTTCTGAGAAAAAGATACAGTACAAGTGTAAAAATTTTTGAAATCCGCCCACTGCCACGCCCACTTTTTCATAACTTCACTAAATTATATGAAACCGAAAAATTTTGTTAAGACCAAATATTTAGGCATTCAGACTCCCTACAATCCACTCATACAAAAGTTTTGGCCACGCCCACTTTTGGGGGCGTTTTCATCATAAAACCGATTTTTGGGCCTTAAATTTTTAACTAGGACGCTGAAATTTCATATCTGGGCTTCTAACGAAAAGATACAGTAGAAGTGTAAATTTTTTTTACATCCGCCCACTGCCACGCCTACTTTTTTATAACTTCACTAAATTATATGAAATCGAAAAATTTTGTTAAGTCCAAATATTTAGGTATTCAGATTCCCTACAATTCACCCATAGAACAGTTTTGGCCACGCCCACTTTTTGGGGGCGTTTTCATCAAAAAACCGAAATTTCACATGTAACATCCTCAAACGTTCGACGTTATAGCCATATTTGAGTACCAAATGCAATTTGGCCATGAGCACTTTATAGAAACGAGGATAGGGTATCATACGATCCGTTCCAGACGGATTGTAGCTTTTCTGTATGTTTCTTAACCAAATTATTGAAATAATTATAACTAATATGACAATTATAATGAATGTTGCATTTATTCCGTATGAAATGTTTTTGTGCCATTTAAGTTCCTTTATTTCGTTAATGTTTTCAAAATGTTTATACCCTATCCTAAGGGTATATTAAGTTTGATACATAGTTTGTAACATAGAGAAATAATCGAGATAGACCCTATAAAGTATATATATTCGTGATCAGCATCAATAGCGAAATCGATTGAGCGATGACCGTCCGTCCGTCCGTCCGTATGTCACCGCTTTTTGGGCCTTAAATTTTGAGCTAGGACGATGAAATTTCATATCTGGGCTTCTGAGAAAAAGATACAGTACAAGTGTAAAAATTTTTGAAATCCGCCCACTGCCACGCCCACTTTTTCATAACTTCACTAAATTATATGAAACCGAAAAATTTTGTTAAGACCAAATATTTAGGCATTCAGATTCCCTACAATCCACCCATACAAAAGTTTTGGCCACGCCCACTTTTGGGGGCGTTTCACAAAACCGATTTTTGGGCCTTAAATTTTTAACTAGGACGCTGAAATTTCATATCTGGGCTTCCAAGAAAAAGATACAGTACAAGTGTAAAATTTTTTTACATCCGCCCACTGCCACGCCTACTTTTTTATAACTTCACTAAATTATATGAAACCGAAAAATTTTGTTAAGACCAAATATTTGGGTATTTAGATTCCCTACAATTCACCCATAGAACAGTTTTGGCCACGCCCAATTTTTGGGGGCGTTATCATCAAAAAACCTATTTTGATAAAATTTTACATGTAACATCCTCAAACGTTCGACATTATAGCTATATTTGAGTACAAAATGCAATTTGGCCACGCCCACTTTATAGAGAGGAGGATAGGGTATCAGACGATCCGTTCCAGACGGATTGTAGCTTTGCTGTATGTTTACTTACAATTTTGTCAAAAGTGATCATTTCTACTTTAGTATGATTGAACATAGCGACAGGATAAAAAAATCTATCTTTTATTATTTGTTTCTGATTATAAAATGTTTCTTGATATAATTCTATTCCACAATTGTAAAAATTAATTAAAATATTTTTATTCAAAATAATGTTTCTATCATCGCAGTTTTAAGTCTTCTTGTACTGCATTTTTAATTAACAATGTTTCATCGTCTAAAGATTTAATTTTAGTTCCGTTATTATATCTAAATTTACACTGGTTCCTTAAAACACAGTTCTTACGAACTTTTTTAACATAGAGTTTTCTTTATAACTAAAAGTTTTATTTCCTATAGTAACAATATATTCATTATCTTCATCAATTTCTAAATAGTCTTTGTTAGGCAGCGGTGTGATAAGTTTTAAATCTGTTTTAATATAGTTATTAGGTATTTTAATAGCAATAACTAAGGACTGATTTTTATCTTTTAATATTCCTACTTTAATTAATTTTAACTTATAGAAATCTATATCATACAATTTTATTTCTTCTGCCGTCAAAATACTCGGATGGATTACATTGTTTTTGGCTGAGGCAATATTATCTTGGATTTGGTCAACCTTGTTTTCGAAATATTGTAATTTTAACATTTGATCTAAATATATTGAATGTCTTTTAATTTGATCATTTTCTTGTTTAATTAATTGAAGTACATGTAATGTCTTATTTCTGTCTTCTTCTATTGCCACTCTAAGTATATTAAATGAATCATTGAAATGTGTATTAATTGAAATTTGTTTATTTAAATTTGTAATGCCGTTATGATTATTCTTTTCATTTACATCTAATTTCTCTAATATCTCTTGCCTATCATTGTCGTCCATTGTTCCAAACAACCACTTATGTAGAGTTCCTACGAAATTTATCAATCCTCTTTTTTGTCTTATATCTTTTGGAATAATCGATGAAATTTTAGACCTAATATTTAAAATAACTTCATTTAGTAGTTCGTTATTGTCTATATCTAACTTTGCTATATTAGTTTCAATTTGGGTGAGTATATTATTCATGTCTATCGGATTAATTATATGTAAAATGGTATTAGTATCATTAACAATTTCTACTTCCTGCACTTTTACTATGTTAAACCTATTTCTTCATGTATTGGACTTACTTGTAGAAGTCCCTGGTTCACTGCGGTTGTAATCAGGAATATTATTGCCACGAACGGTATCTGTGAATTTTAAAGGTCGTTTAATGTTGGCTACATGTATATTTCTCAAAGAGGCAAGTCTATAATATGGTTCATCCTTATGTCTGAGTCTTTTATAGTTTCGTACGTATATGATCAATAGATCTGTTTTCCCTGACTCTCTAGTCATATTTCTTTTGTTTATTATGTAATTTGGCGTTACTGATTCTTTCTTGTAATTCAGTACAACTTATCTTTTCTTTTGCTTCTCTAGGAGAGCACTTGATTGTTGCGTGATATCATTGTACATGAATCTAATAGTAGTATCACTTGAGAATATCGACAGTTAAAGGTTGGTCACCGTCATTGCATAACAAATCAGACAGATAAATTTGTTTGACTGGCAATTAGGGGTAACAAAGATCATTTCTTCTTTCACATTCTTACATACATATATACACATGTATGTATGTGCAGCTTTAACCTGTAATCTGATTCCGTGTCAGATTTTGTGTGGACTTAAACTCCTTAAGAGTATAACAGGTGCGCCTTCAATATTTGTTTGTGTGAAGGAATACCTGGGGGTAATGTATCACTTCTTCCATATCTACTAGTTTCTGTATAGAGTTGTAGGCGCAATGTGTGTCGTAAGGTTTTCTACCATATGTGTATACGTACTGTGCCCAGTTTTGACGAACTCTGGAAATAATGTATGTATATTCATAGATATACATATGTATGTATGTATGTATATAAATTTATTACTTATGCAATTATTATACATACATACATACATATCATTACTTAATGTAGTCTTTAATGCTATGAATGATGTTAAGTTTGTTCTTATATTATAGATTTTACTGCTTATTTTCGTGTTTCCTAATGCGTACTTGGGGTTGGTTCGTTTTCCGTAACCCGTTGTGTCATTCTGACGTTTCTATTGCTGTTATTTGCAATGTTGTTATTTCTGGACTTGTTATAATAATTTCTATTGTTGGGGTTGTTATAATCTCCGCGTCCATGTCCAAGAGCTTTGCCGCGTCCGTGTTCACGAAAGTTGTTATTATTTCGATTATTGTTGTTATAGTAATTACTATTTCTACCTCGATTATTTCTTACGATGTCGTTGCCATCGTTTATGCTATTTGTTTGAGATTTAGTTTCAATGTAAACCAATAATGTAAATTCGCCCTAAGCTTGGAGGAATGAGTTGAGAATGATCTATTACCTTCTCAGGTCATTCCCTCAGCTTTATGTGTCACTGACAAATGTATGCCAGATTTTTCTAGTTTTTTTGTACTTAACTTATTTCTTGACACATTTTCTTTACAGACTCTTTTTTCGTTCTGCTGTGCACTAACACGTTGTGGAGTGAGGTTCCACTTTTGGTTTCTAATAAAGTTTTTGTAATTGAAGAATTAATATTAGTTAAAAAACATACAGAAAACCTACAATCCGTCTGGAACGGATCGTCTGATACCCTATCCTCATCTCTATAAAGTGGGCGTGGCCAAATTGCATTTTGTACTCAAATATAGCTATAATGTCGAACGTTTGAGGATGTTACATGTAAAATTTTATCAAAATAGGTTTTTTGATGATAACGCCCCCAAAAATTGGGCGTGGCCAAAAGTGTTCTATGGGTGAATTGTAGGGAATCTAAATACCCAAATATTTGGTCTTAACAAAATTTTTCGGTTTCATATAATTTAGTGAAGTTATAAAAAAGTAGGCGTGGCAGTGGGCGGATGTAAAAAAATTTTACACTTGTACTGTATCTTTTTCTTGGAAGCCCAGATATGAAATTTAAGCGTCCTAGTTAAAAATTTAAGGCCCAAAAATCGGTTTTGTGATGAAAACGCCCCCAAAAAGTGGGCGTGGCCAAAACTTTTGTATGGGTGGATTGTAGGGAATCTGAATGCCTAAATATTTGGTCTTAACAAAATTTTTCGGTTTCATATAATTTAGTGAAGTTATGAAAAAGTGGGCGTGGCAGTGGGCGGATTTCAAAAATTTTTACACTTGTACTGTATCTTTTTCTCAGAAGCCCAGATATGAAATTTCATCGTCCTAGCTCAAAATTTAAGGCCCAAAAAGCGGTGACATACGGACGGACGGACGGACGGTCATCGCTCAATCGATTTCGCTATTGATGCTGATCACGAATATATATACTTTATAGGGTCTATCTCGATTATTTCTCTATGTTACAAACTATGTGTCAAACTTAATATACCCTTAGGATAGGGTATAATAAAGTTCGTATAAGTTTTACTTAACATAATTTTAGGTGCTACCTGTGAGGAATTGCCCTTTTGCTCGAGGATCTCGCATCTGCGGCCAGATCACATTTTCAACGTTTTTTAATCATTGTGCTGTGAACGGCGTCGTCTTCAGTGCCGTTGTTCTGGGACATACATACATATTTGCAGACAAAATTTGCCAACTCTTCGGTGTCCAACAATGGCGGAATTAAATCAAAGATTGGCTGCAGTAACAGCTATTAACCGAATAAGTGAACGTGTGCGTAGAGCGAACCCGACCACATGTGATGTTCCTCACATCGAACAAGAACTCAAATCGGTAGATATGCATTACTCGTTTCGTGCAGAATCATGAGGTTTTAGTTGGCGCAACTGAAAGTGATGAGCTTCTTGCTCATGATCTGTTGTGGGACCAGGTGGAAACTACTTACAACCAGACGTGTGTAGCGCTCAATCGAATGCTGTTGGAGCGCAAAGCCTCTGCACTCCCCCCTACAACGGTTAAGTCAGCGAAGTCTTCCAATACAAAAACATATGCGGGGTCTACTTTGCACATTAAGTTAGATCCAGTATCGATCCCAGATTTTGATGGATCCTACTCGAATTGGCTCGCATTCAAGGACCTTTTTAAGACGCTTGTGCACGAGGCTGATTTTCCGGAGGCATATAAACTAAGCAAACTCCGACAATCCGTCAGTGCAGTGCAGTAATTGGTGGGCTATACTCCGGTGGATACCAAGAAGTGTGGGCCGCACTAAAAAATCGATTCGACAATCGAAGCTGTTGGCCGAAATACATGTCTCCAGATTCCTCAACATGAAGGCGGGCAGCGAGGAGACTGCAAAGACGTTGCATCCTGTCGACCAGTGGGATGCCTTAACGGTGCCAATAGTTATGTCGAAGTTACCCGGCACTAAACGGCGAGAGTTGACAATGAATTGCGACTCTAACCAGATTCCAGCGTTAAGAGATCTTCTTGGAATTTTGGAGAAGAGAGCTCATAGCCTCCACAGAGATCAGTCACAGTTCTCAGCGCATCGAATTCCCATCGACTAGATAGCGTCCGAGAAGTGCTATTAAATCTTGTGCGGCTGCAGTGGAAAGTGCAAAGTGTTGCCACTGCCAAGGCCCACACAGGATTCCCCAATGTCAAACCCTAATGTCATTGAGACCAGAACAGCGTTTCGAGGCATTCAAGAACTTCGGTTTATGCTTCAATTGTCTAAAGAGCGGACATACTTCCAAGCCGTGCTCTTCAGGTGGATGCCGTCTGTGTGGTCGCCAACACCACACCATGTTTTGCCGTAACAGCAGTGCTCAATCCTTGGTTCAATCAACAACAACAGCGCCATCAAAAGATGAAGCACCTGCGCCAGCAGTTACTCATCAACCTTTGTGACCAACCGACTTTGTGACAATGTGTATAACCCGAGGCGATCAGACGATGTTGCTGGCAACAGCGCATGCCTATGCAAGTGGCGATATTTTACAACAGCGCCTAGCTCGTATCCTCTGCAATCCTGGATCGCAGGTAAGTTTGATTTCAGACCGTTTAGCTAACTGTTTATGTCTTCGCAGAAGCAAGTGTGAAGTAGCTGTAGATGGTATTGGTGCAGTAGCTCATACGCGCACTAGAGGTAGTGTTTCGCTCAGACTTACATCAACTTATAATGAATTTTCGTTGGCCATCAATGCATTTGTAATTTCATCGATAACATCGATGACCCCAGCGGTGCATGTCGACGTCACTCAGTGGCAATATTTGTCGGGGCTTGATTGGGCTGACCCGAATTTTAGTACGCCTGGTGCAGTAGACATATTTATCGGATCTGATGTGTGGAGTCTGGTGGTCAAAAGCGTTATGATTTATAAAATGGGTTATTTTCGGTCCAGCTTCAATATCACATGGATCAGCGCCGGCTATCTGCACGTTCCGTGCTCAAGTGTTTGAGGATGGGCCCAACCTGGAGGAGCTTGACCGCAAATTTTTGGAAATTGGAGGAGGTGCCCGAGGAAGATGCTTAAGATGATGAATGCGAACGGTTTTTTGCAATGACTCACTCTCGAACCAGAGAGGGCCGATACATCGTCCGCATCCCATTTTCCAGTAAGTCATCGCAGCTGGGAGACTCGTTTCGGGGTGCCATGCGACAGTTTCACTCCCTTGAACGTTGGTTGGTTGGAGACGTTGAACTAAAGAAGAAATACACTGCGCGAGTATGCGGATCTCGGTCACATGGAGTATGTTGGTCAACCTGGTGACCGTACAGGTGGTTACTATATCCCACATAACGCAGTTGTGTTTAACGCATCAGCTCGCACCAGTACTGGTGTCTCGGAGGTGGTGGATTCGGTACAGGAATTAGCAGCGCAGGACTCCATATTAAAATCATGTCGACGACTTTTTGACAAGTTGCGACTCCATCCAAGATGCGGTGTTGTTGGCTACCAATGTTAACAAAATCCCTTCGGTTGGACATTTCAAACTTTGCAAATGCAATTTGAACAGTCTACAGGTGATTTCCGACATCACGAGTGAAACAGCTTTGATTTCTGAGCACATCATCAACTCCACATCTTCAGTGCTTGGACTAAGATGGGATCCGGCAAGCGACGAATTGTTCTTTTGCGTGCAAATCGATCAACCAGGTAAATCTCCTACGCAGAGACGTGTACTGAGCGAGGTGGCGCAGCTCTTCCATCCAACCGGACTGCTGGCACCGGTCATCATTACTGGCAAGATTTTTATTCAGTCGCTTTGGTCAGCGGGCGTTACTTGGGATGCCCCTCTACCACCAGCACTACTAGGAAGTTGGCTTACGTTCCGCAATGAACTGCAGGCGCTTAACCGATTTCGGGTACCTAGATGGCTTTTGTGATGCCAGTCAACGAGCTTACGCAGCTGTCGTCTATGTGAAGACAATTCGTCCAAAGGAGCCTGCTCACATTTCATTACTTACTGCTTCCGCCAAGGTAGCTCCGCTCCAGGGCGCTACCATACCTCGGCTGGAGCTGTGCGCAGCGCACCTTTTGGCATTAACCCTTAAGAAAGTCCGTGTTGCCCTGGGACTACAGGATGCAGCGTATTATTTGTGATCGTACTCAAACATCGTGCTGTGTTGGCTACGTAAACACCCCACCACACTAAAGCCATACATAGCAAATCGAGTTCGGCAAATACAAGAGCTCACATCACCCGACCGATGGTATCATGTTACGTCGGAACAGAATCCGGCTGATTGTGCCAGTCGCGGCATCGGAGCGGAAGAACTACTGAGACATCATTTGTGGCTTCACGGACCGACTTGGTTGGGAAATGACTCATTCAGTAGAAAAGATGGCAACAAACTCAGAAGAAGAACATACCATGTTGGGCGAGGAGAAGACATCTGTGCATGTGATGGTCGCTACGGCGACACTTGAACTTACAACGAACGGCCTGCGTGGACCTTGTCAAGATCTCTACAGCGACAATGGCACAGCTTTTGTGAGTGACAATCGGATGCTTCGAGAAGATTTGGTAATTTGGACTAGCAAGCAGAACCAACAAGCTCTGGCGAACAACGGTACGAGGTGGCATTTCATCACACCCAGCGCTCCCCATCAGGGCGCACTATGGAAGGCTGCGGTGAAGTCTGCAAAGCGACATTTGGTTCGGTTAGTTGGCGGACAGTACCTGTGGTACACTCAGCTCCAAATATTGGCAGTAGGCATCGAGGCGTGCCTTAACTCTCGCCCACTCATCCCGCTGCATGATGACCCGGAGGATAAAATTGCTTTAACACTAGAAGATTTTCTTATCGGTGCTCCACTCATCGCAATTCCAGAGCCCGGACTCACAGTGGTGTCCCATAGTCTCAACCAATGGCAATGGTTGCGACAGATTAATCAACGCTTTTGAAACCGTTAGAGTGACGAGTATTTGTCAACTTTGGAAACCAGAAACAAATAGCATCGGCGTTCAGAGTGCATCAGAGTGGCTGACATCGTATTAATTCGTCTTGAGAACCTTCCACCAACCCACTGGCGACTGGGCCGAATCACGAACATTCATCCGGGCAGCGATGGGCTGATCCGCAACCCAACAGTGAAGTCGTCAACTGGAGTTTGCACTCGGGCAGTGCAGAAGCTGTGTCGGCTGGTGGAGGCTTTTGAACCTGATGGTTTAACCGGGCAAGATGTTTGAGATTTAATTTCAATGTAAATTCGCCCTAAACTTGGAGGAATGAGTTGAGAATGATCTATTACCTTCTCAAGCTATTCCCTCAGCTTTATGTGTCACTGACAAATGTATGTCAGATTTTTCTAGATTTTTGTATGTACTCAACTTCTTTCTTGACACATTTTCTTTACTGACTCTTTTTTTGGGGAGAGTACGATAACTTTGGCGCCAAAAATTGATAACAGTTTTTTGTATAAGGCTCAAAAACAAGCATTTTTTACTATGGGAGGGGGGTCTATCTCGCCCCGTTTAGGAGGTAGGGGGAATTTTAGAAAAAAATTACTTAAAATGAAAAAAAAAATATTAAAATACAACGGCAACACTTACAATGAAGTACTATACCGGTTTTGAAAGCCAGAAACCTGTTCTTTAATCCTAAATTTAAAGTAAATTATTTATGTCAATAGTTTTTGAAAAATTCGCATGCAAACTCAAAATTTTGATAAAAAAAATGAAAAAAAAAACAGTTTAGACCATTTTTTTCAACATTGTGAAATGAAGTGCTAAATTGGCTTTTTGTGGGCAATGCTTTCATCAATTCTGAATCGAACACAAAAAACCGAATGGTTTTATGTCTTCTAGTATTTGAGAAAATTGAAAATTACTATTTTTTTCCCATAGTAAAAAATTCTTGTTTTTTAGCCCTCTATAAAAAACTGTTATCAATTTTTGACGCAAAAGTTATCGTACTCTTGCCCTTTTTTTCGATCTGCTGTGCACTAACACGTTGTGAAGTGAGGTTCCACTTTTGGTTTCTAATAAGGTTTTTGTAATTGTCATGGTGATGACACCAGACAATAATCATGTGTTTTTAGTCTATTTTGTATTTTTTCTTTCTCACGTTTTTTAATGTCCCGAATGTTAATTTTTTTTGGTGGCCAAAGGGGTAGTGATGCGGAACATATGGGAACACAAGCGTTCTCGCCTTACCCTCTCACTATCAACTCCTACTCTACACCTCCACGATGGTGGCTGCTGGGTGCCTAGTACCTCAACTGGGGATTCGGTAACCAAACCCTTTGGAAGGTTGTTGGTGGCAGCGAACGAGAGAGGGGGAGGAGTGTCTTCTCACTAAGGCACCTTCTCTTGCTTCAGGCGACGGCGGACGAATTCTCTAGATGGAATCAACGGTGGCGTCAACCAGTTCCAGTTAGGCCGAACTATTAGTGTTATCCCTATATGAGCTGCTTCAACATATTCGAATCCCAGGTCTATAGAGATTTTCAATACTGAGTCAGGGTGTTGGAATAGAGTTGGTGGCGAATGAACCCTTAATGGGCCAACAGCAGCGCTCACATGCCCGAAGCGGGGTACTGACTCCGGAATATTCGGCCCCTTATCCTAGGGGTAAAAAAAGGAACTGGTCCTCCAGGTTGGGGGTTGTGCGTCGATGTAACTTCCCTACCATGTAAAAAAGCAAATAGTTACGAAGCAACAACGAGCCTCGGATAAGGATGATCCCACTGTTGACGACCCCAGCAAACGAAATAAGGACAACGATCTTCGGATGTACACGTGGAATGTGCGATGGGATGGCCCGGGCAAAAAGAGGATGAAACACTGTGACGTATACTACGGTGATTGCTATAGGGAACAGAAACAGCGCTTATTTGAATGTGGGTTCTTCATACGCGGCAGACTTAGGCAAGAAGTCTTGAGCTTTCGACACGTGAGCGAGCGTCAAAACATATGAGCAATGTCCTAAGTATGACGTTAAAATCGTCCTAGGCGATTTTAATGCCAAGATAGGAAAGGAGGACATCTTTGGTAGGACGATTGGGAAGCACAGCCTACACGACACCACGTCTGGCAACGGACTTAGGCTTATTGACTTTGCGGCGGGGCGAAATATCAGTATAGCAAGCACACGGTTTCCTCATCTCAATATCCACAAGGGGACATGACGATCTCCTGATTATCAAACGGTCAATCAAATTAACCACATTACGATCGACGCAAGGCATGCCTCCAGTATTCTGGATGTCCTAACCTTCCGAGCAGCAAACATGGACTCGGATCACTACCTTGTTGCAGCCAAGGCCACAACTAAG
Organism: Xylota sylvarum; assembly: GCA_905220385.1. Classification (NCBI taxonomy): domain Eukaryota; kingdom Metazoa; phylum Arthropoda; class Insecta; order Diptera; family Syrphidae; genus Xylota; species Xylota sylvarum. The sequence continues at coordinate 60,679,876 of LR999957.1, read as the reverse complement.
AAGAACTACTGTGAGAAGATTTGACGTCGAAAAGCTGCAATCGCAAGAGATCGCCAGAACCTTCGCCGAACGCGTATCCCGAAATCTCTCAACTAGCATTAAGCGCCGAAGACCAGTGGCAACGTTGCCAACAAGCCATCAGAAGTGCCGCAACTGATGTGCTGGGTTTCACCCGACCACCACCAAGAAACCCCTGGTGTGAGGATGAGTGCCGGCAAGCACAAGCAGCCAAACAGCTAGCATACAAAGCGGCGCTGCAAAAAAGGACGAGAGCTGCTCGTGAGCTCTACGAGCAGAAGAGACGGGAAGAACATCGGCTTCTCCGAAAGAAGAAAAAAGAGCACGAGAAGCGCGCGATCGAAGATATTGAGAGATTATACTCCAGGAATAATGCACGGAAGTTTTACCAACAGGTAAAAAGAACGTGTCAGGCTAACAAGACCCGTACAGAAGCCTGTAGAGATGAAGAAGGAAACCTCGTAGTAGAGCCACAGTCGGTGCTGAGAATTTGGAAAAACTTCTTTTGCAGACTGTATAACGGCGACGAAGACCAACATCCCGCTATCAGGCAGAATGCACCATTCAATCTAGACGATGATAGCCAAAACTTCCGTCCACCTGACCAAAACGAAGTAAGGATAGCAATATCCAAACTTAAGTCCAACAAGGCTGCTGGACCTGACGGCTTACCAGCTGAGCTGTTCAAAGCAGCTGGAAATGACCTGGTAGAGAGCATACACCAACTCATTTCTAAAATTTGGTCAGATGAGTGTATGCCTTATGAATGGAATCTCAGCACCGTTTGCCCGATCCACAAGAAAGGAGATCCCCTCAATTGCGCCAATTACAGAGGTATCAGTCTCCTCAACATCGCGTACAAGTTCCTACCTGCCATATTGTAAGAACGTCTGAAACCGTTCGTCAACAATCCCTGCCAAACTCGTCAGATTGTGCAGAATGACGATGGAGAATTCTCGCTGCTCCATCAAGGTCGGTAACGATCTCACCGCGACCTTTGATGTCAAAAAAGGATTTAGACAAGGTGACGCGCAGTCATGTGATTTTTTTAACATCGTTCTTGAAAGAATTGTGCGAAACTCACAAGCCAACACCGGAGGCACAATCTTTCAAAAGTCTGTGCAACTACTAGCGTATGCCGACGATATCGACATTATTGGAAGAACACAGTGGGCTGTCACCGGTGCATTTGCTAATATTGCAACGGAGGCTGCCAAAATGATTTAGCGGTAAACGAGGGCAAAACCAAGTATATGCTGTTAAACAGAAGGGACACTCAACATCGACGAATTGGACAGAACGTCACAATCGACAGCTATAACTTTGAGGTAGTAAGGGACTTTGTCTACCTCGGCTCTGCTATCAATTCTGACAACAACACCTCAGCAGAAATAAAACGAAGAATAACTCTTGCCAATCGCTGTTTCTTTGGGCTCAGAAGGCAATTGAGTAGTAAGGCCCTATCCCGAACAACTAAAGAAACTCTACATAAGACCTTGATCATCCCAGTTCTGCTTTATGGCGCTGAAGCTTGGACTTTATCAAAAGCGGATGAAGATATCCTCGGTCGTTTCGACAAAAAAATTCTTCGTAAAATATTCGGTTTGCGTTGACGGGCTTTGGAGGAGAAGATTCAACGACGAACTATACGAGCTGTACAGCGACATCGACCTAGTCAAAAAACTGCGCATTAGTCGTTTGAGATGGCTAGGACATGTAGAGCGAATGGACACCAGTGCTCCGGCCCGAATAGTCTTCGAATCACACCCGGAGGAACATCGCAGCAGAGGAAGACCTCGCCTTAGGTGGCGCGCACAAGTTGAAGGGGACTTGAACAAGCTTGGATTGCTCAACTGGAGGCTGTTAGCTAAGGACCGAGCTAACTGGAGAGGCTTGTTAGTTGAGGCCCCGAACTGTAGCGCCACCTAAGTAAGTAAGTAAATGTTAATTTTGTAACACTACTATCTTCCTCATCACGCCGTGTTTAAGGAAGATAATAGTACGACAAAAATCAGAGTCGTCTTTGACGCTTCTGCAAGGTCCCACAATTGTATTTCGTTAAATGACACTCTCCTGGTTGGTCCAGCTATACAGCGTGACATTTTTTCAATTTGCTTGCGTTCTCGTCGTCATGTTTATCTCATGACAGGAGTTATAGAGAAAATGTACAGACAAATCTGGGTCTCACGGCATAATACTGACTTTCAACGAATTGTATAGCAGGAAAATCCAGAGGAGAGCTTAAAACATTTTCGCTTACTTACAGTAACTTACGGAACGTCCGCTGCTCCATGCTTAGCAGTGCGCACCCTTCGTCAGTTAACCATAGACTCTGCTATAGCTCATCCTCGCGCATCCGCCACGATCTTGAATGATTTTTATGTCGACGACGTGATAACAGGCGCAGATACAATCGACGATCTCATAACTCTTCGTATCGAATTAGTAGAAGCACTAAAATCAGCGGGTTTTAATCTACGTAAGTGGACCACGAACTGTTGGCCACTTCTCGTCTCCTTGTCAGAGGATCAGCGGGAGCTGTCTCCAGTTGACTTTGAAGACTCTAATTCAATTAAGGTTCTTGGTTTGCAATGGTGTCCATCAAAGGATTCCTTGTCCTATAGGGTCAAACTCTTTCGGATTCGTGTACAAAACGGTGGATATTATCAGATGCTTGCCGAATTTTCGATCCTTTAGTATTTCTTGCAGTCATAATTGCAATAAAAAGAATGTTTCAAGACCTCTGGAGGAAGCAGCTGAATTGGGATGAAAAGGTTCCAGAAAATCTAGCACATCAATGGACTAAGATTAGAATGGAACTACCGCTTGTTGATACGTTCTTCATTCCCAAGATTATGCTGCATAATAAACATAACTGGGAGTTACATGGCTTTAGTGATGCTTCTTTGGATGCTTACGCTGCAGTAGTCTTTTGTTGAAACTTCAATGAAGATACCTCCATCACCGTTACACTTGTTGCAGCAAAAACCAAGGTTGCACCTCTAAAAGTACTGCCCGTTCCAAGGCTCGAGCTGTGCGGAGCCTTACTATTAACTCGACTCTTAAACAAAATTAAGCTCTCGTTACAGGAAGCGGACGTCAACACATTCGCATGGACAGATTCGTCCATAGTACTTCATTGGCTTTCAGCCCCTCCAAAGAAATGGTCTGTGTTCGTTGGCAATCGAACATCTGAGATATTGACATCTCTCCCTATCAAATCATGCAATCATGTTCGTTCTGCATCCAATCCTGCAGATGCCGCTACACGAGGGATGCTGCCATCCACACTAGCGCAAACGGACATATGGTGGAAAGGACCAACATGGTTAAGCGAACATAAAGACAAATGGCCAATATCATGCTACAACAAGGAAGATATCGACACCAAGCAATTAGAAGAAAGGAAGGTACCTATCACACAGGTATATACATCAAACATAACTGAACCTAACATACTTGAAAATGTGTTAAATAGCTATTCGAACTGGCTTAAAACAGCCAGTGTTGTAGCCTATATCATTCATCATTCGCTTTATTAAGAATTGTCGGTCTTCTGCAGATACTCGCAATTTCGAATCCCTTTCATCTGAAGAAATATCTCTCGCGAAAACTTATCTAATAAAGTGCGCTCAATCGTCGTTATTCGGGAAAGAGATTGTCATTCTCAAAGGCAAGAAACAATTATCTTCAAAACATAAACTATTATCGTTAAACCCTTTCATCGATGCTCATGGTGTTCTTCGTGTCGGCGGTCGGTTAGAACATTCGGACTTAAGCTATTCAGAAAAACATCCAATCTTGTTGTGCAAATCTCATACAATCGCAAAACTCATCACAGAATACACGCATAAAAAACATTTACACGCTGGTGCATCGCTTTTGTTTGCACTCCTTAAACAGAACTATTGTATACTCGGGGCCAGAAGCATCGCGCGAAGGATTGTTCATAGCTGTTTTTCGTGTTTTCGACAACGTCAAGCTATCTCCAAGCAACTTATGGAGAATCTTCCTATCGAACGCGGAAGGTATTCTCGACCATTCAGCAAGGTAGGATGCGATTATGCAGGCCCCATTACTTTACGTTCGAATAGAGGTAGAAACCCAAAGTTCACGAAATCTTATATAGCATTGTTCGTTTGTTTCGTGACTAAGGTCTTACATCTTGAACTAGTCGGAGATTTTTCGGGGAAGCCAGGACGTTCCTAACTCTGTGATTTCTATCCGAACTAATTGGTCTCTTTTGCAGGTAATGCTTCAAGGTTTCTGGCGACGTTTTCACAACGAATTTCTTACTTCCTTGCAGCACCGCCCAAAATGGCAAACATCGCAACCTAATCTTGCAGTTGATAACATTGTCTTACTTAAAGAACCAAATTTACCACCATCTAAATGGATTATCGGACGCATCATCAAAACTGCTCTTTGATGGCAAATGCAGAGTTGTAACACTTCGCACCCAATATGGAAACTATGTTCGACCCGCTAATAAAATAGCTCCTTTACCTATTTCTGAAATGCCGTAGGCTTTCAGGGGGGGCTGGATGTTAACAAACGACCAAACAAAAACATAATGAGGTAGTTTTAAATTCAATTGTACAGTAACATTATTGTTCTCTTTTTATACCCTATCCTAAGGGTATATTAAGTTTGACACATAGTTTGTAACATAGAGAAATAATCGAGATAGACCCTATAAAGTATATATATTCGTGATCAGCATCAATAGCGAAATCGATTGAGCGATGACCGTCCGTCCGTCCGTCCGTCCGTCCGTCCGTCCGTATGTCACCGCTTTTTGGGCCTTAAATTTTGAGCTAGGACGATGAAATTTTATATCTGGGCTTCTGAGAAAAAGATACAGTACAAGTGTAAAAATTTTTGAAATCCGCCCACTGCCACGCCCACTTTTTCATAACTTCACTAAATTATATGAAACCGAAAAATTTTGTTAAGACCAAATATTTAGGCATTCAGATTCCCTACAATTCACCCATACAAAAGTTTTGGCCACGCCCACTTTTTGGGGGCGTTTTCATCACAAAACCGAGTTTTGTGCCTTAAATTATTAACTAGGACGCTGAAATTTCAAATCTGGGCTTCCAAGAAAAAGATACAGTACAAGTGTAAATTTTTTTTACATCCGCCCACTGCCACGCCTACTTTTTTATAACTTCACTAAATTATATGAAACCGAAAAATTTTGTTAAGACCAAATATTTAGGTATACAGATTCCCTACAATTCACCCATACAACAGTTTTGGTCACGCCCACTTTTTGGGGGCGTTTTCATCAAAAAACCTATTTTGATAAAATTTTGCATGTAACATCCTCAAACGTTCGACATTATAGCTATATTTGAGTACAAAATGCAATTTGGCCACGCCCACTTTATAGAGAGGAGGATAGGGTATCATACGATCCGTTCCAGACGGATTGTAGCTTTTCTGTATGTTTTTATATGCGTCTGTAACAACGTGACTTTGTTCGTTGCACAATTTAATTCTAATTAGACGATCAGTCTACGTTTGAACGTCAACGAGGTCGGTTGGCTTTTCTTTTAAGTTTATCATGCTTTTTTTTGTACCTAATTATTATACGTTGTACATACATACATTAAACAAATTTATTAAACATTAAACATTTATACATAGAGAGCACGTAGTAGTTCATTTTATTTAATTTAAACACTTAAACGCAGTACAAAATACACAATACACAGCATTTACACATATATATAATATCACACATCACACACAATCAGCAACAATAATACATCAGGAACCATCAGGTAGAAAGGTGTTATGATACATTTAAAAACACAATAATCTTACACATTAATTAAACATTCACACATCAAACACATTAAACACATCTCTTAACTCATCTATAAATACATGCAATTCCTACATATCCTAAAATCATAAACAGTATAAGTTTTATTAAACACTATTTATATGTTATTTATAGCAGTTCGATAGGAGCCTTATTTGGCAATTCCTTGACCACCTGCGCCGTTTTCAAGTCGTAATCCGGAGCTTTTTTCGTCTTTAGATTTTTAATCACTTCCCTCAGAAATTATTGTAATGCTTTTTTTGGCATATAAAATTTTCCTTTAACGGAAAATTTAAAAATGTAGTAGGAAAGTTTGGTCGTTGGTCAAAAACAAAAAATGGTGCCTCCACTTCCATCGCAACGCTATTAGTGTCATAAGATCCTATAAAAATATCTAGGAAATTAACCTGCCACGGATTATCTGACTCCGTATCTAGATTTCAAGAGACCTTTCTCAAGCACTTTCCGGATAAGAGATTTAAATCAGTTTCCCACCCGACCCACAGCAGTGTTTTCCAAGCGGTGGTCCTACCAGTGACAATAGCCGCCTGTGAGATTGCGCTGAAAGTAATACCACAGGAAGGTATCACCTTTTTCATTAATAGCTAGGCCACAAGAAGAGCGATGTCTGCTACCGAATACAGCACAAAGTTCTGCTCTGGTAAGTCCCTGTACATGAAAATATAACAGGTAATAATCAGATCAAGCTGACACTTGGGTGTAGATCCCGCCTTGCACACTGACGTTTGATGCAAGGATTAAGGCCCTAAGAGTGGTAAACATCAGATGGTCCTCCCTGGCCTTGTTTCAATAACAGAAGGCCCGACAGGATTTTGAAAAAGGATAAGAAATTCCTTTCTACCCTGATAGGAGTCATCACGAGTTATAACACTCTCTGGTACCACATGGAAAACTGAGAAGACGTAGGTATGTCGTCGATGTGGAGATGAAGAAGTCAATGAGAACACAACCTATAGGTACTTTCTCTGACATTGTCCAGGTCTCTTCCACCTGGAACAAAGGTTAACCAATGGACAAGGGACATCGCTCTCCGATGGGTATAGAAATGGGTCTGTGATACTCGCATACCCACGTACTTAACCTAATTTCAGGTTTTCATCTGTTTTTCTGAGTAGATGGAAAACAGCATATAAAAACATACAGAAACGCTACAATCCGTCTGGAACGGATCGTATGATACCCTATCCTACTCCCTATAAAGTGGTCGTGACCAAATTGCATATTGTACTCAAATATAGCTATAATGTCGAACGTTTGAGGATGTTACATGTAAAATTTTATCAAAATAGGTTTTTTGATGATAACGCCCCCAAAAGTGGGCGTGGCCAAAACTGTTCTATGGGTGAATTGTAGGGAATCTAAATACCCAAATATTTGGTCTTAACAAAATTTTTCGGTTTCATATAATTTAGTGAAGTTATAAAAAAGTAGGCGTGGCAGTCGGCGGATGTAAAAAAAATTTACGCTTGTACTGTATTTTCTTCTCAGAAGCCCAGGTATGAAATTTCATCGTCCTAGCTCAAAATTTAAATCCCAAAAATCGGTTTTGTGATGAAAACGCCCCCAAAAAGTGGGCGTGTCCAAAACTTTTGTATGGGTGGAATGTAGGGAATCTGAATGCCTAAATATTTGGTCTTACCAAAATTTTTCGGTTTCATATAATTTAGTGAAGTTATGAAAAAGTGGACGTGGCAGTGGGCGGATTTCAAAAATTTTTACACTTGTACTGTATCTTTTTCTCAGAAGCCCAGATATGAAATTTCATCGTCCTAACTCAAAATTTAAGGCCCAAAAAGCGGTGACATACGGGCGGACGGACGGACGGACGGTCATCGCTCAATCGATTTCGCTATTGATGCTGATCACGAATATATATACTTTATAGGGTCTATCTCGATTATTTCTCTATGTTACAAACTATGTGTCAAACTTAATATACCCTTAGGATAGGGTATAAAAAGCGAAGGGAGAAGAACTCCCTTCAACTACAGACCCATATCACTTTCGTTCCTTCTTTCCAAGGTTGAGTATAATGCACGGGTATGATGCTCATTTTTGGTTTGATGCATCCAAAACATATTTACACCTGCTATGTGTAGATGTAACTCAATATTGTGCCCTTGTTATACCCTATCCTAAGGGTATATTAAGTTTGACACATAGTTTGTAACATAGAGAAATAATCGAGATAGACCCTATAAAGTATATATATTCGTGATCAGCATCAATAGCGAAATCGATTGAGCGATGACCGTCAGTCCATCCGTCCGTCCGTCCGTCCGTATGTCACCACTTTTTGGGCCTTAAATTTTGAGCTAGGACGATGAAATTTCATATCTGGGCTTCTGAGAAAAAAATACAGTACAAGTGTAAAAATTTTTGAAATCCGCCCACTGCCACACCCACTGTTTCATAACTTCACTAAATTATATGAAACCGAAAAATTTTGTTAAGACCAAATATTTAGGCATTCAGATTCTCTACATTCCACCCATACAAAAGTTTTGGCTACGCCCACTTTTTGGAGGCGTTTTCATCACAAAACCGATTTTTGGGCCTTAAATTTTTAACTAGGACGCTGAAATTTCATATCTGGGCTTCCAAGAAAAAGATACAGTACAAGTGTAAAATTTTTTTACATCCGCCCACTGCCACGCCTACTTTTTTATAACTTCACTAAATTATATGAAACCGAAAAATTTTGTTAAGACCATATATTTGGGTATTTAGATTCCCTACAATTCACCCATAGAACAGTTTTGGCCAGGCCCACTTTTTGGGGGCGTTATCATCAAAAAACCTATTTTGATAAAATTTTACATGTAACATCCTCAAACGTTCGACATTATAGCTATATTTGAGTACAAAATGCAATTTGGCCACGCCCACTTTATAGAGAGGAGGATAGGATATCAGACGATCCGTTCCAGACGGATTGTAGCTTTTCTGTATGTTTATACCCTATCCTAAGGGTATATTAAGTTTGACACATAGTTTGTAACATAGAGAAATAATCGAGATAGACCCTATAAAGTATATATATTCGTGATCAGCATCAATAGCGAAATCGATTGAGCGATGACCGTCCGTCCGTCCGTCCGTCCGTCCGTATGTCACCGCTTTTTGGGCCTTAAATTTTGAGCTAGGACGATGAAATTTCATATCTGGGCTTCTGAGAAAAAGATACAGTACAAGTGTAAAAATTTTTGAAATCCGCCCACTGCCACGCCCACTTTTTCATAACTTCACTAAATTATATGAAACCGAAAAATTTTGTTAAGACCAAATATTTAGGCATTCAGATTCCCTACAATCCACCCATACAAAAGTTTTGGCCACGCCCACTTTTTGGGGGCGTTTTCATCACAAAACCGATTTTTGGGCCTTAAATTTTTATCTAGGACGTTGAAATTTCATATCTGGGCTTCCAAGAAAAAGATACAGTACAAGTGTAAAATTTTTTTACATCCGCCCACTGCCACGCCTACTTTTTTATAACTTCACTAAATTATATGAAACCGAAAAATTTTGTTAAGACCAAATATTTGGGTATTTAGATTCCCTACAATTCACCCATAGAACAGTTTTGGCCACGCCCACTTTTTGGGGGCGTTCTCATAAAAAACCTATTTTGATAAAATTTTACATGTAACATCCTCAAACGTTCGACATTATAGCTATATTTGAGTACAAAATGCAATTTGGCCACGCCCATTTTATAGAGAGGAGGATAGGGTATCATACGATTCGTTCCAGACGGATTGTAGCTTTTCTGTATGTTTTGGATACAATTTCGCAAACAGCATCTGCACACGTTCAAAACTCATTGTAATTGAATTTAATAATTCAGTATGCTGCCCATAATTTTTATTAATATAAGTAAGTTTTTCTCCGTATTCAGGAAAGTATCATATTCAACAAAAAATCGAACGTAAAATCAGAAAATGAAGTTTCAATAATGCCATATGTGACATACGCAACTGTCACCTAACATGTTACTCAAGTTTTGCGTTCAGGATTCTAAACCAAATCTATTAAACCTTAGGCCTATTAAACTTAAAAAGCATACATATATCAGTGCTTAGCTTGTAAAACCCATCTGACAAAATATTCCAATATTAAGATAGGGAATAGCGCCTTTCATGCCCTTACACCCATCGGAACGAGCTAAATGCCATCTTTGCTCTTAAGAGATTATATTGAACACTTGCATTGTATAAGAAACTTTAAATCTAAACAGGCAATCAAATACTTAGGGGTAATAATAGATAATGAGCTAAACTTTAAGTCACACGTAGAGTGTCTAGGAAAAAGGTCGTCGATGGTACAAACAACGTTAGCGAGGATACTGCCAAACACGTCAGTAGACCTAGATATAGTTGTAGAGTCCTATTGTCCAGAGTTGGAAGGTAAGCACTACTATACGGATGGCCAGGGTGGGCTGATGATATGCCAACAAAAAAATCAAGACCAGATGAAACGGGTATACATCAGAAAACTCTTGAATCGACAGCATGGAGAAGTTAGTAAAGCAGAAAATGGCAAAATGGCAAAACCGATGGGACGACGCCAGAACAGGAAGATGGACACACACAACATAGAAACTTGGGCGAAAAGAAAAGTAGGAGAGGTGAAGTATAATATCACCCAGTTTCTAACCGGTCATGGATACAGAAAGTATCTGCGCACATTCGGGCACCACAGCTCGCCACTTTGTCCGTACACGTGATATTCCACTGTCCGTTCTTTACGCCAAGATGTACAAACTTTGCGGACCCCAGACAGCTCATGGGAGATATGATTTAGTCGGAAAAGAGCTGGCACTAAGTGAATGCATATGTGACCAGCATCCAGGTCGAACTCAGGAGAATCAAGCGCTTGATAATAGGAAACGGCGAAGAAAAGAGTAAAGCCTAAAAGTCTAACCAGCCCGACGAAGTAATACTTCACGGTAGTCCCGTGGGGAGAGTGGTAGAAGATTCTAAGGTGTGGATTAGTACGTAGGCTCATTCCTGGCATCGGAATACTTTCGGCTTGCGAATGGTGCATGCTATTAGCCTAGTAGGCTTCTAGTATCTTTAGAAGATTACCACATCCATCCAATTGGGCAGAAAAAAAGATGCACCATTGTTGATTGGACACAGAATATTTGGACACCACTTTTCGATAATTTGGTTGAGTTCATAATTGTAAAAATACCGCAGCTTTTGCAAATTTTGTTTTTATGCACAGATGCGAGGATAGTGAAAACGTAAGTCGGAATTTTAAATCTATAGATATAAAACAAATTTATGAAGAAAACTCATTTTCTCATATGCCCCTATTATGGTATACAATTTTAGTTTTAGTTTGGTTGTAAATACAGAATTAGTATTATCGAGACAACCAGTTGTCTTTCATCTGTCAATCCAAGACAACTAAAAATGTTTGATTGGGCGCATTTCATATTCTAGGCACTAGGTAGTCAAACGTTTCTGATTGGTCGAGATATTCAGATTTGACTGTAAAGTAAGGCATTTTTATACCCTATCCTAAGGGTATATTAATTTTGACACATAGTTTGTAACATAGAGAAATAATTGAGATAGACCCTATAAAGTATATATATTCGTGATCAGCATCAATAGCGAAATCGATTGAGCGATGACCGTCCGTCCGTCCGTCCGTATGTCACCGCTTTTTGGGCCTTAAATTTTGAGCTAGGACGATGAAATTTCATATCTGGGCTTCTGAAAAAAAGATGCAGTACAAGTGTAAAAATTTTTGAAATCCGCCCACTGCCACGCCCACTTTTTCATAACTTCACTAAATTATATGAAACCGAAAAATTTTGTTAAGACCAAATATTTAGGCATTCAGATTCCCTACAATCCACCCATACAAAAATTTTGGCCACGCCCACTTTTTGGGGGCGTTTTCATCACAAAACCGATTTTTGGGCCTTAAATTTTTAACTAGGACGCTGAAATTTCATATTTGGGCTTCTGACGAAAAGATACAGTACAAGTGTAAATTTGTTTTACATCCGCCCACTGCCACGCCTACTTTTTCATAACTTCACTAAATTATATGAAACCGAAAAATTTTGTTAAGACCAAATATTTGGGTATTTAGATTCCCTACAATTCACCCATAGAACAGTTTTGGCCACGCCCACTTTTTGGGGGCGTTATCATCAAAAACCTATTTTGATAAAATTTTACATGTAACATCCTCAAACGTTCGACATTATAGCTATATTTGAGTACAAAATGCAATTTGGCCACGCCCATTTTATAGAGAAGAGGATAGGGTATCATACGATCCGTTCCAGACGGATTGTAGCTTTTCTGTATGTTTTTTGAGGTAGTGGACTGGATTTGAAAGTAAAAAATTCTCCCTACATTTTAAGTCATCTAAAAAACAGCTGATCGGTTAGTATTTCATTTATTGTTCCGCTATGCTTTATAAATTGAATGGATGATATACGATAAATAAAGTAATAAAATTTCTTGCTTCTCATGATGCTGTGGACGTCGCTGCTGACACTGCTGTTGCTGCTCTTGGTAATGAGAACGTTGTTAGTAATTTGAATGCTTTTGATAATGATGTTGGTAATGCGATTACTTTTGTCTCTCATGTGAGTGTGAAGGCAGATACAACTGCTGCGACTGGCGCTTCTGCTTCTTTTGCTGATATTGTCGTTGCTGGCGATACTCTGGAGGTTCCTGCCGTCGCCTCTGCTAAGGTGTTGAATGTAGTTGAAAATAAAACTATAATAGGTTCTAAGCCCCAATGTAATGATCTTAAAATAGTGAAGAAACTAAAATGGTTCCATGTTGGAAGTTTTCGCAACTCTACCGCTACGGATGATATCGTTAATTACATGTTGACTAATCTTGGATTCCATCCAGGCGAAATTCAATGTTATAAGCTTCTTAAGCAACAGGAATCGGATCGTAGAGTGAGGTTCGTTAATTTTAAAATTGGCGTCTCCGTGGAATGTGCCATGAAAATTTACGTTGACACTTTTTGGCCCAGTGGGGTAAAGATGCGTCCTTTTGTGTTCAAGCCAAAAAACTTGGAAGGTTAGAGGGATCTCTGATACCCTCAAGTTCTTTTTGGCAATCAATTCGCCAAAATAATCAGCCTATACTACGTCATGATTCATCGAAATTCAATGTTATAAGCTTCTTAAGCACCATAAATCGGATCGTAGAGTGAGGTTCGTTAATTTTAAAATTGGCGTCTCCGTGGAATGTGCCATAAAAATTTACGTTGACACTTTTTGGCCCAGTGGGGTAAAGATGCGTCCTTTTGTGTTCAAGCCAAAAAACTTGGAAGGTTAGAGGGATCTCTGATACCCTCAAGTTCATTTCGTCAATCAATTCGCCAAAATAATCAGCCTATACTACGTCATGATTCATCGCTCAAGGTATATTTTCACAATGCAAGTGGCATTCGCACGAAAATCTCTGAGCTGTTTAACAACTCAAGTCATCTTGATTACGATGTAATCATTATCGTCGAATCCTGGTTATACCCTGACATATCTTCGTCTGAACTTTTTGATTCCCGGCATTTCGTCGTTTATCGACGAGACAGATGTAATACTATCTCCGAACGTGGAGGAGGAATCCTGATTGCCGTCAGTACAAAGCTATGCTGTAAGGAAGTTGCCTTGCCTAACTTGGATGTGGAGCAATTATGTATTTCCATTAACTTATTTTCAACACATAATGTTTGTTTATTTTTTATTATAAGCTATATCCCACCAAGAAGTATTTTTGAAGTGTATGAAAAACAGTTTTTAAATATAGAAGAAATTTATAATACTTGTTCTGAATCTGATAATGTATGTTGTTTTGGAGATTTCAACTTATCAAATATTATATGGAATTGGTCAGAGAGTGATAATATGTTGTTAGCTTCTAATATGATTGAGGATTTTGAATTTTATTTTATAGATTCTCTTTATTCGCTCAACCTGAATCAAATTAATAGAATTCCGAATACATTGAATAATATGTTAGATTTAGTCTTTGTATGCAATGAATATCTTAGTTCTAAAGTCTCAATAGGTCCTTTCTCACTTTTAAATGATTCTATTCACCATAAAGAATTATTTGTTGAAATCCAATTGTATATTTTCTCGTCAAATGAATCTAACCAGTGTTTAAAATTTTATAACTTTAAAAAGGTAAACTTCATTGAACTTAATAGCTTTCTTGAATCTTTTGATTAGTGTCATGAATTTTTAAATCTTAATCTTGAGCAATGAGATTTATGAGATTTACATCAATTATATTTGAAAGTTTCTCCAAATTTGTTCCTCTAAATTGAAGCAATTACCAAAGCTTCCGTGGTACAATAATCATTTAAAAAACCTCAAAAACGTAAAACGTAAATCTTCTAATAAATATAAGATTACAAATAATGAGTTAGACTACGATAAATTCAGAAAATCACGGAAGGATTTTTTTTTTTAATAAATTCCTTCACAGGTTTTATATTATGAGTATTGAAAGTAACATAAAGTCCAATAGCAGCTCGTTTTGGTCATTTGTCAATACAAAGAGAAAGTCTTCCGGATATCCAAAAAATATGTCGTATAAGAATTCGGAAGCTTCGAATATTACTTATATTCTTGATTTATTTGCGGATTTCTTCCAATCTGTATATTCAGATCCGAATACCTTAAACAGGTCCTACTCGCCCAATATACCAAGTAAGGTTGATATTGGTGCATTACAATTAACTAATGATGTAGTTCTCTTAGTACTCCAGTCACTGAAGCCTAAACCAAAACCCGGGGTAGATGGAATACCTGCCATATTTCTTAGAGAACTGCGCCAATACGCTATGCTTTCCTCTGCTCTGCATTTTCAACAAATCCCTCTCCGAAGGTATTTTTCTTAACGAATGGAAAACTTCATATCTTGTGCCTATTCATAAATCAGGTTCTAAGAACTTAATAGAAAACTACAGAGGGATTTCTAAACTATCTGCAATTCCTAAATTATTCGAATGCATTGTGAAAACAAAATTAGAGTTCTTAACCAGGGAATCCATATCTAAATTGCAGCATGGTTTTATCTCTGGGCGTTTCACTACTACAAACATGGCCCTTTTTTCATCGTATGTTATTGAGAATATTGAGCGAAAGAGTCAAGTTGATGCAATTTTCACTGATTTTAGTAAAGCTTTTGATTCGGTTAACCATCGTAGCCTTCTACGTAAACTTAAATTATTTGGTTTCCACTCATCATTTCTATGTTGGATCTCATCATATCTAAGAGGTAGATCACAAAAAGTAGTAATCAATAATTCTTATTCGAAAACTATAAATTGTATTTCGCGTGTTCCTCAGGGAAGTCATTTGGGTCCCCTTCTGTTCAATATTTTTATAAATGATATAACATCTGTTATAAAATATGTGCATTGCCTTCTCTATGCTGACGATCTGAAATTATTTCTTAAAATTAAAAGTGTTGATGATTGCCGCCTCTTACAAGTAGATATTGATCGGATTTCGGAATGGTGTAGTTTAAATTGTCTTAAATTAAATATAAAACATACAGAAAAGCTACAATCCGTCTGGAACGGATCGTATGATACCCTATCCTCCTCTCTATAAAGTGGGCGTGGCCAAATTGCATTTTGTACTCAAATATAGCTATAATGTCGAACGTTTGAGGATGTTACATGTAAAATTTTATCAAAATAGGTTTTTTGATGATAACGCCCCCAAAAAGTGGGCGTGGCCAAAACTGTTCTATGGGTGAATTGTAGGGAATCTAAATACCCAAATATATGGTCTTAACAAAATTTTTCGGTTTCATATAATTTAGTGAAGTTATAAAAAACTAGGCGTGGCAGTGGGCGGATGTAAAAAAATTTTACACTTGTACTGTATCTTTTTCTTGGAAGCCCAGATATGAAATTTTAGCGTCCTAGTTAAAAATTTAAGGCCCAAAAATCGGTTTTATGATGAAAACTCCTCCAAAAAGTGGGCGTGGCCAAAAATTTTGTATGGGTGGATTGTAGGGAGTCTGAATACCTAAATATTTGGTCTTAACAAAATTTTTCGGTTTCATATAATTTAATGAAGTTATGAAAAAGTGGGCGTGGCAGTGGGCGGATTTAAAAATTTTTACACGTGTACTGTATCTTTTTCTCAGAAGCCCAGGTATGAAATTTCATCGTCCTAGCTCAAAATTTAAGGCCCAAAAAGCGGTGACATACGGGCGGACGGACGGACGGACGGTCATCGCTCAATCGATTTCGCTATTGATGCTGATCACGAATATATATACTTTATAGGGTCTATCTCGATTATTTCTCTATGTTACAAACTATGTGTCAAACTTAATATACCCTTAGGATAGGGTATAAACACCAATTTGAAATGATTATTGGTTTACTGGAGGAACATCCTGAGTTAGCCAGGTGCAAGCGACAATTTGGTAGCAGCAAACTAATACCTCAAAGTTCTATCACCTTTTACAATATCACAGAAACTATTGGAGGTAAGTGCTTAAGTTGATGTCGCTTTCCATTGAACGAAGAGGATACTTGGAGTGCATTACTAAGAGGAAAAATACCCCAAAACATGTTCCATTGGCTCTTCGAAATGATATTTTGAGCATGTTTTTCGATTCCTGATTTTTTATTTTTTTTTAAATCACTCGCGCTCAAGGGTTTATTATTACCCTTTTAATGTTAAGACACAGCGCGGGCGTTAGGGAAATTAGGTAGAGAAGATAGGATATACCGATGAAGGTTGGTTTTAAAGGTAGAGCATTCCACATTCGGGTTGTACGGTTTATTAAAGAAGAGGGTATACTGATGAGCATTCAAAGCGTGACGGGTATTGCGAGAAAATTGTTGAAGGGGCGGAAGGCAGCTGGCTATTTCGCTGGAGCACTGTTTATGAAAAAAGCGATAGAGTAAGGAAAGGCAAGAGACATTTCTGCTATGTTGGAGCGAGTCAATAGACTCCGCTATACTTCTGTTCCCTATTAGTTTCAACGCGCGATTTTGGATTCTATCCAGCAGGTGCAAACAGGTCTTAGGAGCACCTGACCAGACATGAGCATTGTACTCAAGCTTGGGGCGGATGTTTGCCTTATATATTGTAGCCAGATCAGAGGGGGTAAAGAACTTCTTGCATCGTTTGAGGAATCCTAGACATTTCGCAGCATTTTTAGCGGATTCGAATATGTGGTCATTCCAACGCAGATGGTCGTTAAGACATATACCAAGAATGGAAAGTTTTTCGGTTTGAACGATGGTGCCATTCATTGATAATGGCAAAAGGTTTAGGTTACGCTTAAGCGACAGGTGACAGCATTGGGTTTTTGAAGCATTAAATTCCACTCTGTTCTTAATACTCTATTTAATTATGCTGTCAAGATCGGAATTTTATTAGCTTAACATACGCTGCCGTTCCAGTTCCACGGCCGAAGAGCAGGGACGTGAGTCTGGGAACGAATATGAGAAGCTGAGGGTGCTGTCGTCAGCGAATGAATGTATTGGATTAGAGGTAGCAGACAAGAGATCGTTTATGAAAATAAGAAAGAGATTCGGAGACAAAACGGAGCCTTGGGGGACGCCAGCATTTATATGGTTGATTGCAGACTTGAAACCATCCAAAACAATTTGAATTAAACGTTCCGAAAGGTAGTTTCTAATCCATTGAATAAGAGATTCATCGATGGCAAATGCACGCATTTTCGACAAAAGAGCTTGATGCCAAACACTGTCAAATACCTTTGAAATATCGAGCGCAACAATTTTACATTCACCAGAATGATGCAGAGAGTGGTTCCACTTTTCGGTGAGATACACCATCAAATCACCAGTGGACCTTTTGCTACGAAAACCATACTGCCGGTCATTGAGAAGTTTTCGTCATTCAAGATATTTCATAAGCTGAGATACCATCTGGACCAGCGGATTTGTTTATGTTAAGATCTTTATGTACTCTTGCCACTGTACGAGTGCGAAAGTGGATTTGTCCCATAGAATATTCGATGCGTTCAAGTACAGGGAATTTCTGCTACGTTTGGGACAGTTTTGAATCTTTTGCCTCAATTTTTGGTCGAAGGAGAATTTTCCACGGCGAATTAGAGCATTGCGATTCTGTGAGGAATAAAGGATTTCATGCAGAGGAGTATAGTGTTCGTAATCGTATCGGCAGTGGCGTCCACGTCGTTATCGAGGAAACATAACGACTAGTTAAAACTCCTAAAGAAGCTGTTCATGCCGTCCCAGTTGGCTTTCTCGTACTGCCAAACTAATCTTTTAGGAGTTTTTTCTTTAACTGTGTGGTTAAGGTACGAAAAATTAGCTGATACGACACAGTGATCTGACGAACCCTAGCTCGGGGTGGGGGCTAAGGAACAAGTCCAGAGTATTGGCGGCGTGACAGCTCAGACAGCTCATCAAACTCATTACAAGTAGAATTGCTGTTAAAGTTGGGGCTTCCATAAATAAAACAGTATGGATAATTTGCTTACGGACACTGATTTTTAACAACATGAAGTTGAATTCCGGATTGGAACAGGAGCCATATTGTGGTTGAATTGGGTAAGCTAAATCACTACGGATATAATAGGCGAGAACGCGGTGAGAGAAGAGTAAAGGCACCAGGCTATATCCAGGAAGGTTCATCATCTGAATAATCAGAGTTCTCGCCTACCTGAGTTTCACCCAGTGCCAAAACAGCTGGCCTGTATTTACAGACGTGGACGTACACGGCGAAGTAATTCTTCCTTAGCCCACGAATTTTGCTTACATCCACTTTAAAATTCCGTGACATTATAAAAGACAAACACAAAAAACACAAACCCCGACGCTACTAAGCAGAACTGTGAAGTGTAAATCCTACGTTAGTTTTCCAAAATAAATTGCCGTATGTGTTATGCCCGTACGACAATATGTTTTGGTCCACCAACAAAATAAACACTCACAGCCCGCTATTCGTCTGGTGCTACTTTATCTTAAGCATTGCATCGACCGCATGAGAGAAGAAAACACACAGCAAATGCAATGAATACGATCTAGCAGCAGTCGCTGAGATGGAGAGGAGAGGGGGGGATGACCCGGCTGGCGCTCACACACTTGTTTTGTTTTTGTTTTTTATACCCTATCCTAAGGGTATATTAAGTTTGATACATAGTTTGTAACATAGAGAAATAATCGAGATAGACTCCATAAAGTATATATATATTCGTGATCAGTATCGAGAAGACGATTTAGCCATGTCCGTGAAACAAAAATGACCGCCACCTTGCAATTCTTCATAGAAGACTAGAGGCACCTATTGGCGCTGAATTGATTTACTGAGTACAACCGTTGAAATTCAAATTGTTGTGGTCATTTCTTCGAACAGATGTCGCCAAAAAATTTTTAATAATGAGTTGTAATTTATGTGTTTTATTGCTTAAAAGATGAATGCACTGCATTGCAAATTGCAATTAATTATAAAGCACTTATTTTTCCATAATTTTCACTTCAAGTTTCCACCAGTTTTTTAATTTTAGCGCAATAATCACAGTAATTAAATGTATACTCGTCCCTATACCCATACCTCAAAGAAAGTGTGAGCTTCGAAATTTTTCCACTCCGAACTCGGACCGCTAGTGCTAATGTTGGAACCGGTGCGAAGTTAGCTACTAGCAGTCCATATATAGTATGTCAATGTTGCAAACGGTATGATTCCTTCGAAGATGTTCACGATATTTGCTTTACGTCGAACGGCTCAGGTGGCAATGAGAAATAGTCGAGCTTATCGCACAAATTAACAATGTGATAATCTTCGACGCGCAAGAAGAAATGCTTCAAGTGTTGATTTGAATCGAGTAGCGTCGTTTTAATGCGATTGCACAATTAACTACAGCTCGTATCCTTGTGTTCAAATTGGCCCAATGGAGGTTGTGTGGGACCATTACGGTGCATTGAAGTTTCAATACGATTGCACAATTAACTACAGCTCGCATCCTTACGTTCAAATTTGCCCAATCGAGGTTGTGTGCGACCACTGCGGTGCATTGGAGATATGCCATTCGAGTTTAAACGAAATGATTTCCGATTCAACAAATCACCAGGTCCATCCTTGAGTGGTTGTGGCCTAAATCTAGAAACTAAATGTTTCTCTCACGGTCAATTGTACGTAGCATGTTCACGTGTCGGCAATCTATCAGTTTTTTTCGTTCTCGCACCGCACAACGAAAAATGTTATATATAACAAGGTGCTTCAATGTAGGGAATCGACCCGAGTACAACCCATCCAGCAAATAGTTAGCAGCAATGCTACGCGAATCATTTCGATTCCCTTCAATAAAGCAAATACCTTGCTGCCACGTGAATTCCATTCATTTCAATGTAAATCAAATACATTTCATTTTGATTTTAGTACATTTATAAACTTAATTCATTTTTAATAATCATTTTATCTTAATAAAAAACTGAATTTTATTCAGCTAATAAGTTAACACAACATTTATTGATTCATCTAGTTATAGATAAAGAGAAACTTATCATAATTCATAATATAGACTGTTTTAAGGAAGATTCTGAATAAAAAATTTTAACTTTCCCAACTTCCACAAGCATTAACAGCGTTCACACAGACAGTTGCGTTCATTAATGTTTTCAGATTTTACAGCGGGAAATTTACAGTAATTATTTACAATTATGAACTCATCAAAATGGACACTCTTGGAATATTTAAGCTACTATCAACAAATGCAGATTGAACCACGCATGATTGGTTCTAAAATCTAGCTTGTACTATGTAGACTAGTTTAAGTTCTTATGCTCATTTAGAACCATTTCATTCGATGACTAAATAAAAATTGACGCTTGCCGGTTACAATTGAAGGCAAATGCCAATGATTATGAACGAAGCTGGCATTTCTAATAAAGCTTAAAGCTAGGAGCAGAAAAAGGTATTGAACACCAAGAAGAACACATATTCAGACTGTATTCTATTGTAGTGACTGCAAGAAGTTGTGGTGAACTGTTTCGGGACGTTTTTAAAATATTTTCAACAGCAACGCTACGTACTGAGTGGTATAGTGTTAACATCTACATACACATTGTTATGTATATGTCATACAAATTAATGTCACTTGCATTTCTTCAATTCGAGTTCGATTAAACACACTTAATTGATTAGGATTTACTAGTATAGTATAATTTAATAGGCACTGTTCTATGATATAGAACACAAAGAAAATTTGCAAGTTAATCTTGATAATACTTAGTACCTATGTATGTAAATAAAATATTCGAATTTTCTGACATATGTACATACATACATGCAAACATCTCTTTTTGACACCTCTTCAAAATAACCAAAACCAATGTATACCAAATAAGTGGATTCCTCTTTATTATTTTAAACAAAACTAGAATTAGTAATGGGTCCATTCACTATCCTTCTTAGTTACAAATTAAAATTTTATAATTGCAAAATAATATAAGAATAGGAAGAGATAAATATGTCACTTAATGGACAAAAAAAAATTTAATTTAATTATAAACGCACTTAACATCTTATTTTTTCAATATTCAATTTTACAATATATATGTACATACATAGGTACATACATGGTGCCAGAGAGATGTTATGTTAACTATGTTAAGATGACAGTGGAAATATTCTGATAAATAGCTGATATTAGGAGAAATATGAACATCACCTACCATATCGTCTACTTAATAGTATACTTCTACAAAACGAAACTACACCATAGTTTTTCAACAATTGTTTATAGTCCGTGGTTGATGAATCCTTAATATAAAATAGTATTTAAGAGACAAATTTTTAATAAATTGTCTACTTATCTACTACTTAATATCACAGAAAAATCTGTATTTGGCGAACAACCTTCAGTCAGAACACATCGATACTGCACTTTCAAATGATGATCTTTTTTAGAACGCATAGCCTTATATACATACGTAAAGATTCAGATAGCTTGACGACACGCATAATAGATTAGTAGTATTGACAAAGCGATAGCGATCTTAGGAACCATGAAATTCGTATTATGAGTCATTCTGAGCAAAGGAAAGCAAATTGTCAAAATGTTCTCAATCAATCAATATTTGGTTACAGTCAAGTTAAACTGATAACATTCTCTGTGATCCATTTGTGATTTCGGAAAACAAAATTCATTGTTAACAAATTGATAAGTAACACAAATAAATTAATTAATTCACTTTCCGCCTTATGTGAAAAAGGACCACCCAAATTGCCGTTCTGAAGAATAATAGGCTAGGTTAGGTAGAGTAGGTTTATGAGCTTACCTTTCATAAGTGAGCCCATTGCGATCTCTAGAGAACCTTTACTGTAGCAAACCTAAGCCATTTCACGCTTGCATTTAATATTCCCAAAGAATTTGAACAACTTATTAATTTAATAGGAACCCAATCTCCAATATTAAAGAAATGTATTCCAAGTTATTTTAGTCTACTCCGGGATATGCTTTGCCATTCACAGAGTAGATGTGTAATATCCTCTGAGACGTGTAGATCATTGCAGTATCTCCATATATCCGTATTCGATAAATTTAATCTTAGGTTTTTTTCCAATCCAGATTTTAGCTATACTTTCGAATACGGTCTATTCGGAAAAAAAATTTAAAATAAAATGTTTTTATACGTAAAATGGTAAATGAAATTTATTTTGCGAGGAAACTATTATTAACAAAGTATTAACAATTAAAGTTCCCGAAGGACGTCTAAACATACGGTATTTTCAAGGTATTATTCACAGATAAATAGCAGTTTCTCTTTAATTTTCACTTCCTAATGTCATATTCTTTGTTTTACAACTGTGAAATATTATAAATAACTAGTATAAATAAACAAATAAAAAAGCCATAATTTTCAAAAATTACATGTATGTATATCCGGTTTCGGTTTGGAAACCAATAACACTTCTGCCACTTCTGCATCTGAACCAAATAGCAGCCTAAGCTAAGCGTTTATTATATCTATATACATATATAAAACTAAGTGGTAAAATGCGTATGTTTCCCTCTACAGCCAGTAATTTTCAATCCAATTTGTTGTTTTTTTTTTAAATGTAGATAATTACGGAACAAAGGTGATAGGCAAAAAAAAAAAAAATAACAAAAACATTCAAAAACATTGAAAAATAAAGGTGCTTAATGCAGTCTTTGGCTCTTACTTGAGATTCCTTTCTCAAATGTGTTTTAGAGAACCTCCAGTTCGGTGATTTTTTGTTGGATGCTGTTTGCGTTCCGTGTTAAAATTATTAGCAAACGTTTCATATTCATGTGGGAGTTCTATCAAGCCTGTTTAATTTGTCAAATATGTTGTTTATTGTGGCATGCTCCTTAAGTTTCGCGAGAATAATAGAGAAAACTTGGGAGCAGACAAGGGCGCCAAGCGACAAAACAAAACTGAATAACCTAAATAATAAGCTTAGAAAATCCGTAAGAGAATTTAATAATGGATCTCTAAAAACTTACTTTACCAATCTGACAAATAATGCTAGCACCGACTACTTGCTCTGGAAGGTAACAAAGAAAATGAACAGGCCAATAGCTCATATTCCACCAGTAAAAACTGGAGAAGGTGACTGGGCAAAAAGCAGCAGAGAAAAAGCAAATATTTTGCTGAGTATCTTCCAACCTTATGATGATAAAGATTTTCAAGGAACTGAAGAAACGTGCGATGAAGACAGACCTATTCGAGCGATCACAGCTAAAGAACTTGCAAAAGAAATAAAAGAAGGCATATATGTATATATAGAAATACCCCAGGGTTGTATTTAATTACGGGCAAATTCTAAAACAATTATAAATGGTGCATTCAGGTTAAGGTATGTGCCGAGCATGTGGAAAGTGGCAGAGGTTATAATGATTCGAAACCAGGCAAACCACCTCGCGAAATAACCTCATATCGCCCAATATCAATACTACCAATGTTGTCTAAATTATTCTGGTGATGCTGGTCAAGCGCCTGCAAAAAATAATTGAAGAAAAATCGCTAGTGCCAAACAATCAATTTGGATTTAGAAATAAGTATTCTACGATCGACCAGGTGCTGCATAGAATCACAGATAAAATCGAAAAGGCATTTGAAGAGAAAGAGATATGCTCTACTACATTTCTTGATATAGCACAAACTTTGGATAAAGTCTGGCACAAAGGACTGATCCATAAATTGCAAGAACAACTACCGAAGCAGTACTCGAAAATTCTAGAGTCCTATATATTACAGAGGTTCTTCAGAATTAAACAAGAAACAGAGTTCTCAACACTAAAAGGAATGAAAACTAGAGTACCACAAAGGAGTGTACTAGGCCCAGTACTATACCTATTATTTACCGGCAATCTATCAGTGAAGAAATGACTATAGCAACTTTTGCTATACTTGCTGTGGGAGAAACTGTCGAAGTAGCAACAAAAAAAGCTTCAAAAGGCAGTAAATAATATTTCAGAATGGACTAAGAAATGGCAGATTAGATTAAATAACTTAAACTCAGTCCATATTAATTTTACGTATAAAAATGTACAACAGATTCCTGTATACATAAATTATAATGTAGTTGAATATTCAAATACAGCCAAATATTTAGGCATAACGCTAGACGCTAAACTGCGCTGGAAAGCACATATATAGAAAAAGAAGGATGAATTAAACATGCGTTACAGTAAAATGTATTGGCTTATTGGGAGATACTCTTCCTTGTCCAACTACAATAAATTATTGCTATATAAGCAAGTTCTGAAACCAGTGTGGACCTACGGGCTCCAGTTAAGGGCATGCACATGCCAGACAAATTTACAAAAAAATCCAAACTTTCCAAAATAAAGTACTGTCAAAACTCGATTAACCGGAACTCTTTTAACCGGGACACTCTATTAACCGGAATTTTTTGAAGTAATTTATTCTCCATTAATAACTCTATTAACCGGCATTAACTCTTACTTACTTACTTAACGGGCTCCCGACCCGTGAAGAGTCTCTGCCTGAGACACGGCAGCCTTCCACTCTCTTCGATCCCGGGCACGCTGCTTCCAGTTATCTAGACCAAGCACTCTGGCATCCGCGATAGCTCGATCCTTAAAACGGAGGTTCGGTCTTCCTTGTCGTCTCGAACCTGGGGGCTGTGATTCGAAGATCCTCTTTGCTGGAGCATTATTGTCCATTCGCTCGATGTGGCCGAGTCAGTGTAGTCGACGTGTTTTGGCTTTTTGGACTACATCCACATCTTGCTACAGCTCATAGAGTTCGCGGTTATATCTTCTCCTCCATTCGCCTCCTCACATACGGGACTGAATATCCGACGAAGAATTTTTCTTTCAAAAGTGTTCAATATTTGCTCTGCCTTCCTGCTTATCGTCCAACACTCGGCTCCATACAGCAGAACTGGCAGGATCAACGTTTTGTAGAGCATACATTTCGTCTTCCGAGTTAGGAGTTTTGACCCCATTTGTTTCGCTAAAGTAGCAGCGGTTTCCTAGGGTAAGTCTTCGTCGAATCTCCACTAAGCTGTTATTCGTGGAGTTGATATTTACTCCGAGATAGGTAAACTCCGCAACCACTTCGAAGTTACTGTTGCCAACAGTGACGTTTTGTCCAAGGCGGTGGACAGATGATTCTTTGTTTGTTGACAACATGTACTTGGTTTTGTCATCATTCACTTCAAGGCCAACTCGTTTCGCCTCTTCTTCAATTACCGTAAAAGCCCCTAACACGGCGCGCTGGGAGCGACCGATGATGTCGATGTCGTCTGCGTATCCCAGCAACTGGACAGATTTGTTGAAGATAGTGCCTTCCGTGTTCACACCTGCCCTGCGCACTATCTGTTCCAGCACAAGATTGAAGAAGTCACATGATAGCGCATCCCCTTGCCGAAATCCAGTGCATGTTTGGAATAGTTCAGAGGAACTGTTTCCGAATTGCACGTTGCAGCGTCACGCGGCACAGTTGGATCAGTTTAGCCGGGATCCCGAATTCGGCCATCGCCTTGTAGAGCTCAAGACGATGAATGCTATCATATGCGGCTTTAAAGTCGATGAAGAGATGGTGAGTTTCGACTTGAAATTCGTTGGTCTTTTCCAGGATTTGCCTTAGTGTGAAAATTTGGTCGATCGTCGATCTGCCGGGCCGGAAGCCACACTGGTACGTGCCGATTAGTGTGCTGCAGAAGGGTTTCAGACGTTCACACACAGTACGTTGGATAGGATCTTATATGCGACATTAAGCAGGGATATGCCTCGGTAGTTCTTAAAAGACATAGGATCGCTTTTCTTAAAGATGGGGCATATAGAGCTGATATTCCAGTCATCGGGCATGATTTCATCCACCCATACTTGGTTGATGATTTGGTACATGCACCCTACCAAAGCACCACCATGTTTGAAAAGCTCTGCTGGTAGACCATCAGAGCCGGCAGCCTTGTTCTTCAGCTTTTTGATAGTTGAGACGACGTCTTCAAAACTAGGAGGAGGGATGGATTCTTCATTGACTGGATGCGGGTTCTCTTCTTGCCCTATCACTCTCTCTACCTGCCCATTAAGTAGCTGCTGGAAATGCTGCTTAAATACATCTACTATTCCCTGTGCTTCGGTGAATAGGTTTCCTTCACTGTTTCGAAGAGCCTGCGTTCCGGGCTTGAAGCCAGCTGCCAGTTGCTTGGCTTTCCTGAAAAACATCCGGATGTTGTTCCTATCGCGGGACTCTTCGATATCCTTGAGCTGGGAGGCTGCGTGAGCCCTTTTCTTCTTACGCAGGATCTTCTTCTCCTCCCTGCTTCTGGCTCGATACTCTTCTCTCGCTGCCCTTGTTTTGCGTTGGAGCGCTTGCAAGTGTGCATTTTCTGTCACCTTTTTCCGGCGCACGCATTCATCATCATACCAAGGGCTCTTTTTGGCTGGTGGTTGGTAGCCTATGGTGGTCTCTGCTACCCCTTTGATGATTTCGCGATACTGGTTCCACAGATTGTTGGCGTTTGTGGATGGTGAATGCACAGCTGAGAGTCTTTCACTCAGGCCCTCTCTGTAGGCTCTGGCTACTCCAGACGTGCTAAGGCTTCCAACGTTGAATTTCTTTTTCTGGGCGGTCTGCAGCTTCTTCTCATTGGATAGTCGAGCTCTGAACTTAGCTGCAACAAGAAAATGGTCAGAGTCGACGTTTGCCCCTCTGAACGTCTGCACATTCAGAATGTTAGATGCGTGCCTCGCATCTATTAGCACGTGGTCGATTTGGTTGGCGATTCGACCATCTGGACAGCGCCAGGTTGCTGTGTGGATTCGTATTCTTGGAAACCTAGTGCTACTTATCACCTAATTAAGAGCTGCTGCAAAATCGATTAGCCGGAAGCCGTTGTCTGTTGTCGTGTCGTGGAGGCTGTGCTTTCCAACTAATCCGCCGAAGATGTTTTCCTTACCGATTTTGGCATTGAAGTCCCCGAGTATGATTTTGACATCATACTCCGAACAGGCTCCGTAGGCTCCGTCCAGGAGGTCATAAAACTCCTCCTTGATAGAGTCTTCAGCTTCGTCGGTAGGGGCGTGTGCACATATTATGCTGATATTTTGAAATGTAGCCTTGATGCGGATCACAGCCAGGCGATCGCTGATCGGTTTAAAGTCAATTATCATTGAGCGAAGCCGATTTCCCACGACGAATCCGCATCCTAACATGTGCAGTCTTTTGTGACAGCTGTAATAAATGTCGCAATTTTTCCGTTCTTTCATAATCTGCCTTGCACCGCGTGAGGACAGATTCAAGTTTTTGAATAGCACAATGAGTGTACAGTGTACGTACGTTCCAGGTGCATACTCTTATATCATAGTCCGTGTACGTTCCGGGTCGTGGTATTAAATGAGGGGGTCCATTATTCGAGGCTGGTGTCTCCCTCATAACTATATTTTTTTTACGTGGTAAGGAAGTTACCCCGACGGCACAACCCCCAACCTGGAGGGCCAGTTCAATTTTTGAAACCCCTAGGACGAGGGGCCGGTTTTAAACCAATGTCAGTAACCCGCTTCGGGGATATGAGCACTGCCGTTGGCCCAATAAGGGCTCATCCGCCACCATCTCTTTTCCAAAAACCTGACTTATTCTTGGAAATCTTTATCGGCCTGAGCTCCGAATATGTCGAAGTAGCCCAGATAAAATGTTGTGCTTCCGTTTGAGGCTTTGACGCCACCGTTGACTCCATCGAGAGAGTTCGTCCGCTGTCGTTTTTATAGTGCTGCAATTTTCTCTTGTTCAAGGTAGGAGGTAAAATAAGCACAATGGATACGCAGTAACAGTTACAACATTGGACGTCGCCAGGTTCACGCCAGTCAGTGCCTACCCTATTCCTATAGCATCCAGCCATCGCTATTATCCGTAATAGAAACAAAATATGTATACAGCCGAACTTCCCTATAACGAACTTCTATACAACGAAGCTCTCCCTATTACGAATTTTTTTCAAGTACGCAGCTTTTTATACTCTATCCTAAGGGTATATTAAGTTTGACACATAGTTTGACACATAGTTTGTAACATAGGGAAATAATTGAGATAGACCCTATAAAGTATATATATTCGTGATCAGCATCAATAGCGAAATCGATTGAGCGATGACCGTCCGTCCGTATGGCACCGCTTTTTGGGCCTTAAATTTTGAGCTAGGACGATGAAATTCATATCTGGGCTTCTGAGTAAAAGATACAGTACAAGTGTAAAAATTTTTGAAACCCGCCCACTGCCACGCCCACTTTTTCATAACTTGAAAACTGGGGGCGTTTTCATCATAAAATCGATTTTTGGGCCTTAAATTTTTAACTAGGACGCTGAAATTTCATATCTGGGCTTCTGACGAAAAGATACAGTAGAAGTGTAAATTTTTTTTTATAACTTCACTAAATTATATGAAACCGAAAAATTTTGTTAAGTCCAAATATTTAGGTATTCAGATTTCCTACAATTCACCCATAGAACAGTTTTGGCCACGCCCACTTTTTGGGGGCGTTTTCATCATAAAACCGATTTTTGGGCCTTAAATTTTTAACTAGGATGCTGAGATTTCATATGTGGGCTTCTGACGTAAAGATACAGTAGAAGCGTAAATTTTGTTTATATCCGCCCACTGCCACGTCTACTTTTTTTATAACTTCACTAAATTATATGAAACCGAAAAATTTTGTTAAGTCCAAATATTTAGGTATTCAGATTCCCTACAATTCACCCATAGAATAGTTCTGGCCGCGCCCACTTTTTGGGGGCGTTTTCATAAACAACCGATTTTGATAAAATTTTACATGTAACATCATGTTCGACGTTATAGCCATATTTGAGTACAAAATGCCCACTTTAAAAAAAGAAGGATAGGGTATCATACGATCCGTTCCAGATGGATTGTAGCTTTTCTGTATGTTTATATTTTTGTTTGACGTTTGCCCATCTACAGCAGTGTGGCAATGAGTGGTGCCAAAGCTAAAGGCGATCCCACATACATATACATTTATATAGACTGCGATTTCCAATTGTATATGATGAATCCGTGCTCGAAGAGAACCAAAATGTATGCGTCTTCGTTTTATCGACGTGAGCCACTAATATAGTTCGATTATTCCGCGCTAAAAGTTAGGACAAAATTAAGGAAAATCTAATTTTGATGAAGAAATGAAAACTCGCGGTATTCCTAAACGTAATATTAGAGATAAAGTTATACAAAGTCCAACTTAGCCAATTTAGCAAAAGAAACCACTTAAGGTGGTATTACAAGTCCTTTAGATCGGTGAATAGTATGCTATCTTATCTTTGTTATGCATTAACACTATAAATTCGTTGTGGTATACACCATTTTTGGATGTAATTAATATTAATTAATAATAACCTCGAACATAGGAAATTATATCGAAATGCCCTTAAATGCTTAGCGCCCTAAAAAGTTGGGGCTATTACATAGCCTTGTGTCCAACTTAATATGTAATCGATATCTTAAGGGTATTTAAAAATACAGTGTCGACCCATTGAAGTAATTACAATTGATACCTACTTATGTTCCATTAAAACAAGAATTGTTCCCCATTAATATAGACACATATGTACATACATGCATATATGCTTACCCAAAATTTTAATTTTTCTTATTTAAAATTGTTGAAAGTCAGTTGTCATAATAATAATTATTGTTTAACGTTTGAAAGTGTAGATTAATTTGCATAAAGATACAGCGCAGACAATTCATCCACTAAGTTTTACACCCTATCTTGCCTTAAGGTGTTTTTCTTCCCTCAATTATTGTAATAATATCATTTGCCTCTTGGGGTTGGGGTAGAAAATCTTAATTTAAACGTCAGGAATGCTGATTTATCGAGTAGCTGTAAGAGGCTTTTCTTTCCTCGTTTTGTAGAATTTAAGTAGATACTTTAAATGGTGTGACCTATGCAAATTTGTATTATTATTTTCCACTTGGATGCTCAACGTTTTTCTTCCTGGAGCTAATTATTATGTTTTAAATACCAAAATTGTCTTTTTTTATACCCTATCCTAAGGGTATATTAAGTTTGACACATAGTTTGTAACATAGAGAAATAATCGAGATAGACCCTATAAAGTATATGTATATATTCGTGATCAGCATCAATAGCGAAGACAATTTAGCCATGTCCGTCTGCATGTCACCACTTTTTGTATGTGGAACAATATCAGCATATTTCTCTCTTTTAAACAAATCTGGCCAAAACTGGATTGTAGGAAAACCAGTAGACTTATTTCCGGCAATAGGTTAAATCTTAGAAAGATAGTTGGTAGGCTATCTAGTAGGCTTGGTTGAAGCTGCAGAGACGAGGAAGAGGAGGAAACCATGACACATCTTCTGTGATAGACTCCTGGTCTATCGGTATTGAGAAGGAAAACCCTAGGCGAGAACTCTTTCTAAGATCTAAACGATCTAGCCAGACTAGACTTAGGCAATATAAAAAGCCTTTTCACCGGGTCAGACTGTATTAATGACTAAACAGCAAACTATACATCTTCGGCATTGGTTTACACCGAAACTGGTTATCCTGCCTCCTGTCCCATATGGGAAGTCTCCATGTAGGTCTCCAGTGCTTGTTGTCCAAGTTTTCCATAGCGGTATTACAATGTACCTTCGTTGTGGTCTAAGCGTGTTCCTTGATATGAGGGGACAACCACCCAACCCAACCAACTTATATATGTATATACTAGCATATCTACCCGCTTCGCAGAGCATACAAAAATATTCTGTTTCTATGTATGTATTTGTATTTGTAATCAAGTAATGATTAGCTTTTCCTTCTAGAATAAAATTCAAAATAAATTGTCATAATAAGTATTTTTATACCCTATCCTAAGGGTATATTAAGTTTGACACATAGTTTGTAACATAGAGAAATAATCGAGATAGACCCTATAAAGTATATGTATATATTCGTGATCAGCATCAATAGCGAAGACAATTTAGCCATGTCCGTCTGCATGTCACCACTTTTTGTATGTGGAACAATATCAGCATATTTCTCTCTTTTAAACAAATCTGGCCAAAACTGGATTGTAGGAAAACCAGTAGACTTATTTCCGGCAATAGGTTAAATCTTAGAAAGATAGTTGGTAGGCTATCTAGTAGGCTTGGTTGAAGCTGCAGAGACGAGGAAGAGGAGGAAACCATGACACATCTTCTGTGATAGACTCCTGGTCTATCGGTATTGAGAAGGAAAACCCTAGGCGAGTACTTTTTCTAAGATCTAAACGATCTAGCCAGACTAGACTTAGGCAATATAAAAAGCCTTTTCACCGGGTCAGGCTGTATTAATGACTAAACAGCAAACTATACATCTTCGGCATGGGTTTACACCGAAACTGGTTATCCTGCCTCCTGTCCCATATGGGAAGTCTCCATGTAGGCCTCCAGTGCTTGTTGTCCAAGTTTTCCATAGCGGTATTACAATGTACCTTCGTTGTGGTCTAAGCGTGTTCCTTGATATGAGGGGACAACCACCCAACCCAACCAACTTATATATGTATATACTAGCATATCTACCCGCTTCGCAGAGCATACAAAAATATTCTGTTTCTATGTATGTATTTGTATTTGTAATCAAGTAATGATTAGCTTTTCCTTCTAGAATAAAATTCAAAATAAATTGTCATAATAAGTATTTTTATACCCTATCCTAAGGGTATATTAAGTTTGACACATAGTTTGTAACATAGAGAAATAATCGAGATAGACCCTATAAAGTATATGTATATATTCGTGATCAGCATCAATAGCGAAGACAATTTAGCCATGTCCGTTTGCATGTCACCACTTTTTGGGCCTTAAATTTTGAGCTAGGAGGATGAAATTTCAT
The DNA here is from genome assembly GCA_905220385.1 of Xylota sylvarum. Taxonomy (NCBI): domain Eukaryota; kingdom Metazoa; phylum Arthropoda; class Insecta; order Diptera; family Syrphidae; genus Xylota; species Xylota sylvarum. The sequence continues at coordinate 60,647,656 of LR999957.1, read as the reverse complement.
ATCTCAATCTCTTCAATTTTTTAAATGAGCCCACTGGGGCGTGGCCACTTTTTCATAACTTCACTAAATTATATGAAACCGAAAAATTTTGTTAAGACCAAATATTTAGGCATTCAGATTCCCTGCAATCCACCCATACAAAATTTTTGGCCACGCCCACTTTTTGGGGGCGTTTTCATCATAAAACCGATTTTTGAGCCTAAAATGTTTAACTAGGACGCTGAAATTTCATATCTGGGCTTCTGACGAAAAGATACAGTAGAAGTGTACATTTTTTTTAAATCCGCCCACTGCCACGCCTACTTTTTTATAACTTCACTAAATTATATGAAACCGAAAAATTTTGTTAAGTTCAAATATTTAGGTATTCAGATTCCCTACAATTCACCCGTAGAAGAGTTTTGGCCATGCCCACTTTTTGGGGGCGTTTTCATCAAAAAACCGATTTTTATATTGTTATGGCCATATTTGAGTACAAAATGCAATTTGGTCACGTCCACTTTATAGAGAGGAGGATAGGGTATCAGACGATCCGTTCCAGACGGATTGTAGCTTTTCTGTATGTTTTTTTTACGTGTTCAAACGTTGTTTTCCTATTTTCTTCTTTTTTAGTTTTCTGAACAAAAGTTGAGTTTTTTTTAGCATATTACTTGTAACGAACTTCGGTTATAACAAACCAATTTGGTCGGTGCCTTCGAATTCGTTATAAGCGGACACTACTGTATATATATTCTTGATCAGTATCAATAGTGAAAACGATTCAGCCATGTGTGTCTCCGTCCGTCCGTATGTCACCACTTTTTGGGCCTTAAATTTTAAGCTAGGAGGATGGAATTTCAATCTGGGCTATTTCTATATAGCTCTTATAAAGTGAGCGGGGCCATATTGCATTTTGCACTCAAATACGACGATAATGTCGAACGTTTGACGATGTTACATGTAAAATTTCATCCAAATCGGGTTTTTGAATGACGATGGAGAATTCTCGCTGCTCCATCAAGGTCAGTAACGACCTCACCGAGACCTTTGATGTCCAAAAGGATTTAAGCAAGGTGGCACGATGTCATGTAGTTCGGAAAGAATTGTGCGAAACTCACAAGCCAACACCGGAGCACAATCTTTCAAAAGTCTGTGCAAATACTAGAGTACGCTGGCGATATCGACATACATAATTGGGAGAACTTAGCGGGCTGTCACCGGTGCATTCGTTAGTTTTAAAACGGAAGCAGCCAAAATGGGTTTAGCGGTAAATGAGGGTAAAACCAAGTATATGCTGTCAACAAGAAGGGATACACAACATTCATCAACGAATTGGACAGAACATAACAATAGACAGCTATAACTTTGGGGTACTAGTAAGGGACTTTATCTACCTTCGCTCTGCTATCAATCCTGAAAACAACGCCTCAGCAGAAATAAAAGGAGGAATAACTCGTGCCTATCTCTGTTTCTGTGGATTGAGAAGACAGTTGAGTAGTAAGGCCCTATCCCGAACAACTAAGGAGACTCTATATAAGGCCTTGGGCATTCCAGTCTTCCTTTATGGCGCACGGACTTTATCGAAAGCGGATGAAGATATCCTCGGTCGTTTCGAGAAAAAAGTTCTTCGTAAAACATTCGGTCCGGTTTGCGTTAACGGGCTTTGGAGGAGAAGATTCACCGACGAACTACTTATACGAGCTGTACAGTGAAATTTTTTATTTTTTTGTTCAAGTTTTTATTTTATTTGCATCTAAACGTTATAATAATTTGAGTTACCTACGAAGCTCAATGCTTATCTGCAGGCGGCGACTTGTATCTTATGTACGTTGTGATTTAAACTTTAGTTGTCATTTAATTATGTAGATACTTATCAATTACTTGCAGTTATATTTAAATTGAAAGCTGTATACAATGATTATATTTCATTTGTGGAAAATTTTTAATTATATAATAGAATTCAAGAAAATACATTTTTAAATCTTAAATACATCGACATCGACCTAGTCAAAAAACTACGTATCAGTCGTTTGCGATGGCTAGGACATATAGTGCAAATGGCCACCAGTGCTTCGGCCCGTTAAGTCTTCGAATCAAACCCGGAGGAACAACGCAGTAGAGGAAGATCTCGCCTTAGGTGGCGCTCACAAGTAGAAGGAGACCTCAACCGAATTGGAGCGCACAACTGGAGGCAGTTAGCTAAGGACCGAGCTAACGGCAGAGGCTTGTTAGTTGAGGCCCAGGTTCACCCCGAACTGTAGCGCTACCTAAGTAAGTAAGTAATACACCAAACGTACAAATGCTTACGGGCTGTCCAAATGTATAACTTTAATCCTCTTTTTCTAGTGTTTATCAGATGTTTGCCCCCTACATTCAATTACTATTATAATTAAAGACTTTTACTGGAGAGAAATTTTGTGGGTTTCCCTTTTAGTTTTCGTACACATATACATACATACATATATATCTGTACTTAATGTAATGTCAAGGGCAATTAATATTACACGGCCCTTTTAAGATATACATATGTATGTACGTATTCCTGTGCTGTTAAAACCACTAAATTCTACGAAGGGAGAAAGACACATTTATTGTCAATCACCATTAAAACACACTGTACAATCTAAGAAATTAACTTTAAATTCTCTCTTAAGCCTCGCTGTTCTTAATCCGGTTACTGACTTGTTCTAAACGAACTCTACCGAATTTAGATGGTTCATACGAAAATACACAGTAGATTCATATGTGTATGTACCCCATTTATGGGGAAAACAAAGATGAAATCGAACTTGTAAATGAAGTTGTGGGGATATTGGGGGACTTTGGTGGACAAATGCATGATTTATGATAGTGAAATGTCAATTCATTTTATTTATTTCAATTATTTCCTGGGCATATTTTCAAGTTTTTGTTTGAACAAATGGAAATAAATTAGTAAAACAGTTTGAAAGTACATACATATGTGTATGCATGCATGTATCTCTTAAATTTTTATTGGTTTCCAGTAGAAGTTAAACTCTCCCTTTCCAATAAAATGAATTTATTTCGTCATTGATTTAATATGATTCAGCATGTACATACATATATGTAGGTACGTATGTATCTACATATGTATGTGCATGTACATACAAACAAATGTACTTAAATAAAGTCAATTATCAGGATGATTCTTGTAGATACACTGCAATTTTCAAAAATTTTTTAAATCTACTACTTCACAATTTTTCGAGTAAAATTTCTTATTTGGTTCTTATTTCTCATATTTGTCTATTAAGCTCCATTAGTCGAAGTGTGCTCTCTAATTATGTATACCTTATCGTAAGGGTATATTAAGTTTGACACATAGTTTGTAACATAGAGAAATAATCGAGATAGACCGTCCGTCCGTCCGTATGTCACCGCTTTTTGGGCCGTAAATTTTTAGCTAGGAGAATGAAATCTGGGCTTCTGAGAAAAAGATACAGTACAATTTTTGAAATCCGTCCACTTTTTCATAACTAAATTAAATGAAACTGAAAAATTTTGTTATGACCAAATATTTAGGCATTTAGATTCTCTACAATTCACCCATAGAACAGTTTTGGCCACGCCCACTTTTTGGGTGCGTTTTCATCAAAAAACCGATTTTGATAAAATTTTACATGTAACATCCTCAAACGTTCGAGGTTATAGCCATATTTGAGTACAAAATGCAATTTGGCCACGTCCACTTTATAGAGAGGAGGATAGGGTATCAGACGATCCGTTCCAGACGGATTGTAGCTTTTCTGTATGTTTCTATTTCAGGTTGTGTCTTCACCAAAGTCTGGTTAGAGTTGGCACTTGCCCGGTGCGCGCGGGCGCCTGCTGGAAATAACTGATCATTGTTCGCTAGATTAGTGTCAGCTAAGACTGACACACATGTATCAGTCATGCGCAGTAGTCATCGAGAACTAGGTAACAACAAATACCCAAATCCCTGTATGACTGGGGGTTAAGCCAGTCTTAACTAGATCCTGTGGGCGCCCTGGCAGGTCTAACAGTAAGTAGTACTTTACTTTGGTATGCCGGTAACCTATGCGTACGGGATACATACATACTTAGTAAATGGGGAGAGGTAAGGGTGGTTTTCCATTATTGGAAGAACACAGCGGGCTGTCACCGGTGCGTTCGCTAGTATTGAAACAGAAGCGGCCAAAATGAGTTTAAAGGTAAACGAGGGCAAAACCAAGTATATGCTGTCAACCAGAAGGGACACGCAACATCGACGAATTGGACAGAACGTCACAATCGACAGCTATAACTTTGAGGTAGTAAGGGACTTTGTCTACCTCAGCTCTGCTATCAATTCTGAATATAACACCTCAGCTGAAATAAAACGAAGAATAACTCTTGCCAATCGCTGTTTCTTTGGGCTGAGAAGGCAATTGAGTAGTAAGGCCCTATCCCGAACAACTAAGGAGACTCTATATAAGACCTTGATCATCCCAGTCCTGCTTTATGGCGCTGAAGCTTGGATTTTATCAAAAGCGGATGAAGATATCCTCGGTCGTTTCGAGAGAAAAATTCTTCGTAAAATATTCGGTCCTGTTTGCGTTGACGGGCTTTGGAGGAGAAGATTCAACGATGAACTATACGAGCTGTAGAGCGACATCGACCTAGTCAAAAAACTGCGCATTAGTCGTTTGAGATGGCTAGGACATGTAGAGCGAATGGACACCAGTGCTCCGGCCCAAAGAGTCTTCGAATCACACCCGGAGGGACAACGCAGCAGAGGAAGACCTCGCCTTAGGTGGCGCGCACAAGTTGAAGGGGACCTGAACAAGCTTGGAGTGCGCAACTGGAGGCAGTTAGCTAAGGACCGAGCTAACTGGAGAGGCTTGTTAGTTGAGGCCCAGGTTCACCCCGAACTGTAGCGCCACCTAAGTAAGTAAGTAAGTAAGGGTGGTTTTCATTCCTAAAGCAGGAAAATCTAACCACTCTACCGCTAAAGACGATAGCCCAATTAGTCTCTGAACATTTTTGCGAACTCTCGTTGACTTTCATATGAAAGGATTGATCAACTCCTAACACCTATGTGAAGTGCAACACGCCTATCTTAAAGGTTAATCGGTGGATAGCGCTTTACATAGCGTGGTCAGGGAAATTGAGCATTCTTTAGATGCGAAAGAATTCACTATGGCAGCGTTCCTTGATATTGAGTGCGCTTTTAATAATGTAAAAATGAACTCTATAGTAAAAGTCTTCGAAGATTTGACAGTAAACAGGCTCGTCGTAAACTGTGTTGAAAACATGCTTAACTGGAGGATCATTAACTCAACCAACGGGCCTAGTTCTGTTAGGAAAATGACAACAAGGGGCACGAAGGATTCCTTTTTTAACTGCTTTCGCTCCTTACCGTCAATAAAATCCTAAAAATCTTCACGGAGAAGAGAATCAAAATTGTAGCTTATGCAGACGACTTAGTAATACTGATTAAAGGTAAATTCTTGCCAACAATCAGTGAGCTAATGGAATCTGCTCTCAAAGAGGTCTCTGCGTGGGCAAAACAGAACGGCTTGAGAGTCAATCTTCAGAAAACTGAACTTGTTCTGTTCACTAGACGACTTCACATTACCAAAGCTGTGCCATCTAGCACTATAATTCTCTTATCGGAGGCAAAATATCTCGGCGTCATTTTAGACTCTAAGTAATCCTGGAAATTAAATGGTGAAGAAAGGACAAAGAAAGGAATGAATGCTTTCTATGCTTGTAAGAGGATCTTTGGGAGAAGGTGAGGATTGCAACCGTGCATCATTCACTGGATGTGGAAAGCAATTATCAGGCCCATCATCTCCTACGGGTACTTAGTCTGGTGGACAGCAACTGGTATAATGAGCTATAAAAAACTGTACAAAGTGAAAAGCCTCGCAGTATTCTGCACCACTGGAGTTGTGAGAAGCGCGCCGCAAGCAGGTTTGAATATGATTCTTCATATTCTTCCCCTGGACTTGTTCATCAAAAAGAGAATCCAACCTGTGGAAAGAGATCACCTATGGACATGCGGTAATATTAAACCAAACAAAGACAATGTGCTGGAAATATAACTCCGAATGCTTCACAGCCATATCGGGTTATATGGGGACTATATACAATCATTTTAATTCTGATATTCCAATCTAATTCCCAAGCCTAGTAGAGTGGGAGTCCATCAACATAGACAACGATTTAAGGATCACAGTCTACACGGATGGCTCAAAAATGGAGATTAGGACGGGAGCAGGATTTTACTCGGAAGCACTGTAAAAACAGAAATCTTTCAGATTACCAGAAGCGTGTAGTGTATTTCAAACTGAAATCCTGGCAATAGAAAAACCTGCTAGATGCATAGTAGACAGTCACCGGCGGATATAACCATCTTAGTTGACAGTCAAGCAGCTCTAAAATTGATTAAATTTAATACAATCAAATTAAATGCCGTGATGCACTAATTACGATTGGACGCCATTAGGTCAAACTCTTCTGGGTTCTCGGACATAGCAATATTGAAGGTAACGGGAAGGCGAATGCTCTGGCAAGAATAAGGTTAGAAATGAAAATCAGGGAAGCCACTGCCGCCGATTGGAAAATTGTATAGCATAATTGACGGCATAATAAAGAAAGAGGCCAATTCGTCTTGGGTATTTAGGGAGGACTGTGCCACCTCTCGTACGTTATGGCCGAAATGAGATAAAAAGAAACAGGACACTGCGCCATTATGCTCCGTAAATGGAGGGTAGAGTCCAACCATCTATGCAGAAGATGCGGAGATGAGGAAGAGGCGAAGTCAATCCAACATCTGCTTTGCTACTGTCCCGCTTTGCAAGAAGGACGCCTTCGTAATCTGGGTTCTAGGTTCTTCGGACGTTATGAGTTTTCCCGTCATACACTCCTTCTTAACCTAACCTAAGGTGAACAGTTCTACCGTATCGTGAGACCAAAAATGGAAAGCTACTTAAAAAAAAAATCAAAAACATTAAAAAATACAAAAAAAACATACAGAAAAGCTACAATCCGTCTGGAACGGATCGTCTGATACCCTATCCTCCTCTCTATAAAGTGGGCGTGGCCAAATTGCATTTCGTACTCAAATATGGCTATAAACTCGAACGTTTGAGGATGACATGTAAAATTTTATCAAAATCGTTTTTTTGATGAAAACGCCCCCAAAAAGTGGGCGTGGCCAAAACTGTTCTATGGGTGAAATGTAGGGAATCTGAATACCTAAATGTTTGGTTTCAACAAAATTTTTCGGTTTCATATAATTTAATGAAGTTATAAAAAAGTAGGCGTGGCAGTGGGCGGATGTAAAAAAAATTTACATTTCTACTGTACCTTTTCGTCGGAAGCCCAGATATGAAATTTCAGCGTCCTAGTTAATAATTTAAGGCCCAAAAATCGGTTTTATGATGAAAACGCCCCCAAAATGTGGGCGTGGCCAAAACTTTTGTATGAGTGGATTGTAGGGAATCTGAATGCCTAAATATTTGGTCTTAACAAAATTTTTCGGTTTCACATAATTTAATGAAGTTATGAAAAAGTGGGCGTGGCAGTGGGCGGATTTAAAAAATTTTTACACTTGTACTGTATCTTTTTCTCAGAAGCCCAGATCGTCATTCATCGTCCTAGCTCAAAATTTAAGGCCCAAAAAGCGGTGACATACGGGCGGACGGACGGACGGACGGACGGTCATCGCTCAATCGATTTCGCTATTGATGCTGATCACGAATATATATACTTTATAGGGTCTATCTCAATTATTTCTCTATGTTACAAACTATGTGTCAAACTTAATATACCCTTAGGATAGGGTATAAAAAGGAAAAATTAATTTAAATGAGGGAACAGAAACAGACTATCCAGAAAGCGATGGAACTGAGTGGCGACGATTCTATTGAATCGGAACAAAGTCTCCCATCACTGGCTTGAAGAGGGAATTAGAAAAGGTTTTGCTAGCTAGTGACAGTGAGGATGCAGATTGCACACTGTAGTCTAAAGTGAGGTGGTCAGTTTCTCAGTAGACAAGGGTAATAGTGGGGTGGCCAGTACTCCCAATAAAGGTAATAGTGAGATGTCAAGCACTCTCACTTCAATAGTTAAGGGTAGTAGTGAGTCGGCTAGTACGCTCACCAACATCGTAAAGGGCAGGACACCGACCAAGGAAACCGGTGGCGCAGTAGGCAAGCACTCTACTGCTGCCGGGTTTTCCGAAGTCGCGTAGATTGGGCATAGTAGGAACGCACACCAGGTGAACAATTTGCTGATACGTAATACCCGACGTAAAGTTGTTAGTGCGAAGCACAAAGTTGAACAGTTTAGAAGGTGTGACGTTAATACATCCAAGAAAGTCTTGGTCGTTGAAGCTATTAAGTAATCTGAAGCTCAGGGTGGATTAGGTCCCGCAAATAAAAGCCAGTGATTGTTGAGTGGAGAGGGGACTTCAGCTGAGGAGGTTAAAGAGACTTTCCAGAGCAAGAGGAGCAGATCCGATGTTGTCGTCGAGCCAAGTGCAGCGAAAAAGGTGAATGCTCGTATTTCGCCTCCGGTGCACCCGACCTACGACCCAAAGGACGAGCTCGCTGTTACTATAGTCAACAAGCAGGAGCCCTGTGGTCGCCTTTTCATGGACCAGTGGATAACCATCGAGAAGAAGTTTCAAGATGCTTTATGGAAGAAGATGTCCTCCACAGAAAGCTTGTTGTACCCTGAAAAGTTACTCGGTCTCCTTCACATGCAAAACAAGAGATGAAGAAGGAAGGAACTTCGGCCAGCACTTCTTCCATTTCTCGAAAAGAGCAAAGGAATGGTGCGACATAGCATGAGGAAGGTCATGTTAAAGGTCATGACCAAGGGTGCAGAGGAGGTAGAACCCCATGATGATGGATGCGATGCAAATAAACTTGCATCACAGTAGGACTGCGGCGCCGTGCTTGATTAATTATGAAATCAAGCATGACGTTTCAGTCGTACTGATATAAGAGCCCTGGATTAACTATAACAACCGTATGGAACTCAATACCAGGAATTAAACAATACCAGGAGCTAAGCAAATCCAGACAAATGAAATATACTTTAATTCTATATTGTCATTGATGGTGTTCGATTGCAAGTTCAAACATCACTGTTCTGCAAAGTTAATCGCCAATCGCACAGTGCTTCGTGGGAAGAGCTTTCTCTATGCCAATAGGTATAAACTGTACAGAACAGAAAGCTTTTAATATATATCAACTCCTTACTTAATTAAATGATTTAAAAATTCGTATTTTATATAAAACAACAAGCTTACAACTAAAATTTCATACATCTTTTCTTATCCTAACTATTCAATATCTAGTGCAATAGGTACAACTTTTGATCGAAGTTTACTTGCTATTGGACTATGATCGATGTGATCACGTTCTCTATCTTTATTTTCGATACAACCTTGTTCTTTATTTAGATAATAACAATTTTTAAAATTAGCAAAACTTGCTCTTCTGGCATTATATGGTCTAAGCTGATTTACATGAGCTTGTATATGTCTTCCACCTTTTCTACTATATATTTTACATGACTTAGTTTTCATATTACTCGTACTGGCTTCCATTTCAAATAATTTTTAAATTCACATTTCAACAAAACAATATCATTATCTTTAAACAAAACTACATTCCTTCTTTCAATTTTTTTTCTTTTTCATGAGATCGATTATCGTTCTTGGTTTATAAATAAAAATCATTTCTGACGGTGATCTTTGTATTGTCGTTGTTGGCGTGTTTCGGTAGTTAAGCAAACCCGAGTTCAAGGTTCTTTGCAGATCATGTTTATACTTATGTTCCACGAAGAACTTTTTCAGAGTACTTTTTATAGTTTGGACACCTCTTTCAGCCAGGCCATTTGATTTGGGATGGTAAAGTGGACTTTTGAGTGCGACGATACCGTTTGCCTCACAAAATTTTAAAAATAATCCCGAACCAAAAGGTGGACCATTGTCCGCAACTATTTCTTTGGGTAGACCATAAATAACAAACCAACTTGCTAACTGCTCAATCACTGTTTGTGCCGAAATATTTTTCACTATGGCAACATCAATCCATTTTGAAAAATGATCTACTAAAATTAGGAATTCAACACCCTCCATTTTAAAAAAATCAATATGTACTCGTTCGTATTTGTAAAACGTTTGTGGCCAATTCTCTTTGCCTCCAAGCAAACTATTTCTTTGAGTTAACTCACAGATTGAACATGGTTTTTTATATCCTTCTATATCATCGCTCATTTTTGGCCACCAAAGATGACGAAGAGCAAGGATTTTTGACCTAACGATAGGAGAATGTCCAACATGCAACAACTTGAGCACCCTTCTTCTCAGTATAGGGGGAACTACGATTTTATCACCATACAACCATACTCCCTGCTCGCAAGATAGCCAATCCCTTTGTTTAAAATAAGAACCTATTTCATATTTGTGCTCTTTATTTGGCCATCCTTCCATCACATGCCTTATTACTACCTGCAAAATTCTATTATTTTTAGTCTCATGAGCTACTTCGGAAAATTGGATAGGTAAATCTGATAAACAACCTTAGACATTTAAATGACAAATCCTAAATTATTCTTCGCACGATTACTCGCCTGTTGTTTCCTGAGACGGTAATCGGGAAAGTGCATCAGCATGCCCTAGTTCGGTACCTCTCCTGTACTTAATTACGTACGAATATTGTCCCAAGAAAATCCCCCACTTTTGCAAAGCGTGCAGTTGTCACTGCTGTAGCGTGCTTTTTATACCCTATCCTAAGGGTATATTAAGTTTGACACATAGTTTGTAACATAGAGAAATAATTGAGATAGACCCTATAAAGTATATATATTCGTGATCAGCATCAATAGCGAAATCGATTGAGCGATGACCGTCCGTCCGTCCGTCCGTATGTCACCGCTTTTTGGGCCTTAAATTTTGAGCTAGGACGATGAAATTTCATATCTGGGCTTCTGAGGAGAAGATACAGTACAAGTGTAAAAATTTTTTAAATCCGCCCACTGCCACGCCCACTTTTTCATAACTTCATTAAATTATGTGAAACCGAAAAATTTTGTTGAAACCAAACATTTAGGTATTCAGATTCCCTACATTTCACCCATAGAACAGTTTTGGCCACGCCCACTTTTTGGGGGCGTTTTCATCAAAAAAACGATTTTGATAAAATTTTACATGTCATCCTCAAACGTTCGAGTTTATAGCTATATTTGAGTACGAAATGCAATTTGGCCACGCCCACTTTATAGAGAGGAGGATAGGGTATCAGACGATCCGTTCCAGACGGATTGTAGCTTTTCTGTATGTTTATACCCTATCCTAAGGGTATATTAAGTTTGACACATAGTTTGTAACATAGAGAAATAATCGAGATAGACCCTATAAAGTATATATGTATATTCGTGATCAGCATCAATAGCGAAATCGATTGAGCGATGACCGTCCGTCCGTCCGTCCGTATGTCACCGCTTTTTGGGCCTTAAATTTTGAGCTAGGACGATGAAATTTCATATCTGGGCTTCTGAGAAAAAGATACAGTACAAGTGTAAAAATTTTTGAAATCCGCCTACTGCCACGCCCACTTTTTCATAACTTCATTAAATTATATGAAACCGAAAAATTTTGTTAAGACCAAATATTTAGGCATTCAGACTCCCTACAATCCCCTCATACAAAAGTTTTGGCCACACCCACTTTTTGGGGGCGTTTTCACCAAAAAACCGAAAACACAGTATTGACACAGCTATCTAACACTGCAATTGTTACCATATTCAGGAAAATTATGACGCAAATTCGGTATAAGCACATCTAACCAAGATCTACCAAGTAAAGGAGTAAATTTCTTTTCAGAATTCACCACAACTAACTCCATTTCAAAATCATGCTTTTGTATCAAGCTCTTCACGCATTACATACACCTGCAACGTCAACATTCTCCCCGGTAATTAAACTTAATTTTTTATCTTTTTTATACCCTATCCTAAGGGTATATTAAGTTTGACACATAGTTTGTAACATAGAGAAATAGACCCTATAAAGTATATATATTCGTGATCAGCATCAATAGCGAAATCGATTGAGCGATGACCGTCCGTCCGTCCGTCCGTATGTCACCGCTTTTTGGGCCTTAAATTTTGAGCTAGGACGATGAAATTTCATATCTGGGCTTCTGAGAAAAAGATACAGTACAAGTGTGAACATTTTTGAAATCCGCCCACTGCCACGCCCACTTTTTCATAACTTCATTAAATTATATGAAACCGAAAAATTTTGTTAAGACCAAATATTTAGGCATTCAGACTCCCTACAATCCACTCATACAAAAGTTTTGGCCACGCCCACTTTTTGGGGGCGTTTTCATCATAAAACCGATGTTTGGGCCTTAAATTTTTAACTAGGACGCTGAAATTTCATATCTGGGCTTCCAAGAAAAAGATACAGTACAAGTGTAAATTTTTTTTACATCCGCCCACTGCCACGCCTACTTTTTTATAACTTCACTAAATTATATGATACCGAAAAATTTTGTTAAGTCCAAATATTTAGGTATTCAGATTCCCTACAATTCACCCATAGAACAGTTTTGGCCACGTCCACTTTTTGGGGGCGTTTTCATCAAAAAACCGATTTTGATAAAATTTTACATATATGTAACATCCTCAAACGTTCGAGGTTATAGCCATATTTGAGTACGAAATGCAATTTGGCCACGCCCACTTTATAGAGAGGAGGATAGGGTATCAGACGATCCGTTCCAGACGGATTGTAGCTTTTCTGTATGTTTATACCCTATCCTAAGGGTATATTAAGTTTGACACATAGTTTGTAACATAGAGAAATAATCGAGATAGACCCTATAAAGTACATATATTCGTGATCAGCATCAATAGCGAAATCGATTGAGCGATGACCGTCCGTCCGTCCGTCCGTATGTCACCGCTTTTTGGGCCTTAAATTTTGAGCTAGGACGATGAAATTTCATATCTGGACTTCTGAGAAAAAAATACAGTACAAGTGTAAAAATTTTTGAAATCCGCCCACTGCCACGACCACTTTTTCATAACTTCACTAAATTATATGAAACCGAAAAATGTTGTTAATGTAAAATATTTAGGCATTAGATTCCCTACAATTCACCCATACAAAAGTTATGACTGCGCCTACTTTTTGGGGGCGTTTTCATCAAAAAACCGATTTTGATAAAATTTTACATATATGTAACATCCTCAAACGTTCGAGGTTATAGCCATATTTGAGTACGAAATGCCATTTGGCCATGCCCACTTTATAGAGAGGAGGATAGGGTATCAGACGATCCGTTCCAGACGGATTGTAGCTTTTCTGTATGTTTATACCCTATCCTAAGGGTATATTAAGTTTGACACATAGTTTGTAACATAGAGAAATAATCGAGATAGACCCTATAAAGTACATATATTCGTGATCAGCATCAATAGCGAAATCGATTGAGCGATGACCGTCCGTCCGTCCGTCCGTATGTCACCGCTTTTTGGGCCTTAAATTTTGAGCTAGGACGATGAAATTTCATATCTGGACTTCTGAGAAAAAAATACAGTACAAGTGTAAAAATTTTTGAAATCCGCCCACTGCCACGACCACTTTTTCATAACTTCACTAAATTATATGAAACCGAAAAATTTTGTTAATGTAAAATATTTAGGCATTAGATTCCCTACAATTCACCCATACAAAAGTTATGACTGCGCCTACTTTTTTGGGACGTTTTCATCAAAAAACCGATTTTCATGAAATTTTACATGTAACATCCTCAAACGTTCGACGTTATAGCTAATTTGAGTACAAAATGCAATTTGGCCATGAGCACTTTATAGAAACGAGGATAGGGTATCATACGATCCGTTCCACAAGGATTGTAGCTTTTCTGTAGAAGTTGCCGCACAATGCTTAGAAGGGCACTGAGGCCTTGTGGCCTAAGTTAAATCGGAAAAAATCTGGAGAATTAATAAAACTAAGCAGATGAAAGTTAACAATGGCGATAGGGATACCCTCTCTCCATTGCCTTCTGAGAAAGCACGCCATGAGATTAGGTTTAACAAACACGGACACATGCAGGTATTGTGATGACCTACATGTCGCAGATGATATTACTCATATACTCTGTAAATGTCAAGCCATTGATCGGACGGAGTAGAGTAAAGTACCTCGGAAGATTGTTTTTTAACAATCTATAGGGGGTTGTTTCACTGAACAATATTGAGGACATATTTAGGTTCTGTAGGGAAATTAAATGTGTATGCGTATTAGTTTAAGGTTTCTAACCATGAAGGATCCCTACCCTAGTGATCGCTATGGGCCCACTATGGTGCCTAGTGTTTTATGATAAACTCATAACCCTATACAACCTATAACCTATAACCTGGTCACTTGCTCAGCGCTCTCAATTGAATTCTTAAATGCACGCATGGCCATTGTGCCCAACTCATAGCTCAAGGTGGTATTTTAACCCTTTAGGGGATTAAGAAATTCCTGGACAATACCGCGAGCGAGTTTTGCCGGACCCCTCATCAAGGTGCCCACCCGTATGCCTGTCACAAAATTTATTTTGCTGTTTCAAATATACGTATATACCTACATATGTATTTACTTTAATTTGTAACAATTTTTATATCTACATATGTATATACATATGTATGTACACTTGTATGTATATCACATAGTTGAATAAATACATACTTATGTACATATGTATGTACATTACTTAAAACAAAAATCTTCATACAACATTAACACAATCATAAATCAGGGAGACAATACCAATGTCTCTTTTCTCTTCTTGAATTAATCATCTTACTTCCTGAAGCAATGTATATAACAATGCCTTGAATAATTTGCGGAATGAAGTCGATTATGTGCTGTGAATGTGAATTTCCACTTCGGATCGTTTTGTTAGCGCATCCCCCTTCTAGTTTGTTCACAACCATCCTTACGGCCCTTGTAATGCAGTCACCACCACCACCCCAGCGCAGCACACGAGAATGAATTGACTTATTTAGCGGCACCATTTCAAACGTAAAAATACACCCGCACTTAATATAACATCGAGCTGAGCATTTAACCATTCATTCATTTTACCAACCACAAATCAGACAGTTTTATCCCATTAAGGACGCATTTAAATCACTTTACCATTAACTTGAAACACTCGCCCTCTCCAGCTGCTCGGAGCTCAAGAGCTTGGTGTTGCCTCAATCACCCCTGTTTAAAATTATTGCAAAATGAAATGGGGAATTTGTTCGTGCCTTTGTCGAGATTTGTCCTCGACACCGGTATCGCGGGGGTATTTACGTATCTGCAGGACACCGGCAGTTAGGGAATTTCCGTTGTTTTTTTTTCCACAGCATTTTTGACATGAAGAAAGAACTCGTTGTTTTCCAAGATTTAATCTGCTAGCAAAGGAAAATGGTACATATTACCACCCCAACACTGTACTGTACGATCTGTGAACTTTGATTGTATTTCGTGCGTGCGGGTTGTGTCAGTCGCTCCCTGGAGCGTGAACTTTTTTACTAGTGCCGATTAAAACACAGGGGTTGTCCTTGTTCTTGCCCCTGGTCGTGTGTCCTTCCCTTCGGGCTTGAATAGACACACAGTTTAAAATTTATTATTATATTACAGGGAACATTGAAAGTGAAACCCTTGAGAACCAAGACTGGTTTTCTTTCCAATGGATTTGACCCCATAATGGAGTCAATCCAAAGTTAAGGCTGTAATTCTTTTTTCAACGCTCAGAAACAAATTTGTTCCATAAAAAAAATAAATTAAGGAGTTGGGATAGGGTAGTGGCTCACTTGGAGATAATTGAATAAAACAGAGTGGTTATAATTTTATTTAACAATTAAGTTTATTCCGAGTTATTTGACGAATTAAGATAGATTAAAGATGGGTTTTGGAGGATTTTGTGCGACTGGACTTAACTATTATCCAAGGAATTAAACAGCAGGAAGTTAAGCCAATTATCATTTTAAGTATTCCGGTGTGAGGTTCTTATCAGTGCGTGGCAGATCCTGGCCGCACGTCTTTGATCTAGATTATTTAATAAACATACTTTCTGTTCGCTGTACGAAATGGTTTGATAATTCCTAGGTCGGGAGTTAATCATTCTTGGTGAGTTAATATTTAAGGCTTGATAGAGGCTGATATAAAGGAAGAAGTATAGGATGTTATAGCATGCGTTCCAGACGAATTGTACATTTTCTGTATATTTATACCCTATCCTGAGAGTATATAAAGTTTGATATAATAAGTATAATTAGTTTCTAACTTAGAGCAATAATGGAGATAGTGTTAGACCGGGTAAATGTAAACAGGGGTAAATGAGAACATCGGTTATAACATTGAAAATATGAACGTTACAGAACATGTGTCAGCAGATGTCATTGGATCTGATCTTTAACTTGCAGCTTCAACATAACAGCTTCGTACGAAAAAAGTTATTTCGTATTTTCAAAGTTATAACCGATGTTCTCATTTACCCCTGTTAAATTTACCCGGTCTAACCCTATACCTTATATATATATATATGTATGTTTATTCGTGATCAGTATCAATACTTTAAACAATTTAGCCCTGTCCACTGCCTGTGGCCTTAAATTTTGAACTAGGAGATGAAATTTCATGCCAGGGCTTTTAATAAGAAGAATCAGTACAATTGTTTTGAAATACGCCCACTGTGACGCCTTTTTTTCATAACTTCACTATTTTAATTGAAATCAACCAAAATCATTAACACCAATTATTTAGGTATTATATTTTTTAGCCAAAAATAGTTTTATTCAAAACTTTATTCACGCCCTCTTTAAGTTTTACCAGGGCAATGAGTGACAATTTTTTCATGATTTGGGCAGTTCTGTCTTATAGGCCCATTACACTGTCTTACGACACAAACCAAATGCTATCTCTCACAATATACGGCTAGCGAGACACGATGGGCCACAGAGATAGCATTTGGTTTGTGTCGTAAGACTCGAAGGGTGGGCTCGCCAACCTTTGCCGATAACATCAGGCATACCTCGGGTTCTGCACGAACCTTTATCTTGGAGAGATTAGAGAAAAGAGAAAATGTGTTTAGGGTAAGGGAGGTTAGTTTCAAGGGTGCCGTGAAATAACGCCAAACGAAATAAGGCCAAATATGAAAATTGTGAAATAAGGCCATATTTCAACATTTGGCTTTATTTCACTTTACCAAAGTGAAATAAGGCTAATATGTCCTTAATGCGCTTTGGGCTCAGTTGGCGGCCATATTTCAATTTGCTAAAATGAAATAAGGCCAATTTGGTAATTTTGTTTACCCGAACATTAGTCAAATTATGCTTTATGTCACTTACATATATGCATAAACAGTGTAATATCTATGGGGGGCATGCTGCCCCCTGCAAACCCCCTGCTTGGGGTAACTGTTGAATTTGGGGTAGGTGCAAGTATATACAAAGTTTCTTTATATCTATGTTTCGCATGGATTTAAAGAAATTTTTCAAGAATTCAATCATGTTTCGCATGGGTATCGGCACAAGTCTTTGGCCACTACTCCTCTTTCCTATCGTTCGCAGTCAAATTAGGGATTACCTTACTTTTTCTACTAGGTTTAGCTTATACAAAATGTCATGATTTATGTTATTAGAGTAGGTGGTGTATGGAGAGGTTGGCAGGAACCACCTCGTCCGACGAGCTTAGCCGCGCAATGAGACAAGCATGCCGCCGCTTTTACAATTTAAATGCCCATGACACAGCAAATAGTTATTAAATTTATTCATGCAAAAACATTCGATTTTTGTTTAATATTTAACAAATAAAGACCAACACATTTTTACGCATGCAAAATAAGATTATTCTTTTAGCATCAGAATTATTAAAACAAACAAAATGATTATTCTCAATAGGTTTCCAGATAAAAATGAAATTTGTGTTTAACTGGGGAACAAACAAAGCGCATTTCTAAGTTCAATTTTTCGATCATCTGTGGCAATTAAAATAGATCTAAATCCGCCGCTTGTTGAACTTTTTCTATATGGGATCGCATTGACGTGGAAAAACTTTCCTTGCAGCACATATAGCAAATCCAATACCCAATTGTTTCTATCCAAAATAGAGAAACTATGCATGTTCAGCATGCCCAATGATGACGTCACATTTTTGTGAGAAGAACTTTTTGGTAATGCACATGATGACGCAAAATATACCCTTTTATGGCTATGTAGCATTTACCTTTAACGCGAAGCTTGTTTTTTGGCTCGTGTGGTGTCGGCTACTGCCGTATAAGTAGTGCAGACCCATTTATCACTTTCATATGTCTTGCCGGCTATTCTCTCACCACTTCCCTTCTCTGGACTGAATCGCAACAGCAAAATGAGCAAACATCACCTTGAACCACTACCTTGTTGTAGCAAAGTTCTGAAAATACTGTGAGGAAGTTTGACGTCAGATAACTAAAATCACAAGAGATCGTCAGAGCCTTTTTTGATCGAGTGTCCTTTTATCCATCAAGGGGTCCACCTACCGCCAGTATCGAATATAGCAGACCAGTGGCTAGATTGCCAAAAAGTCATCAGGCAGGTTGCTTCTGATGTCCTAGGTTTCTCACGACCACTACAACGAAACTCCTGGTTCGACGAATAATGCTGGCAAGTAAATGCAGAATATCAGGAGGTCTACTAAGTGGCGCGGCACAGACGCGCCAGGGCTGCTTGCGAACTTTACGAGCAGACGAGAAGTTATGAATACTGGCTTCTAGTTGGAAAAAGAAGGAGCTTTCGTTCGACGAAATAGAAAGAGACTATTGTAGGAATGAGGTTCGTAAGGTTCAACAATAGGTTAAAAGAAGATGTCAAAGGTTATAGAGGAACAAGTCTCTCCAAAGTCACCTGCAAGATCCTATCTACTATGTATATTGTGTGAATGCTTAAAACGATTTATCAACTACCTGATTTGTTTACAATAGTGTGCTTTTAGACTAGAAAAATCCACCAACAAACAGATTTACATACTTCGGCAGATCTTGGTAAAAACACCCTAGGAATTTTAAATCGATATCGATGTTTATCGATTTTAAAGCAGCCTCTGACAGCATTTATAGAGACGAGCTGTACAAACGGGTCCACTTTTGGCATTTCACAATTTTCCAAAAGTTCGTACAATAGCTTGCATACGCTGGCCGATTATATGTTGTACATACTCGGAAGAACACAGCGTGATATCAGTAGTGTTTTCGTGAGCATTAAGACGGATGTGGCTAAGATGGGTTTAACGGTTAAAGAGGGAAAAACGTAGTACATATGTATGTACATACACTAACGTATCGGACAGAACGTCCATCATGAGGCATGTAGTTTGTCAAAAGAGGATGAGGCCGCTTTTGGTAGCTATAAGAGATAACTACTTTGAGTTATATTTAGTACCGTCTGCATAGGCAGCAAGTGGAGAAGAAGATACAACCGTGAACTATATGAACTAGGGATATCGTCTCAGTCAGAAGAGTTAAAATACTACATCTAAGATGGTTGGGGCATGTAGACAGATGGACAATAAAGATCCGCGCCGGAGAGCTTTCGAATCATTGGTTTCGAAGACCTTGTCTAAGGTGCTGCGCTTAAGTGGAAAGGTACCTGGTTCAAACGTTATAAGCTGCTTTATGCACATTATACATAATATGTTATAAACTATGAAACCTAAGGTAGAAGCAAATAGAAAGGGTTAGTATCACAGCAAAGCACGCTTAGCATAGCCCTCTAAACCTCATATTAAATATCTGCTTGATGCGATTCACTATTTAAGTATTAAATTATTTGTTTAAGCAACATCAGGAAAACCAAGCTGATTTTTCTTTTGTTTACAATTGTTTTGCCGTCGGCTTTTTGTACCCATGTCCGTTAATGTGTAAATCTTGAGATTAAGTTAGAGTGTACATAATGTAAATATAATAGTTTAAATAATTGGGTTAACTGGTATTATAAATGTTCTGCATATTTTTAAAAGCACGCTAAGAAAGTGCATTGATGGACTGCTATCTGTTAAGCAATTCTGTAAAGTAAATTGACGAGCAACTGGCTATATGCTTGTGACTTCACCACATAGAAGTCCCATGTCATTTATAAGAAATCGATCCCAACCATCTAACAATTGCTTAACACGCACTGAAATTACCAATAACGTAAAAATCCCCTTTTTCTTGTGGACATTTACCTATCGTTTCTCCATTATTCTCATCACGTTCATCTGTCTCTACACACCCAATTTGTGATATTGCTTTTACACATCACTCACACCCCCAGTCGACAAGTCTATTAATTTGTACTCAACCTTTTGTTCACAAGACGGTTGCTACTCCAGTTTCCTTTTCTTTTTTAACGAAATGTATTTGGCAGTCAAAGTTCCAGATTTCTGATATGTTCAGCTATGTATTTACATCTTTTCAGTTTTAATATCAAAAGCCCTATAAATGTTGAAATTATACTTAGGGACTACTAATAAGTTTCATTCTTAACCAGAATCAACAAACTTGCTACAAACTAAATCTTTCCCATCGATTTTACATAACATTTACCCTCCTAAGAAAGCTGTGGTGCGTTTTTCAACAGGATTTATAGCTGTAATTTCTAGAAACACTATCAATTGATGAGTGAGAATTTGTTCGGAAATGGAACGTAATTTGTCACATGTCCTTAAGCTTTGCTAATCCCTGTGGGAATTCGCATTGAAGCATTTTACTTAGGGGTTGAAAAAGTTAGAAAGGTCATGGCGTCTAGGTAATTTAGATGACATTATCTTCGCTGTGTCAATGTAACTAATTAACACCGTTCTTTTGAAATCCAAACAAACCTTAACATAGAGCTCATGTCTAGGAGGTGTGGAGTTAGTGACTGTTTTATATGTGTATATATATATGGTTATGAATGCATGTATGTGTACATATGCATAATGTACATATGTATGTATGTTTATATGTTTATACATATGTATGTTTATACCCTATCTGATAGATATATAGTAACATTGCGAAATAATCGAGATAGACCCTATAAATATATATTGTGAATATATACATATTCAATATATGTATATATATACATATTCAATATATATACACAATATATATGTATAGGGTCTATCTCGATTATTTCGCAATGTTACTATATATATACTTATATATATATATATTCGTGATATGCATGTGGGCTCAAGTGTTTAGTATGTTGGGCTACGGAGCGAGGAGTGCCAGGTTCAATCCTCAGATAACACCTAAAATTTCTTTCACGGCCTCACCTCTCGCGAGCATCCGACAAACATCCGGGAGTAAAACTGTGATGAAAAAGCTTCCCAAAAATAAAAATTGGCCTTCAAATACGGCATTAAACAGTAGGCCCCTTCCATTTGGGTAAAGAATATAACACGCACAACCATGGACCCTGTTGCACCCAAAATTTGTATTTCTTTTTTTATATTCGTGATCAGCACCAATAGCAAAGAAGGTAGGTAGGTACGCGGAAGAGGTAGCTGTACATGCAGCCAGCACTCGGATCACCAATGGATCCATTCTGAACCCCTGTCGTAGATAACCTAAAAACGAAGACAAAAGTTAGTCTGTAGCTTTGGGATTTCTAAGCGGCCTCCCTGAACCAACCCAATATGCTTATAAATTTCAGGATGGGTAATGTTGGCTTCCTGACAGGTCGCTCAGATTTTCGAAGTGGTATTCACCAAGAGCCGGTTTCCTAGTTCTGTACAGGTTTGGGCATTCGCATAGGAAGTGAGATGTGCTCTCTTCTGCGTCCGTGTCATCACAGACTCGGTAATGGCAATTAGTGTCTAGTCGCCTTCTTCTTCGGTGGGCCACCAGGAGGTTTTATTTACTTACTTACTTACTTAGGTAGCTCTACAGTTCGGGGTGAACCTGGGCCCTATCTAACAAGCCTCTCCAGTTAGCTCGGTCCGTAGCTAACTGCCTCCAGTTGCGCACTCCAACCTTGTTTAGGTTCCCTTCTACTTATGCGCGCCTTCTAAAGCGAGGTCTTCCTCTACTGCATTGTCCCTCCGGGTTGGATTCGAAGACTCTACGGGCCGGAGCATTTGTGTCCATCCTCTCTACATGTCCTAGCCATCTTAAACGACTGATGCGCAATTTTTTGACTAGGTCGATGTCGCTCTACAGCTCGTATAGTTCGTCGTTAAATCTCCTTCTCCAAAGCCCGTCAACGCAAACGAGACCGAAAATTTTAAGAAGAATCTTTCTCTCGAAACGACCGAGGATATCTTCATCCGCTTTTGATAGAGTGCAAGCGCCATAAAGCAGGTCTGGGATGATCATTACTTACTACTCAATTGTCTTCTCAGCCCAAAGAAACAGCGATTGGCAAGAGTTATTCTTCGTTTTATTCAGTTTGCCGATGTTGAGTGTCCCTTCTTGTTGACAGAATATACTTGGTTGCCCTCGTTTACCGCTAAACCCATTTTGGCAGCCTCTGTTGCAATACTAGCGAACGCACCGGTGATAGTCCGCTGTATTCTACCAATTACGTCAATGTTGTCGGCGTAAGCTAGTAGTTGCACAGACTTTTGAAAAATTGTGCCTCCGGCGTTGGCTTGTGAGTTTCCCACAATTCTTTCAAGTATGATGCTTAAGAAGTGACAGGACAGCGCGTCACTTCGTCTAAATCCTTTTGTGACATCAAAGGTCTCGGTGAGATCGTTACTGACCTTGATGGAGCAGCGAGATTTCTCCATCGTCATCCTGTACAGACGAACGAGTTTGTCAGGGATGCCAAAAATAGACATGGTTCTGTATAGTTTGTCTCTATGAATGCTGTCATATATGGCCTTAAAATCGATGAAAAGATAGTGGGTATCGATTTGGACGTCTTGAGTTTTTTCCAGTATCTGCGGAAGTGTGTAGATGTGATCAATTGTGGACTTTCTTGGTCTGAAACCACACTTATAGGGCCCAATCAGGTTTTTGACAAATGGTTTCCGACGTTAACACAGTATAGCAGATAGGATCTTGTACACGATGTTGAGGAGACTGATACCTCTGTAATTGGCGCAATTTAGGGGATCTCCATTTATCAGGCATACATTCATCTGACCAAATTTTAGAAATGAGTTGGTGTATGCTCTCTACCAGGTCATTTCCAGTTGAACAGCTCGGCTGTTCGCACTTCGCTTATGTCAGGTGGACGGAGGTTTTGGTTATCATCGTCTATGATGAATGGTTCATTCTGCCTGACAACGGGATGTTGGTCTTCGTCGCCGTTATACAGTCTGCAGAAGAAATTTTTCCATATTCTCAGCACCGACTGTTACTCTACTACGAGGTTTCCTTCTCCATCTCTACAGGCTTCTGTACGGGTCTTGTTAGCCTGACACGTTCTTTTTACCTGTTGGTAAAACTTCCGTACATTATTCCTGGAGTATAATCTCTCAATATCTTCGATCGCGCGCTTCTCGTGCTCTTTTTTCTTCTTTCGGAGAAGCCGATGTTCTTCCCGTCTCTTCTGCTCGTAGAGCTCACGAGCAGCTCTCGTCCTTTTTTGCAGCGCCGCTTTGTATGCTTGCTGTTTAGCTGCATGTGCTTGCCGGCACTCATCGTCAAACCAGGGGTTTCTTGGTGGTGGTCGGGTGAAACCCAGCACATCAGTTGCGGCACTTCTGATGGCTTGTTGGCAACGTTGCCACTGGTCTTCGGCGCTTAATGCTGGCGACATAGGAGTAGTTGAGAGATTTCGGGATACGCGTTCGGCGAAGGTTCTGGCGATCTCTTGCGATTGCAGCTTTTCGACGCCAAATCTTCTCACAGTAGTTCTTCTTAGTTGTGGCCTTGGCTGCAACAAGGTAGTGATCCGAGTCCATGTTTGCTGCTCGGAAGGTTAGGACATCCAGAATACTGGAGGCATGCCTTGCGTCGATCGCAATGTGGTCAATTTGATTGGCCGCTTGACGATCAGGAGATCGTCATCTTCTCCTTGTGGATATTGAGATGAGGAAACCGCGTGCTTGCTATACTGATATTTCGCCCCGCCGCAAAGTCAATAAGCCTAAGTCCGTTGCCAGACGTGGTGTCGTGTAGGCTGTGCTTCCCAATCGTCCTACCAAAGATGTCCTCCTTTCCTATCTTGGCATTAAAATCGCCTAGGACGATTTTAACGTCTTACTTAGGACATTGCTCATATGTTTTGTCGAGGAGCTCATAGAAACTTTCTTTGGTGGCGTCGTCCTTGTCCTCTGTGGGGGCATGAACGCATATTAGGCTTATGTTCGCGAATTTAGCCTTGATGCGGATTCACATAAGACGCTCGCTCACGTGTAGAAAGCTCAAGACTTCTTGAACCCACGAACCCACATCCAAATAAGCGCTGTTTCTGTTCCCTATAGCAATCACCGTAGTTCCGATCACCGTAGCCGATGTTCTTCCCGTCTCTTTTGCTCGTAGAGCTCCCGCTCTCGTCCTTCTTTGCAGCGCCGCTTGGTGGCGTAGGAGTCGTAGAGAGATTTCGGGATACGCGTTCAGCACAGGTTCTGACGATCTCTTGCGATTGCAGCTTTTGACGTGATATCCGACGGGATATCCGTCCGAACATTCCACGTCCAGATCAGGAGGTCGTTGTCCTTATGTCGATTGCTGGGCTCGTCAACAGTGAGTCCATCCATATCCAAGGCTTATATTGGTTTCGGAACTAATAAATTTTTTCCGTGGTCGGGAAATTATCCCTACGCACAACCCCCATCCGGGAGGACCAGTTCCCTTGTATACCCCTAGGACGAGGGGCCGGATTTTTCGGAGTCAGTAACCCACTTCGGGGATATGAGTGCTGCCGTTGGCTCATTAATGGCTCATCCGCCGCTAACTATTTTTCAACACCCTGGCTCAGTGTTGGAGATCCCTATAGACCTGGGATTCGAATAAGTCAAAGCAGCTCATATAGGGATTGCACTAGATAGTTCGGCCTGACTGGAACTGTGGGCGCCACCGTTGAATCCATCTGGAGAATTCGTCCGCTGCCGTCCAGATCAAGAGGAAGTGTCTTAGTGAGAAAAACACTCCAAACCCCTCTCTCATTTGCTACCGCCAACGACCTTCCAAAGGGGTTGGTTACCCAATTTCCAGCCGAGGTACTTGGCATGGCACCCAGTAGCCACCAACGTGGAGGTGTAGAGTAGGAGTTGATAGTGAGAGGCTAGGGTTAGAACGCTTGTATACATATATTCCGCATCACCATCCTTTGGCCACCCAAAGGTGGATTATACCTTTTCTGTATGTTTTTGAAGTTCGATGTGCATTTAGAACTATTCCGGGGTCAGCTTTAAGTTATCTTAAGATTAGTTGACTTATACTACAGGGATGCTCCCTTATAATAGAATCAGTTTTGGTTTGGTCAGAGCGATTTAATGTAATATAATAAAGTTATGAAAAAGTGAGCGGATTTCGAATATGAAATCCGATATGAAATTTCATTCCATAAAGTGGACGGAGGAACCATTTTTGTCCATATGTGTTTACATCGTATTTAAGTTTTTCTTTCACCCCTCCTTTGATGTAATTGCAGAATACTCACCAGTCTATGAGGATGTTCAATACCACCGTATGATATAAAGTAAATGATATGCGGTATAAAGCTGTGACTATTTAAGTGATTAGATTCCCAGTCAACACCAACATTTTTTCACGACCTCACCTCTCGCGAGCATTTGAGAAACCTCAGAGATTATAATTGTCAAAGCTTCACAAAACCAAATTGCGGGCATGATAACTAACGATACCCCGAGTCTGTTTGTACTATTGATTGTGTCAAATCTGGTTAATATACATATGTACTTCTTCGGGACCAATTGTCACATGGTGGCTTATCAGCATGTACATAAGATACCTATTTCATATCTCCGCTTTTCAATTAAGAGAAAGCTATGGATATAAACTTACTTTATCGATGACTTTGTCCTAGAATAGGTATACATAGATACAAATCAATCGTTGGTGATAAATTAAATTTTATATAAAAACTAATTGATGAGTTGTACGAAAACATGTATAAACAATAAAAGCTGCTCGCCGTATACCTCTGAAAAAGCGATCAAACTCTAAAAATTGTAGAAGTTATCCATGTAATTTATGTATGTATCAACACTAAGTGGACATACATACATATGTATGTATGTATTTCCTCGAAACAACTGTGGAAAAATTTGCGAGATAATGGTATTGGTAAAAGGAAGAAACTGGATTGCTCAATTATTCCAAATATTTTCAACGATCATTTCATACTCATCAAATTAAATTTGTACCAAGCAACGTAGTTCTCATTGAACTCGGAGATCCATTTTATTTTGAAGTTGTTATAGGGCATGAGGTACTCTGGTGATGATGTTGGGGAAAATAGAATACAACTACAGTTTATGAAATGTGTCTTTCCCTACCTCCTACCCCACTTATGTACATACCTTTTAAAGTATTGTGTAGGTTCTTCAACGTTTTTTACTTTTTTGGAAAAAGACGCAAAAAACAAATCCATCCCTACCGACGAGTTATATACCGTCCGATTAGGATTCTACCTTGTATGTCAAAGCTTTTTGAGAAAATACTTGTAGGGGAGGTGGTTCATCACCTTGAAAAAAAGGTGAAAAAGATCACAGTATCAATCTGGTTTCAGGTGCAACCATAGCTGCGGCGCAGAGGTTGTAAAGTTAATCGATAAGGATTGTGTCTGTTAGATTTCTCCAAAATCTTTATATATGAGGGTATATTTAGGCATACTATAGAGGAATAAGTCTCCTCAACGTCGCCTACAAGATCTTATCTGCTATTCTTTTGTCAGCAATCTGATTGGTCCATATCACTGTGGTTTTAAACCAGGAAAGTCTACCGTTCACCAAATCTTCACACTATGGCAGATCTTGGAAAAAACCCAGGAGTATCAAATCGACACTCACCACCTTTTTATCGATTTCAAGGCCGCCTATGACAGAATTTATAGAGAAGAGCTATATAGAGCTATGTCTAGTTTTGGCTTCCCTGCCAAACTTGTCCGGTTGTGCAGGATGACGATGGAGAATGCACGCTGCTCCATCAAGGTCGGGAAAGACCTCACCGAGACCTTTGACGTCCAAAAAGGATTCAGGCAAGGCGACGCGCTGTCATGCGATTTCTTCATCATCGTTCTTGAAAGAATTGTGCAGAACTCACACATCAAAATTAGAGGCACAATATTCCAAACAGGAATACAATATTCCGCAGGAACATAATAATGCACTCTTGAAAATACTTCTGTTCACCACGCCTATTCTTCTTTGATAGCATACGCCTCATATTTGGGTTAATATACAATATTATTGGTACTAGATTTGTCTAGTTTTTTAAAAGGTTTATTAGGAGAGATGTCTTTGTGTCGAGGGACCCTTGTTAGTTTTAGTTTATTTGTATGTACATCAAGTTGCAGGAATATTTGAAGACAGTTCCAAACCAGCTCATACTCAAACTTAAAGGAATTAAGAGTTATATATTGCTGGTTATCTGACAAAATATTTAGATGTAATCTTCGGAAGTTTCTTTTGCTGGATTGTCTGGCACACAGCTCAATAGCATAAACCTCTGCTTGGGAGATAATAGTAAACTGAGAATTCCGGCTCTTCTTTCAACCGTCAGTGTACCAGTTAGAGTGAAGTACCGATTGAGGGATTTGAGGATTATCCTAATAGATGCAGTTTTGAATGACAACTTTGAAGCGGCGACATTCCGACTCTCGGCACATTCCACTTAACGCTTTCTTGCATCTGAATACTGACAGTTACTTATCAGACTCGATGAATGTGCGAATCTTTCTAGAGTGGGGCAGTGCTTAAGGTAGGTTGTTTACCTTTCTCGAAGCGAAGAATGATTTCCTTTTTAGAAGGATGAAATTTCTTGTCTGGACTTTTGAATATAAAAAGCAGTACACCCACAGACACTCCAACTTTTAAAACAATTAATATTTTTAACAGAGATCGATTAGATATCTTTTCTAAAAATTTCTCACTATACTTTAAGTCCACCTTCGCAATGAGTTGGTACAGTATTGGGTTCCAGCTCGTGAATTCCACTGCTTGCAAGTCCATTCCATATTCTTGTGTTAAGTCCAGCCACTCACCATACCAAGTGCTCGTGTTAGATATGAACAAGCAAGCAACCTTTCGTTATAAAGAGAGAAAGAGGAGGTACCCTTTTTCAAGTATAATAAAGTACCTAGTTGCCGTACTATGTATGTGGCAGACGAAATATTTGTTTTATGAATTACTAGCTAACACTCCGTGTTTAAAAGTGGTTAGTTTGAATAAGTAGACATATACGTACATACGTACATTGTCATACAGAAGCGTATACTTCATTGAACTCAACAATATTGAGACTGTTGTTGTCTCTAATTTGTACCTTCACTTTTACGTCAGGAGTATAAATGCCAAACAAAGAATTTCTATTATCCTTAAGAGAGTGAAATGCGAAAACGTCCACCAATAGCAAGTGTGCTTAGTATTTTGCACAGCAGTGTATGTAGTTTTAAATGAATTTTATTTTATTTTAAATAGAGTACAGAAAAGAAAAAGATTCTAAGCCGTTTTTGGTTTGGCTAATGGCCGTCTACCAGAGGTACATACATACATACATGAATAGCAAAATTGAAATCCTTTTAAGAAAATCGATGATAATTAATTTTTTAAGAAAAACGCGCCGAAAACAGGGCGTGGCCGTATGAACTATTTGTAGAGTAGGTGAATGTCTATATAAAGGGTTTTTCAATAAAGAAATACAAATTTTGCATTTAAATAAAACACAGAATATTTAAGATATCAGGCTGAAATTTATCCCAGCTGTAATACAAATATTAAATTTAAATATGGAATTCGATCTCGTTCATATGACTACCGCGATCACGTTTGCATTGATCGATTCTTTGGAGCCAATTTTTCATCACTCTTCCACACATAGTGCCGGAACGTTGGCAATTTCGCATTTGATATTCATCCTAAGCTCCTCTAACGTTGTTGGCTTATTAGCATAAACAAGCGACTTACCGTAATTCCATAAAAAGATTTCAAGCCCGTCTAGATCAAATGATTGATTGATTGAATAATTTTTAATGATTCAGTAGTAACTTTAGGATCAGGACTGATGAACGATTATTATTAAATTTATTTGGTATACATATGTATAAGTATGTCCTAGGTACATACATACTTACATACAGATGTATTTTGATGTGTGTATATTCCCTCGTAACTATTATGTATTATAGTATGTACATACGTGTTCCTGTTGAAGAGGTAGGTAGGTATGAGTGGTTGACTAATTCTACTTGAATTTAAGAAAGTAAACTAAGTACTACTGTTTGTTATTTCATAATACGTACCTATGTATCTATTATACCTAAACATAATTGTCTTCTTAAAAGAGGCATTCACTGCTTTTTAATTATGCATAAATGAAATCTAGTAAGAGAGCACCAACTAAGCATCGATAAACTGGGTAAATGCTTTTAAATTTGTTTTTGTTTATATGTACATATGTACATATGTATGTACATATGTAAGTATGTATGCATTTGATTAAAACAATGTTAATATGCACATATATTACTATTTGAAGAGATCTATCTGCTAGATATTAATATAAATTCGAATAAACCAGTGTAAGCTCATGGAAAAATCAACATCAGTTGAGTATCATGCAAATACTCGTAATACTCGTACCTCTTTTGATATGCTGAAAAAATTTTACAGTCTTCCACCAATACCGAGAGTCTGCAGACACATAGCTTAACACATACAGGAACATAAAATTATAATTAATTCTAGCGAATGCTTCACTGAAAATGGAGGGCGACAGGTAGAATGTTCACCCTACTTGTACCGTTGTGTCTACTACAGGTGCTAAATATGAAGGATATCAAATGAGAGAAAAAAAGATAACCATCCCAGCAAAGCTTTAAGCTTTTGATTTAATGGGCGGAGCTGACTTTTGGGTGTGTTCGCCATATGTATCTTTAAGTGTTCATGAGCTATGTAGGTACATAGCATGGTGTGATTTTATGTGAGGGGGAGCACTTGCGCGGAGGATGTATACAAATCGCCAAAGAAGGTTGATGCATCTGTGGTTGAGGAAGTAAAACAAGCATTCTTCCTTAAAATGGTGTATTATATGCATGTATGTACATACAAATATATGTAGGTATATCATGAAAACCTTTACTGTGTGTTTTTGGAATCTATAATAATTATTTCTGACCTTGTTTTTACAGCACTCGACATAGAACTTAAATTGATTTTCATATATTTACGTACCTATGTATGTCTTTGATAAGGTGTGATGAAAATATATTCCCACTAGGGTGAAAATAAATTCAAATTTTTCTGTTATAACTCAAAAGCCTTCCAAAAAATGTTTCCGAATGGATAGTTACATTTTAAATTTACCTAAAAGAAATATACAGAATTTAGTTGGAGTAATAAATTTTACAGCATATTAATTTGTATCATTATTTAAATCTTCGAACATTACGGATTCGTTGAATTTTTTTATTTTTTCTGTCACAAAATTTAAGGAGTTATAAATCTCTTTCCAGTTTACTTGCACTAATTTGTGTAATTCCACCTATGTACATTATTTTTGGAAAATATTGACATTGATTATTCAATGTAATTAATGGAAGAAATTTTACATGCTCCAACGGGTGTTCACACTCATCAAATTTTTCATCTAATGAACCTAGTTTTGATGAATGTTAACGCAAATTTACTTGGATTGGCTGGTTTGTCAAGTTGTTCGTCAAGTCGATTTGATTGAAAATTTAATAAGTGTGATACACCTATTCGTAAAGTGAAAACATTTAAAAATATTGTATCTACATACATATGTACATATGTATCTCATAGCATTTACAAGTAAAATAACTGTAGGTATGTTCAAACCGAGCCTGCAGTAGCAATACAATTAGCCTAGAAACTTAATCTAAGTTGATTGGAGTCAATGTGGTAATATGTCAAGTTGAAGGTACTTGTATGAAAAATAATCTACCATGCCGAATTTATTTCCTAGGCTCATGAGCTATTCTTACGCGGAACTGAACACGGAACTTCCGAGTAATGACTGCAAGGTATTAAACTAAACAAATCGAAAACGCTTCTATCTAAAAGACTTACAATGAGCATTGTGCATTGTGAACATTGTGAACATGATGGGGTGGAAACTACTGTTAATACCTATAGAAACAAAGACTACCTATATAAAAGTAAAGGTTTTGCCTGACAAACTGGCATATTGCGCAACGAAATATATCCAGATTAGTTCTTTTCCATTCGAAGAACGAATGTACAAAAAAATGAATCTGGTTATCAGTTCTGGCTTTTGTTAATGTTTTATTTTATTTTTTTATCGTTCTCTTTTTCTTGTTTTTGTCTTCTCTATTGATATGATAGGTATACCAAGATAAAATTTCAACATTTCAGTATGATATGTTTACAGTTAAATTCTACTTTACGTAGGGGTCAAGGTCTCTGTGAGGAAACCAGAGGAACTGATTGGGCTCTGGTGCACCAGTCTCCTAAGACCGGTTAATACGTGGTGAAGAACCACATCCTTCAAGAGGTGTTGACTGACCCTGCTGTTGACTTAATATGCCGAATCTAGAGGGGACCTCTAGTTTCAATCAAATTCCCAATTGAATTGGGCACCAACAAACTTCATAAAACCGATTCTATGTAGTACAATAATGACGGAGGAGGAGGAAAGGCATTACCGTCGACAATCAGAGTTGTTTCGGCTGAGAGAAACGACAGAACGATTGATATCAAACTCGTGAAATTTTTTCTTCGTGGTGATTTTCGCTCTGTGGCCAGCTCATCCAAATTCTCCTTTTCGTCAACGTCCATCCGCAGCAAAATAGCCAAATTCAAATTGACTATTAGAAGGCGAGGGTAAAAAACATTCTCTAGATAAGAAAGAGCAGAGGAGACTTATATATATATATTTTAGAGAGAGATATTGAAACAGACCACAGTGTTGTTTTCATCCTTCTTCCAAGATCCATCTTAGTCTGAGAGTCTCTATGGATTTCTCTACAGTTCCTCTCTGGCTTTGATTCCTCGTGTCAACGCTAGCATCTGTTTAACAAAAATCTGGTTCATTCTCTGGGTATCTACCCAGTGGTTCCCCAGGACCTCCATTCTTTTGCTAGCTAGCGCCGGACATTAACACGATATATGCGCTGACGTCTCGACTTCCTCCAGGCATAGTTCACAGGTGTCATCCTCCAGAAGTCCCAACTTCTTTAGGTGAAATTTCACTGACCTGTAGATAACGCTACCACCCATTTTAATGTTCTTCTCCCTAAGCTTAGAACGTCTCTATGAGTGGTGCCAATCGGTATTTTAATAGTCATTTTCGCCTGCCTGTAACCACCAGGTTGACCACCTTCTCTGGTGCTCCGTCGCTGCCCAGTTGCTAATTAGGCGTTCTACCATCCCTCTGCCAATTGCAGCGAATGTTTCCAGACCAGAGAACTCCAAGGTTGACCCTTGCTTTGCTATAGAGTCCGCCTTTTCGTTGCCCTCAGTTCCTACTTGCCCTTTCAACCAGAGCAGCGTCATCTCATTTCGAGATGAGCACTCATTGAGTTTAAGAACACATTTCAATGCCAGTGATGTATTGATATCTGTTTCCTCCATGCGTCTAATCACTTATTGATTGTCCAGTGCTATGGTACCGTTTCTACCCTCAGCCTCACCCTCTTTCAGGTGATCCAACGCATGCAACAGACAAATCATCTCGGCCTGATAGACTGAAGTATATTTCCACAGACTACTATGACAGCTAGTTCCAGTTCTTCTGAGAAAAAGAAGAACCTGCCCCGCTCTGCCATTCATCGTGGATCCATCTGTAAAGATGATTATATCACCAATCTTCTTTTCCGAAAGTGTTCCGATAAGAGTTTTGTGATACTTTTCGGCAACACGCATTCGCTTTATTTCATCCATGCATATTCAACTCCTTAATCTCGTTTTTCACGAGATGTAGGATTTTTCTACGACCATAGATAGTACCACGCCAGTGCCAGTTGGCATATCTTTTAAAATCTTGCGCAATTATGAACTCGATTTGACTCCCTATTACGTCAGTTGAATGTGTAATTCAACTGAACTGAACTAAATGCAAAATTTTTATACTTTTTTCCCACACAAATTTTTAATTTTTTGTATTATTATTTATAATATTATTAAAAACAGTAGCTAATAATTCAATTTTTTTATACCCTATCCTAAGGGTATATTAAGTTTGACACATAGTTTGTAACATAGAGAAATAATCGAGATAGACCCTATAAAGTATATATATTCGAGATCAGCATCAATAGCGAAATCGATTGAGCGATGACCGTCCGTCCGTCCGTCCGTCCGTCCGTATGTCACCGCTTTTTGGGCCTTAAATTTTGAGCTAGGACGATGAAATTTCATATCTCGGCTTCTGAGGAAAAGATACAGTACAAGTGTAAAAATTTTTGAAATCCGCCCACTGCCACTTCATTAAATTATATGAAACCGAAAAATTTTGTTAAGACCAAATATTTAGGCATTCAGATTCCCTACAATCCACCCATACAAAATTTTTGGCCACGCCTACTTTTTGGGGGCGTTTTCATCATAAAACCGATTTTTGAGCCTAAAATTTTTAACTAGGACGCTGAAATTTCATATCTGGGCTTCTGACGAAAAGATACAGTAGAAGTGTAAATTTTTTTTAAATCCGCCCAATG
Source organism: Xylota sylvarum (assembly GCA_905220385.1). Taxonomy (NCBI): domain Eukaryota; kingdom Metazoa; phylum Arthropoda; class Insecta; order Diptera; family Syrphidae; genus Xylota; species Xylota sylvarum. The sequence continues at coordinate 60,613,864 of LR999957.1, read as the reverse complement.
CCACGCCTACTTTTTTATAACTTCACTAAATTATATGAAACCGAAAAATTTTGTTAGGACCAAATATTTGGGTATTTAGATTCCCTACAATTCACCCATAGAACCGTTTGGCCACGCCCACTTTTTGGGGGCGTTTTCATCAAAAAACCGATTTTGATAAAATTTTACATGTAACATCCTCAAACGTTTGAGGTTATAGCCATATTTGAGTACAAAATGCAATTTGGCCACGCCCTCTTTATAGAGAGGAGGATAGGGTATCAGACGATCCGATCCAGACGGATTGTAGCTTTTCTGTATGCTTTCTACTAAATAAGAACGTAAAAAGTACTTACGACAATAAATGAATTTCAATGGTGCAACAACACCTTTTGTTTTCGAATTATTTACAAAAATTGTAAATATTCATTGAAAACAATTTTTAATTCTTTAGATATGTGTTTTTATACCCTATCCTAAGGGTATATTAAGTTTGACACATAGTTTGTAACATAGAGAAATAATCGAGATAGACCCTATAAAATGTATAGCGAATAGCGAAATCGATTGAGCGATGACCGTCCGTCCGTCCGTCCGTCCGTCCGTATGTCACCGCTTTTTGGGCCTTAAATTTTGAGCTAGGACGATGAAATTTCATATCTGGGCTTCTGAGGAAAAGATACAGTACAAGTGTAAACATTTTTTAAATCCGCCCACTGCCACTTCACTAAATTATATGAAACCGAAAAATTTTGTTAAGACCAAATATTTAGGCATTCAGATTCCCTACAATCCACCCGTACAAAATTTTTGGCCACGCCCACTTTTTGGGGGCGTTTTCATCACAAAACCGAGTTTTGGGCCTTAAATTTTTAACTAGGACGCTGAAATTTCATATCTTGGCTTCCAAGAAAAAGATACAGTACAAGTGTAAAATTTTTTTACATCCGCCCACTGCCACGCCTACTTTTTTATAACTTCACTAAATTATATGAAACCGAAAAATTTTGTTAGGACCAAATATTTGGGTATTTAGATTCCCTACAATTCACCCATAGAACCGTTTGGCCACGCCCACTTTTTGGGGGCGTTATCATCAAAAAACCTATTTTGATAAAATTTTACATGTAACATCCTCAAACGTTCGACATTATAGCTATATTTGAGTACAAAATGCAATTTGGCCACGCCCACTTTATAGAGAGGAGGATAGGATATCAGACGATCCGTTCCAGACGGATTGTAGCTTTTCTGTATGTTTTGGATACAATTTCGCAAACAGCATCTGCACACGTTCAAAACTCATTGTAATTGAATTTAATAATTCAGTATGCTGCCCATAATTTTTATTAATATAAGTAAGTTTTTCTCCGTATTCAGGAAAGTATCATATTCAACAAAAAATCGAACGTAAAATCAGAAAATGAAGTTTCAATAATGCCACATGTTACTCAAGTTTTGCGTTCAGGATTCTAAACCAAATCTATTAAACCTTAGGCCTATTAAACTTAAAAAGCATACATATATCAGTGCTTAGCTTGTAAAACCCATCTGACAAAATATTCCAATATTAAGATAGGGAATAGCGCCTTTCATGCCCTTACACCCATCGGAACGGGCTAAATGCCATCTTTGCTCTTAAGAGATTATATTGAACACTTGCATTGTATATGAAACTTTAAATCTAAACAGGCAATCAAATACTTAGGGGTAATAATAGATAATGAGCTAAACTTTAAGTCACACGTAGAGTGTCTAGGAAACAGGTCGTCGATGGTACAAACAACGTTAGCGAGGATACTGCCAAACACGTCAGTAGACCTAGATATAGTTGTAGAATCCTATTGTCCAGAGTTGGAAGGTAAGCACTACTATACGGATGGCCAGGGTGGGCTGATGATATGCCAACAAAAAAATCAAGACCAGATGAAACGGGTATACATCAGAAAACTCTTGAATCGACAGCATGGAGAAGTTAGTAAAGCAGAAAATGGCAAAATGGCAAAACCGATGGGACGACGCCACAACAGGAAGATGGACACACACAACATAGAAACTTGGGCGAAAAGAAAAGTAGGAGAGGTGAAGTATAATATCACCCAGTTTCTAACCGGTCATGGATACAGAAAGTATCTGCGCACATTCGGGCACCACAGCTCGCCACTTTGTCCGTACACGTGATATTCCACTGTCCGTTCTTTACGCCAAGATGTACAAACTTTGCGGACCCCAGACAGCTCATGGGAGATATGATTTAGTCGGAAAAGAGCTGGCACTAAGTGAATGCATATGTGACCAGCATCCAGGTCGAACTCAGGAGAATCAAGCGCTTGATAATAGGAAACGGCGAAGAAAAGAGTAAAGCCTAAAAGTCTAACCAGCCCGACGAAGTAATACTTCACGGTAGTCCCGTGGGGAGAGTGGTAGAAGATTCTAAGGTGTGGATTAGTACGTAGGCTCATTCCTGGCATCGGAATACTTTCGGCTTGCGAATGGTGCATGCTATTAGCCTAGTAGGCTTCTAGTATCTTTAGAAGATTACCACATCCATCCAATTGGGCAGAAAAAAAGATGCACCATTGTTGATTGGACACAGAATATTTGGACACCACTTTTCGATAATTTGGTTGAGTTCATAATTGTAAAAATACCGCAGCTTTTGCAAATTTTGTTTTTATGCACAGATGCGAGGATAGTGAAAACGTAAGTCGGAATTTTAAATCTATAGATATAAAACAAATTTATGAAGAAAACTCATTTTCTCATATGCCCCTATTATGGTATACAATTTTAGTTTTAGTTTGGTTGTAAATACAGAATTAGTATTATCGAGACAACCAGTTGTCTTTCATCTGTCAATCCAAGACAACTAAAAATGTTTGATTGGGCGCATTTCATATTCTAGGCACTAGGTAGTCAAACGTTTCTGATTGGTCGAGATATTCAGATTTGACTGTAAAGTAAGGCATTTTTATACCCTATCCTAAGGGTATATTAATTTTGACACATAGTTTGTAACATAGAGAAATAATCGAGATAGACCCTATAAAGTATATATATTCGTGATCAGCATCAATAGCGAAATCGATTGAGCGATGACCGTCCGTCCGTCCGTCCGTCCGTCCGTCCGTATGTCGCCGCTTTTTGGGCCTTAAATTTTGAGCTAGGACGATGAAATTTCATATCTGGGCTTCTGAGAAAAAGATACAGTACAAGTGTAAAAATTTTTGAAATCCGCCCACTGCCACGCCCACTTTTTCATAACTTCACTAAATTATATGAAACCGAAAAATTTTGTTAAGACCAAATATTTAGGCATTTAGATTCCCTACAATCCACCCATACAAAAGTTTTGGCCACGCCCACTTTTTGGGGGCGTTTTCATTACAAAACCGATTTTTGGGCCTTAAATTTTTAACTAGGACACTGAAATTTCATATCTGGGCTTCCGACGAAAAGGTACAGTAGAAATGTAAAATTTTTTTACATCCGCCTACTGCCACGCCTACTTTTTTATAACTTCACTAAATTATATGAAAACGAAAAATTTTGTTAAGACCAAATATTTGGGTATTTAGATTCCATACAATTCACCCATAGAAGAGTTTTGGCCACACCCACTTTTTGGGGGCGTTATCATCAAAAAACCTATTTTGATAAAATTTTACGTGTAACATCCTCAAACGTTCGACATTATAGCTATATTTGAGTACAAAATGCAATTTGGCCACGCCCACTTTACAGAGAGGAGGATAGGGTATCAGACGATCCGTTCCAGACGGATTGTAGCTTTTCTGTATGTTTTTATATGAATATTAGATATAAATTTGATACAATATTTCTAATGAAATGATTACAATATGAAAGTGACTTAATGTATATATTTATCCTTCTTTGAGAGAGTTGACAAAGTTAAGGGTCTCTTGGTGAGAAGTGTATTGCCTCTAAAGTGAGCACAGACAGTCCCCAATACGTAATAAAGGCATTGATTTTTATACTCTATCCTAAGGGTATATTAAGTTTGACACATAGTTTGTAACATAGAGAAATAATCGAGATAGAATCTATAAAGTATATATATTCGTGATCAGCATCAATAGCGAAATCGATTGAGCGATGACCGTCCGTCCGTCCGTCCGTCCGTCCGTCCGTATGTCACCGCTTTTTGGGCCTTAAATTTTGAGCTAGGACGATGAAATTTCATATCTGTTCTTCTGAGAAAAAGATACAGTACAAGTGTAAAAATTTTTGAAATCCGCCCACTGCCTCGTCCACTTTTTCATAACTTCACTAAATTATATGAAACCGAAAAATTTTGTTAAGACCAAATATTTAGGCATTCAGATTCCCTACAATCCACCAATATAAAAGTTTTGGCCACGCCCACTTTTTGGGGGCGTTTTCATTCCAAAACCGATTTTTGGGCCTTACATTTTTAGCTAGGACGCTGAAATTTCATATCTGGGCTTCCGACGAAAAGGTACAGTAGAAATGTAAAATTTTTTTACATCCGCCCATTGCCACGCCTACTTTTTTATAACTTCACTAAATTATATGAAACCGAAAAATTTTGTTAAGACCAAATATTTAGGTATACAGATTCCCTACAATTCACCCATAGAACAGTTTTGGTCACGCCCACTTTTTGGGGGCGTTTTCATCAAAAAACCGATTTTGATAAAATTTTACATGTAACATCCTCAAACGTTCGACATTATAGCTATATTTGAGTACAAAATGCAATTTGGCCACGCCCACTTTATAGAGTGGAGGATAGGGTATCATATGATCCGTTCCAGATGGATTGTAGCTTTTCTGTATGTTTAATATTCTAAATGTTATTTTATATGTTTATGTACGTAGGTTCAATTTAGTACTAAAGCCTTTCAAATAGTCTTGGCAGTCATTATCATTCTATCTGTAATGTAACTGTATACTATGTCATCCAATATATAACTCTTTATTTTATTATTTATATTCGATGAAATTATCTGCAGATCTCCGATAGGAAGCATAGTTATTTGATGTGCAGATGATGTGACCTTTATACACGTAGCTTACACCGAAATTAATAAACAGACTATTTCAGCATCGTCAAGGTTTGCGTACGGGGAAAGTGATTTCCTAGGGCCTTCGAAACAAATACTGTGTTACATGTGGACTGTATAAAAGCGCAGATCACATACATATGTAACAGAAGCTACAGCGGACCTTTAACTTAAATGGAATATGATTGTGTCGAAGAAAATTCACTTTGGTACCTGACAACGCTGGAAATAGCAGCTCTTACCAAAAAATAGTTAAAAACATTCAGAAAAGCTACAATCCGTCTGGAACGGATCGTATGATTCCCTATCCTCCTCTCTATAAAATGGGCTTGGCCAAATTGCATTTTGTACTCAAATATAGCTATAATGTCGAACGTTTGAGGATGTTACATGTAAAAATTTTATCAAAATAGGTTTTTTGATGATAACGCCCCCAAAAAGTGGGCGTGGCCAAAACTTTTGTATGGGTGGATTGTAGGGAATCTGAATGCCTAAATATTTGGTCTTAACAAAATTTTTCGGTTTCATATAATTTAGTGAAGTTATAAAAAAGTAGGCGTGGCAGTGGGCGGATGTAAAAAAATTTTACACTAGTATTGTAACTTTTTCTCGGAAGCCCAGATATGAAATTTCAGCGTCCTAGTTAAAAATTTAAGGCCCAAAAATCGGTTTTGTGATGAAAACGCCCCCAAAAAGTGGGCGTGGCCAAAACTTTTGTATGAGTGGATTGTAGGGAATCTGAATGCCTAAATATTTGCTCTTAACAAAATTTTTCGGTTTCATATAATTTAGTGAAGTTATAAAAAAGTAGGCGTGGCAGTGGGCGGATTTAAAAATTTTTTACACTTGTACTGTATCTTTTTCTCAGAAGCCCAGATATGAAATTTCATCGTCCTAGCTCAAAATTTAAGGCCCAAAAAGCGGTGACATACGGACGGACGGACGGACGGACGGACGGACGGTCATCGCTCAATCGATTTCGCTATTGATGCTGATCACGAATATATATACTTTATAGGGTCTATCTCGATTATTTCTCTATGTTACAAACTATGTGTCAAACTTAATATACCCTTAGGATAGGGTATAAACATACAGAAAAGCTACAATCCGTCTGGAACGGATCGTATGATACCCTATCCTCCTCTCTATAAAGTGGGCGTGGCCAAATTGCATTTTGTACTCAAATATAGCTATAATGTCGAACGTTTGAGGATGTTACATGTAAAATTTTATCAAAATATAGTTTTTGATGATAACGCCCCCAAAAAGTGGGCGTGGCCAAAACTCTTCTATGGGTGAATTGTAGGGAATCTAAATACCCAAATATTTGGTCTTAACAAAATTTTTCGGTTTCATATAATTTAGTGAAGTTATAAAAAAGTAGGCGTGGCAGTGGGCGGATGTAGAAAAATTTTACACTTGTACTGTATCTTTTTCTTGGAAGCCCAGATATGAAATTTCAGCGTCCTAGTTAAAAATTTAAGGCCCAAAAATCGGTTTTGTGATGAAAACGCCCCCAAAAAGTGGGCGTGGCCAAAACTTTTGTATGGGTGGAGTGTAGGGAATCTGAATGCCTAAATATTTGGTCTTAACAAAATTTTTCGGTTTCATATAATTTAGTGAAGTTATGAAAAAGTGGGCGTGGCAGTGGGCGGATTTTAAAAATTTTTACACTTGTACTGTATCTTTTTCTCAGAAGCCCAGATATGAAATTTCATCGTCCTAGCTCAAAATTTAAGGCCCAAAAAGCGGTGACATACGGACGGACGGACGGACGGACGGACGGTCATCGCTCAATCGATTTCGCTATTGATGCTGATCACGAATATATATACTTTATAGGGTCTATCTCGATTATTTCTCTATGTTACAAACTATGTGTCAAACTTAATATACCCTTAGGATAGGGTATAAAAATGACATGGTTGACAATATAAAAGAAAATCAGTCAAATCGCCAAATTATAGAAAGACAGGCTATAGGACAGTCAAACAACATAAAGTGGGTGGAAATTCGCAAAAATATTTTGACTGCATCTATTTTTGACCTAGTGTGCAAATCTAAAAAGTTTGAGGGGCACGTGAAAAGACTAGCACATCGGACTGAAATTTTATCTTAGGTTTGAAAAATGAGCGTTGGATTGGGCGGTCTAAAAAAAATGTGTATACCTATTCTGCTTTTCATTCCCATAAGGCCAGATATGAAATTTCATCCTCTTAGCTTAAAATTTAACGGACATTGCTCAATCGTCTTCGCTATTGATGCTTTTTATACCCTATCCTAAGGGTATATTAAGTTTGACACATAGTTTGTAACATAGAAAAATAATTGAGATAGACCCTATAAAGTATATATATTCGTGATCAGCATCAATAGCGAAATCGATTGAGTGATGACCGTCCGTCCGTCCGTCCGTATGTCACCGCTTTTTGGGCCTTAAATTTTGAGCTAGGACGATGAAATTTCATATCTGGGCTTCTGAGGAAAAAATACAGTACAAGTGTAAAAATTTTTGAAATCCGCCCACTGCCACGCCCACTTTTTCATAACTTCACTAAATTATATGAAACCGAAAAATTTTGTTAAGACCAAATATTTAGGTATTCAGATTCCCTACAATCCACCCATACAAAAGTTTTGGCCACGCTCACTTTTTGAGGGCGTTTTCATCACAAAACCGATTTTTGGGGCTTAAATTTTTAACTAGGACGCTGAAATTTCATATCTCGGCTTCCAAGAAAAAGATACAGTACAAGCGTAAATTTTTTTTACATCCGCCCATTGCCACGCCTACTTTTTTATAACTTCACTAAATTATATGAAACCGAAAAATTTTGTTAAGACCAAATATTTAGGTATACAGATTCCCTAGAATTCACCCATAGAACAGTTTTGGTCACGCCCACTTTTTGGGGGCGTTTTCATCAAAAAACCGATTTTGATAAAATTTTACATGTAACATCCTCAAACGTTCGACATTATAGCTATATTTGAGTACAAAATGCAATTTGGCCACGCCCACTTTATAGAGAGGTGGATAGGGTATCATACGATCCGTTCCAGACGGATTGTAGCTTTTCTGTATGTTTTTAGAAAACTTCGCTCAAGTAGCAGCACCCTTGAACAAGTTAACAATTGCTTGTGGCAAGCAGTAGCAGAAAGCTTTTGATGAGTTTAAGGCAAAATCATAAAAGTCTCGAGGCTGGTACTCGGACCGACTTACCGATAACCCTAGCTACAGATGCATTATCATTTGGAATTGGCGAGGAGGTATTGCTGGTGGCATTTCCACCGCATTTACGAGGACCTTTAGCAAAAGGTGGAGAACTGTGACACTTGTCAGCTGAATGCAAGTCGAGCCACAAAGGAATACTCAAACTGACTTGAGTTAAATGATGCACGGAACAGGATCCATGTAGATTATGAGAGTTCTTTTCAAAAAACCATGTGGTCGATTCTTACTCAAAGTTCCCATACGTGGTGAGTCTTTAACTACATCTTCCGCAACGATTCAAGTATTGAGGGCCATCTTTCAATGGAAGAACTACCAAAGTCCATTGGAAGTACTGCAGAGCCAGAGCTGCTGGTGTTGGTGAACGTGTGGTTCGGACTTTTAAAACAGTGATTTCCAAGTTGTTAATGGCCACTGACCACAAGGATGATCCAATTCTTTTAACCTATCGTTCGTTTGGGAAATCACCGGGAGAGAAGTTTCACGACAGCACATATCGTGCTATTATTCCAGCATTGGATCCGGTTTACTCGAAACCAAGTGATAAGTACCGAAGAGGGAATAAGTGGGCAAAAAGAGTTATATAAAATGCATCTGGTCAAATTATCAGCATCGTTTTGCCCTAGAGAGCTTTTATATCGAAGGGAAGAAGAAATGAAGACTGGTGCTAGGGTTAAAAATTCTGACCAAGGTAAATTGTTTCCAAAAAATACAAATATCTGGCACCACCTTTCATATTGTGAGTGTTATATTCTTTACACGAATAGTAGGGACCTACTGTTTAATGCCGTTTCCGAGGCGCAATGTTTTATTTGAGAAACTTTTCATGACAGTTATACTCTCGGATGTTTATCAGACGCTCGTGAGAGGTGGAGCCGTGAAAGACATTTTTTAGGTGTTATCTGGGAATTGAACCTCGAACCCCTAGTTCCGTAGTCCAACGCATTAATCCCTTGAACTCCTCTATTGATAGGGGAGTTTCTGGCACTTGGAACTATACAAGAGCAACAAGATTCTCTAAATAGCTCATTAGTGGTGGAGAGGAGAAATAGAAATTTTCATTCTAATCTCAAAATTAAGGGTACCCTACTTAACGCCGTTCACTGAAACCTAATTTGCTTGAAAACAGATCTAATGACCGTGAGAACAATACATAGTAACAGCTGAGTCGGCGTATTGTATTCCTTAGTTCTGAACAGGTAGCTTAATTTCATATACCCTGATTTTGCATTTGTAGGTATACCTACATATATAATATATATGTATGTAGGTATACCTACTATTTACAAAAAGTATTTGATCTCATAGTTATAATTATACCAAGAGAAATATCGCGTTGAATACAAAATGTAAAGGTTTTTAAGTTTGAGTAAGATTAGTAATATGCTATGTAGCACAAGTGTGGGGTATTATCCAGTATAAAGAGGTTGAAAAGCAACAGAGCTATTTCATTAAAAACATTACCGGAAAATGCGCCTAACTACATATATCCTATATATACCGCCTTCCCTATATCGCCGCCAGGCACCTTATAGGTTGGAAAGAGCAGTTTTTCTCTAAATGAACTAGGTTCATTTTACCGAAAGACAACACAGCCTTATGGGAAAAATACCTAGAAGATCAATTGTCAAAAATTTAACTATCCACCCGTTCCACATTTGAAATGAGAGCCCACCAAAGCCTAACTAGGTATTCCTACTACGATATGAGTGAGGCGACAAAAGCAGGGAAGATTTGCCTCATATAACCAACTGGAATGCGGAGGCAGAATGCTCCTTGTGTAATGAAATTGTTATCGAAGACATACACCATTTTATGCTAAATTATACAATATTGAAGATAATAAGAAGAAGACATTAACACGGCAAAATTGGAGCATTATACAGTTGGTGTAGAAAGTTTGCGTATATTACATCTTCTTTTAAAAAAATATGTAAAACACTCATATTATAAATAAACATACAGAAAAGCTACAATCCGTCTGGAACGGATCGTCTGATACCCTATCCTCCTCTCTATAAAGTGGGCGCCGCCAAATTGCATTTTGTACTCAAATATGGCTATAACCTCGAACGTTTGAGGATGTTACATGTAAAATTTTATCAAAATCGGTTTTTTGATGAAAACGCCCCCAAAAAGTGGGCGTGGCCAAAACTCTTCTACGGGCGAATTGTAGGCAATCTAAATACCTAAATATTTGGACTTAACAAAATTTTTCGGTTTCATATAATTTAGTGAAGTTATAAAAAAGTAGGCGTGGCAGTGGGCGGATTTAAAAAAAAATGTACACTTCTACTGTATCTTTTCGTCAGAAGCCCAGATATAAAATTTCAGCGTCCTAGTTAAACATTTTAGGCTCAAAAATCGGTTTTATGATGAAAACGCCCCCAAAAAGTGGGCGTGGCCAAAAATTTTGTATGGGTGGATTGTAGGGAATCTGAATGCCTAAATATTTGGTCTTAACAAAATTTTTCGGTTTCATATAATTTAGTGAAGTTATGAAAAAGTGGGCGTGGCAGTGGGCGGATTTCAAAATTTTTTACACTTGTACTGTATCTTTTCCTCAGAAGCCCAGATATGAAATTTCATCGTCCTAGCTCAAAATTTAAGGCCCAAAAAGCGGTGACATACGGACGGACGGACGGTCATCGCTCAATCGATTTCGCTATTGATGCTGATCACGAATATATATACTTTATAGGGTCTATCTCGATTATTTCTCTATGTTACAAACTATGTGTCAAACTTAATATACCCTTAGGATAGGGTATAAAAATGACATGGTTGACAATATAAAAGAAAATCAGTCAAATCGCCAAATTATAGAAAGACAGGCTATAGGACAGTCAAACAACATAAAGTGGGTGGAAATTCGCAAAAATATTTTGACTGCATCTATTTTTGACCTAGTGTGCAAATCTAAAAAGTTTGAGGGGCACGTGAAAAGACTAGCACATCGGACTGAAATTTTATCTTAGGTTTGAAAAATGAGCGTTGGATTGGGCGGTCTAAAAAAAATGTGTATACCTATTCTGCTTTTCATTCCCATAAGGCCAGATATGAAATTTCATCCTCTTAGCTTAAAATTTAACGGACATTGCTCAATCGTCTTCGCTATTGATGCTTTTTATACCCTATCCTAAGGGTATATTAAGTTTGACACATAGTTTGTAACATAGAAAAATAATTGAGATAGACCCTATAAAGTATATATATTCGTGATCAGCATCAATAGCGAAATCGATTGAGTGATGACCGTCCGTCCGTCCGTCCGTATGTCACCGCTTTTTGGGCCTTAAATTTTGAGCTAGGACGATGAAATTTCATATCTGGGCTTCTGAGGAAAAAATACAGTACAAGTGTAAAAATTTTTGAAATCCGCCCACTGCCACGCCCACTTTTTCATAACTTCACTAAATTATATGAAACCGAAAAATTTTGTTAAGACCAAATATTTAGGTATTCAGATTCCCTACAATCCACCCATACAAAAGTTTTGGCCACGCTCACTTTTTGGGGGCGTTTTCATCACAAAACCGATTTTTGGGGCTTAAATTTTTAACTAGGACGCTGAAATTTCATATCTCGGCTTCCAAGAAAAAGATACAGTACAAGCGTAAATTTTTTTTACATCCGCCCATTGCCACGCCTACTTTTTTATAACTTCACTAAATTATATGAAACCGAAAAATTTTGTTAAGACCAAATATTTAGGTATACAGATTCCCTAGAATTCACCCATAGAACAGTTTTGGTCACGCCCACTTTTTGGGGGCGTTTTCATCAAAAAACCGATTTTGATAAAATTTTACATGTAACATCCTCAAACGTTCGACATTATAGCTATATTTGAGTACAAAATGCAATTTGGCCACGCCCACTTTATAGAGAGGTGGATAGGGTATCATACGATCCGTTCCAGACGGATTGTAGCTTTTCTGTATGTTTTTAGAAAACTTCGCTCAAGTAGCAGCACCCTTGAACAAGTTAACAATTGCTTGTGGCAAGCAGTAGCAGAAAGCTTTTGATGAGTTTAAGGCAAAATCATAAAAGTCTCGAGGCTGGTACTCGGACCGACTTACCGATAACCCTAGCTACAGATGCATTATCATTTGGAATTGGCGAGGAGGTATTGCTGGTGGCATTTCCACCGCATTTACGAGGACCTTTAGCAAAAGGTGGAGAACTGTGACACTTGTCAGCTGAATGCAAGTCGAGCCACAAAGGAATACTCAAACTGACTTGAGTTAAATGATGCACGGAACAGGATCCATGTAGATTATGAGAGTTCTTTTCAAAAAACCATGTGGTCGATTCTTACTCAAAGTTCCCATACGTGGTGAGTCTTTAACTACATCTTCCGCAACGATTCAAGTATTCAGGGCCATCTTTCAATGGAAGAACTACCAAAGTCCATTGGAAGTACTGCAGAGCCAGAGCTGCTGGTGTTGGTGAACGTGTGGTTCGGACTTTTAAAACAGTGATTTCCAAGTTGTTAATGGCCACTGACCACAAGGATGATCCAATTCTTTTAACCTATCGTTCGTTTGGGAAATCACCGGGAGAGAAGTTTCACGACAGCACATATCGTGCTATTATTCCAGCATTGGATCCGGTTTACTCGAAACCAAGTGATAAGTACCGAAGAGGGAATAAGTGGGCAAAAAGAGTTATATAAAATGCATCTGGTCAAATTATCAGCATCGTTTTGCCCTAGAGAGCTTTTATATCGAAGGGAAGAAGAAATGAAGACTGGTGCTAGGGTTAAAAATTCTGACCAAGGTAAATTGTTTCCAAAAAATACAAATATCTGGCACCACCTTTCATATTGTGAGTGTTATATTCTTTACACGAATAGTAGGGACCTACTGTTTAATGCCGTTTCCGAGGCGCAATGTTTTATTTGAGAAACTTTTCATGACAGTTATACTCTCGGATGTTTATCAGACGCTCGTGAGAGGTGGAGCCGTGAAAGACATTTTTTAGGTGTTATCTGGGAATTGAACCTCGAACCCCTAGTTCCGTAGTCCAACGCATTAATCCCTTGAACTCCTCTATTGATAGGGGAGTTTCTGGCACTTGGAACTATACAAGAGCAACAAGATTCTCTAAATAGCTCATTAGTGGTGGAGAGGAGAAATAGAAATTTTCATTCTAATCTCAAAATTAAGGGTACCCTACTTAACGCCGTTCACTGAAACCTAATTTGCTTGAAAACAGATCTAATGACCGTGAGAACAATACATAGTAACAGCTGAGTCGGCGTATTGTATTCCTTAGTTCTGAACAGGTAGCTTAATTTCATATACCCTGATTTTGCATTTGTAGGTATACCTACATATATAATATATATGTATGTAGGTATACCTACTATTTACAAAAAGTATTTGATCTCATAGTTATAATTATACCAAGAGAAATATCGCGTTGAATACAAAATGTAAAGGTTTTTAAGTTTGAGTAAGATTAGTAATATGCTATGTAGCACAAGTGTGGGGTATTATCCAGTATAAAGAGGTTGAAAAGCAACAGAGCTATTTCATTAAAAACATTACCGGAAAATGCGCCTAACTACATATATCCTATATATACCGCCTTCCCTATATCGCCGCCAGGCACCTTATAGGTTGGAAAGAGCAGTTTTTCTCTAAATGAACTAGGTTCATTTTACCGAAAGACAACACAGCCTTATGGGAAAAATACCTAGAAGATCAATTGTCAAAAATTTAACTATCCACCCGTTCCACATTTGAAATGAGAGCCCACCAAAGCCTAACTAGGTATTCCTACTACGATATGAGTGAGGCGACAAAAGCAGGGAAGATTTGCCTCATATAACCAACTGGAATGCGGAGGCAGAATGCTCCTTGTGTAATGAAATTGTTATCGAAGACATACACCATTTTATGCTAAATTATACAATATTGAAGATAATAAGAAGAAGACATTAACACGGCAAAATTGGAGCATTATACAGTTGGTGTAGAAAGTTTGCGTATATTACATCTTCTTTTAAAAAAATATGTAAAACACTCATATTATAAATAAACATACAGAAAAGCTACAATCCGTCTGGAACGGATCGTCTGATACCCTATCCTCCTCTCTATAAAGTGGGCGCCGCCAAATTGCATTTTGTACTCAAATATGGCTATAACCTCGAACGTTTGAGGATGTTACATGTAAAATTTTATCAAAATCGGTTTTTTGATGAAAACGCCCCCAAAAAGTGGGCGTGGCCAAAACTCTTCTACGGGCGAATTGTAGGCAATCTAAATACCTAAATATTTGGACTTAACAAAATTTTTCGGTTTCATATAATTTAGTGAAGTTATAAAAAAGTAGGCGTGGCAGTGGGCGGATTTAAAAAAAAATGTACACTTCTACTGTATCTTTTCGTCAGAAGCCCAGATATAAAATTTCAGCGTCCTAGTTAAACATTTTAGGCTCAAAAATCGGTTTTATGATGAAAACGCCCCCAAAAAGTGGGCGTGGCCAAAAATTTTGTATGGGTGGATTGTAGGGAATCTGAATGCCTAAATATTTGGTCTTAACAAAATTTTTCGGTTTCATATAATTTAGTGAAGTTATGAAAAAGTGGGCGTGGCAGTGGGCGGATTTCAAAATTTTTTACACTTGTACTGTATCTTTTCCTCAGAAGCCCAGATATGAAATTTCATCGTCCTAGCTCAAAATTTAAGGCCCAAAAAGCGGTGACATACGGACGGACGGACGGTCATCGCTCAATCGATTTCGCTATTGATGCTGATCACGAATATATATACTTTATAGGGTCTATCTCGATTATTTCTCTATGTTACAAACTATGTGTCAAACTTAATATACCCTTAGGATAGGGTATAATTAAGATATCTTGCATTGCCATGAAATCCACTGGCGCCATTTATCCGAATACACCACTGAAATTCAAGCACAAAAACTCTGCCTACAGAATGTTTCTCGTTACTTTTTATCAGTTTTTCGTTGTTTATACCCCATCCTAAGGGTATATTAAATTTGACACATAGTTTGTAACATAGAGAAATAATCGAGATAGACCCTATAAAGTATATATATTCCTGATCAGCATCAATAGCGACATCGATTGAGCGATGACCGTCCGTCCGTCCGTCCGTCCGTATGTCACCGCTTTTTGGGCCTTAAATTTTGAGCTAGGACGATGAAATTTCATATCTGGGCTTCTGAGGAAAAAATACAGTACAAGTGTAAAAATTTTTGAAATCCGCCCACTGCCACGACCACTTTTTCATAACTTCACTAAATTATATGAAACCGAAAAATTTTGTTAAGACCAAATATTTGGGTATTTAGATTCCCTACAATTCACCCATAGAACAGTTTTGGCCACGCCCACTTTTTGGGGGCGTTTTCATCAAAAAACCGATTTTGATAAAATTTTACATGTAACATCCTCAAACGTTCGAGTTTATAGCTATATTTGAGTACGAAATGCAATTTGGCCACGCCCACTTTATAGAGAGGAGGATAGGGTATCAGACGATCCGTTCCAGATGGATTGTAGCTTTTCTGTATGTTTTTTTTTCATATTTGATTACATGTAAGTGATTTTTTTATTTAACACGTTTAGTGCCATATGAGACCAAAGTGGTCTCACAAAAATTTGGATCTCCTCTGCCGCTTGAGACCAGAGTGATCTCACAGTTGGTTCACACGCATTTGTCTACGCAGCATTGTATTGGACTCACAACATGTATTGAAACTCTTACCATCGTTAGGTATACACCCAGCAGACTGTTTGAGTTGCCTTGGTTTGAGGCTGTGAGACCAATGTGTCACCATTCGAAGTTTTGAACTTGCTATAGAAAAAAACAATACTTTCTAAGTATAACATTTATTAGAGCATAAACAAGGAGGTTATTAAAAAAATAATAGATACTGCAAATTACATAGGAATATATTTATTATATTTTTTTGGCCTTATGCATATCAAAAAAACATTCCAAACAAAAAAATTTGTCGCAAGCAGTGCATTTCAAGGTTGTTTGCGGAGTTCTCCTTGATGCAAATGCTCTCCCCGATTCTGCTGTAATTTTCTGGTAACAGACGACGACACATTTTCGTCTATTAGCACGGGTTACATCTTCTAGTCTATGTTCTGGCTGGTTCTCTTCTTGTACACTCTGGTCATCCTCTTCGGTATCTAGCAAACCCTCAACAATCTTTTCCTTGAATTCGGTTATGCTCATTCTGTTATTTGTGATTTCTCTGAATGCGATATGGGCGTTTACAATTGAAATTCCCGTCAACAGCTCAAACGCTAATTTTCGGTACCACTTTACGCTGCGTCGAAGGGCGGTGTTATATGAGTTGATCTGACAAGTCGATATATGCCTTGTATTTATTGTACTCAAGTACGTTTTTGGGCTTTTGTTTTACTTTGCCCCTCTTCTGCATAGTTATCATCTCACCTCCGTACCTTGTGCTGAGCATGAGGACATCTCCCTTGTCCTTCCACTTTTGGACGACGATGCCTTGCTTACATTCCTGAGCAATAGATTCTCCAACTTTTAATTTTTTTTCAATCACTTGTTTTGAATGAATTCTCAAAGTGCCAATTAGATGGGTGTTGCGCTGCAGGAGGGAGCACGCCAGGTTTACGGATGTATAATAGTTGTCAGTGCACAGAGTACGTCCTTTGTCCAAGAGATTCTCCATCATGTCCATAACAACCTTTGATGGTACCATTGTATTGGCATCTTTTGATTTGCCACAGTACACTTGAAAGTCAAACGTGTAACCATCTTTCAGACATAATTTGAACAGTTTAATTCCAAACTTGTGTCTCTTGTTGGAAATATATTGTCGGAAGCTCAATCTCCCCCGAAAGGGAACAAGACTTTTGTCAATGCAAATGTACTCGCTGGGTGTTATTACATTCTGGAACGTCTCCCGTAGCCTGTTCAATTTCCTCAATCTGTCTTCGGTAACTTCTTCCTTATTGCAGAAATGCAATGTTCTTAGCAATCGTTGAAACCGATTTCGGGACATCACTGTTGATATTGCTGTCGAATATAGCTTGTGTTTTCGCCAGTACGATTGAATGCTTGGTAGAGAGCATAAGCATATCACGATACCCAGAAGCTGTTCAATTTCTTTGGCGTTTGTTGATGTCCACTTCAATATCCGTGCTTTTGAACGAGAGGTTTGCTGAAGACATTGTTCAGCATAGCGATTGGTTTCATCCACCAAAACAAAATAAATTATAGTCATTCCTAGTTTATTTAGAAATGTAGTTAGTCACTTTTCGAAAAATACTTACTATGAATTGTATGATTGCATCTGATACAAAAATTTTGTAAAATTCATAGGGGGATTTGCCATAATGTTCATAAAGTTGAACAGTGAAGCCATGCGTTGGTTGACAAAAAGGTATGTCCTTTAGATGCTTCCCGGTTGCTGTTTGCCACTCAAAGTCAATGGTCGGATAGCGCATTTCTTCAGTATTGTTTTCGTTCTCAATATCGCTGTGGACTGCGTTTCCGACTACTTCGTCTATTATTTCATCCACAGTATTAAGAACTTGGATACTGTTTGCAGACTCTGGTGATGCTGGTTCTTGAAGCTGCTCTGTGGACCCTGCTGCTTGGGAAGTTGATGTCACTGAATCAGCTAATTGTTGCCTGACTTTTCTCGCTGGAGGTTCATAATCCGAGTCCGAATCGGAACTTTGGGAGTCCGGTTCGTATTCATCAGATGTGCCATCTCCTTCAAATACATCCGCTCCTTCAATTTCTTCATCTGACATCATTTCTTGGAACATCTTGTTCAAGCGCTTTTTATACCCTATCCTAAGGGTATATTAAGTTTGACACATAGTTTGTAACATAGAGAAATAATCGAGATAGACCCTATAAAGTGTATATATTCGTGATCAGCATCAATAGCGAAATCGATTGAGCGATGACCGTCCGTCCATCCGTCCGTCCGTATGTCACCGCTTTTTGGGCCTTAAATTTTGAGCTAGGACGATGAAATTTCATATCTCGGCTTCTGAGAAAAAGATACAGTACAAGTGTAAACATTTTTGAAATCCGCCCACTGCCACGCCCACTTTTTCATAACTTCACTAAATTATATGAAACCGAAAAATTTTGTTAAGACCAAATATTTAGGCATTTAGATTCCCTACAATCCACCCATACAAAAGTTCTGGCCACGCCCACTTTTTGGGGGCGTTTTCATCACAAAACCGATTTTTGGGCCTTAAATTTTTAACTATAACGCTTAAATTTCATATCTGGGCTTCCAAGAAAAAGATACAGTACAAGTGTAAAATTTTTTTAAATCCGTCCACTGCCACGCCCACTTTTTCATAACTTCACTAAGTTATATGAAACCGAAAAATTTTGTTAAGACCAAATATTTAGGCATTCAGATTCCCTACAATCCACCCATACAAAAGTTTTGGCCACGCCCACCACTTTTTGGGGGCGTTTTCATCACAAACCCGAGTTTTGGGCCTTAAATTATTAACTAGGACGCTGAAATTTCATATCTGGGCTTATGACGAAAAGATACAGTAGAAGTGTACATTTTTTTTACATCCGCCCACTGCCACGCCTACTTTTTTATAACTTCACTAAATTATATGAAACCGAAAAATTTTGTTAAGACCAAATATTTAGGTATACAGATTCCCTACAATTCACCCATAGAACAGTTTTGGTCATGCCCACTTTTTGGGGGCGTTTTCATCCAAAAACCGATTTTCATGAAATTTTACATGTAACATCCTCAAACGTTCGACATTATAGCTATATTTGAGTACAAAATGCAATTTGGCCACGCCCACTTTATAGAGAGGAGGATAGGGTATCATACGATCCGTTCCAGACGGATTGTAGCTTTTCTGTATGTTTATATTGTTTTTTATGAAACTCGATTCGAGTTATTGCACTTAATTCAAATCTGTACTCAGATGTTGTCGCACTTTTTATACCCTATCCTAAGGGTATATTAAGTTTGACACATAGTTTGTAACATAGAGAAATAATCGAGATAGACCCTATAAAGTATATATATTCGTGATCAGCATCAATAGCGAAATCGATTGAGTGATGACCGTCCGTCCGTCCGTCCGTATGTCACCGCTTTTTGGGCCTTAAATTTTGAGCTAGGACGATGAAATTTCTGGGCTTCTGAGAAAAAGATACAGTACAAGTGTAAAAATTTTTGAAATCCGCCCACTGCCACGCCCACTTTTTCATAACTTCACTACATTATATGAAACCGAAAAATTTTGTTAAGACCAAATATTTAGGCATTCAGATTCCCTACAATCCACCCATACAAAAGTTTTGGCCACGCCCACTTTTTGGCGGCGTTTTCATCACAAAACCCATTTTTGGGCCTTAAATTTTTACCTAGGACGCTGAAATTTCATAGCTGGGCTTGCAAGAAAAAGATGCAGTACAAGTGCAACATTTTGTTTACATCCGCCCACTGCCACGCCTCCTTTTTTATAACTTCACTAAATTATATGAAACCGAAAAATTTTGTTAAGACCAAATATTTGGGTATTTAGATTCCCTACAATTCACCCATAGAATAGTTTTGGCCACGCCCACTTTTTGGGGGCGTTATCATCAAAAATCCGATTTTGATAAAATTTTACGTGTAACATCCTCAAACGTTCGACATTATAGCTATATTTGAGTACAAAATGCAATTTGGCCACGCCCACTTTATAGAGAGGAGGATAGAGTATCAGACGATCCGTTCCAGACGGATTGTAGCTTTTCTGTATGTTTCTGTTTAAGAAACATAGCAGTCTGAAATTATGCTGAAATAATGTAAACAAAGGCAGTGGGTCGCCGCGGGTGTGTTTGGAAGTGCAGTGGGTAGTTTAGGATGTTAAAACAATATCTTTTTTTATAAATAAATGAAATATGTCTTACACAAATAAACAAATTGGTATAATGTAACTACTAAATTGTTGGAAATAAATGTTTAGATTTTTAATTATTTTATTTAAATAATTATTATTCTGTTGTGTTATTATTCTACATTTGTATGAAATTTCGTACTGGATTGGGTTGTTCTTCGCTTACGTACTGATTTGTAGAAATGTTTGATTTAAAGTACTAATATGTACAGTATATGTACATATATGTATAAATTATTCACAGGAAAATAAATTGTTAGTTCTCAAATTTTATGTGTCGATGAAAAGGCTGGTCGAAACCTTTCGTTCTCTTAATCTTTAATGAAAAAATAACTGTAGATGGTTAAGTCAGAATACAAAATTAAAAGGAAGAGAATAAAACAAAGAGAAAGACAAGAAGATATGCACTTTAAGGATAACACAACAATTTGCGTTCACCATTTCAACACATACATATGTCCTTTAATCAAACATATTCTTTTCATATTTGACCTAAAATATATAATAAACGTACATATCTACTTAATGTTTGTTGAAAAAACAAAGTGGAAGAAATTAAAATATGTACATATGTTTATGCTGTGATACATGTTTGTATGTTTATACCCTATCCTAAGGGTATATTAAGTTTGACACATAGTTTGTAACATAGAGAAATAATCGAGATAGACCCTATAAAGTATATATATTCGTGATCAGCATCAATAGCGAAATCGATTGAGCGATGACCGTCCGTCCGTCCGTCCGTATGTCACCGCTTTTTGGGCCCTAAATTTTGAGCTAGGACGATAAAATTTCATATCTGGGCTTCTGAGAAAAAGATACAGTACAAGTGTAAAAATTTTTGAAATCCGCCCACTGCCACGCCCACTTTTTCATAACTTCACTAAATTATATGAAACCGAAAAATTTTGTTAAGACCAAATATTTAGGCATTCAGATTCCCTACAATCCACCCATACAAAAATTTTGGCCACGCCCACTTTTTGGGGGCGTTTTCATCACAAAACCGATTTTTGGGCCTTAAATTTTTAACTAGGACGCTGAAATTTCATATCTGGGTTTTTTAAGAAAAAGATACAGTACAAGTGTAAAATTTTTTTACATCCGCCCCCTGCCACGCCTACTTTTTTATAACTTCACTAAATTATATGAAACCGAAAAATTTTGTTAAGACCAAATATTTGGGTATTTAGATTCCCTACAATTCACCCGTAGAAGAGTTTTGGCCACGCCCACTTTTGGGGGCGTTATCATCAAAAAACCTATTTTGATAAAATTTTACATGTAACATCCTCAAACGTTCGACATTATAGCTATATTTGAGTACAAAATGCAATTTGGCCACGCCCACTTAATAGAGAGGAGGATAGGGTATCATACGATCCCTTCCAGACGGATTGTAGCTTTTTTGTATGTTTTTATTTAGTTTTTTATTTAGTATACGTGATTTAAAACATACGTTACATTTTGAATTTGACTATTTTAAATGTAACGTACTTTTAATAGATTCACTACGAAACGAAGAAAATTGTTGGTAGTTGTTTATTGGACACAGCATCCCCTCCACAATTTGTCAATTTTTGGCACAAATTGTCCAAGATGGCTGCGCCCTTATGAGAGTTGTTGCTCCCGTTGGTGAGCAAGAATATATTAGTGAGTCTGCAGGCAAACTACGCATACATTCTTGCTCACCAACGGGCACAGCTTGTGGGTTCGAATGAGAGACCCCCTCGAAGTTGACCATCTAGGTATGGTTAATTTATGGCTACAGCACAACTGGTTCGCGTATTTTTGCAACCGGGAAAACTAGCTCTCAGTGTTTGAAATGCACTCACTCAGAATCCCGTTCGGTTATAAGAATAAAAAAACCCGAATTGAAGTCACTTTCTCCCGTTCGAATTTGCGGTGACATATTAGACTCATGCTCCCCTTCGAGATTTACTTCATACCGCAAAATAATAACGGTAAAATTCAAGTATAAAAGAGCAAATAAAAATTTCTAAAATCAATTTCCGTTTATAATACCTAAAGTCTAAATGTTAATACAAAAAAATGAGGTGGCCTGTGGGAACTTTTTTTCGGATTGTATGGTAGCACTCAACGTGTTAACCATGAACAAAGAAATTTCAGTAAATATTCGAAAACTGATATTAAAACTGCGATCAGAGGGCAAAACTTTTAGAGCAATAGGACAGATCGTTGATAAACCACATTCTTCTATCCACAGGGTCTTGGAAAACTACGCAGCAACGGAAAATTTTTCATTAAAGTACAGATCAGGCAGGCGCATGTGCTCGCAGAAAGAGAAAAACGCTCCATTTTATCAGAAGTAAAAGCGAATCCACGAACAAGTGCTCTGAAAATAGTTACGATAGTGCGGGAAATATTTATTTTTTTTATTTCCATGATATTTCTTTAACAATTTGAAGGAAATATTGGTGAACTATTTGACCATTGTCAGCAAAGTCAATTTGTTAATTCTGGAAAAAATTCTATCACTATGAAATTATGATACTTTATATAATGCTAATGTCTGATATTAATATAACTATATAATACAATTGTTTATAATTGATAAATGTTAAGAATGTAAATGTTGGTAACTACTTTTTTACAGGGTTTAAATTCAGCTAATGAGGTCACTTGGTCGTCTTCTTTTAAGCCGCCTTCTTCTTGTGGTTTCTTGGTCGAATAACGTGTTGATGTCATTAGGGCCGTTCACATTATCAAACTTTTCGTCCAATTTGCTTGAGGAGCGGATTGACGAAAACCATACAACTAAAGTCAATTGCGTTCACACTATCAAAATGTTCAGCAAATCGTTTGTCAAACCAGCAGTACAAGTGGTAGATAGAGAAAACATGCATTTAGTGGACGTACTTGTACTGAAAGCACTCGAAGTAGGTAGAATTATAGAAAAAGGCTATTTGGGTGAGCAAAGTCATAAAACTCATCCGACGCTCGAAATATCAAAATAAATAAACATCTGGTGGACGTACTCGTGCTGAATTCACTTGTTGTTGGTAAAATTTTAGAAGAAGGAAAAAAGGTCAGACAAGCCAGTAGATATGTATGTACACATGTATTTTAAATATGGTAGACGTACTGGCACAAGCAATCATCGTAGATACAATTTAGAAGATCAATGGATAATTGGATGCAAAAGCGTACGAAGTTACCTTCTTTAGAACTTGTCAGCAGAATTTTCTGAGGATTAGCGCAGAAACATATGAAAAATTGTTGCCGAAAGTTAAATCTAACATTGAAGACTAAAATACGGATATAAGAAGTTCCATCTTACCCAATGAACGGTTGTCTGATATATTGCGATTTCTGGATACTGGTACATATGAACGTCCATCTAATTTGAGATTTAGTACAATATGTACAGGGCGATTTCAACTCCCAGCGATATTATAAACGAAATCACACACATCTAATTACTTTTCGGAAATTAAAAGTAACCGGATAGACAAATATCAATAAAAACTTGAAAACATCTATGAGATATGTTCCTTCCGTTCTTAGATGAATATCAAGTGCGGTGGACGTACTCGTATACTCGTAGGTAGCACTCGCAGTAGCTAGAATTGTAGAAGAAACATACAGAAAAGCTACAATCCGTCTGGAACGGATCGTATGATACCCTATCCTCCTCTCTATAAAGTGGGCGTGGTCAAATTGTATTTTGTACTCAAATATAGCTATAATGTCGAACGTTTGAGGATGTTACATGTAAAATTTTATCAAAATAGGTTTTTTGATGATAACGCCCCCAAAAAGTGGGCGTGGCCAAAACTCTTCTATGGGTGAATTGTAGGGAATCTAAATACCCAAATATTTGGTCTTAACAAAATTTTTCGGTTTCATGTAATTTAGTGAAGTTATAAAAAAGTAGGCGTGGCAGTGGGTGGATGTAAAAAAATTTTACACTTGTACTGTATCTTTTTCTTGGAAACCCAGATATGAAATTTCAGCGTCCTAGGTAAAAATTTAAGGCCCAAAAATGGGTTTTGTGATGAAAACGCCGCCAAAAAGTGGGCGTGGCCAAAACTTTTGTATGGGTGGATTGAAGGGAATCTGAATGCCTAAATATTTGGTCTTAACAAAATTTTTCGGTTTCATATAATGTAGTGAAGTTATGAAAAAGTGGGCGTGGCAGTGGGCGGATTTCAAAAATTTTTACACTTGTACTGTATCTTTTTCTCAGAAGCCCAGATATGAAATTTCATCGTCCTAGCTCAAAATTTAAGGCCCAAAAAGCGGTGACATACGGACGGACGGACGGACGGTCATCGCTCAATCGATTTCGCTATTGATGCTGATCACGAATATATATACTTTATAGGGTCTATCTCGATTATTTCTCTATGTTACAAACTATGTGTCAAACTTAATATACCCTTAGGATAGGGTATAAAAAAGGATTCGAATTTCGGTCATAAAAAGGCCATAAAACCCATCCCACCATCCAAATTTCAATATATTTTGAAATCCGTCCAACAGCTTGATGGCCTTCGATTTCTTGAGTAAACATCATAAAAATGTTCCTCGAAATTGGTCGGCCGACAGTAGCCCTCCTAGCAGGTAGATTTTTTGAAGAAAAAATGAAAAAAAAGGTGGAATTTGAGTAAAAAGGAAAGTCATAAAACCCATTCGATGTCCCAAACATGAAAAATGGTCTGAAATCCATCAAACAGATGGATGGAAAATCGTTTCTAGCGTTCACACACATCAAATGTAGAGTCATCATACAAATTTGCCCTATTGTTGGTATGCGAAAGATTTCTTGTCAGGTATCTCGTGTTGGTTTTGATTATTTCCTCGCTTACTGTTTGAGGGTCGTGATGTATATCATTGTTACAGATATACCACTCAGCATTTATTATCGTCCGTAAGATCTTAGATTGCTGTCTTTGGATTATATCAATGTTTGATCTTTTGGATGTGCCCCATATTTGCAGCCCATAGGTCTATATAGGATTTATTATAGCCTTATAGAGTAATAATTTGTTGCTTGTTGATAGTTTGGAATCCTTATACAGAAGCCAGTACAGTTGTCTAAATTTTATTTTTATATGGCTGCGTGTTTGTTCAATGTAATGTTTCCAGGTCAATTTGGAATCGAAGTATATTCCGAAGTATTTGGGTACTGGACTTATTAAGATGGGTTTGTTGTTAATTTTTAACTGTATGGATGTAAACTTGGTTTTAGTTGTGAAAATTACTTGCTCTGACTTGCTATCATTTATTTTTACGTTCCAATTTTTGAAGTTGAATTGTTGCAGTGTGAAGGCATTTGTCCGAATTGAGTAGAATCGTGTCGTCTGCAAACGTTGCAATCATATAGGATGCTCTGTTAGGAGGGGGAATGTCAGCTGTAAAAAGGACATACAGTAAAGGTCTTAGAACACTGCCTTGAGGGACTCCAGCTTTCTTTGAGTATAAGTGTGAGGATTCGTCGTTGTATCTTATAAAGAAATGGCTATCAGTTAAATAGCTTTTTATTATAAGAAAGAAGTCTTTTGGGAGTAAAATAGCGAGTTTTTGTAGAAGGCCAGCATGCCAAACCTCATCAAATGCCTTTGCCACGCAGAAATACTGCTACGCAGAAAAGCTTTTCATCCAGGTCTATTGGTATTTTGTTTACCACTCGGTGAACTTGTTGAATAGTTGAATGTTGTCTTCTGAATCCGAGCTGATGATCGGCTATTAACTTGGAATGCGTCAGGATGGTTTCTAGACGGTCATATAAAAGCTTCTCAAATACTTTGGAAAGAATGGGAAGTAAACTTATCGGTCTGTAGGAAGATGTTTTTGTTGCATCTTTTCCTGGTTTTGGTATGGCCATTATTTCTGCAACTTTCCACACTTTCGGAAAGAATTTTAGTGTTAAAAAAATAGCACCATGTTGAATTTTGAACTTGTCATTTGCATTGGACACTATCTAGGTAAATGGCGTAATATTTTATGGACCGATGAGTCTAAAATTGTTTTATTTGGGACTCCTGGAAGCAGAACATTCGTTCGCAGGCCAAAAAACCAGGAGTTTAAATTACAATACGAGATTAAGCACGGCGGCGCAAAAATCAACGTATGGGGATGCTTTTCCTATTATGGTACTGGTCCCATGTTTTGGATCAAACCAGTAATGACCGCTGGAGTTTATGTGGACATTATGAGGGAGATTATGCTCCCTTATGCAGAGTGGAATATGCCTCTCAAGTGGGTCTTGCAACAAGACAACGACCCAAAGCATAGCAGCAAACTGGCCAAAGAATTTTTCAGAAGGAATAGGGTCCCGGTTATGGAATGACCGGTTCAGTCTCCAGACCTGAACCCAATCGAAAATCTTTGGACTGATGTAAAGAAAGCCGTGTTTAAGAAAAAACCGAAAATACATTGCAGTTGTGGGAATCTGTGCTGGCTGGGCTGAGGGATATTCCACTCAAGCATTAATCGACTCCATGCCAAGACGTTGCGCCGCTGTGCTTAAAAATAAAGGTCATAAGACTAAATCTTAAGGTTCTTCTTTAATTTAAAATTAAAAAACCTTCCAATTCTTTGGAAATTTTTATTTTACTTATGAATTTTTATTTTTGGTGCTATTATTTTGCACACCTCAAAATTTATCTTTTTTGTTTATATGCTTATAGCTTTTTTATTTTTTGTTATAATAAATGAATTTTTATGTTTCTAAATTACTTTTACTTTGCTTTTAATATTTAAAAACAAGTAATATCCAAATCCGCATTGACTTTTAAAATATTCCTTTCATAAGACTTCTAAGATGGGTGGTGCACAGAGCTGTACATACATATGTAAGCGCTGCATTAGGCAGTTCTTTGAGCAACTTTCCTGTAAGAAGGTCATAACCCGGGGTTTTTTTGGCCATGTTAGTTATCATGTGCTGAATTTTCTTTAACTTCACTTTATTTATTTGAATTTCTCTAAGGTTTTCAGGGATTCTTTAAGGTCTTTAACTGCTTTGTTTAGCTTGGCTTTGTCTAAAGGTGATCTGGTTTCCTTCCATTTTTTTCCGGAGTTTTCTTTTTTCTTGAATTTGTTTTCTTATGTGTGGTGGTGTAAAGGTGTCTTAAGATTTAGACAGTGTTATTGGTGTAGATTTGAAGGCTTCTTCAATTATCGTGTCATTAAAATATATGTATAATGGATCTTTCGATGTCCTGGTCGGACTTGAGTGGTATGTTAGTCAAAAGGTTTGGATTGATGAATTGACGAAACTGTCTTGCTATTATACAGTTTTGGTGTATCAATAGGGTGAGTTCTGTATTCCAACATTATTGGAGAATGGTCAGAGGGAAGGTCAAGACTGGATTTGATTTTGATAAGGGCATGGCTGATATTTTTCGTAATGCAGAAGTCAATGAGGTCAGGAGTTTTCTTGGTGTCAGTTGGCCAGTACGTCGGTTCTCCAGTGCTTATATGCTTGCAGTTGTTGAATTTAATTGCGTCCAGTGGATTCTTTCCCTTTCTGTTTGTTAATCTTGAACCCCAGTCAGTGTGTTTCGCGTTAAAGTCGCCTGCAGTTAGAATCTGAGTCCTAATGTTTTAATATATAATATAGTGGTCATATTGGTGTGGTGTTATTTTGTGTTTTGGAGGACAGTACACGGTAGAGATTACCAATTGCCCATATTTATCTCTTAGCTGTAGTTGTATATGGTCCGTATGGTAACTTTGTAGTTCGAGGCATTTTATTTGTTTTCTGATAATTATTGCACTACCCACGTGTGCAATTCGGGCCTAATTTTATCATCGGTGGTGACTTTAACGCGAAACACACCTTCTGGGGTTCAAGATGTAATTCAACGAAAGGCAGGCTATTGTACAAAGTCAGCATGAAGCGTGGTGTGAAATTTTTTTCGATGGGAAAGCCAACGTATTGGCCAACTGACAAAAATAAAATCCCTGACCTCGTCGACTTCTTTAACGCAAAAGGGCTAGCTAAAGATCTGACGGAAGTCGAAGAATGCTATGATCTATGCTCAGATCACTCAGCAGTCACTTTAAAAATAGGTGGAAATCTAGATACGAAAGAAGGACCGCCCAGGTTAACTAGTAACAAAACTAACTGGGACGCCTTTAGAAAAGACTGCACGGAAAATGTTGCTTTAAATGTGCCGCTAAAGACACCGATCGAAATAGAAGACGAAATTGACAAACTTGTGGAAGCCATTCAGAGTGCAGCGTGGAAAAACACTCCTTTCCGGAAGACAGTAACACGGAACAATAAAGTTAAATTCCAACCCGAAATTGAAGACCTCATACGAGAAAAGAGGAGAGCGCGCAAGAGATGGCAACAATCCCGCGCGCCCCCAGATAAAACTTATCTGAACTATCTTTGCAACAAATTGAAAAATGTGCTGCATGATTTAAGAAATCGCGAGACTTCTACTTACCTCGAAGGCTTGACTGCTGAAAAGAGCTCAAACTATTCACTATGGAAAGCTTTGAAGTCCGTAAGGAAACCCGTAATGCACTCGCCACCAATAAGGAAAGTTAACGGCGAATGGGCAAAAGAAGGCAAGGAGAAAGCGGAATTATTTGCCGAGCATTTAGAAGAAACGTTCAAGCCGTTCGATGAACAACCATTGATCGAAGACCCGAATGTTAACACGGCACCCGACAACTTTAAAGTAAAAACCGTATCCTTGTCCGAACTTCGAATGACAATAGGAAGGTTGAAAAATAACAAGGCTCCAGGATATGATTTAATCAGTGGCGAAATTTTGAAGGAGCTACCAACAAAGGCGTTAGTTAAGCTGCTCTACATTGTAAACGCTTGTTTGAGATTTTTATATGTTCCAAGGCAATGGAAAGTCGCCGAAGTCATTATGGTTCAGAAACCGGGGAAATGTGCAAACGATAAGAAATCATATAGACCCATTTCGCTTCTGCCGATAACATGTAAGGTCTTCGAGAAACTTTTGATTAAACGATTACAACCAGTAATTGAAGAAAGACACTTGATCCCGGATTATGAGTTCGGCTTTCGGGTCAAACATTCCACAATCGATCAGGTGTATCGTATAACGAATGAAATTGAAGAAGCTCTAGAAGCGAAAAAGATATGTTCTAGCGCTTTCTTCGACGTATCGCAAGCCTTCGATAAGGTATGGCACGAAGGTCTAAGGTATAAGCTAAGGCTAATTCTACCGAAAAAATTGTGTAGAATACTGGGATCTTACCTTGAAAACAGGCTCTTTCGTGTTAGACACGGGACCGAATACTCACAATTCAAGGAAATCCATGCCGGCGTTCCGGCTATCCTCGCAACGGACGAGTCAGTCGAAGCATCAACGGGTAAATTACAACGGGCTCTAAACAAAGTATGCGAATGGACAAAGATCTGGCGAATCGTCCTTAACGAGACCAAGTCAACACATGTCAATTTTACGTACAAACATACAGAAAAGCTACAATCCGTCCGGAACGGATCGTCTGATACCCTATCCTCCTCTCTATAAAGTGGTCGTGGCCAAACTGTATTTTGTACTCAAATATGGCTATAACATCGAACGTTTGAGGATGTTACATGTAGAATTTTATCAAAATCGGTTTTTTTATGAAAACGCCCCCAAAAAGTGGGCATGACCAACACTCTTCTATGGGTGAATTGTAGGGAATTTGAATACCTAAATATTTGGACTTAACAAAATTTTTCAGTTTCATATAATTTAGTAAAGTTATAAAAAAGTAGGCGTGGCAGTGGGCGGATGTAAAAAAAATTTACACTTCTACTGTATCTTTTCGTCAGAAGCCCAGATATGAATTTTCAGCGTCCTAGTTAAAAATTTAAGGCCCAAAAATCGGTTTTATGATAAAAACGTCCCCAAAAAGTGGGCGTGGCCAAAACTTTTGTATGAGTGGATTGTAGGGAATCTGAATGCCTAAATATTTGGTCTTAACAACATTTTTCGGTTTCATATAATTTAGTGAAGTTATGAAAAAGTGGGCGTGGCAGTGGGCGGATTTCAAAAATTTTTACACTTGTACTGTATCTTTTCCTCAGAAGCCCAGATATGAAATTTCATCGTCCTAGCTCAAAATTTAAGGCCCAAAAAGCGGCGACATACGGACGGACGGACGGACGGACGGTCATCGCTCAATCGATTTCGCTATTGATGCTGATCACGAATATATATACTTTATAGGGTCTATGTCGATTATTTCTCTATGTTACAAACTATGTGTCAAACTTAATATACCCTTAGGATAGGGTATAAAAAGGTACGATTGAGTTAAATCGGGATACTATATTTTATGCTCATTCTACAACTTACAACAACGGCGTTCTTCTTTAAAAACGAACAACATAAAGTAATTGTCATAGAGTGGTGGAGATTACACAGAGATGGCAATTACCACATTCCTCCCATCTTAGTTTGTTCCAAATCTCTGAGGGACTCTTATCTCTCTACCGTATCGGGTAACATTATCGGTAGCTGGGTTGATGATCGTGGTCGGGATAACTACCGTTTCGTTGGGTGTTGACTCGCACGCCTCTGTAAACGTATGGGGCACTTATTCAACCGAGACTTCAGTTTTCGCGGCAGGTGGTACAAACGGAGACGTAGTTGGGGGCAGTACCTGATCATGGTCATCTCTAGCACATCCACTGGCAGTCGGTATCTCTACAGACATGGAGTTATCTTCATTCACACGGCGTTTTATTTGGTCCACGTGACGGCGGGCTATCTTATTTTCGATAGACCTTACCACATAGGACACCGGTCCGGTGACTTCGATTATCTGGCCTTTGATCCACACAGAGCCAGTCGAGTAGTTATGGATCCAAACGGTGTCTCCAATTTTGTAGAGTTTTTTGTAGAAGGCCAGCATGCCAAACCTCATCAAATGCCTTTGCCACGCAGAAATACTGCTACGCAGAAAAGCTTTTCATCCAGGTCTATTGGTATTTTGTTTACCACTCGGTGAACTTGTTGAATAGTTGAATGTTGTCTTCTGAATCCGAACTGATGATCGGCTATTAACTTGGAATGCGTCAGGATGGTTTCTAGACGGTCATATAAAAGCTTCTCAAATACTTTGGAAAGAATGGGAAGTAAACTAATCGGTCTGTAGGAAGATGTTTTTGTTGCATCTTTTCCTGGTTTTGGTATGGCCATTATTTCTGCAACTTTCCACACTTTCGGAAAGAATTTTAGTGTTAAAAAAATAGCACCATGTTGAATTTTGAACTTGTCATTTGCATTGGACACTATCTAGGTAAATGGCGTAATATTTTATGGACCGATGAGTCTAAAATTGTTTTATTTGGGACTCCTGGAAGCAGAACATTCGTTCGCAGGCCAAAAAACCAGGAGTTTAAATTACAATACGAGATTAAGCACGGCAGCGCAAAAATCAACGTATGGGGATGCTTTTCCTATTATGGTACTGGTCCCATGTTTTGGATCAAACCAGTAATGACCGCTGGAGTTTATGTGGACATTATGAGGGAGATTATGCTCCCTTATGCAGAGTGGAATATGCCTCTCAAGTGGGTCTTGCAACAAGACAACGACCCAAAGCATAGCAGCAAACTGGCCAAAGAATTTTTCAGAAGGAATAGGGTCCCGGTTATGGAATGACCGGTTCAGTCTCCAGACCTGAACCCAATCGAAAATCTTTGGACTGATGTAAAGAAAGCCGTGTTTAAGAAAAAACCGAAAATACATTGCAGTTGTGGGAATCTGTGCTGGCTGGGCTGAGGGATATTCCACTCAAGCATTAATCTACTCCATGCCAAGACGTTGCGCCGCTGTGCTTAAAAATAAAGGTCATAAGACTAAATCTTAAGGTTCTTCTTTAATTTAAAATTAAAAAACCTTCCAATTCTTTGGAAATTTTTATTTTACTTATGAATTTTTATTTTTGGTGCTATTATTTTGCACACCTCAAAATTTATCTTTTTTGTTTATATGCTTATAGCTTTTTTATTTTTTGTTATAATAAATGAATTTTTATGTTTCTAAATTACTTTTACTTTGCTTTTAATATTTAAAAACAAGTAATATCCAAATCCGCATTGACTTTTAAAATATTCCTTTCATAAGACTTCTAAGATGGGTGGTGCACAGAGCTGTACATACATATGTAAGCGCTGCATTAGGCAGTTCTTTGAGCAACTTTCCTGTAAGAAGGTCATAACCCGGGGTTTTTTTGGCCATGTTAGTTATCATGTGCTGAATTTTCTTTAACTTCACTTTATTTATTTGAATTTCTCTAAGGTTTTCAGGGATTCTTTAAGGTCTTTAACTGCTTTGTTTAGCTTGGCTTTGTCTAAAGGTGATCTGGTTTCCTTCCATTTTTTTCCGGAGTTTTCTTTTTTCTTGAATTTGTTTTCTTATGTGTGGTGGTGTAAAGGTGTCTTAAGATTTAGACAGTGTTATTGGTGTAGATTTGAAGGCTTCTTCAATTATCGTGTCATTAAAATATATGTATAATGGATCTTTCGATGTCCTGGTCGGACTTGAGTGGTATGTTAGTCAAAAGGTTTGGATTGATGAATTGACGAAACTGTCTTGCTATTATACAGTTTTGGTGTATCAATAGGGTGAGTTCTGTATTCCAACATTATTGGAGAATGGTCAGAGGGAAGGTCAAGACTGGATTTGATTTTGATAAGGGCATGGCTGATATTTTTCGTAATGCAGAAGTCAATGAGGTCAGGAGTTTTCTTGGTGTCAGTTGGCCAGTACGTCGGTTCTCCAGTGCTTATTTAATTGCGTCCAGTGGATTCTTTCCCTTTCTGTTTGTTAATCTTGAACCCCAGTCAGTGTGTTTCGCGTTAAAGTCGCCTGCAGTTAGAATCTGAGTCCTAATGTTTTAATATATAATATAGTGGTCATATTGGTGTGGTGTTATTTTGTGTTTTGGAGGACAGTACACGGTAGAGATTACCAATTGCCCATATTTATCTCTTAGCTGTAGTTGTATATGGTCCGTATGGTAACTTTGTAGTTCGAGGCATTTTATTTGTTTTCTGATAATTATTGCACTACCCACGTGTGCAATTCGGGCCTAATTTTATCATCGGTGGTGACTTTAACGCGAAACACACCTTCTGGGGTTCAAGATGTAATTCAACGAAAGGCAGGCTATTGTACAAAGTCAGCATGAAGCGTGGTGTGAAATTTTTTTCGATGGGAAAGCCAACGTATTGGCCAACTGACAAAAATAAAATCCCTGACCTCGTCGACTTCTTTAACGCAAAAGGGCTAGCTAAAGATCTGACGGAAGTCGAAGAATGCTATGATCTATGCTCAGATCACTCAGCAGTCACTTTAAAAATAGGTGGAAATCTAGATACGAAAGAAGGACCGCCCAGGTTAACTAGTAACAAAACTAACTGGGACGCCTTTAGAAAAGACTGCACGGAAAATGTTGCTTTAAATGTGCCGCTAAAGACACCGATCGAAATAGAAGACGAAATTGACAAACTTGTGGAAGCCATTCAGAGTGCAGCGTGGAAAAACACTCCTTTCCGGAAGACAGTAACACGGAACAATAAAGTTAAATTCCAACCCGAAATTGAAGACCTCATACGAAAAAAGAGGAGAGCGCGCAAGAGATGGCAACAATCCCGCGCGCCCCCAGATAAAACTTATCTGAACTATCTTTGCAACAAATTGAAAAATGTGCTGCATGATTTAAGAAATCGCGAGACTTCTACTTACCTCGAAGGCTTGACTGCTGAAAAGAGCTCAAACTATTCACTATGGAAAGCTTTGAAGTCCGTAAGGAAACCCGTAATGCACTCGCCACCAATAAGGAAAGTTAACGGCGAATGGGCAAAAGAAGGCACGGAGAAAGCGGAATTATTTGCCGAGCATTTAGAAGAAACGTTCAAGCCGTTCGATGAACAACCATTGATCGAAGACCCGAATGTTAACACGGCACCCGACAACTTTAAAGTAAAAACCGTATCCTTGTCCGAACTTCGAATGACAATAGGAAGGTTTAAAAATAACAAGGCTCCAGGATATGATTTAATCAGTGGCGAAATTTTGAAGGAGCTACCAACAAAGGCGTTAGTTAAGCTGCTCTACATTGTAAACGCTTGTTTGAGATTTTTATATGTTCCAAGGCAATGGAAAGTCGCCGAAGTCATTATGGTTCAGAAACCGGGGAAATGTGCAAACGATAAGAAATCATATAGACCCATTTCGCTTCTGCCGATAACATGTAAGGTCTTCGAGAAACTTTTGATTAAACGATTACAACCAGTAATTGAAGAAAGACACTTGATCCCGGATTATGAGTTCGGCTTTCGGGTCAAACATTCCACAATCGATCAGGTGTATCGTATAACGAATGAAATTGAAGAAGCTCTAGAAGCGAAAAAGATATGTTCTAGCGCTTTCTTCGACGTATCGCAAGCCTTCGATAAGGTATGGCACGAAGGTCTAAGGTATAAGCTAAGGCTAATTCTACCGAAAAAATTGTGTAGAATACTGGGATCTTACCTTGAAAACAGGCTCTTTCGTGTTAGACACGGGACCGAATACTCACAATTCAAGGAAATCCATGCCGGCGTTCCGGCTATCCTCGCAACGGACGAGTCAGTCGAAGCATCAACGGGTAAATTACAACGGGCTCTAAACAAAGTATGCGAATGGACAAAGATCTGGCGAATCGTCCTTAACGAGACCAAGTCAACACATGTCAATTTTACGTACAAACATACAGAAAAGCTACAATCCGTCCGGAACGGATCGTCTGATACCCTATCCTCCTCTCTATAAAGTGGTCGTGGCCAAACTGTATTTTGTACTCAAATATGGCTATAACATCGAACGTTTGAGGATGTTACATGTAGAATTTTATCAAAATCGGTTTTTTTATGAAAACGCCCCCAAAAAGTGGGCATGACCAACACTCTTCTATGGGTGAATTGTAGGGAATTTGAATACCTAAATATTTGGACTTAACAAAATTTTTCAGTTTCATATAATTTAGTAAAGTTATAAAAAAGTAGGCGTGGCAGTGGGCGGATGTAAAAAAAATTTACACTTGTACTGTATCTTTTCGTCAGAAGCCCAGATATGAATTTTCAGCGTCCTAGTTAAAAATTTAAGGCCCAAAAATCGGTTTTATGATAAAAACGTCCCCAAAAAGTGGGCGTGGCCAAAACTTTTGTATGAGTGGATTGTAGGGAATCTGAATGCCTAAATATTTGGTCTTAACAACATTTTTCGGTTTCATATAATTTAGTGAAGTTATGAAAAAGTGGGCGTGGCAGTGGGCGGATTTCAAAAATTTTTACACTTGTACTGTATCTTTTCCTCAGAAGCCCAGATATGAAATTTCATCGTCCTAGCTCAAAATTTAAGGCCCAAAAAGCGGCGACATACGGACGGACGGACGGTCATCGCTCAATCGATTTCGCTATTGATGCTGATCACGAATATATATACTTTATAGGGTCTATGTCGATTATTTCTCTATGTTACAAACTATGTGTCAAACTTAATATACCCTTAGGATAGGGTATAAAAAGGTACGATTGAGTTAAATCGGGATACTATATTTTATGCTCATTCTACAACTTACAACAACGGCGTTCTTCTTTAAAAACGAACAACATAAAGTAATTGTCATAGAGTGGTGGAGATTACACAGAGATGGCAATTACCACATTCCTCCCATCTTAGTTTGTTCCAAATCTCTGAGGGACTCTTATCTCTCTACCGTATCGGGTAACATTATCGGTAGCTGGGTTGATGATCGTGGTCGGGATAACTACCGTTTCGTTGGGTGTTGACTCGCACGCCTCTGTAAACGTATGGGGCACTTATTCAACCGAGACTTCAGTTTTCGCGGCAGGTGGTACAAACGGAGACGTAGTTGGGGGCAGTACCTGATCATGGTCATCTCTAGCACATCCACTGGCAGTCGGTATCTCTACAGACATGGAGTTATCTTCATTCACACGGCGTTTTATTTGGTCCACGTGACGGCGGGCTATCTTATTTTCGATAGACCTTACCACATAGGACACCGGTCCGGTGACTTCGATTATCTGGCCTTTGATCCACACAGAGCCAGTCGAGTAGTTATGGATCCAAACGGTGTCTCCAATTTTGTAGAGTTTTTTGTAGAAGGCCAGCATGCCAAACCTCATCAAATGCCTTTGTCACGCAGAAATACTGCTACGCAGAAAAGCTTTTCATCCAGGTCTATTGGTATTTTGTTTACCACTCGGTGAACTTGTTGAATAGTTGAATGTTGTCTTCTGAATCCGAACTGATGATCGGCTATTAACTTGGAATGCGTCAGGATGGTTTCTAGACGGTCATATAAAAGCTTCTCAAATACTTTGGAAAGAATGGGAAGTAAACTAATCGGTCTGTAGGAAGATGTTTTTGTTGCATCTTTTCCTGGTTTTGGTATGGCCATTATTTCTGCAACTTTCCACACTTTCGGAAAGAATTTTAGTGTTAAAAAAATAGCACCATGTTGAATTTTGAACTTGTCATTTGCATTGGACACTATCTAGGTAAATGGCGTAATATTTTATGGACCGATGAGTCTAAAATTGTTTTATTTGGGACTCCTGGAAGCAGAACATTCGTTCGCAGGCCAAAAAACCAGGAGTTTAAATTACAATACGAGATTAAGCACGGCGGCGCAAAAATCAACGTATGGGGATGCTTTTCCTATTATGATACTGGTCCCATGTTTTGGATCAAACCAGTAATGACCGCTGGAGTTTATGTGGACATTATGAGGGAGATTATGCTCCCTTATGCAGAGTGGAATATGCCTCTCAAGTGGGTCTTGCAACAAGACAACGACCCAAAGCATAGCAGCAAACTGGCCAAAGAATTTTTCAGAAGGAATAGGGTCCCGGTTATGGAATGACCGGTTCAGTCTCCAGACCTGAACCCAATCGAAAATCTTTGGACTGATGTAAAGAAAGCCGTGTTTAAGAAAAAACCGAAAATACATTGCAGTTGTGGGAATCTGTGCTGGCTGGGCTGAGGGATATTCCACTCAAGCATTAATCGACTCCATGCCAAGACGTTGCGCCGCTGTGCATAAAAATAAAGGTCATAAGACTAAATCTTAAGGTTCTTCTTTAATTTAAAATTAAAAAACCTTCCAATTCTTTGGAAATTTTTATTTTACTTATGAATTTTTATTTTTGGTGCTATTATTTTGCACACCTCAAAATTTATCTTTTTTGTTTATATGCTTATAGCTTTTTTATTTTTTGTTATAATAAATGAATTTTTATGTTTCTAAATTACTTTTACTTTGCTTTTAATATTTAAAAACAAGTAATATCCAAATCCGCATTGACTTTTAAAATATTCCTTTCATAAGACTTCTAAGATGGGTGGTGCACAGAGCTGTACATACATATGTAAGCGCTGCATTAGGCAGTTCTTTGAGCAACTTTCCTGTAAGAAGGTCATAACCCGGGGTTTTTTTGGCCATGTTAGTTATCATGTGCTGAATTTTCTTTAACTTCACTTTATTTATTTGAATTTCTCTAAGGTTTTCAGGGATTCTTTAAGGTCTTTAACTGCTTTGTTTAGCTTGGCTTTGTCTAAAGGTGATCTGGTTTCCTTCCATTTTTTTCCGGAGTTTTCTTTTTTCTTGAATTTGTTTTCTTATGTGTGGTGGTGTAAAGGTGTCTTAAGATTTAGACAGTGTTATTGGTGTAGATTTGAAGGCTTCTTCAATTATCGTGTCATTAAAATATATGTATAATGGATCTTTCGATGTCCTGGTCGGACTTGAGTGGTATGTTAGTCAAAAGGTTTGGATTGATGAATTGACGAAACTGTCTTGCTATTATACAGTTTTGGTGTATCAATAGGGTGAGTTCTGTATTCCAACATTATTGGAGAATGGTCAGAGGGAAGGTCAAGACTGGATTTGATTTTGATAAGGGCATGGCTGATATTTTTCGTAATGCAGAAGTCAATGAGGTCAGGAGTTTTCTTGGTGTCAGTTGGCCAGTACGTCGGTTCTCCAGTGCTTATATGCTTGCAGTTGTTGAATTTAATTGCGTCCAGTGGATTCTTTCCCTTTCTGTTTGTTAATCTTGAACCCCAGTCAGTGTGTTTCGCGTTAAAGTCGCCTGCAGTTAGAATCTGAGTCCTAATGTTTTAATATATAATATAGTGGTCATATTGGTGTGGTGTTATTTTGTGTTTTGGAGGACAGTACACGGTAGAGATTACCAATTGCCCATATTTATCTCTTAGCTGTAGTTGTATATGGTCCGTATGGTAACTTTGTAGTTCGAGGCATTTTATTTGTTTTCTGATAATTATTGCACTACCCACGTGTGCAATTCGGGCCTAATTTTATCATCGGTGGTGACTTTAACGCGAAACACACCTTCTGGGGTTCAAGATGTAATTCAACGAAAGGCAGGCTATTGTACAAAGTCAGCATGAAGCGTGGTGTGAAATTTTTTTCGATGGGAAAGCCAACGTATTGGCCAACTGACAAAAATAAAATCCCTGACCTCGTCGACTTCTTTAACGCAAAAGGGCTAGCTAAAGATCTGACGGAAGTCGAAGAATGCTATGATCTATGCTCAGATCACTCAGCAGTCACTTTAAAAATAGGTGGAAATCCAGATACGAAAGAAGGACCGCCCAGGTTAACTAGTAACAAAACTAACTGGGACGCCTTTAGAAAAGACTGCACGGAAAATGTTGCTTTAAATGTGCCGCTAAAGACACCGATCGAAATAGAAGACGAAATTGACAAACTTGTGGAAGCCATTCAGAGTGCAGCGTGGAAAAACACTCCTTTCCGGAAGACAGTAACACGGAACAATAAAGTTAAATTCCAACCCGAAATTGAAGACCTCATACGAGAAAAGAGGAGAGCGCGCAAGAGATGGCAACAATCCCGCGCGCCCCCAGATAAAACTTATCTGAACTATCTTTGCAACAAATTGAAAAATGTGCTGCATGATTTAAGAAATCGCGAGACTTCTACTTACCTCGAAGGCTTGACTGCTGAAAAGAGCTCAAACTATTCACTATGGAAAGCTTTGAAGTCCGTAAGGAAACCCGTAATGCACTCGCCACCAATAAGGAAAGTTAACGGCGAATGGGCAAAAGAAGGCAAGGAGAAAGCGGAATTATTTGCCGAGCATTTAGAAGAAACGTTCAAGCCGTTCGATGAACAACCATTGATCGAAGACCCGAATGTTAACACGGCACCCGACAACTTTAAAGTAAAAACCGTATCCTTGTCCGAACTTCGAATGACAATAGGAAGGTTGAAAAATAACAAGGCTCCAGGATATGATTTAATCAGTGGCGAAATTTTGAAGGAGCTACCAACAAAGGCGTTAGTTAAGCTGCTCTACATTGTAAACGCTTGTTTGAGATTTTTATATGTTCCAAGGCAATGGAAAGTCGCCGAAGTCATTATGGTTCAGAAACCGGGGAAATGTGCAAACGATAAGAAATCATATAGACCCATTTCGCTTCTGCCGATAACATGTAAGGTCTTCGAGAAACTTTTGATTAAACGATTACAACCAGTAATTGAAGAAAGACACTTGATCCCGGATTATGAGTTCGGCTTTCGGGTCAAACATTCCACAATCGATCAGGTGTATCGTATAACGAATGAAATTGAAGAAGCTCTAGAAGCGAAAAAGATATGTTCTAGCGCTTTCTTCGACGTATCGCAAGCCTTCGATAAGGTATGGCACGAAGGTCTAAGGTATAAGCTAAGGCTAATTCTACCGAAAAAATTGTGTAGAATACTGGGATCTTACCTTGAAAACAGGCTCTTTCGTGTTAGACACGGGACCGAATACTCACAATTCAAGGAAATCCATGCCGGCGTTCCGGCTATCCTCGCAACGGACGAGTTAGTCGAAGCATCAACGGGTAAATTACAACGGGCTCTAAACAAAGTATGCGAATGGACAAAGATCTGGCGAATCGTCCTTAACGAGACCAAGTCAACACATGTCAATTTTACGTACAAACATACAGAAAAGCTACAATCCGTCCGGAACGGATCGTCTGATACCCTATCCTCCTCTCTATAAAGTGGTCGTGGCCAAACTGTATTTTGTACTCAAATATGGCTATAACATCGAACGTTTGAGGATGTTACATGTAGAATTTTATCAAAATCGGTTTTTTTATGAAAACGCCCCCAAAAAGTGGGCATGACCAACACTCTTCTATGGGTGAATTGTAGGGAATTTGAATACCTAAATATTTGGACTTAACAAAATTTTTCAGTTTCATATAATTTAGTAAAGTTATAAAAAAGTAGGCGTGGCAGTGGGCGGATGTAAAAAAAATTTACACTTCTACTGTATCTTTTCGTCAGAAGCCCAGATATGAATTTTCAGCGTCCTAGTTAAAAATTTAAGGCCCAAAAATCGGTTTTATGATAAAAACGTCCCCAAAAAGTGGGCGTGGCCAAAACTTTTGTATGAGTGGATTGTAGGGAATCTGAATGCCTAAATATTTGGTCTTAACAACATTTTTCGGTTTCATATAATTTAATGAAGTTATGAAAAAGTGGGCGTGGCAGTGGGCGGATTTCAAAAATTTTTACACTTGTACTGTATCTTTTCCTCAGAAGCCCAGATATGAAATTTCATCGTCCTAGCTCAAAATTTAAGGCCCAAAAAGCGGCGACATACGGACGGACGGACGGACGGACGGTCATCGCTCAATCGATTTCGCTATTGATGCTGATCACGAATATATATACTTTATAGGGTCTATGTCGATTATTTCTCTATGTTACAAACTATGTGTCAAACTTAATATACCCTTAGGATAGGGTATAAAAAGGTACGATTGAGTTAAATCGGGATACTATATTTTATGCTCATTCTACAACTTACAACAACGGCGTTCTTCTTTAAAAACGAACAACATAAAGTAATTGTCATAGAGTGGTGGAGATTACACAGAGATGGCAATTACCACATTCCTCCCATCTTAGTTTGTTCCAAATCTCTGAGGGACTCTTATCTCTCTACCGTATCGGGTAACATTATCGGTAGCTGGGTTGATGATCGTGGTCGGGATAACTACCGTTTCGTTGGGTGTTGACTCGCACGCCTCTGTAAACGTATGGGGCACTTATTCAACCGAGACTTCAGTTTTCGCGGCAGGTGGTACAAACGGAGACGTAGTTGGGGGCAGTACCTGATCATGGTCATCTCTAGCACATCCACTGGCAGTCGGTATCTCTACAGACATGGAGTTATCTTCATTCACACGGCGTTTTATTTGGTCCACGTGACGGCGGGCTATCTTATTTTCGATAGACCTTACCACATAGGACACCGGTCCGGTGACTTCGATTATCTGGCCTTTGATCCACACAGAGCCAGTCGAGTAGTTATGGATCCAAACGGTGTCTCCAATTTCAAATTTCCTTACTCGTCCGACCCCCCCAGGGGGCAGCAAAATCGGTTCTCTATCATCCAAGAGTATCCAAAACTGTACGTAGACGGCGACCCATTAAAAGCTCCGCAGGTGTTTTACCCGTTGTTGTATGAGGAGTCGTATGCTGTTTAAACAGCACGCGCTGCAGTGGCGTATGCTTATCTACGTCCATCATAGTTTTTAAAGATGTTTTTAAATATTGAACCATGCGTTCCGCTTGACCAT
This sequence comes from Xylota sylvarum, assembly GCA_905220385.1. Classification (NCBI taxonomy): domain Eukaryota; kingdom Metazoa; phylum Arthropoda; class Insecta; order Diptera; family Syrphidae; genus Xylota; species Xylota sylvarum. The sequence goes on along the minus strand of LR999957.1, from coordinate 60,572,014 downwards.
TGCTTGCTGGGTGGTAAGGTGCCGTGGTATTAAATTTGACTCCATTCAAGAGATAAAACTGTTGTATTTCGGCGGATATAAAAGCAGTTCCATTATTAGAAATGATCCTTTTCGGTTTGCCGTGTGTAGCAATGATCTCACGCAGTTTGTTCTTCACTTCGGTGGACGACAGATTGCGGACTATTTTAACTTCCAACCATTTAGACATCGAGTCCACCACTACTAAAAACAAATATCCCTGGATAGGTCCAGCGAAATCCATATGCAACGTACTCCACGGCTTTTGTGATGGTTGATTCAACTGTGGTGGAGCCACTGATGGATTGCGTCCAGTTTTTTGACAATGAGCACACTGCTGAACCTTCAATTCAATTTGTTGGTCAAGTTTTGGCCACCACACATAGCTTCGCGTATAAGCCTTCATTACGCTAATCCCGGTGTGATAGCAATGTAGTAGTTCCAAAAGTTGTATCTGATATTTAGGTGGCACAACCACTCGACTGCCCCACAATAAGCAGCCCTTGTGGGTAGAGAGTTCGCTCTTCCTCCGGAGGTATGGTAGAAAATCCGCAGTACTTTCTATTTGTTGTGGCCAACCATGAAGCAACCAGCTCATAACTCGTGGCAGTACTGGGTCCTTAGCTGTTTCCTTAGCTATTTCATTAGCTGTAATTGGTGGAGTACTACGTCCCTCTAGCATTAGTATCTCAGCTGGTCCATTACTTGGGGAATCAATTGTAGCAGCTAATGGCAATCGACTTAAGCAATCATCGTTTAAATTCTTTATTCCTGGCCGATACTCTATCTGGTAATCATAAGCCGACAGGAGTAAACACCAACGTAACATGCGGGGCGACAACATCTGTGAGATCTTGTTTGTTCTATTGAAAATCCTAGTAACGATTTATGATCCGTGATAATAATTACCTCTCGACCTGCTACGTACAGATGAAAATGTTTGATTCCGAATATAATTGACAGGGCCTCTTTGTCAATTTGAGCGTAGTTTCTTTCGTGTACCCCCAAAGTCCGAGATGCGAAAGCAATTGGTCGTTCCGCTCCATTATCTCCCTCGCGATGTGCCAATACAGCCCTAACACCATAAGGTGAGGCATCGCAGGCTAGGAAAGCAATTGGCTGTTCCGCTCCATTATCTCCCTTGCGATGTGCCAATACAGCCCCAACACCATAAGGTGAGACATCGCAGGCTAGCACTAAAACCTTGGACGGATCATAATGTATCAACACCGTATCTAATTCGAGCAACGCTTTTAGTTCATTAAAAACGCCTTGATGTTCCTCTGTCCATTTCCATACAGCATTCTTGTCGAGTAAGCGATGTAATTTCTCGGCGATCGAAGAATTGTAGGGTAGAAAAGCATTATAAAAATTTAAAAGCCCCAAAAACAACCTTGTCCTTAGTAGGCGAGATCCCATCGCCGCTGATCCGGAAACCCAAAAATTCTAGTTCTCGTTGCGCAAAAAGACATTTAGGCTTATTTACTGGGCTTGGGATAGTTTTTTGAAAATTGCTTCCAAATTACGCCAATGATCTTCTTCATCCTTGCCAGAAATTAATATATCATCGAGATACGCTTTAACGCCAACTATACCCGCCAATAAAGTATCCAAAAACACCAAAAGGTAATCTTCGTACTCTATACAGCCCTTTATGAGTATTCAGTGTTAATAACTCGGCCGAAAAGTCATCCACTACCAATTGCTGATAGACCTGCTGTAAATCGAGTGTAGTGAACCATTTACCACTCGCAATTGCTGCCATTACCTCTGTAAAAGCGGTAGCGGATACGAGTTGGTTTTCAATACGGAATTTACCGTGCTACGATAATCACTGCAGATTCTTACTGATCCATCAGATTTCGCCAATGGCACAATAGAAGTTACCCAACGGGAGAAGCTGACGGGCTCCAAAATATTTTGTTGAATGAGCTTTTCGATCTCCTTTTCTACAGCTGGTTTCCAGGCAATGGGGCATTGACGATGTTTCAGGAAAATAGGGGATGATCCTGGTAATACCTCTAGGGAAATCGGTGGGCCTTGGTTAGCGCCCAGCTTCTCGGTAAATACATTGCTGTATTTCCTTACTAAACTCCATTTGTTACCCGTCACCTCCAACGCACACACCCCATACACCGTAATTCCCAAAATACGAAACCAATCTCTACCCAGCAAACACCTACCACCACCTGCAACAACAATAACTGCCAGAATGCTCTATTTTTATACCCTATCCTAAGGGTATATTAAGTTTGACACATAGTTTGTAACATAGAGAAATAATCGAGATAGACCCTATAAAGTATATATATTCGTGATCAGCATCAATAGCGAAATCGATTGAGCGATGACCGTCCGTCCGTCCGTATGTCACCGCTTTTTGGGCCTTAAATTTTGAGCTAGGACGATGAAATTTCATATCTGGGCTTCTGAGGAAAAGATACAGTACAAGTGTAAAAAATTTTGAAATCCGCCCACTGCCACGCCCACTTTTTCATAACTTCACTAAATTATATGAAACCGAAAAATTTTGTTAAGACCAAATATTTAGGCATTCAGATTCCCTACAATCCACCCATACAAAAGTTTTGGCCACGCCCACTTTTTGGGGGCGTTTTCATTACAAAACCGAGTTTTGGGCCTTAAATTTTTAACTAGGACGCTGAAATTTCATATCTGGGCTTCCAAGAAAAAGATACAGTACAAGTGTAAATTTTGTTTTGCATCCGCCCACTGCCACGCCTACTTTTTTATAACTTCACTAAATTATATGAAACCAAAAAATTTTGTTAAGACCAAATATTTGGGTATTTAGATTCCCTACAATTCACCCATAGAACAGTTTTGGCCACGCCCACTTTTTGGGGGCGTTATCATAAAAAACCTATGTTGATAAAATTTTACATGTAACATCCTCAAATGTTCGACATTATAGCTATATTTGAGTACAAAATACAATTTGGCCACGCCCACTTTATAGAGAGGAGGATAGGGTATCATACGATCCGTTCCAGACGGATTGTAGCTTTTCTTTATGTTTATATTGTATATTCACCATTGACGATCCAAGGACTTGAAGCTTTTGCTTGGACCAAGTCTGCAGTATTATCATACAGCAAGTAAGACGCCGCTTATCGTGATTGATACGATTCCACATCTCCTCTGAAATCACTGTATAGGCAGCTCCCGAATCAAGTTCAAATGATTCTAGCACTCCATTGGTACAAACATTTGTTAAAATCCTATTAGAAATTGAGGCTTGAATAGTATTTAAGTCATAGAAATAGTTGGAAGCTTATAACATGCCTGGCTTGCATGACCCTTTATGTGACAAAAATCACAGTTTTTATCTTTAAAAAAACATTTATCGGCCAAATGACACCCTGCACATCGAAAACAACGGACTTGTTCTGCTCGTTGATATTTTTTGTTGGCTGATACCGCCATCACACCATCATTGTTGCCGCGCACATCCATAACGTTCCGATGAGCTGCCTCATGTGCAATTGCTATTTCGTAGGCCCGTTTAAAATCTGGTCTCTCAGCATTTTATCTAACTCCATGAATTCACAGTGTTCAGACAACTTGCGTAAATCCTTAACGAAATCAGCGATAGTTTCGCCAATCTTCTGGCAACGTTTGTGGAAAGTGAAACGCTACACAATCTCATTAGGTTTTGGGTGGAAATGACCATCCAACTTTTCCAAAATTTCATGAAAAGACACATCTTTAGGAGTCAGCGGTGTTAGCAAAGAACGAATTATTTCATAAGTCGCTTCCCCCACACAAAATAGGAATATAGCCCTCATAGACACTTCGTTCATTATCTCATTGGCTTCAAAATAGAACTCCATGCGTTCTTTATAATTATTCCAGGAGGTAGTTGGTTAAAATTTTTCCAATGTTGACAATCGCCATGCTGCTATCATTTAGTGCCATAATAATCGTCAGAAGCCCAGATATAAAATTTTAGCGTCCTAGTTAAACATTTTAGGCTCAAAAATCGGTTTTATGATGAAAACGCCCCCAAAAAGTGGGCGTGGCCAAAAATTTTGTATGGGTGGATTGTAGGGAATCTGAATGCCGAAATATTTGGTCTTAACAAAATTTTTCGGTTTCATATAATTTAGTGAAGTTATGAAAAAGTGGGCGTGGCAGTGGGCGGTGACATACGGACGGACGGACGGTCATCGCTCAATCGATTTCGCTATTGATGCTGATCACGAATATATTTACTTTATAGGGTCTATCTCGATTATTTCTCTATGTTACAAACTATGTGTCAAACTTAATATACCCTTAGGATAGGGTATAAAAAGGTAAACCGCTTACCTATTTCCATTAACTCGGTACAAATACCATACGCAAATGAGGCAAAATATCTAGGAATGACCCTAGACGCAAAACTTAAGTGGAAGTCACACTAGCCTTAGTCTAATCAGACTAAGAGAAATGCATTGGCTACTCGGAAGATACTCGAAGCTAAGCGTATATAACAAACTGCTTCTGTATAAGCAAGTGCTAAAACCGTCTTGGACATATGGAATACAACTTTGGGGTTGTACGAAACCAAGCAATATGGCTATATTGCAAACATTCCAAAACAAAGCCCTACGAGCAATCGTGAATGCTCCATGGTATATAAGGAATAGTGATATTCACAGAGATCTAGGAATTGCTACTGTGAATGACGAAGCAATGAACTTTGCTCGCAAACTTCGTACTCGTCTTTATGCTCATTGCAATAATGAAATAATCCGTACTATGGACGTGACAAACATCGAGCGCCGACTACAAAGAACAAGACCATTCGATCTAGCGCCGTAAGGAAACACCGCATTTAATGACGGTATTAGTAGGTGCCTTCGCTGGAAGGCTACCTACCTAACGAGATTAACACTACAGAAGCGTAAACTACTTGTTAAGGGAACTTAGTCGTAGTCATCAAACAATGAAGAAGTGAGAGGATTGAAGCTGTACTACTATGAGCACGCGCGGTTCATAGTGCCTCTCTGAGGTTCTCTGAGGGGTGAGGTTTAGCCCGTAGGCATATACTGACTGACACTAATGACATTGACAGGTCAGCTATATGAATCGGCCATCACCAATGGTACGGACCATTGGTATCTTTTGAAGATTCCTCACCTCCAGGCGCAACAAAAAAAAAAAAAAACCCACGTGTGCTGTTCCGTCAGCGTGATTAGTGTTAAAGATATAATGGCCTGAGAATCGCAGAAAACTTTTTTCTGTAAAGTGGGTTTCAGTTATGTTGTATTTCCGATGAATACAAATAAAAACATACAGAAAAGCTACAATCCGTCTGGAACGGATCGTATGATACCCTATCCTCCTCTCTATAAAATGGACGTGGCCAAATTGCATTTTGTACTCAAATATAGCTATAATGTCGAACGTTTGAGGATGTTACATGTGAAATTTTATCAAAATAGGTTTTTTGATGAAAACGCCCCCAAAAAGTGGGCGTGGCCAAAACTCTTCTACGGGTGAATTGTAGGGAATCTAAATACCTAAATATTTGGACTTAACAAAATTTTACGGTTTCATATAATGTAGTGAAGTTATAAAAAAGTAGGCGTGGCAGTGGGCGGATTTAAAAAAAATGTACACTTCTACTGTATCTTTTCGTCAGAAGCCCAGATATAAAATTTTAGCGTCCTAGTTAAACATTTTAGGCTCAAAAATCGGTTTTATGATGAAAACGCCCCCAAAAAGTGGGCGTGGCCAAAAATTTTGTATGGGTGGATTGTAGGGAATCTGAATGCCGAAATATTTGGTCTTAACAAAATTTTTCGGTTTCATATAATTTAGTGCAGATATGAAAAAGTGGGCGTGGCAGTGGGCGGATTTCAAAAATTTTTACACTTGTACTGTATCGTTTTCTCAGAAGTACAGATATGAAATTTCATCGTCCTAGCTCAAAATTTAAGGCCCAAAAAGCGGTGACATACGAACGGACGGACGGACAGACGGACGGACGGACGGACGGACGGACAGTCATCGCTCAATCGATTTCGCTATTGATGCTGATCACGAATATATATACTTTATAGGGTCTATCTCGATTATTTCTCTATGTTACAAACTATGTGTCAAACTTAATATACCCTTAGGATAGGGTATAAACATACAGAAAAGCCACAATCCGTCTGGAACGGATCGTATGATACCCTATCCTCGTTTCTATAAAGTGCTCGTGCCCAAATTGCATTTGGTACTCAAATATGGCTATAACGTCGAACGTTTGAGGATGTTACATGTGAAATTTCATAAAAATCGGTTTTATGATGAAAACGCCCCCAAAAAGTGGGCGTTGCCAAAAATTTTTTATGGGTGGATTGTAGGGAATCTGAATGCCTAAATATTTGGTCTTAACAAAATTTTTCGGTTTCATATAATTTAGTGAAGTTATGAAAAAGTGGGCGTGGCAGTGGGCGGATTTCAAAAATGTTTACACCTGTACTGTATCTTTTCGTCAGAAGCCCAGATATAAAATTTCAGCGTCCTAGTTAAACATTTTAGGCTCAAAAATCGGTTTTATGATGAAAACGCCCCCAAAAAGTGGGCGTGGCCAAAAATTTTGTATGGGTGGATTGTAGGGAATCTGAATGCCGAAATATTTGGTCTTAACAAAATTTTTCGGTTTCATATAATTTAGTGAAGTTATGAAAAAGTGGGCGTGGCAGTGGGCGGATTTCAAAAATTTTTACACTTGTACTGTATCTTTTCCTCAGAAGCCCAGATATGAAATTTCATCGTCCTAGCTCAAAATTTAAGACCCAAAAAGCGGTGACATACGGACGGACGGACGGACGGACGGTCATCGCTCGATCGATTTCGCTATTGATGCTGATCACGAATATATATACTTTATAGGGTCTATCTCGATTATTTCTCTATGTTACAAACTATGTGTCAAACTTTATATACCCTTAGGATAGGGTATAAACATACAGAAAAGCCACAATCCGTCTGGAACGGATCGTATGATACCCTATCCTCGTTTCTATAAAGTGCTCGTGCCCAAATTGCATTTGGTACTCATATATGGCTATAACGTCGAACGTTTGAGGATGTTACATGTGAAATTTCATAAAAATCGGTTTTTTGATGAAAACGCCCCCAAAAAGTGGGCGTGGCCAAAACTGTTCTATGGGTGAATTGTAGGAAATCTGAATACCTAAATATTTGGACTTAACAAAATTTTTCGGTTTCATATAATTTAGTGAAGTTATAAAAAAGTAGGCGTGGCAGTGGGCGGATGTAAAAAAAATTTACACTTCTACTGTATCTTTTTCTTGGAAGCCCAGATATGAAATTTCAGCGTCCTAGTTAAACATTTTAGGCTCAAAAATCGGTTTTATGATGAAACCGCCCCCAAAAAGTGGGCGTGGCCAAAAATTTTGTATGGGTGGATTGTAGGGAATCTGAATGCCTAAATATTTGGTCTTAACAAAATTTTTCGGTTTCATATAATTTAGTGAAGTTATGAAAAAGTGGGCGTGGCAGTGGGCGGATTTCAAAAATTTTTACACTTGTACTGTATCTTTTCCTCAGAAGCCCAGATATGAAATTTCATCGTCCTAGCTCAAAATTTAAGGCCCAAAAAGCGGTGACATACGGACGGACGGACGGACGGTCATCGCTCAATCGATTTCGCTATTGATGCTGATCACGAATATATATACTTTATAGGGTCTATCTCGATTATTTCTCTATGTTACAAACTATGTGTCAAACTTTATATACCCTTAGGATAGGGTATAAACATACAGAAAAGCCACAATCCGTCTGGAACGGATCGTATGATACCCTATCCTCGTTTCTATAAAGTGCTCGTGCCCAAATTGCATTTGGTACTCAAATATGGCTATAACGTCGAACGTTTGAGGATGTTACATGTGAAATTTCATAAAAATCGGTTTTATGATGAAAACGCCCCCAAAAAGTGGGCGTTGCCAAAAATTTTGTATGGGTGGATTGTAGGGAATCTGAATGCCTAAATATTTGGTCTTAACAAAATTTTTCGGTTTCATATAATTTAGTGAAGTTATGAAAAAGTGGGCGTGGCAGTGGGCGGATTTCAAAAATTTTTACACCTGTACTGTATCTTTTCGTCAGAAGCCCAGATATAAAATTTCAGCGTCCTAGTTAAACATTTTAGGCTCAAAAATCGGTTTTATGATGAAAACGCCCCCAAAAAGTGGGCGTGGCCAAAAATTTTGTATGGGTGGATTGTAGGGAATCTGAATGCCGAAATATTTGGTCTTAACAAAATTTTTCGGTTTCATATAATTTAGTGAAGTTATGAAAAAGTGGGCGTGGCAGTGGGCGGATTTCAAAAATTTTTACACCTGTACTGTATCTTTTCCTCAGAAGCCCAGATATGAAGTTTCATCGTCCTAGCTCAAAATTTAAGGCCCAAAAAGCGGTGACATACGGACGGACGGACGGACGGTCATCGCTCAATCGATTTCGCTATTGATGCTGTTCACGAATATATATACTTTATAGGGTCTATCTCGATTATTTCTCTATGTTACAAACTATGTATCAAACTTAATATACCCTTAGGATAGGGTATAAACATACAGAAAAGCCACAATCCGTCTGGAACGGATCGTCTGATACCCTATCCTCCTCTCTATAAAGTGCTCGTGCCCAAATTGCATTTGGTACTCAAATATGGCTATAACGTCGAACGTTTGAGGATGTTACATGTGAAAATTCATAAAAATCGGTTTTTTGATGAAAACGCCCCCAAAAAGTGGGCGTGACCAACACTGTTCTATGGGTGAATTGTAGGGAATTTGAATACCTAAATATTTGGACTTAACAAAATTGTTCAGTTTCATATAATTTAGTGAAGTTATAAAAAAGTAGGCGTGGCAGTGGGCGGATGTAAAAAAAATTTACACTTCTACTGTATCTTTTCGTCAGAAGCCCAGATATGAATTTTCAGCGTCCTAGTTAAAAATTTAAGGCCCAAAAATCGGTTTTATGATAAAAACGTCCCCAAAAAGTGGGCGTGGCCAAAACTTTTGTATGAGTGGATTGTAGGGAATCTGAATGCCTAAATATTTGGTCTTAACAACATTTTTCGGTTTCATATAATTTAATGAAGTTATGAAAAAGTGGGCGTGGCAGTGGGCGGATTTCAAAATTTTTTACACTTGTACTGTATCTTTTCCTCAGAAGCCCAGATATGAAATTTCATCGTCCTAGCTCAAAATTTAAGGCCCAAAAAGCGGTGACATACGGATGGACGGTCATCGCTCAATCGATTTCGCTATTGATGTTGATCACGAATATATATACTTTATAGGGTCTATGTCGATTATTTCTCTATGTTACAAACTATATGTCAAACTTAATATACCCTTAGGATAGGGTATAAGAAGGTACGATTGAGTTAAATCGGGATACTATATTTTATGCTCATTCTACAACTTACAACAACGGCGTTCTTCTTTAAAAACGAACAACATAAAGTAATTGTCATAGAGTGGTGGAGATTACACAGAGATGGCAATTACCACATTCCTCCCATCTTAGTTTGTTCCAAATCTCTGAGGGACTCTTATCTCTCTACCGTATCGGGTAACATTATCGGTAGCTGGGTTGATGATCGTGGTCGGGATAACTACCGTTTCGTTGGGTGTTGACTCGCACGCCTCTGTAAACGTATGGGGCACTTATTCAACCGAGACTTCAGTTTTCGCGGCAGGTGGTACAAACGGAGACGTAGTTGGGGGCAGTACCTGATCATGGTCATCTCTAGCACATCCACTGGCAGTCGGTATCTCTACAGACATGGAGTTATCTTCATTCACACGGCGTTTTATTTGGTCCACGTGACGGCGGGCTATCTTATTTTCGATAGACCTTACCACATAGGACACCGGTCCGGTGACTTCGATTATCTGGCCTTTGATCCACACAGAGCCAGTCGAGTAGTTATGGATCCAAACGGTGTCTCCAATTTCAAATTTCCTTACTCGTCCGACCCCCCCAGGGGGCAGCAAAATCGGTTCTCTATCATCCAAGAGTATCCAAAACTGTACGTAGACGGCGACCCATTAAAAGCTCCGCAGGTGTTTTACCCGTTGTTGTATGAGGAGTCGTATGCTGTTTAAACAGCACGCGCTGCAGTGGCGTATGCTTATCTCCGTCCATCATAGTTTTTAAAGATGTTTTTAAATATTGAACCATGCGTTCCGCTTGACCATTGCTTGCTGGGTGGTAAGGTGCCGTGGTATTAAATTTGACTCCATTCAAGAGATAAAACTGTTGTATTTCGGCGGATATAAAAGCAGTTCCATTATTAGAAATGATCCTTTTCGGTTTGCCGTGTGTAGCAATGATCTCACGCAGTTTGTTCTTCACTTCGGTGGACGACAGATTGCGGACTATTTTAACTTCCAACCATTTAGACATCGAGTCCACCACTACTAAAAACATACAGAAAAGCTACAATCCGTCTGGAACGGATCGTATGATACCCTATCCTCCTCTCTATAAAGTGCGCGTGACCAAATTGCATTTTGTACTCAAATATGGCTATAACCTCGAACGTTTGAGGATGTGACATGTAAAATTTTATCAAAATCGGTTTTTTGATGAAAACGCCCCCAAAAAGTGGGCGTGACCAAAACTGTTCTATGGGTGAATTGTAGGGAATCTGTATACCTAAATATTTGGTCTTAACAAAATTTTTCGGTTTCATATAATTTAGTGAAGTTATAAAAAAGTAGGCGTGGCAGTGGGCGGATGTAAAAAAAATTTACACTTGTACTGTATCTTTTTCTTGGAAGCCCAGATATGAAATTTCAGCGTCCTAGTTAATAATTGAAGGCCCAAAACTCGGTTTTGTGATGAAAACGCCCCCAAAAATGGGCGTGGCCAAAACTTTTGTATGGGTGGATTGTAGGGAATCTAAATGCCTAAATATTTGGTCTTAACAAAATTTTTCGGTTTCATATAATTTAGTGAAGTTATGAAAAAGTGGGCGTGGCAGTGGGCGGATTTCAAAAATTTTTACACTTGTACTGTATCTTTTGCTCAGAAGCCCAGATATGAAATTTCATCGTCCTAGCTCAAAATTTAAGGCCCAAAAAGCGGTGACATACGGACGGACGGACGGACGGACGGACGGACGGACGGTCATCGCTCAATCGATTTCGCTATTGATGCTGATCACGAATATATATACTTTATAGGGTCTATCTCGATTATTTCTCTATGTTACAAACTATGTGTCAAACTTAATATACCCTTAGGATAGGGTATAAACAAATATCCCTGGATAGGGCCAGCGAAATCCATATGCAACGTACTCCACGGCTTTTGTGATGGTTGATTCAACTGTGGTGGAGCCACTGATGGATTGCGTCCAGTTTTTTGACAATGAGCACACTGCTGAACCTTCAATTCAATTTGTTGGTCAAGTTTTGGCCACCACACATAGCTTCGCGTATAAGCCTTCATTACGCTAATCCCGGTGTGATAGCAATGTAGTAGTTCCAAAAGTTGTATCTGATATTTAGGTGGCACAACCACTCGACTGCCCCACAATAAGCAGCCCTTGTGGGTAGAGAGTTCGCTCTTCCTCCGGAGGTATGGTAGAAAATCCGCAGTACTTTCTATTTGTTGTGGCCAACCATGAAGCAACCAGCTCATAACTCGTGGCAGTACTGGGTCCTTAGCTGTTTCCTTAGCTTTTTCATTAGCTGTAATTGGTGGAGTACTACGTCCCTCTAGCATTAGTATCTCAGCTGGTCCATTACTTGGGGAATCAATTGTAGCAGCTAATGGCAATCGACTTAAGCAATCAATGTTTAAATTCTTTATTCCTGGCCGATACTCTATCTGGTAATCATAAGCCGACAGGAGTAAACACCAACGTAACATGCGGGGCGACAACATCTGTGAGATCTTGTTTGTTCTATTGAAAATCCTAGTAACGATTTATGATCCGTGATAATAATTACCTCTCGACCTGCTACGTACAGATGAAAATGTTTGATTCCGAATATAATTGACAGGGCCTCTTTGTCAATTTGAGCGTAGTTTCTTTCGTGTACCCCCAAAGTCCGAGATGCGAAAGCAATTGGTCGTTCCGCTCCATTATCCCCCTCGCGATGTGCCAATACAGCCCTAACACCATAAGGTGAGGCATCGCAGGCTAGGAAAGCAATTGGCTGTTCCGCTCCATTATCTCCCTTGCGATGTGCCAATACAGCCCCAACACCATAAGGTGAGACATCGCAGGCTAGCACTAAAACCTTGGACGGATCATAATGTATCAACACCGTATCTAATTCGAGCAACGCTTTTAGTTCATTAAAAACGCCTTGATGTTCCTCTGTCCATTTCCATACAGCATTCTTGTCGAGTAAGCGATGTAATTTCTCGGCGATCGACGAATTGTGGGGTAGAAAAGCATTATAAAAATTTAAAAGCCCCAAAAACAACCTTGTCCTTAGTAGGCGAGATCCCATCGCCGCTGATCCGGAAACCCAAAAATTCTAGTTCTCGTTGCGCAAAAAGACATTTAGGCTTATTTACTGGGCTTGGGATAGTTTTTTGAAAATTGCTTCCAAATTACGCCAATGATCTTCTTCATCCTTGCCAGAAATTAATATATCATCGAGATACGCTTTAACGCCAACTATACCCGCCAATAAAGTATCCAAAAACACCAAAAGGTAATCTTCGTACTCTATACAGCCCTTTATGAGTATTCAGTGTTAATAACTCGGCCGAAAAGTCATCCACTACCAATTGCTGATAGACCTGCTGTAAATCGAGTGTAGTGAACCATTTACCACTCGCAATTGCTGCCATTACCTCTGTAAAAGCGGTAGCGGATACGAGTTGGTTTTCAATACGGAATTTACCGTGCTACGATAATCACTGCAGATTCTTACTGATCCATCAGATTTCGCCAATGGCACAATAGAAGTTACCCAACGGGAGAAGCTGACGGGCTCCAAAATATTTTGTTGAAAGAGCTTTTCGATCTCCTTTTCTTCCATTGTTTTTGACGATGTTTCAGGAAAATAGGGGATGATCCTGGTAATACCTCTAGGGAAATCGGTGGGCCTTGGTGAGCGCCCAGCTTCTCGGTAAATACATTGCTATATTTCCTTACTAAACTCCATTTGTTACCCGTCACCTCCAACGCACACACCGTAATTCCCAAAATAGGAAACCAATCTCTACCCAGCAAACACTTACCACCACCTGCAACAACAATAACTGCCAGAATGCTTTATTTTTATACCCTATCCTAAGGGTATATTAAGTTTGACACATAGTTTGTAACATAGAGAAATAATCGAGATAGACCCTATAAAGTATATATATTCGTGATCAGCATCAATAGCGAAATCGATTGAGCGATGACCGTCCGTCCGTCCGTCCGTCCGTCCGTATGTCACCGCTTTTTGGGCCTTAAATTTTGAGCTAGGACGATGAAATTTCATATCTGGGCTTCTGAGAAAAAGATACAGTACAAGTGTAAAAATGTTTGAAATCCGCCCACTGCCACGCCCACTTTTTCATAACTTCACTAAATTATATGAAACCGAATAATTTTGTTAAGACCAAATATTTAGGTATTCAGATTCCCTACAATCCACCCATACAAAAGTTTTGGCCACGCCCACTTTTTGGGGGTGTTTTCATTACAAAACCGAGTTTTGGGCCTTAAATTTTTAACTAGGACGCTGAAATTTCATATCTGGGCTTCTGACGAAAAGATACAGTACAAGTGTAAATTTTTTTTACATCCGCCCATTGCCACGCCTACTTTTTTATAACTTCACTAAATTATATGAAACCAAAAAATTTTGTTAAGACCAAATATTTGGGTATTTAGATTCCCTACAATTCACCCATAGAACAGTTTTGGCCACGCCCACTTTTTGGGGGAGTTATCATAAAAAAACCTATTTTGATAAAATTTTACATGTAACATCCTCAAATGTTCGCCATTATAGCTATATTTGAGTACAAAATACAATTTGGCCACGCCCACTTTATAGAGAGGAGGATAGGGTATCATACGATCCGTTCCAGACGGGTATATTAAGTTTGACACATAGTTTGTAACATAGAGAAATAATCGAGATAGCCCCTATAAAGTATATATATTCGTGATCAGCATCAATAGCGAAATCTATTGAGCGATGACCGTCCGTCCGTATGTCACCGCTTTTTGGGCCTTAAATTTTGAGCTAGGATGCTGAAATTTCATATCTGGGCTTCTGAGAAAAAGATACAGTACAAGTGTAAAAATTTTTGAAATCCGCCCACTGCCACGCCCACTTTTTCATAACTTCACTAAATTATATGAAACCGAAAAATTTTGTTAAGACCAAATATTTAGGCATTCAGATTCCCTACAATCCACCCATACAAAAGTTTTGGCCACGCCCACTTTTTGGGGGCGTTTTCATCACAAAACCGAATTTTGGGCCTTAAATTTTTTACTAGGACGCTGAAATTTCATATGTGGGCTTCCAAGAAAAAGACACAGTACAAGTGTAAAATTTTTTTACATCCGCCCACTGCCAGGCCTACTTTTTTATAACTTCACTAAATTATATGAAACCGAAAAATTTTGTTAAGACCAAATATTTGGGTATTTAGATTCCCTACAATTCACCCATAGAACAGTGTTGGCCACGCCCACTTTTTGGGGCGTTATCATCAAAAAACCTATTTTGATAAAATTTTACATGTAACATCCTCAAACGTTCGACATTATAGCTATATTTGAGTACAAAATGCAATTTGGCCACGCCCATTTTGTAGAGAGGAGGATAGGGTATCATACGATCCGTTCCAGACGGATTGTAGCTTTTCTGTATGTTTTATATGAATTTTGGTAAAGGTTTACAAAATAGGCCCCCCTACTTTTATATGTATATATACAGAAAAGTGCCTTCTAGCCCATTCTAAAATTTTATGAAAATCGGGGGGGAGGCCCCCCTTTTGTAAATGTTTACCTGAATTTTTGTTATATGTTAATTTAATTGATCGTTGTGTTAAAACTATATGAATTCTACCTGTTTATACCCTATCCTAAGGGTATATTAAGTTTGACACATAGTTTGTAACATAGAGAAATAATCGAGATAGACCCTATAAAGTATATATATTCGTGATCAGCATCAATAGCGAAATCGATTGAGCGATGACCGTCCGTCCGTCCGTCCGTCCGTCCGTCCGTCCGTCCGTCCGTCCGTATGTCACCGCTTTTTGGGCCTTAAATTTTGAGCTAGGACGATGAAATTTCATATCTGGGCTTCTGAGAAAAAGATGCAGTACAAGTGTAAAATTTTTTTAAATCCGCCCACTGCCACGCCCACTTTTTCATAACTTCACTAAATTATATGAAACCGAAAAATTTTGTTAAGACCAAATATTTAGGCATTAAGATTCCCTACAATTCACCCATACAAAAGTTTTGGCCACGCCCACTTTTTGGGGGCGTTTTCATCACAAAACCGATTTCCGGGCCTTAAATTTTGAGCTAGGACGATGAAATTTCATATCTGGGCTTCCAAGAAAAAGATACAGTACAAGTGTAAAATTTTTTTACATCCGCCCACTGCCACGCCTACTTTTTTATAACTTCACTAAATTATATGAAACCGAAAAATTTTGTTAAGACCAAATATTTGGGTATTTAGATTCCCTACAATTCACCCATAGAACAGTTTTGGCCACGCCCACTTTTTGGGGGCGTTATCATCAAAAAACCTATTTTGATAAATTTTTACATGTAACATCCTCAAACGTTCGACATTATAGCTATATTTGAGTACAAAATGCAATTTGGCCACGCCCACTTTATAGAGAGGTGGATAGGGTATCATACGATCCGTTCCAGACGGATTGTAGCTTTTCTGTATGTTTTTTGATATCGTTTCATTATATTGAACTTCCCACTAATAAACCCAATGAAAAAGAAATATTTTTTTGATTTAAAACATCGTTTTCATTGCATTTAACAATTTTCTATATCGTGTAACTGTATGTATATAGTTACCTAAAATCGTTGTTTACTTACCAATTACAAAATAAACGAAGCTTTTTAAATGTGTTACTTGTTATAGACAGTAATTCATACTATTGAACTTAGAGTAAATACTTTTATATGTATATCTCTCTTTTTATACCCTATCCTAAGGGTATATTAAGTTTGACACATAGTTTGTAACATAGAGAAATAATCGAGATAGACCCTATAAAGTATATATATTCGTGATCAGCATCAATAGCGAAATCGATTGAGCGATGACCGTCCGTATGTCACCGCTTTTTGGGCCTTAAATTTTGAGCTAGGACGATGAAATTTCATATCTGGGCTTCTGAGAAAAAGATACAGTAAATGTAGTTTTTCGTAAATATCTCGACTCCACCGCCACTTAGCGGGTCCAAATTTTATCAGAAAACTTATTTTTATTTAAAAAAAATTATTTTATTAATTTGAGCCAAATCTAACCATAAATATGAAAAATTGATATATCACAACTACAGCGCCATCTATCAGAATTAAACTTAAGAGAAACCTTCCTGCAGACTAAACTAATATATTGTCCAAGTTAGATGTCAATTGGTCCAGCGGTTCTCGAGTTTTAGACGCTCGTACCCGGAACGAGCGTCTAAATATGAAGAATAAAATCGCTACAACTACTACTACTACTAATTATACCAATTATTTTCGGAAAACTCTTCGTTCAATTTGAATCGCATATTTAGATCATCGTATTTACAATATGATGCTGGAAAAACACATACATAAATAGACCATTCACTACTCATATGTATGTATGTACATATGTATGGCGTTGCATAGATACATATAACGCAAATTGAATGCTGAAAGGATACTTTGAATTAACATTTCCATTTGCCATCAAAGTGTAAATATAAAGCATCCTGCGTTCTTCATTGCATGTATAATTAATAAGGACAATATTATCTTGTAAATAAACACAAGGATGTTATACGTTATGAAGTTATTAATTACTAAAATTGGTTCTCGTCTACAGTAGGTACATGGTATGGCGGCGATCTGATTCTGAATATTAACACGCATATTGATGGTAATTTATACGATTCCAATGGGATATCTCATGGTAATAAAATCGTATCTTTACTGGTTAACCATTTAACCCTCTTGTTAGCCGTATCCGTACCGAATGGCAATAGATTAAATTATCTGTCGTTCCGGAAATTTGTTGGCATATCGACTAATTAAGAGATGAACCAATGACTTATACATTGTCTGGCTATAATATAAAATAGTTGCGACGTGTGTGTGTGTGTAGAGGCTTGCATGTACCTATTTACTTATACAAATCCGAATCTGTTTGGAGTGGTACACTATTATTGGTTAATACTGTGAAAAGCAATTTGATAAACCAAATAAATTGACCATTACTATTAGACTTATTTATTCTTGTTTGATAATTCATAATGCTGGAAGTCTTAATATTTATTAATTGCTTGTATCGGCGGTGCTTTTATATTTACTTTTTCTATACATTGTATTACATATGTATAAACAAGTATAGGTACATTTGATTCATCTTATTTTATCGTACTTTTTATGACTTGCTTAATATATTCTTCCCTATTGTAACACAATTTGTGTCTTTCCGGCAATTGATTCTATCATACAGAAAACTGGCGTACTAAAGGGGTCTTCTTAGCTAGAAAAGGAGAATTCTAAATTGACTTTGTTTCCGCACGTATTAGGAATAAGAATCTATCGAAATTTTCAGCTTGAGGAAATTTCATATTTTCAATTTTTCACACTTTTTTCCGGTTCAATTACAGGCACGTGCGATGTCTAAAATTTTGATTTGGTGAACGTTCCTCCTACACGAAAGAATAGAAAGAATAGAAAAAATGATGTACATGCATACATATATCCATATATATATATGTATATATGCATGCATACATACATATGTTTCAAGGAGTAAAGAGTTTTCGCCTGAGAGGTCAGACACCCGTACCTCAGTCAATGTTTTTTGTTTGAAAATTTTACATTTTTATACCCTATCCTAAGGGTATATTAAGTTTGACACATAGTTTGTAACATAGAGAAATAATCGAGATAGACCCTATAAAGTATATATATTCGTGATCAGCATCAATAGCGAAATCGATTGAGCGATGACCGTCCGTCCGTCCGTCCGTTCGTCCGTCCGTCCGTCCGTCCGTATGTCACCGCTTTTTGAGCCTTAAATTTTGAGCTAGGACGATGAAATTTCATATCTGGGCTTCTGAGAAAAAGATACAGTACAAGTGTAAAAATTTTTTAAATCCGCCCACTGCCACGCCCACTTTTTCATAACTTCACTAAATTATATGAAACCGAAAAATTTTGTTAAAACCAAATATTTAGGCATTCAGATTCCCTACAATCCACCCATACAAAAGTTTTGGCCACGCCCACTTTTTGGGGGCGTTTTTTATTACAAAACCGAGTTTTGGGCCTTAAATTTTTAACTAGGACGCTGAAATTTCATATCTGGGCTTCCAAGAAAAAGATACAGTACAAGTGTAAATTTTTTTTACATCCGCCCACTGCCACGCCTACTTTTTTATAACTTCACTAAATTATATGAAACCGAAAAATTTTGTTAAGACCAAATATTTGGGTATTTAGATTCCCTACAATTTACCCATAGAAGAGTTTTGGCCACGCCCACTTTTTGGGGGCGTTATCATAAAAAAACCTATTTTGATAAAATTTTACATGTAACATCCTCAAATGTTCGACATTATAGCTATATTTGAGTACAAAATACAATTTGACCACGCCCACTTTATAGAGAGGAGGATAGGGTATCATACGATCCGTTCCAGACGGATTGTAGCTTTTCTGTATGTTTTGTATATGCATGTGTTATGTTTTTTATGGATATGGTACGGATTGATTGTTTGGATTCTGCGTTACTGGAAACTATTACGAGTATAACTAGGTGCCGTGAAATAACGCCGAGTGAAATTATTTCACAATATGAAAGTAAAATAAAGCCGAATTTTGAAATTCGGAAATTTGGAAGAATTCACAACGTTACACTCAGGTCAATGCAGACCCATTGTGATGCCCATAGGGGAGAGATGTTCCTTGCCCCTTGGTTAACCCTAGTTCTACAAATATGGTAACTATGAACTAGCAAACCCTCCAACTGATTTGCTGTAGTTCGAGATATCATTGAAAGGTCTGTTAGATAATTCTTTTAGGTTACAGAAGAAGTGTCGCCCCAGAAATTTAAATCTAAGGTTGATTAAACCTGGACAGTGACAGAGAAAGTGGGTTGTATCCACATTGTCTTTCTCATTTCCACATCCACGACATAAGTCTTCTTCCGTTAGTCTTAGTTTTTTCATGTGGTACCTACCACAGAGTGCTATGCCCCTTGATGACTCCTATAATGGTAGAAAGAGATTTGCTATCCTTTTGCATAATTCTGTCGGTACTATCTTATCGAAACAAGGCCATATATGTATGTACTTCTTGTGATGACACAATTATCTGGGGACGACTTTCTGATGAGTATAGATCCAAGCCTTTGAAGTATAGATCCATGTCCATATGAGGTTTTCCTCCAGGTACTTGGATGTCTAAGACGAATCACGCTTTTGGCAGCCGTTCTTTGCATGAACTCGTTCAAGGGAGGAAGATTAAGAATCATTTCCCACCCTCCCCGAGCCGTTGATCTCTGTGCTCCCGTTATGCTAGCATATGCTATATGTTGTACCTTCTTAAGACTAGCAAGATAGCTAGCTTTGTCTGTTGCATTCCACCATATAATTGTACCATAGTATGGATCTTATGATCACAGTATACATCCAATGGATTATGGGCGTTCGCATGACCCATCGTTTACCAAAGGTTTTGCATGTGTAGAAAGCACACAAGGCCATTGTCATTCTTTCTTCTGTGAGCTTCGCATGAAGGATAGTTCCTAGATATTTGACTTTTGAAAAGAGTTTCAGAGAGAGAGAGAGAGATTCCGCTCATCTTTGGAAGACCGAATTTTTCTATTTTGCTCCTTATCGTAAATAGATCTAGTTCGGTGACTAGAACTAATTCCTAAACCATTCAGTTCCGCCCATGAGAAGAGTTCTTTCAGTGCAGATTCCAAAATATTGCTGATTTAGGATGATGTTTCCCACCGGTCATGGTTACTAATGCGTATGCTACTGTTTTAATCCTTTTGTATTTGGAAGTCATTAGAATTTTTGTTCATGACTAGAAGCCACAGCAAAGAAGAAATAACTCCTTCCTGTGGAGTCCCTGTTGTACCCGTTTTTCTTATGACGCTCTTTCCGAGTTCTGATTGATGACTCTGCTGTTGAGTAGTACGGAGTAGTACGGAACACCCCATCTTGTCCTGGCAGAGCCATTTAATGGTTATTGACTATATATACCCCTTCCATTCCTCGGCACGGATTTTTGCACTATGTGCGCTCACTTCACCACTGAAATTAGGTACCTCTATCCTATGATAAAAACGCATGCATGTAGTGAGCATTGAAATATTGAAAGGTAAAGGAACACTCATAGCTAAACACCGACTTGACATCGTAAATGTAAGTGAGGTTAGGACTGGGCTACCTAGTTCAGTGTTGATGTTACTTTTTGCTTTTTTGTTTCGTTTTTTATTTAGCTTAAGATAATATTAAACAAAAAATTAATAAAGAGATTATATACATATGTAATGAAATTACTAAAAATAACCTATATTATAGAAAATATGTAGGTACAAGTTATATCTAAAAATTGAATTTAAATTTAAATTCAATAGATACTGTTAAGTTTTGAGTGCCTCGTTGCCATTTTTGTTTGTTAATATTTTGATTCAAACAATTTTGTTTATTATTTTTGTTATAAATATTGGTTAAATGTAATGTATAATAAACGTTTTATATGAATATATAAAAAAAATAGTAAGTAAAAAAATAAAGGAACACTCAACCAATGCGCCCTTATCATAGCTAAACACAGTCTTGACATCGCACATGACAGCAGCTGTGGTGATTACTACCGGTAAGCACCTACTAGAAAGGTTCAGAAGAGGATTTGTGTCATTGCCTCTTTGCCGATTTTTTCAAATTCTTGGTATGATAGCTATCTTGGAATGACAGCCAACACAATGCCGAAATGTACACAAACTAGGACGCTGAAAGCAAAAAAGCTACAATCCGTCTGGAACGGATCGTATGATACTCCTCTCCTCTCTATAAAGTGGGTGTGGCCAAATTGCATTTTGTACTCAAATATAGCTATAATGTCGAACGTTTGAGGAGTTACATGTAAAATTTTATCAAAATAGGTTTTTTGATGATAACGCCCCCAAAAAGTGGGCGTGGCCAAAACTGCTCTGTGGGTAAATTGTAGGGAATCTGAATACCTAAATATTTGGTCTTAACAAAATTTTTCGGTTTCATATAATTTAGTGAAGTTATGAAAAAGTGGGCGTGGCAGTGGGCGGATTTCAAAAATTTTTACACTCGTACTGTATCTTTTTCTCAGAAGCCCAGATATGAAATTTCATCGTCCTAGCTCAAAATTTAAGGCCCAAAAAGCGGTGACATACGGACGGACGGACGGACGGTCATCGCTCAATCGATTTCGCTATTGATGCTGATCACGAATATATATACTTTATAGGGTCTATCTCGATTATTTCTCTATGTTACAAACTATGTGTCAAACTTAATATACCCTTAGGATAGGGTATAAAAACGCAAGGAGTTAGAAAGTAAATACAGAGAAAAGTATTTGATACTTGGGAAATACTCCAAGCTTGATAGAGAGAACAAATTGCTTTTTTACAACTTACTTACTTAAGTAGCACTGCAGTTCGGGGTGAACCTGGGCCTCCACTAACAAGCCTCTCCAGTTAGTCCAGTCCTTAACTACATGCCTCCAGTTGCGCACTCCAAATTTGTTAAGGTCCCCTTCTACTTGTGCGCGCCACCTAAGGCGAGGTCTTTGTCTACTGCGTTGTCCGTTCGGGTTAGATTTGACGGCTCTACGGGCCGGAACAATTGTGTCTATCCGCTCTACTTGTCCTAGCCATCTCAAATGACTGATGTGCAGTTTTTTACTAGGTCGATGTCGCTGTACAGCTCGTATAGTTAGTCGTTGAATCTCCTCCTCTAAAGCCCGTCAAGGCAAATGGGACTGAACATTTTACGAAGAATTTTTCTCTCGAAACCATACCACCATAAAGCAGGACTAGGATGATGAATGTTTTATACAGAATCTCCTTAGTTGTTCGGGGTAGGGCTATACTACTCAGTTGCCTTCTCAGCCCAAAGAAACAGGGATTGGCAAGAGTCATTCTTCGTCTTATTTCTGCTGAGATGTTTTTGTCAAAGTTAATAGCAGAGACAAAGTTCCTTATTACCTCAAAGTTATAGCTGTCAATTGCGACATTCTGTCCAATTCGTCGATGTTGTGTCTCCCTTCTGGTTGACATCATATACTTGGTTTTGCCCTCGTTTACCGCTAAACCCATTTTGGCAGCCTCCGTTGCAATACCAGCGAGCGCACCAGTGACAGCCCACTGTGTTTTGCGAATAATGTCCATAACGTCGGCATACGCTAGCAGTTACAAAGACTTTTAAAAGATTATGCCTCCGTTGTTGGCTTGCGAGTTTTGCAAAATCCTTTCAAGTATGGTATTTAAAAAATCATATGACAGCGCTTCTCCTTGTCTAAATCCTTTTTTGGCTTCAAAGGTCTAGGTGAGATTGTTACCGAGCTTAATGGGGCAGCGAGCGTTCTCTCCTACACAAGCGAACTAGTTTGGAAAATATACCAAAACTAGAGACATAGTTCTATAAAAGTAGCTTGCCTCTACAAATGCTGTCATATGTGGCCTTGAAATATATAAAATCGGGTATCGATTTGGACTTCTTTGGTTTCTTTCAGGATCTGCTGTAGTGTGAAGATTTGATCGACTCTGGACTTTCCTGGCCACCTGATCCTGAATCTGATCAGGTTATTGACGAAGGGTTTCAGGCGTTCACACAATATGGCAGATAGGATCGCATACGCAATGTTAAGCACTCAGGTACCTCTATAGTTGGCGTAATTGAGGGGGTTTTCTTTCTTGTTGATCGGGCAAACGATGCTGACATTCCATTCATCAGGCATACACTCGTCTGACCAAATTTTAGAAATGAGTTGATGTCATTTCATTTCCTGTTGCTTTAAATACTTTGGCTGGTAATCATTCAGGCCCAGCAACCTTGTTGGACCTAAACTTGGATATCGCTATCCTAGGATCGTTTTGGTCAGGTGAACGGAAGTTTTGCCTATCATTGTCTATGTTGAATGGTTCATTCTGATTGACAGAACGATGTTGGTCTTCGTTGCGGTTATACAGTCTGCAGAAGAAATTGTTCATATTTTCAGCACCGATTGTGACTTTGATTTCAAGTTTACATTGTTGAAGGCCCCTTCAATATCCAGGAAAGTTGTTAGTGTGTATTCATTTTGGTGGCGTGATTTCTCGATTATTGTAACCACCCCGTGTAGCGCTATTTCAACTGATCGGCCCTTCATATAGGCATGTTGGGCAGGTGAGGTGTCCCTTGGAGTAAGTTTGGAGCGAATGTAGGTGTCTAGTATTCCTTCAAGGGTTTTGAGTAGAAAATATGTTAGATTGATCAGTTTAAAATCGTTTGCTGTGGAGTGGCTGGGCTTTTCCGCTTTGGGGGTCAATGTCAAATGACATTGACTTTTCTCCATGATTGGAGTACATATACAGTGGTGGACACGTAAAAAGCACACTTGCACTTCTATCAATAAAAAGTCAATTTGGTAGTATGAACAAAATATAATACTTTTTATTTTTATTAATTTTTTATTAGAATTCAAAGCGTTTATTTAATTCACAAAAAGATGAGATTATTTTCCTGAAAATACAAATTTATGCACACATTTGTAAAAATATGTCTGGCCACATAAATAGCACATTATACTATATTGCATTGAAATTGTGAGTTTTTTTTGCTGCAGACGTCTTCTTACAGTCCTATCTGACACACTAATGGAGTGACGAACGAAAATACTGTTCCTTATTTCTTTAGAGCTCCAAAATGGGTTGGTGGTACTAGGTCTGTAGATCAGACTGTCCTCTTTCTCTGTGGTTATCCTTGCCCTTGGAGCTCTTGCAATAACAATAGAGCTCCACATGATGGAAGGCATTGTAAATAACTTTTCGGAAACATTGTAGCTGCTTAGATATTTCTGTTACCGAAGCACCGTCAGCTTTCATATTGCAGGTTATCTCTCGTCTCTCTTCTGAGAAATGTTGTCTTCTCCCCATCTCTAGATACATACATCTTTTGATATTTAGTCTTACTACAAACTAATGACAAACTTACTTACTTTCAAATAAATGTATTAATAATAATTCAACAATAACAAAATATAACTTAAAGCACTAAAGAAAATGTGTGCCAGAAAAAAACACGTCGTTTCACACTACAATCGATTATGCCAGTTATTGATAACTTATTGACGCTGAAAAATTACGGTTAACTTTGCAACTTCCTCTTCGTGAATTATTTGAGCGGTCGATTGTGTCTCTAAGCTGTTGACCCTCTCTGTGGGGTGTGAGTTGGTGAAGGAGTAGCCAGGGAAATGGGTATAGATGAGTTCCTTTAAGGTGTCAGAACAGGAGTCCATCCAGGAGCCGTTAGCTTTCATGAGGAATCCCGGAACGGTTTGAAACTTTGAAAGGAATTTTGTAAGTCTGGCAGCGTCTTACAATATCGGGAATTTTTCTAGGCTGCTCTCTTTGCGTATGTTGTTCTATTTTTGAATTTGCTTTCCTTCTTTTTGTAGCGCTCCCAGTCATATGGATTTTTAGTGTTTTTAGCTAGGTTGTACAGCCTTCTCGCCATTTTAAGTAGAGATGGCAGTTCGTTAGACCACCAGATGGGGTTATTATGTTTATTGCCTTTTGATAAAGGGCAGAATTTTGCGAAGGCGCTTTAGAAGGCTGTAGTAAACCGCTTTACTTCTGATTCAATTTCAATGGAGTTGGAGTGCGGCGTATAGGATTTCGCCACTTAATTTTTGAACGATACCCAGTCCTCTTGGGATTACGATAGGGGCTTTGGGGGCACGGGGCTACCTTTCAGTCAATCATGAATTGAATTATGCGATGGTCGGAGAAGGAGACTGTGTTGGAGACTTTCCAGTTGGTGATTTCTAATGAATTGGTGTTGGTGGACAATGTGATGTCAATAACCTCTTCCTTAATTTTAGTAACAAAAGTGGGACCAGACTCTCTTTTTACTACACACAGATTGTACGCAATAATAAACTCTAGCAAAGACACGTCTAGTGCTGGTGCTACTGCTGCCCCATTGCACATGGTGGGAGTTCGCGTCACAACCGATCAGCAGGTATGTAGGTACAAAAAATCCTTCTTTAGCCTTCTGACTAAAATGATAATCCTTTAAGGGGAGATCCCTGAAGTTCCGGCGAACAACAAATCGTATGGCGGGGGGTCTATTTTCACTCCATTTACCGTTATAGCCTGTTGAACTGGGACATCTCCGATTTGGAGGTATAACCACTTTTAATAGTATAACTTCTGACCTATTATAGCTACAAACATACAGAAAAGCTACAATCCGTCTGGAACGGATCGTATGATACCCTATCCACCTCTCTATAAAGTGGGCTTGGCCAAATTGCATTTTGTACTCAAATATAGCTATAATGTCGAACGTTTGAGGATGTTACATGTAAAATTTCATAAAAATCGGTTTTTTGATGAAAACGCCCCCAAAAAGTGGGCGTGACCAAAACTGTTCTATGGGTGAATTGTAGGGAATCTGTATACCTAAATATTTGGTCTTAACAAAATTTTTCGGTTTCATATAATTTAGTGAAGTTATAAAAAAGTAGGCGTGGCAGTGGGCGGATGTAAAAAAAATTTACGCTTGTACTGTATCTTTTTCTTGGAAGCCGAGATATGAAATTTCAGCGTCCTAGTTAAAAATTTAAGCCCCAAAAATCGGTTTTGTGATGAAAACGCCCCCAAAAAGTGGGCGTGACCAAAACTGTTCTATGGGTGAATTGTAGGGAATCTGTATACCTAAATATTTGGTCTTAACAAAATTTTTCGGTTTCATATAATTTAGTGAAGTTAAGAAAAAGTGGGCGTGGCAGTGGGCGGATTTCAAAAATTTTTACACTTGTACTGTATCTTTTTCTCAGAAGCCCAGATATGAAATTTCATAGTCCTAGCTCAAAATTTAAGGCCCAAAAAGCGGTGACATACGGACGGACGGACGGACGGACGGTCATCGCTCAATCGATTTCGCTATTGATGCTGATCACGAATATATATACTTTATAGGGTCTATCTCGATTATTTCTCTATGTTACAAACTATGTGTCAAACTTAATATACCCTTAGGATAGGGTATAAAAACGGTTTTATACATTACATTACTATTTTTTTCGCCGGAACTTCAGGAATCTCCACTTAAAGGATTATCCCTCTTAACTGGGAAACCACCCGGTATTTTACAAACTTTTGAAAACAAAGTGCTTAGAGGAATCAGAAACTCAGATATCCACAGATATTTCGGCATTACAACAATCCAAGACAAAATCTAACACGCGAGAAAACATAAAAATCGACTGGAAAGTCACGTAAATAATACAATCTTTTAAATTTTGAATGATCGAAATTTACTGCGCACCGTCTACAAAGAACCAAACCTTTAGAATTAGAGCTATAACGAGCAACGGCGTCTGAATTGCGGAGCTATCAGCAATTGGAAGTTCCAAAGGAAAGCTATCAGCAAAAAGTCCTTATTTCATGAAATAAAAACTACTTAATAAGTTGAAAACTTAGTTGTAGTGAAATAAATAATATTGTTTTGAAGGTTGTTTACTTTAGTTGGTAAAAATCCCAAACTACTAAGACTACTACTACTCACCTAACCTCGGAAAAAAAAAAGGTCAGCCAGGATGTTTCGTGCTGGAAGGAAGTAACACCGCTTGAATCTTGGACATGCAAAATACCATCTATACGTATTTGTATGTATGTATTTAGCATAGATATACCATCAACACTCAACAAGGACTTCTTAGGAGGTCCCTATCAAAACACGAGTACAAACGCAAATATAAATGTTTGGCGCGACAGGTTCTCACAACCACTCGTGTTGTGTGTGTTATATTCTTCACATGAAGGAAAGGAGGCTATTGTTTAAAGCCTTGTCCGAAGGGCAATGATTTATTTTGTGCAAGACTCGAACTCGAACCACGACCCTCCTCCTCAATAGTCCTCTAAGCTGCGGCACCCATCCCGGCGTTTCTCATCAGGCTGGTGAATATACATAGGAAATGTTGTTACTTTCAAGAACGTGCCCCTGAGATTCTCAAACATCGCCTATTTTCGAATAATGCGAGTACTTACAATCTTGGGGCGCGGCGTGGCTTAAGTGTTTAGCGTGTTGGACTACGGAGCGAGGGGTCCGAGGTTCGATACCGAACAAGACCTAAAATTTCTTTCACGGCCCCACCTCTCACAAGCGTCTGACAAACATACGAGAGTAAAACTTTCATGAAAAACTTCTCAACATAAAAATTGCTCTACAGATATGGCATTAAACAGTAGGTCCCTTCTATTCGTGGAAAGAATATAACACACACTGTTCCGCACTGAAGTAAGCGGGAATGAACTCAATTGGGTTTGCAATAGCTGATTGAGAAGCGGTTAGATTTAATATTTAGTTAGGGAAACTGAATGATATTGATGGTAGATGTGAAGTAAACTTTATTTGGCGGCTCCTAAATGATGAGTAGTTTAACATTTTAATTTTATCCTCCCTTGAAGCTGCTGGTGGCTTATTTACTAATCAGCTGTTTCTTCTTAACGTCAATCACCTCTGACCTATTTACATTTTTGTGGCGAAAATCTGCACATTAGTGTGGTCGTAGTGTCTTTGTGTGTGAGTAGATCTGTTGATAATTAACAATGCCCCACATTTTCGGAATGTGTGTTAGAGTCCATTGTTTGTGACGTGCATCTTCCTCACATCCAAATTGGCCAACATAGAATTTTTCGGCTGTTGGTTAGAGATGATGCCTATATTCTTCAAACGTCCTTTCCGTAAGTGGAAGCGAGATCGAATTTCCTTTCCAATGAATCAATTCGTCCTCTGTTTGACAGTTTTCAGTTTTGTCT
This sequence comes from Xylota sylvarum, assembly GCA_905220385.1. Classification (NCBI taxonomy): domain Eukaryota; kingdom Metazoa; phylum Arthropoda; class Insecta; order Diptera; family Syrphidae; genus Xylota; species Xylota sylvarum. The sequence goes on along the minus strand of LR999957.1, from coordinate 60,543,707 downwards.
TGTTGCGGTGTGTAGTTCGTGGTGATCTCGTGAGTTTTTATTAATTTAATTTATTTGTGTTGTGTGCATTAGAGCTAGTTACTTCTAATGCTTAGCATTTTGTGTGCTTGTTTATAGCTGCATTTGAGTAACTAGTTTCCTGCAAACACACAGTTCCTGCGTTCTTTTGTTGGGAAGCAACACACAACACAACTGGTTGTGAGAAGTCAGGCCCTGGGTCCCATGGACCTTTCGCGCCAAAAATGTTTATATGTATTTTTTCAATCTGAAAAGGCCTTGACGAATTCTCGCGATTGTATTATTGTACTGTACTGGCACAATTTACTATATGGCACCGAAAAGGGATTTTCTTCTTGACACCAAAACTTATTTTATGTGGGGATTTTCATATAAAAAAATATAAAAAGCACCATAAGTCCTCAATCTATTTTTTGTAAATACAACAGACCCAACCCGCTTTAAACCTAATTGTTCACTGTCATTGTTAGATGTTATTTCGACAAGTGACAAAAGTATTGTGAAGTGTTACAGTCAACTATCTGTTCCTGTGTTACTATATCAATCTTTCTTATGCCTTCCCACAGCAATAATAACCAGACGACTACATAACTTAAGAGGGCTAACAACAAGCCACTAATGATCGTGTCAGTGTACCTGCCATTCGACACTCCTTCACCACCACCTACCGAATCGCTAGTGAACCTGGTCGAAGGCCGAGTATGGATGGGACCTGGTGATCGGTTGTGACGCCAACTCCCACCATGTGCAATGGGACAGCAGTAACACCAGCACTAGACGTGAGTCTTTGCTAGATTTTATTATTGCGTACAATCTGTGTGTAGTAAATAGAGAGTCTGATCTCACTTTTGTTACTAAAATTAAGGAAGATGTTATTGACATCACACTGTCCACCAACACTAATTCCTTAGGAATCACCAACTGGAAAGTCTCTAACACAGTCTCCTTCTCCGACCACCACATAATTCAATTCATGATTGACTTAAAGGTCAATCCTCCCTCCCTCCCCAAAGCCCTATCGTACCCTAACTTTCATCATGAAAACCGGATGGTTCAGGAGGGCCGCTTCTGATATGGATTAAGTTTTGAGTATAAAGTCATTGTTTTTATTTCAGGTATCTCACACCCGGGGCCACAATGGATCCAATATGGTGATTTTTGTAGTATTAACGATCCAACCCTGTTTGGTGATTTTAGCAGTATTGAGTGGAGTAATATATATGTATGTATTATGTCGTATGACGTGAATAAACAAGTAGAGTTCTTAAATATGAATCTTGAGTATCGTTTTGACAAATATGTTCCATGTAAAATTCGTATGCTGAAAAGCAAAGCTTGAGCCTAGTTGTCCGTGGCTGCACAGAAATGTATACGGCGTATAAAAATAGTCGAAACCATGTTACATGTATGATAGAAAATGCGAAATAAAAAATTTAATTCCGATCGATCGTCTAAATTTCTATGGAACCAAATACACGAAATTAGACTGTACAAAAAGAGTAGGGCCAATGACGAGGACATCAACCTAGAAGAGTTAAACAATCGATTTGTCACTATTCCTACAGTTTCTTTTGATTCTCCATCGCCATTGACACAAAATATTAGGGAAGACGCTTTCACAGTCAATAGATTCGATGTTTAATCGGTCGGAATGGCAATACTTGCTATCAAACGAAAATCCGTCGACCTCGATAATATCCACCCAGATTAAAAAAAATATCTCTTCCAATAATATTGCTCATATTACTCACATTTTCAATACCATCCTTATATCATTAACCTATCCAAATCTCCGAAAAAAAAAAAAAAAATTATTCCAATCCCAAAAAAATCTAATACTGCAGAATACGGACCAATAGCTATTCTTCCATTTTTGTCTAAAGTTTTCGAATTTCTAGTATGTAAGTAGTGATATAAAGAAATATATAGAAAACAGAAAGCTATTAACCCATCTGCAATCAGGTCTATACTTGGTTTATTACTCTTTTCTATGTTCATCAATGACCTCTCTACTGTATTGTCCCATTACAATTTTCATATATGTATACGTGGACGATGTTCAGCTCTATTTAAGCTTCCCAATTGGAATGGTGGAATATTCAGTCGCAATATTAATTGATGACCTACGCTCTGTGATTAGGTGGTCCACTCAAAATGCACTTATGGTCAATTATGATAGAACCAAAGTTATCCCTTTCATTAAACGCCAACCCAATCTTCTTGACTTTGCCAAAATAGAACTTCTCTCTACATTCATTGAATATGTCACGCATGTAAAGAACCTTTGAATCATAGAATTTTAGTGAGCTTACTTGGAACGATCACGTACATACATAAGTAGTATAGTGTCTAAAATATATGCATCCCTCAGAGGTATCCCAATTAGTAGATCCATATTACCTATTGACATTAAGCTGAAACTTGTAAAATCACTTATCGTACCAATTATTACTTATGGATATGAACTTTTTGCTGACTGTTGGCCGCAGCTCTTTTCTAAAGTTTAAAAGGGCGCTCAATTCAAACTGATCGATATGTCTCTAATCTTCGTAGGTATGATCAGGGGAACCGCACAAACTTCTTGGTTGTGAATTGGAAGCTTTTTAAAAATATCCATTCTCCGTTCTACTTTTCAAAATTATTCACAAGAAGCAACCTGTATATCTTGACAATAAACTTGTAATATCCCGATCTAGTCACTACATTACTATAAGACCGTCCATATATACTTGTTTGACATCACGCAGACAGTTTTTCATTCATGCTGTAAATCTTTGGAAACATCTGCCTTACCATGTGAAGTCTAAAGTCGAATATAGACAGTTTCAAACGGCATGTTTCTTGCATTTCTCTAACTGATATTACTCTTATTTCCTATCTTAATTTTCTTAGTCTACATGGTTGCAAATGTTAACTGTCAATTTTATATGGTTGGCGGTTGACTTTTCCGGATTTCACTCGTTCACTTGTTCACATGCCTGAAACTCAAGACTTCTTGCCTAAGTCTGTCTTCAATAACAAACTCGCCTTAGTAAAAAGCACACCTCTCCTTTCTTTAGTCTGCTGCCACCAACGAGCTTCCAAAGAGGTTGGTTACCCAATCTCCAGTCGAGGTACTAGGCACCCAGCAGCTACCATCGTGGAGGAGTAGAGTAGGAGTTGATAGTGAGAGGCTAACGTGGGAATGCTTGTGCTCTCTTTCTTATTCTTATCACTACCCTTTGGCGAATAATACGATTAGGTACTTGTAAATGACCTGATCAACAAAGTTAACTAACATCCAAAATAATTAGGTACTTTATTTTTACTAATGAAAAAAATTCCGTTTACCGAAAAGATGCTGGGTTGCACTGCCTCAATCTTGGATTTTCGGTCAATTCAGTCGATCGTAGAAATGCCACCAAAATGTTTCATTCCTGAACAAGAATGTTTAAAAAAAAATTTCTTCCATCCCCACAACTTCATGCTAATCGTATGTACAAAGTAAAAGTGACCAAGTTCATTTGTCATCATTCAGGGTGGTTTTTGGGTTTTACTGATTGAAATTATGATGAAGTAGTTTCATTTTATTTCCTGTGGTAAATAAACTTTTAGGTAACAGCATTATTACATCTATGAATCAATATTGAAATCCAAACAAACAAAATTCTTAAGAAACTGACACTTGGTCACTTTTACCTCTTGATAGACTATATGTATGTATGTACATATACATATACATATGTATGTAGGTGGAAAAGTAAAAACTTTACATTGAATTGGTCAGAATGCAATAAAATTTAAATTCTAAATCTCTCTTTCTGATTTTTATATTTAATTTTTTGTTCACCATCAAAAGAAATGGATTAGAAACATTATCGAATGAAAAGGTTTTCATTTCGATTATATCGTATTAAATGTTCCTAAATTGAATTCCTTTTTGTATCACTCATGCGTTTAATTTGAAAATATTTCTTTGATAATTTGCAACGTATTGAATAATGTTCTTTTTTATTTTGGTAATGGATCTCTTTTGAAAAGTCTCTGTCAATAAGAGTGTTTGAGAAAAAGTGAGCAAATTATGTGAGTATAGGTTAATAATTTTAACTATACTCACATGCATTATATTAATACCTCATATTTGTTTTATAGTAACAATAATTTTCCCTCCACATATGTAGTTTTATCTTAGATTATGTTTCTTAGCCCTTTGGTAACATTGCAAAGTTGTGTCTCTGAAATTGTAAAAGATTTGCTACCCAACAAGATAAGATCTACTTCGAGAACATCTCACTTGAAAAAAACATATTATTCGTATTCACTAGCTTGTATCATTTGAGAATAGTATTCTATAGGGTGCGATGGGTGCCAAGTTGTCGTGAAGAAGGACCAGCGGAAGGGATAGAGCATATGACGGTTAAAATATATTCAACCCCTTTTGCTTGAATTTTCTATTAACCCCATCAAATGGCAACGACTTGAGACGGCAGAAGTTCACCCGCAAAGTTTATAGAAGGTAGATACTTGTTTTCAACTTGAAGGAGGAAACGAGGAACAATTTGCCTCGGGGTTTATTATTTATATGGTTCTACAAATATGCTTGGATTCTATTGAAATTGAGTTCGTCCCCTCATCGCCCACACTTATACTTTATTGGTGTTTTAAACGGATTACATTTTTGTTTTATAAAGAGTGTAGTGAGCCGGAGAACATTTACATGCTCGTTTAAAAACGGAACAATTATTTTCAAGAGGAGTTTAAAGCATTGACTTAAAAAGAGCAAATAATAGTCATAAACTAATAAAAAAACTTGTTAATGATACACGCACTACGCGCTTCTTTGAGAAATAATACAACGTATTGACTTTATTATGTAATTTTATAAGATCTTAGTCCACGTTTTGTGTGTTCTGTTCTTGAAATTCCTTTATCTTCAGACTTGGCAGTGCTTGGCAGCTATATATGTGCTTCCTGTCTGTTCCTACTTTCTTGGAAGGCACGCTTTCCGCAGGTCCATTTAGAAACATTCTGGCTAGAGTATGCTTCCCATGTTGTTTTATTCGTATCCTTAAACGGTTTAGTCAAGATGTCGGCATAGACTTTTGCTCGCGAAAATATGAGTAGATCATGCCCTGCTTTATAGTTGTTTCGTTGATTCGATTTTATCCCTTTCAGACTTTTACTATTATTTACTGTAAGGCTTCCTGTTCTTCTTGGGGCATCCTTTAAAAACCCGACTAACAATGTCAATAATGATATATCGAGTATTCGTTGCTTTATTGTATCTTGGAGTGGACTCAACCACTTTGTCAGTTAAACATCATATATTACTTTAGGTTTTTATAATTGTTATATTCCATTGAAACATGTACATTCATAAGACACTAGTCACCACAGTGGGCTCATCGCAATCACTAAAGAACCGTTTTTGGTAACAAACCTAAACCTAAATCATCTCTTCCATGAATTTGATCTAGCTACATAATTTTACTATCTCTTCGCAAACTTCGTCTAAGTTGACAAAGAAGTACTTTCCTAGCTGTTTAAGTCTACTTCCAGATATGCCTTGGCATTCAGAGTAGATATGTGATGTCATCAGAAACGTAAAGCTCACTGCAGTGTCTCCATATTTGTATCCGTATTTGACAATCCTAATCTCATGGTATGCCTCCTGAGAAGGCAGTGACTAGAGAGATTCCAAACCGCTATGAGGAGAGTGCCGAAGGGCATTATTACGCGCCTGTAGTTTTATTTGTAGGTCAAGTGGTAAAAGATGCAGAAATACCTCGAGTACAGCAGTGGGTGTAGTTTGGAGAGCACAGGTAATGGCAATGCTGGCTGTTCTTTGTAGCATGGCCAATGTATCCCGTGAATTCTTTTTTATCGTGACCTTCCATCATACATACATATGTATGTGAGGATGGGTCTGATTATCATAATATATAACCAGTGTATCATTGCTGTTTCGGGTCTCACTTCTTTCACGCTATTCTCTTATAAATGAAGAGAGCATTATAAGCCTTGCGAACTCTTTCCTGTATGTTAAGTTTTCAGTCTAGTTTCCTATCCAGTTTTAAGACATCGGTGCCATGAAATAACGCCGAGTGAAATACGGCCGAATATTAAAATTCGGCTTTATTTCACAATATGAAAGTGAAATAAAACAGAATTTTGAAATTCGACCTTATTTCAATTTCGTATTGTGAAATAAAGCCGAACATTATTTGTGAAATAAGGCCGAATTTCGGCCGTTCCATTTAAAATTTTATAACATATATTCGGTGCCGTGACATAATGTAATCGTATGACACTTTGATAAAGCAACATAAGGCAGTGGAATATGTATGGGGGGGCATGCTGCCAACTGCAACCCCCCTGCTTGGGCTGAATGGGGTGGAGTTGTTCCTTTCGGATGGATCAAGATATCTTGGGTGCCGTGAAATAACGCCGAGTGAAATAAGACGAATTTCAAAATTCGGGGTCGCTGTTGGATACGGGGTAGCTGCGAGGTTAGGTATATGCAAAGTTTCGTTTAATCCATGCTATTTTTTAAACGAAACTTTGCACATGCCCAACCTTGCACCTACCCCAAATCCAACAGTGACCCCGAATTTTGAAATTCGTCTTATTTCACTCGGCGTTATTTCACGGCACCCAAGATATCTTGATCCATCCGAAAGGAACAACTCCACCCCATTCAGCTTCGGGTGGTATCTTGTAATTTCTGCTTAACAGTAGCGGATCTAACCAATAGGGGATAGAATAGAATATACCCGAGGTAAGGTATGCCTGTCGTAAAAGACGACTAAAATCCAAAATCGTTTAAACTTTTCGCAAAATACCCCAGGTGGTAGGCCAGTTAAACTGGTAAATCCACCCTTTTCGTAGGTCGGTCTCATGGATTCTGTAGGTAGGATTCTGTAGATTCATATATTACACAAAGATGACCCTTTCGGAAAATCTAAAAGGATAGAGAGAACATCCCCATTTCGTATAATAGATGAAAAACAAGTTCTGGAGTCTAAATATTCCAAAGCCTGCGAAGAAAAAGATGGGCTAATGTGTTAAAAAAAAACTAGCACAGATTATAAATGCTGCATTCAGGATAAGGTATGTACCAAACATGTGGAAAGTCGCGGAGGTAATTATGATACCAAAAGCAGGCAAACCACCTAGTGTAGTCATATTGTAAGCTATTTGAAAAGATGTTAATTTAACGTCGCTAATTCCAAACCACCAATTTGGTTTTAGAAATAAGCACTCCACGATTGATCAGGTGCATAGAATAACAGATAGAATCGAAAAAGCATTTGAAGAGAAAAGACATGCTCTGCTATATTCCTTGATATGGCACAAAGGACTGATCTATAAATTGCAAATTGCAGATGCTCTGCGAAAGCAATATTCAGAAATTTTAGAATCTTATATATTGCAGCGATATTTTAGAATTAAACAAGGCGATGAGCACTCCATAATGAGAGAAATAGAAGTACCACAAGTCAGTGTGCTTTTCCCTGTATTATAGCTTTTATTTACCAGCGATCTACTAGAGTGTGAAGTAACTGTGGCAATATTTGCAGATGATATTGCTGTACTTGCAATGGCAAATTAAATTAAATGACCAAAAGTCGGTTCATATCAATTTTACGAATAAAAATGTTTAGCACATCCCAGTATTTAAAAATAATAATGTAGTAGAATACGCAAAATATCTAGGCATGATTCTAGATGCAAAGCTGTGCTGGAGATCACATGTAAAGAAAAAAAGAGACGAATTGAACATGCATTACAGTAAAATGTATTGGCTTACTGGGAGATACTCTTGTTTGTTCAACTACAATAAAGTCTTGCTGTATAAGCAAATTCTAAAACCAGTATAGACCCACGGGCTCTAGCTGTGGGCATGCACATGTAAAACAAACTTTTCAAAATAAAGTGCTACGGAAGATAGTAAATGCACCATGGTACATAAGAAACTCTGATCTGCTTAGGGATCTAGAAATTGACTTGATTGAAGATGAAGTCAAACAAGTAGCTAATAGGCATAAACTTAGGCTTCTCAACCACGTCAATTTTAGAAATGACGCAACTACTTAATAATATATGATCACAAGAAAAAGAGTGATTAATATTGTTAAAAGAAAAAGGTAACATACAAAAGAAGGTTTCTTAAATTTTCAAAAGACAATTATCAGAAAGCAAAATTGCTAATTGGTTAATGACTAGGTGCAATAATAATCTTAAGAGCTAGAACACAATTTACGTTCCATCTGAACCTAATCCCAACGGGATAGGTACGTCTCAGCTATTCTCAGAAAATAAAACCTTCCGTCCACGCACCATCAGATTTCCGGATGTAGCTGAGGACTACTGGGTCCTCGACCTGCATATTGGGGAGCCTGGAAGTCTCGCTAGTATCTGCGAACGACTCGCACAATTGTTTCCAGGATTTTCTTTTAGATAGCCTGATTAAGTACTCTCTTACTTTCTATATATTCAATATATTCATCCCTACTATGAATATATTGAATATACTTTTGTCCTATTGTAATAGTGCTTGACTTGTTTCCTCTTTGGGTTTAGCTCGCTTTTCCACCATGAAGTTTGGGGCTTCTTGGACTCCCTTCTGACTGGGCATACCTTCTCATATGCCATGTTCATTACCTTACATACATAGGCTGTCTACTGCCTTGTCTATATCTTGGGGATCGCCGTTATGGATTGCCTTATCATTTCTTTGTATTTGATCCAGGCCGCTCTTTTAGGGTTCCTGTAGGTATTATTGGCCCTGGTTTGGAAGCTGAGCTGAAAGCGCATCCACTTATAATAGGGTGGTCTCATCTAATACCCTCGATTTCTCCATTGTTAAATAATCATTGCAAGAAGCTGAAGCAATATCAGGCACCTTCTCACTGTTTATTACCACGAAAGTTAGAGTAGTTCCTTTACTGCATATGGGAGCTTAGTAGACAAAATAAAGAAAAAAAAAACGCTTACCTCTTGCGGTCACTGCTGCCCATTGCGTGTGGTCCATCAGTCCTTTCATATTTTCAGATGGGATCTCTGACTTATCTTTGGAAAAATAGATTGGCACCAGACATAGCCGTTTCTTTCTCTCTATTTCACAGGATACTGCTACTAAGTCTCCATTACTGAATTATTCAAATGAAAAGCTTATGTTGTTTTCAGTAGTATGCATGCCCTGATTTTACCTTCCTCCTTGTAGAGTAACGTGTAGTCCCTTATTTTCAGTCCCTGGATACGTTTGTTGTTATTAATCCAGGCCTCCTATACCAGTACGAATGAAACGTGGTGCTTGAATTAACCAAGCATGTCGTTGTGGTTTTATTGTGCTGCAAGTTTATCTGTATCTTTCAACGAATGGTAGTAATACCCTATTTAAAGCCAACCGAAAGCTTTAAAGCTTTCAGTTCCCTATGCTATGATACATATGGAGGAGTATGTCAGCGAAACCCAGACCCATGCTTTGGGCGGAGTGTACTTAGCCAACTCCGACACAGTCACGCACTTAAGCTCCCCAGTTTACTAACATCTAATATAAACTGTCTGAGGATGTCAGGTGACTTATTCCCACAGGCAAAGATCTTACGTTCGTCCTCCCAGCCAGCACCAACGAATTGAAGTTCGCTTTCCTCTTTGTCAGACATCTTCTTCCACAGAGTATCGCCCTATCCCACGCACTTAGGGAACCTATATCATACCCCTCGAACTGTTCAACATTGCGTTTCGAATTTTCGTCTTTACATCCGGTATTGCGTGTCACCATTTTGCTAAGTTGGTGAGGGTTCCACTTGCCACCTGTCCGCACGACTTCAGAGAACATGGGAGCAGCAGTGCTTGCCTTCTGCTCTACCAGACCTTTTGGTCGGCATCTTACCCTTCTCAATATCAGTGAAAGAGCTAGCCAACTCACCGTTGCCCTTGTCTATTATAGTGGGCGTTCCAGCCGTCCCACCAATGCACTTATCTACCGAAGTGAGATTACTAACCTACTTACTTTTTATTCCTGCCTGCTCACTTCCTGCTGTCAGTGAGTGTGTTATCAGCATCCTCACTGTCACTGGTCAGTGTCATAATATTATTAATTACTAAAACTTTTGAAACCAAATTCTTATATTCCTATTTCTAAAAATTTATTTTAAAACTAGGAGGTTCCTAATAAAGTATGAGTACTGATTAAAACCGGATGCAGAGTTCGTAATTTTAACATTTGATACTAAGTAATGATAAACTGAATAACTCCTTGAATTCAGAACTAAAAACGACACTTTGATTAAATAAACTCTGACCCAGTGACTTAATACCGTATAATGAATTTCATAAACGAAGGTAAAAGCGATATTTTCTTTACACCCAACGGACTCAGAGTTTTATTTCATCAATATTAATGCTCTTCGATTTCTTCGCTTCGTTTTTAAATTTTCAGAACTCAATGAAGATTACTTCACCGCCGAAATTGTCTCTTTCTTTTATTCAGTATTATTCTATTATTGTCAATGCTACGCTAATGCTGTACTTTAATGGGAAAATCGGATTCAGAACTAGATGCCATTGAACAAGTAGATAGATATGTATGTACATAAATACATACGTATGTTTTTGCCACCATTGTGCAATGCCTTTCCGACAACATCCTTTCTATGGTATCTATTATATCGCTAATAGTCTCATTTATTTACCTTCATTTATACCCTTGGGGATTATTGTCTATTTTACATGTGCGACACCACATACACAAACGTACTTGATTGTGTTAACCGTATGCTTAATTTGAAAGGTAAACGTTGGGTGGGTGGCGAGTGGTAACATCCGTCCACCAATTGCTCTTTGCCTCTGGCAAATGTGTATTACTGGGTTAATCTTTTAATGACTTTAGTGTTTTACTGGGGATATAGAATCGTTAATGTACCTGCATAATGAGAAATGCGATAAGTGCTGCAGAAAAACGTGTTAAAATAATACACAACAAATTTGTCCTTTGTGTTCTAGTGCAATCTCAATTGGTTTGAACCTGTGTATTAGGGTTGAGTGCAAAATTTGTCTTCCTTTTCTGAATGATTTTGCAATAAATAATTGCAAATCCGACATTTTAATGGTCATTGCCCCTAAGAACACTTGAAACTGACTGCAACATTACACCGCAATAACCTCATTTCAAATGTATTTTTCACTTGCTTAATAAGTTATTTTGTAATTTGTTTTTAATGATGTCAGCATTATTTGTCGGATTTAATGAAAATAGAGTTCATTTAACACGAGCACAGTTCAGCCTGAATTTTGTTTTTCCATTTTAATATTAATCTGAAATTAATAATCTGAAATAAAAAACAAGTCAACATTGATTAGAACTTAGTAATAAAAATACAATGAAGATGTTTTATTGATACATAAGTGAGATACTTCCAATATATCAGTATCAAGAATTTTTTTGCTCTTATCTAAATGTTTATTATACAGTCCCCTTTTTGCTAATTGAAACCTTGTGTTACATTTGAGAAGAGAGTGAATCATCTTTTCCGGTAGTGTTGAAAAATAGTTTGCATTAAAAATTTCACAATGTCTTTTGAAATTTGTAAGATTCGGTCAACAGCTTAAAAGCAACACACGCGAAGTTTATATGAACCTATGATGAGAGACCAACAATCATTAAACAAATTATCTATTCTGGGTTCAAATATCATATCCAAAGAAGTACTAACCCCTTATAAACGAATGAAATGAGTTGCATTGCACAGGAAAGATAACACACAGCAATTGACGTTCCTTTATATTATGGAGTGTATTTATTATTAAGGATGTTTATACAGCTCTTAATGAATAAAATGAGCTCTTGACCATAACGGAGCTGAAAGCCGGACGTGTTCAAAATATTTACATATGTGTGTTAATATCCGAGGCTATGTGTCATTGTGCCACCCACACGACACTTTATACTCATCTACAAAAGATATAATAGAATTTACAAAGGGTTAAATCGATTACTATACGTTAGTTACACCGATGTTTACGTTCTGATTATGACTCGCATACGATAAAACACATCCCGATGAAAATGACCAGGCCTAGTTATGTTGACGTTCTCCTTGATCTAAATATGCGGGCATGCTCTACACACTTTATTTAAAGAAACTCCACCCCACATTCTCGGACTTGTGTAACCTCTGTTCACACATGTATCTAACTGGGGTGGTGTAATTTGTATGCCACAGACATAATACCTTGCTATGTCTACTACAGGGGATGAATTTTTATGAGGGATATCCTTTCTTATCTACAGCTATTTAATGTGGTGGTCAGTAAATTGATCGACCGTATTATAAATTTCCAGATAGAAATCGCAATTCGCAATATTTATTTGGTGTTAACATGCCTCAGTGTGTGTATATACATTTGTGCCAGTTGGATGCTGATAAATAAATTTAATAAGTTGAATGATCAAAAGAAATGCTGTAAGAAAGGAAATACAGGAATAATGGAAACTGTTGTCTGAAAGAAGAAAATAAACATGAAATACATTCATATTTCTTTTTAGCCTAATCAGGTTGAAAAGAAAGTGAAAGATGTTGTACCTATCTCGTACATTACATTTCATTATTAATGTGCAATTAAATAAACTGGGATTCAGGTAACTTCAGCTCCAGATAAACGCAAGTTTTAGGCGATAATCCTAGCTTGAACAAAATTTAGTTCAACACACAAAACAAATAATGTCGATACTTGTTTTTTTTTTGAAAAATGTATGGTGAGGATGATAACATTGCATACCCGTGCATACATATGTATGTAGATATATGTATGTATGTATGTACATCGCATAATTAGAAATGCATCGAATATATCGAATCTTCAAATGGATACCGATTATTGTGCCAACTCTCTAGGGTCACATAGCACGCCCACAAAGCACGCAAAGCAAAGAATGACTACACGTCGGCGCAGCTTCTGCCAGAATTCCTTTGATTACATAATCTTTGGGCTCACTACAAGGAGAAGTATTACGAGAATATTTCAATCTCCAGCAATTCACAAGCAAAATCCATGAGCATCTTGGGTCGCTATTGCAGCGTTAGAGTCTCGCTTCTCCAGGAAAAATATACGATAAGATATTTAATATTTATAAAATATATGTATACAAAGCATTCTATTACTTCCCCGGTTATATCTTTAACTTGGTTGAGTTATACTTCCATTTGTGCGCGTCTTCTAACGCATAGTATTCCTTTCTTTGTTATCCCTTCCGATCGAAGTCAACAACTTTGCCGCCCGGAAAATACGCGCTACCACGACTTATATATTTCGGAATGGAAATATGCAAACGTTATCGAGGGCAATTAATTATCTTACGAAGACCTTACATTTTTCTTAAAATATAAGATCGTCAAAGTTCCTTTATTCTTCAGCACTTCGGATGTATTCTGGAGGGTAGTAAATCCGAGTGTGTGAAAAGCCGCTTGAAATGGGTGAAAAATAAATAATACAAGCAGCAGCCTAACGTCAAAGCCCCGAACATCGTTGGAAGAATCCACTTTGAATTACAAAAACACTAAGATGCATAACACCAGCACCTTCTTAAGTCAACGTTCTCTCCAACGTCGCATCTAAGTCCTTCAGTGGGGTTCTTAAGGGTAAAATAATTATGGCTGTGATTGACAAAAGCGACTTTGATGGCACCAACGCTCCAAAAAAGTTGGAAATGATCGCAGCAAAACTGTCGAATGTTTTGCTGGATATCATGAACGAGAATCCAGGCCCACCTCCGATCTGTCACGATACTGGTTGGTATTATGGTCACGTTAAGCTGATAGTGTGCAACGATTAGAGATCTCTCGATCTTTTTAAAAAATCCATAGGGAAATGAGGGGAGGTATGACCAGGCGCAAACCTTGAGGTTATTGCAAATGAGGATACCTCAAGCCGACTAAGAATTCGCACTTAGATCCCAGCCGAACCCTCCAAACGGACAAAATACTCCAGATCATCTAAATCAGCAACCCGTCGTTTCCAATGCATAACTGAAAAGTCACCAAGCGGGAGGAGCAAAGAGGTCCGCTCCTTTATAAGTGAGATACAGGCAAACTGCCACCTTATCCTCTTAATTCCACTTCCAATACCGCAGACCCAGGTGCATCACATCCATCTATTTTTCATCTATGGAAAAGATGACTCTCAGCCGTCGCCTGTGAACCCATCTCTAGTTAATGAAGACACTGGGTCAAATATAGAAATGGACGATTGTATGAATAATGCACTTTGAGTAAAGATGGTTTCGGACACCGAAAAATTGTGTTAATACCAATATTTCAATATTCAGGTTGTCTACAATTCACCCATATATTAGTATGGGTATTAGTGCCCACGCCCACTTTTAGGGGACGTTTTCATAAAAAAAAAACAATATGGCCACGCTACATAGAAAGGAGGATAGGGTATCCAACGATCCGTTCCAAACGGATTGTAGCTTTTCCGTTTGTTTGATGCATAGTTTACTTGAAATCGAAAAAAATTGTTAAGACCAAATATTTAGATATTCAGATTGTCTACAATTCACCCATACATTGTCTCATTGTCTTTAGCCACGCCCACTTTTTGGGGCGTTTTTATTAAAAACAGATTTTGATGAAATTTTTTATGTAACATCCTCAAACGTTCGACATTATCGTTGTAATTCGAAAGAAAACATACAGATAAGCTACAATCCTTCTGGAACGGATCGTGAGATACCCTATCCTCCTTTCTATGTAGCCCTTATAAAGTGGGTGTGGCCACCACAATGTTTTTTTAAATCCGCCCACTGCTACGCCCACTTTTTCATAACTCTACTAAATTATATGAAATCGAAAAATTTCGTTAAGACCAAATATTCAGGCATTTACATTCCCTACAATTCACCCATACAAGAGCATACACCATACTTTTTGGATGCATTTTTAAAAAAAAAATCTAATCAAAATTGATGAAATTTTACATGTAATATCCTCTAACATTCGACTTTATAGTCAAAATACAATATGGCCAAGCCCACTTTATAAGGGCTACATAGAAAGGAGGATATGGTGTCATACGATCCATTCCAGATGGATTGTAGTTTTTTTGTATATTTTTGAATATTTTAAGAACTAATGCCAGAAGACAAGTAGTTGTTGACAAGCAGGGGTAGCAAACTTCAGACATTGGCATCTTTTTGTTCACTTTTCTTTGCATAGATCTCCAACCAAATTTTGGTTGTTTGGGGATTCTCCAATTCTCTGCACTGAATAGTTGCCATTAAAAATGGGGATTCACATGAACTTTAGTTTCTGTTTATAGTTTGTTACACGACCTATGTATGACTATTGACTGATTGATAAACTCGTAAATGTAATTTCCAAATTTACTATGTAGTGAATTAGTTTCTATTTAAAATATATGTGTACATATGTATAATATAATTTCTATTGAAAATATGGATAAGAACCATTGGAGCTTTTAAGCGGAAACGACGACAAAAAGAGGAGAAATTAAACAAATGTTTTGATCAAAACAAAAGTTTTGATTAATTTCTCCTCTTACAGAAGTGGACATTGCAATGTTATTATTTCACACCATCCCAATAACTTCTGCAGGAGCGAGGTACATTTTTTTTGGATTTTACGTTGAATAGTGAAGTTATGTAAAAATGCGCGTGGGAGTTGGCCGATTTCCAAAATGTTTCCACTAGTACTGCTTCTTCTTCTCAAAAGCACATATGTATATGAAATTTCTGTCATTTCCTACCTCCAAATTTAAGGTCCAACAAGTGGTGACATATGGGCGGACTGGTTTTACATTTTTAATAAGTAGGTATTTATCTATTGTGTCCTTAGTTTTCTTATTCCATAATAAGTATTCATATTTGAAAAAAAAACAATGCAACGCTTATATTATCTGTCTGTCTGTCGGTCTGTCTGTCTGTATATTCAACTGCAGCGTAAACGGTTGGACGGATTTGGTTCAAACTTCATATCTAGGGTCTGTGGGATGATCCCTAGAGACAAAATTGGAATTTTCATTCTAACCTCAAAATTAAGGGTACTTTACTTAAGGTCGATTATAATACAATACAATGGCATACAACGTTGTGCGCGAAAAATGCGTATAACGGTAATTTTACAAATTGGCTGTTTCTCGTCTATTTCTTAAGCGGTTGGGCTTAAAATCAATATCTGAGGTGTGATAAATGCAAAAATATTACATATCAAGTTTTGGAAGTACCACGCCTACTTTTAAACAAATTTTACTTTTCAAAATTTTTACTAGAAATCGAAAGAAATTGTTAAAAAATAATTCATAGGCTTTCAAAATCTCTATAATTCACCTTAACATCACATATGGCCACGCTTTAGGAGGGCGTTTTTACAAAAAAACTTGCATTTCAGTGCTTATACGATTATAAACTTATAGCATTAAGGTGCAAGTACGTACGACCCAGTCGTGCACTTTATTTGCTTCGGGGCCCTTTGCCATTTAACTACGCTACTGTGTGGGAACTCAAGATTCCTGAATACTCTAACCTATATGTTCTAGGCAAAGGTTGCTAGTATTTGTTACCGATGTACCTTGCCCATGATCGCTTGAACTCTCTTCTTGGGGATAGCCTGGAAAGACTGATCGCTCATTCAAGTAAATACTGTAAGTTTATCCAAAATTTACAGTAGATACTTATTTTGTATTATTCTCAATCGTTGTTGGAAAGAAATTATTCATGAAGCTATGCCGCATCTCCTATATTCTTTTAATGTCTCTGCTAAGATATAATTTGTTCATCACTGATAAAAAGAGCTCTGAGTCACTATTGTTATGAGCAAGGTAGGACGGTGGCATCTTCGGCCTTCGGTGCAGGTAAGGAGGGTTGAGGCATACTTGCGGTTGATCATTTCAGCTCGTCGAACGGTATGATTTTTATCAACCACGCAAATCACATTAAATTATGCCGTTTTGTAGAACTAAACCTAGAAGAAGAAGTAAGCTAAATCCTACATCGGACGAACTAAAAAGTGACCAAGAACTTATGCTTATCTTCTGTAAAGATGACGTAACTGTACCTTACAAACGATAACGGCAAGACGTGACTACAGGCAGGCATGGATTTTTATTCAAATTATGACAACATCCGGTAAGAAGAAATCGGAAAAGTGGGCTGGCCAACCTTTGTCGATAACATCAGGCATACATTGGGTTCTTCACGAATCATTATCTTTGTATAGGCAGGGGAAATGGACAAACGATTTGGGTCAATTATAAATTCTATGTTTAGATTAGGTTAGCTAGGTTTAGTTAGATAGAGCTAGTATTACATTTCTTTTCCTCACTTTTTCCAGGGTACTAGCATATTTTTCTTATCTTTTCAGTCTTCCTCTTAGGTTTAGGTTAAATCGTTTGAGCAGGTAGTGTGAGTGAGAGGGGAGACGAGAACCAACCCCGTCCTACGAGCTTATCCGTGCAACCGCTAGGGCGCTGCCGTCCTTCTCCTCTGCACCGATGTCGTATCCGTAGCCAGCCGCACGTCATAACACTAATAACACTATACCTCTTTGTTCTCCATTAAAAGAAGAAGTCCGACATTTTGCAATTATTTGCCAATGAATATAAAGTTGTGATCGGTTTTGATCTAACGGAAGAAATAGCAAATTGGGAAGGGATCTAATAATATTAAGATGGATGTTAACAAGAAGACAGGTCTGAAGAAAAGGGGATATAGCTACATCATTTTAAAAAAAACCATATACATAAGTGTTTCCAGGCAGTGACAATGCATTTCCACAAAAGTATCACTTTTCTCATCGACAGCCAGGCCAATAAAAGTGAATTTTGCTATCTTGCAACACAACAAAAAGTTATGCTCTGCTGGGTTCCTGGACATGAAGATATAAAAAATTATTATTTTTTTTTGCGTGGGTTCGAGGGTGAGAATCTCTATTAAAGATTCTATGAGACACCGTGTACTATTAGTAGTGTCAGATTTTAATTGACCAAACATACCCTTTCCTATTTGGTTTTTATTTAGTACGACTAAATTTCCTTATCAAGTAGTTTAAGTTTCTATGAATATTCGTGTGAGCCAGGTGAACGGTTTCGTTCTTTGAAGTCAGCGCACAAGGTTTCTCACGTCCAATGATTGGAGTATGGCATGGTCGCAGTGAGCAAGAAGGCGAATATGGGGCTTGCGAACGAAGTTTGTTATTTCGTCGTCCACCGTTGTGATTCCAAAGTCTCCTTTTATCATTATCACTATCACTTTATTTTTATGATTGTATAAGATATCTATTTTTATTTTAATTATTATACGATGCCTTTAGATTGGGATATATCCTGAGTGTACATCAAAAATAAAATAGGACCAAGAACACTTCCTTGCTGAAATCCGGCAGTAATTTCATTGAACTCAATGCTCAGCGTTAAACACGCGAAATAATGTGTTCTTAAGGTATGATTCTTCCTCAGCGCTGACTATCCACCTTGTCGCGGTGCTGGGGCTTAAGTAAGGCGGAGGATACCGCAGGATTTGACCGCGCAGTGCTGTTGACCGGCGAACATCTAAGGCCCCAAAACTAAGAGATAGTCGAGCCCCAACTCTAGTGGTGGAGTGAGCAGTTTTTCAACTTTAAAACCGTACCGAGAGATGAAAGGTTGGAGGGCTTTAAATAAACCAACCACTAACAAGCTCCCATAGATGCTCTGGCGAGGTCTGTGGTATAAATGCATTACCCCGGCATGGCGGCTCTGCCGGGGTGGACCATGAAAACAAATGGACAAAACAGAAAAACAAACAAACAAACAAACAAACAAATAAACAACGACAACAACAACTGACGACACTACCGGTTCTGATGCTGACATGCTATCAGTGGGAGCACCAGAACGGATGACTGAGGAGATCTCCCTGGGGATAGAGGAGCAGCTTCTTGCAGATCGATCAGGGAGTCCCCGGAAAACGGAGAAGAGGAGAAAGGTCTCCCCAGTTCGACGGCGGTTGTTTAAAAGAGCGACGCACGTCAAGAAGATCCTGGATGCAAAGGACCCCTCTTCACTCTCCGAGAAGGAAAGGAATTCCCTGGCTTGGGCTATCGAAACGATAGCTAAGGACGCTCTGACGAGTTGCCGCTAAGGCACACCATAGCGGAAAGGGAGTGGAAAAAGTGTCCGGAAAAGCCCGGACTAAGGCCGCTGCCGCTAAGGCAGGCCCTAAGGATGGGCATCCGGAGACGTCGAGGGCCGCTGAAAATCGTCGCAAGATGGCCGAGGCCAAGAGGGAGGATTTCAGTTCAAAGAGGCTTAGGTCCTCCGAGGACTCGAAAAATCTCCCGAAAAGGTCGCAGGCTGTCGACACGATGCTCTTCGGTAGTTCGCTACAAGGCTGTCGACACGATGCTCTTCAGTAGTTCGCTACAGATTGCTGTGGTGGACTTCGGAAAACCGAGTGGCCAGTATTCCCATAAATGTGGCCAAATGATTGAGAAAGCCTTAGCCAGAGCAGTCTTTGACCATATTCGGAAGAATGCTGCCCCAACTGCGCCCACGTTCGGCAGAGCGAAGTGACATCGCGGTGTTACAATGGTAGCCTGTAGGATCAGTTATCAATGGAATTCGCGAAGGCCGCAGTTCGCGGTTTAGACTCTGGGAGCTGCATTGCGAGCAGTACCCCCAGAGAAGATTCTCACCACACGCAAGGGAAAGCTCTGCGTGCCTGACTGGGGTGTGGACAAAAATGAGATCCTCCACTTCCTGAAGGCCCAGAACCCTTCTGCTGGGAGGTTGTCGGGGAGGAAGAGGCGAAGAATGGGACCAAGGGTTTTATCATTCTTATGAATGAACCCCCGGCCTCACTTCTAGCGGAGAAGCAGTTGAGTCTGTTTTATGGAGCGGGAAAGGTAACTCTAAAGCTCATAAAACGGACGCAATCTGCGGAAAATGATGGGGTGACTGACGCTATGGAAGTTGAAATTGCGACAACCAATGAAGGTAGTGCATATCAATCTTCATCATAGTTCAGTCGCCTCCGACAGCCTGGATTTGGCCCTAATCCAGGAACAGCGGATTCGTAACAATCGCATGATGGGATTAGGGTGACTTGACAATGTCAAAAAGGTAAGAAAAACTTAACCTTGGGATGTGATGCCAACGCCCACCATACTTTGTGGGGTAGCACTGACATCAATGCTAGAGGCGAAGTTTTGTTTAATTTCATCTTAAAATCCAATCTTCTTATTTGCTATAGAGGCAATGACCCCACCTTTGTAACGTCTGCAAGAAAGGAAGTCTTAAATGTAACTTTCGTTTCTGAACAGAGCTCTGTTGAAGTTGTTGACTGGAGAGTCTCCAACAAGGCGTCACTATCTGATCATTGTCATCTACTCGTGGAAAGAGGATATTTAGAAATTCGCGTAGTAGCCCTACGTACTGGTCAAAATTCAATAGAGAACTGAAGAAAGCAGTGAACCACTCGACTGAGGACCTCAACTCTATAGAAGCAGTTGACAATGCAGTCGATGCACTAACCGGTTCCCTTATGCATTTCTTTTGAAAAATCCTGCCCGGTCAGTAGACATGGCGGTAAAAAACGTCCACCATGGTGGAATGATAAAATAGCGGAACTCATTCGCTTTTCAAGAGTAGGATGGAACCACGCTAAAAAGGGGGTCGTCGAGTGGTCCACCTATAAAGAAGAGATTAGGTTCACAAAGAGGAATCTCTTGGAGATCCTTTTTGCGTCCCGACTAAGGAAGATCCTGGCCCAGACACCAACACCGGCATCCAATATCAGGAAAAGTGATGGTACCTGGGCAGAGTCACATGAGGAAACGCTGGATATACTTCTGAGCACCCACTTTCCTGGATGTACATCAATCTTCGGAGATGATCTACCCATTCCAGAGACGACATCGGGAATAAGCACGGAAGAGGTGGGCAATATAGTAGATGAAGATAAGATAGCTTGGGCAATTAAGTCATTTGCTCCATAGTGCGCTTTTACACGATGACTTTTTGAGTCAGCGACTCTTGAATGTGTAGGAAAGGGAAGTGAAAAGTGCCGGGGGTAGACCGAGCCGCACGGGTAGAGGATTTGCGTGACTTTTTCGTGTTCTCTTTTATCTTGTTTGTAGTTTTTCTTCAGTTGCTTTATTCTTGTATTCTCAGTTCGAGAATAGGAGTTCGTGTCACAGAAACCGTGTGTCGGAGCAGAGCAAAATGCAAAAGAAGGGAGAAATGAATATAAAAAGTCCCTGACTCATAAAGTCATCGTATAAAAGTACGGCGCGTCTCCAAAAGAGAATATGAAAAAACCCCTGACTGAAAAAGTCATCGTGTAAAAGTGCTCTTATAAGGCTCCAGGAATGGATAACATTCGACCTGTGATGTTGCGACAGTCAGTGAATATTGGTATTCCATGGCTCAAGCGCATCTTCACGGGATGCCTTAAGCCAGGATATGTTCCTAAAGCATGGCGGGTTGTGCGTGTTGTATATATGCCCAAAGCGGGAAAAGCAAGCCACACAAATGCTAAAGACTTGAAGGGACGTTTAACAACGTAAGCACCAATGCGACCTTGGGCAGTTTACACAGAGCTCGGCTGACTCGACTGCATTAATTTTCCGAGCATGCCGTTACTCCGATGTGACAGTTCGTTTAAGAAAGCAAAGCAATTTATTCTAGTCCGTAATGCCGACGACACGTTTATTTCAGGTATAGAACGTCATTTATCTTGATGGTTTTTCTTTATCTTGTTTTCGTGGCCCGATTTTGAGTTATTCTTCAGTTTTGGCTGTGTCTTTTCTTTGAGACCCAATTTGTTTCGCGTGCTAGCTCTTCGTCGTCTGTGTCCTTTTGGGGACTCCACGGGTTAGAGTAACTTCGCGTTCCTTTTGCAAAAGTGAGTTTAGAACCCTGTTTTCTAATTATGGTGAGTCCTGTTTCCCTTGCGCCTGCTTCTGGAAGACATCTGTCTTCTTTCCTGTAGACATTCGGTCTTGATAATGGAGACCGAGTAGGCCTTGAATTTCTTACAAAGGGGTTTAATGAAAGCAACAATTGGTTCTCCTCAGAATCTTACCTCCGAAGTGGGAGGATTTTTTAATAAACTTGGACTACCACCTGGGGTGTTATATCTATTTGTTTTTTCATTGCATATTTATATCTAATCAACGGTATACGAAGGGTGGATTTGAGTAACCTATTACGACAGGCACGGTACATATATTCTAGCCCCTATCCGAAGGGGATGGTAAACAAGCGAATGTTCTAAGATTTTGATCTCTCATACGGGTTGCAAATTAGTACTATAATAGGTGGAATGACTGGATACTTTCAGATAGGAAATGACGGAATTACGCTGGGTGCGCATTCAAACGATTTTGCAGAAGCTGCAGAGATGAAGGGAAAGAGAAAACTAATCTCCACCTTCTCTACACCTGCCCTGCTCTCTCTCTCCAAAAAGAAAACTTTAATTGAACCTTGAACTCACAAAAAACCTATTACTGGTCTAAGTATGATGGGGATAGCTGGTAGCCACTTTAGCCTATTCTTAAGCTTAAACAGCATACTTTTTCTAAAACACATCTCATTAAAAACATTCAGAAAAACTACAATCCGTCTGGATCGGATCGTAATACCCTATCCTTCTTCCTTGTATCAGTCATGCTTTAGTATGACGTGGGCGTGGGCGTGACATGCTGCATTTTTTTTATTGAATTACAATGATAACTTCGAACGTTTGAAGATGTTACATGCAAAATATTATCAAAATCGATATTTTATGAAAACGTCCCCATAAAGTAGGCGTGGTCACATATGATATATGAGCGAAAGTAGACAATTTGAATATCTACATATTCGACTGCAGCCTAAACGGCTGGAAGCATTTTGCTTCAAACTTGGGTTCTGTGGGATAATCTCTAAAGGTGAAATTGAAATTTTCGTTCTTACCTCAAAATTAAAGGTATTTTACCTAAGGCCGATTTCACTACAAATGGATTTTCTCGAAAACGGCTCCAAATATTTTAATAAAATTTCATTCATGATTCAATACCGTACTTTGAAGCCTAGTACGTCCGGTAATTTGGCCGGTCCTTCCAATCCGACCACCGGCGCCACTGGGCACGCTTATCAGAAGAAGGATGAGTCAACTAGGACTAGACCAATGAGTCGTCCTAATCCGACTGCTTGCCGTAGGGAAAAGCGCCCTAAAAAATCCCAACTACTCTGGGAAGTTAGATCCTCAAAGGAAGTTCAATGAGCACTATTAGGGTGCTACAGGCGAACCTGCATCACGCTAAGGGAGCCTCCGCGACCCTAAGCAAGCCCTTCGCCGATGATGATATAACCCTCGGTCTTATCCAAGAATCATGGGTTATCTGCGGACAAATCAAAGGTCTACGGCAAGTGAGTTCATTTTTAAATTTGGGAGCCAGTGCCAAGGGCGGCCTGCTTAATCAGCACAAATATTAACTTTCTTTCTATTCCAGAATTCATGACAAGCGACCTGGTGGCCCTATTTGTAGAGGTTCCGACCGAAAGGGGAACACAAAACATTGTGTGTGCCTCGGCATATTTCCCCGGCGACGACGAAAACATTCCGCCCATAGAGGTCCAGGAGCTGATTAAACATTGCCAAGAGAGTAACCTTCATTTCATCACAGGTTGCGATGCAAATGCGCATCATAAGGTCTGAGGCAGTAGTGGCATCAAACAGAAGGGGTGATTATCTGTTAGAATATCTTGTGTGTTGTCATGTAAATATTTTGAATAAAGGCTATAAACCAACCTTCATAAATGACCTCACTCTCGCCAGTCCATTTATATCAAATTTTGTTGAAAATTGGCATGTGTCTAACGAGGCCTCGATGGCTGACCACGAACACATCAGGTTCGACATTCCCGGAAAATTGTCACATGTTTGTTCTAGATATGATTCCAAGTCCACGGACTGGAATCTGTATTGGGGGCTTGTCCTCTCAAAATTAGATATGCTTGTTACATCTATCGAGTCTAGAGGGGACCTAGATGAAGCAGAATACCAATTAATTGATGTGTTGCTTACTTCTTATCACGACAGCTGAGTCCATAAAACCAGTTTGGGTAAACGAAAGGTACCCTAGTGGAATGACAAGCTGGTCATAACCAAACTTAGGAAGAAAATTAGAAAACTCTTCAATGCTGCTAAACGCACGAAGAGTTGGGACGAATACAGATTCGCTGTTACAGAATACAACTCAGAACTGAGACGATCTAAACGTGCCACATGGAAGAAATGCTACAAAAACATTGCTGACATGCCAGTAGCGGCACGAATCCACAAGGCACTTGATCATGTTGTAGATCAAATTGTGTAGATTTACTAAAAAAGACCGATGGTACCTACACGACGGATCATATGGATACTATTAGAACCTTACTTCAGGTTCACATACATATGTATGCCAAACTTTTTGAGGGCGTTTTTACAAAACAAAAAATTTATGAAACCTTTTTTATTCATATATTAGGTCTCATGTGTAAGAACAAGACTTGAAATTCAGACTATATAAGATTGTAAACTTAAAGCAAGGTGCAAGTACGTACGACCCAGCTGTGCAGTTTATTTTTTATTGAAAACATTTTCTCATGACTGTTATATTCTCGAATGTTTGTCAGACGCTCATGAGAGGTGGAACCGTGAAAGAGCTTCCACGTGTTGTCTGGGGATCGAACTCCGTGCTCTGTAGTCCAACGCACTAACCACTACAGCTACGGCGTGGCGCCCACAGACTTTGTGAGAAACAATGTTAAAAACATACAGAAAAGCTACAATCCGTCTGGAACGGATCGTATGGTACCTTATCCTCCTCTCTATAAAGTGGGAGTGGCCAAATTGCATTTTGTACTCAAATATAACTATAATGTCGAACGTTTGAGGATGTTACATGTAAAATTTTATCAAAATAGGTTTTTTGATGATAACGCCCCCAAAAAGTGGGCGTGGCCAAAACTGTTCTATGGGTGAATTGTAGGGAATCTAAATACCCAAATATTTGGTCTTAACAAAATTTTTCGGTTTCATATAATTTAGTGAAGTTATAAAAAAGTAGGCGTGGCAGTGGGCGGATGTAAAAAAATTTTACACTTGTACTGTATCTTTTTCTTGGAAGCCCAGATATGAAATTTCAGCGTCCTAGTTAAAAATTTAAGGCCCAAAACTCGGTTTTGTGATGAAAACGCCCCCAAAAAGTGGGCGCGGCCAAAACTTTTGTATGGGTGGATTGTAGGGAATCTGAATGCCTAAATATTTGGTCTTAACAAAAATTTTCGGTTTCATATAACTTAGTGAAGTTATGAAAAAGTGGGCGGATTTCAAAAATTTGGTGGGTGTGGCCAAAACTTTTGTATGGGTGGATTGTAGGGAATCTAAATACCCAAATATTTGGTCTTAACAAAATTTTTCGGTTTCATATAATTTAGTGAAGTTATAAAAAAGTAGGCGTGGGCGGATGTAAAAAAATTTTACACTTGTACTGTATCGTTTTCTCAGAAGCCCAGATATGAAATTTCATCGTCCTAGCTCAAAATTTAAGGCCCAAAAAGCGGTGACATACGGACGGACGGACGGACGGACGGTCATCGCTCAATTTCGCTATTGATGCTGATCACGAATATATATACTTTATAGGGTCTATCTCGATTATTTCTCTATGTTACAAACTATGTGTCAAACTTAATATACCCTTAGGATAGGGTATAATGAATGTATGTACATACATATGTATGTATGTATATCACAACATGCGTTGGAAGTTACGGCACTTGTCATCTCATGGTGCACTATGTACCTTATACGAAACACAATTTTTCGTAACATTTCATCATGATGGTAATAATTTCACACCCCGGGGTAATATGTTTTGATTGATGTAGCAAGTTATCCTCTTATTGAATAATCGTTGACTCATGAATTGCTCATTAGCCTAATGAGAATCACAAAACTTAAATATTCAACCCTTGAAAAAGTTTATGAATTAGAAAATATATAGTAGTTACGATACAAGCATAATTTCTCTGCATTGAATGAAATCTATAAATCACTAATTGAATAACTACTACGAATGTTGTAAGACTAGCCAAACTTTTTTCAGATTCATTAATGTTGCTTACGTTTCTAATAAAGATTAATTGTTGAATGATGTTCTGTTCGTTAAAGGACTTGAACATCAGCCATTTGTTGTATTGATAGTTCTCCATCATATGAAAATGTTGCAATATCTTTATGTTATTCAATTTTGTGAAATGTATAACGTAAAATAAAGGAAATTATTTTGATTGGCTCCATTATCGGTATACTTACCGACTTTTCACACCCTATCAAATCGTATATTAAGTGCGATACATAGTTTGTATCATAGAAATGTAATCGAGATAGACCCTGTAAAGTATATACATATGTATGTATATTTATAATCAGTATCAATAGCAAAGACGATTTGTCACCACTTTTGGGCCTGAAATCTTGAGCTAGGAGGATTCAAATGTGGCCTTTTGGGAAGGAGACGCAGCACCAGTGTAAACTAATAACATAACTACAAAGACGACATTTCCAGTTCCAGATTCCATTTTAAGTCAGTCAATTAATGACTTATAACATCTTCACTACGATTTCCATCGATCTACAGTGTATGGCATTTCTGAACCAAATCTGACTAAATCATCCAGAGTTCAGAATGAAGTTTAGAATGGCTATTCTAACAATTCGCGAAAAATATTGTCCATTTGATTCTCCTCTGCATACATACGTAGATATTTATGTGCAAACATATATACATACATCACAACGCCCTCTGCATAGGTCTGCTCAACTTAAGTGAATTTTGTTTAGGTGAATTGACAAAGGAGAAGTGGTGATGATGAATTTACATATGATTATGTACAGGGGAAGTGTTACACTCGGCCTGAAATCTTGAGCTAAGAGGATTCGAATGTGGGCTTTTGAGAAGGAGAAGCAGTATCAGTGTAAACATTTTTAAATTCCTTCCACTGTCACGCCCTTTTCCGTCATAACTTTACAAATGTACTTGAAATCGAAAAATAATAATTAAGATCAAATATTTTGGTATTAGAACTATTTCCAATTCACCCGGACATTGTTTTTGTCCCCACCCACATTTTGTGGGCGTATTCAATAAAAAACCGATTTTAATGAAATTTTTCATGTAACAACCTCATACGTTCAAGCTATCGTCGTTGTTCAATAAAAAAATGCAGTACGGCCACGCCCATTTTATAAGGCCTGCATAGAAAGGAGGATAGCATCCGAACCAGATGTATTATAGCTTTCCTGCATGTCTTTTATGGAGCGTAGTTAATGCAATTTGTTTAGTAAGAAAAGACGATTCCTTTCCATATTAGTTTCATCCTCTTATTTGTGCATTTGGTTTCTGTGTTAAGTGGGTTTCAGTGATCTAGCTTATGTCAATGTCGTTTTTCTGCAGATATTCTCATTGGTTTTTATTTGTAGTAGGCGGTTTTCTATTTTATGTTCATATGCATGTGAATTTGCTGTTTAGAAGATGTTTCCTAGCTTGCCAAATTTTTCAAATATGAGTCAATTAACTTAACTTTGTTTATCATTTTTAGATTGCGTTCGTGAGTGTCAACATCTGATGATTTTGCGAATATGTATATCTATTAAATGGTGTACAGGTTTT
Source organism: Xylota sylvarum (assembly GCA_905220385.1). Classification (NCBI taxonomy): domain Eukaryota; kingdom Metazoa; phylum Arthropoda; class Insecta; order Diptera; family Syrphidae; genus Xylota; species Xylota sylvarum. The sequence goes on along the minus strand of LR999957.1, from coordinate 60,516,003 downwards.
ATTGGTTTAGATTAATGTAATTTCAATTTCAGTTGTTAGATTCCTTACACTATTTATAGGCCCATACATTTTTTTATGGCATTGAAAGGCATATCTAAAATTTTATTTGATGTACTTCTAAATTTATGTAAATTAAAGCAGGGAAGGTATACAAACAGTATGGAGTCTTAGGTTTCAAACTCGAGAAATTTTCTGTACAAAACAAACTAATTGATTTTTATTCCTTGAAGAAGAATTTCGTGTATAGTTAACAGCTCTTTCTCTTCCGGCATAAAAGTTCAAATACATACTCAAAATTAAGTTTTAAGTTGAGTTTGTGTTTCTTGTTTAAGAATTTCAACAAACAAATGCATCTTCTTCACATAGGATAACTATGTTCACTAATCACACTATTACCTGTATCGATTTGTATCCATTCGACTGGTCTTTACCACCAGCGCCAATAACCACACGCCAATTACATTGGTTAACAATGGCCGGACATTGATTTCACTCCATTTTGTCAATTAAATGTGACAATACCACACACTTAATAAAAAGGGGAATACCATCATCAGAACAGAACCTGTGTGCAAAATCAAATTTGAACGTGTATCGATTCAACGATTAAATGAGACAGTACCAGTTTGGCATACTAAAACTATTCTTCAACGGACAGTCCTTCATGAAGCATCACCACCCACTCCAAAGTACCGCCAAAGGCAGCTATAAAAAAAGAAAGCATCGCAGTGTGTGAAGATAATAAAGACGCTACACGTCCGATGGGTCTGATTATGTCCACAATGTGCTGCTGGGGGTGCGTGTGGGGAACGCATTCAAAGAACTGTCACAAAGTGTATAAATTCTTTCCTTTTTTATTGACAAGTCTCCCTTTTTACCCATCTTCCAGTATTATTTCAATACATTTCAGGATTCGAAGGGATCAATATTCGCCCAAATTCGATTGCCAGTATTTCCCATAGTGAAGGATACGCACTTACTACATACTGCGATGTAGTTTAACTTTAGGGTAAGAAAGTCAAAGCGGAATAATCTACCATACAAACTGCTTCCATCTGTAAGTAGAATAATTCATCTGTAATTTGTATCTTTGGTCAAAGGGAACAACAATCTTGATTTGTCTGGTTAAGGCCGAGAAAAGATACCATCTTCATGACTTTAAGTTTTATTCTGTTTTCGTTTTTTTTTTTTTTTGTTATCTGCGCTCATCGATAAATAGATTACGAAAGTCTTCAGCTTTCTTCACCCCTCTGGGTGAAATAAAGAGAATGTAGGCAAGTGTTTTGAGGGCATTTCTATTACGGAATGATCTGGACTGCATTATCTGCGTCCATTGAATGGGCAAATACTTGTATACTTAATGCACATCTCGTCGTCTATCCTCAGGCTATGGGGTGGTTTTATGTTTTTTACGCGAAACATAACTTCCGTAATGACCAATAGAATAAATTGATCTAATTCATAGCGGATAACTTCTCGTGACTCCTTTCATTTGGAATAAAAAGGTTGATATTGTCATTCCGTAAAGAGGGGTGATTTCGCAATAGCAATTATTTGGAAGTTCCTATAAGTACTGGGCTGCGACGTGCTGTAAAGGGAGTTACATTTTAACAGATGTAAGATAAAGTTTGGTTACAATTTTTAAGCGATTCTATCGCACTGTAAGAATGTGTACGGTATTAACTACATATTTTACAACGTATCGCTGTACTAGTTAACCTGCAGATATAGTTTTTTAAAAGTGTAAACCAATACCAAGCAATTTAATAATTTAATTAGCCTATGTTTTCCTGTAAAAGCTTTCACCGATATTTTTTTTGTTTTACATAAGCAGAAAATGGAAACTGGCTGCAGGCTTTCAAAACGGAACAGGCTTTTCAAAATCGGAGGAAATTGTGCACTTACGAGTGTGTATGTATTTAAAGAACACTTCCAGCTACTGAATGAGCATCTAACATAGAGAATCAGATCACTAGTAAAGCAAGGTATGCAAAAGCATCCCCGATGACTGCTGTCAGCTCTTTGTTCCCCATCTACAAAAAGACGATCCTATGGCTTGCGCTAACTATCCTCTGCTAAATAACGCATATAATATACTACCCTGCGTACTGTGTGAATGACTTAAACTGTTCTGGACCTTATTTATCCTGTTTATCGACTTGAATGCGTATACATGTAGCTCTAGAAGGCGCTGACACACACCGGATATCGGCAAGCAAATGCTCTGTCATGTAATTTATTCAATTTAGTGCTGGAGCAGATGGTACGGAGGGTTGGTGTCAACCCGAAAGGTACTACGTATCGTTTATAGGTCAATCCAGTTGTTAGGATACGCTGGCGATCATCGGGCGTTCACAAAAATAGAAACGAGGGCTAGAGATATGTAATATAATTTTATCATCGTAGCTCAAATTTAAGGCAAACATACATTCTTTGCTATTGATAAAGATCACGAATATATATACTTTATAGGGTCTACCTCCGTTATTTCTCTATGTTACAAACTATGTGTCAAACTTAATACACCATTAACTTAGTGTTTAAAAATGCAGTATGCTATGCCCCCTTTAATAGGACTGATACAAAGGAAGAATGTATTTTTTATACCCTATCATAAGGATATATTAAGTTTGATATATAGTTTGTAACATTTTTTTTTGTAATGAAGGTGAAAATCTCTAAAATCACTAAGGGATTTGCAAATCAAAGTAGTGTGTGATTCTAAAAACACCTCATGACCAATCAATGGAAGATGATTTTTATTTCAATTTGAAAAAAATCGCTTTGGAGCAGGTATTAAGATTTAAATACAAATTCTCATTATTTTTCACATGAGTTCGTGAGGCTTTGTTCTTCTCAATCTACGAGTATTAGATTGCATATTTAAAATGTCAGTGTTAATATGCACCTGCAAACGCTGGTTGTGACGAATGGCGTTCTTCTTTATGTCCTCTTTAACCAGGTCAATCTGCAAATCATGATGCAAGTCCTTGTTTCTGATAAATTAAGCTGCATTAACAATTTCACGAAGAACTTTGTTTTGGAATGTTTGGATTGTTTGTGTATTCGCAGAGTTGTAAAGTACTGAAATACATTTGTACTGCAGTACTTTGTAAGTACCCAGTACCTTGTACTTAAAAAAGAGGAGTACAATGTATTTGGTACTTGAAAATCACTAAGTAGAAGTACTATTCCAAGTACTCTATTCTAAGTACATTTACTGGGTACTGTAATACTGGCCAGTACATTTGCAAGTACTTTCAAGTACAATTCCTTGCATTGTCCATTGTACATGTATGTACATAATTTCATCAAAATCGGTTTTTTTTATGAAAACGCCCCCAAACAGTGTGCGTAGCGAAAACTGTTGTATGGATCAAATGTAGGGAATCTAAATGCCTAAATATTTGGTCTTAACAAAATTTTTCGGTTTCATATAATTTAGTGAAGTTATGAAAAAGTGGGCGGGGCAGTGGCCGGATTTCAAAAAAATTTACACTTGTACTGCTTCTCCTTCTCAAAAGCCCAGATATGAAATTTTATCCTCCTAGCTCAAAATTTAAGGCCTAAAAAGTGGTGACGGATGGACGCACATGGCTAAATTGCTTTCGCTATTGATACTGATCACGAATATATGTATATACTCTATAGGGTTTATCTCGATTATGGGTCTATGTGACAAACTATGTATCAAACTACATATACCCTTAAGAAAGGATATAAAAAAATATTTTTCATAAAAAACAAATTTATAGAAATTAAATATTCCATTAATGTCTGGAACGGATCGTATGATACCCTATCCTCCTTTCTATGTACCCCCTATAAAGTGGGCGTGGCCATATTGCATTTTGAACTGAAATACGACGGTAACGTAGAACGTTTGAGGATGGTATGTGTAAAATTTCATCAAAATTGTTTTTTTTTTATGAAAACGCCCAAAAAGTGGGAGTGGTCAAAACTGTTGTATGGGGAATCTAAATGCCTAAATATTTGGTCCTAACAAAATTTTTCAAATATGAAATTTCATCCTTCTAGCTCAAAATTTAAGGCCCAAAAAGTGGTGACGGACGGACGGACATGGCTAAATGGTCTTCGCTATTGATACTGATCACGAATATATATACTTTATAGGATAGGGTATAATAACCGGTGTTCGAGAACGAGTTTATTCTCCTACATGACAGGCGCGATGGCCCTAAGATCATTCTGATTCAGGACTGTGCTGCCTGACAAACTATTTAAGCAAATTTAAATTTTATTTTAAGTTGCATTAATACTAGTCACAAAAATAGATGTGTGACAAATAAAGTCTAAAATTCAATTACTTATTGCAGTTAACGCCAATTATTTTCAGGGTAAGGTTTTTAGGCTGTAAAATGCACTGTACTGTATAGAAAAAAATGTTGGTTGAAACTTAAGTGAGAAACATATTCAACATTCGCCCGCATATGCACGCATATGTAAACCTACGATTACTCGATTACACATAATAAGCTCAGCGTCGATTCGTTAAATTTCGTTCACTTTCGCAAACAGAAGAGAGAGCGATTTCAGTCGAAATATTTTTATTAAAAATTTTAAATTTACATCAAAAATATGTCGGAGTACGCATTTGTACATATTTTAATAGAGAGAAATGGGAGAAATAATTTATAGATTGTCTTGACAGAGAGATATGTAGGCAAAAGTATTATAGCCTTCTACTTGAATTCGGAGAACAGTGGGAGCCATTTCGTTCAGTTATGACATTAGCTTATGCTTCCCTATGTTGATTATTGTTGGGCCTTTAGCCCTTCTTGCTCATGGAAAGACTTATACATTCATCGTCAAGGCATTGGGGCGTTCTGAGCGTTTTATAACAAATGCGTTATAACCAAGCCAAGAAGACCTCGCCAACCACAGATCACCGCATACCTACTGCTATCCGAAATCAAAATCGGATCCTTTTGAATCCATCCTCAAGGACAATTTGCGCTCAAATTGAACATCACACATACTCGCACAGTTCGTAGAACACATACTCGCACAATTCGTAAAACTCCAGAATGCCACTCTTTCAGGATGAGTTGCAAGAAAAATTGCTTTATTGCAAAAAAGGAACTTAAGCGTTCGAAAACAATTTTCCTTAACCTACCGCCTTTGAAGAACCCCGGAGGGAATTGAAAATGGCTTACATACAATTCCCTGCAGAGACTAAACTAAGCTCAATTTGGTTAACACACCTTTTTATACCCTATCGTAAGGGTATATTAAGTTTGACACATAGTTTGTAACATAGAGAAATAATCGAGATAGACCCTATAAAGTATATATATTCGTGATCAGCATCAATAGCGAAATCGATTGAGCGATGACCGTCCGTCCGTCCGTCCGTCCGTCCGTCCGTATGTCACCGCTTTTTGGGCCTTAAATTTTGAGCTAGGACGATGAAATTTCATATCTGGGCTTCTGAGAAAAAGATACAGTACAAGTGTAAATATTTTTGAAATCCGCCCACTGCCACGCCCACTTTTTCATAACTTCACTAAATTATATGAAACCGAAAAATTTTGTTAAAACCAAATATTTAGGCATTCAGATTCCCTACAATCCACCCATACAAAAGTTTTGGCCACGCCCACTTTTTGGGGGCGTTTTCATTACAAAACCGAGTTTTGGGCCTTAAATTTTTAACTAGGACGCTGAAATTTCATATCTGGGCTTCCAAGAAAAAGATACAGTACAAGTGTAAATTTTTTTTACATCCGCCCACTGCCACGCCTACTTTTTTATAACTTCACTAAATTATATGAAACCGAAAAATTTTGTTAAGACCAAATATTTGGGTATTTAGATTCCCTACAATTCACCCATAGAAGAGTTTTGGCCACGCCCACTTTTTGGGGGCGTTATCATAAAAAAACCTATTTTGATAAAATTTTACATGTAACATCCTCAAATGTTCGACATTATAGCTATATTTGAGTACAAAATACAATTTGGCCACGCCCACTTTATAGAGAGGAGGATAGGGTATCATACGATCCGTTCCAGACGGATTGTAGCTTTTCTGTATGTTTTATTGATCAAACCAGAACCAAAACTTTCTGTTTTTATAATTTTAATTTTTATTTGCACCTATGTATGTATATCTATAGGGTACTCGAGATTTTAATCCAACTTGACATTACTATGATGGAGAAATCCAAAAAAAGTGGGTCCGCCAATTCCGTCTGTCTGTCTGTCTGAATATTCGATTGCAGCCTAAACGGGTGGACGGATTTGTTTCAAAGTGCATATCTGGGGTCTGTGGTATAATCCCTAGAGGCGAAATGGGAATTTTTATTCTAACTTCAAAATTAAGGGTACTTTACTTAACGGCGATTTCACTAAAAATGGATTTGCTCGAAAACGGCTCTAACGATTTTGATAAAATTTCATATGTGAGTTAGGTTGGGTATATGCTATTAGGTGGCATACCACGTTTTGCGCAAAAAATGCGTATAACGGTAATTTTAGAAATTGTCTGTTTCTCGGCTATTTCTTCAGCGATTGGGCTTAAAATTAATATCTGAGGTGGGTATGACAAAGGCAAAGATATGACGTACCAAGTTTTGGAACTGCCACGCCCACTTTTCAAAAATTTACCTTTTTTAAAAATTTTTAATAGAAATTGAAAAATTTGTTAAAACGAAATTAATAGTCCTTGACAATTAGAAATGAATAAATAGGCATCATTCTGTAGCACTCTAGTGTCTAGAGGCGAATCATTCTTCAATTGAATTTAATTTCATTTCACGTGGAGTAAATTCAAAAAAGAGTAAACGAAAGATTAATGACAAAAATAATAATGAAAAAAGAACAAATAGTTTACATTAACAACATAATTTACAAATTACAAAGTTGTGTTTAAAAATAATTTGACAGCAGAATTATACATATTAAAAACTTCTTTTTTACTTCATTTAAAAATAAAGTGGGTTGGGTTATAATCTTTAATGTAATAAACGTAATGTATTAAAAAGCTTTGGTGCTGTCGAAGTGTAGAAGTGCTATACTATTAACTCTTAACCCGTATGTATTTGAGCTTCTATAGACCTTTATCCACTTCGCATGAAAAAGACTTTACGAATCTTATAGATATAAAGATGCTTTATTGGTAGTACACGTAGGTTAAGGAATAGTGGAATAGGTTAAAGAACTGTTGGTTAATCTATTTGCTTTATGAATAGTCATAATGAGATGCTTTTGGGCAATATATAATATTTCAGTGGTAAGTTCCACCCCAACTTGCAATACCGTACTGTAACTTAGAGCGTGCAAGTTCATAGTAAATCTGGAACAAGATTCTCTTTGAACAATGTGATTTTCAAAGATACATTTTACGAGTAACAGATAACACATATTTTTTAACTCATCTAGGTATGCTTTCCAAGTTAAGTTTTTATCTACTAACAGTCCTAGATAATGTATTTATAACTCCCAACACCTTCTGTTTTAAAACAATTTGAACACACTGAATTCTCACAAAAGTTATTTTTGTTACACGTATGAACAGATATGTAAGAATAGTTTCTTGGAGTGAAAGATAACTTCACAATCAAGTAGACAAGGGCCTTTGAAGTTGCACATCATCACTTTTGTTTTTTCGCTTATAAGTAACTCATGCTTACCGAACCATTGCCGCAGTATATTTAAGTCCATATGCAGTTTAACTGCTGAGTCAAATAAGGAGTCATTTGCATATGTAAATATCATATCAACGGCAAAAGTGGTAATACGGCTATTAAAGTTTTCATGAAACAATGAGTTTATATAGGATTAAAAATAGCATAGGTCCCAAAACTGATCCTTCAGGTACAGCAACTGTCGTTTTTAACTTGTTACTTAAAGTCAATAATTGATCAATCATCAATCATTGATCATTTTCATTGGTCTGTTGTATTTATGTACATACGTACATACATATATACCTCTGACGAAAAAGTAAACTATCGATTTATTTTAATTTATTTTATTTATTCATTATTATAAGCTTATACTGAGTAAGATACATATTGAATCTTCATCTTTTAGTCTATATTTTGAGATAGAAATAATTACAGTTCGAAAATCCATATAAAAATAAAATAATTCTCTTCGGTTTTTGTTCTCCTAAATAACTGTGAAAACATACTTAAAATGGTTTACCTTTTTAACAGATCCATATACATACTTATATGTATATATATGTATATATATACCGTAATATACAGCCAAAAGGTAGTTATTTCCTCTCTCAAATCGACATCCACCCTCCCCATCACTGCATCCTACCCCTTCCCCTCATTTCCAGCACCAACCCCGTTCCCTTGCGGATCTTTTCACGGACGAACATCCCTTCTCGGCTACTACTGGTTTCTAATGAACGCAAAAAAACTAACAAAACAAAAACAAACAATTTCAGAATCCGGTTGGAAGTACTGCCTCTGTGCCCGCTTCCAGTACTCGAGCTCCTGAAGTACTGGTAGCTAGGACTTTCGTTGCCAGTACTGATCCTAGCCTCGCCAATAGCCGCATAAAAATGTAGGCTGTGGAGGATTGCAATCCCGCTGCGGCCCCTCACCCCCATGTAACTCAACCCCCCGAAATTCACCCCACTGTCTCAACAATAGATTTGGACATGGACAGCCTAGCACTGTCGGACCTGGATCTTTCTAGCGGACTAGACAGCTCATCTGTATCTGACGCATTCCTGGAATCGCACTCGGAAAAGGCGTATATTACTGTGCTGGAGGTGTCTGGAGTCAATTGTGGCTATGATACTGCAGTTACTTCAGATTAACCTCCATAACTCCACAATTGCTTCGGCATCGTCTGTATCCTCGCGAAGAGCACACTAAATGTTTTTCTTCTCGTTAAGCAGCCCCTCTTATCTTGTTACAAGGAGCAAAATTCTTTGGGCAGTAACGGTTTAAGCCATTCAAGCCTTCTGGATCAGATGGTATTATCCTGGCTGAACTTCAGCGGAATGTGGATTTAACTGTATTTTTCAAAAGTTACCTGGATTTGGTTCATATTCCCAAGCCAAGAACGGAACTCAATGTGGATTTTATGCCCAAGACGAGTAAAAATTCGCACTTTAACCGCAAAGATCTTAGACCCAAGTTTATGGGGGTTTTCTCCTGAAAACCTACCTCCTACACTCATTAATTAGCATTATTGAAAAATCTTAAGATTGCAAGGAATATAATTTGGTAGCATTCCTGGACATTGAGGGAGTGTTTAACAACGTCGAACCAGAGGCAATTATAGGCACACTGTCGAACCTTAGAATTGATACGTCGATTGGTGCACTGGTGACCCAGCTGCTTACTAACAGGTTCATCAGCTCAAAGATGGCCGAGGTCTCAGTTCCGAGGTTTATCAATAGGGGTACACCACAAGGAGGTGTGATCTCTTCTCTTATTTGGAACTGCTTCTAATCCTGGAAGGGGAAGGGTGCAAGGTAGATGCCTATGCAGATGACACTGCTATTGCTGTCTCAGGGAAACACCCCCATACGCTTAGGCATTTTCTACAGAACGCCCTCTCTAAGCTCTCTAGATGGATAAAAAAATCCTCTGGGGGTCTGGGGGTAAATCCTCAGAAAACCGAATTGGTCCTCTTCACAAGGGTGTATAAAATTCCCAACTTTGTTCCACCAAAACTTAACGTGCTCACAAATACGGCAAAGTACTTAGGCCTAATTCAAGTCAGTAAATTAAGCTGGAAACCCAACATCCTAGAGCGTAAGAAAGTGCTGTAAGAAAGCTTTCGAAAGTAAATGGGGATTTTAGCCTCGAATTACATATTGGACCTATATGTCATTAGGCCCTTACTTCCGTATGGCGTAATCATCTGGTGGACTACACTGGAAGAAGCCATCCACTACAACCTCCTCTTTTGTTATGAGTGAGGTTAGGCCACGGAGGCGTTTTCGGTGCAAGTGAGGAGAGCGGCAGCATGCTTGTCGTTGCGCGGCTAAGCTCGTACATACAGAAAAGCTACGTCTGATACCCTATCCTCCTCTCTATAAAGTGGGTGTGGTCAAATTGCATTTTGTACTCAAATATGGCTATAACCTCGAACGTTTGAGGATGTTACATGTAAAATTTTATCAAAATCGGTTTTTTGATGAAAACGCCCCCAAAAGTGGGCGTGGCCAAAACTGTTCTATGGGTGAATTATAGGGAATCTGAATACCTAAATATTTGGACTTAACAAAATTTTTCGGTTTCATATAATTTAGTGAAGTTATAAAAAAGTAGGCGTGGCAGTGGGCGGATTTAATAAAAATTTACACTTCTACTGTATCTTTTCGTCAGAAGCCCACATATGAAATTTCAGCGTCCTAGTTAAAAATTTAAGGCTCAAAAATCGGTTTTATGATAAAAACGCCCCCAAACAGTTGGCGTGGCTAAAACTTTTGTATGAGTGGATTGTAGGGAGTCTGAATGCCTAAATATTTGGTCTTAACAAAATTTTTCGGTTTCATATAATTTAATGAAGTTATAAAAAAGTTGGCGTGACAGTGGGCGGATTTAAAAAATTTTTACACTTGTACTGTATCTTTTTCTCAGAAGCCCAGATATGAAATTTCATCGTCCTAGCTCAAAATTTAAGGCCCAAAAAGCGGTGGCATACGAACTGACGGACGGACGGACGGTCATCGCTCAATCGATTTCGCTATCGATGCTGATCACGAATATATATACTCTATAGGGTCTATCTCGATTATTTCCCTATGTTACAAACTATATATCAAACTTAATATACCCTTAGGATATGGTATAAAAAGACTAAAAGCAGCCCTTACACTGCTTATTACTGTATATGTGCTGTATATTGTTATGTTTCGTGATCAGTGGATGTTCGTTTTAATGTATCCGTGCTGTTTTGTATCGTTTGTATGACGTCTTGATGGCCCTTGAGATGTTCTTTATTGTATTTTGTAGTCTTTGTGGATATGTGTAAGTTGGTTTGTAGTAGCTCTGTCGATTTAAGTTTTAAGGAACATCAACGAAAAATAAACCTAGCTACCTACCTCTGCAACACTCCTATGAACTCCTACAGATCTCTTGTCTAAATTGAGGTCTTTCTTACATACGCATATAGACACAACCTATAAGTATTTCACTTTTCTTAACCAGACTAAGAGAAATGCATTGGCTACTCGGAAGATACTCGAAGCTAAGCGTGTATAACAAACTGCTTCTGTATAAGCAAGTGCTAAAACCGTCTTGGACATATGGAATACAACTTTGGGGTTGTACGAAACCAAGCAATATGGCTATATTGCAAACATTCCAAAACAAAGCCCTACGAGCAATCGTGAATGCTCCATGGTATATAAGGAATAGTGATATTCACAGAGATCTATGAATTGCTACTGTGAATGACGAAGTAATGAACTTTGCTCGCAAACTTCGTACTCGTCTTTATGCTCATTGCAATAATGAAATAATCCGTACTATGGACGTGACAAACATCGAGCGCCGACTACAAAGAACAAGACCATTCGATCTAGCGCCGTAAGGAAAAACCGCATTTAATGACGGTATTAGTAGGTGCCTTCGCTGGAAGGCTACCTACCTAACGAGATTAACACTACAGAAGCGTAAACTACTTGTTAAGGGAACTTAGTCGTAGTCATCAAACAATGAAGAAATGAGAGGATTGAAGCTGTACTACTATGAGCACGCGCGGCTCATAGTGCCTCTCTGAGGGGTGAGGTTTAGCCCGTAGGCATATACTGACTGACACTAATGACATTGACAGGTCAGCTATATGAATCGGGCATCACCAATGGTACGGACCATTGGTATCTTTTGAAGATTCCTCACCTCCAGGCGCAACCAAAAAAAAAAAAAAACTTTTCTTAACTATATTTATTCTCGTCGTCGTGCCAAACTCACCGTATACATAAAATAATTCCTCGAGCAATTACAGTGTTCATTACACATTGAATTAAAAAAAATTTATTGCACTCGCAAAAATAAATAAAGTGCACGACTGGGTCGTACGAATTTGCACCTTATTGCAATAAGTTTACAGCATTATAAGAACTGAAATTCAAGTCTTGTTTTTCTTACACATGAAGCCTAATAAATTGGGAGTGGCATTTTGCATTTTCGATGGAATTGATAACATTGAACAAATGCTGCGTATCTTGGATATTTCACAAAATCGTTCTTTTGTAAAAATGTTGTCAAAAAGTGGGCGTGGCCGTATATGGTGTTCAGGTGAATTATAGAGAACTTTAAGGCCGATTAATTTTGTGTTAACAAACTTTTTCGATTTCTAGTAAAAATTTTAAAAAACTTAAGTTTTAGAAAAGTGAGCTTGATTTCTGTGTTGCATCAACTTCTTCCAAAATATCGCAGCAGAATGAAAGATAACACAAAAACGTAAAGTCGCGTACAGCAGATAAGAGTATGGTTGCAGCATACACGAACAAAATATATGAAATCAAAAACATCCTAGGAATGAAGGTTAAAATACATCCTTTAAGGAAAACAGAGCTAGTTCTCCAGTGCAAAATTGTTGAAAATTTGGTCATACACACAAATACTGCAACTGTAACCCAAAATGTGTTAAATGCGCAGGAGACCATAAATACAAAAGATTGCATAAGGGTAAAAACGGCACCCCAAAATGCCCCAACTGTAATGAGAGGCACCCAGCCAACTACAGAGGCTGCGTAGTAACAAAAGATAATAAGCAAAAAAAAAATGCAAAAGCTTTTAAAACATACAGAAAAGCTACAATCCGTCTGGAACGGATCGTATGATACCCTATCCTCCTCTCTATAAAGTGGGCGTGGCCAAATTGCATTTCGTACTCAAATATAGCTATAAACTCGAACGTTTGAGGATGTGTCATGTAAAATTTTATCAAAATCGGTTTTTTGATGAAAACGCAACCAAAAAGTGGGCGTGGCCAAAACTGTTGTATTGGTGAATTGTAGGGAATCTAAATACCTAAATATTTGGTCTTAACAAAATTTTTCGGTTTCATATAATTTAATGAAGTTATAAAAAAGTAGGCGTGGCAGTGGGCGGATGTAAAAAAAATTTACACTTCTACTGTATCTTTTCGTCAGAAGCCCAGATAGGAAATTTCAGCGTCCTAGTTAAAAATTTAAGGCCCAAAAATCGGTTTTGTGATGAAAACGCCTTCAAAAAGTGGGCGTGGCCAAAACTTTTGTATGGGTGGATTGTAGGGAATCTGAATGCCTAAATATTTGGTCTTAACAAAATTTTTCGGTTTCATATAATTTAGTGAAGTTATGAAAAAGTGGGCGTCTATAGGGCCTATCTCGATTATATCTCTATGTTACAAACTATGTGTCAAACTTAATATACCCTTAGGATAGGGTATAAAAAAGCAAAAAAAAGCAAAATCCAAAGGTGAAAGCCCAATCTATCTATATCTCCTTAAATACAACCAAAGTGGAAGAAGAGCCAGATCTTAACTCAGATCACTCATCTGTGCTGCTCACACTTGGCAATAAGATTATAATGAAGGAGAATAACCCACGTCTAGTAAACAAACTGACTGACTGGAATTACTTCAAACAATTGCTGGAAGAATGTATTAAACTATCCTCAGCAATAGACACAATCGACCAATTAGATAATTAAGTACAAACTTTCACCTTAGATATACAGAAGTTTGCTTGGGCTGCAACACCTGAGTCTAAGAGTAAAGTTAAAAGAAATGTTTATTCAGAAGGAATATGCGAACTTATATCTGAAAAGAGAAAAGCTTGTAAACGTTGGCAACTATCGAGAGCGCCAAGTGATAAAACAAGATTTAATAATCTAACTAATAAGATTAGAAAAGGGATTAGAGAATTTAAAAAAATCGTCGGTAGAAAGATACTTTACCAAACTTAAAAACGATACTGGTACAGAATACTCCCTTTTTTAAGGCTACAAAGAAAAAACCAACGGCATATTTTCCACCAGTTAAAAACGCAAGTGGAAAGTGGGCAAAAACAAACAAACAAAAAGCAGATTTATTCGCTGAATAATTCACTAATAGAGACTACTCTCAACAAAATTAAAAAATGTGCGAAGACGATAAATTAATAGCTCCAGTAAACTCTAAAGAAATAAAAGAAAAGATCAACTCGAAAAAAGCTCCTGGATGTGATCTTATTACGGGAGAAATTCTGAAAAAAACTTCTTATAAAAGGTACGAAAAAATTAACACAAATAATAAATGCAGCATTTAGATTAAGTTGTGTCCCACGAATATGGAAAATTGCGGAAGTAATTATGGTACCAAAACTCCGCAAAGTACCAAGTGACGTTACTTCACATTGTCCGATTTCCTTACTGCCAATCCTATCTAAGCTATTTGAAAAAAATTCTTCTGAAACGGCTGCATCCGATTATAGAAGAAAAGGCATTGATACCAAACCATCAATTCGGTTTTAGAAATAGGTATTGAAATATAGATCAGGTACATCGAATGATTGATAAAATAGAAAAAGCCTTAGAAGAGAAAAATATGCTCCACCATCTTTCTTGATGTTACACAGGCTTTGGATAAAATGTGGCACAAAGAATTAATACATAAACTGCAAAACATCTGCCAAAACGATACTCATATATTCTAGAGTCTTACATAATGCAGCAATCGTTTAGAATAAAGCAAGAAAATGAGTACTCCATATTAAAACATATAAAAGCTGGCGTACCTCAACGCAGTGTATTAGGACCCGTTTTGTTTCTTTTATACACAAACGACCTATCACAAACGACCTATCACAAAATGAGAAAACTACTGTTGCCACATTTGCAGACGATCTTGCTGTTGGTAAAACCGTGAAGGAAGTAACCGAAAAACTGCAAATATATATCTGAATGGACCAATAAATGCCAAGTAAAATTAAATGAACTGAAGTCAGTTCATGTTAACTTTACAAATAAAAATGTACAACATATACCTGTGTATATAAATAATAATGCAGTTCTTTATTCGAATTCAGCTAAATACTTAGGAATGACTCTTGACGCTAATCAGCGCTTAAAGGCTCATGTCAAGAACAAACATGATGAACTAAATATTCGATATACATATGTATGTAAAAAAATGTATTGGCTCCTAGGGAGAGATTCGTGTCTCTCTGTATACAACAAACTACTGCTTTATAACCAAATATTAAAGCCGATGTGGATATATCGTCTGTGGTATGCCAAAATCACGAATGTGCACTTTTCGAATAGTGCTCATTTTCAAAAAATAAAACTACCTAATAGACAACTTTTGTTTTTTAAACTTGTGCAAACATAAATAATTAAACTTACAACCTATTAAAATATGTCAACATAATCCACAAAAAATTTTTATTCGATTTATATTAAACATTAAAGAATTCGTTTTTTTATTATTTATTATTACGCGCTTTTGGCATCAAGTCGACGATATGGTCTCCAGCTTTGGGGGTGCACACCCCCTGCGCAATATTGTTAATGCGTCATGGTTTATAAGAAACTCTGATCTGTACAGAGATCTTAAAGTAGAAATGGTAAAAGGATGAGGTCGGGAAGGTCGCATAAAGACTTGAAGGTAGACTTCACAACCACGCTAATCTAATAATAACAATTTAGTTAGTAGATTGAGAAGGATAAAACCCTGCGAACTAGTTAACTAGGGATAGCATTACAAAATACTACATCATCACACGAAATAAATAATTGAAAATACCTAGTAGGTATACTCGACAATAAAGGATAGCTGACAAAAGCAAGTCCCTAAATATACGTATATATAGTCCAAAGTGTTAAAAACAATTGCTTATTAGTTTAACGACTAGGCGCGACAACTGGAAGGTTCGCTAAACAACTTAAACGATTCAACATCCTTAACGGAGTCAACAACCTCCATATATCCAACAAACTTCATTCTTCCCATCACAATTCATCAACAAAATATTCCAGTTATGACGCGGGCAACACAACGGGCCCGATAGAGGCCTAAGTGAGAGCCCATAAACCAACCAACCAACCAACCAACCAACCAACCAAACAACAACAAGATCAGCTAACCTCTAATCCTCAGCACGACGCAGTTAAGATAAGGTTTAAAACAGACTAACTTACACTCGACACACCTCCTTTAACCTGCTTCTTAAAATAGTGGTACATACATAAGTATCTATAATGTCAGTGTATATTGGAATAGTTCTTCTATCTCCACAAGTGACCAAAGTGAACTCTAAGCCATGAATGGTAGGCTCAATGCATTACATTACAATTTACTACTTTTGTATACCCTATTCTAAGGGTATATTAAGTTTGACACATAGTTTGTAACATAGAGAAATAATCGAGATAGACCCTATAAAGTATATATATTCGTGATCAGCATCAATAGCGAAATCGATTGAGCGATGACCGTCCGTCCGTCCGTCCGTATGTCACCGCTTTTTGGGCTTTAAATTTTGAGCTATACAATGAAATTTGATATCTGGGCTTTTCAGAAAAAGATACGGTACAAGTGTAAAATTTTTTTAATCCGCCCACTGCCACGCCTACATTTTCATAACTTCACTAAATTATATGAAACCGAAAAATTTTGTTAAGAACAAATATTTAGATATTTAGATTCCTTACAATTCACCCATACAAAAGTTTTGGCCACGCCGACTGTTTGGCAGCGTTTTCATCAAAAAACCGATTTTCGACGTTATAACCATATTTGAGTACAAAATGCAATTTGGCCACGTCCACTTTATAGAAAGGAGGATAGGGTATCATACGATCCGTTCCAGACGGATTGTAGCTTTTCTGTATGTTTTTTTTTGTTCATTTGGAATCTAACGTCAGACAGAATAAAGAGCAAGAGTGACACTGACGAAACTAGATACATGTACATATGTACATACATATGTATATCTATACCAATATAAGTATGTAGGTATTTTATTTATTATAAAAATATACTTGATTTGCTAACTTCCTGTTGTCATATAAAATTCCACAACATATGAATGCCAAAGAAACCAGCGACCAAGGTACAACTTCAGATAACAGGTGGCTGGCAAATTTGCAAGCTTTCAAATAAATTCTGAGAAGCTTAGTCTGCGCACTATGCGCTGCATTCTATGTATTGTATCTGTTTACTTTCATCAAGCCGTAATTTTAATATGTGGCAGCTTGCATTTCAAATGAGAATTTTGGAAATAAGACACTTCCTGTATAATCTGAATGGTCGTTCCAACAATTTTTTATTTGCTTTTGTCTTTCGAAACCACAAAAAGAAAAAAAAAACAAATAGTTTTGTATGCAATGCGCTGACGATATTGGGACTTCGTTGAAATATCTCCCAAAGACTCTAAGAAAACAAACTTTATTGAATCAAAATATAAAGAGGGGCGAAGTGCAGTGACGACCCACGCTAAATCTTATCGTTTAGCTCTCTGGATCAATTCAATGGGCAACGTTATGAGTAGCTGTGGCGACCACCAACAGTAGTCGGTTATTTTATTTTGTTTATGTTGATGTTACTTCTAATTGGGTTCTCTTCTTGTTTTTATTTATAAACAATTCGTTTCAAAAGATAATCTTAAATTTCAGTGTAGATAATACGATCGGAAGTTATCTGTATGTACATATGTATGTATCTACATACATATGTATCGTGAAGGGAACAATGAATGGACTTCGAATTGTTTGAATTGAAAATTGAAAAGAAAAAATTAACTTGCATACTTTTATAATTTCTATGTAGACTTTAATGGAATTATTATACATAAACGATGTTTATTTCTGTTATACAAATACATACATATGCATGCATGTATATAATAACTGCTAGTTTGGTGCATGGAAAGATACTTATTCATAATTTGTTGATTACAATCCATTTAATGTAAAATATTATTTATCCTCCATCCTTTGTTTAAGAAAAACTGAGGAGTTTCGAGGCAAACTATAATGTCTCAGAAATGGAATGTTACCTAGTATCTAAAACTTATCTATAAAATACAAAATATTTTTATAGTGCGACAGGCTCATGGAATCCAGGACATAACTTCTCACAACCATTGGCGTTGTGTGGTGGGGGAGTGACAAATCTTTTGGTGTTATCCTATATTCGAACCTTAAACCTCCCGTGTAGTAGTCCGACGCACTAACTACTCACTCACAGGCCCCTATCTAACTTTGGATATATGTATGTAATTATTGAAGCCCCATATTCCTACAAGAAAGGTAGTGCAACAAGGACGAAGAAACAGCAGTTAATTGTACATTGCCAATGAAACTACCTTACCTGAACACGTTTGCGTTACCTAGCTACTATCAAGACTAGTGGAAAGTTTCTCATATCGTGAATTAATTCTTGGAGATGAAATTTCACAAAACTTTGCATAAGTTAATTTTACGGTAGTACAACGTATGGACATATCAAACAAAACTTCTACAAAATTGTCTAAAGGAATAAAGTAGTACGGCTTGGTGTTATACGTACCTTCTTAGCGCTTATAGGCAGCTCCGCAAATATGTACATACATATTGAGTTAAGTGGTATGAGCCCATACCCCCTGGGCAATAGACATACAGAAATGTTAACCCGACGGGGTTTACAACATGAGAGATATGTTTTCGGAAATATTTGTTTTGATTAAATATTTGTTGGTAAAACATAAACTTTTTTGAAAACTTCAGTGACATTGAAAAAGGCTAAAAGAAAATAATGTAATAAATAATAATTTAAGAATTATAATTACATATTCACATTCGAAACACATACATAAATGTAAATAAATGTACATATGAGTGTTTTGATCGCGTTAAGGTTCCTTTTTGCGAGTAACTCATTTGAATTAAAGACCACTAAACTGTTTTTTAATCAGCTAATACCACAGCTTTTCACGTTTTAAGTTGACATGCACCCTAACTCAACAGATCTTTTCAAATTGTCGTTGTCCCTAAATATATCATATAATCTATGTATGTATGTTCCGGTTTCCTACCGTTCTCAACTTATGAAGCAGAAGCAGGGTATTAAAGTGCACTGCATGTGAGTGCCGCGGCTCAAGTGGTTAGTGAGTTGGACTACGGAGTGAGAGGTGCGCGGTTCGAGATTTAATCCCCCGACAACACCTAAAATTTCTTTCACAGCCGCACCTCTCGGGAACGTCTGACAAACAACCGAGAGTACAATTCCCATGAAAAGCTTCTCAAATTGCCTTCGGAAACGACATTAAACAGTTGGTGCCTTTCATTCGTGTAATGAATAATACACACATAACATGAATGATTGTGAAAAGCTAGGCCCTGGATCCCATAGACCTGTCGCGCCAAATTTGCATGTGATTCCCCGGTATCTTATTATTTAGTCATTAGTTGGAGTAACTTAAATCTGAATTTATTTTATTGACTCATCTCAAATCAAACTATGTAGCGTAGAATAAGGAGACGGGTAGTAATACTAGTAATAAACTCAAATACCGAAAATAAAGTAGGTACTCGCCAAACTAAGCTATCAGTTTTTCCATTACGAAGAATTGAACTGTACCTTACATATGTATATATGTACCTTCGAAGTTATGTTATGTATGTATGCTATACATACGAATTTAGATTTCAACAAAAGTTGACTGCATATACAAAGTATCGCAAGCCAAAAAGAGAATGATGAAAATATTTATCCGTCTTTTAAATTATTTTGAGAAACATTATTTTAAATAAATGGAAAACATTAACAATCTATCCGGAAGGGATTGTCTGCTACCTTGCGCCTTAAATGTTCATGTTATGCCGTGGTTGGCCCAGCCGAAACAAGGAACATTTTTAAAGATCTCTAATTTTATTCCTCCTTTTATTAGGGTTCAGGTTCTCATTTTTAAAACATGGTTCTTACTTTTGTTTGGTGTTGACAAGGCAATTAATGAAGAACTCCAAAGTTCGAAGAAATTCATTTTCAATTTTAAACCAATAATAAGAACATTTCATAGTACAAACTGTTTAAGTTGCATCTGAGTATAGCGACACTTCTATTTATTCTTTATAAAAAAAAATTAGTTGTTTACTAAAATTTTAGTTGTTTTTAGACTGGAAGCCTCAGTCATCAGTCATTTCTTTAATGACATACAAATGCCTTGATAGTTCTCAAAAATATTTTACTTGCAAAACAAAGAGTACCAAAGCATATATAGAATAGGCAGTTCGGTGCATCTAGTAACAGAATTACATATACCTTTATTATAACGTCAGTATGTATATATTATGCTAATGAACTCCGAAGAACTCAATAGACTGATCCCTAAAAGCACCATAGTTGGGCATCGTAAACTGATGGGCTGCAACCTCACAACCGCCCTTTTTTTTATATATAATATATGTCTTATTCTCTGTTCCATTTAACAACTTGTTTTTCCCTATTAAACACATCAATATATATATGTACATACATATGTATATATGTACAAATATGTACATGAAGAAGATAATAATCCTTTAATATTCCAGAACAGAATGAATAAGTATCTGCAGGCAACTAAGATTTCAGTCGCCACTCTTGAGAGAGTAATAATGAAATGAGTAAAGAGTTGCGCCCCATAGGTTGGAGTCCCGAATTTATGTATGTACATACGGACAAACAGACAGACAAAATAGTTTCGAGTTTCTCTATAATTGTAATAAAATCACTTCAAATGGACGATTTTGACTAAAGATGTGTGTTACATTGCAAAACCTTCAAAGTTCTACCTTTGAGCAACAACAAATTAAGGGATCACATCGTCCAAAGCTTTATGAAATATGTAATTCAAATGTAGGTTTTATTATTTACATTTTGTCTTTATACATTAAAATATCCATGCGTTGCACATTTACATATTGCCATACTCACATTCATCTTAAAATATTCAAAAGTCAAAGGATGCGCTGAAAATGAGTTAGAACTATTATTGATTTAAATGAAATGCAAATAATTTAAAACATTGAAATATGGTTTAATAGGCTTTTATTTAACTTAACAGTTGATAATAGTGTCTATAATCAATAATATTGTTTAATAATTCACATAGGTATTTACACATTTTCACAAGTCTCATCATATATTCTACGGTTTCAATATCCTTCTGTTCTCTTAAATTAATTGTTTTTTTTTACAATTCTGCAAGCAATACAGTTTCATTTAAATTGAACTGTATTTCTTATTAAATACAGTTTTTAAAATAGATTTTTTGTTAGTTTTAACTTTGGAATCATACTTAAAATCCCCCATATGCACATAAGTTAATATGGGTCTTTTTAAAAATTAACACAACCTTATTATCAAAAGTGAAAAGTTAAAAGAAATATTGCTTTCGAATAGAAAAATTATTACAAATAAAAAAGAAAATTATACAAAATATGGAGTGAAAAACTTAAAATGTGTTTAGTGCTTAAACTTTTTAGCTTAAAATTGGCACATGCACTTAAGAAAAAAATTGTCGTAATACGTGTTTGAGCCACCCGGGGGATTTAAAATCTATAATACTAGAACTAATCAACAAATAAAGCGTGTAAATCAAATTGATTACAATGTATACTTAATATTTGATAACGATTGACATTGATTATCATGTTGCTGCCTTAACTTATTTTTGTTTTCATTTGCACGTTCTCAAATGCCAGTGTTTATAAAAAAAAACCGCGTTCAAACTACTATTTAAGTAAGACTTATTTTGTTTTTTTCCCCTTAGAAAGAACCAAACTGATTTGATACGTAAAGACTTTGGATGCGTTTAAAAGCTCATTATTCGTCACCGTCTACTCATTGATATATACAAATAATTATTGTCCCGATTTTGTAAAAAAAAGGATATTTGGTAAACTGAATTTATTTATTTCAAGTCGTCTTAATGGGTTTAAAATTACTTAACATTTTCCATCCCTATTCAAGCAGCTTGCTGTTGTTGTTGCTGTTGATATCTGGACCATTGGTGATTAGGAACACCAAGCTGGCGTCATAGGTAGAATTCTGGTGAACTGTGACCGTCGGAATGTAGATCTTGTTGCTGTCCAGCAACATGGGGTGGTTGCCGTATCTGCAGGCGCTGTTTAAGCTGATCCCTTTCTTGGCAAACACGCGTTAATTCCATTTTTAGCCGTTGTAGTTCATTGGCCAGTTGGCGATTCATTTTTTCGAGCTCGTGACGCTGTTGTAATCGTTTTGAGCGGCAGTTTTGTGCATAACCACGATTTTTGAGTGTTCTACGCTTCTGCTTCAGTCTGACAACCTCCTCGCGAGGACAACCGTGCAGTCGTTTGTTCAGTTCCCTCACCGTCAGGGTTGTCAGTAGGTCATCATTGATAAAGTCGTCGGCGCCAGTGTTACTAGAGGTACTATACTGACCGGAACATGTTCGCGGAGTAGTCGTCGATGATCTTGTAGAGCTTACAGACATTGGTCTATTGTGTTGAGTGGTGCTGCTATGATACGGGGTGTGCATATTGATCGGTGTCAGATGCTCAATTTGTTGAAAATGATGCGTTGGAATAATGTGGCCATGATTGGAGACCGATGTCACATGCATGTATTCACGTTGTCGTTCCCACTCTTCTTCCTGCAGAGAACAATTAAGCGGCCGAAGATCTAGGGGTTGCGGTTCCGTTCTCATGGACTGCGGAAGCCACATCATTTCTTGTGCTAAACCGGTTGTAGTTGGCGGCCTATGCACATAATGGTTTGGGGGATATCCTTGAGCACAGGTACTGCCAGTGGGTGATCCAATTACTGGAGGAGTTTCAGGTGGGGTGGATGGCACTCCAGGAACTGGTGCGGTAACTACAATCGCCTGACTTCCTATCGGTCCATGAGTGTATAATTCAGGGGGTGGCGATAAAGCTTGAAAGCGGCGATCGTCATGATGCCAGCCAGGACCTGGGGTTGGATGCCCATTAGGAAAGGCTCTCATTTTTGGAATCGGTATGTCGTCTTCCTCTTGGACTGTATTCCAAGTAATTTTTGTGGCTGTTGGAGGACTTTGGTCTTCACGCTTTACTCCTACTGCCACTGATGTGGTGTCCTCTAAGTGATCAAGGACAAATTCTTGTACGTATTGTTCAGCTAGATTCGGATCTTCCATTTTCATTTGGCACTGAGTGGTTAACGAAGCTCTTCAGCTAACGATCGCGAGATCGAGAGCAACCGAATTATGCATTCAAATGCGTTTTTTTTTTTTTTTTGTTATATCTATCACTCAATTGAATCTTGACTCGCTGTTATTATTTTTTGCAATCAAAACACTTGCAAGCACTATACGAAATATTTCCTCTTATTACGCACAATATTTCGTTTTTTTTTTAGCTATTTTTATTGATTGCAATTTTTTTTCACCAAATATTATCAGAAATAAAACCAAATATAAAAACTCGATTCGGTGCATCAATTTGAAAACGAACACACTTTGAAAGAATATTTCACACACAACGCGATTTTCCCAACCACCGTCAAAGAGTTAATAGTAGCGACTAAAGAAGGGTGCCATTTAGTAACCGTCGAATACCCCTTGTTGAATATACGTCTAAAATCCCCACGCTCCAAGGCAACTCTTTGCACTTACATACGTATGTAGGTATTCTGTATTCGGCAGCATGTAAAACACACTTGTTAGCTACACGCGAAGTACCTTAGTATATGGCACGAATAGATACATTGGTCGCCAGAGTCAAAGCTTTTTCCTTATTTCTTCACAATGTGGACCTTCTAAGAGCTCGGTTGGCGCAAAGCTTTACTACGTCGAACGGAGTCGGATATGAGATTTTATTAGACATACTGACATTGTATGTGTATTCCTCCGGCGCTACCGGCACTTGTGGATGAGTTGGTGATGATGGTGGTGGAAGCAAACTGGGCGTTTAATTCGTTGGCAATAAAATAACACAATGGGATAATATTCACCAGCTCCGCCCATTTGTTGTTTGCTTCCATAAGTATAAAACATACCATAGCTGAGATTCCCATACAGATTCCGACCAACCCCGATTGACAAGTGTTCGGGTAGCCAGGACAGTGTGACTTTTTGGGTGCACGACAATGCGCAGGATTCGGTTGGATAATTCAACTCTGTGGTATCGTTTTGTAACCGAGGTAGGTATGCGGCATTCGAGCAAACAAGGCTCTGATTAGGAAATCTGGTACCCAAGATATTGAGTTCAAATCTAAGTGTTATACGTTATATTTTTTTGTATTGTAATATGTATGTAAACGAGAGGAGCTAAATGATGTTATGTGAAGATGTTTTAATTTTTTATTATTTTTTTTTTATATTACATTTTCCACAACAAACTACGAATAAGTTTTTGAATTTGTCTAAGGTAACACTTTCCAGAACGTCGACCTGTGTTTGATAGAAATTTTATTGACATAATTCCGTATAAAATGAAGGATTGTTTGAATTTATATACAAAAGAAGGTACATACAAATGTATAAATATGAATTACATATCATGATAAAATGTATGTACATACATATGTACGATATATACATACATAACCATACGCTTATGTACATACATACATATAATTGTTTGGTGTGCACGTACGCATATATTTACATAGATATAACTTATTCTTAGGCAAAACAATGTCGTTGAAAGGTGTAGGTACTTACCGAGGTACATTTTTTAATGTACATTCAAAAGGGGAAGTTCACTTTCCTTCTTTCTCTTAAAAGTTATAACTGTTAAGAAAGATTAACTATATCGCATCCATAAGTAAAACTTGAAATGATCTTGATTGAAAGGCATTTAATGGTTATTTGAACAATTTTACATGTTAGATGTTTCGATTTGCTTATGTACATATGTATATTATATAGATATTTATTTGTAAACTTAACTCCTATAGTAAATATGGATGCATGTACATACATGTGTACAAAGATAACTTATTTTTAAATCTAAATGTTGAGTAGTTTCTGTCAATTTATTTTGTATTATATTCATTACACAAGACATATTTCATCATGACCTTGAACACGTGATACGGAGCCGAATCTTGTTCAAAAACTGCTTGACCGTTGGTATCAACTTTTCTTAGTTCAGCTTCTAATCTCTGTTCTAGAAAGTCTCTGTATGTTTGAGAGTTCATCATGCCTTCGATCGGCACAACGGATACGGTACCATTATACGAAAAGCAAAAAAGTAAAAATGTGATAATTATGATGTGTTCACATAAATTCGAACAATACCGTAATATCAATCATTTCTAAGATATTTTTGGAAAATGTTGGTAGTGGGATGTGTGGGATCTTGGAACCGGGATATTTAAGCAAATTTCACTTAAAGATACATATATCTTTCTACGAACACACTTAGCGGCAAGATCCTTAGCAATGGCGAATTCTTCTGAAGTGTCATAGTGATATAAGAAACATACAGGAAAACTGTAATCCATCTGGAGTGGATAATATGATACCCTATTCTTCTTCCTTTCCATAAGCCCTAATAAATTACTACTCTAACTTTGAACATTTCAGTTGAAAATCGGTCGAAAAGCATGATCATACATGTATGATGTATGGGTGAATTGTAGACAATATTCATATTTTGGTCTTAATAAAAATATTCGATGTGTTGCAGTTATGAAAACACTTCTTTACACTGCTTCTCCTTGAAATGAAATTTCAACCTCCTAGTTTAAAATTTAAGGGTCAAAAACGATGGCATTTGGACAGACGGTCGGACGTGGCTTAATCGTTCTCGCTATTGATAAGAATCAGGAATATATTTACATATGTATACTTTATAGGGTCTATCTCTATTATTTCTCTATATTACAAATTATTTATCAAACTTCATATACCTACCCTTAGGATAGGATATACAAATTTCCGGTTCTATGTTTTTGATAAGTTATCTGCTTATAAGCCAATCTATCTTAAGTCTGTTTTCACAGTTTTTCAGGAGAGAAAAGAAACTGAAGACAATTATTTTATTTTAGCAAGTGTTTATATGAATTTTTTGAACTTGAGATGAAAACAATTTTTTGGCGTGACAAGTTCATGGAACCCCGAGCCTAACTTTTCACAACCATTCGTGTAATATTCTTTACACGAATGGAAGGGACCTACTGTTTAATGCCGCATCCGAAGGGCAATTTTTATTTTGAGAAATTTTTTCATGACAGTTTTACTCTCGGATGTTTGCTAGGCGAAATTTTAGGTGTTCGAACCTCGAACTCCGTAGTCTAACGCACTAACAACTTAAACCACGGCGCCCACGGATACAACTAAGCGTATTGAAATGGCGAATGTCAAATGTAAGAAAATCGACTTAAGATAGTTTACCTTTTCAGCAGAGAGTTATATCTTGCATACCTATGTAAATATGATAATTTCTTTTTACTGGTTATTAGTTTTTGTCTAAAGGAAGTCAACTAGTAAGGTTGATATTATTTTTAAAATAATGTTTAAGATTTTAATACAATCAACACCAATGACTCCAAAGTTTCTAACCCTATTGTAGTGAATAGTGATGGTGTTCAAATTGATGATTGCCAACCACTTCAATGACTTTTTTGCTTCAGTTGGTCAAGTGTCTGTTTCTAGTGACTTCTGCAATCGATGCGCCGTGGGTAGTCTAGTGCATGTCACATCCTGTAGTGGATGTGACATTTTCATTTCTAGTCCGACTACTGGGTCTGCGTTTTTAAAGCTAATCAACTAGCTCAACAACTCATACGATTGTGGTGACGATGGTATTTCCAGTCTCACTTTTAGCACAATCGCTTTAAACATACATAACTGATATCCTAGCTCATCTGTTTAATTTAAGCATTTCCACTGGATCTTTTGACGTTAAATTAAAATGTGGTAACGTAATCCCGATTTTTAAAAAGGTAGTAGAAAAAAGATTTGCTTGTTGTCCTCAATACCAACATTTTTTGAAAAGCTGTTAAAGCTGAATGTTGAGGTAACTTAAAAGAAAACACTTTTTAAGTACCATGCAATTTGGGTTTAGAGAGGCGCTCTCTACTGAAGATGCTCTCGTTATGTTTTGCTCCTTAGAGAACAAAGGCTTAGATGTAAGAAATGTTACGCCAGCTTCTTCGTGGATATTACCGAAGCATTCGATATGGAGAACCACAGCATTCTTCTGGATTTCAGGGCTGTGTACAGAGTTGTATCTTACTTAAAAAATTTATTACAAAATGTAAAATTAGAAGATTACCTCCGCAACACTAGGGTTAATTCCAGGTGTACCTCAAGGGTCGGTCCTTGGTCACATTTTGTTCCTTGTTTATATAAATTCCTTGTTCAAACTACCATTAGCAGGAAATTTAACGGCTTTTGCAAAAAATTTTGGTACCTAAGACTCAGCTAGCGCTCTGAGCTTAGTGGCTAACATAACCCTGGGTGTCCACTTACTAAGACTTTGGATTAAAAAACACAAGCTAAATGTAAGCAACAGAACTAAATTGATGTATTTAAGAATAAGAATGCAAGCAATTCCTGATTCTGAAATCTACGTCCATGTTCAAAATTGCTTACGATAAAGATTGTTAAATTGTGCATGTACTGTAGCAGATCCTCTAGTGGTATTCGGTGAAGGTAAAATTTGTAATACCAATTGTTTCAAAGTAGAAATTGTAAAAGATTTTAAATACTTACATAGGTGTATTAATTGAACAAAATATGAGTTGGTTAACCCACATTTCGACTCTAAAGCAATACCTGCGTTCTTCTATCCATAGCTTTTACCATCTTAAAAGATGTTGTGATAACAGACATAGAACAGCCTACTTAGGAATTTTCCATTCTAAACTTCAATATGGTATAAGCTGTTGGGGAGGCGCTTACCAAGCAAAAGTTCATCCCCTGATCGTTTTGCAAAAGTGTGTTATCAGAAAGATCTGCGGCGTTACCCGTTCAACGCACTCTATGGCGCTCTTTAGATCATTAAACATTTCTACTATTTTAAAGTCTCTAAGATATTCTTTATTAGAGGTGGCTATATGCACAGTCCGATCTCTGACATTCGTACACTGCGAAGCAAGCTAGACAGTTATGTAACCGTCCCCACTTTCCATACCACCCACTTTAGAAACTTGTACGCCGTTATGTCTTGCCAGCTTTTAAATAAGTTTCTTATATCTATCCGCTGCATTAAGACTTTATCTTATGTTTATACTTATATTTTTAAAGAAAGTTGAAACATGGATTCTGGATTTCAACCACAAACAGTGCTGGTTATTTTACCTCTAAATATTTTTTGAAATGACTAAACATATGTACATGTAAAGTCCAAGTTTACCTCGAACTGTAGGGTAACCTAAGTAAATAAGTACATATGTAAGTATGTACATTTGTAAATTATTATTTAATTATGAATGTGAATTTATTGTACCGAATTTTCTTGATTCTATAAGTTTCACAGTTTTAGAATTGGCTATAGCTGTCAGTTAGAGGGAGAGTTTTATAAAAACTTCAGTATACAATTGAACATAACATTATTAATTCATAAATTTTAAAACTTTAGTTAGTTTTCTACTTTTTTTAAAATTGAAACAAAAATCATTTGAAATCATTATTTCTTTCATTGATTGGTCATGATTCAGGAAGTGTGTTTAGTGTGGTTAGAATCCCACACTACCTTGGGTTGCAAATCCCTTTATTGTCTTTATAGATTTTCTCCTTTATTACACAAAAAATTTAGTTTTATCAAATCATTATTCAAGATACGTACCCTATATTTTAAAGCTGATTTTATGTACATATGTAGATATCTACATAGCTAATTAGTCCTGTCCAATTTTGATGGGCATTTAATCGTGAAATAACTTCATTTACCGATAGAACTGGAATGGACTTCCTTATTTACTTACTTAGATGGCGCTACAAGCGAAGGCGAAGCTGGGCCTCAACCAAAAAGCCTCTTCAGTTAGCCCGGTCCTTAGCTAACTTGAGGCCACCTAAGTGGAGGTCTTCCTCTACTGCGTTGTCCTTCCGGGTTAGATTCCATCAGCTTTACATGTCCTAGCCATCTCAAATGACTGATGCGCAGTTTTTTTACTAGGTCGATGTTGTACAGCTCGTATAGTTCGTTGTTGAATCTCCTCTTCCAAAGCCCGTCAACGCAAACGGGACACAAATTTCACATAATCTTTCTCTTGAACCGACCGAGGATTTCTTCATCCGCTTTAGAGAGAGTGCAAGTTTCAGCGCTATAAAGCAGGACTGCTTGTCTCAGTCTTGGGCCTTATCAGCTCAAAGAAACAGAATTTATCACTTTTAACCAACAGAGCCTGTAGAGCGCTCTCCCTGCGTGTTGGGTGGTGTTCTCTTTCAGTATTGGAACATCATGCTTGCTACTTAATCTCACGCATTCGTTAAAAAATTGCAGTTTTTGGAAGATGTGCTGCGTTACAACGATTTTGGGGAGTCGATAGTTTGGTAAGTCGCATGCTTTTCAAATGTAACTGAAATACATCCTTAGCATAAACATGTATGTATAGTGGAGGTAATCCAATTTCGTGGTGCAACGTTGGTGTATTTACTGGCAGACGAAATATGGATCTCATGAACGCTTCAAGCAGTTTCTATTTCACACTAGGAGCCTTTCCTAGAACGCCTTTCCAGCTAGAATTGATTGCTTTTATCGCCTCCTTCAACTTTTGTTGCAGATGTTTAATGAATAGTCGTGGTGTGATGACGGCTCTAAGGTACCTGTTCTCCCCACTTTCTCAAGTTCTACATTTTCCCAATGTGATTTTTTTTTTCTCGTGCATAACGCCCAAACCCATTTCTGAATACCATTATTTTTTATTCAACTTTTAAGTCCCACATTTGTAGGACTGAGGCAACTCGTTAATCATGATTTGCGTCATCATTGGAGTTTCCGCTAGAATCACAGTGTCGTCAGTGTACAAAGTAGTTTGACGATGAGGCTATTGAATATTGAGAAAAGTAGAGGACTCAAGAGACAACCCTGTATAAGCTATACATTTAAGTTAGACATTTTCATTCCATCCTGCACTGTTGTTTAGTTTTCTTTATAAAGACTTTGTATCACCCTCTGCATTTTTGTTGATACTCCTGGATTACTTATTATAAATGAGAGTAGTTCTGTCGATGGAGTCGAAAGCCGCCTTGAAATCTGCAAAGTATGCGTACAGTTTACTGCCTGTTTGAGTAAATATGTTGTCCACTGTAGAGTAACCTTTCCTGAAACCGGCTGAAAGTCACTGAGCAAGTCTTTTAAGCGAATCCACTCTGTCAGATGTTGTAATGATTATCCCCGTAAATATTTTGGTTACTGGGTTCGGGATCGGGAATAAAATGCCTCTGTAATTATTTGGATCTTCTAGATCTTCTTTCTTTAAAATTGGCAAAATTATATTTCTTCTAAAACTTTCTGACATTTCGGACGTGTTAAATATAAAATTATACGCTTCAGTAAGACTTTCCAGGAATTGTTCAGTAGAAATTCGTAGCGTACACGGTTTCCTCCAGGCGCTTTGTTCAAACTGCAATGTTGTCTAACCATTTTGAGCTCCCTTTACTGTTTTACACGGTCTAGAGCGATATTTTCGTGATAAGTCAATGCATATTGCAGTTATGCAGGAGCCTCAATCTGAATTCCCCTAGTGTTAAAATTCCTGTTGAGAGTTATAACTACTTTCCAGAAATAACGACTGTCTTTGATTTTTGATAACGTGCGTTGTAAATACTGTGAATATATGTAATTCTATTTTTTTTTTTAATATATAAATGTATGTAATTCGCATGGTTGAAATGAAATTAAATCGATCGGGATACTCTCGAAATGCAATTTTTTGAAATCCCGCAGTAACAAAATGTCCCGTTTAACTTTTTTTTAACCCTCAGATCAAAATCTTTAATTTTTAATACCCTTATATTAAAATTTTTCAGAATATAAGTTAAGAAACAATCAATATTAGGGCAACATTTTGAAAAAAAATTGCCGTTTGTCAGATGTTAAGTCTGTAATATGTGGTAGCTAAGATAGACGTTTATGAAAATGGCATGTTACACTTCTGAAGAAATTTCAATCATGCGAAAGATCCATTGCAAAATTCTACAATGAAGATTCGCATAATGTTGTCATTTTGGTGTGCCTACTTGACAAAACTGACAAGTGGCAAAATCAGCGGCTAGAAGACGTGGGCCTAAATTTCGGAACCACGCTAATGTAGAATTACGTCAGCTACTGAACAATTAAACAAGTATCCTACGAACTAGCCAACCAAACACCAAAACTTATTACTCCCACTCCATTATCCGTCCGTCTGCTCGTCCCCTTGCAACATGTAAACTATAAATGCATATACATATAATTCGGTATCCTTCCAACTGTTTTAATTTTTCCGTACAAGCAAGAAGACTGATTTAAATAAAGTGGACGACTGGGTCGTACGTACTGCTTTAGATAAGTTTATAAACTTTTCAGGATTGAAATTCAAGTCTTATTCTTACCTTATAAAGTGGACTTGGCATTCAGCATTTTTGATAGAAATATAATGATAACATAAAACAGATGTTATTTGTAAGATTTCACAAAAAAATATTTTTGTTTTAAAAAGTCTTATAGAAGTGGACGCAACCCTATATACATACTTACATCTATAATGAAAAATATACTTACAAATACAAATTAAAAAAATATTTCTTTTCTATACCACATTACGAGTATTCATCAAATAGATACACAATCACACAAAACGAGTGATACTTTGCAGTCATTTTGTATAAGTAAATCTCAGACACCCTTCTTACCCACGTAAATGGAGCGAAGAGGGTTAATTTGATTTCCTTCAATTTAATTTTTACAAGCTTCAATTGATCGGAGTTCTTCTTGGATGTAGGATTCCACCCCCAATCTATAATTTATTGACAACCATCGTACTGTCTGTTTTTGTGTTTATAGGTACAGACATTCCGATTGATTTGTTCTACAACTCTCCCCCTTGGATAAGGGTATTACATTTGCTAGACTTGTTGTATGTATTCCCGGAAGAGTACTTAGGAGGTCGAATTTGTGGTTTTTGTTTGTTCGGTTTTCATTTATATACATTTCGGGAGAAAATAATTCACTGATTTATTTTTCTTCATACATATGTATATACGAATAATAATAATATAAAAGTGTTTAAATGTAACAACTCTCTGTAAGCTGAAATAGTGCCAGAATAATAATTTTCAGGTAGTGATGATTTTCTTTTCTGCAACTTTTGGATGCCTTATCGTATATAAGGTATTATAAAACGTCGGAAAAATCATACGGTGTTTGCTGGCGTTCGAGATATATTTAAATGAGCACATAAAAAAGAAAAAAATCGCCTTCACCTAATAAAAAATATGCATAATTTCAATAAATATGAAGCCTGTTATATGTACTTTGTATAAA
The DNA here is from genome assembly GCA_905220385.1 of Xylota sylvarum. Classification (NCBI taxonomy): domain Eukaryota; kingdom Metazoa; phylum Arthropoda; class Insecta; order Diptera; family Syrphidae; genus Xylota; species Xylota sylvarum. Next base: position 60,483,625 of record LR999957.1, on the reverse strand, counting down.
AAGAAAACATAACGAGCAGTACAATATCAAAAGGTCTGCACACGTTTCATATTTCGCTCATCTGTAAGTAGAGTCAATAGGACGAAGTCCATTGCCAAACATGGTTTCGTGCAGACTTTGCTTATAAACCGCTCTACTAAAAATATTCTCCTTACTTATCTTGGCGTTAAAATCGATCTAAATGTCATTGTCCTTATTTCATTTAATTGGGCCGTCAACAGAAGAGGCTTCCATATCTGTTGTTCAATGTTGCGTCATAATAAATACTTTTTTACGTAGTAGGGAAGTTATCTCAACCACGACTCTTAATCTAGGGCCAGGTCCTGTACTAGAACCGTTGATGAACCAATGTCAATAACTTGCCTTGGGGATGTGAGCTCAGTGCTTATACCACTAATCGCTGTTCCGTCACCATCTCTTTTTAAATACCTTGTCTAAGTCTTGAAAGCTCCTGTCTTAAGCTTGTAGTACTTTCTCTACTTTTTATTTATTTATTTAATCAAAATTACTTTAGAATAACTATGAACAAAGTTTTATTTCCAATTAATTAAAATTATAATTTCCAACTCTTGATAATGTTTATAAATCGTCGGATACGACCGATTTGCTAATGAATATATTTTATTTTTTCTATATCAATGTCGCTTTCCTTTCTTCCTTTCACGTCGAACGTCCTCTGTCGGAGAGAGCTTATTTGTTTTCTTAACGCCCTCTGCGCACTCGCAGCCGCTACATCACCCCCTTCCAGCGTAGCGACCTACATATTAGTAATTTGACAGTTGTCAACGTCATTGACTGGTTTGATTCTGTCAATCGCGACTGATATGTTTTTCCAACTTTCTCTATAATAAATTTTTTTTTTTGTAATTTTTTTATTACTTTAAAAGGACCTTCATACGGAGAATCTAATGATTTTTTAATTTATCGCTTGATACCAGGACATGTGTGTGTTTAAAGCGATTTTTTTCTAGTTTCTAGTGTTTCTGTATGGATGTGTTGGAAAAAAAATTTTAATTGTTCTACAAAGTTAAATTCGCCTGAATCATACGTGGGTGAAGAAGAAAGCTCGTGTGGTAGTCTAATGTTTTCTCCATAAACTAGTTCAGACGATATGTGTTTTGTGTCTTCTTTGGTAGTTCGAATATTGTTAGTTCGAATACCTAACAGAATTATAGGCAGTGCTTGTGACCAGTTCATTTTGTTTCCCGAGGCTCGTATAGCAGTTTTTAACTGTCGGTGGAATCTTTCCACCATGGCCATTAGCCTGTGGGAGGTAAGTCGTAGTGAGGATGCGCGTAGTGACCAGAAACTTAGTCAATTACTTGAAAAGCTTTGACTCAAACTGTGAGCCTTGGTCAGTGGTAATTCTGTTTGGTACTCCGAATCGAGAAACATGCTCGTTGATGTAAGTCTTGGCGATTGTTTCTGCACTGATGTCTCGAATTGGGTAGGCCTCCGGCCACCTAGAGAATCTGTCCACGATTGTGAGAAGGTATTTGAACTCGTTTGACGGGGGAAGTGGGCCGAGTATATCTAAGTGAATGTGTTGAAATCTACCTCGGGGAATTATGATTCGGTTGGTGGGCGTTTTAACATGTTTTTGTACCTTTTCTTTCTGACATGAAAAGCAGTTTTTTGCCCATGAGTTTATGTCGTGTTTCATTTTTGGCCAGAAGTACATTTTGCTAATCTTTTTTCGTGTAGCCCGAATTCCCGGATGTGCGAGAATGGACTGCCTGAAATATAGGTTTTCGTTCGTTTTGGGGAACGAATGGCCTGTTGTTGTCTGTAGACGTTTCGCACCACAAAGACATGTCAGAAGCGGGTATCTTTAAGAAATCGAGTTTTACGTTGGAATTGTTGAGTGGGTTGCGAATGAGTTGGTCGAGTTCTTTGTCCGCGACTTGGGCTTCAGCCAGTTTTTCGATTCCTGGGAGTGTTAGCTTAATTGAAGCTGCATCTGGACGTGAAAGGGTGTCTGAACCTTTTACAAATTGTATATCGTTGTAAATTGCGAAATGAAGTCCAATTGACGCTTTTGTCTAGGACTACGTTTAGTCTTTGTTGTTAGTGCTGTTGTAAGCGGTTTAGGGTCCGTGAGGACTGAAAAATCTTGCCCCTCGACGAAGTTCCTAAAATGTTGTATTGCCACGTAAATAGCAAGCAGTTCCCTATCAAAGGCAGAGTATCGAAATTGTGTGGGGGACAGCTTCTTGCTATAAAAAGCGATTGGTTTCCAGCTGTCTTCTTTTAGTTGCTGTAAAACCGCCCCAATGTCCGTGTTGGATGCGTCTGTTGTGATACTGAGTTTAGCATTGTCTTGTGGGTGAACGAGAAGTTTCGAATAGCCCGAAAGGTGTGGTCACAGCTGTTTTAATGGTGTCTTCCTGTGCCATTGGTATATGGTGATAAGCACGTACAAGGTCGATCTTCGAGAAGATAGTGCACCCGTGGAGGATGGTAGTGAAATCATGTATGTGTGAGAGTGGGTACCTGTCCGGGGTTGTGATTGTATTTAACATTCGGTAATCACCACAAGGTCTCCAGTCGTTTGCTACTCGTTTAGGAGCCATATGCAGAGGAGATGCACATGGAGGCGAAGATGGCTTGTAAATCCCTATTTGGACCATATCATTGAACTCCTCCTTTGCAACTTTTAGTTTGACGTTGTTTAGGCGTCTCGGCCGAGAGTATGGTAGAAGACCCTTTGTCAAGATAAGATGCACTACAGTGTGTTTGACCGGGAAGTTAAAGTCAAGTGGCTCTTAATACCTTTTCCATCCTCCACGATGGAAAAGGTATTAAGATGGAGTTGTACTTCTGCTCTATTGCGAAGAATCGTGGACTTGTCACAGTTTGTTGACATGGTATGCCCCTTACCATTGAGTTCGTCAGAGGGTCAGTGAGTTTTGCATTTTTAACATCTATTAGAAGACCAGTTTGTCAGAAATCAGCGCCAATAATGGGTTTAGTGACTGATGTGATTAAAAAAATGTGGTTGAAAATGCGTCTAGACTGGTACGGAGATATTTTGTGCCAAAGACAAAAGAAATGAATTGGTCTGGTTTTTTGGATTGCACTTTGAAATGTGATGCATGGATAGCTGAAACGTCGGAACCGGAATCTATTAAAAATGTTATACCTGAGATGGGATCTTTTATAAAAAGACGGCATTGTTGGTTATGGATATTACTGTTATTTGCCGCCATGATGACACTAGAATTTAGTTTGGGTTATTGTTATTGAACGCGCATGGTTTGTTGCATTTCTGCGCATTCTTACCCCATTTGGTTTGATACCAACAAACTTTTGTGTTGTTGTTGTTGGTTCTAGAATGGGATCTATTGCCATACGGTTTTATGGAAGAACATTGTCGACTTTCGTTTCGAAAACGGTGCTTGTTAACACTGAGATTTGTAAGCATTGCTTTTATTTCGTTGATATCTGTTTGGAGATTTTGATTAAGGCAGGTGAGTTCTCTAATTGATTTGTCTGAATGAGTCGCGATCGAGAACGTGGATGTATTTTGCTGTTGATACACTTCATAGATATCGTCAGCTACTTCCAATAGTTCTTCTATTTTAGATTTCGAACTTGATTTTATAGCAACTTGAACTAAAGTAGGAAGTCTACGTTTCCATAATTCCAAAATCAGACTTTCTGTGACAATCGTGGACTGTCCAACTAAAGTTTGGAGTTTGCGGTAGAACTCCGATGGTTTTTTGTCACCCATCTCTTCGCTTGATAAAAGGGCTTCTATCCTCCTACTTTCGCTCATAGAATGGCGTTCTACCAAAGCCTTTTTTTAAATTTGAATAAGGGGTGATAAAATTTTGTACTAAAATGTCGTACACACTTGCAGCTACATATGTCCTGGGGAAGCGATTGAACCACATAATGAAATTTAGGCATATTGGTCCAGAATTCTGGAAGTTTAATAGCGACTGCATGAACTGCCCCAATCTGCTCATTTATTGGTGGTCGGCCTGGCTCGATTAGAGGGTGATTGTATAAATGAATATCAAAAGGACATTCAAGAAGTGTTAAAATAAAGATTAATATAATATTTAAATGCTTATCTACGATACTTTGGTATCCCTCTTTGGTTGGTGGTGTGATGGTGATGATTTTTTTTTTGAATTGTAACGGTAGGTATCGGTGCTCAGCTAGGTTTGTTTATGCGGCGGAACCACTGGTGGTGTTGGTAATTTGTAGACTATCGGTGATTTGAAATGAGGACGGATGGTGGTGATGTTGACTTCTGACTTCTGAGGTTGATGTTGAAATCCGTGATGTAAGTAAGTGCCTTCTGTGCACAAGATATTCGTGAATCCCAGATATATGTAAATCGATGGCGTGGATTTAATTCCTCTTGTTTGAAGTTTTTTTTAACGTTCGGGGTCACCAATGTAGCACTTTCTCTACTTTTTATTTATTTATTTAATTAAAATTACTTTAGAATAACTATGAACAAAGTTTTATTTCCGATTAATTAAAATTATAATTTTCAACTCTTGATAATGTTTATAAATCGTCGGGTACGACCGATTTGCTAATGAATATATTTTATTTTTTCTATATCAATGTCGCTTTCCTTTCTTCCTTTCACGTCGAACGTCCTCTGTCGGAGAGAGCTTATTTGTTTTCTTAACACCCTCTGCGCATTCGCAGCCGCTACAGCTCCGAATAAGTCGAAGTAGCTTCCGCAGACCACCTGCTAGACATTTGAGATGCATGTCACTGCCAATCAGGTCAATGAGAGATACATAGGTTACCTGGCAAATGTTTTTTTTTATACCCCATCTTAAGGGCATCTTAAGTTTAACACATATGTAGTTTGTAACATAGGGAAATAATTGAGAAAGACCCTATAAAGTTTATATATTCGTGATCAGTATCCATAACGAAAACGATTAAGGCATGTGTGCCCGTCCGTCCGTATGTCACCACTTTTTGGGCCTTAAATTTTGAGGGTAAATTTCATATTTGTGGTTTTGAGAAAGAGTCGCAGTATAAGTGTAACTTCGGTAAGTTACATATACCACATGTCCTGCTCTATGCGGTATAAATTTTAGTTGCAGAAGTTCTCCACGTAGCTTGAACATCATCGATATTTCTTAATTACTATTGTCAATGCGAAAGTAGTTGCTATTTGGAAGATTGTGACATATGGCGCGACAGGTACATGGGACCCAGGGCCTAGCTTCTAACAAGCATTCGTGTTGTCCGTGCTATATTCTTTACACGAATGGAAGGAGCCTACTTTTTAATGAAGGGGGATTTGTTATTTGAGAAGCTTTTTTATGACAGTTTTACTCTGCGATGTTTGTGAGACGATCGCAAGAGGTGGGGCTGTGAAAGAAATTTTAGGTGTTGTCAGGGGATCGAACCTCGAACCTCTCGCTCCGTAGTTCAACGCACTGACCACTTGATCCACGGTGTCAACTGTTGTGACATAGTCGCCTGTAAGTTTCCCTATATAGAGAGCATCAGCATGTAGTTCGGACTGCTTGATGGTTTTTTTTCCGAGGATAGGTGAAAATCTTCTATACACACTATGAGAATAGCAAGCGCGTGCTCATAGTAGTGTAGGATTTTTGCTGACTAAAAACACCACCCTTCGATTTACATACATACATATACATATATATTTTTAGATACGGCAACTAAGATAAAACTTATCAAGCAATTTTTTTATCACGATATAATAACTTTCGGGAGGTTACTTTCCAATGAAAGATCCTGCATGTTCCGCAAATTAGACTAGGTTACTCCTTATCTCGCCAAGTCGAAAGGTTTCGTTCTTTGTAGTCGGCGCAATATATTCCTCTCATCCAAAATTTGTAGGACTGTATTGTTGATATGTCCGATTAATCGGTTTCTATGCTTTCGTGCCAAGCTTCTAGTTTCTGCTTCGATTGTAGGAGTTTCGAGATCTCTCTCGATATCGTCGTTTCTAGTATACCACGGTGCTTGGACAATTTTTTCTAAGCATTTTATTTTGAAAAGTTTGTATAATATTTGCATTTGTTTTCGTGGTACAAACCCAAAGTTGTATACCGTAGATCCACATCGGTTTCAGCACTTACTTGTATAAAAGCAGTTTGTTCTCAGTAATCAGCTGGAAATGTTTTCCGAGTAACGGAAAACGTCCACCACGCCCACTTTCTTAGAGGCGTTTTCATTAAAAACATCAGTTCGATAAGATTTTTCATGCAACATTTTCAAATGTTCGAAGTTGTCATAATAAATAATTAAAAAAAACAGTATGCCATGTGGATACAAAGGAAGAAAGATAGGGTACCATACCATTCGTTCCAGATGGATTGTAGCTGTTCTTCTTTTTTTTTTTTTTGGGTAGGTGCAAATCTTCAATAGACACTGTGATACACAATGTTCCTTCTTCCGCTCAGTTAAACGGTGTCGTTCTTTGAAGTCGGCGCACAAAGTTTGTTACGTCCGTTTGTTACGTACGTAGATTTAGAGGTACAATGACCATGAAGACGAATACGGAGCTTGTGAGTTTGTTATTTCGGCTTCTATGACGGCTATCTCTATGTCTGTGTGGATATAATTGCTTCTAATATAACAGGGAGTTTCGCGATTGCTCTGATTCAAGTGGGTCCCATGGACCTGACGCTCCACATATGTATTTATAACAAAACAGTTCGTGCTGCTGCAGTTAACACGGTGGTGCTTGCGCAAGTTTGATTGTTCAGCCCCACTTATGGATTCAGACTCAGGATATGCTCATCGTTAGTTTATCATCAGATAGCTATCCGAAGATGTCAATCGGCTTGAAAGCAAGATCATCACCAGAAAAAGATGAATATTAAATGCCAAAATATAAACTTTTTACAGAATTATCAATCTCACGTACTTGTTGTGAGGTATGATTTTCTATTTTTTTAATATAAGATTATAGGTACTCATAACAAATACTTTTCCCAAATATTTACTTATGTATATACATATATATATAGCCATATATAAATACATATGTATATGTACACATTATTTTTCTAAAAAAAATTATAGAAAACCGTCGTTGGCATCCTTAGGCCACACAGCCCTCCCTGACATCCCACTAAAGCAGAACATCTGCTCAGTAAATCATTCAATTGACTGACGACATTTTCGGAAAAACTTTCGATATGTTTTGTCTGCCAACATTGGACCGTCCATACATATTTTCGCAATAAATTTTTTAATCTCGTGCCTTAATCGCCAAATGGTGTTTTTTATTATCTGCAGTTGGATTTTCGTGTTTCCTATTTGGAGTCATTCCTCCGGTCGTCCCCTTTTTTTTACTTTTTTAAGAAGAAGAAGAAGAAGAAGTAATAAATAAATTCGCTCCGGTCAAACGGGAATGCACTTCCCTTTATTTGGGGTGCGTCGTGCGTGTACGTTTTATATAAAGATGTGATACAAACAACTATTGATTTATGCGAATAAGCTCATTGGAAGTTAGATAGCCTTGTTTGTGGACATATGTATGTATGTACGTTCAAATGATAGTTAATTTTTAGATAAACTTTTGAAACTATGGACACAAGTTTCATTGAAAGACTAGCACCAAATTCAAAACACTTTACTACACTTTATTTTTTTTTTTTTTTTTCCAGAACGATAACTTCCCCGCAAGTTATGTCCATAATTACCATAAAATCGCCAACACAAGATTGGGTAAAAGAAGAGCCAATATATGTACATATGTGGTTCGATACAAATGTCCTTTGGTTTGCATATTATAATCATAAAATAAAGATGGTGCTACTCTCTTGGAGTGGACAAAACACAATATGTACGAATATGAACTTGTCTTCGGAAGAAATTTGTATTCCCACTGTCTGCTCTGTGGTTTTTTATGGTATGATGTGCGGAAAGGACAGGTCGTAAAAGATTGAATTTTTATATATATTTTGACAGCAGAAACAATTTAGATGGCAAATAAATTAGAACACCCACTTTGGTCAAACGAGCAAACTTTATTTATTTATTTTGAAATATGGACGTATGCGTATGTGTACGTATGTGCATACAAGTCATGTGGGTTTTTCGTATACGATATAGTGTATTATTACTTCAGCTTCTTTGGGGAACATAGTATTTGGTATTTATTCAAGATAACAGAAGATTAGATATTACATTCATTATGAGGGATTTGATAGACATCCCTTATTTGGAAAAAGTTCTTGCTTTTTGTAACATATATTTGTTTTAATATATTTTCTATTTCTTATCATTATTTATTTTGATTATTATTATTTAAGAATTTTATTGGTAGATCAAAATTCAAACAGATTTAAATATTGAGCAAATATAACTTCAAGATCTGAACTAACTTCTTAACTGGTCATTGCTCTCTCAATCTGCACACTATATCTGCAGGACACTCAAACTACCAAACTTATTTCGTGCTTCTGTGCTGTCATTGCTCGGACCAGGTTCAAACACTTAAAAAAGGCTTTACCTCGCCATCTGACGACACCTATTCCTCAGCACGAACATTCCTAACATTTATTCATGAACTTAATTTCAGCTAGGAAGCAAAATTATACAAAGGGCTTTCACCCCATACAAGCACAGTATAATTCCGAAAAATTATAAAGATTATAAAATGAAATGTGCATGCCAGCAAAAAATATGTATACATATGTATGTATGTACATACATATGTATTTATACACCTTTTGGTAAAAATTTCGTACGTTGTTTCTGGAGTCGAAGAAAACTATTAAGACCACATATTTAGGTATTCAAATTATCTACAATGCATCTATGCATTCATTACCCACTTTTTGGGGGCGTATTCATTAAAAAACCGATTTTGATTATATTTTGCAAGTGTTATCCAAAAATACAATACGCGACGCCCACTTTATTAGGGTTGATGAATATAAAGAAATATAGAGTATTATATATGTTAAGCCACTTGTTGGTTTCTTTTTAAAAAGGAATTATGGAATATACTTCAGGTGACTGCCTCGGCTGGCTTGGCAGTCACCCCAATCCATCCTATCAACCCAATTTGTCAATACTTTTTCGATGATTTCGCCTCTATTTCACGAATAGCTTGACCAATATTGTTCTTGAGTGCCTGAATCGTCTCCGGATTGTTCGCAAAGCATCGATCTCTAATAGCATCAAAAAAAAAAACAACCGCATCAAATCGCAGCTCCGTGCCGATTGTGAATATACGATTATTGAAAAGGCTTGGGTGGAACGTAGCCCCATCTTGCTGGAACCATAGCTCGCCCAATTCCAAATCCTCATTTTCTGGTCATAAAAAATCGGTTATCATGCCTCGGTATCGCTCTTCCTTGATTGAAATGTTTCGTCTTCTTCTTGTGAAGGTTAGGCTAGCCACATGGGTAACGTTTGCTCACTTAGAACATCTTTTGGGTCCATTGTGGTCATTTCTGATTTTCCTCATTACAAATAGAGCACTGATTAGGAACTTCGTCTTTCAGCTCAATTTTGTGTACATTCTCCAACTCTGTGAAGAAGTGACTGCTAAGGGAAAGGAGATAAAACAGATGCATAGCAGATGCAGATGACGATCAGGTTTAATTAAATTCAATCTTCCTTGTGTCTGCAGATTTTGGAGTAGTTGCTGTGAGATATCCTGAGTCGCTCCACATGAGCATTATTGGCACAGATCCCGAAAATGATGATCAGATGAAACCCAACACATAAGTTTCTGCTTTTCTGATGACATGCTGACAGCGTTGACACTGCTATTAAGCAATGGATGCTGGTAGCAAATCGTACAGTGATTTCGAAGTACGGGTTCGGCGCATATTCCTGTCATCTCTTGCGATTACGTGGGGCTGTGGAACGAGTGATTCAATAATCAGACAACACCTAAAATTTCTTTCACGGCCCCACCTCTCGGGAGCTTCTGACAAACATCCGAGAGTTTAACTCTTATGAAAAAGTTTGTCAAATAAAAAATTGCACTTTGGAAACGGCATTAAACAGTAGTCCTCTTCCATTCGCGTAAATAATACAACACAAATGATTGTGAGAAGCTAGGCCCTAGGTCTCATAGACCTGTCGCGCCAAATATTTGTATTTGTATCTTCTGACAGTTATTATTTTTTGTTGTGGCGTTTCCCTGCACCAAGATAGGAAGTCGAGTCCATGTTGGCTGTTCATGGCTGGATGATTCAGACATCGAGAATATTAAGCCAAGAATATGTAGCCAAGTCTGCAGGACTGAAAAAACGTTTACACCTCTTGTGGAATCTGAGGTACCTAGCGCCACTTGTCGCATCTTCGGAAATCTGGTGATTCCAACGAACGTCTCGGGTAACTTGCATGCCAAGCATGGACAAGCCATTAGATTCCTCAATATTAGCTCCATTCATTTTTAGTTTCGCTACAATAATATCCCGCTTCAGAAACAGGAGACAGCACTGGGTTGTCGCACTGCTTGTTATATGTAGTAACATTTCGTGCACCTACAAAGTAAATAAACCAAAGTCCTTTGCGGTTTCGTGTAGTCTGTGGTTACAAACCGCACAGAAGATGTTGTCCTTCCGAATGTCGAAGTAGCTTCCTTAGCTGCATGTCCTTCTTTTGAAGACCACTTGCTAGACATCTGAGACCTATGTCATTCAGGTCAATAAGAAATGGACGAGTCCGGACCTCTCGAGCCAAGTTTGTTATTTTGTCTCCCACGGAGGGTATCTACATATGTATATGACTCTGTGGATTTCATTATTTCCAGTATAACAGGGAGAACACAATTGTTTATTTTGGAATGATAAAAAAAATATAAAATATTTTGGACATATAAAATTTCTGATTTCTGGTTTAAGGACTTGCTTATATAAAAGCAGTTTGTTATATTTAAATATAATTAACTTGGAATGTCTTCTAAGTAGCCCGGCATATGTGAGCTGAAGTTAACATGGGGGTGCTTGCGCATTTCCAAATGTCTAGCTCAATGGTCCTTACCAAGAACGAATCATTGGTCATGACTTAAAAAAGTTGTCGACTTAAATATTAATACACACTTAAGTCTAAAATGTATAATGATTTAATAGTCAGCTTTACTTAAACTTAGCTCTTTCAAAGAACTTACTACATTTTCATTGATCTACTACACAACATTGGGTAGACGTTTCATGTTTGCACTTGAATTTGAATTTTTATTTTCTTCGATGGTACTGTGATTATAATTTAAAATTGAATTGAATGTTTATTTTACATACCAATATCAGGAGACGCCTACCACACTTGGCATTCGAAAGTCGAAATAAACAAAATCAGCTAAGATTGTTTTCTTTGCTTGTTTATATAAAACGGCGATGCCAATGCACTGCAATAAATACTCTTTATTGGTTCCATTTTCCCTCCTAAATGGAAAATGGATTAAATAAGAGTTCTTTTTAAAACTCTAATATAGTATTATTTTCATCAAACAACAACTTTGTACAACGAAATATGAAGAATATAATCGTTTCAATGAAACATTCATGAAAAATACATTTTTACTGCAAAGTATTTCAATAAATAATAATGAAGAATAAAGGAATTTTTAAAATCCATGAAAATTTTATAACGCTTATACAATTTCAGCTAAATTCAATTACCATTATACGCATAATTTTAGTATTTTACATACCAAATCTAAACCTTTTTAGTATTGTTTGCGCTATTCAATTAGTACATTGGCATTACTCTGTTTTTTAATGACATATTTACAAAATTATATTTCATACTAGCATAATTCCATACTAGCACTAAAGCCGATTATTAAATTCGTTATTGGTACACACATTTTGGAAAAAGTGGAGATTATAAATACTTATTCTCTATACTAAATTTGGTTGTTTGTAAGGCCCAATATGTAATGCGAAATAATAGTACGAAGTGATTATTGCATCAGGCTATTGAACAGGAGTTGGACGTAAAATTCGCAGACAACACAAACGTTTTTTTTATGATCTCACCTCTCTCGATTGTCTGAGACCCCAGAGTAATTACATACTTACTTACTTAGGTGGCGCTACAGTTCGGGGTGAAGCTGGGCCTCAACCAACTAGCCTCTCTAGTTTTTTTTTTTTTTTAAAGCCCCTTGCCCATATGGCTGACACTGCGACCTAAGAAGATTTATTGTATCAAAGGGTAATACTAAGCCAAGAGAAGTTCCACCTCCCTTATGAAGGATAGTACGTCCTTAGCAGCGGAGTACCTCATCTCTGCTGATGAACATATTTCTTTATGAAAAATACGCCTCCTTAACCAATGTAATGCTGGGCATTGACAGAGGATGTGCTCGGAGGATTCGTCATCTTCTAAACATTCCGTTTCTGGGCACAAATTGATTTTGTTAAGGTGGTAACGCAGGCTGCAGTGGCCTAATGCTTTCCTTATCTAGATTAAGGATTTCGTTGTAGGAAAAAGGCCTGATTAATCTCTTGGATTGTCTCAGCCCCGGAACATTTTCCCAGTGAGCCAGACGAAGTTTATGTTCACAAGTATTGATCAGCGCTGTGGCAGTAGCCCAGTTGCCACCACAGTAAGGTTCAGGTCCTGTGAACGCAGATTCTGAGCCAGCCCTAGCTATTCCATCTCAATTTCGTTGCCTGCAATTCCTTGATGACCTGGGACCCAACCAAGTTTCACCCTGTTGTGTCTGGCAAGAGATTGTAGTGCATCGTAGCTGCATTTAACTGATAAAGAGTCCATTAAGTTGGACGACAGCGCTTTAAGCGCTGTCTGGCTATCTGAAAAGATATATATCCTAGTGCCTTTAATACCTGTATCCAGGTTTATCTTAGCGCAGCTCTCAATGGCATGGAGTTCAGCCTGGAAAACCGTGGGACACATTCCCATAGGTATTGGTGTTGGGTCCAAAGACACCAGCACCAACTCCAGTTTCCATCTTTGATCCGTCTGTGTACCAGATCAGACCTCTAGGGTCCAGTGTCCGAACACCATTAGACCAGTTTGCACGGTCCAAAATTTGTACCTCAAATAACCTTCCGAAACAGTACTCCCTGACCATAATGTCGGGGATAGTACAGAATATGTCCTTTTTGGGAATTGAGTCAAGAATTTTCAGTTGTCCCACATGGTCGCCTGATTTATACTTGTATTCTAGTTGCAGTTTGATAGCGCATCTAGCGCTAAGGGAGAGAGCCCAACAACCGCTTCTAAAGCTACCGTAGGGCAGGTGCGCATGGCACCCGTAATGCCGAGACATGCAATTCTTTGAAGCTTCTGAAGCTTCGTTGCCGTTATCCGTTCAAGAACTTTCGGCCACCAAACAATGGCCGCGTACGTGATAATGGGCCTTACCATCATTGTATACAACCAATGTACATATCATTTTTGGACTTAGACCCCAAGTTCTGCCGTAGAGGCGTCTACTGGCCCACATGGCCCTAGTGGCGCGCTCAATGGCGGACTTGATATGAGAATTCCGCTAAGCCGTTTATCAAGGATTACACCGAGATATTTAACCTGACTGGAATAGACTAAGGTGGTGCCTTTGATCGTAATAGGTCCCAGATTGACCAGTCTTCTTTTTGTAAAAGGCACTAGAACGATTTTGCAAGGGTTGATGAATAGTTCTTCTCTGCTGCACCATTCTAACACGTGTAGTAAAGCACACTGCATGACACTAGAAATGGTCGTGCTGTGTTTACCACTGATAAAGATCGCCAAGTCATCTGCATAACCATTGGCGATGTAGCCTAATCTCTGAAGATCGACTAGGAGTTTGTCGATGACTAGTGACCATAGAAGAGGGGGAGGACTCCTCCCTGGGGACATCCCTTAACTGCAGACACTGACACTCCTCTAGAGGAGGAAGTAATAATTCGACTTTCCAGCATGGCCCGTATCCATTGGTTAGTCGAATCCTCGATACCTCTGCTACTAATTGCTCTTGCTATTGAGTCGTAGCCAGTGTTATCGAATGCGCTCTCAATGTCAAGAAAGGCACACAGGGCTATTTCCTTGGAACGTATAGTTCCTTCTATCTTCTTCACAAGATAGTGAAGAGCGCCTTCTGTTGGTTTTCCTTTTCTGTATGCAAATTGACTTGAGTGCAGAGGGGTAGACAAATCTAGCCGACCTCTAATATGAACATCAAGGAGTCTCTCCATTGTTTTTAGGACAAAAGATGTTAGACTTATAGGTCTATAAGATTTAGGCAGCTCACTAGTGCTATTGCCTGGTTTGGGGATAAAGATTACATTTACCTGTCTCCAGGTTGCCGGGATGTAGACCTAATTGTAGCTGGCTCTAAATAAAGCAATCAAACCCGGCAGGATGAGATCAATTACCTTCTGCAAAAGCGCCCGGAATATACTATCACCGCCGGGGGCCATAAATGGTTTAAAGGAGCTTACATCCCAGTTGACCTTATCCGGACTGAACATTTTACCGGATGAACTGTTTACTATACTTGCAATGCAGACCCTATGGTCAGATGCGTTCGGGTACGTGTGAAGTACACGAGTGGACGAACCTGGAAACTAAACCTGAAGTAAGGTTCCGTCGTGTAGGTACCATCAGTCTTTTTTAGTAAACCTACACAATTAGCACGATCTTTCACAAGTGCCTTATGCATTTCGCAGCATTTCCTCCATGTGGCACGTTTAGATCGTCTCAGTTCTGAGTTGTATTCTGTAAGAGCGAACCTATATTCGTCCCAACTCTTCGTGCGTTTAGCAACATTGAAGAGTTTTCTGACTTTCTTCCTTAGTTTGGCAAGCTGGTCATTCCACCAGGGAACCTTTCGTTTACACAAACTGGTTTTATCGACACAGCTGTCGTGATAGGAAGTAAGCAACACATCATTTAATTGGTATGCTGCTTCATCTAGGTCCCCTATGGACTCGATAGATGTAACTAGCATCACTGATCAGAGCACTGGTGTCCATTCGCTCTACATGTCCTAGCCATCTCAAACGACTGATGCTCAGGTGTTTGACTAGGTCGATGTCGCTCTACAGCTCATATAGTTCGTCGTTCGTCTTCTCCTCCAAGGCCCGTCAACGCAAACGGGACCGAATATTTTACGAAGAATTTTCCTCTCGAAACGACCGAGAATATCTTCATCGCCTTTAGATAGAGTTCAAACTTCAGCGCCATAAGCAGGTGTAATATAGATTCTCCTTATTTGTTCGGGATAGGGCCGTGCTACTCAATTGCCTTCTCAGCCCAAAGAAACAGTGATTGGCAAGAGTAATTCTTCGTTTAAATATTGCTGAGGTGTTTTTCAGAATTGTAAGCAGAGCCAAGGTAGAAAGAGTCCCTTACTACCTCAAAGTTATAACTGTCTATTGTGTATAGCTCGTTCTATAGATGCTGTCATATGCGGCCTTAAAATCTAAGAAAAGA
Source organism: Xylota sylvarum (assembly GCA_905220385.1). Taxonomy (NCBI): domain Eukaryota; kingdom Metazoa; phylum Arthropoda; class Insecta; order Diptera; family Syrphidae; genus Xylota; species Xylota sylvarum. The sequence continues at coordinate 60,468,259 of LR999957.1, read as the reverse complement.
TTATGGGTATCGATTTGAGTTTTTTTTCAGGATCTGCCGAAGTGTGAAGATTTGATCGATTGTGGATTTTCCTGTTCTGAAACCACACTGATAGGGGCCAATCACGTTGTTGACGAAGGATATCAGACGTTCACACAGGATGGCAGAAAAGACTGATACCTCTGTAATTGGCGCAATTGAGGGGGTCTCCTTTCTTGTTGATCGGGCAAACGGTGCTGCGATTTCATTCATTAGGCACACACTCTTACTTACTTACTTAACGGCCTCCAGACCCGTAAAGAGACACGGCAGCCTTCCACTCTCTTCGATCCTGGGCACGCTGCTTCCAGTTGTGTAGACCAAGCGCTCTGGCATCCGCGATAGCTTAGTCCTTAAAACGGAGGTTCGGTCTTCCTTGTCGTCTCAAACCTGTGGGCTGTGATTCGAAGCTCCTCATTGCTGGAGCATTATTGTCCATTTGCTCGATGTGGCCGAGCCAGAGTAGTCGACGTGTTTTGGATTTTCGGACTACATCTACATCTTGGTACAGCTCATATAGTTCACGGTTGTATTTTCTCCTCCACTCGCCCTCCTCCAGTGTTCAATATCTGCTCTGCTTTCCTGCTTATCGTCTAACACTCGGCTCCATACAGCAGAACTGGCAGGAACAAAGTTTTGTAGAGCATACATTTCGTCTTCCGAGTTAGTAGTTTTGATGTATCAACGGTTTCCTAGGGTAAGACTTCGTCGAATCTCCACTAAGGTGTCATTTGTGGAGTTGATACATATTTACTCCGAGGTAGGTAAACTAATTAACCACTTCGAAGTTACGGTTGCCAACAGTGCCGTTTTGTCCTAGGCGGTGGACAGATACTTCTTTGTTTGTCGACAACATCTACTTGGTTTTGTCCTCATTCACTTCAAGGCCAACTCGTTTCGCTTGTTCTTCAATGGCCGTAAAAGCCTCTAACACGACGCGCTGGGAGCGACTGATGATGTGGATGTCGTCTGCGTATCCCAGCAACTGGACAGATTTGTTAAAGATAGTGCCTTCTGTGCTCACACCTGCCCTGCGCACTATCTGTTCCAGCACAAGATTGACGCATAAAGATAGGATGGGTTAGATGCAGAGTGCGCGAGCTCATGTCGCCAACAAGATGCTTCAAGTGCTTTGAGTATGGACATATTGCTAGGCACTGCAAAAATGAAGTAGATCGAATAGGAATATGCCTAAGATGCGGATGCAAGGGACACACAGCCAAAAATTGCACAGCGGACCCAAAATGTGCAATATGCTACCCAGAATGTAAGGGAGGAAACAACCACGCCACTGGTAGTTTCAGGTGCTCCGCATACAAAAACGCGATGCGAGAACTGGTAAAGATACAATGAAGTGCATCCAGATAAATCTTAACCATTGCGAAGCCGCACAGGATCTGCTTATACAGACAGTAAGAGAGGGAAAAGCAGACCTAGCCCTTATATGCGAGCAGTATAAAGCTTTCCACGTCAATGCAAGATGGGTAGATGACTCCACCAAGAGAGCAGCGATATGGACATGCGGTAACTATGCAATCGAGCGCAAAAACGCAAACAAAAAGCCGAATCTCGCCTACGCCAAAATTAAGGGCATCCACTTCTTCAGCTGTTATGCCCCACCGAGTGCGAGCATGACAGGATACCAACAGATGCTGGATGTACTTGTGGCTGATATACGAGGAAAGTCACCAGCGATTGTATGCGGAGCCTTTAATGCATGGGCAATCGAATGGGGCAGTACGAGGACAAACAGCAGAGGTGAAGCATTGCTGAATGCGTTTGCTAGTCTTGACCTTGTTCTACTCAACCAAGGAAATAAAGAAACCTTCAATAACGGTAAAGCTGGCTCAATCATAGACCTAACTTTCGCCACCAGAAGCATAGCGAGGAAAACAAAATGGAAAGTCTCCGACCTCTATACAAATAGTGATCATCGGGCCATCATATTCGAGACAACAGAGCCAAGACGGTTCCAATACCAAAAAGGCACAGAAAAGGTACAATACTTGGGCTGGAATAGTAAGAACGTAAATAAAGAGATGCTCGACTATTGGCTGAGCAATATGGAGATACCCAGGGGCACAGCTGAAGAGGTAACAACTTTCCTCACCCAAGGATGCGACACATCCATGCCACGTAAAGGTAACGGAAATGGGAGAACACCTGTGTACTGGTTGAACGACAGCATCGCTAAGCTGAGAGCAGACCGCCTGAAACTACGAAGGCGCCAGCAGCGACAAAGGCAAAGACAAAGAGAAAACTCCGAAGAGATACGGGAAGAATTCCTAAGGAAACGAAAAAGCAATTCCCAAGGAATACTAGCATGCACCTTTCCCATATAATAACAATGGAACCCACGGAAACAATACCACCCGTCACGCAGAAGTCCTGGAAGCAGCGGGCTCAATGAAGAGTAATAAGGCCCCTGGAATGGACGGGATCCCAAATTTCGTCCTGAAGGAAGCCATTAAAACTAGACCAGAGGCCTTTACAGACCTCTACACAACGTGCCTGTTAGAAAGTTTCCTCTGGAATGGAAACGACAGAGACTGGTATTAATTTCAAAAGGCGACAAGCCCCCAGAGCAACCGTCGTCATACAGACCGCTGTGCATGCTAGACACAGTAGGGAAAGTTTTAGAAAGAATTATTCGTGACAGACTCGACCAGTACACCGAAGGAGACAACGGGCTTTCCGACCGACAATACGATTTTAGGAAACGAAGCACTACCCATGCGCTACAAGCAGTTTGCGGTATTGCACTCGAAGCCATATCTGGGACCAGATGGAAAGGAGGCAATAAGCAGTACTGCGCCGTAGTTACGCTAGACGTCAGGCACGCCTTCAACTCGGTCAATTGGGGTTTAATCATGAGAGCGTTGAGGAATATGCAGGTGCCAAGCTATCTGCTCCAGATAATTAAAAGCTATTTTGAAGACAGAACCCTCTTCTACGATACGGACGAAGGGCCGAAAAAACAAAAAATTACAGGAGGAGTCCCACAGGGATCAGTTCTAGGTCCTGCCCTGTGGAACATTATGTATGATTCAGTACTACGTATGCGGAGACCAAGAGGAGTGGACATAATCGGATACGCCGATGATATCGCGGTGGTAGTAGTGGCTAAAACCCTAGAGGAGGTGACACGAAACTGCAACAGCACCATCAACGACGTGAAGATATGGCTTCGTTCATCAGGTCTGGAATTAGCAGATCAAAAAACGGAGGCTGTCCTCATTAGCAGCCGCAAGAAAGTCAAGCGCCTGTCCATACAGGTAGGAGAACACAGCATCGATTCGAAACCTTTCATAAAGTACCTAGGGGTACTGCTTCAACTTAAGAGAGCACCTGATCCACACAACCGCAAAGGCCGCAATATCCCGGCTAATGCCAAATATTGGAGGGCAAAAAACTTGCTTGCGACAGTGAGCAAGTCAATACTCATGTACGCAGCCCCTATATGGGCACTGGCAACAACAATAAATTCGTACATGAGAAAGATAAACGCTGTGCACAGAAGAACATCGCTCAGAGTATGCTGTGCATACAGAACGGTATCAGGGGACCCTATAAGTGTTATAGCGGCGCGAATGCCTATTGAACTGGAGGTCAAAGTAGGGGCATCAATATCTATTGGCGAAAATCCGGAGAGAGAGGCCATCAGAGCAAATGGTAACATGGAATGGCAACGGCGATGGAACGCCCAATTTCCAACGGGACATGGAAGTTTCCGTGAATACCTTCAAAAATACAACATCGCAGATGACCCATTCTGCCGCCACTGTGAAGGCAAAGTCCAGAACGCCGAGCATATACTGCTAGAATGCATTTGAAGCAGCCAGAAATGCACTTGAACGAGAGGTAGGCAATGCGTTAACCCTAACGAGATTGATATCGTTCATGCTAACAACGAAGGAAACATGGGAGACCGCCAGCAGAATCCTTGAAAGCATCAGGCAGGAACTACGGGTGGAGAAGCAAAACCTGCCCCTATAAAGGAATGCCTTGACCGGCGGTACGGAAGGGAGAAACAGGACAGAGTTAGGGGGGTGTTTTAGCCAAGTAAACATGCAGGAGCATGGAGTCTGGCATAAATCGTGGCACGGGCTATTGAGTATCCATAAAGGATTTCACCCATCCAGTGCATCAAAAAAAAAAGCACAAGATCGAAGAAGTTACATGACAGCGCATCTCCTTGCCGAAATCCGGTGCAAGTTTGGAATAGTTCGGAGAAACTGTTTCCGAATTGCACGTTGCACCGCGTGTTTTTCAGCGTCACGTGGCACAGCTGGATCAGTTTATCCGGGATCCCCAATTCGGCCATCGCCTTGCAGAGGTCAAGACTGCTATAAATGCTATAAATTGAATGAAATGAAATTCGTTGGTTTTTCCAGGATTTGCCTTACTGTGAAAATTTGGTCGATCGTCGATCTGCCGGGCCGGATGCCACACTGGGCACGTACCAGATTAGTGTGCTGCAGAAAGGCGTTCGCACAGTACGTTGGATAGGATCTTATATGCGACATTAAAAAGGGATATGCCTCGGTAGTTCTTACAAGACATAGGATCGCCTTTCTTAAAGATGGGGCATATAGAGCTGATAGTCCAGTCATCGGCCATGACTTCATCCACCCATACTTGGTTGATGATTTGGTGTCCTACCAAAGCATCACCACCATGTTTGAAAAGCTCTGCTGGTAGACCATCAGAGCCAGCGGCCTTGTTGTTCTTCAGCTTTTTGATAGCTGCGCCGACTTCTTTAAAACTGGGAGGGGGGATGGATTCTTCATTAACTGGATGCGGGTTCCCTTTCTCTCTACCTGATGCCCATTAAGTAGCTGGTGGAAGTGCTGCTTAAACACATCTACTATTCCCTGTGCTTCGGTGACTAGGTTTCCTTCACTGTTTTGAAGCCTGCGTTCCGGGCTTGAAGCCAGCTGCCAGCAGCCAGTTGCTTGGCTTCTCTAAAAAACATCCGGATGTTGTTCCTATCGCGGGACTCTTCGATATCCTTGAGCTGGGAGACTGCGTGGGCCCTTTTCTTCTTTCGCAGGATCTTCTTCTCCTCCCTTCTTCTGGCTCGATACTCTTCTCTCTCTGCCCTTGTTTTGAGTCATAAAACTCCTCCTTGATAGAGTCTTCAGATTCGTCGGTAGGGGCGTGTGCACATATTATGCTGATATTTTGAAATGTAGCCTTGATGCGGATCACAGCCAGGCGATCGCTGATCGGTTTAAAGTCAATTATAATTGAGCGAAGCCGATTTCCCACGACGAATTCGCATCCTAACATGTGCAGTCTTTTGTGACAGCTGTAATAAATGTTGCAATTTTTCCGTTCTTTCATACCTGATCCTATCCATCGTATCTCCTGGATCGCGGTAATATCTGCCTTGCACCGCGTGAGGACAGATTCAAGTTTTTGAATAGCACCATGAGTGTACAGTGTACGTACGTTCCAGATGCATACTCCTAAATCGTAGTCCGTGGACGTTCCATGTCGTGGTATTAAATGAGGGGGTCCATACTCCGAGGCTTGTGTCTCTCTCATAACTAGTGTTTTTTTACGTGGTAAGGAAGTTACCCAGACGGCACAACCCCCAACCTGGAGGGCCAGTTCCATTTTTTTAAACGAGGACGAGGGGGTTTTAAACCGATGTCAGTAACCCGCTTCAGGGGTGTGAGCGCTGCCTTTGGCCCAGTAAGGGCTCATCAGCCACCATCTCTTTTCCAAAAACCTGACTTATTCTTGGACATCTTTATCGGCCTGAGCTCCGAATATGTCGAAGTAGCCCAGATAAAGTGTTATACTTCCGTTTGAAGCTGTGACGCCACCGTTGACTCCATCGAGAGAGTTCGTATGCTGTCGTATTTATAGTGCTGCTATGTTCTCCTGTTCAACACTTGCGCTTATAAGTTCTGCAAGTCGGGTCCGGATTGACACCAACCAGTACCCGATGGCTACCACTAGGAGGTAAAACACAACACAATTGGTGTTCAGTAATAGTTACAACACTGGACGTCGCCAGGTTAACGCTAATCAGAGCCTACCCTATTCCTACAGCATCCAGCCATCCAGGCATACACTCATCTGACCAAATTTTAGAACTGAGTTGGTTAATGCTCTCTACCAGGTCATTTCCAGCTACTTTGAACAGCTCGGCTGGTAAGGGTCCAGTAGCCTTGATGGACTTAAGTTTGGATATTGCTATCCTCATTTCGTTTTAGTCAGGTGGATGGAACTTTTTGAATGGTTCATTCTACCTGACAGCGGGATGTTGGACTTCGTCGCCGTTATACAGTCTGCAGGAAAAAACTTCCGTACATTATTTATGGAGTACAATCTCTCAATATCTTCGATCGCGCGTTTATTGTGCTCTTTTTATACCCTATCCTAAGGGTATATTAAGTTTGACACATAGTTTGTAACATAGAGAAATAATCGAGATAGACCCTATAAAGTATATATATTCGTGATCAGCATCAATAGCGAAATCGATTGAGCGATGACCGTCCGTCCGTCCGTCCGTCCGTATGTCACCGCTTTTTGGGCCTTAAATTTTGAGCTAGGACGATGAAATTTCATATCTGGGCTTCTGAGAAAAAGATACAGTACAAGTGTAAACATTTTTGAAATCCGCCCACTGCCACGCCCACTTTTCATAACTTCACTAAATTATATGAAACCGAAAAATTTTGTTAAGACCAAAGATTTAGGCATTCAGATTCCCTACAATCCACCCATACAAAAGTTTTGGCCACGCCTACTTTTTGGGGGCGTTTTCATCACAAAACCAATTTTTGGGCCTTAAATTTTTAACTAGGACGCTGATATTTCATATCTGTTCTTCCAAGAAAAAGATACAGTACAAGTGTAAAATTTTTTTACATCCGCCCACTGCCACGCCTACTTTTTTATAACTTCAGTAAATTATATGAAACCGAAAAATTTTGTTAAGACCAAATATTTGGGTATTTAGATTCCCTACAATTCACCCATAGAACAGTTTTGGCCACGCCCGCTTTTTGGGGGCGTTATCATCAAAAAACCTATTTTGATAAAATTGTACATGTAACATCCTCAAACGTTCGACATTATAGCTATATTTGAGTACAAAATGCAATTTGGCCACGCCCACTTTATAGAGAGGAGGATAGGGTATCATGCGATCCGTTCCAGACGGATTGTAGCTTTTCTGTATGTTTTTCTTCGTGATAGGACCAGTTCCCTTTTATACGCCTAGGATTCTCCGGACTCCGTAACCCACTTAGGGGATATGATGCTTTTGGCCCATTGAGGGTTCATTCCCACAAACTCTTTTCCAATACCCTTGCTCAGTATTGGAGATCCATATAGACCTGGAATTCATTTATGTTAAAGCAGCTCATATAGCGATAACACTAATAGTTCGACCTGAGTAGAGACGCCACCATTGATTGATTGTATGGCCACTATAAGCGTACACCTTTGGATAGAACCTATTGACTTTCTGGCAAATGCCTTGGGAAATCAAAAGCCAGACAATGATTTCGGAAAGATTCTAGCTTGGTCTATAGAGAACTAACTTCATTTAAAGCTAAGTACCTTATAGTCAGCAGGGGCCATCTTCTTGATTATTATCGTTAACGAGTTTTTTCGGTTTCTGGTAAAAATACGAACTTTTTTAAAAGTTAGTGTGAGAGTGGGCTGATTTCAATGATCTTTATACTTGTACTGCTTCTTTTTTTTTTTTTTAAATGTCCAGATATGAAATCTCATCCCCCAAGCTTAAAATTTAAGACAAAGTAAAAAGTGACATACGGACACGATCAGACGGACGGCATTGTTCGATGTATGGCTACAACTAACTGACGCTGGCCGACAAACAATGCATTTTTTACACACTTGTGTGTACGACAGTGACCATTGCGGACTTAGTGCCGAGACAACGATTCTCAACGGAATAGTGGAATTGGAAGACTTTGCCGAAACACATTCCTACAATTACAGTAGGACGCGCTGCACGCACTCCTCCCTTGTACTGATTGGAGCACTCTCCTCATATTCGCTCTACCCACCGTCCAATAGGAATTGTTCAAACGAGGAAATTGACGGATACCTAAAACAATTGGACGAAACAATCAAACGAACGATGGACAATACGATACCTCGTTATCACATACTGACAACATAGACATTCCGCAAAGCGACTAAATCGACGCACTACACCAACAGAAAAGTTGGTTTAACTGCGCATTGGAACGGGAAGATTTCGGCGATAAGAGCCAACAATTCCAGTAGGTTCTCGCAGATCAATAAGATTATTCAGAGAAATAACTTCAACGTCTTTCCGTGTGTTAAAATACTGCGAACGACGAACTATGAACTAATACTTATAACAGCAAGTATAGATTCAGATAACGCTGTCGAGGATGAACGACTTCTTTGTGATAGAACATCCGCAGAAGAAAGTACAGGCTTAAGGTGAGGCTTTCCAGGAAGTGTACAAGGTGAATGATAGCGTTCACCCGAACTATGAGGACAATCGAGTCCATCTGCACACCTTCTATCTTCGAAATGCAGGAATGGCGATCTGAGAACACTGGTTTCACTGGTTCAAGGAAGGGAATACAAATAATGCCATCGACGATGACAGGGTTCATCCCCGTTCATATCGAAGGTAGAACTCCAACCGATCTTCATCTCATTAAGAAGTAAGAAATCCCTGGGAATCGATGCAATTCCGAACATTGTGTTTCGGCACCTCCCTTTAGAAGCGGTGGACATATACACCACCCTGCTAATTTGAAAAAGTGATCCATAGAATAAGTGGGTTGAGGACAGAAATATATTTCCGGATAACCAATTCGGTTTCAAGTCGGGGCATGTACCGGATGTCCAATGGAATAAAAGTTAACCTGATTTGGAGAAGGCCTTAAATTCCCTATGGTTAGAGGGACTGTTTTACAAGTTGAGGAGGCTGGGTATAAGTAAACTACTGATGTAAATTCTTTATAATATGTTCACCAGTAGACAGTTCTTTGTAAAAAATGGCAATGTGACTTCTGCTGGTATGTGTTAAATTAAAAATGGTCTGAAGCAGGGTGGAGGTAATTCGCTTATCCTTTTCAACATTTACACTCACGATCGATAGGTTCTCTTCACCATGCTTTTGGGTACACAGACGACTTGATTGCGTATAGATCAGGTCCAAAGATTACGCTTGGAGCGTGACTTCGACACGATCCAGCGATATTGCGATAACTGGAAACTGAAGATCAACTTCTGGACCTCTAGGGACCAGAAAAAATTGGCGAGAGTTCTATATCGACTGGAACGAGACGCGCTGGTGAGCAAAAGTCTGGTCTGGCTAGTTTCGTATCTATATTTTTACAAACATGTAGATGCTGCTCTGGCTCTGGAACCAAAGTTGCTTTTGTTCTTACAAAGAAACTGCTTTATAGCAGCCAACTCCAGATGTATGTATGTATATATGTACATATGTATTTACATATATCTTATGCGCTATTAGTTTAATAGTTTTTGTTTTTATTTGTTTATTTTTTAAAGCAATTTATGATTTTCCTTCCGTACTCAATTGGGACTGTAGAACAAATGGCTCGTTAACCTTAATTTCGTAGGATTTGTGGATATTTAGGAGCGATTTAAGTGAATTCTTAAATAAACACTGCACAAAGAAAAGGGTTAAAGTATGGATATAATACATATTTTCTATTAAATTGATTGATTAAACTTTTTCGCTTGCCAGCACTATCTAAATAAAATTATACAAACCAGTAACAACAATAATAAAGGGTTAAAGGTAAATAAATATTTATACTGTACCAATTAAAAGTACTTCAAAATACGAACCATTCTGATGAAATGAGCAATGAACGCACAGACAAGTTCATTTACATTTTCCCTGTTTAAAATCAAGCAAATATGGATGTGGCGTAGCAAATCCTTTTCGGAAATCCTTCGCAGTTTAGGAACACCCCTTCTTTAGCGTATTGTTAGCATCCACATATTTTGTGAGTATACACCCTCATACCGTAATGAGCATCTCTTATTTGCTCATGTATTGTCGAAAGAATTCACTTTCTGTATTAATCCGAGTACATCTCTCCGTTCAACATTCGCTTGCACATGTTTGTATCACTGTTTTCAAATCCCGCATTTTTACAACCAGAATGAAGGCTAAGGAAAAAAAGTAAAATTTGTCTACGATCATGTCCATTAGAGTCATACATATACACATACATAAGTATGGAAAAAGGGAACGCATTGAAGAGTGTACTCCAGCATGACGTAAACCGTGGTTTATCTCAGACAATACAATGTAAATCAACTAGAAATCGATTTTTTAATACAGGCGACAAGCACATGACAAGAACAAAGACAAATACCACCATCTCATCATTGCTGGATAATATGCGATAGCTGAGGAATAAATTTTACAGACCTAAATATCCACGTTGATGTTTACATCACAATCGAACTCTGCACTGAAATGAAGATAAAAAGTTCATAAACATATTCAAGTACCATGATTCATAAATGCTGAAGTGCTTAGAAAGTTTGGTTGAGATTTAATTTGTTCTTGCTTAAAGTTCCCGAAAGGAAATATTTCTGGTTTCATGCAGTGTTATTATCGAGGTTCACATTCATAAAATTTTTCATCAAATCGGCATGATGAACCCAGATTTGATAAATGTGAAGAGAAATTTACTTGAGTTGTATGGTTTGTCAAGGAGCTCGTCAAGCAGATTTTATGAAAGATTTTGCGAAGAGAACCCCGAAATTAAATCAAAGAACCGAACATTTATGTATAAAGTAAACCAAAAACAAAAAAAAAATAGTTGAACAGAAACAAGATTTAATTATGAAATTAAAGAAAAGCGCAACCCGTAATGTTATTAAGATCAATAAAAGCACAAATAAAACTTTTTTTTTGTTTAGAGGTCGCTGAAAGGAAAAATCATCGAAAGACATTGCAGAGGCGTATGAGTGACTTTAACCGTCTAAAACACACGACTGACTAATGCCTGTCTCCAAGGAATCGCACCTAGACGTTGAACTAATCAGCAAATCATTTTTGATTTGTATTAATAACTAGCTGACCTTCCCAGCTTTGGTTAATTAAACGCAAAAAGGCGTTTAATTAACCAAATAATGAGGAATATGATTGTAAGCATAATAGCGCTGCATGAACTTGCAGCAATCGGGTAACACGATTCAAAAGCAAATGAGGTATTTCGGAAACACAAAGCTTCACAAGCCTCTGCCTGACTTAAACCGAATCCGGAGACGAAGAAAAGACAAGGTCCAGAAAATGAGACCTCGGTCCAGAAGCGGAAACAAGAACTCCCTCCAGAGAGAAAGCAAAAAGAAAGTGAGAAACGTGTTGAAACAGTTGTGGAAATCCCGGCAACTACAGCTTGACAGCAATCTGCGTCCACAAGCAAGAAGCAGAAGGCAGAGGTCAAAGGACAGACACTGTTCAGTAATCTGCGCACCACTTGACCAAACATCATCATCATATTACCTTATTATTGCTTTTGTAAACTGTATTTCTCATAATATTAACTTATACTGCATAATGTTCTCTAGCTTAATTCTAACTTATCAATCTACTCATTTTTTATATACGACTTTCTATAAATTACTCATTACTGTTTTCTCTAACTCTATATTGTACTCTCTAATACTCAAGTTCTCTTGTTAAATCAATGTTATACAGTTGACTTTGCACTACTTCTGTAATTAGCATTTGCGGTTCGGTCTCTTTTGCTGCTGACCACCAACCGCGTAACAGACACATAATAATTCAGTTCAAAGAAGCAGGGGACAAGAGAGCTCAAAAGCATTATGTGCCCAACTTTAGGAAAACAAGCAAACGTAAGAACTCTTACTCACCGTTCTCCCATTGAACTGAGGAATGTGAACGAGGTTTGTACAAAGGAGGATATTTCTGAACCAATTAAAAGACAATTCAAAATTGGAAATATATCGCAATCAACGTTCTTTCACTGAGGAAAGCATTCAGCGGAACCCAAATTTCAGCTATCAGTCGTCCCGCAGATAACGTTAAGTTTTTACTAGGAGCAGCGAAAATTAAAATTGGATGGGTTAACTGTCGCATCCGCGAAAAAGCACTACTGAATATTGCTTTAAATGCTTATAGTTTCCCCATATATCCAAACAATGCAAGAGCGAAGAAGAAATGTGGAGCAGATCGCCATATAGCGAAGAAAGACCATCCAGAAAACGCGAAGCACGTAGCTGGCAGTAGCAGATGTTCAGAGGACAAAACTCACTAGAAACATTCATCCCTTAGCAATAAGCATCGCTAATAAGGGCCGGGCAAATACTTATCGAAAGGCTGGAACATGTTCCATTATCGACATCACCCCCGCGAATAACTCCATCTTTAGAGCAATCAAGTGGAAAGTGAGCGAGGAAATTCGTATAGCGATTACCAGGTGAAAATACTGCAAATCAAAAAAAAGAAACCACCAGTCCAACTCCCAAATCTTACGGGTCTAAAATGGAATAACAGATCTTTCGATAAGTATACGTTCGAGCGAAGACCTAACGCTACATGGAACAGTGGAGACTTTCGTGCATCACCTTACCGGCACCATCACGACCGCCTGTGATGCATCAGTGCCTAGAAGAATAAACAGCAGGAAGACATCACCATGTTACTGGTGGATCGAGGAATTAAGGATACTTCGGGCCAGATCCTTACATGCCAGCGAGCAAGAAGGAAAGCAGACTTCCAACAACATCTGGACAGCCTTAGACAGGTGAGACACAATACAGACCCATTGTGGTACCCATAAGGGAGTGATGTCCTTTGCTTATTGATTTACACCAGTGCTATAGATGTGGTTCCTATGAACTGATCTGCTTGATAATTCTTTTAGGTCACGGAAAAAGCGTTGCTCCAGAAATTTAAATCTAAGGTGGGTACGAATTGGACAGTAACAGAAAAATTGGGTGGTTGTATCCTCATTAACTTCCTCATCACCAAATCCACATATGTCTACTTCCGTTAGTCTTAGTTTTTTCATGTGGTACCGCAGAGTATCATACTCCGTGATGACTCGCATGAGGGTAGAAAGGGATTTCCCATCCTTTTGCATAATTCTGTCGGTTCTACACTTATCGAAACAAGGCCGTATCCTTCTTTTGATGACACAAATGTCTAGAGAGGACCATCTAATCCCTGCTTTGAGCTTCAGTGAGCAAGGAGGGATGCGCACCGAGATGTCGACATGTCTGATAGGTTCCGAACCACTCCTGGTCAATTCGTCGGCCTTCTCATTACCTGGTATATTTTCATGTCCAGGGACCAAGCAGTGCGCAACCAAGAACCTTAAGCTCTTCACGACACCACTTCACAATCTTCGATTTTATTTCGACTTAAACATTTTAAATAGAGCTTTAAATTCTATTCTTCTTGCCAAGAATCTGACATTAATCCGTGGGACTCGGCATCCAGCATGGTGACGACGCAACTGAAGGGCTATAGGTCGCATTCAATAACATGTCCAATAACCCTGAGATCCATAGTGGAACACATTTTTCTTCGAATATCAAGAAGAAACACAAAGATATATAGTAGCTAAACAGATTCGTACAGTAGAATCAGCTACAAATGAAACAATTGCCCAAATAAAAGACTAACTGGTATCCGCAGGACTGAAATTGGCCTAACATAAAACAGAAGCTATTCTCATAGCCAATTTCATACTCTAATCTCAAGAGTTATCACTTAAGTTTTGTTATATGCCGCTCCAGTCAGGGCACAAGCACTAAGGACGAAGTAGGCGCGCTATAGACAATCAGCAGTTGAACCATCTCAGGTGAGTCCGGCTTTTTTATATCCTATTCTACGCATACATTAAGTTTGATACATAGTTTATAACATAGAGAAATAATCGAGATAGACCCTATAAAGTATATATATTCGTGATCAGTATCAATAAATTCAGCCATGACCGTCCATCGGTCCGTATGTCACCGCTTTTCGGGGCTTAAAATTTGAGCAAGGAGAATGAATGTACAAGTGTAAAATTTTTGAAATCCACTTTTTCATAACTTCACTAAATTATATGAAACCAAAAACCCAATTTTTATGAAATTTTACATCCTTAAACGTTCGAAGTTGTCGTCGTAGTTCAGTACAAAATGCAACTTGACCACGCCCATTTCGCATTGCCCTTACTCAGCCCAAAGAGTGTTTCCACCTTATGTTGGCCATGTTGAGAAATTCCAGGGTGATTTTGGACATAAGGAGGCAAATGGGCGTTACGACTGAGTGATCTACTGCTAGGTCTTTTGATTCTTATGCTTGATAGTGGCTAGCGAGTTCTTTTCTCTCACGATTCCCTAGGTACCTTTTCTGCACTTAATGTCTAACCGATGGTTTACTCGATAGGAGTGTGTAAGCAAACCCAGTCATTAAAATTACAAACAAACAGACCTACGTGAAAGTCTGAACTTGAAGCCTTGAAAGAGGAAGCTGTCAGAACTCTTGACGTGACTACCTTTGTTTTGGAAGCTAATTAAATTAACTGCAGCGGAGAGAACCAGGCGAACTGAGTCACCACCAATACCACCATAGAATTCCCCGCCGCAGAGACCGGCGTCAGGAAGTGTTCCGTTCAGATCTAAAGCGGCCCATACACACTACACTTGTGCGTGCACTGGTGTCGGTGCACTAACAAGTGTGCTGTGTATGGGCTTGTTGCGCGCACACCCTCGGTGTCAGACACGGTGCGAGTAAAATCAAAATAGTTTGATTTTTGGTGTCGGTGTCTCGATCTGTGTGATGTGTGTGGTCGAAGGCCACACCGGTGTTATGACACCGGTGCGCGCACAAGTGTAGTGTGTATGCGCCGCTTAAGATCGTTGGAGACAGTTGGATTCGACTCAAGAGTGAGTGTGAGAAAGTATGTGTATGAATGCGTGTGAAGACGCCGCACTTGATTCAGTAAGTCACATTTTGTTTGAGCGAAATATAGACGAGAGGTGTTCTAGGACAAAAAGAGAAAAAAAATCAAAAACGCAACAATCCATCTGGAACGGATCGATTGATACCCTATCCCTCTTCCTTTCAATCAGCCCAAATAAAGGGGGCAGGTTATACTGCATTTCTTTATTGAATTACTATATTAACCTCGAATGTTTGAGGATTTTACATGCCAAATATCATTAATATGAGTTTTTTAATGACAACGCCGCCAAAAAGTGACTTTTGCCACTATGTATAGGTGGAATGTAGACAATTTGAATATCTAAATATGTGGTCGTAATAAAATTGTTCGAATTTAAGTAAAATAGTGTAATTATGAAAAGAGGGCGTAGCAGTGCGTGGATTTCAAAAATGTTTACACCTGTACTGTATCTTATCCAGATATGAAAATTCATCCTCTTAGTTCAAAATTTGGGCGCCGTGGCTCAAGTGGTTAGTGCGTTGGACTACGGAGCAAGGGGTTCCAGGTTCAATCCCCAGACAACACCTAAAATTTCTTTCACGGCCCCACCTCTCGCGAGCGTCTGACAAACATCCGAGAGTAAAACTGTCATGAAAAAGCTTCTCAAAATTGCCGTTCGGATCCGGCATTAAACAGTAGGCCCCTTCCATTCATGTGAAGAATATAACACGCACAACACGAATGGTTGTGAGAAGCTAGGCCCTGGGTCCCATGGACCTGTTGCGCCAAAAATTTGTATTTGTATTTGTAGTTCAAAATTTAAAGTTCAAAAAGTGTTGACACACGGATAAGCAGACGGCAGACGCTATCAATACTGATCAAGAACATATAGTATATATTTTATAGGATCTATCTCGATTATTTCTCTATGTTACAAACTATGTATCAAGCTTAATATACCCTTACGACAGTGTATAAACATTGCATTCAAGAAAGAAGAATCGTAATCCATTAACACTGCAAAACTGACGATACTTTAACCGAGACCCTTTAAGGATTACACTAAATGATAGCTCAACAATGGACTGAGAAATTTTGCGTTCTAAAGCATGAGCTAAGATTCGTACTCACAAAATCAAAGCCATCATTTATTTGAAATACATTAAATAAAAGGATAATATTCAATTACCAAGAACGTTTTATTTGTGTTTTTTATGTTGGATTGAATTGATTGATTATTGCACAATACCTTAGTATACATATTTTTCAATGTATGGACGAGCACATACGTACATATGTATGTATACGTTTCATTTATTCTTATCTCTTTAGATTACTTTTAAAGAAGAGAGAGTTACTTTTACTGTACTACCAGCCTTAATTATGAAATTAAAGAAAAGCGCAACCCGTAATGTTATTAAGATCAATAAAAGCACAAATAAAACTTTTTTTTGTTTAGAGGTCGCTGAAAGGAAAAATCATCGAAAGACATAGCAGAGGCGTCTAAAACACACGACTGACTAATGCCTGTCTCCAAGGACGCAAAAAGGCGTTTAATTAACCAAATAATGAGGAATATGATTGTAAGCATAATAGCGCTGCATGAACTTGCAGCAATCGGGTAACACGATTCAAAAGCAAATGAAGTATTTCGGAAACACAAAGCTTCACAAGCCTCTGCCTGACTTAAACCGAATCCGAAGACGAAGAAAAGACAAAGTCCAGAAAATGAGACCTCGGTCCAGAAGCAGAAACAAGAACTCCCTCCAGAGAGAAAGCAAAAAGAAAGTGAGAAACGTGTTGAAACAGTTGTGGAAATCCCGGCAACTACAGCTTGACAGCAATCTGCGTCCACAAGCAAGAAGCAGAAGGCAGAGGTCAAAGGACAGACACTGTTCAGTAATCTGCGCACCACTTGACCAAACATCATCATCATATTACCTTATTATTGCTTTTGTAAACTGTATTTCTCGTAATATTAACTTATACTGCATAATGTTCTCTAGCTTAATTCTAACTTATCAATCTACTCATTTTTTATATACGACTTTATACGACTTTTCTATAAAATACTCATTACTGTTTTCTCTAACTCTATATTGAATTCTCTAATACTCAAGTTCTCTTGTTAAATCAATGTTATACAGTTCACTTTGCACTACTTCTGTTTTGGACTCACTTCATCTATTAATAAATTTATTGATTGTAAAAATTATATAATACCACTTACAGTATATATTTCATGATAACTTCTATATCACCCTGTAACTAATTATATAATGCATATGTACTTCCCTTCCTCAAGTAGCTTGTATATTTGTCTCATTCTCATTTACTTTACTTACTATTAATATGATCAATTAATAAAAATGTGGCAGATGAAGGTTAGAAATCGACTCGGGCACAGTGGTTTAATTTTGTTCTATTCGGCTACCAATCCAGGAGATACAATCCTCAACATAAAATTTGGTCCTTCCAGAGCCGTATTAATTAAGTGAAAATAATAATGAAAGTTTTGAAAGCCAGACGTGCCGTAATAAAAGGCACTATTACACTAGTTTCACTAGTTTAATGACGGAGAATGTAAGCGGCGAAGATTGTCAGCTAAGATTGGATAGATTGGAGACTGCGTGGAGCGTATATCAGGAGATCCAGGATAAAATGTTCGAGAAATCAGAGGACCCTGAGAGTTTAGCTGACGATCCAGACTTCGTGGAATGTGAAAATAAGTATTAAGAGTTAAAGTCCATCTTATTGTCCAAAATAAAGGGTACTCCGCTAGACAAAAGTGAATTCAGTCAACATGATATCAGTGAGCTCAACCAAGGTCTCATGCAGTTAGCTAAGCAACATACGGAACTTATGGAAAAGATATCATCAAGTGCAGCGCGGGTTGTACAGCAGCTTCCTAAGATTAACATAAAAAATTCACAGGTTGTTGCGGTAAGATTTACCACAACAAGGACCACCCTATGCGCATTCCTTCGCTCCCTCTTCTCTTCCATTGCCCCTGCAAAATTCTGGTAAAGTGGAGGGCAGCCATGGTCCCACCAGCCATAGGCCCACTTCCTCAGCATTTTGCATTGGCAATCAATATAGGTTACCTGAGGCTGAGATGATGATTGAGACAGGCGGTCTCTCTCCCAACCAGAGACAAGAGAGATGATGATGTCCCAAGAAGCGACCGACCACGAGTTAAACGAGAAGACACATACATGAGACAGGGACAGCCGATACCGAGCGACACTGCAACATAAACAACAAGATCCACAAATACAATTACACGAAACACATAATCACGGAATCGAGTGGTGGAGACGGACAGTCCCAAGAGTACGAGGAGAACGAACACATAAAACTATACGTATGCAATACCTACGAACACTCGGCGATCGAAGAAAGGGGACGGACGGTCCCAGAGCGAAACATCTAACAACACATCACAAACTACGCTTAGATGACAACGTTTACCAATACACCACAAACTACGACAACTTGACAACGAGAGAGAGAGAGAGAGAGACAGAGAGGACGGACGGTCCTATAATACAGTACGACGCATCACAACACATATCGTAACATCACGAGGCGTTACACTCACCTACACAACATCCTAACACGATACTGCGAAGAGGAACGTACTATCGCAACACAAATACATAAACGTCACACTCATCAACTCAACACACCAATACGATACTGCGAGGAGGGACGGACTATCCCTACTCGCAACCCAATCACCTACTCAACACAAAACATCACATAACAATCAGCACCAACTTCGCACTGACAGAGAGAGGACGGGCGGTCCTAAAACATATACATCAACGACGATACATTGAACACGACCAAGAGCTGTGACGCACCGACCAAAGCGGATTCTGGAGGAGATCATCAATGGCCGAGAGCCCAACCTATCTCATGACTTTTGTGCGGGGTAGCACGTCATCAGCCCGTCCCTATTCCCAAAATCTGCGCGAGATTCCACCGGAATAAATTAAGTTTTCGCGATAGTTTGACACCCGGGTCCTCAATCGCTTCTTTCTTCTCGCTCGGGGTCCAACGAAAACCGTTGTTTAACAAGGTAATTTTGAATAAACTTTTAACCTCTGCATCCTTTCTTTTCCTCCTTTTTGCAAATACATGAGTGGGAGAATGCCCACATTCAATAATTTGAAAGTAGTGGTGACGACCTTCACTTGGGTATTGAGCACGTAGTTGCCAGAGTAGTTTAAGGGAAATACCTCACTCGACCCGCTGAACTGCCATGGGTGGCGAATTTGGAGAGTCAGAGGAAATGATATAGATAACGACTAGCGGAGGTTCAAAAACTTCCTTCTGAAGTTTACACGTAGTTGATAATTTTTTTTTAATAAAACTGCCGTCGCTCAAACTGAGCTTTATAACGAGGTAACACTTGTGTTTGATTTTTCTTTCCAGTTTCCCCGATCATAATTTCCATTCCCAAAGGTTTCCTGGTCTTCCTTCAATTCCAAAGACCTGGTGGCGCCCCTTTCTCTTTCCCACACACACGTTGGTTTATTTTCCCTTTCAGCGAACCCACCCTAGCTGAGTGGCCGGTGAGCAGCTTCCAACGAGCTGCAGTTGCACTTGACCTTCTTCGGTGGGATCATCTGTGGCTATTTTGACGTTTCTCCACCGATCGACCACCACGTTGTTTTTTTTTCCTCTGCAGTCTCGTGTGGTAATTTCGCCAATTTGTTTGGCGGTCTCTTTGTTTTTTTTATTTGCGGAATAAGTGCAACAAGGTGACTTCAGCGAATGGATAACATTTCACGATCTATATGTAAGTAGCGTGCGTGATCTATATGTAATTCTACTTTAACCTCATCAGAAAAGTTTCATCATTTAAAAAGTTTTCTTGATGGGGAGGCTGCAGGGCTTTTGAAACACACATTGGTTTCTGGAAGTAATTATTCAATAGCATGGGAAAAATTAACGAATAGATACAATAATAAAACATACAGAAAAGCTACAATCCGTCTGGAACGGATCGTATGATACCCTATCCTCCTCTCTATAAAGTAGGCGTGGCCAAATTGCATTTTGTACTCAAATATAGCTATAATGTCGAACGTTTGAGGATGTTACATGTAAAATTTTATCAAAATAGGTTTTTTGATGATAACGCCCCCAAAAAGTGGGCGTGGCCAAAACTCTTCTATGGGTGAATTGTAGGGAATCTAAATACCCAAATATTTGGTCTTAACAAAATTTTTCGGTTTCATATAATTTAGTGAAGTTATGAAAAAGTGGGCGTGGCAGTGGGCGGATTTCAAAAATTTTTACACTTGTACTGTATCTTTTTCTCAGAAGCCCAGATATGAAATTTAAGCGTCCTAGTTAAAAATTTAAGGCCCAAAAATCGGTTTTGTGTTGAAAACGCCCCCAAAAAGTGGGCGTGGCCAAAACTTTTGTATGGGTGGATTGTAGGGAATCCGAATGCCTAAATATTTGGTCTTAACAAAATTTTTCGGTTTCATATAATTTAGTGAAGTTATGAAAAAGTGGGCGTGGCAGTGGGCGGATTTAAAAAAATTTTACACTTGTACTGTATCTTTTTCTCAGAAGCCCAGATATGAAATTTCATCGTCCTAGCTCAAAATTTAAGGCCCAAAAAGTGGTGACATACGGACGGACGGACGGACGGACGGACGGACGGACGGACGGACGGACGGACGGTCATCGCTCAATCGATTTCGCTATTGATGCTGATCACGAATATATATACTTTATAGGGTCTATCTCGATTATTTCTCTATGTTACAAACTATGTGTCAAACTTAATATACCCTTAGGATAGGGTATAAAAAGGGTTAATTGCTTCTTCTTTAGTAAAGAAATTGTTATCGCTACCGACTATATCAACCACAAATTCTCTAAGGAAGTTATGCGATCAAGCCGATGAATTGCTGCGTGGGTTAAAAGCCTTAGGAAAAAAGCCGAATCTCGTGATGTGCTGTTAATTCATATTCTTAGCAATAAACTTGATCCTGATACTCTGCAAAGGTGGGCCGATTCTCGATCGACGTTGTGATTCCCTGGAAGTTTGTCAGGATTTATCAAAGGTTAGGTCGAAGACGCATGTTATAAAATTCTTTCACATAAACGGTGAAAAGCACATTTGTCAGAAATGCAAACAGCAGCATGAACTTACACATTGTCCTCAGTTTCTCGCCCTTGATGTTAATTGCCGCAGGTCGTTTGTAAAACAGGGCAATGTTTGTTTTACTTGTGTTCGATCAGGACATAAATCTTTGAACTGCAATTCGAAGTTCAGGTGCAAACAATGTGGTGGACACTTGCGCACCAGACACCACCAGGGGATCTATCGTCTCGTAACCACCAGTCCAATAGTTCGTCATCTACCAGCAATGGATTGTGTTCATTTCACAGCCGCGTATCGTTACCAATATTTAACAATTTGTTACCTACAGCTCTCGTTTTGGTTCCCGACTCCACTGGACAATTGCAAGCCTGTCGAATTCTTCTAGACAGTGGGTCTCAGGCTTCATTCATTTCGGAACCGTGTGTCCAAAGGTTGGGACTAAGTCGTCAATATGCTCGTTTTTCTCTTAATGGTGTCAGTGGCACACAGGCTGGATGTACCCGCGGAAGCGTATCCACTCAACTCTATTCTCGTTTTGGTCATAATTCCGTGTGTATAAGCGCTTACATCTTATCAAGGTTAACCGATCCCCTCCCAAGTCAGTCATTTGATTACGCGTTGGACAGTGATGTTAGTTACATAGCGCAGAAATTAGCTGATCCAAGATTTAATGTAAGAGCCCCTGTCGACGTAATTTTGGGCGTTGATATTGTATTTCAAGTAATTGAGTCTGCTCCAATCAAAAGTAAAAAACACGGCTTTCCAGATGCGGCACTGACCATGTTCGGTTGGGTGCTTGGAGGAAATATAGCGTCACAATGCACCGCAATGGATCCTTTCGCATCTACAACCATTCTTCATGCTAATTTGGATAAGGATTTGCAAAATTTTTGGGAAATCGAAGAAAATATTGGTTCTGCATCGTTGCTCTCTTCCACTTCGTACTTCCAGATAGAAAATCATTTTCAATCTACCTATACTCGTTCGTCAGATGGAAGATTTGTAGTTGAACTACCATTTCGATCGAACCATTCAGTTGATTATGGCGATTCGCTATCAGGAGCTCTCCGTCGTTTACTTGCCAATGAACGAAGGTTCGAGAAAAATCCTGCACTGAAAGCGAAGTATTGTGCATTTATGTCGGAGTATATTGGACTAGGGCATATGGAAGAGATAATTGAGGAAGAGTTCGTTAAGGCCCCTACTTCATTTTACTACCTTCCTCACCATCCGATGTTTAAGGAAGACAGTAGCACTACCAAGTTGAGGGTCGTTTTTGATGGCTCTTATAAATCGTCCTCGAAGCCATCTTTAAATGAAACATTAGCTATATGGGTTGCTAGAAAACATGTGGATTTTCAAAGGATATTGTGGAGACAGGAGCCATCTCAGCCAATCAAACATTATCGCCTCCTTACAGTTACATATGGGACCTCATGTGCCCCATACCTATCTGTTCGAACATTGCGCCAGCTCGCAAAGGACTCTTTGACAGAGTATCCCTGGTCATCGGAAATCCTTCTGAATGATTTTTATGTCGACGACCTTCTGACTGGAACTGATACAATTGAGGAACTTTTCGAAGTGCACAAGGAACTGACAAGTCTGCTCCAAGCCGCAGGATTTAATCTGAGAAAGTGGAGCTCAAACTGCAGGACATTTTTGGAATCGCTGCCACATAATTTTCGTGAGCACCCTACCATCGAACACAAGTTTTTTGAATCAATTAAGCTGTTAGGATTGCTATGGGATCCATCCAGAGATTCTTTTCTCTTTAAGGTTTCCTTGCCTGAACGCAATATTTGTACAAAACGCCAAATCTTATTGGACACGTCTCGAATATTTGATCCCCTTGGATTCTTATCACCGAGCGTTATTGGATTAAAAATCATTTTCAAAGGTAATGGAAGTCAAAGCTGTCTTGGGATGATATTGTTCCTGATGAAATTGCTCAAGAATGGTTAAAGATTCGGTCTGAACTTCCATTGTTACAAGGGTTGAAAATTTCTCGTCGTATTTGGTATAGCGATTCCGTAGAGTACCATGGATTCTGTGACGCATCACTTAAAGCTTATTCGGCTGTTATATACTGCCGATGTGGGAATACGAATGGTACTTATGTTACATCTTTAGTTGCTGTAAAAAGCAGAGTCGCTCCACTCAAAACGATGACCATCCCGCGTATGGAATTGTGCGGTGCTGTGCTACTCTGTCGACTTTTTGAAAACCTCAAAACATCAATGCAGGACCAATCCATGAGAATATATGCCTGGACGGATTCTCAAATAGTTCTAAATTGATTGTCTGGTCATCCTAGCCGATGGGCAGTTTTCATCGCCAATCGAGCTGCAGAAGTCATAACAAAAATACCTCGTTCTCTATGGAACTATGTTCCTTCTAAGTCTAACCCAGCTGATTGCGGCTCACGCGGCATTCGACCATCAAAATTAAAGGACTTTGATTTATGGTGGAAAGGACCACCTTGGTTGTTAGATATCCCGAACAAATGGCCTAACTATAACGACTCGACGTTGGATTCCGATTTTCCCAAACCGATTTTGGAACTACGAAAAGGCTCATCGATTATTACTCTACATGCTTCTACTCGTTCGGGGGATGACTTCTTAAATTGTTTCATATCTCGTTCATCTTCGTTTGTAAAGATAATCCGGACGTTCGCATTCTGTTTTCGTTTTGCCTCCAACTGTCGGCTATCACCACGCGAACGTATTCAGAGGTCATTGTCTCCCATCGAACTACAAAATGCTAAGATATTTTTACTAAAAAGGATACAGCAAATTTTCTTTTCCAGAGAAATAACTTTACTCTCTCAAGGTCAGCCACTTAACACAAAATCAAGCATCATCAATCTCACGCCGTTTATAGATCCGGACGGGCTACTACTCTTCTGCAAAACATCCTATAATTTTGACCAAGGCACATCGATTTGTATTGCTAATTGTACGTTACTATCACGAAAATCACCTTCATGTGGGCGCAGCAGAATTGTTCAGCCTATTGAGGCAAGAATACTGGATTGTTGGATGTCGTAACCTTGTACGCAAAATTGTGCACGACTGTATCATATGTGCTAAACAAAGGAAGACTACCTGCTCCCAGTTAATGGGAAACTTGCCTGCAGAGCGTGTGAATTTCGCTCATCCATTTACCCGTGTGAGGGTTGATTTTGCTGGACCTGTTACTCTCCGATTAGCTCGTGGACGGCACCCCACCTTTGTAAAATCATATATTTCGTTATTTGTCTGTTTTGTGACAAAGGCAATACACTTGGAACTTGTTGGTGCTCTATCTACGGAAGCATTTCTGGCTGCTTTGAACCGTTTTATTGCTCGTCGAGGAAAACCCGCCGAAATCTTTTCTGACAACGGTACAAATTTTAGAGGAGCTCATTGAAAACTAACTGCAATGCATTCGTTTTTACTCTCGGAGCACAATGGCGATATCGTTACTGACCATCTATCCAAAGAAGGCATCAGTTGGCAGTTTATCCCAGCCTCTTCACCACATTTTGGGGGACTGCGGGAAGCGGGCGTTAGATCCGTTAAACTACATCTTAAAAGAGTTGTTGGGGATCATATCCTTACCTATGAAGAGTATTATACGTTGCTTACTCGAATTGAGTTACTTAATTCTCGTCCGCTTTGCGCACGTGCAGATGATGACTTTGATGCACTTACTCCATCTCATTTTTTAATTGGTCGAACCTTTAATTCCATTGCAGAACCAACTATGTCTGACGTCAATCCTAATGTACTTTCCAACTGGCAGAAACTTCAACATATGGCGCAAGGATTTTGGAAGCGTTGGCACTCTGTGTACCTTACTTCTCTCCAAAATCGGCCGAAGTGGAACCAGCTCAAACGCAACATCGAAGTCGGTGACGTAGTGATCCTGAAGGAACCCCATCTACCGCAGTCTAAGTGGATTTTAGGCGTAGTGCAGAAATCGATCCAAGGCGAAGACCATTGCACTCGAGTTGTTCTAGTTAAAACCGCACATGGAGAGTTTCTACGTCCTATCACAAAACTGGTTCTTCTTCCTGTTCTTAAAGACTACGGTCTTTCAGCCGGCGGCAGAATGTTTTGGACTCACTTCATCTATTTATAAATTTATTGATTGTAAAAATTATATAATTATCACTTACTGTATATATTTCATGATAACTTCTATTAATCTTGATAATTTTTTTGAGTCTACACTATCATCACCCTGTAACTAATTATATAATGCATATGTACTTCCCTTCCTCAAGTAGCTTGTATATTTGTCTCATTCTCATTTACTTTACTTACTATTAATATGATCAATTAATAAAAATGTGGCAGATGAAGGTTAAAATCGACTCGGGCACACTGGTTTAATTTTGTTCTATTCGGCTAGCAATCTAGGAGATACAATCCTCAACAACTTCTGTAATTAGCATTTGCGCTTCGGTCTCTTTTGCTGCTGACCACCAACCGCGTAACAGACACATAATAATTCAGTTCAAAGAAGCAGGGGACAAGAGAGCTCAAAAGCATTATGTATTTCAGCTATCAGTCGTCCCGCAGATAACGTTAAGTTTTTACTAGGAGCAGGAAAAATTAAAATTGGATGGGTTAACTGTCGCATCCGCGAAAAGGCACTACTGAATATTGCTTTAAATGCTTATAGTTTCCCCATATATCCAAACAATGCAAGAGCGAAGAAGAAATGTGGAGCAGATCGCCATATAGCGAAGAAAGACCATCCAGAAAACGCGAAGCACGTAGCTGGCAGTAGCAGATGTTCAGTCTTCCGGAGAGCTATCACAAGCAAATGACCATGAAGATACTACATATAAATCTTAATTACTGCAGAATAGCTCAGGACATCCTAGCACTAACGGCCAAGGGCGAAGGAGCTCACTTCGGCATAATCAGCGAACCTTAAAATGTCCCGACCAGAATAGTAACTATTACAAAGGCAAACAAGCAAGAAATTAACAACCGTACGGGCAAAACAATTTATAGTTGCTATGCAAGACCCAGCTTAACGGCCAGCATATATCAAGCACTACTGCACAACTTAACCGCAGATGCGCTTCAGAGAGCCTCTGTGGTTATTTGAAGTGATTTTAATGCGTGGGTAACAGAGTGGGGCAGCTGAGTCGTCAACACCAGAGGACAGAACTCATTAGAAACCTTCATCCCTTAGCAATAAGCATCGCTAATAAGGGCCGGGCAAATACTTATCGAAAGGCTGGAACATGTTCCATTATCGACATCACCCCCGCGAATAACTCCATCTTTAGAGCAATCAAGTGGAAAGTGAGCGAGGAAATTCGTATAGCGATTACCAGGTGAAAATACTGCAAATCAAAAAAAAGAAACTACCAGTCCAACTCCCAAATCTTACGGGTCTAAAATGGAATAACAGATCTTTCGATAAGTATACGTTCGAGCGAAGACCTAACGCTACATGGAATAGTGGAGACTTTCGTGCATCACCTTACCGGCACCATCACGACCGCCTGTGATGCATCAGTGCCTAGAAGAATAAACGGCAGGAAGACATCACCGTGTTACTGGTGGATCGAGGAATTAAGGATACTTCGGGCCAGATCCTTACATGTCAGCGAGCAAGAAGGAAAGCAGACTTCCAACAACATCTGGACAGCCTTAGACAGGTGAGACAAAACTTAAACAACTTCAAACGACTTAGGTTAGGTTAGCTACGTTGGTAGGCAAGTGGAGAAATCCACAACACAATACAGACCCATTGTGGCACCCATAAGGGAGTGATGTCCTTTGCCTATTGATTTACACTAGTGCTATAGATGTGGTTCCTATGAACTGATCTGCTTGATAATTCTTTTAGGTCACGGAAAAAGTGTTGCTCCAGAAATTTAAATCTAAGGTGGGTAAGAATTGGACAGTAACAGAAAAATTGGGTGGTTGTATCCTCATTAACTTCCTCATCACCACATTCACATATGTCTATTTCCGTTAGTCTTAGTTTTTTCATGTGGTACCGCAGAGTATCATACTCCGTGATGACTCGCATGAGGGTAGAAAGGGATTTCCCATCCTTTTGCATAATTCTGTCGGTTCTACACTTATCGAAACAAGGCCGTATCCTTCTTTTGATGACACAAATGTCTAGGGAGGACCATCTAATCCCTGCTTTGAGCTTCAGTAAGCAAGGAGGGATGCGCACCGAGATGTCGACATGTCTGATAGGTTCCGAACCACTCCTGGTCAATTCGTCGGCCTTCTCATTACCTGGTATATTTTCATGTCCAGGGACCAAGCAGTGCGCAACCAAGAACCTTAAGCTCTTCACGACACCACTTCACAATCTTCGATTTTATTTCGACTTAAACATTTTAAATAGAGCTTTAAATTCTATTCTTCTTGCCAAGAATCTGACATTAATCCGTGGGACTCGGCATCCAGCATGGTGACGACGCAACTGAAGGGCTATAGGTCGCATTCAATAACATGTCCAATAACCCTGAGATCCATAGTGGAACACCTTTTTCTTCGAATATCAAGAAGAAACACAAAGATATATAGTAGCTAAACAGATTCGTACAGTAGAATCAGCTACAAATGAAACAATTGCCCAAATAAAAGCCTAACTGGTATCCGCAGGACTGAAATTGGCCTAACATAAAACAGAAGCTATTCTCATAGCCAATTTCATACTCTAATCTCAAGAGTTATCACTTAAGTTTTGTTATATGCCGCTCCAGTCAGGGCACAAGCACTAAGGACGAAGTAGGCGCGCTATAGACAATCAGCAGTTGAACCATCTCAGGTGAGTCCGGCTTTTTTATATCCTATTCTACGCATACATTAAGTTTGATACATAGTTTATAACATAGAGAAATAATCGAGATAGACCCTATAAAGTATATATATTCGTGATCAGTATCAATAAATTCAGCCATGACCGTCCATCGGTCCGTATGTCACCGCTTTTCGGGGCTTAAAATTTGAGCAAGGAGAATGAATGTACAAGTGTAAAATTTTTGAAATCCACTTTTTCATAACTTTACTAAATTATATGAAACCAAAAACCCAATTTTTATGAAATTTTACATCCTTAAACGTTCGAAGTTGTCGTCGTAGTTCAGTACAAAATGCAACTTGACCACGCCCATTTTGCATTGCCCTTACTCAGCCCAAAGAGTGTTTCCACCTTATGTTGGCCATGTTGAGAAATTCCAGGGTGATTTTGGACATAAGGAGGCTAATGGGCGTAACAACTGAGTGATCTACTGCTAGGTCTTTTGATTCTGATTCTTTTCTCGCTAGCCACTATCAAGCATAGCTCACGATTCCCTAGGTACCTTTTCTGCACTTAATGTCTAACCGATGGTTTACTCGATAGGAAGCTTTCGCGTTTTAGTTTTATAGTTAGCCCTTCAACCCCTCCTCAGGAGTGTGTAAGCAAACCCAGTCATTAAAAATACAAACAAACAGACCTACATGAAAGTCTGAACTTGAAGCCTTGAAAGAGGAAGCTGTCAGAACTCTTGACGTGACTACCTTTGTTTTGGAAGCTAATTAAATTAACTGCAGCGGAGAGAACCAGGCGAACTGAGTCACCACCAATACCACCATAGAATTCCCCGCCGCAGAGACCGGCGTCAGGAAGTGTTCCGTTCAGATCTAAAGCGGCCCATACACACTACACTTGTGCGTGCACTGGTGTCGGTGCACTAACAAGTGTGCTGTGTATGGGCTTGTTGCGCGCACACCCTCGGTGTCAGACACGGTGCGAGTAAAATCAAAATAGTTTGATTTTTGGTGTCGGTGTCTCGATCTGTGTGATGTGTGTGGTCGAAGGCCACACCGGTGTTATGACACCGGTGCGCGCACAAGTGTAGTGTGTATGCGCCGCTTAAGATCGTTGGAGACAGTTGGATTCGACTCAAGAGTGAGTGTGAGAAAGTATGTGTATGAATGCGTGTGAAGACGCCGCACTTGATTCAGTAAGTCACATTTTGTTTGAGCGAAATATAGACGAGAGGTGTTCTAGGACAAAAAGAGAAAAAAAATCAAAAACGCAACAATCCATCTGGAACGGATCGATTGATACCCTATCCCTCTTCCTTTCAATCAGCCCAAATAAAGGGGGCAGGTTATACTGCATTTCTTTATTGAATTACTATATTAACCTCGAATGTTTGAGGATTTTACATGCCAAATATCATTAATATGAGTTTTTTAATGACAATGCCGCCAAAAAGTGACTTTTGCCACTATGTATAGGTGGAATGTAGACAATTTGAATATCTAAATATGTGGTCAAAATAAAATTGTTCGAATTTAAGTAAAATAGTGTAATTATGAAAAGAGGGCGTAGCAGTGCGTGGATTTCAAAAATGTTTACACCTGTACTGTATCTTATCCAGATATGAAAATTCATCCTCTTAGTTCAAAATTTGGGCGCCGTGGCTCAAGTGGTTAGTGCGTTGGACTACGGAGCAAGGGGTTCCAGGTTCAATCCCCAGACAACACCTAAAATTTCTTTCACGGCCCCACCTCTCGCGAGCGTCTGACAAACATCCGAGAGTAAAACTGTCATGAAAAAGCTTCTCAAAATTGCCGTTCGGATCCGGCATTAAACAGTAGGCCCCTTCCATTCATGTGAAGAATATAACACGCACAACACGAATGGTTGTGAGAAGCTAGGCCCTGGGTCCCATGGACCTGTTGCGCCAAAAATTTGTATTTGTATTTGTAGTTCAAAATTTAAAGTTCAAAAAGTGTTGACACACGGATAAGCAGACGGCAGACGCTATCAATACTGATCAAGAACATATAGTATATATTTTATAGGATCTATCTCGATTATTTCTCTATGTTACAAACTATGTATCAAGCTTAATATACCCTTACGACAGTGTATAAACATTGCATTCAAGAAAGAAGAATCGTAATCCATTAACACTGCAAAACTGACGATACTTTAACCGAGACCCTTTAAGGATTACACTAAATGATAGCTCAACAATGGACTGAGAAATTTTGCGTTCTAAAGCATGAGCTAAGATTCGTACTCACAAAATCAAAGCCATCATTTATTTGAAATACATTAAATAAAGGATAGTATTCAATTACCAATTACATTTTATTTGTGTTTTTTATGTTAGATTGAATTGATTGATTATTGCACAATACCTTAGTATACATATTTGTGAATGTATGGACGAGCACATACGTACATATGTATGTATACGTTTCATTTATTCTTATCTTTTTAGATTACTTTTAAAGAAGAGAGAGTTACTTTTACTGTACTATCAGCCTTCAGTAGCAGCTTCTTATGTACATATGTATGTATGGATAAGTATATATTTATATATGTACATTACATATACATATATATCTATATATATGCAATTGTTACATATATAACGTACATAGTATGGGTATAATATACAAAAACATGATATCGGGAATTTTTCTTTAAATTAGAGACAAAAATAATTACATATCTATTAAGTAGTACCTGTGAAGATACATATGTATGCAGATATGTATATATGTACCTACATAAATAATTACTGTTTATTTCTATAGTATCATTTGCCAGCCAAGGCAAATCAGCACAGCACATGTCAGCTCAATCTTCAGAATACCAGAATGTATGTATGTTGCAATAAATATCGGTGTTATAAATGCGTTGCCACCCTTGCAGCAGCGTCAATTTGATATATTAGGGTAATGTTTCAAATTTATCGTCTCAATAACAATGATCGTCCGATAATTCCACCTCATAAACTGCAGCCAATGTGCAGTGATACTGAGTGGGTGTGGAAGGATTTGAGTCTGAAAGTACAGACATACATACATATGTACATATTTATGTACCAATGAACATACTTATATTGTACATAGATTGTTTGAAACAACTTGGAGTTACGACTTTTCTGTCCTTTATTATTCTGTTATTGTTATATTTGATAGATTTGTATTTTAAATGTCTAACCTGAGTAATAACGAGTTTTTATTATAACATATACATTTTTTTTGATGCGCTGGAGGGGTGAAATCCTTTATGGATACTCAATAGCCCGTGCTACTAGTTATGCCAGACTCCATGCTCCTGCATGTTTACTTGGTTAAAACACCCCCCCTAACCCTGTCCTGTTTCCCCCTTCGGTACCGCCGGTCAAGGCATTCCTTCATAGGGGCAGGTTTTGACGTCATTCTTATGATCCAGGGTTTTCTCCCTCTTGGGCTCTTAGGGTTTGGTTCTCCACCCGTAGTTCCTGCCTGATGCTTGCAAGGATTCTGCTGGCGGTCTCCCATGCTTCCTTCGTTGTTAGCATGAACGATATCAATCTCGTTGGGGTTAACGCATTGCCTACCTCTCGTTCAAGGGCATTTCTGCATTCTAGCAGTCCACTCTTCTGGTCCACTCTTCTATGTTCGGTAGAAGTTTGTGTGTCCACCGACCGTTTTCCGTGTTAGCATTTGCTCTGATGGCCTCTCTCTCCGGATTTTCGCCAATATATATTGATGCCGCTACTTTGACCTCCAGGGCAATAGGCATTCGCGCCGCTATAACACTTATAGCATCCCCCGATACTGTTCTGTATGCACAGCATACTCTGAGCGATGTTCTTCTGTGCACAGCGTTTATCTTTCTCATGTACGAATTTATTGTTGTTGCCGGTGCCCATATAGGGGCTGCGTACATGAGTATTGACTTGCTCACTGTCGCAAGCAAGTTTCTTGTTGGCTGCCTGGGCCCTCCAATATTTGGCATTCGTCGGGATATTGCGGCAACCGTCCTGTTGGCCTTCGCGCTTGTGTGGATCAGGTGCTTTTTAAAGTTGAGCCTATGATGAAGCAGTACCCCTAGGTACTTTATGAAAGGTTTCGAATCGATGCTGTATTCTCCTACCTGTACGATCAGGCGCTCGACTTTCTTGCGGCTGCTAATGAGGACAGCCTCCGGCTTCGCGTGCAATATCGCAAACTGCTTGTATCGCATGGGTAGTGCTTTGTTTTTTCCTAAAACCGTATTGTCGGTCGGAAAGCCCGTTGTCTCCTTCGGTGTACTGGTCGAGTCTGTCACGAATAATTATTTCTAAAACTTTCCCTACTGTGTCTAGCATTCACAGCGGTCTGTATGACGACGGTTGCTCTGGGGGCTTGTCGCCTTTTGGAATCAATACCAGCGTCTGTCGTTTCCATTCCAGAGGAAACTTTCCTTCTAACAGGCACGTTGTGTAGAGGTCTGTAAAGGCCTCTGGTCTAGTTTTAATGGCTTCCTTCAGGACGAAATTTGGGATCCCGTCCATTCCGGGGCCTTATTGCCCTTCATTGAGCCGGCTGCTTCCAGGACTTCTGCGTGACGGGTGGTATTGTTTCCGTGGGTTCCATTGCTATTATACGGGAAAGGTGCATGCTAGTATTCCTTGGGAATAGCTTTTTCGTTTCCTTAGGAATTCTTCCCGTATCTCTTCGGAGTTTTCTCTTTGTCTTTGCCTTGCTCGCTGCTGGCGCCTTCGTAGTTTCAGGCAGTCTGCTCCCAGCTTAGCGATGCTGTCGTTCCACCAGCACACCGGTGTTCTCCCATTTCCGTTTACTTTACGTGGCATGGATGCGTCGCATCCTCGGGTGAGGAAAGTTGTTACCTCTTCAGCTGTGCCCCTGGGTATCTCCATATTGCTCAGCCAATAGTCGAGCATCTCTTTATTTACGTTCCAGCCCAAGTATTGTACCTTTTCTGTGCCTTTTTGATATTGGAACCGTCTTGGCTCTGTTGTCTCGAATATGATGGCCCGATGATCACTATTTGTATAGAGATCGGAGACTTTTTTGTCTCCATTTTGTTTTCCTCGCTATGCTTCTGGTGGCGAAAGTTAGGTCTATGATTGAGCCAGCTCTACCGTTATTGAAGGTTTCTTTATTTCCTTGGTTGAGTAGAACAAGGTCAAGAGCAAGGCATCCAGCAATGCTTCACCTCTGCTGTTTGTCCTCGTACTGCCCCATTCGATTGCCCATGCATTAAAGGCTCCGCATACAATCGCTGGTGACTTTCCTCGTATATCAGCCACAAGTACATCCAGCATCTGTTGGTATCCTATCATGCTCGCACTCGGTGGGGCATAACAGCCGAAGAAGTTTATGCCCTTAATTTTGGCGTAGGCGAGATTCGGCTTTTTGTTTGCGTTTTTGCGCTCGATTGCATAGTTACCGCATGTCCATATCGCTGCTCTCTTGGTGGAGTCATCTACCCATCTTGCATTGACGTGGAAAGCTTTATACTGCTCGCATATAAGGGCTAGGTCTGCTTTTTCCTCTCTTACTGTCTGTATAAGCAGATCCTGTGCGGCTTCGCAATGGTTAAGATTTATCTGGATGCACTTCATTGTATCTTTACCAGTTCTCGCATCGCGTTTTTTCCTCTCTTACATTCTGGGTCGCATATTGCACATTTTGGGTCCGCTGTGCAATTTTTGGCAGTGTGTCCCTTGCATTCACATCTTAGGCATATTCCTGTTCGATCTACTTCATTTTTGCAGTGCCTAGCAATGTGTCCATACTCAAAGCACTTGAAGCATCTTGTTGGCGACATGAGCTCGCGCACTCTGCATCTAACACATCCTATCTTTATGCATCCTGCAGCGATTATTATGTTTGCCACGTCTGCTGAGAGGTTGATAAGGGCAGTTTGTGTTCCGTCCCTTGTCATTCTCAAGGATTTAATAGCATCCTTTGTGATGCTCGCTGCTGTTGGACTCTGATCCGCTATTGCCGTGCAGATCTCCTCTGTGGTTTTCGCTTCATCTAGGTCGCGGATCTCGAACGTTACTCGGTGGCACAACGATTTTACGTTAGCTTCTGATTGGAGGATTTTGGACGTATCTTCCTTGAATTTCGGGGTCTGTTCATCGCTTCCTCTCTTCAGCGATATAAGCAGCTCACCCTTGGCTGTCTTCCTGATCTTGTTTACGTTTTCCCCAAGATCCTTAAGTTCAGGGTTCGCTCTCATCTTTTTGAGCATGTTTGCATAGGACATCTCTCCCGTTTTCGCGATTACAATAGCATCAGGCCTTCTGGGTTTTCTTTGCGTCTTGCTGCTCTCGCAATCTCTAATCTCACAATCCGTTTTGCCTTTGGGAGGCTTTTTTTTATCCACTTTCTTCTTCGCTCTCTCTACTTTTGACCAGTTTTCGCTGTCTGGCTGCTTTTGTTTTGGGACTTTGTCAGGGTTCTCCTTTATTGGTTTTCCCTGCGGTCCTTTACTCGTTAATGGGTTCTGCTGACGTTTCGAGCTCGAGGTTTCGGTCATTGGCTCCGGTTTCCTTTTGGCGTCCTGCGCCGGTTTCCTGATAACCTCATCTCATAGAGCGCTTTGATGCTATCAATCGCATCTCTCATGGGCTGGTGGATGGAGCGCCTTCTCCCATCCTCCACCATGTCCACCAGGAGTAGTCTCACTCCTAACTTCACTCTTTGGTGTGTTGTCAGGTCGAGTGGATTGAGTTGCTGTCTGGCCTTTCGGTGACCTAGCTATTCTAGAACTCCTTAGAAAGGGGTTATCCTCGGTCTCCTTGTTCTCCATATTTCTATCGTCGTCTGAGTTTTTTTGTTGTAATCATTGCAATTGGGTCCCCACTCAAAGTTGTTATCAATGTTCGGATACGTAGTCACCTAAGGATCCCATGGTTGCATGAGGTCATGCAAGGGTTGACACAAGCCCTTATGGGGTTTTGTGCCAGAGCCAGATCGGTGCTAACCAGGAATGTTACATCTGGACCTACGCCACCAGCTGAACGGCGACGAGACATTGAGCGTTCTTTGAGTCCTGCCAGGGTTTTAACGGGACGGGGGCGTTCGTAACATTAGCCTGAGAGCCATTTCAACCGGATTTCACTCCTGCCTACCGAGGTAACAGAATACTACAAACGTCAGCCCTCATAGCTTATCGGTTCCGAATCATTTTCCAGTATACCATAATTAAGACCTTACTGGGGTCAGTCTTAATGATCTATTTATTTTACACATTATTATTTATGTATATGTGTGTGTTGTTATTAGTAGAACCTTTCGGGGCAAGGTGCTACACGTTGTGGCGAGTTCTTTTGGTTCTCGCCAAATTACTCCTTCTGTGTCCCACGTTGTGACGGGTGCTTCTGGATCTCGCCATTTAAGTCGTTCTGTATCCCTCGTGGCTACCTCACAGGTAGATGCTACACGTTGCGGCGGGTTCATCTGGGTCTCGCCAGTTTCCTCCTTCTGTGTCCCACGTTGTGACGGGTACTTCTGGATCTCGCCATTTAGGTCATTCTGTATCCCTCGTGGCTACCTCACAGGTAGAGAGCACTTATTTGAAGACGGAGCTTATTCGTCTTGTCGCAGAAAATTCATAGGCGTTCCGTTGCCCTTTTTAGCCACGCCCTCCTTCTCTGCCGCTCTTGGTCGGGAGCTGCTTATTGGGTATTCGCAGCTAACCTACGTTTCTGTAGGCCGTTCACTATCCGCCACCTGTGACCCCCACAGTGGCCTGAGCTTAGCCCCACTAGCCCGTCCGACTAGTGCTGTGAAAAGTTGTATATACATATATTTGTATGTAGTAAAAGTAACATATGTATACATATGTATGTATGTATTTGCGACGGTATCTTAGTTTCTAATCTATTTGAGTACATTGATTTGTTATGCCAATTTGTGGTGGCCAAAGGGTAGTGATGCGAATATATGAGAGCGCGAACGTTCCCACGATTGCGTCTTGGTGGCTGCTGGACAAACCCTTCCTACCATGGACAAACGAAGAATGGATAAAAAAAACAGTGACGTTTACTATGATGAATGCTATAGGGAGCAGAAGCAGCGCTTATTCGAATGTGTATTTGTCATACACGGAAGACTTCGGCAAGACGTCTTGAGCTTCGACACGTGAGCGAGTGTCTTATGACAATTCTCATCAAGGCTAAATTCGCGAACATAAGCCTGGTATAAAGACGAAAGAATTTTTCTACATATATATATTAGCAATGTCCTAAGTATGACGTTAAAATAGACGAATTTAACGCCAAGATAGGAAAAGAGGACATCTCTGGTAGGACAGGTGGCAAGCACAGCCTACGCGACACCACGTCTTGCAACGGACTTAGGCGTATTGACCTCGATTAAAAAAATGTCTATCGGAATAAAAATTATGTGTGAATCATTGGACTCGTATAATGCCGTACTCCGTAAATTAAAACATGAGAACTGTCAATATTTCACCCACGATCTTAAAGGCCTAAAAGCTTTTAAAGTGATTTTGTATGGCTTGTTTGAGCTAAACACTGATTTGCTAAAAGCTAAATTGAACCAGCGCGGCTTAAAATGCAATGGAATTAAAATGATAACCAAAAAATATGAACATATGTATGAAGTATATGAATGATACTTTTTATTTAGTGAACCACTTTCAAGGTTCAGATAAATGAAATGATCTTAGGAAAAATTTTCGTTCCATCTTTCATACGCAAGTTAACTGGAACTTTCAACGTAAACAAAAGAACAAACTGACACAATGCAGGAATTGCCAAATGTTTGGACACTGCGAAAGAAACTGTCACATTAAAACTTATTGTTCTAATTGCGCTGGTCCCCATAAAACCGAGGAATGCAAAAATTCTGAAAATCACAAATGTGCAAATTGCAGTCAGAACCATAAATCTACGGATACCATATGTGAAAGTAGAATCAGATATATGGAAATGAGAAAAAAATTATCACTCAAAACAAATCGTTCTCCTACAATTCGCCCCAAACTAAAGCGAAATTCGACAAATGAAGTTTTCTCTTATCCCTCAATGAGCGATTTTTCCACTCTACCACAACAAACAATGACAAAACGTATGCCGATGCAGAATACTAATATTCCTCTCCAGAGTGCATGGGCAAAAAGCACTCAGGCTGACGTTCAACCGATCAACAGTGCATCTAGTAGTAACAACGAGCTGTTTACGATGGAAGAATAGAACTGTCTTGTAATGGAAATGATAAATAAGTTAAATACATGTAAAACAAAATTTGATCAGTTTAATGTTGTCGCACAATTAGCTACTAAGTTTTTGTATTCTAATGTTAAATAATATGATAGATAGTTATATAAATATTGTTAGATGGAATGCCAGTGGTATCCGAAATAAACATATAGAATTTGTAAATTTTTTGAACAGATATAGAGTTGATGTTGCGCTAATAACCGAAACATGGCTAAACTGTAATATAAGGCTCTCCACGCCGGATTTTAAATGCTATCGCGTGGACAGAACTGATAGAATCGGTGGAGAGTTGCAATTATGGTAAGGAGATCAATTCAACATTCTCTGTTACCATTTATTCTTACTGGTATTACAGAGAATGTAAGTATAGAGGTTAGGTTAAGCAATCATAGGATAATTAAAATATTTTGTTTTTACTTTCCCGGCAGAGCAGCGACGGTAGAAAAAAGACTTCAATTTACGAATGATCTACGAAAAATTAGACTATGTCGTAGGGGGTGACCTAAATTGTAGGCATCGAAATTGGGGATGCAATAGGGCAAATTCATGGGGAACATACTTGCAAGTCTCTGTGATAGGTTTCCGTTTTCTGTTTTGTTTTCGTCAAGTCCTTCCTATGTTCCGTCCGGTTCACGAGGTCTTCCGTCTGTGTTAGATATATTTATTACTAATAAGCCAAACACCTTATCACAACTTATTGCTCTAAATGAATTGAGTTCTGACCATAACCTTGTGTTGAGTCAACTGCTTACCTCACATGAACGAAGAAACCATTATTTTTTGGACTTCAAAAATGCAAATTGGACACGTTATCGGTCTGAATTGAGAACAAAACTCAGACATATTTCAACTAATATTGAAAGGGTGGAACGTAAGGAGGATATTGATACTTTAGAGCAAAATTTTTCGGAACCCATTTTAAGCACTGTTGATGCGGGTGTTCTTTTCATTTGAGAATTCCGAGTTATGTTCTTGAACTCATTCGGTTGAGAAATTCTATTAATAGGCAATGGCAGCGGTATCGGTTACCTATATATCGTATGCAGGTACATTATCTAAGCAAACTGATTACTATTGAAATACAAAAACACAGGAATGGGGAATGGAATAAAAAACTTAGCGCTTTGGACAAAAATGCTAAGCCATTTTGGAATATTGTCCGAATAGTAAAAAAACAAAAATAGACGCATTCCCAGTCTGCAGAGGCTTAGTGAGACTCTTTACTTGGACAGCGATAAGGCCAATGTTTTTCCACATTTATGGCAAATCACGTATTGGTGAACAGTATTACTAACGCTTTTAGCACAGAAATTATTGAAACACCTCGAAATGAGTACGTATCTCAACTAGACATTGTAGATATGTTGGGCAGTTTGAGGGTAAAGAAATCAGATGGTATTGATAGTATAAAGAATTTATATCTCAAGCATTTACCAAAATCAGGAATACGATTTCTAACGGTCCTGATGAATGCCTGCTTGAAAACGCAATACTTTCCCGATAGTTGGAAGCTTGCTAAAGCTGTGCCCATCCCTAAACCAGGGAAACCCGTGGGAGATCCTAATAGCTATAGGCCAATAAGTCTATTGAGCAACCTTAGTAAAATATATGAAAAAGTTCTGAAACGAAAACTTATTTATTGAAAATCAGCATATATTTCCGGATATACAATTTGACTTTAGCGGTCACCATAGTACGTCCCACCAAGTAGTGAGAATATGTCAGCACATTAAAAACAATCGTTCTGTTGGAAAGTCAACAGGTATGGTGTTGCTTGATATAGAAAAAGCCTTTGACTCCGTTTGGCATAACGGTCTATTATTTAAAATGATAAATTTTCGTTTCTTGCAGTACCTGAGTAAAGTTATTAAAAGTTTTTTGTATAATAGATGTTTTATGGTATATATTAATGGAAGTGCTTTAGACACAAAGTATTTCCACTTTGGTGTACCCCAAGGTTCAGTCCTAGGACTCGTCCTCTACAATATCTATACATCTGATTTTCCAGAACTCCCGTCTTCTGAATCAGCCACTTATGCTGATGATACTTGTATATATTCATCGCATGAATTTGGTCTCAATATAAAGATGAAGTTACAAAATGCGTTAGAAATCTTGAGTTCG
The DNA here is from genome assembly GCA_905220385.1 of Xylota sylvarum. Lineage (NCBI taxonomy): Eukaryota > Metazoa > Arthropoda > Insecta > Diptera > Syrphidae > Xylota > Xylota sylvarum. The sequence continues at coordinate 60,429,048 of LR999957.1, read as the reverse complement.
TACTATAATAAATTGAAAATAAAGCTAAATACTGATAAGAAGCAAGCTATCTTTTTTAGTCGAAAAAGAAAGAATTGCTATTCTGCCAGTAACCAGTTAAATAATAATGGTGTGCTAATAAACTGGAACAACAGTATAAGATACATGGGGATATATCTAGACCAAAAATAAACTTTTAAGGAACATATATCTAAAACAAAACGAAAGGTGGATATTGCCATAAAAATGTTATACCCTTTTATAAATAGGAAGTCCTTGCTGAGCGTTGCCAAAAAAATTAACATTCACAAAGTTATATTCCAATCAATATTTTTGTGTGGATGCCAAGTATGGGGAAACTATGCAAATTCCCATGTTAAAAAATTACAACTGGTGCAAAATAAATTATTGAAAATGATGCTTAATCTTTCAAGATATCATTGTACCACTGACCTACATTCTCTAACGAATGTTGAAATGATTTCTATTCGAATTCTTCAGTTGACTGAAAACTTTTTACGAAACTGTGATTTATCAGATAATGTTCTTATAAACCAATTAAATATTTAATCATGTTTCGCTTTTGATTTGTGTAACTTATAAAGTTGTTTGATCTACTTCTAATTTATTAATTTTATTTTCAGTGTTAATTTAATTACTTACATTTACTTATTTATTCATTCATATATCTCTAGTTATTTATTTATTTATTTATTTATTTGTTTGTTTGTTTGTTTGTTTGTTTGTTTGTTTGTTTGTTTGTTTATTTAGTTATTTATTTATTTATTTATTTATTTATTTATTTATTTATTTATTTATTTATTTATTTATTTATTTATTTATTTATTTATTTATTTATTTATTTATTTATTTATTTATTTATTTATTTATTTATTTATTTATTTATTTATTTATTTATTTATTTATTTATTTATTTATTTATTTATTTATTTATTTATTTATTTATTTATTTATTTATTTATTTATTTATTTATTTATTTATTTATTTATTTATTTATTTATTTATTTATTTATTTATTTATTTATTTATTTATTTATTTATTTATTTATTTATTTATTTATTTATTTATTTATTTATTTATTTATTTATTTATTTATTTATTTATTTATTTATTTATTTATTTATTTATTTATTTATTTATTTATTTATTTATTTATTTATTTATTTATTTATTTATTTATTTATTTATTTATTTATTTATTTATTTATTTATTTATTTATTTATTTATTTATTTATTTATTTATTTATTTATTTATTTATTTATTTATTTATTTATTTATTTATTTATTTATTTATTTATTTATTTATTTATTTATTTATTTATTTATTTATTTATTTATTTATTTATTTATTTATTTATTTATTTATTTATTTATTTATTTATTTATTTATTTATTTATTTATTTATTTATTTATTTATTTATTTATTTTTATTTATTTATTTATTTATTTATTTATTTATTTATTTATTTATTTATTTATTTATTTATTTATTTATTTATTTATTTATTTATTTATTTATTTATTTATTTATTTATTTATTTATTTATTTATTTATTTATTTATTTATTTATTTATTTATTTATTTATTTATTTATTTATTTATTTATTTATTTATTTATTTATTTATTTATTTATTTATTTATTTATTTATTTATTTATTTATTTAGTTTATTTATTTATTTATTTATTTATTTATTTATTTATTT